>CM042021.1:90547500-95547500 GCA_023525975.1 Smallanthus sonchifolius | reverse complement strand
AAGATGAAGACTTACTTTCAATTCCATGACCACACTCTTTTGCAATCAATCACTGTTGGTCCACACAAGCCAATTAGTACCACAGCAGATGTTCAGCGTCCCAAGACTGTTGCTGAATATGATGAGAAGGATATTGCTCTAATTGCCCGTGACAACAAAGCTTATGGATCTATTGTTATCGCTCTTCCTATGGATGTGTTAAACATATTTGCTGAGTATACCATAGCTAAGGATCTTTGGGTAGCCTTATGTACATGAAGGAAGTGCCGAGGTCAGGGAAAGTAAGAGAGATTTGATCAAGGATCTTTGGGTAGCCTTATGTTATTTATGTATTTCAGTTGATGTAATTTTCTGTTTTTAGACTTAGTCTGGGCCATCGAAACTACCTAGTTTCGGTTGAGGTTGTTCAACCGAAACTAGTAGTTTCGATAAATGGGAAGTTTCGATAGGGTGATCATTTATGTAAATGCTGAACCGAAACTAGTAGTTTCTGTGAGCATAGTTTCGATACCTGTCAACTTCTTATAAATAGGCTAGTTTGAAAATGTTTTAGGGTGAGTAGCGGTTGTAACCCTTGCATTCTCTCTTTCACAGTTTTTCTTGAGTCAATACATTCAGTGATTTTATTCATTGTGTTCTTACACTTTAATATCATTCTGTATTGTGTTCTTGTGTGTGGTTAGCCAGTTAACTTCACCATTTGCTGTCTCTTACCTCTGTTTCACCACAATATACAGCCATTCCGCAGCTGTGTGTGTAATCGATCTATTTGAGTGATTTTGTCTAAAATCAGGACCTACAATTGGTAACAGAGCTTTATGCTCTTGATTTCTGAGTATTATCAGGCTTTGGGATACATTTAGGTGATCTGTAGCCTCTGTTTGAAGTTTTTCTAGTATTTGAAGATTTTTTCGCTGTTCCAATGCAGTTTCGAGTACTGTTTCATTGATTTCGGGTTTATTTGGTTGAGTTTCTCAATTTGAAGACTTGATTCGTATTCAGGAGTACTTTTGGAAGATCTTCGCTGGATTGGATTTTCATTATCACCTCTTTGATTATTGGAACTGTTCATTGATGGAGGTTTTCTGAAACTTGGAGAAGAAGGCATCGAAACTACCAGGGGACATTCTCTGTTTTCTGTTACTCATCGAAACTTCTTGTCTGTACTTTTTTTCTAGAAAACGTATCATCGAAACTACTGTTTTTGTCTTATCTATATTGAAACTAACCTTGCAGCATTTCCATCGAAACTACCCACCCGAAATTAATTCTCACCCGAAACTAGTTTCTATCGAAACTTATAGTTTTTATTGCTTTTCCTTGGTGCTTTATTCAAGTTTCTCCTCATCGAAACTAGTAGTTTTGGACATTCCCTCTTCAATCGAAACTAAGTAGTTTCGGTTAGCAATTTGTCACCCAAAACTAGTCTATGTTGAAGTATTTCTTAGAAATGGCATCTTCGAGCAAAAATGAGTATGCTGGGGGGAACAAACCACCTGACTTGGTGTCCACTAGAGACTTTGATGATTGGACCAAGAAGATGAAGACTTACTTTCAATTCCATGACCACACTCTTTTGCAATCAATCACTGTTGGTCCAGACAAGCCAATTAGTACCACAGCAGATGTTCAGCGTCCCAAGACTGTTGCTGAATATGATGAGAAGGATATTGCTCTAATTTCCCGTGACAACAAAGCTTATGGATCTATTGTTATCGCTCTTCCTATGGATGTGTTAAACATATTTGCTGAGTATACCATAGCTAAGGATCTTTGGGTAGCCTTATGTACATGAAGAAAGTGCCAAGGTCAGGGAAAGTAAGAGAGATTTGATCAAGGATCTTTGGGTAGCCTTATGTTATTTATGTATTTCAGTTGATGTAATTTTCTGTTTTTAGACTTAGTCTGGGCCATCGAAACTACCTAGTTCCGGTTGAGGTTGTTCAACCGAAACTAGTAGTTTCGATAGGGTGATCATTTATGTAAATGCTGAACCGAAACTAGTAGTTTCAGTGAGCATAGTTTCGATACCTGTCAACTTCTTATAAATAGGCTAGTTTGAGAATGTTTTAGGGAGAGTAGCGGTTGTAACCCTTGCATTCTCTCTTTCACAGTTTTTCTTGAGTCAATACATTCAGTGATTTTATTCATTGTGTTCTTACACTTTAATATCATTCTGTATTGTGTTCTTGTGTGTGGTTAGCCAGTTAACTTCACCATTTGCTGTCTCTTACCTCTGTTTCACCACAATATAAAGCCATTCCGCAGCTGTGTGTGTAATCGATCTATTTGAGTGATTTTGTCTAAAATCAGGACCTACAATTGGTAACAGAGCTTTATGCTCTTGATTTCTGAGTATTATCAGGCTTTGGGATACATTTAGGTGATCTGTAGCCTCTGTTTGAAGTTTTTCTAGTATTTGAAGATTTTTGCGCTGTTCCATTGCAGTTTCGAGTACTGTTTCATTGATTTCGGGTTTATTTGGTTGAGTTTCTCAATTTGAAGACTTGATTCGTATTCAGGAGTACTTTTGGAAGATCTTCGCTGGATTGGATTTTCATTATCACCTCTTTGATTATTGGAACTGTTCATTGATGGAGGTTTTCTGAAACTTGGAGAAGAAGGCATCGAAACTACCAGGGGACATTCTCTGTTTTCTGTTACTCATCGAAACTTCTTGACTGTACTTTTTTTCTGGAAAAGGTATCATCGAAACTACTATTTTTGTCTTATCTATATTGAAACTAACCTTGCAGCATTTCCATCGAAACTACCCACCCGAAACTAATTCTCACCCGAAACTAGTTTCTATCGAAACTTATAGTTTCTGTTGATTTTCCTTGGTGCTTTATTCAAGTTTCTCCTCATCGAAACTAGTAGTTTTGGACAGTCACGCTAAAATTGAAACTAAGTAGTTTCGGTTAGCAATTTGTCACCCAAAACTCGTCTATGTTCAAGTATTTCTTAGAAATGGCATCTTCAAGCAAAAATGAGTATGCTGGGGGGAACAAACCACCTGACTTGGTGTCCACTAGAGACTTTGATGATTGGACCAAGAAGATGAAGACTTACTTTCAATTCCATGACCACACTCTTTTGCAATCAATCACTGTTGGTCCACACAAGCCAATTAGTACCACTGCAGATGTTCAGCGTCCCAAGACTGTTGCTGAATATGATGAGAAGGATATTGCTCTAATTGTCCGTGACAACAAAGCTTATGGATCTATTGCTATCGCTCTTCCTATGGATGTGTTGAACATATTTGCTGAGTATACCATAGCTAAGGATCTTTGGGTAGCCTTATGTACATGAAGAAAGTGCCGAGGTCAGGGAAAGTAAGAGAGATTTGATCAAGGATCTTTGGGTAGCCTTATGTTATTTATGTATTTCAGTTGATGTAATTTTCTGTTTTTAGACATAGTCTGGGCCATCGAAACTACCTAGTTCCGGTTGAGGTTGTTCAACCGAAACTAGTAGTTTCGCTAAATTGGAAGTTTCGATAGGGTGATCATTTATGTAAATGCTGAACCGAAACTAGTAGTTTCAGTGAGCATAGTTTCGATACCTGTCAACTTCTTATAAATAGGCTAGTTTGAGAATGTTTTAGGGAGAGTAGCGGTTGTAACCCTTGCATTCTCTCTTTCACAGTTTTTCTTGAGTCAATACATTCAGTGATTTTATTCATTGTGTTCTTACACTTTAATATCATTCTGTATTGTGTTCTTGTGTGTGGTTAGCCTGTTAACTTCACCATTTGCTGTCTCTTACCTCTGTTTCACCACAATATACAGCCATTCCGCAGCTGTGTGTGTAATCGATCTATTTGAGTGATTTTGTCTAAAATCAGGACCTACAATTGGTAACAGATCTTTATGCTCTTGATTTCAGGGTATTATCAGGCTTTGGGATACATTTAGGTGATCTGTAGCCTCTGTTTGAAGTTTTTCTAGTATTTGAAGATTTTTGCGCTGTTCCATTGCAGTTTCGAGTACTGTTTCATTGATTTCGGGTTTATTTGGTTGAGTTTCTCAATTTGAAGACTTGATTCGTATTCAGGAGTACTTTTGGAAGATCTTCGCTGGATTGGATTTTCATTATCACCTCTTTGATTATTGGAACTGTTCATTGATGGAGGTTTTCTGAAACTTGGAGAAGAAGGCATCGAAACTACTAGGGGACATTCTCTGTTTTCTGTTACTCATCGAAACTTCTTGTCTGTACTTTTTTTCTGGAAAAGGTGTCATCGAAACTACTATTTTTGTCTTATCTACATTGAAACTAACCTTGCAGCATTTCCATCTAAACTACCCACCCGAAACTAATTCTCACCCGAAACTAGTTTCTATCGAAACTTATAGTTTCTGTTCATTTTCCTTGGTGCTTTATTCAAGTTTCTCCTTATCAAAACTAGTAGTTTTGGACAGCCCCTCTTCAATCGAAACTAAGTAGTTTCAGTTAGCAATTTGTCACCCTAAACTAGTCTATGTTCAAGTATTTCTTAGAAATGGCACCTTCGAGCAAAAATGAGTATGCTGGGGCGAACAAACCACCTATCTTGGTGTCCACTAGAGACTTTGATGATTGGACCAAGAAGATGAAGACTTACTTTCAATTCCATGACCACACTCTTTTGCAATCAATCACTGTTGGTCCCCACAAGCCAGTTAGTACCACTGCAGATGTTCAGCGTCCCAAGACTGTTTCTGAATATGATGAGAAGGATATTGCTCTAATTTCCCGTGACAACAAAGCTTATGGATCTATTGCTATGGGTCTTCCTATGAATGTGTTAAACATATTTGCTGAGTATACCATAGCTAAGGATCTTTGGGTAGCCTTATGTACATGAAGGAAGTGCCGAGGTCAGGGAAAGTAAGAGAGATTTGATCAAGAAATAG
The DNA here is from genome assembly GCA_023525975.1 of Smallanthus sonchifolius. Taxonomy (NCBI): domain Eukaryota; kingdom Viridiplantae; phylum Streptophyta; class Magnoliopsida; order Asterales; family Asteraceae; genus Smallanthus; species Smallanthus sonchifolius. Next base: position 95,542,599 of record CM042021.1, on the reverse strand, counting down.
TATGAGATGTTTAGCATTGTTCCTGGGGAGGCTATGTCTGAGTTAATCAACCGGTTCTCAAGCATTGTTTCAAAGTTGAAAGTTTTAGGAACTGAGTGTCCAACTTTTGAGCTGAAAAAGAAGCTGCTTGATTCACTGCCTGAGGAATGGAATATGTACAAAATTATGATCAAAAAAACTGAGAAGCTAAGTGATCTGTCACAGCAAGAACTCTACAGCATTCTAGAGTATTATGAGTTGGAGATAAAGAAAGGTGCTATCACTCCAACAAATCAGTCAGGAAATACCGCTCTTCATGCTGGTCAAAATTCCTTTACTGCATCCAGTAAAACCACTATGGCATACTTTCAGACTGATGTCCCACCTTCTGTTTCTGGAATCCAGCCTACTAGTTCCTCCACCTCTCAAAAGTCAACCACTTTGATCCCTGATGAGTATCTGCCTATCATGCCTGCCTTCATGTCATATTATGATGCACTGATTTCTGAAAACCTGACACCGGTTAGTTTCCAACCTGATGATTTGGAGCAGATTAACCCTGATGATTTAGAAAAGATGGATATTGACTGGTGTATGGCCATGCTGACTCTGAGGGCCAAGAGATTCATTAAGCGGACTGGAATGGATAAGTTCAAGCAAGGAAAGACTTTGGGTTTTGACAACAAGAAGGTTAGATGCTACAACTGTGACCAACCAGGTCATTTTGGCAGAAACTGTAAGGAGCCATCATCAAAGGAGCAGCATGAGAAGAAAAGTTCCAAAGGAAAGCAAGCTGTATATTATTCCACCACATCTTCTAGCTCAACAGCTCTGGTTTGTCAAGCTGATGGACACTATCATTGGGGAGATCAAGAAGGGGAAGAAGCTAACAAGGCATTGATGGTAGACATTGAAGATAAGGAGAAATGTGTTATGATTGAGCCAGCTAAGGATCTCACAGCAGTACCAGCTGAGGTAATGTCTAGACTTTGTAATGCTCAATCCTGTTTAAATGAAATTCAAAAATACAGATTCATCAACCAAGCCTTGGTCGATGACGTGATCATATAAAGGTGATGTATGATTCTGTGGCTAAAAATGAGAAATTATACTTAAAGAAAATTCATGATATTTCTAGAGAAAACCTGTCTTTGATTGTACAACGTACTACATAAAAGAATAATAATCAAATTTTAACTGAATGACTTCAAAAGGCTGAAAAGGGAAATTTTCAAGTTGAACATATGGGCATGGATAAGAAAATTTTGTTTTGAATCATCAATAAACAAATTCATAAAAAAAGTCACATAAGGCATTGGGTATAACTCACACCCACCACCAAATTCTAAGTCTGGTCGATTTGCTGATGTGCCATCTCCGCATGTTCCCACACCTTTTGTTTTCAAGCTATCTGCTAATGATTATATTAAAAGTTCAGATTCTGACAGTTTTTCTTCCTATGAAGAGTCATATTGTGTAGGTTTCGAAGATGATTGTGATGAGATCTCTAGTAAGGGAAATGTTTTAAATGAACTTGATTCGGATGAATGTAATAATATGTCCGTGTCAAAACCAGATATTTGTGAACACGTTGAAAATTTGTATTTTGGTTCTATGCTTTCTTAGCATGACATTTTGAGAAATGACATTTCTAAGTTTAAGAATGATTTACCTTTTTTTCTAAATCTGTAAATGCTATGAGTTGTATTGCAAATTTTAAAAGTGTAGGAATTGTTATGACTGATATTCCACAAGAATCCATGAGCAATATGAAATTTTTCAGATTAAAAGAAGATCAAAGTCTTCAAGAAAGATCTGTTAAAGAAAGAGTTGCCTCTAGTTCTGATGCCTCAACATCACAATCATCTTCATCATCCTGTGATGACAATTATCAGGCTAAGTCGTCATGTGATAAAGTTTGTTTTAGTAGTGGAGAATCCAATCATGTTTTCAAAACATGTAAATTGTCTACATATCAATTCAAAGAAGAAAATGTACCATCTTTTGTTTCAAATTCAGCTGAATGTGATTCAAATGTTTTCTCTAAATCACAACATAGAAGAGATTTGCGACGTAAAAGGATTAAAAATGATAAAAATAAGTTGAAAAGAACTTGGAAAATTAAGAATAATGATCTTTTAGATGAACATATTTCATTAAAGGAGGATTCTAACTATGATTTCCGAGAAGTATCTTGTGATGTTAAAAAGTTCCAAGTCAGTAATGGCATGGGTACCAAAATCTGATTACCTTGGTTTATGTAGGGGCAATCGAGGAGGACTGAGACAATATCTGGCATGTCGACAGTGGTTGCTCCAGACATATGACCGGTCATTTTTCTTTTTTGCAAGATTTTGTCGCCTTTGCAGGCAATCCAAAAGGAGGAAAAATAGAAGGACAAGGAACCATGTCCAATGGTGTAAACAGCTTGGAGCATGTCCACTTCGTCCCACAGTTAAAATACAATCTGATGAGTGTATCCCAGATTTGTGACAAAGACTTTTGTGCCCTCTTCAACTCTAGAGAGTGTTTGATTCTAAAACCTGGAGTGGTTATTCTCGAAGACCTCATTCTTATGCGTGCTCCTAGAAGATTCAACACCTACAGTATGGATATGAATAATCCATCAAGAATTGAATCCTGCTTTCTCTCAAAAGCTTCAGAAGATGAGTCCTTTCTATGGCCCGGATGTTTAGGATACGTCTATTTCAAGACAATGAATCGTCTTGTTCGAGGAAATATTATCACCGGTTTTTCTCTCAAATATTTCTTTCCTATGGAACATTATCTCTCTTGTTCCAAGGGCAAGCAACACAAATCCACCCACAAGCCTAAAACCATTAATTCCATTAACTCACCCCTTCAATTGCTTCACATGGATCTTTTTGGTCCTGTGAGCGTCATGAGTCATGGTCAGAAATCATACTACTTGGTGGTAACCGATAACTTTTCTCTGTTTACTTGGGTATCTTTCTTGGCAAGAAAAGATGAGACGCCAGGGACTCTGAAGATTCATTTGCTGCAGATCACGATATTCTTCAATTTTAGTGTGAAGACTATCCGAAGTGATCACGGTACAGAGTTCAAGAATGCCATTCTGGATTCTTTTTGTGAAAGTAATGGTATCTCTCGGCAGTTCAGTGTACCTCATACTCCGCAAAAAAATGGTGTGGCTGAAAGACGAAATCTTACGTTTATAGAAGCTGCTAGAACCATGATAGTTGACTCTAAGCTTTCTGTCACGTTTGGGCCGAGGCAGTTAATACTGCTTCTTTCGTTCAGAACCGAGTTCTTATTACCAAAAGCTGCAACAAGACTCCCAATGAGCTTTTGTACAAGCAAAAGCTTGTCAATAATTTCTTCAGAAAATTTGGGTGTCTTTGCACAATGCTAAATTCTTCGGATCAGCTAAACAAGTTTGAAGCTAAAGCAGTTGAATGTTATTTTATGGGATACTCTTCTAATCAAAGAGCATTTCGTGTCTACAAAAAGAGAAGAAGAATTGTGCTAGAGTCCATTGACATCAACTGGCACGAAAGCAATCATATGGACGCTGGGGACGGTACCAATTGGCTTTTTGATGTCGATTCTTTGTTTAAATCATTTAAACTTCCTGTGTTCACTAACATATCTGTTTCAGCTAATCCTCTTATTTCTGTGAATAACCTAGGTACCTCTATTGCTTCAAGCTTATCTTCAACCAGTGAACTTGTGGATATTCCTCCTGTAATTGCTAATGTTGATTCCACTTAGGACCCTTCGGACTTTGTAGCAACAAGTGAAACTGTTGAGGAAGAAATTCCTCCAATAGTGGATGTTGCTCCACAATCCTCTACTGAAGATCCTATTGAGGAATAACCTATTATTCCTGACAACAACATCACCCATTTGGAAAAAAAATCTGGAAAAGGATGTAATTCCACAGCTACGGGTTCACAAGGATCATCCCACCGACAACATCATTGGTCCTCTCAACGTGGGAGTTCGAACTCGTAGTGCTACTGAAACAACGAATGACAGTCTCTTCACTTGCTTCATATCTCAAGTTAAACCAAAGAATATTAAAGCCACATTTCTTGAGAACAGTTGGGTGGAAGCAATGCAAGACGAATTACAACAATTCACTAAGTTACAAGTGTGGAATCTAGTGGACCTCCCAAAGAACAAAGTCCTAATCGGCACTCGTTGGGTCTTTCGTAACAAGAAGGATGAAGGAGGAATCGTGGTTCGCAATAAAGCCCGCTTGGTTGTTCAAGGGTTTTATTAAGATGAAGGGATTGATTTTGAGGATGTATTTGCACCAGTGGCACGCTTGGAAGCCATCAGAATGTTTCTCGCATGTGTAGCCTACATGGACTTCACTGTCTATCAAATAGATGTTAAGAGCGCATTTTTGTATGGAAAGGTTCAAGAAGAAGTTTACGTCAAGCAGCCCCCAGGTTTCATTGATCCAACCTATCCAGACCTTGTCCACAAATTGGACAAGGCATTGTACGGTCTTCATCAAGCACCTCGTGCGTGGTATGAAACCTTATCTAAGCATCTGCTTGATAATGGTTTTACACAGGGAGCCATTGACCAAAGTCTGTTTAAACGAAAGGATGGTGCGGATACCATTTTGGTGCAAATCTATGTGGATGATATCATTTTCGGATCCATAAATCCAAGGTTGTGTAAAGAGTTCGAGGAAGTGATGCGTTCTAAGTTTGATATGGGGGGAAATGAAGTTCTTTCTTGGATTTCAAGTAGATCAGTCTGAGTCAGGGATTCTTATTCATCAAGAGAAATATGTTAAAGAAATCATGACCAACTTCAAAATGACTAGTCTCATCCATACAAGACTCCCATGGAAGTTTGACATTCTCTGTCTTCTGATTTGGATGGTGAAAGCGTTGATCAGCACCTCTATCACTCAATGATAAGATCTTTCATGTATCTCACTGCTAGCAGACCCGACATCATGTTTCTAGTGTGCTTGTGTGAACGCTTTCAGGCTAATCCTAAACTCTCTCATTTAATTGTTGTCAAACGTATTTTAAGATATTTGAAGTACAAGTCAAAACTTGGGCTTTGGTATCCTATAAATAACTTGTTGGATCTTGTGGCATATTCAGATTCAGACTACGGGGGATGTAACTTAGACCGCAAATCCACTTCCGGGGGCTGTCAGTTCCTTGGCAACCGCCTTGTATCCTGGCAATGTAAGAAACAGACCACCGTTTCTCAATCAACATCCGAAGCTGAATACATTGCTACAGCCTTGTGTTGTTCCCAAGTGAGATGGATCCACCATCAAATGCTTGATTATGGGATTACCTTTCATGAAACTCCCATCCTCTATGACAACACCACAGTTCCTCACATCACCAAAAATCCCGTCCAGCACTCCAAAACCAAACACATTAAGATCAAACACCATTTCATCCATTATTGTGTCAAAAAGAAAGATATCAGTATCGTCGAAGTCAAAACCGACAAGCAAACCTCTGACATCTTCACAGAAGCATTCGATTCTGCCAGATTTAAGAAATTGGTGGAGATGCTTGGGATGCTCAACTTTCAGCAACCTTTGTGCATATTGTCTTGTCTGTTTAAACTTGTTAATCGGGAAGAGTTTCAAAAAATATTTTATTTTCTGTATTGTTATTTCTTTTATCCGGTTGGAAAATAAATCTTTTGGGGGAGAAATTCGAATTTTTGTAAGAAAAGAATTGCTTCGTATATAGTTTGCTTAATAAAAGTTCATATCCTCGATCTCACTGATGTTATCTATTTTGTTTTAGGAAAATCTGATCTGACCTTGTGAGGCGTGATTGAGTCTGATCATATCTCTTGGAGCATGGAATGGACCATAAGTAATGGTGCTTACTAAGGTATAGCCGGTAGGCCCGCTACATGGTTACAACTCTTTAGTAGTGTGAAAATCTAAATCTCAAATCGTACACGTGTGTTTGAACCCTTTTTGAAACATCTAACCCATTTTCTGCTAAGAAAACCGATTCAATCAGATATAGGCTTATGTGTTGGATTCTGATTCATGCACCAGGTGACCGTCAAAGTAACGAAAGTTACCGCCGATGACCCCGTCTGTTTTGTTTACACAAAGATCTCGGGTGTTCATCTTTTTCCCATCCACTTGGATGATTTGACCCCGTCTATTTTGCTTACGCAAAGATCTCATGTGTTCAACCTTTTCCTATGCTTGGATAATTTTACGTCTTCTTCTGTTTTGCTTACGCTAAGATCTAGAGTGTTCGTACTTTTTAATATCCACTTGGATATTTTTCATTTTACAACTTCTTATATACAGTTGGATCTTATTTTATTTTTGGCGATGAATTTGACTTACCGAGATGGTACCCTGGTTAACGTGTAAGAGATGATTAGTTGAATGCGGGTATTTCTTGAGGATTGATAGGCTTTCAAAACCATTTTATTTCAAAACGTGGGGTACGCCGTGTTTCGTGCTTAAATGGTACCGCTTAATCACATGAAATCCTGTACAAACAAATGTTTGGTTTTACCTTGCATAAATATCGGCTATCTTCAGGGATTCACAGTAGCTGATTACAAAAGGAAGTGTTTCAAGAGTATGACCAGACATGATCTCACGTTGGATCTTTTCCAAAGGCTAAGTGTACATATCCTTTTATTTGGTTTTTACCTTTATTTTCTTCCATATGAAAAATTAATCTTCCTTATAAACTTGTTTAAATAGTGTACATATGAATGTTTTCTTTGTTTTTGTCCATGTATTTCAAGACTCCCAAAACTACCAAGGCTCCCGAAACTACCAACTCACCCGAAACTACCCTGCCCTATCAAAACTAAGTAGTTTTGACAAGGGTAATTTGGTCATTTATCGAGCTTAAATTAAATTTCACCATATCCAGTCTCACTTTCATGCTTTTCATCAAAATCTCTCTACACCCACATTCCACACTCACAGAATCTTGCTTTTTCATCGGTCTAAGTTTGCGATCATCAGATTGCATTTTCTGATTTCCCCCTTCGTCTTTATCATCATGTTTAGATATTTATGGTCTTTGTCACTGTTTCATAAAATGAAACTAGGGTTTTGTTGATAAAGTTTTTACGATCGATTATATGTTTTGGGGGTCATTTCTTGCTTGAATCTTGTTGATGTGTGAATTTAGATGTAGTTAAATATTATATAATAATATTTAGAGATTATGGTTTCACGAGATCAGGTTTTAAATTTATAAAATGATAACTACTTTAACTTAAAACACACATAATAGGCAAATGTACCAATCGCAGCGTAATATAGTCTAGGTAAGAACCAAGTATCGAACCAATGGACACGGTCAAGTTCCAATACTCAACTTTTGTTATCGTTTAGCCGGATTAATTGATAAGTGGGTTTTGTGTGCTTGTGAAGCAGAATAGTTAATGACAGACAAGTAAATGACGATAAAGTAAATAACACAAAAGTAAGGACGTGCGTGATATGTGTAACAGAAATGTAATTAATATGATAGTAAATAGCAGAAAAGTAAATATCTCGGGGATGATCATGTCACAGAAAGTATTGCTTCAGGATTCGAATCCGCTTGGTACGTGATAATGTTAAGTTGACAAAATCCAGTGGTATGACTACTACAAACTTGTGACCCGGGTCACCGCTAGATCCTCGTCATCACGACATTTGATTGACGAATTATAATATTTAAATTAAAATGGTAGTGCCTCCTGTTAGGGACAACATTTACCCTCAACCCTTCGATTGGTCATCTTCGGGTTGGTTTAAGACATTGAACTTAATATGCTTTATATTAGAGTTAAATAGGTGATTATATTTTGCTCACCGGGAGGTGGTGTAACAATGGGACCAAGTATAAAGACGTACCGTTCCAAACATGAGTTCACCAATTCTTGGTCGCATAAGAAGTTCGTATAAAGACATACGACCTTAATAATATTGACTAAGCCTTGGCTTATCAATCTCTGCTTGTATAAAGACGTTCAAGTTTCAAAAGAAGTTTGATTAAAAAGGTTTTACGATCTTACGCTTTAAAACCAAGAACACTCACAAATATAAAGACGAATTTAGACAATAGTAAAAGCCCACCAAGTGGTGGTTTTAAGGACGAATAATTAAAGATATAAACATACCATTAAATTAATACGTCTAACATTAACATGCACCAAACATCATCTTCACCCTAGCAATACAAGAAGCTTAGCCACGAATGGCCATGCTAACTAGCGTAACGCTGAGTTTCGTAGGCTCCCCTATTGTGGAACAAGGAGGAAGAGCCTCTCCACTCTCTACTCACTACTCTAACTACGAAATAAGCTCTATATTGAGGTATGGATGGCTGTTGTATGGTGTGGATAGATGTGTGGAATGAAGAACTCAAGCTATCTATTTATAGGCCTCAAATTGAGCAATGCACGGCCGTGCATTGGATTGCACGGCCGTGCAAACACCTCGGGAATCAAACAGGGGTACAAGTGACAGTGTACTGGCCCCTTGGATGGAAAGTTAGGGTTTGCACGACCATGCAATGGGATGCACGGTCGTGCATTGCCCTACTGCTCTCCAGTTTTGTGTTTTAGTTGCTGTGTTGACCTGGTTTGACTTCTTGGGGGTTAATGCTCGGGTTTGGTCTTTTAAAAGCTTGATTTCTTCATGTTTTAAGCTGGTTTTTGCTTTGTTTATCTTGGGATACCGAATAACCTGCAATTGTGATATATTAACGCTTTAAGTATCAATTGCAAGGCTTTTAATCAATTAGTACCATAATATGGGGATTATTATGCATGCAAAACATGTATAATTTTGGGCATATCATAATACCCTACACTTAAACTTTGCTTGTCCTCAAGCAAACTCATGTATGATCATACCCATAACTAAAAACTTTACAAATGTAAAGGAACTCCAAACAATTCAAAGCTCCGAGATAACTCTTGAGTTGCTTATTCTATTTTTGTATATTTCTGATTCAAGATGATGGAATCCATGACAAGCCTACTAGAAATTTAATTATGCATAACCTATCACTCCTCACAATGTTCACTCAACTCTTAGGGTTATATATGTTTGGATAAAGTAAGTTAAGTGGAACACTCAAGTTCGAATCGAATTATGTAATGGTCATAAGCTTGTAGGCAAATCAAGTCTCCATCAATTAACTAAGTAGTATGCATGAATCAAGAGGACTTTAAAGGGTTGTATTGTGGCTAAAATAAAAATAAAGGGTGAAAATGAAAATCTTTTTGGATTTTTAGGGATTTTTTAAAGGGTTTGAAGGGCTGCAGCTATCGTGAAACACACCGCTACGGCCTCATGGGTTAAAATGGAAAATACTAGCAGGTCCCTTTACAGTACTCAGATCACGAGGGTATAACTAATCTAAGGTCTCATTTATGGTCAGATTGCCAAGACCAAGATCTCTTATCATTCTCAACTCTTCCCTTATTACGTAATACACATTGCTGCCTTTACGCATAGATCTTTCGGCTTGTAGCCTAACAGCTCCTACTTGGATCAGTTGCGTATACTCACTTTGGGAATACGTTTGATTCTTGCTGCACTTTCCATCGTGGTTCCGGTTGCCACACTTCACACATTTGCCGTATCTTTTGGCTCTTCTCTTGGCGTCACTTTTTGACAAGCCGCAGAATGGTGGAAATTGTTCTTGCTGGCGCCACCATTTTTTATATCACTGGTTGCTTGGAAAATCTTCTCTCGGAGTTCGGATGGTAATTCAGGCTTTGCAAAATGAAGGCAGAAAATAAAATTGAAATCAAAGGAATGCATGTCCAGTTCTTTAAGGTCTTGCCGGTAAAAGACCCACTTCTCTTTTTTTTTCTTTTCTTCTTTATATATATATTAATATATATATATTTTATTTTCTTTTTGTATCAAAAAAAAATCTTCAATAACTCTTTTTCCTCAATTTCCTTGAAATAATATTTCCATAAATTCTTTGCAGATAGTTCGGCTGTTTTTTTCTAATACATCCACCTTCTTGTATATTCCAGTTCTTTTGAGTAAAACAGATTTCTTTTTCAAAATTGTCTCAATGATAATAAATTTGAAATGACGACATAAGATAATTTTCCCATTTTGAAGACATTCCGCCAATAACCGGTGTTTACGAAAGGCTCAGAGGGCTATCTAGACGGATACTATTTTTGGGATTTTTAGGGTTTAAGGATAATATATAAGGGTAATAAAGTCCTAGGTGTCTCAATCATTTTCATACTTCCACTAGTTCATAATCTTGATATGTATAAGTCATACAAGTTCTAATTATGCATAAAATTCGATCGAATTAGCATTCAATATACCAAACGAAAAAGCATGCGAAAATGATAATAATGCTCGTGAAAAAGCTCAAATTATTTCTACTTGCCATGTCTTCGTTTTATTTAATTAGGTGTGAACTCAAAGATGTTTAGATTTAAGGTTTAAAATTTTTGAAAATTTTTCGGGTTTTTCAAAAGGTAGATTTTTGTAATGTTTTAGTCAAATGGGTAGAAAATCACAAGTTAAAATTTTACTGCTTTGAGGTTACAAGAAGTCCTGAATCTCTAATTCCCTACCCCACACTTAAAACTGTGCATTGCCCTTAATGTACACATGCATGTAATGGAATGATATGCAGGAATTTAAATGCATGAATTTTTAAGGGAAAAGAAACTGGTACTCCCCCGGACAATTATGTGTATAACCTAAGGCCAAAACTTATTGCCGCTGTTAGGCTGTGCCTATCAGCTGCTTGTTAACATGTTGCTTCAAAGACTTCATCGAATTTCTCATAAATTTGATGTGGTTTCCGGCTCCAAGCTTGTAGAGGTGGAGTGTAACTCCTCAAAGTAGATAGATGATCTGGTGATGCTATTCTACTTGACACACAAAGGAAAACATAAAAGCAGACAAGGAAAATAAAATTTAGTAGTTAAGCTACTAAGGTCCTAGTATCGAGAGGGCATACCCGGGGCTGAAGTATGAGAAAATTAAATTTGAAAAGTCAAACCTGAGGTCCATGATTCTGCTATATGCACCAACCTCTCAATTTATTCATGATCATCGGGTTAATTCCCGGAAGCTCCACGTTTATTTAAGGGTCGTTGGCCAGACCCGTACGTGCTTCATCAGTTTTTCTTCGGGTGGGATAATCAGTCAAATGGGTGGCTTGTAATATGGAGAGGTTCATCCAACCCATTTGATAACCATGCGTACAATGATAATAAGCTGCTCCAGGAATTAGTGGAGTCCATCCTAGACCAGTTGGATAGAGAAAAAAAGGGTAAAAAGTGTCTAAACTTGAAACAGTCATAACTTTAGCTACGTTTTGAGTTAAAGGGTCCCCGACCAGGGGACGGAAAGGTTTCGACGAGCCGGATCATGTGGCAAACGGCCATAGGCAGTTTTTCCCAATCCAAGAAAATTCCATCATTATGTGGCCCAATTTCACAAATCAATGATTTTCCCCAACTTTCTAATTTTTATACCTTTAACTTTTTAGTGCTAAAACGAGTGAATCATTGATTTATATATTTTCAAACTCTATTTATAGTTTTAATTTTAGTTTGGATGGATTGATTTCAAATTTTGAAAATTTTTGTAAACCTGCCAAATTTAGAATGCTCTATAAAAGAGCACCTAAAGAAAATGGTGTAATTAAATCACGCCACCACCATTTGAAATTTCCTGGACCAAACTTCAAGAAACCCATGTAGTGAAGGAGGCGGTCACCCCGATATGATAATTTTGTCACGTAATCTTCATTAGATGAACGTTGTTTCTTTCATGAGAAGTGGTCCTCGGACTGATATGCCCTATCCTGTGGCTTATGTGATTCATGGAATGATTCACTGATATGATTGGTCACAGGCCAACTATCACTGTTGCAAGGAAGAGGTGCCACCATTGTTAATTGTTTGTTGGTGATTACATCCTCTTGTGCTTCAATATTTAGTATTCCTACCAGTTCTTCTTTAGATCTTCGTTCTTCTGGCTCTTTTGATTGTTTAGCTTCAAGCTTCTCAGAGAAGTCAAGAAATGATTGTAAAGTTGCAGTAGCCGTCTCTTCTGAATCACCCGGTCTCACCTCCGTCTGATCCATGCTTGTGAAGATGGAAGGTTCTTGCTCCTTAGAGTCACTCGACCTTACTAAAGATGTTGGAACTATAACTTTCGATTCTTGGACTTTGAAGGAATCATCTTATTTTTTATTTGGATAGCTTTTTAGGAATTGAACCTTAAGTCGGATTCTAGAGCTGAGTGTTGAATTTCTTGGGGTGGTGTGGTTTCCTCATATGGCAGTAGGGTTGGTGGAAATCTATGGAATACCCTTGTAGTGGGGTTCCCCACATATCTCACATCAAACCTCCGAAAAGTGGTACTCATAGTCGTTTTGGTATCCTCCATAACAACTCTCGTAGTTGTCATCTATGAAAGTTGCTGTAAAGAACAATCAAAACAAACCATAAATATGTTAAGGTTAAAAAGGCTAATCCGTTAACTCCATTTTTTCTTGAAATCACCGTCTCCCCGGCAGCGGCGCCAAAAACTTGATGTGTGAATTTTGATGTAGTCAAATAATATATAATAATATTTAGAGATTATGGTTTCACGAGATCAGGTTTTAAATTTATAAAATGATAATTACTTTAACATAAAACACACACAATAGGCAACTGTACCTATCGCAGCGTAATATAGTCTAGCTAAGAACCAAGTATCGAACCAATGGACACGGTCGAGTTCCAATACACAACTTTTGTTATCGTTTAGCCAGATTAATTGATAAGTGGGTTTTGTGTGCTTGTGAAGCAGAATAGTAAATGATAGAAAAGTAAATGACGATAAAGTAAATAACATAAAAGTAAGAACGTGCGTGATGTGTGTAACAGAAATGTAATGAACATAATAGTAAATATCAAAAAAGTAAATATCTCGGAGATGATCAGGTAACGCAGAGTATTGCTTCGGGATTCGAATCCGCTTGGTACGTGATAGTGTTAAGTTGACAAAATCCAGTGGTATAACTACTATAAACTTGTGACCCGGGTCACCGCTAGAGCCTCGTCCTCATGACATTTGATTCACGAATTATAATCTTTAAATTAAAATGGTAGTGCCTCCCATTAGGGACAACATTTACCCTCAACCCTTCGAATGGTCATATCCGGGTTGGTTTAAGACATCGAACTTAAAATGCTTTATATTAGAGTTAAATAGATGATTATATTTTGCTCACCGGGAGGCGGTGTAACAATGGGACCAAGTATAAAGACGTACCGTTCCCAACATGAGTTCACCAATTCTTGGTCGCATAAGAAGTTCGTATAAAGACGTACGACCTTAATAATATTGACCAAGCCTTGGCTTATCAATCTCTGATTGTATAAAGACGTACAAGTTTCAAAAGAAGTTTGATTAAAAAGGTTTTACGATCATACGCTTTAAAACCAAGAACACTCACAAATATAAAGACGGATTTAGACAATAGTAAAAGCCCACCAAGTGGTGGTTTTAAGGACGAATAATTAAAGATATAAACATACCATTAAATTAATACGTCAAACATTAACATGCACCAAACATCATCTTCACCCTAGCAATACAAGAAGCTTAGCCACGAATGGCCATGCTAACTAGCGTACCACTGAGTTTCGTAGGCTCCCATGTTGTGGAACAAGGAGGAAGAGCCTCTCCACTCTCTACTCACTACTCTAATTACGAAGTAAGCCCTCTATTGAGGTATGGATGGTTGTTGTAAGGTGTGGATAGATGTGTGGAATGAAGAACTCAAGCTATCTATTTATAGGCCTCAAAACACCTCAGGAATCAAACAGGGTACAAGTGACAGTGTACTGGCCCCTTAGAGAGCAAGTTAGGGTTTTCATGACCGTGCAATGAGATGTACGGTCGTGCATTGCCCTACTGCTCTCCAGTTTTGTCTTTTAGCTACTGTGTTGACTTTCCTTGAACTGGTTTGACTTCTTGGGGGTCAATGCTCGGGTTTGGTCTTCCAATAGCTTGATTCCTTCATGTTTTAAGCTGGTTTTTGCTTTGTTTATCTTGGGATACCGAATAACTTGCAATTGTGAAATATTAACGCTTTAATAAACAATTGCAAGGCTTTTAATCAATTAGTACCATAATATGGGGATTATTATGCATGCAAAACATGTATAATTTAGGGCATATCACTTCTATATAGTCTTCCCATTGTATATACCTTACATGTTTACTGTAATTTCTTGCAGATTCTTTCAAAATCTTCGGTAAGATGGAGTTTCGACACCTCACATGCTCTTTTTACTCCTCTTCTGTTATTGTTTAACTTTTTCTGATCTGTTTATTTCTGTATTTAGTGTTTGAGAGAATACATGTTCAGGGTTTTGAGATAATAGAATCACTGAAGAGGGATATAAGTTCTTTGACTTTGAAGATAAAAGAGCAGGCATATCACCTGGATATGTCCTTTGCAGAAATTGAGAAACGAAATAATGATCTTGCTGAGAAAGATAAGGAACTAGCTGAAACTAAAGCAGAGGTGATCAGATTACACAGAAAGTTATAAAGATTTAGAAATTCATCATTCTTACTGGGATATTTTAATAATACAGAAGAGGGGAAGGGAACTTGTGGTATTGGTTATGTTCCTCCACCATTCAACAGAAATTATTATGTTACACCTGAGATTATAAAAGATGAGGATTTAGATCCTAAGACTGTGTTGAAGGTGAATCCAGTCACATGTGAAGATATGGTCTATTCTGATGAGAGTGATGATGAATATTTTGATGAAGCTAAGGTAGAGGGGATATCGAAAGAGGTTAAGAAAGAAGACTCAAAGGTTGATTCTAATTCATCTGGAAAAATACATTTGGACGTTCTTCAAACTCAAGGAGAGTTCCATATGTCAGAGATTATAAAGACATGCGTACATGTTTTCATTGTAATGAGATGGGACACATTATGGTGCACTGTCCTTACAAAAATAAAGGGAAGAAGCATGTAGTTCCTGAGAAGATGAAGCCTGACTCAAGACCTGTTGAGAAAAAGTTTGTTCGGTCTCAACCTCCAAAAGAAGTTCATGTAGGAGAATCATCTTCAAGTGCATCTTATTGTGTTAAGATTCCTTATATGAGAGAATATAGTGAGATGAGATCTTGCTTTTACTGTGGTCTTGTGGGTCACATTAGGATTGCTTGTCCTCACAACGCCAAAGGTAACCGACATGTTACTCCAGAAAAGGTAAGAACTCCTGGTAAGCCTTATGTTAACCCAAATGTGGTTAAACCTCGTGATACACCAAAGGGTAATTCAAAATCTGAGGTTAGGCTTTCTAGACCTCAAAGACGGAGGAGAAACAGAAGATTTAGAAAACTTTTAGAACAACAAGAGCTTTCACAATCTAAACATTTTTCAAATGAACAAGAGTGTTCAAACACTTCACATTTTAAGCAAAAAGAACTTAATGACCAGAAGTATGTTTGGAAATCTAAAGTTTCTGTTTCTGACTCGTCGGAGCAATCACCGAAAATCGATGAGAGATTCGATTGTGAATGGAGTGCGGTTTATTATTTTGATACAGATGGACGAACCATGACTACCATGGCTTGGGTCCCAATTTCAAATTAATGTTTCTTGTTAGATGTGCATGATTAACCAAGAGGGACTATTAAGAACATTTGGTTTGTTGATAGTGGTTCTTCCTAGCACATGATAGGGAATGACATCTACATGAGTAAAGAATTTTTGATAACTGAGAATCTATTTGATTCAACGACTTGATGCTCAAGGGGAGAATATGTCACACACATTGTTTTGGAAAGAGTTTTACAAAGTCCAAATGATAACCTGAAACTTAGGATGACAATGGTGAGCATAAAGTCGTTGATGCAACCATTTGACTAGTTCAGGGGGAGTCTATAGGACAGGGGGAGTACAGATTTGAGTTGGTGACAAAGGCAATGGCATTCAATTACAGGATTACATCGGTTTGAGTTTTTAATTGATTGACTTGCCTAATCCACAGTAACCAAGTAAATTGTTTTTCATAAAATGTTTTCATGGAAGGTTTATTTTCGTTTGTTTTACTTTCTTTGAAAAATCCAAACAAATTAAAAAAGTTAAAATCGACATTACTTGAAGTTATAAGGAGAAATGATAGTACATCAGTAGATGTTCAGTCACACATGATCTTAGTTGGACTTTATGATGCTTATCTGATATATCTGTGATAATTGTTTTGATCAGAACTTCTTAGACTGCACAGTATGGGAAATGAGAGCTTCATAACTGCTTATGCCTAACAAAAATTGATGCTTGATGCTTATATTTCAATTTGGATACTAGTATGTAGTCTGAATTGTCAAATAGGCTATGAGTATCTTTGGTCAATTAGTAGCGTGACAACATAATGATCTTTGTGACAACTGTGATTTGAACCCATGGTATGACGGGTGTTTTGATGCTTATCTAATATATATGTGATAATTGTTTTATTCAGAACTTCTTAGACTGCATAGTATGGGAAATGAGAGCTTCATAACTGCTTATGCTTAACAAAAATTGATGCTTGATGCTTATATTTCAATTTGGATACTAGTATGTAGTCTGAATTGTCAAATAGGCTATGAGTATCTTTGGTCCATTAGTAGTGTGACAACATAATGATCTTTGTGACAACTATGATTTGAACCGATGGTATGACGGGTGTGTGTAAAAGATCATTATCAGATAAAGAATATAAGATCTAAAGTACTTCATGAGACCAGTATCGGTTATGTCGTTAAACACAATTTTTCAGTTCACTTCACTGCCCATGCCCCGAAAAACATGCAACGTGAAGTTGGATTAAGATATGTTTCTGACAACATCTGTTGGAACATATACTAGCCCTTGGATCATTATCCTGATTCCATTGAATATATCCAGATAACAGTTGGATCACGCTACCCTATGTCATTGAATCAATCGATTCCTTGATCAATCTTATGTTGAAGAATTCTATTGGTACAATCTTTCTGTTACTATGAATCATGATACTTCATCCAAACCAAGACATTTGAATCATTCGCTTCTGAATCATTCTGATTCTCTGCTTGATATTTTCCAATGTTTATCGGTATAATTCATCCTGGAGATTGAATATTATCTTCCAATGATCTTATATGTCTTGAAGATAGTGCACATTTAAATTTCTGTTGGCATATTTGTGGGGTACACGTTGTATTACAAAATAAATGGTACCTTAATTCACAAGAACATGGGACAAAGATACAAATGGTTTCAATTCTTATAATATTAACAACTTAGATTGACATGTTATGTGTTGCAAATTCGTATGTAATTTATATTATAAGCATGTTATGATCTGATCCCATCTTCTTTGGAGTTCTTCGCGTATCATTACATGTTTTGGTTGAAGCTTAAAAGATTTGATCTTATCCGATTCAAAAGATGTTACTCCATATAATTGTTTGGAAATTCAAACGAAAGAAATGAAAGAATGAATCTGGATAGGATACCCATAGAATGTTTAGGGATGTTTATCCAAAATGTGTGATTGATGCATTGCTTTTACTGATATGATCTTCTTACTCGTGATGTTCGACCAACAAGATGTGATTTTTTATTTTACATTTTAGTTTGTACAAAGAAAAATCAAAAAGATTTTATTTTTCCAGCTTCCATGAAAATCTTAATTGTTGGTTATTCTTGGTTGTTCTCCTTTGCAAAAACATAATATTGTAGACAGAAGTTGACAAGGGGTCCTTCTCCCAAGTTTTCTTCTAGATAGAAAGAGAAAGTGCAGATGAACAAGACGAAGACTACAGTGTGTTTAATGATATATGAAGACGGATGATAATCTTCTAAAGTTGTTGTCAAGGGGGAGTCTGTTGGAGAATATTTTGGTGACAATGAGCTTGAAGATATTATGTCTTAGTCTTAGAGTCTTTGACTTGTAATTGATAGAATTGTTAGCAACAGTTAAAGGGGAGTCTGTTAAGACATGTTTTGTAACTGTTGATAAAATTATGTGTAAGTTCATAGAGAGGCGAACTTAACAAGTTCGCCTAAGCATCTTTTGGAGCGTACTTGTTAAGTTCTCCTAGTATATTAGAGGCGAACTTGTTAAGTTCGCCTATTGCAAAGATTGTGTCTATAAATAGAAGTTTACAGATTCTGTTCAATAGAGAGCAGAGGGGGCTTGAACGAGGAGGCTTGAACGATTGTATTCTGTGAATTTTGTAAACTCTGTGTTTTGTGGAATACAAAGAGAAGTTTATTTACATGTTGTTTCTGTTGTCAATTCGTATACAAACGTTAACACGGTAGGATTCCGCACTCCGTGTTATCGAGACGTCCTGTCACGAGATAGATCTACAGATGAGTCATGTGGACCTACAGTTTTGGTACCGAAACTAGTAGTTTCAGGAAAAAGGATCTTTCACTTTAAAATTATTATTCTGATTTATGACCTAGTTTTGCCCGAAACTATGTTGTTTCGATAAGTTTTTTCTCTCCCGGAACTATGTAGTTTCGATATGTTGTTTCTCTACCGAAACTATTAGTTTCGATCAGGCTTTTCTGAAATTTTTCTAAGTGTCAAGACTGATATTTTGTTAATTGTATCATTGACAGATATGGACCTTCTATTTTTTAAGAAGCACAATATCTGTGACTTTCTTAATGCTGCTGATCCCAAGAGTGCAGACTTTGCACATGTGCTAAATTTTCTAGCTAATTCTAATAGCTTTGCTATAAGCCATAACTTGCCCATCTTTGAAGCCACAATCAGGCATTCTGGACCACTTCTGCAAGAGTAACCATCAACAATGTGGAGCATATCAGGGCAATTGTGTACAACCAAGAAGTCCTAATCTCTGAAGCCCTCATCGGAGAAGTACTACAACTTAATGATAATCATGAGGCTCCTATTGAATACTCAAACTTCTTTATCTGTGAGAGTATTAGGAGGATGAGTTACTCGGACGAGTTTAAGAGTGGCCAAATCACCAAGGCCTTCCTTGCTCCTCACTAGAGGTACATTGTACATGTGATGATTCACTGTATATCAATCAGGAAAGGAGGCTTTGATTATGCAAATGCCATGGTGGCTTCTACTATACTTGGGCTGATCAAGGGAAGAGATTATAATTTTTCTGGGCTGGTATTTAGACAAATGAAAGAGAATCTCACCGGGAAAGTCAAAGATAAATTTCTAGTATACCCGAGGTTCCTTCAAATGATAATCAACCATCTACACCCAAATCTGCCACAACAAGGACAACTCTTGGTCCTAGATCACATAATTGCCAAAACTCTTAGTTACATGAAGAGTTCAAGTTCCAGAAGCAACATAATCATCATCAATATTCCTTTATTTGGGCATGTGATTGGTGTAACATCCATGATTTTTTTGATACTATTTTAACTTATCTATTTACCTATTTATCTATTTTAATGATACTTCGTTTGAATCCCGTACTTGCCCCACTCTATGAGTCACATTAACTACTATTTCTACTCAAAAATATAAAATTATCACTTACATATAATTTTCTATTTATATGTATAACACATGTATGTATATGTATATAGACTTCAATAAATACTAATATATATATATATACCCTATTATGGAAACTAAATCAAAACATAAAAATGACGAGCTTTAGTCATGTAGTCATCTTTTAGATACATATATATATATATATATATATATATGTATTTATAAATAAATATGTATATATTTTATAAACCAATATACAAGTCGTAAATTCTTTTTAAAGAAATACATCCTTTTATAAACATTCGAAATAAAACAAGATTTTATAAACTTTATAAAATTCAAAACAAGCTTTATAAACAATAGATAATTAATTTGAGTCTTGAACCTTTGATTTAACCCCCCCCCCCCCACCTTTGTATTTGGACCATCACACCACAAGTTGAACCTATTCAAGACTTGAACCCCTTTGACTCGTTTACTTTGACTTTCAAAGTCAATAGAAACACAATCTTGCAATTAGGCCTTATAATCGATCAATTTCGGATCGTTTAGACTTGCCATGTATACATGAATGCTACACGGTCACTGTCCATCTCAATTAGTTTGTCAATTAAACAAAAAAAAATATTGTATTCAAACACGTTTGACCTTCGAAGTCAAAGTTGAGCCAAATCAATCCCAGTCCGTGAAATTAGGACGCGTTATTACCCATAAATCATGCTCAGACGTTACTCGCACGTTTTTGAACCCAAATCATTGCCCAATTCATTAAGAATCGGACGAATGTATTCATAAATCACCCCGTTGTCGTTCCAAACAACCTCGAATCAATTGGAACGTTTCAAGTGAAAATGGTTTATAAAAACCAACCTATTACGCTCGCGACACCTTTTTCTAACCTTCTGAACTCCTTTACGCATTGCACTACACTCCTGGAACTCAATCGGATTTGAAGAAAACAGGAACCTGTCCATCCGGTCGATCTCACCCTTTTGCGTAACCATTGTAGGTAATAACCCAACCCTCTTGTTCGTTTTAACCCACTGACCAACAGCCCTAACATTACGGGCTCGTGTCTGTGTGCCATTAAGGCCAATTTTGGGGCTAGCGTTTTGATTTGGGTGTTTTGGGGAAGAAGACTCATGAGGACTTTATGTTAAAACCGAAACCATCCCATTTTCTTAACAAGGCATATGCCTAGATCAATCGGTTAAGGCTTTCCACTTCCTCAGAACGGGTTGCGGGTTCTATACCCGGTTCTGCCCGTTTATTTTTTTGTTTTTATGTTTTGTCATTATTTTCATTGTTTATACGTTGCCACACCCATTCATATATATATATACTTATGTGTATTTCTTTATAAATCATTTTATAAATTTCATAAAACTCATAATTGTTTTATAAACTTAATTTGCTAAATTTCTCAAGAGAAAGAATTTTATTAAGTATGGAAAACCTAATAAGTTTTGATTTCTTTAATTTAATTAATTAAACAAATAAAATATGTAAAACCATTAGTTTATAATTTACAATTAGAGAATAATTATGACCATCTTTATAAACCCATTCATTTGCTTACACACCGTCATTATAGTTTATTTTAAACAATTGAAACACATTTTTATAAATCATTTCTTTTATACATATTAGGGTTAAACTCTATTTAAACAAATAAAACTTTTCATAAATATAAATATATATTTTCAATATGCTATAACTAAATAAATAAAAGAGAATTTATTTATTATTATTTTTCTTCACATTAAGATTACGTTAGGGTTTAAATTATAATTTTCTCAAATATATGCATATATATATATATATGTATATTTATTCACACCATTTTTGACACACTATTATAATAGTAAAAAATAATAATAATAATTTATTTATTTAAATTATTTAAACCCTAAGACGATTAAGTTATACTTTGAGTTTTATATTTTTATTCAAATACAAGCATCAACTTATACACTTATTTCATCGAATTCCGCAAATATTTTTGTACAAATCCCCACACATCAATACTCCTTGAACCGTAGACCTGTCCATAGACTTTGTACATGTTATTAATTTACAGTCATACAATTTCACTCTAGGTTAAGTTGTGAGTTGCAAAGTTTTGTGCTACTCTTTGCTCGTGTTATCTACACCACTAATACCAGGTGAGTATTACATAGCCCCTTTTACTCTTTTACACTTTTTGGGGTGAAACATGAACACTATACAAACAATTGCTTACAATTACACAAACTACACAAACACAAATCCTCTTTACATTCATGTATGCAAAGTTTGAGCTTTATGTTTGAGTGCTAGGTGTGTTAACTGTTTGTGTGAAATTTATGTGCATTCATTAACTATACAAGCCGACGGTTAACAATGATAGATCTATTGAGTCTGACAAACCCACCCAGATTGGGGTGATTGTTACCGACAACACAATATGCATGCTAGTTACAAAGGTTTGATTGTACTTTAGTTACACAATAATTGCTCCCCATAAATGCCTTATTTTATCATGTTATGTAAGGATTTGATTTATTCACATTCATATATACTACCTATGTACAAACCTGTGTATGCTCACCAACTTTTTAGTTGAACTTATTTTATTCATGTTTCAGGTGCTAATGTTTGATCAAGGCTTGCTACACAGAGGCTTTGGACTTAGTTAATCTTAAATGAAGAACCATTTGTATTTCAATTATGTACCTTTGAACTTGATTGTGTTTGAAATAAAATTTGATGATTAATATATTGAAATCTAGTCAACCTTGTGCTCATGAACAGCGCCGTCGGTTGGGGTGTGACAGATTGGTATCAAAGCCTTGGTTATAGGGAATTAGGTTATTAGACACTCTTGACCTAGACTATAACCTTAGGACACCCATACTATGCCATGCTACTACATGCTACATGATTATTTCTTATGTGAATATTCTTACATGTTACACTATATAATTACATCATATGATACAATACTTAATAGTCTATGTGTCACATTACCTGCTAACTTTTGTCTCCTATTCATTGCTACATATTTGATTTATTTAAAGTGTTATCCTAAGTTTCCACACACACTCATACACACTTAGTTCTTCATGCACCCTTAAACTCACACATATAATGTCACCACCTCTTGTGATCTAAATCTAAACTATTGGGCCTAAAGCCCATTAATAATAAACTAGAAGCTCACTTACCCTCCAAGAAGAAGGAGCCTACTACAACATATAAGCCTCACTTTAGGGCCTCAAAGCCCAGTCCACAACAATTCTCATCATGACCATGAGCCCAACAATAGTGTTATTAATACATGATGGCTGGAAGAGTGTGTAGGCCCATGAGGGATTCTGGCTAAGGAAAGATAGGGTACTTAAGTGTGTCCTAGTCACCCACCCCTCTTTCTTGGGAATCCTCCTCAGGGATGCATTGCTTATAGGTCAATTGTATTTCTAAAATACTGTTGTGAAGGCTTGGTGTTATGACTAGTCAAACTCTAAACCTATGAGAACTCCTATATTTAACACTCAATATTTTATTATCACTTACAATATTTTCATTTTTTCCTACTAGACATGGACTCCTACTCTCCTTCCTCCCCGGTATACCGTCCCGGAGAAGAGTCTGATTGGGAAGAAGACATCGGGACACCCATGCATCGGTCACCAACACCCGCAGCTGCTAGACCAAGGTTCGATATAAGGGTAGATTGGATTAGGAACACCGGCCCAAGACTTCGAACACCTGGATCACCCCCACCCTGAAACCCGTATTAGACACCCCATCTTCACAATCAGTTACCACCCCCACTAAGAGACCCATATCTAATGTCCGACCCATACCATCCTAACCCTTGGGTAAGGCATACCACGGCACCCACTAGTGTCATGGGAATTCCAACCAATGACATTCACCCATATGTGAGGACCTCAGAATTTGAGAGGCAAAGGATGGAGCAGGGGGAAATGCATGATTTGCAAGGACATAGAATGGATAGCCTAGTAAACCAAATAGGGTACCAAAAGGAGTTAATCTCCCTCCTCGAAAAAGAAATACTGGAGCATCGCACGGAGACAGCTAAAGCTGAAGCCAGATCGGCTACCCGAGTGACCATAGCGGTGCTTGTCTTGAGAATTAACCTCCTTCTAGTGGAAAGCAACAAGAGACGTTAACAAAATTTTTATTTATTGTCTTTAAATTTTCAGTTTGAGAACCATTTTCCTATGTTTAACAGTTCAGCATTTAATCAATTTTATATATTCCAACTCTAAAGTTATTATTCACCGATTTGACACGTTGAGTGTGAAATACACCCATCAGATTTTCATAAAAATTTCTCAAGTATCACCTTCTTCATTCAATACGATTTAGTACACTACCGACAATCTCCTTCGTAGACAACTCATCCTATTAGATTTAAACAACCTCGTTATTTTCAAACAAAACATTTATCAAACTTTTAGAATGTATCGGAAATATAAATTTTCTATAAACATTTTCACCTTGTAAGGAAACTTAATACAACCTGTTTTATAAAAGCACTATTTCAAATTGATAAATAATTATGACTTGTTCTCGCCAAATTAATTATTTTTAAACATTGGCTAAATTAATATACAACTACTTGTTTAGCCATTAATTTCCCTTAAAAATATTCTCCTTATAATAACTGAAAATTTAATAAAAAGGTTTTCAATAAATTGTCCATTTATGTAGATTATTCAATTTATTAGTTTCACTACCTTATTTGCCTTAAAAAAAAATAAAAAAAAATAAAAAACTTTTTACCTATTTACAAACAAAAATCTGTTATTCGTAAACACATTACTCAGAATGTTTTCAGAACCTCCTCGTTATCTTTCACTAATATATGAGTGTACTTGCCACTTCAGGAGACGACCCATTTCGCGTAGACGTTAACCATCCCTACAAACCTCAAAGAGATTTAAAGAACTAGAACCTAACTACTCACATTATACATGAACGCCAAACAACACGCTTGTCCGCAACACTTGATCACATACAAAACTCGTTAGTATGCGTCACACACGAAATTCAATAATCTACATATGCACGTTCACAAAATACACAGTTGTTTGCAATATACATGATACTAGGTTGATCACACGATACATAATAATTGTTGTTGGTACATAATACTAGATTGACCACATTGAACATGAAACTTATTTGGTTACAAAGTACATGATACTAAATTGTGCACATTATACAATATACATGATACCAAATTTTTTATACTACACATGAAAGTTTAATTGTTTACAAAATGCATGATACTAAGTTGTTAACATCATACATGAAATTCATCTCTTACCTATACATGATGCTAAATTGTTCACGTTACCTATAAAACCTATTTGATTACAAGCTTCATGACACTAGATCATACATGAAACTTGTGTGTTTACATTATACATGAAACTAAGTTGCTTACAATTAATGCAATTGATTGATCACATTACACACAAATAATGGTTATACACACTGTTCACCAAAGTTGTAAGCTATAACACATCAAAACTACTCGGGGTTTGACGTATTCTTGTTCAAACTCGAATAAAGCTGTAACACTTTAAACAACTCGGTGTTTGACGTATTTTTGTTCAAACACGAGTAAGCTATGAAACTCTAAGTTATTCTACCTTATTACTCTTTAGTTGCTAACTGACATGCCTACTTAAGGATATAGTTATTTATTAGCAACTCACATGTGAAAACAATATACATGAACTAAGTGAATTTGTGCCCCCTCTTTCCCTGCACACAACGGAAGGATCTATACGGACCATACGATGATTCGAGTAACTACGGGTGCACACGTAATTATAAAAATCAGTGCATGGGAAACATAGTAAATTTTGTCATGTGTTATGACCTAAAACCTATCGTGATATATAACAACGAAACTACTGTGATATGACAAGGGCATGGTGGATACGCCGATGGTACTTCCTATATATAAGTGCTCCATCAAATTATCAGAAGTAGCGTTGTTCGTGTCACGTGAAGTTTGACCTAGACCAATATTTGTGAAACCTCTTACCCATTGACAACTCCTGAGCATATTAGACTGCACCTTAATCAAACCCTGATTATCAAATTTCCATCAAATTCAAACCAAGTAATGTATTTCCCCTTTAGAATCCAAATTGTTATTCGACAGTTTACTCCTTAAATCCGCTTCAAAACTAAATACATTATCATTCATATCCGACCTGGAATATCAAAATCTGTGTCTTGTCACCAATTATACTCCCTAAACCAACCGTCATAACACATTGAGAACCCAAAACTCTCACCTCTTTCCTGATTCAGTAACCTTCACTAGCTAAATTTCGGGACGAAATTCCCTCAACATGGGGATATTGTAACATCCATGATTTTTTCGATACTATTTTAACTTATCTATTTATCTATTTATCTATTATAATGATACTTCGTTTGAATCCCGTACTTGCCCCACTCTAGGAGTCACATTAACTACTATTTCTACTCAAAAATATAAAATTATCACTTACATATAATTTTCTATTTATATGTATAACACATGTATGTATATGTATATAGACTTCGATAAATACTTATATATATATACCCTATTATAGAAACTAAATCAAAACATAAAAATGACGAGCTTTAGTCATGTAGTCATCTTTTAGATACATATATATATATATATATGTATTTATAAATAAATATGTATATATTTTATAAAGCAATATACAAGTCGTAAATTCTTTTTAAAGAAATATATCCTTTTATAAACATTCGAAATAAAACACGATTTTATAAACTTTATAAAATTCAAAACAAGCTTTATAAACAATAGATAATTAATTTCAGTCTTGAACCTTTGATTTAAACCCCCCCCCCCCCACCTTTGTATTTGGACCATCACACCACAAGTTGAACCAATTCAAGAATTGAACCCCTTTGACTCGTTTACTTTGACTTTCAAAGTCAATAGAAACACAATCTTGCAATTAGGCCTTATAATCGATCATTTTCGGATCCTTTAGACTTGCCATGTATACATGAATGCTACACGGTCACTGTCCAACTCAATTAGTTTGTCAATTAAAAAAAATATATATTGTATTCAAACACTTTTGATCTTCGAAGTCAAAGCTGAGCCAAATCAATCCCAGTCCGTGAAATTAGGACGCCTTATTACCCATAAATCATGCTCAGACGTTACTCGCATGTTTTTGAACCCAAATCATTGCCCAATTCATTGAGAATCGGACGAATGTATTCATAAATCACCCCGTTGTCGTTCCAAACAACCTCGAATCAATTGGAACGTTTCAAGTGAAAATGGTTTATAAAAACCAACCTATTACGCTCACGACATCTTTTTCTAACCTTCTGAACTCCTTTACGCATTGCACTACACTCCTGGAACTCAATCCGATTTGAAGAAAACAGGAACCTGTCCATCCGGTCGATCTCACCCTTTTGCGTAACCATTGTAGGTAATAACCCAACCCTCTTGTTCGTTTTAACCCACTGACCAACAGCCCTAACATTACGGGCTCGTGTCTGTGTGCCATTAAGGCCAATTTTGGGGCTAGGGTTTTGATTTGGGTGTTTTGGGGAAGAAGACTCAAGAGGACTTTATGTTAAAACCGAAACCATCCCATTTTCTTAACAAGGCATATGCCCATATCAATCGGTTAAGGCTTTCCTCTTCCTCAAAACGGGTTGCGGGTTCTATACCCGGTTCTGCCCGTTTATTTTTTTGTTTTTTTTGTTTTGTCATTATTTTCATTGTTTATACGTTGCCACACCCATTCATATATATATACTTATATGTATTTCTTTATAAATCAATTTATAAATTTCATAAAACTCATAATTGTTTTATAAACTTAATTTGCTAAATTTCTCAAGAGAAAGAATTTTATTAAGTATGGAAAACCTAATAAGTTTTGATTTCTTTAATTTAATTAATTAAACAAATAAAAAATGTAAAACCATTAGTTTATAATTTACAATTAGAGAATAATTGTGACCATCTTTATAAACCCATTCATTTGCTTACACACCTTCATTATAGTTTATTTTAAACAATTGAAACACATTTTTATAAATCATTTCTTTTATACATATTAGGGTTAAACTCTATTTAAACAAATAAAACTTTTCATAAATATATATATATATATTTTCAATATGCTATAACTAAATAAATAAAAGAGAATTTATTTATTATTATTTTTCTTCACATTAAGATTACGTTAGGGTTTAAATTATAATTTTCTCAAATATATACACATATATATATATATATGTATATTTATTCACACCATTTTTGACACACTATTATAATAGTAAAATAATAATAATAATAATAATAATTTATTTATTTAAATTATTTAAACCCTAAGACGATTAAGTTATACTTTGAGTTTTACATTTTTATTCAAATACAAGCATCAACTTACACACTTATTTCATCGAATTCCGCAAATATTTTTGTACAAATCCCCACACATCAAAACTCCCTGAATCGTAGACCTGTCCATAGACTTTGTACATGTTATTAATTTACAGTCATACAATTTCACTCTAGGTTAAGTTATGAGTTATAAAGTTTTGTGCTACTCTTTGCTCGTGTTATCTACACCACTAATACCAGGTGAGTATTACATAGCCCCTTTTACTCTTTTACACTTTTTGGGGTGAAACATGAACACTTACAAACAATTGCTTATAATTACACAAACTACACAAACACAAATCCTTTTTACATTCATGTATGCAAAATTTGAGCTTTATGTTTGAGTGCTAGGTGTGTTAACTGTTTGTGTGCAATTTATGTTCAATCATTAACTATACAAGCCGACGGTTAACAATGATAGATCTATTGAGTCTGACAAACCAACCCAGATTGGGGTGATTGTTACCGACAACACAATTTGCATGCTAGTTACAAAGGTTTGATTGTACTTTAGTTACACAATAGTTGCTCCCCATAAATGCCTTATTTTATCATGTTATGTAAGGATTTGATTTATTCACATTAATATATACTACCTATGTACAAACCTGTGTATGCTCATCAACTTTTTAGTTGACCTTATTTTATTCATGTTTCAGGTGCTAATGTTTGATCAAGGCTTGCAACACATAGGCTTTGGACTTAGTTAATATTAAATGAAGAACCATTTGTATTTCAATTATGTACCTTTGAACTTGATTGTGTTTGAAATAAAATTTGATGATTAATATATTGAAATCTAGTCAACCTTGTGCTCATGAACAGTCTACATGTCCCGCCCCGATGTTTCCGCCGTCGGTTGGGGTGTAACAATTGGTGAAGAAGAACCTGAAATTCCTGACATAGATCCAGAAGAGGCTGTTGAATCCTCATCATCCGAGGAAGAAGAGGAACAAGAACAACGCAATCAGGAGCCAGAGGTTGAAGTTGAGCTTCACCAAGAACAGGAAGTTGAGCAACCCATTGTAGAAGCTCAGTTCCTTGATCAAGAGATGGAGAATTTGGACCCATTAAACTTTCAGGAACAAGTTGCTAATGTTGAAGTTGAAGCAAATATAGAGGGTGAAACAGAATCAAGTGAGACTCTGGATGAAGCTCTATATGAAACTGAGGAGGAAGAGATGGTGGAACCTCCTCCCTCATCATATAAAAGACCAGCAGACTCAGAATCAGACTATGAGTTTGCTAGTTATTGTTCAAATAGTACAATAATATGGGGATTAATATGCATGCAAAACATGTATAATTTAGGATATATCATAATACCCCACACTTAGACTTTGCTTATCCTCAAGCAAACTCATGCATGATCAGACCCATAACTAAAAACTTAGGAAAAGAAAAGAAGTTCAAAGTAAGTGGAGAGTTCGGAAAACATATGAGTCGCTTATTCTATTTTTGTGTTTTTCTATTTTTGGAATGATGGAATCCATGACAAGCCTACTAGAGCTTCAATTATGCATATTCTTTCACTCCTCACAATGTTCACTCAACTCTCGGGTTATAAATTCGGATAATGTAAGTTAAGCAAAACACTCAAGTTCGAATCCAATTATGCAATGGTCATAAGCTTGTATGTAAATCAAGTCTCTACCAACTAACTAAGTAATATGCATGAATCAAGAGAACTTTAAAAGCGTTGTAATGTGGCTATAAAGAAAAAGGAAAAAATAAAGGGTGAAGATGAAAGTCTTTTTAGGTTTTTAAAGGTTTAAAATGGTTTTAAGGGTGTTACAGCTAACGTAGGACACAAGGCTAAGGTTTCTTGGATTAATATTGGAAAATACTAGTGGCTCCATCTACAGTACTCAGATAATGACGGTATAACTAATATGATGGCTCGTTTATGGTCAGATTGCCAAGACCGATACTTATCATATTCAACTTTTCCCTTACTGCGTGATACACATTACTGCCTTTCTGTATGGTTCTTTCCACTTGTAACCTAACAACACCAACCTTGATCAGATGCGTATACTCATGTTGGGAATAAGTTTGATTCTTGCTGCATTTTCCTTCGTGGCTCCAGTTGCCACATTTTACACATTTTCCGAATGGTGGTAATTGTTTTTTGCTTGTGCCACTGTTTTCTTACATCGAATGTTGCTTCAAACACTTTTTCTCGGAGTTCAAGCGGTAATCAATGTTTTGTGCTATGAATACAAGAAAGCAAATGAAAATCAAAAGAATGCATTCCAGCTCTTTAAGGTTTCACCGGTAAAAGACCAACTTCTCTCTCTTTTTTATTTTTATTTTTTAAATAACATCAAGACCGGTTCTTCAATGATTCCACTTCCTCAATTTCCTTGAATTATTTTTCAATGTCCTCCTTGTAGATCGTTCGACTGTTTTTTTCTAAAACATCCACTTTCTTTTGTATACTTCAACTCCTTGAGTGAGTCATAATCTTTCCGAATTGTCTTAACGGTTGCATAATTGAAATAACGAAACAAGATAAACTAATGATTCTCCATCTTCAAAGGCAATTAGTCAATAACTGGTGTTTATGAAAGTTGGTTTGGATAAATGGGTAACGGGTAGTAGAAAAGAAAAGGGTAAGGCTCAGAGGGCTATCGAGGCGGATATTTTGGGTTGATTAAAGGATAGTAAAAGGGTAATAAAGTCCTAGGTGCCTCAATCATTTTTATGGAATTACTAGTTCATGGTCTTGATATGTATAAGTCATACAAGTTGTAATGATGCATAAAATTCGATCGAAAACACTCAATATGTTAAACGAAAGAGAATGCGAAAATATGATAGTGATGTTCGTGAAAGACTCAGATTATTCTCATAAGAAAAACTGATAGGATAGGGTTTAGTTATTTGTTATGCATAATATACATTTGTTTCTACTTGCCATGTTTTCTTTTACTCCTTTTAGTTTAATTAAGCGCGAACTCAAAGAGGTTTATATTCTTTCTAAAAATATTTCAAAATTTTTAGGATTTTTAAAGAAAACAAAGTTTAGGTAAAAATAAAGTTTTAGTCAAATGGGTAGATAATCACAAGTTTAGTTTTACTGCTTTGACGAAACAAGTTTGTCCTGAATCTCTATTTCCCACCCCACACTTAAAACTGTACATTTCCCTCAATGTACAAATGCATTTAATGGAGTGCTAAGCATGAAGTTAAATGCATGAAGTTTAAGGGAAAATAAACTGGTACTCCCCCGGTCAATTCAGTATATAACCTATGGCTAATGCTTGCGGCTATCGTCAATGCTACGCCAAAAACTTGATGTGACTTGTCGGTGCCCAAGCTTGTAGAGGTGGAGTAAAACTCCTT
Source organism: Smallanthus sonchifolius (assembly GCA_023525975.1). Taxonomy (NCBI): domain Eukaryota; kingdom Viridiplantae; phylum Streptophyta; class Magnoliopsida; order Asterales; family Asteraceae; genus Smallanthus; species Smallanthus sonchifolius. Next base: position 95,511,288 of record CM042021.1, on the reverse strand, counting down.
AAACAAATAGAGAAACTAATTGGTGATGTATGCTACTTGACACACAAAGAAAAACATAAAACGGAAAATAAAAGGTAGTAGTTAAGCTACTAGGTTCCTAGTATCGAGAAGGCATACCTGGAGGCGGACGTACGAGAAACTCAAACTTGGAAAACCAAACCTCAAGTCCATGTATTCTACCGTATGCACCAACTTCTCAATTTCTTCATGATCATTGGGGTGCATCCCAGAAGCGCCACGTTTATTTAAGGGTCGTTGGCCGGACCCGTACGTGCTTCACCAATCTATCTTCGGGTGGGGTTTCAGATCTCCCCCGTATCTGCCATTCCTTCCTTGAAAATCCTTTTCCTTGTTAATTTCGGCTGCTGGTCCCATTAGTTATCAATCCAGTTAGTGTTCTTGAGGTCCTTTCCAAGGTCGGGTTTATTTCCTTTGTTTATTTCTTTAGCTTTCTTCAGTTTGAAGTTCATATTAGTATCGATGAAGTGTTCAATTTGGAAGGGATCATTAGATAAACATTCGTTACCCCCGATGTTATAGGTTACTGATTGTTTTCCAACATGAAGTGTTAGGATATCTTCATTCACGTGGATGACTGCTCTAGCAGTGGCTAAGAATGGGTGGCCTAGAATTAAGGGTACGAAATAGGTAGGTCCCATTTCTAAAACGATGAAGTCGGCAGGGAAGACAAATTTGCCAACTTTTACCGGTAAATTCTCGATAACCCCCATAGGAGATTTGATAGTGCCATCCGTAAGTTCGATGGTTTCTTTAATAGGTTGCGGGTTTCCAATTTTTAACTTCCTGAACATATTGTAAGGCATTACATTCACCCTTGCTCCCAAATCAGCGAGAGCAAAAGTCAATGGCAGTGGTCCGATAGAACATGGTAGAGAAAATTTTCCTGGATCAGAGAGTTTTTTCGGAAGGCATTGTTCAACAAGTGCGACACATTCATTAGTTCTTTTCACTGCTTCTTCCATGTTTCTCTTGTTAGTGAAGAAATCCTTCAAGAATCTTCCATACTTGGGCATTTACTATATTATATCCAAAAAAAGCTAGGTTAACATGGATTTGGCTTAGGAGCTCGATGAATTTCTCATATTGTTCGTCAGTCCTTTGCTTCAACAATCTTCCTGGGTAAGCTATGTATGGCTTGAAAGTTCTCTTTAATCCTTCAGTTGGCGGCACATTCTCAAGAGTGCACACTTTAGTTTTTGTTGAAGTTTTAAAAGGAGTGTTCACTAGAGTGGGTTGTGAAGTTTCTTTTGATAGTAATTATTGTGTGGTTGATTCTATGGTAGGTGGACGAAGTGGAACTCCCGTGAATATCTCGTTTGGTGGTGTTGTCTAAACTTCTTCTTCTAGCATTTACGGTTCTAGATAAACTTTACTGTTTCTTAGAGTGATAGCACTAAGATTTACTTTTGGGTTAGTTTCAGTGTTGCTTGGAAGACATCATGGCTGTCTTTTAGATAAGAGGTTTGCAATCTGTCCTAGTTGTATTTCAATGGATTAGAGAGTTTCTTATTGTGTTCTATATTCAGCTTCGTGGAGATTAAACTTTTCTTCATATTGTTTGTGACGAGCATCTTCTAAGAGAGCTTGACTTTCAGTTGTAGTTATCAACTTAGTTACCGCGTCCTCTAGAGTTAACCCGTTACTTGGCTTGTTAATTCCTTGGAATTGTTGAAGAAGCTGAATATTCTGAGGTTGTCTTTGCCGATATTGTTGTTCCCCAAAACCAGATGTCCTTGATTGTTGTTATCCTTCCAGCTAAATTCGGATGGTTCCTCCATCCAGGATTGTAAGTGTTGCTGTAGTGGTTGTTTTGCAGGCGATTGGTTCCGATAAAGTCAACTTGCTCAACATCTATAGTGGTGCTTTTTGTTTCTCCAGCAGATTCAACATTTACTCTGCCCTTGTTTATCTAACCGAGTCGAGTGGTGAGGTCGTCTACTTGAGCAGAAAGTGAAGTGACAGTATCAACAGAGTGAACACCTTGCCTGGCTCCCCTATTATTTCTCGGATTGTACCATTGATACCGGTTCATAGCTATTTCCTCAATTAGATTGTAGGCCTCTTGTGGTCTCTTGTTCCCAAAAATACCACTTGCAGTAGCGTCGAGTGTCTGACGAGCTTGATTGTTTAATCCATTGTAGAATGATGATACTTGTAACAAAAATTCTAGCCCATGGTGAGGGCATTTCCTCAACATGTCCTTGAAACGTTCCCATGCCTCATATAATGACTCACCATCTACCTGAGTGAAAGTGATAATTATAGGATATCAAGAATGTAGAATCAAAAGAAAAATAGAACAGAGATTACAAACAAACTTTCAATTGCTAGTTTAGGGTTCGTGACCCATTCACAGTTTACCGGCATCGCATATATAGCGATGATATTGACGGATGCATCGATTGGGGTATCAACACAAACATACGTCCTATCCAGTTTTCTAATTACAAAGTTTACATAATGACCCCTACTAATTATAATATGGCATTTTGACTCTAAACCTACTTTACAACAATTACATACAAGTCCCTATACTAATAAGTTTAGTTTATTTTCAACACTCCCCCTTAAAGTAAACTTAGTTTAAGTGGGGTCTTCAACTTTCTCCATTTCTTGATCACATCAATGTTGGCTCATTGTTGTAGGTCCTGATAGCTTGGATCTCAGTGCAAGAATGATTCTTGTCGAGATTAAATCAACAAATCAGCTATAAAGAAGCTGTTTGTTGAAGAATTAATGAAAAAACAAAGATGAAGATCAAGAACAATGAAACATAGAAACATCAAATACTCATATAATCCACTGAAATGAATACAAATTAGCTCATGGATAACAAACGATTAAAATAACCCCCTCTAACAAGCCTAACAACAAGCAAATACACTGATAATCTAGCAAAAGTCTAAATGTCAAGAAATTGGTCAGCTATTTATAGAACATAACAAGAGTCGGCGATCAGATTGGCGACACTTCAGCGAGAGTCGGCTGTAACCGACCTAGCGACTCTTGAGAGTCACTAGCGACTCTCTGACCAATTCTGAACTTACATTAATTACAGAATAGCCCCTATATTATGACTGGAATACAAACGGTTTTTCAGTTTCCAACAATTTCCTTCGAAACCGTTGCATTCGAGTGTCTTCAATCTTCTTTGGGCTTCTCCTCCGTTGGATCCTCGGGCATCTCTTTACTTTTCTCTCTGGCCTCGATGCATCTTCTTATTTAACTCGAGTGCTCGGGTAACGGCATGAGCAAATAAGCAAACCTCCTCTTAAGTAGCATTCCATGCACCCATTCTGATGTTGTTCTTGAATAAGATCTCTAATCAGGAATTGAAATTGAGAACATATCCATCGGATCAAGCACTCGAATGTCGTTCACTAGGGTCCCGTCTCTACACAGCACGGCTTCCCTAGTGAGGTTGTCATAGAACCATTTGATGAAATTATTAAGGCAGGCCTCTCTTTGCGGAGGGATCAGAACCCTATTTACCACTTTTGTTGGCTTCACGTACGTGATGATCTTTGGACGCTGTGTAACCGGATCGATTTCTTTCTTTTACTTTCTCCTTGTAGGTTGGTGAGGCTTGAACAATGGAAACCTCTTGTGACATTCAGAGATGATTAACTTTTCAACATTGGTACCTTCAGAGTGATTACCGGGGTTGATCTTGTTTAACTTCTCTAAAGAATCAATTTCCCAAGAGGGTAGAGATTAAAGGTCGTACTCATTTTTAAAATACTGAATCCCGCCCATTCTTCGCTTGATGAAAAATACTTGCTTCAACCCTTCATAAGCCCATGAAATGATATTTATGTCAAAAGCCTGGCGTGGCACTTCAATATTTTGATGAAGGCGGCGAGGGATTGGTTTGAGAGTTTTGAACCAATCAGATTTGTCAATTGGTTTATCGTCTTCAAGGTTGATAAAATCACCAAATATAGTTTCATAACAAGTCTTCTCCCCTTCTCCTTTTCAATAAAATCCTCAGGCATCTCTTCCATGTCCTTTTAATTCTTCAAGTCATCCTCAGCTACTCCCGATTTAGGAACATCGGTAGCACCTACATCATCACCAGCCTTCTTACCTTCATTAGTAACAGTCTTGATAGCAGGGGCACTAGAACTGGTACCTCCTGCTCCTAATCTTGTACCAACAAGACCTTCATTATCATCATTCTTCTACTTAGGCAACTGAGTGTTCGGTTCCGGATCTGATGACTTCTCAACCTTCTCTTTTTCCTTTTCTTCTACATAAAAAATTACTACTTCATTGAATGCTGACAAGTCAAACACATCCTCAAAATCATAGGCTCCTCATTCAGTCTTTCTCTCAATCTGTTCTCTTACTTTGTGAGAGTATAACCTCCTTTCCTTAATACAACCAAAGCTTTACCCATGTCATTCATGTTGGATTTCATATCTCTATTCAAAGCTGTCTGATTCGCAAGCTGAAACTTTAGCGTTTCAATCAACTTTTGTTGTTCAGACATTGTATCCTTCAATTCATCAATCTCTTGATCCCTATTAACCTCTCTGTTCCTTGATGCTTCAATCTGCCCTTTCATCCATCTTATCAGTTTAGAAGGAGGGGGGACGGGTTTTCCCATTGGCCTTGTCTTCTTTTTGGCCACTGATTTCAATCTTTTCGGAGGGGTTTATTGAGTTTTTGGTGGTGATTGTCTTGTACCCGAAGTGTCTTCTGTTTGCCTGGACGGAGGAGGTCCTTCGGCATCCAGAGCGGCATGAGCCAAACAATCTTCTTTGATGTCTTCCTCTCTTATACCATGGGGAGGAGAAGTTTTAAGTCTAGAGGGACTCCTTTGTTGCCTGACATAGCTGTCTCTAGCTGCTTTCATAAAACCTTCATCGTCACCGTTGGTTCTAGGTTTCTTTTTCTTCCCTGCTTCTGGGTCAATGGCTTTGCCCTTGTCTTTTCTCTTCCTAATCTCTTCTTCTTAATCTTTTTCTAGTTATTACTCTTTCTTGTTTTCCACAATATTTTCTCTTTCTTCTCGGCTCTTTTCCCTTTCACAGACTTTAGGGCGGCCTTGATGGTTGGCAGTCTTTCTTCTCTGTATATGTTATCAAACATTGAAGTCCACTTGCCAGAGAAATCTTTGTATTTCCGTAGAACATCGGTGTAAAAAGAGTGTCGACTTTTGAAAACGTCATAGGTCGACCACTCGGAGATAGATCTTTGATGAGGAAGTTTAGGATCATCTGTATGAAACGAGGGTGTAATAACCACTTGTTATCCTTTGCACGGTTGCACATTTGACTGAAAATGTGATGTGACAAGTTGAATTTCTATCCCCCGTGTATCTTTAGCATTATAGCTCCCAGTACATGCTTAACGCATCATAACCTCCCTTTCGGTGTGAAAGAGAGTGTATGAATACGTATATAACAGCCTTCCAATCATTGGACAAGAACCTTTCCTGGATTTCATTCTTTCTAAATGGACCTTCTTACCCCAACTCTTGCAAAAATCTTGTTATTGCTTCCTCTTCATTAATGGATCTCGGATCATCTCTGTTATCTCCCTATTGCAAAGCAATTCTTACGACTCTTTCTGTAATTAGAACTTCATTCCCGTGAACTATAGATCTGACGTGAGTAAGGGGATGAATTTTGAACTCGGCATTAATCCAGAACTCCTCAATTAAATCCTTATATACAACTTCATTCCATGAGATGGCATAAGAATATTTACTTTGCCGCAACCATCTAATAACATCCTCGAATTCCTTTTGGAATGGTTTAGGAAAGATAATAGCCCTGTTATGTCGGCTATCACTAGCAAGACGTTTTTTAGCCATGTTTTGTTTCACAATGAACACAATTATCAGTACTTCAATTTTAATTGAACAATTTAAAAGAAAAAAATAAATTAATTCATTAAACATGTGAAAATAATGACAATCGGCCAAAAATTAGTAGAGAGTCGGCCAAAGAGTTGCTTAGAACTAAAGATAGTCGGCCCGCTGAGTGTTAGCTAGATTTTAGGCAACAATCGGCTGATCATAAGGGAGAATCGACTCGTAAAAGAAAGTCGGATGGACTAGGGCAAGAGTCTGCCATGTTCAAGATAGAATCGTCCTGTCACATGGTTGACAGTCGCCCCATCTCATGAGACAGTCGGTTGTAGATAGAGAATAGTCGGTCGTTCCACTAGAGACTGAATCCGGAGAGTCGGCCCCCTGGTGACTCGTGGAGAGTTGGGCACGACTTGAACTTGCGTTCAAATGGTGATAATCGGCCAAGATAATGAAAACCCTTTGATGAGAGTGTCGGCACCTCAGCTGATACTCATCATCTACTTTATGAAGACAGTCGGCTCTGAAGATGAACTGTCGAAATCCTTAAAAACTCATCTCAGATCCATAATATCCTTTCTGATCCTGTTTCTAACCACAAACTATGCAAGATTCAAGAACAAAATTATATTAAAATCAAGTTTTCACCTTTAGCTTATGCAAAATCCACAAACAAAAGAATAAATAGGAGAAAATGGAGTAAAAGTGACTGAGAGAGTGAATCGCTGGAAAATGGAGAAGGTGGAGAGACAATAAGGGCTAAATGAGTAAAATCCCCTTTTTAAACATATAAATATACCTGGAGAATTTTGAGGGCGGACTCTCAACAGTCGACCCAAGAGTCGGCTCAAGCAAAAAATTAAAAGAAAAGGAAGTTTTGACCAATTTGACTTGTTTTTCGTGCTAGATTTTGCTTTAAAACCCATAAAAGATATATACTAGGCCAAATAAGGACCACACAAACTTTCCAATCATACTAAGAATCAGAGTACGAGTTATTTCAAGACAAAACATAAAATGTGCAAACCTGTTTCGTGAAATCATACCGACTCAACTTCTCACTCAAACGATTCTTCTTGCATTCGGATGTCTGCGGATTACGAACGACTGTTGGTATGCTTATCCTCTTAAACCCATGCACCATGAATTTTAACGTACAACTAGTGATCGTTTATCATGTTTTGGGAATATTAAGATGAAATCAGTGCTCCCCAAACTTGTCAGGTATAAGCTACCCATCTTCTTGTTCTTTTGAGTTAGATGATGAGAGCTTCAGGTATATGCCATTGCATAATTAGAGAAAAAGATCATCAGGAATCCTAAGATATAGCTATTTAAGAAATAACTAGCATGGGTCTGTGAATAATTCAGGGAATCTCAAAAAGTTTTTGATTCATGGACATTTCACGACGGACTTACATGCCCTGATTATGAAATAAGTTGGACTTACATGCAAGACGGACTTACTAGCCATGTTTTTGTCAAGAAACCCTTAAACAGTCACAAGAACCCAAAAGAGAAAAATATAAACATATATATATGTACACACTTACATTGGGTATCTTTTGATTTTCATTCCTAATGCACATCACTAACGTTGCGTGTCTTTTGCTCAAGATATTCTGCTTTGCAGATCAAATTAGTACTAAGATGCACAACACTGGTGTCTTTTACAAGTGGACATTGCGTGTCTTTTATTTACCTAATGCACATCATTGCTTGTCTTTTTGTCTTTTCTTTTGTATATATATATATATATATATATATATAGAATAGCTCGCAACCCCTTTGTGACGGGATTATGGTTATGTGCAGACCTGAACAAGAAGGGTGTACACTTATTAGCTATCTTTATCTTTGTCACTGAGTTGTAGTCTACTTATTTGAAATGTTGAGCCTACCAACACGTCCTTGCAGTATAACTGCTTTTTCCTTTTAGTCCTATTATGCAGTGACCAAGTCAAGTCAGTTTAAATATCATTTCCCACAATAACAGTTATGCAAAACAATAGAAACTTTTCTTTTTAATTCTTTTTCATTTCTATTCAAATTTTCCCCCCGAAAACTTTATTTATAAACAACCTTCTTTAAATGGAATGTTCAATATATTTGCAGCTCGTTTGGCACATCATTTTGGTCAAGAAAATATTTTTGGGTTTTCAGAAAGAATATGAATAGAGATATGTGCAAATAAACACAAAGGAAAGGGATAGAAGGTGTTTCGCAAAGTTCAATAATCCCAGTTTCTCGAAAAGATCCAGAAACTTAGATTCATCGAACGCCTTTGTGAATAAGTCAGCCTTTTGATCATTTGTATTCACCGGAAGGACTTGAATGTATTCCTTTTCATATGCATCCCTAATAACATGAACACACACATCAATGTGCTTTGTTTTGGAATGGTAAATTGGGTTCTTTACAATCTTCACACACGCTTCATTGTCAATAAACATCAGACTCGGCTTCAAATTGATCCCATAATCCATCAATTAATTCTGGATCTATAGGATTTGAGAACAGCAATTAGAAGCAGCGACATACTCAGCTTCAGCGGATGAGATGGAGACTGAAGTTTGTTTCTTGCCCTGCCAAGATACTAAGAGTGTCACAAATACTAACATCCTCGTGACACGGATTTCCTATCAACTTGACATCCTCCATGATCGCTATCAATGTAAGCAACTAAATCGAAGCTATTGGACTTTGGGTACCAAAGCCCCAACTTGGAAGTGCCTTTCAAATAGCGGAAGATTCTTTTAACAGCGATCTCATGTGATTCTTTGGGATTAGCTTGATATCGAGCACAATAGCAAACTGCAAACATAATATCTGGACAACTAGCTGTGAGTTACAACAAGGAGCCAATCATCGAACGACAATGATGTGTGTCAACTGGTTTTCCTTCAGGATTAGAAGTTAAAGGTTTTTGAGCAGTAGAAGGTGTTGAGGTTGCCTTACTATCAGTCATCCAGAACTTTTGGAGCATGTCTTGAACGTACTTTTCCTGATAAATCAATGTTCCTTCATTTGACTGCTTAACCTCTATTCCAAGAAAGAAGGTGAGCTCGCCCATTCTGCTCATTTCGAATCTAGATTTCATCACATTCTCAAACTCCCTGCATAGCGTCTCATCAGTAGAACCAAAGATTATGTCATGTACATAAATCTGCACAAGCATGATGTCTTTTCATATCAATCTTCCCCCGTACGAAGCCATTATGTAGAAGATACTTAGAGAGAGTATCATACCAAGCCCTCGGGGCTTGATGCAATCCATACAAGGCTTTGTCTAATTTATAGACTCGGTTTGGATGATCTTGATCTTCAAACCCGGGAGGCTGGCACACATACACTTCCTCCTTCACCTTCCCGTATAAGAACATGCTTTTTACATCCATTTGACAGACCTTGAAATTCTTGTGACAAGCGTAAGGCAAGAAAATTCTAATGACTTCAAGATGAGTAACTGGAGCTAACACCTCCTCATAATCAATTCCTTCTTCTTGTGCAAATCCTTGCACCACTAAACGAGCTTTGTTCTTGATCACACCATTTCTTTCGTCTGTTTTGTTACGAAATACCCAACAAGTACCAATCGGGTAGTTATTCTTTGGAAGGTCAATGATGTAACATTTCTGATTTTATTATCATTAATTGCAATTCAATATAACATATTTCAAACCTGGTTCTAGTGCAATGTTTTATTTTATTCGTGCAAACAATTAAACCCTAGAAATCAATGGAAATTCTCAATTCTACATCACCTTTATCTCAAAATCTCTATACAAATACAAGTACATATCTATTTAGACATGCATATGTATATATTTACACATATTACAAGTGCATACACATTTATACCCTGAATTAACAAGTAAACCTAACAGTGATTGAACCCCTAACCATTTGAACCCCAATTAAATCCCCACACCCATAATTTTGACTTGTGTTAGCAATTTTGACCTCCAAAAGTCAAAGCAACCCAAAATTCATGCTAATCCAAGGCTGTCCCGACCCAAATTTGTGTAACTAGACTCCCATGCATGGAGTAATCGACCATACATCACCCTCAGGTCCAATTAGAAGCAGAAATCAGTTAAAAAAAACACGGCTTATTTCAAATTGAAACGCGTTTGACCCCTTAGAGTCAAACCGAGCTAAATTAGGAAGGAATTCGCGAAATAAGACTCGATTGATGACAACAAATCACTCGCAAATCAATCCCGTATGTACCTAGACCATTATCAGGACCCAATTCGATCCCGAATAAATGAATTAACGCGTGATTAGTCGTCCGCATCATTTGCGGTCAAAATTAAATCAAATCGGTCATTACAAGCAAGATTAATCGAACTAAAACACCCACCCACCCTCGTATACGTCCACCCAAACTCTCTCATCCTACAATCGAGCCACATATCACCGCAGGGAGCCTGTCGAGCACCAAGATCAGCCGAACATTTGATCATGTTGTTCTCATTCATTCATACGCCGATTCAGGTACCAATTACGTCAATCGATTCGTAATCCCCTGGTTATCGAAATCCCTCTGCCAATTCGTGATGGCAGAAGGTATCGAGGTCGATTGGGATTAGGGCTCTTGGCGTGTCGATGCGTATTCGAATTTGGGTTTCGTTTAATTTCATGTTATAGTTAAATAGAATCAGTAATCGACCAGCGAAGCTACCTGGTCCGGTCGGTAAGTCACTGCGCCGCCGAACTAGGTGGCGTAGGTTCAAAACCCACGACCCGTGACCGGCCTGTTTTCTTTTGCGCCTCATTTTAATAATGGGTTTAAACCCATCCAAAACCAATCTAGTAACAAGACCGTCCCTTGGTCCAGTGGTTTACTCGTCCGACCCACCCAGCACAGACCCGGGTTCGAGTCCCTAGGGTCTGTTTTAAAAAAAACTCGTTTTAAGGCTCCAAAAATTATAAAAAAAATTACTTTTATAAACCTTACATTTATTAGAACAAAAGGAAACAGATTTTTGTAATTTTTAACATAAAATCTCTATTTTTATAAATGAACTCTTAAAACAATCAATTTAAATTATGTATTTATTTTGAGTAAATTATTTATAAAAATTTTGTGTCAACTTTATAAACACTTTATACAAAGTTTTATAAAATTTAAATTTTATTTTAACACCTAAAAATATTTATAGTTTTATATACCTAAAGAATACATACCCATTTTTAATTAAATTAGTTATCCTATTCAATCTAAATGGTAAATAAATAAATAAATTAATTTATTATATAAATTACATTTACAAAACATACTTAGAATTTAATTAGATTTTAGATTTATTTTCATGAACCAATATTAGTTACATACCTTTATAAATAAATAAATAAATAAAGTAACAATTATTTATTTAAATTATGTTTAAACATAATGTCTACAATATTTTCTAACTAAATAAATATATAACACTTATTTATTTAGTTAATCAAACCCTAAACCTTAATTCAATTATTTTAAAACCATATATTTACCTTTCATTTTACACAACACATCTTCAAGTACAAACCATAACTTCCTACGCTCCTATACAACCCTTGGTACACACATCCGATTAAACCCAAGACTTAGACCTATACTATCGTACACATTATTAATTTAATATATATATTATATACTAGGTTAACGTGGTGAGTTACAAGGATCATTCTACTACCTAGTCTCGCGTGCTAGCTACACCCTTGAATCAAGTGAGTATTACATAGCCCCTTTTACTCTTTTACACTTTTTGGGGTGAAACATGAACTCTATACACACAATTGCTTATATTCACACAAACTATACAAACACAAATCCTCTTTACATTCATGTATACAAAATTTGAGCTTTATGTTTGAGTGCTAGGTGTGTTAACTGTTTATGTGCAATTTATGTGCAATCATTAACTATTTAAGCCAACGGTTAACAATGATAGATCTATTGAGTCTGACAAACCCACCCAGATTGGGGTGATTGTTACCGACAACACAATTTGCATGCTAGTTACAAAGGTTTGATTGTACTTTGGTTACACAATAGTTACTCCCCATAAATGCCTTATTTTATCATGTTATGTAAGGATTTGATTATTTACATCTATACACTATCTATGTATAAACCTGTGTATGCTCACCAACTTTTTAGTTGACTTTATTTTATTCATGTTTCAGGTGCTAATATGTGAGTTTGATCAAGACATGCTACACATAGGCTTTGAACTTAGTTAAATTTAAATAAAGAATATTATGTATCTCAATTACGTACTTGTTTGAATTTGGTTGTATTTGAATTGTTTGAAATGAAATTTGATGATTAAATTATTGAAATCTAGTCAACCTTGTGCTCATAAACAGTCTACATGTCCCGCCCCGACGTATTCCGCCATCGGTTGGGGAGTGACAAATGAGATCCCACCCCTTTAATTTTCTGAGCTGAGCTAATTCATCCTGCATAGCATCAATCCAGCTTGAGTCCTTTAGGGCCATTGAGATATTCTTTGGAACATCATGCGACAAGAAACACACACATAGGGTCGCGTTGTAAGGACTTGAATAACTTCTTGTACGAACACCCTCTGTGATAGGTCCGATCACATTCTCTAAAGGATGATATGAAAGAGTCTTGAAGCTTGGCCCATCTGGAACATCAACTTACTCTGGAAGATTTGTCAAATAAACACCAGGAATAGAATCAGCTTCTTCTTCTGAATCACTGTCAGAATTGATAGCGGGATCATTTGCCAAATTCTGATCAAGAGAAATAAACATGTAAATTGACAGGAGTTGTTTGATCAGAAGAGGCATCACCAGAAGTTTCTTCATGAGCAGCCTCAGAGTAGGAAGAGGTTACTACACTGTTGTTTGATACAGACAAATGATCGGCAAGAATCGGTGTTATTCAAGTTGAAAAAGGCATAAATTCATCATCTGCATTGATGGATGGAATGAATGACGGTTTAGAAGATGGAATAGGTTGAGGGATGAGTGGTGCATAAGGTATGAAGTTATTGAAAATAACATCTGCATCATATAACCAGTCGGGACCGGTTCCAATGTTTGTAGAGTTAGATTCATGCCAATTGACATAGTACGATTCCTGCACGATCTTTGTTTTCTTGTTGTAGACTCGGTATGCTTTCCGAGATGACGAATATCCAATGAAGTAACATTCATCACCCACTGCTCCAAACTTTTTAAAATTCTGAACGGTGTTCAACATAGTACACGAGCATCCAAATGCTCTAAAGATCTCAATCAAGGGCGTTTTTCATGAAAAAGCTCATAGGCGGTCTTGTTGTGAGCCTTAACCACCAGAGCACGATTCAAAACATCATTAGCAGTATTAACTGCTTTTGCCTAGAAAATAATTGGAAGCTTTAAATCTATCAGCATCGTTCGAGCAGCTTCGATCAACGTACAGTTCTTCCACTCAGCAACTCCATTCTGTTAGGGAGTCCTGGCAGCACTGAACTGTGTTGAATTTCCCTTGCTTCAAAATTCATTCAGGACATGATTCTTAAACTCGGTGCGATGTTTGCTTCTGATAGAAATCACTGAACGCTTGTAGATCTTCTCAATTTTCAGAATAAGACTTTTCAGCACCTCTGCGGTTTCGTCATTGGTAGCTAAGAAATTAACCCAAGAATATCTTCAGAAATCATCTGTCACAACCAAACAATATGAATTTTTAGAGATGCTCTTCACACTAACATGACTAAAGAGGTCCATATGAAGCAATTGTAAGGGAACATAAATGAAGTTCACTGCTTTGGGCTTGTGTGACTTCTTGTGCTTTTTGCCTCTAGCACAGGCCATGCATTTTTCTGAAAAGTTAAAATCCTTAGAGGGCAAACCTCTCACAAAGTTTTGTCTTACCAAACGATTTATGTTTTTAAAATTCACATGACCAAGTCGACGATGCCACAGCAATGATTCAGAGTTAGAAGCTTTAGATAACAAGCAGGCAATGGATGCATTTGCTGCGGGATCATTCATGTCCACCACGTAGGTGTTGTTTTTTCAAGGTGTCTTCATCAAGATCAAATCATCAAGAACAACGAGTCATGGTTTAAGGAAGAGATATTTTGCTTTGTTTATCATAGATTTGTGATACACTCATGAGATTGTAGCAAAGTTCAGGAACGAGATTGACTTTCTCAAAGGTGAGAGTTCCATTGCACCATTTCCCTGTCTGGTGATTTTTCCTCCCTTTTCATCGCCGGCAAAAGCAACGTATCCACCATCGATAATTCGGAAGTCAGTCAGTAGATCTTTTAGCCCGGTCATGTGACGAGAGCACCCACTATCAACATGCCATGCATTGTCAATAGTCCTCCTGAGAATACCTTGTCACATACAAGACATTTTCATGAGAAATCGGAACCCAAGTCTTTTTTCAACTTGGGTGGAACAGTTACTTCAGCAGGTCTATCAAGTCTAATTCTCCACCAACATGTGCCTTTTGTTAACATTTTGACGAAATTTGTTAATTTTGTGATAAAAAGGATTTGGAACATGTTGGTGTCTGTTATAATTACCCCCACCATTATGCATTCTTGATCTTTCAAATTTGACCCAATCATTGTGATATGATTCATTACTGCATTGTCTAGTAGTATGACCACCATTTCCACATATGAAACAATTAAAATGCCTAAAAGATTTTCTTTTGTGTGGTGGTTGGTAAGATGATGAGGATGATTGCTACTGAGATGGCACTTTGAATGGCTTTCTGAATCTGCCTTTGGTATGACTATCCTTTCTTTGGTCAACATGCTTTGTTGATGTTTCACTTTCTGAATCATCAATAATTTTGATTTTGACTTCAACTGCTTCAGTCACCGGTTTTGACTCACAATTGGATTCATTGTTTGATTCAAATGACTCCTCAGTGGGGTGTTCTGAGTCATACTCACTTTCTTCACCATCTTTTGTTGATAGATAGTCTAAATCACTTGTAGGGGTGAAGATCGGAATTTCTTCTGTCATGAATCTTTCTAACTGATTTCTTGCTTTTGATACAATCGAATCATCAGAATTTAAAACATTACATCCATTGAGTTCATTACAATTAGAGTTTAACCTGTCTAAACTAGAATTAAACTCACTATCACTACCCACATATTCAGACATACATGATTCTTCTTTCTTTGAATTTAAAAATGAAAACTTAATGGACTCCCTATTGCACTCACTGTGACCTAATCCAACACCACAATCATCTTGAACCTCATCATCTTGTCTTTTTGTTAAACCTTCAATATTTACATTAGTATCAAACACAAAGACACTAGCAAGATTATTTTTGGGATGAGGTGAAGGAATAGGGCTATAATGACCCTTAGTAGGAGGATGAAACAATTTCCTTTCAAAATCAGTGGAGTCCAAATAACCAACTCTCTTTTTCACAAATCCAGGCTGCTGACAAACAATCATGGTGTCGTGTACCTTTTTATTTACATTCCATTTGTCAATGATTATTTGAAGTTTGACAGTCTCACTTCGTGAGGCAGTCAGATTTTTAGTTAAATCAGTGATTAAAAACTCTTTTCTGCACACAAATTCTTTTAGGGTTTGGATTTCATGTTGACCATGATTTAAACTGATTTTGAGAGAAACCTCACTTTTCTTGTTTTGATTAAGGAGACCAAGAGCGTCATCCTTTTCACGAATGATAAGATTGTTTAAGGTGCGATAGAGAACGATCATATCAATAAAATTAGTGGAACATAAGTGAGATTTTACCTTTGGCGGAATCAGCTCTGCGGCAGTCTTCCTGCAGCTACATCCTTGATTTTAGCTTCCATCGCCATTGGTTTGAGTTCCATCACAAGCACTCATTGGAGAGTCAACTCGGTCCATTGAGCCGGAACTAGAGCAAACATTCTTCTCTTCACAAGCATTCTTCTCATCAACACACTTGCCTGTCTTTATCTTGATATTTGCATTGTGCTTCATGCTTCCTTCAGAATCTATCACTTGACTTTCTGTTCCTTGAACAACAATTTATTTCAAATAGACAGTTGGTCCGATAAAATCTGTATTGATCACAATCTTTCTAAGAACATCCTCATTTTCTTCTTCAACCAGGCTAGCTTCCATACCATGAACCACGAACTGAGTTAAGGGAACATTAGCCATACGAGCCTTGCAAATATGAAACTGAGCTTCCTCGATCTCATCCCTCCATACATTAATCGGTCCCTTTGCCTTATCGGTTTGTTCATTCCCTTCGGTGATGGAAACACCGGTAGGAAGGGGAAAGGCATTAGTGATTCGATGAGGACATTCCATTTTGAAGTGGCCTAACTGCTTGAAATTATGACATCACAGTTTGGATTTATCAAAACCAGCAGATTTACCTCCCAGACGTTTCTTTCCCGTGCGTTCCATGAATCTTTTGGCTCTCTGAGTCAACATAGCCATCTGCCACTGCATATCAACTTCTTCCATATCGTTAGGATCCACATGAAAAACATCCTCAATATGACTTACACCGGCTTTCAAATCTCTCGCAAGAAGTGTCTCATAATTGTTAACAAAAAGACAAAAAATGCCATGTGCTCAGTAGATAGACTTGAAACAGAATTACTGCTCTGACTTCCATTAGATACAGTATTTGATGAGCTTTGCTGATTGGTGGAAGGTGAGGAAACCATAGTGGGAACAACTCCCGAGGAACTTCTAGGATTGCTTGAAGTGGTAGGAGTGATGAATGCTGCATTAGTCGGTGCCATACTTTTGCTATATCCAAGTTGGTTCATTTGTAGCTTCTCAATATCCATTTGAAATGTTTTCAAAGTGTTAATTACACCAGAAATAGTTGATGCTTCATTAAGATATTGCCTTTTGATCATCATGCATTGGATACTCCACTCCTGAGGTAACGAATCCAACAGTTTCTTGATAAGATCATAGTTTCTGATCACAACACCGACTTGTTTCAGCTTGCTAGAAGTTTCCATGAATCTGGAAATGTGTTTTGACAGACCTTCACCTTTGATGTTGCTGAAGGTATCATACTGTTTTTGAAGCATATCTTTCTTCCCTTCCTTCAGATCCGCATTTCTTTCATAGAACATACACAACGCTTCCTATAGAGTCTGTGCAGTCTGGCATTCTTCAAACATGTTCATTATATCAGAGGGAAGGGCCAAGTTTAATGTACGAAAAGCTTTGTAATCATGAGTGATTAAAGTTCTATCATTCTCGGTATATTGTGCGAGATCAGTTTGCTGGGCAACACCATCGGTTCCGGTAGTCATAGGACAATGAGGTCCGTTAGTTATGGAAATCGACTGACCAAAATTAGTCAGATAGAAGTTTGCCTTCATTCTGTTTTTCCAGTTTCAATAATCATCAGGTGACAAGAGCTTAGGGGTTCTTGACATGGAACCGGTTTCCAGTTCTGCTTGAGTGATGGAAGTAACAAACATCTTGAAAGACAGAGGTTCAATAAAAACCTAGAAAATAAAAAATAGAGAAAGTCGTCTAGGGGAGTCGGCTGAATCAAACAGAGAGTCGGCTCGAGAGAGTCGTCCGCACACGGAAGAGTCGGCTTAAAAGAGTCGGCTGATCAAACTCAGTGCCTAATAATTTTAGTACACGAGAGTCGTAAACTTGTGTTTACTAAGAGAATTGTTGAACAAGCAATGGTGGGCACGGAAAAATGGCCACAAAGACAACAGTCGTCTCGGATAATCGGCCAAACAAGCAACAGTCGGCTCAAGAACACCAACACACTCTTTTTTACAAAACTGCGTAAAATCAGTCCATGAATGCTTAGATCTGAACCAAAATGCAAATCAGATATGTCAAACTCCTCAAAAATAAGTTTCCTAATGAATTTCAATTCCAATTTCTAAACTTGATACAGATCAAGACCAAATTTGAATAAATTCATATCCAATCAAAAACACCAGAAACACCCAACAAATCACTAAAATCAAGAGCACAGTGGCTCTGATACCAAATTTTAGGTCCTGGTAGCTTGAATCTCAGTGCTAGAATGATTCTTGTCGATATCAGATCAACAAATCAGCTATAAAGAAGCTGTTTGTTGAATAATCAATGAAAAACAAAGATGAAGAGCAAGAACAATGAAACATAGAAACATCAAATACTCATATAATCCACTAAAATGAATACAAATTAGCTCCTGGATGACAAGCGATTACAACAACCCCTCTAACAAGCCTAACCACGAGCAATTACACTGATAATCTAGCAAAAGGTCTAAATGTCAAGAAATTGGTAAGCTATTTATAGAGCATCGCAAGAGTCGGCGTTCAGAATGCCGACACTTCAGCGAGAGTCGGCTGTAACCGTGAGAGTCGCTAGCGATTCTCTGACCAATTCTCAACTTGCACTAATTACATAATAGCCCCTATATTATGACTGGAATACAACGGTTTTTCAGGTTCCAACAATCGTCTTCATGCCGGATCTGGTTCGCCTCCTCCTTTTTTTCCCAAATTGGACATTCATTCATGTAATGTCCATGTTCATGACATTTATGACACCGTATGTGACGTTTATCCCATTGTACTCCACCATCGCCTCGACCTCTCCTGGACCACCGACTTCTTCCTCGGCCACGTCCAAAGTTCTCTTGATTTGAGTTTCCACAACCGCAATGCTCACATTTGTGTTTAGTCTTCTCCTTCCTGTCTTCCTTGGTGAATAGTAATTTACTTGACACGTCTTCATCCTTAGTTTGCTTCTTAGTGCATTTTTCAAAAGCTTTCAATCTTCCCAAGGCTTCTTGGAACGACATTATGTTAAGATTGGCAAACTGCTCAATCGTAGAAACTATTTGTATAAATGTTTCTGGTACAGAACCAAGTAGTTTCCGGACAAGTATTTTGTCATTCATTGTATTTCTAAGATTCCTTGCTTCTGTCACTATTTCACTGATTTTCCCCGCATAAACATCAAGTGACTCATTAGTGTTCATCTTTAGAGATTCAAAGTCTGACTCAAGTGTCTGTAACCGCGTTTCTTTTACCATATCAACTCCTATTTGTCGAACCTTTAGTGCATCCCAAACAGAGTCGGTCCCGAGGATTCAAATGCCCCACACGAGCCGAAAAAAAAGGCCCATGGGCCTAAACACATTTAACATTTTTTTTAAGAATATAAATGATTTTTTAAGCCTAATACAAAATTACAAAGTGTTGGGTTGGATTGGATTCATATGACTAAACACATTTAACATTTTTAAGTCTAACATACTTTTAAAAATGCCCAATTTTTTTTTCTTGATATATTTGATCCAATATTTTTTTTAAAAAGCCTCGAAAATTACTTATTTAAAAAGGCATAATAATTTTTTTATTTTTATTATAAAAAAAAATTTTGACACCTCGAAATATTAGGCCCACTACGGGTGTATTGCCCGCAAGCCCAATGGGCCGGCCCTGATCCCAAATATCTTTGGTTTGTTCCACTGCCTACCATATTCAATGGATGTTAAAGATTGCTCTAATCTTTACAGCCCAGATGGTAAAATTTGTAGAGTTGAGAATCGGGCATTGGAAATTCATTGATGTCCCTCCTTCACTTGTTGCCACAATCTCTTTATTCTTTTTCTTGGATAAATCTTTCAGCCATTGAACGTGCCTTCTTTTTGCCAATGTTATAATATTTTCTTCCCCCAAATATTAATCGATCATACTTTTATTTGTACCTCTATATGTAAAGATAAAAATAATCCCACCGATAATACTTGTACAAGATTTTAAGAAAAAAGCCTGGTTTCTTTTGATCTCCTGTTTCTGATCAAGCCTGCTTAACCGTCGTTGATAATCAACCCGCTAATCTGCCGTTGAAAATCAAACCCGCATATCCGTTGTTGATAATCAAATCCGCTTACCTGTCGTTGATAATCAAACCCGTTTACCCGTTGTTGATCTTAACCTTTCTAAACCACAAATTTCACCGGTTGTTTTCTTCCTTGCTCAAGGACTCCAAACCACTCAAACAATTTGTGTTTTTTGTTTCCTTTGTCCACTAATCAAATCACAAAAAAACCTTCCCTTTGTAATTTCTTGACTTGTGCAAAAACCAAACAAAAAAAACTGACTTTTCTTAGGGCAAGGGGTATACCCTCACATTTTTTCCAAGTGAGCCCCCTCACTTGATAGGGGGTGGTGTTCCCCGTGAGTGAGCCCTCTCACTTGAGATCTCAGCCAATCACATGATGGCATCTCACACCAACCCCCTCACACCTCCCCTTCTTCCGTGAAATCCCTCACGCCAACCCCCTCACGCCCCCCTCACGCCATAGGGGGGTGGTGTTCCGTCATCTTCCTCACACCGTAAAGCCTCTCACGGTCCCCGTGATTACTTTCTTCTCACTTCGTAATCCCAATTCCAATACAACAATTAAAACAATTTGTTTCCTTGAATTGAGTGTCAATCCAAATTCAACATCAAACGACTTTGATGTCTAAAAAATTGTTTTTATTTATTCTCCTCTTCGACCAGTACCGTCCACCGCAAACAACAATAAACAAAAAAAAGGTTTCCTGAACACGTCCCTGGTTCTCACGTGATCTCGCAACATCACAAAAATCAAGAAACAATTCCTCTTGCAAAATTCCGACCAAGTTTACGGTGTTCTTCCGATCATACTTTTGATTTCCGATTGCCAACAAATAACCACCCTTGTGGTTTGATTCTACACGCAAACGAAATTCTTGATTGAAGGCTTGAATCCATGATCTCTATCGCTTTGAGCCTTGGCTCTGATACCACCGTACGATATCAAGAATGAAGAATCAATAGAACAATAGAACAGGGATTACAAACAAACTTTCAATTGCTAATTTAGGGTTCGTGACATGTTCATAGTTGACAGGCATCGCATATAAAGCGATGATATTGACCGACGCGTCGATTGGGGTATCGACACAAACTTACGTCCTATTCAGTTTTCTAGTTACAAAGTTTACATAATGACCCCTACTAATTATAATATGGCATTTTGACTCTAAACCTAGTTTACGACAATTACATATAAGCCCCTATACTAATAAGTTTAGTTTATTTTCAACAGTAATATCATTTCTTAATTTTGCAGTCTTTGCTGGCGGGAAATATTTCGAATGAAAATTTTAAGCTAGATCATCTTATGTAGTAATTGACCCGGTAGGAATAGAATTTTACCATGCCTTAGGTCATGTCACACCTCAGTTTCCGGACACTCGGGCGTGCGACCAGATTGACACCTCCAATATTACTTTATTTAGAAATTCAGAGTGAGTTTTTGCAGCGGGAAATACTTTTGGATCGAACTTGCAATAAATCTCAACCCGATGGTTGATATTGTATATTTTTCAAATCAGGGGATAAACAAATCATTTCCTTTTATTTCATGGGGATTTAAATACCCCTTTAGTATACAAAAATCATGGTTCTCGACCATTTACATGCCACCTACGTAAGCAGGGTAGTACTAGAGCCACAAGCTAGTTGGCATGTGCCTGGTGAGTTAACCCTTCCCAATACCAAGCTACACAAGAATTGGTATTTAAGGGTTTTACTTTCTGGCACCTAAACCTATGTATAACAAGGAAATATCCATGTCTATGAACTCCATCCTAAACATCTTCTCTTGCCTTTTATTCCTGCAGAGTTATCTCCAGGCTAGTAGCACATAACCCTGTCAAAAATTCTTTATATCCATTTATCCCCAAGACTATCCCATATTTTGGTAAATAAAACGTCAGCCCGAACGCTGGTGGATATGATTTATCATGACCAGATTCTTTGGGAAAATACAATATCAAAATATTTAACCATAATGCGGGTACAATCTACCATTCAACGGAACTATTTCATCTGAGGGTGCAACAACGGTACACACCGGTAATTTCCGTAAAAGGTTTGCTGGCATTACCAGGCTTACTTACTGTGATGTCCCATAACCGAGACCTCATTTTACGTCCAATTACGGACAATTATCAGCCCCAATATGGGAATTTCACCCATAAAGCGTGTCACACCTGTAACACAGGACAACCATCTAACTAGAGTAGTACCTCCAACAGATATGTTCCCAGGAAAGAACGACGGGTCTAGCAGAGATTTATACACCGCTATTTCTTTAGACAGAATATTTCGTTTGCCAGATAACTACGTACTGGTCAGAAGGTTGCCTTATAGTTACTGTGATATTGATACCAAAAACACACAGCGGAAGCTAAGCCAAAACCTCTGTTATTAATAACTAAACTGTTTTACACCATGAACCAAACTTCTATTACAAATTAACAAACATCAGTTCCTGTCAGGGAACTCAAAACATCCACAGGGCTTACAGCTCTACCAAGCATGCCTTCATCCACTCTCACCACTACTCGACCATCCAAACGACTATCCACATCTATTGTCTACCTGGAATGCCACTAACAGATCCACCTGCAACAACCTTAAAGATAATAAAAATAATTGAATGAACATAAGTTGGTGAGTTCATGAATTCTTACCACATGGTTGTTATTCAATCACCAATAATCCCATGTCCCACCCATTAGTACACAAACTAATCAGACTTTTGTTATATATATAACTAGTCAACCGTTCCCGCCACTGGCGCACACCACTGCAGGTCCCTAATTTGGTGCGTGACGGATCTCTAGACTCGCGGTATGACACGGTGATAACGTGCGGAATCCATGATCAACGTGCTCGTGTAACTCAATCAACAACAACAGTGTAAATAAACTCTTTGTATTTCCACCACAATATCAGGTTACAAGATTCACAGAATTCTCTCTGCTCTCTCTCAAGTCTCGTCTAATTCTGTCTACTGATATCTCCTATTTATAGCCACAGACCTGCTAAAGGCGAACTTAACTAAAAGTTGGCGAACTTATTAAGTTCGCCTCTAATAAGCTAGGCGAACTTAACAAGTTCGCCTCTGACAGAACTTACACAGAATTTTATCAACAGTTACAAAACATGTCCTAACAGACTCCCCTTTAACTGTTGCTAACAATTCTATCAAATACAAGTCAAAGACTCTAAGACTATGACATATAATCTTCAAGCTCGTTGTCACCAGAATATGCTCCAACAACCACCAGTATAAAATGGACAAATTATCCCACATTACTCGTCATCACACACTAGTAATGTTGATAATCGTTCCACCCATAGGTCCCAGCCTCACTCAGAACGTAATAAGTACTTAATACGCCTTATATATACTTGGAATAGGCATTACATCATGAATATTTTAAATAACAACTGTGTAAGAATACACATTTTAATTCAGAGGAACTCACCTGGACATCACCTCGACATATTTATAACTGAAATAATAACCTTGAACAATATCCTAATAATATAAACATTTTTTTTTAATCTCAAGCGAACTTAATAACTTCGCCTGACAAAATTCACCTGAAACTGACCCGAGCGAACTTGACCCCGAGCGAACTTGACCAGAGCGAACTTTACCTCAAGTGAACTTGACCCGAGCGAACTTGTTAAGTTCGCCTAATCTGCACCAAGCGAAATTATTAAGTTTCCCTTTCTAAGTTCGCCTGCAACAGAATTGCTAAGTTCGCCTGCATGAACTGTTCAACCAAACACGAACCAAAAATTCCGAAAATCTTCATATCTTGCTGAATTGATGGAATTTGATTAAATTGAACTGTAGGAATGTGTAGGAACTGATTAGGAACACTTCTATCGGATCAATTTCATCAAAAGAATCCAAAATCAATCCAAAATGATCAAAAATCTTCCATTTTTATCAAGAACACAAAAAAGATGAAAAATCTTCAAAATCTCTGAAATTTGATGTTCATTGGACACAAAAACACCACGAATTTTCTGCTAATTAAGAGCAAAAGCTCTGATACCAATTGTAGGTCCCTAATTCGGTGAGTATCGGATCTCTAGACTCGCGGTACGACACGGTGATAACGTGCGGAATCCATGATCAAGGTGCTCGTGTAACTCAATCAACAACAACGGTGTAAATAAACTCTTTATATTTCCACCACAATATCAGGTTACAAGATTCACAGAATTCTTTCCGGTCCCTCTCAAGTCTTGTCTAATTCTATCTACCGATATCTCCTATTTATAGCCACAGACCTGCTATAGGCGAACTTGTTAAGTTCGCCTAAAAAATGCTTAGGCGAACTTATTGAGTTCGCCTCTAATAGGCTAGGCGAACTTAACAAGTTGGCCTCTGATACACTAGGCGAACTTAACAAGTTCGCCTCTGACAGAACTTAAACAGAATTTTATCAACAGTTACAAAACATGTCCTAACAGACTCCCCTTTAACTAATGCTAACAATTCTATCAAATACAAGTCAAATACTCTTAGACTAAGACATATAATATTCAAGCTCGTTGTCACCAGAATATGCTCCAACAACCACCAGTATGAAATGGACAAATTATCCCACATTACTGGTCATCACACACCAGTAATGTTGATAATCGTTCCACCCATAGGTCCCAACCTCGCTCAGAACGTAATAAGTACTTAATACGCCTTATATATACTTGGAATAGGCATTACATCATGAATATTTTAAATAACAATTGTGTAACAATACACATTTTAATTCAGAGGAACTCACCTGGACATCACCTCGACGTATTTATAACTGAAATAATAAACTTGAACAATATCCTAATAATATAAACATATTTTATTTTTTTTAATCTCAAGCGAACTTAATAAGTTCGCCTGACAAAATTCACCTAAAACTGACCCGAGCGAACTTGAGCCGAGCGAACTTGACCTCAAGCGAACTTGACCCGAGCGAAGTTGTTAAGTTCGCCTAATATGCACCAAGCGAACTTATTAAGTTCGCCTTTCTAAGTTCGCCTGCAACAGAATTGCTAAGTTTGCCTGCATCAGCTGTTCAACCAAACACGAACCAAAAATTCTGAAAATCTTCATATCTTGCTGAATTGATGGAATTTGATTAAATTGAACTGTAGGAATGTGTAGGAACTGATTAGGAACACTTCTATCGGATCAATTTCATCAAAAGAATCCAAAATCAATCCAAAATGATCAAAAATCTTCCATTTTTATCAAGAACACAAAAAAGATGAAAAATCTTCAAAATCTCTGAAATTTGATGTTCATTGGACACAAAAACACCACGAATTTTCTGCTAATTAAGAGCAAAAGCTCTGATACCAATTGTAGGTCCCTAATTCGGTGAGTGACGGATCTCTAGACTCGCGGTACGACACGGTGATAACGTGCGAAATCCATGATCAACGTGCTTGTGTAACTCAATCAACAACAACGGTGTAAATAAACTCTTTGTATTTCCACCACAATATCAGGTTAGAAGATTCACAGAATTCTCTCTGGTCCCTCTCAAGTCTCGTCTAATTCTGTCTACTGATATCTCCTATTTATAGCCACAGACCTGCTATAGGCGAAATAACAAGTTCGCCTAAAAGATGCTTAGGCGAACTTATTATGTTCCCCTCTAATAGGCTAGGCGAACTTAACAAGTTCGCCTCTGATAGGCTAGGCGAACTTAACAAGTTCGCCTCTGACAGAACTTACACAGATTTTATCAACAGTTACAAAACATGTTCTAAAGACTCCCCTTTAACTGTTGCTAACAATTCTATCAAATCCAAGTCAAAGACTCTAAGACTAAGACATATAATTTTCAAGCTCGTTTTCACCAGAATATGCTCCAACAACCACCAGTATAAAATGGACAAATTATCCCACATTACTGGTCAACACACACCAGTAATGTTGATAATCGTTCCACCCATAGGTCCTAGCCTCGCTCAGAACGTAATAAGTACTTAATACGCCTTATATATACTTGGAATAGGCATTACATCATGAATATTTTAAATAACAATTGTGTAACAATACACATTTTAATTCAGAGGAACTCACCTGGACATCACCTCGACGTATTTATAACTGAAATAATAACCTTGAACAATATCCTAATAATATAAACATATTTTATTTTTTTTTAATCTCAAGCGAACTTAATAAGTTCGCCTAACAAAATTCACCTAAAACTAACCCGAGCGAACTTGACCCGAGCGAACTTGACCTCAAGCGAACTTGACCCGAGCGAACTTGTTAAGTTCGCCTAATCTGCACCAAGCGAACTTATTAAGTTCGCCTGCAACAGAATTGCTAAGTTCGCCTGCAACAGAATTGCTAAGTTCTCCTGCATTAGCTGTTCAACCAAACACGAACCAAAAATTCCGAAAATCTTCATATCTTGCTGAATTGATGGAATTTGATTAAATTGAACCGTAGGAATGTGTAGGAACAGATTAGGAACACTTCTATCGGATCAATTTCATCAAAAGAATCCAAAATCAATCCAAAATGATCAAAAATCTTCCATTTTTATCAAGAACACAAAAAAGATGAAAAATATTCAAAATCTCTGAAATTTGATGTTGATTGGACACAAAAACACCACAAATTTTCTGCTAATCAAGAGAAAAAGCTCTGATACCACTTGTAGGTCCCTAATTCGGTGCGTGACGGATCTCTAGACTCGCGGTACGACACGGTGATAACGTGCGGAATCCATGATCAACGTGCTCGTGTAACTTAATCAACAACAACGATGTAAATAAACTCTTTGTATTTCCACCACAATATCAGGTTACAAGATTCACAGAATTCTCTCTGGTCCCTCTCATGTCTCGTCTAGTTCTGTCTACTGATATCTCCTATTTATAGCCACATACCTGCTATAGGCGAACTTGTTAAGTTCGCCTAAAAGATGCTTAGGCGAACTTATTATGTTCCCCTCTAATAGGCTAGGCGAACTTAACAAGTTCGCGTCTGATAGGCTAGGCGAACTTAACAAGTGCGCCTCTGACAGAACTTACACAGATTTTATCAACAGTTACAAAACATGTTCTAAAGACTCCCCTTTAACTGTTGCTAACAATTCTATCAAATACAAGTCAAATACTCTAAGACTAAGTCATATAATCTTCAAGCTCGTTGTCACCAGAATATGCTCCAACAACCACCAGTATAAAATAGACATATTATCCCACATTACTGGTCATCACACAACAGTAATGTTGATAATCGTTCCACCCATAGGTCCCAGCCTCGCTCAGAACGTAATAAGTACTTAATATGCCTTATATATACTCGGAATAGGCATTACATCATGAATATTTTAAATAACAACTGTGTAACAATACACATTTTAATTCAGAGGATCTCAACTGGACATCACCTCGACGTATTTATAACTGAAATAATAACCTTGAACAATATCCTAATAATATAAACATTTTTTTTTAATCTCAAGTGAACTTAATAAGTTCGCCTGACAAAATTCACCTGAAACTGACTCGAACGAACCTGACCACAGCGAAGATGACCCGAGCGAACTTGTTAAGTTCGCTTAATCTACACCAAGCGAACTTATTAAGTTCACCTTTCTAAGTTCTCCTACACTAGAATTGCTAAGTTCGCCTGCATCAGCTGTTCAACCAAACACGAACCAAAAATTCCGAAAATCTTCATATCTTGCTGAATTGATGGAATTTGATTAAATTGAACCGTAGGAATGTGTAGGAACTGATTATGAACACTTATATCGGATCAGTTTCATCAAAAGAATCCAAAATCAATCCAAAATGATCAAAAATCTTCCATTTTTATCAAGAACACAAAAAAGATGAAAAATCTTCAAAATCTCTGAAATTTGATGTTGATTAGACATAAAAACACCACGAATTTTCTGCTAATCAAGAGCAAAATCTCTGATACCACTTGTAGGTCCCTAATTCGGTGTGTGACGGATCTCTAGACTCGCGGTACGACACGGTGATAACGTGCGGAATCCATGATCAACGTGCTCGTGTAACTCAATCAACAACAACGGTGTAAATAAACTCTTTGTATTTCCACCACAATATCAGGTTACAAGATTCACAGAATTCTCTCTGGTCTCTCTCAAGTCTCGTCTAATTCTGTCTACTGATATCTCCTATTTATAGCCACAGACCTGCTATAGGCGAACTTAACAAATTCGCCTAAAAGATGCTTAGGCGAACTTATTAAGTTCGCCTCTAATAGGCTAGGCGAACTTAACAAGTTCGCCTCTGATAGGCTAGGAGAACTTAACAAGTTCGCCTCTGACAGAACTTACACAGAATTTTATCAACAGTTACAAAACATGTCCTAACAGACTCCCCTTTAACTGTTGCTAACAAATCTATCAAATACAAGTCAAAGACTCTAAGACTAAGACATATAATCTTCAAGCTCTTTGTCACCAGAATATGCTTCAACAACCAACAGTATAAAATGGACAAATTATCCCACATTACTGGTCATCACACAGCAGTAATGTTGATAATCGTTCCACCCATAGGTCCCAGCCTCGCTCAGAACGTAATAAGTACTTAATACGCCTTATATATACTTGGAATAGGCATTACATCATGAATATTTTAAATAACAACTGTGTAACAATACACATTTTAATTCAGAGGAACTCACCTGGACATCACCTCGACGTATTTATAACTGAAATAATAACCTTGAACAATATCCTAATAATATAAATATTTTTTTTTAATCTCAAGCGAACTTAATAAGTTCACCTGACAAAATTCACCTGAAACTGACCCGAGCGAACTTGACCCGAGCGAACTTAACCCCAAGCGAACATGACCTTAGCGAACTTGTTAAGTTCGCCTGATTAAGTTCGCCTAATCTACACCAAGCGAACTTATTAAGTTCACCTTTTTAAGTTCTCCTACAACAGAATTGCTAAGTTTGCCTGCATCAGCTGTTTAACCAAACACGAACCAAAAATTCCGAAAATCTTCATATCTTGCTGAATTGATGGAATTTGATTAAATTGAACCGTAGGAATGTGTAGGAACTGATTAGGAACACTTATATCGGATCAAATTCATCAAAAGAATCCAAAATCAATCCAAAATGATCAAAAATCTTCCAATTTTATCAAGAACACAAAAAGATGAAAAATCTTCAAAATATCCAAAATTTGATGTTGATTGGACATAAAAACACCACGAATTTTCTGCTAATCAAGAGCAAAAGCTCTGATACCAATTGTAGGTCCCTAATTCGGTGCGTGTCGGATCTCTAGACTCGCGGTACGACATGGTGATAACGTGTGGAATCCCCGATCAACGTGCTCGTGTAACTCAATCAACAACAACGGTGTAAATAAACTCTTTGCATTTCCAGCACAATATCAGGTTACAAGATTCACAGAATTCTCTCTGGTCTCTCTCAAGTCTCGTCTAATTCTGTCTACTGATATCTCCTATTTATAGCCACAGACCTGCTATAGGCGAACTTAACAAGTTCGCTTAAAAGATGCTAAGGTGAACTTATTAAGTTCGCCTCTAATAGGCTAGACGAACATAACAAGTTCGCCTCTGATAGGCTAGGCGAACTTAACAAGTTCGCCTCTGACAGAACTTACACAGAATTTTATCAACAGTTACAAAACATGTCCTAACAGACTCCCCTTTAACTGTTGCTAACAATTCTATCAAAAACAAGTCAAAGACTCTAAGACTAAGACATATAATCTTCAAGCTCGTTGTCACCAGAATATGCTTCAACAACCACCAGTATAAAATGGACAAATTATCCCACATTACTCGTCATCACACACCTGTAATGTTGATAATCGTTCCACCCATAGGTCCCAGCCTCGCTCAGAACGTAATAAGTACTTAATACGCCTTATATATACTTGGAATAGGCATTACATCATGAATATTTTAAATAACAACTGTGTAACAATACAAATTTTAATTCAGAGGAACTCACCTGAACATCACCTCGACGTATTTATAACTGAAATAATAACCTTGAACAATATCCTAATAATATAAACATATATATATTTTTTTTAATCTCAAGCGAACTTAATATGTTCGTCTAACAAAATTCACTTGCAAACTGACCCGAGCGAACTTGACCCCAAGCGAACTTGACCCGAGCGAATTTGTTATGTTCGCCTGATTAAGTTCGCCTAATCTGCACCAAGCGAACTTATTAAGTTCACCTTTCTAAGTTCGCCTGCAATAGAATTGCAAAGTTCGCCTGCATCAGCTGTTCAACCAAACACGAACCAAAAATTCCGAAAATTTTCATATCTTGCTGAATTGATGAAATTTGATTAAATTGAATCGTAGGAATGTGTAGGAACTGATTAGGAACACTTCCATCGGATCAGTTTCATCAAAAGAATCCAAAATCAATCCAAAATGATCAAAAATCTTCCATTTTTCTAAAGAACACAAAAAAGATGAAAAATCTTCAAAATCTCTGAAATTTGATGTTGACTGGACAAAAAAACACCACGAATTTTCTGCTAATCAAGAGCAAAAGCTCTGATACAACTTGTAGGTCCCTAATTCGGTGTGTGACGGATCTCTAGATTCGCGGTACGAGACGGTGATAACGTGCGGAATCCATGATCAACGTGCTCGTGTAACTCAATCAACAACAAAGGTGTAAATAAACCCTTTGTATTTCCACCACAATATCAGGTTACAAGATTCACATAATTCTCTCTGGTCACTCTCAAGTCTCGTCTAATTCTGTCTACTGATATCTCCTATTTATAGCCACAGACCTGCTATAGGCGAACTTAACAAGTTCGCTTAAAATATGCTTAGGCGAACTTATTAAGTTCGCCTCTAATAGGCTAGGCGAACTTAACAAGTTCGCTTCTGATAGGCTAGGCGAACTTAACAAGTTCGCCTCTGACAGAACTTACACAGAATTTTATCAACAGTTACAAAACGTGTCCTAACAGACTCCCCTTTAACTGTTGCTAACAATTCTATCAAATACAAGTCAAAGACTATAAGACTAAGACATATAATCTTCAAGCTCGTTGTCCCCGGAATATGCTCCAACAACCACCAGTATAAAATGGATAAATTATCCCACATTACTGGTCATCACACACCAGTAATGTAGATAATCGTTCCACCCATAGGTCCCAGCCTCGCTCATAACGTAATAAGTACTTAATACGCCTTATATATACTTGGAATAGGCACTACATCATGAATATTTTAAATAACAACTGTGTAACAATACACATTTTAATTCAGAGGAACTCACCTGGACATCACCTCGACGTATTTATAACTGAAATAATAACCTTGAACAATATCCTAATAATATAAACATATATATATTTTTTTTAATCTCAAGCGAACTTAATAAGTTCGCCTGACAAAATTCACCTGAAACTGACCCGAGCGAACTTGACCCGAGCTAACTTGACCCCAAGCGAACTTGACCCGAGCGAACTTGTTATCTTCGCCTGATTAAGTTCGCCTAATCTGCACCAAGAGAACTTATTAAGTTCACCTTTCTAAGTTCGCCTGCAACAGAATTGCTAAGTTCGCCTGCATCAGCTGTTCAACCAAACACGAACAAAAAATTCCGAAAATCTTCATATCTTGCTGAATTGATATAATTTGATTAAATTGAACCGTAGGAATGTGTAGGAACTGATTAGGAACACTTATATCGGATCAAGTTCATCAAAAGAATCCAAAATCAATCCAAAATGATCAAAAGTCTTCCATTTTTATCAAGAACACAAAAAGATGAAAAATCTTCAAAATATCTGAAATTTGATGTTGATTGGACATAAAAACACCACGAATTTTCTGCTAATCAAGAGCAAAAGCTCTGATACCAATTGTAGGTCCCTAATTCGGTGCGTGTCGGATCTCTAGACTCGCGGTACGACATGGTGATAACGTGTGGAATCCCTGATCAACGTGCTCGTGTAACTCAATCAACAACAACGGTGTAAATAAACTCTTTGCATTTCCAGCACAATATCAGGTTACAAGATTCATAGAATTCTCTCTGGTCTCTCTCAAGTCTCGTCTAATTCTGTCTACTGATATCTCCTATTTATAGCCACAGACCTGCTATAGGCGAACTTAACAAGTTCGCTTAAAAGATGCTTAGGTGAACTTATTAAGTTCGCCTCTAATAGGCTAGACGAACATAACAAGTTCGCCTCTGATAGGCTAGGCGAACTTAACAAGTTCGCCTCTGACAGAACTTACACAGAATTTTATCAACAGTTACAAAACATGTCCTAACAGACTCCCCTTTAACTGTTGCTAACAATTCTATCAAAAACAAGTCAAAGACTCTAAGACTAAGACATATAATCTTCAAGCTCGTTGTCACCAGAATATGCTTCAACAACCACCAGTATAAAATGGACAAATTATCCCACATTACTCGTCATCACACACCTGTAATGTTGATAATCGTTCCACCCATAGGTCTCAGCCTCGCTCAGAACGTAATAAGTACTTAATACGCCTTATATATACTTGGAATAGGCATTACATCATGAATATTTTAAATAACAACTGTGTAACAATACACATTTTAATTCAGAGGAACTCACCTGAACATCACCTCGACGTATTTATAACTGAAATAATAACCTTGAACAATATCCTAATAATATAAACATATATATATTTTTTTTAATCTCAAGCGAACTTAATATGTTCGCCTGACAAAATTCACTTGCAAACTGACCCGAGCGAACTTGACCCGAGCGAACTTGACCCCAAGCGAACTTGACCCGAGCGAATTTGTTATGTTCGCCTGATTAAGTTCGCCTAATCTGCACCAAGCGAACTTATTAAGTTCACCTTTCTAAGTTCGCCTGCAACAGAATTGCAAAGTTCGCCTGCATCAGCTGTTCAACTAAACACGAACCAAAAATTCCGAAAATTTTCATATCTTGCTGAATTGATGAAATTTGATTAAATTGAATCGTAGGAATGTGTAGGAACTGATTAGGAACACTTCCATCGGATCAGTTTCATCAAAAGAATCCAAAATCAATCCAAAATGATCAAAAATCTTCCATTTTTCTCAAGAACACAAAAAAGATGAAAAATCTTCAAAATCTCTGAAATTTGATGTTGACTGGACAAAAAAACACCACGAATTTTCTGCTAATCAAGAGCAAAAGCTCTGATACAACTTGTAGGTCCCTAATTCGGTGTGTGACGGATCTCTAGATTCGCGGTACGAGACGGTGATAACGTGCGGAATCCATGATCAACGTGCTCGTGTAACTCAATCAACAACAAAGGTGTAAATAAACCCTTTGTATTTCCACCACAATATCAGGTTACAAGATTCACATAATTCTCTCTGGTCTCTCTCAAGTCTCGTCTAATTCTGTCTACTGATATCTCCTATTTATAGCCACAGACCTGCTATAGGAGAACTTAACAAGTTCGCTTAAAAGATGCTTAGGCGAACTTATTAAGTTCGCCTCTAATAGGCTAGGCGAACTTAACAAGTTCGCTTCTGATAGGCTAGGCGAACTTAACAAGTTCGCCTCTGACAGAACTTACACAGAATTTTATCAACAGTTACAAAACGTGTCCTAACAGACTCCCCTTTAACTGTTACACAGAATTTTATCAACAGTTACAAAACGTGTCCTAACAGACTCCCCTTTAACTGTTGCTAACAATTCTATCAAATACAAGTCAAAGACTATAAGACTAAGACATATAATCTTCAAGCTCGTTGTCACCGGAATATGCTCCAACTACCACCAGTATAAAATGGATAAAATATCCCACATTACTGGTCATCACACACCAGTAATGTAGATAATCGTTCCACCCATAGGTCCCGGCCTCGCTCATAACGTAATAAGTACTTAATACGCCTTATATATACTTGGAATAGGCACTACATCATGAATATTTTAAATAACAATGTGTAACAAAACACATTTTAATTCAGAGGAACTCACCTGGACATCACCTCGACGTATTTATAACTGAAATAATAACCTTGAACAATATCCTAATAATATAAACATATATATATTTTTTTTAATCTCAAGCGAACTTAATAAGTTCGCCTGACAAAATTCACCTGAAACTGACCCGAGCGAACTTGACCCGAGCTAACTTGACCCCAAGCGAACTTGACCCGAGCGAACTTGTTATCTTCGCCTGATTAAGTTCGCCTAATCTGCACCAAGAGAACTTATTAAGTTCACCTTTCTAAGTTCGCCTGCAACAGAATTGCTAAGTTCGCCTGCATCAGCTGTTCAACCAAACACGAACCAAAAATTCCGAAAATCTTCATATCTTGCTGAATTGATATAATTTGATTAAATTGAACCGTAGGAATGTGTAGGAACTGATTAGGAACACTTATATCGGATCAAGTTCATCAAAAGAATCCAAAATCAATCCAAAATGATCAAAAATCTTCCATTTTTATCAAGAACACAAAAAGATGAAAAATCTTCAAAATATCTGAAATTTGATGTTGATTGGACATAAAAACACCACGAATTTTCTGCTAATCAAGAGCAAAAGCTCTGATACCAATTGTAGGTCCCTAATTCGGTGCGTGTCGGATCTCTAGACTCGCGGTACGACATGGTGATAACGTGTGGAATCCCTGATCAACGTGCTCGTGTAACTCAATCAACAACAACGGTGTAAATAAACTCTTTGCATTTCCAGCACAATATCAGGTTACAATATTCACAGAATTCTCTCTGGTCTCTCTCAAGTCTCGTCTAATTCTGTCTACTGATATCTCCTATTTATAGCCACAGACCTGCTATAGGCGAACTTAACAAGTTCGCTTAAAAGATGCTTAGGTGAACTTATTAAGTTCGCCTCTAATAGGCTAGACGAACATAACAAGTTCGCCTCTGATAGGCTAGGCGAACTTAACAAGTTCGCCTCTGACAGAACTTACACAGAATTTTATCAACAGTTACAAAACATGTCCTAACAGACTCCCCTTTAACTGTTGCTAACAATTCTATCAAAAACAAGTCAAAGACTCTAAGACTAAGACATATAATCTTCAAGCTCGTTGTCACCAGAATATGCTTCAACAACCACCAGTATAAAATGGACAAATTATCCCACATTACTCGTCATCACACACCTGTAATGTTGATAATCGTTCCACCCATAGGTCCCAGCCTCGCTCAGAACGTAATAAGTACTTAATACGCCTTATATATACTTGGAATAGGCATTGCATCATGAATATTTTAAATAACAACTGTGTAACAATACACATTTTAATTCAGAGGAACTCACCTGAACATCACCTCGACGTATTTACAACTGAAATAATAACCTTGAACAATATCCTAATAATATAAACATATATATATTTTTTTTAATCTCAAGCGAACTTGATATGTTCGCCTGACAAAATTCACTTGAAACTGACCCGAGCGAACTTGACCCGAGCGAATTTGTTATGTTCGTCTGATTAAGTTCGCCTAATCTGCACCAAGCGAACTTATTAAGTTCACCTTTCTCAGTTCGCCTGCAACAGAATTGCAAAGTTCGCCTGCATCAGCTGTTCAACCAAACACGAACCAAAAATTCCGAAAATTTTCATATCTTGCTGAATTGATGAAATTTGATTAAATTGAATCGTAGGAATGTGTAGGAACTGATTAGGAACACTTCCATCGGATCAGTTTCATCAAAAGAATCCAAAATCAATCCAAAATGATCAAAAATCTTCCATTTTTCTCAAGAACACAAAAAAGATGAAAAATCTTCAAAATCACTGAAATTTGATGTTGACTGGACAAAAAAACACCACGAATTTTCTGCTAATCAAGAGCAAAAGCTCTGATACAACTTGTAGGTCCCTAATTCGGTGTGTGACGGATCTCTAGATTCGCGGTACGAGACGGTGATAACGTGCGGAATCCATGATCAACGTGCTCGTGTAACTCAATCAACAACAAAGGTGTAAATAAACCCTTTGTATTTCCACCACAATATCAGGTTACAAGATTCACATAATTCTCTCTGGTCTCTCTCAAGTCTCGTCTAATTCCGTCTTCTGATATCTCCTATTTATAGCCACAGACCTGCTATAGGCGAACTTAACAAGTTCGCTTAAAAGATGCTTAGGCGAACTTATTAAGTTCGCCTCTAATAGGCTAGGCGAACTTAACAAGTTCGCTTCTGATAGGCTAGGCGAACTTAACAAGTTCGCCTCTGACAGAACTTACACAGAATTTTATCAACAGTTACAAAACGTGTCCTAACAGACTCCCCTTTAACTGTTGCTAACAATTCTATCAAATACAAGTCAAAGACTATAAGACTAAGACATATAATCTTCAAGCTCGTTGTCACCGGAATATGCTCCAACAACCACCAGTATAAAATGGATAAATTATCCCACATTACTGGTCATCACACACCAGTAATGTAGATAATCGTTCCACCCATAGGTCCCAGCCTCGCTCATAACGTAATAAGTACTTAATACGCCTTATATATACTTGGAATAGACATTACATCATGAATATTTTAAATAACAACTGTGTAACAATACACATTTTAATTCAGAGGAACTCACCTGGACATCACCTCGACGTATTTATAACTGAAATAATAACCTTGAACAATATCCTAATAATATAAACATATATATATTTTTTTTAATCTCAAGCGAACTTAATAAGTTCGCCTGACAAAATTCACCTGAAACTGACCCGAGCGAACTTGACCTGAGCTAACTTGACCCCAAGCGAACTTGACCCGAGCGAACTTGTTATCTTCGCCTGATTAAGTTCGCCTAATCTGCACCAAGAGAACTTATTAAGTTCACCTTTCTAAGTTCGCCTGCAACAGAATTGCTAAGTTCGCCTGCATCAGCTGTTCAACCAAACACGAACCAAAAATTCCGAAAATCTTCATATCTTGCTGAATTGATGGAATTTCATTAAATTGAATCGTAGGAATGTGTAGGAACTGATTAGGAACACTTCCATCGGATCAGTTTCATCAAAAGAATCCAAAATCAATCCAAAATGATCAAAAATCTTCCATTTTTATCAAGAACACAAAAAAGATGAAAAATCTTCAAAATCTCTGAAATTTGATGTTGATTGGACATAAAAACAACACGAATTTTCTGCTAATCAAGAGCAAAAGCTCTGATACCACTTGTAGGTACCTAATTCGGTGCGTGACGGATCTCTAGACTCGCGGTACGTCACGGTGATAACGTGCGGAATCCATGATCAACGTGCTCGTGTAACTCAATTAACAACAACGGTGTATATAAACTCTTTGTATTTCCACCACAATATCTGGTTACAAGATTCACAGAATTCTCTCTGGTTCCTCTCAAGTCTCGTCTAATTCTGTCTACTGATATCTCCTATTTATAGCCACAGACCTGCTATAGGCGAACTTAATAAGTTCGCCTAAAAGATGCTTAGGCTAACTTATTAAGTTCGCCTCTAATAGGCTAGGCGAACTTAACAAGTTCGCCTCTGACAGAACTTACACAGAATTTTATCAACAGTTACAAAACATGTCCTAACAGACTCCCCTTTAACTGTTGCTAACAATTCTATCAAATACAAGTCAAAGACTCTAAGACTAAGACATATAATCTTCAAGCTCGTTGTCACCAGAATATGCTCCAACCACCACTAGTATAAAATGGACAAATTATCCCACATTACTAGTCATCACACACCAGTAATGTTGATAATCGTTCCACCCATAGGTCCCAGCCTCGCTCATAACGTAATAAGTACTTAATACGCCTTATATATACTTGGAATAGGCATTACATCATGAATATTTTAAAAAACAACTGTGTAACAATACACATTTTAATTCAGAGGTTCTCACCTGGACATCACCTCGACGTATTTATAACTGAAATAATAACCTTGAACAATATCCTAATAATATAAGCTTTTTTTTTTAATCTCAAGCGAACTTAATAAGTTCGCCTGACAAAATTCACCTGAAACTGACCCGAGCGAACTTGACCTGAGCGAACTTGAACACAAGCGAACTTGACCCGAGCGAACTTGTTAAGTTCGCCTGATTAAGTTCGCCTAATATGCACCAAGCGAACTTATTAAGTTCGCCTTTCTAAGTTCGCCTGCAACAGAATTGCTAAGTTCGCCTGCATCAGCTGTTCAACCAAACATGAACCTAAAATTCCGAACATCTTCATATCTTGCTGAATTGATGGAATTTGATTAAATTGAATCGTAGGAATGTGTAGGAACTGATTAGGAACACTTCTATCGGATCAATTTCATTAAAAGAATGCAAAATGAATCCAAAATCTTCTATTTTTATCAAGAACACAAAAAAGATGAAAAATCTTGAAAATCTCTGAAATTTGATGTTGACTAGACAAAAACAGACCACGAATTTTCTAATAATCAAAAGCAAAAGCTCTGATACCACTTGTAGGTTCCTAATTCGGTGTATGAAGGATCTGTAGATTCGCGATACGAGACGGTGATAACGTGCGGAATCCATGATCAACGTGCTCGTGTAACTCAATCAACAACAACGGTGTAAATAAACTCTTTGTATTTCCACCACAATATCAGGTTATAAGATTCACAGAATTCTCTCTAGTCTCGTCTAATTCTGTCTACTGATATCTACTATTTATAGCCACAGACCTACTATAGGCGAACTTAACAAGTTCGCCTAAAAGATGCTTAGGCGAACTTATTAACATGTTCGCCTCTAATAGGCTAGGCGAACTTAACAAGTTCGCCTCTGACTGAACTTACACAGAATTTTATCAATAGTTACAAAACGTGTCCGAACAGACTCCCCTTTAACTGTTGCTAACAATTCTATCAAATACAAGTCAAAGACTATAAGACTAAGACATATAATCTTCAAGCTCGTTGTCACCGGAATATACTCCAATAACCACCAGTATAAAATGGACAAATTATCCCACATTACTCGTCATCACACACACATTACTGGTCATCACACACCAGTAATGTAGATAATCGTTCCACCCATTGGTCCCAGCCTCGCTCAGAACGTAATAAGTACTTAATACGCTTTATATATACTTGGAATAGGCCTTAGATCATGAATATTTTAAATAACAACTGTGTAACAATACACATTTTAATTCAGAGTAACTCACATGGACATCACCTCGACGTATTTATAACTGAAATAATAACCTTGAACAATATCCTAATAATATAAACGTATATTTTTTTTAATCTCAAGCGAACTTAATAAGTTCGCCTGACAAAATTCACCTGAAACTGACCCGAGCGAACTTGACCCGAGCGAACTTGACCCCACGCGAACTTGACCCCAAGCGAACTTGTTAAGTTCTCCTGATTAAGTTCGCCTAATATGCACCAAGCGAACTTATTAAGTTCGCCTGCAACAGAATTGCTAAGTTCGCCCGCATCAGCTGTTCAACCAAACACGAACCAAAAATTCCGAAAATGTTCATATCTTGCTGAATTAATGGAATTTGATTAAATTGAATAGTAGGAATGTGTAGGAACTGATTAGGAACACTTCTATGGGATCAATTTCATTAAAAGAATCCAAAATCAATCCAAAATGATCAAAAATCTTCCATTTTTATCAAGAACA
Source organism: Smallanthus sonchifolius (assembly GCA_023525975.1). Classification (NCBI taxonomy): domain Eukaryota; kingdom Viridiplantae; phylum Streptophyta; class Magnoliopsida; order Asterales; family Asteraceae; genus Smallanthus; species Smallanthus sonchifolius. Next base: position 95,471,951 of record CM042021.1, on the reverse strand, counting down.
CAAAAAAGATGAAAAATCTTCAAAATCTCTGAAATTTGATGTTGATTGGACACAAAAACACAACGAATGTTCTGCTAATCAAGAGCAAAAGCTCTGATACCACATGTAGGTCCCTAATTCGTTGCGTGACGGATCTCTAGACTCGCGGTACGACACGGTGATAAAGTGCGGAATCCATGATCAACGTGCTCGTGTAACTCAATCAACAACAATGGTGTAAATAAACTCTTTGTATTTCCACCACAATATCAGGTTTAAAGATTCATAGAATTCTCTCTGGTCCCTCTCAAGTCTCGTCTAATTCTGTCTACTGATATCTCCTATTTATAGCCACAGACTTGCAATAGGCGAACTTAATAAGTTCGCCTCTAATAGGCTAGGCGAACTTAACAAGTTCGCTTCTGATAGGCTAGGCGAACTTAACAAGTTCGCCTCTGACAGAACTTACACAGAATTTTATCAACAGTTACAAAACGTGTCCTAACAAACTCCCCTTTAACTGTTGCTAACAATTCTATCAAATACAAGTCAAAGACTCTAAGACTAAGACATATAATCTTCAAGCTCGTTGTCTCCGGAATATGCTCCAACAACCACCGGTATAAAATGGATAAATTATCCCACATTACTGGTCATCACACACCAGTAATGTAGATAATCGTTCCACCCATAGGTCCCAGCCTCGCTCAGAACGTAATAAGTACTTAATACGCTTTATATATACTTGGAATAGGCCTTAGATCATGAATATTTTAAATAACAACTGTGTAACAATACACAATTTAATTCAGAGGAACTCACCTGGACATCACCTTGACGTATTTATAACTGAAATAATAACCTTGAACAATATCCTAAAATATAAATATTTTTTTTTTAATCTCAAGCGAACTTAATAAGTTCGCCTGACAAAATTCACCTGAAACTGACCCGAGCAAACTTGACCCGAGCGAACTTGACCCCAAGCGAACTTGACCCGAGCGAACTTGTTAAGTTCGCCTGATTAAGTTCGCCTAATATGCACCAAGCGAACTTATTAAGTTCGCCTTTCTAAGTTCGCCTGCAACAGAATTGCTAAGTTCGCCTGCATCAGCTGTTCAACCAAACAGGAACCTAAAATTCCGAAAATCTTCATATCTTGCTGAATTGATGGAATTTGATTAAATTGAATCGTAGGAATGTGTAGGAACTGATTAGGAACACTTCTATCGGATCAATTTCATTAAAAGAATGCAAAATGAATCCAAAATCTTCTATTTTTATCAAGAACACAAAAAAGATGAAAAATCTTGAAAATCTCTGAAATTTGATGTTGACTAGACAAAAAAACACCATGAATTTTCTGCTAATCAAAAGCAAAAGCTCTGATACCACTTGTAGGTTCCTAATTCGGTGTATGAAGGATCTCTAGATTCGCGATACGAGACGGTGATAACGTGCGGAATCTATGATCAACGTGCTCGTGTAACTCAATCAACAACAACGGTGTAAATAAACTCCTTGTATTTCCTCCACAATATCAGGTTATAAGATTCACAGAATTCTCTCTAGTCTCGTCTAATTCTGTCTACTGATATCTACTATTTATAGCCACAGACCTACTATAGGCGAACTTAACAAGTTCGCCTAAAAGATGCTTAGGCGAACTTATTAACAAGTTCGCCTCTAATAGGCTAGGCGAACTTGAACTTAACAAGTTCGCTTCTGATAGGCTAGGCGAACTTAACAAGTTCGCCTCTGACAGAACTTACACAGAATTTTATCAATAGTTACAAAACGTGTCCGAACAGACTCCCCTTTAACTGTTGCTAACAATTCTATCAAATACAAGTCAAAGACTATAAGACTAAGACATATAATCTTCAAGCTCGTTGTCACCGGAATATGCTCCAATAACCACCAGTATAAAATGGACAAATTATCCCACATTACTCGTCATCACACACACATTACTGGTCATCACACACCAGTAATGTAGATAATCGTTCCACCCATTGGTCCCAGCCTCGCTCAGAACGTAATAAGTACTTAATACGCTTTATATATACTTGGAATAGGCCTTAGATCATGAATATTTTAAATAAAAACTGTGTAACAATACACATTTTAATTCAGAGTAACTCACTTGGAAATCACCTCGACGTATTTATAACTGAAATAATAACCTTGAACAATATCCTAATAATATAAACGTATATTTTTTTTAATCTCAAGCGAACTTAATAAGTTCGCCTGACAAAATTCACCTGAAATTGACCCGAGCGAACTTGACCCGAGCGAACTTGACCCCACGCGAACTTGACCCCAAGCGAACTTGACCCGAGCGAACTTGTTAAGTTCTCCTGATTAAGTTCGCCTAATATGCACCAAGCGAACTTATTAAGTTCGCCTACAACAGAATTGCTAAGTTCGCCTGCATCAGCTGTTCAACCAAACACGAACCAAAAATTCCGAAAATGTTCATATCTTGCTGAATTAATGGAATTTGATTAAATTGAATAGTAGGAATGTGTAGGAACTGATTAGGAACACTTCTATGGGATCAATTTCATTAAAAGAATCCAAAATCAATCCAAAATGATCAAAAATCTTCCATTTTTATCAAGAACACAAAAAAGATGAAAAATCTTCAAAATCTCTGAAATTTGATGTTGAGTGGACACAAAAACACAACGAATGTTCTGCTAATCAAGAGCAAAAGCTCTGATACCACATGTAGGTCCCTAATTCGTTGCTTAACGGATCTCTAGACTCGCGGTACGACACGGTGATAACGTGCGGAATCCATGATCAACGTGCTCGTGTAACTCAATCAACAACAATGGTGTAAATAAACTCTTTGTATTTCCACCACAATATCAGGTTTAAAGATTCATAGAATTCTCTCTGGTCCCTCTCAAGTCTCGTCTAATTCTGTCTACTGATATCTCCTATTTATAGCCACAGACTTGCAATAGGCGAACTTAATAAGTTCGCCTCTAATAGGCTAGGCGAACTTAACAAGTTCGCTTCTGATAGGCTAGGCGAACTTAACAAGTTCACCTCTAACAGAACTTACACAGAATTTTATCAACAGTTACAAAACGTGTCCTAACAAACTCCCCTTTAACTGTTGCTAACAATTCTATCAAATACAAGTCAAAGACTCTAAGACTAAGACATATAATCTTCAAGCTCGTTGTCACCGGAATATGCTCCAACAACCACCGGTATAAAATGGATAAATTATCCCACATTACTGGTCATCACACACCAGTAATGTAGATAATCGTTCCACCCATAGGTCCCAGCCTCGCTCAGAACGTAATAAGTACTTAATACGCTTTATATATACTTGGAATAGGCCTTAGATCATGAATATTTTAAATAACAACTGTGTAACAATACACATTTTAATTCAGAGGAACTCACCTGGACATCACCTTGACGTATTTATAACTGAAATAATAACCTTGAACAATATCCTAAAATATAAATATTTTTTTTTTAATCTCAAGCGAACTTAATAAGTTCGCCTGACAAAATTCACCTGAAACTGACCCGAGCGAACTTGACCCCAAGCGAACTTGACCCAAGCGAACTTGACCCGAGCGAACTTGTTAAGTTCTCCTGATTAAGTTCGCCTAATATGCACCAAGCGAACTTATTAAGTTCGCCTTTCTAAGTTCGCCTGCAACAAAATTGCTAAGTTCGCCTGCATCAGCTGTTCAACCAAACACGAACCAAAAATTCCGAAAATCTTCATATCTTGCTGAATTGATGGAATTTGATTAAATTGAATCGTAGGAATGTGTAGGAACTTATTAGGAACACTTCTATCGGATCAATTTCATTAAAAGAATCCAAAATCAATCCAAAATGATAAAAAATCTTCTATTTTTATAAAGAACACAAAAAAGATGAAAAATCTTTAAAATCTCTGAAATTTGATGTTGACTGGACACAAAAACACCACCAATTTTATGCTAATCAAGAGCAAAAGCTCTGATACCACTTGTAGGTCCCTAATTCGGTGTGTGACGGATCTCTAGATTCGCGGTACGAGACGGTGATAACGTGCGAAATCCATGATCAACGTGCTCGTGTAACTCAATCAACAACAACGGTGTAAATAAACTCTTTGTATTTCCACCACAATATCAGGTTACAAGATTCACAGAATTCTCTCTGGTCTCTCTCACGTCTCGTCTAATTCTGTCTACTGATATCTCCTATTTATAGCCACAGACCTGCTATAGGCGAACTTAACAAGTTCGCCTAAAAGATGCTTAGGCGAACTTATTATGTTCGCCTCTAATAGGCTAGGCGAACTTAACAAGTTCGCTTCTGATAGGCTAGGCGAACTTAACAAGTTCGCCTCTGACAGAACTTACACAGAATTTTATCAATAGTTACAAAACGTGTCCTAACACACTCCTCTTTAACTGTTGCTAACAATTCTATCAAATACAAGTCAAAGACTCTAAGACTAAGACATATAATCTTCAAGATCGTTGTCACCGGAATATGCTTCAACAACCACCAGTATAAAATGGACAAATTATCCCACATTACTGGTCATCACACACCAGTAATGTAGATAATCGTTCCACCCATAGGTCCCAGCCTCGCTCAGAACGTAATAAGTACTTAATACGCTTTATATATACTTGGAATAGGCCTTAGATCATGAATATTTTAAATAACAACTGTGTAACAATACACATTTTAATTCAGAGGAACTCACTTGGACATCACCTCGACGTATTTATAACTGAAATAATAACCTTGAACAATATCCTAAAAATATAAACGTATATTTTTTTTTAATCTCAAGCGAACTTAATAAGTTCGCCTGACAAAATTCACCTGAAACTGACCCGAGCGAACTTGACCCCAAGCGAACTTGACCCCAAGCGAACTTGCCCCGAGCGAACTTGTTAAGTTCGCCTGATTAAGTTCGCCTAATATGCACCAAGCGAACTTATTAAGTTCGCCTGCAACAGAATTGCTAAGTTCGCCTGCATCAACTGTTCAACCAAACACGAACCAAAAATTCGGAAAATCTTCATATCTTGATCAATTGATGGAATTTGATTAAATTGAATCGTAGGAATGTGTAGGAACTGATTAGGAACACTTCTATCGTATCAATTTCATTAAAAGAATCCTAAATCAATCCAAAATGATCAAAAATCTTCCATTTTTATCAAGAACACAAAAAAGATGAAAAATCTTCAAAATCTCTGAAATTTGATGTTTATTGGACACAAAAACACCACGAATGTTCTGCTAATCAAGTGCAAAAGCTCTGATACCACTTGTAGGTCCCTAATTCGGTGCGTGACGGATCTCTAGAGTCGCGGTACGACACGGTGATAACGTGCGGAATCCATGATCAACGTGCTCGTGTAAATCAATCAACAACAATGGTGTAAATAAACTCTTTGTATTTCCACCACAATATCTGGTTACAAGATTCACAGAATTCTCTCTGGTCCCTCTCAAGTCTCGTCTAATTCTGTCTACTGATATCTCCTATTTATAGCCACAGACCTGCTATAGGCGAACTTAACAAGTTCGCCTAAAAGATGCTTAGGAGAACTTATTAAGTTCGCCTCTAATAGGCTAGGCGAACTTTACAAGTTCGCTTCTGATAGGCTAGGCGAACTTAACAAGTTCGCCTCTGACAGAACCTACACAGAATTTTATCAACAGTTACAAAACGTGTCCTAACAGACTCCCCTTTAACTGTTGCTAACAATTCTATCAAATACAAGTCAAAGACTCTAAGACTAAGACATATAATCTTCAAGCTCGTTGTCACCGGAATATGCTCCAACAACCACCAGTATAAAATGGATAATTTATCCCACATTACTGGTCATCACACACTAGTAATGTAGATAATCGTTCCACCCATAGGTCCCAGCTTCGCTCATAACGTAATAAGTACTTAATACGCTTTTTATATACTTGGAATAGGCCTTAGATCATGAATATTTTAAATAACAACTGTGTAACAATACACATTTTAATTCTGAGGAACTCACCTGGACATCACCTCGACGTATTTATAACTGAAATAATAACCTTGAACAATATCCTAATAATATAAACATATATATTTTTTTTAATCTCAAGCGAACTTAATAAGTTCGACTGACAAAATTCACCTGAAATTGACCCGAGCGAACTTGACCCGAGCGAACTTGACCCCAAGCGAACTTGACCCAAGCGAACTTGACCCGAGCGAACTTGTTAAGTTCTCCTGATTAAGTTCGCCTAGTATGCACCAAGCGAACTTATTAAGTTCGCCTTTCTAAGTTCGCCTGCAACAAAATTGCTAAGTTCGCATGCATCAGCTGTTCAACCAAACACGAACCAAAAATTCCGAAAATCTTCATATCTTGCTGAATTGATGGAATTTGATTAAATTGAATAATAGGAATGTGTAGGAACTGATTAGGAACACTTCTATCGGATCAATTTCATTAAAAGAATCCAAAATCAATCCAAAATGATCAAAAATCTTCTATTTTTATCAAGAACACAAAAAAGATGAAAAATCTTCAAAATCTCTGAAATTTGATGTTGACTGGACACAAAAACACCACGAATTTTCTGCTAATCAAGAGCAAAAGATCTGATACCACTTGTAGGTCCCGAATTCGGTGTGTGACGGATCTCTAGATTCGCGGTACGAGACGGTGATAACGTGCGGAATCCATGATGAACGTGCTCGTGTAACTCAATCAACAACAACGGTGTAAATAAACTCTTTGTATTTCCACCACAATATCAGGTTACAAGATTCACAGTATTCTCTCTGGTCTCTCTCTGGTCTCTCTCAAGTCTCGTCAAATTCTGTCTACTGATATCTCCTATTTATAGCCACAGACCTGCTATAGGCGAACTTGTTAAGTTCGCCTCTAATAGGCTAGGCGAACTTAACAAGTTCGCTTCTGATAGGCTAGGCGAACTTAGAACTTACACAGAATTTTATCAATAGTTACAAAACGTGTCCTAACAGACTCCCCTTTAACTGTTGCTAACAATTCTATCAAGAACAAGTCAAAGACTAAGACATATAATCTTCAAGATCGTTGTCACCGGAATATGCTCCAACAACCACCAGTATAAAATGGACAAATTATCCCACATTACTGGTCATCACACACCAGTAATGTAGATAATTGTTTCACCCATAGGTCCCAGCCTCGCTCAGAACGTAATAAGTACTTAATACGCTTTATATATACTTGGAATAGGCCTTAGATCATGAATATTTTAAATAACAACTGTGTAACAATACACATTTTAATTCAGAGGAACTCACCTGGACATCACCTCGACGTATTTATAACTGAAATAATAACCTTGATCATGAATACGCTTTATATATACTTGGAATAGGCCTTAGATCATGAATATTTTAAATAACAACTGTGTAACAATACACATTTTAATTCAGAGGAACTCACCTGGACATCACCTCGACATATTTATAACTGAAATAATAACCTTGAACAATATCCTAAAAATATAAACGTATATATATTTTTTTAATCTCAAGCGAACTTAACAAGTTCGCCTGACAAAATTCACCTGAAACTGACCCGAGCGAACTTGACCCGAGCGAATTTGACCCCAAGCGAACTTGACCCCAAGCGAACTTGACCCGAGCGAACTTGTTAAGTTCGCCTGATTAAGTTCGCCTAATATGCACCAAGCGAACTTAATAAGTTCGCCTGCAATAGAATTGCTAAGTTCGCCTGCATTAGCTGTTCAACCAAACACGAACCAAAAATTCCGAAAATCTTCATATCTTGCTGAATTGATGGAATTTGATTAAATTGAATCGTAGGAATGTGTAGAAACTGATTAGGAACACTTCTATCGGATCAATTTCATTAAAAGAATCCAAAATGAATCCAAAATGATCAAAAATCTTCCATTTTTATCAAGAACACAAAAAAGATGAAAAATCTTCAAAATCTCTGAAATTTGATGTTTATTGGACACAAAAACACCACGAATGTTCTGCTAATCAAGAGAAAAAGCTCTGATACCACTTGTAGGTCCCTAATTCGGTGCGTGACGGATCTTTAGACTCGCGGTACGACACGGTGATAACGTGCGGAATCCATGATCAGCGTGCTCGTGTAACTCAATCAACAACAATGATGTAAATAAACTCTTTGTATTTCCACCACAATATCTGGTTACAAGATTCCCAGAATTCTCTCTGGTCCCTCTCAAGTCTCGTCTAATTCTGTCTACTGATATCTCCTATTTATAGCCACAGACCTGCTATAGGCGAACTTAACAAGTTCGCCTAAAAGATGCGTAGGCGAACTTATTAAGTTCGCCTCTAATAGGCTAGGCGAACTTAACAAGTTCGCTTCTGATAGGCTAGGCGAACTTAACAAGTTCGCCTCTGACGGAACTTACACAAAATTTTATCAACAGTTACAAAACGTGTCCTAACAGACTCCCCTTTAACTGTTGCTAAGAATTCTATCAAATACAAGTCAAAGCCTCTAAGACTAAGACATATAATCTTCAAGCTCGTTGTCACCGGAATATGCTCGAACAACCACCAGTATAAAATGGACAAATTATCCCACATTACTTGTCATCACACCAGTAATGTAGATAATCGTTCCACCCATAGGTCCCAGCCTCGCTCAGAATGTAATAAGTACTTAATACGCGTTATATATACTTGGAATAGGCCTTAGATCATGAATATTTTAAATAACAACTGTGTAACAATACACATTTTAATTCAGAGGAACTCATCTGGACATCACCTCGACGTATTTATAACTGAAATAATAACCTTGAACAATATCCTAATAATATAAACATATATTTTTTTTTAATCTCAAGCGAACCTAATAAGTTCGCCTGACAAAATTCACCTGAAACTGACCCGAGCGAACTTGACCCGAGCGAACTTGACCCCAAGCGAACTTGACCCAAGCGAACTTGACCCGAGCGAACTTGTTAAGTTCTCCTGATTAAGTTCGCCTAATATGCACCAAGCGAACTTATTAAGTTCGCCTTTCTAAGTTCGCCTGCAACAGAATTTCTAAGTTCGCCCACATCTGCTGTTCAACCAAACACGAACCAAAAATTCCAAAAATCTTCATATCTTGCTGAATTGATGGAATTTTATTAAATTGAACCGTAGGAATGTGTAGGAACTGATTAGAAACACTTATATCGGATCAATTTCATCAAAAGAATCCAAAATCAATGCAAAATGATCAAAAATCTTCCATTTTTATCAAGAACACAAAAAAGATGAAAAATCTTCAAAATCTCTGAAATTTGATGTTGATTGGACACAAAAACACCATGAATTTTCTGCTAATCAAGAGCAAAAGCTATGATACCACTTGTATAAAATGGACAAATTTTCCCACATTACTAGTCATCACACACCAGTAATGTTGATAATCGTTCCACCCATAGGTCCCAGCCTCGCTCAGAACGTAATAAGTACTTAATACGCCTTATATATACTTGGAATAGGCATTACATCATGAATATTTTAAATAACAACTGTGTAACAATAAACATTTTTATTCAGAGGAACTCACCTGGACATCACCTCGACGTATTTATAACTGAAATAATAACCTTGAACAATATCCTAATAATATAAACTTTTTTTTTAATCTCAAGCGAACTTAATAAGTTCGCCTGACAAAATTCACCTGAAACTGTCCCGAGCGAACTTGACCCGAGCGAACTTGTTAAGTTCGCCTGATTAAGTTCGCCTAATCTACACCAAGCGAACTAATTAAGTTCACCTTTCTAAGTTCTCCTGCAACAGAATTGCTAGGTTCGCCTGCATTAGCTGTTCAACCAAACACGAACCAAAAATTCCGAAAATCTTCATATCTTGCTGAATTGATGGAATTTGATTAAATTGAACTGTAGGAATGTGTAGGAACTGATTAGGAACACTTATATCGGATCAATTTCATCAAAAGAATCCAAAATCAATGCAAAATGATCAAAAATCTTCCATTTTTATCAAGAACACAAAAAAGATGAAAAATTTTCAAAATCTCTGAAATTTAATGTTGATTGGACACAAAAACACCATGAATTTTCTGCTAATCAAGAGCAAAAGCTCTGATACCACTTGTAGGTCCCTAATTCGGTGCGTGACGGATCTTTAGACTCGCGGTACGACACGGTGATAACGTGCGGAATCCATGATCAACGTGCTCGTGTAACTCAATCAACAACAACGGTGTAAATAAACTCTTTGTATTTCCACCACAATATCAGGTTACAAGATTCACAGAATTCTCTTTGGTCTCTCTCAAGTCTCGTCTAATTCTGTCTACTTATATCTCCTATTTATAGCCACAGACCTGCTATAGGCGAACTTAACAAGTTCGCCTAAAAGATTCTTAGGCGAACTTATTAAGTTCGCCTCTAATAGGCTACACGAACTTAACAATTTCGCCTCTGATAGGCTAGGCGAACTTGTGACAGAACTTACACAGAATTTTATCAACAGTTACAAAACATGTCCTAAAAGACTCCCCTTTAACTGTTGCTAACAATTCTATCAAATACAAGTCAAAGACTCTAAGACTAAGACATATAATCTTCAAGCTCGTTGTCACCAGAATATGCTCCAACAACCACCAGTATAAAATGGACAAATTATACCACATTACTAGTCATCACACACCAGTAATGTTGATAATCGTTCCACCCATAGGTCCCAGCCTCGCGCAGAACGTAATAAGTACTTAATACGCCTTATATATACTTGGAATAGGCATTACATCATGAATATTTTAAATAACAACTGTGTAACAATACACATTTTAATTCAGAGTAACTCACCTGGACATCACCTCGACGTATTTATTACTGAAATAATAACCTTGAATAATATCCTAATAATATAAACTTTTTTTTTAATCTCAAGCGAACTTAATAAGTTCGCCTGACAAAATTCACCTGAAACTGTCCCGAGCGAACTTGACCCGAGCGAACTTGTTAAGTTCGCCTGATTAAGTTCGCCTAATCTACACCAAGCGAACTAATTAAGTTCACCTTTCTAAGTTCTCCTGCAACAGAATTGCTAGGTTCGCCTGCATTAGCTGTTCAACCAAACACGAACCAAAAATTCCGAAAATCTTCATATCTTGCTGAATTGATGGAATTTGATTAAATTGAACTGTAGGAATGTGTAGGAACTGATTAGGAACACTTATATCGGATCAATTTCATCAAAAGAATCCAAAATCAATGCAAAATGATCAAAAATCTTCCATTTTTATCAAGAACACAAAAAAGATGAAAAATCTTCAAAATCTCTGAAATTTGATGTTGATTGGACACAAAAACACCATGAATTTTCTGCTAATCAAGAGCAAAAGCTGTGATACCACTTGTAGGTCCCTAATTCGGTGTGTGACGGATCTCTAGACTCGCGGTACGAGACGGTGATAACGTGCGGAATCCATTATCAACGTGCTCGTGTAACTCAATCAACAACAACGGTGTAAATAAACTCTTTGTATTTCCACAACAATATCTGGTTACAAGATTCACAGAATTCTCTTTGGTCTCTCTCAAGTCTCGTCTAATTCTGTCTACTTATATCTCCTATTTATAGCCACAGACCTACTATAGGCGAACTTAACAAGTTCGCCTAAAAGATGCTTAGGCAAACTTATTAAGTTCGCCTCTGATAGGCTAGACGAACTTAACAAGTTCGTCTCTGATAGGCTAGGCGAACTTAACAAGTTCGCCTCTGACAGAACCTACACAGAATTTTATCAACAGTTACAAAACATGTCCTAACAGACTCCCCTTTAACTGTTGCTAACAATTCTATCAAATACAAGTCAAAGACTCTAAGACTAAGACATATAATCTTCAAGCTCGTTGTCACCAGAATATGCTCCAACAACCACCAGTATAAAATGGACAAATTATACCACATTACTAGTCATCACACACCAGTAATGTTGATAATCGTTCCACCCATAGGTCCCAGCCTCGCTCAGAACGTAATAAGTACTTAATACGCCTTATATATACTTGGAATAGGCATTACATCATGAATATTTTAAATAACAACTGTGTAACAATACACATTTTAATTCAGAGTAACTCACCTGGACATCACCTCGACGTATTTATTACTGAAATAATAACCATGAATAATATCCTAATAATATAAACTTTTTTTTTTAATCTCAAGCGAACTTAATAAGTTCGCCTGACAAAATTCACCTGCAACCGACCCGAGCGAACTTGACCCGAGCGAACTTGACCCCAAGCGACCTTGACCCGAGCGAACTTGTTAAGTTCGCCTGATTAAGTTCGCTAATATGCACCAAGCGAACTTATTAAGTTCGCCTTTCCAAGTTCACCAGCAACAGAATTGCTAAGTTCGCCTGCATCAGCTGTTCAACCAAACACGAACCAAAAATTCCGAAAATCTTCATATCTTGCTGAATTGAAGGAATTTGATTAGATTGAACCGTAGGAATGTGTAGGAACTGATTAGGAACACTTATATCGGATCAATTTCATCAAAAGAATCCAAAATCAATGCAAAATGATCAAAAATCTTCCATTTTTATCAAGAACACAAAAAAGATGAAAAATTTTCAAAATCTCTGAAATTTAATGTTGATTGGACACAAAAACACCATGAATTTTCTGCTAATCAAGAGCAAAAGCTCTGATACCACTTGTAGGTCCCTAATTCGGTGCGTGACGGATCTTTAGACTCGCGGTACGACACGGTGATAACGTGCGGAATCCATGATCAACGTGCTCGTGTAACTCAATCAACAACAACGGTGTAAATAAACTCTTTGTATTTCCACCACAATATCAGGTTACAAGATTCACAGAATTCTCTTTGGTCTCTCTCAAGTCTCGTCTAATTCTGTCTACTTATATCTCCTATTTATAGCCACAGACCTGCTATAGGCGAACTTAACAAGTTCGCCTAAAAGATTCTTAGGCGAACTTATTAAGTTCGCCTCTAATAGGCTACACGAACTTAACAATTTCGCCTCTGATAGGCTAGGCGAACTTGTGACAGAACTTACACATAATTTTATCAACAGTTACAAAACATGTCCTAAAAGACTCCCCTTTAACTGTTGCTAACAATTCTATCAAATACAAGTCAAAGACTCTAAGACTAAGACATATAATCTTCAAGCTCGTTGTCACCAGAATATGCTCCAACAACCACCAGTATAAAATGGACAAATTATACCACATTACTAGTCATCACACACCAGTAATGTTGATAATCGTTCCACCCATAGGTCCCAGCCTCGCGCAGAACGTAATAAGTACTTAATACGCCTTATATATACTTGGAATAGGCATTACATCATGAATATTTTAAATAACAACTGTGTAACAATACACATTTTAATTCAGAGTAACTCACCTGGACATCACCTCGACGTATTTATTACTGAAATAATAACCTTGAATAATATCCTAATAATATAAACTTTTTTTTTTAATCTCAAGCGAACTTAATAAGTTCGCCTGACAAAATTCACCTGCAACCGACCCGAGCGAACTTGACCCGAGCGAACTTGACCCCAAGCGACCTTGACCCGAGCGAACTTGTTAAGTTCGCCTGATTAAGTTCGCTAATATGCACCAAGCGAACTTATTAAGTTCGCCTTTCCAAGTTCACCAGCAACAGAATTGCTAAGTTCGCCTGCATCAGCTGTTCAACCAAACACGAACCAAAAATTCCGAAAATCTTCATATCTTGCTGAATTGAAGGAATTTGATTAGATTGAACCGTAGGAATGTGTAGGAACTGATTAGGAACACTTATATCGGATCAATTTCATCAAAAGAATCCAAAATCAATGCAAAATGATCAAAAATCTTCCATTTTTATCAAGAACACAAAAAAGATGAAAAATTTTCAAAATCTCTGAAATTTAATGTTGATTGGACACAAAAACACCATAAATTTTCTGCTAATCAAGAGCAAAAGCTCTGATACCACTTGTAGGTCCCTAATTCGGTGCGTGACGGATCTTTAGACTCGCGGTACGACACAGTGATAACGTGCGAAATCCATGATCAACGTGCTCGTGTAACTCAATCAACAACAACGGTGTAAATAAACTCTTTGTATTTCCACCACAATATCAGGTTACAAGATTCACAGAATTCTCTTTGGTCTCTCTCAAGTCTCGTCTAATTCTGTCTACTTATATCTCCTATTTATAGCCACAGACCTGCTATAGGCGAACTTAACAAGTTCGCCTAAAAGATTCTTAGGCGAACTTATTAAGTTCGCCTCTAATAGGCTACACGAACTTAACAAGTTCGCCTCTGATAGGCTAGGCGAACTTGTGACAGAACTTACACAGAATTTTATCAACAGTTACAAAACATGTCCTAAAAGACTCCCCTTTAACTGTTGCTAACAATTCTATCAAATACAAGTCAAAGACTCTAAGACTAAGACATATAATCTTCAAGCTCGTTGTCACCAGAATATGCTCCAACAACCACCAGTATAAAATGGACAAATTATACCACATTACTAGTCATCACACACCAGTAATGTTGATAATCGTTCCACCCATAGGTCCCAGCCTCGCGCAGAACGTAATAAGTACTTAATACGCCTTATATATACTTGGAATAGGCATTACATCATGAATATTTTAAATAACAACTGTGTAACAATACACATTTTAATTCAGAGTAACTCACCTGGACATCACCTCGACGTATTTATTACTGAAATAATAACCTTGAATAATATCCTAATAATATAAACTTTTTTTTTTAATCTCAAGCGAACTTAATAAGTTCGCCTGACAAAATTCACCTGCAACCGACCCGAGCGAACTTGACCCGAGCGAACTTGACCCCAAGCGACCTTGACCCGAGCGAACTTGTTAAGTTCGCCTGATTAAGTTCGCTAATATGCACCAAGCGAACTTATTAAGTTCGCCTTTCTAAGTTCGCCAGCAACAGAATTGCTAAGTTCGCCTGCATTAGCTGTTCAACCAAACACGAACCAAAAATTCCGAAAATCTTCATATCTTGCTGAATTGAAGGAATTTGATTAGATTGAACCGTAGGAATGTGTGGGAACTGATTAGGAACACTTATATCGGATCAATTTCATCAAAAGAATCCAAAATCAATGCAAAATGATCAAAAATCTTCCGTTTTATCAAGAACACAAAAAAGATGAAAAATTTTCAAAATCTCTGAAATTTGATGTTGATTGGACACAAAAACACCATGAATTTTCTGCTAATCAAGAGCAAAAGCTCTGATACCACTTGTAGGTCCCTAATTCGGTGCGTGACGGATCTCTAGACTCGCGGTACGACATGGTGATAACGTGCGGAATCCATGATCAACGTGCTCGTGTAACTCAATCAACAACAACGGTGTAAATAAACTCTTTGTATTTCCACCACAATATCAGGTTACAAGATTCACAGAATTCTCTTTGGTCTCTCTCAAGTCTCGTCTAATTCTGTCTACTTATATCTCCTATTTATAGCCACAGACCTGCTATAGGCGAACTTAACAAGTTCGCCTAAAAGATGCTTAGGCGAACTTATTAAGTTCGCCTCTGATAGGCTAGACGAACTTAACAAGTTTTCCTCTGATAGGCTAGGCGAACTTAACAAGTTCGCCTCTGACAGAACTTACACAGAATTTTATCAACAGTTACAAAACATGTTCTAACAGACTCCCCTTTAACTGTTGCTAACAATTCTATCAAATACAAGTCAAAGACTCTAAGACTAAGACATATAATCTTCAAGCTCGTTGTCACCGGAATATGCTCGAACAACCACCAGTATAAAATGGACTAATTATCCCACATTACTGGTCATCACACCAGTAATGTAGATAATCGTTCCACCTATAGGTCCCAGCCTCGCTCAGAACGTAATAAGTACTTAATACGCGTTATATATACTTGGAATAGGCCTTAGATCATGAATATTTTAAATAACAACTGTGTAACAATACACATTTTAATTCAGAGGAACTCACCTGGACATCACCTCGACGTATTTATAACTGAAATAATAACCTTGAACAATATCCTAATAATATAAACTTATATTTTTTTTTAATCTCAAGCGAACCTAATAAGTTCGCCTGACAAAATTCACCTGAAACTGACCCGAGCGAACTTGACCCGAGCGAAGTTGACCCGAGCGAAGTTGACCCAAGCGAACTTAACCCAAGCGAACTTGACCCGAGCGAACTTGTTAAGTTCTCCTTATTAAGTTCGCCTAATATGCACCAAGCAAACTTATTAAGTTCGCCTTTCTATGTTCGCCTGCAACAGAATTGCTAAGTTCGCCCACATCTGCTGTTCAACCAAACACGAACCAAAAATTCCAAAAATCTTCATATCTTGCTGAATTGATGGAATTTGATTAAATTGAACCGTATGAATGTGTAGGAACTGATTAGGAACACTTATATCGGATCAATTTCATCAAAAGAATCCAAAATCAATGCAAAATGATCAAAAATCTTCCATTTTTATCAAGAACACAAAAAAGATGAAAAATCTTCAAAATCTCTGAAATTTGAT
This sequence comes from Smallanthus sonchifolius, assembly GCA_023525975.1. NCBI lineage: Eukaryota > Viridiplantae > Streptophyta > Magnoliopsida > Asterales > Asteraceae > Smallanthus > Smallanthus sonchifolius. Next base: position 95,455,342 of record CM042021.1, on the reverse strand, counting down.
GTTGATTGGACACAAAAACACCATGAATTTTCTGCTAATCAAGAGCAAAAGCTATGATACCACTTGTATAAAATGGACAAATTATCCCACATTACTAGTCATCACACACCAGTAATGTTGATAATCGTTCCACCCATAGGTCCCAGCCTCGCTCAGAACGTAATAAGTACTTAATACGCCTTATATATACTTGGAATAGGCATTACATCATGAATATTTTAAATAACAAGTGTGTAACAATAAACATTTTTATTCAGAGGAACTCACCTGGACATCACCTCGACGTATTTATAACTGAAATAATAACCTTGAACAATATCCTAATAATATAAACTTTTTTTTTAATCTCAAGCGAACTTAATAAGTTCGCCTGACAAAATTCACCTGAAACTGTCCCGAGCGAACTTGACCCGAGCGAACTTGTTAAGTTCGCCTGATTAAGTTCGCCTAATCTACACCAAGCGAACTAATTAAGTTCACCTTTCTAAGTTCTCCTGCAACAGAATTGCTAGGTTCGCCTGCATTAGCTGTTCAACCAAACACGAACCAAAAATTCCGAAAATCTTCATATCTTGCTGAATTGATGGAATTTGATTAAATTGAACTGTAGGAATGTGTAGGAACTGATTAGGAACACTTATATCGGATCAATTTCATCAAAAGAATCCAAAATCAATGCAAAATGATCAAAAATCTTCCATTTTTATCAAGAACACAAAAAAGATGAAAAATCTTCAAAATCTCTGAAATTTGATGTTGATTGGACACAAAAACACTATGAATTTTCTGCTAATCAAGAGCAAAAGCTGTGATACCACTTGTAGGTCCCTAATACGGTGTGTGACGGATCTCTAGACTCGCGGTACGAGACGGTGATAACGTGCGGAATCCATTATCAACGTGCTCGTGTAACTCAATCAACAACAACGGTGTAAATAAACTCTTTGTATTTCCACAACAATATCTGGTTACAAGATTCACAGAATTCTCTTTGGTCTCTCTCAAGTCTCGTCTAATTCTGTCTACTTATATCTCCTATTTATAGCCACAGACCTACTATAGGCGAACTTAACAAGTTCGCCTAAAAGATGCTTAGGCAAACTTATTAAGTTCGCCTCTGATAGGCTAGACGAACTTAACAAGTTCGTCTCTGATAGGCTAGGCGAACTTAACAAGTTCGCCTCTGACAGAACCTACACAGAATTTTATCAACAGTTACAAAACATGTCCTAACAGACTCCCCTTTAACTGTTGCTAACAATTCTATCAAATACAAGTCAAAGACTCTAAGACTAAGACATATAATCTTCAAGCTCGTTGTCACCAGAATATGCTCCAACAACCACCAGTATAAAATGGACAAATTATACCACATTACTAGTCATCACACACCAGTAATGTTGATAATCGTTCCACCCATAGGTCCCAGCCTCGCTCAGAACGTAATAAGTACTTAATACGCCTTATATATACTTGGAATAGGCATTACATCATGAATATTTTAAATAACAACTGTGTAACAATACACATTTTAATTCAGAGTAACTCACCTGGACATCACCTCGACGTATTTATTACTGAAATAATAACCTTGAACAATATCCTAATAATATAAACTTTTTTTTTAATCTCAAGCGAACTTAATAAGTTCGCCTGACAAAATTCACCAGCAACCGACCCGAGCGAACTTGACCCGAGCGAACTTGACCCCAAGCGACCTTGACCAGAGCGAACTTGTTAAGTTCGCCTGATTAAGTTCGCTAATATGCACCAAGCGAACTTATTAAGTTCGCCTTTCCAAGTTCACCAGCAACAGAATTGCTAAGTTCGCCTGCATCAGCTGTTCAACCAAACACGAACCAAAAATTCCGAAAATCTTCATATCTTGCTGAATTGAAGGAATTTGATTAGATTGAACCGTAGGAATGTGTAGGAACTGATTAGGAACACTTATATCGGATCAATTTCATCAAAAGAATCCAAAATCAATGCAAAATGATCAAAAATCTTCCATTTTTATCAAGAACACAAAAAAGATGAAAAATTTTCAAAATCTCTGAAATTTAATGTTGATTGGACACAAAAACACCATGAATTTTCTGCTAATCAAGAGCAAAAGCTCTGATACCACTTGTAGGTCCCTAATTCGGTGCGTGACGGATCTTTAGACTCGCGGTACGACACGGTGATAACGTGCGGAATCCATGATCAACGTGCTCGTGTAACTCAATCAACAACAACGGTGTAAATAAACTCTTTGTATTTCCACCACAATATCAGGTTACAAGATTCACAGAATTCTCTTTGGTCTCTCTCAAGTCTCGTCTAATTCTGTCTACTTATATCTCCTATTTATAGCCACAGACCTGCTATAGGCGAACTTAACAAGTTCGCCTAAAAGATTCTTAGGCGAACTTATTAAGTTCGCCTCTAATAGGCTACACGAACTTAACAAGTTCGCCTCTGATAGGCTAGGCGAACTTGTGACAGAACTTACACAGAATTTTATCAACAGTTACAAAACATGTCCTAAAAGACTTCCCTTTAACTGTTGCTAACAATTCTATCAAATACAAGTCAAAGACTCTAAGACTAAGACATATAATCTTCAAGCTCGTTGTCACCAGAATATGCTCCAACAACCACCAGTATAAAATGGACAAATTATACCACATTACTAGTCATCACACACCAGTAATGTTGATAATCGTTCCACCCATAGGTCCCAGCCTCGCGCAGAACGTAATAAGTACTTAATACGCCTTATATATACTTGGAATAGGCATTACATCATGAATATTTTAAATAACAACTGTGTAACAATACACATTTTAATTCAGAGTAACTCACCTCGACGTATTTATTACTGAAATAATAACCTTGAATAATATTCTAATAATATAAACTTTTTTTTTTAATCTCAAGCGAACTTAATAAGTTCGCCTGACAAAATTCACCTGCAACCGACCCGAGCGAACTTGACCCGAGCGAACTTGACCCCAAGCGACCTTGACCCGAGCGAACTTGTTAAGTTCGCCTGATTAAGTTCGCTAATATGCACCAAGCGAACTTATTAAGTTCGCCAGCAACAGAATTGCTAAGTTCGCCTGCATTAGCTGTTCAACCAAACACGAACCAAAAATTCCGAAAATCTTCATATCTTGCTGAATTGAAGGAATTTGATTAGATTGAACCGTAGGAATGTGTGGGAACTGATTAGGAACACTTATATCGGATCAATTTCATCAAAAGAATCCAAAATCAATGCAAAATGATCAAAAATCTTCCGTTTTATCAAGAACACAAAAAAGATGAAAAATTTTCAAAATCTCTGAAATTTGATGTTGATTGGACACAAAAACACCATGAATTTTCTGCTAATCAAGAGCAAAAGCTCTGATACCACTTGTAGGTCCCTAATTCGGTGCGTGACGGATCTCTAGACTCGCGGTACGACATGGTGATAACGTGCGGAATCCATGATCAACGTGCTCGTGTAACTCAATCAACAACAACGGTGTAAATAAACTCTTTGTATTTCCACCACAATATCAGGTTACAAGATTCACAGAATTCTCTTTGGTCTCTCTCAAGTCTCGTCTAATTCTGTCTACTTATATCTCCTATTTATAGCCACAGACCTGCTATAGGCGAACTTAACAAGTTCGCCTAAAAGATGCTTAGGCGAACTTATTAAGTTCGCCTCTGATAGGCTAGACGAACTTAACAAGTTTTCCTCTGATAGGCTAGGCGAACTTAACAAGTTCGCCTCTGACAGAACTTACACAGAATTTTATCAACAGTTACAAAACATGTTCTAACAGACTCCCCTTTAACTGTTGCTAACAATTCTATCAAATACAAGTCAAAGACTCTAAGACTAAGACATATAATCTTCAAGCTCGTTGTCACCGGAATATTCTCGAACAACCACCAGTATAAAATGGACAAATTATCCCACATTACTGGTCATCACACCAGTAATGTAGATAATCGTTCCACCTATAGGTCCCAGCCTCGCTCAGAACGTAATAAGTACTTAATACGCGTTATATATACTTGGAATAGGCCTTAGATCATGAATATTTTAAATAACAACTGTGTAACAATACACATTTTAATTCAGAGGAACTCACCTGGACATCACCTCGACGTATTTATAACTGAAATAATAACCTTGAACAATATCCTAATAATATAAACTTATATTTTTTTTAATCTCAAGCGAACCTAATAAGTTCGCCTGACAAAATTCACCTGAAACTGACCCGAGCGAACTTGACCCGAGCGAAGTTGACCCGAGCGAAGTTGACCCAAGCGAACTTAAACCAAGCGAACTTGACCCGAGCGAACTTGTTAAGTTCTCCTTATTAAGTTCGCCTAATATGCACCAAGCAAACTTATTAAGTTCGCCTTTCTAAGTTCGCCTGCAACAGAATTGCTAAGTTCGCCCACATCTGCTGTTCAACCAAACACGAACCAAAAATTCCAAAAATCTTCATATCTTGCTGAATTGATGGAATTTGATTAAATTGAACCGTATGAATGTGTAGGAACTGATTAGGAACACTTATATCGGATCAATTTCATCAAAAGAATCCAAAATCAATGCAAAATGATCAAAAATCTTCCATTTTTATCAAGAACACAAAAAAGATGAAAAATCTTAAAAATCTCTGAAATTTGATGTTGATTGGACACAAAAACACCATGAATTTTCTGCTAATCAAGAGCAAAAGCTCTGATACCACTTGTATAAAATGGACAAATTATCCCACATTACTAGACATCACACACCAGTAATGTTGATAATCGGTCCACCCATAGGTCCCAGCCTCGCTCAGAACGTAATAAGTACTTAATACGCCTTATATATACTTGGAATAGGCATTACATCATGAATATTTTAAATAACAACTGTGTAACAATACACATTTTTATTCAGAGGAACTCACCTCGACATCACCTCGACGTATTTATAACTGAAATAATAACCTTGAACAATATCCTAATAATATAAACTTTTTTTTAATCTCAAGCGAACTTAATAAGTTCGCCTGACAAAATTCACCTGAAACTGACTCGAGCGAACTTGACGCGAGCGAACTTGTTAAGTTCGCCTGATTAAGTTCGCCTAATCTACACCAAGCGAACTAATTAAGTTCACCTTTCTAAGTTCTCCTGCAACAGAATTGCTAGGTTCGCCTGCATTAGCCGTTCAACCAAACACGAACCAAAAATTCCGAAAATCTTCATATCTTGCTGAATTGATGGAATTTGATTAAATTGAACCGTAGGAATGTGTAGGAACTGATTAGGAACACTTATATCGGATCAATTTCATCAAAAGAATCCAAAATCAATGCAAAATGATCAAAAATCTTCCATTTTTATCAAGAACACAAAAAAGATGAAAAATCTTCAAAATCTCTGAAATTTGATGTTGATTGGACACAAAAACACCATGAATTTTCTGCTAATCAAGAGCAAAAGCTCTGATACCACTTGTAGGTCCCTAATTCGATGCGTGACGGATCTCTAAACTCGCGGTACGAGACGGTGATAACGTGCGGAATCCATTATCAACGTGCTTGTGTAACTCAATCAACAACAACGGTGTAAATAAACTCTTTGTATTTCCACCACAATATCTGGTTACAAGATTCACAGAATTCTCTTTGGTCTCTCTCAAGTCTCGTCTAATTCTGTCTACTTATATCTCCTATTTATAGCCAAAGACCTGCTATAGGCGAACTTAACAAGTTCGCCTAAAAGATGCTTAGGCGAACTTATTAAGTTCGCCTCTGATAGGCTAGACGAACTTAACAAGTTCGCCTCTGATAGGCTAGGCGAACTTAACAAGTTCGCCTCTGACAGAACTTACACAGAATTTTATCAACAGTTACAAAACATGTCCTAACAGACTCCCCTTTAACTGTTGCTAACAATTCTATCAAATACAAGTCAAAGACTCTAAGACTAAGACATATAATCTTCAAGCTCGTTGTCACCAGAATATGCTCCAACAACCACCAGTATAAAATGGACAAATTATCCCACATTACTAGTCATCACACACCAGTAATGTTGATAATCGTTCCACCCATAGGTCCCAGCCTCGCTCAGAACGTAATAAGTACTTAATACGCCTTATATATACTTGGAATAGGCATTACATCATGAATATTTTAAATAACAACTGTGTAACAATACACATTTTAATTCAGAGGAACTCACCTGGAGATCACCTCGACGTATTTATTACTGAAATAATAACCTTGAACAATATCCTAATAATATAAACTTTTTTTTTTAATCTCAAGCGAACTTAATAAGTTCGCCTGACAAAATTCACCTGAAACAGACCCGAGCAAACTTGACCCGAGCGAACTTGACCCCAAGCGAACTTGACCTGAGCGAACTTGTTAAGTTCGCCTTATTAAGTTCACCTAATCTGCACCAATCGAACTTATTAAGTTCGCCTTTCTAAGTTTTCCTGCAACAGAATTGCTAAGTTCACCTGCGTCAGCTGTTCAACCAAACACGAACCAAAAATTCCAAAAATCTTCATATCTTGCTGAATTGATGGAATTTGATTAAATTGAACCGTAGGAATGTTTAGGAACTGATTAAGAACACTTCTATCGGATCAATTTCATAAAAAGAATCCAAAATCAATTCAAAATGATAAAAAATCTTCCATTTTTATCAAGAACACAAAAAAGATGAAAAATCTTCAACATCTCTGAAATTTGATGTTGATTGGACACAAAAACACCACGAATTTTCTGCTAATCAAGAGCAAAAGCTCTGATACCACTTGTAGGTCCCTAATTCGGTGCGTGACGGATCTCTAGACTCGCGGTACGACACGGTGATAACGTGCGGAATCCATGATCAACGTGCTCGTGTAACTCAATCAACAACAACGGTGTAAACAAACTCTTTGTATTTCCACCACAATATCATGTTACAAGATTCACAGAATTCTCTTTGGTCTCTCTCAAGTCTCGTCTAATTCTGTCTACTTGTATCTCCTATTTATAGCCACAGACCTGCTATAGGCGAACTTAACAAGTTCGACTAAAAGATGCTTAGGCGAACTTATTAAGTTCGCCTCTAATATGCTAGGCGAAGTTAACAAGTTCGCTTCTGATAGGCTAGGCGAACTTAACAAGTTCGCCTCTGACAGAACTTACACCGAATTTTATCAACAGTTACAAAACATGTCCTAACAGACTCCCCTTTAACTGTTGCTAACAATTCTATCAAATACAAGTCAAAGACTCTATGACTAAGACATATAATCTTCAAGCTCGTTGTCACCAGAATATGCTCCAACAACAACCAGTATAAAATGGACTAAGTATCCCACATTACTGGTCATCACACACCAGTAATGTAGATAATTGTTCCACCAATATGTCCCAGCCTCGCTCAGAACGTAATAAGTACTTAATACGCCTTATATATACTTGGAATGGGCATTAGATCATGAATATTTTAAATAACAACTGTGTAACAATACACATTTTAATTCAGAGGAACTCACCTGGACATCACCTCGACGTATTTATAACTGAAATAATAACCTTGAACAATATCCTAATAATATAAACATATATTTTTTTTTATCTCAAGTGAACTTATTAAGTTCGCCTGACAAAATTCACCTGAAACTGACCCGAGCGAACTTGACCCGAGCGAACTTGACCCCAAGCGAACTTGACCCCAAGCGAACTTGACCCGAGCGAACTTGTTAAGTTCGCCTGCATCAGCTGTTCAACCAAACACGAACCAAAAATTCTGAAAATCTTCATATCTTGCTGAATTGATGGAATTTGATTAAATTGAATCGTAGGAATGTGTAGGAACTGATTAGGAACACTTCTATCGGATCAATTTCATTAAAAGAATCCAAAATCAATCCAAAATGATCAAAAATCTTCCATTTTTATCAAGAACACAAAAAAGATGAAAAATCTTAAAAATCTCTGAAATTTGATGTTGATTGGACACAAAAACACCACGAATTTTCTGCTAATCACGAGTAAAAGCTCTGAAACCACTTGTAAGTCCTTAATTCGGTGCTTGACGGATCTCTAGACTTGCGGTACGACACGATGATAACGTGCGGAATCCATGATCAACGTGCTCGTGTAACTCAATCAACAACAACGGTGTAAATAAACTCTTTGTATTTCCACTACAATATCAGGTTACAAGATTCACAGAATTCTCTCTGGTCTCTCTCAAGTCTCGTCTAATTCTGTCTACTGATATCTCCTATTTATAGCCATAGACCTGCTATAGGCGAACTTAACAAGTTCTCCTAAAAGATGCTTAGTTGAACTTATTAAGTTAGGCTCTAATAGGCTAGGCGAACTCAACAAGTTCGCCTCTTACAGAAGTATACAGAATTTTATCAACAGTTACAAAACATGTCCTAACAGACTCCCCTTTAACTGTTGCTAACAATTCTATCAAATACAAGTCAAATACTCTAAGACTAAGACATATAATCTTCAAGCTCGTTGTCACCAGAATATGCTCCAACAACCACCAGTATAAAATGGACAAATTATCCCACATTACTGGTCATCACACACCAGTAATTTTCATAATCGTTCGACCCATAGGTCCCAGCCTCGCTCAGAACGTAATTAGTACTTAATACGCCTTATATATACTTGGAATAGGCATTACATCATGAATATTTTAAATAACAACTGTGTAACAATACACATTTTAATTTAGAGGAACTTACCTGGACATCACCTCGACGTATTTACAACTGAAATAATAACCTTGAACAATATCCTAATAATATAAACATTTTATTTTTATTTATTTTTTTTAATCTCAAGCGAACTTAATAAGTTCGCCTGATAAAATTCACCTGAAACTGACACGAGCGAATTTGACCCGAGCAAACTTGACCACAAGCAAACTTGACCCGAGCGAACTTGTTAAGTTCGCCTAATATGCACCAAGCGAACTTATTAAGTTCGCCTTTCTAAGTTTGCCTGCAAAAGAATTGCTAAGTTCGCCTGAATCAGCTGTTCAACCAAACACGAACCAAAAATTCCGAAAATCTTCATATCTTGCTGAATTGATGGAATTTGATTAAATTGAATCGTAGGAATGTGTAGGAACTGATTAGGAACACTTCTATCGGATCAATTTTATTAAAAGAATCCAAAATGATCAAAAATCTTCCATTTTTATGAAGAACACAAAAAAGATGAAAAATCTTTAAAATCACTGAAATTTGATGTTGATTGGACACAAAAACACCACGAATTTTCTGCTAATCAAGAGCAAAAGCTCTGATACCACTTGTAGATCCCTAATTCGGTGCGTGACGGATCTCTAGACTCGCGATACAACAAGGTGATAACGTGTGGAATCCATGATCAACGTGCTCGTGTAACTCAAACAACAAGAACGGTGTAAATAAACTCTTTGTATTTCCACCACAATATCAGGTTACAAGATTCACATAATTCTCTCTGGTCACTCTCAAGTCTCGTCTAATTATGTCTACTGATATCTCCTATTTATAGCCACAGACCTGCTATAGTTCGCCTAAAAGATGCTTAGTCGAACTTATTAAGTTCGGCTCTAATAGGCTAGGCGAACTTAACAAGTTCGCCTCTGATAGGCTAGGCGAACTCAACAAGTTCGCCTCTGACATAACTTACACAGAATTTTATCAACTGTTACAAAACATGTCCTAACAGACTCCCCTTTAACTATTGCTAACAATTCTATCAAATACAAGTCAAAGACTCTAAGACTAAGACATATAATCTTCAAGCTCGTTGTCACCAGAATATGCTCCAACAACCACCAGTATAAAACGGACAAATTATCCCACATTACTGGGCATCACACACTAGTAATGTTCATAATCGTTCCACCCATAGGTCCCAGCCTCGCTCAAAACGTAATTAGTACTTAATACGCCTTATATATACTTGGAATAGGCATTACATCATGAATATTTTAAATAACAACTGTGTAACAATACACATTTTAATTCAGAGGAACTCACCTGAACATCACCTCGACGTATTTATAACTGAAATAATAACCTTGAACAATATCCTAATAATATAAACATTTTATTTTTATTTATTTTTTTTTAATCTCAAGCGAACTTAATAAGTTCGCCTCACAAAATTCACCTGAAACTGACACGAGCGAACTTGACCCCAAGCAAACTTGACCCGAGCGAACTTGTTAAGTTCGCCTGATTAAGTTCGCCTAATACGCACCAAGCGAACTTATTAAGTTCGCCTTTCTAAGTTCGCCTGCAACAGAATTGCTAAGTTCGCCTGAATCAGCTGTTCAACCAAACACGAACCAAAAATTCCGAAAATCTTCATATCTTGCTGAATTGATGGAATTTGATTAAATTGAATCGTAGGAATGTGTAGGAACTGATTAGGAACACTTCTATCGGATCAATTTCATTAAAAGAATCCAAAATCAATCCAAAATGATCAAAAATCTTCCATTTTTATGAAGAACACAAAAAAGATGAAAAATCTTCAAAATCTCTGAAATTTGATGTTGATTGGACTCAAATACACCACGAATTTTCTGCTAATCAAGAGCAAAAGCTCTGATACCACTTGTAGGTCCCTAATTCGGTGCGTGACGGATCTCTAGACTCGCGATACGACAAGGTGATAACGTGCGGAATCCATGATCAACGTGCTCGTGTAACTCAATCAACAACAACGGTGTAAATAAACTCTTTGTATTTCCCCCACAATATCATGTTACAAGATTCACAGAATTCTCTTTGGTCTCTCTCAAGTCTCGTCTAATTCTGTCTACTTATATCTCCTATTTATAGCCACAGACCTGCTATAGGCGAACTTAACAAGTTCGCCTAAAAGATGCTTATGCGAACTTATTAAGTTCGCCTCTGATAGGCGAGACGAACTTAACAAGTTCGCCTCTGATAGGCTAGGCGAACTTAACAAGTTCGCCTCTGACAGAACCTACACAGAATTTTATCAACAGTTACAAAACATGTCCTAACAGACTCCTCTTTTACTGTTGCTAACAATTCTATCAAATACAAGTCAAAGACTCTAAGAATAAGACATATAATCTTCAAGCTCGTTGTCACCAGAATATGTTCCAACAACCACCAGTATAAAATGGACAAATTATCCCACATTACTGGTCATCACACACCAGTAATGTTCATAATCGTTCCACCCATAGGTCCCAGCCTCGCTCAGAACGTAATAAGTACTTAATACGCCTTATATATACTTGGAATAGGTATTACATCATGAATATTTTAAATAACAACTGTGTAACAATACACATTTTAATTCAGAGGAACTCACCTGGACATCACCTCGACGTATTTATAAGTGAAATAATAACCTTGAACAATATCCTAATAATATAAACTTTTTTTTTAATCTCAAGCGAACTTAATAAGTTCGCCTGACAAAATTCACCTGAAACTGACCCGAGCGAACTTGACCCGAGCGAACTTGACCCCAAGCGAACTTGACCTGAGCGAACTTGTTAAGTTCGCCTTATTAAGTTCACCTAATCTGCACCAAGCGAACTTATTAAGTTCGCCTTTCTAAGTTTGCCTGCAACAGAATTGCTAAGTTCACCTGCATCAGCTGTTCAACCAAACACGAACCAAAAATTCCAAAAATCTTCATATCTTACTGAATTGATGGAGATTGATTAAATTGAACCGTAGGAATGTTTAGGAACTGATTAAGAACACTTCTATCGGATCAATTTCATAAAAAGAATCCAAAATCAATCCAAAATGATAAAAAATCTTCCATTTTTATCAAGAACACAAAAAAGATGAAAAATCTTCAACATCTCTGAAATTTGATGTTGATTGGACACAAAAACACCACGAATTTTCTGCTAATCAAGAGCAAAAGCTCTGATACCACTTGTAGGTCCCTAATTCGGTGCGTGACGGGTCTCTAGACTCGTGGTACGACACGGTGATAACGTGCGGAATCCATGATCAACGTGCTCGTGTAACTCAATCAACAACAACGGTGTAAACAAACTCTTTGTATTTCCACCACAATATCATGTTACAAGATTCACAGAATTCTCTTTGGTCTCTCTCAAGTCTCGTCTAATTCTGTCTACTTGTATCTCCTGTTTATAGCCACAGACCTGCTATAGGCGAACTTAACAAGTTCGCCTAAAAGATGCTTAGGCGAACTTATTAAGTTCGCCTCTAATATGCTAGGCGAAGTTAACAAGTTCGCTTCTGATAGGCTAGGCGAACTTAACAAGTTCGCCTCTGACAGAACTTACACCGAATTTTATCAACAGTTACAAAACATGTCCTAACAGACTCCCCTTTAACTGTTGCTAACAATTCTATCAAATACAAGTCAAAGACTCTATGACTAAGACATATAATATTCAAGCTCGTTGTCACCAGAATATGCTCCAACAACAACCAGTATAAAATGGACAAAGTATCCCACATTACTGGTCATCACACACCAGTAATGTAGATAATTGTTCCACCCATATGTCCCAGCCTCGCTCAGAACGTAATAAGTACTTAATACGCCTTATATATACTTGGAATGGGCATTATATCATGAATATTTTAAATAACAACTGTGTAACAATACACATTTTAATTCAGAGGAACTCACCTGGACATCACCTCGACGTATTTATAACTGAAATAATAACCTTGAACAATATCCTAATAATATAAACATATATTTTTTTTTTATCTCAAGTGAACTTATTAAGTTCGCCTGACAAAATTCACCAAAAACTGACCCGAGCGAACTTGACCCGAGCGAACTTGACCCCAAGCGAACTTGACCCCAAGCGAACTTGACCCGAGCGAACTTGTTAAGTTCGCCTGCATCAGCTGTTCAACCAAACACGAACCAAAAATTCCGAAAATCTTCATATCTTGCTGAATTGATGGAATTTGATTAAATTGAATCGTAGGAATGTGTAGGAACTGATTAGGAACACTTCTATCGGATCAATTTCATTAAAAGAATCCAAAATCAATCCAAAATGATCAAAAATCTTCCATTTTTATCAAGAATACAAAAAAGAAGAAAAATCTTAAAAATCTCTGAAATTTGATGTTGATTGGACACAAAAACACCACGAATTTTCTGCTAATCACGAGCAAAAGCTCTGAAACCACTTGTAAGTCCCTAATTCGGTGCTTGACGGATTTCTAGACTTGCGGTACGACACGATGATAACGTGCGGAATCCATGATCAACGTGCTCGTGTAACTCAATCAACAACAACGGTGTAAATAAACTCTTTGTATTTCCACCACAATATCAGGTTACAAGATTCACAGAATTCTCTCTGGTCTCTCTCAAGTCTCGTCTAATTCTGTCTACTGATATCTCCTATTTATAGCCATAGACCTAATATAGGCGAACTTAACAAGTTCTCCTAAAAGATGCTTAGTTGAACTTATTAAGTTAGGCTCTAATAGGCTAGGCGAACTTTCGCCTCTGATAGGCTAGGCGAACTCAACAAGTTCGCCTCTTACAGAACTTACACAGAATTTTATCAACAGTTACAAAACATGTCCTAACAGACTCCCCTTTAACTATTGCTAACAATTCTATCAAATACAAGACAAAGACTCTAAGACTAAGACATATAATCTTCAAGCTCGTTATCACCAGAATATGCTCCAACAACCACCAGTATAAAATGGACAAATTATCCCACATTACTGGTCATCACACACCAGTAATTTTCATAATCGTTCGACCCATAGGTCCCAGCCTCGCTCAGAACGTAATTAGTACTTAATACGCCTTATATATACTTGGAATAGGCATTACATCATGAATATTTGAAATAACAACCGTGTAACAATACACATTTTAATTTAGAGGAACTCACTTGGACATCACCTCGACGTATTTATAACTGAAATAATAACCTTGAACAATATCCTAATAATATAAATATTTTATTTTTATTTATTTTTTTTAATCTCAAGCGAACTTAATAAGTTCGCCTGATAAAATTCACCTGAAACTGACCCGAGCGAATTTGACCCGAGCAAACTTGACCCCAAGCAAACTTGACCCGAGCGAACTTGTTAAGTTCGCCTAATATGCACCAAGAGAACTTATTAAGTTCGCCTTTCTAAGTTCGCCTGCAACAGAATTGCTAAGTTCGCCTGAATCAGCTGTTCAACCAAACACGAACCAAAAATTCCGAAAATCTTCATATCTTGCTGAATTGATGGAATTTGATTAAATTGAATCGTAGGAATGTGTAGGAACTGATTAGGAACACTTCTATCGGATCAATTTTATTAAAAGAATCCAAAATGATCAAAAATCTTCCATTTTTATGAAGAACACAAAAAAGATGAAAAATCTTCAAAATCACTGAAATTTGATGTTGATTGGACACAAAAACACCACGAATTTTCTGCTAATCAAGAGCAAAAGCTCTGATACCACTTGTAGATCCCTAATTCGGTGCGTGACGGATCTCTAGACTTGCGATACGACAAGGTGATAACGTGTGGAATCCATGATCAACGTGCTCGTGTAACTCAATCAACAAGAACGGTGTAAATAAACTCTTTGTATTTCCACCACAATATCAGGTTACAAGATTCACATAATTCTCTCTGGTCTCTCTGAAGTCTCGTCTAATTATGTCTACTGATATCTCCTATTTATAGCCACAGACCTGCTATAGGCGAACTTAACAAGTTCGCCTAAAAGATGCTTAGTCGAACTTATTAAGTTCGGCTCTAATAGGCTAGGCGAACTTAACAAGTTCGCCTCTGATAGGCTAGGCGAACTCAACAAGTTCGCCTCTGACATAACTTACACAGAATTTTATCAACAGTTACAAAACATGTCCTAACAGACTCCCCTTTAACTGTTGCTAACAATTCTATCAAATACAAGTCAAAGACTCTAAGACTAAGACATATAATCTTCAAGCTCGTTGTCACCAGAATATGCTCCAACAACCACCAGTATAAAATGGACAAATTATCCCACATTACTGGGCATCACACACTAGTAATGTTCATAATCGTTCCACCCATAGGTCCCAGCCTCGCTCAAAACGTAATTAGTACTTAATACGCCTTATATATACTTGGAATAGGCATTACATCATGAATATTTTAAATAACAACTGTGTAACAATACACATTTTAATTCAGAGGAACTCACCTGGACATCACCTCGACGTATTTATAACTGAAATAATAACCTTGAACAATATCCTAATAATATAAACATTTTATTTTATTTTTATTTTTTTTAATCTCAAGCGAACTTAATAAGTTCGCCTCACAAAATTCACCTGAAACTGACACGAGCGAACTTGACCCCAAGCAAACTTGACCCGAGCGAACTTGTTAAGTTCGCCTGATTAAGTTCGCCTAATATGCACCAAGCGAACTTATTAAGTTCGCCTTTCTAAGTTCGCCTGTAACAGAATTGCTAAGTTCGCCTGAATCAGCTGTTCAACCAAACACGAACCAAAAATTCCGAAAATCTTCATATCTTGCTGAATTGATGGAATTTGATTAAATTGAATCGTAGGAATGTGTAGGAACTGATTAGGAACACTTCTATCGGATCAATTTCATTAAAAGAATCCAAAATCAATCCAAAATGATCAAAAATCTTCCATTTTTATCAAGAACACAAAAAAGATGAAAAATCTTCAAAATCTCTGAAATTTGATGTTGATTGGACACAAAAACACCACGAATTTTCTGCTAATCAAGAGCAAAAGCTCTGATACCACTTGTAGGTCCCTAATTCGGTGCGTGACGGATCTCTAGACTCGCGATACGACAAGGTGATAACGTGCGGAATCCATGATCAACGTGCTCGTGTAACTCAATCAACAACAACGGTGTAAATAAACTCTTTGTATTTCCACCACAATATCAGGTTACAAGATTCACAGAATTCTCTCTGGTCTCTCTCAAGTCTCGTCCAATTCTGTCAACTGATATCTCCTATTTATAGCCACAGACCTGCTATAGGAGAACTTAACAAGTTCTCCTAAAAGACGCTTAGGCGAACTTATTAAGTTCTCCTCAAATAGGCTAGGCGAACTTAACAAGTTCGCCTCTGATAGGCTAGGCGAACTTAACAAGTTCGCCTCTGACAGAACTTACACAGAATTTTATCAACAGTTACAAAACATGTCCTAACAGACTCCCCATTAACTGTTGCTAACAATTCTATCAAATACAAGTCAAAGACTCTAAGACTAAGACATATAATCTTCAAGCTCGTTGTCACGAGAATATGCTCTTCAACCACCAGTATTAAATGGACAAATTATCCCACATTACTGGTCGTCACACACCAGTAATGTTGATAATCGTTCCACCCATATGTCCCAGCCTCGCTCAGAACGTAATAAGTACTTAATACGCCTTATATATACTTGGAATGGGCATTATATCATGAATATTTTAAATAACAACTGTGTAACAATACACATTTTAATTCAGAGGAACTCACCTCGACGTATTTATAACTGAAATAATAACCTTGAACAATATCCTAATAATATAAACATATATTTTTTTTTATCTCAAGCGAACTTAATAAGTTCGCCTGACAAAATTCACCTGAAACTGACCCGAGCGAACTTGACCCGAGTGAACTTGACCGCAAGCGAACTTGACCCCAAACGAACTTGACCCGAGCGAACTTGTTAAGTTCGCCTGCATTAGCTGTTCATACAAACACGAACCAAAAATTCCGAAAATCTTCATATCTTGCTGAATTGATGGAATTTGATTAAATTGAATCGTAGGAATGTGTAGGAACTGATTAGGAACACTTCTATCGGATCAATTTCATTAAAAGAATCCAAAATCAATCCAAAATGATCAAAAATCTTCCATTTTTATCAAGAACACAAA
The DNA here is from genome assembly GCA_023525975.1 of Smallanthus sonchifolius. Lineage (NCBI taxonomy): Eukaryota > Viridiplantae > Streptophyta > Magnoliopsida > Asterales > Asteraceae > Smallanthus > Smallanthus sonchifolius. Next base: position 95,438,388 of record CM042021.1, on the reverse strand, counting down.
AAAGATGAAAAATCTTCAAAATCTCTGAAATTTGATGTTGATTGGACACAAAAACACCACGAATTTTCTGCTAATCACGAGCAAAAGCTCTGATACCACTTGTAAGTCCCTAATTCGGTGCGTGACGGATCTCTAGACTCGTGGTACGACACGGTGATAACGCGCGGATTACATGATCAACGTGCTCGTGTAACTCAATCAACAACAACGGTGTAAATAAACTCTTTGTATTTCCACCACAATATCAGGTTACAAGATTCACAGAATTCTCTCTGGTCTCTCTCAAGTCTCGTCTAATTCTGTCTACTGATATCTCCTATTTATAGCCATAGACCTGCTATAGGCGAACTTAACAAGTTCTCCTAAAAGATGCTTAGTCGAACTTATTAAGTTCGGCTCTAATAGGCTAGGCGAACTTAACAAGTTCGCCTCTGATAGGCTAGGCGAACTTAACAAGTTCGCCTCTGACAGAACTTACACAGAATTTTATCAACAGTTACAAAACATGTCCTAACAGACTCCCCTTTAACTGTTGCTAATAATTCTATCAAATACAAGTCAAAGACTCTAAGACTAAGACATATAATCTTCAAGCTCGTTGTCACCAGAATATGCTCCAACAACCACCAGTATAAAATGGACAAATTATCCCACATTACTGGTCATCACACACCAGTAATGTTCATAATCGTTCCACCCATAGGTCCCAGCCTCGCTCAGAACGTAATTAGTACTTAATACGCTTTATATACTTGGAATAGGCATTACATCATGAAGATTTTAAATAACAACTGTGTAACAATACACATTTTAATTCAGAGGAACTCACCTGGACATCACCTCGACGTATTTATAACTGAAATAATAACCTTGAACAATATCCTAATAATCTAAACATTTTATTTTTATTTATTTATTTTTAATCTCAAGCGAACTTAATAAGTTCGCCTGACAAAATTCACCTGAAACTGACCCGAGCGAACATGATCTGAGCGAACTTGACCCCAAGCGAACTTGACCCGAGCGAACTTGTTAAGTTCGGCTGATTAAGTTCGCCTAATATGCACCAAGCGATCTTATTAAGTTCGCCTTTCTAAGTTCGCATGCAACAGAATTGCTAAGTTCGCCTGAATCAGCTGTTCAACCAAACACGAACCAAAAATTCCGAAAATCTTCATATCTTGCTGAATCGATGGAATTTGATTAAATTGAATCGTAGGAATGTGTAGGAACTGATTAGGAACACTTCTATCGGATCAATTTCATTAAAAGAATCCAAAATCAATCCAAAATGATAAAAAATCTTCCATTTTTATGAAGAACACAAAAAAGATGAAAAATCTTCAAAATCTCTGAAATTTGATGTTGATTGGACACAAAAACACAACGAATTTTCTGCTAATCAAGAGCAAAAGCTCTGATACCACTTATAGGTCCCTAATTCGGTGCGTGACGGATCTCTAGACTCGTGATACGACACGGTGATAACGTGCGGAATCCATGATCAGCGTGCTCGTGTAACTCAATCAACAACAACGGTGTAAATAAACTCTTTGTATTTCCACCACAATATCAGGTTACAAGATTCACAGAATTCTCTCTGGTCTCTCTCAAGTCTTGTCTAATTCTGTCTACTGATATCTCCTATTTATAGCCACAGACCTGCTATAGGCGAACTTAACAAGTTCTCCTAAAAGATGCTTAGGCGAACTTATTAAGTTCGCCCCTAATAGGCTAGGCGAACTTAACAAGTTCGCCTATGATAGGCTAGGAGAACTTAACAAGTTCGCCTCTGACAGAACTTACACAGAATTTTATCAACAGTTACAAAACATGTTCTAATAGACTCCCCTTTAACTGTTGCTAACAATTCTATCAAATACAAGTCAAAGACTCTAAGACTAAGACATATAATCTTCAAGCTCGTTGTCACCAGAATATGCTCCAACAACCACCAGTATAAAATGGACAAATTATCCCACATTACTGGTCATCACACACCAGTAATGTTGATAATCGTTCCACCCATAGGTCCCAGCCTCGCTCAGAACGTAATAAGTACTTTATACACCTTATACATACTTGGAATAGGCATTACATCATGAATATTTTAAATAACAACTGTGTAACAATACACATTTTAATTCAGAGGAACTCACGTGGACATCACCTCGACGTATATATAACTGAAATAATAACCTTGAACAATATCCTAAGAATATAAACATTTTTTTTAATCTCAAGCGAACTTAATAAGTTCGCCTGACAAAATTCACCTGAAACTGACCCGAGCGAACTTGACCACAAGCGAACTTGACTCGAGCAAACTTGTTAAGTTCGCCTGATTAAGTTCGCCTAATCTGCACCAAGCAAACTTATTAAGTTCGACTGCAACAGAATTACGAAGTTCGCCTGCATCAGCTGTTCAACCAAACACGAACCAAAAATTCCGAAAATCTTCATATCTTGCTGAATTGATGGAATTTGATTAAATTGAACCGTAGGAATGTGTAGGAACTGATTAGGAACACTTCTATCGGATCAATTTCATTAAAAGAATCCAAAATCAATCCAAAATGATCAAAAATCTTCCATTTTTATCAAGAACACAAAAAAGATGAAAAATCTTCAAAATCTCTGAAATTTGATGTTGATTGGACACAAAAACACCACGAATTTTCTGCTAATCAAGAGCAAAAGCTCTGATACCACTTGTAGGTCCCTAATTCGGTGCGTGACGGATCTCTAGACTCGCTGTATGACACGGTGATAACGTGCAGAATCCATGATCAACATGCTCGTGTAACTCAATCAACAACAACGGTGTAAATAAACTCTTTGTATTTCCACCACAATATCAGGTTAAAAGATTCACAGAATTCTCTCTGGTCTCTCTCAAGTCTTGTCTAATTCTGTCTACTAATATATCCTATTTATAGCCACAGACCTGCTATAGGCGAACTTAACAAGTTCGCCTAAAAGATGCTTAGGCGAACTTATTAAGTTCGCCGCAAATAGGCTAGGCGAACTTAACAAGTTCGCCTCTGATAGGCTAGGCGAACTTAACAAGTTCGCCTCTGACAGAACTCACACATAATTTTATCAACAGTTACAAAACATGTCCTAACAGACTCCCCTTTAACTTTTGCTAACAATTCTATCAAATACAAGTCAAAGACTCTAAGACTAAGACATATAATCTTCAAGCTCGTTGTCACCGGAATATGCTCCAACAACCACCAGTATAAAATGGACAAATTATCCCACATTACTGGTCATCACACACCAGTAATGTTGATAATCGTTACACCCATAGGTCCCAGCCTTGCTCAGAACCTAATAAGTACTTAATACGCCTTTTATATACCTGGAATAGGCATTACATCATGAATATTTTAAATAACAACTGTGTAACAATACACATTTTAATTCAGAGAAACTCACCTGGACATCACCTCGACGTATTTATAACTGAAATAATAACCTTGAACAATATCCTAATAATATAAACATTTTTTTTTAATCTCAAGAGAACTTAATAAGTTCGCCTGACAAAATTCACCTGAAACTGACCCGAGCGAACTTGACCCGAGCGAACTTGACCCCAAGCGAACTTGACCCGAGCGAACTTGTTAAGTTTGCCTAATCTGCACCAAGCGAACTTATTAAGTTCGCCTTTCTAAGTTCGCCTGCAACAGAATTGCTAATTTCGCCTGCATCAGCTGTTCAACCAAACACGAACCAAAAATTCCGAAAATCTTCATATCTTGCTGAATTGATGGAATTTGATTAAATTGAACCATAGGAATGTGTAGGAACTGATTAGGAACATTTCTATCGGATCAATTTCATCAAAAGAATCCAAAATCAATCTAAAATGATAAAAAATCTTCCATTTTTATCAAGAACACAAAAAAGATGAAAAATCTTTAAAATCTCTTAAATTTGATGTTGATTGGACACAAAAACACCATGAATTTTCTGCTAATGAAGAGCAAAAGCACTGATACCACTTGTAGGTTCCTAATTCGGTGCGTGACGGATCTCTAGACTCGCGGTACGACACGGTGATAAGGTGCGGAATCCATGATCAACGTGCTCGTGTAACTCAATCAACAACAACGGTATAAATAAACTCTTTGTATTTCCACCACAATATTAGTTTACAAGATTCACAGAATTCTCTCTGGTCTCTCTCAAGTCTCGTCTAATTCTGTCTACTGATATCTCCTATTTATAGCCACAGACCAGCTATAGGCGAACTTAACAAGTTCGCCTAAAACATGCTTAGGCGAACTTATTAAGTTCGCCTCTAATAGGCTAGGTGAACTTAACAACTTCGCCTCTGATAGGCTAGGCAAACTTAACAAGTTCGCCTCTGATAGGCTAGGCGAACTTAACAAGTTCGCCTCTGACAGAACTTACACAGAATTTTATCAACAGTTACAAAACATGTCCTAACAGACTCCCTTTAACTGTTGCTAACAATTCTATCAAATACAAGTCAAAGACTCTAAGACTAAGACATTTAATCTTCAAGCTCGTTGTCACCAGAATATGCTCCAACAACCACCAGTATAAAATGGACAAATTATCCCACATTACTGGTCATCACACACTAGTAATGTTCATAATCGTTCCACCCATAGGTCCCAGCCTCGCTCAGAACGTAATAAGTACTTAATACACCTTATATATACTTGGAATAGGCATTACATCATGAATATTTTAAATAACAACTGTGTAACAATACACATTTTAATTCAGAGGAACTCACCTAGACATCACCTCGACGTATTTATTACTGAAATAATAACCTTGAACAATATCCTAATATTATAAACAATTTTTTTTAATCTCAAGCGAACTTAATAAGTTATCCTGACAAAATTCACCTCAAACTGACCCGAGCGAACTTGACCCGAGCGAACTTGACCCCAAGCGAATTTGACCCGAGCGAACTTGTTAAGTTCGCCTTATTAAGTTCGCCTAATCTGCACCAAGCGAACTTATTAAGTTCGCCTTTCTAAGTTAACCTTTCTAAGTTCGCCTGCAACAGAATTGCTAAGTTCGCCTGCATCAGCTGTTCAACCAAACGCGAACAAAAAATTCTGAAAATCTTCATATCTTGCTGAATTGATGGAATTTGATTAAATTGAACCGTAGGAATGTGTAGGAACTGATTAGGAACACTTCTATCGGATCAATTTCATCAAAAGAATCCAAAATCAATCCAAAATGATCAAAAATATTCCTTTTTTATCAAGAACACAAAAAAGATGAAAAATCTTCAAATTCTCTGAAATTTGATGTTGATTGGACACAAAAACACCACGAAATTTCTTCTAATCAAGAGCAAAAGCTCTGATACCACTTGTAGGTCCCTAATTCGGTGCGTGACGGATCTCTAGACTCGCGGTACGACACGGTGATAACTTGCAGAATCAATGATCAACGTGCTCGTGTAACTCAATCAACAACAACGGTGTAAATAAACTCTTTGTATTTCCACCACAATATCAGGTTACAAGATTCACAGAATTCTCTCTGGTCTCTCTCAACTCTCGTCTAATTCTGTGTACTGATATCTCCTATTTATAGCCACAGACCTGCTATAGGCGAACTTAACAAGTTCGCCTAAAATAAGTTCGCCTCTTAACAAGTTCGCCTCTGATAGGCTAGGCGAACTTAACAAGTTCGCCTCTGACAGAATATACACAGAATTTTATCAACAGTTACAAAACATGTCCTAACAGACTCCCCTTTAACAATTGCTAACAATTCTATCAAATACAAGTCAAAGACTCTAAGACTAAGACATATAATCTTCAAGCTCGTTGTCACCAGAATATGCTCCAACAACCACCGGTATAAAATGGACAAATTATCCCACATTACTGGTCATCACACACCAGTAATGTTGATAATCGTTCCACCCATAGGTCCTAGCCTCACTCAGAACGTAATAAGTACTTAATACGCCTTATATATACTTGGAATAGGCATTACATCATGAATATTTTAAATAATAACTGTGTAACAATACACATTTTAATTCATAGGAACTCACCTGGACATCACCTCGACGTATTTATACCTGAAATAATAACCTTGAACAATATCCTAATAATATAAACATTTTTTTTTAATCTCAAACGAACTTAATAAGTTCGCCTGACAAAATTCACCTGAAACTGACCCGAGCGAACTTGACCCCAAGCGAATTTGACTCGAGCGAACTTGTTAAGTTCGCCTTATTATGTTCGCCTAATCTGCACCAAGAGAACTTATTAAGCTCGCCTTTCTAAGTTCGCCTGCAACTGAATTCCTAAGTTCGCCTGCATCAGCTGTTCAACCAAACACGAACCAAAAATTCCGAAAATCTTCATATCTTGCTGAATTGATGGAATTTGATTAAATTGAACCGCAGGAATGTGTATGAACTGATTAGGAACACTTCTATCGAATTAATTTCATCAAAAGAATCCAAAATCAATTCAAAAGGATAAAAAATCTTCCATTTTTATCAAGAACACAAAAAAGATGAAAAATCTTCAAAATCTCTGAAATTTGATGTTGATTGGACCCAAAAACACCACGAATTTTCTGCTAATCAAGAGCAAAAGCTCTGATACCACTTGTAGGTCCCTAATTCGGTGCGTGACGGATCTCTAGACTCGCGGTACGACACGGTGATAACGTGCGGAATCCATGATCAACGTGCTCGTGTAACTCAATCAACAACAACGGTGTAAATAAACTCTTTGTAATTCCACCACAATATCAGGTTACAAGATTCATAGAATTCTCTCTGGTCTCTCTCAAGTCTCGTCTAATTCTGTCTAATAATATCTCCTATTTATAGCTAGAGACCAGCTATAGGCGAACTTAACAAGTTCGCCTAAAAGATGCTTAGGCGAACTTATTAAGTTCGCCTCTAATAGGCTAGGTGACCTTAACAAGTTCGCCTCTGATAGGCTAGGCGAACTTAACAAGTTCGCCTCTGACAGAACTTACACAGAATTTTATCAACAATTACAAAACATGTCCTAACAGACTCCCCTTTAACTGTTGCTAACAATTCTATCAAATACAAGTCAAAGACTCTAAGACTAAGACATATAATCTTCAAGCTCGTTGTCACCAGAATATGCTCCAACAACCACCAGTATAAAATGGACAAATTATCCCACATTACTCGTCATCACACACCAGTAATGTTGATAATCGTTCCACCCATAGGTCCCGGCCTTGCTCAGAACGTAATAAGTACTTAATACGCCTTATATATACTTGGAATAGGCATTACATCATGAATATTTTAAATAACAACTGTGTAACAATACACATTTTAATTCAGAGGAACTCACCTGGACATCACCTCGACGTATTTATAACTGAAATAATAACCTTGAACTATATCCTAATAATATAAACATTTTTTTTTAATCTCAAGCGAACTTAATAAGTTCGACTGACAAAATTCACCTGAAACTGACCCGAGCGAACTTGACTCGAGCGAACTTGACCCCAAGCGAACTTGACCCGAGCGAACTTGTTAAGTTCGCCTAATCTGCACCAAGCGAACTTATTAAGTTCGCCTTTCTAAGTTCGCCTGTAACAGAATTGCTAAGTTCGCCTGCATCAGTTGTTCAACCAAACACGAACCAAAAAATCCGAAAATCTTCATATCTTGCTGAATTGATGGAATTTGATTAAATTGAACCGTATGAATGTGTAGGAACTGATTACGAACGCCTCTATCGGATCAATTTCATCAAAAGAATACAGAATCAATCCAAAATTATCAAAAATCCTCCTTTTTTATCAAGAACACAAAAAATATTAAAAAACTTCAAAATCTCTGAAATTTGATGTTGATTGGACACAAAAACACCACGAATTTTCTGCTAATCAAGAGAAAAAGCTCTGATACCACTTGTAGGTCCCTAATTCGGTGCGTGACGGATCTCTAGACTCGCGGTACGACACGGTGATAACGTGCAGAATCCATGATCAACGTGCTCGTGTAACTCAATCAACAACAACGGTGTAAACAAACTCTATGTATTTCCACCACAATATCAGGTTACAAGATTCACAGAATTCTCTCTGGTCTCTCTTAACTCTCGTCTAATTCTGTCTACTGATATCTCCTATTTATAGCCACAGACCTGCTATAGGCGAACTTAACAAGATCACCTAAAAGATGCTTAGGCGAACTTATTAAGTTCGCCTCTAATAGGCTAGGGGAACTTATCAAGTTCGCCTCTGATAGGCTAGGCGAACTTAACCAATTCGCCTCTTACAGAACATACACAGAATTTTATCAACAGTTACAAAACATGTCCTAACAGACTCCCCTTTAACTGTTGCTAACAATTCTATCAAATACAAGTCAAAGACTCTAAGACTAAGACATATAATCTTCAAGCTCATTGTCACCAGAATACGCTCCAACAACCACCGGTATAAAATGGACAAATTATCCCACATTACTGGTCATCACACACCAGTAATGTTGATAATCGTTCCACCCATAGGTCCCAGCCTCGCTCAGAACGTAATAAGTACTTAATACGCCTTATATATACTTGGAATAGGCATTACATCATGAATATTTTAAATAACAACTGTGTAACAATACACATTTTAATTCAGAGGAACTCACCTGGACATCACCTCGACGTATTTATAACTGAAATAATAACCTTGAACAATATCCTAATAATATAACCATTTTTTTTAATCTCGAGCGAACTTAATAAGTTCCCCTGACAAAATTCACCTGAAACTGACCCGAGCGAACTTGACCCGAGCGAACTTGACCCCAAGCGAACTTGACCCGAGCGAACTTGTTAAGTTCGCCTTATTAAGTTCGCCTAATCTGCACCAAGCGAACTTATTAAGTTCGCCTTTCTAAGTTCGCCTGCAACAGAATTGCTAAGTTCGCCTGCATCAGTTGTTCAACCAAACACGAACCAAAAAATCCGAAAATCTTCATATCTTGCTGAATTGATGGAATTTGATTAAATTGAACCGTATGAATGTGTAGGAACTGATTACGAACGCTTCTATCGGATCAATTTCATCAAAAGAATACAAAACAATCCAAAATTATCAAAAATCCTCCTTTTTTATCAAGAACACAAAAAAGATTAAAAAACTTCAAAATCTCTGAAATTTGATGTTGATTGGACACAAAAACACCACGAATTTTCTGCTAATCAAGAGAAAAAGCTCTGATACCACTTATAGGTCCCTAATTCGGTGCATGACGGATCTATAGACTCGCGGTACGACACGGTGATAACGTGCAGAATCCATGATCAACGTGCTCGTGTAACTCAATCAACAACAACGGTGTAAACAAACTCTTTGTATTTCCACCACAATATCAGGTTACAAGATTCACAGAATTCTCTCTGGTCTCTCTCAACTCTCGTCTAATTCTGTCTACTGATATCTCCTATTTATAGCCACAGACCTGCTATAGGCGTACTTAACAAGATCTCCTAAAAGATGCTTAGGCAAGTTCGCCTCTGATAGGCTAGGCGAACTTAACAAGTTCGCCTCTTACAGAACTTACACAGAATTTTATCAACAGTTACAAAACATGTCCTAACAGACTCCCCTTTAACTGTTGCTAACAATTCTATCAAATACAAGTCAAAGACTCTAAGACTAAGACATATAATCTTCAAGCTCATTGTCACCAGAATACGCTCCAACAACCACCGGTATAAAATGGACAAATTATCCCACGTTACTCGTCATCACACACCAGTAATGTTGATAATCGTTCCACCCATAGGTCCCAGCCTCGCTCAGAACGTAATAAGTACTTAATACGCCTTATATATACTTGGAATAGGCATTACATCATGAATATTTTAAATAACAACTGTGTAACAATACACATTTTAATTCAGAGGAACTCACCTGGACATCACCTCGACGTATTTATAACTGAAATAATAACCTTGAACAATATCCTAATAATATAAACATTTTTTTTAATCTGACAAAATTCACCTGAAACTGACCCGAGCGAACTTGACCCGAGCGAACTTGACCCCAAGCGAACTTGACCCGAGCGAACTTGTTAAGTTCGCCTATTTAAGTTCGCCTAATCTGCACCAAGCGAACTTATTAAGTTCGCCTTTCTAAGTTCGCCTGCAACAGAAGTACTAAGTTCGCCTGCATCAGCTGTTCAACCAAACACGAACCAAAAATTCCGAAAATCTTCATATCTTGCTGAATTGATGGAATTTGATTAAATTGAACCGTAGGAATGTGTAGGAACTGATTAGAAACACTTCTATCGGATCAATTTCATCAAAAGAATCCAAAATCAATCCAAAATGATCAAAAATCTTCCATTTTTATCAAGAACACAAAAAAGATGAAAAATCTTCAAAATCTCTGAAATTTGATGTTGATTGGACACAAAAACACCACGAATTTTCTGCTAATCAAGAGCAAAAGCTCTGATACCACTTGTAGGTCCCTAATTCGGTGCGTGACGGATCTCTAGACTCGCGATACGACAAGGTGATAACGTGCGGAATCCATGATCAACGTGCTCGTGTAACTCAATCAACAACAACGGTGTAAATAAACTCTTTGTATTTCCACCACAATATCAGGTTACAAGATTCACAGAATTCTCTCTGGTCTCTCTCAAGTCTCGTCCAATTCTGTCAACTGATATCTCCTATTTATAGCCACAGACCTGCTATAGGCGAACTTAACAAGTTCTCCTAAAATACGCTTAGGCGAACTTATTAAGTTCTCCTCAAATAGGTTAGGCGAACTTAACAAGTTCGCCTCTGATAGGCTAGGCGAACTTAACAAGTTCGCCTCTGACAGAACTTACATAGAATTTTATCAACAGTTACAAAACATGTGCTAACAGACTCCCCATTAACTGTTGCTAACAATTCTATCAAATACAAGTCAAAGACTCTAAGACTAAGACATATAATCTTCAAGCTCGTTGTCACGAGAATATGCTCTTCAACCACCAGTATTAAATGGACAAATTATCCCACATTACTGGTCGTCACACACTAGTAATGTAGATAATCGTTCCACCCATATGTCCCAGCCTCGCTCAGAACGTAATAAGTACTTAATACGCCTTATATATACTTGGAATGGGCATTATATCATGAATATTTTAAATAACAACTGTGTAACAATACACATTTTACATCAGAGGAACTCACCTCGACATCACCTCGACGTATTTATAACTGAAATAATAACCTTGAACAATATCCTAATAATATAAACATATATTTTTTTTTATCTCAAGCGAACTTAATAAGTTCACCTGACAAAATTCACCTGAAACTGACCCGAGCGAACTTAACCCGAGTGAACTTGACCCCAAGCGAACTTGACCCCAAGCGAACTTGACCCGAGCGAACTTGTTAAGTTCGCCTGCATCAGCTGTTCATACAAACACGAACCAAAAATTCCGAAAATCTTCATATCTTGCTGAATTGATGGAATTTGATTAAATTGAAACGTAGTAATGTGTAGGAACTGATTAGGAACACTTCTATCGGATCAATTTCATTAAAAGAATCCAAAATCAATCCAAAATGATCAAAACTCTTCCATTTTTATCAAGAACACAAAAAAGATGAAAAATCTTCAAAATCTCTGAAATTTGATGTTGATTGGACACAAAAACACCACGAATTTTCTGCTAATCAAGAGAAAAAGCTCTGATACCACTTGTAGGTCCCTAATTCGGTGCGTGACGGATCTCTAGACTCGCGTTATGACACGGTGATAACGTGCAGAATCCATGATCAACGTGCTCGTGTAACTCAATCAACAACAACGGTGTAAATAAACTCTTTGTATTTCCACCACAATATCAGGTTACAAGATTCACAGAATTCTCTCTGGTCTCTCTCAAGTCTCGTCTAATTCTGTCTACTAATATATCCTATTTATAGCCACAGACCTGCTATAGGCGAACTTAACAAGTTCGCCTAAAAGATGCTTAGGCGAACTTATTAAGTTCGCCGCTAATAGGCTAGGCGAACTTAACAAGTTCGCCTCTGATAGGCTAGGCGAACTTAACAAGTTCGCCTCTGACAGAACTCACACATAATTTTATCAACAGTTACAAAACATGTCCTAACAGACTCACCTTTAACTTTTGCTAACAATTCTATCAAATACAAGTCAAAGACTCTAAGACTAAGACATATAATCTTCAAGCTCGTTGTCACCAGAATATGCTCCAACAACCACCAGTATAAAATGGACAAATTATCCCACATTACTGGTCATCACACACCAGTAATGTTGATAATCGTTACACCCATAGGTCCCAGCCTTGCTCAGAACGTAATAAGTACTTAATACGCCTTTTATATACTTGGAATAGGCATTACATCTTGAATATTTTAAATAACAACTGTGTAACAATACACATTTTAATTCAGAGAAACTCACCTGGACATCACCTCGACGTATTTATAACTGAAATAATAACCTTGAACAATATCCTAATAATATAAACATTTTTTTTTAATCTCAAGAGAACTTAATAAGTTCGCCTGACAAAATTCACCTGAAACTGACCCGAGCGAACTTGACCCGAACGAACTTGACCCCAAGCGAACTTGACCCGAGCGAACTTGTTAAGTTCGCCAAATCTGCACCAAGCGAACTTATTAAGTTCGCCTTTCTAAGTTCGCCTGCAACAGAATTGCTAATTTCGCCTGCATCAGCTGTTCAACCAAACACGAACCAAAAATTCCGAAAATCTTCATATCTTGCTGAATTGATGTAATTTGATTAAATTGAACCATATGAATGTGTAGGAACTGATTAGGAACATTTCTATCGGATCAATTTCATCAAAAGAATCCAAAATCAATCTAAAATGATAAAAAATCTTCCATTTTTATCAAGAACACAAAAAAGATGAAAAATCTTTAAAATCTCTTAAATTTGATGTTGATTGGACACAAAAACACCATGAATTTTCTGCTAATGAAGAGCAAAAGCTCTGATACCACTTGTAGGTCCCTAATTCGGTGCGTGACGGATCTCTAGACTCGCGGTACGACACGGTGATAACGTGCGGAATCCATGATCAACGTGCTCGTGTAACTCAATCAACAACAACGGTGTAAATAAACTCTTTGTATTTCCACCACAATATTAGGTTACAAGATTCACAGAATTCTCTCTAGTCTCTCTCAAGTCTCGTCTAATTCTGTCTACTGATATCTCCTATTTATAGCTACAGACCAGCTATAGGCGAACTTAACAAGTTCGCCTAAAAGATGCTTAGGAGAACTTATTAAGTTCGCCTCTAATAGGCTAGGTGAACTTAACAACTTCGCCTCTGATAGGCTAGGCAAACTTAACAAGTTCGCCTCTGATAGGCTAGGCGAACTTAACAAGCTCGCCTCTGACAGAACTTACACAGAATTTTATCAACAGTTACAAAACATGTCCTAACAGACTCCCTTTAACTGTTGCTAACAATTCTATCAAATACAAGTCAAAGACTCTAAGACTAAGACATATAATCTTCAAGCTCGTTGTCACCAGAATATGCTCCAACAACCACCACTATAAAATGGACAACTTATCCCACATTACTGGTCATCACACACTAGTAATGTTCATAATCGTTCCACCCATAGGTCCTAGCCTCGCTCAGAACGTAATAAGTACTTAATACACCTTATATATACTTGGAATAGGCATTACATCATGAATATTTTAAATAACAACTGTGTAACAATACACATTTTAATTCAGAGGAACTCACCTGAACATCACCTCGACGTATTTATTACTGAAATAATAACCTTGAACAATATCCTAATATTATAAACAATTTTTTTTAATCTCAAGCGAACTTAATAAGTTATCCTGACAAAATTCACCTCAAACTGACCCGAGCGAACTTGACCCGAGCGAACTTGACCCCAAGCGAACTTGACCCGAGCGAACTTGTTAAGTTCGCCTTATTAAGTTCGCCTAATCTGCACCAAGCGAACTTATTAAGTTCTCCTTTCTAAGTTCACCTTTCTAAGTTCTCCTGCAACAGAATTGCTAAGTTCGCCTGCATCAGCTGTTCAACCAAACACGAACCAAAAATTCTGAAAATCTTCATATCTTGCTGAATTGATGGAATTTGATTAAATTGAACCGTAGGAATGTGTAGGAACTGATTAGGAACACTTCTATCGGATCAATTTCATCAAAAGAATCCAAAATCAATCCAAAATGATCAAAAATATTCCTTTTTTATCAAGAACACAAAAAAGATGAAAAATCTCCAAATTCTCTGAAATTTGATGTTGATTGGACACAAAAACACCACGAAATTTCTTCTAATCAAGAGCAAAAGCTCTGATACCACTTGTAGGTCCCTAATTCGGTGCGTGACGGATCTCTAGACTAGCGGTACGACACGGTGATAACTTGCAGAATCAATGATCAACGTGCTCGTGTAACTCAATCAACAACAACGGTGTAAATAAACTCTTTGTATTTCCACCACAATATCAGGTTACAAGATTCACAGAATTCTCTCTGGTCTCTCTCAACTCTCGTCTAATTCTGTGTACTGATATCTCCTATTTATAGCCACAGACCTGCTATAGGTGAACTTAACAAGTTCGCCTAAAATAAGTTCGCCTCTTAACAAGTTCGCCTCTGATAGGCTAGGCGAACTTAACAAGTTCGCCTCTGACAGAATATACACAGAATTTTATCAACAGTTACAAAACATGTCCTAACAGACTCCCCTTTAACTGTTGCTAACAATTCTATCAAATACAAGTCAAAGACTCTAAGACTAAGACATATAATCTTCAAGCTCGTTGTCACCAGAATATGCTCCAACAACCACCGGTATAAAATTGAGAAATTATCCCACATTACTGGTCATCACACACCAGTAATGTTGATAATCGTTCCACCCATAGGTCCTAGCCTCGCTCAGAACGTAATAAGTACTTAATACGCCTTATATATACTTGGAATAGGCATTACATCATGAATATTTTAAATAATAACTGTGTAACAATACACATTTTAATTCATAGGAACTCACCTGGACATCACCTCGACGTATTTATACCTGAAATAATAACCTTGAACAATATCCTAATAATATAAACATTTTTTTTAATCTCAAACGAACTTAATAAGTTCGCCTGACAAAATTCACCTGAAACTGACCCGAGCGAACTTGACCCCAAGCGAACTTGACTCGAGCGAACTTGTTAAGTTCGCCTTATTATGTTCGCCTAATCTGCAACAAGAGAACTTATTAAGCTCGCCTTTCTAAGTTCGCCTGCAACTGAATTGCTAAGTTCGCCTGCATCAGCTGTTCAACCAAACACGAACCAAAAATTCCGAAAATCTTCATATCTTGCTGAATTGATGGAATTTTATTAAATTGAACCGCAGGAATGTGTATGAACTGATTAGGAACACTTCTATCGAATCAATTTCATCAAAAGAATCCAAAATCAATCCAAAAGGATAAAAAATCTTCCATTTTTATCAAGAACACAAAAAAGATGAAAAATCTTCAAAATCTCTGAAATTTGATGTTGATTGGACCCAAAAACACCACGAATTTTCTGCTAATCAAGAGCAAAAGCTCTGATACCACTTGTAGGTCCCTAATTCGGTACGTGACGGATCTCTAGACTCGCGGTACGACACGGTGATAACGTGCGGAATCCATGATCAACGTGCTCGTGTAACTCAATCAACAACAACGGTGTAAATAAACTCTTTGTAATTCCACCACAATATCAGGTTACAAGATTCATAGAATTCTCTCTGGTCTATCTCAAGTCTCGTCTAATTCTGTCTACTAATATCTCCTATTTATAGCTAGAGACCAGCTATAGGCGAACTTAACAAGTTCGCCTAAAAGATGCTTAGGCGAACTTATTAAGTTCGCCTCTAATAGGCTAGGTGACCTTAACAAGTTCGCCTCTGATAGGCTAGGCGAACTTAACAAGTTCGCCTCTGACAGAACTTACACAGAATTTTATCAACAGTTACAAAACATGTCCTAACAGACTCCCCTTTAACTGTTGCTAACAATTCTATCAAATACAAGTCAAAGACTCTAAGACTAAGACATATAATCTTCAAGCTCGTTGTCACCAGAATATGCTCCAACAACCACCAGTATAAAATGGACAAATTATCCCACATTACTCGTCATCACACACCAGTAATGTTGATAATCGTTCCACCCATAGGTCCCAGCCTTGCTCAGAACGTAATAAGTACTTAATACGCCTTATATATACTTGGAATAGGCATTACATCATGAATATTTTAAATAACAACTGTGTAACAATACACATTTTAATTCAGAGGAACTCACCTGGACATCACCTCGACGTATTTATAACTGAAATAATAACCTTGAACAATATCATAATAATATAAACATTTTTTTTAATCTCAAGCGAACTTAATAAGTTCGACTGACAAAATTCACCTGAAACTGACCCGAGCGAACTTGACTCGAGCGAACTCGTTAAGTTCGCCTTATTAAGTTCGCCTAATCTGCACCAAGCGAACTTATTAAGTTCGCCTTTCTAAGTTCGCCTGCAACAGAATTGCTAAGTTCACCTGCATCAGCTGTTCAACCAAACACGAACCAAAAATTCCGAAAATCTTCATATCTTGCTGAATTGATGGAATTTGATTAAATTGAACCGTAGGAATGCGTAGGAACTGATTAGGAACACTTCTATCGGTTCAATTTCATCAAAGGAATCCAAAATCAATCCAAAATGATAAAAAAATCTTCCATTTTTATCAAGAACACAAAAAAGATGAAAAATCTTCAAAATCTCTGAAATTTGATGTTGATTGGACACAAAAACACCACGAATTTTCTGCTAATCAAGAGCAAAAGCTCTGATACCACTTGAAGGTCCCTAATTCGGTGCGTGACGGATCTCTAGACTCATGGTACGACACAGTGATAAATAAACTCTTTGTATTTCCACCACAACATCAGGTTACAAGATTCACAGAATTCTCTCTTGTCTCTCTCAAGTCTCGTCTAATTTTGTGTACTGATATCTCCTATTTATAGCCACAGACCTGCTATAGGCGTACTTAACAAGTTCGCCTAAAAGATTCTTAGGCGAACTTATTAACAAGTTCGCCTCTGATAGGCTAGGCGAACTTAACAAGTTCGCCTCTGACAGAACATACACAGAATTTTATCAACAGTTACAAAACATGTCCTAACAGACTCCCCTTTAACTGTTGCTAACAATTCTATCAAATACAAGTCAAAGACTCTAAGACTAAGACATATAATCTTCAAGCTCGTTGTCACCAGAATATGCTCCAACAACCACCAGTATAAAATGGACAAATTATCCCACATTACTCGTCATTACACACCCGTAATGTTGATAATCGTTCCACCCATAGGTCCAAGCCTTGCTCAGAACGTAATAAGTACTTAATACCCCTTATATATACTTGGAATAGGCATTACATCATGAATATTTTAAATAACAACTGTGTAACAATACACATTTTAATTCAGAGAAACTCACTTGGACATCACCTCGACGTATTTATTACTGAAATAATAACCTTGAACAATATCCTAATAATATAAACATTTTTTTTTAATCTCAAGCGAACTTAATAAGTTCGCCTGACAAAATTCACCTGAAACTGACCTGAGCGAACTTGACCCGAGCGAACTTGACCCCAAGCGAACTTGACCAGAGCGAACTTGGTAAGTTCGCTTGATTAAGTTCGCCTAATCTGCACCAAGCGAACTTATTAAGTTCGCATTTCTAAATTCGCCTGCAACAAAATTGCTAAGTTTGCCTGCATCAGCTGTTCAACCAAACACGAACCAAAAATTCCGAAAATCTTCATATCTAGCTGAATTGATGGAATTTGATTAAATTGAACCGTAGGAATGTGTAGGAACTGATTAGGAACACTTCTATCGGATCAAATTCATCAAAAGAATCCAAAATGATCAAAAATCCTCCATTTTTATCAAGAACACAAAAAAGATGAATAAAACTTCAAAATCTCTGAAATTTGATGTTGATTGGACACAAAAACACCACGAATTTTCTGCTAATCAAGAGCAAAAGCCCTGATACCACTTGTAGGTCCCTAATTCGGTGCGTGAGGGATCTCTAGACTCGCGGTACGACACGGTGATAATGTGCGGAATCCATGATCAACGTGCTCGTGTAACTCAATCAACAACAACGGTGTAAATAAACTCTTTGTATTTCCACCACAATATCAGGTTACAAGATTCACATAATTCTCTCTGGTCTCTCTCAAGTCTCGTCTAATTCTGTCTACTGATATCTCCTACTTATAGCCACAGACCTGCTATAGGTGAACTTAACAAGTTCGCCTAAAAGATGCTTAGGCGAACTTATTAAGTTTGCCTCTTAACAAGTTCGCCTCTGATAGGCTAGGCGAACTTAACAAGTTCGCCTCTGACAGAACATACACAGAATTTTATCAACAGTTACAAAACATGTCCTAACAGACTCCCCTTTAACTGTTGCTAACAATTCTATCAAATACAAGTCAAAGACTCTAAGACTAAGACATATAATCTTCAAGATCGTTGTCACCAAATTATGCTCCAACAACCACCGGTATAAAATGGACAAATTATCCCACATTACTGGTCATCACACACCAGTAATGTTGATAATCGTTCCACCCATCGGTCCAGCCTCGCTCAGAACGTAACAAGTACTTAATACGCCTTATATATACTTGGAATAGGCATTACATCATGAATATTTTAAATAATAACTGTGTAACAATACACATTTTAATTCAGAGGAACTCACCTCGACGTATTTATAACTGAAATAATAACCATGAACAATATCCTAATAATATAAACATTTTTTTTAATCTCAAGCGAACTTAATAAGTTCGCCTAACAAAATTCACCTGAAACTGACCCAAGCGAACTTGACCCGAGCGAACTTGACCCCAAGCGAACTTGACCCGAGCGAACTTGTTAAGTTCGCCTTATTAAGTTCGCCTAATCTGCACCAAGCGAATTTCTAAGTTCGCCTGCAACAGAATTGCTAAGTTCGCCTGCATCAGTTGTTCAACCAAACACGAACCAAAAAATCTGAAAATCTTCATATCTTGCTGAATTTATGGAATTTGATTAAATTGAACCGTATGAATGTGTAGGAACTGATTACGAACGCTTCTATCGGATCAATTTCATCAACATAATACAAAATCAATCCAAAATTATCAAAAATCCTCCTTTTTTATCAAGAAAACAAAAAAGATTAAAAAACTTCAAAATCTCTGAAATTTGATGTTGATTGGACACAAAAACACCACGAATTTTCTGCTAATCAAGAGAAAAAGCTCTGATACCACTTGTAGGTCCCTAATTTGGTGCGTGACGGATCTCTAGACTCGCGGTACGACACGGTGATAACGTGCAGAATCCATAATCAACGTGCTCGTGTAACTCAATCAACAACAACGGTGTAAACAAACTCTTTGTATTTCCACCACAATATCAGGTTACAAGATTCACAGAATTCTCTCTGGTCTCTCTCAACTCTCGTCTAATTCTGTCTACTGATATCTCCTATTTATAGCCACAGACCTGCTATAGGCGAACTTAACAAGATCGCCTAAAAGATGCTTAAGTTCGCCTCTGATAGGCTAGGCGAACTTAACAAGTTCGCCTCTTACAGAACTTACACATAATTTTATCAACAGTTACAAAACATGTCCTAACAGACTCCCCTTTAACTGTTGCTAACAATTCTATCAAATACAAGTCAAAGACTCTAAGACTAAGACATATAATCTTCAAGCTCATTGTCACCAGAATACGCTCCAACAACCACCGGTATAAAATGGACAAATTATCCCACATTACTGGTCATCACACACCAGTAATGTTGATAATCGTTCCACCCATAGGTCCCAGCCTCGCTCAGAACGTAATAAGTACTTAATACGCCTTATATATACTTGGAATAGGCATTACATCATGAATATTTTAAATAACAACTGTGTAACAATACACATTTTAATTCAGAGGAACTCACCTGGACATCACCTCGACGTATTTATAACTGAAATAATAACCTTGAACAATATCCTAATAATATAAACATTTTTTTTAATCTCGAGCGAACTTAATAAGTTCGCCTGACAAAATTCACCTGAAACTGACCCGAGCGAACTTGACCCGAGCGAACTTGACCCCAAGCGAACTTGACCCGAGCGAACTTGTTAAGTTCGCCTATTTAAGTTCGCCTAATCTGCACCAAGCGAACTTATTAAGTTCGCCTCTCTAAGTTCGCCTGCAACAGAAGTACTAAGTTCGCCTGCATCAGCTGTTCAACCAAACACGAACCAAAAATTCCGAAAATCTTCATATCTTGCTGAATTGATGGAATTTGATTAAATTGAACCGTAGGAATGTGTAGGAACTGATTAGAAACATTTCTATCGGATCAATTTCATCAAAAGAATCCAAAATCAATCCAAAATGATCAAAAATCTTCCATTTTTATCAAGAACACAAAAAAGATGAAAAATCTTCAAAATCTCTGAAATTTGATGTTGATTGGACACAAAAACACCACGAATTTTCTGCTAATCATGAGCAAAAGCTCTGATACCACTTGTAGGTCCCTAATTCGGTGCGTGACGGATCTCTAGACTCGCGGTACGACACGGTGATAACGTGCGGAATCCATGATCAACGTGCTCGTGTAACTCAATCAACAACAACGGTGTAAATAAACTCTTTGTATTTCCACCACAATATCAGGTTACAAGATTCACAGAATTCTCTCTGGTCTCTCTCAAGTCTCGTCTAATTTTGTCTACTGATATCTCCTATTTATAGCCACAGACCTGCTATAGGCGAACTTAACAAGATCGCCTAAAAGATGCTTAGGCGAACTTATTAAGTTCGCCTCTAGTAGGCTAGGCGAACTTAACAAGTTCGCCTCTGACAGAACTTACACAGAATTTTATCAACAGTTACAAAACATGTCCTAACAGACTCCCCTTTAACTGTTATTAACAATTCTATCAAATACAAGTCAAAGACTCTAAGACTAAGACATATAATCTTCAAGCTCGTTGTCACCAGAATATGCTCCAACAACCACCGGTATAAAATGGACAAATTATCCCACATTACTAGTCATCACACACCACTAATGTTGATAATCGTTCCACCCATAGGTCCCAGCCTTGCTCAGAACGTAATAAGTACTTAATACGCCTTATATATACTTGGAATAGGCATTACATCATGAATATTTTAAATAACAACTGTGTAACAATACACATTTTAATTCAGAGGAACTCACCTGGACATCACCTCGACGTATTTATAACTGAAATAATAACCTTGAACAATATCCTAATAATATAAACATTTTTATTTTTTTTAATCTCGAGCGAACTTAATAAGTTCGCCTGACAAAATTCACCTGAAACTGAACCGAGCGAACTTGACCCGAGCGAACTTGTTAAGTTCGCCTTATTAAGTTCGCCTAATCTGCACCAAGCGAACTTATTAAGTTCGCCTTTCTAAGTTCGCCTGCAACAGAATTTTTAAGTTCGCCTGCATCAGCTGTTCAACCAAACACGAACCAAAAATTCCGAAAATCTTCATATCTTGCTGAATTGATGGTATTTGATTAAATTGAACCGTAGGAATGTGTAGGAACTGATTAGGAACACTTCTATCGGATCAATTTCATCAAAAGAATCCAAAATCAATCCAAGATGATCAAAAATCTTTCATTTTTATCAAGAACACAAAAAAGATGAAAAATCTTTAAAATCTCTGAAATTTGATGTTGATTGGACACAAAAACACCACGAATTTTCTGCTAATCAAGAGCAAAAGCTCTGATACCACTTGTAGGTCCCTAATTCGGTGAGTGACGGATCTCTAGACTCGCGGTACGACACGGTGTTAACGTGCGGAATCCATGATCAACGTGCTCGTGTAACTCAATCAACAACAACGGTGTAAATAAACTCTTTGTATTTCCACCACAATATCAGGTTACAAGATTCACAGAATTCTCTCTGGTCTCTCTCAAGTCTCGTCTAATTCTGTCTACTGATATATCCTATTTATAGCCACAGACCTGCTATAGGCGAACTTAACAAGATCGCCTAAAAGATAATAGGTTAGGTGAACTTAACAAGTTCGCCTCTGATAGGCTAGGCGAACTTAACAAGTTCGCCTCTGACAGAACATACACAGAATTTTATCAACATTTACAAAACATGTCTTAACAGACTCCCCTTTAACTGTTGCTAACAATTCTATCAAATACAAGTCAAAGACTCTAAGACTAAGACATATAATCTTCAAGCTCGTTGTCACCAGAATATGCTCCAACAACCACCAGTATAAAATGGACAAATTATCCCACATTACTGGTCATCACACACCAGTAATGTTGATAATTGTTCCACCCATAGGTCCCAGCCTCGCTCAGAACGTAATAACTACTTAATACGCCTTATATATACTTGGAATAGGCATTACATCATGAATATTTTAAATAACAACTGTGTAACAATACACATTTTAATTCAGAGGAACTCACCTGGACATCACCTCGACGTATTTATAACTGAAATAATAACCTTGAACAATATCCTAATAATATAAACATTTTTTTTAATCTCAAGCGAACTTAATAAGTTCGCCTGACAAAATTCACCTGAAACTGACCCGAGCGAACTTGGCCTAAGCGAACTTGACCCGAGCGAACTTGTTAAGTTCGCCTGATTAAGTTTGCCTAATCTGCGCCAAGCGAACTTATTAAGTTCGCCTTTCTAAGTTCGCCTGCAAAAAAATTGCTAAGTTCGCCTGCATCAGCTGTTCAACCAAACACGAACCAAAAATTCCAAAAATCTTCATATCTTGCTGAATTGATGGAATTTGATTAAATTGAACCGTAGGAATGTGTAGGAACTGATTAGGAACACTTCTATCGGATCAATTTCATCAAAAGAATCTAAAATCAATTCAAAATGATCAAAAATCTTCCATTTTTATCAAGAACACAAAAAAGATGAAAAATCTTCAAAATCTTTGAAATTTGATGTCGATTGTACACAAAAACACCACGAATTTTCTACTAATCAAGAGCAAAAGCTCTGATACCACTTGTAGGTCCCTATTTCGGTGTGTGACGGATCTCTAGACTCATGGTACGACACGGTGATAACGTGCGGAATCCATGATCAACGTGCTCGTGTAACTCAATCAACAACAACGGTGTAAATAAACTCTTTGTATTTCCACCACAATATCAGGTTATAAGATTCACAGAATTCTCTCTAGTCTCGTCTAATTCTGTCTACAGATATCTCCTATTTATAGCCACAGACCTACTATAGGCGAACTTAACAAGTTCGCCTAAAAGATGCTTAGGCGAACTTATTAAGTTCGCCTCTAATAGGCTAGGCGAACTTAACAAGTTCGCCTCTGATAGGCTAGGCGAACTTAACAAGTTCGCTTCTGACAGAACTTACACAGAATTTTATCAACAGTTACAAAACATGTCCTAACAGACTCCCCTTTAACTGTTGCTAACAATTCTATCAAATACAAATCAAAGACTCTAAGACTAAGACAAAAAATCTTCAAGCTCGTTGTCACCAGAACATGCTCCAACAACCACCAGTATAAAATGGACAAATTATCCCACATTACTAGTCATCACACACCAGTAATGTTGATAATCGATCCACACATAGGTCCCAGCCTCGCTCAAAACGTAATAAGTACTTAATACGCCTTATATATACTTGGAATGGGCATTATATCATTAATATTTTAAATAACAACTGTGTAACAATACACATTTTAATTCAGAGGAACTCACCTGGACATCACCTCGACGTATTTATAACTGAAATAATAACCTTGAACATTTTTTTAATCTCAAGCGAACTTAATAAGTTCGCTTGACAAAATTCACCTGAAACTGACCCGAGCGAACTTGACCCGAGCGAACTTGTTAAGTTCGCCTGATTAAGTTTGCCTAATCTGCACCAAGAGAACTTATTAAGTTCGCCTTTCTAAGTTCGCCTGCAACAAAATTGCTAAGTTCGCCTGCATCAGCTGTTCAACCAAACACGAACCAAAAATTCCAAAAATCTTCATATCTTGCTGAATTGATGGAATTTGATTAAATTGAACCGTTGGAATGTGTAGGAACTGATTAGGAACACTTCTATCGGATCAATTTCATCAAAAGAATCCAAAATCAATCCAAAATGATCAAAAATCTTCCATTTTTATCAAGAACACAAAAAAGATGAAAAATCTTCAAAATCTCTGAAATTTGATGTTGATTGGACACAAAAACACCACGAATTTTGTTCTAATCAAGAGCAAAAGCTCTGATACCACTTGTAGGTCCCTAATTCGGTGTGTGACGGATCTCTAGACTCATGGTACGACACGGTGATAACGTGCGGAATCCATGATCTACGTGCTCGTGTAACTTAATCAACAACAACGGTGTAAATAAACTCTTTGTATTTCCACCACAATATCAGGTTACAAGATTCACAGAATTCTCTCTGGTCTCTCTCTGGTTTCGTCTAATTCTGTCTACTGATATCTCCTATTTATAGCCACAGACCTACTATAGGCGAACTTAACAAGTTCCACCCATACGTCCCAGCCTTGCTCAGAACGTAATAAGTACTTAATACGCCTTATATATTGGAATAGGCATTACATCATGAAAATTTTAAATAACAACTGTGTAACAATACACATTTTAATTCAGAGGAACTCACCTGGACATCACCTCGACGTATTTATAACTGAAATAATAACCTTGAACAATATCCTAATAATATAAACATTTTTTTTAATCTCAAGCAAACTTAATAAGTTCGACTGACAAAATTCACCTAAAACTGACCCGAGCGAACTTGACCCGAGCGAACTTGACCCAAGCGAACTTGTTAAGTTCGCCTTATTAAGTTCGCTTAATCTGCACCAAGCGAACTTATTAAGTTCGCCTTTCTAAGTTCGCCTGCAACAGAATTGCTAAGTTCGCCTGCATCAGCTGTTCAACCAAACACGAACCAAAAATTCCGAAAATCTTCATATCTTGCTGAATTGATGGAATTTGATTAAATTGAACTGTAGGAATGCGTAGGAACTGATTAGGAACACTTCTATCGGTTCAATTTCATCAAAGGAATCCAAAATGATAAAAAAATCTTCCATTTTTATCAAGAACACAAAAAAGATGAAAAATCTTCAAAATCTCTGAAATTTGATGTTGATTGGACACAAAAACACCACGAATTTTCTGCTAATCAAGATGAAAAGCTCTGATACCACTTGTAGGTCCCTAATTCGGTGCGTGACGGATCTCTAGACTCGCGGTACGACACGGTGATAACGTGCGGAATCCATGATAAACGTGCTCGTGTAACTCAATCAACAACAACGGTGTAAATAAACTCTGTGTATTTCCACCACAATATCAGGGTACAAGATTCTCAGAATTCTCTCTAGTCTCGTCTAATTCTGTCTACTGATATCTCCTATTTATAGCCACAGACCTACTATAGGCGAACTTAACAAGTTCGCCTAAAAGATGCTTAGGCGAACTTATTAACAAGTTCGCCTCTGACAGAACATACACAAAATTTTATCAACAGTTACAAAACATGTCCTAACAGACTCCCCTTTAACTGTTGCTAACAATTCTATCAAATACAAGTCAAAGACTCTAAGACTAAGACATATAATCTTCAAGCTCGTTGTCACCAGAATATGCTCCAACAACCACCAGTATAAAATGGACAAATTATCCCACATTACTCGTCATTACACACCAGTAATGTTGATAATCGTTCCACCCATAGGTCCCAGCCTTGCTCAGAACGTAATAAGTACTTAATACCCCTTATATATACTTGGAATAGGCATTACATCATGAATATTTTAAATAACAACTGTGTAACAATACACATTTTAATTCAGAGGAACTAACTTGGACATCACCTCGACGTATTTATAACTGAAATAATAACCTTGAACAATATCCTAATAATATAAACATTTTTTTTTAATCTCAAGCGAACTTAATAAGTTCGCCTGACAAAATTCACCTGAAACTGACCCGAGCGAACTTGACCCGAGCGAACTTGACCCCAAGCGAACTTGACCCGAGCGAACTTGGTAAGTTCGCCTGATTAAGTTCGCCTAATCTGCACCAAGCGAACTTATTAAGTTCGCCTTTCTAAATTCGCATGCAACAGAATTGCTAAGTTTTCCTGCATCAGCAGTTCAACCAAACACGAACCAAAAATTCCGAAAATCTTCATATCTAGCTGAATTGATGGAATTTGATTAAATTGAACCGTAGGAATGTGTAGGAACTGATTAGGAACACTTCTATCGGATCAATTTCATAAAAAGAATCCAAAAATGATCAAAAATCCTCCATTTTTATCAAGAACACAAAAAAGATGAATAAAACTTCAAAATCTCTGAAATTTGATGTTAATTGGACACAAAAACACCACGAATTTTCTGCTAATCAAGAGTAAAAGCTCTGATACCACTTGTAGGTCCCTAATTCGGTGCGTGAGGGATCTCTAGACTCGCTGTACGACACGGTGATAACGTGCGGAATCCATGATCAACGTGCTCGTGTAACACAATCAACAACAACGGTGTAAATAAACTCTTTGTATTTCCACTACAATATCAGGTTACAAGATTCACAGAATTCTCTCTGGTCTCTCTCAAGTCTCGTCTAATTCTGTCTACTAATATCTCCTATTTATAGCCACAGACCTGCTATAGGCGAACTTAACAAGTTCGCCTAAAAGATGCTTAGGCGAACTTATTAAGTTTGCCTCTTAACAAGTTCGCCTCTGATAGGCTAGGCGAACTTAACAAGTTCGCCTCTGACAGAACATACACAGAATTTTATCAACAGTTACAAAACATGTCCTAACAAACTCCCCTTTAACTGTTGCTAACAATTCTATCAAATACAAGTCAAAGACTCTAAGACTAAGACATATAATCTTCAAGCTCCTTGTCACCAAATTATGCTCCAACAACCACCGGTATAAAATGGACAAATTATCCCACATTACTGGTCATCACACACCAGTAATGTTGATAATCGTTCCACCCATACGTCCAGCCTCGCTCAGAACGTAACAAGTACTTAATACGCCTTATATATACTTGGAATATGCATTACATCATGAATATTTTAAATAATAACTGTGTAACAATACACATTTTAATTCAGAGGAACTCAACTGGACATCACCTCGACGTATTTATAACTGAAATAATAACCATGAACAATATCCTAATAATATAAACATTTTTTTTAATCTCAAGCGAACTTAATAAGTTAGCCTGACAAAATTCACCTGAAACTGACCCGAGCGAACTTGACCCCAAGCGAAGTTGACCCGAGCGAACTTGTTAAGTTCGCCTGATTAAGTTCGCCTAATCTGCACCAAGCGAACTTATTAAGTTCTCCTTTCTAAGTTCGCCTGCATCAGTTGTTCAACCAAACACGAACCAAAAATTTCAAAAATCTTCATATCTTGCTGAATTGATGGAATTTGATTAAATTGAACTGTAGGAATGTGTAGGACTGATTAGGAACACTTCTATCGGATCATCTCCATCAAAAGAATCCAAAATCAATCCAAAATGATCAAAAATCTTCCATTTTTATCAAGAACACAAAAAAGATGAAAAATCTTCAAAATCTCTAAAATTTGATGTTGATTTGACACAAAAACACCACGAATTTTCTGCTAATCAAGTGCAAAAGCTCTGATACCACTTGTAGGTCCCTAATTCGGTGCGTGACGGATCTCTAGACTCGCGGTATGACACGGTGATAACGTGCGGAATCCATGATCAACGTGCTCGTGTAACTCAATCAACAACAACGGTGTAAACAAACTCTTTGTATTTCCACCACAATATCACGTTACAAGATTCACAGAATTCTCTCTGGTCTCTCTCAAGTCTCGTCTAATTCTGTCTACTGATATCTCCTATTTATAGCCACAGACCTGCTATAGGCGAACTTAACAAGATCGCCTAAAAGATGCTTAGGCGAACTTATTAAGTTCGCCTCTATTAGGCTAGGCGAACTTAACAAGTTCGCCTCTGACAGAACTTATACAGAATTTTATCAACAGTTACAAAACATGTCCTAACAGACTCCCCTTTAACTATTATTAACAATTCTATCAAATACAAGTCAAAGACTCTAAGACTAAGACATATAATCTTCAAGCTCGTTGTCACCAGAATATGCTCCAACAACCACCGGTATAAAATGGATAAATTATCCCACATTACTGGTCATCACACACCAGTAATGTTGATAATCGTTCCACCCATAGGTCCTAGCCTTGCTCAGAACGTAATAAGTACTTAATACGCCTTATATATACTTGGAATAGGCATTACATCATGAATATTTTAAATAACAACTGCGTAACAATACACATTTTAATTCAGAGGAACTCACCTGGACATCACCTCGACGTATTTATAACTGAAATAATAACCTTGAACAATATCCTAATAATATAAACATTTTTATTTGTTTTTAATCTCGAGCGAACTTAATAAGTTCGCCTGACAAAATTCACCTGAAACTAATCCGAGCGAACTTGACCCGAGCGAACTTGACCCCAAGCGAAGTTGACCCGAGCGAACTTGTTAAGTTCGCCTTATTAAGTTCGCCTAATCTGCACCAAGCGAAGTTATTAAGTTCGCCTGCAACAGAATTGCTAAGTTCGCCTGCATCAGCTGTTCATCCAAACACGAACCAAAAATTCCGAAAATCTTCATATCTTACTGAATTGATGGAATTTGATTAAATTGAACCGTAGGAATGTGTAGGAACTGATTAGGAACACTTCTATCCGATCACTTTCATCAAAAGAATCCAAAATCAATCCAAAATGATCAAAAATCTTTCATTTTTATCAAGAACACAAAAAAGATGAAAAATCTTCAATATCTCTGAAATTTGATGTTGATTGGACACAAAAACACCATGAATTTTCTGCTAATCAAGAGCAAAAGCTCTGATACCACTTGTAGGTCCCTAATTCGGTGCGTGACGGATCTCTAAACTCGGGGTACGACACGGTGCTAACGTACGGAATCCATGATCAACGTGCTCGTGTAACTCAATCAACAACAACGGTGTAAATAAACTCTTTGTATTTCCACCACAATATCAGGTTACAAGATTCACATAATTCTCTCTGGTCTCTCTCAAGTCTCCTCTAATTCTGTCTACCGATATCTCCTATTTATAGCCACAGACCTGCTATAGGCGAACTTAACAAGATCGCCAAAAAGATGCTTAGACGAACTATTATGTTCGCCTCTAATAGGTTAGGCGAACTTAACAAGTTCGCCTCTGATAGGCTAGGCGAACTTAACAAGTTCTCCTCTGATAGAACATACACAGAATTTTATCAACATTTACAAAACATGTCTTAACAGACTCCCCTTTAACTGTTGCTAACAATTCTATCAAATACAAGTCAAAGACTCTAAGACTAAGACATATAATCTTCAAGCTCGTTGTCACCAGAATATGCTCCAACAACCACCAGTATAAAATGGACAAATTATCCCACATTACTGGTCATCACACACCAGTAATGTTGATAATTGTTCCACCCATAGGTCCCAGCCTCGCTCAGAACGTAATAACTACTTAATACGCCTTATATATACTTGGAATAGGCATTACATCATGAATATTTTAAATAACAACTGTGTAACAATACACATTTTAATTCAGAGGAACTCACCTGGACATCACCTCGACGTACTTATAACTGAAATAATAACCTTGAACAATATCCTAATAATATTAACATTTTTTTTAATCTCAAGCGAACTTAATAAGTTCGCCTGACAAAATTCACCTGAAACTGACCTGAGCGAACTTGACCCCAAGCGAACTTGACTCGAGCGAACTTGTTAAGTTCGCCTGATTAAGTTTGCCTAATCTGCACCAAGCGAACTTATTAAGTTCTCCTTTCTAAGTTCGCCTGCAAGAAAATTGCTAAGTTCGCCTGCATCAGCTGTTCAACCAAACACGAACCAAAAATTCCAAAAATCTTCATATCTTGCTGAATTGATGGAATTTGATTAAATTGAACCGTAGGAATGTGTAGGAACTGATTAGGAACACTTCTATCGGATCAATTTCATCAAAAGAATCCAAAATCAATTCAAAATGATCAAAAATCTTCCATTTTTATCAAGAACACAAAAAAGATGAAAAATCTTCAAAATCTCTGAAATTTGATGTTGATTGGACACAAAAACACCACGATTATTCTACTAATCAAGAGCAAAAGCTCTGATACCACTTGTAGGTCCCTATTTCGGTGTGTGACGGATCTCTAGACTCATGGTACGACATGGTGATAACGTGCGGAATCCATGATCAACGTGCTCGTGTAACTCAATCAACAACAACGGTGTAAATAAACTCTTTGTATTTCCACCACAATATCAGGTTACAAGATTCACAAAATTCTCTCTGGTCTCTCTCTGGTCTCGTCTAATTCTGTCTACTGATATCTCCTATTTATAGCCACAGACCTACTATAGGCGAACTTAACAAGTTCGCCTAAAAGATGCTTAGGCGAACTTATTAAGTTCACCTCTAATAGGCTAGGCGAACTTAACAATTTTGCCTCTGATAGGCTAGGGGAACTTAACAAGTTCGCCTCTGACAGAACATACACAGAATTTAATCAACAGTTTCAAAACATGTCCTAACAGACTCCCCTTTAACTGTTGCTAATAATTCTATAAAATACAAGTCAAAGACTCTAAGACTAAGACATATAATCTTCCTGCTCGTTGTCACCAGAATATGCTCCAACAACCACCAGTATAAAATGGACAAATTATCCCACATTACTGGTCATCACACATCAGTAATGTTGATAATCGTTCCACCCATAGGTCCCAGCCTCGCTCAGAACGTAATAAGTACTAAATACGCCTTATATATACTTGGAATGGGCATTATATCTTGAATATTTTAAATAACAACTGTGTAACAATACACATTTTAATTCAGAGGAACTCACCTGGACATCACCTCGATGTAATTATAACTGAAATAATAACCTTGAACAATAACCTAATAATATAAACATTTTTTTTAATCTCAAGCGAACTTAATAAGTTCGCCTGACAAAATTCACCTGAAACTGACCTGAGCGAACTTGACCCCAAGCGAACTTGACTCGAGCGAACTTGTTAAGTTCGCCTGATTAAGTTTGCCTAATCTGCACCAAGCGAACTTATTAAGTTCTCCTTTCTAAGTTCGCCTGCAAGAAAATTGCTAAGTTCGCCTGCATCAGCTGTTCAACCAAACACGAACCAAAAATTCCAAAAATCTTCATATCTTGCTGAATTGATGGAATTTGATTAAATTGAACCGTAGGAATGTGTAGGAACTGATTAGGAACACTTCTATCGGATCAATTTCATCAAAAGAATCCAAAATCAATTCAAAATGATCAAAAATCTTCCATTTTTATCAAGAACACAAAAAAGATGAAAAATCTTCAAAATCTCTGAAATTTGATGTTGATTGGACACAAAAACACCACGATTATTCTACTAATCAAGAGCAAAAGCTCTGATACCACTTGTAGGTCCCTATTTCGGTGTGTGAAAAAATCTCTAGACTCATGGTACGACATGGTGATAACGTGCGGAATCCATGATCAACGTGCTCGTGTAACTCAATCAACAACAACGGTGTAAATAAACTCTTTGTATTTCCACCACAATATCAGGTTACAAGATTCACAAAATTCTCTCTGGTCTCTCTCTGGTCTCGTCTAATTCTGTCTACTGATATCTCCTATTTATAGCCACAGACCTACTATAGGCGAACTTAACAAGTTCGCCTAAAAGATGCTTAGGCGAACTTATTAAGTTCACCTCTAATAGGCTAGGCGAACTTAACAATTTTGCCTCTGATAGGCTAGGGGAACTTAACAAGTTCGCCTCTGACAGAACATACACAGAATTTAATCAACAGTTTCAAAACATGTCCTAACAGACTCCCCTTTAACTGTTGCTAATAATTCTATAAAATACAAGTCAAAGACTCTAAGACTAAGACATATAATCTTCCTGCTCGTTGTCACCAGAATATGCTCCAACAACCACCAGTATAAAATGGACAAATTATCCCACATTACTGGTCATCACACATCAGTAATGTTGATAATCGTTCCACCCATAGGTCCCAGCCTCGCTCATAACGTAATAAGTACTAAATACGCCTTATATATACTTGGAATGGGCATTATATCTTGAATATTTTAAATAACAACTGTGTAACAATACACATTTTAATTCAGAGGAACTCACCTGGACATCACCTCGATGTAATTATAACTGAAATAATAACCTTGAACAATAACCTAATAATATAAACATTTTTTTTAATCTCAAGCGAACTTAATAAGTTCGCCTGACAAAATTCACCTGAAACTGACCTGAGCGAACTTGACCCCAAGCGAACTTGACTCGAGCGAACTTGTTAAGTTCGCCTGATTAAGTTTGCCTAATCTGCACCAAGCGAACTTATTAAGTTCTCCTTTCTAAGTTCGCCTGCAAGAAAATTGCTAAGTTCGCCTGCATCAGCTGTTCAACCAAACACGAACCAAAAATTCCAAAAATCTTCATATCTTGCTGAATTGATGGAATTTGATTAAATTGAACCGTAGGAATGTGTAGGAACTGATTAGGAACACTTCTATCGGATCAATTTCATCAAAAGAATCCAAAATCAATCCAAAATGATCAAAAATCTTCCATTTTTATCAAGAACACAAAAAAGATGAAAAATCTTCAAAATCTATGAAATTTGATGTTGATTGGA
The DNA here is from genome assembly GCA_023525975.1 of Smallanthus sonchifolius. Classification (NCBI taxonomy): domain Eukaryota; kingdom Viridiplantae; phylum Streptophyta; class Magnoliopsida; order Asterales; family Asteraceae; genus Smallanthus; species Smallanthus sonchifolius. The sequence continues at coordinate 95,405,341 of CM042021.1, read as the reverse complement.
CACAAAAACACCACGCATTTTCTATTAATCAAGAGCAAAAGCTCTGATACCACTTGTAGGTCCCTAATTCGGTGTGTGACGAATCTCTAGACTCATGGTACGACACGGTGATAACGTGCGGAATCCATGATCTACGTGCTCGTGTAACTCAATCAACAACAACGGTATAAATAAACTCTTTGTACTTCCACCACAATATCAGGTTACAAGATTCACAGAATTCTCTCTGGTCTCTCTCTGGTTTCGTCTAATTCTGTCTACTGATATCTCCTATTTATAGCTACAGACCTACTATAGGCGAACTTAACAAGTTCCACCCATAGGTCCCAGCCTCCCTCAGAACGTAATAAGTACTTAATACGCGTTATATATACTTTTAATAGGCATTACATTATGAATATTTTAAATAACAACTGTGTAACAATACACATTTTAATTCAGAGGAACTCACATGGACATCACCTCGACGTATTTATAACTGAAATAATAACCTTGAACAATATCCTAATAATATAAACATTTTTTTAATCTCAAGCGAACTTAATAAGTTCGCCTGACAAAATTCACCTGAAACTGACCCGAGCGAACTTGACCCGAGCGAACTTGACCCGAGCGAACTTGTTAAGTTCGCCTTATTAAGTTCGCTTAATCTGCACCAAGCGAACTTATTAAGTTCGCCTTTCTAAGTTCGCCTGCAACAGAATTGCTAAGTTCGCCTGCATCAGCTGTTCAACCAAACACGAACCAAAAATTCCGAAAATCTTCATATCTTGCTGAATTGATGGAATTTGATTAAATTGAACCGTAGGAATGTGTAGGAACTGATTAGGAACACTTCTATCGGATCAATTTCATCAAAAGAATCCAAAATGATCAAAAATCTTCCATTTTTATCAAGAACACAAAAATGATGAAAAATTTTCAAAATCTCTGAAATTTGATGTTGATTTGACACAAAAACACGACAAATTTTCTGCTAATCAAGAGCAAAAGCTCTGATACCACTTGTAGGTCCCTAATTCGGTGCGTGAAGGATCTCTAGACTCGCGGTACTACACGGTGATAACGTGCGGAATCCATGATAATCGTGCTCGTGTAACTCAATCAACAACAACGGTGTAAATAAACTCTTTGTATTTCCACCAAAATATCAGTGTACAAGATTCTCAGAATTCTCTCTGGTCTCTCTCAAGTCTCGTCTAATTCTGTCTACTGATATCTCCTATTTATAGCCACAGACCTGCTATAGGCGAACTTAACAAGTTCGCCTAAAAGATGCTTAGGCGAACTTATTAAGTTCGCCTCTAATAGGCTAGGCGAACTTAACAATTTCGCCTTTGATAGGCTAGGAGAACTTAACAAGTTCGCCTCTTACAGAACGTACACAGAATTTTATTAATAGTTACAAAACATTTCCTAACAGACTCCCCTTTAACTGTTGCTAACAATTCTATCAAATACAAGTCAAAGACTCTAAGACTAAGACATATAATCTTCAAGCTCGTTGTCACCAGAATATGCTCCAAAAACCACCAGTATAAAATGGACAAATTATCCCACATTACTGGTCATTACACACCAGTAATGTTGATAATCGTTCCACCCATAGGTCCCAGCCTCGCTCAGAACGTAATAAGTACTTAATACGCCTTATATATACTTGGAATAGGCATTACATCATGAATATTTTAAATAACAACTGTGTAACAATACACATTTTAATTCAGAGGAACTCACCTGGACATCACCTCGACGTATTTATAACTGAAATAATAACATTGAACAATATCCTAATAATATAAACATTTTTTTTTAATCTCAAGTGAACTTAATAAGTTCGCTTTACAAAATTCACCTGAAACTGACCCGAGCGAACTTGACCCCAAGCGAACTTGACCCGAGCGAACTTGTTAAGTTCGCCTTATTAAGTTCGCCTAACCTACACCAAGCGAACTTATTAAGTTCGCCTTTCTAAGTTCGCCTGCAACAGAATTGCTAAGTTCGCCTGCATCAGCTGTTCAACCAAACACGAACCAAAAATTCCGAAAATCTTCATATCTTGCTGAATTGATGGAATTTGATTAAATTGAACCGTAGGAATGTGTAGGAACTGATTAGGAACACTTCTATCGGATCAATTTCATCAAAAGAATCCAAAATCAATCCAAAATGATCAAAAATCTTCCATTTTTATCAAGAACACAAAAATGATGAAAATTTTTCAAAATCTCTGAAATTTGATGTTGATTTGACACAAAAACACGACGAATTTTCTGCTAATCAAGAGCAAAAGCTCTGATACCACTTATAGGTCCCTAATTCGGTGCGTGAAGGATCTCTAGACTCGCGGTACTAGACGGTGATAACGTGCGGAATCCATGATAATCGTGCTCGTGTAACTCAATCAACAACAACGGTGTAAATAAACTCTTTGTATTTCCACCACAATATCAGTGTACAAGATTCTCAGAATTCTCTCTGGTCTCTCTCAAGTCTCGTCTAATTCTGTCTACTGATATCTCCTATTTATAGCCACAGACCTGCTATAGGCGAACTTAACAAGTTCGCCTAAAAGATGCTTAGGCGAACTTATTAAGTTCGCCTCTAATAGGCTAGGCGAACTTAACAATTTCGCCTTTGATAGGCTAGGCGAACTTAACAAGTTCGCCTCTTACAGAACATACACAGAATTTTATCAATAGTTACAAAAGATTTCCTGACAGACTCCCCTTTAACTGTTGCTAACAATTCTATCAAATACAAGTCAAAGACTCTAAGACTAAGACATATAATCTTCAAGCTCGTTGTCACCAGAATATGCCCCAACAACCACCAGTATAAAATGGACAAATTATCCCACATTACTGGTCATCACACACCAGTAATGTTGATAATCGTTCCACCCATAGGTCCCAGCCTCGCTCAGAACGTAATAAGTACTTAATACGCCTTATATATACTTGGAATAGGCATTACATCATGAATATTTTAAATAACAACTGTGTAACAATACACATTTTAATTCAGAGGAACTCACCTAGACATCACCTCGACGTATTTATAACTGAAATAATAACATTGAACAATATCCTAATAATATAAACATTTTTTTTTAATCTCAAGTGAACTTAATAAGTTCGCCTTACAAAATTCACCTGAAACTGACCCGAGCGAACTTGACCCGAGCGAACTTGACCCCAAGCGAACTTGACACGAGCGAACTTGTTAAGTTCGCCTAATCTGCACCAAGCGAACTTATTAAGTTCGCCTTTATAAGTTCGCCTTTCTAAGTTCGCCTACAACAGAATTGCTAAGTTCGCCTGCATCAGTTGTTCAACCAAACACGAACCAAAAATTCCGAAAATCTTCATATCTTGCTGAATTGATGGAATTTGATAAAATTGAACCGTAGAAATGTGTAGGAACTTATTAGGAACACTTCTATCGGATCAATTTTATCAAAAGAATCCTAAATCAATCCAAAATGTTCAAAAATCTTCCATTTTTATCAAGAACACAAAAAAGATGAAAAATCTTCAAAATCTCTGAAATTTGATGTTGATTTGACACAAAAACACCACGAATTTTCTGCTAATCAAGATTAAAAGCTCTGATACCACTTGTAGGTCCCTAATTCGGTGCGTGACGGATCTCTAGACTCGCGGTACGACACGGTGATAACGTGCGAAATCCATGATAAACGTGCTCGTGTAACTCAATCAACAACAACGGTGTAAATAAACTCTGTGTATTTCCACCACAATATCAGGGTACAAGATTCTCAGAATTCTCTCTAGTCTCTCTCAAGTCTCGTCTAATTCTTTCTACTGATATCTCCTATTTATAGCCACAGACCTACTATAGGCGAACTTAACAAGTTCGCCTAAAAGATGCTTAGGCGAACTTATTAAGTTCGCCTCTAATAGGCTAGGCGAACTTAACAATTTCGCCTCTGATAGGCTAGGGGAACTTAACAAGTTCGCCTCTGACAGAACATACACAGAATTTTATCAACAGTTACAAAACATGTCCTAACAGACTCCCCTTTAACTGTTGCTAACAATTCTATCAAATACAAGTCAAAGACTCTAAGACTAAGACATATAATCTTCAAGCTCGTTGTCACCAGAATATGCTCCAACAACCACCAGTATAAAATGGACAAATTATACCACATTACTAGTCATCACACACCAGTAATGTTGATAATCGTTCCACCCATAGGTCCCAGCCTCGCTCAGAACGTAATAAGTACTTAATACGCCTTATATATACTTGGAATAGGCATTACATCATGAATATTTTAAATAACAACTGTGTAACAATACACATTTTAATTCAGAGGAACTCACCTGGACATCACCTCGACGTATTTATAACTGAAATAATAACATTGAACAATATCCTAATAATATAAACATTTTTTTTTAATCTCAAGTGAACTTAATAAGTTCGCCTTACAAAATTCACCTGAAACTGACCCGAGCGAACTTGACCTCAAGCGAACTTGACCCGAGCGAACTTGTTAAGTTCGCCTTATTAACTTCGCCTAATCTGCACCAAGCGAACTTATTAAGTTCGCCTGCAACAGAATTGCTAAGTTCGCCTGCATCAGCTGTTCAACCAAACACGAACCAAAAATTCTGAAAATCTTCATATCTTGCTGAATTGATGGAATTTGATTAAATTGAACCGTAGGAATGTGTAGGAACTGATTAGGAACACTTCTATCGGATCAATTTCATCAAAAGAATCCAAAATCAATCCAAAATGATCAAAAATCTTCCATTTTTATCAAGAACACAAAAATGATGAAAATTTTTCAAAATCTCTGAAATTTGATGTTGATTTGACACAAAAACACGACGAATTTTCTGCTAATCAAGAGCAAAAGCTCTGATACCACTTGTAGGTCCCTAATTCGGTGCGTGAAGGATCTCTAGACTCGCGGTACTACACGGTGATAACGTGCGGAATCCAGGATAATCGTGCTCAGTAACTCAATCAACAACAACGGTGTAAATAAACTCTTTGTATTTCCACCACAATATCAGTGTACAAGATTCTCAGAATTCTCTCTGGTCTCTCTCAAGTCTCGTCTAATTCTGTCTACTGATATCTCCTATTTATAGCCACAGACCTGCTATAGGCGAACTTAACAAGTTCGCCTAAAAGATGCTTAGGCGAACTTATTAAGTTCGCCTCTAATAGGGTAGGCGAACTTAACAATTTCGCCTTTGATAGGCTAGGCGAACTTAACAAGTTCGCCTCTTACAGAACATACACAAAATTTTATCAATAGTTACAAAACATTTCCTAACAGACTCCCCTTTAACTGTTGCTAACAATTCTATCAAATACAAGTCAAAGACTCTAAGACTAAGACATATAAACTTCAAGCTCGTTGTCACCAGAATATGCTCCAACAACCACCAGTATAAAATGGACAAATTATCCCACATTACTGGTCATCACACACCAGTAATGTTGATAATCGTTCCACCCATAGGTCCCAGCCTCGCTCAGAACGTAATAAGTACTTAATACGCCTTATATATACTTGGAATAGGCATTACATCATGAATATTTTAAATAACAACTGTGTAACAATACACATTTTAATTCAGAGGAACTCACCTGGACATCACCTCGACGTATTTATAACTGAAATAATAACATTGAACAATATCCTAATAATATAAACATTTTTTTTAATCTCAAGTGAACTTAATAAGTTCGCCTTACAAAATTCACCTGAAACTGACCCGAGCGAACTTGACCCGAACGAACTTGACCCCAAGCGAACTTGACACGAGCGAACTTGTTAAGTTCGCCTTATTAAGTTCGCCTAATCTGCACCAAGCGAAGTTATTAAGTTCGGCTTTCTAAGTTCGCCTTTCTAAGTTCGCCTACAACAGAATTGCTAAGTTTGCCTGCATCAGTTGTTCAACCAAACACGAACCAAAAATTCCGAAAATCTTCATATCTTGCTGAATTGATGGAATTTGATTAAATTGAACCGTAGGAATGTGTAGGAACTGATTAGGAACACTTCTATCGGATCAATTTCATCAAAAGAATCCTAAATCAATCCAAAATGTTCAAAAATCTTCCATTTTTATCAAGAACACAAAAAAGATGAAAAATCTTCAAAATCTCTGAAATTTGATGTTGATTTGACACAAAAACACCACGAATTTTCTGCTAATCAAGATGAAAAGCTCTGATACCACTTGTAGGTCCCTAATTCGGTGCGTGACGGATCTCTAGACTCGCAGTACGACACGGTGATAACGTGCGGAATCCATGATAAACGTGCTCGTGTAACTCAATCAACAACAACGGTGTAAATAAACTCTGTGTATTTCCACCACAATATCAGGGTACAAGATTCTCAGAATTCTCTCTAGTCTCTCTCAAGTCTCGTCTAATTCTTTCTACTGATATCTCCTATTTATAGCCACAGACCTGCTATAGGCGAACTTAACCAGTTCGCCTAAAAGATGCTTAGGCGAACTTATTAAGTTCGCCTCTAATAGGCTAGGCGAACTTAACAATTTCGCCTCTGATAGGCTAGGGGAACTTAACAAGTTCGCCTCTGACAGAACATACACAGAATTTAATCAACAGTTTCAAAACATGTCCTAACAGACTCCCCTTTAACTGTTGCTAATAATTCTATAAAATACAAGTCAAAGACTCTAAGACTAAGACATATAATCTTCCTGCTCGTTGTCACCAGAATATGCTCCAACAACCACCAGTATAAAATGGACAAATTATCCCACATTACTGGTCATCACACATCAGTAATGTTGATAATCGTTCCACCCATAGGTCCCAGCCTCGCTCAGAACGTAATAAGTACTTAATACGCCTTATATATACTTGGAATAGGCATTACATCATGAATATTTTAAATAACAACTGTGTAACAATACACATTTTAATTCAGAGGAACTCACCTGGACATCACCTCGACGTATTTATAACTCAAATAATAACCTTGAACAATATCCTAATAATATAAACTTTTTTTTTAATCTCAAGCGAACTTGATAAGTTCGCCTGACAAAATTCACCTGAAACTGACCCGAGCGAACTTGACCCCAAGCGAACTTGACCCGAGCGAACTTGTTAAGTTCGCCTTATTAAGTTCGCCTAATCTGCACCAAGCGAACTTATTAAGTTCTCCTTTCTAAGTTCGCCTGCAACATAATTGCTAAGTTCACCTGCATCAGCTGTTCAACTAAACACGAACCAAAAATTCCGAAAATCTTCATATCTTGTTGAATTGATGGAGTTTGATTAAATTGAACCGTAGGAATGTGTAGGAACTGATTAGGAACACTTCTATCGGATCAATTTCATCAAAAGAATCCAAAATCAATCCAAAATGATCAAAAAATTTCCATTTTTATCAAGAACGCAAAAAAGATTAAAAAACTTCAAAATCTCTGAAATTTGATGTTGATTGGACACAAAAACACCACGAATTTTCTGCTAATCAAGAGCAAAAGCTCTTATACCACTTGTAGGCCCCTAATTCGGTGCGTGACGGATCTCTAGACTCGCGGTACGACACGGTGATAACGTGCGGAATCCATGATCAACGTGCTCGTGTAACTCAATCAACAACAACGGTGTAAATAAACTCTTTGTATTTCCACCACAATATCAGGTTACAAGATTCACAGAATTCTCTCTGGTCTCTCTCAAGTCTCGTCTAATTCTGTCTACTGATATCTCTTATTTATAGCCACATACCTGCTATAGGCGAACTTAACAAGTTCGCCTAAAAGATGCTTAGGCGAACTTAACAAGTTCGCCTCTGATAGGCTAGGCGAACTTAACAAGTTCGCCTTTGACAGAACTTACACAGAATTTTATCAAAAGTTACAAAACATGTCCTAACAGACTACCCTTTAACTGTTGCTAACAATTCTATTAAATACAAGTCAAAGACTCTAAGACTAAAACATATAATCTTCAAGCTCGTTGTCACCAGAATATACTCCAACAACCACCAGTATAAAAAGGTTAAATTATCCCACAGTACTGGTCATCACACACCAGTAATGTTGATAATCGTTCCACCCATAGGTCCCAGCCTCGCTCAGAACGTAATAAGTACTTAATACGCCTTATATATACTTGGAATAGGCATTACATTATGAATATTTTAAATAACAACTGTGTAACAATACACATTTTAATTCAGAGGAACTGAACTGGACATCACCTCGACGTATTTATAACGGAAATAATAACCTTGAACAATATCCTAATAATATAAACATTTTTTTTTAATCTCAAGCGAACTTAATAAGTTCGCCTGACAAAATTCACCTGAAACTGACCCGAGCGAACTTGACCCCAAGCGAACTTGACCCGAGCGAACTTCTTAAGTTCGCCTTATTAAGATCGCCTAATCTGCACCAAGCGAACATATTAAGTTCGCCTTTCTAAGTTCGCCTGCAACAGAATTGCTAAGTTCGCCTGCATCAGCTGTTCAACCAAACACGAACCAAAAATTCCGAAAATCTTCATATCTTGCTGAATTGATGGAATTTGATTAAATTGAACCATAGGAATGTGTAGGAACTGATTAGGAACACTTCTATCGGATCAATTTCATCAAAAGAATCCAAAATCAATCCAAAACGATCAAAAATTTTCCATTTTTATCAAGAACACAAAAAAGATAAAAAATCTTCAAAATCTCTGAAATTTGATGTTGATTGGACACTAAAACACCACGAATTTTCTGCTAATCAAGAGCAAAAGCTCTGATACCACTTGTAGGTCCCTAATTCGGTGCGTGACGGATCTCTAGACTCCGGTACGACACGGTGATAACGTGCGGAATCCATGATCAACGTGCTCGTGTAACTCAATCAACAACAACGGTGTAAATAAACTCTTTGTATTTCCACCACAATATCAGGTAACAAGATTCACATAATTCTCTCTTGTCTCTCTCAAGTCTCGTCTAATTCTGTCTACGGATATCTCCTATTTATAGCCACAGACCTACTATAGGCGAACTTAACAAGTTCGCCTAAAAGATGCTTAGGCGAACTTATTAAGTTCGCCTCTAATAGGCTAGGCGAACTTAACAAGTTCGCCTCTGATAGGATAGGCGAACTTAACAAGTTCGCCTCTGACAGAACTTACATAGAATTTTATCAACAGTTACAAAACATGTCCTAACAGACTCCCCTTTAACTGTTGCTAACAATTCTATCAAATACAAGTCAAAGAATCTATGACTAAGACATATAATCTTCAAGCTCGTTGTCGCCAGAATATGCTCCAACAACCACCAGTATAAAATGGACAAATTATCCCACATTACTGGTCATCACACACCAGTAATGTTGATAATCGTTCAACCCATAGGTCCCAACCTCGCTCAGAACGTAATAAGTACTTAATACGCCTTATATATACTTGGAATAGGCATTACATCATGAGTATTTTAAATAACAACTGTGTAACAATACACATTTTAATTCAGAGGAACTCACCTGGACATCACCTCGACGTATTTATAACTGAAATAATAACCTTGAACAATATCCTAATAATATAAACATTTTTTTTAATCTCAAGCGAACTTAATAAGTTCGCGTGACAAAATTCACCTGAAATTGACCCGAGCGAACTTGACCCCAAGCGAACTTGACCCGAGCGAACTTGTTAAGTTCGCCTAATCTGCACCAAGTGAACTTATTAAGTTTGCCTTTCTAAGTTCGCCTGCAACAGAATTGCTAAGTTCGCCTGTATCAGCTGTTCAACCAAACACGAACCAAAAATTCCGAAAATCTTCATATCTTGCTGAATTGATGGAATTTGATTAAATTGAACCGTTGGAATGTGTAGGAACTGATTAGGAACACTTCTATCGGATCAATTTCATCAAAAGAATCCAAAATCAATCCAAAATGATAAAAAAATTTCCATTTTTATCAAGAACACAAAAAAGATGAAAAATCTTCAAAATCTCTGAAATTTGATGTTGAGTGGACACAAAAACACCACGAATTTTCTGCTAATCAAGAGCAAAAGCTCTGATACCACTTGTAGGTCCCTAATTCGGTGCGTGACGGATCTCTAGACTCCGGTACGACACGGTGATAACGTGCGGAATCCATGATCAACGTGATCGTGTAACTCAATCAACAACAACGGTGTAAATAAACTCTTTGTATTTCCACCATAATATCTGGTAACAAGATTCACAGAATTCTCTCTTGTCTCTCTCAAGTCTCGTCTAATTCTGTCTACGGATATCTCCTATTTATAGCCACAGACCTACTATAGGCGAACTTAACAAGTTCGCCTAAAAGATGCTTAGGCGAACTTATTAAGTTCGCCTCTAATATTAAGTTCGCCTCTGATAGGATAGGCGAACTTAACAAGTTCGCCTCTGACAGAACTTACATAGAATTTTATCAACAGTTACAAAACATGTCCTAACAGACTCCCCTTTAACTGTTGCTAACAATTCTATCAAATACAAGTCAAAGAATCTATGACTAAGACATATAATCTTCAAGCTCGTTGTCACCAGAATATGCTCCAACAACCACTAGTATAAAATGGACAAATTATCCCACAGTACTGGTCATCACACACTAGTAATGTTGATAATCGTTCCACCCATAGGTCCCAGCCTCGCTCAGAACATAATAAGTACTTAATACGCCTTGTATATACATGGAATAGGCATTACATCATGAATATTTTAAATAACAACTGTGTAACAATACACATTTTAATTCAGAGGAACTCACCTGGACATCACCTCGACGTATTTATAACTGAATTAATAACCTTGAACAAAATCCTAATAATATAAACATTTTTTTTTAATCTCAAGCGAACTTAATAAGTTCGCCTGACAAAATTCACCTGAAACTGACCCGAGCGAACTTGACCCCAAGCGAACTTGACCCGAGCGAACTTGTTAAGTTCGCCTTATTAAGTTCGCCTAATCTGCACCAAGCGAACTTATTAAGTTCGCCTTTCTAAGTTCGCTGCTACAGAATTGCTAAGTTCGCCTGCATCAGCTGTTCAACCAAACACGAACCAAAAATTCCGAAAATCTTCATATCTTGCTGAATTGATGGAATTTGATTAAATTGAACCGTAGGAACTGATTAGGAACACTTCTATCGGATCAATTTCATCAAAAGAATCCAAAATCAATCCAAAATGATAAAATTTTTTCCATTTTTATCAACACAAAAAAGATGAAAAATCTTCAAAATCTCTGAAATTTGATGTTGAGTGGACACAAAAACACCACGAATTTTCTGCTAATCAAGAGCAAAAGCTCTGATACCACTTGTAGGTCCCTAGTTCGGTGCGTGACGGATCTCTAGACTCGCGGTATGACACGGTGATAACGTGCGGAATCCATGATCAACGTGCTCGTGTAACTCAATCAACAACAACGGTGTAAAGAAACTCTTTGTATTTCCACCACAATATCAGGTTACAAGATTCACAGAATTCTATCTGGTCTCTCTCAAGTCTCGTCTAATTCTGTCTACTGATATCTCCTATTTATAGCCACAGACCTGCTATAGGCGAACTTAACAAGTTCGCCTAAAAGATGCTTAGGCGAACTTAACAAGTTCGCCTCTGATAGGCTAGGCGAACTTAACAAGTTCGCCTTTGACAGAATTTACACAGAATTTTATCAACAGTTACAAAACATGTCCTAACAGACTCCCCTTTAACTATTGCTAACAATTCTATCAAATACAGGCTCGTTGTCACCATAATATGCTCCAACAACCACCAGTATAAAAGGGACAAATTATCCCACAGTACTGCTCATCACACACTAGTAATGTTGATAATCGTTCCACCCATAGGTCCCAGCCTCGCTCAGAACGTAATAAGTACTTAATACGCCTTGTATATACTTGGAATAGGCATTACATCATGAATATTTTAAATAACAACTGTGTAACAATACACATTTTCATTCAGAGGAACTCACCTGGACATCACCTCGACGTATTTATAACTGAAATAATAACCTTGAACAATATCCTAATAATATAAACATTTTTTTTAATCTCAAGCGAACTTAATAAGTTCGCCTGACAAAATTCACCTGAAACTGACCCGAGCGAACTTGACCCCAAGCGAACTTGACCCGAGCGAACTTGTTAAGTTCGCCTTATTAAGTTCGCCTAATATGCACCAAGCGAACTTATTAAGTTCGCCTTTCTAAGTTCGCCTGCAACAGAATTGCTAAGTTCGCCTGCATCAGCTGTTCAACCAAACACGAACCAAAAATTCTGAAAATCTTCATATCTTACTGAATTGATGGAATTTGATTAAATTGAACCGTAGGAATGTGTAGGAACTGATTAGGAACACTTCTATCGGATCAATTTCATCAAAAGAATCCAAAATCAATCCAAAATGATAAAATTTTTTCCATTTTTATCAAGAACACAAAAAATTATGAAAAATCTTCAAAATCTCTGAAATTTGATGTTGAGTGGACACAAAAACACCACGAATTTTCTGCTAATCAAGAGCAAAAGCTCTGATACCACTTGTAGGTCCCTAATTCGGTGCGTGACGGATCTCTAGACTCGCGGTATGACACGGTGATAACGTGCGAAATCCATGATCAACGTGCTCGTGTAACTCAATCAACAACAACGGTGTAAATAAACTCTTTGTATTTCCACCACAATATCAGGTTACAAGATCCACAGAATTCTATCTGGTCTCTCTCAAGTCTCGTCTAATTCTGTCTACTGATATCTCCTATTTATAGCCACAGACCTGCTATAGGCGAACTTAACAAGTTCGCCTAAAAGATGCTTAGGCGAACTTAACAAGTTCGCCTCTGATAGGCTAGGCGAACTTAACAAGTTCGCCTCTGACAGAATTTACACAGAATTTTATCAACAGTTACAAAACATGTCCTAACAGACTCCCCTTTAACTGTTGCTAACAATTCTATTAAATACAGGCTCGTTGTCACCAGAATATGCTCCAACAACCACCAGTATAAAATGGACAAATTATCCCACAGTACTGGTCATCACACACTAGTAATGTTGATAATCGTTCCACCCATAGGTCCCAGCCTCGCTCAGAACGTAATAAGTACTTAATACGCCTTGTATATACTTGGAATAGGCATTACATCATGAATATTTTAAATAACAACCGTGTAACAATACACATTTTCATTCAGAGGAACTCACCTGGACATCACCTCGACGTATTTATAACTGAAATAATAACCTTGAACAATATCCTAATAATATAAACATTTTTTTTTAATCTCAAGCGAACTTAATAAGTTCGCCCGACAAAATTCACCTGAAACTGACCCGAGCGAACTTGACCCCAAGCGAACTTGACCCGAGCGAACTTGTTAAGTTCGCCTTATTAAGTTCGCCTAATATGCACCAAGCGAACTTATTAAGTTCGCCTTTCTAAGTTCGCCTGCAACAGAATTGCTAAGTTCGCCTGCATCAGCTGTTCAACCAAACACGAACCAAAAATTCCGAAAATCTTCATATCTTACTGAATTGATGGAATTTGATTAAATTGAACCGTAGGAATGTGTAGGAACTGATTAGGAACACTTCTATCGGATCAATTTCATCAAAAGAATCCAAAATCAATCCAAAATGATAAAAAATTTTCCATTTTTATCAAGAACACAAAAAAGATGAAAAATCTTCAAAATCTATGAAATTTGATGTTGAGTGGACACAAAAACACCACGAATTTTCTGCTAATCAAGAGCAAAAGCTCTGATACCACTTGTAGGTCCCTAATTCGGTGCGTGACGGATCTCTAGACTCGCGGTATGACACGGTGATAACGTGCGGAATCCATGATCAACGTGCTCGTGTAACTCAATCAACAACAACGGTGTAAATAAACTCTTTGTATTTCCACCACAATATCAGGTTACAAGATTCACAGAATTCTATCTGGTCTCTCTCAAGTCTCGTCTAATTCTGTCTACTGATATCTCCTATTTATAGCCACAGACCTGCTATAGGCGAACTTAACAAGTTCGCCTAAAAGATGCTTCTGATAGGCTAGGCGAACTTAACAAGTTCGCCTCTGACAGAATTTACACAGGATTTTATCAACAGTTACAAAACATGTCCTAACAGACTCCCCTTTAACTGTTGCTAACAATTCTATTAAATACAGGCTCGTTGTCACCAGAATATGCTCCAACAACCACCAGTATAAAATGGACAAATTATCCCACATTACTGGTCATCACACACCAGTAATGTTGATAATCGTTCCACCCATAGGTCCCAACCTCGCTCAGAACGTAATAAGTACTTAATACGCCTTATATATACTTGGAATAGGCATTACATCTTGAATAATTTAAATAACAACTGTGTAACAATACACATTTTAATTCAGAGGAACTCACCTGGACATCACCTCGACGTATTTATAACTGAAATAATAACCTTGAACAATATCCTAATAATATAAACATTTTTTTAATCTCAAGCGAACTTAATAAGTTCGCTTGACAAAATTCACCTGAAACTAACCCTAGCGAACTTGACCCGAGCGAGCTTGACCCCAAGCGAACTTGACCCGAGCGTACTTGTTAAGTTCGCCTAATCTGCACCAAGCGAACTTATTAAGTACGCAGTTCTAAGTTCGCCTGCAACAGAACTGCTAAGTTCGGCTGCATCAGCTGTTCAACCAAACACGAACCAAAAAGTCCGAAAATATTCATATCTTGCAGAATTGATGGAATTTGATTAAATTGAACCGTAGGAATGTGTAGGAACTGATTAGGAACACTTCTATCGGATCAATTTCATCAAAAGAATCCAAAATCAATCAAAAATCTTCAAAATCTATGAAATTTGATGTTGATTGGACACAAAAACACCACGAATTTTCTGCTAATCAAGAGCAAAAGCTCTGATACCACTTGTAGGTCCCTAATTCGGTGCGTGACAGATCTCTAGACTCGCGGTACGACACGGTGATAACGTGCGGAATCCATGATCAACGTGATCGTGTAACTCAATCAACAACAACGGTGTAAATAAACTCTTTGTATTTCCACCACAATATCAGGTTACAAGATTCGCAGAATTCTATCTGGTCTTTCTCAAGTCTTGTCTAATTCTGTCTACTGATATCTCCTATTTATAGCCACAGACCTGCTATAGGCGAACTTAACAAGTTCGCCTAAAAGATGCTTTGGCGAACTTAACAAGTTCGCCTCTAATAGGCTAGGCGAACTTAACAAGTTCGCCTCTGATAGGATAGGCGAACTTAACAAGTTCGCCTCTGACAGAACTTACACAGAATTTTATCAACTGTTACAAAACATGTCCTAACAGACTCCCCTTTAACTGTTGCTAACAATTCTTTCAAATACAAGTCAAAGAATCTATGACTAAGACATATAATCTTCAAGCTCGTTGTCACCAGAATATGCTCCAACAACCACCAGTATAAAATGGACAAATTATTCCACATTACTGGTCATCACACACCAGTAATGTTGATAATCGTTCGACCCATAGGTCCCAGCCTCGCTCAGAACGTAATAAGTACTTAATACGCCTTATATATACATGGAATAGGCATTACATCATGAGTTTTTAAATAACAACCGTGTAACAATACACATTTTAATTCAGAGGAACTCACCTGGACATCACCTCGACGTATTTATAACTTAAATAATAACCTTGAACAATATCCTAAAAATATAAACATTTTAAAACCTATATCAAGCTTAATGGTAATCAACCCAATCTTACAAGGGTCGATTAGAGCGTACCTTGGAACTATCTACTGTAATTTGAAGGCGTAAGGCTAGGAACCATACTTTCTAACGCGAAGCGAGACTTAGAACTGGGATATCAGAGGTGTGTGTGTGTGTGCAAAAGTAGTGTGTTGGATGTGTGAAAACTGCTGAGCTCGACCATCTATTTATAGGGCTAACTTTCGGGTCGTGACGGACCGTCACCAGGCGTGATGGTCCACCATGCCTTTGCTTGGCAGCTACACACTTCCGGTCCATGTAACGGACTGTTATGCTCTCGTGACGGTCCGTCACAAGTGATGAGTCAGAGGACGCATGTCAGAAACCCTAAACCGCCTCCTGTATTGCGGCACGAACCGTTACCAAACCATGACGGTCTGTCATGGTTGTAACGGACCGTTATCCTGGGTGACGGTCCGTTATGGGCCAATTTCTCCATTTTTTCATTTTTCGTCATTGAAGTTTGAGTATATTTATTTTAACCCTCGAACTTACGATATTTGGCAAGTTAAATCCTTTATTTTCTTAGGGGGTTTTCGAGGTTTTACAAAGTGTGTATCCCTTGATCAAGTTACGTATACTTATGGGCTGAATGTTGTCTGTAGACGCCCTTATGCATCAAACTTTTGAATACATGTATTGCCATTTCGTAAACGTAAAACTTTCAAAGTTTTGAAAATAAAGACAAATAAACATATTCACCTTAATAGAAGTTTGATCTTATCTCAAGGTAGTCCTTGACTGCTAGTGTAAAGCTTAACGTAAGTTCTAGATAGGTTAGTTTCTTAACGCAGGAGTACGGAAATAAGTGAAAATTGGACAATAAGCGAAAGTTAGATAAATTACTGGATTGAAGGCACGCGAATAGAGGGGATGGCTTCTCCATGAATGTGGGAAGTGGTTTGTGTGTTTGTGTTGTGCCAAAATGAAGAGCCAAATGACTCTATTTATAGGCTGTTCGCTGGTCCGTAGCGGACCATTAAGGCCGGGCGTAGCGGTCCGCTACCGCCCAAGGGACGCGTCAGCCCAAGATGTCAACTCCCGATTGGACCAAACCTCGTTTGGTGGTTGGCGGCCCGTTACGGAGGGACGTGGCGGCCTGCCACCATGACACGCGTCAAAACCCTACGCTGAGTCATTAGACAGATGGCAGAACATGAAGTTATGGCGCGGTTGCGGCTAGCGGACCGTTACTGGCATAGTGCCAGTCCGCCACCCAACACATTTGCCCATAACGGACCTGGATAGTGGACCTACACGGAAGAACGGCCTTAGCGGACTGTTAAGGAATCAGGTAGTGGTCCGCTACCAAGCTAAAATCAATTTTTTTTTCATTTTCAACCCTTTAAAATTTGGGGCTTGGCAATTCCATTCCCTAGGGTTTCAATCTTGGAAAATTAGGACCTCAGAATTGGCCTGGTGTTACATCCTCCCCACCTTTATTTAAATCTCGTCCTCGAGATTTTATTGGAATATGTGCGGGTATTTCTTTTTTGTTTCACTCTCCAATTCCCACGTGAACTCTGGTCCAAGTCTGGAGTTCCACTTCACTTTTACCAACACCAGCCTTTTCCTTTTCAGCTTTTTAAGTTGACGATCTTCAATTTGCAAAGGTTGTTCAACGAATTTCAAATTTTCATCCACCTCTACATCCTACAGAGGCATTACCAGATATTCATCGGCGAAACACATTCACAGGTTTGACACATGGAATACATCTTGAACACTGTTCATTTCCACTGGTAATTCAAGTTGAGAGGCGACCGATCCGATTCTTTTCAAAATTTTAAATGGCCCAACGAACCTTGGACTAAGTTTACCTTTCTTTCCAAATCTAACCACACCCTTCCAGGGTGAGACTTTCAATAATTCTCGGTCACCCACAAAAAACTCTAACGGCTTACGACGTTTATCAGCATAACTTTTCTGTCTTTCACGAGCCATTTTTAAACGTTCAAGAATTTGTAATACCTTGTCAGTTGATTCTTGAACTATTTCAGGACCTGATAATTGATTTTCTCCTATTTCTGCCCAACAGACAGGAGCTCTACATTTTCTTGCATACAAGGCTTTAAATGGGGCAGCTTGGATACTTGTGTGATAACTATTTTTATATGAGAATTCCATCAGAGGCAAGTTGTCATCCCAACTTCCTCCGAGGTCTATTACACAAGCTCAAAGCATATCTTCTAGAGTTTGTATCGTTCTTTCACTATGACCATCCGTTTGAGGATGATAAGCAGTGCTAAGATTTAATTACGTTCTAAGTGCTTTCTAGAAGCTTTGCCAGAATCAAGACGTAAAGAGACTGTCTCTATCTGACACTATGGATAATGGCACACTGTGCAAAGACACGATTTCATTGACATACAACTGCGCCAACTTCTCCATGCTATAAGTTTCTTTCATTTGAAGAAAATAGGCAGACTTTGTCAGTCTATCTATGATAACCCAGATAGTATCATTTCCTCGACTCGTTTGGGGAAGTTTTATAATGAAGTCCATGGTTATCATTTCCCATTTCCACACCGGAATTTCAAGTTGTGATTTGATCTAAACTTTTTAATTTGCACAAATAGGAAATGATAGCTTCATGACTGCTTAACATTGCATCTGTATAATTTTTAAATTGAATATCTGCATGTAATTTAGATTGTCAGTAGGCTAGAAGCGTTTTTGGACTATTATAGTGTGAAAACATAATTATCTATGTCACAATTGTGATTTGAACCCATAGTATGCTGGGAGTGTGTGTTAAAAGATCATTATCAGATATAGAATATGAGACTTTAAGTATTTCAAGAGACCAGCATCGGATTATGTCGATTAGCACAATTTATTTCGGTTCAATTCTTGACCATGTACTGAAAAGCATGTGATTGAAGTTGGACTAAGATATGTTTTTGACAACACTTGTCAGAGTATATGCTAGCCCTTGAATCAATTATCTTGATTCCATTGAATACATCCATATAACATTTGGATCACACTGCCTTTCTTCATTGAATCAATTGATTCTTTGATAATTCTTCTGTTAACATGAATCTTGATACTTCATCCGGACCAAGCAATTAGAATAATTCAATTTTGAATCATTCTGATTCTTTATAATCATGGGGATTCTGCTTGTTTTTTTTTGTTGTGCGAACTGATGTAGTTTCATCCTGGTGATTGATTTTATCTTTGCATAAGTCTCATATGTGTTGAAGATAGTGCAAATTTACTTTCTGTTGGCATTCTTGTGGGGTACACATTGTTTTCATATAAATGGTACGCTTATAGTTTCAAATCTTATAATGCTGATAACTTGAATTGACAAGTTGTGCATTGCAAATTCGGTACGAATAAGTTAGCAAGTCATGATCTGATTTTGTGTACTTTAAAGTTTATCGTGTGTCATTTCATGATTTCTGAATATTTGAAAAGAAAGTAGTGATAGTCTTGAGATCGTATCTAATAAGAAAGTTCAAAAAGATTGATTATGTTGCACAAGTTGCATGTTAGTTGTGGTATGAACAATTTCTAAACAAAATACCATAGGTCACCCTTATATCTGCCATGGATTTTATATCCGGAATGTGTGTGTGATTCATTAAGATACTGATATGATCTTCTTACTCGTGATGTTTGACCAAAAATATGTGCTTTGAGTTTTTACATTTTAGTATGTACAGATAAATACGAAAAAGATTTTATTGTTTTTTACTACTTCATTTTCTTTTTAAAAATCAAAAACATTTTTGGTGTGTTTTAGTATAAAGTTCGAAAAATAAAAAATATGTCATAATTCTTGTATTTCGTTTATTGAAAATTCCAAAAAGATTTTATTTCTGGCTTACATGAAATTCTCATATATTTGTTTAATATTTGGGATTGCATTTCATACAGGTCGAAAGATGGAAGAAAGAATGGTCGGGCTTGAAAGTTGGAATTCGGAAATTAAAAAATTTCCTAAGTGTTGGTGAACTAGCGAACTTGTTATGTTCGCTTGGATATATTCGCCTGGGGATGAACTTGTTAAGTTCGCCTAGAGTAGCAAACTTATCAGAAAGAATTTATGTTGAACAGTTGTGTGTACTTGTTATTTACCCTAAATTTCCAGCGAACTTCTTAAAAGCGAACTTATTGTTTTTTGGAGCGAACTTGACATCTTCAGTTTTCTGTGTGTTTTCAATTGAATTTGTTGTTTGTTTCTTATTCCATATCACTTTGTGAATCGATTGAAGGTACTTACACATGTTTTTATCCATTGAATCACTCAGAACAGGTATTTGTGAGTGTTTCGGCTACGGGTTTGTTACATAAGTGCTTGTTTCTGGTTGTAAACTGAAATTGAGAGTTGATATATGCTTATCGGTGTAATTAGATGGTGTTGGATGATTTGATTTAAACAGATAACATCATATTCAATGTTTGGAATTTGAAGTTCTTTTGAGCGAACATGCCCAGACGAACTTATCAAGTTCGCCTCTCTATACTACTAAGCGAACTTCATAAGTTCGCCTTTAGTAACAGTAGTGACTTTGGACTTAGCAAATTTTTTTGTGAAATTTTTTGTAACTTTGTTTTATTTTTATTTTATTTCTTGTTTTATTTTTCAATGTAAAGTCTAATAATCTACATGTGCAGGATATGGATCGAAGGGTCGAATACAAGCATAATTAAGTGGCTTTACTCAATCTCGAGCTATCTGAAGCGATCAATTACCGAGAGATTATTACGTTTCTTAATCGGTCAAGGATAAGAGTTGCTCTATCTGCAAATCCCATGATCAGCTTGCAATATATACAACAGTTCTGGGATTCTGCTGAGTATGACTGTACTGTTGATCCAAATGTGATTAGAGTCAGAGTTAATAATCAAGATATAGCGATTTCGGTGCAGACTATTAGGGATGCACTAAGCCTAGGAGGTGCTGATACAAATCCAATAATGCTCCCGAACACCTTAATTACTTGGTGTTTCCACCGGATTGGATATCGTGGTCGGGCTAATGATTCTCAAGCTAGGAAAGGAGGACTTGTAGGACAATGGAGATACTTCATGCACATGATTATCTAGTGTTTGTCTCCAAGAAAAGAAGGTACTGATCGATTGAAGGCTTCTCTACAGTCGGCAATGATTGCTTTAATATTGAATAGAGGTTTCAATTTTTCCATGTACATTTACAAGGAGTTGGTTACCCAAATCACGCCACTAGAGGGTCAGGGATTTCTAATGTACCCTAGGTTTCTTTAGTGATTCTGAATCATCTAATTCCTAATCTACCACCTGTGGGGAAATGTCTGACTTTAACTCCGATGACCAAGGGGATTTTTACTGATTGTCAGAATGTGAAACAAAAGAGTTAATTCAAGTTCCAACTACTTTATTTGGGCACATGATCAATCCAGATTTTGTTGCACCACCAAATGACAACTGGATTAATGTTGATGAAGCACAAGCAGAAGAACAACCAGCCCAAGCACAAGCACAAGCTCAAGCACAACCTCAACCACAATAGCCTGTTCAACCACAAGTTCAACATGTATAGCAAGAAGAACCTGAACATGTGATAGACCCTATTGTTGATGAGGTTATTCAAGAGAATGTAGAGGTTGATAATGTTGATGCAAATGTTGATGTTAATGTTCCTTCTCCACCTCAGGTTGATAATTTCCAAGCTGAAGATACCAGTACAAGTTCGAGTTCGAGTGGTGAAAATTATAGTTCTAGTGATAGTGATGGTAATGGTGAAGACTCGGAAGAAACTGAACCGGATTTTAGCCCTGAGCATTATAATCAGCTGGCTAAAGTACCAAGAAGTAACATAGAACAAAGTGAAACAGTACCAAAAATAAAGAAGAGGTTACCAAGAAGGAAGTCAGCTAGGGGTCCTCCCGGTGTTATACTTGGAAAGAAAACATTACGTGATGAATCTTCTGATTCAGATTATGTACCTGAAGAGAGTTATAAGTCTAGGAAGAAGGTTGCTACGGCAAGAACTGATGTGGATGATGTCGTGGAGTTTGTTGATTATCTGATTATTACTCCCACACCATCTATCACTCATACTCCTCAGGTTACACCTTCTGTTCCTCCCAAGACAAATGATCAACCAGAACATTCAACTACAGAAAAGGATGCTAAGATTGAGGTCCTAGAAGCTAAAGTTGCTTGTTAGCTCAAGTGGTTGGGCTACAGGGCCAAGTTGATGTATTACAAGCAAATGATTTTCAAAGGCAACAAGAGATTAATTTTCAGAACCATCAACTTGCTGAAATGCAAATCCTTGTTTCTCAACTATTGGAGCGTACTGACACTCAGGGGGAGAAAGCTAGTGATGATGCTTGTCATAATACTGATCTAAATAGACATAATGATGAAGATGATGAATCCGATGCAGGTGACAAGGGTGAGCGTCAATCCACTGATGTAAACCCCGACATCAAATGCTCATGGGGAGTTAACATCAACTATTGATGCAAGCCAATCAAGTGAAAGAGATGATGAGAAAGAGACATTTGTGGAAGCTATGGATATGTTAGATAATTCATTTTATGAAGATTCTGATGTTGAAAAGGGTGACAAGTTAGAATGTTTACTTGATTTGGATGATGTTACCGAAGATGATTTAGTTGAAGATCATTTGTCTGATCTTGAAGAGGGAGAGATAGCGGAGCTTGAGATTGAAAAGGATACAATTGAAATTACTTATTAGGGTTGTGATAGAATGAATATTACTATAGATTTTATAATGTGGTTCATGAAGAAAGCTTAGAAGGAATTACAGAGTCATTGGATAATGATCCTTAGGTCACTAAACCTTGTACCCCGAGTACTGCTCCTAGTAGACTAGCTGAAGAGCCAGTGTTATATAAAGAAACTGGAATGACAAAAGAAAAGTGGCTAGATATGGTGAGAAGCTGGAAGAAGGTGTTACCAGTAACTCCACCTGCACCAGTATAGAAAGCTAAGTATGTGAATTAAGACCACTGTGTTGGAAGGATTTTGAGCTGGTTCTATGAGGAAGATTTCAAGTTGTTTGCCATTAAAAGGTCTGATGGTGTACAATACTTGAAGCCAAGACTTAAGTACTTCAATTCACTTCCGATATGTGAAGTTAATGGTCTTTCGACTAAGTCGTTAATCAACAGATCGAGAAATGGAATTGCTGATGCAATTGCCAGACTTATCAGAACTGAAGGGACTTCTTGGAAGTATAACAGGTTGAAGCCTCAAAATGGAAAAAGAGTTAAAATGTTTGGAGATGAAGATCTGGTGACAATGAAACACATTCGAAGATACAAGTACAAACCTGTGAAAGCAGTTCAAAAGATTCCATTGAAGAAATTTCCACAAGATTTATTACAAACATGAAATGGTAGTTTGTGGATGTAGATACTGGTGAAGCTGTGATCGAAGATAAAGATGGAAAGATTCTAGCTCGATTCTTTGACCCTATGAATCTTATCAATTTTAAAGGAAAGATCAGCTGATGCTTAAACAGAAAGAAATCATGTATGCCAGTGAATGGAGAGAGCAGGCTATGCAGTCAAACGGGTTTGGCATGTATGTATCATTCAGGGAGTTAATGTCGGGAGCAAAGTGCTAGAGAATCAGAAGAACACTTGAAGATCAAATACCAAGCTATTATCAACGGGGAGTTTGTTGGAACATGTTTTGTGACAAGTAGCTTTGTAATAGATTAGGTCTTTGTTTATCTTTAAGTTTGTAATGTTCTTTATGTGATAAGTTTTGTAATAGGCGAACTTATCAAGTTCGCCCAAGCCATAGTTGTGGCGAACTTGATAAGTTCTCCTATGGGTATGTTATTGCCTGTATATAGTGTTTGCTAGTTAGAATCTTGTAACTGAGTTGAACACTTGATCCTTGTAAGACTGATATTCAGAGAGCAATAACATGAAATATTTTGGTATCTTGTGTGTGTCTATTGTTCTACTAGTTCTTATCTTTATGTAAGCATGTATACGTTGGATTCCGCACTACATGTTCGTGTCGTGTCACTCGTCTAGACAGATCCGTCGACTCGTTGGGACCTACAGATGACTACCCAGCCACCCATACAGTGACTACATCATCTACCATACAGTGATAGACACCTCACCTACATGATGACTACCAGATCACACGTACAATGATGACCCCGAAGGACCCCGTCCTCCACACCACT
Organism: Smallanthus sonchifolius; assembly: GCA_023525975.1. Taxonomy (NCBI): domain Eukaryota; kingdom Viridiplantae; phylum Streptophyta; class Magnoliopsida; order Asterales; family Asteraceae; genus Smallanthus; species Smallanthus sonchifolius. Next base: position 95,381,345 of record CM042021.1, on the reverse strand, counting down.
GTTGACCGTATACAAGGACAACAATGCAAGCACACAAAGAAACACATATATATCCACATGACATGACCTGGACATGTACTACGACTTGCCACCCTTTCATGGATCACTTACGCGTGTAATCAAACACTTACTCTAGACGTACCCTCATAACATCTAGACAAATTACCCAACTCTTTCCGAATAAGTAATTATACGACACATAAACATCATACCGACTTCTAGCCCATACATACTAAGGACACCATACAGACTCATAGCCCCGTTATTGAACATTTAGCTTATAAAACATGTTTAATATCATAAACATCTCTTGTAAGTATGTAAGAGAGCCCCAAAATCAGTAAAACATTTAAAATATTTAAAGAGGGGAGTAAAAACTCATAGGTTATGCTGAGTCCAAGTCCAACACTGCAACAGTCTTCCCGCTCGACGCCCAAACCTGTGAAACGTATGATCACATAATCAGGACGCATTCTAAGCATATGTCAGATACACATAAATATAAATGCACGAACCCAAGTTTCCATGCTAACCCTAACTCTAGAAACACAAGCGCGTGAGACAGGTTCCACATACGTATGCATACCATGCAAATGGGACCCTAACCAGGCGTCACTCTAGTTTCCCCCTCCCCACCGTACACTGTTACCGCCACGCACCACCACCTTCCTCGTCGGGCAAAACCCTATCCGATCCCACTGTTGCCTTCGTACATGTCCACCACCATAATCCACCGCCTCACGCCGTCGTAGCGCCACCATGGTCGTTTTCACAGAAGCTCCCCGCCACCAGCTCTGCCGGGTCTGTCGTCTCTGGCTACACCCGAGATTGCCTCCTCAGCCGTCGCCACCCTTTCCAACCCGTCGTCTTTAACACATCCGCATGCTACCACCCGTAACAGTCGTCGCTACCACTTGCCACCCATGTAGCCATCTCCGTTTACCACCTCCATCATCACCGTCAGTAGTAACCACCCCCGTCGCTGCCATCACAGGCATTGGAGCCCAAAACCCTGATTGGAAATCTTTAAAAAGAATTAATAGTAAACGTAACTAGAAATTCAAACAAGATTTACCGTAGCAATTACTCAGAGGCAGTAGACGCAGCCTCGTCGTTGAACCACCTCCCTCCACCATGTCTGGCCTGCTCCTCTCTCTTGCGTATGTCTCTCTACCGACGCAAACACGCCTAGACTGAATGGCCTACTCGTTTGTGTTAAAGTTGATATTTAAACCTTCCCGGTTTACATCCGGGTCCCCGAGCTTCTCTTTTGTGCGTAATGATTCCAAACTGCTCTTATTTCGGCTTACCGGGTCTTTCTAATTCCATGAATAGGGCTTCACGTGACACTTTGTATAATCCACATCATTTAAAAGAGACTCAGTTTTTACTCATTGACCCGACCCGTTAGTTTACGAAATTCTGGGATGTTAGACTTATATATATCAAGACCATGAACCAGTAATTGTATGGAAATGATTGAGGCACCTAGGTCTTTATTACCCTTTTACTATCCTTGAATTTGTCGTTCATTCAGCCCGACTACTTAAATATCCACCTAGATAGCTGATATGTCCTAAGTTATACATGCTTTCCATGCATAATAATCCCCATATTATGGTACTAATTGAATAAAAACCTTGCAATTGCTACTTAATTCGCTTATATTTTATAATTGCAGGATAAACGGTGTCCCAAGAGAAACATAGCGAAAACAGCCTAAAAACATCAAGAAATCAAGCTTTAGGAAGAAGCACACCCGAGCTTTGACCCCCCAAGAAGTAACAATTGGTCAATACAAGTCAATAATCAGCAAAAGACATAGTGCATCCCATTGCACGGCCGTGCATTGGTCTGCTATATGTCCTAATATGCCCCGTACTCTGCCATGTGTACATGTGATTCACTACGTGTTTGCACGACCGTGCATCCCAATGCACGGTTGTGTATTGCCCATTTTGGGGCCTATAAATATGAGGCATGGGCTACTAATTCCACCCACCCAATCCAGAAGAAAATACACACTCCTTAGTATGTTTTTTGTAGTTTAGAGTAGAGAGTAGAGAGGCTCTTCCGCTTTGTTCGCAATACTGGAGCCTACGAAACATAGCTTTATCCTTGTTCGTATGGCTATTCGTGGCTAAACCGTTTGTATTGCTTGGGTAAAGATGAAGTTTGGTGTATGTTAATGTTTAACTTATTAGTCTAATGGTTTGTTTATGGTCTTTAATCATTCTCTCTTAAAACCATCTTCATGATGGACTTTTTATTCAAATTAGTCATTAAACTTTTGAGTGTTCTTGATTTTAAAGTGTAAGACCATAAAACCTTTTTAATCAAACTTCACTTGAAACTTGTATGTCTTTATACAAGCGGATTTTGATAAGCCTACACTTGGTTGATATTGATAGAAATCGTACGTCTTTATACGAACTCTGTCATGAAGCCAAGAGTTGGTAAACTCACGTTGGGAACGGTACGCCTTTATACATGGTCCCATTGTTGCATCGCATCCCAGTGAACAAAGTTTAATCATTCTTTTAATAAAAATAGATGTATTTAGGTTTGATGTCCAAAACCAACTCAGAGATAGATCTTAAGCATATGAATGTACGGATCTATTAAAGAATTGACGGTAATGATGTCCTTAACTGAGAGTCTTACTTTTTTATTTCTAAAGAACATAATTCGTGAACCAAACGTTGTGAGAATGAGGCTCTAGCGGTGTACCGTTCACACATTTGTACTAATCATACCAAGCAGATTCAAAGCCCAAAGCAATACTCGTTGTGATCTGATTATTCTCGAGCAGTTTACATTTCTACTATTTACTTTTCTATTATTTACATTTTTGCTACACACTTCACGCACATTTTACATTCTCTATTATTTATTTTACAGTCGTTTACATTTCCGTCATTTACTTAGTTGTCATTTACTTTTCTGTCATTTACATTTCCGCTTCACAACTACACAAAACCGTTCTAGTTGTCGGGGACACAGTGATTTCAAGAAAGGTTCGAGTTAACGGATTAGCTTTTTAACCTTAACATTTTGCACTTGTTCTCATCCCGTATTACAACATGGATCCGTACATTAATTAGTTTACCAATGAAGAATTTTTTCAGTATGAAGGTTACTACACAAATTCATGGTGTGAGTTATGTGGAGGGTCACGCTACACCGAAAAATGTTACCTTTCCGTATGGCGACCTATGGATCATGGTGTATACCTTCACCCATCACCATTTGAAAACCTACTTCCACAGCCGCCTCCGCCATTAAAACCTAATTACTTCTTCTCTGATCCAGATCCTTGGAAACTAGACAAGTTGTTCCATAATTTAGAGGAAATAAAAAGCCAAATTATTAAACTCTATGACACGAAGACACATGAAGATCCTTCATCAATCTTGGATTATCCACAAAGCATCAAAATTGAGCAAGCATTAAAGGAACAAAAAACGAAGTGGTAATCATGATACCCCTCGTAAGCACCCGTGATACCAGCGAAGACTACATAACTGCTGCTGAGTTACCACAAAGAGACATTGACGAGATCTTAAGGCCACCATGATTAGAAAGACAATACAAAGGATTTCAGTCTCTACCTCATCAAATTCAATTGAAGTTACCGTACGAGATGTTCCTCTATAAATTGCCGGCTCATTCCAAGTTTCCAAAAGACATGCAGAACAACAAAAAAAAGATGGATGAACAACCCCAGATTTATCTAAATGAGGAATGTTTGGCTATCATAAAAGGAAGAGAACCTCCCGACCAATTCATAATCTCATGTCTTATAAGCAAGTCGGTCCAAGGAAGTGCCATTGCTGATCTGCATATCAGCAGAAATATTTTACCTCGAGCTGTCTTTGACAAAATGAACCTCAAGAAACTCCAACCTACTAAACTAGAACTATGTCTAACCAATAGGACAGTTCTTTACCCAAAGGGAATCACTAAAGACGTGTTGATAAATATTAATGAGTTTGTTTTCCACGTAGATTTTGTAGTAGTTGACGTTAAAGGAGGAACAAGTATCCCTCTCATATTGCGAAGACCATTCCTTAATACCGCCCTCGCTCTTATTGACATTTGGGGAAGAAGGTTAGCATTGAGTATTCATCAGGAGAAAATCATGTTTGATTTAAAAAGGGCTATGCAACATCCCAGCAGTCATGACGAGCTTGCCTTTCTTTTTGATGATTTTTTATTTTCTTGTAGGATACTACACACATGATATCTTGGGAATGAAGAAGAAGAGTGGCAAGCTGATGACCAAGAAGAGTATATAATCTGTGAGGGATTCATGATAAAATACACTATTCATGACAATGATCCAAGGCACATGGAAGTATTTGAAGATCGGGTTTAAAATGAGAAAACGAATCCTTCTATAGAGGAACGTGGTGAAGGAGCTTCCACCAGATCTAACTTATGCATTTTTAGATAAAGAATCTAATCTTCCGGTCGTCATCTCTAACAAATTAAAAGAAGAAGAAAAAAATAAACCGCTAGAAGTACTCAAGAGAATAAGAAGGTTATGACATGGAAGTTGTTGGATCTTCAAGGGATTAGCCCCTCATTATGCACTCAAGGAAGATAACTACAAACCAAGTGTACAACACCAAAGAAGGGTGAACCCTAAGATGCAAAAGGTCATGAAAAATGAAGTGATCAAAGTCCTGGACACAGGGGTAATTTACCCTATTTCATTCCGCATGTGTAAGCCCCGTCCAAGTCATACCAAAGAATGGAGGGATGACTGTAGTCACAAATGAGAAAGATGAATTAGTACCCACCCGCACAGTTACCGGATGGTGGGTGTGAATTGATTATCGTAAGTTGAATGAAGCCACTCGAAAAGATCATTTTCCACTACCTTGCATAGATCAAATGTTGCAACGGTTACCAGGAAACCTGTTTTATTGTTTCCTCAGTGGATTCACTGGATATTTCCAAATTCCCATTGCTCCTGAAGACCAAGAGAAAACTACGTTTACTTGCCCATATGGCACAGTTGCCTACAGACGTATGCCATTTGGACTACGCAATGCGCTCGCTACGTTCCAGAGATGCATGATCGCCATATTCCCTGATATGAATAAGGATTCTATGGAAGTTTTCATAAATGATTTCTCCGTTTTTGGAAACTTTTTGATCATTGCCTACAAAACTTAGAAGAAATGTTAGCAAGATGCGAAAAATCAAATCTAGCACTAAATTGGGAAAAATGTCATTTCATGGTCCAAGAAGGAATAGTATAAGGGCACAAGATTCAAAAAAGGGCATTGAAGTTGATAAGGCCAAAGTGGAAACTATATCTCTACTCCCACCACCAAATTCAGTCAAAGGGATTAGAAGCTTCCTCGGTCATGCACGATTTTATAGAAGATTCATAAAAGACTTCTCAGCAATCGTAAGACCTTTGACACAATTACTGGAAAACGACCGTCCTTTCCGATTTTCTAATGATTGTTTAAAGGCATTTGATGTCTTGAAAAGAAAATTCATTAATGCACCCAACATGGTGGTACCTGACTAGACAAAACCGTTTGAACTTATATGTGAGGCAAGTGACTACGCAGTTGGAGCAGCACTAGGCCAAAGAAAGGAAAAACATTTTCATCCAATCTACTATGCAAGTAAGACCCTCAATGATGCTCAAGAATATTATACCACCACTGAGAAAGAATTGTTCGTCGTAGTATTCGCCTTTGACAAATTACGTTCCTACCTAGTTCTATCGAAAACCATTGTCTACACCGACCAGGCTGCCCTAAGATACCTCTTCAACAAACAAGATGTTAAGCCTAAGTTAATCAGGTGGATTTTCCTGCTGCAAGAATTTGACATTTATATAAAAGATAAGAAAGGAGCAGAAAATTTTGCAGCAGACCATTCATCTCGTCTTGATAGTACTAAGGGAGCACAAGAACTTGCCATAAATGATAGCTTCCCTCATGATTACATACTACGGATACATGATACAGATGAATACTCGTGGTTTGTGGATATTGCAAATTTCCTAGCAAGTGGAGTGCTAGTGAAAGGAATGACATTCCAAGAAAGAAAAAATATTCTTGGTAGACATCAAACATTACTTCTGGGAAGATCCTTACCTGTTTCGTGTCTATACAGCCCAGATAGTGAGGCGATGTGTGCATAGGAAGGAAGCCGGTGAGATATTGCGACAATTTCACGAAGGACCGGCATGAGGTCACCATGGAGAAAATTACAATGCAAGGAAGGTATCTGAAGTAGGAGTTTTCTGGCCAACTATCTTCAAAGACGCACGTAAGATGATTCACACATGTAACTCTTGCCGAAGAGCAGGAAATATCTCAAAACGAAACGAAATTCCCCAAACAAGTACACAAGTTTATGAAATATTCGATGTATGGGGAATTGAATTTGTTGGACCATTCCCTCCATCTCGCGGCAACCAATACATCCTTGTAGCATTTGATTACGTGTGAAAATGGGTCGAGGCATAGGATTTACCAATAAATGATGCTAGGGTCATCATCTAAATTTTAAAAAAAGTGTTCACTCGATTTGGTACGCCAAAAGCCTTGATCAGCGATAAAGGAACACACTTCTGCAATTCCCAGTTAGAAAAAATGCTTAAGTGATACAGTTGTACTCACAAACTATCCATACCTTACCATCCCCAAGAAAACAGGCAAGTGGAAGTTACAAACAGAGTAGTTATGCTCGTCCTGGAAAAAGTAGTAAGTCCTAAACGAAAGGACTGGTCGGATAAGTTAGAAGATGCATTATGGGCTCTTCGCACAGCATACAAAACACCCATTGGAACAACTCCCTACCGAATGGTATATGGAAAGGCATGTCATCTACCAATAGAAATTGAACACAAAGCATACTGGGCACTCAAAACTGTTAATCTAGACATAGCTAGTGAAGGATAACATCGTCCCCTACAGGTTCATGAATTAGAATAACTTCGGAATTAAGCATATGTGAACTCAACAATCTACAAGGACAGAGCAAAGAAGATTCATGATAAGAAACTAAGGAAGGAGGAATTCCAAGAGGAGAAAGAGTCCTACTTTACAACTCAAGGCTACAAATGTTATATGAAAATTACAATCTAAATGGACAGGACCGTAGATAATCATGAAACTATTTCCTTATGGTACATTGGAACTTGAACAAACAAACGGAACAACCTTCAAGGTTAATGGTCATCAAGTGAAATGCTATTTCGAGGGACCAATTGATCAGACTGTGGAGGAGGTCTCACTAGAAGAAAGCAACTGATGAAGCACGTACGGATCTGGCCAACAACCCTTAAATAAATGTGGCACTTCCGGGAGACAACCCGATGATCATGAATAAATTGAGAAGTTGGTGCATACGGTAGAATACATGAACTTCAGGTTAGTCTACAAGTTTAAAGTTTCTCGTACTTTCACCACCAGGTATGCCTTCTCGATACTTGGACCCTAGTAGCTTAATTACTATCTTTTATTTTCCGTTTTATGTTTTTCTTTGTGCGTCAAGTAGCATAACATCACCAAGTAGTCTCTCTATTTATTTGAGAAGTTTCACTCCACCTCTACATGCTTGGTCACCGACAAGTCACATCAAGCTTTTGGCGTAAGATTGACGACAGCCACAAGCATTAGCCATAGGTTACACACTGAATTGACCGGGGGAGTACCAGTTTCTTTTCCCTTAAAAAACTTCATGAATTTAACTTCATGCATAGCACTCCTTTACATGCATTTGTACATTGAGGGCAACGTACAGTTTTAAGTGTGGGGTGGGAAATTAAGATTCAGGACTAACTTGTTTCCTCAAAGCAGTAAAACTAAACTTGTGATTATCTACCCATTTGACTAAAACTTTATTTCACCTAAACTTTGTTTTCTATAAAAACCCTAAAAATTTTGAAAAAAAAAACCTTAAAAAGAAGATAAACCTCTCTAAATACGCGCTTAAATAAACTAACAAGAATAAATGGAAACATGGCAAGTAGAAACAAATGAATATTATGCATAACAAACCACTAAACCCTATCCTATCTGTTTTTTATGTGAGAATAATTTAAGCCTTATCGAGCATACTATCATACATAAATTTTCGCATGCTCTTTCGTTTGATATATTGAGTGTTTTTGGTCGAATTTTATGCATAATTAGAACTTGCGCACCTTTCTCCCCTCTCTATCATTGCCTTCCGATGACTTATACATATCAAAACCATGAACTGGTAATTGTATGGAAATGATGGAGGCATCTAGGACTTTATTACCCTTTTACTATCATTTAATCAACCCAAAATAACTACCTATATAGCCCTTTGAGCCTTAGCTTTTTTTCTTTTCTACTACCCATTACTCACTTTTCCAAACCAACTTTCGTAAACACCGGTTATTGGCTAAATGTCTTCAAGATGGAGAATCATTAGTTTATCTTGTTTTGTTATTTCAAATATGCAACCGTTAAGACAATTCGGAAAGAATCTGACTCACTCAAGGAATTGGAGTATACCACTACGTCAAAAAAGGCTTACGACCAAACAAAAAAAGTGTAACCGTATGCCTTTCGCCACACCTATTTTTTCAGGTCAAGTGTGACCACAGCTCGACTTATCGTAGGTATCATACGGCCACATACACCTTTTAGTGCCCGTAGCAACGTAAAAGTATGGCTAAAGGGTACCAACATTTCTTACTGGAATAAAGCATTCCCTCCATTAAGTGTGGCTAAAGGGTAGCAACGGCCACATAACATTACTTTATGTGTGACCGTTTCTCGTATATAGTCACTAAAAAGTTTGTGTTAGCCAAATCAATTTAAAAAACAAACGTGGCAAAAATGGTTGTTGTAATCAAGCATTCCGTCCATTAAGTGTGGCTAAAGGGTAGCAACGACCACATGAATTTACTGTAAGTGTGGTTTCTCTTATTTAGTCACATAATTTTACTGTAAGTGTGGCTAAAAACTATTTCTAGACACATTTTTTTATTTTATTTTAAGTGTGGCTATTGTCTAACCTTTAGCCACACATATTTGTTTCCCATGACATTTGCTATCATTGCGTCACACAAAAAAAAACAAAGTGAAGATTGTATGGCTAATGGTTATGTTAAGCCACATGAAATTTTGTAGTTTTAAGTGTGGCTATTGTTTAACCTTTGGTCACACATACTTTTTTTCCATGACATTTGCTATCATTCCGTCACATACAAAAAAACAAAGTGACGATGGTGTGGCTAATGGTTATGTAAAGCTAGGTGAAATTTTATAGTTTTAAGTGTGTCTATTATCTAACATTTGGTCACACATATTTATTGTGATTCTACGTGGCCATTTTCGTGTAATTAGCCATCTTATTTTCAATTTTTTTGTATTTTGAAAACAACAGTAAATATGAGAAAACTTAAAAACCAAATGATATTAACAATAATAAACCAAAATCCATACTTAAGTTTTCAATTTAAATACTAAAGACATAACTTATAATCAAAATCTATCTAGAAATGATGTAGCAACTGTAGGTCTGCAATGGAACCTGGGAACCTACATCACTCTTAGCAGCATTTATAACAGCAGCAAACCCAGATCTCTGCAATAGTTACAAGCGAGTAAAGTTCTTCCTTAGCATCCTCATCGTCATTCCTCTTTCTGGCAATCCTAACCCTAACTCTCCCTGGAACACTCCTGATTCCCCGGCTCCAAACATACTTGTTTAGCTTCACATCAACTCTAACCTAATGTCATTGTTGGGTATAAAATTGAGACTGATGCTTTCAGTTATTATCGAAACTAGGTACGGTATTGAAACTACTTTGTTCAATCGAAACTAGCTGGTTTCGATTACCTGTTTTTCAGGCCTGTTTTGGTGGTGGCTTGGAAAATAAGGCATGTACCTCCTATAAATAGTAGAATACCTCATTAGGAGTGTGTGTGTGTGTCTGTAGAGGGAATCACCATCCCAGGGGGATGTGTGAGGAGCTTCCATTTTCGTATCAATGAAAGATTCATATGTTTTATGCTCCAATTATATGTTCTTATTTTCTGTTTTTACATATTGTTCGGGTATGTGATTCTCGCACCCCGTCTCTACCCATATTTCTGATTCGAGAGTGATACCGGATCAAGGGATTCCGCCTCTTGATTCAGATTGTTTGAAGGATTTCACCGCATATATGTTTACAGGTCTGCTCGGGACCTACGGTCATAAATATCTTTCTTAGCATTCAAAACAAAAAAAGATTTTCTCGTGGATAAACAAAATAATTTGGTTTAAGCTAAACCTTAATATTTTTATCAACTTAATAACATACCAGAACTAAAATTATAAAATTTCGTGTTCAAAATTTTAATTTCACAAATATTATGTTGAATTTCCACAATTCAAAGTTGACCCTTTATGGTTCTTGAAAAAAAAGTCAGCAAATTTGTTTTTGTTAAATTCATGATTTTTTTAAGGAAAACAAAATAAGGTAAATGCTAAAAAAACTGCTCAAGAAAGATATGAAACCACCATTCTAGCAAGGCCATCAACAAAGCATAAGAAACTGCCATACTCGGTTGAAGGTACATGTTTTAAAGCATGATGCACAATTAATTTATGAATAAATGCTCTAAATTGAACAGAAAAATTATTGCTCAAGAAAAGGAAACAACCTAGCAATGTTGAGTACCTTAAAATGGATGATAGAGAAAATGAGTCAAAGAATCAGAGCAATTGAAGTTCCTCTTCATATTTTTAGGTTTTGATCAACTTCAAGCAAAATCCTGGATAAACTTCAAGTAAACAGTTACGTATATATACATTGTAAACAATAGATACTTGAATATAATGGCTAGCTTGAGTTGCATCTAAATCCAAACCATTCTTAAGTCCACAATCACAGTGTTAGAAATACCTGTTTATTTACCTATGGTACTAACTATCAAGGTTCATGATGGAGAGTTATATACATATTGACCTTTACATAACAACAATAACGATGAATTTCCCTGCCATTGGTATCTAAGGAGGTTGTTGTGAGATACGAATAGAGACGACTTCACAAGTGTCTCCAAATGTCATTACATGAAATTTTGTGTGAAGCTCTGATTAAAATGAAAAATAAGGGAGTTTGGGTTTATGTGTATAAGTTTTGTTGTTCAATAAAAGCAAGAGTATGAAAGGAATTTGAAACCAAATTGAATATTAAGTTACTTTAAGAGATTTGAACATGTATTTTACCTCCATTTTATTGCAGATTTGTGTTGATAGAGCTTGCATTGTAAGTTGACAAAGCTTTGGGCAGCATGTAACCTTGGTTTCCCACAAGTGACTTGAGATTGAACACATCTGCACCAAAACTTGATCAGAGTTTTTTACAATTGCGGCATGAATTTTGATAAATTTAGGGAAATCAGTCCAAAAGTTCACCAAGTTCACGGGAAAGTGCCCGTTTAGCAAGTACAAAAGCAATAGCTTGCACAATCTTCCCCATTCCCATTTCTTCTGCAAGAACACCCCATCTTGAAGCAGATTCTTTTTGCTTCATTCCTTATGCTAATCATTCTTTCTCATACCTTGAAAGTGGTATAATCAAATCCGGCGACGGGTTAAAAGGGGTGGATGATTATGAAGGAATATTCACCGTGTATATGTATATCTGACTAAGATCCAAAGTTTGAAAGAGAGGTAGGAAGTAGAAGTCGGCTACCGATAGTAGCATTAAAGACATGAACAGAGTTTTGTCTTCGCCATCTCATTGTCTCGCAGTTTCTTAAAATTAGTCGCCTGCAAATTGAAGTAATTAGAAATATTTATACCTCAATTGAGAAATCAAACCAAAATCTATCAAATTGCAAATGGGTAACTAATCAACACCAATAAATTCCAGTTTTAGTCCTTTGCTAGAACTTGATCATATCTTGAGCATAGCACACATGTATGATGCAAATTTTGTAATCAAGTACATGAAACATACATCAATGAATAACAAAAATATGAGCATCCATTCAGAAACTGCAAATAATAAAAATAATAAAAACTTAACCAAAATGTTCACCCTAATAAACTTACTAAATGACATGGAATTAACAAATGTAACACAAAAATTGATTTCAAATTAATAAACTTAACAACGATTTACTCCTTAAAGTAGGTCCCACTTTATTCAAAACCCGATAAACATATTTTTCACCATGGCCCCTGCATACAGGAATGCTACTCTACATCAACTATTGAATTGTTTGCCACTCTAAGTGAGCACTTTGACTTTTATGAAAGTCACTGTGGCGTCTTCTAACATGTAGAAACTCCACGATCAAACGCATTACTCGATGATTCCTCGTTTGAGACGGATGCATGAAGTGAATCAAACAATAACACAAATATAGAAGATAGATGAAACAGAATCATTCATATATATTCAATAACGAACTCGTCATACGAATACAATACCGAAGGAGTGTACATCTCTACGTTTAAGCCCTAATTCCAACTCCTAGGTGAGCTCTACCTATGAGTGGTGACTCACTTCTAACAGAGACTTGCTCCCTCTGTGTGTGCTAAGACTCTAGCATGCTTACCTATACATGAACACTTGATGTTCTATTTATAGGCAAGCTGAGTCCACAGGCGAACTTGTCAAGTTCGCCCATAATTCTATAGGCGAACTTACCAAGTTCTCTAGTTAAGTTCGCCCAAACATTCCATTAGGTGAACTTAACATGTTTGCTACATATACGCTTAGAATTTTTGCTACAGTTACAAAAACATGCTATAAGAAACTCCCTCTTAACTGTTGCAAACAATTCTAAACAAATACTGATAAATCATCAGTCACAAAATGTGTCCCAACAGACTCCCCCTTGACTGATGATCTTGGGTCTTCACTTCACTTGGTAAGACTTGATCTTCGGAATTGCACTTTGATCTTCAACCGACAATGATTCAATCTTTAGACAAAAGCCTCCCTCTAAACTAATGCATCCATTATAGAATAATGTTGTTTGGCCTCTTCATGAAAACCGACGAATCCAACACTTTTCATTGTAGTTCATCCTCTTAACGGTAACCACCTCCACATTAACTCAAGAATCTAACACCACTACGCCAAAAGTGACATACGACCACACTTTTTCATTAACCTCCCTGCCACACTTTCGATTAAATGTGTGACTAAAGGTTATTAATCACATTTCAAAACCTTCTAGCCTACTTTTAGCCACACATTTTATTTATTCATGTGACCATTGTATAACAATTCAAAACCTTTAGCTACACATTAAGAAAAAACTGTGACATTTAGTAGCCACACTAGAAAAGTGTGGCCAAATATGATCTCTGGCCAGAATATTTGTTTTGATTTTTCATACATGTGACAAAAAACACATCTTTTCGAAACCTTTAGCCACACTTTATGAAAAAACTATGACATTTAGTAGCCATAGTAGAAGAGTGTGGCCAAATGTGATGTACGACTAAAGTATTTGTTTCATGTGACCAAAAACACATCATTTCGAAACATTTAGAATCACTTTAAGAAAAAACTGTGACATTTAGTAGCCACACTAGAAAAGTGTGGGAAAATGTCACCAACTGCCATATTGGTATTTGTTTGAATTTATATGTGGCAAAAAGTGATAAATGATCACGGTAAAATGTTTTACATGTGGCTAAAAGTAATAAATGGACATGGTAAAATGCTTTACGTGTGGCTAAAAGTAATAAACGGACACGGTTATAGTTTTTATGTGTGGCTAAAAGTAATAAATGGACACAGTTAATAGTGCGTGTGGCCTATGGTCTTTCCACTTCCTGCCGCCAAATTCAATTTGTCAGAGGAGGATGATCGACCGGACGCGGGGCGCACCCTCCTGTAAATACCAATTCACCGAATTAGGTTTTTATTCAACCAAAAAACCTCTTTCGCCCTTCTCTCGAAATAAAAAAAAGAGCAAAATGGTGTAGCAATGGAGAGTACGAGCAACCGGTGGTGCAACAGCACACTACCAGGGTAATCCGAGGCCCTTCATGCTAAAGATCCACCACAAGGGCCACTTCTGAGCCACTCCCGTCGACGAGTAGGAATACAACGTCGGCGTTGAGAGCTTTGTTGACTACGTCAACACTGATCTCTTTTCATACAAATAGCTTGACCATATGGTTAAAGCTCTAGGGTACACGACGGTTGGGTATTTTAACACCTTTTTTAGGATCCCATACCTGTCATTGGAGTTTGCTGTTGAAGTGTATAGTGACATTGATATGAGGCCTGTGGCCTTCCACAGGAGGGATGCTACTGAACTCTCCCTCTACCTTGTGAGGGAGCAGGACTCCACCTTCATCTCTGATGCTCTGTTTAGGCAGAGGATGATATGCGAGAACTGATGCAGTGCAAAGCACACATCTTTATTCCTATTGTTTTAGTTCGTTTTTTTATTAGTTTTATCTTTGTTTTGATTCATTTATGTATACTATTGAGTCTTTGTTATGTTTATAGGTGCTCGTGAAGAATACAAGTGAATACATGAAGAAACCGAGCAAGAGAATGAAGCCCAAAAGTTCAAAAGTAAAAATGTTGAAATTTAGTCTCCCGCGATACGCAAGAGAGATATATATGCCTCATGGTACGTGAGGACTTCCAGAATCGGGCTCGACTATTTTGTCCCTCGCGGTACGTGAGGGATTGGCTACCTTGTCTCGCGGTACGCGAGAGAAGGAAAATCCGAGAAAAAACCCTAAATTCGAATTAAATAGATTTTGATTGCCATTATGAAAAGAGTTCTATTATTTGCGGTCCATAGGGAGAAAAGAGGAAATTTCTGGAGTAAAGAAGCCAATTGAAGTGCAAGATTGGAACTTTGCTTTCGGATTCGTTAGTAACAGCGTATTCGATTGTAAAGCTTTGATTTTTATCTTTGAATTGCTAAGTTTGAACCATGTTCTTGTCTTATACTTCTGTTTTTATGTGTTTAAACATGATTTTTGGCTAAATCTTTAGTACTGCCTAGGTTACATGATGAATACTTCATAAAGTTTTGATTTTTATCGGTTTTGGATTCGATTAATGGTTTAATGATTTTGTAAACAGTTTCTTGATATTAATTGTGATGAATATTGCATGCTTAGATCTGATTTATGTTTGATTATGAATCCGTACGTTGATTGTAGATGTCTTCCAATTTGATTTCCGTATCTAGGTCATAGACTTTAGGGTTTGTGATTGTTTGTGTTGTTTGCTAGACTTAGTATCCAAAGGAGTTGTGGTTGAATGTTATTTAAAACTGACTGTGTATCCTGTCTCAATACCGGAGAAGTGAGAGATAGTCGTTTAGTCTTCGACATTATGAATCCGAGTGTCAACTATCTGAGAAGAAGTTTGTATTAGGTGTCCAGTGATTATTGCTATCCTGAGTCATAGTTGCTATCTTGAGATTACCCCGTGCATTCTTCGAATGTATTATGGACAGTGAGACTGAAAGGTGATCTGTCTTTCGGGTACTTTATCATTGTTGGAGGGACTGAAAGATAATCCACTATCTGGTGAGTTATTACACCTTTAGGTTCCTTAGTTGGTGACACACTGAGAGTGATCAGGGATCCACTAGGTAGTTTAGAGTTGTTTCTTTAGAAACCCAGATCCATCATAGTTTCCAGAACCAGTAGAAGTTGTGCTTTGCAAGTAGGATTCCGACCTAGGTAGTATTCTTCCCATCTCTGATTATTTCCTTAGTACTTTTCCTTGATAGCTTGAGTCGACCTTGTTTGCTGCATTAGTAGTTAATCTAAAGTGTAGTCAACCCCCATCAATCAACCTTTAGTCCGAGTCTGAGTCTAGTATAGTTATAGTAGTGTCTCTAGGGTTCGATAACTTGGTTTACCATTAAGCTGTGCTACACTCAATAGGTCCACTTGCCTGTTAATGCGGTTTAGTCGAAGGTACTCTATTTATTACTTAGGAGTCTAGGTTAGGTTTTGTTAGTTTTTATATAAACAATTTGGGGGACATCAAGAACATTGTAGGAGATACTACATGGTCCACATCCTCATTTGAGGTGGATGAGGATTTGTTATCTAATGCTAGGTCACAGTGATCTTTTTTTTTTGAAAAGCAGGTCATAGTGATCTAGTTTTGTAATTATAATTTTTTTGTAAAAAATATGGTTATATAATATATCAGTTTTTTGTTATTTGGTTGATGCATGTGATCGTTGTTTTGTTATTTGACCATATACTGACCATTTGACCATTTACCATATGCTGACCAATATTTGACCATTTGCAATTGGTCTATAATTGCAGCAATTGCGTACCATTTGACCATATACTGTTAATAGTTGACCAATCACAAAGATAATTCAAACTAATATAAATCAAACCAAAGACATAGCAGTTGCACAGTTGACCATATCCTGAAATCCAAAGACATAACAGTTGACTAGTTGACCATTTACCATATACAGACCAATATTTGACCATTTGCAATTGGTCTACAATTGCATAATATTTTACCATATATTAATAACAGTTGACCATTTGACCATTTTAATTTCAAATAGACACAACTACTTGTTTTGGAGAACAACCTCACCAGCAGTTTACCTCACCAAGTCTTCTATAAATCAAACTAATATAAATCAAACCAAAGACATAGCAGTTGCAAAGTTGACCGTATACTGAAATCCAAAGACATAACAGTTGACCATGTGACCATATACTTACCACTTGACGATTTACCATCTACTAACTAATATTTAACCATTTGCAAAGATAAATTGTACATATATATATAAAAACATCAGTTCTTGTTCATATCAGTTATGATGTAGCTAGGTCAAGCCACTTGTCCATCCTTAGAGATTCATACATGATCATCTTCACATCTGCAGCAACTTGATAAAGAGGTGGTTCTTTTTTGGTTTTTTAGTCCTGCAAAGTATGATATAGCAGCATATGAAATTTATTCTACAGTTGGAGGCTCAGTTGGATTCAACGAGGTTCTTATTGGTAGAGGTTCATCATCGTAGACTGGCTTGGGTGGCACCTTTTCAGGAAAGTTCTTTCTGAGATCTTTCAAAATCTTGTAGTTTTTAAAAGTTTTTCTTTCATTCCATCTTTTAATTGTAGCAGGTTTATCCATCTTTGCTTCTATCATTTCATCCTTCATTCTCTTCATTTTAAGTGCCTTATCAACACTAGCAGTTGTTCTACATACTTTCCAATTTGGTGGTGTTTGTGCACTAGAAGGGTGTTCCATCATTTTACTAATCCTCATGATTTCCCCTTCTAATGCTTCTACGGTCCGGTCTACATACTGACCACTTATTGCAGTGTACTTCTTGTTCTACATGATCCAATCAATATGATCTTTTTTTAATGTTGCACGTAGATTGGAATCTGTGACTGTTGCATTTTAAATTTCTTGGCATATACAAAAGGCAATGTCTTCTAGGTCTCTGATGATCAACAATTCCTTTGCTAACATATGTTGGGTCTCTTTATCATACATGCCTTTACGCTTTACTTCAACATCGTCTTGAATTTGTTTTTCTTTTATTTTAATGTATTCCTGGAAAGTCTTTGGTATTATATAAGAAGTCATGATGTTTGCCAATGAGGGAAACACTAATTGTCCAGAAGAAGGTGGGTCAAAGAATTACAGAACTTCTTGATTTAAGCTCATGATGGGAAGTGATGTTGGTGGAGGTTGTGTAGTTGCTAGTGGCAATTTTGTTGGTGCATTTGGAGTAGCCTCATCTTCATCACTCTCATGTAACACCATCTTCCTTATTTTAGGGGTATTTTTGGTATTTTCTGAAGGCTCAACTACTCGAAAAAGTAGTTTTGTTGCAACAGCACTAGTAGTAGTAGTTTCAGGAGTGGGCCTTTAAACTCCAGTTTTTTATGGTGGTGTAGATTTTGGGTTGATTGCTAGACCCGTTAGTTCATATTTGTTTAAGGCTTCAACTGCATGTTCATGAGCAGGCCTTTTGACTGCAGGTTCAGCACTTTTCTTTAAAACTTGTTTTCTTACAGATCTTGCATGAATCTTTGTTCATGTACCTGAATTATTTGAAGAACCTTGATTACCTTTTTCAACCTGTTCTTCAGTTATCTGTCTGAAAACTGCTGCAAATTCTGCCTCTCTATTTTTTCTTAACCTTTCCTTTTCTTTTGCAGCTTCTTGTGCTTTCTCTGCTTTAGAGTAATCTGCTCTGTTGTCTTGTTTCTTTTTTTTGGGCATCATCATCTGGGAATTTAGGAGGAGGTGGTGTAACACCAGTTAATTGTTCTAACTGTGTTCTTATTACACTTACATTTGCATGTGTGTCCTTGTATCTTGCATCAACATAATTTCTCATAGCCCCCATGTGTAGTTTCAGAGAATTATCCAGTGCCCTCTGATTCTCTTTTAGGAGTGGCTGGAATGCTTTCCATATGATTGGAGTCAATTCTTCCGGAGTTGGAAGCTTGATTTGGGAAATCACTTTGTTTATTGAAGACTCAAACTCTTTCTTGATGGAGTGTATCAAAGTTGTGTTTTCTTGACTTGGAGTTTCAGTAGAAGGCTTCTTGGTAAGAGTTTCTTTAATTGTTGAGCAAGAAACCTCTATATTGGACATTCTCTCCGTCAATTCCATATATCTTAATCCATCACCTAAGTTAATAGGATCAGTTGGATTCTCACTTGAGGTGGTTGTATCTGTCCCTGTGACATGAACATGTTCAATGTCAATGGGTGTAGATGCCCCTTTGTATTGGTCATGGGGACTTCCAACTGTTGTAGAGTGAACTATTGTGGACTCAACAGTTGTTGCCCTCAAGGGAGTCTTAGCTATGTAACTACTGTCCAGATGTGAAACTGTTGTTTCTACAACTGTAGTAGCTGCTCCACTTGAGAAATCGTCATAAGTTGTACCCTCAGTGATTACATCAATCAACATATGTAAGGGTGAAGTTTGTGGTGGTGGTGAGTAGTGAAAAGAGTCAGTCTTAGGAGATGGACTTTGAGTATGATGCTCAAGTAATATATCAGCTCTAGATATGGCTTTGGATTTGGATTTTATCTTCCTTAAGATTTCTGCTATGGGTTCCAAATCAGGGGTGGGTTCTTCCCTTTGGTTAGTAGGAGCAGTAGGCTCATTTTGTTGTGCTGGCTCATCCTCATCAACCAAAATTTGTTTTGTTGATTCCATCCTTGTAAAAGTTTGTTTTTCAAGAGATTTTATGGTATCCAATTTATCCCCTTTGTAAATGTTTTCAGGCAATTCCTTTTGAATATATGCCATAACAAGTCTAGGGTACATCAAAAAAAATTTCGTGAAGTAGTGTTGGAACACATGTAACATCCAAGATTTTTTGGCATTATTTTTATTATATTTTATACAATAATAACACTTTATTTCAAACCCGTACTTACCACATTAATTTGATGAATATTAAATTCAAAATTTTTAACCTTGCAATAACATATTATTCTCTATTATATATATGAAACATATAAATGCATATTTATGTAAATATATATAACTTATTATGATAACTATGAGCTTTAAATCATGTGTTTACATATTATATTTATATATATCCTACAATTTTATTCCATATGTATATATATATATATATATATATATATATATATATATATAAACATATATGTATTTATTTGTATAAAATACATGTGTTAAACACATTATTTTTATAAACTTAGTTATGTATAAAATTTATAAAGTTTTAAAGCTTTTAAAACAAAAATCAATTCATGGATATAAATACATAATTATTTATAATTTTAACCTATTGTTTTGAACCCTTTGGACAATTGGACTCCCATCTTTGAACCCCGACACAGTGCAATTTGACCCTTAACTTCCAATTTGAACCCCTTTCTTTGAAATTGGACCTTTTTAATCTCAATTTTGACCCCCATTCATCATCTTGACCTATTTTGACTTTCAGAAAGTCAAACAGTCCAAGTTAGTGCAAATCCAAAGCCCTGATCGATCAAACTCGACTGATATGGACCTTCCATGTATACAACATCGATTGCCGACCACACGCAAGCCCAATTAACAACCCAATTCAACTTTATTCGCGGCTTAATTCGAAATTCAAACCCATTTGACTATCTAGAGTCAAATCGAGCTAAATCCGGCTATAATCGTGTAATTAAACGCGCTTGATACCGCAAATCATGCTCAGTCTATTCTCATATGATTTCAGGCCACATTCGAGACCCAATTCTTTCCCAATCAGTTGAATTACGCGTAATTTATCCTGCAGCTGTCATCCTCAAACCCCGGATTGAATAGCGTAATTAAGACGAAATTGAACGAATTAATATACCCTCACACCTTCACATAGACCCCACAAAGTCTCTGAGAACTCAATTGAATCGCAACACGTCTCTGCACCTCGATCGAACACCAAGAACTTCGTCTCTGACCGGTTAGACGACATCACTCGATACTCCACCATATCAGGTAATACTTAGGTCTTTTGATTCGTATTTGAGTCCATGCCGATAGCCCCTTATCAATTCGTAACATCAAAACGTATCGAGCTCAATTGGATCTAGGGTTCTTGCTTATGTTTGCGTATTCTGATTTGGGGCTTGAACTCCTGATTTCTATATAGTTAAAAGGAATCCCTACTTAACCAGCGAAACCATCTGGTCCGACTGGCTAAGTCCTTGCACCATCGGACCAGATGGCGTGGGTTCGAACCCCACAAACCCGGCCCTCTTTGTTTATTCCTGATACCAGGCCCGGTCCCCTTTCCAGTTTATGTTAAATCCATTGCGGACCGGTTTGTTATTAGCAGCAGTCCTCCAGTCTAGTGGTAATACGCGATGCACACACAGAAACCACCGGGGTACGAACCGGGTGGTCTACATTCTTTTTTTATGACAGTTTTAGCAACAATAATTATTCTATAAAATTTATTTTATAAAACATATACTAGTTGAAACTATTTTGTGCATTAATAAACATATTTCAATCGAGAGCTAATATTTTTACAATTCAAATGATTTTTGAAACCTCATTTACAATATAAATAAATTATGTTAATTGAAATTGTTAGTTTTAATTAAAGCTATTATATTACCATTTTTTATGAAATTGTATTATGAATACACTATCATTTCATAAAACAAATTTTATAAAATCAATTTCTGTTAATTATTTATATTAAGGTTTAAACCTTATTTAAACAAATGTAATTTTCCTAAATATATTAGTGTATATATTTACTTTTTTCCATATTTTTAAAGGACACACTATTTATTATAATAAATAATTAAATAAAAATAATTTATTTATTTAATTTAGTTGTCTTTGTACATTAATAATCCACTTAAGGCTTAAGTTATATTTAGTGTAAGTTCTTAAATACTAATATATATTTACACTCCCCTTTTTAATGATATATTATTATAGTAAATAAATAAAAAGAATTTATTTATTATTTATCTATTTAAAACCCTAAGTCAATTATTATATTTATTACGTTCATACATATACTTTGAATTTACATGTTTTCTATTAAACTCCTATTCAAATTCAAACACCAACTTACATTCATCCTTTACATGAAATAACAAAAACACTTTGTACAAATCCCTACACTCAACCCCGTATAACCCTAGACTTTGCCTTACACTTTTGTGCATGTGATTAATTCCAATTCATACTATTCACTCTACGTTAAACATTGTGATTTGCAAATCACCTGTGCTACCTATTGCTCATGTTACCTATACAACTAATACAAGTGAGTTTACATAGCCCCTTTTTTTATTTTTATACATTTTGGGGGTGAAACATGATTTGCATTGAAAACTATTTGCAATTACAATATACAATTCTACATTATGACTACTTGTGTAATTTGTGCTTGAATGCTATGAGTTGAACTACATATACATGACACACCAGTGCTATCATTAACTCTGTACAAGCCAACGGTAACATTGATAGATCTATTGTGTCTGACAAACCCACCCAAGTAGGGTGATTGTTACCAACAATACATTAGGGTAACATGCGTGTTATGCCTCAGTCACAAGGTTTGATTGTGCACCTAGTTTAACTATAGATTCTCCATAAATGCCTTATTTACCATGTGTCATATGAATTGTATATAACATTTGAAAACTACTTGATATATCTAAAGCTATGTATGCTCACCAACTATTTATACTTGACCCTCTCATTTTAAACATGTTTCAGGTGGAAATGTTGAAGTACAAGTTTATCACAAAGGAGCTTATGGACATAGTGACAAATAAATTGGATGTATTGTTAGCTTCTGTTGTTTGAACAAAATGTATTTATACCTTAAATTATATTTAATAAAGGTATGCAATTTAGTTTGATCATGAGCTTTTTAACAGTCTCCATGTCCCGCCCCGACGTATTCCGTTGTCGGTTGGGGTGTGACAACACATGTTTTAAAAAAATATTTTTGAAACTTTGAAGCTTTGCCCTATTAAAATGGCATAAGCCACGTATTGAGTATTTAATGGAATTCCATTCCATGTACCACTCTTCCTTGAAAAAACATACCATAAGAGTATGAAAAAGGAATTTTAAACTTGCAAAACACATACCCTTATACAAAGTTGATGAGGTTATTTGACCAAGATAACCTCTCTCAATGAATTCAATATGCATGAGATGTTTTGTAAATTGGTCAACACCGTCAGCATCACCAAGCTCTAGGCTTGTTGTGAGGGTCTCGGGAGTTATTGTAACTGGTTTTGAACCAATGTCTGACATAATCGATATGATGATGTGTTTTTCGTCTTTGATAACCATGACATTTTTCCAAAACTCTTCAAGAATAGTCAAATAGATAGGTGGGTTAACTGTAAGATCTTTGTGATAAGGGGAATCGGTTATCAAATCGATCATTTGGTGATATTGTGGATGATCCTTTGATTTTGTGAGATATGGACGCAGGTTGTGAGTAGGTCGAATGGCCATGACCGCGAGTAAGTAAGAGAAAAATCGAAGGAATTTTAAACTCCAGTCGAGTGTGGGAACCGTATTAACCCTTACATTATTAATTTTATAAATATTCTAGAATTCATGTATCATGTTCTTTTAAGCCTCAGAATAGACACTGCGAGAACCGTATTAACCCTTACATTATTAATTTTATAAATTTTCTAGAATTCATGTATCAATTTCAGAATCGTGATCAAACAAAACACAATAACACACAATTTAAGAGAACTCGCTTTACTATATTATGGAAAATGACTCAAAACCACAATACAATAAACACTCATACCAAACCCTAAACACGGTTATCGTATTTATAATGTTAACCCAACTTGATCAACAAGTAAACTAATTAACCCTAATCCCCTCGCCCATATCATTTTGTTTAAGGCTACCTCGGCCAGCCCCAACTAAGGCTTCTCGGTATTTAGAGTCCAACATCCACCCCCTAATTTCCGAGTCGGATTTAGGAAGGTCTTCAACTCCAATCAAGGCCCTCATCTCCTTAAACTTGATTTAGGCTAGTGGCTTCATTAGTATATCCGCTTTCTGTTCTTCCCCAGGCACATGCTCGACCTCAACTTGGTTCTTGTCGACACATTCCCGAATGAAGTGGTATCGGGTATGTATATGCTTTGTCCTTCCATGGAATACAGGGTTCTTGGTGAGGTATTGCGGATTTATTGTCGATCCAGATAGTCACCCTTTCCCGGTTCCAACCTGTGAAGTAGTAGTCACATCAAACTTCTCTTGAAACTTGTATGTCTTTAAACAAGCAGATTTTGATAAGCCTACACTTGGTTGATATTGATAGAAATCGTACATCTTTATACGAATTTTGTCATGAAGCCAAGAGTTGGTAAACTCATGTTGGAAATGGTACGTCTTTATACATGGTCCCATTGTTGCCCGCATTTAGTGAACAAAGTTTAATCATTCTTCTAATAAAAATAAAGGTATTTAGATTTGATGTCTTAAACCAACTCGGAGATAGATCTTAAGCATACGAATGTACAGATCTATTAAAGAATTGAGGGTAATGATGTCCTGACTGGGAGTCTTACTTTTTTATTTCTAAAGAACATAATTTGTGAACCAAACGTTGTGTGAATGAGGCTCTAGAGGTGTACCGTTCACACATTTGTACTAATCATACCATCGGATTAGTTAAAATAAAATCATCACATACCAAGCAGATTCGAAGCCCAAAGCAATACTCGTTGTGATCTGATTATTCTCGAGCTGTTTACATTCATGCTATTTACTTTTCTGTTATTTGTGTTTCTGCTACACACTTCATGCACATTTTACATTTTCTATTATTTAGTCATTTACATTTCCGTCATTTACTTAGTTCTCATTTACTTTTCTGTCATTTACATTTCCGCTTCACAAGCACACAAAACTCACTCACTAATTAAACCGGCTAAACGATAAAAGACTTTGAGTATTGGAACTCTATCATGTCCATTGGTTCGATACTTGGTTTTAACTAAACTATATTACGCTGCGATTTGTGTGCTTACCTATTGTGTGTGTTTTTAAGTTTAAGTATTTATCATTTTATAAATTTAAAACCTAATCTTGTGAAAACCTTTCTCTAAATATATTATTATATATTTATATGTACGTATAAACATAAAGCATCAAGTTTTTGGCGCCGTTGTCGGGGACACAGTGATTTCAAGAAAGGCTCGAGTTAACGGATTAGCTTTTTTAACCTTAACATTTTCACTTGTTCTCATCCCGTATTACAACATGGATCCGTACAATAATGAGTTTACCAATGAAGAATTTTTCGAGTATGAAGGTTACTTCACAGATTCATGGTGTGAGTTATGTGGAGGGTCACACTACACCGAAGAATGTTACCTTTCTGTATGGCGACCTATGGATCATGATGTGTACCTTCAGCCCTCACCGTTTGAAAACCTACTTCCACAGCCGCCTCCGCCATTAAAACCTAATTACTCCTTCTTTGATCCAGATCCTTGGAAACCAGACATGTTGTTCCGTAATTTAGAGGAAATAAAAAGCCAAATTATTAAACTCTATGCCACAAAGATACATAAAGATCCTTCATCAATCTTCGATTATCTACGAATCATCAAAATTGAGCAAGCATTAAAGGAACAAAATAACGAAGTGGTAATCATGATACCCCTCGTAAGCACCAGTGATATCAGCGAAGACAACATAACTGCTGCTGATTTACAACAAAGAGTTATTGACGAGAACTTAAGGCCACCAAGATTAGAAAGACAATACAAAAGATTCCAGTCTCTACCTCATCAAATTCAATTAAAGTTATCGTACGAGATGTTCTCTATAAAATGTCAGCTCATTCCATGTTTCTAAAAGACATGCTGACCAACAAAGAAAAGATGGAAGAAAAACCTTTGATTTCTCTAAACGAGGAATGCTCGGCTATCATAAAAGGAAGAGAACCTCCCAACCAATTCATAATCTCATGTCTTATAAGCAGGCCAGTCCAAGGAAGTGCCATTGCTAATCTGCATATCAGCAGAAATATTTTACCTGGAGCTGTCTTTGACAAAATTAACCTCAAGAAACTCCAACCTACTAAATTAGAACTATGTCTAACCAATAAGACAGTTCTTTACCCAAAGGTAATCGCTAAAGACATGTTGATAAATATTAACGAGTTCGTTTCCTATATAGATTTTGTAGTAGTTGACGTTAAAGGAGGAACAAGTATCCCTCTCATATTGCGAAGACCATTCCTCGCTTTTATTGACATATGGGGAGGAAGTTAGCATTGAGTATTCATCAGGAGAAAATAATGTTTGATTTAAAAAGGGCTATGCAACATCCCAGTAGTCATGAAGACCTTGCCTTTGTTTTCGATGATTTTGATTATCTTGTGGGATACTACTCACATGATGTCTTTGGGAATGAAGAAGAAGAGTGGCAAGCTGATGACCAAGAAGAGTATATAATCTGCATGGGATTCATGATAAAATACACTAATCATGACAATGAACCAAGGCACAATGAAGAATTAGAAGATCGGGAGAAAATGAGAAAACGAAACCTTATATAGAGGAACCACCTACACTGGAGGTGAAGGAGCCTCCACCAGATCTAAGTTACGCATTCTTAGATAAAGAATCTAATCTTCCAGTCACCATCTCTGCCAAATTAAAAGATGAAGAAAAAAATAAACTGCTAGAAGTACTCAAGAGACATAAGAAGGTTATGGCATGGAAATTGTTGGATCTTCAAGGGATTAGCTTCTCATTAGGCACTCATAAGATACTCATGGAAGATAACTACAAACCAAGTGTACAACACCAAAGAATGGTGAACCCTAAGATGCAAGAAGTCATTAAAAATGAAGTGATCAAAGTCCTGGACGTATGGGTAATTTACCATATTTCAGATTCCGCATGGGTCAGCCCCGTCCAAGTCGTACCAAAGAATGGAGGGATGACTGTAGTCTGAAACGAGAAAGAAGAATTAGTACCCACCCGCACAGTTACTGGATCGCGCGTGTGCATTGATTATCGTAAGTTTAATGAAGCAACTCAAAAAGATCATTTTCCACTACCTTGCATGGATCAAATGTTGGAACGGTTATCAGGAAACATGTTTTATTGTTTCCTCAATGGATTCTCGGGATATTTCCAAATTCCTATTGCTCCTGAAGACCAAGAGAAAACTACGTTTACTTGCCCATATGGCACATTTGCCTACATACGTATGCCATTTGGGCTATGCAATGCGCACACTACGTTCCAGAGATGCATGATCGCCATATTCCCTGATATGATTGAGGATTCCATGGAAGTTTTCATGGATGATTTCTCCATTTTTAGAAACTTTGTTGATCATTGCCTACAAAACTTAGAAGAAATGTTAGCAAGATTCAAAGAATCAAATCTAGCACTAAATTGGGAAAAATATCATTTCATGGTCGAAGAAGGAATAGTATTAGGCACAAAATTCAAAAAATGGCATTGAAGTTGATAAGGCCAAAGTGGAAACTATATCTCTGCTCCTTCCACCAAATTCAGTCAAACGGATTAGAAGCTTCCTTGGTCATGCAGGATTTTATAGAAGATTCATATAAGACTTCTCAGTAATCGCAAGACCTTTGACACAATTACTAGAAAACGACCGTCCTTTCCTATTTTCTGATGATTGTTTAAAGGCATTTGATTTCTTGAAAAGAAAACCCGTTAATGCACCCATCATGGTGGCACCTGACTAGACAAAACCGTTTGAACATATGTGTGATGCAAGTGACTACGCAGTTGGAGCAGTCCTAGGACAAAGCAAGGAAAAGCATTTTCATCCAATCTACTATGCAAGTAAGACCGTCAATAATGCTCAAGAAAATTATACCACCACTGAGAAAGAATTGTTTGCCGTAGTATTCGCCTTTGACAAATTACGTTCCTACCTAGTTCTATCGAAAACCATTGTCTACACCGACCAGGCTGCCCTAAGACACCTCTTCAACAAACCAGATTGTAAGCCTAAGTTAATCAGGTGGATTTTCCTGCTGCAAGAATTTGACATTGAAATAAAAGATAAGAAAGGAGCAGAAAATTTTGCAGTAGACCATTTATCTCGTCTTGATAGTACTGAGGGAGCACAAGAACTTACCATAAATGATAGCTTCCTTCATAAGTACATACTATGGATACATGATACAAATGAATACCCATGGTTTGTGGATATTGCAAATTTCCTAGCAAGTGGAGTGCTAGTGAAAGGAATAACATTCCAAGAAAGAAAAAAACTATTTTCAGACATCAAACACTACTTCTGGGAAGATCCTTACCTGATTCGCGTCTATATAGACCAGATAGTGAGGCGACGGGTGCATGGGAAGGAAGCCCGTGAGATATTGCGACAATTTCACGAAGGACCGACAGGAGGTCACCATGGAGCTAATTACAATGCAAGGAAGGTATCTGAAGCAGGATTTTTCTGGCGAACTATCTTCAAAGATGCTCGTAAGCTGATTAACACATGTAAATCTTGCCGAAGAACAGGAAATATCTCAAAAGTTAAAACGAGACGTAATGCCCCAAACAAGTATACAAGTTTGTGAAATATTAGATGTATGGGGAATTTACTTTGTTGGACCATTCCCTCCATCTCGCGGCAACCAATGCATCCTTGTAGCAGTTGATTATGTGTCAAAATGGGTCGAGGCACAGGCTTTACCAACAAATGGTGCAAGGTTCGTCATCTAATTTTAAAAAAAAATGTTCACTTGATTTGGTACACCGAAAGCCTTTATCAGCGATAGAGGAACACACTTCTGCAATTTGCAGTTAAAAAAATGCTTAAACGATATAGTTATACTCAAAAACTATCCATACCTTACCTTCTCCAAGAAAACAGGCAAGTGGAAGTTACAAACAGAGCAATTATGCGCATCCTGGAAAAAGTAGTAAGTCCTAATCGAAAGGACTGGTCGGATAAGTTAGAAGATGCATTATGGGCTCTTCGTACAACATACAAAACACCCATTGGAGCTACTCCCTACCGAACAAACGTAGTGGTATATGGAAAGGAATGTCATCTACCAATAGAAATTGAACACAAAGCATACTGGGCACTCAAAACCGTTAATCTCGACATAGCTAGTGAAGGAGAACATCGTCCCCTACAGGTTCATGAATTAGAATAACTTCGGAATAAAGCATATGTGAATTCCACAATCTAGAAGGATAGAGCAAAGAAGATTCATGATAAGAAACTAAGGAAGGAGGAATTCCAAGAGGAGAAAGAGTCATACTTTACAACTCAAGGCTACAAATGTTATAGGAAAATTACAATCTAAGTGGAAAGGACCGTAGATAATCATGAAAGTATTTCCTTATGGTACATTGTAACTTGAACAAACAAACGGAACAACCTTCAAGGTTAATGGTCATCGAGTGAAATGCTATTTTGAGGGACCAATTGATCAGACTGTGGAGAACGTTTCACTAGATGAAAGCAACTAATGAAACACGTACGGGTCTGGCCAACGACCCATAAATAAACGTGGCACTTCCGGGAGGCAACCCGATGATCATGAATAAATTAAGAAGTTGGTGCATACGGTAGAATACATGAACTTCAGGTTAGTCTACCAGTTTAAAGTTTCCCGTACTTTCGCCATCAGGTATGCCTTCTCGATACAGCTTAATTACTATCTTTTATTTTACGTTTATGTTTTTCTTTATGCGTCAAGTAGCATAACAAATCCAAGTAGTATCTCTATTTCTTTGAGAAGTTTCACTCCACCTCTACAAGCTTGGGCACCAACATGTCACATCAAGCTTTTGGCGTAACATTAAGGACAGCCGCAAGCATTGGCCATAGGTTACACACCGAATTGACCGGGGGAGTACCAGTTTCTTTTCCTTTAAAAAAATTCATGTATTTAACTTCATGCATAGCACTCCTTTACATGCATTTGTACATTGATTGCAACATACAGTTTTAAGTGTGGGATGGGAAATTGAGATTCAGGACTAACTTGTTTGCTCAAAGCAGTAAAACTAAACTTGTGATTGTCTATCCATTTGACTAAAACTTTATTTCACCTAAACTTTGTTTTCTTTAAAAACCCTAACAATTTTGAAAAAAAAACTTAAAAAGAAGGTAAACCTCTCTGAGTTCGCGCTTAAATAAACTAACAGGAATAAATGGAAACATGGCAAGTAGAAACAAATGGATATTATGCATAACAAACCACTATACCCTATCCTATCCGTTTTTTATGTGAGAATAATTTGAGCCTTATTTAGCATACTATCATACATAATTTTTCACATGCTCTTTTGTTTGGTATATTGAGTGTTTTCGATCGAATATTATGCATAACTAGAACTTGTGCACCTTTATCCCCTCTCTATCATTGCCTTCCGAT
The DNA here is from genome assembly GCA_023525975.1 of Smallanthus sonchifolius. Taxonomy (NCBI): domain Eukaryota; kingdom Viridiplantae; phylum Streptophyta; class Magnoliopsida; order Asterales; family Asteraceae; genus Smallanthus; species Smallanthus sonchifolius. The sequence goes on along the minus strand of CM042021.1, from coordinate 95,351,450 downwards.
GACTTATACATATCAAAACCAAGAACTGGTAATCGTATGAAAATGATAGAGGCACCTAGGACTTTATTACCCTTTTACTATCATTTAATCAACCCAAAATATCTGCCTAGATAACCCTTTGAACCTTAGCTTTTTTCTTTTCTACTACCCATTACCCATTTAACCAAACCAGCATTCGTAAACACCGGTTATTGGCTAACTGTCTTCAAGATGGAGAATCATTAGTTTATCTTGTTTTGTTATTTCAAATATGCGACCGTTAAGACAATTCGGAAAGAATCTGACTCACTTAAGGAATTGGAGTATACCACTACGTCAAAAAAGGCCTACGACCAAACAAAAAAAGTGTAAACATATGCCTTTCGCCAAACCTATTTTTTTCAGGTCAAGTGTGACCATAGCTCGAGTCATCGTAGGTATCATACGGCCACACACACCTTTTAGTGCCCGTAGCAACTTAAAAGTGTGGCTAAAGGGTACCAACATTTCTTGCTGGAATAAAGCATTCCCTCTATTAAGTGTGGCAAAAGGGTAGCAACGGCACATGACTTTACTTTAAGTGTGACCGTTTCTCGTATATAGTCACTAGAAAGTTTGTTTAAGCCACATCAATTTAAAAAAAAGCGTGGCAAAAATGGTTGTTGTAATCAAGCATTCCGTCCATTAAGTGTGGCTAAAGGGTAGCAACGACCACATGAATTTACTGTAAATAAGAGAAAACTTAAAAACCAAATTTTTTGTATTCTGAAAACAACAATAAACAAGAGAAAACTTAAAAACCAAATATTGTTAACAATAATAAACCAAAATCCATACATAAGTTTTCAATTTAAATACTACAGACATAACTTATAATCAAAAGCTATCTACAAATGATGCAGCAACTGCAGGTCTGCAACAGAACCTAAGAACCTGCATCACTCTTAGCAGCATTTACAACAGCAGAATTTGCAACAGCAGCAAACCCAGATCTCTACAACAGTCACAAGCGAGTAAAGTTCTTCCTTAGCATCCTCATCGTCATTCCTCTTTCTTGCAATCCTAACCCTAACTCTCCCTGGAACACTCCTGATTCCCTGACTCCAAACATACTTGTTTAGCTTCACATCAACTCTAACCTAATGTCATTGTTGGGCATAAAATTGAGACTGATACTTACAATTATTATCGAAACAATGTACGGTGTTCAAACTACTTTGTTGAATCGAAACTAGCTAGTTTTGAATACTTGTTTTTCGGGCCTGTTTTGGCGGTGGCTTGGAAAACAAAGGCATTGACCTCATATAAATAGTAGAATACATCATTAGGAGTGTGTGTGTCTGTAGAGGGAATCACCACCCTAGGAGGAGCTCACCCTGGGGTAAGAATAATTGTTGACTGTGTGAGAAGCTTCCATTTTCATATCAATGAAAGATTCATATGTTTTATGCTCCAATTATATGTTCTTATTTAATTTTTTTACATATTGTTCGTTTATGTGATTCCCACACCCGTCTCTACCCATATTTTCTGATTCGAGAGTGATACCAGATCAAGGGATTCTGCCTCTTGATTCGGACTGTTTGAAGGATTTTACCGCAGATCTGTGTTTACAGGTCTGCTCGGGACCTACAGTCATAAATATCTTTCCTAGCATTCTAAACAAAAAAAGATTTTCCCCTGGATAAACAAAATAATTGCGTTTAAGCTAAACCTTAATATTTATATCAACTTAGTAACATACGAGAACTAAAATTATAAAATTTCATGTTCAAAATTTTAATTTTACAAATATTATGTTGAATTTCCACAATTCAAATTTGACCCTTTGTGGTTCTTGAAAATAACTGTCAGCAAATTTGTTTTTGTTAAATTCATGATCTTTTTAAGCAAAACAAAATAAGGTAAATGATAAAAAAAAACTGCTCAAGAAATATATGAAACCACCATTCTAGCCAGGCCATCAACAAAGCATAAGAAACTGCCAAACTCGGTTGAAGGTACATGTTTTAAAGCATGATGCACAATTAATTTATGAATAAATGCTCTAAATTGAACAGAAAAATTATTGCTCAAGAAAAGGAAACAACCTGGCAATGTTGAATACCTTAAAATGGATGATAGAGAAAACGAGTCAAAGAATCAAAGCAATTGAAGTTCCTCTTCATATTTTTTAGTTTTGATCAATTTCAAGCAAAATCCTGGATAACCTTCAACTAAACAGTTACGTATATATACATTGTAAACAATAGATACTTGTATATAATGGCTAGCTTGAGTTGCATCTAAATCCAAACCATTCTTAAGTCCACAATCACAGTGTTAGAAATGTCTGTTTATTTACCTATGGTACTAACTATCAAGGTTCATGATGTAGAGTTATATATATTGCAACATTCTTGAATTTTGTATACTCGTCCTAGTGCAATAATCATTGTTTCAATACCATACCTCATGTTGTAATTCCATTTCAAGGTCCCATCCATACAACTTGAAAACTTTTAGATTTTACATATACACACACACATATATATCTCTATTATATTGATTCAAGTGTAAATGATTTGAAATTTTATAAACCCAGTCCCATATAGATATATATTTCTTTTTGTTACGTATGAAACATATGTAGATGAAAGTTAATGTTAGAAAATATTTATACTAAAACATTATCTCATTTAAAATTTGTTTATTTATAAAATTTATAAAGTTTTAAACAAAAATAAATTTATAAATATGTATATATAGGTATTTATAACTTAAATAATCTAGTTTAAACTCTCAAGACACTTGAACCCCCATTTTTGAACCCTCACAATTGAAATTGAACATTTTCACCCTAACTTTGACCCCCTTTGACCTCAATTTTGACCTTCTCACTCATCTCATTGACTTATTTGACTTTTAAAGTCAAACAGCCCAAGAAACCCATGATTCAACGCTGCCCCCAAATCAATCCATGTACTTGGACCTCCCATGCATGAGTAATCGATCGTATACCATTCTCAGGCCCATTTGGGGTTTCAATTTGATCAAAGTACGTGGATAAATTCAAATTCAAAACAACTTTGACTCGACATAGACAAACCCGGCTAAATCAGGAAAGAATCCGTCAAATGGAAACACATTTTTGACAACAAATCATGCACAGACTAATTGCGCATGAATCCAGACCTTTTACATGACCCAATTCATACACCATTGAGCGAATTAACGCATGAAATCAATCTGACAGCTGTCATCTCGCAATTCTACTCGAATCATACCATTAGGACGAAATTGGATGGATTCAGGCACACACACACCTTCGCATAACCTATTAGAAACTCTCTCAGTCCTCGGATGATCCGCATTTCGTCCTGGTGCCTCGATCGAGCATCAAGAACCTCGCCTCTGACATTCTAGCCGACAGCCTTCAATACCAAACCAAACCAGTTATATTTGCACCATTCGATTCGTCATTGAACGCATACCAATAGCCCCATATCAATTCGTGATCACTGGACCAATCGGGCGCAAATCAAATTAGGGTTCTTACTCGTTCATACGCAAATCTGATTTGGGGAAGTTTCTTGATTCACTAACTGGATACATATATTTGGATTCGGTATTCATTCAACGAAACCATCTGGTCCGACTGGCTAAGGCATTGCACCATCGAACCAGATGGCGTGGGTTCGAAACCCGCAACTCAAGCCCTTTTTCGCGCACGCCTTGAACCGGACTCGGTCCCTCGGTCATGTTCATGGTAAATCTAAATATCCCCGGGTTATTATCAGAAGTTATTCCTTGGTCCAGTGGTAACATGCTAGCCCCACACAGAAACCACCCGGGTTCGAGCCGAGTGGTCTGTTTTTCTTTTTAAATGTTTTCTTTAACACCCAAATTATTTTAATTTTGTAAAACCTTATACCATATAAAACTAGTTTGTGCAAAAATAATCAGTTTATAAATTAGAATTATTATTTTTCACAATTTAAATGATTTTAAAACCTTAATTGCAATATAAAAACTATGAAAGAAATTCATTTTTATTAATAGAACATTTATTCTTTTATAAAAATAGTGACAAAGTGTTTATAAAATACTATATTATATTGGAGGATTTCCTAAAAACAATTTCTACAAATCATTTCCTAATAAATTTTATACTTTAGGGCTTAAATCCTATTCAAGCAAATAAAATTCTCTAAATATTTTTACACTTCTTTAAAAGACAAACTATTCTTGATAATAAATAATTAAAAATAAAGAATTTATTTATATTGCCTTTGTACATTTACAATCCACTTAGAGTTTGAATTATATTTAATATAATTTCTTATACACATACTAATATATATTTACATTATATTTTGACGAATCTTAATAAATAAATAAAATAAAATAAATTTATTTATTTTATATTTGAATAAATATAATTCCACACTATTCTTTCTAAATAAATAAATAAAAAGAAATTATTTATTTAATTTATTTAGTTTTTCGAATTAAACCCTAAGTCTTTGATTATTAAAAAGAAAGTATTTAATTTACTTTTTTTTCTTATACAAACACAAACATATACACATCCCTTACATGATATGACACAAACACCTTGTAAAAGTCCCTACACCGAATCCCGTTAAACCTTAGACTCTACCTTAGACATTGTGCATGTTACTGATTCAAATTCATATGAAATCAACTCTAGGTTAAACTTTGTGATTTGCAAGAATCACATTTGCTACCTATTTTCTCGTGTTATCTACATCATTGATACATGTGCGTTTACATAGCCCCTTTTACATTATTTACATTTTTGGGGTGGAACATTAGTACAAATATCCAATGTTTACAAATTACACAATACAATTTCACCCTGCATTCATGTGTGCAGTTTGAGCCTTATGCTTGAGTACTAGGTGTGCAAACTATATTTTGTGTGCAAGCCGACGGTTAACATTGATAGATCTATTGAGTCTGACAAACCCACCCCGGTAGGTTGATTGTTACCGACAACACATTCTGGTTTTGCATGCTAGTTACAAAGTTTGATTGTACAACTTGGTTTCACAATAATAACTCTCCATAATTGCCTTATTAACCTTGATATGTATGGATTGTATATACGCAGCACAATGATACTATTTAGAGTCAAAACCTATGTATGCTCACCAACTTTTTAGTTGACCTTGTTTTTACCATGTTTCAGGTACAAACATGTGATTAAGTGATTCAAGACATTCAACATAGGGCCGAAGACCTAGTTAAATAAAACATGGAAATTATGTTGTTCACTTTTGATTATTGAATATGTTTTGTGAACACTTACTTGTAATTTAATCAAATTTCAATCTATGAAACTATTTAGTAAACCATGTGCTCATGAACAATCTCCATGTCCCACCCTGACGTTTCCGTCGTCGGTTGGGGTGTGACATACATATTGACCCTTACATAACAACAATAAGGATGAATTTCCCTGCCATTGGTATCTAAGGAGGTTATTGTGAGAAACGAATAGAGACGACTTCACCGGTGTTTCCAAATGTCATTACATGAAATTTTGTGTGAAGCTCTGATTCAAATGAAAAATAAGGGAGTTTGGGTTTATGTGTACAGGTTTTGTTGTTCAATAAAAGCAAGAGTATGAAAGGAATTTGAAACAAATTGAACATTGAGTTACTTTAAGAGATTTGAACCGGTATTTTACCTCCATTTTCGTGCAGATTTGTGTTGATAGAGCTTGCATTGTAAGTTGACAAAGCTTTTGGCAGCCTATAACATGGGTTTCCCACAAGTGACTTGAGATTGAACACATCTGCACCAAAACTTGATAAGAGTTTTATACAATTGCAGCATGAATTTTGATAAATTTAGCGAAATCAGTCCAAAAGTTCACCAAGTTCACGACAAAGTGCCCGATTAGCAAGTACAAAAGCAATAGCTTGCACAATCTTCCCCATTCCCATTTCATCTGCAAGAACACCCCCTCTTGAAGCAGATTATTCTTGCTTCATTCCCCATTCTAACTATTCTTTCTTACACCTTGAAAGTGGCATAATCAAATCCGACGACGGGTTAAAAGAGGTGGATGATTATGAAGGAATATTCAACGTGTATATGTATATCTCACTAAGATCCAAAGTTTGAAATAGAGGTAGGAAGTAGAAGTCGGCTACCGATAGTAGCATCAAATACAAGAACTGTGTTTTGTCTTCGCCATCTCATTGTCTCGCAGTTTCTTAAATCTAGTCGCCTGCAAATTGAAGTAATCAGAAATATTTATACCTCAATTGAGAAATCAAACCAAAATCTATCAAATTGCAAATGGGTAATTAATCAACACCAATAAATTCCTATTTTAGTCCTTTGCTAGAACTTGATCATATCTTGAGCATAGCACACATGGACCTTGAAGCTGACAGTATGATGCAAATTTTGTAATCAAGTACATGAAACACACATCAATGAATAATAAAAATATGAGTAGCCATTCAGAAACTGCAAATTCTAAAGACAAATAATAAAAATAGTAAAAACTTAACCAAAATGTTCACCCTAAAAAACTTACTAAATGACATGGAATTAACAAACGTAACAGAACAATTGATTTCAAATTAATAAACTTAACAGTGATTTACTCCTTAAAGTAGGTACCACTTTATTCAAAACCCGATAAACATACTTTTCACCATGGCCCTTGCATATAGGAATGCTACTTACATCAACTGTTGAATTGTTTGCCACTCTAAGTGAGCACTTTTACTTTTATGAAAGTCCTTGTGGCGTCTTCTAACATGAAGAAACTCCACGATCAAACGCATTACTCGATGGTTCCTCGTATGAGACAGAATCATGAAGTGAATCAAACAATAACACAAACATAGAAGATTTATGAAACATAATCATTCGTATATATTCAATAACAAACTTGTCATACAAATAGAATACCGCAGGTGTGTACATATTTACATTTAAGCTCCAATTCCAATTCCTAGGTGAGCTCTACCTATGAGTGGTGACTCACTTCTCACTAAGACTCGCTTCCTCTCTGTGTGCTAACACTCTAGTATGCTTACCCACAAATGAACACTTGATGCTCTATTTATAGGCATGATGAGTCCACAGGAAAACTTGTCAAGTTCACCCATAATTTTATAGGCAAACTTACCAAGTTTGCTAATTAAGTTCGCCCAAACATTCTCTTAGGCGAACTTAACATGTTTGCTACATATACACTTAGAATTTTTGCTACAATTACAAAAACATGCTCTAACAGACTCCCTCTTAACTGTTGCAAACAATTCTAAACAAATACTGATAAATCATTAGTCACAAACTGTGTCTCAACAGACGCCCCCTTGACTGATGATCCTGGGTCTTCATGTCACACCCCGCCAAGGCGGAAACGCGAGGCGTAGCGTTCATGGTTTCCAAAGCATATGATTATAGCAAACAAATACATCATAAATGGATACATTGATGTCGCCCAGACGGTCTGTATAAAACTCTACTAAACCAAACCTAGACTCCTAAGTAATAAATGGAGTACCTTTGACTAAACCGCACTGACAGGCAAGTGGACCTATAGAGTGTAGCACAGCTTAATGGTAAACCGAGTTATCGAACCGTAGAGACACTATTATAACTATACTAGACTCTGACTCGGACTAAAGATTTATGGTTGGGGGGTTTAATACACTACTGATTAGAACTATTAATGCAGAAAACAAGGTCGACTCAAACTATGAAGGGCAAAGAATAAGGAAATATCAGAGATGGAAGAATACCTCCTAGGTCGGAATCCTATTTGCAAAGTACAACTTCTATCTGTTCTAGAAACTTTGATGGATCTAGGTTTATAAGGAAACAGCTCTAGACTACCTAGTGGATCCCTAATCACTCTCAGAGTGTCACCAACTAAGGAACCTAAAGATGTAATTACTCACCAGATAGTGGATCACCTTTCGGTCTCTCCAACAATGATAATGTACCCGAAAGACAGATCACCTTTCAGTCTCACTGTCCACAATACATTCGAAGAATGCACGGGGTAATCTTAAGATAACAACTATGACTCAGAATAGCAACAATCACTAGACACCTAAACCAACTTCCTCTCAGACAGTTGACACTCGGATTCCTAACGACGAAGACTAAACGACCATCTCTCACTTTTCGGGTATTGAGACAGGATACACATTCAGATCTAAATAACACTCAATCACAACTCCTATGGCTACTATTTCTAGCAAAACACACAAACAATCACGAACCCTAAAGTATATGATCTAGATATGCAAATCAAACTGGAAGACATCCACAATCAATGTACGGAATTGTAATCAACAATAAATCAAATCAAAGCATATAGATTCATCATAATTATTAACTCAAGATTCATTACAAAATCATTAATCCATTCAAACGATTCCAAAACCGAATAAAAATCAAAGCTTTAACAAACGATCATCATGTAACCTAGGCAGTATCAAAGATCTAGCCAAGACACATGCTTAAAACATTCAAAACATAAGTAGCAGACATAGTAATGGTTTCAATCAAACAAATCAAGAACAAACGAAAGAGAATTGGAACCCAAAAAATCTATCTCTAACCACCTCGGATCCGAAAGCTCCAAACTTTGACTCTAATTAGCTTCTAACACCCAAAATCGCCTTCAAAGTTGCTCCAGACGAAAATAAGATCGAACTCTCTTTGTAATTGCATTACAATTTGATTTAAAAGCCGATTAGGGCTTTTTCACGGAATACGGGTCTCTCGCGTACCGCGAGAGATTGGTCCTGGTCCTTCGCGTACCGCGAGGAACAAATTAGCCATGGCCCCTTTTGTATGTCCTTGCGTACCGCGAGAGTTTGGGGCTGATTCTTCCCGTACCGCGAGGACTTAAATCTCACCATTTTTCACTTTTAAACTTTGGGCGTCATTCTCGTGCTCGGTTTCTTCGGATATTCACTTGTATTCAACTCGAGCACCTGTAAACATGACAAAGACTCAATAGTATACAAAAATGACTCAAAACAAAGATAAAACTAATCAAAACGACTGAAAACAATAGGAATAATGATGTGTGCTTCGCACAACATCATACATAAACATGTTTAAAGTTTTACAACTCAAAATGTTAATTGACTTTACAAAAAGTTAAGATTTCGCAAATATGACTCGTATACAATGAGTTATACAAGAGAAATCCCCCAAAAGCCGTATCCATCTTGCATGCATGTATCCTACATTGCTAACCTTGCGACCACGTTCAATTTCCTGAAAAACATACTTAAAATGTGTGAACACGGGGTTGGTGAGTTAACAAGTTTTGATCAAATGTTCTTGTAGTACCAACGTTCACAATCGTTCAAATGTATAAGTTTTTCTGATTAAATAGTTAATATATGTAACCAATGATTTGAACAATGAATGACCAATTGACCCCATTTGTAAACTAGCCAGGAATACAAATAATATGTAATACATGAGACCGTAACCAAACCATGACCGGTGAATGCCCTTCCCTCGCTATACCACGAGAACAGAATAAGATAATATGCGGCCATTTGACCCTTCAAGTCCCCGTTAGCGCGACTAACCACTTTTAGGTCCCCGTGAGCCTCGTCGCGCAGCGGATATGACACGATCTGTTCTGTGATTTGTGTGGGAACCAAGAAACGAGACAGAGAAAACACGAACACAGACAACAGATAATGAAACGAAACGTAATCCATAACAAAGAAGTCATCCCGTATTACAGACTACATACTGAAGAAGTACACATCTCTCATCTACGCTCACGGTCCAGGGATCGGGAGAGCTCGTCCCGACCCGGACACCTCTCGACCTAGTTCCAGAGTTCCACCTAAAAATGAAGACAAGTCTTCTATTTATAGGCGCAGGAACACTACCTGCGTACTTACTAAGTAAGCATGGTTTGGTCATGCGTGCCTTGCGTACTTACTAAGTACGCAGGACCAAACTGGTGAACAAGCTAAGTACTCAGGAACACCCTCCTGCGTACTAGCCTAGTACACCGATACATAGAATTTAATCTATAGTTAGAAAACATGCTTCTACAAACTCCCTCTTAACTATAGCATCAAATTCTATCTATCATTAACACTGATAATCATCAATTTACAAAGAATGTCCTAACAGACTCCCTCTAAACTAATGAAATCAAGTGTCTTCTGGCGAGACTTGATCTTCTGGCATTCCACTTGAGATCTTCAAATCTTCAAACTTCAGTCTTCAGTTGCCGAGTGATACACACGACTCCCTCAAACTGTAGCGTTTATTGTAGACCAAACCAAGTGCTTCAATAAGAACCAACTAACCCAACACAACTCATTGTAGTTCAATCTCTCAACAGTAGCAACCTCCACCCTGACTTAGAATTCTGAGTCTGACAATGTCTTCCTAAACAGGTAACAATAGTAGACTAAGACAACTCCAAATCAGCTGGCATATGATAGAGAGTTTGAATTTCCAATAACCTGCATCAAACTAATCAGCTCCCATAGGAATTCCAGTAAGATAAACTTAAGTCTTCAACAAGATGTGTCCAACTCTATCATGTATCTTCACGAGTCAACCAAATTCCCGAAGACATTGTACTTGATAAGTACGCAAGGTAAAAGCCTTGTGTACTTACTAAGTACGCAGGACCAAACTGGTGAGCAAGCTAAGTACTCAGGAACACCCTCCTGCGTACTAGCCTAGTACACCGATACATAGAATTTAATCTATAGTTACAAAACATGCTTCTACAACCATGACCGAGGGCGTCACCCCCAATAGTACTATTTATAGAATTGTAGGCTAAGTCCATAGCTAATGGTTACAAAATGTTGATGTTGTTCAGGGGACTTTTAGCGCTCTATTGTTCCTCATGCAAACATAACGGTCTGGTCTTTGTTTGTTTCACTAATGTACGAAAATAAGTACAAGTACGTTTCCTCCCCAAAACATTTCAAAAACCAGAAAAAGTGGATAGTGAAACTCACCTCGTAAACGATGTATGCTAGCAAAATCAAACATGAATGCCTAGGCCTCGCCTATCCGTACCCTAACCACACAAGGGTATTATATGTTAAGGCTACCCGTCTTAATTGCAAGTTGTTCACCTGACTTAATGAATCCCATTAAGTACGCTTTTGTTTAGTAAAAATAGTGTTTTCATGTTACGACTCATTGGTGATTATTATTCTAGTCTAGACATTTACCAATTTTCCGAGAAAATATTATGTTTCCATATTGGTGACTTGTTACGTGTGCCAAAAATATATATTACTTTTGTAACAACTTATAATATATTCACATTATAGTTCACGTATAAACATATAATTATTTCTTAAAAATAATTATATAAAATCTCAAATATCATTCAAGTATATTCTATGCATGTTAATTACCCTACGTGCATATAGACCACGTTACCACATCCACATGCAAATACTTGTGTTCCGAACGATATTTAGTAATCCGTTTACGTTCATCATGAATTTATTTTTACCAATACATGCATACAAGTATATTCACATTTCAACATATGCTCAAATATGTTTTTCGACGTGACATAAATATCTTACTTTTAAACCGAACGTTTTTAGGTTTCATGCATATTTATAATCTTTTTGTTACTTGACATCTAGTACCTTTATCCACGTCTCAAATGTTTACACGCATGTATACAAGTTCATAACTTTACCAAATGTTCTAAACATTTCATCATACAAGTTTCATGTTCATATAAGTTCCAAATCATTTAAATGTTTCATCCACTATTTTCCATAATCTATTTTCAAGATGACAATTATAATCATGTATCCATATACGTATTTTCATTCCCATATATGTGTATATATATATATATATATATATATATATATTTATTTAACAATTCCAAGTTAACAATAACTTTATATGCGTACACACACACACACACACACACACACACACATATATATATATATATATATATATTCATATTTCGGTTCTTATACATGCATACATACACTTTAACAATTCCCATCTACATGTAAGCATTCATGTTCAAGTGTTTTTATCAAGTGTTAACCACACTTTAGATTACTAACCACACTCATCATTATATGTTCAAAACAACAAGAGTATACATACATACATATATAGAAAATTTTGGCATATATATATATATATATATATATATACAAAACTTTAGTTTTCCAAACTTAATAAAGTTAAACTTTATAAAACTCTTTAACTTTTCAAATCCTTTTGTTTTCATGGTGAACAACAAGCTATAAGCTAGAAAAAATAAAGATGGAAGTAAATATTTGTATCGGTTTCATACCACTAGACAAACCTAGGATAAGAATCACGAGTAGAAGGTGATAAAGGCTTGAGTTGCTAACAAAACCTACTCCTAAACTTCCAAGACTTCCTTGAATCTCCAAGCTTCTTAGCTAACTTTCTAGAGAATTTGATTCTTGAATTTGAATGTTGCAAATTGTGAAAGTGTTTGTGTGCATCGATTTTTATGGGGTGAAAAAGATGGAGATGGAGTGTTGGTTCCATATTCATCATCACAAGGCATGGCATGAATGGATGGATTTGACTCTTGGCTTGAATTACAGTTAAAAGAGTATGGGCTTCATGATACAAAGACAGGGAGACAAATAGAGAAGACAAGGTCGGTGGCCCCACCTTGAATCTCGACCAAGATTGGGGAGTGGGTGGGGGGTTGGGTCTTGTTCCAATGGCTAGTTAAAATCTAAGTCCTAGTTAGGTGGTGTAACCTGGTAGGTGATCCCGTGCTATAATGCCCGGTGTAGGAATTTTTATGATCGAAAACCCTTATGTATTTTGTGTAGTTTTTCCCACCAGTGTAGACAACTAACTAGTTATAGTCCGTCATAGATATTACTTTACTATTTTTATATATGTCCACATATAAAGATAACTCATGGACTATGTCAATTAATTATGTTCATATCAATACATGTGAATATATTATCACCAATATGAATGTTTTTATATCAAAACGTGTTTCTAGACTTTACTTGTATGTTATTTGATAATCACCAATGACCATACATTGTGGGTTATAAATGTTTATGAATTTGTAATTCTTAAAATTACTAAAATTTGCTAGACTCCTGACAATACTTTGTCAAACAATGATCCAGGAAATATAAAATATGAACATGCAATTATGAATATGGATATTGACCTAAAATACTAGGTGTCACATTCTCCCCATGTTAAAGAGAATTTTGTCCCGAAATTCAGTTGATGTTATCTTGCATTGGTGTATTCGTGAACAAGGATGGGTACTTGGCTTTCATTTGATCTTCTCATTCCCATGTATATATACTTAGGCCCACGCTTTGAATTCTAACATACCTTAACGAATTTAACACGGTTACGCCTTGTTTTCTGAATTCTCCAATCTGTGATCTCAATGGGTTCCTCAATGAAGTGCAGCTTGTCATCTATATGAATCTCATCATACGGTATGATCAACGTTTCGTCTGATAAACACTTCTAGAGATTTGACATATGAAACGTATCATGTACATTGCTTAGTTCCTATGGCAACTTGAGTTTGTATGCTACGGGGCGAACCCTTGCCAATATTTCAGATCTTCCAATCTATCTAGGGTTAAGCTTGCCACGGTTGCCAAATCTTGCAACTCCTTTCCAAGGTGAGACTTTCAACATAACCCGGTCTCCAATTTGGAATTCTAATGGTCTTCGTCTGTTATCCGGGTAACTCTTTTGTCTATCACGGGCGGCCTTCAGATAATCTTTGATTTTGAAAATCTTGTCGGTGGTCTCCTGGATAACCTCAGGACCCGTTAAGTTCTTGTCGCCAACCTCCACCCAACATAGCGGTGAACGACATTTACGACCATACAAAACCTCAAACGGAGCGGCTTTAATGCTTGTATGGTAATTGTTATTATATGAAAACTCAGCAAACGATAAATGAGTATCCCAATTTCCTCCGAAATCGATTACACAAGCACGGAGCATATCTTCTAGGGTTTGGATGGTCCTTTCACTTCGACCGTCTGTTTGTGGGTGATACGCCGTGCTCTTGTCCAGGCGTGTGCCCAAGGCTTCTTGTAATGATTGCTAGATTCTTAACACGAATCTGCTATCTCTATCAGAGATAATTGAGATTGGCACTCCATACCTAGCCACAATTTTCCTGATATATAGCCTTGCAAGTTTCTCGGTTTTATCTGTCTCTTTGATGGGCTAGAAATGGGCGGATTTCATCAAACGATCGACGATTACCCATATAGTATCATACCCACTCTATGTCTTAGGTAATTTTGTAATGAAATCCATGGAAATATGTTCCCATTTCCATTGAGGAATCTCGGGTTGTTGTAATAACCCAGTCGGTTTCTGATGCTATCCATTTACTTTTGAACACGTCAGACACTTGCCAACATAGATTACTTTTGAACACGTCAGACACTTGCCAACATAGATAGCAATCTCTCCTTTCATGTTTAGCCACCAATAGAGTTCCTTCAGATCCTTATACATCTTATTCGAACCTGGGTGAATGGAGTACCTGGACTTGTGGGCTTCGTCCATAACCAACTCCCGTAGATTACCAATATGTGGCACCCAAATTCTATTCATGAAGTATAAAGTATTATCTGACTTTGGTTCCAACTGTCTGATCATTCCTCGTAGAGCTTCATTTTGAACATTCTCTTCCTTAAGTGCCTCTTGTTGTGCCATTCGGATTTGAGTTGTGAGACTCGTATGAATTGTCAATCCCAGGGCACGAACACGAAGAGTTTTAACTCGTTCTTTACGACTCAAGGCGTGTGCAATGACATTTGCCTTACCAGGGTGATACTTGATATCACAGTCGTAATCATTTAGTAGTTCTACCCAACGGCGTTGCCTCTTGTTGAGTTCCTTCTGATTAAAGATGTGCTCGAGACCCTTGTGATCTGTAAAGACAATATATTTTGTACCATAAAAGTAATGTCTCCAAATCTTGTGTGCAAACACGACGGCGCCTAATTCCAAGTTGTGAGTCGTATAATTTTTCTCATGGACTTTCAGTTGCTTGGATGCATAGGCTATAACCTTTTCTTTCTGCATCAGTACATATCCCAGACCTTGGTGTGACGCATCGCAGTACACGTTGAAAATGTCGGTTCCCTAGGGGAGTGATAGGATTGGTGCACTTCAAAGCTTCTTCTTTAGCAATTGAAAAGCTGATTCTTGTTTATCAGTCCAATCAAACTTTTTATCCTTCTGGGTTAACGTTGTTAAAGACAAGGCTATTTTTCAAAAGTTCTCGATGAATCGCCTGTAATAGCCTGCCAAACCCATAAATTGACGCACCTCAGTCGGAGTCCTTCGTGCTTCCCAGTTTTTGATAGCTTCAATCTTGGACGGGTCTACGTGTATACCTTTCTTATTGATCACATGTCCAAGAAAATGAACTTCACGAATCCAAAACTCACACTTAGAGAATTTGGCATATAGCTTCTCATTCCTGAGTAGTTCCAAAATCAACTTCAAATGATGTTCATGTTCCTCCTTGGTTCGTGAATATATTAATATGTCATCGATAAACACAATCATGAATTTATCCAAATATGGCTTGCACACGCGGTTCATGAGATCTATGAAAATTGCGCGTGCATTAGTCAAACCAAATGGCATAACTAGAAACTCATAGTGACCATAACGAGTCCTAAATGCCGTCTTTGGTATATCCTCTTCCTAGATTCTTAGTTGATGATACCCTGATCGTAGATCAATCTTAGAATAGAAGCTGGAACCTTGAAGTTGATCGAATAAATCATCTATTCGAGGAAGAAGATACTGGTTTTTAATTGTAAGTTTGTTCAACTCCCGGTAATCAATACACAATCTAAAGGTTCCATCCTTTTTTCTTTACAAACAAGATCGGAGCTCCTCACGGTGAGAAACTCGGTCTTATGAAACCTTTATCAAGTTACTCTTGCAGTTGACTTGATAATTCTTGCATCTCGGAAGGTGCTAGACGATACGGTGATCATGAAACTGGTGCGACCCCTGGTATTAGGTCAATCCAGAACTCGACTTGTCGTGGTGGCGGTAATCCATGTAAGTCTTCGGGAAATACCTCAGGGTAAACCCTAATGATTGGTATGTCCTCAAGTCGACGTTCCTCGGATTTCATCTCAACGATGTGAGCCCGGAATGCGCAATAACCCTTGCGTAGATACTTACGGGCTTTCATGCAGTTTATCATTCTCAGCATGGTTCCACTCTTCTCGCCTTGAATTGAAATAATTTCCCTGCTTGGTAGTGGGATGCGTACAATATTTTCGAAACATACGATCTCGGCATGATTTTTCGATAACCAATCCATGCCAATGACGATGTCAAAACTCCCTAGATCAATGGGTAGAAGGTCTATACTAAATTTATGGTTTTCTAGACATAAAGTACAACCCTTAATGACCTCTCCAGTTTTAATTAATTTCCCATTTGCTATTTCAATTGTATAACTTTGATCTAGTTTGCTGGCCTTAATACCGAGTAAAGATTTAAAATCATTTGACACAAAGCTCATATCCGCACCCGAATCGAAAAGTACCGAGGCATAGTGATTGTTTATCAGGAATGTAACAGTGACAATGTTCGGATCCTGTCACGCGTCCCCAGCACCCATCACAAATGCTCTCCCTGATGCCTGAGCGTTGTTCTGATTCTTCAGCTTTGGACAATCTTTCTTGAAGTGCTTCAGATCACCACATTTGACGCATCCTTGTTTAGCTTTACCCGTGGGGTTGGTGTTGGTCCGATAATTTTGTGTGGTATGTCCAAACATTCCACACTTCCCACACTTGATTCGTCCTCCCCCATGGTGATACCCACACTTAGTACACTTCGGTAGCATCCCATTGTATTATTTTCACTCCATAGTATTGGCTGCAAAAGCCTTCACGGTTTCCTGTTTCTTGAACTATTGCTTTCCAGATTTGTCACTCGGCTTTCCCAGCCATTTCCTTTTTTCCCCATATTTACTTTCTTCAAACTCCTTCTTCCCAAATAATCCATTACGCACAACATCATCCTTTAACTTGAATGCTAGAGTTATAGCACTCTTGGCATCCATCGGATTTGATGAAGTTACCATGCTGCGAATTTGAGGCGCAAGGCCCCACAAATATCTCTCAACACGCTATTGTTCTGGTGTGACCATGTGTGCCACTCGGATTGCCCGTTCATCGAAACTGTCGGTTATCAGCGGTGCACTCACTAATATCAATCACCGATTCCATCTTTTCTATCCACCTCATCAGGCTTACTGCACCCTCGGTGCTATTGAAGCTGTGAGGGTTGCAATATAGGAAGGCCTTATAGGTTCACTTCCAGCTTGACGCATCTGTAGGGTCACAAGTCACCATTTTAATAACACCATTAATTTAGATCATGACTATGTGTTACGGATGTGATTACTTGTTCTATTACCTCCGGAACCTCGAGCTCTGCCACTGCCTCCGGCACCTCCTCTGCCGGTACCACTGCCATTCCCTCCACCGCTATTCCGATTGGCTTCGTACTACTCCATGGAGGCAGCTACCCGTTGTGATATGAGTTGCTCCACGTCTACAAAAATCATCTCGTTGTTGTCACCAGTGGTGTCACGGGGCATCCTTCGCTTAGGTGTCATTGTGTTCTTTCTGACATAAAATTTAAAAAGAAACAACATTATATAATAATAATGATACAACATGACATAAGGATACAACATCATCAAACGCAAACAACCATCATCACAACATATAACACATACGTAGTTAAAACATACATTTTACATTGTTCCAAAAGAAAAGGATACAAAATAGATGGGTTCATATGACCACATCAGTACCAAAGTTTCAAACTACATAGTGTGTTACGAGCACAACCCGCCCGTAATAGGTTTAATGAAATAAGTGGGAGTACAACCCAATCAACATGGCAAGTCTAGCCATGACAGCACTAGCTCTAGCTACCATCTCTACAACCAAAGTCCTCTTCTCCAGTGCCTCCACATTGTCATGAACCGTAGTAGTCAACTGCCAGTCCATATCGGCCCTCATCTCCAAGTAATCAGTGGTAACCTGCAGGTCTCTGGTGTTGTCCTCCAGTGTGTCCACTCGGGATCCGAGCCCCCGCTGCAGCCGAGTAGATGCATATCCATGTGCCCGGAGATCGTCTAAGAGTTCATCAAGACACTCCTCGTGTGTGTGTACACGGGCTACTAAAGCAGGAACGTTGAGTACCATGTCCTCCTCAGTGGGGGCAGATGGGATGGGGAGTTTGAGGACTCCCCGAGCTTAAACTTAGAAGGGATGCCCTCCATTTCTATCTAGCATGCAAGAGTACGGGGCATTCAACTGGTGGTAGGGTGATAGCAAGGCCGCTGTCGAGGCGTCTCCTCTCCAATATCCCGGTCCTCAAGTGTCACGTGCAACCAGGGTTCTCTTTTTGGGGCAGTCGTGTCCTCTTCCTGGCGCTCTTGACCATGATCGATCCTCCACACTTCTTGCGGTAGCAGATAGGTGGCTCTCCAAGAGTGACGTCAGGTGGTGTGGAGCTGTTGGTCTGAACCCAATACCGGGGGTGTGTGGTGGGAGTCTCCTCCCTAGCAGGTATGTGGTGCTCTGA
The DNA here is from genome assembly GCA_023525975.1 of Smallanthus sonchifolius. Classification (NCBI taxonomy): domain Eukaryota; kingdom Viridiplantae; phylum Streptophyta; class Magnoliopsida; order Asterales; family Asteraceae; genus Smallanthus; species Smallanthus sonchifolius. The sequence continues at coordinate 95,332,805 of CM042021.1, read as the reverse complement.
CGACTCGTCCTCAGAGTTAGAAGTGGACGTATGGCGACATGATGTAACTACAATATCCATATGATATGATGAATGGTTATGCAATGAAAACATTTTAGTGAGTCATTTAAAATATAGACTAGGTTCACTTTTTGACTCCTAGTTCGCTAAAATCAATGGCTCTAATATCAATCTGTCACACCCCGCCAAGGCGGAAACGCGAGACGTAACGTTCATGGTTTCCAAAGCATATGACTATCGCAAACACATACATGATAATTGAATACATAAACAAGTTTAAAGCCTTACAATTCAAAATGTTAATTGAGTTTACAAAAAGTTAAGATTTTGAAAATATGACTCATATACAAGAGAAATCCCCCAAAACCTGTATCCATCGTGCATGCATGTATCCAACATTTCTAACCTTGCGACCACGTTCAATTTCCTGAAAAACATATTTAAAAAGTGTCAACACGGGGTTGGTGAGTTCACAAGTTTTGATCAAATGTTCTTGTAGTACCAACGTTCACAATCGTTCAAATATATAAGTTTTTCCGATCAAATAGTTTATACATATAACCAATGATTTGAACAATGAATGACTAATTGACCCCATTTGTAAACTAGCAAGGAATACAAATAATATGTAATACATGAGACCGTAACCAAACCATGACTGGTGAATGCCCCTTACTCGCTATACACGAGAACATAACAAGATAATATGTGGCCATTTGACCCTTCAAGTACCGGTTAGCGCGACTAACCTTGACCGGGGGCTTCACCCCCAATAGTACTATTCATAGAATCGTAGGCCAAGTCCATAGCTAATGGTTACAAAATGTTGATGTTCTTCAGGGGACTTTTAGAGCTCTATTGTTCCTCATGCAAACATAACGGTCTCGTCTTTGTTCGTTTCATTAATGTATGAAAATAAGTACAAGTACGTATTTTGGTTCTATATGCAAACATAGATATTTACATATTTTGGTTCTTATACACGCATACATACACTTTAACAATTTCCAAGTTAATAAACTTTAAACACACACATTAATACCTATATATAGATAATGATTTCTACATGTATGCATTCATGTTAAAGTGTTTTTATCAAGTGTTAACCACACTTTAGATTACTAACCACACTTATCATTATATGTTTAAAACAACAAGAGTATAGATACATACAAAATTTTGGCATATATATATATATACATACAAAACTTTAGTTTTTCAAACTTAATAAAGTTAAACTTTATAAAACTCTTTAGCTTTTCAAAAACTTTTGTTTTCATGGTGAACAACAAGCTATAAGCTAGAAAAAATAAAGATGGAAGTAAACATTTGTGTCGGTTTCATACCACTAGACAAAGCTAGGAGAAGAATCACAAGTAGAAGGTGATAAAGGCTTGAGTTGCTAACAAAACCGACGCCTAAACATCCAAGGCTTCCTTGAATCTCCAAGCTTCTTAGCTAACTTTCTAGAGAATTTGAATCTTGAATTTGAAAGTTGCAGAGTGTGTTTGTGTGCATCAATTTTTATGGGGAGAAAAAGATGGAGATGGAGTGTTGGTTCCATCTTCATCATCACAAGGCATGGCATGAATGGATGGATTTAACTCTTAGCTTGAATTACAGTTGAAAGAGTATGGGCTTCATGACACAAAGATGGGGAATAAATGGAGAAGACAAGGTGGGTGGCCCTACCTTGAATCTCGGCCGAGATTGGGGAGTGGGTGGGGGTTGGGTCTTGTTCCAATGGCTAGATAAAATCTAAGTCCTAGTTAGGTGGTTTTTAGGTGGTGTAACCCGGTAGGCATTTTTATGATCGAAAACCCCTATGTATTTTGTGCAGCTTTCCCCACTAGTCTAGACAACTAACTACTTATAGTCCGTCATAGATAATACTTTACTATTTTTATATATGTCCACATATAAAGATAACTCATGGACTGTGTGAATTAATTATTTTCATGTGAATTATTATCACCAATATGTATGTTTTTATATCAAAATGTGTTTCTAGACTTTACTTGTATGTTATTTGATAATCACCAATGACCGTACATTGTGGGTTATAAATGTTTATAACTTAGTAATTCTTAAAATTACTAAAATATGACACGTGTTACATTGCTAGACTCCTGACAATACTTTGTCAAACAATGATCGAGGAAATATAAAATATGAATGTGCAATTATGAATATGGATATTGACCTGAAATGCTGGGTGTCACACTTCATTTCACTTGGTAAGACTTGATCTTCGGAATTGCACTTTAATCTTCAACCGGCAATGCTTCAATCTTGAGACAAAAGACTCCCTCTAAACTCATGCATCCGTTGTAGAGCAATTTTGTTTGGCCTCTTCATGAAAACCGACGAATCCAACACTTTTCATTGTAGTCCATCCTCTCAACAGTAATCACCTCTGCATTAACTCAAGAATCTTACACCACTATGCCAAAAGTGACATACGACCACACTTTTTCATTAACCACCCTGCCACACTTTCGATTAAATGTGTGACTAAAGGTCATTAATCACATTTCAAAACCTTCTAGCCTACTTTTACCCAAACATTTTATTTGTTCATGTGACCATTGTATAACAGTTCAAAACCTTTAGCTACACATTAAGAAAAAACTTTGACATTTAGTAGCCACACTAGAAAAGTGTGATCTACGGCCACAATATTTGTTTCATTTTTCATACATGTGACAAAAAACACATATTTCCGAAACCTTTAGCCACACTTTACGAAAAAACTGTGACATTTAGTAGCCACAGTAGAAGAGTGTGGCCAAATGTGATCTATGGCTACAGTATTTGTTTCATGTGACTAAAAACACATCATTTTGAAACATTTAGAATCACTTTATGAAAAAACTGTCACATTTAGTAACCATACTAGAAAAGAGTGGGAAAATGGCACCAACAGCCATATTGGTATTTGTTTGAATTTATGTGCGACTAAAAGTGATAAATGGTCATGGTAAAATGTTTTACGTGTGGCTAAAAGTAATAAATGGACATTGTAAAATGTTTTACGCGTGGCTAAAAGTAATAAATGGACATGGTTAAAGTTTTTATGTGTGGCTAAAAGTAATAAACGGACACGGTTAATAGTGCGTGTGGCCTATGGTCTTTGCACTTCCTACCGCAAAATTCAATTTGTCAGAGGAAGATGATCGACCGGACGCGAGGCGCACCCTCCTGTAAATACCAATTCACCAAATTAGGTTTTCATTCAACCAAAAAATCTTCGTCGCCCTTTTCTCAAAACAAAAAAAAACGATCAAAATGGCGCAACAATGGAGAGTACGAGCAACCGGCGGGGCACCACCACACTACGAGGTTAATCCGAGGCCTATCACGCTGAAGATCCACCACAAGGGCCACTTCATATCCATTCCCGCCGGCGAGTAGGAATACAACAGCAGCGTTGAGAGCTTTGTTGACTACAACAACATTGATCTCTTTTCATAGAAAGACCTTGACCACATGGTTAAAGCTCTAGGGTACACGACGGTTGTGTATTTTAACACCTTTTTCAGGATCCCATACTTGTCACTGGAGTATGTTGTTGAAGTGTATAGTGACATTGATAAGAGGGTTGTGGCCTTCCACGGGAAGAATGCTACTGAACTCTCCCTCTACCTTATGAGGGAGCAGGACTCCACCTTCATCTCTGATGCTATGTTTGGGCAGAGGAGGATAGGCGAGAACATTGTAGGAGATACTACATGGTCCACATCCTCATCTGAGGAGGATGAGGATTTGTTATCTGATGCTAGGTCATAGTGATCTTTTTTTTTCAAAAAACAGGTCATAGTGATATAGTTTTGTAATTATGATTTTTTTGTAAAAAATATGGTTATATGTATAATATATCAGTTTTTTGTTATTTGGTTGATGCATATGATCGTTGTTTTGTTATTTTACCATATACTGACCATTTACCATATGCTAACCAATATTTGACCATTTGCAATTGGTCTATAATTGCAGCAATTGCATACCATTTGAGCATATACTGATAACAGTTGACCAATTGCAAAGATAAATCAAACTAATATAAATCAATCCAAAGACATAGCAGTTGCACAGTTGACCATATCCTGAAATCCAAAGACATACTAGTTGACCATATATTAACCATTTACCATATATTGACCGATATTTGTCGATTTGCAATTGGTCTACAATTGCATACCATTTGACAATATACTGATAACAGTTGACCATTTGACCATTTTAATTTCAAATATACACAACTGCTGGTTTTGGAGAACAACCTCACTAGCAGTTTCACTCACAAGGTCTTCTATAAATCAAACTAATATAAATCTAACCAAAGACATAGCAGTTGCGTAGTTGACCATTTCCTGAAATCCAAAGACATAACAGTTGACCAGTTGACCATATATTAACCATTTACCGTATACTGACCAAAATTTGAGAATTTTCAATTAGTCTACAATTGCAGCAATTGCATACCATTTCACCATATATTGATAACAGTTGACCATATACTGACCATTTGCAATTGGTCTACAATTACAATAATTGATAAAAGTTGACCATTTTAATTTCAAATAGACATAGTAGGTCCTAGAGCCTCGTAGCGAAGCGGAAAAACAAATATCTGGTCGTTAATTCGTGTGGGAACGGTGACGGTTCACAGGAATCAACAGAAAGGAAACGTAATCCATAACAAAGAAGTCATCTCACATTATAGACCACATACCGAAGGAGTACACATCTCTCGTTTACGCTCACGGTTCACGGGGGCCGGTAGAGCTCATCCCGGCCAGAAACTCTCTCAACCTTGTCCTAGAGTTCCACCTATAAATGAAGACAAGTCTTCTATTAATAGGGGGCAGGAACTATTCATTCGTACTTACAAAGTACGCAAGGCAAAAGCCATGCGTACTTACTAAGAACGCAGGAACAAGGCGGTGTACTTGCTAAGTACGCAGGAACACCTTCCTGCGTACTAGCCTAGTACACCAATACATAGAATTTTATCTATAGTTACTAAAACATGCTTCTACAGACTCCCTCTTATCTATAGCATCAAATTCTATCTATCACTAACACTGACAACCATCAGTTTACAAAGAATGTCCTAACAGACTCTCTCTAAACTAATGACATCACGTGTCTTCTGGCGAGACTTGATATTCTGGCATTCCACTTGTGATCTTCCGATCTTCAATCGTCAATTTGCAGTCTTCAGTTACCGAGTAATCGTCAAACGCACCGACTCCCCTTTAACTAATGCTTGCATTGTAGATCAAACCAAGTGCTTCAATAAGAACCAACTAACCCAACACACATCATTGTAGTTCATCCTCTCAGCAGTAGCTTTCTCCAACCTGACTTAGACTTCCTCCAAATCAGCTGGCATATGATAGAGAGGTTGAATTTCCAATAATCTGCATCAAATCAATGAGCTCCCATAGGAATTCTAGTAAGATACACTTCAGTCTTCAAACCAGATGTGTCCAACTCTATCCTGTATCTTCACCAGTCAACCAAATTCCCAGAGATGTTCATTTACAATTTCCCCTTTCAATTTAAGCTCCATCTGACTAGACCATAAACAAGGGAACATTTCCTATCCCGTCGGCCAATGATAAAGGTTCCATCTTCAACTAAAAATCCAGCAGAGATCCAACTTCATCTTGAAAACACTCGATAGAATAAAACACAAAATCATGCTCGGCGGTGATCACCCTATATCCAAAGTCTAACATTCTTTAATTAGATCTTCATTCCAGGTTAACATCCCCTAATCTGTATACATTCACCATGGAATGAAGTTCCATAACTAGGTTGTCTATCTGGATTCCACCCAGATCCCAAATGAGAAATCCAATTATAACTAAATCACATCAAATCTTGAACACATGCTTGACCAAAGAGCACGAAAAAATATAGTTTACACGAGAAATCTCAGGAAAGAATCGCAGTTGAAATTTTTATCCCCCTCATTTCTCTGTAAACTATGACCAGCTTCATCACCACTTCACTCAAATCCTCAAAAAACCACAACTAGTCAACTCGCGGATTTTATTCTTTTATTCCTTTGCAAAGATCCAAAATAGCAAAAATTTGTGTTCAAGTTGTTCCAGTATTCATCCCCTATTAAAGAAGTATCATAGATACTCGTAGCCTATATATTCAGGTTTGAATACCTAACTAATATGATTCTTTTTGCAAAGACCCAAAGCAACAACATCTTCACAAATAAAACGAGACCTTTAGCCGATTACGACCCAGTTGCTCAACGTGATTCAATATTCATTCCCTATTAAAAAGGTATCCCGGATACTCGTAGCCTACATTTTCAGCTTTGGACACTTAAACAAATTATGACAATTGATATCATCCAACAAAAAAATCTCGTCCTTCTTTCGCCAAGCCACATCAAATACAAATTTTGGTCCCGAAAAACCAAAACTGCTATCTTTTAAAAAATGGCCCGAAACAAGCGTATAAACTATCCGTCAAATTTTTTATTTTTTTTAGTCCCAGAGAATCTAGCTCATGCATATTTAATAAATATGCAGATATAGGGTGTTCCTGCATACTTAGTAAGTACACAGGTCACCTCTTCATGCGTACTTAGTAAGTACCCATGGCTAACCCATGCGTACTTAGTAAGTACGCCGAAAAGGTGATCTTGCATGCTTATTCAGCACAGCAGCGCTCTTGACTGATCTTGACAAGAATGCTCGAAAAGTGTAGGATCTGAGAAATTGATGCTTCCAAAAGCTTAGAAATCATCTTCTAACAAACCCTCAGCCTTCCAAACACCAAATGAAGCGATAACAAAGAAGAATTTAAGGATTTTGGTCTGAAAAAGGTAGCCACCCGTATGAAATCAGATCTGCTCAAAACCCTAAAAACTAGAATCTGGAACACAAATCAACAAACACCGAGTCTCTAACACCAGTTGTAGGTCCCGGGAGCCTCGTCGCGTAGGGGAAAAACAAAGATATGGTCGTTGATTCGCGTGGGAACGGTGTAGAACGAGAAAGTGAAAACCAAAAGCAAACAACAAGAGAATCGACAGAAATGAAACGTAATCCATAACAAAGAAGTCATCTCACATTACAGACCACATACCAAAGGAGTACACATCTCTCGTTTACGCTCACGGTTCACAGGGGCCGGGAGCTCAACCTTGTCCAAGAGTTCCACCTACAAATGAAGATAAGTCTCCTATTTATTGGGGCAGGAACTATTCATGCGTACTTACTAAGTACGCAGAAACATGGTGGTGTACTTGCTAAGTACGCAAGAACACCCTCCTACGTACTAGCCTAGTACACCGATACATAGAATTTTATCTATAGTTACTAAAACATGCTTCTACATACATATATATATAAAAAGATTTAGTTCTTTTACATATCAGTTATGATCTAGCTAGGTCCAGTCATTTGTCCATCCTCAGAGATACATGATCATCTTCACATCTGCATCAACTTGATTAGGAGGTGGTTCTTTTTGGTTTTTTAGTCCTACAAAGTATGATCTAGCTGCAGCTGAGATTTGGTCTGCAGTTGGAGGCTCTGTTGGATTCAACGAGGTTCTTATTGGTAGAGCTTCATCATCGTAGACTAGCTTGGGTGGCACATTTTCAGGAAAGTTCTATCTGAGATCTTTCAAAATCTTGTAGTTTTCAAAAGTTTTTCTTTCATTCCATCTTTTAATTGTAGAAGGTTGATCCATCTTTTCTTCTATCATTTCATCCTTCATTCTCTTCATTTTGAGTGCCTTATCAACACTAGTAGTTGTTCTACATGCTTTCCAATTTGAAGTGTACAATATGATATTTTTTTAATGTTGCACATAGATTGGAATCTCTGACTATTGCATTTGAAAGTTCTTGGCATTTACGAAAGGCAATGTCTTTTTGGTCTCTGATGATCAACAATTCCTTTTCTATCATCTGTTGGGTCTCTTTATCAGACATGCTAGCCTACTACAACATCGCCTTGAATTTGTTTTTTTTGTTGGGTCTCTTTTTTTTTAATTTTTTTTAATCCCAGAGAATCTAGCTTGTGCGTACTTAATAAATACGCAGATATAGAGTGTTCATGCGTATTTAGTAAGTTCGTAAAGCCAAGTGTACATGCGTACTTGGTAAGTACGTAGGTCAACTCCTCATGCGTAGTTAGTAACTACGCAGAAAAGGTGATATTGCGTACTTATTCAGCACAGCAGCGTTTTTGACTGATCTTGAGAAGAATGCTCGAAAAGTGTTGGATCTGAGTAATTGATGCTTCCGAAAGCTAAGAAATCATCTTCTAACAAACCCTCAGCCTTCCAAACACCAAATGACGCGATAACAAAGACGAATTTAAGGATTTTGGTCTGAAACAGGTAGCGACCCGTATGAACTCAGATCTGCTCAAAACCTTTAATACTCGAATCTGGAACACAAATCAACGAACACCGAGGCTCTAATACCAGTTATAGGTCCCAGGAGCCTCGTCGCGCAGCGAAAAAACAAAGATCTGGTCTTTGATTCATGTGGGAACGGTGAAGAACGAGACAGAGAAAAACAAAAGCAAACAACAAGAGAATCGACAGAAACGAAACGTAATCCATAACAAAGAAGTCATCTCACATTACAGACCACATACCGAAGGAGTACACATCTCTCTTTTACGCTCACGGTTCACAGGGTCCGGGAGAGCTCATCCCGGCCAGAACCTCTCTTAACCTTGTCCCAGAGTTCCACCTACAAATGAAGAAAAGTCTTCTATTTATTGGAGCGATAACGAAGACGAATGAAGCGATAACGAAGACGAATTTATGGATTTTGGTCTGGAAAAGGTAGCGACCAAATGAATGAACACCAAGGCTCTGATACAAGTTGTAGGTCGCGCAGCGGAAAAACAAAGATTTGGTCGTTGATTCGTGTGGGAATGGTGAAGAACGAGACAGAGAAAACCAAAAGCAAACAACAATAGAAACGACAGAAACGAAACGTAATCCATATCAAAGAAGTCATCTCACATTACAGACCACATACTGAAGGAGTATACATCTCACGTTTACACTCACGGTTCATAGGGGCCGGGAGAGCTACTCCCTGCCAGAACCTCTCCCAACCTTGTCCCAGAGTTCTACTTACAAATGAAGACAAGTCTTCTATATATAGGGGCAGGAACTATTCATGCGTACTTACTAAATACTCAAAGCAAAAGCCATGCGTACTTACTAAGTACGCAGGAACAAGGTGGTGTACTTGCTAAGTACGAAGGAACCCCCTCCTGCGTGCTAGCCTAGTACACCGATACATAGACATTTATCTATAATTACCAAAACAAGCTTCTATAAACATATATATAAAATAACATCAGTTCTTGTACATATCAGTTATGATCTTGCTAGGTCCAGTCACTTGTCCATCCTCAGAGATTCATACATGATCATCTACAACAACTTGATCAAGAGGTGGTTCTTTTTGGTTTTAGTCCTGCAGGTGAGATTTGGTCTGCAGTTGGAGGCTCTGTTGGATTCAACGAGGTTCTTATTGGTAGAGCCTCATCATCGTAGACTGGCTTGGGTGGCACCTTTTCTGGAAAGTTCTGTCTGAGATCTTTCAAAATCTTGTAGTTTTCAAAAGTTTTTCTTTCATTCCATCTTTTAATTGTAGCAGGTTGATCCATATTTTCTTCTATCATTTCATCCTTTATTCTATTCTTTTTGAGTGCCTTATCAACACTAGTAGTTGTTCTACATGCTTTCCGATTTGGTGGTGTTTGTGCACTAGAAGGGTGTTCCATCATTTTACTAATCCTCATGATTTCCCCTTCTAATGATTCTACGGTCCAGTCTACACACTAACCTCTTTTTGAAGTGTACTTCTTGTTCTAAGTGATCCAATCAATATGATATTTTTTAAATGTTGCATGTAGATTGGAATCTGTGACTATTGCATTTAAAAGATCATGGCATTTATGAAAGGCAATGTCTTTTAGGTCTCTGATGATCAACAATTCCTTTGCTAGCATCTGCTGGGTCTCTATATCAGACATGCCTTTACACTTTAATAAAACATCGTCTTGAATTTGTTTTTTTTTTGTTGGGTCTCTTTTTTTAATACCAGAGAATCTAGCTCATGCGTATTTAATAAATACGCAGATATAGGGCATTCCTGCGTACTTAGTAAGTTCGCAAAGGCAAGTGTACATGCATACTTGGTAAGTACACAGGTCAACTCCTCATGCGTACTTAGTAAGTACGCAGGGCTAACCCATGCGTACTTAGTAAGTACACAGAAAAGGGGATATTGCGTACTTATTCAGCACAACAGCGTTCTTGACTGATCTTGAGGAGAATTCTCGAAGAGTGTTGGATCTGAGAAATTGATGCTTCCAAAAGCTTAGAAATCATCTTCTAACAAACCCTCAGCCTTCCAAACACCAAATGAAGCAATAACAAAGACGAATTTAAGGATTTTGGTCTGAAAAGGGTAGCGACCCGTATGAACTTAGATCTGCTCAAAACCCTAAAAACTTGAATCTGAAACACAAATCAATGAACATCGAGGCTCTTATACCAGTTTTTGGTCCCGGGAGCCTCGTCGCGCAGCAGAAAAACAAAGATCTGGTCGTGGATTCGTGTTAGAACGGTGAAGAACGAGACAGAGAAAACCAAAAGCAAACTCCATGAGAATCGACCGAAAAGAAACGTAATCCATAACAAAGAAGTCATCTCACATTACATACCACATTCCGAAGTAGTACACATCTCTCGTTTATGCTCATGGTTCACGGGGGCCGGGTGAGCTCATCCCGGCCAGAACCTCTCTCAACCTTATCCTAGAGTTCCACCTACAAATGAAGACAAGTCTTCTATTTTTAGGGGACAGGAACTATTCATGCGTACTTACTAAGTACGAAAGGCAAAAGCCATGCGTACTTACTAAGTACGCAGGAACAAGGTGGTGTACTTGCTAAGTACGCAGTAACATCCTCCTGCGTACTAGCCTAGTACACCGATACATAGAATTTTATCTATAGTTACTAAAACATGTTTCTACATTCATATATATATAAAAACATCAGTTCTTGTACTTATCAGTTATGATCTAGCTAGGTCTAGTCACTTATCCATCCTAGGATATTCATACATGATCATCTTCGCATCTGCAACAACTTGATCACGAGGTTGTTCTTTTTACTTTTTTAGTCCTACAAAGTATGATCTAGCTGCAGCTAAGATTTGGTCTGCAGTTGGAGGCTATGTTGGATTCAACGAGGTTCTTATTGGTAGAGCTTCATCATCGTAGACTGGCTCGGGTGGCACCTTTTCAGGAAAGTTATATCTGAGATCTTTCAAAATCTTGTAGTTTTCAAAAGTTTTTCTATCATTCCATCTTTTAATTGTAGCAGGTTGATCCATCTTTTCTTCTATCATTTCATCCTTAAATCTCTTCATTTTGAGTTCCTTATCAACATTATTAGTTGTTCTACATGCTTTCAAATTTGGTCGTGTTTGTGCACTAGAAGGGTGTTCCATCATTTTATTAATCCTCAAGATTTCCCCTTCTAATGCTTCTACGGTCCAGTCTACACTCTGTCCTCTTTTTGAAGTGTACTTCTTGTTCTGCATGTTTCAATCAATATGATATTTTTTAATGTTGCACGTAGATTGGAATCTGTGACTGTTGCATTTGAAAGTTCTTGGCATTTACGAAAGGCAATGTCTTTTATCAGACATGCCTTTACACTTTACTACAACATCTTCTTGAATTTGTTCTTTTTTGTTGGGTCTTTTTTTTTAATCCCAGAGAATCTAGCTCATGCGTACTTAGTAAATACGCAGATATAGGGTGTTCCTGCGTACTTAGTAAGTTCGCAAAGCCAAGTGTACATGCGTACTTGGTAAGTACGCAGGTCAAATCCTCATGCGTACTTAGTAAGTACGCGGGGCTAACACATGCGTACTTAGTAAGTACGCAGAAAAAGGTGATATTGCGTACTTATTCAGCACAGCAGCGTTTTTGACTGATCTCGAGGAGAATGCTCGAAAAGTGGTGGATCTGAGAAATTGATGCTTCCAAAATCTTAGAAATCATCTTCTAACAAACCCTCAGCCTTCCAAACACCAAATGAAGTGATAACAAAGACGAATTTAAGGATTTTGGTCTGAAAAGGGTAGGGACCCGTATGAAATCAGATCTCCTCAAAACCCTAAAAACTCGAATCTGGAACACAAATCAACAAACACCGAGGCTCTGATACCAGTTGTAGGTCCCGGGAGCCTCGTCACGCAGTGGAAAAACAAAGATCTGGTCAATGATTCGTGGGGGAATGGTGAAGAACGAGACAGAGAAAAAAAAAGCAAACAACATGAGAATCGACAAAAACTAAACGTAATCCATAACAAAGAAGTCATATCACATTACAGACCACATGCCGAAGGAGTACACATCTCTCGTTTAGGCTCATGGTTCACGGGGGCCGGGAGAGCTCATCCCGGCCAGAACCTCTCTCAACCTTGTCACAGAGTTCCACCTACAAATGAAGACAAGTCTTTTATTTATTGGGGGCAGGAACTATTCATGCGTACTTACTAAGTACGAAAGGCAAAAGCCATGCGTACTTACTAAGTAAGCAGAAACAAGGTGGTGTACTTGCTAAGTACGCAGGAACACCCTCCTGCGTACTAGCCTAGTACACCGATACAAAGAATTTTATCTACAGTTACTAAAACATGCTTCTACATTCACATATATAAAAAAACATCAGTTCTTGTACAGATCTGTTATGATCTAGCTAGGTCCAGTCACTTGTCCATCCTCAGATATTCATACATGATCATCTTCACATCTGCAGCAACTTGATCAGGAGGAGGTTCTTTTTGGTTTGTTAGTCCTACAAAGTATGATCTTGCTGTAGCTGAGATTTGATCTGCCGTTGGAGGCTCTGTTGGATTCAACGAGGTTCTTATTGGTAGACCTTCATCATCGTAGACCAGCTTGGGTTGCACCTTTTCAGGAAAGTTCGATCTGAGATATTTCAAAATCTTGTAGTTTTCAAGAGTTTTTCTTTCTTCCATCTTTTAATTGTAGCAGGTTGATCCATCTTTTCTTCTATCATTTCATCCTTCATTCTCTTCATTTTGAGTGCCTTATCAACACTAGTAGTTGTTCTACGTGCTTTCAAATTTGGTGGTGTTTGTGCACTAGAAGGGTGTTCCATCATTTTAATAATCATCATGATTTCCCCTTCTAATGATTCTACGGTCCAGTCTACATGCTGTCCTCTTTTTGAAGTGTACTTCTTGTTCTGCATGATCCAATCAATATGATATTTTTTAATGTTGCACGTAGATTGGAATATGTGACTGTTGCATTTTAAAGTTCTTGGCATTTACGAAAGGCAATGTCTTTTATCAGACATGCCTTTACACTTAACTACAACATCGCCTTGAATTTGTTTTTTTTGTTGGGTCTCTTTTTTTTTAATCCCAGAGAATCTAGCTCATGCGTACTTAGTAAATACGCAGATATAGGGTGTTCGTGCGTACTTAGTAAGTTCGCAAAGCCAAGTGTACATGCGTACTAGGGAAGTACGCAGGTCAAATCCTCATGCGTACTTAGTAAGTACGCGGGGCTAACACATGCGTACTTAGTAAGTACGCACAAAAGGTGATATTGCGTACTTATTCAGCACAGCAGCGTTTTTGACTGATCTTGAGGAGAATGCTTGAAAAGTGTTGGATCCGAGAAATTGATGCTTCCAAAATCTTAGAAACCATCTTCTAACAAACCCTCATCCTTCCAAACACCAAATGAAGTGATAACAAAGATGAATTTAAGGATTTTGGTCTGAAAAGGGTAGCGACCCGTACGAACTCAGATCTCCTCAAAACCCTAAAAACTCGAATCTGGAACACAAATCAACGAACACCGAGGCTCTGATACCAGTTGTAGGTCGCCGCGGAAAAACAAAGATCTAGTCGTTGATTCATGTGAGAACGATGAAGAACGAGACAGAGAAAAACAAAAGCAAACAACATGAGAATCAATAGAAACGAATCGTAATCCATAACAAAGAAGTCATCTCACATTAAAGACCACATATCGAAAGAGTACACATCTCTCGTTTACGCTCACGGTTCACGGGGGCCGGGAGTGCTCATCCCGGCCAGAACCTCTCTCAACCTTTTCCCAGAGTTCCACCTATAAATGAAAACAAGTCTTCTATTTATAGGGGCAGGAACTATTCATGCGTACTTACTAAGTACGAAAAGCAAAAGCCATGCGTACTTACTAAGTTCGCAGAAAAAAGGTGGTGTACTTGTTAAGTACGCAGGAACACCCTCCTGCATACTAGCCTAGTATACCGATACATAGAATTTTATCTATAGTTACTAAAACATGCTTCTACATTCATATATATAAAAAAACATCAGCTCTTGTACCTATCAGTTATGATCTAGCTAGGTCCAGTCACTTGTCCATCCTCAGATATTCATACATGATCATCTTCACATCTGCAGCAACTTGATCTGGAGGTGGTTCTTTTTGGTTTGTTAGTCCTACAAAGTATGATCTAGCTGCAACTAAGATTTGGTCTGCAGTTGGAGGCTATGTTAGATTCAACGAGGTTCTTATTGGTATAGCTTTATCATCGTTGACTGGCTCGGGTGGCACCTTTTCAGGAAAGTTCTATCTGAGATCTTTCAAAATCTTGTAGTTTTCAAAAGTTTTTCTTTCATTCCATCTTTTAATTGTAGCAGGTTGATCCATATTTTCTTCTATCATTTCATCCTTCATATTCTTCATTTTGAGTGCCTTATCAACACTAGTAGTTGTTCTGCATGCTTTCCAATTTGGTGGTGTTTGTGCACTAGAAGGGTGTTCCATCATTTTACTAATCCTCATGATTTCCCTTTCTAATTCTTCGACGGTCTAGTCTACACGCTGGCCTCCTTTTGAAGTGTACTTCTTGTTCTGCAAGATCCAATCAATATGATATCTTTTTAATGTTGCACGCAGATTGGAATATGTGACTATTGCATTTTAAAGTTCTTGGCATTTACGAAAGGCAATGTATTTTATCAGACATGCCTTTACACTTTACTACAACATCATCTTGAATTTGTTTTTTTTGTTGGGTCTCTTTTTATTTTTGTTTTTAATCCTAGAGAATCTAGCTCATGCTTTGATGTCGTCCAGATGGTCTATAAAATAAACTACTAAACCTAACCTACACTCCTAAGTAATAAATGGAAAACCTATGAACTAGACCGCACTGACAGGCAAGTGTACCTATCGAGTGTAGCATACTACCTAGGTCAGAATCCTACTTGCAAAGCACAACTTCTAACGGTTCTGGAAACTATGATGGATCTGGGTTTCTAAAGATGACAACTAAAGACTACCTAGTGGATCCCTAATCACTCTCAAGGTGTCACCAACTAAGCTACCTAAAGATGTACTGAACTCACCAGATGGTTGGATCACCTCTCGGGTATTTCCAACAATGACAATGTACCCGAATAGACAGATTACCTCTCAGTCTCACTGTCCACCACTACATTCGAAGAATGCAAGGGGTAATCTCAAGATAATAACTATGACATGACCTAGCTACAATCACTAGACACCTAATACTAACGCCCTCTCAGATTACTAACACTCAGATTCCTAATGACGAAGACTAGACAACTAATTCTCACCTCTCGGGTATTGAACTAGGACACACATTCAATTCTAATCAGCAATCAAACACAACTCCTATGGTTACTACGTCTAGCAAGCCACTCAACAATCACAAACCCTAAGATCAATGACTTGAATACGCAAATCAAACTGGCAGACAACCACAATAAGCATACTTAGTTATAATCAATCACACAATCAGAATTAAACATGCTATATCATCATAATTATCACACAAAGATCGCTTACAAAATCATTAGTCCATTCAAAATATCCACAACCGATAAAAATCACAACTTTAACAAATATTCATCGTAACCTAAGAAGCATCAATGGTTTTAGCCTACAATCATGCTCAAAACAACTAGAATAGCAGAATCAAACACAACCATGGTTTCAAACATAAGAAACAAAGATAAAGGTTCAATCTTTGGAACCGAAAACGCTAAAACTAACGCACCCCGGATCAAAGACTCGATCTTTTCACTTCAATCCTCTTCTCCAGCCTCAAAATTGCCCTAGAAATCTCCTCTAACGGCAAAGATATGAACTCTTTGTAATATGGCATTCAAATTCTATTTAAATTGATTTTAGGGTTTTTTCATGGATTTTGGGTTTCTCACGTACCGTGAGACATCAGGCTGGGTTCCTCGCGTACCGCAGGGAAAAAAATAGTCGCGGTCGTATCTAGCTTCCCTGGTGTACCGCGAGAACTGGTATGACTCCCTTCGCGTACCGCGAGGGACTTGAATTCCACATTTTCTTCTTTATTTCTTTCGACTTTATTCTCTTGCTCGGTTTCTTCACGATATAGCTTCCTATTATTCACGAGCTCCTGTAAATATACAATAGACTCAGTAGTATACAAAAACAACTCAAAACGAATATAAAACTAATCAAAAATGCACAAATACAACATAATAAAGATGTGTGCTTCGCACTACATCATGCGTACTTAATAAATAAGCAGATATAGGGTGTTCCTGTGTAATTTGAAAGTTCGCAAAGCCAAGTGTACATGTGTACTTGGTAAGTACGCAGGTCAACTCCTCATGCATACTTAGTAATTACGTAGGGCTAACCCATGCGTACTTAGTAAGTTCGCAGAAAAGGTGATATTGCGTACTTTTTCCGCACATCAGCGTTCTTGACTGATCTTTGGATCTGAGAAATTGATTCTTCCAAAAGCTTAGAAATCATCTTCTAACAAACCCTCAGCCTTCCAAACACCAAATGAAGCGATAACAAAGACGAATTTAAGGATTTTGGTCTGAAAAAGGTAGCGACCCGTATGACCTCAGATTTTCTCAAAACCATAAAAACTCGAATCTGGAACACAAATAAACGCACACCGAGGCTCTGATACCAGTCGTAGGTCCCAAGAGCCTCTTCGCGCAGCATAAAAACAAAGATCTAGTTGTTAATTGATGTGGGAACGGTGAAAAACGAGACAAAGAAAACCAAAAGCAAACAACAAGAGAATCGACAGAAACGAAACGTAATACATAACAAAGAAGTCTTCTCACATTACAGACCACATACTGAAATAGTACACATCTCTCGTTTACGCTCACGGTTCACGGGGGCCGGGAGAGCT
Organism: Smallanthus sonchifolius; assembly: GCA_023525975.1. Lineage (NCBI taxonomy): Eukaryota > Viridiplantae > Streptophyta > Magnoliopsida > Asterales > Asteraceae > Smallanthus > Smallanthus sonchifolius. The sequence goes on along the minus strand of CM042021.1, from coordinate 95,315,520 downwards.
CATCCCAGCCCGAACCTCTCTCAACCTTGTCCCAGAGTTCCATCTACAAATGAAGATAAGTCTTCTATTTATAGGGGTAGGAACTATTCATGCGTACTTACTAAGTACGCAAGGCAAAAGCCATGCGTACTTACTAAGTATGCATGAGCACCCTCCTGCGTACTAGCCTAGTACACCGATACGTAGAATTTTATGTATAGTTAATAAAACATGGTTCTACATACAATTATATAAAAAAACATCAGTTCTTGTACATATCAGTTATGATCTACCTAGGTCCAGTCACTTGTCCATCCTCGGAGATTCATACATGATCATGTTCACATCTGTAGCAACTTGATCAGGAGGTGGTTCTTTTTGGTTTTTTAGTCCTGCAAAGTATGATCTAGCTGCAGCTGAGATTTGGTCTGCAGTTGGAGGCTCTGTTGGATTCAACGACATTTTTATTCGTTGTACGTCCTGATTATAAACAAAATCACTCAAACGATCGATTACACACACACAGGCGGAATCTGTGTGTATGGTGGTGAAACAAGGGTGAGAAATAGAAATGGTGATAATAATAGGCTAACCACACTCAGAATCAACACATAAATGATACGTAATTGTAAGAACAACATATGAAAGAAATCCAAATGTGTATTGATTCAGAAAACTGTGAAAGAGAGAATTTCAGGGTTAAAGCTGCTATCCACACCCTAAACATTCTCAAACTAGGCTATTTATAGTATGTTGACAGGCATCGAAACTATGCTTACCGAAACTAGTAGTTTCAGTTGAGCATTTACAAGTGAAAGAACAAGCCTGTCGAAACTCCATATCTATTGAAACTACTTGTTTCGATTGAACAAAACTCAATTGAAACTAAGTAGTTTCGATGGCCCAGACTTAGACTAAAATAGGAAATTACATTAAAAGAAATTACAAGTAAATAAACAAAACTAACATTGTTCAAAATACATTGATGACATCAGCTTACAAAAATATAAGACTCCACAATCTCCCCCTAAGCTGTTTCATCAATGTCTTCATCTCTTCGCTAAGCAGTTGGCTCTTGACTTGGTTTCTGAAAAAGTGGCTTGGCATTCAATGACACCACCCATTGATAGGCCTTAACACCAGCTTCACCATCTCCACGAAAGATCTTGATAGGGTTGTTAAATAACACTTCAAGATCCTAAGGTTGAAATTTCAATAGCTCCATAGGTTCAAAAATATGAATGTCTTCCTTGCCTTCACACTTAATCACAACACTTTTAATGGTTGAGTTGTAAAACCATTTAGTGAAATTTTGAAGTTGGACTGGTACAGACCTTGGTAGTTGAATGGATTTGACAGTTTCTGTGGTCTTGTATCGAAGGCTTACCCAAGGCTTCTGTGTTCTGAGATGAATCCTGGTTTAGGAGATAATTCTTTTTGGGAGTGTGATTCTCATTGACCTAAAGTCATTGAGGGCTTGTTGTTTCATGAACAACTCAAAGTTACGAGCCTCATTGACTTTACCAGGATTCTGAAGGGGTAATTTGGCAAGAGCCCTCAGATCATATCTTGGAAGGGAGCTGAACTCATGTGAAGTTTTAAAGTGTTCTACTCCTCCTTTTTATCTCCTCACAATATATAAACCCCTCTCATTATCATACTTCCATCCCACAGGGGATCTTTTCAGCTCCTGGTATTCAGCGAACAATTCGTAATGCTTGGGAGTCTCCTCAGCAGGTAGCTTCCTCATCCATGGCCTTTTAGGATCAGGATATTTAGGATTAGGCTTGGCTAGTGAGGATGGTTCTGTTGAAGTGGGTTCGGTTGGTGTTGTTGTTTTCTCATCGGGGATAACAGACTTCACTAGATCAACTTGCACATTAGATTCTTCTTTGTCATCATCAGATAGTGCTTGGATCTCATCTCCTTGATCTGTAAAATACCTGGTCCTTTCTTCAGGTAGGTCTCTGGTGGTCATAATCTCTGGATAATCATCATTGATCCCATAGTTATCAATTTGATTCAACAATTCATTCAACTCATGGTCTGATCCTATCTCTTCTTCATCAAGAATTACAACTTCAACATTTGATTCTTTTCCTTTTCCTCTGTCCCTAGCAGCAATCCTTTCACTAGCTGATGTGAGATCAAACTGTGTGTCTTCAATTTTTACTTCCACAACTTCCTTTGATTTGGCAGCAGGGCCAGTAAATATAGTCATTGCAGACTGAGGATTTGTAACAAAGGCAGGGGAAGAAGGTCCACCAGCGAAAGTGGTCTCCCCTGAGCTGTGGAAGCAGTCTCTTGATGTGATGACTTAACCAAAGAAGCTTTCAGTTTGGTTTACCAAGTAGATTACAGATTTTAGGTCTTGTTGCTGTTGTGAGATTATATTCTGTTTAGACTCAAGCTGAGTTTGTTGTACCTCTAGTTGTTTTGTAAACCACTAACTTCTAGCTTCAGATCCTTCACTTCTTCCTTGCATTTATTCAGATCAGTCTTTAAGCTTTCTATAACTTCATCTCTTTTTGTCACTTCATTCTGTAGCTTCTTTACCTCCAAGCTTAAGGTCTTGACTCTTGGTACAGAAGGTGATGCTTCATGTACAAGTGATATAGGTGGTGTTGGTTAAGGAGTAGGCTGTGGAGATGGTTGGGGAGAAGGTTGTGGTGTGTTGAAAGCATGAATGGGTGAGGGTATGTGTGTTAGGTGTTCTTCTAATTCGTAGTCACATTCAGAATGAAGAGGTCAAAGACTCTAGCCTTGTCTTGAATTTCTTGGCAAGGGGTCTTTCTAATTCGTAGTCGAACTCAAAATCAGCTTGTCTTTTTGATGAAGATGCAGGAGGTACTGTCTGCTCCTCAGATTCAGACTCATAATCTGACTGATCATACATTGTACCATAGATTCCCTCGTCCAAAGTCTCATTTGATTCCTCTTCTCCTTCCCCACTTGCTTCAACTTCAACATGTGCTTCAGCTTCTATGTTTTCAACCGGTTGCTCTTCAATCACTGGCTCAAGATTCTCTATCGTTTGATCAATGAAAGGAGCTTCCAAGATAGGTTGTTCAACTTCCGGTTCATGAGGAATTTCAGCATCTATCTCAGCTTCAACCTCTTTTTCTTCTTCATTCATACCTTGATCTTACTCAATATCTTCTACTTCCTCTTTAGATGATGATGATTCAACTTATAGTTGTGGATCCACATCAGGAACTTCCTCTTCCACTTCACCCAAAATGTGACCAAACAAACGAATATCGGCAATCACTCTGTTGGTTCTTTTGCTTGAGCTTTTCATATAGCTTAGGGTTTTGGCTTTCATATGATCAAAAACAAACACATGACCATCTTGCTGCAGGTTAGGATGAAGGTGATGTATAATTATCTGGAGAAACCTTGGATAGACTAAGAACTTTTCTTTAACCCCTCCGGTCATGTTTTTCTTTAATTGCCCAAAGACCAGTCCAGAGAAGTTGTAATCCCTTCCTTTAATCAACCCCAAAACTACAGATGCCACTATGGCATTAGCTGAATCAAAACCACCTTTTCTGATAGACAAGCAGTGAATAAAAACGTGTACAATGTATCTCCAGTGTGGGGGAAGGGCATTCTTGATAATCTATCCACTTTTGAATTCGTTTAGATGACCCATTCTTCTGAAACATTCCTTGACATAAAAACTTGGAAATTCAACAGGTGCTTCAGGATTATCATTAAAGTGCAGCACCTCTCTGATATTAGCCTCAGACAGTAGTACTTCTTGTGTGTGAACTATAGCCCGGATGTGCTCCACATTGTCAATGACTGTTGTTGTTGCAGTATTCCAGAATTGCCTTATAGTTCTTTCAAATACTGGCAAGTTGTGGCTTATAGCAAAGCTGATGTTTGAGTTGCCTAAGAAGTTGAGAACATGTATGAAATCTGCATTCTTGGGATTAGCAGTTTTCAGGACAGCACAAACATTGTCCCTCTTAATAAATAAAAGATCCATATCTGCACAGAAACATGATATCAGAATATCAGAAAATTTGACACTTAGAAAAATTTCAAAAAAAGCCTGATCGAAACTATAAGTTTCGGGTGAAGAAACCATATCGAAACTATTAGTTTCGGGCAAGATTGGGTATCAAAACAACTAGTTTTTATAGAAACATGTTCAAATTCAAAAACATTTTTAAAATCAAAATACCCTTTTATCGAAACAACTAGTTTCGATGCCCAAACCCTGATCAGATGCAAAGACACAGACAAAAAGATTAGGACCAAATATTCAAACTCAAAGTTAGATATAAACAAACAAATGTTAAGGATAAAAAAAAGGTAAAAACAGCCTGAGTGAATCGAAACTCCTTCTTACCAAGATATCAACTATAATCTGTAAAATATATACTAAAAGATGTAAGATATCAGCAATGGTGAGTTTATAAACAAGATCTAAGCCCTAAACGACCCTTAAATTGAAGTGACAGACGTAAAAACCTTTCAAAATCAAAACCCAGGTTTGTTCATCTGAAATTTCTTGGTAAAGAACACAAAAATCGTTACCTGATGATGAAGACGACGGGGATTAGGTATGAAATACTGAATAAGCAAACTTAGACCGCTCAGATTCAAGCTTTTGTGTGTGAAAACAAAGGTGAGAAGGGTTTCGAAGAGTGAGAGTGAGAATGAGCATGAGAAGGAGCCTGATTATGAAGTCATTTAATTTAAGCTGGACAAAAGATCAAAATGCCCCTGTCGAAACTACTAGTTTCGATAGGGCAAAGTAGTTTCCTGTGATTAAGAAGTTTCGGGTGCCAAGGAAGTTTCGGGTACGATTTTGTTTCGGGCAGAAACATTAAGTTTCAGGCTAAAAGTACTTTCGGGCACTCCTGGAAGTTTTGGTTGAAGGGTAGTAGTTTCGGACAACATGAAACACTTGATAAAAAAAAAGACAATCAATATGTACACTACTTAAACAAGCTAATAAGGAAGATTAAGAAATTTATTTGAAAAAAAAGGTAAAAACCAGATAAAAGATATGAACACTTAGCCTTGGAAAAGATCCAACGTGAGATCATGTGTGGTCAAAACCCTTGAAACACTTTATTTTGCACTCAACTACTGTGAATCCCTGAAGATAGCTGATTTTTGTGCAAGTTAAACCCGAACATTTGTTTGTACAATGTCTTTCATGTGATTAAGCGGTACCATTTAAGCATGAAACACGGCGTACCCCGTACTTTGAAATAAAATGGTTTTGAAAGCCTATCAATTCTCAAGAAATACCCGCATTCATCTTATCATCTCTTATAGATTAACTAGTGTACCATCTTGGTAAGTCAAAATCACTGCCAAAAGTAAAATAAGATCTAAATGGATATCAGAAGTTGTAAAATGAAAAATATCCAAGTGGATATTGAAAAGGTACGAACATTCTAGATCTTTGCATAAGCAAAACATAAGAAGCCGTAAAATAATCAAAGCGGATAGGAAAAGGTTGATCACCCGAGATCTTTGCGTAAGCAAAACAAACAGGGCCAAATCATCCAAGTGGATGGGAAAATATGAACTCCCGAGATCTTTACGTAAGCAAAACAGATGGGGTCATCAGCGGTAACTTTCGTTACTTTGACTGTCACCTGGTGCATGAATCAGAATCCAACACGTAAGCCTATATCTGATTGAATCAGTTTTCTTAGCTTAAAATGGGTTATATGTTTCAAAAATGGGTTCAAACACATGTGTATGATTGAGATTTAGATTTTCACACTACTAAAGACTTATAACTGTATGTCGGGCCTACCGGCTATACCTCAGTAAGCACCATCGCTTATGGTCAATTCCTTATTCAAGAAGTGTGATCATACTCTATCATTTCTCACAAGGTCGGATCCGATTTTCTTGAAACAAAACATGATACTTACAGTGAGTATGAGGATAAGATTTTTTCTTAAGCAAAAAATAAACAAAGCAAATATTTTCTTTTCTTTATGACTATACAAAGCAATTCTTTTCTTTCTATCTTAAAGCTCCAATTTCTCCCCCAAAAGATTTGGTTAAAAAAAATTAAAGAAAACAACTATACAGAAGAATAAAATATTTTTGGAAATCTTCCTGATTAACAAGTTTAAATAGAAAAGACAATATGCACAAGGGTTACTGAAAGTTGATCATGCTGAGCATCTACACCAATTTCTCAAATCTGGCAGAATCAAAGGCTTTTGTTAAGATGTCGGCGGTTTTCTTGTCTGTTTTGACTTCAACGATTTTGATATGTTTCTTTTCAACACAATCACAGACGAAGTGATGTTTGATCTCAACGTGTTTGGTTTTTGAATGCTGAACGAGATTTTTGGTGATATGTGGAACGACGGTGTTGTCACAAAGGATGGGGGTTTCATGGAAGGTGATCCTGTAATCAAGCATTTGATGGTGAATCCACCTCACTTGAGAACAACAAAGGGTTGCGGAAATGTATCCGGCTTCGGCTGTGGATTAGGAAACGGTGGTCTGTTTCTTACATTGCGAGGCCACAAGGCGGTTGCCAAGGAACTAACAACCCCCAGAGGTGGATTTGCGGTCTATGTTGCATCCCCCGTAGTCAGAATCTGAATATGCCAAAAGTTATTTTTGGGATACCAAAGCCTAAGTTTTGTCTTGTACTTCAAATATCTTAAAATACGTTTGATAGCAATTAAATGAGAGAGTTTAGTATTAGCTTGAAAGCGTGCACACAAGCACACTACAAACATGATGTATGTCCTGCTAGTAGTGAGATCCATGAAAGATCCTATCATCGAGCGATAGAGGTGCTGATCAACACTTTAACCATCCAAATCAGGAGACAGATAGTGTCGAACTTCCACGGGAGTCTTGTAAGGATGAGACTCAGTCATTTTGAACTTGGTCAGGATTTCTTTGACATATTTTTCTTGATGGATAAGAATTTCCGACTCAGACTGATCTACTTGCAAACCAAGAAAGAACTTCATTTCTCCCATAGAGCTCATTTCAAACTTAGAACGCATCACTTCCTCGAACTTCTTGCACAACCGAGGATTTGTGGATCCAAAAATGATATCGTCAACATAGATTTGCACCAAAATGGTATCCGTACCATCCTTTCGTTTAAAAAAAGTTTGGTCAATTGCCCCTCGTGTGAAACCATTATCAAGCAGATGCTTAGATAACGTCTCATACCATGCACGAGGTGCTTGATGGAGACCGTACAATGCTTTGTCTAGTTTATAAACTCGGTCAGGATTGTTTGGATCAATGAAACCTGGTGGCTGATTGACATAAACTTCCTCTTGAACCTTTCCATACAGAAATGCGCTTTTGACATCCATTTGATGAACTGTGAAGTCCATATAGGCTGCATAGGCGAGAAACATTCTGATGGCTTCTAAGCGAGCCACTGGTGCAAAGACTTCTTCAAAGTCAATCCCTTCTTCTTGATAAAACCCTTGAACCACCAAGCGAGCTTTGTTTCGAACCACGATTCCCCATTCGTCCATTTTGTTATGGAAGACCCAACGAGTGCCGATTGGGACTTTGTTCTTTGGAATGTCCACCAGATTCCTAACATGTAACTTGTTGAACTGCTACAATTCTTCCTGCATGGCCTCCACCCAACTGTTCTCAAGTAGGGCAACTTTGATATTCTTAGGTTCAACTTGGGATATAATGCTATTGAAGAGACCGTCATTCATTGCTTCGGTGGCACTACGAGTCCGTACTCCAACATTGAGTGGACCAATGATGTTGTTTGTAGGATGATCTTTGTGAACCCATAGCTGTGGAATAATATCCTCTTCAAGGTTGTCTTCCAAATTTGTGATGCTGTTGTTAGGAAAAACAGGTTCTTCCACAAAAGAATATTCAGTAGAGGATTTTGGAGCAACATTCATTATTGGAGGAGTTTCTTCCTTAACAGTTTCACTTGTTACCACGGAGTCCGAAGAGTCCTGAGTGGATTCAACATTAGGTATTGTAGGAGGAACATCCATTTGTTGACTTAACGAAGAAGCGCTTGAAGCATTAGAGGTACCTAGGATATTCACAGACATAAGAGGATTAGCTGAGACGGATATATTAGTGAATTCAGGAAGATTAAATGATTTAACATAGAATTGACAACAAAAAGCCAATCAGAAACGTCTCCAGCATCCGTATGATTGCTTTCGTGCCAGTTGATATAGGTATGATTGCTTTCGTGCCAGTTGATATCAATGGACTCCAACACAATTCTTCGTCTCTTGTTGTAAACACGAAAAGCTATTTGATTAGAAGAGTAGCCCACAAAATAACATTCATCAGATTTGGCTTCGAACTTGTTAAGCTGATCCGATGTATTCAGCATTATGTAAACAAACCCAGACTTTCTGAAGAAGTCAATAACAGGCTTGCGCTTGTACATAATCTCATATGGAGTCTTGTTGCAGCTTTTGGTGATAAGAACTCGGTTTTGCAAAAAACATGCGGTATTAACTGCCTCGGCCCAAAATGTGACAGGAAGCTTAGAATCAATGATCATAGTCCTTGCTACTTCTATCAACGTACGGTTTCTTCATTCAGCTACACCATTTTGTTGTGGAGTACGAGGTGCATTGAACTGCCGAGAGATACCCTTACTTTCATAGAAAGAATCTAGAATGGCATTCTTGAACTCTGTGCCATGATCACTGCGAATAATCTTTACACTTAGATTGATCATCTGGACCATCCTACCCACCACCCTACTAGCTTCGACCTACGAGGGAGGTGCTACTGATACTTGCGATGCGTAGCAAGTTACATGATGCTGACATTTCATCCCTTAAGGACAAGCACGACTTGACCAACCAGGCACTTATGACTATACGTGACCGAGTTGAGGCTGCAGAGGACAGGGCCAGAGAGGCAAACCAGAGGGTCGTAGCTACTAAGACCACACTACAGACCCTGCAAGGGCAGGTAGCGGGACTCATAGAGGACCGACAAATAGAGACATCCAGGATCACTACCCTATCTAGCCGCTTGGAGGAGACCGAGAGACAGCTAGGTATGGCACATCCGTGAGCAGCTGTTGCGAAGCATCGAGCATCACTTGCAGATTCGACAGCCCTAGCAGTGGAGCTCAGGGCAAATACGTTCAGGGAGGAGTTGGAACCTGCTAGGGTTCTGATGATTCTCTGTGCCCTATTGCTCTCGGCCGCCTTGCAGAGTTGTACTTTTTCATAGTCAGTTTGATTAGCCTATCGTGAGTGGGATGTGCTCAATCAATATTTTGAGATTTTAATTGTTTTGGAGGAGTGTTTGCTCCTGAAAATACTTTGTATTTCGTACAACTTATTTATCAAGTTTTTATCTTTTTGATTATATTGCATGGTTGATTGGTTGTTGTATGTTATCTTTTATACGTGTGTTGGTTGTTATATATTACGCGATATCTAACTCTTGTTATTATTGTGAATATAAAGAATCATGCCGCCCAAGAGAACTAACCGCAACTCAGGAGGATGTGTAACATCCATGAATGCAGCCCAGATACAAGCCCTTATTATCCAACACGTGGTGGAAGCGCTCGCCAACAAGGAAACCCATCGATGTAGTGGAGGATCAGGAGGAAATGGAGAAAGAGGAGGTAGACAACAGTGCCTAGCGGCAGCACACATACTTACATGTTATAAGATTTCCTATCACTGATAACGGAACTTGAATGCGATTTACCTTGTCGATACAGAGACTAGGAATGGACACAAGGTTTGTACTTAGAAATCCTTCATGGATTGCAAGCCTCACACTTTCATGGGGGCAGAAGGAGCAGTGGGACTGCTAAGATGGATCGAGAAGATCGAGTCAGTTTTTAGCATGAGTCATTGCACTCCGTAAAATCGAGTCATGTACGGAGCTTGAACTTTTGAGGGTCAGGCCCTCTCTTGGTGGAACTCTTATATCCAAACCCTAGGATTGGACAATGCAAACGCCATTCCTTGGGAAGAATTTAAGAACATGCTTAAGGAAGAATACTATCCCCGAAATGAGCTACAAAAGTTGGAATAGGAGTTCTGGAATTTAAAGATAGAAGGTGCTAACATTGCGGGTTACACCGCAAGATTTCATGATCTGGCACGATTATTGTTGCATATGGTTATGCCCGAATTTAAGCGGATTGAGCGATATATTTGGGGTTTGACGCCTCAGATACAGAGTATGGTCACCACTGTTGAACTCACAGCTCTTCACAACGCTGTGAGACTTGCTCATAATCTTACTGATCAGGCAGTCCTTCAGGGACTGTTTCCAAGAAAGAAAATTTTGTGAAAGTCTTTGATAACAAGCGAAAGTGGGACAACACCCCTGCTAAAATGTACGTGCACAATGTTAGGAATAGACAGGAACCGGCAAGGATGTTTGCTGCTAATCCGCCTGAGAAGAAAGCAAGGGACGGGTACACCGGAACCCTACCAAAATGCAATAAGTGTCAATTCCATCATAATGGCACTTGTGAAGATTCCCGGTGTAAAAAGTGCAAACGTTTTGGCCACACGGCCCAGAACTGTCGTCTAGTTGAACAAGCCCCAACTACCGGGGGAAACCGTGGATGTTTCGGATGCGGTGATCCCGAACATTTCCGCAAGGACTGTCCAAAGAACCGAAGGCCTGGAAATGCAAATGCTCGGGGCAGGGCGTTTATGATTGGATCAGGCGAAGCTAGACAAGACTCCAACATTGTTAATGGTACGTTTCTTGTAAACAACTAATATGCTTCTATCCTATTTGATACGGGTGCCGATAAAAGCTTTGTTTCCATCGAGTTTAGTTCATTACTTGGTATTACACCGATTGCACTAGATTACCTCTACACGGTAGAACTAGCAGATGGTAAGTTAATTAAGACAGAACAAGTAATTCCCGGTTATGTCCTGATGTTAGCTGACCACCCATTCACTTTAGACCTATTGCCGGTAACACTGGGAAGTTTCTATATAGTGGTCTGAATGGACTGGTTGTCCAAGAACCGAGCCAAGATCGTATGTCATGAGAAGATCGTTCGCATTCTACTTCCGAATGGATAAACACTAGCGATTCAAGGAGATAAGAGCGGTACAGTACTGAGGATCATTACCTGCATGAAGGCCTAGAAGTACTTACTAAAAGGTAATCATGCGATCTTAGCGAACGTAACGGAAAAGAAAGCAGAAGAGAGAAAGATCAAGGACACTCCGATCGTCCGAGACTATCCGGAAGTATTTCCCGAAGACCTGCCCGGACTTCCACCGCAACGACAAGTCGAGTTCTGGATTGATCTCACACCAGGAGCTGCTCCGATAGCAAGGTCACCTTACCGACTGGCGCCATCAGAAATGCAGGAATTGTCTAATCAATTATAGGAACTGTTAGACAAAGGCTTCATCAGACCAAGCTTCTCACCATGGGGAGCACCAGTCTTGTTTTTTAAGAAGAAAGACGGATCGTTCTGCATGTGCATCGACTACCGAGAGCTGAACAAAGTGACGATCAAGAACCAATATCCACTTCCAAGGATCGATGACCTGTTCGACCAATTACAAGGGTCGAGCTATTACTCAAAGATCGATCTGCGGTCGGGATACCATCAACTAAGAATTCAGGAAGATGACATTCCAAAGACCGCTTTCCAAACTCGTTACGGCCACTACGAGTTCATGGTCATACCATTTGGGTTAACCAATGCGCCAGAAGTATTCATGGAGCTCATGAACTGAGTGTGCAAACCCAACTTGGACAAATTCATGATTTTTTTCATAGACGATATCCTAATCTACTCATGAAGTAAAGAGGAGCATGCTGAGCATTTGAAGTTAATCATGGACGTAACATACCGAATTTCATGGGATTAAAATATATTTTATATGTAACACCCCAATTTTAACGGCCTCGTTTAAATTATAAAATTTGCGTTTAAGGTAAATTATTTGGAGTGGTTTTGTTTATAAGTAGGTCACCAACATATCCTAACTTTGGTACCTATTGATTAATACTTATTAAAAGAAGGGGGTTATATGGTTAAAATGCATAATTGAGGGTAGAAAGTGAAAAATTGATTGTTAAAAGAAAACTCCAGGAATTTTGTGTGTGTGTGTGTAGGTCGATGGTGATGAGGGAAGAACGAGAGGTTGGAGTTTGACCTCAAAATCAATTAAAGTTGTTAGATTCTCCTCCTCATAATCTGAGTTTATAGTTTGATTCATGTTCAACAACGAGGTATGTGATGTTTCATCCACCATTTTCATCTTCTTCAATTTGTAAGTGAGTTTTGATGAAACATTTGAAATTTGAATGACATATGAACTAATTTTGTGAGAAAACATCATATTATGTGTTGCATGTTAGTATAGAACCACTAATTTGATGAATTTGGTTCATGTATGGAATTAGGGTTCATATGATAATTTGGGGATTTTGAGTAATAATGTCCTATATTGTAATTTCTGATATTTCTATGCATATGAACCTTGTTTCCTATGGTAAATTTAGGTATTGGGTTAGTCAATATGATGAATTCCCTACTTGATGATGTTACTTGAAATTCTAGGGTTCTTGTCAAACTAGGGGTTTTTTGATAGATGATGAGTATTATGTATTGATTATCAATTTATGGTTCTATAGATAGTATTAGAACCAAAATTATGTGGATAATTGATTTTGTGATGCGCATGATATTGAAAAGAGGATTTATACTTTCAAACAACCATGTAAGTAGGTATTATAAACTATGCACACCAAGTGTATGATGAAATGCCTAAACCAAGATATTTGATTTAAATGGTTAATTTGATGTTGCATATAGATGGGGTTCGGTTAGTAAATCTAAATGAATAAAATGGGATTATTAAATATGAACCGATTAGGATGGTACACGTATGTATGTGTGGCGAATGATTGTGTATTGATATGGCGAATGCCTTACGAGGATCTATGTTAAAAGAACTTCACAACATACATACTAACTGAGTTTGTTGACTTGGAAGCTTGCCATTCATTTCAAAGCTTGGAAGTCAAAAAGGAACAATAAGAGGATTAAAAGGTCGAGCTAATCCTACGGGCAAAGGTGAGTGACTCTAATTATGTTAGTCGTAGCTAGTGGGTTGTGACTAGTTCTATACCGTGTGGGTTATTGTTAGTATTTCATGCATAATAGTAAATTACTTGAGATGTTGTACTTGTTAAATTAGAAAGGATCACAATGAGTTTAATAAACATATGCAAGTGGTGTAAATATTAGAATGTGATTAAGGAGTTAATTTATAATAATGAAAGTATATTTTGGTGCCATCGTAAATATGATATTAGTTGACAACTTTATTTAAAGTTTAAGTATAATGTGTGGATTATTGAATCCTAAAATGAATAAAAGCATATATGGCTTTTATGCATATGAGGAGTATAAAAAAAAGGTGTTGTAATATAATAAGTTTGTGTTAATTAGGTGTTCAATATGTTATTGGTGCTCCAAACATTGTTTGGTCGAGTTTATACAAGTAGAAAGTGAATGTGTTGTTGTAACGGGTAAAAAGGAAAAAAAATTGGAGTTGCTGTCAAAACTGTATTTTCTGGGTGGCGTACTCTTATGCTAGGCCTGGAGAAGTTCACTGCCTTATGGCCTCATTACGATGAAAAGTTGTTTTCTGAGTGGCGTATTCGTACGGCAAGTGGCGTACTGATACGGCGGGACTATTTTCACATGGTTTTGTTTCCTTGATATATGTTGAAACTATGGATGGAGTGTTTCCTTAACCAATGTTAATTCTTCTTAAGTAGACATAGAATTTCATGCTATAATGAGTTTACCAATCTAAAGATAAGTATGTAATGTTGTGTTCATGGAGTCACAAGATTGTTACTCCATAGTTAAATATACCCTTCATATTACGTGGTTAATAAGGTGATTTGCATACTAATGGTGGGTGTTATTATTAACCAATAACAAGGGTATATGGTGGGATAATAATAAGTTGATAACTGGGCGGGTTGTGATGTGAAACAAAATGAATGTCGGTGTATTATGTTGTTTAATCTTTACGGTGCGAATTAACCTACTAATGGTATTTGTAGTGTTTTAAATTCGTACTAACAGAGATATCAAAGGTGAAACAACAAGGTGTCGGGGTCGTGAGAAGAAAGGAACAAAGAAGTATACAACGGAGTTTTAAGCCGTTGTGGGAGTCGTGCCTCGGGGATGAAACTTGACACGCTATGAGTATATATATATTCAAATCATATTGGTATAATTATATGCGGAATGTGAGTCCTCACTTAGCTTCAGCTAATTACTTATGATGGTGGTGACAGGCAAGTATGAAGAGTCGTTTATACACAGAGGTGGTCAAGATATGTGGCTTAAGCGGGACGACTTGGATGGCATATATCTATGATGATTAATTGTAGGCATTTATCTTGGAGCAACAGGAGGGTCAAAGAGGTGGCTTAACCCCACTTAAAAGATAAGTGAATAAATAAACCATTCTCAATTATTTGGTTTGGGTGATAAACATATAAATAGATGTGTATATATATATGTGGTCAGGGATAATACCAAAGAAATATTTGAATTCTGAGTTAACTAACCATTGGGTGATGTCATGTGACAGTTTTGGATGGTGAAAGGCGTTGGTGAGGTCAACGGGATGGATATTTGGAGTTGTTGTGGCGTATAATTTTGCGTTGTCATTTTGTAAACTCATTCATTTACACTATGGTTTTGTATTGGCGTTTTGGAGTGTAAAATCCATGTTAATTTATTACTTGTCGAATTGTCTGTGGATGTTTTGGTCACTTGGTTTGGTTTTATTTGGGGTTAAAACAGGTTAATGCTTCTTAAGGGTTGTTTATTTTATGAACGGGTCATGTCAAAATTTTATGAGAAAACCTGGGTGCGTTTTATGAGTCTTCTTTGGGTGAAAGTTGGTGTAATATTATATGAGGTGTTCTTTTTGGTAAAATGAGTTCTTTATATAAATAAAAAAAATATGGCCTATTTTCCGCAAGATGTTTAAATTTATGTTTTAAATTTTCGGGTGTCACAACTTGGTATCAGAGCCGTAGGTTGAGGGATTTGAATATATGGTGGTATTCAAACTCAACCTTAGTGCTCTTGATTTTGGGGAAACTTTGAGCCAAGACTTGATCATGCAGCCGAAGACACGAGGTTAGTAATATTTATATGGTTCTCAATTACTTATTTTAGTATATATATATATCAACTGTTGATTAGAGTCTTATGGCCAATGGGTGGTGTATGGGGGATGACATGGGATTTTAATATCCCTTGCAGGTGAAGTTGATGTATTAAAGGGAAGCTTAATGTTATGAACATTGACGGATATGAAACTGAAATTCGTTGCCCTTGACACGTTGTGGTGATAATAAGAACACCTATTTATAGTGTGTTGATTGGTATGCCTAACCAGTGTATTGATCAACACATAGAACTAGAATTTTCTTAGTATTGTCATGATTGGGTTGAAAGTACTAAAAAGTAAGTGGGCAATCCTACTAATCGTGTTGAATTTTGTTGTGACAGGAAAAGACGAAACAAGAGGATGCGAATAAGCAGCCATGGAATGGGATTGTCACCGGTGTGTGACATTTGGCTGCTGATATGGTGATATTTGGGGTGACCGATTGTAAGAGTCACGGTGGTGACCATCCGGATTACCCGGACTAATCATCCGTGGTAATACTACAGGCTGATCACCTGTAGGGGGTGATGCATCATTTTTAGTATATAAAAATATAATAAAAATATATGTTTAGAATGGTTTTATGAAATGAGGTTTTAAATTTATAAAATGATAATTACTTTAACTTAAAAACACACACAATAGGCAAGTGTACCTATCGCAGCGTAATATAGTTTAGGTAAGAACCAAGTATCGAACCAATGGACACGGTCGATTTTCAGTACTCAACTTTTGTTATCGTTTAGCCGGATCAATTAGTGAGTGGGTTTTGTTTGCTTGTGAAGCAGAATAGTAAATGACAGAAAAGTAAATAACGATAAAGTAAATAACAGAAAAGTAAAAACGTGTGTGATGCGTCTAACAGAAATGTAAATAGCAGAATAGTAAACAACAAGAACGTAAATATCTCGGAAATGATCATGTCACGAAGAGTATTGCTTTGGGCTTTGAATCAGCTTGGTATGTGATAATGTTATGTTGACTAATCCAGTGATATGACTACTACAAACTTGTTACCCGGGTCACCGCTAGAGCCTCTTCCTCACGACATTTGATTCACGAATTACTGTTTATGGTCAGATTGCCAAGACCAAGATCTCTTATCATTCTCAACTCTTTCCTTACTGCGTAGTACACATTACTGTTTTTCCGTATGGATCTTTCGCCATGTAGCCTAACAACTCCTACTTTGATCAGATGCATATACTCATGCTGGGAATAAGTTTGATTCTTGCTACACATTCCATCGTGGCTTCCAGTTGCCACACTTCACACATTTGTCGTATCTTTTGGCGGCACTTTTTGACAAGCCGTAGAATGGTGGCAGTTGTTCTTGCTTGCGCCACCATTTTCTTACATCACTAGTTGCTCTGAAAACTTTCTCTTGGAGTTCGGGCGGTAATTCAGGCTTTGCGAAATGAAGGCAGAAAAGCAAATTAAAATCAAAGTATTGCATATCCAGTTCTTTAAGGTCTAACCGGTAAAAAACCAACTTCTCTCTTTCTTTTTCTTTTCTTCTTTTTATATTTTTTTTCTTTTCTTTTTGTATCAAGACAAATTCTTTAACAACTCTTTTTCCTCAATCTCCTTGAAATAATATTTCCATAAATTCCTTGCATATATTTTGGCTGTTTCTTCCTAATACATCCACTTTCTTGTATATTCCAATTCCTTTGAGTGAAAGAGATTTTTCCAAATTGCCTTAATGGTAATGAACTTTAAATAACGACATAAGATAATTTTCCCACTTTGAAGACATTCAGCTAATAACTGGTGTTTATGAAAAGCTGCTTGGTTGA
Source organism: Smallanthus sonchifolius (assembly GCA_023525975.1). Taxonomy (NCBI): domain Eukaryota; kingdom Viridiplantae; phylum Streptophyta; class Magnoliopsida; order Asterales; family Asteraceae; genus Smallanthus; species Smallanthus sonchifolius. The sequence goes on along the minus strand of CM042021.1, from coordinate 95,298,551 downwards.
TAAATGTGGGTAGTAGAAAAGGAAAGGCTAAGGCTCATAGGGCTATCTAGGTGGATTATATTTTTGGGATTTTTTTGGGTATAAGGATAATATATAGGGGTAATAATGTCCTAGGTTCCTCAATCACTTTCATACTTCTACTAGTTCATGGTCTTGATATGTATAAGTCACACAAGTTCTAATTATGCATAAAATCCGATCAAAAAACACTCAATATACCAGACGAAAGAGCATGCGAAAAATAATGATAATAATGCTCGTGAAAAAGGCTCAGATTATTCTCACATGGAAACGGATGGAATAAGGTATAGTGCTTTGTTATTCATAATATCCATTTCTTTCTACTTGCCATGTATTCACTTTATTTAATTAGGTACGAACTCAAAGAGGATTAGATTTTAGGGTTTAAAATTTTTTGAAAATTTTCCAGTTTTTACAAAAGGTAGGGTTTTTGTAATGTTTTAGTGAAATGGGTAGAAAATCACGAGTTAAAATTTTACTGCTTTGAGGTTACAAGTAGTCTTGAATCTCTAATTCCCCACCCCACACTTAAAACTGTGCATTGCCCTCAATGTTCAAATGCATGTAATGGAATGCTATGCAGGAATTTAAATGCATGAAGTTTTAAGGGAAAAGAAACTGGTACTCCCCCGGTCAATTCGGTATATAACCTAAGGCCAAAACTTATTGCTGCTGTCAGGCTGTGCCTATCAGCTGCTTGTCAACACGTTGCTTCAAAGACGTCGTCGAATTTCAAAGAAATTTGATGTGGTTTCCGATTCCTTAGGTTGTGGAGATGGAATGTGACTCCTCAAAGAAGTAGAGAGACTAACTGGTGATGATATTCCACCTGACACATAAAGGAAAACATAAAAGCAGACAAGGAAAATAAAAGGTAGTAGTTAAGCTACTAAGGTCCTAGTATCGAGAAGGCATACATGGGGGCTGAAGTAATAGAAACTTAGATTTGAAAACCAAACCTGAGGTCCATGCTTTCTATCATATGCACCAACTTCTCAATTTATTCATGATCATCGAGTTGCCTCCTGGAAGCGCCACGTTTATTTAGGGGTCGTTGGCCAGACCCGTACGTGCTTCATCAGTCTTTCTTCAGGTGGGAGCCATCGACTTCCACCATATCTCCTGTTCATTCATTCAAGTCCTTCAGTTTTTGTAGCTTATCAAAGTACTCATCGATCCGGTTAGTGTTATCAAAATCCTTGCTAGGATCCAGTTTCTTTCCTTTGTTGAGTTCTTTGGCTTTCTTTAGCTTGTAGTCCATATTAGTATCGATGAATTGTATAATTTCCAAAGGATCATTGGATAAGCACTAATTTCCTCCGATGTTGTAAGTCACTGGTTGTTTTCTGACACGAAGTGTTAAAATTCCTTCATTCATGTCAATGACGGCTCGGACAGTACCAAAATGGACAAACCCAAAATCAAAGGTACGGAATAATCGGGTCCCATTTCTAAAACCATGAAATCGGCAAGGAAGACAAACTTGCCGACTTTCACTAGTAAGTTCTCAATGACTCCTATAGGTGATTTGATTGATCCATCCGCGAGTTCAATAGCTGCATTGACAGGTCGTGGATTTCCAATTTTTAGTCTTTTAAACATGACATATGGCATTACATTCACACTTGCTCCTAGATCAGCGAGTGCGAAGGTTATCGGGAGTGGTCTGATAAAACATGGTAGAGAGAACTTTCCAGGATCTGAAAGTTTCTTCGGAAGACATCTTTCAATAAGAGCGACACAATGGCTGGTCCTTTTTTCGCCTCTTCCATGTTTCTTTTGTTTGTAAGAAAATCCTTTAAGAAACGTCCATATTTAGGCATTTGAGATATGATATCTAGGAAGGGAAGATTGACATGGATTTGACTTAGTAGTTCGATAAATTTCTCATATTGTTCGTCAGTCTTCTGCTTTACTAACCTTCCTGGGTAGGGTATGTGAGAATGGAACGTTCTTTTTGTTGGAACTTTTAGAGGAGTATTCATTGGAGCAGGAGATGGGATTACATTTGATTGCGATCCTTGAGTAGTTGTTTTTGCGATGTGCGGAGGAAGTGGTACCCCTGTGAATATTTCTCTCCTTGGTGATTGAACTTCTTCTTCTGGCATGTGTGGTTCTGGATAAACCTTGCTATTTCTAAGAGTTATAGCACTTACATTTGCTTTTGGATTAGTTTCAGTATTACTCGGGAGGCATCCAGGTTGTCTTTCGGATAGAAGTCTCGCAATTTGTCTTAATTGCGTCTGAATGGACTGAAGAGTTGTTTTCTGTGTCCTAAACTCAGCTTCGTGAAGACTAAACTTATCCTCATATCGTTTGTGACGGGAATCCACTAGAAGGGTTTGACTTTCAGTTGTATATATTAACTTAGTTACCGTGTCCTCCAAGCTTAACCCGTTACTTGGCTTGTTAGTTCCTTGAAATTGTTGACGAGGCTGGTAGTTTTGAGATTGTCATTGTGGAAACTGTTGTTGTTGCCCAAAGCCATATTGTACCAGCTGAAGTTTGGATGATTCCTCCATCCAGGATTATAAGTATTACTATAGGGATTTTTTTGTAGGCGATTTGCCCCGATAAAGTCAACGTGCTTAGCATTAGTAGTGATACTTTTTACTTCTTCAGTAGCCTCAGTTGTTGCCTTGCCCTTGCTAAGCTGATTGAGTCGAGCGGTGAGGGCGTCTACTTAAGAAGAGAGTGAAGTGACAGTATCGAGAGAATGAACTCCTTGCCTGGCTCCCCTGTTACTCCTTGGATTGTACCATTGATAGCTGTTCATAGCAATTTCCTCAATTAGGTTGTAAGCTTCTTGTGGTTTCTTGTTTCCAAAAATACCACCTGCAGTAGCGTCGAGTGTCTGACGAGCTTGATTGTGCAACCCATTGTAGAATGAGGATACTTGTAACCAAACTTCTAGCCCATGATGTGGACATTTCCTCAACATGTCCTTAAAATGTTCCCATGCCTCATATAGTGATTCACCATCTTCCTGGGTGAAAGTGGTGATATCATTTCTCAGTTTTGCAGTTTTCGCTGGCGGGAACTAATTTCACAGGAATTTCTGAGCTAGATCATCCCATGTTGTGATCGAGCCGATAGGAAGAGAGTTTAGCCATGCCTTAACTCGTTCCTTTAAGGAAAAGGGAAACATTCGGAGGCGAATTGCGTCATTCAAAACTCCGTTCAGTTTGAAAGTGTCACAAATTTCAAGGAAGTTTGCAGTGTGGGCATGTGGACCTTCATCGGGTAATCCATGGAAAGTGCATGACGACTGGATCATGTGGATAACATCAGATTTGATCTCAAAGTTGTTAGCGTCAACCGTTAGCCTTATGATACTAGATCCCAAAGCCTCTAGTGACGGTCTTGCAAAATCTGAGATAGTGCGGTTTTCTACGGCCATTCTTCTCGTACGGTTTTCTCGTATTTGGCGGTGAAAGAATATTTCAGGCTCTACTAAAGGCTAATATAAACCAGTAGTGGAGCTATGGATCATACACTGCCTGCAACAAAATGTAAAAGAGAAACAGATGAAAATTATAAGGCTAATCCGTTAACTTGAATCTTTCTTGACATCACCATGTCCACGGCAACGGCGCCAAGAACTTAATGTGTCGTTTTTAGTATAGAAAAATATAATAAATATATTTTTAGAATGGTTTTACGAAATCAAGTTTTAAATTTATAAAATGATAATTACTTAAACTTAAAAACACACACAATAGGCAAGTGTACCTATCGCGGCGTAATATAGTTTAGGTAAGAACCAAGTATCGAACCAATGGACACGGTCAAGTTTTCGTTCTCAAGTTTTGTTATCTTTTAGCCGGATCAATTAGTTAGTGGGTTTTGTGTGCTTGTGAAGTAGAATAGTAAATGACAAAAAAGTAAATAACGATAAAGTAAATAACAGAAAAGTAAAAACATGTGTGATGTGTGTAACAGGAATGTAAATAGCAGAATAGTAAACAACAAGAAAAATTAATATCTCATAAATGATCAGGTCACGAAGAGTATTGCTTTGGGCTTTGAATCAGCTTGGTTCGTGATAATGTTAAGTTGACTAATCTAGTGATATGATTACTATAAACTTGTAACCCGGGTCACCGCTAGAGCCTCGTCCTCACGACATTTGATTCACGAATTAAAATGGTAGTGCCTCCCGTTAAGGACAACAGTTACCCTCAACCCTTCGAATGGTCATCTCCGGGCTGGTTTAAGACATCGAACATAAATGCTTTGTATTAAGGTTAAATAGGTGATTATATTTTGCTCACCGGGAGGAGATGTAACAATGGGACCAAGTATAAAGACGTACCGTTCCCAACATGAGTTCACCAATTCTTGGTCGCATAAGAAGTTCGTATAAAGACGTACGACCTTAATAATGTTGACCATCCCTTGGCTTATCAATCTCTGCTTGTATAAAGACGTACAAGTTTCAAAATAAGTTTGATTAAAAAGGTTTTACGATCTTACGCTTTAAAATCAAGAACACTCACAAATATAAAGACGGATTTAGACAGTAATAAAAGTCCACCAAATGGTGGTTTTAAGGACGAATAATTAAAGACATAAACATACCACTAGATTAATACATCAAACATTAACATGTACCAAACATCATCTTCACCCTAGCAATACAAGAAGTTTAGCCACGAATGGCCATACTAACTAGCATAACGCTAAGTTTCGTAGGCTCACCTATTGAGGAACAAGGAGGAAGAGCCCCTCTACTCTCTACTCTAACAACGAAATAAGCTCTCTCTGGTGTATTCTTGAGGTATTAATGGGTGTGTGGAATGAAGAACCCAAGCCATCTATTTATAGGCCTCAAAATAAGCAATGCAAGGCAGTGCATTGGATTGCACGGGCGTGCAAACACCTCGAGAATCAAACATGGTACACAGGACAGTGTACTGGGCCTTAGGGAGCAAGGGTGGCCAATGCACGACCGTGCAATGGGATGCACGGCCGTGCATCCCTCCCCTGCTTCCCAGTTTAGTCTTTTGGCTGCTGGTTTGACTTCCTACCTGGTTTGACTTCTTGGGGATCAATGCTCGGGTTTGGTCCTCCAAAAGCATGATTTCTTCATGTTTTAAGCTGGATTTTGCTCTGTTTATCTTGGGACACCGAATAAACTGCAATTGTGAAATATTAACGCTCTAAGGATCAATTAGTTAGTGGGTTTTGTGTGCTTGTGAAGTAGAATAGTAAATGACAAAAAAGTAAATAACGATAAAGTAAATAACAGAAAAGCAAAAACATGCGTGATGTGTGTAACAGGAATGTAAATAGCAGAATAGTAAACAACAAGAAAGTAAATATCTCATAAATGATCAGGTCACGAAGAGTATTGCTTTGGGCTTTGAATCAGCTTGGTTCGTGATAATGTTAAGTTGACTAATCTAGTGATATGATTACTATAAACTTGTAACCCGGGTCACCGCTAGAGCCTCATCCTCATGACATTTGATTCATGAATTAAAATGGTAGTGCCTCCCGTTAAGGACAACAGTTACCCTCAACCCTTCGAATGGTCATCTCCGGGCTGGTTTAAGACATCGAACATAAATGCTTTGTATTAAGGTTAAATAGGTGATTATATTTTGCTCACCGGGAAGAGATGTAACAATGGGACCAAGTATAAAGACGTACCGTTCCCAACATGAGTTCACCAATTCTTGGTCGCATAAGAAGTTCGTATAAAGACGTACGACCTTAATAATGTTGACCATCCCTTGGCTTATCAATCTCTGCTTGTATAAAGACGTACAAGTTTCAAAAGAAGTTTGATTAAAAAGGTTTTACGATCTTACGCTTTAAAATCAAGAACACTCACAAATATAAAGACGGATTTTGACAGTAATAAAAGTCCACCAAATGGTGGTTTTAAGGACGAATAATTAAAGACATAAACATACCACTAGATTAATACATCAAACATTAACATGTACCAAACATCATCTTCACCCTAGCAATACAAGAAGTTTAGCCACGAATGGCCATACTAACTAGCATAACGCTAAGTTTCGTAGGCTCACCTATTGAGGAACAAGGAGGAAGAGCCCCTCTACTCTCTACTCTCTACTCTAACAACAAAATAAGCTCTCTCTAGTGTATTCTTGAGGTATTAATGTGTGTGTGGAATGAAGAACCCAAGCCATCTATTTAAAGGCCTCAAAATAAGCAATGCAAGGCAGTGCATTGGATTGCACGGGCGTGCAAACACCTCGAGAATCAAACATGGTACACAGGACAGTGTACTGGGCCTTGGGGAGCAAGGGAGGCCAATGCACGACCGTGCAATGGGATGCACGGCCGTGCATCCCTCCCCTGCTTCCCAGTTTAGTCTTTTGGCTGCTGGTTTGACTTCCTACCTGGTTTGACTTCTTGGGGATCAATGCTCGGGTTTGGTCCTCCAAAAGCATGATTTCTTCATGTTTTAAGCTGGATTTTGCTCTGTTTATCTTGGGACACTGAATAAACTGCAATTGTGAAATATTAACGCTCTAAGGATCAATTAGTTAGTGGGTTTTGTGTGCTTGTGAAGTAGAATAGTAACCGACAAAAAAGTAAATAACGATAAAGTAAATAACAGAAAAGTAAAAACATGCGTGATGTGTGTAACAGGAATGTAAATAGCAGAATAGTAAACAACAAGAAAGTAAATATCTCATAAATGATCATGTCACGAAGAGTATTACTTTGGGCTTTGAATCAGCTTGGTTCGTGATAATGTTATGTTGACTAATCTAGTGATATGATTACTATAAACTTGTAACCCGGGTCACTGCTAGAGGCTCGTCCTCACGACATTTGATTCACAAATTAAAATGGTAGTGCCTCCCGTTAAGGACAACAGTTACCCTCAACCGTTCGAATGGTCATCTCCGGGCTGGTTTAAGACATCGAACATAAATGCTTTGTATTAAGGTTAAATAGGTGATTATATTTTGCTCACCGGGAGGAGATGTAACAATGGGACCAAGTATAAAGACGTACCGTTCCCAACATGAGTTCACCAATTCTTGGTCGCATAAGAAGTTCGTATAAAGACGTACGACCTTAATAATGTTGACCATCCCTTGGCTTATCAATCTCTGCTTGTATAAAGACGTACAAGTTTCAAAATAAGTTTGATTAAAAAGGTTTTACGATCTTACGCTTTAAAATCAAGAACACTCACAAATATAAACACGGATTTAGACAGTAATAAAAGTCCACCAAATGGTGGTTTTAAGGACGAATAATTAAAGACATAAACATACCACTAGATTAATACATCAAACATTAACAAGTACCAAACATCATTTTCACCCTAGCAATACAAGAAGTTTAGCCACGAGTGGCCATACTAACTAGCATAACGCTAAGTTTCGTAGGCTCACCTATTGAGGAACAAGGAGGAAGAGCCCCTCTACTCTCTACTCTCTACTCTAACAACGAAATAAGCTCTCTCTGGTGTATTCTTGAGGTATTAATGGGTGTGTGGAATGAAGAACCCAAGCCATCTATTTATAGGCCTCAAAATAAGCAATGCAAGGCAGTGCATTGGATTGCACGGGCGTGCAAACACCTCGAGAATCAAACATGGTACACAGGACAGTGTACTGGGCCTTGGGGAGCAAGGGAGGCCAATGCACGACCGTGCAATGGGATGCACGGCCGTGCATCCCTCCCCTGCTTCCCAGTTTAGTCTTTTGGCTGCTGGTTTGACTTCCTACCTGGTTTGACTTCTTGGGGATCAATGCTCGGGTTTGGTCCTCCAAAAGCATGATTTCTTCATGTTTTAAGCTGGATTTTGCTCTGTTTATCTTGGGACACTGAATAAACTGCAATTGTGAAATATTAACGCTCTAAGGATCAATTAGTTAGTGGGTTTTGTGTGCTTGTGAAGTAGAATAGTAAATGACAAAAAAGTAAATAACGATAAAGTAAATAACAGAAAAGTAAAAACATGCGTGATGTGTGTAACAGGAATGTAAATAGCAGAATAGTAAACAACAAGAAAGTAAATATCTCATAAATGATCATGTCACGAAGAGTATTACTTTGGGCTTTGAATCAGCTTGGTTCGTGATAATGTTATGTTGACTAATCTAGTGATATGATTACTATAAACTTGTAACCCGGGTCACTGCTAGAGCCTCGTCCTCACGACATTTGATTCACAAATTAAAATGGTAGTGCCTCCCGTTAAGGACAACAGTTACCCTCAACCGTTCGAATGGTCATCTCCGGGCTGGTTTAAGACATCGAACATAAATGCTTTGTATTAAGGTTAAATAGGTGATTATATTTTGCTCACCGGGAGGAGATGTAACAATGGGACCAAGTATAAAGACGTACCGTTCCCAACATGAGTTCACCAATTCTTGGTCGCATAAGAAGTTCGTATAAAGACGTACGACCTTAATAATGTTGACCATCCCTTGGCTTATCAATCTCTGCTTGTATAAAGACGTACAAGTTTCAAAATAAGTTTGATTAAAAAGGTTTTACGATCTTACGCTTTAAAATCAAGAACACTCACAAATATAAACACGGATTTAGACAGTAATAAAAGTCCACCAAATGGTGGTTTTAAGGACGAATAATTAAAGACATAAACATACCACTAGATTAATACATCAAACATTAACAAGTACCAAACATCATTTTCACCCTAGCAATACAAGAAGTTTAGCCACGAGTGGCCATACTAACTAGCATAACGCTAAGTTTCGTAGGCTCACCTATTGAGGAACAAGGAGGAAGAGCCCCTCTACTCTCTACTCTCTACTCTAACAACGAAATAAGCTCTCTCTGGTGTATTCTTGAGGTATTAATGGGTGTGTGGAATGAAGAACCCAAGCCATCTATTTATAGGCCTCAAAATAAGCAATGCAAGGCAGTGCATTGGATTGCACGGGCGTGCAAACACCTCGAGAATCAAACATGGTACACAGGACAGTGTACTGGGCCTTGGGGAGCAAGGGAGGCCAATGCACGACCGTGCAATGGGATGCACGGCCGTGCATCCCTCCCCTGCTTCCCAGTTTAGTCTTTTGGCTGCTGGTTTGACTTCCTACCTGGTTTGACTTCTTGGGGATCAATGCTCGGGTTTGGTCCTCCAAAAGCATGATTTCTTCATGTTTTAAGCTGGATTTTGCTCTGTTTATCTTGGGACACTGAATAAACTGCAATTGTGAAATATTAACGCTCTAAGGATCAATTAGTTAGTGGGTTTTGTGTGCTTGTGAAGTAGAATAGTAAATGACAAAAAAGTAAATAACGATAAAGTAAATAACAGAAAAGTAAAAACATGCGTGATGTGTGTAACAGGAATGTAAATATCAGAATAGTAAACAACAAGAAAGTAAATATCTCATAAATGATCAGGTCACGAAGAGTATTGCTTTGGGCTTTGAATCAGCTTGGTTCGTGATAATGTTATGTTGACTAATCTAGTGATATGATTACTATAAACTTGTAACCCGGGTCACTGCTAGAGCCTCGTCCTCACGACATTTGATTCACAAATTAAAATGGTAGTGCCTCCCGTTAAGGACAACAGTTACCCTCAACCGTTCGAATGGTCATCTCCGGGCTGGTTTAAGACATCGAACATAAATGCTTTGTATTAAGGTTAAATAGGTGATTATATTTTGCTCACCGGGAGGAGATGTAACAATGGGACCAAGTATAAAGACGTACCGTTCCCAACATGAGTTCACCAATTCTTGGTCGCATAAGAAGTTCGTATAAAGACGTACGACCTTAATAAGGTTGACCATCCCTTGGCATATCAATCTCTGCTTGTATAAAGACGTACAAGTTTCAAAACAAGTTTGATTAAAAAGGTTTTACGATCTTACGCTTTAAAATCAAGAACACTCACAAATATAAAGACAGGTTTAGACAGTAATAAAAGTCCACCAAATGGTGGTTTTAAGGAAGAATAATTAAAGACATAAACATACCACTAGATTAATACATCAAACATTAACATGTACCAAACATCATCTTCACCCTAGCAATACAAGAAGTTTAGCCATGAATGGCCATACAAACTAGCATAACGCTAAGTTTCGTAGGCTCACCTATTGAGGAACAAGGAGGAAGAGCCCCTATACTCTCTACTCTCTACTCTAACAACGAAATAAGCTCTCTCTGGTGTATTTTTGAGGTATTAATGGGTGTGTGGAATGAAGAACCCAAGCCATCTATTTATAGGCCTCAAAATAAGCAATGCAAGGCAGTGCATTGGATTGCACGGGCGTGCAAACACCTCGAGAATCAAACATGGTACACAGGACAGTGTACTGGGCCTTGGGGAGCAAGGGAGGCCAATGCACGACCGTGCAATGGGATGCACGGCCGTGCATCCCTCCCCTGCTTCCCAGTTTAGTCTTTTGGCTGCTGGTTTGACTTCCTACCTCGTTTGACTTCTTGGGGATCAATGCTCGGGTTTGGTCCTCCAAAAGCATGATTTCTTCATGTTTTAAGCTGGATTTTGCTCTGTTTATCTTGGGACACCGAATAAACTGCAATTGTGAAATATTAACGCTCTAAGGATCAATTAGTTAGTGGGTTTTGTGCGCTTGTGAAGTAGAATAGTAAATGACAAAAAAGTAAATAACGATAAAGTAAATAATAGAAAAGTAAAAACATGCGTGATGTGTGTAACAGGAATGTAAATAGCAGAATAGTAAACAACAAGAAAGTAAATATCTCATAAATGATCAGGTCACGAAGAGTATTGCTTTGGGCTTTGAATCAGCTTGGTTCGTGATAATGTTAAGTTGACTAATCTAGTGATATGATTACTATAAACTTGTAACCCGGGTCACTGCTAGAGCCTCGTCCTCACGACATTTGATTCACAAATTAAAATGGTAGTGCCTCCCGTTAAGGACAACAGTTACCCTCAACCCTTCGAATGGTCATCTCCGGGCTGGTTTAAGACATCGAACATAAATGCTTTGTATTAAGGTTAAATAGGTGATTATATTTTGCTCACCGGGAGGAGATGTAACAATGGGACCAAGTATAAAGACGTACCGTTCCCAACATGAGTTCACCAATTCTTGGTCGCATAAGAAGTTCGTATAAAGACGTACGACCTTAATAATGTTGACCATCCCTTGGCTTATCAATCTCTGCTTGTATAAAGACGTAAAAGTTTCAAAAGAAGGTTGATTAAAAAGGTTTTACGATCTTACGCTTTAAAATCAAGAACACTCACAAATATAAAGACAGATTTAGACAGTAATAAAAGTCCACCAAATGGTGGTTTTAAGGAAGAATAATTAAAGACATAAACATACCACTAGATTAATACATCAAACATTAACATGTACCAAACATCATCTTCACCCTAGCAATACAAGAAGTTTAGCCATGAATGGCCATACAAACTAGCATAACGCTAAGTTTCGTAGGCACACTTATTGAGGAATAAGGAGGAAGAGCCCCTCTACTCTCTACTCTCTACTCTAACAACGAAATAAGCTCTCTCTGGTGTATTTTTGAGGTATTAATGGGTGTGTGGAATGAAGAACCCAAGCCATCTATTTATAGGCCTCAAAATAAGCAATGCAAGGCAGTGCATTGGATTTCACGGGCGTGCAAACACCTCGAGAATCAAACATGGTACACAGGACAGTGTACTGGGCCTTGGGGAGCAAGGGAGGCCAATGCACGACCGTGCAATGGGATGCACGGCCGTGCATCCCTCCCCTGCTTCCCAGTTTAGTCTTTTGGCTGCTGGTCTGACTTCCTACCTGGTTTGACTTCTTGGGGATCAATGCTCGGGTTTGGTCCTCCAAAAGCATGATTTCTTCATGTTTTAACTGGATTTTGCTCTGTTTATCTTGGGACACTGAATAAACTGCAATTGTGAAATATTAACGCTCTAAGGATCAATTAGTTAGTGGGTTTTGTGTGCTTGTGAAGTAGAATAGTAAATGACAAAAAAGTAAATAACGATAAAGTAAATAACAGAAAAGTAAAAACATGCGTGATGTGTGTAACAGGAATGTAAATAGCAGAATAGTAAACAACAAGAAAGTAAATATCTCATAAATGATCAGGTCACGAAGAGTATTGCTTTGGGCTTTGAATCAGCTTGGTTCGTGATAATGTTATGTTGACTAATCTAGTGATATGATTACTATAAACTTGTAACCCGTGTCACTGCTAGAGCCTCGTCCTCACGACATTTGATTCACAAATTAAAATGGTAGTGCCTCCCGTTAAGGACAACAGTTACCCTCAACCCTTCGAATGGTCATCTCCGGGCTGGTTTAAGACATCGAACATAAATGCTTTGTATTAAGGTTAAATAGGTGATTATATTTTGCTCACCGGGAGGAGATGTAACAATGGGACCAAGTATAAAGACGTACCGTTCCCAACATGAGTTCACCAATTCTTGGTCGCATAAGAAGTTCGTATAAAGACGTACGACCTTAATAAGGTTGACCATCCCTTGGCTTATCAATCTCTGCTTGTATAAAGACGTACAAGTTTCAAAAGAAGGTTGATTAAAAAGGTTTTACGATCTTACGCTTTAAAATCAAGAACACTCACAAATATAAAGACAGGTTTAGACAGTAATAAAAGTCCACCAAATGGTGGTTTTAAGGAAGAATAATTAAAGACATAAACATACCACTAGATTAATACATCAAACATTAACATGTACCAAACATCATCTTCACCCTAGCAATACAAGAAGTTTAGCCATGAATGGCCATACAAACTAGCATAACGCTAAGTTTCGTAGGCTCACCTATTGAGGAACAAGGAGGAAGAGCCCCTCTACTCTCTACTCTCTACTCTAACAACGAAATAAGCTCTCTCTGGTGTATTTTTGAGGTATTAATGGGTGTGTGGAATGAAGAACCCAAGCCATCTATTTATAGGCCTCAAAATAAGCAATGCAAGGCAGTGCATTGTATTGCACGGGCGTGCAAACACCTCGAGAATCAAACATGGTACACAGGACAGTGTACTGGGCCTTGGGGAGCAAGGGAGGCCAATGCACGACCGTGCAATGGGATGCACGGCCGTGCATCCCTCTCCTGCTTCCCAGTTTAGTCTTTTGGCTGCTGGTTTGACTTCCTACCTGGTTTGACTTCTTGGGGATCAATGCTCGGGTTTGGTCCTCCAAAAGCATGATTTCTTCATGTTTTAAGCTGGATTTTGCTCTGTTTATCTTGGGACACCGAATAAACTGCAATTGTGAAATATTAACGCTCTAAGGATCAATTAGTTACTGGGTTTTGTGTGCTTGTGAAGTAGAATAGTAAATGACAAAAAAGTAAATAACGATAAAGTAAATAATAGAAAAGTAAAAACATGCGTGATGTGTGTAACAGGAATGTAAATAGCAGAATAGTAAACAACAAGAAAGTAAATATCTCATAAATGATCAGGTCACGAAGAGTATTGCTTTGGGCTTTGAATCAGCTTGGTTCGTGATAATGTTAAGTTGACTAATCTAGTGATATGATTACTATAAACTTGTAACCCGGGTCACCGCTAGAGCCTCATCCTCACGACATTTGATTCACGAATTAAAATGGTAGTGCCTCCCGTTAAGGACAACAGTTACCCTCAACCCTTCGAATGGTCATCTCCGGGCTGGTTTAAGACATCGAACATAAATGCTTTGTATTAAGGTTAAATAGGTGATTATATTTTGCTCACCGGGAGGAGATGTAACAATGGGACCAAGTATAAAGACGTACCGTTCCCAACATGAGTTCACCAATTCTTGGTCGCATAAGAAGTTCGTATAAAGACGTACGACCTTAATAATGTTGACCATCCCTTGGCTTATCAATCTCTGCTTGTATAAAGACGTACAAGTTTCAAAAGAAGTTTGATTAAAAAGGTTTTACGATCTTACGCTTTAAAATCAAGAACACTCACAAATATAAAGACGGATTTAGACAGTAATAAAAGTCCACCAAATGGTGGTTTTAAGGACGAATAATTAAAGACATAAACATACCACTAGATTAATACATCAAACATTAACATGTACCAAACATCATCTTCACCCTAGCAATACAAGAAGTTTAGCCACGAATGGCCATACTAACTAGCATAACGCTAAGTTTCTTAGGCTCACCTATTGAGGAACAAGGAGGAAGAGCCCCTCTACTCTCTACTCTCTACTCTAACAACGAAATAACCTCTCTCTGGTGTATTCTTGAGGTATTAATGGGTGTGTGGAATGAAGAACCCAATCCATCTATTTATAGGCCTCAAAATAAGCAATGCAAGGCAGTGCATTGGATTGCACGGGCGTGAAAACACCTCGAGAATCAAACATGGTACAGAGGACAGTGTACTGGGCCTTGGGGAGCAAGGGAGGCCAATGCACGACCGTGCAATGGGATGCACGGCCGTGCATCCCTCCCCTGCTTCCCAGTTTAGTCTTTTGGCTGCTGGTTTGACTTCCTACCTGGTTTGACTTCTTGTGGATCAATGCTCGGGTTTGGTCCTCCAAAAGCATGATTTCTTCATGTTTTAAGCTGGATTTTGCTCTGTTTATCTTGGGACACCGAATAAACTGCAATTGTGAAATATTAACGCTCTAAGGATCAATTAGTTAGTGGGTTTTGTGCGCTTGTGAAGTAGAATAGTAAATGACAAAAAAGTAAATAACGATAAAGTAAATAATAGAAAAGTAAAAACATGCGTGATGTGTGTAACAGGAATGTAAATAGCAGAATAGTAAACAACAAGAAAGTAAATATCTCATAAATGATCAGGTCACGAAGAGTATTGCTTTGGGCTTTGAATCAGCTTGGTTCGTGATAATGTTAAGTTGACTAATCTAGTGATATGATTACTATAAACTTGTAACCCGGGTCACTGCTAGAGCCTCGTCCTCACGACATTTGATTCACAAATCAAAATGGTGGTGCCTCCCGTTAAGGACAACAGTTACCCTCAACCCTTCGAATGGTCATCTCCGGGCTGGTTTAAGACATCGAACATAAATGCTTTGTATTAAGGTTAAATAGGTGATTATATTTTGCTCACCGGGAGGAGATGTAACAATGGGACCAAGTATAAAGACGTACCGTTCCCAACATGAGTTCACCAATTCTTGGTCGCATAAGAAGTTCGTATAAAGACGTACGACCTTAATAATGTTGACCATCCCTTGGCTTATCAATCTCTGCTTGTATAAAGACGTACAAGTTTCAAAAGAAGTTTGATTAAAAAGGTTTTACGATCTTACGCTTTAAAATCAAGAACACTCACAAATATAAAGACGGATTTAGACAGTAATAAAAGTCCACCAAATGGTGGTTTTAAGGACGAATAATTAAAGACATAAACACACCACTAGATTAATACATCAAACATTAACATGTACCAAACATCATCTTCACCCTAGCAATACAAGAAGTTTAGCCACGAATGGCCATACTAACTAGCATAACGCTAAGTTTCGTACAAGGAGGAAGAGCCCCTCTACTCTCTACTCTCTACTCTAACAACGAAATAAGCTCTCTCTGGTGTATTCTTGAGGTATTAATGGGTGTGTGGAATGAAGAACCCAAGCCATCTATTTATAGGCCTCAAAATAAGCAATGCAAGGCAGTGCATTAGATTGCACGGGCGTGAAAACACCTCGAGAATCAAACATGGTACACAGGACAGTGTACTGGGCCTTGGGGAGCAAGGGAGGCCAATGCACGACCTTGCAATGGGATGCACGGCCGTGCATCCCTCCCCTGCTTCCCAGTTTAGTCTTTTGGCTGCTGGTTTGACTTCCTACCTGGTTTGACTTCCTACCTGGTTTGACTTCTTGTGGATCAATGCTCGGGTTTGGTCCTCCAAAAGCATGATTTCTTCATGTTTTAAGCTGGATTTTGCTCTGTTTATCTTGGGACACCGAATAAACTGCAATTGTGAAATATTAACGCTCTAAGGATCAATTAGTTAGTGGGTTTTGTGCGCTTGTGAAGTAGAATAGTAAATGACAAAAAAGTAAATACCGATAAAGTAAATAATAGAAAAGTAAAAACATGCGTGATGTGTGTAACAGAAATGTAAATAGCAGAATAGTAAACAACAAGAAAGTAAATATCTCATAAATGATCAGGTCACGAAGAGTATTGCTTTGGGCTTTGAATCAGCTTGGTTCGTGATAATGTTAAGTTGACTAATCTAGTGATATGATTACTATAAACTTGTAACCCGGGTCACTGCTAGAGCCTCGTTCTCACGACATTTGATTCACAAATTAAAATGGTGGTGCCTCCCGTTAAGGACAACAGTTACCCTCAACCCTTCGAATGGTCATCTCCGGGCTGGTTTAAGACATCGAACATAAATGCTTTGTATTAAGGTTAAATAGGTGATTATATTTTGCTCACCGGGAGGAGATGTAACAATGGGACCAAGTATAAAGACGTACCGTTCCCAACATGAGTTCACCAATTCTTGGTCGCATAAGAAGTTCGTATAAAGACGTACGACCTTAATAATGTTGACCATCCCTTGGCTTATCAATCTCTGCTTGTATAAAGACGTACAAGTTTCAAAAGAAGTTTGATTAAAAAGGTTTTACGATCTTACGCTTTAAAATCAAGAACACTCACTAACATAAAGACAGATTTAGACAGTAATAAAAGTCCACCAAATGGTGGTTTTAAGGAAGAATAATTAAAGACATAAACATACCACTAGATTAATACATCAAACATTAACATGTACCAAACATCATCTTCACCCTAGCAATACAAGAAGTTTAGCCATGAATGGCCATACAAACTAGCATAACGCTAAGTTTCGTAGGCTCACCTATTGAGGAACAAGGAGGAAGAGCCCCTCTACTCTCTACTCTCTACTCTAACAACGAAATAAGCTCTCTCTGGTGTATTCTTGAGGTATTAATGGGTGTGTGGAATGAAGAACCCAAGCCATCTATTTATAGGCCTCAAAATAAGCAATGCAAGGCAGTGCATTGGATTGCACGGGCGTGCAAACACCTCGAGAATCAAACATGGTACACAGGACAGTGTACTGGGCCTTGGGGAGCAAGGGAGGCCAATGCACGACCGTGGAATGGGATGCACGGCCGTGCATCCCTCTCCTGCTTCCCAGTTTAGTCTTTTGGCTGCTGGTTTGACTTCCTACCTGGTTTGACTTCTTGGGGATCAATGCTCGGGTTTGATCCTCCAAAAGCATGATTTCTTCATGTTTTAAGCTGGATTTTGCTCTGTTTATCTTGGGACACCGAATAAACTGCAATTGTGAAATATTAACTCTCTAAGGATCAATTAGTTACTGGGTTTTGTGTGCTTGTGAAGTAGAATAGTAAATGACAAAAAAGTAAATAACGATAAAGTAAATAATAGAAAAGTAAAAACCTGCGTGATGTGTGTAACAGGAATGTAAATAGCAGAATAGTAAACAACAAGAAAGTAAATATCTCATAAATGATCAGGTCACGAAGAGTATTGCTTTGGGCTTTGAATCAGCTTGGTTCGTGATAATGTTAAGTTGACTAATCTAGTGATATGATTACTATAAACTTGTAACCCGGGTCACCGCTAGAGCCTTATCCTCACGACAATTGATTCACGAATTAAAATGGTAGTGCCTCCCGTTAAGGACAACAGTTACCCTCAACCCTTCGAATGGTCATCTCCGGGCTGGTTTAAGACATCGAACATAAATGCTTTGTATTAAGGTTAAATAGGTGATTATATTTTGCTCACCGGGAGGAGATGTAACAATGGGACCAAGTATAAAGACGTACCGTTCCCAACATGAGTTCACCAATTCTTGGTCGCATAAGAAGTTCGTATAAAGACGTACGACCTTAATAATGTTGACCATCCCTTGGCTTATCAATCTCTGCTTGTATAAAGACGTACAAGTTTCAAAAGAAGTTTGATTAAAAAGGTTTTACGATCTTACGCTTTAAAATCAAGAACACTCACAAATATAAAGACGGATTTTGACAGTAATAAAAGTCCACCAAATGGTGGTTTTAAGGACGAATAATTAAAGACATAAACACACCACTAGATTAATACATCAAACATTAACATGTACCAAACATCATCTTCACCCTAGCAATACAAGAAGTTTAGCCACGAATGGCCATACTAACTAGCATAACGCTAAGTTTCGTAGGCTCACCTATTGAGGAACAAGTAGGAAGAGCCCCTCTACTCTCTACTCTCTACTCTAACAACGAAATAAGCTCTCTCTGGTGTATTCTTGAGGTATTAATGGGTGTGTGGAATGAAGAACCCAAGCCATCTATTTATAGGCCTCAAAATAAGCAATGCAAGGCAGTGCATTGGATTGCACGGGCGTGCAAACACCTCGAGAATCAAACATGGTACACAGGACAGTGTACTGGGCCTTGGGGAGCAAGGGAGGCCAATGCACGACCGTGCAATGGGATGCACGGCCGTGCATCCCTCCCCTGCTTCCCAGTTTAGTCTTTTGGCTGCTGGTTTGACTTCCTACCTGGTTTGACTTCTTGGGGATCAATGCTCGGGTTTGGTCCTCCAAAAGCATGATTTCTTAATGTTTTAAGCTGGATTTTGCTCTGTTTATCTTGGGACACCGAATAAACTGCAATTGTGAAATATTAACGCTCTAAGTATCATTTGCAAGGTTATCTGTCAATTAGTAACATAATATGGGGATTATTATGCATGCAAAACATGTAGAATATAGGGCATATCAAGGGGCTACTTATGAGTCACATTGGTGTATTATGACCTCAGTAGTGGTGGTAAATATGGGAGTCACATGGGTGTATTGTGACCTCATAGTGGTGGTAAATATGAGAGTCACTTGAGTATATTGTGACCTCAGTAGTGGTGAAATAACCTCGGGGTTAATTTAGAGACGAAGAACTTTAAAGTTAAAGGGAAGGGGGTCCCGGGAGGTGTTGAGACGGCAATCCTAGGGAATTGGAGACGGTGATCTCTAGACATAAGGGTGGAATTACAAGTAAGTCAATCTTACTTTATTACTGTTATACATTCAGTTTTGTATTGAATTTGTAGTACAAAATGGATTGGGGATTTCGAAGGGGTAAAAGTTAACAAGGGTGTAGATTGTTAAGTTAAACAAAGGGGTGATATGGTCTTAATGACCTAAATAAGTGGTGTAGTGGTTTATTGACCAATATGGTGTGAAATAAAATGCTAAATTCATAATATATAAAATAAAGGGGAGTGCTATAATCATTTACAATGAATGCGTGTATGTTTAGGTGATATAAACACGAATACATGATATGATCAGGGTTTATTTTAATAACAAAAGAGATGACTATTAAAAGGGGTAAAGTGGTACCACACTTAGTAAATAGTTGTTTTTTTCTTACACACAAATGGTATGTATGTTATGTGTTTGGCTGTTTTGTTGTCTATGTAATTGGTGTAGTTAACTTATGTGGTTAATATTCAAACTAAAATATGGTATGTGGTAAATTAGTGTAGTTAACTTATGTGGTTAATATTCAAACTCATGTGGTTAATAGTCAAACTAAACAGTGGTATGTGGTATATTGGTGTAGTTGACTAATGTGGTATATATAGTCAAACTAAAATATAGAATGTGGTAAATCGGTGTAAATTGACTTAAAATGGCATAAAGTTAAACCATTGTGGATTAATGGTAAATTGGTGGATTGGGCGAATACTTGAAGTTAAAACACTTCATGAGGAATAAGTGAAGTCAAATACTTCACAGGTGGTAGTGTGGTCAAATACCTCACGGGTGATAGTGAAGTCAAATACTTCACGGGTGACGTGAAGTCAAATACTTCCTGGGTGGACATGGAGTCAACTGCTCCATGTAGAAAAGCGAGTTGTGGTTCTCGCATTAGGCATGTCTAAATGATTAATTGAATGTTGGTATATCAATAGGACTTGTATGATGTATATACTTGTCTAAATGTCGGTCGTCATACATAAGTACAAAGGGGACGATAGGCTTGGAGTTAAATATTCCATGGGTGATTTGAAGTCTTGAACTTCTAAATCAATTAAAGTTGTTAGATTCTCCTCCTCATAATATGAGTTTATAGTTTGATTTGTGTTCAACAACGAGGTATGTGATGTTTCATCCACCATTTTCGTCTTCTCCAATTTGTAAGTCGGTTTTGATGAAGCATAGGAACTATTGTTGTGAGAAAACAACTTATTATGAACTATTGTTGTGAGAAAACAACTTATTATGTATTGCATGTTAGTCTAGAACCACTAATTTAATGAATTTTGTTCATGTACATAATTAGGGTTCATATGATAATTTGGGGGTTTTGAGTAATAATGTCCTATTTAGTAATTTCTGATATTTCTATGCATATGAACCTTGTTTCCTATGGCAAATTGCGGTATCGGGTTAGTCAATTTGATGAATTCCTTACTTGATGATGTTACTTGAAATTCTAGGGTTCTTGTCAAATTGGGGGGTTTTGATGGATGATGAGTATTATGTATTGATTATCAATTTATGGTTCTACAGATAGTATTAGATCCAAAATTATGTGGATAATTGATTTTGTGATGCACATGATCTTGAAAAGAGGATTTATACTTTCAAACAACCATGTAAGTAGGTATTATAAACTATGCACACCAAGTGTATGATGAAATGCCTAAACCAAGATATTTGATTTAAATGGTTAATTTGATGTTGCATATAGAACTTCATTTGTTTCACAACATACATAATAATTGAGTTTGTTGACTTGAAAGATTGCCATTTGTTTCAAAGCTTGGAAGTCAAAAAAGAACAATAAGAGGATTCAAAGGATGAGTGACTCTAATTATGTTAGTCGTAGCTAGTGGTTGTGACTAGTTCTATACCGTGTGGGTTATTGTTACTATTTCATGCATAATAGTAAACTACTTGAGATGTTGTACTTGTTAAATTAGAAAGGATCGCAATAAGTTTAATAACCATATGCAAGTGGTTTAAATATGAGAATGTGATTAAGGAGTTAAATTATAATAATGAAAGTATATTTTGGTGCCATCATAAATATGATATTAGTTGACAACTTTAGTTAAAGTTTAAGTAAAATGTGTGGATTATTGAATCCTAAAATGAATTAAAGCTTATATGGCTTTTATGCATATGAGGAGTATAAAAAAAGGTGTTATAATAAAAGGAGTTTGTGTTAATTAGGTGTTCAATATGTTATTGGTGCCCTAAACATTGTTTGGTCGAGTTTATACAAGTAGAAAGTGAATGTGTTGTTGTAACGGGTCAAAAAGAAAAAAATTGGAGTTGCTGTCAAAACCGTATTTTCTTGGTGGCGTACTCTTACGCCCATCAGTGTACTCTTACGCTAGACCTAGGTAAGTTCACTGCCTTACGGCCTCATTACGCTGAAGAGTTGTTTTCTGAGTGGCGTATTCGTACGGCAAGTGGCGTACTAATACGCCGGGACTATTTTCACATGGTTTTGTTTGCTTGATATATGTTGAAACTATGGATGGAGTGTTTACTTAACCAATGTTAATTCTTCTTAAGTAGACATAAAAGCTCATTCTTTAATGAGTTTACCAATCTAAAGATAAGTATGTAATGTTGTGTTCATGGAATCACAAGATTGTTACTCCATAGTTAAATATACCCTTCATATTATGTGGTTAATAAGGTGATTTGCATACTAATGGCAGATGTTATTATTAACCAATAACAAGGGTATATGGTGGGATAATAATAAGTTGATAACCGGGTTGGTGGTAATGTGAAACAAAATGAATGTCAGTGTATTATGTTGTTTAATCTTTACGGTGCGAACTAACCTACTAATTGTGTTTGTAGTGTTTTAAATTCGTACTAACACGGATATCAAAGGTGAAATGACCAGGTGTCGGGGTCGTGAAAAGAAAGAAACAAAGAAGTATACAACGGAGTTTTAAGCAGTTGTGGGAGTCGTTCCTCGGGGATGAAACTTGACACACTACGAGTTTATATATATTCAAATCATATTCGTATAATTATATGCGGAATGTGAGTCCTCACTTAGCTTCGGCTAATTATTTATGATGGTGGTGACATGCAGGTATGAAGAGTCGTTTATACACGGAGGTGATCAAGATCTGTGGATTAAGCGGGTCGGGTTGGATGGCATATCTATGATGATTAATTGTAGCCAATTATCTTGGAGTAACAGGATGGTCAAAGAGGTGGCTTAACCCCACTTAAAAGATAAGTGAATAAATAAACCATTCTTAATTATTTGGTTTGGGTGATAAACACATAATTAGATGTGTATATATATGTGGTCGGGGATAATACCATAGAAATATTTGAATTGTGAGTTAACTAACCATTGGGTGATGTCATGTGACAGTTTTGGATGGTGAAAGGCGTTGGTGATCAAGTCAAGCGATCAGGTCAAGGGGATGGATATTTGGAGTTGTCGCGGCGTATGATTTTGCATTTTCATTTTGTAAAGTCATTCATTTACAATGTGGTTTTGTATTGGCGTTTTGGAGTGTAAAATCCATGTTGATTTATTACTTTTCGATGTGTCCGTGGATGTTTTGGTCACTTGGTTTGGTTTTGTTTGGGGGTCAAAACAGGGTAATGCTTCGTAAGAGTTGTTTATTTTACGAACGGGTCATGTCGAAATTTTATGAGAAAACCTGGGTGTATTTTATGAGTATTCTTTGGGTAAAAGTTGGTGTAGTATTATATGAGGTGTTCTTTTTGGTGAAATGAGTTCTTTATATAAATAAATAAAATATTGCCCTATTTTTTGCAAGAAGTTTTAATTTATGTTTTAAATTTTCGGGTGTTACAATGGAATTGCTGAAAGGGGAGAAACTATATGCCAAGTTCTCGAAGTGTGACTTCTGGATTCGTGAAGTGCAATTCCTTGGACACGTGGTCAATGAGAAAGGCATACATGTTGACCCATCCAAGATCGAGGCAATTAAGAATTGGGAGGCACCCAACACTCCGACTGAGGTGAGATAATTCTTGGGTCTTGCATGCTACTATCGACGGTTTATCAAAAATTTCTCTAAGATAGCCCAACCCCTCACTACTCTGACACACAAGGATAAGAAATACGAATGGAACGACAAGGCAGAAACCGCTTTTCAGGTGCTCAAAGAGAAACTTTGTAGCGCACCTATCATATCATTACTAGAAGGGATAGATGATTTCGTGGTGTACTGCGATGTGTCCCATCAAGGACTCGGTTGTGTGTTGATGTAAAGGGAAAAAGTCATTACGTATGCTTCTCGACAACTGAAAATGCATGAGAAAAACTACACTACCCACGACTTGGAGTTGGGAGCTGTAGTATTCGCACTCAAAATATGGAGACACTACTTGTATGGCACGAAGTGTACCATTTTCACTGATCACAAGAATCTCCAGCACATTTTTTATCAGAAAGAACTTAACATGAGGCAGCGTCGATGGGTCGAGTTACTAAACGACTACGACTGCACCATATATTACCATCCTGGAAAGGCAAACGTCGTTGCTGATGCCTTGAGTAGGAAGGAACAACCAAAACCGCGAAGAGTGCAAGCATTGCAGTTGACTATCCACAATAATTTACCCATTCAAATCCTTGACGCTCAACTCAAAGCAATCAAATAGGTGAACCTGTGCCACGAGTCACTACGACGTATGGACAAACAATTGGAGGTCAAATCTGATGACATTCGTTACTTTATGGATCAGATTTGGGTACCGAGCTTTGGGAATCTAAGGGATCTAGTGATGGATGAAGCACACTAGTAAAGATACTCGATTCACCCCGGTGCTGACAAGATGTATCATGACCTCAAGGAGCACTACGGGTGGCCTAACATGAAACCCGAAATTGATACCTATGTCAGTAAATGTCTGACATGTGCTAAGGTCAAAGTGGAGTATCAGAAACCGTCAGGGTTACTCCAACAACGAGAGATTGCACAGTGGAAGTGGGAACAGATTTCAATGGACTTCATCACGAAATTGCCCAGGGCATCCAACGGTTGTGACACGATCTGGGTAATTGTCGACAGGCTAACAAAATCTGCACACTTCCTTCCCATAAAAGAAACGGACAAGATGGAGAAACTAACCAGAATTTACTTAAAAGAAGTAGTCTCGAGGCATGGAGTGCCGATTTCCATCATTTCAGATAGGGATAGTCGATTCACGTCCCGATTCTGTAAATCCTTACAGAAAGCCTTGGGTACTCCATTAGACATGAGCACCGCCTACCATCCCCAAACGGACGGCAAGAGTGAAAGGACTATCCAAACTCTCGAGGACATGCTTATAGCTTGTGTGCTTGACTTTGGAAATGGTTGGGATGCCCATCTACCGTTGGTCGAATTTTCATACAACAACAGTTATCACACCAGCATCAAAGCCGCACCATTTGAAGCACTTTACAGAAGAAAGTGTAGATCACCAATTTGCTGGGCAGAAATGGGAGATAGCCAACTTACTGGTCCAGAAATCATTCATGAGACTACAGAAAATATTGTATAGATGCGCGAACGTATCAAGGCCGCGCGTGATCGTCAGAAGAGTTACGCTGACGTGAGACGCAAACCATTGGAATTTAAGTGGAAGACAAGGTACTACTGATAGTCTCGCCATGGAAATGATTAATATGTTTCGGAAAGCGGGAGAAACTGAACCCTCGATACATCGGACCTTTCGAGATTCTGAAAAGAATTGGTCCCGTTGCTTACAAGCTCAACCTACCGGAAACCCTCAGTGGCTTACATGACGTGTTGCACGTGTCAAATATGAAGAAGTGCTTATCACATGAGACACTAGTCATACCATTGGAAAAGATTCATATAGACGATCAGCTTCACTTCGTCGAGGAACCAGTCGAGATCATGGACCGTGAGGTCAAACAACTGAAACATAGCCGCATTCCCATAGTTAAGGTTCGCTGGAATTCTAGACGCGGACCAGAGTTCACTTGGGAGCGCGAGGATCAATTCAAGCATAAATACCCTCACCTATTCAAACCTACACCGTCTACCAGTGACGCGAACTGAATTTCGGGACGAAATTCCTTTTAACAGGGGGAGTATGTGATACCCGACAATTTCAGGTTAATATCATACCCAACCATTACTTAAATTCATATGATTACACGTGCATCATACTTAATTATAGAGTAATTAAGTTCATATTTCATATAGCAAATGCATTCGTTTCATTTCAATTCATGCATCGGTAATCTGGAGGATTACCGGGTCATACACGCGTCCTGTCACATGAACGTTGGTGAATATTAGAAATAATATTTACACATATAATTGGTGTATAAAAATTATATGTAATACTGTGATTTAATATTTCGTGCTTAAGTTAATTTTTTCGGAATTTTTAGAGCAACTTTTATTTTAACGCTTTGTATGCAGATACGCGATATGTGCCAACATTTAAAAATAATGTGTTTAAATACTTGGGCCAAATAATTCAGCACTTTAGTTAATTATCCACATTAGGAGCCCAAATAATTAGCAAAAGGCCTTAAGAGAATGCACAAGCCCAAACCATTTTGATTAAAACTTTCTAAACACTACCACATCCCATTATTTACCCTAAACCTAAAAACACTCTCCCCTCTCCTCTTTCTAACTTACGGCCGCCACCACCCCACCCCACCCTAGCCACCATCCTTTCAATCTTGTTCAAGCATTTCAAGTTTAATCCAAGGTGATTTCAAGTGGATTAGTGAGGATTCTAGCTAGTGCAAGACCATATCTACATCATACCTAAGTTTTGTAAGAATCCATCCACATTTATTTTATTATTTTCGGCCATTTGAGGTGCTACCTCTATCCAAACAATTTTCTATGTTATAAGTGTTATAATCCATGTTTTTAACAAAGTGTTTTCATAATAAAAGGTTGTTGACACATATTGGTGCATTTTGTTGTTTGAAATGCTTGTTTGTGGTGTATGTTGCTCGTTTCTATTCAAGGAAACTTTATTTGTCATAGATTTGTAAAAGTGTTCATATGGTGTGTTTAATGGTTTATATGTTCCTAGTAATACTAGTATAGGTGAGAAATATGATTTTTTTTGTTGAGATGTTCGATTTACACTACTTTATAGTCGTTTCTATAAATAGAAACTTTGTTGCTTTGCATCTTAAGTTATTGGGTTATAATGGATAATTTCATGCTAAAATGGTTTTATAACATCTATTAACATAATATTTAGGGTTATTTGAAGTTACACATGTGTAGGAGGTCATTTGGACCACTTTCCTAAAAATGAAACTTTATTGGAACATATTTTGCATTTGTATGTTATAAATGTCCTAAATAGGTTAAATAACATTGTTATAATATGTTTAGATGATTATTGAAAGAATATGTGATTTAAAGTGTTCCCATGACCCGTTTTGGACGACCTTGCTAATAAAGGAAACTTTATTGGTTTGGAAACTTCACCTTTGCTTTAAATAGATGACTAGTACAATAGCATGATTTATGTGGATTATTTGTTAACATGTATGTACAAATGTCATGTTACTTGTCATATGTTACTTATGCAATACTTGAGGCTAGGTGTTACTATTTATGACATGAACTTATGCAAACTATATTACTTATGAGATGTTACTTACTTATGCAATTATTTGAAGCATGTATGTTATTTCATAAGGTTTTACTTATGTGTTACTTAGGTATTTCTTATGTGTTACTTATATGTCACTTATGTTCTACTTGTACATGTCTTCACTATGTGTCACCCATGGGTCATCGTGTCAAACTTGGTCAACATTAGTCAACTTTGGTAAAACATTAGTCAAACTTGGTAAAGCCTTGGTAAAACTTAGTCAAACCTTTTCAAAACTTCAATGTAACCTTTCGTCATTGAGTCGTTTAGATGAATGTGGTTCCATAAACCGCGTTTACCTTTCATAGACCTTATAGCCTTAATGTTTCAAGGGCTCGGATAGGTCGGTTGTCCGGACCTGCTAGGATTCTTGTATTTGCTTTTCATACTTCATTCACCTCATTCCCATGTGAGTTTTCATGGCCCCATTTTACTTACTTTTCCATTTGGGGGAGATATATGCTAAATCATTTTCCTTCTTAGTCGTGTGACTTTACTTTGATTTCGCTTTAATATATATAAGTGGGTGCATTTCCCGCACATAAATTCCTCTCATAGTCGAACCGTTAATTATTTCACAAAGCGAGGTGATTCATTAACAGTACTATTGGGTTTAACAACCCCCACTCGGGTTAGTCGCGCTAACTCTGACTGGGAGTCAAACGGGTGCATAATTGACCTAATCCATTGCATGCTAGGCACGTAAGAGGCAAAATGCTAGTTTTTGCATTCCTTCGTTAAGCTTCAGTTTCGGTGTTGCTTATATAATTAGTGTTTATTATCTGATCAACAATCGAATCACTAGTATACATGCGTACTGTTACACTGTTTTTCATTTCTTTTATGTTACTTAAACCTGTGAACTCACCAACCCTGCATTGACACTTTTAAACATGTTTAACTCAGTTCTCTAAACATTCATCCATGGACTTCAGGAGTCTCATTTCATGTTTTCATTAGAAGCTTAGGTTTATGGGAACCTAAATATTTATGCTTCTGTATTTTAATACTATTACTGTTGCTTCCGCACTTTACTTTTCGCGTTTTCAAACTCTGTATTACTTACTCATTTTTGTATGAAGTTCAAACGGAAAGTATTTTCGAAAACCATTTAGAGGTCGTTAGAAATGGCCAGGACCGATGATCCTTGACAGTCATAACCCGTGGGTAAACCATTGTGGAATTTCAGGGTGTGACATACTGGGTGGGTGGATCTTGCTCACTCTTCATTTCATAACTTTCCACAATCGTAAGCCAACAAAATTACAACTAGATTAGTATACTGGAAAAGGAAATTAAACAAAGTAGTAATATTTCCAACAAAATTATATAATTCTACATACGCTTAATTTCACTCATGGCTGCCTATCATACGATCGACAGCAGTAGTATTGTTATTTGCAACAAGTAGATCACTCTCATCAACGACACATTTTTTTTGTCTTGGGTGAGGTTTGAACCCACATCCTCTTGGTTGTGGACTCCCCTCTTATCCCCACCCCACCCCCACCACATTAGGTTGATATACATTAAGCTCATAACAAAAGTAAACCGTCGACATAAACCCGCCAAAGCCCCTAAATTATAGAAATCAAACAGAAAAACCTAAATAAATCAGCTGAAACATGCAACGAACATCGCACCTAACCTAGCTAGAGCAACAGCATCACATTATGATGATCAATAATAGACGTTACATCCGATCGAACACAAGCAGATTACCTTGGAAGACGGGAAGACATTCAGGGAGAGGATCAGAGAAGAGATGATCAGAATTAATTGTGATGATGTTTTCAAAACCAAACATAAACCCACTTAACACACAACACACGTAAAAATAGTTTAAAAAAATAATTTAGAGATCATACCTATAGTTTAAAAAAAATAATAAAATCTTTAAATTTCGATTTGTAATTAAATAAAAAATTTAATTTAGAGATCATACCAGTCTGTAGTTTAAAAAAATATATATAAATTAAAAAACTTAAAATGTATGATTTATAATTAATTAAAAAAAGAATTTGGAGATCATACCTATAGTTGATGATGATAACCCATATGATCGATGTTGATAACCTGTATGAAGATGATGTTGATGATGATGATAACCCATATGATGGTGATGATCGGGCATAACCTATATATATGACGATGGTGTTGATGTATAACCCATATATATGATGGTGCAATGACAACCCATGATATATGCATGCATGATGATTATGATGATAACCCGTATGATGATGATGATGATGTTGATGATGTTGATGAAGATGATGGTTATGATATAATGATGTTGCTGAGATGATGATTATAATGATGCCGATGATGATTATAATGATGCCGATGATGATGTTAATGATGATGATGATGATGATGTTGATGATGATGATAATGAATGATATACCATATGATGATTATGATGGCTCATAAGCCTTGTAAGGCTCATAACCCATGCCACCCATGTCTCACAACTAATAACCCACAACCAGTGTGACCTCTATAAGGCTTATGGGTCAAATGGGCCATGGGTCATGGGTGATATGGGTTATATATGGGCCTTATGGCATTATAACCCATGACAACTGATGTTGATGACGGTGTAATGATTATACACCACATGATGATCAAGATGACTCATAAGCTTTGTAAGGTTCATAACCCATGCCATCCATGTCATAAACAATAACCCAAACCAGTGTCACCCCTATAAGGCTTATGGGTCATGGGTCATGGGTGATATGGGTTATATATGGGCCTTATGGCATTATAACCCATGACAACTGATGTTGATGATGGTGATAATAACTATAAACCATATGATGATCATGATGGCTCATAACCCTTGTAAGGCTCATAACTCATGTCACCCCTTGACTCACAACCAATAACCCACAACGAGTGTGACCCTATAACGCTTATGGGTCAAATAGGCCATGGGTTATGGGCCTTATGGCATTATAACCCATGACACAAAAAGCATTGTGATGCCATAACACATGTCACCCATGACTCACAACCAATAACCCACAACCATTTGTGACTCCTATAAGACTTATGGGTCAAATAGGCCATGGGTGATATGGGTTATGGCATTATAACCCATGAAGTGAAAAGCCTTGTAATGCCATAACCCATTTCACCCATTACTCATAACCAATAACCCGCAACTAGTGTGACCCCTCTCCCTGGGAAAACTATATAGCCGATGCTCAAACTAATTTCATGGATGAGGAGTTGAACAATTTTGTATGATTATACCTTTAGTCAACAACCCAACGACGGACAAAGAATTGGTGATGCTCAAAGGAATTTCAATTCAAACCCTCCTACAGTGCCAAACCGCCGTCCTCCACTATCAAACCGTTCTCCTGTGGCAAACCTCCCTCGGACATAAGAAGTCCCAAGTTGGGCTGACCAGGGTATGAAACCGACCATGGAGCGGCAATTTATTTTATTTATGTAATGTTTTAAGTAGTTTTATTATAAAGTTAATTTTATAAAAATTGCATACAGTTTAATTAGTTTTTGTTTTTTCAAATATATTATAGAATCCATAAATTATTACCCTATATTAAGCATGATGTACAATATGTAAAGCATGCCACCTTTCAATACACGTGCCAAAAAAAGACCTACTTCACACACATTTTCAATACACGTGTCTTCCTTCACACACATCTTCTCCCTCTTTTAAACCAAGAAAGTCAATTAGGTTTCAAAATTCCCCAAAAATCACATGGCGGGATCTTAAACAAAAAACAGCGCTAAAATATTAAGAATTCATTTTGTTAATTAGTACCAAAACTTGTGACCCAACCCTCACAACTTCCACCTCCGTCCTCTTACATTGCACTCGAGCTTTACTTTTCACCAAAACCCTAACCCAAATCCACTCGATTTCAAACCATAACCCTAACCTAAACGAACTCTGGTGGATAAAAACACAAACTCCGGCAAGGAGTTCTTAGTAAACTCACGGTAATCAGGTATGAGTCAACATCTCATATAATCTCAATATATATTAAGTTAACACAATAAGCATTTTTTCTTGTCGGATTCAGGTTTCTAGCATGAATCTACTCCTTTTAATTATAAAAGCATCTTTACAGTTTGGTAAGTTAACCTTAAGTTAATGTGGTCCCCCTGAATCCTGTTGTGGTCACTAAGGGTATATATGTAGGATGAAACATAGTATATCTTACAAAGATAGATATTTGTTTATTTGTACAAAAATAATAAAAGATTACGAGGACATAGAATGTGCCATGATTGTGATATCTGGTCGATTGACCTACAAGCTCGTTTTGTCCATTTTATAAGTAATTATTTCTTTCGGATTGAGCTTAGAGATCAGAAGATATAAAAAAATATTATTACACTAAAAATAGATTAAAAATGCTACCTTTAGACTTGTAAATTTTAGAATCTTGACTTGCATAAAGATAAGGCATTGTTTATAGGAAAAACAATATAGACATAAAATGGACAATTATAACCAAATTAGTGACAGTTTTTGGTGGTTGGATTGTTATTATAGAACTTCATATACCATCTATTCACTGCATTAAGACAATAAACTGTCTTGTTTTTTTTAATCAAATTAGTGAATTTATAATTTACTCCGTTGGTTTTTCCAACTATATGATTAGATGTTAGGCTAATGAAACATAATACTAACCCAAAAAAAAAGCTTGTTACGGGTGGAAGAAAGATACATAAACCGAGAAACAAATAGTAACTCAATACAATAAGCATGTTCAGATGTTATGCTAAGAAAGATATATAAAGTAATTTTAGATGATATGTCTCATATCATCTCAATAGTAAGTAACTCAATACAATAAGCATCACACCTACCTATATTAACATAATATGTATATATATATATGTGTGTTTCCAATCTCTATTACAAACAATCTCTATAATATATTGCATGCCATATACGAGCTGGAATGACTCTGCATGGTCACCTTCTTCGGAGTTTTAGAAGACAAAAGTGCGGTATAAGTCCAACGGTGGAGCAAACAAGAAAAGTAGCGTGATCAAAGTACATTTGTGATCATCAACCGGGACGAGGAGGATATATTTATCTAAGAGATAAACTGGTAACTTCATTCTCTAATTCATGTGTGTTTTTCTCCATGTATAATGATTTTTTGGTTGTATGTCTGATGTGTGTGTCTACTTCTTTCTGTTGTATATATTACGAGATACAAAAAATGATTTTAATGTAGAGGAAAGCAAGGGAAGACAAAAAGGTAGAATACAAGAATGCTATGTCAAAGTTATTTCAAATAAATTTGTAAGTTTTTCTTAAAACTGTTGGAAATTATGTTAAAGTCAAATCATTGTCAAACTTAGTTAATTAATAGAGTTGGAGTGGTGAGATAAGGCTGAATGGTAAAATTATCATTAGCCAGGATTAGTGTTTTGAAAGTTAAAGCCGATAACTCATAGTGACATCTAATTAGGCTAACAAACTTGATTATATCTATACATTAATGAGAACTAGTGGTGACATCACGCAGATAGTGACATCTAAGTAGGCTGTTTCTCAGCAGTTAGTAAATAGCTGGAATGGACACAACTGCTAGTTTTGGGGGAACTGCTGGTGAACAACATCAACAGCAGTTCTTGTAACCAGGAGTTGTAGCCAGATGTTCTATGCTTGGAGGGAATCACCAGTTTGCACTTTGTACAGTCAAAGTTTTATTCTTTTGTAAAGTGTTGGTCAACGACTGGACCTTTGGCAATCAGAATCAGCAGTTCTTTTTAGGATCCAACAATTTAGTATAATACATGTTTACTTCGTTAAAAAACATCTCACTGCATATTCTTTTGACATTTATTTTTGCACATCGACAGTGAACCTTTATCCGGGCTAAAATGGTGTCTAGTGCTACCACAACAAAAGTATTTTATATTTTCATTCCTATTATCATTCTTCATAACCTAATTAATTGAATTGTAGGTTAATTCTGTGGACAACACTTCAATGGCATGAAAATGGAGCTCATTTCCATGATGCCATGACTAACCTCAAGTCCAACAGTTTGGAAATTGATTTGCTTATTGTCATTCTACCAGACAACAATGGCTCTCTTTATGGTATTAAATTTTGACACACTGGATTTGCTGTATACTTCAATTTTTTGTATAAATTTGTGCCAATTCATTGACATATTATATAATTTATAATAATATATTTTTATGCAAAAAAAATACATGTTCATTGACTTTTGACTTTAACCTGATTTCATGTAAGATTTTTTTTAATTTGACCTGGCAGGCATAACACAACCAGATATGACCCAATTAAAGTAAGGAAATTCTTCCACCAATTGTGACACATTTTATTAATGGTCTGCTGTTTATATCTGTTCAGATGACCTATGAGACTGGTCTCAGGATTGTTTCTCAAAGTTTAACAAAACATGTGTTTAGGATGAGCAAGCAGTACCTAAATGATTGCTATAGAGCATCTTTTGATCAAGTTATAAAGGTGGCAGCATTTTTACTAGTAGAATTAGCCAAAATACCAAAAAAGCAAGAAGAAGGAAACCATCAGCCAAGAAATAGTATTAGTATTTAGGTTCAAAACTTATGTAAGCATTTTGGTTTATTATTATTAATGTAATTTGGTTTTTAGGTTTTCTCATGCATGTTTGCTGCTGTTTTCAATTATTTTACCCAAAAAATGAAAATAATATGGCTAATTACACAACAATGGCAACATAGAACCCCAGTAAATATGTGTGATCAAAGGTTAGATAATAGCCACACATAAAATTACAAAATTTCGTGTGGCTATAAATAACCATTAGCCACACCATAGTTACTTTGTTTTATGTTTGTGTGAAAGAATGATAGCACACGTCGTGTGAAAAAAAGCTATATGTGTGACCAAAGGTAAGATAGTAGCCACACTTAAAATTACAAATTTTCGTGTGCCTATAATGGCCATTAGCCACACCAAAGTAACTTTGTTTTTTGCTTATGCTAATTCAATGACATTGAATGATACCAAACATCATGGGAAAAAATTATGTGTGACCACAGGTTAGACAATAGCCACACTTATAATTACAAACTTTCGTGTGGCTATAAATAACCATTAGCCACACCATAGTCACTTTATTTTTTTGTTAGTGTGACTGAATGATAGCAAACGTCATAGGAAAAAACAATTATGTGTGACCAAAGGTTAGATAATAGCCACACTTAAAATTACAATAATTTTTTGTGTGTCAAGTAAAAGATTTTAGCCACTCTTACAATAAATTCATGTCACTATATAATATAAATGGCCACACTTATAGTAAATTCATGTGGCCGTTGTTACCATTTAGCCACACTTATTGGGACAAAATGCTTGATCACAACAACCCTTTTGCCATTATTTTATTAAATTAGTGTGGCTAAAACAAACTTTTTAGTAAATTCATGTGGCCGTTGCGACCCGTTAGCCACACTTAAAGTAAACTCATGTGGCCGTTGCTACCCTTTAGCCACACTTAATAGAGGGAATGCTTGATTTCAGCAAGAAATGTTGATACTTTTTAGCCACACTTTTAAGCTTCTGCAGCCACTAAAAAGCGTGTGTGGTCGTATGATACCTACGATGACTTGATCTTTGGACACACTTGAGCTGGAAAAAAAAGTGTGGCGAAAGGTCTACGGTCACACGTTTCTTGTGTGGCTGTAGGCCATTTTTGACGCTGCACAACTTAGACATCTTTAAAATCAATCGCCTTAAGATACAGATTCTGAATTTTCAACAATCAGCATCAAACTAATCAACTTCCACAAAGATAAGAATCTCAGCTTGAAAACAAACTAAAACTCTAATATAGTGTGCAAAACCACTCTTTTCTTTGATCTTCATCTTCACCAGAAGTGTTTGACTTTGTCTCATACTTTATCCACTCAACCGATAACCCAAAGTCTTTCATATCAGATCTCCCCTTCATGACATAAACATCTCCGCATTAAACCAGAAAGAGGAAGACGTTTCTTATTTAATCGACATATAATAAAGGTTCCATCTTCAACTAGTTAACAACAGATAACCAGCTTCATTTCAAACACACTTGACCAAGTCTCACACACATTCCGTAGTAATCAACGTGAATCCAACAATCTTCAATATGATTTTCATTCCTAGTTAATCCCTTCTATTAGTCACAATAGGTTGTCTATCTGGATTCCACCCAAATCCCAAATGAGAAATCAAACCATAATCGAATCATGTCGAATCATTTTGACGACCTTGATCACCGAAACCGTTTTGCAAAGAAACATGATATTTCTTGAAATTTATATCTCCCTCTTTTGTTTGCAAAGGCCCAAATAGTACATCTTCACAATCAAATCCGAGACCTCTAGTTGATAACAACCATTTTGTTCAAATTGTTTCAGTATTCATCCCGTAACAAAGAAGTATCCCAGATACTCGTAGCCCACATTTTCAGGTTTGAATACCTCAGCAATAAGATTCTTCAATCAGAAGTCATCATCCAACACAAAAATCTCTCATTGTTTCGCCAAGCCACAAAAAATTGGAATTTCTGTCCCGAAAATAACCAAAATTACCATATTCTCAAAAATGGCTTGAAACAAGTATACAAATGTTCCCTCAAAATTTTGAACAAGAAAAGTTTCCCGCCAAGAAAACTTTTTTTTATCTCTCACTCAACAAGTTCGCTTAAACTGTGTCGCCTGTAACTGCACAGCAGACTCTAAATTCGAATATACCAACTTCGCCTACGAACAACCTCTAGCGAACTTAACAAGTTGGCCTGTAACTGCACAGCAGACTCTAAATTCGCCTGGACGGGCTGTTTCAACAAAAATCATTGAATCTTCTTAATTTGGCGGTAAAAACTTCATCTCTTCAAGTTCTACAACCTCCGGAATCATCAAACTCATAAAATACCACGAATTTGAAGAATTCCACCTATAAAAATCATTTTTTTAACGTCTCAATGATGAATATGCGGAATTAAACACCGAATCATGAGTAATTGTGAACCAAATAGGTGATTAGTCCTTCTGGTTCTGAGCCGTAGCTCTGATACCAATTGAAAGTCCCTGTGGCGTCTTCTAACACGTAGAAACTCCACGATCAAATGCATTACTCCATGATTCCTCGTATGACATGGAAGCATGAAGCGAATCAAACAATAACACAAACATAGAAGATAGATGAAACAGAATCATTCGTATATATTCAAACAATATCACGGGTGTGTCTAAGGACGCTATCTACTTGCGTCTCTTCCCATTCTCGCTCTCTAGTCGCACATCTACTTGGCTTGACACCCTTCCCGACAATTGTATCACCACATGGGAGGATCTTCAAGCCAAATTCTACAAGAATTACTATCCACCTTCTTGGGCCGCTCGGCTTAGGAATCAAATCCATTCGTTCCGGATGGACCCCGACGAGCCTTATCACATGGCCTGGGAGCGGTTCAACACACTGATGAGCCGATGTCCTCAATACGGTCTTTCTGATTGGGCGCTAGTGGAAAAGTTCTATAATAGCCTCACCTTCGAGAAGCAGCAAATGTTCAACACAGCTGCGGGAGGTCATATCATGGAAAGACTCGAGCCTGAAGAGTGCGAGGAAATGTTCGTGAGCTTCGCTCAAGCCGGACAGATTCATCCACATTCTGTTAGGAATTCCATTCCTACTGCTAGAGCACCCGCCTCTTCTCCTAGAGGTGTGCATCAGGTCACTCCCGAGACTAGCGTGGCTGCTGCACTTGCCTCAATGGCTAACAAGATTATGGAGCTGAAGCTCCGTGCTCAGCGGTGTCAAGTGTGCAGAGGAGGCCTCGACACCCGAGATTGCCCCGTAAATAATCAGGAGCATGTGAGCTATGCTGGAAACCAGTACCAGAACCGAGGGTATAATAACAACAATACTTATGGCTCGGGATGGAGATCTGGAAATAATCCGCCTGGGTTTAATGGTCGTCAGAAGCGGTATGGAGGAGCAGAAATTGGAGCGAGCTCGGGAAGTAGTGTCAATACAAGAAAGATTGAAGAGATGCTCAAGAATCAAACACAACTTCTTCCCCACCTAGTCCAGCAAGACAAGGATACGAGGAAAAGACTGGATAGCCACGACACTCTATTGAAGAATCAGTAGTCGGCATTCCAGGACTTGAAGTGCACGGTAGGAGACATCGCTCAGAGCCTGAAGGGTAGACAAGGAGGTCAATCTTCAGGCTCCAACACTTCAGTGATGGCCGTGTCAGTTAGGAGTGTGGAGAAGAAAGAGGTTGTAGAGGATGACTCCCAGTTAATTGAGTATGGCATACCTTCGGTAGAAGAAGTGAATAAGGTAGACTTAAGAGCTCGATTTGCTGAAGATCAATGCTAGGAGGATAGAGTAGCCTGAGTTAAAAGTTGTGTCGACAAGAAGTCATAGGGCCGAAGAGAAGGAGAGCCCATCGGTTGTAGAAGAGGAAGAACCGGTGGACGAGGAGGAAGTAGTGGAGATGCCTGCCGAGAAGGAAGAAGAGGAGAAGAAGGGGGCGGAGATGAAGTCCCCCAAGATTGACTTGAGTCGTATCCCCTATCCAGCACGTGTATTGCCACATAAGAACGCTAGGGAATACGGTACTTTCCTTGATACGTTCAAACAACCCAAGGTCAATCTCCCATTTATAGAGGTCCTCCAGCATATGCCTAAGTATGGTAAGTTCCTCAAAGATCTTCTTTCCAACAAGAAGAAACTAGGAGGGATCTCTGAAGTCTCACTTAGTGAGCAATGTTCTGCTGTGGTGCAGAACAAGCTGCCCAAGAAATTGGGAGATTCTGGTAGTTTCACGATCCCATGTCTGTTTGGCGGCTTGCCCTTACACTACGCATTGGCTGATCTGGGTGCTAGCATCAACCTGGTGCCATATTCTATCTATAAGTGGCTAGACCTTGGCGAACTACAGCCGACGCGCATGAGCATTTCCTTGGCTGACCGCTCAGTCAAGTATCCTCGTGGAATTATGGAGAATCTTTTAGTGAAAGTAGGCAAGTTTGTATTCCCTGTGGATTTTGTTATTTTGGACATGGAAGTGGATGATAGAGTCCCACTCATCCTAGGACGCCCATTCCTACGTACCGCTAAGGCGATGATTGATGTATTTGACGAGAAACTCACACTTCGTGTGGGGGATGAGTTTATTACATTCGATGCTACAAAGTCTGTGGAGGATGTTGGCGAGCATAGCCACTCCGTGTGCATGCTTGATGCCTCCATGGACGATCATCGGGACTCAAATCCATTAGAGGATGATTTGGATAAAGGAATGTTAGAGGAGCCTACGGATTGGTCGGAGGAGTTTGAAAAGAGTTTGATAGGGTCCCCGTTTTTGAGTGCTGACGATGATGATTTCAGTTTGAGTGAGATTCTAGCACAAGTGGGGAAGATAGTATGTGAGCCACCCACGGTGGTGGGTGTAGATGAACCGGAAGATCCTGGTAAGAGCTTGGAGGTCGTAACCATAGAGAATCTTACTCCTGAGCCTATACCCATTTTTGTTCTTTGTGCTGACGGGAGTGAGACAGGGTCACCCATCCCGAAAGAGAACCCGTATGTTGAGAGATACATATGAGTTAGAGGGAGTGCGAACCCCAAGTGTGGGGATGTTTAGAGGTGACCGCTTGCTGGAGTATTTGACCAGTGTTATCTTCAGACCTGGTAGGTTTAAGTGTTGGTGGAAGGATCTGAGTGCTATACATAATACACATTTGAGGTTTGGTAGGAGTTTTTGTTTGTTAGGGTTGTGGAGAACCGGGAGACCGTGAAGGATGAAGGCGATGCCGGTTAGAATCAAGGAGAAGCCTCCTGATAGGCTTGTTTGAGTCTCGGGCAAGTGCCTCGGATGTAGAGTTTGTGTGCACTACTTGGTTTGAGTTCGTGTCTATTTTTGTGTTTTTTGATGTGTATGTTTTGTTTGTGTCATGTTTTGCAGGAATTCACGCTCGATTTAGCATGGGAAATCATCGTGAACGAAGTTCCAGGAATGTTTTACATTGAGTTTGATTATTGGAATGAGTTTTTAAGGAAAATGGGTGAAAAATAATTTTAGAGGGTCAAAAATATTCTAAGTATAAAAATTGAAAAAAGCCCTTAACTTTCTATCATGAGAGGGTTCTCGCGTTACGCGAGAGGTTGTTCCCCTGTTCCTCGCGGTACGCGACGGATAGAATTAGGGGCTGGCCTGAAGTTTACCTCCTGGCGGTACGCGGGGAGTGCCCACCTCTTCTTTCGCGGTACACGAGGCTCTTCTGGTATTGCCCTATTTCCTTTGTTTTCCATAGTTTCCTGTGCTCGTTTCCATACCCGATCTCACCCGCACCGATCACCACTACCATTCACCACTGTCATTCACACCTCTATCCTCTATCCACCATCCATTATTACCACAGTCATCATACCACATATCATCCTTTATCCATCATTCATTGTTCACACCATCATTACATGTCATTCATCTTCACGATTCGCTTCATTCACCGACCATGGGAAACTTGAAACCGTTCATGACCGATGACCAACTTTGGTGTGGCTTTCATGTCTATGTGTTTGCCACCCATCGAGTACAGTTCTATGCATATCTATCTATCTTGAGTCTTTTAAATTTTTAGTGAGTTAGTTTGAGTCAGTCGAGTTTTTATTTGAGTCAATTTAATGCTGCGGGTTTGTGTGAAATTTATTTTGCAGGTTTTATCATCCTGCCCGTACTAAATCTCCATTCGGGCGGGATTAATTTTCTCTTATATCCAGTTGTAAAGGCAACCCGGCAGCTGATGTGCAACCGCGACTGAAATGCTATACGGTGCACACGAGGAAGAACGAAGCTGGATTTTATTCAAGATCATATCATGACCAGCTAAGTCGCTTCCTGTTTCTGTTTTATTTTTACATTTTTTATTTTTAGTTGTGTCCTGCTTCACATTGAGGACAATGTGTCTTTCAGGTGTGGGGATGTGAGTGTCTAGTTTAGTTAGTTTGTCTTTTTATAAAAAATCAAAAATTCAAAAAAATTAAAAATTTTGAAAAATGTCCTTGGAAATAACTGCAAAATAAATGGAAAATGATAGTAGAACTAGATCTGCTTGTTGTGTTTAAATGGTTAAATAATAGAAAACGTGTTTAATTAGTGATGTTTTGGTAGACCCAGCCAATTGAATAGCTTAAATATCATGTGAGTGTTGCTTAGGAATTAAATGATTTAAAATCATGATATCTTATGGGTATTCATCTTAGAGTAATGGTAATACTGAAAATGTCAATATAGGTTGATAGGTACCACGTTAAGTTAAAGTTTAGTGATTTTTGAAATTTCCTGGCACACCACTCTCTTTTTATGAGAATAAATACGAGTTTGGTGGCGCCTGCATCCATAAATTCCATAATTCATGAGCTTATTTGATTAGAATATTGAGTGTTGCTTATGTGTTACCCTCCGGGATGACCACTTGAAGAAAATACCTCTAAGGGATTCTTATGTGCTTAATTGATAAACTGCATCCTATGTGCTACCTTATGGGATGGTGACCTGGGAGACGCACCACTAGGTGAGGTTGATTCATACATTTGATTGTGCTTATTGACATTTCATTCCATTTTTCATCTGATTTCTAAAAACCTGTAAATTTTAGTTTAACGTGGTAGGGAAAATCTATATGGTTTGATCCGTGCCTAGACATGATCGTGAGACGGGATTAGGTAGAGCTGTAACTGTTAAGTGTGAGTCACATAGATTGATTGATATGCTTGGTAAAGAATTTTAGAACACATTACGGGGGCTTGAAAGTTGGTGCTTAGGTTTAATCGGACAGAAATACTAATTATTGCTTTTTAACGCGTGAGTATATTTTGCTAATTGGTAATTGATGTTTATTAAGTAGATCTTAGTTATGATTTCATTTGCAGCTTTTTTGAGTAAGAAAAAAGGTTAAGTGTGGGGATGTTTGATGTAGTGCAAAGCACACATCTTTATTCCTAGTGTTTTATGCGTTTTGACTTAGTTTTGTATTTGTTTTGAGTCATTTTAATGTACATTTTAGTCTTTGTAATATTTGTAAGTGCTCGTGAAGATTACAAGGGAATATACGAAGAAACCGAGCAAGAGAAGAAAGCCGGAGGATCAAAACTTAAAAAGATGAAATTTTAGTCTCTCACGGTACACGAGAGAGAGACAGAGGAAGTTTCGCGGTACGCGAGGACTTCCAGAATTCCGCCCGACTAATTTGTTACTCGCGGTATGCGAGGAACCCAGTAAATTCTTTCGCGGTACGCGAGAAAGCTGTTTTCCGAGAATAAAACCCTAATTTCAATTTAAATAGAATTCTAATCCCATTAGGTCAGGAGTTCGCATCTTGGCCGTCTGGAGCAGTCCCTAGGGCGATTTTTGGAGCAAGGAAGTCTATTGGAATGCAAGTTTGAAGCTTTTGGATTCCAGGTGTGTTAGCTTAATGTATTCGGTTTTCAAGATTCGATTTTTATATTTGATTTGAATGTTTGAAACCATGAATCTTGTTTTCTACTTCTGTTTTAGTTGTTTGAACATGATCCTAAGCTAGAACTTTGATATTGCCTAGTTAACATGATGAATACATATTAAAGTATTGATTTTTATCGGTTTTGGTTATTTTGAATGGACTAATGATTTTGTAAGCAATCTTTGAGTTAATAATTATGATGAATATGTATGCGCATGTCTGATTGTGTGGTTGATTATAACTCCCTGCGTTGATTGTGGTTGTCTGCCAGTTTGATCTGTGTGTCTATGTATTGTGAGTGGTTTGCTAGACGTAGTGACCATAGGGATTGTGATTGATTGCTGATTAGATTTGAGTGTGTATCCTAGTTCAATACCTGAGAGGTGAGAATTAGTCGTTTAGTCTTCGTCATTAGGAATCCGAGTGTCACCTGTCTGAGAGGAAGCCGGTATTAGGTGTCTAGTGATTGTTGCTTTTCGTGTCATAGTTGTTACCCTGAGATTACCCCGTTCATTCCTTGAATGTATTGGTAGACAGTGAGACTGAGAGTTAATCTGTCTATTAGGGTACTTTGTCATTGATGGAAATACCCGAGAGGTGATCCAACCATCTGGTGAGTTAGTACGCTTTAGGTTCCTTAGTTGGTGACACCCTGAGAGCGATTAGGGATCCACTAGGTAGTCTTTAGTTGTCATATTTAGAAACCCAGATCCATCTTAGTTTCCAGAACCAGTAGAAGTTGTGCTTTGCAAGTAGGATTCCGACCTAGGTAGTATTCTTCCCATCCTTTGATTTCACCTTAGTCTTTTCTCTTGATAGTTGAGTCGATCTTTGCTTTCTGCATTCATTAGTTTAAATAGTAGTGTAGTAAACCCCCCAAACCAAATCAATCTTTAGTCCGAGTCAGAGTCTAGTATTGTTACATAGTGTCTCTAGGGTTCGATATTCCGGCTTACCATTAAGCTGTGCTACACTCGATAGGTACACTTGCCTGTTAGTGCGGTTTAGTTCATAGGTATTCCTATTATTACTTAGGAGTCTAGGTTAGGTTTTGTTAGTTTTTATATAGACCGTCTGGACGACATCATTGATCATGATAAAAAACGTACGTCTTTATACAAACTTTTTCATGAAACCAAGAGTTGGTGAACTCATGTTGGGAATGGTACGTCTTTATACATGGTCCCATTGTTGCTCCGCATCCCGGTGAACAAGGTTTAATCACTCTTTTATTAAAAATAAAGGAATTTAATTTTGATGTATTAAACCAACTTGGTGGTAGGTCTTAAGCATACGCATGTACGGATCTATTAACGAGTTAAGGGTAATGGTGTTCCTAACTGGGAGTCTTACCATTTTATTATTAAAGAACATAATTCATGAACCAAATGTTGTGAGAATGAGGCTCTAGGGATGTACCGTTCACACTTTTGTATTATTCATACATTATCATGTACCAAGCAAATTCGCAGCCTAAAGCAATACTCGTTGTGATTTAATTATTCTAGAGCTATTTACTTTTCTGATATTTACATTTCTGTTACACATTTTACATTCTTTGTTATTTACTTTACCGTGATTACATTTATGTCATTTACTTTTCCGCTTCACAAGCGCACAACACCCACTCATTAATTAAACAGGCTAAACGATAACAAAATTTGAGTATTGGAACTCGTCCGTGTCCATTGGTTCGATACTTGGTTCATACCTAAACTATATTACGTTGCGATAGGTACACTTGCCTATTGTGTGTTCTTAAGTTTAAGTAATTATCATTCTATAAATTTAAAACCTGATCTCATGAAAAACTTTTCAATATATAATAAAATATATATTATATAATTTATTAACATATAAAACGACACATGAATATCATTAGCAGCGGAAACATTGGTTAATACATAAAAATCATAAACATCCATAAAACATTATCTTTTAAAACATAATATTGAAGTGGGATGTCAATCTTAGGCTGGGTAGCCATCAGAGTCCTAGTCCAGTGCATCCATAGCATTTCTTCATCCTTTAGCTTTAACCTGAAATGCATACAAAAAGTCAGCTAACGCTTCTTAGTTCCAGTTTTGAATAACGAGTTTTTTACATCGTTCACATAGCACATAATCATGTAGAGTCATAGCTCATAAATATATATATATATATAATCCTATATATATTTAACTATTAAACATATGGAGTTGTAGCTCCTAATTATACATCAAATGGAGTCGTAGCTACCAATCATACTTCATACCGAGTCGTAGCTCATAGTTAATCATCATTGTGAGTCGTAGCTTATAAACATGTAACATACAGATTAGCTTAACACATATGGGAAAAAGCTTCTCATCTCATAATGGTGTCACACAGACAACCACATTCGTAGCTACCACAGATGCAACCGTACATCGAATAAGCACCTACCGTCTACACAAAGTAGCTGTAAACATTGGCGAGTCGTATATCACGGAGTGATTATTTCATCTCTCGTGCATCACTTAGATTTATCTAAGTTAAGCCTTTGATGCTCGATTGTAGTGATCAAAGTTGGTGTGTAGCGGAAGCGTTGGAAGAAAGAATGCAAAGATTGCGAGTTTACAAAGAAATGCTTGTATTACTTGA
Organism: Smallanthus sonchifolius; assembly: GCA_023525975.1. NCBI lineage: Eukaryota > Viridiplantae > Streptophyta > Magnoliopsida > Asterales > Asteraceae > Smallanthus > Smallanthus sonchifolius. The sequence continues at coordinate 95,254,778 of CM042021.1, read as the reverse complement.
CAATGTTTTACATGTACACAAGTAGATATGTGATTACAAATGAGCCCCATATCACCTATTTATACTAAATGAGGCAATCTAGTTGGTTCTTGTTCTAAGCTATTCTATACACGATAATTACAAGCTAGTATCTAGAAAGTTCCAAGAAAATATCTAATCTTTCAAGCCTTGTCAAGCCTGATTTAGATGCTTCCATTGCAGCCCTATTTGGTTCGTGTTTTCTAGCATTTTCCTTGGAAATATCTTAGTTTTATATGCTAGTTCAAGGCTAGTCTAGTGCCTTCTAGGCGGCCCACTCTAGACCAGAATTTTGGAGTTGTTTCAAGAGAGTTCCAATAGCCCTTGATGTCTCTTGAGTATCGTAGAAAATTCTGGAATCTTGGAGTAGTGATCTACGTTTTAGGCGGGTCGTGACATTCTCCCCCACCTAAAGCCACGACGTCCTCGTCTTGTTTCTTGAGCGGTCCGTATCTTGCCCTCATGAGTTTCATGACGGGTATCATTTTACCTCGTCGCCTAGTACCCGTCTCCAAGGTTGCTGTATGCACTTGGTCTCTTTTGACAATGTAAAGAGTGTTTATGAATGTTATTGGAATGGCTATTGATCCTCGGAAGAATTTTTAGTCATCCGAGAAATGTAGCTTTCTTGTCCATGATTCGATCTTGACCTTTATGCCCCATGCTACTCCTTTGATTGGTTTGGGGTCCCTATCAGTAGCCTTGATCCATCTGTCTTGCATGGTAATTCTTAAACTGAGTCTCCTTGCTTCATTTGGGGAGATGAAGTTGTGAAAGGCCTCGATATCTACCAATGCTTTGATAGGTTGCCCTTTGATCTCTATGTTTATGAATCAAAGTCCTTGGGACTTTTTGCTTGTATTGCCCACGATCTTTGTTGGGTTCATTTGGTTCGTCATCGTCATAGGTTTGCCTTCTTGTCTAGTTAAGGAATTTTAACACTTGAAGTTGCATCTCTCCTAATTGAGCCTCCTCGTGTTCATTGGCTTCATCATATTCAGCCTTATTAGGGCTGTTATTTTTAACTTCTTTGGATAATCACGAGCATCGTGACGTCCATCACAAAGGAAACATCCTTTGTTTACAACTTGTTCCTTTCCATATCTTGGCGGTTGCCGGGTATCTTTCCGAAATTGATAAGCCTTGGTGGGTCTCGCTCCCCCGCCTATTTCATTGTTACTTATTTCATTGATAAGGCTTGTATGATCTTCTTTTGTTATGATCGATCAAATTTTCAGCAACAATGATGGCTGATGAGAGATCGTGGACGTTTCTCCGTTCAAGCTTGGTTTTAGCCCAAGGTTGCAGGCCATTGATGAAGTAAATGATAGAGTCCTTGGGTGATAGATCCGGAATTTTTAGCACAAGTGTTGTAAATTCAATAATGTAATATGTAATTATGCCCTTTTGTTTAAGATTACGAAGACGAATTTTCGCTTCATGTTCGGCATTTTCCGGATAAAATTGTTTCTTGGTTTCTTTTACGAAACCAGCCCAAGTTCTTATGGTGCACGTACCTCTTTCAATCTACATACGCTTGCGTCGCCACCATAAAGCCGCGGTGCCCTTCAAGTATAGGGTCACCATCTTGATCTTCTTAGCTTCATCAACAATGTCGATGGCCTCGAAGTATTGCTCGACTTCCCAAAGGAAATCGTCCACAACCCTCGCCTCTCATTTTCCAACAAAGAACCTTGGATGGAGTATAGCATGTTGCGTCATTGCTTCTATTCACCAATGCTTGCTTGCAAATACTCAGCTCAGTTTGCAAGTCCTTGATCACTCTCTCAAAATTTTCTTTCACTTGACCCAGCTACTTCTCAAAATTTCCTTCAATTCATCTCGCACGATTTTAATAGGGAGTTTGCAATCATTTTTTAGTTCGACGAACGCATTGGGTAGCGGCTCCACTTGTTGCAGTGAATCGTCGACATTGGTCTTGAATATGTCGAATTCAGCCTTGAACTCGTTGATGGTTGTCTCTATGTATTCCACTCGTTTGTCCATTCCAGCGACTGTCTTTGGACATGCTTCGAGTCTTCTTGGCACCTTGATGAGCGTCGTCCCGTCCACGGGTTTCGTCTCTGGCATTGGTGCTCACAATCTTTGTTGTGTCGGATGTCATCCAGATGAATTGTCGCGCTCTGATACCATTTGTCATGAAGTGATTATTTCAGCTCTCGTGCGGCACTTAGATTGATTTAAGTTAAGCCTTTGATGCTCGATTATAATGATCAAAGTTGGTGTGTAGTGAAAGCGTTTGAAGAGAGAATGCAAAGATTGTGAGTTTACAATGAAACGCTTGTAATACATGACAATGTTTTACAAGTACATTAGTAGAGATGTGAAGTGGCTAGGTGATTACAAATGAGCCCCATATCACCTATTTATACTACTTGGGGTAGATCTAGATGGTTCTTGTTCTATGATATTTTGTACATGATAATTACAAGCTAGTATCTAGAAAGTTTCAAGACAATATTTAGAAATGCAGTTTTTACTTCCTTTTGATGTAATTCCAATTTTCTCAACGCTGTAATTGCAAGCACTAACCTGATAGAGGTTATTCGTGTCACACACGAGAAGTATCAAAGTAATCTAGACCCTCCTTTTGTCTATACCCTTTGATCACTAGCCTTGCCTTGTATTTGTAAATAGAGTCGTCGGCTTTCATCTTCCTTTTGAATATCCATCGATATCCAAGTGGTTTACAACCCGTTGGAAGATCCACTAGCTCCTAAGTATTATTCTTCAAGATAGAATCAATTTCATTCTTAATGGCTTCTTTCCATTGAGGTCCGTCTGAAGATATGATTGCTTCTCAGTAGGTGTTGGGCTCACCCTCAACCATATATGTAAGAAATCCAGGACCAAAATATTTCTCAATCCTTTATCTTTTACTTCTTATTGGCTCAACCTCTTCAGCCTTAGATTGTTCTTGAGTTTCAGCATGAACAATATTCTCAACCTGTGCTGATAAAATTGTGTGTTCCTTTTCCAAAAAAGGAAACATGTCTTCAAAGAATAAAGTTTTCTTTGATTCCATTATAGTATTCTTGTGTATTTAAGGATTCTTTGACTCATGTACAAGAAACCGATACGCACTACTATGATGAGCATAACCTATGAATACACAATCCACGGTTTTGGGTCCTATTATTTGAACCTTTGGTGGTGGCACCACCACCTTGGCTTGGCACCCCCACACTTTCAAGTATTTATAAGATGGCTCTCTTCCCATCCACAACTCATAAGGCGTTACATCTTTTTTCTTGAAAGGTATCTTGTTCAAAAGATAATTAGCCGATAGAATGGCTTCCCCCCCCCCCCACATGTTCTGGCTTAATCCAAAGCTAATCAACATAGCATTCATCATTTCTTTTAAGGTACGGTTCTATCGTTCCACAATGCCATTTTGTTGGGGAGAATAAGGAGTGGTGCACTGATAAATGATTCCATTTTGTGCACAAATGTCGACAAATGGTGAAACATATTCACCTCCTCGTTCCTTAAAACCTTTATCTTTCCATTTAGTTGATTTTCAACCTCGGTTTTGTACAAGACGAACTTTTCTATTGCTTCATCCTTACTTTTAAGCAAGTATACATAGCAATATCTTGTACTATCATCCATGAAAGTGATTAAGTATTAAGTATTTGTTGCCACCTCTACTGGGAACCAACTTTAAGTCACATCCATCGGTTGTATCATATCAAGGGGCTCGGTTATCCTTTCAACCGATTTAAACGATGATCTTGTTTGTTTAGCTTGAACACACGTTTTACATTTTAAATTTGTTTCAATGGCGAATGTAGGTATGTAATCTAATTTAATTAAACGATGCATCAAATTAAATTTAACATGACCAAGACGACCATGCCAAACATTAGATGACTCAATCAAGTAAGCAGAAGTAGAACCATTCTTATTCATGTTCTTTTTTATCGCCATTACGTTGAGTTTAAACATACTATTTTGGGCATAGCCCTTTCCAACAAACATACCACACTTACTCAAAACAAATTTGTCACATTCAAAAACTAAACAAACACCAAACTTGTTAAGCAACCATATGTAAGGCCCCAAACCCGGGAGGCCTCACTCGTTGGATTTACTCATTCACAAACAGTTCTTAAACATGAATATCAAATAACGCAGCGGAATCATTCATTCAACATAACTAAAAACTTGTTCATACATGCGGAAGCGTACATTGTCAATTACATAAACTTAACATAAACAACTCATAACGGGATGCCAGTCTTCATGATCGACCGGGTAACTCTTCTCGCTTGCCAAGCATCACCGTCCATCGTCCATACCTGCCTTAACCTGAATGTGCATACTAAAAAGTCAGCTACGCTGGTGAGTTCTAGCATTTCATAAAAACTTTAACATCAACATTTGCCAAAAACGTATCATTCATTTAGTAAAACCTTTCACAAAAGCATGTAGTAATCTAACTTCTTTAAAAAGGTTTCGTACCCATATCATCATCAACATCATAATCATAAACACCGTTAAACGGATCGTTCATTAAAACTTTTAACATTCATTTAAGTCATACATTATTATCTAAATCTGTGTTACCCTTCGTTCCGTCATTCAGTATGGTATTGCCCCTAAGGCTTAACTGCACGAAGACCGACAATACCATACATTCCGTCAATTCCCTTTTGGTATTGCCCCCAAGGCTAACTGCGCGAGGACCGACAAAACCCATTCAGTTGCTCTTATGGCTCTCATGTCCATAAACCGACAACTTCCATCGACGGCCATGGCTCACGGCCAATGACACCGTCGGATCATAATTTAACCTTACATAGGGTCACGTTAACCCCTGAGTAACCGTCGTTACTCCCTTACCAGTTGTACAACATCATAACCATTGACATGCCACAGAGACAATGCCCCTGTTGTTCTTGTGGCAACTATGGCTCGCTGTCCATAATCTACCACAAGGCTGGGAATCTCATTTCCCAGACTTCATTCGTCAATTCCATTCATTCGACAGATTAGATTTGTAATGACTTCTTTAAAACCTTTACCTCTTTCTCTTCTCATTAAACATTTCCTCATTTAGACCGTTCGTAAAACATTCGTAACCCTTTTTGGCAAAAACACTTCAAAACCTTTCCTTTCGTAAACATCGTTTCATTAAAACATCATTTCGTTAAACATCATTTCGTTAAAACATCATTTCGTTAAACGTCATTTCGTAAGTATGCACACCAGCCCAAAAACATTAATAAAACATTTAAAAGAGGGCTCTAGAACTCACCTGATACGCTAATATGGGTTGTCCTAAACGAAGGTCCAACAACGTCACTTCCGATCTGAATTGATTAGTTAAATACACATCTGACCAATCCCGAATCTAACGGTTTAACCATTCTAACATACTGACTTCACTTAATCAGTTCTGCTGCCTGCGCACTTAGAAAGTGCGCAGACCCTGCTGCCTGCGCACTTAGCAAGTGCGTAGACCCCTCCTCCTGTGCACTTAGCAAGTGCGCAGGACCTGCTCCGTGCGCACTTAGCAAGTGCGCACGACCTGTTCTTCGCGAAAAAACCTAACTTTCGCATTCGGGTCTGATCATGTCAAGATCCCGAACCTGTTGCATTCAAAACGTTCGTTTTCCATTAAGAAACTCAAATCCATGATTATCTTTCAGTTTCATCCGTTCAAACCTTACCTTTTCACCCAAAACCCAAAAACGAACTAAAACTCAGATTTAGGTCGGATCGTTACCTGAATCGAGATTCTGATCCGGAGGTTCTTCTCACGAGTTATGGAGTAACATTTTGCTGAAGTCTCGGGTCAATCCGCTAACTTTCTCTCTCTACGGTTTCTCTCTCTCTAGAATTGCAAATGAGAGAAACATGTGGTGACCTTGGCTATTTATAGGGGAGACCTCCCCAAGCCCGGTTCGCGACTGACCCGGCCCGACTTCGGCCCGCTTGAACTCGTTAACTTTATTTCTCGACATTTTGGGATGTTACAAGTCTACCCCCCTTATAATAGGTTTCGTCCCCAAAACCTATCACAAGTCAAATAATTGAGGGTACGATCCCTCATTTCCGCCTCCGTTTCCCATGTAGCCTCTGACCCCTTTCGGTGCCTCCATTGGACTTTAACCAATGGAATAAATTTATTACGCAAACGCTTCTCCTTTCGGTCTAAGATAGCCACGGGTTCTTCGATGTAATTAAGGCTGTTGTCGACCTCGATGTCAGTAAGTGGTACATGAGCCGATTCATCCGCCAAACACTTTCGCAAGTGTGATACATGGAAGGTAGGATGAATCCCACTTAACTCATCAGGCAACTCCAACCGATAAGCGACTTCCCCGACCCGTGCCATTATCCTGAACGGTCTGACAAACCTCGGACTTAACTTTCCTCTCTTCCTGAATCGTATGATTCCCTTCCAGGGCGACACTTTCAACATTACTATGTCCCCAACATCAAACTCGATAGGCCTTCGTCGTCTATCCGCATATGATTTCTGACGATCTTGTGCGGCCTTCATTCGCGCTTTGATCTGATCAAACCTTTTCGACGTCTCTCTTACGACTTCGAGACTTCCTAATTCCTTCTGTCCAATCTCACCCCAACAAACCGGGGTCCTACATCTTCTCCCATACAACATTTCGTAAGGCGGCATGCCTATCGTCGTGTGATGACTATTGTTATAGGAGAATTCAGCTAACGGCAGATGGTTGTCCCAACTGCCACCGAAGTCGATAATACAAGCACGGAGCATATCCTCCAATGTCTGAATGGTCCTTTCGGACTGACCATCCGTTTGCGGGTGGTATGCTGTGCTGATGTTAAGCCTCGTGCCCATCGCCTCGTGAAATCTTTTCCAGAACCTCGATGTGAATCGTGTGTCCCGATCAGATGCAATCGTCAAAGGCATCCCATGCCGTGCTACTACTTTGTTAATAAATACTTCCGCTAACCTTTCCGACGAGAACGTCTCGCGAATAGGTAGGAAATGAGCACTCTTCGTTAAACGGTCCACAATTACCCAAATGGTGTCATGACCTTTAGCTGTGCGAGGTAGCTTAGTTATGAAGTCCATGGTAATGTGTTCCCACTTCCATTCCGGTATATCAAGTGGTTGAATCTTTCCATACGGTTTCTGGTGCTCGGCCTTTACTTGCGAGCAAGTCAAGCACTTGCTTACATACTTCGTCACATCACGTTTCATTCCAGGCCACCAGTATTCCTTCCTCAGATCTTGATACATTTTATTGGTACCGGGATGGATAGAGTAACGAGACTTATGAGCCTCATCCAAGATCTTGGTTATAAGCTCGCCACCCATAGGTATCCATACCCGTCCAAAACGTGTCCTAACACCAAGGGTGTTATATTCCAACTTGTCCTGTTGGCCAACCATCATTTCCTTCTTTATGTTTTCCTCCTTAAGTGCCTCATCTTGAGCCTTTTCAATTTCTCTCATCACGTCCGATGTTACCACCAACTGGCAAGCTTTCACTCTAATAGGAGTAGGCACATCCTTTCGGCTTAGAGCGTCAGCCACCATGTTTGCCTTTCCAGGATGGTATATGATTTCACAGTCATAATCTTTTAGGAGTTCTAACCATCGTCTCTGCCTCATATTAAGCTCTCTTTGTTCGAAGAAGTACTTCAAACTTTTGTGGTCTGAGTAAATAGTAAACTTCACCCCGTAAAGGTAGTGCCTCCAGATTTTCAATGCGAACACGACAGCAGCAAGCTCCAAATCGTGAGTCGGATAATTAGCTTCATGAATCTTCAACTGCCATGACGCGTACGCGATCACTCTCCCGCATTGCATCAATACGCATCCCAATCCCTGACCCAAGCGTCAGAGTATACCACTAAGTCTTCATTGCCCTCGGGAAGGGCCAAGATTGGAGCTTGAGTTAGCTTTTCCTTCAATTCCTTAAACGCCTCATCCTGGGTCGAACCCCATTCGTACTTTACCTCCTTCCGAGTCAACTTCGTCAATGGCGAAGCTATTTTCGAGAAATCCTGGATGAATCTCCGATAGTAGCCTGCCAATCCCAAGAAACTACGGATTTCAGTTGGCGTCTTAGGAACATTCCATTCCCTTACCGTTACTATCTTTGCTGGGTCAACCATAATGCCGTTCGGGTTAATGACGTGACCTAGGAATTGACTTCCCTAAGCCAGAACGCGCATTTGGAGAACTTAGCATACAACTTTTCCTTTTTTAGAGCTTCCAATACTTCCTTCAAGTGACACGCATGATCACCCTCATTCTTGGAGTAGATGAGGATATCATCGATGAACACGATTACCGATCGGTCCAGCATCGGTCGACACACCCTATTCATTAAATCCATGAATGCTGCGGGGGCGTTCGTCAATCCGAAAGACATTACGCAGAACTCAAAATGTCCATAACGCGTGCGAAATGCAGTTTTCGGTATGTCTTCCTCCCTTACCTTCAACTGATGGTACCCGGACCGAAGGTCGATTTTCGAGAACCAACTTGCGCCTTGCAATTAGTCAAGCAGGTCATCGATCCTTGGTAAAGGGTACTTGTTCTTCACCGTACGTTTGTTCAACTCGCGATAATCAATACACATTCTCATCGAACTGTCTTTCTTCTTTACGAACAACACCGGAGCACCCCAAGGTGAGATGCTTGGTTGGATAAATCCTTTCTCAAGTAACTCGTCTAGTTGTACCATAAGTTCTTTCATTTCCACTGGTGCTAGTCGATATGGAGCCTTAGCCACGGGCTGGGCATCTGGTACTAAGTCGATTCGGAACTCAATCTCTCTGTCGGGCGGTATCCCAGGCAAATCCTCTTGAAACACCTCCGGGTACTCGCGTACCACGGGTACATCGTCTAGTTCCTTTACTTCCTTACACTTGTCAATCACGTACACCAGATAAGCCTCGCATCCGCGCCTTAAGTAATCTGTTGCCTTAATCATCGAGATGACGTTTGGCATCGGGACGTCACGATCTCCAAAAACCTCGACTTTGCTACCATCCGGAGCCTTGAGTCGGATTATCTTTTGTTTACATATGATTTGTGCTTCATTGGCAGTTAACCAATCCATACCCAGCACGACATCAAACCCTCCCAAAACCATAACAAACAATCTGACAGGGAACCTATGACCTTCTATTTTTATCGTAGAGTTGTCAACTACCTCGGTCACTCTCGCAGTTCTACCCTCAGGGGTTTCTACGCTAAAGGCCCTTTCTAGTATACAGACAGCGTACTTCACTCTCTTACAAAAAGTCGTAGATATAAAACTCTTACGGGCACCCGAATCAAATAACACAGAAACAAGAGTGTTGTCAAGGACGAACGTACCTGACGCCACGTCGGGGTCCATTCTGGCCTGGTCTTGCGTCAGCGCGTACGCACGAGTCTTTGCTCGGGGCCTCTCTTCCCTCTTCTTCGGGCCTTTCCCCTTCCCGGCTTCACCCATTCTTGGTTTGGTGCATTCCCGGCTCAGATGACCGGCATCCCCACAGTTATAGCACTTGTAGTGTTGTGTGCACTCACGGGAGTAGTGCCCGGTCTTGCCACACTTAAAGCACAAGTTAGATCCCAGTCTACATTCACCTACATGCTCCTTTCCACACTTCTTACAAACAGTCGGCTCATCCACCTGAGCCCTTTTATCACGAGCCCCAAACATCTTTCCACCAGTTCGCTTGTTTGAGAAGCTCGGTCTCTTCTTTGGTTCCTCGATGGCGGCGACATTCAGTTCCAGATCATCAAATACTACGCCGCTCAGTTCTACTACCGAATCATAGGTAGTAGGGGCGTTTGCCTTAACATAGGTGCGCATGCAAGAACTTCAGGTTTTTTGGGGAAGATGACTGCCCGACAGGCAAACTTATCAAGTTCGACTGGCAAGGTTGGGGCGAACTTATCAAGTTCGCTTAAGTCATCAGGGGGGGCGAACTTGGTTATGTTCGCATGGTTATGTTCGCCTAGCAGGGTTGGGGCGAACTTATCAAGTTCGCTTAAGTCATCAGAGGGGGGGGGGAGTGAACTTGGTTATGTTCGCCTGGTTTTGTTCGCCTAGATAAGATACGCGAACTTAGGACAAGTTCGCCTAAACTATGGGCAACGAACTTAGCCTTAATTTCGCCTAGATCAGACTGCGTAAATGTGTGTAAGTTAGATTAGGTTTGATGTATGTGTAATTAACCAATTCAGATCGTGTGTGGCACTCGTTGGACCATGGTTAGGACAGAACTTAGTCTACCTTATCAGGTGTGTTCTAGAACCCTACTTTTATATGTTTTGAACTATGTTTTGGGCTGGTCTGCATACTTACATGATAATGTTTTATGAAATGATGTTTATGAAAGGAAAGTTTAAATGTATTTATGAAACGTGTTGCCAAATGTGGTTTACGAAATGTTTACAAATGAAATGCTATTTAATAAAACGTGTGAATGCTTTAACCGAAAAGAAGTAAAGGTTTTATGGAAGTCACGAAATAAATGAATCTGCCATGAGTTCCTTCGGGGGCAAGGGAATGTATGCATGAATGGGCCTTACCTTTATAGGGGCCTTTGTGGCTGGCCAACGGTTGTACAACTGGTTGAAAAGGGGTGACGACGGTCACCAATGGGGGATTACCGAGATCCCTAATGAGATACCATTCTCCATGAGGGAATAGTATTTAAGGTGGTACGAGCTATCCTTTTGGGACGCCGTAATTGAAATGGTTAATGTGGGTGCGTGTGCTCTATGGAGCACCTTACTCAAGGTCGGTGCGTGTACCGTATGAGGTACCGTGATGTAATGAGGAATTGACGGTTACGAAAGACGCAGATTCGGTTTACTGTTGACTTATGGTTAATGTTATGTTATTGCATGCTTTATGTACGCTTTTATTAAATAAATGAATGTAATGATTTTGGCAAATGGTTTTGTGAAAGTTTTATGTAAAGCTAGAACTCACCAGCGTAGCTGACTTTTTAGTATGCACATTCAAGTTAAGGCAGGTTATGAGGTGGGGCGGTGATGCTTGGCTAGCGATGAAGAGTTACCCGGCTGCTTATGAAGATTGGCATCATGTTACGTTTTAGATTTCGTTATGTTATGTTTAGACAATGTTTACGCTTCCGTATGTTGAACAATGTAATGGTTATGTTTTAATGAAGTATTTTCCGCTGCTTTATTTGATATTCAAGTTTAAGAACTGTTTGTGAATGAGTAAATCCAATAAGTGAGGCCTCCCGGGTTTGGGACCTTACAAGTTGGTATCAGAGCATAGTTTGAGAGATTTGGACACTCCTAATGTCTGAACTTAAACTGTGAATGGGACCGAAAGTGGATGCCAGTACGAGTAACTTGAGCAACAGCATCAGGTATAAAGGTAGTATATATTTACATGTATAGTATGCCTTAGAAAGGGTTAGGTAAGGACTTGTGTTCTGATGGAATCACAAAGGTGGTCAAATAGAAATTGAAAGGTAGTGTAATGGTTAATTGTAGATGGCCGGTGTATATTAACATCTTATAGTGCTTGTTGAATTCTATTTGTTAACTAGCGTGATGACTTTGGATTTGTTGTCTTATAGAACGAAATGGCAAGGAGAGGAACCGGAAGGCGTGGTGGGGGTCGTACCGGTGGTCGTACCGAAGGCCGAAATGGTGGGCGTGGCAGGACCCTGCACGCCAAGAGTATAGTGAAGAAGGAAGTGTTCACACTGAACCGGCAGTTAGTGTGCATGGAAGTGAGCAGACACAGGTTGAAGAATAACCTTTCACTTTTGAACCAGAAATGAGAGCAGCTATAGCTCGAGAGTTCACTGAGTTGATGAAGACTTCTCTGCCAGGTCTGTTAGCAGAAGCGTTGAAGAATGTTAATGGGGAAGGTGGGTCTAGCACGGCAACTGGTGCTCAGAACAACAAGACTGACAACGTGCCGCCTGCTCGCGGATGCGACTATAGGTCATTTAAAGCATGTAACCCGCCAGTCCTGACTGGAAAGAAAGACGCGGTGGCTACGTTTGACTGGGTAATCCGTATGGAGGCTGCCATTTGTCTCAGCAAATGCCGGATGGATCAAGTGGTGAAATTTGCTTCTAACTCCTTGAGAGAAGAAGCATCCCATTGGTGGGAGGGAGTGCGACAAGCAAAGGGAGATACAGCTGTTGACTCTATGTTATGGAATGATTTGAAGGCGTTAGTTATTAAGAATTTTTGCCCAAGGAACGAAATTGAGAAGGTGGAGAGAGAGTTTCTGAATTTAAAGGCGGGTAACATGACTCACCGTCAATACACCACCCGGTACAATGAGTTGGCACGTCTTGTACCACACCTGATTACTACCGAAGAGAGAAAGATTTCTTGTTATATCCAGGGACTGTCGGACAAGGTCCGCACCTTTATCAAAGCAAACACTCCTACCACCTTCGATTCAGTGGTGGAACTCAGTGGTGTGGTGTATGATGATCTAGCATTAAACGATGCCGCCATTGAGGAACCAAAGAAGAGACCGAGCTTCTCAAACAAGCGAACTGGTGGAAAGTTGTTTGGGGCTCGCCAAAAGAGGGCTCGGGTGGAAGAGCCGACTGTTTGTAAGAAGTGTGGAAAGGAGCATGCAGGTGAATGTATACTGGGATCTAACTTGTGTTATAAGTGTGTCCAGACCTGGCACTACTCCCGTGAGTGCCCACAACAGTTCAAGTGCTATAACTGTGGGGATGCCGGTCATCTGAGTAGGGAATGCCCGAAACCAAAAATGGGCAAATCTGGAAAGGGAAGAGTACCGAGAAAAAAGAAGAGAGACCCCGAGCAAAGACTCGTGCGTATGCGCTGACGCAAGACCAGGCCAGGGTGGACCCCGATGTGGCGTCAGGTACGTTCATCCTTGATGACACTTTTGTTTCTGTGTTATTTGATTCGGGTGCCAGTAAGAGTTTTATATCTGTGACTTTTTGTAAACGAGTGAAGTACACTGGCAGTAAGCTAGAAAGGGGTTTTAGCGTAGAAACCGCTAAGGGTAGAACTGCGAGAGTGACCGATTTAGTTGACAAGTCTACGATAAAAATAGAAGGTCATAGGTTCCCTGTCAGATTGTTTGTTATGGTTTTGGGAGGGTTTGATGTCGTGTTAGGTATGAATTGGCTAACTGCTAATGAAGCGCAAATTATATGAAAACGAAAGAAAATCCGACTCAAGGCTCCGGATGGTAGCAAAGTCGAGGTTTTTAGAGATCGTGACGCCCCGATGCCAAACGTCATCTCTGTGATTAAGGCAACATATTACTTGAGAGGCGGATGCGAGGCTTATCTGGTGTACGTGATTGACAAGTGTAAGGAAGAGAAGGAACTAGATGATGTACCCGTGGTACGCGAGTACCCGGAGGTGTTTCAAGAGGATTTTCCTAGGATACCACCCGACAGAGAGATTGAATTCCGAATCGACTTAGTACCAGACACCCAGCCCGTGGCTAAGGCTCCATATCGACTAGCACCGGTGGAGATGAAAGAACTTATGGCCCAATTAGACGAACTACTTAAGAAGGGATTTATACAACCGAGCATCTCGCCTTGGGGTGCCCCGGTGTTATTTGTAAAGAAGAAGGATGGTTCGATGAGAATGTGTATTGATTATCGCGAGTTGAACAAACGTACCGTGAAGAACAAGTACCCTCTACCAAGGATCGACGACCTGTTTGATCAATTATAGGGCGCAGGTTGGTTCTCAAAAACTGACCTTCGATCCGGGTACCATCAGTTGAAGGTGAGTGAAGAAGACATACCAAAAACCGCATTTCGCACGTGTTATGGACATTTCCAGTTCCGCGTAATGTCTTTTGGATTGACGAACGCCCCCGCAGCGTTCATGGATTTGATGAATAGAGTTTGTCGACCAATGCTGGATCTATCGGTAATCGTGTTCATGGATGATATACTCATCTACTACAAGAATGAGGGTGATCACGCGTGACACTTATAGAAGGTATTGGAAGCTCTGAAGAAGGAAAAGTTGCATCAATACGCATCCCAATCCATGACCCGAAGTGTCGGAGTATACCACTAAGTCTTCATTGCCCTCGGGAAGGCAGTTGAAGATTCATGAAGCTAATTATCCGACTCACAATTTGGAACTTGCCGCTGTAGTATTCGCATTGAAAATCTGGAGGCACTACCTTTACGGGATGAAGTTTACTATTTACTCTGACCACAAAAGTTTGAAGTACCTCTTCGAACAAAGGGAACTTAATATGAGGCAGAGGAGATGGTTGGAACAATTGAAAGATTATGACTGTGAAATCATATACCATCCCGGAAAGGCAAACGTGGTGGCTGACGCTCTAAGCCGAAAGGATGTGCCTGCTCCTATTAGAGTGAAAGCTTGCCAGTTGGTGGTAACATCAGATGTGATGAGGGAAATTGAAAGAGCTCAAGATGAAGCACTTAAGGAAGGAAACTTAAAGAAGGAAAGAATGGTTGGACAACAGGACAAGTTGGAATATAACACCCTTGGTGTTACGACACGTTTTGGACAGGTATGGACACCTATGGGTGGCGAGCTTAGTGCCAAAATCTTGGATGAGGCTCATAAGTCTCGGTACTCTATCCATCTCGGTACCAACAAAATGTACCAAGACCTGAAGAAGGACTACTGGTGGCCTAGAATGAAATATGATGTGACGAAGTATGTAGGCAAGTGCTTGACTTGCTCACAAGTAAAAGCCGAATACCAGAAACCGTATGGAAATACTCAACCACTTGAGATACCGGAATGGAAGTGGGAACACATTACCATGGACTTCATAACCAAGCTACCTCGCACAGCTAAAGGTCATGATACCATTTGGGTGATTGTGGACAGGTTGACGAAGAGTGCACACTTCCTACCTATCCGCGAGACGTTCTCGTCGGAAAGGTTAGTGGAGGTATTTATTAATGAGGTAGTAGCACGGCATGGGGTGCCCTTCACGATTGTATCTGACCGGGACACACGGTTAACATCGAGGTTTTGGAAAAGATTTCAGGAGGCGATGGGCATGAGACTTAATATTAGCACGGCATACCACCCGTAAACGGATGGTCTGTCTGAAAGGACCATTCAGACGCTTGAGGATATGCTCCGTGCTTGCATTATCGACTTTGGTGGCAGTTGGGACAGTCATCTGCCATTAGCCGAATTCTCCTACAACAATAGTCATCAGGTGACGATAGGCATGCCGCCCTACGAAATGTTGTATGGGAGAAGATGCAGGACCCCGGTTTGCTGGGGTGTGATTGGACAGAAGGAATTAGGAAGTCTTGAAGTCGTACGAGAAACATCGGAAAGGTTTGATCAAATCAAAGCAAGAATGAAGGCCGCTCAAGATCGTCAGAAATCCTACGCGGATAAACGACGATGGCCTATTGACTTTAACGTTGGGGTTCGCGTAATGTTGAAGGTATCACCCTGGAAGGGGATCATACGATTCAGGAATAGAGGAAAGTTAAGTCCGAGGTTTGTCGGACCATTCAGAATAGCGGCACAGGTTGGTGAAGTCGCGTATCGGTTGGAGTTGCCCGATGAGTTAAGTGGGATCCATCTTACCTTCCATGTGTCACACTTACGAAAGTGTTTGGCGGATGAATCAGCTCACGTACCACTTACTGACATCGGGGTCGACAACCGCCTTAACTACATTGAAGAACCCGTGGCTATCTTAGACTGAAAGGATAAACGTTTATGTAACAAAGTAATCCAATTGGTTAAAGTCCAATGGAAGCACTGGAAGGGATCGGAGGCTACTTGGGAATCGGAGATGGAAATTTAGGAGTCGTACCCTTATCTATTTGACCTATGATAGGTTTCGGGGACGTGACCTATTGTAAGGGGGGTAGACTTGTAACATCCCAAAAAGAAAAAATGAGAAAAATAGATAACGGGTGCAAGCGAGACGAACGGTACAAGCGGACAAAGGTGCGCGGGCCGGGGTTGGGCCGAGTTGGTCACGAGGTGGGCTCGGGAAGGGGAGGCCCCTCCCATAAATACCCGACACTTGCACACACTTCTCTCATTTTGCATCTTTAGAGGGAGAAATCGTAAAGAGAGAAAGTTGACGGATCGACCCGAGATTGAAGGAAAACGTTACTACTGAACTCATGAGCAGGACCTCCGAATCAGAATCTCGATTCAGGTAACAACTCGAGCTAGATTTGAGATTTTTGGTTATGTTGAGTTTTTCGGGTTTTGGGTAAAAAGGTAACGTTTTTACGAATGAAACTTGAAAATAAGATTAGCATCTAGAAGGGAAACCGAACGTTTGGAGAAAATAAAGTTGGGATATTGGCATGATCAGATTCGCATGTAAGAACCTCGGGTTTTTTGGGGAAGATGACTGCCCGACAGGCGAACTTATCAAGTTCTCCTGGCAAGGTTGGGGCAAACTTATCAAGTTCGCTTGACAAGTTCTCTTAAGTCATCAGGGAGGGAGAACTTGGTTATGTTCGCCTGGAAAGGTTGGGGCGAACTTATCAAGTTCGCTTAAGTCATCAGGGGGGACGAACTTGGTTATGTTCGCCTAGACAAGATAAGCGAACTTAGGACAAGTTCGCCTAGACTATGGGCAACTCTTTTAATTAATTTAAAATTGTTTTAAATAAAATTGTTAAATTTAAAACTTCTTTTAAAGAAAATACCTTTTTATTTAATTACCTTTCCGAGAAAAATAAACAATTTAATTATCTCGTCGTTTTAAAATTGTGTCAAAAGTTTTATAAAAATTTTACGGTTTAATTATTATCCTAAATAATTATATCACAACCACAAAAATAAATAAAACATTGAATCGAGCAACTAGGAAAAATGTATGGTTTCGTTCGAGCCATCAAACGAAAACCGGACTGGTTTAAGGGATAACAAAATCAACAAATCTGCTACCTCCCACTTAGTCGAAGATCTTCATCTTTAATCCAGCCAATGTTCGCCTTGGTCTTCTAGTCTTCGTCTCTTTAGGATTACAGTATTTATTACAGATACATGAAAATAAATAAATAAAATTAAACTTAACTATTACATCAGGGTTCCAAAGAACCCATAAAATACAAAGAGAAACAACCAATCATAAACAATACAACCACAGGTCTCTAGTTCTCTATTCAATCAACACAATAACAATAAACGAAAAAGGTTCGATCTTTTGTCAAACAATAGATTTGACAAATAAAATAATAGATCGATATATATAAAAAAATATGTCTAAACGCGCGTAAACCTGGCTCTGATACCACTGTCGGGAATCAAGCACCAGTTTTTAACTTTTAAAAACAATAATTATTTAAACCTTTTTAAATAAATAAATCAGATATATTTTAGCAGAAGCGATTTAATGGTACAACAAACATATCAGATATGGATACCTTTCAGTGATCTGATTATACGCGTATAAACAATATAATATAAACCAACCAAAGGGTGTTTTAGGAATATACCTTTCACGATAGCCAGATCATAACACCTCGGTGGCGTACACGAACGTCATGCTAAATGACACGTACACGAAACCTGCAGCAAAACGTCACACGGTTGTGAAAGGGGGAGGCCGATGACGACGGCGGCGGTGCGACGGTGACGGTGGTGGTCTGGCTGGGCTGCGAAGGCGGCGGCCCTTGGTGGCGTCGGTCGGAAATCACAAGGAGGGGGAGGGGTTTTTCGAAAACCCTTGGTGGCTAAGCAACTTCAGTTAGGTTTTAGGGTTTAAGTTAAGGTTACATTTATAAATATGTAACTTACAAACTGTCCCCTGAGATATTAACAGTTAATGCCCAACTAATAATTAACTGTTTAATTATTAACCTTTGTATTTTACTAATTACTAATAATTAGTAAAAATCTAATCTTTAAATGTTTGACAGATTAAACATTTATCCCCGTAAATAATTAATTAATCAGATAATTAATTATCTTAATCTCCGATAAATATGTCTCTAAATATTTATTCACCTTTTTATAAATCCGTCTTTCGTGAATAATATTTAATAATTAAATATTATATATTTGTTCTTTGCCTAAGGTCTAACTCTTTGAATCGTACATCGTTAGTATCGTTGACTTAATTGACGATCGTACATCTTATGTCCAACAAACTAGTATCAAATACCTAGGTATCACAGGAGTAATAATATAATTCTATCATATAGATACCTGAAGTAATAGCTCCTCCAACACTTCATTTCTTCAGTTCAGTAAGGTACTTAGACAGTTCCTCTTTCGGTGTCCCACTTCATCATATTGGAAACACTTTTTAAGAGGTTTCCTAGCAGACTGCCTGGCAGCAACAGACTTGCCATAGGCTTCTGTTTTTCCCTTTTTACCCTCGCGCTTTGCCTGGTCTTTTGTTTCTTTACTTTACCTTCCCTGATCATCAGTACTTGACCTGTAGCTTTTCCTAGAATGTTCATTTCGGCAGTCTTTAGCATCATATGCAGTTCCGGGATGGACTTTTCCCAACCATTCATATTGAAGTTCATCAAGAATTGATCAAATGACTTGGGCAGAGAGTTAAGGTTCAAATCAACTACTAACTCTCTGTTTAAAGGAAATCCAAGTTTGTTAAGCTGGTCTATATAGCTCTTCATTTTCAGAACATGTGCACTGACCTATATACCCTCTTGCATATGACATGAGATTAGAGAATTGATAGTTTCAAATCGCTCATCACGAGCCTGCTGTTGGAGCATTTCCTTTAGCTGCTCAATTAAATCAAAAGCTGGGCAATCCTCCAATTTTTTTTGAATCTCGTTCACTATAGACGCGATCATAAGGCATGACCAGTGTTGTAAAAATCGAGATTAATCGGTAATCGATGGATTACCTTGTAAATTTGGGCTAGTCGGATAATTAATCGGTAATCAGGATTAATCGGCCCTAATCGAACCTAGTCGGGATTAATCGCCCTAATCAGACCTAGTCGGGATTAATCGACCAAAATTGAAATGTGGGTTTTAAACAGAATTAAGCCCAAATAATGACCCGATCCATGGATCCATGGTTTTTACTTAACCTAATCGCAAAACTGATGATCGTTTTCCACCTCTAACTTGTTCTCGCTGCTGATTTAACCTAATCGCTAACTGCTGTTTCAAATCGACGACCACCTGTGCTAATACGGATGAGACGATGATGAATTTTGAAATATTTGATATTAGAAGTATTTGAACTATTTTATCTTTGAAGTATTTAAACTATTTGATCTTTGAAGTATTTGAGATTTTGAACTAGTATAATAATATGTTTTTATTTATGTATATATATATATATGTGTGTGTAAAAGTTTGAAAAATTATGTATAAAAATTCCAATCCGATTAATCCCGGTTAATCCTGATTAATCTCTAGTCGGTACCCCACCGCCCGACTAGCTCCTAACGATTTTTACGACACTGGCTGACACATCCGATGAGTCATCCACATGATTTAGCCACACGTTCCTAACAGTTGCAGTAGCTCCTTCAGGTTCGTCAGGTAATGGACCTTCAATGACATACATTTTTTTGTCCGCCTTAAGAACTATCCTTAGGTTACAGAACGAGTCTAAGAAAATTCAGCCATTAAGCTTGTCTTTGTCAAGTATGGACCTTAGTGAATGGTTAGCGGGGACAATTTGGTTTGGGGCCATCTAAAATTCATCCTTTTAGTATTTTTGATAAATTTTTTATTAGTTAATTAATGACCTTTTAATTTTATCTCATAAAACATTAAATAATTAATAATTAGGAATTATGGTTCACTATACTCGTGCACAGACCAGGCGCAATTCACGAATGTACCTATGTCAGTAACTAATGGTTACTAGTTGCATCAACTATACAATTCCTATACCTTATGTGATCGTTTAGAAAATTACTTGTCACGTTGGCACGTTTAATCCCATCTATGCCTACTCTAGTTTGTGCCTCGCCTGCACACTTTCCACAAATTCGAGTGACAGGTCATCTTTCTCTTGGACTCGTGTGCACCGGCCCAAGACTCTCTAATATCGCGATACACATTGTCAGACATACCCAAACCAGGACTCATGTATTTGAATATGTAGTTAACTGATCCAAAAAGGGTGGCACATAACTTATCTTTATTATAAGGATTTCATAAATGTTTTTTATTCGCGTGTCAAAACATTTTGCGATGAACAAGTTCGTGGCAGTTTCGTAAAATCCCTATTTTACTTGGTTCTTTCTTTTTAGGTGAAACATTATCAGGCGTTCCAATTTAATACCCTAATTAAATATATGTCGGTATAAAACGTGAAACTAATTTAATTTAATAAACTCTTTTTTGAAATATATACGAGTTTCAATCAAATAAAATCTATATTTTATTTATATTCCAAAAATACAATTTTAATCATAAAATTAACTCTTTAATTTTAAAAACCTTCATGAGATAACTAAAATATAGTTTTAAAATCTCATCATTTTAAACGTGTCGTTTTAGTTTTAAAACACTGTTCTAAAACTTCCTTTTGGTTGTTTTTAATAAAATAATTATTGCATCTATATCTCATATCAACCATGAAAAATAATAAACAAAAAAATATCGTAAACCCGAGCCATGGGTTTGTTCGGTGCCTTAAGAGCCAATTTAAGGTGCCGAACTTGGTCAAATAATAAGGGACAGTTAAACCAAAAAATTGCTCCCACTTGCTTTGACAACTTCCTTGACTTTTGGTGGCCCATTTAGAGTTGGCACGAGGACGATGAAGGGGACGACGGGGAGCTGGCTAAGGTGTTGCCCGACGAGGAGGGTGGTGGTGGTGAGCGGACTATGATTGTCCAACGAGGACGATGGCGGCGCACGGCGATGCAGCACGGGAGGCTGGTATGGCGGCAACAGGTCACGGGGAAGGTTGTGCGAAGACATGCGGTGGTACGCGGCGGTGCTTGAATGGGCTAGGTTAAGGTTTGCACGGCACGTGTACATGCATGCATGGGAACCCGGTTCGAGCATTCGGTTTCTAAACGGGTCAAGGAAGATCTGATAGGAGGTGGTGTTGCAAAACAAAGATGGCTAAGGGTTTGCATAGCACACGTACGTGCATGCATGGAAGTTTAGGTTTGGGTACACGGGTCCTAAACGGGTCAGGAATAATATTATACGTGTACTCGTGAGACTAAGGTTCGTATAGATGGATGAAGAGTAGATGAGAAGGAGCTCCGAGACGTAGTTTATTTTTATTTGTATCCAACATATCTTTAGAACGTGTATGATCATGTGATCATACGTTGATAGGTTTGGAGTTAGAGCAAGAGGGTGGTTACCGAGCAAGGCTTGGATCTTCACGACAGTGAGTTCTAATCCCCTTTTTACTATTTTTACCGTTTTGGGGCTATCGTACATACTCGAGGGTTTTATTCCTTTTATCAAACATATTACGAGTTATGATTAAACCTGAAGTGTTTTAGGAGATAATTATGTAATAATGAAACTAAGGGTCGACGTGGTGTCCTTAGGTTTTGTGAACTCGAAATTAGGATGATTTTGGTGTGCTGTGCCATGAGTTATTCAAGGATAAGTTGGGAAATGGGTATAGGCGTTTTATGTGTACATCTGGGATGTGTTATCATGAGAATATGTGCGGGGTTCATGCTTAGTTAACGAGTCATGTAAATGTTAGTATGATATTATGCGTTATATGTTAGATGTTGTGTGTGGTTGTGTCGTTGTCCTTGTGACACGACGGGTAATGGTTTGATCGACGAGGTCCTTCGAGAAGTCACCAAGAGTGACAATGCCTTTCGGGGCAGTGATGAGCTCGGGGTATGATGATAGCCTTGACGATGGTAACCCTAACGAGGGTGGTTGAGACGAGGTAATTGTTGTGTGCATTTATAATTGATTTATATTTCATACAAGTGATTATTGATAATTAATGTGTTGCGATGTTATTGCTTTGATGTTAAGAAATACATTGACTATGGTGTGGGAACGAGGTCGTGTTTACGACCACTGTGTGGTAGCCTTGTAAGTGTCATTGTTAGGGCTAGTCGGGTCTACGATTATGAGTTGGTTGTTTTAACCGGATATCATGTCTATATGTGTGGTGAATTACAAGTTAGTAGAACGGTGAGTTCGGTCCGTGTCAGAGAACTTACAGGATTATGGGTTGAGTATAGGGTCGGTGAGCCCTTTATGAGGTATTGTAGATGACGGGAGTTACCAACATGTAAATAAACGATCAACTATTTCATTAAGGACAATAATGTTTTGAGTTGAATTAAATATTACTTGTGACGTGAATGTTTCTAACTAAATAAAACTATTAGAACTCACTCAGCGTAGCTAACTTTGTATGTAAGTTAGATTGTTTTACATGTGAGTACACGGGATGGGATGTCTTGGCTTGGGGCTACTCTGGTCGGTGTGCATGCATTCGTGCGGTAAGCTTAAGAACTATAACGAGCTAAAATAGATGAAAACTATTTTGTTAAGACTTCCGCTGATTGTTTTAAAAATTAAATAAGTGTTTCATTAGAGAGTACCAAGTGATGTGACGCATCTGTAGGGTGCCCGGTTTGGGGCTTTACAAGTTGGTATCTGAGTCGAGGTTTAAGAGAAAAACGGTGTTTTAAAAACAAAAAATACCTAAACTTAAACCGAGAATGGGACGAGGGTAAAACAAATGTCACCATGAGTAACCACGTGCCATGAGGTACTTTTTTAAGAATTAATTGTTAAAGTATCACTTGTGTAGTTTAACATTTTGTGAAGCCATTTGGTGTGATTACTTGGTTTGGTGATTCTGTGTGCAATTATGTCTAGTAAGCATAATGTTTTGAATGTTGTGATACATGTGACTACGTGGTAGCATTGCATTGTGTTATGTGGATTGTGTGGGATGCATGTGCATCCATTGTGTAGAAGATAGAAAGTTAGTGTGAGTATGATGGGGAACGTTTAAAATCCGAGCAGTAACGTGGAAAACCATTCACATTTGATCACCATGATTTGCCAGTCTATGGTTACTCTTATATTTTGAACTGGGTACCTGTAATAATCACGTAAATGTTCTATCTTGTGTAGGAGCAGATGGCTATGACGCTTAGGACGAGGTGAATAACGCTGAGCGTTGGGCCAGAGGTACGGCTGCTGTTAGCAAGGTTACCATTGGAGGCAGGCGGGTCTTAGAAATTGTTCCCTTGACAGTAGTACCACTAGTGGCGGATGACGAGCGAGAGTTTCCGACACCGAACTTGATTTTGGCACTACCGGCACCTAGTGCCCCGGTACTTTCGGAGCAGCTATGAGAGGCAGAGTCCGTGGATCCATCTATAGGAGAGGTGGCTAAATGGGGAGGAGCGCATTTGTAGTCAGATATCAGTCTCTAAGATACAATTCAGGGCAAGGGAACGGGTGGCTAGAGGAAGAATTCGATGAGGAGGAGCAAGTGGGGGACAACTTTGACATGTTCGTTGATCAGTTGTTCTGATTAGTTACCATGAGAGAGGGAGAGAGAGAGAGAGAGAGTTTGGGTGATGTGATGATGTGATTGATTAGACGATTTCATTATGAGATTCTTACTTCAGTTTTCGCGTGTTGATTTTGAGTTTTTCCGCATGTCGATATGAACATAATTAATAAAAATTGTGTTTGTGGGTTGTATGATTGTGTTTATAGTTGTGAATTATGTGCAGTAATGTGTTGTTATGTGATATTGGTTGGGTAGGTGGTGCAGGTAGACTTTTCTAGACAAGATATTGAATTTGTCTGTGTATACGGTCTTAAGATAGTGTCACCTATGTGCTAATGCTCATGTGATGTTTGGAGTGCAATGGGTGTGTTACACTTCGTGTGAATGTTCAGGACAGGGTCCTGTGGGAGGAGATTGTCATACATTTTTTGTACGTATGAATGTTCAGGACGGGGTCCTGTGGGAAATTGTGGTTATATATCATGTGTGTGTATTAATGTTTAGCATGATGTCTAGTGTATGACACCTATATTGTAACCCATGTGATGATGTCTTGTGTCTAGTCTGAGTAGTGTATCGCCCTGAACCACTGGTACGGCTCGTATGGGGTACGACGGTGTGAACTCTGTGTGCGTATGTGATGACGTGTGGCAGGGGCCACCATTGTGATGAATAGAATATGGAGCTCACGGGTTTGTGTGTCTATAAATGACGAGGTCATATCGTATACATGTAGGTTTGCTTAGGTCTAGTTAGTTATGTGTGCACTTTGTGCGAGTTAGAAAGTTGGGTTACTAGTACATATGTAGAACCTTGTGTGTTCTGTCTTTATATTGTGTTGGCATGGTCCTTGTAGTACACGCTTAGTCGTGCATAGTACGGGTGGTGGGTGTGCTCAGGCATAGTATTTCTATCTTGACGTTGATACATCGAGGTAATGCGAGGAGTTTTGACATTTTTCTAGACGATCGGTGAGGTGCTCTTATGACATACCTATACTTATATCTCAAGAGATTTGGAGCGCAGAGCCAATGCGTGGGATTGCAGAAGGATAATGTAGAAAACATTTACTTATACACTGGACTTGCAAAAAAATATGGTGAAAGAAGGATGACAACGCTGGAGATTTCAGCGCTGAGTAACGACATGATGAGATGGCCTACAGGGATGTAGTTCATATAAAAAGATTTATCACGTGTTATTGATAGAACGACGATGAGGAAAGTGAAAAGAAGGGGACAAGTGTTGGGATTGCACGTAAGTTCTGTGAAATGGATACCTACGCTAGTACACATGACTAGTTAAGGGCAAGCTCCTATGGAGCATTGGAGGAGACATTGTTTCATCTTTAGAATGGACATGATTGTGGTGCACGAAATTTTGGAGATCATTGGAAAGCAGTGATCGTAGCATTAGTGAAAAGTGGCAAGTGCTCACTAAAAAGGGCGCGTTTGACGCATGGTAACACAGTAAAGAGATACTTTGGTAGAGGAAATTTGTAGAAGCCAGTGTAGCTTTGCACAAGCTACTGGAGATCATTAGAAAAGGACAGAGGTAGTACCAATACGAATAAAACAGTGGTGTTTGACTTTTGACAAATCATCGCACGATGGCGATTAGGGTATGAGACGAGAAGGAAGACGAATGATCCTATTTATGAAAGGCAAGGAGCCTTACTTGTAAATGACCGTCGGAGTGACTAGATAATCAAAACTATACATGGAATGGCGACAAAGGTGCCAGTGAGCAATTAGGAAAAATGTGATAAATGCGCAAGTAATGGACGATGTTGCGTAGTTTAAATAAGGACCGGAAGTGTGAGGATGAAGGAATGTGTAAGTGAAACCTATAAGTCCCAAAGTTAAAAGCGGGCAATGGAGGAAACTTCTTTTGAACACCAAGGATGGTGATCGTGTTGAAAAGTAATTACCATAGCAATGTTTATGGAAGTGAAAACATAACATAAATGGAATTCTGATGCCCCAGTTGGAACTGAAAGCATGACATAGATGAAAATGAGCTCCGAGACATAGTTTATTTTTATGTGTATCCAACGTATCTTTAGAACGTGTTTGATCATGTGATCATATGTTGACATGTTTGGAGTTCAAGCAAGAGAACGGTTACCGAGTAAGGATTGGATCTTCACGACAGTGAGTTCTAATCCATTTTTTTACTATTTTTACGGTTTTGGGGCTATCGTAAACACTCGCGTGTTTTATTCCATTAATCAAGCGTATTACGAGATTATGATTAAACCTAAAGTGTATTATGAGTTAATTATGTAATAATGAAACTAAGGGTCGACATGGTGTCGTTAGGTTGTGTGAACTAGGAATTGGGATGATTTGGGTGCGTCGTGCCATGAGTTATTCGAGATAAGTTGGGAAATGGGTTTAGGTGTTTTATGAGTACATCTGGGATGTGTTGTCAAGAGAATATGTGCGGGGTGCATATTTAGTTAATGAGTCATGTAAATGTTAGTATGCTGTTATGCGTTATATGCTTGGTGTTGTGTGTAATTGTTTCGTTGTCCTTGTGACACGACGGGTAATGATGTGAAGGATGAGGCCCTTCAGGAAGGAACCTAGAGTGACAATGCCTTTGGGGGCAGTGATGAGCTCGGAGTATGATGATAGCCCTGACGAGGGTGGTTTTGACGAGGTAATTGTTGTGTGCATTTATATTTGATTTATATTGCATGCAAGCGTTTATTGATAATTAATGTGTTGTGATGTTATTGCTTTGTCATTAGGAGTTGGTTGTTTTAACTAGAGATCGTGTCAATGCGTGTGGTGAATTACATGTTAGTAGAATGGTGAGTTCGGTCCGTGTCGGAGAACTTACAGGATTATGGGTATGGGCTGAGTCTAGGGTGGGTGAGCCCTTTATGAGGTATTATAGATGACGGGAGTTATCAACATGTAATTAAATGACGAAGTATTTCATAAAGGACAGTAATGTTCTGAGTTGAATTAAATATTATTGGTGACGTGAATGTTTCTAATTAAAATAAACTGTTAGAACTCACTCATCGTAGTTGACTTTGTATGTATGTTAGATTGTTTTGTAGGTGAGTACATGGGACAGGGTGTCTTTGCTTGGAAGCGGTGCTACCCGGGTCGGTGTGCTTGAATTCGTGAGGTAAGGTTAGGAACTATAATGAGCTAAAATAGATGAAAACTATTTTATTAATAATTTCGCTGATTATTTTAAAAATTAAATAAATGTTTAATTAGAGAATACATGTATGGCCAGAAACACGGGAGGCCTTAGTCGTTGGATTTACTCATACATATACAGTTCTTAAACTTGAATATCAAATAACGCATCGGAAGATACATTTCAAACATAAATTAAAACTTGTTCAACATTCAAAAGATCCCAAACATTGTCTTAACATAACCATAATAAAAAACATAAACGTAACGGGATGCCAATCTTCATAAATCAGCTAGGTAACTCTTTCTCGTTTTCCAAACACCACCGTGCATATCCATACATGTATTTAACCTGAATGTGCATACTAAAAGTCAGCTACGCTGGTGAGTTATAGCCTTACATAAATCTTTAACTTAAAACATTTTCCAAAACTTAACATACATTCGTTATTAATAAAAGCGTACGTAAAACATACAATAACATAACATTAACCATAAGTCAACAATAAACCGAATCTGCACCTTTTCGTATAGCACGTACCAAACTTCAAGCACTGTTCCCTCGCAGAGAACAATACTAACATCGAGGATCCCGGTAATCCCCGTAGGAACCATTGCAGATTCGTTCATTTCGTGACTTTTGTAAAAGCATTTACTTCCCTTTCATTACTTCGGTTAAAGCATTCGTACGTTTTATTAAATAACATTTCATTTGTAAACATTTCGTAAGCGTCATTTGGCAAAATATTTCGTAAACACATTTCGAACTTCATCTTTAGTAAACGTCATTTCGTAAAACATCGTTTCGTAAACCATCGGTTCGTAAAACATCAGTTCGTAAGTATGCACACCAGTCTAAAACATAATTCAAAGCATTAAAAGTAGTGCTCTAGAAACTCACCTGATGTCACACCCCCAAATTCATTTACTTAATAAATGAATAAATTAAGGTTGCAATGATTGGTACATTACGCAATAGCGGAAGCATATGGAAGACTTCTAAAGTATTGAACACTATTACAAATACTAAAATAAACGAGTACATTGTCCTAGAACCTTATAGGTTAAACCATCTTGAGCTTTGACAATCACACTTCTTCGGCTTCTACGGTTTAGTCCAAAAGGCTAACCTATTCCAACCGAGTCGTAGCTATGTGTTACCTTAAAAAATATACTTAAAAATGTCAAGACAAAGGTTGGTCAGTTCAAAGGTTTGTTTATTGTTATGTAAAGTGGTTTTCCTTGAAAACATTGTTAGTGTGCACACGGCCATAAAATAAAAATTGTTTTCCTTAAAAAGGCCGATAAAGTGTGCATGGCCATAGCGTAAAACCGTTCTTATTGAAAACATTTGATGACTCCATAGTCACGAAAATGGGTAGTTTTCCAAATGAAAGCAAGTGATGACTTCATAGTCATAAAACAAGTAATTTTCCTGATGAAAATATAACCAATTGTACGTAAATAATTCCAAGTGTACATGATAAACAAAACAAGTAATGTGTGATGTATTCGTATGGTAGCTAGCCTTATAAATAATATGTTCATACATGAGGCATAACCAAACCAAGACAACAGTGTATGCCACGAGCACGTGTTTAGACAATATGCGGTCATTTGGCCAGGTGGACCCCAGGTTAGGGTGACTAACCATGACCGGGGGTGTCAATCCCAATAGTACTATTCATAGAATCCTAGGCTATCCACATCTAATGGTTATAAAATGTGTTGTTCAGTGGACCTTACGAGCTCTATATGTGTTCACTCATGCAAACATAAGGGTCGTGTCTTGTTGTCTTGTTATCATATAAAAATAGTATCAAATAAATATGTTCCCAAATGTATCATCAAATACGTTAAGCAAGTATGTTTCTCCCCTGATGTTTCTAAAACAGTTAAAAAGTTGAAAGGGGGCAATGAACTCACCTGATGAACTGTCAATGTGTAAGTGCTAGCAACTATATATTTGTAAGAGCGAGACCTGACCACTTATGCCCTGTTTAGTACCACAAATTTCTTAGAATCGAGAAACGACGCCCCGAGTGCAAGTTGTTCACCCAAGAAGTTGGTCCTAGTTGGAAAGATTTTCTATTTGAGAAAATGTCGTATGTTTTGGTTCATTGGTGGTTACTATTTATTTACTCGTATAACTACTCACACAGGTATTATACTTACACTATCGAGTACACAATGTAAGTTGAGATCCTTACGTAGTTATATATATTCTTAATATATATATATATATATATATATGTAATTAATTTTAGGAAAATATTCCATTTTCGTCGTTCGTGTACAAATAATATAACTTATATTATTTAGATTCCTTAGTATTTGTTTTTACCAAATCTCGCATTTATAATCACTCGTCTAGAGAAATAATACTAACTATTTATTTAAAGTTTCGTCGTAAACCCTTTACTAGCAAAACGTATGCTTGTAGGTATTTTGATATATTTATATATATATATATATATATATATATATATATATATATATATCGTGTTTTCGAAAAACATAATAATCACGTGACATATAATGATTTAAAATAACAATCTTAGTTTGTTTAACGGTTCAAGTCATCAAGGATTAGTATGTTTTATATTATTATCCAAAGTGTCCTTATTTCTTACGAGTTATGAATTTTACTAAAATAAATTTATTGTCGAAACGTTTCCTTATTTGTAAAACTTGTTTTTATTTGAAATGACCAAACTATACATATATATAGTTATATATGCATTATCAAAATGATCAAGTATTTTTAATAAACCAAGTTTATATAAACATATGTTTTCAAGTCCCGAAACGTATGAATCCAAACATATTTATACATATATACACATTTATTTAACCATTTGTAGACATAAAATATTATGTATGCATCACCTTTACATGTTCTAATGCCACTTATTTTGTAGATCTACGTATTTTAATACGAACTAGATGACCAAATATCTATACTCTATCAAGATCTAAATATTAGATTACACATGCTTGGGCACTATTAAATTTTAGTAACTTTTTATGACAAAACTCACATATATATACGTATACACATATGCGGTATGTATACACACATATACATGCTTTATTTTCTTGATCTAGCTTCTTTTTCACTCGTTAATTCACTTAGTTGCGGGGTTTTATGAAATCATTACATTTTTAGGTGAACAAAGTGCACTTTAAGCTTAGATCTAAAGAAAAGAGAGAGTTTATGAAGTGTTATACTCACTAGAGATGTAGATGTTGGTTTTGAAGATGAAAGATGAAAGATCTTTGGGTTTGTAGCAATAATCCTTCACGAAATCCTTGTATTCTTCCTTGGAACACCAAAGGAAGTTGATTCTTGCTTGATTACTACTAGGTACTTCAAAACTTAGTGTGTGTGTTTGGATTGAGCGAAGAAAGAGAAAGAGATAGAGAGTTTGATGTGTGATCTTGTATGCTTATATATACATATATATATATATATATATATATATATACATATATATATATATACACATATATATGGAAGCTTGAGTGTTGGTGTAGATGAATGGACACGGTCTTTTACCTATAATCATGAGATATTCCTGCGTATTTGATAAGTACACAAAGATGGCCATACGTACTTTGGTAAGTATGCATGAAAAGTGTTCATGCATACTTACAAGTACGCATGAGTCTGGCCTATAAATAGCTTAGCTTGTTTCTCAGTTTTAAGTGACAGATGCACACACACAAGTACGCACTCATTAACCTTGTATCAGTTCAGAAGTCATTTTAGAGTTTGTACTTGTGATTGTAAACGCTTTGCTATAATAGACCGAATATTTTGAGTACGAGTGTTTGTTATTGTCATGTTTACATTTGTCGTCTTTCATTCCATCTAGTCACGAGGATTCCGCACTCTTCTTGACTAGACTACACACCCACACCATCACAATCCGACACACACACCCAGGGACCTACATAAAGTGTTTAAATGTGACTATACGCGATAAAGTCTTCGGATGGGTCGTCATGAACTTCTATAAGTGTTAGGAACTTTATTCATAATTATTTGTTACATATATATATATATATATATATATATATATATATATATTAGGTGGTTGTGTGTTGAAGTGAACCAAAGAACAAGGTGCAATCATGATGATTGGATTATAGCCAAGATCTTGGTTAAATGAGTCATGATGAGTGGATTTGATGGAAGTGATGGATGGAGTGTAGATCTAGTTGATTGGGCATGACTTGATCTTCAATAATTATGAAGATGGAGTTGGAGTGTGGACTTGGATAAATGAAGATGTCATGCCAATCAAGTTTGAATGTGATTTGGTACGTTCTAAATGACAATAAAATCATATTTTAAATAGTCAACTGCTAGCTTGATGAAAAACGTTCAAGTTACGTATACTTTTATTTGTAGCTGTGATCACTCACTATATAAATATCCTAAGAGGATAATATACCACAATAGTTCTAGGAATGTTTTTACAAGAGTTTTCATATGTATTATGAAATAAACATCAATGACTTGGTCGCCGAGACTTAAACGTTTTAATTAGAATATATATAATTCTAATTATTTTTCAATTATAATAATTAATCTCTATCGTTCGCGTTATACTTACGTCCGCATGAACCAGTAATTCTTATAATTACTAAGGTATGAAACGATCGACTGTACTATATTTGCTACATTTTTATTGTTCATGTTTATGATTTCGAATGGTTCGGGAAATATAAAACATAAATATGTTTAAGTTGTGTACTGATGTTGACTTGGAAATGTCGGGTGTTAGACCTGATAAGCTAATCTCGGGTTGTCCTAACAAGGGCTTAACAAGTGTCACACACGATTCTAACGGTTTGCTAATTCTGACTTAGGTGAACTTATGATTAAGTTAGCCCTAAATAGTCCTAGCGAACATACAGGCGAACTTAGCCAGATCTGCCTAGCGAATATATCAAGTTCGCCAGCCTTAAGCTATCAGAGAACAAGGCAAGTTAGCTACACCACCCTAGGCGAACTTGACAAGTTCGCCTGCATGGGCTGTCATCTTCCCCAAAACTCTAAGTTTGCATGTTAATGGCATCCATATCTGATTATGTTCAAGATGCAAACCTTTTGCGTTCAAAACTTGTAGTTTTCTCCTCTGATCACAGATCTATAACCCTTTTCTCATTTGAATCATAAAAACTAGACCTTTTTGCTAAAATACCCGAAAACCCAAAATGAATAAAAACTCAGATCTAGTTCGGGTTGTTACCTGTATCAAGCTTCTGAGTCGGAGAGTCTACTCACGAGCAAATGGAGAATCCTTCCCTTACGATCTTGAGCTGGTCCAACACTTTCTCTCTACGGTTTCTCTCTCTAGAACTTGGTAAAAATGAGAGAAAGTGATGGGCTAAGGTATTTATAGGAAAATGCTACCCCCACGACCCCATTCGCGCTCAAGCATAAGACCGGCCAATTCCCGGCTCGGCCGTTCCTCGCTCGTTTATTCCGTTCATCGCGCATCAAAAAACCGCTCATCATCTTGCTTTTTATTTTCGAGATGTTACATTACCAAGTGATGTGACCCAACTGTAGAGTGCCCGGTTTGGGGCCTTACAGTTGGCGAACTTAGGCTAGGTTCGGCCCTAGGAATAGGCGAACATAAGTCAAGTTCGCCATAACGTAGGACATGTTCGCTACCTTGAGCTACACGAACATAGGACATGTTTGCTACCTTGAGCTAGGCGAACATAGGACATATTCGGTTTCTTGAGTTAGGCGAACATAAGAAAAGTTGGCCACATAGGGTTTAGGCAAACATAGTATAAATTTGCTAGGTATAATTAGGCGAAGATAGATCAGGTTTGCCACCTTAGCTTCAGGCGAACTTGCTAAGTTCTCCTGAACTAGGTCCTTTTTCCAAAAACAAACCCAAAACGTAATGAATATGTATAAGTTGTAAAATATACTTCTTTAATCCTAATGAAAATCGGACAGAGTCCTGTTTGTTTTTATCTAAATAATAATAACGTTCTATGAGTTTTAATGAATATACTTTCTCGAGCTTTTAGAACACAAACCCATGATATATCCAAAACTTTGACACGAACCGCTTAATTTGATATGCTCATAACTAGACCAAACGGAATCCGAATCGGGTGATTCGAAAGCCCACGAACCCATCTCGACCCGCCGGTTACACTTTCATGCAACGCTATCATCATCATCACCTTGCAATCACCACCACCTCCACTACCATGATCCACACTAACCACCATCGTCTCCTCCACCGAGGATGTAAAGCCCCAATCCCGGGAGGCCTCAATTGTTGGATTTACTCATTCACAATCAGTTCTTAAACTTTGAATATCATAAGCTGCGGAATTTAAGGTCATTACATTGTCTTAAAATAGCAATAAATTAAAACATTGTCTTAAATATTCATTCATTCAACATTCAAACATACATAAGGGATGCTAGTCCCATATATAGTCGGGTAACTCCTCGAGATGCCAAGCAGCATCCATTCAGCATTCCTCTATCCTTAACCTGAACATGCATACTAAAAGTCAGCTAATGTTGGTGAGTTCAAGTTTTTCTTCAACTATAAGTAAAATGGTTTACCGTTCATTCATTCATTAGGGTTTTATCATTCATAATTAAAGCGGGGATTAGCATTCACATTCTATTCATACATTCGTAAAAACATTTACCATTCCATTCAAGTCATACAATAAATATCTAAATCTGTTTTACCATCCATTCCGTCATTTAGTATTTTATCTCCCGTAAGGCTATAATGCACGAAGACATACGATACAATACATCTCGTCCATATAACATTATACTGCCCCTAAGGCTACCAGGCACGAAGACCAACAGTACAATATCATTCTGTTTCATTCATTATCACTCTAGAACCCGCAATCCCCAAGTGATTCCATTCATGGGTAACGTTAACCCTGAGTGACCGTCGTCACTCCAATCCAGATTGTAAAATGATGTGTCGCAAAACACGTCTAGTTTTCCTATGTATTTTATAGCGTTTTTAGTATAGTTTTAGAGTCGATTTCGGTCATTTAGAGCTTGTACTTAGTAATGTTATATTTTGCAGGTGTTCATGTGCAAAAAGGAACTAAAACCGGGATTTTATCTTGAAGGAAACGAGCACACGAGTGACGGGACGAAAAACGGCAAAAGTCAGGAAAAAGTCAAAACGTCCAAAGGGCATATCTTGGGATAGAAAATGTGTTACGGGACCCATAATATATGGATTTGGGGTATCTCGACAAGCTGAGTTCAAAAATCAAGTTTTGGCGCCTGGCGAAAATGTGAAGGCTCCCCATTCGCGACACGCGAGAGTCCTACGGTCTAGGAAAGCTTGCCCGACTCTTTTGTCTTTAGCGACACGCGAAGAATGGTTATTTGGGGTTAGCGACACGCGAAAAAATGCATATACGGAGAACTCGGCTAATGGCAGGTGACTGTCCCAACTACCATCGAAATCTATAATACAAGCACAGAGCATGTCTTCCAAAGTTTGAATGGTCCTTTCGGCCTGACCATCCGTTTGTGGGTGGTATGTCGTGCTGATATTTAATCTAGTGCCCATCGCTTCATGAAATCTCTTCCAGAACCTTGCCATAAATCGTGTGTCATTGTCTGATATAATCGACAATGGGACCCCCATACCGTACTACAATTTCCGTGATAATAACTTCAGCCAACCTTTTTTATGAGAATGTTTATCGAATAGGTAGGAAATGAGCACTCTTCGTTAAACGGTCCATAATTATCCAAATGGTGTCATGACCTTTAGCTGTACGAGGTAGCTTGGTTATGAAGTCAATGGTAATGTGTTCCCACTTCCATTCTGGTATATCGAGGGGTTAGATCTTCCCATACAGTTTCTGGTGTTCAGCCTTTACCTGTGAGCAAGTCATGCACTTGCTAACATACTTAGTCACATCATTTTTCATACCAGGCCACCAGTATTCTTTCCTCAAGTTTTGGTACATCTTAGTGGCACCAGGATGGATAGAGTAACGATACTTCTCAGCCTCATCTAAGATTTTGGTTCTAAGTTCGCCACCCAAGGGTATACACACCTGTCCAAAACGTCCTTACACCAAGGGTTTTATATTCTAGCTTTTCTTGTTGACCAACCATTCTTCCCTTCTTTATATTCTCTTCCTTAAGTGCCTCAACTTGAGCCTTCTCAATCTCTGCCATAACATCCGGTGTTACCACCAGCTGGCAAGCTTTCATTCTAATAGGAGCTGGTACGTCATTTCGGCTTAGAGTGTCGTACACCACGTTTGTCTTTCCGGGATGGTAAAGGATTTTGCAATCATAATCCTTCAAGACTTCCAACCATCGCCTCTGCCTCATATTCAGGTCCTTCTGTTCAAAGAAGTATTTCAAACTTTTGTGGTCGGAGTAAATGGTGAACTTCACTCCGTAGAGGTACACGGCGGCAAGTTCCAAATCATGGGCCAGGTAATTGTTTTCATGAACCTTCAGTTACCATGACGCGTACGCAATCACCCTCCCACGTTGCATCAATATACACCCCAATACCTGACTAGAAGCGTCAGAGTAAACTGCCAAGTCATCATTGCCCTAGGGTAGGGCCATCAGTTCTTTAAAAGCCTTTTCCTGAGTTGGGCCCCATTCGTACTTTATTTCCTTTCATGATAACTTTGTCAAGGGCAAAGCTATTTTCGAGAAATCTTGAATGAATCTCCGATAGTAGCCCGCCAATCCCAAGAAGCTTCGGATTTCAGTTGGCGTTTTAGGGACTTCCCAATCCCTCACCGTGTCTATCTTTGCTTGACCATAATGCCATTCGGATTAATGATGTGACCTAGGAATTGGACTTCCCTAAACCAGAACGCACATTTGGAGAACTTAGCGTATAGCTTTTCTTCCTTCAGGGCCTCTAATACTTCCTTAAAATGACATGCATGATCGCCCTCATTTTTATAGTAGATGAGGATATCATCAATGAACACTATTACCGATCGGACCAGCATCGGTCGACACAATATATTCATCAAATTCATGAACGTTGCCGGGACGTTCGTCAATCCGATGGACATCATGTGGAATTCGAAATGCCCATATCGCGTACGAAACGTGGTTTTTGTTATGTCTTCTTCCCTTACCTTTAACTAATGATACCCGGACCGAAGGTCTATATTGGAGAACCAACTTGTGCCTTGCAATTGGTCGAACAAATCATTGATACTTGGTAAAGGATACTTGTTCTTGATCGCGTGTCAAAGGCTAATCAAAAACAATATTAGAAACTACTATTTAGCTACTTAGACTGTAATACGTAAAGTAGGGTTGTCGAATCCACAGGGAACTCGTGGAGAATGCTATTTAGATTAAATCGATTCAATTATTACTAAAGTTTAAAACTTTATTAATTAAAATGCTTAGAACTATCAAAGACAACTTGATTTGGTTTGTAAAAACTATTGGAGAAAAAGGATCACTCTGGGTTTCTGATTCAGCGAAACACAGTTTTAGTTTCAAATCAGATAGGAGATTATATAGACATAACCTTGTTTAAATTGTTCAACCCATTCAGATATTATAAAACCAAACACAAAAACAGATTATTCCCGATTCAAGAAAACCAAGAAACGATGATAAATGCGAAAGAATCAAATAACATGCGATTATTCATAAATTAAACATACAATTGAGTCCAAAGAACTTAACGGGTTCACAAAACTCAATCCACACTGATAATCAACTAAAATCAGACGAGTACATGCATAAATCGTTCACCCGGAGGAATCACGAAGAGCTTAGCCGCTCATAATCGTATTAAACATCTCAATAATCAAATTAGAACTTACAAGCATTAGAAAACAAGAACAATTGACCAAAACAAACTTCAAATCGCCTTAGAACTCGTCTGGGACGGCTGGAACAAAATTAATTCGACAATAGACTCCTTAAAGCTTTATAATTAAAATTAGGTTTACTTTTTCCGTAATCCCTTTCCTCGCGTACCACGAAGAAATCTAGCGGGCCCTTCGCGTGGCGCGAAGGCCAAAATAGTCACGACCCTTTTTCTGTTTCCTTGCGTGTCACAAACAAGTTAGTCACAGTCTTCGCATACCGTAAAGACTTGAATTTCCAGGAATTTGACTTCTCAACTTGACTTTGACTTCTTGACTTTCCTTGCGTTGATGCCTTCTTATTTATAGCTCGTATCTCCCCGCTCAATAAGCACATTCAACCTGTAAGACACCATAATACCAAATGTTCATAAAACAGACTCAAAGTACAAAGTAAAACTACTAAATTGTGAGGCCCCAAACCCGGGAGGCCCCACGCGTTGGATTTACTCATTCACAAACAGTTCTTAAACTCATACATCAAAATACGCAGCGGAAAATTTCGTTCATTACATAACATAACTGTTCTACATGCGGAAGCGTAAAACTTTGTTTACAACATTCATTACATAACATAATCAAAACATAACGGGATGCCAGTCTTCGTGTCAGCCGGGTAACTCTTCATCGCTAGCCAAGCATCACCGTCCATCATCATAACCTGCCCTTAACCTGAATGTGCATACTAAGAAGGTCAGCTACGCTGGTGAGTTCTAGTTTTAACGTAAAACATTAACATCAAATATTTGCCAAAAACATAACATCATACTTCATTTAATAAAAGCGTACATAAAACATGCAATAACTTAACATCATCAAAACATCGTAACATAACATCGTAACAATAGTCAATATGAACCGAATCTGCGCCTTCTCGTAACCGTCAAATCCATACATCGCATACCAGCGGATGAACTTAAGGCTCGCTACCTCTAAGTCATCCGTCATCCAGGTCTCCTAAGGCTCGTTACCTCTAGGTGGACCAAACATACGTCTCCTAAGGCTCGTTACCTCTAGGTAGACCATACACACGTCTCCTAAGGCTCGTTACCTCTAGGTAGACCATACACACGTCTCCTAAGGCTCGTTACCTCTAGGTAGACCATACACACGTCTCCTAAGGCTCGTTACCTCTAGGAAGACTAAACATACCATAGGCAATATTTCCCCGCAAGGAATAGTACCTTCCATCGGGATCCCGGTAATCCCATGGGCGACCGTCGTCACCCCATCCTCAACCAGTTGTACAACCGTTAGCCAGCCACAAAGGCCCCCCGTAAGGTAAGGCCAATACATACATACATACATACTCTAGCTCCCGTAGGAACTCGTGGCAGATTCGTTCATTCGTGACTTTCATAAAAAACCTTTACCTCGTTTTAGTTAAAGCATTCGTACGTTTTATTAAATAACACTTCATTCGTAAACCTTTCACAACTTCGTTTGGCAAAATATTTTATAAACCTCATCTCGTAAACCTCGTTTCGTAAACATCTCATTAACTCGTTTCGTCTTCCCCTTTCGGAAGCATCGTTCATAAACCTCGTTTCGTAAACCTCGTTTCATAAACCTCGTTTCGTAAACCTCGTTTCATAAACCTCGTTTCGTATGTATGCACACCAGCCCAAAACATTTAATTAAAACATTAAAAGAAGGGCTTCTAGAACTCACCTTATAAGTTACTCTTGGGTTGTCCTAAACAAAGGTCCAACAACGTCACTTCCGATCTGAATTGATTAATTAAATACACATCAGACCTAAATCCCGACTCTAACGGTTTACTCGTTCTGTTACAGGTGAATACACTGACTTCACTTACTGATGCAGACCTATCGAAACTACTTAGTTTCGACAGGTGCAGGCCCATCGAAACTTCTAGTCTCGACAACTGCAGGTCACTCGAAACTTCTAGTTTCGACGACAACTGCAGGTCACTCGAAACTTCTAGTTTCGACAACTGCAGGTCACTCGAAACTTCTAGTTTCGATACCTGCAGAACTCAGCTATCTTCTCCAAAAACCCTAACTTTCGCATGCAGGTCCGATCTTGTCAAGATCCGGACTTTTTGTATTCAAAACGTGTATTTTCCTTTCGTGATTCCAGATTTATAACCCTTTCCTCATTTGGTTTATAAAAACCCGTCATTTTCACAAAAATACCCGAAAACCCAAAAACGAACAAAAACTCAGATTTGGTTCGGGTGTTACCTGATTTCGAGATTCTGATCCGGAGGTTTTGCTCACGAGTTCAGTAGCAACAAGCTCCTTCAATCTCGGGTCGATCCGCCAACTTTCTCTCTCTACGGTTTCTCTCTCTAGATTCTTGCAAATGAGAGAAATGGTGTGTGTGTTGGCTATTTAAAGGGAGGAAACCCCCCCTTCCTTCAAGTTTGCCGGCCCAACCGGCCCGGCCCGTTACGCCTCGCCCTTTTATCCCGTTCGTCCCGGTTCAACCCGTTATTTAAAATCCTCATTTATTTTGGGATGTTACAAGTCTACCCCACTTACAATAGGTTTCGTCCCCGAAACCTATCATAAGTCAAACAGTTGAGGGTACGACTCCTTCATTTCCGTCTCCGTTTCCCATGTAGCTTCCGATCCCTTCCGGTGCTTCCATTGGACTTTAACCAATCGAATAACCTTTTTACGTAAACGCTTCTCTTTCCTGTCTAAGATGGCCACAGGTTCTTCAATGTAGTTAAGGCTGTTGTCGACCTCGATGTCAGTAAGTGGTACGTGAGCCGTTTCATCCGCCAAACACTTTCGCAAGTGTGATACATGGAAGGTAGGATGAATCCCACTTAACTCATCAGGCAACTCCAACCGATATGCGACTTCACCAACCCGTGCCATAATCCTGAATGGTCCGATAAACCTCGGACTTAACTTTCCTCTCTTCCTGAATCGTATGATTCCCTTCCAGGGCGACACTTTCAACATTACTCTGTCCCCAACATTAAATTCAATAGGCCTTCGTCGTCTATCCGCGTAGGATTTCTGACGATCTTGGGCGGCCTTCATTCGTGCTTTGATCTGATCAAACCTTTCCGACGTTTCTTTTACAACTTCAAGACTTCCCAATTCCTTCTGTCCAATCTCACCCCAACAAACCGGGGTCCTGCATCTCCTCCCATACAACATTTCATAAGGCGGCATGCCTATCGTCGTGTGATGACTGTTGTTGTAGGAGAATTCGGCTAACGGCAGATGACTGTCCCAACTGCCACCGAAGTCGATAATACAAGCACGAAGCATATCCTCCAATGTTTGAATGGTCCTTTCGGACTGACCATCCGTTTGTGGGTGGTATGCCGTACTAATATTGAGTCTCGTGCCCATTGCCTCGTGAAATCTCTTCCAGAACCTCGATGTGAATCGTGTGTCCCGATCAGATACAATCGTCAGAGGCATCCCATGCCGCGCCACTACTTCGTTAATAAATACTTCCGCTAACCTTTCCGACGAGAACGTCTCGCGAATAGGTAGAAAATGAGCACTCTTCGTTAAACGGTCCACAATTACCCAAATGGTGTCATGACCTTTAGCTGTGCGAGGTAGCTTGGTTATGAAGTCCATTGTAATGTGTTCCCATTTCCATTCCGGTATCTCGAGTGGTTGAATTTTCCCATACGGTTTCTGGTGTTCGGCCTTCACTTGTGAGCAAGTCAAGCACTTGCTTACGTATTTCGTCACTTCGTGTTTCATTCCAGGCCACCAGTATTCCTTCCTTAGATCTTGGTACATTTTGTTGGTACCGGGATGGATAGAGTAACGAGACTTATGAGCCTCATCCAAGATTTTGGTTCTAAGCTCGCCACCCATAGGTATCCATACTCGACCAAAACGTGTCCTAACACCAAGGGTGTTATATTCTAACTTATCCTGTTGGCCAACCATCCTTTCCTTCTTTATGTTTTCCCCCTTTAGTGCCTCTTCTTGAGCCTTTTCGATTTCCCTCATCACATCCGATGTTACCACCAACTGGTAAGCTTTCACTCTAATAGGAGCAGGCATGTCCTTTCGGCTTAGAGCGTCGGCCACCACGTTTGCCTTTCCAGGATGGTATATGATTTCACAGTCATAGTCTTTCAAAAGTTCCAACCATCGCCTCTGCCTCATATTTAACTCCTTTTGCTCGAAGAAGTACTTCAGACTTTTGTGATCGGAGTATATGGTAAACTTTACCCCATAGAGGTAGTGCCTCCAAATTTTTAATGCAAACACAACAGCAGCAAGTTCCAAATCGTGAGTCGGATAGTTGACTTCATGAACCTTCAGCTGTCGTGATGCGTATGCGATCACTCTTCCACGTTGCATCAGCACACACCCCAACCCCTGACCCGAAGCGTCAGAGTATACCACCAGGTCTTCATTGCCCTCGGGAAGGGCCAAGACTGGAGCTTGGGTTAGCTTTTCTTTTAACTCCTTAAATGCCTCATCCTGCTTCGGACCCCATTCGTACTTTACCTCCTTTCGTGTCAACTTTGTCAATGGCGAAGCTATTTTCGAGAAATCCTGAATGAATCTCCGATAGTAGCCTGCCAACCCTAAGAAACTGCGGATCTCCGTTGGCGTCTTAGGAATATCCCAGTCCCTTACCGTCGTTATCTTTGCTGGGTCTACCATAATGCCGTTCGGGTTAATGACGTGACCTAGGAATTGGACTTCCCTAAGCCAGAACGCGCATTTGGAGAACTTAGCATACAACTTCTCCTTCTTTAGAGCTTCCAACACTTCCTTCAAATGACAAGCGTGATCACCCTCATTCTTGGAGTAGACGAGGATATCATCAATGAACACAATTACCGATCGGTCCAGCATCGGTCGACACACCCTATTCATCAAATCCATGAACGCTGCGGGGGCGTTCGTCAATCCGAAGGACATTACGCGGAACTCGAAATGTCCATAACGCGTGCGAAACGCGGTTTTCGGTATGTCTTCTTCCCTTACCTTCAACTGATGGTACCCGGATCGAAGGTCAATTTTTGAGAACCAACTTGCGCCCTGTAATTGATCAAACAGGTCATCGATCCTTGGTAAAGGGTACTTGTTCTTCACCGTACGCTTGTTCAACTCGCGATAATCAATACACATTCTCATCGACCCATCCTTCTTCTTCACAAACAACACCGGAGCACCCCAAGGCGAGATGCTCGGTTGGATAAATCCTTTCTCAAGTAATTCGTCTAATTGTGCCATTAGTTCCTTCATCTCCACAGGTGCTAGTCGATATGGAGCCTTAGCCACGGGCTGGGCATCTGGTACTAAGTCGATTCGAAATTCAATCTCTCTATCGGGTGGTATCCCAGGCAACTCCTCTGGAAACACCTCCGGGTACTCGCGTACCACGGGTACATCGTCCAGTTCTTTCACTTCCTTACACTTGTCAATTACGTATACCAGATAAGCCTCGCATCCGCGCCTCAAGTAATCTGCTGCCTTAATCATCGAGATGACGTTGGGCATCGGGGCATCGCGATCCCCAAGTACTTCCACTTCGCTACCGTCCGGAGCCTTGAGTCGGATTATCTTTCGTTTGCATATAATTTGAGCCTCGTTGGCAGTTAACCAATCCATACCTAACACGACATCAAACCCTCCCAAAACCATAACAAATAATCTGACGGGAAATCTATGGCCTTCTATCTTTATCGTGGAATCGTCAACTACTTCGGTTACCATTACGGTTCTACCCTCAGCGGTTTCTACATTAAAGGCTCGTTCTACTTTACTAACCGTGTACTTTACTCGTTTACAGAAAGTTGCAGATATAAAACTCTTACTGGCACCCGAATCGAATAACACTGATACAAAAGTGTTGTCAAGGATGAACGTACCTGACGCCACATCGGGGTCATTCCTGGCCTGTTCTTGCGTTAGTGCATACGCTCGAGTCTTCGCTCGGGGCCTTTCCTCCCTCTTCTCTGGGCCTTTCCCTTTCCCGGTCTCGCCCATCCTGGGCTTAGTGCATTCCCGGCTCATGTGGCCACTCTCCCCACAGTTGTAGAATTTGATACCGTTCGGGCACTCTCGGGAGTAGTGCCCGGTCTTGCCACATTTGTAGCACAAATTCGATCCCAACCGGCATTCACCGGCATGCCTTCCCCCACACTTCCCACAGACTGCTAATTCATTTACCCTGGCCCGTTTGTCCTGAGCCCCAAACAACTTCCCACCCGATCGCTTAGCGGGAAAACTCAGCTTCTTCTTAGGCTCTTCAATGGCAACGACATTCAGCGCCAGATCATCAAATACCACGCCGCTCAGTTCTACTACCGAATCGTAGGTAGTAGGGGCGTTTGCCTTAACATATGTGCGGACCTTGTCCGGCAACCCTTGAATATAACAAGCGATCTTTCTTTCTTCAGTAGTGACTAGGTGTGGCACCAGACGTGCCAGTTCATTGAACCGTGTCGTATACTGCCGGTGCGTCATGCTCCCGGCCTTCAAGCCCAGAAATTCCCTTTCTACCTTTTCGATCTCGTTCCTTGGACAGAAATTCTTGATCACCAAAGTTTTCAAGTCGTCCCACATCATCGCATCAACCACCTCATTACCTTTAGCCTGGCGTACACCTTCCCACCAGTGAGATGCTTCCTCCCTCAGGGAGTTAGCAGCAAATTTCACAACCTGATTTACTCGGCATTCGCTCAAACGAATGGCGGCCTCCATACGAATTACCCAGTCAAAAGTAGCCACCGCGTCCTTCTTCCCAGTCAAAATTGGCGGGTCACATGCCTTAAAGGACTTATAATCGCATCCGCGAGCAGGCGGTGCATTGTCGGTCTCATTGTTCTGAGCACCAATTGCCGCGCTAGACCCACCCGCCCCATTGACCTGCTTCAACGCTTCAGCCAACAGACCTGGCAGAGAATTCTTCATCAATTCTGTGAATTCTCGAGCTATAGCTGCTCTCACTTCTGGTTCAAAAGTGAAAGGTTGCTCTTCAACCTGTGTCTGCTCGGCTTCATGCACACTAACCGCCGGTTCAGTGTGAACACTTCCTTCTTCACTGTGTTCTTGGCGCGCAGGAATCC
Organism: Smallanthus sonchifolius; assembly: GCA_023525975.1. Taxonomy (NCBI): domain Eukaryota; kingdom Viridiplantae; phylum Streptophyta; class Magnoliopsida; order Asterales; family Asteraceae; genus Smallanthus; species Smallanthus sonchifolius. The sequence goes on along the minus strand of CM042021.1, from coordinate 95,211,229 downwards.
TGCCACGCCCACCATTTCGACCGCCGGTACGACCACCGGTACGGCCACCACGCCTTCCGTTTCCTCTCCTCGCCATTTCGTTCTATAAGACAAGGAAATCCAATGTTATCACGCTAGTTAACAAATAGAATTCAACAAGCATTGTAAGATGTTAATATACACTGGCCATCTGCAATTAACCATTACACTACCTATTGATTTCGATTTGACCACCTTTGTGATTTCCATCAGAACCCAAGTCCTAACCTTAACACTTCCTAAGGCATACTATATATGTAAATATATATACACTACCTTCATACCTGATGCTGTGGCTCGAGTTACCCGTACTGGCATCCGCTTTCGGTCCCATTCTCAGTTTAAGTTCAGACACAGGGAGTGTCCAAATCTCTCAAACTATTGCTCTGATACCAACTTGTGAGGCCCCAAACCCGGGAGGCCCCACGCGTTGGATTTACTCATTCACAAACAGTTCTTAAACTCATACATCAAAATACGCAGCGGAAAATTTCGTTCATTACATAACATAACTGTTCTACATGCGGAAGCGTAAAACTTTGTTTACAACATTCATTACATAACATAATCAAAACATAACGGGATGCCAGTCTTCGTGTCAGCCGGGTAACTCTTCATCGCTAGCCAAGCATCACCGTCCATCATCATAACCTGCCCTTAACCTGAATGTGCATACTAAGAAGGTCAGCTACGCTGGTGAGTTCTAGTTTTAACGTAAAACATTAACATCAAATATTTGCCAAAAACATAACATCATACTTCATTTAATAAAAGCGTACATAAAACATGCAATAACTTAACATCATCAAAACATCGTAACATAACATCGTAACAATAGTCAATATGAACCGAATCTGCGCCTTCTCGTAACCGTCAAATCCATACATCGCATACCAGGCGATGAACTTAAGGCTCGCTACCTCTAAGTCATCCGTCATCCAGGTCTCCTAAGGCTCGTTACCTCTAGGTGGACCAAACATACGTCTCCTAAGGCTCGTTACCTCTAGGTAGACCATACACACGTCTCCTAAGGCTCGTTACCTCTAGGTAGACCATACACACGTCTCCTAAGGCTCGTTACCTCTAGGTAGACCATACACACGTCTCCTAAGGCTCGTTACCTCTAGGAAGACTAAACATACCATAGGCAATATTTCCCCGCAAGGAATAGTACCTTCCATCGGGATCCCGGTAATCCCATGGGCGACCGTCGTCACCCCATCCTCAACCAGTTGTACAACCGTTAGCCAGCCACAAAGGCCCCCCGTAAGGTAAGGCCAATACATACATACATACATACTCTAGCTCCCGTAGGAACTCGTGGCAGATTCGTTCATTCGTGACTTTCATAAAAAACCTTTACCTCGTTTTAGTTAAAGCATTCGTACGTTTTATTAAATAACACTTCATTCGTAAACCTTTCACAACTTCGTTTGGCAAAATATTTTATAAACCTCATCTCGTAAACCTCGTTTCGTAAACATCTCATTAACTCGTTTCGTCTTCCCCTTTCGGAAGCATCGTTCATAAACCTCGTTTCGTAAACCTCGTTTCATAAACCTCGTTTCGTAAACCTCGTTTCATAAACCTCGTTTCGTATGTATGCACACCAGCCCAAAACATTTAATTAAAACATTAAAAGAAGGGCTTCTAGAACTCACCTTATAAGTTACTCTTGGGTTGTCCTAAACAAAGGTCCAACAACGTCACTTCCGATCTGAATTGATTAATTAAATACACATCAGACCTAAATCCCGACTCTAACGGTTTACTCGTTCTGTTACAGGTGAATACACTGACTTCACTTACTGATGCAGACCTATCGAAACTACTTAGTTTCGACAGGTGCAGGCCCATCGAAACTTCTAGTCTCGACAACTGCAGGTCACTCGAAACTTCTAGTTTCGACGACAACTGCAGGTCACTCGAAACTTCTAGTTTCGACAACTGCAGGTCACTCGAAACTTCTAGTTTCGATACCTGCAGAACTCAGCTATCTTCTCCAAAAACCCTAACTTTCGCATGCAGGTCCGATCTTGTCAAGATCCGGACTTTTTGTATTCAAAACGTGTATTTTCCTTTCGTGATTCCAGATTTATAACCCTTTCCTCATTTGGTTTATAAAAACCCGTCATTTTCACAAAAATACCCGAAAACCCAAAAACGAACAAAAACTCAGATTTGGTTCGGGTGTTACCTGATTTCGAGATTCTGATCCGGAGGTTTTGCTCACGAGTTCAGTAGCAACAAGCTCCTTCAATCTCGGGTCGATCCGCCAACTTTCTCTCTCTACGGTTTCTCTCTCTAGATTCTTGCAAATGAGAGAAATGGTGTGTGTGTTGGCTATTTAAAGGGAGGAAACCCCCCCTTCCTTCAAGTTTGCCGGCCCAACCGGCCCGGCCCGTTACGCCTCGCCCTTTTATCCCGTTCGTCCCGGTTCAACCCGTTATTTAAAATCCTCATTTATTTTGGGATGTTACATAAATCTACACAAAACCTACTCTTAAACACGAGATATTTGACCCTAAATCACATCCCCACACTTAACCTTTTGCGTCCGGAAAAATAATTATGCAATGGAATCATAATCAGAAAACTTGCTTTCCACTTTCATTCATTTACATAGCACAAATATATTAACGCGTTAATTGTAACAATCGGTATTTCTATCTGATTAAACCTAGCCACCGACTCATCGGGCCCCCGACTTTGTGATCTAATAGATTATACATTACCAAGCACACAGTCTATCTATGGGTCTCACACTCAGGAAGATGCAGTTCAACCTATTCCCATCTCCGGGTCATGTTTAGGCCCGGGATAAACCATATAGATTTTCCCACCACCGTAAACAAAGATTAAGTGTTTTAAAAATTCAAATGAATGGATAATGGATGAAGGGAATGAATGATCGAGCTTTGATTAACATTTTATTATTAAACCTTACCTAGAAATGCTTCAACGAAGCTGGAACTCGGTGTGTGGCACATAGGCTGCAGTTTTAGCAATGAAGTACATAAGAATTAACTTAGTGGTGTTTCAATCAGGCTGGAACCCGACATGTGACACATAAGCAAAACTTAGTCATCTAAAATGATTTATTACTTAAGAATCAAGCCATGGGTGTTTCAACCAAGTTGCTATCCCGGAGGGTAACACGTAGGCCTAACTTAAGCTCTCAAATCAATTAATTAAGCTCATGTAATGATTGATCATGGAATGCGGGCGCCACCAACTTTCGAATTTATTCTCATAAACAGAAAGTGGTGTGCCAAAGAATTTCAAAAACATAAAAATTTGAGTTTAACGTGGTACCTATCACCCTATGTTGACAGTTTCGATCTTACCGACACCCCTAAGATGAGAACCCACAAGACATCCTGAATTAATTATTCATTTAAACCTAGATACACTATCAGGATGTTTAAGCTCTTAAAGTCGGTTAGACATACCAAAACGTTACAAATTAGACGCGTTTTTATCTTATTATTCATTCGTTTAAATTCCACAAGCATAGTTTCCAATTATACCTATAATTTTTCATATCTTTGCAAAAATTCTAATCCAAGGACATTTTTGAAATTTTTTTTAATTTTTATGGATTTTTGATTTTTTATGACTCAATTAGACCTAAACTACAGACCTGGACTAAGGTCACCCCTCCCCACACTTGAACTCGGCATTGCCCTCAATGTAGAAAGAGCGACACTAAAAAGAAAAATAAAAAATTACGAAACACTTAGTTGTTCAGACGATCGTATAGCATTTCATTCATGATCGTCGGCAAAGAATGCTAATGGGCTGCCTTGTACACGAGAATCAAACGAAGCTCGGAAATCACCACCCGAATGGAGATCGAGTACTGGTGGATCAATTAAACTCCAAACAACCCACAAGCGTCATATCGACGCAATATAAAGAAGAAAAAACAAAAATAAAAGACCCGACAGACTTGACACGACTCAAAATTTACAAAATTAAAAATTAGGGGAAAATGGCCAAAATGGGCCCCCTCGCGTGTCGCGAAAACTGGAGAGGAACTCCTTGCGTACCGCGAGGATGTGAAAAATGTTCGGCCTCTAATCCAGTCTTTCGCGTGTTGCGAAGACTGGCCAAGAAACCTTCACGTACCCGCGAAGAGGTGTTGGTAACATAAAGTTTTGACGAATTTTGGACTTTTTGCTTTAGAAAAATTTTTCACCTCAAAAACTCATTTCTTTTCAACTTTTTCAAAAACTCATTCCAACACTTAGATTATATGCACACATACCTGGAATGTCAATATTGATGATTTTTCTCACCCGAATGGACATGAATCCCTGAAAAAAACTTAGAAAAACACAAAACTGTACTGAAAACATCGAAAAACTATACAAGTCTACGAACTCTACAATGGCATCCTACCCCCCATGGGCTTGTGTATTGTCCTCAATTACATTCATTCCAACCATGATCTCCCCAGAAACGTCCCCACACATGGCCACTTGCATACAACTAAAGAAATGAAAGAAATGACAACCTAACTCACTTTTGTAGGAATCACGGATGCATTTAGCGTATGCAACAAGCCTTTTAAACCCCTCGGTAGCCCGAGTGGACGAGTTTAGTCTCGTGAGGATTTTTAGAGAACACACCCACAACGTTCATTTAATTAGACAAGAAATTAACTAACTAAACTTAGGTTGCCTCCCAAGAGCGCTAAGTTTAACGTCTTCAGCCAGACGCGGTGTACCTGACTTTCATTATGTTGCCCCATCCTCCTTCTCGCACATCAAGCAAATAACTGATTCTTGTGTGGCAGTATTAATATCTTTCGCTTCCAGATATGGTTTCAAACGATGCCCATTTACTACCTGCCTCAGATGATCATCAAATTCTTTAATCTCAACATCTCCAAAGTTTCCTACTCGTGTAATCAAGTACGGGCCCGTTCACTTGCTTTTTAACTTCCGTGGGAACAACTTGAGCCTGGAATTATAGTGCCAAACTTTCTGGCCTATTTCGAATGTCATCTTCTTTAGCTTTGCATCATGAACTTTTTCATTTTATCTTTGTATGCAGCTGCACACTCATATGCTTCATCCCGCAATGCCTCTAGCTCATTCGGTTGCAGCTTCCGTTCCACACCGGCAGCGTCATACTCTAGATTAACTTCTTTAACTGCCCATAACGCCCTATGTGCAATTTCAACCGGCAAATGGCAGCCCTTTCCATAAACCAATCGGTACGGTGTGGTGCCTATAGGAGTTTTGAAGGCTGTACGGTAGGCCCTTAAGGCATCATTGAGCTTGGCTGACCAATCCTTTCGATCTGACCTCACTGTCTTCTGTAGAATTTTTTTGATCTGCCTATTGGATACTTCTACCTATCCACTGGTTTGTGGATGATACGGGGTTGCTATCCTGTGATCCACACCATACCGTTTAAGCAGTTTCCCGAACTTAAAGTTCTTGAAATGTGAGCCCCCATCACTTATGATCACACGAGGGATTCTAAATTGGGAAACTATGTTGGTTTGCACAAACTTGCAAACTACGGTATGGTCGTTCATTTTGGTGGCGATAGCCTCGACCCATTTAGACACATAATCCACAGCCACCAAAATATATAAGTATCCACACGAATTTGGAAATGGCCCCATAAAATCGATGCCCCAAACGTCAAATATCTCCACTACAAAAATCGGCTGTAGTGGCATCTCGTTTATCTTTGAAATACTGCCTATTTTCTGGCAGTTCACATAGTTCTTTGCGAACTCAAAAGCATCCCGAAAGATCGATGGCCAAAACAGGCCTGTTTCTAGTCCTGTCTTTTGCCCACTGAAGTGTCCTCCACATGCAGAGGCATGCACCAAGCCTAAGACACATTGAATCTCTGACTCTGGTATTCATCTTCTGACCAGTTGATCTACGCCCACTTTAAATAGATCTGGTTCATCCCAAATGTATTGGCGCGCTTGTGCAATAAACTGATGTCTCTTCTTTTTAGACCAAAATTCTGGGATTGTACCTTCAGCCAGATAGTTTACAATATTAGCAAACCAAGGAGTAGTGAAGACTGATAGAAATTGCTCATCAAGAAATGTCCCATTTATCTCTCCAACAGAATCATCTTCTTCCTGCACAATGCGTGATAAATGGCCCGCCACCACATTCTCACATCCCTTCTTATCCCGGATTTCCAGGTTGAACTCTTGTAGCAACAAAATCCCAAATATATGATATAAACTTGTCCAATGCATACACCACTGCAAGTAGCTCTTTCTCAGTTGTGGTGTAATTTAGCTGAGCATCAGAAAGAGTCTTACTTGCATAGTATATCACCACAAGTTTCTTATCCACCTGTTGTCCCAATACTGCCCCCACGGCATAGTCACTAGCATCACACATTATGTCAAAGGGTAATGACCAATCCGGTGATTTTAAGATAGGAGCCTCCACCAATTTTTGTTTTTTAGTTCAAACGATTCTAAACAGTCTTTGTCAAAAACAAAAGGGACATTTTTAAGTAAAAGATTACATAAAGGTTTGGTTATAATACTAAAACCCTTTATGAACCTTCTATAAAACCCGGCGTGTCCTAAGAAGGAACCGACGCCCTTGACACTATTTGGTGGAGGTAGAGTAGCAATTACCCGGATTTTAGCATGGCCAAGCTCTACACCCTTACTAGAGATAATGTGTCCCAACACAACCCCCTCTTGAACCATGATGTGTCTTTTCTCCCAACTAAGTACGAGGTTAGTTTCAACACATCTTTTATGCACTTTAGTTAATTGATTCAGAAAAGTTTCAAAAGTTGTGCCAAAAATTGAAAAGTCATCCATGAAGATTTCCATAGACTCCCCACCATATCTGAAGAGATACTCAACATACGCCTTTGGAAGGTGGTGGAGGCGTTACATAATCTGAATGGCATTCACCTAAACGCGAGTGTGTCGTACGGACATGTAAACGTCGTCTTTTGTTGATCCTCCGGATGTATAGCAATTTGATTATATCCCGAGTACCCATCTAAAAAGCAATAATACTTCTGACCTGCAAGTTTCTCCACGATTTGATCAATGAAAGGGAGAGGGAAATGGTCCTTTGATGTGGCAGCATTCAATTTCCTGTATTCTCTACAGATTCGCCACCCGGTTACCGGCCGAGTGACAATCTCTTCACCATTCTCTCCCTTAATTACCTGTATGCCATCTTTCTTTGGCACTGTGTGTGTCAGGCTTACCCAGCTGCTATCAGAGATGATACCCGCATCCAACCACTTGAGCACTTGCTTCTTCACCACTTCACGCATATTGGGATTCAACCTCCGTTGAGCATCCCAAACAGGCTTTGCTCCTTCTCCTGTGACAATTTTATGCATGACTATAGCTGGGCTAATACCTTTCAAGTATGTAATCGTCCAACCTATTGCTTCCCTATGGGCAACCAATACCTCCATCAGAGCCTTCTCCTGCTCTTTAGTTAAACCTGCAGCAATGATAACCGGAGGGATTTATTGTCACAAACAAATGCATATTTTAAATGTTTAGGCAACTCTTTCAGTTCCAGTTGGGGTGGTGATTCCAAGGATGGTTTTAAATGAGTATTTATATGCTCTGGTAGACTCTCCACTTGGAGTGAACAATTTGGCATCCTCTCTCTTAGGGCATACACTTTCCCTTGTGCTTCCGCTTCCTTCAATTCCTGCTCATAATCTGCCTCTTTCTAGTCACAAATAACACATGGCTCTAGGGTTTCGCCCTCATTTTCATGAGGACTACACCCCTCAGCAACGTGTGACATAAAGCATTTGTCATTGATTGGAATATTAATGGCACGAGAAAATATGTTTAACCTTAACCTCCGATTACCAAATGCCATGTCAACCATGCATGTCATACAATTGATTACGCACTGAGCTGTTCTCAAAAATGGTCTTCCCAATATCACATTAGGGTGTCTGTCACTAGAAGGAGCTGCATAATCAAGAACTAAGAAATCGACATGATAGTAGAAATCTTCCACATTTACAATCACATCAGTTAATATCCCCCTGGGAAGTTTAAGGGTGAGATCTGCCAACACCACGGTGGTGTCGGCCTTTTGTAGAGGACCGAAATCATATTGGTCACACAAACTTCCCGGAAGCATACTGACACTCGCTCCAAGATCAAGAAGAACCTTAATGATCTTTAACTCACCAATTTGCACTGAATTAAAGGTGCCATGATTCTTGGAGCTTAGGTGGCAATGCACCTGACAAAACGGCACTCACATTGTCGGTCAAATCAAGTTTTTTATGCATTTAAGGTGCCGTTTTTGGGTGCAAATATCTTTCAAGTACTTAGCATAAGCCGGTACTTGCCTAATAGCATCTAAAAGAGGTAAATTAATTTTTACTTGTTTAAACATGTCCCACAACTCATCCTGTTACGGGCCTCTTTTATTCACATTTTTCTTCTAAGATGGTTCAATTAAAGCAGAAGGATAAGGGATGGTATTATTCTCCACCCCTACATATTGAGTGACAGCTGTGTTAGGTTTAGATTTAGCTTATTCATAAAATGTTACCTTTTTAACTGGTTTAATAAAAACAGGTTCCGAATCACTATCACTCTCACCATTCTATCCCAAATCCCCAACCACTCCCTCAACATCTTGTGGTGTTGGGGAAACAATTTTATAGTAAACTTTACTGCTTCTGAGGGTACTTACTTGGGCAACATGGGCATTCCTTGAGCCGGAGGAGCTCGCTCCTTGATGTTGTGGATTTAGTTTGGTGTCACTCAGGAGTTGCCCCGGTGTTCGTCCTTCCACTTCGGCTATCTTTTCTGCCAACTGACACAGTTGTCTTTCAAATGACTCATTAGTCTTGATCTGGATCTCTCTGTCCTGCTCAATCATTTTCAGGGATTCCATGATGAATGTAAACTGATAGTCAGTACCAACTGGAGGTCTATTCTGCTGGTTCCATTGTTACTGGAACTGTTGGGCTTGATTTTATTGATAATTTCTCTGCTGATATCCCTAATTGCCCTGGTTCCTTTGATACCCGCCTTGATTATATCCTTGCTGGCGGTTTTGGTACTTCTGCTGACTTCCAACCTGCACATCAGAACCCTAAAAGTTAGGATTTAATTGGTTAGATGCATTACCATACCTGAGATTAGGATGATTCCGGAGTCCCGGATGGTAGTGAATTGCATTCAGGTCCTGTTGCTTCTTCTCTCCTCCAACTTGATGCACTTCTTCTGTCTTGCCCTAGTCTCTCGGGCAGCTTGTCAATGTGTGGCCCAACTAATCACATCTTGTAGGTCCACACGGGTCTTCTATGGATCTAACTCGAGACGTGATGTGTATCAAGCATACGAAGTGCGGAATCCAACGTACGCGTGATTGTGTAAACAAGACATTCACAAAGACTAGAATCAACACAAGATGTAAATAATATCCTCTTTGATTTCCACCAAACTTTGAGTTTACAGATCTTGAACACAAATTTCAAAACTTATTAAAACTAACATGTAAACTCCTATTTATAGACTCACACAGCCATGTTAAGTTCGCCTAAACTAGGCCTAAGTTCGCCTATAACAAAACTTAACTAAAACTTACAAAACATAAAGACATAGAAGATCTAATCTATTACAAGGCCTATTGTCACACATCTATGTCCTAACAGACTCCCCTTGACAATAGCTTGATCATATGTCTTCATGTTAAACTCTTCCAATTCTCTAGTAGTTTACTTCCTGCATATACTCCATGTCTGATGCAAATCTCCAATACTCTCTTATACTGTAAACCCTGCTCACGCCATTCACTAGTAAACATAATCTCCTTTCTCTTTAACATGTGTTGGTCTTTCTTTGAGAAGTTAATAATATTCATAGCATCATAAAAACAAGATATAATCTCATTGTCTTGATCTTCAATCTTAGCCTCTCCAGTGTTCACATCTACATACCACCACTTCATATTTCCCAGACAATCTTATGGAAATTTCTTCAAAGGTATCTTCTTTACAACTTTGACTGGTTTAAACTTGTAACTCCAAATCAATTTACCAGTTTTAGAGTCAGTACTCTTTACTCTCTTGCCCTTCTGTGGTTTCTGCTTATCATATTTCCCTGAACTACCTTCCGGTCTAATCAACCTTGCTATAGCATCAGCAATACCATTGTTTGAATTGTTGATTAAGGATTTAGTTGCCAAACCATTCAGGCAAAGTATTAAAATACCTAAGTCTTGGTTTCAAATATTGAACACCATCAGATCTTTTTAAGTCAAAAAGATTGATTTCTTCATCAAAGAACCAACTGATAATTCTACCAACACACCTATCTTTATTCACATACTTTTCTTTCAGAGCAGATGGTGATGGTGACTTGGGTAAAACTTTCTTCCAGCTTTTTACCATCTCTAACCATTTTTCTTTTGTCATACCTGTATCCTTATACATCACAGGTTCTTCGATAGTCTTTGACTGAGCATTATCTAAGTTTGAATCAGGCATTGTGACATCTTCAGTAGAGTCCATATAGTCAACCATTCCATCAGAAGTTACTTCAGGAATAACATTATCTAGGATGAAGTCAAAAGGCACATTTAGACCATCACACCCTTCATACATCAAACTTGTTGTATCTTTGATAATCTCCACTTTTACTATCTCTCCTTTTTCTATCTCTGAGTCAATTTATTCATCTTCTAAGTCATCAAACAACTCATCTATACCATCTAAGCAATCTATCTTTTTAGCTTCATCCAAATCAAAATCATCTTTATAGAATTCTAGAAGCAAAACCTCTTCATTTTCTCGTGTAACTTTATCACCGGAAGCTTCAACTAGATTTGAAATAGACTCCCCCTGAAACTGAGATATCGGAGCAACATCAGTGTAATGACGATCTCCCTTGTTTCCACTGGGATCATTATTTTCATTAACATTTCTTTGAACTGCCTCTGTATGACAAGCATCTTTAATCACTACAGGCATCTCCCCCTGAGCGTCAATACGCTCTATCAATTGTGAGAGTAGAATTTGCATCTCAGATATCTGCTTGCCTTGAGATTGGAGAGTATGTTCTCTCTGAAAATAATTTGCCCTTAATACATCTACTTGACCTTGAAGACCCACAACTTGAGCTTCTAGGCAAGAGACTTTTCCTTGTAAAGCAGCAATCTTTGCATCCTTCGATGAACTAGACGGACCAGCTTGTGAAAAAGTATGTGGAGGAACTGGAATAGGAGTACCTTGGGGTGAAGTAGACTGAGACGGATGTGGAGATATAATCAAAGAATCCACAAAATCCAAATCATCAGCTACTCGAGTATTTGCAGCAGCAGTCATGGAAGCAGATAATAGCTTCTGTGACTTTGGAGTATGAACATAATCAGAAGAAGATTCATCTCTTAACGATCTTTTGCCAAGTGCTGTTCTAGGAGGAAGACCCCGAACATACTTGCGTCTTGGTTTAGTAGCAACAGACTTTAGTCGTTTACCAGCATTTGCCACTGTTATACTAGCAAGTTTATCTTAATGATCTGGACCAAAATCCTGTGTAGCTTCAGAATCAGTATTAGATTCAGCATCATTTGTTTTTCCAGATGAGCTTGTGCTAGTATCATTAACTTGACCTTCTTGATTTGCTTGTGGTGAATGAACTTGTTCTTCATTATTAACATTCTCATTTTTTGCTTGTTGATCAACATTGACATCAAAATGAACCTCATCATGAACCTCCAAATTAGGTGCTATCACATTATCTTGAGCATCAACTTGAATAGGTACTTGAACTTGTACATTAAATTGTTCTGGTTGGACATCAGGTGCAACTTGTTGTGGTTGAAGTTGCTGTGGAGCTTGTTTTTGTTGTTGTTCTACCTCTTCTGGATGTATCCAATTATCATTTGGAGGAGCAACATAATCAGGATCTATAATATGCCCAAATAGAGGAGTTGGAACAGGAATCAAGGCTGGATTTTGTTGTTTGATGTTGTTACAATCAGTGAAAAACCTTTTGGTCATTGGAGTGAGAGTAAGACGTTGTTGTAATTGAGGTAGATTAGGTATAATATGATTCAGAATCAATTGTAGAAACCTCGGATACATAAGAAATCCTTAACCAGTCGGTGGAGTAATCTGTGCAACTATTTCCTTATAAAAATAATGAGCAAAGTTGAACCCTCTGTTCAATGTAAGAGCCACCATTGCAGATTGTAGTGAGGTCTTCAAACCATCAGTTTCAGATTTCCTAGGAGAAAGACATTGAATAATGACGTGCATAAAGTATCTCCATTGTCCTACTAGACCACCCTTCCTTGCTTGAGTATCATTAGCTCTTCCTCTGTAACCCATTCTTTGAAAACAACCCATAACCAATGTAGATGGTAACCCTAAAGGTTCTTCATAATTTCCTCCAAGATATAGAGCTTAACGAATAGTATCAACAGATATTGCTACTTAAGTGTTGTTGACAGTAGCTCTAGTAACATTCTTTAGCAAAGTGACCATATTCTTAACAGTTGTAACATCGAACTTTAGTCTTGTCAAAACCCATTCTTGTTCTGTTGTTTGATCCAATGTACTTCCTTCCAGTCTTCTTAAGAAAATCCTTTGCTTGTCTCATCAACATTTCCATATTCCACTAAATATTCATTTCTTCTAGATCAACCGGGTCAATTTGATGATAATCTTCTTCAATTGCTTCTGGATCATGAATCTTTCCTCCAATAAAATTTTCATATGAAGCAATAAAAGATGAAAACATTGCCATATAATCTTCAGCTACCCTTTGACTCACACGATGTGAATTCAATGGTTGTGTTCCCGGAGAATTTGATGTAGTTGCAGAAAAACCAGATTGATAAGAACATCCAGAACCATTTTCATTAGAGTTATCTTGACCATCTCCTGAAAGCAAAGCAACTCCTGGTCCAGATTTTCCAGATGTTTTGGCAAAATACTTTGACGGATCCTGCATGTGTTCCATATTGGTTTCCCTTTTCTTTAAGTTCAGATCATGAGATTGAATTTTTCCAAGAACATCTTCAAGTGACATTGTCTTATATTTTTCATTTTCTTTGATGAGAATAGTATACACATCAAATTTTGATGGTAAAGCTTTCAAAAACTTGTCATTAATCTCTTCAGGTTCATAAACAACCTTTGCACTTGCTAATTCACTCAGAAGATGATAAAATCTTGTAGCCAGATCATCCAAATTCTCATTCTGAAAGTGTTTGAATACCAAAAACTGTTTCTTCAGTAATTCGTTATGGCTTTTCTTCACATCCAAACTACCTTCACATCTTTTATGTAAAGCTTCCCATAACTGTTTGGAAGATTTAAACTACTTGAAACTGTGATAAATTTATTTTGGTAGTGACATTGAAATACTCGCCATTGCCTTCTTTTCACGATCAAATAACAGCTTTTCTTCAGTTGTTAAAGCAGATACAGGCTTTGGAACATTATCACTATCCATGCATGAATAAGTCGGATGAGTATATCCTTCTAGAATAGGAATCCATAAACTGGTATCAATGAATGAAACAAATTGATCAAAACGATCCTTCAAGTTAGGATAATCAGCAAGACTTAGCAATTTTGGCAGTTTCTTAGAAATACCAATTTCATTGTCATAGTTGAACATGTTTGTAACCTGCACCATGTTAGCCATAACAACAATTATATGCAAAATATAACAAGAAAATAAAATTTGAAACAAATTTACCCACAACCGAACTTGATAAGTTCGCCTAACCCTTTCCTTAAGCGAACTTGATAAGTTCGCTTAAACAAAAACTTAGACTAAGTTCTCCTGTAACGGAATTTGAGATAAGTTCGCCTGTTTCAGCTCAAAACTCTCAGGAAGATGAATTCTTCAACCAAAACACGAACTTGAAACCTCAAAAATCATCATAACTTGCTGAATTGATTGACTTTGATGAAATTAAACTGCAGGATTGAATATAATATGAATTAGAACACTTTGAACGGATCAATTTCTTCAAAAACCACTCCAAATTGATGAAATCAGCCTCAAAATCTTCTCAAGAACATGAAAACTCCATGGAAATGAAAGTTTCTCGAAAATTCAATCTTTTTTATGTCAAATCATACACAAACCGTCACAAATCAATCACAAATAACGAGCACGATGCTTTGATACCACATGTAGGTCCACACGGGTCTTCTATGGATCTAACTCGAGACGTGACGTGTATCAAGCATATGAAGTGCGGAATCCAACGTACAAGTGATTTCCACCAAACTCTGAGTTTACAGATCTTGAACACAAATTTCAAAACTTATTAAAACTAACATGTAAACTCCTATTTGTAGTCTCACACAGCCATGCAGACGAACTTAACAAGTTCTCCTAAACTAGGCCCAGGCGAACTTGTTAAGTTCGCCTATAACAAAACTTAACTAAAACTTACAAAACATAAAGACATAGAAGATCTAATCTATTACCAGGCCTATTGTCACACATCTATGTCCTAACAGATCCCTCACAAACTGGATATGTTTGGGACACATTAGCCACATCCTTACCACCAGACCTGCCAAGCCTTGCCATTTGGATTTCCATGGCATCCAACCTCTTCGGAGTCTCATAGTCAACTGACTTGGCAGATGCACCCGTCTTTGCTCTCCTACTCGCATGAGCTTGCCTCTTTAAGGTCACACTCATCCTCTCCGGTATGGCCCAGTCATCATCCACATGATTATAAAAGAAGTTGCCATTACTGTTTGAATTCACATCCCTTACATCCTCAGGCAATAAACCATCATAAAACGCCTGAATCAACTCCCACTTCTCGATGCCATGATGTGGGCAGTTTCTCAGTAACTCCTTAAACCTCTTAAACGCCTCATAGAAAGGCTCCCCGGACTATTGCCTAAAATCTCTGATTGCAGCTCGGGCTTCATTGGTTTTGTTTAGTGGGAAATACTCATCCAAGAATTGCAGTTGTAGCTCTGCCCAGGTGGAAATGCTAACAGACTGTAGAGAAAGGAACCATTGTTTTGTCCGTTCCTTTAGTGAAAACTGGAAGAGCACCGGTTTCACCTTATCTGTCGTGAATCCCTGACCACCTATGGTCCCACATGTAGCCTCATATTCTGACAGATGTGTGTATGGCTCCTCAGTAGCTCTCCCAAAGAAGTGAGGGAAGATCCCTAAACATCCAGGTCTGACCTCGAATGTGTTCCTTCGGCGGACTGGTGGTATCACGGGAGAAGTATTTAGGGCGAAAGTTACTATCCACCCCTTATTCATACCTAGTTGGGTTTCTGTCTCAAGGTTGTTCCTCTCTATAGTTTTAATGGTTCCCTTGAGGTTGCCTATACATGTTCTCTCTCTCAAAGTTGCCCAGATTACCCTGACGGTTATTTCTTGGTTGATACCCATATTCAACCCTTGGTGGTGGCTACATGCAATCATCAACCCCCCTTAACTCTCTAATTTCTGGGAGGGAATGCCTCCTGATGGTTCATATCATACCATTCTTCTTCTTCTTCATTCCAATTCGCATGCTGAGAACCATGCTATGGATGATGGCTTCATCCCGGTGACAACTGCCCATCATCCCCAAAGTATGAGTAGCTTGGGTAACTGTTATAGGGTTGGTATTGGTGGTCATGGAAGGGTGGTAGTGGTTGATTTTCTGGAGGTTGTTGTGCTGGTGGTTGTTGTGGTCTAGGAGCTTGATTCTGTGGTTGTTGGTTTTGTAGATGGTTTGGGAATAGAAAATCTGGCAGTGGTGGAATAGGTGGGTTCGGTTCCCCACCTTGGTTTGGACCTGGATTTGCTGGTTGGTTTTGTGATATCCTGACAGTAGTACTTTCGAACTTCTCTAGGATTGTTTGAACTGTTCCTTGGAGCTTTCTGTTAGGTCTTGCTGCTCTTTCTAGTTCTGGATCAAATAGCAAAGGAGATTTCCTTCCTCAATTTCGAGTATGCATAAACCTGTAACTGCACACGGAAGCACATAATTACTAGCACTGAACTAAACAAATCAAAAATAGCACATTGCACACAAATTCCCCTGCAACGTCGCCATTTTGATCGCGTGTCGAAGGCTAATAAAAAAACATTATTAGAAACTACTATTTAGCTACTTAGACTATAATACGAAAAGTAGGGTTGTCGAATCCACAGGGAACTCGTGGAGAATGCTATTCAGATTAAAATGATTCAATTACTACTAAAGTTTAAAATTTATTAATTAAAATCCTTGGAACTATCAAAGACAACTTAATTTGGTTTGTAAAAATTATTGGAGAAAAAGGATCACTCCGGGTTTCAGATTAAGCAAAACACAAGTTCAATTTTAGTTTCAAATCAGATAGGAGATTACATAGACATAATCTTGTTTAAATTGTTCAACCCAATCAGATATTATAAAACCCAAACACAAAATCAGATTATTCCTGATGCAAGAAAACCAAGAAACGATGATAAATGCGAAAGAATCAAATAACATGCGACTTTTCATAAATCAAACATACAATTGAGTCCAAATAACTTAACGGGTTCACAAAACTCAATCCACACTGATAATCAACTAAAATCAGAGGAGTACATGCATAAATCGTTCACCCGGAGGAATCATGAAGAGCTTAGCCGCTCATAATCGTAGGAAACATCTCAATAATCAAATTAGAACTTACAAGCATTAGAAAACAAGAACAACTGACCAAAACAAACTTTAAATCGCCTTAGAACTCCTCTGGGACAGCTGGAACAAAGTTAATTCGACAATAGACTCCTTAAAGCTTTATAATTCAAATTAGGTTTAATTTTGCCGTAATCCCTTTCCTCGCGTACCGCGAAGCAATCTTGTCGGCCCTTCGCATGGCGCGTAGGACAAAATAGTCTTCGAGTACCGTGAACAAGTTAGCCACAGTCTTCGAGTACCGTGAAGACTTGAATTTCCTGGAATTTGACTTCTTAACGTGACTTTGACATCTTGACTTTCCTTGCTTTGATGCCTTCTTGTTTATAGCTCGTATCTCCCTGCTCAATAAGCACATTCAACAAGTAAGACACCATAATACCAAATGTGCATAAAACAGACTCAAATTACAAAGTAAAACTACTAAAACTACACAAAACTGACTCTTAAACACGAGATATTTGACCCTACATCAGTTCTTCACGGTACGTTTATTCAATTCCCTATAGTCAATATATATTCTCATAGAACCATCCTTCTTTTTCACAAACATCACTGGGGCACCCCAGGGTGAGATGCTCGGTCTGATAAATCCCTTCTGTGGTAACTCATCCAATTGGGTCATTAGCTCTTACATCCCCACTTGTGCTAGTCGATATGGAGCCTTGGCCACAGGCTGGGCATCGGGTATCAAATCAATTCGGAACTCAATCTCCCGGTCGAGCGGTACTCTAGGCAAGTCCTCTGGAAACACCACCGAATACTCGCGCACCACGGGCACATCATTTAGTTCCTTCACTTCCTTGCATTTTTTGATCACGTACACCAGGTAGGACTCGCATCCGCGCCTCAGGTAAACCTCAACCTCGCTACCAGCTGGAGGTTTGAGCTGAACTATCTTTCATTTACACACAATCCGTGCCTCGTTGGCAGCTAGCCAATCCATTCCTAGTACCACGTTAAATCCTCCCAAGGCTATAACATACAACTTAACAGGGAATCTATGGCCTTCTATTTTTATGGAGTAATTTTCTACCACTTCATCTACTTTCATGGTTTTACCCACAACGGTTTCTACACTAAAGGCCTGTTCTACTTTGTTAGTCATGCATTTTATTCTTTTACAGAAGGTAGAGGATATACAGCTCTTGCTAGCACCGGAATCAAACAATACAGAAACAAAAGTGTGGTCTAAGATGAACGTACCTGACACCATGCCCGGGTTTCCCCTAGCCTCGTCATGAGTTAGGGCATACGCCCTGGTTCGTGCCCTTGGCCTTTCGGCCTCCTTTCCTTTTATATCATCCTTCGGTTTTCGACAATCCCTGCTCACATGTCGCTTTCCACCACATTTGAAACATTTCAGGGTTCCTTGACAGTCGTGGGCAAAGTGTCCCGACTTTCTACATTTGAAACACAGGTTTGATCCCAACCTACACTCGCCCGAGTGTTCTTTTCCACATTTCCCATAAACAGTCGGTTCGCCCACCTTAGCTTTCTTGCCACGAGCCCCAAATAGTTCCCACTAGTTCGTTTGCTAGGCAAGCTCAGTTTCTTCTTAGGTTCCTCGATGGCGACTTCATTCAAGGACAAATCGTTGTACACCACGCCGCTCAGTTCAACCACCAAATCAAAAGTACTAGGGGTGTTCGCTTTAAGAAACGTGCGAACTTTATTCGGTAACCCCTGGATGTAACAAGAACTCCTTCTCTTTTCGTTTGTGATCAGATGTGGAACCAGATGTGCAAGTTCGTTGTACCGTGTGGTGTACTGATGGTGTGTCATGTTTCTGGCCTTCAATCCTAGAAATTATCTTTGCACTTTCTCAATCTCGTTTCTTAGGCAAAAGTTCTTAATCACTAAAGCTTTCAAATTATTCCACATCATTGAGTCAACAGCCAAATCCCCCTTAGCCTACCGTACCCTTCCTACCAATGAGACGCTTTCTCTCTTAAAGAGTTAGCAGCAAACTTCAAGACCTGGTCCGCTCGGCATTCACCGAGACGGATGGCATCCTCCATACGAATCACCCAATCAAAAGTAGTCATTGCATCCTTCTTCCCAGTCAGTATCGATGGGTCACACACCTTAAAGGACTTTTAGTCACAACCGCGAGCAGACAGCGCATTGTTTGCCTCAATGATCGGGGCATCAGTTGTCGGGTTAGACCCGCCCACCCCGCTAGCCTTCCTCATAGCCTCGGCCAATAGTTCTTGCAAGGAGGCTTTCATCATTTCAGTAAATTCCCGTGCTAGAGCCACTTTCACCTCTTGTTCAAAGGTGAATTGTTGTTCATTCAGCAGGGTCCATTCAGTATCGTAGAGCCTAACCTCTAGGTCTACATGGACACTTGCCTAACTATATGATTTCATCTGAACACGTGTCCTAATTGGTTACTTTCTAAGGCCTAACTATACATAATACCTTAGTATCTGATGTTGTGGCTCGAGTTACCCGTACTGGCATCCGTTGCTTGGTCCCATTCTTAGTTTAATTTCAGACATCGAGGGATGTCTGAATCTCTCAAAATATGGCTCTGATACCAACTTGTAACGCCCCAATCTCGAGAGGCCTCACTTGTTGGATTTACTCATTCACAATCAGTTCTTAAACTTTGAATATCAAAAGCAGCGGAATTTAAGGTTATTACATTGTCTTAAAATAGCAATAAATTAAAACATTGTCTTAAACATTCATTCATTCAACATTCAAACAAACATAAGGGATACCAGTCCCATATATAGCCGGGTAACTCCTTGAGTAGCCAAGCAGCATCCATTCAACATTCCTCTATCATTAACCTGAACATGCATACTAAAAGTCAGCTAATGCTGGAGAGTTCAAGTTTTCCTTCAATTATAAGGAAAATTGTTTACCGTTCATTCATTCATTAGGGTTTTATCATTCTTAATTAAAACGTGGCTTAGAATACACATTCTATTCATACATTCATAAAAACATCTACCATTCCATTCAAGTCATATAATAAATATCTAAATCTGTTTTACCGTCCATTCCATCATTTAGTATTGTATCGCCCCTAAGGCTATCATGCACAAAGACCGACGATACAATACATCCCATCCATATAACATTATACTGCCCCAAAGGCTATCAGGCACGAAGAACGACGGTACAATATCATTACGTTCCATTCATTATCACTCTAGAACCCGCAAGCCCCTAGTGATTCCATTCGTGGGTCACGTAAACACTGAGTGACCGTCGTCACTCTAGTCCAGATTGTACAACCAATAAACCATTGATAGACTACAAACACACTACCCTCGTTGTACTTATGGCAAAACATGCCATAAGGCTGGGAATGATTATATTCCAAGAATTCATTTGTCAATTACATTCATTCGACATATTAGATTTGTAATTGATTTCCATAAAGCATTTGCCTGTTTTCTTTTCGTAAAACTTTAATTCGTTTATAAGACCCTTTCCATTCATTTCAAAACCTTTTCTTTATAAACATTCATTTTCACAACATTTCGTTTCATAATCATTCTTTCCATAAATATTCGTTTCATAAACGTTTCTTGTTTCAAACATCATTCGTTTGGAAAGCATTCATTTCGTAAACATTCGTTTAATAATCATTTCTTAAGCATGCAGTCACCTTAGAAATAAGTAAATAGGAATCTTGACTCACCTGTTATGCTATCCAGTCACCCTTACCAATTCATTCTGAAAGCGTTACCGTCAATTTGAATTGTTAGGTCTTGAAATTGAGACTGAAGCTTACCAAATTAAAGATCACAGTATGCATCGAATGACGGTTATGAAGTTGATTCAAGAATCTTATAACATTAGCCTAGGGGGAGATTT
Organism: Smallanthus sonchifolius; assembly: GCA_023525975.1. Taxonomy (NCBI): domain Eukaryota; kingdom Viridiplantae; phylum Streptophyta; class Magnoliopsida; order Asterales; family Asteraceae; genus Smallanthus; species Smallanthus sonchifolius. Next base: position 95,190,701 of record CM042021.1, on the reverse strand, counting down.
TTGGGTCTAAATCGGTAGTCTAATGTTATCAAGTCAAAAAGTCAAAGTCAACACGAGAAGTTCGGACGACGGATTGACGTATGGAGCTCAACTGTGATCATCAAAGGTATTCCGATTATATAAATATATTTTGTTTAGGTAAAATATATTCATTATTTTTGTTGATGATAGATTTAATATTTTATTAACTTTAAGGACTTAAATGTAATTAGCCTAAATTGTCATTAGGCTATAAATAGTAAAGGATGATTAGGGTTTAGGTTGAGCACACATGTTAGAGTGATTTGGGGTTTTATTGTATTTCATCTTAGCAAATCATTTGAAGGAATTTATTGTCAAATCATTGTTATTGTGTGTGTTCATCTTGATCTTCATCTTGATTCCTCACCAAATCAATCCATTTGATCCTACATGAAACAACGAATAACACATCAATTTCTAAACTTCTAAGTAAAAAGAGAAACTAATTCAATTTCGCTTCCTGAGCCCAGAGAGAAACTATGTACTTTCGTTCCTTTTAAATAGGAGAACCTAGTACAGTTTCGCTACCTTCTTTCTAGTTTCGCCCCATATCATATTAGCGACACTATACAGTTTCGCCAGCCTTATTCAAGTAAAACTACCTTCTAGTTTCGCTTGGTCGTCTTCTCCCGCAGAAAACACTAGTTTCTGCATGGAGATGGCGGCTCAAGCTTTAACGTTCAAGTTTCTAACTTTTTACGTTCAAAACATGTAGTTTTTGTTTCGTGATTCCATGTCACACCCCCGCCGAGACGGAAACACGAGGGAGCGATAAAATTGAATCATCACACAAGGATCAAAAGAAATTTCTATTAAGTTAATTGAATAGTTGATTTCATTGATTACAAAAATCAAACAAAACAAGTAGAACAGATACGTCTTCATTTTGTTCATATCTAGCTAAGTCCACTAAAGCACAGTCTTTGATCCTAGCATGAGCTTATCAACATCCTACTAGGTTCACCTGAAAAACATGCGAAAATAGGTCAACTAAAAAGTTGCTGAGAACATAGGTTTAAGTTGATACATAATAATAGATAACAAGGTGCAAGTCATAAACAAGTTTTACAATTCCAAGTAATTAAACTTTTATACATGAGTCCACAACCAACCCTAGTGATCGATATCTCTATTATCCAACACCTTGTCAGGGTGTTAGACTAAGTATAAATGTATAGTATGCAGTTTTTGAACATCTAGCTCCTTCCAAGTTGATCAGAATCCACAACTTGAAGGACGCTCAAAATTGATTGGCATGCATCAACCTGAGGACCGGATAGGCTAGTCAGGCCAATATATCTATTTACGTACTCTCGTGGCTTCCCCGAAGTTAATGGTTGTGTGGGTTTTAGAAAATAGGAGAGACTTTGTAATGAAAAGTGACATAGTATAGCAACATGTATAAACCAGTTTACTATTAGTAGAATTAGAAAGTATGTTATTGAATGCAAAAGTATAGTATAGACTCTAGAACTTGGTTTCAGTTTTGATATGGGAGCATGTTTTCCACCCCAAAGTAGAAAGTAAAGAGGGGCTATGAACTCACCTTGAAAGTGAAAGGGTTGAACTTAAACTTGTAGTAACTTGGATTGAATGCCTTGAGGATTCCCTATGTAACTTTTTTAAGTTAATTAGAAACAAGTTTAGAATAGTAGAGGGGTTGATATTGTAATTAGAGGAAGGCGTGGTTGTCGTATACTAGAGTGGTAATCGTCCCCAGAGTAGTACCTCAAACAAAAACGTTCCCAGGAAAGAATGACGGGTTCAGGAGGGATTTATACACCACTATTTCCTTAGACAGAACTTTCTGCTTGTCAGATAACTACATACCAGTTGGATGGTTACTCTGTTTGTATACTTAACCAAGATTAGGTTGTGTTTGGTAAGTTTGAAAAGTATAATGGTTAAAGTGAAAATATAAGTTTAGAAAAGATAGAAATCAAATAAGTTAAATATTAGAGAGGTTTAATTTGAAAAAAAAAATAGTTTTAGTAAAAACATGATTTTTGAAATTGAAAGGAACAAAAAAGATCAAAACCAAGTTTTTTAAATAAAAGTTTGAACAAGTTTAATTAAAATAGAGCTTTTGATCTTGGATAGGTCTATGATTATAACATAAACATATTGGAGAATCATAGATCTAGCTAGTTATGAGAAATTTTTGAAAGAAAAAGTATGAACAAGCAAGAACACGAGAAGAACTTACTTCGAATGAAAGGATTTAAGCTAGAATCTTACAAAAGATGAGAGGAACGACCTTTAGTTGCTAGAGAGCCCTAGAGGATCGTTGAGGTGCGAAGAATAAATGAGGAATAAGGGCTCTATATATAGGATGAGATTAGGGACTTATTCGCAAAATTTAAATAATTGTTTGGACTAGGATTGCAAAATAATTGGATATAATTTATTATATTTAATAAAATTTAATGAAATTTAAAAATTAAAAAGTTTCAAAATATGGATAGGGGTTCACGGCCAATAAAAAAATTTTGAATTATATATATATATATATATTTATTTATTTATATATATATATATGGGAGAGATATTCTAAAAAGGCTAAAAAGTGTAGCAAGTTTAGAAAGCTATCATGGAGTGACATGTGTCCAATGGGGGACCAAGGGGAGTGGCAAAATTGTAAAAGAAAACATGCGTTTGATTTTTCAAATGCTCAAAATATGCACATACAAGTCACATGCATATTCCCCCATATTTTTTAAACGTTCATAACTTTTTAATGCGTTATTATTTTTTAAAAAAAATTACACCATAATAACAAGTGTTTTTTTATCTTTAATATGAGTACAATATTGTTATGTAAAATTTTTAAAAAATATTTACGTGTTAAGTGGAGTTTTTTATTCATGGTGTTTTTGCAATAGGTTGTACAAACTCTACAAAACGAAGTACAAATACCATAAAAAAACGTCATAAATTAAATAAAAATCATAAAAAAAATTTGAACTGGACATTTTATGGTGTTTTTGAAGTGAGCATGTTATGGTATTTTTATAACTAGGCAAGTTTTTGGTGTTTTTAAACTAGAGGAGTTTATGATATTTTTAAAAGAGCTTGTTTTATCTGGAAAAGAAAAAACCATAAATAAATCACCTAAAACCATTATGGTAATGGCGTCCAGAAATGTGTTTTCTGTTTTCTGCTTGATCGCGTACGAGCTCCTGCAACTCTCGCGTTCATAGAGATGAACACCAAAGATAAAGATTCCTCGGAGGTGTTGGAGAATCTGAAAAACGCATTTTCTATTTTCTGCACAATCACGGTATAAAACACACCATAAAGTTGCCCAGTTTAAAAACAACATAATACGCCTAGTTTAAAAACACTATAAAAGAAGACATCATAAAGAAAACACCTAAAACCATAATGGTAATTGCAACAAAAAACACCATAAAAAGCATTTTCTATTTTCTACACAATCACAGTTCAAAACACATCATAAAGTTGCCCAGTTTAAAAACACCATAACACGCCCAGTTTCACAATGAGGGTTTCGACAGAAAAGAACGAAAAAAACTAACGATTTTATATCTCAAAAAATTGGTGTTCTCACTTTAGTCGATCATCAACAATCAGTTCTTTGCGTTGATGGTCTTCGTTGTTCTTCCTTTAATTCTTTGCTTTAATATTCTTCGTTTGTGTTCTTCAGAACTCGTGATTTTGAGAGAGAGAAAGATTTGGGTAATTTATAATTTGTAATTTTCATTTTTTATGTTCTGTTGACCCATATGTAAACCTGAGTTTTTTCTTTGGACTGCGTATATGTAACTCATTTACTCTTTCCCTATTTTATTATTTATGTTGACACACATTTACATATATATAAACATGTTTACATATACGTAAGCATATATGTATAAATGTTTACATATACGTAAGCGTATCTGTAATTATTGAAAAAATAAAAAAAAAAAGTGTAGTCGTTCAACTATTATTCAATAATTTGTGTAAATCCTAAGTTTTGATTTTGAATAAAAATGATTTTAGGTGGAGATTAGGAAGAGAGAGAGTCTTAGAGAGTTTTTTTAAGAGATTTTGATTATTTCCAAATAATAAAAATTGCAATGTACCAAATATACCCCTATATCATTTAATTAAATTCATTATCTATTAGATATTTACATATTTTTCACTAATTAATATCATCCATTGATCAATTTCAATCAATGGTCAAAATTTGGTTTTCTTGGTTTTCGTCAAACTCTTGGTTTTCTCTAGAACTCTCCCCAATATATATATATATATATATATATATATAGATGGGCAAGGATCCTTTCAAAACCCTCTGTTAGTGGTTAACACAATAAAGAGGGTTTTGAAAGGATCCTTGCCCTATATATATATATATAGGGGATGTATCGGTTGTAAACTCTGAGTTGTTGTAAAAACTCTTAAACTCATTCTGGACCACACATTTAAAACTCTTTATTATAATGTGTGGCTATAATTGAATCTCACTTTTTTTATTTTAAATTAAAAAAAAACTTATGGTCCATATTTATTGCAGGGGTAAATAAGTAAATTTACATTGTTTGATTTAATAAAAATCACTCTCTCTCTCTTTTCTCTTTCTATCTATATATTCAGATTAAATACAACAACGTGATTTTTTTTAAAAACCGTGTGTAAAATTTGATTACACATATACACAAATCTATTAATACTATAAAAGAACATGATTTTTTTTAAAACACACATTTAAAATCAAAATACACATGTCTATGAATCAAAAACCTTGTAAACATTTATTACACACTACATGATTTTAATTCTCTACAGGTCTGTGTACACTTGTGTAAGTTCATTTTATAGTTGTGTAAATGCAGTTTACGCTTGTGTAAATTCAGTTTACACCTGTGTAAATTCAGTTTACATTTGTGTAAATTCAGCTTGCACATCTGTAATAACCCAGCTCCAAATTAAAAGAATTAAAAAAAAGTAATCACCAAATATTCAAACATACATATTTACCATGAACTGAAACAAATTTATAAAAAAATCCAGTTGTGTAAGTTCATTTTATAGTTGTGTAAATTCAGTTTACGCTTGTGTAAATTCAGTTTACACCTGTGTAAATTCAGTTTACGTTTGTGTAAATTCAGCTTGCACATGTGTAATAACCCAGCACCAAATTCAAAGAATTAAAAAAAGTAATCACCAAATATTCAAACATACACAATTACCATGATGAAACAAATTTATAAAAAAAATCCAGTTCTTGTTTGACATCACCAGATTAAAAAAGATCCCCTTTCTTTTTAATATGTACATAAATCAGAAAACAAATCTAGATCGACACAACCAAATATCTTTACACTTTGATTATTACTCTCCCGATCAATCTGATTAGCAACACGAGATTGAAAAAAAGCTAAATTCTAGACAAAAAAAATAAGCATTTCTGGTGTACCTTCTTCTTCACCGGGGATACGAAATGGACAATGTCCGATTTGTTCTTGTTGTCCACGACGGCTACGAGGCAACGACAGTGTCCGATAAAGCGAGTGGGAGATGAATCGGCGTTCCAGATCTGGGTGGGAGATGAAGACGGTGGCGGTTCAAGCTTCTGACTGATTTTAGTGGCGATTCACGCTTCCGGCGGTTCACGAACAGGGTGGTGATGGCGCTGGTGGGTGGTGATGGTGGTTGTTCTTGGAGTCCAGATCTGGGTATAAAAGATGAAGATGAAGACGGCGGTGGTTCACGCTCCCGATGGTTTTGGTGGCGATTCACTCTTCCAACATTCACGAACAGGGGGGTGATGGCGCTGGTGTGTGGTGATGGTGGTGTTTCTTGGATCTGGAATATAAACCTTCAATTTCTTAGGTTTGAAAAAGAGGGAGACAAAGAAAAAATGAGAGAAAGAAAATGAAGATCATTGTTCTAATCTTTTAGGTACATGAGAGAGAGAGAGAGAGAGAGATAATAGGTATGTGGTATAAGCCAAATTACAATAATGCCCCTTCAATTTAAAACTAAATCAAAAATTCAAGAAATTAATGTGTGTTCCACATTGAGTTTAAGGGTTTACACAATAAGTAAAGGTTTACAAATGATATGTCCCCTATGTATATATATATAGGGGAAGAATCATAAGAAAACTCATTGTTCATGAGAAAACCAAAAAACTATTTATTAAAAGTAAAAAAACAAATAAAAAAATCATAACTCAAAATATAAATCAAAAACTAAAAAACCGCTTCGGAGACCTTGTTCCCCACGTCGTCCTCTTTAAAAAAATATATATATAATCAGCGCCCTACTACATATGTGTAGTAGGGTTAGCTTTTGGGTTTAGTTTAGCTTTTAGGTTAGGTTTTTAGGGGGTGGGGGTTTAGGTTTTTGGGGGGTGGGTGGGGTGGTGTAGGTTTTTGGGTGGGGGTGGAGTGGGGGGTTTAGGTTTTTGGGTGGGGGTTAGGTTTTTGGGTGTACTACACATATGCAGCACCTTTAATGAGAAGTTTCTTGGTTTTCTCATAAAAATGAGTTTTCTAGTGAACTCACCCCTATATATATATATATATATATATATAAATTTCAAAATTTATTAAAAATAATATTGATAATAATAGTTAGATGAAAAATACAAAAATTAACCATGGTTTTAAAAACGTTATAAAAGAAACCCTGAATTTTACACAAGTGTAAGTTTAGTCCTTTAAATTACACTTTAGTTTAATAACGTTACAAACTTTAATTATTTAGGATTATATAGACTTTAGGGCATCTAAAGTTATCATAAGTAGCAAGTTCGAGTATAAGAATCAGTCATAGAATCAAACTAGAATAAGCAAGCCGCTCCAAAGTGCAATAGAATACTCACTTTGGACTAAGCTTATAGGTTTGAATTTAAGGGTATCACAAGTAATATGAGGCTCAAATGGTTCATAGCATTTGAATTATTAAGATTACAAGTAGAATCAAACAAAGAATCAAGCATAGAATCATACATAGAAATCAGAGATGTCACATTCCATATCTATAACTCTTTTCTCATTTAACCCATAAAAACCGACCTTTATGTAAAAATACCCGAAAACCCATTTCAAAGAAAATTCAGAAAAAAGTGGTGATTCTTACCTCAAATCGATGCCCTTCTTCAGCCAATATTCACCCGAGCAGTGGATATAGAAGTATGATCGATCATAAGCTCAAACCGGTACTTTCTCTCTCTACGGTTTTTCTCTCTAGAATTTGGTGTGAGTGGTTGAGTGCAAATGGGGATGACCTAGACTAGCTTCAAGGCTTAAGCCTCTCATTCCCCCATTCTCGGCCCAACTTCACGGTCCATGCGCCCCCACCCCTTTTTATCCCTTTATTTCGTTTTAAATCCCGCTTATTATCTTGTCATTATTTCCGGGATGTTACAGAGGACCATCACTAACCACCATCCAAACCACCACCAGGCCACCAACCACCACCATACTAACCGTCACGACATTAAACCACCATATCGCCTCCACCGTTAACCACCGTTCGTACCACCACCACCTTCAACCACTAAGCGAACAACCACGAGGCTGTTTTCAACATCATCACTCTCACACCCCCAAATTCCACGAACGGAGTTTTACCGTTTGGTGCGTGACAAACCAGGATCTCAGTAATTAGTTACATCAAACGACACTATATGGGACATAAATGAAATACCATAAAAGTTTAGAGTTAATGTGGAAGCGCTTAAATAAGAAAATAAATGCGCAAAACCAATGCACTAAAGTATAATAAGTCAAGTAAATTGTTTTAAATGTTTACATTAGGATGAAATGCTAGTAGGACTCCATGCATGTCCTAACCGTGCAACCTGTGCCTTAGCGACCTGAGAAACATGTAAGAAAAAGTGTCAACACGAGGTTGGTGAGTTCACAGGTTTACAAGTAAATAAACCGTTTGAGTGTTTGCAGGATCCACATACGTAAGTCACACCTATTGCTAGCTAGGCAATGTACAAGTTACTCTAAGCGTTCGCAACCGAAGCTGACAGTTTATGTTTGGGTGCCTTCCGCCATTGCTAACATCAAGAAATGGCAAGTGTTTACGAAAATTTACACCCGTTAGACCTCCAATCAAGTTAGCGCAACTAACCCGGGTGGGGTTTGTCAAACCCAGCAGTACTACTCAAATTTCCTCGCTATACTCCATATATTAACGATCCGAGTGTGTAAGGACTTTGCATGTTATGTTTGCACTTAGGTACACAAATGGTAATGAAATACTATGTGATCCATGTCCGTGTGTATGTCTCTCCCTGGCTAGGAGAAAAGTAACGGATGCCTGTTCGTATGCATGTTTCTCCCCAACGGGAAAACAAGTAAAATATTGTTTGTTTGTATGCATGTTTCTCCTCAACAGGAAAACAAGTAAAATGATGTTTGTGTGTAAGCATGTTTCTTCCCCAATAGGAAAACAAGTAAAAAGGGGCCGTGAAACTCACATGATCTGCGTAGTATCACACAAGTATGAGATTTGGTGCACAAGTGTTAGACTGCACGTCTTACGTATGCCCTAGATTTATAAACAACAATTAGGGATGCAACGGGAAATGTGACGAAAACAAGGAAGATTGAACGTCCTAAAGAAACGTTCTAATGATTTACAGTAGATGAACGTGTCCATGGGAATGAGGGTTTTTAGTTAATAAATGTAATGAACACGATACGCGAAGAATGGCCAATTAATTAAAAAAATGAATATGTTCAAGCGTCGACGTTATTAAGTATTGATCTTGAAAATAATAATATTATATTATTTTTAAACTCGTAATGTTAATACGATATTTATTTATGTGACAAAATAATAATTATATTATTTTTGTTGCGAATATATAATAAGTTATATTATTTATAAACTCGAAGCGTTACACAACGCTCGTTAAAGCGACAAAAATATATTATCTTTAATAGTGAAAATACTATTATAACAGTTATAAAACTAACCCAAAACATAATATCATTTGCTTGTGTGTTTTCATAAATCAAATAGAATTTTGTGAAATAATATAATTTGTATATTATATTTTAATATCACTAAGTTTCTCAAGATGTTTTATAAAACCGATCTCGAGCCTTCGGGAACTTCCGGGTTTCAAAACACGTTAATTAATTAATATAACAAAATAGGAATTAATGGCATAATTGTAAATCAATGAAAAAGTCCCAAAATAAAAATTTGCAGGAGACCGGATTCGAATCCGGGTCTCCTGCCTAGGAGGCCAGTGACTTAACCATCTCTGCCCGCTAGGGTCATCGCCACAAACATTGTATCCAAAAGGTTTTACTTAGAAACTCCCGAGAGCCCCTCCCCCCAAGATCGATCGCGATTAAGTCTCGACCCAAATCCACCTAATTCGATCATGATCGACTGAGACTTTATAGGGGTTTTGTTAGACGATGAATTTCGAATCGATTGGTGTGTTTAATTGCAAAACCAACTAGTATACGTGCGTTTCATCTCTGATTCAAGGTCCGAAAACCCTAGGTTAAAGCTTGAAATCAAATTGAATAAATCTTATAATGATTGGGGTTGAATTAATGGGGTTTTTACAGATTGAAACCGTACGAATCTAACCTCGAGGTTTAGTTTGATTAACAATGGGTCTAAGGTCAAAAGCCCCAAAACGTTTTTATTATGAACCCTAGTTTACGGATTGTGATAACTCGATGTTAATTGATAAAATAAACATAGGGCTTTCAATGAGTGACTGATTACGAAGCTAACTATGTGAATTAATTGGATTATGATCCAGTCTAGAATCAAAAGCCCCAAATTGGGTTTCATATGAACCCTAGATTCTGGGTCTCGACCAATTCGATGATATGAGCCCCAATTAACATAGGGCTTTCATTTAATGGATAAAAACGAAAGTGTGGATGAAAACAATTTCCAAAAAAAGTCGAGTTCCGATTTGCGCGAGTCGATCTCCCGTGCTACTGGATTCGCCTACGATTGAATTGTTGTGTGAAAGTGATTCTCTAACACTCGTATAGGATGCGCATGAGCTCAATTGCAGATTGAATGGTCGAATTGATCGACTTTGATAGAGGTGAGGGACGTTTTGATGGTTACGGCTTTGATTACCCATAATGGGGTTAATTCAAACTCAATAATGAAGTTAAATGTTTCAATCATGGTCGACATTATCGTGTTAATGAATTTTAGTTTCGAATTTGGACTGTTGTGAAGGTTTACGGGTGAATTGAATCAATGAGAACTTGATTTTGACTTTAGAAAGTCTACAGGGATCAATTTCCTTTGATTTTGACTTTGCAAGTCAACAGGTCAAGTTTAGAGACTTGGCAGGATCAGTCCCTGAAGTTTGAGATCAGGAAATGGCAGAATTAGACCCTAGGGTTAGATTTAAATGGGTTTAGTTAACGGGGTTAAGTTTTAGATAGGATATTTAACGGGATTATTAACAGAGTTAATTTGAAAAGTCCGGATTGTCACATCATCCCATAGTTGAAAGAATTTTCATCCCGAAAATTAAATAATAATAAAAATTTTCATGTACCATCCTCATCACACATGGAGTTCTTCCTAAATTCGGTGCAAAGTCTGATGAAGGTTACTTTGTGGGTTACTCCTCTCAATCAAAGGCCTACCGAGTGTTCAATTCTAGGACTCAGATTGTGGAAGAATCTGCTAATGTGGAATGAAGGGAACATGTTGTCTGTGAACAAGGCAAAGGTCCTAACTGGCTCTTTGATATAGACTCCTTCACCCAGATATTTGAGCCTCTCATATTCTCAAATATGGAATGTTCTTCTTCAAAATCAACATCTTCTGCCTCAACCTCTTCTACTGACTACAGACTGGATTTTCCCAGTCCCTACATCAGGATGAAAAGGCCATCCATTGACCCTCCATCAGTGGCAGAAGCTATTGAAGCCGGTACATGTGAATCCAGTACTTCCAACACCACAAGCAGCAATCTCTCTGACCAAGAAATCTTTAATGAAGCCTCCTCAATCCATGCTGAAGAGGCCTCTGATGCTAATACTGCTGATAATGTGGAACACAATGATCAGAACCTCCAAGCTCCTCCCCTCACAACTGAAGACAATCCTGATCTAAACCAAAGTAATCTTGAAGAGGGAATACGGCTGGATGTGATACCAGCACAGAGAATAAACAAAGAGCATCCTCTGGAAAACATCATTGGCCAAGTCCACACAGGTATCCAGACAAGAAGTAAGTCTCATGAAGCCAACATTTGTTTGTTCTCTTGTTTTCTATCTCAGGTGGAACCCAAGAAGATTGATGAAGCTCTCAAGCACAACAGCTGGATTGAAGCAATGCAGGAAGAATTGCTGCAATTCAAAAGACAAGATGTTTGGAAGCTTGTTGATCTTCCACCTGGTCAAACAGCCATTGGAACAAGATGGGTCTTCAGAAATAAGCAAGATGAAAGGGGCATCGTGATCAAGAACAAAGCCAGACTGGTAGCTCAAGGTTACACTCAAGAAGAAGGCATTGACTATGATGAAGTCTTTGCTCCTGTTGCCCGTCTGGAAGCCATCAGAATCTTTCTGGCATATGCTGCATCAAAAAACTTTATGATCTATCAAATGGATGTGAAGAGTGCCTTCTTGTATGGAAAGATTGGTGAAGAGGTCTATGTCAAACAGCCTCCAGGCTTTGTAGATCCTGCACATCCAAATAAGGTCTTAAAACTGGACAAAGCTCTCTATGGCTTACACCAAGCCCTAAGAGCCTGGTATGAAACTTTATCTGGATATCTTCTCAGCAACAACTTCAGAAGGGGAGCCATTGATCAGACACTCTTCATCAAAGATGAAGGGGGAGAAATTTTGTTGGTCCAAATTTATGTTGATGACATTATCTTTGGATCTACAAGAAAGAAGCTCTGCAAAGACTTTGAAGTTCTGATGCATTCCAAATTTGAAATGAGTTCAATGGGTGAACTAAATTTCTTTTTAGGACTTCAAGTAAAACAAGTACCAAATGGAATCTTCATAAGTCAATCCAAGTATGTCAAAAGCATCTTGGAGAGGTTCATAATGACTGACTGCTCTGCTGCAAGAACTCCTATGCAAGTGCACCATCAATTATCTCCGGATAAAGAAGGACAAGACACTGATCAACATCAGTACCGAGCAATGATAGGGTCTCTCATGTATCTCACTGCCTCAAGACCAGATATCATGTTTGCAGTTTGTCTCTGCGCAAGATTTCAAGCAGCTCCAAAAGTGTCTCATCTTCAAGCTGTCAAAAGGATCCTTAGATACCTAAAGGGAGCTCCAAAACTTGGGTTATGGTATCCAAATAATGGAAATGTCAATCTCTATGCCTACACTGACAGTGACTATGGGGGTTGTAACTTGGACAAAAAGTCCACATCAGGGGGATGTCAATTTCTTGGAGGAAGGCTCATCTCATGGCAATGCAAAAAGCAAACATGTCTCTCCACTTCAACAGCTGAAGCAGAATACATTGCAGCTTCAAGCTGCTGTGCACAGGTCATCTGGATCCAAAATCAAATGCTTGACTATGGAATGACCTTCATGCAGACTCCAATTCACATTGACAACATGAGTGCAATCTCTATCACGAATAATCCAGTGCAGCATTCCAAGACTAAGCACATCGACATCAGGTATCACTTTATCAGGGATCAAGCTGAGAAAAGGAGAATTGTCCTATCCAAGGTTCACACAAATGAGCAATATGCTGATCTGTTCACTAAACCTTTTGATGAAGCAAGATTTCGATATCTAGTTGAATCAATTGGCATGATGAACTTTGAATAAGACATGTCTCAATTTTTATCCTTCCTTGTAAATATGTCTATGTTTTTGTTCTTAATAAAAGGTTATAGTCAGCAGCACTTTTTCACTGCTGACATATTTACTCTTCATCAGCAAAGTCTTTGCCACTGATCGCTTTAAGTTATCAGCAGGAACAAGTTTCCTACGGATAGCTTTAAGGCGGTCAGCAGCAACCTTTTTGCTGCGGAATGAATACAACAGTCAGCAGCTACCAAATCTGCTGCTGAAAGACTTCACTATCCGCAGCAACCAAGTTTGCAGCGGATAGCACACCATCGGCAGCAACCAAGTTTGCTGCTGATGGGTAAAACAAGTGTACATTAACTTTTAACCACGGTAAAAACTACTCTCAGCCTTTACCATGACTGCTCGAGTGCTTTACAGCTATAACAATGAAAAGTGAAACAGGTTGTACTGTACAAGTAAGGTTGCTTTTTCTTCGTCTGCCGTTATATCACAATTTCAAACGTTCCCACAACCTCTTCATATTCAATTTCAAACCCTAATCTCCCATCACTTTCTCTCCCTTCCCCACAGCATTCAAAGCCCTCCATAATTAACCACCATTCAAACACCCTTCTCTCTTCCCTCCAACTCCATAAAATGGCAGGCGCAGACATAAACAACCCCAACGATAAGTTTTCCCCATATCACAACCTCACTGCATGCCTAATAAAGGGCAAGAAATCAGAAGGTTTCAATGATATGATCGACTTCCTTTGTCGGTCCAAAATCCTCCATGCCCTAACAGTCAACCCAACCATCTACACTTCCCACATGGAAGATTTTTGGAGCTCAGCCGTGTACTCTACTGACCAGGGCACTCCCCAAATCAGAGGCACAGTAGACGGCAAGGAGATGGTTATCACTGAAGCAAAGCTCCGCCAACACCTCAAGCTTCAAGATGAAGGGGACGCCATCTCTTACCCAAGAGACGTATACATGAGGACCTTTGTATCCATAGGGTACACTGGGAATCAAACAGAGTATACGATAGAGAAGGCACTCATGGGTCCCAAATGGAAGTATCTCTGCCACACTCTTCTCCAATGCATATCCCAGAAGAGGAGTGGCTGGAACCAACTCAGATCCGGTCTTGCGTCGGCAATTCACGGTATGATTACTGGGGCGGGTTTCAATTTTTCCCACCTCATTCTTGAAGATTTGAGATACAACCTTCAAGAAGGGGTGAAATCTCAGTTCTTCATGTACCCAAGATTCTTGCAGGAAGTGTTCAACATTGAGCACCAAGATCTTTCAAAAACTGCAAGAATCTATGTCATGTTGGGACATAAGAACAACATTTTTCAAAGCATGAAAACAGTTTCATCAAAGTTCTCAGGGGCCGATGTTCCATTGTTATCTACAATGTTGAATGTACAAAGTGCCCTGGGTGACAGTTCAGCAAACCCAGCTGATACTGATCCCACACCCTCCACCTCACTGCCACAAACTCAATCCATTGCTTCCCTTGATCGAACCCCTGTGCATTCTACTGAGGATGCACGGGCACATAATTTACTTACCCACAGTTTGCTTGCTCAACCGGAACACAGGGCCCCGGTTGCAGCCAAATATACAAAGAAAAGAGGCAAGAGAACTCCTTCTTCTCTTGCCTCCAAGGCCCAAACCCAAGCCAACATCCCTCACTCAGAATCTCAACATTCTAGTGAGAATATCATAAGGGAAAGCCACACGGTTAGGGAGACTCCTTCGGAAGTCTCTCTATTAGGATTAGGATCACTTCCCGGATCCATAGAACAGCCCCCTGAGCACTTCCTTTCTCTTCTGAACTTAAGTGTTGAGGAACCTGATCAAGATGATGTACCTTCTCCAACTACCACTATCTCGGAGGTACTGATTGGTCTTGCTTCCGAAACACCCAACCCAAGTTCTTCACCCTTGAAGGTCCACTCTAGAAGTAATGAAGGAGTGGATGTGGAAGAGGCTGTCACTACTGCTGGTCCATCAAATGACCAGGAGGACAGTGACAACATCCTTAAGACCTCAACCACAGCAACTCATGGTGAGGGTGTTTCCTTGGAAACTCCCCTCACTGAGAGGAATCCCAGGCGCCAAGAAACCACGGGTGATGGGGATGCTGAGGCTCGGCCTAAGGCCCCATCTGGGTCCAAGGATTCCACAACTGTGGATGAGGACAGACTGAAACTTCATAACTTGGAATTGACGGCCAGGGTGGCTATGCTAGAGGCTGAAGTGTCCAAACTAAGACACCAAGTCTCTATGCATGAAGCCCATCAATGCCCAACTTTATCCACTCCCTCTCTTGTATCAGTAGGCACCCAAACTAATGCCTACCTGTCTACTGATGCAACCAAAAAGGGGGAGATGGTCTCTATGGAAGAAGATAAAGACAGTCTTGATGACTAGATTCAAGAGCAGGTTGTACTTCAAAGCTCACTATTCAAGACAGCGTTTGTCCAAATTCATGACTTGCCAGTCCCAGATAATGAAGACAAAGAGACATCTGAAGACTGGAAATTGGTCGTCAGGGCTGTCGATGAAATGCTGAATGATGTTGAAGACACAGAACAAACAAATACATCATTCAGCATCCTTCCTGAAGCAGCAGCCATCATTGGTCAATCCTCAACCCCCAACTATTCAGATCATCAAAGAAGCTAGAATTTGACTCCATTCTAGCTTGGGGGTATGATGGATCAGCTGAGAGGTTTTGGATTGGATGGGAGTTCAGCGGAGTAGAAGAGCTGAACTGGAACTCTCTCAATGCCCTCCAAGTCCTACATCTGCATTTAACTAACTGCATCAACACCTCAACAGATCTCTCAGCAGAACTTGCCATTGGCAGGTTCCATGACCTGATGGAGGATAATCTACCCAGGTTCCAAAGATTCCTACAAGCAGCACATCGGGTAGCTTATCCTGAATCCTCGGCGGCCACAGAAAGGAGACTGACTCCTAGCAATCTTGAAATAACAAGGAGCAGTCTTCTCCCTGAAGAAGAAGTTCTGGGCCTTCAAAGATTCCTGTATGCCTACCTGGTCAAGGACTTGGACGTGCTAGGTTGGGTGAGCACTAAGTCCCTTGACCACACTCTTCTGCTCAGCAACGGCTCCTCTCTCATCATCAACACCAGGAACATCCTTCAGCTGCCCTCAGACTTCCTATTCAAGATTTTTCAGCTCAGAACCAACATCTGTAATATTAACTCACTGGAGAGCCAGGCAATGATGGTCATCATCAAAGCCCATCTTGAAAAAGAAGGACTAATTCCTCAAGAAGAGACTGTGTCAACTTCTGATACTGACTCCAACTCTGATACTCCACAAGTTGACATCACATCTGCAGCTTTTGGCACAAGATCTTCCATCAGGGATCAACTGAGGGAAATAGAAGGTCCTGAGTGTCAACTTGATGAAGACAGTGACCGTCCCTTTTCAATTCCTCAACATGCCATGAAGCTGAGGCAGAGATCCCAATAGCAGCATCATCATCTGCTGTTGTGATCAGTGAAGCTGAAGCAGAGGCACCCAATGTAAACAAAGGAAAGGGAATCATGACTGATGAAGATGAAGAGAGGCTGCTAAAAGAGAAAAGAGAGAGGGAAGAGAAAAGAAGAAGAAGAAGGGGAGATGGCTGACCTGAAAAAGGCTAAAGAAAGAAAAACAGCCATTCTCCTAAGAGAATAAACCATCCAGCTGTATGCTAAACAGCTGGATGAGCTAAAAAGAAAGATTCCTGTAGTTGACCAGATTGAAGAAGATGCAGCTCTTGCTCTTCAACTGCAGGAACAATTCAATAAAGAAGAAGAAGACTTGGAGAAGAAGACTTGGAGAAGAAGAAGAACGAAGAAGCTAAGTTCAGAATAACCGATTCTGAATTAGCAAAAGAATTAAGGGAGGAGTGGACTGAAGCTCTGATCTCTCAAGGTGAGGATGCAGACTACCTTGAGAAACTTTCAAACAAAGAGATTTACAGAGCCTTCATGGGTCAGCAGGGTCAATTGGCTAGCAAGAAAAAGGCTGAAGAAGAAGAAAAAGCCAAGCTACAGTCCAAGAAGACCATTGCACTGAATAAAAGAACCCATGAAGAAAGGAAGGTCATGATTGACTTCCTTAAGGCTAGAGGAGATAGTGGAAAGAGGCTAGGTCCCATGAATTTCATGAACCTGCAAGCCCTCTACTTCAAAGTTAAAAAGGATGAGGAAGAAAGACTAGGGAAGAAGGCCTCCAAGAAAAGGGTACTTATCAAAGAAGAAGAAAAACCAAAGACAAAGAAACCCAAGCCTTCTCCCTCACCTACCTCTTCCTCAGTCCATCATCCTTCCACTCTCCTCCCCAAACCTTCCACTCCTCCACCCAACAAGTCCAAATCATCCCACCCAGCTCCCTCTCATCAACAGCCTCCCTTAAAGAAATCCAAATCCTCATCTGAACCTGAAGACTCAAGAAACATAGTTGAATGGGTCTACAATCCACAGGATCAAAGGTTTGAGATCTTTAGGGGGAGAACTGAAAGAAGAAGATCTACATACATGTCTATTGATGAGGTTCTGCAACTACCAGATTTAGACCTAAGAAGAATTTTGGAGCTGGGTGAAGCTCATGAGCCTGCAAATGAGAGTGGGAAACATCTTATGCTAGCAATCAGACATTACTTCAACCCTAGCAAAGATGTGGTCATGGATGTCAAACCACTCAAGTCCCACTCTCCATTTGTATCTTGGTCCTACAATGCTGATTTGGATGAGTTCACTCTGATTGATGTAAAGAAGCAGCAGATGAGATGTTCAAGCAAAGCAATCTACAAAATGCCACACAAAGACATCAAGACTCTGTCTGAACTTCCACTGAACAATCCCAGCAAGTATCCAAGAGGCTATGAGGTTGAAAGGATAGTCAGCCACATGCAAAGGCTTTAGCAGCAAAGTAATTAGAAGAATTTTGGTTGCATCAGTCTAGGGGGAGTTTGTAGAACCAAAGACTGATTGCTACCAAATTATTCTAAGTACAAATGTTGCTGATAGGCTTATCAGCAGCATTCAACACAAGTTGCTGCTGATAGGCTTATCAGCAGCATTCAACACTTGTTGCTGCTGATAGGCTTATCAGCAGCATCCAACACTTGTTGCTGCTGATAGTCTTATCAGCAGCATTATTCTCATCTCTGATGCTGATAGCTTTATTCACTGAAGACCAAACGTTGCAGCTGACTACCCATGTGAAGCGCCTCTGACACCTTTCTGCAAAAACAACTGACACACTCCAAGCAGAAGGAACCTCAGTGGTGCAACCAATAAAGGACAATGACGCGCGTCTCCAAGCATGCAAAAAATGATGCCTAAGAAGACGTTTTAGCAAAGTTATCTAGATTAGCCTTTGCGTGTAATTTAGATTAATAAACAAGATCAACGGCTTGTGTTAGATCTGATCCTTAGAATCAAGGGTCTGTCTTGATTCTAAGTTACTATAAATACTGTGTAAACACTTCATTGTAAGTGTGCTTGCTGTGCTTTCATAGTGCTTCTTAATAGTGTTTTACTTGTAAACTTGTAATCTCAGAAGTTTAATACAACAGTGCATTTATCAGTATTCTTGCTGTCTACTTGTTTACTTTGTTGGTTGTTATTGTTTCCGCCAATATCAACTAGAACATAATCACCTTGTAATCTTACGATCCTACAATAGGGCTTTCATTTAATGGATAAAAACGAAAGTGTGGATGAAAACAATTTCCAAAAAAAGTCGAGTTCCAATTTGCGCGAGTCGATCTCCCGTGCTACTGGATTCGCCTATGATTGAATTGTTGTGTGCAAGTGATTCTCTAACACTCGTATAGGATGCGCATGAGCTCAATTGCAGATTGAATGGTCGAATTGATCGACTTTGATAGAGGTGAGGGACGTTTTGACGGTTACGGCTTTGATTACCCATAATGGGGTTAATTCAAACTCAATAATGAAGTTAAATGTTTCAATCATGGTCGACATTATCGTGTTAATGAATTTTAGTTTCGAATTTGGACTGTTGTGAAGGTTTACGGGTGAATTGAATCAATGAGAACTTGATTTTGACTTTAGAAAGTCAACAGGGATCAATTTCCTTTGATTTTGACTTTGCAAGTCAACAGGTCAAGTTTAGAGACTTGGCAGGATCAGTCCCTGAAGTTTGAGATCAGGAAATGGCAGAATTAGACCCTAGGGTTAGATTTAAATGGGTTTAGTTAACGGGGTTAAGTTTTAGATAGGATATTTAACGGGATTATTAACAGAGTTAATTTGAAAAGTCCGGATTGTCACATCATCCCATAGTTGAAAGAATTTTCATCCCGAAAATTAAATAATAAGAAAAATTTTCCCGGGATATCACAACATCCCCTAGTTGAAAGAATTTTCGTACCGAAAATTAAAATAGTACCTTAAGAATTTGACGTGGTGTGCTTAAACAGATTAGGATATTTGCGCATCATCTGATCCTCACGCTCTCACGTGAATTCTGGTCCGCGTTTCGAGTTCCAACAGACTCTGACAATAGGGATTTTATTGCGCTTTAACATTTTGACTTCCCTATCAATGATTTCGACAAGTTATTCGATGAAACGCAACTGTTCATCAATATGTAGTTCCTGAAGAGGAACCGCGAGTGACTCGTCTGCTAGACATTTCTTCAAGTTTGAGACGTGAAAAACGTTGTGTACTCCACTAAATCCTTCAGGTAGGTCCAGTTGATACGCTACTGGACCAATTCTCTTCACTATCTTGAATTGCCCAACATAACGAGGATTCAGCTTGCCTTATTTCCCAAAACGAATGACACCCTTCCAAGGTGAAACTTTTAATAAAACCATATCCCCTACTTGAAATTCTAACGGTTTACGATGCTTATCGGCGTAGCTCTTTTGGCGATCATGAGCTGCTGCCATACAGTTTCTAATTTGAACGATTTTCTCAGAAGTTTCAAGTACGAGTTCAGGACCTGTAAGTTGACTATCCCCAACCTCAGCCCAACAAATAGGAGAACGGCATTTTCATCCATATAGTGCTTCGAATGGAGTTGCCTTGATACTAGTGTGATAACTGTTGTTGTAGGAGAACTCCCCCAACTGTAGGTGAGACTCCCAAGTGTTACCGAAATCAATCACACAAGATCGTAGCATGTCATCCAAAGTTTGAATAGTACGTTCTGTCTGGCCATCAGTTTGAGGATGGTATGCCGTGCCCATATCTAGACGCGTGCCTAAAGCTTTATGTAACGACTGCCAGAAACGAGAGGTGAATCGTGCATCACGATCCAAAATGATAGAGATTTGCACCTCGTGCCGAGAGACCACTTCTTTCAAGTAAGTACGAGTAAGTTTTTCCATCTTATCAGTTTCCTTGATTGCTAAGAAGTAAGCAGATTTTGTTAAATGATCGACTATTACCCAAATGGTATCACATCCGGTAGGAGTTCGTGGCAATTTTGTGATAAAGTCCATGGATATTTGCTCCCATTTCCACATGGGAATCTCGAGTTGTTGGAGAAGGCCAGAAGGCTTTTGATATTCAACTTTGACCTTCGCACAAGTCAGGAACTTGCTCACATAGGTGGCTATATCGGCCTTCATCTTTGGCCACCAATACATCACTTTTAGATGATGGTACATCTTGTCAGAACCTGGATGAATAGAGTAACGAGATTTATGAGCCTCATCCATGACTAGCTCCCTTAAGTTTCTGAATACTGGAACCCATACTCGCTCTGCAAAGTAGCGAATGCCGTCAGATTTGACCTCGAGTTGTGCTTCCATACCGCGTGTACCTTCCAGCGGTAGGTTCTCCTCTTTTAGGGCTTTGAGTTGAGCACTACGAATTTTGTCACGTAATCCAGGGTGAATAGTAAGCTGAAATGCTCGAACTCGTTTGGGCTTGGTTTTCTTCCGACTTAGGGCATCAGCTACAACATTAGTCTTACCCGGATGATACCGGATCGCAGAGTCATAATCATTCAAGAGCTTGACCCAACGACGCTGTCTCATGTTCAGCTCTTTCTGCTCAAAGATATGCTGAAGACTCTTGTGATCGATGTAGATGGTGCACTTGGTACCGTACAAATAATGTCTCCATATCTTAAGTGCGAAAACTACGGCTCCCAACTCTAGGTCATGAGTGGTGTAGTTTTTCTCATGAATATTTAGTTGATGCGAAGCATATGCGATCCCCTTTTCTTGTTGCATCAATACACAAACCAAACCTTGAATGGATGTGTCACAATACACCACAAAATCATATGTTCCCTCCGGAAGAGCTAGAATAGGTGCACTGCAAAGTTTCTGCTTAAGGAGTTGAAATGCTGACTCTTGGTTATCGCACCAGTTATAGGCTTTACCCTTCTGAGCTAGGGCGGTGAGAGGTTGTGAAATCTTAGAAAATCCCTTGATGAATCGATGATGATAACCAGCCAATCCCAGAAATTGTCGCACCTCAGTCGGAGTCGTTGGTGCTGCCCAATTCTTGATGGCTTCAATATTTGATGGATCGATATGTATTCCCTTCTCATTAACCACGTGTCCTAAGAATTGAACTTCTCGGATCCAGAATTCACACTTGGAAAACTTAGCATACAACTGCTCCTGCTTAAGTAATTCCAGAATTAAGCATAGATGTTCCTCATGTTCCTCCTTGTTCTTGTAATAAATGATGATGTCGTCGAAAAAAACGATGACGAATTGATCAAGGTAGGGTTTACACACGCGGTTCATGAGGTCCATGAACACCGCGGGTGCGTTGTTTAATCCAAAAGGCGTGACCATGAATTCATAGTGGCCGTACCTAGCTCTGAAGGCAGTCTTAGTGATATCCTCGTCTCGGACTCTCAGTTGATGGCAACCAGACCTAATGTCTATCTTGGAATAGAAACTTGATCCTTGGAGTTGATCAAACAGATCATCTATGCGGGGTAAGGGATAACGATTCTTGATCGTCACTTTTTTCAGCTCACGATAGTCGATGCACATGCGGAAAGTCTCGTCCTTCTTTGTTGACAAATAGGACCGAAGCTCCTCATGGTGTTGAGCTAGGTCGGATGAAACCTTTATCCAACAACTCTTGCAGTTGGGTAGACAGTTCTTGTAATTCACTGGGTGCAAGTCTGTAGGGTGCTCGAGCATTAGGCGTTGCTCCGGGTGCTAGGTCGATTAGAAATTTCACTTGACGATGCGGTGGAAGACCAAGCAGTTCTTCGGGAAATACTTCCTGACAGTCATGTACGATTGGGATGTCGTCAATCTTCTTCTCACCTGATGGTTGTTCGGCGACGACAGCCAAAATAGCAGTATGAACTTTTCGAAGACACTTTTGTACTTTCATGAACCACTCATTTCGCCTTGGACGGAAAGGGTTTCTCCACTCGGAAGAGGAAAGCGAACAATTTGTCACAGCAAATGATTTCGGCTCGGTTTTTAGATAACTAATCCATGCTGATGATTATGTCGAAGCTGTCAAATGTACTGGCGTAAGGTCAATTTTAAGCGTATGACTAGCCAATCCTAGTTTACTTCTCTAAGAATGTGAGTTGCTTCGATTATTTGACCGTATACCATCTCTATAATGTACTTAGTTTCTAATAAAGTTGGAGTATGATCGCACCAAGATGAAATTTGTGAATTCATGTTGAGACTTCTAGTGAGACCCGTGCTTATAAGGTAAGCGTCGGTCAATGAAAAGGTCAAGGGAAGAGGTTCACATGTAGGAAAGAAGAATATAATGAGATCTAGATATCAGTCATACAAGGGATAGGTTGTCTGTTTAAGTAATCGCGTTCAACTGATGGTTGGTTAGATTAAATCCTCGTTTCCTAATGTTATTGGATCATTTCACGAAGAAAGAAATTCGTTTACAGGTTTGAATATGCTGGGGTATAATTCGAATTAGACTAAGGATTAGTCACCGGATAAGGCAGTAGGGTCAAATTAGATTTATTGTTGTAGCGTAAGGGATAACGTGTTAGCTTAGAAAGAATTCCACAATTTCCGCTTACATAGTTGGGGTCGATAAGTTTTCCATGAGATTCCATTAGAGTTTCAATCAAGATGATTTCTGTGATCACGTTTGGATGAGAGTCTGAATTTCTCTAAGACTCTTTCGTGAGTGAGATAAAATGATGGATCCTATTAATGATTGCTCAGTGTGCCCGTAACCATCTTCATCCTGATAGTAGCGTCTATCATCTGTTGAACAGGTTTAATGATACCAACTAGTCGTTGAGCGGGTTACGAGAATTTCTACGGACAGTGGAAACTTAAGTCAGTAATTCACATATTAGGACCATTTATCCACACACTAGGTTTCACCAGGACTTACATGCACCTCAAATTACTATTACGTGTGCACCCGTAATGATAATTTGCTTTGCATGCTCACCCTAGTTCTCCCTGTCCTGTGTCATAACGTCCTTTAGCATGTATTGCTGAGTACAGAGTGTTGTCAGATATGATAAGTCATCGAAAAGCTTAGTCATCAACTATACTTTGATCAATTAGAACTCATATCGGGATGAGCAGTCGAGAATGGTTTGATCCTAGTATTCACTCGAGTTGAAACATAATACAGGAGTCCAATCCAGCGGATTGTAAATGAGATCATGGAACAAACATGTACATGAAATGCGATTTCGAGAAATGAAACTAATTCATGAATACAAGTTACATGAAGCAGTAAAGTAGCCGTCCTTTCAACTGAGTCAAGATAGGGTTTGAGTATGCATTGAGAAATGCGTTCTCAGATTTGTGGTCAATCTATTCTCAACAGAATATTGATCAAAGACGCGAGCCTAGGGCTCGGGAAAGTGATGACATCTACGTGTCAATGGATTCTACAATAATGCGTGCAACGGTCTGCCTTCATTCGGCGTATTGTTGCTGGCGGGTACAGTAGGGACTCGCATCTGACGATACCAACTCCCAAAGAGATATGCGTTAGTGCTGAGTGTCATCCATAACATGGACCTGAGAAAGCCCACCATACCCAACAGGTGATGGTGATGTAACTGACTCCTCCGAAGGCTCCGTCTCGCTGCCCTCGGATGGGAGTGGATGATGTTCTGGTGATTCCCCGAGTGTTGCCACTGGGAATGATGATGCAATGCAAATGATGTGTTCCTCATCAGCAGAGGGTGATATGAATGACGTCAACATGACTGCAATGCAATGTATGTCTGGATGATGTGTGTATCATGTATGAATGTCTGTGTCGTGTAACTAATGCATGTGTGCGGTTATAGTCTAGTATGAAATCCTAGTTCTCTATAACTAATGGCTCTGATACCCATCTGTCACACCCTCAAATTCCACTAACGGAGTTTTACCGTTTGGTGCGTGACAAACCAGGATCTCAGTTATTAGTTACATCAAACGACACTATATGGGACATAAATGAAATACCATAAAAGTTCAGAGTTAATGCGGAAGCGCTTAAATAAGAAAATAAATGCTCAAAACCAATGCACTAAAGTATAATAAGTCAAGTAAATTGTTTTAAATGTTTGCAAAAGGATGAAATGCTAGTAGGACTCAATGCATGTCCTAACCATGCAACCTGTGCCTTCGCGACCTGAGAAACATGTAAGAAAAAGTGTCAACACGAGGTTGGTGAGATCACAGGTTTACTAGTAAATAAACTGTTTGAGTGTTTGCAGGATCCACATACGTAAGTCACACCTATTGCTAGCTAGGCAATGTACAAGTTACTCTAAGCGTTCACAACCGAAGCTGGCTGTTTATGTTTGGGTGCCTTCCGCCATTGCTAACATCAACAAATGGCAAGTGTTTAGAACAATTTACACCCGTTAGACCTCCAATCAAGTTAGCGCGACTAACCCGGGTGGGGTTTGTCAAACCCAGTAGTACTCCTCAAATTTCCTCGCTATACTCCATATATTAACGGTCCGAGTGTGTAAGGACTTTGCATGTTATGTTTGCACTTAGGTACACAAGTGGTAATGAAATACTATGTGATCCATGTCCGTGTGTATGTCTCTCCCTGGCTGGGAGACAAGTAACGAATGCCTGTTCGTATGCATGTTTCTCCCCAACGGGAAAACAAGTAAAATACTGTTTGTTTATATGCATGTTTCTCCTCAATAGGAAAATAAGTAAAATGATGTTTGTGTGTAAGCATGCTTCTTCCCCAATAGGAAAACAAGTAAAAAGGGGATTTGAAAGACACCTGATCTGCGTAGTAGG
Source organism: Smallanthus sonchifolius (assembly GCA_023525975.1). Classification (NCBI taxonomy): domain Eukaryota; kingdom Viridiplantae; phylum Streptophyta; class Magnoliopsida; order Asterales; family Asteraceae; genus Smallanthus; species Smallanthus sonchifolius. Next base: position 95,165,673 of record CM042021.1, on the reverse strand, counting down.
TATTATTACACAAGTATGAGATTTGGTGCACAAGTGTTAGACTTCACGTCTTACGTATGCCCTAGATTTATAAACAACAATTAGGGATGCAACGGGAAATGTGACGACAACAAGAAAGATTGAACGTCCTAAAGAAATGTTCTAATGATTTAGAGTAGACGAACGTGTCCACGGGAATGAGGGTTTTTAGTTAATAAATGTGATGAACACGATACACGACGAATGACCAATTAATTATAAAACAAATATGTTCAAGCGTCGACGTTATTAAGTATTGATGTAGAAAATAATATTATTATATTATTTTTAAATTCGTAAGGTTAATACGATATTTATTTATGTGACAAAATAATAATTATATTATTTTTGTTGCGAATATATAATAAGTTATATTATGTATAAACTCGAAGCGTTACACAACGCTCGTTAAAGCTACGAAAATATATTATCTTTAATAGTGAAAATACTATTAAAACCGTTACAAGAAACCCAAAACATAATATCATTTGCTTGTGTGTTTTCATAAATCAAATAGAATTTTACGAAATAATATAATTTGTATATTATATTTTAATATCACTAAGTTTCTCAAGATGTTTTATAAAACCGATCTCGAGCCTTCGGGAACTTCCGGGTTTCAAAACATGTTAATTAATTAATATAACAAAATAGGAATTAATGGCATAATTGTAAATCAATGAAAAAGTCCCAAAATAAAAATTTGCAGGAGACCAAATTCAAATCCGGGTCTCCTGCCTAGGAGGCCAGTGACTTAACCATCTCTGCCCGCTAGGGTCATCGCGACAAACATTGGATCCAAAAGGTTTTACTTAGAAACTCCCGATAGCCCCTCCCCCCAAGATCGATCGCGATTAAGTCCAGACCCAAATCCACCTAATTCGATCGTGACCGACTGAGAGTTTATAGGGGTTTTGTTAGACGATGAATTTCGAATCGATTGGTGTGTTTAATTGCAAAACCAACTAGTTTACGTGCGTTTAATCTCTGATTCAAGGTCCGAAACCCCTAGGTTAAAACTTGAAATCAAATTGAGTAAATCTTATAATGATTGGGGTTGAATTAATGGGGCTTTTATAGATTGAAACCTTACGAATCTAACCTCGAGGTTTAATTTGATTAACAATGGGTCTAAGGTCAAAAGCCCCAAATAGTTTTTATTATGAACCCTAGTTTACGAATTATGAGCAACTCGATGTTAATTGATAAAATAAACATAGGGCTTTCAATGAGTGACTGATTACGAAGCTAACCATGTGAATTAATTGGATTATGATCGAGTCTAGAATCAAAAGCCCCAAATTGGGTTTCGTATGAACCCTAGATTCTGGGTCTCGACCAATTCGATGATATGAGCCCCAATTAACATAGGGCTTTCATTCAATGGATAAAAACGAAAGTGTGGATGGAAACAATTACAAGAAACGTTGACGGATTGATGGTGATCGACTAAGCCGAGTTCCGATTTGCGCGAGTCGATCTCCCATGCTACTGGATTCGCCTACGATTGAATTGCTGTGTGCAAGTGATTCTCTAACACTCGCATAGGATGCGCAAGAGCTCAATTGCAGATTGAATGGTCGAATTGATCGACTTTGATAGAGGTGAGGGACGTTTTGACGGTTACGACTTTGATTACCCATAATGGGATTAATTCATACTCAATAATGAAGTTAAATGTTTCAATCATGGTCGACATTATCGTGTTAATGAATTTCAGTTTCGAATTTGGACTAATCACAATATCACCACCATATCACTACCATGGGACCACCATCACGAACTAACCTTCTCCGACATGACTAACTTCCACTCGCGTCAACTTCTGCTATCACCACCGTAACCATGTTACAACGAACCCACTGCTGCTGTCGGAGCTATGGGATCAGCTCACACGCCCATCGCAGCCGCTGTTGGGTAACCAGAATACCCGTCTCCATCGTTGCCTTCAATCCCGTCAGAAATTAAACAACCATCTCTATCATCTTGTTCAAACCACAGTAATAACTTTATCACCACCACCTACCGCTAACTTGGACGAACCACCTCCACTACTGTATCGCCGGCCGTTTCTCCTTCTCAGACAATATCGACCGGAACATGCCGTCTTTCATTGCAACCTAGGTACTTTAGTTCATCAGTTCGTCATAGTCGGGCAGTCCAAGCACCATAGTTTGCTAAGGAGGGTCGGGTTAGGGTTTCGCGAAGGTGAGGGAGGGATGAGGTTGCAGGTCGACGAGGGAGGGAGTGGGGAAGGGGTTTGGCGACTGTAGTGAAGCATTAGAATTTTATGTTTAAAACTTGAATCTTGTATTCAAATGATAATAAACTTTTGGGATGTTATAGGTGATGGCTTATAAAGACAAAGGAGGTCTTGGTGTTGGGCCTTTAGAAGCGTTTAATAAGGCGCTCATAGCTAAATGGAGATGGCGTTTTGTTAATGATCGAGAATCCATTTGGGCTAACGTAATCTCGGCAATTCATGCTCATAGAGTTGGTGCTACTTCGGATATGGGTCCGGTTGGGGGGAGAGGGGTATGGCACCATATGAGGCGTACGTTCCTCAAGCTTCATGTGGATGGGGACGTTCCGTTTTTGTAACATCCCAAATTCCCTATTAATTAAGAACAAGATTTCGCTTAAGACGGAAGTTTTCAAAGAACGAGAGCATGGCACGATAGTTTAACAACTAATAAATTAAAAAGATGAAGATGTAATTTGTTCAAAGTTAAGGGGGCAATATGAAAATTTTATTAAACCTAATAACCTATTCTATTTACCTAGCCGCCAACCCATTCCTGTTTTCCCCTGTCATTTTCTTCGCCTACAACTCCAAATTGAACACCACCACCCCTCCATTTTTAAACCTCAATCGACCACAACCTGCCATGAATTTGCTCGGTGAACATGGAGGATGCGAATTAGGAGTCCCAACACAGGAGCCGACCACAAGGATGGTTCGTTCAGCTTCGAATCGTGCTAAGCCGAAAGGATGTCGGCGACTAGGGCTCGTCGGCAGCAGATGGAGGACGAAGACCACAGGTGAGTGTGAGATTTTGAACTCAGATTTGCGCGAAAACAGTTGTTCCTTGGCCATCTCTGACGGATTTATGGTTGTAACCGGAATTCAAATCGGTCGGGATTCCATGTTTTCACCGTCGGATAAATTATGGTAAGAAACTTGTCCAATCTCGATTTCAAATATCGATTAAGGTTAAGTTGGGCAATGTTAAACGAATAGAATGGCTATCTGTAGCAAAGGCTAAGGTGAGTTCAAGAATCCCTATTTTACTGTTTTAGGGTGGTGTGCATACTCAAGAATTAGACGTTTATAATAAATGTATTTTATTTCTTGAACGTTTTGTAAGAAAGGCAATGGTTTATTTACTTAAACATTTTGTAGGAAAGAAAGATAAGAAAGATAACGGTTTACTTAACTAAACGTTTTGTAAGAAAACGGTTTATTTAACTAAACGTTTTGTAAGAAAGAAATATAAGAAAGATAACGGTTTTTTTAACTGAACGTTTTACAATAAAGAAAGATAACGGTTGTTTAACCGAACGTTTACAAGAAAGAAAGAGAAGAAGGAATGGTTTATTTAACTATGTGTTTTATAAACAAAGAGAAGAAGAATAAGTCAAATACATTGTCTAATATGTCAGAGTATGAGACCTAGATAAGAAAAGACTTGGAGTAGTAGCATAGTCCTAGAGGCTAGTGCTACCCTAAGCATAGTAGCAAGTCTTGAGGTAGTAGTATAGTCCTAGTGACTAATACTACCCGAAGCCAATGTTGCGCCATGGGCTGAGACCGACCAAGATGTAACATGTGAATAATCGGGATAGTGCTCGGGAGGGCACTAGTTAAGAGGAGTAAGGACGGTTACTCAGGGGTTAACGTGATCCTACGAAGGTTAAATTATGATCCGACGGTGTTATGGCCGTGATCCATACCCGTCGATGGAAGTTGTCGGTTTATGGACATAGGATCCATAGGGGCAACTAAATGGGTATTGTTGGTCCGCGTGCAGTTAAGCCTTGGGGGCAATACAAAAGGGAATTGATGGAATGTATTGTATTGTATTGTCGGTCTTCATGAAGTTAAGAAAGAGAAGAAGGAATGGTTTATTTAACTATATGTTTTATAAACAAAGAGAAGAAGAATAAGTCAAATACATTATATAATCTGTCAGAGTATGAGACCCAGATAAGAAAAGACTTGGGGTAGTAGCATAGTCCTAGAGGCTAGTGCTACCCTAAGCATAGTAGCAAGTCTTGAGGTAGTAGTATAGTCCTAGTGACTAATGCTACCCGAAGCCGATGTTGCGTCATGGGCTGAGACCGGCCATGATGTAACATGTGAATAATCGGGATAGTGCTCGGGAGGGCACTGGTTAAGAGGAGTAAGGACGGTTACATAGGGGTTAACGTGATCCTACGAAGGTTAAATTATGATCCGACGGTGTTATGGCCGTGAGCCATACCCGTCGATGGAAGTTGTCGGTTTATGGACATAGGAGCCATAGGGGCAACTAAATGGGTATTGTCGGTCCTCGTGCAGTTAAGCCTTGAGGGCAATACAAAAGGGAATTGACGGAATGTATTGTATTGTCGGTCTTCATGCAGTTAAGCCTTAGGGGCAATACAATACAAAATGACGAAACAAATGGTAACACAGATTGTAGACATTAATGTATGACTTAAAGAAAAGAGCACAAAGTAAATATGTATATATATTTAAAGAAGAAAGAAATATTTTAATGTATTATGTGTATAATATAATATGTATGTTTAAAGAACGTTTTTAAAGAAAACATATGATATAAAGTTAAAGAAAAAGAAACATTTGAACTCACCAACGTTAGCTGACTATTTTAGTATGCACATCAGGTAGCGAAGGAAAGAAAAATATATGACGCCGCGAGGGCTTAGAAGTGGATGGCTGCTACTGGCAAGACTGACATCCATGTGAGTAGTTTATGTCAGAGATGATGAAAGTTTAAAAGTTTTAATTGTTTTTGAATTTAGTAAAGACTTTAGCTGTTAATGTTTAATGTTTAATTCAAAGTTTAAGAGCTATGCTTATGTAATGTTTGCCAACTATGAGAGGTACCCGGTTTGGGTCGTTTTAGTTTTCAACAATTTCTAGGAAGATTGGGAGAGGCGAAGACAAAATGTTTTAGTTGGACAGGTGGTTAGTGATCCTAGCTGATAAATTCCCGACACTGTATGCATTAGAAACGGAATCTATGTCCCTTTTTTCCAATTGAGTGGATGGGAGTTCATGATCTTGGCGTCGCCAGATAAGGGGAGGGGCGAAAGTGTCTCAGTTTGAAGAGCTTATGGAGATGATTACGCAATTTCAGATTAGCCAAGATAGGGATTCAGGGTATGGTATATTAATGGCTCCAGGGAGTTCTTGGTTAAAGAGGTTAGATTAAAGATTGAAAACTGTATCCTTCTGAATTCGCAAATTCCTACGAGATTGTTAAAATGTTCCTAGGAAAATTATTATTTATGCTTGGAGAGTGTTGCTGGATAAATTACCTACTCGGTTTAATTTGGATGACAAAGGAGTAGATGTTTCGAGTGTTTTGTGCCCCCTGTGCGATGAGCGAGTGGAGTCTCTGGACCATCTGGTAGCATTATGTCCACTAGGGAGATGTATTTGGAATAGAATCAGAGCGTGGCTGGGGGATCATTCCCATCTGACTGTCGGCCAGTTTCGCTTATGGAGTGTCTTGATGAATCTTTATGGAAGGAGAGAAAAGAGCTTACGGGAGAAATTATTTATGTCACCTTTTGGGCTATTTGGAGTCTTAGGAGCGCCTCGTTTCATGGAAACAAGAGTATAAAATACTCTTCTCTTTTTGACGATGTGGTACGTTTGTCATTTCGTTGGTATAGAGTGAGGAATAGGCGTTGTAATCTAAACTGAACAGAGTGGTTACGAAATCCTTTTATGTTTATGTAACTCCATGTGGCTAGCTTCTTGCTAATCTTTCGTTTTTAATAAAAATCTGTTGTTCCAAAATATTAATTAAATAAAAACAGTAAAATATAAAGCAAGTCAACGACCAAGATTTGCTCATTAGGCTAACAATAAGCAATGAGAAATTCAAGATCACATAATCACTAAGGTGAAAGAGTCAAAGAGACTTAAAGACAATTAAAAACCCTAAGTTGAGTGAAATGAAAGGAAGAGATACTGAGTGACAATCGAGTCTTTGGTTTTAAATTTTGTAGGCGGTGCTAAATTGATGATGATTGTGGCATGATGAACAACGTAACAAGAGTAAGACAATTCTATGCTAGAGACATGGAGCCCAATGGGATATTAAATATAAAAAAAGTTGAAAAACACTAGAAATAGATGGACGTTGGAAGTCTAGAACTTCAAAATGGATGATTCACGAATTGAAGTTGCGAAAGTGGCAATGCGGTCTAACACTCTAACCGGCTATTTTTCCCTTTGTAATTTAGCATCAAGCGCAAATAATTTGGATTACTGTCATTTGTTGCCTTTGAACTAATTTATATACTTTATATACTTAGCATATTTGTATTAAATTATATAATTACTACATATTTAACATAAATTAATAATTAACTTATAAAAAACAGATTCTTATAAATTCCTCATTTTTTTCATCTCAAATGAACATAAAGAAGGTTGCATAATGTTTTTTTATTTAATATTTATTTATGATTGTTATTTAAACAAGTTTTGTAACTGACCAATAGTTTTGTATAACTATAGAGAAAATATATGAAATAGTTAATTAATTAAAAAAATACTAAAAGGTATTATTATATTATATATTTTTAATTAATTAAAAAAAGGTTGCATAAATTAGAGCAAAATAAATTATGTACGTATGTATATCGAAGACAAGCTGGGAATTCGGTGGGAGTATGAAAATAGTGAGTGTGTATTTGTAAAAGAGGAAATAGTGTCACATTAAAAAAAATAGTTTAGTGTCAGAAAGTTTTCTTTACAGGCAAATCTAATGACTTATAATGGATTATTACGATTTGCCACTAGTGATTATATAAAATCATGGCATAAAGCCTAAAGTGTCTTTAAAGTTTTTATAGTGGCTCTTTATTTTTAAGGTCAATTGCCCTTTGTAAACATCTAAGAAAAACACTTAATATGATACCTGACTAATAAATATACCTTCTAATCGATTTGTGCAAAGGAATAACAACTTTTAAGGTAAGTTTTATTAGTGGTTTCTCAATCCTAATATGACCATTTACCTAAGCATGGTATGCTGTTTTCGTGAGGATTCCGCTTCATCTAACTTCAAGATTGACTTTCTCATATGCAACATTACTCTGTTTACGAGTAATATATACTTTCTGAAGGCTTTAATCCTAATTGAGTCGGTTTCGAAAGAAAGTAAAAGTTAAAGGGGTAATTCGAAATAGTTTAATTAATTAATATTTAATTAATAGTTTGAATGTTTAAAATTATCTGGTTTGATTAATTAGTAGAGATAATTGAGATAAGTATTTGAGTAGGATTAGTATGTTTTATTTTAGTATAAATAGATGGTTAGGGCCTATGTAATGTGTGTCAAGAATTAATAATTAACAAGAAAGAGTCGATCTTTTGAGATCAAATTCTGTGTTCGTATTTTTGGGCCTGATTTTCAACAATTGGTAGCAGAGCGTGGTGTGTGCAGTTTTGAGAGTTGTTTTTCGAGAGAGGACAGCCCTTTGGCTGCGAGGCTGAGAAGGAAGCAAGTAAGCAGCCACGTTAAAAATTGACGGCTGGGAAAGTGAAGCAAAGGCTTCCACGTGAAGAGAAAAAACCCATGATGTAGAATTAGGGAAGCAAGTAAGACTTTGAGAATTAATTGAAGCAACCAACCAAGAAGCTGAATTGTTTGATGAATTAAATTCGAAAAACGAAGACAGGAAAGCAAGCACACTGGTTCTTTAATTCAAGCAGGTTAGAAGGTGGAAAAAAAAAGCAAGCAAACAAGCTCATGTAGGAAGAGGTCACGGCTGGAGGAAGAATTGTTTAAGAAGAATTAATTTTTTAAATTGTTTCAACTGAGAAAGTTGTAAGCAAGTAAGAAGAGTGCTTATTTATTTTAAGTAGATAATCAGGTTATGTTCCATCTGATTAACTGAAAGCAAGCAAGTTGGGTTCAAATTTTTTTTGAATCCAAGAAAGAAGGTTTTTAAAGTAAGGTAACAGGCAGTCAAGAGCCAGTTCTTGAAGAAAGAAAGAAGGCAGTCAAGAGCTAGTTCTTGAAAAAAGAAAGAAGACAGTCAAGAGTCAGATCTTGAAAGGTAGTCAAGAGCCAGATCATGAAAGGCAGTCAAGAGCCACATCTTGAAGAAAGTAAGAAAGAAGGTAACCTGATCTTTTGATCAGTAACAAGAGCAAGAAAGCAAGCAGAAGCAAAAAAGCATGAAGAACGAGCATGAAGCAAGAACGAGCAAGACCCGTGAGGTTCGATTGAGAAGGATTGCAAGGTAGCAAGAATTGAGAAGCATGTCATAATTAGGATTAAGGGAGAGAATGAAGGCTTTAATCCTAATTGAGTCGGTTTCGAAAGAAAGTGAAAGTTGAAGGGGTAATTCGAAAGAGTTTCATTAATTAATATTTTGAATGTTTAGAATTATCTGGTTTGATTAAATAGTAGAGATAATTGAGAAAAGTATTTGATTAGGACTAGTGTGCTTTATTTTAGTATAAATATATGGTTAAAGCCTATGTAATGTGTGTCAAGAATTAATAATTAACAAGAAAGAGTCGATATTTTGAAATCAAATTCTGTGTTCGTATTTTTGGGCCTGATTTCGAACACTTTCTTCTTGACAATTGCTACTTTATTCAGGTCCACATGGAACGAATGCTTAACAATAATCTTAGGTATACTTCACTCATATCCCATGGAACCCAAGCATATGCATCAAGTTTATTCGTGAGGAGTTGTGTTAGTTGTATCTCTACGATAATAAAAAACTCCCATAGCCACCAACTCGTTGTAATACACACCACATGCACATGTATTCCCTTGTATGCCTCCTTAGTGTGTGTTTGGGATTCCTTATTTAACCTCAAAAAGTATTTTTTGTCAAAAGTAATAAGAAGGTTTGAGAAGTCACACCCTACTTACTTCTTAAAAACAACTTTTCACACCCTATTTTCCCACATTCTTTTGGTTTATCAAAAAAAGCTTTTAACTTATTAACTTTTTAAAAACGTTAATAAGTCAATAAGTAGATTTGAAAAGAAATCTCAAACACCCCCTTACTTCTTCTGATTGTAGATTATTGTGAATATAAAAACATATAATATTAATAATATGTAAAATATGTATACCAAGAAAAGAAAAAGAAATCATACCAGAACACTAGTAATATGTATAACAAGAAAAGAAAAAGAAATCAACTAGTACAAAAAAGAAGCTTTTAAAGCGGTTAAATTGATTTATTAAAACGGTTCAAGAATTGTTTTAAATGTATGCGCCGTAAAACATCACATCCTTTTTAAAACGGTTCAAAAACAGCTTTAAAAAAAAAAAAAAAAAATACCGCATTAACTGAAAAATAAACAGCCAATAATAACTTATTTATAGCGGTTCAAAATCAATGTAAAAGAAATACACATCAAAACTTTTATATAAAACGGTTCTAAAAAATAAAATACAACGGTTATTTAAAATTTAAATAAATTATTTCATTTTACCATTTACAGTAGTTCAAGAAACCGCTTTAAAAGAATTTTTTATAAAAAAAATCAAATTATTATATTTAACAATTACAGCGGTTTCAATTATGTGCAACAAACAAAAAAACTTCCAAAACCAAATATAATACAGCAGTTGCTCAACAATCCATTATATATGTACCGAACATGTTCAAAAGCAAATATATATACAACAAACCAAATATATATATATATATATATATATATATATATAGGGGAAGGTTACGCTAAGAAGTGGTTTTTCGCTAAGAAACGCTAAGAAGTGGGTCAAACGAACTCCGATTGAGCTCATTCAAGCGGCGTTGTAACCGTCTCATCGAACTCTAATCCGGACACAAAAACCTAAACCCCCCTCCACCCGCACCCCGAAAAGCCTAAACCCCCCCTCCAACCCCACCCCGAAAAGCCTAAAACCACCACCCCCACCCCCCAAAAACCTAAACCCCCCCACCCCACCCCCCCAAAAACCTAAACCCACCCCACCCACCCCCAAAAACCTAAACCCCCACCCCCACCCCAAAAAAAAAACCTAAACCCTAAAAGCTAAGGCTAAAATCCTAAAATTCAACGCTAAGATCTAAACCCTAAAAGCTAAACCCTAAAAGCTAAGATGGTAGAGTTCTACGATACGGTTCCAATGCCGCTGGAATGAGCTCAATCCGAGTTCGTTTGATATCGTTTCTTAATGTTTTTGTCACTTCTTAGATTTCTTAGCCAAAAACAACTTCTTATTTGATCTTCCCCCTATATATATATATATATTTAGAGAATAGATCATCTGAGAATTGTTAAATATTTTGAAAACTCGCTAAAACTCGCTAAAAACAATAAAAAAAATATTTATTTGTTTAAAATACTAGAATTACTATTCAAATACAACATTTTTATATGAATTGATATGTGTAAATTTGCATTTACTCGTATATTATAAATATTTTCACATGTGTAAGTCTCTAATGTACACATGTGTAATCCTTTACCATGTACGCATGTGTAAATGTTTATAATATACGAGTACATGTAAATTTACACATATTAATCGACATAAAAATGTTGTATTTTCATAGTAATGTTAGTATTTTAGATAAATAAATGATTTCTTAATATTTTTCGGGAGTTCTCAAAATATTTAGAGTTCTCATTTGAACCTAACCTATAACATCTCGAGTTTTAGAGCGCGAAAGAATTCACGATAATTAAAACTTAAATAAGAAAAAGGGAAGCGGGCTTAGGCCGGGGTGTATGGGCCGAAAGGGGCAAGGGTTTGGGCCCTTATAAGTCTCAAGACCAGCCCTAAACCCTCACTTCCAACACCATTTTCGGATTTCTAGAGAGAGAAAGTGAGAGAGATCCTAGAGAGAGAAAGTCCCGGTTTTCGAATCCGAGCTCATAGGATCGTAGTCATACGTATCTGGAACGTTTAGCTGTGGAGAAGAAGCGTTTACAGGTAACCGATTCTCCTAGATGTGAGTTTTTGTTATGAGTTGGGTTTTGAAGAAAAATCAGGTAAAGGTGGGGTTTTTATGTTTAAAAATGGAAACAAAGTATAGATTTAGACTCTCGTTTAGAAAACACAAGTCTGGAACATAAAAGTTCGGATCTGTAAGCAAAGCTTTTGCGGGGAAGAAGGTTGCCCGCAAGCAGGTCCTGCGTACTTATCAAGTACGCAAGAAGCAAAGCCTGCGTACTTATCAATTACGCAAGAAGCAAAGCCTGCGTACTTATTAAGTACGCAAGAAGCAAAGCATGCGTACTTATCAAGTACGCAAGAAGCAAAGTCTACATACTTATCAAGTACACAAGAACGAAGTCTGCGTACTTATTATGTACGCAAGAACAAGGCCCTGTGCTAAGTGCGCAAGCATCAGATCTATGGGTATATATAGCTGGTTAGTGAAGTCAGTATGTTCGCCTAGCCAGAAATGGTGAAACCATTTAGCGTCGAGTTAAGTCTGATACGTGTCAATTGTTATGATTGTTCAGATTGTGTGAGATCCAGTAGACCATTGCAGCTAAGATACCAGGTGAGTTCTAATCCCCTTTTTGCCTGCTTTAGAGGTGGTGTGCATACTTAGTGTAAAGTGTTTATTACATATTTTATATTAATAAACAAAGTGAAAAGCTATGTTTAGTGTAAAGTTTAAAAGAGGCAAATGTACGTTCTGAGCAAAGTATACCTATATTATTGGCAAGCGTTTACTATATTTTCATATACATAAACAAAGGCATAATATATGTGTTAGTATGTCAAGTAAAGCAAGATATATATTTTAACAAGCGTTTACTATATTTTCATATACATAAACAAAGACATAATATATGTTTTAGTATGTTCAAGTAAAGCAAGATATATATTTTGGCAAGCGTTTACTATATTTTCATATACATAAACAAAGACATGATATATGTGTTAAGATATATTTCAGTAAAAGCAAAGGTATTTATGGCAAACGTTTACTATATTTTAATATACATAAACAAAGGCATAATACATGTTAAGTTATGAATAAGGCAGATAAAGTTTTATGAACAGAAAGTTAATAGATTTCCTACGGGAATGTGTACCAGTTATAAAGGTCCTTGGGACAGATGTTACTTGTACAAGATGTCAGATATGGGTTCTACCCATTAGTAAGAACCTTTGGGTTCGCTAACGGTTGTATAATTGGGATGAGTGACGGCGGTTGCTCAGGAGGTCCACGCAACCTCCCCGTAGTGTTAAGCGGTATTGTCGGTTCATGGTCGTTGATCATGGGGTCATTGACCAGGGTATTGTCGGTTCATGGTCGTTGATCATGGGGGCATTGACCAGGTACTCGTCGGTTCATGGTCGTTGACCATGGGGGCGATACAGTAGTGACAAGGGAATTAACGGATAAGCGGTAGTGTCGGTTCATGGATGTAAGCCATGAGGGCAGTACGGTAAAGAGGAATTGACGGTTTATTATGTGTTTTAAACTGTTTGAAAAGTAAAGTTTGTAAAGTTTAGCCTTATTGGCAGTATATATGTTTTAGTAAATATTTTGTATAATTGATTTAAAGTAAACGTTAGAACTCACTCAACGTTGCTGATTTTTAGTATGCACATCAGTTAAGTGTAGGTGGCAGTAGATGGAAGTTGATGCTTGGTTTGGCCAGAAGAGTTACCCGAAGATTCAGCATCTGGCATCCTGTTTATGTTTCTTTTGATTATGTTGATTAAGACAAGTTTCAGTTGTATTTGACAAGTTATGTTTAGACATGTTATGTTTCCCCTGCGTATGTTGAGATTTTAAATCGTTTCCGCTATGATAATGTATGTCTTACGTTTAAGTGCTATGTGTTGGTGAGTAAATCCAATAAGTGAGGCCTCCCGGGTTTGGGGCCTTACATAACCCAATTTATATATATATATATATGTATGTATAGCGGGAGGATCAAATAAGAAGTAGTTTTTCGCTAAAAAATCTAAGAGATGACAAAAACCTTAAGAAACGATATCAAACAAATTCCGATTGAGCTAATTTCAGCGGCGTTGAAACCGTCTGGTTAAACTCTACCATCTTAGCTTTTAAAGTTTAGATTTTACGTTTGAATTTTAGGGTTTAGATTTTTTTTTGGGGGGTGGGGTGTTTAGGTTTTTGGTGATGGGTTTAGGTTTTTTTTTGGGGAGGGGGGGGGGCGGTGGGGGGTTTAGGTTTTTGGGGGGTGGGGGTGGGGGAGGTGGTTTTAGGCTTTTCAGGGTAGGCTTGGAGGGGGGTTTAGGTTTTTGGGGGTGCGGGTGGAGGGGGGTTTAGGTTTTTGGGTCCGGGTTAGGGTTCGATGAGACGGTAACAACGCCGCTGGAATGAGCTCAATCGGAGTTCGTTTGACCCACCTATTAGTATTTCTTAACGAAAAACCACTTTTTAGTGCAACTGTCCCCTATATATATACTAGGTTAGAATCCCGTGTATTACACGGGCTGTATATTGAAAACAATATAACTTATAAATTTGTAAATACATCCTAATTAACTTGTCAGACTATTATGATCGTCTCGAGATATATTAAGTGGAAATCTATACTAATAAATAAAGGTTTAAGTTGAACACATGTCACTTCCTCATGCTTTCTCACATTAGTTTTCCCGCCTCCCTCTCCTAATAAATACATGTGTATCTTATTAATTAATAATAATATTATAAATATATTATTAAATAAAAACACTAATTATATTAAGTAAGAATATATATTATAGAAAATCAAAATATAACTAATTAAAGAAAAATACTAATTTGTTATATACACACATTTCCATTTGATATCTCGAGACAATTATAATAGTCTGACAAATTAGACGATCATAATAGTCTGAAAAATTAAACGATCATAATAGTTTGACAAGTTAACACGTATTTACAAATATATAAGTTATATCGTTTTCAATATACAACCCGTGTAATACACGGGACTCTAACCTAGTGCGTGTATATAACAAATTAGTATTTTTCTCTCATTAGTTATATTTTGATTTCCTATTATATATTCTTATTCTTATTTAATATAATTAGTATTTTTCTTTATAATATCATTATTATTTAATAAGATACATGCACATTTATTATGAGAGAGGGGCGGGAAAACCAATATAAGAAGACATGAGAAAGTGACAAGTGTCCATCTTAAAACTTTATTTATTAGTATATATATATATATATATATATTATATCCGGTAAAGATCAAAATGACCTGACATATTTGAGCGAATTACTCAATAATTAGCAAATTACACAATGAGCTGGAAAACGTAAAACACAATGATGAATACATATAACACAATAATGAAAAATATTTGATAAAATGAACAAATTACACAATGAGTTGGAAAGCGTAAAACACAATGATGAATACATATAACACAATGATGAAAAATATTTTATAAAATGAGCATATTACACAATGAGCAAATTACACAATAATGCCTTTTTTTGTATATAACGACACAATACTCGTTTTTGTAATTTTTTTTGTTTTTTTATATAACGACACTATACTCGTTTTAAAGATAAAAAATGCTTGTTTTAGTCATTGTGTTTTACGTTTTAGATAATTTCGTGTTATTTTTGACATTACACAATAACCAGACCTGACATTATTATGTAATTTGCTCATTTTGTCAAATATTTTTCATCATTGTGTTATAGGTATTTCTCATTTTGTTTTACGTTTTCCAGCTCATTGTGTAATTTGCTCATTGTGTAATTTGCTTATTTTGTCAAATAATTCTCATCATTATGTTATATGTATTCATCATTGTGTTTTACGTTTTCCAGCTCATTATGTAATTTGCTCATTTTGTAAAATATTTTTCATCAATGTGTTATATGTATTCATTATTGTGTTTTAAGTTTTACAGCTCATTGTGTAATTTGCTCATTATTGTGTAATTTGCTCATTTTGTCAAATATTTTTCATCATTGTGTTTTACGTTTTCCAGCTCATTGTGTAATTTGCTCATTTTGTCAAATATTTTTCATCATTGTGTTATATGTATTACACAATGACAAGACCTGACATTACAAAATGACCAGACCTGATATTATACAATGACGAGCAAATTATACAATTAGTTGAAAAACGTAAATTTTTTTTCGTTTTTGTATATAACGAGACTACTCGTTTTAAAGATAAAAAATGCTCGTTTTTATGGTGTGATTCTTTTTAAAAAATAATGTCGTATGTAAAAGTTATGAACGTTTAAAAGGGGCGAGGGGGGGGGGACTTAATAAAAAGTTAACAAAAATAGGCATGACTAAAATACCCTTTTAACAAAAAAATTTCATACAATTTGATCTCAACCATTAAATCTTTTTTACAATTTAATCTAATGGCCCTAAATCCTTCTCACCATTCTTATTTTAAAAACCATTTTTATTTGAATGTAACCATATATATATATATATATATATATATATATATATATATATATATATATATATATATATATATATAGGGTTAGGTTCAAATGAGAACTCCAAATATTTTGAAAACTCGTGAGAACTCGTGAAAAATAATAAGAAATCATTTATTTATCTAAAATATTATCCTTACTATTAAAATACAACATTTTTATATCGATTAATATATGTAAATTTACATGTACTCATATATTATAGTTATTTACACATGTGTACAAGGTAAAGGCTTACACATGTGTACATGAGAGACTTACACATGTGAAAATGTTTATAATATACGAGTACATGCAAATTTACACATATTAATTCATATAAAAATGTTGTATTTGAATAGTAATTATAGTATTTAAATCAAATAAATGATCTTTTATTGTTCTTAGCGAGTTCTCAAAATATTTAGGCGTTCTCAAATTATCAATTCCCTATATATATATATATATATATATATATATATATATAGGGTTAGGTTCAAATGAGAACTCCAAATATTTTGAGAACTCGCGAAAAACAATAAGAAATCATTTATTTATCTAAAATACTATCGTTACTATTAAAATATAATATTTTTATATCGATTAATATATTTAAATTTACATGTACTCATATATTATAGATATTTACACATGCGTACATGGTAAAGGCTTACACATGTGTACATGAGAGGCTTACACATGTGTACATGAGAGACTTACACATGTCAAAATGTTTATAATATACGACTACATGCAAATTTACACATATCAATTCATATAAAAATGTTTTCTTTGAATAGTAATTATAGTATTTTAAACAAATAAATGAACTTTTATTGTTCTTAACGAGTTCTCAAAATATTTAGGCGTTCTCAAATTAAACATTTCCTATATATATATATATATATAGGAGAAAGCTAAATTAGAAACTCACTTGAGTTGAGAAAACACACGAAATTCATACGTAACTTGTTTTTTTAGGGTGGTTTTATATGTATTTTCGTTACCAGAAAAACAAAAAAAATAAAAAAGCCGAATACTTTTTTTTTAAATGTTGAAAAATTAAAAAAAAAATCAGCGTTTTCATACGTCAGCATATTACATATGTAACACGGGATGTTGCATACGTAAATAATTTTTAAAAAACTTTATAAAAAAACCACTTAGCGCTTTATTGTTTTTTGTTACCAAAAGTGATGAAAATAAATATAGAAGTTATCCCAAAAATCAAAAAAATATTTTACATATGTTTTAAACTTTTACATATGTAACACAGTGTTTCCATATTATCCACCCATATATATATATATATATATATATATATATATATATATATATATATAAAAGAAACCATCTAACATTTACACTAAATAAGATATAAGCTCTAATGTTGTGATAAAATACATTCATTTATTTTTCACAAAATAAAGTATAAACTTATCTAATGTATGTTCTACAAATACGTTAATTTCATCTTAACGAGGGGACCTACGATCACTCATTATCTAAAGCAGATAAATAGTTAAAAAGTAGATTACAGTTCAATATATATTATACTTTAATGTATAAAAAATATAAGTATGTAAAATATACTGTCGTTTGCAAATAATCACAAAATCATACATGGCCTTCATTACATAATATCCACATTCCCTACATAATATCCACATTCCCAGGTTTCAACTTATTGATTGCACTAAATACATTGAGTTGACAATTAATTAATGAAAACACAAAAATAAACAAACTCTAAAGAAAACAAATAGAAAACTTACATTAACCATTTGCCACTCTATTTTCTTTCTAGTAACGTTTTCAAATAGTTTCGTAATCTGGTAACACGAGGCATCCTATCCCTTTTTAATTGAATCAATAATGAATCCCTTGGAAATTTTATCTCCGTGTTTGCAATGAATCATAATTAACGACCAATGACTACTAAATAAATGAACTTTTTTGAAGAAAATTAATATTTTAGTATTAAAATAAATGAAATAAATAAACACCATAAGTAGCAAAAATAAATATAAAATAAATGGAAATGGGAAACCTATGCTAACCTTTGCCAATTGGAGCCACTCCACCCATCTGCACCCAAGCTCCACCAACACCCGATTTTTTTTCGAATACATAACCCGACGTCAAGGTTGTTCCAGAAACACAACCTGACATCGAGGTTGTTCCGGACACACAACCCACCATGTCTTGAAGAAGAAAGCACAACAAACCGAAAAAACACAAAAAAAGGGTGAAGTGACTCCGGATAAAGAAGTTGCACTTGCTCGGGTTGGATCACCATATCCAAACACCCAAAATTTGGTAACTTATTTAATTTTATTTATTTTTTATTTTAATTATTTAATTTTATTTATTTTTGAACCTAGTTATTTAATTTTATTTTTTAGGTAACAATCAATTTAGCCAGGATTTTTGGAGACTCGTTAGTGAACATTTTCATGCATCCACAGGTAAAGAACCAGACACATGTACTGTTGATATGTTAACGCCCAATTGGAGGGATCTACATTTAAAAGTCGGGAAGTTTTGCGGTATACACAACAAAAGATTAAATGCACGTCGTAGTGGTGAAAATGAGTTGAATGTTTTTAATGACTCATTGGATTAGTAAAGAACTACGGAGTTCACACCGTTTGTTCATATCTGTGCCTGGAATATGATGAAAGGAAGTGTGAAGTGGCACACCATCCCATTAATGGGACACTCATCATCGTCAAGCAAGCGTACAGAAACCTAGACCTCGATTACACAACTAAATCTCCTTCTGGTGGCTGTTTTCAAATAAACCTCAACGACACTGATGACGATGAGGAACATGTGGACTCAACTCCAAGCAAACCGAGGCGCCCGCCCGGTTAAAGTAACAAAGGTAAACGGACAACGTCAACATCTAAAGATCCATACTACGAGCAAACTTTGGACAATATATCAGAGAAGATGAATCGCTTCAAAGACCTAACACAGGAGAAGATCAACTTAAAGAAAGAAAAACAAAAACACTCCGATGATAAGATTAAGTTGATGAAAGAACACCAAAAGCACATGGATTTGAAACTACTTTGGGAGAATATTGATCATTTGACAGTCCGGAATCGTGAAATCACAAAGAAAACGAAGCAAGAGATTAGGGAAAAAATATGGAATGTATTAATTTCTTTATGTTTAATTATTATTTTGTAATGTTTTAAAAAAGTAATATTAATATTAATGTTTTCTTTACATTTTATTTTTCTACATATTAAATTTAAAAATATATGTCTAAAAAAATATGTATATACAAATAATTAATGATTAAGTAATTATTATAAATTGTATCACTATCACTAACTCATTAGTTATTACACATATTTATGGTGATCACTTAACTGCGTACATGATGTTTATGTGACAACACTTTTTCATTAGTATCACTAACTCACTACACACAACTTTATTATTAAAATATACTGTAGACGTTTATCTATATTATAGTAGATTTTTGGCATTAGGATTTGGTGTATCTTTTAGGATTTATCTTTAAATCTCAACTAGTAGTTTTTTATACTAACTTTATAACTATTACCCTAGCGACTAATCAATTATAAATCAACTCAGATAATTTATACACATGGTACATGTTTTTTAATGTATTTTAGACACAGGGAAATAAGGGGCGGCAATTTATGGCAAAAGATGTAACTCGACATGAAAGTACGTAATCAGTTTTTTAGTTGTTATGTCTAACCTATTAAATTAAACGGATCATTTTTTAGTTGACGTTTTTAACCCGTCTACTTCAACGGGGTAATGCTCGAGTTATACTAAAATTAAATACACTATTTTTTTTTAAAATTAGAGTAAAAAACAAATTTTTTTATATAAGTTCAATCCACTAACCCATTTAAAACATGTTTAAACTTTTTACAAACCAACATATTACAATTGGATTACAACATACTACAACCCGCTAACTAGTTTACAACCCCTTTAGCTAAATGGGTTACACTAGTCATGTTGGGGTTAGTGGGTACATGATTTTAATTTAAGTGTGTCCATGTTACTATTGATGCATTTGACACACACATATATGTCGTGTTCGGGTTCCCGAATTTCAAACCGTCAACCCGCTAAAGCAACGTAGTGGGAATACAATGCATAGCACCATCAAGCCTATTGACCTAAAAGTAGTATATTTTGAAGGAAAATACTAAACATAACACTGTGATTGTTGAGACATGGTATTCGTATATTTAAGTCTGTGCACACCAAGAAGAGAAAGGATATTTCAGAATATAAAATGAACACCCTTGTATATAATATAATTCCATTCTTTTCATTCATCTTCCATACAATTTAATCAAATGTTGCATAAAGCATCTATCTTGCATGAAGTTTCATACAAATTTACTTGACTTGAAGGATTCTCCCATTGCACAAGTTCCTTAATCCCCTTCTCAATCTCCCTAGTCTCCCTTACTAAACCTCTCAAACAAAAGGCAAAAGCACTTGAACTCAATACCACCTCATGCTCCTTCACCTCCTCACGCCCTTCACCAAAAAAGGTCATTTGATTTTTGTAGATAGGAATTTATCAAATTGTCTATCTTGTCCTCACCATTTGCTCCATGAATATTTAGCTTATGATGGCTAGTTGATAACTTCCCCAACTCAAGATCACAAGCATTACTCTTTTGAAGTTCCATCTCAAGTTTGTTTAGAGATTTGACCAAAAATCTCAACATCATCTTCAAGTTTATCCAAACTCAAGTTTTCTTGTTGCAAAGAAGCATTTGCATTGTTTAAAAAGACTAAAAGACCCTCCATGTTTGACAAAGTCTTCAATAGTTTATTGTAACAAACACCATTAAAGGGCAAAAACCAAAAGTTGGGTTCCATTTCAGTCTCCTCAATGAACATTCTTAACTCATTCACATTAGCTTTAAGCTTCTTTAGGCCACCTTCTAGACAATCTTTTTGACCACCATGGATCACCATGCATATTAAATAAAAATTATTACTAATAGGCTCGTCTAAGCTCGCGAGCCTAGTCAAACTCAAACTCGTTTATTAAAAGAACACAAATATAAGCTTGAGCTCGTTTAAACTCAGCTCGATTCCATCTTTTATTGAGTTGATCTCAACTAGCTTACAAGTTGTTACTCGTTTACACCACTAGTTGTTTGTTCATATCAAAATTAATTTTATATCTATTAATCCTGATGACAATTTTAACATGATACATAGCCTCTTTATAAAATACTTGATTTAAAAAAAAACATATTTTAAATATACAAAATGGAAATTGAAGGTTACTTTCTTGGACTTGATGCCATTTAGAAGTTTTCTTCCTTTAATGGTTTGTGACTTGGCTTGTGAAACAAATGCTTGCGCACTTGTGTCGTCCTTCGCACGAAATGCCTCTACACACAGTTTAACCATCTCTGAAGCATTATCTGCATAAAGCTTGTACTTCTTTTTCACCTAAATAAATTACAACATAACATAACTAATCAGTTAAAGTATTATATTATAAAAGTTTATATGACTACTGCAAAAACAGTTATTTCTGACGGTCTAAAAAGTTGTAAATTCATCGCAAAGGCTTTGTCACCTTATATATTTAGTTTATGTTATATATATGTTTTAAATATTTGAGTTGATACTGTTAGCAATTAGCAATATTATTTGTGAAAGACACGATTTTATATGTGACTTTTATAATCATTTATCTAATTATTAAATGATCAAATATAATTACTTATTTATTTAATAACCTATGACTAGTAATTGGTTGATGGGCCCACTTACTCTTATTGAGCCATTAATGAGTTTCTCATTGAGTGTACATATAAATAGAGAGTTAATTAAAGAGAATTGACTAATGAATCATTCAATTACTATCACTACTAAATCGTCCCTCTCTTTCCAAAACCGTGAGCTCTCAACGATCTCACCTTAGCCATCCTAATCGTACACCCTAAACGGGAACCCGATCCAGATCAGAGATCATGAAGTCTTTCCACTCTGCGGTTAGCTTATCAGGTATTATTTGTTATTATTATTATTGTTTTCCATTATCATGTTTCAAGAACTGATCAACATGTGGTATCAGAGCTTATGTTGCTTAATCAGTTCTTGTTTCATACCCTAAACTGAAATTAAAATCGGAGAACATAGTTATGTTAAAACGGTTTGAAAATCGTTCTAATCTGTTTCACGGTTTTTTGTTAATAACTTCACGGTTTTTGATCTCATAATTTTACGAGATCCATTAATCTTCGAAATTTGTTAAAATAATGTTTCAAGATTTCGATTCCATGCTTAAATCTGATAATGATCAAGAACTGTTTCTTATGTTCTTCAAATTGTTCTTGATAAATTCATCCTAAAGATTTGATGAAATCCCCTTATTTTGGGATATGTTAGGATTTGATTCTATTTTTCCTAAAAATGTGCAACTTAATCTCCAAGTTTTTGAAATTTTATTATTATTTTAATATTCGAACTAATATACTTTGAGATATACTAAAATACCTTAAAGATTTTTTTTTGAAAAAACAGAATATATTCAAATCCCTTAAATTTCGCACTGCCTTATCGGGTCTTAACTTTCACGGTTTGTAATTTACCTTTTCACTTCACGGTTTTGTTTCATGGTTTTTGGTCTTCACGATCTATGTTTCACGGGTCTCTATGTTCACGGGTCTCTATGTTCACGGGTGTTCAAGTTCATAGTCTGAGTTTACGGTTTAAGTTCATGAGTTGATTTACAGTTCACGGTTTGTGATAATGAACCGTGAACCTTCCATGAGCCGTGAACCCTTACCTTAGCCGTGAACACTTAAAGAACCGTGAACCCTTAATGAACCGTGAACCCTCACTTTAGCCGTGAACCATTAATGAACCGTGAACCCTCACCTAAGTTCGATTCTCGCTAATAGGGAGGTTTGCTATTAATGAATGCTTTAGTTTTTGTTTTGTAAAACCTTAAACTTAAATGTTTTATAAAACCTTAAAACTTACTTGAATAATACCTAATAGCTTCACTTCTGCCCAAAGGTGATGTGATGCATGTGTAATTTTATTCAAGCCTAATTAAGCACTGTCCTAATATGAACTAATTGTTTTCTTAAAATCTTATACTTTACAAAACCTTAAATTAGAAAACATGCTTAACTTACATAACACCTAAAGTTTCACTTCTGCCCAAAGGTGATGTGTCACGCTTGTAAAGTTATTTAAGTCTAATTAAGCATTAGTTCGCCTAAAATACATAAATGTTTCTACTTCTGCCCAAATGTGATGTGTTACATTTATGTTCCGTGATCTTAATTATGTGCATTCTAAACAAATGTTTCACTTCTGCCCAAAGGTGATGTGTTACATTCTTACTGAACATACTTTCTATTAAATTTTTCCTAATACTAAACAAATGTTTCACTTCTGCCCAAAGGTGATGTGTTACATTGTTTAAGTAGAACCTAATTAAATCTATTAGTTTGGTGTTATAATAGATTTTTATCACATCTTCGTAAAATAATTGTTTTTAAGTAGAACCTTATTTAATTTATTATTTATATCTGCCTTAGATTATTACCCCATGTAGAAATAAAGACTAATGGCTACAAATATCTCTAAGTACAAATGCTGCTGATCTCAAAGATTGCTGCGGATCGACAAAGTTGCAGCTGATAGGCTTTATCCGCTGCTGACCAAACTTGCAGCCGATAGCCCTTATCTGCTGCTGACCAAAGATGCAGTTGATAGGCTTTATCCGCTGCTGACCAAAGTTGCAGCTGATAGGCCTTATCTGCTGCTGACCAAAGTTGCTGCTGACCAAAGTTGCAGCTGATAGGCCTTATCCACTGAAGATCAAAGTTGCAGCTGATAGCCTTTTCACTGAAGATCAAAAGTTGCAGCTGACTGTTCTTGATAAAGCAACCAATACCACTGACAACTTTCTGCTGTTACACTGACACACTCTACGCAGAAAGAATGTCATTAGCATAAGACAATAAA
The DNA here is from genome assembly GCA_023525975.1 of Smallanthus sonchifolius. Taxonomy (NCBI): domain Eukaryota; kingdom Viridiplantae; phylum Streptophyta; class Magnoliopsida; order Asterales; family Asteraceae; genus Smallanthus; species Smallanthus sonchifolius. The sequence goes on along the minus strand of CM042021.1, from coordinate 95,141,995 downwards.
AGACAACGACGCTCTCCTTTTGAGTATTCAAGCAATGATGCAAAGAAGACGTTTGAATAAAGTTAACCTTTGTAGTTATTATTATTGTCTTTATATGTAGAATAGCTTCAATACAAGATCAACGGTCTGTGTTAGATCTGATTATTAGAATCAAGGGTATGTCTTGATTCTAAGTTACTATAACGACGCTCTCCTTTTGAGTATTCAAGCAATGATGCAAAGAAGACGTTTGAATAAAGTTAACCTTTGTAGTTATTATTATTGTCTTTATATGTAGAATAGCTTCAATACAAGATCAACGGTCTGTGTTAGATCTGATTATTAGAATCAAGGGTATGTCTTGATTCTAAGTTACTATATAAGTAGTACTTAGATTCATTGTAAAAGTACTCTTGGCTTAAGAAGTTTTCTCTGTAATCTTGTAACACTTGAAGCTTAATACAAATCGCATTTATTAGTATTTTTCTTGTCTACTTGTTTACTTTACTTAAGTTGTTATTGTTTCCGCCAATTTCAATTGGAATAGAACCATCTTGTATTTACCGATCCTACAAGTGGTATTAGAGCTTTGGCTCACAGATTAAACAAACTCACACTTGTTTAATCACTCTCTGGTTCTATTCTTATCTATCTCTTTGCTAAAGTCACTCATTGTCTAAAAAGCAAAATGACTCAAAACAATGGATTTGAAGATATCAGAAGTATCAACAGGCCACCAAGACTGGTGTGTCTGGGGAAGACTACGATATGTGGAAGAACAGGATGGAAAGCTTCTTCTGCTATCAGGAATATGGGATGTGAAAATCCATTAAAGATGGACCATACACACCTATGGTGTCCTCAGCTGATTCCGGAGGTACACTAGTTCCCAAAGAAACCTCCAAGTACTCTGATGAAGACATCAAGAAAATGGAGGTAGACTTCAAAGCCTTGGGAGCCATTCAAATGTGCTTACCAAATGAAGTTTTTCACAACTTCAGAGGTTACAAAACTACTAAGGAGCTATGGGAGGCTCTTCAGAAGATGTTTGCAGGCTCAGAGGAAGTCAAAGAAAACAGAAGGGACATCCTGAAGCAGCAGTACGAAAACTTCGTCCGGAAGGAAGGTGAGTCCCTAACTATTTTATATAACAGATTTACTTATCTTGTAGGTGAGATGCAGTGCTCAAAGGTGAAGCTGGAGAATGAAGATATTCTCAAAAAGTTCATCAGGTCTTTACCTAGCTGTTGGACACTCTACACAGTGTCCATTAGAAGAACTGAGAATCTGAAGACTCTCCAAATGGCTAGAGATGATTCAGGCAAAAGAACGAAGCTCAAGCTATCAAAATGCCTCAACATCCACCACCACCTCTGCCCTCCACTCTGACCACTCAGGTCCTAGTTCTAGCAACTACTATCCTCCCATTGTCACCAATCCACAAACTCCAACCTTTCAAACAAACACCTCACCATTTCTCCTAGAAGTTCCTCCTCAAACCTCAACCTCTGCTGCTTTTGTTTCTGAAAACTCAAGCAACATGTCCTTTATCAAGGAGGATCTGGAATGCTTCCATCCAGATGACTTAGAAGAAATGGACATACAGCACTCATATGCCATGCTCTCTATAAGAGCAAAAAGGTTTTACTCTAGAACCGGAAGACCCATTCCAAGCAACAACTCCAACACCAGAGTTGGTTTGGATAAAAGCAAACTAAGATGTTACAACTGTAACCAACTGGGTCACTTTGCTAGAGAATGCAAAGCACCCAGGGCAAACCCAACAGCTCCTTAATCGAGACAAGATCACCAAGCCCAACCAAGACAACAACAGCAACAAGCCACTCCTCCAGTTCAAACTGCAGCTTGTGCAGCTGTTGGGACCTCTGACTTTGACTAGAGCTTCCAGTATGAAGATCTGCCTGCTAACAACCAAGCTCTTATGGTAGACACAACTAAAATACCGCCTTAGGTATATTAACATCTCTGTTCCCAAGCTTGTATTTATAAGGTGTTAGGCTACAGAAAGCATAATCAAAACCTTATAGATCAAAATGAAGAGTTTCATCAAATGAAATCTGAATTCACAAAAGTAGAAAACAGTTATAAAGAAAAAATTAACTGCCTAAAGAAAGAGATTTCATCACTAAAACACGAACAAACAAACCTTGAAACTCAGATTGATGATCTACTGGCTAGATTAAAAGCTACAAGAGCAGAATTGGCAGAACAGAAAGTTCATATTGACAAATCTGAATTTGCATCCAAAAATCTGCAAAGACTTTTGGATGCTCAAATTCATGACAAGGTAAAAACTGTTCTAGGGTATCATGTTGAACAATACCAAGCCGTTGCACCTCATGCTGACTACGTTGCCATCCATGAACCAAGCTTCAATCTCTCAAATCTTGAAAAGGCAAACCGAGATCTTGATCCCTCAAGACATGAACCACTGGTGCAAGAATGCACTACCTCGTCAGAGTCTGAGTTTGAATCAACTTGCTCAGAGCCCACTATGGTATCCTCATCACGAGTACAAATAACAGCACCGCCTGTTCTTAAAGTCATTAAACCAAGTGCTCATGTCCCTTTACCAGCTGCTCCATTTCCTATGCCTTTCAGCCAAATCAAAATCAGCTATCCTCCAGAAGGAAGAAAGCTAACTGTTGAAAAGGGACAGTCCTCAACTTCCATCAACTCCAAGCCTCAAAGGAAGGTGTTTGACATATGTCATGCTCCTAGAGAAAGAGTTCCATATGTTCAAAAGACATTGGAAGAAGCCACTTTTGAGCACAACAAAGCTCACCCTTGGAAATTCAAAGACCTTTTCAAAAGAAAGGATTACGTTTATCTTTCAAGGGACAAAACTGGCTAAATCATGCTTTGTCTGTGGCAAATACAATCACATTGCCAGCACCTGCTTCTACTACCTTCAGCAGCAGAGGAATCAACAACAAAGAGTTCAAAAACCACATGCTTTTGAGAAAGAAAACAAAAGCAAACAGGTTAGAAGCTTTGAAGCAAAGGCAACTCAATTCCGAAACTTTCCTTCTCCACCAAGGAAGCAGCTGCCAAAATCTCAACAAACTTGCATCATCTGTGGTGAATCAGATCACTTTGCTGCAAATTGTCAATTTAACCCTTTCAACCAGATCCTTCATCAAGCCCCTCAAAGACAAAAGGTAAAGAAGGATCAGCATACATTGGTTGTTAAACCATCAGCTGCCAGAAAAAGTGTTGGTAATCAAGTGAAGCACAAGCAACCTAAAGACAAGCCTTCAGCAGCAACCAAATCTGCTGCTGCTCAAACAAAACTATCAGCAGCCACAACATCTGCTGCTGATAAGCTTAAGTCAGCAGCAACAAAATCTGCTGCTGAGAAGCCAAAGCCATCAGCAGCAACAAAACCTGCTGCTGATAAGCTAAAGTCCCCAGCAGCAAAATCTGCTGCTGTTAAAGAACTTCCATCAGCAGCCAAAGCAAAATCAGCTGCTGACAGAGAAAAGAGAACTGGAAGACCATCTCCTCAACAATGGAAAGCCAAGATCCCAGTTTCTATCACTCCAAGAATCATCATTGGCTTTGTTGAATGCACACATGATGAATCTAACATTCCAAGAACCCTTTTCTTCAAGGATGCAAGCTCTTGGACTCCTCCTACTAACTAGATATATATCATGTGCAGGAACAGCCAGGTCACAAGAATAACACCTGGGTGGTAGACAGTGGTTGTTCTAGGCACATGACAGGCAACAGATCCATCCTCTCCAACTTTAGACACTTCAATGGAGGATATGTTGCCTTTGGAAGTGACTCAAAGGGAGGATCCATTACTGGACAAGGAACGGTGTCCAGCGAAAGAATGAGTATTGATAAGGTCAACTATGTCAAAGAATTGGACTTCAATCTCATGAGTGTTTCCCAGGTCTCTGATCAAAAGCATTGGATTCTCTTCACAGATAAAGAATGCTTTGTACTATCTCCAGGCTTATCCAAACCTCCTCCAGAAAAGATTTTATTAACTACTCAGAGAAAAGAAAATCTCTATGTACTGGACATGAATGAAGTCACTCCATCTGGGAGTGTTTCCTGTTTTCTGTCAAAAGCCTCAGTTTTATGAATCAGCTCTCTGGCACAGGAGATTAAGTCATGTTAATATCAAAACTATTAACAAACTGGTGAAGGATAATCTTGCCAGAGGGATTCCTGACAAAGAATTCCAGCTAGAAGACCACTGCATTGCTTGCTTAAAGGGGAAGCAACACAAGAGTTCTCACAAGCCCAAGACCTTGAATACAAATGACACTCCACTACAGTTGCTGCATATGGATCTCTTTGGTCCTATAAATGTCATGTCAATGGGCAAGAAGTCATACTGTCTGGTGATAACTGATGACTACACCAGATTCTCATGGGTATACTTCTTGAGAACTAAAGATGAAACTGCTGAAATTCTCAAATCCTACATTCTTAGGGTAGAGAACCAAAGCAATCAAAAGGTGAAGATCATAAGGTGTGATCAGGGCACAGAGTTCAAGAACCACACTTTGAACTATTTCTGTGAAAGCAAGGGGATAGAAAGACAATACATTGCTCCAAGAACTCCTCAACAAAATGGAGTTGCTGAAAGAAGAAACAGAACTTTAATTGAGTCAGCAAGATCTATGTTGGCTGACTCAAAATTACCTCACACATTCTAGGCAGAAGCAGTTAGCACAGCCTGCTATGTGCAAAATAGAGTTCTCATTGTCAAGCCCCTCAACAAGACACCTTATGAACTTTGGTTTCAAAGATTTCCCTACATTGGGTTTCTAAAGCCTTTTGGGTGTCCATGCACCATTCTCATCACACATGGGGTTCTTCCTAAGTTTGGTGCCAAATCTGATGTAGGATATTTTGTGGGCTATTCCTCTCAATCAAAGGCCTACAGAGTATTCAATTCAAGAACAAGAATTGTGGAAGAATCAGCAAATGTGGAATGTAGAGAACACATTGTCTGTGAGCAGGGAAAATGCCCAAACTGGCTCTTTGACATAGACTCCTTCTCCCAAATATTTGAGCCTCTCATCTTCTCAAATATGGAGTCTTCCTCTACACAAACACCTGCCTCCACTTCATCCACTGACTACAGACTGGATTTTCCCAAATCTTCTATCAGTCTGAGAAGACCATCCATTGATCCTCCATCAGTTGTGGAAGCAATTGAAGCAAGTGAAGCCGGAACAAGACTCTCCAATGTCACCAGCAGCAGCCTGTTTGAAACTGAAAATTTAAATGAAGACTCTTCGGTAAATGCTGTAGATGCTATTGCTGAAATATTGATGTGGCTGCTGATGTTGAAGACTCTTCCACCATGAATGAAGAGACCCCTGATCAAAATCAAAGCAATATGGAGCAAGGGATACAGCTGGAGGTGGTACCAGCACAGAGGATCCACAAAGCACATCCTCAAGAAAATATTATTGGCCATGTCTACCAAGGAGTTCTCACAAGAAGCAAATCTCACGAGGCCAATATATGCTTGTTTTCATGTTTTCTATCTCAGGTGGAACCCAAGAAGATAGATGAAGCACTGAAACACAACAGCTGGATTGAGGCAATGCAGGAAGAGTTGCTGCAATTCAAGAGGCAGGATGTCTTGAAACATGTTGATCTTCCACCAGGTCAATATGCTATTGGCACACGATGGGTTTTCAGGAACAAGCAAGATGAGAGAGACATTGTAGTCAAGAACAAAGCCAGACTTGTAGCTCAAGGCTACACTCAGGAAGAAGGAATTGACTATGATGAAGTCTTTGCTCCTGTTGCCAGGTTGGAGGCCATCAGAATCTTCCTGGCATATGCTGCATCCAAGAATTTCACTGTCTATCAAATGGATGTAAAGAGTGCCTTTCTGTATGGGAAGATTGGTGAGGAAGTATACGTCAAACAGCCTCCAGGCTTTGTAGATTCTGCACATCCTACTCAAGTGTTCAAACTAGACAAAGCTCTGTATGGCTTACATCAAGCACCAAGAGCCTGGTATGAAACTTTGTCAGGATATCTACTAAGTAACAACTTCAGAAGAGGTGCTATTGACCAGACCTTGTTTATCAAAGATGAAGGAGGAGAAATCTTACTAGTTCAAATCTATGTTGATGATATCATCTTTGGATCAACAAGGAAAACGCTGTGCAAAGACTTTGAGATTCTGATGCACTCAAAGTTCGAAATGAGTTCAATGGGTGAACTAAATTTCTTTTTGGGTCTACAAGTCAAACAAGTCCCAAATGGAATCTTCATCACCCAATCCAAATATGTAAAGAGCAATTTGGAAAGATTCAAGATGACTGACTGCTCTGCTGCAAGAACCCCTATGCAAGTGCACCATCAGCTGACTCCAGACAAAGATGGCCAAGACACTAATCAACATCACTACCGTGCAATGATAGGGTCTCTCATGTATCTCACTGCCTCAAGGCCAGATATCATGTTTGCAGTATGTCTCTTTGCAAAATTTCAAGCTGCTCTAAAGGTTTCACATCTTCAACCTGTCAAGAGAATTATTAGATACCTAAAGGGAGCCCCAAGACTTGGGCTTTGGTACTCTAAAAATGACAAGTTCAATCTATATGCATACACTGACAATGATTAAGGGGGATGCAACTTAGACAAAAAGTTCACATCAGGGGGATGTCAGTTTCTAGGAGGGAGACTGATTTCATGGCAGTGCAAGAAGCAAACATGTGTTTCAACTTCTACTGCTGAAGCAGAATACATTACAGCTTCAAGTTGCTGTGCACAAGTCATTTGGATACAAAATCAAATGCTGGATTATGGGATGACTTTCATGGCAACTCCAATTCACATTGACAACATGAGTGCTATATCAATCACAAACAATTCGGTGCAACACTCCAATACAAAGCACATTGACATCAGGTATCATTTCATAAGAGATCAAGCTGAGAAAAAGAGGATTATTTTAACCAAAGTTCATACCAATGAGCAATATGCCGATTTGTTTACAAAACCTTTTGATGAAGCTAGATTTATATATTTAGTTGAATCCATTGGTATAATGAACTTTGATTAAAATCTATCTCTAAAATTCTTTTTTAAAATGTGTTTTGTCTTTTGTTGTAAATAAAAATTATGAGTCAGCAGCATTTTTGTCCTTCAGCTGCTGACAGGTTTAATCATCAGCAGCAAAGGATTTGCCACTGACTGCCTTAAGTTATCAGTAGGAACAGATTTCCTACGGATAGCTTTAAGGCCGTCAGCAGCAACATCCTTGCTGCAGATCACTGAATCCATCAGCAGTAATTGAGTTTGCTGCTGACAGACTTAACCTTCCGCAGCAACCAAGCTTGCAGCGGACAGACTTATCCATCCACAGCAACCAAGTTTGCTGCTGATGGGTAAATTTAAGTCCAAATTAACTTTTACCTACAGTAAAAATTAACGTCAGTCTTTACCATGACTGCCTCGGTGTATTACGGCTGTAACAGTAAAAGTGAATAAGATTGTACTGTACAAGTCATTTTGCTTTTTCCCTCCTCTGCCGTTATAAGAACAAATCAAATTTCCTTACCACCTCTTCACATTCAATTTCACCCTAAACCCATATCACTTTCTCTCAAGTCCCCACCACATTCAAAGCCTTCCATCCTTAAAACATTCAAAGCCTTCCATCCTTAAACCTTCAAGCCTTCCCTCCAAAATCAAACAACAATGGCAGAAATCAATAACCCTGATGATAAGTTCTCCCCATACCACAACCTTACAGCATACTTAACCAAGGGAAATAAATCCGAAGGATTCAATGATATGATTGACTTCCTATGCCGATCAAAGATCCATTTTTCCCTCACAACCAACCCTGCCATATATATCCCTCATATGGAGGATTTCTGGAATACCGCCGTCTACTCTACCGAACAGGGGATTCCCTAAATAAAAGCCAAGGTAGACGGCAAGGACATCATCATCTTTGAAGCTACCCTCCAAAAACATCTTAAGCTTCAGGATGAGGGAGCAGCCATCTCATACTCAAAGGACGAGTACATGAGGACCTTTGTATCCATAGGGTACACTGAAAATCAAACTGAGTATATAATCAAGAAGGCGCTGATGGGCCTTCCATTGAAGTATCTCTGTCACACTCTTCTCCAATGCATATCTCAGAAGAGAAGTGCATGGCATCAAGTGAGATCCGCACTTGCCTTTGCTTGTCATGGTATGATTACTGTCCTAGGTTTCAACTTTGCATACCTCATCTTTGAGGGTTTGAGATATAACCTTCAAGAGGGTCCAAAGCAACAATTTTTTATGTACCCAAGATTCTTGCAGGAGGTTTTCAACCAGGAACTAAAAGAACTCTCAAAACCTGCAAGAATCTACATCATGTCGGGACATAAAAATAATATTTTTCAAAGTATGAGAACTGTTTCCAAAAAGTTCTCAGGGGTCAATGTTCCATTGTTATCTACAATGCTGAACATACAAAGTACCACAGGTGACAGTTTAGCAATCCCAGCTGATACTGATCCCACACCCTCCACATCACATCCTGAACAACAATCTGCTTCCACCATTCGATCCCCTGTGCATACTACTAAGGATGCACAGGTACAAAAATCACTTACATCTGTTTTGGATGTTATCGTTCAACTGGAACAAAGGGCCCCAGTTGCAATGACATACACCAGAAAAAGGAGCAAGAAGACTCCTTCTCTTCTTGTCTCAAAGGCCCAAACCCAACCTCTAAGCCCTCATTCAGAATCCCAACATTCTGATGAGAATACCAAAAGGGATAGCCACAACACTAGAGAGACTTCCTTGGAAGCCTCTCTATTAGGATCAGGATCACATCCCGGATCCATAGAGCAACCCCCTGAGCCATTCCATTATTTCTCTTCTCTGAACCTAAGTGCAGAGGCACCTGGTTAAGTTAGTATACCTTCTCTGAAAACCACTATATCGGAGGTATTGATTGACTTGGCTGCTGGTGCACCCAACCCAGGTTCATCTCCCAAGAAGGTTCACTCTGGTAGTATTGACAGAGTGAATGAGAAAAGGGCTATCACTACTCCTGGTACATCAACTGCCCAGGAGGACAGTGATAACATAGCTAAGACCCTAACCACAGCAACTCATAGTGAGGATGTTTCCTGTGAAACACTCTCCACTGAGAGGAATCCCAGGCGCCAAGAAAACCAGGGTGATAGGGATGCAGAGGCTAGGCCTAAGGCCCCATCTAGCTCCAAGGATTCCACAACTGTGGATGAGGACAGACTGAAACTTCATAACTTGGAATTGACGGCCAGGGTGGCAATGCTAGAGGCTGAAGTGTCCAAACTAAGACACCAAGTCTCTATGTACGAAGCCCATCAATGCCCAACTATGCCTACTCCCTCTCCTGTATCAGTGGGAACCCAAACAGATACATCCCTTTTCACTGAGGTAACCAAAAAGGGGGAGGTGGTTACTAAGGAAGATGATGCTGACAGCCTCGAAGAATGGATACAAGAGCAGACTGTGTTTCAAAGTTCCCTATACAAACCTGCTTTTGTTCAAATCCATGACTTGCCAGACTCAGTAGATGAAGAGAAAGATGTCACTGAGGATTGGAAGTTAGTCGTCCGAGCTGTTGATGAGGTGCTACAAGAAGAAACTCTCCATGAAGACACACCTCCATCATTCAGCATTCTTCCTGAAGCTGCAGCCATGAAAAGTCATTCATCTACCCCCCAACTCTTCCTAATTTCAAAGAAGATAGAAATTGACTCCATTCTAGATTGGGGGTATGATGGAATAGCTTAGAGATTCTGGATTGGATGGGAGTTTAGTGGAGTAGAAGAGCTAAACTGAAACTCTCTTAATGCCCTCTAAGTTCTCAATCTGTATCTGACAAAATGCATCAACACTTCATCAGATCTCTCAGCAAAACTTGCAATCAGTAGGTTCTATGACTTAATGGAGGATAACATGCCCTGGTTTGAAAGACTACTAAAAGAAGCAAACAGGGTGGCTTATCCTGAATCTTCATCAGCAGCAGAACAAAGACTGGCTCCGAGAAGACTTGACATAATCAGGAGCAGTGCTTTAACTGAAGAAGAGGTTATCTGCTGGAGAAGATTCCTGTACAACACAATGGTCAGGGATGTGGAAGTGCAAGGATGGATAAGCACTGACTCCCATGACTTCACCTTCTTCCTGAGCAATGGATCTTCTCTCTCAATCAACATCAAAGAGATCTTGCTCCTACATTCAGCCTTCCTACACAAGGTCTTTGAGCTCAGAACACTCATCTGCAACATCAACTCCTTAGAAAGTCAAGAAATGACCAAACTCATCAAGGCTTATCTTAATAAGGAGGAATCACCTGCAATGACTGACTCTGACTCAGATCTATCCTTCCTTTCTTCACCAACATTCAAAATGACCCCAGAAGAAGAATCCAAGAGAAGAGAAAAGGAAAAGGTGAAGGATTGTTGGAAAGAAGTGACAGGTTTGGAATGGGAGGAAAATGAAGAAAGTGTCCTTCCATTGTCCATTCCCCAAATTGCCAATGAAGCTGAGATCCCAACAACATCTATTACATCTGATGTTGTGGTCCATGAAGCTGAAGCAGAGGCATCCAACAAAGACAAGGGGAAGGGACTTATGATAAAAAAAGATGAAGAAAGGATAGTGAAGGAAAAGAAGGAAAAGGAGGAAAGAAGAAGAAGAAGAAGAGAAAAAGAGGAGATGGCTGAATTACGAAAAGCTCAAGATAGAAAAACAGTCATTCTCCTCAGAGAACAAGAGATCCAGTTGTATGCAAAACAGCTGGATGATCTGAAAGTAAAAATTCCTGCAGTTTATCAAATTGAAGAAGATGAAGCTCTTGCTCTTCAACTGCAGGAACAATTCAACAAAGAAGAAGAAGAGATAGAGAAGAAGAAGAAGGAAGAGGCTAAGTTCAGAATAACTGATTCTGAACTAGCCAAAGAAATGAGAGAGGAGTGGGTAAAGGCTCTAGTTTCTCAAGGTGAGGATGCAGACTACCATGAGAAACTATCAAATAAAGAAATCTACAAAGCCTTCATGGGTCAGCAGGGTCAATTGGCAAACAAGAAAAAGGCTGAAGAAGAAGAAAAATCCAATCAAAAGTCCAAGAAGACCATTGCCTTTAACCGAAGATCCCATGAAGAAAGGAAGATGATGATTGACTACCTTAAGGCTAGAGGAGAGAGTGGAAAGAGGCTGGGTCCCATGAACTTCATGAACATGCAAGCCCTCTACCTTAAAGTCAAGAAGGATGAGGAAGAAAGACTGAGGAAGAAAGGCTCCAAGAAGATGGTAATCATTCAAGAAGAAGAAAGGAAAATAAAGAAACCCAAGCCTTCTCCCTCACCCAACACTTCCTCAATCCAACAACCTTCCACTCTCCATCCTAGACCTCCATCCTCTCCACCCTCAAAGTCCAAATCCTCACACCCAACGCCTACTCATCAACAACCTCCCAAAAAGAAAAACAAACCTACTTCCAAACCAGAAGACTCAAAAGAAATAGTCATCTGGTCATACAGCTCTCAAGACAAATGGTTTGAAGTTATCAGGGGGAGGACATAAGTTAAAAGATCAATTTATACATCTGTTGATGAGGTACTACAGCTTCCAGATTCTGATCTAAGAAGAATGATGGAGCTGGGTGAAGCAAACGAGTCCGTGAATGAAGGTGGGAGACATCTGCTGCTGGTAATCAAACATTTCTTCAATCCCAGCAGAGATGAAATCCTTGATGTCAAACCTCTCCAATCCCACTCTCCATTCATCAGCTAGTCCTACAATGCTGAAAAAGATGAGTTCACATTGACAGATGTTAAAGGACAGAAGATGAGGTGTTCAAGCAAAGCTATCTTCAAAATGGCCAGCAAAGACATCAAGACTCAATCTGAGCTTCCTCTTAACAATCCTAGCAAGGACCAGAGAGGATATGAGGTTGAAAGAATTGTCAGCCACATGCAAAAGCTTCAGCAACAAAAGCAGTAAGAGAGTTTTGGTAGCATCAGTCTAGGGGGAGTTTGTAGAAATAAAGACTGATGGATACAAAATTCTCCAAGTACAAATGCTGTGGATCTCAAAGATTGTTGCGGATTGAAAAAGTTGCAGCTGATAGGCTTTATCTGCTGCTGACCAAAGTTGCAGCTGATAGGCTTTATCCGCTGCTGACCAAAGTTACAGCTGATAGGCTTTATCCGCTGCTGACCAAAGTGGCCTTATCTGCTGCTGACCAAAGTTGCAGCTGATAGGCCTTATCCACTGAAGATCAAAGTTGCAGCTGATAGCCTTTTCACTGAAGATCAAACGTTGCAGCTGACTGTTCTTGATAAAGCAACCAATACCACTGACAACTTTCTGCTGTTACACTGACACACTCCAAGCAGAAAGAATGTCATTGGCATAAGACAATAAAATACAACGACGATCTCCTTTTGAGTATTCAAGCAATGATGCAAAGAAGACGTTTGAATAAAGTTAACCTTTGTAGTTATTATTATTGTCTTTATATGTAGAATAGCTTCAATACAAGATCAACGGTCTGTGTTAGATCTGATCCTTAGAATCAAGGGTCTGTCTTGATTATAGTTACTATATAAGTAGTACTTAGATTCATTGTAAAAGTACTCTTGGCTTAAGAAGTTTTCTCTGTAATCTTGTAACACTTGAAGCTTAATACAAATCGCATTTATCAGTATTCTTCTTGTCTACTTGTTTACTTTGCTTAAGTTGTGATTGTTTCCACCAATCTCAACTGGAATAGAACCATCTTGTATTTACCGATCCTACCCCATTGACCACTCTAAGTTCTTCTTTAGCTATTTGTACCTTATTTTCACTCTAGTTTCTAAGATGAGTTTTGCTTAATTAAGAGTTTCCATAAATATTTGCTCTTATTGAGTCTTGATTATCCCTTAAGACATGACATTCCTTCTGCTATTTCCTATAAAAGTACTACAGAAGAAAACTAGAGCATAAGAAATAGGACAAGTCAAACAAAATGTCTCTTATGGTAATCAAGAACTCCGTTCATGATTGCTATCTAGTGAGCTATTTCAGATTCTGAATTTCCTAAGACTAAAATATTCTCTATGGAAATGGAAGAATCAAAATAATTCCTAAGACGCATGCAAACTTTCTAATTCTAAATAAAAGGTTAAGTGACATCCGTGAACACATCATAATATACGCTGACATGACCCATAAAACTAAGGGAATATACATGGAAATCAGTGAATTTTTTTTCAGTGTGTACATAATAATTTTTCCACTAGTACGATTATTTGCCTTAAAAATCAAATATAACACTCAGAAGTACCAAAGGAAAATGAGTGTATTGATAGCAACATACGTACAGGAAAAGAAACGCCTAAAACTTGAAAATCGGATGCTATTCACCTCACTACCACTAAACTTAAAGAGGATAGTTCTAAGGTCAAGAAACAAAATGCAAGTACTGCTTCCAGCTCTTACATTCTCTAAGGAGAAATCTCACTGTAAAACTTATGCCATTATACTAGGCATAAGCAATGAGACCATCCATAAACCAAGAGACAAGCTGGCTAAGATAAGGTAGTTACTACTTAATGATTTTTGAGTCCGCTAATATTAATATTCCAATAAAACACATGATGCGTTGAGTCTAGTTCTATACGTTTACTTACCAGAATTCAACTAATAATTAAGATGAAAGGTTAGTGGTGAATTTAAATGTTAAGGCTACATAAAACCATGAAATAATTGATCTTTGTATTAAGCTTTATGATACCTTACATATTGTGGAGGATACTCGGAATTTAATATCAATAATAAAGCTACACTTTGACAGTTATGAGGTTTGCATACCCAAAACAAAGTTATCATTAACTTAACTCTCATATTATTGGTTATCATTATCTGGATAGAAACCTTATGACACAGAACTAGCTGATACAATAAACTTTCACAACTTTTGTTATCATGAAAATGAAAATTTAACAAAAGATAAATGAGACCTATGCAGTTCATCCATTAAAGACCAGATTTTATGAGAAATCATGACTAGGTCGATGCAGGATGAATTGTTACTAAATCTCATTCTCAGTGACTTTAAATCATGTGTTAAAAGCCTTAAGGGAATAAATGAGGGTCCACCAGAAGTTATCCCAAATGGAATGTTCGGACATAATTCATTTATCATTTAGAAGAATATTTACTTGTATCTAATCTATTTCCTATGACCCAAAGCTTTAAAGATATCAATTCATATATACTTAATAGAATTCCTTCTAAATTTGTCTATAAAATTTCTTATAAAATTTTGGACGATAAGGAAATCAAGTCTAAAATATATGAAAGGTTCCCACGTCACGCACATCATTGAAACTTGTCATGTGTAGTTCCTAGAGACCTTAAAGATCAGTGGGAGCACCAAGTGTCCTAATTATAGCTTGCGAAAGTTGCAAGAGGTGGGGGAGTGACAAATTGGTCTTACCACAAACTACACCTCTTATACACGACATTGCTCCATCACAACTTGTCTCCTTAGAATATAATGCTACTCCTAACAAAGTCTCATAGATGTTAATATGTGGGAAAACTTTGATTTCTTACCAAAACTATTGTAATCCTCAACAAGAGAAACTAACATAAACATCACTAAGTTGTTTCTCTATTAGAATCTATTGGTCTTCAATAATATGATACAATGTTGACCCTACGCATGTTGAATTACTTAAAATTTCTAAGGTCAGTGGGAGTAGTAAAAGTCCTTATCATGACTTCCAAGGAGTATAAGAGGCGGGGGGAGAGACTCGTTAAATTTAACTCTGATTACACCTCTTGTACACCATAATGCATCAACTCCTACACACTTAGAAACTAATGTTGCTCATAATATACCTGAAAATGAAAGAACCTAACCAAGAGCTAATATATAAACTTGAAACTCCTAATAAACCTAATAATCAACTCAGAATCTAGGTCTAAAAGGCCTACTAACGTTGATGACTGACTAAATTTGAAATGGATGTTGGAAAGTTTACCGATCCTACTTCTTCTAATTAAGCCATTAGCATCAATCAATCTTCTAAATGGAATAAAGCTATTATTAGCAAGCTTGACTCCATGAATTAGAATAACATTTGGCATTTGGTTGAATTACCTAAAGGGTAGTCATAACTAAACTAAATCCGAATGGAAACGCACGATTGATTGTCAAAGGTTATACTCAAGAAGGAATAAATTATCAAAGAACCTTCTTACCTATTTTACAAAAGGTTTCTTTGAGGATCATTACTGTTCTAGTAGCTTACAATAACTTATAGCTACATTAGATGGACATAAAACAACTTTCCCTAACATTGATCTACATGTTCATAAAATAACCTGAAAGTTCTAAACTGAAGGTTAAGAACACTTATTCTGTAAGTCAGTGAAATCCAAGTATGGGTTGAATGAAATCATAATGCAACTCTCTTCATCAAGAACTGAGTGAATTTGTACACCTACCTCAAGATGAGTGGGAGCAACTAATGTAAACTTGTCCTTATATAGATGACATTATTTTGACAAGTATATGTTACATGAGTCAAAGCATTGATTACTCATATTTTGACATGATGGATCTCGGAGATACTTCTTATGTGAAAAGTATCAAAATACACCGATATAGATCCAATGGGACATTAGTTTTATTCCATAAGCTTTACACTAAGCGGATCCTTACACATGTAACATTTAAATTGTTCTACTTTAGAGGCAAATAGGATAGGTGAAAATTATTTCCTTATGCTTCATTAATTAGAAGCCTTATGAATGTTAAAGTCTATACTCGTTTATATATTGCTCTCATTGCTAAACACTATACTAGTCTAGATTATTGTGAAGCATCTAATGGAATATTACAATATCTTTAAGAAACGAGAGAGTATAATTTAAAGAAGAAGTGAGAACTTACAACAATTGACTACTCTCATCCTAACTTTGTTGTATTCAAAGGTAACAAAATGTCAATTTCTAGGTACATCCTTATGTCAGCAGACATACCTATCTCATGAAGGAGTCATAAGGAACTGTTAACAACAACCTAAGTTTCAATGACATAATATGTTGCTGATCACAACATAATTGTCACTAAATGTTGTTGTAAAATTTATCAGTGGACTCATAATTAAGTAACTCCACATAAATATCATATCGAAGAGTCAGCTACCCTTACTTCTCGAACAGTAACAGTTCGAGCGGAGATGCATTAAATTTCGATACGAAATTATTGTTCACTTATGAATTATGAACAAGTTGAGGAAACTAAACCTTTGTATCGAATACATTCATGATATGCTAATGGATCCAAATAACTAAAGGTCTACCACCCCAAAGTCTTTTGTAAGCGTTTATAATAAAGACTGGTTTTACTAATGACTATGTATAATCGCATACCGTACTATGAATGATTAATTATTAAAATTTCCTCACTTATTTGAATTTGTTTGTCTCTAAATACGTTCATGCATGCCTAAAGACGTATAGACAACTAACTTTACAAATCAACGTTAAAGGGCTTATTTATCAATTTGATCCTAAAGTTTACTTAAGTTTTAAATTTGTGCTATAGTATGATTAATGGGGGTCTTGAGTTGAATACTGATTCAATGACTGTATTTCTCTGCTATAGTTACAGTTTAGAACTAAAATGAGTATTAAATCTCTGCAAACTTACTAATGCTCATAATAAATGATTACTCAGCCAAGTGGGAGAATGTAAGACACGATTTTATATGTGGCTCTTATAATCATTTATCTAATTATTAAATGATCAAATATAATTACTTATTTATTTAATAATCTATGGATAGTAATTGGTTGATGGGCCTACTTACTCTTATTCGGCCATTAATTGGTTTCCCCTTGGGTGTACATATAAATAGAGAGTTAATTAAAGGGAATTGACTAATGAATCATTCAATTACCCTCACCACTAAATCGTCCCTCTTTCTCCAAAACCGTGAGCTCTCAACGATCTCACCTTAGCCATCCTAACCATACACCCTAAACGGGAACCCGATCCAGATCAGAGATCATGAAATCTTTCCTATCTGCGGTTAACTTATCAGGTATTATTTTTTATTATTATTGTTTTCCATTATCATGTTTCAAGAACTGATCAACAATTTGTATTATTATTGTATATTTGGATTGATATATTCCCTAGTTTATAGATTAGTTAGTTTTCTATTTTATGTAACATTGTATTTTTGTAGATATGAATTTATCAAAAAGTATTCCTTTATGGAGGTCATCCATATGTCTTCGTCTTTTGTGATAATGTCAGTTACCCCTTTGTCTTTTATTGAGTTTGCTACCAGAACCTCCACGAGCACTTTTTTTGTCAAGTGAGATAAAGCCAGGGATTATAGCTTGTTGAAGGCGTCCGCCCTTCTTTTTTGCGTTCTAGAGATCTGCGTAACGGTGTAACTTGCAAAGTTTTTAACATCTGTTTTGTTAAATTTCTGTACAATTTCATTATTCTTCCGTTGCTTCATATTCTCCTCTAACCTGATTACCGACCAGGAGCGAGTCGACGTGGAGTCACAACGCCCTGATCCCCATCTTTTGGGCTAGCCTTAGTCCGGCTAAAAGAGCTTCATACTCTACTTCGTTATTGTGCTTGGAAAGTTTAAACGAAAAGCGTACGTGAGTTCCACACCCTGAGGGTCGATAAGTATGAGGCCTGCTCCTGAACCATCTACACTCGATGCCCCATCTGTGTATAGTCTCCATTCTCCTTCCTTCCTTTCGTGCTGTTTTTCTCCTGTCATCCGATCCTTTTTCTCCCATATTTCCTACTTCTTTCCTTTCTACCCCTTCTATTGATGACTCTGAAAGGCAGTTAGCCAATATCTGACCCTTTACTTCCGTCCTTAGGACGTAAGTGATTTCGGGTTCTCCTATCTCCACATCCTTGTTGGATATATGATGTCTGATCGTCAATTAAGTCCACGTTACTATTAAGGTACGATCCAAATAGTTACACTTTAGGCAACGAACAAATATATAATGTTTAATTGTTAAATAGTATAGTTCATGAAAGACGGATTTATTAAACGATGGATTAATATTTAGAGAAATATTTATCGGTGAGCGAGTTAATTAATTATTTAGTGAAATAATTATTAACGGGGAGTTAATGTTTAAAATGTTAAACATTTAAATAAACCATTTTTACTGATTATTTATAATTAGTAAAATACAGGGTTTAATAATTAAGAGTTAATTATTAGTTGGGTATTAACTGCTAATACCTCAGGGGCCCATTCTATAAATTGGGTGGTTATAAATATAACCTTAACTCATAACCCTAAAAACAGTTGTTAGCCACCTCAAAACCTGCGCCCCCCTCTCCCTCTGTTTACCGTCGGACGCCGCCAAGGCCGCCGCCGCCGCTTGCCGGCCACCCCGTCGCACGCCGTCACCGTCCCCATCCCCGTTGTTACCATCGGCTTTCACGTGTGCAATCCATTTGACATTTTGCTGTAGGTTTCGTGAACGTGTCATCTAGGTTGACGCTTGTTGAACCACGGTATTCCGATTTGGTTATCGTCGACGGTATAATCCTTGAACACTCTATGGTTGCGTTTTATTTTATTGTTTATACGCGTGTAATCAGATCACTGGCCGAGATCCAGATCTGATATGATATCGTACTAAAACTGCTTCCCGCTAAATATATTTGATTTATTTATTTAAAAGTGCTTAAATAATATTTGTTTTAAAAGTTAAAAATGGTACGATGATTCCCAACAGTGGTATCCGAGCCACCTTTACGCGTGTTTAGACATATTATTTTTATTAAATCGAACTGTTTTATTTGTCAAAAAACTTTTGTTTGACAAAAGATCGAGCCTTTTTCGTTTGTTGTGATTCGGTTGATTGAATCGTGCACTAGAGACATGTGGTTGTGATGTTTGTTTGATTACTGTCACACCCCCAAATTTATTTACTTAATAAATAAATACATGTTGCAACGATTGGTTCATTACACGATAGCGGAAGCTGTAATAGCGATTTCTAAGACTTGAATACATACACAAATACTAAGACTAAGTAGTACAATGATCTAAGTTCTTCTAGATCAACGACATACTTGAGATCGGATAATCTATGTCCTTCCAGCTAGTAGGAATTTATCGAATTATAGTTAGCCTATTCCAACCGTTCCATAGCTAAAGGTTACCTGAGAAACATATTTGAAAGTGTCAACACAAAGGTTGGTGAGTTCACAGAGTTTGTTAATTTAGTACAGTTAGTTTTTCCCCAAAAAACTAGACATGACTTAACTGTCATAAAATAAGTAGTTTTCCTTTGAAAACATATACATGACTTAACCGTCATCAAATAAGTAGTTTTCCTTTGAAAACATGCCCATGACTTACCGTCATAAAATAAGTGGTTTTCCTTTGAAAACATTCCATGACTTTACCGTCATCAAATAAGTAGTTTTCCTTTGAAAACATGTCCATGACGTCTTTGTAATTCCAACTTTCTCAAAACGTTCAAACATGATCATTTTCCGATCAAACAGTTTATATGTATAACCAATGAATTTGAACATTACCCTGACCAATTGACCCCATTGTAAGCTTGCAAGGAATATAAAATAATATGTAATGCATGAGACCGTAACCAAACCCCAACTTTTTGTGCCTCCCCTCGCCTTTCTGCGAGTAAGACAATATGCGGTCATTCGGCCATTTGGACCCCTGGTTAGCGCGACTAACCATGACCGGGGGTGTCACCCCCAATAGTACTATTCATAGAATCCCGGGCTAAGTCCATAGATAATGGTTACTAATTTTTTATTCCAGGGACTTTAAGCACAATATTGTTCACCATGTATGACATAGTGTTAGTGTCTTGTTTCCTTGTTATCATATAAAAATGTTTGCAATGCTTTTCCAGTTGCAAAAAACAACAATTTTTCTACATATATTAAATAATATACTTAATGTGAGTATGTTTCTCCCCCGCGGTTTACAAAACTTTAAAAAGCGAAAGGGGGCCGTGAACTCACCTGATGAGCAAACAACGAAGCAAAGCAAAATAAGTAGCAACTAGCAAAGTCCATGAACACGTGACCCGATCTAACCGTGCCCTATGGTAAAATAAGACACTTTAAGGTCTAAACAATGTTTCTAATGTGTAAGTTGATCGTGTATACGGGTCACCCAATTAGACGCGACATGAATACTAGTTTATGTTTCTGACAGTTTTGACATGACGACCGTTAGTGACGAGTTGTGACAATAAGATACATTTACATATACTTATATAAATAAGTTTTGTATTTCAAGACGTTTCGTTACGTTTCGCAACCACATCATGGTTGGGGTTGAAAATAAATATATAGTATGGAAGGTAAAACTTTTACATCAAAATAGCCTTTAGTAATGTATTCGGATTTTTAAGTCAACTTGTGTCGTGTTTTTAGTTAATTTATCGAACTCAATAATTTATGGAACTTTTACCGCACTCAACTAAGTGTATTGAATCTATAGAAATGTATGGATCATAATTTATAAAGGGGTTTAAGGGTTTCAAACAAAAATCATAACACAATAGGTTAACCGCTTCGGTTTTGTCGGATAGGTCTCGGGAATCTTGACAGTTGGGGGTAAAATGTTGAGTTCATCATAAGAGGCCATATGGGTTTTATTACCAACACAAAATTCTAGTTTTAGGAAAAAGAATCAAATCATTTGGACCATTTTTGAGTGAGTTATGACCTATACAAGTTAACCCTATGAATCTGTCCAAACATTTAAGCTTTGACCCGTTTTCTTGTATCAACCTTTTGGGGTATCAAAACTTCACCAAAAATCACGAAATCAATCCGGATGGATAGAGGACTCTTTAAACTTAATTTTAGACTCAATAAACGTCCATTTTGGTTTAGTTTTGACTAGGATACGACCCTCCAAAGTGGAATAAATATTCTGCCAGCACGTTTTTGTTTTGAATGGTGACTTTTCTTTTGAAATAAACACTACGTGGGTGAACTTACACACAAAACAACTAGTGTACTTAATGAAATCAAGACTTAGGATATGAACACTCACTTAAAGCAAGTAAAGAGAAGGATGGAATTGTGTAGGAAACTTGAACTCTTTAAAACACCCTTGAAACACCTTGAAGCTTCAAAGCTCTAGCTAAACCTCTAGAGGATTTTGTTCTTGATTTCAAAATGTGTGAATTTGTGTGTGTGTGTAACCGTATATGAAGAGAGAAAGAGGGGAGGTTGAGTGTTAACTCATCTAAAATCATTACAATCATGGATGAATGGATGGAATTGATGGACTAGACTCTTGCTTGTTTCTTTGGTTGAATGAACATGGAACCTATGACAAGAATGATGAAGAATGATGGTGGATTGGTAAGGTGGGTGGCCCTACTTTGAGCCTTACGGCCGTAAGAGGGTGTAAGGGGGGGGGGGGGGTTGTTTCTTGTCCAATAAACTAGTGTCATTTGATTATTAGGTAGGTAGATCTAAAGTGGTGTAAACCCGGTAGGTGCTCCCGTGATATAATACCCGGTGTAGAACTTTTAATGATTAAATATCTTTATGTATTTTATGCAATTTAACTAGTTTCAATAGCTTACTAGTGCATCCTGACATAGTTATCACCTTAACTATATTGTATATATTTACACATAAAAATAACTTAACACCATGTAACAAGCATTTTTATGTCAACTTTTAAAGGTTTGGTCACCAATATATTTGTTTTTACATCAAAACGTGATTCTAGACTTTACTTGTATATTATTTGGTAATCACATTTGAATGTACCTTGCGGGTTTTATATATATTTATATATATATATATATTTATTAAATGAGACGTGGGTTGAGTGTAGATCTCAACAAGTCATCATCGCAAAGATTTGGTGTTGGAGTGGAGTATAAGCAAAGATATAATGATGATGATGTGATCTTTGAGGTTGCTTGCACTCTTGGTCATAATTATTATGATTATGACGCTTGAGTGAAGTGTAAGCAAGGAAGTCATCATGATGATGTGATTGATTTAGACGCGGTATACTACCCGAAATTGATAACCGCTTTAATATATAAAATTCTCGGAGTTGCCATCCCATCATATTTATATATATTAAAGGTTTAGTCTTCGGAGCATGATCGTTTATTTAGGAAAATTTCTAAATATTCTTCTGTTGTAATAATTAATTGCAATTGTTTGTGTTATACGGACTTTACGTTCGTATGAACCGGCAATCCTTATAATTATTACGATATGAACGATTGATGCATTATGTTTGCTAGACTTTTATCGTTCGAGTGTATGATTTTGAGTGATTCAGGAAACATATTAAAGTAAACACGTTTAAGTGGTGTTCGAATGATGTTTTGGAAATGTCGGGTGTCACAATTACTCTTTGTATTTTTATGGGTTATTTGGAACCCGTTGTAATAGTTAGGTTTATTTATTTTTAGTGTATTTTTAAATACAAATTGTAATCCTAAAGAGACGAAAACTTGAAGACCAAGGCGGAAAATGACATGATTAAAAATGAAGATCTTGGACTAATTGGGAGATAGCATATTTGTTGATTTTGTTATCCCTTAGACCAGTCCGGTTCTCGTTTAATGGCTCGAACGAAACCGGATAATTTTTCCTAGTTACTCGGTTCATGTGATTTGTTTTATTTTTGTGGTTGTGATATAATTATTTATGATAATAATTAAACCGCAAAAAAAAAATTTAACACAATTTAAACGACGACATAATTAAATTGTTTATTTTTCTTGGAAAGGTTATTAAATAAAAAGGTATTTTATTTAAAAGTAAAACAAGTTTAAAATTTATTGGTTTTATTTAAAAAAAGTTTAAATTAATTAAAGAGTTGATTAGTTTAAAAAAATAGTTCGCGGCAAAAGACCAATTTAGATTAAATAAGGTATTCAAAGTTGATCGTGTCGAGTGTTGAAAGTCGTTTCACAAACTAAAATTTAGTAAAAACGGTTTACTAAAATTGCACGACTTGAATCATGCTTCTCGTCGTCCAAAATGTTTTTGGCCCTAATCGGTAATTTTAAAACATTAATGAAATCCCAATATAAAATCGATATTTCTGCGCCACCATAAATTGTAACACTTCAACTGATCTATCCGAACCCCCGGTGTTAGTGAATTACCCTGCATCCGGCCCTACGGTTTTGGTTGAAGGTAGAACCGCGATTCCTGAGTTACTTAGGTCGGGTCTACAATTACAGTTGAAGGACAAATATCACTTAAAGTCGTTTAAGTGGGCGTAGTTGAGGGAAACGTATCCGAGCTTGACAATACTCGGCATGCCCCTCAAACCCAGAATTGTATAGTTAATACCATTGGTAATCGTTACCTACCTACCTACCTACCTAGCTATGCCAGTGGA
Organism: Smallanthus sonchifolius; assembly: GCA_023525975.1. NCBI lineage: Eukaryota > Viridiplantae > Streptophyta > Magnoliopsida > Asterales > Asteraceae > Smallanthus > Smallanthus sonchifolius. The sequence goes on along the minus strand of CM042021.1, from coordinate 95,118,560 downwards.
GAGTGCTCAGCCATTCACTGAGTTATGGTGAATCGGGATCTTATTCCTTGTAGGTCCCGATTCGATGCGTGACGGATCTCTAGACTCGCGGTACGACACGATGATAACGTGCGGAATCCATGAGCAACGTGCAATGTGTAACTCAATCAACAACACGGTGTAAATACATGTTTTGTATTACTATAATCCTTGATTACAACAGTTCTCTCAAAACACACACTTACACCTTTTTCTTCTCTAGTGTTCTATGGAATATGAACTTGTAAATCCTATTTATAGGAACACACATCACCTTAGACGAACTTAACAAGTTCGCTCCTAAAGATGCTTAGGCGAACTTGTTAAGTTCGCCTCTCTATGAACTTGAACAATATTCCTTAGGCGAACTTAAAAAGTTCGCTCCTAAAGATGCTTAGGCGAACTTGTTAAGTTCGCCTCTCTATGAATTTATACAGAATTTTATCAACAGTTACAAAACATGTCCTAACAGACTCCCCTTTAACTGTTGCTAACAATTCTATCAATTACAAGTCAAAGACTCTAATACTAAGACATAATATCTTCAAGCTCGTTGTCACCAGAATATGCTCCAACAGACTCCCCATTGACAACAGCTTTAGAAGATTGTCATTCGTCTTGATATATCATCAAACACATTGTAGTCTTCGTCTTGTTTATCTGCACTTTCTCTTTCTATCTAGAAGAAAACTTGGGAGAAGGACCCCTTGTCAACTTCTGTCTGCAATATTCAGTTTATGCAAAGGAGAACAACCAAGAATAACCAACAATTAAGATTTCCATGGAAGCTAGAAAAATAAAATCTTTTTGGTTTTTCTTAATGTAAAATACAAAATCACATCTTTTTGGTCGAACATCACGGGTAAGAAGATAATATCAGTATATATGAGATATCAATCACACATCTTGGATATAAAATCCATAAAATATCAAATGGTATCCTATGTCATTCTTTCATGCCTTGACCAATCAAACCAATATCTTACAAGATTATCACACTCTCTCTTTTCAAGACTTTCATATTGCATGTTATGATACGCGATAAACATTAAAAGAAAATAGGATCAGGCTATGACACACAAATTCAAATTGTCAATATTATAAGATTTGAAACTAAAGCATATCATTCCCACTTTCTTGTGAGTTAAGGTACCATTTAATTATGAAATACAACGTGTACCCACTAGTATGCCAACAGAAAGTAAATGCACTATCTTCAAGACATATGAGATTTTACTAAAGATTATCCGAATTTCCAGAATGAGGAGACATCACTTAGCACATGAATAGCAGAATCCAAATTGGATTGTATAGGAATCAATGAGATTCAGAATCGAATGATTCAATGTTTTGGCTTATATATGTGGAATCATAAGATTCAGGTACGTGGATCCAACTGTTATCTGGATTATGAATTCAATGGAATCAATAAAGACGATTTATCAATATGATCCAAGGGCTAGTATATGTTTGACATATGTTTTCATGTACATATCTTGGTTATACTTCAAATTGCATGCTTTTCGAGACATGGGCACTGAAGCAAATCGAATGAATAGTGCTAAGGACATAACCCGAAACTGATCTCATAGGAAAATCTTTATTAAAAGCTAATATTCTTTATCTGATAGTGATCTTTTAACACACACACCCAGGCATAAAATGGGTTCAAATCACAGTTGTAACATATGCAATTATGTCTTCACACTACTAATGGTTCAGTGACGCTTTTAGTCTATTGACAATTCAAATTATATGCATACACAACACTATCATTTCCTATTTGTGTAGTCTATGAAGTTTAGATCGAAATATATAATTCAAATATATTAACATAAAGTACCAACCAGTTAATCTAAGGTCATGTGTGAAAGAACATCTACTGATGTACTATCATCTCTTCTTTAATTTCAAGTAATGTCGATTTTATCTTTTTCAATTTCTTTGGCTTTTTCAAAGAAAGTAAAACAAACGAAAATAAAATCTTCCATGAAAACATTTTAAGAAAAACATTTTACTTGGTTACTTGGGATTAAGCAAGTCAATCAATTAAAAACTCAAACCGATGTAATCCTGTAATTGAATGCCTTTGCCTTTGTCACCAACACAAATCTGTACTCCCCCTGTCCTATATACTCCCCCTCAACTAGTCAAATGGTTGCATCAACGACTTTATGCTCACCATTGTCATCCTAAGTTTCAGGTTGTCATTTGGACTTTGTAAAACTCTTTCTAAAACATTGTGTGTGACATATTCTCCCCCTTGAGCATCAAGTCGTTGAATCAAATAGATTTACCAAATTCTGGAACGACTCATTGCTCTTGCAGATGTCATTCTATGTCATGTGCTAAGAACCACCACTATCAACAAACCAAATGTTATTAATAGTCCCTCTTGGTTAATCCTGCACATCTAACAAGAAATATTAATTTGAAATTGGGACCCAAGCCATGGTAGTCATGGGTCGTCTATCTGTATCAAAATAATAAACTTCACTCCATTCACAATCGAATCTCTCATCGATTTTTGGTGATTGCTCCGTCGAGTCAGAAACATAAACTTTAGATTTCCAAACATACTTCTGGTCATTAAGTTCTTTTTGCTTAAAATGTGAAGTGTTTGAACATTTTCTTTCATTTAAAAATTGATTTGATTGTGAACACTCTTGTTGTTCTAAAAGTTTTCTCAATCTTCTGTTTCTCCTCCGTCTTTGAGGTCTAGAAAACCTAACCTCAGATTTTGAATTACCCTTTGGTATATCACGAGGTTTAACCACATTTGGGTTAACATAAGGCTTACCAAGAGTTCTTACCTTTCCTGGAGTAACATGTCGGTTACCTTTGGCGTTGTGAGGACAAGCAATCTGAATATGACCCACAAGACCACAATAAAAGCAAGATCTCTTCTCACGATATTCTCTCATATAAGGAATCTTCACACTATAAGATGCACTTGAAGAAGATTCGCCTACATGAACTTCTTTTGGAGTTTGAGATTGAACAAACTTTTTCTCAACAAGTTTTGATTCAGGCTTCATCTTCTTAGGAACTACATGTTTCTTCCCTTTATTTTTGTAAGGACATTTCACCACAATGTGACCCATCTCATTACAATGAAAGCATGTACGCCTGTCTTTATAATCTCTGACATATGGAACTCTCCTTGAATTTGAAGAACTTCCAAATGTATAATTTCCAGACGAATTAGAATCAACCTTTGAGTCTTCTTTCTTAACCTCTTTCGGTATCCCCTCTACCTTATCTTCATCAAAATATTCATTATCACTCTCATCAGAATACACCATATCTTCACCTGTGACTGGATTCACTTTCAACACAGTCTTAGGATCTAAATCCTCATCTTTTATAATCTCAGGTGTAATAGAATAATTTCCATTGAATGGTGGAGGAACATAACCAATACCAATAGTTCCCTTCCCCTTTTCTGTATTATTAAAATATCCCAATAAGAATGATGAATTTCCAAAGCTTTCTAACTTTCTGTGCAATCTAATCACCTCAGCTTTAGATTTAGCTAGTTCCTTATCTTTTTCAGCAAGATCATTATTTCATTTCTCAATTTCTGCAAAGGACATATCCAGGTGATATGCCCGCTCTTTGGTCTTCAAATTCAGAGAATTTATAACCCTCTTAAGTGATTCTATCCTTTCAACACACACATTCTCGTTATCTTTTAATTTCTGATTTACCGTGTGCATGGATTTCATATCACAAATGAGGTTGATGTTATCATCCATAACCCTCATCATTTTATCCTTCACTGAAATACAGTTAGAACAAAACATTTCAGAGTTAGAAACTACCGTATCCTTTTCTTCTAAAGAAGATGCACCAGGAGCCATGAATACGTCATCATCAGCTTCACCCCTTTGAGCAAAAATGACAGGCTCTGCATCAGTTTCTAATTCACGCAGATCATCTTCAACTGTCTGAAAGCTTTCTTCAGTCATCACATCAGTCTCGGTAGATTGAGTACTTTCACCAGAACGAATACTCTCACTATCAGTTAAATCTGCAGAAAAATCACTTTGAGAATCACCCTGCTTCTCCAATACTTCTTTGATCAAGACCACAAACGCTTGAGAAGTTGCTTCACCATTTTTCTTCAATGCTTCCCATAGATATCTTGAAGTTGGACAATTCCCGAGACTATGAATGATTTCTTTTGGTAAAGACACGTTTAAAGTTTCACACGTATTCATCTCTTGATCAAACTTCTGCTTTTATACTTTAGTAAGAGCTGTCACTAGTTTCAGAACATCATAAAATTCCAGAAAGTCAAAAGTAGGATGCACATATCCTTCTGTTATTGGTCTCCAAAAGTTTTCATCAGTTTCGGATACGAACTGTTCGAACCGGACTTTCCAGCTACGGTAATCTGATATGTACAAAAGCCTCGGTGGCATAATTTCAATATCATTATCATCACATGAAATTGACATTTTGAATTTTTTGTGAAAATATCCGAAAAAAGAAAAAAAATATTTTCCGCCAAAATACTCTTTTTAAAAATTTCAAAAAAATTCAAAATTTCAAAAATGATTCAAAACAACCATATAAGTTTTTTTTTAAGAACACTAGCAAACTAGATAAGTTTGATACTACACGAGCGAACTTAATAAGTTCGCCTGAACTTCACTGAGCAAACTTGAACCAAAGGAACTTGACCCGAGCGAACTTGTTAAGTTCGCCTGATCTTCACCGAGCGAACTTATTAAGTTCGCCTGCAACTGAATCAGCAAGTTCGCCTAAAATGCTGAAACTTCAGAAAAACGAAAACACGAACTCAGACCTATGAAAATCATGATTTCTGATGTATATGATCAAATTATACAAATCTGAACCGTAGGAATGTGTAGGGACTGATTAGGAACACTTCTATCGGATCAATTTCATCAAAAGAATCCAAAATCAATCCAAAATTATCAAAATTATTCCATTTTTATCAAGAACACGAAAAAGATGAAAAATCCTTCAAATCCTCATCAAATTCAGTGAGATTTGATGTTGATTGTACACGAAAACACCACGAATCTTCTGCTAATTAAGAGCAAAAGCTCTGATACAACTTGTAATTCCCGATTCAATGCGTGACGGATCTCTAGACTCGTGGTACGACACGATGATAACTTGCGGAATCCATGATCAACGTGCAATGTGTAACTCAATCAACAACACGGTGTAAATAAACGCTTTGTATTACTATAATCGACGAACTTAACAAGTTCGCTCCTAAAGATGCTTAGGCGAACTTGTTAAGTTCGCCTCTCTATGAACTTATACAGAATTTTATCAACAGTTACAAAACATGTCCTAACAGACTCCCCTTTAACTGTTGCTAACAATTCTATCAATTACTAGTCAAAGACTCTAAGACTAAGACATAATATCTTCAAGCTCGTTGTCACCAGAATATGCTCTAACATTCCTAATTATATAATTTTTTGCAATTGTTTCATAAATTTAGTTAGGATGTTACGCATGAAATTACTAAAACTTTATTTTTGAATTTTGTAGATGTCTAACGAAATCAATTCCGTCTCCGTTTTTGCTTTAATGTCTATGCTTTATATGAACACACTCGAAGGAGGAAACTTCTCTGAATGGTATTGTATATTGAGAAGTGTTCTTAAAGAGGAAAAAAGATCATACATTCTAGAAATTCCATTTCGCTCGGTTCCACCCTCTAGCGGCTCCAAAATGCTTTGGAGACAACATATTGAAGATTCGAATGAGGTTTCATTCTTAATGATTTCATCAATGTGTGATGAACTTCGTCGTGAGCTAGAATATTACCTTGCATATGATATGGCTGGCGAATTGAAGAAAAAGTTTCATCAAAACCGCAGTAAGCATCTTGAGGTGCTTAAGTCCTTATCAAGTTGCATGGAAAGGGGAACATGGATAAGCTCACATTTTGATAAAATGGTGAAGATCATTGACAGCCTGAAAGAACTTGGTTCGTCTATCAACCAAGATATGGCAATATACTTCATTTTGATGTCTTCTCCGGTTGAGTACGAAAAGTTCGTTGATCACTACAAGCAATATGTAGTAGGAGGAACCTTATCTGAACTGCGAGGGTCGGTTATGGCTATTGAAATGACTATGGAATGCACGAACACTCTGATCTCTAAACCAAGAAAGCGTGGCAAGAAGAGAGTTGTATTCCGAAGTGATAACACCTTTCATTATTGTGGGGACATTTGACACTTGAAGAGTACCTGTCCAACATACCTTGCTAAGAAGACCAAAGTTTCAGAAGCATGCTCTTCAGTTATGTTCTTTATTGAGATCTTCTCTCTGTCTAGCAAATCTTGGGTGTTTGACATTAGATGTGGTTTTCACATTTGTAATGATTTGCAGGGACTAAGGAAGGTTAGGAGGCCGAAGCAAGGCGACATGGAGCTCCATGTGGGAAATGGGCAAAACGTTGCAGTGAAGGCTGTAGGAGAATACATTCTTTTACTTCCTTCTGGCTTAGAACTTGTTTTGAACAATGTTTATTTTATTCCTAATTTAACTAGGAATATTGTTTTAGTATCTGCTTTGCGAGAACAAGGATTTACTTATGCTTTTGACAATGATTTCATTTTCGTATATTTAAATGGTTTGTTTTATTTTTCTGCAAAGCCTCATAATAGAATCTATGAGATAGAAGTCCATGTTAATAACGTTCTTTTCAACATCTCCTCCAAACGTAAGAAATTGGATTTCAACGATACATATCTGTGGCATTGTAGACTTGGACATATAAACAAGTATCGCATGAAGAAACTCCAGACCACCGAAATTTTGAATTCTACAGGTCAAGAGTCATTTGACGATTGTTTAAAGTGGAAAGCTAACCAAGGCTCCTTTCACCAGTATCGATCAAAGTGCTAAGGACCTGTTAGGACTCGTACATACTGTTGTATGTGGTCCATTCAGAACAATGTCTAGAAGTGGAGAGAGATACTTCGTTACATTTACTAATGACTTCAGTAGATATGGTTATGTTTATCTTGTGAAGCATAAACATGAGATGTTTGAAATGTTCAAACAATACCAGAACGAGGTACAAAATCAGCTTGGTAAAACGATTAAGATGCTTCGATCTGATCGAGGTGGTGAATATCTTAGTGGTGTTCCTAAATGGGAATCTTACTGTAGATGTCTATATGGTTCAACCAGAAGGTTTTGAAGATCCAAAGAATGCTAATAAGGTATGCAAGTTAAACAAATCCATTTATGAATTAAAACCTTCGCTTTGACCAGAGAATCAAAGAGTTTGGTTTTGTCAAGAACGAAGATGAACCGTGTGTCTACAAGAAGGCAAGTGGGAGCTATGTCACTTTTCTGATTCTGTATGTAGATGACATACTTCTAATTGTAAACCATATCCCTATACAACAAGACGTAAAGTCCTAGCTAGGTAAATGCTTTGTATTGAAAGATCTTGGTGAAGCTGCTTATATTCTGGTAATAAAGATCTATAGAGTTATATCAAAGCGGCTTATAGGTTTAAGTCAAAGTACATACATTGATAAGGTCATTCGACGCTTTTTCATGCAAGACTCTAAGAGAGGGTCTTTGACCATGGCACATGGAGCCATACTGAATAACAAACAGTACCCTCAGTCTGACGAGGAGAAGAAGAAAATGGAAAGGGTTCCATATGCTTCTGCAATTGGTTCCATCATGTATGCCTTGCTATGTACTAGACCTGACGTATCGTACGCTTTAAGCATGACTTCTAGATATCAACAGAATCCTGATGAGAGTCACTGGATAGCTGTGAAGAACATCCTTAAGTACTTAATAAGAACTAAGGATATGTTCTTGATATATAGAGGACTGGAAGAAGAACTAACTATTAAATGTTACACTGATGCTAACTTCCAAACTGATTGAGATGATTCTCGATAACAAACGGGATTTATATTTGTTCTTAACGGTGGTGCTATCACTTGGAAGAGTATTAAACAAAGTTTTGTTTCTCAATCCACCACCGAATCAGAATACATTGCCGCTTCAGAAGCTTCAAAGGAGGCTGCTTGGATGAAGAAGTTCATTGCTGATCTCGGGGTATTGCCTATCATTCAGAAACCAATCGAGATACTGTGTAACAATACCGGTGCCATTGCTCAAGCCAAGGAACCATGGTCACACGACAGCACGAAGCACACACTTAGAAGATTTCATTATATTAGGGATATACTAGAACGGGGAGACATCGTGTTAAAGAACGTTCACACATATCAGAACCTAGCCGACCCGTTCACTAAGCCTATGCCTCATTCTAAACATGAGGATCATGTTGATAAGATAGGCCTCAGATTTGCTAGACATTGGGTTTGATCTGTATTTAGTATTTGGTGCTTTCGAACAATATAGTTACATTGGTATTTTATCTTGATTTTATGGTTAAATGCATTATAAACAGATGTTACTATGTTCTATATTTTATACGTTTTAGAAATCCTTGAATATTGTATTGTAAATGTTCGTAGTCGATCAGATACATGGGAATCAGTGTGAATGTAAGACTATTGTGAATTGGATGATTGGTTCATTATGAATGAAAGTCCAAGTAGTTGGAGATCATATTCATAGATAATCATTAAAGAATGATTATTGGACGTAACTCGTTTCAAAACTATCTTCATGGATCAAAGTCTTGAGATGTCTTGAGATGTTTTGAATTAATCCTCGACCCGAGGCACAGACTAGAACTAACTCTGACCAAAGTTTGTTCTTTGATCTTATCTAACGTTGTACCTTAATAGGCACTAATAAGGGTATGATCAAGAGTAAATCTGAAATTAAGTGAGAGTTGTACGTGGCCAAAGGAATTCTATTCTCCTTTGATTAGGAGCTGGATATTCTTGCGCCCTTGTTGATTCGAACTGGTATAAAACGCATGGACATGCTCAAACTAAAGAGTAGTTTGTTTAGAGCACTTTGAATTGGAGAACGAGAACAAGAATAGTTGAACAACATATGAGTAGTGAATTGTATCCATGTCTCATGTTTAACGGATGCCCTAAACAGAAAGGATACATAGATATGTTTACCATGACTATTACACTTGGTAAAATAAAGGTTACATGTACACAAGGAAATAGTTTGATGATTGTAATACGTCATGCCTTGCTAGGGGCAGTGAGATGCAGCTAGGCGTCAACCACTGTCTATGTTGAACCGATTAATTGATGAATCGTCCAAGTAGGAGATTTTTGGATATATGATGTTCGATCATCAATTAAGTCAACGTTACTATTGTGGTACGATTCAAAGAGTTACACTTTGGGCAACGAGCAAATATATAATGTTTAATTGTTAAATATTATAGTTCATGAAAGATGAATTTATTAAACGGCGGATTAATATTTAGATAAATATTTATAGGAGAGCGAGTTAATTAATTATTTAGTGAAATAATTATTTACGGGGAGTTAATGTTTAAAATGTTAAACATTTAAAGAATGCATTTTTACTGATTATTTATAATTAGTAAAATACAGTGTTTAATAATTAAGAGTTAATTATTAGTTGGGTATTAATTGTTAATACCTTAGGGGCCCATTCTGTAAGTAGGGTGGTTATAAATATAACCTTAACTCATAACCCTAAAAACAGTTGTTAGCCACCTCAAAACCTGCGCCCCCTTCCCTCAGGTTACCGTCCGCCGCCGCCGCTTTCCATCCAGCCACCCCGTCGCACGCCGTCGCCGTCCCCGTCATTGCCGTTGTCTTTCACGTGTGCAATCTGTTTGACAATTTGCTGTAGGTTCTGTGAACGTGTCATCTAGCTTGACGCTTGTTGAACCAATGTTTTCTGATTTGGTTATCCTCAAAGGTATAATCCTTAAACACCCTATGGTTGCGTTTTATTTTATTATTTATACGCGTGTAATCGGATCACTGACCGGGATCCAGATCCGATATGATATCGTACTAAAATCGCTTCCGCTAATTATATCTGATTTATTTATTTAAAAGTGTTTAAATAATATTTTTTTTAAAAGTTAAAAATGGTACGATGATTCCCAACAAGCTTATCTTGCTAGCCTTCTATCTATCTCTCGCTTGGTGAGTATACCCTTGATAGGGTCATTGGTTAGCACCCTCACCGAGTGAGCCTGAAAATACCGTCGTAAACGTCGAGGATCGCGCATTACCGACAAGGCAATTTTATAGAGGATCGGATAACTGATCTTAGCTTCTTTTAAGGCCCTACTTATGTAGTACATAGGTAATTGTGCCTCTTCTCTTTCTATTACTGAAACCCCACTTGTGGCTTTTTAGGCTGAAGCTACGTATAAAGATAGTAGTTCCCTTGGCTTCGGGGCCACTGTAACATTTTTGATTTTTCTACCTGTTTGCAATTCAATGTAACTCATTTAAATTTCAAATTCTAGTGCACTAGTTTAAGCTGTTCGTACCAAATATTAAGTCTCAAAGCAAAATCCGCAAATCCTTTCACGGGTGTATTTTATTAAAAAAAAAATCCTGTATACGTATACATTTATATAAATTTTCAATCAAACACATACACACATAGATACATTTATTTAATTAACAAAGAATTTCACGGTTGATTGAACCCCCAAGACAATTGAACCCTAAATGGGAACCTCACTCTCAAAATTTTGATTTTAAAACCCTAATTTTGACTTTCTTGATCTATTTTGACTTTCAAAAGTCAAAGGGGCCAAAACCGTGTTAATTCGAGGCTGTTGTTGATGGATCCTTGTCGAGTTGGACTCCTCGTAGATTCACACGCAGAAACCGACTCAATCCAGGCCCAATCATTATACCAGTTCGTTCAAATAAGCGGGCAAGATTCAAATTCAAACGAATTTGACTCCTCAAAGTCAAACAACATCAATTCACATTTAATTTGTGTAATTGACGCGTAATCAATCCCATAAATCACTCGCATGGAAATCTCGGGTGTACCTGGACCGGTATTTGACTCCCAATTCGGCGAATTTACGCGTAATCAGCCCCCGCAAAACATTTCGGTCAAATTGAAATCGAATTGACTAATTTGAATAATATTAAGCGAATTAAATCACTCACCCACTCTCGGATACGTCCTCACAAACACTCCCAACCCTCGATCAATCCGCATTCCGCGTCTGGACTTCTGTCGATCACCAAGAACAGCCGATCCAACTTCGTAGCCGTCTGCACTTGTTGCCCAATCATAACGTTTAAGTTTTACATCACTAGATTCGTAATCGAACCCTGAACGATAGCCCTTTATCAATTCATGTTAACAATACAGATTCGAACCGATTTGAATTCTAGGGTTTTCTTTTTTTCTTGGCGCTAATCTGATTGGGGCTTTTGATCTGAACTCGTGTTTTTAAAATTTTCGAATCTATTATAAACCAGCGAAACCACCTGGTCCGGCCGGTAAGTCACTGCACCGCCGAACCAGGTGGCGTGGGATCGAAACCCACTAGTCCGGCCTTTTTGCACATACTCTGAACATCAAACCCGGATACCATTTCGCTTCGTTTTAATAACCAACCGGACTGGACTTGTACACGAATAGCTCCACTGGTCCAGCGGTACACACGGACCTCACACACAGGAACCAGGTGGCCTGTTTATATTTTAAAACAGTTATCTAAAACTCCAAAAATTTTGTAAAAAATATTTTTATAAACCATGAGATATTTATAACAGAATAAAACCAAAATTATTAAATTTCATTATAAATTCAGATTTAATCCAAATTAAATTGTTAAATTTGCACATTAAACTTTAAAACAAAAACTTTAAATATTTAAAATTAATTTATAAATAAAAGCAATCAATTTTATAAAAGTTATAAAATATTAACTTTATTTACAAAAAAAAATCAAAATACATATTTCTAAATGTAAAATAAGCAAATAAAAGTTATTTATTTTAAAGGTAAATGTATATTTAATTCCACGCATAAATAATATTTTACGCAACTCCCTTTGTTTTTCACATCCTTGTAAATGAACACTATTTTTACACATCCTTATAAATGAATAATATTCTTACATATCTTTATAAATAAGTAAATAAATAAAGCAAAAAAAATGTATTTAATTAATTAAGATAATTCACACAACTAATTTTATAACTAAATTACTAAATAATAATTATTTAATTTATTTAGTTATTCAAACCCAAAACCTAGTTTAATTATTCTAAAACAATTTATTTGAATTTCTCATTTTATAAAGCTCCTCATTCAAGTATGAACTACTAATACCTACCACTCCAACTCTTGATACACACAGCCAATTCAATCCTAGATTTAGACATAGACTATTGTACGCTCTAATAATTCAATATATATTATACACTAGGTTAACGTGGTGAGTTGCAAGGATCATTTTACTACCTAGTCTCCCATGTTAGCTACACCTTGAATCAAGTGAGTATTACATAGCCCCGTTTCCTCTTTTATACTTTTTGGGGTGAAACTTAAATTTTATACAAACAATGGCTTACATTTACACAAACTATACAAACACAAATCCTATTTACATTCATGTGTGAAAATTTGAGCTTTATGTTTGAGTGCTAGGTGTGGTAACTTTTGTGTGTAATTTATGTGCAATCATTAACTATTTAAGCCGACGGTTAACAATGATAGATCTATTGAGTCTGACAAACCCACCCAGATTGGGGTGATTGTTACCGACAACACAATTTGCATGCTAGTTACAAAGGTTTGATTGTACTTTAGTTACACAATAGCTGCTCCCCATAAATGCCTTATTTTATCATGACATGTAAGGATGTGTTTATTCATATTTATACACTATCTATGTACAAACCTATATATGCTCACCAACTTTTTAGTTGACCTTATTTTATTGTTTCAGGTGCTAATGTGTGAGTTTGATCAAGACATGCTACACTTAAGTTTGGACTTAGTTAATTTAAATTCAAAGAACAATTTGTATTTTCATTTATGTACTTGTTGAATTTTGCTATTTGTGTTTGAATTGTTTGAAATGAAATTGATGATTAAATATTGAAATCTAGCGAACCTTGTGCTCATGAACAGTCTACATGTCCCGCCCCGACGTTTCCGCCGTCGGTTTAGGTGTGCCAGATTGGTATCAGAGCTTTGGTTATAGGGAACTAGGTTATTAGACACCCTTGACCTATACTATAACTTTAGGACACCCACTTATGCCATGCTTCATGATTATGTGTTATGTGCTACATGCTATGTGTTACATGCTTATTATATTAATATTTATTTCATTTTGATACCTTATTTGTTAAAATTCATGACTTATTAGACTACACTTAAATAATAATTAATAAAACAATATCCCTACCCATACCCTAAGCCTCATAACCTTCTTACCTACTTCTCTGTCATCATCATCATAGCATGTGGAAACTTCATGAATTTAAATCTATAGAATTTCTTTATTTCCTCGTTAAGGTTTTGAACTTTGTTAATTATTTGAGGACACGTGCAATCTGGAAGGGTAACACCTGTATTCTGGGTTTTCTGTCTACGAAAGCATTTCGTATAAATCCCAATCAACCGAGGGACCCGTATGCTTTCCTGGGAATTCCCGGGATGAGTGTTTACTTATAGGCTAAAGCATGTCTCCTTGAAAATTATATGAGTTTAATTAACCTTAATGTGTCATAGTATTCAAGTGATTATATCACTATTTGAGTACAATCCAAACAATGATTAACTATTTTACTTGTTATCTTACCCTTTTGAATCCAAGCAATCTTCACAAGTTCTTACATCTTTTCTTGTGTTGTGCAACTCTGTAGAATGCCTCCCCGTCATGCTACCGTGGCCAACAACAACACTGATATTGCTGCTATCCTTGCACAACTTGTAACTCAACTCACTCAAGTTAATGGTGCCACAAACGGTAACCATGGAACTAATGGTGGTGGTGGTGCCAACCCACCGCAATGCACCTTCAAGCACTTCAATTCGTGTAACCATCTTAAGTTCTATGGTACCGAAGGAGCTACGGGACTCCTTCAATGGTTCGAAAGTATTGAGGGCACCTTCCTCAATAGTGACTACCCCGATAACCTTCGTGTCTGTCATGCCACAAGTGTCTTCCAAAAACTGGCACTCACGTGGTGGAATGGGGAAAAGAGAACTAGAGGTATAGAGGCAACTATGGCCTTACCATGGGATGAGGTTAAGAGACTAATGACCGAAGAGTTCTGTCCTCGGAATGAGGTGAGGAAGCTGGAAACTGAGTTTTGGGATCTTACCCAATACAATGGTGAAAGTTCGGCTTATACAACCCGATTTCATGAACTGAGTCTCCTTGTACCCCACATGGTCACACCCTTATCCCGTTGCATTGAAAAGTACATCGGTGAATTACCTAGGCAGATTCAGGATACTGTCTTAGGGAGAAATCTCGCAACACTCGAAGATGCTATCCGATTATCTGCTACTTTGACCGACAATCTTGTGAAGGCAGGAACTCTGACTAGAAAAGGCACCAAGAAAGCTCCCGACACCACAACTCCTCCTGTACACATCAAAGAAGCCAAAACTGAACCCTACCACAATAATAAAAAAAGAAAGTCTAGAAATTTTGCTGTGGTCACTCCTGCTTTGCTTGTTAACCAAGTTGCTCCCATAGCTCAAGCACCAGTCAAGAAGCCATATGTGGGGACCTACCCACTCTGTGCCACATGCAATTATCACCATCTCCAAAATATTCCCTGTCGCCTTTGCACTCACTGTGGGAAATATGGCCATACGATTAATGTTTGTAGAGCCAAAGCACTTGCGGGTCAAGTCAACCCACCAACCCGACCTAACCAACAAGTGGCTAATCAAGGTGTTCCCGCTATTGCAAATGGGCGTGCTTGTTATGAATGTGGCAACCCAAATCATTTCCGTGACCAGTGCCCGAAGTTCACCAATGCTAGACAAGGCGGAGCTCGTGGGCGTGCTTTCAACATAAACGCCAATGAAGCTCAAGCCAACAATGATGTGGTCAACGGTACGTTCCTTGTTAATAGTCAATATGCCACCATTTTATTTGATACTGGTGCAGATAAAAGTTTTATGTCACTTAACTTTGAACCCTTACTTGCAAAAACACGATCCAAATTAGAGAAAATCTTCACTGTCGAAGTAGCAAATGGTGACTCCCTTACAATAGACTCCGTTATCCATGACTGTTCTTTAGAACTTAATGATCATACATTTCCAATCAACCTAGTGCCAATGCCACTAGGAAGTTTTGATATCATCATAGGCATGGATTGGCTGTCAAATCACCATGCCGAAGTTATCAACTTTGAGAAATGCATCCGAATACCCCTTCCGTCAGGAGAAACGTTAAGAGTCTTTGGTGAAAAACCTTGCAAAGGACTCAGGTTAATGTCATGCACTACTGCTCAAAAGTACTTACGAAAGAAGTACGTGGCCTTCTTAGCTCATATTGTTCAAAAGGATGACAAAGAGAAGAATATTCAAGATATCCCCATCATCCGAGAATTTCCCGAAGTATTCCCCGAAGACTTATCCGGCCTTCCACCCGTTCGGCAAGTAGAATTTCGCAGTGACCTTGTACCCGAAGCCAACCCAGTGGCTAGAGCTCCATACCGTCTTGCACCTTCTGAAATGAAAGAACTTGCAAGCCAACTCCAAGAACTCTCCGACAATGGTTTCATCCGTCCAAGTCATTCACTGTAGGGTGCACCTGTCTTATTCGTCAAGAAGAAGGATGGATCATTCTGCATGTGTATTGACTACCGTGAACTCAACAAGCTTACCATCAAGAACCGTTATCCATTGCCTAGAATTGATGACCTCTTTGATCAACTTCAAGGCTCTACTTGTTTCTCGAAGATTGATCTTCGATCTGGTTATCACCAACTCTGTATACAAAAGGAAGCTATTCCAAAGACTGCCTTCCAAACAAGGTATGGTCACTACGAGTTCATGGTCATGCCTTTTGGGCTAACCAATGCACCCGCGGTTTTCATGGACCTCATGAATCGTGTGTGCAAACCATAGCTCGACAAATTCGTGATCGTCTTCATTGATGATATCTTAATCTACTCCAAGATTAAATCCGATCATGAACAACACCTTAGATTGGTTTTGGACCTCTTGAGAAAAGAGCAACTATATGCCAAGTTCTCCAAATGTGAATTTTGGCTAAAGGAGGTTTAATTCCTGGGTCATATCGTCAACGAAAAAGGAACTCATGTTGACCCTGCTAAGATCGAAGCCGTTAAGAATTGGAATGCCCCTAAGACCCCCACCGAAGTTCGTTCATTTCTTGGGCTTGCGGGATATTATCGTCGTTTCATTTCAAAATTTTCTAAGATTGATGTTCCTCTCACCGCTTTGACCAACAAGGGTAAACCTTATGAATGGGGACCAAAGCAGGAAGAAGCTTTCCAAACTCTCAAGCAAAAGTTGTGCGATGCTCCTATTTTGACTCTCCCTGATGGGAATGATGATCTAGTTGTCTACTGTGATGCTTCCAACCAAGGTCTCGGTTGTGTCCTCATGCAACGAGGTAAAGTAATCGCTTATGCATCAAGGCAACTTAAGATTCATGAGAAGAATTATACGACGCACGACCTCAAGTTGGGTGCGGTTGTATTCGCATTGAAGATTTGGAGGCATTACCTTTATGGCACAAAATGTGTGGTGTTCACCGACCACAAAAGTCTCCAACACATTTTCAACCAAAAAGAACTCAATATGAGGCAACGACGTTAAGTTGAACTCCTTAACGACTATGACTACGAGATTCGTTACCATCCCGGCAAAGCGAATGTTGTAGCCGACGCTTTGAGTCGAAAGGACCATGTCATGCTTCATTGTATCCAAATTCAAACCGACATTCAAAATCGTATCCTAGAATCTCAACACGTCTCGGTCACCGAGGGTAACATGTACGATGAAATGTCGTGTGGTGTGGAACTTCAGCTTGAATCTAAACCCAATGGCTTACTTTATTTCCTGAATCGTATTTGGGTTCCCAATCGTAATGATCTCCGTGCATTTCTTATGAACGAGGCCCACAAGACTCATTATTCTATCCATCCTGGTGCGGATAAAATGTACCAAGATCTTCGTCATCAATATTGGTTGCCCGATATGAAGAAAGACATTGCCCTCTATGTTGCCAAATGTCTAACTTGCTCCAAAGTCAAAGCTGAACATCAACGTCCTTCCGGTTTACTTGAACAACCGGAAATTCCCTTGTGGAAATGGGAGAACTTAGCTATGGATTTTATTACCAAACTCCCTCGCACCTCAAGGGGTTATGATAGCATATGGGTGATCATTGACCGCCTCACCAAATCCGCTCATTTCTTGCCTATCCGTGAAGACTATCGGGTTGAGAAATTGGCCCGGATCTACATTAACGAAATTATGAGCCGTCACGGTGTTCCCTTAAACATAATCTCCGATAGAGATGCTCGATTCACCTCCCGTTTCTGGCAATCTCTTCAAACTGCTTTTGGTACACGATTGGATTTAAGCACGGCTTACCACCCCCAAACTGATGGTCAGACCTAGCGTACAATCCAAACTCTTGAGGACATGCTTAGAGCTTGTGTAATTGATTTTGGTGGTAATTGGGACTCACATTTATCCCTAATTGAGTTCTCTTACAACAATAGTTACCACACAAGTATCAATATGGCTACATTTGAAGCTCTCTATGGCCGTAAGTGCCGTTCTCCTATCTGTTGGAATGAGATTGGTGAAGCACAAATCACCGGTCACGAGCTAATTCAAGAAACATCCGACAAGATTATCCAAATCCGTGACAACATTCGAGTAGCGAGAAGTCGGCAAAAGAGTTATGCCGACAAATGACGAAAACCCTTGGAATTCCAAGTCGGTGACCTCATTCTTCTAAAGGTATCTCCGTGGAAGGGTGTGATCCGTTTTGGAAAGAAAGGCAAGTTAGCACCTCGCTATGTGGGTCCATTCAAGATCCTTGAAAGGACTGGGAAAGTGGCTTACAAACTCGAGTTACCTCCATCACTCGGCAATGTGCATCCTACATTTCATGTGTCCAACCTAAAGAAATGCCTTGCTGATGAGAATCTCCATATACCTCTTGACGACGTGCGCATTGACGAAACGATGCACTTCGTTGAGAAACCTGTAAAGATCATGGATCGCGAGATCAAGCAACTCAAGCGAAGCCGTATTCCTATTATCAAAGTTCGTTGGGAATCAAAACGTGGACCTGAGTTTACTTGGGAGCGTGAGGACCAAATGAAGCTCAAGTACCCCCACCTCTTTGCTGATGCAGTCGCCCCAACTAGCTAAATTTCGGGACGAAATTCCCTCAATTTGGGGATACTGTAACATTTCTGATTTTTCTACCTATTTGCAATTCAATGTAACTCATTTAAATTTCAAATTCTAGTGCACTAGTTTAAGCTGTTCGTACCAAATATTAAGTCTCAAAGCAAAATCCACAAATCCTTTCACGGGTATATGTTATTAAAAAGAAAAATCCTGTATACGTATACATTTATATAAATTTTCAATAAAACACATACACACATAGATACATTTAATAAATTAATAAAGAATTTCACGGTTGATTGAACCCCCAAGACAATTGAACCCTAAATGGGAACCTCACACTCAAAATTTTGATTTTAAAACCCTAATTTTGACTTTCTTGATCTATTTTGACTTTCAAAAGTCAAAGGGGCCAAAACCGTGTTAATTCGAGGCTGCTGTCGATGGATCCTTGTCGATTTGGACTCCTCGTAGATTCACAAGCAGACACCGACTCAATCCAGGCCCAATCATTATACCAATTCGTTCAAATAAGTGGGCAAGATTCAAATTCAAACGAATTTGACTCCTCAAAGTCAAACAGCATCAATTCACATTTAATTTGTGTAATTAACGCGTAATCAATCCCATAAATCACTCGTAGGGAAATCTCGGGTGTACCTGGACCGGTATCAAGACCCAATTGACTCCCAATTCGGCGAATTTACGCGTGATCAGCCCCCGCAAAACATTTCGGTCAAATTGAAACCGAATTGACTAATTCGAATAATATTAAGCGAATTAAATCACTCACCCACTCTCGGATACGTCCTCACAAACTCTCCCAACCCTCGATCAATCCGCATTCCGCGTCTGGACTTCTGTCGATCACCAAGAACAGCCGATCCAACTTCGTAGCCGTCTGCACTTGTTGCCCAATCATAACGTGTAAGTTTTACATCACTAGATTCGTAATCGAACCCTGAACGATAGCCCTTTATCAATTCATGTTAACAATACAGATTCGAACCGATTTGAATTCTAGGGTTTTCTTTGTTTCTTGGCGCTAATCTGATTAGGGCTTTTGATCTGAACTCGTGTTTTTAAATTTTTCGAATCTATTATAAACCAGCGAAACCACCTGGTCCGCCCGGCAAGTCACTGCACCGCCGAACCAGGTGGCGTGGGTTCGAAACCCACTAGTCCGGCCTTTTTGCACATACTCTGAACATCAAACCCGGATACCATTTCGCTTCGTGTTAATAACCAACTGGACTGGACTTGTACACGAAAGCTCCGCTGGTCCAGCGGTACACACGGACCTCACACACAGGAACCACCCGAGTTCGAACCGGGTGGCCTGTTTATATTTTTAAAACAGTTTTCTAAAACTCCAAAAATTTTGTAAAAAATATTTTTATAAACCTTGAGATATTTATAACAGAATAAAACCAAAATTATTAAATTTCAATATAAATTCATATTTAATCCAAATTAAATTGTTAAATTTGCACATTAAACTTTAAAACAAAAACTTTAAATATTTAAAATTAATTTCTAAATAAAAGCAATCAATTTTATAAAAGTTATAAAATATTAACTTTATTTATAAAAAAAATCAAAATACTTATTTCTAAATGTAAAATAAGCAAATAAAAGTTATTTATTTTAAAGGTAAATGTATGTTTAACTCCACGCATAAATAATATTTTACGTAACTCTCTTTGTTTTTCACATCCTTATAAATGAATACTATTTTTACACATCCTTATAAATGAATAATATTCTTACATATCTTTATAAATAAGTAAATAAATAAAGCAAAAAAAATGTATTTAATTAATTAAGATAATTCACACAACTAATTTTATAACTAAATTACTAAATAATAATTATTTAATTTATTTAGTTATTCAAACCCAAAACCTAGTTTAATTATTCTAAAACTATTTATTTGAATTTCTCATTTTATAAAGCACCTCATTCAAGTATGAACTACTAATACCTACCACTCTAACTCTTGATACACACAGCCAATTCAATCCTAGACTTAGACATAGACTATTGTACCCTCTAATAATTCAATATACATTATGCACTAGGTTAACGTGGTGAGTTGCAAATATTATTTTACTACCTAGTCTCCCGTGTTAGCTACACCTTGAATCAAATGAGTATTACATAGCCCCCTTTACTCTTTTACACTTTTTGGGGTGAATCATGAATTTTATACAAACAATGGCTTACATTTACACAAACTATACAAACACAAATCCTATTTACATTCATGTGTGCAAATTTAAGCTTTATGTTTGAGTGCTAGATGTGGTAACTTTTGTGTGCAATTTATGTGCAATCATTAACTATTTAAGCCGACGGTTAACAATGATAGATCTATTGAGTCTGACAAACCCACCCAGATTGGGGTGATTGTTACCGACAACACAATTTGCATGCGAGTTACAAAGGTTTGATTGTACTTTAGTTACACAATAGCTGCTCCCCATAAATGCCTTATTTTATCATGATATGTAAGGATGTGTTTATTCATATTTATACACTATCTATGTACAAACCTATGTATACTCACCAACTTTTTAGTTGACCTTATTTTATTCATGTTTCAGGTGCTAATGTGTGAGTTTGATCAAGACATGCTACACTTAAGTTTGGACTTAGTTAATTTAAATTCAAAGAACAATTTGTATTTTCATTTATGTACTTGTTGAATTTTGCTATTTGTGTTTGAATTGTTTGAAATGAAATTGTTGATTAAATATTGAAATCTAGCGAACCTTGTGTTCATAAACAGTCTACATGTCCCGCTCCGACGTTTCCGTCGTCGGTTGGGGTGTGCCACCGTGGGAGTTATGCCAGCGAAGTAGTGTGACATTTCGGGTTTTTATTTACGCAGTTGTAATATATATCATGTAATCATTTTTCTATTAAATGAATTGAAAATGTTTTTATTTAATTTTGTACAAAATATATATTTTTATTTTATGGATTTAAAATAATTAAAATTTTATAAGTTTTAAACTTATATAAAATTTTATTAAAAAGGTTCATATATAAATAAGATAATCTATTTAATAAAATAATTAACTTTTTTAAAAATATTTATAATAATAATAATAACATAAGTTTATAAAATAAAATTGAAATTTAAAAAGAAAGTATAATTAGTTTATTTTAAAAGAAAAAAAAAAGTTAAGGGTTTGTTTTGAAAATTATGAAACTAAAAGGTTTTAAGATAAAAATCAGTTCAGGGACTAAATATGGACAAACTAAACCACAGGGACTAACGGGTAACAATCTCAGGGACTATTTTAATACAAGAACAAACTTCAGGGACCATTTCTGCCAAGTCGCAATTCGCGTTTCCGGTCACCTTCCCCATTGTCCGGCGGTCCAAGCCAATTTCCGGCGACACCTCGACACGACTGTCCCCTACACCTCGACAGCCGAAAAGGGGCTCTCCGACCTCGTCGTCCCCACGCGAACAATAGCCCCCGACCAATTGGTCTCCCCGACAGTGTTTGTGGCCAAAAACCCACGCCACAAATTCGGCCCCGACAGTCAACCTCCACGCCTGAAAGATGGCTCGACAGTTTCGTCTCGTCCAGACGAGTGTCTGGACATGCTCAATTTCTTGTCCCACTATCGGGATCAGGTTCGGGTATAAATACCCATTGCCGGTCCTTCTCGGGCTCCATTCTCTCTCGTCACTCACTCTCACTTCAAATTGAAACCACCATCGCCTTCGCCATCCTCAGACGAAGCTGTGACCAGATTATAAGGCTCAATTCAACTCGAATTCTGGAATTCAAGTTCTTGGTATTTTCGAACTAAAAGCCTTGCCGACCAGACCCTTCGCGACCAAGTAGGTACCCCAAATCCGTTCATTTACCTTCTGTTACCCTCTGGCAAACTATCCTAATCGAAATAGTGACAATAAACCGTCGATTACCGTGCAAACCAATGTCCTCGGACACGGCTTGCCCGTTGCCGAGAACCAGCGACCAATTCGCATTATGGTTATGTATTAAACATCACACACATAACCAGCGATGGGCGATAGCCCGGCTGGTTATGCGTGTGTGTCTGTTATGTCTAGGTCGCGGGTTCGATTCCTGTGGCCTCCGGGCCAACCCATTTTTTTTCTGTTTTCTGTTTTAATAATATATTTTATTTTATTTAATTATTTCATCATATTTTAATATTATATCTACACAATAAAAACTATTACGAGTCGGGTGACTCGTTCGTTTATTTTCGAAACCATTAAATAACTTTTTCTTCACACTTTTAACCCGTCCAATTTTTATAAAATAATAAACCCTACATTTTATAAACTTGTTAAAATAATTTTTAACTCACAATCAATATATAATAATTAAACAAATAAAAACTTTTCCTTTTATTTATTATTATATATAAAAACAATAAACATAATAACAAATTATTTAAAATATAAATATCTAACAAGATTAAATATATGTTAAATTTTACTAAAAATCATTATTATTTTACTACAATATTTTATACAAATAATTTTAAGAAATGTTATTATAAACCTATACACATTTAAATACGAATACACATATACAAACATACAATAATACATATTTATCTACATAGGATTTCATCGTGCTTAGATTTCAACGTCCTTATCATCCGCACTCGTGGATTATCATACCCGCTAGCCAGGTGAGTTACATAGCCCCTATTTTACATTTTTACGCATTTTGGGGTGAAACATTATACATGCTACTCACTTTGTTTATACGTGTCATACATGTGGACTATATGCTTATTTTCTTAGGTGTACATACATTTACTTTAAACACAAGAAAACCAACAGTAATATTAATAGATCTATTGTGCCTGACCAGCACACCCGGTTAGGGTGTTTATTACTGCATACTCGGATATATCCGCGTGTTATATTCAAACATACCGGATATAGTGGGTAACTATATTCAAACATACCGGACTTAGCTGTTGTGCTATGTTCAAGCGCGTCAAACAAGGTTTGAATTGTGATTAGATAAATGATACACCATATATATACTATGTTTAACAAAATAAAACAATGAGTTGCAAAACGTTTTTATCTACTACTTATCGGAACTACAAAAACCTATGTACTCACCAACTTTTTAGTTGACACTTGATTTAAATAATGTTTCAGGTTTGGATATGTGATTGCTTGCCGAAGATTCCTCCACTTAAGAACTATGGACCTAGTTAAATAAATCAATGTTTTGAACTAGACTAGGTTAAATGAAATGTATTGTATTTGGATCTTTGTTGTCTTTAAATTTAATTAATGAATTATGCAACACTTTAGTTATCATGTGCTTTTGAACAATCATTCCATTGTCGGCCTCGATGATTCCGCCATCGGTCGGGGTGTGACAGATTGGTATCAGAGCCATGGTTATAGGGAATTAGGTTATTAGACACAATGACCTAGACTATAACCCTAGGACTCCCTTTCATGTGTTATGTGCTAAATGATTAATTGTTATGTGAATTATTTGTAGTTAGGTATTATTTGAATTTTCACAAGTTTGGTACATGAGACTTATACATACAAGGCTTAAATACATGATACATACTTTACATACACATTTGACAAACAAACTTATGCAAACAAATACACTACCCATCCTTATCCATACTCTTTCCTAATCCATATTAATTGCAACATTTCTACAAACATTTTATACTCATAGACTCTCGAGTCTATTAAAATCTTGAAAATCTCGTCAACGACTTAATTTCTTGAAACCAGTAAAGGACATGTGCAATTTGGAAGGGTGACACCTGTACATTGGGTTTTCTGTCTAGGAAAGCATTTCGTATAAATCCAAATAAACGGACCCGTATGCTTTCCTGGGAATTCCTGAAGTGAGTGTTTACCTATAGGCTAAAGCATGTCTCCTTAAAAGTTTTGAGGAATTATTTAACGTTGACAAGTCAATGTATTCGCAAGGATACGATCCGAACTTAAACTCAAAATTTGGGGACATTATAGCAAGATAGGAAGAACTAGACGAACATGCAAAGCAAATCATTATTACGGGTGCACACATAATAACGAATTGTAGTGCATGCAAGTCCCGGCAATTCCTACTACGCGAATAATGATCAATAACATCACGTTCTACCTGGAATAGATGGCATAGTATCCCCCATTAACTTTGAATAAATACACATGCACTGGCACGCGTCTTGATGAAACCCGCTTTTCTTCTTACATTATTTCCCACTATGACTCGTATATATCCATCTTATCTAAAATATCATTGTCTTTTCTTATGGTGTTAGAATGCCTCCTCGACGTGCAAACTCTAGCACTTCCAACCCGGATCTTGCTACTCTTCTTGCCCAATTGGTGGGGCAAATGACCCAAGCCAATAACAACAGCGACGGGTCTCACAACACCCAAGGAAACGGTGGTACCAACCCGCCTCAATGCACGTTTAAGCACTTTAACTCGTGCAATCCTACAAAATTCTTCGGTACTGAAGGTGCTACCGGCCTACTGCAATGGTTTGAAAGCATGGAAAGCATATTCCTAAACAGTGACTGCCCCGATAATCTTCGGGTCCGCTATGCCACAAGTGTACTTCAAAAGAGAGCCCTCACCTGGTGGAACGGTGAGAAACGCACTCGTGGTGTTGAGGTTGCTACATCTTTATCATGGGATGATCTGAAGAAAGCCATGACTGATGAATTATGTCCTCGAAATGAAATGAGGAAGCTCGAGACTGAGTTTTGGGATCTTGCCCAAGACAGCAGGGATAATCTGGCTTACACCACCCGGTTTCAAGAGCTAAGTCTGTTGGTGCCTCATATGATCACTCCCCATGCTCGGGGAATTGAAAAGTACATAGGCGGGCTGCCTATGCAAATTCAAGATGATGTGTTAGGAAGCAATCCTCCTACACTTGAAGCTGCTATCCGTCTATCCGCTACACTATCCGACAACCATGTCAAAGCCGGAACCTTAACAAGAAAGGGTTCCAAGAAGGTTGTCTCTACTCTTGCGGCCGTCAAAGATGTAAAACCCGAGCCTTCTAACCGCAACAAGAAACGAAAGGGGCGAAACTTCGCAGCCGTAACTCCCGCAGTACCTGCTATTCAAGCGGCCCCTTTGGGTCAAAACCCGAAACCTTATCTGGGCCCGAATCCCCAATGCCAGACCTGCAAGTACCATCATCCTACCAACTTACCATGCCGATTGTGTTCAAGCTGCGGACGATATGGACACGTGGTCACTACTTGCCGTACCCGTCCTCCCGTCCATCAAGCTGCTCCAGCCAACCGTCCAATCTATCCGGCACCTCTCAATGGTCGGGCATGTTACGAATGTGGAGATCCAAACCATTTCCGTGACCGATGCCCAAAACTTCATCATCAAGGTGGTCCTCAAGGACGAGCGTTTAATATAAACGCTAATGAGGCTCAAGCAAACAATGACGTGATAAACGGTACGTTTCTCATAAACAATCATTATGCATCCATTTTATTTGATACCGGTGCCGATAGGAGTTTTGTGTCTCTTACCTTTGAATCTCGACTAGCTAAACAAAGAATGAAACTTGACAATTCTTACTCCGTGGAGATAGCAAACGGAAAATCTATTACTATAAATTCTGTTATCCGCGACTGCAATCTCGAGCTTAATAATCATGAATTCTCTGCTGATCTCCTTCCAATGCAATTGGGAAGCTTCGATATTATAATTGGCATGGACTGGTTATCCAAGAACCATGCCGAGGTTATTTGCTACGAAAAGTGCATTCGTATACCCCTCTCTTCGGGCGACACGTTAGTTATTTTCGGTGAAAAACCGTGTCATGGTCTCCAACTCATGTCTTGCACATTGGCACAAAAGTACCTACGGAAAAAGTACGTTGCCTTCTTGGCCCACGTAGTTGTCACGAAAGACAAGGGTAAGAAATTACAAGATATTCCGATCATTCGAGACTTTCCCGAAGTATTTCCCGAGGATTTACCCGGCCTTCCTCCTCCTAGACAAGTAGAGTTTCGTATTGACCTTGTGCCCGGAGCAACTCCCGTGGCAAAAACTCCCTATCGTCTTGCACCTTCCGAGATGCAAGAGCTCGCAAGCCAATTACAAGAACTCTCATCTAAAGGATTCATCCGCCCGAGCCATTCACCTTGGGGTGTTCCCGTGCTGTTCGTAAAGAAAAAGGATGGATCGTTTCGAATGTGCATTGATTATCGTGAACTCAATAAGCTTACATTCAAGAACCGTTATCCTTTACCCCGTATCGACGATCTTTTCGATCAACTTCAAGGTTCAACATGTTTCTCCAAGATTGACCTTCGTTCTGGATACCATCAACTTCGTGTTCTCGATGAAGACATTCCGAAGACTGCCTTTCGGACTAGATATGGTCACTACGAGTTCATGGTCATGCCCTTCGGTTTGACTAATGCACCTGCAGTCTTCATGGACCTCATGAACCGTGTATGCAAACCTTATTTGGACAAGTTCATGATCGTTTTCAATGACGACATTCTCATCTATTCTAAAACGAAAGCGGAGCATGAACAACATCTTCGTTTGATTTTGGAACTCTTGAAGAAAGAACAACTATACGCCAAGCTCTCCAAGTGTGAATTCTGGCTAAAGGAGGTTCAATTTTTGGGACACATAGTCAACGATAAGGGAATTCATATGGACCCGGCAAAGATTGAGGCGATAAAGAATTGGAGTATTCCTAAGACTCCTACCGAGATTCGTTCATTCCTTGGACTAGCAGGTTACTATCGTCGCTTCATCTCAAATTTCTCCAAGATTGCGGTTCCGCTCACTGCCTTGAATCATAAAGGTAAAACTTACGAGTGGGGACCCAAGCAAGAGGAAGCTTTTCGAACTCTCAAGCACAAGCTCTGCAATGCTCCTATTCTAACTCTTCCTAGTGGTAATGACGACCTTGTCGTTTATTGTGATGCATCCAACCAAGGTCTTGGTTGCGTTCTAATGCAACATGGCCAAGTAATTGCATACGCATCACGTCAGCTCAAAATCCATGAGAAGAACTATACGACCCATGATCTCGAGCTTGGTGCTGTCGTTTTCGCCTTGAAAATTTGGAGACACTATCTTTATGGCACCAAATGCGTGGTTTTCACCGACCACAAAAGTCTCCAACATATTTTCAATCAAAAAGAGCTTCATATGAGGCAACGACGATGGGTCGAACTTCTTAACGACTACGACTGCGAGATTCGCTACCACCCTGGCAAAGCAAACGTTGTAGCCAACGCTTTGAGTCGTAAAGAACATATCATGCTTCATAGTGTTCGTATTCATAACAATATCCAAGCCCGCATTCTCCAAGCACAACACACCTCGGTTACCGAGGGAAACATGTATCAAGAAATGGCATGTGGTGTAGAACTCTTGCTAGAAACCAAAGCCAACGGTCTATTGTATTACTTGGACCGTATCTGGGTTCCCGATCGCGATGACCTTTGTATATTTTTGATGAACGAGTCCCACAAAACCCGATATTCGATACATCCCGGAGCTGATAAGATGTGTTTGGGTCTTCGTCAGCAATATTGGTGGCCTGGCATGAAAAACGATATTGCCCTCTTTGTGACCAAATGCCTAACTTGTTCTAAAGTGAAGGACGAACATCAAAAGCCTTTCGGACTCCTCGAACAACCTGAGATTCCCATGTGGAAGTGGGAGAACCTTGCTATGGACTTCATCACCAAACTCCCACGCACTTCCGGTGGGCACGATAGTATCTGGGTTATTATCGATCGACTCACAAAGTCTGCTCATTTCTTGCCTATTCGTGAGGACTATCGAGTTGAGAAATTGGCTCGGATCTACATTGATAAGATCGTAAGTCGTCACGGAATCCCATTGAACATCATCTCCGATCGTGATTCGCGTTTCACTTCCCGATTTTGGCAATCATTACAATCGGCGCTTGGTACTCGTTTGGACTTAAGCACGGCTTACCATCCCCAAACCGATGGACAAACGGAGCGAACAATCCAAACTCTCGAGGATATGCTTAGAGCTTGTGTCATTGACTTTGGTGGCAATTGGAATTATCACCTACCACTGATCGAATTTTCCTACAACAACAGCCACCACACAAGTATTAACATTGCACCGTTTGAAGCTCTTTATGGACGAAAATGTCGTTCACCGATTTGTTGGAATGAAATTGGTGAAGCACAAATCATCGGTCCCGAGCTTATCCAAGAGACCACCGATAAAATCTCTCTTATTCGTGACAACATTCGAGTAGCAAGGAGTCGGCAAAAGAGCTATGCCGATAAGCGACGAAAACCCTTGGAATTTCAAGTTGGGGATATGGTTCTTCTAAAGGTATCACCTTGGAAAGGCGTAGTCCGATTTGGAAAGAAAGGAAAACTTGCACCTTGATATGTGGGTCCATTCAAGATACGCGAAAGGGTAGGAAAAGTGGCCTACAAACTCGATCTTCCTTCAGAGCTCAGCAACGTTCATCCGACTTTCCACGTATCTAATTTGAAAAAGTGCCTAGCCTACGAGAATCTCCACATCCCTCTTGATGAAGTACGTATTGACGAGAAAATGCACTTTGTTGAGAAACCCACGAAAATCATGGACCGAGAAGTCAAGAAACTCAAGCGTAGCCGCATCCCCATTGTCAAAGTCCGTTGAGAGTCTAAACGTGGACCCGAGTTCACTTGGGAACGTGAAGACCAAATGAAATCCAAATATCCGCATCTCTTTTCATAGCCTCCACCAGTTGAATTTCGGGGCGAAATTCCTTTAACATGGGGAGACTGTGACATTTCAGGTTTTTTATTTACGCAGTTGTAATATATATCATGTAATCATTTTTCTATTAAATGAAATGAAAATGTTTTTATTTAATTTTGTACAAAATATATATTTTTATTTTATGGATTTAAAATAATTAAAATTTTATAAGTTTTAAACTTATATAAAATTTTATTAAAAAGGTTCATATATAAATAAGATAATCTATTTAATAAAATAATTAACTTTTATAAAAATATTTATAATAATAATAATAACATAAGTTTATAAAATAAAAATGGAATTTAAAAAGAAAGTATAATTAGTTTATTTTAAAAGAAAAAAAAAGTTAAGGGTTTGTTTTGAAAATTATGAAACTAAAAGGTTATAAGACAAAAATCAGTTCAGGGACTAAATATGGACAAACTAAACCACAGGGACTAACGGGTTACAATCTCAGGGATTATTTTAATACAAGAACAAACTTCAGGGACCATTTCTGCCAAGTCCCAATTCGCGTTTCCGGTCACCTTCCCCATTGTCCGGCGGTCCAAGCCAATTTCCGGCGACACCTCGACATGACTGTACCCTACACCTCGACAGCCGAAAAGGGGCTCTCCGACCTCGTCATCCCCACGCGAACAATAGCCCCCGACCAATTGGTCTCCCCGACATACAGAAAGTTCGATCGTGTTTGTGGCCAAAAACTCACGCCACAAATTCAGCCCCGACAGTCAACCTCCACGCCTGAAAGATGGCTCGACAGTTTCGTCTCGTCCAGACGAGTGTCTGGACATGCTCAATTTCTTGTCCCACTGTCGGGATCAGGTTCGGGTATAAATACCCATTGCCGGTCCTTCTCGGGCTCCATTCTCTCTCGTCACTCACTCTCACTTCAAATTGAAACCACCATCGCCTTCGCCATCCTCAGACGAAGCTGTGACCAGATTATAAGGCTCAATTCAACTCGAATTCTGGAATTCAAGTTCTTGGTATTTTCGAACTAAAAGCCTTGCCGACCAGACCCTTCGCGACCAAGTAGGTACCCCAAATCCATTCATTTACCTTCTGTTACCCTCTGGCAAACTATCCTAATCGAAATCGTGACAATAAACCGTCGATTACCGGGCAAACCAATGTCCTCGGACACGGCTTGCCCGTTACCGAGAACCAGCGACCAATTCGCATTATGGTTATGTATTAAACATCACACACATAACCAGCGATGGGCGATAGCCCGGCTGGTTATGCGTGTGTGTCTGTTATGTCTAGGTCGCGGGTTCGATTCATGTGGCCTCCGGGCCAACCCATTTTTTTTTCTGTTTTCTGTTTTAATAATATATTTTATTTTATTTAATTATTTCATCATATTTTAATATTATATCTACACAATAAAAACTATTACGGGTCGGGTGACTCGTTCGTTTATTTTCGAAACCATTAAATAACTTTTTCTTCACACTTTTAACCCGTCCAATTTTTATAAAATAATAAACCCTACATTTTATAAACTTGGTAAAATAATTTTTAACTCACAAAAAATATATAATAATTAAACAAATAAAAACTTTTCCTTTTATTTATTATTATATATAAAAACAATAAACATAATAACAAATTATTTAAAATATAAATATCTAACAAGATTAAATATATGTTAAATTTTACTAAAAATCATTATTATTTTACTACAATATTTTATACAAATAATTTTAAGAAATGTTATTATAAACCTATACACATTTAAATACGAATACACATATACAAACATACAATAATACATATTTATCTACATAGGATTTCATCGTGCTTAGATTTCAACGTCCTTATCATCCGCACTCGTGGATTATCATACCCGCTAGCCAGGTGAGTTACATAGCCCCTATTTTACATTTTTACGCATTTTGGGGTGAAACATTAATAATGCTACTCACTTTGTTTATACGTGTTATACATGTGGACTATATGCTTATTTTCTTAGGTGTACATACATTTACTTTAAACACAAGAAAACCAACAGTAATATTAATAGATCTATTGTGCATGACCAGCCCACCAGGTTAGGGTGTTTATTACTGCATACTCGGATATAGCCGCGTGTTATATTCAAACATACCGGATATAGTGGGTAACTATATTCAAACATACCAGACTTAGCTGTTGTGCTATGTTCAAGCGCGTCAAACAAGGTTTGAATTGTGATTAGATAAATGATACACCATATATATACTATGTTTAACAAAATAAAACAATGAGTTGCAAAACGTTTTTATCTACTACTTATCGGAACTACAAAAGCCTATGTACTCACCAACTTTTTAGTTGACACTTGATTTAAATAATGTTTCAGGTTTGGATATGTGATTGCTTGCCGAAGATTCCTCCACTTAAGAACTATGGACCTAGTTAAATAAATCAATGTTTTGAACTAGACTAGGTTAAATGAAATGTATTGTATTTGGATCTTTGTTGTCTTTAAATTTAATTAATGAATTATGCAACATTTTAGTTATCATGTGCTTTTGAACAATCATTCCATTGTCGGCCTCGATGATTCCGCCATCGGTCGGGGTGTGACAAGTAGCTTTTCAACTCCTGGAATGATTTTTCTGCTTTTTCCGTCTAGAGGAAATCTCTTTTTGCAGCGCTTCACTTTAGTGTTTTATAGAAAGGAAAAGAGCGCTCTACTAGCTTCGAGATGAACTTGTGTTAAGGCGCGAGCTGCCCATTCAAACTCTTCACGTCTTTCTTTGTCTTCGGGGTCTTCATTTCACCCACAACCTTCACCTTATCCGAGTTTACTCGTATTCCTTGTTTGCTTATCACATGACCTAGGAATACTCCCTCTTCCAAACCAAAGGAACACTTCCTAGGGTTCAACGTCATGTTAATCTTCCCGAGGTTTTCAAACGTTTGCCTAATATCCTTCAGCACGGTCTCCTCACTTTGGCTTTTTATGACCAGGTCATCAACGAATGCCTCCATGTTCTTCCCTATTTTCCCTTCAAATGCTTTGTCAATCAACCGCTGATACGTTGCCCCCACATTCTTTAAGCCAAAGAGCATTTTCCTATAGCAGAAAATCCCTTTTGGGGTATAGAACGCCGTTTTTTTTCTTCTTCTCAGTTCATTTTGATCTGGTTGTACCCCTTATAGGCATCCAGGAAACACTTGAACTTATAATCTGCTAAGGAATCGACCTTCAGGTCAATTTCCAGCAATGGGTAGCAATCCTTTGAGAAAGCTTTGTTCAAATCTTTGAAATCAATGCACATGCGCCAGCTTACGTCTGACTTCTTTACCTTCATGGGGTTGGCCACCCAGGTATGGTCCTTGACTTCCCCGAGGATACCAGAAGAGACCAACTTGTTAGTTTCAACACAAATAGCTTGGTATCGTTCCGGGGCAAGACTACATTTCTTTTGCGTCACTGGTGTACTCTGGAGATATGTTGAATGAGTGCTCAGCTAACTCTATAGGTACCCCCATCATGTCCCCTGAGGCCATATGTTTTTCTTTAAAATCTGTAACAATCTGTCTCCCTGCTGTCGTGAGGCCCTTGTCGATTTGGATTGTTTACTCTGGATATATTTTGTTTATGCTCACCTTTTCTTCTCCATTGTCTTCTATTTCATTATCTGTGGTGGCTATCAGTAGCGTCTTCGGGGATGACCGTATTGTGCAAATTCCCCCTTTGGTTGGGAATACCATCATGGCGTAAGCCGTGGAGACCACAATTTTGAAAGCACAAATACCCAGTCTCCCGATAATAATGTTATGTCTTGAGGCTGAATGGATTACCAGGAACAACACCTTTTCAGTTCTTTCTAAAACCCCATTTTCCAAACATACCTTTAGCCTAATTTCCCCCAGACACTAGGCTTTTTCTTCGTAGAATCCTACCATCGGGGCTTTGGAAGGTGACAACCTCTTACGAGTCTCCTCACCAAGTTGCAGGAAATAGTGCTCATACATAACTTCAGAGCCGCTGCGTCCATCAAGATATACTCGACTTACCTGGCGGCCTCCCACGTTGGCCCTTAAGACCATAGGTGAGTATGTGGACTCCCCTTGACCTAGGGGTGGAAAATATCAATATTTCTCTTTTCGGCAATTTCCTTTCTCGGTCAAACCTCCCCTACTTTTCATAACTTCTACTTAACGCCATATGATACCATTATTATTTCTTTTCGTATTCCATTTTTTTTATCAGATCTCGTCCCTTCCGTGGCCTTGCCTTTGATATCCTTAATCAGATGCGCTAGCTCACCTGACTAGACAACAACTTCTATCCTTTTCTTGAGTTGGAATGTAACATCCCAAAAATAACAAATAGTAAAGTATGTATATAAACGAGGCTTGGGCTAATAAAAAGAATAACGAGGAAAATGAGACGAGGGTATCATGACACCTACAAGCCGCCACTCCTTGTTCCTCATTCACCTACAATTCACAAGAAGAAAGAGAGGGAGAGAGAGAGAGAAACAAGCTATAGAGAGAAATTTGTGGGAAAGGAAAACTGAGCAGCAAAGATCGTTCATCATCACGTGGTGAAACTACAGATCCGATTCGTGAGCTCAAACATGTAGCAACCATCCTCGAATCTGGGTATTTAGTTCAACATAAAGTCGGGATTTTTACGTATGAATTGGCCAAAAAATTGTGTATCTAGCTTCATGGAAGCTAGATATAAGTTTTAGACGTAAAAAGATTGAAACTTGGATAAAAAACAAAGAATTTGGCCAATAACAGTTGAATCGTCTGAAAACTCGATGAATGGTCCTAAAACGATGACTCGTCCGAAAAAAATTTCAGACGGGATGTTTTTCGGACAGATGTTATCGAACGAGCTAGTTTTTGGGCAAATGTTTTCAAACGAAATGGCTATTTCGACCGAAAGAGATTTCAGTCGAAAAGGATTTTGGACAGGGAGTTTTCGGACAAATTATCTTAGTCTTAACGATGTATTGACATGTCTAGTTCGTGACCTTTGGACAGATCAGTTAGCATCCCACCTAGCTTGAAGTTTCATTGCTGAGTGAGACAATTCTGTAGAAGTCAGATGAGTTCTTATTGCCCTTTTTCCCCAACGTTTTTGGGCTGACATGCATACTATTAAAAAGATAGTTTTCAAAAGTTAAAGTATATTTTCATAAGAATTATATTTTTTTATAAAAAGGAAAGAGAAAGTGTTAAAGAGTAAAGTACATTCTTTGAAACGAGTTTTAAAGAAAGTAAAGTGTTGAAGTAAAGAAAGTTAAAGGAGTTGTACTTCGGTTCAGCTCGACAGTGAAAGTGACAGAGTGTCTCTAGCGACTCTCAGATAAATTTTCTTATCTCTACAAAAGTTGCATATTAACCCCTGTACTTTATCTGAAATACGACGGTTTGACAGGTTCCAACAATTTCCCTTGCATTCCAGCTTCTTTAATCGTTCTTAGGCTTCTCCTCCGTTGGATCCTTGGGCTTCTCTTGATCTTTCTCTCTTGCCTCGATGCTTTCTTTGAGCTCGGCCATTCTTTTCTTTAATTCATATGCTCGGGTGGCTGTACGGGCAAATAGGTGAGCTTCTTCTTCTGTGGCATGCCCTGCTCCCATTCTGATGCGACTCTTGAACAAGATTTCCATGTCGGGGATAGAAAAAGAGCGTAGGATCTAACACTCAGATGTCATTCACTGGAGACCCGTCTCTACACAACACGGCTTCCCAGTGTGATTATCATAGTACCATTTGATAAAGTTTGGTCGTTCAGGAGGGATCAAGTCTCTGTTTACCACCTTTGTAGGTTTCACACAAGTGATAATCTTTGGTCGTTTGGTGATTGGATCAACCTCTTTCTTTGACTTTCTTTTGGTGGGTTGATGAGACTTGAAGGTAGGAAACCTTTTTGACATTCAGAGCTGATAAATTTCTCAACATTAGAACCCTCAGAGTGATTACCATGGTTGATCATGTTTAACTTCTCCAATGAGTAAATATCCCAAGAAGGTAGGGTCTGAAGGTCGTGCTCATTTCTGAAGTACTGAATCTCACCTTGCCTTCTTTTGATGATAAATAGCTGCTTCAAGCCATCATATGCCCATGAAATGGTCTTTCTCTCTGAAGCATGTCTTAACAGTCCGATATTCTGGTAGAGGCGAGGAGGAGTTGGTTTGGGAAGTTTAAACCATTCAGACTTGTCAATTGGTTCATTGTCTTCAATGTTGATTGATTCACAAACACCATCTCAAATGTTGTTTTCTCCGCTTCACCTTCTTCCACAAATTCCTTGGGCATTTCCTCTAGATCCTCCACATCCATCTCTTCATCCTTAGCTCCACCCTTTTTAGAAATACCAGTAACATCCACTTCATCATCAGCTTTTTAACTAGATCCAGTAACAGTCTTAGTAGCAGGTGCACTTGAACTGGTGCCACCTGTTCCCAATCCTGCACCGTTATTCCCTTCATTATTATCCTTCTTTGGTAGTTGAGTGTTCGGTTTCGGATCCGCAGGGTCCTTTTTCCTTTCTTCCTCCTTTTCTTCTCCTTCAGATTCAAAGATAACAACATCATCAAATGCGAACATATCAAACACATCATCAAATATCTCCGGCTCTTCATTCAATCTTTCCTTCAATTGATTCAGTTCACTTATTATTGTAAAACCTCCCTTTTTTACCACGATCAATCCTTTTGCCATATCATTGATATTGTCTTTCGGAACCCTATTCACTATCTGGTTGAAACTTCAGCTTCTTAATTTCCTTCTGTTGTTCTTTAACAGTTTCTTTTATCTCTTCCATCTTTTCTTCTCTGTCATCCTCCCTATTCTTAGCAGCCTCAATTTTCCCTTTCATCCAACAAATTAACTTTGCAGTTTCTAGCCCAAACTTTTCTACCATATCTGGATCTAACGGTTCCTTTCTCAGAGGTGGGACAGATTTTCCCAATGGCTTTGTTGACTTTCTAGCCATAGTTTTCAATCTCTTTGGTGTGCTAGCTTGTAGGGTTTGATCTTTAGGAGATGGTGGTCTTGTTCCAGAAGTACCTTCTGTTTTCCTGGGCGGAGGATGCCCTTCAGCATTCAGAACGGTATGTGCTAAAAGATCCGCTTCTATATCTTCCTGAGTAATTCCATGAGGAGGAGGGGTTGGAAGTCTTGTAGGACTCCATTGCTGTTGTCGAACGTAGCTTTCTCTAGCTGATCTCATAAAGCCCTCACCGTGTCCACCGGTTCTTGGCTTCTTCTTTTTTCCCACTTCCGGGTCAATAGCTTTTCCTTTTCTCTTTCTAATCTCTTCTTCACTTTCCTTTTCTGGTTCCTTCTCTTTCTCAATGACCTTCTTTTTTGCTCAACTTTCTTTTGTCCTTATTTCTCAACTCTCTTCCCTTTAACTGTCTTCAAAGCAGCTTTAATTGTTGGCAATCTCTCTTCTCTATACATGTTGTCATACATGGGTGTCCATTTACCAGAGAATGCATGATACTTTCTCAAAATATGTGTGTAGAACCGAGTATCAACTTCATCAAACATCATCGGAAGTCCACTTGGTGGTAGATCTTTGAACCGGAAGTTAAGTATCATTTGTATGAAACGAGGATATAATAACCACTTGTTATATCTGGCCCGGTTACACATGTGGCTGAAGATGTGATGAGATAGGTTAAATTTATCGCCCCGACAAATCTTCAACATGATTCCTCCCCACTGCATGCTCAACGCATCATATCCTCCCTTTCGGTGTGACATGGAGTGTAAGAATACGTACATTATCACCTTACAATCTCTTAATAAGAACCTCTTATGAATCTAGTTCTTTCTAAAATGTCCTTCATATCACAGCTCTTGAAAAAACCGTCTTCTAGCATCTTCCTCATCAACTGTTCTCGAATCATCACGGTTATCTCCCAACCGTAAAGCATTTCTGGTGGTGCTTTATGTAATCAACACCTCTCTCCCATGAACAACGAATCTGACATGAGGTCTCTTTGTAATAGCATGAGTCTTGAACTCAGAATTAACCCAAAACTCCTCTATCAATTCCTTGTAAACAGCTTCATTCCAAGTAATTGCATAAGAGGTACTACATTTCATCAGCCATCTAACCACGTCATTAAATTCTTCTGGAATTGGTTCAGGAAAGCTAATAGCAATGTTGTGTTGGGTATCACTTACAAGTCGTTCTCCAACCATATTCTTTACTGATTACACAAACTCATAAGTACCTTAAATTTTTAATTAATTGAGTTGAACAAGACAAAGAAATCAATTAAGTTTCAAGTTAATCAAAAAAATAATGCAAAAGGTAGACAATCGGCTTTAGAATCACAAGAGAGTCGCTTGGAACTGGGACAGTTGGCCCGCTGGGTGTCCTCCCCGAAAATATTGAGTATCAGCTAGGTATTAGGGACAGTTGGCTAGTCAATGAGCAAGAGTATGCCCGGTCATTGTTGAGAGTCGGCCTTGTAATCGCTGAGAATCAGCCCAGATAAATGAGTATCGACTTGGTATTTTGGATAGTCGGCTCGGACACACAAGAGTAGGCTTGTGTCAAAGGCGACAGTCGGCCCGGTGACTTTTGAGAGTCAGGCACGACTTAGAACTTGTTTTCATTTAGGATTATCGGCCCAAGAGCCGATACTCATCATCTTCTACCTTTGAGTGTCGGACCAAGAACAAGGTGTTTTTTTGTCACACCCCAACCGACGGCGGAATACTTCGGGGCGGGACATGTAGACTATTCAAAAGCTCATGATCAAACTAAATTACATACTTTTTATTAAACAGATTTATAAGTAAAAATACATATTGTTCAGACAGCAAATGATAACAACAATTCCAATTTATTTGTCACTAGGTCCATAAGCTCCTAAGTGATAAACTTGTACTTCAACACTTCTACCTAAAACATGTTGAAAATGAGAGGGTCAACTATAAATAGTTGGTGAGAATACATAGGTTTAAATATCTCAAGTAGTTTTCAAGTGTTGTATACAATTCATATGACACATGATAAATAAGGCATTTATGGAGAATCTATAGTCAAACTAGGTGTACAATCAAACCTTATGACTGAAGGGCATAACCCGCAGGTTATCATAATGTAGGGCATAACACTTAATGTTATCCTGATGTAATGTCGGTAACAATCACCCTACCTGGGTGGGTTTGTCAGGCACAATAGATCTACCAATTTTACCGTTGGCTTGTACAGAGTTAATGATTGCACGAGTGTGTCATGTATATGTAGTCTTAACCAATAGCATTCAAGCATAAAGCACAAATAACACATATGATCATATTGTAGAATTGTATATTGTAAATGCAAATACTTTTCATTGTACAATCATGTTTCACCCCAAAATGTGCAAAAATATAAAAAAAGGGGCTATGTAAAACTCACTTGTATCAAATAAAGTAGTTAACACGAGTTGTAGGTAGCACAAGTGATTTGAAAATCAAAGTATTAACCTAAAGTGAAAATGTATGAACTTGAATTATTATCATGCACAAAGTTTAAGGCAAGTCTAGGGTTTAACGGGTTTTGATTTATGTGGATTTGTATAAAAAGGTTTGTAAAGTATGTGTGTATGTTTGTGTTTGTTTTTGAACAAGAGATTATTAATAAAGTAAATTCAAAGTGTATGCTAATTGTTTTAGAGTTTTAGTTTAAATATTTTAAATAAATAAGTTCCATTCATTTATTTATTTAAATTAATGTGTCTTTAAAAGTAATATGATATTGTATTTATTAAATTAAATAAATCTATTTTATTTATTTATTTATAACAATGTGTCAAAAATGTATATTGGTATAAAATTTGAGGGAATTATATAATTCAAAACCCTAAATAGATTTTAAATAAAAAGATAATCAATTTAAATAAATTTTCTTTTTATTTAAGTTTTATTAAAATAGTGTGTCTCTAAACATGGAAAAATAAATGTATATGTATTTATATATATTTAGGAGAGTTAAATTTGTTTAAATAGGGTTTAAACCCTAATAAATATCAAAATGATAATGTGATTTAAAAATCTTTTCATATTTTATATAAATTTGGTATTTAAAATTCTTTGTTTTATAATTAGTCTTAAAATAACTTTTAAATGATTTTTATGAAAAAATAAGATTTTTTAAACATTTAAATGTGTATAAATAATGGTTTATGTTCAAAATCGTATATTTTTGTATAAATCTGTTCTAAATGGTATAAATTTTTATAAACTGTTTTTTTATAAATTAAACATGTTATTTAAAATGATTTAAAAAAAGAATTACAGTGGGTCAGGATCGAACCTGTATCATTTCTGGGTGAGGGCAAGCGTCCAACCACTGGACGAAGGGACTGATCTGTTGCTGGAATTAGTTCCAATTAGATTAATCTTATGACTGAGAGGGAGTTGGGTTTGGTTCAGGCTTGCGCAAAAAGGCTTCGGTGTGTGGGTTTCGAACCCACGCCACCTGGTTCGGCGGTGCAAGTGCTTACCGGTTGGACCAGGTGGTTTCGCTGGTATAACGAGAAAGCCACTAATACATATACTTTAAATGAATCAAATTGAAATCCCATATCAAAATCCGTATGAACAGGTGGTTAACTTAACTCGAAATTGAATCCAATACATCCTGCCATTACAAATTGATATGGGGTTAACGGAAAGCATCAAATTACGAACCTACTGATGTAAAACTTACTCGATTAGGCGAGGTATTGGAAGAAAACGACTAGGTCAATCAGTTCGCTATTCTTGGTGTTCGTCCGGAGTCCAGAAGT
This sequence comes from Smallanthus sonchifolius, assembly GCA_023525975.1. NCBI lineage: Eukaryota > Viridiplantae > Streptophyta > Magnoliopsida > Asterales > Asteraceae > Smallanthus > Smallanthus sonchifolius. The sequence goes on along the minus strand of CM042021.1, from coordinate 95,078,680 downwards.
GAAATGCAGGTTGATTAGGGGTTGGGAGAGTTTGTGATGGGTTGTGCGACAGTGAGGGGATGTGTTAATTTGGTTAATTTCATCATATATGCTCGATTCGGCTTGATCCTAGCGGATGACAGCTGACAACACCAATCATCCGTGAATTCAAACGTTTGAGGCTGAATTGGCTCGTGGTTTGGGATTGAATACATGCGAAATCAATCAAGGAGTGATTTGCGGGGTTGAACGCGCTCAAATCCCTTGATTGAAGATCGAATTGAACGCGTTTTGACTCTGAAAAGTCAATTTCGTTCGAAATGATTTGAATTTCGAAATTTGTCGCTCCTAACTTAAATTGGGGTGTTAATTGTGTCCGGTTAGGTTCGTTTATCCATCCATGATTCAAGGCAAGTCCGAACCCGATGGGTCTTGCTCGAATTCGGCCTTGATTTGCACGGAATTGGACTGCTGACTTTTTAAGTCAAAATTAGTCAATTTGGTATGTGTAGGGGTCAAAATCAGGGTCAAAGGTCCAATTTGAGGGTGGGGGGTTCAACTTGAGAGTTCAAAGACTAAGAGGTTCAATACGAAAGTTCAAAGACTTAAAGGGGGGGGGGGGGGTCAAACCATTTGTTTAATTAAATTGAATATATATATATATATATATGTATATATTAATTGATTTTTGTTTAAAAACTTTATAAGTTTTTTTATAAATAAGTGTTGAATGTGATAGTATATATATATATATATATATATATATATATATATATATATATATATATATATATATATATTTTATAAAAAACTTATCTTTATATATTTTACAATTAATTACATACATGCTAATACAAAAGATGTACATACATGGATAAAGCTCCCATGTTTTACTTTGGTAGGTGTTAATGATAATAAAACTTTTACTTATATATATAAATATACTTACATGTGTGATACTTACATTATAGAAATATTATGTAATGCAAGGTTGGAAAAGAACGAATTGATATATGTGTAAAATAATAGATGATATGACATGATGAGTTTGAACAAGTACGGGGCTACATATGTTCATCATTGGACGTAATAAAATGAATAAAGGAAGAATTATGGTCTGAAAAATCATGGATGTTACATTTTTCTTCATCACAGAACCCCAATCGACTCCGTGTGTTCATTTCTAACCACCAATCTAGCAAAATATTGATCAAGAACACATGAGAATCAAGTATTGTACCTTTTTATGATGCAAAATCCACAAATACGAGAGCAAATAGGAGAGATTGGTGGTGATGGTGTAAGTGTGTGTAATCGCCGGTGAGGTAGGTGAAGAGACAATGTGGGAAAATGAGTAAATTCACAAGGTTTTGAAAATATATACCTGCACAAAAAGCAGGGGTTCAGTCTTAACAGTCGGCCCATGTAAAAACTTAAAAGAAATGAAGGTTTGACCATATTGACTTGTATTTCGAGCTTGTTTTTGATTTTAGACCTTAAAAATATGTACCAATGCCAACAAGGACTACTCATGCCTGCATAGGATACCAAAACATTTGAATATGAGATATTTAAGACGATACTAAAGCAGCAAACCTGTTTGTGAGATCACACTGAATTAACCTGTCACTTTTATTCCTCAACTTGAATTCAGATATCAACAACATACGAACGATTGTTGGTTTGTTCATCCACTTAAACCCATTGATAGCGTGTTTTTAGTAATAAAAATATTTAGAGATATTAGTTTCACGAGATCAAGTTTTAAATTTATAAAATGATAATTACTTTAACTTAAAACACACAATAGTCAAGTGTACCTATCACAACGTAATATAGTTTAGGTAAGTATCCAATACTCAACTTTTGTTATCGTTTAGCCAGATCAATTATTGAGTGGCTTTTGTGTGATTGTGAAGCAGAATAGGAAATGACAGAAAAGTAAATGACGGTAAAGTAAATAACAGAAAAGTAAAAACGTGTGTGATGTGTGTAACAGAAATGTAACGAACAGAATAGTAAATAGCAGAAAAATAAATATCTTGGAAATGATCAGGTCACAGAGAGTATTGCTTCAGGCTTCGAATCAGCTTGGTACGTGATAATGTTAAGTTGACTAATCCAGTGATATGACTACTACAAACTTGTGACCCGGGTCACCGCTAGAGCCTCGTCCTCACGACATTTGATTCACGAATTAAAATCTTTATATTAAAATAGTAGTGCCTCCCGTTAGGAACAACAGTTACCCTCAACCCTTCTATTGGTCATCTTCGGCTTGGTTTAAGACATCGAACGTAAATGCTTTGTATTAAAGTTAAATAGGTGATTATATCTTTTTCACCGGGAGGCGGTGTAACAATGGGACCGAGTATAAATACGTACAGTTCCCAACATGAGTTCACCAATACTTGGTCGCATAATAAGTTCGTATAAAGATGTACGACCTTAATAATGTTGACCAAGCCTTGGCTTATCAATCTCTGCTTGTATAAAGACGTACAAGCTTCAAAGGAAGTTTTATTAAAAAGGTTTTACGATCTTACACTTTAAAATCAAGAACACTTACAAATATAAAAACGGATTTAGACAGTAATAAAAGCCCACCAAATGGTGGTTTTAAGGACGAATAATTAAAGACGTAAACGTACCACTAGATTAATACGTCAAACATTAACATGCACCAAACATCATCTTCACCCTAGCAATACAAAGATTTTAGCCACGAATGGCCATACTAACTCGCGTAACGCTGAGTTTCGTAGGCTCCCCTATTACAGACAAACAGGAGGAACCTCTCTACTCTCTACTCTAGACTACAGAAATAGACTTTCTTTAGCTTTGGTTGGGTGTGTAAAGGATGTCCTAATGAAGAACTCAAGCCACCTATTTATAGGCCTCAAAATGGGCAATGCACGGCCGTGCATTGGATTGCACGGGCGTGCAAACACCTCGAGAATCAAATAGGGTACAAATGGAAGTGTACTAAGTCCTTGGGGAGCAAGTTTGGGGTTGCACAACCGTGCAATGGGATGCACGGCCGTGCAACCCTCCCTTGCTTCCCAGTTTCTTCTTTTAGCTGCTGGATGACTTGTTGTTGACCAATTTTGACTTCCTGGGGGTCAAAGCTCGGGAATGATCTTCCAAAAGGCTTGATTTCTTGGTGTTTTTGACTGGTTTCATCTTTGTTTATCTCAGGACACCGAATAACCTGCAATTATAAAATATAAACGTTTTAAGTATAAATTACAAGGTTATTATTCAATTAGTACCATAATATGGGGATTATTATGCATGCAAAACTTGTATAATTTAGGACATATCATAATTCCCCACACTTAAACTTTGCTTGTCCTCAAGCAAACTCATACATGATCAGACCCATAACTAAAAACTTTACAGCCCCATGGGATGTCATGTGCAGAGGATGTTGTGAAGGAATGTGAGGAAGAGGCAGGAATACCAAGATCCATTTCCAGTAGGTAACTTTTGATTTGTCATTGGACCGTTATCTTAAAGCACATGCATATCATAAACTAGTCCATCATGTGATGGGCTTTCAATTCCCCCTGTGTTTCCAGTTTGTACACCCAAGCAAGCTTAAGTTAATAACTTAAAATAGCAAGAATGAATATCATAACATAATTAGGCAAGAAAGTTTTACCTGCATGTATCATTCTGTTGTTTGATTTTCTAGGCTTGAATTTATTTTCTCTAGTCCTCGTCTCTATTTCACTTCTTCCATGAGTAAATCCATTTGCACATGATCTGGACTGTGTAACTTGTTGTGGATTCATTCTTGTACAGTATCTCTAATAGGTTCGCCAAAATAAATTATAAAGATGTGCTAAGACTAACTTTCATTAACCTTTTGTTTTTCGACCTATTTGACCTTTTAAGCTAATTTTCTATATTTCACGAGTTAGCTAATTGGTCATAATTGCTTGTTTGGTGGTTATTTCACCATTGGTGATGATGATTGATGAGGAACATTTGAGATGGAGAAAGAGGACTTGTCAACCACTTATTCATTAATTGAGGCTAGAGCCAAAATGTAGGCATGATGTATTGTTGCAAATAGGCGCTCTGTTGATGCTATGAGTGTTTCTTCTATACGTGCTTTAGTTGAAATGTTTTCTAATCTGTTTGTAATAATCTGACCGTAAACAAACAATTAACAGGTTAGCAAAGCTTGGGAGCAAAGTGGCAGCATCTGTTGAGCTGCAAAGAGTACACACCATATCTAGGTATATATATTTCATGTTTATTGGTTCTGTTCTGTTTTGGTAAATGTTTATTATTGAAACTAATCCTGAATGGCAGCATTGATGGAGAGACCTTAAAGCCATTTGACGAGTATACAATGTCTCAGATAATTTTACTGGCGGTTACAAATGGTGGAGCCAACGGAATGCTGGTGGTGGTTACCGGTGCAAGCCATGTTGCTTACGAATCAAAAGGGACTGAGATACCTGCAAGAATCGCAAGGAAGATGCAAAAGAAAAATCAAACGGTTATATTGATTGATCCTGAAAGGCAGTATATAAGACAAGAGGGTGAAGCTCCTATTGCTGATTTTTTATAGTATTCTGCTGCCAGACCTTGCACCAGGAATTGCTTTGACTGTGCTGAAATTGCTCGTGTTATGAATGCAGCTGGCAGAAGGCAAGATGCTTTGCCACAGGTTAGTGGACCCATTTTCAATTACATATTAGGTTCTTTTTTGCTTTTGTAAATCAGATTAAAGTTTTAAACTTGCTAAAATCTTTTGATGTCTCCATTGGCAGTGGGATAGATTTAGATGTTTTGATCTTTAAACATTTTATTAGAGGTGGCATGACTGGCAGGCTGGATAATTGGTGAAACATATCAATTTTAGTAAGGGTCAGGTTTGCCCGAAAATGTTTTGTTGTCCATCTTTAGAACACTTGTGTGGGTGCTTGCCCATGATTATGGGTTGACTTTTGGCCATATATATATATATATATATATATATATATATATATATATATATATATGTATATATATATATATATGTATGTATCTTTGATAATTATTTGTTTACAAATTTTTTCATAGGTTGGGTGATGGAAAGTTGAATACACCGATGTTGATATTGATGGACTTCGTGAAGAATGGTCGACTTTTGTATCAAACTTCATTTTTCGGTGAAACTTTGTATTGAAATTACGTTGAATTTGTAATCGACTTTTGTTACTTTTCATTGTTTGTTTATATTTTATGAAATGGATTGTTTTGTCATGTGTGTTTTATTTTGTATTATGAAATGTTTATTACTATTTTATGATATTAATATGGAAAACTTGAAATTATTAATTCTATAAAAAATATATTTTTTTAAACAACTTTAACCATGACATACATTTATGACAAAAAATGTGTGTCATAAATAGATGACACACAAAATGCGGGTCATCTTCATTCTTGACAAGGCATTCCTTGACATGCATTGCGTGTCGTAAAGGCGTGTCATAAATGCGTGTCATAAACAGATGACACACAAAATGCTTGTCATCTTCATTCTTGACAGGGCTATCCTTAACACGCTTTCGCGTGCCATCTTCACAGACAACAATGCAAGCACACAAGGCAACATATATATACACATGACACTACCTGGATATGTACTACGACTCACCACCCTTTCCCGGATCACTTACGTGTGTAATAAAACATTTACTTTAGACGTATCCTCTTAACGTCTAGACACATTACCCAACTCTTTTCGAATAAGTAATTATACGACACACAAACACCATACTGACTTCTAGCCCATACATACTATGGACACCACATAGACCTATGTAGGTCCCCGGGTGTCTCGGATCGTCACATGCAAATGCGTTGGCTAGTCGAACCGGGTGCGGAATGCCCGCGACTAGATGGAGTATCGACAACAAGTAAATCGACAACAAACAAGAGTCACTTAAAAACTTCATCTATTGATAATCACAGCCGAATACAAGTGAATGAATGCGTACATACTGACTTCACTAACCAGCTATCTATACTCATAGACCTGATGTCTGCGTACTTATCAAGTGCGCAGGGATTTGCTCTTACGTACTTAGCAAGTACGCAGACAATGTTCTTGCGCACTTTTTAAGTGCGCACAACACGTAACAAGACGATTACAACGACAAGTACCTACGAACATGATTACAACTCGATAAACCAATACATACAGACGCTGAAATACAAGTAAAATTCATAAAGAACATATACTAAAGCAGAGACAACATCCAGAGTGTTTGTCACACAAACGTGCTCCAACAAACTCCCCCTTGACAACAGCTCTGGATTGTCTTCGGTATTCAAGCTCCAAAGTGCTTGTCACGGGAATTGCTTCAACATTCTTCCCCTTGACAGCAGCTCTGGAGATGACTTCAGTCTCTATCATTTGCATGCAAGTATTATTTATCTAACAACATCGTACGAGAGGTTCCCAAGGTGAAAATTCGTGAGCTAAAGGACGATTAAGTCAAATTTGAGCTCCGTGACTAGAGGTTCCCCAAGGTCAAAATCCGTGAGCTCAACGACGACTATGTCAAATTTGAGCTCCATGAAACCGACGCCAGCATGGCTAACGCACTCCACGTCAGCAACTCAAATGACATTTATAGGAAGATTCAGGAAGGTATCCCTGAATAGTCCTATTCTTCCTCCTCTCAGTCTCATGTTCTGGGACATACTTGTTTTCTGAACTCTCTTGTCTTTGTCTCTTGGAGGACGACTCGAAAAGGGAAACCTTCACCATTCTCCGTGGGTGTGATTGGTCGGGTGCATCATCAGAGTCAGATGAATCAGATTCAGTCTCCTCGGAATCAGACTCTTCAGCACCGTCACCTCCTTCTTCTTCACCACCTCCATCACCAGCCATCTCTGTGAGAACATAAGAGAAACAACATTAGATTAAACAAAATCATTGGAATGGAACAAACATGACATGGTATAACACTTGCACGCTGAACTGATTTCCAGAATTAGAAATTTTTCTGAATTGGCCTTCCTGCGTACTTAACAAGTACGCAGGAGATTGTTCTTATGTACTTAGTAAGTACGCAGGAGTTACTTCTTGTGTACTTACTAAGTACGCATGAACTGGTACTTAGAACAATTTCAAAATATAAAATCAAACACGTGTTATTTGGTGATGAATGTGGTCACCAAAAGGTCGAAAAACATGTTTAGGACCTATGGGAGCAAAACCAACACCAATTCTATGCTCAAACCCGGTCATTTTGACCTGTCCTTGGTCCGACACAAACTTACGGCACAACAAAGGGTCAAAACCAAAAATCAACAACTATTAAGGACAATTTTGGTACCAAAAAGCTTCGAATAATGATCTTAAACCGGTTTTAGGTCTCAATTTGTGTCAAGAACAACCAAAATCGGTAAAAAAAATCATCATCAAAACCCTCGGTTCGAATAATCAAGAATCGGTCCAAAATGGGTGATTTTGTTGATGGAATTGGTTAAGAGTCTCACCAAGTGTTAGTTAGGTGAAGATGAAACTAAGAACGGGGTGAGAAATCTCTTAGGAACACACGCAATTTCGAGTAAAAAAGGAATCGGAGTATAGAATCGTTTGAAATGAGATAAACTATAGAAATATTCTAACACCTGCTTATATACCCCACACACAATGGCTTTGCGTACTTGTCAAGTGCGCAGGAATTAAATCCTGCGTACTTATCAAGTACGCATGACTTTGCGTACTTGTCAAGTACGCAGGGTTTATCTCTTGCGCACTTGGTAAGTATGCAGAAACCCTTGCCTACTCCAAAATCAACTCAAATTATGAAGATAGTCATGTCAAATAGCAAACCGGATATGAATATTCAATCACGGGGTTTTCAAAAACAATTCACGAAAGTTAAACACAAATATTTTTGGTTTTACTTAAATTTAGATAAACTGTACTGACAATCGTTTTTGTCATTTTGATAAAGATTGAACTGTACAAGAACTCAAAATCTTTTCGTTCTTTTCTAAATAAAGATAATATGCACAAGATACAGATCCGGATATACAGAAATATACACACAAGCTATTTTTGGTCAAAGTCATGAGCAGAGAATCATATCAGGCTAAGAATTTAGCAAAAATGATACAAGATAAACATCAAGGAATATGGGATCATGTCATGAATTACTACTTATTCATACGTAATATGCAATATAAGCAAGTTAATTCAAGTTGGCAATATTATCATATTTGAAATCATAAGTATCTTTGTATCACATTCTTGTGAGTTAAGGTATTAATTATAGAGATACAACATGTACCCCACAGTTATGCTACAGAAATTTAAATTGCACTATCTCAAGGCATCCAAGATTTTCCCAATGATTTCCAAATCTCCAGAATGAAGTTACATCGTTTAGCACAGAAACAATCAAGCAGAATCCATAAGAATTATCGAGAATCATAAGATTCAGAATCAAGTGATTTATTTGTCTTGGCTTGATAGGTTTTTCTTCTGTGAATATCATATGATTATTCAGGTTAATAGATATGGAGTCTGTGGATTTAGGTAAGGGGATCCAACGGTTATCTGGATATGTCTTCAATGAATCAGATGTGATCCAAGGGGTAGCATATGCTTGACGGTTGCTGTCAAGATATATCTTGGCTCAACTTCTCATTGCATACTTGTGAGTATGGGCAGTGAAGAGAACTGAAAAATTGTGATAAAGACATAACTAGAAACTGGTCTCATAAGAAAATACTTGCCAAAATCGTACATCCTTTATCTGATAATGATCTTTTTTCAATCTTTTACACACACACACTTGCAAAACATGGGTTTAAATCACAAGTTGTAGTAATTTATATTTAAGTTTCACACTACTAATGATCCAAAAACGCTTATAGCCTACTGAAAATTCAAATTACTTGCAAATATTCAAATTAAAATCAAAATTTAAGGCTCAAGTAATCATGACGCAATCATTTCCCATACGTGCAGTCTAAGACGTTTAGATCACTTACTAATGTGCTATCATTTCCTCTTATCTTCAAAAGACTTTGAAATTTTCTTAATTTTCTATTTTGTTTGGAATTTTCTAAAATATTTGAAAGTAGAAACAAACTAAATAGAATTTAAAAAAATAAAAAAAATTAACTTCCATGAAAATATTTAGATTTGAAAAAGAGTTTTCTCACTCATGATTGAACATTCCTATCAAGTTGACAAGATGTTCAAAACGGGTACGATCAAACGCCTTAGTGAAAAGGTCAGCAAAGTTGTCATCCATGTGAACTTTTACAAGTTCAACCAAGTTCTTTTCATCACAGTCACGGATGAAATGGTGGCGAATTTCAATAGGCTTAGTTTTGGAATGTTTCATCGGGTTGTTCGTGATGGACATGGTGACATTGTTATCAATGAACAGTGGAGTTCTAGTGTAGTTCAAGCCATAGTCTCTCAGTTGTTACTGAATCCACAATATATGAGAACAGCAGCTAGCAGCAGCAATGTACTCTGCTTCACATGTTGATACAAAAACCGTTGACTGCTTCTTACACTGCCAGGAGATCATCCTGTCTCTCAAGAATTGACATCCACCTGAGGTTAACTTTCTATCGAGGTTACAACTGCCATAATCAGAATTAATATATGCTTTGAAGTCAAAAGATTGCTGCTTGGAGTACCAAAGACCCAATTAGGGTTTCCCTTTTAGGTATCTGAAGATCCTCTTTACAGCTATCAGATGAGATTCCTTCGGTTGTGACTGAAACCTCGAGCATAAGCAGACATCAAACATTATGTCAGGTCTTGAAGCTGTGAGATACATAAGAGATCCGATCATCCCACGGTACAATTTGCAATCCACATCCTTTCCATCTTTGTCTGGATGCAGACCATGATTGACTGGGATCGGTGTGACATAAGTAGTACAATCATTCATTTTGTATTTTGACAAAATGTCCTATATTTACTTAGTTTGATATAGATAAATGCCATCCTCCCTTTGACTGACTTGCAGACCCAGGAAAAAAGACAATTCACCCATGTTGCTCATTTCAAACTTGGACTTCATCACCTGCTCGAATTCCCTACACATCTCTTCATTGGTATACCCAAAGATAATGCCATCGACGTACACTTGCACAAGCAGAATATCACCTCCTGCTTTCTGTATGAAGAGAGTCGAGTCAATTTGTCCTCGGTCGAAACTATTGGACAATAAGTGCTTTGAAAGAGTCTCATTCCACGCCCTTGGTGCTTGATGAAGACCATAAAGTGCTTTATGTAGCTTGTACACCTTATTCAGATTTTGCGGGTCTTCAAAACCTGGTGGTTGAGTGACATAAACTTATTCATGAACTTTTCCATATAGGACAGCACTCTTCACGTCTAGTTGATAGACCTTGAAACCGACAAAGGAGGCATAGGCCAGAAACAGTCGAATGGCTTCAAGTCTAGCAACTGGGGCATACACCTCGGCGTAATCACCTCCTGCTTTTCGTATGAAGAAAGTCGAGTCAATTTGTCCTCGGTCGAAACCATTGGACAATAAGGGCTTTGAAAGAGTCTCATTCCATGCCCTTGGTTCTTGATGAAGACCATAAAGTGCTTTATCTAGCTTGTACACCTTATTCAGATTTTGCGGGTCTTCAAAACCTGGTGGTTGAGTGACATAAACTTCTTCATGAACTTTTCCATATAGGACAGCACTCTTCACGTCTAGTTGATAGACCTTGAAACCGATAAAGGAGGCATAAGCCAGAAACAGTCGAATGGCTTCAAGTCTAGCAACTGGGGCATACACCTCGGTGTAATCCAAGCCCTCTTGCTGATAAAAACCTTGAATAACCAACCTTGCTTTGTTCTTCACCACAACGTGTTGATTATCCGTTTTGCATTTGAACTTTATTCAAAACGTGACACGCTGTATTAACGGCTTCCACCCAGAATTTGATTGGAAGCTTGGCATCTGACAGCATCGTCCTTGCAGTTTCAATCAAAGTTCTGTTCTTCCTTTCTGCAACTCCATTCTGCTGAGGTGTATATGGCGCACTAAATTCATGACGAATACCCTTCTTGAGACAGAAAAACTCCATCATGTTGTTCTTGAACTCTGTGCCGTTATCACTAATGATTCTTCTAACCTTCAGCTTGCATAAAGATTCCATATTTAAGATCAGGTATTGAAGAATTTCAGCAGTCTCTTCCTTTGTATCTAAAAAATGCACCCAAGAAAAACGTGAGAAATCATCAGTTACGACCAGACAGTATGACTTACCTCTAATACTCCTGATACTTATGGGCCCGAACAAATCCATATGTAGGAGCTCCAAAGGGGTATCGATGGAGTTTTGGGTCTTGGGCTTGTGAGATTTCCGTTGTTGTTTGCCCTTTTTACAAGGCATACAGTCATCTATAACAACAAACCTCAGTTTAGGAATCCCAGTTACCAAACCGTTTCGGACAAGATGATTCATTTTTCTATAAGAAATGTGTCCGAGTTTCCTATGACACAAGATTGAGTCAAGTTCCGTCGCTTTGGTAAGTAAACAAGTAGCAACTGATGAGGTGGTTGTTACCACACTCATATCAATCTGATAGGTGTCGTTTGATCTTGGAGCTCACATCAGAATCTAATCAGCAGGAACCTCAAAACCAGTCTTGAGAACCAAGCATTCATACTTGTTAAACATAACCGAGTACTCCTTGTCGCACATTTGAGACACACTCAACAAGTTATGCTTCAGCTGCTCGCAAAAGTTGACGTTGTTGAAGCTAATACATCCATTAGAAACCATGCCTTGACAAGTAATACTACCGCCCTTCTCGCCTGCAAAGGCCACATAGCCGCCTCTGAATGGTTTGACATCTTGAAGCAAGGCCATGCTGCCTGTCATGTGCCGGGAGCATCCACTATCCACATACCAACGGTTAGCAGGAGTTCCCTTCAGATGTCCCTGCACGAGTCACAAGAAATTAATTAGTTTTGGAGACCCAAGCCATAGTGGTCTTGGGTCGTCCGTTTTTTCTCAAAATATACAACCTCAATTAATTCACAATCATGACTGTCAAAAATTGGTGAATCCTTTGGAGATTCGGGATCAGGAGATTGAGAACTTTTAGCTTCCTTACTCCAGGATCTGTTCTTTTGTTTCTTTTGAACATTGGGCTTGCTTGTCTCAACCACAGGTGAACTAGAGGAAGCTTCACTTGGTTGACAACCAGCTAGCTGCTGTTCAAGTTTTCTCAACCTTTTGTTCCTTCTTCTCCTATGTGGCTTAGAGAGTTTCACCACAGGTTTCTCACCAGTTTGTGTACTCCTAGAGGTAGATACACTGGGTTTAGCAGATTGCTTTACCCTTTTTGGAACAGATTGTTCAGCCGCACGTTTTCCTGATGGCTTAACCATTAGTTTCACGGGTGGTTTCACGACATTAGATTTAGGAATCTTGGGTTGCTTCACTGTTGGTGTCTTAGGGACAGCAGCTTTTTGTGGAACAACTGCCCGTTTCCCTTGGTTCTTATCAGGACAGTTCACCATAATGTGACTTATCGTACAACAATGAAAGCAATCTCTTCTTTCTTTGTAAATCCTCCTGTAAGGCTCTGGATTTTGGAAGCAGATGAATCAGCTTGATGAGCAATGGGAGTTGTTTGATTAACATTAACATCATCTTGTTCTTGACCTGATCTTAATTGACTCATTGGGGTGTAATGTTTGTCCATGTTTTCTTGAAAATTCTTGCCCAAATGATTAGCAAAAGCTTCTTTCTTTACTTGCTTTAACCTCCATAAAGCATCATTTTCAGTTTATCATTGGACTCAATTGTATCAGGTTCAGTTAAAATGCAATTGTCATGATTTTAATTGAAAAATCATGTCAACTCGACAAATCATCTTTGCTTGAGGAATCGTCCAAAAAGGACAAATCAATGTCAACCGGCTCGTTAACAAACTTGCCACTTACTGGTGGAGGAATGGCATTAGTACCTAAACCTTTGCCACTCACTTATCTCACTACTGACTCGTAGTGTTCCACCACAAAGCGAGAGTTTTTCAACTACTCAAGTTTGCCACTTAACTGCAGGATCTCATTTTGCAGTCTGGCAATCTCAACATATCTTTTCTCTAAGCCCTTGTTGGCAACGTCTAAATGAAACTGTTGTTCACTGATTTTAATTGAAAACTCATGTCTTTCTTTCTTTAAATTTTCAATTGAATCTTTAAAACGTTTTTTTCATTTTCTTTGTAGTTTAAAGCTGCACTATGTAGGTGTTCGAGTTGATCATGGATTCGATCATTCTCATCCTTCAAGATAAGACATTTGGACAAAGAAACAAAACCAAAAGAATTAGAATCTACCTCAATTGACGAACTGGATGCTTCTCCAATAACCATGAGAGCAAATGCAGATGTAGATTCTTGTTGGTCAGCTCCAGATGCTTCCCTGTCTTCTGCTTCCATCATCTTAACAATCTCAGCCATTAAATCCATTTGAGTCAGTGCAATTATGGCATCTTCCAGATGAACACCCCAATCAAAGCTCTCGTCCTATTGAACAACTAATGCACTGGACGTTCCACTCTGAATCTGATTGCGGTTGTTCTGATTGTTGTAACTTTGGTTGTTTCCCTGGCTTGGTCTTGTAAAACCTGAAATTGGTGCCTTATCCTTTTGACATTCACGAGCAAAGTGTCCAAAGTTCTGACATTTGTAGCACTTGGATTTAGACTTGTCAAAACCAACTTTGGCATTAGACTGCCCACCAATGAACTTTCTACTAGTTCTGTTCAGAAACGCTTAGCCCTCCTTAAGATCATGGCCATATTCCATTGTATATCTGTGTCCTCCATATCATCTGGATCCACCTGATTAAAATCTTCTAAATGGTTTCAGGATCCGTTAGCTTCCCACCTATGAAGTTCTCGTTGGAAAGTATGCAGGATGAGAGAACAATGCCACTTGATCTTCAACTATCTTGGCAATAGCAGATTGGAATGTTGGTGGTATGAACCAGATCTTGATGAAGCAAAACAAGTATGACCACCACAACATTTAGAATTATCTTCTTCCTGAGGAGTCCAAGAGAACGAGGCAATTCCAGAACCCGATGACTTTGTTGTGGAAGACACTCCATAATACATAGAAGGATCTTAAATCTGAGGTCTTCCAGAACTTTCTTTCTTTTTCAGGTTCTTGTCGTGTGCTTGAACCTTTCCAGTTGCTTCATCAATTGTCATCTCATAAAACTTCAGGTTCTCTCTCAACAGTGTGGTATACATGTCAAATTTTGGTGGCAAAGAATCAAGAAACTTCTCCACCAACTCATCATCAGGATACTTGATTTCATAATAGTTCAGCTCTGTTTTCATGTGATAGAATATAGAAATAAGTTCATCAATAGATTCATTCTCTAAATATCTGAAGCACTCATACTACTTCCTCAGTAGCTCTCTCTTGCTTTTCTTGACGTCACTATTTCCCTCGAGCCTCTTCTACAAAGCCTTCAAGAGATCCTTAGAAGTATCATAACCTCTGAAATTGTAAATAGATCCCTAGTCAAGGCCATAGTTATACAGCCATGTGCCTTCTTTTCTCGATCATAAGTCTTCTTCTCTTCTTCATCTAGCTTGGAGATAGGTTTGGGAACACTTTCATCAAGAAACAGATAGGTTGGATGTTTATATCCCTCAAGAATGGGTATCCATAAGGTGGAATCATTATACGAGATATACTCATAAAAGCGTGCTTTCTAGTTCGAATAGTCATTTACATTAAGCAGCTTAGGTGGCTTCTGTGGAGTCCCTATCTCGTTGTCATAGTTCAGCATACTACTAATGTTCTGAATATTTGACATGGTGATTAACTTAGTCAAAAGTCAGAAATTTTAGCACAACTTGCGCACTTGAGAAATGGCCTTGCGCACTTAAAAATTTAGTCTTGCGCACTTGTGATTTGCTCTTGCGTACTTAGTAAGTACGCAGGAGTAAATGTTAAGTATGCAGGAACAAAAATCAAATACGCAGAAAGTTGGTATTGCATACTTAACAAGTACACAGGAACAGGAAGAATTTTGCCAAATCAGGTAAGTACGCACGTCACTTTATCCACCTGCTCCACCAACTTTTTTCGATCGCCGGAAAATGCTCAAATCTTCAAATCTTGAAGTTTTGAACGAATTGATCAAGCCAAAAGGTTAGAAACTTGTTTCTAAAAAACCCTTGATGATCAAAACACTCAAACAAACAACAAAAAGGTCGAATTTTGAAGGATTTTTGTGTCTAAAACAGCGCTCAAGAGCTACCTCTGTTTTATAACAAAAATTGACAAAATCTGTCACTTTTTCTTGTATAAAAGCTGTAATTTGTGTCGAAAATGCTCCTAACACACTCACAACACTCAAAATCAAGAGCAAACGCTCTGATACCACTTGTAGGTCCCCGGGTGTCTCGGATCGTCACATGCAAGTGCACTGGCTAGTCGAACCGGGTGCGGAATGCCCGTGACTAGATGGAGTATCGACAACAACAAGTAAACCGACAACAAACAAGAGTCACTTAAAAAATTCGTCTATTGATAATCACAGCCGATTACAAGTGAATGAATGCGTACATACTAACTTCACTAACAAGCTATTTATACTCATAGACGTGATGCATGCGTACTTATCAAGTGCGCAGGGATTTGCTCTTGCATACTTAGCAAGTACACAGACAATGTTCTTGCGTACTTGCTAAGTACGCAGGTTAAGCAACCTGTGCACTTGTTAAGTGTACACAACACATAACAAGACGATTACAACGACAAGTACCTACGAACATGATTACAACTCGATAAACCAATACATACAGACACTGAAATAAAAGTACAAATTCATAAAGAACATATACAAAAGCAGAGACAACATCCAGAGTGTTTGCCACACAAACGTGCTCCAACAACCCATGCAAACATGATACCCGTCGTGTCACGAGGACAACGACACAATACACACAGCATCAAGTACACGACGCATGACAACATACTAGCATCTACTTTACTCGTTAACGAACCACGTACGGGTTCCCATTCTAACTCTCCTTATATAACCATCATAGGTTTAGCTAACTTTCCCACTCACCCCGACTAATTCATAAGATGGCACACACAGATCATCACAACTCTTGATCACCCACCCTAAGGACCCCATAACGACCCTTAGCTTCATTATTACATAACGATCTCATAAAACACTTCAAGATTAACTCATAACTCGTAATACGTTCATTTAATAAAACATGCGTGTATGTACGATAGCCCCAAAACAGTAAAACGTTTAAAAGAGCGGATTAGAAACTCACCGGTTGTGAAGCTCAAGTCCTTGCTCTGCAAACCACCTGTCCATGCTTGAAGCCCAAACCTGACAACGTATGATCCAAGGATCAGATTACGTTGTAAACGTACGTTGAAAACATACAAATACAACAAAATCTTCCATGTTCGTCTCATCTTCTCATCAACACACCCCTTAAACCCTAGTTTCACATGCAAGCATGCACGTGTGCTATGTACACCCTTAATCGTCCTCGTCTCGTAAACACCAACTCGTATCAGGCCGCCCTTGACCCATTTAGAAATCGAATGTTTGAACCGGGTTTTATGCATGCATGCACGTGCGTCAAGCAAAACCTATGAAAACCGTTTATTCGAGCAAATCAAGAAATCGATTGGTAGAAATGAGAATCGATTAGAATAATCAAGATATGAGATTGGATCAAAAACACATAGTTAAAGGTGTAACTCTCTCTTTTGTATTGATATATCAAATGAAGTCCCTCTTAAAAAAGTCAAACTAAACAAGTATTTATACTAAGAAGACAAAGAATGAGTTCGTCCGAAATACAATTCGGTCGAAATGTATTTCGTCCGAAAACTAAAAGATTTCGGTCGAAATCTTTTAACTTCAAAGAATTTTTCCGTCTTCAGACTGTTTTATATGCAATGGCCTAAAAATAGTTCCAACAATCTCCCCCTAGGCCATTGCATATCAAAACACAAGAATTCTGTCAAGCTCCCCCATACACTTTGCATCATCAAAGCTAGATCTTGGACTCGAATCTTTAACTCTCCAAACTTGTCGTGGTTTAGATTTGTCTTTCCAATCTTGTTTTTGTTTCGACATATTGTATGTCCAAAATGTCTTCAAACTATTAAATACATTAACAACCTTTTCTTGAAACTTTCTCTGAGGTTGAGAAACGACCTTCTATTTGGAAGACTTGTGTTTCTTGATACAACAATCTCTTGATAAATGACCCTGCTTTCCATAGCTGAAACATCTCTTAAACGCAGGACATGGTCTTTGATAAGGCCCCTTTCGAGATTCTGACTTGTCTTTAGACTTCTGTTCTACAACTTTTGACATTTCTACTCCCTCTTTAACAAACATGAGCGGAGTAAATTTATTTGAAACGAATGGGATGACATTAGCATTAAGAGGACTGTCTTTCTTAAACCCTAAGCCACCCTTATTGTCAAAATAATCCACACATTCTTGATTTTCTTCAGATTTGTCACTGACGCAATCATCATCAGAAGTAAGATCATTTGGAATCTTCAATTCAACTTTATTTTCTTTGGAAATTATATTTGGCTCTAACGAAGGATAAACATTTGGCCAAATGGCTCTAGAATGTATGGTTGAGGCATATGTGAATAAAATCCATTTGTAGTAAATGTAGGAAAAACACTCTTGTATCCCATTTTGATATTCACCTTATCATTAACTTTAGCCTCAATACTTTCACCACTTCCTTTATATCCAAGCCCAGAAGTTACTTTGTCATGTATTTGAGCTTCAATGATTCCACTAGCCACTTTCCCAGAAATGTTTATTTTATCAACTTTAATTGCTGTATTTGCTATCTTTTCCATCTTATCGATCATCAATTTCTTTTTTTTTTCTCTTTTACAATCAACAGTTGAATCTCATAATTCTTTCTCCTTAACTGAAGCTTCACATGAGAATTTTCTTTGACACAGTAATCAATCTTCCTTTTATACTCTTTCTCACGATCTTTTAGAATTTTGTTTGTAGTATGTGCATGTTTCAATGCATCCATCAGAAGTTGATTTCGATTCTTGTAATCAGCAATTTTTTCAAAACACTCCACAGAACACGTATTTTCGTTGAGCAGTTCAGAATAAGCTGTATGTTTCTGTGACTCTTTCACTGCTTCAGCAACCAAATCTGATTCTATACGTTTATAATTGTAACATCCATGACTTTCCGGCTCTATTTTACCTTATTTATTTCAATAATAACACTATATTTAAATCTTGTATTTATTCAAGCACTTTTTGGCATATAAATCGTTAGATAAATTAATATTCATTTCAACCATTAAAACCTTGCGTTTACATATAGATTTCTACAACACTTGTTTTGGTAAATCAATATATGGATGTATCTATATATACGTATATAAAATTTTACTTATAAATGATTTATACAAATATATTTATATATTACAATTAAAACTTATAGTTATTTTTTTTTTATAAGTTTATAAAAGAGAAAACCAAATTTTATATAAATACACATATATTTTATTAAATGATCCATTTACACAATTTGAAATTCTATTAAAATAAAAATTTATCTCTTTATAAATAATAACAATTATATATTTAAAAAAAAAAATTGGTTTTGAACCCCATGGTAATTCCTTGAACCTCTTTAGACATTTGGAACCCTCAATTTGAACCTAAACCTTTTAAATTTTAAACCCTTTAATCTCAATTTTGACCCATTCACCCATTTTGACTCATTTTGACTTCTAAAAGTCAAACAACCCAAGAAATCCTCAATTAGATACCGAAATCAAGTGAATTGACTGTTAGGGACTCTCCGTATATACTTAATCGATGTTAGACCACTCTTACACCCAAATTGCATTTCAATTTGTAAATCCTCGCGGCTTAATTCGAGTTTCAAAAAGGTTTGACAATTCTGAGTCAAACTGAATCAAATCACTGCCAAATTAATGAAATTAGACGCGTTAAAGCCCGCAAATCACGCGCAGTCTATCCTGTTGTGAATTCAAACCTTAATCGCGACTCAATTCGTTGCTCAACCATCGAATTAACGCGTCCGCAAGAACCAAGTCGAATCAAGTACTTTCGATAAAACAAATCAAATCAATTCGTCCCTGCACCATCACACAACTCGTTACAACTTTCCCCAACCTCTAATCAGTCTGCATATCACTCATGGAACCCGATTGAACTCCAAGAACATCGAAACAAAAGCTCCACTCGACCGTCCTACACACGCAATCATTCCAGGTAATCTTTACTTCATTAGCTTCGTTTTGATCTGAGGATTAAAAGCCCTATGTTTTTGGAATCGATTAATATCGAATCGGACTAACTTGGAGTTAGGGTTTGGACGGGAACGTTTTTGGGAGGGAGACGATCTGGGGTTGGATGTTAAAATGACTTCGTGTCTAAGATTAACCAAGGCATAAGCCCAGCTCCAATGGTTAAGACTCTAATCCCACTTTCGAAAGGTCGCGGGTTATAAGCCTACACCCGCAACCTTTTTGTTCCCTACTATTAACTTGACCCGACCCCCTTCCTTTTGCATGTTAAAATGAATTCAATTCAGTTCTAGTTCAATAGTCAGTCCCTAGTCCAGTGGTAAATGCTCGAGGCCTTCATAGGGCAGACCCGGGTTTGACCCGGGCAAGCCTCATTCATTTTTAAAAACCGTTTTAAAGCTCCACAATTCATATAAAAATTATTTTTATAAACCCTACAACATTTTGAACAGAATAAAACCAAAATTTTCAATTTTCAAAATAAAATCACTATTATTACAAATTTATTTTGAAATGTCATTTTAATTAATTAACAAAAAAAATTTATAAAGACATTTTTGTAAAGTAACAATTTTTCCACGTTATAAATATGATGACAATATTTTATAATATACCCTTTTCATTGAAAACAAGTTTATAAAGTTTTATAAAATTTTAACTTAATTTAAAACAAATAAATACTTATTTTAAATGCTAAATAAATAAATAAAATTTATTTATTATTTATATAATCTATACTTAGGATTTAAAAGTATATTTAACATTAACTTTTATACCAAAATTATTCACACACCTTTATAAGTAAATAAATAAATAAAGTAAAGTTATTTATTTAAATTATATTTGAATAAATATAATTTCACACTATTTTTATAATTAAATAAATAAATGACAATTATTTAATTTAATTAGTTATTCAAACGTAAACCCTAAGTGACCTACTTATACTTCAACTCTTCAAGATTATAGAACGCTTATTCGAATTCAAAACGCAAACTCCTACACGATCCTTTTACATCATACGACACGAACTCATTGTACAATTCCCTATACTCACACCCTTTGAAACACTAGACTTTGTCTTAGACATTTTATTAATTCATATTCATACGCGTTACACTCTAGGTTAACTTTGTGAGTACAAGGATCACTTTGCCACCTATTCTCTTGTGCTAGCTACATCCTTAATATCAATGTGAGTATTACATAGCCCATTTTCACACTTTTACACTTTCTGGGGTGAAACATGAGCTCTATACATACAATTGTTTACATTTACACAAACTACACAAACACAAATCCTCTTTACATTCATGTGTGCAAATTTTAGCTTTATGTTTGAGTACTAGGTGTGTTAACTGTTTTTGTGCAATTTATGTGCAATCATTAACTATTCAAGCTGACGATTAACAATGATAGATCTATTGAGTCTGACAAACCCACCCAGATTGGGGGTGATTGTTACCCACAACATAATTTGCATTCTAGTTACAAAGGTTTGATTGTACTTTGGTTACACAATAGTTGCTCCCCAAAAATGCCTTATTTTATTCATGTTTCAGGTGCTAATGTTTGATCAAGGCTTGCTACACATAGGCTTTGGGACTTAGTTAATTTTAAATCAAGAATAATTTGTATTTCATTTATGTACTTTGGAATTGGTTTATGTTTGTTTGAATTGAAATGGATTTAATATATTACAATTTAGTCAACCTTGAGCTCATGAACAGTTTACATGTCCCGCCCCGACGTATTCCGCCGTCGGTTGGGGTGTGACAGGTTGGTATCAGAGCCTTGTTTATAGGGAATTAGGTTATTTGACACTCTTGACCTAGACTATAACCTTTGGACACCTATACTATACCATGCTACTACATGTTATATGATTATTTCTTATGTGAATAATTTTACATGTTATACTAAATAATTACATTATATGATACAATACTTAATAGTCTATGTGTCACATTATCTGCCAACTTTTGTCTCCTATTCATTGCTACCTATTTGATTTATTTAAAGTGCTATCCTAAGTTTTACACACACACTCATACACACTTAGTTCTTCATGCACCCTTAATCTCACACACAAAATATCACCATCTCTTGTGATCAAAAGCTAGACTATTGGGCCTAATTGGGCCTAATGCCCATTAATAATAAACTAAGAATCCACTTACCCTCCAAGAAGAAGAAGCCTACTACATAATATAAGCCTCACTTTCCAGCCTCAAAGCCCAGTCCACAACAATTCTCATCATGACCATGAGCCCAACAATAGTGTTATTAATACATGATGGCTGGAAGAGCGTGTAGGCCTATGAAGGATTCTGGCTAAGGAAAGACAGGGTACTTAAGTGTGTCTTAGTGACCCACCCCTCTTTCCTGGGAATTCTCCTCAGGGATGCATTGCTTATAGGTCAAGTGTATTCTTAAAATACTATTGTAAAGACTCGGTGTTATGACTAGTCAAACTCTAAACCTATGAGAACTCCTATATTTGACACTCAGTACTTTATTATCGTTACAACCTTTCCATTGTTTTCCTGCTAGGCATGGACTCCTACTCTCCTCCTTCCCCGGTATACCGTCCCGGAGAAGAGTCTGACTGGGAAGAAGACATCGGGTCACCCGTGTATCGGTCACCAACACCTGCAGCTACTAGGCAAAGGTTTACCGTAAGGAACACTGGCCCAAGACTACGAACATCTGAATCACCCAGAAACCAGTATCAGACACCCCATCTACACACTCAGTTACCATCCCCATTAAGAGACCCATATCCCGTACCATCCTAACCCTTAGGCAAGGCGTACCATGGCACCCACTAGTGCTATGGGAATTCCAATGGATGACGTTCAACAATATGTGAGGACCTCAGAGTTCGAGGGGCAAATGATGGAGCAAGAGATAACGCACGACTTGTAATGACAAAGAATGGATAGCCTAGCAAACCAATTAGGGTACCAAATGGAGTTAATCTCCATCCTCGAAAAAGAAATACTGGAGAATTGCAAGGAAACAGCTAGAGCTGAGGCCAGATCGACTTCCCGAATGACCATAGCGGTGCTCGTCTTGGCAATTATCTTCCTTCTAGTAGGAAGCTATCAGAGACGTTAACATAAATTTATATTTATGGTCTTTAAATTTTCAGTAGGAGAACCATTTCCCCTATGTTTTGAATAAAGTTTACCATCTCAGCATTAAATAAATTTTATATTTTTCCAACTCTAAAATTAATATTCATTGATTTAATACGTTGAATATGAATTTCATCCATCATATTTTCATCAAGATCCTCCAAGTATCACCTTCTTCATTCAACACGATTTAGTATACTTCCGGTAATCTCCTTCGTAAACAAATCATCATATTAGATTTAAACAACCTCGTTATTTTCAAACCAAACGTTTATCAAACTTTTAAAAGAGTACCAGAATAATAAATTTCCCATAAACATTTTCACTTTATAAGGGAATTTAATACAACCTATTTTATAAAAATATTACTTCAAATTGATAAATAAAGATGATTTTCCTCATTATAGTAAAACCTGGCTAAATTAATATACAATTACTTGTTTAGCCAATAATTTCTCTTAAAAATATTCTCCTTATAATAATTGATAATTTAATAAAAATGTTTTTCCTATAAATTGTCCATTTATTTAGATTATTTAACTCAATAGTTTCACTACTTTATATATCTACAACCAAGAACAATTTACAACTTCCTATTTTCAAACAAAGATCAATTATTCATAAACACATTCCCCTGAGTGTTTTCAAAACCTCCTAGATACCTTTCACTTGCCGCTTCAAGAGACGACTCATTTCGCGTAGCCATTAACCTTCTCTAGAAACCTCAACGAGATTTAAAGAACCAGAACCTAACCACCACATTTTTCACAAACGCCAAACAACACGCTTCTCCGCAACTCTCGATCACATGCAAAACTCGTCAGTATATGTGACAAACGAAATTCAATAACTTACAATTCAATAACTTACGTATGCACGCTCACAAGATACATAGCACGATCAAATAACACACGAAACTCGTTCATTTGCAATACACACGCTACCAGATTGAACACATAATACATGAACCTTGGTTGTTTGTAATATACATGATACATAACAATTGTTTGTTTAGTACATAATACTAGATTGACCACATTGAACATGAAACATATTTGGTTACAAAGTACATGATACTAAATTATGCACATTATATAATATACATGATACTAAATTGTTTACATTACACAAGGAAGCTTATTTGTTTACAAAATACATGATACTAAGTGGTTAACATCATACATGAAATTCATTTCTTGCCATATACATGACACTAAATTGTTCACGTTACACATGTAACCTATTTGATTACAAGCTACATGACACTAGATCATACATGAAACTTAGGTGCTACATTACACACGAAACTAAATTGCTTACAATTGTTGCAATTAATTGATTACATTATACACAAGGCATGGTCATACGCTTTGTTCACCAAAGTTGAAAACCATAACACACTGAAGCTACTCGGGATTTGACGTATTCTTGTTCAAACTCGAGGAAGCTGTAACACTTTAAAACAACTCGGTGTTTGACGTATTCTTGTTCAAACATGAGTAAACTATGGAACTTTAAGTAATATTACCTTATTACTCTTTAGTTGCTAACTGACCTGTTTATTTAGGGACACAATTACTCATTAGAAACTTATATGTGAAAACAATAAACACGAACTAAGTGAATTTATGCCCATTTTGACCCACACACAATGGAAGGATCTATACGGACCATGCGTTGATTTGAGTAATTACGGTTGCACACGTAATTATAAAAATCAACGTATGGAAAACATAGTGAAGTTTGTTGTGTGTTGTGACCTAAAACCTATCGTGATAGATAACAACAAAACTAATGTGATATGAAAAGTGCATGGTGGATACGCCGACGGTACTTCCTATATATAAGTGACCTATCATATCATCAGGAGTAGCGTTTTTCGTGTCACGTGAAGTTTTGGCCTAAACCAATGTTGGCGAACTCTCTTACCTACTGACAAGTCCTGAGCATATTAGGCTAGACCTTAATCAAACCCTGATCAACAAATTTCTATCAAATCCATTCCATGTAATGTATTTCACCTTTAGAATCTAAATTATTATTCGTCAGTTTTACTCCTTAAATCCACTTCAAAACTAAATTCATTGTCATCATTCATATCCGACCTTGAATATCAAAATTTGCGTCTTGTCACAAGTAATACTCACTAAACCAACCGTCATAACACATGGAGAACCCAAAACCTCACCTCTTTCCCGATTCGATAACCATCACTAACTAAATTTTGGGACGAAATTCCCTTAACCTGGGGATACTGTAACATACATGACTTTCCGGCTCTATTTTACCTTATTTATTTCAATAATAACACTATATTTAAATCTTGTATTTATTCAAGCACTTTTTGGCATATAAATCGTTAGATAAATTAATATTCGTTTCAACCATTAAAACCTTGCGTTTACATATAGATTTCTACGACACTTGTTTTGGTAAATCATTATATGGATGTATCTATATACGTATATAAAATTTTACTTATAAATGATTTATACAAATATATTTATATATTACAATTAAAACTTGTAGTTATTTTTTTTATAAGTTTATAAAAGAGAAAACCAAATTTTATATAAATACACATATATTTTATTAAATGATCCATTTACACAATTTGAAATTCTATTAAAATAAAAATTTATCTCTTTATAAATAATAACAATTATATATATATATTTTAATAAAAATTGGTTTTGAACCCCATGGTAATTCCTTGAACCTCTTTAGACATTTGGAACCCTCAATTTGAACATAAACATTTTAAATTTTAAACCCCTTATTCTCAATTTTGACCCATTCACCCATTTTGACTCATTTTGACTTCTAAATGTCAAACAACCCAAGAAATCCTCAATTAGATACCGAAATCAAGTGAATTGAATGTTAGGGACTCTCCATATATACTTAATCGATGTTAGACCACTCCTACACGCAAATTGCATTTCAATTTGTAAATCCTCGTGGCTAAATTCGAGTTTCAAAAAGGTTTGACTATTCTGAGTCAAACTGAATCAAATCACTGCCAAATTAATGAAATTAAACGCGTTAAAACCCGCAAATCACGCGCAGTCTATCCTGTTATGAATTCAAACCTTAATCGCGACTCATATCATTGCTCAACCATCGAATTAACGTGTAAATGGCAACAACAACTGTTACCCGCAAGAACCAAGTCGAATCAAGTACTTTCGATAAAACAAATCAAATCAATTCGTCCCTGCACCATCACACAACTCGTTACAACTTTCCCCAACCTCTAATCAGTCTACATATCACTCCTGGAACCCGATCGAACTCCAAGAACATCGAAACGAAAGCTCCACTCGACCGTCCTACACACGCAATCATTCCAGGTAATCTTTACTTCATTAGCTTCGTTTTGATCTGAGGATTAAAAGCCCTATGTTTTTGGAATCGATTAATATCGAATCGGACTAACTTGGAGTTAGGGTTTGGACGGGAACGTTTTTGGGAGGGAGAAGATCTGGGGTTGGATGTTAAAATGATTTCGTGTCTAAGATTAACCAAGGCCTAAGCCCAGCTCCAATGGTTAAGACTCTAATCCCATTTTCGAAAGGTCGCGGGTTCGAAGCCCACACCCGCAACCTTTTTGTTCCCTACTATTAATTGGACCTGACCCCCTTCTTTTTGCATGTTAAAATGAATTCAATTCAGTTCTAGTTCAATAGTCAGCCCCTGGTCCAGTGGTAAATGCTCGAGGCCTTCATAGGGCAGACCCGGGTTCGACCCGGGCAAGCCTCATTCATTTTTAAAAACTGTTTTAATGCTCCACAATTCATATAAAAATTATTTTTATAAACCCTACAACATTTTGAACAGAATAAAACCAAGTTTTTTTAATTTCCAATATAAAATCACTATTATTACAAATTTATTTTGAAATGTCATTTTAATTAATTAACAAAAAAATTTTATAAAGACATTTTTGTAAAGTAACATTTTTTCCACGATATAAATATGATGACAATATTTTATAATATACCCCTTTCCTTGAAAACAATTTTATAAAGTTTTATAAAATTTTAACTTTATTTAAAACAAATAAATACTTATTTTAAATGG
This sequence comes from Smallanthus sonchifolius, assembly GCA_023525975.1. Classification (NCBI taxonomy): domain Eukaryota; kingdom Viridiplantae; phylum Streptophyta; class Magnoliopsida; order Asterales; family Asteraceae; genus Smallanthus; species Smallanthus sonchifolius. Next base: position 95,052,119 of record CM042021.1, on the reverse strand, counting down.
TAAATAAATAAATAAAATTTATTTATTATTTATATAATCTACACTTAGGATTTAAAAGTATATTTAACATTAACTTTTATACCAAAATTATTCACACACCTTTATAAGTAAATAAATAAATAAAGTAAAGTTATTTATTTAAATTATATTTGAATAAATATAATTTCACACTATTTTTCTAATTAAATAAATAAATGATAATTATTTAATTTAATTAGTTATTCAAACGTAAACCCTAAGTCACCTATTTATACTTCAACTCTTCATGATTATAGAACGCTAATTCGAATTCAAAACGAAAACTCCTACACAATCCTTTTACATCATACGACACGAACTCATTGTACAATTCCCTATACTCACACCCTTTGAAACCCTAGACTTTGTCTTAGACATTTTATTAATTCATATTCATACGCGTTACACTTTAGGTTAACTTTGTGAGTACAAGGATCACTTTGCCACCTATTCTCTTGCTACATCCTTAATATCAAGGTGAGTATTACATAGCCCATTTTCACACTTTTGCACTTTCTAGGGTGAAACATGAATTCTATACATGCAATTGTTTACATTTACACAAACTACACAAACACAATTCCTCTTTACATTCATGTGTGCAAATTTGAGCTTTATGTTTGAGTACTAGGCGTGTTAATTGTTTGTGTGCAATTTATGTTCAATCATTAACTATTCAAGCCGACGGTTAACAATGATAGATCTATTGAGTCTGACAAACCCACCCAGATTGAGGTGATTGTTACCGACAACAAAATTTGCTTGCTAGTTACAAAGGTTTGATTGTACTTTGGTTACACAATAGTTGCTCCCCTAAAATGCCTTATTTTATCATGTTATGTAAGGATTTGTTTATTCACATCTATATACTATCTATGTACAAACCTATGTATGCTCACCATCTTTTTAGTTGACTTTATTTTATTCATGTTTCAGGTGCTAGTGTTTGATCAAGGCTTGCTACACATAGGCTTTGGGACTTAGTTAATTTTAAATCAAGAATAATTTGTATTTCATTTATGTACTTTTGGAATTGGTTTATGTATGCTTGAATTGAAATGGATTTAATATATTACAATTTAGTCCACCTTGAGCTCATGAACAGTCTACATATCCCGCCCTGACGTATTCCGCCGTCGGTTGGGGTGTGACAACAATTTCCTTGAAAAACATAACCGTATCCTCCTTTGATCACTATTCTATTCTGATCAGCTTTGAGTGCGTATAATTGTAGCTTTGCACACAAATCCTCTAATGAGTTGAACTGTAATCCTTTATTTATGATATTAAGTTTGTAAATCTTCCATTCCTGTGGTTGAGCATTGAGAAATTTATCCATGACTTCTGATTTTTTGTATTCAAGATCAACCTCCTTTAGATCATTGATCAATTTCACATATCTGTGATACTGTTTAGTCAAAGATTCTCCTTCTGCGCGTGTGAATACTTGATATCGTTTCTTTAATTGGTCTTGTCTGGCTTTTCCTTTCACATCTTTCTTAGATAGATCTGGATGAACATACCCCAACCCATTTACAAAGACCTTATGCAACCCCCTTCGTCAGCCATTGAAAATCCTTTTTTTTTAATTTTCTTTCAACTATCTCATTTTTTAAAAATATGGGTCGTCTATTTACCCAAACCATTAACTTATAGATTTTCGAGATGTTACACTTTGTATGTTCATCATTGTAGATATCAATGGAACATTGACCCCTGAGAATTTTTTTGAAACTTTTCTCATGCTTTTAAAGATGTTATTTTTATGCTCCCCTATCATGTAGATTCGTGCTCCCCTATCATGTAGATTCGTGCAGATTTTGAAAGATCTTTTAGTTCATTATTCAAAACTTCCTGCAAGAATCTGGGGTACATGAAAAAGGCTAGTTTTGCCCCCTCAAAGATTATATCTCAAACCTTCAAAGATTAAGTGAGAAAATTTGAAGGGCAAGCCAGCTACCAGTCCATGGACTGCAGATGCAAGTTCAGAGTTGAGTTGATGCCATCCACTCCTCTTTTGGGATATACATTGGAGAAGAGTGTGGCATAGGTACTTCCATGGAAGACCCATCATTGATTTTTCTATGGTGTACTCCTCTTGATTTCCAATGTACCCTATGGATACAAAGGTCCTCATGTATTCATCCTTGGTGTGGGAGTTGGCAGCACCTTCATCTTGAAGCTTTAGATGTTTCTGGAGGGTTGCTTCAGTTACAGTGATGTCCTTGCCGTCTACCTTGGCCATGATTTGAGGAATCCCCTGTTCAATAAAGTAGGAGACAGAGTTCTAGAAATCTTCCATGTGAGAGATGTAAATTTTTGGGTTTACGGTTAGAGCAAAGTGTATTTTTGATCGACACAAGAAGTCAATCATGTCATCAAATCCTTCAAACTTCTTCCCCTTTACCAGGTATGCCACGAGATTGTGGTATGTTGAGAATTTGTCATCAGGGTTGTCGATGTCCGGGGTTGCCATTTTGATGATGAGTGAAAGATTTTGAAAGTTGGTTATGGGTGCAGGGAGCTTTGAATGGTTGAATGCGGGAGAGAAAAGATGGAAAGTTAGGTTAGAACTGAATGTGAAGAGGTGAAGGAGGGAATTTGATTTTGTTATAACGGTAAAGGTTTAGGGGTTTGGGCAACAGTCACTTGTACCGTACAACAAGAAGAAGCGTATGTATGGCATCTACAGTAACACTATACTTTTAAGTGTTTTACAGCTGCAACACACTGTAGCAGTCATGGTAAAGACTGACACTGACTTTTTACAGCTGGTAAAAGTTAATTTGAACCATTTTTACCCATCCACGGCAAACTTGGTTACTGAAGATGGTTTTACTGGTCTGCAGCAATGGGTGTTGCTGCTGATTGCCTTAAAGCTATCCGCGGCAAAAATGTTCCTGCAGATGGCCTAAAGAAATCAACAACAAATTTTTGTTGCTGATAACTAAACCTATCAGCAGCAAAGTTGTTTGCTGCTGACAGATGAAGTTATAAAAAATGACTCAACATATTTTTGAATTTTTAGAAGAATTTTATTAACAACAAAAGAAAGACAAACACATTTATTAAAACAAAATTTAGAGAAGGATTTTAATCAAAGTTCATCATTCCAATGGACTCAACTAAATATCTACATCTAGCTTCATCAAAAGCTTTAGTGAACAAGTCAGCATATTGCTCATTGGTATGAACTTTGGTTAAAATGATTCTCCTTTTCTCAGCTTGATCTCTAATGAAATAATACCTGATGTCAATGTGTTTTTTCTTTGAGTGTTGCATAGGATTGTTGGTGATTGAGATAACACTCTTGTTGTCAATATGAATGGGAGTTGCCATGAATGTCAGTCCATAGTCTAGCATCTGATTTTGAATCCAAATCACTTGAGCACAACAACTTGAAGTTGCAATGTATTCTGCTTCTGCTGTTGATGTTGACACACGTGTCTGCTTCATTTCCAAAAGATAAGTCTTTCTCACAGAAATTGACATCCTCATGATGTGGATTTCTCATCCAAGTTGCAGCCTCCTAATCACTGTCAGTGTATGCATACATATTGAAATTTTTATTTTTGGGATACCATAGCCCCAGCTTTGGAGCCCCTTTCAAGTATCTAAAAATTCTCTTGACAGCTTGGAGATGGGAGGTCTTTGGAGCTGCTTGAAATCTTGCACATAGATATACTGCAAACATGATATCTAGTCTGGAAGCAGTCAGATACATTAGTGATCCAATCATTGCTCTATACTGATGTTGATCAGTATCTTGACCCTTTTTGTCTGGGGAGAGTTGATGATTGACTTGGATTGGTGTCCTTGCAGCAGTGCAATCAGTTAGATTGAATCTTTCCAAAATGGTTTTGACATATTTGGATTGGCTGATGAAGATTCCATTTGGAACTTGTTTGACTTGGAGACCCAAAAAGAAATTTAGTTCAACCATTGAACTCATTTCAAACTTTAAGTGTATTAGGGTCTCAAAGTCTTTGCATAGCTACTTCTTTGTTGATCTAAAGATGATGTCATCTACATAGATTTGCACTAGTAGAATCCCTTCCCCTTAATTTTTGATAAACAAGGTCTGATCAATAGCACCTCTTCTAAAGTTGTTGCTGAGTAGATATCCTGACAAGGTTTCATACCAGACTCTTGGGGCTTGATGTAACCCATATAAAGCTTTGTCTAATTTAAACACTTTGTCAGGATGTGAAGGATCTAGAAAGCCAGGAGGCTGTCTAACATAGACTTCCTCACCAATCTTCCCATATAGAAAAGCACTCTTAACATCCATCTGATAGACAGTAAAGCTCTTGGATGCAGCATATGCTAGGAAGATTTTGATTACCTCCAGCCTGGCAACAGGTGGAAATACCTCATCATAATCAATTCCCTCTTCCCGAGTGTAGCCCTGAGCTATAAGTCTGGCTTTGTTCTTGATTACAATCCCTCTCTCATCTTGTTTGTTCCTAAAGACCCACCTTGTTCCTATAGCAGTTTGTCCAGGTGGCAGATCAACTAGGGTCTACACTTCTTGTCTCTTGAATTACATAAGTTCTTCCTACATTGCTTCAATCCAGTTGATGTGCTGCAGTGCTTCATCTATCTTCTTTGGTTCAACTTGAAACAGAAAGTAGGAGTACAAACATATATTGGCTTCATGTGACTTTCTTCTTGTCTGAACTCCTTGTTGAACTGAACCAATGACATTCTCTAGATGATATGTTCTATTAATTCTTTGGGCTAGAACAACATCCATCCAGATTTCTTGGTCAAGATTGCTTTGGTTTTGATTAAGAACATTTTCAAGAAGGTTGTTTTCAGAATTGCCTTCAACAACAACAACATCAACATCTTCAAGTGAGTTGTCAGCAGCATCAGATGCAATACCCTCATCTGCAGCAGGTGCCTCTATATTAGTTACAGAGTGATTAATGTTTTCATCTTGATCTTCATTGTAAGAGAGACTGTTGCTGGTGACATTTGTGTTGCTTGTTTTGGCTTCACTGGCTTCAGTAGCATCAACAACAGATGGAGGATCAATGTATGGTCTTTTGATTCTTATAGATGGACCATTGAAGCCTAATCTGTAGTCATCATTTGATGAAGTGGCTGGGTCGTGTGAGGATGAAAATGGCATATTTGAGAAGATGAGAGGCTCAAATATTGAGAGAAGGAATCTATATCAAACAACCAGTCTGTCCCTTTTCACATGGAATGTGTTCCCTATATTCCACATTTGTTGATTCTTCAACTATTCTTGTTCTAGAGTTGAATACTCTGTAGGCTTTGGATTGAGAGGAATATACCACAAAGTATCATTCATCAGATTTGGCACCAAATTTTGGAAGAACACCATTGGTGATAAGAATAGTACATGGGCATCCAAAGGGTTTTAGGAAGCCAATATAGGGAACTCTATTGAACCACAATTCATAAAGTGTTTTGTTCAGAGGCTTGACAATAAGAACTTTACTTTGTACATAGCAAGCTATACTAACTGCCTCAGCCCAGAATGTGAGAGGCAGCTTTGAGTCAGCCAACATGGATTTGGCAGACTCAATTAGAGTTCTGTTTCTTCTTTCAGCAACCCCATTTTATTGAGGGGTTCTTGGAGCACTGTATTGTCTCTGAATGCCTTTGTTCTCACAAAAAAAGTTCAAGGTTTGATTTTTGAACACTGTCCCTTGATCATACGTTATTGTCTTGACTTTCTGATTGCTTTGATTCTCAACCCTAAGAATGAAGGATTTGGGAATCTTAGCAGTTTCATCTTTTGTTCTCAAGAAGTATACCCATGAGAATCTGGTATAGTCATCAGTTATCACCAGAAAGTATGACTTGTTGCCCATAGACATAACATTTGTAGGACCAAAAAATCTATATTCAACAGTTGTAGTGGAGTGTTATTTGAGTTTAGTGTCTTGGGCTTGTTAGAGCTCTTGTGTTGCTTCCCCTTCAGGCATGCTATGCAATGATCTTCAAGTTGAAATTCTTTATCAGGTAGTTCTCTGACTAGATTTCCTTTAACCAAATTTTTGATGGTTTTGACATTGACATGACTCAATCTCCTATGTTATAAAGCATATTCATCAACTAATGCCTTCGATAGAAAGCAAGATACACTGCCAAATGGTGTAACCTTGTTCATATCAAGCACATATAGATTGTCCTTTCTTTGAGCAGTTAACAAGATCTTCTCAGATGGTTCTGTAGGATCTATGTTTTACAAGATGGTTCTGTTTAGTTGAGATTGGCGAAAACAATAACAACTATGCTAAGTAACAATAAACAATGAGAATACTGTAAAATGGAAATGTATTACTCTTCAAAGTTTACAAGTTACAGAGAAAACTCTAAGCAAGCATTCTTACAACGAAAGAGAAATAATACATATAAAGTAACTTAGAATCAAGACAGACCCTTGATTCTAAGGATCAAATCAAACACAAGCCGTTGATCTTGAACTGATGAGAAGCTACACTACTATTGGTTTACAACAAAAAGACAAGTAGCAGAAAGATAACCGCAGTGAAAAGACTTCTGCAATGAAAAGACAACAGCAAAACAAAGGTCTTCTTAGTAATCATTGCAGGACAGAGCAGAATAGGAGCATTGTCTTTTGTCATCTGCACCAATAACATTCCTTCTGCTGATAGGTGTGTCAGTGTTGCAGAAGAGATGTCAGTAGTAAAGTCAAGGCTACAGATGATTTGCCTATCAGCAACATCAATGTTTGATGCTGCTGAGAAGCCTATCAGCAACAACCTTTGAATTTCTACAGATAAGGCCTATCTGCAGCATAGTTGTTGATCAGCAGCAAAGAGTAACTATCCGCAACATAAACACTTATCCGCAGCTACTTCATCAGTGCCAAAATTAGGGAGTCCGTAGCATTTACACTTGGAGAATTTTGTAGCCATCAGTCTATTTTCTCTACAAACTCCCCCTAGACTGATGCTATCAAAACTCTTTAATGCCCTTTGTTCCTGTAGCATTTGCATGTTCTGGACAATGCTTACAGTCTCATAGCCTCTTGGATCCTTGCTGGGATTGAAAAGGGAATTTCAGACAAACACTTAATGTCCCTGCTTGGCATGCTGAAGATAGCCTTGCTGGAACATCTCATCTTGTTTCCTTGGACATCAAGCAGTGTATATTCATCTTGGACAACATTGTAGGACCATTTGAGAAGAGAAAAATGGGATTGGAGTGGTTTTGCATCAATGTCAACATCTTTGCTTAGATTGAAGTAGTGTTTGATTACTAGCAAGAGATGTCTCCCACTTTCATTGTCAGGCTCATGAGCTTCACCCAGCTCCAGAATTCTTTGCAAATCAGAGTCTGGAAGTTGCATCACTTCATCAACAGACCTGTAGTTTGATCTTTTCTTTTCTACCTCTCCTCTAAACACTTTATACCATTGATCTGGATTACTGTAGAACCACTGTACAATCTATCTAGACTCTTCAGAGATGATAGAAGGTTTGGTTTTCTTTTTAGGAGGTGGTTTTCTTAGTCAAGGGGATAACACAAAACATTCTTCATCTATGAAAAGCATCCAACGCTTTTGATGAAAAATTTGTGATACACTCATGACGTTAAACTTCAATTCATTCACATAATTCACCCTTTCAATGCCCATCCTTTTGTTAGACACAGTTCCTTGTTCGGTGATAGAGCCTCCCTTTGAATTACTCCCAAAGGAAACAAGTTTCTGAAGTCTAAGAGGATAGACCTATTGCCTTTCATGTGTCTAGAACAACCACTGTCTAAAACCCAGGTGTTATCTTTGTTACATGGTTGTTCCTGCACATGAGAGAGTTCTAGTTAGAAGGGGGGACCCAAGAGCTTGCAGACTTAGGTGGGACTTTTGACTTAAGACTAAAATCATCAGCAGGCTGGCATTCAGTTGATCTAATGATGATACTCTGAGATAATGAGGATTTGGATTTTGCTTGCCATTGTTGAATCACCTTTGCAGTTCTTTTAAGATTATCAGCAGCAGATGTAGCTTTAGCTGCTGATAGTTCTGTTTAATTTTTGATATTCCTGGGCTTAGACTGATCAGTAGCAAACTTGGTTGCTGCTGATGGTTTTAACTAATCAACAGCAGATTTGGTTGCTGCTGAAGGCTTTAACTAATCAACAACAGATTTGGTTTCTGCTGAGGGCTTGGATTTTTTCTTCATCTTCTTTGGCTTCACATGATCAGCAGAATTCCTGGTTGCTACTTATGGTTTAGTTGGTTCAACAATCATTGACTTCTCCTTCTTTACTCTCTATTAAAAATAGGTTTTTTATGGGGGTTCTTCTATAGACAGGTTTTTGTCTATCAGGGATGATTTTGACTGTTGATGTTGAGGATGATGATTGAGAGAACTGTTGAAAGGATTAAACTTACAATTTGCAGCAAAGTGGCCTGATTCACCATAAATGATGCAAGATTGTTTAACTTTTAGGGTTTTTACAGTAGCAGACTGTCTTGGTGGAGAAATAGACTTTCTGAACTGAGTTGATCTTGCTTCATAGCTTCTTACCTTCTTGTTTTTGTTTGTTTTCTCAAAAGCTTGTTGCTTGAGATTTCTTTGCTGCTGAAGGTTGTAGAAACAGGTGCTTGCTGTATGGTTGTATTTGCCACAAACAAAACATGATTTTGCAATCTTGTCCCTCTAAAAATACATAGAGTCATTTCTTTTGAATAGATCTTTGAAGTTCCAGGGATGATTTTTGTTTTGTTCAAAGGTGGCTTCTTCCAGTGTCTTCTAAACATAAGGCATTCTTTCTCTAGGTGAATGGCAGATGTCAAACACTTTCTTTTGCAGGGATGGAGTCTGAGGATGTTAAGGATTGGCCCTTTTCAATGATCAGTTCTATTCCTTAAGGAGGATAGCTAATTTTGATTTGTTTGGTGGGTTGTGTGACTGGTATGGATGGAATGAAAGGACTTGGAAAGTTTGTTTGAATCACTTTCCTAGATTTGATGGTTTTCATAAATGCTTCATTTGTGGGAAGTAAAGGGGCATCACAGTTTTCAGAGGAGTCTGAGCATGTGGAATCAGACTCAGTAGAGGTACTGCATTCTTGCACAATAATGTCTTCCTTGGAAGGATCAAGGTTTCGGTTTGCATGATCAAGATTGGTTAGGTTGAAGTTGGGTTCATGAATGGCTACATAATCAGTGGGTGGTGGTACAGATTTGTACTGTTCAGTTTGGTACCCAGTTTGGTACCCAAGACCAGCAGTTACTTTTTCATGGATTTGAGCATCCAATAATCTTTGCATCTTTTTGGATGCAAACTCATATCTTTCAACATGAACCTTTTGATCTGCTAGATCAGCTCTTGTAGCTTTTAACTTAACCAATAGATCATCAATCTGAGTTTCAAGATTTGTTTGTTCATGTTTTAATGATGAATTTTATTTCTTTAGATAATTAATCTTTTCTTTATAACTGTTTTCAACCTTTTTGAACTCATATTTCATTTGATGAAACTCTTCATTTTGATCTATTAGATTTTGGTTATGCTTTCTATATCCCAAAACTTTATCAATGCAAGCTTGAGAGTCAAGATGTTCATATACCTGAGGTGAGATCTCTGTGGTGTCTCCAATGAGAGCTTGGTTGTTCGCAGACATTTCTTCACACTGAAAGCTCCAGTCAAAGTCAGCTGTTCCAACTTGTTGAGTTGCACAAGCAGCAGTTTCAGCAGGTTGAGTGTTTTGACCTGTTTGACCTTGATGAGTCTGTCTTGGTTGTGCAGCAGCTTGGTTTGCCTTTGGTGCTTTACATTCTCTAGCAAAATGACCAAGTTGATTACAGTTGTAGCATCTTAACTTGCTCTTGTCCAAGCCAACTCTGGTCTTTGGACTATTTCTTGGGATAGGTCTTCCAGTTCTAGAGTAGAACCGTTTTGCTCTGAGAGAAAACATATCATAAGAATGTTGTATGTCCATTTCTTCTAAGTCATCTGGATGAAAATACTCCAGATATTCTTTGATAAAAGACATGTTGCTTGGGGTATCAGAAACAAAGGCAGCAGGGTTTGGATTTTGAGGAAGAGCTTCAAGAAGGAATGGAGAGTTGTTTGCTTGTGAGTTAGGTGTTTGAGGATGTATGACAAAGGGATGATAATAGTTGCTTCAGCTTGGTAGTGTATGGTCAGAGTGTAATGCAGAGGTTGTGGTGGATGATGAGGGTGTAGAATAACCTGATTTTCTTTCTCTTGCTTGAATCATTTCCCAGTTCATATGTCTTTAACATACCAAACATCTCAGTCATTGTGAGAGTCTTCAAGTTTTCATTTCTTCTAATTGACACTGTATAGAGTATCTAGCAACTTAGAAAGGATCTGATGAACTTTTTGAGAATATCTTCATTCTCTAGCTTGACCTTATAGCACTGCAGCTCACCCACAAGATAAGTGTACCTGTTGTACAGGGTTGTAAGGGACTCACCATCCTTGTATACGAAATTTTCATATTGTTGCTTCAGAATGTCTCTCCTGTTTTCCTTAACCTCTTCAGATCCAGCAAACATCTTCTCAAGAGCTTCCCATAGCTCTTTAGCAGTCTTGTGTTCTCTGAAATTGTGAAACACTTCATTTAGCAGGCACATCTGTATGGCTCTTAGAGCTTTAAAGTCTACTTCCATCTTCTTAATATCTTCCTCTGAATATTTTGAAGCTTCTTTGGGAACAGATGGACCTCTGGAATAAGCAGAGGCCACCATAGGCACATAAGGACCATAAATTATGGATTTCCACATTCCATATTCTTGATAACAGAAGAAGCTTTCCATTATGTTCTTCCATATGTCATAATCTTCCCCAGACACCAGTCTTGGTGGTCTATGAAGGCTTCCAATATCATCAAATCCAGTATTTTGTGCTATACTTTGGATAGATATTATGCAGCAAAGAGAAAATGGTAACAGAACCATAGAGTGATTAAATAAATGTGAGTTTGCTTAATCTGAGAGCCAAACATTCTTACAACAAAAGAGAAATAATACATATTAAGGAACTTAGAATCAAGACAGACCCTTGATTCTAAGGATCAGATCTAACACAAGCCATTGATCTTGAACTGATGAGAAGCTACACTACTATTGGTTTAAAACAAAAAGACAAGTAGCAAAAAGACAACTGCAGTGAAAACACTTCTGTAATGAAAAGACAACAGCAAAACAAAGGTCTTCTTAGTAATCATTGCAGGACATAGCAGAATAGGAGCATTGTCTTTTGTCATCTGCACCAATAACATTCCTTCTGCTGATAGGTGTGTCAGTGTTGCAGAAGAGATGTCAGTAGTAAAGTCAAGGTTGTGGATGATTTGCCTATCAGCAGCATCAATGTTTGATGCTTCTAAGAAGCCTATTAGCAGCAACCTTTGAACTTCTGCAGATAAGGCCTATCCGTAGCATAGTTGTTGATCAGCAGCAAAGAGTAACAATCTGCAACATAAACACTTATCCGCAGCAACTTCATCAGTGCCAAAATTGTGGAGTTCGCAGCATTACACTTGGAGAATTTTGTAGCCATCAATCTATTTTCTCTACATATATATATAGGATAACTCGCAACCCCTTTGTGACGGGACTAATGTTATGTGAAATCCTGAATAAGATGGGTTTACACTTATTAGCAATCTTTATCTTCTGTTACTGAGTTGTAGTTTACTGTTTAGAAATGTTGAGCCTACCAACACATCCTTGTAGTATAGATGTTTCTTCCTTTCGGTCCTTTTCATGTAGTGATAAAGTCAAGTCAGTTTAACTGTCATTTCTAAGAGAACATATTATAAAATATACACAACCCCAGAAACTTTCCTTTTTCATTCTTTTGCTATACTTTCCCCGAAAAAATTATTTCTGGACAATTTTCTTAAATGGATTTTTCACAGAGAGAAGAATTTGTTTTTGCAGCTCGTTTTGCAAATCAATTTTGTCAAGAAAATCTTATGGAGTTTTCAGAATGAGTATGAACAGGATTATGTACAAATAAACACAAGACATAGGGATAGAAGATGTTACGCAAAGTTCAACAATCCAAGTTTCTTAATAAGATCCAAAAACTTAGATTTATCGAATGCCTTTGTGTACAATATCAGCTTTTTGATCATCGGTATTCACTAGAAGGACTTTGATGTATTCCTTCTAATAAGCATCCCTGATAGAATGAACCATCACATCAATGTGCATTGTTTTGGAGTGTTGAATTGGGTTCTTCACAATTTTCACCCAAGCTTCAATGTCAATAAAAATCAAAGTCTGCTTCATATTGATGCCATAATCCATCATCTGATGTTGGATCCATAAGATTTGAGAGCAGCAACTGGAAGAAGCAACATACTCAGCTTCAGCGGATGAGATGGAGACAGAAGTTTGTTTCTTGCACTGCCAAGATACTAAGCAGTGTCCCAAATATTGATATCCTCCTGACACAGATTTTCTATCAAGTTGACATCATCCATGATCGCTATCAGAGTAAGCAACCAAATTGAAGCTATTGGACTTTAGGTACCAAAGCCCCAACTTAGGAGTGCCTTTCAAGTAGCAAAAGATTCTTTTAAAAGTGGTCTCATGGGATTCTTTGGGATGTGCTTGATATCGAGCACAATAGCAAACTGCGAATATAATATATGCACGACTGGCCGTGAGATACATAAAGGAGCCAATCATTGAACGATAATGATGTCTATGAACAGGTTTTCCTTCTGGATCGGAAGTTAACGGGCTTTGAGCGGAAGAAGGTGTTGAAGTTGCCTTACAATCAGTCATTCGGAACTTTTGTAGCATATCTCGAACGTACTTTTCTTGATGAATCAATGTTCCTTCATTTGACTGCTTAACCTCCAATCCAAGAAAGAAAGTGAGCTCGCCCATTTTGCTCATTTCAAAATTTGTTTTCATTACATTCTCAAACTCCCTGCACAGCTTCTCATCGGTTGATTCAAAAATTATGTCGTCTACATAAATATTCACAAGCATGATGTCCTTTCCGATCTTCTTTTTGAACAAAGTCATATCAATTTTCCCCCGTTAGAAGCCATTCTGTAGAAGATATTTGGACAGAGTATCATACCAAGCCCTCGGGGCTTGCTGAAGTCCATACAAGGCTTTTTCTAGCTTGTAGACTCGGTCTGGATGATCTGGATATTAAAACCCTGGAGGATGGCACACATACAATTCCTCCTTCACTTTCCCGTATAAGAACGCGCTCTTTATGTCACACCCTGGCCGGCGGCGGATTATACGCCGGGGTTGACGCGGTTGTTCATAAGCACATGATCATCTATTAGTAAGTGATAATATTTATTTAACATAATTAAAGCATCTGTTACAAATACAATTGGAAAACAAAGAGTTCAAACATAGCATAATTAAATTAAATTGAAACTAGGTCCATGTCCTATGTGATCAAGTAGTGTCCTCAAATTGGTGCACCTGAAACATGTGAGTAAATGTTAACTACAAGTAGGTTGTGAATAACATAGGTTTTGACTCCAAACAAAGTTAAGTATGAGTTTACAATTCAATATGTTCAAAGCATGTCTAACGCATATATGTGAAAACATACAAGGTTCCAAGCGTACAATTCAAGCCTGATAATAGAAAACTAGATACGCAATCCCACTGATTGCCATTTTAAAAAAAGGGAGCAAGCGGATACTCCAAGTTATAGTTGATACCCGACAAAACCCGCCAAGGTCTTGTGGTAAGTTATAGGTTCAGTTTCCCATATAAATGATCATGTTAGGTACTACCTTAGGCTTGGGCTGCAAGTTAATGAATGTACTGGCATGAAACACATGCAATGGTCACCAAGTAGTTCAAATATAAAGCATAAAGATCAAGCACAAGAACATAGATATTGAATTTGGTTTAAATAGATAAAGTTGATAACATGTTTCACCCCAAAAGTAAAAACAGTAAAAAGGGGCTATGTAAACTCACCTGTAATGAAGCTAACAAGCTGTATGAATTGTAAATGAAAGATTGACTCGTAAGGATTCCTCACAATCAACCTACACAGTTAATTTGTATTCTAGACTCAACGCACGTCTAATGGAAATGAGAGTAAAGAATCCTAAGTCTATTTTGAGTTTCTAGGGATTCTTGGAGCTTGGGGTCGGATATAGGGTTTGTACAAGTTTGTAGGAAAATATATATAATGATAAGTTAATACTAATTAGAATTATTTACAAGCTCTAATTAATTACATAGCATTTACAATAACAATGGGTTTGGATGTAATTATTCTAAATCAAATAAACAATTTAGGAAAAAGTTTATATAATAATACGTTTGGATTTATTTATATAATTATTCTAGAAATAATTAATAAATAATTTTACGGAATGGAAAAATGGTTTAAATAGTTTATTTTATGTAAATGAAATAATTAAGTTCGCTATTTAAATAATCCATTTAAGTTTAAATGAATTAAAAGAGATATCAATTTAAATACAAAAGTTAAATGAAATTGATTAAATTTTGTATAATCATTTATCTGGAATAAGTGGAAATTGTAAAGTGTTTTTAAATAATTATTCTTGTTAAAATAATTATTTATGTGTTTTTAAAATATGAATGCTTAAACAATTAATCAAGGTTGGTTTAATAAGCATTATTATTTTGTAACTAAAACCACATAATTAGATTTGTTGAATTAACTCATTTATGTTGTTCGTTTATGGGTTTATAATAAAATAAAATAGATAAAATGTTATTTTGTGTATTCTGTTTTTTTATAAAGATCACAAAATATATTTATTAAATTTAAAAAAATTTAATTAGAATTTTAAAACCATAATAATAGCATTTAAAGCATTTAAAAGGGAATAAATGCCAAAAAAATAAAAAGGGCCACCGGGACTCGAACCCGCGACCTCGGGGACATGGGGAAGGGTCTTAACCAATGAACCTGGGCATGTGCCTTGGTTAAGAACCCGGTACAATATCCCAAATACACCAAGCCCAAACCCTTCGTCCCCAAGCGAAATTTCCGAACCCTAGTCCTCCAAATCGGCTCGTCCTAAGCAACGATTGGCACGATAACCATGGGGCTTTTGATCCTTACATCAAGGCGGTTCTAAATGTACAAGAAATACCTGTAATGGTTGCGTGAGGAGGACGAACGGCTGGAACCTCTGGTTCGGTTATCTTCGAGTTCGATCGCGTTCCCGGAGTATTAAGAGAGGTGTTTGAGGGCTCAGGAGGATTTAGGAAGGTGTCGTGAGTATATATGATCAGGTTTCATAGTCTAATTTCGTTCGAATGGCACCAATTAGTAGCGGGTTTAAGGATGTCGGTTACGGGATTGATTAAGGGTTAATAAGTTTAAATTCGTTTCAATTGATTCATCATTGGCATTTAGTATTGATTGTATAACGTCTTAGCACGAGTTCTGATCATTAACAGCTTCGAATTTCAAACGTTTGGATTGAATTCAATGGCAGTTTGACTTGGGAAAGTCAACTATCGCATGAGGGGTTTGGATTCGGGTTTTTCCATTGTTCTCTATCCAATTGGTTTGTTAAACGCATATGGATTTAGCCGTGAAATGTTCCAGCAAGACTGGCAAGCATTAACATCAAGGAATCGGTCCGATTATGAAACTGAAATGATGATTGTTGACTCTGAAAGTCAACTGACGGGTGGTGGGGGTTCCAAAACTCTTTAGTTGCTTAAAATTCATTTGTGGATGTAAAACTAGATAGATTTTATAAAAACTAAACTTATTAGGTTTAATCTAAACAAATTCATATGGTTTTATTTTAACATGTTCAAATATGTGACTTTGTTTTAAAAATCAAACAACTATTTTTAATAGGATATGGTTAATACTTGTAAGTATATAAGTATGTCCATATTCATGATTATATATATATATATATATATCTATATAGGAGTGAAGTTATATGAATTGAAATCCATGGGTTGTATTTATGTACATTTATAGTATTAAAATGTTTACTGATATACATAAGTAAATATACCTATACATTTTATACAAAAAAATAAGGAGATAATATGTAATACAAATTGATACATGTAAATAAAGAAAATAATAGTTAATATGGCATAATATATATATATGGACAAGTACAGGGTTTATGTGTGGTGTTATTATTGCATGAGGCGATAAATAAATATATAAAAAAAAAAAATAGGGCCGAAAAATCATAGATGTTACAGTATCCCCTAGTTGAGGGAATTTCGTCCCGTAATTCAACTGTTAGAGACTAGTGAATTAGGAAAAGGTGTGAGTTTGGATTTTTAACGAGTTTTGACTGTCGTTTTAATGAGTACAATTGGATACATGATTTAGGCATGTTACTCAAAGTTAGGCATGAATGGTAATAGTGGATTTTGGTTTGGGGAAAATTAGGGAGAAAGTTGTTGAGGAATATTTTGGACTCAAATGAGGGATACCTCACTTGATGAGAGATTGAGGGTTAAGACTTGTGTAGGATGTTGTCTAATTTGTTCAAAAAGTATCACTGGTAAAGAACCTATAGACATGGTCAAGGTCAAAATGATAGAAGACTCTACGTGACACGAACAACGCTACTTCTGACATTATGACGGAAACACCAGCGGCGTATCCACCATTGCCCTTATCATATCGTCTTAGTTTTGTTACTATGTATCACGATAGGTTTTATGTCATCACACACGACTAAATTCACTATGTTTTTCCATGCGCTGACTTTTATAATTACGTGTGCACCCGTAATTACTCAAATCGTCGTATGGTCCGTATAGATCATTCTATTGTGTGTGGGTATAGAGGGGACACAAGATCACTAAGTTCATAACTATTGTTTTCATATATGAGTTGCTAATGGGTAACAGTGTCTCTAGATGGTAAAGTCAGTCAGGAAGTAAAGGCTAACAATGTGGCACAACCCCATACATAGGTGTCCAGAGTAAATGGCATATCTCTCCAGATTACCCATAAAGTTGATAGCTCTCTCGTGTCTGAACAAGAATACGTCAAACCCCGAGTAACTCAAAGTTTATAGCTCTCTCGTGTTTGAACAAGAATACGTCAAACCCCGAGTAACTCAAAGTTTATAGCTCCATCGTGTTTGAACAAGAATACGTCAAACCCCGAGTAGCTCAAAGTTTATAGTTATCAATTTTCATGGATAAAGTGATTGATCATGCCTCATGTATATAGTGGACAATCAATTTTGAACAATGTAAACGATCTAGTTTCGTATGTAATGTAGGCACTCAAGTTTCATGCATAGAGTAAATAATCTAGTATTATGCACATTGTAAATAACAAAGTATCATGCATATTGCAAGTAATCAAGTTTCGTCTATAATGTGATCAATCAATTTCAACAATTGTAAGTAATTTGGTTTCGTGCATAAAGTAAACACACGAGTTTCATGTATGATCGAGTGTCATGTAAGCTGTAATAAAATAGGTTTCACGTGTAATGTGAGCAACTTGAAATCTTGTATTATGTAAAGTAATAGTAATGTAACCAATGTGGTATCATGTGTATTGTAAGAAATGAATTTCATGTATGGCGTTAAGACCTAGTATCATGTATTTTGGTAACCCAATAATCTTTGATGTGTAGTGTAATTAATGTAGTATCGTGTACTTTGTAACCAAATAAGTTTCATGTTCAATATGGTCAATCAAGTATTGTATATAAAACAACCAATTGTTATGCACCATGTATATTTCAAACAACTAAGTTTCATGTATTATGTGTTCAAGCCAGTAGCATGTGTATTGCAAATAAACAAGTTTCATGGGTTATGGGATCAATCCAGTAAATTGTGATTTGCACATAAACTAGTTTCGTGTATTACGTGATCGTGTTGTGTATCTTGTGAACGTGTATACATAATTTATTGAGTTTCGTTTGTGGCGTATGGTAACGAGTTTTGTATGTGATCAAGTGTTGCGGAGAAACGTGTTGTTTGGCGTTTAGGTAAAATGTGGTGGTTAAGTTCTATCTTGTTGAGGTTTGTAGGGATGGTTAACATTTACGTGAAATGGGTCGTCTCTTGAAGTGGTAAGTACACTCATATATTACTAAAGGTGAAAGATAACGAGGAGGCTCTGCAAGCACTCTGAGTAATGTGTTTACGAATAACTGATTCTTTTTGTTTGCATATAGGTGATTGTAATTTGTTCTTGTTTGTAGATAAATAAGGTAGTGAAACTAATGGGTTGAATAATTTAAATAATTGGATAATCTATAGGAAGAACTTTTTATTAAATTTTCAATTATTAATAAGAAAATATTTTTAAGAGGGATTATTGGCTAAACAAGTAGTTGTATGTTAATTTAGCCAAGATTTAGAAACAATTACTTTAATGGGGAAAATTGTCATTATTTATCAATTCAAAATAATATTTTTATAAAATAGGTTGTATTAAGTTCCATTTCATAGTGAAAATGTTTATGGAAAAACTTATATTTATGATACTCTTAAAAGTTTGCTAAACGTTTGGTTTGAAAATAACGAGGTTGTTTAAATCTAATAGGATGAGTTGTTTACAAAGGAGATTATGTACTAAATCGTTTTGAATGAAGAAGGTGATACTTGGGAAATTTTGATGAAAATATGATGGGTGCAATCCACACTCAACGCGTCAAATGAATAATAATTTTTGAGTCGAAACATATAAAATTTATTAAATACTGAAATGTTAAACATTACTCAAAACATAGGGAAAATGGTTCTCAAACTGGAAATTTAAAGACAATAAAAAAAAATTTTGTTAACGTCTCTTGTAGCTTTCCACTAGAAGGAAGATAATTTCCAAGACGAGCACCGCTATGGTCATTCGGGTAATCAATCTGGCTTCAGCTCTAGCTGTTTCTGTGCGATTCTCCAGTATTTCTTTTTCGAGCATGGAGATTAACTCCTTTTGGTACCCTAATTGGTTTGCTAGGCTATCCATTCTTTGTCCTTGCAAGTCGTGTATTATCTCTTGCTCCATCCTTTGCCTCTCGAACTCTGAGGTCTTTACATATTGGTGAATGTCATTGATTGGAATTCCCATAGCACTAGTGGGTGACATGGTATGCCTTACCCAAGGGTTAGGATGATACGGGTCGGGCACCATATACGGGTCTCTTAGTGGGGGTGGTAATTGGGTGTGTAGGTGGGGTGTCTGGTACTGGTTTCTGTGTGGGGGTGATCCAGGTGTTTGAAGTCTCGGGCCAGCGTTCCTAATCCAGTCTGCCCTTACATCAAACCTTGGTCTAGCAGCTGCGGGTGTTGGAGACCGATACACGGGTGACTCAGTGTCTTCATCCCAATCAGATTCTGCTCCGGGACGGTATACCGGGGAGGAAGGAGAGTAGGAGTCCATATCTAGTAGAGAAACAATGAAAAGGTTGTAAGCGAAAATGAAATACCGAGTGTTAAATATATGAGTTCTCATAGGTTTAGAGTTTGACTAGTCATAACACCGAGTCTTCACAATAGTATTTTTGAAATACACTTGACCTATAAGCAATGCATCCCTGAGGAAAATTCCCAGGAAAGAGGGGTGGGTCACTAGGACACACTTAAGTACCCCGTCTTTCCTTATTCAGAATCCCTCATGGGCCTACACACTCTTCCAACCATCGTATATTAATAACACTATTGTTGGGCTCATGGTCATGATGAGAATTGTTGTGGGCTGGGCTTTGAGGCCTGAAGATGGGGTTTATTAAACCTAGCAGGCTCCTTCTTCTTGGAAGATAGATGGGCTTCTTAGTTTATTATTGGTGGGCATTAGGCCCAATAGTTTAAACTTTTGTTCATAGGAGGTGGTGGTATCATGTATGTGAGTTCAAAGGTGTGCGAAAAATTTGGAATGTATGTGTGTGTGTTAAAATTAGGATAGCACTTAATGAAACACATAGGTAGCATATATATAGTAATGAATGTAAGCACAAGAGTTGTCAAGTAGTGTGACACATAATTCATTAAATACTGTATCATGCGGTATAGTTACTTATGATAGCATGTGGAAATATTCACACAAGAAGTAATCATGTAGCATGTGGTAGCATGATATTGTATGGGTGTCCTAAGGTTATAGTCTAGGTCAAAAGTGTCTAATAACCTAATTCCCTATAACCAAGGCTCTGATACCAATCTGTCACACCCCGGCCGGCGGCGGATTATACGCCGGGGTTGACGCGGTTGTTCATAAACACATGATCATCTATTAGTAAGTGATAATATTTATTTAACATAATTAAAGCATCCGCTACAAATACAATTGGAAAACAAGGAGTTCAAACATAGCATAATTAAATTAAATTGAAACTTGGTCCATGTCCTATGTGATCAAGTAGTGTCCTCAAACTGGTGCACCTGAAACATGTGAGTAAATGTCAACTACAAGTATTTGGTGAGTAACATAGGTTTTGACTCCAAACAAAGTTAAGTATGAGTTTACAATTCAATATGTTCAAAGCATGTCTAACGCATATATGTGAAAACATACAAGGTTCCAAGCGTACAATTCAAGCCTGATAATAGAAAACTAGATACGCAATCCCACTGATTGCCATTTTAAAAAAAGGGAGCAAGCGGATACTCCAAGTTATAGTTGATACCCGACAAAACCCGCCAAGGTCTTGTGGTAAGTTATAGGTTCAGTTTCCCATATAAATGATCATGTTAGGTACTACCTTAGGCTTGGGCTGCAAGTTAATGAATGTACTGGCATGAAACACATGCAATGGTCACCAAGTAGTTCAAATATAAAGCATAAAGATCAAGCACAAGAACATAGATATTGAATTTGGTTTAAATAGATAAAGTTGATAACATGTTTCACCCCAAAAGTAAAAACAGTAAAAAGGGGCTATGTAAACTCACCTGTAATGAAGCTAACAAGCTGTATGAATTGTAAATGAAAGATTGACTCGTAAGGATTCCTCACAATCAACCTACACAGTTAATTTGTATTCTAGACTCAACGCACGTCTAATGGAAATGAGAGTAAAGAATCCTAAGTCTATTTTGAGTTTCTAGGGATTCTTGGAGCTTGGGGTCGGATATAGGGTTTGTACAAGTTTGTAGGAAAATATATATAATGATAAGTTAATACTAATTAGAATTATTTACAAGCTCTAATTAATTACATAGCATTTACAATAACAATGGGTTTGGATGTAATTATTCTAAATCAAATAAACAATTTAGGAAAAAGTTTATATAATAATACGTTTGGATTTATTTATATAATTATTCTAGAAATAATTAATAAATAATTTTACGGAATGGAAAAATGGTTTAAATAGTTTATTTTATGTAAATGAAATAATTAAGTTCGCTATTTAAATAATCCATTTAAGTTTAAATGAATTAAAAGAGATATCAATTTAAATACAAAAGTTAAATGAAATTGATTAAATTTTGTATAACCATTTATCTAGAATAAGTGGAAATTGTAAAGTGTTTTTAAATAATTATTCTTGTTAAAATAATTATTTATGTGTTTTTAAAATATGAATGCTTAAACAATTAATCAAGGTTGGTTTAATAAGCATTATTATTTTGTAACTAAAACCACATAATTAGATTTGTTGAATTAACTCATTTATTTTGTTCGTTTATGGGTTTATAATAAAATAAAATAGATAAAATGTTATTTTGTGTATTCTGTTTTTTTATAAAGATCACAAAATATATTTATTAAATTTATAAAAATTTAATTAGAATTTTAAAACAATAATAATAGCATTTAAAGCATTTAAAAGGGAATAAATGCCAAAAAAATAAAAAGGGCCACCGAGACTCGAACCCGCGACCTCGGGGACATGGGGAAGGGTCTTAACCAATGAACCTGGGCATGTGCCTTGGTTAAGAACCCGGTACAATATCCCAAATACACCAAGCCCAAACCCTTCGTCCCCAAGCGAAATTTCCGAACCCTAGTCCTCCAAATTGGCTCGTCCTAAGCAACGATTGGCACGATAACCATGGGGCTTTTGATCCTTACATCAAGGCGGTTCTAAATGTACAAGAAATACCTGTAATGGTTGCGTGAGGAGGACGAACGGCTGTAACCTCTGGTTCGGTTATCTTCGAGTTCGATCGCGTTCCCGGAGTATTAAGAGAGGTGTTTGAGGGCTCAGGAGGATTTAGGAAGGTGTCGTGAGTATATATGATCAGGTTTCATAGTCTAATTTCGTTCGAATGGCACCAATTAGTAGCGGGTTTAAGGATGTCGGTTACGGGATTGATTAAGGGTTAATAAGTTTAAATTCGTTTCAATTGATTCATCATTGGCATTTAGTATTGATTGTATAACGTCTTAGCACGAGTTCTGCTCATTAACAGCTTCGAATTTCAAACGTTTGTATTGAATTCAATGGCAGTTTGACTTGGGAAAGTCAACTGTCGCATGAAGGGTTTGGATTCGGGTTTTTCCATTGTTCTCTATCCAATTGGTTTGTTAAACGCATATGGATTTAGCCGTGAAATGTTCCAGCAAGACTGGCAAGCATTAACATCAAGGAATCGGTCCGATTATGAAACTGAAATGATGATTGTTGACTCTGAAAGTCAACTGACGGGTGGTGGGGGTTCCAAAACTCTTTAATTGCTTAAAATTCATTTGTGGATGTAAAACTAGATAGATTTTATAAAAACTAAACTTATTAGGTTTAATCTAAACAAACTCATATGGTTTTATTTTAACATGTTCAAATATGTGACTTTGTTTTAAAAATCAAACAACTATTTTTAATAGGATATGGTTAATATTTGTAAGTATATAAGTATGTCCATATTCATGATTATATATATATATATATATATATATAGGAGTGAAGTTATATGAATTGAAATCCATGGGTTGTATTTATGTATATTTATAGTAATAAAATGTTTACAGATATACATAAGTAAATATACCTATACATTTTATACAAAAAAATAAGGAGATAATATGTAATACAAATTGATACATGTAAATAAAGAAAATAATAGTTAATATGCCATAATATATATATATATATGGACAAGTACAGGGTTTATGTGTGGTGTTATTATTGCATGAGGCGATAAATAAATATATAAAAAAAAAATAGGGCCGGAAAATCATAGATGTTACACTTTACGTCCATTTGATAGACCTTAAAATTCTTATGAAAAGCGTATGCTAGGAAAATTCTAATGGCTTCCAGACGATTAACAGGAGCAAATACCTCCTCATAGTCAATTCCCTCTTCTTGTGCCAACCCTTGCACTACTAACCATGTCTTATTCTTCACCACAACATCTTGTTCATCTGTTTTGTTACGATAAACCCAACGAGTACCAATCGGGCACTTATTCTTTGGAAGATCAACGAAGTCCCATGTAACATTCTTGATTTTTCATGTTCTTGTTCTTGTGCAATAAACATTATTTCAATTCCATACCTTATGTTATGTTTTAATTTCAAGGTTTCACCCATACAATTTTGATTCCTATAGTTATATATACATATATTATTACATAGGAAATACACATATAAATAAAAGTTAATCTCACAAAACATTTATAAAACATATTTATAAAATTTGTAGAGTTTTGGAGTTCTCTTTCTTAAAATATATATATATATATATAAATTTATAAATGTATATTTATAAAGGTTTTATAAAATTAGTTGAACCCTTTAAACCCTTTGAACACATGGACTTCCAATTTGAACCCCTTCCTTTGAAATTGAACCTTTCCCATCTCAATTTTTGACCCCATTCCAGTCAAGGAGCCAATTTTGACTTTTGGGAAGTCAAGCAACACGAATTCATTGAATTTCTTGGCGGGTTTGGATCGAATCAGCATTGTACGAACCTGCCATTTATACCTAAGCAAAATTCGACCATATTCTGACCCAATTACCATCCCAAATCAACTAACTGAGCGGTAAGTTTGAATTCAAACATAATTGACTATCCAAGTCAAACAGTGACCAATTAGACTTCTAATCAAAGATTTGAAGCGCGTTCAATCCCGGAAATCACGCGGAATCAGACCTAGCATGTATACAGAACTTTTACCTGACCCAATTCATCCTCAATCGAGTGAATTACGCATGAAATAAATCTGACAAATGTCATCCTCAAGCCTCTGATCGAATCATATTATTTAGATGGAATTGAATGAATTAACTCACCCCTCACCTTCGCATACTCTCACACAATCCCTCTGAACACTCGCTCGATCCACACACCTCTCGATGCGTGCTAGCCACCCACGCTCATTACCCAGCCAAATCAAGTAAGTCTTATGTCATTTGTTTCGTTTTTGGATGCTTATCAAAAGCCCCATACCAATTCGCAAGAACAGAATCGAATCGAACCATCTTAAAATCTAGGGTTCATGTTCTTTTAAGCGGAAATACGAATTTGGGGCTTGATTCATACTTCCTATTTATTTAAACGAGATCCCTATTAGACTAGCGAAACCACCCGGTTCAACTGGTAGGACACTACACCATTGGACCGAGTGGCGCGGGTTCGAAACTCGTACAACCGGTTTTCCTTTTTTCGCACCTCGAACCAAGTCCGGCCACACCCCTGGTTCGTGATAAGAATTAAGGTAGCCGGGAATATGCACATGGAAGTTCCCTGGTCCGGTGGTTAGGACTGAAGCCACACACACCAGCCACCCGGGTTCGAACCGGGTGGGCTGCTTTCTCTTTTAAAAACAGTTTTAGCAAACAATAAAATTCTATAAAAATATTTTTATAAACCCAACATATTTTAGAACAACTTAGTACTATAATTTGTAACTTTAAACATAAAACAATTATATTTACAATTAAGATGATTTTAAAATCACATTTTCAATATAAATATATTGTGGTAATTAAAATTATTAATTGTACTTAAAACTTTTATACTACATATTTTTATAAATCATTTTCTCTATTGAATTATATATGTTAGGGTTTAAACCCTATTTAAACAAATAAAACTTTTTTTTAAATATATATTAATATATATTTACATTATCCATATTTTTAAAAAGAGCATACCATTTTAATAATAAAATAAATAGAAAGAATTTATTTATTTAAATAGATTGTCTTTTGCATTAACAATACATTTAGGGTTTATATTATATATATATATATATATATACATATAGTTACACTACTTTTTGGCACATTATTTTAATAATAAAATAAATAAATAAAAAAATTTATTTATATAATTTATTTAAATTTAAACCCTGAGACAATTAGTATATACTTTGAATTTATATTTTTTTTATTAAACTCTTATTCAAATACAAATACCAATTTACATACACCCCTTTTATATAAAATGACACAACTTTTGTACAAATTCACACATCAAAAACCCGTTGAAACCCTAGACTCTACTTTAAACTTAATGTACAATGTTAATTCAAGTTCATACACTTCCACTCTAGGTTAACTTTGTGAGTTACAAGGATCACTTTGCCACCTATTTTCCCGTGATATCTACACCACTAGTACAGGTGAGTTTACATAGCCCCTTTTTACACTATTTACATTTTTGGGGTGGAACATGAGTACAATTATATAATGTTTACAAACTACACAATAAAATTCCACCCTACATTCATGTGTGCAATTTGAGCCTTATGCTTAAGTACTAGGTGTGCAAACTACAATTTGTGTGCAATTTTCATGTGCAATCATTAACTACACAAGCCGACGGTTAACAATTATAGATCTATTGAGTCTGACAAACCCACCCAGTTAGGGTGATTGTTTCCGACAACACAATTTGGTTATTTACATGCTAGTTACAAAGGTTTGATTGTACAACTTGGTTTCACAATAGTAACTCTCCATTATTGCCTTATTAACCATGATATGTATGGATTGTATACACACAACACAATTATACTATTTAGAGTCAAAACCTTTGTATGCTCACCAACTTTCTAGTTGACCTTGTTTTAATCATGTTTCAGGTACGAATATGTGAGTTGATCAAGACATGTTTCATTTAAGTTGTGGACCTAGTTTAATTAAATAAAGAACTTACTATGTATTTCAATTTACGTACTTTGTTGTATTTTGTTTGGTGTGATTTATGAAATGAAATGTGATGATTAATATATTACAATATAGTCAACCATGTGCTCATGAACAGTCTCCATGTCCCGCCCCAACGTTTCCGCCATAGGTTGGGGTGCGACATCCCACACCTTTAATTTTCTGAACTAAGCTAATTCTTCCTGCATAGCATCAATCCATCTTGAATCCTTCAAGGCCATTGAAATGTTCTTTGGAACATCTTGTGATAAGAAACACACACACAGGGTCGCGTTGTAAGAAGTTCAATGGCTTCTCATACGAACACCCTCTCTAATAGGTCCGATCACATTCTCCAAAGGATGATCTGAAAGAGTCTTGAAACTTAGCCCATCAGGAACGTCAACTTGTTCTGGAAGATTTGTTAAATGAATATCAAGAACTGCTTCAGAATCAACATTTTCTTCTAAATCACTGTCAGAGTTAACAGCGGGATCATTTACCAAATTCTGATCAAGAGGAACAACATTTGAATTGACAGGAGCTGTTTGATCAGAAGAGGCATCACCAGAAGTCTCACCATGGATAGTCTCAGTAGCCTCAGAGTGAGAAGAGGTCACTGTACTATTATTTGATATAGTTAATGGATCAGCAACAATTGGTGTCTTCCTTGTTGAGAAAGGAATAAAGTCATCATCTTTACTGATAGCTGGAAGAAAGGATGGTTCTAAGCACGGTGCGGGTTGAAAAATGATTAGTGTAGGAGGTATGAAATTATTGAAAATGACATCTGCATCGTAGAACCAGTCAGGACCAGTTCTAGTATTTGTAGAGTTAGTCTCCTGCCAATTAACATAATAAGATTCTTGCACAACTTTAGTTCTTTTGTTGTAAACTCGATATGCCTTCTAAGATAATGAATAGCCAACGCAGTAACATTCATCACCAACTGCTCCAAATTTTTCCAGGTTCTCAGCTGTGTTCAACAGTGTGCAAGAACATCCAAATGTTCTAAAGAATTCAATCAAGGGCTTTCTTCCATGAAATAGCTCATAGGCGGTGTTGTTATGAACCTTGACCACCAAAGCTCGATTTAGAACATAAATAGTAGTGTTGACTGCTTCGGCCCTGAAGATAATAGGAAGCTTTGAATCAATCAGTATTGTTCGAGCAGCCTCGATCAACGTACGGTTCTTTCTTTCAGCTACTCCATTCTGTTGGGGAGACCTGGATAAACTGAATTATCTTGAGATGCCTTTGCTTTCACAAAATTCGATCAAGACTTGATTTTGAAATTCGGTGCCATAGTCGCTTCTGATTGATATCACTAAACGTTTGCAGATCTTCTCAATTTGTAGGATAAGACTTTTCAGCACTCCTGCGGTTTCAGTTTTGACAGCTAGGAAGTTAACCCAAGAGTATCTCGAGAAATCATCTGTGATAACCAAACAGTAAGAATTCTTAGAAATGTTTTTCACGCTCACAGGAACAAAGAGATCCATGTGAAGTAATTGTAAGGGAACTGAAATAGAGTTCACTGCTCTGGGCTTGTGCAACTTCTTGTGATGTTTGCCTTTAGCACAAGCCATGCATTTTTCAGAAAAATTAAAATCCTTGGAGGGCAAGCCTCTCACAAGGTTTTGCTTTACCAAGCCATTTATGTTTTTAAAATTCACATGACCAAGTCGTCTGTGTTAAAGCACTGATTCAGAGTCAAATGCTTTAGATAACAAGCAAGCCATGGACGCTTTTGTTGCGGGATCATTCATGTCAACAACATAGGTGTTGTTCTTCCGAGGAGTTTTTAACAATATCAAATTCTCAGGATTGACGAATCCTGGTTTGAGGAAGAGACATTCGGTGTTGTTGAAGACCACAGAGAGCTGTTTATCATAGATTTGTGATACACTCATAAGATTATAGCAAAGCTCGGGAACTAGATTGACTTTCTCCAATGTAAGAGTTCCATTGCACACATTTCTCTGGCCGGTAATCTTTCCTCACTTTTCGTCACTAGCAAAAGAAATGTATCTTCCATCAATTATTCAGAAGTCAGTAAGCAGATCTTTTAACCCGGTCATGTGACGAGAACACCCACTGTCGACATGCCATGAGTTGTCAATAGTCCTCCTGGGAATGCCCTGTCACATACAAGACAATTTATTGAGAAATTGGAACCCAAGTCTTTTTCAACTTGTGTATATTTCAGCAGTTCTATCATGTATATTTCTCCATGTATATTTCATGTATATTTCTCCACCAACATGTGACTTTTAAGAAGTTATTAACATTTTGATGAAAATTGTTAATTTTGTGATAAAACGGATGTGGAATATGTTGGTGTCTGTTATAGTTACCCCCACCATTATGCATTTTAGGTCTTTGAAATTTGACCCAATCATTGTGATATGATGCATGTCTGCATTGTCAGGCAGTGTGACCACCCTTTCCACATGTAAAATAATTAACATTCTTAAAAGATTTTCTTTTGTGTGGTGGTTGGTAAGATGATGAGGATGATTGCTACTGAAATGGCACTTTGAATAGCTTTCTGAATCTGACTCTATTGTGATGTTCTTTTATTTGGTCAACAAGCTTTGTTGATCTCTCTCTTTTTGATTCTTCATCAATTTTGATTTTGACTTCAACTACTTTAGTCACTGGTTTTGACTCACAATCAGATTCATCGTATGACTCAATTGACGGTTCTATGGAGTATTCTGATTCATACTCGCTTTCTTCACAATCTTTTGTTGACAGATAATCTGAATTGCTTTGACTGTCACATTGACTTGTTGAGGTATCTTTTGTGGGAGTGAAAATTGGAATCTCCTCTGTCATGAATCTTTAAAACTGATTTTTTGCTATAACGGTAACCGAATCATTAAAACTTGAAACATTGATAGAATTAAAATCATTACAACTATTAAGTTCATTACAATCAGATTTCAAATTAGCTAAAACAGAACTAGATTCACTATCACTACCTATAGAATATGTCACACATGATTCTGCTTTCTTGGAATTTAAAAACGAGAATTTAATCGACTCCCTATTGCAATCACTTTGACCCAATCCAACACCACAATCATCTCGTACCTCATCATCTTTCCTTTTTGTTAAACCTGCATTATTCACATTAGTAGCCGAAACAAAGAAACTAGCAAGATCATTTTTAGGGTGAGGTGAAGGAATAGGGTTGTAATGACCCTCAGTAGGAGGATGGAACAGTTTCCTTTCAAAATCAATGGAGTCCAAATAACCAACTCCCTTTTTCACAAATCCAGGCTATTGTTGACAATCAAGCATGGTATCTTTTATCTTTTGGCTTAAATTATTTTGTCAATGATTATTTGTAATTTGAAAGTCTCACTTCGTGAAGTAGACAATTTCTCAGTTAAATCAGTAATTAAAAACTCTTTTCTGTACACAAATTCTTTAGGGTTTGGATTTCATGTTGAGCTTGATTTAAACTGATTTTGAGAAGAACCTCACTCTTCTTTATTTGATTAAGGAGACCAAGAGCGTCATCCTTTTCACGAATGATAAGATTGTTCAAGGTGCGATAGTTAACAATCATATCAACACAATCTAGAGAACATAAAATAGATTTTACCTTTGTCGGAGTCAGCTCTACAGTAGTCTTCCTGCAGATACATCCATGATCTGAGCTTCCATCGCCTTCGATTTGAATTCCATCACATGCACTCTTTGGAGAGTCAACTCGATCCATTGAGCCAGAACTAGAGTAATCAACCTTCCCGTTACTAGAATTCTTCTCATCAACACCCTTAGCTTTCTCAATCTTGATGTTGGCATTATGCTTCATGCTCCTTTCAGAATCTATCACCTGACTTTCAGTTCCTTGAACAACAAATTGTTTCAAGCGAGCAGCTGGTCCGATTGAATCTATGTTGATCACTACCTTTCTAAGAACTTCCTTCTTTTCCTCTTCCACCAAGCTAGCGTCCATACCATGCACAATAAATTGTGTGGAAGGGGTATTGGCCATAAGAGCTTTACAGATATCCACTTGAGCTTCCTTAATCTCATCACTCCATTCAAAGTCGTTGACAACCAAGGCATTATCAGGTTCTTTTGCCTCATCATTTTGTTCATTGCCCTCAGTGATTGCTACAATAGTTGGTAGAGGTAGAGCATTAGTGAAGGGATGAGGGCATTTTCTTTTGAAGTGGCCTAACAGCTCACAATTGTAACATCTAAGCTTGGACTTATCAAAACCTGCTGCCTTTCCTCCCAAATGCTTCTTCCCAGTATGATCCATAAATCTTTTGGCCCGTAGAGTCAACATGGCTATTTGCCATTGCAAGTCAACTTCCTCCATATCATCTGGATCTACTTGAAAGACATCCTTAATGTGACTAGCTCCAGCTTTCAATTCAGCAGCAAGAAGTGCCTCATAGCTACTTACAAACAAACCAAACAGTGCCATGTGTTCAGTGGACAAGTTAGTAATAGGATTGTTATTCTGACTTCCTTGTGATACGGCGTTAGAAGAACTAGACTGTTATGGAGTGGAAATCATAGTAGGATCCATTCCTGTAGAACTTCCAGAGTTGCTTAGGGTGGTTGGTGCTATGAATGCTACATTAGTTGGTGACATACTCTTGATATACCCAATCTGGTTCATCTGTCGCTTTTCAATAACCATCTCGAAAGACTTCATAGTATTGATCACATCTAACAGAGTTGATGATTCATTAAGATACTGCTTCTTGATCATCATGCACTGAATGCTGCATTCCTAAGGTAAAGAATCCAAAAGCTTCTTGATTAGATCATAGTTCCTTATCACCACACCGACTTGTTTCAATTTGCTTGAAATTTTCATGAATCTGGCAAAATGCTTTGACAATCCTTCACCTTTGATACTACCGAAAGTATCATACTGCTTCTGAAGCGTATCCTTCTTTCCTTCCTTCAGATCGGAATTGTGTTCACAGAAATCACACAAAGCATCCCATAAAGTGTAAGAAGTCTTGAACTCTTCAAACATGTTCATTATGTCAGCGGGAAGTGCCACGTTTAGTGCACTAAAGCTTTATAGTCTCTTGTGATTAGAGTCCTATCATTTTCAGTATATTGTTGGATCAGTTTGAGCAACAATCCCATCCGTTGAAGTGGTCATGGGACAATGAGGACCGTTCATAACTGAAATCCACTGACCGAAGTCAGTCAGATAGAACTATGCTTTCATTCTGTTTTTCCAATTCGGAAAGTCATCAGTTGATAGAAGCTTAGGGGGTCTAGACATGGAACCGGTTTCCAAGTCAGCTTAGGAAATTGACATAACAGACATCTTGAAAAATAGAAAATCAAAACAAATTCAAATTTGAAAAATTGAGAAAGTCGACTAGATCAAGAAAGAGTCCTCTCGGGAGAGTCGGCTGATCAGGGAAGAGTTGGCTCAGGAGAATCGGCTGATCAAAGTGAGTATCAGCACTCACCTTGAGGACAACAGAGAAACTCACAAACAGAGTGTCGACCCGAGAGTGTCGGCACTCACTTAAGATAGTTGGCTGAGAGTGTCGGCTAGCCAAACTCAGTCACTATGAACTTAAGTTCAAGTTAGTCGTAAACTTGCGTTTACTGAGAATCGACAAGACAAGCTGAGAGTCGGCTCGGACAATCGGCCAGACCAAGCAACAGTCGACAGAGAGAGTCGGCTCCTTAACAACAATTGACTAATGAGGTAAGAAGCATCATCTTCAACACAGAGAATGAGCTCTGGAAGTGAAAGAGTCGGCTCAAGAACACATACACACTCTTTTTCACTAAAACACACAAAATCAATCCACAACGCTCAGATCTGAACCAAAATGCAAACCAGATCTATCAAACTCTTCAAAAACATATTTCCGAATGAATTTCAATACCAATTTCTGAACTTGATACAGATCTAATCCAGATTTTGATGAAATACATAACTTTTGAAAAACCACAAAACACCAAGTTTTTTCACTAAAATCAAGAGCACATAGGCTCTGATACCAAATTGTAAGTCCTGAACACTTGGATCTTAGCGCTAGAATGATTCTAGAGAAGATCGTATCAACAAATCAGCTATAGATAAGTTGCTTGTTGATAAATCAATAGAAAAAAGATGAAGAGCAAACAAACAAAGAACATAAACTTCAAATTCTCAATTATCCACTGGAATGATTACAATAAGCTCCTTGAATACAATAAATTAGACAAACCCCTCTAAACAAGCTTTAACCACCAAGATTACAATGACAAACTATCAAAATGGTCAGGTATTTATAGAAAACCTAGACAGTCGGCTATGAGCATGGAGAGTGTCGGTTGAAACTGACCTAGCGACTCTCAGAGTGTCGCTAGCGACTCTCAGAGTGTCGCTAGCGACTCTCAGACCAATTTTCTTATCTTTACAAAAGTCGCATATTAACCCATGTACTTTAACCGGAATATGATGGTTTGACAGGTTCTAACAAGTTTTCCGACGAATTGTCTTAGTATTAACGATGTATTGACATGTCTAGTTAATGACTTTTGGACAGATCAGTTAGCATCCCACCTAGCTTGAAGTTTCATTGCTGAGTGAGATAATTCTATAGAAATCATGTGAGTTCTTATTGCCCTTTTTCCCTAACGGTTTTAGGCTGGCATGCATACTGTTAGAAAGATAGTTTTGAAAGTTAAAAGTATATTTTCATAAGAATTATATATTTTTATAAAAAGGAAAGAGAAAGTGTTAAAGAGTAAAGTACATTCTTTGAAACGAGTTTTAAAGAAAGTAAAGTGTTAAAGTAAAGAAAGTTAAAGGAGTTGTACTTCGGTGCAACTCGACAGTGACAGATGCCATGTTATATGCTTATATGTTGATATGTGCTATTTGTCTGTATGAAAGTATATGTGATTGCATTCTACTTGTGTAATAGTGTAATTACATTGCATAGTAGAAAGTCCTGCATGCATGCAAAAGTAGAAGTCTCACCCCGAGGTGTGAGCAAGCTAAAGTAGAAGTCTCACACTGAGGTGTAAGCAACGCTAAGGGAGTCTTACCATGAGGTGTTAGCAATGCTAAAGGAGTCTTACACTGAATTGTAAGGGAGAAAGAAAGTCCTGCCCTGAGGTGTAGGCAGCGTTAAAGTAAGAGTCTTACCCTGAGGTGTAGGCGAGATAGGGGTCTTGGTCCTCGGACCATGATCCATATGTGATAGTTAAAGTATGTGAAAGTCACCTGTCATGTACAATTAAAACGATAGTCAGAAAGAGTAAAGGAGGACACCTTAACGGGTTTTCTCAAAGTAAAGTTTTAATTAAAGACAGTAACGTAACAATTTATAGGAAATGTGTAAGAGGAAAAGGAAAGAATGAGTTAAAGGAACTGTGAGGGCTGGAGAGCATGGACGTCGGGCTGCAAATATGAAAACTGACATTTCCTTATCCGATAATTTTTGTTGAACAATGTTTATTTATCGAGTTATAAATGTTTTGAATTAAATACTCCCGCTGTAATAGATTCTGGTTTCAGTTTAAGAACTATGTTTATTATGTTTTATGCCAATTATGAGACGTGCCCGTTTTGGGGCGTTTCACGGAAAAAATTATTCGTGTGGTGACCTACATCACCATGGAACTCACAGTACCTGTGCGCCGTCGTTGCGTCTCGGTTTTGCATTGGGTTTTGGTGGTCTAAAATCAAACTTGGCTTCCTCTGTCTCTAATATATCTTTCGGTGTTTTGGTCAAAGCAGTGAATTGTACCTGCCTTTGTCTTTCTTCGCTTCGGTCTTGATGTCTTCGGTAAGGGTAAGAGTGAGATTGTCTTTCATAAGGCCTTTTTGGTGCATTGGGGTAACTCGATGTTTGCTTCTATACGAAAGGATGGAATTGAGGTTGGTGGTTTCGTCCCACGTGCGTGGGGTGTCTCCAGCCTGTGGCCCTTACCTTCTTAGCTACCTCCGGGATCTGAGCTACCTCCTTTCCTCTGAGAAAAGTTTCGGCACTTTCCATGGCTTCTTCCATAGTCTTGGGGATCTTCCGGTTGAGCTCTTCTATTAATTATCTTGGGCGAACCCCGTGAATAAAGCCGGGAATACGCATTTGCTCAGTCACACCACTAATGTTGAGGCCGTCTAGCTTGTACCTCCCCATGAACGTCCGGAGGTCCTCATCTACCTTTTATTTGATGTTGTGTAATACCACCGGGTCTTTGGCGTATCTTTTCTATTGCATAAAGTGTGCGAGAAAACTTAGGCTTAGATCCTCGAAGGAATCTATGCTTCCACATGGTAGGTTATTGAACCATAAACGGGTTGGTCCGATGAGGGTCTGTGCAAACATGTGACACCATATGGACATGGACCACTATTCCACTTTAGCTGCCCCTGAGAAAAGCTCGAGGTAGTTTTGGGGGTCAACCAACCCGTCATATACTTTGACATTAGCCGACATCTTGTTCTTGCGTTGAAATATGAAGTTAGCTATATGTGCTGAAAACCTGTTCTGAGCATTAGGCATGTATGACATAGATAAATCGTTCCCAAAACCATAGGTTGCCACGAATGGTTGGGTGTATGCCAACAGTGGTGGGGAAGGAATGGGCATTGAGAGAAAAAGATACGGGAAGTAGTTAGTTTGAAAAGCTGGGGAAGGCAGGGATTGAGAGGCCTGGATCCTTAGAAAGTCCTGGGCCGTTTCCCGGCCTTGAAAATCTGAGGAGGAGGTTGGGAAAATCCCACTAGTGGGAGAGCTTGACACGAGGAGGGGAAAGAGGGATACCTTGGGTCATATCCATAGTGAGTCATTTGGGAGATGCCATAAGGAATTTGTCTTGTCACGACTAGATTTGCCATGACCATCTGCATGAGAGAGGCTGTGGGAACTCCTAGAGGAACCTCCCTTGCTCTGGTCGTCGTTTCCGAGGTCTCCTGTCTAGGCAAGGTTATACGGGTAGGAAAACTCCAGGCTCGACAACCGCACCTTTACCCCCTCGTTCGTTCCTCCTAAACATATTCATGCATTAACTCTTAAAGGCATGGGAAGTTTTCTCTCACACCTTTAGGAGTCAGCTCGATCATATCACTGACTTCTACTTGTTCTTCTGACAATGAATCCGATTGCAGGTCCTGCCTTTCTGGTGAATGAGATGAATAAATGGATTTTTTAGTAGTACTCCACCCCAAGCATTTTGCAGTTCACACGAAGTCGAGGACCATGGTGGGCGTCACTTGGTGCTGCACTAAGTATCAACACCAAGTCCTTGGGATCATGCTAATATGAACAAACCGTTAGGCTCACCGCAGAGGAGGGTCCCTTGCGATCCACCTCCGGTGTGAAAATCAAATAAGGTATTTGGAAAGTATGCGTATGAAAAAGAGCAGTGTAGTTGGGAGTAGTTGAGAGTGAATGAATGTACCTCGTGGCAAATCCTCTTTATTTATAGAGCAAGTCCTTGGAACAGTGGAGGGATTCCTTAAGATCCTTACCTTTCCTTTTTAAGGTTTCGGAGCTTCGTTGGTAGGTGTAGTATGCCTCGATCCTCGAAAAGACAACCGAAATAGTGTAAGAAGTAGACTATCACAACTACCCAGTTCTGCCACGTCCATGCTATCTTAGGATTTGACTTACTTTACTAGCAAGAGTGGAAAAGGGTGAGTTCACTCTATGTTCCTACACACTTTGCCTTTACTATTTTTGTATGCTGTGTTGGGAAAGGTTGCGCCGACCGACATTCTTGGGGTATTCACATATGTATGTCCTGTTTCCTTGGTTAGTCTTGTCGCCTTGGTGGACTTTGTATTACCCATTGGTATTTTAACTTATCTTTGACTCGGCTTAGCCTTTTCTTGCCGGCATTAGTTTCCCAATCTTGGCTCTGGAGAGCCTTGCTTTATTGGCTTTAGCTTATTGAGAGGGTTACCCACGTCATCACTCAATAAAGTCCTACGGCTCCTCGGACTTAAACAAGCAATTTTTAGGCTCTATAGTTATTTTCCTTTGTAATTTGGCATTAAGAGATAAGAATTAGGAATACTGCAGTTGTTGCCTTTGCACTAATATATTTATAAATTAGACTATGTGTAATGGTATGGTGAAGTTGAGAGCACACCCTGTGCCACGTAGACATTGGCTTCTCTCACCCTCACCTTCACCCAGGTGTGTAATGGTGGGGTGAGGGTAGCCAGTTTTGTAATAATTACATAATTATTATTTTTTAATTTAATTAAATAAATAAAGTAATACTAAAAACAACATAATATTAAAAAAAACACCATAAAAAAATAAAACTACTAAACTACATATTATATTTTTCTTCAATTTAAGGAACTTTTTCCGCTCGTCACCGACCAAATGATAGATGTTCATGAAATAAAGTCTCATATCGCTAGCCTGTTGTTTTGCCTACTTTATTTTGATCTTTCTCTCGGATAACTCGTTGAACTTGGCCATCTGGTCAGATATAGCGTCTAAAATCTTCTTGTATTAGTTGGTTTGGGTAGATAACGATGATGCGGCTCGTTTTGCTTTGTCCCTTCCGATAGGACGGGCGGCTTCATCCAGAAACTCAAGCTCATCGCCCGACTCGTTGAGATTAATGCTACGCCTATCCGAATTAGATTGGCTAACGTTATTGTCGGATGATATTTTTTATCGTTTAGACGATGATTGTCCATTAACGGGACTTGTTCAAACTTCGTGCACTTTCTTAATAATTTTCAAAGTGGAACCATTTTAAGCATCGTCCCATTATTATCTTGTTTATACGCTTCTAACGCTTCTTGAAAGATATCAAGGGCACTTTGACCACTCCGGCGGTTGTTTAACTTGTTTTTGTAGTTTCCAGAAAACTTGCCAACCTTCAACTGGATATCCCTCCACTTTTCGCTTACCATGTCCTCCGTACGGTAACCGCATTTACTCATTGCTTCACAAAATTGTTCATATATTTTTTTTCCAAAAAATTCTGGCTTTTTGGTTACGTCTTATAAAATTAAATAAGATAACATTTAATAATAAAAAAAATTACAAAAAATAATAATACGTTTATAAAAAACGTACCAACTATTGGATCTTCCGACACGTTGATCAACACTTTCACCAAAGCTATCTCCTCCTCCGGCGACCACTTTTCGGAACGCCCTTTAAACGTACCCGCTTCGGGTGTAGATATAGTGGCTTTCTTTTTATGTGTTCTTCTTTTTCTTTGTGGTGACGGTTGAGTCTCGGGTACAATGTCGGGTGACGGTTGAGGGATTACAAATCTTGTATATAGTCGGATAAAAATCGGGTGTAGAAGTATTTGAAGTCAGGTAATGACTCCAATTTGCAAACGCCAACAACGGGTTCAACTACGGGGGTTGTGGAACGTACCCCCCCCCCATCTGGTTGTTCTGGTTGTTCGGGTGGTTCGGATGGTTCGGGTTGTTCGAGCGGTTCGGGTTGTTTAAAAATTGTCATGGAAGCATGTTTGTAATTTTTATAAAAAAAATAGAGAGGAGAAAGAAGAAGGATTGTGTAGAAAATTGGTTGTTTATGTTAATATATATAGGTTAATTTTTTATATTTTTTTTATATTTTTGTTTAATTCACTCTCCAACGGCTATATACCCCACAACGGTCAAAAAGTCACCCCTCCACGCCGTGAACACCCCCACGCTACCCTCCTCACGCACCCCTAACCTCCACCTGGCGCGGTATTTCACGCCCGTGATGGGATGAGGTGGCACCACGCCCACGGCCTCACACTTCCATTACGTTTAGTCTTATATATCCTTAGCATATTTGCATTAAGTTATATAATTACTACATATAAAAATTAACTTATAAAAAATATTTTCTTGTAAATTCCTATTTTTTCATCTGAAATGAACATAAGAAGGATACATAATGTTTTTTTAATTTAATATTTTTTTATGATTGTTATTTAAGTAAGTTTGGTAACTAACCAATAGTTTCGTATAACTATAGATCAAATATATGAACTAGTTAAATTAATTAAAAATATTATTTTATTATATATTTTTAATTAATTAAAAAAAAGTTGCAAACGTTAGACCAAAATAAATTGGGTTAAGTCTGTGCATCGAAGACAAACCACCGAGATGCAAGGAGGGTGTTGAGGAAAAATTCAAATTGGGAATTCAGTGGGAGTATGAAAATTGAGAGCGTATATTTGTAAAAGAGGAAATAGTGGCACATTTAAAAATAATTTAGTGGCGTAAAGTTTTCTTTACAAGCAAATCTAAAAAATAGGGTAGGTGGTTCATTGGTAAAGAAAAATCTTTTAAGAATATTAAAATTTGAGAAGATCATAGGTTCAAAGTCTCACTCCTACAAGAATATAAAAGCCATCAGGCCTTTAGTCTGATGGTAAGGGGGTTTTGCTATAAGGCTTTTCTCGTGTGAAGGTCACAGGTTCAATTCTCACAAGATGCACTTCATAATTTCAGGAACACCCTCTGTGCCAGGACTTGAACTCTGGGCTAGGTGGGGTTAGCAACATCCTAACCGACATGCCGTTCTAAAAAAAAACAAGAATATAAAAATTTGCCTTAAAAAAAACAAATCTAAAGACTTATAATGGTTTATTAATGTAAACTCCAACATCTCTGGTAAGCCGGGCTCTCATATAGTCTCCAGAAGGGTTATAATGAGCTTAACCTAGTAAAACAGGAACACCGTTAGTCTCGTCACAGTGAGAATCCCGAGGGGTGTGGCTGTGACCAGCCTCCGGCGTGAGAGTAAGTATAGGATTTGAATGAGAAAATGCGAATATGGAATAAGCATGAGGAATGAATGAGAACATGAACATTACCTTAGGTTTGACGGGGTATTTATACCTGGTAAATATTTGTCTTTAGCCTGGAACGTATCTTTGTCTTATTGGCCTGGATATGTAATGCCTGAGCCATTGTTTAAGGTTGTTAGTAATGGTTTTTGTATTGTCGAGTCTCCTCTTATTTATTGGTTCGTACTCTTATATGTGGATTCTTGTCTCCTTTTTACCGTTAACTTTTTGTCTTTTTCTCCTGAACACGTCCGGGTTTCGTCCATTTGCCTGGTCTTCGACTAAAGCACGGCTTTTGGGTTTATAGGCCCGGCCTTAGGTTACTATATCTTTGCAAGTGTTTGTCCGGACTTGGGTTCTGGGATATGTCCGGTCTTCTTTTCGGACCATATCCCAACAAGCCCCCAAGTCTATTAGTTGCTTTGTTCATGCCGGAGCAGGTGATAGACTAATTTTTCTTTTCTCTACTTTCGGGGATCTGAATTCTCTGTTTAAGTTGTTGGTGGAAGACAGCTGTATTTGTAGGTACTTGAGTTCTTTTTAGACTCAGATATCCAATGGCTTCTGAGGAGGGGATCCGCCACGTGTTGATCATCTGTTCCTTTCCAACGTTTGAAATTCAAATTACCTTTTTAACCGACTTACTTTTTTCCCTTTATAACTGTTGCAATCTTCTATTCCTTTCTTTTTTCTTATGCCTCTTTTTCTTCCAAATATTTACTCTACCCCTTCTCTTTCCCCATTGTTTTCTTCACTTAACCTTTATCGTCCTTCCCCGTCTTATGGAGCCAGGTGCGTTTGTTTCTCTTTTGTTTTTCTTTTGACTCTCCTTCCTCCCTTCTTTTCGGTTTTTCGTCATGGGTGAGCGTCATAATCTTGGTATGACTCCGTCCGTTCTGACCGCTCAGGAACTTAAGGTTTTTTGTGAAAAATATAATATTCCCCAAGGATTGAATCCTACCCTGCCTATTCCTGTTAAGACTGCCATTGCCCCGGATGGGATGATAACTTTATGTACCAAGAGTTTTGAATTTGCTAACTGTCGTTATCCTCTTACTTCCTTCCTCCTAGAATTGCTACTATTTTATGGTGTTTGTTTTGACCAGATTAGCCCCTTAGGTCTTTGCAAAGTATCCCATTTTGAGGTTGCCTTTCATGCTTGTGGGGGGTGGCCCTCCGTGAACTTGTTCCGTGTTTTCTATCACCTTGGCATTGCCGGCGATTGGTTCACCTTTATTAAGAGAAGGAGACCTAGCCCGTCAATGGCTCTTAAAATCCCAAATTCTTTAAAGAATTGGAAAGATCACTTCTTTTATTTTTCTTCTGCTTTTCTCCACGTTACCCTGCCTCATCGGGACATTAATACTCCCATTGAAGATCCTTCTCCTGTCGAGGGTACTTACGAGGATGGGTTGTGCACCCTGTTGACTTCTCGTTCTTCTTCCATCGTTGTTTTTTATGAACCAGTCCTAGCTGACGTTAGTCAGAATTGGAATACGCCTCTTCTCCGTCCCGTCCCTATTCGTAATGGTGTTGGTGAGTGGGGAGAATTATTTCTGTTTGACTGTCTTTTTAACAAGGTGTAATTCTGTTCTTCGTTTTCTTTTGCAGAGGTGGATTTGTTAGATATTGTAATGGGAGGTGACCTTGGTGTCACCTGGAAGACTGTTGATGTTGTTCCTGGGGCTGTGTCTAGCCCTGTTCAAGCTTCGTCGGCTCACGGTGTTTCTACCGCATAGGGGATCACTATTAGTCCCCTGGAGTCAGAACACGAGAATGAGGAGGTGCTTCTGGTTCGTCGGGGCAAGAGGAAGATCGAGGAATCTTCTAGTGGGTCATCCTCGAAACGTCCCAACGTACGGGTGATATTTAATCCTCCCTCTCCTTCTACGACCGTTACCAAACCCTTGACTGATGCTGCCCCGCCTTCAACCATCCTTCCTCTCCGTTCTTTTTCGGTGCAACCTGACCTACCTGTTGGTTCCCATGTTGACCGGACTACCGACCTCTCTCCTCCTCCTCGGGGTGCTTCTCCCCCTCTCCCCCGGTTCCCGGGGGTGAGGGTTCTAGCTCACGCCCCTTTTATGACCATTTTCCTTATGAGCTAGGTCATAGAGATGAGATCCCTATTTTACCCGAGGAAGATCAAGTCGCGCCTTTTTTTCCTAACTGGTCGTTGGCCACAGGTGTTGTACTTGACTCGGCCGAAGTGAGTCACGACCTTTTGGAACATGTTCTTCCTTACGGGTAGAGGGTTTTCAATAGAGGTCTTACCACTACTCAGCTTAGTCGGGATCATAGTTTTTACATGTCCAACCAGATGTCTCGCTCCATTGAGATGCATCATAGGATGCTTTACTTTGAGAGTCGGTACCATGCTCGTTTATCCCAACACAATGCTTTTGGTGTTTACCCGGAGAAGGTTATAGCGGAGAAGCGGGCCCTCCTAAAGGAAGTGGAGGAAAAGGGGCGGCAATTACAAAGGGTGGAATTGGAATTAGAGGGATCCAAGTTTGAGCTCTAGAAAGTGGACTCTATCATTCAGGGTGCTAAGGTTCAGGAGGCCAAGATTGTCCGCCTCCGGGAAGAGATTTCTGGCTTATCTCAGCAGGTATCGGATAAGGAAGCGAAGTGCGTCAATACGTCCTCCATCTTTTGCAGGTGGACTTGGATCATGTCCGTGGTGAAGTCCGAACCTTGGAGGTAATTTTCCCTTGTATATTTCTTGTATATTTTCTTTAGGTTTTACTTCCTACTTATGTTGTACCTTTTGTAGGAGGGTGAGAGAGGGTTAAAGGCGTAGTTGGCCCGTCTGGATGAAGACAAGCAGCACCTGGAAACCCTACTAGCTGATAAGGAGGATGCTTGGTCTTTGGAAAGGGATACTCTGTTGGCAGAAAGAGATGGACTGAAGGCGGAACTGGCTGTTGTGTCGGCTCAGAAGGAAACTTTGGTTCTAGAGAACCATCGTTTGTCCTTTGAGCGTGACTGGCTTATCAGTACCGGCTTCCGGCTTTTTTATGAGCATCTTAGGGGTAGCCGGGAATGGCTCTTATTGGTAGGTGCTGTTAACAAGGCTGCTAAGGCTGTAGGTTTTTAGGAAGGGTTGGCGGCGGGTTATGCGGGAAGTAAGGCACAAGTTCCGTTGGAATCTGTGGAGGGAAATGATTCGGATGCATTTCAAAGGCACCGTGACATCACTACAGTTTTGCAAACCTCCAACCATTCCTTGGTAACCCGGTTGGCCAGCTTAACTGAAGCTTCTCTTGACGTTCTAAAGGTTGTTTTTACCGGTGCCGCTACTACTTCTTCCAGTGCCGTGCCCACGTAGATTTCTTTATGCCGTTGGACTTGTAATTGAACTTATGAATGTATTTATTTTTGGATCTCACCTTTTAGTCTTTTGTACTTTTGTCTTCCTTTAGTCTGGTTTGATGGCTTTTGTGCTTTTGTTTGTTGTAAGGGGTACGAGTTATGTGGTGGTTTGCTCAGGGGCGGTCCGACCGGACAACCTTTTTATTTTTATTGAGTCTTATGCCCTTGGTCATAAGTTATTTTCAGTGACTTGTCCGGGGCTGATCCGGCCGGGTAGTCTTTTCATTTTTTATTGAGTCTTATGACCTTGGCAAGGGGCATAATTTATTTTTAGTGACTTGTCCGGGGTGATCCGGTCGGATAGCCTTTTATTTTTTATGGAGTCTTATGCCCTTGGCAAGGGACATAAGTTAATTTTAGTGACTTGTCCGGGGGTGATCCGACCGGATAGTATTTTCATTTTTTATTGAGTCTTATGCCCTTGGCAAGGGGCAAAAGTTATGTATAGTGACTTGTCCGGGGGTGATCCGGACGGATAGTCTTTTCATTTTTTATTGAGTCTTATGCCCTTGGCAAAGAGCATAATTTATCTTTTGTGACTTGTCCGGGGGTGATCCGGCCGGATAGTCTTTTCATTTTTTATTGAGTCTTATGCCCTTGGCAAGGGGCATAAGTTATCTTTAGTGACTTGTCCGGGGGTGATCCGGCCGGATAGCCTTTTCATTTTTTGTTGGGTCTTATGCCCTTGGCAAGGGGCATAAGTTATTTTTAGTGACTTGTCCGAGGGTGATCCGGCCGGATAGTCTTTTCATTTTTTTTTGAGTCTTATGCCCTTGGCAAGGGGCATAAGTTATTTTTAGTGACTTGTCCGAGGGTGA
This sequence comes from Smallanthus sonchifolius, assembly GCA_023525975.1. Classification (NCBI taxonomy): domain Eukaryota; kingdom Viridiplantae; phylum Streptophyta; class Magnoliopsida; order Asterales; family Asteraceae; genus Smallanthus; species Smallanthus sonchifolius. Next base: position 95,009,116 of record CM042021.1, on the reverse strand, counting down.
TCCGGCCGGATAGTCTTTTCATTTTTTATTGAGTCTTATGCCCTTGGCAAGGGGCATAAGTTATCTTTAGAGACTTGTTTGTGGGTGATCCGGCCGGATAGCCTTTTTCTTTTTTTGTAGGGTCTTATGCCCTTGGCAAGGGGCATAAGTTATTTTTAGTGACTTGTCCGGGGGTGATCCGGCCGGATAGTCTTATGAGTTCGTTTGTCCTAGTTTTTTTGGCATGTGATGTTTTTAAGAAAAAAACACAACTTTCATTAGATAAGGCTTCAAGCCATTGTAAGTAGACTGGAAATGACATTGGCTAAGGCGCTCGTTCTTACATGAAGTATTTCTTTAGCTGCATTTCGTGCTAAGTGCGGGGGATAGGTGTGCCATCCGGTCTAGCTAACTTATACGATCCTCTGGTGTTAGCTTCGATGACTTGATAGGGACCTTCCCACCCGGGTCCCAACTTACTGGTGCCTTCTTGCAGGCTTGCTTCGTTGTCTCGCAATACCCACTCTCCGGGTTTAAAACTCTTTCCTCTAACACGGCTGTTGTAGTATTTTTCCACCTTCTTCTTATATCTTGTTTCTCTAGCGATAGCCATTTCTCGACGTTCTTCCAGCAAGTTTAAGTGGAGCCTTAGGTCTTGTTCATTTCCTTCTTCTTCTGCCCGGGTTTGCCGGCTGGGATCCTATTTCTGGTTGTATCATTGCTTCATTGCCGTATGTTAAGATGAACGGAGTTTCTCCGTGGCTAGTCATTGGTGTGGTGCGGTGAGCCCAAAGTACGTGTGGGATTTCTTCCACCCAACTGTGTTTCTTAGGTTCGAGGCAGTTTTTTATTCCTTCCACAATGCTCCTGTTGGCCCGCTCTACTTGGCCGTTGGACTGAGGGTGTTTAACAGAAGAGAATACCTGTGTAATCTGTAATTCAGAACACTAGCTTTTGAACGTATTTTCCGCAAACTGACTTCCGTTGTCACTTACTATCTCTTTTGGTATTCTGAATCTACACCCTATGTTTTCCCACACGAAACGTTGTACTTGCTGTCCCGTGATTGTTGCCAGTGGTTTTGCTTTGATTCACTTGGTAAAGTAATCGATTGCCACAATAAGGAATTTCACCATTCCCGCTGCTTATGGGAAGGGTCCTACAATGTCTATGGCCCATTTAAAGAAAGGCCATGCAGAGGTTACCGAGATTAAATTCATGCAAGGGCGGCGTCTTACCGGAACATGTCTATGGCAGTTATCACACCTTTGGATCTCGTCCACCGCTGTTTTGTACATCCTGGGCCAATAGTATCCGGCTCTCATTGCCCGTGCGACTACCGTCGTTGGTCCCGAGTGCATACCACAGATGCCTTCATGCAATTCCCTGATCACATAGTTGGCTTCATCTAGGTCCACGCATTTCAGCATGGGGCCTAAGTAGGACTTCTGGTATAATTGTTCATCTTCTACTTCATAATTAAGTGCTTTGCATTGTATCTTTCGTGCCTCCTTCTGGTCTGATGGAAGGATCCCTTTATGCAGGAAATCTAGCAGAGGGGACATCCACGTTCTTTCTTCTTTTGTTTCTATTGCCTCGATGTTCTTCTTTGTCGTAGACGGCTCGGCTAGTACTTCCACCCCGAGTTCTTTGGCTAGATGACTCTGAGGGCATCTGCCTTTTTGTTCTGGCTTCTTGGAATGTGCATTACCTTGCAATGCTTGAAACTGGTCGTCAATTCTTCTACTTTGGCTCTGTATTGCTTCATTGCTTCGCCCTTGACTTCTTAGACATTGTTGACTTGGTTTGCCACCAGCATGGAATCTACGTGTGCTTCTATCCGGGCTATTTTCATTTCCTTTGCCATACGGAGTCCTGCCAGAAGGGCTTCATATTCTGCCTCGTTGTTAGTGCTTTTGAAGTTTAGCCGGAGTGCATAAGTGAGTTATATGCCTTCCGGGCTAATAAATATTAAGCCTGCTCCACATCCTTCATCATTGGAAGCTCCATCCGTAAAGAGCTTCCATGGTTCCTGTTCCTCAGTTTCTTCGTTTTTTCCTTTTGACACATCCATCTCATCCTTCTGGGTTTTCGGTAGTTCTGCTAGGAAGTCTGCAATTACTTACCCTTTAAATGTTGTTCGTGGGCAGTAGGTGATTTGATGATCTCCTAACTCGATTGCCCACGTGGCTAGTCTTCCTGAATATTCGGGTTTCCTTAGAATATTTTGGATGGGCTGATCCGTCAGTACCTTGATTGGGTATCGTCTAAGACGTCGGGATGCGTAAACTAGTGCCAGAGTTAATTTTTCCAGGTCCGGGTATCGAGTTTCCAGATCTTTAAGTGTTCTGCTAACAAAGTAGATTGGGGTATGGGTTCATTCTTTCTCTGTCATAAGCACTGCACTGACATCACTTGCGGATGCAGCTAGGTACATAATCAATGTCTTCCCCGGCTTGGGTGCCGTTAATGCAGGTCGGTTGCGTAGGTGAGCCTTCATTTCTTGGAATGCCGCTTCTGCTTCTGTCGTCCATGCAAAGTCGTTCTTTTTGAGGAAATTTTTCAGTGTTTCCATAAATGGGAGTGACCTGTCAGCCATTCGGGATAGAAATCTATTCAGCGCCACCAGCCGCCCATTCAGTCTTTGCACCTCTTTTAGCGTTTTTGGGGAGGGCATATTGGCTATTGCTTCCACCTTTTCCGGGTTTGGACGAATTCCTTCTCTAGTCACCATCACCCTTAGGAATTTGCCTTCTGCTACCCCGAATAAACATTTCTTTGGATTAAGCTTCATGCCGGCCTCCTAGAGTGTTTTAAAAGTTTCCTCTACATCTTTGATCATTCCCTATTCAGTTGTGCTTTTGATTACCAGGTCATCTACATAGACTTCAAGATTCTTACCAATCTGTTTTGCAAAAGTCTGATCCATGAATCTTTGGTATGTGGCTCCTGCATTCTTCAGGCCGAAGGGCATTTTGGTGTAACAAAACAATCCTTCGTCCGTGTAGAAAGCTGTTTTTTCTTCATCTTCCAAGGCCATCTGTATCTGATGATATCCCTTGTATGCATCCAGAAAACACCTTATTGGGAAGTCTGCCAGGGCTTCTTCCTTCATTTCCATCTCTGGCAAGGGGTAACAATCTTTCGGAGTTGCTTTATTGAGGTCCTTGAAGTCTATGCACATCCTTCACGATCCGTCTCCTTTTGCTACCATCACAGGGTCTGCTATCCAAGATGGGATTTGACCTCCCTTACTATTCCTGCTTGAAGTAGTTTTCTGGTTTTCGTGCATGCAGCTTTACGGCGTTCTAGGCCCATACTTCTCTGCTTATGTCAGATCGGAGCTGCCGTGGGATGTATATTAAGCTTGTGTTCTACCAGATCCCTCGGGATGCCCTCCATATCTGCCTCTTCCCAGGCAAACACGTCCATGTTGCGGATGAGCAACTCCTTCAAATCTGTCTTTACTTTGTTGGATAGTCGTGCCCCCACTTTGATAGTTTGTTCCGTGAAATCACCAATCATCATCCAAACTTCCTCTTCCTTATCTCGGGTTTCCTTGGTTATATCCAATGCAGCAACTATCTAAGTAGCCGTGCTAACTGATGCAATACCTTTTGGGGTGGGGAAATTCATGATTCCGTGATTGGTAGAAACTACTCCCCTGAAGGCCTTTATTCCTCCTTCAACGGACAACGTTCCTTTCAATGATACTTCAGGAGTGGGTGCTGGAGAGGGATTCTGCTGCTGGTTTTACATGGTGACTGTGTGGGATTAGGGTTTCACGTTGTTTTTCTAGCTGAGTTGGTTTTAGGGTTGATCCAATTTGGATGGCGCCACTGTAAACTCCAAGATCTCCGGTAAGTCGGGTTCTCCTAGAGTCTCCAGAAGGGTTATACTGAGCTTAATCTAGCAAAACAGAAACACCGTTAGTCTCGTCACAGTGAGGACCCCAAGGGGTGTCGCTGTGACCAGCCTCCGGCGTGAGAGTAAGTAAAGGATTTGAATGAGAAAATGCGAATATGGAATAAGCGTGAGGAATGAATGAGAACATGAATATTACCTTGGGTTTGACGGGGTATTTATACCTGGTGAATATTTGTCTTTAGCCTGGAACATATCTTTGTCTTATTGGCCTGGATATGTAATGCCTAAGCCATTGTTTAAGATTGTTAGTAATGGTTTTTGTATTGTCGAGTCTCCTCTTATTTATTGGTTCGTACTCTGATATATGGATTCTTGTCTCTTTTTTACTGTTGACTTTTTGTCTTTTTCTCCTGAACAAATCCGGGTTTCGCCCATTTGCCGGGTCTTCGACTAAAGCCCGGCTTTTAGGTTTATAGGCCCGGGCTTAGGTTACTATATATTTGCAAGTGTTTGTCCGGACTTGGGTTCAGGGATATATCCGGTCTTCTTTCCGGACCATATTCCAACAATTAAGATTTGCCACTAGTGATTATATAAAATCATAGCATAAAGCATAAAGTTGTCATTAAGTTTTTTTTATTATCTTATAGTTGCTCTTTATTTGTAAGGTCAATGGGCATCTTCCTATGACTTTATTGTTACCCTTTGTAAAAATATCTAAGAAAAACACTTAATACGATACCCGACCAATAACTAGATTTTTTAATAGATTTGTTAAAAATAATAACAGGTAAGATCATCTTGTATACATGCATATATCACGCCATCGTCCTATGTGGCTTCCTCCTTCACGGCGTGATCGATATAGAACACCGCCCCCTTATCGCATGAGAGGGGACGTGATCCATGGGAGTGATTTTTTTCACGGGGTAATTCAAGGAAAAAGCCGTTGAACGGCTACTTTTCAATATAAAAAAAGTTTTTTTTATTTAATTTCCATTATTCTCATATCCTATTAAACATAAATACCATTTACATTTTACCTCATCTCATACTACACAAATTCGGAACATTATGTATGATTGTGTGATTTTGTATAATATAATTTTAGAGGATCAAGGAGTGACAATTTGTCAATACAACCCAAATGAGTAGGAGATTACGCATGAAGAAATTGATGAAAATCAAAAGCGTGTAAACCAACAAGAAATACGCAATCGAGAAATTAATAACGCACTAAAGGCGGACTTGATTGAGTATGTTTACGAAAATTCAAATCATATCACGTGGGTCCCTCCCGTGATATTCCACTGAGCTTGAGGAAGCACCGTGTCCCACTGTCTCGGATTAGTACCAAATGCAATTTCTGCGATATCACGTGGGTCCCTCCCGTAATCCTCGTTGCCTCTGTCGGCGTCTCTACGGGGATGTTGACGAGGTGCTCTTCCACGTTCTGCCATTGATATTCCACTGAGCTCTGATACGAGGTGATTCAGATTTTCTTAGCAACCAAATTGGATCACAAGTCTCAAAGCGAATCTCAAGAAAGAAACGTAATTCTCATTAATCAAAAACTAAAAATCCTCCAGCAGAAACTTAAACCAATAAAAACCAATCCAAACCAACAAAAGTAGCTAACAACCGAAAAGATAAAACAAATAATAAATTCAAATAAAATATAAAGTATTTGACTTTTAAAAAAAAGCCAGCTGCGTCCAGCTCCAATCTTCAATCAAAAACGTCCAGATCGGCTTCCTAACGGGTCGGGTCTGGGCTTGGATCGGGTCGGGGAGAGTCCGAGTTAATTGCATCAGATTTAGATTTATAACATTCACCTTTTCAAATTCCAAGGTTACTTTCACATGTAAAATTTCATTTCAAACATGAATGTCTCATTTACGTTTGTCAAAGTTTAGAAACATTATTCTTTTTGTGTGCGAATCCTCATTAAAGAGAACCCACACCTGTAAATTATTATATAATACATATAATTATGTGTTCAACCGGTGGCACAAAAACTTCTCAGTCAGAGAGTCATTACAAAAAATTTTTCCTTACTGATTACAACTAACAAATTACTTCAAAGAAGAAACATCTTGTCGAGGGGATTGTTATGACCACATGGTGGGTGCTTTGGAGATTCAGGAACGGTTTGATTTTCAACTTCAAGAACAAAAGGAAGGATTCTGTTTTTGATTACATTCAAAGTTTCTCTTAATTTTGGTTTGTTAATAGCAAAAGTAAATTGAATCTTTCTTGGGTGGATTGGCTAAAAAATCCCCTAATGTCTTTGTAATATTTTTTTCCTTTCACTCGCCTAATTTCTTGCTAGGCGTGTGGTATTTATATATACCGTTGTTTTAAAAAAAATTAAGGGGTCAACTCATATTTTTTAAATCAACTTTTATATATCAAAAACTAATAAATTCTGGTGGCCATGGGTCAATGAACCCTCATGAACCTCCTTGGCTCCGCGCTATGTTGTACAGTATTGGGAAGCAACTAACTTTCTAAAATCTTGGATTTACTTGGTTTGAGTATATAGATGGTGTTCCCATTAAGATGTTGTAGGGAGATGTGAAGCGTATCCAAACAATCCAAAAATATTGTTTTTGGTAAAGGTGATCTTCCAAAAGTAATATGTAATATGACAGTGTTATAGGCCAACATATTTCTCCGACAAATCCTACCAATGAAGATTTTGCAACAACCGATTTCATTGAACATGGAATGATAATTTTAAGAAATAATGTTCTTAAATGGTGTACCAAGGTGATCATTTACGTTTCTATGTATAACAATTAGATCCGAAAGAACGGATATGATCAGTGGCGGATCTATAACATAGTTTCAGATGTAGCACAAAATTTTTTTATGTACATTAAAAGAACCGATAATAAACAGTAAAACATGTTGCTAATAGATTTCTTCTCTTCGGCATTTGAAAGCTTGAAATCGAGTCATTACATCGTCTTCTGTTACTTTATCAAATGTTTCTCTTTCGTCCGCACAAACTAGAGCACTGTTCAAATACTTTTCGCTTATTCGATTGCGTAAATCCGTCTTGATAAACTTCAATTTAGAAAAACATATTTCAACTGTTGCGGTTGCAACCGGTAAAACCAATGCTAGCTTCAATATCGGATAAATCAAAGGAAAAGAACGATCTTTTCCGGTTTCCACCATTAGCCGAGCAAAGTCACATATTTCATCAACTTTTGCAAATCTATCATCTTTCTTTACAGTCTGATAAAAAACCTTCAGATCACCAATTAGAAACCCTCTTTCATTCGTACTAAAATCATTCGGATAAATCTAAGAAAAACTTGGGTTTTTTAGTTTTATAAACTTGGGCTTTAAAGTTTTAATCAATAATTAGTTTTGGCCTTTTAAAAAATTATTGAGGGGTAGCCAAATATATTTTCAGGTTTAACATAATACATAAAACGTAAAAAAAAATAAAAAATTCCACTTCGCCGGAGAAGTTGAGGGGTAGCAGGTGCTACCCCTCCCTCCTTAATAGAACTGCCCCTGGATGTGATATTGGTTTCCTTTTATGCTAGGGTTGTATGACTAATAAAAGTCAATAGTAAATGATAGTCGATACTATGAGCTAATAAAATAAACGTGTGAATGAAATTAACGAGGGAATGAAATGAACGAAGGAATGAAATGGACGAGGGAATGAAATGGACGAGGGAATAGAATGGACGAGTGAATGAAATGGACAAAGGAAAGAAATGGATCATTACCATTCCATTATCCTGTTTGGTTACCCTATGAAAATGAAATGAATCATTACTTCATGCTATTTAGTAGACAGGAAAATATATTATAATAATAAAATATTTTTAACTAATAGATTTATCTTATGGGTCGTTTCATGAGTCGGGCCATTGGACGGCCCACGGTTCGGGCCATGGTTCGAGTCATTGAACGGGTCATGGGACATGTCATGGTTCGGTTTATGGGTCAGGACATGGGATAGGCTTGGTTTGGTTCTTGGTTCAGGTCATGGGTTGGGGCATGAGACAGGGCATGGGACGGGTCATGAGAAGGGTCATGGTTTGGGTCATGGGTCGGGCAATGGCTCAGGACATGGTTCGGGTTATGGGTAGGGTAATGGGCCGGGTCATTGTTCGGGTCATGGGTCGGGATATGGTTCGGGTCATGGGTCGGACAATGGGCGAGGCCACGGTTCGGGCCATTGGATAGGTCATGGAACGTGTCTTGGTTCAGGTCATGGGTCAGGATTAGAGGTGCACAAATTGGTTTTTTAACCCAAACCGGTTCAAACCGACCCGAACCGGTTTGGTCAACGAAAGTCAAAACCGGTTTGGACCCAAACCGGTTCGGGTTAAACCGGTTTCAGAGAGGGAAATATGTAAACCGGTCAAACCGGTTCGGGTAGGTTTTAAACCGGTTTGCCCCTTAAACCGGTTTTTATTAAAAAAAAAATCAAATAAATTTTATGCTTTTAATATAAAATCCAAAATAAAATATAACAAAATTAAAACATAAAGTTCAACGTTTATTAATATTTGGATAGTTCGGAAATTAAAAAACATAACAAGATAAAATTGTAAAACATTACAAAAAGTATAACAAATATAAAACATTAAGTTCAACGTTTTATTTTTTGGAATATTGATTGATTATTCTTGTGCGTTGTCTTCGGAACTAGAGCTTCGTAGCCTTGCATCTTCGGCTAGTTCTTCATCCGTGACTGGTTCGGATATTCCAAGATCAACCTCGTTGTTGTGTATGACTTCTTCGGCTTGAATTTCATCTTCGAGAGAAGTTTGGTCTTGTATCATATCCATCGCATCCAAATGGTCCTTCAAACAAATGCACATTTTCATCGCTAGGGGTGTGAGTCCTTCGTATCGATAATACACTGCCACTAAAAGAAAACGCAGATTCCGAAGCTACCGTGGAAGCTTGGACGGTTAGTACATCACGGGCCATGGTGGAAAGAATCGGAAACGAAGCTTCGTTTTGTTTCCACCATGCCAAAATATCAAACTCCTCAAAAACGGTAGGAGGCACGCTAAAAAGTTTGTGCCAACATACCTTCCGAGTTCGCTACTCGGGGTGGTACCTCGAGCACGTTTACTAAATTCATTTAACATTTCGTTATATAAATTCAAGTTAACATCTCTAAAGCTACCACTTGATGATGTACCCATTGTATCATGTGGAGTCGGAGTTGTACCATATTTATATAAATAAACATCAAATAAATCTTGTAAACATTTGTTAAAATATGTTTTTGTGCCTTGTGCAAAATGGATGTCTTCGCTATCCAAATTCAAAACGTAAGTAATTCTATCAATCAAGGTTTCAACCCCGTAAACATTTATGGTAAGGTTTAACGCGGCGGCGCAAGTTATAACGGGAGGGATTTCTTTAAAATATTTCACTAATTTTTCTTTCATCGGTTCTATCATTTTTGTAAAAAGATCGCTTTTATTTTCAAGCTCAGACAACTTGTTAGCCATTAAATATATTTGTTTTAGTGTTAATGGACTTATGGGATAATAAACACCGGATAAAAAAGTTGTGGCGGTTTTGAAAACTTCAAGCAATTCGGTTACGTCTTTTAAAATGTTCCAATTTGTAGACGGAAAGTTTTGAATTTTACGACGAGGTTTTGAGGAAAGCATATCATGAAATATTTCTAAAGTTTCTCTTTGTCGTAAAGCGCTATAAAACATAATATAAGTCGAGTTCCATCTTGTCTCGACGTCCCAATTCGGGCCTAAGCAAAGATTATTCGTATCACGACAAAATTTAATATAATCATGGTATCTTTTTCTGTTACTAAAAATATCTTTAAGCATTTGTCGAAAACTATATGTTAAGTTTGAAACCTCTTCAATTGCAAGCCCGGCTTGCACCGCCAAGTTAATGATGTGTGCGACACATCGACTATGGAAAAAAACGCCGTTGCAAACGGGTTTATATTTAATTTTTAGTTTTTGAACCGCATTTGTATAATTAGATGCATTATCAAAAGACATTGAAAAAAGTTTATTTTGTAATTTAAATTCGTTAATAACACCATCCAATATATAAAATAAATTTTCGCCGGTGTGTGGATATTCAAACAAGTCAAAAGCGATTGTACGCTTCATCATTTGCCACGTATTGAGATCAACCCAATGCGCGGTAACACAAAGGTACGAATCGGGTATACCATGTGGAGCCGACCAAACATCGGTGGTTAAGTTTACACCGGTTTGCAAATTTTCAAAACCTAAAATTAATTCTTTTTTTGCTTTTTTCCACATTTTTATACAATCTCGTCTAAGGGTTGTGCGACTTACTTGGTGATAGTCTCTTGAATCATCTTTGTCAAGCGCGGATTGTCAAAGTGGTTGAACGGCAATCCTTCTTGAATCACTAACCTCGCCATTCGATCTCGAACAATATTTGGATCAAAGTTCCAAATTCCTCCTTCGCTTGTCATCGAGGCTTGACCTTCACTTGGAATTCCCTTCAATGACGGGCAAGATTTTTCCATATGCGTTTTCAAAGTAGTGTTTGAATCTTTCCCCAAAAACGCACCACACAACTTGCAACGAACACGTTCCTTTCCGTTTGACAACAAACATAAATCGTAATTGCACCAGATTGCCGGATTTCTCGTTGTTGCTAGAATTTGCACAACGGTAACTTCGTTTGAGGAACCACTAACACAAAAACTTGCCATGTTTTTTTTTTGAGTTTAGAGAGAGTTTAGAGAGCGTTTTTGAGCGGTTAAATAGCGGTTTTAGAGATTAGAGAGTGTAAAGAGAAGTGTGATCAACCCTAAACACCCCCCACCTATTTATAGTGTTTTATGGGTCCAAAAAACTCCAAAAAAACGGCCAAAATCGACCCCAACGGTCATATAGCCGTTGGCCAACGGCTAGAACTCGCCCAACGGTTCAAACCGGTTTGAAAACCGGTTTCCTAACCCGGTTTAGCCAAAACCGGTCCCAACCCGATTTTTTTTCAGAAATCCTCAAACCAGTTTGAAACCGGCGGTTTTTGGGCAACCCGAACCGGTTTGGTCCAAACCGGTTTAACCCAAACCGGTTTGCCGGTTTGGACCGGGTTAAAAAAAAACCGGTTTTTTTGTGCACCACTAGTCAGGATGGCATGGGTCGAGTCAAGCGACTTGTCATGGTTCGGAGCATGGGTGGGTCATGGTTCGGGTGATGGTTATGGGCATGGGTCAGGTCATGGATCGGGTCATGGGTCGAGTCATGGGTCGGTCATGGGTCGAGGCATGGGTCGGGCCACGGTTTGAGTCATGGTTTGGGTAATTAATTAAACAAAATAATTTCATTCCTTGAAGGAATGAAAAAAAAACACCCTCCCCCTAAGGAATGAAAATCATTAAAAGAGAAGAAATCACATTACTTATGTAATGTTCTATTCCATTCCTATGTGGTTAGCAAACATGTTATGTTTCATTCTAACGTAATGACTCATTGCATTCCATCATTCGTTAATGCATGCCAAACACTAACTAAGGGTATTAGGGGCACAACCCTAACCCAAAAAAGTACCATAAGAAAATACCCAATGAGGAAGTGTCACCTCATTTTTACCCAAACCTAACCTTAAGTACCTTAAGTGTTTGGAGTACAACCCTAAGTACCCTAAAGATTTTTATTTATTTTTTATTTTTTAAATTAAAACTAATATATATTTAAACTAATTTCATTTATTCAAAAAAATAAAAATAACAATAAATAAAAAAATTACATAAAATAAATAAATAAAACATAAATATTTAAAAAATAACTAATTATTAAACTGGAGACTACTGGAGCCGCTATCGTGAGAAATAAATAAGTCGAACTCAACGGATGATTCAAGAGGAATAAACAATTCACGAACCATTGTATATAGAAAATTTGATAGTATGTATTTATTATTTTGTGTGTAAAATTAAGTTTAATGTAGATGAATTTATATAATGATATTGGATATTTAAATTAGTTTTTTTTTATAAATATTAACGGTTATATAGCCGTTGTACAACGACAATCCTAACCCAAATGTTACGGGTACTTATACCCGAAGAAGCCTACCCGATTCAATGGCGGCGGTGTACCTACCTTACCCGCTTAACCTGATGCCTTACCCGAAGGGTGCCCCCAATACCCTAAATAAAATAACTATTCATCTTTGTCTTTACTTTCTTTATTTGGTGATTCCAGTGGCAGAAATAGAAACTTTTTTGTGAAGGGTTAAAAATTTTTAGGGATTGGTTGTTTATCGCTAAATATTAATTTTTTTCATTTCGGGTCGGGTTGGGTCACATAATAAAAAGATAAAAACGAAATTAAAATTCAAATACATAATAAAAATACCTTAATCATCATTAGAAAAACGTAATAGAAGTGCAATATCCCTTCATCGTGAAATTTCGCAGTATAGCTTTTCAGAGATTGGCAGCTGGAGATTTGACTGTATAGCTTTTCTGTTATCACAGACCTGACCCTTCGACCTTCATTTCCCACGTCCCTTCTAGTTTGTCGAATGTAAATGCCCTTATTTTGAATATTTATTACATTTCTTAGGTTAAAATGTTAAATTATTTATTGGGTCTTATTACTAATTAATAGATTATGGGCTTAATTTTTTAAAATAAATAATGAGTTAAATTGTTTAATGGATTTAATTATTTGCTGAGTATTTGAGTTAAAATGTTATTAGGTTTAAATGTTTAATTGTATAATGCCCCCTCCTATCTATATAACCTTATTGATATCACGAGATATACTCGATTACGTCGTCAGTGATTATCGCTAAGTACCAAAAGCATTATTTTTTTTATTGAAATTCATACTTTTAGTTATTTTTAAAATTAAGATAATCTGGACGTTTATCTATATTATAGTAGATTTTTGGCAACCGGTATCTTTTAGGATTTATTTATCTTTAAATCTCAACTAGTAGTTTTTTATAAAATTTTTATAACTATTACCAATTTGTAACGACTAATCAATCATAAATCAAGCCAGATAATGTATACGATTTTGTTTAATGCATTTTAGACCGTCAGAGATAGGGCTAACAATTTATAACACAATATGTAACATGGCACCAAAGTAATGATCAGTTTTTAACAATTTATTTGACCTAACCCGTTTAATTCAACCTGGTAATATATAAGTTATACTAAAATTAAACATGTTGTTTAAAGTTCGAGTAAATAATCAAAAATAAATATTTCTTAAGTTCAACCTACTAACCCATGTACAACATGTTTAACCCGTTTATAAACCGTCAACTATTTACAACTTCATTACAACACATTTACAACCTACCCACCATTTTACAACCCCTTTAGCTAAATGAGTTAAATAAGTCGTGTTGGGAGGAAGGGACATTTACAGCCAATTCAAAAAACAAACATTCAAAACTAGGAATGAAACGCCCCTGACCGGGTACGTCTTATAGTTGGCACAAAACATAACAAACATAGTTCTTAAACTGGAAATCATAATCTATTACAACGGAAGTCTTTTAATTCAAACATTCATAATCCAGTAACATAAATCAGTGTTTGAAACATAAAACTATTGGGAATGAAAATGTCAGCCTTCAGCACAGCAACCCGATGTCCATGTTATCCAGCACTCACGACTCCTTTACTCATTCATTCCTCTTACTCTTACTACCTGTCATGCATACTAAAATTCGGTTAACGCTGATGAGTTCCATCTTTACTTTAAACTGAAAACTTTCTTTTGATAGCTTGGTTTTATAAAAATAAAATAAGATTTTCTTTATCTATTTTTAAACACTTTAACTTTACTTTAAAACTTCACAACGTTACAATTATAAAACTGTTACGTTACTATTTTTCTTTAAAACTTTACTTTGAGGAAACCCGTCAAGGTGTCCTCGTTTACTACTTTCCGACTATCGTTTCACTTGTACAGGACAAGTGACTTTCACATACTTTAACTATCACATAAGGATCATTGTTCGAGGATAGATCTCTTTCTCGCCCACACCTCAGGGTAGGACTTTTCTTTCTCGCTCGCACTTCAGTGCAAGACTCCTTTAACATTTCTTACACCTCAGGGTAAGACTCCTTTAGCATTGCTCACACCTCAGGGTGAGACTTATACTTTAGATTGCTCACACCTCGGGGTGAGACTTCTACTTTAGCATGCCTGCAGGACTTTCTACTATGCAATGCAATTACACTACTACACGAAATAGAATGCAATTACATTAAACTTTCACATAGAAAAATAACACATATTAACACATAAACATATAACATGCCATTTGTCTCTGTCACTGTCGAACTGCACCGAAGTACAACTCCTTTATCTTTCTTTACTTTAACACTTTACTTTCTTTAAAACTCGTTTAAAAGATGGTACTTTACTCTTTAACACTTTCTCCTTCCTTTTTATAAAAATATATAATTCTTATAAAAATATACTTTAACTTTCAAAACTATCACTTTAATAGTATGCATGCCAGCCCAAAACCGTTAGGGAAAAAGGTCAATAAGAACTCACATGACTAATGGTATTCAACTCGTATCTGACGTCTTATCTATCGCTCACGCATAAACCCGATCTGCACATAAGTCAAGACGCGGATTCTTTCATCTTGAACGAGAGTCGGCCAAAACTATTACTGGCGACACTTGAGTGTCGGCCGAGACAATCGCCAGCGACACTAGAGTGTCGGCCGAGAGTATCGCCCGCAACACTTGAGTGTCGGCCGAAACTATAGCCGGCGACACTAGAGTACTGGCCCGGAGTATCGGCAGTGACACTTTGAGTGTCGCCTGAACTTGCGTTTAGGACTTGTGTTAGGAAAGTCGGCTCTCCCAGCTTATTCTTCCTCGCTGAGTGTCGGCACGTTGCAGGTACCAACTCTTGAGTGTCGGCTTAAGAACATCACCTTCAAACATGCTTGTTTTTTTATCCAAAACTCAAATCTTTTACGTCCAAAACTTCTATCTAGATTCCATGAAGCTAGATCTATGCTTTAACCCCTCTTTTAACACATAAAAATCCAATCTTTAAGTTAAAAAACCCTTGAAACCCTAAAACACATTTTGAAACCGAAACTCAGATCTGAGGTCATTTTGTTACCTGTTAATGCTTGATTCCTTCTTCTCTAACATCCAGAAATGATCCTTGGCTCGAGATGAAGGCCAACAATGGAAATATTTGAGCTTTTCTCTCACTAGGTTTTAGGAATGAAGATGATGAATGAATGAGGTGGAGAGGTGAGTAGGGTTTTACCCTACTCTTCTCCCTTGTGTTTCCCAAGCCCAGCCCAAGGCCCCCTTCCTCTCAAATCCGCTATTCTTATTCCATCTTTTATTCCTTTAGCGCGTAATACGCTTTATGCGTTTGATGTAAATTTCGGGATGTTATAAGTCTACCCCTTTACAAAAGGTTTCGTCCTCGAAACCTGTAATAAGTTAAACAGATGGGGATACGACTCTTTCATTTCCGTCTCGGTTTCCCAAGTGGCTTCTGATCCTTTATGATGTTTCCATTGTACCTTAACCAACTAGATTACTTTATTCGACATCTTCTCTTTTCTATCTAGTATGGCAACGGGTTCTTCGATATAACTAAGGCTATTATATACCTCCATGTCGTCAAGAGGCACGTGCACTTACGCAAGTGTGATACGTGGAAGGTAGGGGGGATTACACTCAACTCATCAGGTAATTCTAGCCGGTAAGAAACTTCACCAACCCTTGGCAATATTTTGAATGGTCCGACGAATCTCGGAATTAATTTCCCACTTTTCCTGAATCGAATTATCCCTTTCTAGTGAGATACCTTCAATAGTACCAGATCGCCGACATCGAACTCTATAGGTCTCCATCTCTTGTCCGCGTAAGCCTTCTGACGATCTTGTGCTGCTTTCATTCAAGCCTTAATCTGATCAAACTTCACAGAGGTCGCCGTGACTACCTCTAAACTTCGTAGCTCTTTCTGTCCTATCTCGCCCCAACAGACCGGGGTTCAGCATTGATGTGCTGTGAATATACGGCGGGAAGGTTGCATACACTGCAAAAATAAAAAATAAATACAAAAATAAAGATAGGATGCTAACTATTCCTAAAGGAAACTAAAAACAAAGTGAAGAAATAAAATAAAATAAGAAAAGAAACAAGGACACACTAAATAGATGAGTAGCACAAATAATGAACAAAAGTGGTTAGACCCCAAACTCGGGTCGTTCTCGAAGTCGCCAAAAAGTGTCCCCGGCAACGGAGCAAAAAACTTGATGTGCTATGAATATATATATATAAAATAACAATTTACCAAGTTTTAATTTAGAAATGGACTCACGACTAATTCACATGCTTACGGCAAGTGTACCGGTCGCGTGCAGCAAAGATAGCAAGCCCGAGTTATCGAACCGTGGACACAAGAGACGGCGGCCCTCGATACTAAACCTCTATTGACTCCTAACCAATGTAAAACAAGTGATGATTTTATTTTTGTAATTTTTAGAGCATGCAATTTAAACTAAAACAACTAAAACACTGACTCGACTTAAAGACTGAAAAGAAATGACAATACCTAGACACGAGAAAAGACGAAGACAAAGGTGAATACTAAGAATACCAAACTAAAGTACGAATGAGAAACCAGATATGAGACAAAAACTACCTAGACCAGGAATCCTATCGACTAATTCAACTCCTTTCGGGTAAACTGACTGTATGACACCGGTTCTAAAGATAGACTGACTCGGGAATCACTAAGATACTCCAAGGCCATCCTAGACAGACCTAAGAGCAAGGAGTAAACTCCTAAATACTGTTTATGACATGAAATTACAAAAGAATAAGATGACTCGGACAATTCACTGTCGTGCAATTGCTACCCAAACCGCCAAACCAAGAGACAACCCGCCAATCTATCACCTCTCGGACTCAAGGTTGGTAAAATACTGATTTTTATGACCTAACAACCCTGCTACAACGACTGGCCTAATCGTTTGGATCACAAACACAAAGTAGATGACCCGAAAACCTGAAATCTTACCCGAAACACACAAAGTAATCAAATAATATCTCAAGTGTAGCAAATTTATGCAAGATCAGTAGAAAATCAATATTCAAACACATTCATAGACAATAAATCAGAAGTCTTTACATTAGCATTCGTCATACGATCAATTAAAAACCCGAAAACAATCAAATCACATCAATATTAATCCTAATCTTGGTAGCAACGAAAACGAGAATTGCAATCCGAAAAGCCATCCCCAAGAGTGATCCAAGTGATCTCAAAGCTCCAAGTTTGTCCTAGAAGTCCTTCTGCTCTCTACCAGCCGCAAACAATTGATCCCCCCCAAAGAAATTCGACCAAAACCTTTAAAACGGCAGAATTATGGCTTTTTGGCCCGTCGGGTTCGTAACGGACCGTCACCACCCGTGACGGTCCGTCACAGGGCTAATGATTCAATATTATTTAAATTCCTGATGCGACATCTGGCGGCTGGTCGTGACGGACCATCACCACTCGTGACGGTCCGATACGTTCTTAAAATTCCAATTCTTTATTAATTTTCTTCTAACTAGTTTCCGCTTCTTTCCGGCCCTGTTTCGTCATCAAAATTCTTCGGTTTATCATACAAACCTGCATATTCAACAAAAATCTCATTAAGTACCAATTTCTTTAGATTTTGACTAATAAAACTGAGTAAAACGCGTTAAAACAATTATAAAAACATATGTGTTTTGCAACACATCAGGCATTTTCTATCATACAACATCTCATAAGGCGGCATAACAATAGTGGTGTGGTAGCTTTTGTTATAGGAGAATTCTGACAGCGGTAGGTGACAATCCCAACTTCCACCGAAGTCTATAATGCATGCGCGAAGCATATCCTCCAACGTTTGGATGGTCCTCTCCAACTGACAATCCGTCTGTGGGTGATAAGCCGTGCTGTAAATCTCGTACCCATTGCCTCATGAAATATTTTCCAGAACCGCGATGTAAATCGTGTGTCCTAGTAAGATATAATCGACATTGGTACACCCTGTCAAGTCACAATCTCGTTGATAAATACTCCTGCCAGCTTCTCAGATGAATACGTTTCACGGATCGGCAAGAAGTGTGCACTCTTTTTCAAACGATCCACTATAACCCAAATCGTATCATGGCCTTTACCTGTGCGAGGCAACTTTCTAATAAATTCCATGGTGATACGCTCCCACTTCCATTCGGGTATATCTAGAGGCTGGATCTTCCCGTATTCTGCCTTAACCTGTTAGCAAGTCAGACACTTGCTAACATATTCTGTCACATCGTTCTTCATGTTAGGCCACCAATACTCTTTCTTTAAGTCAATACATTTTCTTGGTTCCCGGGTGGATGGAATATCTAGACTTATTGGCCTTGTCGAGTACTTTGGCCCTAAGCTCTCTGCCCTTCGGTACCCACATACGACCACATCTGGTCCTTACTCCAGGAGTATTTGTCTCTAACTTTATCTTTTGTCCGACCATTCTTTCTTTCTTTATGTTCTCATCTTTTAGCGCTTCTGTCTTTGCTTTCTCTAGCTTTGTCATAAGATCTGGGGTTATTACTAACTGGTATGCCTTCACCCTAATAGGAGGTTGATTCTCCTTTCGGCTTAGAGCGTCAGCAACCATATTTGCTTTCCCCGGGTGGTATAGGATCTCACAGTCATAATCCATTAGTAGCTCTAACCACCGTCTCTGTCGCATTTTTAAGCCTTTCTGCTCAAAGAAATACTTCAAGCTTTTTATGAATCCCCTTGATCTGCAATATTCCAAGCAACACAATAACGAACAATCTCTTGGAAAGGCAGAATCAATCCAAGAGACTCTAAGATCAAAAACTAACGAATCAAACAACTAATCTAAGATAATACGCCATCAAACTGAGATAAGCACAAAACATCATCTTGTATTCATTTAGAGAATCAGTACAATCAGTAGTGCAATACTATGAATTATAGAGATACAAAACATATACAAGTTCTAGTTCTATCTAGCTTTCAAATATAAGACTTATATACAGTAATAAGATTTCGTCCGAAAACTCTGATCGTCCGAAAAAGATTTCGATCGATAAAGTTTTCGGTCGAAAACTTTACACTTAAGTATATATCAAAATAGAAACTTGAATTCGATGGACTACTATGTTCCAACAATCTCCCCCTAGTCCATTGAATCCCAAGTTCTATGTCTTGTCTGCATCCGGCTTCTTCTCAGGCTTCACTTTCTTTGAATCCAGATCTTGTAGCCTTTTCTTGATTAGTCTAGTTTCAGCTCTTAGAGATAAACAACGAGATACCACTCTCATATACAACTTTTCTTTGTTCTTTATCATCAAGCTCATATCACACTGAATCGTGTTATAATACAAAATCTTTAGATCTTCATCTGAAAAACTAATTAGATCCATTGGATCAAAGATTCTGACTTCTGGAAGTCCCCTCTGTTGAATAACTGCTTCATGTGATGAAGAATCATAATACCACTTTTCAAAGTCTTTGATGAAGCTCTCTCTTCTTTTAGGTATATACACAGTTGTCACAGTATCAGCTGGTTTGACTATGTATTTGTACTTGATCTTCTCATTTGTTCTGTATTTCTTCTTGATCCTTCTTCGTATAGGAATTTGAGGCTGAAATGATGTAAATCTATCTTGATTACATTGATTCCTGAGAAGTACTTCAAAAGCAGAAGCTCGAGTATTGTTTGATTCATTAATCAACTTCAAACGACTCAGATCTCTAATATCCCATCTTGGTAGTGTGTGTAATTTATGACATGTATCAAAATATTGAATATCACCAGCAACCCTCTTGATCACATACATATTTTCACTATCAAATTTCCAACCCAAAATCAATCCAGTAAATGCCTTTCTTGTATTCCTTATTCTTTGTGTAATTCTTTCAACAGTTGACGGTTTTTCATTAACTTTCCACCACAAACTTTTATCATCAGAAGCTTTCTTTACAGTAGATTCCTTTTGAGCTTCATTTGTTTCACTCTCTTCAAACAATTCATCAAAAGTAATTTTCTCATCCACTACTTTATCCAACCTTCCAACTTCATTCCCGTCACATTCAACATATGTCTGTTTTTCTTCATATTCATATTTCTCATAAATTGCATTAGAATCTTTGTCATCACTTGACTCTTCATTATTTGCTCCACTACCACCAACTCCAGATCCATCACTACTACTACCATCATCATCAGAAAGATCCACATCATTTTTCTTGATATCTATGATATTAACATCTTCATCTTCCTCCTTTTCACCTTCTTCCTTCTCCGTATCTTCATCTCCTACCTCTATTCCTTCACCTTGTTGATTAATAAGTGAATCAACATCAAACATATCTTATGAGCCAAAAAGATCAGCTCCATTAATTGGCGATTCAGTATGTTGTGAATGATTTATTGTTGAAGGTCCTTGCTGTTCTTTATTCTCTTGCATGGGTTTACTAGTAACATTCGGAATTGAAACAGACATTCCAAGATGTTTGACGAGATCTTGCACAATGCTTTGCAAATTATCTATCTATACTTGTTGCTCATCAAGCTGCTTTTACTTCTTGGAATCACTTGTTTTTAACTCCCTAATTTCTCTTTCATTTGCAGCTTTTCTGCTTTGTAGATTTGAAACTTGAGTCTTCAATTGACTTATAATATTTGTAGTCTCTTGAGTTGCAAAGTTTATAAACTCTTCATAGATCAGTTTGTAATCTTTAGAAGCCTTTTGTTTAACAGGATCTGGAACATTTTTTACCCTTTCCCTTTCCTGAGTATCTCTGTGCCATAGTCTTCAATCTCTTTTGCTCTGGTTCTTTAATCACGATAACCTTAGACGGAGGAGGTCTAGAAGGCACGTCTTTGTCAGATTCATTAGCTTTCCTTTTGATTGGATTTTCAGTTGTAGTTGCTGGAACTTCTGGTGTTTCAACAGTTTCATTTTCTTGAACCCTCTCTGTCTCTTTAACTGGCTCATCAATGGTCTCTTTCTCGACCACAATCTCTGTAATAACTTCAGGAAGAATCACAGATGCTTGAACATTTTCATGATTGTTTTGAACTTCATTCCTATCACCACCTTCACCACTTTCATCATCATCACCTCCTTCATCATCATTATCCTATACTTCACTACCTTGAATATCATTCAATTCATCTTTTACACCGAACTCGGGATTAGGATTCTCTTCAATCATGCTTGGAAACAAAGGTGTCACTGTCCTAGTAAACTTGCTTTTCTTCCTTATGGTGTTCATGCTACTGAAAATTGTTTTTGTTATTTGATCCAATGGTAACTCAACCCCATCATTAGGAAGATCTGGCAACAGTGTATTGATTATCATCTGTAAGAATCTTTGATAAAGTAGAAATTTGTTGTTCTGTCTTGGACCCACAAAATTATTAATCATAGCTTCAAAGATCATTCTTGAGAAATTGAATCTACGATGAGTTGTCAAACAAACCAAAGCTCTACTAAACACTTCACCAATTTGATCAAACGCTCCTGTCCTCGGTCCAAGGCAATGAATGAATACATGTACCAAGTACCTCCACTGTTTCCCTAATAAAGTCTTTGTTACTTGCCTTCGTGGAAATTCTCCTTCATAACCTATTTCTCTAATTATCTGCATCACACGTGTGTAACTTATTATGTATGGAAAACTGACATTGTCTATGAAATTAAGAACCTCTCTGATAACTTGTTCAGTAATCTTAATCTTCTTTCCACCAACTGTACTTTATATCCAGATCTCCTTGTTAACATGCTTATGATCAACGTTGTTCCAGAATTCTCGAACTTGAGTTTCATAAACAGTAACTTGTGTTGATATAGCCGTTAGAATTCTTGATTTGTTCAGAAACCGAACTATTTCTTCATAACCCCTTGATTTTCTTGTGCTAGCTATCAAACACGCACAGATGTTGTGTCTTGCATCAAACTTTAACTTGTTCATATCTATTTTAGACAAGTAACACAAATCAAGTAAAATTTAAAATTTGCTAACTCCAAAGATTTCGATCGAAAACTAGTAACCGAAAACTTTTTCGATCGAAAACTCCTGCTCGAAAACTCGTATTAAACATCTTTTTCGACCGAAAACAATTTCTTTACAAAAATTCTCAACTCCAAGGTTTTCGGATGAAAACTCATATAAAACCTGATCGAAAACAATTTCGATCGAAAACCTTTTCGGACAGATCAGAAGGAGACTCTTCATTTCCATCCGAGAAAGATTTCGATCATTTCATCAAAGAGTTTGGAAAAATCATACAAGTTTTCGGACGATTTATAAACATTTAAATTCTAAGGCCATGGATCTATCTAATCTTACTCTAAGGATCCAGAAAAACATACCTTAATGTCGGAAACTTTACCCTGAAAACACTTTCAACTTTGCTCGAAGATTTCACACGAAAACACGATATTTGGTAAAATCGAAAAACAGGCTCGAAAACTCATACAATGGTGGTGAAATGATTTCGAACGAAAATTACATATATATACCTTTTAAGATTTCAGACGAAAAGACATTTTGCATACAACCTTTCGATCGAAAACAATTTCGGACAAAAGATTTTGGACCAAAACTTTTTACTTGTGAAATTTTGATTTTTATTTTTCTTTACCTAATCCCGATATCATTAAGACCTGTTCTAAAATTTTAATGCTTTCAAGTATAAGAAATAAAACAACAAATAAGAAACAATTTATACTTCATACAAAACATTAAAACAAAAACACACACACATAAACTTTTTTCAAAAAAACCAGCCTTTTCACATATTAATAAACTGAATTAACATAGGATCATAAATGCACACTGTCTTAATCACACTTCATATCAAGTCAGGATCTACTAAGTTCAACATTGATTGACAGTATATTAATCCATATTAACTCATGCATCATGTTTCAGCAAATACTTTGTGACAATTAAGGTAAAATTAATCAATACAATGTGTACCCCACAATCGAGATGGAAAGAACTTAGAATCAACACAAAATTTTACCAGATCATGACCCAATCACCAGCATGAAGGTAGCGTTCTTAGCACAGGAAAAATAATCCAAGTGGATTTGATTGGAATCATATTGATTCAGAATCATTTTAATTCATTGTCTTGGTTTCTGAGATAGTACGGAATCATATTGATTCATATGAGACGAGAAGAGTATATATGAAGAATCATGAATGATTCGGGTATGCGGATATCCGTAAGATATTGGATATGTCAATTGAAATCATGAATGATTCAAATGGCGAAACAAACTGACTTCCTAGTTTCCATCCGATATTTTCACCAGAACCATCAACTGTATGAAGGTTTTTTAACTCTAAATCATATATTTGACAAGTGGTATCAGAGCTTTGGCTCACAGATTAAACAAACTCACACTTGTTTAATCATTCTTCGGTTCTATTCTAAACTATCTCTTTGCTAAAGTCTCTCATTATCACAAATCAAAACAAAATGGCACAAAACAATGGATTTGAAGATATTGGAAGCATCTCCAGACCACCAAGACTGGTGTCTGGAGAAGACTATGATATGTGGAAGAACATAATGGAAAGCTTCTTCTGCTATCAAGAATATGGGATGTGCAAATCCATTAAAAATGGACCATACATACCCATAGTGGCCTCAGCTGATTCCGGAGGTACACTGGTTCCCAAAGAATCCTCCAAGTACTCTAATGAAGACATCAAGAAAATGGAGGTAGATTTCAAAGCCTTGGGAGCCATCCAGATGTGCTTACCAAATGAAGTTTTTCATAACTTCATAGGTTATAAAACTGCAAAGGAGCTATGGGAGGCTCTTGAGAAGATGTTTGCTGGTTCAGAAGAAGTCAAAGAAAACAGAAGAGACATCCTGAAGCAGCAATATGAAAACTTCGTCTGGAAGGAAGGTGAGTCTCTAACTGTTTTATATAACAGATATACCTATCTTGTAGGTGAGCTGCAGTGCTCAAAGGTGAAGCTGGAGAATGAAGATATTCTCAAGAAGTTCATCAGGTCTCTACCGAGTTGCTCAGAAAAACTGAGAATCTGAAGACTCTCCAGATGACTGAGCTCTTCGGAATGCTAAAAACCTATGAGCTAGAGATGATTCAGGCAAAAGAAAGAAGCTCAAGCTACCAAACAGGCTCAACATCCACCACCACCTCTTCTGCCCTCCACTCTGACCACTCAGGTCCTAGTTCAAGCAAATATTATCCTCCCATCGTCACTCATCCCCAAACTCCAACCTCTCAAACAAACACATCACCATTTCTCCTAGAAGCTCCTCCTCAAACCTCAACCTCTTCTGCTTTTGTTTCTGAAAACTCAAGCAACATGTCCTTTATCAAGGAGGATCTGGAATACTTTCATCCAGATGACTTAGAAGAAGTGGACATACAACACTCGTATGCCATGCTCTCTATAAGAGCAAAAAGGTTCTACTCTAGAACCAGAAGACCCATTCCAAGTAACAACTCCAACACCAGAGTTGGCTTGGATAAAAGCAAATTAAGATGTTACAACTGTAACCAACTGGGTCATTTTGCTAGAGAATGCAAGGAACCTAGGGTAAACCCAGCAACTCCTCAATCGACAAGCTCACCAAGCCTAAACAAGACAACAACAGCAACAAGCTACTCCTCCAGCTCAAACTACAACTTGTGCAGCTGTTGGAACTTCTGACTTTGACTGGAGCTTCCAGTATGAAGATCTGCCTGCTAACAACCAAGCTCTTATGCAGACACAACTGAGATACCGCCTCAGGTATATGAACATCTCTATTCCCAAGCTTGTATTGATAAGGTGTTAGGCTACAGAAAGCATAATCAAAACCTTATAGATCAAAATGAAGAGTTTCATCAAATGAAATCTAAATTCACAAAAGTCAAAAAACAGTTATAAAGAAAAAATTAACTGCCTAAAGAAAGAGATTTCATTACTAAAACATGAACAAACCAATCTTGAAACTTAGATTGATGATCTACTGGCTAGATTAAAAGCTACCAGAGCAGAATTGGCAGAGCAGAAAGTTCATGTTGACAAATATGAATTTGCATCCAAAAAGCTGCAAAGACTTTTGGATGCTCAAATTCATGACAAGGTAAAACTGGTCTGGGGTATCATGCTGAACAATACCAAGCCGTTGCACCTCCTGTTGACTACGTTGCCATCCATGAACCAAGCTTCAATCTCTCAAATCTTGAAAAGGCCAACCGAGATCTTGATCCTTCAAGGCATGAACCATTGGTGCAAGAATGCACTACCTCGTCAGAGTCTGAGTCAACTTGATCAGAGTCCACTAAAATTGAGGAGGTCTCATCACCAGTACAAGTACCAGCACCTCATATTCTTGAAGTCATTCAAACAAGTGCTCCTGTCCCTTTACTAGTTGTTCCGGTTCCTATGCCTTTCAACCAAATCAAAATCAGCTATCCTCCATAAGGAAGAAAGCTAATTGTTGAAAAGGGACAGTCTTCAACCTCCACCAAGTCAAAGCCTCAAAGAAAGGTGTTTGACATATGTCATACGCCTGGAGAAAGAGTTCCATATGTTCAAAAGACATTGGAAGAAGCCACCTTTGAGCACAACAAAGCTCACCCCTGGAACTTCAAAATCTTGTTCAAAAGAAAGGACTATGTTTACCTTTCAAGGGACAAACTGGCTAAATCATGCTTTGTCTATGGCAAATACAACCACACTGCCAGCACCTGCTTCTACTACCTTCAGCGGCAAAGAAACCTCAAACAACATGCTTTTGAGAAGACAAACAAGAACAGAAAGGTAAGGAGTTTTGAAGCTAAGGCAAATCATTTCAGAAACTCTCTTTCCCCACCAAGGAAGCAGCTGCCAAAGCCTCAACAATCTTGCATCATCTGTGGTGAATCAGACCACTTTGCTGCAAATTGTGAATTTAATCCCTTCAACCACATCCTTCATCAAGCCCCTCCTAAACAAAATCCATCAGCATGAGAACTTCTACAAAGAAGCCCTCCATCGACAAGGTAAAGAAGGATAAACATACATTGGTTGTTGAACCATCAGCAGCCAGCAAAAATGTTGGTAATCAAGCCAAGCCCAAGAAACCAAAGGACAAGCCTTCAGCAGCAACCAAGTCTGTTGTTGCTTAAGCAAAACCATCAGTAGCAACAAAATCTACTATTGATAAGCCGAAGTCCTCAGCAGCAACAAAATCGGCTGCTGATAAGCTAAA
Organism: Smallanthus sonchifolius; assembly: GCA_023525975.1. Taxonomy (NCBI): domain Eukaryota; kingdom Viridiplantae; phylum Streptophyta; class Magnoliopsida; order Asterales; family Asteraceae; genus Smallanthus; species Smallanthus sonchifolius. Next base: position 94,983,010 of record CM042021.1, on the reverse strand, counting down.
GTCATCAGCAGCAAAATCTGCTGCTGATAAAGCAAATCCATCAGCAGCCAAAGCAACATCAGCTACTGACAGAGCAAATAGAACTGGAAAACCATCTCCTCAGCAATGGAAAGTCAAGATCCCAACCTCTATCCCTCCAAGAATCATCATTAGCTATGTTGAATGCACACATGCTGAATCTGATATTCCAAGAACCCTTTTCTTCAAGGATGCAAGCTCTTGGATTCCTCCCACTAACTAGATCTCTCTCATGTGTAGGGACAACCAGGTCATAAGAATAACACCTGGGTGGTAGACAATGGTTGTTCCAGGCACATGACACGCAACAGATCCATCCTCTCCAACTTCAGACATTTCAATGGAGGATATGTTGCCTTTGGAAGTGACTCAAAAGGAGGATCTATTACTGGACAAGGGACTGTGTCAAATGAAAGAATGAGTATTGATAAGGTAAATTATGTCAAAGAATTGGACTTCAATCTCATGAGTGTTTCCCAGGTCTATGATCAAAAGCATTGGATGCTCTTCACAGAAAAAGAATGCTTTGTACTATCTCCTGGCTTATCCAAACCTCCTCTAGAAAAGATTTTATTAACTGCTCAGAGAAAAGAAAATCTTTATGTGCTTGACATGAATGAGGTCACTCCATCTGGCAGTGTATCATGTTTTCTGTCAAAAGCCACAGTTGATGAATCAGCTCTCTGGCACAAGAGATTAAGCCACGTTAACATCAAAACTATCAACAAATTGGTGAAGGATAATCTTGTCAGAGGGCTTCCTGACAAAGAATTCCCGCTTGAAGATCACTGCATTGCTTGTTTGAAGGGGAAGCAACACAAGAGTTCTCACAAGCCCAAGACTTTGAATACAAATGACACTCCACTACAGATGCTGCATATGGATCTCTTTGGTCCTACAAATGTTATGTCAATGGGTAAGAAGTCATACTGTCTGGTGATAACTGATGACTACACCAGGTTCTCGTGGGTATACTTCTTGAGAACTAAAGATGAAATTGCTAAAATTCTCAAATCTTACATTCTTAGGGTAGAGAATCAAAGCAATCAGAAGGTAAAGATCATAAGGTGTTATCAGGGCACAGAGTTCAAGAACCACACTTTGAACTGTTTCTGTGAGAGCAAGGGGATAGAAAGACAATACAGTGCCCCAAGAACTCCTCAACAAAATGGAGTTGCTGAAAGGAGAAACATAACTCTAATTGAGTCAGCAAGATCTATGTTGGCTGACTCAAAACTGCCTCTCACATTTTGGGCAGAAGCAGTAAGCACAGCCTACTATGTGCAAAATAGAGTTCTCATAGTCAAGCCTCTCAACAAGACACCTTATGAACTATGGTTCCAAAGAGTTCCCTACATTGGATTTCTAAAACATTTTGGATGTCCATGCATAATTCTGATCACACATGGGGTTCTTCCTAAGTTTGGTTCCAAATCTGATGAAGGATATTTTGTGGGCTATTCCTCTCAATCCAAAGCCTACAGAGTATTCAACTCAAGAACAAGAATTGTGGAAGAATCAGCCAATGTGGAATGTAGAGAACACATTGTCTGTGAACAGGGAAAAGGCCCAAACTGGCTCGTTGACATAGACTCCTTCTCCCAAATATTTGAGCCTCACAACTTTTCCAATATGGAGTCTACTTCTTCACAAGCACCTGCTTCCACTTTCTCCACTGACTACATACTGGATTTTCCTAAATCTTCTATCAATCTGAAAAGACCATCCATTGATCCTCCATCTGTTATGGAAGCTACTGAAGCAAGTGAAGCCAAAACCAGACTCTCCAATGTCACCAACAGTAACCTGTCTGAAAATGAAAATTTGAATAAAGATTCTTTGGCAACTGCTGTAGATGCTGCAAATACTATTGCTGGTAACACTGATGTAGCTGTTGATATTGAAGACTCTTCCACCATTAATGATGAAATCCCTGATCAAAATCAAAGCAATCTTGAGAAAGGGATACAACTGGAGGTGGTACCAGCACAGAGGATCAACAAGGAACATCCTCTGGAAAATATTATTGGCCAAGTTCACCAAAGAGTTCTAACAAGAAGCAAATCTCATGAGGCCAATATATGTTTGTTTTCATGTTTTCTATCTCAGGTGGAACCCAAGACGATTGATGAAGCTCTGAAGCACAGCAGTTGGATTGAGGCAATGCAGGAAGAGTTGCTGCAATTCAAGAGACCGGATGTCTGGAAACTGGTTGATCTTCCACCTGGTCAATCTGCCATTGGCACAAGATGGGTATTCAGGAACAAGCAAGATGAGAGAGGAATTATAGTCAAGAACAAAGCCAGACTTGTAGCTCAAGGATACACTCAGGAAGAGGGAATTGACTATGATGAAGTCTTTGCTCCTGTTTCCAGGCAGGAGGCCATCAGAATCTTCCTGGCATATGCTGCATCCAAGAATTTCATGGTCTATCAAATGGATGTCAAGAGTGCCTTTCTGTATGAGAATATTGGTGAAGTAGTATATGTCAAACAGCCTCCAGGCTTTGTAGATCTAGCACATCCTAACCAAGTGTTCAAACTAGACAAAGCTCTATATGGCTTACATCAAGCCCCAAGAGCCTAGTATGAAACTTTGTCTGGATATCTACTAAGCAACAACTTCAGAAGAGGTGCCATTAACCAGACCTTGTTTATCAAAGCTGAGAGGGGGAGAAATCTTACTGGTTCAAATCTACGTAGATGATATCATCTTTGGATCAACAAGGAAGAAGCTGTGTAAAGACTTCGAGATCCTGATGCACTCAAAGTTTGAAATGAGTTCAATGGGTGAGCTAAATTTCTTTATGGGTCTTCAAGTCAAACAAGTCCCAAATGGAATCTTGATCAGCCAATCCAAATATATCAATAGCATTTTGGAAGATTCAAGATGGATGACTGCTCTGCTGCAAGAACACCTATGCAGGTGCACCATCAGCTGACTCCAGACAAAGATGGTCAAGACACTGATCAACATCAGACAAAGATAGGGTCTCTCATGTATCTTACTGCCTCAAGGCCAGATATCATGTTTGCAGTATGTCTCTGTGCAAGATTCCAAGCAGCTCCAAATAATTCACATCTTCAAGCTGTCAAAAGAATTTTTAGATACCTAAAGGGAGCCCTAAGACTTGGGCTTTGGTACTCTAAAAATGACAAGTTCAATGTGTATGCATACACTAACAATGATTATGGGGGATGCAACTTGGATAAAAAGCCCACATCAGGGGGATGTCAGTTTCTGGGAGGGAGATTGATTTCATGGCGGTGCAAGAAGCAAACATGTGTTTCAACTTGAACAGCAGAAGCAGAATACATTGCAGCTTCAAGTTGCTTTGCACAAGTCATCTTGATACAAAATCAAATGCTGGATTATTGGATGACTTTCATGGCAACTCCCATTCACATTGACAACATGAGTTCTATATCAATCACAAACAATCCGGTGTAGCACTCCAAGACAAAGCACATTGACATCAGGTATCATTTCATCAGAGATCAAGCTGAGAAAAAGAGAATTATCTTAACCAAAGTTCATACGAATGAGCAATATGCTGATTTGTTTACAAAACCATTTGATGAAGCTAGATTTAGATATCTAGTTGAATCTATTGGTATGATGAACTTTGATTAAAATATGTCTCTAAAAATTTGTTTTTGTAAATATGTTTGTCTTTTTTTATAAATAAAAGTTACAAGACAGCATCATCCATTTTTGCTGCTGAAAGGTTTAATAATCAGCAGCAAAGATTTTGCCACTGACCGCTTTAAGTTTTCATCAGGAACAAGTTTCCTGCAGATAGCTTTAAGGCAGTCAGTAGCAACACCCTTGCTGCGGATCAATGCATCCATCAGCACCAATCGAGTTTGCTGCTGACAGACTTAACTATCCGCCACAACCAAGCTTGCAGCGGATAGGCTTAACCATCCGCAGTAACCAAGTTTGCTGCTGATGGGTAAAAATAAGTCTAAATTAACTTTTACCTGCTGTAAAAATCCCTTTCAGTCTTTACCATGACTGCTATAGTGTATTACAGCTGTAACAGTAAAAAGTGAATAAGGTTGTACTGTACAAGTCATTTTGCTTTTCTCTCCTCTGCCGTTATAAGAACAACTCAAATTTCCTCACCACCCCTTAACATTCAATTTTGCCCTAACTCTCATCACTTTCTCTCAAGCCCCCACAACATTCAACGCCTTCCATTCCTAACCACCCTTCAAAACCTTCATCTTTCCCTCCAAACCAGACAATGGCAGAGGTAGACATAAACCATCAAGATGATAAGTTCTCTCCATAACCTCATAACATACTTAATAAAAGGGAAAAATTCCGAAGGATTTGACGACATGATCGACTTTCTTTGTCGATCAAAGATATATTTTGCACTAACCGTAAACCCTACCATATACATCCCTCATATGGAGGATTTTTGGAAATCTGCCATCTACTCTACTGAACAGGGGATACCCCAAATTAAAGCCAAGGTAGATGGCAAGGACATCACCATCTCTGAAGCCACTCTCTGCAAACACCTCAAGCTTCAAGATGAGGGGGCCGCCATATCGTACTCAAAAGAAGTCTACGCGAGGACCTTTGTATCCATAGGGTACACTGGAAATTAGAATGAGTACACAATAGAGAAGGCACTGATGGGACCCCATGGAAGTATCTATGCCACACTCCTCTACAATGCATATCTTAGAAGAGAAGTGGATGGCATCAAATGAGCTCTGCACTTGCCTCTGCTGTTCATGGTATGGTTACTGGCCAAGGATTCAACTTTGCACATCTCATCTTTGAAGGTTTGAGATACAACCTTCAAGAAGGTGCAAAGCAGCAATTTTTTATGTACCCAAGATTCTTGAAGGAGGTTTTTAACAATGAAATAAAAGAACTTTCAAAACCTGCAAAAATCTATCTTATGCTGGGTCATAAAAGAAACATTTTTCAAAGCATGAGAATTGTTTCCAAAAAGTTCTCAGGGGTCAATGTTCCATTGTTATCTACTATGGTGAACATACAGAGTACCCAGGGTGACAGTTCAACAATCCCAGTTGATACAGATCCCACACCCTCCATCTCACATCTTGAACAACCATCTGCTTCCACTATTCGAACCCCTTGTGCATACTACTAAGGATGCACAGGTACAAAAATCACTTACATCTGTTTTGGATGTTATCGTTCAACTAGAACAAAGGGCCCCAATTGCAATAACATACACTATAAAAAGGAGGAAGAAGACTCCTTCTCTTCTTGTCTCAAAGGCCCAATCCCAACCTCAAAGCCCTCATTCAGAATCCTAACATTCTGATGAGAATATCAAAAGGGATAGCCAAAACATTAGAGAGACCTCCTTGTAAGTTTCTCTATTAGGATCAGGATCACATCCCGGATCCATAGAACAACCTGCTGAGCCATACCTTTATTTCTCTTCTCTGAACTTAAGTTTAGAGGCTCCTTGTTAAGATGATATACCTTCTCCAACAACCACTATCTCGGAGGTATTGATTGACTTGGCTGCTGGTGCACCTAACCCAAGTTCATCACCCAAGAAGGTTCACTCTGGTGGTACTGTTAGAGTGAATGTGGAAAGGGCTGTCACTACTCCTGGTACATCAACTGCCGAGGAGGACAGTGACAACATAACTAAGACCCTAACCAAGGCAACTCACAGTGAGGATATTTCCTTTGAAACACTCTTCACTGAGAGGAATCCCAGGTGCCAAGAAAACCAGGGTGATGGGGATACAGAGGCTAGGCCTAAGGCCCCATCTAGCTCCAAGGATTCTACAACTGTGGATGAGGACAGACTGAAACTTCATAATATGGAATTGACAGCAAGGGTAGTTATGCTAGAGGCTGAAGTGTCCAAACTAAGGCACCAAGTCTCTATGCATGAAGCTCATCAATGCCCAACTGTGCCTACTCCCTCCCTTGTATCAGTAGGAACTCAAACAGATGCAGCCCTTTACACTGATGCAACCAAAAAGGGGGAGATAGTTGCAGTAGAAGTTGATGCTGACATCCTAGAAGAATGGATACAAGAGCAGGCCGCATTTCAAAGTTCATTATTCAAGCCTGCCTTTGTTAAAGTTCATTACTTGCCAGACTCAGTAGATGAAGAGGAAGAAATCACTGAGGACTGGAAGTTGGTTGTCAGAGCCGTTGATGAGGTGTTAAAGGATGAAAGTCAAAATGAAGACACACCTCTATCAGTCAGCATAGTTCCTGAAGCAGCAGCAATAATAAAACAAACCACTGCCCCCCAATTCACACTGTCTGCAAATAAGCTAGAATTTGACTTCATACTAGCTTGGGGGTATGATGGTTCAACTGAGAGATTCTGGATTGGGAAAGATTTCAGCGGAGTAGAAGAGCTGAGCTGGAATGCACTAAATCCACTCCAAGTGCTTGAACTATACCTATCCAACTGCATCAACACCTCTACAGATCTCTCAGCAGAACTTGCAATTAGCTGGTTCCAAGACCTAATGGAGGAAAATCTGCCCTGGTTTGAAACACTATTAGAAGAAGCAAACAGGGTGACCTATCCTAAAGACAGTGTAGAATCTTCAACAACAGCAAAACAAAGACTGGCTCCTAGAAGACTTGACTTAATCAGGAGCAGCACTTTAACAGATGAAGAAGTTGTCTGCTGGAGAAGATCTCTTTACAACAAAGTGGTCAGAGATGTGGAAGTGCTAGGATGGTCGAGCACTGGGTCAATAGACTTCACATTCTTCCTGAGTAATGGATCATCTCTCTCAATCAACATCAATGAGATCCTACTCTTAAATTCAGACCTCCTGCACAAGGCATTCGAGCTCAGAACACACATCTGCAACGTTAATTCCTTAGAGAGTCAAGCAATGATAAAAACCATCAAAGCTCAGCTTGAAAAGGAAGGTCTACTTGCAATGGATGCCTCTGACTCTGACTCAGACCTATCCTTCCTTTCCTCACCTACAGTCAGACTGAACACAAAAGAAGAATCCAAAAGAAGAGAAGAGGAAAAGGTGAAGGAAGGGTGGAAAGAAGTAACAGGTCTTGAATGGGAAGAAGATGAAGAAAGTGTCATTCCCTTGTCCATTCCCCAAACTTCCAATGAAGCTGAAGCTGAGATCCCAACAGCATCTCTTACATCTGCTGTTGAGGTCAATGAAGCTGAAGCAGAGGCATCCAGCAAAGACAAGGGGAAGGGACTTATGACAAAAGAAGATGAAGAAAGGATAGTGAAGGAAAAGAAGGAAAAGGAGGAAAGAAGAAGAAGAAGAAGAGAAGAAGAGGAGATGGCTGAATTACGAAAAGCTCAAGATAGAAAAACAGCCATTCTCCTCAGAGAACAAGAGATCCAGTTGTATGCTAAGCAGCTGGATGATCTGAAAGTCAAGATTCCTGTAGCTTTCCAAATACAAGAAGATGAAGCTCTAGCTCTTCAGCTGCAAGAACAATTAAATAAAGAAGAAGAAGAAAAAGAGTAGAAAAGAAAAGAAGAGACCAAGTTTAGAATTGCTGACTCTAAACTAGCCAAATAGATGAGAGAGGAGTGGATAGAAGCTCTTGTTTCTCAAGGTGAGGATGCAGACTACCTAGAGAAGTTATCCAATAAAGAAATCTGCAGAGCCTTCATGGGTCAGCAAGGTCTATTGGCAAATAAAAAAAGGGTTGAAGAAGAAGAAAAAGCCAAACAGAAATCCAAGAAGACCATTGCCTTCAACAAAAGATTCCATGAAGAAAGGAGGGTCATGATTTACTTCCTAAAAGCTAGAGGAGAGAGTGGAAAAAGGCTAGGTCCCATGAGCTTCATGAACCTGCAAGCCCTATACGTTAAAGTTAAGAAGGAAGAGGAAGAAAGAGTGGGGAAAAATGACTCAAAGAAGAGGGTAGTCAATCAAGAAGAAGAAAGGAAACCAAAGAAACCTAAGCCTTCTCCCTCATCCACCACTTCCTCTATCCAAAAACCTTCCTCTCTCCATCCTGACCTCCCTCCTCTCCATCCACAAAGTCCAAATCCTCCCACCCAGCTCCTACTCATCAACAACCTCCCAAAAAGAAAAGAAAACCTACTACCAAACCAGAAGACTCAAGAGAAATCGTCAACTGGTTCTACAACACTCAAGATCAACGGTTTGAAGTTTTCAGGGGAAGAACAGAAGAAAGAAGATCAATCTATACAATTGTTGATGAGGTATTGCAGCTTCCAGATTCTGATCTAAGAAGAATGATGGAGCTGGGTGAAGCTAATGAGCCTGAGAATGAAGGTGGGAGACATCTGTTGCTGGTAATCAAACATCATTTCAACCCTAGCAAAGATGAAATTATTGATGCCAAACCTCTCCAATCCCACTCTCCATTCATCAGTTGGTCCTATAATGCTGAAAAGGATAAGTTCACATTGACAGATGTTAAAGGACAGAAGATGAGGTGTTCAAGCAAGACTATCTTCAAAATGCCAAGCAAAGACATCAAGACTTTATCTGAGCTTCCTCTTAACAATCCTAGCAAAGACCAGAGAGGATATGAGGTTGCAAGAATAGTCAGCAACATGGAAAAGCTTCAACAGCAAAAGAAGTAATAGAGTTTTGGTAGCATCAGTCTAGGGGGAGTTTGTAGAAATAAAGACTGATGGCTACAAAACTTTCTAAGTACAAATGCTGCTTACCTCAGAGTTTGCTGCTGACTAACAAGCTGCTGCGGATAAGCTTATCTGCAGCGGATACTTGTTCTTCTGCTGAAGAATAAATCTGCTACGGATAAGCCTTATCTGCTGAAGACCAAAGTTGTTGCTGATAGGCATATCATCAGCAGCTGTGGACAGTTGTGTCTTGCTGCTGATCTCCAACTTTGCAGCTGATAGCCATTTCCACTGAAGATCAAACATTGCAGCTGACTGGCTTCGATAAAGCAACCATTACCACTGACAACTTTCTGCTGCAACACTGACACACTCCACGCAGAAAGAATGTCACTGGTGCAGACAATAAAGAACCACAACGCTCTTCTCCAAGCATGTAAGCAATGATTCCTAAGAAGACGTTTGAGTAAAGTTAACTAGTATAGTTGTTATTGTCGTTACATGTAGAATAGCTTCAATACAAGATCAACGGCTTGTGTTAGATCTGATCCTTAGAATCAAGGGTCTGTCTTGATTCTAAGTTACTATATAAGTAACACTTCTAGTCATTATAAGAGTGCTTTTTTCTTAAGAGTTTTCTCGGTAATCTTGTAATCTTCGAAGCTTAATACAAATTGCATTTACCAGTATTCTTCTTGTTTACTTTGCTTAGTTGTGATTGTTTCCGCCAATCTCAACTAGAATAGAACCATCTTGTATTCATCGATCCTACAGTTTCCATCCGAGATTTTCACCAGAACCATCAACTGTATGAAGGTGTTTTAACTCTAAATCATATATTTGACAGATATAGTCAATATAGTAAACAAATTGTGCTAAGAACTCATCAAGATCCTGGTCTCACGGTATGACTAGATTCACTTTGCATTCGAATGATGAAAGTACCCATATTCGATTTGGGTAAAACACAAAGATTGCAATTTAGTTAATCACACAAATATCGCCTAATTTATACATGCAGAGCCTACCAACATATCAATAATTGTAACTGATGTCGCCATCGTATCCAATTCATGCGTAAGGTCAATACACAAATATACTATCATTTTCTATTTTCAGGTCAATCAGTCATATATTTGCAGCACAAATTCACTTTATACACATCACACATATTTTATTTTCTTTTTCAACATAACTTTTCATTTTCTTTTATTCTCCCCCTAAAATTGTGATGCAATTTATTTAAACTACTAAAACACAAAAAAACCACAATTTTAACACTAAAAGAAAAACTTTTTGAGGAACATATATGGTCTTTCAATCAAAATGATGGACTTTATTAACCCCCCCCCCCTTTTAATTTTTTTTAATCAGAAAGAAATCATCCCCAACATTTCTACCAGAGAGTTAAACCGATCTGTTGAAAAAGCTTTTGTAAAAATGTCATATTTTTGCTCTAAGGTATCAACGTGAACCACCTTAATTAAACCATTATCAAAGCAATCGCGAATAAAATGTAACCTGATGGCGATGTGCTTCGTTTTCGAGTGCTGAATTGGATTTTTTTACAATGCCTAGCACCGCCTCATTGTCATAGTAAATTGGAGTTTCCAAGAGATTAATTTCAAAGTCCAACAGTTGATGTTGAATCCAGATTACTTGTGAACAACAGCTTGACGCAGCTGTGTATTCTGCCTCGGCAGTTGAAGTTGACACATTTGTCCGTTTCTTACATTGCCACGATACTAGCCGCTCCCCCAAAAATTGACAACCTCCAGATGTAGATTTCCTGTCTAAGTTACAACCACCAAAATCACTGTCAGTATAAGCATAAATTTGAAAATCAGAATCAGATGGATACCACATGCCAAGATTAACTCGACCCTTAAGATACTGAAATATTCTTTTGACAGCTGATTCATGGGATTCTTTTGGAGCGGACTAATATTGAGCACAAGAACAAACTGCAAACATGATGTCGGGTCTACTTGCTGTCAAATACATCAATGAACCAATCATGGAACGGTACATCTTTTGATTAACATCAACACCAGATAAATCCACTGTGAGAGGTTCATGAGGAGCAATGGGAGTGGAAGCCGATTTACAATCACTCATGTTGAATTTTGTAAGAATGTCTTTAACATTTTTTTCTTGGTGAATGAGTATTCCAACATCAGATTGTTCCACCTGCAATCCAAGAAAAAATTGCATTTGACCCATAAAACTCACTTCAAATTTGAGTTTCATGACTGTTTCAAACTCACGATACAGATCTTCATTTTTTGACCCATAGATAATATCATCAACATATACTTGAACTATCATCAGATCAGAATCAATCTTCTTCAAAAACAATGTCTTGTCAATTGTACCACGAACGGAGCCATTTGTTGTAAGATGAGTTGACAAGGTTTCATACCAAGCACGATGCGTTTGATGCAAACCATAGAATGCCTTATCGAGTTTGTAAACCTGGAATGGATGATCAGGATCTTCAAAACCAGGTGGTTGATTAACATAAACTTCTTCTTTTACAACCCTATAAAGAAATGCAGTCTTCACATCCATTTGATAAATCTTAAACTTCATGAATGAAGCATAGGCTAGAAAGATACGAATAGCTTCAATTCAGGCAACAGGAGCAAAAACATCCTCATAATCCAACCCTTCTTCCTGATAGAATCCTTGTACAACAAGTCGAGCCTTGTCCGAACAACAATGCCACGATCAACCTTTTTGTTGCGAAAAACCCATTTTGTACCAATCGGGTACTTACCTTCAGGAAGATTCACAAGATACCACACATTCAGCTTCTTAAATTGAACTAACTCTTCTTGCATCGCTTCAATCCAATTTGAATCTTGAAGTGCGATTGTTACATTCTTTGGTTCTTCTTGTGATAAGAAGCACGAATATAGAAATACATTAATGTTTCCAGTTTGGCTTCTTGTTTTCACACCTTCTTCAATAGATCCAATAATATTCTCAACAGGATGAGTTGAATGAATTCTGAGAGTTGAAATTTCTTCAACCTGAACTGATTCTGGCATACAAGTGTCATTTAATTCTAGTGATTGGTCATTTGAAACACTAGAAGAGTTTGACTGAGTATCATTCTCAACTTGAACATTAGAAACTTCTAGCTGGTCTTCAGAAACAAATGGTTCATCATTAGTAACAGAAACCTATACTTCAGTATCATCATTTGTAGTTGAATTTTTAAGTTGCTCTTCTTGTGTTTGTGTAGATATAGTAACATCTTAAGAGTTTTCACTTTGAATCATTACGTTTTATGGACCAATCAAGATATTGTAAACAGTTTGATCAATCCTAGTTACTGACTCATCAACTGTATTTAAAAAACTTGCACCATCAGAATCAGATAAAGATTATTGATCAAAAGTTTTGAAAATTATATCCGCATCAAATAACCATTCTGGCCCATTTTGCTCAGGAGAAATGTTTGACTCTTGCCACTCTGCATAATACGATTCCTGAACAATCTTTGTTCTTTTATTATAAACTCTGAAAGCCTTTTGATGAGACGAGTATCCCAAGAAATAACATTCATCTCAAACTGCAGCAAACTTTGGCAAAGAATCTTGTGTATTTAGAAGCGTTCACAAACATCCAAATGCTCTGAAAAACTAGATATACGGCTTTGTTTTGAAAAATAACTCATATGAAGTCTTTGTTTGTTGTTTCATCATGAGAACTCTATTCAACACATAGCATGCTGTGTTTACTGCTTCAGCCTAGAAAATAATGGGCAATTTTGAATCTACGAGCATTGTACGAGCAGCTTCAATTAAAGTTCTGTTCTTTCTTTCAGCCACTCCATTTTGTTGCGGAATTCTTGCTGCACTAAATTGATGAGTTATGCCTTTTTCTGCACAAAACAAATTTATCAGTTTATTCTTAAACTCAGTTCCATTATCACTGCGAATAATTAACACTTTGCTAACACAGATGTTTTCGATTCCTTTTATAAACTCAATGATTGTTTCAGGTGTTTCATCCTTTGTTGCAAGGAAGAACACCCAGGAAAATCTTGAAAAATCATCTGTGATAACAAGACAGTAAGATTTCTTCGTAATACTCTTTACTCGAACATGACCAAATAAATCCATATGAATAAGAAATAAAGGTCGAGTAAACGTTGTCACTGTCTTCTTTGGATGGGATTTCTTGTGCCATTTTCCTTTTTACAGATGACATACAACTTTCTTGAATTATAAATTCCTTTCTGGGTAAACCTCGCACCAGATCTTTATAAACCAGATTGTTCATGTTTTTCAGAGTCACAGGACCCATTCTCCGATGCCACAAATACGATTGTGAGCCTGTGGCTTATGATAACAAGCAAGATACGCTTACTGGTGTTGAATGGTCATTCATATCTACCACGTAAGTATTGAACTTTCTTGGAGCACGCATCAAAATCATTTCTTCAGGAATTACCAGTCCTGGCTTTAAGAACAAGCATTCTTTTGCAGTAAAGTGAACCGGTATGTCCTTATCGCACACTTGCGATACACCAAGCAGATTAAACTCCAATTGTGACACGTAATTGACTTTCTCAAGAGTTATTAAATCATTTGAAACTGTTCTCTGTCCGGTGATCTTTCCACCGTTTTTGTTCCTAGCAAACGTAACGAAACCACCATCAAAAGATCGAAAATCATTTAAAATCTCTCTTTGTCCCGTCATATGCCTTGAGCAACTGCTATCAACATGCCAAGCATTATTAATTGTCCACCCGGTTTTACTCTGCACATTTTCAAGACAACTTAATGAGAAACAGGTTCCCAGATCATCTTTGACCCATGCTGACTTTGACTTTTTACAGTCTTAGTCACAACGACTTGTTCCTTCAAATTCTTAACATTCTTTTTTCCAAAAATATGTGAAGTTTGTTCATTTTTAATTTTCAAAAAACAACCAACATTTTTCCCATATTTCTTATTAAATTTTTCTTTAGCAAAATAGCTTGGTTTGGTTTACCTTTTCACATATATTGGACTGTTTTGGACCTTTTTGTCCACAAAATTAGGTAGCACATAATCATGACAAGCATTTGAATAAAATTCACTATGATCTTTAGAAAGCAAGTAATCGCGACTTTAACAATGATTCACTCCGGACTCAAACACACTGTCGTTCTCAGATGCTTCCTTGAACCACTTGTTGATATTGCTTTTTGTTCTCTTATTGTATCCTTTGACCTTTGAATTACTTGACTTGTGTTTGCAATTCCTAGCGAAATGTCCAATTTTACCACAAGTGAAACATTTTTTACTTTTAAACTTTGACTTTGTCTTTGACTTTGAACATTCGCCTACTTCAAACACGGATTTTCTTTTCTCACACTCTATTGAACTCTGACTTATTATTGACTTTCCTTTACTTTGAACGGGCTCATCTTTGACGTCAATGAACTTGTATCTGACATCATTTGATTTGCCTTTGACATTCATTTTATTTGACCTTCCACAAACATTTTGACTCTTTGTTGGTGTACTGATTTTAATTTGTACGGACTTCACATTCTCCCTTTCACTTGTCAGGATGTGATTTCCAGGAGCTATGAATTCATTTTTCTTTGGCCTCTCATGAGAAAGATCATAATCTTGTATCAATGGAATTCCAAATTCATATAACACGACATCTTTGGCTAGACATGACTTTTTGTGAATTGGAATATACTCTCTCGCTCTATGCACCAATTTATCAAAGAAAGTAGAATCATAAGAACCCTCAGACACATAATCAGAAACATCACACACAGAGTTAGTAGAACAAGCAGAAACATATGAACTATAAGAATATGAAAGACTGTGTACATCATCAAAAACATTGTTAGTATGTGACTTAACAAACTTGTTTGCAATACATGTATCAACCACAAATTGTCTACAATCCCTTATTGTCTCTCTCGCACAAACTTTATTGAATTCATTAAAACTCCTCGCATCATCAACTGAAACCTTATCATCTACATGACATGTGTTATTTGTTGCACTAACATACAAGTCATGAAAATTAGAGTTTTCATCTCTAATCAAATCATTTGAAACATGAGGTTCAGGAAACGGTTCGAAATGATCAGGATGAGGTACCGCTTTGTAACCAACACCATCTTTAATAAAGCAACTTCTTTGCTTATCAACACAATTATCTAAAAATTTTCTTTGCATACCCTATTTAGAAATCAAAACCCTTTCTTTTATAATATCGGATTAGGCAGCAATAAGTTTGTCTGTAAGATCCTTGATTAATACATCTTTTTTGTTTAAGTATTCTTTAAAGTTCATGTTATCTTTTAACAAAGCATTGATTTTTCTGGTGTAGGTGACCTCATTCTGTTTTATTTCCTTATTTACCCTTCTTAATTTATCATTTTCAGCAATCAAGAATGTGTTTGCTGCATGATAATTCTGCATTTTCTCAATACAGTCAGAAGAACATATGAATGAATCATCATCAGAAGTTACCTCACTATGAGATTAATTTTCCTCAGAAGTAGAAGCTGCTACTTTGCCTTTGTCATCAGATTTCAAAGCACAATCACTGGAAACATCAGCTGTTTTCTTTGAAACTTCTATTTCAGCCATCAGGGCTTCATCAAACTCATTCTTAGCATTTTCAATTTCATCATCCCACTCACAATTACTTAGTTGTTGAGCAGTTGGAGATTTCTTAGACTTCTCATTCTCCTCAATCATCTCTACAAGCTTCACTCCACTACCTTCAACTTTCTTCTTCTTATCTTTTGTACACTCACGAGCAAAGTGTCCAAGTTGTTAGCAGTTATAACATCAGAGTTTTGCTTTTTCAAAACCAACTCTCTTACCAATCTGGAGCTTGTCTTTTCCGACCTTTTGAAGATACTTCTTTGCTCTAACAACAATCATGGATGCATGTATTCAAGATCGTCTGGATTTATTTGCACAAGATCTTCGACATCATGCACAGTCGGTTGAAGCTTTCCAGTTACGAAGGCATCATAGCTACTTATAAAGACTCTAAATAAAGCAATTTGATACTTAGGAATCTAACCAGTTGTCTTAAAATTTTCTCCAGAAGAATGCTCACAACAACCCTTACCTTTTTCAGACTTAGAACCACTGCTTCCATCACTTGTTCTAGAAAACAGAGCTGCATTGGCTGAACCCGAACCATTTGGCTTATCTGGATTATTCAACTCTCGTTTCTTTGCATCCAGCTCATATGACTGAATCTGGAGTAGTGAATCTGGAGTAGTATTTTTTATCAACATACATGGTATGCTCCAGTAATCAGGTAGTGAATCCAACAGCTTCTTTCCCAAATTATACTCCTCAAACTTGACACCCATCTTCCTTAGTCTGTTAATCATTGTAGTAAACCTTGTGACCTGTTCACTCAGGGTTTGATTCTTTTTGTAACTAAACATATTATACTGCTTCAACAGAAGATCAGTTCGACTTTCTTGCAGTGTTGCATTTCCTTCAAACCTTAGACACAATGCATTCTACAATCGCTGAGCTGTCTCATGTTACTCAAAATTGAGATACAATTCAGTCAGAAGAGCCAAGATGACTGATCCCAAAGCTCTGTTATCTCTCTCAATCAGCTTCTTGTCTTCCTCGGAATACAAATCAGGATCTGCAATAGAAACTAAACCATCAACATTCGTAGTTTTTGGTATATGAGGACCTTTTGCAATTGACTCCCATAGAGTGTGCTTAGTGAACTTGAAATATGTTTTCATCATAATTTTCCAGTTGGAAAACTTTGATATTGACTTCAGCATCGGTGGTGAATTTCCCACAATTCTCTCAGTATCGTAAACCTTACCCGCCATTGAATAAACATAAAGTATCAAAATTTGAAATTTTCACAACTCTGGAGATTTCGGTCGAAATCTTTTTCGATCAGACTTTTCAATCGAAAAATTTTGATATTTCGGACAACATATTTCTTATGAAGAGATTTCGAACAAAATCAACTTTTCGGATGAGATTTCGGACGAAAACAAATTTCGGCTCCTTCAATTGAGATTTCGGACACTTCAAACTCAGCACCTTCAAACCTCACATGCAACTGATCCGACTATGAAATTAACCTTCAAACTTAATCCCATTAGTCATCTCCATGAAAATTTGATCAGAAAACTCAATAATGGCAGTAAAATACACACTAATCGATCTTCAATCAAAGAAAATACTTGAAAAAGCTTGAAATATCTAGAGCTTCAACTGAAAGCTCTGATACCACTTGTGAATCCCCTTGATCTGCAATATTCCAAGAAACACAATAACGAACAATCTCTTGGAAAGACGGTGTCACACCCCAACAGACGGCGGAAACGTCGGGGTAGGACATGTAGACTGTTCATGAGCACAAGGTTCACTAGATTTCAATATTTAATCATCAACTTCATTTCAAATAATTCAACCACAAATAGCAAAATTCAACAAGTACATAAATAAAAATACAAATTGTTCTTTGAATTTAAATTAACTAAGTCCAATCTTAAGTGTAGCATGTCTTGATCAAACTCACACATTAGCACCTGAAACATGAATAAAATAAGGTCAACTAAAAAGTTGGTGAGCATACATAGGTTTGTACATAGATAGTGTATAAATATGAATAAACAAATTCTTACAAGTCATGATAAATAAGGCATTTATGGGGAGCAGCTATCGTGTAACTAAAGTACAATCAAACCTTTGTAACTAGCATGCAAATTGTGTTGTCGGTAACAATCACCCTAATCTGGGTGGGTTTGTCAGACTCAATAGATCTATCATTGTTAACCGTCGGCTTAAATAGTTAATGATTGCACATAATTTGCACACAAAAGTTAACACACCTAGCACTAAAACATAAAGCTCAAATTTGCACACATGAATGTAAACAAGATTTGTGTTTGTGTAGTTTATGTAAATGTAAACTATTGTTTGTATAAAAATTCATGAATCACCCCAGAAAGTGTAAAAGAGAAAAGGGGCTATGTAATACTCAAGACTAGGTAGCAAAACGGTCCTTGTAACTCACCACGTTAACCTAGTGTGTAATATATATCAAATTAATAATGTGTACGATAGTCTAGGTTCAAGTCTCTGGTTTAATTGAGTGTGTGTACAAAGAGTGGTAGTATGCACATGAGTGTAGGAAACTGTGGTTTGTTCTTGAATTGGTTTTGTATAAAATGAAATATTTGAAATGAATAGTTTTAAAATATTTTAATTGGGGTTTGGGTTTGAATAACTAAATAATTAATATTTAGTTATTTAGTTATGAAAATAGTGTGTGGATTATCTTAAACATAAATTAAATAAATAATTTCGTTTTATTTATTTATTTATAAAAATGTGTAAAAATGATATTTATTAATAAAGATGTGAAAATGATATCTATTTATAATGATGTGAAAATGAAATTTATTTATAATAAATATACCTTTAACCCCTTTTTTTGTAGTTTATAATAAATAAACTTATTTATTTATTTATCATTTTAAAAATAAGTATTTGATTTAAATAAAGTTAAAATTTTATAAACTTTATAAAAACAAATATTTTATTTGGAAGTTAATTTCATTTCATTATTTAATATCTAAATTTTTGTTTTAATTATTTAATATACAATTTGAACAACGAAATTCGTAATAAAACTGAATTTATATTGAAAATTTACAAATATGGTTTTATTCTGTTACAAATATTGTAAGGTTTATAAAAATATTTTTTATAAAATTTCTGGAGCCTTAAAAATCGATTTAAAAAATATATACAGCTCACCCCGTTCGAACCCGGGTGGCTGTTGTGTGAGTCTCAAGCCGCAACCACTGGACCAGGAGCTTATCATGTTATAGACTCAGTTTGATTTGGATATAACCCGATCAGTACAGGCGGTCGGGTCTGGCTTGAGGCATGCGTAAAAAGAACCACCGAGGGTGGGTTTCAAACCCACGACCACAGGTATACGGGTCGCGCGTTTTAACCGGAGGAACTGGGCAGAGGCCTTGAAAGATAACCCACCCGCTATACATAAATAAGCAAACCTAAAACTCCGATTTTCCATGATCATCCCAAACCCAAAACAAAATTCCCTGATCGAAACCCTAATCGATTATCGGTGAGTTTAATTAACGAAAGGTTTAGGGTTTCTGATAATCAAAGGATTCCGAATTTAATGATGTAACTTAATTTCGTTTGATGTGTGCTTGACCGATTCAAAGGAAACAAACCCTAGATTGTTCTTGAGCAAAATTAGATTAACATTTGATTGTAAAAAGGCTCGGAATCATGGAGCTTTTGAATTGGGCATTAAACGAAACTATTGGTATAACTATTACCTGAAAAGATTATTGGCAGGGGCTCGGTGTTCTTGGAGCTCGCAGGAGTTCCAGAGGTGAATGCCGAGTTTGTAAGTGCTTAGAAGGTTTGCAAAAAGGTTTTGTGAAGATGTGTGAATAATCCAAACTGATCAATTTCTCTTAATTTGCTTGATTTGATTCGAAAGAGTAGGGAAACAGCTGTAACGTGGTTTACGCGTGAATTAAACAGAAATTTGATGAATTTAGTCGCGATTAGTGTCCCAATTCATAGTAGTAATGACTGAGCGTGATTTACGGATATCAATGGGTTTGAATTTCTTGATTTTGAATTCAATTTGGCTTGGTTTGACTCTGTAAAGTCAAACCCATTTGAAATTCGAATTATGTCGCGAAATTTGTTAACTTGATTTGAAAAATGTGTTGGAAAGGGTCGGGAATCGTTCAAGCATAACAGGGCAAGTCCATTGAATACGGATTTGACCGATTTCAAGGTTGAATTGCAAGATTTCATCTCTGTTGACTTTTAAAAGTCAAAGAGGGATGTTAAGTGTTCAAAACTCTTGGATGGGTTCGATTTCGGGTGAACGGGTCCAAAAGTAAAGTCTAAATTTTAAATTGAAGTTTTGTAATAAAATTAGTTTTTTATAAAACTTGAAATCAAAACTATTATTTATTTTATCTTGAACTATTTATATAGGAAGTTCCATTTTTATAATATTATGAATTAAGGACGAATTTAATTTATTTGATACCAGTGGTTATCTTTATATCTATATATATATGTATTTATAATTGTATACCCGTGTAAAACATGTGAATTTGTATTGTGATTTAGGGTTTGATTGTTGGTATGAATGGAATAAATCAGTGTACTAGATTTTGGTATTGAATGCGTTACATTGAATTAGAACTAAAGATAATAAAATCAGAAATGTTACAGTATCCCCATGTTGAGAGAATTTCGTCCCGAAATTTAGCTAGTTGAGGCGACTGAATCAGTAAAGAGGTGAGGGTACTTGAGCTTCATTTGGTCCTCACGTTCCCAAGTAAATTCAGGACCACGCTTTGATTCCCAACGAACTTTGATAATAGGAATACGGCTTCGCTTGAGTTGTTTGATCTCGCGATCCATGATCTCTACAGGTTTCTCAACGAAGTGCATCGTTTCGTCAATGCGCACGTCGTCAAGAGGTATATGGAGATTCTCATCAGCAAGGCATTTCTTTAGGTTGGACACATGAAATGTAGGATGCACATTGCCGAGTGATGGAGGTAACTCGAGTTTGTAAGCCACTTTCCCAATCCTCTCAATGATCTTGAATGGACCCACATAGCGAGGTGCTAACTTACCTTTCCTTCCAAAACGGATCACACCCTTCCACGGAGACACCTTTAGAAGAACAAGGTCAACGATTTGGAATTCCAAAGGTTTCCGTCGTTTATCGGCATAACTCTTTTGCCGACTCCTCGCTACTCGAATGTTGTCCCGGATTTGAATAATCTTATCGGATGTTTCTTGGATTAGTTCGGGACCGTTGATTTATGCTTCACCAATCTCGTTCCAATAGATAGGAGAACAACACTTACGGCCATAGAGAGCTTCAAATAGGGCCATATTTATACTTGTGTGGTAGCTATTACTGTAAGAGAATTCAATTAGGGGTAGATGTGAATCCCATTTGCCACCAAAATCAATTACACAAGCTCTAAGCATTTCCTCAAGAGTTTGGATTGTACGCTCGGTCTGACCATCAGTTTGGGGGTGGTAAGCCGTGCTTAAATCCAATCGTGTACCAAGAGCAGTTTGGGGAGATTGCCACAACCGGGAGGTGAATCGAGCATCTCTATCGGAGATTATGTTTAATGGAACACCGTGACGGCCCATGATTTCGTCAATGTAAATTTGGGCCAATTTCCTAACCCGATAGTCTTCACGGATGGGTAAGAAATGAGCAGATTTGGTGAGGCGGTCAATGATCACCCAAATGCTATCATAACCACTTGAGGTGCGAGGGAGTTTGGTAACAAAATCCATAGCTAAGTTCTCCCATTTCCACACGGGAATTTCTGGTTGTTCAAGTAAACCAGAAGGACGTTGATGTTCGGCTTTGACTTTGGAGCAAGTTAGATATTTGGCAACATAGAGGGCAATGTCTTTCTTCATACCGGGCCACCAATATTGTTGACGAAGATCTTGGTACATTTTATCCGCACCAGGATGAATAGAATAACGAGTCTTGTGAGCCTCGTTCATGAGAAATGTACAGAGATCATCGTGATCGGGAACCCAAATACGGTTCAAGTAATACAGTAGGCCATTGGGTTTTGATTCAAGCTGAAGTTCAACACCACACGACATTTCCTCGTACATGTTACCCTCGGTGACCGAGACGTGTTGAGCTTCTAAGATGCGATTTTGAATGTCGGTTTGAATTTGGATACAATGAAGCATGACATGGTCCTTTCGACTCAAAGCGTCGGCTACAACATTCGCCTTGCCAGGATGGTAACGAATCTCGCAGTCATAGTCGTTAAGGAGTTCAACCCAACGTCGTTGCCTCATATTGAGTTCTTTTTGGTTGAAGATGTGTTGGAGACTTTTGTGGTCGGTGAACACCACACATTTTGTGCCATAGAGGTAATGTCTCCAAATCTTCAATGCGAATACACCCGCACCCAATTCGAGGTCGTGCGTTGTATAATTCTTCTCGTGAATCTTAAGTTGCCTTGATGCATAAGCGATTACTTTACCTCGTTGCATGAGGACACAATTGAGAACTTGGTTGGAAGCATCATAGTAGACAACTAGATCATCATTCCCATCGGGGAAAGTCAAAATAGGAGCATCGCACAACTTTTGCTTGAGAGTTTGGAAGGCTTCTTCTTGCTTTGGTCCCCATTCATAAGGTTTACCCTTGTGGGTCAAAGCGGTGAGTGGAATAGCAATCTTAGAGAAATTTGAAATGAAACGATGATAATATCCCGCAAGACCAAGAAATGAACGAACTTCGGTGGGGGTCTTAGGGGCATTCCAATTCTTAACAGCTTCGATCTTAGCAGGGTCAACATGAATCCCTTTTTCGTTGACGATATGACCCAGGAATTGAACCTCCTTTAGCCAAAATTCACATTTGGAGAACTTGGCATATACTTGCTCTTTTCTCAAGAGATCCAAAACCAATCTAAGGTGTTATTCATGATCGGATTTAGTCTTGGAGTAGATTAAGATATCATCAATGAAGACGATCACGAATTTGTCGAGGTATGGTTTGCACACACGATTCATGAGGTCCATGAAAACCGCCGGTGCATTGGTTAGCCCAAAAGGCATAACCATGAATTCGTAGTGACGATACCTTGTTCGGAAGGCAGTCTTTGGAATATATTTCTCTTGTACATGGAGTTGGTGATAACCAGATCGAAGATCAATCTTCGAGAAACAAGTAGAGCCTTGAAGTTGATCAAAGAGATCATCAATTCTAGGCAATGGATAACGGTTCTTGATGGTAAGCTTGTTGAGTTCGCGATAGTCAATACACATGCGGAATGATCCATCCTTCTTCTTGACGAATAACACAGGTGCACCCCACGGTGAATGACTTGGACGGATGAAGCCTTTGTCGGAGAGTTCTTGGAGTTGGCTTGCAAGCTCTTGCATTTTGGAAGGTGCAAGACGGTATGGAGCTCTAGCCACTGGATTAGCTCCGGGTACAAGGTCAATGCGAAATTCTACTTGTCGAACGGGTGGAAGACCGGATAAGTCTTCGGGAAATACTTCGGGAAAATCCCGAATGATGGGAATGTCTTGGATACTCTTCTCTTTGACATCCTTTTGAACAACATGAGCTAAGAAGGCTACGTACTTCTTTCGTAAGTACTTTTGGGCGGTAGTGCATGACATTAATTTGAGCCCTTTGCAAGGCTTTTCACCAAAGACTCTTAACGTTTCCCCCGACGGAAGGGGTATTCGGATGCACTTCTCAAAACAGATGACTTCGGCATGGTGACTTGACTGCCTATCCATGCCTATGATGATATCAAAACTTCCTAGCGGCATTGGCACGAGGTTGATTGGAAATGTATGATCATTAAGTTCTAGAGAACAGTCGTGGATAATGGAGTCTATCGTAAGGGAGTCACCATTTGCTACTTCGACAGTGAAGGTTTTCTCTAATTTGGACCGTGTTTTTGCAAGTAAGGGTTAAAAGTTAAGTGACACAAAACTTTTATCTGCACCGGTATCAAATAAAATGGAGGCATATTGACTATAAACAAGGAACGTACCGTTGACCACATCGTTGTTGGCTTGAGCTTCATTGGCGTTTATGTTGAAAGCACGCCCACGAGCTCCTCTTTGTCTAGCATTGATGAACTTCGGGCACTGATCACGGAAGTGGTTTGGGTTGCCACATTCATAACAAGCACGCCCATTTGCTATGGTGGGAACACCTTGATTAGTCAATTGTTGATTGGTTCGGTTTGGTGGGTTGACTTCGCCTGCAAGCGCTTTGGCTCTACAAACATTAACCGTATTGCCATACTTCCCACAGTGAGTGCAAAGGCGACAGGGAATGGTTTGGGGATGGTGATAATTGCAGGTGGCACAGAGTGGGTAGGTCCCCACATATGGCTTCTTAACTGGTGCTTGAGCCATGGGAGCAACTTGGTTAACAGGCATGGCAGGAGTGACCACAGCAAAATTTCTAGCCTTTCTTTTTCTATTATTGTGGTAGGGTTCAGTTTTAGCTTCTTTGATGTGTACGGGAGGGGTTGTGGTGTAGGGAGCTTTCTTGGTGCCTTTCCTAGTCAGAGTACCTTCTTTCATGTGGTTGTCGGTTAATGTAGCAGATAAACGGATAGCATCTTCGAGTGTTGCGGGATTTCTCCCTAAGACAGTATCCTGAATCTGCCTAGGTAATCCTCCGATGTACTTTTCAATGCAGCGGGATAAGGGTGTGACCATGTGGGGCACAAGGAGACTCAGTTCATGAAACCGGGTTGTATAAGCCAGACTTTCACCACTGTCTTGGGTAAGATCCCAAAACTCAGCTTCCAGCTTCCTCACTTCATTCCGAGGACAGAACTCTTCGGTCATTAGTCTCTTAACCTCATCCCATGGTAAGGCCATGGTTGCCTCTACACCTCTGGTTCTCTTTTCCCCATTCCACCACGTGAGTGCCCGTTTTTGGAAGACACTTGTGGCATGACGGACACGAAGGTCATCGGGGCAGTCACTATTGAGGAAGGTTCCCTCAATACTTTCAAACCATTGAAGGAGTCCCGTAGCTCCTTTGGTACCATAGAACTTGAGAGGGTTACATGAATTGAAGTGCTTGAAGGTACATTGCGGTGGGTTGGCACCACCACCACCATTAGTTCCATGGTTACCGTTTGTGGCACCATTAACTTGAGTGAGTTGAGTTACAAGTTGTGCAAGGATAGCAGCAATATCAGTGTTGTTGTTGGCCACGGTAGCACGACGGGGAGGCATTCTACAGATTTGCACAACACAAGAAAAGATGTAAGAACTTATGAAGGTTGATTGAATTTTAAAAGATAAGATAACAAATAAAATAGTAATTCATAGTTTGGATTGTACTCAAATAGTAATATAATCACTTGAATACTGTGACACATTAAGGTTAATTAAACTCATATAATTTTTTAAGGAGACATGCTTTAGCCTATAAGTAAACACTCATCCCGGGAATTCCCAGGAAAGCATACGGGTCCCTCGGTTGATTGGGATTTATACGAAATGCTTTCCTAGACAGAAAACCCAGAATACAGGTGTCACCCTTCCAGATTGCACGTGTCCTCAAATAATTAACAAAGTTTAAAAGCCTTAACGAGGAAATAAATAAATTTTTATAGATTTAACTCCACGAAGTTTCCACATGCTATGATGATAATGATAAAGAAGTAGGCAAGAAGGTTATGAGGCTTAGGGTAAGGGTAGGGATATTGTTTTATTTAATTTATTATTTAGGTATAGTCTAATAAGTCATGAAATTTAACAAATAAGGTACTAAAATGAAATAAATATTAATATAATAAGCATGTAACACATAGCACGTAGCACATAACACATAAGCACGAAGCATGGTATAAGGGGGTGTCCTAAAGTTATAGTCTAGGTCAAGGGTGTCTAATAACTTAGTTCCCTATAACAAAGGCTCTGATACCAATCTGTCACACCCCAACCGCCGGCGGAAACGTCGGGGCGGGACATGTAGACTGTTCATGAGCACAAGGTTTACTAGATTTCAATATTTAATCATCAATTTCATTTCAAATAATTCAACCACAAATAGCAAAATTCAACAAGTACATAAATAAAAATACAAATTGTTCTTTGAATTTAAATTAACTAAGTCCAATCTTAAGTGTAGCATGTCTTGATCAAACTCACACATTAGCACCTGAAACATGAATAAAATAAGGTCAACTAAAAAGTTGGTGAGCATACATAGGTTTGTACATAGATAGTGTATAAATATGAATCAACAAATCCTTACAAGTCATGATAAATAAGGCATTTATGGGGAGCAGCTATCGTGTAACTAAAGTACAATCAAACCTTTGTAACTAGCATGCAAATTGTGTTGTCGGTAACAATCACCCCAATCTGGGTGGGTTTGTCAGACTCAATAGATCTATCATTGTTAACCGTCGGCTTAAATAGTTAATGATTGCACATAATTTGCACACAAAAGTTAACACACCTAGCACTCAAACATAAAGCTCAAATTTGCACACATGAATGTAAACATGAATTGTGTTTGTGTAGTTTATGTAAATGTAAACTATTGTTTGTATAAAAATTCATGAATCACCCCAAAAGGTGTAAAAGAGAAAAGGGGCTATGTAATACTCACTTGATTCAAGAGTGTTGCTAGCACGCAAGACTAGGTAGCAAAACGGTCCTTGTAACTCACCACGTTAACCTAGTGTGTAATATATATCAAATTAATAATGTGTACGATAGTCTAGGTCCAAGTCTCGGGTTTAATTGAGTGTGTGTACAAAGAGTGGTAGTATGTACAGGAGTGTAGGAAACTGTGGTTTGTTCTTGAATTGGGTTTGTATAAAATGAAAGATTTGAAATGAATAGTTTTAAAATATTTTAATTGGGGTTTGAGTTTGAATAACTAAATAATTTAAATAATTGATATTTAGTTATTTAGTTATGAAAATAGTGTGTGGATTATCTTAAACATAAATTAAATAAATAATTTCGTTTTATTTATTTATTTATAAAAATGTGTAAAAATAATATTTATTTATAAAGATGTGAAAATGATATTTATTAATAAAGATGTGAAAATGATATCTATTTATAATGATGTGAAAATGATATTTATTTATAATAAATATACCTTTAACCCCTTTTTTGTAGTTTATAATAAATAAACTTATTTATTTATTTATCATTTTAAAAATAAGTATTTGATTTAAATAAAGTTAAAATTTTATAAACTTTATAAAAGCAAATATTTTATTTGAAGTTAATTTCATTTAAATATTTAATATCTAAATTTTTGTTGTAATTATTTAATATACAATTTGAACAACGAAATTCGTAATAAAACTGAATTTATATTGAAAATTTACAAATCTGGTTTTATTCTGTTACAAATATTGTAAGGTTTATAAAAATATTTTTTATAAAATTTCTTGAGCTTTAAAAATCGATTTAAAAAATATATACAGCTCACCCGGTTCGAACCCGGGTGGCTGTTGTGTGAGTTTCAAGCCGCAACCACTGGACCAGGAGCTTATCATGTTATAGAGTCAGTTTGATTTGGATATAACCCGATCAGTACAGGCGGTCGGGTCTGGCTTGAGGCACGCGTAAAAAGAACCACCGAGGGTGGGTTTCGAACCCGCGACCACAAGTGTACGGGTCACGCATTTTAACCGGAGGAACTGGGCAGAGGCCTTGAAAGATAACCCACCCGCTATACATAAATAAGCAAACCCAAATCGCCGATTTGCCATGATCATCCCAAACCCAAAACCCGATTCCCTGATTGAAACCCTAATCGATTATCGGTGAGTTTAATTAACGAAAGGTTTAGGGTTTCTGATAATCAAAGGATTCTGAATTTAATGATGTAACTTAATTGGATTTCCGTGCTCTTTTGATGTGTGCTTAACCGATTCAAAGGAAAAAAACCCTAGATTGTTCTTGAGCAAAATGAGATTAACATTTGATTGTAAAAAGGCTCGGAATCATGGGGCTTTTGAATTAGGCATTAAAACGAAACTATTGGTATAACTATTACCTGAAACGATTACGAATCGAAGACGATTGACGGGATGTAGGAGCTCGGTGTTCTTGGAGCTCGCCGGAGTTCCAGAGGTGAATGCCGAGTTTGTAAGTGCTGAGAAGGTTTCAAAAAGGTTTTGTGAAGATGTGTGAATAATCCAAACTGATCAATTTCGCTTAATTTGCTTGATTTGATTCGGAAGAGTAGGGAAACAGCTGTAACATGGTTTACGCGTGAATTAAAAAGAAATTTGATGAATTTAGTCGCGATTAGTGTCCCAATTCATAGTAGCAATGACTGAGCGTGATTTACGGATATCAATGGGTTTGAATTTCTTGATTTTGAATTCAATTTGGCTTGGTTTGACTCTGTAAAGTCAAACCCATTTGAAATTCGAATTATGTCGCGAAATTTGTTAACTTGATTTGAAAACTGTGTTGGAAAGGGTCGGGAATCGTTCAAGCATATCAGGGCAAGTCCATTGAATACAGATTTGACCGATTTCAAGGTTGAATTGCAAGATTTCATCTCTATTGACTTTTAAAAGTCAAAGAGGGATGTTAAGTGTTCAAAACTCTTGGATGGGTTCGATTTCGGGTGAACGGGTCCAAAATTAAAGACTAAATTTTAAATTGAAGTTTTGTAATAAAATTAGTTTTTATAAAACTTGAAATCAAAACTATTATTTATTTTATCTTGAACTATTTATATAGGAAGTTCCATTTTTATAATATTATGAATTAAGGACGAATTTAATTTATTTGATACCAATGGTTATCTTTATATCTATATATATATATATGTATTTATAATTGTATACCCGTGTAAAACCCGTGAATTTGTATTGTGAATTAGGGTTTGATTGTTGGTATGAATGCAATAAATCAGTGTACTAGATTTTGGAATTGAATGCGTTACATTGAATTGGAACTAAAGATAATAAAATCAGAAATGTTACAGACAGAATCCATCCAAGAGACTCTAAGATCGAAAACCGACGAATCAAACAACTAATATAAGATAATACGCCATCAAACTGAGATAATCACAAAACATTATCTTGTATTCACTTAGAGAATTAGTACAATCAGTAGTGCAATACTATGAATTATAGAGATACAAAACAGATACAAGTTCTAGTTCTATCTAGCTTTCAAATACAAGACTTATATATAGTAATAAGATTTAGTCCAAAAACTCTGATCGTCCGAAAAAGATTTCGATCGAAATCTTTTTCGATCGATAAAGTTTTCGGTCGAAAACTTTACATTTAAGCGTATATCAAAATAGAAACTTGAATTCGATGGACTACTATGTTCCAACACTCTTGTGATCTAAATAGATGGTGCATTTTACTCAGTACAAGTAATGCCTCCAAATCTTCAATGCGAATACAACTGCCGCGAGCTACAGGTCGCGAGTCGGGTAGTTGACTTCGTGAACCTTCAGCTGTCGTAATGCATACGTGATCACCTTTACCCTATGCATAAATACACATCCTAACCCTCGACCCGAAGCGTCAGAATATACCACCACGTCCTCATTACCGTCGGGTAGTGCTAACACTAGGGCTTGGGTCAGCTCCTTCTTTAACTCTTCAAATGGTTTAGACTGAGCCTGACCCCATTTGTACACCTTCGAGAAGTCATGAATAAACCTTTCATTGTAGCCTGCCAATCCCAGAAGACTTCGTAACTCAGTCGGCATCTTCAGGATTTCCCATTCCTTTATTGTCGCGATCTTTGCCGGGTCAACTGATGTAGTGCAAAACACACACCTTATTTCCGATTGTATTCGTGCGTTTTTAAAGTTTCGTATTCGTTTTGAGTGGGTTTTAGTTTGTATTTGAGTTTATGTTGTGTTTTCAGGTGCTCGTATGAATTACGAAGTCATATCATGAAGAGATCGAGCACGAGAAGAAGCCCAAGGAAATCAAGAAGAAAAGTTGGAAATTTACTTCTTCGCGGTATGCGAAGATGAGGGAACAAGACCTCGTGGTACGCGAGGAAACCCAGAAAGTCGGCCGACTGTTTTGGTCTTCGCGGTATGCGAAGGGCCAAGCTATGTGTCTCGCGGTACGCGAGGAACCTAGAAATCCGCAAAAAGCCCTAATTTGTTATTAAATCGAATTTGATTACCATAATGAGAGGTGTTCGACATTCAGCCGTCAGAGGGTGTTCTTTAGGCGATTTTGGGGATGGAGAAGACAACTGAAGTGCAAGTTTGACGCTTTCGATTCCGGGTTTGTTAGTTTTAGCTTATTCAGTTTCCAAGTTTCGATCTTTGTCTTTGATTAGTTTGTTTTAGACCATGTTTGGATCAAATGTTTCTGTGTTTTTGGTTTTGAAAATGATTCTAGGCTAAACATTATATACTGCCTTGGTCATTGATGATAACTTGTTAAAGTTTTGATCTTTTATCGGTTTTTGGATTCTAATGTTGGTTTGATGATTTTGTAAAGATCTTAGTTCAATAATTATGATGTTATGCATGCTTTGAAGCTGATTTATAATTGATTACAGTTCCATATGCTGCTTGTGAGTGTCTTTTAGTTTGAGTAGTGTATCTAGATCATAGACTGTGTGTTTGTGATTAGGTGGTGGTTTGCTAGACGTAGTAATCCATAGGAACGATGATTAAGAGTATGTTAGATCTGAGTGTTCTTCTGATCTCGATACCCGAAAGGTAACAGGTAGTAGGTCAATCTTCGTTATTAGT
Source organism: Smallanthus sonchifolius (assembly GCA_023525975.1). Taxonomy (NCBI): domain Eukaryota; kingdom Viridiplantae; phylum Streptophyta; class Magnoliopsida; order Asterales; family Asteraceae; genus Smallanthus; species Smallanthus sonchifolius. The sequence continues at coordinate 94,953,090 of CM042021.1, read as the reverse complement.
ATTCTGAGTGTAAACTATCTGAGAGGAAGTTGCCTTAGGTTTTTAGTAATTGTTTCTAATCCGAGTCATAGCTTGTTGATCTGAGATTACCCCGTGCGTTCCTTGAATATACAGTGACGGTGAGACCAAGAGGTGATCTGTCTGTAGGGTACTTTATTGTTTTTTAGAGAGATTGAAAGGTAATCCAACATCTGGTGAACGTTTTGCATCTTTAGAGTTTCCTTTTGGTGACACCCTAAGAGTGATTAGGGATCCACTAGGTTGTCTAGAGTTGTTATCCTTAGATACCAAGTGCATCATAGTTTCCATAACCGCTTGAAGTTTGAGCCTTACAAGTAGGATTCCGACCTAGGTAGTGTTTTTCTCCATCTTTATATTCCCCGAGTCTTTCATCTGATTGTTAGTGTCATTTGTTTGTTTCATAATGCTGATTTCATTAGTTTAACCATTAGTAGTAGAAACCCCCCAAACCAATAATCTTAGTTCTAGTCAGAGTCTAGTTTAGTTATACAGTATCTCTAGGGTTCGATGTCACACCCCGCCCTGGGCACCCCAGGGCGTTCCTGGGCTGCGACATCCGTTGGCACCTTCGGTACCTGCTTTGATTCCAGAGTTTGTTTTGTGCAGCGAAATAACATTTGAAATTGGATCGTTTCATCTCCACCACAAAGGTTTTTGTAAATTCTGAAATCTCGTTGTGTAGGCGAATTTATCTTTATTTAAATAATTGGGTATGAAAACCCGATCGTTTGTACATTTGATTTCAAATCAAAACTCTGACGCAAAGTTAGTAGGTTTACAAGGAAGTAATCTGCCTAAGGAAAGTGTAGTCCTTCGGTCACCTTAACCATGTTTATTCTTTGGGGTCTTTCTGTGCAATGCACGTCCTGTAATAACATATATTCGGTTGCACATGGTCTATGTGTGTGGCCCGACCCGGCTGTGCAACAAAACTTTCATCGGGACTTAGGTCGTAGCCGTTCCCGGTACGATGAGGTCATATCATTCTTTTTCAGAAAACATTTGAAAATGAATGTCAGCTACGTGCTGGTGAATACTTTATGACCACAAATCATTTTCATAAACATGGCAAAATAGTTTAATTAAACAATTAAACATTTCATCGTCGATGGATTCTAGTGATTATACACTTTCTTCCCTTTCAACCATTTGTATACATTGGACAAGTACTCGAGGGCTACACTGCCAAACTGGCACTCCTGTGTTTTACACAATCACCCGACATACAAGCCAACCCCGCCCGGCCCAATTGGATCTAGAGCGAGTATAAATATTTGATCAAACTTTACGTACACTTCATGGGTAATCACATCCGCAGGGGTAAAACCCCTAATTCTGGGATTAGTATGAGTAAATATTTAATTATCGTGTTTTTCCCTTTTCGTAAATGTAAATCGTTTGATCTTTTGCATAAAGGTGCCCATAGCACAATCACGTCTTATAAATTGTTTTGACAGACTCTTGTTCAGTGTGAATGAGTATTCACCTTGATTTCTAAGTCAGAGATCGAAAGATAATAATCTTAGTGCTTAAGTAGTCTCTTAGAGTTGACTCCTAAGGCTTTAGCACCTTATCTTGCACTTCTATGCATTCTTCGGGTTTCTTTGGCTCTAAACGCTCGAGTCCGTTAAATAAACGATCGTTGGTCGGACCGAGAGTAGCGGCTTGGGAGTCGGGACAGCTGGAGGGCTCGGGAGTAGGGAAAGTTTGAGATGTTTGAGTGCTGGATGTGTAGAAAATGAGAAGCAATGAGCCTCTATTTATAGGCCTGATGTACGCCCATGTCGGACCGTTATCCAGGGGGATATCGGTCCGATATACCTCCTTTGATCTGCATGCGCGCCAAGTGGCAGCCATGCAAAGCTAGTGTGCCACCCGTCCATAGCGGACCGAGTCGGCGTGCTATGTCAGTCCGAATTCTGTCCACGCGTCTGACATTCTGACGCATGCCCTACATGTGTCTCGACATGTGTCTGGTGCAGAGGGTTCCTAGGGGTTTGCGTTTCGGACTGTTTTCCAGGAGCTTTGAGCCGTCACGATCCCCGTAAACCAAAATCTCGCTACCATCTGGAGCTTTGAGCTGAACTATCTTTTTTCTACATACTATCCGGGCTTCGTTTGTAGCTAACCAATCCATACCCAAGACTATATCAAATCCTGCCAAGGTCATAACACACAACTTAATTGGTAATCTATGGCCATGTATCTTTATCATGCAATTCTCCACTAGTTCAATCATTCTTGTGGTTTTACCCACAGTAGTCTGTATATTAAAGGCATGCTCTACTCTAGTAACTTTGCATTTCATTCTTTTACATATAGATGATGATATGAAACTCCTACTGGCACCGGAATCAAATAATACTAAGACAAAGGTGTGCTCAAGGATGAACGTACTTGACACAACATCGGGGTCACCTTTAGCTTCCTCCTGTGTCAGGTCCTTGCCTTTGGCTTTTAAGCTTCCTTCCCTTTATTGGTAAGATGATGATGTAAAGGATGATTGTGGTGTTGGATTAGGCCATAAGGAGTGCAATAGGGAGTCTATTAAGTTTTCTTTGTTAACTTCCAAGAATACAGAATCATGTACATCTGATTTTGTTGGTAGTAATAGTGGATCTTGTTCTTGTTCAGTTATTTTGAATTCTGATTGTAATGAACAGAGTAGCTGTAGTGATTTTAATTCTATGAATGCTTCTTTTTTTAATGATTCTGTTAATATTATTTCAAGAAATCAGTTTGAAAGATTCATGACAGAAGAAATTCCAATCTTCACCCCAACATCAACAAGTCAATGTGATAGTTAAAGCAATCCAGACTATCTGTCCACACGAGACAGTTAAGAAAGTGAATATGATTCAGATCGATCCACTGAACCATCAACAGAAACATACAATGAATCCGATGTTGAAGCAAAATCGATAACCAAAGCAGTTGAAGTTAAAATCAAAGTTGATAAAAGATCCGATCAAGAATCATCAACAACTCATGTTGAACAAAAGAAGGAATATTACATCAAAGGCAAATTCAGAAAGCCATTCAAAGTGCCTATTTAGCAGCAATCATCCTCATTATCTTACCAACCGCCACCTAAAAGAAAATCTTTTAAACATGTCAATTGTTTTACTTGTAGGAAGGGTGGTCGTACTGCTAGGCAATGCAGTCGTGAATCATATCACAATGATTGGGTCGAATTTGAATGACCTAAGATGCATAATGTGGGATACTATAATAGACACCAACATGATCACCATCCGTTTTATCACAAAACTGACAGGTTTCGTCATAATGTAAACACATGTTGGTAGCGAACCAGACGTGATAGAACTGCTAAATTTGATGTTCCACCCAAGTTGAAAAAGACTTGGGTTCTGATTTCAAAATAAATTGTCTTATATGTGACAGTGTTTTCCTAGGAGGACTATTGATAATGCATGGAATGTTGATAGTGGGTGCTCTCATCACATGACCGGGCTAGAGGATCTGCTGACTGACTTCAGAATTATCGATGGGGGATACGATGCTTTTGCCGACGACGAGAAAGGAGGAAAGATAATCGGGCAAGGAAATGTGTGAAATGGAACTCTCACCTTGGAGAAATTCAACCTCATTCCAGAACTTTGTTATGATCTGATGAGTGTATCACAAATTTGTGATAAAGAGTTGTTTATGCTGTTCAACAATGTTGAATGTCTATTCCTCAAACCAGGACTCGTCGTTCCTGATGATCTGATTTTGATGACGACACCGCGAAAGAACAAAACCTACGTGGTGGACATGAATGATCCCGAGACTAAAGCATCTGTGGCTTGCCTGTTATCTAAGGCTTCTGATTCTGAATCATTGTTGTGGCATCGTCGACTTACCCATGTGAATTTTAAAAACATAAATCGTTTGGTTTACCCTCCAAGGACTTCAATTTTTCAGAACAATGCAAGGTCTGTGCTAAAGGCAAACAACGTAAGAAGTCGCATAAGTCCAAAGCAGTGAATTTCATCTCTGTTCCACTTCAATTACTACATATGGACCTTTTTGGTCCCGTCAGTGTAAAGAGCAATTCTAAAAATTCATATTGTTTGGTTGTGACAAATGATTTCTCAAGGTATTCTTAGGTTAATTTCTTAGCTAGCAAAGATGAAACCGCTGATGTGCTGAAGAGTCTTATTCTCAAAATTGAAAAGATCTGCAAGCGTTTGGTTATTTCTATCAAAAGCGACAATGGCACCGAGTTTAAAAATCATGTCTTGAATGAATTTTGTGAAAGCAAAGGTATTTCTAGACAATTCAGTGCTGCCAGGACACCACAACAGAACGAAGTTGCTGAAATAAAGAACTGAACATTAGTCGAGGCTGCTAGAACGATGCTGATAGATTCGAAGCTTCCTATTATTTTCTGGGCAGAAGCAGTTAAAACTGCTAATTATGTTCTGAATCGCGCTCTAGTGGTCAAACTCACAACAAGACCTCTTATGAATTGTTTCATGGACGAAAGCCCCTGATTGAATTCTTTATAGCGTTTGGATGTTCATGTACTCTGTTGAACACCGCTGAGAATCTTGCAAAGTTCGGAGTAGTGTGAGATGAATGTTACTTCATTGGATATTTGTCGTCTAAAAAAGCATACCGCATCTATAACAAGAGAACCAAGATCGTGCATGAATCGTACTATGTTGATTGGCAGGAAATTAAATCTACAAACACTGGAACTGGTCCCGACTGGTTCTATGATGCAGACATTATTTTCAATAACTTCATTCCTCCTGCACCACTCGTCCCTGAATCCATTCCTTCCACTGAACCATCATTCATTCCATCCATCCACGCAGAGGATGAATTTATGCCTTTCTCAACCAGAATAACGCTGATCATTGTTGATCCTTTGTCTGTCTCAAATAACAGTGTAGTAACCTCTTCTCACACTAAAGTTGCTGAGACTGTTCCTTCTGATACTTCTGGTGATGCCACTTCTGATCAAACAGCTCATGTTGATTCAAATGTCGTTCCTCTTGATAAGAACTTGGCAAATGATCCCTCTATTCATTTTGACCATGATTCGAAAGAAGGAGCTGATTCTATTCCTGACGTTCATTTAACGAACCTTCCAGAACAAGTTGATGTTCCTGATGGGAAGACTTTTAAGACTCTGTCAAATCACCCTTTTGAGAATGTGATTGGACCTATTACTAAGGGTGTTCGTACAAGAAGTTACTCAACTCCTTACAACGTGACTCTTTGTGTCTGTTTCTTATTATAGGATGTTCCAAATAATATTTCTATGGCCCTCAAGGATTCAAGCTGGATAGATGCTATGCAAGAAGAACTGGTCCAGTTCTGAAAATTGAAAGTATGGGATCTTGTTGACCTTCCGAAGAATAAGTACCCAATTAGTACTCGATGGGTGTTATGAACAAGACCGATGAAAGAAATGTGGTGATAAAGAATAAAGCAAGATTGGTTATGCAAGGTTTTGCCCAAGAAGAGGGTATTGATTATGAGGAGGTATTTGCTCCTGTGGCTCGTTTGGAAGCAATAAGGATTTTCCTGGCTTATGCTTGTTACAAGAACTTTAAGGTCTATCAAATGGACGTTAAGAGTGCATTCTTATACGGGAAGGTTATGGAGGAAGTTTATGTTTGCCATCCTCCAGGGTTCGAAGATCCAGATTATCCGAGTCGAGTCTACAAGTTGGACAAAGCTATGTACGGACTTCATCAGGCCCCGAGGGCTTGGTATGATACTCTGTCAACTTATCTTCTACAGAATGGCTTCGAACGGGGGAAGATTGATATGACTTTATTCAAAAGGAAGATCGGAAAGGATATCATGCTTGTGAAGATTTATGTTTATGACATAATCTTCGGCTCAACCAATGAGAAGCTGTGTAGAGAGTTTGAGGACGTAATGAAGGCAAAGTTTGAAATGAGCAAAATGGGCGAGCTCACATTCTTTCTGGGATTAAAAGTATGTTCAAGATATGCTCAAAAAGTTCCAGATGACTTATTCTAAGGCAGCTTCAACTCCATTTGCTACTCAAACTTCTTTGACATCCGATCCAGAAGGAAAACACGTCGATAGACATCATTACCGTTCAATGATAGGCACTTTGCTATATCTCACTACTAGTCGTCCAGATATTATGTTCGCTGTTTGCTATTATGCCCGTTATCAAACTAATCCCAAGGAATCCCATGAAATCGTTGTGAAAAGAATATTTCGCTACCTGAAAGGCACTCCCAAGTTAGGGCTTTGGTATCCAAAATCCAACAACTTTGATTTGGTCGCCTACTCTGATAGCGATCATGGAGGATATCAACTTGGCAGAAAGGCTGTGTCACGGGATGTCAGTACTTGGGATACTGTTTGGGGTCTTGGAAATGAAGAAACAAACTTTCATCTCCATTTCTTCTGATGAAGCTGAGTATATTGCTGCTTCTAGTTGTTGCTCTAAAATCCTATTGATTCAACATCAAATAATGGATTATGGCATCAATTTGAAGCAAACTCCGATGTTCATCGACAAAGAAGCATGTGTGAAAGTCGTCAAGAACCCAATCTATCATTCTAAAACAAAGCACATTGACGTACGGGTTCATGCCATTCGGGATGCATATGAAAAGAAATACATTCAAGTCCTTCTAGTGAATACAAATGATCAAAAGGCTGACATCTTCATGAAGGCATTCGATAAGTCCAAGTTTCTTGATCTCATTCATAAATTAGGGCTGTTGAACTTTGAGTAACATCTTCAATCCCTCATGCATTGTATATATATTCTTTCAAAAATCCAAAAATATTTTCTCAACCAAAATGATTTGAAAATCGAGCTGTAAAAATATTGTTTTCTTTTTGGAAAATTCCATTTATAGAAGGATGATCATAAATAAAATTTTCGGGGGAAAGTTTGTGAATAGAATAGAAAAGAAAATGTTTGAAAAAGATATGTGTTGTCTTTGCATAACTGTTATTGTGGGAAATGATAGTTGAACTGACTTGACTTGATCACTGCATGAATAGGACCGACAAAAGAAAGCGGTTATAGTGCAAGGACGTGTTGGTAGGCTCCGCATTCAAACCAATAGACCACAACTCAGCGACAAAGATAATGACAGCTGAAACGTGTACACCCATCTTGTTCAGGCTTGCACATAACAATAGTCCCATCACAAAGGGGTTGCGAGTTTCTATTACTATATATATATACAAAAGAAAAGCAAAAGCTCAAAAAGACACGCAATGATGTGCATTAGGTAAATAAAAGGCACGCAATGACGTGCAACTGGAAAAGACACTAATGTTGTGCATCTTAGTACTGAATCAATCTGCAAAGAAGAAACTCTTGAGCAAAAGACACGCAGTGTTAATGTTGTGCATTAGGAAACAAATCAAAAGATACACAATGTTAGTGTGTGCATACGATATAAGTAAATATTTTTTCTTTTTGGGCTCTTGTTGTGACTGGTGAAGGGATTTTCTTGTCAAAAATATAGCATGTAAGTCCGACGTGCAAGTAAGTCCTGCTTATTTTAGTAATTAGAACATGTAAGTCCGTCGTGCCATGTCTCTGAACCAAAATCATTTTAAAGATACCCTGAACTGTTCACAGACCCGTGCTAGTTATGCTTATATAGCCATTTTAGGTTTCTCGATGATCATCTTCTCTGCTTATGCGATGGCATATACCTGAAGCTCTCATCATTAGAATCAAAAGACCATGAGGATGGGTAGGTTATACCTAACAAGCGTAGGGAACACTGACTTCATTTTAATACCACCAAAAGCATGATAAACGATCACAAGTTGTGCGTTGAAAGAATGATGTGTTGAAGCAATTCTTGTGACAATCACTCTGAAGCTGTTTACTCTAAAGCTGTGTAGACATCTCCAGAGCTGCTGTCAAGGGGGAGTTTGTTGAAGCAATTCTTGTGACAAGCACTCTGAAGATTGTTTTTACTTATGTATTGTCCTTATGTATTTGTATTTGTATATCAACATCTGTATGTATTGGTTTATCGAGTTGTAATCATGTTCGTAGGTACTTGTCATTGTATTCATCATTGTTAAGTGTTGTGCGCACTTAACAAGTGTGCAGGTTGCTCAACTTGCGTCCTTAGCAAGTACGCAAGAACATTGTCTGCGTACTTGCTAAGTACGCAGGAAGAAAGCCCTGCGCACTTAACAAGTGCGCAGGCAACATGTCTAGTATAAATAGGCTAGGTTAACAGAAGTTATGTACGCAGACATTTGCACTCAGTATTATTCTCTCTGTAACCTTCAAGTTTATAATAGACGGATTTTGAAAGTGATTTCGTTGTCGGTTTACTCTGTGTTGCTTGATTCTCCACCTAGTCATGGGCATTCCGCACCTGGTCCGACTAGTCACACACCCACACGTAACAATTCGAGTACAAGTGTTATCAGAGCTTAGCTCTTGATTTCAAGTGTTGTGAGTGTGTTAGGAGCATCTTCTACACATCCTACAGAGATTTTGCAAGCAAAAGTGGGTGTTTTTTATTGATTTTTGTGATAAAATAGGGGTAGCTCTTGAGCACTATTTTAGAAGCAAAAATCACTCAAAAACCCAACTTTTGTTGTGTATTTGAGTGTTTTGAGCATCAAAGGTTGGTTAGAAATGACTTTCTGACCCTTTGGCTCATTTTGTTTGGTCATATCTTCAATTTCTTCTGTCTCCGGTGTGATTCCAATGACCGAAAAAAGTTAATCTTTCAACCTTTATGATTTGTCTGCCGATGATGCCGCAAATGTGTATGAATTATTTGGTGGCGGTGATGACTCCAGTTTCTCAACCCGTGCTACTGTACCGATTGTAACTCCTGATTTCAATGCTGCATCTGCATCTGGAACTCATGACAGTGATAACATTGAAGATGTTCATGTTGACGGAAATGACGCTCAATATAATCCTAACACTCGTGTTGGAAATGAAGCTCCAGCTGATCCAAACATTGAATCTTCTTCTTCTGTAACACAGGATATGGGGGAGTTGGGCAGGAACCTCGATTCAGAAATTCAGGAACCAAATGTACCAGAGACGAGAGTGCATAAGAATCATCCAATTGACAACATTATTGGTGATCCTCATGCCGGTGTTCAAACTCGTCATAGAACCATTGCTGAGAACACTAGTTTGTACTCTGAGATACTTGACACTGGTGTCATATAAACATGTTTGCATGCTGCATTCGTGTAGAGCCGAAGAATGTGAAGGAGGCTCTCGCTGACAACTGCTGGATTGAGGCGATGCAAGAAGAACTGTCTCAATTCCAAAAGTTGCATGTGTGGGATTTGGTTGACTTGCCAAGAGGCGTACAACCAATTGGAACCAGATGGGTGTTCAAGTGCAAGACGGATGATCGTCATGTTATAGTGAAGAATAAAGAAAGGTTGGTTTTTTAGGGTTTTTATCAACAAGAGGGCTTGGATTACACAGAAGTATATGCCCCAGTTGCTAGACTTGAGGCCATTCGACTGTTTCTGGCTTATGCCTCCTATGTCGGCTTCAAGGTCTATCAACTTGATGTGAAGAGTGCTTTACTATATGGAAAAGTTCATGAAGAGGTCTATGTCACTCAACCTCTCGGCTTTGAAGATCCGCATAATATCAATAAGGTGTATAAGCTCGACAAAGCACTTTATGGTCTTCATCAAGCACCTCGGGCATGGTATGAGACATTATCAAAACATCTACTGTCAAATGGTTTCGACCGTGGACAGATTGACTCGAACCTCTTCATTCGGAAAGCAAGAGGTGATATTCTTCTTGTACAAGTGTATGTCGACGACATTATCTTTGGGTCTACAAATGAAGAGATGTGTAGGGAATTCGAACAGGTGATGAAGTCCAAGTTTGAGATGAGTAACATGGGTGAATTGTCGTTCTTCCTGGGTCTGCAAGTCAGTCAAAGAGAGGACGGCATTTATCTTCATCAAACAAAGTATGTGCAGGACATCTTGTCAAAATACAAGATGAATGATAGCAGTACTTATGGCACACCTATCTCCGTCAATCATGGTCTGCATCCAGACAAAGATGGAAAGGATGTGGATTGCAAATTGTACCATGAGATGATCGGATCTCTTATGTATCTCATAGCTTCAAGGCCCGACATAATGTTTGCTGTATGTTTGTGCTCAAGGTTTCAGTCACAACCGAATGAGTCTCATATGATAGCTGTCAAGAGGATATTTAGATACTTGAAAGGGAAACCCCGATTGGGTCTTTGGTACTCAAAGAAGTAGTCATTTGACTTCAAAGCCTATACTGATTCAGACTATGGCGGTTGTAACCTTGATAGAAAGTCAACTTCTGGTGGATGTCAATTCTTGGGAGACAAACTGGTTTCCTAGCAGTGTAAGAAGCAGTCAACGGTTTCTGTCTCAACATGTGAAGCAGAGTACATTTGCTGCAGCTAGCGGTTGTTCTCAGATATTGTGGATTCAGCAGCAATTGAAAGACTACGGCTTAAACTTCACTGGAAATCCACTGTTCATTGACAACAATACCACCATGCCCATCACAAACAACCCGGTGAAACATTCCAAAACTAAACATATTGAAATTTGCCATCATTTCATCCGTGATTGTGCTGAAAAGCATCTCATTGAACTTGTAGAGGTTCACACGGATGACAAATTTGCTGACCTTTTCACTAAGGCGTTTGATCGAACCCGCTTTGAACATCTTGTCAACTTAATAGGAATGTTCAATCCAGAGTGAAAACTTGTTTTTCTTAAATCAATTCAATTCATGAAACTTAAAGTTTATATCTTTTAAATTTTCTCTATAGTTCTTTTACTTTTCAAATATTTTACAAAAATCCAAACAAAATAGAAAATGGAGAAAATTTCAAAGTTATCTTGACAAAAGAGGAAATGATAGTACATCAGTAATGATCTAAACGCCATAGATTGCTCATATGGGAAATGATTGCGTCATACTTACTTTATTGTTTAAATTGTTGTGTTTTTAATCTTCTTATTTACAAGTTATTTGAATTATCAGTAGGTTGTAAGCGTCTTTGAATCACTAGTAGTGTGGAAACTAAATCTAGACTACAAATGTGATTTGAACCCATGTATGCATGTGTGAGTGTGTAAAAGAATACAAAAAGATCATTATCAGATAAATGATGTAAGATTTTAGCAAATATTTTCTTAAGAGACCAGTTTCGGGTTATGTCTTTAGCACAATTACTACGGTTCATCTCACTGCCCATACTCACAAGTATGCAATGAGAGATTGAATCAAGACATGTCTTTACATCAACCGGTGAGCATGTATTCACCCTTGAATCATACCTAATTCATTGAAATCAAATCCAGATAAAAGTTGGATCACCTTACATAAATCCTCAGACTCCATATCTATTAACCTGAATCATCATATGATATTCATAGAAGAAGATCCAATCAAACCAAGACATCTAAATCACTCGATTCTAAATCTTATGATTCTTGATAATGCTTATGGCTTCTGCTTGATTTTTTCTTTGCTAAACGATGTAACTTCATTCTGGAAATTTGAAAATCTTTGGGAAAATCTTAGATGCCTTGAGATAGTGCAATTTACATTTCTATAGCATATCAGTGGGGTACACGTTGTATATCTTAAAATTAATACCTTAACACACAAGAACGTGATACAAAGATGCTTATGGTTTCAAATCTTATAATATTGCCAACTTGAATTACTTGTTTATGTGCTTATTACATATGAATAAATTGTAATCCATGACATGATCCCATATTCATTGACATTTATCTTGTATCGTTTTTGCTACAATTTAGCCTGATATGATCCTCTGCTCGTGTCTTTGATCAAAAATAACTTGTGTGTGCATATGTGTATATCGTTACTCAAAAAAGATCAAAAAGATTTTAAGTCTTTCAATGACATATTCAATGATGCTAGCATACGAGAGTTGGATGTTTTTGAAGCAGCTGAAGAAGAAGAAGAAGAAAAGCCCGAGGATCCAGTGGAGGAGAGGCCCAAGGAAGATTAAAGCGTCAGGAATGCAACGGTTTCGGGGGAAATTATTGGAACCTGATAAACCGTTGTATTCCAGACAAATTATAGGGGTTGTTTTGTAATTATTGTAAATTTAGGTTTTTGGTCTGAGAGTCGCTAGCGACTCTCAACAGTCGCTAGGTCGGTTGCCAGCCGAATCTCGTTGAGAGTCAGCAATCTGTTTGGCGACTCTTACTATGTTCTATAAATAGCAGACCAAAAACCTAGCATTTACACCTTTTGATTGTGCGTCGTTATTATAGTCGTTTAGATAGCCGGTTATAGGGGTTTGTGTAATCGTTGTTGATTCAGGAGCTTATTTGTAATTGAAATCAGTGGATATTTATGAATCTGAGTAGTTTTTGTTCATTGTGTGATTGCTCTTCATCTTGATTTTCTTTGTTTCATCAACAGTCAGCTTCATAATAGCTGATTTGTTGATTGTATCATGTCTAGAATCATTCTAGCACTGGGATCCGACTTTCAAGACCTACAGTACTATTTATGTTAAAGCATTTATTGTCTACTATCTGTACTAAGGTATTATTGTCCATGTTCTAAATTAGGACATTGACTACCTTCTTTCACTATCTTTCCATGGATGGGTTGCTTTGACTGACATTCATTTCCTTTCATTTGTCCCATTCTCAGTTCAAGTTCAGACATTATCGCAAATGTCCGAATCTCTCAAACTATGGTTCTAATACCAACTTGAAATGCCCCAAAACAGGTACACCTCATAGTTGGCACAAAACATAACAAGCATAGTTCTTAAACTGAAACGCCCCTACTGACTTTGCGTCAGAGTTTTGATTTGAAATCAAATGTACAAACGATCGGGTGTTCATACCTTGTTATTTAAATAAAGATAATCTTTTGTCTACACGGCAAGATTTTGAGATTTACAGAACCAACCTTTAAGGTTGAGATGAAACGATCTATTTTCAAACGTTATACTGCTGCACAAAACCAAACTCTGAAATCAAAGCAGGTACCGAAGGTGCCAACTGGCGTCGCAGCCCTGTAACGTCCAGGGGATGCCCGGGTGGGGTGTGACATTGGTTGGTATCAGAGCATGAGGTTTTAGCAAATTAGATACATGGAGTTAGTATCTAAGCTCTAACCAGTTTAAGCAGAGACATGCCTACTAGCGAAGTAGGTAGACACTTGCCTTTAAGCTAAATAGTGTCAAACATGCAGGTAGTACTATGTCAGGAGGACAAGGATACCATAGCTACTATAACCCTATTATTACTACTAAACAAGTACCTGTAGCTAATCCATACGCACCCACGAAAGTAGGAGACTTCTCATGGTATCACGCTCTGCCAAAGGCACCAATAAAGGAGGAATATGAATCGGACCACCTGAGCCAAATGTGTGGCCCTGACTTTAGTAACTGGAGGTGCACACCACCACATTACCCAGTACCTCCTCCACCAACATATCCTCCAATTCTAAATCCCCCACCGCCGATGTATCCTCCTCCCACAAATCAATTCGAGGCAGGGTCTAGCAAGAGGGCCACTAAGCCCCGAATGAGGGTAAGGGAACCTGTTGAAAAGCTTTCAATCATAGGAGCTAGTCTGGATGAGATATATAAAAATATAGAAAATTATGAAAGCTCCGAATCCGAAGGATTCCTTCCTCTACCTCCAGTAGAAGCCTATTCACCGCAATCAGCTAATTATGAACCATTTGCTGATTACCTCAACAACCCAATTGTATCGGGTCCATTCATGAGTAATAATTTAGACACTGATGGAAATTACGCCAAAACAAGTTCAATGAACCAAGTAGCTTACTCCGGAATTTCTGGATCGTACATCGACTATGCAAATCATCCACAATTTTTGGATCCCTATAACCAGGATGGGTACGATCCTATGGCTGAATTTGAAGCCACATTTGATGATCCTAACACAATACCTGAGGACTATAGTCCTCGAGCTACCTTAAAACATAAACCCACTCCCGCCTACGATAATGTCTACAATGACATAGTCTTAGGACTAAGAGACCCTCCATCGAAGTTTGGATATCCCGCCTCTACACCAGGATCTCCAATAAAGTGTCTCGATCGATCGCATCGTGAAACCGATCAAGTCAAGAAAGAGCTTATTTTGACTAGGGAGGTATTGATAGAGACCGAGAAAAATCTATCAAAAGCCAAAAATAAGTTACCTCAAAAGGACAAACAGCATAAGTCCTTTGCTAAAAGAATTTAGTTTCAATGGAAAAGCTTGATGAAGGATGTCAAGAGCATGGTCAAGAAATAGGCATCCTACTATCGTTTTTATGTTATTTTCTTGTAATCCGAATAAAAATCTTATAAGTGTTTTATCCTATTAATAAAAGTATTTATTTTCCTTTCGTTTTCCTAGAATGGCAGGGAAGGGAAAAGGACATAGCTTCGTTTGTAAGTACGCACAACCTGGAAATAACGAACGAAACACAAACTCGACCGAATCCTATTCCGAAACCAATTCCGAATACACTAGCGGAACGTTTCAAAATCTAGGGGAAATAGAAACATCCAAATATTTCTATGAAACCCCAATAAGTTACTACGCCGTACCAACACTCGAAATTTATAACCAAACCTACATAAACAATTATAGCTACCAAGAAAAACTACCCGAAACTCCATACGAACACCATTACACATTGGAAGGTAAGGAAAGGGTTGATTCCAACAGACCCTACGGAACTTAACATTCCACCAATCCTACTCCAACCCATACTCGTCGGATAATCGTAGAAACCCCGGGACAAGAAAGGATTGCAGCTATGCAAGCACGCATTGGTGAACTATAGAGGATTGAAGCTGAGAAAGACGCTAAGATCGCCGCTCTACAACAAGCGTTTCTTAAAGCTAAAGGACGTTAAGATATAAAAATATATATCATCTATGTTATTTTCAATTACTGTACTGTACTTTGAAGTTTGAAATAATAAAACCTCATATCTTTCTTTATCAAAACTATCTTCTCCTAATGAGTATTATGTCTTTCGTATAGAATGTCGATAAGAACTGGACCATCCACTAATACACGTGGATGAAAGAAACAAACCGACGAGGTATTAGAAAGAGAAGCTCAAGATGATGAAATGCAGAAAATGATAAACAAAGGAATTGAGGATGCAATCCCAACATTGCTAGAGGCATTTGAAAAGGCCAAGGCTGCTAGAGCAGAGGCCAGAACCAAGGGAAAGGAGAAGGAGCACACGCTTCATAACTCCGAGCATAACAAATCAAATGACACTATTTCTGTGAGAAAGGAATATTCAAAAACTCACACCCATCAAAGTTCCAAAACCAAGAGAACCTGAGACGAGGAACACAATTCCCCCAGTGACAGTTTTATAGACAGCTACAGACAACGTCACAAAAAGAGTAGACACATGGGTTGCTCATACAATACTTTCCAAGCTTGTAAACCCTATGACTTCCTTGGGAAGGAAGGCGGAGTAGCTACACTCCGGTGGATAGAGAAAACAGAATCAGTCTTGGCCATAAGTAAATGTGTCGAAAAGGACAAGGTCCTCTATGCCTCTAACCTCTTCAAGAACTTTGCTCTTGAATGGTGGAACGCCCTAGTATCCGCCAAAGCAAGGGAAAGAGCATACATGATGAGTTGGAACTCATTCAAAGACCGAGTAAAAAGAGAAAGTTCTGTCTTATCAATGAAGTAGGGCAAATAGAACCGAAATTTCTAAACTTGAGAATGGTTGGATCAAACAACCAAGATTACATGACTAAGCTACTAGAATATTCACGTCTAATGCCACATCTGGCCACTCCAGAATTGAACCTCATAAAGAGATATATCTATGGATTGGTGAGTGAGATCCGCGATATGGTAAAGGTTTCAAAGCCCAAATCCATTGATGATGCCATGGATCTAGGTGCTTAATTAACGGACAGTATGGCCCGAACCATGGAAGAAAATAAAAAGAAGGAAACCTTCAGCCGAGGGAAGGTAGACTACAAAAAGACTAATCAAGGCTCTAGTACAAAGGAAAGCCGATCTAGCTTTCCAGAGTGCAAAACATGTAAGAAAAGTTATTTCGGAAAATGTCGACTTCTTACCACATGCCCCTAATGCAAATGCTCGGGCTATCACAACGATCAGTGTCCACGAAAGAAACTAGTCACATGCTTCAACTGTGGTGAGACCGGACACTATAGGAATGAATGCCCAAAACCAAAAGTTGTTGGAGGCTCAGGTACTAAGCCTGTCACCGAAACTAAAAAGAATGCTATAGCATATCGCTTAAATGCCAAAGAAGCTGCCAATATGACTGATGTCATATACGGTACTTTTCTTATCAATAACGCTTATGCTTTGGGGCAACCCAAAGTTTTATAGATCATAAGTTTTGTAAACTAGTTAATAAGCCTTTAGCTAAGCTAGACAAAACTTACCAAGTCGAAACCGCGAACGGAAACCTGATCTAAGTGTCTGAATCCTTGAATGACTGTTCCATCATATTATCTGGACACGTCATACCCGTACAACTCTTGCCAATGGAATTGGCCGGCTTTGACATAGTCCTTGGAAGGGATTGGTTAGCAACCAACCAAGACCATAACCTTTGTGACTCAAAAACCATTGAACTACGCACACTTTCAGGAGAAGTAGTGATGATTAAAGGAGATGAATCAACCAACCTTGTTGGCTTGCCTCTATGATAAAAGCAACAAAGTATCTCCAAAAGGGATGCCTCGCTTATCTCATACCCGTAACCACCTGCAATACCAAGCAGGAACTGAAGGATATACAAATTGTTTCCGAATATCATGATGTTTTCCCCGAAGAGTTACCTGGAATACCACCAGATCGGGAAGTGGAGTTTCAAATAAATCTTGTGTCAGGAACGGCTCCGATAGCCAAAGCCCCGTACAGATTAGCTCCTACTGAGATGGCAGAATTAAAGAAGCAACTCGATGAGTTATTGGAAAAAGAATTTATAAGACCAAGTTCCTCGCCATGGGGAGCTCCAGCACTCGTAAAGAAGAAAGACGGATTGATGAGGATGTGCATAGATTACCAGGAATTGAACAAGGTCACGATCAAGAACCGGTATCCACTTCCAAGAATCGACGATCTGTTTGATCAGCTCCAAGGAGCAAGATGCTTCTCCAAGATAGACCTACGATCAGGCTATCATCAGTTAAAAGTCCAAGAAGATGACATATCTAAGACTGCGTTCAGAACTAGATATGGTCACTTTGAGTTCACGGTTATGCCGTTCGGACTTAGAAATGCTCCCGCAGCATTTATGGACATGATGAATCGGATCTGTAAACATTACTTGGAAAAATTCGTAATCGTATACATAGATGATATACTTATTTACTCCAGGAGTAAGGACGATCATGCTGACAATCTAAGGACAATACTTGAACTATTGAGAAACGAGAAGCTCTACGCCAAATTCTCGAAGTGTGAATTTTGGTTGTCAAAGGTACAATTTCTCAGTCACGTTATAAACAAGAAAGAAATTCAAGTAAATCCAACTAAGATTGAGGCTATATCCAATTGGGAAGTCCCAAAAACGCCAACCGAAGTGAGAAGTTTCCTCGGTTTAGCCGGATATTACCGAAGATTTATTAAGGACTTTTACAAGATCGTCGATCCTTTGACTGCACTAACCCGAAAGGCAATCAAATATGACTAGGGTCCAAGGCAGAACGAAGCATTTGAAACACTAAAGCAGAAACTAACCCAAGCACCAATCCTATCGCTTGTCGAAGGCAACGAGGGTTTTGTAGTTTTCTACGATGCATCACACACTTGCGTATTGATGCAAGGAAGCAAAGTCATCGCCTATGAATCTCGACAACTTAAGGCTCACGAAAAGAACTATGCGACTCATGACCCGGAATTAGGTGCCATTATCTTTGCACTGAACTTATGGAGACATTATCTCTATGGAGTCAAGTTCAGGGTCTTCACGGACCACAAGAGTCTAAAGTATGTATTCAGTCAGAAAGAACTGAACATGAGACAAAGATGATGGATGGAAGTCTTGAGCGACTATGACTGTGAGTTATGCTATCACGAAGGCGAGGCTAATGTCGTAGCCGATGCCCTAAGTCGAAAGGAACATGAGAAACCAAATCCGGTTCGTGCCCTAAGACTTGACCTGCAAGTCAGTCTTATCTCTCAAATCAAAGAGGCGCAGAATTCGGCCTTGAAAGAGGCAAACCTCGAGCACGAGGGAATGATAGGAATGATAGAACAACTCATCATAGGAAATGATGACATCCAAAGGTTGAATAACCAACTCCGAGAAGAAATTCTCGAAGAAGCCCATAAGTCCAAGTACACAATGCACCCCGCTGGTGATAAGATATACAAAAATATGAAACCAGAATACTAGTGGATCGGCATGAAAAAGCACATAGCCAAGTATGTGGCCAAATGTCTAACCTGTTCCAAGGTTAAAACCGAACACCAAAATCCGTCTAGGCTGTTACAACAGCTAGAATTACCGGTATGGAAATGGGAAATGATTGCCATGGATTTTATCACTAAACTTCCCTGAATCAGTCGAGGAAACAACACGATATGAGTTATCATTGATCGTTTAACCAAATTTGCACATTTCCTACCGATGAAAGAAACTTTTAGTATGGACAAGTTGGCACGACTATATGTAAAAAAGATAGTATCCTTACACGGAGTGCCGTTATCCATTATGTTAGATAGGGACAGTCGATTCACGTCTCGATACTGGCACAGCTTCCAAAAAGCTCTCAGAACTCGTATAAACCTTACCACTGCATACCATCCTCAAACGAATGGGTAGAGCGAGAGGACAATCCAAACCTTGGAGGATATGCTCCGAGCATGTGTTATTGACCTAGGAGGAATTTGGGATGACCACTTACCTCTAATGGAATTCTCTTACAATAACTGCTACCACACGAGTATACAAGCTGCACCATTTGAAGCCTTATATGGCAGAAAATGCATGACTCCCGTATGTTGGGCTGAAATAGGAGAAAACCTGTTATTAGGACCTGAGATAGTCCAAGAGACCACTGATAAAATATTACAAATTAGGGAAAGATTGAAAACGGCTCGTGATCGCCGAAAAAAGGCGAAGGCCATTAGAGTTTAACATTAGAGACAATGTTTTACTTAAAGTCTCACCTTGGAAAGGTGTAGTAAGATTTGAAAAGAAAGGGAAGTTAAGCCCTAGGTTTGTTGAGCCATTTAAAATCTTAGAACGAATCAGACCGGTGACATATCAGTTAGAATTGCCAATGGAGATGAATGGAGTACACGATGTATTCCATGTCTCCAATCTGCATAAGTGCTTAGTAGATAAAACTATGTCCATGCCACAACAAGACGTAGTAGCGGATGAAAGGCTTAAGTTTGTGTAACAACCATTGCAAATTGAGGACAACTTGAAACAGAAAAGACTTGTATTGGTCAAGGTCAAATGGAATTCCAGACGTGGACCTGAGTACACGTGGGAACTAGAATCAGAAATGAAAAAGAAGTACCCACGCTTATTCCGATGATAATCTCCAAGACGAGATTTTAAAAACGTTAGGGATGATATGACACCTGCCAAAATTCTGATCTCAATTTCTGCCCGGAACTTTCTTATGACAACAAGAATTATCGGAAACCCAAGATTTAGAAATTTGAAATAAGAATTCTGACTTTTAGAGGATAGCGGACCGCTACCTATTGGTTAACGGTCCGCTACGGAGTCAAGGAATTTGGCCACTCAAGGTGTGGCGGACCGCCAGCTGCTTAGCCAATGGTCTGCTACGTATGGACCTTTGATGGCGGACCGACAGCATCAACGCTAACGGTCCGCTACGCAGGTCCCTAGGGACCCTCTACATCAGACATGTGTCCTAGACACGTGTAGGGCATGCGTCAGCATGTCGGACGCATGGTCGATGGCGGACCGCCACGGCCAGCTCACACGGTCCGCTATGGACGTGTGGCACACCTGCTTTGCATGGCCGCCACGTGACGCGCATGCGGAACACAAGGGGTGGTAGCGGACCACCACAGACCTGGATAGCGGTCCGCTACGGGGCCTAGTCAGGCCTATAAATAGAGGAGCAATTTCTCTTCATTTCTCACACCAACTCTCAAGCTCTCTCTCGAATCTCCTCTGCTCTCGAGCCTTTCCCGAGCCCTCCAGCCCTCCTGACTCCCGGTTCTACCAACGTTCGCTTATTTCCCGAAGTCAAGCGTTTAAGAGACAAAGAAACCCGAGGAAGGTGTAGAGGTGCTAGTTGAAGTACTAAAGCTTTAAGAGTTGATTATTAGAGCCGCTTAGCTCTAAATTATTATCTTTCAACCGTTCAAATTTCTGATGAAGGTGAATACTCATCTATATCTTAAATACTCGTTCTCATAGTGAAAGCGAACTTGTCAAAATGATTTGTAAGACGTGATTGTGCTATAGGCTCCTTCACGCAAAAATTAAACGATTTACGTTTTACGAAAAAGGCAAAACACGATAATTAAATATTTACTCATACTAATCCCATAATTAGGGGTTCAACCACCTAGGATGTTGATACCGAAGAAGTGTACGTAAAGTTTAATCAAATATTTATACTCGCTCCAGATCCAGTTGGGCCGGACGGGGTTGGCTAGTATGTCGGGTGATTGCGTAAAATGCAGGAGTGATGGTTAGGCCGCGTAGCCCCCGAGTACTTGTCCAATGTATACAAATGGATGAAATGGAAGAAAGTGATATAATCGCTAGAATACGCCAATGATAAAATGTTTAACTGTTTAATTAAACTGTTTTGCCATGTTTATGAAAATGATTTGAGGTCATAAAGTATTCACCAGCATGTATCTGACGTTCATTTTCAAATGTTTTCAGGAAAAGAATGAAATGACCTCATCGTACCGGGACCAGCTACGGCCTAAGTCCCGATGACAGTTTTGTTGCACAGTCGGGTCAGGCCACACACCCAGACCCAATGCAACCCGAATATACGTTATTACAGGTCGTGCATTGCACACAAAAACCTTGAAGAGTAAACAAGGTTAAGGTGACCGAAGGACTACGTTTTCCATAGGCAGATTACCTCCTTGTAATCCTACTGAATTTAGGTCGGAGTTTTGATTTGAAATCAAATCTACAAGCGATCGGGTGTTCAGCAGGTACCGAAGGTGCCAACTGGCGTCGCAGCCCGGTAACGTCCCTGGGGTGCCCGGGGCGGGGTGTGACAACACCTCAGGGTTGGACTTTCTTTCTCGCTTGTACTTCAGTGCAAGACTCCTTTAGCATTGCTTACACCTCGGGGTAAGACTCCTTTAGCATTGCTCACACCTCAGGGCGAGACTTCTACTTTAGCTTGCTCACACCTCGGGGTGAGACTTCTACTTTAGCATGCCTGCAAGACTTTCTACTATGCAACTACTATGCAATGCAATTACACTACTACACGAAATAGAATGCAATAACATTAAACTTTCACATAGATAAATTACACCTAATAACACATAAGCATATAACATGGCATTTGTCACTGGCACTGTCGAGTTGCTCCGAAGTACAACTCATTTATCTTTCTTTACTTTAACACTTTACTTTCTTTAAAACTCATTTCAAAGATAGTACTTTACTCTTTAACACTTTCTCTTTCCTTTTTATAAAATAATATATTTCTTATAAAAATATACTTTAACTTTCAAAACTATCACTTTAACAGTATGCATGCCAGCCCAAAACCGTTAGGGAAAAAGGGAAATAAGAACTCACTTGACTAATAGTATTCAACTCGTATCTGACGTCTTGTCTATCGCTAACGCGTAAACCTGATCTACATATAAGTCAAGACACGAATTCTATCATCTTGTACGAGAGTCGGCCAAAACTATTTCTAGCGACACTTAAGTTTCGGCCGAGACAATCGCCAGCGACACTAGAGTGTCGGCCGGGAGTATCGCCTGCAACATTTTAGTGTCGGCCGATACTATAGCTGGCGACACTAGAGTGCCGGCCCGGAGTATCGGCAGTGACACTTTGAGTGTCGCCTGAACTTGCGTTCAGGACTTGTGTTACGAGAGTCGGCTCTCCCAGCTTCTTCTTCCTCGCTGAATGTCGGCACGTCGCAGGTGCCGACTCTTGAGTGTCGGCTCAAGAACATCACCTTCAAACAAGCTTGTTTTTTTATCCAAAACCCAAATATTTTACATCTAAAACTTTTATCTAGTTTTCATGAAGCTAGATCTATGCTTTACCCCATCTTTTAACACATAAAAATCCAATCTTTATGTTTAAAAACCCTTGAAACCCTAAAACCCATTTTGAAACAGAAACTCAAATCTGAGGCCGTTTTGTTACCTTTTGATGCTTGATTCCTTCTTCTCTAACCTCCCACAATGTCCAGAAATGATCCTTGGCTCAAGATGAAGGACAAAAATGGAGATAGTTGAGCTTTTCTCTCTCTACTTTCTCTCTCTAGGTTTTAGGAATGAAGATGATGAATGAATGAGGTGGAGAGGTGAGTAGGGTTTTACCCTACTCTTCTCCCTTATGTTTCCCAAGGCCGGCCCAAGGCCCGCTTCCTCTCAAACCCACTATTCTTATTCCATCTTTTATTCCTTTAGCTCGTAATCCGTTTTATGCGTTTGATGTAAATTTCGGGATGTTACAAGGAATCTATAGTTACTTTGGAATGACGGCTCCTTAATGACGACTTAACCTAATGATGATTTTCCACCGTCGGCGATTTCAACTTCAGAACGTGAGGAAAGGGGTTGGAAATTGTTGATCGGAATATCAAAGAAGGATCACGGATTAGAGCAGGCGATGAAAAACGTAAGGAACGTGCAGAGTGGTGAGAAAAAAAGAAACCCTAATTTAGAAAAATTGAAATTGGTATCAACAAGGGTTTTTGTTACGAATTTCCATGTGTCTATTATGGCAAAGATATGTGGAAACGGTGCAGTGAGTGGGGAAATGTTGAAGGCGTATACATCTCTAATCGGTTGACGAAGAATGGTAAGAGGTTCGATTTTGTTAGATTCGTTAAAGTTAGAGATGTTAATATGTTAGTATCCAATCTATGTTCGATGTGGTTCGGTACATATCACATGTATGCAGATGTTGAAAAGTTTGGTCGCCGGGATTGTAAACTGAAAGTCCGAACAGAAAGCTAAAAAAAAGACATAAAAATGGGAGAAGAAATTAAGTAGGATATGAAAGGGGAGGGTGGGAAAGATAGTGACAAGAACTCTAGAACAAGTGAGACGAGATCTTATGCGAAACACTCTATGGAAAGAGTAGTGGAAAGGAGAAGGTTATGAATCTTATATCCGTCAATATATCATCGTCTGAGTTTTTACCCGAAGAGAAAGGTATGTTTTTTTATTGGGAAAGTTGAATGATGTGAGAGTCGTTCCTAACCTGTTAAAGATTTGTTTGAAAGAAGGTTTTCTGATATTGAAATACGATACGCGAGGGGGGGATGGTTAAATTGTGGTTTTCATCGTGTGACCGCCGTGAGAAGTTTCGTGAATGTTTGATGAGTAAGTCACTTTTCATTGAATTACGAATGATAATACCTTCTTTTATACCGGAGGAACGGATGGTGTGGATTGAATTGGTAGGATTACCGTTTGGTGGATGGGGATCAACATGTAGTTAAGAAGGTGGTGGAGGTGTGGGGTGAATGTATGTTTGCACATGAATATAGTGACAAACCAATGGCAATTGGTAAATTTTGTATATTGACGAAGGAAAAGATACCGATTATGGATGCTATTGACATGGTAATTGATGGGAAAAGTTTTGAGGTATGGGCTGGGGAATTTTTGACATAGGCACCACCCATTTGTAGACCGTTGAAGGATGATGCACGAGTTTGTGTCGACTACAATAAAGGAATCTAATTATAGGCCTAAAGAGGGGGATTCATATACTTAGGTGAAAAAAGAACAGTGTGATTTTGCAAAGATAGATAACAAGCAGGAAAATGAGGAAAAAGACCAAGATGATGATGTCATTGAAGATAATGGGGAAGGGTTGAATGTTGGATTGATGCGTAGAAATAATGGTGAGGGTAGGGGCAAATGTAAAACATTCTGAAAATTCTTGTGTGCATGGCGAGGGTAGTGTCACGAAGGTGACTTCTGCATTGTATAAACCTTCTGCGTCTATTCTAGTGGAAGAAATTAAAAAAAAGTACATCATAGTTCGGAGTCGAGTTTCTCGTGGCTAGACTATGTTAGATCATCAACAGATAACGAGTTAGAATTTGTGAATAACTGGCAGTATAGATATCATCGTGGGAAAATTCAACGTCCGTTTTCCATCACACAGTTAGGCAAATACATTGAATTTTTCTCTATGGACTTAAAGATATGGAGATCTTCTCGTAGAGAAAAAGATGTCATTCCTTTGCGTTTTGCTTTACTGGGACAAGATACAGCTGAAAGTGGCATAAATGAGACGGATATTCATAGATCGTGCGGGAGTTTGAAGATATCGGGTGTCGGTTAGATCGCTTAGTATTTATGGTATAGTGCAGCTGGTGGATGGGTCGGTCCATGGGAGATCAGTTTCATTTCGTTATTTCCGAATCTCCTTTTTTATTTTGACCCATGTGGTTATTTTTCTTTTTTTATCTTGTAGTCTTGTACTTGCTTTTATGAGTCTCTTGTAATGGGTCGTGTCTTGTATTGGGACATGTTTCATACTCTCTAGTTCCTTACTAGTGTGGTTTTTTAATAGAATTCTTGTCGTCCAAAAAAAAATAGGCCATGTTGGGGTTAAACGATTTTAAGTGTGTCTGCTTAGTGTTGATGCATTTGACACACACATGAGTCGGTTCGGGTCCATTAATTTAAACCGTCAACCTGCTAACCCAACTTAGTGGGAGTACAATGCATAGCACCATCAAGCCTATTGACCTATATTTTTAAGAAAAATACTAAGCATAACACTTTGATTATGATTAATAATCATATATTATGATTATTATTTGTAATAAATAGTTGAGACATGGTATTCATATATTTAAGTCTGTGTGCACACCAAGAAAGGAAAAATATATATCATAATCAGAATATAAAATGAACACCCTTGTATATTAAACAATGATCCATTCTTTTCATTTATTTCCAAACAATTTAAATCAAATATTGCATAAAGCATCTATCTTGCATGAAATTTCATACAAATTTACATGACTTGAAGGATTCTCCCATTGCACAAGTTCTATAACCCCCTTTTCAATCTCCCTAGTCTCCCTTACCAAACCTCTCAAGCAAAAGGCAAATGCACCTGAACTCAATACCACCTCATGCCCCTTCACCTCCTCACACCCTTCACCAAAAACAAGTTCATATGATTTTTGTAGATACGAATTTATCAAATTGTCTATCTTGTCCTCACCATTTGGTCCATGAATATTTAACTTATGATGGCTAGTTGGTAACTTCCCCAACTCAAGATCACTAGATGTGTCACAAGCATTACTCTTTTGAAGTTCCTTCTCAAGTTTGTTTAATGATTTGACCAAAACAACCCTTTCAAAACACTTGATTGAAGGTTGAATCATTTCTTTAAAAATCTCAATCTCATCTTCAAGTTTATCCACACTCAACTTTTCTTCTTGCAAAGAAGCATTTGCATGGTTCAAAAAGACTAAAAGACCCTCCATGCTTGACAAAGTCTTCAATAGCTTATTGTAACAAACACCATTAAAGGGCAAAAACCAAAAGTTGGGTTCCATTTCAGCTTCCTCAATGAACCTTCTTAACTCATTCACATTAGCTTTAAGCATGTTTAGACCACCTTCTAGAAAATCTTTTTGACCACAATGGCTCACAGTGCATATGCACTCATGCAAAACTTGAAGGCTCTTGGAAAGTTGAATCTTGGATAGAGTTGAAGCTCGAGTGGGCTGAAACACGAGCTCAACAACGATTGAACATGATAATCCGATGAATGCTTCAACAATTCTGATGATAGCAAATTCTGTCGGTGACCCGAACTTCTCTCTACCAAGAATTAGCACAGCCCCGATTACAGCTGAGACCCCGCCAGCCGGACCATACATACGACTTCGCCTGATTAGGCTGCAGAATATGAACCATGGAAGAAGAATCAAGAATCTTACTTTAACATATTTTTCAAGAATAAAGCAGCCCAATACTCCATATACAGTTCCTAACACAGTTCCTTGAGCTTTGAGATTGGATACCCTAAATACAGCTTCTCTTGAAGCTGCAAAACTTATTGCTACAGGCAGTCCGGACCATATCCCATTTTCTTTACTGTATATTAGTCCAAACAGAACAGCAAAACCTACTGATAATGAACATTTCAATGCTAGCATGAACCTTCTGTGCATCACAAACGCGCTAATCCATTCGAAAAGATTTTCTTTCTGGTTCTTTTTATTCGGTTCATCGCTTGATGAGAGAGGGTTTGTTATTGGATTGTTTGTCATCTTTTTTTTAAGTAATTTGGAACAAAATAAGAAGAAAAAAGAGGCCAAATCTTTGTGGGTTTGAGGGAAAGAATGGAGGGAAAGGATTGGATTCTCAAGATTTGATTCAGGAAAAGTTGCTAAATCAAAAGGCATGCAAGACTTTAAGTGATCAAAGGTCTGGGTTATGTTTTCTTGAAGCTTATGCAAGTGATCTTGTAGATCTTGATCAAGAATTTGTGGTGGAAATGAATGAATATTAGACAAAGCAATTAGCATCCCTTGTATTGGCATCTCTGTATCTTGCAACTTTTCTGCTGTTTTCATGCAGTAGGGTTTCAAGAAATTTATTGGAAGTGTCTCCCATTTCATGCTTTCCTGCACAACAGATAATTAATCACAAGTACATGTTAATTTTTATTTTTTTTTAATTTATCTACATCATTACAATTATAATAAACTTGATCTAAAAGGTGTTTTCGCGACGGACTGAGCCCGAACTTTAGAAATAAATCTCTAAGTAAGTCGACCTCGAGCTCTGGCTTGTCTTGGCTCGGCTTTTTACATCACTAAACTTTTAGAAGTCTTTCAAGCTCAATCACAACTCATTTGGTATTTATTTAATTATTTTATTTATATATAATTTTTATAGTTATATTTTTTATATATAACAAAAATATAATATTTATTAATTTTATATATAATATTAATTATTATGTTAACATATATTTAATACATTAAATAATAATTATAAAAATAATAGGCTCGTTTAAGCACGCGAGCATAGTCAAACTCGAGCGTTTATTAAAAGAGGACAAATATAAGCTCAACTCGTTTAAACTCAGCTCGATTTTAACTTTTAATGAGCCTATTTCAACTAGCTCAGGACAGGACCACTCGTTTACACCACTAGTTTTATATCTATAATTCCTCTGGACAATTTTAACATGATACATAGCCTGTTCATAAAATACTTGATTTAAAAAAACATATTTTAAATACAAAATGGAAATTGAAGCTTACTTTCTTGGACTTGATGGCATTTAGAAGTTTTCTTCCTTTAATGGTGAGTGACTTGGCTTGTGAAACGAATGCTTGCGCACTTGTGTCGTCTTTCGCACAAAATGCGTCTACACACAGTTTAACCATCTCTGAAGCATTATCCGCATAAAGCTTGCACTTCTTTTTCACCTAAATAAATTACAACATAAAATAATTAAGTTAACTATTATATTATAAAATTTTATATAGTAATTATTTCTGACGGTCTAAAAAGTTGTAAATTCATAGCAAAAGGCTTTGTCACCTTATATTGAGTCTATGTGTTATTTATATGTTATAAATATTTGAATTGATTAATCAAATTATAGACAGAATCAATATGATTAATCAAATTACTTATAATTACATTTAAAAAATTAAACAGCAATGTCTTAGATTATTTTCGTAACTATAACTATATAATTTTATAACTATATTCAAACTCTACGCATGACACCACTATGTTTTGTTGGGAGTGGAAGTCCAAAAAATGAGCCTTGAAAATAAACGTACAGATGCACTTACATTGTACGGTTCCCATAAAATTCTTCTAACAAACCATTATATAGACAACTTATATCAATTTTATATTACTTTTTTTTTAAGGTGTATCGTTAGAAAATCACATAGTTATACGAACTATGTGAAAACTAACAAAAGTCAACCAAATAATTTATAAATTATTTTTTTTTTATTTCTAAAGGTATCATTTTACATACAACATTTATGTGTTACTTATACGTATTATCAATTTTTTTTTTGTTTTCTGTTGACATAGTGTTACGTATATGTAAAACAATACATAAAATAATTTTTTTTCAGTAAATGTGTAATATTACATTAATAGTCTTACCAATAAAATAAAATTAAAAATTATTATTATGTGATTGGTACGTTAAATTAGTTTTTTTGGTGGTTTTTGACGTTCTCGCATAATTACGTGGTTTCTCATGAACCCTCCCCTACTGTTACATACACACACACATGGAGAGATAAATAGTTGGTGTTACACCAAATTTAAGCAGAGAACTACGAAACCTTATAAACATTTGAACGTAATGCACAAAAGAAAATCACAAATACTAGGAAAGAGAAAAACATGTTAAAAACCGTTATGTATATGTATGTCTTATATTTATAGTAATGTGTATAACCGTCTACGTATGATATATATATAACCAAGAAAACCACTAAAACAATGTGTAATACTATGGATTACGTGCACGTAACCGTAATTTTTTTGTTTTATGTTTACGTATACGTAACACTATGGGTTACGTATACGTAAGCCAATATTTAAATATTTTTTGGTAAAAAATTGTAATATTACATTGATACTCTCATAAAAAAATAAAAATAAAATAAAAAATAAATATTATTATATTATTGATTAAAATTGATTTTTTGTGGTTTTCGTCTAACTATTGGTTTTCTCTACATATTACATATACATACATATATATATATATACATATACATATATATATATATATATACATGAATATGTATTATATTTTAAGTAAAATATATAACCGTCAAACACTAAATATTATGAGAACACGGAGAACAAAATGATTTTTTTAATTTTTCAATTCAAAATGTTTTTATAATATAAGGAAATGATAGAAATTAAATATTTATTTGTATCTCATGAAATCTAAAAATAATATGAACAAATTTCGTTTATAAAATATAACCTACGGATAAACAGCTAAAAGTATAAAAGCATGTAAAAAAATTAGTTTGATACACAAACATACACGTTTATGTTTAGTAATAAAACATAGATAAAAAATGAAGGATTTAAATTTATTCATTCTCGCGATTTAGCCTTCTTATTAAAGGATTGAAAAAAACAAATTATGTGGTATATATATACTTGTTTTTTTTTTAATGTTTATAGTCAGTACTCAGTAGTCATCGTTTTACTTTGAACGCTAGTGTATATGCATCATTCGGCCGTTACCTGACATGTAGCCAGCCCAGGATATGGAATCAACAACGCGATGACACACGCCACAACCCCAACGGCGGTGCTGGCCGCCACGTGTACAGGATGCATGACTGGATCAGTCTCACCACCCATATCATACGCCACCACGTAGATAATCACAATCTGTCCCAACGCTATTCTCTTCGACACCAAATGCGTCTTATGATCCGGCAACATCACCACAAACGCCGCCATACCCACCACCACTGACGTAAGCGCCGTCGTCAGCTGCCCCGTCCCTATCGCCCAAAGCCCTAATATGGCCGGAACCACCGTTAACACGGTGGCGCAAAGCGCGTCCCAGCAGCCTCGAAGCGTGTCGCCGAGGGACGCGCCGGTTATGATGAGAATGACGGTGACGTAGGAGAACGCGGGGAAGGCGACTTGGCGGCGGAGGGAGGCGGGGCCGAAGAGGGTGGTGGCGGCGACGATGGCGCAGGCGGTGGCGGTGCGGAGGGAGGCGGCTAGGCAGGAGAGCCATATGGCACGGGATTGGTGATTAAGTTTATGCATGGAGGTTAGCATTGTGATTAGTGGATTTAGTTGTAAGAAATTAGTGGTAAGAAAGGAGTCAGAAATGTGATTGCGAGGGCTTGAAGCCACGAATTTATACTTGACCATTAATGGTGGAACCCATCATAGTGGGATTAAATATGAAATAGTTAATTATTTCAAAATGTAACTTATTTCTATGTTAATATATAAAATTCAAATTAGATTTTAATGAGAAAATTAAGCTCAAGCTTCGCGGCGGGGGAGGATCTTAAACGGTTGAGGCGATAACATTAACGTGGCTAAACACAAAAGGAAACGTATAAAATTCACGTTGCGACGTAAACCACACTTGATATGACACACACTGAAATGACAAACTCGTTAAAAAAGTTAGTAACAAAGACAGTTATATAACGGTACCGATGTTTTTCAGTCGGTGTCAGTCTCATTATTCACGGTACCAACATGTTACCGTCAGTTGATATGACACACAATCCCAAAAAATACTCTATTTTGAAAACAACTCCGTTTTTAACAAAATTTATATCGGGACGTAATGAAAAAAAATTAAACACAGCCACAAATTATTATTATTATTTTTAAATAATGAACGAAAGTTATTGAGCAAAAATCAGATTATATATACTACAGAGAGTAAACTCGAAACTTTAGGGGATCAAAGTGATGAAGTATGAGGAGAGAGGTGGTCGGTGTAAAATGCCACCGACACTTGTAATTGAGATATAGTAATATATGTATTGATAATTTGACTAATAATATTATCCACTTCCATTTTTGTTATTAAGATCACACGTTATACCTTCACTGTACCTCGCACGCTACATATCACCATCACCCTGCTGCACGGGTATAACACATAGTCTAAGAACGTTCCACTGCATAATTATTATAGAATCAAACTCGGTTTACAATTGATTTCAACTTCATTTTGCCTACAAAGAATGTACATTTCTTCATTTCACTCGTAAAACGAAATCGAGTGGAAATCAAATATAAATCTATGATTATTATTTGAGTGAAGTTGTCGTTGTCAACAAAAGTAAAAATTATGAGTGTCATTTGTCAAATTGTTAATATGTATAGTTATCGGCCAATATTCAAATTGTTAATATGTATAGTTATCGGCCAATATGTCATAGTTTATATAACTAAAATCCAATTTGCCTATATAAATTATAAAATATTTAAAATGTTTTTTTATTACCGTATCTCTAAATTAGTGTTTTCATGTGTAAATAAAAATTAAATTAATATTGTATAATTTTTTATGACTTTACAAAACGTCGCACCATCAGCAGGACCAGTGGAGGGTCAAGATGGTTCATTAGCCTCTCATTCAGCGGAATTTATCAATATATTACGTATAAAAATTGAGTGTTTTTTTAACGAAAACCAAAAGAACTATGCATTTCTACCCAAATGCATGCATGCATCCTTACTTCACATATGCATAAATGCATACATGCATCCCTATATTTGTATAGTAATACATGGTTCTTTTAGTTCTCGTCAAAATTATGGTTTTTAATTGAATAATTTCATATATATATATATATATATATATATATGTGTGTGTGTGTGTGTGATTTGTATCCTATGAAACTCCATCTTCAGAAAAAAAAAAAACTAGATATTGGCCCTTCATTTTTTTCCTCTCTATCTCTCTCTCTCTGCCTCTCTCTCTCTCTCTCTCAAGATCCGTGCTTATCTTTCCAAGCACAGATCCATCACCATCACCACCCACCTGCGCCAGTCTCCTCCGACTTCGAGTTCTCCATTTCCAATAACTCCATGATGACGGCCGACGAGCTCTTCGTCAAGGGCCGTTTGCTGCCATTCAAAGATGTTGCTGCCGGATCCGTCGTTAGACAGAAAACCACCCCTCAGGATAAGCTACTTGTCGGAGAAGAGGATGACGGCGTCGACGTTTCGTTTAGGCCGCCTAAGGTTGTGATGGAAAGGGTTTTTGGGGCTCCGAAAGTCTCATATTTGGTCAAAAAGATCCGATAAGGGTGATGGGTCCAGGTCGAGTCAAGATGCTTCAAGAACTTCACAGGTTTATGTTTAAAATGTGGCAAGGAATTTTAATTTATTGCTTTTTGTTTTCTAGGTTTCTTCTATTATTGTCGTTTAAATATATATTTTAGCTAAAGAACCATCCTAAAATGTAATCTGGCTCATGAAACTCAAGATCACAACTTTTTAAATCTTTACACACATAAATACATATTAGTTTTGTAAAAAATAAGAACCCAGATCTGAGTTTTGCACATGTATAAACTAAATTTACACATTTGTAAATTGAAATTACACGTGTGTAAACCTGGTTAAATCTTTGATTCTTCTTCTTCTTTAGATTACTAATTCACAGTTGAATATTTGTTTTCTTTAGAACATGTTGAACAATCCATATATAAGATATAAACAAGGAATAACCAAGATGTGAACAAGCAAAGAATCAAGAAATGTAAGGCCCCAAACCTGGGAGACCACACGCATTGGATTTACACATTGTTAACCGAGCAATTGCGCAAGATTAGAACAACATGTAAAACTTGAGTGACTAAAATGAGACAAAAAAAAACTTGAGTGACTAAAATGGAATAGATGTGAAACTTGAGTGACTAAAATGAGACAAAAAAAGTTTGAGTGACTAAAATGAAACATATGAGAATCTTGATTACTATTATGTGAAGTTTTCCTCACGTGAAACCCTAAGGCGTACTCCATCGTAAAAGCGAACGTCACTCCGTCATAGAACATGAAAACATAGCATCAAAAAACCTGAACGTAAATGCAAACACAACGATTAGAAATCTAAAACCAAAATATTAAAAAAACCGAAAAAGAAAAAAAAACACAAAAGTAAAAAAAAATGAAAAACTAAAATACAAAATAAAAACTATTCCCCTTCATAAACTTTAAATATAGTATATAATATACGTCACACCCCCAAATTCCACTTCCAGGCTATACCCGAGGGGCGTGGCTCGAGAGGATTTTTACCATTGAATTACTTTGAACGACCACTAAATGGTTTTAAAAATACATGTTTTAATGCATGGCTTGAACAAGCCCAAAATAAGTTTAACAAAGTTCAAAGTAAATGTGCGGAAGCAAAGTTTAAAAGTTTACAACCCTTAACAAATGAATTAAAACCGTTTGTTAAAATAGGATGTCATGCATGAATAGTGTGTGACTCCTGTGGGTGCATCCTAGCCACATATCCTATGTATTCAACAACCTGAGATAAACATGCTAAAATGGGTCAACATAATGTTGGTAAGTTCACATGTTAAATGTAATGGAAATCATATCATGAAATGTATTGGAAAATCATATATTGACAATGCATGGAAAAGCATATGTTGAAAATACATGGAAAAGCATATGTACTCTACACAATCATTGTTGATCAGACAAAACAAAAAATTATCATAAGTCCGTCAACAGAAGCTCAACTGTAGCCACTGAAAAAAGGAAAAGGATGTGGTTCGCCTCTTTGTGCCTTGCACATATGAATGGATTAGGTCAATTATGTACCCGTTCGACCTCCAGTCGAAGTTAGCGTTACTAACCCGGGCAGGGGCTGTTAAACCCAACAGTACTGTTCATGATCACCTCGCTATGGAAAAATTAGCGGTTGACTTTGAGAGGACTTTGTACACACCAGTACAACTTATATAATTAATGTAACTGTGTAAGCATGGAAATATGATTTTTAAAAAATGTATTTGAACATGTATCTCACCCCAAAAGGATAATGAGTAAAACAGAGCTGTGAGAACTCACCTGATAAAGCGGTAATGATATGCAAGTCTTAGCAAATCCGGCTAAATGAGACGACCTACTCTTGCCCTAGGAAACATTTAGGATTTTAAGGTCTAAGTATTGTAAATGTTTGACTATGAACTCTATGCATCCAAAGAGTTGTTTTAAAAATGACTTTGACGCTTCAAAGATGTTTTGACTTGACGACCTGTTGGTGACACGTTGGACTTCAGAATTCAAATCCTAATATAGAATTCAAACCTCCTTTGAAATAGTCTATTATCACTCTAATACACACATTAGCACATTCGATTGGAATTTAGAACTTGAAACACAATTTTTGATACATTAATGTTTCCCTAATCGGAAAGTCAAGTTTTGAGTCATAAACATGGCAACTATGCAAAGTTAATGTTCACACATGAAATTAGGCATGTTATAACACATATAGAACATTTCAATGTTTACTTGCTAAGAATAGACAAGCATGCGAGTTTCGGATAATTAAAGTTTCCTATTATAGCAACAGCATGTCAAATTGTCAAGTTTATGGATAATCATCATGTATTATCATACAATGCACTTAGTTAAGTGTTACTAAGTCATTTAAAACTTCTAATCATGTTAACAACTTGCAAACACATCTTGTGAAAAAATAAGTTTCCTTATTTAGAAACCAGGCTCTAAAACTCATACACATGCATTTTAATCCATCATTTTGGTCAATCATTCTTCCATAATGTTCACTACACTAGTTTCATGCTTTGAATACACCCAAACATCAAGTTTTCATACATGTCAAGAAATAAAGTTTCTAAAAATAGAAAACGAGCTTAGAAGCATCATGGACATGTGATTTTACCGAAAAAAATTAATACAATCTCTATAACTAGTGTTTATGCATCATTTTCACCAAACAAATCTAACCATAACTTCTTTTAACAAAAACTCAAAAATTAAAGTTACTATAAATAGAACCGAGCATGAAATCTTATATGACCAAAAGTTCTAGATAGCATATCTAACCATTTTCCATCATCAAATTACCATAAACATGGCATCTATCATGAAACCCAAAATTAAAGTTTCCTAAAATAGCAAAACCGAGCATGCATGTATCATCCAACAATTTTGACAATAAAGTTTGCACATATTATCCATCTACAACTATTATTGCAACATAATGCATCATCAAATCAACAAAATCTCATCATCTAGCATGTGCACATATAATAAAGTTTCCTTAAATGGAAACCGAGCCTATGACCAAAATTCGGGTCCAAAGTCACCAACAATATGTACCATTTGAGTTATAAAACACATTTATTTTAAGAATCCATGGTTAATCTTTCATAAAAGTTAGTTTTCTTTGGATGCATGTTCATATGAACATGAAGATGAAAAATGAAGAAAAAGAGGGTTTTGATCTTACCAAACTTGAAAATGTGTTGGAATGATGGATGAAATCTCTTAAAAACTTGATAATCTTCACTTGGATACTTGATTTTGGATGGAATGGAGATCAAAAAAAATGAAGATGGATGGTGGTGGTGGTGATCTCGGATCAAAGGGGGGAAGAAAGAGGGAGGAGAGAGATGGTGAAATGGTGGAATGGGGGTGATTGGTTACGGGTGGTGGAAAGCGAATAGTCACTGATTTATTGACGGAAATCCCGAATATGTATGAACGAAATTATTTAAAAATGATTTGACTCATGTTGATATGTTTAACATATAAAATTTTCATATTTTTATTTGAAAATGTCACTACATACTGCAGACTGGCCGGACAGCGTTATTATAGAAAGTTTCTCAGAAAATTCCTGAAAATTTCACAGAGTCTTAAAATAACATATCACAGTACTACATGTAATTTGTGCACACCAAATATATGTCTAAGTGTCTGCTTAGAATTTTGGACCTAGCTAGTGCACACTGCACATATACCGGACTGTGTTGAAAATAAAAGTATTTCCATAAATCACCGAAAACTTCATATAGACATGAATAATTAAATCACAGTGTTACATATAATTTTCACACATAGATTATATGTCTAGGTATTTGTTTTAAATTATCACCAACGGTCATGCTGTAGGACGCGTGTTTGACCGGTTAATCTTCTGGATTACCGACACTTGTAAACGTATTGACTTGCTAAGTGTGAAATGGACTTAATTACTATAAAATTAAGTGTGATACATGTCTAATAAGGTAATATGTATCTCAGTCGGGTATGGATATCAACTTGAAATTTGTCGGTGTCTCAATATATAATTTTATCAAACTTATTATCAATTATTATCCATCAAAATCCCATGTATTTCCTTTTATGAAATTGTTCATCATAATTGAAGGGGAATATACCGGGAAATACCAATAAGAAAAAGGAAAAAGACAAAAGAGAAATAAGAGGGAAAATGGTCGGACAAAAAAGGAATAAAAGAACAAAGGAAAAAGGGACAAGAAAGGACAAGTCGTACGAGGAGCATTTAATGCTCACTCCAAGGGGGATTGTAGGGGCTCACGCAGATATGCATACGAAAACCTTGTAAAAGGTTCAGGTTCAGAATTCCTATTCTTTCATAACACAACACACACACAAAATCTTGAACCGGAGGATTTCGATTATCAATGTATTTATTCTCACGCCGGAGGTTAGTCGTGGAGGACCCCCTCGGGCTCCGTACGGCGAGAGTAACGGTGTTTTCTATTGCAGATAGGATATTCATACGTAGAAGACGAAGCTACCAATCTCTCATCAAGACTAGGTGCGGATTTAGGAGGCAACGTTGGCACCATCCGTGGGACCTGTCTCTATGACTTGTTCCCTACAAACTGACTGGTTTTCTACGTAAAAAAAGAAGAGAAAGAAAAGAGTGCGAGGAAGAGGAAGATGGTAGATCCCAATAAAACAACGGCACTACCAGTCAATAAGGAATCGGTGACAAAAACACCTGAAAACACGAGAAAAGAACATCCATACTTGAAAGGCATGCCTAAGAGCAAGAACCCGGTGTTTATAACTGTTGATGAAGACGAAGAAGAAGAGACACCGCACTCAGAAGACACAGAGCCTCACATAACGTCGGAGTTCATGCAAAAAATAAAGAGGAGCTAAAAAAGCAGCTAGAAGAGCTCGACCGTTTAGAAAAGCTTAGTGAAGTCAGGTAGAGGTTGACATTCGATAGCCGGGAGCATACACCTCCAGATGGACCCTCATCCCCGGCAAATAAAAACCTTAAAAACAAAGAATCTGCAGAGAATGGCGGAAAGGCAGCTGAAGGGACAAATACAAAAGAAGGGATGAATGAGATGGCTACAGCCCTCTAGGAGTCTCTCCTAGCAGTCTTGGGGACAGGAAAGCCTCCCCTCAGAAAGAGGAGGGACCCAAGGTCAGACCAACGGAGAAGGGACAGCAGACTTGTTATTGCTCCCCTATAGGCCAGTCAAAATGTCAGACCATTCAAAATTTACAAAAAGAATCGTTGAAGCCCCCATCCCCAGAGGACTCAAAGTTCCATCCCATGTGGGAAAGTATGATGGAACACAAGACCCAGAAGATCACCTACACGTATTTGTCGGGGCAGGCCAGGTGGGCCAGTGGAGCATGCACACATGGTGCCACATATTCGTTCAAACACTCATAGGGCCGGCTCGCTTATGGTGTGATAGCCTCCCGACGGGAAGCTTGGAGGGGTACGAGGAATTGCGGGACAAGTTCCTTCTAAACTTCAACCAAAGCAAAAATACCATAAAGAATCCGAACGAGATCTTGCATATAAGAAGAAAGGACAACGAAACGGTGGATTCATACATGGAACGTTTCGTTAGCGAAGGGATGTAGATACGAGATGTACCCGAAATAATGAAGATAAGCGGGTTCATAAATGTAGCCCGACACCACCAGCTCTGTAAGAAGTTAGGAGAAGACTTTCCCACAACCTTCGATGATCTGATGGACAGAGTAAGGGCGTTCGTAAGAGGAAAGGATATTGGAAATCGAGCAACAGAATGGGACACATGAAAGGTCTCACATATCCCCAGAGGAAGAGATACATTCTCTCTGAGGTCATGTAACTCCCCATCCAAACTTAAAATACCAGTAGAGAGACAAAGGGGGACTTTCTCCCCTTACAGACCGGTCGGCGGGGGATATATGCCCCCACCTATAAGAAATCGCATGCCCACATACGATCATTTCACCCCGTTAATTCGAATGCCAAGCGAAGTGATGGCCACGGAAAGGTCTAAGTTACCCTTTGGGAAACCAAAACTCTCACAGCCAGGTACGAAGGCGTGCCCGAATGAATATTGTGAATATCATAGAAGCAACGGGCACAAGACAGACAATTGCATTCAATTGAAAAGGGAAATCGAGCTTGCTGTAAAATTAGGAAGGTTGTCCCATTTAATCAAGGGGGTCCGCGGGGGAGAGTCCTCAAAAACAGGAGGGCCAGCGGGGACCAAGGATAGGGATTACGTGGAAATGATAAGAACGAGACCTGAAGGAAACATGGAGGAACAACGGGCTATTAGAAGAAGAGGGGTTGATGAGGAGTGGATGAAAGTAACCATCACCTTTACAGCGCTAAGCTATGACGAGATACAAGAGGCCCCTCTGAACAGTTCAGCAGACATCGACGGGCACTTGGTGGCCCGCATACATGTGGATGGGGGAAGCGGATCAGAAATTATGTATGAGCACTGTATCTTGAGGCTCAGGAAAAGCACAAAGGATTTATTAGAGAAAGACCTGGACCCTTTCGTGGGATTCGCAGGAGAGGTAGTAAAACCTTTGGGAAAGATAACCATACCCTTCACGATAGGGGAAGGGTCATGAGAGAGAACAATACAGCTAACTTTTTCGGTGGTAAGAGCATGGTCCAAATACAATGTTATGTTACGGGTGTTAAAAGCCTTGACATCCACTGCACATGGCCTCATAAAATTCCCCACTCCCTAGGGAATAGCCATAGTATGCTCGTCAAGAGAAATGATAGCCACTATTACAAGAGGAAGGATATGAGGAAGAAAAAAGGACGAGAAAGTAGAAGAATGGGCATTGAATGACAAGTTTGAAAGCCAAACGATCAAGATAGGAGCGCAGCTGCCAGATAAGTGGAAAACGACCCTTAAAGAACTGTTGATAAGGAACAAAGATGTCTTCGCGTGGGAACACAATGATATGCAAGGAATTCCACGAAGCCAGGCGGAGCATAAGCTGAACGTCTACAGGTGGTTAGAACCTATCCGCCAAAAGAAGAGAAGTATGGGAAGGGAAAGGAGCAAGGACGCATGCGAAGAAACTAGAAAGCTGTTGCACGCCGGGATCGTGAGAGAAGTGAGATTCCCCATGTTACACCCCCAATTTCAACTAACGGAGTTTTACCGTTTGTGAAGTGACGAACCAGGATCTCAGACATTAGTTACTTTGAACGACTCTACATGGGACTCAAAATGAAAATATCTTTTAAATCAGAGTATCAATGCGGAAGCGTAAAGAAAGTAAATGCGCAAAATACACGCGCC
Organism: Smallanthus sonchifolius; assembly: GCA_023525975.1. Taxonomy (NCBI): domain Eukaryota; kingdom Viridiplantae; phylum Streptophyta; class Magnoliopsida; order Asterales; family Asteraceae; genus Smallanthus; species Smallanthus sonchifolius. The sequence goes on along the minus strand of CM042021.1, from coordinate 94,913,749 downwards.
CAAAACCAAAGTCCAACAGTCTCAAAAAGTCCAAACGTCCAAACCAAACAAAGTACAATAAAATAATTCAACCAAACATAAATAGACACAAAGCAAAGCAGTTGAATCCCATGCATGCCCTAACGTGCACCTGTGTCTTAGCTTAGCGTCCTGAGAAAACATGTAAGAAAAAGTGTCAACACGAGGTTGGTGAGTTCACAGGTTTCAAATAAATAAGTAAGTGTTTACCAGATTTATGATCATTCAATATGTATCTATAGGTAGCTAACCTATGTTCATGTTTAGCTCAAGTGCTCGCAACCGAAACTGACTGTTTGTTTATTGCCTCCTGCCAGGTCTATCAATACTGGCCATGTGAGTAGGCTAACATTTCACCGTTCGATATCCAATCGAGTTAGCGCGACTAACGCGGGTGGGATTTGTCAAACCCAGTAGTACTACTAAACATTACCTCGCTAAGATCCATATTAACGGTTCGAGATAAGATGAGGACTTTCTGTGATAGCGTGTTACACTTAGCTTTAACATTGATAGCATATGAAATACAAAATCTCAAAAGCAGTTTAAGCAGGTTTTCTCCCCTAAGTTAAAACAGTAAAAAGGGGCCGTGAAAACTCACCTGCTTTGCGTTGAAGGTAGTTTCACACTAGAAGTAAGTTGGAACCACGAGTGTAAGTCTCAAAAGACCTACGAATGTCCTAAAATTATAAACATAATGATAATGGGATTTGTGACTGTGACACGGAAAACGAGGAACGTCCTAAAAGAACCGCTCCAATAAACGAGAGTGGACGAACGCGTCCACGGGTTTAGGAATGACTTTACGCGACGAACGACATAAATAATAATATATATATACGAGTGGATAATATAGTTAGTTATATTATTATTTAGTCTCGATTGATTTACGGCGTTATAAAATGACTTGAAATAATATAAATATATATTATTTAATAATACGGGTCACAATTTGGGAATAATATAAACATATTATTTTTTACGAGTTTACGGCTTAAAAATAATATAAATATATTATTTTACTTGTTAATAATAATAATATATTATTTATAAAAGTGGGTATAATTTATAAAAATAAACTAATATTTCAAACCCGAGCTTACGAGTTGTTTTCCGGGTTAAAACTCATTTATATAATAATACAATATTAAAAGTTTTGATTTTTATTAATTTAATAATCCAGAAAAATGTTTTAAAAATTATTATGGGAGCCCGGTCTTGAACCCGGGTCTCTCCCACACACACACATCGCTCTAACCAATCCCGGCCGCTAGGCTATCGCAAACGAATCCAGTTCGAATTTCTTTTAACATCCAAGCCGGATGTGATTTAGTTCCCCATAGGTACCCAGATCAAATCCCGTCCCAAACGCCACGAATTTGATCGCGATTCGCCAAAGTATCGAGGGGGTTTCGTTAATCGGGGTATAGCGAATCTGGGGACTCATTTAATTTGAAAATCATTGGTTTTAGGATCGATAATTTACAGGAAAAGGGATCGTAACCCTAGTTTATAAACATGGATTCAATTGATCGATTTTGATATTTAAAAATTGTTGCATTGATAGGGCTTTTATTAAACAAAACCTTGCGAATCTGTTGATGTGGTTTAATTGTATCAAATTTATGTTTAAGATCGAAAATCCCAAATTGTTTACGGATGAACCCTAGATTACGGGTTAGAATGATCCCGATAATAAAAGTTGGAATTGATAAAGGGCTTTCAAAGCATAGATGATTGCGATTCTAACCATGCCGTTTAATTGGATTAACATTGAGTCTAGGTTAGAGTTTGACTAAAACGTTTTCAAATGGATTTCAGAATCTGATTTTGTAAAATTGGATGTTGTTTGATTCAATTTAAATATGGGTTTTTCATTAAACTGAGTATTTAGAAACTACTGGTATGCTTTAATTGCGTTGAGAACGAGTCTAGAATCAAAAGCTCCAAATCCGATTTCTTAAGAACCCTAGAATCGGATTATGACTCAATCGATAATGTAAGCCCTGGTAATGATAGGGCTTTCAATTGACAAGTAAAAATGAAACTAATGATGAAAAACAATTACCAGGAAGATGAAGAATTGATAGAGTTCGACTAAAGAGGCTCCGACGATGACTGGTTCGATTTCCGGTGGTTTCTGGTGCAAATCCAATCGAATTGACGTGTGTAGAAACTTCACAGAGGTTCGTCGAGTGTGTGCAGGAGTTCAATTCGTGAAAGCATTACAGAAATTCGTCGGATTTGATGATAACGGAAAATGAAGTCGACGGTTACGAAACCACGATCATAATTCGAGTTTAATTTGAAATGATTATGATTAAGGGCCTAATAATGATCAATTATTGCTATTAAGATTTGTTTACGTTATGAATTCCAACGGATTTGAGGTTTATTTTGTGAATTTTGATCAAATTGTCACGGATTTGACTTCTGAAAGTCAACAGGAACCAAATTTGCTGATTTTGACTTTGAGAAGTCAATTTATTTGATTTAGCATATTAACACAACTAGTCCTTGTAGTTTTGAGTTGGATTTGTGACAGAATCAGTCCCTGGGGTTAGATTTGATTAGCGGGGTTAAGTTTTTAATAAGAAACTTAACGGAATAGTTAACGGAATTAACTGAAAAGTCCGGATTGTCACATCATTCCCTAGTTGAAAGAATTTTCGTCCCGAAAATTTAAGTAAATAAAATTTTTTTTTCCGGATGTCACATCATCCCCTAGTTGAAAGAATTTTCGTCCCGAAAATTAGAATAGTACCTTAAGAATTTGAAGTGGGGTCGAAAATTCGAATAGTACCTTAAGAATTTGAAGTGGGGTGCTTGAACAGATTAGGATATTTGCGCATCATCTGATCCTCGCGTTCCCACGTGAATTCCGGTCCGCGTTTCGAGTTCCAACGAACTCTGACAATAGGGATCTTACTGTGCTTAAACGTTTTAACTTCCCTATCCATAATTTCCACAGGTTCTTCGATAAAGCGTAACAGTTCATCAACGTGTAGTTCCTCAAGAGGAACTGCGAGTGATTCGTCTGCTAGGCATTTCTTTAAATTTGAGACGTGAAAGACGTTGTGCACACCACTAAGTCTTTCAGGTAGGTCCAGTTGGTACGCGACTGGTCCGATTCTCTTCATTATTTTGAATGGTCCAACATAACGAGGATTCAGTTTGCCTCGTTTCCCGAAACGAATGACACCTTTCCATGGTGAGACTTTGAGTAAGACCATGTCACCTACTTGAAATTCCAAAGGTTTACGACGCTTATCGGCATAGCTCTTTTCACGATCACGAGCTGCCGCCATACGGTTTCTAATTTGAACGATCTTTTCAGAAGTTTCAAATACAAGTTCAGGACCTGTGAGTTGGCTATCTCCAACCTCGGTCCAACAAATGGGAGAACGGCATTTCCGTCCATAAAGTGCTTCAAATGGAGCTGCCTTGATGCTAGTGTGATAGCTGTTGTTGTAGGAGAACTCCACCAACGGTAGGTGAGACTCCCAAGTGCTACCGAAATCGATCACACAAGCTCGTAGCATGTCCTCTAGAGTTTGGATAGTACGTTCAGTTTGGCCATCAGTTTGAGGATGGTATGTTGTGCTCATATCTAGACGCGTGCCTAAGGCCTTATGTAACGACTGCCAGAAACGAGAAGTGAATCATGCATCACGATCCGAAATGATAGAGATAGGCACCCCGTTCCGAGAGACTACTTCTTTCAAGTATATTCGAGTGAGTTTATCCATTTTGTCAGTTTCTTTGATTGCTAGAAAGTGAGCAGATTTTGTTAGGCGATCAACAATTACCCATATAGTATCACATCCGGTAGGGGTTCGGGGTAATTTGGTGATGAAGTCCATGGATATTTGTTCCCATTTCCACATAGGAATTTCTGGTTGTTGTAGAAGACCGGATGGTTTTTGATATTCAACTTTGACCTTCGCGCAGGTCAGACACTTACTAACATAGGTGGCTATATCGGCTTTCATCTTCGGCGACCAATATAGTACTTTTAGATCATGGTACATTTTATCGGAACCCGGATGAATGGAGTAACGAGATTTATGAGCTTCATCCATGATTAGTTCCCTTAAATTTCTGAACACCGGAATCCATATTCGTTCGACGAAGTAACGAATTCCGTCAGATTTTACTTCAAGTTGTGCTTCCATGCCGCGTGTACCTTCTAACGGTAGGTTATCTTCTTTCAGGGCTTCAAGTTGAGCACTACGGATTCTGTCAGGCAATCCAGGGTGAATAGTAAGTTGTAACGCTTGAACTCGTTTGGGTTTCGTTTCCTTTTAGCTTAGTGCATCAGCCACAACGTTAGCTTTACCCGGATGATACCGGATCGCACAGTCATAATCATTTAAAAGTTCAACCCAACGACGTTGTCGCATGTTCAACTCCTTCTACTCGAAGATACGATGGAGGCTCTTGTGGTCGGTGTAGATGGTGCATTTGGTACCGTACAAGTAATGTCTCCATATCTTAAGTGCAAAAACTACTGCTCCCAACTCTAGATCATGAGTGGTGTAGTTTTTCTCGTGAATTTTTAACTGATGTGAAGCGTATGCGATCACCTTTTCGCATTGCATTAAGACACAACCCAGACCTTGAATAGATGCATCACAATACACTACAAAATCATCGGTTCCTTCCGGAAGAGCTAAAATAGGTGCACTGCAAAGTTTCTGTTTGAGGTGCTGGAAAGCTGACTCTTGGTTATCGCCCCAATTATAGGCTTTTCCTTTTTGGGTTAGGGCGGTGAGAGGTTGTGCAATCTTTGAAAATCCTTCGATAAAACGACGGTAATAACCAGCCAATCCTAGAAATTGTCGCACCTCAGTCGGAGTCGTCGGTGCTGCCCAATTCTTGATGGCTTCTATTTTGGATGGGTCGACATGTATCCCTTTCTCATTAACCACATGTCCTAAGAATTGAACCTCTTGAATCCAGAATTCACATTTGGAAAACTTAGCATAAAGTTGCTCTTGCTTAAGTAGTTCCAAAATTAGACGCAGATGTTCCTCATGTTCTTCAAGGATGTCGTCGATGAAAACGATAACGAACTGGTCAAGGTAAGGCTTACACACACGGTTCATGAGGTCCATGAATACCGTGGGTGCGTTGGTTAACCCGAAAGGCATGACCATAAATTCGTAGTGGCCGTACCTTGTTCTGAATGCAATCTTTGAGATATCCTCTTCTCGGACTCTTAACTGATGATAGCCGGACCTAAGATCTATTTTGGAATAGAAACTTGATCCTTGGAGTTGATCAAAAAGGTCATCTATACGAGGTAAAGGGTAGCGGTTCTTGATTGTGGCTTTATTCAGCTCCCGGTAATCAATACACATACGGAACGTACCGTCCTTCTTCTTGACAAATAATACCGGAGCTCCCCACGGTGATGAACTAGGTCGGATGAAACCTTTATCCAATAAATCTTGCAATTGAGTGGACAGTTCCTGCAATTCACTGGGTGCCAGTCTGTAAGGTGTCCGAGCAATCAGTGCTGCTCCGGGTGCTAAATCAATTTGGAACTCAACTTGACGGTGCGGTGGCAGACCGGGCATATCCTCGGGAAATACTTCCAAGAATTCACGCACAACGGGAATATCTTCGATCTTCTTCTCTTCTGAAGGCTGCTCAGCAACAAGGGCCAAAATAGCCGTATGCCCCTTTCGAAGACATTTTTGTGCTTTCATGAAGGATATAATGCCCATGACTGCACCAACTCTTTCGCCTTGGATGGAAAGGGTTTCTCCATTCCAGAGAGGTATACGTACAATCTTCTCACGACAGATAATTTTGGCTTGGTTTTTAGATAGCCAATCCATGCCGACAATTATATCAAAACTACCAAGTATGACCGGCATAAGGTCGATATCAAATGTATGTGTAGCTAGCTCAAGTTTACATCCTTTAAGTATGTGAGTTGCCTCAATTATTTGACCGTCAGCTATCTCTATTGTATACGAGATGAAGTTCCTTTTATCATATTACTAAATTTCTTAGATATAAAACTTCTATCAGCACCGGTGTCAAAAAGGACAGAAGCAAAGAAATTATTTACAAGGAACTTACCGGTGACCACATTATGGTGGTAACGGGCTTCTCCAGATCCTAGTACGAAGGCTCGTCCCTTCGCACCATTTCCTCCCCCATTGCCGTTATTACCACCATTACCATTGTTATTCTGGTTAGGGTTGTGATTTCCATTACCCCCTTTCTTCAACTGAGGACAGTTCTTTCGAATATGCCCTTCCTTTCCACACTCAAAGCAAGCCCTAGTAGATCCCGGTTGTTGAAAGGGTTGTTTAGTTTGTAATTCACCCCTGCAGTCCTTAGCAGCATGGCCTATTTTACCGCACCTCTGGCAACGATTGCAGAACCCAAAGTGGTGCAAGTTACACTTGTTACACTTCGGGGACTTCCCCGCATAACCACCCTGGTTTTGACCTGAAGAGGTCGACTGGTTGATGTTTTTAGTAGGCTCAAACCTACGCTGTTGCTGCTGTTGTGGTTGGTTAAACTGGGGTTGGTTGGGTTGGGGTCCTTTGGAGTGGGAGTTGGAGTGGTTGTGGGTGTTGGAATGGTGATCGAACTTGCGTTTGTGGTTGTAGGTGGGTTTAGCCACTGAACCTCTCGGAGGTAGGGTTCCTTGCGTCACCGCTTGGTCGGTTAACTTATGCGCAAGTCGAATGGTTTGTTGGATAGTGGCAGGATTGGATGAAGTAACCATGCTTTGTATTTGAGACACTAGGCCTCCAATGTAAAGCTCAATTCTTTTGTAATCAGGAGTTACCATATGCGGACACATAGTAGCCAGTTCGTGTGAACGAGTGGTGTAGAGTTCAATTTCCGAACCCTCCATCTTAAGGTTTCAGAACTTTCCATCTAACTTTTGAATCTCATCGCGTGGGCAGTATTCTTCCTTCATCATTGCTTTAAATTCCTCCCACGGGAGTCCATTTTCCATTGCCAGTCCCAACATTTGAACTTGGGCATTCCACCATGTGAGTGCCGGGCCTTCTAAAGTTTCGGCAGCAAACTTCACTTGATTAGCCACGGGGCAGTTACACATGGCAATTATTGATTCAACTTTCTCAAACCAGCGAAGTAATCCAACGGCTCCTTCAGCTCCACTAAAGGTGTGGGGCTTGCAATCCATGAATGCTTTGAAAGTGCAGGTTGGTTGTTGGTTTTGCTGATTTTGCTGGCCTGGATTTAGAAATACAAGTTGAATTGGAATTATAGAGTCTAGAAAGATGTTTTTAGAAGAAGGATTGACACTATTAGTCAATAGTTAGAGCATTTACCTGCAGCATTCTGTGCTGCTAGGGCCTCTGCCACACTATCATTTATCAAAGCTGCTAGCTCTGCTGCCGTCATGTTAATGGTACCACGACCACCGGCACGACCTCCTCGTCCTCTCCCAGACATGATTCTTCACAATCACAAATGAAAAATAATGAGAAATATATCGCATATTAAACATTATTCAGGTACGAGTAAGGAGATACAACATCTAATATTTTGAAAATTAAATAAATTGTAAGGCTACAAAATAAATAATTTAAATATTAAACTTCTCATGCTTTTATTGGATGGGAACAACCTTACCCATCTAGGTTTGGAAAGAGAAATAACATAGGCAAAAGCAAACATGAAAAGGAAGATAGAGTAGGGAGGTCATCAAACATCTTCGTCATCGGAAGAAACATACGATTGTGCATCGTCTATCTCAACCGGTTCCTCTTCCACGAGTTCCTCCTCGAAAGGATCTTCTTCAAAAGGTTCCTCCTCAAAAGGTTCCTCCTCGTCGTCAGATACTAGAATGTCTTCCGGAAATAGGGCCGCTTGTAGTTGGGCTTCCAATTGAGTTACCCTCTCTTGAAGGCCTTCAGCAGTGTGGTTTGCCACATGTAGCTGAGCTTCCATAGCAGCTAGTCTTTCCAGAACTCCTTCCATATCATCATCCATAGTGTCAGCCCTCATCTCTAGATGTGCCACACGATCCACTAAAAGGTTGTGGACATGGTCCGTTGCAGCTAGTTCGGTAGTCAAGTGTTCTACTCCTACCTTATTCTTCTCTACTTGGGGTCCATTCTTCAGAAGTTTAGGTATCTCCTCGGTGGCATCTTGTACAAAACTCAATTCTTTCAACATATAAGATACGAATGCTGCGAAAGCTTGTTCCATGGTGCATGGTAAGCTAGGTAGTGTAGGTGATGAAGATGTGGATCCAAAGTAAGGTGATGGAACATCTCCTATTTTGATCCACCTTTGGATCATATGTGGGTATACGTCCCAATTGAGAGCATAATCCAATGCTCGTGCATTACTTGGTTCACCTTGGTCAATTGAAGTAGTCCGGCGCCTTTTGGGCTCCGGGTATGGTAGGATAGGTGCCTTATGTCCTAGTGCCTTAGGTGATGGAGGTGGAGTTGACGACATGTTCCTGTAACAATATGTATGAGTGTCAAACATCCAAATGATATGTAACTAATGTCTAAGGCTATAGTCTAGTATGCAATCCTAGTTCTCTATAACCAATGGTTCTGTTACCAATCTGTCACACCCCCAATTTCAACTAACGGAGTTTTACCGTTTGGGAAGTGACGAACCAGGATCTCAGACATTAGTTACTTTGAACGACTATACATGGGACTCAAAATGAAAATATCTTTTAAATCAGAGTATCAATGCGGAAGCGTAAAGAAAGTAAATGCGCAAAATACACGCGCCCAAAACCAAAGTCCAAAAGTCTCAAAAAGTCCAAACGTCCAAACCAAACAAAGTACAATAAAATAACTCAACCAAACATAAATAGACACAAAGCAAAGCAGTTGAATCCCATGCATGCCCTAACGTGCACCTGTGTCTTAGCTTAGCGTCCTGAGAAAACATGTAAGAAAAAGTGTCAACACGAGGTTGGTGAGTTCACAGGTTTCAAATAAATAAGTAAGCGTTTACCAGATTTATGATCATTCAATATGTATCTATAGGTAGCTAACCTATGTTCATGTTTAGCTCAAGTGCTCGCAACCAAAACTGACTGTTTGTTTATTGCCTCCTGACAGGTCTATCAATACTGGCCATGTGAGTAGGCTAACATTTCACCTGTTCGATATCCAATCGAGTTAGCGCAACTAACGCGGGTGGGATTTGTCAAACCCAGTAGTACTACTAAACATTACCTCGCTAAGATCCATATTAACGGTTCGAGATAAGATGAGGACTTTCTGTGATAGCGTGTTACACTTAGCTTTAACATTGATAGCATATGAAATACAAAATCTCAAAAGCAGTTTAAGCATGTTTTCTCCCCTAAGTTAAAACAGTAAAAAGGGGCCGTGAAAACTCACCTGCTTGGCGTTGAAGGTAGTTTCACACTAGAAGTAAGTTGGAACCACGAGTGTAAGTCTCAAAAGACCTACGAATGTCCTAAAATTATAAACATATAAATTAGGAATGATAATGGGAATTGTGACTGTGACACAGAAAACGAGGAACGTCCTAAAAGAACCGCTCCAATAAACGAGAGTGGACGGACACGTCCACGGGTTTAGGAATGACTTTACGCGACGAACGACATAAATAATAATATATATATACGAGTGGATAATATAATTAGTTATATTATTATTTAGTCTCGATTGATTTACGGCGTTATAAAATGACTTGAAATAATATAAATATATATTATTTAATAATACGGGTCACAATTTGGGAATAATATAAACATATTATTTTTCACGAGTTTACGGCTTAAAAATAATATAAATATATTATTTTACATGTTAATAATAATATATTATTTATAAAAGTGGGTATAATTTATAAAAATAAACTAATATTTCAAACCCGAGCTTACGGGTTGTTTTCCGGGTTAAAACCCATTTATATAATAATACAATATTAAAATGTTTGATTTTTATTAATTTAATAATCCAGAAAAATGTTTTAAAAATAATTGTGGAAGCCCGGTCTCGAACTCGGGTCTCTCCCACACACACACATCGCTCTAACCAGTCCCGGCCACTAGGCTATCGCAAACGAATCCAGTTCGAATTTCTTTTAACATCCAAGCCGGGTGTGATTTAGTTCCCCATAGGTACCCAGATCAAATCCCGTCCCAAATGCCACGAATTTGATCGCGATTCGCCAAAGTATCGAGGGGGTTTCGTTAATCGGGGTATAGCGAATTTGGGGACTCATTTAATTTGAAAATCATTGGTTTTAGGATCGATAATTTACAGGAATAAACATGGATTCAATTGATCGATTTTGATATTTAAAAATTGTTGAAATGATAGGGCTTTTATTAAACAAAACCTTGTGAATCTGTTGATGTGGTTTAATTGTATCAAATTTATGTTTAAGATCGAAAACCCCAAATTGTTTACGGATGAACCCTAGATTACGGGTTAGAATGATCCCGATAATAAAAGTTGGAATTGATAAAGGGCTTTCAAAGCATAGATGATTGCGATTCTAACCATGCCGTTTAATTGGATTAACATTGAGTCTAGGTTAGAGTTTGACTAAAACGTTTTCAAATGGATTTCAGAATCTGATTTTGTAAAATTGGATGTTGTTTGATTCAATTAACACGGGGTTTTCATTAAACTGAGTATTTAGAAACTACTGGTATGCTTTAATTGCGTTGAGAACGAGTCTAGAATCAAAAGCTCCAAATCCGATTTCTTAAGAACCCTAGAATCGGATTATGACTCAATCGATAATGTAAGCCCTGGTAATGATAGGGCTTTCAATTGACAAGTAAAAACGAAACTAATGATGAAAAACAATTACCATGAAGATGAAGAATTGATAGAGTTCGACTAAAGAGGCTCCGACGATGACTGGTTCGATTTCCGGTGGTTTCTGGTGCAAATCCAATCGAATTGACGTGTGCAGAAACTTCACAGAGGTTCGTCGAGTGTGTGCAGGAGTTCATTTCGTGAAAGCAATACAGAAATTCATCGGATTTGATGATAATGGAAAATGAAGTCGACGGTTACGAAACCACGATCATAATTCGAGTTTAATTTGAAATGATTATGATTAAGGGCCTAATAATGATCGATTATTGCTATTAAGATTTGTTTACGTTATGAATTCCAACGGATTTGAGGTTTATTTTGTGAATTTTGATCAAATTGTCACGGATTTGACTTCTGAAAGTCAATAGGAACCAAATTTGCTGATTTTGACTTTGAGAAGTCAATTTATTTGATTTAGCATATTAACACAACTAGTCCTTGTAGTTTTGAGTTGAATTTGTGACAGAATCAGTCCCTGGGGTTAGATTTGATTAACGGGGTTAAGTTTTTAATAAGAAACTTAACGGAATAGTTAACGGAATTAACTGAAAAGTCCGGATTGTCACACCCCACTTGGATCTCAAGTCCGGTCATGGTAGGGAAGTCAGACGGAAGCTAGCGCATGTGTATTGACTTCAAGGATTTAAACAAAGCATGCCCCAAGGATTGCTATCCATTACCTGAGATAGATGCCAAAATTGATTCTTTGGCCCCATACCCACTGAAATGGTTTTTGGATGCATACAAAGGATACCACCATATCCAGATGGCTCCTAGAGACGAAGAAAAAACGGCATTTTACACCGATGAAGAAGTGTTCTGTTACACCAAGATGCCTTTTGGCTTAAAGAACGCTGGAGCCACTTATCAAAGGTTAATGGACCAACTATTCAAAGAACAAATCAGTAAAAATCTGGAAGTGTATGTAGACAACCTAGTATACAAAAGCAAAGAAGAGTCGACAATGATAGCTGATATTGAAGAAACCTTCAAAACATTAAGGACGGCGAACATGAAATTAAACCCCGGGAAATGTTCATTCGGGGTAGAGGATGGAAAATTCTTAGGGGTAGTAGTAACAAAAGAGGGGATAAGATCCAACCCAGACAAAGTTCAAGCAGTGCTAAATATGGAGTCACCTAAAACCATGAAGGACGTACAAATACTGAATGGGAGGTTAATAGCACTCAACAGGTTTTTATCACCATCAGCAGATAGGTCCACACCTTTCATCAATACTCTCAGAAATTGTCCGAAGAAGAGTAACTTTTCATGGACTAGAGGAGCAGAGGAGGCATTTCAAGCAATAAAGAAACACCTGAGCAATTTACCCATGTTGGAAACCCCAAGGCAAGGCGAAACTCTCACCATGTACATAGTATCCACACTCACGGCTATCAGCTCGGTGTTAGTGGTAGATACAGAAGGGACTCAGACGCCTATATACTTCCTAAGCAGGACATTAAAAGGGCCGGAAGTCTGATACCCCGCAATGGAGAAGTTAGCATTAGCCCTGGTACATGCATCCCGGAGGTTAAGGAGGTATTTCCAAGCACACTCAATGCAAGTGATCAAAGAGAAACCCATACAGTAGGTGCTAAGAAAGTCGGAAGTATCAGGAAGATTGGCCAGATGGGCGATAGAATTAGGTGATCATACCATTGAATATAAAACAAGAAAAAGTGTCAAATGCCAGGTCATAGCAGACTTCTTAACAGAAATTCAAGAAGAAGGGAACAGCGAAGGAGGAAAAACAGAGGTAATAGGAGAGGGGAATGGAGACGAGGCTAAAGGTGAAGGAACAAGTGCGTGGACCTTATTCACAGATGGAGCATAAAACCATGAAGGACGAGGATCAGGTTTGGTATTAACAAGCCCAGAAGGCATTGAACTAACCTATGTAATCAAGTTTGATTTCCCGGCCACCAACAACTAGGCAGAGTATGAGGCACTACTGGCATGGTTGAGATTGGAAAAGTAGATGAAAGTCATGAAATTGGAAGCATACGTCGAATCATTGTTAGTAGCCAATCAGATAAACGGGATATATGAGGCAAAAGAGGAAGCCATGGAAAAATACTTAGGAAAGGTCAAGGCATTGATGGGTTGCATAGGAAAAGTAGCTATCACTCATATTTCAAGAGGAGGGAACAAAAAAGTGGATGCGTTAAGTAAGTTGGCGAGCATAGTCTTTGATCACTTAGCAAGGGGAGTAAGGGTGGAAATATTGACAACACCATCCACCCAAGAGAAATAGGTACTGCAAGTTAATGTAGGAGAAAGAACTACCTGGATGACCCCCATACGACGGTACTTGGAGGAGGGAATCACACCCGATGATAAGGGAGAAGCCAGGAAGGTCCGAGTAAGAGCATTGCAGTATGAGATAACAGGAGAGAATATGTACAGAAATTCCTATCTAGGACCATCCATGAAATGCGTAGACGAGGAGGAGGCTAATTATGTCATAAGAGAAATTCACGAGGAAATTTGTGGGCTCCATGGGGGGCCAAAAACGGTAGTGGCTAAAGCTATGAATGTAGGATATTACTGGTCGAACATGTACCAAGAAGCAATCAAAGAATTTCATAAATGTGACAACTGCCAAATCCACGCACCGGTTACAAAACAACCCAAACAGGAACTGATTCCTGTAAGCACTTCTTGTCCATTTCAAAAATGGGCCATAGATATTGTGGGGCCATTCCCAGAGGCGCCGTGGCGTTTGAAATTTTTGGTAGTGGCCATAGACTATTTCACAAAATGGATAGAAGCAAAGTCGTTGGTCACTATCACAGGCCAACAGATGAAAAGGTTCGCATGGGAAAACATTGTATGCACGTTTGGCCTGCCACAATCGATAGTCAGTGATAAAGGAAAGCAACTTGCCAATGAACCTTTTAAAGGTTGGTGTGAAGAACTGCAAATTCAGCAAGTATTTACATCAGTGGTATACCCGCAGGCGAACGGTCAGGTAGAAAGGGCAAAAATAAGTGTTGTAGAAGGAATCAAAACAAGATTGTTAAGAGAAGGAGACCGTTGGGTAGAGGAGCTACCTCACGTCTTATGGGCTCACAGGACAACACCAAAGACAAGCAATGGGGAATCCCCATTCAGTTTAACATATGGGACAGAGGCAATGATACAAGTGGAAATAGGGTCCTTAACTCAAAGAACAAGGTTATGTGCTGAAGTCAACATCGTAGACCTGAGGCTCAACTTAAATTTACTAGAAGAAAGAAGGGAAGCTGCAAGGATCAGAGAGGTAGCATACAAGAAGGAGATGCAAAGGTACTACAATGCTAGGGTCAAGCAAGTAACATTCAAACCAGGAGATTACATGTTGCGGTCTAATGAGGCAAGCTGCCAAGAAAAGAAAGGAAAGATGGGGCCAAAGTGGGAAGGTCCATACAGATTTACCTGGGTTAACAATAAGGGCACGTACAAACTGGCCAAGCCTGATGGGTCAAAACTACCTCGCACCTGGAATGCAATGCAGCTAAGGAAGTATTACATCTGAACAGTTGTATGTTTTTTTAAAAAAAAAAGAGAGAAGGGGCAGGACGATGATTATGTCATTTTGTGTAACAGTAAAACTAGCCCTAATCAAAACATTCATAAAGAATGTGTATTGAAAATACTTCTTTTGCAACAAAACATGAAATGCATGAATAAAGGATCCTGACAAACAAGGCTCAATTACAACTCCCTGATCAGGAGAAAAAAGTAAGGAGGCCCCGACTAGGGAAACCTCTGGGGACGTCTGCCGGGAAGATGTCCCCATGAAAAACCATGGTAAAAAAGGACAAAAATACAAAAGGTAATATACCCTGGTGTGTGGAGCACACCCGGGGCAACGAAATAAGTCCCCCCCTCCCGGTTACTAGTAACAAATAACAAAAGCAAAGGCGCATACGTATGAACAAAGTAGCAACATAGCAGAGTAAAGAGTATAAACAAACATGCATAAAAGGAGAAATTAATTTCACATTCCAAAATAGCCTAAGTAAAAGGCTAGATAATTGTTTTCACATAAGACATAACAAGCAATCAGATGTTGCTCCAAAAGATACCACCCACACAAGGGGGCCAAAAGAGAATCATTGTTCAAAAACAGCAAGTTCACCAAGACAACAACATATCAAGAGTACACATTAATCTCCAACATCAGGGAGGGACAGGAGTACCTGGATCCACAATTGAGCACATGTAATCAATACCCTGGATAGAAATATGAGGGGAGCAGAAAGACGGGTGCCCAATGAATGCTCTGAGGTGGCAAAAGTGACGCCAGCATCCTCCATATATTGTTCTACAAAACGGTCATAGAACGGAGCTTCTTCAATGGGGATGCCTTGCTGAGAAGATTCATACCCATCAGCAAGCCCCTTTTGATAACCCACAGCAACACAAGCACGGTTAAGCTCCTAGAGAAGGTTGGAAAACTCATTGCTGCTCTTAATCATATGGTAAACACGACGGAAACCATGATTAATCAGCCAATCTCTATCAGCAGCAAGCCTCTCCATATGCCCTTGAACGCGACCCAACTCAACTTGAAGGTGCTTACTCTCTTCAGCCACACATGCCGCCTCAAAGCGGGCCTGATCAATGTCATTCTAAAGAACATCCTTTAGTTCTTCCCAATCTATGAGCTTGGAAGATAGGGTAGTGTTCAAATGACATAGATCTTCCTAAAAAAAAGAGTAAACGAGATAATACATAGGACTAGCAATAAAATAGAAAATAAAGGGAAGAGCGATACAAGGAATACCTCTTTAGCCTCGAATTGAAAGCGTTAATGATCAGCGTCCACTTGGGAGTTGGCCAACTCCTCCTGGTAACGACCAACTTCCCTTTCCAGATCAGCAACCATTCCTATAGCATCTCCCAGCTTGCCAGAAAAGCGAGCAACCTCCCCACTTGCATGTTCCAAAGCAGACTCGATTTTCACAACCTGCACCTCAAGAGCAGCATTCTCCCAAACAAGGTCAATCTTTTGACACTTTATCTCAGACAATTCTCGGGTATCAGATTCCAGACGCTGTAGAGAGGACTTTTCCGAGTCCACCACCTGATGATACAAACCAGCACCTAGAATGAAGTCATTCACAACCGATAAACAGAGACGCTCAGAAGCCGAAATGACGGGAGGCGATGAGGAAAGAATAATCCTAGAACCAAGAAAAACACGATGGAGGAATTCCCGAGCGGTAAAAACAGATGTCAAGGCAAGCCCACAAGGGGGAAAAGGAGCGGATGAGATATTGTCAAATAAAGAGGGTATGGATGAACAGCCTGTCAAAGGAAGGATTCCCACTCCAGATAAAGGGGAAGGTGGGAAGTCAGTAACAAAAGGTAATGAAACAGCGGTTGTGGAAGTAGCCAGGAAGGCTGGGACAGCAGGGAAGTAGCATTAGTTGATGGAGCTGTGAGAAGGAAAGACGAATCCGGAATAACGGGAGAGGAATTAGGGGGACTAACCGGAATTGGGTCATGGCAAGTTGAAGGGACCACAGATGAAGGAGATTGTTTGGAAGAGGGATCGAAATTGGCAGGGGAAACAAGGTCAACTGGAAGAGAAGTACATGAAATTTTATTAAGTTTAGGAACATAAACGGGAGGAACCAGCCAGAGAAACAGGGGGTTTCTTGTAAGCGATACGCAAACGGAACTTGAGATCCAATTTTTTCCAGGGAGCTCCCTCCCCAACTTCAGGGGCATGACATTTTTTCAATGAGGAAAGGGGTTGGGAGTCCTCTTCATCCGTACCACTGGAAAGGCTAACAGCAGAAGATTCAAGGCTAGAGGATGTCTCATTTCGAGAAGCACCACGAAAAAGCGAGACCGGAACGACAGAAGATGAACCACCAATGGGAGAATCAGGAGCGATTGCCGGGACGGTAGAAAAAGTCATCTTCTTCCCTACACGTTGCAATACACCAAGCAAGGATATCTCTGATAAAAAAAAGAGACAGTAAAACAACAACTGTGAGGAAGTTTGTTTCAATCAAAGAAAGACATAAATAATAATAATAATAATAATAATAATAATACGACGTACCTTTACCCCTCTCGATGAGGGCCGGCCTAGAAACAGATAAATCCCAAAGAGGAGTGGGATTAGCTACCAGCTTAGCAAACAACTTCTTGTCATAACCATTTTCAGGATATCATCAGTGATCTTAGGCTGGACATCGCGCACCGCTAAAGGCTCAGGGATAAAAGTGTTAGAAACAAAGAAGAATCGATCTTTCCACTCGTGGACTGAGGTGGGCATACGAGTAACACAGCAAGGATGCTGATCGCTTCGACGTTTCTCAAAAGTCAGCCAATCACCATTGGCTTTCAAGCGATAGAAACACCTAAACAAAGTAACGGTGGCTAAGCCACCCAATGCCTTACATGCCAACTCAAAATGAGTCATCTTACAAAACCCTAAGGGATGAAACTGAGAGAAATGGGCCTCATAGTGTTTGAACAGAGCCATCTGGAATGGAGTCAGAGGATAGCGGATGTTGGTATAACAGAAAGACTGGATGTAAATGGTGAGCAGACCAGGGCGAATGACAGGGCTGTCTTGAGGACCGGGGAGCATGGGGTTTAGAGAACCGGGGAGACGAAAATCCGAACAAAATTCCCGGAGATCTACATCAGTAAGGCTCGAACGAAGGGAAGCAAGGTTGCCCCTAGACATTTCCAGAAGGATGAAAGAAGGAATCGGAGAAGACGAAGATAAGAGAACGAAAGGGGTAGAAAGAGACGCGGTTATAGCAAGAAATGAAACATTGTGAAGAAGATAAAGGGGTAGTCAAGGGAAATTAAATGATCTCGGAAAGAGGGAAAGCGACGCAATAATGGGGCCGTCAGGTGGTCATATCACCAGGGGAAAGCCTCGGGAAAACCATCGGGTCAATTCACTTTCATTTTAAAACACATGCACACGTGTGAAGAAAAAAGAGAGGAGTCCACAGTCCTTAATTTTGCAATAAAAAAAACGGACTAAGGGGACTTGAAGGGGAATATACCGAGAAATACCAATAAGAAAAAAGAAAAAGACAAAAGAGAAGAAGAGGGAAAATAGTAGGACAAAAAAGGAATAAAAGAACAAAGGAAAAAGGAAAAAGGGACAAGAAAGGACAAGTCGTACGAGAACCGTTTAATGCTCATTCCAAGGAGGATTGTAGGGGCTCATACGAAAACCTTGTAAAAGGTTGAGGTTCAAAATTTCTACTCTTTCATAACACAACACACACAAAAAATCTTGAACCTCTTGACCGGAGGATTTCTATTATCAACGGACTTATTCTCATGTCGGAGGTTGGTCGTGGAGGACCCCCTCGGACTCCCCACGGCGAGACTAACGGTGTTTTCTGTTGCAGTTAGGATATTCATACGTAGAAGACGAAGCTACCAATCTCTCATCAAGACTAGGTGCGGATTTGAGACTCAACAATAATATTAGTGTTTCACCTTGATTACTATAATGTTTTAAAAATAAGGTATCTTTTTTTCCCAAGTAATACGTTTGCTTGTAATCTATCGTGTCAAACTACCGGAAAACATATCGTTTTTTTTTTAAAACGTTAAAATAATCAAGTTAAAACACTAGTATCAAGTACCAACAATAGACTCATGCTAGTGTTTGATACCAAATATAATATTATATTGTTTAATGACAAATAAAAGTACTTATAAAAAATAAATGACAAATTTATTCTATCGCCATCATGTTTTGAATCATATATTTCCATTTTAAGTTATTAAGTGGTAAATAAGAGTATTTTCATCGGAAACCAACTTTTTTTTTTCTTTTGATATGTCTTAAATTAGGGGGAAACCCCGCGTTCCCGTGGCGGTATAGTAACTCGCGGTAATGGTGACAATACGGGAGCGTTAAGGTTTAAAACGGAAAAATCAAATTACGTAAAATTAACAAAAATATAAGGTTAATAAAAAATAGAAAAAATCAAATGAAAATAAAAAAAACCATTTAAAAAAAAAAACTCACCTCAAGGTTCGAACCTGAATTGGTGGGGTAAAGTGGCGGCGACCACCAAGTCGGTGTTTGTGTTAAAGTTCCAACAAAAACTTATTAATAACAAAACAAAACTATATAAAAATAATAAAAAATAACATATAAAAAAATCACCCATTTGCCATGTGGCACGTGTACCTAGAGGTGCACAAAAGCCGGTTTTTGAACCGAACCGGTTTCGAACCGGCCCGAACCGGTTTGGTCAACGCGAACAGTAAACCGGTTTTGATCAAAACCGGTTTGGGTTAAACCGGTTTTGTAAGTATAAAACATCGAACCTGTTGAACCGGTTCAGTTCGGTTCTGGACCGGTTCGGGTTGGTAAACCGGTTATTTATTTATTTATTTTTTAATTATAAAATATTATAAAATTACAAAACATTACAATACGAGAAAAATAAAAACATAAAGTTCAACGCTTATTCATATTGAAGGGGTTCGGAAATCACAAAACATTACAAAATTAAACATTACAATACGAGAAAAAAAAATATTTTTATTTTTTGGAGTTTTTTTGTTTAATATTAGCCGTCATTCTCGGAGTTACTAGTGGATCCTCGTAGTCTATCATCTTCGGCGAGTTCTTCATTTTTAAGTGGGCTCGCCAATCCTTGGTTAACCTCAGATTCGTGTATGAGTTCTTCAACTTCAATTTCGTCTTCAAGCGAAGCCCTATCTTGTCTCCTATCTACCGCATCCAAATGGTCTTTCAAGCAAATGCACATTTCCATTGCCGCGGGAGTGAGTCTAGTTCTTCGAATAGATAAAACCCTGCCACTAAGAGAAAAAACGGATTCCGAAGCTACCGTGGAAGCTTGGACGGTTAGTAAATCACGGGCCATGGCGGAAAGGACCGGAAAAGTAGATTAGTTTCCTTTCCACCAAGCCAAAATATCAAAGTCCTCAAAAACATCCGGACTCATAAATGATAAAAAGTTTGTTCCCGTATACCTTCCGAGTTCGCTACTCGGGATGGACCATCTAGCCCGTTTAGTAAATTCATTTCTCATTTCGTTATACAAATTTAAGTTCACATTCTTCGAGCTGCTACTTGATGCGCCCGCGCCCATCGTATCATGTGGGGTTTGTGTTGTACCATATTTATGTAAATAAATATCAAACAAATCTTGCAAACATTTGTTAAAATAAGTTTTTGTTACGGTTGAAAAATAAATATCCTCGGCATTCAAATCCAAATCGTAAGTTATTTTATCAATCAAGTTTCAACACCGTAAACATTAATTGTAGGGTTTAATGCGGCGGCACAAGTTATAACCGGAGGCATTTCTTTAAAATATTTAACAAATTTTTCTTTCATCGGTTTTATCATTCTCGTAAAAAAAGTATTTTTATTTTCAAGTTCGGCTAATTTGTTACACATTAGAAATATTTGTTTAAGAACCAAGGGACTTGTGGGGTAATAAACCCCGGATAAAAAAGTAGTGGCGGTTTTGAAAACTTCGAGCAATTCGGTTATATTTTCAAGAATGTCCCAACTCGTAAACGGAAAACTTTGAATTTTACGACGCGGTTTTGAGGAAAGCATATCATGAAAAATTGATAAAGTATCTTTTTGTCGTATAGCACTATGAAACATTTTATAAGTTGAATTCCATCTTGTTGGGAATCAAACCCGTATCGTTACATAATCTAATATATTCATGGTATCTTTTTTTACTACTACTAAAAACGTCTTTAAGCATGACTCGAAATGCATTACTTAATTCAATAACGGGTTCAACCGCAAGCCCGTCTTGCACGGCTAAGTTGATGATGTGTGCAATACATCGACTATGGAAAAAAGCGCCGTTGCAAATCGGATTATATTTTAATATTAATTTTTGAACCGCATTTGTATTATTTGAGACATTATCAAAAGATATTGAAAATAATTTATTTTGTAATTTAAAATCGGTTATCACATCATCTAAAATGTGAAATAAATTTTGACCCGTGTGAGGATATTCAAACATATCAAACGCGATTGTACGTTTCATCATTTGCCACGTATTGGGATCAACCCAATGAGCGGTAACGCAAATATATGAGTCGGGAATACCACGTGGAGCCGACCAAACGTCAGTGGTTAAGTTCACACCGGTTTCCAATTTTTCAAAACCTAAAATTAATTCTTTTTTTGCTTTTTTCCACATTTTTAGACAATCACGTCTAAGAGTATTACGACTTACTTGATGATAACGTGGTTGAAGGGCTTCTTGAATCATCCTCGTCGTGAGCGGATTGTCGAAGTGGTTGAACGGCAAACCTCTTTGAATAACTAATTTCGCCATTCTATCTCGAACAATATTTGGATCGAAGTTCCAAATTCCACCCTCGCTTGTCATAGATGCTTGACCCTCATCCGGAATTTTCTTCAAACTCGGGCAAGATTTTTCCATATGAGTTTTTAAAGTAGAATTTGAATCCTTTTTAAAAAACCCACCACATTTTTTGCAACGAGCCCGTTCCAACCCGTTAGACATCTCACATAGATCGTAGTTTGACCAAATTGCGGGGTTCCTCGTTGTTGGTATGATTCTCACAACGCTAACTTCGGAAGAGGAAACACCAAAACTTGAAGAAGTTGCCATAACGTTTTTTGAGCGTTTTTTGACCGTTTTTTGAGCGTTTTTTGAGCGTTTGAGAAGTGTGATTTAACCAAAACACCCACTACCTATTTATAATGTGTTTGGGGGTTAAAATGGGTGAAAAAACGGTCAAAAATTGGTTCTAACGGCTATATAACCGTTTTCCAACGGCTAGATTCAAAAAATTAACGTTAAACCGGTTCAAACCGGTTTATCAAACCGGTTCACAAAAAACCGGTTTTAAACCGATCCTCACGCAAATGATCCAAACCGGTTTTAAACCGGCGGTTCCTACCGGTTTGAAACCGGTTCACAAAAAACCGGTTCGTGGGCGGTTCGGTTTCCGGTTCCGAACCGGTTTGGATTTCCAAACCGGTTTTTTTTTGTGCACCTCTACGTGTACCCACCACCTAAGAGGCCCAGTTGAATCGTTTTACTGTTCACCCACTGCTATATGGTTAAAACTAGATGGTTATACCCGCGCTCCGCGGTGGGTGTCGTGTTCATTATCGTCGAAAACCATAAAATCGAATACCGATATGGGTTCTGATAATATCAATACCAACAATGATGTTGGTCGCTCATAATATGTTCGAATCGTCACGGTACCACAACGGTAACGGCACTCGCTATACACAATGATACGAAAAAACTCCATTTTGAATACAACTCCGTTTTTAAAAAAAATTATGTCGGAACATTGACAAAAAAAAACTAAAAACAGCCGCACACTCTGTATTCTGGAAAAAAATTAACGAACGAAAGTTATTAAAGGAAAACGAAATTAATAGAAAATGAAACGGACTAAAAGCGTATATTATATATAGTATAAGGGTTGAAAATGAAAATATTAAAAAAAGTTTAAGTGTTAGTTGTTGAATGGATGAGTCACTATTCAAAGTGATAAAAAAAACATACATTACTTGCTTGTATTATGTGCTGTTAAACTTGTACATTTATAAATAGTGTAGTTTTGTGAGTAAACCAAAGTTAGTAATTAATACAGAGTTAATAACAAAAGTGTTGTTTTAACCGGACATATAACTATTTTGTTTTCTACAACTAATGACTTGATAACAAAATTGTTGTAAATTTTTTTGAATTTCCATTATATATTTAGTTTGCTACTGAACAGGAATATTTGTAGGATGAGTCATTTTCATATATTATTTTAATTAATTTTTGGTTGAAAAATTTGTGGTTCATATTCAATTGAATATAAAATTAAAATGCTTTGTCATTCCATCTTCTCTCATTTCTTTTTTTAGTTTTCTCGTTGTACATCATTACTCATAACGTCATTAAAGTAGTACGAGAAAAGCATTTCGTTTTCAGTTAGGTATTTTTAACTGTGGTATATATTATCTTAGATTTATCTACTTTATGAAGATAATTATTCTGAGTAAACTACATTTTTCGTTTCTGAGTTTTATCCTAAAATTCATTTTACGTTCTTCTTTTTAAAAATATGCTATTTACGTTATCGTACTTTCTAATTTCATCACTTTTCGTCCTCGGACCAAACGTCCGTTATGGATCTGTTAAATAATTGATGAAATGACTAAAATGCCCCTTTTGCTTAACACTTTTCATCCTCACCCCATCTTCATCATCACCACCACTTTTCATCTTCTTCGTTTTTCCTGCGATACTACAATAGTTAATGGTATTATTATTTCAAATAGGTGGCAAAAAGCTCTATTTGACGGTTTTGGTTCCGGTCTTGTCTGATCTGGTCCAAGTTCATATGTCGGGCTGTAGATTATAACCGGGAATTAGCACATAAGCAATGTCGCTTCTAAAAGTGGCAATCTCAGCCCACTAATGAACAGGTCAATATTAGATATATTTTAGACTTTTATCCAATACAGGTCAAAAAGTTTAAACAGATAAGATTAACTTTACAGGAAACAGATCAAATGGGCCACACGACTCACAAGTCTCTTAAATTGTATTGATAAAGCATAAAACCAAAGGATGTGCAATGGTCGAAACCAGGACCAGACCAAACCAACCCCCAAAAAGCAATAATACTGGAACCAGGTACCAGTTTGTATAGTACCAGCCCAATCCCAACCAGATCTCAAAACTTTTGGACTACTGATCAAGACTAACAACTTGCCAGCACAACAATGCTTCATTGTAAAGAGGTCGGAAACATATTTTGGACCAGACCAGACCGGAATCAAATTGGGAGGGCCCGAACTAAGCCAGAACAATTACCTAAAAAAAACTCTGACCTTTTGAATCGAAACCCCCAAAACCCTTCAAGTTTCTTGCAAACCAAACCTTAAATCAACCACTTAGATTTCTTCCCCATCTTCGGGTTGTTAATAGAGGTGTAGTAATGGACCAACAAATCAATCCCATTGGACCTGCAAATCATCCGTGTTCAATCGATTGTCACAGAGGATTCGGAGTGGGGTGGGGGTGGGGGGATTGTGGCCTGCGATGAAAAACGAAGATGGGAATGATTTTGGCCGGGGGGGTTTCATTTTCACCGATGGGAAAGATGGAGATGATGGAGCTCTAATCTTAGGAGCTAGGTTTTATTTGCATCAGATCACGTAAAGACCAAAATAGCCTTTAAATATGAAGTGAAAAGACACCATTGCCTTTGAAGGCTAATCATTGACTAACAGACGTTTGGTCCAAGGACGAAAAGTGATGAAATCAGAAAGTACGATGGCGTAGATAACAGATTTTTGAAAGGCGGGACGTAAAGTGATTTTTGGTGTAAACCTCAAGGACGAAAACCGCAGTTTACTCTTATTCTTTTATAGGATTGTTTGAGGAGATCTTTTAGTGTGTCGCCGAATTGCATTTAAAATTCCACTATTTAAGAATATAACTCCACAAACCTTTTGTTACATCGGACTTTAAGAAGAAATGTGACTCGGTTTCTCGATCTTCGTTTGATGGGTATCTTGTCGAATTTAGATCCACGCCTTAAAGTCACGAATAACCCTAGTTTATAATTAGTGTAGTATTTTGAATTAACTCGAACGAAGATGTTTATAACTGATTTTGAATCAATAAATATTAGAAACGGATTTGAATTTGAATCATTAAATGTTAATAGCATGTTTGGTTCATAGAATATGATGAAATTGAAATTAGAATTAGAATTGATTCCACCAGAAATCGTGTTTGGTTGGTACAAATGGAATTTGAATCGGAATTCTTTCCACCACTCATGGGATTTTCTAATTCCTTCCCCTTGTTAATGGAATTTACAACACTCCATTGGAATGCTTAAAATTGTTCAAAACACCATTATCATCATTGATCAAACAGCAAGCCCCTAGCAAAACTCACTGCTGCATCAACTATCGAACAACAAACTTAAATAATAAAAATAAGAGAAATAAATAATCAAACAACAATTAAATCTCATTGAAATTGAAATCAATAGCCGAACAATAACTATCAGTTATTGTAGAAAAAATGATGGAGCCAAATTGAAAGTCAAACATCAAAACAAAAAACTTGGAGCAAATGTTTTTATACACTCGCGCCAATCTTTGATCATGTCGCAACAACAATCGAAAATCATAAATCAAATTCAAACAACAATCAATTATCACATCAAACCTATCGATCCAGTCACAATTATCTTCAATCCAGAACCAAATTGAACTAATGGAACAATTTAGCAACGATCGTAGAGGTCCATTTTGATAGCATCGATCGGAAGTCTGGAACTTCGAGGTAGATTAACATCGACTGAAGGAGGGAAGGAGCCCGTCGAGAGCAACAATGGAGATTAGGGTTGGGGGATTGGACAAGTGGTGAGGGGTTATATGATTAAGGGCGACTTTGTCATTTTCTTTTTTAAATATTCCAATTCCTTACTTACCTTTACTAACCAAAAACTATAAGAATTTTATTCAAATTCTAATTCCAGTTCTTTTGAAAGCGTTATGTGAATTAAACGGTCGCTAAGCCATTCTAATAGATAGACATATAGTGAGAATTGATTCACTAAATACTATGGTTTAGTAATGGAATACTCGCTCACTCATTTAGGGTGGAAGGAATCCACACCCCTCATTAATAAGCCCTCTCCCATCCATATTAGCATCACATTTGATTTTTTCCATCCTTACGTACTTCATCCACAACCATCCCAAAACCTTATAAATGGATATTTCTTATCACTTCCATCCTAAACTATTTTGTAATAAAATAATTAAAATAAATAAAAACTAATATAAAAATTGTAAATAAACATTTCATTAATAAAAAATAATACTAGATAATATCATAATAGAAAACAACATTTTACGACCATCACAATGTTGTGTTATTTCACACTTGCGAGCTAGCACCACATTCAACACCGCTAAAATAAACTACATATCTGTATCCTTTTCTTTTTTGTTGCATCACGCCCAACTCCTGCTCCAAGATAAGCATTTTCTTTTCTTCTCCCTCCTTCATGAGGCACAACTTCTCCGCTCGATATCCTTTCTTGTTATAAATAACTTGTTTGCTAAAACCACTCAATTCAGAAATGATTTTAAGCAGTTCATCTTGTTCTAATGACGATGTCGGTCTCTTCCCTTTTCGTTAAGGTCCTTGTGGCTCTTCATATGGAAACTCCTCATCATATTCGTTTAGGTCAACGAGAAGCTGGGCATCCGAAGAGGTTGTGTGTGTATTTGAATTGAATTTCTTCGCTCTTTTTATGATTGGACATGTGCACCCATGAGAGGGACGCTATTCCATTTCGGGTGATATTTAAGAATTTCCCATGACGTTAGGTGAGAAAAACCTATAAACTTATAAACCTTTCTATACTCGGTATGTGTCGCTGACAAAATAACCGCCTGATTGACCATTTCTACGACTCATCAGTTTGTTGTAGACACGGTTGAACTTATTGATCTTTCCGTTTATTTACTTCTATTTTGAATTAAGTTGATGGACAATATAATAAGGTATTTCCCAATTGTGCTTGAAAATGTTAAAGGATCCGCTTCCAAAACGATTATTGTTGTTGATTCCCCTCTTTTGGGTCTTCTGAAATGTCGCTCCAAACCTTGGCTAACACCTCTTCTTCGTTGGCGTTCCATGGTTTTGACTTTTTCATGGTAAAATTATGTTTTGGGCGGGGGTGATTTCTTTCGATGACTTATTTGAATCTTCATTGGCTTTTGTGGGCAGTTGGGTTTCATCACTAGCCTCACCGGATTGTTGGATTTGGGTTCATGGTAGGCTAGTTTTGGATTTTGTGCATATAATGGTTCAGAGTTAGGTTCTTGTGGAAAACATAATTTATTGTGCGATGGTTGTAATGAGAATTGTGAAAATTGGGAGAATTAGGGTTGATTTTGTGGAAATTATCGAACTTGTGGTGGAATTTGTGAACACGTAGTTTTACTTTTGTTTTGGCTTGAGCCCATTTTCTTAACATTATCATAAGTTGAATCCATTTCAGAAATGTGAAGAAATTGTAAAAATGTTGAGAGAGAATGGTTAACAATGGTGTTGAAAATATTGATACGATAAATGGTATTTATATGGGTTATTTTTTATTAATTTAAAAATATTAAGAAATAATGGATGAGTAACGGTCACATTCGAGAGATGGCATTCGAGATAGAAGAGGAGGAACATGATGATTTTGGCTGGTATCACAAGGAGTGGGTTAGTGTTCCTGTCTGTTAACAACGCCTTCGGCTCTTTCCATCTTTTACCCATTCCGTCCGACCTTACGTTCTTTTACCCATTCCGTCTGGCCTTAGTTGTTATTATGATTATTTTGCTTAATGTAGAGGGTATCTATTGGAAGAAAATAGAGTTGTTTCAAAGGAAAAAATATTGTAACATTTTTGTAGTGATTAAGGAATTTACGTGAATTGAATATATTTTATCCTTTTAAGTAATAACTATGAATCTCCATGACATGGTTGTTTTCCTGTAGTTTGACTCATATAACTTGGTTGTTTTCTTGTAATGTGACCCATATAAAGTGGTTATTATTATGTTAATTGCGATAATATTAGCGTGTACAAAAATCTTTATTAGTACGGCATAAAAGTAATTCTAATGTTTTAAAATATCTTTAATGTATCATATTATCTATATTATATTATAAATTTATAATACATATGAGGAGGAAAAAAATATAATTTATATAATTTTAAGAGTATACAACTTTTAAAACATATGGTACAATCATTTAAATCATATTGTTAACTTTTAAACCAACTTACTACCAAAGATTTTTAAACGGCTATAACTTTTTCATACTTTAATATATTTTTTTTAAATTAAACAATAAAAATGAGCATTTTATTCTTTTTAATTTGAATATGGTATTGCTATAATTTTTTAATTAAAAAAATAATATGTTACGTGATTACCAGTGTTTGTGTTCCCCGCTGCATCGTGGAGGCACCTCTCTAGTATATATGGGGGAAGGTTATTTGGGGAACCATAAAAAATGGGGAAGTAATTATGTGTTTCACATGTGAAAAACTCATAAAATACTCATTTTCATATGTGGAAAACTTATTTTTACGTAATTTTCTTCGGAGCTTTTGTATATAAACACATTTACAAGTCGTTCTAATAAAAAATTAAAAAAAAGTTAAACTTTTTTTGTGTGCAGAAACTAGTTCTTTTTGTTAGGGCGACTTCTTTATTTGTTTATTTGCAAAAGCTACAAAAAAAATTACGTAAAAATGAGTTTTTCAAATGTAAAAATAAGTTTTTTATAAGTTTTTTACATGTGAAACACATGCTTCCCGGGTTTCTAATTTTTTTTTGTGGTTCCCCAATGAACCCCCTCTCTCTATATATACTAGGTTAGAAACCACATGTATTACACGGGTTGAATAAATGCAATGTTATATACTTAGTAATAAAAATTTACATGTTCGATATTTATGATATATTACATAGTTTTTTAATACAAATTGTAGAAACATTATATAGTTATTTAAAAAAAAAATGAAAGAAATGTTCAATTTGTAAAAATGTTTTATGAACAAACCTATTTTTTTTTCAATAAAAAACGTTTTATAAAAAGAGGGGGAGGACCAAATAAAAATTAGTTTTTCGCTAATAAATATAAGAAATGACAAAAACCTTAAAAAACGGTATCAAACGAACTCCGATTGAGCTAATTTCAGCGGCGTTGGAACCGTCTTGTCGAACTCTACCATCTTAGCTTTTAAGGTTTAGCTTTTAAAGTTTATATTTTACGTTTGAATTTTAGGGTTTTAGCCTTATGGTTTAGCCTTAGGGTTTAGGTTTTTTTTTAGGGTGGGGGCGGGGGGTTTAGGTTTTGGGGTGGGTGGGGGTGGGTTTAGGTTTTTTTTGGGGGGGGGGGGGTTTAGGTTTTTGGGGGGTGAGGGTGGTGGTTTTAGGCTTTTCGGGGTAGGGTTGGATTGAGGGGTTTAGGTTTTTGGGGGTGCGGGTGGAGTGGGGTTTAGGTTTTTGGGTTCAGATTAGGGTTCGATGAAACGGTTCCAACGCCGCTTGAATGAGCTTAATCGGAGTTCGTTTGACCCACTTCTTAGTATTTTTTAGCGAAAAACCATTTGTTAGTGGAACCGTCTCCTATAAAAAGAATTATATAAATCATTATCATTTATAGAAGAGAGAAGTGGGAACAAAAAATTATAAAAACAATTAAAGAAATTTGAATAATTAATAGAAAGAGAGGTAGAAAAAAAAGACTGAGTAAGCATAAGAGAGTGATAAGTGTCTCACTAAACTTTATTTTATTATATAGTATAGATTTATTGGAAATGAAATCATGGACTTATGAAATATATTAAACTATCCATCCAATTACAAACCCTTCTTCAACGAAAATTCCCTAGGGAAACAAAAACAACAAAGTACAAACCTTACTAACTATTAACTTTTTTCTAGCCTACCTCAAGAATCAGTAGCTAGAAGACCATAAAACCACAACTTCAAAGAAGATACTAACATTATATTAAGAGTTTATAAGCCAATCACCTTCAAATTGGCACCATTAACTTTTGAAATCATAACTACCAATAAAAGGCCATATCCATAATCGCTATTTCTATATACTAAAGCTTTTATTTTCAATAAAAATAACCAAAACCTGTAAACATCAAACTGTAATCAACATTCCAATCCATCTAAATAGTATATCACTCAACATAATAAATCGGGTAACTTTAACCTATGATAATATTAGTCGCTAATCCGTTGGTGAAGATACCAACCGTCAATAATCCGCCGGTGGTATTTCGTGGGAAATCTGATCATGGGTAAAGACTTTACCGACGGAGCAGGCGGATTCACCAACGGATCGTTAACTGAAAGTTCACCAAAGGATTACTGGCGGTCTGTCACCAACGGTATTCCATTTATAATGGTTTTTTTAATAAAAATCAAATTAAATACTTACTTTTTTCTGTAAATTAAAAGTATTTAAAAAAGTTATAATAATTTCGTGTAAATTAAAAGATGTAGATAATATATAAAATAAGTTTATACAATAACAACCTTACTAGCTGGGGGGGGGGGGGTGGTCTAGTCCTAACTGGTACCGACGCGTAAAGGTAAAGTATGTTTGCTTACAATTGACCTAAATTGACAAAATATAGTTGCGCATGATCAATGTTGACCACGATTGACCTATTTTCATCAAGGCAAGTTGTATAATTTCATCCGGCCGCTGACCATATATTGGTCTTCCGTCACCCGGTTGCAGACCATATATTGGTCTCCTGTCACTCGGCTGCTGAAGTATGGGATATGGTCAAGGCTTGGGTGTAGAAATTCATCCGAAATGGGGTCTTCGGTAAAAGAGCTGCGGCAGAAGTCAAAGTTGTTGCAAGGAAATAAAGCATATAAAACTTCGGTGCACTCGATCATCATGGTAACATTATGGCGACTTAGAGGGCAAGAAACGATAGGATATTTAACAACTTAAAAAAGAATCCAAAGAAAATCACGGAGGAGATAAAAGCGTACTCGTTCATATTGATTAAAAATAGGGCAAATCTTAATCTTTTAGATTGGTACTCGTGGTATCAGTTTGAGGTATGTTCTTAAAACTTTGGGGCCCCTAGTTCTAGTTACTTGCGAGGCAGGTTGATATTTTTTATATTATACAGCATTGCTTTGCCGTTCAAGAAAAAAATGTTACCCATGAAAGCTGTGAATGACCGATGTAGATCAAGTATAGATACTTATTAATAGAAAAGGTAATTAAATTTCATTTGTAATTACCAACAAGCTTTAAAATTTTACTTTTTCAAATTTTTTTCTATTTGGTTTGATTAAAAAAATAAAACTTAAATTTTTAAACGGTCCAAAGACTTGTCACGTTTAAAAGTTCAGCTTTTCTTTATCTATTTGAGTAAGTTGTTATAGGAAAAATAACTTGAAAACCCATTTGAAATGTGAAAATCGTGAAAACTCTTCAAAAAACGTGTTTTTAAACTTTTTTTTGAAAAACTTTTATATATAATTTCAAAACTTAAAAAAAACATCAAAAAAAGCCGAGCCGTTTTTTTATAAAAACTAGTTTTTAAATTTTGCTCAGTTGTTTTACATGCATAACATATTGTTTTTTCAGCTGTTACGTAAGTAACATGCTGTTTTACATATGTAACATGCTGAAAAAACACATATTGACGACATTTTTTATCAATTTTTTTTAAAATGGCTCGGCATTTTTATGTTTTTTTTTACAAAAATCTTCCCAAAAGTAGTTAGAAGTAGGGGTGTTCAATATTTGGTTTCAAACCGATTAAACTGATAACCGATTCGAAACCGAAACCGTTTAAAACCAAACCGTATTACATATTTGGTTTGGTTTAGGTGTAAAGATTTTGATTTCGGTTTGAACCGAAAAACCCGAATTGGGTTATACCACTATTTTAATCCATATTTTATAACTAACCCAATTCAAGATTTTAATCCATATCAATAACCAATAACCAATACCCATATATAAATTATAAATTATTATTTGATGAAGGTATGTTTTTGTTTAGATTTTCCTAAAATGTTTATGTTGTTTAAACCGAATAAGTTATGGCTACAAAAAAAAGTTGGCTAATTTGGTTTGTTAGGTTCAAACCGAAAACCGAACCGAATTACAATGTGGTTTTAGTTTCGGATTAGGTTTCCTCAAATATGGTTTGGTTCGGATTGTGGTTTCAACAAAAAAAATATCAACCCGAATAACCCGTACCGAATAACCCAAAAAACCCACAACCCAACCCGATAAAGACCCCTCGTTAGAAGCTTTTCCAAATAAAAAAAAACATGTAAAAGCATGTTTTTAGGAGTTTTCACAACACAAGTAGGTTTTCATATTATCCATCCCTAGTTGTTATATACATATAAATAGACTAGCTTAGAACCCGTGTCTATACACACGAGGTGAAAAATATATTATATATACTAAGGATAGAAAAAAAATTTAAAATATATAAAAATTAATATATAACTGGGTTTCGAAAATACGTTAATTATATTTAATATAATATGACTTTCATTTACTATTTGATTGAAAGTAAAAGTTACATAATTAGATTTCAAAGTTTTTTATAATAAGGGGTAATTTAAAATAAATATGTTTTATTAGTATAATTAGTATTTTATTTAAAAGTATATTATTATTAAAATATAGAGGTGTATTTAATAAGAGAGAGAGAGGCGGGAAAAAAATGATAAGAATTAATATGGAGACGACACGTAGCATGCAAAACCTTTATTTGTTAGATATTATAGATATAGACAGTGGCGGATCCAAGAATTTTTTTCAAGGGGTTCATTGTTTTTAGATGCTCCAATTTCATACGGCCGCACATAAAAAACTTCGGGTCGGTTCGATGGTTCGAGTCAGGTAAGGTTTATCACATAATAAAAATACGATACAATAATAAAAAAGTCAGGCATCATAATCATACCACAATCTGTACCCTCGGTCATGTTCTCTCTAGGGGGAGAGATCCAACTTCTCGCTGTTAAGAATAAACTACTTTACAGTTCACACTTCACACATCATTTACTAATTAAGATATATTGTAGTTCAACTTCATAAATCTAGATTGAAACAGAAAATTACATAAATCAAACTATGAACTAATAGTCTAATATCAAGAAAAATCCTATAAAACTCAACAAAAAATCAACTGATAGTTCTAGGCGATCCTCCCTCTTTTTTTCCATACACACACGGATCATGAGTCAAATAATACTTGAACTGTTGTATATTTCAGCATTCTTCTGAAATGATTCTTTAATATGTGCATAGACTGAATTCTTTGGAATGAGATTCCCATCATGGGTTGTCAAGGGTATAGAACTACCTGATGTAAATGTTATCTGTCCCCCGTGAGATAGGTTCATGGTCAAGGAAATAGTGAACTTTCAGTAACCAGATAAGGATGGGTAAGCAAACAGGTTTAAGAGATCCAATGCTAAGCAGAGACAATCTAACAAAGAGATTAGTGCCTACCCAAACCAATGCAATTCAATAAATAGTTAAAAAGGTGAAAAGAATCCCAGTCCACAGCCTAGACGTCCAGTCCACAACCCAAA
Source organism: Smallanthus sonchifolius (assembly GCA_023525975.1). Taxonomy (NCBI): domain Eukaryota; kingdom Viridiplantae; phylum Streptophyta; class Magnoliopsida; order Asterales; family Asteraceae; genus Smallanthus; species Smallanthus sonchifolius. The sequence continues at coordinate 94,880,715 of CM042021.1, read as the reverse complement.
TCAATTAAAAAAAGGTTTTAAAAAAATGATAGTGGGGGGATTTGAACCCACAACCTCAAGGTTATAAAGCATAGCCTAAACAAATACACCACTTCTTAAACTTTGTAAAGGGGTTCACACTATAATTTATTTAGGGGTTCAACCCGGTTTTTTTACCTACAGTTCTATAAAAAATTCGAAACTCGGGGGTTCGGGTGAACCCCTCCCGGGCTATGTAGGTCCACCCCTGGATATAGATGTGTGAGAGAAAGAGAGAAAACATACATATTTAATTATTTTTTCTACATCTCAATTAATTGCGTTAGGGTTACATGCAGTTAAATGAATCTTATTTAGAGGATGTTTGGGATTGCGTTGAAAAACTGTTTATTGACTTATTGGCTTTTTCAAAAGCCAATAAGCTAAAAAAAGTGTTTGACAAACACAAAAACACCTTTTGTTTTAACTTTTTGATAAAGCTAAAAACTTGTTTTTTAAGAAGCCACAAATTCCTAGCTTTTCAAATAGCTTTTAGCTTTTGTAATAAAATATTACCAATCTACCCCTAACAATTTCTAACAAATACATATATATCATTATATTACGTGAATGTTTTAAATCATTTTGGTTTTAAATATAAAAATGTCATTTTTGGTCATTTTACGTGAATAAATTAAGCCAAACACTTTTTAAAAAATAACTTATTGACTTATTGGTTTTTCCCACTACAAAAACTAATCCAAACACATTTTTAAAAACTTGTTTTAAAAAATTCATAAGCTAATAAGCAATTTTAACAAAAAAACACTTTTACAGTTAAATAAGCAATCCCAAACACCCTCTTAACTTACTTGTCAAAGTTTTATCAGGTCTCCAATCTAAACCATAACAGTTGCTACCGGACGTCACCAACGAGGTGAGTGGTGAAAGCTTACACTCCTTTAAATTCTTATTCTGATACAATACAAGTTATATCTTTATGGACTTCAACCGAGACATTTCAAATCTCAAATTTAAAAACCCACCACCCCCTTGAATAGTGATCCTTTTTAAATTAAATATATATATATATAGGGGTAGGTTCAAATAATAAGTGATATTTCGCTAATAAACTTAAGAAATTACAAAACCTTAAGAAACGATATCAAACGAACTCCGATTGAGCTTATTCCACCAGCGTTGGAACCGTCTCGTCGAACCCTGCCATATTAGCTTTTAGGTTTTAGCTTTTAGCGTTGAATTTTATGCTTTTAGCCTTAGGGTTTATGTTTTTTTTGGGGGTGGAGGTGGGGGGTTTAGGTTTTTGGGGGTCGGTGGGGGGTGGTGGTTTTAGGCTTTTCGGGGTGAGGTTGGAGGGGGGGGGTTTAGGTTTTTGGGGGTGCGGGTGGAGGGGGGTTTAAGTTTTTGGGGGCGAGTTAGGGTTCGATAAGACGGTTCTAACGCCGCTGGAATGAGCTCAATTGGAGTTCGTTTGACACACTTCTTAACATTTTTTTAGCGAAAAACCACTTATTAGAGAAACATTCCCCTATATATATATATATAAGGGAAGAATCATAAAAAACTCATTGTTCATGAGAAAACAAAAAAACTATTTATTAAATGTAAAAAAAAATAATAAAAAAATCATAACTCAAAATATAAATCTAAAACTAAAAAACCGCTTCGGAGACATTGTTCCCCACGTCGTCCTCTTTTAAAAAAAAAAATCAGCGCCATACTACATATGTGTAGTAAGGTTAGTTTTTGGGTTTAGTTTAACTTTTAGGTTAGGTTTTTAGGAGGGTGGGGGTGGGTGGGGGGTTTAGGTTTTGGGGGGTGGGGTGGGTGGGGTGGGTTTAAGTTTTTTGGTGAGGGTGGGGTGGGGTTTTAGGTTTTTGGGTGAGGGTTAGGTTTTTGGGTGTAGGACACATATGCATCACCTTTAATGATAAGTTTTTTGGTTTTCTCATGAAAATAAGTTTTCTAATGAACTCACCCATATATATATATATATATATATATATATTCCGTATATTTTAACTTGTTTGGACCACTTTCTTCAAAACAAACAAAATACCCAAATTGAGGTTGGTGGATATATGGAAGACAAAAAAATTAGGTCATATACAAAAGAGGAATGTCCTCTAATTCTCCTATATAGTGAGGGAGAATATACAAAATACCAATAGACTATTAATGTAAGTGATCCCTACTAGATTTTCCACCATGCCCCCCACACTACCAAATTTTTGCTTTCTCTTCCTTCCTTTTTACTTGCTAAAGCATGTGATCTTTGAGGGTACACAAAGGTCATTTAGGGGACAAAGTATGATGACAAGATTTGTAATATGCAATTTCTTTTTAATAATATATTTCCATTTCTCTTATTCCATCTCTTCATTTAGATTAGTAAAGAATATCTATCTAGTGAAAGAATTGACGATTATTATATGAGTTAGGAGGTTTAGCTTCACTATTTTTTTATGAGAGAAGTGCAATACAAATAAAGAAAAATGCTCTCCTTTAATTGTTGTATTATGTTCTTGACTTGAGAATGAGAGAAAAAGCTTGCAATTATACCATTTATGTATAAATTATCCTAAATATGAAGTCTTCAATTACAACAAAAATAAAAATATGTCACTCTTAATATATTATGATTTTATAAAGAAAAAAAGACAAGCTGTATGCCATGGTAACATACTTAAAATAGTATTTGAATCCGGATTATAGCAAGGATACCGGGTTCTATTATGTAGAAAATAATAAAACCAAATTTTTAATAAGAAACCGGGTACTATATCTTTCATAGCCATCTTTATAATGTAAAACCGTGGTGTCCTTTTTTTTTCTGCTAACGGAAATCCGATTTCTTGTATGTAATAAGGTTCTATATCTCTCAGTATAGTTCAGTTGCTTACATATAATCGAATTTTTTAAAATATTTGTAAATATGTTACAACATCATGTTTAAAGTTTCTATAAAAAGGCTGATAGAGTTTCAAAAACTAATAAAATTAAGATATGCAAGGAAATCGTTAACCAATTTGATTATTTTCGATTTTTTTGACTCCCTACTGGCTTCAATAAGGTTCGCACCGTTTGTGACCTTTTTTTAGAACGGTTTTGACTATTTTGTGTTTTCAGTCATTGAGGAAAAAAACTCTATTCTTTGTTGCATTTAGTGGGTGTTATATGTAAGGCCCCAAACCCGGGAGGCCTCGCGTGTTAGAATTACCCATTCACATTCAGTTCTTAAACTTTAAACATCATTAGCAGCGGAATGAGCGTCATTACATTGTTTGCCAAATAGCAACAAATTAAAACATTGTCTTAAGCATTCGTTCATTCAAGATTTAATCAAACATAAGGGATGCTAGTCTCATAAATAGTCGTGCAACTCCTCGAGTAGCCAAGCATCATCCATTCATCGTTCATCTATCTTTAACATGAACATGCATACGAAAAGTCAGCTAACGCTGGTGAGTTCAAGTCTATATTCAATTATGAGAAAATGGTTTACCGTTCATTTATTCATTTGGGTTTTATCATTCATAATTAAAACAGGGCTTAACATTCATTTTCCATTCATACATACGTAAAAATATTTACCATTACATTCAAGTCATATAATAAATATCTAAATCTGTTTTACCAATCATTCCGTCATTTAGTATTGTATTGCCCCTAAGGCTATCATGCACGAACACCGACAATACAACACATTTCGTCCATATCATTTTATACTGCCCCTAAGGATATCATGCAAGAAGACCGACAGTACAACATCATTCCATTCCATCCATTATCACTCTTTGAACCCGCAATCCCTAGAGTGATTCCATTCGTGGGTCACGTTAACCCTAAGTGACCGTCGTCACTCCAGTCCAGATTGTACAACCAAATAACCATTGATAGGCCATAAAGACACTACCCCTGTTGTTCTTATGACAACTATAACTCACTGTCCATAATCTACCATAAGGCAGGGAATTACATTCCCAGACTTCATTCGTCAATCCCATTCATTCGACAGATTAGATTTGTAATGACTTCCATAAAACATTTGCCCATTTTCTTTTCATAAAACATTCATTCGTTTATAAAACTCTTTCCATTCATTTCAAAACCACTTCTTTATAAACATTCCTTTTCATAACATTTCCTTTCATAAACATTTGTTTCATAAACATTTCTTGTTTCAAACATCGTTCGTTGGAAAACATTCATTTCGTAAACATTCGTTTAATAATTATTTCATAAACATTTCATAAGCATGCATGTCACCCAAAAAACAAGTAAATAGGAAATATTGACTCACCTGTTATGCTATCCAGTCACTCTTACTAGTCCGTTCTGAAAGCGTTACCGTCAATCTGAATCAACGGATAACACATCAATTCTAAAATTCTAAGTCTTAAGCGAAACTAGGTCAGTTTTTCTTCCTGAGCTCATAACGAAACTAGGTAGTTTCATTCCTTTTAATCAGGCGAATCAATTATAGTTTCGTTGACTTCCTTCATGGCGAAACTAGGCAGTTTCGCCCCATATCATATTAGCGACACTAGGCAGTTTCGCCCCATATCATATTAGAGACACTAGGTAGTTTCACCCCATATCATATTAGCGACACCATACAGTTTTGCCTCTTCTTCAAGCGAAACTACCTGGTAGTTTCGCCCGGTCGTCTTCTCCAGCAGAAAACCCTAGTTTCTGCATGGAAATGGCGGCTCAAGCTTTTAACGTTCAAGTTTCTACCTTTTTACGTTCAAAACATGTGGTTTCCTTTCATCATCTCGGATCTATAATCCTTTTCTTGTTTATCTCATAAAATTCCGTCCTTTTTATTCAAAAACCCGCAAAACCCATTAAAGTTAAAAACTCAAATTAGGGTAGGATCCTTACCTCAAAACGACGCCCTTCTTCGGCTGATCTTCACCCGAGCAGTGGAAATGGAAGTAGGAGTCGATCTTGGCACAAACCGACACTTTCTCTCTCTTCGGTTTCTCTCTCTAGAATATGGAGTGTGTTTGCTTGAGGGACAAGTGAGGGAAATGAAGGGTGAGGCAAGAGATAAGCCCACCTTTGCCCCCTTAGTTTCGCCACCCCCACTCGCGGCCCATTCCATTCCGGCCCGGTCACGCGGCCCATTCACGACCTGATTGTGCGGCCCGTTCCATCCCTGCTCGTTCCCTCATTCCTTTTATTTCCTTAGAACCCGTTATTATTTTTTGTAGTTATTTTCTGGATGTTACAAATCTACCTCCCTTACAAAAGGTTTCATCCTCGAAACCTGCGAAACTTGTCATAAGTCGAACAGTTGCGGGTACAAATCCTTCATTTCATTCTCGATTTCCTATGTGATGTCTGATCCCTTTCGGTGTATCCATTGAACCTTAACCAGTTGGATAACTTTATTTTGTAAACCTTTCTCTTACCTGTCTAAGATGGCCATGGGTTCTTCGATGTAGTTTAGGCTGTTGTCAACCTCGATACCAGTAAGTGGTACGTGAGCTGATTCATCCGCCAGACACTTTCGCTAGTGTGACACGTGGAACGTAGGATGAATCCCACCTAACTCATCAGGCAACTCCAACCGGTAAGTAACTTCACTAACCCGTGCCAATATTCTGAACGGTCCTACAAACCCCGAACTTAACTTTCCTCTCATTCTGAATCATACAATTCCCTTCCATGACGAAACTTTCAACATTACTCTATCCCCAACATCAAACTCGATAGGCCTTCGTCGTTTATCCGCATAGGATTTCTGACGATCTTGGGTAACCTTCATTCATGCCATGATCTGGTCAAACCTTTCTGATGTGTCTTTAACAACCTTGGTGTTTTCCAATTCCTTCTATCCAATCTCACCCCAACAAACTGGGGTCCTGCATCTTCTCCCATGCAACATCTCATAAGGTGGAATGCCAATCTTCGAGTGATAACTGTTGTTGTAGGAGAATTCGGATAATGGTAGATGACTGTACCAACTACCGCTGAAATCTATGATACAAGCACGGAGCATGTCCTCCAACGTTTGAATGGTCCTTGCCGATCGACCATCCGTTTGCGGGTGGTATGCCGTGTTGATCTTTAACCTTGTACCCATAGCTTCATGAAATCTCTTCCAAAACTTTGATGTGAATCGTGTGTCCCGGTCAGATACAATTGACAAAGGCATCCCATGTCGTGCTACCACTTCATTGATAAATACCTCTGCTAACCTTTCCGACGAGAAAGTCTCGCGAATAGGTAGAAAATGAGCACTCTTCGTCAACCGGTCCATAATTACCCAAATGATGTTATAACCTTTAGCTGTGCGAGGTAGCTTGGTTATGAAATCCATTTTATTGTGTTCCCACTTTCATTCCTATACATCAAGAGGTTGAATCTTGCCATACGGTTTCTGGTGATCAGCATTCACTTGTGAACAAGTCAAGCACTTGCTTACGTATTTCGTCAACTCATATTTCATCCCAGGCCACCAGTATTCCTTCCTCGGATCTTGGTACATTTTGTTGGTACCGGGATGGATAGAGTAACGAGACTTATGAGTCTCATCTAGGATTTTGGTTCTAAGGTCGCCACCCATAGGTATCCACACCCGTCCAAAATGTGTCCTCACACCAATGGTGTTATATTCCAACTTGTCCTGTTAGCCAACCATTCTATCTTTCTTTACGTTCTCTTCTTTAAGCTCCTCATCTTGAGCCTTTTCAATTTCTCTCATCACGTCCGGTGTTACCACCAACTGGCAAACTTTCACTCTAATAGGAGCTGGCACATCCTTCCGGCTTAGAGCGTCAGCCACCACGTTCGCCTTTCCATGATGGTATATGATTTCACAGTCATAATCCTTCCAAAGTTCTAACCATCGCCTCTGCCTCATATTCAGCTCCCATTGTTCGAAAAAGTATTTCAAACTTTTGTGGTCGGAGTAAATGGTAAATTTTACCCCGTATAGGTAAAAAATTGATTTCGTGAACTTTCAACTGACGCGATGCGTACGCGATCACTCTCCCACGTTGCGTCAGTATGCACCCCAATCCCTGACCCGAAGCGTCGGAGTAAACTACCAAGTCTCCGTTGCCCTCAGGAAGAGCCAAGACTGGAGCTTGGGTTAGCTTCTCTTTTAGTTCCTCAAATGCCTTTTCTTGGGTCGGACCCTATTCATACTTCACTTCTTTTCATGTTAACTTCATCAATGGTGAAGCTATTTTCTAGAAATCCTGGATGAATCTCCGATAGTAGCCCGTCAATCCCAAGAAACTGAGAATCTCTGTTGGCGTCTTAGGGATATCCCAGTTTCTTACTGTCATGATCTTCGCTGGGTCGACCATAATATTGTGTGTCAGTTGCTTTTGCAGAAAGTTGTCAGTGACGCTTGGCATGGATAGTCAGCTGCGACGATTTGTCTTCAAGGAACACAGCTATCAGCAGCAGGAATGAGAATGATGCTGCTGATAAACCTATCAGCAGCAACATTGATCTTCAGCAGATAAAGCTATCCGCAGCAGATTTGTTCTTCAGTAGGAGAACAAGTATCCGCAGTAGATAAGCTTGTCTGCAGCAGTTTGTTGATCAGCAGCAAACTGTGAGATCAGCTGTATTTGTACTTAGAATTTTGTAGCCATCAGTCTTTGTTTCTACAAACTCCCCCTAGACTGATGATACCAAAATTTTCTTACTGTCTTTGTTGCTGAAGCTTTTGCATGTTTCTGACTATCCTTTCAACCTTATATCCTCCATTGGGACCATCTCCCCCTTTTTGGGTGCATCAGTGGACGAATAAGCGTCAGTTTGGGTGCCCACTGATACAAGGGAGAGAGTAGGTAAAGTTTGCAATTTATGAGATTCATGCATAGAGACTTGGTGTCTTAGTTTGGACATTTCAGCCTCTAGCATGACCATCCTGGCCGTCAATTTCAAGATATGAAGTTACAGTCTGTCCTCATCCACATCTGTGGAATCCTTGGATCCAGATGGGGCTTTAGGCCTGGCCTCTTCATCCCCATCACCCATGGTTTCTTGGCACCTGGGATTCATCTCAGTGAGGGGAGTTTCCAGGGAAACATCCTCACTGTGAGTTGCCGTGGTTGAGGTCTTAACAATGTTGTCACTGTCCTCCTGGTCATTTGATGGACCAGCAGTAGTGACCGCCTCTTCCACTATTTCATAACTCCTAGAGTGGACCTTCAGGGTAGACGAACTTGGGTTTGGGTGTGTTGGAAGCAAGATCAATCAGTACCTCCGAGATAGTAGTAGTTGGAGAAGGTTCATCATTTTGATCAGGTTCCTCAACACTTAAGTTCACAAGAAAAAGGAAAGGCTCAGGGGGCTGTTCTATGGATCTGGGAAGTGATCCTGATCCTAATAGAGAGACATCCAAAGAAGTCTCCCTAATAATGTGGCTGTCCCTTATGATATTCTCACTAGAATGTTGTGATTCCGAGTGAAGTCTGTTAGGTTGGGTTTGGGCCTTGGAGGCAAGAGAAGAAGGAGTTCTCTTGCCCCTTTTTCTAGTCGTTTCAACCGGGACCCTGTATTCCGGTTGATCGATAACATCCAAAAGAGGTGAAGTGATTTTTTGTACGTGTGCGTCCTTAGTGGTATGCACAGGGGTTCGAATAGTAGAATTAGACTGTTATTCAGGTTGTGAGGTGGAGGGTGTGGGATCAGTATCAGCTGGGATTGCTGAACTGTCACCCGGGGTACTTTGTATGTTCGGCATTGTAGATAACAATGGAACATTGACCCCTGAGTACCTTTTTGGAAACAGCTTCATTTTATCACTCCAAATCGGCGAAAATGCAGATCTTCGTGAAAACCCTAACTGGTAAGACGATCACGTTTGAGGTAGAATCCTTTGACACAATCGACAACGTGAAGGCAAAGATCCAGGACAAGGAAGGCATCCCGTCAGACCAGTAGCGTCTAATCTTCGCCGGAAAACAGCTCGAGGACGGCAGAGCCTTAGCCGATTACAACATCCAGAAGGAGTCAACTCTCCACCTTGTCCTTCTTCTTTGTGGTGGCAAGAGCGGAGTTTACTTGATGCCATCTTCTTTTCTTCTGAGATATGCATTGGAGAAGAGTGTGACAGAGATACTTCCATGGAGGGCCCATCAGCGCTTTCTCTACTGTATACCCATTTTGATTTCCAGTGTACCCGATTGATTTCCAGAGATCCTTCCATGGAGGGAAGGTTTGAAGGTTGGTGGATGAGGGCTGGTTGATGAGAATACCAGATGAGGGTTGGTTGGGACTTGTGAGAAAGTGATGCTGGTGGGTGGAGGTTGGTGGGGACTTTCATGAGAAAGTGATGTTGGTTTATGGAGGTTGGTGGGGACTTTCATGAGAAAGTAATGTTGGTTTATGGAGGAAGGTGAAGGGTTGGTAAGGAGATTTGATTTTGTTTTTATAACGGCAGAGGTGAGAAAAAGCAAAATGACTTGTACCGTACAACCTTATTTACCTTTTATTGTTACAGCTGTAATGCACCGAGGCAGTCATGGTAAAGACTGACGTTGATTTCTTTTACAGCGGGTAAAAGTTAATTTGGACTTAAATTTACCCATCAGCAGCAAACTTGGTTGCTGTGGATGGATAAGCCTGTCCGCTGCAAGCTTGGTTGCTGCGAAAGGTTAAGTCTGTCTGCAGCAAACTTAATTGCTACTGATAGATGCAATGATCTGCAGCAGGGATGTTGCTGCTGATGGCCTTAAAGCTATCCGCAGGAAACCTGTTCCTGCTGATAACTTAAGGCAGTCAGTGGCAAATCCTTTGCTGCTGAGTATTAAACCTGTCAGCAGCTGAAAGGCAAAAGTGCTGTTGACTGATAACTTTTATTTACAACATAAGACAAAACACATTAAATTTTTTATTTTTTTATTTAGAGAAAGATTTTAATCAAAGTTCATCATACCAATGGATTCAACTAAATATTTAAATCTGGCTTCATCAAAAGGTTTTGTAAACAAATCAGCATATTGCTCATTTGTATGACCTTTGGTTAGAATAATCCTCTTTTTCTCAGCTTGATCTCTTATGAAATGATACCTGATGTCAATGTGCTTTGTCTTTGAGTGCTTCACCGGATTGTTTATGATTGAGATAGCACTCATGTTGTCAATGTGAATTGGAGTTGCCATAAAATTCATCCCATAGTCCAACATTTGATTTTGTATCCAAATGATTTGTGCACAGCAACTTGAAGCTGCAATGTATTCTGCTTCAGCTGTAGAAGTTGAAACACATGTTTGCTTCTTGCACTGCCATGAAATTAGCCTTCCTCCCAGAAACTGACATCCTCCTGAAGTGGACTTTTTGTCTAAGTTGCATCCCCCATAGTCACTGTCAGTGTATGCATACAGATTAAACATGTCATTTTTTGAGTACCATAGTCCAAGTCTTGAGGCACCCTTTAGGTATCTAAAGATTCTCTTGACAGCCTGAAGATGTGAAGCTTTTGGAGCTGCTTGAAATCGTGCACAGAGACATACTGCAAACATGATATCTGGCCTTGAGGCAGTGGGATACATGAGAGACCCTATCATTGCACGGTACTGATGTTGATCAGTATCTTGTCCATCTTTGTATGGAGTCAGTTGATGATGAACTTGCATAGGGGTTCTTGCAGTAGAGCAGTCAGCCACTTTGAATCTTTCCAAAATGCTTTTTACATATTTGGATTGGCTGATGAAGATTCCATTTGGGACCTGTTTGACTTGTAGACCCAAAAAGAAATTGAGTTCACCCATTGAACTCATTTCAAACTTTGAGTGCATCAGAATCTCAAATTCTTTGCACAGCTGTTTCCTTGTTGATCCAAAGATGATACCATCAACATAAATTTGAACTAGTAAGATTTCTCCTCCTTCATCTTTGATAAACAAGGTCTGGTCTATGGCACCTCTTCTGAAATTGTTGCTTAGTAGATATCCTGATAAGGTTTCATACCAGGCCCTTGGTGCCTGATGTAGGCCATATAGAGCTTTGTCTAGTTTGAACACTTGAGTAGGATGTGCAGGATCTATAAAGCCTGGAGGCTGTTTGACGTATACTTCCTCACCAATCTTCCCATACAGAAAGGCACTTTTTACATCCATTTGATAGACAGTGAAATTCTTGGATGCAGCATATGCCAGGAAGATTCTGATTGCCTCCAGTCTGGCAACAGGAGCAAAGACTTCATCATAGTTAACTCCTTCTTCCTGAGTGTAGCCCTGAGCTACAAGTATGGCTTTGTTTTTTACTACAATGCCTCTCTCGTCTTGCTTGTTCCTGAAAACCCATCGTGTGCCGATGGCATATTTGCCTGGTGGAAGATCAACAAGTTTCCAGACATCCTACCTCTTGAATTGCAGCAATTCTTCCTGCATTGCTTCAATCCAGCTGCTGTGTTTGAGTGCTTCATCTATCTTCTTGGGTTCCACCTGAGATAGGAAACATGAAAACAAGCATATATTGGCCTCGTGAGATTTGCTTCTTGTGAGAACTCCTTGGTGTATTTGGTCAATAATATTCTCTTGAGGATGTTCTTTGTGGATCCTCTGTGCTGGTACTACCTCCAACTGTATCCCTTCTTCTAGATTGCTTTGATTTTGATCAGGGGATTCTTCATTCAAGGTGGAAGGGTCTTCAACAGCATTGTCCAAATCAATATTTTCAGCAATAGCATTATCAGCATTTACAGCATTTACCGAAGAGTCTTTATTTAGATTTTCAGTGTCAGATAGGCTGCTACTGGTTACGTCAGATAGTCTTGTTCCTGCTTCACTTGCTTCAATTTCTTCCATAACTGCTGGAGGATCAACTGATGGTTTTCTCAAACTGAGAGAAGATTTGGGAAAATCCATTCTGTAGTCAGTGGATGAAGTGGAGGCAGGAGATTGTGTAGACGTAGACTCCATGTTTGAGAAGGTGAGAGGCTCAATTATCAGGGAGAAAGAATCTATGTCAAAGAGCCAGTTTGGTTCTTTTCCCTGCTCACAGACAATGTGTTCTCTGCATTCCACGTTTGCAGATTCTTCTACAATTCTTGTTCTTGAGTTGAATACTCTGTAGGCCTTTGATTGAGAAGAGTAGCCTACGAAATATCCTTCATCAGATTTTGCACCAAACTTAGGAAGAGTCTCATGTGTGATGAGAATTGTGCATGGACACCCAAAAGGTTTTAGAAACCCAATGTATGGAATTCTTTGGAACCAAAGTTCATAGGGTGTCTTGTTGAAGGGTTTGACAATTAGAACTCGGTTTTGCACATAGCAGGCTGTGCTGCCTGCTTCTGCCCAGAATGTGAGTGGCAGTTTAGAGTCGGCCAACATAGATCGTGCTGACTCAATAAGAGTTATGTTTCTTCTTTTAGCAACTCCATTTTGTTGAGGAGTTCTAGGAGCACTGTATTGTCTTTCTATCCCCTTGCTTTCACAGAAACAATTTAAGGTGTGGTTCGTGAATTCTGTGCCCTGGTCACACCTTATGATCTTCACCTTTTGATTGCTTTGATTCTCTACCTTGAGAATGTAGGTTTTGAGAATTTCAGCAGTTTCATCTTTAGTTCTCAAGAAGAATACGCATGAGAATCTGGTGTAGTCATCTGTTATCACCAGACAGTATGACTTTTTGCCCATAGACATGACATTTGTAGGACCGAAAAGATCAATATGCAGCAGCTGCAGTGGAGTGTCATTTGAGTTCAGGGTCTTGGGCTTATGAGAACTCTTGTGTTGCTTCCCCTTTAGACATGCTATGCAGTGATCTTCCAGCTGAAATTCTTTGTCAGGCATCCCTCTGACAAGATTATTCTTCACCAATTTGTTAATGGTTTTGATATTAACATGGCTTAATCTCCTGTGCCAGAGAGCTGATTCATCAACTGAGGCTTTTGATAAAAAGCAGGAGACGCTCCCAGATGGAGTGACCTCATTCATGTCCAGTACATAGAGATTTTCTTTTCTCTGGGCCGTCAGTAGAATGCTTTCCGGAGGAGGTGTGGATAAGCCTGGAGATAGTACAAAGCATTCTTTATCTGTGAAAAGCATCCAATGCTTTTGATCACAGACCTGGGAAACACTCATGAGATTGAAGTCCAATTCTTTGACATAGTTGACCTTATCAATGCTCATTTTTACGTTGGACACAGTTCCTTGTCCAGTAATGGATCCTCCTTTTGAATCACTTCCGAAGGCAACATATCCTCCATTGAAGTGTCTGAAATTTGAGAGGATGGATCTGTTGCCTGTCATGTGCCTGGAACAACCACTATCTACCACCCAAGTGTTATTCTTGTGACCTGGCTGTCCCTGCACATGATAGATTTTTAATTAGTAGGAGGAACCCAAGAGTCTGCAGACTTGAAAAAGATGGTTGTTAGTTTATCCTTTTCAGTATGTTTGCAGTCAAAGGAACCAATGACAATGCTTGGAGATGGTTTGGCTTTCCATTGCTTTGTTGGTGATTTTTTAGTTTTCTTCGCATTGTCATCAGCAGATTTTTTTATTGATGTTTCTGGCTTGTCAACAGTAGATCCTGCTGCTGATGGCTTTGTTGAAGTGTCAGCATTCTTTGCTTTGGATTTTGCATTAGCCGTAGTGGACGCTCTTTCTGCTGATGGCTTTGCCTGATGAGCAGCAGTTTTTAATTTTAGCTTATCAGCAGCAGTCTTGGTTGCTGATGAATGCTTCTGCTTTGTTTTGTTGGGCTTGACTTGACTAACAACCGTTGTATGTTGATCCTTCAGTACTTTTTGTCTTTGAGGAGCTTGATGAAGGATTTGGTTGAAGGGGTTAAACTGACAGTTTGCAGCAAAGTGGTTTGATTCTCCACAAATGATGCACGTTTGTTGAGATTTAGGCAGCTTTACTCTTGGTGGAGATAGAGACTCCCTGAACTTGGTTGCTTTGACCTCATAGCTTCTCACCTTCTTGTTTTTGTTAGTCTTTTCAAAGGCATGCTGCTTGGAGATTCTTTGATGTTCCAGGTAATGAAAGCAGGTGCTGGCAGTATGGTTGTATCTTCCACACACAAAGCATGATCTTGCCAGTTTGTCTCTTGCAAGGTAGACATAGTCCTTTCTTTGGAACAGATCCTTGAAGTTCCATGGATGAGCTTTGTTATGTTCAAAAGTGGCTTCTTCTAGGGTCTTTTGAACATATGCACCTTTTTATTCAGGCTTACGACATATATCAAATACCTTCCTTTTTGGGATCGGCTTTGACTGAGGGTTGAGGTCTGTAGGTCCTGATGTCTGCTCCTTCTCAATGTTTAGCCTTCTTCCATCTGAAGGAAAGCTGATCTTGATCTGTTTGAATGGTACAGGGACTGGAATAGCTGGAAGGACAGCAGTGTCACACCCCGACCGATGGCGGAATCATCGAGGCGGACAATGGAATGATTGTTCATAAGCACATGATGACTAAAATGTTGCATAATTCATTAGTTAAATTTAAAGACAACAAAGATCCAAATACAATACATTTCAAATAACCTAGTCTAGTTCAAAACATTGATTTATTTAACTAGGTCCATAGTTCTTAAGTGGAGAAATCTTCGGCAAGCAATCACATATCCAAACCTGAAACATTATTTAAATCAAGTGTCAACTAAAAAGTTGGTGAGTACGTAGGTTTAGTAATTCCGGTAAATAGTAGTGTAAAACATTTTGCGACTCATTGTTTATTTTGTTAACCATAGCATATACGATGTATCATTTATTTAATCACAATTCAAACCTTGTTTGACGCGTTTGAACATAGCACAACTGCTAAGTCCGGTATGTTTGAATATAGTTATCCACTATATCCGATATGTTTGAATATAACCCAAGGCTATATCCGAGTATGCAGTAACAAACACCCTAACCGGGTGGGCTGGTCAGGAACAATAGATCTATCAATATTACAGTTGGTTGTCTTGTGTTTAAATGTATGTACATCCAAATAATAAGCATATAATCCACATGTATAACACGTATAAACAATGTGAGTAGCATGAATAATGTTTCACCCCAAAATGTATAAAAATGTAAAACAGGGGCTATGTAACTCACCTTGCAAGCGAGTATTTTTCCACGCGTGTAGGTGATAAGGATGTTGTAGTCTAATCACGTTGATACCCTATGTAGATAATTGGGTATTATTGTATGCTTATATGTGTGTATTTGTATTTAAATGTATATAGGTTTTAATATTCCTTAATATTTATTTGTATAAAATACGGTAGGAAAAATGATAATGGTTTTGTAAA
Source organism: Smallanthus sonchifolius (assembly GCA_023525975.1). Taxonomy (NCBI): domain Eukaryota; kingdom Viridiplantae; phylum Streptophyta; class Magnoliopsida; order Asterales; family Asteraceae; genus Smallanthus; species Smallanthus sonchifolius. Next base: position 94,865,505 of record CM042021.1, on the reverse strand, counting down.
ACTTTAACTTATAAATATATATATATATATTGTTAAAATATTACATTTTTAATTAAGTAGTTATTAAGTATTTTATAAAAGTTTTATTTATTTATTTTTTTGTCATCATTATATATATTCTTTTTTACAAGTTGAAATTATTTTAACAAATTTATAAAAATTTAGTATATATTATTTTATAAAAATTCTTGTGAATTAAATAGGTATAAAAGAATTTTAATGGTTTCCGAAATAAACGAACGAGTAAACCGACTTGTTTTAGTCTTTATTGTATAAAAATAATATTTAGATAAGTTAAGATAATTAAATAAAATAAATAAAATGAAAACAGAAGTAAAAAAGATTGGGCCGAAGGCCAACCGGATTCGAACCCGTGACCTGTAACTCAAACACACACACGCATAACCAGCCGGGCTACTGCCCATCGCTGGTTATGTGTGTATTGGATAATTTAAATACACAACAGCAAGTCTGGTCGCTGGTCCTCGGTGACCGGCAAACCGTGTCCGAGGACACTGGGTTTGCCCGGTAACTAACGGGCGATTGCCGTGTTTTCGACTGGAATTGCTTACCAGGGATTAATCGAAGACAGTGGAATCGTTTTGAGACTCGAACCTAGTCGCAACGGGTCTGGTCGGTAAGGCTTTGGAACTCGGAAATGTCACAAGTGGGAATCGACTTCTGTGTGGAATTAGCTCCTGAAATCTTGGTCACAGCTTCACTCAGAGGCGACGAAGGTGATGGTGTCCTCAATTTGGAGTGAGAGTGGGTGGAAGGAGGGTAGCGAGCTCGTGTAGGGCCGACTATGGCTATTTATAGCCGAGCTCGATTCCTATGTCAAAACCTGCAATTGGGCACGCCCCGACACTAGTCTGGACGAGACGAAACTAACCAGCTATTCAACACGCGTGGAGGTGGACTGTCGGGCTCGAATTTGAGCGTGGGTTTCTCGGCCACCAACAGGATCAAACGATCCATATGTTGGGGAGACCAGTTGGTCGGGGGGTCTAGTTCGTGTGGGAGAGACGAAGCCAGAGAAGACTTTAGAGGCTGTCGAGGTGCAGGGAAACAGCCTTGTCGGGCGTCGCCGAAAAGTTCCTTTAACCGCCGGACCAACGAAGGGGGTGACCGGATAAACGATTTGGGAATTGGCAGTTTTAGTCCCTGGAGTTTGGTTTGACTTAAATTAACCCTTGAAATAAATACGGATGGGTCCTTGTAGTTTAAATTGTCCAGAACCAGCCCCTCAACCGATTTCAGTTTTAAAACCTTCTAGTTTGATTAATTACAAAACAACCCTTAAAGTTTTTATTAAATAAATAAATTTAATTTCTTTTAAATCAATTTAATTTAATATTATATTTTAAATGTTTTTTTTTATAAACCTATTTTATTATTATTATTATAAATAATTTTTATAAAAGTTATGTATCTTATTTAAATAAATTATTTTATTAAATATGCAACTTTTAAAATTTAGATTTTTATATATAAAATTTTATATTAGTTTTTAAAACTTATAAAATTTTAATTAATTTAAATCCGTAAAATAAAATACCTATTTGTATAAAACTAAATAAAGCTCTTACACTTTATTAAAATAGAGAATGATTACACGATAATTATGATACAAGTGCGAGAACGAAAAATCTGAAACGTCACAGTCTCCCCATGTTAGAGGAATTTCGCCCCGAAATTCAACTAGTGGAGGCTATGAAAAGAGATGCGGATACTTGGTCTTCACGTTCCCAAGTGAACTCGGGTCCACGTTTAGACTCCCAACGGACCTTGACAATGGGGATGCGGCTACGCTTGAGTTTCTTAACTTCTCGGTCCATGATTTCCACGGGTTTTCAACAAAGTGCATTTTTTCGTCAATACGCACTTCGTCAAGAGGGATGTGGAGATTCTCGTCGGCTAGACACTTTTTCAAATTTGATACATGAAAGGTTGGATGAACGTTGTTAAGTTCTGAAGGGAGATCGAGTTTGTAGGCCACTTTTCCTACCCTTTCGAGTATCTTGAATGGACCCACATATCGAGGTGCAAGTTTTCCTTTCTTTCCAAATCGGACTACGCCTTTCCAAGGTGATACCTTTAGAAGAACCATATCTCCAACTTGAAATTCCAAGGGTTTTCGTCGCTTGTCGGCATAGCTCTTTTGCCGACTCCTTGCTACCCGAATGTTGTCACGGATAAGAGAGACTTTATCGGTGGTCTCTTGGATAAGCTCGGGACTGGTGATTTGTGCTTCACCAATTTCGTTCCAAAAAATCGGTGAACGACATTTCCGTCCATAAAGAGCCTCAAACGGTGCCATGTTAATACTTGTGTGGTAGCTGTTGTTGTAGGAGAATTCAATCAGTGGTAGGTAAGAATCCCAATTGCCACCAAAGTCAATGACACAAGCTCTAAGCATATCTTCAAGAGTTTGGATTGTTCGCTCGGTTTGTCCATCAGTTTGAGGATGGTAAGCCGTACTTAAATCCAAACGAGTACCAAGCGCTGATTGTAATGATTGCCAAAATCAGGAAGTAAAACGCGAATCACGATCGGAGATGATGTTCAAAGGGATTCCGTGACGACTCACAATTTCATTAATGTAGATCCAAGCCAATTTCTCGACCCGATAGTCCTCACGAATAGGCAAGAAATGAGCAGACTTTGTAAGTCGGTCGATAATAACCCAGATACTATCGTGCCCAATAGAGGTGCGTGGGAGTTTGGTGATGAAGTCCATAGCAAGGTTCTCCCATTTCCACATGGGAATTTCAGGTTGTTCAAGGAGTCCGGAAGGCTTCTGGTGTTCGGCCTTAACTTTAGAACAAGTTAAGCATTTTGCCACAAAGAGGGCAATATCCTTTTTCATTCCGGGCCACCAATATTGCTGACGGAGACCCATGTACATCTTATCAGCTCCGGGATGTACCGAATATCTAGTTTTATGGGACTCGTTCATCAAAAATATACGAAGATCGTCGCGATCGGGAACCCAGATACGGTCCAAGTAATGCAATAGACCGTTGGCTTTGGTTTCTAGCAAGAGTTATACACCACATGCCATCTCTTGATACATGTTTCCCTCGGTAGCCGAGGTGTGTTGTGCTTTGAGAATACGGGCTTGGATATCGTTATGAATATAAACACTATGAAGCATGATACGATCTTTACGACTCAAGGCTTCAGCTAAAAGTAATGCAATAGACCGTTGGCTTTGGTTTCTAGCAAGAGTTCTACACCACATGCCATCTCTTGATACATGTTTCCCTCGGTAACCGAGGTGTGTTGTGCTTTGAGAATACGGGCTTGGATATCGTTATGAATATAAACACTATGAAGCATGATACGATCTTTACGACTCAAGGCGTCAGCTACAACGTTTGCCTTGCCAGGGTGGTAGCGAATCTCGCAGTCGTAGTCGTTTAGAAGTTCAACCCATCGTCGTTGCCTCATATTAAGCTCTTTTTGATTGAAAATATGCTGGAGACTTTTGTGGTCGGTGAAAACCACTCATTTGGTGCCATATAGATAGTGTCTCCAAATTTTCAAGGCGAAAACGACAGCACCAAGCTCGAGATCATGGGTCGTATAGTTCTTCTCATGGACTTTGAGTTGACGTGATGCGTATGCAATTACTTGACCTCGTTGCATAAGAACACAACCAAGACCTTGGTTGGATGCATCACAATAAATGACAAAGTCGTCATTACCTCTAGGAAGAGTTAGAATAGGAGCATTGCAGAGCTTGTGCTTTAGAGTTTGAAAAGCTTCCTCTTGCTTGGGTCCCCACTCGTAGTGCTTACCTTTGTGAGTCAAGGCAGTGAGCGGGACTGCAATCTTGGAGAAATTTGAGATGAAACGACGATAGTAACCTACTAGTCCAAGGAATGAACGAATCTCGGTAGGAGTCTTAGGAGTACTCCAATTCTTTACCGCCTCGATCTTTGCCGGGTCCACATGAATTCCCTTATCGTTGACTATGTGTCCCAAAAATTGAACCTCTTTTAGCCAGAATTCACACTTGGAGAACTTGGCGTATAGTTGTTCTTTCTTCAAGAGTTCCAAAATCAAACGAAGATGTTGTTCATGTTCCGCTTTTGTTTTAGAATAGATGAGAATGTCGTCAATGAAAAAGATCACGAACTTGTCCAAATAAGGTTTGCATACACGGTTCATGAGGTCCATGAAGACCGCAGGTGCATTAGTCAAACTGAATGGCATGACCATGAATTCGTAGCGACCGTACCTAGTCCGAAAGGCAGTCTTCGGAATGTCTTCATCAAGAACACGAAGTTGATGGTACCCGGAACGAAGGTCAATCTTGGAGAAACACGTTGAACCTTGAAGCTGATCGAAAAATCGTCGATACGGGGTAAATGATAACGGTTCTTAATTGTAAGCTTGTTGAGTTCACGATAATCGATGCACATTCGAAACGATCCGTCCTTTTTCTTTACGAACAAAACGGGAGCACCCCAAGGTTAATGGCTCAGGCGGATGAATCCTTTGGATGAGAGTTCTTGTAATTGACTTGCAAGCTCTTCCATCTCGGAAGGTGCAAGACGATAGGGGGCTTTTGCCACGGGAGTTGCCCCGGGCACAAGGTCAATACGAAACTCCACTTGTCTAGGGGGAGGAAGAACAGGTAAATCCTCGGGGAATATTTCAGGAAAATCTCGAATGATTGGAATGTCTTGCAATTTCTTACCCTTGTCTTTCATGTCAACTATGTGGGCCAAGAAGGCAACGTACTTTTTCCGCAAGTACTTTTGTGCCAATGTGCAAGACATGATTTGAAGACCACGACATGGTTTTTCACCGAAAATAACTAACGTGCCGCCCGAAGGGATAGGTATACGAATACACTTTTCGTAGCAAATAACCTCGGCATGGTGCTTGGATAACCAGTCCATGCCAAATATAATATCGAAACTTCCCAATTGCATTGGAAGGAGATCAACAGAGAATTTGTGATTATTAAGCTCGAGATTGCAGTCGCGGATAACAGAATTTATAGTAATAGATTTTCCGTTTGCTATCTCCACGGAGTAAGAATTGTCAAGTTTCGTTCTTTGTTTAGCAAGTCGAGATTCAAAGGTAAGAGATACAAAACTCCTATCGGCACCGGTATCAAATAAAACGGATGCATAATGATTAATTACGAGAAACGTACCGTTTATCACGTCGTTGTTTGCTTGAGCCTCATTAGCGTTTATGTTAAACGCTCGTCCTTGAGGACCACTTTGATGATGAAGTTTTGGGCATCGGTCACGGAAATGGTTTGGGTCTCCACATTCGTAACATGCCCGACCATTGAGTGGTGCCGGATAGATTGGGCGGTTGGCTGGAGCAGCTTGAAGGACGGGAGGACGAGTACGGTAAGTAGTGACTACGTGTCCATATTGCCCGCAGCTTGAACACAATCGACATGGTAGATTGGCAGGATGATGGTACTTGCAGGTCTGGCATTGGGGATTCGGGCCCATATAAGTTTTCGGGTTTTGACCCAAGGGGGCCGCTTGAATAGCAGGTACAGCGGGAGTTACGGCTGCGAAGTTTCGACCCTTTCATTTCTTGTTGCGGTTAGAAGACTCGGGTTTTACATCTTTGACGGCCGCAAGAGTAGAAACAACCTTCTTGGAACCCTTTCTTGTTAAGGTTCCGACTTTGACATGGTTGTCGGATAGTGTAGCAGATAGACGGATAACAGCTTCGAGTGTAGGAGGATTGCTTCCTAGCACAGCATCTTGAATTTGCATAGGCAGGCCGCCTATGTATTTTTCAATTCCCCGAGTAAGGGGAGTTATCATATGAGGCACCAACAGACTTAGCTCTTGGAACCGGGTGGTGTAAGCCAGATTATCCCCGCTGTCTTGGGCAAGATCCCAAAACTCAGTCTCGAGCTTCCTCATTTCATTCCGAGGACAGAATTCATCAGTCATGGCCTTCTTCAGATCATCCCATGATAAGGATGTAGCAACCTCAGCACCACGAGTGCGTTTCTCACCGTTCCACCAGGTGAGGGCTCTCTTTTGAAGTACACTTGTGGCATAACGAACCCGAAGATTATCGGGACAGTCACTGTTTAGGAATGTGCTTTCCATGCTTTCAAACCATTGAAGTAGGCCGGTAGCACCTTCAGTCCCGACGAATTTTGTAGGATTGCACGAGTTAAAGTGCTTAAACGTGCATTGAGGCGGGTTGGTACCACCATTCCCTTGGATGTTGTGAGACCCGTCACTGTTGTTATTTGCTTGGGTCATTTGCCCTACCAGCTGGGCAAGAAGAGTAGCAAGATCCGGGTTGGAAGTGCTAGAGTTTGCACGACGAGGAGACATTCTAACACCATAAGAAAAGACAATGATATTTTAGATAAGATGGATATATACGAGTTATAGCGGGAAATAATGTAAGCAGAAAAACGGGATTCCTCATGACGCGTGCCAGTGCATGTGTATTTATTCTAAGTTGATGGGGGAAACTAAGTCATCTATTTCGGGTAGGACATGATGTTATAGAGCATTATTTGCATAATAGGAATTGTCGGGACTTGCATGCACTACAAATCGTCATTACGTGTGCACCCGTAATAATGATTTGCTTTGCATGTTCGTCTAGTTCTTCCTATCTTGCTATAACGTCCCCAAATTTTGAGTTTAAGTTCGGATTGTATCCTTGCGAATACATTGACTTATCAACGTTAAATAATTCCCCGAAACTTTTGAAGAGACATGCTTTAGCCTATAGGTAAACACTCACTTCAGGAATTCCCAGGAAAGCATACGGGTCCGTTTATTTGGATTTATACGAAATGCTTTCCTAGACAGAAAACCCAATGTACAGGTGTCACCCTTACAGATTGCACGTGTCCTTTACTGGTCTCAAGAAATTAAGTCGTTGACGAGATTTTCAAGATTTTGATAGACTTGAGAGTCTATGAGTATAAAATGAGTAGGAATTTTTGCAATTAATACGGATTAGGAAAGAGTATGGATAAGGATAGGTAGTGTATTTGTTTGCATAAGTTTGTTTGTCAAATGTGTATGTAAAGTATGTATCATGTATCAAAGCCTTGTATGTATGTGTATAAGTCTCATGTACCAAACTCGAGAAAATTCAAATAATACCTAATTACAAATAATTCACATAGCAATTTATCATTTAGCACATAACACATAAAAGGGAGTCCTAGGGTTATAGTCTAGGTCATTGCGTCTAATAACCTAATTCCCTATAACCATGGCTCTGATACCAATCTGTCACACCCCGACCGATGGCGGAATCATCGAGGCGGACAATGGAATGATTGTTCATAAGCACATGATGACTAAAATGTTGCATAATTCATTAATTAAATTTAAAGACAACAAAGATCCAAATACAATACATTTCAAATAACCTAGTCTAGTTCAAAACATTGATTTATTTAACTAGGTCCATAGTTCTTAAGTGGAGAAATCTTCGGCAAGCAATCACATATCCAAACCTGAAACATTATTTAAATCAAAGTGTCAACTAAAAAGTTGGTGAGTACGTAGGTTTAGTAATTCCGGTAAATAGTAGTGTAAAACGTTTTGCGACTCATTGTTTATTTTGTTAACCATAGCATATACGATGTATCATTTATTTAATCACAATTCAAACCTTGTTTGACGCGCTTGAACATAGCACAACAGCTAAGTTCGGTATGTTTGAATATAGTTATCCACTATATCCGATATGTTTGAATATAACCCAAGGCTATATCCTAGTATGCAGTAATAAACACCCTAACCGGGTGGGCTGGTCAGGCACAATAGATCTATCAATATTACAGTTGGTTGTCTTGTGTTTAAATGTATGTACATCCAAATAATAAGCATATAGTCCACATGTATAACACGTATAAACAATGTGAGTAGCATGAATAATGTTTCACCCCAAAATGTATAAAAATGTAAAACAGGGGCTATGTAACTCACCTTGCAAGCGGGTATTTTTCCACGCGTGTAGGTTATAAGGATGTTGTAGTCTAATTACGTTGATATCCTATGTAGACAATTGGGTATTATTGTATGCTTATATGTGTGTATTTGTATTTAAATGTATATAGGTTTTAATATTCCTTAATATTTATTTGTATAAAATACGGTAGGAAAAATGATAATGGTTTTGTAAAACTTTAACTTATAAATATATATATATTGTTAAAATATTACATTTTTAATTAAGTAGTTATTAAGTATTTTATAAAAGTTTTATTTATTTATTTTTTTGTCATCATTATATATATTCTTTTTTACAAGTTGAAATTATTTTAACAAATTTATAAAAATTTAGTATTTATTATTTTATAAAAATTCTTGTGAATTAAATAGGTATAAAAGAATTTTAATGGTTTTCGAAATAAACGAACGAGTAAACCGACTTGTTTTAGTCTTTATTGTATAAAAAGAATATTTAGATAAGTTAAGATAATTAAATAAAATGAAAACAGAAGTAAAAAAGATTGGGCCGAAGGCCAACCGGAATCGAACCCGCGACCTGTAACTCAAACACACACACGCATAACCAGCCGGGCTACTGCCCATCGCTGGTTATGTGTGTATTGGATAATTTAAATACACAACAGCAAGTCTGGTCGCTGGTCCTCGGTGACCGGCAAACCGTGTCCGAGGACACTGGGTTTGCCCGGTAACTCACGGGCGATTGCCGTGTTTTCGACTGGAATTGCTTACCAGGGATTAATAGAAGACAGTGGAATCGTTTTGAGACTCGAACCTAGTCGCAACGGGTCTGGTCCGCAAGGCTTTGGAACTCGAAAATGTCACAAGTGGGAATCGACTTCTGTGTGGAATTAGCTCCTGAAATCTTGGTCACAGCTTCACTCAGAGGCGACGAAGGTGATGGTGTCCTCAATTTGGAGTGAGAGTGGGTGGAAGGAGGGTAGCGAGCTCGTGTAGGGCCGACTATGGCTATTTATAGCCGAGCTCGATTCCAATGTCAAAACGTGCAATTGGGCACGTCCCGACACTAGTCTGGACGAGACGAAACTAACCAACTATTCAACACGCGTGGAGGTGGACTGTCGGGCTCGAATTTGAGCGTGGGTTTCTCGGCCACCAACAGGATCAAACGATCCATATGTTGGGGAGACCAATTGGTCGGGGGGTCTAGTTCGTGTGGGAGAGACGAAGCCAGAGAAGCCTTCAGCGGCTGTCGAGGTGCAGGGAAACAGCCTTGTCGGGCGTCGCCGGAAAGTTCCTTTACCCGCCGGATAAACGATTTGGGAATTGGCAGTTTTAGTCCCTAGAGTTTGGTTTGACTTAAATTAGCCCTTGAAATAAATACGGATGGGTCCTTGTAGTTTAAATTGTCCAGAAACAGCCCCTCAACCGATTTCAGTTTTAAAACCTTCTAGTTTGATTAATTACAAAACAACCCCTAAAGTTTTTATTAAATAAATAAATTTAATTTCTTTTAAATCAATTTAATTTAATATTATATTTTAAATGTTTTTTTATAAACCTATTTTATTATTATTATTATAAATAATTTTTATAAAAGTTATTTATCTTATTTAAATAGATTATTTTATTAAATATGCAACTTTTAAAATTTAGATTTTTATATAAAATTTTATATTAGTTTTTAAAACTTATAAAATTTTAATTAATTTAAATCCGTAAAATAAAATACTTATTTGTATAAAACTAAATAAAGCTCTTACACTTTATTAAAATAGAGAATGATTACACGATAATTATGATACAAGTGCGAGAACGAAAAATCCGAAACGTCACAAGCAGGAACTTCAACTCTTTTCAGAGTAGCTTCAGATGGGGATGCACTGGTTTCATCATGGTCTGAGTAGGTTGACTCAGATTCCGATGAGGTAGTGCATTCTACAACGAAGGGTTCATCCGTTGAAGGATCAAGATTTCGGTTTGCAGAGTCAAGATTTGCAACATCGAAACTTGGTTCGTAGATGGCAATGTAGTCAGCAGGTGGAGGAACAGATTTGTACTGATCAGTGTTATACCCAAGTCCAGTTTTTACCTTCTCATGGACTTTAGTATCTAAAAGTCTTTGTAGCTTTTTGGAGGAAAATTCATATTTTTCAACATGAACTTTCTATTCTGCCAGTTCAGCTCTGGTAGCTTTTAGTTTGACCAGTAGATCATCAATCTGAGTTTCCAGATTAGTTTGTTCGTGTTTTAGTGACGAAATCTCTTTCTTAAGGCAGTTAATCTTTTCTTTATAAGTGTTTTCAACCTTTTTGAACTCATATTTCATCTGATGAAACTCTTCATTTTGATCTATCAGGTTTTGGTTATGCTTTCTATAACCCAGAACTTTATCAATACAGGCTTGAGAGCAGAGATGTTCAAATACCTGAGGTGGTTTCTCTGTAGTGTCAGCCATAAGAGCTTGATTGTTGACAGACAGTTCTTCATATTGGAAGCTCCAGTCGAACTCAGAAGTTCCAACAGTTTCACAAGCTGCAGTTTGAACTGGAGGAGTAGCTTAGTGTTGTTGCTGTCTGGGTTGGGCTTGGTGAGCTTGTCTTGACTGAGTGGTAGCTGAATTTGCTCTTGGTGCCTTGCATTCTCTAGCAAAGTGACCCAGTAGGTTACAGTTGTAACATCTTATTTTGCTTTTATCCAAGCCAACTCTGGTGTTGGAGTTGTTACTTGGAATGGGTCTTCCGGTTCTAGAGTAGAACCTTTTTGTCTTATAGAGAGCATGGCATATGAGTGCTGTATGTCCATTTCTTCTAAATCATCTGGATGAAAGCATTTTAGATCCTCCTTGATAAAGAACATGTTGCATGAGTTTCCAGAGACAAAAGCAGCAGAGGTTGATCTTTGAGGAGGAGCTTCTAGGAGAAATGGTGAGCTGTTTGTTTGAGAGGTGGGAGTTTATGGATGGGTGACAATGGGAGGATAGTAGTTGCTGGAACTAGGACTTGAGTGGTCAGAGTGGAGGGCAGAGGTGGTGGTGGATGTTGAGGCATTTTGATAGCTTGAGCTTCGTTCTTTTGCCTGAATCATCTCTAGCTCATAGGTTTTGAGCATTCCAAAGAGCTCAGTCATTTGGAGAGTCTTCAGATTCTCTGTTCTTCTGATTGACACTGTGTAAAGTGTCCAGCAGCTTGGTAGAGACCTGATGAACTTTTTGAGAATATATTCATTCTCTAGCTTAACCTTTGAGCACTGCAGCTCACCTACAAGATAGGTAAATCTGTTGTATAGAATAGTTAGAGACTCACCTTCCTTCCAGACGAAGTTTTCATACTGCTGCTTCAGTATGTCTCTTCTGTTTTCCTTGACTTCTTCAGAGCCAGCAAACATCTTTTCAAGAGCCAACCAGAGCTCTTTAGCAGTTTTGTGACTTCTGAAGTTGTGAAAAACTTCATTTGGAAGGCACATTTGGATAGCTCCTAGTGCCTTGAAGTCCACCTCCATCTTTTTGATATCCTCTTCTGAGTACTTGGAGGGATCCTTTTGAACTGTTGGTCCTCCAGAGTCAGCAGATGCCACCTTGGGAGTATATGGTCCATCCCTGATGGATTTCCACATTCCGTACTCCTTATAACAGAAGAAGCTTTCCATGCGATTTTTCCACATGTCATAGTCTTCTCCCGATACCAACCTTGGTGGTCGGTTGATGCTGCCGATGTCTTCAAAACCATTGCTTTGTGCCGTTTTGTTTTGTGATTTTGGGTGACTTGATCAAAGAGAGAGTTTAAAATAGAACCAGAAGTGATTAAACAAGTGTGAATTTGTTTAATCTGAGCCAAAGCTCTGATACCACTTGTAGGATCGTGAAATTACAAGATGGTTCTGTTCTTAGTTGAGATTGGCGGAAACAACAACAACTACACAAATATAATCGAGCAAGCAGAATGAATACTAATAAGAACGCTGTTGTATTAAGCTTTTGTGAATAAACGATTACAAATGAAAACTCAGTGAAGAAGCACACTTACAATGAAGTGTTTACATGGTATTTATACTAACTTAGAATCAGGACAGACCCTTGATTCTAAGGATCAGATCGAACACATACCGTTGATCTTTTATACAAAGGCTAACAATACACGTTAAAGTTAAACTAGCTAACTTTATTGAAGCGTTTACTTTATTCATCATTGCTTGCATGTCTGGAGAAGAGCATTGCTTAGTTTCATTGGTTGTGCCATTGAGGTTCTTTCTGCTTTGAGTGTGTCAGTTGCTTTTGCAGAAAGTTGTCAGTGACGCTTGGCATGGATAGTCAGCTGCGACGATTTGTCTTCAAGGAACACAACTATCAGCAGCAGGAATGAGAATGATGCTGCTGATAAGCCTATCAGTAGCAACATTGATCTTCAGCAGATAAAGCTATCCGCAACAGATTTGTTCTTCAGCAGGAGAACAAGTATCCGCAGCAGATAAGCTTGTCCGTAGCAGTTTGTTGATCAGCAGCAAACTGTGAGATCAGCTGTATTTGTACTTAGAATTTTGTAGCCATCAGTCTTTGTTTCTACGGTTCGGCATTCACTCAAACGGATGGCGGCTTCCATTCGGATCACCAGTCGAAGGTAGCCACCGTGTCTTTCTTCCCAGTTAGAACCGGTGGGTCACATGCTTTGAAGGACTTATAGTCGCAACCGCGAATAAGCAGCGCGTTAGCTGCCTCAACGATCGGGGCACCAGTTTCCGGGTTAGACCCGCCTGCCCCGTTAACCCTCCTCAAGACCAATAGATCTGGCAAAGAATTCCTCATCAACTCAGTAAATTTGCGTGCCAGGGCCGCCTTCACTTCCGGTTCGAAAGTAAAATGTTGTTCTTCCACGGGAGTCCATTCAGTTCCATGCACACTCTCATAAGTTCTTTCATTTCCACTGGTGCTAGTCGATATGGAGCCTTGGCCATGGGCTGGGCATCTGGTAATAAGTCGTTTTGGAACTCCATCTTTCTGTCGGGTGGTATCCCAGGAAAATCCTCTAGAAATACCTTTGGATACTCACGCACTATAGGTATATCGTCTAGTTTCTTCACTTCCTTACATTTATCAATCACATACACCAGATAGGCCTCGCATCCATGCCTCAAGTATTATGTTGCCTTAATCATCGAGATGACCTTAGGCATCGGGACATCGCGATCCACTAAAACCTCAACTTCGTTACCATTCGGAGCCTTGAGTCGGATTATCTTTCGTTTGCATATAATTTGGACTTCGTTGGTAGTTAACAAATCCATACCCAATACGACATCAAACCCTCCCAAAACCATAATGAACAAGCGGACAGGGAATCTATGGCCTTCTATCTTTATTGTGGAATTATCAACTACATCAGTTACCCTCTCAGTTCTCCCCTCCGCGGTTTCTACACTAAAGGCTCTTTCTAATTTGCTAACTGAGTAATTTACCCGTTTACAAAACGTAGCAGATATAGAACTCTTACTGGCACCCGAATCAAATAGCACATAAACAAAAGTGTTGTCCAGGATGAACGTACCTGACACCACGTCTGGGTTCTTCTAGCCTCCTCCTGAGTTAGGGTATACGCCCTTGTTCATGCTCTTGGCATCTCGGCCTCCTTTCCCTTTCCAGCATCCTTTGGTTTTCGAGAATCCTTGCTCACATGCCCCGTTCCACCGCAATTGAAGCATTTCGGAATTCCTTGACCATCGCGGGTGAAGTGTTCCGACATTCCACATTTGAAACATAGGTTGGATCCCAACCAACATTTGCCCGAGTGTTCTTTCCCACACTTCCCACAAACAGTCGGTTCACCTACCGCGACTTTCTTGTCCCGAGCCCCAAATAACTTCCCACCCGATCGCTTGGCAGGAAAACTCAACTTCTTCTTGGGTTCATCAATGGAAATGACAGTTAGTGCCATGTCATCAAATACTATGTCAGTCAGTTCTACTAACGAATCGTTGGTAGTAGGGGTATTTTCCTTAACATAGGTACTAACCTTGTCCGGTAGTCCCTAAATAGAGCAGGAAATCTTCCTCTCTTCTATTGTGACAAAGTGTGGCACCAGACGTGCCAATTCTTTGAACCGAGTGGTGTACTGCCGATGTGACATGTTCCCAAGTTTCAACCCCAGAAATTCCCTCTCTACCTTCTCAATCTCATTCCTCGGACAGAAATTTTTGATCACTAAAGCCTTCAAATCATTCCACATCATTGCGTCAAGGGCCTCGTCCCCCTTATTCTGACGCACGCCTTCCCACCAATGAGATGTCTCCTCCCTCAAGGTGTTAGCATCAAATTTCATAATCTGATCCGTTTGGCATTCGCTCAGACGGATGGCGGCTTCCGTTCGGATCACCTAGTCGAAGGTAGTCACCGCGTCTTTCTTTCCAGTCAGAACTGGTGGGTCACATGCTTTGAAGGACTTATAGTCGCAACCGCGAACAAGTGGCGCGTTAGCTGCCTCAACTATTGGGGAACCAGTTGCCGGGTTAGACTGGCCTGCCCTGTTAACCTTCCTCAATGCTTTTGCCAATAGATCTGGCAAAGAAGTCCTCATCAACTCAGTAAATTCACGTTCCAGGGCCGTTTTCACTTCCGGTTCGAAAGTAAAAAGTTGTTTTTCCCCGGGAGTCCGTTCAGTTCCATGCACACTGCTTTTCGGTTCCTTATGAACACTTCCCTCTTCACTGTACTCCTGATGAGCAGGAGTCCTACCACGACCACCGGTACGGCCCCCACCACGCCTTACGTTTCCTCTTCTCGCCATTTCGTTCTATAAGACATGGAATCTAATGTCATCATGCTAGTTAACAAATAGAACTCAACAAGTATTTTAAGATGTTAATATACACAGCCATCTGCAATTATCCATTACACTACCTTTTGACTTCCATTTGACCACCTTTAGGATGTTGGGAATCAGGGTACCAGTTTTAACTTTTAAAACTATAAATTATTTAAACCTTTAAAACAAATAAATCATATATATTTTGCGAAAGCGATTAAATAGTACCTTTACCAGATCAGATCTGGATTCCTTTCAGTGATCCAATTATACGCGTATAAACAATATTAAATAACCAACCATAGGGTGTTCAAATTTATACTATTGACGATAACCAGATCTGTAACACCTTAGTTCAACGAACGTCATGCTAGTTGACTCGTACACGAAAAACCTGCGGCAAAACGTCACACGGTTGCGCGGGAGGGAGCCGATTACGGCGGCGGTGGTGCGACAGCGGTGGCCGCCGCGACGACGCACGGCGGTGGAGGTGGTGTCGGCGTCGGCTCGCAAGGAGGGGAGGGTGTGGCGCAGATTTGGGTCGAGTGAGATTAGGGTTTAGGTTTTGATTATAATGTTATATTTATAGACATTATAATTACACACTAGTCACTTATGGTATTAACAGTTAATACCCCAGTAATAATTAAACTTTAATTATTAAACCCTTGTATTTACTAGTCATAATATAATTAGTAAAATCTTATCCTTAAATGTTTAACTGATTAAACATGTATTCCCCCGCAAATAATTAATTAATCAGATAATTAATTATCTTAGTCTCCGACAAATATTTCTCTAAATATTTATTCACCATTTATTATTTCCGTCTTTCGTGAATAATATTTAACAATTAAATATTATATATGTGTTTGTTGCCTAAGGTGTAACTCTTTGGATCGTACATTAATAGTAACGTTGACTTAATTGACGATCGGACATCATATATCCAACAATCTCCCACTTGGTCGATTCTTCAATTAATCGGTTCAACGTAGACAGTGGTGAACGCCTAGCTGCATCTCACTGCCCCTAGCAAGGTATGACGTATTTTCAATCATCAAACTATTTCCTTGTGTACAAGTAACCTTTACTTTACAAAGTATAACAATCCTAGTAAGCATATGTATCCTTTCTGTTTAGGGCATCCGTTGAACATGAGACATAGATACAATTCACTTCTCATATGTCGTTCAACTATTCTTATTCTCGTTCTCCAATTCAAAGTGGTCTAAACAAACTACTCCTTAGTTTGAGCATGGCCATGCGTTTCACACCAGCTTGAATCAACGAGGGCGCCAGAATGTCCATCTCCTAATTAAAGAAGAACATAATTCCTTTTGCCATGTACAACTCCCACTGAACTTCGAATCACTCCTGATCATACCCTTATTACTGCCTGTTAAGGTACAACGTTAGATAAGATCAAAGAACAACCTTCAGTCAGAGTTAGTTCTAGTAAGTGCCTCAGGTCGAGGATCGACAGATCTTACTTTATTCAAAACATCTCAAGACATAGATCCATGAAGATAGTTTTGAAACGAGTTACGTTCCAATAATTATTCTCTAATAATTATCTCTTAATATGGTTTCCAACTTCTTGGTCTTTCATTCATAATGAACCAATCATCCGATTCACAATAGTCTTACGTTCAGATTGATTCCCATGAATCTGATCGACTACGGACATTTAGAATAATCTATATATTCAAGGATTTCTAAAACGTATAAACTATCGAACACGGTAACATTTAATAATAATGCATTTAACCATTAAATCATATATTAAAAATAATGCAACTGTATTGTTCGAAACACCACATACTAAATACAGATCAAACCCAATGTCTAGCAAATCTAAGGCCTATCTTGTCAGCATGATCCTCATGTTTACAATGAGGTATAGGCTTAGTGTACGGGTCGGCTAAATTCTGATCTGTGTGAACTTTGTTTAACACGATGTCTTCCCGTTTAACTATATCCCAGATATAATGAAATCTTCTGAGTATGTGCTTAGTGCTGTGGTGTGACCTTGGTTCCTTTGCTTGAGCATTGGCACCAGTATTGTCACACAGTATCTCGATCGGTTTCTGAATGCTAGGCATTACTCCGAGATCAGCAATGAACTTCTTCCTCCAAGCAGCCTCCTTTGCAGCTTCTGAAGCGGCAATGTATTCTGACTCGGTGGTGGATTGAGCAACAACACTTTGCTTAATACTTTTCCAAGTAATCGCACCACCATTCAGAATAAATACAAATCCCGTTTGTGATCAAGAATCATCTCGATCAGTCTGGAAGCTAGCATCAGTGTAACATTTAACAGCTAGTTCTTCTTCCAGTCCTCCATATACCAGGAACATGTCCTTAGTTCTTCTCAAGTACTTTAGGATGTTCTTTACAGCTATCCAGTGACTCTCACCAGGATTCTGTTGATATCTGCTTGTCATGCTTAAAGCGTACGATACGTCAGGTCTAGTACATAGCATGGCATACATGATGGAACCAATTTCAGAAGCATATGGAACCTTTTCCATTTTCTTCTTGTCCTCTTCAGACTGAGGGCACTGGTTATTATTCAGTATGGTTCCATGCGCCATAGGCAAAGACCCTCTTTTAGAGTCTTGCATGAAAAAGCGTCGAATTACCTTATCAATGTATGTACTTTGACTAAACCTATAAGCCGATTTGATCTATCTATATAGATCTTTATTCCTAGAATATAAGCAACATCACCAAGATCTTTCATTGAGAAACATTTTCCTAACCATGACTTTACGTCTTTTAGCATAGGGATATGGTTTTCAATGAGAAGTATGTCATCTACATACAGAATCAGAAAAATCACATGACTCCCACTTGCCTTCTTGTAAACACACGGTTCATCTTCATTTTTTACAAAACCATACTCTTTGATTTTCTGGTCAAAGTGAATATTCCAGCTTATGGATGCATGTTTTAATCTGTAGATGGATTTGTTTAACTTGCATACCTTATTAGGATTCTTTGGATCTTTAAAACCTTCCGGTTGAACCATGTAGACATATTCAGTAAGATGTCCATTTAGGAATGCAGTTTTGACATCCATTTGCCATACCTTGTAGTATTAATATGCGGCAATGGCAAGCAAGATCCTAATAGACTTAAGCATGGCTACTAGGGGGCTCGACCTACGGTCCTACTCTCGGGAGGAAGATCGACCAAGTCCCCATACATGGTTGTCGTACATGGATTGGATTTCAGCATCCATGGCTTCAAGACATTACTTAGAATCAGAATCTAAGATTGCAGAATTGTAACTAGTGGGCTCTGCCTGATCAACTATCAGGATGTCGTCAATCTGGTGAATCCCAATATACCGGTCGGGTTCATGATGAACCCTAGCACTTCTGCGAACAGTTTGTGTTACATTTGAATCTTGAACATTTCTAGATTCAGTTTCAGCAGTCTCATGCTGAACGGTAGGTTTAGGTTGTGGTTCTTGGATCTCATCTATATCCACACGGTTATATTCAATCCCTCTTGCAAGAAGTTCTTTCTCCAAGAAAGTAGCTCTGCGTTTAATGAAAACTTTGGGATACACCGTTAAGTTGAGTGTATCCGACGAAAACAACTTTATTGCCATGAGGATTTAGTTTACCCGTAGAATAACTTGTAACATATGCGTTACATCCCCAAACCCTAAGGTAGGACACTTTGGGTTTCTCCCCATGCCAAATCTCATAAGGCGTTTTGTTCACCTTCTTAGTAGGAGCTAGATTTATGATTCTTGTGGCAGTCTCTAGAGCAAAACTCCAGAAGGAGTGTGAGAGGTTTGTACGACACATCATAGACCGAACCATATCTAATAGAGTTCGATTTCTCCTTTCGGATACACCATTAAGTTGAGGTGTTCCGGGTGGAGTAAGTTGAGAAATGATCCTACATTTCTTTAGATGTTTGTCAAACTCTTGACTAAGATATTCACCACCTCGATCAGATCAAAGCATCTTAATCGTCTTACCAAGCTGATTTTGTACTTCGTTCTGGTATTGTTTGAACATTTCAAACGTTTCATGTTTATGCTTCATAAGATAAACATAACCATATATACTGAAGTCATCAGTAAATGTCACGAAGTATCTCTCTCCTCATCTAGATGTTGTTCTGAACGGACCACATACATCAGTATGTAAAAGTCCTAGCAGATCCTTAGCCCTTTGACCGATACCGATAAAAGGAGCCTTGGTTAGCTTTCCACTTAAAAATGATTCGCAATCATCAAATGACTCTTGACCGGTAGAATTCAGAATTTCGGTGGTCTGGAGTTTTTTCATGCGATTCTTATTTATGTGTCCAAGCCTACAATGCCATAGGTACGTATCATTAAAATCATATTTCATACGTTTGGAGGAGATATTAAATATAACGTTATTATCATGGACTTCTATCTCATAGATTCCATTATGAGGCTTTGCAGAAAAATAAAACTAACCATTCAAATATGCAGAAATGAAATCATTGTCAAAAGCATAATTAAATCTTGTTTCCGCAAAGCGGATACTGAAACAATATTCCTAGTCAAAATAGGAATAAAATAAAAATTGTTGAAAACAAGTTCTAAACCAGAAGGAATTAAAAGAGTGTATTCTCCTACAGCCTTCAAAGCAACCTTTTGTCCATTTCCCACATGGAGCTCCAGGTCGCCTTGATTCAGTCTCCTACCCTTCTTTAGCCCCTGTAAATCATTAAAAATGTGGTAACCACATACAATGTCAAACACCTAAGATTTTCTAGACAAAGAGAAGATCTTAATAACGAATATACCTGAAGACTGTCCTCCAGGAGACTTCTTCTGCTTCAACTCGGCAAGATACTTTGGGTAGTTCCTCCTCCAGTGTCCGACTTCATCATAATGAAAACACTTGACATTCTTTAGAGGTGTCTTAGAAACAACTTTGCCTTTTCCCTTGCTCTTGAAGCTTTTCTTGCCTTTTCCCTTGGCTTCAGATTTCTTGACCCGACCCTCCTTAATCATTAGCACTGGACCAGACTTAGCAGGAGCTGGTATGTTCATCTCAGCAGTTTTCAGCATCATATGCAACTCTGGGATGGTCTTGTCCCAAGCATTCATATTGTAGTTCAAAGTGAACTTATCGTATGACTTTGGCAGTGAGTTGAGGATAATATCCTCGACCAATTCATTGCTTAAAGGGGAGTCATGACGTACTAGATGATCAATGTACCCATTCATCTTCAACACATGTGTGCTGACTAAAGAACCTTCTTGCATACAACAGCTTATTAGTGATCTTATCACTTCGAAGCGTTCATGACGGGCCCGCTGCTGGAACATTTCCTGTAGCTGCCTAATCATATCGTATGCCGGCATGTCCACCAGATTCTTTTGAAGTTCTAGTATCATGGACGCCAGCATCAAGCAAGAGACCTTGATAGAGTCATCAACATGCTTATCCCAAGTCTTACGGGCTTGGCCCGTAGCAGCAGCTGGTTCTTCCGGGATTGGTTCCTTGAGAACATACAGTTTGTTCTCAGCCTTGATAACAATTTTCAAGTTTCGGTACTAGTCCATGAAGTTGGAGTTGTCAAGTTTATCCTTCTCAAGGATAGATTTCAGGGAGAATGAGGAACTCTGGCATGGTCTTGTCCCAAGCATTCATATTGTAGTTCAAAGTGAACTTATCGTATGACTTTGGCAGTGAGTTGAGGATAATATCCTCGACCAATTCATTGCTTAAAGGGGAGTCATTATGTGCTAGATGATCAATGTACCCCTTCATATTCAACACATGTGTGCTGACTGAAGAACCTTCTTGCATACGACAGCTTATTAGTGATCTTATCACTTCGAAGCGTTCATGATGGGCCTGCTGCCGGAACATTTCCTGTAGCTGCCTAATCATATCGTATGCCGGCATGTCCACCAGATTCTTTTAATGTTCTGGTATCATGGACGCCAGCATCAAGCAAGAGACCTTGATAGAGTCATCAACATGCTTATTCCAAGTCTTACGGGCTTGGCCCGTAGCAGCAGCTGGTTCTTTCGGGATTTGTTCCTCGAGAATATACAGTTTGTTCTAAGCCTTGATAACGATTGTCAAGTTTCGGTACCAGTCCATGAAGTTGGAGTTGTCAAGTTTATCCTTCTCAAGGATAGATTTCAGAGAGAATGAGGAATTTGTATTAGATTCGTTAGACATCTACAAAATTCAAAATACAAGTTTTAGTATTTTCATGCACAATATCCTAATAGAATTTTATGACCCAATTGCAAAAAAAATAATTAGGAGTAAGATCCCGGTTCCCCATGTCTCACTGAATGGCTGAGCATTCTTCACTGACATAGCTAGACAGGTAGGTAACGATTACCGATTGTATCAACTATACAACTCTCAGTTTGAGGGGCATGACGAGTAATGTCAAGCTTTAGATACGTTTCCCTCAACTATGCCCACTTAAACGACTTAAGTGATATTTGTCCTTCAATTACAACTGTAGACCCGACCTAAGTGACTCAGGAAACGCGGTTCTACCTTCAACCAAAACCGTAGGGCCGGATGCAGGGTAATTCACTAACACCGGGGGTCCGGATAAATTAGTTGAAGTGTTACAATTAAGGGTGGCACCGAAATATCGATTATATATATATATATATATATTGGGATTTCTTTAATGTTTTTAAATATTACCGTTTCGGGTCAAAAATATTTTGGTCGACAAGTAGCATGATACAAGTCGCGCAATTTTAGTAAACCGATTTTACTAATTATTAGTTCGTGAAACACTTTCAACACTCGACACGATCCAATTTCAAATACCCTATTAATCTAAATTGGTCATTTGTCGCGAACTGATTTTAAACTAATCAACTCTTTAATTAATTTAAAATTGTTTTAAATAAAACAATTAAATTTAAAACTTGTTTTTACTTTTAAACAAAACACCTTTTTATTTAATTATCTTTCCGAGAAAAATAAACAATTTAATAATCTCGTCGTTTTAAATTGTGTCAAAAGTTTTATAAAAATTTTGCGGCTTAATTATTATCCTTAATAATTTATCACAACCACAAAAATAAACAAAATATAGAATCAAGCAATTAGGAAAAATGTCCGGTTACGTTCGAGCCATCAAACGAAAAACCGGACTGGTCTAAGGGATAACAAAATAACAAATCTGCTATCTCCCACTTAGTCCAAGATCTTCATCTTTAATCCTGTCATTGTCCGCCTTGGTCTTCTAGTCTCCGTCTCTTTAGGATTACAATATTTTATTTACTAATACACTAAAAATAAATAAATAAAACCTAACTTTTACATCGGGGTTCAAAGTAACCCATAAAATACAAAGAGAAACAATCAATCAACAAACAATACAACCACAGGTCTCTAGTGCTCGATTCATTCAAAACAATCAAACAAACGAAAAACGCTCGATCTTTTGTCAAACAAAAAGTTTTGACAAATAAACCAATAGATCGATAAAAAAACAAATATGTCTAAACGCGCGTAAATGTGGCTCTGATACCACAGTTGGGAATCAGGGTACCGGTTTTAACTTTTAAAACTATAAATTCTTTAAACCTTTTAAATAAATAAATAAGATATATTTTTAAATAGTACATTTACCAGATCAGATCTAGATTCCTTTCAGTGATCCGATTACACGCGTATAAACAATTTTAAATAACCAACCATAGGGTGTTCAGATTTATACCTGTAACCTTTCGGATTTCCATGTTTCTCCTATGTATTTTATGTCGTGCAATAAAAGATTTCAACCTTACATTTATTGTTCATATACACTTACAAGCATACACGCGTTCATTATAATACAATATTAACGAAAACAATCTTACAAACCTCGAGGACCAAACTTGACCTAAACTTGATCAAAACTCAAAACAACATCAATATTACAAAACTACAAGGACTAGTCTTGAAACTTCCAAAAACCAACAAAAGCACGGTCGCGCCTAGTCCTAGGCACGGTCGCGCTTGTGCCATGACCACGGTCGTGCTTAACATTAAGCACGGTCGCGCCTCGATACAGTTTGACTCCGCAAAGT
Organism: Smallanthus sonchifolius; assembly: GCA_023525975.1. Lineage (NCBI taxonomy): Eukaryota > Viridiplantae > Streptophyta > Magnoliopsida > Asterales > Asteraceae > Smallanthus > Smallanthus sonchifolius. The sequence goes on along the minus strand of CM042021.1, from coordinate 94,842,700 downwards.
CAAACCGACTCAAATCGTGTCCAAAAATAGATTGTAAACACATTTAGAAGGTCGCGAAACTTGCAGAAGAAGATATTCGGCTAATTGAGACTAAAACACGACCAAATACACATGCAATCGTCCAAATACTCGCAAATTCTAAACCGACTTTTTTTAAAACGAATCAAGTAATTGGGGCAAGAATCAAACGAATTAAGTTAAGCCCATACCTACCCGAGACATATATAAACTTCCCTAAACCCTAAATCCATCATTCCATCATCTCTATCTCGTCTGTCGATCAAGAAAAAGCCGCGAAGTCTCCCCGTAGCCGTCTGCACTTGTTGCCCATTCAAAACAGGTTAGTAATAGTTCATTAGGATCATCTCTCCAAGCTAATCGAAAGCCCTAACTTAATTCGTAACCACATTACATGATTTTACAGAATTGAATCTGAGTTTTGATAAAAAATGGTTTTAAACGATCGACACGATAAACAGAATATAAACCTAATTAAATGGTGTAATTCGATTCGCAAACATCATATCAATGAAAACCCTAAGTTTCTAATCTGTTTTATTACAAGAATCAGGCGAATTGCTTCTGGAATTGACCAGACACGGTCGCGCTGTCCTACGAGCGCGGTCGTGCCTGACCAAGCACAGTCGTGCCCCGTAAGAGGCCCGGTCGTGTTTACCGATCAAACCAAGTCCTGACCTAGTCAAAACCCTAGGCGCGGTCGTGTCTCAGGACCAGACTCTTGTTTTGACTTCTGACCAACCACGGGCGCGTTACCGACCAAGCGCGGTCGCGTACGTGCCGGGCGCGGTCGTGCCATATACAAGCACGGTCGTGCTCATCCCTTAAACAGAATCTTTAATTTTATTTTTATTCTGTTAATTTGATAAATAAATTAAATAACAGTTTAAAAAAATTATTTTTATAAACTAATTACTGGAATACCTTACACTGTTCCGAATGAACATTATTTATTTAAACTTATATTTTAAATAAATATTCTATTACTTAAACTAATACAAATAAATATATATAATAAATAACATAGTTAATTATTATTTTTAAACAAACCCTACACGTTTAAGAATGACAACTTCACTTCCGTCATTAAATAACGCAAATCAATAACACATATACATTGTTCATTAGGTCGAACTTAGCAATCTACAACACATCGCTGTTTTCCATTTGCTTGTGCAATCTTCACGCTACATAACACGTGAGTTACATAGCCCCTCTTTTACTCTATTTTACAAACGTTTTGGGGTGGAACATGCGTTCTATTTACATGTTTTCAATTATACACATATACAGTTCCATCCTATGCATGTTTACAGTTTTGCGCTTTGTGCTTGAGTACATTTTGTAGACCAATTATTATGCTCTTCATGTACAATCATTAACTAACAGCCGACAGTAAACAGTGGTAGATCTATTGAGTCTGACAAACCCACCCAGGTAGGGTGACTGTTACTGACAACACAAATTTTGAGTGCAAGTTACAAAGGTTTGATTGTATAGGTCACACGATGTTTTTCTCTCCATAAATGCCTTAATTGTCATGATTGTATTGAACTGTATGCACACAACACGTATTTTGCTATCACACGATTAAACCTATGTACTCTCACCAACTTTCTAGTTGACCTTGTTTTAACCATGTTTCAGGTACCAATGTTTGAAGTGATCAAGATATGCTACACATAGGATTTTGACCTAGTTTTAATTGAACCAGTTATATTTTGATGTAATTTTCATTATTGTTTGGTGGATTGAATCTATGTTTTGTTGAACTTGTTTGATTGCAATGAAAACGATTATTAATTATTTAAACTTTAGTAAACCATGAGCAATGAACAGTCTGCACGCTTCACGCCCCGATGTTTCCGCCGTCGGTTGGGGTGTGACAGATTGGTATCAGAGCCTTGGTTATAGGGAATTAGGTTATTAGACACCTTTGACCTAGACTATAACTTTAGGATACCCACTTATGTCATGCTTCATGATTTACATGCTATGTGCTACATGCTATATGATATATGCTACATGTTTTATATGTATATATGAATAATAACTTAAATAAACAATATCCCTACCCATATCCTAAACCACATATCCTTCATGCATGCTTCCATGTCATCATCAACATAACCTGAATCATATTCTTAGACTTTGGTCTATAAAACTTTCTTTTACACCCGTTAAGGTTTTAGACTTTGTTTAATTGTTAAAGGACACGTGCAATCTGGAAGAGTGACACCTGTATTCTGGGTTTTCTGTCTAGGAAAGCATTTCGTATAAATCCCAACCAACCGAGGGACCCGTATGCTTTCCTGGGAATTCCCGGGATGAGTGTTTACTTATAGGCTAAAGCACGTCTCCTTGATAATTATCTGAGTTTAAATTAACCTTAATATGTCATAGTACTCGAGTGATTATGTCACTATTTGAGTACAATCCAAACTATGAACTACTTACATCTATTTATTCTTCTATTTAATCCAAGAAAATCTCACAACTCTTATTGTGTCTAAATCTGTAGAATGCCTCCTCGTCGTGTCAACAGCAACAATAGCAATAACACTGACCTGGCTGCTTTACTCACACAGCTGGTGAACCAAATTACCCAAGCCAACAACAACAATAATGGCCATGCCAGTGGAAGTGCTGCTACTGGAGGTGGTGGTGGTGCCAACCCGCCACAATGCACCTTCAAACACTTCAACTCCTGTAATCCCCTCAAATTCTATAGCAGCGAAGGAGCCACGGGACTCCTTCAATGGTTTGAAAGCATTGAGAGCACTTTCCTCAATAGCGACTGTCCCGACAACCTCCGTGTTCGTCATGCTACCAGTGTCTTTCAAAAAAGGGCGCTTACTTGGTGGAATGGTGAGAAAAGGACTAGGGGAGTGGATGTAGCAATGGCACTGCCGTGGGATGAGTTGAAAAGGATCATGACTGAGGAATTCTGTCCTCGAAATGAGATGAAAAAGCTAGAAGCGGAATTTTGGGATCTTGCTCAAGATAGTGGTGAAAGCTTAGCATACACCACCCGTTTTCACGAGCTGAGTCTACTTGTGCCACACATGGTTACACCTCTGTCTAGGTGTATTGAAAAGTACATTGGTGGTCTACCTAGACAAATTCAAGATACTGTGGTAGGAGGAAATCCTGCTACTCTGGAGGATGCTATCCGTTTGTCAGCTACACTTACTGACAATCATGTTAAAGCGGGTACACTTACAAGAAAGGGTGCCAAGAAAGTTTCTGAAACAACAACACCTCCCGCTCATGTCAAAGAGGTCCAAACTGAACCATACCGCAACACTAGGAAGAGAAAGGTCAAGAACTGTGCTGTAATCACTCCGGCTGCTCCAGTGAATCAAGTTACACCCATAGCTCCAAACCCAGCAAAGAAGCCCTATAGGGGCAGCTACCCACTTTGCAACACCTGCAACTACCATCACCCTCCAAACATACCTTGTCGCCTTTGCAACCACTGCGGGAAACATGGCCACACAGCCAATATTTGTCGAGCCAAGGCACTTGCCAACCAAACCAACCCAGCAAATCAAGCCAATCATCAAGCAACTAGCCAAGCCATCCCCGCCATTGCAAATGGACGTGCTTGCTTCGAATGTGGTGACCCGAACCATTTCCGTAACCAGTGCCCAAGACTGATCAATGTTAATCGAGGCGGAGCTCATGGGCGTGCTTTCAACATCAACGCCAATGAGGCTCAGGCCAACACTGATGTGGTTAACGGTACGTTCCTTATGAATAATCATTATGCTTCTATACTATTTGATACTGGAGCCGATAAAAGTTTTGTGTCACTAGACTTCGAACCGTTACTTGCAAAAACCCGGTCTAAACTAGAGAAAACCTTTACCGTTGAGGTAGCCGATGGTAACACCGTTGCAATTGACACCATCATTTATGATTGCTCCCTAGAACTAAATAAACACACCTTTCCAATCAACCTCATACCAATGCCATTAGGAAGTTTTGACGTCATCGTAGGTATGGATTGGTTGTCGAAGCACCACGCCGAAGTCATGTGCTTTGAAAAATGCATCCGTATACCACTCCCATCCGGTGAAACGTTGACGGTCTTTGGTGAGAAACCTTGTAAAGGACTCAAACTAATGTCATGCATTACCGTCCAAAAGTATATACGAAAGAAGTACATGGTTTTCCTAGCCCATGTTATCCAAAAAGAAGACAAAAAGAGGAGTGTACAAGACATCCCCATCGTTCGGGATTTTCCTGAAGTTTTTCCTGATGACTTACCAGGTCTTCCACCTGTTCGGCAAGTGGAATTTCGCATCGATCTTGTACCTGGAGCAAACCCGGTGGCTAAAGCTCCATACCGGCTTGCACCTTCCGAGATGCAAGAACTTGCAAGTCAACTTCAAGAACTCGCCGACAAAGGTTTCATACGGCCGAGTCATTCACCGTGGGGTGCACCAGTCTTATTTGTTAAAAAGAAGGACGGTTCTTTCCGCATGTGTATTGACTATCGAGAACTCAGCAAGCTTACAATAAAAAACCGCTACCCTTTACCTAGGATTGACGATCTCTTCGATCAACTCCAAGGTTCTACCTACTTCTCGAAGATTGATCTTCGATCTGGTTATCATCAACTCCGTGTGCAAGAGGAGGATATTCCCAAGACCGCCTTCCGAACGAGATATGGTCACTACGAGTTCATGGTTATGCCTTTTGGGCTAACCAATGCACCTGCTGTCTTCATGGACCTCATGAATCGTATGTGCAAACCATACCTTGATAAATTTGTTATCGTGTTCATTGATGACATCTTGATCTATTCAAGAACTAAGGAAGATCATGAACAACACCTTAGGTTGATTTTGGATCTCTTGAAAACCGAACAGCTATACGCCAAGTTCTCTAAATGTGAATTTTGGCTAAAAGAAGTTCAATTTTTGGGTCACGTTGTCAATGAAAAGGGAATTCATGTTGACCCCGCCAAAATTGAAGCTGTTAAGAATTGGAAAGCTCCTAAAACCCCTACCGAAGTTCGTTCGTTTCTTGGCTTAGCAGGTTACTATCGAAGGTTCATCTCTAATTTCTCCAAGATCGTTGTTCCCCTCACTGCCTTAACCCAAAAAGGTAAACCCTATGAGTGGGGACCGAAACAAGAAGAAGCCTTTCAAATTCTCAAGCGAAAGTTGTGCAATGCTCCTATCCTCACCCTTCCTGAAGGTGAAGATGATCTAGTTGTTTACTGTGATGCTTCAAACCAAGGTCTTGGTTGCGTTCTCATGCAACGAGGCAAGGTGATCGCTTATGCATCAAGACAACTCAAAATCCATGAGAAGAATTATACGACGCATGATCTGGAGTTGGGTGCTGTCATATTTGCGTTGAAGATTTGGAGACATTATCTCTATGGCACGAAATGTGTGGTGTTCACCGACCACAAAAGCCTCCAACATATCTTCAACCAAAAGGAACTCAACATGAGACAACGACGTTGGGTTGAACTCCTCAACGATTACGATTGCGAAATTCGTTATCATCCCGGCAAGGCTAATGTTGTAGCCGATGCACTAAGCCGCAAGGAACATGTCATGCTTCAAAGTGTCAAGATCCATTCCGATATGCAAGTTCGTATTCTAGAAGCTCAACATGTCTCGGTTACCGAGGGCAATATGTATATGGAAATGTCTTGTGGTGCTGAATTCCAATTAGAGACTAAAACCAATGGCTTGCTTTATTTTCTAAATCGTATTTGGGTCCCCGATCGTAACGATCTCCGAGCATTCATCATGACCGAAGCACACAAGTCTCGATATTCTATCCATCCTGGTGCGGATAAAATGTACCAAAATCTTCGTCCACAATATTGGTGGCCCGGTATGAAGAAAGACATTGCTTTGTTTGTAGCAAAATGTCTCACATGTTCTAAAGTCAAAGCTGAGCATCAACGTCCTTCTGGGTTACTTGAACAACCGGAAATCCCCGTGTGGAAATGGGAGAATCTAGCTATGGATTTCATCACTAAACTCCCTCGCACTTCGAGCGGTTATGACAGTATCTGGGTGATCATTGACCGTCTCACTAAGTCCGCACACTTCTTGCCTATCCGTGAAGACTATAAGGTTGAGAAATTGGCCCGAATTTACATTGACGAGATCGTGAGTCGTCACGGCGTTCCTTTGAACATAATCTCTGATAGAGATGCTCGTTTCACTTCTCGGTTTTGGCAATCTCTTTAAAAGGCACTTGGTACACGATTGGATTTGAGCACGGCCTACCATCCCCAAACTGATGGTCAGACCGAGCGAACAATCCAAACCCTGGAAGACATGCTGAGAGCCTGTGTCATCGACTTTGGTGGCAATTGGGATTCACATTTGGCACTTATCGAATTTTCCTACAACAATAGTTACCACACCAGCATCGACATGGCTCCGTTTGAAGCTCTCTATGGTCGTAAGTGTCGTTCGCCCATCTGTTGGAACGAGATTGGTGAAGCATAAATCACCGGTCCCGAGTTAATTCAAGAAACCTCCGACAAGATTATCCAAATCCGTGACAACATTCGAGTTGCGAGGAGTCGGCAAAAGAGCTATGCCGACAAACGACGCAAACCCTTGGAATTCCAAGTTGGTGATCTTGTACTTCTAAAGGTGTCTCCTTGGAAGGGGGTGATCCGTTTTGGGAAGAAAGGCAAGCTAGCACCTCGCTATGTGGGTCCATTCAAGATCCTTGAAAGGATTGGGAAAGTGGCTTACAAGCTCGAGTTACCTCCATCACTTGGTAGCGTACATCCTACATTTCATGTGTCCAACCTCAAGAAGTGTCTTGCTGATGAAAACCTTCATATACCTCTTGACGATGTGCGCATTGATGAAACGATGCACTTCGTTGAAAAACCAGTCGAGGTTATGGATCGTGAGATAAAACAACTCAAGCGCAGCCGTATTCCTATTGTCAAGATTCGTTGGGAATCTAAACGAGGACCCGAGTTTACTTGGGAACGAGAAGACCAAATGAAGCTCAAGTACCCACATCTTTTTGCTGAAGCAGTAGCCTCAACCAGTTGAATTTCGGGACGAAATTCCCTCAACATGGGGATACTGTAACCTTTCGGATTTCCATGTTTCTCCTATGTATTTTATGTCGTGCAATAAAAGATTTCAACCTTACATTTATTGTTCATATACACTTACAAGCATACACGCGTTCATTATAATACAATATTACCGAAAACAATCTTACAAACCTCGAGGACCAAACTTGACCTAAACTTGATCAAAACTCAAAACAACATCAATATTACAAAACTACAAGGACTAGTCTTGAAACTTCCAAAAACCAACACAAGCACGGTCGCGCCTAGTCCTAGGCACGGTCGCGCTTGTGCCATGACCACGGTCGTGCTTAACATTAAGCACGGTCGCGCCTCGATACAGTTTGACTCCGCAAAGTCAAACCGACTCAAATCGTGTCCAAAAATAGATTGTAAACACGTTTAGAAGGTCGCGAAACTTGCAGAAGAAGATATTCGGCTAATTGAGACTAAAACACGACCAAATACACATGCAATCGTCCAAATACTCGCAAATTCTAAACCGACTTATTTTAAAACGAATCAAGTAATTGGGGCAAGAATCAAACGAATTAAGTTAAGCCCATACCTACCCGAGACATATATAAACTTCCCTAAACCCTAAATCCATCATTCCATCATCTCTATCTCGTCTGTCGATCAAGAAAAAGCCGCGAAGTCTCCCCGTAGCCGTCTGCACTTGTTGCCCATTCAAAACAGGTTAGTAATAGTTCATTAGGATCATCTCTCCAAGCTAATCGAAAGCCCTAACTTAATTCGTAACCACATTACATGATTTTACAGAATTGAATCTGAGTTTTGATAAAAAATGGTTTTAAACGATCGACACGATAAACAGAATATAAACCTAATTAAATGGTGTAATTCGATTCGCAAACATCATATCAATGAAAACCCTAAGTTTCTAATCTGTTTTATTATAAGAATCAGGCGAATTGCTTCTGGAATTGACCAGACACGGTCGCGCTGTCCTACGAGCGCGGTCGTGCCTGACCAAGCACAGTCGTGCCCCGTAAGAGGCCCGGTCGTGTTTACCGATCAAACCAAGTCCTGACCTAGTCAAAACCCTAGGCGTGTTTACCGACTTATTTAAAGTTAAAACTTAGCTTGATTAGTGTTAAATAGTGGTTAATAACATCCTTTTAACACATAATTCAAGAATCATAAAGTTAGGGGTTCTTGAGGGTGATTTGGGGGTTTTATAATTAGGGATGTTTTTATGATGAATGGAAGGTTGGTAAGTTTCTATGGTGGTAATAGACACATTAATTGATAAGAAACCTTTATCAATTTGTTGATTTGAAAATTACGGTTCTTGAGACCCAAATTGGGGGTTTTGTAATTGAAGGTGTTTAAATGGTAATATGAGTTTGGATAATTGGGGATATATTAGATTACTAAAACATGTGGAATGTTTAGGTGATCAAGGCGATAAAGATGATGGCTTTGAGAAACGATTGGAATCTTCATTTGCAAAAGTAAGTGCGTTGCACTTACTTAGTAATGATAAGTAGGGGTAACATGTAAATAGATATGTTGTTATTTATATTTATGTGTTTTATGTTGATTTTGACTTATGTAGTAAATAGTCAAAGTAAAGTGTGAATGTGGTAGGATTGTTGTAGTTGACATAATGAAAAAATTACTTAAACTAATGAATGACACTTGATAAAAGTGGTTTAGTTGAACTATGTGAAATATAGTCAAACTAAAAGTGGTGTATTGGTGTATTTGACTTAGGTGGTAAAGAGTCAAACCATAATGTGGTATGTGGTGTATTGGCGTATTTAACTTAGGTGGTAAAGAGTCAAACTATAATGTGGTATGTGATGTATTGGTGTATTTGACTTAGGTGGTAAAGAGTCAATCCATAATGTGGTATGTGGTGTATTGGTATATTTGACTCAGGTGGTCAAGAGTCAAACTATAATGTGGTATATAGTGTTTAAGGTCTAAGGACTTCTTTATGTTGTTTGGTGAATTAAGTTATTAAACTTACATGGTGTAACGATGATAATAAGAATTTGTAAAAGGAAAAATACATAGGTGAAATATGTATTTAAATGGTGATATACGTGGGTGAAACATGTGCTTAAATGGTGAAATACATAGGTGGAATATGTATTTAATTGGTGTTATACATGGGTGTAACATGTATATAAAGTGGGGATGTATACGTAGGTGAAATATGTATATAAATGGTGATATACATGGGTGATACCTGTATATGATTGGTGATATATACATAGGTGAAATTTGTATATAATGGTGGCATACATGATTGTATCATGTATGCAAAAAGGCGAAACAAATTCCTAAAACTTAAACGGTTGAATCGGTGTTTGAGATTCATAAGAATCATGTGGGGTGTTAAGGGTGGGTTATTGGGTGTTTATAACCATGCCTAGATGCTAACGGTTGATTAAATTGACTAGGGGTCGAGTCGGGAGGGTAAAAAATGTCAATACAACAAATTCAGGGTTAGCTGATGCAGGGCTGGTCCCTGTGACGCCCCCTGGGCTTTTGGGACGCCCCAAGTGGCACGCCTGGTTTCTCTAGGACGCCTGGTGTCTCTAGGACGCCTGATGGGTTCTGTTTGCTTCTAGGACGCCCCAAGTAGGACGCCCATTGGCTGAATTTTGAGTTTTCTTCCTAGGACACTTTGGGGGGTCTTGGGACTTGTTGTATAATTACTAATGGTTATTTGTGGTGTTTTTGGATGTAAGGAAAGCTCCGGAATGATCTCGGGTCTCGCCAAAGTTGGACATCGGATTCTCAAAGTTGTTTTAGATGTCGTTTTGATTAAACTTCTCCTGGGAGACTTTTACAAATATGTTGGGTTTTTTAGCTCTTGTGGATAAGTGTGACTAACTTGACTTCCTTTGTGTATTTTAGAAGTCTAACTTATGTTTGTAAAGCTTAAATGTGTGGATACGTTATATATTTGTCTTGGACCTAAATTCCGTGTTATTTTAAAAAGTTTAAATTTGTTTGCAAATCCGGGTGTTACAACTTAATATCAGAGCAATTGTTTGAGGGATTTGGAGTGCGAGACACCAAACTCAAACCTATAATGCTCTTGATATGATCGAGAAACGCTGGTGAGTTCAACCCTTCATTCAGTTATAAAAAAAATTGGTTTACCGTTCGTTCATTCATTTTGGGTTTTATCATTCATAATTATAACGGGGCTTAACATTCATTTTCCATTCATACATATGTAAAAACATTTACCATTCCATTCAAGTCATAAAATAAATATCTAAATTTGTTTTATCGATAATTCCGTCATTTAGTATTGTATTTCCCCTAAGGCTATCATGCACGAAGACCGACAATACAATACATTCCGTCCATATCATATTATACTGCCCCTAAGGGTATCATGCACGAAGACCGACAGTCCAATATCATTCCATTACATCCATTATAATTCTTTGAACCCGCAAGCCCTTGAGTGATTCCATTCGTGGATCACGTTAACCTGAGTGACCGTTGTCACTCCCGTCCAGATTGTATGACCAAATAACCATTGATAGGCCACAAACACATGTAACGAACAAACTTTCGGGGTTACCTTATAATATATTCTTTATATTATATAGCGTGTTTATAAATAAAAAGAAAGTTGGAGGTTTGTTGGAAAAGTGAAGTTTTACTAGTTTGGGTGAAATGGGTCAGATTTGAAAGTCCAAGGGCTTTTTGGTAACTTTCTAAAGATCAGATTTTAAGGAGGAGGATTTCTCACAAACATATTTGGGTGTGTTTGTGTGTGTCATGGTTTTCCAAGGGAGAAAAGGGGGAGAGAAGAACCATGGCTAAATCTGATGCTACACGCTTGAAATTGAAGGATTTAGTGAGCTTATTTTCTTCAAATCATCAAGTAAGTAGCCTTCTCTTCTCTTGATTCACCATGGATTGTGTTCTTGGTGGGTTTTTATAGAAATCAAGCTAGGGGATAATTGGTGGTTGTTTGTGGTTAATAACTTCTTTAAAGTTAAAACCTAGCTTGATTAGTGTTACATAGTGGTTAATAACATCCTTTTAACACCTAATTCAAGAATCATAAAGTTAGGGGTTCTTGAGGGTGATTTGGGGGGTTTTTTAAATGGGGATGTTTTTATGATAAATGAAAGGTTGGTAAGTTTCTATGGTGGTAATAGACACATTAATTGATAAGAAACCTCTATCAATTTGTTGATTTGAAAATTACAGTTCTTGAGACCCAAATTGGGGGTTTTGTAATTGAAGGTGTTTAAATGGTAAATTGAGCTTGGATAATTGGGGATATATTAGATTACTAAAACATGTGGAATGTATAGGTTATCAAGGCGATAAAGATGATGGATTTGAGAAACGATTGGAATCTTCATTGGCAAAGGTAAGTGCGTTGCACTTACTTAGTAATGATAAGTAGTGGTAACATGTAAATAGATATGTTGTTATTTATATTTATGTGTTTTATGTTGATTTTTACTTATGTGGTATATAGTCAAAGTAAAGTGTGAATGTGGTAGGATTGTTGTAGTTGACATAATGAGGAAATTAGTCAAACTAATGAATGACACTTGATAAAAGTGGTGTAGTTGAACTATGTGAAATATTGTCAAACTTAAAGTGGTGTATTGGTGTATTTGACTTAGGTGGTAAAGAGTCAAACTATAATGTGGTATGTGGTGTATTGGTGTATTTAACTTAGGTGGTTAAGAGTCAAACTATAATGTGGTATGTGGTGTATTTGACTTAGGTGGTAAAGAGTCAATCCATAATGTGGTATGTGGTGTATTGGTATATTTGACTCAGGTGGTCAAGAGTCAAACTATAATGTGGTATATGGTGTTTAAGGTCTAAGGAATTCTTTATGTTGTTTGGTGAATTAAGTTATTAAACTTACATGGTGTAATGGTGATAATAAGAATTTGTAAAAGGCAAAATACATAGGTGAAATATGTATTTAAATGGTGATATACGTGGGTGACACATGTGCTTAAATGGTGAAATACATAGGTGGAATATGTATTTAATTGGTGTTATACATGGGTGTAACATGTATATAAAGTGGTGATGTATACGTAGGTGAAATTTGTATATAAATGGTGATATACATGGGTGATACATGTATATGATTGATGATATATACATAGGTGAAATATGTATATAATGGTGGCATACATGATTGTATCATGTATGCAAAAAGGCGAAACAAATTCCTAAAACTTAAACTGTTGAATCGGTGTTTGAGATTCATAAGAATCATGTGGGGTGTTAAGGGTGGGTTATTGGGTGTTTATAACCATGCCTAGATGCTAACGGTTGATTAAATCGACCGGGTGTCAAGTCGGGAGGGTCAAAAATGTCAATACAGCAAATTCGGAATTGGCTGATGCATGGCTGGTCCCTGTGGCGCCCCCTGGGCTTTTGTGACGCCCCAAGTGGGACACCTGGTGTCTCTAGGACGCCTGATGGGTTCTGTTTGCTTCTGGGACGCCCCAAGTAGGACGCCCATTGGCTGAATTTTAAGTTTTCTTCCTAGGACACTTTGGGGGGTCTTGGGACTTGTTGTATCATTACTAATGGTTATTTGTGGTGTTTTTGGATGTAAGGAAAGATCCGGAATGATCTCGGGTCTCGTCAAAGTTAGACATCGGATTCTCAAAGTTGTTTTAGATGTCGTTTTGATTAAACTTAATATGTTGGGTTTTTTAACACTTGTAGATTAGTGTGACTAACCTGACTTCTTTTGTGTATTTTAGAAGTCTAGCTTATGTTTGTAAAGCTTAAACGTGTGGATACGTTATATATTTGTCTGGGACCTAAATTTCGTGTTATTTTAAAAAGTTTAAATTGGTTTGCAAATCCGGGTGTTACAACATGGTATCAGAGCATTGTTTTGAGGGATTTGGTGTGCGAGACACCAAACTCAAACCTATAATGCTCTTGATATGATCAAGAAATACTGGTGAGTTCAACTCTTCATTCAATTATAAGAAAATGGTTTACCGTTCGTTCATTCATTTTGGGTTTTATCATTCATAATTAAAACGGGGCTTAACATTCATTTTCTATTCATACATATGTAAAAACATTTGCCATTCCATTCAAGTCATAAAACAAATATCTAAATCTATTTTATCGATCATTCCGTCATTTAGTATTGTATTTCCCATAAGGCTATCATGCACGAAGACCGACAATACAATACATTCCTTCCATATCATATTATACTGCCCCTAAGGCTATCATGCACGAAGACCGAAAGTCCAATATCATTCCATTAAATCCATTATCACTCTTTGAACCCACAAGCCCTTGAGTGATTCCATTCGTGGATCACGTTAACCCTGAGTGACCGTCGTCACTCCCTTCCAGATTGTATAACCAAATAACCATTGATAGGCCACAAAGACATGTAACGAACCAACTTTCGGGTTTACCTTATAATAAATTCTTTATATTATAGAGCATGTTTATAAATAAAATGAAAGTTGGAGGTTTGTTAGAAAAGTGAGGTTTTACTAGTTTGGGCGAAATGGGTCAGATTTGAAAGTCCAAGGGCTTTTTGGTAACTTTCTAAAAATCAGATTTTAAGGAGGGGGATTTCTCACAAAAATATTTGGGTGTGTTTGTGTGTGTGACATGGTTTTCCAAGGGAGAAAAGGGGGAAAGAAGAACCTTGTCCAAATCTGATGCTGCATGCTTGAAATTGAAGGATTTAGTGAGATTATCTTCTTCAAATCATCAAGTAAGTAGCCTTCTCATCTATTTATTCACCATGGATTGTGTTCTTGGTGGGTTTTTATAGAAATCAAGCTAGGGGATGAATTGGTGGTTGTTTGTGGTTAATAACTTGTTTAAAGTTAAAACCTAGCTTGATTAGTGTTAAAGAGTGGTTAATAACATCCTTTTAACACCTAATTCAAGAATCAAAAAGTTAGGGGTTCTTGAGGGTGATTTAGGGGTTTTATAATAGGGGATGTTTTTATGATGAATGGAAGGTTGGTAAGTTTCTATGGTGGTAATACACACATTAATTGATAAGAAACCTCAATCAATTTGTTGATTTGAAAATTACGGTTCTTGAGACCCAAATTGGGGGTTTTGTAATTGAAGGTGTTTAAATGGTGAATTGAGTTTGGATAATTGGGGATATATTGTAATCCGCAAGAATTTTCCGGCTTTATTTTAACTCCTCCGACACTTGTAATTCCTGTAGCTTGTGTTTTGCATCTATGAAATTCTCTTATTATACTACATATGGGTACACGCATTGGGTATATTTATTTCAAGTTCAATAAATATTTATTTAGGGTTATAAATGTTTTAATCCTATTAAACAAATATATATATATATATATATATATATACTAACGTATTTTCTTAAACCTACATATATATATATATACATATACAAAGGATCTAAATCCTATAAATAAATTTAGGGTATTATAAAGGATAAAGCAAATAAGTTTTGTATAAATAAAACTTTTTTTTTATTTACAAAAATTAATAATTTTGTACTTATAACATTTAGTTGTAATATAGAATTACTAAAATTTATAAAACTTTTATAATCCTTTACATGATTTTAAGTTTTATATAAAGTCCAGGGTCTAAAATGGCAAATTCTAAACTTAATTTCTTATTAAAACAAAGTTTCTATATGAAATGATAACAAGCTGAAACATGAGGGTTTTGTTTTGCCAAACCCTGAAACTTTAGGTGCCTGTGTGCACCAACCGGATCAACCCCCCTCCCCCTTTCTGATTGCGAGTTGAAGTCCCAAGCACAACCGATTTTGAGGCCTTTAGTCACGAACTCATCTTTAACATATTTTCATGCGAAAATGATAACGGCTACGCATTTACATCATCCAAACGATCCGTTCCTCGCATTTAATTGGATTTTTATGAACTCATCATGGCTAAACTCATAACTGAAACTTCATTAAAAACGATTTACTCGATCGATCATGCCCTATGGAATTGAGTATAAATAGACATTCACAACCATAGAAGAAACTCGCTACAACCTCATCTTACTCGAAATTCCATCTTCAATCGCTCCTGGATCGCGATTCACGGCTGAAAAACTCGAATCTGTTCATCACTGTGTTCTCCCTCCCCATTTGATCATTTCAGGTAATTCTAGTGTCCTTGGTTTCATTTTAGTACAAAGATCAGAAGCCCCATGAATCAGGCTTCGATCGTCTGTTCAATCGAGTTAATTCAGTGGTTAGGGTTACGGGATTGATTTGGGGAAGAAGTTGAACTGAGGGTATTATTCTTAAATTAAACGAATTAGTCCTTGACCAAGGCATAAGCCAAGTCCAGTGGTTGGTGCGCGTGTGTGAGGGTGAGCCGGTGTGGACGAAGGTTCGAGTCCGGTCAAGGCCAAATATTTTAGATTCAATTCCTTTTTACCTTTTATGCATTATTTAAATGAGTAAAAAAAAATGATTTGTGTGGACAAACTTAATTATGTTATTTACTTATAAATTAAGAATGGTTAATAAAGTATATTTGTTTTTCTCCCTTCAAGCTTTTAAATAATCAGTTGTTGAGAATATTTATTTTATACAAATTTCAATGAATTCTATTGAAAACCTATTTATTCATTGAAAGTGAATTTATTTAACTGATTATATAACCATACTATTTGCATTTATTATTAAATTAATTAACATTTTAATTCACTACTAGTTAATTAATTAAACCTTTCTTATTTCATTATTTATTTATAAGTTATTTTATCCAACTTCACTTTTAAAAACTTGTTATTTTTCATAAATCTATTTATCTTTGGGATAATTATATAAATAAATTATTAATTGACTTATATAAAAATCTTAATTAACTTTAACTTGCAAACTACTTTTTATAATGAACTTACTTCTTCTTACAAAATATTTATATACAAGTCCATCTTCAAACTCAAAACTCCCATGAAACCCTAAGGACCCAAGAGCTCCTTAAACATACATTAAATTTAGAGTTCCATTACACGTGTAGGATTGTTGTGAGAGATCCTCACGAGGTCTATCAATCTTTACCAGTTCATACATTCCTAGCTTTGATTCAAGTGAGTTTACATAGCCCCTTTTTACTGTTTTGCTTTTGGGGTGAAACATGTTATCAACTTTATATATTTAGACAATTCAATATATCTTGTGCTTGATCTTTATGCTTTATATTTGAACTATTTGGTGACCATTGCATGTGTTTCATGCTAGTACATTCATTAACTTGCAGCCCAAGCCTAAGGTAGTACCTAACATGATCATTTATATGGGAAACTGAAACTATAACTTACCACAAGACCTTGGCGGGGTTTGTTGGGTATCAACTATAACTTGGAGTATCCGCTTACTCCCTTTTTAAAATGGCAATCAGTGGGATTGCGTATCTAGTTTTCTAATATCAGGCTTGAATTGTACGCTTGGAACCTTGTATGTTCTCACATATATGCTTTAGACATGCGTTGAACATATTGAATTGTAATCTATACTAATTCTTTGGTGTCAAAACCTGTGTATCTCACCAACTACTTGTAGTTGACAGTTACTTACATGTTTCAGGTGTACCTGTTTGAGGACTACTTGCTCACCTAGGACTTAGACCTAGTTTAATTTAAATTATGTTTTGAACATTTCATTTTCCTATGTAACGGATGTTTTTAATTTGAATAATAAATATTATCTTATGTAATAGATGATCATGTGCTTATGAACAACCGCGTCAGCCCCGACGTTTAATCTGTCGCCGGCCGGGGTGTGACAGATTGGTATCAGAGCCAGGTTATAGGGAACTAGGTTATTAGACACTCTTGACCTAGACTATAACCTTAGGACACCTATACAATGCCATGCTACTACATGTTACATTAGTAATTCTTGTGCAAATATTTTTATATGCTATCATAAGTAATTACACTACATGATACAACATAAATGACTTATGTGTCACACCCCCAAATTCCACTAACGGAGTTTTACCGTTTGGAAGGTGACACACCAGGATCTCAGTCATTAGTTACATCAAACGACACTACATGGGACTTAAAATGTCATAACATAAAAGTTCAGAGTTAATGCGGAAGCGTAAACGTTAATATGAAATCGAAAGTAATTACACGCAATAGGCGTCAATCAATGTAAATAAGTAAACTGTTTCAAATGTTTGAAATGGATGATATGACAGTAGGACTCCATGCATGTCCTAAGTGTGCAACCTGTACCTTAGCGACCTGAGAAACATGTAAGAAAAAGTGTCAACACAAGGTTGGTGAGTTCACATGTTTCAAGTTCACAATAAGAGTGTGTTTGCCAGATTATGTACATTCAATATGCACATCTATAGGTAGCTAACCTATGTTCATGTCTTACTAAAACACTCGCAACCGAAGCTGACTGTGTTTGTATGCCTCCTGCCAGGTCTATCAACTCTGGCACATGTGAGTAGGCTAACATTTCACCTATTCGATATCCAATCGAGTTAGCGCGAATAATGCGGGTGGGGCTTGTCAAACCCAGTAGTACTACTAAACATTACCTCGCTAAGATCCATATTAACGGTTCGAAATAAGATGAGGACTTTCTGTGATAGCATGTTACGCTTAGTCTCAACAGTGATATCATATAAAGTGCCATAATCAAATAGTTGCGTCATGTTTTCTCCCCTGGCGGGAAAAACAATATCTGCTTGCGTACCTGTTTCTCCCCCATGGGGAAAACAAGTAAAAGTATGATAGTTGGTGTTTCATGTTTGTTTCTTTCTCAACAGGAAAACAAGTAAAATACGTTTGTGTGTAAGCATGTTTCTCCCCCAATAGTAAAACAAGTAAAAAGGGGCCGTGAAACTCACCTGGGCCTGAACAAAGCGTTGGTAAATAGCACCTCGCAGGAATGCAACAATTACCACAAATAGTGTGCTAGCGGACAATCTACAAATGCCCTGATTGCGATTTACAACTGTTAGAGACACATAGGATTTCGTGACGATGACTCGGAAAGCTTAATGTCCTAAAACACATTTAGGATCAACGGATAGACAAACACGTCATCGGAATCAAGGATTTTTAGTTTATTATTTACTGTGAATACGACACGTACAATACGTCACCAAAACAATATAATGTATATTACTGTTTAGTTTACGTGTTTGAGTTAAGAAATAACTTTAATAAATAATTATAATAATTATGTTATTTTAAAACGTGGAAATAACTTATTAGTATGAGTTTTAATTCTAATCCGAATACGAAGCCATTGTTTGCGCGTTTTTACGAACTTAATAATTTGTTTAGGAAATAATATAGTAAATTATATTATTTTTAATTTACACGCAATACTAAAAAAAAATGTGTTATAATTTCAATCCCGAGCCTTCAGGTGTTTCCAGGTTTCAAAACACATTTACAAGTTATAATAATGATATTGGATTTGATATAGTTTAAAAATACTAGGTATAAAGCTGCCCAAAAATTAAATGTGGCATATGAGACTCGAACCTGAGTCTCATCCACAACAGCCACTAGCCTTAACCAACTCGGCTCGGTAGGGTTCCGCGACAAGAACCAAATCCAAATGGTTTTAACACACGATTACTATGATCTCCCCCCTTCCATCGAGGTCGAACAAAAACCACACCCAGAACCCTACGATTCGATCGAGATTGGCCAAGGAATCATAGGGCTTTTGTTTATCTATGGATTCCGAACATGTGGTTGCGTTTAATGGCAAAATCACAGGTTTAAGAGCGTTTAATTTCGGATTCAAAAAGTCGAAGCCCTAGGTTTTAATACGAAATCGAATTGAATAAATCGGATAATAGAATTAGTTGAATTCATAGGGCTTTCATTAAGTTGGTGATTTCGAAGCTAACCGTACAAATTAATTTGATTTTGATAAGGTCTAGGGTAGTGCTCGACTAAACCGTTTCATACGATGAACCCTAGGATCGGTTCTCAACCAATTCGATGTTATAAGCTCTAAATAGCATAGGGCTTTTAATATAGGGATGAAAACGAAGTTGTAGGCGTAATTATTTACCATAATTGAGTTCCAATTGAGAGAGATCGATTAGATCACAGTCGCGATTCGACGAGTTGGTTCTCGGTGGCTTCCGTCGCTTCTCCGGTGAAATTGATGTTTGCAGAATGATCATAGAGGTGCGATTTGAGTGTTGGGAGTGTTTGATTTCACAAACGCCTTACCAAATGATCGAATTTAGGAGTTCTAGTGATAGGTTCGACGGTTTTGAGTTTAATGAGCATTATTACAATTAATTCTTAATCATAATCAATACAAACGGTTAGAAACTAATGAGGTACGTTCGAGATCATCAATGCCATGAGTATTCGTTACAAACTCTAACCAACTTAGATGTTACAGATTTGATTTGGATTAAAAAGGGTTCAATTTTGACTTTAGAAGTCAAAGTGTCGAGTTTTGGCTAATTGCAGCCTTGGTCCCTGTAGTTTCATGTGCACAAGTTCGAGTATTGGCAGATTTGGTCCTTATGGTTTGGGATTGAGTTAAATACTAGATAGTTTGAGTGTCCAAAAGTCAACAAGAATGCGATTTTGACTTTCAAAGTCAATGAAGTGGGTTTTAAGTAATTACACTACTAGTCCCTGAAGTTTTAGGTTTAGATAATGACAAAATTTATCCCTGAGGTTTGAGTTAAGTAACTCGGTTAACTTTAACTGGATTTGTTTAACGGAGTTAAGTTTTTAAGAGGAAATTTAACGAAGTTGTTAACGAGGTTGATCATGAAAAGTCGGGTTGTCACATTATGTGTCATACTACTTGACAACTTTTGTGCTTACACTCATTACTATCTACGTGCTATACGATTATCTTTTCTGTGCGAATATTCTTACATGCTATACTATAAAATTACATCATATGATGCAACACTTAATAGCCTATGTGTCATCACCCGCCAACTTTCTCCCCTATTCATTCCTACCTACTTAATTTATTTAAAGTACTATCCTAAGTTTAACACCCACACATACTCACTAAATTACTCATACACCTTTGGACTCACACACATGATACCATCACCCTTATGGACAAAGACTTAAACTATTGGGCCTAATGCCCACCAATAATAAAATAAGAAGCCCACCTATCCTCCAAGAAGAAGAAAGCCCACGGAATTGCATAAACCTTATTTTTGGGCCTCAAAGCCCAGTCCACAACAATTCTCATCATAACCATGAGCCCAACCATGGTATTATTAATACATGATGGCTGGAAGAGTGTGTAAACCCATGAGGAATTCTAGCTAAGGAAAGATAGGGTACTTAAGTGTGTCTTAGTGACCCACCCCTCTTTCCTGGGAATTCCCCTCAGGGATACATTGCTTATAGGTCAAGTATATTTCTAAAATACTATCGCGAAGATCCAGTGTTATGACTAGTCAAACTCTAACACCTATAAGCACTCCTATGTCTAACCCGCAATATTTCATTATCACTTACAAATTTTTCATTGTTTTCTACTAGACATGGACTCCTACCCTCCTCCCTCCCCGGTATACCATCCCGGAACAGAATCTGATTGGGAAGAAGACATGGAGACACCTGTATATCGGTCACCAACACCCCCAACTGCTAGGCCCAGGTTTGATGTAAGGCCGGACTGGATTAGGAACACCGGCCCGAGACTTCGAACACCTGGATCACCCGCACCCAGAAACCCGTATCAGACACCTCATCTCCACAATCAGTTACCACCGCCACTAAGAGACCCATATCTAATGCCCGACCCGTACCTTCCTAACCCTTGGGTAAGGCACACCATGGCACCCATGGGTGTTATGGGAATTTCGACCAATGACTTTCATCCATACGTAAGGATCTCAGAATTTGAGAGACAAAGGATAGAGCAGGGGATAATACACGACTTGCAAGGGCAAAGAATGGATAGCCTAGCAAACCACTTAGGACACCAAAAGGAGTTAATCTCCATCCTCGAAAAAGAAATACTGGAGCATCACACGGAGACAGCTAGGGCTGAAGCCAGGTTGGCTACTCGAGTGACCATAGCGGTACTCATCTTGGCAATTATCTTCTTCCTAGTGGGAAGCTATCCGAGACATTAAGCGAAGATTTCTATTTATTATCTTTAAATTCTCGATTTGAGGACCATTTCCCTATGTTTTGAATAATGTTTAACATTTCAGCCTTTAATAAATTTCATATGTTCCAACTCTAAGGTTATTAATTTTTGATTTGACTCGTAGAGCATGAAATTCCCCATCATATTTTTACTAAAAATTTCTCAAGTATCACCTGCTTCATTCAAATACGATTTAGTACACTACCAATAATCTCCTTCATAAATAAATCATACTATTATGTAATTTAAGAAAAACCTCGATATCTTGTTTAAGCAAAACGCTTATCCAACTTCTAGATAGTATCAAAAAAAAAAAAAAAAATCACAAAACTTTTCATCTGATAAGGAAAGTTAGTACAACAAATTTTATAAAAATATTATTTCAAATTGATAAATAATTATGATTTTTTTTCATTAAAGTAAATATTTCTAAACTTTGGCTAAATTAATATGCGACTACTTGTTTAGCCAATGATTCCACTTAAACTACTTTATATATCTACAACCAAGAACAATTTACCACTTTCTATGTTCAAGCAAAGACCCGTATTTGTAAACACAATTCCCGAATGTCTTCAAACCTCCTCGTTACCTTTCACTTGTCGCTTCAAGAGACAATCCATATCGCGTAGACGTTAACACTCCCCATCAACCTCAATGAGATTTGAAGACTAGAATCTAACTATCACATTATACCTGAACGCCAAACAACACTCTTATCCGCAACACTCAATCACATACAAAACCCGTTAGTATACATCACACACGAAGTTCAATAACTTACGTATGCATGTTCACAATATACCCAACGCAATCACATGGTACAGAAACTCAAATTTTCTCAATATACCCAATGCCACACAAATTACATAATACATGAAACTAGTTTGTCTACAAATCACAATTTACTAGATTGATCACATAACACACGAAACATGTTTATTTGCAATACACATGCTACTGGATTGAGCACATAATACACGAAACTTAGTTGCTTACAATATACATGATGCATAACAATTGTTGATTGGTACATAACTCTGGATTGACCACATTAAACATGAGACTCATTTGGTTACAAGGTACCTTATACTAAGTTGTGCACATTATGCAATATACATGATACTAAATTGTTTATGTTACACATAAAAGATATTTGTTTACAAAATACATGATACTAGGTTGGTGACGCTACACGTGAAACTAATTTCGTGCAATATACGTGATACCATATTTTTACAATACGCGTGAGAGCTCTTTATATACAAAATACATGATGCTAAGTTGCCAACACTATACATGAACTTCATTTTCTACAATACACATGACACTAAGTTTTTTACATTCCATATGGGAGCTAAATGATTTACAAAATATATGACGCTAAATTGTTCACGCTACACATGAGACCTATTTGGTTACGAGCTATGTGACACTAGATCATACATGAGACTTGTGTGTTTACTTTATACATGAAACAAAATTTGCTAAAAATTATTGCAATTGATTGATTCCTTTATACACAAGACATGGTCATGCACTTTTGTTCACCAAAGTTGAAGACCATAATACATTGAAACGACTCCGAGTTTGACGTATTCTTGTTCAAACACGAGCAAACTAAGAAACTTTAAGTTATACTATTTTACTACTCCTTAGTTGCGAACTGACCTGATTAAGGATCTAGTTACTTGATAGCGACTTTTATGTGAAAACAATAGACGTGATCAGAGTGAGATTGTGCCCCCTTGACTCGCACACAACGAAATGATCTATACAGGACCATGCGGTGATTCGAGTAATTACGGGTGCACACGAAATTATAAAAATCAGCGCATGGAAAACATAGTGAAATTTTGTCGTGTGTTGTGACCTAAAACTTATCATGATATGTAACAACGAAACTAATGAGATATGACGAGGGCATGGTGGATACGCCGATGGTATTTCCTATATATAAGTGTTCCTGTCATATTGTCAGAGGTAGCATTATTCGTATCACGTGAAGTTTTATGTTATTTTGATCTTAACCAATGTTTGTGAAACCTCTTATCCAGTGACATTTCTGGAACATACAGGCTACATCCTAAACAAGTATTGATCATTAAATTCTTATCATTCTCATTTCAAGTGATGCATTCCATCATTTGAGTCCAAAATCATTCTAGGGCAAATCTTCTCCTTATTTCCACCCAAACAAAATCCACTACTACCATCTACACCTGACACGACGACCGAACCTGAACCTTGTCACCAACTATACTCCCCAACCGACAAGCAAAACTAGTTGATAATCCCAAACACACGTCTCTTTTTACTAAACCCTCTTCTTAATAAATTTCGGGATGAAATCTCCTAAAGTAGGGGAGACTGTAATCCCCAAGAAATTTCTAGCTTTATTTTAACTCCTCCAACACTTGTAATTCCTGTAGCTTGTGTTTTGCATCTATGAAATTCTCTTATTATACTACATATGGGTACACACATTGGGTACATTTATTTCAAGTTCAATAAATATTTAGTTAGGGTTATAAATGTTTTAATCCTATTAAACAAATATATATATATATGTATATATATATATGCTAACGTATATTCCTAAACCTACATATATATACATATACAAAGGATCTAAATCCTATAAATAAATTTAGGGTATTATAAAGGATAAAGAAAATAAGTTTTGTATAAATAAAACTTTTTTTTTATTTACAAAAATTAATAATTTTGTACTTATAACATTTAGTTGTAATATAGAATTACTAAAATTTATAAAACTTTTATAATCCTTTACATGATTTTAAGTTTTATAAAAAGTCCAGGGTCTAAAATGGCAAATTCTAAAAATTAATTTCTTATTAAAACAAAGTTTCTGTATGAAATGATAACAAGCTGAAACATGAGGGTTTTGTTTTGCCAAACCCTGAAACTTCAGGTACCTGTCTGCACCAACCGGATCAAACCACCCTCCCCCTTTCTGATTGCGAGTTCAAGTCCCAAGCACAACCTGTAACATCCAAGATTTTCTAACATTATTTTATTGTAAGTTTTTCACTAATGATACCTCATTTCTGTCCAAGTTTGCTCAACTTAGAATGACACCCTAAATTCTCTTATTTTAAACATGTATCAAATCAAAGTTCTAATATTTCAACTCCATTGTATATATAACATATTATATTCATATATATATACTCTATGATAAATTGAAGCAAAAAAATTTATGAACTTAATGATGTTTTGCACCCTTTGTACATATATATATTTTTATAAAACTATATGTAGTTTCCTTTATCAAAATAAACGAACCATTTATACAAATGGCATTTTTATAAAAATAAATTAAGCTAAACCTTCCTTTTTATAAAATTTATTTTTATAAAATGTATTTTAATAAAACTGATAATGTCAAAAATTTTTTATATAAAAACTATTTTATAACAAATTCACAATTTTACTAGTTTGAACTCTTAATCTAATGAAACCCCCTTGAACCTTTAAATTGAAACCCCTCTTTGATCTTGAACACCAAACTCGTCCCTTTGACTTTGGGAAGTCAACAAAAAAATCGACTTTTCTACAAACCAACCGTAATCGATCAAATTGTTAGTATCAAAGGACATACCATATATACCTGAATGTATCACGATCAATTTCCAACCCATTTAACCAACCAATTCGACTATTTGAGCGGTTGAATTCAAATTTCAAATGCTTTGACTTCCTAAACTCAAACATAAGCCAAATCCTTGAAATTCAAGAACCTTATCGATCAAATCCGGCTGTTAAAAACTTTCCATGTTAACATAATCAATTATCGACCACCCCACACCCAATTAACATTCCAATTCAATCTATTGAGCGGCTAATCTTGAAATTTGAGCAGTTTGACTTTGCGGAGTCAAACTGTGTTAAATTCGATCCTTAATCAAGAAATCAGACGCGTTTAGATCCCGCAATTTACGCCTAATCACTCCCTGCATGTATTCAGACAACATCCTCGACTCAGTTCACCCATCCTCATCGATTTATCACATCAATTACGGCCGACAGTGGCCGCCCACAAACCCGATTTGAATCAAGCCTTTATGATGAAATCAATTCAATTAATCCACCCTCACTCCTTAGCTTAGACATTTACAAACTCTCCCCACCAATAATCGACCCCCATTTCATCTCTGGTCCTCTGTCAAGCATCAAGATCAGTGGACCCTTCGTCTCAGTCGTTCTCAATCGACACACCACCATTTCAGATAAGTCTTAGCATTCCTAGTTCGTAATGAATCAGCGAACAATAACCCTCTGTCAGTTTCAGATGACAGAAGGTATCTAACTCAATTCGAAATTGAGTTCGTGTTCGTTTTGCACTAACCCTGATTTGGGATTTTATTCGTTTAAATGATCGTATTTTATATCTGTTGTTTCCTAGTTAGACCAGCGAAACCACCTGGTCCGGCCGGTAAGCCACTGCACCGCCGAACCAGGTGGCGTGGGTTCAAAACCCACAAGCCCAGCCTTTTTGCGTGGACCTGAAACCCAAACCCGGCTCCCCTGTATCATCATGTTAAAACATTTCGGGACTGCCCTATATCACGGGTTGTGGCCCTGGTCCAGTGGTAACCCGCAACACCTACACAGGAGCCACCCGGGTTCGAGCCGGGTGGCCTGTGTTTAATTTTTGAGCAGTTTTTAAGGGTTTCAAGAATGTAATAAAATTTTTATTATAAACCTAATATCATTTGGGATTGTTTCGTACAATAACATACAATTTTAAACCTAATACCTTTATTTTTACAATTTAATTGATAAAAAAATCATTTATCATTATAAGAACAATTTAAAAGTTATTTCAAATTAAAACATTTAAATTACAAAACAAAGTACCCATTTTGTAAATTATTACTAGGATTTTATAAAATGCTTTTACCATGTTTTATAAAACCATAAATCGTTCTATCCATTTAAAAGTTTTAAATAATTTATATTTGTTATATTTATATTAACATAAATTGTCCTCTTAGAAACACTCTATTTTAAATAAATAAATGGAAAGAAGTTATTTAAAACAATATCTTCTAGTTATCTTTTATTATAACAAATTTATTTAGAGTTTTTAATATGTACTGATATATATAGTTTGACACATTATTAAATAAGATAAATTTATTTATCTTAATAAATATAATATCCCTTTTCATTTAAGACTCACTATTTTAAATAAATAAATAAATAAAATTTATTTATTTCAAACTTAAACCCTAAAACAATTATTATTTTCCAAACATACTTTGAATTTACATTTTCATACCAAACCTCTATCTAAATACATATAACATACAAATCCCTTTTTTTTTCCATGAAACGACTAAACTCTTGTATGAATCCACATGTATCAACATCCGATACTCCGTGCACATTATTAATGCAAGTTCATACATTTCGTTCTAGGTTAAACTTGTGATTTGAGAATCACTTGTGCTTCATTTTTGCTCGTGTTATCTACACAACTGATACAATGTGAGTATACATAGCCTCTTTTACTCTTTTACATTTTTTTGGGGTGAAACATGAACACTACTCAAACTACTGTTTACATTTACACAAACAACACAAGTACGAATCCTATTTACATTCATGTGTGCAATTTGGGCTTTATGCCCGAGTGCTATGTGTGCTAACTTTTGTGAACACTTATGTGCAATCATTAACTATTCAAGCCGACGGTTTTCAATGATAGATCTATTGAGTCTGACAAACCCACTCAGGTAGGGTGATTGATACCGACAACACAATTTTGCATGCTAGTTACAAAGGTTTGATTGTACTTGGTTACACAATAGCTGCTCCCCATAAATGCCTTATTTATCATGTTATGTAAGGATTTGATTTATTCACATTCATATATACTACCTATGTACAAACCTGTGTATGCTCACCAACTTTTTAGTTGACCTTATTTTATTCATGTTTCAGGTGTTAATGTTTGATCAAGACTTGCTACACATAGGCTTTGGACTTAGTTAATCTTAAATGAAGAACCATTTGTATTTCAATTATGTACCTTTGAACTTGATTGTGTTTGAAATAAAATTTGATGATTAATATATTAAAATCTAGTCAACCTTGTGCTCATGAACAGTCTACATGTCCCGCCCCGACGTTTCCGCCGTCTGTTGGGGTGTGACAGATCGGTATCAGAGCCTTGGTTATAGGGAATTAGGTTATTAGATACTTTTGACCTAGACTATAACCTTAGGACACCCACAATATGCCATACTACTATATGATTACATGATTAATACTTGTGTGAATTTTTTTACATGTTATCCTAAGTAATTTCAATACATGCTACAATACTTAATAGTTTATGTGTCACACTACTTGATAACTCTTGTGCTTACATTCATTATTACCTACATGCTACCTATGTGTTTTATTAAGTGCTATCCTAAGTTTAACATACACACATACACACCAAATTCTTCATACACCTTTGAACTCATGTACATAATACCACCACCTCTTGTGAACAAAAAAATTTAAACTTTTGGGCCTAATGTCCATCAATAATAAGCTAAGAAGCCCATCTATCCTCCAAGAAGAAGAAGCCACTAAAATGCATGAAACCTTACTTTTGGGCCTCAAAGCCCAGTCCACAACAAATTCTCATCATGACCATGAGCCCAATAATGGTGTTATTAATACATGATGACTGGAAGAGTATGTAAGCCCATGAGGGATTCTGGCTAAGGAAAGACAGGGTACTTAAGTGTGTCTTAGTGACCCACCCCTCTTTCCTGGGAATTCTCCTCAGGGATGCATTGCTTATAGGTCAAGTGTATTTCTAAAATACTATTGTGAAGACTCGGTGTTATGACTAGTCCAACTCTAAACCTATGAGAACTCTTATATTTAACACTCAATATTTTATTATCACTTACAACATTTTCATTGTTTCCTACTAGACATGGAATTGTACTCTCCTTCCTCCCCGGTATACCGTCCTGTAGAAGAGTCTGATTGGGAAGAAGACATCGGGACACCCGTGCATCAGTCACCAACACCCCCAGCTGCCAGACCAAGGTTTGATGTAAGGGCAGATTGGGCTAGGAACACCGGACCAAGACTTCGAACACCTAGATCACCCCCACTAAGAGACCCGTATCTGGTGCCCGACCCGTACCATCCTAACCCCTGGGTAAGGCGTACCATGGCACCCACTAGTGCTATGGGAATTCCCATCGATGACGTTCACCAATATGTGAGGACCGCAGAATTTGAGAGGCAAAGGATGGAGCATGAGGTAATGCACGACTTGCAAGGACGAAGAATGGAAACCAATTAGGGTACCAAAAGGAATTAATTTCCATCCTCGAAAAAGAATTAATGGAGCAGCTCTCGGAGACAGCTAGAGCTGAAGCCAGATTGGCTACCCGAGTGACCATAGCGGTGCTCGTCTTGGGAATTATTCTCCTCCTAGTGGAAAGCTACAAGAGACGTTAACAAAATTATCTTTCCATTATTTATCGTCTTTAAATTTTCATTTTGAAAGCCATTTCCCTATGTTTTGATTAATGTTTAACATTTCAGCATCTATTCAATTTTATATATTTCAACTCTAAAGTTATTATTCAGTGATTTGACACGATGAGTGTGAATTACACCCATCATATTTTCATCAAAATTTCTCAAGTATCACATTTCTCATTCACCACAATTTAGTACACCACCGACAATCTACTTCGTAAACAACTCATCCTATTAGATTTAAACAACCTCATTATTTTCAAACCAAACGTTTATCAAACTTTTAGAGAGTATCGGGGATATACATTTTTCCATAAACATTTTTTCACTATGAAAGGGAACTTAATACAACCTATTTTATAAAAATATTATTTCAAATTGATAAATAAATATGTTGTTCCTCATTAAAGTAATTATTTCTAAACCCTGGCTAAATTAATATACGACTACTTGTTTAGCCAATAATTGATCTTAAAAATACTCTCTTATTAATAATTGGAAATTTAAATTAAAAGATTTTTCCTATAAAATGTCTATTTATTTAGATTATTTAACTCAACAGTTTCATCACTTTATATATCTACAACCAAGAACAATTTACAATTTCATATTTTTAAACAAGGATCAGTTATTTGTAAACATATTTCCTTGAGTATTTTCAAAACCCCTCGTTACCTTTTCACTTACCGCTTCAAGAGACGATCCATACCGCGTAGACGTTAACCATGCCCACCAAACTCAACAAGATTTAAAGAGCTAGAACTTAACTACCACATTTTACATGAACGACAAACAACACGCTTCTCCGCAACACTTGATCACACACAAAAACTCGTTAGCACATACCACACACGAAACTCAATAACTTACGTATGCACATTTACAATATACACAACACGATCACATGAAACATAGTTATTTCCAATGTATCCAATTCTACACTAACTACGTAATACATGGAACTTGATTATTTACAATACACGCTCTTCTGGATTAATTACGGAATACATGAAACATAGTTGTTTGCAATATACATGCACTAAATTGATCACATGATACATAACAATTGTTTGTTTGATATACAATACTTGATGGGTCACATTGAACATGAAACTTATTTTGGTTACCAAGTACATGATACTATATGATACTGAGTCGTTAACACCATACATGAAATTCATTTCTTACAATACACATGATGCTATGTTGCTTACATTACACATGAGAGATTATTGAGTTACAAAATACATGATGCTAAGTTGTTCATGCTACACATGAAACCTATTTGATTACAAACTACGTGACACCAGATCATACATGAGACTTGTGTGTTTACATTATACGCAAAACTAAGTTGCTTGCAATGGTTACAAATGATTGAGCACATTATACATAAAGAATGGTCATACACTTTGTTCACCAAACTTGGAAACCATAACACTTTGAAGCTACCCGGGGTTTGACGTATTCTTGTTCAAACACGAGTAAACTAAGAGACTTTAAGTTATACTACCTGATTACTCTCTAGTTGCTAACTGACCTACTTAAGGACATAGTTACTTTTTAGCAAATTTTATATGAAAACAATAGACATGAACGGAGTGAAATTGTGCCCCTCTTGCCCCGCACACAACGGAAGGATCTATACGGACCATACGATGATTTGAGTAACTACGGGTGCACACGTAATTATAAAAATCGACGCATGGAAAACATAGTGAATTCTGTCGTGTGTTGCGACCTAAAACCTATCATGATATATAGCAACGAAACTAACGTGATATGACAAGGGCATGGTGGATACGCCGATGGTACTTCCTATATATAAGTGCTCTATCATATTATCAGAAGTAGCGTTGCTCGTATCACATGAAGTTTTAAGTCGTTTTGACCTAGACCCATGGTTGTGTAACCTCCTCCCCACCAACAGTTTTGAGTACATTCATCAAACCCTAACCATCAAATTCTCATCAAATCCACTCCAAGTAATGCATTTCACCTTTAGAATCCAAATTGTTATTCAACAGTTTTACTCCTTAAATCCACTTTGAAACTAAATTTGTTATCATCACTCATATCCGACCTTGAATACCAAAATCTGTGTCTTGCCACTAGTTATACTCCTTAAACCAACCGCCATAACGTATTGAGAACCCAAAACTCTCACCTCCTTTCTGATTCAGTAGTCTCCACTAGTTAAATTTCGGGACGAAATTCCCTTAACATGGGGAGACTGTAACATCCAAGATTTTCTAACATTATTTTATTGTAAGTTTTTCACTAATGATACCTCATTTCTGTCCAAGTTTGCTCAACTTAGAATGACACCCTAAATTCTCTTATTTTAAACATGTATCAAATCAAAGTTCTAATATTTCAACTCCATTGTATATATAACATATTATATTCATATATATATATACTCTATGATAAATTGAAGCAAAAAAATTTATGAACTTAATGATGTTTTGCACCCTTTGTACATATATATATTTTTATAAAACTATATGTAGTTTCCTTTATCAAAATAAACGAACCATTTATACAAATGGCATTTTTATAAAAATAAATTAAGCGAAACCTTCCTTTTTATAAAATTTATTTTTATAAAATGTATTTTAATAAAACTGATAATGTCAAAAAAAATTTATATAAAAACTATTTTATAGCAAATTCACAATTTTACTAGTTTGAACTCTTAATCTAATGAAACCCCCTTGAACCTTTAAATTGAAACCCCTCTTTGATTTTGAACACCAAACTCGTCCCTTTGACTTTGGGAAGTCAACAAAAAATCGACTTTTCTACAAACCAACCGTAATCGATCAAATTGTTAGTATCAAAGGACATACCATATATACCTGAATGTATCACGATCAATTTCCAACCCATTTAACCAACCAATTCGACTATTTGAGCGGTTGAATTCAAATTTCAAATGCTTTGACTTCCTAAAGTCAAACATAAGCCAAATCCTTGAAATTCAAGAACCTTATCGATCAAATCCGGCTGTTAAAAACTTTCCATGTTAACATAATCAATTATCGACCACCCCACACCCAATTAACATTCCAATTCAATCTATTGAGCGACTAATCTTGAAATTTGAGCAGTTTGACTTTGCGGAGTCAAACCGCGTTAAATTCGATCCTTAATCAAGAAATCAGACGCGTTTAGATCCCGCAATTTACGCCTAATCACTCCCTGCATGTATTCAGACAACATCCTCGACTCAGTTCACCCATCCTCATCGATTTATCACATCAATTACGGCCGACAGTGGCCGCCCACAAACCCGATTTGAATCAAGCCTTTATGATGAAATCAATTCAATTAATCCACCCTCACTCCTTAGCTTAGACATTTACAAACTCTCCCCACCAATAATCGACCCCCATTTCATCTCTGGTCCTCTGTCAAGCATCAAGATCAGTGGACCCTTCGTCTCAGTCGTTCTCAATCGACACACCACCATTTCAGATAAGTCTTAGCATTCCTAGTTCGTAATGAATCAGCGAACAATAACCCTCTGTCAGTTTCAGATGACAGAAGGTATCTAACTCAATTCGAATTTGAGTTCGTGTTTGTTTTGCACTAACCCGGATTTGGGATTTTATTCGTTTAAATGATCGTATTTTATATCTGTTGTTTCCTAGTTAGACCAGCGAAACCACCTGGTCCGGCCGGTAAGCCACTGCACCGCCGAACTAGGTGGCGTGGGTTCGAAACCCACAAGTCCAGCCTTTTTGCATGGACCTGAAACCCAAACCCGGCTCCCCTGTATCATCATGTTAAAACATTTCGGGACTGCCCTATATCACGGGTTGTGGCCCTGGTCCAGTGGTAACCCGCAACACCTACACAGGAGCCACCCGGGTTCGAGCCGGGTGGCCTGTGTTTAATTTTTTGAGCAGTTTTTAAGGGTTTCAAGAATGTAATAAAAATTTTATTATAAACCTAATATCATTTGGGATTGTTTCGTACAATAACATAAAATTTTAAACCTAATACCTTTATTTTTACAATTTAATTGATAAAAAAAACCATTTATCATTATAAGAACAATTTAAAAGTTATTTCAAATTAAAACATTTAAATTACAAAATAAAGTACCCATTTTGTAAATTATTACTAGGATTTTATAAAATGCTTTTACCATGTTTTATAAAACCATAAATCGTTCTATCCATTTAAAAGTTTTAAATAATTTAATTTTGTTATATTTATATTAACATAAATTGTCCTCTTAGAAACACTCTATTTTAAATAAATAAAAGGAAAGAAGTTATTTAAAACAATATCTTAAGGAGGGGGATTTCTCACAAATCAGATTTTAAGGAGGGGGATTTCTCACAAACGTATTTTGGTGTGTTTGTGTGTGTGTCATTGTTTTCCAAGGGAGAAAAGGGGGAGAGAAGAACCATGGCTAAATCTGATGCTGCATGCTTGAAATTGAAGGATTTAGTGAGCTTATCTTCTTCAAATCATCAAGTAAGTAGCCTTATCATCTCTTGATTCACCATAGATTGTGTTCTTGGTGGGTTTTGTTTTATAGAAATCAAGCTAGGGGATGGATTGGTGGTTGTTTGTGGTTAATAACGTGTTTAAAGTTAAAACCTAGCTTGATTAGTGTTAAAGAGTGGTTAATAACATCCTTTTAACACCTAATTCAAGAATCATAAAGTTAGGGGTTCTTGAGGGTGATTTGGGGGTTTTATAATTGGGGATGTTTTTATGATGAATGGAAGGTTGGTAAGTTTCTATGGTGGTAATAGACACATTAATTGATAAGAAACCTCAATCAATTTGTTGATTTGAAAATTACGGTTCTTGTGACCCAAATTGGGGGTTTTGTAATTGAAGGTGTTTAAATGGTGAATTGAGTTTGGATAATTGGGTATATATTAGATTACTAAAACATGTGGAATGTTTAGGTGATCAAGGCGATAAAGAGGATGGCTTTGAGGAACGATTGGAATCTTCATTGGCAAAGGTAAGTGTGTTGCACTTACTTAGTAATGATAAGTAGGGGTAACATGTAAATAGATATGTTGTTATTTATATTTATGTGTTTTATGTTGATTTTGACTTATGTAGTAAATAGTTGTAAGGCCCCAAACCCGGGAGGCCTCACTCGTTGGATTAACTCATTCACAAACAGTTATTAAACTCGAATATCAAATAACGCAACGGAATCATTCATTCATCATAATTAAAACTTGTTCATATATGCGGAAGCGTAACATTGTCAAATACATAACATAACATACACTATCATAACGGGATGCCAGTCTTCATTTCATCCGGGTAACTCTTCTCGCTTGCCAAGCATCACCGTCCATCATCATAACCTGCCCTTAACCTGAATGTGCATACTAAAAAGTCAGCTACGCTGGTGAGTTCTAGCTTTACATAAAACCTTAACATAAACATTTTGCCAAAAACATAACATACACTTGTTTAACAAAAGCGTACATAAAACATGCAATAACTTAACATCATCCTGACATAACATCATAACATAAGTCAATATGAACCGAATCTGCGCCTTCTCGTAACCGTCAATTCCATACATCGCATACCAGCGGATGAACTTAAGGCTCGTTACCTCTAAGTCATCCGTCACACAGGTCCCCTAAGGCTCGTTACCTCTAGGTGGACCAAACATCTGTCTCCTAAGGCTCGTTACCTCTAGGTAGACCAAACATATGTCTCCTAAGGCTCGTTACCTCTAGGAAGACAGAACATAACATAGGCACTATTTCCCCGTAAGGAATAGCACCTTCCATTGGGATCCCGGTAATCCCATGGGTGACCGTCGTCACCCCATCATCAACCAGTTGTACAACCGTTAGCCAGCCACAAAGGCCCCCTGTAAGGGTGAGGCCAATACATACATACATACCTTAGCTCCCGTAGGAACTCGTGGCAGATTCGTTCATTCGTGACTTTCATAAAAACCTTTACCTCATTTTAGTTAAAGCATTCGTACGTTTTATTAAACAAAACATCATCTCTTTCGTAAACCTTTCGTAAACTTCATTTAGCAAAATATTTCATAAACATCATTTCGTAAACATCCTTTCATAAACATCCTTTCATAAACATCATTTTAAAACAACATTCCGTATGTATGCACACCAGCCCAAAAACTTTTAATTAAAACATTTAAAGAAGGGCTTCTAGAACTCACCTGTTAAGCTAATTGGGTTGTCCTAAACAAGGTCCACCAACGTCACTTCCGATCTGAATTGATTAGTTAAATACACATCAGACCAATACCGACTCTAACGGTTTAACCATTCTAAACATACTAACTTTACTTAACCAGCCTGATGCCTGCCTGCGCACTTAGCAAGTGCGCAGACCCCTCTTCCTGCGTACTTAATAAGTACGCAGGACCTGCTCCGTGCGCACTTGGTAGGTGCGTACGATCTGTTTCTTCACAAAACCCTAACTTTCGCATTCAGGTCTGATCACGTCAAGATCTCGAACCTGTTTGCATCCAAAACGTTTGTTTTCCATTAAGGAACTCAAATCTGTGTTTATCTTTCAGTTTCATCCATAAAAACGTTGTCTTTTCACCCAAAACCCGAAAAACCCAAAAACGAACAAAAACTCAGATTTAGGTCCGATCGTTACTTGAATCAAGTTTCTGATCCGGAGGTTCTTCTCACGAGCTATGGAGCAACACACTTCTTCAATCTTGAGTCGATCCGCCAACTTTCTCTCTCTACGGTTTCTCTCTCTAGATGTTGCAAATGAGAGAAATGGGTGGTGACCTTGGCTATTTATAGGGGAGGCTCCCCTTCTAGCCCACCGACCCATCCGACCCGACCCGACATTTCTCGTTCGTTTAGTTCGTCATTTTAACTGTCGTTTTATTTTTTTGGGATGTTACAAGTCTACCCCCTTACAATAGGTTTCGTCCCCGAAACCTATCATAAGTCAAATAGATGAGGGTACGACTCCCTCATTTCCGTCTCCGTTTCCCAAGTGGCTTCCGATCCCTTTCGATGCTTCCATTGGACTTTAACCAATGGAATAACTTTATTACGCAAACACTTCTCCTTTCGGTCTAAGATGGCTACGGGTTCTTCGATGTAATTAAGGCTGTTGTCGACCTCGATGTCGGTAAGTGGTACGTGAGCCGATTCATCCGCCAAACACTTTCGCAAGTGTGATACATGGAAGGTAGGATGAATCCCACTTAACTCATTAGGCAACTCTAACCGATAAGCGACTTCACTAACCCGTGCCATTATCCTGAATGGTCCGACAAACCTCGGACTTAACTTTCCTCTCTTCCTGAATCGTATGATTCCCTTCCAGGGTGACACTTTCAACATTACTCTGTCTCCAACATCAAACTCAATAGGCCTTCGTCGTTTATCCGCATAGGATTTCTGACGATCTTTTGCGGCCTTCATTCGTGCTTTGATTTGATCAAACCTTTTCGACGTTTCTTTTACGACTTCAAGACTTCCTAATTCCTTTTGTCAAATCTCACCCCAACAAACCGGGTCCTGCATCTTCTCCCATACAACATTTCGTAAGGTGGCATGCCTATCGTCGTGTGATGACTATTGTTGTAGGAGAATTCGTCTAACGGCAGATGACTGTCCCAACTTCCGCCAAAATCGACAATACAAGCGCTTAGCATATCCTCCAATGTCTGAATGGTCCTTTCAGACTGACCATCCGTCTGCGGGTGGTATACCGTGCTGATATTAAGCGTCGTGCCCATCGCCTCATGAAATCTTTTCCAGAACCTCGATGTGAATCGCGTGTCCCGGTTAGATACGATCGTCAAAGTCATCCCATGTCGTTCTACTACTTCGTTAATAAATACTTCCGCTAACCTTTCCGACGAGAACATCTCACGAATAGGTAGGAAATAAGCACTCTTCGTTAAACGGTCCACAATTACCCAAATGGTGTCATGACCTTTAGCTGTGTGAGGTAGCTTGGTTATGAAGTCCATGGTAATGTGTTCCCACTTTCATTCCGGTATATCAAGTGGTTGAATCTTTCCATACGGTTTCTGGTGTTCGGCCTTTACTTGTGAGCAAGTCTAGCACTTGCTTACGTACTTTGTCACTTCGTGTTTCATTCCAGGCCACCAGTATTCATTCCTCAGATCTTGGTACATTTTATTGGTACCAGGATGGATAGAGTATCGAGACTTATGAGCCTCATCCAAGATTTTGGTTCTAAGCTCTCCACTCATAGGTATCCATACCCGTCCAAAACGTGTCCTAACACCAAGGGTGTTATATTCCAACTTGTCCAGTTGGCCAACCATCCTTTCCTTCTTTATGTTTTCTTCTTTAAGTGCCTCATCTTGAGCCTTTTCGATTTCTCTCATCACATCCGATGTTACCACCAACTGGCAAGCTTTCACTCTAATAGGAGTAGGCACATCCTTTCGGCTTAGAGCGTCAGCCACCACGTTTGCCTTTCCAGGATGGTACATGATCTCACAGTCATAATCCTTCAGGAGTTCCAACCATCGTCTCTGCCTCATATTAAGCTCCCTTTGTTCGAAGAAGTACTTCAAACTTTTGTGGTCGGAGTAAATAGTAAACTTCACCCCGTAAAGGTAGTGCCTCCAGATTTTCAATGCAAATACGACAGCAGCAAGTTCCAAATCATGAGTCGGATAGTTGACTTCGTGAACTTTCAACTGCTGCAACGCATATGCAATCACTCTACCGCGTTGCATCAACACACACCCTAATCCCTGACCTGACGCGTCAGAGTATACCACAAAGTCTTCATTACCCTCGGGAAGGGCCAAGACTGGAGCTTGGGTTAGCTTCTCTTTCAATTCCTTAAACGCCTCATCCTGGGTCGAACCCCATTCGTACTTTACCTCCTTTCGAGTCAACTTTGTCAACGGCGAAGCTATTTTTGAAAAATCCTGGATGAATCCCCGATAGTAGCCTGCCAATCTCAAGAAGCTACGGATTTCGGTTGGCGTCTTAGGAATGTCCCATTCCTTTACTGTCATTATCTTTGCTGGGTCAACCATAATGCCATTCGGGTTAATGACGTGACCTAGGAATTGGACTTCCCTAACCTAGAACGCGCATTTGGAGAACTTAGCATACAACTTTTCCTTCTTTAGAGTTTCCAATACTTCCTTAAAGTGACACGCGTGATCACCCTCATTCTTGGAGTAGATGAGGATATCATCGATGAACACGATTACCGATCGATCCAGCATTGGTCGACACACTCTATTCATCAAATCCATGAACGCTGCGGGGGCGTTCGTCAATCCAAAAGACATTACGCGGAACTCGAAATGTCCATAACGCGTGCGAAATGCAGTTTTCGGTATGTCTTCTTCCCTCACCTTCAACTGATGGTACCCGGACCGAAGGTCGATTTTCGAGAACCAACTTGCGCCTTGCAATTGATCGAACAAGTCATCGATCCTTGGTAAAGGGTACTTGTTCTTCACCGTACGTTTATTCAACTCGCGATAATCAATATACATTCTCATCGAACCGTCTTTCTTCTTCATAAACAACACCGGAGCACCCCACGGCGAGATGCTCGGTTGGATAAATCCTTTCTCAAGTAACTCTTCTAGTTGTGCCATTAGCTCTTTCATCTCCACTGGTGCTAGTCGATATGGAGCCTTAGCCACGAGCTGGGCATCTGGTACTAAGTCGATTCGAAATTCAATCTCTCTGTCGGGTGGTAACCCAGACAAATCCTCCGAAAACACCTCCGGGTACTTGCGTACCACGGGTACATCTTCTAGTTCTTTCACTTCCTTACACTTGTCAATTACGTACACCAGATAAGCCTCGCATCCGCACCTCAAGTAATTTGTTTCCTTAATCATCGAGATGACGTTTGGCATCGAGGCGTCACGATCTCCAAAGACCTCGACTTTGCTACCATCCGGAGCCTTGAGTTGGATTATCTTTCGTTTACATATGATTTGTGCTTCGTTGGCAGTTAACCAATCTATACCCAGCACAACATCAAACCCTCCCAAAACCATAACAAACAATCTGACACGGAACCTATGACCTTCTATTTTTATCGTGGAGTTGTCAACTACATCGGTCACTCTCGCGGTTCTACCCTCAGCGGTTTCTACGCTAAAGGCCCTTTCTAGCTTACTCACAGTGTACTTCACTCGTTTACAAAAAGTCGCAGATATAAAACTCTTACTGGCACCCGAATCAAATAACATAGAAACAAAAGTGTTGTCAAGGATGAACGTACCTGACGCCACATCGGGGTCCGCCCTGGCTTGTTCTTGCGTCAGTGCGTATGCACGAGTCTTTGCTCAGGGCCTCTCTTCTTTCTTCTCCGGGCCTTTCCCTTTCCCGGCTTCACCCATTCTGGGCTTCGTGCATTCTCGGCTCATATGGCTGCCTTCACCACAATTATAACATTTAATGCCTTGCCTGCATTCATGGGAGTAGTGCCCAGTCTTGCCACATTTGTAGCACAGATTTGTCCCTAGCCGACATTCACCCGTATGTCTTACCCCACATTTACCACAGACTGTCGTCTCGCCTACCCTGGCCTGTTTGTCCCGAGCCCCAAACAACTTCCCACCCGATCGCTTAGCGGGAAAACTTAGCTTCCTCTTGGGCTCTTCAATGGCAATGACATTCAGCGCCAGATCATCAAATACCACTCCGCTCAGTTCTACTACCGAATCGTAGGTAGTAGGGGCGTTTGCTTTAACATAGGTACGGACCTGGTTCGACAGCCCTTGAATGTAGCATGCAATCTTTCTTTCTTCCGTCTTGACAAGATGTGGCACCAGACGTGCCAGTTCATTGAACCGTGTGGTGTACTGCCGGTGCGTCATGCTCCCGGCCTTCAAACCCAGAAATTCCCTCTCTACCTTCTTAATCTCCTTCCTTGGGTAGAAATTTTTTATCACCAAAGTTTTCAAGTCAGCCCACATCATCGCATCCACAACCTCGCTCCCTTTTGCCTGACGTACACCTTCCCACCAATGGGATGCTTCCTCCCTCAAGGAGTTAGCAGCAAATTTTACAACTTGATCCGTTCGACATTCGCTCAGACGAATGGCAGCTTCCATACGGATCACCCAATCAAACGTAGCCATCGCTTCTTTCTTTCCAGTGAGGACCGGTGGGTCACATGCCTTAAAGGACTTATAGTCGCATCCGCGAGCAGGCGGTGCATTGTCGGTCTCATTGTTCTGGGCACCAATTGCCGCACTAGACCCACCCACCCCATTAACCTGCTTCAATGCTTCTGCCAACAGACCTGGCAGAGAAGTCTTCATCAATTCTGTGAACTCTCGAGCTATTGTTGCTCTCACTTCTAGTTCAAAA
This sequence comes from Smallanthus sonchifolius, assembly GCA_023525975.1. Lineage (NCBI taxonomy): Eukaryota > Viridiplantae > Streptophyta > Magnoliopsida > Asterales > Asteraceae > Smallanthus > Smallanthus sonchifolius. The sequence continues at coordinate 94,802,607 of CM042021.1, read as the reverse complement.
GTGAAAGGTTGTTCTTCAACCAGTGTCTGCTCAGTTCCATGCACACTAACCGCCGGTTCAGTGTGAACACTTCCTTCTTCACTATACTCTTGGCGCGCAGGGGTCCTGCCACGCCCACCATTTCGACCGCCGGTACGACCACCGGTACGGCCCCCACCACGCCTTCCGTTTCCTCTCCTAGCCATTTCATTCTATAAGACAATGAATCCAATGTTATCACGCTAGTTAACAAATAAAATTCAATAAGCACTGTAAGATGTTAATATACACTGGCCAACTGCAATTAACCATTACACTACCTTTCGATTTCCATTTGACCACCTTTGTGATTCCATCAGAACACAAGTCCTTACCTAACCCTTTCTAAGGCATACTATATACGTAAATATATACTACTTTCATACCTGATGTTGTGGCACGAGTTACCCGTACTGGCATCCGCTTTCGGCCCCATTCACAGTTTAAGTTCAGACACTGGGAGTGTCCAAATCTCTCAAACTATTGCTCTGATACCAACTTGTAAGGCCCCAAACCCGGGAGGCCTCACTCGTTGGATTTACTCATTCACAAACAGTTATTAAACTCGAATATCAAATAACGCAGCGGAATCATTCATTCATCATAATTAAAACTTGTTCATACATGCGGAAGCGTAACATTGTCAAATACATAACATAACATAAACTATCATAACGGGATGCCAGTCTTCATTTCATCCGGGTAACTCTTCTCGCTTGCCAAGCATCACCGTCCATCATCATAACCTGCCCTTAACCTGAATGTGCATACTAAAAAGTCAGCTATGCTGGTGAGTTCTAGCTTTACATAAAACCTTAACATAAACATTTTTCCAAAAACATAACATACATTTGTTTAACAAAAGCGTACGTAAAACATGCAATAACTTAACATCATCCTGACATAACATCATAACATAAGTCAATATGAACCGAATATGCGCCTTCTCGTAACCGTCAATTCCATACATCGCATACCATCGGATGAACTTAAGGCTCGTTACCTCTAAGTCATCCGTCACACAGGTCCCCTAAGGCTCGTTACCTCTAGGTGGACCAAACATATGTCTCCTAAGGCTCGTTACCTCTAGGTAGACCAAACATATGTCTCCTAAGGCTACCTCTAGGAAGACAGAACATAACATAGGCACTATTTCCCATTAAGGAATAGTACCTTCCATTGGGATCCCGGTAATCCCATGGGTGACCGTCGTCACCCCATCATCAACCAGTTGTACATCCGTTAGCCAGCCACAAAGGCCCCCCGTAAGGGTGAGGCCAATACATACATACATACATATCTTAGCTCCCGTAGGAACTCGTGGCAGATTCGTTCATTCGTGACTTTCATAAAAACCTTTACCTCATTTTAGTTAAAGAATTCGTACGTTTTATTAAACAAAACAACACCTCTTTCGTAAACCTTTCGTAAACTTCATTTAGCAAAACATTTCATAAACATCATCTCGTAAACATCCTTTCATAAACATCATCTCGTAAACATCCTTTCGTAAACATCCTTTCATAAACATCATTTTAAAACATCATTCCGTATGTATGCACACCAGCCCAAAAACATTTAAAGAAGAGATTCTAGAACTCACCTGTTAAGCTAATTGGGTTGTCCTAAACAAGGTCCAACAACGTCACTTCCGATCTGAATTGATTAGTTAAATACACATCAGACCAATACCGACTCTAACGGTTTAACCATTCTAAACATACTAACTTTACTTAACCAGCCTGATGCCTGCGCACTTAGCAAGTGCTCAGACCCTGCTGCCTGCGCACTTAGCAAGTGCGCAGACCCAGCTGCCTACGCACTTAGCAAGTGCGCAGACCCTGCTGCCTGCGCACTTAGCAAGTGCGCAGACCCCTCTTCCTGCGTACTTGATAAGTACGCAGGACCTGCTCCGTGCGCACTTGGTAAGTGCGCACGATCTGTTTCTTCGCAAAACCCTAACTTTCGCATTCAGGTCTGATCACGTCAAGATCTCGAACCTGTTTGCTTCCAAAATGTTTGTTTTCCATTAAGGAACTCAAATCTATGTTTATCTTTCAGTTTCATCCATAAAAACGTTGCCTTTTCACCCAAAACCCGAAAAACCAAAAAACGAACAAAAACTCAGATTTAGGTCCGATCGTTACCTGAATCAAGTTTCTGATCCGGAGGTTCTACTCACGAGTTATGGAGCAACACACTTCTTCAATCTCGGGTCGATCAGCCAACTTTCTCTCTCTACGGTTTCTCTCTCTAGATGTTGCAAATGAGAGAAATGGGTGGTGACCTTTGCTATTTATAGGGGAGGCTCCCCTTTTAGCCCACCGACCCATCCGACCCGACATGCCTCGTTCGTTTAGTTCGTCATTTTAACTGTCGTTTTATTTTTTTGGGATGTTACAATAGTCAAAGTAAAGTGTGAATGTGGTAGGATTGTTGTAGTTGACATAATGAGAAAATTAGTCAAACTAATGAATGACACTTGATAAAAGTGGTGGAGTTGAACTATATGAAATATAGTCAAACTAAAAGTGGTGTATTGGTGTATTTGACTTAGGTGGTAAAGAGTCAAACTATAATGTGGTATGTGGTGTATTTGATTTAGGTGGTAAAGAGTTAATCCATAATGTGGTATGTGGTGTATTGGTATATTTGACTCAGGTGGTCAAGAGTCAAACTATAATGTGGTATATAGTGTTTAAGGTCTAAGGACTTCTTTATGTTGTTATGTGAATTAAGTTATTAAACTTACATGGTGTAATGGTGATAATAAGAATTTGTAAAAGGAAAAATACATAGGTGAAATGTGTGTTTAAATGGTGATATACATGGGTGAAACATGTGCTTAAATGGTGAAATACATAGGTGGAATATGTATTTAATTGGTGTTATACATGGGTGTAACATGTATATAAAGTGGTGATGTATACGTAGGTGAAATATGTATATAAATGGTGATATACATGGGTGATACATGTATATGATTGGTGATATATACATAGGTGAAATATGTATATAACGGTGGCATACATGATTGTATCATGTATGCAAAAAGGCGAAACAAATTCCTAAAACTTAAACGGTTGAATCGATGTTTAAGATTCATAAGAATCATGTGGGGTATTAAGGGTAGGTTATTGGGAGTTTATAACCATGCCTAGATGCTAACGGTTGATTAAATCGAATGGGGGTCGAGTCGGGAGGGTAAAAAATGTCAATACAGCAAATTCGGGGTTGGCTGATGCAGGGCTGGTCCCTGTGACGCCCCCTGGGCTTATGGGATGCCCCAAGTGGGATGCCTGGTGTCTCTAGGATGCTTGATGGGTTCTGTTTGCTTCTGGGACGCCCCAAGTAGGATGCCCATTGGCTGAATTTTGAGTTTTCTACCTAGGACACTTTGGGGGGTCTTGGGACTTGTTGTATCGTTACTAATGATTATTTATCGTGTTTTTGGATGTAGGGAAAGCTCCGGAATGATATCGGGTCTCGCCAAAGTTGGACATCGGATTCTCAAAGTTGTTTTAGATGTCGTTTTGATTAAACTTCTCGTGGAAGACTTTTACAAATATGTTGGGTTTTTAAACCCTTGTGGATTAGTGTGACTAACTTGACTTCTTTTGTGTATTTAAAAATCTAGCTTATGTTTGTAAAGCTTAAACGTGTGGATACGTTATATATTTGTCTGGGACCTAAATTCTGTGTTATTTTAAAAAAGTTTAAATTGGTTTGCAAATCCGGGTGTTACAACTTGGTATCAGAGCAGTGGTTTGAGGGATTTGGTGTGCGAGACACCAAACTCAAACCTATAATGCTCTTGATATGATCGAGAAACGCTGGTGATTTCAAATCTTCATTCAATTATAAGAAAATGATTTACCGTTCGTTCATTCATTTGGGTTTTATCATTCATAATTAAAACGGGGCTTAACATTCATTTTCCATTCATACATATGTAAAAACATTTACCATTCCATTCAAGTCATAAAATAAATATCTAAATCTATTTTATCGATCATTCCGTCATTTTGTATTGTATTTCCCCTAAGGCTATCATGCACGAAGACCGACAATACAATACATTCCATCCATATCATATTATACTGCCCCTAAGGCTATCATGCACGAAGACCGACAATAAAATATCATTCCATTCCATCCATTATCACTCTTTGAACCCGCAGGCCCTTGAGTGATTCCATTCGAGGGTCACGTTAACCATGAGTGACCGTCGTCACTCCCGTCCAGATTGTATAACCAAATAACCATTGAAATGCCACAAAGACATGCAATGAACCAAAATCCGGGTTTACCTTATAATATATTCTTTATATTATAGGGCGTGTTTATAAATAAAATGAAAGTTGGAGGTTTGTTGGAAAAGTGAAGTTTTACTAGTTTGGGTGAAAATGGTCAGATTTGAAAGTCCAAGGGCTATTTGGTAACTTTCAAAAAATTAGATTTTAAGGAGGGGGATTTCTCACAAACATATTTGGGTGTGTTTGTGTGTGTGTCATGGTTTTCCAAGGGAGAAAAGGGGGAGAGAAGAACCATGGCTAAATCTGATGATGCATGCTTGAAATTGAAGGATTTAGTGAGCTTATCTTCTTCAAATCATCAAGTAAGTAGTCTTCTCATCTTTTGATTCACCATGGATTGTGTTCTTGGTGGGTTTTTATAGAAATCAAGCTAGGGGATGAATTGGTGGTTGTTTGTGGTTAATAACTGATTTAAAGTTAAAACATAGCTTGATTAGTGTTAAAGAGTGGTTAATAACATCCTTTTAACACCTAATTCAAGAATCATAAAGTTAGGGGTTCTTGAGGGTGATTTGGCGTTTTATAATTGGGGATGTTTTTATGATGAATGGAAGGTTGGTAAGTTTCTATGGTGGTAATAGACACATTAATTGATAAGAAACCTCAATCAATTTATTGATTTGAAAATTACGGTTCTTAAGACCCAAGTTAGGGGTTTTGTAATTGAAGGTGTTTAAATGGTGTATCGAGTTTGGATAATTAGGGATATATTAGATTAATAAAACATGTGGAATGTTTAGGTGATCAAGGCGATAAATATGATGGCTTTGAGGAACGATTGGAATCTTCATTGGCAAAGGTAAGTGCGTTGCACTTACTTAGTAATGATAAGTAGTGGTAACTTGTAAATAGATATGTTGTTATTTCTATTTATGTGTTTTATGTTGATTTTGACTTATGTGGTAAATAGTCAAAGTAAAGTGTGAATGTTGTAGGATTGTTGTAGTTGATATAATGAGGAAATTAGTCAAACTAATTAATGACACTTGATAAAAGTGGTGTAGTTGAACTATGTGGAATATAGTCAAACTAAACGTGGTGTATTGGTGTATTTGACTTAGGTGGTAAAGAGTCAAACCATAATGTGGTATGTTTGTGTATTGGTGTATTTGACTTAGGTGGTAAAGAGTCAAACTATAATGTGGTATGTGGTGTATTGGTGTATTTGAATTAGGTGGTAAAGAGTTAATCCATAATGTGGTATGTGGTGTATTGGTATATTTGACTCAGGTGGTCAAGAGTCAAACTATAATGTGATATGTGGTGTATGGTGTTTGAGGTCTAAGGACTTCTTTATGTTGTTTGGTGAATTAAGTTAATAAACTTACATAGTGTAATGGTGATAATAAGAATTTGTAAAAGGAGAAATACATAGGTGAAATATGTATTTAAATGGTGATATACATGGGTGAAACATGTGCTTAAATGGTGAAATACATAGGTGGAATATGTATTTAAGTGGTGTTATACATGGGTGTATCATGTATATAAAGTGGTGATGTATACGTAGGTGAAATATGTGTATAAATGGTGATATACATGGGTGATACATGTATATGATTGGTGATATATACATAGGTGAAATACGCATATATTGGTGGCATACATGATTGTATCATGTATGCAAAACGGCGAAACAAATTCCTAAAACTTAAACGGTTGAATCGGTGTTTCAGATTCATAAGAATCATGTGGGGTGTTAAGGGTGGGTTATTGGGTGTTTATAACCATGCCTAGATGCTAACGGTTGATTAAATCGACTGGGGTTCGAGTCGGGAGGGTAAAAAATGTCAATAATGCAAATTCAGGGTTGGCTGATGCAGGGATGGCCCCTGGGACGCCCCCTGGGCTTCTGGGACTTCCCAAGTGGGACGCCTGGTGTCTCTAGGACGCCTGATGGGTTGTGTTTGCTTCTTGGACGCCCCAAGTGGGATGCCCATTTGCTGAATTTTGAGTTTTCTTCTTAGGACACTTTGGGGGGTCTTGAGACTTGTTGTATCATTACTAATGGTTATTTGTGGTGTTTTTGGATGTAGGGAAAGCTCCGAAATGATCTCGGGTCTCTCCAAAGTTGGAAATCAGATTCTCAATGTTGTTTTAGATGTCGTTTTGATTAAACTTCTCGTGGGAGACTTTTTCAAATATGTTGGGTTTTTTAACACTTGTGGATAAGTGTGACTAACTTTACTTTTTTTGTGTATTTTAGAAGTCTAGCTTATGTTTGTAAAGCTTAAACGTGTGGATACGTTATATATTTGTCTGGGACCTAAATTCCTTGTTATTTTAAAAAGTTTAAATTGGTTTGCAAATCCGGGTGTTACAACTTGGTATCAGAGCAGTGGTTTGAGAGATTTGGTGTGCGAGACACCAAACTCAAACCTATAATGCTCTTGATATGATCGAGAAATGAGAATCCAATGATGGCGTGACCGAGACTCAGAGCTTAAGGGCGAAAGGTTATTACTGATTAATGTTGTTGGTCGTTATAATTGGTGTCCAATGTGAACTAATTGTGCCAAAAGTTGTTAATGGATTCGTTATATGGAGATAGTGAATATAATTGGACATATTATATTATCAATCATGCCTGTCCAGTGTGATTCTTAATGTAACATGTGCGAATACCTTCACGATAACGATATAATGATGAACACCGACAATGAGTAAGTGAAGGTGGTTATATGTATATATGTATATATTATATATTTGTGCATAGATGATTATGCGGGGGAAATTAATATACACATAGGAAGTAGTAGAGCCTTATAGAGTAAGAATAGAGGCCTATAAGTACGTAGTACACCTACAAACTTATTACTACACGGTCGTGGATGACTGGGGGAAAACATATCTTAATAGGTAGAATTTGTAGATAGAAGTTGAATTAAGGACTCATATTTGAAGGAGTCTAAGTGGGTATCACCTCGAGGATGGGGATGGATTTTAGAATAGTTGGGAGAAATGGAAAGCATTGATTTAGTGGAGGATGGCTAAATCTTTCCATAATGATGTGCTAAACTTCCTTCAAAGAAGGTAGGAGCTCATTGAGGCGGTGTTTTGAAGAACAGCACGAAGCCTTAAGGGCGGGAGGATCAAACATAGTCGAATACGTGGAGGAAGGATACCTTGTCTTCACAAGGGGTTCGTGGCATGAGAGCCAAAGGAGTAAAATCGTAGGAGTTTATTCGTTGGTTAACAAACAATACATCACTATAATGGTATTGGCTTTGAAGCAATCCATTGTGATGGGCGGATGGAGTACTACTCGCGGAGAGTCGACTTCGGAAATGGTGGATATTCAGTTGGAAGCTCACATAGGGAGAAAATCATAAAAGCGTGAATGTAATGCAACATGGTGAACTCAAGAGACGTTCTTGAGTTAGCTTTGTCCACAAGCCATTGTGGATCTTACAATTGGGTGTTTTCTTCATGTACGATAAACCGGTGGATTAATCAAAAGATTGTGGGCACGTCGTATGACTGGGTGTGGTCTTACATAAATCATGGAGTATCAGAGGGAATGAAGATAGATCGGCTTTCTTGATGCTATCGGTTGACTTATAGAGTGGAATATCCTTCGTGGTGTACAACTCGGATGGAGTTGATTATTATGTGATGCAAGGAGATCAAACTCGGGGAAACTAGTCAGGTGTGAGAAGGAGTTTGTGGTGGCTTCAAGAAAGCCAAATATTCTAGCCGAGCTAGAAATCTCTTTGGGAAGGAAATACTTGTTGTTGCCATATGTGTGAAAGTTACGCAAGTGGAATGATGGGACACACTACGCCATAGTGTTCTAGTCGTAATAATGGGTGGTTCATTGGTTACAAGTCGGGACTAAAGGGTGTATTTGACATAGGTGGTAAAGAGTCAAACTATAATATGGTATGTGGTGTATTGGTGTATTTGACTTAGGTGGTAAAGAGTCGATCCATAATGTGGTATGTGGTGTATTGGTATATTTGACTCAGGTGGTCAATAGTCAAACTATAATGTGGTATGTGGTGTATGGTGTTTTAGGTATAAGGACTTCATTATTTTGTTTGGTGAATTAAGTTATTAAACTTAGCTGGTGTAATGGTGATAATAAGAATTTGTAAAAAGCGAAATACATAGGTGAAATATGTATTTAAATGGTGGTATACATGGGTGAAACATGTGCATAAATGGTGAAATACATAGGTAGAATATGTATTTAATTGGTGTTATACATGGGTGTATCATGTATATAAAGTGGTGATGTATACGTAGGTGAAATATGTGTATAAATGGTGATATACATGGGTGATACATGTATATGATTGGTGATATATACATAGGTGAAATATGCATATATTGGTGGCATACATGATTGTATCATGTATGCAAAACGGCGAAACAAATTCCTAAAACTTAAACGGTTGAATCGGTGTTTGAGATTCATAAGATCATGTGGGGTGTTAAGGGTGGGTTATTGGGTGTTTATAACCATGCCTAGATGCTAACGGTTGATTAAATCAACTGGGGTTCGAGTCGGGAGGGTAAAAAATGTCAATACTGCAAATTCAGGGTTGGCTGATGCAGGGATGGTCCCTGGGACGCCCCCTGGGCTTCTGGGACTCCCCAAGTGGGACGCCTGGTGTCTCTAGGACGCTTGATGGGTTGTGTTTGCTTCTAGGACGCCCCAAGTGGGATGCCCATTGGCTGAATTTTGAGTTTTCTTCTTAGGACACTTTGGGGGGTCTTGAGACTTGTTGTATCATTACTAATGGTTATTTGTGGGGTTTTTGGATTTACGGAAAGCTCTGGAATGATCTCGGGTCTCGCCAAAGTTGGACATCGGATTCTCAAAGTTGTTTTAGATGTCGTTTTAATTAAACTTCTCGTGGGAGACTTTTACAAATATGTTAGGTTGTTTAACACTTGTAGATAAGTGTGACTAACTTGACTTCTTTTGTGTATTTTAGAAGTCTAGCTTACGTTTGTAAAGCTTAAACGTGTGGATACGTTATATATTTGTCTAGGACCTAAATTCCGTGTTATTTTAAAATTTTTAAATTGGTTTTGCAAATCCGGGTGTTACAAGACACAACCCCTGTTGTTCTTATGGCAACTATGGCTCACTGTCCATAATCTATCATAAGGCTGGGAATTAAATTCCTAGACTTCATTCGTCAATCCCATTCATTCGACAGATTAGATTTGTGATAACTTTCATAAAACATTTTCCCATTTTCTTTTCATAAAACATTCATTCATTTATAAAACCCTTTCCATTAATTTCAAAACCAATTCTTTATAAACATTCCTTTTCATAACATTTCCTTTCATAAACATTTCTTGTTTCAAACATCGTTCATTAGAAAGCATTCATTTTGTAAACATTCGTTTAATAAACATTTCATAAGCATGCATGTCACCCTAGAAACAAGTAACTAGGTCAGTTTCACTTCCTGAGCTCATAGCGAAACTAGGTAGTTTCGTTCCATTTAATCAGGCGAATCTAGTATAGTTTCGCTGCCTTCTTTCATGCCAAAACTAGGCAGTGTCGCCCCATATCATATTAGCGACACTAGGTAGTTTCGCCCCATATCATATTAGCTACACTATATAGTTTCGCCTCTTCTTCAAGCGAAACTACCTGGTAGTTTCGCCCGGTCATCTTCTCCAGCAGAAAACCCTAGTTTTTGCATGGAGATGGCGGCTCAAGCTTTTAACGTTCAAGTTTCTACCTTTTTACGTTCAAAACATGTGGTTTCCTTTCATGATCCCGGATCTATAATCCTTTTCTCGTTTATCTCATAAAAATATGTCCTTTTATCAAAGTTAAAAACTCAGATTAGGGTAGGATCTTTACCTCAAAACGACGCCCTTCTTAAGCTGATCTTCACCCGAGCAGTGGAGATGGAAGTAGGACTCGATCTTGGCACAAACTGACACTTTCTCTCTCTTCGATTTTTGTCTCTAGAATATGGAGTGTGTTTGCTTGAGGGACTAGTGAGGGAAATGAAGGGTGAAGCAAGAGATAAACCCACCTTTCCCCCCCTTAGTTTCGCCACCCCGTCTCGCGGCCCATTCTGTTACTACCCGGTCACGCGGCCCATTCATGACCCGATCGCACGACCCGTTCCATCCCGGCTCGTTCCCTCGTTCCTTTTATTTCCTTCGAACCCGTTATTATTTTTTTTCGTTATTTTCGGGATGTTACATTATACATGGAAAAGTTATCAATACCATGTCAAATGTTGTATACCATGAAGTATTTTCAAATTTGTAAATTATCATTGTAAGGTTTCATTTGACATTTAATTTAATGTATTGTAAAATGTACACCACTTATAAATTGTATTTTCATGTATTTTTTTTTTATGTTTTGATTACTCTCATTTATATAATCTTATCATTTAATAAAATGAAAAAATTACCAATACAATATCAATTTGTATAAAAAGAGGTGTTAAAATATTTATCATTATAATTTTAACGTTTCATCCCGTGACACATATGAGGTTAAAACTAGTTACTAGTGAATAACAAGTTCATGTTCATGAATACTTCCTATTGACGAAGAAGTTTTTATTGTTAAGGAAACCATGTAAAATTAGAGGAAAAATCAAAATGATGATTTTCTTTATTATATCTTTATCTCTTTGTAATATTTATTTATTATTAGTAATTATATTTAGAGATCTTGGTATATTTAGCTTTAGCAATCGCATATAAATTCCAAGTAATAGTAAACCCTAAATCTAATGTTTGTCGCGTTTATAAGATGAATTGAGATTCTGAAAATTCTCGTGTTCTTGAGTTGTTGATTAAACAAATGTTCTTACTATTTTGATAATTCAAAGAACATGATATTAGATATTCAAAATACAACAAGTAGTATTAGAACAGGTTCTTGAATCAATCGAGTTATAAATCCTTTTATTCGATCTTTGCTCTTGATCTTGTTTGATATGCAAAACTCGAACTTGAACACTTTTAGAGTTTTTGCAAGAAAACAATAGAGAATTTTGATAATGACTAAAATAATAAACCACCTAGATTTATTTGGAATCAATTCCAGACGTGGAGGAAAAGGATTATGATCTTCACGCTCATCTATGATCTTACTTGTGCACTCCATCAAGAATGGACCCTATCCCCCCATGCTGAGCTCCTCAAATAATGATGCCAAGGCCATTCCCGAGGAACCTTCCAAGTACGAACACATATTAAGATATCAAGAAAATGGATATTGATGAGAGTGCATTGGGCATGATTGCTTTGGCATTACCTAATGATATAATAAAGCTTCTTCAACTACAAAGATGCAAAAGAAATATGCGATAATCTTTGTGCATTAGTAGAGAGTACACTAATGGGCTTACTAAAGTATGGGATGTTCTTAAAAAAAACTTAAATTTTTTTGAAAAAAACTATAGCAATACTACGCGTTTGTGCTTTGTTAATGGCAAACAATAGTAAGTGCGTTTAATACGTGTTTCACCCATGTTAAACCACTGATGATTACTTTATTGGATACTAATTCCTTAATCTATGTGGGACAAACCTTGAGGGTTTATTATGTAAATAGTCTATTTATGTAAATAGCCTATTTATGTACTTAGATTAGTTTATGTAACATTTATAACTAGAAGGGTTAATGTGTCATATTAGAAAACTGACACAAGAAGGGATACGTCATTTGGAAAAGGCACACACCGATTAGATATGTGTGTATGTCGGTTATGTACGAAGGGACGCAACGCTTCAAGTTTAGGGTTATAAATACCATGTAATCGAGTCTGTAATAACACCAATCGTTCAAATATTCAAGTGTTAGTTTGTGTGAGTTTTTTCATATGTATAATGTTTGATTCGAGTCAATGATGATCCGGAGGGCCAACATTGTTATCAGAGCCAGGTTCGAATCAAACCGGTGTTTCATATTTGTTTTCAGATTGCAATTCAGAAAGATTGCAAGAACGAATCAAAGTGGAAACACCGAAAGATACAAAGGAATCAATTCATAAATAGATAGAAACAATTGATAGGGAGTAGATCAATTGAAGCAATCGGTTAGAAAAATCAAAATCAGAGTAAATAAAAAGAGAGGAGACATACCGGTTTTACGACGGAGAGAACACAGGAGACCGAGACAGAAGATCGGAGTACCGATTGAAGGGTGGTGTGCCCTGCTGTTGTGTTCGTGAATTAAGAAAGTGCGGTGTGCCCTGTTGAATTGAGAACCAGTGATAGCAAAGAGAGAGAGACAGAGATTGAAAGGCCGATTAAGTGAAGATCGCCTGTTGTTGAGTTCGAGAAACGAATGAGCGATTCAGAGATTGAAGCCATCGTTAATGCTTGCTCGTGAATCCGAGAGAGAAAAGGAACTGTCAGTGCGGTAATGGTGCCCTAGTTTACTGTTCGATCAAATTTAGAGAAGAAAAGAGGACCGGTGTTGGTTCTTGTTGACAAAAAGGGGACCGAGTTACAAGAAAAAGAAAATAAGGCTAGTGGGCCTAGTCTTTTGTGTGGGCCAGATTTTGATTCAAAGAAAACTGGGGCCAGACATATATAAAAGAAATTTGTGGGCTGGACCTATTTTAGAGAAGAGGCCAAAAAGGGAGTCGTGTGAGAGACCGTCAGACGAGAAAAGGAGAAATGAGTGGTGTTCGTGGTTTACGTCACCAAATTCAAAAAAATTAGAAAGAGAAGTCTTTTAGAGATAAGTCAGAAAGAAAATTGCAGAGCTTGAAGAGTTTGAGAAAAATTGCAAACAAAGAGATAGAAGAACTAAAGTCAGAAAGTGCTCAGTTAGAGAAAGAAAAGCATGAGGTGCTTGCAAAACTAAAATATCAAAAAGATAAGCAGCTTGAATAAAAATAAAAGTGAGAAACATGGAAGGATAGCATCAAAGGTTCCATATTCGGCAGAAAACAAGATTGTCAAAGGAGCTGAGTCAAGTCACAAGAGAAAGAAACAAGAAGCAGTTAGTGACTTACCATTCAAAGATGAACCAGTCAAAGCTAAAGAAGACGTAGTACAGGTTAAAGAATATAATACTCAAGAAAGACAAGAAGACATGGAAGGTGGTCAAGTTCAAGACAAGGTTCGTGATCAAGAGAAAGATGCTGGAGCTTGAAGATGTAGAAGACATAGATTAAGAAATTAAAGGGGTATTGGATACTAATTCCTTATTCTATGTGGGAGAAACCTTAAGGGTTAATTATGTAAATAGCCTATTTATGTACTTTGATTAGTTTATGTAACATTTGTAACTAGAAGGGTTAATGTGTCATATTAGAAACTAGAAAACTGACACAAGAAGGGATACGTCGTTTGGAAAAGGCACACATCGATTAGATATGTGTGTATGGCGGTTATGTACGAAGGGACGCAACGCTTCAAGTTTAGGGTTATAAATAACATGTAATCGAGTTTGTAATAACAACAATCGTTCATATATTCAAGTGTTAGTTTGTATGAGTTTGTTCATATGTGCAATGTTTGATTTGAGTCAATGATGATCCGGAGGGCCAATAGACTCATACCCTCTAATCTTGATCAACTTAACTCAAACCTCTTCGAGATCAGTTCCTAATCTTTAAATTTCACAAGTCTACTCTCTCTCTAAACTACTTTTTTTCTCTCTTTAACACACTCTCTAAAATCCATTAGAATCTTGAAGATCTTGACCTACATGTGCTGAATTTGTGTTTGTGAGTTCATTTAAACGATTCTAGTAGCAAAATTCTTTGCAGTCATCCTTAGATTGGCTTTGGTAAGTGTTTGTAACCTTAATTCTTTAAGTTCTTGAACTTTAGGATGATTTTGATGGATTTTTAGGGTAATTAGGTGTTGAGTCTAAAGAGTGAAGTTGTAAAACCATTCAATACCTAGACATTATCACAATTCTATTTTTGGTAATCATCTTAACTGATATTAGGTGTTGATATATGATCTTGGTCATAAAACTTGAGGTTTTGAATAAAATATGGGATTTTGACCCATTCATATGACATGCAAAGGAATATTTTGATTTTAAGTTGGTAAAACCGATTATTTTAATGTTCTATATGGTTATGAAGATTATGATAAGCAAAATATGGTTGAATTGAGGTTTTTGGAAATTTCATATAAAAAAACAGTAAGTTACTAGTTCTGTATTGATGAATGCATGACCGAGCACCATAAGGCACGACCGTGCATACCGATAATGGACACAGATTTGATTTGTCGGGATCATGGCTGGTGACTGACTAGAGACTTAGTCGACACGGGCATGCCTTGACCAGACACGACCATGCCTTTTTTTACCATAATACATAAAGTTAGAATTTTGAACCTGGATAGACATAAGGCTTGGTTTTAGATCAATAGGTGGTGAAACTTATTGATTAACCTTATTGTGACCCTAATTAGAACCTATTGGATAATTGATTTGTCAAAGGTTCATGTGAACGTGATGGCTAGAGCCGGTATCACTAGTCTTGGCGTAGGCTACGTCGGGCATGTTTTAGTTCTTCAAATTTTGATGTTTTTAACTTAGAACTTGTATGTCGAGTTATCATATGATCTTATAAACTAATAATACTAACTTGTGGTGTTGTATCTGTAACGAACCAACTTTCGGAGTTACCTTATAATACATTCATTATATTGTAGGGGTGTATTTAAATAAAAATAATGTTGGAGGGGGCTTTTAAAAAGATTGAAATACCTAGTTTTGGTTACAAGGAGTCATTTTGATAGATGGAGGGGTTGTTTTGTATTTAACACAAACTCAATTTGGGTTAAATAACTTGATCAGGCAAAAACACACACTTGTGTGTGTCTCTTGCGAATTTGGGAAGGGAGAAAGAGGACTTGATCCTGAAATTCGGATTTAGAGCTTGCATACTTGGATTGATGGGTTAGATTGCACAACATCTTCATCATAATCAAGTG
Source organism: Smallanthus sonchifolius (assembly GCA_023525975.1). Lineage (NCBI taxonomy): Eukaryota > Viridiplantae > Streptophyta > Magnoliopsida > Asterales > Asteraceae > Smallanthus > Smallanthus sonchifolius. The sequence continues at coordinate 94,787,362 of CM042021.1, read as the reverse complement.
TGTATCATATTTTCTCTTTTTCATCCACTAAAATTGTTGTTCTTGATGGGTGTTGGGTCATGAACCCTAAATGGACAAAATTAATGGTAGTGATGAATCAATTGTTAGTTAGGGTTGTTAATCTAGCATTACTAAAGCTAGATGAGTATTCAATTCATGCTAATTTCACTAATTGGGAGTTTTGAAATTTAGGGTTCTTGAGAACCCAATTTGGGGATTTTTCAATTGGTGTGTTTAAATGGTGAATTATGTGTGGATAAATGTTTATGGTATTATATAAATACATTTTCAATTAGAAAACCTAAATGATTTGGTGAATTATTAATTGGTTGAAATGGTGGAAATTGGTTGAAAACCTTAACGGGCCAAAATGGGTTGATTTTGATTATGAAGGATAAAAGCTTATGTAAAGCTATGTAAACCCAGATTATATGATAGTGAAGATCATAAGATCTTGGGTGGGAGTTAAACTTCAATTGGTGAATGTATTGGGGTAAATTGGATTATTAAAACATGTGGAATGTTTAGGTGATCAAGGCATTAAAGATGTTAGCTTTGAAGAACAATTGGAATCTTCATTGTCAAAGGTAAGTGCTTTGTAATTACTTAGTAGTGGGTAAGTAGTTTATATGTAAGTAGATAATGTGGTAAATTCTATTTAAATGTTGTATGTTGATTTTTACTATGTAGCATATGGTCAAACTAAAGTGTGAATGTGGTAAAAGTGGTGTAGTTGACTACTGTGGTACACCAATTAAAACAAACAAAATTGACTTAATGGGTAATAAGTCAAATTATTGTGGAAAATGGTGAGATTGTTGTAAAAGTGACTTAATGTGGTATAAGTCAAACCATTGTGGGTAATGGTGAAATTGATATAAAATTGACTTAATGTGGTATAAGTCAAACCATTGTAGATAATGGTGAAATTGTTGTAATTTGACCTTAGTGGTATATGGTCAAACTATTATGTTAAATTTTGGGTGTTAAAGCTTATTATTAGAGCAGTGGTTTGGGGGATTTGGTGTGCGAGACACCAAACTCAAACCTATAATGCTCTTGATATGGTCGAGAAATGAGAATCCAAAAATGGCATGACCGAGACTCGGGGCTTAAGGGCGAAAAGTTAGTAATGATTAATGTTGTTTGTTTTAATTGGTGTCCAATGTGAACTAATTGTGCTGAAAGTTGTTGAGGGATTCGTTATATGGAGATAGTGAATGTAATTGGGAATATTGCATTATCAATCATGCCTGGCCAGTATGATTCACAATGTAACATGTGGGAATACCTTCATGATAAACATATGATGATGAACACCGACAATGAGTAAGTGAAGGTGGTTATATGTGTATACGTATATATTATATGTTTGTGCATAGATGACGGAGTGGGGTAAATAAATATACACATAGGAAGAAGTAGTACCTTATAGAGTAAGACTAGAGGCCTATAAGTAGGTAGAGCACCTACAAACTTATTACTACAAAGTCGGGGATGACTGAGGGGAAACATATCTTAGTGGGCGGAAATTATAGATGGATGTCTGTTTAAAGACTCACGTATGAAAGAGTTTATGGGTGTATTACCTCGAGGATGGGGATAAGTTTGGGATTAGTCGGGGAGAAATGGAAAGCAATGTTTTAGTGGAGGATGACTAAACCTTTCCATAATGTTGTGCCAATTTTCCTTCAAGGAAGATAGGAGCTCACTGAGGAGGTACTTTGAAGAACCGCATGAAGCCTTAAGGGCGGGAGGATCAAACGTGGTCGAATACGTAGAGGAAGGAAACCTTGTCTTCACAAGGGGTTCGTGGTGTGCGAGCCAAAGAAGTAAAATCGTAGGAGTTTATTCGTTGATTAACAAACAATGCATCATTATAATGGTATTGGCTTTGAAGCAATCCAATGTGATGGGCGGATAGAGTACTACTCGCGGGAGTCGACTCCGAAAAATGGCGGATAAGAAGTTGGGAGTTCTCCGAAGGTAGAAACGCTCAAGAGCGTGAGGATAATGAAACGGGGTGAATTCAAGAGATGTTCTTGAGTTAGCTTTATCCACAAGCTGTTGTGGATCTTGTAATTGGGAGTTTTCTTCACGTACGTTAGACCAGGTGAGATAATCAAAAGATTGTGGGCATGTCGTATGACTTAGTGTGGTCTTGCCCAAATCTTGGAATATCGGAGGGAATGAAGATAGATCGGCTTTCTCGATACTATCGGTTGACTTTTAGAGTGGATTCTCCTTCGTGGTGTACAGCTCGGGTGGAGTTGATTATTATTATGTGATGTAAGGATATCAAACTCGGGAAACTAGTGGGGTGTGAGCATGAGTTTGTGGTGGCTTCAGGAAAGCCAAATATTCTAGCCGAGCTAGAAATCCCTTGGGAGACAATACTTGTTGTTGCCGTATGTGTGGGAAGATATACAGGTGGAATTATGGGACACACTACGCCATAGCGTTCTAGTTCTAATCATGTGTGCTTCGTTGTTTATAAATTAGGACGAATTCGAAGTGAATGTCCCGAGTTTAAAGCACACGAATAAAAAGGGGAGAAAATAGAAATTTTAAGGCTATCGAGCCAAACATTTCTAACTACCAAAGACGTGACTGGAGTCTTTTGGAATATTTGTTGGATGAGAATCTATGTGAATCAGTGGATTCAGAGGCGATCAACATTGCAGATTTATAATGTTGACAATTGTGTGAATCGAAAGAGGTGGGTGAAACAATCACATGGAATGGAGTCCAACGATTGTAGTTAAAGTTGTGTGGCTACTTAGTAACCATACCAATGTCGTGTATGACTAATGGGTGATGTGTCGACCCGTTCTCGCCTAGAGACGGTGAAACATGTGGCGCATGAATTGATGTATGCCTGGCTCATGCCATTGACACCAACCAGAGCAATGGAATACTTGATGTTCCAGTTGTGAAGAAGTTCATAAGGGTTTTATACCCAAATGTCACATCTTAGGGAGCAACCGTTCTCTTGAGGAAAAGTACAATGGAAGAATTTAAATGTACATTTGTCGGGTTTGAACAGGTCTCTAAGTTCTAGTTCAACAATGATGGTAGAGGAGGACGTTATCCAATGAATGGTATCATTTCTGTTATGAATACTATGGGATTGCGGATGTAACTTTCTGGCTCATTAGAAGTTACGCAGTTTATGTCGATCATTGTGAAAGGTGTGTAGACCCATGTATGCTAATACGATGGTCGTTTATTCGATTATAGTCATTTTTATTTTCGAAGAAAAGTCGTTCAAGCTCATTATCTTTGTGAGTTTCCTGAAATTCCTTTAAGGGAGAAGCCTTTCTTCTAAATGATTTGGTGTGCCATTTTGGCTTTTGTGGAAATCCATTTGGATGACGCGGTGAATTCTGAAGACATTTATGTTGACCCGAAAATGATTGAAGTAATCAATGGGTATATAGTGATGGAGTCTTAGAACTTCATACGTGGTGTTTGAACTCTTAGAATTTCATAACTAGTGATTGAAAATGAAGTGTTTGAACTTCAAACGGGGATTTTAAGATTGAGATCTTTGAATCTCAATGGATGACTTACGTGAAAGTTGTTGGGATAAACAGGGTGTTGGAATTATGAAAGAGGTTTTGGCTAAGGAATTTGACGCATCTTTCTATAGGGAGACCGTATGCCTTGTCGGTTGTCTTTGTGCCTCGTGCATTAGACTCTGTTATGTCTTTATGCAACGAGGCAGGATTATCGCATATTCTCCATGATAGTTGTGGGCTTGCATATAGAAATTAAAGGAGAGAACTTGGAGAGGGAACTGATGAATCTATATGTGGGCGAGCGTTAAAAGGTTGAGTTGAAGTACTTGAACCTCATCGGTGTCTTTGAAGTCTCCGAACTTCATGTGTGTTCTTGAATGGGGCATTAGGTGTAGGAAAGTGAGACACTTATTAGTCTCATGAGTTGTTGTATGTTTGTTTTAGGGTTTAACTTTTGGTGGATGGGGATGAAAGGAGGCACAATCAAGTGTGTGATTATAAGTGTCTCACTTTCCTACGGGTTAGGGCCGAATACCAAAAGGGAACCTACTCTTCCAAGTGGTCGGAGAACCTTGGTTCAAGAAGTGTGTGATACGACATGCTAGATCTGTACATTTTGAGTCGGATTAAGGTGTTAGATTCTTTCTTGATTTGGAGGAAACTAGGTGACTAATTACCATTAGTTGAAAGATGGTGTCATCTTATTTACTATTTGAGTATTCATATGCCAATAATTGAATTACTAAATGGTGAACGATGTCGAATACCGTTTGGTTGGGTGGCATTGAATGTCGTGAGACTAAGAATCATGGTATGATTCAAAACATAGCTCGAAAGATCATATTTATTGAGTGTGATTGAAAAATTCACTCAAGGTAGATAGAAAACCCTAAGTGGATTTAAGGAGGAGGTGTACTAAAATTCAAATGGGAACTTTGGCGATATAAAAGAGTCCCTTATAAAGAGGGTGTATTGGGTTCGGAAACGTGGGAGGCCAAGTCCCCGTTTGATGGATTGTTCAGACTTCACTTTTGTTTGTTAAGTGGTATGCTGTTAGGAGTTACCCGAGGGATCGTGTAGACTTCATGTTACATTCCTCGTGATTTATCCACAGGAATGCAGGGCGAGAGAGGTGGATGTTGTATGTTCATCTAGAGAAACTGGTGGCTACCTTAGGTAACTAGGGAAACGCTTGTGGTATAAGCAGATTAACCAAGTTTTCGTTCAGCGGAATCATTATATAAGGGGCGGAAACTACTCGAGAATCTGAGGATAGATACTTGAGTGTTACCGTAATCTTTTGGTGAATCGGGTTTCGGGGACGAAACCCAAAATTAGGGGGTGTGATTTGTAATGAACCAACTTTCGGAGTTACTTTATAATATATTCATTATATTGTAGGGCTGTATTTAAATAAAAGAATGTTGTAGGGGGCTTTTAAAAAGATGGAAATACCTAGTTTTGGTTACAAGGAGTCATTTTGATAGATGGAGGGGCTGTTTTGTATTTAACCAAACTCAATTTGTGTTAAATAACTTGATCACGCAAAAACACACACTTGTGTGTGTTTCTTGCGAATTTGGGAAGGGAGAAAGAGGAGAAAAGAGGACTTGATCTTGAAATTCGGATTTAGAGCTTGCATGCTTGGATTGATGGGTTAGATTGCACAACAACTTCATCATTATCAAGTATGTATCATCTTTTCTGTTTTCCATCCATTAAAATTGTTGTTCTTGATGGGTGTTGGGTCATGAAACCTAAATGGACGAAATTAAGGGTAGTGATGAATCAATTGTTGGTTAGGGTTGTTAATCTAGCATTACTAAAGCTAGATGAGTATTCAATTCATGTTAATTTCACCAATTGGGAGTTTTAAAATATAGGGTTCTTGAGAACCCAATTTGGGGATTTTTCAATTAGAGTGTTTAAATGGTGAATTATGTGTGGATAAATGTTTATGGTATTATATAAACATATTTTCAAGTGGAAAACCCAATTGATTTGGTGATGTATTTATTGGATGAAATGGTGGAAATTGGATGAAAACCTTAACGGGTCAAAATGGGTTGATTTTGATTAGGAAGGATAAAAGCTTATGTAAAGCTATGTAAACCATGATTAGATGATAGTGAAGATCATAAGATCTTGGGTGGGAGTTAAACTTCAATTGGTGAATGTATTGGGGAAAATTGTATTACGAAAACATGTGGAATGTTTATGGGATCAAGGCGTAAAGATGTTAGCTTTGAAGACCAATTGGAATCTTCATTGGTGAAGGTAACTGCTTTGCATTTACTTAGTAGTGGATAAGTAGTTTATATGTAAGTAGATAATGTGGTAAATTCTATTTACATGTTGTATGTTGATTTTGACTTTGTGGTATATGGTCAAACTAAAGTGTGAATGTGGTAAAAATGATGTAGTTGACTAATGTGGTACATAGTCAAACATAATGTGGTAAATAGGTGTAGTTGACTAGTGTGGTGTATAGTCATACAAAAATATAGAATGTGGTGTTTTGATGAAATTGACTTACTGAGTAATAAGTCAAATTATTATGGAAAATTGCGAGATTGTTGTGAAAGTGACTTAATATGTTATAAGTCAAACCATTGTGGATAATGGTGAAATTAATATAAAATTGACTTAATATGGTATAAGTCAAACCATTATGGATATTGGTGAAATTGTTGTAATTTGACCTTAGTGATATATGGTCAAACTCTTATGTTGAAATTAGGTGTAATTAGACTATGCGGTTAATAGTCAAACTTGAATGTGCAAATATGGTAAATATGTGTAATTAGACTATGTGGTTAATAGTCAAATTTGATTGTGCAAAAGTGGTAAACAGATGTAACTTGACTTATGTGGTTATTGGTCAAACTAATGTGTGATATGTGGTTAAATGGTGTAAATGAGTCAATGTGGTCAAGAGTCAAGTAGAGTGTAGAATGTGGTAATATTAGACTAAAATTGGCTTAATATGGTAAAAGTCAACCGTTGGTGGTAAAAAGGTAAATTAGTTGATTACATGAAGTGTGGATACTTGATGGAGGTGTTTACGTGAAGTCAAATACTTCACAAGTCGTAGTGAGGTCAAGTACCTCACGGGTGAAAGTGAAGTAGTCAAAAACTCCATGCGAAAAACGAGGTGTGGTTCTCGCAATAGACATGTGGATATGTCAAATTGATGAAGGGTGAAACGTTAGGACTTGTATGGGTCAAAATGTGTTTAAGTTGTAGGTCGTTGTATGCCTAAACAACTAATTGATTGAACTTGGAGTTAAACACTTCACGGGTGCAAAACGAGTTATGGTTCTCGTTTCGGACATGTCTAATAATTGATATTTTGACCTTGGGTGTTTAAAACATCCACAAAATGTTGTTGGTGGTTTAAAACGACTAAAGGTCGAGTCGGGAGAGTCAAAAATGCCAAAAAAATGCAAATTGGGGTTGCCTGGTGCTGGGCTGGAGTATTGGACGCCCCCTGGGCTAGTGGGACTCCTGATGGGTTCTGTTTGCGTCTGGGACGCCAGTTGGCTGAATTTTTGAGTTTTCTTCCTAGGACACTTTGGGGGTATTTGGACTTGCTGTATCATTACTAATGGTTATTTGTGATGTTTTGAATGTAGGGAAAGCTCCGTAATGATCTCGGGTCTCGCATCAAGTGGATTGGATTCTCGTGGTCGTGTTTTGCAATCGTTTTTGTTAATATTCTCGTGTGGAGTCTTTACAAACTATTTGGAGTTATTACAAGTTGTGGATAACTTGTTGGCATTTTTGTTTAAACTAATTAAGGTAATTATGTTAGTTTAATTCGTGTTTGTAAAACTTAATGTGTGATACGTTAAATGTTTTTTTGGGACCTAACTTCCCCGTTGTTTTAAAAGTTTAAATCGGGTTGAATTTTGGGTGTTACAATATCACTCTTGGTAATGATCTTGGATGAGATGGAGATGACGAAAAAGTGCCCAGGACAACGTTAAAACACCTCGATGTCGGATAACTCTTCTTGATTTTTGGATTGAGGAACAAAACAATTAATTGATAGTTTTCAAAATATATTTTTACAAGTGTTTATTAAATAATAATTTTATTTAGATTATGGTTATGTTATAAAGAATGTGGTGGAGATTTATAAACTAGTTATCACGTTGTTTTATGTTTGAATCTTATTATTCCATTTCAAATTAGGGTCTTACACTAGAGAGGCTAAGGCTAAGAGAAAAGCATATGAAGAGGCACAAATTAATCCTGAAACAAAGAAATATTTTCTTATAGACATTAGAGATCAACTTGTAATTTGTAACATCTCGAATTTGAGTGCGGGATTTCGAACAAGGAAAGGTAAGGCGATTTGGGCCTTGGGCCTTGTTACGATTTGGGCCGAAGGGAAGGGGAAAGCGCATGGGCCAAGGGTCCATCAAAACCCTTTCCTTCCACCCACAACCCCTCATTAAGCCCCTTCCATTCGATTCTAGAGAGAGAGAGAAGCTAGAGAGAGAAAGTCCTGGTTTTCATCCCCGAGCTTCAAGGATCGTTGGTACGGGTCTCTAGAGTGTTTAGCTGTGTAGAGGAAGCGTTTTCAGGTAACGGTTCATCCTAGATATGAGTTTTTAAGTTTTGTTGGGTTTTATAGTTTCAAATCAAAAGGTTAGATTTTACGTTTCAAACTAGAAATTAACTTTAGATCTAGCATCACGAGTATAAAACACTTGCCGCCATTCCATGCAGAAACACTAGGTTTCTGCTGGGAAATACGACCAAGCGAAACTAGGGAGCGAAAGTGTTCATGAAGCGAAAATGGCGAAGTGTTGCCTAGGACTCAGTTTCGCTATGAGAAAGGAAGTATCATAGTGTCGTTGATAGTATTAGTTTCGCTTGGGTCTGTTAAGCGACACTAAGGGGTAGTTTTGCTGGAAATTAATAACACGGACAAGAGTATAGTTTCGCTAAGAATGATGGGGGAGAAACTAACCCTAGTTTCGCTTAGATCAGAATAAAGTTTAGAACTGACATGTTTGACTATCGATTCAGATTTCGAGCGTCTTCAGTTGGGTCTAGATATGAAATGCCCCAAACTGGGTACATCTCATAGTTGGCACAAAACATGATAACGTAGTTCTTAAACCATTAATCAAAATATATTACAGCAGAAGTCTCCTTTTAAACATTCGAATTCATAAACAATAAGTAAACATTGTTAATTCATAAACTATCGGGAACAGGAAATGTCAGGTATTCAGCGCAGCAACCTGATGTCCATGCTATCCAGCCCTCATGGCTCGTTTACTTTACTTTTCCTACCTGTCATGCATACTAAAAGTCAGCTAACGCTGGTGAGTTCTATCTTTACATTAAGCTGAAAACTTTCTTTTAGGTAGCTTAGTTTTAAAAAAAAAAATAAGCTTTTCTTTCTGTATTTTTAAAACACTTTAACTTTACTTTAAAATTTTACAACGTTACAATTATAAAACTGTTACGTTATATCTTTTATTTAAAACTTTACTTTTGAGGTAACCGGTTAAGGTGTCCTCCTTTACTCTTTGCAATTTTACGTTTCACTTGTACAGGACAAGTGACTATAACATACTTTAACTATCACATATGGATCATTGCCCTAGGGTAAGATCACTTTTCTCGCTTACACCTTAGGGTAAGACTTTTTACTTTGTTGTGCCCACACCTCAGGGTGGGACTTTCTCGCTTACACCGAAGTGAAGACTCCTTTGCCTGCTCACACCTCAGGGTGAGACTTTCTACATTGTTTGCTCACATCTCAGGGTGAGACTTCTACTTTGCTTGCCTGCAGGACTTTTTACAATGCAACTACTATGCAATTATATTATGTCACATAATGTAATGCCATTGAAACACATAACACATAGACAAATAACACATATTAACACATAAGCATATAATATGGCATATGTCACTGTCACTGTCAAGCTGCACCGAGATGCAACTCCTTTACCATTCTTTACTTTGCTTACTTTCTTGAAATTACATTTCAAAGATAGTACTATTCTTCTTAACACTTTAACTTTCTTTTTATAAAAAAAATGATCTTTTATAAAAAGTTATGCCTTTCTCTTTCATTTTATAAAAATAACATTTTATAAAATACTATACTTTGTCTTTCATTTTATAAAAATAACATTTTTATAAAATACTATACTTTGTCTTTCAAATCTTTCTACCAGTATGCATGCCCGCCCAAAACCGTTAGGGAAAAAGGGCAATAAGAACTCACCTGACTTCTACGGGTTTATCTCACTTTTTAAGAAAACTTCAAGCTAGGTAGGATGCTAACATATCTGTCAAGGGTCACGAATGGAAGAAGGTTATAACCTATATGTTTCATCCGAAAACTTCCTGTCCGAAATCGTTTTCGACCAAAATCTATTTCGGTCGAAAACATTATGTCCGAAAAAAATTTCGATCGAAATGTTTTTCGACCGAAAACTTTTTCTCTTGAAAGTATTATGTCTGAAAACTACTTGTGTTTTAACTACTAGCATCGATAACCATCTTTCTATACGTCTATCAAATGTTCTTCATTAAAATAATTAATCTTTGCCGATTATTATTTGTCATAAATGTCTTTCTTACATGTCATCCTCAACACGGTATTCATAACCCGAACTAGTATTGATTATTCTACGGGTTGAAGAGATATACCTTCCTGAACACGGCATCTAGAATACGATCTTGTACCGTACCCGCAACTTGACCATACGGACTCTAAATCGGATGATTCGAAAATCCAAGAACTCGTCTCGACACGTTGGTCTTCAACTAAAGGTAATTCTTTGTCGTCAACCCTCGTCAAACTCTCATCATTTTCATGCCGTGAAACCGTCATCATTTCCCTTTTCATGGAATCATTATCATCGCATCTTCATCATCACATCATTATTATCATATCATCAACATATCATGATCATCATCATCCTAGAATCATTATCATCATCATCATCATCCTAGAACTAGTCCCACCATCCTTGCCGTGAAACTCCTACAACAACCGCCACCGTTTCTTCTGTGAACCACCAACCAAACCGGAGACATACGAGCTATAATTGCTGCCATATCATCACCATCGTCCATAGCCTTGAAGCATGTACGACCACCACTATCTTTTTCGCGAGACCCGTACAACCATACTAACCACTATTCTTTCATCGTTAACCAATGTGACCAGTTACCTTGCATTAACCATCGTGAACTACCACCACCATGAACTACCACCTTGAAACCACCACGTCGCCACCGTAATGTTCACCTTCCTGAGCTTTAATTTAGCACAAGCCCCCTCTACTTTGTATAAATTTAATTTTTCACCTTTTAATTAAATTAGCATTTAAATTATCGTGCCATACTTCCGTTCTCGACAACATTAGTCTTTAACAAAATCTCGCGTCTTAAGTGTTAGAGAATTTGGGATGTTACAAGATAGTACCTTTGAGCTAGCTGATAAGGTGAGTTCTAATCCCCTTTCCTGCCTACTTTTGGGGTGGTGTGCATACTTAGCAAGCGTTTATTATATTTTTATATAAATAAGTAAAAGTAAATGACATGTATAAATAAAAGTTTGAAAGAAGCAAAAGAATGTTTTATGTAAAGAATGACATTTATGAAATGTTTACAAACGGTAAAATTGTTTTTAAAAGAATGAAGGTAAAGTTTCAAAGAAAGTCATTACATTAACAAAGAAGTAAAGATAACTTTTCCTTCGGGAATAAGTATCAAGTCAAGTTATGGTGCCTTCAGAAACATATGTTACTATGTACAGAAAAATTCAGTTATGGGCAATGTCCCCCCTCTATAAGAACCTTTGGGGTTCACGAATGGTTGTACAACTGGTTCTTAGTGACAAGGAGAAACGACGTTTACTCATAAGGGCTTTGTGCTAATTTTTCCTACATAGAGTTAAAGAGCCTTAGGTGACATGTTGTCTTCCTAGAGGTAAAGAGCCTTAGGAGACATAGTGAGTAGTGAATCCTAGATGTAAAGAGCCTTAGGATAAGCTACAGTTACAAATGGATTTGACGGAATGGTGACAGCGTCGTAGCCCTAGTTACGGTGATCCATCATGTAATCTTTCCCTATTCTTCGGCCTTTGGACTTGAGCTATCGGGGCAATATGGAGAGAAATGGATAGTTAAAGTTTAGTTTCAACTAAGATAATTTATGAATGACTTTAAAGATATTATATGTAAAGTTTTGCCACATTGGCATTAAAAGTTATGTTTAAGCAAAACCTTCTTCTTTTATTATATGTATCAATGTTTTATGTAACCGTTAGAATTCACTCAGCATTAGCTGACTTTTAGTATGCACATCAGTTATGTGTAGGCGGCAGTTTGGATGTTGAGGATGCTTGGCTTGCTTTTAGGAGTTACCCCGAAGAGGAGATCTGGCATCCTGTTTTTATGATTAGTGTTTTATGTTTTAAGACAAGTTTGATTTGTTCCAGACAAGTTAGGTTAGACATATTATGCTTCCACTTTTTATGTTAAAGTTTTAATCGTTTCTGAAGTGATTTGATGAATGTCTCATGTGTTATGTGCGATGTGTTGATGAGTAAATCCAAATAGTGAGGTCTCCCGGGTTTGGGGCCTTATAAGTTGGTATTAGAGCCATAGTTTAAGAGATTTGGACATCCCCGATGTCCAGACTTAATCTGAGAATAAGAAGCTTATAGTAAGTAAAGTTTTTCCTTGTTAGAGCGTCAAGATAAGAATGCAGGCTTTAGTGAAATCCTTAAAGTGAATAATTAGAAAACGAGAAGTGACGTAATGATTAATTGCATATGGTCAGTGTATATTAACATCTTACCTTACTTATTATGTTCTACCTATTCCCTAGCATGACATAATTAAATTCATTTGTTCCCTATCTTTCAGTTGAGGAATGGCAAGACATGGAGGAAGAAGAGGAGGAGGACGTGGCGGTGGACGTACCGGTCGTCGCTGTAGGGAACCTGTGAACCACGAGCACGAGATTGAGGGGAGTGTTCATACTACTCATACTGACACGACAGTCAGTCGGCCCAATGGGGAGCGGGCGTCAAAAGCTGACCAAACATTTTAGTTTGAACCGGCCGAGCAGGCGGGTCTTGCCAAGAATTCATCTGAATGATAAAGGAAACCTTACCGGCCATGTTGTCCGAGGTGTTGAGGCAAGCAAATGAAGGACCCGATACAATCCCAGTGGCTACAGGACATGTGGTGCTCCCAACTACTGAAGAGCCAAATCATGCAAGAACTGTTGCACCGCCTGCTCGCGGATGCGACTACAAGGCGTTTCGTTGGTGTGATCCACCTGTGCTTAATGTGGAGAAAGATGCAGCAGATACCTTGGACCGATTCAACAAAATGGTGTCCACCATCCGCCTCAGTGAGTGCCGACCAGATCAAGAGTTCATGTTTGTTGCAAACTTGCTGAAGGGGAGGTGGCACATTGGTGGGAACCTGTGAGACAGGAAAAGGGTGACCAAGTGATCGAACTGATGAGGTGGAATGATCTGAAGGAACTAGTGAATGAAAATTTATGTCCTAAGAACGAGGTCCACAAGGTGAAAAGGGAGTTCCTGGCTCTACAAGCAGGACTCATGACTCACCCGCAATACACCTCCAAGTGCAATGAGATGGCACGTCTGGTGCCTCATCTTGTAACCACTGAGGAGATGAGAATCCACTATTATGTCCAAGGGTTGCCTCCAAAGGTTCGTACCTTTGTCAAGGCCAACACGCCGAGTACTTTTGAGTCGGTAGTCATTCGGAGTGGAGTGGTGTATGATGACATAGCCGATACTGAAGTCATCCCTGAAGAACCCAAGAAACATACGGTCAAGCAAACCAAAGAGGACCTCCAAGGTCCAAGTGAGAAGAAGACAACATTAGAAACAGATGGGACGTATGGTAAGTGTGGAAAAAATCACGGGGGTGAATGCAGGTTAGGATCAGTGGGGTGTTATAAGTGCGTAAGCATGGTCACCTTTCTCGTGAATGCCCAGACAAGCGTGTATGTTACAACTATGGCAAGAAGGGGCACTATGGAAACGAATTTAAGAAACCGAAGCCCGCAACCAAGGCAAGAGTATAACATATGACTGAGAAGAAGGATTGAGAGAAAGCTGGACGACAAGTCAGGTACGTATCTTCCTTTTCTAACTGATTACTTTTCTATATGCTCTAGTAAATCGTAGTGTAAATAGAAACATGCACCGTTGGAAACTTTCCGCTAACTAGTAGTCATCCTAGCTAGCCTAGAGGCCTTAGAAATAGAAATTGCCTCAGGATTAGACCATGAATAGCCGAAAGAGGAACCGCCTTAGACTCTCAATACTAGATAATCACAATGGCCTTCATAACCAAGCTACCCAGCACACCTACAGTTTAGGCTGTCAAACCCTAACCGACGGCGGAATACGTCGGGGCGGGACATGGAGACCGTTCAAAAGAACTTGATCCAACTAAAGTTCCATATTTTAAAATAACTCAATTGCATAACATTGTTCAACAAACAAAATCAACCAAATAAAATAAACCAAAAAAAGAAAAATAAAATACATCCACAAGTTCAATTGTTTATTTCAACTAGGTCCTCATGTCCTATATGTAGCAACTTGAAAGATGAACTCAAAGATTTGCACCTGAAACATGATGAAAACAAGGGCAACTAAAAATAGTTGGTGAGCATACATAGGTTTTGATATCACGAATAGTTTTCAAGTGTTTATGTACAATTCGTATGAAACATGGCAAATAAGGCATTTATAGAGAACCACTATAGTAAACCGGTGCACAATCAAACCTTGTGACATGTGAGGCATAACGCTCAATGTTACCCATGTGTATTGTCGACAACAATCACCCTACCTGGGTGGATTTGTCAAACGCAATAGATCTACCATTGTTACAGTTGGCTTGTACGGAGTTAATGATTGTACTTGTCATGAATGTAGTCTAGCTCATAGTGTTCAAGCATAAGGCACAAAAGTACACAAATGTACATGATGTTTGAATTGTATAAATTGCAAAAAGTTCAATGTAATCATGTTTCACCCAAAAAATGTAAAAATATAAAATGTGGGGCTATGTAACTCACATGTAATAGTAGTTTGTAGATCACACGAGCAAGGTGTTGCACAAGTGATTAGCTAACCACAAGGTTAACCTATGATTGAATTGTATAAAGTGTATCAATGACATGCACATGTGACTAGGGGAAGTCATATTGCCCAAAGGGATTGGGTGTGGTCTTGTTCAAAATAAATGTATACTTGTTTATGTTTCAAAGGTTGTTTATGAAATCTCATGTAAAGTATGTGTGTAAGAGTATATATGGTTGTATTTGTTTTTGAAGAAATGGATATGAGCAAAAATGATTAATCAATTTATGTACCTTTGTTTATGAATAAATAAATAAAAAAATATAATAAATCAATAAGATTTTATAAAGCGAATTAGCTTAAGTATATATGTAATTAGATAATAAAATCCTTTCATTTATTTAATTTATTATTATGAAAAGTGTTTCGAAAGGGAAGTATAATGATCTACATATTTAGTCCAAAATGTGAGAAATACGTTTTAAATATTTAATATTTTTAAACCCTAATTAGTTATTAATTTAAGGTTATATGATTTTATAAATTATATAAAAAAAATGACCGTGTACAACTTTACAAGATAAAAGGTTTATAAAATAATCATTTTATAATTTATAAAACAAGGGGGGGTAAATTAGAAGTTTTGTTTAAAACAACAATTTTAAGTTAAATTAAGTTTTAAAATAATTCCCATGTTTTATTAAAGTTTTTAAAACCATTAATAATAAAATAATTGTTTTTCCTTACAAACTTGTCAAATGTAGTATAAAATCAACCTTAGATGTTATAGGTTCTATAAATTTATTTTCATAAAATAATTTAGAGGAAGAAAAATGTAAAAAAAAAGTTTGTGAACCACCCGACTCAAACCCGGGTGGCTTCTGAGTAGGACAAGCGTACGACCACCAGACCCAAGGGTCTCTGGTGTTAATTTCCCGGTTCTAAATGGTTTTAGCATGGTTTCATGGAACACAGGCACGCAAAAAGGCCGTTGGGTATGGGATTCGAACCCACACCACCTGGTTCGACGGTGCAGTGACTTACCGACCGGAGCAGGTGGTTTCGTTGGTCTAACAAGGAAACCAATAGCATGTATACGATCATTAAATCGGAAATTAATCCCCAAATCAAATTAGCACAAAACGAACAAGAACCCTAATCCAAATTGAGTTCGATACCCTCTGTTATCTGAAATTGGCAGAAGGCTATTGTTTGCTAACTAATTACGAACTAGGAACACTAAAACTTACCTAAATTGGTGGAGTATAGACTGAGGACGAGTGAGATGAAGAATTGACTGTTCTTGGTGTTTGATTGCAATCCAGAGAGGAAATTCCGGGAGTGTAAGTGTTTAGGGGCTTGTAAAACGGATTGCGAAGGTGTGGGATCGTTTCTTATAGTCTAATTTCTTCTCAAACGCTTAATTAATTTGGGATTGCATGAAACGGCTACGGGAATGATTTCCTTAATCAATTCGTTTGATTGCTAATGAATTGGATAATCATTCGTGTTTGGAGTCGCGCGTGTAACGTCTACGCATGATCAGGAGCCATCAAACGCTATTAAATCCGTAGATTGAAACCGAATTTGGACTATGTTTGACTATGGAAAGTCAACATTAACAGTTTTGGGTTGGAATTTGAATTCAGACATGATTCACGTAAAATTAATTCGTTAAAGGTATTTGATTTAGGTCATATAACGCTTTTGAAAGACCAGTAGACTCTAAAACCAAGTAATCGATGGTTTGATGGTTGAATTTGGAATCTGTTGACTTTTCTAAGTCAAATTGCAGCCTTTGTTGACTCTAGAAAGTGAAAATACTTGACAAGTTTCAAATTGGAATGTAATGGTCTGGATTTGATGGTCCAAACGCGTAGGGGAAGGTTCAAATACCATAAGTGGGGTTCAAACTATTACAATTCTTTTGAAATTGTATATATATAATTTGATGTTTTTTATAAAGTTTATAGAACTAAAATGGTTTATTTGAAAATATTAAATATATAATTTTAATGCTAACAAATATTTTATGTGATTTGTTAAAAAAATTTCTAATATATAAATATATTTTCATAAATGCATTTAATAATGAATTTATATATATAACTATAAAATACATATATAAGAGTATGGAATACATGATTAAAGTTCCTAAGTTACATCATTGATATAATTGGTTTAATAAAAACTATATATATATATATGTATGTATTTATTGTGAATCTAAAACGTGAAATTGTATGGATGAAATATGAAATTGAAACACTTGTAGACAGGGTTTATGTAACACAATGTATTACACTAGAGATGTTATTTTTGCACTAAACAAGGCATAAGAAAATCATGGATGTTACAGTATCCCCATGTTGAGTGAATTTCGTCCCGAAATTCAATTAGTTGAGGCTACTGAATCAGGGAAAAGGTGGTGATACTTGAGTTTCATTTGATGCTCACGTTCCCAAGTAAAGTCGGGGCCACGTTTAGATTCCCATCGAACATTGATAATAGGGATACAACTTCGCTTGAGTTACTTTATCTCACGATCCATAATCTCCACAGGTTTTTCAACAAAGTGCATCGTGTCATCAATGTGCACTTCGTCAAGAGGTATATGAAGATTCTCATCGGCTAAGCATTTCTTTAGGCTGGACACGTGAAATGTTAGATGTACGTTGCTAAGTTCTGGAGGTAACTCGAGTTTGTAAGCCACTTTACCAATCCTTTTAAGGATCTTGAATGGACCCACATAGCGAGGTGCTAGCTTACCTTTCTTCGCAAAAGGGATCACACCCTTCCAAGGAGACACCTTTAGAAGTACAAGATCACCGGATTGGAATTCCAAGGGTTTTCTTTGTTTGTCGGCATATCTCTTTTGTTGACTTCTCGCTACTCGAATGTTGTCACGGATTAGAATGATCTTGTCGGATGTTTCTTGAATTAACTCGGGACAGGTGATTTGAGCTTCACCAATCTCGTTCCAACATATAGGCGAACGACACTTACGACCATAAAGAGCTTCAAAAGGAGCCATATTGATACTTGTGTGGAAGATGTTGTTGTAAGAGAACTCAATGAGGGATAAATGACTTGTTCTTTACGACTCAATGCATCGGCCACAACATTTACCTTACCAGGATGGTAACGAATCTCGCAGTCATAGTTGTTAAGGAGTTCAACCCAACGTCGTTGTCTCATGTTGAGTTCCTTTTGATTGAAAATGTGTTCGAGACTTTTATGGTCAGTAAACACCACACACTTTGTGCCATAAAGATAATGTCTCCAAATCTTCAACGCGAAGACGACCGCACCGAACTCAAGATCATGCGTCGTATAGTTCTTCTCATGAATCTTAAATTGTCTTGATGCATAAGCGATCACTTTGCCTCGTTGCATGAGAACACAACCAAGACCTCGGTTTGATGCATCACAGTAGACAACAAGATCATTATTTCCATTAGGGAGAGTTAGAATGGGAGCATTACATAACTTTTGCTTGAGGGTTTGAAAGGCTTCTTCTTGCTTTGGTCCCCACTCATAAGGCTTACCTTTATGTGTACGCGCGGTGAGAGGGACATCAATCTTTGAATCGACGGTAATAACCCGCTAGACCAAGGAATGAACGAAGCTCGGTAGGGGTTTTAGGTGTCACACCCCAACCGACGGTGGAAAACGTCGGGGTGGGACATGTAGACTGTTCATAATCTCATGGTTTACTAAAGTTGAAATAATTAAGCAATCAAATTTCATTTCATAATTCAAAACATCACATCCAACAATACAATAATAGAAATTACATAAACAAACTCGTTTAAATTAAAATACTAGGTCCTCAAACTTAAGTGAAAGCAACTTGATCAAACTCATTTATTCGTACCTGAAACATGTTAAAAACAAGGTCAACTAAAAAGTTGGTGAGCATACATAGGTTTTGACACCACAAATAAAGTTCAAATATGTTATACAATTCATACGATACATGGTATATAAGGCATTTATGGAGAATCTATAGTTAAACTAGGTGCACAATCAAACCTTGTGACTGAGGCATAACACGCAGGTTACCCAAATGTAATTGTCGGTAACAATCACCCTACCCGGGTGGGTTTGTCAGACACAATAGATCTATAAATGTTACCGTTGGCTTGTACAGAGTTAATGATTGCATGAGTATGTCATATATATGTAGTATTAACTCATAAAATTCAAGCATAAAGCACAAATAACACATAGTATCATAATATTGAATTGTATAGTTGTAAATGCAAAGAGTTTTCTAAGAGTAATCATGTTTCACCCCAAAATGTGCAAAATGTAAAAAGGGGCTATGTAAAACTCACTTGTATTAGTAGTGTAGATAACACGAGCAATAGGTATCAAAAGTGATTTTGTAATCACAAAGTTAACCTAGAGTGAAATGTATGAACTTGAATTAATAATGTGCACAAAGTCTAAGTTCTGATCTAATGTTCATTGGGTTTTGATATATATGGATTTATACAAGAGTTGTATTATTTTATGTAAAAAGATTATAAGTTGATATAAATTTGATATGAAAATGTATGTTCAAAATATATATATATATATATATATATATATATATATATATATATAATTGTCTCAGGGTTTAAGTTTGAATAATTTAAATAAATAAATTATTTATAATGCGTCTTTAAAAGTAATGTGATATTATATGTATTAAAATAAATAAATCTATTTTATTTATTTATAATGTGTCAAAACATAGGGAAAATATATATTAGTACAAGTTAACACCTTAACTGAATTTGTTAATATAAAAAGATAACTAATAAATAAATTTATTTATTTATTATCAAGTAGTATGTTCTAATAAAATAAGAAATGTAAATGTGTTATTTACATATATTAGAAAAACTTTCATTTGTTTAAATATGGTTTAAACTCTAATATATATATTTTGTTTAATAAAATAGATGATTTATAAACTTTGTTTCAAGAGAAAGTATTTTTATAAAATCTTGTTACAATATTTATACAAAATTAGGTAATTAAATACTTTGTTTAACAATTAAATAATTTGATTTAAAGTATATTTTTTTTCAAATGATAAAAATGAGATTTTAAAAAATTAAATTGGTAAAAATAGTTGTTTTATGTCTAATATTGCAATTTATTGTACTAATTGGTTCTAAATGATGTTAAGTTTGTAAAAATATTTTTTTTATAATAATTAAAAACGGTTCAAAAAAATAAACACAAGCCACCCGGCTCGAACCCAGGTGGCTCCTGTGTAAAGAGTGCAAGTTACCACTGGACCAGGGGCACTATCCGTGAAACATAACAGGTACGGAATCTTATAACATGGTGTTACAGTGGAGCCGGTTCTGGTTTTAAAGTTTGCACAAAATGGAGCCTGTCTTATGGGTTTCTAACCCACGCCACGCGGTCCGATGGTGCAAGGACTTAACCAGTCGGACCGAGTGGTTTTGCTGGTTAAGTAGGGATGTTAAAAAAATTAAAACGCTAAACGATTTGATTCAGAAAAACCCAATTTGAATCCGTATGAACAAGCCATGATTTTCAATTGAAATTGAGTTTGATGCCCTCTATCATATGAAATTGATAGAGGGCTTTTGATCCTCGAGTAAAGACAAAACTAACGACATAACACATACCTGAAATGGTTGCGTATAGAGGGTCAACGGCTAGAGGATCAGAATTGGACTTTTTGGTACTCGATCGATGCTCAGAGACTAAATGCGGTGGGATTGGAGGTTGGGAGAGTTTGTAATAGATTGTACGAAGGTGTGTGGCAAATTAATTTGTTCAATTCTACCTAAAATGCATGATCCGATTAGGAGTTTGAATATGACAACTATCGAATGAATTACGCGTCAAATTGGATGAATGCGAGTGAATTGAGTCGTGTATATGGTCTGCATTCATGCAAGGTCTGATTTCGCGTGATTCGCGGGATTGAAAGCGTTTCAATTTCGTGTTTAGGGAGTGATTTGGGCTCGGTTTGACTCTGAGGAGTCAAACCTGTTTGAATTTGAAATCAGCCGCGAATTTGATCGAATTGAGATGGTAATTCGGCCGGGATGAGGTCGATATTTTCTTTGGAATCCATTGCAAGACCAAAACAGTCGGGCTCGGCCAATTTTGAATGCTGGAATGCACAAATTCAAAGTTGTTTGACTTTAAAAAAAGTCAAAATAGGTCAACATTTGTGAATGGTGTCAAAATTGGATGAAGGGGGGTTCAAATTCAAAGGTGGGGGTTCAACCAAATTGTTTAAAAGTGTAATTAATTATCTAAATACATTTATGAATTGATTTTTGTTAAAAGATTTTAAAACTTTAAAATTTTTTTATAAATAAATAGGTTTTGAAATGTTTTAATATTTTATATAATTGACTTTCATATGTCTATATGTCATATATAAAATAAATATACCTATATATATTGTAACATATATAATCCTTTTAAAATGGGTGTGTATAAAAATTTATGGGTAGTATTGAATGAAAAACATGGACTATAATGTTTGCACACATAATACTAAGTATTGAAATTGAAATTGAATTATTTGATTAATGCACTAGAACCAATACAGAAAAATCAAGAATGTTACATTAGGCGTACTCCAATTCTTTACAGCTTCGATCTTAGCAGGGTCAACATGAATACCCTTCTCATTGACAATGTGACCCAACAATTGAACTTCCTTCAACCAAAATTCACACTTAGAGAATTTGGCTTATAGTTGCTCTTTCCTCAAAAGGTCTAAAATCAATCTAAGATGTTGTTCATGATCTGCTTTAGTCTTGGAGTAGATCAAGATATCATCAATGAAGACGATCACGAATTTATCTAAGTAAGGTTTGCATACACGGTTCATGAGGTCCATGAAAACCGTGGGTGCATTGGTCAACCCAAAAGGCATAACTATAAATTCGTAATGAATGTATCTTGTACGAAAGGCAGTTTTTGGAATATCTTCCTCATGCACACGAAGTTGGTGTTAACCGGATCGAAGATCAATTTTTTAGAAGTAGGTTGAACCTTGAAGTTGGTCAAAGAGATCATCAATCCTTGGCAACGGATAACGATTTTTGATGGTAAGTTTGTTGAGCTCACGGTAGTCAATACACATACGGAATGAGCCATCCTTCTTCTTTACGAATAAGACAGGTGCACCCCATGGTGAATGATTTGGACGGATGAAACCTTTATCAGAAAGTTCTTGAAGTTGACTTGCAAGCTCTTGCATTTCAGAAGGTGCGAGTCGGTATGGAGCTTTGGCTACGGGATTAGCTCCGGGCACAAGGTCGATACTAAACTCAACTTGTCGAACGGGTGGAAGACCGGATAGATCTTCGGGAACACTTCAGGAAAACCTAAATGAGGGGAATGTCTTGAATATCCTTCTCCTTGTCCTTCTTTTCAACAACATGGGCTAAGAAGGCTACGTAATTCTTTCGTAAGTACTTTTAGGTTGTAGTGCACAAGATGAGTTTGAGTCTATTACTAGGTTTTTCACCAAAGACTCTTAATGTGTCGCCCGATGGAAGAGGAATTCGAATGCATTTCTCAAAACAAATGACTTCGGTATGGTGATTAGATAACCAATCCATACCTATGATGATGTCAAAACTTCCTAATTGCATTGGTACGAGGTTGACGAGAAAAGTGTGTTCATTAAGTTCAAGGGAACAGTCGTGGATAACGGAGTCAATAGTGATGGGATTTCCATCTGTTACCTCAATGGTAAAAGTTTTCTCTAATTTAGTTCGTGTTTTTTCAAGTAACGGCTCAAATTCATATGACACAAAACTCCTATCAGCATCGGTATCAAATAGAATGGAAGCATATTGGTTATTAAGAAGGAACGTACCATTGACTACATCATTGTTGGCTTGGGCTTCAATGGCGTTTATGTTGAAAGCACGCCCACGAGCACCACCTTGGTTTGCCTTGGCTAGTCTTGGGCATTGGTTTCAAAAGTGGTTTGGATTACCACATTCATAGCAAGCACGCCCATTAGCAATAGCCGGTACAACTTAATTGGCAACTTGTTGATTGGCTCAGTTTCCTAGTTGACTTGATTAACAGGTGGCCTAGATCGGCAAGTGTTGGCTACTTGACCATGCCTTCCACAATTTGCACATAGACGGCATGGCATGTATGGGAAGTGATGATAATTGCATGTGTTGCACAAAGGGTTGTTTCCCCCATATGGTTTCTTGTTCAGACTTTGGGCCACAGGTGCAACTTGGTTGACCGGTGAAGCCGGTGTAACAACAGAAAAAATTTTAGCCTTACGTTTCTTGTTGTTGTGAGAAGGTTCGGGCTTGAATTCTTTAGTGGGTTCAGATGAGGTTGCTTTTTCAGTGGCTTTCCTTGCACCTTTCCTTGTTAACGTGCATGCCTTCACATGGTTTTCGGTTAAAGTGGTAGCTAGACGTATAGCGTCTTCAAGGGTGGCGGGATTTCTTCCCAACACAGTGTCGTAGATTTTCATAGGCAAACCACCTATGTATTTCTCAATGCATTGAGTAAGTGTTGTGACCATGTGGGGCACAAGGAGGCTCAACTCATGGAGACAAGTTGTGTAGACGAGGTTTTAACCACTGTCTTGGGTAAGATCCCAAAATTCAGCTTCTAGTTTCTTCATTTCATTACGGGGACAAAACTCCTCGGTCATGAGCCTCTTCACTTCATTCCATGGCAAGGCCATTGCCACATCCACACCTCGAGTCTGTTTCTCACCATTCCACCAAGTGAGCGCCCGTTTTCGGAAGACGCTCATATCATAGCGGACTCGGAGGTTGTCGGGGCAATCACTATTGAGAAAGTGTTCTCAATTCCTTCGAACCATTGGAGGAGGCCGGTGGCTCCGTCGGTACCATACAACTTGATGGGGTTGCATGAGTTAAAGTGTTTGAAGGTGCATTGGGGTGGGTTGGCACCACCACCACCACCATTAGCACTACCATTGGCACCACCATTATTGTTGTTGGCTTAAATGAGTTGGTTCACAAGTTGGGTAAGGAGGGCAGCAAGATCATTGTTGTTGTTGTTCTTCTTGTTCTTCTTCTCGTTGGCACGGCGGGGAGGCATGTTATATAACAACACAAGGAAAAGGATGAGAATTCATGAGGATTTCTTGGATATAGATAAGAAATAAACAAGCATAAATGTAACATTCCTGATTTTCCGACCCTATTTTAATTTATTTTAACTAATAAAATAACAACACGACATTGAATCATATACTTGCTCAAACCTACACTTCATTAATCGTTAGCCAATCGTATTCAATTCAAAGATTTAGAACTCATAATCATGTGGTAACACCTCTTAGAGTTAATCCAGTTAGTAATCCTGTTAGGTGTTCTGTTAAATCCTAACCAAGCTAATTCTGTCAAAGCTGAAATTGCAAGGGCTGATTTTGTAAATAACCAGAAATCCTAGTAGGCACGGTCGCGCCACGTTTTGGCACGGTCGCGCCTCTTCTGGCACGGTCGCGCCTCTTATAGGCACGTTCGCGCCTCGTCTGGCACGGTCGCGCCTCCCATCAGTTGAAACGTAAATACAGCCTTCAATCGCAAAACCATTCGAATTCGTAACCGTTTCACACTTTAACAAACCAAATTAAGGTTTTAATCATCATCTTTACGACTTATTAACCCAATCTTGTCGATCCCTCTCATAACCGTCGATCATCTTCATTGTAACCACAAATTCTTCCATTTCAATCCAAACTCTCTCAAGCAAACAAACAAACTACACCACTCGACCCTCTCTAAGGCTTTTGGACACGCTGGTTTAGTCGGGATTGTAGCAGAAGACGCCGGAGATCAAACCGTCATCGCCGGAACTCATTCTACCCGTACACCATCGATTCATTCTCCTTTCAGGTAATTGAAACCTTCCACACATTCGATTTAGTCTATAGATCAAAAGCCCCAAACTAATTTGGGCTTACAATAGTGAAATTTACACGAACCCGAATCTAGAGTTCGTTCTAAAATGGCTTAATCGAATCGTACCTTGTATGTGTTTTAAATACAATTAAACTACACAAAAAGACTAGTAATAACCTGGAGGGTGAAAGCCCTATGATTCCTAACACTATTATCATAAGAATCGACCAATTCGTTCCTGCTTTGGAACAGGCACGGTCGCGCTAGTCTTCTAGCGCGGTCGTGCTCCATGAAGACACGATCGTGCCTCTCTAAGTACGGTCGTGCCTCACCCTCTGACCCGGTCGTGCCTCTTGGCTAGACCTGGTCGTGCTATCAGAACCCTAGACACGGTCGTGCCTAGTGAGCAGCCTTGTTGTGTCTTCTGTTTGATCAACACGGTCGCGCCCGTGGTCCTAGCACGATCGTGCCTTGTCCCAGACACGGTCTTGTGTGTGAGAAAATCTTGGCAGAATACTAAAATTTATATTTTAAAACCAATAAACATTCCAAATGAATTTTCAAATAAAAATAATTAATAAAGATTTATATTGACCTTATATAAAAAGGATCAAATTCCAATTTCAAAAATTTATTCATTTAAATCTACAAAATTATATTTATACATATTTATAAAAATAGATTAACAAAAGTTATTTATTAATCTAAAACGCTCGGTACATCATTATAACTAAATGACTAAGTTACATATTTTTATATATAAATAAAGTAACGATTATTTATTTAATTTATATTTAAACAAAAATTGTTTATTTAGGTTATACTTAACTAAACCTATTACCTACATTATTTTTATAACTAAATAAATAAATAATAATTATTTAATTTATTTAGTTATTCAAACTCAAACCCTAATCAAAATGTTCTCAAAGTATTCATTCCAAATCTTTCATTTTATACAACACCATTCAAGTACAAACCATAAACTTTATACACACAACCAATTCAATCCTAGACTTAAACATAGAATATTGAGCATACTATTAATCCTATATACATTCCACACTAGGTTAACGTTGTGCATTACAAGGATCTCATTTCTAGCTAGTATTTCGTGTTAGCTACGCCTTCACACCAAATGAGTATTACATAGCCCCTTTTACTCTTTTACACTTTTTGGGGTGGAACATGAACACTATACAACACTATTACTTACACTTACACAAACTACACAAGTACAAATCCTCTTTACATTCATGTGTGCAATTTGAGCTTTATGCCCGAGTGCTAGTTGTGCTAACTTTTGTATGCGATTATGTGCAATCATTAACTATTCAAGCCGACGATAAACAATGATAGATCTATTGAGTCTGACAAACCCACCCAGGTAGGGTGATTGTTACCGACAACACAATTTTGCATGCTAGTTACAAAGGTTTGATTGTACTTGGTTACATAATAGCGGCTCCCTATAAATGCCTTATTTTATCATGATATGTAAGGATTTGTTTTATTTAAAATCTATATGCTATCTATATACAAACCTGTGTTATACTCACCAACTTTTTAGTTGACCTTATTTTATTCATGTTTCAGGTGCTATTATATGAGTTTGATCAAGACATGCCACACATAGGCTTTGGACTTAGTTAATTTTAATTCAAAAGCAAATTGTATTTCATGATGTACTTTGAAATTGATTCATGTTTTTTTGAATGGAAATGAATTTAATATATTACAATTTAGCCAACCTTGAGCTTATGAACAGTCTACATGTCCCGCCCTGGCGATTCCGCCGTCGGTTGGGGTGTGACAATAAATAATCATAATTGGATTGTACTCATTTCGTAAAATAACCATTTGAATGCTATGACATATCAAGGTTTCTTAAACTCATATAAATTTTGAGAAGACATGCTTTAGCCTATAAGTAAACACTCATCCCAGGAATTCCCAGGAAAGCATACGGATCCTTTGGTTGATTTGGATTTATATGAAATGCTTTCCTAGACAGAAAACCCAGAATACAGGTGTCACCCTTCCAGATTGCACGTGTTCTCTAATAATTAACAAAGTTTAAAACCTTGATGGGGTGTAAGAATTTTAATAGACTTGTCTCTATGAGTATGACGTTCCACATGCTATGATGATGAAGACATAGAAGAAGGTAAGAAGGATGAGAGGCTTAGGATAGAGGTATTAGTATTATTGTTTATTTTTACATTTAGGTAGAGCCTAGTAAGTCATGTAGTCTAACAAATAGGGCATCAAGTAGGTTAACACATAAAGTAGTAAACAAGTAGCACATAGCATGTAGCAAGTAACATATAGCATATAGCATGGCATAAGATGGGTGTCCTAAGGTTATAGTCTTCGTCATGGGTTTCTAATAACCTAATTCCCTATAACCATGGCTTTGATATCAATTTCTTACACCCCAACCGACGGCGGAATACGTCGGTGCGGGACATGGACATTGTTCATAAGCACATGATCCAACTAAAGTTCCATATATTAAAATAACTCAATTGCATAACATTGTTCAACAAACAAAATCAACCAAACAAAGAAAAATAAAATACATCCACAAGTTCAATTGTTTATTTCAACTAGGTCCTCATGTCCTATTGTAGCAACATGAAACATGAACTCAAAGACTTGCACCTGAAACATGATGAAAACAAGGTCAACTAAAAATAGTTGGTGAACATACATAGGTTTTGATATCACAAATAGTTTCCAACTCTTTATGTATAATTCATATGAAACATCGCAAATAAAGCATTTATGGAGAACCACTCTAGTAAATCGGTGGGCAATCAAACCTTGTGACATGTGAGGCATAACTCTCAATGTTACCCTTGTGTATTGTTGGCAACAATCACCCTACCTGGGTGGATTTGTCAAATGCAATAGATCTACCATTGTTACCGTTGGCTTGTACGGAGTTAATGATTGTTCTTGTCATGAATGTAGTCTAGCTCATTGTGTTTAAGCATAAGGCACAAAAGTATACAATTGTACACGATGTTTGAATTGTATAAATTGCAAATAGTTCAATGTAATCATGTTTCACACCAAAAATGTAAAAATGTAAAATGTGGGGCTACATGTAATAGTAGTTTATAAATCACACGGGCAGGGTGTTGCACAAGTGATTAGCTAACCACAAGGTTAACCTAAGATTGAATTGTATAAAGTGTATCAATGACATGCACATGTGACTAGGGGAAGTCCTATTGCACAAAGGGATTGGGTGTGGTCTTGGTCAAAATAAATGTATACTTGTTTGTGTTTCAAAGGTTTTTTATGAAATCTCATGTAAAGTATGTGTGTAACAGTATATATGGTTGTATTTGTTTTTGAACAAATGGATATGAGGAAAAATGATTAATTAATTTATGTACCTTTGTTTATGAGTAAATAAATAAATAAAATATAATAAATGAATAAGATTTTATAAAGCTAATTAGTTTAAGTATATATGTAATTCGATAATAAAATCCTTTCATTTATTTAATTTATTATTATGAAAAGTGTTTCGAAAGGAAAGTATAATGATCTAAATATTTAGCCCAAAATGTGAGAAATACGTTTTAAATATTTAATATTTTTAAACCCTAATTAGTTATTAATTTAGGGTAATATGATTTTGTAAATTATATAAAAAAATGATCGTGTACAACTTTACAAGATAAAAGGTTTATAAAATAATCATTTTATAATTTATAAAACAAGGGGGGGAAATTAGACGTTTTGTTAAAAACAACAGTTTTAATTTAAATTAAGTTTTAAAATAATTCCCATGTTTTATTAAAGTTTTTAAAACCATTAATAATAAAATAATTCTTTTTCCTTACAAACTTGTCAATTGTAGTATAAATCAACCCTAGATGTTATAGGTTCTATAAATTTATTTTTATAAAATAATTTAGAGTAATAAAAATGTAAAAAAAAGTTTGTGAACCACCTAGCTCAAACCCGGGTGGCTTCTGAGTAGGACAAGCGTACGACCACCAGACCCAAGGGTCTCTAGTGTTAATTTCCCGGTTCTAAATGGTTTTAGCATGGTTTCATGTAACACTGGCATTCAAAAAGGTCGTTGGGTATGGGTTTCGAACCCACGCCACCTGGTTTGGCGGTGCAGTGGCTTACTGGCCGGACCAGGTGGTTTCGCTGGTCTAACAAGGAAACCAATAGCATGTATACTATCATTAAATCAGAAATTTATCCCCAAATCAGATTAGCGCAAAACGAACAAGAACCCTAATCTAAATTGAGTTTGATACCCTATGTTATCTGAAATTGGCAGAGGGCTATAGTTTGCAAACTAATTACGAACTAGGAACACTAAAACTTACCTGAATTGGTGGAGTATCGACTGAGAACGATTGAGACAAAGAATTGACTGTTCTTGGTGTTTGTTTGCAATCCAGAGATGAAATGCCGGGAGTGTGAGTGTTTAGGGAGCTTGTAAAAGGGATTGCGAAGGTGTGGGATCGTTTCTTATAGTCTAATTTCTTCTCAAACGCTTAATTGATTCGGGATTCCTTGAAATGGCTACGGGGATGATTTCCTTAATCAATTCGTTTGATTGCTAATGAATTGGATAATCATTCGTGTTTAAAGTCACGCGTGTAACGTCTACGCATGATCAGGAGCCGTCAAACGCGATTAAATATGTAGATTAAAACCGAATTTGGACTATGTTTTACTCTGGAAAGTCAACATCAACAGTTTTGGGTTGGAATTAGAATTCAGACATGATTCACGTAAAATTAATTCGTTAAGGTATTTGATTTAGGTCATGTAACGCTTTTGAAAGATCAATAGACTTTAAACCATGTAATCGATGGTTTGATGGTTGAATTTGGAATATGTTGCTTTTCTAAGTCAAATCGTTGCCTTTGTTGACTCTAGAAAGTCAAAATACTTGACAAGGTTCAAATTGGAATGAAACGGTCTGGATTTAATGGTCCAAACGCGTAGGGGAGGGTTCAAGTACAATAAGTGGGGTTCAAACCAGTACAATTCTTTTGAAATTGTATGTATATAATTTGATGTTCTTTATAAAGTTTATAGAATTAAAATGGTTTATTTGAAAATATGAAATATATAATTTTAAAGCTAAAAATATTTTATGTGATTTCTTAAAAAAAATTCTAATATATAAATATATTTGCATAAATGTATTTAATAATGAATTTATATATATAACTATAAAATACATATATAAGAGTATGGAATACATGATTAAAGTTCCTAAGTTACATTATTGATATAATTGGTTTAATAAAAACTATATATATATATATATATATGTGTGTGTGTGTGTGTGTGTGTATTTATTGTGAAACTAAAACATGAAATTGTATGGATGAAATATGAAATTGAAACACTTGTAGACAGGGTTTATGTAACACAAATATATTGCACTAGAGATGTTATTATTGCACTAAAAAAGGCATAAGAAAATCATGGATGTTACATAGGCCAACCATTCCGTGATTTGTTATCGATGTAAATTATGGTAGGTT
Organism: Smallanthus sonchifolius; assembly: GCA_023525975.1. NCBI lineage: Eukaryota > Viridiplantae > Streptophyta > Magnoliopsida > Asterales > Asteraceae > Smallanthus > Smallanthus sonchifolius. The sequence goes on along the minus strand of CM042021.1, from coordinate 94,757,271 downwards.
TCGAGGACGATTGTCACACCCCCAAATTCCACTAACGGAGTTTTACCGTTTTGGAAGGTGACAAACCAGGATCTCAGACATCAGTTACTTCAAACGACACTACATGGGACTTGAAATGTAATAATATAAAAGATCAAGATTCAGAGTGTATATGCGGAAGCGATAAATGAAAGTAAATGCGCAAAACAACGCGCCCAAGTCCAATTACAAACAAAACATAAATATTATTCAGTAGATAATTATTTCAATTGGAGTCCAAGACACATGCATGACTTAACGTGATCCTGAGTGCCAACCTGAGAAAACATGTAAGAAAACGAGTCAACACTAGGTTGGTGAGTTCACAGGTTTCAATCATTTCAAATAAAGCATTTGCGGATTATGTACATTCAATATGCATATCAATAGGTTGCATGCCTATATTCATGTTTTGCTAAAACGCTCGCAACCGAAACTGACAGTGTGTTTGTTTGTTTGCCTCCGGTCAGGTCTATCAACTCTGACTAATGTGTTAAGGTCAATATAACACCCGTTCGACCTCCAATCGAGTTAGCGCGACTAACACGGGTGGGGTTTGTCAAACCCAGTAGTACTACAAAAATTACCTCGTTCATACCATATTAACGGTCCGATGTGTGTGAGGACTTTTCATGATAGTGTGTTACGCTTAGCCTCAACAGTGATATCATTTGAATTACAATAAACCAAAAAGTTGTGACATGTTTTCTCCCCCAAATAAAAACAGTAAAAGGGGCCGTGAAACTCACCTGCGTTGCATAGTAGGTAGTATCACACAAGTATGAGATTTGGAACCTCAAATGTTAGCCTGCACGGCTTACGAATGCCCTAGAATTATAAACACATAAATTAGGGGCAAGTTGGGATTTGTGACGAAGACACGGAAAATTAGAACGTCTTAACGCATTCTAAGGATCTAAGAGTAGACGAACGTGTCTACGGGAATAAATATTTCTTAATTAATTAATTAATAAGATAAATACGTTTGGTGTCGAACGTTCCTAATAATGGATAATAATAACTAATTATATTCGTGTGTTTGTGCCATTTAAAATAGTTAGGAAAATAATATAACTATATATATTCTTTTTAAGTTCGTATGATTAACAAAATAATCATTTGTGTGGAAAATAATAAATATATTATTTTTGATCGAGGGTAAATAATATAATAACTTATATTATTTACAAGTTTGAAACGTTTCATTGAGTTTATAAACGTGTGTAAATAATATAACAATTATATTATTTATTGGTTTGAAAACATCACACGAGGTATAAAACGATACGAAATAATATAAACATATATATTATTTAATAAGATTAGTCACGGGTTGAAAATAATATAAACATATTATTTTATACGAAGTTACGGTTTGAAAATAATATAAATATATTATTTTTATTTGATAATAACATGAATATATTATTTATAAAAGTGGGAAAACTAATAAAATGGATTAATAAATTAAACCCGAGCCTACGGGTCGTTTTCCGGGATAAAACACTTTTATATATTAATATAATAATATAGGGGTAGGTTTTATAATTAAATAATGCTTTAAAAATAAATAAAAACCAAAACAGGGGGAGGGAGACTCGAACCCGGGTCTCCTCCCCACCAGTCACACGATCTACCATTCCTGCCCGCTAGGGAATCGCAAACAGAACCGGATTCAAAAGGTTTTAATCATAAACTCTCGTGGGTTCTTCCCCCTATCGCGATCCGGACCAAAGCCGTTCCAAATCCAACGATTTCGAATACGAATGGAAGCATAGGGGTTTTGATTACGGAGCATATGTGAACCTGATTACAAGTTTAATTGGAAAAACATCAACCTTAAGGTCGTTAATTGCTCGAAATCAAAGCCGAAACCCTAGTTTTCGAACACAGAATCAAATCGATCGATTTTTATAATGAAAATGCTTGGAATCATAGGGTTATCATTAAACGGAGGATTGTGAAACTACTCGTATGAATTAATTGAATTGAAATCGTGTGTAGATTAGGATTTGATTAAACCCAGATCGCGATGAACCCTAGAATCAATTCGGTTTCAATTTGATGATATAAGCCCTAGATTTCATAGGGCTTTCAATCCAGGCATTGAGACGATACTAAGGACGCGTTCAATTTCATAATTTGATATCGGATTGATAGGGTTCGACTAAAACGAAATCCGTATGAACCCTAGGTTTCGATCGAGTTAATTTCGATAATATGAACCCCAATTAGATTAGGGTTATTGCTCCATAGACTAAAACGAAAGTGATGATGTAAGAATTTACCAGAATCTGATTCGGATTGACTGTGCTCGACCAAAACAGGTGTCGACTTGCGCGAGCTCGGTCTCCGGCGATCCTAATTGCTTCTATGGCCGAATTGGAGTGTGCTAAAGGTTCTCTGAGACTCGTATAATGTGTGCAGAGATTCGATTTGTGATTTGGTATACATGAAATGGTGAATTTGATAGTATTTGTTAGTGAAGTCGACGGTTACGACTATAGTGACATAATTGGGATTAATTCGGTAATTTAACGAGGATTAAAGGTTCAATGATGATCGTGATTGTCATTTAAGTCTGTTTCAGTTACGAATTCTGATCGAATTCGGTTAATCATTCGCGAATTTGTTTAAGGAATGAGAGGTTTGACTTTTACAAGTCAAACAGGAACTCAAACTCACGATTTTGACCTTCAGGGTCAACCTAAATGAAATTGAGAAAAATACAATTTGATCCCTGAAGTTTGAATTCAGTTATTGACAAGATTAGCCCTTGGGGTTTGAATTTAACTGGATTAGTTAACGGGGTTAGGTTTTTAACAGAAATATTTAACGGGATTGTTAACGGAGTTAACATGAAAAGTACGGATTGTCACATCATCCCCTAGTTGAAAGAATTTTCGTCCTGAAAATTAAATAAATAAATAAAAAATTTCCGGATTGTCACAACGATACCTTTTATAAGGAGCGTAGACTTGTAACATCCCGAATTTGAGCGTGGGATTTCGAACAAGGAAAAGAAAGGCGATGTGGGCATTGTTAGGATTTGGGCCGAAGGGAAGGGGGAAGAGTATGGGCCAAGGGTCCATTAAAACCCTTGCCTTCCACCCACAACCCCTCATTTTCACCCCCTTCCATGCGATTCTAGAGAGAGAGAGAGAGAAGGTACAAGTTTTCATCCATGAGCTTCAAGGATCGTTGGTACGGGTCTCCAGAGTTTTTAGCTGCGCAGAGGAAGCGTTTTTAGGTAACGGTTCATCCCAGATCTGAGTTTTTAAGTATTATTGGGTTTTATAGTTTTGAATCAAAAGGTTAGATTTATACGTTTGAAACTCGAAATCAACTTTAGATCTAGCATCACGAGTATAAAATACAAGTTTTGAATGTAAAAAAGTTGATGTCTTGATGTGATCAAAACCTGGCTGCCATTCCATGCAGAAACCCTAGGTTTCTGCTGGGGAAGACGACCAAGCGAAACTAGGGAGCGAAAGTGTTCATTGAGCGAAACTGGCCTAGTGTCGCCTAGGACTCAGTTTCACTATAAGAAATGAAGTATCATAGCTTTGCTGACAGTATTAGTTTCGCTAGGGTCTGTTAAGAAACTCTAAGGGGTAGTTTCCTGGAAGTTATAACACGGACAAGAGTATAGTTTCGCTAAGAATGATGGGGCGAAACTAATAGTTTCGCCCATATCAGAATAAAGTTTAGAACTCACATGTTTGACTATCGATTCAGATTTCGAGCGTCTTCAGTTGGCTCGAGATAGTATGTTTAAGTTAGCTGATCAGGTGAGTTCTAATCCCCTTTACTTTTGGGGTGATGTGCATACTTAGCAAGCGTTTATTATATTTTTATATAAAGAGGCAAAAGTAAATGATATGTATAAATAAAAGTTTAAAGAGGCAAAAGAAAGTTTTATGTAAAGAATGATGTTTATGAAATGTTTACAAACGGTAAAGATGTTTTTAAAAGAATGAAGGTAAAGTTTTAAAGAAAGTCATTACATTAACAAAGCAAGTAAAGATAGCGTTTCCTTTGGGAATAATTATCAAGTCAAGTAGTAGTTCCTTCGAGAACAGATTTACTATGTCCCCTCTCTATAAGAACCTTTGGGGTTCGCTAACAGTTGTACAACTGGTTCTCAGTGATAAGGAGTAACGACGGATACTCATAAGGGTTTTGTGCTAAGTTTGCCGACCTAGAGGTAAAGAACCTTAGGTGACATGTTGTCTTTCTAGAGGTAAAGAACCTTAGGTGACATTTTGTCTTCCTAGAGGTAAAGAGACTTAGGAGACATAGTGAGTAGTGAATCCTAGAGGTAAAGAGCCTTAGGATAAACTATAGTTACAAATGGATTTGACCGAATAGTGACAGCGTCGTGGCCCAAGTTCATGACTGTTACTAACAGTTACGGTCATGCATCGTGTAATCTTTCCCTATTCGTCGGCCTTTGGACTTGAGCCATCGGGGCGATATGGAAAGAAATGGACAGTTAAAGATAAGTTTCAGCTAAGATAATTTATGAATGACTTTAAAGATATTATATGTACAGTTTTGCCACATTGGCATTAAAATTTATGTTTAAGCAAAACCTTCTTCTTTTATTATATGTATCAATGTTTTATGTAACCGTTAGAAGCTCAGCGTTAGCTGACTTTTAGTATGCACATCAGTTATGTGTAGGTGGCATTTTGGATGTTGAGCACGCTTGGCTTACTTTGAGGAATTACCCAGAAGAGGAGATCTGGTATCCTGTTTTTATGATTAGTGTTTTATGTTTTAAGACAACTTTAATTTGTACCAGACAAGTTATGTTAGACATATTATGCTTCCGCTGTTTATGTTAAATTTTTAATCGTTTCCGCTGTGATTTGATTAATGTCTCATGTTTATGTGCTATGTGTTGATTAGTAAATCCAATAAGTGAGTTCTCCCTGGTTCAGGGGCTTACATAATGGAAGGGGGCTTGCTAGAAATTCTTTATCAAGAATGGGTGAGAAAAGATTAAGAGAAGATATGAACAAACTTGAGAAGCGAAAGCTTGTTGAATTCAAGAGAAAGCAAGTGCAACAACACAAGTCTAAATCTACTGTGACATGAAAAGTGAAATAAGGGCATGGTGCTACTCAAATTTCATTAACACTAACTAAACCAGTTAGTACTAATGCATGTAAAATTTGAAGAGACATAGGAGAAAGAGCACACTAGGATTAGTAACATTCAAAGTTTTCCATCCTTAACCACCCTTCAAAAACCTTCCTCTTTCCCTCCAAACCCAACAAAATGGCATAGGTAGACATAAACCATCCCGATGATAAGTTCTCTCCATATCACAACCTCACGGCATACTTAATCAAAGGAAAGAAGTCTGAGGGATTCAATGACATGATCGAATTTCTCTGTCGATCAAAGATACACCATGCACTCACTGTAAACCCATCCATTTACATCCCTCACATGGAGGACTTCTGGAACTCTGCCGTTTACTCTACCGAACAGGGGATACCCTAAATCCAAGCCAAGGTAGATGGCAAAGACATCACCATCACTAAAGTTACTCTACCAAAAAATCTCAAGCTTTAAGACGAGGGGGTTGCCATTTCATACTCGAAGGATGAATACATGAGGACCTTTGTATCCATAGGGTACACTGGAAATCAGAACGAGTACACAATCGAAAAGGTGCTGATGGGCCCTCCATGGAAGTTTCTATGCCACACTCTTCTACAATGCATATCCCAGAAGAGAAGTGGATGGCATCAAGTGAGCTCTGCACTTGCCTCTGCTGTTCATGGTATGGTTTCTGGCCAGGATTTCAACTTTGCACATCTCATCTTTGAAGGTTTGAGATATAACCTTCAAGAAGGTGCAAAGCAATCATTTTTTATGTACCCAAGATTCTTGTAGGAGGTTTTCAATAACGAATTAAAAGATCTTTCAAAATCTGCAAAAATCTATCTTATGCTGGGACATAAAAATAACATTTTTCAAAGTATGAGAACTGTTTCCAAAAAGTTCTCAGGGGTCAATGTTCCATTGTTATCTATAATGATGAACATACAAATCACCTAGGGTGACAGTTCAGCAATTCCAGCTGATACTGATCCCACACCCTCCTCTTCACATCCTGGACAACCATCTGCTTCCACTGTTCGAACCCCTGTGCATACTACTAAGGATGCACATGCACATAAATTACTTACACCTGTTTTGGATGTTATCGTTCAACTGGAACAAAGGGCCCCAGTTGCGGCAAAATATACTAGAAAAAGGAGCAAGAAGACTCCTTCTCATCTTGTCTCCACGGCCCAATCCTAACCTAAAAGTCCTCATTCAGAATACAAAAATTTTGATGAGAATATCAAAAGGGATAGCCACATCATTAGAGAGACTTCCTTGGAAGCTTCTCTATTAGGATCAGGATCACATCCCGGATCCATAGAACAACCCACTGAGCCATTCCATTATTTTTCTTCTCTGAACTTAAGTGCAGAGGCACCTTGTCAAGATGATATACCTTCTCAAACAACCACTGTCTCGAAGGTATTGATTGACTTGGCTGCTAGTGCACCTAACCCAGGTTCATCTCCCAAGAAGGTTCACTCTAGGAGTACTGATAGAGTGAATGTGGAAAGGGCTGTCACTACTCCTGGTACATCAACTAACCAGGAGGACAGTGATAACATCACTAAGACCCTAACCACTGCAACTCACAGTAAGGATGTTTCCTTTGAAACACTCTTAACCGAGAGGAATCCCAGGTGCCAAGAAAACCAGGGTGATGGGGATGCAGAGACTAGGCCTAAGACCCCATCCAGCTCCAACGATTCCACAACTGTGGATGAGGACAGTCTGAAACTCAAAAATATGGAATTGACGGCCAGGGTGGCTATGCTAGAGGCTGAAGTGTCCAAACTAAGGCACCAAGTCTCTATGAATGAAACCCATCAATGCCCAACTGTGCCTACTCCTTCCCTTGTATCAGTGGGAACTCAAACAGATGCAACCCTTTACACTGATGCAACCAAAAAGGGGGAGATAGTCGTAGTAGAAGATGATGCTGATAGCCTTGAGGACTGGATACATGAGTAGGCTGCATTTCAAAGTTCCTTATTCAAACCTGCCTTTGTTCAAGTTCATGACTTGCCAGACTCAGTAGATGAAGAGGAAGAAATCACTGAGGATTGGAAGTTGGTTGTTCAAGCCTGTGATGAGGTGTTGACAAATACAAGTCACCATGAAGACACACCTCCATCAGTCAGCATTCTTCCTGAAGCATCGGCCATAATAAGTCTAACCAGTGCCCCCAAATTCACACTGACTGCATACAAGCTAGATTTTGACTCCATACTAGCTTGGGGGTATGATGGTCAATCTGAGAGATTCTGGATTGAGAAAAAGTTCAGCGGAGTAGAAGAGTTGAACTGGGATGCACTAAATCCTCTTCAAGTGCTTGAACTGTATTTATCTAGCTGCATCAACACCTCTTCAGATCTCTCAGCAAAACTTATAATCTGCAGGTTCCAAGACTTAATGGAGGAAAATCTGCCCAGGTTTGAAGCACTATTAGAAGAAGCAAACAGGGTGGCATATCCTAAAGACCGCGCAGAATCTTCTACAGCAACATCACAAAGACTGGCTCCAAGTAGACTTGACCTGATCAGGAGCAGTACTTTAACTGACGAAGAAACTGTTTGCTGGAGAAGCTTCATACACAATGAGATGGTCAGGGGACTGGCAGTGGATGGTCGTGCACTGGGCCCTCTGGCTTCACCTTCTTTCTGAGTGATGGATCATCTGTCTTCTTCAACCACATTAATGAGATCCTACTCCTCAACTCAGACTTCCTATACAACATTTTTTAGCTCAGAACACATATCTACAATGTCAACTTCTTAGAGAGCCAAACAATGATCAAGACTATCAAATCTCATCTTGAAAAGGAGGAACGCCTTGCAGAAGATGCCTCCTCTGACTCAGATTTCTCTTTTCTCTCCTCACCAACCGCCACTCTGAACACTACAACAGAATCTAGAAGAACAGAGTTGGAGGATGTAAGGAAAAGTTGGAAGGAAGTAACTGGGTGTGAATGGGAAGAAGATGAAGCAAGAAACCTTCCCCCATCCACTCCCTAAACTGCCAATGAAGCTGAAGCAGAGATCCCAACAGTATCTAAAACATCTGCTATTGTGATCCATGAAGCTGGAGAAGAGGCATCAACCAAACCAAAGGGGAAGGGAGTAATGACCGAAGAGGTGTAAGAGAGACTGATGAAAGAGCAAAGGGAAAGGGAGGAAAGAAGAAGAAGAGAAGGAGAGGAGATGGCAGAGCTAAGAAAAATTCAAGTAAGAAAAGCTGCCATGCTCTTTAGAGAACAACAAATCCAGCTGTATACTAAACAACTGGATGATCTCAAAGCCAGATTTCCTGCAGCTTCTCAATTATATGAAGATGAAGCCCTAGCTCTTCAGCTGCAGGAACAGTTTAATAAAGAAGAAGAAGAAAAGGGAAGAGGCTAAGTTCAGAATAACTGATTCTGAACTAGCCAAAGAAATGAGAGAAGAATGGATAGCGGCTCTGATTTCTCAAGGTGAGGATGCAGAATACCTTGAGAAACTATCAAATAAAGAAATCTATAGAGCCTTCATGGGTCAGCAAGGTCAATTGGCAAATAAGAAAAGGGATGAAGAAGAAGAAAAAGCCAAGCAAAAATCCAAGAAGACCATTGCATTCAACATAAGGACCCATGAAGAAAGGAAGGTCATGACTGACTTCCTGAAGGCCAGAGGAGAAAGTGGAAAAAGGCTAGGCCCCATGAGTTTCATGAACTTGCAAGCCTTGTACTCCAAAGTCAAGAAGGAAGAGGAAGAAAGATTGGGGAAGACAGACTCCAAGAAAAGGGTGACAACTCAAACTGCTGAACACAAATCAAAGAAACCCAAGCCTTCTCCCTCATCCACTACTTCCTCCTCCCACCATACTTCCACTCTCCAGTCTAGACCTCATTCCTCTCTTCCCACAAAGTCCAAATCCCTCCACCCAGCTCCTCCTCATCAACAGCCTTCCAAGAAGAAAACCAAACCTACCATCACACCAGAAGACTCAAGAGAAATAGTTGTCTGGTTCTACAACACTCAAGACAAATGGTTTGAAGTCTTCAGGGGAAAGGAAGAACTGAAAAGATCTATCTATAAATCTGTTGATGAGGTACTGCAACTCCCAGACTCAGATCTAAGAAGAATATTGGAGTTGAGTGAAGCCCATAAGCCAGAGAATTAAGGTGGGAGACATATTTTGCTAGCAATCAAACATCACTTCAACCCTAGTAAATATGTAATCATTGATGCCAAAACTCTTCAATCCCGTTCTCCATTCACAGTTGGTCCTTCAAGGCTGATACCAACGAGTTTATCTTGATTGATGTTAAAGGACAGAAGATGATATGTTCAAGCAAGGCCATCTTCAAAATGCCAAGCAAATACATAAAGACTCTATCTGAGCTTCCTCTAAACAATCCCAGCCAGGACCCAGAAGGCTATGAGGTAGAAAGGATAGTCTGCAACATGGAAAAGCTTCAGCAGCAAAAGCAGTAAGAGAGTTTTTGTAGCATCAGTCTAGGGGGAGTTTGTAGAAATAAAGATTGATGGCTACAAAATTCTCTAAGTACAACTGATGTGGACCTCAGAGTTTACTGCAGATCGACAAACTGTTGCGGATACGTGTTCTTCTGCTGAAGAACAAATCTGTTGCGGATAGCCTTATCTGCTGAAGACCAAAGTTCCTGCTGATAGGTAAATCTTCAGCAGCTGTGGACAGTTGTGTCTTGCTGCTGACCAACAACATTGCTGCTCATAGCCATTCCATCTGAAGATCAAACGTTGCAGCTGACTGGCTTCGATAAAGCAACCATTACCACTGACAACTTTCTGCTGCAACACTGACACACTCCATGCTGAAAGAATGTTACTGATGCAAGACAATAAAAGACAACGACGCTCTTCTTCCAAGGAATCAAGCAACGATTCCTAAGAAGACGTTTGAGTAAAGATAAATTTTGTAGTATTTATTATCGTTACATGTAGAATAGCTTCAATACAAGATCAACTGATTGTGTTAGATCTGATCCTAAGAATCAAGGGTATGTCTTGATTCTAAGTTACTATATAAGTAGTACTTAAAGTCATTGTATAAGTGTGCTTTTTCTTAAGAGTTTTCTCTGTAATATTGTAATCTTTAAAGTTTAATACAAATTGAATTTATCTGTATTCTTCTTGTTTACTTGTTTACATTGCTTAATTGTGATTGTTTCCGCCAATCTCAACTAGAATAGAACCATCTGGTATTCACCGATCCTACAATGTAAAATTGAAGAGACATAGGAGAAAGAGCACACTAGGATTTGTAACATGTTTCAAAATTTTGATTGTTCCTCTTTTACTGATGAGAAAATATTTAAAAAAAAATATGGTTAAATCCTTTTCTAAGAAATCTAAGACTAACCCTGGGATAAATAAATCTCTGAAATGAATATCGACACTTCGCCTCTTCCAAGATAAGAGAAATCCCATTACCGTCAATGCTTATCATGAAGATCTGGATCATTTTCAATTAGAAGGGCAGGTGGTGTGAGGCTCACTTTGAAATATGTTGGACACTTCGAAAAGCTGCAAAAAGAAGATGTAAAGAACATGTTGAGCTAATAGTGGAGAATCCAACTGGAAACCCACAGGGAAGAAACTGGAAGGGTATTTGAAGGCTTATGCAAAGGAACTGGACAATGTAACCATAATAAACTTTTAAGGTTTTGGTATTGTAAACTCCAAGACCACCGGACCAGGGTCAGGTTATCCAAGAGTCTCCAGAAAGATAGTACTGAGCTTGACCTTGCAAAACAGGAAACACCGTTAGTCTCGTCACAGTGAGGACCACGGGGGGTGTCGATGTGACCAGCCTCCGGCGTGAGAATACGTATAAGGTTTGGAGGGAGGAAACAAGTAGTAAGCGAGTGTGAGAATGAATGAGAATCTCCATTACCTTGGGTTTGATGGGGTATTTATACCTGGTGACTATTTGTCTTTAGCCTGGAGCGTATCTTTGTCTTATTGGCCTGGATATGTAATGCCTGAGCCATTGTTTAAGGTTGTTAGTAATGGTTTATGCATTGTCGGGTCTCCTCTATTTATTGGTTTGTACTCTGCAATGTGGATTCTTGTCTCCTTTTTACCGTTAGCTCTTTGTCTTTTTCTCTTGAACATGTCCGGGTCTCGCCCATCTGCCGGGCCTTTAACTAAAGCCTGGAGTTTGGGTTTATAGGCCCGGCCTTAGGTTACTATATCTTTCCAAGTGCTTGTCTGGACTTAGGTTCTGGGATATGTCCGGTCTTCTTTCCGGACCATATCCCAACAAGTCCCCCCTAGTCTATTAGTTGCTTTGGTCCTGCCGGAGCAGGTGTTAGACTAATTTTCTTTTCTCTACTTTTGAGGATCTGAAGTGTCTGTTGGGTTGTGGGTGGAAGATAGCTGTATTTGTAGGTACTTGAGTTCTTTTTAGACTCATATATCCAATGGATTCTGAGGAAGGGATCCGCCACGTGTTGACCATCTGTCCCTTTCCAACGTTTGAAATTCAAATTAATTTTTAACCGACTTACTTTTTCCCTTTATAACTATTGTAATCTTCTCATCCTTTCCTTTTTACGCCTATTTTTCTTCCAGACATTCGCTCTGTCCCTTCTCTTTCCCCCTAGTTCTCTTCACTCAACCTTCGTCCTTCCCCGTCTTATGGAGCCAGGTGCGTTTGTTTCTCTTTTGTTTTTCTTTTTACTTTCCTTCCTCTTTTCTTTTCTGTTTTTCGTGAGAAGTCATGGGTGAACGTCGTAATATTGGTATGACTCCGTCCGTTCTGTTCGCTCAGGAACTTAGGGTTTTTTTATGAAAAATACAATATTCCCCAAGGATTGAATCCTACCCTGCCTGTTCTTGTTCAGACTGACGTTGCCCTGGATGAGATGATAACTTTATATACCAAGATTTTTGAATTTGCTAACTGTTGTTATCCTCTTACTTCCTTCCTTTTAGAATTGCTACTATTTATTGGCGTTCATTTTGACCAGATTAGCCCTTTAGGTCTTTGCAAAGTATCCCATTTTGAGGTTGCTTGCCGTGCTTGTGGGGGGTGGCCTTCCGTGAACTTGTTCCATGTTTTCTATCATCTTGGCACTGCCGGCGATTGGTTCACCTTTATCAAGAGAAGGAAACCTAACCCGTCAATGGCTCTTAAAATCCCCAATTCTCTAAAGAATTGGAAAGACCACTTCTTTTAAGTTTCTTCTGTTTTCCTCTCCGTTACCTTGGCTCGTCGGGACATTAGTACTCCCATTGAAGATCCTTCTCCTGTTGAGGGTACTTATGAGGATGGGTTGTGCATCCTATTGACTTCTCGTTCCTCTTCCATCGTTGTTTTTGATGAGCCAGTCCTAGTCCTAGCTGGTGTTAGTCAAAATTGGGATATGCCTCTTCTCCGTCCCGTCCCTATTTGTAATAGTGTTGGTGAGTGGGGGAAAATTATTTTTGTTTGACTGTCTCTTTTTTCTTTTATCGAGGTTTAACTCTGTTTTTATTTTTCTTTTGAAGAGGTGGATTTGCTGGATATTGTAATGGGAGGTGACCTTGGTGTCACCTGGAAAACTGTTGATGTCGTTCCTGGGGCTGTATCTAGCCCTGTTCAAGCTTCGTCGGCTCACAGTGTTTCTGCCGCTCAGGGGATCACTATTAGTCCCCTGGAGTCGTAAGACGAGAATGAGGAGGTGCTCCTGGTTCATCGGGGCAAGAGGAAGATCGAGGAGTCTTCCAGTGGGTCATCCCCGAAACGTCCCAACATACGGGTGATATTTAATCATCCCTCTCCTTCTCCAGCCATTATCAAACCTTTGACTGCTACGGCCCCACCTTCGACTGTCCTCCCTCTCTGTTCTTTTCTGATGCAACCTGACATGCCTATTGATTCCCCTGTTTATCGGATTACCGACCTTTCTCCTCCTCCCCGGGGTGCCTCCCTCCCCTTTCCCCTGTTCCCGGGGGTGAGGGTTCTAGCTTAGGTCCCTTTGATGATCATTTTCCTTACGAGCTAGGTCATGGAGATGAGATCCCTATTTTATCCGAGGAGGATCAAGCCGCACCTTTTTTTCCCAACAGGTCGTTGGCCACAGGTGCTGTACTTGATTCGGCTGAAGTGAGTCACGACCTTCTAGAACACGTCCTCCCTTACGGGGAGAGGGTTTTTAATAGGGGTCTTACCACTGCCCCAGCATAGTCGGGATCACAGTTTTTACATGGCCAACCAGCTATCCCGCTCTATTGAGATGCATCATAGGATGCTTTATTTTAAGGGTCGGTACCATGCTCTTTTATCCCGACACAATGATTTTGGTGTTTACCTGGAGAAGGTTATGGTGGAGAAGCGTGCCCTCCTGAAGGAACTGGAGGAAAAGGGATGGCAAGTACATAGGGTGGAATTAGAATTAGAGGGATCCAAGGTTGAGCTCCAGAAAGTGGACTCTATCATTCAGGGCTCTAAGCTTCAGGAGGCCGAGATTGTCCGTCTTCGGGAAGATATTTCTGGCATATCTCAGCAGGTGTCGGATAAGGAAGCAGAGTGTGTCAAGACGTCCTCCGAAATGAATCTTTTGCAGGTGGACTTGGATCATGTCCGTTGTGAAGTCCGATCCTTAGAGGTGATTTTCCCTTGTATATTTCCTTGTTTCTTTTAGGTTTTATTTCCCGTTTATGTCATACCTTTTGTAGGAGAGTGAGATAGGGTTAAAGGCCCAGTTGGCCCATCTGGATGAAGATAAGCATCATGTGGAAACCTTACTGGCTGACAAGGAGGATGCTTGGTCTTTGGAGAGGAACGCTCTAGTGGCAGAAAGAGATGGACTGAAGGCGGACCTGGCTGCTGTGTCGGCTCAGAAGGAAACTTTGGTTATAGAGAACCATCGTTTGTCTTTTGAGCGTGACTGGCTTATCGGTACCGGTTTCCAGCTCTTTTATGAGCGTCTTAGAGGTAGCCAGAGTGGCTTTTATTAGTAGGCGTTGTTAACAAGGCTGCCAAGCCTGTAGGTTTTCCGGAAGGGTTGGTGGCGGGGTATGCAGGAAATAAGGCACAAGTTCCGTTGGATTCTGTGGAGGGATATGATTCGGACGCCTTTCAAAGGCTCCGTAATAGCACCACAATTCTGCAAGTCTCCAACCATTACTTGGTGACCCGGTTGGCCAGCTTAACTGAAGCTTCTCTTGACGTCCTGAAGGCTGTTTTTACCGATGCCGCTACTCCTTCTACCAGTGTCGTGCCTCTGTAGATTTCTTTAGGCTTTTGGACTTGTAATTTAATTTATGAATGTATTTGCATTTGGATCTCACCTTTTAGTCTTTTGCGCGTTTGTCTTTATTTAGTCCGGCCAGATGGCTTTTATGTTTTTTATTGAACTTTATACCCTTGGCAAGGGTTATAAGTTATGTAGTGGTTTGCTCATGGGTGGTCCGGGGGTGATCCGGCAGGATCGGATTTTTATTTTTTATTGAGTCTTATGCCCTTGGCAAGGGGCATAAGTTATTTTCAGTGACTTGTGCCGGGGTGATCCAGCCGAATAGCCTTTTTTATTTTTTATTGAGTCTTATGCCATTTGCAAGGGGCATGAGTTTTTTTTAGTGACTTGTCCGGGGATGATCCGGCCGGAGAGCCTTTTTATTTTTTATTGAGTCTTTGCCCTTGGCAAGGGGCATAAGTTACTTTCAGTGATTTTTCCGGGGGTGATCCGGTCGGATAGCCTTTTTATTTTTTATTGAGTCTTATGCCCTTGGCAAGGGGCATAAGTTATTTTCAGTGACTGGTCCAGGGGTGATCCGGCCGGATAGCCTTTTTATTTTTTATTGAGTCTAATGCCCTTGGCAAGGGGCATAAGTTACTTTCAGTGACTTGTCCGGGGGTGATCCGGTCGGATAGCCTTTTTATTTTTTATTGAGTCTTATGCCCTTGGCAAGGCGAATAAGTTACTTTCCGTGACTTGTCCGGGGGTGATCCGGCCGGATAGCCTTTTTTTTATTGAGTCTTATGCCCTTCGCATGGGGCATAAGTTACTTTCAGTGACTGGTCCGGGGGTGATCTAGCCGGATAGCCTTTTTATTTTTTATTGAATCCTATGCCCTTGGAAAGGGGCATAAGTTACTTTCAGTAACTTGTTCGGGGGTGACCCGGCTGGATAGCCTTTTTTTTCTTTTTATTGAGTCTTATGCCCTTGGCAAAGGGCATAAGTTACTTTCAGTGACTGGTCCGGGGTGATCCGGCTGTATAGCCTTTTTTATTTTTTATTGAGTCTTTTATCCTAGGTAAGGGGCATAATTTACTTTCAGTGACTTGTCCAGAGGTGATCCGGCCGCATAAGTTACTTTTAGTGACTTGTCTTATGCCAAGGGTGATCCGGTCGGATAGCCTTTTTATTTTTTTTTGAGTCTTATGCCCTTGGCAAGGGGCATAAGTTATTTTTAGTGACTTGTGCGGGGGTGATCCAGCCGGATAGCCTTTTTATTTTTTATTGAGTCTTATGCCCTTTGCAAGGGGCATTAGTTATTTTTAGTGACTTGTCCGGGGAGGATCCGGCCGGATAGCCTTTTTATTTTTTATTGAGTCTTTGCCCTTGGCAAGGGGCATAAGTTACTTTCAGTGATTTGCCCGGGGTTATCCGGTCGAATAGCCTTTTTATTTTTTATTGAGTCTTATGCCCTTAGCAAGGGGCATAAGTTACTTTCAGTGACTGGTCCAGGGGTGATCCGGCCGGATAGCTTTTAAATTTTTTATTGAGTCTAATGCTCTTGGCAAGGGGCATAAGTTACTTTCAGTGACTTGTCCGGGGGTGACCCGGCCGGATAGCCTTTTTTTTTTCTTTTTATTGAGTCTTATGCCCTTGGCAAGGGGCATAAGTTACTTTAAGTGACTGGTCCGGGGTGATCCGGCCGTATAGCCTTTTTTTAGTTTTTATTGAGTCTTTTGCCCTCGGTAAGGGGCATAATTTACTTTCAGTGACTTGTCCGGGGGTGATCCGGTCGCATAAGTTACTTTTAGTGACTTGTCTTATGCTCGGGGGTGATCCGGTCGGATAGCCTTTTTATATTTTATTGAGTCTTATGACCTTGGCAAGGGGCATAAGTTATTTTTAGTGACTTGTGCGGGGGTGATCCAGCCGGATAGCCTTTTTATTTTTTATTGAGTCTTATGCCCTTTGCAAGGGGCATGAGTTATTTTTAGTGACTTGTCCGGGGATGATCCGGCCGGATAGCCTTTTTATTTTTTATTGAGTCTTTGCCCTTGGCAAGGGGCATAAGTTACTTTCAGTGATTTGTCCGGGGGTTATCCGGTCGGATAGCCTTTTTATTTTTTATTGAGTCTTATGCCCTTGGCAAGGGGCATAAGTTACTTTCAGTGACTGGTCCAGGGGTTATCCGGCCGGATAGCTTTTTTATTTTTTATTGAGTCAAATGCCCTTGGCAAGGGGCATAAGTTACTTTCAGTGACTTGTCCGTGGGTGACGTGACCGGATAGCTTTTTTTTTCTCTTTATTGAGTCTTATGCCCTTGGCAAGGGGCATAAGTTACTTTCAGTGACCGGTCCGGGGTGACCCGGCCGTATAGCCTTTTTTAGTTTTTATTGAGTCTTTTGCCCTCGGTAAGGAGCATAATTTACTTTCAGTGACTTGTACGGGGGTGATCCGGCCACATAAGTTACTTTTAGTGACTTGTCTTATGCCCGGGGGTGATCCGGTCGGATAGCCTTTTTATTTTTTATTGAGTCTTATGCCCTTAGCAAAGGGCATAAGTTATTTTCAGTGACTTGTGCGGGGGTGATCCAGCCGGATAGCCTCTTTATTTTTTATTGAGTCTTATGCCCTTTGCAAGGGGCATGAGTTATTTTTAGTGACTTGTCCGGGGATGATCCGGCCGGATAGCCTTTTTATTTTTTATTGAGTCTTTGCCCTTGGCAAGGGGCATAAGTTACTTTCAATTATTTGTCCGGGGGTGATCCGGTCGGATAGCCTTTTTATTTTTTATTGAGTCTTATGCCCTTGGCAAGGGGCGTAAGTTACTTTCAGTGACTGGTCCAGGGGTGATCTGGCAGGATAGCCTTTTTATTTTTTATTGAGTCTAATGCCCTTGGCAAGGGGCATAAGTTACTTTCAGTGACTTGTCCGGGGGTGATCCGGTCAGATAGCCTTTTTATTTTTTATTGAGTCTTATGCCCTTGGTAAGGGGAATAAGTTACTTTCCGTGACTTGTCCGGGGGTGATCCGGCAGGATATCCTTTTTATTTTTTATTGAGTCTTATGCCCTTGGCATGGGGCATAAGTTATTTTCAGTGACTGGTCCGGGGGTGTTCCAGCCGGATAGCCTTTTTATTTTTTATTGAGTCCTATGCCCTTGGAAAGGGGCATAAGTTACTTTCAGTGACTTGTCCGGGGGTGACCCGGCCGGATAGTCTTTTTTTTCTTTTTTCTGAGTCTAATGCCCTTGTCAAGGGGCATAAGTTACTTTCAGTGACTTGTCCGGGGGTGATCCGGTCGGATAGCATTTTTATTTTTTATTGAGTCTTATGCCCTTGGCAAGGGGAATAAGTTACTTTACGTGACTTGTCCGGGGGTGATCCGGCCGGATAGCCTTTTTATTTTTTATTGAGTCTTATGCCCTTGGAAAGGGGCATAAGTTACTTTCAGTGACTTGTCCGGGGGTGACCCGGCCGGATAACCTTTTTTTTTACTTTTTATTGAGTCTTATGCCCTTGGCAAAGGGCATAAGTTACTTTCAATGACTGGTCCGGGGTGATCCGGCCGTATAGCCTTTTTTTATTTTTTGTTGAGTCTTTTGCCCTTGGTAAGGGGCATAATTTACTTTCAGTGACTTGTCCGGGGGTGATCCGGCCGGTTAGCCTTTTTATTTTTTATTGAGTCTTATGCTCTTGGCAAGGGGCATAAGTTACTTTTAGTGACCTGTCTTATGCCCGGGGGTGATCCGATCGGATAGCCTTTTTATTTTTTATTGAGTCTTATGCCCTTGGCAAGGGGCATAAGTTACTTTTAGTGACTTGTCCGCGGGTGATCCGGCCGGATAGCCTTGCGAATTTGTTTGTCCTAATCTTTTGGCATGTGATGTTTTTAAGAAAAAACACCACTTTCGTTAGATAAGGCTTCAAGCCATTGTAAGTAGACTGGAAATGACATTTGCTGGGGTGCTCGTTCTTACATGAAGTATTTCTTTAGCTGCATTCTGTGCCAAGTATGGGGGATATGTGTGCCATCCGGCCTGGCCAACTTATACGATCCCCTGGTGTTAGCTTCGATTACTTGGTAGGGGCCTTCCCACCCGGGTCCTAGCTTACCGGTGTCTTCTTGTAGGCTCGCTTCATTGTCCCAAAATACCCACTCTCTGGGCTTAAAACTCTTTCCTCTAACGCGGCTGTTGTAGTATTTTTCCACCTTCTTCTTGTATATTGTTTCTCTGGCGATAGCCATTTCTCGGCGCTCTTCCAACAGGTTTAAGTGGAACCTTAGGTCTTTTTCATTTCCTTTTTCTTCTACCCGGGTTCGCCGGCTGGGCAATCCTATTTCCGTTGGGATCATTGCTTCAGTGTCGTATGTTAAGCTGAACGACGTTTCTCCATGGCTTGTCATTGGTGTGGTGCGGTGAGACCAGAGTACATGTGGGATTTCTTCCACCCAGCTGTTGCTCTTAGGTTCGAGGCAGTTTTTTATCCCTTCCACAATGCTCCTGTTGGCCCGCTTCACTTGGCCGTTGGACTTAGGTTGTTTAATAGAAGAGAACACCTGTGTTATCTGCAATTCGGCACACCAGCTTTTGAACGGATTTTCTGCAAACTGCCTTCCGTTGTCACTCACCATCTCTTTTGGAATTCCAAATCTGCAAACTATGTTTTCCTATACGAAATGTTGCACTTGTTGTCCTGTGATTGTTGCTAGTGGCTTTGCCTCGACCCACTTGGTAAAGTAGTCGATCGCTATAATAAGGAATTTCACCCTTCCCGCCGCTTCTTGGAATGGTCCTACAATGTCTATGGCCCACTAAAAGAAATGCCATGTGGAGGTAACCGAGATTAAATTCATGCAAAGGCGGCGGCTTACCGGATATTGATATGACGTAAGTTATGCATGTTTTGCATGCATAATTATCCCCGAAATCATCACAATTAGAGACAATATGATAATAATTGATGCCTTATCCACTCATTTGTGTTTCGATAGGATAATCGACCCGGATTTGCAAAAAGATGAAGAAGACACTCAAACTCAAGGTGAAATCAGCATTCGGGGGCCAATTGAACGACATCGGACGCAGAAGGGAAACCAGGAAGTCAAAAAGTCAACAAGGAGCAAAAGAGCCCAATGCACGGGCGTGCATTTGGGGTTTTTCCTCCCTGTACTCCCAAAATCTGCCAGATTCCCTCAATCCAATGCACGGCCGTGCATTGCCAAAATCTCAGCCTATAAATAGCAAACTCATTCCAAGCATTTAGGTGTCCATTACCTTGGGTTGGGAAGGCCCTAGAGCTCTGCTAGAGCCGGAACTCCCTCGGTTTTGGTTCGTTTTAGCTTTTCCTTTGTTTGATTTATGTTTTTAGTCTTGTAATACGAAACGATCCTTCTTGTTCAAGCAAGCAAGAGACAACCTATACCCACTCTTTTGGTGTTGGAACACTTCTACACATTGTCTAAGGGCTAGTGGAGTCACTTGTATGGTCATTCGTGGCTAGTTCCCTTGTGTTGCTTAAGTTGGTTGAACTTTAAGTAATTGATGAAGTAATTTTAGTATGTATGTTTTTAAAGTCTTTATTATGATTTATCTTAAAAAGACAAGAATAAGTGATCTTTAAACCAATCTAATAATCTTAAATCTTGTAAGTTACTTAAGCAAGACTTCTTGTTTGTGAAGCTTATTCGATGTTTGTACGGTCTATATACAAATCTTGGTGCTATCACGGCCGGGTAGTATAGATTTAATATTATGGGGTGATTGGAGGTTTGGGTATTCAGCAAGTCGTTTGAGCCCTAACCAGATCGGGCGGTTTGTGTCGGTATTTCTTTACTTCTCTCGTGTCGGCTTGCAGAGGACTTCTAGCGGGAGCCATGGGGTTTGATCTTGAGAACAAAAGTCTTATTTATTTAAAATAATATTATAAGTAAAGACAACTATTTAAGAACATAATTTGTTAGGTCCGAGCTTTCATAAAGTAGCTCTGGAGGAAGTTGCGCATTCCGACTCTCCAAAGGAAGTTACAAGACATGACGTACGTCAGTCATTGGATAATGTTAGTCCGAATAATGAATTGTGAGATACCGACGGACTTGAGACCTCGTTTAGGGTCCGTTATATTCATTAAGGAACAATTGGCCGATCGTATCCACTGTTCCGTTAAGAAATACTAACTCCCCTATCGAAAGGGTTAGTAGTAGTAACTATGACCAACCTTACTTTAAATATATCATTAATTAACAAGGGATGACAAATAGAGTAACGTCTTAAACAGGATAACCTTTCTAATTACATTTCTTATCTTTTTATTTTCCTTTTAAACAAAACCCATTTTCCAACTTATTATTCTAGTCAGACAATGGCGAGGGTTGAGTACGGGATCCTATGGTTCGATACTTGGTTCTTACCCATACTATACTACGCTGCGATAGGTACACTTGCATATTGTGTGTGTATTTAGTTGAATTAGTTATCATTTTAATTTATAAATTTAAAACCTGATTTTATGTAGCTCCAAATAGAATATATTTATTACTAAAACTACGTCATCAAGTTTTTGGTGTCGTTGCCAAGGATATATATATATATATATATATATATATTTATCTACATATAAAACACAGATCAAGGTTTTGCGCCGTTGCCGGGGACACGGTAATTCTGTGAAATATCTAAGTCGTTGGACTGACTATTTATTTCTATTTAACTTCTACTTTATTTTCCCTTTTTCTCTTTTTTATTTTCATCCTTATTTTATTTTTATTTTAATTCTATCTTATTTCCCTTCTTATTTTTATTTTACTAGTTTTAATTTGGTACTCGTACTAGTTAATCTGTCTTTGTAGGAACTTTCAAGGATCGCGACCACGAAATTATTGTTAATCAAATTAAATGGATGCAAGTGCCACCATTCGAAAGCATTTTAAAATAGGCGTAACACTTTCGAACGGTTTTATATGTTTAAATTTTATCTTTTCCTTTATTTTTGATAATGACAAGTTTAACGCTTTGAAATTGGATGCCGACGATTGAGGTGAGTTTTCTAAAGAAGAATTCAGATTTTAATGGTGGCATTCCCCTTTTGACCAATTATTTTAATTATTTTTAATTAAATTAACATTTTATTATAATCTAATTTATTTATTTATTTTTTAAAAAAAAGTCAAAATCTGGTTAACTGGGGCAATGCACGGGCGTGCATTCATATGCACGGCCGTGCATTTGAGGAAAGCGTGCCAGGTCTTAAAACAGGTCAGTCGCAACATTTTTTGAAACCCACACCCCCAAACCCTCTCGGTTCTCGCCGAAACCACCCAAAAACACCCGATTTCCGCCCGTTTCTTCAAATTTTCGCTTCTAATCTCATCACAAAGGTAAGATAACTTGTCCATTATCATTTTTTTTATTTAGGCTTCGAAAATGACAGATTTGTTCCAAATAGGGGCTAGGGTTTCATGTTGTTCCTTTGTTTGAATATGCTCGAATTAGAACTCAATGCTTAATATAGGTGCATATTTGACTATGTAAGATCATGGTGTAACACTTCTTAGCCTTATTTGTGGTAAATTTGTTTGACCCGTATGAATGAGTTTCTTGATTTTGACTTTGAACTCTTGAACTTATATATACGAATTGAAGCATAAATCTTGCTTAGATGCGTTTAGGTAACAACATACTTGTGGAAAATTGTGAATTAATTGGATTAGGGCAAGAATTTTGACAGGTTTGACTTTTCAAAAGTCAACATTTTTACCATTTATGTTCTTAGTCAAATTGCACCATTCAAGTTTGCATCCTATTTGATTAGTTACAATAGACCACTTTTGGACTCGGGAGGACATGATCATGCTACAACCATGCACGAATTTGTGTTTCTTTTGTGTGGTCCTAAAAATAAAAGTATATATATTTCATAGGAATATCAAGTTTTGTGTAAACACCAAATTTTTTGCTATTTCACTATCAAAGTTCTTGGCATTGTTTTAATACATCAAAGTTTTTAGCGTCGTTTCTATATATGTTTCATGAAGCAATATCACTTCTTGACACTAACTTTTTCAAACTGGTAATTGTGCAGGATATGGCTGAATCCTCAAGACAAGCAGGAAGGAAAAGAAGAAACACCCGCACTGACTCCAGTTCATCTTCTTCCATACCACCCGAATATGCACCGCATACTCCGCCATTACCACCGCCACCCTACCATCCAACACCATTACCCGAGAACCCACCAGATATGCATCTATGGTTGATATTTGATCTCGACAATGCCATCGAGACTCATGCGTTCGACACCTTACCAGGCCTCATGCAGCAAGAGTTTGGCACTCATAAGACCATATGCTATTCAACTCTAGAAAGTATTGGTCTACTAGAGGATGCATTGCCACTGATCACAAGACCATGGGTCAAGTTCTTTGAAATTCAGCAACCAACTTATTATGAAATGAACCTGGAGTTCTTAGCTTCTTTCCAATTTGACAGACCCGTGCTTAGCAACCTGAAGCACGATTGTGTGAGGTTTAGGATGGCGAGACAATGGTATGAGATGTCCTTGGGTGATTTTGGGACTAAGATGAGGATATATAGGCATCGAGAATTTCGTCTCCCGATCTTCACATAAAGTATCCACGAGTTTGAGGACGGTGAAGCACAGCAGGTTTGGGCAAGAATTGTTTCAGGTCAATACGACCCCCATAAGCAGAAAAGCACAAAGATCCTCCATCCACTGCACCGATATCTGCACCGAGTAATCGTTCACACCATTGGTGGATGAAAGGATAGCACCGGAGTTGTCACAGTAAGAGATCTATTCCACCTACAATGCCTTATTGATCAGGTCTGCTGTAATTTGGCCTACAGTCTTGCCAAATTCTTCACTCGTGCTTACGGGTATTCCTCCAGCAGCCACATCTATGGAGGTCCTTTTATCACTCACTTGGCATCATATTTAGGTGTTCTAAGTCTAATACACCTTGGTATGCCCACCAATATGGACCTGCCAGTGGAGGAAGTAATCAGGCAGATGTTGATCAACATGAGAATGATGAGAAAGATTCAAGGGGTGTACAGGCTGGTAGACCACCGGTGCGATCCTTGGCAGGGAGCATTGATTCCATCAAATGAGGAAGAAGAGCCAGCACCCCAGCTATAGCATTAACAGGAGGAACCAGGTATGTACCACACCACTGCAGATCCTACCATGCTGGATTTGATGATCCGTATCGGCCAGCTAGGGCAGACGATGGACGGCATGCGGCATGATTTTCACGATCAAACCCATGACCCGTACGCCCACCAGAGGTACCAGCAGCAGCCTCCCGACCCTTACGAGCAATGGCCCCGTCCTCCGTATTAGTAGCAGCTCTTCCTCCCTTCATCTATGATCTATGTGGTTCTTTTCTGATAACTAAATTTGCGGTTCTTGACATTTATGTTTCATGGTTGAAATTTGTGGTTGTTGTCAAGTTGTTGGACATAGACATTACAGGGTTTTACCGGTCACTTGATGACCGTTGTTATGATACCACCACCACCACTCTTTCGGCCGCCATAATTGGCGAATATTAGTTAATTTCTTTTTCAATATTTACTTTATGTGTTGAGCATTGCGTATACAGGTTACACAGGTTTAGGTACGTACCCATGAATGCAATCTACGCAGTAGTGAGAATCGTCACGCGTGATAATGACATCTCATCAGGGGAGTATCAGTTTCACTACACTCTTATTATTCATGACACATATCATATTGCATACATTCATGTCGTAAGAAACTAAGTGTGGGGTGGAACCCGTTGACAATTTGACTGCCTAATTTTGTCCTAAGTATTACATTTGCATGATTAGCCACTACCCAATTCATGAATTCAAAATTCATTTATAGAAGTAATAAAAACATTTTTAATAATCTAAAAGCAAGCGACTTAAAAATCATTTGGCATAATCGGGCTTATAAAAATAGCAATTTGAAATACCATTGAAGTGAATTAAGGAAACAAATAGGGAAGATTAGGAAGCACAACAGAAAGAAAGAAGTAAGTTTATGCACATTTTTACTTTATTACCCTTTACCCTCCGTTTCCATGTGAGAAATTTGAACCTATCCGAGCATTATCACGAATACATCAAGTTTTTTACGCCATTTCAAATTATCATTTCGTTTGATAGAGTGAATGTTAATTATTGCTTTGCATGTTATAAATTGTGTAAAAATATACATTTCAAGATCATGGACTAAAAGAATGCATGAAAATGATTGAGGCATTAGGATTAGCCTAATTTCTTTAGCCTTTTCTTTTCCTTTACCTACCCTAAACATTATCCCCTAGTTAGTCCCTTTGAGCCTAAACCTTTTCATTTCTAAACCCACATCTCAAAAACCATAAACCCGAAAAAATTATCCTTCTATCTTTTAACCCTTTTGTTGAAAAATGACTTGGCTATGAATTAAGGAATGATTATCCGTCGAAAGTTTATAGATCCGTCTTTTGTTCGAAGAAATAAACTCAATTGATATGAAAAGAAGAACTATTTTGAAGAAAAAGGGGCAACCAAAAAGAAATTATTAAATCGCCCAAGCTAGTGAAGAAATCTCATCAAAATTACTCAAAAAATTAGAGTATGCAAAGCTAATCAAAGTGGATGTATTAGGAAGAAACAACCGAACAATTCATGAAAAATTGATAGCAACGAATATTTCAAAAACAAGAAGAAATTGACGTTCTTAAAGAAGGGATTTGGTCTTGACAATCTGACCTTAAAAGAGTCCTTAGATAAATCACAATGTCTAATCTAAGTTGAATGAAGGAATCAATTACCTTTTTATCATTAAGCCAAGCCAGATTTTTAACATTCAGCCACTCTTCCCAAAAACTTCCTACCCTAACCCTAAGCCATTCATTATAACCCTGTATAAGGCCCTCTTGATTTATGCATATATTTTATGTCAGTTGGTGGAGATTTGATTTTTATACAAGCCTATTATTGTACAAGCATTAATTATAGCATTAAGGTGTTCTCCTTAACATACTATATCCATATATTTAACCCGAGTGTTGAGTAAACATTTGTGAGTCCGTAATTTTGTGCATAGTCATAGTTCCATCGAATATGTTAGGCTTGCTACCATGTTGTGGAGAAACACTCAAAAGGTATAACCACCAAATCATTGTTTTTAAGAAGGCCATTCAGACATTTGTGACAGCAGCTCTGGATTAACATTTTATCAATACTTTACTTCTACGGGTATAATCATGCATGAGTTTGCTTGAGAACAAGCAAAGTTTAAGTGTGAGGTATTATGATATGACATAAATTATACATGTTTTTCATGCATAATTATCCCTAAAATCATCACAATTAGAGATAATATGATAATAATTGATGCCTAATCCACTCATTTGTGTTTTGATAGGATAATTGACCCGGATTTGCAAAAACATGAAGAAAACACTCAAAATCAAGGTGAAATCAGCATTCGGGGGCCAATTGAACGAAACCGGACGCAGAAGGGCAAACCAGGAAGTCAAAAAGTCATCAGGGAGTAAAAGTGCCCAATGCACGGCCGTGCATTTGGGGTTTTTCCTACCTGTACTCCTAAAAGCTGCCAGATTCCCTCACATGCAAGAAACGGGTACTTTGCACGCCCGTGCAATCCAATGCATGACCGTGCATTGCAAAAATCTTAGCCTATAAATAGCAAGCTCATTCCAAGAATTTAGGTGTCCATTACCTTGGGTTGGGAAGGCCCTACAGCTCTACTAGAGCTGGAACTCCCTCGATTTTGGTCCGTTTTAGCTCTTCCTTTGTTTATTTTATGTTTTTAGTCTTATAATATGAAATGATCCTTCTTGTTCAAGCAAGCAAGAGACAACCTATACCCACTCTCCCTTGGTGTTGTAACACTTCCACACATTGTCTAAGGGCTAGTGGAGTCACTTGTATGGTCATTCGTGGCTAGTTCCCTTGTGTTACTTAAGTTGGTTGAACTTTAATTAATTGATGAAGTAATTTTAGTATGTATGTTTATAAAGTCTTTATTATGATTTATCTTAAAAAGACAAGAATAACTGATCTTTAAACCAATCTAATAATCTTAAATCTTGTAAGTTACTTAAGCAAGACTTCTTGTTTGGGAAGCTTATTCGATGTTTGTACGGTCTATATACAAATCTTGGTGCTATCACGGCCGGGTAGTATAGATTTAATATTATGGGTTGATTGGAGGTTTGGGTATTCAGAAAGTCGTTTGAGCCCTAACCAGACCGGGCGGTTTGTGTCAGTATTTCTTTACTTCTCTCGTGTCGGCTTGCAGGGGACTTCTAGCGGGAGCCATGGGGTTTGATCTTGAGAATGAAAGTGTTATTTATTTAAAATAATATTATAAGTAAAGACAACTATTTAAGAACATAATTTGTTATGTCCGAGCTTTCATAAAGTAGCTCTGGAGGAAGTTGTGCATTCCGACATTCCAAAGGAAGTTACAAGACATGACGTACGTCAGTCATTGGATAATGTTAGTCCGAATAATGAATTGTGAGATACTGACGGGCTTGAGACCCCGTTTAGGGTCCGTTATATTCATTAAGGAACAATTGGCCGACCATATCCACTATTCCATTACGAAATACTAACTCCCCTTTCGAAAGGGTTAGTACTAGTAACTATGACCAACCTTACTTTAAATATATCATTAATTAACAAGGGATGAAAACTAGAGTAACGTCTTAAACAAGATAACCTTTCTAATTACATTTCTTATCTTTTTATTTTCCTTTTAAACAAAACCCATTTTCCAACTTATTATTCTAGTCAGACAATGGCGAGGGTTGAGTACAGGATCCGTGTCCATGGTTCGATACTTGGTTCTTACCCATACTTTACTACGCTGCGATAGATACACTTGCATATTGTGTGTGTATTTAGTTGAAGTAATTATCATTTTAATTTATAAATTTAAAACCTGATTTTGTGTAGCTCCAAATAGAATATATTTATTACTAAAACTACGCCATCAAGTTTTTGGTGTCGTTGCCAAGGATATATATGTATATTTTTATCTACATATAAAACACACATCAGTTGTCACATCTTTGGATCTCGTCCACCGCTGTTTTGTACATCCCGGGCCAATAGTATCCGGCTCTCATTGCCCGTGCTACTACCGCCTTTGGTCCCGAGTGCATACCACAGATGCCTTCGTGCAATTCTCTGATCACATAGTTGGCTTCATCTAGGTCCATGCATTTCAGCATGGGGCCTAGGTAGGACTTCTAGTATAATTGTTCATCTTCTATTGCATAATTAAGGGCTTTGTATTGTACCTTCCGTGCCTCCTTCGGGTCTGGTGAAAGGATTCCTTTATTCAGGAAATCTAATAGAGGGGACATCCACGTTCTTTCTTCTTTTGTTTCTATCGCCTCGACGTTCTTCTCTGTCGTGGATGGCTCGGCTAGTAGTTCCACTCGAATTTCCTTGGCTAGATGATTGAACGCTACCGAGGCTAGTTTGCTGAGGGCATCAGCCTTTTTGTTCTGGCTCCTTGGAATGTCCATTACCTTGCAATACATGAAATTGGTCATCAATTCCTCTACTTTGGCTCTATATTACTTCATTTTTTCGCCCTTGACTTCATAGACATTGTTGACTTGGTTTGCCACTAACATGGAATCTACGTGTGCTTCTATCCGGGCTATTTACATTTCCTGTGCTATATGTAGTCCCGCAAGAAAGGCTTCGTATTCTATTTCGTTGTTGGTGCTTTTGAAGTCTAGTCGGAGTGCATAAGTGAGTTCTATGCCTTCCGGGCTAATCAGTATCAAACCTGCTCCACATCCTTCATCATTGGAAGCTCCGTCTGTAAAGAGCTTCCATGGTTCCTGTTCCCCGGTTTTCTCATCCCTTTATTCTGACACCTCCATCTTGTCTTCTTTGGTTTTTGGTAGTTCTGCTAAGAAGTCTGCAATTACTTGCCCTTTGAATGTTGTTCGTGGGTAGTAAATGATTTGATGATCTCCTAACTCAATTGCCCATGTGGCTAGCCTTCTCAAATAGTCGGGTTTCCTTAGGATCCTTTGGAGGGACTGATAGGTTAGTACCCTAATTGGATGAGCCTGGAAGTATCGTCGGAGACGTCGGGATGCGTAAACTAGTGCAAGAGTTAATTTTTCCATATCCGGGTATCGAGTTTCCGGATCTTTAAGTGTTCTGTTAACAAAATAGTTTGGGGTCTGGGTTTCTTCTCTCTCAGTCATGAGCACTGCACTGACAGCACTTGTGGATGCAGCTAGGTACATAATCAATGTCTCCCCCGGCTTGGGTGCTGTTAGTGTCGGTAAGTTGCATAGGTTAGCCTTCATTTCTTGGAATGCCACTTATGCTTCTTTCGTCCATGCAAAGTCGTTCTTTTTTAGGCAATTTTTTAGCGTTCCCATAAATGGGAGTGACCTGTCAGCCATTCGGGATAGAAATATGTTCAGCGCCACCAGCCGCCCATTCAGTCTCTGCACCTATTTTAGCGTTATTGTGGAGGGCATCTTAGCTATAGTTTCCACCTTTTCCGGGTTTGGACGAATTCCTTCTCTAGTCACCATTACCCCTAGGAATTTTCCTTCTGCTACCCTGAATGAACATTTCTTTGGATTGAGCTTCATGCCGGCCTCCCGGAGTGTTTTGAAGGTTTCCTCTACATCTTTGACCATTCCCTCTTCTGTTGTGCTTTTGATTACCAGGTCATCTACGTAGACTTTAAGATTCTTACCAATCTGTTTTGCAAAAGTCTGATCCATGAATCTTTGGTATGTGGCCCTTGCATTCTTCAGGCCGAAGGGCATTTTGGTGTAGCAAAACACTCCTTCATCCGTGTAGAAAGCTGTTTTTTCTTCATCTTCCAGGGCCATTTGTATCTGGTGGTACCCCTTGTATGCATCCAGAAAACACCTTATTGGGAAGTCTGCCTGGGCTTCTACCTTCATTTCCATCTCTGGAAAGGGGTAACAATCTTTCGAAGTTGCTTTATTGAGGTCTTTAAAGTCTATGCACATCCTCCACGATCTGTGTCCCTTTGCTACCATCACAGGGTTTGCTATCCAAAATGGGTACTTGACCTCCCTTACAATTCCCGCTTGTAGTAGCTTTTTGGTTTCCGTGCATGCAGCTTTACGACGTTCCGGGCCAATACTTCGCCGCTTCTGTCGGATTGGAGCTGCCGTGGGATGTATATTAATCTTGTGTTCTACCAAATCCCTTGGGATGCCTTCCATATCCGCCTCTTCCCAAGCAAACACATCCATGTTACGGATGAGCAACTCCTTCAAATCTATCTTTACTTTGTTGGATAGTCGCGCTCCTACTTTGATAGTTTGCTCTATGAATTCAGCATTCATCATCCAAACTTCCTCTTCCTTGTCTCGGCTTTCCTTAGTTCTATCCAATGCAACAACTATCTCCGCAGCCGTGGTAACTGATGCAATACCTTTTGGGGTGGAGAATTTCATGATTCCATGATTGGTGGAAACTACTCCCCTGGAGGCCTTTATTCCCGGCCTGCCCATGATGACGTTGTTTTTAGAATTGACTCATACTATGGAAATAGGTAGGTTGACATTATGGAACCTGTCTCCTTCCCCTAGGGTGACAGGCAGGCTTACTTTTCCTACTGGAAATACTCTGTTGAAACACGTTTGTGTGACAAACACTCTGGATATTGTCTTAGCTTTTGTACTTGTCTTGTATGTATTAGTCTTTGTATGTTAGTGTCTGTACGTTTTAGTTATCGAGTTGTAATTACTAATGTATGTACTAGTCGTCTGTTTTCTCTAAGTGTTTTGTGCACTTAGCATGTGCGCAGGAATTACTTCATGCATACTTAGCAAGTACGGAAGAATACTTTGCGTACTTGTTAAGTACGCAGGAACAATTTTCCATAGTATAAACAAATTTGCCCTGCGCACTTGTTGATTTGTGTTCCAGTTTCGTGTTTTAGGGTTTTTGGAGCATTTCTGAGTTCTTACTTTTTGATCAAAAATCCTTAAATCCGAGTTTGTTATAACTTCATTTGGTTTTTGGAAGGCTAAGGGTTTGTTAGATGATGTTTTCTAAGCTTTTGGAAGCATTAATTTCTCAGATCCATCACTTTTTGAGCATTCTCCTCAAGATCCGTCAAGAACGCTGTTACTTTTTTATAAGTACGCAAATTCAACTTTTCTGCGTACTTACTAAGTACGCATGGGTTTTGCCCTGCGTACTTACTAAGTACGCATGGGTTTTGCCCTGAGTACTTACTAAGTACGCAAGAGTAATTGTCCTACGTACTTGTTAAGTACGCATGAGTATTTGACTCTGCGTACTTAGCATGTACGCATGGGTTGGCTTTGTGAACTTATCAAATACACATGAGCACTTGGCTTTGCATATTTACTAAATACGCATGAACACCCTTATGTGCGTATTTACTAAGTACGCATGAACTAGCATTTGGGATTAAAAAAAAAAAAAAGCACTGACGAGATTTTTTGGCGGGAAAACTTTTGTTGGCCAAATTTTTTAGTGATCATTTGTACGCGTGTTCCTGGCAATTTTTTAGAAGATAGTAATTTTGGTTTTTCCGGACTAGAATTTGTACACGATGTGGCTTGGCGAAACACGGACGAGATTTTTGTTGAATGATACCACTTGTCATACAATGTTTAAATGTCCATACCTGAAAATGTGGGCTACGAGTATCCGGGATACTTATTTAATATGGTATGAATGCTGAACTAATGGGAGCAATTGGGTCGTCATCGGCTAAAAGTCTAGTTCTATTTGTGAAGATGTGGCTGCTTTGGGTCTTTTGGAAAAAGAATCATTTTGTTTAGGTATTCAAACCTGAATATGTGGGCTACGAGTATCCGATATACTTCTTTAAAAGGGGATGAATACTGGAACAACTTGAACCCAAGGATTTGTTGTTTTGGATCTTTGCAAAGAAATAAAAGAATAAAATCCTGGAGTTGGCTAGTTGTGCTTTTTGAGGATTTGAGTGAAGTGATGATGAAGCTGGTCATAGTTTACAGAGAAATGGGGGGGATGTATCATCAACCGTGATTTCTCGTGTAAACTATATTTTTTGTGTTTGATTACATCATGTGTTTTCAAGATGAAGCTGGATATTCGTTGAATTATTAGTTAAAGATGGAACCTTTATCATTTGTCGATGGGATAGGAAACATACCCTTGTTTCTGGTCTAGTCAGATGGAGCTTAAACTGAAAGGGGATATTGGAAATGAACATCTTTGGGAATTTGGTTGACTCTGAAGATACAGGATAGAGTTGGACACATCTGGTGTGAAGACTAAAGTTTATCTTACTGGAATTCTTATGGGAGCTGATTAGTTTGATGCATGTTATTGGAAATTCAAACTCTCTATCGTATGCCAGCTGATTTGGAGGAATTGTAAGTCAGGGTGTAGGTTGCTACTGCTAAGAGGATGAACTACAATGAGTTATGTTGGGTTAGTTGGTTCCTATTGAAACACTTGGTTTGGTCTACAATGAAAGCTACAGTTATGAAGGAGTCGTGTGTATCACTCGGCAACTGAAGACTGAAGTTTGAAGATTTGAAGATCTCAAGTGGAATGCCAGAAGATCAAGTCTCGCCAGAAGACACTTGATGTCATTAGTTTAGAGGGAGTCTGTTAGGACATTGTTTGTAAACTGATGTATATCAGTGTTAGTAATAGATAGAATTTGATGCTATAGTTAAGAGGGAGTTTGTAGAAGCATGTTTTTGTAACTATAGATTAAATTCTATGTATCGGTGTACTAGGCTAGTACGCAAGAGGGTGTTCCTGCGTACTTAGCTTGTTCACTAGTTGGTCCTGCGTACTTAGCAAGTACGCATGACCAATGCCCTGCGTACTTAGCCAAGTACGCAGGTAGTGTTCCTGCCCCTATAAATAGAAGACTTGTCTTCATTTGTAGGTGGAACTTCAGGAAATAGGTTGAGAGGTGTTTGGGTCGGGACGAGCTCTCCCGACCCCTGGACCGTGAGCTTAGATGAGAGATGCGTACTCCTTCGGTATGTTGTCTGTAATACGGGATGACTTCTATGTTATGGATTACGTATCGTTTCATTATCTTTTGTCTTTGTTTTTGTTTCTCTGCTTTGTTTCTTGGTTCCCACACAAATCACAGAACAGGTCTGTGTATCTCCGCTGCGCGACGAGGCTCCCGGGACCTAATCAGATTGATATGAGCGTGGCAACAACCACCTCATCAGTTGCTACTTGCTTGCTTACCAAAGCGACAAAGCTTGACTCTATCTTGTGGCATAGGAAACTCGGACACATTTCTTATCGTAAAATGAATCATCTTGTCCGAAACGGTTTGGTAACCGGTGTTCCTAAGCTGAGATTTGTCGTTGCAGATAACTGTATGCCTTGTAAAAAGGGTAAACAGCAACGGAAGTCTCACAAGCCCAAGCTCCAAAACTCCATCGATACCCCTTTGGAGCTATTACATATGGATCTGTTTGGCCCCATAAGTATCAGGAGTATTAGAGGTAAGTCATATTGTCTAGTTGTAACTGATGATTTCTTACGTTTTTCTTGGGTGCATTTTTTAGGTACAAAGGACGAGACTGCTGACATTCTTCAATACCTGATCCTGAGCTTGGAATCTCTTTGCAAGTTGAAGGTTAGAAGAATAAGGAGTGATAACGTAACTAAATTCAAGAATAATTTGATGGAACTTTTCTGTCTCAAGAAGAGGGTCCATCACGAATTTAGTGCCCCGTACACACCTCAGCAGGATGGAGTTGCAGAACGGAAGAATTCTTTGTAGGCGGTGATGACTCCAGTTTCTCAACCTGTGCAACTGTACCGATTGTAACTCCCAATTCCAATACTGCATCTGCATCTGGAACTCATGAAAATGATAACATAGAAGTTGTTCATGTTGGCGGAAATGACGCTAAAGCTAATCCTAACACTCGTATAGGAAATGAAGCTCCAGCTGATCCAATATTCATTGAATCTTCTTCTTCTAGAACACAGGATATGGGGGAGTTGAGCACGAACCTCGATTCAGAAATTCAGGTACCGGATATACCAGAGATAAGAGTGCATAAGAATCATCCAATTGACAACATTATTGGTGATCCTCATGCCGGTGTTCAGACTCGTCATAGAACCATTGCTGAGAACACTAGTTTATACTCTGAGATACTTGACACTGGTGTCATGGAAACATGTTTGCATGCTGCATTCGTGTCCTAGTTAGAGCCGAAGAATGTGAAGGAGGCTCTTGCTGACAACTGTTGGATTGACGCGATGCAAGAAGAATTGTCTCAATTCCAAAAGTTGCATGTGTGGGATTTGGTTGACTTGCCAAGAGGCGTACAACCAATTGGAACCAGATGGGTGTTCAAGTGTAAGACAAATGATCGTCATGTCGTAGTGAAGAATAAAGCAAGGTTGGTTGTTCAAGGATTTTATCAATAAGAGGGCCTAGATTACACTGAAGTATATGCCCCAGTTGCTAGACTTGAGGCAATTCGACTGTTTCTGGCTTATGCCTCCTATGTTGGCTTCAAGGTCTATCAACTTGATGTGAAGAGTGTTTTCCTGTATGGAAAAGTTCATGAAGAGGTCTATGTCACTCAACCTCCAGGCTTTGAAGATCCGCATAATATCAATAAAGTGTATAAGCTCGACAAAGCACTTTATGGTCTTCATCAAGCACCTCGGGCATGTTATGAGACGTTATCAAAACATCTACTGTTAAACGGTTTCGACCGT
The DNA here is from genome assembly GCA_023525975.1 of Smallanthus sonchifolius. Classification (NCBI taxonomy): domain Eukaryota; kingdom Viridiplantae; phylum Streptophyta; class Magnoliopsida; order Asterales; family Asteraceae; genus Smallanthus; species Smallanthus sonchifolius. The sequence goes on along the minus strand of CM042021.1, from coordinate 94,723,159 downwards.
GGACAGATTGACTCGAACCTCTTCATTCGGAAAGCAGGAGGTGATATTCTTCTTGTACAAGTGTTTCAGTCACAACCGAAGGAGTCTCATATGATAGCTGTCAAGAGGATATTCAGATACGTGAAGGGGAAACCCCGATTGGGTCTTTGGTACTCAAAGCAACAATAATTTGACCTCAAAGCCTATACTGATTCAGACTATAGCGGTTGTAACCTTGATAGAAAGTCAACTTCAGGTGGATGTCAATTCTTGGGAGACAGACTGGTTTCCTGGCAGTGTAAGAAGCAGTCAACGGTTTTTGTCCCAACACGTGAAGCATAATACATTGCTGCAGCGAGCAGTTGTTCTCAGATATTGTGGATTCAGCAGCAATTGAGAGACTACGGCTTAGACTTCACTGGAACTCCACTGTTCATTGACAACAATGCCACCATGTCCATCACAAACAACCCGGTGAAACATTCCAAAACTAAACATATTGAAATTCGCCACCATTTCATCCGTGATTGTGCTGAAAAGCATCTCATTGAACTTGTAAAGGTACACACGGATGACAAATTTGCTGACCTTTTCACTAAGGCGTTTGATCGAACCCGTTTTGAACATCTTGTCAACATGATAGGAATGTTCAATCAAGAGTGAAAACTTGTTTTTCTTAAATCAATTCAATTCATGAAAGTTAAATTTTATTTCTTTTAAGTTTTCTGCATAGTTCTTTTAATTTTCAAATATTTTACAAAAATCCACACAAAATAGAAAGCCAAAAAATTTCAAAGTTCTCTTGATAGTACATCAGAAATGATCTAAACTTCATAGACTGCGCATATGGGAAATGATTTCGTCATGCTTACTTGATTATTAAAATTGTTGTGTTTTTAATATGCTTATTTACAAGTAATTTGAATTGTCAGTAGGCTGTAAGCAACTTTGAATCATTAGTAGTGTAGAAATTAAATCAATACTACAACTGTGATTTGAACCCATGTTTGCTAGTGTGTGTGCGTAAAATAATGCAAAAGATCACTATCAGATACAAGATGTCAGATTTTGGCAATTATCTTCTTCTGAGACCAGTTTTGGGATAGGTCGTTAGTACAATTAATGCGGTTCATCTCACTGCCCATACTCACAAGTATGCAATGAAAGATTGAATCAAAACATGTCTTTACATCAACCGTTGAGCGTGTATTAACCCTTGAATCACTCCTGATTCATTGAATTCAAATCCAGATAAAAGTTGGATTCCATTACCTAAATACTCAAACACCATATTCATTATCCTGAATCATCATACCGATATTCACTGAAGAAATCACATGAAATCAAGACAAATGAATCACTCGATTCTGAATCTTATGATTCCTGATAATCCTTATGGATTCTGTTTGATTTTTCCTGTGCTAATTGATGTAGCCTCATTCTAGAAATTTAGAAAATCATTGGGAAAATCTTAGATGCCTTGAGATAGTGCAATTTACATTCCTGTGGCAAAACAATGGGGTACACGTTGTATATCTTAAAATTAATACCTTAACACATAAGAACGTGATACAAAGATGCTTATGGTTTCAAATATTATAATATTGTCAACTTGATTTACTTGTTTATATGCTTATTACGTATGAATAAATAGTAATCCATGACTTGATCCCATATTCTTTTATGTTTATCTTGTATCGTTTTTGCTATAGTTTAGCCTAATATGATCCTCTGCTCGTGTCTTTGAACAAAAATAGTGTGTGTGAATATGTGTATATCGTTACTCTGAAAAGATCAAAAAGATTTTAAGTTTGTGTATAGTTCAATTCCAATCAGAAAAACCAAAAATATTTGTCTTTAACCTTCGTGAATTAACTTTGAATCCTCTTGATTGAATATTTTTATCCTGTTCGTTATTTAGCTTGACTTCTTCATAATTTGGCTTGACTTCTTCATAATTTGAGTTGAAAATTATGGGTACACATGAGTCTCTGCGTACTTAGTAAGTACGCAGGAGTTAAGTGATGCGCAGTTAACAAGTACGTACGACTATTATTGTGTGGGTATATATACAACACTTAGAGATTTTCTTGAGTTTTATCTCATTCAAAACTTTGTCATTGTTGTATACCTCTGATCCTTTATCACTCAAAATTTCATGTGTTCCTAATCGGTTTTTCGTTCCGATCTTAGTTTCATCATCATCTAACTTTCATTTGGTGAGAATCTTGGAGCATTTCATCCGTTAAATCTTGATTTTTGGACCGATTTGTGATCTTGAAGAACTAGGTTTTGGACTTTGATTTTTGACAAATTTTGGTTGTTTTTAACCAAACTTAACACCTAAAACTTGTGTAAAAATCATTAATCGAAGCTCTATCATCTATAATTCGTCCTTAACAATCCTTGATTTTGGTTTTTGATCGCTTGGTTCTCGTGGGTTTACGGCAAACCAAAGTTAGGTCACGTCTGACCGGTCGTAGCATGTCATTGCTATTGATGTTGGTTCCATACGTCATAATCGAGCATTTCGACCTTGTGGTGACCTTAATCCACGACAAAGACTCACTTCGACTAAATTTTGGATTTTGAAATTGTTCTAAGTGTCAGTACTTGCGCACTAAGTAAGTACACAAGGTATTCCTCCTACGTACTTGCTAAGTACGCAAGAACTAATCGCTGCGTACTTAGCAAGTACGTAAGAAGGGCATTTCTGAAAAATTTCTAAGTGTGGAATTCAGTTCATTGTGTAATTGCTATACTCAGTCAGGTTTATTCAATTCCAATTAGTCTTCTTGTTCTTATTATGTTTACTGTTTGTTTGTGCCGTGATGTCTCGTGTGTTTACAAGCGAATTCAATCTGCTAGCTCTAACACAACCCGAGTGGAAGGGTGTTGCACTTCAATATCAGGAGATAGTCGATTTCCTGAACCGCTAGAAGATCAACTATGCCATCTCTGTTGATCCTATTGTCACAAGACCATATCTGGAACAATTCTGGGAAACTGCTGATCATAACTGTACAGTAACCCCAAACGTCATTAGGGCAACTGTAGCAGGTCACGATATTGCTATTTCTGAAGACACCATCAGACGAGTACTACAGTTTAGGGACTTATCAATTGATGCGATGACTTACCCTGACTACTTCGTTGATGGATGCTGGAGACAAAGGATGGGGTATGTTGGTACAATGGACTACTCCTCATATAAAAAGATGTGGGTACTTGATCAGTGGCGTTACTTCGCGTACGTCATGATCATGTGCATGTCTGCTAGAAAGGTGGGAAAGGATGCCATGGGGCATGACTTGGCAGCTGTAATGGTTGGCCTCTCTCTTAACAAGGGTTATAACTTTTCTAAGTATATCTACAAGTCTATCACCGATCAGATCAATGTTGCTGATAGGTTTAGATTTCTATTATACCCTCGGTTCGTGCAGCTGTTGATTAATGATATTGTACCCAATCTACCTCAGATTGGAGAGAGACTACAAGTCAAACGGGTGGACAAGAAAGTGTTTGCACAATTTCTAAAGCCAGGCAGTGTAGAACCTACCCTTGAGCACACTCCTCTCTTTGGCCACCTAATTAATGAAGCATATGTGGCCCCTGCTGACTTCAGAGGGTATAGTGCACAGTCTGAGCCTGAACTCAGTGAACATAGTGATGAACAACATGAAGAAGAGGAAGCTGAATCTGAAGATGATATGTCTAACGATGAAAGAGACGAAGAACAGGGAGTTGGAGGTGCTGAAGAATCCGACTCAGAAACGACCGAGTCAGATTCCTCTGATTCTGATGATGCACCATCCCAGGCACACCCACGAAGATTGACGAAGGTGACCCTTCCCAAGTCATCTTCCAAGAGAAAGTGACAAGCAACAAGCAGTGAATACGAGCCCGATTCTGATTCGGATGCTGCTATAGAGAGAAGCAGAAGAGAAAGTATAAACAAGCAACGAGGGGATAGGCCACACCAAGCTATCCTTCGTGAGGTAGAAGTTAGTGCTCAGAGGCAAGCAAGTGTCATGGCTGCAAGTACTGATTCCACTTCTACCTTTCACAACAGCTTTATAGGCGACAGCGGAGGAGGCCACATGTAACACCTGATGTGGCTACCACTGCTATCACAGAGGAGGTTCATGTGATAGTGTCCCTCCCTGTGCAATCTGTTCAAGTGGCGGTGACAACTCCTATTCTAACCGAGTATGTCACCATCACCCCTACCACCATCCAATCAACCTCCAACCCTACCTCAATCCCTACAACCACCCTCCACCACATCAGTGAACCTTATCATGACTTTGACTTCGATCAAGGGTTCGATTTTGGAGAATTCTTTTCCTTCCCTACCAATTAAGCCGAAGCATCGTCTTCCAGGGGACCTGATCCACGTGATACCCGGATCACTACCCAAGAGACTCAGGTAGATGGTCTTCTTGAAACGCTACGGAAATCGAGAGAAGAATCTGACAAACAACAGGGGCAGATTAACTCTCTGATTGATGAGGTAGCCGCACTAAAGAAACAGCGGGCGGCTGATGACAAGCAGCGGTTAGAGCATGACACTATGGTGAAACTGGTCTGTGATATGGCTAAGACGCTTGCTACTCAGGGGGAGAGATTGAAGGAATTATTGGAGAAGCAACCACCTAAGCCTAGCAGTGAAGAGGCTTGTCACTTAGTTGATCTAACTAAGGGTGATGATCAGGACAAGGATCCTGAATCCAGACCGAGTGGAAGTGAGCAGCAATCGTTGGCTTTGGCGATTGTTCCCATCTCTACCGTGTTTATGGTTGAGGGGTAGTCCACTCAGATTGAAAGTGGAGGTGATGCTTCAGGGGGTAATAAAGGAAATTCGGTGGCTGACATTTTGAAAGGTCTATCTGAGGATGTATCGGATGATGTGATCCTATTCTTAGAGCCAGACGACTCCAAAGAAGCACAGATCGAAGCTCTCTGCAATCTGGAAGAGGGAGAGATCGACTCTTGTGACGACTGGGATGAGGAGGATGATGATGTTGTAATCGAAGTTCCCAAGGGCTATGGGGAAGGAGAGTATGAGTTTGAAGATGGAGAGATGTTCGAAGTTCCATCCTTTGAAGACACAGGTTCAGTAGAGCCTGCTAGTACTGTTGAGGCGTCGACTGAAGCCTCCCCTGCCGACCCTACACCTAAGGATCCAGAGGCAAAGAAAGACAAACATATGCCTGCAAGTTCATCGAAGGATCCGGCTCCTGTCTGGCAAAAGACATCAATCATAGACAAACATGGAGCGACAGGGATGATCTTAGCTGTGAGGTTCGACGAGGATAAGAAGTCGTTTGCAATCAAGCGAGCTGGGGGGGTTTAATACTTGAAACCAACCAGCGAAGCTTTCAACTCCTTGCCAAGATACGACCTCGTGCACCTAGCAAACCGAGAGCTGTTGGGTCACTCAAATCATGCAGTAGCGATGGGTTTGTGGCAGGTTCTATAGCGAGAGGTAAGATCTCAGAAGTTTGAAATGTTTAAGCCTAAAGTGCCCAAGCGAGTCAGGGACAAGAACGTTAGACATACTATGACTAATAAAAGCTTAAAGAAACTGGTATACAAGCCAGTGCTGTGTGAAACCAAGATTCCCCTGAGCAAGTTATCTCAGGATATCCTCGGTAACATATGCTACTGGTACGTAGATCCTAAATCGGGCAAGGCAGTGGTGATTGGAAAGGTGTGGTCCAAGAGTGGAAGCTTAGTGCCAAGGGAACTAATCAGAGTGTTTGATGAAGTCTGCTTCATAAAATTTTCTATAAAAGATCTGGAGGCGCTAGCGTACAGGTACTGCATGTACACGGACGAGTGGACAAAGTTCCTTGCTTCTAAATACGACAAGGTGATCAAGTTCTGCCTTGATTACAAGAAGAAGATGGAAGCTAAAGCTGGGGAGCAGTGAAGACCGAAGACAATCTAGAGTTATTGTCAAGGGGGAGTTCGTTCAAGCAAGTTTGTGTGACAAACACTCTGGATATTGTCTTAGCTTTTGTACTTGTCTTGTATGTATTAGTCTTTGTATGTTAGTGTCTGTACGTTTTAGTTATCGAGTTGTAATTACTAATGTATGTACTAGTCTTCTGTTTTCTCTAAGTGTTTTGTGCACTTAGCATTTGCGCAGGAATTACTTCTTGCGTACTTAGCAAGTACGTAAGAATACTCTGCGTACTCATTAAGTATGCAGTAACAATTTGCCCTGCGCACTTGTTAAGTGCGCAGAAATCAGGTCTAGTATAAATAGGCTAGGTTAACAGAAGATACGGAGGCAGGAATTTTGCACTCAGTTGTATTCTCTCTGTAACCTTCAAGTTTATAATAGGCGGAGTTTTAAAGTGATTTCGTTGTCGGTTTACTTTGTGTTACTTGATTCTCCACCTAGTCACAGGCATTCCGCACCTGGTCCAACTAGTCACACACCCACACGTAACGATCCGAGATACCCGGGGACCTACATAATCTTTCCCCCGAAAAGCCTACCAACTGTAGATGGTCTGGGACTAATCTAGCTTTTAAATCTTCATCTAGACGCTCAAAGCAATGTTCGAACATGATTTCTGCTCCACAGCCCCCATCCACATGTATTCTTCCAATACGATGACCAGCCACATTTGCAGAGATGACCAGCGGGCCTTCCTGGATGTCTTTGTCTGTTAGTGATTCGAAAGAGATGGATTGCACTTCCTCTTGTGACCGGACTCCTCTCGTTTTGACAGACTCCTCTTGTGTGGATTATTTCCACTCTTCCTCTGTCTTCCGAGGATGGTCTCTGCGTGTCTCCCTCGGGTTTTCTATTTCTGTTCCTTTGCTGGCCTATTTCTTTAACCAAGTGAGACAGCTTGCCTGTTTTTACCACCTTCTCTATCTCCCTTTTCAAATGTTCACAATTATCCGTGGTATGACCTCCTATCTTATGGAATTCACAGAATTTGCCTAAGTCTTGCATGTATGGTTGTGGTCTAACGGGTCTAGGTGGTTGGAAGCTTTGGCTTACCTGTTCTGTTGCCAGAACTTGGCTTGGTGTTTTTGTGAGGGTTGTAAAGTCGAATGGCAGGTCCTGCATTTCACCCCTTTTCCTCCTTGGTTCACTACTATACACTTGTTTTGAATATGGGCTGAATGGTGTAGTGGGGTGGGATGAGTACCTGGATCTTTCTGGCATCGGTGGGTGGAACCTATGAAGGGAACTGCTTGTTGGAGTATATCTGTCTCCCCTGCTTTTTGGTTGCTTGCTTGTCTGCCGGGAGTTTCGGCTGTCCCATTCTCTTGCCCTGTCCGACGTGTCTTTGCCCCGGATGAATGATCGTACCCTATCCATCAACACATCAAAGCCTTTTGGATAATCTTCCCCCAATTTTTATTGTAGTTGTGTGTGCCGTACTCCATTGATGAAACAGCTCACCTTCATTTGTTATGGTACGTCCTCTATCAACAAACTCTCATTAATGAACAGTTACATGTATTGCTCTACACTTTCGTTTTCCTTTCTTCGGATGTGCATGATCTCGTTGGCGTTCTTGAACCTTTTCTTTTGTTGGCCAAAATTACGGAGGAACTTTTCTTTCAACTGGATGAAGCTATATATGCTTTGTGAGGGTAAGGAGTCGAACCATATCCTTGCCAGACCGGTCAATGTCTGAGCAAACATTTGACACCAGACCGGGAGGGACCATTGCTCGACGTGGGCCGCGCCATTAAAGGTGTGCAAGTGGTCTTCCGGGTCTTAGATGCCATTGTACTTACTCATACACGTTGGCATTTTGAGCTTAGCCGGGAGTGGTGCCTCCGTCAGCCGGGTAGTAAACTTGGATTGTTCCGCCAGGTGGTCCGGTCTGTAAGGTTTGGTTAGGTCATCCTCTACTCATTTCTCCTCTGGGCCGTTGTCGGGTTTGTTGCTTGTTTTGTCCGCTCCCGCCACCTTACCGGCCGTCAAGTGTGGTGTGAGAATTGTCAACAATTGGTTTAGTAGGTTAGGTGCATCTTCAATTGGCGCGTACATGTTGTCTTCTTTTTGCTTGCCCTGTCGGGCTACTCCAGCATCGGCCTGGCCTTCCAGCTGTTTGTTTTTGTCTGTTGCTTCCTTAGTTGTATAAAATACCAATTTTGTTCGAACTTCAGCGAACTTATCTTCTATGTCTAGAGCTGCTAGCTCCGCCCGGAGTTTATCCCGGTTGCTCCAGACAAACTCTGGGGTGAATTGAGTTGTTGCACCGGATGCTTCTTGATCAGAGTCATCCAGTGCATCTTCCACCAAAACATAATTTTTTAAGGATTCCTTTGTCTGGCTTTCTTTCTCTCTACCTTCCCCTCCTTCAACGAACAACGTTCCTTTCAATGATACATCAGGAGTGGGTGCTGGATAGGGTTTTGCTGCTGGTTTGACATGGTGACTGTGTGGGATTATGGTTTCACGTTGTTTTTCTAGCTAAGTTGGTTTTAGGGTTGATCCAATTTGGATGGCGCCACTGTAAACTCCAAGACCTTTAGACCAGGGTTAGGTTATCCAAGAGTCTCTAGAAAGATAGTACCGAGCTTGACCTTGCAAAACAGGAAACACCGTTAGTCTTGTCACAGTGAGGACCCCGGGGGTGTCGCTGTGACCAGCCTCCGGCGTGAGAATAAGTATAAGGTTTGGAGGGAGGAAACAAGTAGTAAGTGAGTATGAGAATGAATGAGAATCTCTAATACCTTGGGTTTGATGGGTATTTATACCTGGTGATTATTTGTCTTTAGGCTGAAGCGTATCTTTGTCTTATTGGCCTGGATATGTAATGCATGAGCCATTGTTTAAGGTTGTTAGTAATGGTTTATGCATTGTCGGGTCTCCTCTATTTATTGGTTTATACTCTGACATGTGGATTCTTGTCTCCTTTTTACCGTTAGCTCTTTGTCTCTTTCTCCTGAACATGTCCGGGTCTCGCCCATCTGCCGTGCCTTTAACTAAAGCCCAGCTTTTGGGTTTATAGGCCCGGCCTTAGGTTACTATATATTTGTAAGTGCTTGTCCGGACTTGGGTTCTGGGATATGTCCGGTCTTCTTTCCGGACCATATCCCAACAGGTATCATCAAATGCAGAGGGAGATTGTTGGGAAATAAGATCCTCACAAACTGATAATACATAACTAAGTTTATTTTTGATGATGAATTGGTAATGCTAATACTGAACTTGATGTTGTTTTCATGTCAATGATGTTACCAAAGATGACGTTGATAACATATTTCCACTGATAAAATGTGTTAATACTGAGAAAGTCTTAACTGCCGAAGAGCAAGTTACTAGTGATGGTAGCTTGCTACTAAAGAAGAACTTCCTACTGATGGAAGTTACTACTAATGAAGAACAACTTCGTGCTGATGAAGTTGTTAATAATGAAGTAGAGTTCCTGCTCATGAAGGAATTTACGTTGTTGAAGTAACCACGTAAAATCAAATAAAGATCAAGATAAAAATTTTAAGAAAGTTTTCTTTATTATGTTTTTTATAATCTTTGTGCATCAAATATAATTATTTTTTGAGATTATTTAGAAACCATAGCTAGATTTAGGTTAAGGATTTGTATGTAAATTCAATGTAATTGTAAACCCGCTGGTGCTAAAGCATGGGTGTTTTGTATCCATTGAGCAAAGACGGATTGTAATTGGATAGCGATATCTGAAAATATATCTTGAGGACGTCCTAAAGCGCTTATGGTATCATTATGAATATACAAACCAAAACTGTGAAAGCCTAGAAATATACATGCCCGACCTGAGATAATAAGCTCATGAGCTTGGTCTTACTTCACTGTCGAGAAACGAAAGAAGACTTTCATCTCCAAGTTTAACTCATATGTAGCTCCCTTCTTTGTGGGTGTGAAGCAGTGTCAAACGAAAATACCCATTTTAGTGGAAGGGTGTGCTATTCCTGTACATCCACTAGTTTGTAAGGGCTTCAATGCAGACTTTGACGGGGATCAAATGGCTGTTCATGTGCCTTTATCTATAGAGGCTTAAGCAGAGGCACGTTTACTTATGTTTTCTCAATGGTTGTTGAAGTTATCAATTGAATCACAATTACGAGAATTATTCTATTTGTCTTGTTGAGTGTTTAATCAAACAAGTGTTCTTAACAAATTAACTTTAAACTTCCATCGCTAATAAAACTAATTTGTAAATTCAAAGAACATGTTCTTAGAGATTCACAATTCAACATCACGATATTTTTACTAAGTCCATATTTTTTTCATAGAAATTGACCTCTTATCACAATCACTATTGGTAATATATTATTAAGGGCTCTTAACCTTCCTACTTTGACACACCAGACACCCATAAACTGAGGGTGAAATTTATATGGTTCTTTCTTCACAAAACGTGCGACCTTAATATGAGCTTTTATCCTTGAAAATAAAAGTTTGATCTAAAACTTTTATTTCAATGGTAAAAGGTTGTGTGGACGTTGAACATGTTGTGAAAAAAGAATAATATAAATTCTAGAGTAGAGTGTCATTTTTGTCATTGTGGTTTGGCCATTTTAACTACTTTCATCCAAAAACTTTTTTTTAGCTTTTTCGTCCCTGACTTTTCTTAATCTGGGCATTTTCATTCACCTGACTAACTCCGTCTACATTTTAACATTAAATCAGGGGAAATTTGGTCTTTTCAACTGCCTTATATGTAACACCCCGAAAATAATTACTTATCAAATAAATCAAGGTCGAAACGGTTAATATCATTACACAACAGTGGAAGCTAAATAAAGACTGCTACAGTGTTGAACACCATTACATTTGCTACATGATATAGTATATTGTTCTAGAACTAATTCTAGTCCAAAATCGACTTAAAGTTAGACGACCATGCGTCTTCATAGAATGTGCGTCCTAGAAGCCTATCTTGATCAAACAAGGTCTCCGGCTTCTAAAGTTTAATCCAAAGGGTTCACCTATTCCAACCGAGCTATAGTCATGTGTTGCTTCATTTTTCTGAGAAATACATGCTAAAATGTCAACATAAAGTTGATGAGTTCACATGTTTAATGTAAATATACTTTCCTTTAGACTCCAAGGTTTCAAAATGTGTTTAGCATTGTTAATGAAACGATGCTTACGTTTGTGTTTCGTTACCATGGGTGGTGTGATGGTGTGTTATTGCTTGCTAGTTTAAACCCGGTATGACACCCGTGTAAAATACCGCTAGAAACTCGGTTTTAATAGTATAAAAATTAAAATCATCAAGTTATAATTTCATGATTTCGGGTTTATAAAATATATATAATCACGTATTCAAGACGCGGTAAAGGTGTATCGAAAGCATAGAGTACAAATTGTGCGTTGACGAAACCGAATTGATGTCAAATATATATATATATATATATATATATATATACATATTTATTGTATAACACCTAAAAATAGAATGATTTTCCAAGTATTTTATATTTATCACCAACGTACGTGCGTGTCGGGTTTACTGGTATGCAACCCGGTAATTTCTAAAATTACCAATGCATGTGTTGAAATAAGTGGGCTTTGCTACGTATGAAATGACCTAATTAATTATAATTAAGTCTAATACGTATGTTTTCTCGTAATTGTGTGTAAGACTAATACATATACTAACCTAGGAATTTTCCAACTGTCACATTCTTCTCTCTATGACATTCCAGAAGGATTTAAAAAAAAACCAAATTACCTCTGATTTAACGTTAAAATGTAGACGGAGTTAGTCAGATGGATGAAAATGTCTACATTTTGAAAAGTCAGGGACGAAAAAGCTAAAAAAGAGTTTACTCTAAATTCTATGTAAAAAAGACTAAAATGATCAAAACATAGGGACGGAAATAATACTTTACTCTAAATTCTATGTAAAATCTCATGGTTGTTTGGTTGGCCAAAGTAGAAAGAGTATCCCTAAATAATATAATAACAACAGTGGTGTAGCAAGAGTTAAGTTTCTATGAAAATTATAATTAATTAAACCCATAGTGGTCCTTAATGCAGTTAAAAAAAATAACGAAACATATGGTTTAACATGTGTTTGGTTCTGGCTCCACTTCTCCATTCTTTGTTGACCCTTCATCTCCCCCTTTTCTAAGGCAAACAAATACTATATGTCCGGTCATCCGGGTAAACATAATGGCGAAAGGCCACCACATCCGGGAACGCATACATCGCTGGTGACCCAGCCCGCCCACCATTCCAAGGGAAACCCACCACCTAAAGGCCCACTGTAGTAAGCCCCTGGCCCACCTAATAATATTTTGCATCAAGTGAGACTCGAACCCATAACTTCCACAACGAAAGGCCATGGGGATGCCTCCTCCTAAACCAGTTGATCTATGACTCATTGGCCTCCGCTTTTCTATTAGCAAGTAGAAGAGGCATGCAATTAAAAAGGTGAAGACGAAACTCAATCGGGTAGGGAATTGATGAAATTTGTTTGAGTAAAAATAGAACATGTCATTTGTAGTAAAAGTTTGATTTTGACATTTTGAAATAATTTGAGAAATTTAACGTTTTAAATTTAGAGTAAACTTATGTTTTAGCCCCTGTGGTTTAGACACTTTAACCATTTTGGTTCAAAAAAATAATATTTTATCAAATCAGGACATGCGGTTTGTAATTTATAACTATATTAGCCACTGGACAAACGCCGTTTAAAACCTCTATTAAGTCATGGCACGTGCCCCTCACATGAGGGGCATTTCCTTTTCATTTTCATTTAAAACCATAATTAATGCCCCCAAATCAGATTCTGATAGCGTCTCCAATGGTGACGACGACGATTTTCCTTCATTTTCGTCCCAACAGACACCGTCGATTCCTCCTTCAAAATGCTACTTCCGGCATCCGATTCTACTCATCCTCATCTTTAAATTCCGATGACAATGGTCAAAATCGACCCTCACCATCACAATCACCATTTTCTTTTAGTGATGTGAAAGCGAGCCTCAAACAAACAACGTCGTCGCCTCAGCATACACGTCGGCCATCGTTCTTCAACTCTAACCCTAGCACTCGTGCAGATCCGACTCGAAAGGTGCCTTCCCTAGAAGAAATCAATAAAACCTCTCGGAGTTCCGTCGCCGGACCTCCGTACCACCACCCCAGTCCTCCACATCGAGTATCTCGTTCTAGGAGCTTTACAAGCGGAATGTAACGCCGAAAGCCGATATAGACGAAACCACCGAGTCTGTTAAAATTGGATCAGAATCTGAATTTGAGACCACCGAGTCTGTTAAAATTGGATCGAAAGCTGATACAGACCAAAGCACTGAGTATCTCTCTCATAGTCAGAACCTGAAAATGCTCCTCGGAGGTCACCGCTCGGTGAACTTGGCCTGAATCTGAATTTGAGACCACGGAGATTGAACGACGCGATGCCGGAATTTAGCATCGGATGAGACGAGTTCTGAGTTTGCTAGGATGTATACCAATGTGGAGATGGGGAAGAAGTTGAGGAATCTGAGGCCAGCGAATAAATAAGAAGGCTTTTCTCCTGAGGAAGAAGGAAAATCCCCTCATGTGAGGGTCACGTGCCATAACTAATAGAGGTTTTAAACGGCGTTTTCCCCAGGGCTAATATAGTTATAAATTACAAATCACAGGTCCTGATTTGATAAAATATTCTTTTTTAGACCAAGATGGTTAAAGTGCCTAAACCACAGGGGCCAAAACAGAAGTTTACTCTTAAATTTAAAACCGTTAAATTTCTCAAATTATTTCAAAATGTCAAAATCAAACTTAAAGTTTCATAATATTAAAAAAACCTAATTACATAAGTCTCAATTTAAACCAAATAACATGTTCAAAAGACAAAACAACTTAAAATAAAGTTTCTTCAATTGATATCTAGGCAAATTCCTATGTGATCTTGACTTAACCTATCACGAGCTTAATCACCTGAAACATGTGCGAAAAACAAGTGTCAACTAAAATAGTTGGTGAGTAGTCACAGGTTTAATAAAAGCATATCTTTGGAAAAGATAACAATTCACACTTCAAGATCATCATATAGTACGTAAAATAAAACAAACACATGATTATCAAATCCAACCTAAAATGATGAATAATGAATAAGTGGTACAACTTGCAAGTTGCACTAATAACGAATAAGATGTCCAACCAAAAGTTGTCCATAAAGTGTATGCGGTTTCCATCCTATGGCGCATATTTGTATTACCGTTGGCTTGAAAACTTCAAGTTAAGGATTTGCAAGTTTAACGTTTATCATGTTGTGTTCATTTATTCATATACATATAAGATTCACTTGTTTTAGAATTGTTTGAAAAAGAACGTGTTTTAATCCGTGCCAAGGTGTTCATTTTTCCCCCAAAACGATTCGAATAAAGTGGGGCTATGAAGTCTCACCTTGATAACTAGGAGCGATAAGAGAATTGAGCAAATAGACGAGGTGAATCACGGACCAGACCCTAAACAAATGAATAAACTAGTTTTAGGGTAGGTTCGATAGTTACGAGTGTTAGATAGGCGGTTCGGGTCATAAGGTTAAGAATTAGTTGTAAAAGTAGAGTTTTAGTTGTTTTACTGATTTGAACAGCAAAGTAGCTGAACAGAAACGGGCTTGTTAAAAATATCAAACGACGTCCAAAAATTATGAAATTTTACAAGGGATTAGTTTAAGTCGTTCTGAATAAGTTTCGTTTAGAAAGTTTTTCCATTTGAGACTCGGATCATAGCCAAAACAGTCCAACAAGACAAAAGGTTCGAGTAATGGGCCAGGTCATGGTTTGGGTCACGGTACGGGTCATGGTTCGAGTCATGGGTACGGGCATGGGTCGGGAGGTCAGGTCACAGGTCGAGTCATGGGTCGTTCCTTGGTTAGGTTCATGGGTCAGGTCACGGGTCGGGTCAAGATTCGAGTCATGGGTCGGTCCTTGGTTAGGGTGATGGTTCTAGTCATGGGTCGGGTCATGGTTCGGTTATTAATTACACAAAATAATTTCATTCCTTGAGGGATTGAAAAAAAACACTCAATGGAAATCATTGAAAATGGAAGAATCACATTTCTTATGTAATGGTCCATTCCATTCCTATATGATACCAAACATGTTTTGTTTCATTCCAACGTAATGATTCATTTCATTCCACCCTTCATTCATTCATACCAATCAGTACCATAAGGTTTTAACCAAGTGCTACCCCAAGTTCATGTAACTAAGTAACTGATATATATAAATTTATTATCATACTATCTACATCTTTTTCATAAATTTATATTTATCATTGAATCTATATATAACTATTGAAGGTGTGTAGAAAGGCCACTAGAATGTGACATATGTCTTTAGAGGACGGGTATTTGCGTCAAATACAATTTTAAGCTATAATCACACTATTTATTACGTCGTATATAATCACACAACTTATTACACTACGTATTACCCTATGTAAATAATCACGCTACTTATTACGCTACATATTATGCACAACAAAACGACGTTTTAAAAAAAATTACCAAAATTATATTGCAATACTATACTCGAATTAAAGAAAATTCTCGATTTTATAATGTAACGTTTATTTTAAAAAATAAAGAATATAAAAGTTATTTGAGCTTAATAAATGATAGAACTAAATAAAAATCAACAATGATAGCTTTTATCATATTACATATAGCAAACATTTAATTCTTCACTTATACACTTGACACCCTCATTACAACGCGACACGTGGCATGTGGGCGAGGGTATATTCATGAACAATAATTAGGAAAAATTTAAAATAATTTCGCAACATATATAATAATTACACAGAATATAAAATAGTTACGCGGGCTATTTTTATAATTACCCGCCTATGTTTTTAATTAAGCGCATTAATAAATACACATGTTATATACATAGTACATCAACGTTTCTTTTTTTAATGTCGATTTAAAAAAAAGTAAAGCACGAATAATTAAGATAATAAAATGCTTAACTTTATAGTGTAACCTTAAAAAAAATATCGTAAAAAAAATTATTAGAGTTTAAAAAAATTAAAGAAACTTAAAAAAGGTCAACAATAGTATGGTATTCCAATTTTACCCCAACAAATCCCTTTCACACATGAAAATTGACCGTTTCGTATGTAAGAATTGTTTCTCATAATCTCAACCATTAATTCCAT
Source organism: Smallanthus sonchifolius (assembly GCA_023525975.1). Taxonomy (NCBI): domain Eukaryota; kingdom Viridiplantae; phylum Streptophyta; class Magnoliopsida; order Asterales; family Asteraceae; genus Smallanthus; species Smallanthus sonchifolius. Next base: position 94,707,039 of record CM042021.1, on the reverse strand, counting down.
AGATGAACCATTGTTGTGCCCCACTGCTCAGCTCATCAAATAAATTACTATTTCCTTTAATATTTTTATTTAACCCATTACCCATTTGTAGTATGTTAAATCTAAGACTCTTACGTTTTTTTTACTTATTTTTGTATTTTATTTTCTTTTACTTTTATTTTTATTAATGTATTATTATTTTTATTACTTTAGTTTTTTATATATTTATTATTATTATTTATATAAAATCAAAACAAAAATATTATTAAAAAAGCAATAAAAAACGTACTTTAAAATAAGGATTTAGAGTAAATTACAATTTGAGTCCCTTATGTTTGTAAATTTTAACCGTTTGAGTCCCTTAAGTTTAAAACCTTTATTTGCACCCTGACTTTTGATTTGCACCATAACTTTTGATTTTTTCTAACCATTTGAGTCCAGATAGTTAACTCCGTTAGATTTTCTTTTAATTTTTTTTCTAGAAAGACTAAAATACCCTTAGTCCCTCACGTTTGTAAATCTCTCACTACCCTTATCTCTCTCTCACTTTCTTCTCTGCCGACCAAACCAAACCCCAACCCCAGATCCCCTTTTCTACTTGACGACGACACGTAACACGTTACTCACATCGTCGCCAGTAGCGGCGCCATCGATGCCTCTATATACACCATATTAGCACTACCGGGATTCGGTCAAAGGTTTCATGCAAAGGGTTCCTACCAAGAGTTGCATATCTTTGGCGGGTTTCAGTTTGGGGTCATCGGAAAATGCAGTCGACATGAACCGCCGGGTTTCCATCAAAGGTTTTAGGCAATGGTTTCCGACCAATGAGATCCGGTCAAAATGCAACCATATAAATCGTCGGCTTAGATCTCCTCCTCTTCCCCCTTCGATCTAGGGTTTATAGCTGCCATGAACCGTCAACGTTTCTAGGTTTGATTTTCCTGGGTTCGTTTCTGGGTATTGAACAAGAAACGACTGATAGTTGGTCGGCTTCTATTCCCCTACATGTGTTAAAAATAAAAAACAATGGTGGTTTCATGCGTTGAAAATGGTGGTTGAAGGCAAATAAAGGTCACAGGCAGTGGGGTGGTCCGACAGTGATGATTAAAAGGGCAGAAGATCTTCATATCCTCTTGATTCACATTGGACTAGAGCTCGATTCAATACTCCAATGGGGGATATGGGTGGGTGCTTATTATTTTTGATGGGGTTTTTTTTTAGATTGATACACAAGAGAGAAAATTTGTTCCGGTGAGATTGAAGTTTGGAGAAGATGAAGATGAGCTTAGAAGTTCTTGAGTAGATAAAGATGAACTCGATGAGAAGGAGTAATGAAACAAGTTGTTGTAGAGAGAGGGTTTTTAGTAACCATTTGAGTACCTAGGGGTATTTTAGTCTTTCTAGAAAAAAAATTAATAGAAAAACTAACAGAGTTCGCTATCTGGACTGAAATGAGGCCTCAAACCCGGGAGACATCACTGGTTGAATTTACTCATAAGCATAGTCATCGAACACTGAACTTTAATTAAAATATTTAAAGATAATGGAATCGTACAATAAGTCAAATACATAACAACGTAAGTCTTAGCGTAAAAGAAACATTGTCTTAACACATAATCAATTAAAATGGGATGTCAATCTTGTGCCAGGTAGCCATCACGCCTTCGCACGTCCCTTCTTCTTGCTACCTGAAGTGCATACTAAAAGTCAGCTAACGCTGGTCAGTTATAGTTTAAAACTGTTAAACATAAACATTATTTTTGTCCTATTCTTGAGAGTATATATTTATATATGTATGTTTATACTCCTTTAATTTTAATGTTTTCATATATCATTCATGAGTGAGTACGTTTATAAATACATACATGCTTATTTTCTAGTGAACATTCATTGGTCATACACATATGGGTGATCAACCCGTCATTTGGATTACGTAAGTGTTAAAGACAAACGTCCTCGAACTACCATCGTAGCCCATTTCATTAACCGCCCGACACTAGAACCCGTCCGTCTGCATAAACCATCCGGCAAACCTTCGGTCGTCCGTCTTAACCGTCATATCGTCGTAGTCCGTCTGATTCGCCCGTCTACACTAAAGCATCCTTTTCCCACTTGAACTATTTATACAGTTGTGCATCGATTGAGTGACTGATTCGACCATAGTAGCCTTTGTTTAGTCTACCTTTCTAGACTTTTAATTTTGGCTGCACAATAGTCGAGTGGTCGTCCGTCTACTGAAGTAGCCGTTATCATCGTTTCCGTCCATAACGTTCATTCATACATAGCAAGCAATATATATATATATATATATGTATATAAAGCAAGATTTCATTATTATACGCTATGTCATACTTTCATTTCATAGTTCATAAGCATACTTATCATTCATGTATTCATCATATTCTTGTCATGTAACACACATAACTTTATATTTAGTATACATATCATTCATTCATATCATGTATACACTTCAACCCCAAAACATTTAAAATAATTTGCACGTAACAAATAGGGGGCACATAGAACTCACATGTCTATCGGTATTCAACCCGAAGTTGATGTCTTAACTGTTGTTAGTGTGTATACCGATCTACACATAAGTCAAAGTACGAATTTTATTATTTAATGCAAGAGTCGGTCGAGGCCTTAGTGTGTCGGCTGAGAGTGTAGGCAGTCCCACTTGAGTGTCAGATGGGAGTGTCGCAAGCGACACCTGAGAGTTGGCTGGGAGTATTGCCAGACACTCTTAAGTGTCGCCTAAACTTGCGTTCAGGACATTGTGTTGTGCTAGGGGGGCCGATACTTAGCGTGTTATCCTGAAGTCCGACTCTCAGGAGCCGATTCTCTGAGGGTTGATTCTCTCAAGGCCGATTCTCCTCTTCTTCTTCCTCATCGATTGTCGCCACATGCAGGTGGTCGACACTCGAGTGTCGGCCGAAGACCATCCATCATTTGCAAGTCCGTTTTTGATCTAAAACCTTAACTTTTTTTTACATTCAAAACGTTTATCTAGCTCCCATGAAGCTATATCTGAGCTTTAAATCCCTTTTATATGTAAAAATCCAACTTTTATGTTATAAAACCCCAAAAACCTTAAAAACCCATTTATATAAAAAACATAGATCTGAGGTTGATCTTTACCTCAAAACGCATGGTTCTTCGTGTAGAATCGATCTGGGATGCTGGAGAAGCAAGATGGAAACATAATCCAAGGCTTGATGGTGTCTCCTTGAACTTTATCTCAGTGGAATTCTTTCTCTCTATCTCTCTCTCTCTAGGGTTTGAAGGTGAAGATGGTGAAATGAGGGAAAGGCTTTAGAGGCTGCTGAGTTATGAGGATTCTCCTCATTGTAATCGGGCCATGGGGCGGTCATGGCCAAGTCCGTATCCTTCTTCTTAACTCAGGTTATAATTCCCGATCCCATTACGTTTATTCATGTTTATCCATTTAGGGATGTTACAAGTTAGGGTGCAAATCAAAAGTCAGGGTGAAAAAACAAGGTTTTAAAACATAAAGGGCTCAGACGGTTAAACTGGACAAAGATCAGGACTCAAATAGTAATTTACTCAAACGTTTATATTGAACAAAAGATTTAAACGAATATTTTTAAAAGAAGATTTATAGAAAACTTTTTCTGAAGAAAAAGAAGATTAATTTAAGAAAACTTCTTTCCTTTAAATCTTCATCACTTTATTTAAATATTTTTTTATTCGAAGATTATTATAAATCAACATCCATTTCCATAAATATATATATATATATATATATATATATATATCTTTATACTAATAAATAAAAATCTTAAGGGACACGTATAATTTTCCCGTGCATTCTCAGCGTGATTTTCCTGTGTCTCTCTCATATTAAATAATGATAATAAAATAATATATATTTAAATATTTAATATAAATCTAATTATTGATACTTATTATTTATTATGGATAGTTATTATATCATTATCCAAATAAATTTAATATGGATTAACATTTATTAATTACGTACAAAAAATTAATAACCAATTGAAAAAAAATATTTTAAAAATTAACTTAACATAATTTATAACAATCACGTCAAAGTACATTTTTAAATAAATATTTTGACTAGTTAATTTGTTAACATATTAAATTATATTTTATTCAACTCATGTAATACATGGGTTTATTCAACACGTGTACTACACGAGCTTTTAAAGACATAAATTTTTTATTACTAAATATATAACATTATATTTATTCGACCCGTATAATACACGGGTGTAACGAACCAGTTTTCATATACTAACGGTTCAGTTATTTATTTTGGGTTCGTGAAATGTTAAGTTAAGTTTTGGGGTCAAGTTGTTAAGTTAAAGGATGTAACCTTGTTTACAATTTGGAAGTTAAAGGTTGAAGGACTATTGTTGTTAATTGTTGAAAGTTGAATAAATATATAAGGGAGAAGAAAATTGAAGTCTGATTACTTCATCAGACTCATTTGAAGTGTGTTTGTGTATCGCTCAAAGGGAAGAAGAGCAAGAAGAGAAATCAAGCTACAATCTGGAAGTTTATCACTTGCATGTGTGATCAGAAGCAAATCTAACATCCATAATCATCAAGTAAGTGTTTATTGTACATTTGAAGCCACCATTTTGGTGCAGGAAAGTGGGTCGATGGGTGTGGTTATGATTGGGTGAAATCGATAAGTTAAAAATCTGTTTGGGAGGTGAAGGAAGGTTAGATTATGGTTTAGAATGTTGATTTACCAACCAATTGAACCAAATCAGTGAAGTCTTTGAAGTTTTGGTGTTCTTGAGAAAATGGTGATTTTGGTAAATTGATGGGTAAGTGATGGAATTGGGGGTTAAAGATCAGTTGTCGGGTCTCATATGAACGAGACTAAGCTTAGCAGAGACTCAATTTGGTAGAATTGCGAGTTCGGTCATTTGAGACTTGGTTTCTGAAACATCAGAACCTGCGTACAGGTTGGTACGCGGGTCTGATGGTTGAGCGTAGGAATAGCTACGCCTGTAGCCTTGTGCGCAGGTAGCCTCTTACGCTAGGCAGTCTTGTGCGTAGGTAGGAGCTGTTAAGGATGTAAAGTTATTTTGTTTACTGATCTTTGATCAGGCATGTGAGTAAATCTCAGTATGAGATTGAAGTTATTAATGGGAAAGTTTGCTAATGTAGGTACTCGGGTCAATCAAGACAAAGATCAACCCGGTTCCTCATTAAGAGGTAAGTGTCCCGCACTTACTTAGTAACGAAATTGTAATGTAAGTATTTGTGTGATCTTTTGTTTGTTGATAAGTAAGTCTTAATAAAATGTGCACGATTGAGTACAAGTCCTTCATATAATCACAGAGTAACAATTAAAGTTAATAAGGTTATGCCTATAACCTTGAAAAGAAAGAAATAGAAGTTAATATGATATCTTCGGGTATCAAGTAAGTAAGTAAGATAAGTAACGGTAAGCTAAGTAAGTTAATGTGAAATCTTTGGATATCATGGCAAGTCAAGAAGGTAAAACAAGAACCTACGGGTATCTTGAAAAGAAAAGTTTGGATTACACTTGTAATCTGTTGAAGAGAAGTCATTCGATTAATTACATTACTAATGAAGAAGTATTAGAATGCGTGTAGGTAATGCTTCCACCTGAGTCTCAGGATACAAGTCAAACAAGTTGGAGTTGGATTCTCAATGAAGACCTTTTGTTCTAAAAGAAGAAAATAGTGTTTTGTAGTCAGAAGTAAACGTTTTGAAACGATCAAGAAGTTAAGAGAAGTCGTGTTTGCAAGTCGTTTAAACAATGTTTTGTAATATTAAGTAAGTTAAACAAGTAAGTTTTAAGACGTACTTATCTTTGTGAAAAGAAAGTTTGTTGGGACCTATATTCCGCTGTGTTTTTGAAAGTTTAAATTTTTAGTGAAAAGTGGGTGTTATAACTTGGTATCAGAGCACTGGTTTGAGAGATTTGGTTGTGTGAGACACCAAACTCAAACTAATTGCTCTTGATATATAAAGAAAAATTGAGAATCCAACGAAGACTTGACCGAGGCTTGAAGCCAAAGTAAAGATTAGTAATGTATGAAAGTGAAAGTAATGAGAACCTAGTGTTCGAAAGGGGAAGTAAAGGCTGAATATTGTTAAAAGACTTATACTATGGTTATGACAAGTACGCCTAAGAGAGGTATATTACCCATCATACCTGGCCCGTATGATATGTAATGTAACATACTTAAGTATATTTGGGATAACCATATAATCAAGTGTTTTAGCAAGAATTGGGCAAATTAGGAAGGGTGATATGCGCCTTAGTAAGTGTAAGAAGTAAACGTTCAGTTAAGTAAGCAAAGATGGCAACATCGTCAGATGCGGTCATATATTATGCAAGTATAAAGTAAGTTATGTTTTATTAATTTTAGTCAGAAATGGCTGAAGAGGGAAGGACAGGTGGAGAAGAAAATTTGGGAAAGAATACTCGTCCCTCCCCACCTCGAAACGAGGATGATGGAGATGAACTTGATCCAAGAATCGAAGAGCAGATTTCAAAGGCAGTTGCGAAAGCTTTTGAGCACCTAATCCCAATTTTCCTAGCGGGAGTCGAGAGTGCTGTGGAAAGGGCCTTCGAAAAGAGGCAAGAAAGAATCTAATCAAAGGAAGTTGACTCCTTGAAAGTGATAGAAAATGATAATGCGAAAGAGAAAGGAAAGGGGAAGAGGTACTGTACCTATAAAGAGTACATGGTTTGCAAGCCTAAAGATTTTAATGGGGAGATCGACCCACTGGTTAGCCAACGGTGGATCGGATCGATGCTATTGAAGAGTCGTTTGATAAGACAAATGACGACCCGGAAGATCAAGTAACGTTTGCTGCGAATCAGCTAAAAGATAGAGCTAAAGATTGGTTTCAAGTTCTCCGAAAGGTGAAGGGGAAGGAAGGTGTAAAAGCGATGAGCTAGGAAGAATTCAAGGTGGTGTTCTTGAAATACTTCTGCCCTCGGGCGGCGGTGGATCGTATAGCAGAAGAGTTCTTGAGGATGAGGCAGATAAACGAGACCATTGATGAGCTCACTGGAAAATTTTATGATAAGGCTCAATTCTGTCCAGAATTGGTAGCAACCGAGAAGATGAAAGTTGACAGGTTCTACTCGATGTTATCCGTAGAGTATCGGGAGTTTGTTACTCCATCAGAAGGGGGCTCTTTGGTTGAACTAATCAACAAATGCCGGGTAAGGGAAGCTGAATTAAAGAGGTAGGTGGAAAGAGGTGAGAAGAGAAAGAAAGAGGAGGCAGAATCAGCCTCAAAGAAAGCAAAGGTCAGCCTAGTTAAGAAGCCGTTTAAGAAGCAGGAAAGGAAGAAGTGTGGTAAGTGTGGCAGGGAGCACTTGGGGGAATGTCTTTCAAATTTCCGGGGTTGTTACAAATGTGGTCAGGTTGGGCGGGACACATCAAGAGTGAGTGCCCTGAATTAAAGAAGAAAGAAAGTGAAGGAAGAAAGTATGAAGTTCCGAAACCCAAGGGAAGAGCCTTCCGACTCACTGTTGCTGAGGAAAAGGGTCTACCCGACGTAGTGACAAGTACATTTATGATTAATTCTTTGCCTGCACTTGTACTTTTTGATTTGGGTGCTACCCGTTCGTTTGTATCGATCAAGTTAGTTGGTAGCCCAATGTTTGTAAGTGAAATGTTAAGTGAACCTCTAGAAATAGAGGTAGCCAATGACAGAAGTTTTCTGGTGTTCGAAGTTTTCAAGAATTGCAATTTGGAAATCGAAGGCGAACGGTTTCCGATCGAATTGATTCCGATTACTATGGGAGAGTTTCAGGTAATAGTGGGAATGGATTGGTTAGTCAGGCACAAGGCTAACATCTTGTGTGAAAGTAATACAATTCAGCTTTGTCCCCTAGTGGGAAACTGATAAATGTTCAGGGTGAGGAAATAAGCGAAGTAGAGTTTTGTTCTTATGTGAAGGCAATGAAATATGTGTCACGTGGATGCACGGCCTTCATGGCGTGTGTCACTGACAGCAGTAAGGGAAGTTTGAAGATCCAAGATGTACCGGTAGTTAATGAATTCACTGATGTATTTCTGGACGAATTGCCAGGTATACTGAAAGACAGGGAAGTAGAGTTCATGATTGATTTGGTGCCAGGAGCTAAACCGATAGCAAAAGCACCTTATCGATTGGCACCGCCAGAGATGAGCGAGTTGATAGCTCAACTGCAAGAATTGTTAGACAAGAGGTTTATTCGGCCAAGTGTATCTCCGTGGGGTGCGCCCATTTTGTTTGTTAAAAAGAAAGATGGGAGTTTTCGGATGTGTATAGATTATAGAGAGTTGAGTAAGCTGACAGTGAAGAATCGGTACCCATTGTCTCGGATAGATGACAATAGATTATAGAGAGTTTTTGATCCGCTTCAGGGAGCCTCATGGTTTTCTAAAATTGATCTTAGATCGGGGTACCATCAGATGAAAGTGAAAGAAGAAGATATTCCAAAGACGGCGTTTCGAACGCGTTAAGGGCATTATGAGTTTACCGTAATGTCGTTTGGATTGACCAACACACCCGCGGCCTTTATGGATCTCATGAACCGGGTGTGCAGGCCATTCCTTGATAGGTCAGTGATAGTTTTTATAGATGACATTTTGATCTATTCCTGAAGTAAGGATGATCATGCTTGTCATCTTCGAGAGTTGCTAGAAGTGCTTAGGAAGGAAAAGTTGTTTGCTAAGTATTTAAAGTGTGCTTTTTGGCTTCTAGAAGTGCAGTTTTTGGGTCATGTGGTAAGTGAACAAGGGATCTCGGTGGATCCAGCGAAGGTTGAAGTAGTAGAAGTGTGGAAGTCGCCGAAGACGCCCACGGAAATAAAGAGTTTCTTGGGTTTGGCAGGATATTACCGCCGTTTCATTGAGAGTTTCTCAAGTATAGCTCTCCCTATGACTAAGTTGCTCGTAAAGATTGTAAGTTTGTTTGGGGTCCCGAACAGGAGAATGCCTTCCAACTTTTGAAAGGAAAGTTAACTAAGGCTCCAGTGTTGACACTACCTGAAGGGACCGAATATTTCGTTGTATATTCGGATGCTTCCCAATCTGGGTTGGGTTGCGTTCTTATGCAGCGAGATAAGGTAATTGCTTATGCCTCCTGTCAGTTGAAAGTGCATGAGGTGAATTATCTAACTCATGACTTAGAGCTTGCAGCGGTAGTTTTTGCTTTGAAGATTTGGAGGCATTATCTTTATGGTGTCCGTTGTACAATCTACACGGATCATAAGAGCCTCAAGTATTTCCTCGACCAGAAGGATTTAAACATGAGACAACGAAGGTGGCTCGAGTTAGTGAAAGATTATGATTGTGAGATTCTTTACCACCCTGGTAAAGCAAATATAGTGGCTGATGCTCTCAGCCGGAAGACGAGCCACTCACCTCTGAAAGTGAAAGTGTTTAAGTTGACTATTTCTTCGTCTTTGATAGATCAAATCCGAGAGGCGCAATCTGCAGCTTTAGGAGGAGATCCAAAGAAGGAAAGAATGGTGTTGTACATGGAAAAGCTGGAAGAGAATAGTATGGGGTTGAAGACCTGTTTTGGAAGAATTTGGGTGCCTAGGTTGTCAAGTGTATTGACTACCATCTTGGAAGAAGTGCATAAGTCAAAGTATCCGATCCACCCCGGTGCAACGAAGATGTATTATGACTTGAAGTTCAATTTCTGGTGGCCGGGAATGAAGAGAGATATTGTTAAGTATGTTGATAAGGGTCTCACATGTTTAAGAGTTAAGGCTGAGCATGAGAGACCGTATAGGAAGTTACAGTCACTTGATATACCTCTCTGGAAGTGGGAGCATATTACCATGGATCTGATCACAAAGTTGCCAAGAACGAAGAAAAGGAAGGATACGATCTGGGTAATAGTTGACCGATTGACCAAAAGTGCACACTTCCTCCCGATTACGGAAGTGTACTCTTCGGAGAAGTTAGCAAAAGCTTATGTTGAGGAGATAGTGTCAAGCCATGGTGTTCCGGTATCAATTTTTTCATATCGGGACACGCGTTTTACCTCCAGGTTCTAAGGAAAGTTTCATGAAGAGATGGGTACTAAGCTCCACCTTAGTACTGCTTACCATCCCCAAACAGATGGACAAAGTGAAAGAACGATTCAAACGTTAGAAGATATGTTGCGAGCCTGTGTGCTTGACTTTGGGGGAAGCTGGGATGATCATCTACCATTAGCCGAGTTCTCGTATAACAATAGTTATCACTCGAGCATTAGTATGCCGCCCTTCGAGGCTTTATACGGAAGAAGATGTAGGACGCCCGTTTGTTGGGGCGAGATTTGTCAAAGGGAGTTACAAAGTAAGGAAGTGGTTAAGTCCACTGCAGTGAAGATTGATCAGATTAGAGCACGGTTGAAAACTGCGCAAGATAGACAGAAATCCTACGCGAATAAGAGGAGGCCAATTGAATTTCAAGTGGGGAGTCTATTCTTTTGAAAGTTTCGCCATTGAAAGGGGTGATACGCTTTCGTAAGCGTGGGAAGTTGAGTCCTCGTTTCATAGGACCGTTTAAGATTGTCGCCCGAGTTAGCAAGGTAGCGTACCGGTTGGAGCTACCAGAGGCACTGAGTAATTTGCAACCTACATTCCATGTATCCTACTTAAGAAAATGTTTAGCCGAAGAGTCGGCTTTTATTCCCATTGATGATATAGAAGTGGATGAGAAGTTGAACTATGTAGAACAGCCTATTGCCATATTGGATCGGAAAGTGAAGCATTTACGCAATAAGGAGATTAGTCAAGTTTTGGTCCAATGGAAGCATATGGTGGAAGCAGATATGACTTGGGAAGTGGAAGAGGAGATGTTAGAGCATTACCCACATTTGTTTGAGCAGTGCGGGTTTCGGAGACGAAACCCAAAGTTAGGGGGGAAGTCTTGTAATGTACCAGTTTTCATATACTAACGGTTAAGTTATTTATTTTGCGTTCGTTAAATGTTAAGTTAAGTTTTGGGGTCAAGTTGTTAAGTTAAAGGATGTAACCTTGTTTACACTTTGGAAGTTAAAGGTTGAAGGACTATTGTTTTTAATTGTTGAAAGTTTAATAAATATATAAGGGAGAAGAAAATTGAAGTCTGATTACTTCATTAGACTCATTTGAAGTGTGTGTGTGTATCGCTCAAAGGGAAGAAGAGCAAGAAGAGAAATCAAGCTACAATCTGGAAGTTTATCACTTGCATGTGTGATCAGAAGCAAATCTAACATCCATAATCATCAAGTAAGTGTTTATTGTACATTTGAAGCCACCATTTTGGTGCAGGAAAGTGGGTCGATGGGTGTGGTTATGATTGGGTAAATTAGGTGAAATCGATAAGTTAAAATTTGTTTGGGAGGTGAAGGAAGGTTAGATTATGGTTTAGAATGTTGACTTACTAACCAATTGAACCAAATCAGTGAAGTCTTTGAAGTTTTGGTGTTCTTGAGAAAATGGTGATTTTGGTAAATTGATGGGTAAGTGATGGAATTGGGGGTTAAATATCTGTTGTCGGGTCTCATATGAACGAGACTAAGCTTAGCAGAGACTCAATTTGGTAGAATTGCGAGTTCGGACATTTGAGACTTGGTTTCTGAAACATCAGAACCTGCGTACAGGTTGGTACGCTGGTCTGATGGTTGAGCTTAGGAATAGCTACGCCTGTAGCCTTGTGCGCAGGTAGCCTCTTACGCTAGGCAGTCTTTTGCGTAGGTAGGAGCTGTTAAGGATGTTAAGTTATTTTGTTTACTGATCTCTAATCAGGCATGTGAGTAAATCTCAGTATGAGATTGAAGTTATTAATGGGAAAGTTTGCTAATGTAGGTACTCGGGTCAATCAAGACAAAGACTAACCCGGTTCCTCATTAAGAGGTAAGTGTCCCGCACTTACTTAGTAACTAAATTGTAATGTGAGTATTGGTGTGATCTTTTGTTTGTTGATAAGTAAGTCTTAATGAAATGTGCACGATTGAGTACAAGTCCTTCATATAATCAAAGAGTAACAATTAAAGTTAATAAGGTTATGCCTATAACCTTGAAAAGAAAGAAATAAAAGTTAATATGATATCTTCGGGTATCAAGTAAGTAAGTAAGATAAGTAACGGTAAGCTAAGTAAGTTAATGTGATATCTTTTGATAACATGGCAAGTCAAGAAGGTAAAACAAGAACCTACGGGTATCTTGAAAAGAAAAGTTTGGATTACACTTGTAATATGTTGAAGAGAAGTCATTCGATTAATTACATTACTAATGAAGAAGTGTTTGAATGCGTGTAGGTAATGCTTCCACCCGAGTCTCAGGATACAAGTCAAACCGGTTGGATTCTCAATGAAGACCTTTTGTTCTAAAAGAAGAAAATAGTGTTTTGTAGTCAGAAGTAAACGTTTTGTAACGATCAAGAAGTTAAGACAAGTCGTGTTTGCAAGTCGTTTAAACAATGTTTTGTAATATTAAGTAAGTTAAACAAGTAAGTTTTAAGACGTACTTATCTTTGTGAAAAGAAAGTTTGTTGGGACCTATATTCCGCTGCGTTTTTGAAAGTTTAAATTGTAAGTGAAAAGTGGGTGTTACAACTTGCTATCAGAGCACTGGTTTGAGAGATTTTATTGTGTGAGACACCAAACTCAAACTAATTGCTCTTGATATATAAAGAAAAATTGAGAATCCAACGATGACTTGACCGAGGCTTGAAGCCAAAGTAAAGATTAGTAATGTATGAAAGTGAAAGTAATGAGAACCTAGTGTTCGAAAGGGGAAGTAAAGGCTGAAAATTGTTAAAAGACTTATACTATGGTTATGACAAGCACGCCTAAGAGAGGTACATTACCCATCATACCTGGCCCGTATGATATGTAATGTAACATACTTAAGTATATTTGGGATAACCATATAATCAAGTGTTTTAGCAAGAATTGGGCAAATTAGGAAGGGTGATATGCGCCTTAGTAAGTGTAAGAAGTAAACGTTCAGTTAAGTATGCAAAGATGACAACATCGTCAGATGCGGTCATATATTATGCAAGTATAAAGTAAGTTATGTTTTTATTAATTTCAGTCAGAAAAATGGCTGAAGAGGGAAGGACAGGTGGAGAAGAAAATTTGGGAAAGAATACTCGTCCCTCCCACCTCGAAACGAGGATGATGGAGATGAACTTGATCCAAGAATCGAAGAGCAGATTTCAAAGGCAGTTGCGAAAGCTTTTGAGCACCTAATCCCGATTTTTCTAGCGGGAATCGAGAGTGCTGTGGATAGGGCCTTTGAAAAGAGGCAAGAAATAATCCTGTCAAAGGAAGTTGACTCCTTGAAAGTGATAGAAAATGATAATGCGAAAGAGAAAGGAAAGGGGAAGAGGTACTGTACCTATAAAGAGTACATGGTTTGCAAGCCTAAAGATTTTAATGGGGAGATTGACCCACTGGTTAGACAACGGTGGATCGATGCTATTGAAGAGTCGTTTGATAAGACAAATGTCGACCCGAAAGATCAAGTAATGTTTGCTGCGAATCAGCTGAAAGATAGAGCGAAAGATTGGTTTCAAGTTCTCCGAAAGGTGAAGGGGAAGGAAGGTGTAAAAGCGATGAGCTGGGAAGAATTCAAGGAGGTGTTCTTGAAATACTTTTGCCCTCGGGCAGCGGTGGATCGTATAGCAGAAGAGTTCTTGAGGATGAGGCAGAAAAAAGAGACCAATGATGAGCTCACTGGCAAGTTTTATGATAAGGCTCAATTCTGTCCAGAATTGGTAGCAACCGAGAAGATGAAAATTGACAGGTTCTACTCGATGTTATCCGTAGAGTATCGGGAGTTTGTTACTACATTAGTAATACAGATTTACATATTACATATTTATAACATATTACATAGTTTTTTAATATAAAATCTAGAAACGTTATATAGTTATTATTTTAAAATGTTTTATAAAAAAAATGAAAGAAATGTTAAATTATTAAAATGTTTTATGACCAAACCTATTTTTTTTGAATAAAAAACGTTTTATAAAAAGAATTATAGAAATCATTATTGTTTAGTAGGAGAGAGACGGGAAACAAAAAATTATAAAAACACTTAAAAATTTTGTATAATTAATAGGAGTGAGAAGCGGGAAAATAAAATTGAGGATGCATAAAAGAGTGACAAGTTTTCCACCAAACCTTTATTTATTATAGAGTATAGATCGGGGAATAATCATAAGAAAACTCATTGTTAATGAGAAAACCAAAAAACTATTTATTAAAAAAAAAAAAAAATCATAACTCAAAATATAAATTAAAAACTAAAAAACCGCTTCGGGAGACCTTGTTCCCCACGTCGTACCCTTTCCAAAAAAAAAGAAAATAAAATAAAATCAGCGCCCTACTACATATGTGTAGTAGGGTTAGCTTTTGGGTTTAGTTTAGCTTTTATGTTAGGTTTTTTGGGGGGTGGGAGTGGGTGGGGGGTTTAGGTTTTTGGGGGGTGGGTGGGGTGGGTTTAGGTTTTTGGGTGGGGGTGGGGTGGGGGGTTTAGGTTTTTGAGTGGGGGTTAGGTTTTTGGGTGTACTACACATACGCAGCACCTTTAATGAAGAGTTTTTTTGTTTTCTGATGAAAATAAGTTTTCTAGTGAACTCACCCATATATATATTATAACTCTATACTAAAACACATTGAGATGTAGCAATCGGTTAGTGGTCCACATGACTTTTTTTTCTAATTTTCATTGTCACCCCTTCTACTATATATAATGTACATTTTTAACCCATTTGATTTTTTTTATTAATATCCTACGTTTTTCTATAATCGCTTCGTTCGTTAACTTAAAAAAAAAATAGAATGTGCGACTGATTTTTTGTTTTTGAATATTCCGGTATAATTTTTTTAAACCGAATTGTATTCAAGAGCTGAATCTTTATCAAATGAGACAAATGTAGGGTTTTGCCCTCATCTTAATATCTCACTCTCCCATGACCTTACTGTATGAGTGGAGTTTGTTGGGTTTATTTGTGTGTTTGTTTGTTATACTAAACTTATTGGATGAGAGTGGAGAAGGTGAAACCCCTTCAACCCTAAAATACCCTAAAGATTAGTTAATCAAAACACGTCATGTCACGCCTGTTAGTGGAACTGATGTAAATTGTGATTTCTGTCATTTCATTAGTTAAATTATGATATCTGAAATTTGGTTTATAGTTAAAGGACGAAAAATGTAAGTTACTCTTGATTTGACATTTTTAGGGTTATAACACGTAAAGAGTAGAGTATGTTTAATCATCCTCTAAATAATTGTTGATGTTTTAGAACAAATCATACTTTCTCTGCCAATGAACTATATTTGTATTCAATCTAAACGTAATAATATAATACTTATAATATTAATTAGTTAGGATAACATTAATAAATAATATAAAGATTATGGGCTTGGTCGTATAATAGGGAAAGTAACAAAGTTTTAAACCAATATAAAATAATTATACTTAAATTCCACCTACGCGAAATAAGACTGGTTTTAAGGTTACATGTCAAAAATTAAAATAAGCAGAGACATCTCCTATAAAATGAATTTAAAAAGTAAGTTTTTTAAAAACACTAAAAAGATATATGACTTCTCATTTACTTTCTTTTATATAATTTTTTCGTTAAACTTTATAACTGTTTATAGTTGTTTATGTTTTAATTGATATTTTATTATAAGCTTTAACTTATAAAGTAATTTCCATAAAAGATTTATTGATGTCATCCGGGTGAAAGAATCCAACGTAAAATATAAAATAACCTAAAGAGTTCATTACGTGGATAGTTCTTGTGATTTGTGAAAAGTAACATATATGGGTATGAAGGGTTTCAAGTTGCAAGTATGGGTATTATGTTTCAATTTTGTAACAATATTGGACATTAAGACTAACTACCGTTAATTTTTTTGTTATGTTCAAGGTTAGTTATGTCTTTTCACATTAAAAGGACCGATTGTCGAACTTAAGTTTTGCGAGGGACCCTTTTATAAGCAAAATTACCCACATGGACCATTGTGTAATTAACCCAACCACCACTACTCCCCCCCCCAATCGTCTCCTTCACCACCACCGGCCACCACCGCTATCTCCATCTCCTCCACCCAATCACAATCACAGGCACCCAACAACCACTGCCACTACACCACTCCCCTCGTCAGAACTCCGACAACCACACCATCTCTGTCGCCCCATTACCGCCAGCCACCACCACCTAGTCAGAACTCTGCCACTGCCACAACACCAATCCCCTATTCGGATCTGAACCGCGATTTTGAAAGCCCCTCACCCTACCCACCACATGTCGGAGAAGTTGCAGGGTCCTTATGAAATCGATTTCAGGTTTTTGAGAGCCGTAATCTGAGTTCTAGGGTGGCGAGGAACGTTGGGTAGGTGGATTTTGTTTAACTTATGGTTGGTGCACGAGAAGAGGTGCCGACCAGCGATTTGCAGGGGGTGAAATAATTAAGTATTTAAAATATTAATAAAATAAAGAAATATGTAAAAGACATAATTACCCCTCATTTAACGTTAAAATATGAATGGAGTTAACTGACTGGATGGAAATGGAAACTTTTGTAACCCACGAGGGTACACAGTAAAAAAAAACTTTTTAGATGAAACTGACAAAAATAACTAAACTACATGGATGAAAATGACAGTTTACTCTATCCGAATATATATATATATATATATATATATATATATATATATAGGGTGAGGTTCAAATGATAACAAATATTTATGTGATAACCACTCTCAAACATAGTGTTACGTATATGTAATAATTATCATTCTGTTAGTATTACATATACGTAAATACTATGTGTCACGTATATGTAGCATTGTTTGGTATGTATATGTAAGACTCATCATTTCCATATTTATGTTCAAGATATATGTTCATGAAAAAACCCAAACCGGTTACCTCTCATAGTAGGCACAAACAAGCATAAACATAGTTCTTAAACTTCGAATAAACATAAATTGAAACAACGGAAGTCTTTACTTATTTCAGAGTCAATTAAAAATTTTAATTCAACATTGTTCAATATTCATAAAACTAGCAAATAGGGATGTCAGACTTCTTGTTAGCAGCAGCCAACAGCCATCCATTACCGAGCCCTCGCAGCTTCATACTAGTTTCTTTCCTCGGTTACCTGATGTGCATACTAAAATAGTCAGCTAACGTTGGTGAGTTCAAGTTTACAACTATTTAGCATAAAACATTTCTCGAGTATGCACACCACCATAAAACAGTAAAATAGGGATTCTTGAACTCACATGATTTTCTTAGCGGGATTAACTCACTTAGCACGAAACTTCAATCTGGGTGGAGGCTATACGATATGTCCAAGAGTTACGAACTAGACAAGTTAGCACTAAGTCATTCCATCCGAAAACCTATGTCTGAAATCTTTTTCGACCGAAAACTAGTCATTCGAAATGTCTCACTTTCCATAATTATTTCGTTTGAAAACATCATGTCCGAAAACTATTTCGGTCGAAATCTTTTTCGACCGAAAACTATTTTGAAAGTATTATGTCTGAAAGCTATCTATGTCTGAAATACTTTTCGGACGGGCCAGAGTTTTCGGACCATTCATCACTTTTTCGGACGATTCATCTGTTCTTGGCCAAAATCGTCGTTTTTGATCCAAGTTTGAATTTTTTTACGTCCAAAACTTTGGTATGACATCAATGAAGCTAAATCCACTCGTTTTAGACCAGTTCATATGTAAATATCCCGACTTTTGATTGAAACCCATTTCAAAACCTTAGAACCCACTTTTCAAACTAAAACTCAGATTCAGGGACGTTACTTACTTGTTTTTAACGGGATTCCTCTTTCACCGATCTGCAATAGTTTTTGGAACTTTCTCTCTCTAGCTTATCTCTCTCTACAAACAAGGTGGTGAAGAAGATAAAGTGAAGGAAGGAGGTGGATGGCGACCATGTTAAGGTCCATCCCATGGCTTTGAGCCCACGAGCCCACAAATCCATCTTGTTTATTTTTTTTTCCTTTCGTTCTATTTTGAGACTCGTTCTCTTTCACTTAACATTATTTCCGATCCTTGATGCCTTCTATTATTTCGAAATGTTATAAGTCTACCCTCTTATTAGAGGTTTCTTCCTCGAAACCTTTTACAGGTCAAATAACCGAGGGTACAACTCCCTCATTTCCGACTCCGTCTCCTAAGTGGCTTCTGATCCTTTCCTATGTTTCCATTGAAATTTAACTAGTGGAATGACCTTATTACATAAGCGTTTCTCTTTTCTGTCCATAATGATCAGGGGTTCCTCAACGTAGTTGAGGTTGTTGTCTACTTCGATGTCATCCAGTGGCACGTGCGCCTACTCGTCAGAACGTGGAAAATAGGATGGATCCCACTCAATTCATCAGGTAATTCCAAACGATATGCCACCTCTCCAACCCATGCTACAATTTTAAATGGTCTGACAAACCTCGAACTTAACTTCCCCCTTTTGCGAAAATGAATTATACCCTTCCAATGGGACACTTTCAACATTACTTTGTCTCCTACTTGGACTTCGAGATCTCTCCTCCTTTTATCCGCATACGATTTTTGTCTATCCTTGGCGGCTTTCTTCCGGGCCTTGATTTGGTCAAACTTTTCTGAAGTTGCTTTAACCACATCAAGACTTGCAAAGTCTTTTTGATCAATTTCACCCACAAACGGGCGTTCTACATTTCCTTCCGTACAACATTTCGTATGGCGGAATGCCGATGGGTGCATGATAGCTGTTGTTGTAAGAGAACTTCACCAGTGGCAAATGACTATCCCAACTACCACCAAAATTGATAATACATGCCCGGAGCATATCCTCAAGGGTTTGGATGGTTCTTTCTGAATGGCCATCGGTCTGCAGGTGGTAAGCTGTGCTGATATTAAGTCTCGTACCCATTGTTTCATGGAATCTTTTCCAGAACCTCGATGTCAATTGTGTATCCCAGTTTGACACAATCGACAGGGGCATACCGTATCTAGCTACTATCTCGTTGATGAACAATTCTGCTAGCTTTTCAGATGAACAAGTCTCACGTATAGGCAAGAAATGAGCACTATTTGTCAGTCTATCCACAACAACCCATATGGTATCATGACCTTTAGTTGTACGCGGTAGCTTGGTTATGAAATCCATGTTAATGTGTTCACATTTCCATTCGGGAATGAATAAGGGTTGCATCCTTTCACACAGTTTCTGGTGCTCGGCCTTCACCTGAGAGCAAGTTAGGCATTTGCTCACAGAATCGGTTGCATCGTTCTTCATGACGGCCACCAATATTCTTTCTATAGATCGTGGTACATCTTGTTGGTACCCAGATGGATAGAGTAGCGAGACTCGTGAGCCTCCTCAAGAATCTTAACTCTAAGTTTGCCACCCTTGGGTATCCACATCCTCCCGTACCGTGTCCGTACCCCATAAGTATTGGTCTCCAATTTCTCATGCTGACCCACCATTCTCTCTCGGTTAATGTAGAAATAAAGGCTGATGGCTACAAAATTCTCTAAGTACAAATGCTGCTGATCTCAAAGATTGATGCGGATCGACAAATTTGCAGCTGATAGGCTTTATCCGCTGCTGACCAAAGTTGCAGCTGATAGGCCTTATCTGCTGCTGACCAAAGTTGCAGCTAATAGGCCTTATCTGCTGCTGACCAAATTTGCAGCTGATAGGCCTTATCCACTGAAGATCAAAGTTGCAGCTGATAGCCTTTTCACTGAAGATCAAACGTTGCAGCTGACTGTTCTTGATAAAGCAACCAATACCACTAACAACTTTCTGCTGTTACAATGACACACTCCACGCAGAAAGAATGTCATTGGCACAAGACAATAAAAGACAATGACGCTCTCCTTTTGAGTATTCAAGCAATGATGCAAAGAAGACGTTTGAATAAAGTTAACCTTTGTAGTTATTATTATTATCTTTATATGTAGAATAGCTTCAATACAAGATCAACGGTCTGTGTTAGATCTGATCCTTAGAATCAAGGGTCTGTCTTGATTCTAAGTTACTATATAAGTAGTACTTAGATTCATTGTAAAAGTACTGTTGGCTTAAGAAATTTTCTCTGTAATCTTGTAACACTTGAAGCTTAATACAAATCGCATTTATCAGTATTCTTCTTGTCTACTTGTTTACTTTTCTTAAGTTGTGATTGTTTTCGCCAATCTCAACTGGAATAGAATCATCTTGTATTTACCGATCCAACAGTTAACATTTTCTTCTTTCAGAGCTTCATCCTAGGCACTTTCTATTTTTGTCATAAGGTCTGGGGTTACGACCAATTGATATGCCTTCACCTCGATAGGAATTGTTGTCTCCTTTTGACTCAACGCGTCGACCACCACATTCGCCTTCCCGTGGTGGTAAAGGATTTCACAGTCATAGTCTTTCAATAGTTTTAACCACCGTCATTGCCTCATGTTCAACTAATTTTGCTCAAATAAGTACTTCAAGCATTTATGGTCAGAGTAGATGGTGCACTTGACTTCGTAGAGGTAATGCCTCCAAATCTTTAAGGCAAAGACAACCGTCGCGAGCTCAAGATCGTGAGTCGAGTAGTTGACCTCGTGAGTCTTTAACTGCCGTGATGCATACGTGATCACTTTCCCTTGTTGCATTAGCACGCAGCCTAACCCCTAACCTGAAGCGTCAGAATACACCACTAGGTCTTCGTTACCATCCGGTAGGGTCAATACTGGTGCTTGGGTCAACCTCTTCTTTAATTCCTCAAAGGCACCAGTTTGGGCCTGGCCCCATTCGTACTTTACTTCTTTGCGGGTCAATTTGGTTAAAGGAGAGGCTATCTTTGAAAAGTCATCGATAAACCTTCGGTAGTAGGCTGCCAACCCCCGAAAACCTCGTACGTATGTTGGTGTCCTTGGGGTTTTCCAATTCCACACTGCATCGATCTTTGCCGGGTCTACCATGATGCCTTCTACGTAAATCACATGTCCTAGGAACTGAACTTCCTTCAACCAGAACGCGCATTTTGAGAATTTAGCATACAACTTTTCTTCTTTCAGTGTGTCCAAAACTCCTCATAGGTGACAGGCGTGATCACCTTTGCTCTTTGAGTAAATGAGAATATCGTCTATAAAGACTATTACTAACTGGTCTAGCATCGGTCGACACACTCTGTTCATCATATCCATGAATTATGCGGGGGCATTCATCAACCCAAAAGACATTACACAAAACTCGTAATGTCCATACCAGGTGCGGAATGTGGCCTTAGGTATGTCCTCCTCTCTTACCTTCAATTGATAATAACCCGACCGCAGGTCGATCTGAGAAAACCATTTTGCACTTGCAGTTGGTCTAATAGATCGTCGATCCTGGGTAGCGGGTACTTGTTCTTCACGGTTCTTTTATTCAATTCTCTGTAATCGATACACATTCTCATGGAACCGTCTTTCTTTTTTACAAATAGAACTGGAGCACCCTAAGGCGAAATACTCGGTCTGATAAATCCCTTTTCCAACAACTCCTCTAGTTGGGCCATCAGCTCATTCATTTACAATGGCGCTAGACGGTAGGTGCCATAGCAATGGGCTAGGCTCCTCGCATCAAATCGATCTGTAATTATGTTTCCCGATCAGGTGGCAATCCAAGAAATTCTTCAAGGAACACTTCCAGATAATGGCACACTGATATGACGTAAATTATATATGTTTTGCATGCATAATTATCCCCGAAATCATCACAATTAGAGATAATATGATGATAATTGATGCCTAATCCACTCATTTGTGTTCCGATAAGATAATTGACCTGGATTTACAAAAACATGAAAAAAACACTCAAAATCAGGGTAAAATTAGCATTCGGGGGCCAATTGAACGAAACCAGACGCGGAAGGTCAAAGCGATTCTTTGTTTATTTCCTTTTTAAAGTCTTGTAATATGAAGCGAATCTTCTCGTTCGAGTAAAGCAAGAGACAACCTATACCCATTCTCCCTTGGTGTTGGAACACTTCCACACATTATCTAAGGGTTAGTGGAGTCACTTATATGGCCATTCATGGCTAGTTCTCTTGTGTTACTCGAGTTGGTTGAACTTTAATTAATTAATGAAGTATTTTTAGTATGCTATGTTTTTAAAGTCTTTACTATGATTTATCTTAAAAAGACAAGAATAAGTGATCTTTAAACCAATCTAATAATCTTAAATATTGTGAGTTACTTAAGCAAGACTTCTTGTTTGGGAAGCTTATTCGATGTTTGTACGGTCTATATACAAATCTTGGTGCTAGCATGGCTAGTTAGTATAGATTTAATATTATGTGATGATTGGAGGTTTGGGTATTAAGCAGGTCGTTTGAGCCCTATCCACACCGGGCGGTTTGTGTCGGTATTTCTTTACTTCTCTCGTGTCGGCTTGCAGAGGACTTCTAGCGGGAGACATGGGGTTTGATCTTGAGAATGAAAGTCTTATTTATTTAAAATAATATTATAAGTAAAGACAACTATTTAAGAACATAATTTGTTAGGTCCGAGCGTTCACAAAGTAGCTCTGGAGGGAGTTGCGCATTCCGAGTTTCCAAAGGAAGTTACAAGACCAGACTTACGTCAGTCACAGGGATAATATTAGTCCGAATAATGAATTGTGAGATACCGACGGAGTTGAGACCCGGTTTAGGGTCCGTTATATTCATTAAGGAACAGTTGGCCGACCGTATCCACTGTTCCGTTACGAAATAATAACTCTCCTAACGAAAGGGTTAGTACTAGTAACTATGACTAACCTTACTTTAAATATATCATTAACTAACAAGGGATAACAACTAGAGTAACACCTTAAACAGGAGAATACTTCTAATTACATTTCTACTCTTTTTATTTTCCTTTTAAAACAAAATTCATTTTCCAACTTATTATCTTAGTCAGACAATAGCGAGGGTTGAGTACGGGATCCGTGTCCATGGTTCGATACTTGGTTCTTACACATACTTTACTACGCTGCGATAGGTACTCTTGCCTATTGTGTGTGTATTTAGTTGAAGTAATTATCATTTTAATTTATAAATTTAAAACCTGATTTTGTGTAGCTCCAAATAGAATATATTTATTACTAAAACTACGCCATCAAGTTTTTGGTGTCGTTGCCAATGATATATATATATTTATATTTTTATCTACATATAAAACACACATCAAGTTTTTGGCGCCGTTGTCGGGAACACGGTAATTCTGCGAAAGATCTAAGTCGTTGGACTGACTATTTATTTCTATTTTACTTTTGTCTTATTTCTACTTTAATTTTTCATTTTGATTTTATCTTCATCTTTATTTTATTTTTGTTTTATTTCCACTTTATTTTTCATTTATTTTTATTTTTACTATTATTTTGGTTTTGGTACTTATGCTAGCTAATCTATCTTTGCAGCAATTTTCAAGGATCGCAACCCAGGAATTATTGCTAAGTAAATTGAATGGATACAAGTGCCGCCATTCGAAAGCATTTTAAGATTAGGCGTAACACTTTCAAACGGTTTTACGTGTTTAGATTTTACATTCCTCTTTATTTTCGATGATGACAAGCTCGATACTTTGAAATTGGATATCAAGAAACAAGGTAAGTTTTCTAACGTAAAATCGGAATTTTAATGGTGGTTGTCCCCTTTGACCAATTTATTTTACTAGTTTTAAAATAAATTAATACTTCAATATAATTGAAATTATTTTTAATTATTTTTTTTATATATTTCAATTTATTTTTAGTAAAAAAAAAGTCAAAATTGGTCAACAGGGGCAATGCACGGCCGTGCAACCCAATGCATGACCGTGCATTTGGGTTCGTGCGCGTCTGGTGTTAAAATTGCAGAAAAACTCAATTTTCTCAAAACCCAACTCCGAAAACGCTCGGAACTCTCCGAAATCACCCAAAAACGCTCGATTTCTCACGGTTTCTCTTGATTCTTCCTTCCAATCTCTTCCCCGAGGTATGTAAACTTGTCCATTGTCAATTTTAGTGTGAATTATGCTTCAAATGTGGCTAATCTTGTTCAAATGAGGCGAGGGTTTCGTTTTGAACTTTGGTTTGAATATGCTTGAATATGAACTCAATGCATGATCTAGATGCATATTTGACTAGGTAGGATCATAATGTAACTCATTTTAGCCTTGTTTGGGTAGGATTTGTTTGATTTGTATGAATGAGTTTATGAATTTTGATTTAAAGTTCTTGAACTTGGAATTACAAATTGAAGCATGAATCTTGTTTGAATGTGTTTAGGTTTTAACATAATTGGTGGGAAATTGTTGATTAGTTGAATTAAGTCAAGAATTTTGGCGGGTTTGACTTTTCAAAAGTCAACCCTTTGACCATCTATTTTGACAGTCAAATTACACCGTTTGAATTTGTGCCTTGCTCGATTGATTATAATTGACCATTTAAGGACTCGAGAATCATAATCGTGCCATAACCATGCCCGAATTTGTATTTCCCTTGTGTGGTCCAAAATTTATATACATATATATTTTCTCTAAAAACATGATTCATATCAGGTTTTTAGCACCAATAGGCATCGTAATGTACATCATATCAAGTTTTTGGCGCTATTAAAATATATATGTTAAGTTATTCTTATTCTTATGTACTAACTCCTTTAAATGGTGATTATGTAGGTCATGGCTGAGTCTTCCCGACAAGCGGGGCAAAAGAGAAGAAACACCCGATCAGGTTCTAGGTCGGGTTCATCCTCATCTGCCCACATAAGTGGCTCACCACAGACTCCACCATCTCCTCCACCTCCTTTTCACCCGCAGCCCTTACCAGAAGGACCACAGGATTTGCACCCGTGGCTTATCTTTGACCCCGATGATGCCATCAAGGTCCATGCCTACCAAATCCTGCCTACATTACTGAGGCAAACCTTCGGGTCGCACAAAACCATTTGCTACCCAACCTTGGAGGATATAAATCTCTTAGACAGCGAAGTTCCCCTGATCACAAAGCCATGGCAGAGATTCTTTGCTATCAGAAAAAACAACCTATTATGAACTTACTCTTGAGTTCCTAACATCCTTCCAATTCGATAGGCCAATGGTAAGTATGGAAATGCATGATTGTGTGTGCTTCAGGATGGCTAGGAATTGGTATGAAATGTCACTGGCACAGTTTGGGGTAAAAATGGGATTATATAGGCACAAGGAGATTACGGAGCTGATTTTTACTGACAGTAAAGGGGAGTTCGCTGAGGGAGAAGCATCATCATTTTGGCATAGGATCGGATCCGGACCTTTTGACCCACACAGTCAAAAGAGCACCAAGATCAGACTTCCCCTCCACCGTTACCTACACCGATGCATTGTCCTTTCCATCAGGGGAAGAAAGGATAGCACAGGGATTGTGAGCATTAGATATCTCCTTCACTTACACTGCTTGATTAATGGGATTCCTTGTAACTTGGCTTACAACTTGGCCAAGTTCTTTACTAGAGCTACTAGCTACTGTTCCAACAGTCACATATTTGGTGGACCATACATTACTCACCTTACTTCCTACCTAGGAGTCTTATCTCTTGTGCACCTCGGTATACTTACAGAGATGGACATACCCATTGTACCATACTTGGCTTACAACTTGGCCAAGTATTGATCAACATGCATATGATGAAGAAGTTCAATGGGATGTACTGATTAGTAGGCCATCAGGGAAATATTTGGACTGGTGTAGTTGAAGAATCAGATGACGAGGGAGAACCCATGGGACAACTAGGGCATCAAGGCCCAGGTATGTACCACACTACCGCTGACCCCACAATGTTAGATTTAATAATCCGTATGGGTCAGCTGGGACAGAAGTTGGATGGCATGCAACAGGACTTCTATGATCACACTCATAATTCGTATGCCCATCAACAATATCAGCAGCAGCCTCCAGGCCCGTACCAGCAGTGGCAGCGTCCTCCTTTTCAGTAGCAGCTCTCTTCACCCTTCATCCTTGATATTTGTGGTTATTTTCTGACGTAGTTTGTGGTTCTTGACTTTTGACGTTGGTTTGTTTGACTAAACACGACACCATTTTTACCGGTTAGAGTAGTAACCGTTGACATGGTGGCACTGCCACCAACCTTATTCGGCCGCTTTGTTAAGCGAATATTAGTTTAATTTTTCCTTTTAGTACTTTCTTTATATGTTGAGCATTGATACATGTTTTGGTTCGTGCCCGGAAATACGATCTAGGCATAGATGAGGGTCGATTACACGCCAGAAAATTACGTCTCATCAGGGGAGTATTAGTTTTACCACACTCTTATTATTCATGACACATATTGCATACATTCATATTGTCATAAACTAAGTGTGGGGTGGAACCCCGTTGTAATTTTGACTGCCTGATCTTGTCTTAAGTATGAAAATTGCATGACTAACAAATACCCAATCCATGAAATCAAAATTTATGTATATAAGTAATAAAAACATTTTCTAAAATAATCCTAAAGCAAAAAGCCTTAAAAATCATTTGGCATAAACGGGCTTATAAAAACAGCAATTTGAAATACCGTTGAAGTGAATCAAGGAAACAAATAGGGAAGATTAGGGAGCACAACAGAAAGATAGAAATAAGTTTATGCACATTTTTACTTTTAAACCCTTTACCTTCCGTTTCCATGTGAGAATTTGAGCCTAACCGAGCATAAACGACATCAAGTTTTTGGCACAGTTAATTAGTACATATTTCACATGCTCATTTCGTTTGCTAGAGTGTTTTGCTAATTATTGATTTGCATATTAGAACTTGTGTTAAATATACATTTCAAGATCATTGACTAAAAGAATGCATAAAAATGATTGAGGCATTAGGATTAACCCAATTTCTTTAGCCTTTTCTTTTCCTTTTACCTACCCTAAACATTATCCTCTAGTTAGCCCCTTTGAGCCTAAACCTTATCGTTTCTAAACATCTCAAAACCATTAAACCTGAAAAAAAAATTAGCCTTTATCTTTTAACCCTTTTAGTTGAAAATCGACTTGGCTATGATTTAAAGAATGATTATCCTCCGAAAGTTTATAGATCCATCTTATGTTTGAAGAAAGAAACTCATGAAAAGAAGAATTATTATGAAAAGAAGAATTATTGTGATAAGAAAAAGGGGCATCCAAAAAGGAATTCATAATCGCCCAAGCTAGTGAAGAAATCTCATCAAAAGAGAATCAAGCTTACTCGAAAAATTGGAGTATGCAAAGCTGATCAAAATGAATGTATTAGGAAGAAACATCCGAACAATTCACGAAGAATTGATAGCAATGAATATTCCAACAATAAGAAGAAGTTGACATTCTTAAAGGAAGGGATTTGGTCTTGACGATCTGACCTTAAAAGAGTCCTTAGATTAGTCACAAGGTCTAATCTAAATAACAAAATCATTTTCATTTTTGTCATAAAGCCAAGACAAATTTTCAACGTTTAGCCACTATTCCTAAATACTTCCTACCCTAACCCTAGGCCAAACATTATAACCCTTTAAAAAGCCCTCTTGATTTATGCACATATTTTATGTCAATTGATGGAGATTTGATTTCTATACAAGCCTTTGATTATGCAAGCATTAATTATAACATTGAGTGTTCTCCTTAACATACTATATCCATATATTTAACCCGAGTGTTGAGTGAACATTCGTAAGACTGTAATTTTGTGCATAATCATAGTTCCATCAAGAATATTGAGCTTGCCACCCTATTGTGGAGAAACACTCGAAAGGTATAACTACCAAATAATTGTTTTTAAAGAGGGCCATTCAGCCATTTGGGACAACAGCTTTGGTATAACTACATATAAAACACACATCACACACCATGGGCACATCTTTTAACTCTGTCACTTTCACATCTTTGTCAATTACATAGGGTAGGTAGGTTTCGTATCCGCGTCTTATATACTTTTCTGCTTTCATCATTGAGATTACATTCATCAACGGGATGTCACAATCCCCGTAAATCATGACTTCGCTGCCATTAGGAGCGTTGAGATGAATCACCTTTTGTTTACACACAATTTGAGCTTCGTTGGCAGCTAACCAATCCATTCCCAATACTACATCGAATCCTTCCAAGGCTATAACGAATAATTTATTTAACAGGAAATCTATGACCCTCTATCTTTATGGTAAGGTCATCTAACAGCTCTACTACTTTAGTGTTTCTACCCACATCGGTCTCTACACTAAAAGCCCTTTCTATCTTGGAGGTTTTGTATTTCAGTCTTTTACAAAATGACGTGGGTATAAAACTTTTACTAGCACCTGAATCAAACATAACAGAAACAAAGGCGTGCTCAAGGATAAATGTACCTGACACCACGTTGGGATCTCCCCTTGCTTCTTCCTGTGTCAGGGCATAGGATCTGTTCTCACCCTCCCTTTTTTAGTCTCCTTTGTCATCTCATTGTTGACGGGCCTTGGTTTGCGACAATCCTTGGAGAAATTCCCGGATTTGCCACAGTTGTGACATTTCCAATAGTTGGCATAACCTGGGGCATTGGTATAATCACAGGATATGTGCCCCATCTTGCCACAATGGTAGCATAGGTTCAATCCATACTTTCACTCCCAGGGTGCCTTTTCCCACACTTCCCACGTTCTCCTTACCCGTTAACTCTAGGTTTCTTGTTCTTTGATGCGAACCAGTCCCCGCTCAGGCGCTTAGTGGTGTTAGACCACTTATTTTGAGTTTCAGCGGGTGTTGTGCCTTCAGCGGCCACATCATCAAAGATCTTTCCACTCATTGCCGCCACAGAGTCAAAATCTTCAGGAGTGTTGGCATTGATGATTGTGCGAACTCTCGGAGGTAGCTTCTAAATATAACATTTGATCCTCCTCTCTTCGGTGCTAACCAAATGTGGAACCAACTGGGTTAGTTCATTGAATTTGGAGGTGAACTGTCGGTGTGTCATGCTACCGTCCTTGAGCTCCACAAAAGCTTCCTCCATTTTGTCAATTTCATTTTGGGGACAGAAATTTTGAATAATAAGTGCTTTCAAGTCATCCCACTTCATTTTGTCGATATCTCTCTCAGACTTGGCTTTCTTCGCACTCTCCCACCAGCTCAGTGCCTCGAATGCAAAAGAATGCGTGACAAACCTTACCGCATGATCAGCACGACACTCACTCATCTTGAAGATTGCAGTCATGTGGTCAATCCAGTAGTACGCGGTAATAGCATCTTTCTTGCCATCAAAAGTTGGCGGATCACAGTTCTGGAAGGACTTGTAGTCACATCCGCGCCTTGCATAATCAGAGTCATCACTCTCAGAATCGATTTCAACCACGTTCCTGTTCTCGGCACTTAGGCCCCTTCCTCTTTCTTCTTCCACGGTGTTTAGAGCCTCTGTTAGTGCTGCTGGTAGAGTGCTCTTTAGAACCGCGGCCACATCATCTGCTATAGCTTTCAAACAAAGTTTAATTAATTAACTAGGTCTTGCAATTTCCTACGTGATGAATCTTGAATATAAATCTCAATTATTGGCACCTGAAACATGATGAAAATAGAGTCAACTAAAATAGTTTGTGAGCATACATAGGTTTTAGCATATCAAGTGTTGTCAACGTTTGTATACAATTCATATGATATCATGGTTTCATAAGGCAATTATGGAGAATCACTTTAGTTTAAACTGGGGCGCACAATTAAACCTTATGATTGATAGGCATAACACAACTATTATCCCTTGATTGAGGGTGAAATTGGTTCGTTACAAACGATTGGATTGGTCGAACGTTGGTTTACAGAGGTTTGATTACACTTTAGCATTCAATTTCGAAGGATTCATGTTCAAATTTGCAAGGTTTGGGGCTCTGTTTGACTTTCCAAAGTCAAACATGTGCAAAAATGGTTTCAAAATCACAAGGGGTTCAAATTGAGAGGTTCAATGCACTCAAGGGGTTCAATGGATCAAAAGGGTTCAAATTAAACTTATTTCCTTTAAATATTTTATGTTTATATAATTTATTTTACGAAATCTATGAAATTATCACTATAAGTTTGGTATGTTTTATAAAATTGTACAACACACACACATATATATATATATATATATATATTTAAAACTAGTTAATTATTAATATAGGTTATTAATATTATATACATATATTGTGATGAGAAATGTAACATATATAAATATATATATAATTTGAAATTTAAATAAATAACTTGTATATATATATACTTGTATGTTTATAAAAGAATGGAACTTTAAAAAATATTTTATTTAAAATACTTTGTCATGCATTTATACCTAATCAAATCATTTGCATCATAATGAAATTCAATTCCTTAATCAAATTAAATAAATATGTGTATATGTGAATATAAAAACCATAGTGATGTTGCATAACTTGCAATTAGTATAATAAATTGAAATGGTCATGAATTGAAATTGAAATAGTGTTATTGCACAAGTTAAAGCAAGAGAAAATCCTAAATGTTACAGTATCTCCTAGTTGAGGGAATTTCGTCCAGAATTCAACTAGTTGAAGCAGCCGAATCAGGAAAGAGGTGAGGGTATTTGAGCTTCATCTGATCCTCACGTTCCCAAGTGAACTCTGGGCCACGTTTAGATTCCCAACGAACTTTGAAAATAGGAATACGGCCTCGCTTGAGTTGTTTAATCTCATGATCCATAATCTCCACTGGTTTTTCGACAAAATGCATAGTGTCATCAATGTTCACTTCGTCAAGCGGAATATGAAGATTTTCGCCAGCTAGGCATTTCTTTAGGTTGGATACATGAAATGTAGGATGCACATTGCCAAGTGTTGGAGGTAACTCGAGTTTGTAAGCCACTTTTCCAATACTTTCAAGGATCTTGAATGGACCCACATAGCGAGGTGCTAGCTTACCCTTTTTCCCGAAGCGAACCACGCCCTTCCAAGGAGACACCTTTGGAAGTACAAGGTCCATGATGTGAAATTCTAAGGGTTTTCGTCGTTTGTCAGCATAGCTCTTTTGCCGACTCCTCGCTACTCGAATGTTGTCATGAATTTGAATGATTTTGTCGGATGTTTCTTGTATTAACTTGAGACCGGTGATTTGTGCTTCACAAATCTAGTTCCAACAAATAGGTGAACGACATTTGCGACCATAAAGGGCTTCAAAAGGAGCCATATTGATGCTTGTATGGTAGTTGTTGTTGTAAGAGAATTCAATCAAGGCTAGATGAGAATCCCAATTGCCACCAAAGTCAATGGCACAAGCTCTAAGCATATCCTCGAGGGTTTGGATTGTTAGATCGGTTTGACCATCAGTTTGAGGATGGTAAGCTATACGTAAATCCAATCGTGTACCAAGGGCAGTCTGGAGGGATTGCTAGAATCGGGAGGTGAATCGGGCATCTCGATCATAAATTATGTTCAAAGAAACATCGCGACTTTAAATAATTTCGTCAATGCAAATTCGAGCTAATTTCTCAACTCGATAGTCTTCAAGAATTGGCAATAAGTGAGCTAATTTGGTGAGACGGTCAATGATTACCCATATACTGTCATGACCACTTAAGGTGCGAGGGAGTTTGGTAATAAAATCCATGGCTAGATTCTCCTATTTCCACACGGGGATTTCCGGTTGTTCAAGTAATCCAGAAGGACGTTGATGTTTGGCTTTGACATTTGAGAAAGTACGACACTTTGCTACATAAAAGGGCAATATCTTTCTTCATACCGGGCCACCAATATTGCAGGTGAAGATATTTGTACATTTTATCCGCTCCGGGATGTATGGAATAACAAGTTTTGTGTGCCTCGTTCATAAGGAATGTACGGAGATCGTCACACCCAGATACGATCTAAGAAGTAAAGTAAGCCATTGGGTTTGGTTTCCAGTTGAAGTTCAAATTCACATGACTTTTCTTCGTACATGTTACCTTCGGTAACCGAGACGTGTTGAGCTTCAAGAATGCAGATTTGGATGTCGGTTTGAATCTTGACACTATGAAGAATAATGTGCTCTTTACGACTTAGTGCATTGGCTACGACATTCGCCTTACCGGGATGGTAACGTATCTCGTAATCGTAGTCGTTAAGAAGTTCAACCCAACGTTGCTGTCTCATGTTGAGTTCCTTTTGATTGAAGATATGTTGGAGGCTCTTGTGGTTGGTAAACACCACACATTTTGTGCCATAAAGGTAATGTCTCTAAGTTTTTAATGCGAAGACGCCCGCACCCAATTCAAGATCGTGCGTCGTATAATTCTTCTCATGGATCTTAAGCTGTCTTGATACATAAGCGATCACCTTGCCTCGTTGCATAAAGACACAACCAAGACCTTGGTTTGATGCATCAAAGTAGACAACAAGATCGTCGTTCCTATCAGGAAGGGTTAGAATAGGGGCATTGCACAGCTTCTGTTTGAGAGTTTGAAACGCTTCTTCTTTCTTTGGTCCCTAGTCAAAAGGTTTACCCTTATGTGTTAAGGCAGTGAGAGGGACAACAATCTTGGAAAAGTTGGAGATGAATCGATGATAATAACCCTCTTGACCAAGGAATGAACGAACCTCGACAGGGGTTTTAGGTGTACTCCAATTCTTTACAGCTTTGATCTTGCAGGATCTACATGAATTCCCTTTTCGTTGACAATATGACCCAAGAATTGAACCTCGTTCAACCAAAATTCGCATTTGGAGAATTTGGCGTAGAGTTGTTCTTTCTTCAAAAGGTCCAAAATCAGCCTAAGGTGTTGCTCATGTTCCGCCTTAGTCTTGGAGTAGATCAGGATGTCGTCAATGAAGACGATTATGAATTTGTCTAAACATGGCTTGCACATGCGGTTCATGAGGTCCATGAAAACTGTTGGTGCATTGGTTAACCTAAAAGGCATAACCATAAATTCAAAATGACCGTACCTTGTACGAAAGGCAGTCTTTGGAATTTCTTCATCATGCGCACGAAGTTGGTGATAACCGGATCTAAGATTAATCTTTGAGAAGCAGGTTGAGCCTTGGAGTTGGTCAAAGAGATCGTCAATCCTCGTTATTGGATAGCGTTTCTTGATGGTAAGTTTGTTGAGTTCACGATAGTCAATGCACATCCGGAATGAACCATCTTTCTTTTTGACGAATAAGGTGAATGACTTGGACGGATGAAACTTTATCAGCAAGTTCTTGGAGTTGGTTGGCAAGTTCTTGCATCTCCGAAGGTGCGAGTCTGGAGCTTTAGCTACGGGATTAGCTCCAGGCATAGGATCGATGCGAAACTCCACTTGTCATACGAGCGAAAGATCGGATAGATCTTCAGGAAGTACCTCAGGAAAATCTCGGATGATTAGAGTATCTTGAATCTTTCTCCCTTTGTCCTTCTTTTCCACAACATGTGCCAGGAAGGCTACGTACTTCTTTCGTAAGTATTTTAGAGCCATACAGCAAGACATGAGTTTGAGTCCACTATTAGGCATCTCACCAAAGATTCGTAACGTGTCGCCTGAAGGAAGAGGAATTCGAATTCACTTCTCAAAGAAAATGACTTCAGCATGGTGGTTGGATAACCAATCCATACCTACGATGATGTCGAAGCTACCCAATTGCATGGGTATGAGGTTGACAGGGAAGGTGTGTTCATTAAGCTCAAGAGAACAATCGCACCGGTATCAAATTGTGATGGGATTTCCATCTGCTACTTCAACGGTAAATGTTTTCTCTAAGTTAGTTCATGTTTTTACAAGTAATGGTTCAAATTTGAGTGATACAAAACTCCTATCAGCACCGGTATCAAATAAAATAGAGTCATATTGGTTATTGACGAGGAACGTACCATTAACAACATCGTTGTTAGCTTGAGCTTGATTGGCGTTTATGTTGAAAGCAAGCCCACGAGCACCACCCTGATTTGCATTAACCAACCTTGGGCAACGATCCCGGAAGTGGGTTGGATCACCACACTCATAGCAAGCACGCCCATTAGCAATAGCTGGTACAATTTGGTTGGCAACTGGCGGATTTCCTAGGTTTCCTAGGTTGGTTTGGACAACGGGGGTTGTAGCTCGGCAAGAGTTAGTCACATGGCCATATTTCTCACAACTTGTACATAGAAGGCACCGTACAGTCGGGTAGTGATGATACTTGCAGGTGTTACATTGGGGATTTCCAACTACATATGGCCTTCTGTCAGGGTCTTGAGCTACATGAGCAATTTGAGTGATGGATGCATCATGGGTAACAACGGCAAAGTTCTTAACCTTGCGCTTCTTATTATTGAAAGAAGTTTTAGGTTTGTCTACCTTGGTCGTTTCAGATGGGGCTGTCTGGCCATTGATCATCTTTGCACCCTTTCTTGTCAACGTACCTGCTGTCACACCCCAACCGACGGCGGAATACGTCGGGGCGGGACATGTAGACTGTTCAATAGCACAAGGTCAAACTAAAGTTTCATATATTAATTGAATCCAAATTTTTATAACACTTGTTCAACAAAACATGTACAATTACACAAAAGGAAACCAAAGTACACTATAAATGCTTCAATTCATTATTTAACTAAGTCCTCAATCCTATGTGTAGTATCTTGTAAATGATCTCAAAGTTAGTACCTGAAACATGATAAAATGAGAGGGTCAACTATAAATAGTTGGTGAGCATACATAGGTTTTTACACCACAAATAAAGTTTAAAAATGTTTTATACAATTCTTACGATACATGGTATATAAAGCATTTATGTAAAATCTATAGTTAAACTAAGTGTACAATCAAACCTTGTGACTGTTGTGAGGCATAACCCGCAGGTTACCCTAATGTAATGTCGGTAACAGACATCTATCAATGTTAACCGTTGGCTTGTACTGAGTTAATGATTGTACTAATGTCAAGTATATGTAGTCTTAACTCATAGCATTCAAGCATAAAGCACAAATAACACATAGCATCATATTAGTGAATTGTATATGAGTAATTGCAAAGAGTTCAAAGTGTAATCATGTTTCACCCCAAAAAGTGTAAAATGTAAAAAGGGGCTATGTAAAACTCACTTGTATATGTTGTGTGGATAGCACGAGCAAATATGAAGCACAAGTGATTCTCAAATCACAAGTCAACCTAGTGTGGAAAGCATGATCTTAGATTAATAATGTGCACAAGTCTAAGGATAGGTCTAATGTTCATCGGGTTTTGTTATGTGAGAACTTATATAAAGTTTGTGTTATTTTATGTGAAAGAATAAGTTATCGAAAGTTTGGTGTAAACTTTGGAAGTTTAAAGTGTAATATGACACTATTATTTTAGGGTTTATAATTAAATAAAAAAATTCTTTTTATTTATTTAAAAATAATATTTTTTTTGTTAAAAAGTAATGTAATTGAAAAATCTATTTATTTATTTGTTTATTTACGACAAAGTGTCAAAATATGTTAATACAAGTAAAAAGAGAACCCTAGGTGAATTTATTATTGTATAATGTTTTAAATTTATTTATTTATTTATTTAATGTTAAAGTATAAAATAAGTAAATAAAAATGAAGTTCATATATGTGTGTGTATATATGTGTGTGTATATATATATATATATATATATATATAAAAGAAAAACAATTGATTGGAAAAATATGTATTTTTTTATATAAGAATTTCTTGTCAAAATATTTATAAACTAGGGAATTATATATATATATATATATATATATATATATATATTTTTTTTTTTAAATAATTAAAATGAGGTTTTAAACAACCTAATTTGTAAAAATAGGTATTTTAGGTCAAAAAAATTACAAATTCTTCTTGTGTTATGTTTTTAATAATGTATAGTTTATAAAAATAATTTTTATAACAAGTTCAGGTTGTTAAAAATTGATTTTAAAAATAAAACAGACCACCCGGTTCGAACCCGGGTGGTTTCTGTGTGAGGCAGCCGTCTCAACCACTGGACGAGGGGAATAACCCGTGTTATGGAACCGGTTTGATTTGTATATAACTAATTCAGTACAAGGGGCCGGGTCTGGCTTTCAGTTCACGCACAAAAAGGACCGGTTATGTGGGTTTCGAACCCACGCCCTCTGGTCCGACGGTGCAATGTCTTAACCGGTCGGACCAGATGGTTCGCTGTTAGATTATAGTGTTTAAATGATTAAATACACTAAGCCCTTCGAATTAGAAAAATCCCCATTTAGAACCCGTATGAACAGCTATCGATTTCAAACACATTTGGGTTTGATGCCCTCTGTCATATGAAATTGACAGAGGGCTTTCGATCTTAACATGAAAACGATTCGAATGATTCAAACCATACCTGAATCGGTTGAGTACAAAGGGCCGACGACTAGACGTTCAGTGGCGGAGTTGTTGGTGCTCGATCGGCAAACAAAGATGGAATGAGACTCAATTGAGGTTTGAGCGAGATTATATAAGGTCATGCGAAGGTTCGTGAGGATTTAATTTGATTGATTTGGCCTTTAATGCTTGATTCGATTGCAAAGGTTACGGGTGTCGGTCTTGGTCACGATTACGCATTAATCCAGTTGTAATCAAATGAATTTGGTCGTGTAATAGGTTCAGATACATGCACGATCAGCTTAAGCGTGATTTCCGGGATTGAAACGCGTTTTATTAATCGAGTTGGATTGGATTGATTCGGCTTTGACTCCACAAAGTCAAATGGGTTTAAATTTGAATTCAACCACGGGATAGATGGAATTGGGCTGCTACTTGAGTCAGGGTAAGGCCGATTCATGATTTTGTGCGTAATGGAAGTCCATACCAACCCGATTCATCGATTTCATAGTTTGGATTTTATGGATTTTGGTCGGTTTGACTTTTAAAGTCAAACCTGATGGAATGTGGGTCAAGTCTAGTCCAAGGGTTCATTTGAATCAATTTAGGTCCAAGTTAGGTTTATTAAAATAGAAATTATATATATACATATATATATATATATATATATATTTTGTATAAAACTTTATAAAACTAATTATTTTATACCCTTTTAAAATGGTTTATTAAAATAGAAGTATTTCTTGCGTACTTGCTAAGTGCGCAAGAACAACCCTTAGCAAAAATTTCGAAACTTGTAATTCTTTCAAAATGTGGGTTGATTAGGTCGCCACTAGGTCGGAATCAAGGATTCTAACCTATGGTACCATTATCAACACTACACTCGTTCAATTTTTGACCTAAACCCGTCGCCGATCCACTGTCGGTTCAACTTCAAATGACGGATCAATCGAGGACCAGGAGTTGATTAAGGAGTCGATTAAAGCTTCCTATTAGGTTGTTACAGATAATAAGTTACCCAAACAACCCCATTTTACCCCAAAATGTATCGGATTTAACCTAATATTTTCTAAGTCAAAAATCGGTCCAAATGTCAAGAATCGATGGATGGAATTGGCCTATAATCTCACCACTGAGATGAAATACGAAGATGACAATGTGATTGGGATGAAAAATCCGGTTGGAACACTCAAAATTTTTGAGGAAAATGGTCGGAGGGAATATCACAGGAGAAAACGTTTTGAAAGTTATAAACCCTAAAAAATTTTCTAAGTCCTGTATATATACCCCACACATATTGGTCGTGCGTACTTACTAAGTGCGCAGGATTTAACTCCTGCGTACTTACTAAGTACGCATGACTTAAGTCTTGCGTACTACCTCATGCGCACTTATCAAGTACGCAGAGACCCTTATGTGCGCACCCTTTCAACTCAAATTATGAAGATTTTAAGTCAAATAACGAACAAGATAAAAATACTCAACCAAGAGGATTCAAATTCAATTCATGAAGATTAAACATACAATATTTTTGGCCTTTTTCTGATTTAAACTTGAATTATGCATAAACTTAAAAACTTAAAATCTTTTTGTTTTTTTCAAGATAGATATATACAATCATTTACACAAGCTATTTTTGATCAAAGACACGAGCAGAGGATCATATCAGGCTAACTTATAGCAAAAACGATACAATATAAACATCAAAGAATATGGGATCATGTCATGTATTACTCTTTATTCATACGTAATAAGCACATAAACAAGTAATTCAAGTTGACAATATTATAAGATTTGAAACTATACGCATCTTTGTATCATGTTCCTGTGTATTAAGGTATTAATTATAAGATATACAACGTGTATCCCACTGATATGCTATGATATTTTGCACTATCTTCAAGGCATCTAAGATTATTTTCATAATTTTCAGAATGAAGTTACGTCAATTAGCACAGAAAAATCAAGCAGAATCCATAAGGATTATCAGGAATCATAAGATTCAGAATCGAGTGATTCTTTTGTCTTGGTTTCATGTGATTTTCTTCTTTGAATATCGGTATGATGATTCGGGATAATGAACATGGTGTTTGATTATAAGGTAAGGGGATCCAACTTTTATCTGGATTTGATTTCAATGAACCAGGAATGATTCAAGGGTGAATACATGCTCAACGGTTAATGTAGAGACATGTCTTGATTCAATCTCTCCTTGCATACTTGTGAGTATGGGCAGTGAGATGAACCGCATTAATTGTGCTAACAACATAACCCGAAACTGATCTCAAAAGAAAATTATTGTCAAAATCTAACATCCTTTATCTGATAGTGATCTTTTCTAATCTTTTACTCACACACACTTGCAAACATGGGTTCAAATCACAGTTGTAATTTAGCTTTAGTTTCCACACTACTGGTGATTCAAAGACGCATACAGCCTACTGACAATTCAAATTTCTTGTAAATAAACAGATTAAAAACATAATAATTTTAAACAGATAAGTAAGCATGACGCAATCATTTTCCATATGAGCAGTCTATGAAGTTTAGATCATTTCTGATGTACTATCATTTCCTCTTTTCTCAAGTTAACTTTGAAATTTTCTCCATTTTCTATATTTTTTTTTTGATTTTTGTAAAATATTTTAACACTAAAAGAACTATACAGAAACTTTAAAGGAATTAAAAATTTAACTTCCATGAATTGAATTGAGTTAAGAAAACTTAGTTTTCACTCAGGATTGAACATTCCTATTAAGTTGACAAGATGCTCAAAACGGGATCGATCAAATGCCTTTGTGAAAAGGTCAGCAAGATTGTCATCCGTGTGAACTTTTACAAGTTCAATTAAATGCTTTTCAGCACAATCACGGATGAAATGATGGCGAATCTCTATATGTTTAGTTTTGGAATGTTTCACCAGGTTATTTGTGATGGACATGGTGGCATTGTTGTCAATGAATAGAGGAGTTCCAGTGAAGTTCAAGCCGTAGTCTCGCAATTGCTGCTGAATCCACAATATCTGAGAACAACCGCTAGCTGCAGCAATGTACTCTGCTTCACAAGTTGAGACAGAAACCGTTGACTGCTTCTTGCACTGCCAGGAGACCAGCCTGTCTCCTAAGAATTGACAACCACCAGAAGTTGACTTTCTGTCAAGGTTACACCCGCCATAATCTGAATCAGTGTAGGTTTTGAAGTCGAAAGACTGCTGCTTAGAGTACCAAAGACCTAATCGGGGTTTCCCTTTCAGATATCTGAAAATTCTCTTCACAGCTATCATATGTGACTCCTTCGGTTGAGACTGAAACCTTGAGCACAAACATACAGTAAACATTATATCGGGTCTTGAAGCTGTGAGATACATAAGTGATCCGATCATCCCACGGTACAACCTGCTGTCCACATCCTTTCCATCTCTGTCGGGATGCAAACCATGATTGACTGGGATTGGTGTGCCATAAGTAGTGCTATCACTCATCTTGTATTTTAACAAGATGTCCTGCACGTACTTAGTTTGATGTAGATAAATACCATTGTCTCTTTGACTGACTTGCAGACCTAGAAAGAATGACAGTTCACCCATATTGCTCATTTCAAACTTGGACTTCATCACCTTATCGAATTCCCTACACATCCCTTCATTGGTCGACCCAAAGATAATGTCGTCGACATATACTTGCACAAGAAGAATGTCACCTCCTGCTTTCCGTATGAAGAGAGTCGAGTCAATCTGTCCACGGTCGAAACCATTAGACAGTAAATGCTTAGATAATGTCTCATACCATGCCCGCGGTGCTTGATGAAGACCATAAAGTGCTTTGTCGAGCTTGTACACTTTATTGATATTATGCGGATCTTCAAAACCGGGAGGTTGAGTGACATAGACTTCTTCATGCACCTTACCATAAAGGAAAGCACTCTTCACATCAAGTTGATAGACCTTGAAGCCGACATATGTGGCATAAGCCAAGAACAGTCGAATGGCCTCCATTCTAGCAACTGGGGCATATACTTCATTGTAATCCAAGCCCTCTTGTTGATAAAAACCCTGAACAACCAATCTTGCTTTGTTCTTCACAACAACATGACGATCATCCGTCTTGCATTTGAACACCCATCTAGTACCAATTGGCTGAAAGCCTTTTGGCAAGTCAACTAAATCCCACACGTGCAACTTTTGGAATTGAGACAGTTCATCTTGCATCGCCTCAATCCAGCAGTTGTCAGTGAGAGCCTCCTTCACATTCTTTGGCCCTAACTCGGACACAAATGCAGCATGCAGACATGTTTCCATGACACCAGTGTCAAATATCTCTGTGTAAAGACTGGAGTTCTCAGTGATGGTTCTATGACGAGTCTGAACACCGGCATAAGGATCACCAATAATGTTGTCGATTGGATGATTCCTATGCACCCTCGTCTCCGGTACAATTGGTTCTTGAATTTCTGGATCTAGATTCGTGCTTAACTCCCCCATTTCCTGTGTTCCAGAGGAAGAAGATTCAATGTTTATTGGATCAGCTGGAGCTTCATTTCCTACAGTTGTGTTAGGATTGGCTTGAGCTTCATCTCCATCAACAAGAACATCTTCACTGTCATCAATGTCATGAGTTCCAGATGCAGATGCACATTGGAATCAGGAGTTATAATTGGTGCAGTAGCACGAGTAGAAAAACTGGAGTCAATGTCGCCACGCAATAAATCATAGACATTTGCGGCGTCTTCTGCAGATAAGTCAGGAAGATTGAAGGACTTGAATAGCGCATCATAATCAAAACCCCAAGCTGGACCTTTTAGTTCTGGTGGAGTGCTATGTTTACTACAGTCCACTTCGAACCATTCCTCGACAGTACGAGTTCCTATGTTGTACACTCTCTTGCAGGGCGAATTGGCAACATATCCTAAGAAGATGCCTTCCACCGCTTTCGCATGAAATTTAGACTGACGGTCTTTATACTGTAGCAACAAGGAACAAGGACTACCAAAAGGAACTAGGTAATCAAGATTGGGAAGTCGATTGTTGATCAACTCATAACATGTCTTGTTGTGCCTTTTCACAACTAGAACCCTGTTTAAGACGTGACAAGCTGTATTAACTGCTTCTGCCCAGAAAGTGACAGGAAGCTTTGCATCTGACAGCATAGTCCTTGCAGTCTCGATCAGTGTTCTATTCTTCCGTTCAGCCACTCCATTCTGCTGAGGTGTGTACGGCGCGCTGAATTCGTGACGGATCCCTCTCTTGAGACAGAAAAGTTCCATCAAATTATTCTTGAACTCAGTTCCGTTGTCACTCCTTATTGTTCTAACTTTCAGCTTGCAAAGAGATTCCAAGCTTAGGATCAGGTATTGAAGAATATCAGCAGTATCGTCTTTTGTACCTAAAAAAGCACCCAAGCAAAACGTGAGAAATCATCAGTTACAACTAGACAGAACGACTTACCTCCAATACTCCTGATACTTATGGGGCCAAACAGATCCATGTGTAATAGCTCTAAAGGGGTATCGATAGAGTTTTGGAGCTTGGGCTTGTGAGACTTCCGTTGCTGTTTGCCCTTTTTACACGGCATACAGTCATCTGCAACGGTAAACCTTAACTTAGGAACCCCAGTTACCAAACCGTTTCGGACAAGATGATTCATTTTACGATAAGAAATATGTCCGAGTTTCCTATGCCACAAGATGGAGTCAAGTTCTGTCGCTTTTGTAAGCAAACAAGTAGCAACTGATGAGGTGGTTTTTGCCACGCTCATATCGATCTGATAAGTGTCGTTTGATCTTGGTGCTCTCATCAGAATCCAGTCTTCGGGAACCTCAAAACCAGGTTTGAGAATCAGGCATTCTGATTTGTCAAACATCACCGAGTACTCCTTGTCACACATTTGGGAGACACTCAACAGGTTATGCTTCAGCTGCTTGCAGAAGTTGACATTGTCAAAGCTGACACAACCGTTCGAAACCACACCTTGACACGTGATACTGCCGCCTTTTTCTCCGGCAAAAGGCCACATAGCCGCCTCTGAATGGTTTAACGTCTTGAAGCAAGGCCATGTTTCCTATCATGTGCCGGGAGCATCCACTATCTACATACCAACGGTTAGAGATAGTACCCTTCGGACGTCCCTGCACGAGTAACAAAAGAATTAGTTAGATTTGGAGACCCAAGCCATTGTGGTCTTGGGTCGTCCATCCTTCTCAAAATAAACTACTTCTTTCAACAGTCATGATGACTGTTCAAAATTGGTGAATCTTTGGATGAATTTGGAACAGGAGATTGAGAACCTTTAACTTTCTTGTTCCAGGATCTCTTTTGATTCTTAACCAGAACAGTAGACTTTAGCTCAACCACAGCCGGTGAACTTGTGGAAGCTTCACTTGATTGAGTCTTAGTCAGCTGTTCCAGCTTTCTCAACCTCTTATTCCTTCTTCTTCTTTGTGGCTTAAAGAGTCTAGCCACAAATTTCTCACCAGTGCGTGTACTACCAGATGTAGACACACGAGGTACAGCAGGTTGCTTTACCTTTCTTGCAACAGATGGTTTGGCCTCAGATTTAATCTTAGGTTTTCCCATGGGTTGTACTGGTGGTTTCACCACATTCTGCTTTGGAATTTTGGGAAATGGTTTCACTGGTG
This sequence comes from Smallanthus sonchifolius, assembly GCA_023525975.1. Lineage (NCBI taxonomy): Eukaryota > Viridiplantae > Streptophyta > Magnoliopsida > Asterales > Asteraceae > Smallanthus > Smallanthus sonchifolius. The sequence continues at coordinate 94,664,212 of CM042021.1, read as the reverse complement.
GCGACCTGGGGATAACAGCGGGCTGTGAAACAACATGTTGTTTCCATTGGTTCTTAGAAGGACAGTTCACAACAATGTGACCAACCAAGCCACAGTGAAAACAATTCCTCTTGTCTACATAAGTTCTCTTGTAAGGCTCATTAGATCTGGCCTTAGATAACTCTCCATTATGAGCAGGAGGAGTTGGTTTAAGAACAGAAGTCTGACCTTTTTCAGTTTGGTTTTTCGGGGTATAATACTTTTGCAAATTCTCTTTGTGACCAAGCCCATAATGAGCTGAAAAAGCCTCTTTCTTAACTTGGTTAATATTTTTATAACCCCCGTAAAGCATTACCTTAAGTTTATCATTTGTTTCAATGATATCAGGTTCAGTTAAAATGCAGTTATCACCATTAGTGATAATGTTTTTGTGGACTTTCTGTTCAGTCAACAACTCCCCAGAGACTACTCCTTCAGGGCAAGTGTCAACCGACCCATCTTCAGAAGCAGTAACATACTCCTCACTAGATGTGGAGTTAGACTTACTTGAGGATTCATCCTTTTTAGGGGAATCATCCTTATCAGAGGACTCATCTAGACAGGTGAGATCAATGTCTATCAAGCTATTGACAAACTTCCCACTTATTGGTGGAGGAATGGCATTGGTACCAAGACCTATACCCTTGATTTTCCTCACTACTGATTCGTAGTGCTCCACCACAAAGCGAGAGTTTTTCAACTTCTCATTTGTACATTTTAACTACAGGATCTCATTTTGTAGTTTGTTGATTTCATTGTTCCATTTTTCTAACCCCCTATACGCAATATCCAAGTGAACTTGTTGCTCACTAATTTGTAAAGAATATTCGCATTTTTCCTTTTTTAACGTTTCAACAGACTCTTTAAAACGTTTTTCGTTTGCTTTGTAATTATGAGCTGCCATAGATAGGGGTTCGATTTTGTCTTGGAGCTTAGAAATTTCATGCTTTAGCTCTAGACATTTAGAATAAGAAATAACAAAGAAAGGGTTAGAATCTACGTCAGATGATGAACTCTGTGCTTCTCCAATGGCCATGAGAGCAACGGCAGTGGTAGACTCCTTTTCAACAGCTACAGAAGCTTCCTTCTCCTCAGCTTCTTTTCTCTCAGCCTCCATCAGCTCCATGATCTCAGCCATGAGACCAACCTGTGTTTGAGCAATGATGGCGTCCTCTAAATGAACACCCCAATCAAAATTTTCGTCATGTTGAGCTACCAGTGCATTTGACGAACCACCTTGGTGTTGATTGTGGTGGCTAGTGTTGTTGTGGCCGTGGCTGTTTCCCTGGCTAGGTCTGGTGAAACCAGAGGCCGGTGCTCGGTCTTTTTGACACTCACGAGCAAAGTGTCCATAGTTCAGACACTTGTAGCATTTGGCCTTGGATTTATCAAATCCAACCTTGGCATTAGAATGTCCACCAATGAACTTTCTTCCAGTTCTGTTCAGGAAACGCTTGGCCCTCCTCAAAAGCATGGCCATATTCCATTGAATATCCATGTCCTCAATATCATCAGGATCCACTTGGTTAAAGTCTTCTTCAATAGTTTCGGGATCCGTTAGCTTGCCGCTTATGAAATTCTCATACGCAAGCATACATGATGAAAACAATGCTACATGATCTTCAGCTATTTTGACTATTGCAGAATGGTTAGCTGAAGACGTAGCTGGAGGATTTCTTGAGGTGTGTTGATGATTGGTTCCCAACCCTGATCCGGATGCATAACAAGCATGACCACCACACCCATTTGAGTGGTCTTCTTCATTGGAGTGTCCAGTAAAGAGGGCAATTCCAGAGCCCGCTGATTTTGAAGTGGAAGTCGTCCCATGATACATGGAAGGGTCCTGTATCTGAGGTCTTCCCGAGCTCTCCTTCTTCATAAGATTCATGTTATGAGCTTGAATCTTACCAATAGCCTCATCTACTGTTAACTCATAGAATTTAGGATTTTCCCTCATGAGGGTTGTATACATCTCAAACTTTGGTGGCAAAGCATCAAGAAATTTTTCCACCAGTTCTTCATCGGGATATTTCAATTCAAAAGCTTTCATCTCTGTTTGTAAATGATAGAATCTAGAGATGAGATCATCAAACGATTCATTTTCCATGAAATTGAAGCATTCATACTGCTTCCGGAGAAGATCCCGCTTACTCTTCTTAATGTCACTGTTCCCCTCAAATCTTTTCTGAAGTGCTTTCCAAAGATCCTTGGAGGTGTCATAGCCTCGGAAACTGTGAAAACAATTCCCGAGTTAATGACATAGTGATTGAGCCAAGAGCCTTCTTTTCTCGATCATAAGCTTTCTTTTGTTCTTCATCAAGCTTAGAGATGGGCTTTGGCACCTCTTCATCAAGATAGATGTGTGTGGGATGCTTATATCCCTCAAGGATTGGTATCCATAATGATGAGTCGGTGTATGAAATGTAGTGCTCAAAACACGCCTTCCAATTCGAATAATCATTTACATTTAATAGTTTAGGCGGTTTCTGAGGTGTACCGATCTCATTATCATAATTTAACATGTTTCCAAGATTCTGAAGGTTCGACATAGTGAATTACTTAGTCAAAAAATCAGAAAAGTCAGACACTGTTGTGCACTTGGTTTTGGCCTTGCGCACTTGAGAAATGGTCTTGCGTAGTTAAGATTTGCTCTTGCGTACATGTAAGTACGCAGGAGGAAATATTAAATACGCAAGATATAACTTAAGTTCGCACAAGTTCAGTCTTGCGCACTTGTAAGTACGCAGGAGATAACTCTTGCGTAGTTAGTAAGTACGCAGAAAACTGTACTTTTTACCAAAAATGGTAAGTACGTAGGACACCTTTTCAGAAACTCACACCAAACTTTTCCGGTCACCTGAAAATCGCCGGAGATAGTGAAAAATAGGCTGATGATCAATGCAATCGAGCCAAAGGATCAGAAACAAGTTTCTAACAAACCTTTGATGCTCAAAACACACAAATACACAACAAAAATCAGTTTTTGAGAGATTTTTGCTTCTAAAAAAGTGCTCAAGAGCTACCCCTTTTTTATCACAAAAATCAACAAAAATACCTCTTTTTGCTTGTAAAACTCAGTAAAACGTCTCCAAACTCACTTACAACACTCGAATTCAAGAGCAATGCTCTGATACCACTTGTAGGTCCCTTCGTGTGTGTCGGATCGTCACATGCAAGTGGTCTACTAGTCGCACCGGGTTGCGGAATACCCGTGACTAGGTGGAGAATCTTACTAAACAAAGTAAACCAAACACGAGAGTCACAATAAACGTTCTTTGTATTATAAACACTCGACGGTTACAGAGAGAATACAAGCTGCGTACTTAGCAGAACTGAGTTCGTCTAAACAAATGGTTCTGCGTACTTAGCTTCTGTGAACCTATCCTATTTATACAGACCTGATGCCTGCGCATTTAGCAAGTGCGTAGGACCAATTGCTCTTGCGTACTTAGCAAGTACGCATGGGTCTTCTTGCGTACTTGCTAAGTACGCAGGAGCTTTCTCCTGCGCACTTGTAAGTGCGCAAAACACTTAACAGAAACACAACATACATTATGTAAAAGTAAATACAACTCGATAAACCATTACATAATGACTCATAAATACAAAGACAAATTACAGACATTAGACATACTACCTAAGACTCTATCCAGAGTGTTGTCACAGGAAAGTGCATCAACAATTTGGCCTTTAATGCTTGATTCGATTGCAAAGGTTACGGGTGTCGGTCTTGGTCACGATTACGCGTTAATCCAGTTGTAATCAAATGAATTTGGTCGTGTAATAGGTTCAGATACATGCACGATCAGCTTAAGCGTGATTCCCGGGATTGAAACGCGTTTTATTAATCGAGTTGGATCGGATTGATTCGGCTTTGACTCCACAAAGTCAAATGGGTTTAAATTTGAATTCAACCACGGGATAGATGGAATTGGGCTGCTACTTGGGCCAGGGTAAGGCCGATTCATGATTTCATGCATAATGGAAGTCCATACCAACCCGATTCATCGATTTCATAGTTTGGATTTTATGGATTTTGGTCGGTTTGACTTTTAAAGTCAAACCTGATGGAATGTGGGTCAAGTCTAGTCCAAGGGTTCATTTGAATCAATTTGGGTCCAAGTTAGGTTTATTAAAATAGAAATTATATATATACATACATATATATATATATATATATATATATATTTTGTATAAAACTTTATAAAACTAATTATTTTATACCCTTTTAAAATGGTTTATTTACAAGTGTTGAATATATATATATATATATATATATATATTGTCTAAAACTAAACCAACATGTTAAATTTATAATTCCAAATGTGTTATTATTTTCATAGTTTTAAGAAAAATAATTTTAATGCCACAATATATTATATATATATATATATGTGTGTACACAAAGTGTGTTATAGAAAATTAATAGGAAACATGAAGTTTAGATAGAAACAAAAGAGGAAGAAAAAATTAATTTATGTGACATAATGTGTTTGAACAAATACCGGATTTAATGAAGTGTTTGTATAAGCTAAAATGGGATCATAAAACTAGGAATGTTACAGTCTCCTCGTGTTAAGGGAATTTCGTCTCGAAATTTAGTTAATGGAGGTTACTGAATCAGAAAGAATTAGGGTTTGGATTTCCAATGTGTTTTGACTATCGGTTTGAGGAGTACATTTGATAATAAGATTCAGATCTGTTTCTAAAGGTAAGGTATGAAGGATGGCAGGGGATTTAGTTTTGAATTGAACTTACGGAGGATGTCTGTTGAATAGCATTTAGGTTCTATAGGTGAAATGCATTATATGGAAGGGAGTTGATGGGAGCTGGACTATCAGGGTTTGTTTAAGGCGTAGTCCTATATGTTCAAGAATTGTTAGTGGGTAAGAGATTTCACAAACATTGGTCCGTCATACAACATAAAAACCTTACGGGACACGAACAACGCTACTTCTGATAATATGACAGGAACACTTATATATAGGAAGTACCAGCGGCGTATCCACCATGCCCTTATTATATCACATTAGTTTCGTTACTATATATCATGATAGGTTTTACGTCATAACACACGACAGAATTTGCTATGTTTTCCATGCGTTGGTTTTTTTTATAATTATGTGTGCACCCATAATTATCCAAATCGTCGCATGGTCCGTATAGTTCATCCCATTGTGTGTGTGGGTTGGGGGGGGGGGGTAACATCAAATCACATAATTTGTAACTACTGTTTTCACGTATGTGTTGCTAATCAAATAACTATGTTCATAGATAGTAGAGTCAATCAGGTACTAAAGAGAAATAGCGTGGCACAATTTAGGGTTTCATAGTTTCCTCGTGTTTGGGCAAGAATACGCCAAAACCCGAGTAGATTTGAAGTTTATAGCTTTCAATTTTACAAGGAATGTATAATGGGATAAGTCACTTGTAGCAATTGTAAACAGTCTATTTCTGTGTATGATGTAAACATTCATGTTTCACGTACGATCTAGTGCATGTACACTGTACACCAATAGGTATAGTGTGAGCAATTTGGTATCATGTATATCGTAAGCAAACATGTTTTCATGTACAAGCAAATATGTATAATGTGATCACTTTAGTCTTATGTTCATTGAGTCTTATGCGTATCGGAAAACCATCGGGTTTTGTAGGCGATCGAGTGCGTTACTTTGTGTTCATGTATGATGTAAGTAGATGAGTTTTAACTTTTAAATTCGTTAGTGTTTATATGGACCGTTGATGGCGAAATGATTCACTTTCTGAAGTTGGCTAGCAAACTCAACTTTATAGTGACAAACCGTAATAGATAAAATTAGTTCGAACAAAGACAAGATAACGTAAATGATTAAAATGCGTAATTTATTCTAGAATAGATCTCAATTCGACTCCATCTTGCACTAGCTTCAATTGGTCTCATTCACTGCCTCGGTATTGACTTGGGTTTCATTGGTGTTTATGTTGAAGGCACGCCCACGAGCACCACCTTGGTTAGTATTGGCAAGTTTTGGGCATTGGTGTCTGTAGTGGTTTGGGTTACCACACTCAAAACAAGCATGCCCGTTAGTAATAGCCGGAACTACTTGATTGGCTCTGCTTCCCTGGTCAGCTTGATTACCCGGTGGTTTAGAGCGGCAATAGTTGGCTACATGACCATACCTTGCACAACTAGCACATAGACGACATGGTACATTTGGGACATGATAGTAATTGCATGTGCTGCACAAAGGGTTGTTGCCCACATATTGCTTCTTAGCCATGTTATGAGTCATAGGGGAAACCTGGTTGACTGGGGTGGCTGGAGTAACAACAGCAAAGTTTTTAGCCTTTCGCTTCTTGTTGTTGTGATAGGGTTCAGACTTGAGTTCTTTGGAGGGCTCAGAAGGTGTTGTTGTGTCAGAGACTTTCTTGGCACCCTTTCTTGTCAACGTACCCGCCTTAACATGATTATCGGTTAACGTGGCGGATAGGCGGATGGCGTCTTCAAGGGTAGTTGGGTTTCTCCCTAGGACGGTATCTTGAATTTTCTTAGGCAGACCACCGATGTATTTTTCAATACCCCGAGCCAGCGGTGTGACCATGTGAGGTACTAGAAGACTTAGCTCATGAAAATGGGTGGTGTAGGCTAAACTTTCACCACTATCTTGGGCAAGATCCCAAAATTCGGTTTCTAACTTCTTCATTTCGTTGCGAGGACAGAACTCCTCGGTCATGATCCGTTTGACCTCATCCCATGGCAAGGCCATTGCCACATCTATGCCCATATTCCTCTTTTCACCATTCCACCAAGTGAGCACCCGTTTTTGGAAGACGCTGGTGGCATAGCGGACCCGGAGGTTGTTCGGACAGTCGCTGTTGAGAAAGGTACTTTCAATGCTCTCGAACCACTGCAAAAGACCCGTGGCTCCTTCAGTGCCATAAAACTTAGTAGTGTTGCAAGAGTTAAAGTGCTTGAAAGTACATGGGAGTGGGTTGGCACCACCACGACCACCGTTAGCACTGCCACTAGAGCCACCATTAGCCTGGGTAAGTTGGTTCACAAGTTGGGTGAGAAGAGCAGCAAGGTCATTTTTGGACTCGCTGGAACGACGGGGAGGCATGCTATAGGTTTAAACAAAACAGCGAGAGGTGTAAGAATTTATGGAAGTTGCTTGAATTTAAAGAGGATAAGATTGTAAAGTAATTAATCATAGTTTGGATTGTACTCAAGTAGTGACATAATCACTTGAATACTATGACACATTAAGGTTAATTAAACTCATATAACTTTCAAGGTGACATGCTTTAGCCTATAAGTAAACACTCATCCCGGGAATTCCCAGGAAAGCATATGGATCCCTCGGTTGATTGGGATTTATATGAAATGCTTTCCTAGACAGAAAACCCAGGATACAGGTGTCACCCTTCCAGATTGCACGTGTCCTCTACTTGTTAATAAAGTTTAAAACCTTAACGAGGTGTAAAAAGAAAAATAAACTTATATCTTTGAATATGACGTTCCATATGCCATGATGATGATGACATGGAGGAAGGTTGGAGGTTTAGGGTAAGGGTATAGGTATTATTGTTCTTAACTTATTATACAGAACCTAATAAGTTATTAACACATAATATATTAAACTTGTACCACATAGCATGTAGCATATCATAGAATCATAGAGCATGGCATAAATGGGTGTCCTAAGGTTATATTCTAGGTCAAAAGTGTCTAATAACCTAATTCTCTATAACCAAGGCTCTGATACCAATCTGTCACACCCCAACCGACGACGGAATACGTCGGGGCGGGACATGTAGACTGTTCAATAGCACATGGTCAAACTAAAGTTTCATATATTAATTGAATCCAAATTTTTATAACACTTGTTCAACAAAACATGTACAATTACACAAAAGGAAACCAAAGTACACCATAAATGCTTCAATTCATTATTTAACTAAGTCCTCAATCCTATGTGTAGTATCTTGTAAATGATCTCAAAGTTAGTACCTGAAACATGATAAAATTAAAGGTGGGCAACTATAAATAGTTGGTGAGCATACATAGGTTTTGACACCACAAATAAAGTTTAAAAATGTTTTATACAATTCATACGATACATGGTATATAAAGCATTTATGTAAAATCTATAGTTAAACTAAGTGTACAATCAAACCTTGTGACTGTTGTGAGTCATAACCCGCAGGTTACCCTAATGTAATGTCGGTAACAGACACCCTAAACGGGTGGGTTTGTCTGACGCAATAGATCTATCAATGTTAACTGTTGGCTTGTACTAAGTTAATGATTGTACTAATGTCATGTATATGTAGTCTTAACTCATAGCATTCAAGCATAAAGCACAAATAACACATATCATCATATTAGTGAATTGTATATGAGTAATTGCAAAGAGTTCAAAGTGTAATCATGTTTCACCCCAAAAAGTGTAAAATGTAAAAAAGGGCTATGTAAAACTCACTTGTATATGTTGTGTGGATAGCACGAGCAAATATGAAGCACAAGTGATTCTCAAATCACAAGTCAACCTAGTGTGGAAAGCATGATCTTAGATTAATAACGTGCACAAGTCGAAGGATTGGTCTAATGGTCATAGGGTTTTGTTATGTGAGAACTTATATAAAGTTTGTGTTATTTTATGTGAAAGAATAAGTTATCGAAAGTTTGGTGTAAACTTTGGAAGTTCAAAGTGTAATATGACACTATTATTTTAGGGTTTATAATTAAATAAAAAAATTCTTTTTTATTTATTTAAATTTTTTTTTTTTTTTGTTAAAAAGTAATGTAATTGAAAAATCTATTTATTTGTTTGTTTATTTACGACAAAGTGTCAAAATATGTTAATACAAGTTAAAAGAGAACCCTAGGTGAATTTATTATTGTATAATGTTTTAAATTTATTTATTTATTGTTAAAGTATAAAATAAGTAAATAAAAATGAAGTACATATATGTGTGTGTATATATATGTATATATATATATATATATATATATATACAAGAAAAACAATTGATTGAAAAAATGTGTATTTTTTTATATAAGAATTTCTTGTCAAAATATTTATAAACTAGGGAATTATATATATATATATATATATATATATATATATATATATATATATATATATATATATATATATTTTAAATAATTAAAATGAGATTTTAAAAACCTGATTTGTAAAAATAGGTATTTTAGGTCAAAAAATTGCAAATTCTTTCTTGTGTTATGTTTTTAATAATGTATAGTTTATAAAAATAATTTTTATAACAAGTTTAGGTTGTTAAAAATTGATTTTAAAAATAAAACAGATCACCTGATTCGAACCCGGGTGGTTTCTGTGTGAGGCAGCCGTCTCAACCACTGGACCAGGGGACTAACCCGTGTTATGGAACCGGTTTGATTTGTATATAACTAATTCAGTACAAGGGGCCGGGTCTGGCTTTGAGTTCACGCACAAAAAGGACCGGTTATGTGGGTTTCGAACCCACGCCCTCTGGTCCGACGGTGCAATTTCTTAACCGGTCGGACCCGATGGTTCGCTGTTAGATTATAGTGTTTAAATGATTAAATACACTAAGCCCTTCGAATTAGAAAAATCCCCATTTATAACCCGTATGAACAGCTCTCGATTTCAAACACATTTGGGTTTGATGCCCTCTGTCATATGAAATTAACAGAGGGCTTTCGATCTTAACATGAAAACGATTCGAATGATTCAAACCATACCTGAATCGGTTGAGTACAGAGGGCCGACGACTAGACGTTCAGTGGCGGAGTTGTTGGTGCTCGATCGGCAAACAGAGATGGAATGAGACTCAATTGAGGTTTGAGCGAGATTATATAAAGTCGTGTGAAGGTTCGTGAGGATTTAATTTGATTGATTTGGCCTTTAATGCTTGATTCGATTGCAAAGGTTACGGGTGTCGGTCTTGGTCACGATTACGCGTTAATCCAGTTGTAATCAAATGAATTTGGTCGTGTAATAGGTTCAGATACATGCACGATCAGCTTAAGCGTGATTTCCGAGATTGAAACGCGTTTTATTAATTGAATTGGATCGGATTGATTCGGCTTTTACTCCACAAAGTCAAATGGGTTTAAATTTGAATTCAACCACGGGATAGATGGAATTGGGCGGCTACTTGGGTCAGGGTAAGGCCGATTCATGATTTCGTGCGTAATGGAAGTCCATACCAACCCGATTCATCGATTTTATAGTTTGAATTTTATGGATTTTGGCAGGTTTGACTTTTAAAGTCAAACTTGGCCGAATGTGGGTCAAGTTTGATTCTCTTGGGGTCAAGTCTAGTCCAAGGGTTCATTTGATTCAATTTGGGTCCAAGTTAGGTTTATTAAAATAGAAATTATGCATACATATATATATATATATATATATATATATATATATATTTTGTATAAAACTTTATAAAACTAATTATTTTATACCCTTTTAAAATGGTTTATTTACAAGTGTTGAATAGATATATATATATATATATATATATATTGTCAAAAACTAAACCAACATGTGGTTTAAATTTATAATTCCAAATGTGTAATTATTTTCATAGTTTTAATGAAGTGTTTGTATAAGCTAAAATGGGATCGTAAAACTAGGAATGTTACACCTGCCTTCACGTGGTTTTCGGATAACGTGGAGGCTAGGCGTATAGCGTCTTCAAGAGTGGCGAGGTTTCTTCCCAACAATGTGTCTTGGATTTTCATAGGCAGACCACTTATGTACTTCTCAATACCTCGAGACAGAGGTGTGACCATGTAAGGCACCAGAAGGCTTAACTCATGAAAACGAGTTGTGTAGATTAGGTTTTCACCACTGTCTTGGGTAAGATCCCAAAACTCAGCTTCCAGTTTCTTTATTTCGTTCCAGGGACAGAACTCCTCGGTCAACAGCCTCTTCACATCATCCCATGGCAATGCCATTGCCACATTCACTCCTCTATTCCTTTTCTCACCGTTCCACTATTTTGGAAGACGCTCGTAGCATAACGGACTCGGAGATTGTTAGGGCAGTCACTGTTGAGGAAAGTGTTTTCAATGCTTTCAAACCACTAAAGGAGGCCTGTAGCTCCTTCGATACCATAGAACTTGATGGGGTTGCACGAGTTAAAGTGCTTAAAGGTGCATTGGGGAAGGTTGGCACCACCACCACCACCACCATTAGCACTACCACTGGCACCATTGTTGTTGTTGTTGTTTGCTTGTGTGAGTTGATTCACAAGCTGGGTAAGGAGTGTAGCAAGTTCACCGTTGTTGTTGGTGTTGTCACGACGAGGAGGCATGCTATAGAAAAAACAATACAAGGATAAGAATAATTATATTTGGATTATACTCTATGAATACTATGACTTATCAAGGTTATTTAAATTCATGAAATTTTCAGGAAGACATGCTTTAGCCTATAAGTGAACACTCATTCCTGGAATTCCCAGGAAAGCATACAGGTCCATCGGTTGAGTTGGATTTATACGAAATTCTATCCTAGACAGAAAACCCAGAATACAGGTGTCTCCCTTCCAGATTGCACATGTTCCTACTAATTAATAGAATTTAAAGTCTTGACGAGGTTTAAGGATTTTGATAGTCTTGTATCTATGTGTGTGACGTTCCACATGTGAAGGTGATGATGACATAGGTAGGGTAAGAAAGATAAGAGGCTTAGGAGAGAAGTACTAGTGAGTAATCTAACAAGTAAGGCATCACATAACATGTAGTATGGTATAAAATGGGTGTCTTATGGTTATAGTCTTGGTTATGGATTTCTAATAACCCAATTCCCTATAACCATGGTTCTGATACAAATCCGTCACACCCCAACCGACGGCGGAATACATCGTGGCGGACGAGTAGACTGTTCATAAGCACATGACCAAACTAAAGTTGCATATTTCATTAAATCCAAATTAATAACAATTGTTTCATCAAAACAAAGACAAACAGAGAACAAAGTACTTCAAACAAAGTTTAATTAATTAACTAGGTTTTGCAATTTCCTACGTGATGATTCTTGAACATAACTCTCAATTATTGGCACCCGAAACATGATAAAAATAGAGTCAACTAAAATAGTTGGTGAGTATACATAGGTTTTAGCATATCAAGTGTTGTCAACGTTTGTATACAATTCATATGATATCATGGTTTAATAAGGCAATTATGGAGAATCACTTTAGTTTAAACTGGGGTGCACAATCAAACCTTGTGACTGATATGCATAACACAACTATTATCCTTAAGTGTTTTCGACAACAATCACCCTAACCGGGTGGGTTGGTCAGACTCAACAGATCTATCATTGTATACCGTTGGCTTATACTGAGTTAATGATTGCACTTACACTATGCACAAAAAGTATGTAAATGTTTTTTGCACTAATAGTGTTCAAGCATAAGGCACAAATTGCACACATGATCATAATGTTTGAATTGTAATAATTGCAAATAGTTTGAATGTAATCATGTTTCACACCAAAGATGTAAATATGAAAAAGGGGCTATGTAAACTCATATTGGATTTGTAGCTTGAATTCACAAGTACGAGTAGTCGCACAAGTTGTTTAGCTAACTACAAGGTTAACCTATGTTTGAATTTATATATGTATCAATGACATGCTTAAAATACTAACGTATAAAGGAATTGGTTTAGGTTGAATGATATGTATTTATTTGTTGTAAATAATATGTTTGTTTAATAAGGGATTGAATATATATGTGAATCATTAATTTGTTTACAAATAAATGAATAAGTGTTTAACTAACATTTACTTAATTATATAGATATTTAGATTTAGTAAATTATAACGTTTCAATTAATTAAATAGTTAATTTACATCTTTATTAAATTAAATAAACAATAAAGAGGACATAAGTTGCACTAAATAATAGGGTAATAAAAAAATAGTTCGTAGAGGTTTTAAATAAAATAATTATATGAATTTTTTATTAGAAATTATTAGTTTTTAATTCTCTAAAACGATTAAATAATTGTTTAAAATTGTTAGGTTAATAGTTTGGTCCATAAAATATTCCTAGGCTTTGGGTGGTTTATAAAATAATTTTTGTAAGAAAACTTCGATTAAAAATAAGTTTAAAAAAATGATTTTAAAAATTAATGCAGACCACCGGACTCGAACCCGGGTCTGCTCGGAGAACAACCAACAAGCGCGCGAACCACTAGACCAGGTTGGTCTTAGTGTTATAAGGCCGGCTTGGTTAATTGTTAACCCAAGTCCAATAGGGGACCGGGTTCCAGGATAAAACCCACGCGCAAAAACAAGGTGCGGGCAGGGATCGAACCCGCGACCTTGTTCGAGTGAGACGAGAGCCTTAACCGTTAGACCTGGGCTTGTGCCTTGTTTTATAACCGACGCGCGAGCCTTTTAACACCCAACCCCTACTCGTCCCCTTCCCCAAACGATCCCGTCCCAAACCCTAACCCCAATCTCATCCGATTCGTTACAAATTGACCACGAGATCATGGGGCTTTTAATCCCTGTATCACAACGAAACTAATGACACCAATTTTACCTCGAATGATTGTGGATTGAAGGAGAATGACCACAAGGCCGAAGTCAGCGATCCTTGAGCTCGTCGAAGTTCTGGAGGATGAATGCGATGGATACAGAGGTGAAGAAAGTTTGTGGCGGTTGTTATGAAGGTGTGGGTTCATTTTTATAGTCCAATTTCATGTTTAATGCCCGAATTGAAGCCGCGATTGATTGAGGACGGTTACGGGTCCTTTGAGCTTGATTCCATTTATTGAAGGTGAAATTGGTTCGTTACAACTGATAGGATTGGTCGCACGTTGGTTTACAGAGGTTTGATTACACTTTAGCATTCGATTTCGAAGGATTCATGTTCAAATTTGCAAGGTTTGGGGCTCGGTTTGACTTTCCAAAGTCAAACATGTGCAAAAATGGTTTCAAAATCACAAGGGGTTCAAATTGAGAGGTTCAATGCACTCAAGTGGTTCAATGGATAAAAAGGGTTCAAACTAAACTTATTTCCTTTAAATAATTTGTGTTTTTGTAATTTAGTTTATGAAATCTATGAAATTATCACTATAAGTTTGGTATGTTTTATAAAATTGTACAACACATATATATTTAAAACTAGTTAATTATTAATATGGGTTATTAATATTATATACATATATTGTTATGAGAAATGTAACATATATAAATATATATATCATTTGGAAATTAAATAAATAACTTGTATATATATATACACTTGTATGTTTATAATAGAATGGAACTTTAAACAATATTTTATTTAAAATATTTTGTGCATTTATACCTAATCAAATCATATACATCATAATGAAATTAAATTCCTTAACCAAATGAAATAAATATGTGTATATGTGGATATAAAAACCATAGTGATGTTGCATCACTTGCAATTAGTATAATAAATTGAAATGGTCATGAATTGAAATTGAAATAGTGTTATTGCATAAGTTAAAGCATGAGAAAATCCTAAATGTTACACCCTACGTCTAGTACCTGCTCCTCTCTTTGCACCTCACTTTCCGCCCATTTCGTTTTCTAACTGCGACATGGAACACTCGTGTTATCATGATAAGTAATTATTTAGAACACCTCGAGTATTATAAATTACTAATTACAGAGACCGGTATGGAATTACTAATTTACTTTACTACTCGGGTTCTGAACATTTCCTGTCCGGGTAACATTTGTACTCGAGTTTAGGGTTTTCTACATTAAGGTACATTCTGTTTACTTTCTTTCCTAAGGCATTTAATGTTTACGTTCTGAATTAGGACATGGACTAACTTTCTATTCTAAGGCATTTAGTGTATACGTTCTGAATTAGGACATGGACTAACTTTCTATTCTAAGGCCTTTATTGTTTACTATTTCTACTGTTTTCTATTACTAAGGCCTTACTGCTAAGCTTCCATGGCTTGGTTGTTCTGACTAACAAATTATTCTTTTATCCCATTCTCAGTTTAAGTTCAGACATTTTGGTAAATGTATGAATATCTCAAACTATGGCTCTGATACCAACTTGAAAGAACCCAAATCGGGTACCTCTCATTATTGGCACAAACAAGCCTAAACATAGTTCTTAAACTTAAAATAAACATAAATTGAAACTGCGGAAGTCTTTACATATTTCAGAGTCAATTAAAACTTTTAATTCAACATTGTTCAACATTCATAAAACTAGCATATAGGGATGTTAGACTTCTTGTCAGCAACAACCAACATCCATCCATTACCAAGCCCTCGCAGCTTCATACTGGCTTCTTTCCTCGGTTACCTTATGTGCATACTAAAATAGCTAGCTAACGCTGGTGAGTTCAAGTTTACAAATATTTAGCATAAAACATTTCTTCCACTTGTTAATCATATAAAACTCGTTTAATGAAAAACATTCATTTTACTACTAAGTATATAAATCACAATACAACATATAGATAAATACTTAGTTATTTCGTGCTCTTTTCTGTTAAGTCATACATTATAGTCTAAATTTGTATCGTTCTCTTTCTGTCCGCAAGGACTTCTTTCTTTCTCAGCGAGTATTTTCCCTAAGGCTCAACATCCAAAGGTCGATACTCACATCTTGTGTCCCCTAGGGACTTCTCAGGTAACCGTCATCACCGGAGTTACCGTCGTTATTGTTCTCTCCAGTTGTACAACATCCTCATTACAGTGCCCTGCCGAGTACTGTCTTGATTTTTCTCATAGTACGTCATGGTCTCGGTCCATGATGCAACATCGGCTTCCTGTAGCACTAGTCTAAAGGACTATTCTACTACCTCAAGACTTGCTTTGGTGGTAACCATACTCTTACAGATTGGACAATGTATTTGACTTACTTCTTTCTTTCTGTTTATAAAACATATAGTTGAATAAACCGTTCTTTCGTATCATTCTGTTTAAAAAACATATAGTTAAATAAACCATTCTTTCTTATCTTTCTGTTTATAAAACATATGGTTGAATAAACCATTCTTTCATATCATTCTGTTTATAAAAACAAATAGTTGAATAAACCATTCTTTCATATCATTATGTTTATAAAAACATATAGTTGAATAAACCATTCTTTCTTATCTTTCTTTACAAACGTTTAAGTAATAAATACATTTACTATAAATGTATAATTCTCGAGTATGCACACCACATTAAAACAGTAAAATAGGGATTCTTGAATTCACTAGGAACCAAACTTCAAACTAGGTGGAGGCTAAACGATATGTCCAAGAGTTACGAACTAGACAAGTTAATACTAAGTCATTTCATCCGAAAACCTATGTCCGAAATTCTTTTCCTCCGAAATCTATTTCAGTTGAAATCTTTTTTGACCGAAAACTAGTCGTTCAAAATGTCTCAATTCCCATAATTATTTCGTTTGAAAACATCATGTCCGAAAACTATTTCGGTCAAAAAAATTTTCGACCGAAAACTATTTAATTCGAAAAAAAACATTTTGTCTAAAAACTATTCCAGTCGAAATCTTTTTCGACTGAAAACTATTTTGTTCGAAAACTATCTATGTCCGAAATACTTTTCGGACCATTCATCACGTTTTCGGACGATTCATATGTTCTTGCCCAAAATCTTCATTTTTGATCCAAGTTTGAATCTTTTTACGTCCAAAAATTTGGCATGACATACATGAAGCTAAATCCACTCGTTTTAGACTAGTTCATATATAAAAATCCCGACTTTTGATTGAAACCCACTTCAAAACCCTAAAACCCACTTTTTAAACTAAAACTCAGATTCAAGGATGTTACTTACCTGTTTTCAGCGGGATTCCTCTTTCACCGATCAACAAATAGTGTTTAGCAACAATCTCGAGCAACAGTGACAACCTCGGGTGCATTTTTGGAAATTTCTCTCTCTAGTTTCTCTCTCTCTCTCTACAAACAAGGTGATGAAGAAGATGAAGTGAAGGAAGGAGGTGGATGGTGGCCAGGTTAAGGTCCCTCCCCTCACACGTCCGGCACATGGCTTTGAGCCCACGAGCCCACAAATCCGTCTTGTTTATTATTTATTTTTTCCTTTCGTTCTATTTCGAGACTCGTTCTCTTTCACTTAACATTATTTCAGATCCTTGATGCCTTCTACAATATATTTAAATACTGTAGGTCCTGATTCTAGGCAGAATCAACAAGACAGATCGATTGCACAGATACACATGCGGAATCAGTGTGTATTGTGGTGAAACAGTATATTGGTGAAGATAACAGGCTAACCACTCAAGAATCAATACAAGAATAATATGAAATTGTAGGAAAAACAATGAAAAAACTCAAAATCTGTATTGATTCAAGGAAAAACTATGAATGAGAGAATACAACGGTTACAGCCGCTACTCACACCCTAAATATTCTCAAACTAGGCTATTTATTGGAAGCTGACAGTTATCGAAACTATGCTCACCGAAACTACATAGTTTCGGTTAAGCATTTACATGTATGAACATCCTATCCAAACTTCTCATCTATCGAAACTACTAGTTTCGGTTGAACAACCTCAACCAAAACTAGGTAGTTTCGATGGCCCAGACTTAGTCTATTAAAAACAGTAAATTACATCAAACTGAAACTACTTAATAGTAGGAATACAAAGGAAATAAATCGAAGTATAATTGTTCAAAAGATACAATGATGTCATTAGCTTACAAAATAATAAACCCTACAATATCCCCCTAAGCTAGTGCATCATTGTCTTCAACTCTTCATGCAGTTGGTGCATCACTTGATTTCTGAAAGCGGGCCTTGGTATTTATAGTCACAACTCTCTGATAAGCCTTTGCATCTGCCTCATCATCTTCATGTCAGATTTGGATTGGATGGTTGAATAGAACCTCTAAATCTTCTGGTTTAAATTTCAAAAGCTCCATTGGCTCAAAGATATGGATGTGTTTCATTCCTTCACACTCAATGACAGCACTTCCAATGGTTGAGTTATAAAACCATCTCCTGAACTTTTGGAGCTGAACTGGTACTGACCGGGGTAGTTGAATAGATTTGAATGTTTCTGCCAGTTTGTACCTCAGACTTACCCAAGGCTTCGGTGTTCTGGGATGAATCCTGGTTTTGGAAATGATTCTTTTTTGGGAGTGTGGTTTTCATTGACCTGAAGTCATTGAGGGCTTGTTGTTGCAGGAATAGCTCAAAGTTACGAGATTCAATGACTTTTTCAGGATTTTGAAGGGGTAATTTGGCTAGAGCCCTTAGGTCATATCTTGGAAGGGAGCTGAACTCATGTGAAGTCCTAAAGTGCTCAACTCCTCCTTTATATCTTCTCACAATGTATAAATAGCTCTTTTTATCATACTTCCATCCAATTGGGGGTCTCTTGAGTTTGTTGTACTCAGCAAGCCATTCGTAATGCTTCGGAAGCTCCTCAGCAGTCAACTTCCTCATACATGGCCTTTTGGGGTCAGGGTATTCTGAATTAGGCTTGACCATTGGAGTTGGTTCTGTTAAAGTAGGTTCATTGGTGGTTGTTATGGCTTAAGGTGCTTCCTGGGTAGTGCCTGTTGGCCCAGCAGTGGATTCAGGCTCAACAAAGGCAACTTGAACGTTTGGGTCCTCTATCTCAGTGTCTGATAAAGCCTCTATTTCATCTCCTTCTTCAGTAAAATACCTGATCTTTTCTTCAAGTTCCTCTCCAAGTCTCACAATCTCAGGGAACTCATCAATAGTCCCGAAGTCATCAATTTGCTTTAACAATTTATCAAGCTCATGATCAGACTCGACCTCTTCTTCATCTAACACCACAAGTTCAACATCTGATTCTATGGCCTTTCCCTTTCCTCTATCAACTCTTCTTTGACTTACCGAGGGAAGGTCGTACTCTAGTTGTTCTACCTTCACATGCATAATATCCTTTGGCTTTTCAGTTTCTCCTGTATGAATGATCACAGCGGATTCAGGGTTAGTTATAAAGATAGGGGAGGAAGGACCACCAGTTTCTGTAGTTGGTGATACATAAGTCTCCCCCTGATCCTTTGAGTCTAGTTCCCCTTGAGTTTCTGTCTACTGTGAAGATTTAACCATGGAAGCTTTGAGTTGGTTGACTAATGTGGTTATAGCAAGCAGATCTTGTTGCTGCTTTGACAACTGCTCTTGTTGTATTGAAAGTTGTGTCTATTGGATTTCCAGTTCGTTCTTCAAAGTGAAAACTTCCACCTTCAAGTCTTTTACTTCTTCTTTTTGCTCTGCCAGGTCTAACTTCAAACTTTGATTTCTTCATCCTTTAGGTTCATTTGTTCATTAAGCTTCTTGACGTCTAATCTCATTCTTTTAACTCTAGAGATTGATGGAGATGTTTCTTGATCAGGAGAGGCAGGTGGTGTTGGTTGATGAGTAGGTTGTGGAGAGGGTTATGGAGAAGGTTGTGGAGAGGTAGTTTTATGGACAGGTGATGGTGGAGGTGTTAGCTGTTCAGGTGTTCCAAAGATTGATTCTGAGGATGAGGTAAGAGATTCAAGTCCTGTCTTGATCCTTTTGGCTCGGGGCTCTTCCAATTCATAATCTGATTCTGAGTCTACTGGTCTGTTAGATGATGAGGGAGGAGGTTTCACTATCTCTTCTGACTCAGTTTCCTCAGATTCATACACAGCTTCGTCTAGAGTCTCACTTGACTCTACTTCAACCTCTATGTTAGCTTGAACTTCAACATTTTTAGCTTGTTCTTGAAAGTTCAGAGGCTTAAGGTTCTCTATCTCCTGTTTAATGAACTGAGCTTCCAAAATTGGTTGCTCAGCTTCCTGTTCTTGTTGTATTTCAGCCTTAACCTGAATTTATGCTTCTTGGTTACCCTGATCACCTTGTTCTTATTCTTCTTCTTCTTCGGATGATGATGAGTCAACCATCTCTTTAGGATCTATGTCATGAACCTCTTCTTCATTTCACCAATCACATGCCTAAAGAGTGGGATGTTCACAATAATCCTATTGGATCTTGAACTTGAGCTCTTCATATAGCTGAGAGTCTTGGCTATCATGTTATCTAACACCTGAAGAGGTCCTTCTTGTGGAAGATTTGGGTGTAAGAGGTTTATGATCATTTGCAGGAATCTTGGGTACGCAAGAAACTTGTCTTTCACTCTCCCAGTGAGATTCTCTATCATCTGCCGGAAGAGCAGCCTTGAGAAGTTGTAGGCTCTTCCTTTGATCAGACCCAAAATAGCAGAAGCCACCATTGCGTTAGCTAAATCAAAGCCACCTTTCCTTATAGATATGCAGTGGATGAACACATGCACAATGTACCTCCAGTGAGGAGCAAGGAAGGTCTTGGTAATCTACCCACTCTTGAACTCATCCGGATGACCCATTCTTTTAAAACATTCACGGATGTAGAAGCTAGAAAACTCCACATGAGATTCATGATTTTCAGCATATTGTAGTACCTTTCTAACAAAGGCTTCAAAAAACAGAACTTCTTGATTGTGGACAGTTAACAAAATATCAGTTTTGACAGTTAGAAAATTTTCAGAAAGGCTTGACCGAAACTACTAGTTTCGGTTGAGAAACAACCTATCGAAACTATTTAGTTTCGGGAGAGAAAATCTTATCGAAACTATATAGTTTCGGGCAAAACTTGGGTATCGAAATAACTAGTTTCGGTAAGCAAAACTCAAATTCAGAATAATAATTTTAAAAGCAAAGATCCTTTTTCGTGGAACTACTAGTTTCGATACCAAACCTTGAACAAGTATATATAAGGATTCAAAGAGCAGTAAGACTGAGTTAAAACTATATACAAATATAAACATATCAGAAAAAGTTAAACAAAAACAAAAGAAGGGTAAAAAGAGCCTGTGAGGTGTCGAAACTCCATCTTACCGAATGTTTTGAAGTAATATGCAAGTATATACTGTAAATAAGTAAGTTATCAACAATGGTGACACTATAAAACATGATTTAAGCAAAAAACGACCCTAAATACAAGGTTTCAGTTGTAAAAAGGTCAAAAACAAAACCCTAGTTTCACTAAGTGAAACAGTAACAAAGACCTGAAAGATTAAACCTGTTGAAGAGGACGACGAGAGGAATCAGATGGTGTAATCTGATTATTGCAAACATTGACAGATGAAAGAGCAAGATTCTGTGTGTGAAGAATGTGGGTGTATATAGAGAGATTCGGATGAAAAGCATGAAAGTGAGGCTGAATATGGTGAAATTCAATTTAAAGCTGCATAAAAGACCAAAATGCCCCTGTCGAAACTACTAATTTCGATAGGGCAGAGTAGTTTCGGGTGAGTTGGAAGTTTCGGGTGGTTTGGTAGTTTCGGGAGGCTTGAAATACTTGGATAAAAACGAAGGAAAACATTCATATGTACACTATTTAAACAAGTTAATAAGGAAGATTAATTTACATTTGAAAGGAAATAAAGGTAAAAACCAAATAAAAGGATATGTACACTTAGCCTTTAGAAAAGATCCAACGTGAGATCATGTATGTTCATACTCTTGAAATACTTCATTTTACAATCAGCTAATGTAAATCCTTGAAGATAGCCGATATTTGTGCAAGGTAAACCCGAACATTTGTTTGTACATGATTTCATGTGATTATAAGGTACCATTTAAGCACGAAACAAGGTTTACCTCGCGTTTTGAAATAAAATGGTTTTGAAAGACTATCAATCCTCAAGAAATACCCGCATTCATCTTATCATCTCTTACTGGTTAACCAGGGTACCATCTTGGTAAGTCAAATTCACCACCAAAAATAAAATAAGATCCAACTGGATATAAGAAGTTGTAAAATGAAAAATATCCAAGTGGATATTAAAAGGTACGAACACTCTAGATCTTTACGTAAGCAAAACAGAAGAAGCCGTAAAATTATCCAAGCGGATAGAAAAAGGTGGAGGATAAGAACTTTTCTTAAGCAAACTATATAAAAAGCAATTCTTTTCTTTTCTCACAAAAATCCAATTTCTCCCCCAAAAGATTTCCTTTCCAACCAGATAAAAAGAAATAACTATACAGAAAATAAAATATTTTTTGAAAATCTTCCCGATTAACAAGTTTAAACAGACAAGACAATATGCACAAAGGTTACTGAAAGTTGAGCATCCCGAGCATCTCCACCAATTTCTCAAATTTGGCAGAATCGAATGCTTTTGTGAAGATGTCAGCGGTTTGCTTATCAGTTTTGACCTCAACAATCTTGATGTGTTAACCACAGTCACAGATGAAATGGTGTTTGATCTCGATGTGTTTGGTTTTAGAATGCTGGAAAGGATTTTTGGTGATGTGAGGAATTGCGGTGTTGTCATAGAGAATGGGGGTTTCATGAAAAGTGATGCCATAATTGAGCATCTGATGGTGTATCCAACAGACTTAGGAACAACAAAGGGTTGCGGCAATGTATTCAGATTCGGCTGTGGATTGAGAAACGGTGGTCTGTTTCTTACATTGCTAGGATACAAGGCGATTGTTGTGACAATCCAGACTTTTCCAGCCAACTCAGTTAGCAAATCCGGTTAAATCCTAACCTAATTAACTTATCAAAAACTCCAAGGACTAATTCTGTCATTTCCTAAACCCTACTACACCTTAAACTATAGGGACTAGTTCTGCCAAGTCCCAAAACTGAATCTGTTGACTTCTTAAAGTCAAAATTGAATGATTTAATTCATGTTGACTTTTTATAGTCAAACTAGTAAAATTATTAACCTTGTTAACCTAATTCAAACCACAAGGGTCATTCCTGCCAAGTTCCAAACCCATAAACAGAAATTACAAGGACTAATTCTGTAAATAGCAAGTTCTTGATCCTGTTGACTTATGAAAGTCAAACTCGCAGTTTTTGATTCAATTCTAGTCTCATAATCGATTTTTGTTTGAAATCTGAAACTGATATGCACGATCAGGCCTTTAACACCCATTATTAGAGCATTAAACACCGTAATAGTGTCGAATTAAACTGATTTATGGTCATTCAAGTTGAAACTGTCAAAACCGTAACAAAAATCTATCAGTTTGATCATTTGGATTGCCATTCCTCAAACAATCACTCTGCACACCTTGTACAATCATCCCTGAATCTATTACACTCATCATTCTGGTCGGAGAAGTAGCCGGAATCACCAAAAGCTTGAGCATACGAAGCCGGAACCCCATTTGGTCGAATACTATCAATACAAATCCAATTATGGTAATTACTTACATCTACAGCTTCGTTTTAGTGTTTAAATCAAAAGCCCTATGCTAATTAGGGCGTACATTGTCAAATTCAACTCAAACCAATTCTAGGGTTCGTCGGGTTTTCAGTTTAATCGAAACCTACCCTAGACTCGTTCAAAATTCAATTAATCCATATGGGTAGCTTCTCAACTAACCACTCTTTGAAAACCCTATGATAATTTTATCATCTATCATCGAATCGATCCTAATCCATAATCTAGGGTTTGTTCATTGACAGATTTGGGGGTTTTGATTTTAGAATTAGTCTCAATCCAATTAAACCACAGGAACTGATTCGCAATACCCTAATTAGTAAAAGCCCTATGATTCCAAATATTTTTAATATAAGATTTGGTGAATTTGAATCCGTGTTCATAAAACTAGGGTTTCAGTTTTTGAAACTAGAATCAAAGGCTTTAAACTCGTTGTTTTTGCAATCGAAACCACCCTCTGATTCGCAATGCGATGCTTAACAAAACCCCTGTGCTTACTGGTTCATTCGATATCCAAATCGATGGATTTGAGGATGGATTTGGGGCTGGGATGCGTAAAGGGAAAGAACCCTGGAGACTTGAGGATTAAAAGTCTTTTAATCAGGTCTGGTATGCGATGACCCTAGCGGGCGGACTTGGTTAACACCCTTGACTCATACGTAGGAGACCCGGGTTCGAGTCCGGTCTCCTGCATTTTTGTTTTTGGGACTTTTTCACTATATTTAAGTTATAAAAACCTATCCCCGTATTATTATAATATTATATTAAAAGGTTTTAGCCCGAAAAACAACCCGTAGGCTTGGGTTTGGTTTTATAACCTATTTTAATATTATTCCCACTTTTAAAAATAATATATTTATGTTGTTTTCAAACCATAACTTCGTATAAAATAATATATTTATATTATTTTCATCCCGTGACTCATATTATAAAATAATATATAATTTATATTATTTCACCTCGTTTAATTACCTCGTGTGACGTTTTAAACCAATTAATAATATAATTGTTATATTATTTACCCACGTTATTATATTCGATTAAAAATAATATAATTATTTATTATTTTCCGCACAAATGATTATTTAGATACTACTGCGAACCTAAAAATAATATATTAAATTATATTATTTTCCTAACTTTTGTAAACGACTTTAACGTACGAATGTATTTATTTATTTTTCATTATTAATGTACGACACGTAACGCTTTTCCCTTAATGATTATATTAAGAAACTTATATAATTCCGTAGACGTGTTCGTCTACTCTTAAATCCTTAGAAAAGTGTTAATATTTTCTAACTTCCGTGTCGTCGTCACAAATCTCGTTGTATCCCTAATTGTTATGTTATTAATTCTAGGGCATACGTAAACCGTGTAGGCTAACACTTGAGGTTCTAAATCTCATACTTGTGTGATACTACCTACTACGCAACGCATGTGAGTTTTCACAGCCCCTTTTTACTGTTTTTAAACTAGGGGAGAAAACATGTCGTAAATGCTTTTTGATTTTTGTAATTCATATATGATATCACTTGTATGACTATGCGTACACATTATCCTTTAAGTCCGCACATCGGACCGTTAATATGAATATAGCGAGGTAATTTGAGTAGTACTACTGGGTTTGACAAACCTCACTCGCGTTAGTCGCGCTAACTTGATTGGAGGTCGAACGGGTGCAATATTGACCTAAACATGCACCATGATGGTGGGAGGCATATAAACAGTCAGCTGTCGGTTGCGAGCGCATTAGTTAATATGCTTATGGGTTAGCTACCTATTGATTTATATATTGAATGTACATTAACCTATTGAACTTTGATGCAAACTGAAACCTGTGAACTCACCAACCTTGTGTTGACACTTTTCTTACATGTTTTCTCAGGACGTTAAGCTAAGGCACAGGTGCACGTTAGGGCATGCATGGTGTCAGCATGATGTATTCATTAATTGTCAATCTACTGAACACTTATTATGTTTCCATTATTGTTAGATTTGGGCGCGTTATTGTGTGCATTTACTCTCTTGTTTAAATGCTTCCGCATTTACTCTGAACTTTTATAATATTTCAATTTGAGTCCCATATAGTGTCGTTTGATGTAACTAATGTTTGAGATCCTGGTTTGTCACTCACCAAGCGGTAAAACTACGTTAGTGGAATTTGGGGGTGTGACAATTGCCAAGGAACTGACAGCCCCAGGGAGTGGATTTGCGTCTAAGTTGCATCCTCCGTAGTCTGAATCTGAATATGCGACAAAATCAAACAAAGTATTTTTGGGATACCAAAGTCCAAATTTTGGCTTATATTTTAAATATCTTAAAATACGTTTGACGGCAATTAACTGAGAGAGTTTAGGATTAGCCTGTAAGCGTGCACAGAAGCACACTGCACACATGATATGGGGTCTGCTAGCAGTGAGATACCTGAGAGATCCTATCATGGAGCGATAGAGGTGCTGATCAACGCTTTCACCATCCAAATAAGGAGACAGAGAATGTCGAACTTCCACAGGAGTCTTGAATGGATGGGATTCAGTCATTTTGAACTTGGTCAGAATTTCTTTGACATATTTCTCTTGGTGAATAAGAATTCCTGATTCTGACGGATCAACTTGCAAACCAAGAAAGAACTTCATTTCCCCAGCTCATTTCGAACTTAGATGTAACATCCCGAGTTTTAGGGCGCTAAAGAATTCACGAGAAATTAAAACTTAAATAAGGAAAGAAGGGAAGCGGGCTTGGGCCGGGGTGTATGGGCCGGAAGGGGCAAGTTAGGGCCCTTATAAGCCTCAAGACCTGCCCAAAAGCCCTCATTTCCATCATCATTTTCGTTTCTAGAGAGAGAAGGTGAGAGAGAGTCTAGAGAGAGAAAGTCCCGTTTTTCAAATCCGAGCTCATAGGACCGTGGGCATACGTATCTGGACCGTTTAGCTGTGAAAGAGAAGCGATTTCAGGTAACAAATTATCTTAGATCTGAGTTTTAGTTCGTTTTTGGGTTTTTCAGGTTTTGGGTGAAAAGGGTTATGTTTAAACGGATGAAACTGAAAGATGAGCATAGATTTGAGTTCCTTAATGGAAAACGAACGTTTTGAATGCAAACAGGTTCGGGATCTTGACGTGAACCTGCGCATAGATGAGCATAGATTTGAGTTACTTATCAAGTGCGCACAGAGCAGGTCCTGCGCACTTGCTAAGTGCGCAGGAAGAGGAACCTGCGCACTTTCTAAGTGCACAGGAAGCAGGGTCTGCGCACTTGCTAAGTGCGCATGCATCAGACTGATTAAGTAAAATCAGTATGTTAGAGTGGTTAAACCGTTAGAGTCGGTAGTGGTCTGATGTGTATTTGACTAATCAATTCAGATCGGAAGAGACGTTTTTGGACCTTGTTTAGGACAACCCAAATTAGCTTACCATGTGAGTTCTAATCCCCTTTTTGCCGTCTTTAGGGGTGGTGTGCATACTTAGTGTAAAGTGTTTATTATATTTTATATATGTTATAAACTGAAAGGAAAAGCTATGTTTTAGTGAAAAGTTTAAAAGAGGCAAAAGTACATTTTAGTAAAGTATGATTATATTATTGGCAAGCGTTTATTATATTTTTCATATACATAAACAAAGGCATAATATAAGTGCTAGTATGTTTTTAGTAAAGTAAGATATGTCATTTGGCAAGCGTTTACTATATTTTCATATACATAAACAAAGGCATGATATATATGATAAGCTATGTTTCAGAAAGCAAGTTATATTCTATGGCAAGCGTTTACTATATTTATATACATAAACAAAGGCATATTATATATGAAAGTGATGAACAAGATTTACAGAAAGTTTTATGAATAGTAAAGTGAACAGTTTTTCCTTCGGGAATGTGCACCAGTTTGTAAAGGTCCTTGGGACAGATGTTACTTGTACAAGATGTCAGATATGGGTGCAACCCATTAGTAAGAGTCTCGGTGGCTCGTTAACAGTTGTACAATTGAAATGAGTGACGGCGGTTGCTCGGGGGACTACGCAATCCCCCATGTACCAGTTAAGAGGTATTGATCACGAGGACAATACCCGGTGTTGATCACGAGTACAACATCATGTCATGTGGTGTTGATCACGAGGACAACATCAATTGGTCATGAGGACCCAGCGGTATTGATCACGAGGACAATACCAGTATGTAACAAGAATTGACGGTTAAGTGGTACTGATCACGAGGACAATACCAGCAATGATAAAAATTGACGGTTAAGCGGTATTGACCACGAGGGCAGTACCAACAGTGACAAGGAATTGACGGATAAGTGGTACTGATCACGAGGACAATACCAGCAGTGATAAGAATTGACGGTTAAGCGGTATTGATCACGAGGGCAGTTCCAGAAGTGACAAGGAATTGATGGTTTATTATATGTTTTAAACTGTTCAAAAAGTGTAGTATGTAAAGTTTTGCCTTAAGGGCAGTATGTATGTATGTATGTATTAGTAAATCTCTTGTATAAATGATTTACAGTAAACGTTAGAACTCACTCAGCGTTGCTGATTTTTAGTTTGCATATCAGTTAAGTGCAGGTTTAGTTGATGGATGTGGATGCTTGGCTTAGAGAGAAGAGTTACCCGAATATCGGTGTCTGGCATCCCGATTATGTTTTATGTTATGTTTTAAGTTGATAGAGTTAGAGACAAGTTATATTAGATATTTATGTTTCCGCTGTGTATGCTGAAGTTTTAAATCGTTTCCGCTGTGTTAATGAATGTCTTATGCTTAAAGTGCTATGTGTTGATGAGTAAATCCATTACATGAGGTCTCCCGGGTTTGGGGCCTCACAAGTTGGTATCAGATCCATAGTTTGAGAGATTTGGATATCCCCGATGTTCAGAATTAAACTGAGAATGGGACAAGTAGCGGATGCCAATAACGGGTAACTCAAGTCAAAGCACCAAATGTGTATAGTAAGTAAAGTTTCTTTCCTAGTTTCAGAGTGTCAAGATAAGAATAGAGGCTTTAGTGGAATCATGAAAGCGAATAAATGGAAAACGAGAAGTGATGTAATGGTTAATTGCTGATGGCCAGTATATATTAACATCTTACCTTACTTATTGTGTTCTACATATTCCCTAACATGATGAAATTAAATCCCTTTGTTCCCTATCTTTCAGTTAGAAATGGCAAGACGTGGAGGAACTAGAGGAGGTGGAGGAGGAAGACGTGGTGGACGTACAGGCCACCACGGTAGCACAAACCAAGTGATTGAGGGGAGTGTTCACACTACCCATACTGATACGGTAGTCAGTCAGCACAATGTTGAGCATGCGGTAGGAGATGATCAGACATTCGAGTTCGAGCCGGTCGTGCAAGCAGCTATTGGCCGTGAGTTTACCCTATTGCTAAAGGAAATCTTACCGGCCATACTAGACGAAGCGTTGAGGAAGGCCAAGGAGAATTCCAATGTAATCCCAGCCACTGAAGGGCCAGTGGTGCTTCCAGCCACGGGAGGACCAGTTCTGGTGGAGAATGTTGCACCGCCTACTCGCGGATGCGATTACAAGGCATTTCATGGTTGTGATCCCCCTGAGCTAACTGGGGAGAAAGAAGCAGCTGATACTTTAGATTGGATCAATGGCATGGAATCCACCATCCACCTCAGTGACTGCCGACCGGATCAAGCGGTCATGTTCGCAGCTAAGTCACGGAAGGGGGAGGCAGCACACTAGTGAGAGACTGTGAAACAGGAAAGGGGTGACCAAGCGGTCGATCTAATGAGGTGGAATGATCTGAAAGAGTTAGTAATTGAGAAGTTCTGTCCCAAGAACGAAGTCCACTAGGTGGAGAGAGAGTTCCTGACTTTGCAAGCCGGACTTATGACTCACAGACAATATACTTCCAAGTACAACGAACTGGCATGCCTGGTGCCTCATCTTGTAACCACAGAGGAGAGGCGGATTCATTATTATGTTCAAGGGTTGCCTCCAAGGATACGTACCTTTGTAAAGGCCAACACACCGAATACCTTTGAGTCGGTGGTTGTCCTGAGCGGGGTTGTCTATGATGACATTGCCTCTGAAGTCATTTCTGAAGCGCCTAAGAAACAAGCAGCTAAGCGGACCGGGGAGGACCTTCAGGGTCCTAGTGATAAGAGGTCAAGGTTAGAAGCGGAGGGTCTATGTGGAAAATGCGGGAAAAGGTACGAAGGAGAGTGCAGAGCTGGGCATGCGGGATGCTTTAAGTGTGGCAAGTTTGGACACCAATCACGTGACTGCCCGGTGAAGCCTAGGTGCCACAACTGTGGGGAGCCGGGGCATTTGAGCAGAGACTGTAGAAAGCGCAAAGAGCCGGAAGCGGGAGGATCCGGAAAGGGTAAGGGTGCAGAGAAGGAACCTTACATCAACAAGGCCACAACAAGGGCTTACCAGATAAATCAGTAAGGTATGTTGCAACTCCTATTTATTTATCTTTTTACTATGGCGTGATCATGTTACTGAATCCTTAAGTGATTAGTTAGCCCCATCAGCTTAGAAGCCTTAGAACTAGATGTATCCCTGATTAGATCCTCACCGGTAGTTAATCACAATGGCTTTCATGACCAAGCTGCCTTGCATAGCTACGATTTATGCCACCCATTCTGTGATTTGCTATCAGTATAGCTTATGACAGGTTTCGAGGACGAAAACTATTGTAAGGAGGGTAGACCTGTAACATCCCAAGTTTTAGGGCGCGAAAGAATTCACGAGAATTTAAAACTTAAATAAGGAAAGAAGGGAAGCGGGCTTGGGCCGGGGTGTATGGGCCGGAAGGGGAAAGTTAGGGCCCTTATAAGCCTCAAGACCTGCCCAAAAGCCCTCATTTCCATCATCATTTTCGTTTCTAGAGAGAGAAGGTGAGAGAGAGTCTAGAGAGAGAAAGTCCCGTTTTTCAAATCCGAGCTCATAGGACCGTGGGCATACTTATCTGGACCGTTTAGCTGTGAAAGAGAAGCGATTTCAGGTAACCGATTCTCTTAGATCTGAGTTTTAGTTCGTTTTTGGGTTTTTCGAGTTTTGGGTGAAAAGGGTTATGTTTGAACGGATGAAACTGAAAGATGAGCATAGATTTGAGTTCCTTAATGGAAAACGTTCGTTTTGAATGCAAACAGGTTCGGAATCTTGACGTGATCAGACCCGAATGCGAAAGTTAGGGTTTTTCGTGAAGAACAGGTCCTGCGCACTTGCTAAGTGCGCAGGAAGAGGAACCTGCGCACTTGCTAAGTGCGCAGGCATCAGACTGATTAAGTAAAGTCAGTATGTTAGAGTGGTTAAACCGTTAGAGTCGGTAGTGGTCTGATGTGTATTTGACTAATCAATTCAGATCGGAAGAGACGTTGTTGGACCTTGTTTAGGACAACCCAAATTAGCTTACCAGGTGAGTTCTAATCCCCTTTTTGCCTTCTTTAGGGGTGGTGTGCATACTTAGTGTAAAGTGTTTATTATATTTTATATATGTTATAAACTGAAAGGAAAAGCTATGTTTTAGTGAAAAATTTAAAAGAGGCAAAAGTACATTTTAGTAAAGTATGATTATATTATTGGCAAGCGTTTATTATATTTTTCATATACATAAACAAAGGCATAATATAAGTGCTAGTATGTTTTTAGTAAAGCAAGATATATTATTTGGCAAGCGTTTACTATATTTGTTATACATAAACAAAGGAAATAATATATGTGTTAGTAGTTTCATGTAAGCAAGATATATCATTTGGCAAGCGTTTACTATATTTATATACATAAACAGAGGCATGATATAGTGCTAGTATGTTTTCAGTAAAGTAAGATATGTCATTTGGCAAGCGTTTACTATATTTTCATGTACATAAACAAAGGCATGATATATATGATAAGCTATGTTTCAGAAAGCAAGTTATATTCTATGGCAAGCGTTTACTATATTTATATACATAAACAAAGGCATATTATATATGAAAGTTATGAACAAGATTTACAGAAAGTTTTATGAATATTAAAGTGAACAGTTTTTCCTTCGGGAATGTGCACCAGTTTGTAAAGGTCCTTGGGACAGATGTTACTTGTACAAGATGTCAGATATGGGTGCCACCCATTAGTAAGAGTCTCGGTGGCTCGTTAATAGTTGTACAATTGAAATGAGTGACGGCGGTTGCTCGGGGGACTACGCAATCCCCCATGTACCAGTTAAGAGGTATTGATCACGAGGACAATACCCGGTGTTGATCACGAGGACAACATCGTGTCATGTGGTGTTGATCACGAGGACAACATCAATGGGTCACGAGGACCCAGCGGTATTGATCACGAGGACAATACCAGTATGTAACAAGAATTGACGGTTAAGTGGTCCTGATCACAAGGACAATACCAGCAGTGATAAGAATTGACGGTTAAGCGGTATTGACCACGAGGGCAGTACCAACAGTGACAAAGAATTGACGGATAAGTGGTACTGATCACGAGGACAATACCAGCAGTGATAAGAATTGACGATTAAGCGGTATTGATCATGAGGGCAGTACCAGAAGTGACAAGGAATTGACTGTTTATTATATGTTTTAAACTGTTCAAAAAGTGTAGTATGTAAAGTTTTGCCTTAAGGGCAGTATGTATGTATTAGTAAATCTCTTGTATAAATGTTTTAAAGTAAACGTTAGAACTCACTCAGCGTTGCTGATTTTTAGTATGCATATCAGTTAAGTGCAGGTTTAGATGATGGATGTGGATGCTTGGCTTAGAGAGAAGAGTTACCTGAAGATCGGTGTCTGGCATCCCGATTATGTTTTATGTTATGTTTTAAGTTGATAGAGTTAGAGACAAGTTGTATTAGATATTTATGTTTCCGCTGTGTATGCTGAAGTTTTAAATCGTTTTCGCTGTGTTAATGAATGTCTTATGTTTAAAGTGCTATGTGTTGATGAGTAAATCCAATACGTGAGGTCTCCCGGGTTTGGGGCCTCACATTAGAACGCATCACTTCCTCAAACTCTTTGCACAACCTTGGATTGGTGGATCCGAAAATGATATCATCGACATAGATTTGCACCAAAATGGTATCCGCACCATCCATTCGTTTAAACAGAGTTTGGTCAATGGCTCCCCGTGTAATACCATTATCAAGCATATGCTTAGATAAGGTTTCATACCACGCACGAGGTGCTTGATGAAGACCGTACAATGCCTTGTCCAATTTTTAGACACGGTCTAGATAGATCTGATCAATGAAGCTCGGTGGCTGCTTGACATAAACTTCTTCTTGAACTTTTCCGTACAAAAATGCGCTCTTAACATCCATTTGATAGACAGTGAAATCCATGTAGTCTGCGTAGGCAAGAAACATTCTGATGGCTTCCAAGCGTGCCACTGGTGCAAAAACTTCCTCAAAATCAATTCCTTCCTCTTGATAAAACACGTGAATAACCAAGTGGGCTTTATTGCGAACCATGATTCCTCCTTCATCCTTCTAGTTATGGAAAACCCAACAAGTGCCCATTGGGACTTTGTTCTTTGGGAGGTTCACCAGATTCCATACTTGTAACTTGGTGAATTGTTGTAACTCTTCTTGCATTGCCTCCACCCAACTGTTCTCGAGTAAGGCAGCTTTGATATTCTTAGGTTCAACTTGAGAAATAAAACAGGTGAAGAGACCGTCATTCATCCCTTCTGTGGCACTTCGAGTTTGGACTACCACGTTGAGTGGACCAATGATATTGTTGGTGGGATGATTCTTGTGAATTCTTAACTGTGGGATCACATCCTCTTCTAGATTCTCTTCCAGGTTGGTGATATTGTTTTTACGAATATCAGGTTCTTGAACAATAGGATCTTCAGCGGAGGATTGTGGAGCAACATCCACTAGTGGAGGAGTTTCTTCCTCAACAGTTTCAATTGTTGCTACAGAGCCCAAGGAGTCCTGAATGGATTCAGCATAAGCAATTGTAGGAGGAACATCCATATGTTAACTGGTTGAAGATGAGCTTGAAGCAATAGAGGTACATAGGTTATTCACAGACATAAGAGGATTAGTTGAAACAGATATGTCAGTGAACACATTAATATTAAATGATTTAAACAATTGGGACCGTCCCAGTGTCCGTAGGATTGCTTTCATGCAAGTTGATGTCAATGGACTCTAGCAAAATTCTTCTTCTCTTGTTGTAGACACGAAATGCTCTTTTATTAGAAGAATAGCCCACAAAATAACATTCATCGGCTTTAGCTTCAAACTTGTTTAGCTAGTCTGAAGTATTTAGCATTGTGCTAACACATCCAAATTTTCTGAAGAAATCAATAATAGGCTTTCGCTTGTACATAATCTCATAAGAAGTCTTGTTGCACTGAACTGCCGAGAGATACCTTTACTTTCACAAAAAGAATCCAGAATGGCATTCTTGAACTCTGTGTCGTGATCACTTCGGATAGTTTTCACACTTAGATTGAAAATATTCTCGATTTGCAACAATTGAATATTCAGAGTTTCTGGCGTCTCATCTTTCTTGCAAGGAAGAATACCCATGTAAACTGAGAGAAGTCATCGGTTACCACCAACCAATAGGATTTCCGACCGTGACTCATGATGCTAACAGAACCAAAAAGATCCATGTGAAGCAATTGAAGAGGAAAGTCAATGGAATTAGTGGTTTTAGGCTTGTGTGTGGATTTGTGTTGCTTGCCCTTGGAACATGAGATACAATGCTCCACATGAGAGAATTCTTTGAGAGGCAAACCGGTGACAAGGTTTCCTCGGATGAGACTATTCATTGTCTTGAAATTCACGTGTCCTAATCTTTTGTGCTAGAGGAATGACTCATCTTCAGATGATTTTGAGAGAAAACACGATTCTATTCCGGATGGATTATTCATATCCAGACTGTAAGTATTGAATCTTCGAGGAGCAAACATAAGGATTAGGTCTTCGGGAATAACCACTCTAGTCTTCAGAATCAAACACTCTCTTGAGTTGAAAAGGGCATAAAAATCTTTATCACAAATATGGGACACACTCATCAGATTGTATTTCAGCTACGGGACGAAGTTGACATGCTCCAAGCTATTTACAGCATTGGACACGGTTCCTTGTCCTTCTATTTTTCTTCCTCTTGGATTGCCTACAAAGGCGGCAAAATCTCTGTCTATAGGATGATAATCTTGCAACAAAGAAAATTGGCTGGTCATATGTCTTGAGCAACCACCGTCGACATGCCAGATATTTTCTCCAGTCCTCCTTGATTGTCCCTACACAGACCAAGTCAATCATATTTTGGTACCCAAGCCATTGCTGACTTGGAACTTCTTAACATCACAAGACACTTCTCGAAAATCATAGTCAGAATCCTCCTTTAATGAAATATTTTCATCAAAAAGATCATTATTCTTAATTTTCTAAGTTCTTTTCAACCTATTTTTAGCATTTTTAGTCTTTTTACGTCTCAATCTCTTCAATGTTATGGCTTAGAAAAAACATTTGAATCACATTCAGCTGAATTTGGAACAAAAGATGGTACATTTTCTTCTTTGAATTGATATGTAGACAATTTACAACTTTTAAAATCATGATTGGATTCTCCATAACTAAAACAAACTTTATCACATGATGGCTTAGCCTGATAATTTTCATCACACGATGAGGAAGATGATTGTGATGTTGAGGCATCAGAATTAGAGGCAACTTTTTCTTCAACAAATCTTTCATGAAGACTTTGATCTTCTTTTAATCTGAAAAATTCCAGATTACTCATGGTTTCTTGTGGAACATCCGTCCCAACAACTCCTGCACTTTAAAATTTGCAATACAACTCATAGCATTTACAGATTTTGGAACAAAAGGCAAAGCATTCTTAAACTTAGAAATGTCATTTCTCAAACTGTCATGCTCAGAAGGCATAGAACCAAAATACAAATTTTCAACGTGTTCACAAATATCTGGTTTTGACATGGACATATTATTACATTCATCCGACTCAAGTTCATTTAAAACATTTCCCTTACTAGAACTCTCATCACAATCATCTTCGGAATCTACACAATCTGACTTTGCACAGGAAGCAAAACTGTCAGAATCTGAAGTTTTAATATAATCATCAGCAGATAAAGTGCAAACAAAAGGTGTGGGAAGATGAGGAGCTGGCATATCAGCAAATCTACCAGACTTGGAATAACGTGGTGGGTGAGAGTTATACCCAATGCCTTCTGTGACTTTCTTATGAATTTGCTTATCAATGATTCAAACAAAATTTTCTGATCCATACCCATGTGTTCAACTTGAAAATTTGCCTTTTCTCCCTTTTGAAGTCTTTCAATTAATATTTGATTATTATTCTTTTTGGTAGTAAGTTTCACAATTAAAGATCAGTTTTCTCTAGAAATGTCATGAATTTTCTTTAAGTATAATTTCTCATTTTTAGTCACAGGATCATACATCACCTTTATATGATCACGTTCATCTACCAAGGCTTGGTTGATGAATCTATATTTTTGAATTTCATTTAAACAAGATTGAGCTTTACAAAGTCTAGACATTACCTCAGCTGGTACATTGGTGAGATCCTCAACTGGCTCAATCATAACACACTTCTCCTTCTCTTGAATGTCTACCATCAATGCCTTGTCAGCTGCTTCCCCCTCTTGATCTCCCCAATTGTTGGAACTAATTGTAGGCCATCGCATATAAAACAGTCGGAAGAATTCTTTGAAGTTATAAGATTTCGACCGAAATCTTTTCCGATCGAAATCATTTTCGGAAGAAATACATTTCGACCGAAATGTATTTCGGACGAATTCATTTTTTGTCTTCGTAGTATAAATACTTGTACATTTGATCTTTGTAAGGGGGGAATTCATTTGACATATCAATAAAGACTTGAGATTTACACCTTTAACTATGTGTTAGTGATTCTACCTTGTTTCATGATTCTTGTATCGGTATATTGAATCTGCTACGAATAACATAATTTACACCAATGCTAATGTCCATCAGCTTGACAGACCAGAGCCGTTGAGCTGGAAGATGTGGTGGATTTGGGAGAATTAGCAGCTTGTTTCCTATTTTAGTTCTTCTTTTCATGCTGCTCCTTTGATGATGGCTCTTTGCAATTTCTTGCAAAATGAATCAGCTGGTCACAATTGTAGCATCTGACCTTCTTGATGTCAAAACCCAAAGTCTTTCCTTTCTTGAACCTGTCCATCCCAGTCTTCTTTATGAATCTTTTGGCCCTCAAAGTCAGCATGGCCATACACCAGTCAATATCCATCTTTTCCAAATCATCAGGGTTGATATGTTCCAGGTCATCAGGTTGGACACTAACCGGTGTCAGGTTTCCAGAAATCAGTCCATCATAGCATGACATGAGGGTAGTCATGATAGGCATATACTCATCAGGGATCATAGTGGTTGGCTTCTGAAAGTTGGAGGAATTAGTGGGTTGAATTCCAGAAACATAAGGTGGGACATCAGTCTGAAAGTATGCCATAATGGTTTTGCTTGATGCAGTGGAGGAATTTTGACCAGCAAGAAGAGCGGTATTTCTTGACTGATTTTTTGGAGTGACAACACCTTTCTTTATCTCCAACTCATAAGACTCTGGAATGCAGTAGAGTTCTTGTTGTGATAGATCACTTAGCTTCTCAGTTTTCTTGATATTAATTTTGTACAAATTTCATTCCTCAGGCAGAGAATCAAGCAGTTTTTTGTTCAACTCAATAGTTGGATATTCAGTTCCTAAAACTGTCAACTTTGAAACAATGCTTGAGAACCGGTTGATTAACTCAGACATAGGCTCTTCAGGAACACTGCTAAACATCTCATACTGCTTCTTGATCAAATCTCTCTTACTTTCCGTAACCTCAGCACTTCCCTCATACCTAGTACATAATGCCACCCAAAGATCCTTAGCGGTAGTATACTCAGCAAATACGTTGAACACATCCATAGGAAGATCCATAGCAATAGATCCATAAGCTTTGTTGTCTCGGGAAATTTGTAGAAGCATGTTTTTGTAACTATAGATTAAATTCTATGTATCGGTGTACTTAGCTAGTACACAAGAGGGTGTTCCTGCGTACTTATCTTGTTCACCAGTTGGTCCTGCGTACTTAGTAAGTACACAAGGCTTTTGTTATGTTCGTGTTTTTCTCTCTGTCTGTTTCTTGGTTCCCACACAAATCACTAAACAGATCGTGTTATTTCCGCTGCACGACGAGGCTCCCGGGACCTACAACTGGTATCAGAGCCTCGGTGTTTGTTGATTTGTGTTCCAGATTTGAGTTTTTAGGGTTTTTCATAGATCTGAGTTCATACGAGTTCGTACTTTTTCAGACAAAAACTCCTTAAATTCGAGTTCGTTATCACTTCATTTGGTGTTTGGAAGGCTGAGGGTTTGTTAGAAGATGATTTCTAAGCTTTTGGAAGCATCTATTTCTCAGATCCAACACTTTTCGAGCATTCTCCTCAAGATCCGTCAAGAACGCTATTACTTTTTGATAAGTACGCAAATTCAGATTTTTTGCGTACTTACTAAGTACGCATGGGTTTTGCCCTGCGTACTTACTAAGTACGCATGAGTAGTTGTCCTGTGTACTTGCTAAGTACGCATGAGTATTTGGCTCTGCGAACCTAGCATGTACGCATGGGCATTTGGCATTGCGAACTTATCAAGTACGCATGTAGACTTGGCTTTGCGAACTTACTAAGTACGCAGGAACACCCTATATCTGCGTACTTATTAAGTACGCATGAACTAGCTTCTGGGATAAAAAAAAATGCTTTTTTTGCCAAATTTTTTAGGGATCGTTTGTAAGCTTGTTTCGGGCCAATTTTGAGAAAATAGTGATTTTGGTTTTTCGGGACCGAAATTTGATGTGGCTTGGCGAAACAAGGACGAGATTTTTCTTGGATGATACCAATTGTCATACATTGTTTAAGTGTGCAAACCTGAAAATGTGGGCTACGAGTATCCGGGATACTTCTTTAATAGGGAATGAATGCTGAATCAAGCTGAGCAACTGGGTCGTCATCAGCTAAAGGTCTCGTTTTATTTGTGAAGATATTGCTGCTTTGGGTCTTTGCAAAAAGAATCATATTGTTTAGGTATTCAAACCTGAATATGTGGGCTACGAGTATCTATGATACTTCTTTAATAGGGGATGAATACTGGAACAACTTGAACCCAAGGATTTGCTGTTTTGGATCTTTGCAAAGGAGTAAAAAAAATAATAAAATCCTAGATTTGACTAGTTGTGGTTTTGAAGGATTTGAGTAAAGCAATGATGAAGCTGGTCATAGTTTATAGAGAAATGAGGGGGATAAAAATCTAAAAGTATTCATGGGACATTAAAGTGGTGGTGGAAAAACCGTTGGTACTTCCTATATATATATATACCTCTTTGATGTAACATGGATCTCAACTATGATTTCTCGTGTAAACTATATTTTTCATGCTCATTGGTCAAGCCTGTGTTCAAGATTTGATGCGACTTAATTTTGATTGGATTTCTTACTTGGGATCTGGGCGGAATGCCATATAGACAACCTAGTTATGGAACTTCACGACATGGTGAATGTATACAGATTAGGAGGTGTTAACTAGGAATGAAGATCTAATTGAAGAATGTTGGACTTTGGATTCAGGATGATCACTCCTGAGCATGATTTTGTGTTTGATTCTATTGTGAGTTTTCAAGATGAAGCTGGATATTCGTTGGATTATTAGTTGAAAATGGAACCTTTTATCATTTACCGATGGGGTAGGAAACGTTCCCTTGTTTCTTGTCTAGTCAGGAGAAGCTTACATTGAAAAGGGAAATTGGAAATAAACATCTTCGAGAATTTGGTTGACTCGTGAAGATATAGGATAGAGTTGGACACATCTGGTGTGAAGACTTAAGTTTATCTTTCTGGAATTCTTATGGGAGCTGATTGGTTTGATGCAGGTTATTGGAAATTCAAACTCTCTATCATATGCCAGTTGATTTGGATATGTCTTAGTCTACTGATGTTACCTTGCGAGAAAGACGCGGTCAGACTCAGATTCCTAAGTCAAGTTGGAGGAAGCTACTACTGAGAGGATGAACTACAATGAGTTGTGTTGGGTTAGTTGGTTCTTATTGAAGCACTTGGTTTGGTCTACAATGAAAGCTACAGTTAAGAGGGAGTCGGGTTTGTTAGATCACTCGGCAACTGAAGACTGAAGTTTGAAGATTTGAAGATCTCAAGTGGAATGCCAGAAGATCAAGCCTCGCAAGAAGACATGTGATGTTATTAGCTTAGAGGGAGTCTGTTAGGACATTCTTTGTAAATTGATGATTATCAGTGTTAGTGATAGATAGAATTTGATGCTATAGTTAAGAGGGAGTCTGTAGAAGCATGTTTTTGTAACTATAGATTAAATTCTATGTATCGATGTACTTAGCTAGTACGCAGGAGGGTGTTCCTGAGTACTTAGCTTGTTCACCAGTTGGTCTTGCGTACTTAGCAAGTACGCATGACCAATGCCCTGCGTACTTAGCCAAGTACGCAGGTATTGTTCCTTCCCCTATAAATTGAGATGATGGCCTCATTTTTAGGTGGAACTTTTGGGAACTAGGTCAAGAGGTGTCCGGGCGGGATGATCTCTCCAGCCCCTAGACCGTGAGCGTAGAAGAGAGATGTGTACTTCTTCGGTATGTAATGTGAGATGACTTCGTTGTTATGGATTAGGTATCGTTTTTGTGTTGATTCTCTTCTTTATGTTCGTGTTTTTGTCTCTGTCTATTTCTTGGTTCCCACACAAATCACTGAACATATCGTGTTATTTACGCTGCGCGACGAGGCTCCTGGGACCTACACAATTAGAGCAATATCCTTCTCATCATATTCAGTAACATTCTTGGGACACTGAACATCTTTAGTGGTAGTAACAGGCTTGTGTGGACCATTAGTGATTGATTGCAAAAGTGTGTGGTTATGGAATTGAAAGAAAGTCTTCATCTTCTGGGTCCAATCATCAAAGTCTCTGATGGACAACAAGACAGGTGGTTTGTTCCATCTAGCATACTCATTGTTGCTTGAAGATTCCATTTCTCAGAACTTTACAAAATTTGAATAGAAGCTAGTTTCAGGTTACAAGATACTGACCGAAACTACTAGTTTCGTTTGAATAAACACTGCCCGAAACTCCTAGTTTCGATAGAAGAACAAGAGCCCGAAACAACTAGTTTCGATGATGAGAAATAACTTGCTTGAAAATCCAAGTAAAAACCAACAAAAACAACAAGTTTCGATTAAAACTAGTTTTGGGTGAACAAAAGTTTTGGTTGTCCAGTAGTTTCAAGTGAGAATGCTGCAAAGGTTAGTTTCGATAAGGATAAGACAAAAATACTAGTTTCGATGATACATTTTTCTCAGACAACATGTACAGACAAGAATTTTGATAACCAACTAAAAACATAATCTGTCCCCTGGTAGTTTCGATACCTTCTTCTCCAAGTTTCAGAAAAACTCCATGGATGAACAGCTTCAAAAATCAAAGTAATGAAATTAGAAATCCAATCCAATGAAAAGCTTCCAAAAATGCTCCTGAATATGAATCCAGTCTTCAAATTGAGAAACTAGACCAAATAAACCCGTAGATGATGAAACAGTGCTCGAAACTTCAATGGAACAGTGCACAGAACTTCAAAATCCAAAAAAAACTTCAAACAGAGGCTACTAATCACCGAAATCAATCACAAAACCTGATAATACTCAGAAATCAAGAGTATAAAGCTTTGATACCAGTTGTAGGTCCTGAATCTAGGTAGAATCAACAAGACATATCGATTACACAGACACACATGCGGAATCGGTGTGTATGGTGGTGAAACATAGGTAAGAAACAGTAGATTGGTGAAGTAACAGGTTAACCACTCAAGAATCAATACAAGAATGATATGAAATTGTAAGAACAACAATGAATAAACTCAAAGTCTGTATTGATTCAAGGAAAAACTATGAAAGAGAGAATACAAGGGTTACAGCCGCTACTCACACCTAAATATTCTCAAACTAGGTTATTTATAGGAAGCTAACAGGCATCGAAACTATGCTCACCGAAACTACCTAGTTTCGGTTGAGCATTTACATGTATGAACATCCTATAGAAACTTCCCATCTATCGAAACTACTAGTTTTGGTTAAACAATCTCAACCAAAACTAGATAGTTTCGATGGCCCAGACTTAGTCTATTAAAAGCAGTAAATTACATGAAACTACTTAATAACATGAATACAAAGGAAATAAAGCAAAGTACAATTGTTCAAAAGATACAATGATGTAATTAGCTTACAAAATACTCAACCCTACAAATACTCTTTTAACAATTAAAAAAAATAATTTATAAATTATGTGATTGTTTGAGAGTGATTATCATGGTTATCAAATAAAAAACTGATTATTATTTAAATCCTTTTCTATATATACATATATATACTAAACATTAAAAGAAAAAAAAATAGATGTACATAAACAAATAATATATAATGGGTAGTCTTTAGAGTTGTAATTATTAAGTCGAAAAAAAATATATATTTAAATAAATTCTTAATATACATGTGCCTTTTTTTTTGGTAAAAAAAAGTATAAAGTATTCTTTTCCATATGCAACAATAGGAAAAAAGTAAAATAACTAGAGATTAAATCTTTACCATCTAAGTTAGATCAACTTGTATCTCTCATATAAAAGTTGCCTCCATCTCATCGGCTATAAATACGAGGATTAAAAACTAAATTTCCTACACCAAAAACTTACTAGTCTCTCTTTAATATCTATTCTCATCATAAAAATAAATTGTCTCTAATAAAAGACTAAAACCCTCTCTTGAAGCATCCGAGATTTCTGAGACGCCCATTGACAACAACCGTGATCGACTAAGATAACTTTCGACTCCATTGTTTTTACCGTTACTTAACCATGATAATAATAATGAAAATAATAATAGTAATAACAATAATAACAACTACGATAATACTATTTAATAATTACTTTTTGTAAAACCAAAATAAATATATTTATAAAGGTGGCTTGAAATGATTTATGGCCATTTGAGAAAGTATTTATTGAATGACTCTTAAATAAAAATTTATAAAAGAACTTAAAAAATCCCTTTTAATAACCTTGAATGTTTGCTAGTCAATTCTAGAACTAGTCAACTCTTAAACCAGTTTAAACACTTCAAAAGTATCTGAACTAGTTCTTAACTTTTCTTAAGTATATGAACTAGTTTAAATTTTATTAAAATGATATTATAAAATTTTAATAAATATATATATATATATATAAATATTTATATATTTATAATTTAATAAGTTTAATAAATATTAACATATATATACTTATAAATTTATTTTATAAAAATTTTAAATTTATAGCATATATAAACCAAATATTTAAAAAATTTTAAGAATAAAAAATAACGAAAACCCAAACCTAACACACTCTGTCCCGTCCTTTGGCGTTGGTAACCACATATGTGTTATTTAGGGATAGGCCACGAATCGTCGCCCAATTTGAGCGTC
This sequence comes from Smallanthus sonchifolius, assembly GCA_023525975.1. Taxonomy (NCBI): domain Eukaryota; kingdom Viridiplantae; phylum Streptophyta; class Magnoliopsida; order Asterales; family Asteraceae; genus Smallanthus; species Smallanthus sonchifolius. The sequence continues at coordinate 94,621,464 of CM042021.1, read as the reverse complement.
CGTGACGAATGCCGCCTGATTGCTCGTTCGAGCATCACCGATATCGCATTACAGGTGGTCTAAACCTGCCTTGATCGTAAAGACTCCATCTACATCGAACGGAAAATACCAAAAAGTTTGAATTCACATCTAATACGAGCAAGACTAATGAGAGATGATAGAGTGAAAAGTTCATCATTATCATCCCCCCTCGGATGGGAATGCCATTGTTGGGGGACTAGTTACATTTGAGATTACGTTGCAAGATATTATAGCTTAAAATAACAATATAGTATATATCTAAATTCATTTATAACACTTATAGTAGTTGATATGTGGAAGTAACTACATGGCGACTAAGCTCTTGAGCCATACTATGAAATTATGGAAAATGGTGATCGAGGTAAGATTGAGACGAGGAAGTCAGGTTACGGTGAACCAATTTGGATTTATGTTGAGGGGCACGACTACAGGGGTGATACACATTATGAGGAAGATGATGAAAAAATATAGAGAGAGGAAGCGAGACTTGCATATGGTGTTCATGGACCTTGAAAAGACTTACGACAGTGTGCCCTATCGGGAGGGATCTGTGGAAGTATATCGAGTTAATTATGGATATGTACGATAGTGCTCAGACAAGCGCACAGTCACCATTGGGGGATACATACTTTTCTCGCTGTGGAAGTGGGATTGCATCAAGGATCTATGTTGAGTCCGTTCCTTTTTGAAGTAGTTTTGGGTGAATTATCGAAGTCGATTAAGGAGGCCATCCCTTGGTGCATGATTTTTGCAGATGATATTATGTTGTGGTGGAAGGTAAGCAAGACCTGAATGACAAGTTGGAGGAGTGGCGAACAGCCTTGGAGCGCAAAGGCTTACACATTAGTCTGTCCAAAACTGAGTATCTTTATTGTAACTTCAGCGGGGCCAACATTGAGGAGGACACACAGCTTATTATTAGAGGCTAAGTGGTACCGCAACTATAAAGTTCAAGTGTTTAGGATCCTTTCTCCAGAGTGACAGGGACATTAACTTCGATGTAGCTCACCGCGTTCAAGCGGGTTAGTGCAAGGCGAGAGCAGCCATAGGCGTTTTGTGTGACAAGAGGTTCCTAGAGAGATTAAAGGGGAATTTCTGTAGGATTGCGGTTCGACCGACTATGTTATATGAAAACGATTGTTGGCCAATGAAGAAGACCCAAGCACGAAAGTTGGAAGTAGCAGAGATGAGGATGCTGAGGTGGATGTGTGGGCACACAAGGTTGGACCGGATTAGGAATGTAGTTTTTAAGGATAGATTAGGGGTAGCAATCATTTCAGAAAAGATAAGAGAGGGGAAATTGAGATGGTTTGGGCATGTGCGGAGGAGACAGATGACAATTCCTGTGAGAAGCGTCGAAACCCTCACGGTGGAGGGAAAGAGGAGTAGAGGAAGACCAAAACGGACATGGGAGGAATAGATTAGGTATGATTTGTTAGACTTGCACTTTTTCGAGGACATTATAGGTGATAGGAGTTATTAGAGAAATTGAACAAATGTCAGAGATTTTTAAAGGAGCGTATAGATTTAGTATTTGTTGGGACTTCATTTATTGGCGTGTACTTCCCCTAGGTTACGTTAGTCGTAGGTACAAGTGTTAGCTAATTTCTAGTTTTGTATTTAGTCACATGTGTATCTTTTGTTTTCGATGTGCTTTTAGTCTTATGTATGCTTGTACTCTTAACTGCTTTTAGTCTTATGTATTCTTTTTTGGTAATTTTTAAATTTTTCATTGGAAAGTTTAGAATTCCTTCACTAGAAGGAAGGAAAGTTGAAATCCTTTGTTTGATGGAATTTGATAGAAAATTTTCCAATTCCAATTCCGCCTTTGGCAAACCAAACATATTTTCGGATGAAATATTTTCCAATTCCAATTCCATCGGATTCTGTGAACAAAACGTCCCTTAGAGATTTTTATGCCTTCATGTCTGTTTAGATTTTGCTACAATTAATTGTTGTTATGATACTTGTTTTTCCTTGGTTTTTTCTCTATTTTTTTTAAAAGAGGTTTTTGTGAGTCAAGAGTCTGGGAGTAGCCTCTTTATCTCTTGTGGTAGAGGTAAAATGTGCATTCATCCCATCATCCCTAAACCCTACTAATGAATTGTGATTTTGTTAGGTGTATTTGTGTAGGTCCCTTCGTGTGTGTTGGATCGTTGCATGCAAGTGGTCTACTAGTCGGACCGGGTGCAGAATACCCGTGACTAGGCGGAGAGTCTAACTAAAACAAAGTAAACCAAACACGAGAGTCACAATAAAAGCTCTTTCTATTATAAACACTCGACGGTTACAGAGAGATTACAAATTGCGTACTTAACAAACTGAGTTCATCTAAGATATGAGTTCTGCGTACTTATCCTCTGTGAACCAAACCTATTTATACAGACCTGATGCCTGCGCACTTAGCAAGTGCGCAGGACCAAATGCTCTTGCGTACTTAGCCAGTACGCATGGGTCTTCCTGCATACTGCTAAGTACGCAGGAGCTTTCACCTGCGCACATGTAAGTGCGCAAAACACTTAGCAGAAATGCAACATACATTATGTAAAAGTAAATACAACTCGATAAACTATTACATAACGACTCTTACATACAAAGACAAATTACAAACATTAGAAATACAAACTAAGACTCTATCCAGAGTGTTGTCACAAGAAAGTGCATCAACAAACTCCCCCTTGACAACAGCTCGGGATCTTCATCGTCTTCAGTCTTCAGTCTTCACAGCACTGGCTCCTTAGCTTCCATCTTCTTTTTGTAATCAAGGCAGAACTTGATCAACTTGCCGTATTTGGCAGAAAGAAGCTTTCTCCATTCGTCAGTGTGGATGCAGTACTTGTCGGCTAGTACCTCCAGATCGTTCACAGAAAAGTTGATGAAGCAGACTTCATCAAATATCCTGATCACTTCCTTTGGCACCATGTTTCCACTTGCTGACTTACCCTTACCCAAAACCACAGCCTCGCCCGTTTTTGGATCAACGTACCAGTACCACATGCCACTAAGAATATCCTGAGGTAACTTGCTCAGGGGAATCTTAGTTTCACATCGCACTGGCTTGTATACCAATCTCTTTATGTGCTTCTTAGTCACAGGATGTACAGCGTGATTATCCTTGACTCTTCTGGGCACTTGAGGCTTGAAGTATTCGAATTTCCCTGATCTTGATTCCCGCTGTAGTGTTACCCATAAACCCATTGCTACTGCATGACTCGAGTGATTCAGCAGGTCACGGTTTGTGAGGTTCACAAGGTCGTACTTGGGCAAAGAGTTGAACGCCTCACTGGTTGGTTTCAAGTATTGAACCCCCCAGATCTTTTGATGGCGAACAGCTGCTTGTCCTCCTCGAACCTAACAGCCAAGATCATACCTGTAGCTCCGTGCTTGTCTATGATGGACGTCTTTTGCCACACGGGAGCTGGAACCTTAGATGATGCAGAAGGCATGTCTTTATCTTTTGGTGCCTCGGGGTCCACAAGTGTAGGGTCGACTAGGGAGGCTTCAGTTGTAGCTTCAACATTACTTGCCATGTCAACTGAGCCAGTTTCGAGCAGTGATTCGAGCGATGGTACTTCAAAGATCTCACCATCCTCTAACTCGTACTCTCCTTCCCCGTCGCCCTTGGGAATCTCTATTACCACGTCTTCATCTTCATCATTCCAGTCATCACCAGAGTCGATCTCTCCTTCTTCCAGATTAAGGAGAGCATCGATCTGTGCTTCTTTGGAATAGTAAGGCTAAAGATAAAGGATCTCATCATCAGATAAGTCCTTGAGTACATCGGCCGCTGACTTCCCTTTATCACCACCACCACCAGAGGTATCACCACCCTCTTGATGAGTTGACTCCCCCTCAGCCATTGGAATAGCAGAGATGGCCACAATTGCCAAAGCTTGGTGCTCACCTCCACTAGGACCGGCTTCAGGATCCTTGTCTTTATCATCATCCTTAGTCAAGTCGACTGGATGACAAGGCTCAACACCAGTGGATTTATTTTCTTTCTCTTTCTCCTTTTCTTTCTCTTTCTCTTTCTCTTTCTCTTTCTCTTTCTCCCCCTGAGCATCAAGCTTCTTGGTCAGTTCTTTAACTAATTTGACCATCGCTGCGTGCTCTTTTCTCTGTAAATCTAGCCTTAGCTCAAGTGAAGTTCTGTGGCCTAGAATCATTTCATTGGTTTTCATTAGCAGCTCGTTCTATGCCATAACATTCTTCAGTTGCTCATTTGTCCCTATTCTCTGGCTGTGGAGAATCCTAACTTCATCGGCAAGGGAATTGATCTGTGCTTGTTGAGCATCAGACTCCTCCTTTGACTTTTGAATGGTCTTCAACATTCCAGCAACTTGGGTCTCTAAGACATTGATACTTGCTTCATTCGGATCAGAATGCCTAGATGATGAGGCTTCGGCATTATGGATGGGGGAGGAGAAGATTGTGTCAAAGTCAAACCCTTGTGAGAAATCACCATAGTTGAAGGGTTGACCTGACGGCTCAGTGGTGTGAGGTTGGAGTGGGGATGTAATGATGGGAGTGGGAGTGGGTGTTATGGTTGGGGTGATGGTGACTGACTCCGTGAGAAGTGGAGTAGTCACTGTCACCTGGACGGTTGGAGTAGGGAGGGTCACCGTCACAGGAATTTCCTCTGTGACTGCCGTGACTGCCACATTACCGTGTACTAGTGGCCTTCTCCTCCTTCTGTACAGTTGTTGTGCTGATGGGGTAGATTCTGATAGCAATTGTGCTGTTGGACTGTCAGCCGCAACTTGTACTTGCTGCACAGTCGGAATCTCTACAACCCTGGGGATAGCAACCTCTTGCCTATCGCCCCTCTTCTTGTTGTCTCTCTCTCGCCTTTGTCTTTGTAGAGCAGCGTCAGAGTCAGAGATCGGCTCATATTCGCTGCTCTAGCTTTGTCGCTTTCTTTTAGAAGACGACTCAGGCAGGGTTACCTGTGCCAATTTCCTCGGGTGTGCCTGGGATGGTGCTTCATCGGAATCAGAAGAATCTGATTCTGTTGCTTCTGAATCGGATTCCTCAGCACCACCATCACCACCTTCGTCATCACCTCCATCACTTTCGTTCTCTTCTTCTTGTTGTTCATCAGAATCATCACTCATCTCTGGTGCCGAATTGGGACTATACCAATTCCAATCTTCTGGCGCGACATATGCTTCATTAAGTAGGTGGCCAAAGAGTTCAGTATGCACAGGGGTAGGTTCTACACTGCCTGGCTTTAGAAACTGAGCAAATACTCTCTTGTCCACCCGTTTTACTTGCAGTCTCTCCCCGATAGCACGTAGATTTGGCAATGCATCATCAATCAAGAGTTTCACAAACCTCGGGTACAATAGGAACCTAAACTTCTCTTCTGTATTGATCTGATCATTGATCGCTTTGAAGATGTAGCGAGAGAAGTTGTTGCCCCTATTATGAGACAAGCCCACCATGGCTGCTGCAAGGTCATGACCCATGGCATCTTTCCCCGCTTTTCTTGACGAGATGCACACGGTCATGTTGTGGGAAAAATACCGCCATTTATCCAATACCCACATCTTTTTGTAAGAAGCATAGTCCCTCGCTCCGACATATCCCATTCTATGCCTCCAACACCCATCCACATAGTAATCTGGATAGGATGTCGGGTCGGTAGCGAGGTCTCCGAACTGCAGGACCCTTCTTATTGTATCTTCAGAGAAAGCAATAGCCCGACCATCAACGGTAGCCCTTATGACATTAGGGGATACCGTGCAGTAGTGCTCTGCCGTCTCCCAGAATTGCTCCAAGTAAGGTCTTGAGACTGTTGGGTCAGCTGAGATTGCATAACTTATTCTTGATCGGTTAAAAAAATCAACGATCTCCCTATATTGCAAAGCTGCCCCTTTCCACTCAGGTTGAGTGTTCGCTAACAAATTGAATTCGTTAGTGAATTCCCGAGCCATAGTCTGCAGAAACACACAGTAAACATTATCAGAACAACGTATATTATTGTAAATGAACAAACATGACACGGTATAGTAGATACACTATGAACAAAAATTTCAGACTTGGAAATTTTTCTAAGTGTTGGTCCTGCGCACTTCGCAAGTGCGCAGGCTTTTCCTCTTACGTACTTAACAAGTACGCAGGAATTGCTTCTTGCGTACTTGCTAAGTGCGCAAGAACAACACTTGGCAAAAATTTTAGATTTTTAATGAGATGACAGATTGCTCAAAAACCGGGTCAAGTAGGTCGCCACTAGGTCGGAATCGAGGATTCGAACTTATGGGACCATTATCAACACCAGTAACTACCAAACCAAGACCAATTTTGACTTAAAAACGTCGCCCAACCCACTGTCGATTAAGATTCAACCGATGGCTAGAATCGAGGACGAAATGGATGAATATGGAGTCGATTAAGAATCCTATTAGCATAGAAATGTCAATAAGTTACCCAAACAACCCCAATTTTACCCAAAATATTTTGGATTTAACCTAAAAACTTCTAAGTCACGAATCGGTCCAATGTCACGATTGTATGGATGGAAATCGCCTAGATTCTCACCAATGAGATGATGAAACTATAGACCGGACGAAAAGATGGTTTAGACACACTTGATTTTGAGTTAAATTTGCAGAGGGAAAATGATCGGATGAAAGCTTGAAACTGAGAAATTTTTCTAAGTGTCACTTTTATACCTCTCACTTATCGGTCGTGCGTACTTGTTAAGTGCGCACGAGTTAACTCTTGCGTACTTACAAGTACGCATGACTTAACTCTTGCGCATTTACAAGTGTGCAAGACTAACTCTTGCGTACTTGCTAAGTGCGCAAGGTTTACTTCGTGCGAACTTTACAAGTACGCACAAGCCTTAAGTGCGCAAATTTGAAACTCAAAGTTATGAAATTTAACTGACAAGTACGCACAAGCCTTAAGTGCTCTGATACCACTTGTAGGTCCCTTCGTGTGTGTCTGATCGTTGCATGCAAGTGGTCTACTAGTCGGACCGGGTGCGGAATACCCGTGACTAGGCGGAGAGTCTAACTAAAACAAAGTAAACCAAACACGAGAGTCACAATAAAAGCTCTTTCTATTATAAACACTCGACGGTTACAGAGAGATTACAAATTGTTGAGTTCGTCTAAGATATGAGTTCTGCGTACTTATCCTCTGTGAACCAAACCTATTTATACAGACCTGATGCCTGCGCACTTAGCAAGTGCGCAGGACCAAATGCTCTTGCGTACTTAGCAAGTACGCATGGGTCTTCCTGCGTACTTGCTAAGTACGCCGGAGCTTTCTCCTGCGCACATGTAAGTGCGCAAAACACTTAGCAGAAATGCAACATACATTATGTAAAAGTAAATACAACTCGATAAACTATTACATAACGACTCTTACATACAAAGACAAATTACAGACATTAGAAATACAAACTAAGACTCTATCCAGAGTGTTGTCACAAGAAAGTGCATCAACAATTTGTTTGTTTATATTATGTATAAATGAAAATTTTCACATGCATTCTCTCTTTATAAATTTAAAACAAAAAAAATGTTTAAGAGAAAACTTATACATATGGTTAAAAGATTATATTGGTTAAAAGATTATATTAAAATACTTAATATTTAATTAACTTTTGAAACATGACTTTAATAGTATCACTTCTCGTCCTTTTATTTGGATTTAGCATGTGTCGTAATCTTTTGGTAATAATTAGGTTTATGCTTTGAACTTGGCTTTTGCCTTTTAAATAGGAGATCTTGGTTTAAATTCATGTATGATGTGAATTATTTGGTATAATTTAAAATTAAGAGTAAGATAGATTTTACGTTTAAAAAAAATGTTTTGAACTTATATATATTAAAACTATAGACAACAATTGGAGATGGCGGCGGTGACCGTGGAGGGTGGGATCACCGGTCAAAAGCTGATTCGGCGTATCCGTCTTTATTCTCCCATGTATTTATGTTTGTGTTTAAAGGTGTTCAAATTAATTAAATTAGTTCACATTTGGTTCGTTCTTTTTCACTGTTTTTTAGAACGGCCTTTTCACTTTCTTTTAGTTGTTAAATTTCGTTTGTCAAATTAAAATTTTAATTGATTAAATTAAAGACGTTATTTGTTTAAAAAGTATATACTTTTATATTATATACTATTTGTTGATGTTTTTATTGTATTTGAATTTATGACTGTAAACGAACCGAACGTTCAGCGAACACTTCGTGAACCGTTCGGCGGGAATTTCGTTTACGTTCGTTCGTTTAATAAATGAACGAACATGAACAAGAAATTCCGTCTGATTAACTAAATGAACGAACATGAACAGAGGTCTCGTTCGTTCAATTGTGTTCGTGAACGTTCGGTAACGTGTTCATGAACGTTCGTTCGTTTATGTTTGTTTACGTTCGTGTTCGTTCATGTGTGGTTTGTTTATGTTGTTCATTAAAGATTTTTATATATTTTTATTTTATTTTATCTAACATTTTTTTTTTACCCTAACAATTAACTAAGTAAAGTAAGTTTGATACAAGTACAAAAAAGTTGATATTAAAAAAATCTTATTAAATGTTCATTTCAGAAGACATTAGGATTGATATCAAAAGTCTCAAACTAGCCTTTGTTCGGTTTCGTTCGTGAACAAATCCATTTCCTTAATAAACGAACACGAACATGAAGTTTCGTTCTGTTAGTGTTCGTGAACCGTTCATGAACAAGTTAAATGTTTAACGAACGAACACGAACAAGGTTTCGTTCGGTTCGGTTCGGTTCGTTGACAGTCCTACTTGAATTTGATAATCCTTTGGGCTAGCTGTATCTAGGCGTGTAAAATGATGCCTAGTGTGTTTAACGCCATTTATATCATTAGTGTCTCCAAGTTTAAGATAATGAATTTTAGAAAAATTTCGGGTATCAACATATGATATTTAAATAAACTTAAAGTCACGATTATAACTTTGATCACTTTTTATTATAAATATAAAAAAGCATAAGTTTAACACTACTAGAAATCTGGACTATAACCGACAAATTTTTTCAGACGGATGAGGCCATCGGACTATTTCCGGTAGAAATCCGACAGAACCCGTCAGAAACCCCTATTAAATAAAATCAAAGGTCGTCGGTAATCCGTCACAAAATTTTCGATGGATGGAAATCCGTTGGTAATAGATTTACGATCACTGTGTAGCTTTTCAGGTTTAATGTGTGGTCGTTTGTACGGTAGCTGTTTCCGACGGACATCCGTCGGAACCGTTGCTCTTTCCAGAAAAAGCCAGTTTCCCATATAACAGACTTTCCTAGTAAATTGTATGGTGAGGCTTTCTGACGGAATTCTGTCACAAATCCATCAGAAACATAACCTATATATACAAAATCTTGGTGTTTCTAAGAATTGCAAAACACACACGGGTGAAATTTTATTACAAATAGTCTGGTCTGTCAAACGTTTATCATGTGTGTGTTCCCTGGTGTTGGCGTAGCGTATGGGGCGGGAATTGGTGGTCTTGGAATGCAGAGTAAGACCCATATCTGTCATACGCGCATATATAAATGTTATTGTTAACATGTGATGCTCTTAACTAACAATAGAGACTCGTGGGCTCACATGGTAAATAACCTTAGATAACGAAGACGAATTGTCATAGTGGTCTTGGAATGTGTCTCTTTGTATGTGGTTTACCCGTTGATGCATGGTAAGTCTCACCTAGGATCAGGGGATGTATTGCGGGACCCGAATTTTTCGTTGGTACAAATATATCCATTGGCGCCCTTCTGGGCACACAGATAGAGATCAAGGAATCTTGTATTGTAATCTATCTATAAGATTTTAAAACAAAATGTAATTAATGTAATGTAAACTATCTATGAGATCAAGGAATATTGTAATGTAATCTATTTCTAGATTAAGGCCGAACCTATTTATAAATTACTAGTAATAAAAATTAAAATTACTAATAATAGTAAAAAGTAATACTAATAATATTTTCTTAAATTATTATAATAATAATAATAAAAATAATTACAAATAATAATTCTTTTTATAATAATAATACGAATAATTATCATAATCTTAATAGTTATAAGAGTAAAATTTTGTTTTATTACATGGGTTTGTCAATTTTCTCCATCAACTACGTGTCTCTAACGACATCCAACGTTTCTGTTAATTTTTTTGTGAAAAGACCAAACTACCCCTATTATATATATATACAGGGAAGGGTTCAAATACTAACCAACTTTTTATGTGATAACCACTATAAAATAATCACATAATTTATTAATTATTTTTACTTTTAATTGTTAAAATAGTATTCAAGTATCTTGAATAAATATTTTGAACGTAAATACGAAAATGATGAGTCTTATGTATACGTACCAAATAATGTTACATATACGTGACACATAGTGTTTATATATATGTAGCATTAACATAATGATAATTGTTACATATATGTAACACTATGTTTGAAAGGGGTTATCATGGTTATCACATAAATATTGGTTAGCATTTGAACCTCACCCTATATATATAGGGGTTGTATTTATTGTAAACCTTGATTTGTTGTAAAAACCTAAAAACTCATTCTGAACCACACATCCATATTCCATACAACAATTGAAGAACATGCTCTTTTACACATGTGTAAAAATCAAATAAACATGAGTAAAAACATATACACAAATTAGAAAAAAAAAATTCTACATCCAAATACCCAAATATCTTTGTAATTTAGAAAAAAAAAATTCTATATAATTACACTTTGTAAAAGAAACTTAAATACACATGTGTAATACTCAAATACACATGTGTAGAACCCATATACATGTGTATTCTAAGCTCTATTACACATATGAAACCATCAAACCCTTGTGAACTTTCAAACCTCTTTGGGTAGAAACCTTCAAACTTCAGATCTGGACAAAATTTGAATCTTGTTCACGTCTGAGTTCTACAAAACTTCTCAGATCTGGATCTTAAATATCAAAAATAAAAAAGCATTAATTGTAAAGAATGTAAAAGACACTTTATATATACACATGAATAAAAATAAAAACAAGAAAATACAGCAAACACAGATCAAAAAATCTTGAAAAGTTGAAAAATAAAACACCCCCTCCCCAAATCAAGAACACCAAATTTACACATGTGTAAAAATCAAATACACATGTTTAAAACCCATATATTAAAAAACTTCATAAAATCAAATTCCCATTTTTTTTATTTCTGTTTCAAAACCTTACAAAATAAAAATATTAAACCAGTAAATAGGTTAAAAATATTCAAACACAGAGAGTTGTTCAAATCTGAATTAACATAATCACGTGGATAAAAACTCAGGTTTGGCTATTAACAACAACTAAATATTCTAATCATTTTTGTAATACTCATCACTTAATGGTATTTATTAGTATATTCTAAATAAAAAACTATTGAATAAAAAAATAGTATGCAATGTGTAAATCTATACAAACCATATATATATATTTATAAGTTTGGTCAGTAGTCTATGGACGAACCAGAAAGCTTAGAAGACCATCTTCCACAAATTTTTAATATTTTTTTGAAACAAATTCCACAAATTTTAACCTATATCGCTAGAACTTACGCAACTCAAACTCAAGTTTTATAATTCTATCTAATATTTGAACAACGAAGTTGTTGGTTTAATTAAATCGTTACCTCAATCGATAATCAAAAGGGGTTGCCGGATTCTTAGGTGGTAATTGCGTCTGAGCCGCTGAAATTCAAAATCGACGGCCAAGGGAAACTCACGGATCTTCAAGTACCCAAGCACACACCTTCAATCAAACAGCTTTTGGATCTAGAAGCAGGAGAAGAACAAAAATCGGCATATTTGAAATTCAAAATGACCATATGAGCTTTTGGATCTAGAAGCAGCTTTTGGATCTCGCTTGGCTCGATGAATCACCAGAAAACACCAAACAACTCGTGACAGAACGGTCACCGGATCTCTCTTTGCTCGATGAATCATGGCTGAAATCGCGCTTTTCGGCCATCTTTTATGCAGATTTTCAAGAGTAAACCCGATCTAGCTTTTTCGATTTTCATTTGAGAATGGTTTTGAGAGAGATAGAAATGTTTAGAGAGAGGAGACGAGATATGAATCTATTAAAAGAGAAGAACAGTTAGGTTAAGAGAGAGAGATAGTGAAAATGAAAAAAACTGCTCCTCAACCATAAAATTAAACCAAAAAGAAAAAAAAATAAAATGAGTGGACCAGAATGAATTTTGTTCACCTTTGTGTGTGTTTTGAGAGAGAATTAGGGTTTGCTTATTATAGTCAGGATTTCACATGTATTCAATCTTTTATGCTTGATTCTAATGAAGTTTGGTTGATTATTCCGTATTTAGTTTTCTTATTTTACTCACTATAGATCGTCTAATCATCTGGTTAATAGGTGATTTGTGGATCTGAGTTGATTTGGAAATCCTTGTTATATATATGAGTTTGAATTTGGACCTACAATCTGGTATCAGAGTCATTGAGCTCTTGATTTCTAGGTTTTAGTGAGTTGGGGGTTTTCATTATTTTCAAGCTTTTTCATCAAATCTGAGTTATTTGTTGATGGATTCATGTGATTTTTGTTTGATTTTTGTATAGAATCAGTAAAGTAAGTTTTGTGTTGGTTCTGACATCCATTATATTGGATTTCTGAGATGTTTTGTGTGATTTTTGGAGAAAGCTTGGAGAAGGGGTTTGTTGCAGGTTCATCCGGCGACATTGTTCTTCAGGAGACACTTGTTCTTGTTGTTGCCCTGGTGATCTTCTGAGCGTGTTAGAGTTTTTTTGTTTTTGGCGACTCTCTTGCTGGCGACAATATTTTTGGCGACAGTCTCTTTCAGTGGCAGTTCTCTCAGTCAACGTAAGTTGGTGACTTTGTTTGTCAGTCGACACTTGTCTGGCGACATTGTCTTTTTATCAGGCGACTCTTGCCCTGACATTCGTGCTTCTAATCTAGCGACAGTGTTTGTTTTGGCGACAGTCATCTAGTGACACTTTGCAGTTTGGCAACACTCTGTATTTTTTGAATTTTGTCTTACTTTTGATCTGTTTGTGCAATGGCTCTACCGTTTGATGCTGAATCTGGAACTACAACCCGCCCTCCAAAGTTTCATGGGCCAAAAGACTTCCCCAACTAGAAAAATTGAATGAAGTCATTCTATCTGTAGCAAGACTATAATTAGTGGAACTCTATCTTAAATAGTCCTCACAGACCAATGATTACTAGACCTGATGGAGTCCGACCAAACACTGATCTGTCTACCTAGATTGAGAATGATGGGAATTTGATTCAATGGGATTGTCGGGCTTGTGCAACTCTCACCATGACACTGCCGACTAATATTAACAACTTGTTTGAGGAGTATCGCACTGCTCAATCTCGATGGGAGGCTCTATATGAGATGTATGAAGGGAATGTAGAAATGAAGGAGAACAAGAAGGGTTTGGCTCAAAACCAATATGACGCCTTTGGGAGTGTGAAAGGCGAAATTCTGTCCGTTCACATTTCTCATTTTCTGACGGTGCCAAGTCGACTGAAGAAGGACTTCAAGAACACCGATGAAGTTCGAGGACTTCAATTCAACCTTCTAACGCTCGCCCGTGTATAGATTCATCAGTTACCTCTCCAGGTTCTCTCCTTTAGTTGCTACAATCAAGCTCACAACTGACTAGGAGAATATGAGATACTCCTGTCTCGTTGCATATAGACAAATCGAGTCTAATCCACGAGGCACCAAAACAACATACAAGGCATACGATCTTCCTAAGGAAAGACGCGTCAAATTCCATAGCCAAATCCTCTTTCATAAACCAACACCCTATTAATCCCAACGACTTTTAGCGTAAGTCATCCTTTGAGACTCAAGGATCTCAATCTTACAATGCCCCTTTGAAGTTTGAAGAATTCATTTTCAATCACCGGTCGTGAGGTTCTAAGACTTCAAATGCCACCTATGAAGTTCTAAGAATCCAAACACCATTTACCCTTTGATTACTTCAATCATTGCCGATCAACATCTATGTCTTTAGAATTCACCACCTCATCCAATAATGGATTTCCACCAAAAGCCACAATGGTACACCAAATCATTCCAAATAAAGTCCTCTCCTTTCAGGTAATTCAGGAACTCACAAAGATAATGAGCGTAACGACCATGCTTCGAAGATAAAAACGACTATCATCGAATTAACGACTACCGTATTATCATACATGGGTCTACACACATTTCACAATGATCCACATAAACTACGTAACTTCTAATGAGCAAGAAAGTTACCTCCACAATCCCATAGTTTACATAACGGAAATGATACCATTCATGGGATAACGTCTTCCTCTACCTACATTGTTGAACTATGACTTAGACACATGTTCAAACCTGATAAATGTACGTATACATTCTTCCATTCTTCTTTTCCTTAAGAGAACGGTTACACCCCAATAAGTGACATTCGGGTATAGAACCCGTATAAACTTCTTCGTGACTAGAACATCACATATTCCATTACTCCGGTTGGTGTCAATGGCATAAGCCAGGCATACACCAATTCATGCGCCACGTGTTTCACCGTCTCTAGGTGAGAACGAGTCGACACGTCACCCTTTAGTCATACACGACATCGATACTGTTACTAATTAACCCCACAACTTTAACTCCAATCGTAGGACTCCATTCCATGTGATTGTTTCACCCACATCTTTTGATTTACACAATTGTCAACATTATGAATCCACAATGTTGATCGCCTCTGAATTCATCGATTAACATAGATTCTCATCCAACAAAAGACCAAAGGACTTCAGTCCCGCCCTTGGTAGATAGAAATGTTCGGCTTGACAGCCATAAAATTTCTATTTTCTTCCCCTATTCATTCTTGTGCTTTAACTCGGAACATTCATTTCAAAAGTGTCCCGATTCTCAACAAATGAAACACACATTATTAGGACTAAAACACTATGGTGTAGTGTGTCCTATTATTCCACTAGTATATCTTCCCACAAATATGGCAACAACAAGTATTGCCTCCCCAAAGGGATTTCTAGCTCAGCTAGAATATTTAGCTTTCTTGAAGCCACCACTAATTCCTCCTCACACCCTACTAGTTTCCCGAGTTTGATCTCCTTGCCTAAAATAATAATCAACTCCACCCGAGCTGTACACCAAGTAGGAGAAACCACCCTAATAAGTCAATCGATAGCATCGAGAAAGTCGATCTATCTTCATTCTTTCCGATACTCCAAGATTTGGGCAAGACTACACTCAGTCATACGACATGCCCATAATCCCTTGATTAGTCCACCGGTCTAACGTACGTGAAGAAAACTCCTAATTGCAAGATCCACAATGGCTTGTGTACCAGGCTAGCTCAAGAACGTCTCTTGATTTCACCCCGTTGCATATAACCTCACACTTTTGACTCCTTCTCCCTACTGAGAACTCCCAACCTCTCAACCGCCATTTACCGGAGTCGACTCTCCGCGAGTAGTACTCCATCCGCCCATCACAATGGATTGCTTCAAGCCAATACCGTAATAGTGATGTATCGTTGCTTAACCAACAAATAAGCTCTCACCATTTTACTTCTTTGGCTTGTCCACCGCGAACCCCTTGTGAAGACAAGGTTTTCTTCATCCCCGTATTCGCCTAAGTCATTCCTCCCATCCTAAATTCTTTATGCGGTTCTTCAAAGTACCGCCTCAAAGAGCTCCTATCTTCCTTGAAGGAAGATTGACATGGCATAACAGAAAGCTTTAACCATCTACCACAAAAGTTACTTTCCTTTTCTCCCGACTAATCCCAAGTTCATCCCCATCCTCGAGGTGATACACCCATAGGCTCTTTAATATATTAGTCTATAAATAACTTTTATCTACAAATTCCGTCCACTAAATTATGTTTTCCCCCGGTCATCCCCGACCGTGAAGTAAAAAGTTTGCACGTGTTCTACCTACTTATAGGCCTCTAGTCTTACTCTATAAGGCTTTACTTCTTTCTATGTGTATATTAATTACCCCTTCATAATCATCTACGCACAAACACATAATATATATATACATATACACATTTAACGACCTTCACTTACTCATTGTCGGTGTTCATCATCATATGGTTATCGAGAAGGTATTCGGACATGTTACATGATGAATCAAACTGGCCAGGCATGATTGATAATGTAAGATGCCTAATTACATTCACCATCTCCATATAACGAATCCCCTAACAACTTTTGGCACAATTAGTTCTCATTGGACACCAATTATAACGACCAACAACATTAATCATTACTAACCTTTCGTCCTTAAGCTCCGAGTCTCGGTCTCGCCATCATTGGATTCTCATTTATCGACCATATCAAGAGCATTATAGGTTTGAGTTCGGTATCTCACACACCAAATCCCTCAAACCTCGCTCTGATACCAACTTTATAACACCCAAAATTCAACCCGATTTAAACTTTTAAAACAACGCGGAAGTTAGGTCCCAAAATGACATTTAACGTATCCACACGTTAAGTTTTACAAACACGAATTAAACTAACATAATTACCTTAATTATTTTAAACAAAAATACCAACAAGTTATCCACAACTTGTAATAACTCCAAATAGTTTGTAAAGACTCCACACGAGAATTTTAACAAAAACAATTGCAAAACACAACCACGAGAATCCAATCCACTTGATGCGAGACCCGGGACCACTTCGGAGCTTTCCCTACATTCAAAACATCAATTTGAACATGGTTAGTTAAGTAAAACACCCCCATCCATAGTTTCAACGTATATCAACCAAACAACACCATATGAAAATTGTCTCGACGTATCAGTACGCCACTTGCCGTACGAGTATGCCATCCAGAAAACAACTTTTTAGCGTATTGAGGCCGTAAGGCAGAGAACTTCTCCAGGTATACCGTAAGAGTACGCTGATGGGCGTAAGAGTACGCCACTCAGAAAATACAGTTTTGACAGTTTTTCCCTTTTCAAACCAATATAGCACATATCCATATATTTAAGCATACATTTAACAACTTCTTAAAATCAATAATAACTTATACATGGTTTATAGTTTATCATTCATTTATTTGACATATCCACATGTCTTGTGAGAGATCCACCTCTAGGTATCTCCCATGAAGTATTTGACTCCATGTCAACTCATGACGTAATTGACTTCATGTCAACCGTGAAGTATTCAACTTCACTTCCACTTGAAAGAACTATGTGCTCACTTACATCCGTGAAGTGTTTTACTTCACTTATTCCTTCCATGAAGTATCCACACTTCATATTATTCAACCCTTTTATCATTTACACTAACGGGCAATTTCCACAATATAATAAGTCAATTTCTATCAAGTTAACATAATTCACAATTTAGTAACTCTATCCACGTTGAGTCTTTCATTCCTTATTATCATATAAGATGGTTTAGATTAGTTAATTACTACCCAATTCAATTTCACATATTATCATACATTGATGGATTAGTTTGACCAAATATTCACATAAGTCAACTTACATCTATTGACCACATTTTCACAATCAAGTTTGACTATTAACCACATAATCTAACTACACATATTTACCACATTTACACATTCAAGTTTGACTATTAACCATATAGTCTAATTACGCCTATTTACCACATTTACACATTCAAGTTTGACTATTAACAACATAGTTTAATTACACCAATTTCAACATAATAGTTTGACCCTATACCACTAAGGTCCAATTACACCAATTCCACCATTATCTACAATTGGTTGACTTATTACACATTAAGTCAATTTTCATCAAATTACCACATTCTATATTTTAGTTTGACTCTATGCTACACTAGTCAACTACACCAATTTACTACGTTTAGTTTAACTATATTCCACATAGTACAATTACACCACTTTTACTAAGTGTCATTCGTTAGTTGACGAAATTCCTCATTAAGTCAACTAAAACAATCCTACCACATTCATACATACTTTGACCATTTACCACATAAGTCAAAATCAATATACAACACATAAATAGAATAAACAACACATCTATTTACATGTAACCACTACGTATCTATTACTAAGTAAGTGCAAAGCACTTACCTTTACCAATGAAGATTCCAATTGGTCTTCAAAGCTAGATCCTTTAATGCCTTGATCACTTAAACACTTCCACATGTTTTAGTAATCTAATTTACCCTCAAACATTCATCAAATGAAGTTTAACACCCACCCAAGATCTTATGATCTTCACCAATAACTAACTTGGTTTAGTTTGCTTCATTCAAGCTTTTAACCTTTCTAGATACCAACCAACCCATTTTGACCCGTTAAGGTTTTATCCAATTTTCACCACTTTCTCCAAGGTTCTTGATTCATTAATTTGATTGAGGGCTTTTACTAAAAATTATGTTTATTAACACAATAAACACTTACCAACCACCAATTCATCATTTAACTTCATTAATTTAAAAACACCCAATTTTAACCTCAAGAACCCTAATTTTGAAATCATCAAATTGGATGTTATAATCATGTAAAACATGATTCTCCAACATTAATAATACAAGATTAAGGTTTATAAACGACATTAAACCCAAATCACAATACCAATTGACCCAATTGGGTCTTTTTGCTTAAGAGCACCATAGATGGTGATTGAGACGAGGAAAGCAATATTGAAGAGGATGAACACTCCAAATCATCCAAGTTCCACATGCAAATCATCAATTTCGTGATTTTGGTTCTCCTCCTCTTGCTCCTTGCTGATTTGTGAACCACACACACACACAAATGTGTGTGTCGCCATTTTTAATCTCCACCGAAATCAAGTTTGAGCTAGTTGCAAGATCAATCCCTCTACTTGATATTTTAACTCATTCTTCTAAAACTACTTAATTCCACCAATTAAAACAAACCCTCAACTTTGTTTTATTTAAATACACCCCCTACAATATAAATAATATATTATAGAACAAACCTTGAAATTGGTTCGTTACAGTTTGCTTGTCGGTTTTGACTTCAACAATTTTGATATGCTTCTTTTCGACATAGTCACGGATAAAATGGTGTTTGATTTCAATGTGTTTGGTTTTGGAGTGCTGGACGGGATTTTTGGTGATGTGAGGAACGACAGTGTTGTCACACAAAATGGGGGTCTCATGGAATGTGATGCCATAATCAAGCATCTGATGGTGTATCCAACGGACTTGGGAACAAGAAACGGCTGCAGCAATGTATTCAACTTCTGTTGGGACTGGGAAACGGTGGTCTATTTCTTACATTGCCAGGACACAAGTCGCTTGCCAAGAAATTGACAACCCCCAGAAGTGGATTTGCGGTCTAAGTTGCATCCCCCATAGTCTAAATATGAATATGCATAAGATCAAATGGGTTATTTTTAGGATACCAAAGTCCAAGTTTTGGCTTATACTTTAAATATTGTAAAATACGTTTTACAGCAATTAAATGAGAGAGTTTAGGATTAGCCTGAAAGCCTACACACAAGCACACTGCAAACATGATGTCTGATCTGCTAGCAGTGAGATACATGAGAGATCCTATCATGGAGCGATAGAGGTGCTGATCAACGCTTTCACCACCCATATCAGGAGATAGAGAATGTCGAACTTCCACGGGAGTTTTAAATGGATGAGACTCAGTCATTTTGAACTTGGTCAGAATCTCTTTAACATATTTCTCTTGATGAATGAGAATCACTGACTCTGACTGATCATCTTGTAATCCAAGAAAGAACTTCATTTCCCACATGGAGCTCATTTTGAACTTACAATGCATCACTTCTTCAAACTCTTTGCACAACCTCGAATTAGTGGATCCGAAAATGATATCATTAACATAAATCTGCACCAAAATGGTATCCGCACCATCCTTCCAATTAAACAAAGTTTGGTCAATAGCTCCCCGTGTAAAACCATTTTGAAGCAGATGCTTGGATAAGGTTTCATACCACGCACGAGGTGCTTGATGAAGACTGTATAATGCCTTGTCCAATTTGTAGACACGGTCTGGATAAGTTGGATCAATGAAACCAGGTGGCTGCTTGACGTAAACTTCTTCTTGGACCTTTCCATATAGAAATGCGCTTTTAACATCCATTTGATAGACTGAAGTCCATGTAGGCTACATAGGTGAGAAACATTCTGATGGCTTCCAAGCATGACACTGATGCAAAAACTTTCTCAAAATCAATCTCTTCCTCTTGATAAAACCCCTGAACTACCAAGCAGGCTTTGTTTCGAACCACAATTTCTCTTTCATCCTTCTTGTTATCGAATACCCAACGAGTGCCTATTGGGACTTTGTTCCTTGGGAGGTCTACAAGATTCCAAACTTGTAGCATTGTGAATTGCTGCAACTCTTCCTGCATTGCTTCCACCCAATTGTTCTCAAGTAATGCAACTTTGATATTCTTTGGTTCAACTTGAGAGATGAAGCATGTGAAGAGACCATCATTCATTGCTTCTGTGGCACTTCGAGTTCGTTGAGCGAACCAATGATGTTATCGGTAGGGTGATTCTTGTGCACTCGTAACTGTGGAATCACATCCTCTTCCAGATCCTCTTCAATATTGGTGATGTTGTTGTCGAGAATCACTGCTTCTTCTACTTCAGGATCTATAGTAGAGGACTGTTGACCAACATCCACTATTGGAGGGGTTTGCTCCTCAACAGTTTCTTTGTTGCAACAGAAACCGAGGAACCCGAAGTGGATTCAGCCGAAATTGCAGGAGGAAAATCCACATTTTGACTGGTTGAGGATGAGCTTGGATCATTTATGGGACCTAGGCTATTCATAGACAAGAGACGATTAGATGAAACAGATATATTAGTAAACACAGGAACATTAAAAGATTTAAACAAAGATTCGAGATCAAAAAGCCAATCAGGACCGTCCCCTGAGTCTGAGTGATTGCTTTCGTGCTAGTTGATGTCAATGGATTCTAGCACAATTCTTCTTCTCTTGTTGTAGACCCGATAAGCTATTTGATTAGAATAGAAGCCCACAAAATAGCATTCATCAGCTTTAGCTTTAAACTTGTTTAGCTGGTCTGAAGAGTTCAACATGGTGCAAACACATCCAAATTTTTTGAAGAAATCAAGAACAGGCTTTCACTTGTACCTGATCTCATAAGGAGTCTTGTTGCAACTTTTGGTGATGAGGACACGATTTTGAATAAAACATGCGGTATAGACTGACTCGGCCTAGAAAGTGATAGGAAGCTTAGAATCAATGATCATTGTTCTTGCTGCTTCGATCAACGTCCGATTTCTACACGCAACTACACCATTTTGCTGTGGAGTACGAGGTGCACTGAACTACCAGGAGATACCTTTACTTTAACAGAAAGAATCCAGACTGGCATTCTTGAACTCTGTGTCGTGATCACTTCTGATAGTCTTCACTCTCAAATTGAACAAATTCTCGATCTGCAGCAGATGAATCTTCATAGTTTCTTGCATCTCGTATTTTCTTGCTAGAAAGAATACCCAAGTAAACCGAGAGAAGTCATCGGTTACTACTAAGTAGTAGGACTTTCTACCATGACTCATGACACTCACAGGACCAAAGAGATCCATGTGAAGTAATTGGAGAGGAGAGTCGATGGAGTTAACGGTCTTGGGTTTGTGATAGGATTTGTGTTGCTTACCTTTACAACATGAAATACAGTGTTCTACAGGAGAGAAGTATTTAAGAGGCAAACCGGTGACAAGGTTTCCTCGAACAAGACGATTCATAGTTTTGAAGTTGACGTGTACCAGTCTTCTGAAGCTTTTGAGAGAAAGCAGGATTTGATTCCTGATGGATTATTCATATCGAGACTGTAGGCGTTGAATCTTAGAGGAACATGCATAAGAATTAAGTCTTCTGGAATAACCACTCCAGGCTTCAGAATCAAACACTCCCTTGAATTGAAGAGAGCGCAAAAGTCTTTGTCACAAATCTGGGACACACTCATCAAATTGTACTTTAGCTGCAGGACAAAGTTGACTCTTTCCAAGCTATTTGCACCTTTGGACATGGTTCCTTGTCCTTCTATCTTTCCTCCTCTTGGATTGCCTGCAAATACAACAAACTCTCCATCTATTCGTTGATAATCTTGTAGTAACGAAAACTGGCCAGTCATGTGCCTTGAGCAACCACTGTCGACATGCCAGATGTTGTCTCTAGTACTCCTCGATTGCCCCTACACAGACCAATGCAATCAGAGTTTGGTACCCAAGCCATTGCTGACTTGGAACTTCTTAACATCACAAGATACTTCTCAGAAGTCATAATCAAAATCCTCCTTTAAAGAATTATGGTAATAAAAAAGATCATTATTTTTAATATTCCAAGTTCTTCCCAAACTATTCTTAAAATTATTTATCCTTTTACGTCTCAAATCTCTCCTATGTTTTGATTTAGAAACATTTTTATGATTCAGTAAACCATTTGAATCACATTCATTTGAATTTAAGACAGAGGATGACACATTTTCTTCATTAAATTGATATGTGGACAAATTACAACTTTTGAAAACATGAACAGGTTCTCCATAACTGAAACACGTTTTATCACACGACTGCTTAGCTTGATAATTGTCATCACAGGACGATGAAGATGAGTGTGATGTTGAGGCATCAGAATTAGAAGCAACTTTTTCTTCTTCAATTCTTTCTTCAAATGTTTGATCTTTCTTTAATCCGAAAAACTCATGATTGCTCATTGTTTCTTGAGGAAGATCAGTCATAGCATTTACAGACTTAGGAACAAATGGTAAAGCATCTTTAAACTTAGAAATGTCATTCCTCAAACAATCATGCTCAAAAGGAATGAAATCAAAATACAAGTTTTCAACGTGTTCACAAATATCAGGTTTTGACACGGACATATTATTACAATCATCCGACTCATGTTCATTTGATTTACTTCTCTTACTAGTACTCTCATCACAATCTTCTTCAGAACTTACAAAGTCTGACTCTGCATAAGAAGCAAAATTGTCAGAATCTGAAGTTTTAATATAATCATCAGCAGATAAAGTACAAACAAATGGTGTGGGAACATGAGGGGCTGGTATATTAGCGAATCTACCAGACTTGGAATAAGACGGAGGATCTGTGTTATACCCAATACCTTCTGTGACCTTCTTATGGATTTGCTTATCAATTATTCCAAACAAAATTTTTTGATATATACCCATGTTTTCTACTTTTGAAGTCTTTCAGTTAGAATTTGATTATTATTGGTTTGGGTGGTAAGTTGCACAATTAAAGATCGATTTTTAGCAGAAATGTCATGAATTTTCTTTAAATACAATTTCTCATTCTTAGCCACAGAATCATACATGACTTTTATATGATCACGTTCATCGACCAAAGCTTGGTTGATGAATATATATTTTTTAATTTCATTTAAACATGATTGAGATTACCTCAGCTGGAGCAAATTCTATACATTACCTCAGCTGTAGCAGTAGTGAGATCCTTAGCTGGTTGGATAAAAACAAGCTTATCCTTTTCTTCAATGTCAGCCATCAGTGCCATGTCAGCTGCTTCCTCCTCTTGATCTCCATAATGATAATGCCCATCAACTTGAGAGACCAAATCTTTATAGCTGGAAGTTGTAGTGGAGTTGGGAGAATTAGCAGCTTGTTTTCCATTTGAGTTCTTCTTTTCTTGATGCTCCTTAGAAGAAGGCTCATTGTAGTTCCTAGCAAAGTGACCAAGCTGATCACAGTTGTAGCATCTCACCTTCTTGATGTCAAATCCCAAAGTCTTACCCATTCTTAATCTATCCATCCCAGTTCTTTTAATAAATCTCTTAGTCCTCAAATCTGGCATTGCCATACATCAGTGAATGTCCATCTTTTCCAAATTGTCACACCCCCAAATTCCACTAACGGAGTTTTACCGTTTTAGAAGGTGACAAACCAGGATCTCAGACATCAGTTACTTCAAACGAAACTATATGGGACTTAAAATTTCATAATATAAAAGATCAGAGTAAATGTGTGGAAGCGTTTAAACAAAAGTAAATGCGCAAAACAACGCACCCAAGTTTAAGTTATAACATAACATAAATAGTGTTTGATAGAATGACATGTGATGATAATAGTCAAATGACACCATGCATGTCCTAACGTGATCCTGCGTATCGACCAGAGAAAACATGTAAGAAAACGGGTCAACTCTAGGTTGGTGAGTTCACAAGTTTCAATGTTTGTAATAAAAGTATTTGCTGATTTTTTACATTCAATATAAATATCAATAGGTAGCTAGCCTATATTCATGTCTACTAAAGCGCTCGCAACCGAAAGCTGACCCTTTATGTTTGTGATGTGCTTGAAATTACACATCTTTATTGCATAAAACTTCGCCCGTTTTATGATCAATTCCCGGTTATTCCCCAAGTTTAGACACTTATTTGCTTCATTTTCAGTTTTATAAGTTTTGGTGGAGCTAAGTGGATAAAGGAGGAGATTCCAGGAGTTTTCAAGCAAAATTAGGTTTTCTGAGTTGGAGGCACGGTCGCGCCCCTACCTGGAACAACCGCGCCAGCCTAGGCACGGTCGCGCCCAGAATTGGCACGGCCGCGCCAGCATCAGAATCCGAGCACAACCGTGCTCTTGCTTCCCCACGGTCGCATGTAAACCTGTGAGTTTGAAAGCCGTACTTCCTCGAAGAAAGAGAGCCAATGAAAGAAGTAGATCGGTCAACACTACTGTCACAAGAACGCGCCAAAAGAAGGCACGATCATACCCCATGCTCAGGCACGATCGTGCCCAGTGCCCTGGCACGGTCGTGCCTCCTTGCTTTTATATATATCAAAAGTTTTCCCAAAGAAAAAAGCCTGGAGACTTGGAGAGTTGGAGCACTGAGCACTGTTTTGTGCTCCGATTTTCCTTGTTTCTAGCCATATTTCAAGCTTCTAGGAAGGACTACTACATCAAGAGGATCACCATACATCATCATCATCATCTAGCTTGGAAGAGTTGGTTTAATTCTTGCATTTCTTCATGAGTCTTGTAACTTTTCCTTGCTTTGTTCTTTTTCTCATGCTCACCATGACCTAACTCTTGATATTACTTTGGTTTAGATGAAGTTTAGTAACGTTTGACAACATTTATGGATTTTTGGCATAGTTTATGTTAATGTTATAACATTGGCATGATTATTCTTCAATGATATTGTGTATTTGGGAGTCGAGATTGTTTGCAAGACTTGTATATGTGTAGGCTATGTATGTTGGAAAACCCAAGTTTATGCATGTATTCATTGATTAGTGTATGTATGTATGCTAGTTTATGGCTTTTGACTAGGAATGGTGGATGAAGTTTTGTTTATGGTTGAAAACTCTTGAATGTACATCCTTGTGCTTGTGTTTGGAAAGACAAAGTGCTTGTTATGGTATGTCATATTTAGTATTATGTTTATCTAGGACTTGCTGACGCAATCTTCTAATTTATGTAATCTTGATATGAACATTTTATGTTGAGGAAGTGCATGTGATTGTTTACTTTAATCAACTTGAGGAGGGTTATGTGTTGATTCGTGTAATCTTTCCAATTAGTTGTTGAGTTAGCCAACCTTGACAGGAAGCTAGTTCAATCTTTATTAAACATTGACATATTCATAGCACGTGAGCTTCATTGTATGATTTTAGGTGTTTAGTTTGTATAATTCGTTCTAGATTTTCGAATAGTCATTTGATTAGATGTCTTTGACGATAATTTAGTCAACATATTTTCGTGTATTTGCCAAGTATCCATAGTTGTTGTTGGGTGTTTACTAAATGGATTCGAGACCGAAGTGATATTCCTTCTTTAATTGTTTGACTTGTGTTCTTAGTTTAGTTTTATATTCCTGCATGCTAGTTTAATCAAAAATCAACTTAAACATCTTTTACCCTTACTTGATTAGATTTTAGGTCCGGTTTATTATCGCATTCCACCGTGTCCACGGATTGATATCCGGTTCTTACCTTTACTATATTGCCATTCGACGGGTACACTGCCCGGTGTGTGTGTGATTAGTCTTTGGTGAAAACCCTTTTTAAAATTCAAATTGTGTGAAAAATCTTTATAAATATATATATATACACTTCAAGCACATCTAGTTTTCAGCGTCGTTGCCGGGGATACGGTTTGTGCAAGAACGATTGGAGTTATTATTTAGTCATTTAGTATATATTTGTGTATATCTTGGTAAATAATTTTCCTTTATTAAATTTTATTTTATCATTATCATCTTATGTTTTTGTATAGTTTTTTGAATTGTATTTTTATTTTCTATTTCATTTTTATCTGGTACCCGTGATCATTTTGTTTGAGTGTTCTTTGTAGTGAGTTTCATGGATCGTGATTATGGGAGTTACAATGACGAGTACCCGTTAGATTTGTGGGGTTAGCACGAGGAAGATGTGCAAACGGATGTGTTCACCAACGAACCAATGACTATGATGACACCCGATCCTCCGTTATGCACCGAGGAGAGCTGGCCCGCGATTTATCATGATCACGATTCGTCATACGAGTCATCCGAGCAGCGGGAGGGGGCGAGAGAGTTCATGGACCAACCGACTAGGAAGGCGCGACATCGGTCCACAAAGCATGACAAGCCAACGCTATCTTACCGGGATGATCGCCTCCTTCACTACATCATGTACCTCAGGTTTGATCCGGGCAAATACAAGTGTTGGTGGCACGACCCGTCACTTCGTTTTTGCATTTACTATTGGTTGTCACTAGCCGGTGGTAAATGCACTAAACCAAACGGGTTGGATAGGTATTCAAGAATCATAGGCTTTTGACTTGTGTTCTTAGTTTAGTTTTATATTCTTGCATGCTAGTTTAATCAAAAATCAACTTAAACATCTTTTACCCTTACTTGATTGGATTTTAGTTCCGGTTTATTATCGCATTCCACCGTGTCCACGGATTGATATCCGGTTCTTACCTTTACTATATTTCCATTCGACGGGTACACTGCCCGGTGTGTGTGTGTGATTAGTCTTTGGTGAAAACCTTTTTTAAAACTCAAATTGTGTGAAAAATCTTTATAAATATATATATACACTTCAAGCACATCAGTTTGTGTACCTCCCACCATGTCTATCAAAAATGGTGCTGTGTTTAGGCCAATAGTTTACCCGTTCGACCTCCATTCGAGTTAGCGCGACTAACGCGGGTTGGACTTGTCAAATCCAGTAGTACTACTATACATTACCTCGCTAAGTCCATATTAACGGTTCGATGTGAGGACTCTCATGATAGAGTTTACGCTTAGTCATAACAAGTGATAATATATATATGAATTACAAAAATCAAAAAAGTGTTAGCGTCATGCTTTATCCCCCAATTTAACATAGTAAAAGAAACTCACCTGCATTGCGTAGTAGGTAGTATCACACAAGTATGAGATTTGGTGCACAAGTGTTAGCCTGCAACGGCTTACGTATGCCTTATAATTATAAACATAACAATTATGGACACATTGGGATTTGTGATGATGACACAAAAGATTAGAACGTCTTAAAACATTTAAAGGACCAATGAGTAGACGAACGTTTCTACGGGAATATTGGATTCTTAATATAATTATTAAGATAACTACGTTACGTGTCGAACGACTCTAATTACGAATAATGTTAATTATTAAATAAATACATTCGTGCGTTTGTGCCATTAAAAGTGGGTAAATAATATAAATAATTATATTATTTATTAGTTTGAAACGTTACACAATATTTATAAACGTGGCGAAAATAATATATAAATATATTATTTCTAATTGGAGTTACGGGTTGAAAATAATATAGATATATTATTTTATTCGGAGTTGTGGTTTGAAAATAATATGAATCAATTTCAGGTTTAAGGGATTATTAGTGGCCGTTAATGATCATAACTTTGCAAATTCAATTACAATTCCAACTGAAATCGAATAAGGCTTGCGAATTGGGTTCTAGAACAATCGGGTTGACTTTCTAAAGTCAACGAAATTAAGATTGGCCAAATTACAAGATTGGTCCCTCTAGTTTTCTGTGTTAGAGTTTAGAAAAAAGGCAAAAATAGTCCTTGAGGTTTGAAGTAGGCTAAGAACTTGGTGGTTTGATTTTCAAAAGTCTACAAGGAACAACTATAGGCTAATTATAAGTTTAGTCCCTAAATTTTTATGTACATAAGTTTGAATATAGACAAGATTAGTCCCTGAAGTTTGAGATAAGCAAACTAAGTTAGGATTTAACTGGATTTTGATAACGGGGTTAACCCTAAATAGCCGGATGTCACATCATCCCCTAGTTGAATGAATTTTCATCCCGAAAATTAAAATAAATAAATAAAATTTCTTGGGTGTCACATCATCCCCTAGTTGAAATAATTTTCGTCCCGAAAATTAGACTAGTACCTTAAGAGTTTGATGTGAATTGCTTGAACAGATGAGGATACTTGCACATCATCTGATCCTCGCGCTCCCATGTGAATTTTGGTCCGTGTTTCAAGTTCCAATGAACTCTGACGATAGGGATTTTACTGTGTTTGAGCGTTTTGACTTCCCTATCCATGATTTCTACCGGTTCTTCTACGAAACGCAATTGTTCATCGATGTGTAGTTCCTCAAGAGGAACTGCGAGTGTCTCGTCTGCTAGACATTTCTTCAAGTTCAAGACATGAAAGACGTTGTGTACACCACTAAGTCCTTCAGGTAGGTCCAGTTGATACGCTACTGGGCCAATTCTTATCACTATCTTGAACGGTCCAACATAACGAGGGTTCAGTTTGCCTCGTTTCCCGAAGCGAATTACACCTTTCCAAGGTGAGACTTTCAATAGAACCATATCGCCTACTTGAAATTCTAACGGTTTACGACGTTTATCGGCATAGCTCTTTTGACGATCACGAGCTGCCGCCATACGGTTTTTGAATTTGAACGATCTTTTCAGAAGTTTCGAATACAAGTTCAGGACCCGTAAGTTGGCTATTCCCAACTTCAGCCCAACAGATAGGAGGTCGACATTTACGTCCGTATAATGCCTCGAATGGTGCTGCCTTGATGCTAGTGTGATTACTATTATTATAGGAGAACTCCACCAGAGGCAGGTGAGATTCCCAAGTGTTACCGAAATCGATCACACAAGTTCTAAGGTTTGAATGGTACGTTCCGTTTGACTATCAGTTTGAGGATGGTACGTCGTACTCATATCTAGACGCGTAGCTAAAGCTTTTTGTAGTGATTGCCAGAAATGTGATGTGAATCGAGCATCACGATCTGAAATGATAGAAATCGGCACTCCGTGCCGAGAGACTACTTCTTTCAAGTAAATACGAGTAAGTTTTTCCATTTTGTCAGTCGCTTTGATAGCTAGAAAGTGAGCAGATTTTGTCTAGCGATCTACGATCACCCAGATAGTGTCGCATCTGCTAGGTGTTCGGGGTAATTTGGTAATGATGTCCATAAAGATTTGTTCCCACTTCCACATTGGGATCTCTGGTTGTTGAAGTCGACCAGAAGGCCTTTGGTATTCCACTTTGAACCTTGAGTAGGTCAGGCACTTGCTCACATAGGTGGCTATATCGGCCTTCATCTCCGGCCACCAATATAACACCTTAAGGTCATGGTACATTTTTTTTTCGGAACCTGGATGAATAGAGTATCAGGATTTGTGTGCTTCATCCATGACCAGTTCCCTCAAGTTCCAGTACACTGGAATCAATATTCGCTCTGCGAAGTAGCGAATGCCGTCCGACTTAACCTTAAATTGTTCTTCCATACCGCGTGTGCCTTCCAACGGTAGGTTTTCATCCTTCAGGGCTTCGAGTTGAGCACTACGGATTTTGTCAGGTAATCCGGTGTGAATAGTAAGTTGTAATGCTCAAACTCGCTTGGGCTTGGTTTCCTTACGGCTCAGGGCATCGGCTACAACATTAGCCTTGCCCGAGTGATATATGATCGCACAGTCACAGTCATTCAAGAGTTCGACCCAACGATGCTGTCACATATTCAACTCTTTCTGTTCAAAGATATGCGGAAGACTCTTGTGATCGGTGTAGATAGTGCATTTGGTACCGTACAAGTAATGTCTCCATATCTTTAGTGCAAATAATACGGCTCCCAATTCTAAGTCATGAGTCATGAAGTTTTTCTCATGTATTTTCAGTTGACGAGAAGCGTATGCGATGACCTTCTCGCGTTGCATCAGCACACAACCAAGACCTTTAATGGATGCATCACAGTATACCACAAAATCATTCGTTCCACTTGGAAGAGATAGGATGGGTGCACTGCAGAGTTTTCGTTTGAGCAGTTGAAATGCTGATTCCTGGGCGTCACCCTAGTTATAGGGTTTACTCTTTTGAGTTAGGGCAGTGAGGGGTTGGGCAATATTAGAGAATCCCTCAATGAAACGACGGTAAATGCCAGCCAGTCCCAAAAATTGTCGCACCTCGGTCGGAGTTGTCGGTGCCGCCCAATTCTTGATGGCTTCTATCTTGGATGGATCGACATGTATTCCCTTCTCATTGACTACATATCCTAGGAATTGCACTTCATGAATCCAGAATTCGCACTTTGAAAGTTTTGCGTACAACTGTTCTTTTTTTAGCAATTCCAAAATCAGACGCAGGTGTTCCTCATGTTCGTCCCTATTCTTGGAGTAGATGAGGATGTCATCAATGAAGACGATGACAAACTGGTCAAGGTACGGTTTACACATTTTGTTCATGAGATTCATGAACACTACGGGTGCATTGGTCAGTCCGAATGGCATAGACATGAATTCGTAGTGACCATACCTAGTCCTGAATGCCGTCTTTGAGATGTCCTCCTCTCGGAGTCTCAGTTGATGGTAACCGGATCTAAGATCTATCTTGGAATAGAAGCTTGACCCTTAGAGTTGATAAAATAGATCTTCGATGCGGGGTAAAGGATATCGGTTCTTGATCCTAACTTTGTTTAGCTCACGATAATCGATGCACATGCGGAAAGTCCCGTCCTTCTTCTTGATAAATAGGACTGGAGCTCTCCATGGCGATGAGCTAGGTCGAATGAAACCTTTATTTAAAAAATTTTGTAGTTGTGTAGATAATTCTTGCAATTCACTTGGCGCAAATCGGTAGGGTGCCCGAGCAATAGGCGCTGCTCTGGGTGCTAGGTCAATTTGAAATTCAACTTGGCGGTGTGGTGAAAAACCAGGTAAGTCTTCGGGAAATACTTCCGGATTATCACGAATGATCGGGATGTTGTCAATCCTCTTCTCCTCAGATGTCTGCTCGGCGACGAGAGCCAAGATGGCAGTATGACCCTTACGTAGACACTTCTGCTCTTTCATGAAGGATATGATGCCTATGACTGAACCACTCCTTTAGCCTTAGACAGAAAGGGTTTCCCCACTTGGGAGAGGAAGGCGAACGATTTTCTCACGATAGATAATCTCGGCTTGGTTCTTAGACAACCAGTCCATTCTGACAATTACGTTAAAACTACCGAGTATGACCGACATGAGCTCAATGTCAAGTTTATGACCAGCCAGTTCAAGTTTACAACCCTTAAGAATGTGGGTTGCTTCTATTATTTGGCCGTCCACTATTTCTATAGTGTACTTAGTTCCTAATAGAGTTGGAGTACGACCGCACCAACATGAAATTTATGAGGTCACTGAAATAACTGGATATGCTTAGGTATAAATCAAATTAGACTGAGGACTAGTCACAGGATAAGGTAATAGGGTCAAATGGAAATTATTGTTGGAGTTCAAGGAATATCGTGTTAGCAGGAAAGAATTTATCAAATTCTGTTTACATAGTTGGAGTCGGTGGTTTACAATGAGGTTTTACCAGAGTTTCAATCGAGTTGGTTTCATTGATCAAGTCTGGATGAGACTCTTAAGTTCACTAAGACTCTTACATGAGTGAAATAAAATGATGGATCCTATTGATGACAGTTCAGTGTAACATATTCAACCTGATAGTCGCGTCTATCAATTGTTTAACATGTTTAACGATATCAACTAGTCGTTGAGCGGGTGACGTGAATTTCTGCGGACAGTGGAAACTTAAGTCTGCAAATCACTGATTAGGACCATTTATCCACACACTAGGTTTCACCAGGACTTACATGCACCTCAAATTACTATTACGTGTGCACCCGTAATTATAATTTGCTTTGCATGCTCACCCTAGTTTCTCCCTGTCCTGTGTCAAAATGTCCCTCAATTTTTATTACCGAGTACAGAGTGTTGTTAGAGACGATAAGTCATTGAAAGGCTCATTCATCAACCATAAGTTGGTCAACTAGGACTCATATCAGGATGAGTAGTCGGGAATCGTTTGATCCGAGTACTCACTCAAGTTGAAACGCAATACGAGAGTCCAATCCAGTGGACTGTAGATGTGAACATGCACATGAATCAAACATGCACATGAAATGCGACTTCGAGAGGTGAGACTAGTTCATGGATATGCGTTATTGGAAGAAGCAAAGTAGCCGTCCTTCTAACTGAGTCAGGATAGGGTTTGAGTATGCAATAAGCAAGGCGTTCTCAACCTTGTGGTCAATCTTTCTTCAACAGAATATCGACCAAAGCGCGAGCCCACCGCTTGGAAAAGCGATGACATCTATGTGTCAATTAGTTTCTATAATAATACGTGCAACAGTCTGCCTCCACACGGTGTACCTCAAGTGAGGTCCACGGGTCCGGGCTTGAAGCAGAGTATAGCTAATGAGATCGGAATATAGTTGCTAGTGGGTGCAGGAGGGACTCGCCTCCGACGAACCCAACTCCCAAAGAGATATGTGCCGGTGCTGGGTGTCGTCCCTAACACGGTCCTGAGAAGGCCCACCATACCCGACAGATGATGGTGGTGTGAGAGACTCCTCCGTAGGCTCCGTCTTGCGGCCCTCGGACGTGAGTGGATGTTGTTTTGGTGATTCCCCTAGTGTCGCCACCAGGAATGATGATACAATGAGAATGACGTGTTCCTCGTCAGAAGAGGGTGATATGGATGTTGTCATCATGCCTTCAATGCAATGTATGTACGGATACCATGTGTATCATGTATGAGTGTCTCTGTCGTGTAACTAATGCATGGGTGCGGTTATAGGTCTAGAATGCAATCCTAGTTCTCTATAACCAATGGCTCTGATACCAATCTGTCACGACCCCAAATTCCACTAACGGAGTTTTGCCGTTTTGGAAGGTGACAAACCAGGATCTCAGACGTCAGTTACTTCAAACAACACTATATGGGACTAAAAATTTCATAATATAAAAGATCAGAGTAAATGTGCGGAAGCGTTTAAACAAAAGTAAATGCGCAAAACAACGCGCCCAAGTTTAAGTAATATCAGAACATAAATAGTGTTTGATGGAATGACATGTGATGATAAGAATCAAATGACACCATGCATGTCCTAACGTTATCCTCCGTATCGACCTGAGAAACATGTAAGATAACGGGTCAACACTAGGTTGGTGAGTTCACAGGTTTCAATGTTTGTAATAAAAGTATTTGCAGATTTAGTACATTCAATATAAATATCAATAGGTAGCTAGCCTATGTTCATGTCTACTAAAGCGCTCGCAACCGAAAGCTGACAGTTTAAGTTTGTGTGCCTCCCAACATGTCTATCAACAATGGTGTTGTGTTTAGGCCAATATTTCACCCGTTCGACCTCAAATCGAGTTAGCGTGACTAACGTGGGTGGGGCTTGTCAAACCCAGTAGTACTACTAAACATTACCTCGCTAAGTCCATATTAACGGTTCAACGTGAGGACTTTCATGATAGAGTTTACGCTTAGTCATAACAAGTGATAATATATATGAATTACAAAAATAAAAAGGGTTAGCGTCATGCTTTATCCCCCAATTTAAAATAGTAAAAGCTGCGCTGCGTAGTAGGTAGTATGACACAAGTATGAGATTTGGTGCACAAGTGTTAGCCTGCAACGGTTGACGTATTCCCTAGAATTATAAACATAATAATCAGGGACACATTACGATTTGTGACGACGATACGGAAGATTAGAACGTTTTAAAACATTCTAAGGACCAATGAGTAGACGAACGTGTCTACGTGAATATAGGTTTCTTAATATAATTATTAAGATAACTACGTTACGTGTCAAACGACTCTAATTACGAATAATATTAATTATTAAATAAATACATTCGTGCGTTTGTGCCATTAAAAGTGGTTTAAGAAAATAATATAATTTATTATATTATTTTTAAGTTTAGTAAATAAACACAATAAATAATTGGGTGGTAAAACTAATAAATCTATTATTTTTATTCGAAGATATAAACGTGGGTAAATAATATAAATAATTATATTATTTATTAGTTTGAAACGTTACACAATATTTATAATCGTGGCGAAAATAATATATAAATATATTATTTCTAATCGGAGTTACGGGTTGAAAATAATATAGATATATTATTTTATTCGGAGTTGTGGTTTGAAAATAATATGAATATATATTATTTTGAAAGTGGGGAGATAATATAAATTTGGGTTATAAAACTAAACCCGAGTCCTCCGGGGTTAAAACACGTTTATATATTAATATAATAATATGAGGGTGGGTTTTATATTAAAAATAATCATCAAAAGTTGGTTTAAAAAGAAAAGGGGGGTGGAGGGACTCGAACCCGGGTCTCCTCCCCTACACACCAACGACCTAACCACTCCTGCCCGCTAGGGAATCGCATACAAACCCGTTTCCATATGATTTTATCACACAAGCCCCTGTGGTTTCCCTCCCATACGCATACAAGCTCAAATCCAGTCCCGATCCATCGATTTCGACCGCGATAGACCAAGATTGATTAGGGGTTATGATAATCGAAGGTTCGCGAATCTGTAGGTGGAATTAATTTGAAAATCATCAAGTTTATAATCGTTTAATAGCAGATTCAGTCGCCAAAACCCTAGGTATGAACACCAATTCAATTTAAATGATTCTGATAATGAAATTTGTTAAAATCATAGGGCTTTTACTATATGAGACCTTGCGAATCTGCTAGTATAGTTTAATTTAATTATGGTTGAGTCTAGGGTCGAAACCCCCAAATCGTTTTATTTAGAACCCTAGTTACTGGGTCTTGATTAAATCGATGATATGACACTGAATTGGCACAGGGCTTTTAATACATGGAGAATTACGAATCGAATGGTATAGGTTAATTGGATTTAAACAGGGTCAAAGGTAGAGTTCGATTAAATCGTTTTCTTAAGAACCCTAGATTCTGGGTTTTAATCCAATCGATGATATAAGCCCCAATTGGCATAGGGCTTTCAATCTAGATGTTGAAACGAAACTCATAATAGATTTAATTACCGGATTTGATGCTGACAGGATGGTTCCCGCCTAGAACACAGCTCTGACGATGTCTCCTTGTTCTCCGGTGACTCTGTCTATTCCTCCGACCAATCTGATGTTTGCAAAAGCTTCAACGAGGTTCGAACAGAGCGTGCAGTGTGTTTTCTTGTGAGAATTACAATCGAATTGATCGAATTCATTAGATACATGATGTTGGTTGGCGGTTACGTAATAATTACCCATAATTGGGTTTGATTACGAATCAATGTTAGGTTTAAGGGATTATTAGTGGCTGTTAATGATCATAACTGTGCAAATTCAGTTACAATTCCAACTGAAATCGAATAAGGCTTTCGAATTGGGTTCAAGAACAATCAGGTTGACTTTCTAAAGTCAACGAAATCAAGATTGGCCAAATTACAGGATTGGTCCCTCTAGTTTTCTGTGTTGGAGTTTAGAAAAAGGGTAGAAATAGTCCCTAAGGTTTGAAGTAGGTTAAGAACTTGGTTGTTTGACTTTCAAAAGTCAACAAGGAACAATTATAGGCTAACTACAAGTTTAGTCCCTAAATTTTTATGTACACAAGTTTGAATATAGACAAGATTAGTCCCTGGAGTTTGAGATAAGCAAACTAAGTTAGGATTTAACTGGATTTTGATAACGAAGTTAACCTTAAATAGCCGGATGTCACATCATCCCCTAGTTGAATGAATTTTCATCCCGAAAATTAAAATAAATAAATAAATTTCTAGGGTGTCACACAAATCATCATAATTAATCTGCTCAAAGTCATCATGTTGGAAACTGACCGGTGTCAGGTATCCTGAAATCAATGCATCATAGCATGACATGAAGGCAATCATAATAGGCTATCCTGAAATCAATGCATCATAGCATGACATGAAGGCAATCATAATAGGCAGATAGTCATTATGGATCATAGCTGGAAGGCTGGATCCCAGATGCAGAAGGTGGAACAACAGTCTGAAAGTATGCTATAGTAGTTTTGTTGGACTGAGTGGAAGAACTTTGACCAACAAGAAGAGCGGTATTTCCTGACTGATTTGTTGGAGTGACTGCACCTTTCTTTATCTCCCGTTCATAATATTCCAAAATGTTGTAGAGTTCTTGTTATGACATATCACTTAGCTTCTCAGTTTTCTTGATCATAATTCTGTACATATTCCATTCCTCGGGCAGTGAATCAAGCAGCTTCTTGTTCAATTCAATTGTTAGATACTAAGTTCCCAAAACCTTCAACTTAGATACAATGCTGGAGAACCGGTTGATTAATTCAGACATAGGCTCTCTAGGAACACTGCTAAACATATCATAGTGCTTCTTGATTAAGTCTCTCTTGCTTTCCCTTACCTCAGCACTTCCTTCATATCTAGTACATAAATCCATCCAAAGATCTTTGGCGGTGATATACTCAGAAAATATGTTGAACACATCCATAGGAAGAGCCATAGCAATAGATCCATAAGCTTGTTTTCTCTGGCAATTAATGCAATATCCTTCTAATCATATCCAGCAACAGTCTTGGGATGCTGAACATCTGCAATAGTAGTAACTGGCTTGTGTGGACCATCAATGATTGAATGCAGGAGAGTATGGTCATGGAATTGAAAGAAGGTCTTCATATTTTTGGTCCAATCATAAAAATCTATAGTGGACACCAGGACAGGTGGTTTGTTTCCCCCAGCATACTCATTGACACATGAAGACGTCATTTCTTAGAAATATTGAACTGAATAGTAGCTAGTTTCAATGGATAGAAACTTTGATCGAAACTACTAGTTTCGATTGATGACATAAAAAAGTGCCCGAAACTACTAGTTTCGATGATGAGGAAAACAACAGAAACTACAAGTTTCGATTGAAACTAGTTTCGATAGGCTAGAAGTTTCGCTGCAAGAGTTAGTTTCGATAAAAGATAAGACAAAAACACTAGTTTTGATGATACCTTTTCTCAGACAACAAGTACATACAAGAAGTTTCGATATGCAACTGAAAAACATAAATTATCCCCCAGTAGTTTTGACACCTTCTTTTACACGCTTCAGTAGACTCCATGGATGAATAGCTTCATAAAACAAAGATTATAAAATAGCAATCCAATCCGGCGAAAAACTCTTAAATATATCCCATCTTCAAACCGAGAAACGCGAAGAAATAATCCAAAAAAAGATGAAACAGTGCTCAAAACCAATGAAACAGTACCAACATTAGCAGAACTAGAAAACCTTCAATCTCAGACGAAAATACACCTAAAATCGATCACTAAAACCTGATAATACTCAGAAATCAAGAGCATAATGCTCTGATACCAATTGTAGGTCCTGATTTTAGACAAAATCATAATAAATGATCGATTAAACACACACTTGCGGAATACGTGTGTATGGTGGTGAAACAGAGGCAAATAACAATATTATGGTGAAGATAAAAGGCTAACCACTCAATAATCACAATACAAATTGATATGAAAATGCAAGAGCACAATGAATAAACTCAAAGCTTGTATTGATTCAGAGAAAATAATGAAAATGGAATGCAAGGGTTACAACCATCACTCACACCCTAAACATTCTCT
This sequence comes from Smallanthus sonchifolius, assembly GCA_023525975.1. Classification (NCBI taxonomy): domain Eukaryota; kingdom Viridiplantae; phylum Streptophyta; class Magnoliopsida; order Asterales; family Asteraceae; genus Smallanthus; species Smallanthus sonchifolius. The sequence goes on along the minus strand of CM042021.1, from coordinate 94,583,515 downwards.
AACTAGGCTATTTATAGGCAGCTGCCAGGTCATCGAAACTACTAGTTTTGATTGAGCATTTACATCAGATACAAGAACCTCCTGTCAAAATTACGCATCTATCGAAACTACTAGTTTCGATTGAATAAACTCAACCGAAACTAGGTAGTTTCGATGGCCCAGACTTAGACTAATAAAACTATAAATTACATGAAATTGAAATGACTGAAATACAAGTGAAAAAAAACAAAAGACATTTGTTCAAAAGTACATTGATGATGTAGCTTACAAAATACATGACCCTACAAATTATGACATATCACAAGGCACGTGCCAGTTTTCAAAAATAGATCTTTGGTCTGGATATCATCACCTGAAAGTTCAAGAACAAGATATTCGTAAACTAGATATGGACATTATGAGTTCACAGTTATGCCCTTTGGACTCACTAATGCCCCATTCGCATTTATGGATATGATGAATCGTATCTGTAACCATATTTAGATAAATTTGTTATCGTTTTCATTGAAGATTTAATTATTTATTCTAAATTTGCGGACAATCATGAAAGTCATATCAGAACAGTGTTAGAAATTCTGAGAAAAGAAAAATTGTATGCGAAACTCCCTAAATGGGAATTCTGGCTTCAAAAAGTATAATTTATGGGTCATGTAGTAAATGCAGAAGTCATTCAATAAGACCCAACATAGATTGAAGCTATATCCAAATGGGAAATTCCAAAATCTTCAACTGAAGTCCGTAGTTTTCTAGGCCTTGCAGGATACTACAGACGATTCATATAGAATTTCTCAAAAATTGCGGCCCCATTAACTACTTTGACTAGAAAATCTGTGAAGTATGAATGGGGACCTAAGCAAAATGAAGCTTTTCAAACCTTGAAACTGTAATCTCCAAGAAATTCCGGCCTCTTTTTGAACTTTTTCGGCACTTGAAATTTCATTATTATGTGGTTGCATCTATCCATTTCAATAAATTATCCCATTTATTCGTTACTTTTCATATGTGTTCACACACGCATACATTAAGTACAAATATTACAAAAAAAGATTTTGATATAAAGAAATTATATGGGTGTTTGTTATTATTCTATTTACATTCGTATGCTAAAATAGTTCTAAACCTATGTAAATATATTAACACATATTTGTAAATAAATAAATTACAAAAATATTAAATTATAAATTCTTTAATTAGGGTTTATAAGATTGTATTATTTATTTAATATTTTCTTTTAGAAAATGAGTTTATAGAAATAAAACCATTTTTAATTTAAAAAAAATTATATATTTTAATTTAAAAAAATTATATAAATATAATTATATAACATTTACATTTATTAGGTTTTATAAAAGTCCGGGGTTTAAAATGTAATTTCTGAAACTTATTTCAAATTAAAAACAAGTTTCTTACATAAAATAATAAAGCCTTAAAACTCAGGGGCCTGTTTCTGATCATGAGTTCGAGCCCCATTCAAACCGGTTCTACCCGTATAATTCCTAAACTCGCGACTGAGATAGTTTCAGTCGAAACTGATAACGGAAACACGTTTAACCCAATCAAACGACCCATTACTCGAGATTAATTAGATATTAATGATCATCTTCATGGCTAACTAGTAACCGGTTGCAACCGTGAATGCCATTTAATCAATCGAACACATACGGTTCAAATTGGCTATAAATAGTGACTAGTAATCATTTTCGAAACCCACACCAAGCTACTCGCACTCCTAAATCCATCGGATTTCTCCTCTATATCACTCCAATCGGTCGAGAAACCTGAACCAGTGCATCGCTCGTTTCAGTTAATTCTAGTGCCCACAGTCTCGTTTTAGTACGGGGATCAAAAGCCCCATATTTCGGGCCTCGATCATCCGCTCTATCAGGTTAATTTAGTGGCTAGGGTTTCGGTTTTCAATTAGGGACGATGATACTTTGGGATTGTTACTTAAAAACCAAAAGCATCAGACCATTACCAAGGCAAATGCCCTGGTTTGATGGTAAAGGTGATGCGTGTTTTGGTGGCCCGGCGCAGACGCGGGTTTAAGTTCCGGCAACCCATTTTTGTGGGATTTATTTCGTTTTAATTATTTTTAATACAAACATTTAATGTTTTTATTTCTAATTAAATTTGTTAAACCAAGAAATACATTCATAATTTTTTTATACAAATATAAAACTTAAATTGGTATTTTAACGATTTTATTTTATTTAAACACTTGCAAAATTCTAAAATAAAATAATGTAAATGTTTTGTTTAGACAAATTAATTATATTAATTAATTATTAATAGTATTTATTTTACAAATTTTGATTAATTGATCAATTAAACCCTTTTAAGGCTTATAAATAATTATTTAGTAAATAATTATTTAAAACATTTTTAAATTTATAAATACCCAAATGATTATTTTAAATAATTATTTTATACAAGGTTCAGCTACTTAAAGCCTATTTATTCTCTAATAAACGTATTTAAAATGAATTTATTACGTAACCATTTTAATTTTAATAATTGCTAGGTTAATCAACAAAAATAAATTACATTAACCAATAGTGTAATTAATTATTTTACTTACATGAAATAAATTAATTAAATCTCTTTCATTTCGTTATTTATAAATTATTTTGAAACTTGTTACATCTCATAAATTTATTTATTATCTTCGGGATAATTACATAAATTAATTACTAAATGATTAATTAAAAATCCTAATTAACTTTAATTAATTTTATAAACTACTTTTAATACTATTATTTCAATATTAATAATGAACTTACATTTTCTTACTATATATATATACAAGTCCATCTTCAAACCCAAACCCCAATGAAACCCTAAGGACCCAAAATCTCCTAAATACCATTTAAACGTACATTAAATTTAGAGTACCATTACACGTGTAGGTTTGTTGTGAGAAATCCTCTCGAGGCCTATCAATCTTTACCAGTTCATACATTCCTAGCTTTGATTCAAGTGAGTTTCATAGCCCCCTTACTCTTTACTATTATTTATAAATACTCGGGGTGGAACATGTTTACATTACATACCAGAATTCAATACCATTTGTTCTCATGCTATTACTATGTGCTTTATGTCTTAAACTACTTGGCGACCATACGTGTGTTCATGTTTAGTACAATCATTAACTTGCAAGGCAGACCTAAGGTAGTACCTTTTATGATCATTTATACGGGAATATGATTCATTACTTAACATGAACCTTGGCGGGTTTTGTGTTTACATATTACTACATTTTAAAAATGACAATCAGTTGGATTGTACCTACAGTTTTCCATTTACGCAGTTTGATTGTTCATCTTGGAACCTTGTATGTTTTCACATATATGCCTTAGTTATGCTTTGAACATATTGAATTTCAAATCCTTCTTACTTAACTTTTGTTTGGTGTCAAAACCTATGTTACTCACCAACTACTTGTAGTTGACATTTACTCACATGTTTTAGGTGCACCAGTTTGAGGATTCTACCTGATTATATAGGACTGGACCTAGATTGAATTTAACTTATGATTATGTCTTGAACGTTTCACTTTTCATTTCCTTCTGTAACGGATGCTTTAATTTCAATGAATAAATATTGTCACTTATTAATAGATGATAATGTGCTTATGAACAACCGTGTCAGCCCTGGCGTATAATCCGTCGCCAGCCGGGGTGTGACAGAAACGGAAACTGACACAGGCACCCATACTGGCTTTGCCAGATGGTAATGACGACTTTGTTGTATACAATGATGCTTCACACAATGGCCTTGGTTGTGTGTTAATACAAAGAAACAAAGTTATTGTCTATGCATATCGTCAATTAAAAATTCATTAAAGGAATTACACAACCCATGATTTAGGGTTAGGTGCCATGATTTTCGCCCTGAAATTATGGAGGCACTATCTCGATGGGGTCAAAATTTTAATTTACACTGACCACAAGAGTTTAAAATATATCTTTGGTCAGAAAGAACTGAATATGACACAAAGACGATGGTTAGAAGTCTTGAGCGATTATGATTGTGAAATCTGTTATCACGAAGGTAAGGAAAATGTAGTTGCAGATGCCTTAAGCAGAAAAGAAAGAGAGAAACCTAAACGGGTTCATGCTCTCCGACTTGACCTTCATATTGCTCTTATGTCTCAATTAAAAGATGCCCAACATTCAGCTCAAACTAAAGAAAATAAAGAGAAAGAAGGAATGAAGGGCATGATTGAGCAGTTAATCAAAGGAAATGATGAAATACTTCGCATGAATAAAAGATTCTGGGTTCCAATCATTGGAAATCTTCGAGAAAGAATACTCGAAGAAGCACACAAATAAAAATATACAATGCACCCAGGAATTGACAAAATGTACAAAAATCTGAAGGAGAATTACTCGTGGATTGGCATGAAGAAAGATATTGCCATATATGTTGCAAAATTTCTTACTTGCGCTCAAGTAAAGGTAGAACACCAGAAACCTTATGGTTTATTGCAACAACTGGAATTGCCACTCTAGAAATAGGAGATGATAACTATGGATTTTATTACTAAGCTTCCTCGAATCAGTTAGGGAAACAATACAATCTGGGTTATCATTGACAGATTAACCAAATCTGCTCATTTTCTCCCTATGAAAGAAACCTTCAGTATGGATAGATTGGCTAAGCTATATGTAGATGAGATTGTATCTCTACATGGAGTACCACTATCCATAGTGTCTGATAGAGATAGTTGTTTCACATCTCGATTCTTGCAAAGTTTCCAAAAAGCCATGGGAATGAACTTAAGCACTGCCTATCATCCACAAACAGATGGGTAGAGTGAAAGAATAGTTTAGACATTAGAAGATATGCTTCGGGCATTGTGATAGACTTAGGTGGTAGTTGGAACGATCATATATCCCTAATGGAATTCTCATACACTAATAGTTATCACACATGCATTCAGGCGGCACCTTTTGAAGCCAAGTATGGAAGAAAATGCCGAACTCCTGTATGCTGGTCTGAGGTAGTAGAAAGTCAGATGTCAGGACCCGAACTAGTACAAGAAACTACTGACAACGTAGCTCAGATACAAGAAAGATTAAAAACAGCATGTGGCAGACAAAAGAGCTACGCTGATAAAAGAAGAAAGCCACTAGAATTTATTATTGGAGGCAAGGTGCTATTAAAGGTATCACCTTGTATTGTTCGATTCGGAAAGAAGGGTAAACTAAGTCCTCGCTTTGTTGGACCCTTCAAAATCATAAAACGAATTGGACCGGTAGCATATCAATTGGAATTACCAGAAGAAATGAGTGGAATACACAACGTATTCCATGTGTCTAACCTTCGTAAATGTTTAGCAGACGAATCTCTCGTAATGTCTCTACAAGATGTGGAGGTGAATGAGAAATTAAAATTTGCGGAACAACTAAGGGTATTCAAAACCGGATATTCTAACCTTCGGATATCCGAATTTCGGATATTCAAAATTTCGGATAGTCGAATTTACTATCCGATTCCGTATCCGAAATTTCGGATATCCGAAATTCAGATACAGATTCGGATAGTAAATCGGATATCCGAAAACTGAAAAAAAATAACAACTTTCAAATTGTACATTGAGTTATGACTTTCAAATTGTTCTGATTGCAAGAAGTTAAAGTAGGTATATTTGATATCAAACTAGATATCATACCCTGCAATAAGCAATAAAACTCACAACGGTTTTAACAAGTGAAAATTGTAATTCTTTGCAATAATAATAACCAATATTTGATAACAAATTCTAATTTTATGTGATTAGAATAATAATAACAATAAAACAAATAAAAATTGTAATTCTTTGCAATAAAAATTACAATAATTCACTGCAATGGTTAGTCCTCTACGACTCAAAAAACATAAACGACAAAAATTCACAATCCAATACGAAACAAAAACTCACAGTGGTTTTAACAAGTTCTTCGGAGTAAGATCCCGCATGGATGACGGACACACGAGCGGCGGGTGACCTGGAGGAGGATCCCAACCGTTGATTGAAGGAACATTAGTCGATCCAAGGCGAATAAGATGCGTTTAGCTTTATGAAACTTGCAGACGCCATGGAGGATTCGATCTGTGTGTGAAAAGGGAGAGTTGAGAAGCGGCTATGGCGGTCATAAGAAAGCGGCTGCGGTGGTCGACAGAAAGTGGCGGGCGGCCGGAAGGCGGTCGACGGCAGCGTATTTGAAGATTCATCGGGGGAGTTTGTAGGCCTGTGGCGGGTGTACGCAAGAACGAGATGCAAATGGATAATTTAGGGTATTTTTGTGTTATACTATATATATATAATTATAATAAATAATTAAAAAATAACTAAATTAAATATTTCGGATTCGGATATCCGAAATTTTCCAATATCAATATCCGAATATGAATCCAAAAATTCGGATATCCGAAATTTCAGATAATTCAGATTCGGAATTTCGAATAATTCGGGTTCGGTTTCATATTCGGATTTTTTTGAAAACCCCTAGGGACAACCCCTACAAATTGAGGACCGTCAAGTCAAAAAGCTGAAAAAGAAGAGATTAACTTTGGTTAAGGTTAGGTGGAATTCCAGACGCGTTCCAGAATATACGTGGGAATAAGAATTAGAAACATGAAGAAGAAATAACCAAATCTGTTCCAGTAATCTCGAGAACGAGATTTCTCAAAAGGTGTGGAGAATGTAACATTCTTAAAAATTTTCATTCCAAATTTATTAAAAATATAAGTACAAGGACTAATAGTGTAAATATGCAGAAGAACAAGGACAAAAAAGTGAAAATTTCAAAATCTGGACTGTAACGGACCGTCACACACGGTAACGGTCCGTTACGGGTGGCGCAAGGGGAAAATGATGGTGTGCCACGTGTCCGATGACTAATGGCTGAGTTTTGTTGCGTGGAAACCTTATGACGGACCGTCACCCACGGTAACGGTCCGTTACGCTGCAAAATAACCAGAGTGTGACACCTGTCAGATGACTAACGGTTGAGATCTGACGTGTAGCTACTCACTAACGGTGTGACACCTGCCCTGTAACAGTCCGTCACGCCGCAATTCAACCGGAGGCTTATGTGTGTCAGCTGACTACGCAAGCCCTAGCTTAGTGACCGACCGTCACCATATGTAACCGTCTGTTACGGCCCGGTGGTGACGGACCGTCACCCGCCATAACGGTCCGTCACAGCCGTCAAAATCACCTAAAAATAGAAACTTATACTCAACCATTACACAACATCCTATACTCATTCGAGAGCTAAAGATACTATCTCCACACCCTCTAATATGTTCCTGTTCGTACGATTAAGTTCCGAAGTTGCCGGTTAAGCTAGAGGAGTTCCAAGAAGCTAGTAAACTCTCATTTGGAGAAACCAAGCTAGGAGAAGTAAGTGGAGACGCTGCCCGCTAGAACCATTATCCTAGAGACTTTCTAAGATGAAACCCCGCAAAGGTGAATACTTGTATTTTTATAAAATATTTTCAAAACCATAAACATATATGAACTATGGTCTGACTCGATTGAACTAATAAAACCATTGGTCGCATAAGGTGATTTACTATATAGCATCAGGACCATAGAGTCACGCATGATCATGTACATGTTACAGATGAATTGCTGTAACGAGGCTAGGGCTATGGCTTGGTTGTTAATAACACGTAATACCAAAATCGCATGAGCGTAAGGCTGTGAATAACATAAAACAAAGATTATCCAAGAAAGTGCCTAGTGTCGCTGGTGGTTATACATTCGGGCTAGGTAGTCCGCTGGATGTGTAAATTAACCATTAAAATATGGGCAAATTGTTCAATTTATTTAGTGTTGTCGGATTATAATAAAAGCATGCATGTATTCACCAATTTATACTGATAAAATATTTTTAAACGTTTTACAGGTAAGAAATTTGATTGTGAATATAGCCATAAAGGACGAAGCATCTTTGATGTCATGCAAGGGAAAGTCCACCCGAGACATCAGTTGAAATGAATGGCTCTGTAAAACCTTGGTTTTGATGTAAAAACGTTTTGTAAAACAATCTGGGTGTTTCCCTTGTTTATGTGAATAAAATGAAACGGGTGTTTCCCGTGTTTAAAAATATTATGAGTTATGAAACTCAAATAAATTATTCCGCTGTGTTAATAAAACTCTGATACAATAAAATAAGAAACATCTACCAATTGTGTGTCGCACACCCGGGCAGGGGTAAACCCGGGGTGTGACATCATGTTTCTCGACAAGAAAGATGAATTTGCCAGATCTTTTAAAAGTTTAATTTTGAAGGTTGAAAATACCTGTAATCTCAATGTCAGGACTTTATGAATCGATAATGGGACAGAATTCAAGAATTCGGAGATGGAATCTTTCTATGGCAACAATGGAATGTGTCACCAGTTTAGTGCTGCTAGAACACCACAGCAGAATGGGGTTGCTGAACGTAAAAATCGAATGTTTATTGAGGCTGCTCGCACTATGTTGGTTGATTCGAAATTGCCTATCATCTTCTGGGCAGAGGCTTTCAATACAGTATGCTACGTTCTGAATCGGGTGCTAGTAGTCAGAGCTCAGCAAAAGACCTCTTATGAACTATTCCATAAGCGCAAGCCGCTGATTGATTTCTTTAGACCATTTGGATGTTCCCGCACTTTGCTGAACACTCAGGATTGATTAAACAAGTTTGCTTCCAATTCTGACGAATGAACACTTAACAAAAGACCTCTTATGTAGGTCCTGATTCAATGATGAATCACAAATACAGATCGATTACACACACACACAGGCGAAATCTGTGTGTATGGTGGTGAAACAGAAGTTAGGAACAGAAGATGGTGATGATAAACCGACAAACATCACTAGAATCAACACAATACAAATATGAGATTGTAAGAACAACAGATGAAAGAACTCCAAATGTGTATTGATTCAAAGAAACTGTGAAAGAGAGAATATAGGGTTACAACCGCTATCCACACCCTAAATATTCTCTAACTATGCTATTTATAGGAAGCTGATAGGTATAGAAACTATGCTCATTGAAACTAGTAGTTTCGGGTGAGCATTTACAAAACATAGCACCCTATCGAAACTTCCCATCTAACGAAACTACTAGTTTCGGTTGAAAAACCTCAACCTAAACTAGGTAGTTTCGATGGCCCAGATTTAGTCTAATTAAATAGTAAAATACATAAAATGAAATTAACAGAAATACATGGAAATAAAGCAAAGTACATTTGTTCAGAATATACATAGATGACATCGGCTTACAAAAGACTATACACTACATTTCTTCGTCGGTTACTCTTCATCACAAAAGGCTTACTGTGTTTATGACAAACGCACGAACATCGTCCAAGAATCGTTGTATGTTGATTGGTAGGAGGAGAATGCAATCAATACAAGAACCGGTCTAAACTGTTTTTACGATATGGATATAATCTTAAACTCTTTCAACATTCCATAGTTTATTCCTCCAGTTTCAATCTCTTCATCTACTTTAGAGGATTTTTGTGTTGAATTATTGCCATTTTCAACTCCTCTTCATCCACGTATTCCAGATCTGATTACTTCTGCTCAGGAAGTTCCTTCTACTTCACAGTCTGAGGATTTGTCTACTCTTCAAGAAAATGGTTCTGGTGATACAGTGGTCGATCAAGCAAGTGTGGATAACTCTACAAATGCTTCAACTGATCAATTGCCTATTGTTGATCCCCTTATTCCAGTTACCAAAGAAAATTTAAGTTCTCATGAAGCAATTCTTGATCATCATTTATCGAATCAACTAGTGCATACTGAACTTTATTCCGACCCTCGCTCCAGGATCCTTAGTGGTCATTCTCTTGAAAATATTATCGGTTCAATCTCTAATGGCGTTCAAAAGAGAAGTAGGTCTAGTACAATAAACAAATGTTTGTACTCCTGATTTTTGTCCCAAGTCAAGCTGAAAAACATTTCTATGGCCCTGGTGGAACCGAATAGGTCGATGTAATGCATGAAGAACTGCAGCAGTTCTGAAAACTCAAAGTGTGGGAATTAGTTGATCTTCCGGCCACCAAATACCTCATAGGAAGAAGATGGGTGTTCCTTAACAAAAATGATAATATAGGGGTTGTGGTATGGAAAAAAGCACGTCTGGTTGTGTAAGGCTTTTACCAAGAAGAAGGGATTGACTACAAAGAGGTGTTCGCTCCGGTCGCAAGACTATAGACTATTTTTATATTTCTTGCCTATGCCTCGTACAAGAATTTTAAAGTCTACCAGATGGATGTGAAAAGTGCATTTTTTATGGCAAAGTGCATGAGGAAGTGTATGTCTACTATCCTCTAGGGTTCAGTGATCCAGAGCTCCCAGACCGAGTCTACAAGTTAGATAAGGCTCTTTATGGACTCCATCACGCTCCTAGGGCATGGTATGAAACCCTGTCTAAACACCTCCTTCAGAACGGATTCGTCCGTGGCACTATAGACATGACACTTTTCAGCAAGATAGTCGGAGATGATGTGCTCATGCTTCAGGTTCACGTGGATGGCATCATATTCGGGTCGTCGAATGAGATTCTCTGCAGAGAATTTGAGGTGGTGATGAAAACCAATTTTGAGATGAGCTCTGTGGGAGAAATGGCCTTTTTTTTCAGGCTCTAGGTTGCTGATTCATCAAGCCAAATACGGCAAAGATTTTCTGGAAAAATTCAAGATGTCTGATTGTTCACCCTCTCATACGCCGTTTGCTGCACGAACTCCCTTTTGTGCGGATTTTAAATGTAAAGTGGTTAATCAACATCAGTATTGGTCGATGATCAGGTCGTTGATGTATTTGACAGCCAGTCGTCCTGATATCATGTTCACGGTGTGTTATTGTGCTCGGTATCAATCGAATCCCAAGGAATCGCATGAAGTTGCTGTCAAAAGGATTTTTCGTTATCCACAAGGGGCACCAAAGCTAGGGTTATGGTATCCTAAGAATGTGATTTCGAGCTTTGCGCGTATTCTAACAGTGACCACGATGGTTGTAAGCTCGACAGAAAATCTGTTACCGGCGGCTGTCAATACTTAGGAAATCGACTTGTCTCCTGGCAGTGCAAGAAGCAAACCACCATTTCCTTTTCTACCGCAGAAGCTGAGTATACTGCAACATCTAGTTGTTGTTCCCAAGTTATCTAGATTCAACACCAGATGATGGACTACGGGATCACCTTTATGCATACTACGATTTTCTATGACAACGAAGCTGCTCTCGGAATTGTGAAGAATCCTGTGCAAGATTCAAAGATAAAACATATTGAAGTTCTAATTCATGTTGTTAAGGATGCTTTTGAGAAGGGCTTTATCAATGTGGTGTCAGTTCCCACTGACGATCAAAAGGCGGATATTTTTACGAAGGAGTTTGACAAGTCAAAGTTTCTATATATGGTCGAACTTTTGGGATTGATATCCTTTGAGTGATGCCTTTCTCTCCCTCTAAGTTGGTAATACTGTATATACTATGTATATCTGCTTTCTATCTACTTTATTTGCTTTCAAAATCATTTTTCAAAACACCAAAAAGATTTTCGGACCCTTCGCATGCTTATATGTACTTCATAGTCTTTTCTTTTTTCCTTGTTTGAATTTTCTTTTTTAGATGTCTCGAGTCTTCCACTCATGCCACAAAATGTTTGTTTCACTCTAATATGCATCAAAAATAAAATTTTCAGGGGAGATATATCATCTTTGAAAAAGAAAAGAATTTATGTCTGAAAATATAGTGTATTTTGTATTATCTGTACTTTTGAGAAATGATAGGAACTGACTTGTCTATGATATCACATGAATAGGATCTGAAGGAGAATGCAACTACAATGGATGATATATCGGTAGGCTCAACATTTCAACTAAAGTAGAAAGGATACTCTATGATAGAACATAACGATCGATGAAAAGTGGATTTCCCATCTCATTCTAGGTCTGCACAAACTGAGACCCTTCACAAACGGGTTGCGAGTTGACTGTTTACAGTCCTATATATATATACACACATTTGATTAAAGACATGAAATGACATGCAAATTGCAAAAGACACCAATGATGTGCATATTGATCCACAAAGAAGAAGTTTTTGAGCAAAAAGACACGCAATGTCGTGCATTAGGATTAAAATCAAAAGACACGCAATGTTAGCGCGTACATATATACAAGCGTATATATTATTCATCTTTGGGTTTTTGTGACTGGTCTAAGGGTTTCTTGACAAAAACATGGCTTGTAAGTACGTCATGCATGTAAGTCTAGCTTATTTCATATTCAGGGCATGTAATTCCATGGTGCTATGTCCATGAACCAAAATTTTAACGATCCCCTAATTAGTTCACAGACCCGTGCTAGTTATGCTCAAATAAATATATCTTAGGTTTCTCGCAGTGATCATCTCCTTTGATTATGTACTGGAGCTCTCATCACTTGCACTCAAAAGACCATGAGGTAGGTTTTATCTGACTGAGTGTGGGATCCACTGACTTCATCTAAATACTTACCAAAACTATGATAATCATCACGTGTTTCTCGATTGAAATCAAGGATGCATGAGCTTAAGAGGAAAAACATACCGGCAATCATCGTTGGGCTATAATTATCCTGATGTAAATTGAAGTGTTGGCTAAATTTATGAGCCAGTATGATCTCATTAAAGGTGACATCGTTTAAATCTCAACGGTTTGTTGTGAATAAGTTGTTTTTATTCTGTGTGTATATTGAAAATCTCAAAAAAATATGGCTTCCTTGTGTCTGTACAGATACTTCAAGTGGTTTATTTCTTATCTTCTCTTTTTGAGTCATGTGTTGGACGGTTTGCGTGTTGAAGGTGTCAAATTTCAGTTTTTCAAATTTTTTTCTGAGTTCTTGCCTGAGTTGTCGACACTCAATAGTGTCGCCTGTAACTCTTGGTGACAGACAGGTGTGTCGCCACTCACTATGGCGACACTTAGTCAAGTGTTGCCGAAGATTCCTTTTGCGCCTATATATTCAAATTTTGAAAATCAATTTTACCTTTCTTCTCTACAAAGTTACCTTTTCACTATCGTAAACACACACATATGCATTCTTCGTGTTTTCATCTGATTCTCGTCGATTTTGAAGTATTTATGCTTCGTTTCTTCTCCAAAAAGATAATAATATAATTTGTATATGTTTTGTGTAGTGCTTTAAGGTCAAACAACTCTATTTAAGAGATTGCATGTTGAAAAGAAGGAATTTGTAGGGTTTTTACGCCTGATTGTTCTTTAGGCGACAGTCTCCCTTGGCGACACGCGTGAGGCGACACACTCTTGAACGCAAGTTCAAACTGGTCAACGACACTTTCCAGCTACACTACATATGTCCGACGACTGTTGGGCTAGCGACACTCATCTGTGTCGCTGACACTCAGACCAATGACACTTGTCCAGCGACACATCCTTTGTTCGGTGACAATGTGTCTGGCGAAACTTCACTCTGTCGCCTTCTTCTGATCAACGACACTATTCCCGACGACTTTCATATTGTCTCCTGATCATCTCCCGCGACACTCTCTTAGTGACATTCCGGCGACACTCATACAAAACTTATTTTATTTTTATTTTTTTATTTTTTTGTCTTTTGTCTCTAATATTTGTTTTGTCATGTGCAGATCAAATGGAAACTCTCATATTTGACCCTCGACACGATGTGGTGGCTTATCTAGACGAAGAGGTTCGGGGTTACCGAGACGTAGTACGATGGCTCAGGAGATCCAGAATCAGTGATGCCGTTACTTGTGACATTCTTGTTTTTGAGCATCAAATTAGGGAATTCTGGTACACTGTTGAGTTTAGAGTGAATGTTAAGCCTATCTACATGAAAGCAACTCTGAGAGGCAAGGTCATCCGAAATTCTGAGGATACAGTTCATACTGTCCTAAGACTAAACGACCAGCCGGGTGATCCCAACAAAGTCGATGACAGAACAATCGAAGAAGGGTTTAGAAAAATGGGTTCTGAGGGGGATTTAAGAAAGAAGGAGATCAAGCAAAGTCAACTATCTAGTGAGGGGAGGTTCATAACTCACATCTTCAAAGTATGCCTCTCCCCCAGGAAGGGATGATATGATGCGACGAATACTGAGTGGGCAAATGCAATGTTGAGATTGTGTAAAGACCGAGCTGTCAACATATCACACATCATTTTCAGCCATGTGTGGTAACGCTCAATCAAATAGATGGTTGATGTACCCTCGATTTATCTAGATGATGATACACGGCCAACTTCCAAATCTATCGAAGGATGGAGATCTGTTGACCTTCAATAGAATGAACAACATAATATATACGGATTGCAGTAGAGGCCATGCTAGCTTCTCGGCAAGGTCACTCCTTTTATTCAAAAATATGTATACTGTTGAGCGTCTTGAGCTAGTTAAGAAAGTTGTTTGCAAAAAGATCAAAGCAGGAGGAGTTGAAGAAGAAAGAGGATGTTGAAAGGGAGAGAAAAAGCAAAGAAGATGAAGAAAGAAACATAAAGAGTAAAGCATTCTTAACACCTGAAAAAGAAGAGAGAAGGAGAAAATAAAGAAGAACTGGGGTTATAGACCTACTGGTGGCTTTATGCAAAGCGCCAGTGAGGCGGGAAGGAGAGAAAGAACCCGGTTTCCTACACCTGAACCTGTTCTTGTCACAGAGGAGGAAGTGGAAGAAGATGCCCTCTCCCATGAGGCCCTTAAGACTCGTGAACGGTTTCCTCCACCTTCAAAGTATGAGGGGCAACCTAAGCGTAAAATCTTGTTTAACTTGATAGAAACCAAATCAGTTCATGATGTTTTGCCAAATAGAAGAAGGACAGAAGAGAAAAAGATTGATATGGAAGAAGAATTTTTGTGGTTAAAGAATCAGATAAAAGCATTTAAAGATAGAGAGGGGGATAGGGTAAATGAGATATCAAAGCTAAAGCTTACAATTAAGATTAAAGAGAAAGATTTTCACATGCTCAAAAAAGACAATCTCATGACAGTAAAATATGTGAAGGATCAGAATATTACAATGCTCATAATACTAAAGATTTTGTCATAATTGATAGGAGTTGAACGTTGGGAAGAGTTGTTAGGAGGAAAGCCTGATGAAAAGCTTGTGGAGGAAGAGGAAGAGGAGGTAGAGAAGCCTGTAAATGAAGAAGAAAAGGTTGGTGAAAATGATGATCATAAAAACAATGATGATGGTGATGGTGATAGTAGCGATGGTGGTAATGGTGGTAGTGCTGGTGATGGTGACGGTGCTGGTGGTGCTGATGGCAATAGTGGTGATAGTAGTGATGATGGAAGAAATGGTGGTGATACTGGTGGTAATACAGGAGGTGACGGTGATGATGGTGGTGACAGTAGCGGGGGAGGTGATTCTGAAATTGAATGGTCTAAATCTGACGGAGAAGAGTTGGTTTCTGAAGCCGATTCTAAGAACCCTCTACTGAGCATGAGAAAGATAAAACAGATGAGAAGATAGAATGTGAAATCGTGGATGGAAAGAAGGTGGAGACTACCTTTTTTTGGACAAATGTAAATGGTTCAAGCCTCTCCAACCTGTCCCAGAACGTCTCGTTCAGAAAATCGGAGTAAAGAAGACATAGGACACCAACAAGATTATCAGCTGGTTATATTAGTCCATCAAAGAATTTTTTTGTTGTAAAACGTCGTGGTGGGGACATTCAATACTTCAGGAATGAACACGACCTTCAAACCCTGCCATGATGGGATATCCGTTCTCTTTCCAAGCTTAACATCATCAATCCTCATCAGATTTCCATTGAAAATTCTGTAGAAAGTCTCATCCGCTGGCAATGCAAAGAAGGCTTTACTACTTTCAAGCCGGCTAAAACCATCCGCCGAAGATCCAAGAAAATCATCGATCGTAGAACCGGCAAAGGCAAGGTCAACATTCATGTGAAGCCTGCCAAAGTAGTTCCCAAGATGAAGATTCCACTAGTGCTTCCGGTCTTGCTCACAAACTTTGTCAAATGGCTTTATAACAATCAAACCGGTGAAGTTGTCATCTGCACCTCTGACCAGATCTTCGTGTCCTCGATCCGATGGACATACTTATGTTTTATACATCAGATCTTCAGACTCTTTTTTCATCAGCAATCAATCATGGTGCAGGCAATGCAACTAAAGAAGAAGCTCTACTTTTCTCAAGGGTGGTAGCTCGTGCATTAGCCATGCATAAAAATGAAGTGGATGAAATGGAGAAAGAGAAGCCTTTGAAAAAGTGATGAAGACGGTATGCAACGATCTCGGGGGATATTGTTGGGTCTATTTATATCGATGTATACCTTGTGGCAAACATTAGGGACTGGTTTTGTAATTTATGTATAGTTGGAAGATCCGAAGACACTCAGCAGCCACACTCTCAATGTCGCCCAAGTTGTTTGGCGACACTTCAGAGAGTGTCGTCCCGGTGAATGGCGACACTACTTGGGTCCTTTATAAATAGGGCCCAAATTCTCTCATTTAGGGTTAGCTGTCTGATAATTGTTACACCTTTGTGTGTGTTTTGAGAGAGAATTAGGGTTTTCTTATTATAGTCAGGATCTCACTTGTATTCAATATTTTGGTATTGATTCTAATGAAGTTTGGTTGATTATTACTTGTGTTCTTCTTTATTTTTCTTATTTTACCCACTATAGATATTCGAATCATCTGGTTAATAGGTGATTTGTGGTTCTAAGTTGATCTGAAAATCCTTGTTATAGATCTGAGTTTGATTTTGGACCTACGTCTAGCTTTCAAAAAATCTATCCACCGACGAGCTTGGCCAACCTATATCGGTGATGTCCATGTATAACGACGAACATATCTAGGGTTGGCGTTGGTAGTGGTCGTCGGGATGTAGGCCGACATTCACGTGGTGGTGGTGAATCGATCAGAATAGGCAATGGGGGGTTTTGAGCAGCCTCCGATAGTGCTTCAACAGGGGTGGGGAACGAATATGGGTGTTGGTGGTGGTGAACAGATATGGCGGTGCTGGTGAATGGTTGAGTTCTTGGCTCCGATCTTCATCCTAAATCGACCTCCCTCCCGGGTGACCTTATCTACTCCATGATCGTCGCCTTTGGTCTGCTCCATCTCTCTCTCTGATCTGCTCAATGACGAGTTCATCTCTATTTTCCGTCCAAATTGTTGTTGAATTGCAGAGCCAAATTGTTAATGTATTATGATATTCGGTTTTTGTTTGTCCACCAAACATTGGGCGCACTGGTATGTTTGTGGGCTTGTTTCTTTACACAAAAATTGGGGTGTTTGTTCAAAAAAAGAAAGGGGGGTGGGGAGTTTGTCGCTTTGGACGACAACATGGCAATGAAGATGAACAGATGCACATCGGTAAAGATGAACCAGCGGTGGCCTTTCCATTTTTTTCTGGTGGGTTAATCTTGGCCGGAGAAGATGAGAGTAAAGTAAGTGAGTTATTAGAGAGAGAGACTGAAGATATCATTTATTTAAATTTAGTTTTATTTTGTTCTTATAATAAAAAGGATATAATTTTTTTCATAAAAAATTAATAGAAAAGTTGGATGGCGTTAGAGACGCGTAGTTGATTAAGAAAATTGACAAACCACAACGACAAAAAGGTGAAATTGAAACAATTAGACCAAAAGCGTTATTTTGACCAAACTACATGTACTAAAACCGAAATTTACCCTAATTATAATAACATATTTCCGACGGATATGTCGTTAGAAATAGTCAAGTCAAAATCATTTCAAACACCTGCTAAATTTCATTTTCCCCTTTCTGATTTCTATCTCCTCACCTATAAAATTCATTTCCCCTCTTTCTGATTTCATTTCCTCCACTAAAATATCTACTCACCGCTAAGAACTACCATCACTGCTCCACCACTGGTGAATTGACCATGGCTGCTCACCACAGCTGCTCACTACCGCTGAATCGACCACGTAGCTGCTCCACCGCTGAATTGAAAAACACTGCTCCACCACCATTGAAATCGACCACCATTGCACCCTACGAGGTCAGGTTCATTCCAAATGCCATTTTCAATTCTGTATCTCACGATTGCATGACTTTCTTAAGATAGGCATTTGTGGGTATTTGGAAGACGACTGACCGCCGGATTCTGTGCTTATGTGTTGCATATTGCATTCCCATTTGTGAACTCATTCCCAATTTCCATTTTCATTATGTATATTTGTGTGTGTAGTGTATCTAGATTTGATTTATAAGAACGGATTCATGGAAATGGGTTTTGCTATCGAACACTTTCTTTATTGTGTTTCTTTGTTTATGAGAATAGAGATGTAGAGTCTTAGGAAATAAAAAAAAGTGTGTGCGTGTGTATGTATGTAATATAATCCGTGTGTGGGTATGTGTATGTATATATAATTTGTGTCTATATGTATATGTATATATATATATATATATATAATTTATGTGTGTATATGTTTGTATATATAATCTGTGTGTATCTAGGGTCAAGAGCATTAATGTGCTAATCAATGGGGCGAGATGAACGACGAAGATATCGATATCGATGTCGATGACTTCATTAATGAGCGCATGGTTGATTTCGATAACCAGGTCGACGGTGATGGTGATCAAGGGTCATCTCGGCATGGGGATGCTAATCATACGTTGCCTCCTTTCGATCCTACCTGCCGTGAGAAGCTTTCCATTGCCGTTGATGGCAGGTAAGAACTAAAACTTACATAATTTGTTTACTTAATTTTTTTTTTTGCAAAACTCAAAATTTGTCTTATTTTTGCAGTTTTTCTATTCTCGGGGCAAGCCGTAGATGTATGACTATATTGAAGGGTGCATTTCAGAGCCCTTGGTGTTACTGGAATGATGTACCGGCTAACCACCATCGGAAATTGTTTGAGCGGTTTGCGGTAAGTAACTTTAATTAGGACTTCGTATTTTATATAATTAATGTTGACTGATTATGTGTATATGTGTGTAGAAATATTACTATTGGGATCCGGAGCTCGATACGCCTGATGTGTAAGGCCCATTTCCCGTGAGACCTCAATTGCTGGATTCACTCATAAATATAGTCATCATATGCTGAACTTAAATTAAAACATTCAAAGTAGTGGAAGCATACATCATTCAATTACATAACATAGCAGCGAAAGTCTTAACATTGAACATAAACATTGTCTCAACATGAAATTCAAGTAATGGGATGTCAGTCTTGCAGCGGGGTAGCCTTCACGCCTTGGCACGTCGTTTCTTCTTTTTACCTGATGTGCATACTAAAAGTCAGCTAACGCTGGTGAGTTCTAGTTTAAGAATTTAGGTATAAACAATATTTCTTGTCATACTTACAATTGTATAAATATATTTATATGTATATATTTATCATTTCAATTCTTGCATTCGTGTTTCATTCAATGTAAGTATATATAATAACAATAATTCCTACATTCATGTATTCATTCGAACATTCTTTGAACTTTCTTCGAATTACACATAAGGGTGATCAACCCGTCATTTTGTTTACGTAAGTCACAAAGACAAACGCTTCGTCCTACCGTCGTAGTCCGTGCTTCATAATGTCCAACCCACCTTCGGTCGTCCGTCATGCTTTACCGTCCCACCAACCTTCGGTCGTCCGTCTTTTCGGTATGACCAACCTTCAGCCATCCGTCGTAACCGTATGACCAACCTTCGGCAATCCGTCTTAACCGTCCTACCATCGTAATCCGTCATATTCGCCCGTTTGCCCTAAGGTATCCGTTTCCCACCCGAGCTAATTATACAACCGTGCATCGATTGAGGGACTGACTCCATTTTTGTGGCCTTAGTTTCACTCTACTTTTCTAGACTTTCATTTCTGGATGCATAATAGTCGAGTGGTCGTCCGTCTACCGAAGTAGCCATTGTCGTCAAAGCGTCCATAACGTTTACTTGTACTTGGCAAGCAATATATACATGGATATAAAGCAAGATTTCATTCTTACACGTTATGTTATTCTTTAAGCAATATATACATGGATATAAAGCAAGATTTCATTCTTACACACGTTATGTTATTCTTTTCATACTTTTCAAGCAATATATACATGGATATAAAGCAAGATTTCATTCTTACACGTTATGTCATACTTTTCATACTTGGCAAACATTATATAAATGGATATAAAGCAAGATTTTTTCTTATACGTTATGTCATACTTTTCATACTTGACAAGCAATATATACATGGATATAAAGCAAGATTTCTTTCTTATACGTTATGTCATTCTTTCATTTCATTTGAGTATTCACAATGTATTATCACATAACACATAAGGCTACATGTAGCATTTATATCTTTCATTCAGTTCATGTAAACACTTCAGCCCCAAAACATTTAAAACCGTTTGCATGTAACACATATGGGGCATATAGATCTCACATGTATACTCGTATTCAACCTGAAAGTGATGTTTCAACTATTGTTAAAGCGTATACTGATCTGCACATAAGTCAAAGTACAAATCCTATTATTTCATGCAAGAGTCAGCTAAAGCATAAGAGTGTCGGCCGGGAGTGTCGGTAGGTACACATGAGAGCCAACTAGGAGAGTTGCTAGCCAAACTCAAGAGTCGTCTAGGAGAGTCACTAGCCACACTCGGGAGTTGGCTAGGAGAGTCGCTATCCACACTCATAAGTGTCGCCTGAATTTGCGTTCAGGGCTTCATGTTCGAGAAAGGAGCCGATTCTCAGCAAAGGGCCGACTCTCAGAGGGCCGACTCATAGGAGCCGATTCTCTGAGGGTCGATCCTCTCTTGTTGGCCGATTCTCATCGTCTTCTCCTCGCCAAGTTTCGGCACTTGCAGGTGGCCGATACTCTAATAGTCGGCTCAAGAACATCAAGCGTTTCCAGGTCGAATTTCGATGAAAGACCAAAACTTTTTACTTTCAAATCGTTTATCTAGCTTCCATGAAGCTAGATCTGAGCTTAGATTCACTTTTCATACGTAAAAATCGAACCATTTTGTATAAAAACCCTAAAAACCCATTTTGAATAAAAACTCAGATCTGAGATCGATCTTACCTCCAAAACTCGCGGTTCTTTGTGTAGAAATGATCAGGGATGATGGAGAAGCACGATGGAACAGAAATCGGAGCTTGGATGTTGTTCCTCAAGCTTTCTCTCTCTAGAACCTTAAGCTTTCTCTCTCTAGGGTTTGTGTGTAATGGATGGAACGAGGAAGATGAGCTGATTATATCCTTATATACTTGGGTCCATATCGGCCCATTGGAGCCAAGCCCAAGCCCGCTCCCTTACTTCATATTCATTCCTTGATTAAATCCCGATCCCGTTATCATTTAAGTGTTTTTATTATTTTGGGATGTTACAAGTCTACCCTCCTTACAGAGGTTTCGTCCTCGGAACCTGCTACAAGTTAAACAGTTGTGGGTACAGTTCTTTCATCTCATCCTCTTTTTCCCATGTCGCTTCCGACCCTTTTCTGTGTTTCCATTGTATCTTGACTAAAGGAATTGACTTGTTGCATAGGCGTTTCTTAGCTCGGTCAAGAATAGCTATTGGTTCTTCTACATAGTTTAAACTGTTATCAACTTCAATCTCGTCATAAGTTATGTGACCCGTGTGGTCAGCTAAGCACTTACGTAAGTGCGACACGTGGAATGTAGGGTGAATCCCATTAAGCTCTTCGGGTAGGCCCAGTCGGTAAGCAACGTGACCAACTTTTGCTAGGATTTTGAAAGGTCCGACAAACCTTGGACTTAGTTTGCCACGTTTCCTGAATCGGATAATTCCTTTCCAAGGCGACACTTTCAATAGTACCATGTACCCTACTTGAAACTCTAAATCTCTTCTTCTCTTATCCGCATAAGACTTTTGTCTATCTTTAGTG
The DNA here is from genome assembly GCA_023525975.1 of Smallanthus sonchifolius. Lineage (NCBI taxonomy): Eukaryota > Viridiplantae > Streptophyta > Magnoliopsida > Asterales > Asteraceae > Smallanthus > Smallanthus sonchifolius. The sequence continues at coordinate 94,561,661 of CM042021.1, read as the reverse complement.
GCTTTCATGCGTGTTTTGATCTGGTCGAATTTCTCGAAAGTAGCCTTGACTACTTCGAGACTTGCAAAGTCCTTTTGTACAATTTCTCCCCAACAGACCGGGGTTCGACATCTTCTTCCATACAACATCTCAAATGGCGGCATGCCAATGGTTGAGTGATAGCTATTGTTATATGAAAATTCTGCCAAAGGCAGGTGGCTATCCCAGCTCCCACTGAAATCAGTGATAAAGGCGCGAAGCATGTCCTCCAAGTTCTAAATGGTCCTTTCTGACTGACCATCGATTTGGGGGTGGTAAGCTGTGCTGATATGCAATCTAGTGCCCATTGCTTCGTTGAATTTCTTCCAAAATCTTGACGTGAATCGGTCCCTATCGGACACGATCGAAACTGCCATACCATGCCTGCTCACAATTTCGTTTATGAATATCTCTGCTAGCTTCTCAGACAAAGAAGCCTCGCGTATTAGTAAGAAGGGAGCTCTTTTCGTCAAGCGGTCGACGATCACCCAAATAGTATCATTGTCTTTAGTTGTTCGCGGTAGCTTGGTAATGAAGTCCATTTTGATCTCTTCCCACTTCCATTCCAGTATCGGCAAGGGTTGCATTTTACCGCATGGTTTTTGGTGCTCGGCCCTGACTAGTGAACAAGTTAGGCACTTGCTTATATATTCGTTCACATCGTTCTTCATACCCGACCACCGGTATCCTTTCTTCAGGTGTTGATACATTTTGTTGGTCCCGGGGTTGATAGAGTAGTGAGACTTATGGGCCTCCTAAAGGATTTTGGCCCCAAGTTCACCAATCTTAGGTATCCATATCCGGCCAAAACGGGTTCGTACACCGTACGTATTGGGCTCCAGGTTACCCTGTTGACCCACTATTCTTTCCCGTTTTACATTACGTTCTAACAGTGCTTCATTTTGTGCCTTTGCTATTTCATTCATCAGATCTGGAGTTATAATCAATTGACATGCTTTTATCCGGATAGGTGTCGGCTCTTCCTTTCTGCTTAAGGCGCCAGCCACTACATTTGCCTTGCCTGGATGGTACAATATCTCATAATCATAATCTTTTAGTAGTTCTAACCACCTACTTTGTCTCATGTTTAATTCCTTTTGTTCGAAGAATTACTTCAGGCTCTTGTGATCGGAGTAAATGGTGCATTTAGCCCCATACAGATAGTGTCTCCATATCTTTAATGCGAAAACTACCGCCGCCAACTCTAGGTCGTGAGTCGGGTAGTTAACCTTGTGAATCTCTAACTGCCCCGATGCATAAGCAATTACTTTTCCTCATTGCATTAGTACACAACCTAATCCCTGACCTGAAGCGTCAGAGTAAACCACCAAGTCTCCGTTTCCCTCGGGTAAGGTCAAGACCGAATCTTGGGTTAATCGTGTCTTCAATTCCTCGAATGCATTGTTTTGGGTTGGAATCCATTCATACTTCACTTCCTTACGCCTTAGCTTTGTCAATGGCGAGGCTATTCTCAAGAAATCCTGAATGAATCTCCGATACTAACCTGCCAATCCTAGGATTCTTCGTACCTCCGTTGGTGTTTTTGGGATGTTCCATTCTTTAACTATAACGATCTTTGCAGGATCTACCATAATGCCGTTTGGGTTTATGACATGGCCTAGGAATTGGACTTCACTGAGTCAGCATTTGGAGAATTTTGCATACAACTTCTCCTGCTTTAGAACTTCTAATACTTCTCTTAGGTGACAGTGATGATCACCCTTGTTATTTGAGTATATGAGAATGTCATCGATGAAAACTATTACTGACCGATCCAACACTGGTCGGCATACCCTATTCATTAAATCCATAAACGCTGCAGGTGCATTGGTTAGTCCAAAGGACATCACGAGGAATTCATAATGTCCATAACGCGTGCGAAATGCGGTTTTTTGTACATCCTCCTCCCTTACTTTCAATTGATGGTAACCCGACCTAAGATCGATCTTTGAGAACCAAATCGCGCCTTGCAGTTGATCAAAAAGATCGTCTATTCTAGGCAGTGGGTACTTGTTCTTTACTGTTCGTTTGTTCAATTCACGGTTGTCGATGCACATGCGCATGCTTCCGTCTTTCTTCTTTACAAATAATATCGGAGCTCCCCATGGTGAGATGCTCAGTCTGATAAATCCTTTCTCTGTCAATTCTTCAAGTTGAGACATTAATTCTTTCATTTATGAGAGAGCCAATCGGTAGGGGGCTTTGGCAACGGGCTGAGATCCTGGCAGTAAGTCAATCCGAAATTCTATTTCCCGATCGGGCGGTAAGCAAGGTAGGTCCTCTAGGAACACTTCTGGAAAGTTACACACCACGGGTACTGTTAGGACATGTTTTGTAACTGTTGATAAAATTCTGTGTAAGTTCTGCTAGAGGCGAACTTAACAAGTTCGCCTAGCCTATCAGAGGCGAACTTGTTAAGTTCGCCTAGCCTATTAGAGGCGAAATTATTAAGTTCGCCTAGTCTATCAGAGCCGAACTTAATAAGTTCGCTTAAGTCTATATTAGGCGAACTTGTTAAGTTCGCTTAGTCTGTTAGAGGCGAACTTAATAAGTTCGCTTATAGCAGGTCAGATGTCTATATAAGTGTTTACAGAGTCAGTCGAAAAAGATACATATCAGAGAGAGAACAGATCGATAAGAACTAGTCTGATTGAGTCTGTAAACACCATTGTGATTTGGAATACAATTGAGAATGTTATTTACTTGATTGTTTACATTGTCTTTTGTGCGTATAAACGTTGATTCGTTGGATTATGCACTCCGAGTTAATGTCACGTCTTATCACGAGATCGATCCGTAGAAGCGCCATGAGGACCTACAAGTGGTATCAGAGCCTATGCTCGTGATTCTTGTTGATTCTAAACAGTTTTATATGCAAATTGACATGAAATTCGTCATTTTTTAGTTTTTCATTTCCATGGAGTTTTCAAGACTAATTTGATTCTGATTTGAGGTTTTTGAAGTGGATTTTGAAGAAATTGATCCGATAGAAAGGTTCTAATTGATAAAATACACAATCCTACGGTTCAATTTTGTCTAATTCCTTCAAATCAGTAAGATATGATGATTTTCGGAATTTTTGGTTCGTGTTTGGTTGAACAGCTGATGCAGGCGAACTTAGCATTTCTGTTGCAGGCAAACTTAGCATTTCTGTTGCAGTCAAACTTAGAGAGGCGAACTTAATAAGTTCGCTTGGTGCAGATTAGGCTAACTTAATCAGGCGAACTTAACAAGTTCGCTCGGGGTGGCGGGAAAATTCTTCTTGTTCAAATTTTTTTAGGGAAAACTTATATGGTCGTTTTGAATCATTTTTGAAATTTTGAATTTTCAAAATTTTTTAAAAAGAGTATTTTGGCGGGATATTTTTTTCCGGGATATATCAATTTCTTATGATGATAATGAGATTGGAACTATGCCACCGAGACTTTTGTGCATATCAGATTACCGTAACTGGAAAGTCCGGTTCGAACAGTTCGTATCACAAACTGATGAAAACTTTTGGACATCCATATTTGAAGGATATGTGCATCCTACTTATGACTATATGGGATATTATGATGTTCCTAAACCAGTGACATCTCTTAGTAAACTAGAAAAGCAGAAGTTTGATCGAGAGATGAAGACGCGTGAAACTTTAACGATGTATTTACCTAAAGAAATCATTCATAGTCTCGGGAAGTGTCCAACTTCAAGAGATCTATGGGAAGCATTGAAGAAAAAGGGTGAAGCAACTTCTGTAGCGTTTGTGGTCTTGATCAAAGAAGAAGTAGTAAATCGTAGTGTTTCTGAAAGTGATTCTTCTGCCGAGTTAAGTGATAGTGAGAGTATTAGATCTGGTGAAAGTACTCAGTCTACCGAGAGTGATGTAGAGACTGAAGTAAGCTTTCAGACAGTTGAAGATGATCTGAGTGAATCAGACTTTCATACAGAGCATGTCATTGTTGCTCAAGAGGAGTCGACTGATGATGAAAGTTGTAGTGATGATTCTTGTGATGGTGACAGTGTTCCAAGCGTTGATGAAGAAATAGAACAAGTGCAGAATATTGATTCTGATGCTGCATCAGGTGTTGCTGAGGAGGATATTGTTCTTACTCAAAATGCTGCTGATGGTGTTGATTCAGAAAATATTCCCATTGCCAAAGTTTTCATGGCAGACATATCTGATCCGTCAAAGGTAAAAGACTCTGTTTGTCATATTTTCTATTCTAACTGCATTACTGTTAAAGATAAATTGCAAAAGGTCATGGATGATAACACAAACTTGATTTGTGACATGAAATCGATGCATACTGTTAATCAGAAACTGAAAGATAATGATAAATTGTGCATCGACAGAATTGAGTCTTTGAAAAGAGACTTAAATTCTCTAGGGTTGAAATATAAAGAACAAGCTTATCATCTGGATATGGCTTATGCTGAAATAGAAAAATGAACTGAGGTTATTGCTCAAAAGAATAAGGAAATTCCTGACAAAGAGTCTGAGGTGGTCAAACTTCATAGAAAGTTGGAAAATTTTACAAATTCTTCTGTTGTTTTGGATTATTTTAACTCAAATGCTGTTCCTACTAAACGGGTTGCTGGGATTGGATTTGTTCCTCCACCGTTCAATGCAAATTATGTGGTGGAACCTGAAATCATTCATGAAGAGGAAATAGATCCAAAAACAGTATTAAAGGTGAATCCGATAACTGGGAAGGATATGGTGTAGGAGTCTGATTCTGAAGATGAGGTGTTCGATGAAAAGAAGGTCGAGGGCATTCCAAAAGAGGTAAAAATTGATGACCCAACAGTTGTTAAATCTGTTACCCTGGATAGATGCATTCTGACTGAACCTGAAGAGGTGAAAGTTGGTACATCTAAGCTTTCTCCAATCTTACACTCGAGTGGTTTTGTCGCGGTTGTTTATCAAAACGTACATTCTTCAAAGGTGCCAACACAGGCATATGTTCCAAAGAAGCCGATAAACTGTTCTGGACATTCCTCTGAAGCTTATTCCTCTGATGGATTCTCAAATTCAAAGAAAACTCCTTATTTCAGAACTTATCAAGAAAGAAGAGTGTGTTTTCATTGCAACGAGGCTGGTCACATTCTGATTAATTGTCCTTACAAGAACCAGGGTAAAATGAAGATTGTTCCTTCACAACCGAAAGTGGTGAAGATTCTGAAAAGAAAAGATGAGGGAAAGTCGTCTTCTAGCTTGGAGAAAAATTTGTCTGGTCGATCTTTTGTTAAATCCTCTGGATTTAAACAACAGGATAAATTGAATTCTAAATCTTTTGTATGCAAAGAGAAACTTGAGATTCCTAATGTTGGAATTTCAAAAGATTCTCAGCAGGAAGTTAAATTGTCTAGACCTCAAAGACGAAGGAGAAACAGAAGATTGAGAAAACTTTTAGAACAACAAGAGTTTTCACAATCAAATCAATTTTCAAATGAAAGAAAATTTTCAAACACTTCACATTTTAAGCAAAAAGAACTAAATGAAAAGAAGTATTTTTGGAAATCTAAAGTTTCTGTTTCTGACTCGTCGAAACAATCTCCGATAATCGATGAGAGATTCGATTGTGAGTGGAGTGAGGTTTATTATTTTGATACAGTTGGACGACCCATGACTACCATGGCTTGGGTCCTAGTTTCCAATTAATGTTTCTTGTTAGATGTGCAGGATTTACCAAGAGGGACTACTAATAGCATTTTGGTTTTTGATAGTGGTGGTTCTAAGCACATGACAGGGAATAGCTTCTGCAAGAGTAAAGAGTTGTTGATAACTGAGAAATCTATTTGATTCAACAACTTGATGCTCAAGGGGGAGAATATGTCACACACAATGTTTTGGAAAGAGTTTTACAAAGTCCTAATGATAACTTTAAACATAGGATGACAATGGTGAGCATAAAGTCGTTGATGAAACCATTTGACTAGTTGAGGGGGAGTCTACAGGACAGGGGGAGTACAGAACCGTGTTGGTGACAAAGGCAAAGGCATTCAATTACCAGATTACATTGGTTTGAGTTTTTAATTGATACTTGCTTAATCCTGAGTAACCAAGTAAAATGTTTTTCTTAAATGTTTTCATGGAATATTTTATTTTCATTTGTTTTACTTTCTTTGAAAAAGATTTTGAAAAAGCCAAACAAATTGAAAAAGTTAAAATCGACGTTACTTGAAGTTAAAGAAGAGATGATAGTACATCAGTAGATGTTGAGTCACACATGACCTTAGTTGTACTTTATGATGCTTATCTAATATATTTGTGATAAATGTTTTGATCAGAACTTCTTAGACTACACAGTATGAGAAATGATAGATTCATAACTGCTCATGCTTAACAAAAAATTGATGCTTGATGCTTATATTTTAATTTAGATACTAGTATGTAGTCTGAATTGTCAATATGCTATGAGTATCTTTGGTCCATTAGTAGTGTGACAACATAATGATCTTTGTGACAACTGTGATTTGAACCCATGGTATGCCGAGTGTGTGTGTAAAAGATCATTATAAGATAAAGAATATAAGATCTAAAGTACTTCATGAGACCAGTATCGGTTATGTCGTTAAACACAATTTTTCAGTTCACTTCACTACCCATGCCCTGAAAAACATGCAATGTGTTGTTGGACTAAGATATGTTTCTGACAACATCTGTTGGAACATATACTAACCCTTGGATCAATATCCTGATTCCATTGAATATATCCAGATAATAGTTGGATCACGCTACCCTATGTCATTGAATCAATCGATTCCTTGATCAATCTTTCTGTTACTATGAATCATGATACTTCATCCAAACCAAGACATTTGAATCATTCGATTCTGAATCATTTTGATTCTCTGCTTGATATTTTCCTGTGTTTATCGGTATAATTCATCCTGGAGATTGAATATTATCTTGCAATGATCTTATATGTCTTGAAGATAGTGCACATTTAAATTTTTGTTGGCATATTTGTGGGGTACACGTTGTATTACAAAATAAATGGTACCTTAATTCACAAGAACATGGGACAAAGATACTGATGGTTTCATTTCTTATAATATTAACAACTTAGATTGACATGTTATGTGTTGCAAATTCGTATGTAATAAGCATGTTATGATCTGATCTCATCTTCTTCAAAGTTCTTCGCGTATCAATACACGTTTTTGGTTGAAGCTTAAAAGATTTGATCTTATCAGATATAAAGAAATGATGAATCTGGATAGGATACCCTTAGAATGTTTATGGATGTTTATCCAAAATGTGTGATTGATGCATTGGTTTTACTGATATGATCTTCTTACTCGTGATGTTCGACCAAAAAGATGTGATTTTGTATTTTACATTTCAATTTATATAGAGAAAACCAAAAATATTTTGTGTTTCTTATGTTTGAAAAACCAAAAAATTTTATTTTTTCCAGCTTCCATGGAAATCTTAATTGTTGGTTATTCTTGGTTGTTCTCCTTTGCAAAAACTGAATATTGCAGACAGAAGTTGACAAGGTGTCACACCCCCAAATTTATTTACTTATTAAATAAATACAGGTTGCAACGATTGGTTCATTACACGATAGCGGAAGCTGTAATAGTGATTTCTAAGACTTGATTACATATACAATTACTAAAACTAAGTAATACTATGATCTAAGTTCTTCTAGATCAACGATAGACTTGAGACTTGATATTCTACGTCCTTCCAGCTACTAGGAATTGATCCAACATAGCTAGTCTATTCCAACCGTGCCATGGCTATGAATTACCTGAAAAACATACTTAAAAATGTCAACACAAAGGTTGGTGAGTTCACAGGTTTGAATGTTGCAATGTAAAGTGATTTTCCTTGAAAACATTGATATTGTGTACATGGCCATGATACGAAACTGTTTTCCTCGAAAACATTGAAAATATGTACACGGGTTTAATGTAAGGTTGTTTTCCTCGAAAACATGTGATGACTTCATAGTCATAAAACGAGTAGTTTTCTTAATGAAAACATGTGATGACTTCATAGTCATAAAACGAGTAGTTTTCTCAATGAAAACATGTGATGACTTCATAGTCATAAAATACGTCATTTTTCCTGAAAACATTGATACTGTGTACATGGCCATAATATGAAACTGTTTTCCTTGAAAACATTGATAAAAACATTTCCACGTAAACGAATGGCAAAACCATTTGTGTATAAGTGATTGGCAGATCCATCTGCACGAAAACGTTTCAATGAATATGATAAACAAAACAAGTAATGTTGACCCATTTGTAGACTAGCTAGGAATACAAATAATATGTACATACATGAGGCATAACCAAACCAAGACCAGGTGTTTTGCCCCTCACTCGTACCTCACGAGCAATATTAGAACACTATGCGGTCATTTGGCCAGAGGGACCCATGGTTAGCGCGACTAACCATGACCGGGGGTGTCAGACCCAATAGTACTATCCATAGAATCTCAGGCTAACCTATAGCTAATGGTTATAAATATGATGATCAGGGGACTTTACGAGCTCCAAATGTGTTCACTCATGCATACATAAAGGTCGGGTCTTGTTTTCTTGTTATCATATAAAAATAGTTATAAGTATGTTCTTCCCCCAAATAGTACAAAACAGTAAAAAGGGGCCGTGAAACTCACCTTAAGTTTGTGTATGCTTGTAACGATATTAGTTCTAGTCAGCTTGACTATTTGTACCCTAGATATGAAAGGGTAAATTGTGTTAAGACCGAATGTCTCATATTGCAAATTGTCCACCGACTTTGTAAATCTGGTTGTGTTTGTTTAAAATATCTTCTTAGTTGTTCAACACTTGTTTTGTAGTAAAAACAGTTCTAAGTTACTTCTAAATGGGACTGATGACCAGGTATCGAAACTACCTAGTTTCGATTGAACAGGACAGAGGTCGAAACTACCTAGTTTCGATTAAGCAAACTGGGTATCGAAACTCCTAGTTTCGATTGAGTACTAGGTATCGAAACTCCTAGTTTCGATCAAACAGGTATCGAAACTCCTAGTTTCGATCAAACTGGTATCGAAACTCCTAGTTTCGATTGAGAAACAGGTATCGAAACTCCTAGTTTCGATTACTGCAATTCTGATTGACAGAATCAGTCCTGCATATTTTTATGTTTTAAACTTGAATTCGACACACTTTTCTTGTTATCTTACTTGCGTTTGAATATTTTGTATGCTTAGCTATGGTTTTAAAAGAAAATATTGTAGATAGTATTGAGTTTTTACCTTAAAACAGAGATGAAGATAATGAGAGAAAATAGAGAATGATCCTGAGCTCCTTAGCTAGATTCTCGAGAAAACACTTGAAACTTTTCTTAAAACACCGAATTTGTGATGGATTTTGCCTTAAAATTGGACTTCGAATTGGAGAGAAATGGGATGTTTGCCGTAAGAAAATGAGTGATAAAAGGGTTTAGTGAGACTTTTGATTGAAAGGGGTATGGTTTCATCTGAATTTTCGCAATAGGCTGTATGGGTTTTAGTATAAAGAATTTGAATGTGAGGTAAATAGTGACGTGAGAATGGGGGGGTTTTCTCTGGCTTCGACCGAGAAGGTCAAAGTAGTGGGTTGGGGTTTGGGTTAAAATAAATCAAACCATGATTTAAGTGTAAAATTTATTAAGGGTATTAATATCAATTATAGTTTTAAAAGGGTAATTTAATTTGGTTTAGGTTCTCCACGGTATTATAAATTTATTCTAAAAATAATTTACTGTTCCACGTAAAGTTTGTGAAATATATATGCCTATATATTTTTCTGGTCATTTGCGATGTAAACTGGTAACTCCTAGAATTACCAAAATATAAAATGAGACAATGCACGACTTTTCTTAGACTTTAATGCCCTAATTTATGCAATTAGGTAAATCACGAAAACAAATATAATATAAACTCGTTTATATCGTGTACGGATATTAACCTGAAATGTCGGGTGTCACATTCTCCCTATGTTAAAAGAATTTCGTCCCGAAATTCAATTCGTGCCATCTTGAACTGGTGCATCCTTAAACAAGGAGGGGTATTTTGTTTTCATTTGATCCTCTCGTTCCCATGTATACTCAGGACCACGTTTTAAGTTCCAACGTACTTTGACCAGTTTGATTCGGCTACGTCTCAGTCTTTGAACTTTCCAATCCGAAATCTCAATCGGTTTCTCGATGAAATGCAACCTGTCGTCTATGTGAATCTCGTCAGGCGGTATAATTAACGTCTCGTCGGATAAACACTTCTTGAGGTTTGATACGTGAAACGTATCATGTACATTGCTTAGTTCTTGTGGCAACTTGAGCTTGTAAGCTACAGGGCCAACCCTAGTCAAAATTTCAAATGGTTCAACGAACCTAGGGTTAAGCTTGCCACGGTTGTCAAATCTTGCAATTCCTTTCCAAGATGAGACCTTTAACATGACTTTGTCTCCCACTTGGAATTTTAATGTCTTTCGTCTGTTGCTAGCACAACTCTCTTTCGTCTGCATTGAGTGGTTTTCGAACGATCTTTGATTTTGACGATCTTATCAATGGTTTCCTAGCCAATATCAGGACTAGTCAAATGCTTTTTGCCAACCTTTACCCAACATAGCGATGAGCGACACTTACAACCATACAAAGCCTCAACGGAGCGGCTTTAATGCTGGTATGGTAGTTGGTATTATATGAAAACTCAGCCAACGGTGGTGAGTATCCCAATTTCCTCCGAAATCGATTACACACGCACGGAGCACATCTTTTAAAGTTGGATGGTCCTTTTTACCTTGACCGTTCTTCTGGGAATGATATGCAGTGCTCATGTCAAGGCGTGTGCCCAAGGCTTCTTGTACTGACTGCCAGGTTCTTGACATGATTTGACTGTCCCTATTAGAGAAAATGGAAATTGGCATACCATGCCTAGCCTTAATTTCCTTAATATTTAGCCTCGCACGCTTCTTACTTTTATCTGTCTCCTTTATTGGTAGGGAGTGAGCGGATTTCGTCAAACGACTGACGATTACCCATATAGTATCATAGCCGTTAGGTGTTCTGGGTAGATTTGTAATGAAACCTATTGAATTCTCCTCCCATTTCCATTGAGGAATCTGCGGTTTTTGCGTTCACTTAGGTGATTCCTAACATTCTGCTTTTACTGTCGGTTATCTCCCAACATAGATAGCAATTTCTCCCTTCATGTTTTGCCACATAATGGAGTTCCTCGGGATCCTTATACGTTTTATTCGATTCTGGGATGAATGGAGTACTTGGGCTTATGGACTTCATCCATAACCTTCCACATAGGCTACCGATACCTGGTACCCAAATTCTATCTGTATCATCCAACTTAGGTTTCAATTGTTTGATTCCATTTACTTGGTAGTCGGTATTCGAAAGCAAAGCGAATACTTCCCCGACTAACTATATTAAACGTGCAAGAACCACTTTATTTGATTACCCTCAATATGGTAGGGTTATGTGATGCTCATTCCTAGTAATGAAAGGAATGGTGCCTGCGAATCTTGAGCGTATGTTGACACATACCCTCTATTCGTCTACTCACTTTGTCACAAAAGCAGATCTCTATAGATCTTAGGAAAGAATTACTCGACGAGGTGTCTAGGTTTTAGTTGAATACTGGGTAGTAATGACACAGTACGGAAATGAAACTTTATGTTTGTCCCTCTTATGCTTTTCGAAAGCATTTTCTCGGACTAAGACTTTATTCTTAATTCCGGTTTCGTGTTATCTATGATCTTCCTTTAAAATGGGTCATAATTGATTTAATATTTCAAGATTCCTTGTGTGCTCTTACTAGCAAAGTTCGAGTCTAATCACCACTTTACCCGTTGCTTGTACCACCCTTCTGAGGCAGACTAGCCTTTGGGTTGTAGCGTCCTGATCTGTAAACTCATGTCTCGACTATCATAACTTCAAAGTATGTAAGCCATACGAAGTTCGATGTTTGTTTGGAATATTCACATTCAGTCTAGCTGAGGGAATGAATTGTAATACTGTGAGAATAGTCTCATCGAATTAGTGCTTTCCCCAAAATGGGCTATGGGTTTGTTAACCCATTAAGTTGGCAGAAAGGGTTGATAGCCAACTATTTGTCATACAGTGTGTATGCACTTCCTTAGTGTTTGAATGGTGCTTTGGTGACTTACTGTTACGTATTCCACTCATATAGGTTATAGCCTCAAAATCCTTAGCACAAGGATAAAATTAAGGTAATGAGTGTTAAACGTTGAGACTTTTGTATTCTAACTGAGTCTACTCCAAGAGATCATTTCTTAACAATAGATGCTCTAGAGCTTCCCAATTATAGAAAACTAGGAGTGAAAGATGCAATCACACCTCTCTTCTAGGCTACATCTGGGATCCATCCATCAAAATGAACCTTTGGGAAGTGCAAGTACAAAAGAGTAATGAATTATTCTTCTCAGCTCTTTGTGAACAGTGGCCTGTTGTGAATAGCTCGAGCTTACGCCCCTTATGCATATCATGAGCTAATGAGATTAGCATGAAATTCCGCATTTTGGGACTCCTTTAAGAGTTTTGCATGTCGTTTTCCGGTTAGTGCGACAATAGTCGTTAGTCCACACTTAGGTTTCTTTGGCATTCGCTTGAGCATCAACCCCGACTTATCCATTGCAGAGAGAATAGTCAGACTTAAAGGTATATTGAATGTCAATGGCTGCGAGAGCAATCCTGTTTGACCGACATTCTGAAATGTCCGATTTCCTACTTGTCTCATGTCGAGCTTTCACAATATCCATAGGTGCCATGTGTATGCGGGTCAGAATAATATCCTGCCCTATTACTGAAGTTAGTGCATAACACACTTGGCGTAACTTTCAAGCAATTATGAGATTGAACTGTATGATGGATCCTGAGATTACGCTATAATCTCCCACAATAGTTGTGCAATTACTGTAAGTGTTAGTTGTGGTAACGCTCAATTTGAAGCATTCCTGACAAGTAGAATCTCAAAGAATGAATGTGCGAATTCCTTCGTCGTTCAAGATTTACTAAGGATTGGTTGAATTCAATTTGAATTTCTCTCGTTTCTCCAAAACTAGGAGAATGCTTTGTGAGCACCTAATTGAGAAGTCTGATTTGATAGGATTCAATCCTTAATCAAGTGATTGAGAACATGGGTTGATCATCAGCTTAGACAGTAAGACTCACTAAAGTTCCCATGCACTGCAAATTATGATTACGTGTGCACCCGTAATGATAATTTGCCTTGCCTGATCCCTATAGGGTTTCTTCTATCCCTAGCTTTTAATCAAAAGGGATTTGAAATAATCATTAGATTGCGTTTGCACATTTGTACATGAATGTGTATTGTTTTATCGGATTACTCTTAATTATGAGTACCAATGCTCATGACTCTGCCGAATATGGCTGTTGTCAGATGAGGCTAATGGTAGAGAGGCACCACCAGTGCCTCTTAAAATAAAATATGCATGGTGAAATTCAGGCACTATGTGTTGGGCAGAGATCCTCAAATGAGTGTCGAGCAACTCGTGCTCTAAGTCTGTATATATGCATGGATCCACATGATCCTGATGTATGTCTGGGTCTCCTGACCCTTGGAGTTCTCTCCCATTTAGTCCTGCTTATTCACCTTGAATTCCCTTCTGTCTGGGCAATCATGCCTGCCAGATAACATGGCGAGAGTCTAGGCATCCGATCCGACAACTTATGAAGGAGAGTATTTATACCGCAAATACGTTAGAAAGATAGTTGCCTCCACGGTTAGAATAGTTGTCGGTATGGTGCAGGTATGGGTACAAATTTTGGTACGGGTTCAGTCTGTTGTAATACCAAGATCGGTAACTGACGGTCGTTGTCGTCTTAGTCCAAGCTCAGCTCGTAACTCGATCTTCTAAGGTTGCAGTATACTGAGTACCCGTTATTCTTGACTCGTAATCCGAATAGTAACATATTATATGTGTTTATTATTTTCACATTGTTGTATGTGTTTAAGTGTTCATTACATGTGTTATGTAATTGTATTAGTGTAACTAATGGTACCCTAGTGTAACTCCATACACTAATAGTCTACTCAAATTGTTCGACAACGGTTGGAATTCCTATGCTCAAGTCTTGGGTGTTTTTAGTGTGATGCAAGTCTTAGAAATCTTGGTCCCTAAATGAGTCCGGTTAGAGCCTAGGTATCACTAAGGAAACCTAATTCGCTAAAACCATGGCTCTGATACCAATCTTTCACACCCCCAAATTTATTTACTTATTAAATAAATACAGGTTGCAACGATTGGTTCATTACACGATAGCGGAAGCTGTAATAGTGATTTCTAAGACTTGATTACATATACAATTACTAAAACTAAGTAATACTATGATCTAAGTTCTTCTAGATCAACGATAGACTTGAGACTTGATATTCTACGTCCTTCCAGCTACTAGGAATTGATCCAACATAGCTAGTCTATTCCAACCGTGCCATGGCTATGAATTACCTGAAAAACATACTTAAAAATGTCAACACAAAGGTTGGTGAGTTCACAGGTTTGAATGTTGCAATGTAAAGTGATTTTCCTTGAAAACATTGATATTGTGTACATGGCCATGATACGAAACTGTTTTCCTCGAAAACATTGAAAATATGTACACGGGTTTAATGTAAGGTTGTTTTCCTCGAAAACATGTGATGACTTCATAGTCATAAAACGAGTAGTTTTCTTAATGAAAACATGTGATGACTTCATAGTCATAAAACGAGTAGTTTTCTCAATGAAAACATGTGATGACTTCATAGTCATAAAATACGTCATTTTTCCTGAAAACATTGATACTGTGTACATGGCCATAATATGAAACTGTTTTCCTTGAAAACATTGATAAAAACATTTCCACGTAAACGAATGGCAAAACCATTTGTGTATAAGTGATTGGCAGATCCATCTGCACGAAAACGTTTCAATGAATATGATAAACAAAACAAGTAATGTTGACCCATTTGTAGACTAGCTAGGAATACAAATAATATGTACATACATGAGGCATAACCAAACCAAGACCAGGTGTTTTGCCCCTCACTCGTACCTCACGAGCAATATTAGAACACTATGCGGTCATTTGGCCAGAGGGACCCATGGTTAGCGCGACTAACCATGACCGGGGGTGTCAGACCCAATAGTACTATCCATAGAATCTCAGGCTAACCTATAGCTAATGGTTATAAATATGATGACCAGGGGACTTTACGAGCTCCAAATGTGTTCACTCATGCATACATAAAGGTCGGGTCTTGTTTTCTTGTTATCATATAAAAATAGTTATAAGTATGTTCTTCCCCCAAATAGTACAAAACAGTAAAAAGGGGCCGTGAAACTCACCTTAAGTTTGTGTATGCTTGTAACGATATTAGTTCTAGTCAGCTTGACTATTTGTACCCTAGATATGAAAGGGTAAATTGTGTTAAGACCGAATGTCTCATATTGCAAATTGTCCACCGACTTTGTAAATCTGGTTGTGTTTGTTTAAAATATCTTCTTAGTTGTTCAACACTTGTTTTGTAGTAAAAACAGTTCTAAGTTACTTCTAAATGGGACTGATGACCAGGTATCGAAACTACCTAGTTTCGATTGAACAGGACAGAGGTCGAAACTACCTAGTTTTGATTAAGCAAACTGGGTATCGAAACTCCTAGTTTCGATTGAGTACTAGGTATCGAAACTCCTAGTTTCGATCAAATAGGTATCGAAACTCCTAGTTTCGATCAAACTGGTATCGAAACTCCTAGTTTCGATTGAGAAACAGGTATCGAAACTCCTAGTTTCGATTACTGCAATTCTGATTGACAGAATCAGCCCTGCATATTTTTATGTTTTAAACTTGAATTCGACACACTTTTCTAGTTATCTTACTTGCGTTTGAATATTTTGTATGCTTAGCTACGGTTTTAAAAGAAAATATTGTAGATAGTATTGAGTTTTTACCTTAAAACAGAGATGAAGATAATGAGAGAAAATAGAGAATGATCCTGAGCTCCTTAGCTTGATTCTCGAGAAAACACTTGAAACTTTTCTTAAAACACCGAATTTGTGATGGATTTTGCCTTAAAATTGGACTTCGAATTGGAGAGAAATGGGATGTTTGCCGTAAGAAAATGAGTGATAAAAGGGTTTAGTGAGACTTTTGATTGAAAGGGGTATGGTTTCATCTGAATTTTCGCAATAGGCTGTATGGGTTTTAGTATAAAGAATTTGAATGTGAGGTAAATAGTGACGTGAGAATGGGGGGGTTTTCTCTGGCTTCGACCGAGAAGGTCAAAGTAGTGGGTTGGGGTTTGGGTTAAAATAAATCAAACCATGATTTAAGTGTAAAATTTATTAAGGGTATTAATATCAATTATAGTTTTAAAAGGGTAATTTAATTTGGTTTAGGTTCTCCACGGTATTATAAATTTATTCTAAAAATAATTTACTGTTCCACGTAAAGTTTGTGAAATATATATGCCTATATATTTTTCTGGTCATTTGCGATGTAAACTGGTAACTCCTAGAATTACCAAAATATAAAATGAGACAATGTACGGCTTTTCTTAGACTTCAATGCCCTAATTTATGCAATTAGGTAAATCACGAAAACAAATATAATATAAACTCGTTTATATCGTGTACGGATATTAACCTGAAATGTCGGGTGTCACACAAGGGGTCCTTCTCCCAAGTTTTTTTCTAGACAGAAAGAAAGTGTGCAGATGAACAAGACGAAGACTACAGTGTGTTTGATGATATATGAAGACGGATGACAATCTTCTGAAGCTGTTGTCAAGGGGGAGTCTGTTGGAGTATATTCTGGTGACAACGAGCTTGAAGATTATATGTCTAAGTCTTAGAGTCTTTGAATTGTATTTGATAGAATTGTTAGCAACAGTTAAAGGGGAGTCTGTTAGGACATGTTTTGTAACTGTTGATAAAATTCTGTGTAAGTTCTGCTAGAGGCGAACTTAACAAGTTCGCCTAGCCTATCAGAGGCGAACTTGTTTAGTAGGTCCTCATGGCGCTTCTACGGATCGATCTCGTGATAAGACGTGATGTTAACTCGAAGTGCGGAATCCAACGAATCAACGTTTATACGCACAAAAGACAATGTAAACAATCAAGTAAATAACATTCTCAATTGTATTCCAAATCACAATGGTGTTTACAGACTCAATCAGACTAGTTCTTATCGATATGTTCTCTCTCTGTTATATCTCTTTTTCGACTGACTCTGTAAACACTTATATAGACATCTGACCTGCTATAAGCGAACTTATTAAGTTCGCCTCTAACAGACTAAGCGAACTTAACAAGTTCGCCTCATATAGACTTAAGCGAACTTATTAAGTTCGCCTCTGATAGACTATGCGAACTTAATAAGTTCGCCTCTAATAGGCTAGGCGAACTTGTTAAGTTCGCCTCTAGCAGAACTTACACAGAATTTTATCAACAGTTACAAAACATATCCTAACAGACTCCCCTTTAACTGTTGCTAACAATTCTATCAAATACAATTCAAAGACACTAAGACTAAGACATATAATCTTTAAGCTCGTTGTCACCAGAATATGCTCCAAGTTAGTCTCTTTCTTCTTCATATTCATGTCATGCGACTGAATCTTCCCTAGAACTTCTTCAAGAGACATGGTTTTGTACTTAATATTCTCTTTGATTAAAACCGTGTACACATCAAATTTTGATGGTAAAGCCTCCAAGAATTTATCATTGATTTCCTCAGTCTCATACACCACAGACGCACTTGCCAGTTCACTAAGAAGATGATAGAATCTTGTAGCAAGATCATCCAAGGATTCGCTTTGAAAATGTTTAAAGACCAAGAACTGCTTCTTTAGTAGCTCCTTTCTACTCTTCTTCACATCCAAACTTCCTTCACACCTTTTCTGTAATGCTTCCCACAGTTGTTGAAAGGACTTGAACTGTTTGAAACTGTGATATATTTCCTTCGGAAGAGACATCGAAATACTTGCCATCGCTTTCTTTTCCCTATCAAACAGCACCTTTTCTTCATTCGTTAATGCTGATACCGGCTTTGGAACATTATCCTGTCCCATCCACGAATAAGTTAGATGCGTATATCCTTCTAAAATCGGAATCCACAGACTGGTATCGGTAAAATATACGAACTGGTCGAACCGATCTTTCCAATTTGAGTAATCAGCAAAATTCAACAACTTCAGAGGTTTTTGAGATGTACTGATCTCATTGTCATAATTGAACATATTCGTTACTTGAACCATATTTGCCATTTTTCCTGAAAAATTTTCCAAGTGTTGAACTCCCTTTACCCCTAGGCGAAGATAATAAGTTCGCCTCTGAGACACCCAAGCGAACTTAATGAGAAGCGAACTTAATAAGTTCGCTTAAACCAGAAACTTGAAATCTTCTTAAGTTCACTTAAAAATAAGTTCGCCTAAATCAGAATTCAAAAATCTGATTAAGTTCGCCCAAAATAAGTTCGCTTAATCCTGTGAGAAGCAAACTTGACAAGTTCGCCTCCTAAGTTCGCCTACACACAAATCAACAAGTTCGCTTGCAGTAACAGAATCAAGATCAAGAACAATTCAAACAGAGACCGCCAACCTGAAATGACCAAAAATCTTCATAATTCACTGTTTTGAAGGAATTAGTCAAAATTGGACCGTAGGATTATGTAATTTCTCAAATAGAAGCTTTCTATCGGATCAATTTCAACAAAATCCTCTTCAAAAACACCAAATCAGAACTGAATCAGTCTTGAAAACTCCATGGAAATGAAAAACTCAAAAATGACGAATTTCATGTCAATTTGCATATAAAACCGTCTAAAATCACCAAGAATCACGAGCATAAACTCGGATACCACTTGTAGGTCCTCATAGCACTTCTACGGATCGATCTCGTGATAAGACGTGACGTTAACTCGGAGTGCGGAATCCAACGAATCAACGTTTATACGCACAAAAGACAATGAAGACAATCACGTAAATAAACTTCATGCTTGTATTCCAATTCACAATAGAGTTACAGACTCGATCTCATTTACTGTTCGATCTCTGTTCTTTCTCTGGTATGTCTCTTTTTCGACTGACTCTATAAACACTTATATAGACATCTGACCTGCTATAAGCGAACTTATTAAGTTCGCCTCTAACAGACTAAGCGAACTTAACAAGTTCGCCTCATATAGACTTAAGCGAACTTATTAAGTTCGCCTCTGATAGACTAGGCGAACTTAATAAGTTCGCCTCTAATAGGCTAGGCGAACTTAACAAGTTCGCCTCTGATAGGATAGGCGAACTTGTTAAGTTCGCCTCTAGCAGAACTTACACAAAATTTTATCAACAGTTACAAAACATGTCCTAACAGACTCCCCTTTAACGGTTGCTAACAATTCTATCAAATACAATTCAAATACTCTAAGACTAAGACATATAATCTTCAAGCTCGTTGTCACCAGAATATGCTCCAACAAGGAGTGGCATGAGAAAGTGCCGGTGACAACATTGGTGAAGACTGGACAAATATTTTGTTACCCCGATTATGATTTCAAAATCATCTGTCCATACCATCCGGTGTGAATTGGGGAGGTATATAGGTGTCGGATGATCAACCGGGTACGTATTAGTTTTAATCTAATTTAATACGTTTGTGTTATATTATTATACTAATACATATTTTTTTTGAAATGTGTGGAACACTGAAGAGTGAAAGAACACGACAAGGCCCGCCTATAGAAATAAGAACATGAAGCACGGAGAATGTCCTCCTGACACACAGGGCATCGTTTTCGTTTTCAGAGCATAAGAAGAGAATTGTATGCATTTTTTTAAATTTAACTCAATTAGATAATGTATCTATTTAATAACTTATATTAATTAACTACCATAATGTTGTAGCGTGCGGAGTTGGGAGTGGATTCCCATATGGGCGTCCTCTACGTGAAGACCCACTCCAAGATGGTTCTGGTGACTGATGAGGTGGTCTAGCCTTATGAAAGGGCCCGTGAGTATTGGGTAAGTTTTTCCTTAATATAATACATTATGTGTTTCATTTTTATAAACTAACACTTCTGTTTTCTTTCGTTAAACTACAGGAGGATTTTAATAAACGAAAGAAGCAGGCGTCGGCTTCCGGGTCACAGGTTGATGAGACCATCCTATAGTTGGAGAGTACCGGAGGCGTCCGTAAGGGACGTTTATTTAAGGCGGGGACCACAACCGATCCCTATTATACCCTTATGGGCGAACCCGGGACGCACATCACCGGGAGATCAAATATTCCCACTCCACGCCACGTATGCATGCTATCATTATTAAGTTGTTTGATTTAGAATTAAATATATACTAACTTATAACGTACCGTTAATTTGTTTAACATGTGTAGGATCCCGCCATAGACGCCCAGTTCGCTGAGCTCTATCAGATAATCACTAGTTTGTCGGAAGAGATATGGGAGCTTCATGGAGCTTGCATGAATGATGATGCGTCCTATCACGGTCCTCACGATTAGCTGTTTTTCTTAATTTTTGTAAACAACAAATAGTGTAATAATTATTTTTATTAATAACACTTTTTGATCTATGGATGGTTTATTTGTGTATTTTGAATATAATAAATAATAATAATAATAAAAATAATTATTTACTTTAAAATTTAAAAAAATCAGCGATAGAAATCCATCGCAAATGTTAAAACTAGCTAGAGATAGATCCAGCGGTAATCTGTCGCAAATATGAAATCTGGCCAGGGAAATGAAGAACTTGACTGGAGAAATATCTGTCTGAAATCCGTTGGTAAAAGGACCGTCGGTAATAAGTCATAAAATTATTGACTGTATTCCATCAGAGAACGGATTCTCTCATGCAATTTGCCAACGGAGCATTACCGATGGAAACCCGTCGGAGAGGGCTATCACCGATGGATTTCCGACGAAAACTTCCGTTAGTTATAGTTTTGTTGTAGTGTAAGTGATTACGACTTTTATTGAGTCGTTAATTTTCAAGCACAACAAAATATAATTTCAAATGAAAATATACTTTGGAAGAAAATATAGTTACTTATATTTATATTTGAGAAAATAAAAGGCAAGCTGAAATATTTTTTCAATAACTTATATTTAAAGTCTGATTGAGAAAACTAAAGGAAAGAATGCTTTGAAGAAAATGTACTTTAAATTAACTTATGTTGAGAGTAAATCATTAAAGTAGTAATTTTAGTGTGGTGTGGTATATATCTATAGTGATATAAGAGAATGATCACGTCTACATCAATGATACGCACGTCTTGAGGTTGCATGTCTACCTTTTACTCGTGTATCAAACTTTATTCTCATTAATCCATACATAAATTCTAAGCAACTATAACTTATATATCACTTTTTCACTCATGAAGTATCATAAATCATCTCTTTGATGGTAGAAATATTCAATATTAGATGAATTTGGCTTTACTCGTGTGTCGTCCATTTTGAACTGTACCCGTATTTGTATGATGTGTTGGAATATCAAACATAATTAAGTGATACCTGAACATAAGTCATGTATCACAAAAAAAAAACCTTTCTTCATTTGATATAAAGTCATGTAAGAAAGACAATATGTTCATTTAAGCCCATATGCCCCCCCCCCCCCACACACATATATAGAGAGAGAGATTGTGATATGTGGGAGGTTTTTCTAAGAAGTCCCTAAATCAATATTAGAAATGAAAGCCACTAAAGTAATTTCGAAGGTGTTTCTAATCACAAGATCAATTGCTACTCATGGTTGTTTGTCGGGGTGAACTACTCATGTGGATGGTGATAGGTCTTATTTCATTAGATATCACAGCATTCAGAGGCAGATTGCACTTGACAAGGGTTAGCGTTTAGCTATTTCCAGTGTGTGATGTGTAGGACTTTGTTGTTCTACATGCCACATTATAGTTCTAATATTTTTGTTATATTCCTATGATCTCAAAGGTTGTAATCTTTGTTAGCAAATTCATTGAACATGGATGTTATGTACACTTTGAAAGCGCAATCCTTATTGTAGAGAATGGGAGTAGTTCATGATGTTTCTGACAATATGTTTGACCTCAAGTTACACTTTGTCTTCATGTACTCAACTTAGAAAAGGAAACACTTGTATACGTCCAATCCAACTAGCATGCCAATCTAAACGACATGTTCATTCTAAACATTATTGTGAACATGTCGATAGTGTTCATACATTCTCATCTTTTGATAAGTTAATATTGTTTATATATTTTTATGTCCTTAATAATCTGGTGATTTATGTTATCTTAACGTATGAGGGTCGGGATAGAATCTATCTTTTCCCAATTAAGGAAGAAATGGGTTAAAAATGACATGAAATAATCACTTTAATAGAGGTGTAGACCTTTTTAAAATAGTTTGATACGACCTCCTAATAAAGTGATTAGTTCACGCATTTTTGTCTCAAGTTCTTTCTTTTTTGAACAAAAATGGATTCCAACCAAGCGATGGTATTTTCCATAGCCGAATCATATTATGAAAATATGTATAAGTTATTATGGTTATGACATCATGCACACATTAGATATATTTGACATACAACTACATGTTTATGTTAGACTAGTATGCCTAAATAACATGTTATAACATTGCTATCGACCACGAATAAAAAAGTTACACCACGAGCAACGAACAAATTAATGAGACGTGTAAAGTGTTAAACGTTCCTGACACGAAATGGCAATGAGGTTTAATTATTTGAGAAATAATTAATTACAAGTGATTAAGGGTTATTAATTAATTTTAATTTTTGAATTACGAATTAATTATTTAATTATCAAAATAGTTGATAATTACTAAATAATTAAAGATGATTAAATAATTGTTTTTTAATTAAACCATTACTTGTTCCCTAAATCTCTAGGAAACTATAAATAGGAAGTTAGGGGTGAGATTAAAGATACATCTTTTGCAATTAGAGAATTAACAAAACCCTAATCCTCCCCCCAACACCACCTCGCCCCCACCACCTCGTCGTAGATGTCGCTGCTTTGTGTGACGTCGCATCTGCCACTGCCTTGTGCGTCGTCGTAGCGGATGCCGTCTTGAGTGACGCCGCAGCCGCTGTCACCTTTTTGTGTCGTTGAACCGCCGCCGTCGCAGTTGTATGCCTAGGACGAACCGGCTATCGCCGGTTCCTGTTTTCGGGTTAACCGCGAATAAGAAGAAAGACCAAAAGGGTTCGAGTCTCGGGTGTTTCGTGATTACCGGATCTAGCAACTAGGTTCGTTGTTTTGGGGTGTCTCATTTTTACCCAGACATTCAACTCTGAAAGATATAACCCTAATCTGGTCGTTGTTGTTTTTTTGGTTATATTTATTTTGCATCTGGACTCCTCATGGGAAGTTCAAAGTTCTGGTTTGATCTGGTTTATACATACGTTTTCGCTATTATGCTTATTCTGAAAACGTTAAAAAAACAGTGTACGAAACCCAACAGTTTAATGAAACATTTTTGAATGGATAAAAATGGAGGAATCGTGAGGTGTGATAAAATGATTATAATGATGATGAAACATCATGCGCCTAACCATGATTACAGTTTCAACGTAATAATCATATTCAACATAGTTTTTATGTAATTTAGGTTGTAGGGTGGCATTTTGTAAAGTTAAACATAAGGCTAGTGTTACCAAAATATCTCTAAGTGTTTGTACTCCAGAGGAAGAGAGTTTGCTATGGATGAAGAAGTTACTATGGAGGATGAATACTACGGATAACTGTCCTATGCTACAATGTCTAAGGGCTACTCTAGATAAATTCTACTTCGGAGAAAGAGTTAGTCCTGAGAAATTAATAACTGCTCCGGATAAAATACGAACAAGAACAAGGCTTGTACTCCGAAGAAGTTAAGTACTCTAAAGAGCTAACAAGTGCTCCTGACCAGATTATATGGCTCAGTATCATATTGTGTTTCTTCTAAAGGATCTTACTCCGAAGAATAATTGGTAGCTCAGAGGAGTTAGTTAGTTAGTATGTCAGCCTAGCATACTATAACTTAATATATACGCCAATTGTATGTACTCTAGCAAGCTAGTTTCTGTTATTTTGTTCTTATACTTGTTTGTGTTGATTGATCATTGAATTGTGTGATTCCACCACTTAATTCTATCACATAATTAAATTCTTATCAAATAACGATTCTACAATTGATATCAGAGCTTTCGGTGCTCTAATCTTTGAAATTGAGAAGAATTTCAAGGATAACTTGTTCGATTCTGTGAGTTTTGTTTTCGTGGGACAAATTCACATCAAATTGAGAATAATTTGATCTTTTTTGTGAAGAATTTCAATCCAAATGGCAACTATTTTGCAAATAGTCGCTGCTGATTCTTGAACAACTAACAAACCACCTAGACTAGAGTCTGCTGCGGAATTCGCAACTGGAAGCAAAGAATGGAGAATTTCTTGTATGTTATAGACTATAATCTTTGGAAATCCATCACTGAAGATCCATACTCTTCTATGATTGTTGCTGCTAAAGAGGAAGTGCAAGCATTCCCAAGGATATTTCAAGATTTACTAATGTTGAATTAAAGCTTAAATACAGAGGTATGAGAGCTTTAGGTCTTCTTAATATGGCTTTGTCAAGTGAGGTTTATCAAAACTTCAACACTCATAAATCTGTTAAAGATATGTAGAATGGACTTTCAAAGATGTATGAAGGTAGTGATGAGATGAAAATCAACAAAAAAAACCATGCTAAAGTGGCAATTTGATTCGTATATACCTGAAGAAACTCTAGTTGTTTAGTTTAATAGATATGTTAAACTAGTGTGTGAATTAAAAGCTGCAGAAGTTGAGTTGGATACTGCAGATGGTATGAAAAAGTTTATGACATCTCTGCCTCAGAAGTGGTTAGTCTATACTATCCTAATAAGGAGAATAAAAAATTTGAAAACCTATACTTTAAAAGAGGTGTATGAGGCCTTGTAGAATTATGAATTTGAGGCCAATCAACTGCAAGAAAACAAGAGTCTAGTGACTCAGCTAAAGGAGTAGCACTTGTTGCTCCAATGGTTGAATCTGTTCCTAAAACTATGTAGTATGTGCAATATCTAATTCATGTTTCTCCCGTGGTGCAAACAGTGTGTTCTAAGTATGCACATTGTTCTTGTGAGTCACAATCTCAAGATCATGTTGCTTCACAGGTCAGGAATGAGAATATGGCATTGTACTCAACTATTATGTCTAACTATGAAGTTTTTCTGGCTAGACAACTTTCTGTAACAAATTTTATAGGATAGGATCTTAAACAAAGTAATCCTGATGATCTAAAGGAATGAATATACATTGACACATGGTCATGGTATCTGTGAGAGCAAAAAGGTTCTTCAAGAAGACTGGAAGGGAGAACTTTGAAGCACATCCAAAGAACAATGTTGGATTGGACAAGAGCAAAGTTAAATGATATAGTTGCAACAAACAAGGTCACTTTGCTAGGGAATGCACTGCTCTCAAGATATCCTCCTTATTCAAGACAGGATTTCAGAATGGACAAGGATCTTCTAACACTTAGAATAAAGCCTCCACCTCAAGACCAACTGCATCAGTGTCACAACAATCCAACTTGGGAGGTGAGAATTATGATTGGAGTGCTCATAGAGAGGAAGTTATGAAGAACCAAACCATTTAGACTCTCATTGCAAACATCAATGAGATTTCTGATAAGGTAGTTGATAAATTGTGTTCTTCTAAATGTGCTGATATGATTTCATTTTGTAAGAAGCATAACCAGAGTCGTGTTAATGAACTTAATATATCTGAAAATAAATCAAGTGTTAAAAAATTCTGAAAAACTTTATAAAGAGAAAAATTGATGCTTTGAACAAAGATATTTACTGAATAACAAATCAAAAGATCATTTTAGAAATCCAACAAAAGGATCTTTTGGTTAAGCTTTATTCTGCTAGATCTGAGCTAGCTGTAGTTCAAGTGCACATTCATAAGTATGAGTTTTCCTTGAAATCTTTAGAGAACATGTTAGAAAAACAGATTCAAGAGAAAGTCAAGAGTGGTACAGGTTACAAAGCTGTCGCCTTTCCATTTAATGATAATTACACATGTATGCCTACCCCTAAAGTTGTACTTATCATTTGCCAAGCTTTTCTTTAAGTGCAAATTCAAATGTGATTACTAGTCAGAATGAGAAGACAAGTGATAGAGGGTGTGAGAAAGGGAAGAGTATTAGTGAGGATGTAGAAGAATTTGTCTTGAGATTTTGTGCTTTAGATGGATGTTCAGAAGACTTTGATATGAATGAGAATGGAGATGAAGGTTATGTAGATATGTCTCATATGTACCCTTATTCAATTGAGAAAAATTCAAATAAAACCGAGAATTTCATTTTCGCATGTGAAGAGGAAGTTTTTGAATACAAATTTGGAAAGTCCAATGTGGTTGGATCAAATGTATCATCTTCAACAAGTAAAAATTTAAAATATTTTGACTGTGAAAAGTAATGAAAAGGTTTTGAAAAACAAAAAACAATACATATGTGAAATCTATTTCAACACCTCATTCAAAATGGTTTTCAAAAGGTAACTCTAGTTCAAAAAAAATTTAATACTAAACAATTATCAAAGAAAACCATTTTGAAGGATTCCACCAAGAGGACTAGTCAAGGATCTATTCCTAAGGCTGTTTTTAAACCTGTTGAGATTTCACCTAAGAAGGTTAAAACTTTCTTTATCTGTCATGATGAGTTACATATAGCTATTGATTGTGCTTATAATCCTTTGATTAATATGCCAAAGAAGTCTGTTGATAGCAAAATAGGAGAGGTAAAGAAGCTTAACAAACCTAATCCATAGAATTCGCCACCAAAAGTGATTGAATAATTTAAGAAACCTCTTTCACCTAAATCAAAACCAACATGGGTGGTAAAAAACATGTCAAAGATTTGGTTTATCACAAGGTGAAGTATATTGATTCTTATGGAAGACCCAAGACCACAATGGTTTAGGTCCCTATGTCTAATTGATTCCTTTGAATGTGCAGAAGCAACCAAGAAGGACTACCAATATTTTAGAAGGAATCCACATGGAGGAAGAATTAATGGCCAAGAAAAAGTTTCAAATGGCTCAATAAGTTTTGAAGAAGTCAATTATCTAATGGAGCTCAATTACAATTTACTCAGTGTGTCCCAAGTGTGTGACAAAACCTATTCTATGTATTTCAACAACAAAAGTGTCTTATTCTCAAGTCAGGTTTTGTTATTCCTGAAGATATAATCTTTATGAGAGCTCTAAGGAATGGAATTCTTCACACTTCGGACTTGAAGAATGCTACTCTTTCTTCTGAATCTTGCTTTCTCTCTAAAACATCTGAGAGTGAATTTTATTTATGGCACAGAAAGTTAGGCAATACTAACTTCAAAAATATAAACCAGCCTGTGAAGAATGAACTTGTCAATGGTCTACCCAACAAGGAGTTTATTTCTTGATTAGTATAAATAGCTCAGGAGTGAACAAGGGAAGATATATCGGCTGAGGACAAGGATATATCGGATGCATAGTTGGTGAAGATGTTGAACATTTGAGATCTTGATTAGTATAAATAGCTCTATTGTAATGTACGATGTTACATTTCTTGTGAATCTTAGTGAATATCTATCTGAGTGATAGAGTGAATTTGTGTGAGTTTTACAATTTTCTTAAGAACAATCATTGCATGTTTGAGTGTTTATCAATATAATCAAGATGATTTGTATTTACATGATGATGTTCTTTATTTTTTCTTGATTCTTCATCTACCAGATTATATAGTGGGATTAGGTAATTTCGTGATCTGATTGATACACAACTATAGTTAATTTGTATAATCCGATGCTGACAGTTACACATGGATTTGTTTGGATCAACAAATGTCCAAAGTAAAGATCATAAGAAGTGATAATGGCATAGAGTTCAAGAAAAATGTTTTAGATTCTTTCTGTGAAGCTAAAGGGATAAAAAGGTAATATAGTGATGACAGAACACCTTAACAAAATGGTGTTGCTGAGAGAAGAAATTTAACTTTAATTGAAATTGCAAGAACTACGTTGGCTGAATCTAGGTTACCCGTTACATTCTAGGCAAAAGTAGTTAACACTTCCTGCTATGTCTCCTGCACCTGATATACATCATGACTGGCACAATTCTCCACCTCCTTTAACAAATGAGACAATGCCATAATAAGTTGTTGCTTTGAAAATTCAAAATGAAGCTCTTCAGCAAGCTATAGAAAGTTTAACTAACTTGGTTACAACCTTATATACTATAGTTCATTATGAAGTTGAAGTAATTAAAAGGCTCAAATAGAATTTTTTTAAGCTTTCTCACACTTAGAGTTCCAAATATAAACCTTTCAAAAGACTAGTCAGAGGACCCTCCTCCTCCGGCTCTCCTACAAGAATTTTAGAGTGTCTTCAAGTTCCTTCTTCATATGAAGCTGGAAGACATGGGGAGTATAAGGATGAAGAAGGTTATCATGATGTTGAAAATGTTCATGATGATGCTAATTACAGTCATTTTTATCCTCCTGACCATCAGCAAGATCAGCCTGAAGTCCCTGTAAGTGTTTCAAATGCTGTTGTTAATGAACTTTTTGATGAGTACGTTGTTGTTTTAGTAAAAGATAAGGGAAAAGGCACTGCAATTGATGATGATATTCAGTCTTCCCAAATTCTAGCAACTTTAATTGATGACAATTTGCAGATCAACAAGGATCTGGATGATGAATTTACAAGGAGGAGTCTCATGGAGATGCAAATTGAAGCTTATTTTGAGGAGATGGCAGAAAGAGAACTGATTGAAAACGATATGGCTGAAACTGCAGCTTCTTGACTAGCTTCAATTATAGCCAAAGAGTTAGAAGAGTAACAAATGAAAGAGATAAAGAAGGCTGATAGAGACTACGCTAAGACAAAAGGTTCTTTAGGGTATTAAAAGTACTTATACAAGAAGGCTTAAGCTTTCTAAGAAGTATAAGTCTCTAGAAAAAGAAGTAACTCTTGAAAAGATTCCTATGAAAATGTCTACACTTGAAACGATTTCTGTAACTCCTAGAGTTCCTGTTGTAACATTCTCAAGGAAGAAATCTATTCTAGTCAAAAGGAAGTTCAAGAAAACTGAAGATGCTATAATTTCTGACCTAGTGAAGTATCCTTTTCTATACAACAAGATTGATAATGAGAATGAAAAGTTTCATGAACAGGATACATACCTATATGAACATGGTTATAAAATACAGAGCTTGAAAAAAACTATTTGATATTCTTCTTGAAGGCAAATATTTTTCAGAACAGAAAACTTAGAAATATGAAGTTAGATACTTTGAAATCTCATGTTGAAAGAGTCAAGAAGGAAAAGGCTGAGAAACAAAGTGTGAAAGAGCCTGAAGTAATAAAAAAAGCCAGCGGTTACTAAACCAGAAACTGTAAATGTTGAAGCTGAGAAAGAGAAGTTGAAAGGACCCAAACCGGTTACCTCTCATAGTTGGCACACATAAGCATAAACATAGTTCTTAAACATTGAATTAAAGTCACATACATCGAAAGTCTTTTACACAACTTCATAGTCAAACCAGATACCTCTCATAGTTGGCACACATAAGCATAAACATAGTTCTTAAACATTGAATTAAAGTCACATACAACGGAAGTCTATTACATAATTTCATAGTCAATTAAAACTTTCAAAAACATCATTGTCTAAAACAAAAACTAAAGCCATGGGAATGTCATTCTTCTCAACAAACAACCATCCAACCATGCAATCTAAACCTTCATGGCTTCATACCTTCTCCTTTAGTTTATTACATGATGTGCATACTAAAAGTCAGCTAACGCCGATGAGTTCAAGTTTTCAAACATTAATAAAAGGGATCTTTCTTTCTCATGTCATTCATATAAAACATATTTAACGAAAACATACTATATAATACTATGCCAATACATCATAGTAAAAACATTTAATAACATACTTAATTATTCTGTGCTCTTTTCAGTCATACATTATATGTCTACAATTTGTTTCTGTCTCTGCTGTCCCCGAAGGAACTTCTGTTCTGTTGTCCACAAAGGACGTCTGTTCTGTTGTCCATAAAGGACTTCTGTTCGTAGAAATTGTTCCCTATGGCTCAACGTCTATAGGCGAATACCCATTTCTCTGTGTCCACAAAGGACTTCTGTTCTCATGTGACGTCGTCACCAGAGTAACCGTCGTTACTCTAATTATACCAACTGCAACATCACTAGTTACAGTGATAGCTAACTTGTCAAGTTCGCCTAATGGAATGTTTAGGAGAACTTGATTAGCGAACTTGCTATGTTCGCCTAAGGTGTTTTATGTGAAGTTAGTAAGTTCGCCTGCAGACTCACTTAGTCTATAAGTTGGACATATTGTGTTCATTTGTAGGTAAACATGAAATCCTAACCAGAGAGAGTTTCTATAATATCTCACATCGGTTGAGGGGGAGAACAAAACCTTCCATATAAGGGGGTGGATACCTTCTCTATCAAGACGCGTTTTGCCTGGGCGAGCAACTCGTCGGGTGAAAAAAAATCGTGAGTTCCTGGATTGGCAACCCATCGGGGGCAAAGCGGACAATATCTTGGTACGGTTTGCTTGGGCTGTTACAGATGGTATCAGAGCCAGGGGCCGGACTGGTGTGCCAGCGAGGGCGCTGGGCTCCGTAAGGGGGTGGATTGTAATATCCCACATCGGTTGAGGGGGAGAACGAAACCTTCCTTATAAGGGGATGGATACCTTCCCTATCAAGACGCGTTTTTCCTGGGCGAGTAACTCGTCGGGTGAAAACAAAACCGTGAGTTCCTGGATTGGCAACCCATCGGGGGCAAAGCGGACAATATCTAGGTACGGTTTGCTTGGGCTGTTACAGTTTTTCCGTGAGCGGTGAGGGGTTGGACATTGAGCTTAATAGATAGATGTAGACTCCTTCGGGATTAGTCATTTATCATGAATAAAAGATCGTTAATGTTTTCATCTTATCTGTTTTTGTTTATGATTGGTTGACTCGCACATGCTTCTGTCTCTACATAGAATCTAGAGTAATGTATTGATCATGGATGTTGTATGTGTTTGGACGCTCCACAGGGACTTTCAATTCTTCGTGCAGGGCTACCATTATTCTTTCCTCAGATCATGGCACATCTTGTTAGTCCCGGGGTGTATAGAGTAGCGAGACTTATGAGCCTCGTCAAGAATCTTGACTCTAAGCTCACCACTCTTGGGTATCCATATTCTTCCAAACCGGGTCCGTACACTGTATGTATTGGTATATAACTTTTCTTGCTGACATACTACCCTTTCTCACCTAATATTTTCCTCCTTAAGAGCTTCAGTCTGGGCACGTTCTGTTTCTGTCATGAAGTCTGGTGTCATGACTAGCTGATATGCCTTTACCCTAATAGGAGTTGACGTATCCTTTCGACTTAGGGCGTAAGCAACTACATTTGCCACGGGGGCATTTGTCAACCCAAAGGACATCACGAGGAACTCGAAGTGTCCATAGAGCGTACCAAAAGCAGTTTTCGGTACGTCCTCTTCTCTAACTTTCAACTGATGGTAACCCGACCTGAGATCAATCTTTGAGAACTAACTTGCTCCTTACAATTAACTAAATAGATCGTCTATCCTCGGTAGTGGGTACCGGTTCTTTAATGTGCGCTTATTCAACTCTTGGTAGTCTACTCCACAGGAACTTTCAATTCTTCATGCTGGGTTGCCAGTATTCTTTCCTCAGATCATGGCACATCTGGTTGGTCCCGGGGTGTATAGAGTAGCGAGACTAATGAGACTCGTCAAGAATCTTGACTCTAAGCTCACCACTCTTGGGTATCCACATTCTGCCAAACCGGGTCCGTACACTCTATGTATTGGTTTCTAACTTTTCTTGCTGACCCACTACCCTTTCCCGTCTAATATTTTCCTCGTTAAGAGCTTCAGTCTGGGCACGTTCTGTTTCTGTCATGAAGTCTGGTGTTACGACTAGCTGATATGCCTTTACCCTAATAGGAGTTAACGTATCCTTTCGACTTATGGCGTAACAACTACATTTGCCTTTCCCGGGTAGTATAGTATCTCGCAGTCATTATCCTTTAATAGTTCTAACCACCGCCTATGTCGCATGTTCAAGTCTTTCTGCTCGAAGAAATACTTTAAGCTCTTGTGATCCAAATAGATGGTGTTTTTAATCCCATAGAGGCGATACCTCCAAATCTTTATAGAAAATACCATAACAACATGTTCCAAATCATGGTTTTGGGTTGTTGACCTCATGATTCTTTAATTGCCACGATGTGTATGCGATTACTTTACCTCTCTTCATCAAAACACATCCATGTCCCTGAATAGAGACATCGGAGTAGACTACCAGATCTTCGTTACCATCGGGTATCGTCAAGAATGGAGCATGTGCCAACTTCTTCCTTAACTCTGTATGGCACTATCTTGGGTTGGACCATATTCGTACTTTACCTCCTTTCGGGCCAGCTTGGAAAATGATGTGGCCAATTTAGAGAAATTCCTTATCTCGGTCGGTGTCTTTGGGATGTCCGATAGTAGCCCGCCAATCCCAAGAAACTCCTTATCTCGGTCGGTGTCTTTGGGATGTCCCGATTTCTCACCGTTGCTATATTAGCGAGGTCCACCGTGATCGCGTGCGGGTTTATGATATGGCCTAGGAACTGAACTTCCCTAATCCAAAACGCGCAGTTAGAGAACTTTGCATACAACTTTTCTCTCTGCAACATATCCAATACTTCCTTGAGGTGACAAACATGATCGCCTTCACTCTTCGAGTAGACCAGTATGTCATCTATACACTATCACTGACCGACCCAACATGGGATGACAGACTTTGTTCATCATTTCCATGAATGTCGCGGGGGCATTTGTTAACCCAAAGGATATCACGAGGAACTCGAATGTCCATAGAGCATACAAAAAGCAGTTTTAAGTATGTCCTCTTCTCTAACTTTCAACTGATGGTAAGGCGACCTGAGATCAAACTTTGAGAACTAACTTGCTCCTTGGAATTAGCCAAACATATCGTATATCCTCGGTAGCGGGTACTAGTTCTTTACTGTGCGCTTATTAAACTCTCGGTAGTCGATACACATACGCATACTACCGTCTTTCTTCTTTAAAAATAACAATGGTGCATCCCAAGGTGAAGTGACTGGCCTGATAAATCCTTTGTCCATGAGTTCCCCTACCTGAGTCATCAGCTCTTTCATCTCTAGTGGAGCAAAACGGTAGGGATCCTTTGCAACGGGCTAGGCTCCTAGTGTCAAATGGATCTGAAAATCTGTCTCCCGATCGGGTGGCATCCCAGAAAAGTCCTCCAGGAACCCCAACGGAAAATTGCACACCACGGGTACATATTTCAGTTCTGGCACTTTCTGTCTATCATCTATGACGTACGACAAGTAAGCCTCGCAGTTGTGTCTCATAAAACTCACTACTATGATCATAGAGATTAATTTAGGCGCTGTACTATCTATGTCCCCTTGAACCGTAATTAGACTACCATTAGGGGCTCGCAGGTGGATCATCTTTCGTATACATATAATACTTGCTTCATTGGCAGCTAGCCAATCCATACATAATATGACATCGAATCCTCCTAAGGAAATAAGAAATAACCTAGAAGGAAATTAATGTCCCTCGATTCCTATTAGGCATTTATGTACGGCTTGTGTTACTTTCGTTATTATACCAAAAACATTTTCTATTTCAAAAGTTTGTGTTATGGTTCAAATCGTTCTTTTTATTATGTTAGCAAATTTTGTGGCAATGAAACTCTTACTAGCACCCGAATCAAATAATACGGAAGCATAATGACCATTAACGAGAAACGTACCTGACACGACATCAGGGTTGTTCTAACTTCCTCCTAGGTTAAGGCATAGGCTCTAGTCCATGCCTTCAGTCTTTCAGCTTCCTTTCCTCTATCAGTGCTTGCTGTCTTGGGTCAGCGAAAATCTTTGGCAAAATAACCATTATCTCCATAGTTATGGAATTTTCCCTAGCTCACAGAACTTGAAGCGCTGGTACAGTCGCGGAAGTAGTGTCCCGTCTTGCCATAACGGTAACATATGTTCAACCCAAACTTGCACTCTCCAAAGTGCTTTTTACCATAATTCCCACAAGTTCCCGTCTCCTCAACTCTTGGCTTCTTATTCTTTGATGTAGACCAATCCATGCCCGATTGCTTGGTGGTACTGGGCCATTTCCTATGAGTTTCAGTGGGGTTTGTGCCTTTAGCGGCCACATCATCAAATATCTTCCCACTCAATGCTACCCCAGATTCAAAGTCTCAAGGGTGTTAGCATTGATAATCATGCGAACTCTCGGAGGCAGCTTTTAAATGTATCATCTGATTCTCCTCTCCTCAGTGCTCACCAAGTGTGGAACCAACTGACTCAATTCATTAACTCCGGAGGTGAACTATCAGTGCGTCATGCTTCCAGCCTTGAGCTCCATGAACTCTATCCCCACTTTGTCAATCTCATTCTAGGGATAGAGATTCTGAATTATCAGTGCTTTCAAATTGTCCCACTTTATCTTCTCAATCTCCCTTTCAGTTTTGGCTTTCTTGACATTCTCCCACAAGCTCAATGCCTAAAACGCGAACAAATGTGCAGCAAATTTCACTTCCTGATCTGCACGGCATTGGCTCATCTTGAAAACTGCACTCATACGGTCTATCCAGTAGTAGGCAGCAAGTCAAAAGTTGGCGGGTTACAATTCTGGAAGGACTTGCATTCGCACCCGCGCATTGATTCATAGTCTGAGTCATCACTGTCAGACTAAGTTGTTACTCTGTTTCTTTCCTCGTCCCTCAGGACTCTTCCTCTTTCCAACTCATTTTTTTCAGTGCATTCGTCAGCGCCGCCAGTAGAGTGATTTTCAGAACTGCAGCAACTTCATCGGCTATGCCTTCCTGACTATCGGCTCCAGAACTAACCCTTCTTCATTGTTCGGATCAGTGTTGGTTAAGTTGTGCTCATTCTCAGTGTGAGCTGACACTAATCCATGGACGGAAGGTTCACTTTCCTCCACCTCTACTCGATTGACTCGGGTTCTACCTCTATGACCAGTACGACCGCCTCTCTTTCCTCCAACAATAAGCGTTTCTAGCTACGAACAAGGAATACCCATATCATCATGATAGGTAATTATTTAGAATACCTTGAGTAATGTAAATTACTAATTACAGAGACCGGTATGAAATTACTAATTTACTTTACTACTCGGGTTCTAAACATTTCCCGTCAAGTGTACATTCACATCCAAGTTAATGTTTTATTATAAGGCATCCACTATTTACTTTCACTGACTAGTTTCTGCTCTAAGTTTTTTTTTACAGTTTACTGTGTCCACTATTTTTTGTACTAATGCCTTTTATGTTCAATTCTCATGGCTTGGTTGCTCTGACTGGCATCCTATTCTCTGTCCCATTCTCAGTTTGAGTCCAGACATTTTGGTGAATGTCCGAATATCTCAAACTATGACTCTAATACTAGCTTGAAGGACCCAAACCGGGTACCTCTCATAGTTGGCACACATAAGCATAAACATAGTTCTTAAACATTGAATTAAAGTCCCATACAACGAAAGTTTATTAACTAATTTCATAGTCATATAGAACTTTTAAAAACATCATTGTCTAAAACAAACACTAAAGCCATGGCAATGTCAGTCCTCTAAGAAAACAGCCATCCAGCCATGTAATTCATACCTTCTCCTTTCCTTTATCACCTTATGTGCATACTAAAAATTAGCTAATGCTGGTGAGTTCAAGTTTTAAAACATTAATAAAAGGGGTCATTCTTTCTCATGTCATTAGTATAAATCATATTTAACGAAAACATATTGTATAATACTATGTAGATACATCATAGTAAAAACATTTAATAACATACTTAGTTATTATGTGCTCTTTTATGTCATACATTATATATCTACAATCTGTTTTTGTCTCTGCTGTTCCCGAAGGAGCTTCTGTTCTGTTGTCCACAAAGGACTTATGTTCTGTTGTCCACAAAGGACATTTGTTCTGTTGTCCACAAAGAACTTATGTTCGTAGGTATTGTTCAATTTGGTCGATATCCATAGGCCGATACCCACTTCTTTGTGTCCACACAGTACTTTTGTTCTCAGATGACCGTCATCACAAGAGTAACTGTCATTACTCTAATTCTACCAAGTGTAACACCACCAGTTACAGTGCCCTGCCGGGCACTGTCCCCGTTATTCATATGGCAGGCATCATGCCATGACATTGCCATAGGCTTCGGGTAGTACAAGTCTGTAGGACTACGCTACTACCGTAAGACTTTCTTATGTGTAACCATACTCTCACATATTAGAATTTATTTGACTTATCTATTTCTTTTCTGTTTGTTTGAAAAACATATAATTAAATAAGCTTGTTCCCTGTTTTTTCTTTTGTTCATAAAACGTTCTGTTAAATAAACTTGTTCTCTGTTCTCTTTCTGCTATTTAATAAATATATAGTTTATATAAAACTGTTTTCTGTTCTTTCTCTTGTTTATAAAACCTTTAGTTCAATAAACATGTTCTCTATTATCTTTCTATCATTTATAAAACATTAAGTTAAATAAACATTTTCTTTCTTTTCTGTTAAGTTTAAGTAGTAAAATATATTGTATTATAAACGTCTAATTCTGAGTATGCACACCACCTTAAAACAGTAAAAAAAAATAAAGATTCTTGATTCCCCTATTAAGCTAGCTCAAATACGCTATCAACGGATCAACTGGTGTCGCTCAGAATCTAGATTGATTGTCAAAATGTATCAGGTCTAAACTTTATTCTAATTTTAGCGAAACTAGGTTAGTTTTGCTTCCACTACCCTAAGTGAAACTAGGTTAGTTTCTCTACCACAGACCCAATGAAACTAGGTTAGTTTCGCCTCTGGGATACTCAGCAAAAGTAGATGTTTCACTTCTATAGAACCTAGCTAAACTAGGTAGTTTCGCCTGGTCTGTTTCATCCCCTTCGCAGAAAACCCAAGATTTGCATGTTGAGTTCGAAACAAACAAGCTCGTAACTTTTTACGTACAGAACGTTCGTTTACTATTCCTATGTCTAGATCTAAAGTTTGTTTCCCGTTTCATATGTAAAAATATCATATTTATGGTTTAAACCCGTTTTTAACCCAAAACCCACTTTTGAATAAAAAACATAAGTTTTGGTCGGAATTGTTACTTTTTTCGCTGTTCCTTTTGCTCCTTGTCTTCCACGTATGAGCTACAACAATGGTGGAGTAAGAACCGAGGCTTAATGAAGAAGGTGAACGTCATACCCTGATCCACATCGGTTTTCCCGCGAGGAGTGACTGTCAATGATCATCGATACCTGTTACATTGAACGACCTCTAAATGGTTTTCAAAATCACTCCTTGTAAATAACATTCAAAATAACAATAAGTTTAACAGAGTTTGAAAATACGGAATGAAATGTGTTGAAGTAAATGAATTGTTTCAAAATATAGAAATGATAGTGTTTAAAGTTCCCAAAATTCATGCTCGTAGTAAATGCATGAGACTCCATGTGAATGCAAGCCTAATCCACATGCGTAAATCAACGACCTGAGAAAACATGCTTAAACGGGTCAACATAATATTGGTGAGTTCACAGGTTTGTATGTAATAGGTAAAAAAAGTAATAGTCCACATATCTACTCATGATTTGATTGTTGATCAGACAATATGACAAAAATATGATAAGCATTCATCGAAACCTATGCACAAGTAAATAATGCAGTAACATGCATTTTGCCTCTAGTGTGCCTAGCACAGAATTGATTAGGTCAATTAAACCCAGTAGTACTATTCATGATTACTTCGTTAGGTAACATAATTAACGGTTCGATTACGAGAGGACTTTGTGCGTAATTGCACCAACTTATATATTCATGTGAAATGAAGTAGTGTAACATATGACTAATGCGATGAGAATGATATGTAATGTAACACGTAAAGCTAGCAAAAGTCCTAAATGAAAACCGACCTACTCGAGCCCTAGGAACGTTAAGGCTATAAGGTCCATGAAATGTAAAAGTTGGTTATGTAACTATATGCATCCAAACGACTCAATGTTGAAACATAATATTGATGTTTTAAAAAGATTTGACCAAGTTTGACCTGACGACCCGTTGGTGATACGTTAAAGTTTTGAAAGTATATTTAAAGGACTTTACATACAAGAACCATTATGATATGTCATACCCTAATCTATCATACTAAAGTATTTACATACATTCATGTATCAACTAGCGACATACTTAACACGTATACTGCAAGTATTAGGGTTTCATGTAATGAAATCAAACCAAGTAATATAACCTAAACAATTTTCCTAAATGTTTAGTAATATCATGTTAAGCATACTAGAACCTTCAAAGATAATTGAAGACTTGAAACTCGGTTTTTGAAGTACAAAAGTTTCCTTATTTGGAAACTTAAGCTTTTTTATACCAATATAGCAACATTGAACAAATAGTAACAACTCATGAAATTTAACATGTCCAAGCACTCCTAACATATTCTAACTCATCAATATGACACATAAAGCAAGTATGCGGTTTTGAATTCAATAAAGTTTCCATTTATGGAAAGGTATCCCATAAACATCAAACAATGTTTTCTAAATACGTATTATCATGCAAATCATTTAACTAAGTGTTAACAACACCATTAAACCTATCCTTAGCATCCATAGCACATAAACACAACTTTGAAAGAAATAAAGTTTCCATTTATGGAAACTTTCCATATGACAATAACCAATGGTTTAACACCTAGCAAGCGTATATTTCCCTTCATTAAACGTAACTAGAACATTTAAACATGTCAAAACAATTTATAGCTCATAGACTCAAATTTGAAACCAATAAAGTTTCAATTTATAGAAACGTGCTAAATGATGAAATAAAATGATTTAACCAACAAAACTCATGTTTTTCACATATTCTATAGCTACTATAACATTCTAGTACAATAAAGATCTATAACAAGCATTTCTACAAATATGAACACAACAAAGTTTTCTTTTATAGAAACGTCACATAACTCAACATAATCAAGCTTTGACCAACAATATGTACCAAAGATGTTATAAAATACATTATATTGCAAAATCATTGGTTGGTTTGTGTTTAAAGACACAAAAATGACGCTTTTGTTTGGATGGTTAGTTTAATATAACCATATGTATAAAAATGAAAGAAATCATAGCTTACAAATCCGAGATATGTTGATGAAATGGTTTTTGTTTAGCTTGTAATACCTCAAGAACACTTGAAATCCTCTTGAAAATGGCTTAGATTACAAGAATAAGATTTGAAATGGTGGTGGCTAGGTGGTGAAGGTGGCGGACGAACAAGAGAGAGAGGGGAGAGGGTTTTAGGGTTAGGGTTTTGCAAAAGTGGTGGACGCTTGGTTATAAGGTGTATTATAAGGGAATTGGGATTAGGGTTTCTTTGTAAAAATAGTTTTTATAAAAGAAAAACTTTATAATATAAAACAAATAAAAGGCTGAAAATAATAAGTTTATTATGTAAACCATTTCAAATTTGTAAAATTTCGTTTCAATTGTCGGTACATATCGCGTATCCGCTATACTGCGTTAAAAATAAAAGATTCTCTAAAAATTTCTGACAAATTAATCTAAGCATGAAATGTTATATCACAGTATTACATATAATTTATACACTCCAAATATATGTCAAAGTATTAATTTTGTAATTCACCAACGTTCGTGCGAAAGGACGCGTGTGTGATCCGGTAATTCTCCGAATTACCGATACATGAAATGAAATGAAATGAAGTGAATGGGCTTTGCTATGCAAGAAATGAACTTAATCACTCTATATTCAAGTATGATGCATGTATAACTATGCATAACCATCTAAGAGTCGGGGACGGATATTGACCTGAAATTACCGGGTGTCACAGTGAAGCTTTCTCTCTCCAACTTGTATATGGAAAAAGGATGGAATGAGGGATGTAAGGGGAGGGTGGTGGCTAGGTTAAGGGCCCCCACTTCCCATTCCATCTTTTGAATTATTACAAGTCTAGTCCTTCGTCCTTAATTTCCGCCTTTTAAAATCTTAAATCGGGTGTCGGTTTTTTTCTAGATGTTACAAAATTCTAAAGACTCAAAGAAATTTGAATTCTTTAAAAGACCATAGGAACCTGCTGGTAATGACAGGTTAGTAGAAGTGACAAAGGAAGATGAAATGAAATCCTTATGGTTGTATATAAAGAAACATAGGCTACAAGTTGATGACTCACATAGGGGAGACATAAAGTGGCTAAGATTCCAAGTAAATAAACATAAAGTCTATGAAGCTCAACTAGCAAAAGGATATTTACCTATCATGTCTAAGACAATTATTGAGGCAAAATATTCAGAAGTATAAGAAAGTCAGGAGATGGTATAATCTGGATATCATCAACAAATGCTCTACTAAAAAATTAAGAAAAATGATTGAGAAACTAAAGGAAACCCGAGAGCTTAAAGAGAAAAGGCAACATCAAAGATAACAAGAACAAATGCAAAGAGGGCGAGATTATGTAAAATTGAAGAATGTTCTTGAACAAAGAATGGAAAAGAACCAACAAAAAGAAAGTCTTAAACTGGATTTCTCTCAACAAGATAAAGCCTTGAAAGTAGGATTGAATGAAATTTATGCTCCAAATGAACCTAAAGATTAAAAGATAGTTGATTCTATAAGTAAAGAAATCTATACATCTTCAACTAGTGATAAGAGAAAAGTCAGTGAAGAAAATATATCTACTTGGTTTAAAAGCCAAAGGATTGAGTTTCCAAAAGAAACTACAAGAACCGTTAAATCCTTTGACTTTGGAATAGAGAACTTCAAAAAATAAGTACTTAGAGAAAAGGTTGTGAATTGGAAGTACAATATGGATAGGGATTTTTTCATCATCAGAAGAACCAAAGGAAAACGCCAACACTTCAAAGATGGTTATGAGCTAATGAAACTTCTCTTGTCAGATTTGAAAGACTTAGCCAAGATCAACATGCATAAACTGGTGGTTTCTCTAGAGGTAATAATTTTGAAAGTTATCTCAGAAAACAAGCAAAAGATAACTACAAAACAATTCACAACCAATCAAAAGGAGATTGACATATGCCTATAGTAGTAGACATGTAACAAAGTTAGAAGATTCTTTATTACCATCAGTGTCATCTCAACCAAGACAAACTTCCCAAATACCTTCTGTAGTTCTCCCTCAATATAATGAAAGAAGAATAAAAAATACCAGCTCTTAGCAACCCTTTATCAAAATGTATTATGATGGGTGTGAGTTTGTTATTGAAATGGAAGATCAGTAAGAAATAAGGGTCTTTGCAGCAAGTGAACTTAAATGGTTTACTAGAGAAGATATATGCACTTGGAAGGATGGATATTCTTCATGATCCACAAGATCAATCTTAAGTGGTTTTTTCTTATATGTGCATTAGAGAATTTGCTGATTAAACGAAGGATGTAGGAGGTATTTGGTAAAAATCAACCTAGTGGGAGATTGTAAAGTCAAACATAAGGCTGATGTTGATAGAATATCTCAAAGTGTTTGCACTCCAGAGGTAGAGAGTACTCTAGATAACTGTCTTATGCTACAAAGTCTAAGGAATACTTCGGAGAAAGAGTTACCCTGGAGAAAGACTTAGTCATAGGAATTTAACTGTTGGGGTTTCGTGCTAGGGTTTCAAAATAATTTTAAAACAAACATGAACCGATCTAGTCCAAACCCTATACCGCCCCACCAGGAGTCCAGATGCAAACCAAATATTCAATACACATCCATTGGGGATTCAAGATTATACCTTTCGCGAGTAGGAAACGGAAACCAAGATGTAACACCACGTGATAACAACTTGGTCGCTAGATCCGGCTCCACGAACTAAACCCGAGACACTAATCCACCCATACTAAAAACGGATCTCTATCCGTCTTTTCTCTCGCGTCTCTCGAACACCAAAAACGAACCCAATTCGTTTAACTCCTTCCAATAACCCGATGTCACCACCTATGTAAACAATGATAAAGACTTATCTAACGATACTGGTGGTACACGACGGTTCCTAGCGGCTCATAGATAAAACCCGATAACCGAGTCTCCCGG
Organism: Smallanthus sonchifolius; assembly: GCA_023525975.1. Classification (NCBI taxonomy): domain Eukaryota; kingdom Viridiplantae; phylum Streptophyta; class Magnoliopsida; order Asterales; family Asteraceae; genus Smallanthus; species Smallanthus sonchifolius. The sequence continues at coordinate 94,519,439 of CM042021.1, read as the reverse complement.
TGGTTTGTCAAGAATGGCGCAAGGCAAGTGAATGGTAGAACGGCGCGGCCCTCACGACCACGAAGGTGGTTGCGATCAGAGAAGGTAGCGGGCCAACCCGGCCCTTGCAGCGGTGTTCTGGTCTGTGATGCCACGGCGAACGCAGGTGGTGGCCATCTGACGACGTCGAAAGTGGGTGGTGCCGGTGCTTGAGAGGGAGGGGAGGAATTAGGGTTTAGTAATTATTCTCCAAGAATAAAATTTGGTCATTCTAATTCCCTTGCCTACATCTTGTAGTTAAAATTATTAGGAAACTTAATCCCCAAGTTAGTGTTTAAGTTTGAACTAATTTATTTTAAGTCCTTATTGTTATCTCATAACCACAAATAACCGACACTTTGGTTAATTATTTAAAAGATCAATATAAATACATTCAATTAACTTTTATAATTAATTGTCTACATATATCCAATATATATATAACTTAGTTATTCTGTATTTCTAAATTACCGGATCAGTTAATTTAGTCGTTCATAATTCCAAATTACGATCTCTCTTTGCCATTGATTATCCCAGATAAACTTAGATGATTATTTCATAAATAATCATTTGCCTATCAGTTCAGTTTCGTGTAAGGCTCGTTTAACTATTAAACGACCTTTCATATATATTGTTGTTCGTGGTGTCACTGATGGCGTGTAGTTTTAAGAACGAATGACTAAAGAACATAAACATACCATTATATTAATAAGTTAAACATTAACATGCACCAAATTCATCTTCACCTAAACAATACAAAGGGTTTAGCCACGAATGGCCATACGAACTAGCATAATGCTGAGTTTCGTAGGCTCCCCTATTGCGAAAAAAGCGGAAGAGCCTCTCTACTCTCTGCTACTACTCTAAGACTATTGAAACCGAGTAATTATATCAATCTTGAGGTGTGGTAAGGTGTGTGGAATGAAAAACCCAAGCCATGTATTTATAGGCCTCAAAATGAGCAATGCACTATCGTGTATTGGATTGCACGGGCGTGCAAACACCTCGGGAATCAAAAGTGTATAAATGGTAGTGTATAGGTTCCTTGGGGAGCAAGTTAGGCATTTCATGACCGTGCAATGGGATGCACGGCCGTGCATACCCTATTTGCCCATGTTTTGTCTTTTAGATGCTTGTTTGACTGGTTCCTGACCTTGATGTTGGGGGTCAATCGGATTTGCTCATTCCAAAAGCTTGATTTCTTGATGTTTTTGAGCGGTTTTTGTTGTTTATCTCAGGACATCGTTTAACATGCAATTGTGAAATATAAACGCTTTAATTATCAATTGCAAGGCTTTTGTTCCATTAGTACCATAATATGGGGATTATTATGTATGCAAAACATGTATAATTTAGGGTATACCAGTTACTCTTTGGATCTTATATCGATGGCCGTGTTGTCGAGTGTCTATACTCGGGCATACAAGTCCAACAGACTCCCACTTGCATGAGTTTCGATCATTGTCAACACAGATAGTGGTGGACGTCATGATATATCTCACTGCCTCCATTAAGATACCACGTTTTGTGAAAACCGTCTCCTATTCCCGAGTATTCTAAGTACCCTTACTTAACTATTCGTAATAGTTATGATAATCTCTCAACTATCCTTTTTGTAATAGGCATTTATCGAAGATGAGACATGGATCATATCATCATTCTCATATAGTGTTCAATCATTCTCCTTCTCGATCCAGAATCAAAGTGGTCTATCAAACTCTTAGTTTGGGCTTTTCCACGCACATATACCAGTTTGAATCAACGAGGGCGCCAGAGATGTCTCCCACTTACTAGTGTAAGGGAACATAATTCCATCTTGACTACATACATTTATCACTAAACTTTAGATATGCTCCCAATGTTGATCCTTATTTCTGCCTGGTCAAAGTACAACGTTAGATTATGTCAAAGAGCAATCCTTCATAGAATCAAGTTCTAGTATGTATCTCAGGTCAGAGTATACAATGGCAATGTCATTTTCAAATCTACTTATGATTTTGATCTATGAAGTAGTTTGAAGCGAGTTAATTCCAATATCCATTCTTTAATGAATATCTGTGAATTTGGTCTGCAACACTTTGGACATTCATTCTAAATGAACAAACCAACTGATTCACAATAGTCTTGATTTTATTTCATTCCCATAAAATTAATAGACTACGGAAATTTAGAATAACAGTTATTCAAGGATCTTAAACGTACTAAAAACTCGAACTCAGTGACACAATGATTTTGATATTAACCGTTAATATCCAAGTCATTCTAATGTAACTTTTACAATTCAAGCAGAAAATCTAAATACTAATCGATCTATTCTCTTATTTGACTATCCAGATCAAGCATGCGTCTTAACTCTTAAGACTCTGGTTTGGTTCAACGGGTGTGTCAAACTAAGATCCAATCTTCATTATTTAATATGACTCTAAGTTTCATGATTCAGTTTATGAAACTCATAAGGAAACCGTTTGGAACTCTTTCCAATTCTTAGAAGCTATCTAAACTCTTTCTGAATAATGCATTCTAATGTTTCCAGACTACAACATCTCATGTTGCATCGTAATTACCATTGGAACTCTTCCATTGAAACTTTGGTAATCTTATGGAGCTTTAATCATTCTCAATGATTTCCCTTTTGGTGTTTATATCTTAACTTTTAAGATGGGTGTCTTTGACTAATAGGACATCATAACCTTTATTATCTTGTCCTTGGCTCAACAACTTTTCTTATTGTAAAAACACTTCATCATAACTCTTTATGATGTTTACCAATTTATGCTTCTCAAGCATTCCCTATTATACCGATATAGTTGATTTCAAATTCTTTCATCATATGAAAGTCTTGACATAACTCATTATCTCTTAGATGAATCCTAAATGAAAGTCCTACTTGTTCAGATGTGGATTCAACATCTAAGCCATCATGAAATGATATTTTGAAAAAGATCCCTATCTTTCTGAATATGATTTCATATTTCTATGTGTATTATGCATCTGTGTATTCCAAATATCAGAACTTAAGCAACTCTTTGCTCATTGTCCAAGAACCAGGTATCCATTTGTGAGGGATAGTTTTACTCCATCTTACTCTTAAGATTCATAAAGTATCAATGACCTTTTAAGAAAACACACGAAAAACCTTTTTCGTATAGGTGTTCATAACTTCCTATCCTTAACAGTTTGTAGGACTCTTCCTAGTCCATGTCTTATATGGCTTGGTTTTACCTGTTATGTATGAACTTTTAGTTTTAAGCTAATGTTTGCATTTTAGACTAATTAACCTGGATAGCTGATGTCTTCATCTTATGACTAAGTGTGTAAACATGATCTAGGAGATCATGGTTTAAATCGTTCAGTCGTATAGTAACTGTAACAATTATCGTTCTTAGATCTTATCTCATAAGATTCTTTCAAGAGATGATGATGAAACACTTTCAAGTGATTTGTTTTAGACTCGTTCTTGGTATCCATTAGATCCGGTCTAATATTTATCTATATGACTTGAGTAACATATGTCATATGTTTTATATCTCATATCTTTATATGTTTGAATTCTCAATTCAAACATGGCAACTTGATATTTCATTAATAACTTATAATAATAAGTCTAAATTTTATAAATAAAATCATTCGTTCATGCAATACTTAAAAGAAAATAAAACCGGAAATTAAATTGTTCCAAACAAAATAATCATAACATCATCCGATGATGTATCTTGAAAGTTGAAACTTGAATCCTTTGAATCTTCACTATAACATGATCTTCAAGTTTCATCCATCTTTCTTTTCTTCTCGCTTCCATCCTGTCCTTTCGTCTTTGCAAAAATGAACTTGCATGTCTTAAAAGTCTAATTTGTAAAAGATAAAAGAAATAGGGAACTGTTTTCGGGATACCTGAAGTGAATGACTTAAAACATTCTCTTGCTTTAGCTGCCTCAAGCATCTGTCTAACAAACATCTTGGTTTAGAGAATTGTTTCTTGGTTTCACCAATAGCTTTGCCCGTGTCCATGTCCTCGACAGTCTCATCTTGTACATCTTTGCTTGTGGCGGACATGTGAAGACCATCATTAAACATTCCTATAACGATGTCATCACTGACTAATGTCGTAGGGCAGATCTAATCCCTGAGTTGATAAATGCCAACATTAGGTCGGATACGACTCTCATATCATCCCTAAATTTTCTCCATGCTTCTTGAACAAATTTGCTGGCATACCCAGATGGCTCCTTAGGAATTGGGAACTTTAGAACGTGCAACTTCTTATTTGTCTTAAGAACTTTTCTTGAAGTTGTAGTACCAAGCCAAGAAGTACGTTCCATCAAGTTTAAATTTTATTATATCGGTAATAGGCTGTAGCACACTATCAACTTTTGTTTGAGACATCTATAAGAAGAATAAATATTTTAGTATTTTCGATGTTTCAAATCTTAATAAATAATGTCTCTTTTAAAAAAAATTAGCATTATTTACTAAAGAACTTAGATATGCGTTTCACCATATCCCATGAATGGAAGAGCACTCTCCATGAGACATGGCTATGTATGTAGGTAACGGTTACCAATTGTATCTAATAGAATTCTCATACTTTCTGGGGTCGTTTAGATAACGATTATCTAGGTTGGTATGCTTAGATAACAATTGGCGAAGGCACTTCTTATAGAGTTGAGTGATAGTCGTCCTATTTTAGCGACGCCTTGCAATAGGCCCAGGAATCTTAGGAATGGAGATACTGTCAGACCCCGCCCCGGACACCCCCGAGACGTTACAGGGCTGCGACGTCAGTTGGAACCTTCGGTAACTGCTTTGATCTTAGAGTTTGGTTTTGTGCAGCGGATTAGTGGTTTTTACAAAGGATCTTTTTATCAATTCTCAACCAATAGGGTTGGCTTTGTAAATACTAAAATCTTGTCATGTAGACAAAAGATTTCTTTATTTGAATACTTGGGTATAAACTCGATCATTTATACATTTGATTTTTGAAATCAAAACCCAGACCAAAGTTAGTAAAGTCTACAAGTAGGTATTCTGACTAGGGAGTCGACATCCTTTGGACACCTTAACCTTGTCTTTTCTCAGGTTCTTTCCTGTGCATCGCACGAACCTGTATAACATAGTTTTTTGTTGCACCGGGTCCAGGTGTGTGGCCTGACCCGGCTTAAGCAACAAAACTGATTTCGGGACTTAGGTTATAGCCGGTCCCGGTATGTTGAGGTCATATCATTATTTTCCTAAAAACATATGAAAACGAACGTCACCTATGTGCTGATGAATACTTCATGACCTCAAACCATTTCATAAGCATGGCAAAACAGTTAAATTAAATAATTAAACATTTCGTACTAGGAATCTAGCGAACACTTCGCTTCTTTCCGCTTTTACATCCATGTATACATTGGTCACACACTCGAGGGTTTCACGGCTCCTTAGGCACATAAGCGTTTACCCGACATACATGCCAACCCTGCCCAGCCCTAACCGGAACCGGAGCGAGTATAAAGACTTGATCAAACTTTACGTACACTACTTAGGTATTTCCATCCCAGGGGTTTATCTCAACCCCTTACCGGGATTATATGAGTAAGTATTTAGTTCTTGTGTTTTGCCCTTTTTGTAAAACATATCATTTTGGTTTGTTGCGTGATGATTACCTATAGCACAAGCACGTCTTATAAATCATTTTTGACAGACTCTCGTTCACCGTGTGAACGAGTGTTTATGATGTAAATAAGTAATTCACCTTTGATCGGAAGTCGGATGGTTGTTTCAGATGATTATTAGAGCTACCCGGCTCCTAGGATTTACTCTTAAGCTCTTAGAATAGCAACTGCTACTCTTACTTGATCCTCAGGCTCCTTTTTCTTCCTAACGCTCGAGTTTGGTAACTAAATTAACGTCGGTCGAACCGGGAGGAGCGGCTCGGGAGTCGGGACATCTGGAGGGCTTGGGAGTGACTCGAGAGCAGAGAAGGCTTGAGAGAGAGTTTGGTGTTTGGTGTGGAAAACGAAGAACAAATAAGCCTCTATTTATATGCCTGGTGTACGCCCATATCAGACCGTTATCCAAAGGGATATCGGTCCGATATGCCAGCCTTGTCCCACATGCGCGCCACATGGCAGTCATGCAAAGCTGGTGTGCCACCTGTCCATAGCGGACCGAGTTGGCGTGCCATGTCGGTCTGACATCCGTCCACGCATCCGAAATGCTGACGCATGCCCTACACGTGTCTAGTGCATAGGGTTCCTAGGGGTTTGCATATAGGACCGCTATCCAAGCACATGTCGGTCTGACATCCAATTTCTTCCCATATCGGACCGATATCTAAACATATGTCGGTTCGATATCCCCTAATTTCCAGAATTCTTGATAAATTTTTCTATCTTTCAAAAATCCGTAATTTCTTATTCTTTCTTATAATTGTTCCGGGTAGAAATTGAGATCATATTTTTGGCAGGTGTCATAGATACCACAATGTCCCGATACCTGTAGGCCCAAATATAAGGCTGGGGCACATGCATTCAGGGGTTCGGGTATATCGGTTCAAGTGTCCTAACAATAGGGTGGCACAGACCTATCAATTTGCTAAGGGGTTTATTTAGTGTTTTACCGGTTATATGTCAAAAACACACTGTGACAACAATTGACATGCAAGATTGTTGTTCGGGTTTGTCAAATGCTTAATTTTAATATCCTATATTAATTTAAGTGAGTCGATATAATCGCAAATCCAAAATTTATTAACTATTAATAAACTCTTTTATCTATAATTAATACGAGTTTCGAAAAATTATATATCTATTTAATTTATATTCAACACTCTGGGTTTTACTTTTAAAATAACTCTTTATTTTTAATAACCTTTTTCGAGAAAACTAAAATCTCTATTTTAAAATCTCGATGTTTCAATTGTGTTGAATGGTTTTAAAACAATTTTAAAACTTATTTGGTTGCTATTTGAAAAAGTGTTTACCCTAAATGTTAAACATGCAACAAACACAACCAAACATAAGGTGAATCAAGCCAATAAAAGTGTTCGGTTTTTTCGGAGGCAATGGGATGAACTGAACAGGTCAAATGGACAGACAATCATCCATCCAAACTTCTGGGTCTTGATTTATCCCACTTGCTTCAAGATCTCCATCTTGTCCTCTAGGTCTTCTTGGTTTCTTCGTCTTTAATTCTGTAGGTCCCCGGGTGTCTCGGATCGTTCCCGTGACTAGGTGGAGAATCAAACAACATAGAGTAAACGACAAAGAAATCACTTTAAAGTTTCGTCTATTAAAAACTTGAACGGTTATAGAGAGGTGCAAAATGTCTGCGTACATATCTTCTGTCAACCTATTCTATTTATACTAGACGTGATCTCTACGCACTTAACAAGTGCGCATGGCAAATTGTTCATGCGTACTTAGCAAGTACGCAGAGTATTCTTGCGTACTTGCTAAGTACGCAGTAACTAATTCTTGCGCACATGCTAAGTGCGCAAAACACTTAGAGAAATAATACAATAATAACATGCATTAGAAATTATAACTCTATAACTAATACATACAGACACTACAATACAAAGACAAGACATACAAGACAAGTACAAGAAACTAAGACACTATCTAGAGTGTTTGTCACACAAAAGTGCTTCAACAAACTACCCCTTGACAACAGCTCTGGATTGTCTTCGGTCTTCACTGCTCCCCAGCTTTAGCTTCCATCTTTTTCTTGTAGTCAAGGCAGAACTTGATCACCTTGTCGTATTTAGAAGCAAGGAACTTTGTCCACTCGTCCGTGTACATGCAGTACTTCTCAGCTAGTGCCTCCAGATCTTTCACAGAGAAGTTTATGAAGCAGACTTCATCAAACACTCTGATCATTTCCTTTGGCACTAAGCTTCCACTATCGGACCACAACTTTCCAATCACCACTGCCTCACCCGTTTTAGGATCTACGTACCAGTACCATATGTTACCGAGGATATCCTGAGATAACTTGCTTAGGGGAATCTTGGTTTCACACAGCACTGGCTTGTATACCAGTTTATTTAAGCTTCTCTTAGTCACAGGATGTCTAGCGTTCTTGTCCCTGACTCGTTTGAGCACTTGAGGCTTAAACATTTCGAATTTCCCAGATCTTACTTCTCGCTATAGAACCTGCCACAAACCCATCGCTACTGCGTTATTTGAGTGACCAAGCAGCTCTCGGTTTACTAGGTTAACGAGGTCGTATCTTGGTAAGGAGTTGAAAGCTTCGCTGGTTGGTTTTAAGTATTGAACCCCCACAGCTCGCTTGATTGCAAACAACTTCTTATCCTCGTCGAACCTTACAGCTAAGATCATCCCTGTCGCTCCGTGCTTGTCTATTATTAAATTCTTTTGCCATACAGAAGCCGGATCCTTCGATGAACTTGCAGGCATATGTTTGTCTTTCTTTGCCTCTGGATCCACAGGTGTAGGGTCGGCAGGGGAGGCTTCAGTCGACGCCTCAACAGTACTAGCAGGCTCGACTGAACATGTGTCAAGATGAGATTCAAAGGATGGAACTTCGAAGATCTCTCTATCTTCAAACTCATACTCTCCTTCCTTGTCGCCCTTAGGAACTTCGATCACCACGTCATCATCTTCCTCGTCCAAATCGTCACCAGAGTCGATCTCTCCCTCTTCAAGATTGCAGAGAGCTTCAATCTGTGCTTCTTTGGAATAGTCTGGCTTTAAGAATAAGATCGCATTATCCGACACGTCGTCAGACAGATCTTTCAAAACATCAGCCACCGACTTTCCTTTATTTCCACCTGAAGCATCACCGCTTTCCTGGTGAGTCGACTACCCCTCAGCCATTGGAACAACAAAAATGGGCACTATTTCCAAATCTTGTTGCTCACTTCCACCAGAACCGACTTAAGGATCCTTGTCTTTGTCATCATCCTTTGTCAGATCAACCGGATGACAAGCCTCATCACCGATAGATTTTGATGCCTTCTCCTTCTCTTTTTCTCTCTCCCCTTGAGCAGCAAGCTTCTTGGTCAGTTCAGCTACTAACTTGACCATCATTTCATGTTCTTTCCGCTGCATGTCAAACCGTACCTCTAGAGGCGTTCTGTGTCCCAGAATCATATTATTCATTTTGATCAGTAGTTCATTCTGGGCCATCACATTTACAAGTCCCTCTTCAGTCCCAGTCCTCTGGCTTCTCAGAATAGTGACTTCGTCCACCAACGAATTTATCTGAGCCTGTTGAGCCTCAGATTCTTCCCTTGATTTCCGAACAGTTTCAAGTAGACCAGCGACTTATGTTTCCAAAGTATCTATCCTAGCATCATTTGGATCAGGATTCCTGGACGTAGAGGCTTTAGCATTATGGAGGGGAGATGAGAAGATCGTATCAAAGTCAAAAACCTGAGAAAAGTCTCCAAAGTTGTAGGGTTGACTGATAGGTTCAATGGTGGTAGTAGGGATTGTGGATGGGATGGTGGTTGTAGGAGTGATGGAAGAAGTGATGGTGACTGACTCGGTAAGAATAGGAGTTGTCACCGCCACGTGAACAGATGGTACAGGGAGGGTCACTATCACAGGAACCTCCTCTGTGATAGCAGTGACAGCCACATCAGGTGTTACCTGTGGCCTCCCCCACTATCGCCGGTAGAGCTATTGTGAAGGTGAGGTAGAAGCGAAATCAGTACTCACAGCCGATACATGTACTTGCCTCTGAGCACTGACTTCTACCTCACGAAGGATAGCTTGTTGTGGCCTATCCCCCCGTTGTCTATTAATACTTTCTCTCCTACGTCTTTGTATAGTAGTTTCCGAATCAGAATCGGGTTCGTATTCACTGCTAGTCGATTGTCGCTTTCTCTTAGAAGATGACTCGGGAAGGGTCACCTTCGTCAGTCTTCTTGGGTGTGCCTGTGATGGTGCATCATCAGAATCAGATGAATCAGACTCTGTATCTTCAAAGCCGAATTCTTCAGCACCATCACTACCCGTTTCTTCGTTTCCTCCTTCAGACAATTCATCCTCACTCTCAACTTCCTCATCTTCTTGTTGCTCATTAGAATGTTCACTGAGTTCTGGCTCAGACTCATTACTAAACCATATCCAATTAGCTGGTGCCACATACGCTTCATTAGTCAGGTGGCCAAAGAGTGGGGTATGCTCAGGGGTAGGTTCTACACTGCCTGGCTTTAGAAATTATGCAAACACTCTCCTGTCCACCCGTTTGACTTGCAGACTCTCCCCAATAGCAGGCAAATTTGGCAAAGCATCATTGATCAGTAGTTGCACAAATCTTGGGTATAACAGTAATCTAAACCTCTTAGTCGTATTGATCTGATCAGTTAAGGCCTTGAAGATGTATCTTGAGAAGTTATAACTCCTGTTGAGAGACAAGCCAACCACGACTACTGCAAGATCATGTCCCATAGCATCCTTCCCCGCCTTCCTGGAAGAAATGCACATGATCATCACGTGGGCAAAGTAACTCCACTGATCTAGCACCCACATCTTCTTGTAGGAAGAGTAATCTCGTACACCGACGTATCCCTTACGCTGCCTCCAACACCCATCCACAAAGTAATCAGGATAGGTAGTTGGGTAGGTGGCGAGATCCCGGAACTGTAAGACCCTTCGAATTGTGTCCTCAGAAAAAGCAATGTCATGACCCGCCACAGTAGCCCGAATGACATTAGTGGTTATCGTCCACTCATGATCCGTTGTATACCAGAACTGCTCCAGGTACGGTCTTGAGACTATTGGATCTGCTGATATAGCATAGATGATCTTTGAACGATTCAAGAAATCAACTATCTCTATGTATTGAAGTGCAGCACCCTTCCATTCCGGTTCTGTAAGTGCAAGGAGATTGAACTCACTAGTAAAGGCACGAGCTATCACTGCAAAAACAAACAGTAAACATAATAAGAACAAGAAGATTCATTGGAAGTGAATACACATGACCAAGTATAGTACATTCACACTGAACTGAAAAACCAGACTTAGAAAACTTTCAGAAATGTCATTCCTGCGTACTTGTCATGTATGCAGGGTTTAGGTCTTGCGTACTTAGCAAGTACGCGTGACTAATGTCTTGCGTACTTGTTAAGTACGCATGACTTAACACTTAGAAAAATCTTGAAAAAACCAAAATCAGAAGCTTGTGAAATTGATGTTGAATATGGTTGCCATTACGTCAAAAACTATGTTTATGACCAATGTAACCTATTCCAACCCTAATAAAGTACAATAAGATGGTCATTTTGACCTAAGTGTGAACCAACGGTATCCTTCGGTTCAAACACGAGATCAAAACCAAAATCAAGACAAGTTAAGAACGATTTCTTGAAGATTGAGGTTCGATTATTGCATTTAACCATGTTTTAGGTCACTATTTAGGTCAAGAACAACCAAACACGGTCCAAAAAACATCATCAAAACCCTAGTTCTTGAGGGCAAGAAATCAATCCGAAACAGTCGATTTAGCGTATGAAATGCCCTAAGATTCTCACCTAATGTTGTTTATCCGTAGATAAAACAATGATCAGGACGAAAAAGCTCTTTGGAACACACGTATAATTTGAGGAAAAATGGGCAGATGGTATTCAACAGTGGTTCGAAGTTTGAATGAGAAACTGATGAAAAAACTCTACACCTGTTTAAATACCCCAACACACTAGGTCTTGCGCACTTGATAAGTGCGCAGGAAGTAACTCCTGCGTACTTAGCAAGTACGCATGACTTATGTCTTGCGCACTTGCTAAGTACGCAAGGTTTAACTCTTGCGCACTTAACAAGTACGTAGAAACCAGTGTTCACTCAAAATTTCAACTCAAATTATGAAGAAGTCAAATCAATTAACGAACAAGATAATCACATTCAATCAAGAGGATTCAAAGTCAATTCAAGAAGGTTTGTCACACCCCGACCGATGGCGGAATCATCGGGGCGGGACATGTAGACTGTTCATAGCACAAGGTTTACTAAATTGAAATATATTAAAGTTAAATTTCCATTTCACATAATCCAAGTACAAACCAAATCCAAACAAAGAAACAATAAACAACTCATAAACTTCTTGATTTAATATTGCTAAGTCCAAATCCTATATTGAGCACGTCTTGAATCATTCTCACATATTAGGGTCTGAAACATGAATAAAATAAAGTCAACTAAAAAGTTGGTGAGTATAACACAGTTGTATATAGATAGCATATAGTTGAAAACAAATCCTTTACAAGACATGAAAAATAAGGCATTTATAGGGAGCATCTATTGTGTAATCAAGTACAACCAAACCTTTGTAACTAGTATGCAAATTGTGTTGTCGGTATCAATCACCTCCACTTGGGTGGGTTTGTCAGACTCAATAGATCTATCATTGAAAACCGTCGGCTTGTATAGTTAATGATTGCACATAGTTTTCACAAAGACTAGCACAACTAGCACTCGGGCACAAAGCTCAAATTTTGCACACATGTATGTAAGTAGGATTTTGCACTTGTGTTGTTTGAGTAAATGTAAATGTGAAATGTGTAATGTGTATAAAGTTCATGTTCCACCCCAAAAGTGTAAAAGAGTAAAAAGGGGTTGTGAATACTCACTTGGTATGGAAGTGAAGCTAACAAAGATTATAGATAGCAAATAAGATCCTCGAAATGCACAAATTAACCTAAAGGGTAAATGTGTATTGAATCAAATAGATGCATAAAGTTTAAGTCTAAAATGAAAGTTGAATTTGGGAATAAAACTATTGATTTGTATTAAAAAAAAGTATTGAATAAATTATATAAAGTTTGAAGTAAAATATATTTGAAACAATTTGATTAGGTTTGAATTGAATAAATAAATATATAATTATAGTTTATGAAATAATGTAAATATTAATTGTAATTAAGTATAAATAAATAAATAATTTTGATTTAAAGTGTAAATTAAATAAATAATCATTATTTATAAATTTTGTAACTTAATTATTTAAATACCATTTAAGTGTAAGATAATAAATATAAATTTAATTTTTTATAAACTTTTCAATAAATTATATTTATGCCAAGATTAAACTTTTAATCCATTTTTAAATACAGAAAACATATTTTTATAAAATCTGCAACATTTACTGATTAAAATATAAAAATTATATTTATGTTAAAAATTCTGAGTCTCACACGAGCGTGCCTCGGGAGGACACGATCGTGCTCAAGCCACGGGCGCGACCGCGCTAGTCGGGGCGCGACCGGGTTGATCAACAGAAGCACAATCTAGACCAGTCAACAGGCACGACCGTGCCTTGTCCCGGCACGGTCGTGTCTATGATCTTTAGACACAACAGAGACTAGCCCAGAGGGCATGACAAGGTCTGGACAGGAGGACACGACCGCGCTACATGAGGCACGGCCGCGCTAGATGATTAGCGCCACCGTGTCTCTTCCAAATCAGACACGAATTGACAATTTCTTGTATTTTAAACGCTGGATTTGTTAGGGCTTTTGATTAATGGGTTATTACGAGTCTTTTCATATAACTTAATTGTATGAACATCGCGTTTAAGTAGGGATTCGATTAAATCATTTTCAATAAAATATGAGTTCTGATTCGGATCGATTTCTATAATGGAAGCCCAAATTGAATAGGGGCTTTCGATACTGATACAGAAGAGAATGAAATAGAAGATTCAATTACCCGTAATAGAAGCGAATCGTTAGAGAATGGTAGGAAGGAATTCTGTCGGAGGCTAGCTTGGTTTCCGGCGACCTATGCTGCGATTCCGAATGTTTCAGCGGCTTCGGATGATTCAGAGATGGTCTGGAAATGCTTGACTGGATTGCTTTGAGAAAATTGAGAGAATTTGGGTTCTCCTTGAAATGTCCAAGCGTTTGGAATTTGGTAGAATAAAACCGAAGTGATTTCGAGTAATGGAAATGTTTATTGTGTTTGTTAATGTGAATAAAGTGTGTTGATGTTACGAATTTGAACGATCGGATGATTAAAGTCACAATTACGATTCAACTATTACGCAGGCGCGACCGTGCCAAGATAGGCGCGACCGTGCCTAGGCACCGGGCGCGATCGTTCCATAGCAGGTCGCGTGACCGTGCCAAAGCACCTGGCGCGACCGTGCTAGGACGAAGCACGACCGTGCTAGACTAGGGTTTGTTGACATTTTTCAATTTTAGTCCTTGACTTTTCAGATTTGATAAGTTTGAATAAAATAGTTTCTTGTATAGTGTCTAAATGTATATAACCGAGTAAGACTTGCGAATTTGTATAGAATCATTGCTTTTAATTTACGGCGAGAAAATAATGAGACGTTGCACGAGTATTGAATTCGAAATTGCATTACATTGAATTGAAATATGAATACTAAAAATCAGAGATGTTACAGTCTCCACATGTTGAGAGAATTTCGTCTCGAAATTTAGCTAGAGGAAACAACATTATTAGTAAAAAGATGAGGGTACTTGAGCTTCATTTGGTCTTCTCGTTCCCAAGTGAACTCAGGACCACGCTTAGATTCCCAACGAACTTTAACGATAGGAATGCGACTTCGCTTGAGCTGCTTGACTTCCCGATCCATAATTTCTACCGGCTTCTCAACGAAGTGCATCGTTTCATCAATGTGCACGTCGTCGAGCGGTATATGGAGATTTTCATCGGCGAGACACTTCTTTAGATTAGATATATGAAATGTAGGATGTACATTGCCAAGAGATGGAGGTAACTCGAGCTTGTAAGCCACTTTCCCAATCCTTTCAAGGATTTTGAACGGACCAACATAACGAGGTGTTAACTTGCCTTTCTTTCCAAAACGGACCACACCCTTCCATGGAGACACCTTTAGAAGAACAAGGTCACCGACTTGGAATTCCAAGGGATTTCGACGTTTGTCGGCATAACTCTTTTGCCGACTCCTCGCTACTCGAATATTGTCACGGATTTGAATAATCTTGTCGGATGTTTCTTGAATTAACTCGGGTCCAGTGATTTATGCTTCACCAATCACGTTCCAACAGATAGGAGAACGACACTTGCGACCATAGAGAGCTTCGAATGGAGCCATGTTGATACTTGTGTGGTAGCTATTGTTGTACGAAAACTCAATAAGGGATAAATGTGAATCCCAATTGCCACCAAAATCGATTACACAAGCTCTAAGCATGTCTTCAAGAGTTTGGATTGTTCGCTCGGTTTGACCATCAGTTTGCGGATGGTAAGCAGTGCTCAAATCCAATCGAGTACCAAGAGCCTTTTGGAGAGATTGCCAAAATTGAGAAGTGAACCGAGCGTCTCTATCGGATATTATGTTCAATGGAACACCATGACGGCTCACAATTTCATCAATGTAAATTCGGGCTAATTTCCCCACTTTGAAGTCTTCACGAATAGGCAAGAAGTGGGCAGATTTGGTGAGTCGATCAATGATCACCCAAATACTATCATAACCACTCGAGGTGCGAGGGAGCATGGTAATGAAATCCATAGCTAAATTCTCCCATTTCCACACGGGAATTTCTGGTTATTCGAGTAAACCAGAAGGACGTTGATGTTCGGCTTTGACTTTGGAGCAAGTTAAGCATTTGGCCACATAAAGAGCAATGTCTTTCTTCATACCGGGCCACTAATAAAGTTGGCTAAGATCTTGGTACATTTTATCCGCACCAGGATGAATAGAATAACGAGTCTTACAAGCCTCGTTCATGAGAAATGCACGGAGATCATCGCGATCGGGAACCCAAATACGGTTCAAGTAATATAGTAAGCCATTGGGTTTTGATTCCAGAAGAAGTTCAACACCACACGACATTTCTTCATACATGTTACCCTCGGTTACCGAGACGTGTTGAGCTTCTAAGATACGGGTTTGAATATCGGTTTGAATACGGGCACAATGAAGCATAACATGGTCCTTTCGACTCAAAGCATCGGCTACCACATTCGCTTTGCCGGGATGGTAACGAATTTCGCAGTCGTAGTCGTTAAGGAGTTGGACCCAACGTCGTTGCCTCATATTGAGTTCTTTTTGGTTGAAGATATGTTGAAGACTTTTGTGGTTGGTGAATACCACACATTTCGTGCCATATAGGTAATGTCTCCAAATCTTTAACGCGAATACGACCGCACTCAAATCGAGATCGTGCGTCGTATAATTCTTCTCATGAACTTTGAGTTGCCTTGATGCATAAGCGATTACTTTGCCTTGTTTCATGAGAACACAACCAAGACCTTGGTTAGAAGCATCACAATAGACAACTAAATCATCATTTCCATCAGGGAGAGTCAATATAGGAGCAATGCATAACTTTTGCTTGAGGGTTTGGAAAGCTTCTTCTTGTTTCGGTCCCCACTCATAAGTTTTACCCTTATGGGTCAAAGCGGTAAGAGGGACAGCAATCTTTGAGAAGTTTGAGATGAAACGACGATAATAACCCGCAAGACCAAGAAATGAACGAACTTCGGTAGGAGTCTTCGGGGCATTCCAATTCTTAACTGTTTCAATCTTAGCAGGATCAACAAGAATACCCTTGTCGTTGACGATGTGACCAAGAAATTGAACTTCTTTAAACCAAAATTCACATTTGGAGAACTTGGCATATAATTGTTCTTTCTTTAAAAGGTCCAAAACCAATCTAAGGTGTTCTTCATGGTCGGCTTTAGTCTTGGAATAGATTAAGATATCGTCAATGAAAACGATCACGAATTTATCAAGGTACGGTTTGCACACACGGTTCATGAGATCCATGAAAACTGCGGGTGCATTGGTTAACCCGAAAGGCATAACCATGAACTCGTAATGACCATACCTTGTTCGAAAAGCAGTCTTAGGAATGTCATCTTCTTGAACACGGAGCTGATGATAACCGGATCGAAGATCAATCTTCGAGAAGCAAGTAGAACCTTGAAGTTGATCAAAGAGATCATCGATTCTAGGCAAAGGATAACGACAGTAAGCTTGTTGAGTTCGCGGTAGTCAATACACATGCGAAATGATCCATCCTTCTTCTTAACAAATAAGACGGGTGCACCCCACGGTGAATGACTCGGACGGATGAATCCCTTGTCGGAGAGTTCTTGAAGTTGACTTGCAAGCTCTTGCATTTCGGAAGGTGCAAGACGATAAGGAGCTCTAGCAACGGGGTTAGCTCCATGTATAAGATCAATGCAGAACTCTACTTGACGGACGGGAGGAAGACCGGATAAATCCTTAGGAAAAACTTCGGGGAAATCCCGAATGATCGGAATGTCTTGGATACTCTTCTCCTTGACATCCTTTTGAACAATATGAGCTAAGAAGGCAATGTACTTCTTTCGTAAGTACTTTTGAGCGGTAGTACAAGGCATCAATTTAAGACCCTTGCAAGGCTTTTCACCAAAAACTCTTAAGGTTTCTCCCGATGGTAGCGGAATTCGAATACACTTTTCAAAGCAAATGACTTCGGCATGATGATTTGATAGCCAATCCATACCTATGATAATATCAAAGCTTCCTAGTGGCATTGGAATAAGGTTGATTAGGAATGTATGATCATTAAGTTCTAAGGAGCAATCATAGATGATAGACTCAATTGTAAGGGAGTCACCATTTGTTATTTCAACGGTGAAGGTTTTCTCTAATTGGGATCGTGTCTTTGCAAGTAAAGGCTCAAAATTAAGTGACACAAAACTTTTATCGGCACCGGTATCGAACAAAATGGAGGCATATTGACTATTTACAAGGAACGTACCATTAACCACGTCGTTGTTGGCTTGAGCTTCGTTGGCGTTTATGTTGAACGCACGCTCACGAGCTCCACCTTGTCTAGCATTTGCAAGTCTTGGACATAGATTTCGAAAATGGTTCGGGTCACCACACTCATAACAAGCACGCCTATTAGCAATGGCGGGAACACCTTGATTAGCCACTCGCGGGTTGGGTTGGTTCGGTGGGTTGACTTGGCCCTACAAACATTGATAGGGTGACCATATATCCCATAATGAGTACAAAGGCGACATGGGATATTTTGAGGATGATGAAAATTGCAGGTGGCACAAAGAGGGTAGATCCCAACATATGGCTTTTTAGCCGGTGGTTGAACTACGGGTGCAACTTGATTAACGGGCACAGCAGGAGTAACCACAGCAAAGTTTCTAACTTTCCTCTTTTTGTTATTGCAAGAGGGTTCAGTTGTGGCTTCTTTGTTGTGGGCAGGAGGGGTTACGGTTTCAGCAATTTTTTTAGAACCCTTTTTAGTAAGAGTCCTAGCTTTCACATGATTATCAGTCAGGGTAGCAGACAGGCGGATGGCATCTTCCAAAGTAGCAGGATTTCTACCTAAGACAGTATCTTGGATTTGTCTTGGTAGCCCACCAATGTACTTTTCGATACAACGAGATAACGGAGTGACCATGTGGGGCACGAGAAAACTCAACTCATGGAACCGAGTGGTATATGCTAAGTTTTCCCCACTATCTTGGGCAAGATCCCAAAATTCGGCCTCTAACTTCTTCACTTCATTTCGAGGACAGAATTCCTCGGTCATAAGCCTTTTGACCTCATCCCAAGGTAAAGCCATAGCTACATCAATACCCCTATTCCTTTTCTCCCCATTCCACCATGTAAGTGCCCGCTTTTGGAGGACACTTGTAGCATGACGAACACGGAGGTTGTCGGGACAGTCACTATTGAGAAAAGTATTCTCAATACTTTCAAACCATTGAAGGAGTCCAGTAGCTCCTTCGGTTCCATAAAACTTTAGGGGATTGCACGAATTGAAGTGCTTGAAGGTGCATTGAGATGGATTGTTTCCACCATTTCCACCATTACCACCATTGTTACCACTATTGCTTCCATTTCCACCATTGCCATTAGTGGCACCATTGGCTTGGGTGAGTTGTGTCACCAATTGGGTAAGAATAGCAGCAATGTCGGAGTTGGCGTTGGTTGCGGGAGCACGACGAGGAGGCATTCTACAGATTTTCACAAGACAAGAAAAGATTGTAAGAACTTATGAGAATTGCTAGGATTTAATAGAATGAGAAAACCAAATAAAAGATAGATATTCATAGTTTGGATTGTACTCAAAAGTGATAAAATCACTTGAATACTAAGGCACATTAAGGTTAATTTAAACTCATATAATTTTCAAGGAGACATGCTTTAGCCTATAAGTAAACACTCATCTCGGGAATTCCCAGGAAAGCATACGGGTCCCTCGGTTGATTGGGATTTATGCAAAATGCTTTCCTAGACAGAAAACCCAAAATACAGGTGTCACCCTTCCAGATTGCACGTGTCCTCAAATAATTTAACAAGTTTAAAAACCTTAACGAAAAATAAATTTTTTTTTTTATTTTTTTTTAGATTTTTGCTTCAAGAATTTTCCACATGCTTAGAAAGGATAAAGATAGAAAAGAAAGTAGAAATATCATGGGGTTTTAGGATATAGGAAAGGATATTATTTATTAAATTATTATTTAAGAAGATCCTAATAAGTCATGAATTTCTAACAAGTAAGGTATCAAATATAATAACAATTTATCATGGTAAGCAGGTAGCACATAGCATGTAACACATAGCACAAAATCATGAAGCATAGTATAAGTGGGTGTCCTAAAGTTATAGTCTAGGTCAAGATGTCTAATAACCTAAATCCCTATAACCAAGGCTCTGATATCAATCTGTCACACCCCGACCGATGGCGGAATCATCGGGGCGGCGGGACATGTAGACTGTTCATAGCACAAGGTTGACTAAATTGAAATATATTAAAGTCAAATTTCCATTTCACATAATCCAAGTACAAACCAAATCCAAACAAAGAAACAATAAACAACTCATAAACTTCTTGATTTAATATTGCTAAGTCCAAATCCTATATTGAGCACGTCTTGAATCATTCTCACATATTAGGGCCTGAAACATGAATAAAATATAGTCAACTAAAAAGTTGGTGAGTATAACACAGTTGTATATAGATAGCATATAGTTGAAAACAAATCCTTTACAAGACATGAAAAATAAGGCATTTATAGGGAGCATCTATTGTGTAATCAAGTACAACCAAACCTTTGTAACTAGTATGCAAATTGTGTTGTCGGTATCAATCACCTCCACTTGGGTGGGTTTGTCAGACTCAATAGATCTATCATTGAAAACCGTCGGCTTGTATAGTTAATGATTCCACATAGTTTTCACAAAGACTAGCACAACTAGCACTCGGGCACAAAGCTCAAATTTTGCACACATGTATGTAAGTAGGATTTTGCACTTGTGTTGTTTGAGTAAATGTAAATGTGAAATGTGTAATGTGTATAAAGTTCATGTTCCACCTCAAAAGTGTAAAAGAGTAAAAAGGGGTTGTGAATACTCACTTGGTATGGAAGTGAAGCTAACAAAGATTATAGATAGCAAATATGATCCTCGAAATGCACAAATTAACCTAAAGGGTAAATGTGTATTGAATCAAATAGATGCATAAAGTTTAAATCTAAAATGAAAGTTGAATTTGGGTATAAAACTATTGATTTGTATTAAAAAAAGTATTGAATAAATTATATAAAGTTTGAAGTAAAATATATTTGAAACAATTTGATTAGGTTTGAATTGAATAAATAAATATATAATTATAGTTTATGAAATAATGTAAATATTAATTGTAATTAAGTATAAATAAATAAATGATTTTGATTTAAAGTGTAAATTAAATAAATAATCATTATTTATAAATTTTGTAACTTAATTATTTAAATACCATTTAAGTGTAAGATAATAAATATAAATTTAATTTTTTATAAACTTTTCAATAAATTATATTTATGCCAAGATTAAACTTTTAATCCATTTTTAAATACAGAAAACATATTTTTATAAAATCTGCAACATTTACTGATTAAAATATAAAAATTATATTTCTGTTAAAAATTCTGAGTCTCACACGAGCGTGCCTCGGGAGGACACGATCGTGCTCAAGCCACGGGCGCGACCGCGCTAGTCGGGGCGCGACCGGGTTGATCAACAGAAGCACAATCTAGACCAGTCAACAGGCACGACCGTGCCTTGTCCCGGCACGGTCGTGTCTATGATCTTTAGACACAACAGAGACTAGCCCAGAGGGCATGACAAGGTCTGCACAGGAGGACACGACCGCGCTGATATTCGGCACGACCGCGCTACATGAGGCACGGCCGCGCTAGATGATTAGCGCCACCGTGTCTCTTCCAAATCAGACACGAATTAACAATTTCTTTTATTTTAAACGCTGGATTTGTTAGGGCTTTTGATTAATGGGTTATTACGAGTCTTTTCATATAACTTAATTGTATGAACATCGCGTTTAAATAGGGATTCGATTAAATCATTTTCAATAAAATATGAGTTCTGATTCGGATCGATTTCTATAATGGAAGCCCAAATTGAATAGGGGCTTTCGATACTGATACAGAAGAGAATGAAATAGAAGATTCAATTACCCGGAATAGAAGCGAATCGTTAGAGAATGGTAGGAAGGAATTCTGTCGGCGGCAAGCTTGGTTTCCGGCGACCTTTGCTGCGATTCCGAATGTTTCAGCGGCTTCGGATGATTCAGAGATGGTCTGGAAATGCTTGACTGGATTGCTTTGAGAAAATTGAGAGAATTTGGGTTCTCCTTGAAATGTCCAAGCGTTTGGAATTTGGTAGAATAAAACAAAAGTGATTTCGAGTAATGGAAATGTTTATTGTGTTTGTTAATGTGAATAAAGTGTGTTGATGTTACGAATTTGAACGATCGGATGATTAAAGTCACAATTACGATTCAACTGTTACGCAGGCGCGACCGTGCCAAGATAGGCGCGACCGTGCCTAGGCACCGGGCGCGATCGTTCCAAAGCAGGTCGCGCGACCGTGCCAAAGCACCTGGCGCGACTGTGCTAGGACGAAGCACGACCGTGCTAGGACGAAGCACGACCGTGCTAGACTAGGGTTTGTTGACATTTTTCAATTTTAGTCCTTGACTTTTCAGATTTGATAAGTTTGAATAAAATAGTTTCTTGTATAGTGTCTAAATGTATATAACCGAGTAAGACTTGCGAATTTGTATAGAATCATTGCTTTTAATTTACGGCGAGAAAATAATGAGACGATGCACGAGTATTGAATTCGAAATTGTATTACATTGAATTGAAATATGAATACTAAAAATCAGAGATGTTACAAGGTTAAACATAAATATTTTTGTCTTTTCTGATTAGAATTGAGCTGTACACAAACTTAGAATCTTTTTGATCTTTTCAAGATAGAAATATACAAGTATATACACACACACTATTTTTGTTCAAAGACACGAGCAGAGGATCATGTCAGGCTAAACTTTAGCAAAAACGATACAAGATAAACGTCAAAGAATATGGGATCATGTCATGAATTACAAGTTATTCATATGTAATATCATATGTAATAAGCACATAAACAAGTAATTCAAGTTGGCAATATTATGATATTTGAAACCATAAGCATATTTGTATCACGTTCTTGTGGGTTAAGGTATTAATTTTAAGATATACAACGTGTACCCCACTGATATGCTACAGAAAAGTAACTTGCACTATCTCAAGGCATCTAAGATTTTCACAAAGATTTTCAAATCTCTAGAATGAAGTAACATCGTTTAGCACAGAAAAAATCAAGCAGAATCCATAAGGATTATCAAGAATCATAAGATTCAGAATCGAGTGATTCGGATGTCTTGGTTTGATTGGATTTTATTCTATGAATATCATATGATGATGCAGGTTAATAGATATGGAGTCTGAGGATTTAGGTAAGGTGATCCAACTTTTATCTGGATTTGATTTCAATGAATCAGGTATGATTCAAGGGTGAATACATGCTCAACGGTTGATGTAAAGACATGTCTTGATTCAATCTCTCAATACATACTTGTAAGTATGGGCAGTGAGATGAACCGCAGTAATTGTGCTAAAGACATAACCCGAAACTGGTCTCTTAAGAAAATATTTGCTAAAATCTTACATCCTTTATCTGATAATGATCTTTTTGTATTCTTTTACACACATACACATGCATACATGGGTTCAAATCACAGTTGTAGTCTAGATTTAGTTTCCACACTACTAATGATTCAAAGACGCCTATAGCCTACTGACAATTCAAATTACTTGTAGATAAGCAGATTAAAAACATAACAATTTAAACAATCAAGTAAGCATGATGCAATCATTTCCCATATGAGCAGTCTATGGCATTTAGATCATTCCTGATTTACTATCATTTCGTCTTTTCTCAATATAACTTTGAAATTTTATCCATTTTCTATTTTGTTTGAATTTTTGTAAAATATTTGAAAATTAAAAGAACTATACAGAAAACTTAAAAGAAATAAAATTTAACTTTTATGAATTGAATTGATTTAAGAAAAACAAGTTTTCACTCTGGATTGAACATTCCTATCAAGTTGACAAGATACTCAAAACGGGATCGATCAAATGCCTTAGTGAAAATGTCAGCAAAGTTGTCATCCGTGTGAACCTTTACAAGTTCAATGAGATGTTTTTCAGCACAATCACGGATGAAATGATGGCAAATTTCAATATGTTTAGTTTTGGAATGTTTCATCAGGTTGTTTGTGATGGATATGGTGGCATTGTTGTCAATGAACAGAGAAGTTCCAGTGAAGTTCAAGCTGTAGTCTCTCAATTGCTGCTGAATCCACAATATCTGAGAACAACCGCTAGCTGCAGCAATGTATTCTGCTTCACATGTTGAGACATAAACCGTTGACTGCTTCTTACACTGCCAGGAAACCAGTCTGTCTCCCAAGAATTGACATCCACCAGAAATTGACTTTCTATCAAGGTTACAACTGCCATAGTCTGAATCAGTGTAGGCTTTGAAGTCAAATGACTACTGCTTAGAGTACCAAATACCCAATCGGGGTTTCCCTTTCAAGTATCTGAAAATCCTCTTGATAGCTATCATATGAGACTCCTTCGGTTGTGACTGAAACCTTGAGCACAAGTATACAACAAACATTATGTCGGGCCTTGAAGTTGTGAGATACATAAGAGATCCGATCATCCCACGGTACAATTTGCAATCCACATCCTTTCCATCTTTTTTCAGGATGCAGACCTTGATTGACGAGGATAGGTGTGTCATAACTACTGCTATCATTCATCTTGTATTTTGACAAGATATCCTGCACATACTTGGTTTGATGCAGATAAATGCCATCCTCTCTTTGACTGACTTGGAGACCTAGGAAGAACGACAATTCACCCATGTTACTCATCTCAAACTTGGACTTCATCACCTATTCGAATTCCCTACACATCTCTTCATTTGTAGGCCCAAAGATAATGTCATCGACATACACTTGTACAAGAAGAATATCACCTCCTGCATTCCATATGAAGAGGGTTGAGTCAATCTGTCCACGGTCGAAACCATTTGACAGTAGATGTTTTGATAATGTCTCATACCATGCCCGAGGTGCTTGATGAAGACCATGAAGTGCTTTGTCGAGCTTATACACTTTATTGATATTATGTGTATCTTCAAAGCCGAGAGGTTGAGTGACATAGACCTCTTCATGAACCTTTCCATACAGGAAAGCACTCTTCACACCAAGTTGATAGACCTTGAAACCGACATAGGAGGCATAAGCCAGAAACAGTCGAATGGCCTCAAGTCTAGCAACTAGGGCATATACTTCTGTGTAATCCAAGCCCTCTTGTTGATCAAAAACCCTGACCAACCAACCTTGCTTTGTTCTTCACTACAACATGACGATCATCCGTCTTGCATTTGAACACCCATCTGGTGCCAATTGGTTGTACGCCTCTTGGCAAGTCAACCAAATCCCACACATGCAACTTTTGGAATTGAGACATTTCTTCTTGCATTGCCTCAATCCAGCAGTTGTCAGCGAGAGCCTCTTTCACATTCTTCGGCTCTAACTGGGACACGAATGCAACATGCAGACATGTTTCCATGACACCAGTGTCAAGTATCTCAGAGTAAAGACTAGTGTTCTCAGCAATGGTTCGATGACGAGTTTGAACACCGGCATGAGGATCACCAATAATGTTGTCAATTGGATGATTCTTCCTAATCTCTGGTACATTTGGTTCCTGAATTTCTGAATCGAGGTTCGTGCTTAACTCCCCCATGTGCTGTGTTCCAGAAGAAGAAGATTCAATGTTGATTGGATCAGCTGGAACTTCATTTCCTACACAAGTGTTAGGATTAGCTTGAGCATCATTTCCGTCAACATGAACATCTTCACTGTTATCACTGTCATGAGTTCCAAATGCAGATGCAGCATAGGAATCAAGAGTTACAATCGGTACAGTAGCACGTGTTGAGAAACTGGAGTCATCACCGCCACCAAATAATACATATACATTTGTGCATCATCAGCAGACAAATCAGGAAGATTGAAAGATTTGAATAGCGTATCATAATCAAAACCCCAAGCTGGACCATTTAGTTCTGGTGGAATGCTGTGTTTACTACAATCCACTTCAAACCATTCCTCGACAGTACGAGTTCCTATATTGTACACTCTCTTGCAAGGCGAGTTGGCAACATATCCTAAGAAGATGCCTTCCACCGCTTTTGCATGAAACTTAGACTTTCGGTCTTTGTATTGTTGCAATAAGGAACAGGGACTACCAAAAGGAACTAGATAGTCAAGATTGGGATGTCGATTGTTGATCAATTCATAACAAGTCTTGTTGTGCCTCTTCACAACCAGAACTCTGTTCAAGACATGACAAGCTGTATTAACTACTTCTTCCCAGAAAGTGATAGGAAGCTTTGCATCTGACAGCATTGTCCTTGCAGTCTCAATCAAGGTTCTGTTCTTCCGTTCTGCGACTCCATTCTGCTGAGGTGTGTACGAGGCACTAATTCGTGACGGATCCCCTTCTTGAGACAGAAAAGTTCCATCAAATTATTCTTGAATTCAGTTCCGTTGTCACTCCTTATTCTTCTAACCTTCAACTTGCAAAGAGATTCCAAGCTCAGGATCAGGTATTGAAGAATGTCAGCAGTTTAGTCCTTTGTACCTAAAAAATGCAACCATGAAAAACGTGAGAAATCAACAGTTACAACCAGACATAATGACTTACCTCCAATACTCCTGATACTTATGGGGCCAAACAGAGCCATATGTAATAGCTCCAAAGGGGTATCGATGGAGTTTTGGAGCTTGGGCTTGTGAGACTTCTGTTGTTGTTTGCCCTTTTTATGAGGCATACAGTCATCTGCAACGGTAAATCTCAGCTTAGGAACACCGGTTACCAAACCGTTTCGGACAAGATGATTCATTTTTCAATAAGAAATGTGTCCGAGTTTCCTATGCCACAAGATAGAGTCAAGCCATGTCGCTTTGGTAAGCAAACAAGTAACAACTGATGAGGTGGTTGTTGCCACGCTCATATCAATCTGATAGGTGTCGTTTGTCCTTGGCGCTCTCATCAGAATCTAGTCTTCAGGAACCTCAAAACCTGGTTTGAGAATCAAGCATTCAGTCTTGTCAAACATCACCGAGTACTCCTTGTCGCACATATGGAAGACACTCAACAAGTTATGCTTCAGCTGCTCACAGTAGTTGACGTTGTCGAAGCTGACACAAACATTTAAAACCACGCCTTGACACGTGATACTGCCGCCTTTCTCTCCAGCAAAGGCCACATAGCCGCCTCTAAATGGTTTCACATCTTGAAGCAAGGCCATGTTACCTGTCATGTGCCGGGAGCATCCACTATCTACATACCAACGATTAGAGATAGTACCATTCAGATGTCCCTGCACGAGTAATGTCACACCCCGACCGATGGCGAAATCATCGGGGCGGGACATGTAGACTGTTCATAGCAAAAAGTTGACTAAATTGAAATATATTAAATGTCAAATTCCATTACAAATATTCAAACACAATTCAAAATCCAAGAAATAAACATAATTGGAATACATAAAATTCTTTATTTAGTTTAACTAAGTCCAAAGCCTATGTGTAGCACATCTTGAACAAAGTCACACATTAGTACCTGAAACATGAATAAAATAAAGTCAATCTGTCACCAAGGCTCTAATAACCTAATTCCCTATAACCAAGGTTCTGATACCAATCTGTCACACCCCGACCGATGGCGAAATCATCGGGGTAGGACATGTAGACTGTTCATAGCACAAGGTTGACTAAATTGAAATATATTAAATGTCAAATTCCATTACAAATATTCAAACACAATTCAAAATCCAAGAAAAAACATAATTGGAATACATAAAATTCTTTATTTAGTTTAACTAAGTCCAAAGCCTATGTGTAGCACATCTTGAACAAAGTCACACATTAGTACATGAAACATGAATAAAATAAAGTCAACTAAAAAGTTGGTGAGTATAACACAGGTTTGTATATAGATAGCATATAGTTGAAAAACAAATCCATACATAACATGATAAATAAGGCATTTATGGGGAGCAACTATTGTGTAACCGAGTACAATCAAACCTTTGTAACTAGCATGCAAAATTTGTGTTGTCGGTATCAATCACCCTACCTGGGTGGGTTTGTCAGACTCAGTAGATCTATCATTGAAAACCGTCGGCTTGAATAGTTAATGATTGCACATAAGTGTTCACAAAAGTTAGCACACATAGCACTCGGGCATAAAGCTCAAATTGCACACATGAATGTAAATAGGATTTGTATTTGTGTTGTTTGTGTAAATGTAAACATGTAATTTGATAGAGTTCATGTTTCACCCCAAAAGTATAAAAGAGTAAAAGGGGCTATGAAATACTCACTTGATTTGAAGGCGTAGCTAACAAAGATACTAGATAGAATAAGGATCCTTGAAATGCACAAGTTAACCTAGAGTGTAATGCGTATTGTATCAATAGTGTGCACAAAGTTTACGTCTAATATTGAATTTGGATTTGTGTATAAAGCCATTGATTTGTATTTGAAAGTATTGAATACGATATAAAGTTTGAAATACATATTTTTGGAACATTTTGATTAAGGTTTGAAATTGAATAGTTAAATAAGTAGGTTAAATAATTATTGTTTATGAAAATAGTGTAAGTATTTGATGTAACTAAGTATAAATAAATAATTGTTTTTATTTAAATATAAATTAAATAAATAGTCATTACCTTATTTATTTATTTATAAAATATGTAACTTAACCATTAAACACTTTTTAAATGAAAGATTTAATAATAATTGAAAATTTAATTTTTATAAACTTTTAATAGAAAGTTTTCTATTTATTTCAAGATTAAATATTTGATCTTTCTAAATACAATTGAATGCATTTTTATAAAATCAACTATTTTTATTTTGAAATTTAATCAGAAATATTTATTGTTTGTAAAATATATAAAATTTATAATTCTGCCAAGGAAACTACTCACACACGACCGTGCCTGGGAAGGGCACGATCGTGCTCGAACCACGGACGCGACCGGGCTGATCGAATAGAGACATACTAGACAAATCACTAGGCACAACCGTGCCTTGGCTCGGCACGATCGTGTCTATGATTTTGAGACACGACTGAGATTAGCCAAAGGGTATGACTGGGTCTGAACAGGAGGACACGACCGCGCTGGTAATCGGCACGACCGCGTCTCATGAGGCATGACCGCGCTAGATGATTAGCGCGACCGTGTCTCTTCCAAAACAGACACGAATTGACTGATTCTTATATTGTTACTGCTGGGAATCATAGGGCTTTTATTTACCGTGCTATTACGAGTCTTGTTATATAGATTAATTGTATGTAAATCATGTTTAGAACTGGATTTGATTAAATCATTTTTGAACAAAACTCAGATTCGGGTTTCGGACGAATTCTATATTGAAGCCCAAATTAATATGGGGCTTTTGATCTATAGACTAAATAGACTGAGGGAAAAGTTTCAATTACCCGGAAGGACGACGATATGATAGATGACGCTAGGAAGGAGTTCCGGCGTCGACGAGTTCGGTCTCCGGCGTCTTCCACTGCACTTCCGGCTAAACCAGTGTGTTCAGGGGTTTCAAAGAGATTCTATGGAGCGATTGATCGAGGGAATTGCACTTTAGAATACGAGGATTTTTGTTCAAGTGAAGGATTTTAGTTTTCTTTGAGATGAATCGATTTCTGTTGTCAATTGTTACGATTGATAATATTATTGTCTTTGATAACGAAAGTGAAACGTATATCGGTTACGAAACTCAACGATTCTCGCGTTTAAAACTGATTTTACGTTTCAACTGATACTAGGCGCGACCGTGCCCAAACGAGGCGCGACCGTGGCAAGGCACTGGGCGCGATCGTTCCAAAGCAAGTCGCGCGACCGTGCCAAAGCACTCGGCGCGACCGTGCTAAAACGAAGCGCGACCGTGCCTATTAGGGTTTCTTGCTATTTTTCAACATCAGACCTTGTAATTTTAGTCTTTGACATATTCGTATAAATAGATACTTATGTAGTGTTTTAATAGGATATAACCGAGTAAAAGTTGCGGATTTGCATTGAATTAGTATTTAATTGATGATACGAAAAGAAACAAAACAGGGCACTATAATTGAGTTTGAAATGCATTACATTGAATTGAAATACGGATACTAAAAATTAGAAATGTTATAGTCTCCCCATGTTGAGGGAATTTCGTCCCGAAATTTAGTTAGAGGAAGCTACGGCATCAGTAAAAAGGTGGGGGTACTTGAGCTTCATTTGTTCCTCTCGTTCCCAAGTGAATTCAAGACCACGCTTAGACTCCCAACGAACTTTGACAATAGGAATACGACTTCGCTTGAGTTGCTTGATTTCACGATCCATAATTTCTACCGGTTTCTCAACGAAGTGCATCGTTTCATCAATGCGCACGTCATCAAGTGGTATATAGAGATTCTCATCAGCGAGACATTTCTTTAGATTAGATACATGAAATGTAGGATGCACATTGCCAAGAGATGGAGGTAACTCGAGTTTGTAAGCCACTTTCCCAATCCTTTCAAGGATCTTGAATGGACCAACATAGCGAGGTGTTAATTTGCCTTTCTTTCCAAAGCGGATCACACCCTTCCACGGGGACACCTTTAGAAGAACAAGGTCACCGATTTGGAATTCCAAGGGTTTTCGACATTTGTCGGCATAACTCTTTTGCCGACTCCTCGCTACTCGAATGTTGTCACGGATTTTAATGATCTTATCGGATGTTTCTTGAATTAGTTCGGGACCGGTGATTTGTGCTTCACCAATCTCATTCCAACAGATAGGAGAACGACACTTGCGACCATAAAGAGCTTCGAATGGAGCCATGTTTATACTTGTGTGGTAGCTATTATTGTAAGAGAACTCGATCAGGGATAAATGTGAATCCCAATTGCCACCAAAATCGATTATACAAGCTCGAAGCATGTCTTCAAGAGTTTGGATTGTTCGCTCGATTTGACCATCAGTTTGGGGATGGTAAGCCGTGCTCAAATCCAATCGTGTACCAAGAGCAGTTTGGAGAGATTGCCAAAAATGAGAAGTGAACCGAGCATCTCTATCGGATATTATGTTCAAGGGAACACCATGACGGCTCACAATTTCATCAATGTAAATTCGGGCTGGTTTCTCAACCTTATAGTCTTCGCGGAAAGGCAAGAAATGAGCAGATTTGGTGAGACGATCAATGATCACCCAAATGCTATCATAACCACTCGTGGTGCGAGGGAGCTTGGTAATGAAATCCATAGCTAAGTTCTCCCATTTCCACACGGGAATTTCCAGTTGTTCAAGCAAACTAGAAGGACGTTGATGTTCGGCTTTGACTTTGGAGCAGGTTAGACATTTGGCAACATAGAGAGCAATGTCTTTCTTCATACCGGGCCACCAATATTGTTGGCGAAGATCTCGATACATTTTATCTGCACCAAGATGAATAGAATAACGAGTCTTATGAGCCTCGTTTAAGAGAATTGCATGGAGATCATCACGGTCGGGAACCCAAATATGGTTCAAGTAATAAAGTAAGCCATTGGGTTTGGTTTCAAGAAGTAGTTCAACACCGCATGACATTTCTTCGTACATCTTACCCTCGGTGACTGAGACGTGTTGAGCTTCTAAGATACGAGTTTGAATGTCGGTTTGAAAACGGGCACAATGAAGCATAACATGGTCCTTTCGACTCAAAGCATCGGCTACAACATTCGCTTTGCCGGGATGGTAACGAATCTCGCAGTCATAGTCATTAAGGAGTTCGACCCAACGTCGTTGCCTCATATTGAGTTCTTTTTGGTTGAAGATGTGTTGGAGACTTTTGTGGTCGGTGAATACCACACATTTTATGCCATATAGGTAATGTCTCCAAATCTTTAACACGAATACGACCGCACCGAACTCGAGATCGTGCGTCGTATAATTCTTCTCATGAATCTTAAGTTGTCTTGATGCATAAGCGATTACTTTTCCTCGTTGCATGAGGGCACAACCGAGACCTTGGTTAGAAGCATCACAGTAGACAACTAGATTGTAACATCCCAAAAATAGTAAATAAATAAATAATAGCACGATCGAGATTATTATTGTCAAAGAAACGAAAGAAAAATGGAGGGGCTTGGGTTCGGCTCGAACGGGCCGAAGGAAGCCCAGGTATATAAGGGACAAGGGCTGCCACAATCTCATTATCCCACCACTTTCAAGTTCTAGAGAGAGAAAGGGGAGCTCGGGTCTAGTGAGAGAAAGTGACGGATCAATTCGGGAATTCAGGAGAACGTTGCTACCATGCTCGTGATCTTCTTCTCTGAATCATAACTCCAATCCAGGTAAGCGTTCGATCATAATCTGAGTTTTTATGATTATTTTAGGATTTTCGGTTTTAGCTAAATAGGTGAAGTTTTTATGGATGAAACTTGAAAATGAACAAAGATCTAGCATCCAGAATAAAAATCGAACGTTCTGATCAAAGAAAATTTAGATATTGACATGATCAGACCCGCATGCAAAAAGTTAGGGTTCTTACACTTGAATCAGATCCTGCGTACTTATCAAGTACGCAGGAAGAAGGGTTCTGCGTACTTATTAAGTACGCATGAAGTAAAGTCTGCGTACTTATCAAGTACGCATGAAGTAAAGTCTGCGTACTTACCAAGTGCGCATGAAGTAAAGTCTGCGTACTTACCAAGTGCGCATGAAGTAAAGTCTGCGTACTTACCAAGTGCGCATGAACTAAAGTCTGCGTACTTGTCAAGTACGCATGACCAAGGCCCTGTGCACTTGCTAAGTGTGCAGGCATCAGAATGGTTAAGTAAAGTCAGTATGTTTAGAATGATTAAACCGTTAGAGTCGAGATTAGGTCTGATGTGTATTTAACTACTCAATTCAGATCAGAAGTGACGTTGTTGGACTTTATTTAGGACAACCTAGAGAAGCTTATCAGGTGAGTTCTATGTGCCCCCTTCTATGTTATGTGCAAACCTTATTAAATGTTTTGGGGCAGAAATGTATACACTAAATGAATAAATGATATGAATGCTAATGTGATCATACATGATGTATTAATATATATTTTATATATATATAAGAGAATTAATTATGAATAAAGAATGAAACGTATGTTTACAAAGAATGAAGGAAAGAATGGCATAACGTAAATAAACGAAATCTTGCTTTATAATTATTTATATTGCATGTTATGAATGTAAGTATACGTTATGGACGGAAACGAAGCTAACGGCTACTTCTGTAGACGGACGACCACGTGACTATTTTGCAACCGGGAAAGATACGTTCCTAGCAAGCTAGGACGTACAAAAAGCATAAAAGGGCGGTCGAAGTAAATGCTAAAATAGTATAACGGTTGCATAAACAATAGTTCGCGTGGGAAACGGATGCCTTAGGGCAGACGGGCGAATATGACGGACTACGACGGTAGGACGGTAAAGAAGGACGGCCGAAGGTTGGCCGGACCAAAGTTAAGGCGGACGGTTTCTAGGACCGGACGAGTAAAAGGGCTACGACGGTAGCTCAAGGGCGTATGTCTTTGTGATATATGTACCGTAAGATGGGTTGATCACCCTTATGTGTATGACCAATGAAAGTTAAGGAAAGGAAAGGTGAATACATATCTATGTAATCACATAAGAATGAAGAAAGAAAAGTAAAAGCTATGAATACGTATTTGTAGAATTGTATGTAAATAATTATGCATACTTATAAAGAAAAGAATGATCATACTTAATAGTTTTAAACTAGAACTCACCAGCGTTAGCTGACTCTTAGTATACATTTCAGGTAAAGGAAGAAGGGTCATGCGACGTCGTGAAGGTTACCCGACACAAGACTGACATCCCACTTAATATATGTTAAGACAATGTTATGTATTTAATTGTTAAGACTTCCGCTGTTATGTCATGTAATTTGAATGATGTTTGCTTCCGCTACTTCTGAATGTTTTAAATTTAAGCTCAGTTTTTATGACTATGTTTATGAGTAAATCCAACAAGTGAGGTTTCCCGGGAGAGGGGCCTTACATAGGTCATCATTCCCATCAGGTTGAGTCAAAATAGGAGCATTGCACAACTTTTGCTTAAGAGTTTGGAAAGCTTCTTCTTGCTTTGGTCCCCATTCATAAGTCTTACCCTTGTGGGTCAAAGCGTTAAGGGGGACAGCAATCTAAGAGAAGTTCGAGATGAAACGACGATAATATCCCGCAAGACCAAGAAATGAACGAACTTCAGTGGGAGTATTCGGGGCATTCCAATTTTTAACCGCTTCGATTTTTGCAGGATCAACATGAATTCCCTTGTCGTTGACGATATGACCAAGAAATTGAACTTCCTTTAGCCAAAATTCACATTTGGAGAATTTGGCATATAGTTGTTCCTTTCTAAAGAGGTCCAAAACCAATCTAAGGTGTTGTTCAAGATCGGTTTTAGTCTTGGAATAGATTAGGATATCGTCAATGAAGACGATCACAAATTTATCAAGGTACGGTTTGCACACGCGATTCATGAGATCCATGAAAACTGCGGGTGCATTGGTTAACCCAAAAGGCATGACCATGAACTCATAGTGTCCATACCTTGTTCGGAAGGCAGTCTTTGGAATATCATCTTCTTGAACACGGAGTAGGTGATAACCAGATCGAAGATCAATCTTCGAGAAGCAAGTAGAACCTTGAAGTTGATCAAAGAGATCATCGATTCTAGGCAAAGGATAACGGTTTTTGATAGTAAGCTTGTTGAGTTCGCGGTAGTCAATACACATGCGAAATGATCCATCCTTCTTCTTGACGAATAAGATGGGTGCACCCCACGGTGAATGACTTGGGCGAATGAAACCTTTGTCGGAGAGTTCTTGGAGTTGACTTGCAAGCTCTTGCATTTCCGAAGGATCAAGACGATAAGGAGCTCTAGCCACGGGGTTAGCTCCGGGTATAAGATCAATGTGAAACTCTACTTGACGAACGGGGGGAAGACCGGATAAATCCTTGGGAAATACTTCGGGAAAATCTCGAATGATTGGAATGTCTTGGATACTCTTCTCCTTGACATCCTTTTGAACAACATGAGCTAAAAAAGCAACGTACTTCTTTCGTAAGTACTTTTGAGCGGTAGTACATGACATCAACTTAAGTCCTTTGCAAGGCTTTTCACCAAAAACCCTTAAAGTTTCTCCCGATGGTAGCGGAATTCGAATACACTTCTCAAAGCAAATGACTCCGGCATGATGATTTGATAGCCAATCCATGCCTATGATGATATCAAAGCATCCTAATGGAATTGGAACAAGGTTGATTAGGAATGTATGATCATTAAGTTCTAAGGAGCAATCATAGATGATGGAATCGATTGTAAGGAAGTCACCATTTGCTACTTCAACGGTGAAGGTTTTCTCTAATTGGGATCGCGTCTTTGCAAGTAAAGGTTCAAAATTAAGTGACACAAACATTTTATCGGCATCGGTATCGAATAAAATGGAGGCATATTGACTATTAACAAGAAACGTACCATTGACCACGTCATTGATGGCTTGAGCTTCATTGGCGTTTATATTGAAAGCACGCCCACGAGCTCCACCTTGTCTAGCATGGACTAACCTTGGGCATTGATCACGGAAATGATTTGGGTCGCCACATTCGAAACAAGCATGCCCATTTGCAATGGCGGGAACACCTTGATTAGCCACTTGAGGGTTGGTTCGGTTTGGTGGGTTGACTTGGCCTGCAAGAGCTTTGGCCCTACAAACATTGACCGTATGTCCATATTTCCCACAATAAGTGCAAAGGCGACATGGGATGCTTTGGAGATGATGAAAATTACATGTGGCACAAAGCGGGTAAATCCCAACATATGCCTTTTGGCTGGTGCTTGAACCATAGGTGCAGCTTGATTAACAGGAATAGCAGGAGTAACCGCAGCAAAATTTCTAACCTTCCTCTTTATATTATTGCGAGAGGGTTCAGTTGTGGCTTCTTTGTTGTGGGTAGGAGGGGTTATGGTGTCAGAAACTTTCTTGGTGCCCTTTTTAGTAAGAGTCCCCGCCTTCACATGATTATCGGTTAAGGTAGCGGACAAACGGATAGCATCCTCAAGTGTCACGGGATTCCTTCCTAGGACAGTATCTTGAATTTGCCTAGGTAGTCCCCTAATATACTTTTCAATGCAACGGGACAAAGGAGTGACCATATGGGGCACAAGAAGACTCAACTCATGGAACCGAGTTGTATAAGCCAAATTTTCTCCACTATCTTGGGCAAGATCCCAAAACTCAGCTTCAAATTTCTTCACTTCATTTCGAGGACAGAATTCCTCGATCATTAGCCTTTTAACCTCATCCCAAGGTAAGGCCATTGCTACATCCACACCTCTATTTCTTTTCTCCCCATTCCACCACGTGAGTGCCCGTTTTTGTAGGACACTTGTGGCATGACGAACACGAAGGTTGTCGGGGCAGTCACTATTGAGAAAGGTATTCTCAATGCTTTCAAACCATTGAAGGAGTCCAGTAGCTCCTTCGGTACCATAGAACTTGAGGGGATTGCACGAGTTGAAATGCATGAAGGTGCATTGAGATGGGTTGGCACCACCATTTCCACCATTTCCACCATTAGCTCCATGGTTACCATTGGTGGCACTATTAGCTTGAGTGAGTTGAGTTACGAGTTGTGTAAGGATGGTAGCAATGTCGGTGTTGGTGTTGGCCACGGGAGCACGACGAGGAGGCATTCTATAGATTTGCACAACACAAGAAGAGATGTAAGAACTTATGAGAATTACTTGAATTAAAAAGGACAAGATAATGAAATAAAATAGATAATCATAGTTTGGGTTGTACTCAAATAGTGATATAATCACTTGAATACTATGACACATTAAGGTTAATTAAACTCATAAAATTTTCAAGGAGACATGCTTTAGCCTATAAGTAAACACTCATCTCGGGAATTCCCAGGAAAGCATACGGGTCCCTCGGTTGGGATTTGTGCGAAATGCTTTCCTAGACAGAAAACCCAAAATACAGGTGTCACTCTTCCAGATTGCACGTGTCCTCAAATAATTAACAAATTTTAAAACCTTAACGAGGAAATAAAGAAAATTTTATGGATTTAGCTTCATGAAGATTCCACATGCTAAGAAAGATATAGATAGAGGAAGAGATAAGAATATTATGAGGTTTAAGATATAGGAAGGGATATTATTTATTTATTTATTATTTAAGGATATCCTAATAAGTCATGGATTCTTAACAAATAAATCATCAAAAATGAAATAATAATTTAGTATACTAAACATGTAACATATAGCATGTAGCACATAACACATAATCATGAAATATAGCATAAGTAGGGGTCCTAAAGTTATAGTCTAGATCAAGGTGTCTAATAACCTAATTCCCTATAACCAAGACTCTGGTACCAATCTGTCACACCCCGACCGATGGCGGAATCATCGGGGCGGGACATGTAGACTGTTCATAGCACAAGGTTGACTAAATTGAAATATATTAAATGTCAAATTTCATTACAAATATTCAAACACAATTCAAAATCCAAGAAATAAACATAATTGGAATACATAAAATTCTTTATTTAGTTTAACTAAGTCCAAAGCCTATGTGTAGCACATCTTGAACAAAGTCACACATTAGTACCTGAAACATGAATAAAATAAAGTCAACTAAAAAGTTGGTGAGTATAACACAGGTTTGTATATAGATAGCATATAGTTGAAAAACAAATCCATACATAACATGATAAATAAGGCATTTATGTGGAGCAGCTATTGTGTAACCAAGTACAATCAAACCTTTGTAACTAGCATGCAAAATTTGTGTTGTCGGTATCAATCACCCTACCTGGGTGGGTTTGTCAGATTCAATAGATCTATCATTGAAAACTGTCGGCTTGAATAGTTAATGATTGCACATAAGTGTTCACAAAAGTTAGCACACATAGCACTCGGGCATAAAGCTCAAATTGCACATATGAATGTAAATAGGATTTGTATTTGTGTTGTTTGTGTAAATGTAAACATGTAATTTGATAGAGTTCATGTTTCACCCCAAAAGTATAAAATAGTAAAAGGGACTATGAAATACTCACTTGATTTGAAGGCGTAGCTAACAAAGATACTAGATAGAATAAGGATCATTGAAATGCACAAGTTAACCTAGAGTGTAATGCGTATTGTATCAATAGTGTGCACAAAGTTTACGTCTAATATTGAATTTGGATTTGTGTATAAAGCCATTGATTTGTATTTGATAGTATTGAATACGATATAAAGTTTGAAATAAATATTTTTGGAACATTTTGATTAAGGTTTGAAATTGAATAGTTAAATAAGTAGGTAAATAATTATTGTTTATGAAAATAGTGTAAGTATTTGATGTAACTAAGTATAAATAAATAATTGTTTTTATTTAAATATAAATTAAATAAATAGTCATTACCTTATTTATTTATTTATAAAATATGTAACTTAACCATTAAACACTTTTTAAATGAAAGATTTAATAATAATTGAAAATTTAATTTTTATAAACTTTTAATAGAAAGTTTTCTATTTATTTCAAAGATTAAATATTTGATCTTTCTAAATACAATTGAATGCATTTTTATAAAATCAACTATTTTTATTTTGAAATTTAATCAGAAATATTTATTGTTTGTAAAATATATAAAATTTATAATTCTGCCAAGGAAACTACTCACACACGACCGTGCCTGGGAAGGGCACGATCGTGCTCGAACCACGGACGCGACCGGGCTGATCGAATAGAGACATACTAGACAAATCACTAGGCACAACCGTGCCTTGTCTCGGCACGATCGTGTCTATGATTTTGAGACACGACTGAGATTAGCCATAGGGTATGACTGGGTCTGAACAGGAGGACACGACCGCGCTGGTAATCGGCACGACCGCGTCTCATGAGGCACGACCGCGCTAGATGATTAGCGCGACCGTGTCTCTTCCAAAACAGACACGAATTGACTGATTCTTATATTGTTACTGCTGGGAATCATAGGGCTTTTATTTACCGTGCTATTACGAGTCTTGTTATATAGATTAATTGTATGTAAATCATGTTTAGAACTGGATTCGATTAAATCATTTTTGAACAAAACTCAGATTCGGGTTTCGGACGAATTCTATATTGAAAGCCCAAATTAATATAGGGCTTTTGATCTATAGACTAAATAGACTGAGGGAAAAGTTTCAATTACCCGGAAGGACGACGAATTGATAGATGACGGTAGGAAGGAGTTCCGGCGTCGACGAGTTCGGTCTCCGGCGTCTTCCACTGCACTTCCGGCTAAACCAGGGTGTTCAGGGGTTTCAGAGAGATTCTATGGAGCGATTGATCGAGGGAATTGCACTTTAGAATAGGAGGATTTTGGTTCAAGTGAAGGATTTTAGTTTTCTTTGAGATGAATCGATTTCTGTTGTCAATTGTTACGATTGATAATATTATTGTCTTTGATAACAAAAGTGAAACGTATATCGGTTACAAAACTCAACGATTCTCGCGTTTAAAACTGATTTTACGTTTCAACTGATACTAGGCGCGACCGTGCTAAAACGAAGCGCGACCGTGCCTATTAGGGTTTCTTGCTATTTTTCAACATCAGACCTTGTAATTTTAATCTTTGACATATTCGTATAAATAGATACTTATGTAGTGTTTTAATAGGATATAACCGAGTAAAATTTGCGGATTTGCATTGAATTAGTATTTAATTGATGGTACGAAAAGAAACAAAACAGGGCACTATAATTGAGTTTGAAATTCATTACATTGAATTGAAATACGGATACTAAAAATCAGAAATGTTACAAGTCACAAAAAGAATTAATTAGATTGTCCATCTTTCTTAAAATAAACAACCTCAATTAACTCACAGTCGTGACTGTCAAAAAAGGTTGAATCTTTAGAAAAATTGGGACTAGGAGATTGAGAACATTTGGATTTGTTATTCCAGGACCTCTTCTTTTTCTTAATTGGAACAGTAGACTTAGATTCAACAACAGCAAGTGAACTAGTGGAAGCTTCACCTCATTGAATACCAGCCAGCTGTTCCATCTTTCTCAATCTCTTGTTCCTTCTTCTCCTCTGTGGCTTAGAGAGTTTCACCACAGGTTTCACACCAGTTTGTGCACTACCAGAGGTGGATGCACTAGGTTTAGCAGGTAGCTTGCCCCTTTTTGAAACAGATGGTTTAGCCTCAGATGTGATCTTTGGCTTTATCATAGGTTTTACAGGTGGGTTCACCACGTTTGCTTTTGGACTTTTGGAATGCTTCACTAGTGGTGACTTAGGGATAACAGCCGTTGTGAGACAATTGGCCGTTTCCCTTACTTCTTAGCAGGACAGTTCACAAGAATGTGACCAACCATACCACAGTGAAAACAAGTTCTCTTTTCTTTTGTAAGTCCTCCTGTAAGGATCCTTTGATATGACATTAAATGACTCAGCATGATGAGTAGGAGAAGTTGTTTGGTAAACAGTAGTTTGACCCGATGATGATTGGTTTTTGGGAGTATAAAATTTTTGCAAATTTTCTTGATAACCAAGCCCAAAATGAGCTGAAAAGGCTTCTTTCTTAACTTGATTAATGTTTTTATATCCCCCATAAAGCATAACTTTCAATTTCTCATTAGATTCAATGATCTCAGGTTCAGTCAAAATACAATTATCACTATTAGTGATAATGTTTTTCTTAACTTGTTGTTCACCTAGCAACTCCTCAAAGACTACTTCTTCAGGGCAGGTGTTCTCAGACCCATCATCAGAAACAGTAAAGAACTCTTCATTAGCTACAGAGTCATCCTTGTTAGAGGAATCATCCTGACTTGAGGACTCATCAAGGCAAGACAAATCAATGTCAATTAAGTTTTTGACAAATTTCTCGCTAACTGGTGGAGGAATGGCATTAGTACCTAGCCCTAAGCCATTCACTTGCCTCACTACAGACTCGTAGTGTTCCACCATAAAACGAGAAATTCTCAACTTCTCAATATTACCTTTCAACTGCAAGATCTCATTTTGCAGCTTGTTGATCTCATTGTTCCTTTTCTCTAACCCCTTGTACGCAACATCCAAATGAAACTGTTGATCGTTGATTTTAAGTGAATAATCACGTTTTTCTTTCTTTAAAGTTTCAATTGAATCTTTGTAATGTTTTTCATTTTCCTTGTAGCTTAACGCTAC
Organism: Smallanthus sonchifolius; assembly: GCA_023525975.1. Taxonomy (NCBI): domain Eukaryota; kingdom Viridiplantae; phylum Streptophyta; class Magnoliopsida; order Asterales; family Asteraceae; genus Smallanthus; species Smallanthus sonchifolius. Next base: position 94,478,765 of record CM042021.1, on the reverse strand, counting down.
AATACGAAGGGGTTCGACTTTGTCTTGAAGCTTAGAATTTTCAACCTTTAAGCTTAGACACTTGGAACAGGAAATGACAGCAAAAGGATTAGAATCTACCTCATTCGATGAACATGATGCCTCTCTACTTGATCAGCCACAGAAGCTTCCCATTCCTATGCTTCCATCATCTCCATAATCTCAACCATGAGACCAACATGTGTTTGTGCAATAAGGGCATCCTCCAAATGAACACCCCAATCAAAGCTTTCGTCCTGTTGAGCCACCAATGCATTGGACGTTCCACCTTGACTTTGATTGCGGTTGTTAGAGTTATACCCTTGGTTGTTTCCCTGGCTTGGTCTTGTGAATCCAGAGGCAGGTGCTTTGTCCTCCTGACATTCACTATCAAAGTGTCTAAAGTTCAGACACTTATAGCACTTGGCCTTGGATTTGTCAAAACCAACCTTGGCATTAATGAAATTTCTTCCTGTTCTGTTCAGGAAACGCTTGGCTCTCCTCAAGATCATGGCCATATTCCATTGAATATCCATATCCTCCATATCATCCGGATCCACCTGATTGAAGTCTTCTTCTATGGTTTCAGGATCCGTTAGCTTGCCGCCAATGAAGTTCTCATAGGCAAGCATGCATGATGAGAATAAAGCCACGTGATCTTCAGCTATCTTGGCTATTGCTGACTGGTTAGCTGAAGATGTGGGAGAAGGATTTCTTGAGGGACTCTGGTGATGAGATCCAGAACCAGAACGAGATGCTGCATTGCATGCATGACCACCACAAGCCTTTAAAGTTTCTTCCTCATGAGAGTTTCCTGAGAAAAGGGAAATTCCAGAGCCCGATGACTTGGTTGTAGAAGACGTCCCATAATACATAGAAGGGTCTTGTATTTGAGGTCTTCTTGAGCTCTCCTTTCTTTTTAGGTTCATGTCATGTGCTTGCCCTTTCCAATTGCCTCATCAATTGTCATCTCATAAAACTTAGAATTCTCTCTCATCAGGGTAGTATACATCTCAAATTTGGGTGGCAAAGCATCCAGAAAATTTTCAACTAATTCCTCATTTGGATAGATGAGGTCAAAAGCTTTCAACTCAGTCTGCAGATGATAGAATATAGAGATGAGCTCATCTATGGATTCGTTCTACAGATATCTGAAGCACTCATACTACTTCCTGAGAAGATCCCTTTTACTCTTCTTGATGTCACTCTTACCCTCGAATCTATTCTGTAACACCTTCCAGAGATCTTGGAGTTATCGTATCCTCTGAAGCTGTGAAATAACTCCCTGGTCAAGGCCATAGTGATAGATCCGTGTTCCTTCTTCTCTCTATCATAAACTTTCTTTTCTTCTTCATCAATTTTAGAGATAGACCTTGGAACTTCCTCATCCAGGTAAGTGTATGTGGGATGCTTATAGCCCTCTAGAATGGGTATCCACAATGAAGAATCGGTATAAGAAATATAATGTTCAAAACGTGCTTTCCAGTTTGAATAATCATTTACATTAAGCATCTTTGGGGTTCCGATCTCGTTGTCATAGTTCAGAAGGTTACCGAGATTCTGAAGATTTGACATGGTGAACACTTAGTCAAATTTCAGAAAAGTCAAAGAAACCTGCGCACTTGAAACTAGCCTTGCGCACTTAGAGAAGTATTCTTGCGCACTTATAATTTGCTCTTGCGTACTTAGTAAGTACGCAGGAGTAGAAGATAAGTATGCAAGAAATAGCTTAAGTACGCACCAAGATTGTTCTTGCGTACTTAGTAAGTACGCAGCAAGACTGTATTTGTTGCCAAATAAGGTAAGTACGCAGATCACTTTTTCACCCACTCTCACCAACTTTTTCCGGTCACTGGAAATCATCGGAGACCGCAGAAATCGAAAAATTGACCAAACAAAATGAGCCACAGGGTCAGAAACTCATTTCTAACAAACCTTTGATGCTCAAAACACTCAAATACACAACAAAAGTCGGTTTTTGAGTGATTTTTGCTTCTAAAATAGTGCTCAAGAGCTACCCCTTTTTTATCACAAAAAACAACAAAAATACCCACTTTTGCTTGCAAAAACTCTGTAGGATGTGTAGAAGATACTCCTAACACACTTACAACACTCAAAATCAAGAGCTATGCTCTGATACCACTTGTAGGTCCCCGGGTGTCTCGGATCGTTACGTGTGGGTGTGTGACTAGTCGGACCGGGTGCGGAATGCCCGTGACTAGGTGGAGAATCAACAACACAAAGTAAACCGACAAAAAAATCACTTTAAAGTTCCGTCTATTATAAACTTGAACGGTTACCGAGAGAAAATACTGAGTGCAAAATGTCTGCGTACATATCTTCTGTCAACCTATTCAATTTAAACTAGACCTGATCTCTGCGCACTTAACAAGTGCGCACGGCAAATTGTTCATGCGTACTTAGCAAGTATGCATAGTATTCTTGCGTACTTGCTAAGTACGCAGGAACTAATTCCTGCGCACATGCTAAGTGCGCAAAACACTTAGAAAAATAATACAACAATAACATGCATTAGAAATTACAACTTGATAACTAATACATACAGACACTACAATACAAAGACAAGACAGGTACAATAAACTAAGACACTATCCAGAGTGTTTGTCACACAAAAGTGCTTCAACAAATTCCTTCTTGTCTTCCGTGTCTCGGTTACAATTTATAATATTTTACAATAAATAAAAATGACAAAGCCTGATCTATTACAACAAGGCTTCCAAAATAGTTGAAAAGATACAAGATGAATTAAATAAACAGACCAAACAAACAACCGCGGGTCTAAGGCTCGATTCACCAAACAACACAATCACAAGAAACGAAGGATGCAATCTTTTGTCAAATAAAACTTTTGACAAAATAAAAACCGATTGCAATTAAATAAAAATATTGAATCAATTTTTTGTGCTAGGGTTTCAAAACAATTTTAAAATGCACAACTAAAAAACAAGCACAAACCGATCTAGGCCAAACCCTAGATCGCCCCACCAGGAGTCCAGATGCAAACCAAATTATCAATACACAACCACAGGGGTTCAGGGTTATACCTATCGCGAGTAGGAGACGACAACCAACATGTAATACCATGTGACAACAACTCGGCCACTAGATCCGGCTCCATGAACTAAACCCGAGACTCTAATCCACCCGAACTAAAACCGGATCTCTATCCGTCTTTTCTCTTGCGTCTCCCGAACACTAAAAACAAACCCGGTTCGTTTAACACCTTCCAGTCACCCGGTGTCACCACATACGTAAACAGTGATAAAGACTCATCTAACGATATCGGTGGTACACGGCGGTTCCCAGCAGCTCACAGAGACAACCCGACAACTGGGTCTCCCGGTGGTGGCTCAAGAACGGAGCAAGGCAAGTGAACAGAGGAACGGCGCGACCCTCACGGCCACAGAGGTGGCAGCGGTTCGGCTAGTGATGCGAAGATGAACGGCGTCGACGAAAGTGGGTGGCGGCGGCACCAAAGAGGGAGGGGAGGGATTAGGGTTTAGCAGTTATTCTCCAAGAATAAAATTTGGGCATTCTAATTCCCTTACCTACATATTATATTTATAATTACTAGAAAACTTTATCCCCAAGTTAAGGTTTAAGTTTGAACTAATTTCTTTTAAGTCCTTATGGTTATCTCATAACCACAAATAACCAACAGTTTGGTTAATTACTTAAAAGGTCCATATAAATACATTCAATTAACTTTTATAATTACTTATATACATATATCCAATATATATATATATAACCTAATTATTTCATAATTCTAAATTACCGAATCAGTTAATTTAGTCGTTCGTAATTCCAAATTACGATCTCTTTTCGCCCCATGTCAAATTTAAGAACAAAAACAAGTCTTGTAATTCGTAGAAGTCAAGTACTCTGGAGAGTTTAGATGTGTTCCTGACTAGATTATATGGCTCCATGTCAAATTTTGTTTCTTCTAGAACAACTTACTCCGGAGAACAACTGACGACTCAAAGGAGTTAGTTAGTTAGTTAGTTAGTTAGTTAGTTAGTTATGCCAATCTGACATACTAGAACTAAAACGCCCCAAACCATGTACATCTCATAGTTGGCACAAAACATAATAACATAGCTCTTAAACTGTTAATCAGAATCTATTACATTGGAAGTCTTTAATTCAAAACATTCATAAATCCAAATCAATGAAACATTGTTTGAAACATAAACTATCAGGAATGGAAATGTCAGTCTTCAGCACAGCAACCCGATGTCCATGATATCCAGCCCCCACGGCTCCTTTGCTTACTCTTTTCTTTTACTTTTACTACTTGTCATGCATACTAAAAGTCAGCTAATACTGGTGAGTTCTATCTTTACTTTAAACTGTAAACTTTCTTTAAATATCTAGTTTTATAAAAATAAATTAAGCTTTCCTTCTTTAATTTAAAACAAATTTTCCAATGCCTTTACTTTAAAAGTTTACAACCTTCTAATTTATAAAATTGTTTCGTTATATCTTTCATTTAAAACTTTACTTTTGAGGTAACCGGTTAAGGTGTCCTCCTTTACTCTTTTCAACTTTATGTTTCACTCGTACAGGACAAAGTGACTATAACATACTTTAACTATCACATATGGACAGTGGCCTGGGGGCAAGATCCCTTTGCTCGCTTACACCTCAGGGTAAGACTTTTACTTCATTGTGCCCACACCTCATGGTGGGACTTTCTCGCTTACACAGAAGTGAAGACTACTTTGCCTGCTCACACCTCAGGGTGAGACTTTCTACTTTGCCTGCTCACACCTCGGGGTGAGACTTCTACTTTGCTTGCCTACAAGACTTTTTACTTTAGAACTACAATGCAACTACTATGCAATTATACTATGTCACATAATATAATGTCATTGAAACACATAACACATATTAACACATAAGTATATAATATGTCATCTGTCACTGTCCTTGTCAAGCTACACCGAAGTGCAGCTTCTTTACGATTCTTTACTCTGCTTTACTTCTTGAAATTACATTTCAAAGATAGGTCTATACTCTTTAACTCTTTACCTTTTCTTTTTATAAAATACTTTGTATAAAAAACTATGCCTTTCTCTTTTATTTCATAAAAATCACATTTTATAAAATACTACACTTTGCCTTTCAAATCTTTCTTCCTGTATGCATGCCAGCCAAAAACCGTTAAGGAAAAAGGGCAATAAGAACTCACCTGAATTCTATGAGGTTTATCTCAGTTAGCAAGGAAACTTCGAGCTAGGTGGGATGCTAATAAATCTATCAAGGGTCACGAATGAAGCAAGGTTATAACCTATATGTTCCATCTGAAAACTATATGTTCGAAATCTTTTTTGATCGAAATCTTTTTCTGTCGAAATCTATCTCGGTCGAAATATTTTTCAACCGATGTAGGTCTCAGTAGGTATGACGGATCTCTAGACTCAGGGTACGACACGGTGATGACGTGCGGAATCCATGATCAACGTTCAACGTGTAAAGCAATCAACAACACAGAGTAAATAATCCTCTTTGTATTTCACTCTAAAATACTTTTTACAGATCTCTCTGTTTGTGCACTTGGAGTCTCTATTTGTCTACCTCTAAATATGACATGTAAACATCTATTTATAGGTAAACCACAAAGACCACAGACGAACTTAACAAGTTCGCCTCCTAAGATGCTTAGGCGAACTTGAAAAGTTCACCTCCCTAAGAAGCTTAGCGAACTTGAAAAGTTCGCCAACTTACAATACAGGATTTTAGCGACAGTTACAAAACATGCTCTAACAGACTCCCTCTTAACTGTTGCAAACAATTCTGAACAAATACTGATAAATCATCAGCCACAAACTGTGTCCCAACAAACTCCCCCTTGACTGATGATCCTGGGTCTTCACTTCACTTGGTAAGACATGATCTTCAGAATTACACTTTGATCTTCAATAGGAAACGCTTCATTGTTGAGGAAATAGGCTCCCTCTAAACTGATGCATCTGTTGTAGAACAATTTTGTTTGGCCTCTTCATGAAAACCGACGAATCCAACACTTTTCATTGTAGTCCATCCTCTCAACCGTAACCACCTCCACATTGATTCAAGAATCTAACCCATACTGCTTAGACATCAGTAAACCAACCGGCATATGATAGAGAGTTTGAATTTCCAACAATCGGCATCAAACTAATCAACTTTCACAAAGGAAAGAACTTCAGCTTGAAAAACAAACTGAAACTCTAATATAGTGTGCAAAAAAACTCTTTTGTTTGATCTTCATCTTCACCAGAAGTGTTTAACTGTTTCTTGTACTTTATCCACTCAACCGATAACCCGAAGTCTTTCATATCAGATCTCCCCTTCATGACACCAGCATCTCCGCATTAAACCCGAAACAGGAAGACGTTTCTTGTTTAATCGGCATATAATAAAGGTTCCATCTTCAACTAGTTAACAACAGATAACCAGCTTCATTTCAAATGTACTTGACCAAGTCTCACACACATTTGGTAGTAATCATTGTGAATCCAACAAGCTTCAATTTGATTTTCATTCCTGATTAATCCCTTCTACTAGTCGTGTATTCAACAACTCACAATAGGTTGTCTATCTGGATTCCACCCAGATCCCAAATGAAAAATCAAACCATAATCGAATCATGTCAAATCATTTTGACGATCTTGATCACTTCAACCTTTTAGCAAAGAAACCTGATATTTCTTGAAATTTTTATCTCCCTCTTTTCTTTGCAAAGACCCAAACAGTGCATCCTCACAATCAAATCCTAGACCTTTAGTTGATAACAAATCTTTTGTTGAAATTGTTTCAGTATTCCTCCCCTAATAAAGAAGTATCCAAGATACTCATAGCCCAAATTTTTAGGTTTGAATACCCAAACAATAAGATTCTTCAATTAGAAGTCATCATCCAACATAAAAATCTCTCCTTGTTTCGCCAAGCCACATAAAATTTTAATTTTGGTCCCGAAAATAAGCAAAATTACCATCTTCTCAAAAATGGCTCGAAACAAGCATAGAAAAGTTCCCTCAAAATTTTGAACAAGAAAAAATTTTCGCGCCAACAAGTTCACTTAAACAGTGTCAGCGAACTTTTGCGAACAAATTCTAACAAGTTCGCTACAGCATCTTCCAGCGAACTTAACAAGTTCACCTGTAACTGCCCCTCAGACAGCAAGTTTGCCTGACGCATCTGTTACAGCAAACACCTTTGATTCTTCACGATTTGGTGGTAAAAACTTCATCTCTTCAAGTTATTTAAGCTTTGGAATCATCAAACTCATAAAATACCACGAATTAGAAGAATTCCACCGGTAAAAAATATTCTTTTAACCTCTCAATGATGAATATGCGAAATTAAACAACGAATCATGAGTAATACTGAAGCGAATAGGCGACTAGTCCTTTCGGTTATGAGCCATAACTCTGGTACCAAATGTAAGTTCCTGTGGCGTATTCTAACAAGTAGAACGCACACGATCAAATGCATTACTCAAAGATTCCTCGTATGAGACGGAAGCATGAAGCGAATCAAACAATAACACAAAAATAGAAGATAGGTGAAACAGAATCATTCGTATATATTCAATAACGAACTCGTCATATGAATACAATACCGAAGGAGTGTACTCTCCACGTTTAGGCTCCAATTCCAACTCCTAAGTGAGCTCTACCTAGGAGTGGTGACTCACTTCTCACAGAGACTCTCTCCCTCTCTGTGTGCTAACACTCTAGCATGCTTACTTACAAATGAACACATAATGTCCAAACACCTCACTTTTTAAGAAGAAAGCACTTAATGAACAGAAGAGTGTTTGGAAATCGAAAGATTCTGTTTCTAACTCGTCAAAACAATCTCCAAAAATCGACGAGAGATTCGACTGTGAATGGTGTGAAGTCATTTATTTTAATCAAGATGGACGACCCAGGACCACCATGGCTTGGGTCCCCTTTCAAATTAATGATTCTTGTTTGATGTGCAGGATTAACCAAGAGGGACTGTAAATACTATTTGGTTCGTTAATAGTGGTTATTCATAGCACATGACTGGGTATGGCGGAGCAACGAGTTGTTAGACAATCAATAAATTTATTTGATTCAACGACTTGATGCTCAGGGGGAGAATGTGTCACACACAATGTTGTTTTGGAAAGCGTTTGACCAAGTCCAAAAGACAACCTAAAACTTTGGATGACGATGGTGAACATAAACTCGTTGATGCAACCATTTGACTAGTTGAGGGGGAGTCTACAGGAAATGGGGAGTACAGTAGTGTGTTGGTGACAAAGGCAAAGGCATTCGATTACACTGGTTTTTTGATTGATTGAAATGCTAAATTCCGAGTAACCAAGTAAAATGTTTTTTCATAGAAGTTTTTATTTTGTTTCAAAAATATTTTAAAAATCCAAACAAATTTGAAAATTTTTAAAATTGAAATCATTTGAGATATAAGAAGAAATGATAGTACATTAGTAGATTATCATTCACACATGACCTTAGTTGACTTATAGTAGTTTATGTTTATTCAATATATCTGAATTATATATGTTTTGATCTAAACTTCAGAGATTGCACAAATTGGAAATGATAGTGTTGTATATGCTATAATTTGAATTGTCAATAGGTTAAAAGAGTTTTTGAACCATTAGTAGTGTGAAAACATAATTGCATATGTTACAACTGTGATTTGAACCCATTTTAGTAGTTACACTATCAGATAAAGAATATTTTCTTTTAATAAGGATTGTCCTATGAGACCAGTTTCGAGTTATGTCATTAGCACAATTCATTCGGCTTGCTTCATTGCCCATGTCCCGAAAAGCATGAAATTTGAAGTATTCTGTGCCTGATGACTGTATACCTTGCAAGAAGGGCAAGCAGCACAGAAATTCCCACAAATCTAAGAAACAAAATTCAATTCTTAATCCTTTGGAGCTACTACACATGGATTTGTTTTGGCCGATAAGTATTCGAAGTATTGGAGGAAAATTGTATTGTCTAGTGGTAACTGATGACTTCTCGAGATTCTCATGTGTCAAGTTCTTGGCAACGAAAGATGAAACAACTGAGACTGTTCAATTCTTGATTCTTGGGTTGGAGAATCTATTCAAGCAGAAAGTTAGGCGTATTAGAAGTGACAATGGCACTGAGTTAAAAAAACAGCAAGGTGGGATTCTTTTGTTTACAAAAGGGTATTCATCATGAATTTATCGTGCCATATGTTCCTTAACAAAATGGTGTGTCTGAACAAAAGAACATAACATTAGTTGAAGCAGCGAGAACAACGTTGGCGGATTCTAAGCTACTAGTTACTTGCTGGGCCGAAGCTGTGACTACAGCTTGTCATGTCCTTAATCGTGTTCTGGCCATGAAGCGACACAACAAGACGTGTTACGAGCTGTTAAATAACCGAACGCCTAATTTGGATTATATTCTACCATTTTGGAATCCGTGTACTTTTATGAAGACTAGGAATGTTCCAACAAAGTTTAGCCAAAAGGTCATTGAAGGGGTTTTCCTTGGATATGTAGCTAATTCGTTGCATAAAAGAGTGTATAACAATGAATCAAGATAGGTCTAAGAATGGTTCCACATCGATTGTTCTAATCGAACTATCCCTCAAAAGGTGGTTGGTCTAGAGTGGGAGTTTGATTATAACAGTTTGTTCAAGTCTTTCAATTTTGCCCCTAATTTGTCTGCTGAAGAGGCTGCTGTGATTTATGAGTCATGTAATGGTGACCAAGATTGCGGTTTTACACCAAGATTGGCGGTTCCATATCAGTTCCATTATCAACCCCTGATCCGAACACTGCATCTTGTTCGGGTACTCATGAAACGGATAGTGATGACAATGAGCCAATATTTCAGGATTCTTTAACTGATTCTTTGATTGTTGTTGATGATTCGTCTACATCTACACAAGCTCAGGGGGAGATTCCTACCAATCTAGATCCAGTGATTTTAGTACCTCAAGTTATTCCTTCTCAAGTGGAATCTACTCAAGTTGATGTATTACCTGTTCATGAGGTGGCTTCCATAAAAGAATTAAAAGATCATCCGGTGACTAATATCATTGGGAATTTGGAGGATGGACTCAAAACTCATTCTATCATTGAAAATACTTGTATATATTATATCATACGGGATACTTGAGTACTTGATGTTTGCTCACATTCTTGATTTATTTCTCAGATCGAACCAAAGAACGTGGAAATAGCGTTACAAGAAAATAATTAGATTGAGGCTATGAAGGAGGAGCTAGCTCAATTTGATAAATTGAACGTTTGGAATTTGATTGATCTTCCTAAGGGAGTGTATCCGATCGACACAAAATGGGTTTTAAATATAAGAAAGATGATAGAGGTGTCTTGGTGAGGAATAAAGCGAGGTTGGTTGTCCAAAGGTTCAATCAACAAGAAGGAATTGATTACACCGAGGTGTACGCACCTGTAGCAAGGTTGGAAGCGATCCGGTTTTTTCTGGCTTTTGCTTCATTCAAGGGGTTTAAGGTATTTCAATTGGACATGAAGAGTGCTTTCTTGCTTCATTCAGGCGCCAGAGCTTGGTATGAAACATTGTCGCAGCATCTTCTGGACAATGGTTTTGATCGTGGCCAGATTGACTCAACCTTGTTCATAAAGAAAGCAAGGGAAGATTACTTGATGGTTCAGATTTGCGTGGACGATATTATATTTGGTTCAACAAATGAAGAGTTATGCAGAGAGTTTGAGGGAGTAATGAAATCGAAGTTCGAAATGTCCGCTATGGGAGAGTTGTCCTTTTTCTTAGGGTTGCAAGTTAATAAAAAGGAAGATGGCTTCTTTATTCATCAGTCTAAGTACGTAAACGACATCTTGAGCCGGTTCTAGATGGAAGATTGTTCAAATATGTGAATCACACCGATTCCTGTGAATCACAAGTTAAGTCCAAATCTGGAAGGAAAGGATATTAACAGTCGATTGTACAGAGCTATGATCGGATCCGTCATGTACTTAACCACGTCAAGGCCAGATATAATGTTTGATGTGTGTCTCTGCTCCATATTTCAAGTGAAACCGAAAGAATCTCATCTGGTTGTAGTAAAAAGGATATTTCGGTACCTGAAAGGGAAACCGAGACTAGGACTTTGGTTTCCTCATTGATCTAATTTTGATTTTGTTGCATATAGAGATTCGGATTTTAGAGGTTGCTGCTTGGACAGGAAGTCTACAACAGGAGGTTGCCAGTTTGTAACACCAGGCCAATTCCGAGGTCCTAATTTGCCAACTTTGAACCCTAGGGGTTGGAATTGCCAAGTCCCCAAAATACAACGGTTGAAAATGAAAATTTTGAAACTTTGACCGGTAGCCGACCGCTACCTTTCTTCTTAATGGTCGGCTAAGGTCGTTGGTTCCATGGAGGTCTGCTAGCCAGTTCCGCTAAAGGCTGAAGGGTTGGGTGGTAGACCACCACCACTTAGGTAACGGTCTGCTAGCTGCAATCTGTCACACCCCGCCTCAGGCACCCCCCGGACGTGTGCGACAAACGATTGGTACCTGCTTTGATTTCATAGTTTTTATAAAATACAGCGAAAGACTTTTTCATGAGGATCGTTACAACATTCTTTTAACCTCAAGGTTTGTAATTGTAAATATCAAACTCAGTTGGAAAACAAAAGTTTTGTATTTACTTTCATAAACATAGGGATTTAAATACCATTTTTCATTTGATTACAAAACAGAGTTTGAAATCAAATACATCTCTTGTCTTACAGACAAGTTCAAACCATGGGAAATAGTACTATCCGAGGTTGATCAGTTCCTCGGTCCTATCTCCTCTTTTCTTTTTCAGGATTTTCTATACATGATGCCTGAGAATCCAACATGCATTTTATCCTTTTATAGTCCCTCGGGTCAGATCTCATGTCTGCCCTTCACTTATCCAGGGTCAGATCTTATGTCTGCCCATCTCCTTTTTCTTTCACATTTTATTCAATACCTGAAAACATTATGAAAATGAAACATCAGCGCGAACGCCAGTTAATACAATTATCTTGACTGTAAAATCATTTGGCACAAACAAGTATTAATTCTATAATCACATCTTCATGTTCAATCCACACATTCAGCAGGCCCGTCCTGTTCAATCGCACCACAGTATACCCTAGCGTCATATCTTATAACAACGGACATGTTAATACCCCCGACATCGTTATAAGATAAGCACCAGCCGCAATCCGGGAATTTCACCCGAGACTCGTGTATCCCTTGCAAGTTTTACGTATAACTATGGCTTGAATGCTTTCAAGTAGAAGAACGTTGTGCATTATTCCCTTAACCTTTATTTGGCCATTTTTGCAAACGTAAATGTTTGACATAAGTTTTGAAATAGATAAAGTATTCACCTTGAGTATAGCAATGAGCCTATAAGTTGAAAGCTTATAGACTAGCTTCTTAACTTGATTTCTCTATCATACCACCACTTCTACAAGCGTTTCTTCTTAATCCAGGAACTAGAATGAGCGGGAGTTGGACCGGGATCGTCGGGAGTGGGCTAGGGATCACCTGGAATGAGTTTTGAAAGTTGGAATCGAGTTTGGAGTGAAGAAAATGAATGCGATCGTTAAGCTATTTATAGGCTGAAATCTGGATCCATGTCGGACCGTTATCAAATGGATGTCGGTCCGACATCCAGCTATGCCCACGTCAGCCCTAAACGTCAACTCCTGATTGGACCGCACATGTTTTTGGTGCATGTCAGACCGATATATGGATCATGTCGGTCCGACATATATACTCACGTCCCATCATTAGGGCTGAGTCATTGAACACGTGTTTTCACCACAAATTGTGGCTGAGAGGAGGTTTACGGACCGTTATGGTTTGATGTCGGTTTGATAGACGACTCAACAAGCAATTGCGGTCAGTTATGAATAAGAATGTCGGTACGATATCTGACTGAGTTTCTCTTTGGTCCGATATCCTAACCTTATTCACTTCGGACCGATTTGAAAAGTGATATCGGTCCGATATCTAGCTATTTTCACAAATTTTCATTTTTAACCCTAGACTTTGGTAATTTAGATACACAAGTCCATATAGGTTCTAACCTTAGCATTTCTTGGACATTTTTGGTAGCAGGTGTTATACAATTTAGCCGCAATCCTCTGAGCTGACACGTGTCCGGTGAATCAGGGTAGGGTTTAGACGTGTGTACTCGTGGCGGACCGCCACGCCCTCTGTAACGGTCCGCTACGGGTCTGGCTGGCCAACTATAAATAGAGCCCTGCGGCTCTTCATTTTTCACACACAAACTCACACTCAACTTCCAAGATTCCTGGAGCCAGCTCTACCTCGGTTTGTGTGCCATCGTTTCGATAAAATATCTGATTTTCGCTTATTTTTCGCACCTTCGCTTATTTCTGAATTCGTGCTTTAGGATACTAACTTGACTTAGAACTTGCATTAAGGTTTACACTAGCACTCAAGGACTACCCCTAAGATAAGATCAAACAACTGTTAAGGTGAATAAGTTTATTTGTCTTTATCTTTAAAACTTTGAAAGTTTTACGTTTACGAAATGGCAATACTGGTATTCAAAAGTTTGATAAATAAGGGCGTATATGTAAAACATTCAGGCCATAATTATACGTAAAACTTGATCAAGTGATACACGCTTTATGAGTGAAATTCCCATATTGGGGCTGGTAATTGTCTATAAATGGATGTAAGACGGGGTCTCGGTTAAGGGACATCGCAGTATGCAAGTCTGCAAATGCCAGCAGTCCTTTTAAAGAAATTACCGGTGTATATCATGGTGATACACTCAGATGAAATAGTTTTGCAGAATGGTAGATTGTACCCACATTATGGTTAAATGTTTTGATACTGTATTTGCCAACTGAAACTTGTCAGGATAATCATGTTCACCAGCGTTCGCCCTGACGTTAGGAAGATATATTCCTAGACATGGATACTCCTTTGTCATACATAGGGTTAAGTGTCGTAAGGTAAAACCCTTAGATGTCAATGCTTGTATAGCTTGGTATTGAACAGGGTTAACTCCCCAGGCACAGACCAACTACCGTGTGGGTCTAGTTTTACCCTGCTTATGCATGTGATATGAAAATGGTTGTGGACCATGGTTTTTGTATACAGAAGGGGTATTTAAATCCCCAGTGAAATAAAATGATATTTTATCCCTGGATTTTGGAAATTATGCAATACCAACCCTCGGGTTTAGATTTATTACATGTTTGATCCAAAAGTAATTCCGCTGCCAAACTAACTCTGCTTTCATAAATAAAATAAGATTGGAGGTGCCAATCTGGTTGCACGGCCGGGGTGTCCTGAAAATGGGGTGTGACACAGTTCCTTGGTAATCGGCTTGTATCTTGGCAATGTAAGAAACAGACTACAGTCTCAATTTCAACATGTGAAGTGGAGTACATTGTAGCTAATAGTTGTTGTTCACAAATTTTGTGGATCCATCAACAATTATGAGACTACGGTTTGAATTTTACATGCACCCTAATGATCATAGATAACAATGCTACAATGTCTATAAATAATAACCCTGTCAAGCACAATAAAAATAAACACATTGAAATCGGATATCATTTTATTTGTGATTGTGAAGATAAAAGGTTAATTGAGGTGGTGAAAGTGCATACTGATGACAACTTTGCAGACCTCTTCACTAAGGCATTGGATCGGACTCGGTTTGAGTTTCTGGTAAAGATGATCGGAATGATCAATCCTGAGTAAAAGATTTTCAAAAACTATTTTCATGAAAGTATTTATTTTATTTTATTTCTTTTATTTAGATTAATTTTACTGCTTTATTACTTTTATGCATTTAGTTTTACTGTCAAAAATCTACTATTTATAAAATTCAAAACAAATTTGAAAAAGATAAAATTGACATCATTTGAGGTCTGAGAAGAAATGATAGTACATCAGTAGATTATCTTTCACACATGACCTTAGTTTGACCGGTTGGTAGTTTATGTTTATTCAATATATCTGAATTATATATGTTTTGAACTAAACTTCAAAGATTGCACAAATAGGAAATGATAGTGTTGTGTATGCATATAATTTAGCTTGTCAATAGGCTAAAAGCGTCTTTGAACCATTAGTTGTGTGAGAACATAATTGCATATGTTACAACAGTGATTTGAACTCATTTTATGCCTGGGTGTGTGTGTTGTAGTTATATTATCATATAAAGAATATTAGCTTTTAATAAGGATTGTCCTATGAGACCAGTATCGGGTTATGTCCTTAGCACAATTCGTTCGGTTTGCTTCATTACCCATGTCCCGAAAAGCATGCAATTTGAAGTTAAACTAAGATATGTACTTGACAACATCTGTCAAACATATATTACCCTTGGATCATATTGATACTCAATCTATATTGATTCCATTGAACTCATAATCCAGATAAAAGTCCGATTCACGTACCCGAATCTTATGATTCCACAGATATAAGCCAAGACATTGAATCATTTGATTCTGAATCTCATTGATTCCTATACAATCCTATTTGGATTCTGCTATTCATGTGCTAAGTGATGTCTCCTCATTATGGAAATTAGGATAATCTTTAGTAAAATCTTGTATGTCATGAGATAGTTGTAGTTATTTTTCTTTGGCACACTAGTGGGGTACACATTGAATTTCATACTTAAATGGTGCACTAACTCATAAGAAGGTGGGAAGAAGATGCTTTTAGTTTCCAATCCCATAATATTGACATTTTAAATTTGTGTGCCATAGCCTGATCATGTTTTCTTTGAATGTTTATCGCGTATCATGACATGCAATATGAAAGTCTTAAAAGATAGTGTGATAATCCTGAAAGCTTGTTGGTGATTGCACTTGTTGCTGATTTGATACACTACAAAAAGGAGACTTGAATGAATGACATACGATACCAAATTGCTTTGTTATATGGATTTTATATCCACGATGTGTGATTGATATAGTTTTACCCTGCTTATGCAGGTGATATGTAAATGATTTTATATCAAATTGATTTTATATACACGATGTCGCTCTAGTTTTACCCTGATTATGCAGGTGATATGTAAATGGTCGAGGACCATGGTTTTTGTATACATGAGGGCTATTTAAATCCCATGTGAAATAAAATGATATTTTATCCCCAGATTTTGGAAATTATGCAATACCAACCCTCAGGTTGAGATTTATTACAAGCTCGATCCAAAAGTAATTCCGCTACCACACTAACTCTGTTTCATAAATAAAATGATATTGGAGGTGCCAATCTGGTTGCACGCCCGGGGTGTCCTGAAAACAGGATGTGACATGTTGGTATCAGAGCCCAAGTTTTAGCGAATTAGATAGTAGCCTTAGTATCTAAGCTTTAACCATAGTTTAAATTATTATACCTCAAGATTAAGATAAGGATACTGGCTTTAGTATCTAAGTTTTGATCAACATGAGGACAAAATACTTATTAAAGTAGTTACTAATATTTAAAGATTTCAGGGTGTCTAGAGAACATAGCCTTCCTAATTACGATCCAAATCATCTGATCAAGCAGGAATCACCTGAGAGTCTAGTCTATGGATCTCAAATGATGCCAGTTACATTTACTGATGATAATGATCCTTTCATTATAAATCTAGATACTCCTACACCTGAGTATCATCCCATATCATATGATACTGAGAGTTCTTGGATGGACGTTGGTTCTGACTTTAGTAACTGGCAGTTTAATACCCCTCCACCAATAGACAATCAGGCAGGGCTAAGTACGTCCGGAAAGCCTCGAAAAATAGTGGGAATGCCCACTGAGAGAATTTCTATTTCAACTATTGAAATGGAGGAAATTTATCAAAATACACCAGTGGAGGAAACATCCGAAGAATCTCATCAGTATACTCCTCTGTCTGAAAATCTGGAGCATTATACCTTTTATAATCCTGAGTCTCCTATTCTTCATGTTCCATATGTTGTTCGTGAACCTATATATACTAGTCCTTATGAGAATTATTTCCCAGCACCACCAGAGTATCAAAACGCCTATAATGATATAATGGTTGGTCTTTGTGAACCTCCGCCTAAGTATGGGTATGAACACAGTATGCCTTCATCTCCCATAGAATGTTTAGATCGTTCGTTACGCCAAACGGATGAAATAAACAGGAAAAGAATTATGAACAAGGCAAGGACACAATTTTATGGACAACAGGTTTACGAACATGGGGAGAATCTGATGATCCTTGAATTAATTTGATATATTGTATTTTGTTCTTATTGTAATATATTTTTCTATATAGTAAAAGTTGTTTGTTTTATTTACATAAATGGTTGGAAAAGGCAAGGTCCTAGCTTTCTTCGTAAATTTGCGCCAGCTAATTATTTTGAACGTAAAATTAACGAGAAAACTATAGAAAATAATGAGGAAACTGAAAGTTCAACTTTTCGAAGCCTTGGAGAAATAGGGAATCTTAGTATTCCTTATAATCCTTCTATCAATTATCATTCTGCTCCTACTGCAGGAAGTTATAACATTACTCCAATATACTCACATAATTTTCATGAGGGATTTTCTGAAATACCTTATGAAAATAGATATGTTTCCGAAGATGAAGAATGAGAAGATTCTAACAAATATTTTATCCCTTATCATGAGACAGTTCAATTCCCTATTCCTTATGTAAATGAAGAAGCACCTGGAAATGAGAGGGAACGAATACTGTTAAATCGAATAGCTCAACTTGACCGAGAGAAAGCAGAAATAGAAGCTCGAAATATTCTTCTAGTTCAAGCTTTAGAAGAAAAGAATTACAATAATTACTAGAATAATAATTTCTATATGTGTACTTATCTTGTATAAATTTCAGTAATAAAAATTTCTATTTTGATTCCAATCTTGTTTATTTCTAGAATTTCGAAAAGTGGACCATCAAGTAACACCCATGGTAAAAAGAAGCAAATGATTGAAAACGATACTGCTGAAACTCAGAAGGCAGATATAACAAAAATGATTGATGTTGGAATTGAGAAAGCAATTCCTAAAATTGTAGCAGCTATAGTAGAAAGCAATGCTGCTAAGAAACAAGAATCCTGGTTGCAAAAATCTAAAACAAGAGAAACGGAAAATGAAATTTCTACCCCTCAATTTTCAAAACATACTGAGGGAGGTCACTCAAATTTCCATAGTAAATCCACTAAGATAAATACCGGGAAAGTCATGATTCCTCTATGGCTACTGCCAAGGTAGGGTATGATTCTGCATACAAGAAATAAAGAAATCTTATATGCATGTACAAAAATTTTCAGGATTTCAAACCTTATGAATTTGCAGGAAGAGAAGGAGCGATAGCAGCACTAAGATGGCTTGAGAAAACTGAGTCGGTGCTGGCTATAAGTAAATGCCTTGAGGAAGACAAGGTACTTTATGCTTCGAATCTATTTAGAGACCAAGCCTTAGAATGGTGGAATCAAGTGATATCTGCCAAAGGAAGAGATAGGACTTATGACATGGGTTGGTCTATCTTCAAAGAAAGAGTGGAGAAGAAGTTTTGTCCCACGAATGAGAGGGAGAAGATTGAGAACAATTTTCTGAACTTGAGGATGGTAGGAACAAACCATCAAGAATAGTAACTAAGTTGTTCGAATATGCTAGGTTAGTACCTCACCTGGCAACTCCTGAATCGAACCTCATTAAGAGATATATATATATATATATATATATATATATGGGGTTTAGTCATGGAAATTAGAGACTTGGTAAAAGCCTCTAAACCTGAATCAATGGACGATGCCATTGAACTTGGTGCTATACTTACGGAAGGATTGATAAGGAATAAAGAGGAACTGAAGAAGAAGGATAATACGCACCAAAACAAAAACGAGCAGAAATGATCTGAAAGTAATTTCAGTCGTAAAGATACTCGTTCCCCTGCTCCAGAATGCCGACTATGCAAGAGGATGCATTTTGGAAAATGTGGTGCAAGACCTTTTTGCAACACATGTAAGACTCATGGGTGCTCTACTGAGAACTATTATAAAAAAAGAAAGCCCATTGTTTGATGTGGCTGTGGAGAGCCGGGTCACATAAAAACCCAATGCCCGAAGGCAAAAGAAGTAGGAACATCGGGAGCAAAACCTGTTGAAGGCGTTAAGAAGAACGCCAGGGCATTTGTTTTGAATGCAAATGAAGCAGCCAAAATGCAAGATGTGATTATTGGTACGTTTCTTGTCAACAATATCTATGCAAAGGTTTTATTTGATTCTAGTGCAAACCAAAGCTTTATAGATATTAAATTCTGTAAGCAATTAGATAAACCTTTAGATAGATTAGACAAATCTTACGAAGTCGAGACTACTAATGGGGATTTAGTTAAAATTTAAAGTTCCTTAAATGACTGTGTTAGGACATGTTTTGTAACAGTTGATAAAATTATGTGTAAGTTCAGAGAGAGGCGAACTTAGCAAGTTCGCCTAAGCATCTTTAGGAGCGAACTTGTTAAGTTCGCCTAAGGAATATTGTTCAAGTTCATAGAGAGGCGAACTAAGCATCTTTAGGAGCGAACTTGTTAAGTTCGCATAAGGTGTTGTGTGTTCCAATAAATAGGAGTTACAAGTTCATATTCCATAGAACACTAGAGAAGAAAAAGGTGTAAGTGTATGTTTTGGAGAGAACTGTTGTAATCAAGGATTATAGTAATACAAAGCGTTTATTTACACCGTGTTGTTGAGTGAGTTACACGTTGCACGTTGATCATGGATTCCGCACGTTATCACCATGTCGTACCGCGAGTCTAGAGATCCGTCACGCATCAAATCCGGACCTACAAGTGGTATCAGAGCTTTTGCTCTTAATTAGCAGAAGATTCGTGGTGTTTTCGTGTACAATCAACATCAAATATCACTGAATTTGATGAGGATTTGAAGGATTTTTTATCTTTTTCGTGTTCTTGATAAAAATGGAAGAATTTTGATCATTTTGGATTCTTTTGATGAAATTGATCTGATAGAAGTGTTCCTAATCAGTCCCTACACATTCATACGGTTCAGATTTGTCTAATTTGATAATATACATCAGAAATCATGATTTTCGGAGGTCTGAGTTTGTGTTTCGTTTTTCTAAAGTTTCAGCGTTTTAGGCGAACTTGCTGATTCAGTTGCATGCGAACTTAGGGAGGCGAACTTAATTAGTTCGCTCGGTGAAGATCAGGCGAACTTAACAGGTTCGCTTGGGGTCAAGTTCGCTCAGTGAAGTTGAGGCGAACTTATTAAGTTCGGTCAGGCAGTATCAGGCGAACTAATTTCAGGCGAACTTATCTAGTTCGCTAGTGTTCTTAAAAAAATGTATTTTAGCGGGAAATTTGTTCTTGTCCAAATTTTTTAGGGAAAGCTTATATGGTTGGTTTATATCATTTTTGAAATTTTGAAATTTTTAAAAAGAGTATTTTGGTGGGAATTTTTTTTTTCCGGATATTTTTGCAAAAAATTCAAAATGTCAATTTCGTGTGATGATAATGAGATTGGAACTATGCCACCGAGGCTTTTGTGCATATCAGATTACCGTAGCTGGAAATTCCGGTTCGTATCAGATACTGATGAAAAATTTTGGAGACCAATAACAGAAGGATATATGCATCCTACTTTTGAATTTCTGGAATTTCTTGATGTTCCTAAACCAGGGACAACTCTTACTAAAGTAGAAAAGCAGAAGTTTGATCGAGAGATGAAAACGTGTGAAACTTTAACGATGTCTTTACCAAAATAAATCATTCATAGTCTCGGGAAGTGTCCAACTTCAAGAGATCTATGGGAAGCATTGAAGAAAAAGGGTGAAGCAACTTCTCAAGCGTTTGTGGTCTTGATCAACGAAGTATTGGAGTAGCAGGTTGATTCTCAAAGTGATTCTTCTACAGAGTTAAGTGATAGTGAGAGTATTAGTTCTGGTGAAAGTACTCAGTCTACCGAGAGTGATATGATGACTGAAGTAAGCTTCCAGACTGTTGAAGATGATCTGAGTGAATCAGAAATTGATACAGAGCCTGTCTTTGTTGCTCAAAAGGGTGAAGCTGATGATGACGTATTCATGGCTCCTGGTGCATCTTCTTTAGAAGAAAAGGATACGGTAATTTCTAACTCTGAAACGTTTTGTTCTAACTATATTTCAGTGAAGGATAAAATGATGAGGGTTATGGATGACAACGTAAACCTCATTTGTGTTATGAAATCGATTCACACGGTAAACCAGAAATTAAAGGATAATGAGAATGTATGTATTGAGAGAATAGAATCACTGAAGAGGGATATAAGTTCTCTAACTTTGAAGATCAAAGAGCAGGCATATCACCTGGATATGTCCTTTGCTGAAATTGAGAAAAGAAATAATGATCTTGTTGAGAAAGATAAGGAACTAGATGAATCTAAAGCAGAGGTAATCAGATTGCATAGAAAGTTAGAAAGCTTTGGAAATTCATCATTCTTATTAGGACATTATCATGATAATACTAAAGCGGGAAGGGAACTAGTGGTATTGGTTATGTTCCTCCACCATTCAATGGAAATTATTCTGTTACACCTGAGATTATAAATGATGAGGATTTAGATCCTAAGACTGTGTTGAAGGTGAATCCAGTCACAGGTGAAGATATGGTGTATTCTGATGAGAGTGATGATGAATATTTTGATGAAGCTAAGGTAGAGGGGATACCGAAAGAGGTTAAGAAAGAAGACTCAAAGGTTGATTCTAGTTCATCTGGAAATTATACATTTGGTAGTTCTTAAAATTCAATGAGAGTTTCATATGTCAGAGATTATAAAGACAGGCGTACATGCTTTCATTGTAATGAGATGGGACACCTTGTGGTGAAATGTCCTTACAAAAATAAAGGGAAGAAGCATGTAGTTCCTGAGAAGATGAAGCCTGAATCATAACCTGTTGAGAAAAAGTGTGTTCAGTCTCAAACTCCAAAAGAAGTGCAGGTAGGCAAATCTTCTTCAAGTGCATCTTATCGTGTGAAGATTCCTTATATGAGAGAATATAGTGAGAAGATATCTTGCTTTTATTGTGGTCTTGTGGGTCACATTCGGATTGCTTGTCCTCACAACGCCAAAGGTAATCGACATGTTACTCCAGAAAAGGTAAGAACTCATGGTAAGCCTTATGTTAACCCAAATGTGGTTAAACCTCGTGATACACCAAAGGGTAATTCAAAATCTGAGGTTAGGCTTTCTAGATCTCAAAGACGGAGGAGAAACAGAAGATTGAGAAAACTTTTAGAAAAACAAGAGCTTTCACAATCTAAACATTTTCAAATGAACAAGAGTCTTCAAACACTTCACATTTTAAGCAAAAAGAACTTAATGAACGGAAGTATGTTTGGAAATCTAAAGTTTCTATTTCTGACTCGTCGGAACAATCTCCAAAAATCGATGAGAGATTCGATTGTGAATGGAGTGAAGTTTATTATTTTGATACAGATGGACGACCCATGACTACCATGGCTTGGGTCCCAATTTCAAATTAATGTTTCTTGTTAGATGTGCAGGATTAACCAAGAGGGACTATTAATACCATTTTGGTTGTTGATAGTGGTGGTGCACATAACAGGGAATGACATCTGCAAAAGTAAAGAGTTGTTGATAAATGAGAATCTATTTGATTCAACAACTTCATGCTCAAAGTGGAGATAATGTCCCACACAATGTTTGTTTTTGGAAAGTGTTTGACCAAGTCCAAAAGACAACCTGAAACTTAGGATGACGATGGTGAGCATAAAGTCGTTGATGCAACCATTTGACTAGTTGAGGGGGAGTCTACAGGACAGGGGGAGTACATAACTGTGTTGGTGACAAAGGCAAATGCATTCAATTACAGGATTACATCGGTTTGAGTTTTTAATTGATTGACCTGCTTAATCCCAAGTAACCAAGTAAAATGTTTTTCATAAAATGTTTTCATGGAAGGTTTATTTTCGTTTGTTTTACTTTCTTTGAAAAATATTTTGAAAAAGCCAAACAAATTGAAAAAGTTAAAATCGACATTACTTGAAGTTATAAGAAGAGATGATAGTACATCAGTAGATGTTCTTTCACACATAACCTTAGATTAACTGGTTAGTGCTTTATGTTAATATATCTGAATTATATGTTTTGATCTAAACTTCAGAGACTACACAAATAGGAAATGATAATGTTGTGTATGCATATAATTTGAATTGTCAATAGACTAAAAGCGTAACTGAACCATTAGTAGTGTGAAAACATAATTGCATATGTTACAACTGTGATTTGAACCCATTTTCTGTCTGGGTGTGTGTGTTAAAAGATCACTATCAGATAAAGAATATTAGCTTTTAATAAAGATTGTCCTATGAGATCAGTTTCGGGTTATGTTCTTAGCACTATTCATTCGATTTGCTTCAGTGCCCATGTCCCGAAAAACATGCAATTTGAAGTATAATCAAGATATGTACTTGAAAACATATGTCAAACATATACTAGCACTTGGATCATATTGGTAAATCATCTTTACTGATTCCATTGAATTCATAATCCAGATAGCAGTTGGATCCACATACCTGAATCTTATGATTCCACATATATAAGCCAAAACAATGAATCATTCGATTCTGAATCTCATTGATTCCTTTACAATCCAATTTGATTCATGTGCTAAGTGATGTCTCCTCATTCTGGAAATTCGGATAATCTTTAGTAAAATCTCATATGTCTTGAAGATAGTGCATTTACTTTTTGTTGGCATACTAGTGGGGTACACGTTGTATTTCATACTTAAATGGTACCTTAACTCACAAGAAAGTGGGAATGAGATGCTTTAGTTTCAAATCTTATAATATTGACAATTTGAATTTGTGTGTCATATCCTGATCGTATTTTCCTTGAATGTTTATCGCGTATCATAACATATAGAGTGTGATAATCTTGAAATATATTGGTTTGATTGGTCAAGGCTTGAAAGAATGACATAGGATACCATTTGATATTATATGGATGTTTATCCAGAATGTATGATTGATACATTGTTTTTACTGATATGATCTTCTTACTCGTGATGTTCAACCAAAAAGATATGATTTTGTATTTTACATTTCAGTTTATATAGAGAAAAACCAAAAAGATTTTGTGAGTCCTATGTTTGAAAAATCAAAAAGATTTTATTTTTCCAGCTTCCATGGAAATCTTAATTGTTGGTTATTCTTGGTTGTTCTCCTTTGCAAAAACTGAATATTACAGACAGAAGTTGACAAGGGGTCCTTCTCCCAAGTTTTCTTCTAGATAGAAAGAGAAAGTGTAGATGAATGATATATGAAGACGGATGACAATCTTCTAAAGTTGTTGTCAAGGAGGAGTCTGTTGGAGCATATTCTGGTGACAACGGGCTTGAAGATTTTATGTCTTAGTCTTAGATTCTTTTACTTGTAATTCATAGAATTGTTAGCAACAGTTACAATTTCTCCTCTTTTTCCTCCACGTCTAGCCATTTCTCAACTGAAAGATATGAAACAAAGGAATTTAATTTCTGTTGGAGCATATTCTGGTGACAACGATCTTGAAGATTTTATGTCTTAGTCTTAGAGTCTTTGACTTGTAATTGATAGAATTGTTAGCAACAGTTAAAGGGGAGTCTGTTAGGACATGTTTTGTAATTGTTGATAAAATTCTATGAAAGTTCAGAGAGAGGCGAACTTAACAAGTTCGCCTAAGCATCTTTAGGAGCGAACTTGTTAAGTTCGCCTAAGGAATATTGTTCAAGTTCATATAGAGGCGAACTTAACAAGTTCGCCTAAGAATATTTAGGAGCGAACTTGTTAAGTTCGCCTAAGGTGTTGTGTGTTCCTATAAATAGGAGTTACAAGTTCATATTCCATAGAACACTAGAGAAGAAAAAGGTGTAAGTGTGTGTTTTGGAGAGAACTGTTGTAATCAAGGATTATAGTAATACAAAGCGTTTATTTACACCGTGTTGTTGATAGAGTTACACGTTGCACGTTGATCATGGATTTCGCACGTTATCACCATGTCGTACCGCGAGTCTAGAGATCCGTCATGCATCGAATCGGGACCTACAGACTGTAAGATTTCTATATTCGAACATGTCCTACATGTTCAATTGTTTCCCATGACTTTAGCCGGATTTGACATTGTTCTGGGAATGCATTGGTTATCTGCCAACCAAACCCAAATAAATTGCGACAAGAAATCTATTGAAATCCATGTACCTGATGGTAAGATAATTACTATCAAAGGAGATAAATATTCCAACCCAATTGGAATTATATCACTCCTTAAGGCAACAAAATATCTGAACGAAAGATGCTTAGCATACCTTGTGTCACTTACAACCAACAAGGAAACAAAGCCTTTAGAAAAAGTACTTGTAGTATCCGAGTATCTGGAAGTATTCCCGGAGGAACTACCAGGATTACCGCCAGATCGAGAAGTAGAGTTTAGAATGAATCTGGTATCGGGAATAGCTCCAATAGCTAAAGCCCCGTATAGATTAGCACCCACAGAAATGGCGGAATTGAAGAAACAACTTGAAGAGTTGTTAAAAAAAGGATTTATAAGACCAAGTTCATCCCCATGGGGAGCTCTAGTGTTATTTGTTAAAAAGAAAGAAGGATCAATACGTATGTGTATTGATTACCGTGAACTGAACAAGGTCACGATCAAGAACAAATATCCGCTTCCCCGAACTGATGATTTGTTTGATCAGCTTCAGGGAGCATGTTGTTTTTCAAACATCGATCTTCGTTCTGGATATCATCAATTGAAGGTACAAGAATAAGACATACCCAAGACTGCATTCAGAACAAGGTACGGACATTATGAGTTCACTGTGATGTCGTTCGGACTCACTAATGCTCTGGCAGCATTTAGGATATGATGAATCGAATCTGCAAACCTTATTTGGATAAATTCATTATCATATTCATAGACGATATACTTATTTACTCCAAAAGTAAGGAAGAACATGCAGAACACCTTAAATTAAATCTTGAATTACTAACGAGAAATTGTATGCCAAATTCTCGAAATGTGAATTCTGGTTATCTGAAGTTCAATTTCTTGGGCATATAATAAATACCAACGGAATTCAAATCGATCTGGCTAAGATTGAAGCAATTATTAAATGGTAAGTTCCGAAGTCACCGACCGAAGTTCGGAGTTTCTTAGGTTTGGTAGGCTATTACCGAAGGTTTATCCAGGACTTTTCCAAAATTGTTGTCCCTCTTACTTCATTAACAAGAAAATCTGTGAAATATGAATGGGGATCAAAGCAGGAAGAAGCTTTTAAAATACTAAAACAAAAGTTAACAAATGCTCCAATACTGGCTTTGCCAGATGGAACTGAAGACTTTGTAGTTTATTGTGATGCCTCACACACCGGTCTTGGTAGTGTGTTAATGCAAAGAAACAAAGTCATTGCATACGCATCTCGACAATTGAAAACATATAAACGGAACTATACGACTCATGACTTAGAGTTGGGTGCCATAATTTTTGCATTAAAGTTATGGAGACACTATCTATATGGAGTCAGGTTTACTATGTTCACTGATCATAAAAGTTTGAAATATATCTTTGGTCATAAAGAGTTAAACTTGAGACAGAGAGGGTGGTTAGAGATCTTGAGTGATTATGACTGCGAAATCTGTTATCAAGAAGGTAAAGCTAATGTAGTAGCTGATGTCTTAAGCCGAAAAGAAAAAGAAAAGCCTAAAAGAGTATGGGTGTCGATGATAGGAGATCTTCAAGTAAGAATCCTTGAAGAAGCTCATAAATCAAAATATACTATGCACCCAGGAGGCGATAAAATGTATAAAGATCTGAGGCCAGATTACTGGTGGATTGGAATGAAAAAGCATATTGCTTCGTATGTTACAAAATGTCTAACTTGTTCACAAGTTAAGGCTGAACACCAAAAACTTTCTGGATTATTGCAACAACTTAAAATTCATGTATGATAACTATGGACTTTATTACAAAACTTACCTGAACAAGTCATGGGAATGATACTATTTGGGTTATCATTGATTGACTGACTAAGTCTGCCCATTTTCTTCCGATGAAAGAAACGTATAGCATGGATAAGTTAGTACAGATATATGTTAGCGAAATCATGTCGTTACATAGTGTACCATTATCCATTGTGTCAGATAGAGACAGTCGCTTTACATCTCGATTCTGGCAAAGCTTCCTGAAAGCTCTTGGAACACAATTAAATCTTAGCACTGCTTATCATCCTCAAACGGATGGTCAGAGTGAAAGAATGATACAAACTCTGGAAGATATGCTTCGAGCTTGTGTAATAGACCTTAGAGGAAGTTGGTACGACCACTACTTCTAATGGAATTCTCGTATAATAATAGTTATCACACAAGTATCCAAGTTGCCCCATTTGAAGCCTTGTATGGAAGAAAATGCAGAACTCTTGTATGCAGGGCAGAGATTGGAGAAAATCAATTGTCAGGTCCTGAAATAGTTCAGGAAACAACTGACAAAGTGTTACAAATTCGTGAACATTTAAAAACGGCTCGTGATAGACAGAAAAGTTATGCTAATAAACGTCATAAGCTGTTAGAATTTTCTGTGGGCAATCGTGTGTCGTTAAAAGTCTCACCTTGGAAGGGTATAGTACGATTTGGAAAGAAAGGAAAACTCAGTCCAAGATTCGTTGGACCATTCAAGATTTTGAAAAGAATCGGACCGGTCGCCTATCAACTTGAATTGCCAGAGGAAATGAACGGTGTTCATGATGTATTTCATGTGTCAAACTTACGAAAGTGTTTAGCCGATGAATCTCTGGTAATGCCTTTGCAAGATGTAGAGGTGGATCCAAATATGAAATTCGTTGAACAACCTCTGCAAATTGAGGATCGTCAGGTTAAAAAGCTGAAAAGGAAAATGCTAGTGTTGGTAAAAATGAAATGGAACTCCAGACGTGGACCTGAGTTCACGTGGGAACTGGAGAGTGAAATGAAAAAGAAATACCCGCACCTATTCCAATAAATCTCGAGGATGAGATTTGAATAAAGGTGGAGAAGATGTAACACCAGGCCAATTTCGAGGTCCTAATTTACCAACTTTGAACCCTAGGGGTTGGAATTTCCAAGTCCCCAAAATACAAGGGTTGAAAATGAAAATTTGGAAACTTTGACCGGTAGCGGACCGGTACCTTTCTTCTTAACGGTCTGCTAAGGCCGTTGGTTCCATTGAGGTCCGCTAGCCAGGTCCGCTAAAGGCAAAAGGGTTGGGTGGCGGATCGCCACCACTTGGGTAACGGTCCGCTAGCCACAATCCTCCGAGCTGACATGTGTCCGGTGAATCAGCGTAAGGTTTTGACGCGTGTACTCGTGGTGGACCGCTACGCCCTCCGTAACGATTCTCCAGCCGTAAATTAAGGTTTGGTCCAATCATGACTGGACATCTTATGGCTTACGCAACATCTGGGCGGTAGCGGACCGCTACACCCTAGCATAACGGTCCGCTACGGGTCTGGCTAGCCAACTATAAATAGAGCTCCCCGGCTCTTAATTTTTCACACACAAACTCACACTTAACTTCCAAGATTCCTGGAGCTAGCTCTACCTCGGTTTGCGTGCCTTCGTTCCTGTAAAATATCCGACTTTCGCTTATTTTCCGCACTATCACTTATTTCTGAATTCGTGCATTAGGATACTAACTTGACTTAGAACTTGGATAAAGGTTTACACTAGCACTCAAGGACTACCCCTGAGATAAGATCAAGCTACAGTTTAACTGTCTTTATATTCAAAACTTTGAAAGTTTTAAGTTTACGAAATGGCAATACTAGTATTCAAAAGTTTGATGCATAAGGGCATCTATGTAAAACATTCAGGCCAGAATTATACGTAAAACTTGATCAAGGGATACATGCTTTATTGGTGAAATTCCCATATTGGGGCTGGTAATTGTCTGTAACTGGATGTAAGACGGGGTCTAAGTTAAGGGACATCGTAGTAAGTAAGTCTGCAAATGCCAGCAGTCCTTTTACAGAAATTACCATTGTATATCGTGGTTGTACACTCAGATGAAATAGTTCTGCTTAATGGTAGATTGTACCCACATTATGTTTAAATGTTTTGATACTGTGTTTGCCAACTGAAACTGGTCATGATAATCATGTTCACCAGCGTTCGCGCTGACATTTTATTTTCCAAAATGTTTTCAGGTAATCAATGATTATCTATAAGACTAATCCTATGGGATAGTCTAGGGGATAAATGTGTACATAAAGGGATTTTGACAACGTTATGTGCTGCTAGCATGGAGATAACTCTGCCAGAATAAAAATAAGAGGAGATGTTAGGAAGATGTATTCCTAGACATGGATACTCCCTTGTCATACACAGAGTTAGGTGTCAAAAGGTAAAACCATTAGATGAAAATGCTTATATAGCTTGTTATTGGACAGGGTTAACTTCCCAAGCACAGGCCAACTACCTTGTGGCTCTAGTTTTACCCTACTTATGCATGTGATATGTAAATGGTCGTGGACTATGGTTTTTGTATACAGAAGGGGTATTTAAATCCCAAGTGAAATAAATTAATATTTTATCCCCGGATTTTGGAAATTATGCAATACCAACCCTCGGGTTGAGATTTATTACATGTTCGATCCAAAAGTAATTCCGCTGCCAAACTAACTCTGCTTTCATATATAAAATGAGATTGGAGGTGCCAATCTGGTTGCGCAGTCGGGGTGTCCTAAAAACGCGGTGTGACACAGTTCCTTGGTAATTGGCTTGTATCATGGCAATGTAATAAACAGACTACAGTTTCAATTTTAACATGTGAAGCGGAGTACATTGCATCTAACAGTTGTTGTTCACAAATTTTGTGGATCCAACAATAATTACGAGACTACGGTTTAAGATTTACACACACCCCAATGTTCATAGATAACAATGCTACAATGTCCATAACTAATAACCCTGTCAAGCAAAATAAAAATAAACACATTGAAATCAGATATCATTTTATTCGTGGTTGTGCAAATAAAAGGTTGATTGAGCTGGTGAAAGTGCATACTGATGACAACTTTGCAGACCTCTTCACTAAGGCATTTGATCGGACTTGGTTTGAGTTTCTGCTAAAGATGATCGGAATGATCAATCCCGAGTAAATTATTTTCAAAAACTATTTTCAAAAACTATTTTCATGGAAGTATTTATTTATTTTATTTTATTTTATTTAGATTAGTTTTACTGCTTTATTACTTTTATACATTTAGTTTTACAGTCAAAAATATGCTATTTATAAAATTCAAAACAAATTTGAAAAAGATAAAATTGACATCATTTCAGGTCTGAGAAGAAATGATAGTACATCAGTAGATTACCTTTCACACATGACCTTAGTTTGACCTGTTGGTAGTTTATGTTTATTCAATATATATTACTTATATATGTTTTGATCTAAACTTCAGAGATTGCACAAATAGGAAATGATAGTGTTGTCTATGCATATAATTTAGCTTGTCAATAGGCTAAAAGCGTCTTTGAACCATTAGTAGGGTGAAAACGTAATTCCATATGTTACAACTGTGACTTGAACCCATTTTATGTCTGGGTGTGTGTGTTGCAGTTATATTATCAAATAAAGAATATTAGCGTTTAATAAGGATTGTCCTATGAGACCAGTTTCGCGTTATGTCCTTAGCACAATTCATTCGATTTGCTTCATTACCCATGTCCCGAAAAGCATATAATTTGAAGTTAAACTAAGATATGTACTAGACAACATCTGTCAAACATATATTACCCTTGGATCATATTGATACTCAATCTATACTGATTCCATTGAATTTATAATCCAGATAAAAGTTGGATTCACGTACCCGAATCTTATGATTCCACATATATAAGCCAAGACATTGAATCATTCGATTCTGAATCTCATTGATTCCTATATAATCCAATTTGGATTCTGCTATTCATGTGCTAAGTGATGTCTCCTCATTATGGAAATTAGGATAAACTTTAGTAAAATCTTGTATGTCATGAGATAGTTGTAGTTATTTTTCTTTGGCATACTAGTGGGGTACACGTTGTATTTCATACTTAAATGGTACACTAGCTCATAAGAAAGTGGGAAGAAGATGCTTTTAGTTTCCAATCCCATAATATTGACATTTTAAATATGTGTGCCATAGCCTGATCATGTTTTCTTTGAATGTTTATCGCGTATCATGACATGCAATATGAAAGTCTTATAAGATAGTGTGATAATATTGAAAGCTTGTTGGTGATTGCACTTGTTGCTGATTTGATACACTGCAAAAAGAAGACTTGAATGAATAACATAGGATACCAAATTGCTTTGTTATATGGATTTTATATCTACGATGTGTGATTGATATATCATATAGTGATCTGATCTTCTTGCTCATGATGTTCAACGAAAATATGTGCTTTATTGTTTTACATTTCATTTCATTTCAGTTTATACAGAGATATACCAAAAAGATTTTATTTTGTTTTTGCTTTATTTCATTTACAAAATCAAAAAGATTTTGTTTTTCCAGCTTCCATTGGATTTTATTTGTTGGTTATACTTGGTGGTTCTTCTTTGCCTAAACTGAAAATTACAGACAGAAGTTGTCAAGGGGTCCTTTTCCCGAGTTTTTCTTCTAGAAAGAGAGAGTGTGCAGATGAACAAAACGAAGATTATGATTTCTTTGATGATTTTGGAATACCTATAACAATCTTCTGAAGCTGGATCATCAGTCAAGGGGGAGTTTGTTGGGACACAGTTTGTGGCTGATGATTTATCAGTATTTGTTCAGAATTGTTTGCAACAGTTAAGAGGGAGTCTGTTAGAGCATGTTTTGTAACTGTCGCTAAAATTCTATGTTATAAGTTGGCGAACTTGTTAATTTCGCCTGTGGTCTTTGTGGTTTCCTTATAAATAGATGTTTACATGTCATATTCAGAGGTAGACAAGTAGAGAGAGAAAAAGTGCAAGAACAGAGAATTTGTAAACAGAGTTTCTGAGTGGAAATACAAAGAAGATTATTTACTTTGTGTTGTTGATTGCTTTACTTGTTGCACGTTGATCATGGATTCCGCATGTTATCACCATGTCGTACTGCGAGTCTAGAAATCCGTCATACCTACCGGGACCTACAAGTGATATCAGAGCTTTTGCTCTTGATTAGCAGCAGATTCGTGTTGCTTTCGTGTACAATCAACATCAAAGTTCAATGCTTTTGAATACTTTTTCATCATTTTCGAGTTCTTGACAAAATTGGATTGATTTTGGATTTGTTTGAAGAATTTGATCTGATAGGATTGTTCCTTATCACTTCCTGATCATTCCTACGGTTCAGATTTGTCATATTCGATCATATACATCAGAAATCATGATTTTCAAAGGTCTGAGTTCGTGAAATTTATTGAGTTCTTGTTTCAGCGGTTTCATGCGAACTTAGACTAGCGAACTTAACAAGTTTGCTCAGTGCAGTTCAGGCGAACTTATCAAGTTCACTTAAGCATCTTCGCTTTTTTTTTTTTTTTTTTTTTTGATTTTCTAATTGTTTGTTGATTCAAGAGAACTTACCAAGTTCGCTTAGAGGTTGTTTCAGGCAAACTTACCAAGTTCGCTAGAGTTGATAAAAAAAATTGGCAGGAAAAATTTTCTCGTTCAAAATTTCGAGGGGATCTTTATATGAGTGTTTCGCGATGTCTTTGAGAAAATAGTAATTTTTGAATTTTCGTTCACCGAAATTCATATTTTGGGAGGGAAAAATTTTCTTTTAGCCATTTTCACATGATTCTCGAGATGACGAATTTGTCTGATAATTCGATTATGCTGAACTATGATAATGAGATCGAAACACAGCCACCAAGGCTTATGTGCATGGCAAATTACTCTAGCTGGAAAGACCGGTTCGAGCAGTTCGTGTCACACACTGATGCAAGTTTTTGGATACCCATCTTGGAAGAATATATACATCCTACATATTCGTTCATAGGTCAAGATGATGTGCCTTAACATTATTAGCTCTTAATGAAACAGAAAAGAAGATGTATGATCGAGAGATGAAGACGCTTGCAATTCTACAAATGTCTTTACCCAAGGAGATTTTCCATGGTTTCAAGAAATTCAAAACTTCTAAAGATCTATGGGAAGGTCTTCAAAAGAGGTGTGAAGACAGTCTGGATGTCAAAAAGATAAGAAAAGAGTTACTTAAAGAAGAAGTTACTAGTCAAGCGTTCGTGGTCGTGATCAAAGAAGAATTAGAGAAGTAGAGTAATACTGAAAGTGATTTTCCTATAGAATCAACTGAAAGTGAGAGTGTTCGATTTGGTGAAAGCACTCAGTCAAGCGTGAGTGATGTGAAGACTGGAGAAAGCTTCCAGACAGCCGAAGAGGATTCGAGTGAATCAGAAAAGATAATTGATGCAGAACCTGAAAAGTCAGAAGCTGATGAAGAAATGGTTTTTGAAGAAGCAAAGGAGCATGTATTCATGGATGATATATCAGATCCTTCTAAGGTACAAGATGTTATTTGTGATATTTTATGTTCTAACTGTGTTGCTTTGAAGGATAAAATGATGAGGGTTATGGATGACAACACAAACCTCATTTGTGATATGAAATCGATGCACATGGTAAATCAAACCTTGAAGGATAATGAAAATTTGTTCGTGGAAAGGATTGAATCGTTAAAGAGGAATATAAATTCTCTTACTTTGAAGATTAAAGAGAAGGCTTATCATCTGGATATGTCTTATGCTGAGATTGAAAAGGGAAACAACGATCTTGCTGAAAAGAACAAAGAACTTGCTGAATCTGAAGCTAAGGTGATTCGATTGAATAGGAAACTTGATGGCTACAACAATTCATCATTTTTGGTTAAATATTACAATGATAAGAATGAAGGTGTCAAACGAAAAGGTGGTTTAGGATTTCCTCCACTATTCAATGGTAATTACACTATTGAACCAGAAGTTGTGAAGGATTCAGACTTGGAACCTAAGACGGTGTTGAAAGTCAATCCAGTTACTGTAACATTTCTGATTTTTAGTATCCGTATTTTCAATTCAATGTAATGCATTTCAAACTCAATTCTAGTGCACTGTTTTGTTTCTTTTCGTACCATCAATTTAATACTATAATTCAATGCAAATCCGCAAATTTTACTCGGTTATATCCTATTAAAACAATACATAAGTATCTAATTATACAAATATGTCAGAAGACAGGTAGGTCTGATGTTGAAAAGTAGCAAGAAACCCTATTAGGCACGGTCGCGCCTCGTTCTGGCACGGTCGTGCCGAGTGCTTTGGCACGGTCGCGTGACTTGCTTTGGAACGATCGCGCCCAGTGCCTAGGCACGGTCGCGCCTCGTTTGGGCACGGTCGCGCCTAGTACCAGTTGAAACATAAATGCAGTTTCAATCACCGAATTATTTCCCAAGGATGTCAAGGAGAAGAGTATCCAAGAAATTCCCATCATTCGAGATTTTCCCGAATTATTTCCCAAGGATTTATCCGGTCTTCCTCCCGTTCGTCAAGTAGAGTTTCGCATTAATCTTATACCCGGAGCTAACCCCGTGGCTAGAGCTCCTTATCATCTTGCACCTTCAGAAATGCAAGAGCTTGCAAGTCAACTCCAAGAACTCTCCGACAAAGGTTTCATTCGCCCAAGTCATTCACCGTGGGGTGCACCCGTCTTATTCGTCAAGAATAAGGATGGATCATTTCGCATGTGTATTGACTACCGCGAACTCAACAAGCTTACTATCAAAAACCGTTACCCTTTGCCTAGAATCGATGATCTCTTTGATCAACTTCAAGGTTCTACTTGCTTCTCGAAGATTGATCTTCGATCTGGTTATCACCAACTCCGTGTTCAAGAAGATGATATTCCAAAGACTGCCTTCCGAACAAGGTATGGACACTATGAGTTCATGGTTATGCCTTTTGGGTTAACCAATGCACCCGCAGTTTTCATGGATCTCATGAATCGCGTGTGCAAACCGTACCTTGATAAATTTGTGATCGTCTTCATTGACGATATCCTAATCTATTCCAAGACTAAAACCGATCATGAACAACACCTTAGATTGGTTTTGGACCTCTTGAGAAAGGAACAACTATATGCCAAATTCTCCAAATGTGAATTTTGGCTAAAGGAAGTTCAATTTCTTGGTCATATCGTCAATGACAAGGGAATTCATGTTGATCCTGCTAAAATCGAAGCGGTTAAAAATTGGAATGCCCCGAAGACTCCTACCGAAGTTCGTTCAATACTTGGTCTTGCGGGTTATTATTGTCGCTTCATCTCAAACTTCTCAAAGATTGTTGTCCCTCTCACCGCTTTGACCCACAAGGGTAAAACTTATGAATGGGGACCAAAACAAGAAGAAGCTTTCCAAACTCTCAAGCAAAAGTTGTACAATGCTCCTATTTTGACTCTACCTGATGGAAATGATGATCTAGTTGTCTACTGTGATGCTTCTAACCAAGGTCTTGGTTGTGTCCTCATGCAACGAGGCAAAGTAATCGCTTATGCATCAAGACAACTTAAGATTCATGAGAAGAATTATACGACGCACGATCTCGAGTTGGGTGCGGTCGTATTCGCGTTAAAGATTTGGAGACATTACCTATATGGCACAAAATGTGTGGTATTCACCGACCGCAAAAGTCTCCAACACATCTTCAACCAAAAAGAACTCAATATGAGGCAACGACGTTGGGTCGAACTCCTTAACGACTATGACTGCGAGATTCGTTACCATCCCGGCAAAGCGAATGTTGTAGCCGATGCTTTGAGTCGAAAGAACCATGTTATGCTTCATTGTGCCTATATTCAAACCGACATTCAAACTCGTATCTTAGAAGCTCAACACGTTTCAGTCACCGAGGGTAACATGTACGAAGTGATGTCATGCGGTGTTGAACTTCTTCTTGAAACAAAACCCAATGGCTTACTTTATTACTTGAACCATATTTGGGTTCCCGATCGCGATGATCTCTGTGTAATTCTCTTAAACGAGGCTCATAAGACTCGTTATTCTATTCATCCTGGTGCAGATAAAATGTATCAAGATCTTCGCCAACAATATTGGTGGCCCGGTATGAAGAAAGACATTGCTCTCTATGTTGCTAAATGTCTAACCTGCTCCAAAGTCAAAGCTGAACATCAACGTCCTTCTGGTTTGCTTGAACAACCGAAAATTCCCGTGTGGAAATGGGAAAACTTAGCTATGGATTTTATTACCAAACTCCCTCGCACCTCGAGTGGTTATGATAGCATTTGGGTGATCATTGATCGTCTCACCAAATCTGCTCATTTCTTGCCCATCCGTGAAGACTATCGAGTTGAGAAACTAGCACGAATTTACATTGATGAAATTGTGAGCCGTCACGGTGTTCCCTTAAACATAATCTCCGATAGAGATGCTCGGTTCACCTCTCGATTTTGGCAATCTCTCCAAACTGCTCTTGTCACACGATTGGATTTGAGCACGGCTTACCATCCTCAAACTGATGGTCAAACCGAGCGAACAATCCAAACTCATGAAGACATGCTTAGAGCTTCTGTAATCGATTTTGGTGGCAATTGGGATTCATATTTATCCCTCATTGAGTTCTCTTACAATAATAGCTACCACACAAGTATCAACATGGCTCCATTCGAAGCTCTTTATGGTCGCAATTGTCATTCTCCTATCTGTTGGAACGAGATTGGTGAAGCACAAATCACCGGTCCCGAGCTAATTCAAGAAACATCCGATAAGATCATTCAAATCCGTGACAATATTCGAGTGGCGAGGAGTCGTCAAAAGAGTGTCGAAAACACTTGGAATTCCAAGTCGGTGACCTCGTTCTTCTAAAGGTGTCTCCGTGGAAGGGTGTGATCCGTTTTGGAAAGAAAGGTAAATTATCACCTCGCTATGTAGGTCCATTCAAAATCCTTGAAAGGATTGGGAAAGTGGCTTACAAACTCGAGTTACCTCCATCTCTTGGCAATGTGCATCCTACATTTCATGTATCTAATCTGAAGAAATGTCTCGCTGATGAGAATCTCCATATACCACTTGATGACGTGCGCATTGATGAAACGATGCACTTCGTTGAGAAACCGGTAGAAATTATGGATCGTGAAATCAAGCAACTCAAGCGAAGTCGTATTCCTAATGTCAAAATTCGTTGGGAGTCTAAGCATGGTCCTGAATTCATTTGGAAACGAGAGGACCAAATGAAGCTCAAGTACCCCCATCTTTTTACTGATGCCGTAGCTTCCTCCAGCTAAATTTCGGGACGAAATTCCCTCAACATGGGGAGACTGTAACATTTCTGATTTTTAGTATCCGTATTTTCAATTCAATGTAATGCATTTCAAACTCAATTCTAGTGCACTGTTTTGTTTCTTTTCGTACCATCAATTTAATACTATATTTCAATGCAAATCCGCAAATTTTACTCGGTTATATCCTATTAAAACAATACATAAGTATCTAATTATACAAATATGTCAGAAGACTAAAGTTACAAGGTAGGTCTGATGTTGAAAAGTAGCAAGAAACCCTATTAGGCACGGTCGCGCCTACTACCAGTTGAAACGTAAATGCAGTTTCAATCACCGAATCGTTTGATTTCGTAACGGATATTCACTTCATTACCATTAACGAAAATATTAAGACTACCAATTACAACAATTGACACAATATCATTCGATTAAACCACAAAACCATCAAAACATTCTTGAAACCACCGATTCTCCATTTCAATTCGAAATTCTCTCAATCAAACCATCCATACGCATCACTCGATCATATCTAAAGCTTCTGGACACGTCGATATAGCCGGAATCGCATCAGAAGACGCCGGAAGCCAATCCCGTCATCGCCGGAACTCTCCTCTACGGTACGCTATCGATTCATCGACTTTCCTGGTAATTGAAACCATATTTTCATTCGATTTAGTCTATAGATCAAAATCCCCATCCTAATTTGGGCTTCAAATATGGAAATCATCTCAAACCCGAATCTAGTTTTCGTTCAAAATAGTTTAATCGAATTCAATTCTAAGCATGATTTAAATACAATTAATCTATATAACAAGACTCGTAATAACGCTATAAATAAAAGCCCTGTGATTTCCAACCCTGTTATTACAAAAGTTAGTCAAATCGTTCCTGATTTGGAACAGACGCGGTCGCGCTAATCATCTAGCGCGGTCGTGCCTCATGAGACACGGACGTGCCGGCTTCCAGCGCGGTCGTGCCGCCTATCCAGACCCATTCATGCCATTTGACTAATCTCAGTCGTGTCTTAGAATCATAGGCACGATCGTGCCTGGCCAAGGCACGGTCGTGCCTAATGATTTAGTTAGTTAAGCCCTCTGTTTGATCAACTCGGTCGCGCCCTGACTAGCATTGACGCGCCCGTGGTTCAAGCACGATCGTTCCCTTCCCAGACACGGTCGTGTGTGAGTAAATTTTTGACAGAATTATAATTTTATAAATTTTTCAAACAATAGATATTTCCGATTAAATTACAAAATAAAAATAGTTGATTTTTATAAAAGAATGCATTTTAATTTTATTTAGAAAGATCAAATATTTAATATTGGAATAAATAGAAAATTATTTATTTAAAGTTTATAAAAATTAAATTTACAATTATTGCTAAACCTTTCATTTAAAAAGTATTTAAATAGTTAAGTTACATTTTATAAATAAATAAATAAAAATAATGATTGTTTATTTACTTTATATTTAATCAAAGACATTTAGTTATTTACACTTAATCACATTTAACACTTACAATATTTTCACAAACGATAATTATTTAATTTACCTAATTAATTATTCAAACTCACACCTTAAACAAAATGCTTCAAAAATGTTTATTTCAAACCCTTATATTTTATTCAATACTCTTAAGTACAAATCAATGGCCTTATACACAAATTCAAATTCAACTTTAAACTTAAACTTTTGTGCACACTATTGATACAATACGCATTACACACTAGGTTAACTTGTGCATTTCAAGGATCCCTATTCTATCTAGTATCTTTGTTAGCTACGCCTTCAAACTAAGTGAGTATTTCATAGCCCCTTTTACTCTTTTACACTTTTGGGGTGAAGCATGAACTATATACAAATTACATGTTTACATTTACACAAACAATACAAGTACAAATCCTATTTACATTCATGTGTGTAAATTTGAGCTTTATGCCCGAGTGCTAGTTGTGCTAACTTTTGTGAACACTTATGTGCAATCATTAACTATTCAAGCCGACGGTTTTCAATGATAGATCTATTGAGTCTGACAAACCCACCCAGATTGGGGTGATTGATACCGACAACACAATTTGCATACTAGTTACAAAGGTTTGGTTGTACTTGGTTGCACAATAGCTGCTCCTCATAAATGTCTTATTTATCATGTTATGTAAAGGATTTGGTTTACAACTATATGATATCTATATACAAACTTGTGTTATACTCACCAACTTTTTAGTTGACTTTATTTTATTCATGTTTCAGGTACTAATGTGTGACTTTGTTCAAGATTTGCTACACATAGGCTTTGGACTTAGTTAAACTAAATAAAGAATTTTATGTATTCCAATTATGTTTATTTCTTGGATTTTGGTTTGTGGTTGAATATTTGTAATGAAATTTGATGTTTAATATATTCAATTTAGTCAACCTTGTGCTTACGAACAGTCTACATGTCCCGCCCCGATGATTCCGCCATCGGTCGGGGTGTGACAGTTACAGGTGAAGATATGGTGTATGATGATGATAGTGATGATGAATGTTTTGATGAAGCCAGAGTTGAGGGTATTCCTAAGGACGTAAAGAATGAAGAAGAAAAAGTGGTGAAACAAGTTACACGTGATCGATGCATTTTGACAGAACCTGATGAGCATGAGCAATCAAGATCAGGTGTGTGTCAACAAGGTTTTATCAAATTTGGAGATATCAATGCTGAAATTCCAAAAATTTCTGAGAAAAGTACACTAAATTTCATTAAGTAGAAAGTAAATTTTGATAAATATGAGACTTCACATCCTAAATCTTCTGGAGTTTCTATTTGTCAACGCAATCAGGGTTTTATGTTGGTGAATCGTCTAGAAGTCAGAATAGTTCAAGGAGGGTTCCTTATGTTCGACAATATAAATAGAGACATACTTGTTTCCATTGCAATAAGATTGGCCAAATTGAGATATTTTATCCTTATAAGAATGAAGGCAAGAAGCATGTCGTCCCAAAGAAGATTCAACCAGTGATTAAGCTTGTTTTCAAATCAGTGGTGAATATTCAACCACGGAGTTCTAAAGTTCCATATGTTAGGCAGTTCAAGGAAAGGCGTGTATGCTTTCATTCTAATGAAGTGGGTCATATTCAGATTAATTGTCCTTATAAGAATAAGGGAAGCGGCATGAAATTCCAGAGAAGATGAATCCTATGGTAAAACCTGCTAAGTGTAAACCAAATGTGGTTAAACTGATTGTTGTACAAAAGGGTCATTCATAATCTGAGGTTAGGCTCTCTAGACCTCACCGACGGCGAAGTAACAAAAGATTGAGAAAACTTTTAGAACAACAAGAGGTTTCACAATCTAAATATGTTTCAAATGAACCAGAATGTTCAAACACCTCACTTTTTAAGAAGAAAACACTTAATGAACAGAGGAGTGTTTGGAAAACTATCCTGTTAAAAAGTCTTTCACCCAGTAACTATTTCGTTCGAAAACAATTGTTGGAAAACCTTTTTGTTCGAAATATTTCATTCGAGAACTATTTCGTTCGAAAACATCCGTCCAAAATCATGCCGTTCGAAATATTTTTCGGACGAGCAATAGTTTTCGGATCATTCATCGAGTTTTCGGACTATTCAACCGTTCTTGATCAAATTCTTCATTTTTGATCCAAGCTTTGATCTTTTTTACGTCCAAAACTTATATCTAGCTTCCATGAAGCTAGATATCTACTTTTTAGAGCAAATCCAAGGTAAAAACCCCGACTTTGATTGAAAAAACCCATATAAACCCTAAACCCAATTTTTCAAACTAAGAATCGAATTTAAGATCGTTTTAATACATGTTTTCGCTTGATCTCTTCTTCTTCAACCTCCTGTGATGTTTTCGCAACAATCCAAGCCACAAATGAAGGTCTCGGGTTGTGATTCGAAGCTTTCTCTCTCTAGCCTTATCTCTCTCTCTAGTCAATGATGAAGGTGATGATGAAATGAGGGGGAATGAGAAAGATATGCAAGGGTTTTGCTACCCTCCTTGCGCCTCCCTCCTCGGCCCAAGACCACACTCGCGAGCCCGTTATGTTCTCCGTTATTTCCCAAACGTCGTTCGTAACTTTATTTCCTATTATTATTATTATTATTATTATTTTCGAGATGTTACAAGTCTATCCCCCTTACGAAAGGTTTCGTCCTCGAAACCTGTCATAAGTCAAACAGATGGGGATACAACTCCTTCATTTCCTCCTCAGTTTCCCATGTAGCTTCCGACCCTTTACGATGCTTCAATTGTACTTTAACTAACCGAATCACTTTATTCTGTACCCGCTTCTCCTTTCGGTCTAGAATGGCCACAGGTTCTTCAATGTAGTTGAGACTATTATCTACATCAATGTCGTCAAGTGGCACGTGCGACGATTCGTCGGCTAGACACTTGCACAAGTGTGACACGTGGAAAGTAGGGTGGATTTCACTCAACTCATCAGGTAGTTCTAACCGGTAAGTAACTTCACCAACCCGTGCCAGTATCTTGAATGGTCCGACAAACCAAGAACTTAACTTCCCTCTCCTCCTGAATCGAATAATCCCCTTCCAGGGAGATACCTTCAACAGTACCTGATCCCCGACATTGAATTCGATAGGTCTCTGCCTTTTATCCACGTAGGAATTTTGACGATCTTGTACTGCTTTCATTCTGGCCTTAATCTGGTCAAACTTTTCGGAGGTTGTCGTGACTACCTCTAAACTTCCTAGCTCTTTCTGCCCTATCTCACCCCAACAGACCGGGGTTTCGCATTTTCTACCGTACACCATCTCGTAAGGCGGCATACCAATAGTGGTGTGGTAACTATTTTTGTAGGAGAATTCTGTCAGAGGTAGGTGACTGTCTCAGCTACCACCAAAGTATATAATGCATGCGCGTAGCATATCCTTTAACATTTGGATGGTCCTCTCCAACTGACCATCCGTGTGTGGGTGATAAGCCGTGCTGATATTCTATCTTGTACCCATTGCCTCATGAAATATTTTCCAGAATCGTGATGTAAATCATGTGTCCCGGTCAGATACAATCGATAATGGTACGCCATGTCTAGTCACAATTTCATTGATAAATATTTTTGCTAGCTTCTTAGATGAATACGTTTCACGAATCAGTAAGAAGTGTGCACTCTTTGTCAAACGATCCACTATAACCCAAATCGTATCATGGCCTTTAGCTATGTGGGGCAGCTTTGTAATAAAGTCCACGGTAATACGCTCCCACTTCCATTCGGGTATTTACAGAAGCTGTATATTCCCGTATGATTTTGATGCTCGACTTTAACTTGTGAACAAGTCAGACACTTGCTCACATCATTCTTCATATTAGGCCACCAATACTCTTTCTTCAGATCCTGAAACATTTTCGTGGTTCCCGGGTGGATGGAATATCGAGACTTATAGGCCTCATCGAGTACTTTGGCCCTAAGCTCTCCGCCCTTCGGTACCCACATACGACCACATCTGGTCTTCACTCCATGAGTGTTTGTCTCTAACTTTATATGTTGACCGACCATTATTTCTTTCTTTATGTTATCTTCCTTTAGCGCTTCTGTCTATGCTTTCTCTAGCTCTATCATGAAATCTGGGGTTATTACTAATTGATATGCCATCACCCTAATAAAAGGTTGATTTTCCTTTCGACTTAGAGCGTCGGCAACCACATTTGCTTTCCTCGGGTGGTATAGGATCTCACAGTCATAATCCTTTAGTAGCTCCAACCACCCATCTCTGTCGCATGTTTAAGTCTTTCTACTCAAAGAAATACTTCAAGCTTTTGTGATCTGAATAAATGGTGCATTTCAGCCCATAGAAGTAATGCCTCCAAATCTTAAACGCGAAAACCACCGCTGCGAGTTCCAAATCATGAGTCGGGTAGTTATCTTCGTGTACTTTTAGCGACGTAACGCATACGCGATCACCTTTCCCCTATGCATCAAAACACACCCTAACCCTCGAGCCGAAGCGTCAAAATACACCGCCAGGTCCTCGTTACCGTCGGGTAGTGCCAATACTGGTGCTTGGGTCAACTTCTTCTTTAATTCTTCAAGTGCTTCGGACTGTGCCTGACCCCATTCATACTTTCCTTCTTTTTGTATCAACTTAGTCAGAGGCCAAGCTATTTTTGAGAAGTCCTGAATGAACCATCGATAGTAGTCCGCCAATCCCAGAAAACTTCGTATCTCAGTTGGCGTCTTCGGGATTTCCCATTCCTTTACTGTTGTGATCTTTGCTGAGTCAACCATATGTCGTCTGCGTTGATAACGTGACCTAAGAATGAGACTTCCTTAAGCCAGAAAGCGCATTTAGAGAACTTGATATATAACTTCTCTTTCTGTAGTGTCTCCAGTACTTCTAGAAAGTGACAAGCATGATCCCCCTCATTCGTTGAATAAATGAGTATATCATCTACGAATACTATCACTGATCTATGCAGCATCGGCCTGCACACCTGGTTCATCATAC
Organism: Smallanthus sonchifolius; assembly: GCA_023525975.1. Taxonomy (NCBI): domain Eukaryota; kingdom Viridiplantae; phylum Streptophyta; class Magnoliopsida; order Asterales; family Asteraceae; genus Smallanthus; species Smallanthus sonchifolius. The sequence continues at coordinate 94,434,992 of CM042021.1, read as the reverse complement.
CCGTGACTATTGCTGGAGCATTCGTTAAACCGAAGGACATTACGCGGAACTCACAATGCCCGTAACGCATGCAAAACGTTGTTTTCGGTATATCCTCTTCCTTTATCTTTAACTGGTGATACCCTAATCGCAAGTCGATCTTGGAAAACCATCTTGCGCCTTGCAGCTGGTCAAACAGATCGTCGATCCTTGGTAATGGGTACTTATTCTTTACCGTACGTTTAATCAACTCTCTGTAATCGATGCACATTCGCATGGCACCATCTTTCTTCTTCACAAACAGTACCAGAGCACCCCAAGGAGTAATGCTATGTCTGATAAACCCTCTATCCAATAGTTCCTACAACTGTACCCTTATCTCTTGCTTCTCTAGAGGCGCAAGTCGGTAAGGTGATTTAGCCACGGGCTGGGCACCTTGCACTAAGTCTATCTGAAACTCTGTCTCCTGATTAGGTGGTAGTCTACGCAATTCCTTGGGAAATAAATCTGGAAAATTACACACCACGGGTACGTATTTCAATTCTTTCACTTTTACTTCGTTGTCTATCACGTAGGCCAGGTAGGCCTCGGATCCATGCCCTATAAGCTTCTCCGCCTTTATCATCGATATTAGGTTCGCTAACAAACCGTCACGATCCCCGTAAACAAAAATATTGCTACCGTCTGGAGCTTTGACCTGAACTATCTTTCGTCTGCATAATATCAGGGCTTCGTTGGCAGCTAACCAATCCATACCCAAGACTATATCAAACCTTCCCAAGGTCATAACATACAACATAACTAGGAATCTATGGCCATGTATCTTTATCGTGCAGTTATCCACTAGTTCTATTACTCTTGTGGTTTTACCCACACAGTTTCTACCGTAAAGGGCCGATCTACTTTAGTAACTTTTCATTTTATTCTTCTACATATAGAGGATGATATAAAACTCCTGCTGGCACCCAAATCAAACAATGCATATACATAGGTGTGATCAAGGATGAACATGCCTGACACAACATCCGGGTCCCCTCTAGCTTCCTCTTGTATCAGCGCATACGCTCGGGACCTTGCTTTCGGCTTTTCGGGTTCCTTTCCTTTCTCTGTGCCAGTAGCTTTGGGTTTCCGACAGTCCTTGGCCATGTGGCCAGGGATCCCACAGTTATAGCATGTCGGTGCACCAGGAAATTCTCGAGAGTAATGTCCCGTCTTCCCGCATCGGTATCAAATGTTCAGACCCAAACGATAACCCTAGAGTGCTCCCGTCCACATTTTTCACAATCATTTCCATCCTTTATCTTCAGCTTCTTTGCCTCTGGGCCCACCCACTGTTTTACTGGCCGCTTAACGGCATTTGTCACTTTCTTCTCAGTAGGCAGTGGGTCCGCGGATTCAAAGTCATCATATACTATCCCAGCAAGTGATAACACAGATTCAAAGCTTGTAAGAGCATTGGCTTTCACGTGCACATGAACCCTCTGTGTCAATCCCTTGATATAATACTTGATCCTCTTCTCCTCATTGTCCACCAGATGTGGAACCAACTGAGCTAGCTCATGGTATTTGGGGGTGTACTAGCGATGAGTCATGCTACCAACACAGAGCCCCAGAAATTCTCTCTCAACACTGTCAACATCGTTCTGCGGGCAGAACTTGGTGATTAGTAGCTTTTTCATGTCGTCCCATTTCATCTTTTTCATATCAGCAGAAAATTTGGTCCTCTCAATGGATCTCCACCAACTCAATGCCTCATTAGTGAATGAGTGAGCGACAAACTTGACCGCTTGGTCATCACGGCACTCAGTAATGTTGATCACACCATTCATTCTCTCTATCCACTCGAAAGTGGCAACAGCATCTTTCCGTCCATCATACTTCGGCGGGTCACACCCCCGAAAGGACTTGAAGTTGCAGCCTGGAGTTGCTACCTCAAAATTAGAATTGTCACTGTTAGTGACTTCAGCTCTCTTGCTGCTTTCCTCTTTCTTTTATGTTGGTATATTTTAAGTGACATATAACTTTGTATAGGTCTTTGTATGTTTTTGTCATTGTAATGTCTTTTTAGTTAAGTTCTGTAACAGGAGAACTTGCTAAGTTCGCATGTGGCAGTTTGGTGTCTGTAAAGAGTGTTTACTTGTATGTCTTTAAAAACAGTCTTTGAATGTGTACTTGTAAGCACTTTGATTGAAGTAATACAAGAAGCTTTCTGAGAATCTTGCTTTGTGTGATCTTATTAGTTCGTTACACATTTACTCGTTAGGATTCCGCATTACGAGTGTACGTTGTTTGTTATACGAGTTGTGTTCGATCTGTAGACCCGCTGGGACCTTCATTTTCTTTCCACTCTATATCAAACTCTTTAAGGGCCTCGCCCAGTGCTTCCAACAGGACTTTCTTCAAGATTGAAGTAACCTCTGCCGCTATGGCTTCTTTCACAATTGGCTCCAGATCCAAATTGTCATTATGCGCATCATCATGAACCGACACATGGTTCCCACTATCATTATGTTCCACCTGCACCGATTCATTCTCGTTCCGGGAGTGCTCACTTTCCTCAAATCGTGGTCGGTAACTAGTAGACGGCCTTGACGACCAGTACGACCACCTGTACGACTACCGGTAAGACCACCAGTGCGACCACCTCTCTTTGATCTAGCCATTAGTTTCTAACTGCGAACAAAGAACACTCGTGTCATCATGATAGGTAATAATTTATAAAACTTTGAGAAACATAAATTACAAAGACCGGTATGCAATTACTAGCTTACTTTACTACTCGGGTTCTGAACCTTCCCTGTCAGGAGTGACATTTGCATACATGTTCAGAGTCCCTACTTTAAGGCACATACTTTCTACTATCTATGATAAGGCATGTACAATGTACTATTTATGCGAAAGCATTTAATGTCTATTATCTGTACTAAGGCATTATTGTATAGGTTCTATGTTAGAACATTGACTACCTTCCTTTAACTATCTTTCCATGGGCAGGTTGCTCTGACTGACATTCCTTTCCTTCCTTTCCTTTTTCCCATTCTCAGTTTAAGTTCAGACATTATCGCAAATGTCTGAATCTCTAAAACTATGGCTCTGATACCAACTTGAAACGCCCCAAACCGGGTACATCTCATAGTTGGCACAAAACATAATAACATAGCTCTTAAACTGTTAATCAGAATATATTACAACAGAAGTCTTTAATTCAAAACATTTCATAAATCCAAATCAATGAAATATTGTTTGAAACATAAACTACCGGGAATGAAAATGTCAGTCTTCAGCACAGCAACCCGATGTCCATGCTATCCAGCCCTCGCGACTCCTTTGCTTACTTTTTTCTTTTACTTTTACTACATGTCATGCATACTAAAAGTCATCTAACGCTGGCGAGTTGTATCTTTACTTTAAACTGTGAACTTTCTTTAAATCGCTAGTTTTATAAAAATAAAATAATCTTTCTTTCTTTACTTTAAAACAACTTTGCCTTTGCCTTTACTTTAAAACTTTATAACGTTCCAATTTATAAAATCATTTCGTTATATCTTTCATTTAAAACTTTACTTTTGAGGTAATCGGTTAAGGTGTCCTCCTTTACTCTTTTCAACTTTACGTTTCACTCGTACAGGACAAGTGACTATAACATACTTTAACTATCACATATGGACAGTTGCCCGAGGGCAAGATCTATTTGCTTGCTTACACCTCAGGGTAAGATGTTTACTTTGTTGTGCCCACATCTTAGGGTGGGACTTTCTCGCTTACACCGAAGTGAAGACTCTTTTGCCTGCTCACACCTCAGGGTGAGACTTTCTACTTTGCTTGCTCACACCTCGGGGTGAGACTTCTACTTTGCTTGTCTGTAGGACTTTTTACTTTGCAACTACTATGCAATTATACTATGTCACATAATATAATGTCATTGAAACACATAACACATAGACAAATAACACATATTAACACATAAGCATATAATATGTCATCTGTCACTGTCCTTGTCAAGCTACACCGAAGTGCAGCTTCTTTACGATTCTTTACTCTGCTTTACTTGAAATTACATTTCAAAGATAGTTCTATACTCTTTAACTCTTTACCTTTTCTTTTTATAAAAAGCTATGTCTTCCTTTTTTATTTCATAAAAATCACATTTTATAAAATACTATACTTTGCATTTCAAATCTTTCTACCAGTATGCATGCCAGCCCAAAACTGTTAAGAAAAAAGGGCAATAAGAATTCACCTGACTTCTATGGGGTTTATCTCACTTAGCAAGAAAACTTCGAGCTAGGTGGGATGCTAAGAAATATGTCAAGTGTCACGAATGAAGCAGGATTATAACCTATATGTTTCATCCGAAAACTATATGTCCAAAATCTTTTTCGACCGAAATCTTTTCGGTCGAAATCTTTCTCGACTGAAAACTATCCAGTTAAAAATTCTTTCACCCAGTAACTATTTCGTTCGAAAACATTTGTTCGAAAACCCTTTCATTCGAAATCTTCCGTCCGAGAACTATTTCGTTCGAAATCTTCCGTCCGAGAACTATTTCATTTGAAAACATCCGTCCGAAATCATGTTGTCGAAATACTTTTCGGACGAACAATAGTTTTCGGACCATTCATCAAGTTTTCGGACGATTCAACCGTTCTTGATCAAATTCTTCGTTTTTGATCTAAGCTTTGATCTTTTTGTCCAAAACTTATATCTAGCTTCCATGAAGCTAGATATCTACTTTTTAGAGAAAATCCAACGTAAAAATCCCGACTTTGATTGGAAAACCCATATAAACCCTAAACCCACTTTTTCAAACCAGGAATTGAATCTGAGGTGGTTTTAATACCTGTTTTCGCTTGATCCCTTCTTCTTCAACCTCCTGTGATGTTTCAGCAACAATCCACGCCACAAATGAAGGTCTCAGGTTGTGATTCGAAGCTTTCTCTCTCTACCCTTATCTCTCTCTCTCTCTCTAGCCTTATCTCTCTCTCTCTCGTCAATGATGAAGGTGATGATGAAATGAGGGGAATGAGGAAGATATGCAAGGGTTTTGCTACCCTCCTTGCGCCTCCCTCCTCGGCCCAAGACCATACTCGCGAGCCCGTTACGTTCTCCGTTATTTCCCGAACTTCGTTCGTAACTTTATTTCCTATTATTATTATTTTCGGGATGTTACAAGAACCTAATTTCTAGGACAATTGTATGTACTCTATAAATAGCAAGCTAGTTAATGTTATTTTGTAACTGTCTTTATCAATTCTCACTTGTATGAAACTAATTCATTCAATACAATTGGCCTTTGATTTACTCAGTGTTCTTATACTTGTTTGTATTGATTATTGAATTGTGTGATTCCGCCACTCAATTCAATCATTGAATTGAATTTTTGTCAGAGAACGATCCTACACATTTGTCAATATAGTAATCGTTGATCGATATTATCTTCATGGTGATATCATGATTTTTTACGACGAGATAAAGATCATATCCCTAACAATTAGTACAGAGTCAACCAATGTAATCGTTGATAGAAATTATCATATTGTAATTAAGTTTGTGTAATCAATGTTGTAGAATAACTCAGTAGAATTAATTATAGAGTGACATGACTAAAGTAAAAGTTGCTAATCGAGGATGTTTACATGTAATTAAGGATGATTAACATGACTCGTTTACCAACATATTTTCATGTAACTTAAATACTTAATTTAACTTTGCTACGAACTTTGTTTATTTATTTACTAAATATTATTTAAACATTGAATTTCATACATAATTAAAATATAGAAACATTGTATGAACCTACGGCTTTAGGTGTATAAGACAAGCTAAAAAAATTCGTTAGTCATAAAGTGTATAATTCAAAGCAACATGTTCAACTTCTACTTCTAGTTTCATTGATATATCTAAATATAACTTATCCATAAATATACAAACAAATATATCAGAGTCCCTTAAAATACCATTTTGTTGAAGCACGCCTTTGAAGTATTCTGATCTTTCCCAGTAATAGATTGTACATAGACGTGTGAAACAAAACCGACCAACGTTTTGGGATCGAGCGTATTTCTCCAATAAATACGTTTCTTATTGTTATGAAATAAGAAAACTTAAAAGAGGTGAGTGCAACTTTATAAGGAAAAACTGTTTTTTGGATGGCACATATCGCTATAAGTAGCTGAATGTAACATCCCAGAAATAATAACAAGAAATAATAGTTTATGAACAGGGCTCGGGAAATAAACAAAAGGGGTTAAACGAGCAAACGAGAAAAAAGAAACGGGGACTAAACGTAACAGGGCAGGGGAGGGGAGGGCGAAACTAAGGGCGGAAGGGGAGGGGCTTAACCTAGCCGCCACCCCCTACCCATCCTCACTTCTTCCCATTTCCAGCGAGAGAGAGAGAGAGTTGGGGATTCGATTTGTGAAGCTCAAGGATCGTTTATCATCAACTACAAAAGCTAAAGGTCGAAGAGTTGGTCATATGTGAGTACCAAAGGGCGGAGAGCATAGGGCCAAAGTACTTGACGAGGCTCATAAGTCTCGATATTCCATCCACCTGGGAGCCACGCAGATGTATCAGGATTTGAAGAAAAAGTATTGGTGACCTAACATGAAGAATGACGTGACAGAATACGTGAGTAAGTGTTTGTCTTGATCACAGGTTAAAGTTGAGCATCAGACACCATGCAGGAAGATCCAACCTTTGGACACACCCGAATGGAAGTGGGAACGTATCACCATGGACTTTATTACGAAGCTGCCTTGGACAACTAAGGGCCATGATACGATTTGGGTTGTAGTAGATCGTTTGACAAAGAGCGCACACTTCCTGTCGCTGCGAGAAACGTATTCATCTGAGAAACTAGCAGAAGTGTTTGTCAATGAAAGTGTGGCTCGACATGGTGTACCACTGTCGGTTGTATCTGACCGAGACACACGATTCACATCGAGGTTCTAGAAAAGATTTCATGAGCCAATGGGTACGAGATTGAATATCAGCACGGATTACCACCCGTAAAGTGATAAATAACCAGCTTTACAATGTTGAAGTAGAATTCGACATAAACAGATGGTCAGTCGGAGAGGACCATCCAAACGTTGGAGGATATGTTCCGCACGTGCATATAGACTTTGGTGGCAGTTGGGATAGTCACCTACCTCTAGCAGAATTCTCCCACAACAACAGCTACCACGCCACCATTGGTATGCTGCCTTACAAAATGTTGTACGGTAGAAGATGTCTAACCCCGGTCTGTTGGGGCGAGAGAGGACAGAAAGAGCTGGGAAGCTTGGAGGTAGTCACGGAAACCTCTGAAAGTTTGACCATAAAAGCCCGTATGAAAGCAGCGAAAGATCGACAGAAGTCTTACGCGGACAAGAGGCGGAGACCCACCGAGTTCAATGTCTGGGATCAGGTATTGTTGAAAGTATCCCCATGGAAAGGGATTATACGGTTTAGTAAAAGAGGAAAATTAAGCCTAAGATTTGTCGGACCTTTCAAGATACTAGCACGGGTTGGAGAAGTCACCTACCGGTTAGCTCTACCTGATGAGTTGAGTGGGATCCACCATACTTTTCACATGTCACACTTGCGTTAGTGTCTAGCTGACTAATCAGCCCACGTGCCACTTAACGACATCGAGGTAGACAATAACCATAATTACATTGAAGAACCCATGGCCATACTAGACAGAAAAGAGAAGCAGCTACGAAATAAAGTGATTCAGTTGGTCAAAGTACAATGGGAACATCGTAGAGGGTCAGAAGCTACTTGGGAGACCGAGGCAGAGATGAAGGAATAGTACCCTCATCTATTTGATTTAAGACATGTTTCACAGACGAAACCTTTCGTAAGGGGGGTAGACTTGTAACATCCCAAAAATAATAACAAGAAATAATATTTTATGAACAGGTCTCGGGAAATAAACAAAAGGGGTTAAACGAGAAAAAGGAAACGGGGACTAAACGGAACAGGGGAGGGGAGGGCGAAACTATGGGGGGAAGGGGAGGGGCTTAACCTAGGCGCCACCCCCTACCCATCCTCACTTCTTCCCATTTCCATCGAAAGAGAGAGAGAGAGAGAGAGAGAGAGAGAAACGAGTTAGAGAGAAAAAGTGGGGGATTCGATTCGTGAAGCTCAAGGATCGTTTTTCATCATCTACAGAAGCTAAAGGTCGAAGAGTTGGGCTCGAAACAGGTAGCCATCGTGCTAGATCTGAGTTTTTCCATTCAGGAGGGGTTTGTTTTGATGAAAAGGTGGGGGTTTTTACGTATGGATCAGAAACTAACCGTGGATCTAGTATCAGGAGAGTTTAAGGAACGTTTTTAACGTAAAAAGTTCGAGTCTTGATCTGTTCATGAGAAAACCACCATTTTCATGCAAACACTAGTTTCTTGGTGGGGAATACGACCGAGTGAAACTATGTTTAGTTTCGCTTGGCCAACTAGTTTCGCTACTAGGGCAGTTTCGCTTGACCAAGTAGATTCGCATGGCCTTGTAGTTTCGTTTGAGAAAATAGTTTCGCGTGGCCTCATAGTTTCGTTTGGTCAAACCAGCAGTTTAATTGTTGGGTATATATATATAGGATTAGGTTCAGGTAAAAAGAATTCTAATTCTAAGAAGGGTGAGAAGGATTTAGAGCCATTAGATCAAATTGTAGAAAAGATTTAATTGTTGAGATTAAATTGTAGGAGAAAAAGTTGTTGGAATGGTATTTTAGTCTTGGCCACTTTTGTTGACTTTTTATCAAGTTCCCCCCTCATTTTTAAACGTTCATAACTTTTACATACGACATTATTTTTTCAAAAAAATTACACCATAAAAACGAGCGTTTTTTTATCTTTAAAACGAGTATAGTGTCGTTATAAACAAAAAGTAAAAAAAATTACGTTTTCCAGCTCATTGTGTAATACCAGTTCATTGTGTAATACAAGTTCAATGTGTAATACAAGTTCATTGTGTTATATGTATTTATCATTGTGTTTTACGTTTTTCAGCTCCTTGTGTAATTAGTCAGGTCATTGTGTAATACAAGTTCATCGTGTAATACAAGTTCATCATGTAATACAAGTTCATTGTGTAATACAAGTTCAATGTGTAATACAAGTTCATTGTGTTATATGTATTTATCGTTGTGTTTTACGTTTTTCATCTCATTATGTAATTAGTCAGGTCATTGTGTAATACAAGTTCATCGTGTAATACAATTTCATTGTGTAATACAAGTTCATTGTGTAATACAAGTTCAATGTGTAATGCAAGTTCATTGTGTTATATGTATTTATCATTGTGTTTTACGTTTTTCAGCTCATTGTGTAATTACTCAGGTCATTGTGTAATACAAGTTTATCATGTAATACAAGTTCATTTTGTAATACAAGTTCATTGTGTAATACCACGTCTGGTCATTGTGTAATATCTGGTCATTGTGTAATTAGTCAGGTCATTGTGTAATACAAGTTCACTGTGTAATACAAGTTAATTGTGTAATACGAGTTCACTGTGTAATATAAGTTCAATGTGTAATACAAGTTCATTGTTTTATATGTATTTATCATTGTGTTTTACGTTTTTCAGCTAATTTTGTAATTAGTCAGGTCATCGTGTAATACAAGTTTATTGTGTAATACTACGTCTGGTCATTGTGTAATACAAGTTCATTGTGTAATACAAGTTCATTGTGTAATTAGTCAAGTCATTGTGTAATACAAGTTCATTGTGTAATTAGTCAGGTTATTATGTAATACAAGTTCATTGTGTCAAATATTTTTCATCATTGTGTTTTACATTTTCCAGCTCATTGTGTAATTCGCTCAAATATGCAGGTCATTGTGTAATATCAGTTCATTGTGTAATATCAGGTCTGATCATTGTGTAATATCAGACCTTGTATTACACATTGACCAGGTGTATTACACATTGACCTGGTATATTACACATTGACCATTATGCATTCCCTTTAAAAACAATAAAATAACACATGTCAAGCTTAGAATACTTCTTACCCTTTTTATTTTTAAAACTCTTTTTACTATAACCTAACCCTATATATATATATATATATATATATATATATATATATATATATTATATATATATATATGGGTTAGGTTAAAATGAAAACTCATAAATACTTGAGAACTCGCGAGAACTCATCAAAAAATAAATTAAAACCTTTTTTTTTTCACTACCTTTATTATTAAAATAAAACATAAAAAATAATTTATCTCTCCAATTAACTCATCTCTTCTCTTTAAATTATTCTTAAAAAAATTTATACATATGTGTAAATGGTAAACACTTACACATGTATAATTTTTTTTTAATATATGAATAAATGTAAATTTACATATGTAAATTCATTTTTTTATATTGTATTCAAATAATAAAGGTAGTAAAAACAAAAAAATGGCTTCGATTGGTTTTTTGACGAGTTCCTGTGAGTTCTCAAAATATTTAGGAGTTCTCAAATGATCTCTATATATATATAATATATATATATAATATATATATATATATAATATATATATAGGGTTCCAGAGAAAACAACATAGTTAGACGAAAACCACGAAAACCGAGAAAACCACTAAAAACCAATTTTAACAAATCATATGATGATATTTATTTTTTATTTTTATTTATTTATAAGAGTATCAATGTAATATTACACATTTTTACCAAAAAATCATTTAATTATTGGCTTATGTGAACACGAGTGTTACGTATACGTAAACAGAAAACAAAAAAATTACGGTTACGTATACGTAAAACACAACACGTAAAATGATTTTTGGTAAATTGTGTAATATTATATTAATACACTTAGAAATAAATTAAAAAAATAAAAAATCTATAAATTATTTGATTGGATTGTAGTGGTTTTCTCGGTTTTCGCCTAACTATGTGGTTTTCTCTGGAACCCTCCCCTATATATATATATATATATATATATATATATATATATATATATATATATATATATGGGCCGATTATTGTACAAAGGAGTTTTAGCGTACGAAGGCATCGGCATGCGACACGTGTTTAGTGGACGAGGGGTAAATGCGCCCGCGTTATAATCACGAATGCTTTATAATAACATATGACAATAATCACGCATGTTATATACATGACCATAATCACACATGTTATACACATGACCATAATCACGCATGGTATACGCACATCACATCGACATTTTAACAAAAATCGTTTTTTTAATAAAAGTATAGCAAGACTATACTCAAAGTAAATAGAATAAAATGCTCGATTTTATGGTGTAACTTTTAAAAAAAATAATGTCGTATAAAAAAGTTATGTTTGTTTAAAAAAATGGGGGAACTTGTAAAAAGTCAACAAATGTAGGATATTCCAATTTTAACCTTTTCAGAATATTTTCACGCTTAAAACAATAATATTTGATCTTAACCATTGATTTTCTAGATTAACGGTTCAAAATCCTTTTTACGCTTCGCACCATAAAAGCCTTTGTGTTTAAAACTTTTATATATATATATATATATATATATATATATATATATATATATATATATAGGGGAAGGTTCCGCTAAGAAGTGGTTTTTCGCTAAGAAACGCTAAGAAGTGGGTCAAACGAACTCCGATTGAGCTCATTCAAGCGGCGTTGTAACCTTCTCATCGAACTCTAATCCGGACCCAAAAACCTAAACCTCCCTCCACCTGCACCCCCAAAAACCTAAACCCCCCCTCCAACCCCACCCCGAAAAGCCTAAAACCACCACCCCCCACCCCCACCCCCCAAAAACCTAAACCCCCCCCCCCACCCTACCCCACCCCCCCAAAAACCTAAACCCACCCCCACCCACCCCCAAAAACCTAAACCCCCACCTCAAAAAAAAACCTAAACCCTAAAATCTAAACCCTAAAAGCTAAACCCTAAGGCTAAAATCCTAAAATTCAATGCTAAGATCTAAACCCTAAAAGCTAAAATAGTAGAGTTCGACGATACGGTTCCAATGCCGCTGGAATGAGCTCAATCCGAGTTCGTTTGATATCGTTTCTTAATGTTTTTGTCACTTCTTAAATTTCTTAGCCAAAAACAACTTCTTATTTGATACTCCCTATATATATATATATATATAATATTTTCCAAAATTTTTAAGAATATGTGGACTCGTTAAACTATGAATGCAACTATGCAAGACCTTCCTTCTAAAATTGTAAATTTATTTCTGGTTTTACTTTGTAAAAGATAATAATTCAAAAAATCAATATTTATCTAAATTATATATAAAACTTCTAGAATCAAAGGGAAGATGGTAAAGAAAAGAAAACAAGTACCCACTTTTAATATAATAGAAACAACTTTATGGACGATCAAAATTGAAAAGTATCACATCAATATGACGTATGACATGAAGGTGCTGTATCCAAGTGGAATGCACGCACATGTCACTCGCATCCAATTTCTACCCATAAGAATTAGATTTTATTTATGACTCAATAAATCTATTTGCTAACAAAATAAGATATCAGTTAAATATTTAAGAGGTCACCAAATTTTTTTTAACGATAAACTCACATAATTCAAATCTACACCACTTATTTATGACGCAACTAGAAGACATAACTTTTTAGGAAGCGGACACCAACTAACACATCAAAATACAATTAGATCAAATGTATTTTGGTAATACGTCACCAAATAAGAATATACAAAGTTATGAATAAAAGTCCAATTATTACTTCCATTTAATAATTGTTAACGGGAGAAAATAATTTGAATTAAAAGCTTATAAAAAATTACTATTTTACCATATTTTCAGATTAAAATTTAAAAATTATTTTGATATTTTTATATTGACAAATAATAGAGGAGTTTGTGTTTACCATTTAAATGACCAATTTTTTTTATTATCAAGAGTCTATAACCTCTTTATTTATTTATTTATTTTTTATTTTTAAACTAAATTTATTTCTGTTGAAAAGAAAGACAATTACAATAAAGTGGCAGGTAAACGGGTAAAAGTTGCGCTGCAACCCCTTTTTGAATAACAAAACCGATCCTACTAAAAACAAAGCTTTGGTTCTTAGGGGCCGAAATATTACTATGCACGACTCGTTGAACCCTGTTTAGGAATTCCACTGCCTCCGGTGCAAGGAATTTTCATTTTCTTTATTGGTTTATCTTTTGTAACCCAGGCCAAGTAACATCGAAACACAACACACGTAGCTCTAAAGTCTCCAAAGGTAGAGGAAAATCCTCTAGAAACACTATGTCCGGATATCGACAATCGGCAAAGGGTCAGAGGCAAAGACACAAAGCCACAGTCGACTTCTATCTTATGGATTTCGAGTTTCAATCAGAGGTTTGAAGTTTCAATCTATTTTAATCGCAATCAAAAGACAAAATTAAGTACTTCAACAATGATTATGCAACAACAAGGTTAGTTTGTATTTTTATCCCAAACTTGAAATTTTATGTATTACTTATTAGTATACTAGCTTAGAACCCGTGTAATACATATGGAGTGAAAAATATCAATACATAAAATTCTTAAATTTTTATGTATATATTTTGCATGTGTAAAGTGTATTACATATATTAAGGATATAAAACAAAATTCAAAATATGTAAAAATTAATATATAATTGAGCTTCAAAAATACGTTAATTACTATTTAATGTAATTTGACTTTTCATTTACTATTTAATTGAAAATAAAAGTTAGATAATTAGATTTCAAAGTTATTTATAATAAGGGATAATTTAAAATAAATGTGTTTTATTAGTATAATTAGAATTTTCTTTAAAAATATATTATTATTAAAAGATAGAGATGTATTTAATAAGAAAGAGAAGCGGAAAAAAAATGATGAGAATGAATATTGAGACGACATGTGGTATGAAAAAACATTTATTTATTAGATAGTATAGATTATTGTTTAATGAATTAATTTTGGTTCTTGAATGTATAATCTTGATTATTGAATGTTTAATCTTGATTCTCGATTATTGAATGTTTATGTAAAACTTGAATACTTAAATTTTTACTTTGGTTTTAGGTGTTAACCGTGTTATGGAACTATTTCTTAAAAAGTCATCAAATTCTCATTCGTCATCTTCAAATAGTAATCCGCGAAAATAGATTTGAATGACATTGCATGGGATTCTTCGGAACGTAAATCAATTTCATCTCATCACTCTAATAAAAAAGATGAAATTAGATTAGCTTATTTGGTTAGAGGTCCTTGTCAACCACTAAGGCATTATCGTATCGTATCTTATTATGTGACCGATCCAACCCGATCATCCGAACCGAACCGGTCAAAAAAAAATCTTAGTCAGGAACTTAAAATTTTGAACATAAAAAAGCGACCCCACTGAAAAAAATTTCTTGCTTCGCCACAAACTCCTAAAAATTTTCTACATAAGATAGTTAACAGGCTTTAAAAGTATTTATTAGTTTAAAAAATGGATAGTGAAATATTATAACATTTTTTAATATCAATATAACTTAGAATTTAAGGGAACTAGAATTAATTCCAATGAAAAAGTTAATGACGTTTGGTTGGTAAATTTATTAAAAGGAATTAGAATGTAAAAAGTTAAAACTACACAATTACCCTTAATGAACCTCTCCTTCTTCAATTGTTCACAATAGCAATAGAGAAATTTTAAACATGACGACACGAAGGTATTGGTAATCAGCAGGTTGGTCTTCGTCCTCGTCTAAGTTCACGAAAGTTAGTCGTTTAATAAATTGCAGGTTGGTCTTGTTTTCATTCACAGTTACACAATAGTCAATGAGATAAACTAAAAAATTTGTTAGTAGTCTAATTAGACATATATAATAGTTTTGAAAGAAAAACTAAAAAAATTCCAGATGAACAGCAATAACGAAAGAACTAAATAGTAAAAAATTGAATTTCAAGTACTTTTTGGTTTATGATGAAAAACTTGTAGCTCGGTATTCAACGAGAAAAACCAAAAGAAAAATTATTTGGGTTTCATCGATTTTTTATTTACAATTATACTGAAGAACCTTTTGGGGGTATTTCGGTAATGTTTGAACATTTAAATTCTATTAGTTTTAAGAAGAAAAGTTGAATTCCAATTAATGTGTGAATGTTTTCCAATTTCAATTCTTTTCCTTACCAACCAAACATAATTATGGAAGTAATATTTTTCAATTCAAATTCCAATTCCTTTGAATTTCATGAACCAAACGGACCCTTAAAGCTTATATATTCTACGTACTCTCAAATACCAGGGTGCGTTTGGTTTGCTAGATTTGAATGGAATTGGAATCTGAATTCTATTTCTTATTGTGTTTGGTTTGTAAAATTCGTTGGAATTGGAATCCGAATTCCATTCTTAACTTGTTTCGTAGAAAAAGGAATTGCAATTGGAATTAATTCCTTCAAATTTCTTCCAACTTGTGAAGGAATTCAACCAAAGTAAATGGAATCTCCGACCACTTACCGGTGTCGCATCAGCACCCAACCCAGCGTGACCACCACCAACGCCAAACGCCGCCACCACCTACCATCGACCCCGACCACGTCGCCACCACGACCACGCCCCGATTGCTGCCCCCAAACATCGTCGCTCCTGCCAAACACCGTCGCCAACCACTGCCGCCACCCCACGCCCCCGCCCCCGACCGCCACCGTTCCCACCGCCAAACGCCGCCGCCACCCCCCGCCGCCGCCGAACATCGACCCCGACCCCGCCGCTACCCCCGACCACCCCCTTGATTGCCGCCCACACACACCGCCGCTGACTGCCTTCCCCGCCAAACGTTGTCGCCGCCACCCCTGCCCCTACCGCCGCCGCCGACCATCGACCCCGGCCCCGCTGCCACCCCAACCACCCCGACTGCCGCCCCCGAACACCGTCGTTGATTGCCGTCCCTGCCAAACGCTGCCAAGGGCAATAATCTGATACATTTATGTGTTTTAGTTAAATTACATTTTATAATTCTAATGCAGTTATATATAATCTGCATTTTAAGAATCAAGGGCAATAATTATATATATTTAATTATCTAGTTAGCAATGTCTTTTCATAGTGTAATACTCAATAATAATAAACTGTAATAAACTAAAACGATTAGTAAATTTAATTTTGACTTTTACAAATTGCATGTGATAGCAGCCTTTTTTTTTAATTTGTTGAACGTATTCTTGCAGGAGATAACTGATTGTACAATTTTCAATGTATTACGCCATCAACGGTGACGATGTGGTGGCTGCGTTGGTGGTGTCAACCGTGGGTAGGGCGGCAATGGTAGCAACAGCGTTCGGGACAGACGGACAGTGGCGGTGGCGAGAGCCGGCGGCGGGGGTTTGGGTAGCGGCGATGGCGGGGGGCGGAAACAACTGGTAGGTGGGGTGATGGTGATCGATTCTAATTCCTTTATAAATGTTTTGTCATAAAAAATGAATTACAAATTCAAATTTCTTAACAAATTTCAATTTCTTTAAATTCCAAATCCTTGGGACAAATTTCAATTCCAAATCCAATTACTTAAAATTCCAATTCAAATTCTAACGAATTTCGCAAGCCAAACGTCCCCTAATTTTTAAAAAGGTCATGGGTTCAAGTCTCACTCATAACAGGAATTAAGAAATTTTTCTTTCAAAAAAAAGTAGCTAGATCTAAAGTCTCGTAGCTCCAAACCAAGTAATACCTGAACATGTCACCATCGAACCAAATGACTCAGGAGTCTCATGTCTCCGAACCAACACCACCCAATCTATCAATATACCACTAATGAGCGTTAGTTATCTTGATAACATTAAATACCTTGACTAGATATACCAATGAAAATAGAAAGTTTCGGACGTCCTGTTTAGTATTTCTAACAACATAAAAATAGGTCAATCTGGGTACATTTTTTTTTTTCAGTTTTTAAGTATTATTACTAATTAATATGTTAAATATGATTACAAAAGAATATATTACTATAAAACCAATGTAAACCCAAAGTTTAGCAGAAAATAAAATTATTGTTTGAATTTTAATACATATTAAATGACTTTTTAGTTTAATCTTTAAAAAACAAATCTTATAGTTTTACAAATTTGATTAGTTCAATTTTATCGCAATATTTTATATTATTTTAACAAATTAAATGGAGCTAAATACAAATAAAATTTAGTTATTTAGTAAAATGCAACAACCACTAGCTTAACGTAGTGGTAAAGGTGTATACCCAAAACTTTCCTAAAATGAGAATGTATTGGGTTCAAGTTTCACTTGTGACAAAAAAAGGGGTTTAGGTTGGCCAGGGGTTTTCTCACATATGGTGGATTTTCTCATTAGGGAGGTGGAGATAATCGGATGAGTTAGTGGCCCGTCAATAATCAAAACAATTTAGTAAAATGCTGAAAATCGTACCCGAGCGTACATCTTGTGAATTTGAAAGGTCGCCAACGGTTTTTCACATATGTGGAAAATTGACGTTTTGCATGATGAGTGGGTAATGTATTGATTATAAATTATAATAATGTTGTTGGTGGATGATGTCGCATGATAAGTCGATGTGACGCTCAAGTCGAGCAAAGAAGATAAACTGATTTGCTTTTTCATTCACCAAATATATCCACCCAACAATTAATAATCATAAAATTATAAATATCGCTTTTCAAAAAAATAAAATTATAAATATGGAATTTTAACATCATCTTACAATATCTACCCAGAGAAATGATCAATTTTTCTATCATTAAATTTATTTATCATATTAGTTATATATTAAACCAAATCTTTTTTTTACATCTAAATAAAGGATAAATGGACAACAAGCTGCTCTGCTAACTTTTTTTTGTATATCGTTCATGTTCACGCATAAAAACGCTTATAGGGATAAGACAGAAATAGTCTACCAATGTTGATGTTCATTATATTTAAACGTAAATAACTTTTTGTACGACAATCTTTTTTTTTTAAAGTTACACCTCAAGTACTTTATTTTTTTTTTAATTTGAGCATAATTACTATACAAATTTTATAAAAAACATTTTTTTTAAATAATAAGTACAGCACTAGGCATGTCGCTGGGGCGCACCGCCTACCGGTAAGCTAGCAAAAGAGAAATAATAAGTCTCTCTCTATGCACCACTCACGGCTTTTCCGACGTAATAAACATCGAAATAAGCCGATGTAAATATCTGTAAAGGGGTCTCTAATCGTCGAGGCACTCCCCTTGGTCCTTAACCATGAGCCATCAACAATAAGACCCCAGAAAACCAGAAGATCCTCTCTGTCCACCTCGGTCACAACCTCGTACCCTAAACTGCATCGTATTGACCTATACGATACGTATAGTGGTTGGAATGACCAGTGTACGATGTTGTCGGTGTTGGAAATTTATGGTTTTGGAGTTCGTTTGACTCATGTAAAGATAAAGACTGATGACTACAAAGTTCTCTAAGTATAGATGCTGCGGACTCTACAGTTTTGCTGACTTACAAAGTTGCTGCTGATAAGGCATATGCTGCTGATAGTTAAGTTCCACTGCTGATGAAAAACTATGCTACAGATAGCCTTATCTGCTGAAGTCCAAAGTTGCTGATGATATGCTTCTCAGTAGCATCAAACATTGATGCTGCTGATAGGCAAATCATCAGCAACTTTTACTTTACTATTGACACCTTTTGTTGCAACACTGACACATCTATCAGCAGAAGGAATGTTATTGGTACAGATGATTAAAGACAAAGCTACTACTTCTGAAGTCTCCTGCAAAGATTCCTAAGAAGACTTTTGACATGATTCATACTGTTTGCTGCAGTTTGTCTTTTAGTTGTCTACCAACAGCTGATGTTTGATCTGATCCTTAGAATCAATGGTATGTCTTGATTATAAGTTCCTTTATATGTATTGTATCTTCTTATTGCACAAGTGTGCTTCCTTAGACTTTTCTCTGTAACTTGTAAATCTTAAAGATTAATACAATTTGCATTTATCAGTATTATCATTGTTTCTTGTTTACATTGCATAGTTGTGATTGTTTTCGCCAATCTCAACTGAACATAATCATCTTGTAAAACACCGATCCTACAAGTGGTATCAGAGCTTTGGCTCTCAGATTAAACAAACTAACACTTGTTTAATCACTATTTGGTTTTGTTATCTCTTTGCTGCTAAACCATCTATCCAAAGTATGGCTCAGAATACTGGATTTGATGATGTTAGAAGCCTTCACAAACCACCAAGACTGGTGTCTGGAGAAGATTATGACATGTGGAAGAAAAGAATGGAAAGTTTCTTCTGCTACCAAGAATATGGAATGTGGAGATCCATAATTGATGGTCCGTATGTGCCTATGGTGTCTTCGCTGACTCTGGAGGTCCATCTGTTCCTAAAGAAGCCTCCAAATATTCTGAAGAAGACATCAAGAAGATGGAGGTAGATTTTAAAGCTCTAGGAGCTATACAGATTTGCTTACCAAATGAAGTTTTTCATAACTTCGGAGAATACAAAACCGCCAAAGAGCTATGGGAAGCTCTTGAAAATATGTTCGCTAGTTCTGAAGAAGTGAAAGAAAATAGAAGAGATATTCTAAAGAAACAGTATGAAAACTTTGTCTACAATGATGGTGAGTCTCTTACCACTCTATACAACAGGTACACCTATCTCGTGGGAGAGTTACAGTGCTCTAAATTCAAGCTGGAGAATGAAGACATTCTCAAAAAGTTTATTAGATCTCTTCCAAGTTGTTGGACACTCTACACAGTGTCAATCAGAAGAACTGAAAACCTGAAGTCTCTCAAAATGACTGAGCTGTTTGGAATGCTGAAGACATGTGAGCTGGAAATGATTCAAGCCAGAGAAAGAAGCTTAGGTCATTCATCCTCATCCTCGTCATCCATCACTTACTCTACACTTCACTTTGACCACTCAACTCCAAGTTCAAGCAACTACTATCCTCCCATTGTTACCCATCTGCAAACTCCTAATTCACAAACTAGCAACTCACCTTTTCTCCTTGAAGCCCCACCTCAAAATAACTCTGCTGCATTTGTCTCTGAAAACATAAGCAATATGTCATTTATCAAAGAAGATCTGGAGTGTTTTCATCCAGATGACCTAGAAGAAATAGACATACAACACTCTTATGCTATGTTTTCTCTTAGAGCTAAAAGGTTCTACTTTAGAACTGGAAGACCTATTCCAAGAAACAACTCTAACACTAGAGTTGGGTTAGATAAGAGCAAGCTAAGATGTTACAACTGTAATCAACTTGGCCATTTTTTCAGAGAATGTAAGGCACCAAAGGCAAACCCAGCTGATGCATAGCCAAGACAGACACATCAAAGTCAGGCAGGTCAAAACACTACTCATGCTCAAACTACAGCTTGTGCAACTCAACAAGTGGGAACAACTGATTTTGACTGGAGTTTCAATATGAAGAACCAACAGCTAACAACCAAGCTCTCATGGCAGACACCAAGAAGATACCACCTCAGGTATATGAACATCTCTATTTGCATTGATAAGGTTCTAGGATATAGAAAGCATAACCAAAATCTTATAGATCAAAATGAAGAGTTTCATCAAATGAAATCTGAATTTAAAAAGGTTGAAAACAGTTACAAAGAAAAGATTAACTGTCTAAAGAAAGAGATTTCATCATTAAAACATGAACAAACAAATCTTGAAACTTAGATTGAGTATCTATTGGTTAAGCTAAAAGCTACAAGAGCTGAACTGGCAGAACAAAAGGTTGAAAAATATGAATTTGCATCCAAAAAGCTGCAAAGACTTTTGGATGCTCAAATTCATGAAAAGGTAACTGCTGGTCTTGGGTATCAAGCTGAGCAGACTTACAAATCTGTACCACCACCTGCTGACTATGTAGTTATCCATGAACCTAAATTCAACCTCACAAACCTTGACCATGTAAACCGAAACCTTGATCCTTCCAAGGAAGAAACAGTTGTGCAAGAATGCAATACCTCAACTGAATCTGAGTCCACTTGCTCAGAATCCACTGAAACCAGTGAAGCCCCATTACTCCCTACCAATGAAGTAATTCTCAAAACCACCAAATCTGGTAGAGTAATCCAAACCAATGGTCCAAGTCCCTTTATTCCTTATATACTAGTACCTCAACTCACCAAACAGATCAAAATTAGCTATCCTCTTGAAGGAAGAAAGTTAATTATTGAAAAGGGACAATCCTCAATCTCTACAAATCATCAAGCAAACCAACCAAGGAAGGTGTTTGACATCTGTCATGCATATGGAGAGAGAAATCCATATGTTCAGAAAACATTGGAGGAAGCCACTTTTGAGCATAACAAAACTCATCCCTGGAATTTCAAAGACTTATTCAAAAGAAGGGACTATGTGTACTTTCAAAGGGATAAAATTTCTAAATCATGCTTTGTCTGTGGAAAATACAATCATACCGCCATCACCTACTTCTATTACCTTCATCATCAACGAAATCTTAAGCAACAAGCCTTTGAGAAGACCAACAAAAACAAGAAGGTAAGAAGCTATGAAGCCAAAGCAACTAGCTTCAGAAAATCTATCTCTCCACCAAGGAAGCAGATCCCAAAAGTTCAACAATCTTGCATCATATGTGGTGAATCAGACCACTTTGCTGCATATTGTAAATTCAATCCATTCAACCAGATCTCTCAATCAGCTTCAACAACAGTCAAGATTATTCCTAACCAGCAGTAGGTCTATATAAGAACTCCAACAGAAAAGCCCACTTTTAACAGAAAGATAAATAAGAAGAAGCAGATGTTTTCTGAACAGTCAGCAGCAATCAAAATTGCTGCTGATCACATGAAGCTAAAAAGGGTGAAAAATAAACCCAAGCCTTCAGCAACAACCAAATCTACTGCTGATCAGTTAACACTATCAGCAGCAATCAAGTTTGCTGCTGATCAGCCAAAAACTAGCAGTAACCAAGTTAGTTGCTGATCAGTCAAAACCATCAGCAGCAAATCTTGAAATCTAGAAAGAACTATCAGCAGCCAAAGTCACATCTGCTGCTGATAGAGGAAAAGGGTCTGGAAAATTTATTCAAAAATGGAAAGCCAAGTCCACATCTTCATCCTCTCAAAGTATCATCATTGGATCATAGCATAGTGATAATTTTGGTTTGAAAGCACACTCACCCAAGTCTGCACGTTCTTGGGTCCCTCCCTCTAACTAGATCTCTCTCATGTGCAGGGACAACCAGGTAATAATGATAACATATGGGTTGTAGACAGTGGCTGTTCCAGGCACATGACAGGCAACAGATCCATCCTCTCAGATTTTAAATTTTTTTATGGAGGATATGTTGCATTTGGAAGTGATTCAAATGGAGGATCTATCACTGGACAAGGAACTGTGTCCAATGAGAGAATGAGCATTGAAAAGGTGAACTATGTAAAAGAACTAGAGTTCAAACTCATAAGTGTGTCTCAAATCTGTGATCAGAAACATTGGATGTTTTTCACAGATAAAGAATGTTTTGTGCTCTCCCTTGGGCTAAGCAAACCTCCTCCAGAAAATATCTTGTTGACTGCTCAAAGAAAAGATAACTTATATGTGCTTGACATGAACAAAGTCACTCCATCTGGTAGTGTATCTTGTTTTCTGTCCAATGCATTAGTTGATGAATCCGATCTATGGCAAAGGAGATTAAGCCATGTGAATGTGAAAACTATCAACAAGTTGGTGAAAGGAAACCTTGTCAGAGGTCTTCCTGACAAGGAATTCCAGCTTGAAGATCACTGCATAGCATGCTTGAAGGGGAAGCAACATAAGAGTTCTCATAAGCCCAAGACATTGAATTCAAATGACACTCCACTACAGCTGCTGCATATGGATCTTTTTGGTCCTAAAAATGTCATGTCAATGGGCAAGAAGTCATATTGTCTGGTGATAACTGATGAATACACCAGATTCTCATGTGTATACTTCTTGAGAACAAAAGATGAAACTGCTGAAATTCTTAAATCCTACATTCTTAGGGTTGAGAATCAAAGCAATCAGAAAGTCAAAATCATAAGGTGTGATTAAGGTACATAATTTAAGAACCAGACCTTGAGTTGTTTTTGTGAGAGCAAAGGTATTGAAAGACAATACAGTGCTCCAAGAATTACTCAACAAAATGGGGTTGCTGAAAGGAGAAACAGAACTCTCATTGAGTCTGCAAGATCAATGCTGGCTGACTCAAATTTGCCTCTCACATTCTGGGCAGAGGCAGTTAGCACAACTTGCTAAGTGCAAAATAGAGTTCTCATTGTCAAACCTCTCAACAAAACACCTTATGAGCTATGGTTCAATAGAGTTCCCTACATTGGCTTCCTAAAACCCCTTGGATGTCCATGTACTATTCTTATCACCAATGGCGTTCTTTCAAAATTTGGTGCCAAATCTGATGAAAGATATTTTATGGGCTATTCCTCTCAATCCAATGCTTATAGAGTATTCAATTCCAGAACAAGAATAGTTGAAGAATCAGCAAATGTGAAATGTAGGGAACACATTCCATGTGAAAAGGGTAAAGGACAAGACTGGCTTTTTGATATTGACTCCTTTTCACAAGTATTTGAGCCTCTCATCTTCTCAAATATGGAATCTACCTCTTCCAAAAAGCGAGCATCTACATCATTTGATGACTACAGATTAGGCTTCAATGGTCCATATATAAGAATCAAAAGACCATCCATTGATCCTCCATCTGTTGTTGATGCTATTGAAGCCAGTGAAGCCAGAACAAGCAACTCAAATGTCACCAGCAACAGTATTTCTGACAATGAAGATCAAGATGAGGGTATTACATCTGATGCTGCTGATGCTATTGATGCTGCTAATGCTGCTGAGGCTGCTGACTTATTGGAAGTGTAATCCCTTGGAAAATTCCAGCTTAATTTTTTTTATTACTCCGGCATTTGAAATCCCTTTATTTTTTTATGTCTTACATCAATGAGATTACCCTATTTATATAAATGTTTTGACCCTATTAAACATCACATCCATAAGTGTATATATATATATACATATATATATGCGAACGTGCAAATACGAATGTCATGAATCCTATAAATAAATTTAGAGATTTATAAAGATTTAATCTAACAAATAAGTTCTATATAAATAAAACCCCTTTTATTTTACAAAAATTATAATTTATATTTAAAACATTTAGAATTTTTTTTTAATTATAAAAAGATATAAAAACTTAAAAGATTTTATGCTTTAATAAAGTCAGGGGTTAGTTTTGCTAATTTTTGAAACTATAATTCTAATTAAAACCAAGAATTGTGCATAAAATGATAAAACTGGGAAACCCGGGGACCTATTTGCAATTTACGATGATCTTTCCCTCATTCCCCAAATTTGACTTCTCGAAAGTCAACCTAACCCAAATCACTTTCCAATCGATCGAAATAGGATGATTT
Organism: Smallanthus sonchifolius; assembly: GCA_023525975.1. Taxonomy (NCBI): domain Eukaryota; kingdom Viridiplantae; phylum Streptophyta; class Magnoliopsida; order Asterales; family Asteraceae; genus Smallanthus; species Smallanthus sonchifolius. The sequence goes on along the minus strand of CM042021.1, from coordinate 94,410,618 downwards.
AACTGCATTTGATGATACTAAAACGTGGTGCGACCGTTTCCTAAGGATATTAATGGTTCCATTGAAGTAGAAATCATTGTTTTAATGATGGGTTTAATCCTGTAACCGTCATCTCCGACCCACGAACAATTCATGCATTTCGTGCAAAATTAGGCTATAAAAGCCACATCCCTACACTCGCAACACCTCATACTCACTCCTTAAACTTCCAAAACTCACTTCATTCCTCCTTTGAATCGCGATCAAGCACCCAGAACCCGAGCTCAAGAACCATGGTCGTTCTCACCCTCTGCCTATCTGATTCAGGTAAAATTTGTTGTCAATAGGCTTGTTTCAATCCCGCGATCGAAAGCCCCATGAATTCGGGTGCTAATCGTTGGCCAAACTATAGGATTAGGGGGCTAGGGTTGCGTCGGATCATTGGGGAAGATGATGGTTTGATGTTTGCTTGATAAAAACTAAATGAACCGGGTTCTGGACAAGGCATCTTGCCCAGTCCAGTGGTTAATACGTGCGTGCATTTGGGAACCGGCCGCAGGCGTGGGTTCGAGTCCCAGGGAGGCGATTTTGCTCCTTTTCCCATTAAAATCATTTTTAACCCATTTCTTAAACTCTAAAAATTCCGGATCTAATTTTTATATATTATATAATAACATTACACAATATATATAAAACTCAGAAAAATATAAATAATATTTTAACTATATTATTTTATTAAACCTAATGAAAATGCTAGTTAAAATAACATAAAGATTATGTTTAGATAAAATCTAATTATGCTATATCTATGTGTTTTTCCGCAAACTCTACTTATATTTTCAAATAGTGTTAAACCCCTTTAAACTATAAACTTTATTAGAATAAATATTTAAATATTATTAAAGTTATAAACACTTAAATAATTATTTTAGATAATTAGTTTTGTTTAAAGATTTCCATTGAAATTCATATAAAATGAATTAGGTGATTTACTAACCATTTCTACCATTTTATTTATTACATAAATTAATTTACCACTTTAGTTATATTAACTAACAATTTAAATATTTTGTAGAAACTTATTAAAACATTTTCCACTTCATAACTTATTTATAAATTGTTCCAAGTACATTATTTTTTCATACCACATTATGTGTATATAACTATTCATATACAATATTATTTAAACCTTTTTTCACACTATGATTTATTTGACTATTAAACAAATATTTATATGAATAAGATCTAAACCTTTTAACGTTTCAAATACATATGTTTCCCTACCAAACTTGCACAAACCCTATGCCCAGTCCCAAGCTCCCATGAAACCCTAAATGTCCCAATATCTCCTAAATACCATGTAGACGAATATTAAAATTAGGTTACAATTACACGTGTGTTGTGAGAGTTCCTCACGAGGCCTAACAATCTCTACCATTTCTTACCATTCCTAACTTTAATACAAGTGAGTTTCATAGCCCCCTTTCTCTTTACTATTGTTTACAAATACATGGGGTGGAACATGTTTACATTACATACCAGAATTCAATACCATCTGTTCTCGTGCTATTTACTATGTGCTTTATGTCCTAAATTACATGGCGACCATACGTGTGTTCATATACAGTACAATCATTAACATGCTACCCAAGCCTAAGGCAGTACCTTTTATGATCATTTATACGGGAAACTGATACCAGTTAATACAAACCTTGGCTGGTTTTGTGTGTACCATATTACTACTTTTTTTTCCAAAACACAATCAGTTGGATTGTACTTACCAGTTTTCCATTTACTACGACTTAATTGTACACTTGGAACCTTGTATGTTTTCATATTTATGCCTTAGTTATGCTTTGAACATATTGAATTTCAAATACTTTTTACTCAACTTTTGTTTGGTGTCAAAACCTATGTTACTCACAAACTACTTGTAGTTGACTTTTACTCACATGTTTCAGGTGCACTAGTTTGAGGATCCTACTTGCTCATCTAGGACTTGGACCTAGTTTAATTTAATTACTGTTATGTTTTGAACGTTTCATTTTCTATGTAACGGATGGTTTTAAGATAATGAATAAATATTGTCATTGATAATAGAGGATCATGTGCTTATGAACAACCGCGTCAGCCCCGGCGTATAATCCGTCGCCGGCCGGGGTGTGACAAATTGGTATCAGAGCCATGGTTATAAGGAATTAGGTTATTAGACACATGACCTAGACTATAACCTAGTAGCCCCAAATATGAGTTAAACTCATGTCTATTATTAGGAACTCCACTCTATGCTATACTTACCTACATCTATCGATTTCTGACTACATGATACAACAACATGAACTACAAAGGATCTACATGAATTATACTCTTAGATTTAAAAGTCTAATCCAAATGAAACTCTTAAAGGTACGTAGGTTCTGACTAATGAATGAGATCTTGTGCAATCAGGAAGGGTGGATGCATGTATTCTGGGAGTTCTGTCTAGGAAAGAATTGTGACAATCCGACTTTTCAAGTTAATCCCATTAGTAATTCCGTTAAATATTATGTTAAAACCTAACCCAGTTAACTCAATATTAAACCTCAGGGACTGTTTCTGTCATTAATTTATCTAGAACTACAGGGACTAGTTATGTAATTACTCTAAATTCATTCTACTGACTTTATAAAGTCAAAATTAGCATATCCTTGTTCTTGTTGATCTTCTAAAAGTCAAAATTCGTTTGAATTGTTCTTGTTGACTTCAAAAAGTCAAAATCCGTTTATCCTTGATTCAATTCGCGATTTGTAAATGAAATCCGTTCAATGCTACGACTGTTATGCACGTTCAAATCATAATCGATCATCATTATTGCAGTAATCGCACGCATTGATTCGAAATTAATTCCCAATAATGGGAATTCGTATTGAAACCGTCGAGCCCCCCTATACGGCACCAATTCGATCAGTTCGTCTATCATTCTCTCAAATTAAACAACCGCACACGTTAGACGAACCTCTCAGAAGATTATGCGTATACCAAATTGGCCGGAGTAGCAGTCGAAGTCGCCGGAAAGCAACCCCGTCACCGTCGGCAACCGTGTTAGTCGAACTCCTGCAATTCAACTTCCATTATGGTAATTCCTTACATCTATAGCTTCGTTTCAATCCCTAAATCAAGAGCCCTATGATTAATTGGGCTTACAATATCGAATTTGTCGTGAACCGATTTCTAGGATTCATACAAATCCAGTTTTGTCGAACCCTAACTTAAACACAGTATTAATTCAATTAAGGCACATGATTAGCTTCGCATACAGTCACTCACTGAAAGCCCAATCGAAACCAGGGCTTATATCATCGATTTCGTTAAGAACAAGATCTAGGGTTCATCGCGATCTGGGTTTAATCGAACCCTAATCTACACACGGTTTCAATCAAATTAAATTGTTTTTGTAGTTTCGCCATCCATCATTCATCAAAAGCCCCTTGAATCCAACCCCAAACATTATACGATTTAGTCAATTGGATTCTTGATCAAACCTAGGGTTTTTGGTTTCTAAAAACAGGAATTAAACGATTTAAAACACAATGCTTTTGCAATTAAACTTGCTTGTAGACTCGAAATCCATTTCTTAACAAAACCCCCAAACCCCTATTGCAAATCGGGGTTGAATTCAGTGGATCCAAGGGAGGTTTTGAATCTCGGCTCACATGGGGAAGAACACAAGAGACTGTAGTGTTAAAACCAAAGGGGACGGATCTTGTACGCGATACCCTAGTGGGCAGAGTTGGTTAAGGCTTAGTGCATGCTCGCAGGAGACCAGGGTTCGAAACCGGTCTCCCGTAATTAATTTTTTGGGACTTTTTAATGAATTTCATTTTATAAAAACTATTTCCTATATTATATTAATAATATATTAATGTGTTTTAGTCCCGTAAACCCCCGTAGGCCGGGTCTAGTTTTATAACCCGCATTTTGTATTATTTCCCACTTATAAAAATAGTATATTTATTTTATTTTCAACCCGGAACTCAAACTAATAATAATATATTTATATATTATTTTCGCCACGTTTTTAAAGATTTTGAGACGTTTCAAATTAATAAATGATATAATTGTTTATATTATTTTCTCACGTTTATATTCTCGAATAAAAATAATATATATTTATTATTTTTGCCACACAATTTAATTATTTATGTTACTTCGCTAAACTTAAAAATAATATAATAAATTATATTATTTTCCTAGACTTCTAGTTAATGACAAAACGCTCGAATATATTTATTATATATTATTTTTTCATTCGTCACGTAACGTATATATCTTAATTATTAATTAAAGAATTCGTATTCCCGTGGACACGTCCGTCTACTCTTAAACATTAGAGCGTTCTTTTAGGACGTTCCTCATTCCGTGTTGTCGTCACAAATCCCATATGTACATAACCTATGTGTTTATAATTCTAGGGCATACGTAAGCCGTGCAGGCTAACACTTGAGGTTCTAAATCTCATACTTGTGTTATACTACCTACGCCGTTCAGGTGAGTTTTCCCGGCCCCTTTTACTGTTTTACAATTTGGGGGAGAAAACATGTCGTAAACATTTTTGGTTATGTAATTCATATATGTTATCACTTGTTTAACTATGCGTACACATCTATCACTAAGTCCTCACATCGGACCGTTAATATGAACATAGCGATGTAAGTTGAGTAGTACTACTGGGTTTGACAAACCTCACCCGCGTTAGTCGCGCTAACCCGACTGGATGTCGAACGGGTGCACTCTTGACCTAAACATGCACCATGGTTGATAGGCCTGGTGGGAGGCAAAAACATAAACAGTCAGCTGTCGGTTGCGAGCGCATTAGTTAACATGCTTATGGGTTAGCTACCTATTGATTTATATATTGAATGTGCATTAACCTATTGAACTTTGTTGCAAACTGAAACTTGTGAACTCACCAACCTCATGTTGATATTTTCTTAAATGTTTTCTCATGTCGCTTAAGATAAGGCACAGGTGCACGCATAGGGCATGTATGGAGTCTTATGATTAAATTATAAATTATTGATTTGCTTTGAACTTTGTTTGGACTTAACACTTTGGGGCTTTTTCTTGGCACGTTTGTTTTGCGCATTTACTTTCATTTTACGCTTCCGCACTTACTTTGATCATTTATGATATATTTTCATTTTAGTCCCACATAGTGTCGTTCAATGTAACTAATGACTGAGATCCTGGTTTGTCACTTGCCAAACGGTAAAACTCCGTTAGTTGAAATTGGGGGTGTGACAGATTGGTATCAGAGACATTGGTTATAGAGAACTAGGATTGCATACTAGACTATAACCTCACACATTAGTTACATGTCATATACATTTGGATTTTTGGCACTTATGTATTACGTTACAGGATCATGTCGTTAACCCCACCACCATCACCTAAGGCATCTACCTTATCATCCCCGGAGCCCAAAAGGCGTTGGACTAGTTCTAGTGACAACTCGGTAGAACAAGGTGAACCAAGTAATGCACAAGAAAGGAACTCAACACTTAATTGGAATGCATATCCGAAGATGATCCAAAGGTGGATCGAGATGGGAAATGTTCCATCACCCTATTTTTGTTCAACTTCCTCATCCTCTACTTTGCCAAGCTTGCCATGCACCATGGAACAAGCTTTTGCAGCTTTCGTGTTTATCATAACTAAGGAGTTAAAAGCGATGAAGGAAGCCACTGATGAGATGCCTGACATTCTAGAACGAGAGCCACAAATGGAAGAAAACAAGGAGCAAATAGAACATCTTACCACTGAACTAGCAGCAACGGATCAGGTCCATAACCAATTGGTGGATCGGGTCGCACATTTGGATACGAGGGTGGACACCTCGGACCATGATGTAGGAGGGATTCTGGGGAGAGTGACTCATCTGGAAGCCCAGCTTCAAGTAGCAGACCATGATACTGAAGGACTTCGGGAGAGAGTGACCCACTTAGAAGCCCAACTACAAGCAGCCCTATTTCCAGAGGACATTCCACTTTCGGACGACGAGGAGGAGCCCTTTGAGGATGAACCCTTAGAGGAGGAGCCACCCGAGGAGGAACCGGTGGAGATCGATGATGCACAATCATACATTTCTTTCGACGACGAGGATGCTTGATGATCTTTCTATTCTATCTTTCCTTTTCATTCATGTTTTGTTTATGTTATTTCTCTTTTCAAACCTAGATGGGTAAGATTGTTCCAATTCAATAAAAGCATGATAAGTTTAATGTGTTGAGTTATTTATTTTGTAGCTTTACAATTTATTTAATTTTTAAAATGTTAGATGTTGTATTTCCTTACTTGTACATAAATAATGTTTAATATGCGATATATTTCTTATTGATTTGTATTTGTGAATATGAAAAATCATGTCAGGAAGAGGACGTGGAGGTCATGCTGGTGGCCAAGGTACCATCAACATGACAGCAACGGAGCTGGCGACACTAATCAACGATAGTGTGGTTGAGGCTCTAGCAGCACAGAATGCTGCAGGTAAATGCTATAACCATTGACTAGTGAGGACAATTCATATCTCAAAGCGCCTTTCCTAAGCTTTATAACCTTGAACCTATATTATGGTTCTAACTCCAGGTCAGCAGAATCAGCAACCATCATGCACATTCAAAACATTTATGGACTGCATGCCCCACACCTTTAGTGGAGCCGAAGGAGCTGTCGGACTACTCCGGTGGTTCAAAAAAGTAGAATCGGTATTCGCTATGTGCAACTGCCCATTGGCCAATCAGGTCAAATTTTCTTCTGGAACTTTGGAGGGCCCGACTCTCACTTGGTAGAATGCACAGGTCCAGATGTATGCACTGCCATGGGAGGAGTTTAAGATAATGATGAAGGAGGAGTACTGTCCTCGGGATGAAATTCAAAAGTTGGAAGGGGAATTCTGGAACCTGAAGATGGAAGGTTCAGAAATTGAGCTTTATACCACTCGTTCCCTTGAGCTTGCTACCATGTGCCCACATATGGTGACTCCCGATTACAAGAGGATTGATCTGTATATTGGAGGTCTAGCGCCACAGATTCAAAGTATGGTTACTTCGTCCAACCCTACTACCATCCAGCAGACTATTAGACTTGCCCACAAGTTAACTGACCAGGCAGTAACTCAAGGGACTCTACCTCCGACGGGTTCAGTTTCTAAAGTTACTGATAATCATAAGCGCAAGTTTGATCACAAATCCAACTCTCACTCCAGCTCCAAGGGATCCCAGTTCAATCAACCCCAGCAGCAGCAGCGAAAGTTTGAGCCTGCTAAAAACTTTAATCAGACAACCTCTTCAGGTCAAAATCAAGGTGGTTATGTGGGAAGAGCCCCCAAGTGCAACAAGTGCAATTACCACCATGTCGGTGCTTGTAACCGTTGTCAACGGTGTGGCAAGATGGCCCACGCTGCAAAAGATTGTAGAGTTGATCTTCAAAACAAGCAACCATTCCGACTGCAAGGGGCCACAAGAGGATGTTTTCAGTGCGGTAAGGAGGGACATATTTAGAGCGATTTTCCTCAGTCGAAGAGGGGTAGTAATGGAAATGGTAATGGTAACGGCAGTAGTCAGGGCAACAATGGTAACAACAGCAATCAAGGCAACACCAACGGTGGCAATAATGCCAATAATGGAGGGAATGGTGCGAAAGGACAAGCCTTCGTACTAGGATCTGGAGAAGCTCGATCTGATCATAATGTGGTCACCGGTAAGTTTCTCTTAAACAATTACTTCGCTTCTGTTCTATTTGATACCGGTGCTGATAGGAGTTTTATATCTAAGAAGCTTAGTGATATGATAAAAGGAACCCCAACTCTGTTAGAAGCTAAGTATATAATAGAGATAACTGATGGCAAAATAATTGAAGCAACCCACACTCTTAAGGGTTGTAAGCTTGAGTTGGCTGGTCATAAACTCGATATCGACCTTATGCCGGTCACACTTGGTAGTTTTGATGTAATTGTTGGTATGGATTGGTTATCTAAAAACCAAGCTGAAATTGTCTGTCATGAGAAAATTGTTCGCATTCGTCTCCCATGTGGAGAAATCCTTTCCATTCAAGGCGAAAAGAGTGGTGCAGTCGTAAGCATCATATCATTCATGAAAGTGCAGAAGTGCCTGCGTAACGGTCGTACTGTTATTCTGGCACTCGTTGCCGAGCAACCATCAGAAGAGAAAAAATTGATGATATTCCTATCGTTCGCGATTTTCTGTAAGTATTTCCCAAAGACTTGCCTGGTCTGCCACCTCACTGTCAAGTTGAATTCCAATTTGATGTAGCACCCGGAGCGGCACCGATCGCTCGGGCACCTTATAGACTAGCACCTAGTGAATTACAAGAGCTAACTACTCAGTTACAGGAATTTTTGGATAAAGGTTTCATCCGACCTAGCTCATCGCCATGGGGAGCTCCAGTTCTGTTTGTCAAGAAGAAGGGCGGAACTTTCCGTATGTGTATCGACTATCGTGAACTGAATAAAGTCACAATCAAGAACCGTTATCCTCTACCTCGTATAGATGATCTCTTTGATCAACTCCAAGGATCAAGCTTCTATTACAAGATAGATCTTAGGTCTGGTTACCATCAATTGAGAGTCCGAGATGAGGATATCTCTAAAACTGCTTTCAGGACAAGATACGGCCACTACGAGTTTATGGTCATGCCTTTCGGATTAACCAACGCACCCGCGTTGTTCATGGACTTCATGAACCGTGTGTGTAAGCCATACCTTGATCAATTTGTCATCGTTTTCATCGAAGATATCCTCATTTATTCCAAGAACAATGAGGAACATGAGGAACATCTACGTTTAATCATGAAATTACTTAAAAGGGAGCAGCTGCATGCTAAGTTTTCAAAGTGTGAATTCTGGATCCGGGAAGTTCAATTCTTAGGACTTGTGATTAACGAGAAGGGAATACATGTCGATCCATCTAAGATAGAAGCCATCAAGAATTGGGCAGCACCGACGACTCCGACTGAAGTGCGACAATTTCTAGGATTGGCTGGTTATTACCATCGATTCATCGAGGGATTCTCTATAATTGCACAACCCCTCACTGCCTTAACTGAAAAGGGTAGAGCCTATAACTAGGGCGATAACCAAGAGTCAGCATTCCAACATCTTAAGCAGAAACTTTGCAGCGCACCTATTCTAGCTCTTCTGGAGGGAACGGATGATTTTGTGGTGTATTGTGATGCATCCATTCAGGGTTTGGGTTGTGTATTAATGCAACGAGAAAATGTGATCGCATATGCTTCGCGTCAACTAGAGATTCACGAGAAAAACTACACCACTCATGACCTAGAGTTGGGAGCTGTAGTTTTCGCACTTAAGATATGGAGACACTACTTGTACAGTACCAAGTGCACCATCTACACCGATCACAAGAGTCTTCAGCATATCTTCGAGCAGAAAGAGATGAACAAGAGACAGCGTCGTTGAGTCGAGCTCTTGAATGATTATGACTGTGCGATCCGGTATCATCCGGGTAAGGCTAATGTTGTAGTTGAAGCCCTAAGTCGAAAGGAAACCAAACCTAAACGAGTTCGAGCATTACAGCTTACGATTCACCCTGGATTACCTGACAAAGTCCGTAGTGCTCAACTCGAAGCCCTGAAAGAGGAAAACCTAACGCTGGAAGGTACACGCGGTATGGAAGCACAACTCGAGGTCAAATCTGATGATATTCGCTACTTCGCCGAGCGAATATGGGTTCCAGTATTCAGAAACTTAAGGGAACTAGTCATGGATGAGGCTCATAAATCTCGTTACTCTATTCATCTAGGTTCCGACAAGATGTACCATGATCTAAAGGTGCTGTATTGGTGGCCAAATATGAAGGCCGGTATAGCCACCTATGTGAGCAAGTGCCTGACTTGAGCGAAAGTCAAAGTTGAATATCAAAAGCCTTCCGGTCTACTCCAGCAACCAGAGATTCCTATGTGGAAATGGGAACACATATCCATGGACTTTACAAAATTGCCATGAACTCCTACCGGATGTGATACTATTTGGGTAATAGTCGATCGTTTAACAAAGTCCGCTCACTTCTTAGCAATCAAGGAAACCGACAAAATGGAGAAGCTTACTCGTATTTACTTGAAAGAAGTAGTCTCTCGGCATGGGGTGCCAATCTCTATCATTTTGGATCGTGATGCACGATTCACCTCTCGTTTCGGGCAATCGTTACATAAAGCTTTAGGCACGCGTCTATATATGAGCACTACATACCATCCTCAAACTGATGGACAGACAGAACGTACTATTCAAACTCTTGAGGACATGCTACGAGCTTGTGTGATTGATTTCGGTAACACTTGGGAATCTCACCTACCGTTGGTGGAGTTCTCCTACAACAACAGTTATCACACTAGCATCAAGGCAACTCCATTTGAAGCATTATACGGACGAAAATGCCGTTCTCCTATTTGTTGGGCCGAGGTTGGGGATAGTCAACTTACATGTCCTGAACTCGTACTTGAAACTTCTGAGAAAATCATTCAAATTAGAAATCGTTTGGCAGCAGCTCATGACCGTCAAAAGAGCTATGCCGATAAGCGTCGTAAACCGTTAGAATTTCAAGTAGGGGATATGGTCTTGTTAAAAGTCTCACCTTGGAAGGGTGTCATTCGTTTTGGTAAATGAGGCAAGCTGAATCCTCGTTATGTTGGACCATTCAAAATACTGAAGAGGATTGGTCCAGTAGCGTATCAACTGGACCTACCCGAAGGACTTAGTGGTGTACACAACGTCTTTCACATCTCAAACCCAAGCTCAAGAACCACGGTCGTTCTCACCCTCTGCTTATCTGATTCAGGTAAAATTTGTTGTCAATAGGCTTGTTTCAATCCCGCGATCGAAAGCCCCATTAATTCGGGTGCTAATCGCTGGCCGAACTATGGGATTAGGGGGCTAGGGATGCGTCGGATCATTGGGGAAGATGATGGTTTGGTGTTTGCTTGATAAAAACTAAATGAACCCGGTTCTGAACAAGGCATCATGCCCAGTCCAGTGGTTAATACGTGCGTGCATTTGGGAACCGGCCGTAGGCGCGGGTTCGAGTCCCAGGGGGCGATTTTGCTCCTTTTCCCATTAAAATCATTTTTAACCCATTTCTTAAACTCTAAAAATTACGGATCTAATTTTTATATATTATATAATAACATTACACAATATTTATAAAACTCAGAAAAATATAACTAATATTTTAACTATATTATTTTATTAAACCTAATGAAAATGCTAATTAAAATAACATAAAGATTATGTTTAGATAAAATCTAATTATGCTATATCTATGTGTTTTTTCACAAATTCTACTTATATTTTCAAACAGTGTTAAACCCTTTTAAACTATAAACTTTATTAGAATAAATATTTAAATACTATTAAAGTTATAAACTCCTAAATATTTATATTAGATAACTAATTTTGTTTAAAGATTTCCTTTGAAATTCATATAAAATGAATTAGGTGATTTACTAACCATTTCTACCATTTTATTTATTACATAAATTAATTTACCACTTTATTTATATTAACTAACAATTTAATTATTTAGTAAAAACATATTAAAACATTTTCCACTTCATAACTTATTTATAAATTGTTTTAAGTACATTATTTTTCTATACCACATTATGTGTATATAACTATTCATATACAATATTATTTAATCATTTTTCCACACTATGATTTATTTGACTATTAAACAAATATTTATATGAATAAGATCTAAAATTTTTAACGTTTCAAATACATATGTTACCCTACCAAACTTGAAGAAACCCTATGTCGAGTCCCAAGCTCCCATGAAACCCTAAATGTCCCAATATCTCCTAAATACCATGTAGACGAATATTGAAATTATGTTACCATTACACGTGTAGGTGTGTTGTGAGAGTTCCTCACGAGGCCTAACAATCTCTACCAGTTCGTATCATTCCTAACTTTAATACAAGTGAGTTTCATAGCCCCCTTTCTATTTACTATTGTTTACAAATACACGGGGTGGAACATGTTTACATTACATACCATAATTCAATACCATCTGTTCTCATGCTATTTACTATGTGCATTATGTATTAAACTACTTGGCGACCATACGTGTGTTCATGTACAGTACAATCATTAACTTGCTACCAAAGCCTAAGGCAGTACCTTTTATAATCATTTATACGGGAAACCGATACTAGTTAACACAAACCTTGGCGGGTTTTGTGTGTACCATATTACTACTTTTTTTCAAAAACACAATCAGTTGGATTGTACTTACAAGTTTTCCATTTACTACGGCTTGATTGTATACTTGGAACATTGTATGTTTTCACATTTATGCCTTAGTTATGCTTTGAACATATTGAATTTCAAATATTTTTTACTCAACTTTTGTTTGGTGTCAAAACCTATGTTACTCACCAACTAGTTGTAGTTGACTTTTACTCACATGTTTCAGGTGCACTAGTTTGAGGATCCTACTTGCTCATCTAGGACTTGAACCTAGTTTAATTTAATTACTGTTATGTTTTGAACGTTTCATTTTCTATGTAACGGATGGTTTTAAGATAATGAATAAATATTGTCATTGATAATAGAGGATCATTTGCTTATGAACAACCGCGTCAGCCCCGACGTAAAATCCACCGTCGGCCGGGGTGTAACAAGAAGATGCTGCTACTGCTGAAGATTCCCTTGTAACCAACTCTCTTGAAGATATTACGGATCAAAATCAAAGCAATCTTGACCATGGAATACAATTGGATGTTATTCCAGCACAAAGAATCAACAAAGAACATCCCTTAGGAAATGTCATTGGTCAAGTTCAACAAGGAGTTCAAACTAGAAGCAAGACTCATGAAGCTAATATCTGGCTATACTCCTATTTTATGTCTCTAGTTGAACCAAAGAAGATAGATGAAGCTCTGCAACACAACAGTTGGATTGAAGCAATGCAAGAAGAGTTGCTGCAATTCAAAACTTAAGAGGTGTAGACCCTAGTTGATCTTCCACCTGGCCAGACTGCTATAGGCACAAGGTGGGTCTTTAGGAACAAGCAAGATGAAAGAGGGATAGTAATTATAAACAAACCCAGACTTGTGGCTCAGGGATACACTCAGGAAGAAGGAATTGACTATGATGAAGTCTTTGCTCCTGTTTCCAGACTGGAGGCTATTAGAATCTTCCTAGCATATACTGCATCCAAAAGCTTTGCTGTTTATCAGATGGATGTCAAGAGTGCTTTTCTATATGGGAAGATTGATGAGGAAGTATATGTCAGACAGCCTCCAGGCTTTGTAGATCCCTCACATCCAAACAAAGTTTTCAAAAAAGACAAGGCTCTATATGGACTACACCAAGCCCCAAGAGCCTGGTATGAGACTTTGTCAGGTTATCTACTCAGCAACAACTTCAGAAGAGGTGCCATTGATCAGACATTGATTATCAAAGATGAAGGGGGAGAAATTATATTGGTGTAAATCTATGTAGATGACATCATCTTTGGATCAACAAAGAAGAAATTATGCAAAGACTTTGAGATTCTAATGCACTCAAAGTTTGAAATGAGTTCAATGGGTGAACTAAATTTCTTTTTGGGTCTCCAACTCAAACAAGTTCCAAATGGAATCTTCATTATCCAATCCAAATATGTCAAAAGTGTCTTAGAAAGATTCAAACTGGCTGACTGCTCTGCTGCAAGAACTCCAATTCAAGTGCATCATCAATTGTCTCCTGACAAAAATGGACAAGACACTGATCAACATCAGTACAGGGCTATGATTGGATCACTCATGTATCTAACTGTATCAAGACCAAATATCATGTTTGCAGTATGTCTGTGTGCAAGATTTCAAGCAGCTCCAAAGAACTCACACCTCCAAGTTGTTAAGAGAACTTTTAGATACCTAAAGGGTGCTCCAAGACTTGGGCTATGGTACTCTAAGAATGATAACTTCAACTTATATGCATACACTGATAGTAACTATGGAGAATGAAACTTGGACAAAAAGTCCACATCAGGAGGATGCCAATTTCTGGGAGGAAGATTGATTTCCTGGCAATACAAGAAGCAAACATGTGTGTCAACATCTACAGCAAAAGCAGAATACATTGCAGCTTCCAGTTGCTGTGCACAAGTAATCTGGATACAAAATCAAATGCTGGACTATGGAATGACTTTCATGGAAACTCCCATTCACATTGACAACAAGAGTTCCATATCAATTACAAATAATCATGTGCAGTACTCCAAGACAAAACACATTGACATCACTTATCATTTTATTAGAGATTAAGCAGAGAAAAGAAGAATTATTTTAACCAAAGTTCATACCAATGAGCAGTATGCTGACTTATTCACAAAAGCCTTTGATGAAGCTAGATTCAGATATCTAGTTGAATCCATTGGCATGATGAACTTTGCTTAAAATCTTTCTCTAAAAACCTTTAAAAATAAATGTGTTTGTCTTTCTCTTGTTGTAAATAAAGTCCTTTGAAAAATAAATGATCAGCAACAAACATTTTTAATGCTGATAGGGTTAGTCCTTAGCAGCAAAGATTTTGCCACCGACTGCTTTAAGTTATCAGCATGAACATGTTTGCAGCGGATAGCTTTAAGGCAATCAGCAGCAACATCTTTGCTGCAGACCATTACATCCATCAGTAGCAACCAAGTTTTGCAACTGATAGACTTAACCATCTGCAGCAACCAAGTTTGCTGTGGATGGGTAAAAATGGTTCACAATAACTTTTACCCGTTGTAAAAAGTCACTGTCAGTCTTTACCATGACTGCTACAGTGTGTTACAGCTGTAACACAGTAAAAAGTAAAGCGTAACTGTAGATGACTGCTACAATATGCTACTCTTCATCTTTTTGTACGGTACAAGTGACCGTTGCCCAAACTTTTGCCGTTATAACAAAATCAAATTCCCTCCTTTTCACCTCTTCACATTCAATTCCAACCTAACTTTCATATATTCTCCCTCTCTCCCAAGCATTCAAAGCTTCCCCACACTTAACCAACTTTCAAAAGCTTCATCCTTCCCTCCAAACATTTTAATAATAGCGAACGTTGACATCGACAACCCAAATGACAAGTTCTCAACTTACCACAATCTAACGACGTATCTTGTGAAGGGTAAGAAATACGAAGGGTTCGATGATAGGATCTACTTTATGTGTCAATCAAAACTACACTTTGCTCTGACTGTTAACCCTAAAATCTAAACATCCCATATGGAAGACTTGAACTCTGCCGTCTTCTCTACCGAACAAGGGAATCCCCAAATCAAATCAAAGGTAGACGGAAAGGATATAACTATCACAGAAGCTACACTCAGAAAACATCTCAAACTTCAGGACGAGGGTGCCGCCAACTCATACACCAAGAATGAGTACATGATGACCTTTGTATCCATAGGGTACACTGGAAATCAAGAAGAATACACCATTGAGAAGGAGCTGATGGTCCTCCATGGAAGTTTCTGTGCCACACTCTTCTCCAATGTATATCTCAAAAGAGGAGTGGATGGCATCAACTGAACTCTGCTCTTGCCTCTGATGTTCATGGTATGGTAACAGGCCAAGGGTTCAATTTCTCTTATTTGATTTTTGAAGGTTTAAGATACAATCTTCAGGAAGGAGCAAAAAAAGCTTTCTATATGTACCCTGGATTCTTGCAGGAAGTTTTTAACCACGAATTAAAAGATCTTTCAAAACCTGCAAAAGTCTACCTGATTTAGAGACATAAAAATAATATTTTTAAAAGTATGAGAACTGTTTCAGAAAAGTTCTCAAGGGTCAATGTTCCATTGTTATCTACAATGATGAACATACAAGTACCCAGGGTGACAGTTCAGCAGTCCCACCTGATACTGATCCCACACCCTCCACTACACAGCCTGAACACACAACAATCTCTTCTGTTCGAACCCCTGTGCATCCTATTAAGGGTGCACAGGTACATCAAATACTTACACCCATTATTCAAACCCAACTGGAACAAAGGGCCCCAGTTGAGGTGAGCTATACCAGGAAAAGAAAGAAGAGCAAGAAAAGTCCTTCTATTCTTGGCTCAGTGGCCCACTCCCAACCCAAAAGCCCTCATCCAGAGTCACAACACTCTGATGAGAATATCATAAGGGATAGCCACATGATTAGGGAGACTTCCTTGGAAGAATCTCTATTAGGATCAGGATCACATCCCGGATCCATAGAACAACCCTCTGAGCCCATTCATTTTGTTTCTTCTCTGAACTTAAGTGCAGAGGCACCCAGTCAAAATGATATACCTTCTCCAACTGCCACTATTTCGAAGGTATTGATTGACTTGGCTGCCAATGTACCCAGCCCAAGTTCATCACCCAAGAAGGTTAACTCTGGAAGTTCTGATAGAGTGAATGTGGAAGGGTCTATCACTACTGCTGGTCCATCAACTGACCAGGAGGACAGTGATAACACTAAGTCCCCAACCATGGCAAATGTTAGTGAAAATGTCTCT
The DNA here is from genome assembly GCA_023525975.1 of Smallanthus sonchifolius. NCBI lineage: Eukaryota > Viridiplantae > Streptophyta > Magnoliopsida > Asterales > Asteraceae > Smallanthus > Smallanthus sonchifolius. The sequence continues at coordinate 94,394,108 of CM042021.1, read as the reverse complement.
TTTGAAACATTTTTTCACTGAGAGGAATCCCAGGTGCCAAGAAAACCAGGGTGATGGGTATGCAGAGGCTAGGCCTAAGGCCCCATCTAGTTCCAAGGATTCCACATCTGTGGATGAGGACAATTTGAAACTTCAAAATCTGGAATTGATTGCTAGGGTTGCTATGCTGGAGGCTGAAGTGTCTAAATTAAGGCACCAAGCTTCTATGCATGAGTCCCACATATGTACCCACTCTGCTTCTACCTCCCTTGTATCAGTGGGCACTCAAACTGATTCAACTTTGCTTACTGATGCAACCAAAAAGGGGAAGGAAATTCTTCAAGATAATGATGATAGCTTGGAAGAATGGTTCAAAGAACAAGAGGAATTTCAACGAACAATCTTTAAGCCCTCCTTTATTCAAGTTTAAGAGATTGAATGGGAAGACTCTAAAGATGAAGAGGAAGAGGTCCCGGAAGAATGGAGAATAGTTACCAGGAATGTAGAGGAAGCATTTCCCGATGAGAGGGAGATAGAAAAGGAAGAAGAAGAAGCATTCCTAGAAGTTCAAATACTTGAAGCTGCTGCTAACATCTCCAGGGAAGTCATAGCCCCCGAATTCCCGCTAACTGCACACAACTTGGAATTTGACTCTATTCTATCATGGGGGTATGATGGCATCCTTAAAAGATTCTGGATTGGCTGGGAATTTGCTGGAGTTAAAGAGCTTATCTTGGATAATCTAAATCTGTTTGAAATCCTGTTCCTGCACCTGACTCAAAGTGTTAACACTTCCAAGGACCTATCTGCCAGGCTTGCCATAGAAATATTTCATGATATATGTGAAGACAATATGCCTCGGTTTGAGAATTTCCTTGAAGAAGAAAAAAAGGTGGCCTATCCAAGAATTGAGGATGTAGAAGCAGAGTCCTCAAGAGCGGCAGAAGAAAGACAATAAAGGCAAAGCCAAAGAATGGAGCAGGTAAGAAGCAGGGTCTTAACTAAAGAACAAGTCCTATGTTTAAGAAAATTTCTTTACAATGATGTGGTTAAAGGCCTGGAAGTTCATGGATGGTCGAGCATTGAGCCTTCAAGGTTTCAATTCTTTCTGTGTGATGGATCTACATTCATAATCAACAATATCCATGAGATCCTACTACTCAATCCATATTTCCTTTGTAATATATTTGAACTTAGATCACACATCTGCAACATCAACTCCAAGAAAAGACAAAAAATGATCAAAAATGCCAAAACCTTACTTGAGAAGGAGGGATGGATTGCAATGGATGAATCGGATTCAGACTCGTCCCTTCCCTCCTCTCCAACTGTCATCCTAAATACTGAAGAAGAATATGCAAGAAAAGAGAAACAGAAGATTATGACAGAATGGAAGGCAGTAACTGGAGAAGAATGGGAAGAAAGTGGAGATAAATAAATTGCCCCCCTTTGTCCTCTCCTCAAATTGCCAATGAAGCTGAGGCTGAGGTCTCAATAGCAACTCTCACCTCTGCTATTGTGATCTATGAAGCTGAAACAAAGGCATCCAATAAAGACAAAGGGAAAGGAATCATGACAGAAGAACAAGAAAAGAAAATACAGGAAGAAAAGAAGGAAGTGGAAAGGAGAAGAAGAGAAAGAGAAGAAGAAGAAGAAGAGATGACTGAACTCAAGAAAGCTTAAGAAAGAAAAGCTGCCATGCTCTTCAGAGAACAACAGATCCAGTTGCAGGTAAGGTAACTGGATAGAACAAAAGTTCAAGTTCCTGCAGCTTCACAAATAACAAAAGATGAAGCCTTAGCCCGATAGCTGCAGGAACAATTCAATAAAGAAGAGGTAGAGAGAGAGAGAGAGAGAGAGAGCAGAGGAAGCTAAGTTCAGAATTACTGATTCTGAACTTGCTAAAGAGATGATGGAGGAGTGGATGGCAGTTCTGATTTCTCAAGGTGAGGATGCAGACTACCTTGAAAAATTATCCGATAAAGAAATCTAAAGGGCCTTCATGGGTCAATCTGGTGAACTGGTCAAGAAGAAGAGGGATGAAGAAGAAGAAAACTTCCGGATGAAATCTAGGAAAACCATTGCCTTAAATGTTAGAACTCATGAAGAAAGGAAGGTCATGATGGACTTCCTAAAGACAAGAGGTGAGAGTGGAAAGAGGTTGGGTCCTATGAACTTCATGAACCTACAAGCCCTCTATATTAAGGTGAAAAAGGAAGAAGAAGAAGAGAGGCTGAAGAAGATATGCTCTAAAAAAAGGTAGACTCTTAACTAAAGAAAGAAAACCAAAGAAACCTAAGTCGAATTCCTCATCCTCTCCTCCTTCTATCCAACAACTTCCCTCTCACCCTCCTAGATCACTCTCCTCCCCTCTCAAAGAGTCCAGATCCTCCCACCCAGCTCCCTCTCATCAACAGCCTCCCAAAAAGAAAACTAAACCTCCTACCACATCTGAAGAATCAAGAGAAATTGTGACATGGTTTTACAGTGAACCAGATCAGTGGTTTGAAGTGTTCAGGGGAAAGGAAGAGATGAAGAGATCAACATAAAAGTCTGTGGATAAAGTGATCCAACTTCCGGACTTTGATTTAAGGAGAATGATGGAGCTGGGTGAATCTCATCAGCCTAACAATGAAAGTGGGAGACATCTGTTGCTAGTGATCAAACATCACTTCAACACAGCAAAGATGTTGTCATTGATGCTAAACCTCTCCAATCCTACTTTCCAATTTTCAAATGGTCCAATAATGCTATCTTGGAAAAATAAAAAGTGATAAATATAATAGGGTGTTAAAAAAGTGATAAATATAATAGGGTGTTAAAAGCCAAACATATGTTGAGAACCAAAAGAACCGTACAAAACGTGTACATATTGCTTCGGTGAAAAAAGGTAAAACCGAACAATTATGTTTTATTCAGGTATCATTTTATTAGAGATCAAGCTGAGAAAAGAAGAATTATTTTAACCAAAGTTCATACCAATGAGCAGTATGCTGACTTATTCACAAAAGCCTTTGATGAAGCTAGATTCAGATATCTAGTTGAATCCATTGGCATGATGAACTTTGCTTAAAATCTTTCTCTAAAAACCTTTAAAAATAAATGTGTCTGTCTTTCTCTTGATGTAAATAAAGTCCTTTGAAAAATAAATGATCAACAGCAAACATTTTTGCTGCTGATAGGGTTAGTCCTTAGCAGCAAAGATTTTTCCACTGACTGCTTTAAGTTATCAGTAGGAACAAGTTTGCTGCGTATAGCTTTAAGGCAATCAACAGCAACATCTTTGTTGCAGACCATTACATCCATCAGTAGCAACCAAGTTTTGCAGCTGATAGACTTAACCATTTGCAGCAACCAAGTTTGCTGTGGATGGGTAAAAATGGTTCACATTAACTTTTACCCGTTGTAAAAAGTCACCGTCAGTCTTTACCATGACTGCTACAGTGTGTTACAGCTGTAACACAGTAAAAAGTAAAGTGTCACTATAGATGACTACTACAGTATGCTACGCTTCATCTTTTTGTACGGTACAAGTGACCGTTGCCCAAACTTTTGTCGTTATAACAAAATCAAATTCCCCCCTTTTCACCTCTTCACATTCAATTCCGACCTAACTTTCATCTGTTCTCCCTCTCTCCCAAGCATTCAAAGCTTCCCCACACTTAACCAACTTTCAAAAGCTTCATCCTTCCCTCCAAACCTTTTCATAATGTTGAACGTTGACATCGACAACCCAAATGACAAGTTCTCAACTTACCACAATCTAACGACGTATCTTGTGAAGGGTAAGAAATCCGAAGGGTTCGATGATATGATCGACTTTCTGTGTCGATCAAAACTACACTTTGCTCTGACTGTTAACCCCAAAATCTATACATTCCATATGGAAGATTTCTGGAACTCTGTCTTCTTCTCTACCGAACGGGAGAATCCCCAAATCAAAGGTAGACGGCAAGGATATAACTATCACAGAAGCTACACTCAGAAAACATCTCAAGCATCAGGACGAGGGTGCCGCCAACTCATATACCAAGAATGAGTACATGAGGACCTTTGTATTCATAGGGTACACTGGAATCAAGAAGAATACACCATTGAGAAGGCATTGATGGGTCCTCCATGGAAATGTCTGTGCCACACTCTTTTCCAATGTATATCTCAAAAGAGGAGTGGATGGCATCAACTGAACTCTGCTCTTGCCTCTGATGTTCATGGTTTGTTCACTGGCCAAGGGTTCAATTTCTCTCATTTGATTTTTGAAGGTTTAAGATGCAATCTTCAGAAAGGAGCAAAACAAGCTTTCTATATGTACCCTATATTCTTTCAGGAAGTTTTTAACCATGAATTAAAAGATCTTTCAAAACCTGCAAGAGTCTACCTGATTGGGGGACATAAAAATAATATTTTTAAAAGTATGAGAATTGTTTCAGAAAAGTTCTCATGTTCCATTGTTATCTACAATGATGAACATACAAAGTACAAAGGGTAACAGTTCAGCAGTCCCACCTGATACTGATCCCACGCCCCCCACTACACAGCCTGAACACATAACAGTCTCTTATGTTCGAACCTCTGTGCATCCTATTGAGGGTGCACAGGTACATCAAATACTTACACCCATTCTTCAAACCCAACTGGAACAAAGGGCCTGTGAGGCCCCGATCCCGGGAGGCGTCACTTATTGGATTTACTCATCAACACATAGCACTTTTAAACATAAGACATTCATTAACACAGCGGAAACGATTTAAACTTCAACATACGCAGCGGAAACATAAACATGTCTAATACAAATTGTCTTTAACAACGTCAAGCTAAAACATAACATAAACATAATCGGGATGCCAGACACTGATCTTCGGGTAACTCTTCTCTCTAAGCCCAAGCATCCACATCCATCATCTAAACCTGCACTTAACTGATATGCATACTAAAAATCAGCAACGCTGAGTGAGTTCTAACGTTTACTTTAAATCAATTTTACAAAAGATTTACTAAAACACATATACAGCCATTAAGGCTAAACTTGACACTTTACTTTTCAAACATATATACTGCCATTAAGGCTAACTTAACACACTTTACTTTTCAAACATATATACTGCCATTAAGGCTAACTTAACACTTTACTTTTCAAACGTATATACTGCCATTAAGGCTAACTTAACACTTTACTTTTCAAACAGTTTAAAACGTATAATAAACCGTCAATTCCTCTTTACTGTACTGCCCTCATGGCTTACATCCATGAACCGACAAGTACCTGGTCAATGCCCCCATGATCAACGATCATGAACCGACAATACCGCTTATCCGTCAATTCCTTGTCACTACTGTACCGCCCCCATGGTCAACGACCAAGAACCGACGAGTACCTGGTCAATGCCCCCATGGCTAACGTCCATGAACCGACATTACCGCTTAACCGTCAATTCCTTGTCACTACTGTACCGCCCCTATGGCTAACGTCCATGAACCGACGAGTACCTGGTCAATGCCCCCATGGCTTACATCCATGAACCGACAATACCTTGGTCAATGCCCCCATGGCTTACATCCATGAACCGACACTACCGCTAAGGGGAGGTTGCGTGGACCTCCCGAGCAACCGCCGTCACTCATCCCAGTTGTACAACCGTTAACGAACCCAAAGGTTCTTACTAATGGGTAGAACCCATGTCTGACATCTTGTACAAGTAACATCTGTCCCAAGGACCTTTATAGCTGGTACATATTCCCGAAGGAAAACTGTTCACTTTACTGTTCATAAATCTTTCTGTAAATCTTGTTCATAACTTAACATATATCATGCCTTTGTTTATGTATATAAAAATATAGTAAACGCTTGCCAAATGATATATCTTTGCTTTTACTGAAACATAGCTTATCATAAAATACATCTTACTTTCTGAAACATAGCTTATCATAAAATACATCTTACTTTCTGAAACATAGCTTATCATAAAATACATCTTACTTTCTGAAACATAGCTTATCATATATATCATGCCTTTGTTTATGTATATAAAAATATAGTAAACGCTTGCCAAATGATATATCTTACTTTACTGAAAACATACTAGCACATATATCATGCCTTTGCTTATGTATATAAAAATATAGTAAACGCTTGCCAAATGATATATCTTACCTTACTGAAACATACTTTTGCCTCTTTTAAACCTTTCACTAAAACATAGCTTTTCTCTTCAATTTATAATATATAAAATATAATAAACACTTTACACTAAGTATGCATACCACCCCTAAAGAAGGCAAAAAGGGGATTAGAACTCACCTGGAATCTAAGCTGCAACGGTCTACTGGATCTCACTCAATCTGAACAATCATAACAATTTGACACTTATCAGACTTAACTCGATGCTAAACTGTTTAACTACTCTAACATACTGACTTCACTTAATCAGACCTGATGCCTGCGCACTTAGCAAGTGCGCAGACTCTGCCTCCTGCGCACTTAGCAAGTGCGCAGTCTTCCCTTCCTGCGCACTTAGCAAGTGCGCAGGCTCCTCTTCCTGCGCACTTAGCAAGTACGCAGGACCTGCTCTGTGCGCACTTAGCAAGTGCGCAGTCTTCCCTTCCTGCGCACTTAGCAAGTGCGCAGGCTCCTCTTCCTGCGCACTTAGCAAGTACGCAGGACCTGCTCTGTGCGCACTTAGCAAGTGCGCACGACCTCTTCTTGGCGAAAAACCCTAACTTTCGCATTCGGGTCTGATCACTTCAAGATCCCGAACCTGCTTGCATTCAAAACGTTCGTTTTCCATTAAGGAACTCAAATCTAGGCTTATCTTTCAGTTTCATCCGTTCAAACATAACCCTTTCACCCAAAACCCGAAAAACCCAAAAACGAACTAAAACTCAGATCTAGGAGAATCGGTTACCTGTAATCACTTCCTTTTCGTTGCTAAACACTCACGAGACTCTTGCTAACGATCCTTGAAGCTTTAATCCGAAAACCGGGACTTTCTCTCTCTAGACTCTCTCTCTCCTCTCTCTCTAGAATTCGGAAATGTGGATGGAAATGGGAGCTTTTGGCTGATCTTGAGGCTTATAAGGGCCCGACCCTTGCCCCTTTCAGCCCATACACCCCGGCCCAAGCCCGCTTCCTTTCTTTTTATTTAAGTTTTATTTCCTCGTGAATTCTCTCGTGCTCTAAAACTCGGGATGTTACAAGTCTACCCTCCTTACAATAGGTTTCGTCCTCGAAACCTGCCATAAGCTAAACTGATAGCTAATCACAGAATGGGTGGCATAAACCGTAGCTATGCAAGGCAGCTTGGTCATGAAGGCCATTGTGATCAACTAGCACTAGGAGCTTGACATTGGGCTATCTCAAATTCTAAGGCATCTAGACTAATGGGGCTAACTAATCACTTAAGGAAATAATAACATAAACTTGGCATATCACGAATAAGAGTTTGCAACGTACCTTACTGAGTCATCTGGTAGGCCCTTGCTGTGGCCTTGTTGATGTAAGGTTCTTTCTCTGCACCCTTACCTTTTTCGGGTCCTCCCGCTTCCGGCTCTTTGCGCTTCCTACAATCTCGGCTCACGTGTCCCTGTCCCCCACAATTGTGGCATCTTGGCCTTTCCGGGCAGTCCCGTGATTGGTGTCCAAACTTGCCACACCTGAAACATCCTACCTGACCTGCCTTACACTCACCTCCATGTCTTCTTCCACATTTGCCGCATAGACCCTCAGCTTCTACCCTTGCCCTCCTATCGTTAGGACCCTGGAGTTCCTCAGCAGTGCGCTTAGCTGCTTGTTTCTTGGGTGCTTCAGCAATGACTTCAGAGGCAATGTCATCGTAAACAACTCCGCTCAGAACAACCACCGACTCAAAGGTACTCGGTGTGTTGGCTTTTACAAAGGTACGTATCTTTGGAGGCAGCCCTTGAACATAGTAGTGAATTCTCCTTTCCTCAGTCGTTACAAGATGAGGCACCAGGCGTGCCAACTCGTTGTACTTTGAAGTATATTGCCGGTGAGTCATGAGTCCAGCTTGTAGAGTCAAGAATTCCCTTTCCACCTTGTGGACCTCATTCTTAGGACAAAACTTTTCAGTTACCAACGCTTTCAGGTCGCTCCACCTCATCAATCCGACCGCTTGGTCACCCTTAGCCTGTTTCACAGTTTCCCACCAGTGCGCTGCTTCTCCTTTCAATGACTTCGCAGCGAACATTACTGCTTGTTCCGGTCGACATTCACTAAGACGAATGGTCGACTCCATGCCGTTAATCCAATCTAAGGTATCTGATGCTTCCTTCTCCCCAGTAAGCACGGGTGGATCACAACCCCGAAACGCCTTGTAGTCGCAGCCGCGAGCAGGCGGTGCAACATTCTCTACCAGATTCGGTCCTCCCATTGTTGGAAGCACCACAGGCTCTTCAGTTATTTTAAGGCTCTCCTTGGCCTTCCTCAAGGCTTCGTCCAGTATGGCTGGTAAGGTATCCTTCAGCAGTCGGGTAAACTCACGACCGAGAGCTGCTTGTACTACTGGTTCAAACTCAAATGTCTGATCATCTCCTTCCACATGTTCAGCATTGTGTTGGCTGACTACTGTATCAGTATGGGTAGTGTGAACACTCCCCTCAATCACTTGGTTTGTGCTAGCTCCACCGTGGCGGCCTGTACGCCCACCACGTCTTCCTCCTCCACTTCCTCTAGTTCCTCCACGTCTAGCCATTTCTAACAGAAAGATAGAGAACAAAAGATTTAATTTCATCATGCTAGAGAATATGTAGAATACAATAAGTAAGGTAAGATGTTAATATACACTTGCCATCTGCAATTAACCATTACATCACTTTTCGTTTTCCATTTATTCGCTTTCATGATTCCACTAAAGCCTCTATTCTTATCTTGACACTATAAAAGGTAAACCTTACTTACTATACGCTTCTGATGCTTTGGCTTGAGTTACCCGTTACTGGCATCCGCTACTTGTCCCATTCACAGTTTAAGTCTGGACATCGGGGATGTCCAAATCTCTCAAACTATGTCTCTGATACCAACTTGTGAGGCCCCGATCCCGGGAGGCCTCACTTATTGGATTTACTCATCAACACATAGCACTTTTAAACATAAGACATTCATTAACACAGCGGAAACGATTTAAACTTCAACATACGCAGCGGAAACATAAACATGTCTAATACAAATTGTCTTTAACAACGTCAAGCTAAAACATAACATAAACATAATCGGGATGCCAGACACTGATCTTCGGGTAACTCTTCTCTCTAAGCCCAAGCATCCACATCCATCATCTAAACCTGCACTTAACTGATATGCATACTAAAAATCAGCAACGCTGAGTGAGTTCTAATGTTTACTTTAAATCAATTTTACAAAAGATTTACTAAAACACATATACTGCCATTAAGGCTAAACTTGACACTTTACTTTTCAAACATATATACTGCCATTAAGGCTAACTTAACACACTTTACTTTTCAAACATATATACTGCCATTAAGGCTAACTTAACACTTTACTTTTCAAACGTATATACTGCCATTAAGGCTAACTTAACACTTTACTTTTCAAACAGTTTAAAACGTATAATAAACCGTCAATTCCTCTTTACTGTACTGCCCTCATAGCTTACATCCATGAACCGACAAGTACCTGGTCAATGCCCCCATGATCAACGATCATGAACCGACAATACCGCTTATCCGTCAATTCCTTGTCACTACTGTACCGCCCCCATGGTCAACGACCATGAACCGACGAGTACCTGGTCAATGCCCCCATGGCTAACGTCCATGAACCGACATTACCGCTTAACCGTCAATTCCTTGTCACTACTGTACCGCCCCCATGGCTAACGTCCATGAACCGACGAGTACCTGGTCAATGCCCCCATGGCTTACATCCATGAACCGACAATACCCTGGTCAATGCCCCCATGGCTTACATCCATGAACCGACACTACCGCTAAGGGAAGGTTGCGTGGACCTCCCGAGCAACCGCCGTCACTCATCCCAGTTGTACAACCGTTAATGAACCCAAAGGTTCTTACTAATGGGTAGAACCCATGTCTGACATCTTGTACAAGTAACATCTGTCCCAAGGACCTTTATTGCTGGTATATATTCCCGAAGGAAAACTGTTCACTTTACTGTTCATAAATCTTTCTGTAAATCTTGTTCATAACTTAACATATATCATGCCTTTGTTTATGTATATAAAAATATAGTAAACGCTTGCCAAATGATATATCTTTGCTTTTACTGAAACATAGCTTATCATAAAATACATCTTACTTTCTGAAACATAGCTTATCATAAAATACATCTTACTTTCTGAAACATAGCTTATCATAAAATACATCTTACTTTCTGAAACATAGCTTATCATATATATCATGCCTTTGTTTATGTATATAAAAATATAGTAAACGCTTGCCAAATGATATATCTTACTTTACTGAAAACATACTAGCACATATATCATGCCTTTGTTTATGTATATAAAAATATAGTAAACGCTTGCCAAATGATATATCTTACCTTACTGAAACATACTTTTGCCTCTTTTAAACCTTTCACTAAAACATAGCTTTTCTCTTCAGTTTATAATATATAAAATATAATAAACACTTTACACTAAGTATGCATACCACCCCTAAAGAAGGCAAAAAGGGGATTAGAACTCACCTGGAATCTAAGCTGCAACGGTCTACTGGATCTCACTCAATCTGAACAATCATAACAATTTGACACTTATCAGACTTAACTCGATGCTAAACTGTTTAACTACTCTAACATACTGACTTCACTTAATCAGACCTGATGCCTGCGCACTTAGCAAGTGCGCAGACTCTGCCTCCTGCGCACTTAGCAAGTGCGCAGTCTTCCCTTCCTGCGCACTTAGCAAGTGCGCAGGCTCCTCTTCCTGCGCACTTAGCAAGTACGCAGGACCTGCTCTGTGCGCACTTAGCAAGTGCGCACGACCTCTTCTTGGCGAAAAACCCTAACTTTCGCATTCGGGTCTGATCACTTCAAGATCCCGAACCTGCTTGCATTCAAAACGTTCGTTTTCCATTAAGGAACTCAAATCTAGGCTTATCTTTCAGTTTCATCCGTTCAAACATAACCCTTTCACCCAAAACCCGAAAAACCCAAAAACGAACTAAAACTCAGATCTAGGAGAATCGGTTACCTGTAATCACTTCCTTTTCGTTGCTAAACACTCACGAGACTCTTGCTAACGATCCTTGAAGCTTTAATCCGAAAACCGGGACTTTCTCTCTCTAGACTCTCTCTCCTCTCTCTCTAGAATTCGGAAATGTGGATGGAAATGGGAGCTTTTGGCTAATCTTGAGGCTTATAAGGGCCCGACCCTTGCCCCTTTCGGCCCATACACCCCGGCTCAAGCCCGCTTCCTTTCTTTTTATTTAAGTTTTAATTCCTCGTGAATTCTCTCGTGCTCTAAAACTCGGGATGTTACAGGGCCCCAGTTGAGGTGAGCTATACCAGGAAAAGAAAGAAGAGCAAGAAAATTCCTTCTATTCTTGGCTCAGTGGCCCACTCCCAACCCAAAAGCCCTCATCCAGAGTCACAACACTCTGATGAGAATATCATAAGGGATAGCCACATGATTAGGGAGACTTCCTTGGAAGAATATCTATTAGGATTAGGATCACATCCCGGATCCATAGAACAACCCTCTGAGCCATTTCATTTTGTTTCTTCTCTGAACTTAAGTGCAGAGGCACCCAGTCAAAATGATATACCATCTCCAACTGCCACTATTTTGAAGGTATTGATTAACTTGGCTGCCAATGTACCCAGCCCAACTTCATCACCCAAGAAGGTTCACTCTGGAAGTTCTGATAGAGTGAATGTGGAAGGGCTATCACTACTGCTGGTCCATCAACTGACCAGGAGGACAGTGATAACATAACTAAGTCCCCAACCATGGCAACTCTTAGTGAAAATGTCTCTTTTAAAACATATTTTCACTGAGAGGAATCTAAGGTGCCAAGAAAACCAGGGTGATAGGGATGCAGAGGCTAGGCCTAAGGCCCCATCTAGTTCCAAGGATTCCACATATGTGGATGAGGACAGTTTGAAACTTCAAAATCTGGAATTGACTGCTAGGGTTGCGATGCTGGAGGCTGAAGTGTATAAATTAAGTCACCAAGCTTCTATGCATGAGTCCCACATATGTACCCACTCTGCTTCTACCTCCCTTGTATCAGTGGGCACTCAAACTGATTCAACTTTGCTTACTGATACAACCAAAAAGGGGAAGGAAATTCTTTAAGATAATGATGACAGCTTGGAAGAATGGTTCAAAGAACAAGAGGAATTTCAACGAACAATCTTTAAGCCCTCCTTTATTCAAGTTTAAGAGATTGAATGGGAAGACTTTAGAGATGAAGAGGAAGAGGTCACGGAAGAATGGAGAATAGTTACCAGGAATGTAGAGGAAGCATTTCTCGAAGAAAGACAATAAAGGCCAAGCCAATGAATGGAGCTGATAAGAAGAAGGGTCTTAACTAAAGAACAAGTCCTATGTTTAAGAAAATTCCTATACAATGATGTGGTTAGAGGCCTGGAAGTTCATGGATGGTCGAGCACTGAGCCTTCAGGGTTTCAATTCTTTCTGTGTGATGGATCTACATTCATAATCAACAATATCCATGAGATCCTACTACTCAATCCAGATTTCCTTTGTAAGATATTTGAACTTAGATCACACATCTGCAACATCAACTCCAAGAAAAGTCAATAAATGATCAAAATTTTCAAAACCTTTCTTGAGAAGGAGGGATGGATTGCAACGGATGAATCTGATTCAGACTCGTCCCTTCCCTCCTCTCCAACTGTCATACTAAACACTGAAGAAGAATCTGTAAGAAAAGAGAAACAGAAGATTATGACAGAATGGAAGGCAGTAACTGGAGAAGAATGGGAAGAAAGTGGAGATAAATAAATTGCCCCCCCTTTGTCCTCTCCTCAAATTGCCAATGAAGCTGAGGCTGAGATCTCAATAGCAACTCCCACCTCTGCTATTGTGATCTATGAAGCTGAAGCAGAGGCATCCAATAAAGACAAAGGGAAAGGAGTCATGACAGAAGAACAAGAAAAGAAAATAGAGGAAGAAAATAAGGAAGTGGAAAGGAGAAGAAGAGAAAGAGAAGAAGAAGAAGAAGAAGAAGAGATGGCTGAACTCAAGAAAGCTCAAGAAAGAAAAGTTGTCTTGCTCTTCAGAGAACAACAGATCCAGTTGCAGGCAAGGCAACTGGATAGAACAAAAATTCAAGTTCCTGCAGCTTCACAAATAACAGAAGATGAAGCCTTAGCCCGACAGCTGCAGGAACAATTCAATAAAGAAGAGGAAGAGAGAGAGAGAAAGAGAAAGAGAGCAGAGGAAGCCAAGTTCAGAATTACTGATTCTGAACTTGCCAAAGAGATGAGGGAGGAGTGGATGGAAGTTCTGATTTCTCAAGGTGAGGATGCAGACTACCTTGAGAAATTATCCAAAAAAGAAATCTACAGGGCCTTCATGGGTCAATCTGGTGAACTGGCCAAGAAGAAGAGGGATGATGAAGAAGAAAAAGCCCGGTTGAAATCTAGGAAAACCATTTCCTTAAATGTTAGAACTCATGAAGAAAGGAAGGTCATGATGGACTTCCTAAAGGCAAGAGGTGAGAGTGGAAAGAGGTTGGGTCCCATGAACTTCATGAACCTACAAGCCTTCTACATTAAGGTGAAAAAGGAATAAGAAGAGAGGTTGAAGAAGATATGCATTAAAAGAAGGGTAGACTCTTACACTGAAGAAAGAAAACTAAAGAAACCTAAGTCTACTCCCTCATCCTTTCCTCTTTCTATCCAACAACTTCCCTCTCACCCTCCTAGATCACTCTCCTCCCCTCTCAAAGAGTCCAGATCCTCCCACCTAGCTCTATCTCATCAACAGCTTCCCAAAAAGAAAACTAAACCTCCTACCACATTTGAAGAATCAAGAGAAAATGTGACATGGTTTTACAGTGAACCAGATCAGTGGTTTGAAGTGTTCAGGGGAAAGGCAGAGATGAAGAGATCAACATATAAGTCTGTGGATGAAGTGATCCAACTTCCAGACTTTGATTTAAGGAGAATGATGGAGCTGGGTGAATCTCATGAGCCTAACAATGAAAGTGGAAGACATTTGTTGCTAGTGATCAAACATCACTTCAACCCCAGCAAATATGTTGTCATTGATGCTAAACCTCTCCAATCCTACTTTCCAATTGTCAAATGGTCCTATATTGCTATCTTGGAAAATAAAAAGAGATAAATATAATAGGGTGTTAAAAAAAGTGATAAATATAATAGGGTGTTGAAAGCCAAACATATGTTAAGAACCAAAAGAACTGTACAAAACGTGTACATATCGATTCGGTGAAAAAAGGTAAAACCGAACAATTATGTTTTATTTAGGTGAATTCTAACCAGACACGGAATATTGCTAATGGGACACGCCGCAACCCTATACGCCTCGTATAGGGCAATACGAGGCGTATAGGGTTTAAGTCTTCTGGCATGGAATACCACGTGTCATTCCTTGTCTGGCGGCTGGGACCATACGTGGCGTATTGCACTATACGCGGCGTAGGGGTCACGAGTAATATTTTGCTTCAAAACTTAACAGATTTTGGGATATAAAGACACTATACGTGGCGTATAGGGCTATACGCCACGTATATGAATTTTTTTTTAATTTATATTATATATAATTTTTAATTTATATTATATATAATTGTTAATATTTTTATTACATACGTAGTGTTTGTAACTCTCGTAATTTTTTAATTTTTATCGTTTGTTATATTATAATTTATATACGTTGCGTATTTTTTATGTTTTTACATTTATCATTACAACCAAACAAACAAATTAAACATTACAACAAAACAAATAATCAAAACATTACATATATTACATCAAAACATTAAATATATTACATTAAAATGTTTGTACATACACAACAAAAGATACAACTGACTAAAATTAAAACAACTACGTCGCCCGGATACTGACGTGGCGGTGGTAGTGGTGGTGGCTTGATGTCGGCGGCTCGTGACAGATCCACGAGGCGACTAACCGTCCACATCATCAACTTCTCCATCTGGTCGCTATGACGAGCATGTCACCGTGAGTCGGCAACAAGTCCGTTAAGCAAGGCCTGTGTGGCCCTATCCAGACTAACAGGCGGCGTACGTTCGAGGATGCTGTGGCGGCTGGTCGTGAGCGGCCAGCTGGTCGTGGACGAGCGGCAGGTCCTCCATCACCACCCCCTGTAGCAGGTCCGGCATACCCAGCGCCAGCTGGTCCGGCATCTGCGGCAACGGTTGCAGGACCCAAACTTGGTACGGGTCGGCCCCTATAAACCGAATGTCGATCCCTGGGAATCGGCGCGTAATCGGACAGGCGGGATGGGCTCGGCCATCTGATGCACGTGATCAGGCCATGACGCAAGAACACGCATCACCTGTGTGATGAAAGCACAGCCATACAACATCCCACGCCTCTGCCTGTGAAAGGCAGACGCAAAGTACAGCGCTAGGCATGTCGCTGGGGCGCACCGCCTACCGGTAAGCTAGCAAAGGAGAAATAATAAGTCTCTCTCTGTGCACCACTCACGGCTTTTCCGACGCGGTGCAATAGACGTCGAAATAAGCCGATGTAAATATGTGTAAAGGGGGTCTCTAATCGCCGAGACACACCCCTTGGTCCTTAACCATGAGCCATCAGCAATAAGACCCTAGAAAACCATAAGATCCTCTATGTCCACCTCGGTCACAACCTCGTACCCTAAATTGCATCGTATTGACATATACGATACGTATAGTGGTTGGAATGACCAGTGTACGCTGTTGTCGGTGTTGGAAATTTGTGGTTTTGGAGTTCGTTTGACTCATGTTAAGTTAAAGACTGATGATTACAAAGTTCTCTAAGTATAGATGGTGCGGACTCGACAGTTTTGCTGACTTACAAAGTTGCTGCTGATAAGGCATATGCTGCTGATAGTTAAGTTCCACTGCTGATGAACAACTATGCTACGGATAGCCTTATCTGCTGAAGTCCAAAGTTGTTGCTGATATGCTTCTCAGCAGCATCAAACATTGATGCTGCTGATAGGCAAATCATCAGCAACTTTGACTTTACTACCGACACCTTTTGCTGCAACACTGACACATCTATCAGCAGAAGGAATGTTATTGGTGCAGATGATTAAAGACAAAGCTACTACTTCTGAAGTCTCCTGCAAAGATTCCTAAGAAGACTTTTGACCTGATTCATACTGTTTGCTGCAGTTTGTCTTTTAGTTGTCTACCAATTGTAATGTAACTTGTAACTGTTAAAGATCAACGGCTGGTGTTTGATCTGATCATTAGAATCAAGGGTATGTCTTGATTCTAAGTTCCTTTATATGTATTGTATCTTTTTATTGCACAAGTGTGCTTCCTTAGAGTTTTCTCTGTAACTTGTAAACCTTGAAGATTAATACAATTTGCATTTATCAGTATTATCATTGTTTCTTGTTTACATTGCATAGTTGTGATTATTTCCGCCAATCTCAACTGAACAGAACCATCTTGTAAAACACCGATTCTACAACTCATTTCTTAGGTTTTTTAGCGAAAAATCACTTCTTATTTGAACCTCACTATATATATATATATGTTAGTATAATATTGTATTTTTGAAGGAAATTCTAATATATCATGATAAAATCAATTAAAAACTCGTAAATTTCATAGTTATTTTGTTATAAATTTGTATCCCTGCTCTTTCTCTCTCTGTGTGTGAAATATTGTCAAAATAGTTAAACTTATGTTCTAAAATATAAAAAAAATTACAAAACATACAAACAAAACAGAACTCCCACCCACACATCAATTATCACAAGCATCGACAACCCACTGTTCGTAACACATTTTTTTGTCATTTCTATATATATGACACGTTTTTAGAAGTTATAGTCATATGAAATCATTTTACTATTTTATGGTGTCATCGTGTTATAATGTTATTCGCATGTGACTTGCACCTCTTCTTTATATATAAATAAGCTTTTGATGGAGTTTTTCCAAGTCTTTTTTATTGTATTTTATATATGAAAATTTTATTTCTAAATTTATATGTTTACTCTTCATTAATAAATTTTACTTCAGATATAAAATAATTGAACGTGGTTCAAAACGTTCCTTATTTAGTCTTATTAGAAGTTATTTTCAGAATTTTAACATTAGTAATTTTTCGGCCCCTAAGACATAAAGCTTTGCTTTTATGTTATGAGGTATACCATCACGCGTGAAGCATCTTGGAACACCGCCCCCCTCTCGCGTGAAGGGGGCGTGAGGGGATTTGCGTGAGGTGACTCACGGAAGAAATGGTTGGGTGAGGGGAAGAGGGTGAGGTGTCAATGTGTGATTGGGAAGAGGTGGCAGTGGCAGTGGCAGTGGCGTAAAGGGGCTCACTTGGGTGAAACACCACTCCCCTCTTGCGTGAGGGGGCTCACTTGAGACCACCGTAAGGGTATACCTCATACCCTTAGTAGGATCGGTTTTGCTATCCAAAAAAGGGTTGCGGCATAACTTGTTGCCCGTTTACCTGTCACTTTATTGTAATCGTCTTTCTTCGTAAACTAGTGAGAAAAATCAAAGTTAAAAAAAACATTAGGTAGAAACTGCAATAAAAATATATAGCAAGTTAGATGAAGAAATTATTCATGGAGTAGTACAAGGATCCTTGAGTGCAACAAGGAGTGAATGAAGAGATTATTGTAATTTTTATTTTTTATTAGCCTTTGATCTACATAATTTATGTGAGAAAATCGTGAGAATCATAACTTTTGGATGTAACGCAATAAATTCTTCTCCATATAGTTATGAAATATGTTAAACTCTTCCCCGCATCCACCTTATACTCACGTCAGCGACGAATCTTGAGGAAAAAACGCAAGGGGTCGCGACGTAATACGTATAAATTAACACTTCTGAGTGAAAAATCAGGGGAACCGGAACTTAATACCTATAAAATTTTTGGCCGAAAATGTATAAATTTTCGGGCCCCAATGAAGTTGCGCCACTTATTCACGTATTATCATAAATGTTTTGGAATGTACAAACTTGATTAATTTTTTTTACCTTTTTTTATACATGTCATATGTCTACTTTTATCAGGTATAAGCGGTATAACCTTTATTTTCATAAAAAGTGTGACATTTACTTAATCAATTGTGTAGTTTGGATAATCTATTTCATCAACGATCCGGGTTGTAGCATAGTTTACATTGAATATAAAGGATATAGTGATAGATAGATACCTTTGGCGGCTAATCGTCTTGATAATGGAGTAGTGCATGGTTGTACACTCAAATACATTTAAGATAATATATGAACATCGAATACATAAAGTTTATTCACGTATCTTATTAATATAAAGGTAAAAAGTATTTGAAAAGAACAGTGTCACGTAAATATAAGTATACATGATTTTCGGGAGTCACCACCGATCATTTCCTCATTTATATTACACTAGGTTAGAAACTCGTGTAATATACGTGTTGAAAACATTAAATAATTAGTAATGATTAGAAATAGTTGAGAAAGAAAATCTATATCTATACTATATAATAAATAAAGGTTTTTCATGACACGTGTCGTCTCCATATTCAATCTCATCATTTTCCCCCCCTCTCTCTCTTATTAAATACACATCTATCTTTTAATAATAATATATTTTTAAAGAAAATTGTAATCTTTATATTAATAAATCTCCCGACATATTTTGACAAGTGTATGTGTTAACAACTTATATTATATTTCACGGGTTTATTCAACCAGTGTAAAACACGAGTTTTTAAAAAATAAATTTTTTATTACTTAATATATAATATTATATTTATTTAACCCGTGTAATACACGAGATTTTAACATAGTATTAAATAAATGAAATACTATTAAAGTAAATATTAATAAACAAAATATTAAATAGTTGAGATAAAATAAACGGGAAAAATAATCTTGGACTCACATAATTGTGACACGTGCCGCAACCAGTTACTTATTTATTAGGTATAGCTTAGTGTGTCAAATACGACAAAAAAATTATATTATTTTGATTATAATATAATAATCTGAATATAATTATTTTGCATGAAATTTAAACTTAGGCGACTTTCAACCAATCTGTCTTCTCAATTTAGACTACTTTTATTTAATTTTTAACCGTTTGACCTGCTAGAGATAAAACATAACCTAAATTGACCCGTTCATAAGAAAATAGCTCGAAGTTGCCACATCTACAAAACATATATAAGAATATGCAAATAGCTAAAATAAGTAATGATATAAACTCACCTCAAGGAAAGTCTCAAGTGCCACTAAGGTGTATAAATTCGTCAGCATAGTATTTAAAAACCTAGCAAACCATTTCCAACCATCTTTAATTCAATACAGATTTCGGATATTGTTAACTTCAGTCTAAAAATTAGATTAAAAAGTGGATTTTTATTAATTTAAGCGGTGGTCTAAATTTTTTTACTTATAATAAAAATGATTAACTGTTAGAGATAAAACCTGAATTGTAGTCCCATATAGTTTCATATGTTGGTTACACTACTAAAAAAATGGAAAATTTGCGACAACAGTTTCGTGAGAAATTTGTCGGAATTGGCCGTTAGCGACAAGTTTCCGACAAAAGTGTTAGTTGGAAAAAACCCCGTAGGAAATGCATTTTCCGACAAAGTCCCGACGAATTAACGACAAAAGTCTTTCGTCGGTAATTTTCGACAATATTCCGACGATTATATTAAATAAATAAGTTAACCTATTTAATAAATTTGTTGAAAAATTGTAGGAAATCTTGTGGTTACTTTTTTGTTTTTGTTTTATCAGAAAGTTGTCGCAAACTTGAGGGAAATTTCTTTTGTTGGTAACTTGTCGGAAACTTTTGTTGAAAATATACATATTTTCTAGTAGTGTTAATCTTTCTACATAATTATCATTGCTAAAAAAATAAAAACAAAAAAATTGATTTCTTTCAAATTGTCTATTTTATTTTATTCTTTTTTTAAATTCCTAAATTGATTCATTAAAATTTATACATTTTCATATTTGTTATGATTTCAAATTTTAAATCTTAAATAACGGAGAATGGTTGTTGTATAAAATATCACTCATCTTTAATAGAATTAAGACCAAAAAAGTAATTATATTTTAAAACATTTTTCTAAAACTTAATTTAAATCAATCAAAATAAGAATAAAATGAAATAAGTTATTTGATAACTTTCGACTATAATGATACGACAAAAAATATCGTGAGATCTAACAAATCATAACAATTATTAGATCTTTATATATGTAAATATATGATTAAAAGTTTTTATTTGAATCCTATCTAGCTATAAAACTGTTTTCAGTTTGTATAATTCATAAAAATATGATTGAACAGTTTAATCGATAATAAACATAATTTTAAATTCAAAAATCTGTAGATAAAAATCGAAACAAATAATTAATTTACTTGTCTAAAATAGTAGAGTTGATTAGTAATAAAAGACAGAGGTAGAAAAATGAGAATGGAGAGAGTTAGAAATATGACAACTGTCATCCTAGTTAGTTATTTATTAGATAGTATAGATATTGATAGAAGAATATTAAAGTTTGTAAAGTAAACTGAATTTAAAAGAATTGTGAAAAGATTAATAGGAAAAAAGTTAGAACTTTGTTGGTTCATGATGATTCGATGGTTTTGCCGTCGATTATTATCACATATATTTTACAAGCCAAGCCTTCTTATTTTCATCCTCATCTTTGGTATCCTAACCTTTCTTCTCATCTTCATCCGCATCTATTTTAATTATATATTCTTGTTAATGTTTTATTATTAGATGGTTATATCTATGTCCAAAAAGTATATAACACTCCCTATCAACTCATTTAGCAAAGTCGGTAGAAATTTGACACGGACAAAAGCTACCCTCCTATTTTACTAAATGTCATAAATTATCTCTTGACTTTTTAAATTATCAATTTAACCCTCTCAAGTTTTTAAAGTTTTAAGTTTACCCCTTTAGCATATATAATCGGATTTTTTTCTCTATAAATTTTGTTTGTTAATTTTAAAAAAATAATAAATAATTTGTTGTTGTGTTAAATCTTTTTTCTTGGCGTCCACCTATACATTTTTTTTAAATGGAGTTGTATTCTAAATATGGTTGTACGTATCATGGGTTATATCGACTTATGGTAACGTGCTAGTATCGTGAAGAATGACATCGACATCGACACCGACTGAAGAACACCGGTACCGTTATATAACTTCGATCTTCACAACCGAGTTGATGTAACTTCATACGTTTATTTTATGTACTTAACCACGTTTCTTTTTGTGCTTAGCCACGTGAACGTCACCGCTCAATCGATTAAGGTCCGTCTCCCGCCGCGGAGCGCGGGCCTAGAGATCAAGAAATAGATAATTTGCGACACAAATAGGAGTTAACATTGAAATGAAAAGTTTATTAAAGAAGTTAGTAAAAAGTTTAGAAATTTGAGGGGTCTAGTTTAGGATTATGTCCAGAGGTAAACTTAAGGGGTATATTTAAATTTTATAAAGTTGAGGGGGAGTTATGAAAATTGAGAAACTGAAAGGACAATTATTAAACTTAGAGTAAACTTCAGTTTTCGTCCCTGAGATTTGAACCAAATTTCAGGTTTCGTCACCCTGTAACACATATCATCCATGATATTTTATGTTTTTACAGTTTCCGTCCCTGGTCCTTAACTCCGTTAAAATTTCTGTTAGCTTTTATATGAAATTACTAATATGTCATTAGCTCCATCTTCTTCCCCATCATTTTACTAGGGGTATATTAGTAATTTCATATAAAAACTAATAGAAATTTTAACAGAGTTAAGAACCATAGACGAAAACTGTTAAAGCATAAAACGTCAGGGATGATATGTATTATAGGGGGACGAAACCTGAAATTTGGTTCAAACCTCAGGAACAAAAACTGAAGTTTACTCTTAAACTTAAAAAGGTAAAAAAGGGTTATTGGCCAAAAAAAAGTAAAACATAAATAAAAAAATGGCGGCGTTAGTGGGTTTTGAACTTAAGACTCTTGGCTTATAAAGTGAAGAAGAAACCACTCCATCTAAACAATCATTTGATTATAACTTTTAAAACAACATATTTAAATATAATAATATTGCTTTTGTTGTAAGAGTTTAATAAACAAGATAGAGCCAGAGTTTTACATACAGAGCTCCGCTAGACACGTGAGCCTAAAAAAACCTAATATTTATATAAATATAATATAAACAGTTAATATAATGAATATATATTACATAAAAAAAAAGTTAAAAGCCATTATGAATAAAAGAGAAAAATGGAGTCACACAAGATGTAACATCCCAAAATAAGTAAATAAATAAATAATAACACGAACGAGAACTAATCGTCAAAATGAAAGAAAAATGGATGGGCTTGGGCTCGGCTCCAACGGGCCTATAGAAGCACAGTTATATAAGGGTCAAGACAACCTCAAACTTCCACCATTTGCAATTTAGAGAGAGAAAGGAGAGCTCGGGCCTAGAGAGATAAAGTGGACGGATCAACCCGGAATTGAAGGAGCACGTTACTCCTGAGCTCGTGAGCAAAACCTCCGAATCAGAATCCTAATACAGGTAACGATTCGACCCTAAACTGAGTTTTTGTTTAATTTAGGATTTTCGGGTTTTAGCTAAATAGGTGACGTTTTTACGGATGAAACTTGAAAATAAGCTTAGGACTAGCATCTAGAATGAAAACCGCACGTTTTGAACAAAGAAAGTTGTAAGATTGGCCTGATCAGGTTAGCATGCAAGAATTTCGGACTTGTTGGGGAAGAAGACTGTTTGACAGGCGAACTTGGAAAGGTTGAGGCGAACTTATCAAGTTCGCAACTTATCAAGTTCGCTTGACAAGTTCGCCTTACAAGTTCTCTTATGTCCATCAAGAGGCGAAATTAGCATGTCCGCCTATTAAGTTCGCCTAATTATGTTCACCTGATTATGTTCGCCTGATTATGTTCGCCTGATTAAGTTCGCTTGATTAAATTCGCTTGGTCAAGTCAGGCGAACTTAGGACAAGTTCGCCTATATGTTCGCCTAGACTTTAGGCAGCGAACTTAGCCTTAAGTTCGCCTAGTTCAGCTGAAGTAAAAGTGTGTAATTTAAATTAGGTCTGATGTATGTGTGATTAACCAATCCAGGTCGTGTGTGGCACTCATTGGACCGTGGTTAGGACAGGACAAGACTAGCTATCAGGTGAGTTCTATGTGCTCCCTTCTATGTTATTTGCAAATCATTTTAAATGTTTTGGGGATGAAGTGTATACACTAAGTGAATAAATGCTATGAATGCTAATGTGATCATACGTGGTATACAAATATATATATATATATATATATATATATATATCTATATATGAAAATGAATTATGAGCAAAGTATGAAACGTATGTTGATAAAGAATGAATGACAGATTGGCATAATGTAAATGAATGAAATTTTGCTTTATAAATATATATATTGCATGTTATGAATGTATGTATACGTTATGGACGGAAACGAAGCTAACGGCTACTTCGGTAGATGGACGACCACGTGACTATTTTGCAACCGGGACAAAAACGTTCCTTCATAAGCTAGGACGTATAAAAGGCACTCATGGACGGTCGAAGCAAATGCCTTATTACATGTAGAACGGTTGCATACATAATAGCTGTGTGGGAAACGGATGCCTTTGGGCAGACGGGCGAATGAACGGACTACGACGGTAGGACGGGTTTTAGGCGGACGGACAAAGGTTGCCAGACGGATTTATGTTACGACGGACGGTTTCTAGGGCCGGACGGTTTATGAAATGGATTACGACGGTAGTTCTCATGGCGTTTGTCTTTGTGACTCAAGTAGTAATTATGACGGGTTGATCAC
The DNA here is from genome assembly GCA_023525975.1 of Smallanthus sonchifolius. Lineage (NCBI taxonomy): Eukaryota > Viridiplantae > Streptophyta > Magnoliopsida > Asterales > Asteraceae > Smallanthus > Smallanthus sonchifolius. The sequence goes on along the minus strand of CM042021.1, from coordinate 94,370,119 downwards.
CCATATGTGTATGACCAATGAATGTTCTCCCCAAAGTAAGTATGTATGTACATATGTATATACTCAGTATGACTGTTATGTGAGAACAGTAAGGCAAAGAATATGCAAATGCACGTATATTATATATATATATATATAATACTTAACGATAAGATAAATGTTATGTCTGATTGTTTTTAAACTAGAACTCACCAGCGTTAGCTGACTTTTAGTATACATTTCAGGTAAAGAAAGGAAGGGTCGTGCGAAGGCATGATGGCTACCCGGCAAGCGACTGACATCCCACTTTTATATATGTTAAGACAATGTTATGTTTTTAATTGTTAAGACTTCCGCTGTTATGTTATGTTATGAATTCGAATGATGTTTGATTCCGCTACTCTCGAATGTTTTTAATTTAAGTTCAGTATTTATGACTATGTTTTTTAGTAAATCCAACAAGTGAGGTTACCCGGGAAAGGGGCCTTACACAAGATACATACATATATACATACATACATATACACCAACTCTCATACAAGCTCCCGATGATTCATTACGGTAAACTAGACCCACTTATATATAAATAAACGGGTTAAACAATGAGAATCTATTTACTTTTCAGGGGAAGGTTCAATTCAGAACACTAAATATTACGAGAACACGCAGAACAAAACGAATCACTCACTTTTTCAATCCTAAAAGATTTTAAAATTTAAGAAAATGATATAAATGTGATGTTTATTCAATTTTCATTAAATTCAAACAAAAAAATATGAACAAATTTCGTTTATATACATAGCATGTGTAATTCATGTGTAGGTTTTTTTTACCTACATATGTGTAGGAAACTTTTAAATATATAAAAATATATGAAAAAATTAGTTTAATGGTTTTTTATGTACATAAACATGCATATTTGTTTGTAAGAAGTATAACACTTTTAAATTTTTTTACCATAGATTAAAAAATTAAACGATTTAAGTTTGTTCCCTCTGTTATTACATAATTTACTTGTTCTGAAATAAACTTTCCTCTTACTTTTCATGAATTAGGTCTCCCTTAAATAAAAAATCTAATTTCCGTTCTGGCCTTTCGGGTTATATTTAATTTAAAAATACAACCGGCTCTATTATAGTGTATAATAATCATTGATGATAGTAGACTTACTTTATGTGCATATTTTGATATCCATTTTGGTGTTTTGTAAGCTAAAGAAGATTGTTATCACAAACTTTAGAAAGTTAGGAATGGTGTACTCTTTAATAAAATTTTGGAAAAATCATACTAACAAACGGGTCGTCAAATCTTGAAGTGATTTTACAACTTTCATTTGGTGTTTTAGATTTTTTTTAATTAATTTCAGAAGAGATAGAGGTAAGATTTGCTCTCATGTTATCATCTCTAGACTTTATTCTAAGTGAGATTTCGCTTGATATGTTTGTTTGTAATTAATTTCAGCCGGAAGGATATCTAAGATAATATTACTCAAATTAGGGGTGTTCAATGTCAGCTTTTGAAGGGTTTTTAGGTCAAACCGTAAACCAAACTGATAGTAACATTTTTTTACCATTGTAAACCAGTGCAGAACCAAGCGAAACCCGTTACTAATGGTTTGACTTCGATTTGGTTTTACAGTTTTGTCTTATTGACCCTGCATAATAAAAAGTGCATAAAATACGATCAAAATATAGAAGCGATAATGTTCCCATAATTAAAACTTAAGACACTGATTTCTTGTATTCTATTATTAACTAAAGTCCAATCATGTGTATAGTCCAACTTCAAATAATTAAAGGCTATAAGTAATATATAAAAAGTTACATAACCCAAAATCATATTGTCCGATTCAGGTTTTCTAACCGGTTTCAAGTATGAACTGTACACCAAACCGTTCAATACGGCTTGAAAATTTCTAAACTGACCGACCGAAAAGATTTAAAAAAACCAACCGTAAAACCAAACTGATGTCTTATTCGAACGACTTCGCGATTTCAAACCAAAAACCATAAACACCAGTAACTCTAACTCAAATCAGAGCCAAATAAGGTGAAGGTCTTTATCTATTAGGGATGGTGAGGAAACTCGAAACATTTCATACCCATCATTAGGATTATTGGTATTTATTAAAAGGGGTAACTTCATACAAATGTAACTAACTTTTCAAACTGTTCTAATTAAGTCATTCAAACTTTTTTTGTCTCGATTTATTCACTCAATTTTCAGGTAACCTGCTAATCAGATACTTTTTACCTATTTAACAGGTTTCTATGCTGACGTGGCATTTAACATGCTGATGTGGCATTTATTTTTTATTTTCTTTTTTTAATATGCTAGCGTGGAAATAATATATATTTTTTTGTTTTAAAATTAAAAAAAAAAATCTTTCTTAAAATAATTTTTTTGAAACATCACGTGAGTCGTGAGTGTATGAAAGAATAAGAAAGAATTTTTTTTAATTTTAAATTAAAAAAATATATATACTAATTCAACGCTAGCATATTAAAAAAAGAAGAAAACCAAAAATAAATGTCACGTCAGCATGTTAAATGCTACATCAGCATGGAAATATGTTAAACATGTAAAAATTATCTGATTAGAAGATTACCTGAAAGTTGAGTGACTAAATAAGGACAAAAAAAGTTTAAGTAACTTAATTAGAATAGTTTAAAAAGTTGGTTATATTTCTATAAAGTTTTCCCTCGTTAAAAAGGTTGGAATTTGATAAAGTGAAAAGAAGATGAGAGGAAACTAACAATTTGTATCTTTTTTACTAAACAAATTTCTTGAGAGCTAAGGAAACATTTTGAAGGTGGGAACTTTGGTTGATTCTTATATTCCAAAGTTTTAATATAATATTTTATTCTGAGGTGATTATTAAAGAAATGAGTAAATTTAGGTTGTGTTAGGTTGAATTTATATATTTATTGTGAAAAGTATGAGTAAAAGTTCTAATAAAGTTAAAGTACGCGGCTAACGGTGAAATAGCATATGTTTTGACCAAGTGGTTGAATAAGGTATTAGAGACTAGTGGTCATTTGGTGTAATGGTAGCTTCAAGACTTTTTATAGTGGAGGTCTTGGTTCGAATCCTGGTAACAACAAAAAAGAGGTTTGTGGCCAGGTCAAGGGGTTAGCCCAGTTGGGGGGTTTCTCCCGTGATGGGCTTCCCTGGATGTTCTAGGTGTTGCCCTGAGAAAACTCAATTATCCTAGTATCTTTAGGTGTTGCCGTTAAAAAAATGTATTAGAGGAGTATCAAGTAGCTTAAAAATTATTTGAACTTTATAGATAGATGTGTTTAATATTGAATACACTAAGATGGGGTTCATGCATGAAGAAGAATATTAAAAGAAATTGTTTAAATTTGACTAATAATGAGTTTTAAATTGAAAGTTGAGTTCAGAAAATTAATAACTTAGTTATTGATATATTATTGATAATAAACTTTGCAGACCGGTAATTTTTTAATATGGTTGTATAGTGTCTCTTGAAATGGATGAAGGATAGTATGTCTAGGATTATAATTTCTTTCAGATTTACACATATTAAATATCCGCTTCTATTTGACTAAGTAACAACTTCCTAGACAAAACATCGAGCTTACTATGATAAATAACTAAAAAAAAATGTTATACCAACTTTGTCCTTGACCAACTATCATGTTTGATCAAAACAAGTCTTCATAAAATATTTTTGAAAAAAATTATATATTTATTTCATACAATATAAATATATATATAGTGTGTGTGTGTAACTGTTGGATCGGTAAATACAAGATGGTTCTATTTCAGTTGAGATTGGCGGAAACAATCACAACTTAATCAAAGTAAACAAGTAAACACAAGAAGTACTGATAAATGCAATTTGTATTAAGTTTCAATGGTTACAAGATTACAGAGAGAACTCTAAGAAAAGTACTAAGGTACAATGACTCTAAGTACTGCTTATATAGTAACTTAAAATCAAGACAGACCCTTGATTCTAAGGATCAGATCTAACACAGACCGTTGATCTTGTATTGAAGCTATTCTACATGTACAGACACTAATAATAACTATGCTAGTTAACTTTATTCAAACGTCTTCTAAGGCATCATTGCTTGCATGCTTGGAGAAGAGCGTTGTTGTCTTTTATTGTCTTGTACCAATGACATTCTTTCTGCGTGGAGTGTGTCAGTGTAGCAGCAGAAAGTTGTCAGTAGTAATGGTTGCTTTATCAAGAACAGTCAGCTGCAACGTTTGATCTTCAGTGGAGATGGCTATCAGCTGCAACTTTGGTCTTCAGCAGATAAGGTTATCCGCAGCAGATTTGTTCTTTAGCAGAAGAACAAGTATTCGCTACAGATAAGCTTATCCGCAGCAGTTTGTTGGTCAGCAGCAGTCTCTGAGGTAAGCAGCATTTGTACTTAGAGAATTTTGTAGCCATCAGTCTTTATTTCTACAAACTCCCCCTAGACTGATGCTACCAAAACTCTCTTACTGCTTTTGTTGCTGAAGCTTTTGCATGTTGTTGACTATTCTTTCAACCTCATATCCTTCCTGGTCCTTGCTGGGATTGTTAAGAGGAAGCTCAGATAGAGTCTTGATGTCTTTGCTTGCCATTTTGAAGATAGCCTTGCTTGAACACCTCATCTTCTGTCCTTTAACATCTGTCAGTGTGAATTCATCTTTTTCAGCATTGTAGGACCAGCTAATGAATGGAGAGTGGGATTGGAGAGGTTTGGCATCAATGATTTCATCTTTGCTGGGGTTGAAGTAATGTTTGATTACCAGCAATAGATGTCTCCCACCTTCATTCTCAGGCTCATTTGCTTCACCCAGCTCCATCATTCTTCTTAGATCAGAATATGGAAGCTGCAATACCTCATCAACAGATGTATAGATTAATCTTCTTTCTTCTATTCTTCCCCTGAAGACTTCAAACCTTTGATCTTTAGTGCTGTAGAACCAATTGACAATTTCTCTTGAGTCTTCTGATTTGGTAGTAGGTTTGTCTTTCTTCTTGGGAGGTTGTTGATGAGTAGGAGCTGGGTGTGAGGATTTGGACTCTTTGGGTGGAGAGGAGGGAGGTCTAGGATGGAGAGTGGAAGGTTGTTGGATTGAGGAAGTGGTGGATGTGGGAGAAGGCTTGGGTTTCTTTGGTTTCCTGTCTTCTTCTTGATTGATTACCCTCTTCTTTGAGCCTTTCTTCCCCAGTCTTTCTTCCTCTTCCTTCTTGACTTTAATGTAAAGGGCTTGCAGGTTCATGAAATTCATGGGACACAGCCTTTTTCCACTCTCTCCTCTAGCCTTAAGGAAGTCAATCATGACATTCCTTTCTTCATGGGATCTTCTGTTAAAGGCAATGGTCTTCTTGGATTTTTGTTTGGCTTTTTCTTCTTCTTCAGCCCTTTTCTTGTTTGCCAATTGACCCTGTTGACCCATGAAGGCTCTGTAGATTTCTTTATTTGATAGATTCTCAAGGTAGTCTGCATCCTCACCTTGATAAACCAGAGCCTTTATCCACTCCTCTCTCATTTCTTTGGCTAGTTCAGAATCAGTTATTCTGAACTTGGCCTATTCCTTCTTCTTCTTCTCTCTTTCTTCTTCTTCTTTATTAAATTGCTTATGCAGTTGAAGAGCAAGAGCTTCATCTTCTTGAATTTGATAGACTGCAGGAATCTTGACTTTCAGATCATCCAGCTGTTTGGCATACAACTGGATCTGTTGTTCTCTGAGGAGAATGGCCGTTTTTCTTTCTTGAGCTTTTCTTAGTTCAGCCATCTCCTCTTCTTCTCTTCTTCTTCTTCTTTCCTCTTTTTCTTTCTTCTCCTTCACTATCCTCTCTTCATCTTCTTTAGTCATGAGTCCCTTCCCCTTGTCTTTGTTGGATGCCTCTGCTTCAGCTTCATGGACCACAACAGCAGATGTAGTAGATGCTGTTGGGATCTCAGCTTCAGCTTCATTGGCAGTTTGGGGAATGGACAAGGGAGGGACACATTCTTCATCTTCTTCCCATTCCATACATGTCACTTATTTCCAACAGTCCTTCACCTTTTCCTTTTCTCTTCTCTTGGATTCTTCTTCTGTGTTCATTTTGAATGTTGGTGAAGAAAGGAAGGATAGATCTGAGTCAGAATCATTCGTTGCAGGTGATTCCTCCTTATTAAGAGAAGCCTTGATAAGTTTGATCATTTCTTGACTTTCTAAGGAGTTGATGTTGCAGATGAGTGTTCTGAGCTCAAAGACCTTGTGCAGGAAGTCTGAAGGTAGGAGTAGGATCTCTTTGATGTTGATTGAGAGAGAAGATCCATTGCTTAGGAAGAAGGTGAAGTCGGAGGAACCAGTGCTCACCCATCCTAGCACTTCCAAGTCCCTGACCATGATGTTGTACAAGAATCTTCGCCAGCAGATAACTTCTTCTTCAGTTAAAGCACTGCTCCTGATTAAGTCAAGTCTTCTTGGAGCCAGTCTTTGTTCTGCTATTGATGAAGATTCAGGATAAGCCACCCTATTTGCTTCTTTTAGTAGTCCTTCAAACCATGGCATATTATCCTCCATTAAGTCATAGAACCTGCTGATTGCAAGTTCTGTTGAGAGATCTGATGAAGTGTTGACACATCTTGTCAGATACAGATTAAGAACCTGGAGGGCATTAAGAGTGTTCCATTTTAGCTCTTCTACTCCACTAAACTCCCATCCAATCCAGAATCTCTCAGCTATGCCATCATACCCCCAAGCTAGAATGGAGTCGAATTCTAGCTTGTTTGAAGACAGTGTGAATTTGGGGGTAGATGTTTGACTTATTATGGCTGCAGCTTCAGGAAGTATGCTGAAAGATGGAGGTGTGTCTTCATGGAGAGTTTCATCTTGCAACACCTCATCAACAGATCGGATAACTAGCTTCCAATCCTCAGTGATATCTTCCTCTTCATCAACTGAGTCTGGCAAGTCATGGATTTGAACAAAAGCAGGTTTGTATAGCGAACTTTGAAACATAGTCTGCTCTTGTATCCATTCTTCTAGGCTGTCCGCATCATCTTCCTTGGTAATTACCTCCCCCTTTTTGGTTGCATCAGTGCATAAAGTGTTATCTGTTTGAGTGCCCACTGATATAAGGGAGGGAGTAGTCACAGATGGGCATAGATGGGCATTGATGGACTTCATGCATAGAGACTTGGTGCCTTAGTTTGGACACTTCTGCCTCTAGCATAGCCACCCTGGCCGTCAATTCCAAATTATGAAGTTTCAGTCTGTCCTCATCCACAGTTGGGGCCTGGGATGGGGCCTTAGGCCTAGCCTCTGCATCCTCATCCTCTTGGTTTTCTTGGCGCCTGGGATTCCTCTCAGTGAAGAGTGTTTCAAAGGAAACATCTTCACTGTGAGTTGCCGTGGTTAGGGTCTTAGCTATGTTGTCACTGTCCTCCTGGACAGTTGATGTACCAGGAGTAGTGACAGCCCTTTCCACATTCACTCTATCAGAACCACTAGAGTGAACCTTCTTGGGTGTTGAACTTGGGTTGGGTGCATCAGCAGCCAGGTCAATCAATACCTCCGAGATATTAGTTGTTGGAGAAGGTATATCATCTTGACAAGGTGCCTCTGCACTTAAGTTCAGAGAAGAAAAATGAAATGGCTCAGAAAGTTGTTATATGGATCCGGGATGTGATCCTGATCCTAATAGAGAGGCTTCCAAGGAAGTCTCTCTAATGTTGTGGCTATCCCTTTTGATATTCTCACCAGAATTTTGGGATTCTGAATGAGGGCTTTGAGGTTGGGATTGTGCCTTTGAAACAAGAAGAGAAGGAGTCTTCTTGCTTCTCTTTCTAGTGTATGTTGTTGCAACTGTGGCCCTTTGTTCCAGTTGAACGATAACATCCAAAACAGATGTAAGTGATTTTTGTACTTGTGCATCCTTAGTAGTTTGCACAGGGGTTCGAGCAGTGGAAGCAGATGGTTGTTCAGGATGTGAGGTGGAGGGTGTGGGATCAGTATCAGCTAGGATTGCTGAACTGTCACCCTGGGTACTTTGTATGTTCAGCATTGTAGATAACAATGGAACATTGCCCCTGAGAAATTTTTGGAAACAGTTCTCATACTTTGAAAAATATTATTTTTATGACCCAACATGATGTAGATTCTTGCAGGTTTTGAGAGTTCTTTTAGTTCCTGGTTGAAAACCTCCTGCAAGAATCTGGGGTACATAAAAAATTGTTGCTTTGCACCCTCTTGAAGGTTATATCTCAAACCCTCAAGGATAAGGTGAGCAAAGTTGAATCCTTGGTTAGTAATCATACCGTGAACGGCAGAGGCAAGTGCAGAGCTCACTTGATGCCATCCACTTCTCTTCTGAGATATGCATTGTAGAAGAGTGTGGCAGAGATACTTCCATGGAGGGCCCATCAGTGCCTTCTCGATTGTATACTCATTTTGATTTCCAATGTACCCTATGGATACAAAGGTCCTCATGTATTCTTCCTTTGAGTATGAGATGGCTGCCCCTTCATCTTGAACCTGAAGATGTTTGCGGAGAGTGGCTTCAGAGATGGTGATGTCATTGTTATCTACCTTGGCTTTTATTTGGGGAATCCCCTGTTCGGTAGAGTAGACGGCGGTATTCCAAAAATCCTCCATATGAGGAATATATATGGTAGGGTTGACGGTGAGTGCATGGTGTATTTTTGATCGACAGAGAAAGTCGATCATGTCATCGAAACAGTCGGATTTCTTCCCTTTTGTTAAGTATGTCGTAAGGTTGTGATAGGGGGAGAACTTATCATTAGGATTGTTGATGTCTGCCATTTTTGTTGGATTTTGGAGGGAAAGAGGAAGGTTTTGAAGAGTGATTAGGAATGGAAGGCTTTGAATGTTGTGGGTGCTTGAGAGAAAATGATGAGGGTTAGGGTGAAATTGAATCTGAATGGCTGGTGAAGAAATTTGATTTGTTCTTATAACGGCATAGGAGGGAAAAGCAGAATGACTTGTCCAGTACAACCATATTCACTTTTTACTGTTACTGCTGTAATGCATTATTGCAGTCATGGTAAAGACTGAAAGGAATTTTTACAGCGGGTAAAAGTTAATGTAGACTTAATTTTTACCCATCAGCAGCAAACTTGGTTACTGCGGATGGTTAAGCATGTCCGCTGCAAGCTTGGTTGCGGCGGATAGTTAAGTCTGTCAGTAACGACCACTATTTCTTCCTTGTTGATCCAAAGATGATATCATCTACGTAGATTTGAACCAGTAAGATTTCTCCCCCTTCATCTTTGATAAACAAGGTCTGATCAGTGGCACCTCTTCTGAAGTTGTTGCTTAGTAGATATCCAGACAAAGTTTCATACCAGGCTCTTGGGGCTTGATGTAAACCATATAGAGCTTTGTCTAGTTTGAACACTTGGTTAGGATGTGCAGGATCTACAAAGCCTGGAGGTTGTTTGACATATACTTCTTCACCAATCTTCCCATACAGAAAGGCACTCTTGACATCCATTTGATAGACCATGAAATTCTTGGATGCAGCATATTCCAGGAAGATTATGATGGCCTCTAGTCTGGCAACAGGAGCAAAGACTTCATCATAGTCAATTCCCTCTTCCTGAGTGTAGCCTTGAGCTACAAGTCTGGCTTTCTTCTTGACCACAATGTCTCTCTCATCTTGCTTGTTCCTGAATACCCATCTTGTGCCAATGGCAGATTGACCAGGTGGAAGATCAACAAACCTCCAGACATCCTGTCTCTTGAATTGCAGCAACTCTTCCTGCATTGCCTCAATCCAACTACTGTGTTACAGAGCTTCATCTATCTTCTTTGGTTCCACATGAGATAGAAAACATGAGAACAAACATATATTGGCCTCATGAGATTTACTTCTTGTTAGAACTCCTTGGTGAACTTGGACAATAATGTTTTCTTGAGGATGTTGCTTGTGGATCCTCTGTGCTGGTACCACTTCCAGCTGTATCCCTTGCTGAAGATTGCTTTGATTTTGATCAGGGGACTCTTCATTCATGCTGGAAGAGTCTTCAACCTCAACAGCCACATCATTAATTTCAGCAATAGTATCTTCAACATCTACAACATTTACCGAAGAGTCGTCATCCAAATGTTCAGCTTCAGACAGGCTGCTGCTGGTGACATTGGAGAGTCTTGTTCTGGCTGCACTTGCTTCAATGGCTTCCACAACTGATGGAGGATCAATGGATGGTCTTTTCAGACTGATAGAAGGTTTAGTGAAATCCAGTCTATAGTCAGTGGAGAGAGTGGAAGCAGGTGCTTGTGTAGAGGTAGACTCCATATTTGAGAAGATGAGAGGCTCAAATATTTGGGTGAAGGAGTCTATGTCAAAAAGCCAGTTTGGGCCTTTTCCCTGTTCACAGAAAATGTGTTCTCTGCATTCCACATTGGCTGATTCTCTCACAATTCTTGTTCTTGAGTTGAATACTCTGTAGGCCTTGGATTGAGAGGAATAGCCCACAAAATATCCTTCATTAGATTTGGCACCAAACTTAGGAAGAACCCCATGTGTGATTAGAATTGTGCATGGACATCTAAACGGTTTTAGAAATCCAATGTATGGAACTCTTTGGAACCATAGTTCATAGGGTGTCTTGTTGAAAGGCTTGACAATGAGAACTCTATTTTGCACATAGCAGGCTGTGCTTACTACTTCTGCCCAAAATGTGAGAGGCAGTTTTGAGTCAGCCAACATAGATCTTGCTGACTCAATTAGAGTTCTGTTTCTTCTTTCATCAACTTCATTTTGTTGAGGAGTTCTTGGAGCACTGTACAGCCTTTCAATTCCCTTGCTTTCAAAGAAACAGTTCAAAGTGTGGTTCTTGAACTCTGTGCCCAGATCACACCTTATGATCTTCACCTTCTGGTTGCTTTGATTCTCTACCTTAAGGATGTAGAATTTGAGGATCTCATCAGTTTCATCTTTAGTTCTCAAGAAGTATACCCATGAGAATCTGGTGTAGTCATCAGTTATCACCAGACAGTATGACTTCTTGCCCATTGACATAACATTTGTAGGACCAAAGAGATCCATATGTAGCAGCTGTAGTGGAGTGTCATTTGTGTTCAAAGTCTTGGTCTTGTGAGAACTTTTGTGTTATTTCCCCTTTAAGCAAGCAATGCAATGATCTTCTAGCTGGAATTATTTGTCAGGAAGCCCTCTGACAAGATTATCCTTTACCAGTTTGTTGATAGTTTTGATATTAACATGGCTTAATCTCCTGTGCCAGAGAGCTGATTCATCAACTGAAGCTTTTGACAGAAAACAGGATACATTGCCAGATGGAGTGACCCCATTCATGTCAAGTACATAAAGATTTTCTTTTCTCTGAGCTGTTAATAAAATCTTTTCTAGAGGAGGTTTGGATAGGCCAGGAGATAATACAAAGCATTCTTTGTCTGTGAAGAGCATCCAATGCTTTTGATCACAGACCTGGTAAACACTCATGAGATTGAAGTCCAATTCTTTGACATACTTTACTTTATCAATACTCATTCTTTCATTAGACACAGTCCCTTGTCCAGTAATAGATCCTCTTTTTGAGTCACTCCCAAAGGCAACATATCCTCCATTGAAGTGTCTGAAGTTGGAAAGGATGGATCTGTTGCCTGTCATGTGCCTGGAGCAACCACTGTCTACCACCCAAGTGTTATTCTTGTGACCTGGCTGCCCCTGCACATGAGAGAGATCTAGTTAGTGGGAGGAATCCAAGAGCTTGCATCCTTAAAGAAAAGGGTTCTCGGAATGTCAGATTCAGTATGTGTGCATTCAACGGAACCAATGATGATTCTTGGAGGGATAGAAGCTGAGATCTTGGCTTTCCATTGCTGAGGAGGTGGTTTTCCAATTTTCTTTTCTCTGTCAACAGTTGATCTTGCTTTGGCTGCTGATGGATTTGCTTTATCAGCAGTAGATTTTGCTGCTGAGGACTTTAGCTTATCAGCAGCAGATTTTGTTGCTGCTGAGGGCTTTGGCTTATTAGTAGCAGATTTTGCTGCTGATGACTTTAGCTTATCAGCAGCAGATTTTGCTGCTGAGGACTTTAGCTTATCAGCAGCAGATTTTGTTGCTGTTGATGGCTTCGGCTTATCAGCAGCAGATTTTGTTGCTGATGATTTTGCTTGGGCAGCAGTAGATTTGGTTGCTGCTGAAGGCTTGTCCTTTGTTTTCTTAGGCTTCACTTGATTACCAACATTTTTGCTGGCTGCTGATGGATCAACAACCGATGCCTGCTGATCCTTCTTTACGTTGTTGACATAGGGCTTCTCTGTAGAAGTTCTTTTGCTGGTCGGCTTTTGTTTATGAGGGGCTTGATGAAGGATCTGGTTGAAAGGGTTAAACTTATAATTTACAGCAAAGTGGTCTGATTCACCACAGATGATGCAAGTTTGTTGAGGTTTTGACAACTGCTAGAAAGAGAGTTTCTGAATTGAGTTGTCTTGGCTTCAAACCTTCTTACCTGTTTGTTCTTGTTTGTCTTCTCAAAAGCATGTTGCTTGGGGTTTCTTTGCTGCTGAAGGTAGTAGAAGCAGGTGCTGGCAGTATGGTTGTATTTGCCACAGACAAAGCATGATTTAGCTAGTTTGTCCCTTGAAAGGTAAACATAATCCTTTCTTTTGAACAAGTCTTTGAATTTCCAAGGGTGAGCTTTTTTGTGCTCAAAAGTGGCTTCTTCCAATGTCTTTTGAACATATGAAACTCTTTCTCTAGGTGCATGACATATGTCAAACACCTTCCTTTGAGGCTTGGAGTTGGTGGAGTTTGAAGACTGTCCCTTTTCAACAGTTAGCTTTCTTCCTTCTGGAAGATAGCTGATATTGATTTGTTTGAAAGGCATAGGAGCCGAAACAGCTGGTAAAGGGACATGAGCACTTGTTTTAATGACTTCAAGAACAGGCGGTGCTGGTATTTGTACTGGTGATGAGTCCTCCTCAGTTTTAGTGGGCTCTGAGCAAGTTGACTCAGACTCAGACTCTGACGAGGTAGTGCATTCTTGCACCAGTGGTTCATGCCTTGAGGGATCAAGATCTCGGTTTGCCTTTTCAAGATTTAAGAGATTGAAGCTTGGTTCATGGATGGCAACATAGTCAGCAGGAGGTGCAACGGCTTGGTATTGTTCAGCATGATACCCTAGACCAGTTTTTACCTTGTCATGAATTTGAGCATCCAAAAGTCTTTGCAGATTTTTGGATGCAAATTCATATTTGTCAACATGAACTTTCTGTTCTGCCAACTCTGCTCTGATAGCTTTTAATATAGCCAGTAAATCATCAATCTGAATTTCAAGGTTTGTTTGTTCATGTTTTAGTAATGAAATCTCTTTCTTTAGGCAGTTACCTTTTTCTTTATAACTGTTTTCTACTTTTGTGAATTCAGATTTCATTTGATGAAACTCTTCATTTTGATTTATAAGGTTTTGATTATGCTTTCTGTAACCTAACACCTTATCAATACAAGCTTGGGAACAGAGATGTTCATATACCTGAGGCGGTATCTCAGTTGTGTCTGCCATAAGAGCTTGGTTGTTAGCAGGCAGATCTTCATACTGGAAGATCCAGTTAAAGTCAGAGGTTCCAACAGCTGCACAAGTGTCACACCCCAACCGACGGCGGATTATACGTCGGGGCGGACGCGGTTGTTCAATAGCACAAGGTTGACTATTAAAGTTTCAATATTTCATTAATGAATAATTTAAGATTCAATACAAGGAAGAATAATACGAATACAACATTTAATTTAAGTAGTCTAGGTCCAAAGCATCCTATGTGATCACGAATAAGTCTCATGATGTAAACCTGAAACGGTGATGTGTAAGTTTTAAGGACGTATGAAGGTTTTGAGATTAAAAGTGTAACAAAGTTTTTGAGTTAGTCATAAAATGAAGTTTGCTTGAGTGACGAAAAATGAAATGAGACACAAGAGTTTCCCCTTATGTGCCAAGTTTATAAAATAATGAAGTTTGTAAAAAGACTTGTAGGATAATACATGGTTTTAAATGTGTTGGTGTTACAAGAATCATGAAGTTTAAGGATGTATGAACACTTTGAGATGTATAAAAATGTCGCAAAAGTTTGAGTGAGTTATCTAGAGTAGTTTGGTTGAGTGATGAAAATGAGATGAAACACAAGGGTTTCCCCTTAAGTGTTATGTTTATAAAATAAGGAAGTTTATAGGAGAATTTGTAGAGTAATACATAGTTTTAAGGGTTGTATTACAACGATCACGAAGTTTATTGGGTAGTATCTATAAATATAAGTTTATGTATGTAGTTTTTAAGTATAATCTCGTAAGAATTTCTCCTTGAATGTAACTCCTTCAGGTCATGACGGGTAAGCATGCTGTCATGTGACAAGACGGGACTTAAGAATCATAGAATAAGGGTTATAAAGGAAAGTTTTTGAATCATGAATTTATGAGGTGTAAAGTATTTGAGGTGGTACTCATTTAGTGCATATCACTAAGTGAGTACTTTGACATATCAAGAGAAATTTGAGCTCACAAATGTTTAGAGAAGTCGTGCATTCCTATAAGTGGGTACTCATCCCAAGAATTCCCAGGAAAGCATACGGGTCCAACGGTTGATTTGGATTTGTACGAAATGCTTTCCTTGACAGAATTTCCCAGAATACAGGTATCCACCCTTCCCGTCCGCACAAGTTCTCACACATTATCTAGAACATAAATATTATTGACGAGAGTTTAGTGGTGGCTTAGACTTGAAGCCTAAGAACGTGTCCTCGATGTAGTAGCCTCTTGTAGCACGTAGAATCTCCAAGCGTTCACGTATAAGAATTAATAATAGAATGAGGAGAAAGTTCCTAGTAAAGGACATGAGGTAACTCATGTTTGGGTCTCCTAAGTTATAGTCTAGGTCATGTGTCTAATAACCTAATTCCCTATAACCAAGGCTCTGATACCAATCTGTCACACCCCAACCGACGGCGGATTATACGTCGGGGCGGACGCGGTTGTTCAATAGCACAAGGTTGACTATTAAAGTTTCAATATTTCATTAATGAATAATTTAAGATTCAATACAAGGAAGAATAATACGAATACAATATTTAATTTAAGTAGTCTAGGTCCAAATCATCCTATGTGATCACGAATAAGTCTCATGATGTAAACCTGAAACATGTGAAAGAATCTGTCAACTACAAAATAGTTGGTTAGATACAAAGGTTTTGACACAGTTTAACAAGTATTTGAAAAGTATTACAATTCACTATGATTCATGCATTCTATAATGTAAGTATGAGAAAACAATCATGTTAGACATTGTGCACTTCAACCCTCCAACCAAGTTTAGGCATAACCAGCAGGTTACCCTAATAAGTCTCAAGTTTAAAGTTTAATTCAGTAACAATCACCAAGGGCTCCCCCCCGAAGGGGTCAATCAATTAAGGTGGATTGGTCAAATGCAATAGATCTATCATTGTTACTATAGGCTTGATCAAAGTTAATGAATGTGCTAGTTTTAAGTTTAATCTAAGCATACAAGTCTCAAGTGTAACATAAGAATAAGCATTTAGTCATAGTTGTACAAAAATTGTATAAGTTTAAAGTTTTGAACATGTTTCACCCCAAAAGTATAGAAAGGAAAAAGGGGCTAAGTATACTCACATGGATTGATGAAGAGTATCCAATAAGAGTAAGTTTGCAAGACTTTGAGGGAGAATATCCTCACAATAAGCCTATGAATATAAGTCTAAAGTTTCAAGTATGAACTTATAAGTCTAGGACAAGAGTTCTAAGATTTGCAGGATTTTGACTAGGATTCCAAATGGGATGCGGGAATGATTGTGTTTACGAAGTTTTAAATCAAAGTTTCAAATAAGGGTTTTGAACGAATGACACAAGACTTGAATATCGAAGTTTAATAAGTTTATAGTTTAGAATGATTAAAATAATTATTCAAAAGTTTTACTACTATTAATTACACATGTTAAGTAATAATCAAAATAGTATTATAAGTATCCGTAAATGGAGTTGAAGCATTTGTTAAATGAAAGACTAAATAGTTATTAAAGTTTAACCATAATTATTCAAGAAACAAATAATTATTAAAGATTTATAATAATTATTTAAAGGATATATAATGATAATTATTATTTTGAATAATAATTAAGGATAGATAATTATCTAATTGAATGTAATAAATATAAACCATTTATGATTTATTCAAGCATTTAAGCAATTAGTTTTTATTATAATGTTAAAAATGCTTTCACAAGTTTAAATAAATGAAATACAGTTATAGTTTAATAAAGTGCCAAATAGCATTTCTCATAAAGATTTATATTTTAATCTATGAGTTTTAAAGTTTATAAGTCTATAAATATTTTTAAATAAAGTTAAAGTATTTAAATAAGGTTTACAAGTTTAAAATTTGTTTAAAGTTTTCCATTTTTATAGTGTTTATAAGTTTGTATCTTTATGATTTTCTAATCTTGCATAAAAATACGTTTTTATTTTTATTGTTTGGAATAAATAAATCTTGCATTAAATGTTAAACTAAAGTTTATAAATAAATTTAATGTTAAAAAAAACCAAATAATATGCTTATATCATAATTTTTATTTTATTTTTATTTAGTTTAAATGTTTTCTGAAGCAAAAATAAAAATAAAAATTGAAATTAAGTTTATAAAGTTTTAATAGATTTTATAACAATTTTTAGAAAAATAAACTTTGATCACAAGTGGCAAAAAAAATGAAAATATCAAAACTGGGGCGAAACCGGCTCGAACCCGGGTCACGGACCGGGTCGAGCATGCACACACACACCAACCATCCCGACTACGGGTCTCGTTGGTTTATTATCCGAAAAAGAATTTGTTAAACACAAGTTGAATTTGCCCCCAATTCCCATATGAACCCTAGAATATAGATCCTCAAATTCGATTCGATTCACCCTCTGTTTATGGAATTAAACAGAGGGCTTTCGATCCATACATGTAAACGAAGCTTTTGGTGTTTGAATTTACCTGAAATGATATCGAATTGACCGAGATTTGGTTCGGACTTGGCGTCGGCGGTCGCGGCTAAAAATCGCGAAATGGAAGCACGATTGAATGAGATTGATACTTGAGAGAGTTTCGGGATGATGCTTATGAGGTGTAGGGATCGATATTTATAACCAATTCGGCATTGAATGCGCGAACGGGTAGGGGAAAATCGGTTGAGCCGATCGGAGTAAATACCGACATCACGCGTAGCCTCGGTTGAAATTAGTCATTATGGGATCTCGGGGACGGGTCGCATGCGTGAGTCGAACCCGAGGTTCACTGAATGTAGACGGGATTTCGCGTTTTCGGATAAAAGGGCTCAAAACCGGTTGATGTGGGATTCGAACTCGGGACCGGATTCTGGTTCTGGGAGTTTGGGATAGCTACACAACAGGTCCCTGAAGTTTGGAGTTTTTGGCATTAAATGATCAAGTGAAGTTTTTAGTTTAAAACAGATTTCGAGAATTGACGGTTTTAGTCCCCGGACTTTTTATAAAAATAATTATGTTATATCTTTATAAACACTACATAAGTTTTATTTCCTTTTTATTATTTTATACATTTATAAAATAATTTCTAAGATTTAACTTTATAAATTTATATAATTATAAATTCATAAGGTTTTTAATAATTTATTTATAAGGTATATACTCTTAAATAAGTCTCATATATATATATATATATATATATATATATATATATATATAACTCAAGTATTATTGTTTTTCTTAAATATATATCCATTAAATCAATATTTATTATTCAAGAAAATAGTTTTGATAAAATTTCAAGTTTTGAATTAATAGTACGTGCAAAGGTTTTAGGACAAGATAGGTCGGAAAAATACCGGATATTACAGTCTCCCCTACTTTAGGGAATTTCGTCCCGAAATTAGAGTAGAAGGGTTTAGTTCAGGATTTAAGTCTATGATACGCACAAGGATAATGAGAAAGATGCTCTACGTTCCTAGGTAAACAACGGGCTACGTTTAGAATCCTAACTGGAATGACAGGAATAAGATCACGCTCAAGTTTCTAAGTTTTCAAAGTCTGGGGTTGCCAAGAGTTTTTCTACGAAACATATAGTTCCATTGAAATGTAGGAAGATTCGTTTTCAAAAATGCATTCGAGAGAATATCTGCTGCATTTCCATTCAGGATTTCAAGAGAGATGCATCACTTAGGATGTATTCGATGATAGTTTAACGATTTGAGTTTGTAGACTATTACGTCTAAGGACTGCTACGGTACCTAAGTTCCGTGGCTACCTTTTACGATAAGTCTTAGATCATAGCACACGACAGAGTTCACTATGTCTTCCCATACGTTGATCTTCATACTTACGTGTGCACCCGCAAGCATTTAAATCGTCGCATAGTCCGCATAGGTCCTTCCGTTTGTGTGTGGATCAAGAAAGAGTACAAGAATTTGTTAAACTCATGACTAGTGTTTCCACGTAAGAGTGATCATTGATTAACGAGTCTCTTAGAGAGAAACGTCATTCAATGATTAAAGAGAGAAGAATGTGACAAGATTTAGAGTTTCAAAGTTTCCTCGTGATTGAATAAGAATACCTCAATCATCGAGTAGTTTAAAGTCTTTATAATTTCCTCGTGTTTGATCAAGAATACATCAAACCTTGAGTAGTTTAAAAGTCTCATACGTTCATCATGTTTGAACAAGCATACGTCAAACATGGAGTAGTTTAAAGTCTTATACGTTCATCATGTTTGAACAAGAATACGTCAAACATGGAGTAGTTTAAAGTCTCATACGTTCATCATGTTTTTGACAAGAATACGTCAAACATGGAGTAGTTTAAAGTCTCATACGTTCATCATGTTTGAACAAGAATACAAAACATGGAGTAGTTTAAAGTCTCATATGTTCATCATGTGTGAACAAGAATACGTCAAACATGGAGTAGTTTAAAGTCTCATACGTTCATCATGTTTGAACAAGAATACGTCAAACATGGAGTAGTTTAAAGTCTCATACGTTCATCATGTTTTGAACAAGAATACGTCAAACATGGAGTAGTTTAAAGTCTCATACGTTCATCATGTTTGAACAAAAATACGTCAAACATAGAATAGTTTAAATTGTGTTTGAACAAGAATACGTCAAACATAGAATACTTTAAATTGTGTTTGATCAAGAATATGTCAAACATAGAATAGTTTAAATTGTGTTTGATCAAGAATATGTCAAACATAGAATAGTTTAAATTGTGTTTGGACAAGAATACGTCAAACATAGAATAGCTTAAAGTCTCTTAGTTTAGCTTAAGTGTATAGAAGTATACGATTACGTTTTGAGTATAAAGTGGTTATCTAAATACTCTAGTGTTTAAGAGAGGTGTGGGACAGCGTTTGAAATAGGATTAACCGTCATACGCTTTCTCACAGAAAATTCGAGTTGTCCAGAAGATTAGTGGATCCCGATGTTTGGTTTAGATAGGAGTCAGGGGATGTACTCTGCTAGAGAGAGTAATGTCCTCCTTCCTGCTAGTGTCTAGTATCAAGAGTGAAGTTTCCTCGCATATATGAAAATGAACGTTTTATCAAGTCTTACAAGGCTTAGTTAGGACGAACACAAAAAGTTTTCGAGACTAGGAATCCAAGTATGAATTTGAAAGTAGGATAAGTCAGTTGATCACAAGTTTCAATATTAAGCTTTACATGATCCTTTATTGATCATGTTTAGTTTTAAGAATACGGGTTTGAGTATTTGTATAAGTTTTTGCATGACTCAAAAGTTTATGACCTCATAGTTGTGTATACGAAGTTTAATGTTTTTAATAACGTGCATTTAAGCTTTTAGTCTCCGTTGTGATTCATAGCAAATCCTTTACGTGACAAGGGTTGAATGAGGAAATTTTCCTAGCATAGGGTAATGGGAAAAGTTTCGATAAGGTTTATGATAGTGTGTTTACAAATGATTTATCTTGTTTCACAACAGCAGGTATAGTTTTCTTTTATATAGAGTGTAATTAGGATGTTTAAAAATGACGAGTTGGACATTGATAAATAGGATAAGTAAGACTTATGAAAAGGTATGTATGATTGTCAAACGAAAAGTTGGTCAAGTTTAGAAGTGTGAAGTATATATAAGGGTAAGGATCATAGTTGATTACGACAGTGGTTCGTAAGTCGTGTTGTTTTAAAAGGGTGCTTACGAATCAGAAGGTTTATTTAAGTTTTTATTCTTCAAGTATACGTATCACTTAGGGTTTTTATAGTTTAATGCCACGTTGTTAATTATCTCTAGTACTAACGTGAGCTACTCTTGACGAAAGTGTTTGGGTAGAAGTGTTAAGTTTGTAGTGCTAGAAGGAAAGTCAAGCTAGTAAGTGATAACAAGATAAATTTCAACATAACTTTCGTTGAATGTTTCAAAATTGGGACTTCTTGCCCTTACATAATACAATTTAAACGGAAAATTAAAGTGTGCAAGTAAGTTGATTTAATATGTTCAAAAGGGTTTTATAATACTGAGTTATCACAGTAATATTTTCAAAAATAGTTTTGATTGGAAGTTGATGGGCTAACGAAGAGAATTCTCGGAAGAAGGGGCGGGTCACGAGGACTCACTTATGTACCCTATTTCCCTAGCCAGAACTTCCTCATGGGCCTACAACTTCTCTCAGTTGTTGTCACCGATGTTTGGGTTTATGGTACTATGTCAAGGTTCATTGTGGGCTTAGAGTCTTTTAAATGTGGAGCTTGTTTATTTTATAGTAGGCTTCTTCTCTTGCGGGAAAGCGATCAGGTTACTAATTACTTTGTTAATGTACTTTAGGTTTAAAAGACGTTAAGTTTTGTTTACAAGAAACGGTGATGTGTAAGTTTTAAGGACGTATGAAGGTTTTGAGATTAAAAGTGTAACAAAGTTTTTGAGTTAGTCATAAAATGAAGTTTGCTTGAGTGACGAAAAATGAAATGAGACACAAGGGTTTCCCCTTATGTGCCAAGTTTATAAAATAATGAAGTTTGTAAAAGGACTTGTAGGATAATACATGGTTTTAAATGTGTTGGTGTTACAAGAATCATGAAGTTTAAGGATGTATGAACACTTTGAGATGTATAAAAGTGTCGCAAATGTTTGAGTGAGTTATCTAGAGTAGTTTGGTTGAGTGATGAAAATGAGATGAAACACAAGGGTTTCCCCTTAAGTGTTATGTTTATAAAATAAGGAAGTTTATAGGAGAATTTGTAGAGTAATACATAGTTTTAAGGGTTGTATTACAAAGATCACGAAGTTTGTTGGGTAGTATCTATAAATATAAGTTTATCTATGTAGTTTTTAAGTATAATCTCGTAAGAATTTCTCCTTGAAGGTAACTCCTTCAGGTCATGACGAGTAAGCATGCTGTCATGTGACAAGACGGGACTTAAGAATCATAGAATAAGGGTTATAGAGGAAAGTTTTTGAATCATGAATTTATGAGGTGTAAAGTATTTGAGGTGGTACTCATTTAGTGCATATCACTAAGTGAGTACTTTGAAATATCAAGAGAAATTTGAGCTCACAAATGTTTAGAGAAGTCGTGCATTCCTATAAGTGGGTACTCATCCCAAGAATTCCCAGGAAAGCATACGGGTCCAACGGTTGATTTGGATTTGTACGAAATGCTTTCCTTGACAGAATTTCCCAGAATACAGGTATCCACCCTTCCCGTCCGCACAAGTTCTCACACATTATCTAGAACTTAAATATTCTTGACGAGAGTTTAGTGGTGGCTTAGACTTGAAGCCTAAGAACGTGTCCTCGATGTAGTAGCCTCTTGTAGCACGTAGAATCTCCAAGCGTTCACGTATAAGAATTAATAATAGAATGAGGAGAAAGTTCCTAGTAAAGGACATGAGGTAACTCATGTTTAGGTCTCCTAAGTTATAGTCTAGGTCATGTGTCTAATAACCTAATTCCCTATAACCAAGGCTCTGATACCAATCTGTCACACCCCAACCGACGGCGGATTATACGTCGGGGCGGACGCAGTTGTTCAATAGCACAAGGTTGACTATTAAAGTTTCAATATTTCATTAATGAATAATTTAAGATTCAATACAAGGAAGAATAATACGAATACAATATTTAATTTAAGTAGTCTAGGTCCAAATCATCCTATGTAATCACGAATAAGTCTCATGATGTAAACCTGAAACATGTGAAAGAATCTGTCAACTACAAAATAGTTGGTGAGATACAAATGTTTTGACACAGTTTAACAAGTATTTGAAAAGTATTACAATTCACTATGATTCATGCATTCTATAATGTAAGTATGAGAAAACAATCATGTTAGACATTGTGCACTTCAACCCTCCAACCAAGTTTAGGCATAACCAGCAGGTTACCCTAATAACTCTCAAGTTTAAAGTTTAATTCAGTAACAATCACCAAGGGCTCCCCCCCGAAGGGGTCAATCAATTAAGGTGGATTGGTCAAATGCAATAGATCTATCATTGTTACTATAGGCTTGATCAAAGTTAATGAATGTGCTAGTTTTAAGTTTAATCTAAGCATACAAGTCTCAAGTGTAACATAAGAATAAGCATTTAGTCATAGTTGTACAAGAATTGTATAAGTTTAAAGTTTTGAACTTGTTTCACCCCAAAAGTATAGAAAGGAAAAAGGGGCTAAGTATACTCACATGGATTGATGAAGAGTATCCGATAAGAGTAAGTTTGCAAGACTTTGAGGGAGAATATCCTCACAATAAGCCTATGAATATAAGTCTAAAGTTTCAAGTATGATCTTATAAGTCTAGGACAAGAGTTCTAAGATTTGCAGGATTTTGACTAGGATTCCAAATGGGATGCGGGAATGATTGTGTTTACGAAGTTTTAAATCAAAGTTTCAAATAAGGGTTTTGAACGAATGACACAAGACTTGAATATCGAAGTTTAATAAGTTTATAGTTTAGAATGATTAAAATAATTATTCAAAAGTTTTACTACTATTAATTACACATGTTAAGTAATAATCAAAATAGTATTATAAGTATCCGTAAATGGAGTTGAAGCATTTGTTAAATGAAAGACTAAATAGTTATTAAAGTTTAACCATAATTATTCAAGAAACAAATAATTATTAAAGATTTATAATAATTATTTAAAGGATATATAATGATAATTATTATTTTGAATAATAATTAAGGATAGATAATTATCTAATTGAATGTAATAAATATAAATAATTTATGATTTATTCAAGCATTTAAGCAATTAGTATTTATTATAATGTTAAAAATGCTTTCACAAGTTTAAATAAATGAAATACAGTTATAGTTTAATAAAGTGCCAAATAGCATTTCTCATAAAGATTTATATTTTAATCTATGAGTTTTAAAGTTTATAAGTCTATAAATATTTTTAAATAAAGTTAAAGTATTTAAATAAGGTTTACAAGTTTAAAATTTGTTTAAAGTTTTCCATTTTTATAAAGTTTATAAGTTTGTATCTTTATGATTTTCTAATCTTGCATAAAAATACGTTTTTATTTTTATTGTTTGGAATAAATAAATCTTGCATTAAATGTTAAACTAAAGTTTATAAATAAATTTAATGTTAAAAAAACCAAATAATATGCTTATATCATAATTTTTATTTGATTTTTATTTAGTTTAAATGTTTTCTGAAGCAAAAATAAAAATAAAAATTGAAATTAAGTTTATAAAGTTTTAATAGATTTTATAACAATTTTTAGAAAAATAAACTTTGATCACAAGTGGCAAAAAAAATGAAAATATCAAAACTGGGGCGAAACCGGCTCGAACCCGGGTCACGGACCGGGTCGAGCATGCACACACACACCAACCATCCCGACTACGGGTCTCGTTGGTTTATTATCCAAAAAAGAATTTGTTAAACACAAGTTGGATTTGCCTCCAATTCCCATATGAACCCTAGAATATAGATCCTCAAATTCGATTCGATTCGATTCACCCTCTGTTTATGGAATTAAACAGAGGGCTTTCGATCCATACATGTAAACGAAGCTTTTGGTGTTTGAATTTACCTGAAATGATATCGAATTGACCGAGATTTGGTTCGGACTTGGCGTCGACGGTCGCGGCTAAAAATCGCGAAATGGAAGCACGATTGAATGAGATTGATACTTGAGATAGTTTCGGGATGATGCTTATGAGGTGTAGGGATCGATATTTATAACCAATTCGGCATTGAATGCGCGAACGGGTAGGGGAAAATCGGTTGAGCCGATCAGAGTAAATACCGACATCACGCGTAGCCTCGGTTGAAATTAGTCATTATGGCATCTCGGGGACGGGTCGCATGCGTGAGTCGAACCCGAGGTTCACTGAATCTGGACGGGATTTCGCGTTTTCAGATAAAAGGGCTCAAAACCGGTTGATGTGGGATTCGAACTCAGGACCGGATTCTGGTTCTGGGAGTTTGGGATAGCTACACAACAGGTCCCTGAAGTTTGGAGTTTTTGGCATTGAATGATCAAGTGAAGTTTTTAGTTTAAAACAGATTTCGGGAATTGACGGTTTTAGTCCCCGGACTTTTTATAAAAATAATTATGTTATATCTTTATAAACACTACATAAGTTTTATTTCCTTTTTATTATTTTATACATTTATAAAATAATTTCTAAGATTTAACTTTATAAATTTATATAATTATAAATTCATAAGGTTTTTAATAATTTATTTATAAGGTATATACTCTTAAATAAGTCTCATATATATATATATATATATATATATATATATATATATATACCTCAAGTATTATTGTTTTTTTTAAATATATATCCATTAAATCAATATTTATTATTCAAGAAAATAGTTTTGATAAAATTTCAAGTTTTGAATTAATAGTACGTGCAAAGGTTTTAGGACAAGATAGGTCGGAAAAATAGCGGATATTACAACAAGCTACAGTTTGAGCTGGAGGAGTAGCTTGTTGCTGTTGTTGTCTTGGTTGGGTTTGGTGAGCTTGTCTTGATTGAGGAGCTGCTGGGTTTGCCCTAGGTGCCTTGCATTCTCTAGCAAAGTGACCCAGTTGGTTACAGTTGTAACATCTTAGTTTGCTTTTATCCAAGCCAACTCTGGTGTTGGAGTTGTTACTTGGAATGGGTCTTCCGGTTCTAGAGTAGAACCTTTTTGCTCTTATAGAGAGCATGGCATACGAGTGCTGTATGTCCATTTCTTCTAAGTCATTTGGATGAAAGCATTCCAGATCCTCCTTGATAAAGGACATGTTGCTTGAGTTTTCATAAACAAAAGCAGCAGAGGTTGAGGTTTGAGGAGGAGCTTCTAGGAGAAATGGTGATGTGTTTGTTTGAGAGGTTAGAGTTTGGGGATGGGTGACTGTGACATTTCAAAGATTTTCGTTGCGAAATTTATCGTGTAAATATTAACATTTTATTTCAAAACATATACACGTATATTTAATCAAATTTATACAAATCGGTGTATTGGCAAATTTCAATTTAGATATTTTTAATTTAAAAAAAATATATATATATATTTGAAGGTTATAAACTATATAAATCATGTTATCAAATTAGATAATTTATATAAATAAATCAATGGTTTTCAATTTTATTAACCATTCAAAATGATTGATTTTAAATAAAAACATAAGTTTTATAAAATTCTATATGCTTAAGTTTTATTTGGTTTTATACAAATAGGTATCTTATTTTATGGATTTAAACTAATTAGAAATTTATAAATTTTAAAACTAATATAAAATTTTATATAAAAATCTAAGTAAAAAAAAAAAAAAAAAAAAAAAAAAAAAGAAGTTACATATTTAATAAAATAACCCATTTGAATAAGATGAATAACCTTATAAAAATTATTTATAATAATAATAATGAGTAAGTTTATAAAAACATTTAAAATATAATGTTAAAGTAAATTGATTTAAAAGAAATTAAATTAATTTATTTAATAAAAAGTTTAGGGTTCGTTTTGTAATTAACTAAACTAGAAGGTTTTAAAACTAAAATCGTTTGAGGGACTATTTCTGGACAAATGAAACCACAAGGATCCATCCGTAATTATTTTAAGGGTTGTTTCGAATTAAACCAAACTCCAGGGACCAAAACTGTCAATCCCCAAATCGCATTTCCGGTCACCCCTTTCCTTTGTCCGGCGGTCCAAGTTAATTTCCGGCGACCCGCTCGACAAGCCTGTCCCCTGCACCTCAACGCCCGACAAAAGCATCCCCGACTTCGTCTCCCCCACGCGAACTAGACCCCTCGACCAATTGGTCTCCCCAACACACGGATCGTCTGATCCTGTTGGTGGCCGAGAACCCACGCCCGAATTCAGGCCCGACAGGCCACCTCCACGCCTGTCGATGGTCTGGTTAGCTTCGTCTCGTCCAGAAGAATGTTCAGGCATGCTCAATTGCTTGTCTTATTATCGGGATTGGGCTCGGCTATAAATGGCCATATACAGACCTGCACGAGCTCGCCCACCCTCCTCCACCCACTCTCACCCCAAATTGAAGGCACCATTGCATTCGTCGACTCTGAGTGAAGCTTGGACCAGGATATCAAGGCCTGATTTCACCCCGAAGTCTGATTCCCGTTTTGGACATTTTCGATACAAAAGTCTCTGCCGACCAAGCCCTTCGCGACTGGGTTCGAGCCTCGATTCGATTCCTATACCTTCTGTTATCATCAGGTAACCTATTCCAGTCGAAATCTAGACAATCGCTCGATGATTACCGGGCAAACCCAATGTCCTCGGACACGGTCGCCGGTCACTGAGGTCCAGCGACTTGATTTTGCCTTGAATACTTAAATTAACCGGTACACACATAACCAGCGATGGGCAGTAGCCCGGCTGGTTATGCGTGTGTGTGTGCGAGTTAGAGGTCGCGGGTTCGAGCCTGCTGGCCTCCGGCCCAACCCCATTTTTATTCTGTTTTCATTTTTTTTATTTTATTTAATTATATTAACTTATTTTAATACCATTTTGATACAATAAATACAAAAACGAGTTGGTTTACGTGTTCGAATCGATTAAACTATATATTTTTTTTATAAACCATCCCATCCTTTTATATATAATATTTTTATAAAAAAAATTATTAAAATACATTTAATATATAAAATGTCCTTTATTTTTATAAATCTTGTAACATTTTTTTTATAAAATTATTAAAATACATTTAATATATATAAAATGTCCTTTGTTTTTATAAATCTTGTAACATTTTTTATAAAATTATTAAAATACATTTAATATATAAAATGTCCTTTATTTTTATAAATCTTGTAACATTTTTTATAAAATTATTAAAATACATTTAATACATAAAATGTCCTTTATTTTTATAAATCTTGTAACATTTTTTTTATAAAATTATTAAAATACATTTAATATATATAAAATGTCCTTTATTTTTATAAATCTTGTAACATTTTTTATAAAATTATTAAAATACATTTAATATATAAAATGTCCTTTATTTTTATAAATCTTGTAACATTTTTTTTATAAAATTATTAAAATACATTTAATATATATAAAATGTCCTTTATTTTTATAAATCTTGTAACATTTTTTATAAAATTATTAAAATACATTTAATATATAAAATGTCCTTTATTTTTATAAATCTTGTAACATTTTTTATAAAATTATTAAAATACATTTAATATATAAAATGTCCTTTATTTTTATAAATCTTGTAACATTTTTTATAAACTTATTAAAATACATTAAATATATAAAATGTCTCATTATTTTTATATGAACCTAGCATTATATTTTTTTATGAACTTGTTTAAATAAATAAAGACTTTTCTTTTATTTTGTTATTATTATATAAATACATTGAATATAATACTTGTTTAAAACAATACATATATATATATCCTTATAAGTTAAAGTTTTATAAAAAAAAAACCCATTATCATTCTATTTCTATACTTTATACAAATAAATATTAAAGAAAATTATATTAGAGCCTATATACATTAAATACAAATACACACCTATACGCATACAATAATACCCATTTGTCTACATAGGGTATCAACGTGCTTAGGCTTCCGCATACTTATCACCTACACGCGTGGACAAATACCCGCTTGCAAGGTGAGTTACATAGCCCCTATTTTTACATTTTTATACGTTTTGGGGTGAAACATTATACATGCTACTCACATTGTTTGTACGTGTTATACATGAGACTATATGTTTATTCTTTGGATGTACATACATTTAAACACAAGACAACCAACTGTAATATTGATAGATCTATTGTGCCTGACCAGCCCACCCGGTTAGGGTGTTTATTACTGCATACTCGGATATAACCGCGTGTTATATTCAATCATACCGGATATAGTGGGTAACTATATTCAAGCATACCGGACTTAGCTGTTGTGCTCTGTTCAAGCGCGTCAAACTCGGTTTGAATTGTGATTAAATAAATGTTACATCATATACTATGTTTAACAATATAAACAATGAGTTGCAAAACGATTTACAACCACTATTTACAGGAAATACTAAACCTATGTACTCACCAACTTTTTAGTTGACACTTGATTTAAATAATGTTTCAGGTTTGGATATGTGACTGCTTGCCGAAGATCTCTCCATTTAGGAACTATGGACCTAGTTAAATAAATTAATGTTTTGAACTAGACTAGGTTATTTGAAATGTATTGTATTTGGAACTTGTTGTCTTTAAATTAAAGTAATGAATTATGCAACCTTTAGTATCATGCGCTTTTGAACAATCATCACTTTGTCCGCCTCGATGATTCCGCCATCGGTCGGGGTGTGACAGATTGGTATCAGAGCCATGGTTATAGGGAATTAGGTTATTAGACACAATGACCTAGACTATAACCCTAGGACTCCCTTTTTATGTGTTATGTGCTAAATGATTAATTGCTATGTGAATTATTTGTAGTTAGGAATTGCCTGAATTTTCCCGAGTTTGGTACATGAGACTTATACACATACATACAAGATTTTGATACATGATACATACTATACATACACATTTGATCAACACACTTATGCAAACAAATACACTACATATCCTTGTCCATACTCTCTCCTAATCCTTATAAATCGCAACATCCCTACACGTTTTATACTCATGGACTCTCAAATCTATTAAAATCTTGAAAATCTCGTCAACGACTTAATTTCCCGAAATCAGTAAAAGACACGTGCAATCTGGAAGGGTGACACCTGTACATTGGGTTTTCTGTCTAGGAAAGCATTTCGTATAAATCCAAATAAACGGACCCGTATGCTTTCCTGGGAATTCCTGAAGTGAGTGTTTACCTATAGGCTAAAGCATGTCTCTTTGAAAGTTTTGGGGAATTATTTAACGTTGATAAGTCAATGTATTCGCAAGGATACAATCCGAACTTGAACTCAAAATCTGGGGACATTATAGCAAAATAGGAAAAACTAGACGAACATGCAAACAAATCATTGTTTCGGGTGCACACGTAATAACAATTTGTAGTGCATGCAAGTCCCGGCAATTCCTATTACGCGAATAATGACCTATAACATCATGTTCTATCCGGAATAGATGACTTAGTTTCCCCCCATCAACCTAGAATAAATACACATGCACTGGCACGCGTCATGATGAATCCCGTTTTTCTGCTTACATTATTTCCCGCTATAACTCATATATATCCATCTTATCTAAAATATCATTGTCTTTTCTTATGGTGTTAGAATGCCTCCTCGACATGCTAACTCTAGCAACTCCAACGTTGACCTTGCTGCACTACTTACTCAACTAGTAGGCCAAATGATCCAAGCTAACAACAATGGTAATGGGTCTAATACGCAAGGGAAGGGTGCAAACCCACCATACTGCACATTCAAGCATTTCAATTCTTGCAACCCCACCAAATTCTTCGGGACAGAAGGTGCTACTAGCCTTCTTCAATGGTTTGAAAGTATGGAGAGTACTTTCCTAAACAGCGGTTGTCCCGACGTCCTCAAAGTCCGTTATGCTGCCAGCGTCTTCCAAAAACGAGCACTCACCTGGTGGAACGGTGGGAAGCGTACTCGAGGCAACGAATCTGCTATGTCCTTGTCTTGGGACGAAATGAGACGACTTATGACTGACGAGTTCTGTCCTCGCAACGAAATGAGGAAGCTCGAAGCTGAGTTTTGGGATCTCACCCAAGATAGCGGAGAAAATTTGGCTTACACCACTCGTTTTCAAGAACTAAGTCTGCTCGTGCCCCACATGGTTACTCCCTTAGCACGGAGAATTGAGAAATATATAGGTGGACTGCCTATGCCAATCCAAGACACCGTATCGGGAAGTGATCCCTCCACTCTCGGGGACGCTATCCGTTTATCTGCTGTATTGACTGACAATCACGTCAAAGCGGGTACCTTATCTAGGAAGAGTACCAAGAAGGTGGTCGACAAAGCTGCTACTTCTGTGTCCGACAAAGACGAAGAGCTCAAATCTTCCCATCATGATAGGAAGCGCAAGGCCCAAAACTTTGCGGCCATCATTCCTGCCATACCTATGACCCAAGTTACTCCTACGGGTCAAATTCCGAGAAACTATGTAGGTTCATTTCCCCGATGCCCTACTTGCAAGTATCACCATGCCCCGCATGCTGCATGCCGTCTATGCTCAAAATGTGGACGCTATGGGCACGTTGTTACTACTTGCCGTGCTCGCACTATCGTTAATCAAGCTACTCAAGGCAATCATTCAATGCCTCTCACTGTCACCTATGGACGGGCCTGTTACGAATGTGGAGACCCAAACCACTTTCGGAACCAATGTCCAAGACTTCAAAATCAAGGTGGTCCTCGTGGACGAGCCTTTAATATAAATGCTAACGAGACTCCGGCCAATGACGACACTGTTAACGGTACGTTCCTTTGTACACTATCTTTATACATCCGATTTATTCAATATTCATGCCAATAGAAAAATTGTGTCTCTTGCTTTTAACCAACTGTTTGCTAAACCATCAATCAATCTTGATAACTCGTATATCATGGAAATAGCGGATGGGAAATCCATTGCTATGAGTTTTATAACCCGTAATTGCATATAACAGCTATGCTATCACCATTCATCTCATTCCTATACTTTTGTGAGACAAACCTATTAGGTTTAAACTCGGTCATACAACTTGCTAGCTCTGTTAAAGTTTACCTAAATTGTTGAAGTTCCAAATCCTAGTAATTATGCGCGGGGAATCCCCGGTATATCAAAGGGGTGGTGGGTTAGCCGCTGGTACACCCTATACATAAACCCACTTGATATAACGAGTATAAACCGTGCATAAGTACTAAGAGGAGGACCGGTTTTAGAAAATGTTTTTGCAAAATTTGAAAATATGAACACCCGTGGGGTGGAGTTTTAAAGGAAAATGCCATGTCACAAAGTGATTGGCACCAATATTGTTAAATCTGGGTTCTAGTAGTTTACATTCATGCATTGTACGAACAATTGTATGCATAAATCTCATTATACTATTAGATCAACTAATTGACAACTCGACTCGAATTAGCATCGTCATCCGTTATCATACGATATTTCCCCGCTGAATCTTTCTCTTGTGAAGTAATTCCATTCTAAGTCTATTGGCACCCCTTTTCCCGTTCCCATAACCTTCGCTAATCGAATTTCGGGACGAAATTCCTTCAACTTGGGGAGACTGTGACATTTCAAAGATTTTCGTTGCGAAATTTATCGTGTAAATATTAACATTTTATTTCAAAACATATACACGTATATTTAATCAAATTTATACAAATCGGTGTATTGGCAAATTTCAATTTAGATATTTTTAATTTAAAAAAAATATATATATATATATTTGAAGGTTATAAACTATATAAATCATGTTATCAAATTAGATAATTTATATAAATAAATCAATGGTTTTCAATTTTATTAACCATTCAAAATGATTGATTTTAAATAAAAACATAAGTTTTATAAAATTCTATATGCTTAAGTTTTATTTGGTTTTATACAAATAGGTATCTTATTTTATGGATTTAAACTAATTAGAAATTTATAAATTTTAAAACTAATATAAAATTTTATATAAAAATCTAAGTAAAAAAAAAAAAGAAAAAAAAAAAAAAAAAGAAGTTACATATTTAATAAAATAACCCATTTGAATAAGATGAATAACCTTATAAAAATTATTTATAATAATAATAATGAGTAAGTTTATAAAAACATTTAAAATATAATGTTAAAGTAAATTGATTTAAAAGAAATTAAATTAATTTATTTAATAAAAAGTTTAGGGTTCGTTTTGTAATTAACTAAACTAGAAGGTTTTAAAACTAAAATCGTTTGAGGGACTATTTCTGGACAAATGAAACCACAAGGATCCATCCGTAATTATTTTAAGGGTTGTTTCGAATTAAACCAAACTCCAGGGACCAAAACTGTCAATCCCCAAATCGCATTTCCGGTCACCCCTTTCCTTTGTCCGGCGGTCCAAGTTAATTTCCGGCGACCCGCTCGACAAGCCTGTCCCCTGCACCTCAACGCCCGACAAAAGCATCCCCGACTTCGTCTCCCCCACGCGAACTAGACCCCTCGACCAATTGGTCTCCCCAACACACGGATCGTCTGATCCTGTTGGTGGCCGAGAACCCACGCCCGAATTCAGGCCCGACAGGCCACCTCCACGCCTGTCGATGGTCTGGTTAGCTTCGTCTCGTCCAGAAGAATGTTCAGGCATGCTCAATTGCTTGTCTTATTATCGGGATTGGGCTCGGCTATAAATGGCCATATACAGACCTGCACGAGCTCGCCCACCCTCCTCCACCCACTCTCACCCCAAATTGAAGGCACCATTGCATTCGTCGACTCTGAGTGAAGCTTGGACCAGGATATCAAGGCCTGATTTCACCCCGAAGTCTGATTCCCGTTTTGGACATTTTCGATACAAAAGTCTCTGCCGACCAAGCCCTTCGCGACTGGGTTCGAGCCTCGATTCGATTCCTATACCTTCTGTTATCATCAGGTAACCTATTCCAGTCGAAATCTAGACAATCGCTCGATGATTACCGGGCAAACCCAATGTCCTCGGACACGGTCGCCGGTCACTGAGGTCCAGCGACTTGATTTTGCCTTGAATACTTAAATTAACCGGTACACACATAACCAGCGATGGGCAGTAGCCCGGCTGGTTATGCGTGTGTGTGTGCGAGTTAGAGGTCGCGGGTTCGAGCCTGCTGGCCTCCGGCCCAACCCCATTTTTATTCTGTTTTCATTTTTTTTATTTTATTTAATTATATTAACTTATTTTAATACCATTTTGATACAATAAATACAAAAACGAGTTGGTTTACGTGTTCGAATCGATTAAACTATATATTTTTTTTATAAACCATCCCATCCTTTTATATATAATATTTTTATAAAAAAAATTATTAAAATACATTTAATATATAAAATGTCCTTTATTTTTATAAATCTTGTAACATTTTTTTTATAAAATTATTAAAATACATTTAATATATATAAAATGTCCTTTGTTTTTATAAATCTTGTAACATTTTTTATAAAATTATTAAAATACATTTAATATATAAAATGTCCTTTATTTTTATAAATCTTGTAACATTTTTTATAAAATTATTAAAATACATTTAATATATAAAATGTCCTTTATTTTTATAAATCTTGTAACATTTTTTTTATAAAATTATTAAAATACATTTAATATATATAAAATGTCCTTTATTTTTATAAATCTTGTAACATTTTTTATAAAATTATTAAAATACATTTAATATATAAAATGTCCTTTATTTTTATAAATCTTGTAACATTTTTTTTATAAAATTATTAAAATACATTTAATATATATAAAATGTCCTTTATTTTTATAAATCTTGTAACATTTTTTATAAAATTATTAAAATACATTTAATATATAAAATGTCCTTTATTTTTATAAATCTTGTAACATTTTTTATAAAATTATTAAAATACATTTAATATATAAAATGTCCTTTATTTTTATAAATCTTGTAACATTTTTTATAAACTTATTAAAATACATTAAATATATAAAATGTCTCATTATTTTTATATGAACCTAGCATTATATTTTTTTATGAACTTGTTTAAATAAATAAAGACTTTTCTTTTATTTTGTTATTATTATATAAATACATTGAATATAATACTTGTTTAAAACAATACATATATATATATCCTTATAAGTTAAAGTTTTATAAAAAAAAAACCCATTATCATTCTATTTATATACTTTATACAAATAAATATTAAAGAAAATTATATTAGAGCCTATATACATTAAATACAAATACACACCTATACGCATACAATAATACCCATTTGTCTACATAGGGTATCAACGTGCTTAGGCTTCCGCATACTTATCACCTACACGCGTGGACAAATACCCGCTTGCAAGGTGAGTTACATAGCCCCTATTTTTACATTTTTATACGTTTTGGGGTGAAACATTATACATGCTACTCACATTGTTTGTACGTGTTATACATGAGACTATATGTTTATTCTTTGGATGTACATACATTTAAACACAAGACAACCAACTGTAATATTGATAGATCTATTGTGCCTGACCAGCCCACCCGGTTAGGGTGTTTATTACTGCATACTCGGATATAACCGCGTGTTATATTCAATCATACCGGATATAGTGGGTAACTATATTCAAGCATACCGGACTTAGCTGTTGTGCTCTGTTCAAGCGCGTCAAACTCGGTTTGAATTGTGATTAAATAAATGTTACATCATATACTATGTTTAACAATATAAACAATGAGTTGCAAAACGATTTACAACCACTATTTACAGGAAATACTAAACCTATGTACTCACCAACTTTTTAGTTGACACTTGATTTAAATAATGTTTCAGGTTTGGATATGTGACTGCTTGCCGAAGATCTCTCCATTTAGGAACTATGGACCTAGTTAAATAAATTAATGTTTTGAACTAGACTAGGTTATTTGAAATGTATTGTATTTGGAACTTGTTGTCTTTAAATTAAAGTAATGAATTATGCAACCTTTAGTATCATGCGCTTTTGAACAATCATCACTTTGTCCGCCTCGATGATTCCGCCATCGGTCGGGGTGTGACAGTGACGATGGGAGGATAATAGTTGCTGGAACTAGGACCTGAGTGGTCAGAGTGGAGGGCAGAAGAGGTGGTGGTGGATGTTGAGGCTGTTTGGTAGCTTAAGCTTCTTTCTTTTGCCTGAATCATCTCTAGCTCATAGGTTTTTAGCATACCAAAGAGCTCAGTCATTTGGAGAGTCTTTAGATTCTCAGTTCTTCTGATGGACACCGTGTAGAGTGTCCAGCAACTAGGTAGAGACCTGATGAACTTCTTGAGAATGTCTTCATTCTCCAGCTTCACCTTTGAGCACTACAGCTCACCTACAAGATAAGTATATATCTTATATAAAACAGTTACAGACTCACCTTCCTTTCAGACGAAGTTTTCATACTGCTGCTTCAGGATGTCTCTTCTGTTTTCTTTGACTTCCTCTGAACCAGCAAACATTTTTTCAAGAGCCTCCCATAGCTCCTTTGCAATTTTGTAACCTCTGAAGTTGTGAAAAACTTCATTTGGTAAGCATATTTGGATGGCTCTCAAGGCTTTGAAATCTACCTCCATTTTCTTGATGTCTTCATCAGAGTACTTGGAGGTTTCTTTGGGAACCAGTGTACCTCCGAAATCAGCTGAGGACACCATGGGTATGTATGGTCCATCTTTAATGGATTTCCACATCACATATTCCTGATAGCAGAAGAAGCTTTCCATTATGTTCTTCCACATATCGTAGTCTTCCCCAGACACCAGTCTTGGTGGCCTGTTGAGGCTTCCGATATCTTAAAATCCATTGTTTTGAGCCATTTTGTTTGATTAGCTGATAGTTAGAGACTTTAACAAAGAGATAGTTTGGAATAGAACCAGAGAGTGATTAAATAAGTGTGAGTTTGTTTAATCTGTGAGCCAAAGCTCTGATACCACTTGTTGGTTCTATTCCAGTTGAGATTGGCGGAAACAATCACAACTTAATCAAAGTAAACAAGTAAACACAAGAAGTACTGATAAATGCAATTTGTATTAAGCTTCAATGGTTACAAGATTACAGAGAGAACTCTAAGAAAAGCACTAAGGTACAATGACTCTAAGTACTGCTTATATAGTAACTTAGAATCAAGACAGACCCTTGATTCTAAGGATCAGATCTAACATAGACCGTTGATCTTGTATTGAAGCTATTCTACATGTACAGACACTAATAATAACTATGCTAGTTAACTTTATTCAAACATCTTCTAAGGCATCATTGCTTGCATGCTTGGAGAAGAGCGTTGTTGCCTTTTATTGTCTTGTACCAATGACATTCTTTCTGCGTGGAGTGTGTCAGTGTAGCAGCAGAAAGTTGTCAGTGGTAATGGTTGCTTTATCAAGAACAGTCAGCTGCAACGTTTGATCTTCAGTGGAGATGGCTATCAGCTGCAACTTTGGAGATCAGCAGCATATGCCTATCAGCTGTAACTTTGGTCTTCAGCAGATAAGGCCTATCCGCAGCAGATTTGTTCTTCAGCAGAAGAAAAAGTATCCGCTGCAGATAAGCTTATCCGCAGCAGTTTGTTGGTCAGCAGCAATCTCTGAGGTAAGCAGCATTTGTACTTAGAGAATTTTGTAGCCATCTGTCTTTATTTCTACAGTAACACTCGGACTGTAATAGGGCTGATGTGTCACATATTTGAGACACAAGTTTACGTGTTTCTAATGTACACTTACCAAGTTACAAATTAATGGATTACAATATTAGCTAATTACTTTATTTCAGATTCGGATTAACTGATTACTTAACATATCTTCTATTAATATATTATTTAACCGATCTTAGATTAACATATTACTTAACGGATTTTAGATCGACATACTACAGATTAACCAGATTACACCGGTTAGCGGATTTCAGAATTTCCAACTACAGACCTATTAATAGAATAGCATGTTACATATTACCGATTTTAGATTTCATATTAACACGTCAGACTAACACGTTAAAGAACACATGTCATATTTTAGAATTCGATGAACGGGTCACACCGTTTAAGAAAACTCAGATAAAGATATCCATATTAAATGTTAACATTTCGTATTATCATTTTTCGGACAAATCAATGCATATGGATTATCGAAAATACCCAATGAGCAAGATAACGTAACAGAAATAGTAATCATGGTGTACTTAGGGCTGTAGACCCTAAGTACTAGATGTGTGCGATGGGGGTATTGACATACACTCACCATCCACCAGATACAAAACTATTCTAGAATCGATCCATACGCCTCCTAACAGATAACTGATGTGGCCAAGTGCTTGTCTGAGCACACATATATAACAAATATATTGGAGACGCCGTGGTCTAATCACACCACCACAAATGGTGCCAAGTCATCGATGCCGCAATGACAAGTCTATGGAACCTCCATAGAAAGTGTTGCTTGGGTATCAGAATTCATATTACAGATCAGATAGTACAATTAAAAAAAATTAAAAGTAAAATAAACCACTTAGTCATGCAAAGCATAAATAATGGTCATGCAATAATAAGGTAAATACAATTAAATGAAAAGTAACCTAATTTCTATCGAGCAACTAGTTGAAGAAGCTTAATTATGGTCATGCATAAACTTATAAAAGCATAGCGAACAAGAAGACTAAATCCTAACTAGGCAAGTATGGAATTTCACAGACGGAACAGTAAAATCAGATATCAGATGTAAGCGGATACAGAATTCTACCTAGTGCAAATAACCATAACGGACGGATAGATAAAAACGGAGTGTTGCAGAATTTTATGATAAAAATAAAATTAACTGGAAAATAAATTGTGATCCGCTACATATAGTAGATTGAATTTGATTATTCGTACCTTAAACAGCAGCTACAATCAATATGACGAAGCTAAATCTTTCCCAGTTACGAAAACCTACTTTTGCGAATCAGAAACATATCAAACTGCAGGAGTTCGTAGAAGCAAAAGGGCAGCTGCTGTTACAATGGTCAACGGAGTCCGTACAACAGTTCTGCCTCGCATGAACTGATTGAATGGGGCTGATTTTTTGGTGGTGGGTGTGCGGTGGTGATTCACGCTAATTCACTAATTATAGCTTTGTGAGCGGACAAAGAGATTGACAGCACGAGAAGAATTAGTAGATGATTTGCGAGACAGATGGGGAGCCACATAAACGTTATAATTCAAGATTCACCAATCGGTTCTATCATTTTGGAAACTAACAATCGAATAGAAAATTTAAAGATGTGAATTGAAATCCCAATTTACATATGGGAGTCAAGGAAGGCGTCGATTGAAAGGTGGCGGATTTTCTGACGATATTTGCGTTTCACAACATCTTCCCAAAATCAATTTTCATGATGTACTATTATTTTTATTTAATAGCTTATTAGGTTAGAATCTCGTGTATTATACGAGATGAATAAACCTAATGTTATATACTTAGTAATAAAAAGTTTATGTCTTTAAAAACTCGTGTATTACACGGGTTGCCCGTGTATTACACGAGTTGTATAAAATATAATGTAATCTGTTAACACATACACTCGTCAAAATATGTCTTAAAAAATGTAATTTGATTTGACAGTTATAAATTATGTTAGGTTAATTTTTAAAACATTTTTTTTCAACTTGGTAGTAATTTTTTTGTAATTGATAAATGTTAATTCATATTAAATTCATTTGGTTAACGATATAATAACTATCCATAATTAAATTTATATTAAATATTTAAAAATATATTTTTTTAATATCATTATTTAATAGGAGATAGAAGCGAAAAAAACATGCTGATAATTCACTAGAAAATGACACGTCCCCATAAGATTTTTATATACTAGTATAAAGATTTAACATGATATTTAATATAATCACAATAATTTTTATTATTTATATTTTCAAATATCAGGATATCACACACACACAGAGAGAGAGAGAGAGAGAGAGAGAGAGAGAGAGAGAGAGAGAGAGAGAGAGAGAGAGAGAGAGAGAGAGAGAGAGAGAGAGAGAGAGAGAGAGAGAGAGAGAGAGAGAGAGAGAGAGAGAGAGAGAGAGAGAGAGAGAGAGAGAGAGAGAGAGAGAGAGTATGTATGGATGGATGGGGCGGTTATTGTACAAAAGCTTATTTCCGTGCAAAGCGTAGAAAGCCAACAAAATGTGACACGTGTACTCATCCATATATAATTACGTACCAGGTGTACGTAATTACATACCAGTTTATGTATAATAATTGCACTGTTATAATTGTTCAAAATGATGCATAATTACACAATTACGTATCACGTACATTATTATGTACCACGTTAGAAAAAGTTGATTTAAAAAATATAACAATGTTATATTCAAATTAAAAATAATAAAATTATGTATTTTATGGTACATTTTTTTAAATTAACAAAGCATATAAAAGTTACTAGATTTTAAAAAATATTTTTGTGAAACTAGATTTAACCCCAAAAGCAGTCAAGAATGGTGACTATTCTTTTTTTTTTTCTTTCATTTCAGCCCTATTTATGCAACTATTATTTAAGATCTTAGGACCACTTAATCTTAACCATTGAATAAGTATGATCAATGGTCCCTTCGTACCATTTTCACTCTTTGCATTTGAGACTTCGCATATATATATATATGTGTGTGTGTGTGTATTATCGTACAAAGAATCTTATCATACGAAGGATACGAAGCCATCGGGATACTATCGCGCCCTTTGGCGAGGGGTAAATCCGCCCGCACCAAAACAACGCATAAAAATTACATGCGTAATTATAAATTATGCACACTATAAATAATTACGTAACCATAAACAACTAATTACTCACAATAATAACGCAAAATATATAAATAATTACGCAGCGTATAGGATAATTACACAACGTATTTGAGAAGTACGCGACGTATATGATAATAATGCAACCTATGTTTATAATCACGCTCTGTAATAACTACGCACGATATATGCACAACACATCAACGATTTTTTTAACGTCGATATTTTTGTGAAAAAAGTATAGTAATATTATTTTTAAATTAAAGAGCATAAATTGTTCGATTTTATGATGTTATTTTTTAAGTAACGTCATATAAAAAAGTTATCTACGTTTTAAAAAATGGGGAAACTTTGAAATTCAATAATGATAGGCTATTCTAATTTTACTCAACAGGCCATTTTCAAGCTTAAAACATTGATGACGTGACACCCTCTTTAACTCAACCCTTGATTTTCTTGGTCAAGGGTCCAAAATCCTTCTTACACTTTGTAGGATAATGACCTTTTGTTTGTGTGCATGTATATATATATATATATATATATATATATATATATATATATATATATATAATATATATATATATATTACTACACACATTATAAGAATAGGGTGAGGTTCATAAGAAAACCTCTATTTTATAAGAAAACCAAGAAAACTCATATCAACCATTGATCATGACTGATCGATGGCTCTAATCAATTGATGGAAAATTGATAATAAAAAACCCAAGAACAAAATAAAAAAAAAACATAACCATTGATCAAATTGAAGTTTCAT
Organism: Smallanthus sonchifolius; assembly: GCA_023525975.1. Classification (NCBI taxonomy): domain Eukaryota; kingdom Viridiplantae; phylum Streptophyta; class Magnoliopsida; order Asterales; family Asteraceae; genus Smallanthus; species Smallanthus sonchifolius. The sequence continues at coordinate 94,329,498 of CM042021.1, read as the reverse complement.
ATATGTGAACTAGGGTTTACATATATGTAAACAAGTGATTGCATATATGTAAGGCATTATCATCTTCAGTTCATTATCATCTTCATCAAGTTACATATATGTAACTCGTCTTCTCTGTCTTGAAACTTGGCTAGGTACCTACCATCACGTGTAACCTTTGTTCTTCACCTTCTATGTTCGTTCTTTACCTTCGTTCTTCACCTTTAACCTTTGTTCGGTGTTGTTGGTTTTACCCCTACGAGAGCTAGTACATAAAAAAAATCAAAACTCACCTTCAAGAATCAGTTTAGGTTTGTCGGACTTCCATGAACAATCGACCTTCAATATCTTTTTTCGGTTCTTCAATGTCTTCTATTTCCATGAACAATCGGTGGTCTAGGGTTTCGTTTCCTAATAAATCACACCTCGAGTATCTCATCTTTCTTCGATCGGCTTGGCTTCTTTTGGTCTTCTATTTCTGTTCTTCGTTTAATCAGTGTTTAACGATTTTTATTATTTGCTTTTGGTTAGTCTTCGGTTTCTAATCTTTGTTCAACTGTTTATGTTCTTCGATTATGGTGTATGGTGTTCAATGATTCCAGATCTTCTATCGTATATTTCGAGAGAGAATGAGATAACTTTAGTCAACAAACTAATTAATTAAGGAGAGAATAAAGGAAATCAGAAAATAAAAAATAGATAACTACCAAAATTAAAGTATGTCAAGATTATTTAATTAGCCTTCTAAATAAAAAAAGAAAAATTTAAAAGAAAATATTTGTATTGGTTCAGAGGAGTTTTTTTGATTTTCACATAATTTTACAGTTTTCTTATGATTCCCCTCTATAAGAATGTTACTACAACAAATTATATAACTTTAAAATTAGAGTAAATTACATTTTTCATCCTTTATGTTTATACCATATTCAGATTTCATCCTTAAACTAAGTAAATAAAAGAAATCGTCATTTATGTTTTAAAAAGTTTGCATGTTTCATTATTTTCACTAACTGATGTTAAATTTTCTGTTAGTATTTTATGTAATTCCTGTTTTACCTATAGCCCTTTAATTAAATATATATATATATATATAGTAAATTACAAATTATATCCTTTAAGTTTATATAAAATTGCAGGTTATGTCTTTTGTCTTAAAAAATTACACTGAATGTCCTTTTTTTGAAACCTTTACACACATTTAGTCATTTCCACTAACTTGAGTTAACTTTTTCTGTTAAGTCTAGTCCACATGAGGGTAATATGGTCTTTTTAACCTATAAAGGACATAAAATGTAATTTTATCTAAAATAAATATTAACCCTTTTATTTAAAAAAAATAGAAAATATAAGATCAATCTCTCTCCTCATCTTCATCATCTTCTCCAATCTTAATCTATCTCCTCATCTTCTCCAATTTTAATCTCTTTCTAATGGTACCTGTACACATCGAGTAATCTCATTAGCATTCCAAGTCTAGTTTCTTATTAGCACAATTTTCAAGTACAGTTGAAGACCCCAACATATTTTAAATTGGAAGCATAATTATCAAGTACAGTTTCATCCCCCTTTCAAACAATAGGGATATATATTGCCCTTCAAAACCAACTGATGAAAATATGAAGACCCCAACACCCCTTTATCACACACACAGTCATATTAGAGAAAAAAAAATCTCATTTTCATTGAGCTTAATCAATTGATTTCAGCCCTTGAATCGCATAAACAAGAGTCGTTTGGATCTTGCATCAGTTCGTTTGATTGATTACAATACCTTAAAACGTGAAATCTGTTGTAGAAATTGCAGAAAAACGGATTGAAATTCTTGGATACTCTGAAAGGCGTGTGATCACTTTCAGATCAAAACTATTTGGTGGTTCACCCAAATGTTTGATCGGATACAAATCAGAGTTTAAAAAACACCAATATGGAGATTTGTGATGTATGTTGTCTAAACCAGAGTGAAAATTCGTATGATCAATCAAGAGTTAAATCTGGGAAATCAGATAACTGCTAAAGGCAGTTATCTCTTTTAATTTCAAATTCAAATTCGAATTTAATTAAATCCGCCTAATCTCTTGACAACAAATTTTATAGAATAGCTCGATCCCAGCCAGGGGCTCTGCCCCTTGGACCCCGCCTGGGGCTGCCGCCCCTTGGACCCCGCTTCCAGGGGCGCTGTCCCTGGACCCCCATTATATTATGATAAACTCAAATAAGCGTGCACTCCGTACCTCCTAACTTATTTGATATTTATGATAATATGTATTGATCAAACAAGTTAATCCAAATACACTAAAATATCTAACAAAATCGACGAACATAACTGAGATTTGGGCTGATGGGAAAAGGGATCGCACTCCAAAAACTTGTTGGATCCTCTGTTTGGGCGGAGAAACACAACGATATCCTTGATTTGGGTAATCAACGGTGGTCTATATAAAATTGCAGGTTGGTACCAAGTGATTTTGTTTTAGGATACATTTTCTTTGTATTTGAGATTGCAGAACTTGAATATGAAAATCACCTTACTTTCAAGAAATGAAGATTGGTTAAGAAGGATTCATATTACAGTGACACCTTATCTATAGAGATTTTGGTGGTGAAGATGATGATAACTTGTGAGAGTCTAATAACAAAGGTGAGAATTTTATAACCATGTGATAGTTGTTGCAAGAATTGAAGTTGGAAAATTATTCAGATCTTAAGAATTGTGATATTATTTGGGGAGGATTAAGTTCAAGTGGGTTGGTGATGGAGTGTGTTTGAGGTAGAAATGAGAGAAATTTATGAACACCGGAGAAATTAAAGTTCGGATTTTTTAGTTTTTAATTTGGAGAAATTGATGAACTTTGGTTGAAGAAGGAATGGTTTTCTATTGAGAGAGAGAGGTGGTAGAGAGCGGGTGAGATTTTTTTGGATTTATGTATTTTTTTATTTCTTGTTCAAAATCTTTTGTTTTGATTTAATAAATTTTTATAGTAAATTACACATTTCGTCCTTATAAGGTAAAAAGACACATTATCCTCATGTGTAAGGCACGTGACTGGATTTAACAGAGAAAGTTAACTTCATTTAGTGGAAAGTACTCAATGTGTGCAAAGGTTTCAAAAAAAAGGACATTCAGTGTAATTTTTGAAACCAAATGACATAACCTGCAATTTTATATAGACTTAAAGGAAAAAATTTGTAATTTACTCATATCTTTATCTTTATATATAATAAATAAGAAAGGTTGAGCCACTTGTCATCATTTAAAGCATTCATGTACACTTGGCAAGTTTTGACATATTATCTGACACTTGGCATGATTTAAAGTTATGTTTCATACGGGTCTAACCCATTTCCCTTTCTTTACCCGGTTTCAAATTTGAAACCCTACACCTGCCACTTCTACAGCTGTTTCTCTTTCTCCCTTCAACACATCTTCACTTTGGATCTTCTCATCTTCAACCCTAAACCCCCTAGCCGCCACAACCACCATCGGCTGCCCCTGCCATCTTCCACCCTACAGTCATTAGAGATTGTCTTCACCATCTTCCTCCACCCGCTATCCCCTTCTTCCTGCTCTCACCCACCGAGCACCTCCACCCGCCATCCCCTTCAACTTCTCATCTTCAACCCTAAACCCCCTAGCCGCCACAACCACCATCGGCTGCCCCTGCCGCCACAACCACCCTACAGTCCTTCGACATCGTCTTCACCTGACGATAGATTGTTGCCCCTGACGATCGATTACTGCCGTTCCAGATTACAACATCCACTCAACATGTTAGTTTCAAGATCTCACTAATACCTCATCATCGCCATTTTCATCTTTGTTTTTAATATACTTTTTCATTGTTTTTTTTTTGTTGAATCTTGAGTATTAATAGTATTGTCTTTTGGTTGATAACAATTGATTGTTATACTATTAATATTGTTTATAAGCTATTATTATAACCGTAATATGAATAAAAATTAAGAAAAAAGCCTCTAACAGATGGTCAAATACTCAAATAGGTGTTTATGTCTGTAATATGATAAATTTATAGTTAATTTGAAATTGAATATTAGTGATGGGTATTGGTGATGGGTCTTCCTGCATACTTGAGTATTGGTGATGGGTAATGGTGGTAATTAGACTGATAATGACTTATACAGATAAGAATTTACCTAAATTATGTACTATCACTATCTAACCAAGTTACTTTATACTTTAGGTTAAATTCAGGACACCTAAAAACAAAATCAGTTTTTGGTTGTCTTTTTTAAAGTAAAACTTGAACATATAAACTCAAAAAATCAGAAAACAGTTTTTTTACCTTTTACACATATTTTTATGTCAACTATAGAAGACAAAAACAAGCCTCTAAAACCCTTTTCACCAAACATATATGCAGTCTCTATCAAAGACTGATTACCCCTTATTTTGACTATCAGGTTACCTAAAATAAACGGTTTGTCATCAAACGGTTATAAATATCACCCATGTATTCAAAATCTTTCAACCCATTCTTCCACTGCTTTGAAACTTAAGAATCCAAGCTATGAGTTTGCAAGCAATAGATACCAGTCAACTTCAGGAATTAGGACATCAAATTGGTGTGATTCGTGGTGTAGCAACAACGGTATTTGGTGAGACTGGATTAACGTTGACGTAAAAGGTGGGCACCATGATCGAGATTCCTCGAGCTGCTCTGATCGCGGATGAGGTATGATCTTTAAATCTGTTAACATTTTCACTTTCTGCAGACTCTCAAATTTTGAATTTGTAGATTGCAAAAGAAGCCGAGTTCTTTTCTTTTGGAACCAATGATCTTACCCAAATGACATTTGGGTACACTAGAGATGATTTTGGCAAGTTTCTACTGGTTTATCTGTCACAAGGCACTCTACAACATGATCCATTTAAGGTCAGTAACATGAGTTTTAGTATATAGATATGGATAATTTGGAGGTACTGACATCATATAATATACGTGGTTCATAGGTTATTGATCAAAAAGGGGTTGGTCGGTTAGTCAGAATGGCCACGGAGAAGGGGCGTGCAGTGAATCCTAACTTAAAGGTTAGATGCGCTCTAAAATAAGTGACTTTGGACCCGTTTAACCATATGTAGGGTCGGAACCCGTTTTGACCGAAACAAAACTAATATGTTTTTTAATAGTTGTGATCACCGTTAGAAATGACTCATTTGAAATTCAAAATAAAAGATGTCTAATTTTGTAATCATTCCATTCTTTTATTTATTATCACCAAGATCAATTATTTAAGTTTTTAGCTTATTGCATTTATTATCGTGGTGTGGAATTTATGTATTCAGTATATATTTTTTTTTCCATTTTTTGGGTCATTATTTTAATCTCATAGTCTGATTTGAAGATCAGGTATCTCAAACAGGACAAAAATTCTACTGTCTAGATGGAGCAAAATGTTTGCAAGAAGTCAAGCTATGAGAAAACCTAATACCAACATTTCCTCTGTTGATGCTCAAAATGAGATGCTACTGAAGCAAAGGCAAGCCTATCTCTGTATTTATGCTCTGGCTCAATTTACTATAAGTGGTTTTATATTCATCGTTGCTTTATTTTGATGTATAGCATTGGTGAAATTATGGAAAATGAATCATTGGAATGAATAGTTTACACCCCTGTGAGTCTGTCTCTTCATGATATAAGATTCGAAATTGTCTTTTTTTTTAAGTTATTGGTATTAAGTTATAGCTCTACTTAGAAATTTACTACAAACAATCAACCTCTTTAGGGTATGAATTGCATTTTCTGCATAGCATCAAATGATTATTTTAGTCATGTAAACAACAAAAAAGAAACTGTCGTTAATTACTTTTACTTCCAAATTCAAAAGTGGATTGGTCTTTTTTTGGATTGGGAATTGTATTAGTTGCAACAACAAACAGCAAAAAACAGATTGTGCCTTTATTTAGTTTGGGTTTCACAGTTAAAAGTGGATTGCTCTTTTCTTGGTTTGGATTAGTTTCAGTTGAGCATACATGATTAGGTATATTATAATTTAAAAAACTTATAAAAGAACTACAGAAACAATAAGAACCGAAATCTTGATTGCAGTTGAGGGCCAACTGAATTGACCCGTAATGAGGTAATATCATCAACTCCATTATAACTATTCTTAATGTTTAAACAAAAAGCTGAAAATAGGATTAAAGGATTAGGCCAGGCTAGGACTCGTTGGAGCGGTCGAGCGTAAACATAGATATTACCTAAGCAGTTAATGCAGTAAAATATCGGATATCGGTCATGGACCGATATTCGAGATATCGGTAACCATAAATTTATATAAAAACATTACTTTTATGCTTTTTATGTATAAATTTATAAGTTTGAGCACCAAATAAAAACTAGTAAAAATGTATAGGGGTTAAAAGTTAAAAATCCAAACTTAATAAACCCTAAATCCCTCTACCCCGTTCATTGCGCCATTCCCCCTCTGCTCCACCATTCCCCCTCTGCCTCGGAGCCTCTAATCTCACGCACACCAACTCCAAAATCAGATCGATTGGGTTCGAAATCGTGGATTGCTGGGTAGATTTCCCACAATAGAGACACGTGGTTCGATTATGCTTCGAAATAAGGTAAGAATTCGTTCTACTTGCTCGATTTGGTCCAAACCGAGAATATCGGTAATTCGACCGATATAGTGAACTCATGTTATCGGTGATATATCGGTAAATATCGCCGATAATATCGGCTCCGATATTCCAACCGATATTTGGACCGATATTTTGTCCAACCTCCGATATCCGAGATATCACCGAGATATCGGTGTTATCGACTGCATAGGATATTACATGGAAAAAACTTACTTTATATTTTGTCTAATTGAATCATATAATGATATAATCTAACATTATTTGATGTTTTGTAATAGGGTTTGTATACAAAGAATTGTTTTGTATATTTATGAATTATAAATGTAACTCTTCATTTTTTACTATTATATATATATATATATGTGATATCTGTCATTAGAAGATTTTTAAGATTTATGAATTATATCGTTTTCATATCCAACCCGTGTAATACACGGGTTACTAAGAAGTATTTAGAGATTTGTAATAACTATTGTAATTTTTTTTATCTTTTACGTATGATTTATTTATATTGCTTGCATGTTTTATTATTATTTTCTCAACCCATGTGTCACACGGGCATATAGACTAGTATATATATATAATAAGATACATAGGATCCACTTATTATGAAAATAATATATATTAAAAGTTTTTAAAAATAAAATGAATTTAAGTACGAAATTTGTAAATCCTAACCTTATCGTCTACCCCATCTTGTTCATCGGCTGCACCTTCAAACAATGACCATCGTCGTCATATTCAGCTGCACACCACTACACTATGGAACCACCACCTAATCTTCTTCACCGCCACCTCCAACCACCCAATTTTCTTCACCACAGTTGTCGCATCAGAGACACCATCGACACCCAGAGACACCTGCTCTTCTTCCGCTTTTCCCTAGAACCAAGCAAAGCAAATTGGGGGCTCTCTGAAATCCTTAAGAGATGGTAGTCCTTGTTTGTTTTTTCTCACCTTTACCCTATTTCTTATTGCCGTTTCTAAATATTTGAATTGTTCTAGAGAATCATTCATAGATTTTAAAGACTTTCAAACCGATCTTGCCTGTCTACGAGTTAAGTTACAAACGGTGAGTTTTGATTTGAAACAAGTCGAATGTTAAATCTGAACTGAAACAGAGAGTTTTCGAGAGCTTAATTTTGAATCGTTGGTGTAGGATTGGAATCGAAAGAGACACCGCTGCTATCTTTTACGATTCGAATCTATAATTTCTTCTGATGCATTTACACACATGAAAAAATTAGGGTTTTCTGAGTGGAGTTATCAAGAACATGCGTGATTTTTTTAAAAACTTTATGTCAAAAACACAGTTGAATCTTGAATTTGAACATAGTTTGTGCTGGTGTAGTTGTCTGAATAGATGGTTGGAGATGTGGTTGGTGGAGGTTGCCAGCGATTGTGTGAGATGAAGAGAGAGATCTGAGATATGGTGTGTATAAGTGGTGGGGTATTGTTATTTATTTATTTTATATTTTTAAATTTATTAATGTTTTAGTTAATTACAAGAATAGTCCTTGTGGGAACAAAAACACCAAAATAACGTCATGTATAATGGATTTAATAGAAAAAAATAACACCCGTTAGTGGAAAGGATGAAAACTGGTATACAATTTGACCATAAAGGACAATTTTTGTTATTTTATTTAGTTTAAGGATGAAATATGAAATTTGGTATAAACATAAAGGACGAAAAATGTACTTTATTCTTAAAATTATGATTTAATACCCATATTTTTTTTAAATAAAATGTAATTTTAAAGAACACTCTATGTAGAGATGCACAAATCGATTTCAAACCCTAAACCGATTCGGCTTGAAACCGGTTCTTGAGAGGGGGGGGGGGGTTGTCCGGTTTAAAACCGGGTTGAAAACAGTTCTTGAGAAGGCTTTGATCGGTTTGGTGCGATTCAAACATGTTTCAGCCTACAGGACTATAAACCCGTTTCTTTTTCGGTTTTGATTCGATTTAAAAAACAGCTCGGATTTCCAAACCGATTTTTTCTTTTTTCCTCCAACTCCGTGAATCGACTTTAAAGAGAGAAGTATATAAAAATAATCCATAGACCCAAAGCTCGGCCTAGACATCAACATCTTGTTGTATATTGGGTAATGGATAGGCCTAAACGTTGACGTTACACCTAGCCCAGCTAATGAGTCAAGGCCCAGACCACAATCTTGTAGATATCGGTCCAGTAACGTGGACAGCTCATCAAGAGCTCACATGAAAGACTGCCGCGTGTACATGAAACATGCGTAAAAGTTCACCACGTGGCCATCCGACAACTCATCAGTATTAGCCCAGTCACATGGGCAAAGCCTAACAGCGTGACCAGTTATATACGCAAAGCCGCTTAGAGCATCTGGGTTTAAAAGTTTTAGGTTCGAGTCCCCCGGGAGTAAAAAAGGTTCACCGTTCTAAAATTTTTTTTATTCTAACAGTTAAATAACGATAGCAAGCATAACAATATCATCTCTATAAATTCGATGCAAAAGACACCACATCGGAATTCGGCGTTTGCATATTATGGTGCTTTATGTCGATGATCAAGGGAGATCCGTCACGGTTGACCAAACCGGTTTAACTAGGAATCAGACCGCTCGTTGGTTTGGTTGATACGGATAAATTACTCACTTTTTGACAAGCGACAGTTGAACACTTGAACTACTTTAAAGGTTAGTTTGGTAATTTGGGTATGATTTTTTCAAGTAAATTTGGTATTATATTTCCTGATATGTAGCCTTTAACATATACATGAAAGAGTATTTAACATAAAGTAGTTCGGAAAAATGCTTACGTTATATTGAGGGTAGGTAAATTTAATATTTTAGAAGATTGTATTATTATTTTGTTTCTCCTTTAAGAAAATATACTTTTTATTTATCTAAATAGGTTGTTTTAAACTTTCAATTATTATAGTTTAGTGTATAATTATTCTTTAAAGTCAATTACATTGTTTTAAGAAAAGACGACATAGAACTAGTCCGCTTATACCTATTTGGGCCGTTTTCATTTGAACGTATCAGTTAACGGTTGACGGTTATGCCGGTTACCCGTCGTACCGGTGAGACTGACAGGGTGGTCAAACCAAATTGTATTTCAATTTTTGTATCATTCAAATCGTATTTTTAATTAATTTAATATTAGAGAATCTATTTTTCATGAGATTATCTCAGACCGTATTTTAATTTTTTTATTTTCCCTTAGAAATCTTATTTTTGATTAATTTGATATTAAAGAATCCATATTTTATTTGGTTAGTGCTCTATATTTTACTAAAATTACAAATCTATACAATAACATATAATATTTTCATGTTTTGTTTTAAATTAAATATATATAAATTATAATTTTCTATTATCCGGTTCAGTCAGTTTTTTAAAAACACCGGTTAATTATGAAATCTAGATTTTATATCAGGTACAACTAAGTCAGTAATGTAATGATTCAGTGGCTAGTTCGGTTTCTAAAACATTGCACGCTATTGTTTTTCTTTTCATTTATGTTAGATGGGACATCAGGTGAACTAGAAAGTGGACAAACTCTTAAAAAGGGAAAGCCAGACTAGTTTTTTGGAGTTATCACAGGGATCAGAACCACCAGAAGCCTTACGTGATGATCCAACCATTGGATATACTGGGATGAAGATAGGAACACGTCAACATGTACTTCATAACTAAGCTACCCATACAGGTCGGGATTATGACATGAACTGGGTGATGGTGGATTGATTGACGAAAAGTGCTCGCTTCTTACCGAATTGAGAGACTTACCTTGGAGAAACTAGCTAAGCTAGTTATCAAGAGATCGTTACGTGACATGATATTTCATTATCCATTGTGCCTGACAGGGACACACAGTTACTTCACGATTTTGGGAGTTTTAGAAATGACCTACGGGTCGGAACTTCAACACATGTTAAGTGGGAGCCATCCTACTTTTCATGTGCCATACATATAGAAATGTCTTGCTAATGTACCCTTGCTTGATGCGGAGGTTGATGAAAGGTTAAACTACATTGAGGAACCCGTGGCAAACCTCGTTAGAAACGAGGAGAGGTTGGGAAATGGTGATACCGGCAAAGTTAATGTCCTATAGAAGCACATAAAGGGTCGGTGCCTACATGGGAATTGAAGGATGAATGAGACAGTGCTACACGCAACTGTTTGACGTGTAACAGGTTTGGAGGACGAAGCCTGAAATAAGGGGGTAGACTTGTAACATCCCAAATTTTGGACATGTATGTCATTCAAAGTAATACGGGGACTGAAAGTGTAAATATAAGATATTACAAGGAGAAAAAGGAAAATCAAGGTAAAATTAATCAATCCCGAATAAAGGTCAAGGGTCGAGGGTCTAAGTCCAAAATGCTGACTCCATTATCGTATTGAACGAGGGCTTAAATTTGAATGCCAAAAAGTTTACTTTCTCTTGCAAAGATAAAGTTTCGACGTGTAATTTGACCAAGCATCAAATTAGGAGGGGCCAAGGAGTAAATGGGAACCTAAATTACCCAAAAGCTTGACTATGGTCGTCCCCTACCTATCCCATTTGCAATTTTTGGGATGTTGGGAGCACAAGAGAAAGAAGGCAAAAATTCCCGTTTTGAGTGACCTAGCAGCAGAGATCGGATGATCCCCGACGATCTAACTGTCTAATCGACACCGAATTTTGACAGGAGCTTCACAATACATAGACGAGGACTTTCACCGTTGGGTTTATGACTTAAAGGCATGGAGGTCGGGTTTTTACTGGCTTGAACAAAATAGTGCGAAAATGGCGGTTTCCGACGACTGTTTGGTTTTCCGGCGATAGAGGCGGCGGCGCTGGTAGTGCCGGACGATACGGACCCGTGGCCACTTGAATCACCTCAATTGGAATTTGTTTGTGTTAGTTTCAAACTACTTATATATAGACACGTAGAAAGGTACACTCTCACACTATTACATTTTTAGTTCCCTATTGTTGGACGATTGGTCAAGATCATGATTATGTTTAGATATTGAACAAATTGTAGTGATGTGGTAGTAGGAATCAATGAGTTTGATGTAAAAATAACGCTTTGATAGGAGATATCAAGTCCGTTCGTTATTAAAGGCTAGGTAGGACTTCCATAGCAAACCAGGTGTGTTCTTGACACCCTCTTTTAAATGTTTTGATGTTATAGGGCTAATATAAGCATGTTATTAAACTATTTACTTGATGTTAAACAAGTTATGAAAGATATATATATATATATATATATATATATATATATATATATATATATATAGGGGGAGGATCAAATAAGAAGTATGTTTTCGCTAAGAACTCTAAGAAATGACCAAAACGCTTAGAAACGATATCAAACGAACTCCGATTGAGCTCATTTCAGCGGCATTGGAATCGTCTCGTCGAACTCTATCATCTTAGCTTTTAGTGTTTAGCTTTTAAGGTTTAGATTTTACGTTTGAATTTTAGGGTTTTAGCCTTATGGTTTAGCCTTAGGGTTTAGCTTTTAGTGTTTAGATTTTATGGTTTAGGTTTTTTTGGGGGGTAGGGGTAGGGGGTTTAGGTTTTTTGGGGTGGGTGGGGGTGGGTTTAGGTTTTTGGGGGGGTGGGCTTAGGGGGTTTAGGTTTTTGGGGGGTGGGGGTGGTGGTTTTAGGCTTTTTGGGGTGGGGTTGGAGGGGGGGTTTAGGTTTTTGGGGGTGCGGGTGGAGGGGGGTTTAGGTTTTTGGGTCCGGATTAGAGTTCGATGAGGCGGTTCCAACGCCGCTGGAATGAGCTCAATCGGAGTTCGTTTGACCCACTTCTTAGCGTTTCTTAGCGAAAAACCACTTCTTAGTGGAACCTTCCCCTATATATATATATATATATATTAAAGTATGACTTTATGTATGGTGATTGATTATGATTTTACGCATATAGAGATGGATGATGTTTATGTGACGAGTTATATTTTTAATGGCATTGCCCACAGGTCGGGTGGACTTAACAATTCCTATTATAGGGATATGACCACCTATAGACTGATACGTAGAGTCCTATTCATGATATTAGGTATATGTGTTAACCTAATACCACATTAGGGATATGACCACCCAATGTAGGCAATTATGTGGTGAGTACTCTAATTGCACCCTTACTTAATGTTTGGTCAGTTAGAGGCGAGACGGACCTATACGATCTAGTGCAATGACCTTAATATGTATTTTGATATGTTAAATATGTTTTGAAAAGATTACTTATTGAAATATATTTATAAAACTAGAACTCACTCAGGCTAGCTGACTTTTGCATGTATGTTAGACTATTTTCAGGTTATGATGACAAACACGGATCTCTTGGCAAGACTATGGAGCTACTCGTACCCCAAAGATTGGCATTCCCGTTTATGACTTAACTTTCAAACTAGACTTAGTTATTTACGATTTTTCCCGTGTGTTTTGGGATTGTATGACTTTTTGCGATGCATTGGTTTTATTGACTTTATGTAATTCTAGTATTGAACTATGTAGAACCAAAGACTAATTGCAACAAAATTCTTCAAAGTACAAATGTTGATGATAGGCTTATCAGCAGCGTTCAACACTTGTTGCTGCTGAAAGGCTTATCAGCAGCGTTCAACACTTGTTGCTGCTGATAGGCTTATCAGCAACATTCAACAGACTAGTCTTGATGCTGATCCTCATCCTTGCTGCTGACAGCCTTGTGCCTTGAAGTTAAATCGTTACAGCTGACTATCCTTGTCAAGCGTCACTGACAACTTTCTGCAAAAGCTACTGACACACTCAAAGCAGAAGGAACCTCAATGGTGCAACCAATGACAGACAACAATGCTCTTCTCCAAGCATGCAAGTAATGATGCATAAAGAAGACGCTTCAATAAAGTTAGCTAGTTTAGATTAAACTTTTATTAATTAGCTTTGTACAAAAGATCAACGGTCTGTGTTAGATCTGATCCTTAGAATCAAGGGTCTGTCTTGATTCTAAGTTAGTATAAATACTGTGTAAACACTTCATTGTAAGTGTGCTTCTTGATAAAGTTTTCGTTTGTAATCGTTTATTCACAAAATCTTAATACAACAGTGTTCTTATTAGTATTCTTTCTGTTTACTCGATTATACTTGTGTAGTTGCTATTGTTTCCGCCAATCTCAACTAAGAACAGAACCATCTTGTACTTTTACGATCCTACAAGTGGTATCAGAGCTTTGGCTCAGATTAAACAAACTCACACTTGTTTAATCACTTCTGGTTCTATTATAAACTTTCTCTTTGATCAAGTCACCCTAAATCACAAAACAAAGATGGCACAGAGCAATGGATTTGAAGACATCGGCAGCATCAACCGACCACCAAGGTTGGTATCTGGGGAAGACTACGACATGTGGAAGAATCGCATGGAAAGCTTCTTCTGTTATCAGGAGTACGGAATGTGGAAATCAATCAGGGATGGGCCCTACACTCCCATGGTGGCCTCTGTTGTTTCTGGAGGGCTACTAGTCCCGAAGGAGCCCTCCAAGTACTCAGAAGAAGACATAAAGAAGATGGAAGTTGACTTCAAGGCACTAGGAGTTATTCAAATGTGCCTTCCAAATGAAGTTTTTCATAACTTCAGAAGTTACAAAACTGCTAAGAAGCTCTGGGAAGCTCTTGAGAAGATGTTTGCTGGCTCAGAGGAAGTCAAAGAAAACAGAAGGGACATCCTGAAGCAGCAGTATGAAAACTTCGCCTAGAAGGAAGGTGAGTCACTAACCGTTTTGTATAACAGGTACACGTACCTGGTGGGAGAACTGCAGTGCTCCAAAGTAAAGCTAGAGAATGAAGATATTCTCAAAAATTTTATCAGATCTCTCCTGAGCTGCTGGACACTATATACAGTGTCTATAAGAAGAACGGAGAACTTAAAAACTCTCCAGATGACAGAGCTCTTTGGCATGCTAAAAACATATGAATTAGAAATGATTCAAGCCAAGGAAAGGAGCTCCAATCATCAATCAGCCTCTACTTCCTCCACCATCTCATCTGCGCTTCACTCTGATCACTCCGGTCCTAGTGCAAGCAATTACTATCCCCCATCGTCACTCATCCTCAAACACCAACTGCTTCACAATCCAACTCATTACCACTTCTTCTTGAAGCCCCTCCTCAACAGTCAACTTCTACTGCTTTTGTCTCTGACAACACAAGCAACATGTACTTCATAAAAGAGGATCTAGAATGCTTTCATCCAGATGATCTTAAAGAAATGGATATTCAGCACTCATATGCCATACTCTCCCTCAGAGCAAAAAGGTTCTATTCTTGAACCGGGAGATCTGTTCCAAGCAACAACTCAAACACTAGAGTGGGGTTAGATAAAAGCAAGATCCGGTGCTACAACTGTAACCAATTGGGTCACTTCGCTAGGGAATGCAAGGTACCAAAAGCCAATCCGGGTGTTAACCATCAAAGACAAGGATACCAAGGTCAGCCTAGGCAACAACAGCAACAACAGCAAGGAACTCCTCCAGCTCAAACTGCAGCTTGTGCAAATGTTGGAACTTCAGACTTTGACTGGAGTTTTCAATATGAAGATGTTCCTACCACCAACCAAGCTCTTATGGCAGACACTGTAGAGATACCACCTCAGGTATTTGAACATCTTTGCTCTCAAGCTTGTATTGATAAAGTGTTAGGATACATAAAGCATAATCAAAACCTTATAGATCAAAATGAAGAGTTTCATCAAATGAAATCTGAATTCATAAAGGTAGAAAACAGTTACAAAGAAAAAATTAACTGCCTAAAGAAAGAGATTTCATTACTAAAACATGAACAAAGCAATCTTGAAACTCAGATTGATGATCTACTGGCTAGACTAAAAGCTACCAGAACAGAATTGGTAGAAAAAAAGGTTCATGTTGATAAATATGAATTTTCATCTAAAAATCTGCAAAGAATTTTAGATGCTCAAATTCATGAAAAGGTAAAAACAGGTCTGGGGTATCATGGTGAACAATACCAAGCCGTTGCACCTCCTGCTGACTATGTTGCCATCCATGAACCAAGCTTCAATGTTACAAATCTTGACACTGCAAACCAAAATCTTGATCCTTTAACGGATGAACCGTTCGTCGAAGACTGCACTACCTCATCGGAATCTAAGTCAACCTGCTCAGACCATGATGAAACCAGTGCAGCCCCATCTGAAGCCTTTCTGAATAGAGCTGAAATTCCTACTGTCATTCCAGCTATTCCAGCCCCTATACCTTTCAACCAAATCAAAATTAGCTATCCTCCAGAAGGAAGAAAGCTAAATGTTGAAAAGGGGCAGTCTTCAACCTCAAAGCCTCAAAGAAAGGTGTTTGACATATGCCATAAGCCTGGAGAAAGAGTTCCATGTGTTCAAAAGACATTGGAAGAAGCTACTTTTGAGCACAACAAAGCTCACCCTTGGAACTTCAAAGACCTTTTCAAAAGAAAGGATTATGTTTATCTTTCAAGGGACAAACTGGCAAAATCATGTTTTATCTGTGGAAAATATAACCACACTGCCAGCACCTGCTTTTACTACCTTCAGCTGCAAGGAAACCTCAGTCAATGTGCTTTTGAGAAGACAAAGAACAACAAACAGGTAAGAAGGTTTGAAGCAAAGACAACTCAATTCAGAAACTCTCCTTCTCCACCAAGGGGGCAGTTGTCAAAATCTCAACAAACGTGCATCATCTGTGGTGAAACCAACCACTTTGCTGCTAAATGCAGATTTAATCCCTTCAACCAGATTGCAAACTGCTCATCTAGATTTACACCATCAGCAGTAAACAAAACAGCTGCTGACCTTGAAAAGTCTGAAAAAAAAAGTAAAGCCATCAGCAGCAAGAGTGCCCATTGCTGATAAGGCAAAATCCAAGGCAAAGCCAGCAGCAACCAAATCTGCTGCTGCTCAGGCAAAACCATCAGCAGCAATATCTGCTGCTGATAAATCAGCAGCTGCTAAGAAGCCAAAGCCATCAGCAGCAACAAAGTCTGCTGCTGATAATCCAAAAACCCCAGCAGCAAAATCTGCTGTTGTTAAAAAACAGCCAAATGTAGTCAAAGCAAGATCAGCTGCTGATAGAAAAAGGAGAATAGAAAGACCATCTCCTCAACAATGGAAAGCCAAGATCCCAATCTCTATCACTTCAAGACTTATCATTGGCTCTGTTGAATGCACACATGATGAACCTAACATTCCAAGAACCCTTTTCTTCAAGGATGCAAGCTCTTGGACTCCTCCCACTAACTAGATCTCTATCATGTGCAGGGACTGCCAGGTCACAAGAATAACACCTAGGTGGTAGACAGTGTTTGTTCCAGGCACATGACAGGCAACAGATCCATCCTCTCCAACTTCAGACATTTCAATGGAGGATATGTTGCCTTTGGAAGTGACTCAAAGGGAGGATCCATTACTGGACAAGGAAATGTGTCCAACGAAAGAATGAGCATTGATAAGGTCAACTATGTCAAAGAATTGGACTTCAATCTCATGAGTGTTTCCCAGGTCTGTGACCAAAAGCATTGGATGCTCTTCTAGGATAAAGAATGCTTTGTACTGTCTCCAGGCTTATCCATACCTCCTCCAGAAAAGATTCTACTACATACTCAGAGAAAAGAAAATCTCTATGTACTGACATGAATGAAGTCACTCCGTCTGGGAGTGTTTCCTGTTTTCTGTCAAAAGCCTCAGTTGATGAATCAGCTCTCTGGCATAGGAGATTAAGTCATGTTAATATTAAAACTATTAACAAACTGGTAAAGGACAATCTTGTCAGAGGGCTTCCTGACAAAGAATTCCAGCTAGAAGACCACTGCATTGCTTGCTTAAAGGGGAAGCAACACAAGAGTTCTCACAAGCCCAAGACCTTGAATACAAATGACACTCCACTACAACTGCTACATATGGATCTATTCGGTCCTACAAATGTCATGTCAATGGGCAAAAAGTCATATTGTCTGGTGATAACTGATGACTACACCAGATTCTCATGGGTCTACTTCTTGAGAACTAAAGATGAAACTGCTGAAATTATCAAATCCTACATTCTGAGGGTAGAAAATCAAAGCAATCAAAAGGTGAAGATCATAGGGTGTGATCAGGGCACAGAGTTCAAAAACCACACTTTGAACTGTTTCTGCGAAAGCAAGGGGATAGAAAGACAATACATTTCTCCAAGAACTCCTCAACAAAATAGAGTTGCTGAAAGGAGAAATAGAACTCTAATTGAGTCAGCAAGATCTATGTTGGCTGACTCAAAACTGCCTCTCACATTCTGGGCAGAAGCAGTTAGCACAGCCTGCTATGTGCAAAATAGAGTTCTCATAGTCAAACCCCTCAACAAGACACCTTATGAACTTTGGTTTCAAAGAGTTCCCTACATTGGGTTTCTAAAGCCTTTTGGGTGTCCATGCACCATTCTCATCACACATGGGGTTATTCCTAAGTTTGGTGCCAAATCTGATGAAGGATATTTTGTGGGCTATTCCTCTCAATCAAAGGCCTACAGAGTCCTCAATTCAAGAACAAGAATTGTGGAAGAATCAGCAAATGTGGAATGTAGAGAACACATCATCTGTGAGCAGGGAAAAGGCCCAAACTGGCTCTTTGACATAGACTCCTTCTCCCAAATATTTGAACCTCTCACCTTCTCAAATATGGAGTCTACGTCTACACAAACACCTGCCTCCACTTCATCCACTGACTACAGACTGGATTTTCCCAAATCCTCTATTAGTCTGAGAAGACCATCCATTGATCCTCCATCAGTAAGCAATTGAAGCAAGTGAAGCCGGAACAAGACTCTCCAATGTCACCAGCAGCAGCCTGTCTGAAACTGAAAATTTAGATAAAGACTCTTCGGTAAACGTTGTACATGCTGTTGATGCTATTGCTGAAAATATTGATGTGGCTGCTGATGTGGAAGACTCTTCCACCATGAATGAAGAGACCCCTGATCAAAATCAAAGCAATCTGGAGCAAGGGATATAGGTGGAGGTGGTACCAGCACAGAGGATCCACAAAGAACATCCTCAAGAAAATATCATTGGCCAAGTCCACCAAGGAGTTCTCACAAGAAGCAAATCTCACGAGGCCAATATATGCTTGTTTTCATGTTTTCTATCTCAGGTGGAACCCAAGAAGATAGATGAAGCACTAAAACACAGCAGCTGGATTGAGGCAATGCAGGAAGAGTTGCTGCAATTCAAGAGGCAGGATGTCTGGAAACTTGTTGATCTTCCACCAGGTCAATATGCTATTGGCACACGATGGGTTTTCAGGAACAAGCAAGATGAGAGAGGCATTGTAGTCAAGAACAAAGCCAGACTTGTAGCTCAAGGCTACACTCAGGAAGAGGGAATTGACTATGATGAAGTCTTTGTTCCTGTTGCCAGGCTGGAGGCCATCAGAATCTTCCTGGCATATGCTGCATCCAAGAATTTCACTATCTATCAAATGGATGTAAAGAGTGCCTTTCTGTATGGAAAGATTGGTGAGGAAGTATACGTCAAACAGCCTCCAGGCTTTGTAGATCCTGCACATCCTACTCAAGTGTTCAAACTAGACAAAGCTCTATTTGGCCTACATCAAGCACCAAGAGCCTGGTATGAAACCTTGTCAGGATATCTACTAAGCAACGGCTTCAGAAGAGGTGCTATTGACCAGACCTTGTTTATCAAAGATGAAGGGGGAGAAATCTTACTAGTTCAAATCTATGTTGATGATATCATCTTTGGATTAACAAGGAAAAAGCTGTGCAAAGACTTTGAGATTCTGATGCACTCAAAGTTTGAAATGAGTTCAATGGGTGAACTAAATTTCTTTTTGGGTCTACAATTCAAACAAGTTCCAAATGGAATCTTCATCAGCCAATCCAAATATGTAAAGAGCATTTTGGAAAGATTCAAGATGGGTGACTGCTCTGCTGCTAGAACCCCTATGCATGTGCATCATCAGCTGACTCCAGACAAAGATGGCCAAGACACTAATCAACATCAGTACCGTGCAATGATAGGGTCTCTCATGTATCTCACTGCCTCAAGGCCAGATATCATGTTTGCAGTATGTCTCTGTGCAAGATTTCAAGCAGCTCCAAAGATTTCACATCTCCAAGCCGTCAAGAGAATCTTTAGATACCTAAAGGGAGCCCTAAGACTTGGGCTATGGTACTCTAAAAATGACAAATTTAATCTATATGCATACACTGACAAATTTAATCTAAAAATGATATCAGGTATCATTTCATAAGAGATCAAGCTGAGAAAAAGAGGATTATTTTAACCAAAGTTCATACAAATGAGCAATATGCTGATTTGTTTACAAAACCTTTTGACGAAGCTAGATTCAGATATTTAGTTGAATCCATTGGTATGATGAACTTTGATTAAAATCTATCTCTAAAATTCTGTTCTAAACTGTGTTTTATCCTTTGTTGTAAATAAAAGTTATTCGTCAGCAGCATTTTTGTCCTTCAGCTGCTGACAGGTTTAATCTTTAGCAGCAAAGGATTTGCCACTGACTGGTTTTAGTTATCAGCAGGAACAGGTTTCCTGCGGATAGCTTTAAGATTGTCAGCAGCAACATCCTTGCTGCAGATCATTAAACCCATCAACAGCAATTGAGTTTGCTGCTGACAGACTTAACCTTCCGCAGCCACCAAGCTTGCAGCGGACATGCTTATTCATCCACAGCAACCAAGTTTGCTGCTGATGGGTAAAATTTAAGTCCAAATTAACTTTTACCCGCTGTAAAAATTAACGTCAGTATTTACCATGACTGCCTCGGTGTATTACAGTTGTAACAGTAAAAAGTGAATAAGGTTGTACTGTACAAGTCATTTTGCTTTTTCCCTACTCTGCCGTTATAAGAAAAAATCAAATTTTCCTTACTACCTCTTCACATTCAATTTCACTATAAACCCACATCACATTCTCTCAAGTCCCCACCACATTCAAAGCCTTCCATCCTTAAAACATTCAAAGCCTTCCACACTCTTAACCTTCCTTCCAAATCAAACAACAATGGCAGACATCAATAACCCTGACGATAAGTTCTCCCCATACCATAACCTTACAGCATACCTAACCAAGGGAAAGAAATAAGAAGGATTCAATGATATGATCGACTTCATATGTCGATCAAAGATCCATTTTGCCCTCACAACCAACCCTACCATATATATCCCTCATATGGAGGATTTCTGGAGTACCTCCGTCTACTCTACCGAATAGGGGATTCCCCAAATTAATGCCAATGTAGACGGTAAGGATATCACCATCTCGGAAGCCACACTCAGAAAACATCTTAAGCTTCAAGATGAGGGAGCAGCTAGCTCATACTCAAAGGACGAGTACATGAGGACCTTAGTATCCATAGGGTACACTGGAAATCAAAATGAGTATACAATCGAGAAGGCGCTGTGGGCCCTCCATGGAAGTATCTCTGCCACACTCTTCTCCAATGCATATCTCAGAAGAGAAGTGGATGGCATCAGATGAGCTCCGCACTTGCCTCCGCCTTCCATGGTATGATCACTGGCCTTGGCTTCAACTTTGCACACCTCATCTTTGAGGGTTTGAGATATAACCTTCAAGAGGGTGCAAAGCAACAATTCTTTATGTACCCAAGATTCTTGCAGGAGGTTTTCAATCAAGAACTAAAAGAACTTTCAAAACCTGCAAGAATCTACATCATGCTGGGACATAAAAATAATATTTTTCAAAGTATGAGAACTGTTTCAAAAAAATTCTCAGGGGTCAATGTTCCATTGTTATCTACAATGCTGAACATACAAAGTACCCCGGGTGACAGTTCAGCAATCCTAGCTGATACTGATCCCACACCCTCCACATCACATCCTGAACAACAATCTGCCTGCACCATTCGAACCCCTGTGCATACTACTAAGGATGCACAGGTACAAAAATCACTTACACCTCTTTTGGAAGTTATCGTTCAACTGGAACAAAGGGCCCCAGTTGCAACGACATACACCAGAAAAAGGAGCAAGAAGACTCCTTCTCTTCTTGTCTCCAAGGCCCAAACCCAACCTAACAGCCCTCACTCAGAATCACAACATTCTGGTGAGAATATTATAAGGGACAGCCACATTCTTAGGGAGACTCCTTCGGATGTCTCTCTATTAGGATCTGGATCACATCCCGGATCCATAAAGCAACCCCCTGAACCACTCCTTTCTCTTCTGAACTTAAGTGTTGAGGAACCTGATCAAGATGATGTACCTTCTCCAACTGCCACTATCTCGGAGGTACTGATTGATCTTGCTTCCAACACACCCAACCCAAGTTCTACTATCCTGAAGGTCCACTCTAGGAGTTATGACAGAGTGGATGTGGAAGAGACTGTCACTACTGCTAGTCTATCAAATGACCAGGAGGACAGTGACAACATCGCTAAGACCTCAACCACGACAACTCACAGCGAGGATGTTTCCTTGGAAACTCCCCTCACTGAGAGGAATCCCAGGCGCCAAGAAACCATGGGTGATGGGGATGCTGAGCCTAGGCCTACAGCCCCATCTGGGTCCAAGGATTCCATAAATATGGATAAGGACAGTATGCAACTTAGAAATCAGGAATTGACGACCAGGGTGGCTATGCTTGAAGCTGAGGTGTCAAAACTACAACACCAGATCCTTCTGCATGAAGCCCATCAATGCCCCTCCATGGCTTCTCCCTCCCTTGTCTCAGTGGGCACTCAAACTGATGCTTATCTGTCCACTGATGCAACCAAAAAGGGGGAGATAGTCCCAATGGAAGAAGACTCAGACAGGCTTGACAACTGGATTCAAGAGCAGGCTGCATTTCAAGGTACACTATTCAAGCCAGCTTTTGTACAGGTTCATGACTTGCTAGCTTCAGATGACGAAGAAGAAGAAACTTCTGAAGACTGGAAGTTAGTCGTCAGGGCTGTTTATGAGATGCTGACTGATGTTGAAGACACAGAACAAACATATACATCTTTCAACATCATCCCTGAAGCAGCAGCCATCATAAGTCAATCCACTGCCCCCCAATTTTCACTAACTTCAACACAGCTAGAGTTTGACACAATACTAGCTTGGGGGTATGATGGAAAGTCTGAGAGGTTCTGGATTGGTTGGGAGTTTGGCAGAGTAGAAGATCTAAACTGGGACTTTCTCAACAGCATCCAAGTCCTTCACCTATACCATCTACAATGCATCAACAACTCGACGGACCTCTCAGCAGAACTTGCTATCGGCAGGTTCTATGACTTGATGGAGGATAATCTACCCAATTTCGAAAGACAAATACAAGTAGCAAAAATGGTAGCCTATCCTGAATCTTCAATAGCAGCAGAAAGAAGACTGACTCCTAGAAGACTTGAAATAATAAGGAGCAGTCTTCTCACTGAAGAAGAAGTTCTGTGCTGGAGAAGATTCCTGTACAACAGAATGGTCAGGGATGTAGAAGTGCAAGGATGGATAAGCACTGACTCCCATGACTTCACCTTCTTCCTGAGCAATGGATCTTCTCTATCGATCAACATCAAAGAGATCTTGCTTCTACCATCAGCCTTACTGCACAAGGTCTTTGAGCTCAGATCACTCATCTTCAATGTCAACTCCTTAGAAAGTCAAGAAATGATCAAAATCATCAAGGCTTCTCTTTATAAGGAGGAATCTGGATCTGACTCAGACCTATCCTTTCTCTCTTCTCCAACAGTCAGACTGAACACAGAAGAAGAATCAAAAAGAAGAGAAGAGGAAAAGATGAAAGAGGCATGGAAAGATGTGACAGGTATGGAATGGGAAGAAGATGAAGAAAGTTCCACTCCCTTGTCCATTCCCCAAAATGCCAATGAAGTTGAGGCTGAGATTCCAACAGCAGCATAATCATCTGCTGTTGTGATCAGTGAAGCCGAAGCAGAGGCATCAAACAAAGATAAGGCAAAGGGAATTATGACCAAATAAGATGAAGAGAGGTTGCTCAGTGAGAAGAGAGAGAAGGAAGAAAGAAGAAGATGAAGAGAAGAAGAGGAGATGGCTGAAATAAAGAAAGCTCAAGATAGACTCACAGCCATTCTCCTCAGAGAACAACAGATCCAGCTATATGCAAAACAGCTGGATGATCTGAAAGTAAAGATTTCTTCAGTTTATCAAATTGAAGAAGATGAAGCTCTTGCTCTTTAACTGCAGGAATAATTCCATAGCGAAGAAGAAGAGATTCAGAAGAAGAAGAAGAAAGAGGCTAAGTTCAGAATAACTGATTCTGAACTAGCCAAAGAAATGAGAGAGGAATGGGTAAAGGCTCTGATTTCTCAAGGTGAGGATGTAGACTACCTTGAGAAACTATCCAATAAAGAAATCTACAGAGCCTTCATGGGTCAGCAGGGTCAATTGGCAAAGAAGAAAAAGGCTGAAGAAGAAGAAAAAGCCAAACAAAAGTCCAAAAAGGCCATTGCACTTAACCTGAGAACCCATGAAGAAAGGAAGGTCATGATTGACTTCCTAAAAGCAAGGGGGGAAAGTGGAAGGAGGCTAGGTCCCATGACATTCATGAACCTACAAGCCTTGTATAGACAAGTCAAGAAGGAAGAAGAAGAAAGACTAGGAAAGAAAGTCTTCAAGACAAGGGTCACAGAAAAGGAAGACAAGAGACCAGTCAAGAAACAAAAGACTTCTGCCCCAGACACTACTTCCACTATCCATAAACCTTCCACAAATATCCCCAAACCTTCCTCTCCTCCACCCAAAAAGTCCAAACCATCTCACCCATCTCCCACTCATCAACAGCCTCTCCTTAAGAAATCCAAACCCACACCTAAACCAGAAGACTCCAGAGAAATAGTTGATTGGTTCTACAGTTTACAGGATCAGTGGTTTGAAATCTTCAGGGGGAGAACTGAAAGAAGGAGATCTGTTTACAGATCTGTTGATGAAGTTCTACAATTACCATATTCAGATCTAAGTAGAATTCTGGAGATGGGTGAAGCTCATGAGCCTGCAAATGAGGGTGGGAAACGTCTTATGCTAGCAATCAAACACCATTTCAACCCTAGCAAAGATGTGATCATAGATATCAAACCACTTCAGTCCCACTCTCCATTTGTAAGTTGGTCCTACAAGGATGATCTGGATGAGTTCACCTTAACTGATGTTAAGAAACAGCAGATGAGATGTTCAATCAAGTCAATATTCAAAATGCCAAGTAAAGACATCAAGACTCTGTCTGAGCTTCCACTGAACAATCCCAGCAAGGATCCAAGAGGCTATGAGGTTGCAAGGATAGTCTGCCACATGCAAAAGCTTCAGCAACAAAGTGATTAGAAAAATTTTGGTAGCATCAGTCTAGGGGGAGTTTGTAGAACCAAAGACTGATTACAACAAAATTCTTCTAAGTACAAATGCTGCTGATAGGCTTATCAGCAGCGTTCAACACTTGTTGCTGCTGATAGGTTTATCAGCAGCATTCAACAATTGTTGCTGCCGATAGGCTTATCAGCAGCATTCAACACTTGTTGCTGCTGATAGGCTTATCAGCAGCATTCAACACTTGTTTCTACATTCAACAGATCAGTCTTGATGCTGATCCTCATCCTTGCTGCTGACAGCCTTGTGCCTTGAAGTTAAATCGTTGCAGCTGACTATCCTTGCCAAGCGTCACTGACAACTTTCTGCAAAAGCTACTGACACACTCAAAGCAAAAGGAACCTCAATGGTGCAACCAATGACAGACAACAATGCTCTTCTCCAAGCATGTAAGTAATGATGCATAAAGAAGACGCTTCAATAAAGTTAGCTAGTTTAGATTAAACTTTTATTAATTAGCTTTGTACAAAAGATCAACGGTCTGTGTTAGATCTGATCCTTAGAATCAAGGGTCTGTCTTGATTCTAAGTTAGTATAAATACTGTGTAAACACTTCATTATAAGTGTGCTTCTTGATAAAGTTTTCGTTTGTAATCGTTTATTCACAAAAGCTTAATACAGCAGTGTTCTTATTAGTATTCTTTCTGTTTACTCGATTATACTTGTGTAGTTGCTATTGTTTCCGCCAATCTTAACTAAGAACAAAACCATCTTGTACTTTCACGATCCTACAAACTATTTATGCTTATGAATTGTCAACTGTGAGTCCTCCCGAGTTTGAGTCTTACAAATTAAACATGGAAAGCAAAGGTTAGCGTAACATATGATTAAAGCCAAGGAATGAGGAACTACTCAATCGGATAGAATCACAAGGCATTATGATCAATGAGATTTGCGCCAACAAACAGCGAGAGAGTTCGTTTCACAACACAAATTTGACGAGCAAGAGGATGAAGAGGAAGTACAACCCTTTCTGTCCTTTGATGTGGACCAAACCTAGAACCAGAGACGTTAACGGAAGAAGTGCAATTCACAAGCCCACAAAGCAAGGCACAAGTCCTACCTTCAGATTTGTTTAATGAGCTTAATGAAGAGATGGAAAAGGTTTTCCTAAGCAACACTGAGGGGGAAATCATTAGCCACACTACTCCATCTTGGGAGGAAGAGTTTGGGGATGAGAGGATAGGTACACCTCTGACCGACGAAGAAGGAGAATGACTTGACCCGGTTGGTGACCTTGAAGAGTTAGAAGCATTGCTATATGGGAAGTCGCCCATGGAGATCAAGAAGGAACCGCACCAAGGATGTGTGTTGCAAGTGGAAGGGTTCACCAATGAACCACTAACGTGTTGTGTTAGTAGTATATTTTTGTTGATTATTTTCAGGGTTTATTTTAACACGATTATTAGGTATTATATTTCTAAAATGATTATTATTTCAACTAAATACACACACTATATAAGTGCACATATCGCAGCGTTATATAGTTTTGACAAGAACCAAGTATCAAAACAACAGACACAATGGCTCCCAATAATTAACTCTTGCTATTGTCTGATCAAATTAAAAGGTGGGTGGATAGTGTTTAAACTGAAGAAAATGAAAAGGAAATAAAAGATAAATGTGACACCCGACATTTCAGGTCAATATCCGTATTTGTCCCAAACGCGCTTACATATTCATATTTCCTGAATCACTTGAATTCAAAATTTGAACACTAAAAATCTAGCAAATATCATACATTGATCATTTCATATCTTGGTAATTGTAGGAATTACCGATACACGCGTACTTAAAAACCCATATAATACGAACGTTGGTAATTAATTTATATAACAGAAAAATATCTAGAATTATATATTACATAAATTTTATGTCTAGATAACTAAGTTTCTTGTCTGAAACTTTAAGTACATATGAAAGTGCTTGATGAAATCCTTCTAAAGTTATTATTGTATATTATCATCTTTAGGCACTTATATATATGTGTGATCACATCTACGAATAAAATTATACATAACTTGAACATTTTTATCAAACTATCCCATGACTAGTTATTCTATGATTTTAGTAGCATTAAGAACGTAAAATGAAACATATCGTCGTTTAAAATCCTAAACAAGACTTTTACCACTAATAGCCTAAATATATGCACCTAATCAACTAACAACCCAAACCACCCACCCAAACCCTTCCTTTCGGCCGAGAATGGCCTTGTGGGCCATCCCACACTTTCAAATATTTCAACACTCAATTGTGTTAGTACAAGGCTATCTTCATTTACCCAAGTCCACACTCCTACTCCTTCATGATTGTTGTAAGTCCATGCCATTCCCAATCATCCAATTCTACACTCCAAGATCTACATGATTGATTGAAAGAAAAGACCATCATCATTCACCCAGCTAACACTCCATCTATCTCTTCCATCATATATATATACATCACACCTTTCATTCAAGATCATAATAAAGCTCAAACTCTCTCTCTTTCTTTCCTTTCCTTATTCACGACTCACACACACAAACCCACTTCATCCATTTTAACTTGAAGAACAACCTATTTCAAGCTTTAGAATCATCCATCTTGGTGCGCTTGGAAGCCTACAAGTGAATTCTCAAGAAGATTTGGCTAGAGACTCAAGAAATCATCACTTTTCCTTCTCAAAATCATCTTTCCATTTTTTAATCTTCCCTAGCTTGCCTAATGGTAAGAGCTTGACCCTTCACATCTTTATATTCATGTTACTTTCTTTAAATCGTGGTTTAAAATATTTAAGGTTCACCCAAGCTAAAAACATGATTGACCTCTTTTGAACATAAGGTTTTAATTAAAATACATGTTCATACATTATGAACATACCAAAGCTTCTAAAGAAGAACAAAAACTTGTACAAACAAGTTGTTATATGAAAACTTGGTCAAAAAGAAGGCTTGTTGGTGACTTTCTTTTCTATATGAAAAGATCTAAACTTTTGTGTTATAAAAACATATATATGGACATATTAACTCTTATGAACAAGTATTATATGTATATATGTGTATAACTTATGGTTACACATGTAAATAAACTTAAAGTGAAGAGATCTAACTCATAAATTTGTGTAAAGATCTAGATCTACAAGTACAAAACCCAAAATTTTGGATCTGGATCATAAATGAAAATATGGACATAACACATATGGAACTAAGTAATCTTTT
The DNA here is from genome assembly GCA_023525975.1 of Smallanthus sonchifolius. Classification (NCBI taxonomy): domain Eukaryota; kingdom Viridiplantae; phylum Streptophyta; class Magnoliopsida; order Asterales; family Asteraceae; genus Smallanthus; species Smallanthus sonchifolius. The sequence goes on along the minus strand of CM042021.1, from coordinate 94,301,358 downwards.
GGAAAAATCTGGAATTTTGACTTCTAAACATGTTAGAAAAGACATAATCATAACTAGTAACTTGAACAAGTGGTAAAACTTGCACACATCAAAAGAATCATGATTTAACAAGGTACTTTAAAAGTTGGTAGATTCTGGAAGAAAACAAGACCTGACTTTGGAGGGCCATAACTCAGTCTATACTCTTCCAAAATTTACAAATTTTTAGTCTACGACTAAGTACAAATAGTCTAGAATCCAACCCAAGTGGTCTCATGAATTTTCGTTAAGTTTTTGTACCCCAAAATGATCATACAAAAAAGGTGACAAATTTGTCTTTTTCAGCAGAGTTTTAGTTTCAGTTGTAGGAGTCATAACTTGGTCATAAAAATTCCAAACAACCTGATTCTAGTTCTTAGAGTTAGAATTGTGTGTCTAAATTAGAAGTTGTAGGGTCTTGAGTCATGGAAATGCGTTTTGGTCAGCTAACTTAAAGAAATCCATAAGTCACTCCAGAAAAACCACTGCTGTACCTTCTGTCCAAAATGAATTTATTTAAAATACATAGACATGTCATAAAATGTTGGATAATACATATTTGTAACCCTAAGACATGTAGATAACTTGATATAAAATTTTGTGACTTAACGAGTTCATTTGGTTAATCAAAAAGATGACGCACTGACAACTTAAAATTCTAGAAATCACTCTAAGCTAGGGTTACACTAATAATGTAGTTCAAAGTGAATAACTACCAAAACCCTAACACGGCCTGTATAAGACAACATATGGACAAGTATTTATACTTATGACATCATTAGTGTATATATATATATATATATATATATATTTCACTAAATATGTATACATATCATGAAATTCAAAGACAAGTCACCAACTATTCGTCGGGTCACAATTTCAAAACGTAACACATGTAGCACCGAGTCAAACATTTTGGGTGAAACTTATACACGTTCAACTTGTATGTTAACATCATATTATAAGGTCGTAAGACAACCGTAACTGTTAGGTCATGCTTAGGGCAGTCTTGCTTACACATCGGCTTTGTTAGCACTTACACATTGAAAGCTCATCAGGTGAGTTCACTGCCCCCTTTTACTTTTTTTAAATGTTTTAGAAACTTCAGGGGAGAAACATACTTGTTTTACACGTTTGAAAATATGAAACATACTTACTTGATACGTTTGGAAAACATGAAGCATGCATACAAACATTTTCATATGGTAACAAGAAAACAAGACTCGACCCTTATGTTTGCATGAGTTGGCACAAGTGGAGCTCATAAAGTCCCCTACATTACGTAATTTATAACCATTAGCTATAGGTTAGCCTGATGCCCTATGAATAGTACTATTGGGCTTGACACACCTCGGTCATGGTTAGTCGCGCTAACCGACGATCCATATGATCGAACGGCCGTATAGTGTCTACACACGGGTTCGTTTGGTACGAGCAAGGGGCAAAAACAAGTGTTTGGTTATACCTCATGTATGAACATATATTCGTATTCCTAGCTAGTTTACGAATGGGCACACATTACATGTTTTGTTTATCATATACATTGGATCATTTTAGTACAAATTGGTTTTTGCCAATCGTTTACTTACAAATGGTTTTGATATTCGCCTATGTACAAATGTTTTTGTCAATGTTTTCAAGGAAAACAGTTTTATAATACGGCCATGTACACAACATCACATGTTTTCTGTCACTCTCCCAAATTCCACTAACGGAGTTTTACCGTTAGGGATGTGACACACCAGGATCTCAGTCATTAGTTACATCAAACGACACTATATGGGACTTAAAATGTCATAACCTAAAAGTTCATAGTTAATGAGGAAGCGTTTAAACAAAAAAGTAAATACGCAAAACAACGGGCCAAAGTTTAGTTTAATAAAAGTAAGTGAATTGTTTTAACGGTTTTCATATGAGTGAAATGGTAGTAGGACTCCATGCATGTCCTAGTTATGCAACCTGTGCCTTAGCGACCTGAGAAAACATGTACGAAAAGTGTCAACACGAGGTAGGTGAGTTCACAGGTTTCAAGTTTGCAATAAGAGCGTTTGCCAGATTATGTACATTCAATATGCATAACTATAGGTAGCTAGCCTATGTTCATGTTTTACTAAAGCGCTCGCAACAGAAGCTGACTGATGTGTTTGTTTGTTTGCCTCCAGCCAGTTCTATCAATTTTGACTAATGTGATTAGGTCAATATTACACCCGTTCGACCTCCAATCGAACTAGATGACTAGCCCAGGTGGGGTTTGCCAAATCCATTAGTACTACCAAACATTACCTCGCTAAGATCCATATTAACGGTCCGATGTGTGTGAGGACTTTCATGATAGTGTGTTACGCTTAGCCTCAACAGTGATATCATATGAAGTACCATAATCAAAATAGTTTGTGTCATGTTTTCTCCCCCAATGGGAAAAACATGTAAAATAAAGTTTGTTTGCGTACCTGTTTCTCCCCCGCGGGAAAACAAGTAAAAGTATGATTGCTTGCGTGTATGTTTCTCCCCCAACGGGAAAACAAGTAAAAGATGTTGATTTGTGTACATGTTTATCCCCCAACAGGAAAACGAGTAAAAAGGGGTCGTGAAACTCACCTAAGTTGTGTACGAGTAGAAGATAGCACCACACAAGGATGCAAGTAGGAAACACAAGAGTTTACTTGTAAACTGCTTACGTATGCCCTAAAATTATAAGCATAATAGTTAGTGATACAATGGGGTTTTGTGACGACACGGAAGATTTGAACGTCATAGACATTCTAAGGATCAACGAGTAGACGAATGTGTCCACAAGATTAAGGATTTCTTAATGTAATTATTAAGATAAATACGTTTTCGTGTCGAACACCTCTAATTACGAATAATATTTATATGAAAATATATTTGTACATTTGTACCATTTAATAATGGTCTAAGAAAATAAAATATTTTATTATATTATTTTTAAGTTCGGAGAAAAAGCACAATAACTAATTACGTGGCAAAAATAATAAATATATTATTTTTATTCGAGAATAATAAGCGTGGATAAATAATATAGATAATTATATTATTTACTAGTTTGAAACGTTACACGAAGTTTATAAATGAGGTGAAAATAATATATAAATATATTATTTTTAATTGGAGTAACAGGGTTGAAAATAATATAAATATCTTATTTTTAAAAGTGGAAAATAATATTAAAACGGGTTATAAAATCCAACCCGAGTCTACGGGTGATTTCCGAGTTCAAAACACATTAATATATTAATATAATAATATGGGGATGGTTTTTATATTAAAATAACACTTTAAAAAAAATTAAAAAGAAAACAGGTGGGGAGACTCGAACCCGGGTCTCTCCCACCACAGTCAAGTAACTTAACCAACACAGCCCGCTAGGGATTCGCACAAGAATCCGGTTTGAGTTGGTTTTGTCAAGCAAGTTCGGTGGTTCCACCTTCTCTACGCGAGCCGAACCAAAAACCCTCCCAAAACCCACGATTTCGATATCGATCTAACCCTAAAACATAGGGGTTTTGTTCATTAACATCAAACGATTCTGTAGTGGAGTTTAATTGTGAAAACATCTGGTTTAAGATCTTTAATTTGAGGTTTGAACGACCGAAACCCTAAACTAAGAACACAAAATCAATTAGATCGAATTCGATAATAACACTGGTTGGAATCATAGGGCTTTTACTAAATAAGACATTGCGAATCTATCCCCGTGGTTTAATTAGATTGAAAATGAGTCTAGGATCAAAACTCCTAAAATGTTTTAAGAGCAAACCCTAGTTTCTAGATCGGGATAAGTTCGATGTTATGAAATCAAATTAGCATAGGGTTTTTATCCGGTAGGGGATTGCGAATCTACTGATACCATTTAATTGGATTTAAACAGAGTTTAAGGTCAAAACCCCCAAACTGATTTATGAACGAACCCTAGATACGGAATTGATTTCAATTCGATGTTGTATGATCGAATTGATAAGGGGCTTTCAATTAACAGACAAAAACGAAACAAAGGGTGGTTTCAATTACCTGAAACGATATCAGATTGATGGAGTTCGACTAAGCTACAGCCGCGGGTCTGATGAGTTGGTCTCCGGCGTCGCTGGTTCCTTCTCCGGCCAACTTAGGATGTGAAAAAGCTTCTGTGGAACTCGTATAGCGTGCGCATGTGTTCAATTTCAGAGTGGATGCTTGAATCGATCGATTTTGATTGAAATGGAAGACGGTTTTGACAGTTACGGTTTTGATTACCCATAATTGGGTTTAATTCGAATCAATGTCGTGTTTAATGAGTTAATGATGAACGTTTAAGTTGTTATTGTGTATTTCGGTTACAAATTCGCACGAATTTCAGATTGTGGAGCTCCAAATCAGATCATAGTCTTGAGTTCGACATTCAGAAGTCAACACAAATTGAATTTTAGTTAATTACGGCCTTAGTCCCTCTGATTTCATGTATTGAGTTTAGAAATTGGCAGAACAAGTCCCTTGGGTTTGAGTTAGGTTAAGACCATGTTAGTTTGACTATCAAAAGTCAACTGGAACACAAAACCCTTCAATTTTGACTTTCAAAGTCAACAGAAATTGAGATTTGGGTAATTACAGATCTAGTCCTCCACGGTTTCATGCATAGGAGTTTAGGAATTGGCAGAATAAGTCCCTGGTATTTGGATTGGGTTAATTAGGTTAACTTGTAACTGGATTTGATTAACGGAGTTAACCTAAAAATCCGGATTATCACATTTTCATTGGGGAAAACGACTCGTTTTATGACTATGAAGTTATCACATGTTTTCATTGGGGGAAAACGACTCATTTTATGACTATGAAGTCATCACATGTTTTTATTGGGAAAACGACTCCTTTTATGACTATGAAGTCATCACATGTTTTCATTGGGAAAACGACTCATTTTATAACTATGAAGTCAACACATGTTTTCAAGGAAAACGGTTTTACATTATGGCCATGTACATGTTATCAATGTTTTCAAGGAAAACTATTTTTCATTTTAACAATCAAACTTGTTAACTCACCAACATTACGTTGACATTTTCAAGTATGTTTTTCAGGCAATACATAGCTATGACACGATTGGGATAGGTTGGCCATTTGGATTAAACCCTAGAAGCCGAAGAAACATTATTGTCCAACCTCAAGACGGCTTGACGTATATGGTTCTAGGAAAATGTACTAGCTTATTTTAATATTTGTAATGGAGTTCAATGCTTTAGAAATCTTTATTTTAGCTTCCGTTGTTGTGTAATGTTACCAATCGTTGCAACCATGATTTATTTATTTATGAAGTGAATAAATTTGGGGGTGTGACAGAATGGTATCATAGCCAATGGTTTTAGCGAATTAGGTCTCCGTAGTGACACCTTGGCTCTAACCAGACTTATTTAGGGACCAAGATTTCTAAGACTTGCATCACATTAAAAACATCTAAGACACTGAGTATAGAAATTCCAAACGTTGCCGAACAAATTGAGTTGACTATTAGTGTATGTGATTACACTAGCGTATCATTAGCTATATTAATACTAAATTAAATTATGTGGGATCTATGCAGTCAATATCGGCGATATATAGGTTATCGGTCCTATGCAAAAATATCGGTACCGATATTATCGGTGATATTTACCGAGATATAGCCGAGATTTTGATTCCATATTATCGGTTCTCATCAAGTTTCTCGGTTTACTAATCTTAGCTCTTTTTTTAACATTTTTCTGCCCCAAAGCCTATTCCCCTTTAAAAAGGTTGGCCCAATGCCTTGTACCCATAGCCAAAATCATCTAATTAAATGCCCTAACTCCCTAATACACCCACGTTCGCACTTCGCACAGCTGCTGAATCATGTTTCTAATATAAAATATTGACACTTTTTAGTTTAGACTATTAATATTATATATGTATATATATATATATATATAAGTTTATGCATGATATAAAAATTATCGATATCCCACCGCGAGAACCGATATCTCAAATATCGGTCCTTGACCGATACCCAATATTTTTCCGCATTAACTGCATAGTGTGGGATACGTGACTGACATCTAATACGTGAAACAATGTAGAAATAATAAACACCTACAACGTGACCCAACAGAGTATTGCTCAGATTACGAATCCAGGATGACGGGTACTCAGCACACTGTAACCCTAGAAGATCGAGTTACAGGCTGAGCTCAGGCGACGACGGTAGTAATGTCAGTTACCGATCTTGGTATCACAGCTGGCTGAACCTGTACATGTACCACACCTATAACTACTCCAACTGTGGAGCCAGTTTTCTTCTCTGACATATGTTATCTTCATTTGGTGCGGTATATATACTCTCCTTCATGAATTGTTGGATTGGATGACTAAAAATTTTGCCATGAGATATGGCAGATGGGGCTGCCCAAGCAGAAGGGAACCCGAGATGGATAAGCAGGACTAAACGGGAGAGAACTCCTCGGGTCAGGAGACCCATAGACTCATTAGGATCATGTGGATCCACACGTACAAATAAACTTGGAGCATGAGTTGCTCGACACTGATTTGAGGATCTCTGCCCTAACATAGTGCCTGACTTCCATCACACATATCATGTTATTAGAGGACACCGGTAGTGTCTCTCTGCCATTAACTCCATCCAACAACGACCTTAGTTGGGAGATGCATGAGTATTGGTACACATGACTAAGAGTAATCCGATAGAACATACGCACTCTTGCGCGAGAGTGCAACCTGATGACACGATCTAGTGAACATTTCAGATCCCTTTTAACTGAGAGCTTGGGATGGGAGAAACACTATAGGGACCATACAAAGTAAATTATCATTACGGGTGCACACGTAATCATAATTTGCAGTGCTTGAGAACTCTAGTGAGTCTTATTGTCTAAGCTAATGTTCATGATTAATCTGAATTCTTAATCTCAATTCCCAGTCACCCGATTAATGATCAAAATTGCTATAATCAAAGGATTGAGACAAAAGGCATCAGATGATGCGATGGGCTATCACGAGTGACGTGGAAATATACATCATCTCCTTAATCTTCAAGTTCTAATGAATCTAAAACTCTTATTGAGACTTCATTGGCATAACAATTTTAACCAAAACTTCAAAGAGATCTATTCTTGGTGATTTGACCTCGGTATTTGGACCAAATTTGGAAATTCCTTGTAAAGTACTGTTTCAACTTTTGAGATTGCGCTATAGAATGTCTCTTTTCGATTTCGTTATTTATCGATCAACGCATGTGACCGATCTTCAGTCTAGCATGAAACAGACCTTGACAATTACGACTCCTCGATTAGATATTTACGTAACATCCTCACAGTTCTATAGGAACAAGAGAAATTCAAGTTGGATCTAACTAATCCTTAGTGAATCTTGAGCGACGAAGATTTTCGCTCACCCATTTCTACTTGCTAATTCATATCTTTTGAGATTTTACTTGCCACGAAAACTCCATGTTGCTCCTTGCAACGGTCAACACTTACAGTAATTGTACAATTACTATCGGAGATCACGACATAATCTTAGGGTCTATCTCACAATTCAATATCACACTTACTTGAAGTCTACATCGGAAGTGCTATGCACTAACTTCTGTAATGGGATGGAAATTTATTTTGAATCTCCTACACGTGGCACCTATAAGGTATTATGAAAACCCGACTTGAGGCAAGTGGATAATCTTAAATCCTTTTGTACTTACATTTCCCGAATGATCATTTTGTTGGTTGAGTCTCTAACTTCAGCCTATAGAAGAGACCATTTCACTTCTATTATTCATAGCCTTCTATAGTTAGAGAGCTCCAGAGCACCTACTGTTAGGAAACGACTTCTTAACTTATGCTCAGGGAAAATACAGAACTTTAACATTTAACACACATTATTGCAATTCTATGGCTTAAACCCTTGTGCTAAGGACTTTAAGGCTATAACCGATATGAGTGAAATACGTAATGACAAGTCACGATAATACCATTCGAATGTCAGGAAAGTTGCAGACATACTTTAATATCAGTTGTTGACGAGTTTTGAAAACTCCTGATCCTTTCCAACCAACTTTAGTGGGAAATTAAGGACCATGTTGAAAGTTGAGAACTTTATCATTTGAAAGATGCATCCAACAATCATATGAATTCAATTTTAAGAATTTATCGCAGTGTTCTACGGTTGTTAACCGCTCTAAGCTGTATGCTACCAGGAAAGTGAACAAAGGATGAATCATATCTGACCTTGCTCCTTTGGAGGTCTACACATAAACATTTTTTTCGACTTCTCAAATTTCTTTCAGATTTTATATTCACTCTTCTCCAATACCTTTTGTGATGCCTATGTGTTATCCTTAAGGAACCTAAGGACATGACGTCCTCACATTTGGCAAATCGCTGATGTTATATGTGATTATGGTATTTATTTCTGACATCTAATTCAAAGGTTCGAGCCCCAGACTAGATTGAAAATAATATCATATCACAGTCTGCCAACTTAATGGATTGGCAAACTGATGAGTGATTGAATTACACGTGTTAATTGTATATAATCGTATGGTGTTAACCCTAATTATGTGAGAAACAATGTGTGTTTAACATGTTTTTATATTTTATTAGTTATGAATGTATACGTGTTAATGGTTAAACATGGTCAACGTTACTGTAACATCCCAAAAATCCAGCTGTAAACGGTTAACGGTCAAAGGGACGTCAAACGTAAAGCTACGAATGGTATCGGTAACAAAACGCGATACCAAAAGCTTAGCGGGGGAGATGGGATTGAATAATAATAAGTTGGGATGAATTTCGGTTAGGAAACGTGACCTAAGAACTTAACCGGATGCGAAACGGAAAGACTATTCGCTCGGAAATAGCCCAAAACTTCATATAGGCATATCACAGGCTAGAAAATGATTTACGGAAGCCATAATATATGAAACTTGGGTGACTCGGCGAGGAAAATCTGAAACCGGAGTCATAACGGACCATCACCATGTGTAACGGTCCTTCACGGCCAAAATCCATAACGGACCGTCACCGGCCGTGACGGTCCGTCACGCCACAAAATCGTGAAAACGCACCGTTTTAAGCCACGTATCACTTAGTCATCGAACCAAAAGGACATGATGGACCGTCATGAGCCGTGACGGTCCGTTACGTGGTCAGAAAGCCCTTGGAGGCCAAGAAAATCGTGAAAACGCACCGTTTTAAGCCACGTATCACTTAGTCATCGAACCAAAAGGACATGATGGACCGTCATGAGCCGTGACGGTCCGTTACGTGGTCAGAAAGCCCTTGGAGGCCAAGAAAAAGGTAACTGACCGTCACCAACGGTAACGGTCCGTTACGGGATCAGATTTTTGCCTATAAATTGATTCTTGGAGCCATTCAAAGAGGAAATATCCCACATAAACACCACAACACACACACGATTCTGATAAGGAATAAGAGACCCAGTGCGGCGCGTTTAAGTGCGAGTACGGTACGCTGCGACTGCGGTTCGGATCCGGAGAGACATTTAAGCAAGGAACGAGCGTAGGAAACGACCCGAAACTATCGTAAGTACACTGGACCCGTACCTTAAATCAAATTTTATGTGAATTATGTGATTATGTGTTATGTGCTATATATGGAACTAAGGTACGAGGAAATAAAGAAAGGTAATGGGGATTAGTCTAAACAATAAACGAGAATAATGAAGTAGCCACGACGTATCTAAGGGGTGGTGGATACGCCGCTGGTCTCTCATATATATAAACAACTTTCATACTTCGTGGTGCAATCATTATGAACGTTTAGAGGCATAGACTAAAAGATAGTAACGAAAATATAGTGGACGAATGGGAGAACTTCTGACCGGTATGTAGTTATCTGACAAATGGAATGTTCTGTCTAAGCAAAGAGTGGGGTATAAATCTCTCCTAGACCCGTCACTCTTTCCTGGGAACATCTCTGTTGGAGGTACTACTATGGAAAGATAATCACCCCAGTTTACAATATATAATAAGTATGAATAATGGATGGCTTTAATTCTAAATAAAGGAATATCTATGATGTATTATAGAGGTGGTGGGTACGCCGCTGATACACCCTATATACAAACCTCTTTAATGCATTATAGAGACGCCTTTAGGAGTAATTAGAGAAAGGATTGGATAAAAGCATGAGGAAGTCATGCTATCAAATAAATGATGAGAAACGCTTAATCTTAATTAAGGGAGTATTCATGAGATGTTAAAGGGGTGGTGGATACGTCGCTGGTACTTCCTATATATAAACCTCTTTAACATAACATGACGAAACCTAGATAAGGGATTAGAGTAAGAGTTAAGATAGAAGCATAAAGAAATCATGCCACTAAATGAGAATTTGATGGGAAAGCTTAATTCTAAGTAAAGGAGTATTTATGGGACGTTAAAGGGGTGGTGGATACGCCGCTGGTACTTCCTATATATAAACCTCTTTAACGTAACATGGAGAAACCTTTAAAAGGAACTAGAGCAGGGATAAGTATGAAAGTATGCCACGAGGTCATGCTATATATGCGAATATGCGATATGTGTTAAATGTGAATGTATGGATGCATGATGAATGATCATGCTATATGTGTAAATAAGAATGTATGATGGGAACGTGTCTAAGTCTTAAAATAGAATAACAGAGTACTCACGAAGTGTTAAAGGGGTGGTGGATAAGCCGATGGTACTTCCTATATATAAGCCTCTATAGTGCACCGTGGGGAAACCGTTACGAAGTTTTAGGGTAAGGACTGGTTGGAAATAAATTGGGAGGCCGTGAGTCTATGATATTCAATATCCCAATGAAAAGAGATCTCCAGCCTACGGTGCAGATCTCTAGAATGAATGAAAAAAGGTGCCGAGTCTACGGGACGGAAGGGCCTTAAATATGAGAATGGAAAGGTGCATAGTCTATAGGCAGAAGGACCCGATAGAGGTGCCCAGTCTATAAGGCGGAAGGACCTAAAATGAATGATAATAAAATATACGAATGACGTGACCGGAGGTACGTCCGAAGATGGTCACGGGGGCACTGAGAGCCCAGGAAACTTGAACAATAAGAACCTAAAGGGTTCCTAATAAAATGAACGATGCAATTTACTTACTTAGGGAAAGAAAATTCAAAAACGTTTTCCAAACACTACAGGAAAGAAGCACGTGGAATAAAGCTTCCAGAGGACGTGGCTTATCATAGTTGAAGAATCCCTATGTTACATAATGTAATAGTTTATATAAAAACAATATTTCTAATAAAATATACCTTTATCACATTAATGATAAGGTTTGAATAATCTGGGACCCGTTTTCCACATTAAACTCTGATAAGATAATAAAGGAATAAGTAGGGTGTTTCAGGTTGGTATCAGAGCACGGTTTGAGGGATTTGAGTATCAGAAGGATGCTTAAACTCAAACCATAAGTGCTCGTGATATAAATAGGGATTCAATCCGAGGACGTCCCAGGAAGCAGGTATGTTTAAATTACAGTGCTTAAAACAGAAATGAGTGAGTATACGTGGGCTGGATTTTGTATGAGATAAGCTCCATGTGATAATTGGGAGTATCACAGTGCGTAACATACATTGCCTTATACCTGGCCAGTATTGGAGCTAATGTATGGGACCATCATGACATCGTAAACATCATATGTTAACTTATTTCAGCAGATATTAGGCCGGGAATGTGATTATACATGATTGAAATGTATAAATAAATGTGAGTATGTGTAAATGTATGGATGATGTCACCCAGACGATCTATAAAACTAATGAATAAAATCTAACTAGACTCCTAAGTAATAAAAGGAGTACCTTCAACTAAACCGCATTGACATGCAAGTGTACCTATCGAGTGTAGAACAGGTTAATGGTAAACCAAGTTATCGAACCCTAGAGACACTGAATACTAATAATAGACTCTGATTCGGACTAAAGATTGATGATTGGGGGGTTAACTACATTAAAGATTAACTAAGAATGCAGCAGACAAAGTGCGACTCAAGCTATCAATATCAAGACTAAGGGAATATCAAATTATGGGAAGAATACTACCTAGGTCGGAATCCTACTCGCAAAGCACAACTTCTACCGGTTCTGGAATTATGATGGATCTGGGTTTCTAAGGCAACAACTCTAGACTATATAGTGGATTCCTAATCACTCCCAGGGTGTCACCAACTAAGGAACCAAAAGATGTAATAACTCACCAGATAGTAGATTACCTTTCGGTCTCTCCAACAATGATAAAGTACCCAAAGACATATCACCTTTCAGTCTCACTGTCCACAATACATTCGAAGAATGCACGAGGTAATCTCAAGATAATAACTATGAATCATAATAGAAACAATCACTAGACACCTAATACCAACTTCCTCTCAGACAGATGACACTCGGATTCTTAATGACGAAGACTAAACGACTATCTCTCACTTCTCGGGTATTGAGACAGGATACACACTCAGTTCTAATGAATACTCAATCACAACTCCTATGGATCACTATCTCTAGCAAACCACACAAACAATCACAAACCCTAAAGTCTATGACCTAGATACGCTAATCAAACTGGAAGACATCCACAATCAACGTACGTAATTGAAATCCAACATACATCAGATATAAGCATATAGATTCATCATAATCATTAAATCAAGATCTTTTACAAAATCATTAACCTTCAATTAATATCCAAAACCAGTAAAAATATTAACTTTAACAAGCAATCATCATAAACCTAGGCAGTATCAATGTTCTAGCCAAGAATCATACTCAAAACAACTAAAACATAAGTAAAAGCAATCATCATGGTATCAAACAATCAAATCAACGATAAAAAATCAAATCTTGCAATCAAATTCGCTATTACTAACGAACCCGAAAATAAAGACTCCAGTTTTTCTCTTCAATTGATTTCCTCTCTCCCAAAATCGCCTCTGGTCCTTCTCTAGACGGCAATAGATCCAACTCCCATCATAATAGCCATACAATTCTATCTATAATCGAATTAGGGCTTTTTGCGCAAATTAGGGCCTCTCGCGTACCGCGAGAAAACATGGCAAAGCCTTCGCGTACCGCGAAGGCCAAAATACCGCGAAGCTGTTCTTTTCCTCTCTCGCGTACCGCGAGAAGTCAAAATTCCAACTTTTTCTCTTTTAATATTCTGGCTTCATTCTCTTGCTCGGTTTCTTCACGTATTCGCTTGTAATCTTCACGAGCACCTATAAACATACAATAGACTCAAAAACAGAATTAAACGACTCAAAAAAAAAACTATCTAAAAACGCACTAAAACACTAAGTATAAAGATGTGTGCTTCGCACTACATCAAACATCCCCCCACTTAACCTTTTTTCATCCTCGAAAAAGCTGCAAACGGAATCATAACTCAGATCTAACTTAGCAAACATCAATTACCAATTAGCAAAACATACTCACGCGTTAAAAAACAATAATCAGTATTTCTGTCCGATTAAACCCAATCACCAACTTTTATGCCCTTGTTGTGTGTTCTAATATTACATTACCAAGCCTATCAGTCAACCTATATGACTCACACTTAATAGTTATAGCTCTACCTAATCCCGTCTCACGGTCATGTTTTGGCACGGATCAAACCATATATATTTACCCTACCATTTTAAACTAAAATTTACAGGTTTTTAGAAATCAAGATGATTAATGAATGAATGGAATGATAATGAGCATTAACAAGCAAATTAACTTTATCTAGAGGCGTTTCAACCAAGTCACTATCCCGGAAGGTAACACATAGACCAAGTCATTTCAATAAGCACATAAGAATCACTTAGGGGCGTTTTCTCCAAGTGGCCATCCCGGAGGGTAACACATAAGCAAAACTCATACTTTTAATCAATAAGCTCATGAATTATAGAATTTATGGATATGGGCGCCATCAAACTCGGATTTATTCTCATAAAAATATAGTGGTGTGCCAAAAATTTCAAAAACCTCTAAATTTTCATTTAACGTGGTACCTATCGCCCTATGTTGACAGTTTCAGTATTACCGATTACCCTAAGATAAATAACTACAAGATATCATGATTTTAACATCAATTAATTTGTAAGTAACACTCACAGGTAATTTAAGCTTTACTAGCTAGCTAGGTCTACCAAAACATCACTAATTAGACATGTTTTCAATTATTTAAATCATTTAAACTTAACACGCAGATCCAGTTGTACTATCATTTTTCAAGTATAAGCAGATATTTCCAAGGACATTTTTCAAATTTTTTTTGTATTTTTGAATTTTTATAAAGACACAAACTAAAACTAAACAAACTAAAGCCTCACATCCCCATACTTGAAAGACACATTGTCCTCAATGTGAAGCAAGACACAACTAAAAATAAAAATGCACAAATAAACAGGAAGCGACTTAGCTGGTAATGTATATGCTCTCGAATGAAAATCCAGCTTCGTTCATCCTTGTGTGCACCATATAGCATTTCGGTCGCAGTTGCACAAACTGTCGGGTTGCCTTTACAAACTTCGTATATAGGTGATAACCGATTCCTTACGAATGGAGATTGAGTACGGACGGGATGATAAAACCTGCAAAATAAACCTCACAACAAACCCGCAGCATTAAACTGACTCAAATTAAAAATAAAACTCGACTGACTCAAACTGACTCACTAAGACTCAAGATTGATAGAATGTATAGAAACGTACTCAATGGGTGGCAAACACATAGACATGAATTCCACAGCAAAGTGGATCAACGGATTGAAACGGTTTCAAGTTTCCCATGGTCGTGGTGGTCGGATGCTATGAATGATGAATGATGATGCAAATGGATGATGATAGATGTGGTGTTATGTTTATAATGGATGATGAATAAAGGTTAGACGTGTGAATGATAGTGGTGGTCGATGCGGGTGACGGTGAACGAAACCATGGGAAAACAAGGAAGAAGGGTGAAACCAGCAAGGCCTCGCGTACCGTGAGAAAACCAGGCCCTCTCCTTGCGTACCGCGAGGAGATGAAATTTACGCCGGCCATTTTCTTTGTCCTTCGCGTACCGTGAGAGGCCTAGAAAAATCCTTCGCGTACCGCGAGAACTGCCTGGTGACAGAAAGTTAAGGGGGTTTTTATACTTAGAAAATTTTTTCACCCCTTAAACTTTTTTCACCCAAATTCCATAAAAACCTATTTCAAGCATAAAAACATATGTAAAAATAACTGGAACTTCATTCTCAATGATTTTCCTCACCGGATCAAGCGCGAATCCCTGCAAAACATGACACAAACCGAAAAACACAGAAAATGACACGGACTCGAACCAAGTAATGCAAACAAACTCTACATCCCGAGCACGTGCCCAAGATTCAAACAAACCTATCCGGAGGCTTCTCGTTGATCCTGACCGGTACCGCCTTCATCCTACGCGGTCTACCGGTCCTCCAAATCTTCAGTGAAATCCTACCCCATTCAAGCTCTAAATGTATATCATATGCATCAATCTAGTCCTTCCACCACAACTTAAATCTACCAGGTCCAAAGATCACCTCGTTCAAGTACTTCAGCAACCTATCACCCCTAAACATCCCCATACTTGGGGTTTTAACTCTCCCTAAATCGGATGACTCTATCAAAGTGGGGGTTCTCTTTTGGGGTGGCCTAGACCTATGGGCACTGGAACTAGGGGTTGGTTCGGTGATCGTCCCCTCAGAATGAATAATGGTGACGGTTGAGAGTTCAGGAATATGATTTTCTGCGGTTATGGCCTTTATGCTCTCACCCGGATCTTCAGGATCCTCTGTACTCTCCTCAATCATCCCCACATTTAGGGATTTGCCTATGATCTCATCAATATCTGCCATCATCTCTAGCAGATCATCAGGCACCTCATCGCTATCTTCATCCGGCCATTCTAACATCTTCTCCAAATCCAACGCCCATTCAGATATCTCTCCTAAGTTAGGGTTGGGCTTACCTACTTCTACCTCTGGATCATAGTCCTGATGGTCACCTATGAAGGCATCAAGCATGCACACAGAGTGGCTATGCTCTCCAACATCCTTCACGGGTTTCATAGCATCGAAAGTAATAGACTCATCCCCCACACAAAGTTTGAGTTTCCCGTCGAAGATATCGATCAATGCCTTGGTGGTACGTAGGAACGGGCGTCCTAGGATGAGCGGGACTCTATCATCCACTTCCATATCTAGAATGATGAAATCCACAGGGAATACAAAATTGCCTACTTTCACTAACAGATTCTCCATAATTCCCCATGGATACTTGACTGAACGGTCATCCAAGGATATGCTCATGTGCGTAGGATGTGGTTCACCTAGGTCTAGCTGCTTATAGATAGAATATGGCATCAGATTGACGCTAGCACCCAGGTCAGGCAACGCATGGTTTAGAGGCAAACCACCAAGCAGACACGGGATCGTGAAATGACTCGAATCCGCCATCTTCTTCGGAAGATTGTTCTGAACCACTGCAGAACATTGCTCACTAAGTGAGACTTCAAAGATCCCTTCCAGCTTCTTCTTGTTGAAAAGAAGATCTTGTAAGAACTTGCCATACTTTGGCATATGCTGAAGGACCTCTATGAATGGAAGATTGACCATGAGTTGTTTAAACATATCGAGGAAGTGATCGTATTCCCTAGTGTGTTTATGTGGCAACAAGCGAGCTGGATAGGGAACACGACTCAAGTCAATCTCGGTGGACTTTATATCCTCCCCCTTCTTCTTCTTCTCCTCTGCCCTCTCGGCAGGCTTCTCCATCTCTATCTCCTCATCCACCGGATCTTCTTCTTCTACTACCGGTGGGCTCTCCTTCTTTTCTGCCCTTCTACTCCTGGTTGACACAACATTCAACTCGGGTTCCTCTAACATCCTAACATCGATCTCAGCAAATCAAGCTCTCCAATCTACCTTTTTCACATCTTCTACCGAAGGAATGCCATAGTCAGCACCGTGGGAGGTTCCCTCTTCTACTCTCTCCTCTCTATGACTCAAGACTGACACGGCCATCACTGAAGCGTTAGAAATCTTATAGGCCGCAGATGCTGCACTCTGCTTCTCCTTCAAGCTCCTCGCGATGTCTCCTACCGTGCGCTGCAAGTCCTGAAATGTCGATTGCTGATTCTTTAGTAAAGTGTCGTGGGCATCCAGTCTTGGCTTAGCGTCTCTGTCCTACTGAACTAAGTGGGCAAGCGTCTGTGTCTGATTCTCTATCATCTCCTCAATCTTTTTTGTGTTGACACTGCTTCCCAAACTTGCTCCTACTTCAGCTCCTCCATACTGATGCTGGCGACCGTTAAACCCAGGCGGGTTATTTCCAGATCTCCATCCCGAGCCATAAGTATTGTTGTAATTGTTATACCCTCAGTTCTGGTTCTGGTTGCCAATAAAGCTCACCTGCTCCTGATGATTGACGGGGCAATCTCTAGTGTCGTGGCCTCCCTTACACACCTCACACCACTGAGCACTGAGCTTCAACTCCTTTATCTCGTTTGCCATAGCTGGAAGTGCAGCAGCCACGCTAGTATCAGGAGTGACCTGATGCACACCTCTAGGAGAAGAGGCAGGTGCTCTAACACTAGGAATGGAAGTCCTAGTAGATGGTTGCTGATGTTCCGCCAGAGCGAAGCTCTCAAACATCTCCTCACACTCGTCTAGCTCGAGCTTATCCATGATATGGCCTCCCGCAGCTGTATTGAACATTTGCTGCTTCTCGAAGGTGAGACCATTGTAGAACTTCTCCACTATCGCCCAGTCGGAAAGACCATGCTAGGGACATCGGCTCAACAGCTTGTTGAACCGCTCCCAGGCCATGTGATAAGGCTCATCAGGATCCATCCAGAACGAATGGATTTGATCCCGAAGGCGAGCGGCCCTGGTAGGTGGATAGTACTTCTTGAAGAATTTGGCTTTAAGATCCTCCCATGTGGTAATAGAGTTGTCAGGGAGGGTGTCAAGCCAAGTATATGCGCGACCATAGAGAGAGAATGGGAAGAGACGCAAGTTGATAGCGTCCTTAGACACACCCGAGATATTGAAAGTATCACATATGTGTGCGAAGCGCGACAGGTGTCTGGGTGCGTCCTCATCCTCGAGGCCATGAAATTGAGTTGCATGAGTGATCGTGCTCATGACGTGTGACGGGATCTGCCATGTATTGGTGTTCGGAATAGCGGGGCGTGTGATCGAAGATCTCGCCCCGGTGACCCCGTC
This sequence comes from Smallanthus sonchifolius, assembly GCA_023525975.1. Classification (NCBI taxonomy): domain Eukaryota; kingdom Viridiplantae; phylum Streptophyta; class Magnoliopsida; order Asterales; family Asteraceae; genus Smallanthus; species Smallanthus sonchifolius. Next base: position 94,283,103 of record CM042021.1, on the reverse strand, counting down.
ACTGGCCCTCTAGTGCACGGTACACCTCGCTGGTGGGTCAGCATCGCCCATGATCGGAAATGGAACTGAGCTAGTAGAACTTACCTGGGATTTGCAAAGCTCCTTCAAACGCTCCCTAGAGTCGCGGGTGCACTCGTGTAGCTCTCGTTCGGGTTCTTGAAAAGCTGAATATGGTGGTGATCACTGCGAATGAGTGTGGTGCATAAACTGACACAAGAACAAAAAGAAATAAACAAAGACTCAATCCTATGTTAGACACTCAGATAGGACACACAAATAGCACAGAAGGCAAGCACACACACAAGACTCAAAAGAAAAGAAAATAAAATAAACCAAAAATCAAGCAAAAAACTAGTCAAAGCTAATATTGCTATTGCCAAGTGTCCCCGACAACGGCGCCAAAAACTTGATGTCGCCAAGACGGTCTATAAAACTAATGAATAAAAACCTAACTAGACTCCTAAGTAATAAAATGAGTACCTTCAACTAAACCGCACTAACAGGCAAGTGTACCTATCGAGTGTAGCACAGCTTAATGGTAGTTATTGAACCCTAGAGACACTGAATACTAATACTAGACTCTGACTCGGACAAAAGATTGATGATTGGGGGTTGACTACACTAAAGATTAACTAAGAATGCAGTAGACAAAGTACGACTCAAACTATCAAGATCAAGACTAAGGGAATATCAAATGATGTGAAGAATACTACCTAGGTCGGAATCCTACTCGCAAAGCACAACTTCTACCGGTTCTGGAACAACGATGGATCTGGGTTTCTAAGGAAACAACTCTAGACTACCTAGTGGATCCCTAATCACATTCAGGGTGTCACCAAATAAGGAACCTAAAGATGTAATAACTCACTAGATAGTAGATTACCTTTCGATCTCTCCAACAATGATAAAGTACCTAAAAGACAGATCACCTTTCAGTGTCACTGTCCACAATACATTCGAAGAATGAATGGGGTAATCTAAAGATAATAACTATGACTTAGAATAGAAACAATCACTAGACACCTAATACCAACTTCCTCTCAGACAGCTGACACTCGGATTCCTAATGACGAAAACTAAACGACTATCTCTCACTTCTCGGGTATTGAGACAGGATACACACTCAGTTCTAATGAATACTCAATCACAACTCCTATGGATCACTATCTCTAGCAAACCACACAAACAATCACAAACCCTAATGTCTATGACCTAGATACGCTAATCAAACTGGAAGACATCCACAATCAACGTACGGAATCGAAATCAAACATACATTAGATTTAAGCATATAGATTCATCATAATCATTAAATCAAGATCTTTTACAAATTCATTAACCATCAATTAATATCCAAAACCAGTAAAAATCTTAACTTTAACAAGCAATCATCATAAACCTAGGCAGCATCAATGTTCTAGCCAAGAATCATACTCAAAACAACTAAAACAGAAGTAAAAGTAATCATCATGGTATCAAACAATCAAATCAACGATAAAAAATCAAATCTTGCAATCAAATACGCTATTACTAACGAACCCGGAAGCAAAGACTCCAGCTTTTCTCTTCTATTGACTTCCTCTCTCCCAAAATCGCCTCTGGTCCTTCTCTAGACGGCAATAGATCCAACTCCCATCATAATAGCCATACAATTCTATCTATAATCGAATTAGGGCTTTTTGAGCAAATTAGGGCCTCTCGCGTACCGCGAGAAAACATGGCCAGGGCTTCGCGTACCGCGAAGGCCAAAATAGTCGCGCCCGATTTTTACTTCTCTCGCGTACCGCGAAGCTCTTCTTTTCCTCTCTCGCGTACTGCGAGAAGTCAAAATTCCAACTTTTTCTCTTTTAATCTTCCGGCTTCATTCTCTTGCTCGGTTTCTTCACGTATTCGCTTGTAATCTTCACGAGCACCTGTAAACATACAATAGACTCAAATACAGACTTAAACGACTCAAAACAAAGATAAAACTATCTAAAAACGTACTAAAACCCTAGGAATAAAGATGTGTGCTTCGCACTACATCAATGGAGGAGGCCTTACGTAAAACCCTAGAATGCTTAATTAGGGTTAGAATAGTATGAGGCCCAGGAAACTTGAACAATAATAACTTAAGGGTTCCTAATAAAATGAACGATGGAGTGTACTTACTTAGCGAAAGCTAATTCAAAAACGTTTTCCAAACACTACAGGAAAGAAGCACGTGGAATAAAGCTTCCTTAGGACATGGCTGATTAGAGTTGAAGAATCCCTATGTTACATAATATAATAGTTTATGTAAAAACAATATTTCTAATAAAATATACCTTTATCACTTTAATGATTAGATTTGAAAAATCTGGGACCCGTTTTTCACATTAAACTCTGATAAGATAATAAAGGAATAAGTAGGGTGTTTCAGGTTGGTATCAGAGCACGGTTTGAGGGATTTGAGTATCGGAATGATGCTTAAACTCAAACCATAAGTGCTCGTGATATAAATAGGGATTCAATCCTAGGCCGTCCCAGGAAGCAGGTATGTTTAAATTCCAGTGCTTAAAACAGAAATGTGTGAGTATACGTGGGTTGAATTTTAATGTGATAATTGGGAGTATCATGGTGCGTAACATACATTACCTTATACCTGGCCAGTATTGGAGCTAATGTATGGGACCATCATGAAATCTCAAGCATCATATGTTAACTTATTTCAACAGATATTAGGCCGGGAATGTGATTATACATGATTGAAATGTATAAATGAATGTGAGTATGTGTAAATGTATGGAGGAGGCCTTACGTAAAACCCTAGAATGCTTAATTAGGGTTAGAATAGTATGAGGCCTGTAAATATGAAACCCTAGACTATAATTAGGGTGAACGAGCAAGTGATTAAACGAAATTGTGTATCAGCAATAATGGCTGAACGTCAGAACAATAAAGTACGCGACGAAAGGAGCCACGGGAGAGCTACGTCTCCACTTCACGATGAAAATGAAGTAGAACAGGTCCCGGAGAATATCCGGAGACAAATTGCATTAGAAATAGGTAAGGCGTTTGATGCAAACCTCCCAATTATGCAAGCAGAACTACAAGGTTCACTAGAAAGCTGGTTTGAGAACCATAAGAATATTGAGCAACCTCCTAACAGAGAAGATGGAAATTCTAAATTGACTCGATGCACGTATAAAGATTTTATGACGTGCAAACCAATGGATTTCAAGGGAGTCATTAATCCCTTAGAAAGTCAAAGATGGATAGCTGTAATGGAAACAACATTCGATACTTGTCATTGTAGTAAGGAGGACGAAGTAACCTTCGCCACCAACCAACTCAAAGAAAGAGTTGACGATTGGTGGGGCATAGTGAAGAGAGAGAATGGTAGAGATAAGATCAAAGAAATAATGTGGGAATAATTCAAGGATATTTTTCTGAAGCATTATTGCCCACGAGCGGCAATAGACAAAATCACTGAGGAGTTCCTTCAACTCCGTCAAACAAATGAATCTTTGGACGAGATTACTGGCATTTTCTTCGATAAAGCCAGATTCTGTCCTGATTTATTAACAACTACTGGGATGTGGATAACACGTTACTATCTCATTCTGAAAACGGAAATTAGAGAGTTCATTCATCCGTCCAAGTGCGCAAACTTAGAGGAAATGATTGATTGGGCTCGAGAAAGAGAAACAGAGCATAAGAGACAGGAAGAAGAAAACAGGAAGAGAAAGGGAGAGGATTATCCATCTCCTATGCCTCTTAGGAGAATTAAATTTAGAAGACCTGAAAGTAGTTCCTTTCAAGAGAAAGAAATAAGATACTGTGAAATCTGTGGAAGAAGACATCCTGGGGAGTGTCGACTCAGGCCTCTCAATTGTATGAAGTGTGGAAAGACTAGACATCTGACACATCAGTGTACAAGTCTAGTAAGATTATGCTACACTTGTTACAAGCCGGGACACTTCAGTAGATAATGTCCTAAGCTACGATCACAGACTGAAAAGACCGGTGAAGGATCAAGAGTAGCAGATAATGAAATCAAAAGAATCGAGGCTCCGAAACCAAGATCTAGGGCTTTCCAGATCACAAACGAGGAAGCGAAAGATGTCCCTTACATTGTATCAGGTACCTTCCTCTTGAATTCCCTACCTGCCTGTGTTTAATTCGATACGGAGGCTAGTCGATTATTTATTTAATTAAAATATATAAATTCAAGAAACTTCAATAGAAGTAAGTTGGCTAAGGCATTAGAGGTGGAAATCGCGATTGATAGAAACCGCGTAGTAACCAAAATATGTCAAGATTTCCAACTACTAATAGAAGGAGAAGAGTATCTCGTCAAGAATTCAATGTGAACATTAGAGTGGACTAGTTATATTTGCATACTATGACGATTATATACAATCAAAAGATTGTACGATCCACGATGTCTACAGGAAAAAGGAACTTAGCATCATTATGATGAAACCAGATCACGTTATGTACGATGGCAAAGATAAATAGCTACGTGAGACAAGGTCATCAAGCCTTCATAGCTAATAAATGAATGAGATTGTATAAGCTAGTTTCCAGTTATGATTCCATTGCAAAATATTTTCGGGACGAAAAAAAGTTAAGTGTGGGGATGTGATAAGTGGTTGAATTACACGTGTTAATTGTATATAATCGTATGGTGTTAACCCTAATTATGTGAGAAACAATGTGTGTTTAACATGTTTTTATATTTTATTAGTTAAAGATGAAAACTAGCTAAACGATGGTATATAATTAAAAGAAGTTCAGTTATGAATGTACACGTGTTAATGGTTAAACATGGTCAAAGTTACTGTAACATCCCAAAAATCCAACCGTAAACGGTTAACGGTCAAAGGGACGTCAAACGTAAAGCTACGAATGGTATCGGTAACGAAACGCGAAACCAAAAGCTTAGCGAGGGAGTTGGGATTGAATAATAATAAGTTGGGATGAATTTTGTTTAAGAAACGTGACCTAAGAACTTAACCGGATGCGAAACGGAAAGACTATTCGCCCGAAAATAGCCCAAAACTTCATAAAGGCATATCCCAAGCTAGAAATTGAGTTACAGAAGCCATAATATACGAAACTTGGGTGCCTCGACGAGGAGAATCTGAAACTGGAGTCATAACGGACCGTCACCATGTGTAACGGTCCTTCACGGAGGCCAAAATCCATAACGGACCGTCACCGGCCGTGACGGTCCGTCAAGCCGTAAAATCGCGAAAACTCACCGTTTTAAGCCACGTATCACTTAGTCATCGCACCATAAGGCCATGACGGACCGTCATGAGCCGTGATGGTCGGTTACGTGGTCAGAATGCCCTTGGAGGCTAAGAAAACGGTAACGGACTGTCACCAATGATAACGGTCCGTTACGGGATCAGATTTTTGCCTATAAATTGATTCTTGGAACCATTCAAAGAGGAAACATCCCACATAAACACCACAACACACACACACACACACGATTCTGAGAAGTAATAAGAGACCCGGTGCGGCGCGTTTAAGTGCGAGTACGGTACGCTGCGAGTGCAGTTCGGATCTAGAGATATGTTTAAGCGAGTAACGAGCGTAGGAAACGACCCGAAACTATCGTAAGTACACTTGACCTGTACCTTAGATAATTTTTTATGTGAATTATGTGATTATGTGTTATGTGCTATATGTGGAACTAAGGTACGGGGATATAAAGAAAGGTAATGGGGATTAGTCTAAACATTAAACGGGAATAATGGAGTACCCACAACGTATCTAAGGGTTGGTAGATACGCCGCTGGTCCTTCCTATGTATAAACCTCTTTGATACTTCGGGGTGAAACCATTATGAAAGTTTAGAGGTATAGACTAAAAGATAGTAACAAAAATATAGTAGACGAACAGGAGAACTTCTGACCGGTTTGTAGTTATCTGACAAACGGAATGTTCTGTCTAAGGAAAGAGTGGTGTATAAATCTCTCATAGACCCGTCACTCTTTCCTGGGAACATCTCTGTTGGAGGTACGACTCTAGAAGGATAATCACTCAAGTTTACAATATATAATAAGTATTAATAAGGGATGACTTAATTCTAAATAAAGGAATATATGTGATGTATTATAGAGGTGGTGGGTACGCCGCTGGTACACCCTATATATAAAGCTCTTTAATGCATTATAGAGACGCCTTTAGGATGAATTAGAGCAAGGATTGGATAAAAGCATGAGGAAGTCATGCTATCAAATAAATGATGAGAAACGCTTAATCTTAAGCAAGGGAGTATTCATGAGATGTTAAAGGGGTGGTGGATACGTCGCTGGTACTTCATATATATAAACCTCTTTAACATAACATGACAAAACCTTTGTAAGGGATTAGAGAAAGAGTTAAGATAAAAGCATAAAGAAATCATATCACTAAATGAGAATTTGATGGGAAAGCTTAATTCTAAGTAAAGGAGTACTTATGGGACGTGAAAGGGGTTGTGGATACGCCGCTGGTACTTCCTATATATAAACCTATTTAACGTAACATGGAGAAACTTTTATAAGGAATTAGAGCAAGGATAAGTATGAAAGTATGCCACGAGGTCATGCTATATATGCGAATATGCGATATGTGTTAAATGTGAATGTATGGATGCATGATGAATGATCATGCTATATGTGTAAATAAGAATGTATTATGGGAACGAGTCTAAGTCTTAAAATGGAATAACGGAGTACTCACGAAGTGTTAAAGGGGTGGTGGATACGTCACTGGTACTTCCTATATATAAGCCACTTTGGTGCACCGTGGGGAAACAGTTACGAAGTTTTAGGGTAAGGACTGGTTGGAAATAAATTGGGAGGCTGTTAGTCTATGATACTCAAGATCACAATGAAAAGAGATGTCCAGCCTACGAGGCAGATCTCTAGAATGAATGAAAAAAAGGTGCCGAGTTTACGGGACGAAACGGCCTTAAATATGAGAATGGAAAGGTGCCCAGTCTATAGGCGGAAGGACCCGGTAGAGGTGCCCAGTCTATAAGGCGGAAGGACATAAAATGAATGATAATAAAATATACGAATGACGTGACCTGATGTACGTCGGGAGATGGTCACGGGGGCACCGAGAGCCCAGGAAACTTGAAAAATAAGAACCTAAAGGGTTTATAATAAAATGAACGATGCAGTGTACTTACTTAGCGAAAGTTAATTTAAAAACATTTTTCAAACACTGCAGGAAAAAAGCACGTGGAATAAAGCTTCCTGAGGACGTGGCTGATCAGAGTTAAAGAATCCCTATGTTACATAATGTAATAGTTTATGTAAAAAAAATATTTCTAATAAAATATACCCTTATCACTTTAATGATAAGGTTTTAAAAATATGGGACCCGTTTTCTATATTAAACTCTGATAAGATAATAAAGGAATAAGTAGGATTTTTTCTTGTTATTAAGGATAATATTAGCTCAAGAAATAATTGTTATTTAATAGTAGATCTAGTAATTCAAATTAAATCAAATGGTAGCATATTTTGTGAATTCATGTGAATTAATAGACATAGATTAAGAACTAAATAATTGTGTTGTTTGAATACGTGCAACAGCAAAAGAAGAACAAGAAAATACAAAAATATTATGATCACATGGAGGTTTGGACACTTTGCTTGAAATATTGGATGAGGACTTGAAGAAAATTGGATGGTGACGTGGGACTTAAATCAAATAAAGTGAATGACTTCTTGGCCTCTTACGTGGGCCGTGGAGTCCATGGACCACTTGTAACAAAGAAACTAAAGAACTAAATGGGCTTTATAATATTGGGTTGTGGTGCCTTTGGCACAGTGCACGAAGATCGAAGACTGTATTATTATGATCGGCACCTTTCCATTCTCATATATTGAAAAGATAAAGTGCAGGTATTGCATTTAACATGTTTGTTAAAATGCTCAAGAGAAGAAGTGGGGTTTTACATGGTGGAAACTGACTTGCCTTAGTTGTTTATTGTTTGCTTTTGCAATTTTTTTATTAAAATCTTCTCCACTCCACTGTATGATTTTACCATTTTCAGATTTTTTTACACACTACTTGATATTATATTGCTTCTTAATAACTTTAGATTTGTCGTAAATTAACCAGTTTAGTTCTTTGCCAATCTTTCAAAAGATTTAGGGTGCTTAGTCAAAACTGTCTCCTTTGACCTGTTTTGACCGGCCTGTTTTTTTGGCCCCTGACAAAAACTCCTTGATCCGCAATGTTTCTAATTACTTTTTGTTTATTTGTTTCTTTTGTGATTGAATTATTTTTGGAGAATACATCTCGAAGAAAAGTTGGCTCCCTGACGTCGATCACAGCCCAACATGGGCGGCTAGATGCAACAAAGAAATACTGCTGCAACTTCTTTGTATGATCAACCTGCAGATGGTGGTCCCATCACAAAGCAGGTCCTGCTGGAGATGCTGCGATGGCAAGATGGTTGCAGTCTGCTGGCTTACAGCATCTGGCCTCACCATTGGCATCTAATGCTATTGATCAATGCCATCTACCAAATCTTCTCAGCAGGTATTTCTAAATTTCTCTTATGTTTTCAATCAAAAACAATGTCAGTCTAAGAAAGTCCTTGTGGTATATATGAATTATATATAAAATCTGTTTAGTGTGGTAATGTTTTATGTTTGATGTGACATCTTTTACTTCTGTTTGCAGGACCTGCTAGCAACACTCAATTAAACCATAAAGTCTCCATTGTTGATGGTTTCACTCCTATGTTAGAACTGTTTACCAAAAAAAAAAATTTTATTTGTTACTGTATATCATCACCAAAAAAAAATTTTCTCCTTATATTGAATTTTTTTTTTCTCCTTTTCAACCACTTGTCACTTGCTTAAGGCGGACGGTTCGTATAGGTTTTATATTTAATTCAGTTGTTTATGGTTTTGGATCTGTTTAGTTTCTAACAATAACTTGATAAATTGATGTATTTGTTAATTTAAACAGTTTATTTATGTGCTTTGAGTTTTCGTTCTTTACAATCTTGTTCGGTTGATAATAAAATCTAGAGCGGGTTGGGTGACTAAAGGGGGTAAACTTGACACTTTTAAATTGGGTAGTTGAGTTATACTGGTTTATGACAAAACTGGTTGTATAGGTTTGCTAATAACCTGTCTTCAATTACTGTTTTAACTGATTTTTCAACACTATGTCTATGTGGTGTCCAGTTGAACAACTGAGTTTTATGTGAAACCTAGAACCTGAAGTTTGGAGAAGGTTGCATGCTTGTTTAATTTGAATTTTAATCAAAAGAATTTTCTAAACTATTACAATTTATTCTTTCCACCAATTCCTCGTGAAAACGACTCGACTTTCCACTTACTAGTTATTTCTTTATTTTTTTACCGACCAAACGACATCGATCACAAACCCATAGTCGATTTCAGGGGACACTAATTCTATTAGACTATTTCCCCGGTCTCACTGTTTACTTCCCTACATAAACGAACTGTGGCTACCCTAAATGAGTTTAGAACTTCTTAAGACTTATCTGCTTTTGGACATGATAGTCAAGTCATGAATCTACAAATCATGAAAGTACAACCTAAATGCTAGACTGCAGTAGAAGTGTAGTGAAAACAATGGTTAATGAGGTATTAAACCCAATCTTCGCTAGCGAAAGCTTACAAGAAATCTTGAAATCTTTAATCCATTGCGGCCAATGTTAATGGAAGATTTTATATGACACAAAACCTAATATGAGAGTATGGTTTTAATATTTATGGAAGATGCGTTCGAGAAGTATAAGGGAATAATCATAACGTTTCATTTATGTATTCTGTCCTACAAGGTGATGGGTGTGCAGTTAGAAAACGAATAGAAGTGAAACTGTGTCACTAACTCTCAGTAATTGGTTTGAGATCCATTCTCACTTTCCTTTGAACCCCATGAAGATTCATTTGTCTTTAGTATTGGTTGAGCCAAATCAACTATACTATTCCCAAATACTTTGACACTCTCTTTCTTCTTCGTCTAGATTCTACCTCATATACAGATGAAGCACATAAATCTTGACGATTTAATGTTACTTTGAGATTTTTGTTGTCTCGAAGTTATGGTTAGACATCTAATCCTGGATTATTTAACTTGGTTTGTGAATTGTCCACTTGGTTTGTAAAAACTCATTATTTTAATTCACATCAACCTCTTAATGACTCACTCATTACATGGATGTGACCTTACTTAGTGTAGTCATCTTGTTCATGGGACTCTGGTGACGATTTTACCACTTCAGGGTATAACCAACGTTGTTCCCTTGTCAATATATTCAAAGAATTTTTCCTAAATCCACTCGTTTGAGATAACAAATGTTCAACGGTACCGATGCACTGTAGCATTATACTATAATATCTTGAATCTTTACACATCCAATATCGTTAGTCGGTGAAGTATTCTCTTTAACTTCGAATATCGACTACTAAGTGGATTGAGTAAAATTCTCTCTATGATCTAGAAATGAACTAAGAATACAAAACTCTCATCTGAATAGAGTAAATCAATCCTAGAGGATAACTTAAACTAATTTTCGAGGACGAAACTTCTTAACCGAGGGGAGAATGTGACACCCGACATTTCAGGTCAATATCCGTATTTATCCCAAACGCGTTTACATATTCATATTTCCTGAATCACTTGAATTCAAAATTTGAACATTAAAAATCTAGCAAATATCATACATTGATCATTTAATATCCTGGTAATTGTAGGAATTACCGGTACACGCGTACTTAAAAACCGTATAATACGAACGTTGGTAATTAATTTATATAACAGAAAAATATCTAGAATTATATATTACATAAATTTTATGTCTAGATAACTAAATTTCTTGACTGAAACTTAAAGTACATATGAAAGTGCTTCATGAAATCCTTCTAAAGTTATTATTGTATATTATCATCTTTAGGCACTTATATATGTGTGATCACATCTACGGATAAATTTATACATAACTTGAACATTTTTATCAAACTATCCCATGACTAGTAAAACTATGATTTTAGTAGCATTAAGAATGTAAAACGAAATAGATCGTCGTTTAAAATCCTAAACGCGACTTATACCACTAATAGCCTAAATATCTGGCACCTAATCTTACCCAATCAACTAACAACCCAAACCACCCACCCAAACCCTTCCTTTTCTCTGAGAATGGCCTTGTGGGCCATCCCACACTTTCAAATCTTTCAACACTCAATTGTTTTGGTACAAGGCCATCTTCATTTACCTAAGTAGACACTCCTACTCCTTCATGATTGTTGTAAGTCCATGCCATTCTCAATCATCCAATTTTATACTCCAAGATCTACATGATTGATTGAAAGATCTAGACCATCATTATTCACCCAAATAACACTCCATCTATCTCTTCCATCATATATATACATCACAACTTTCATTCAAGATCACAATCAAGCTCAAACTCTCTCTCTTTCTTTCCTTTCCTTTCCTTGTTCGCGGCTCACACACACAAACACACTTCATCCATTTTCACTTGAAGAACATCCTATTTCAAGCTTTAGAATCATCCATCTTGGTGGTTTTGGAAGCCTACAAGTGAATTCTCAAGAGATTTGCTAGAGACTCAAGAAATCATCACTTTTCCTTCTCAAAATCATATTTCCATATGTGAATCTTCCCTAGCTTGCCTAGTGGTTAGAGCTTGACCCTTCACATCTTTATATTCATGTTACTTTCTTTAAATCATGGTTTAAAATGTTTAAGGTTCACCCAAACTAAAAACATGATTTACCTCTTTTGAACATAAGGTCTTCTTTAAAATACATGTTCATACATTATGTACATACCAAAGCTTCTAAACAAGAACAAAAACTTGTACAAACAAGTTGTTATATGAAAAGTTGGTCAAAAAGAAGGCTTGTTGGTGACTTTCTTATCCATATGAAAAGATCTAAACTTTTGTGTTATAAAATCATATATATGGACATATTAACTCTTATGAACAAATATTATATGTATATATGTGTATAACTTATGGTTACACATGTAAATAAACTTAAAGTGAAGAGATCTAACTCATAAATTTGTGTAAAGATCTAGATCTACAAGTACAAAACCCTAAATTTTGGATCTGGATCATAAATGTAAATATGGACATAACACATATGGAACTAAGTAATCTTTTGGACAGATCTAGACTTTTAACTTCTATACATGTTAGAAAGGACATAATCATCAACTAGTAACCTGAACAAGTGGTAAAATTTGCACACATAAAAAGAATCATGATTTAACAAGGAACTTTAGGAGTTGGTAGATTCTGGCAGAAAACAAGACCTGACTTTGGAGGGCCATATCTCAGTTATAAGTATCCGAACTTTACAAATTTTTAGCCTAAAACTAAGTGTAAATAGTCTAGAATCCAACCCAAGTGGTCTTATGAAATTTCGTTAAGTATTAGTACCCCAAAATGGTCATACAAGAAAAGGTGACAAATCTGTCTTTTTCAGCAGAATTTTAGTATCACTTGTAAGAGTCATTACTTGGTCATAAAAGGTCTAAACAACCTGATTCCAATTCCTAGAGTAAGGATTTTGTGTCTAAACTAAACATTGTAAGGTCTTGAGTCATGGAAATGAGTTTTGGTCAGCCAACTTAAAGAAATCCATAAGTCACTCTAGAAAAACCACTTCTGTACCTTCTGTCCAAAATGAATTTATTTAAAATACCTAGACATGTCATAAAATGTTGGATAATACATTTTTGTAACCCTAAGACATGTACGTAACTTGATATAAAATTTCGTGACTTAACGAGTTCATTTGGTTAATCAAAAGGATGACGTACGGACGACTTAAAATTCTGGAAATCACTCTAAGCTAGGGTTACACTAATAATGTAGTTCAAAGTGAATAACTACCAAAACCCTAACACGACCTATATAAGACACCATATGGACAAGTATTTATACTTATGACATCAGTAGTATATATATATATATATATATATATATATATATATATATATATATATATATATTTGACTAAATATGTATACATATCATGAAATTCAAAGACAAGTCACCAACGATTCGTCGGGTCACACTTTCAAAGCGTAACACATGTAGCATCGAGTCTAACATTTCGGGTGAAACTTATACACGTTCAACTTATATGTTGACATCATATTATAAGGTCTTAAGACAACCGTAACTTTTAGGTCATGGTTAGGGCAGTCTTGCATACACATCGGCTTTGTTAGCACTTACACATTGAAAGCTCATCAGGTGAGTTCACTGCCCCTTTTAATTTTTTAAATATTTTAGACACATCGGGGGAGGAACATACTTGCTTTACACGTTTGAAAATATGAAACATACTTACTTGATACGTTTGGAAAACATGAAGCATGCATACAAACATTTTCACATGATAACAAGAAAACAAGACTCGACCCACATGTTTGCATGAGTTGGCACAAGTGGAGCTCTTAAAGTCCCCTACATTACATAATTTATAACCATTACCTATAGGTTAGGTTGAGGCCCTATGAATAGTACTATTGGGATTGACACACCCCGGTCATGTGTAACAATCCAAATTCTCTATTACCTAAAAACACGAGATTTCGTTTAAAACTTGGGCTGTCAAAGAACGAAAGCACGGTATGGTAATTTAACAAATTAAATTAGGAAGGGGCCGATAATACAATTTTACAAAGATGAAAGGGGCAAATGAAAGTTTTGTAAACCTAAATTCCTTCTTCCTTGTATCAGCCGCCAAAACCCCATTTTCGTTTTCCCCTTCCTCTCGTCAACCTGTAGCTCCATGAACACCACGCCCACCACCTCCATTAAACCCTAATTCGACCAAAACCTGCAATACCTTGCTCACGGAAGACGCGGATGCCAGGCTCAACGTGAAAGACGATGACGAGTTCTAGACGAATCCGGAGACAGTTTTCGGGTCTGTTTTGAACGCAAGAAAGAGATGAGGCCGTCGAATGTAGTAGGACATCGGTGATGGAGCTTGTACGAGTCTCGCTATGGTAGGTGATGGTACAGACGGTAGTCGAATACGGCGAGAGGCATGTGAGTTGTTGCCATAGCTCCGGCAACAACAATGGGTTCGTATATGGCGGCATGAACGGCGGTTAATGGCGGCATGGATGACCTAGGCAGGAAGCTCATAGAGGAGCGGGGTGGTGACTGTGATTCACGATAATTGGCCTTATGGTGGCATCCTGGTGGGTGAGATGAAGGAGGTTAACTGTAGTTTACGAAGGGATGGTGATGGTGACAGAGGTGGTTAACGGTGGAAGTACGGTGGCAGTGTTGGCTGCTATGGCGTGATGGTGACAGCGGTGGTTGGAGGTAAATGGTGGTGTTTGTTAAACATGTTACGATGGTGGTGATATGGTGTCGGTGCTGGAAGGAACCCGAAGCTGGTTTGGGTGCAAGCTCACGGTAGTGGTGGTGGCTGTGGGAGGTGAACAATGGAGAGTGGTGGTTGTGTCTCACCGCGGGTTGATGGTGAGCGGAGGCTCTCAGTTACTGGGACAAGAGAGGTTGTGGATAGCTCGTGGTAATGGCGATAGTATGGCGGCCGTATGTAGATAATGGTTAAGTGGTGACCTCACGATGGTAACCTTGGTTGTTGTGGTAGTTGATGGAGGTTAATGGTGGTCGTAGTGGTTTCAAGACGGTTCACGACAGTTCACGACGGTTCTGTGGGGACGAGGTTGATGACGGTTTCATAACATGAGGATGGTGAGGTTATGATGAGGATTGACAGCAATGAGTTTCATCTCGTGGTAACCGGTGTGTCGAGACGAGTTCGTGAGCCTTCGAATCACCTGATTCGGAGTCAGATTTTTGTTAGAATTAAAGAAGTGTATTTTACCTAGACGTCCTCATTACAGTATGGGTTGTTTGGGGAAAAGAACCAATTCAGGTGAAGTTAGCATGTTCGCTTGAAGCATGGATGGCGAACTTGGCATGTTCGCCTAACGTGAAAGAGGCGAACTTACCATATGTTCGCCTAAGTCAAACTAGCGAACTTACCATGTTCGCCTAAGCCATGAATGGCGAACTTGCCCAAGTTCGCCAAACCCTAAAGATAGAAACGTCCAGTGTCGGTTAGGTTAGTTATCTTAACGTATATGAACGATTTATCTAGATTGTGTGAGGCATAGTTTGAGCAATAGAGAACACTTGAGGTTAGCATGTCAGGTGAGTTCTAGAGCCCTACTTTTAAATGTTTTACTAATGTTTTGGGCTGGTGTACATACTTACGAAATGATGTTTTACGAAATAATGATTACGAAATGATGTTACGAAAGATGTTTATGAAAAATGTTTTGAAAACGAAGTTGAAATGTGTTTACGAAATGTTTTGCCAAATGAAGTTTACGAATGAAATGTTATTAAATAAAACGTACGAATGCTTTAACTAAAGTAATGAAAGGGAAGTAAATGTTTTTATGAAAGTAAAAAAATGAACGAATCTGCCATGGATTCCTTCGGGAATCGAGGTATGTATGTATGAATGGGCCTTACCTTTATAGGTAGGGCTGTAAACTAACCGAACGTTCAGCGAACAGTTCGTGAACCGTTCGGCGGGAAGTTCGTTTACGTTCGTTCGTTTAGTAAATGAACGAACATGAACAAGGAATTCAGTATGATTAACTAAATGAACGAACATGAACAGAGGTCTCGTTCGTTCATTTGTGTTCGTGAACGTTCGTTTGTTTATGTTCGTTTCCGTTCGTGTTCGTTCATGTTCTTTTGTTTAAGTTGTTCATTAAATATTTTTGTATATTTCTATTTTATTTTATCTAAACTTTTTATACACTTTAATTTTTATTTTATTTTTTACCCTAACAATTAACTAAGTAAAGTAACTTCGATACATGTACATAAAACTTGACAATAAAATGATCTTATTAAATATTCATTTCATAAGAAATTAGGGTTGACATCAAAAGTCCCAAACATGGCTTCATACGGTTCCGTTCGTGAACACATACATTTCCTTAATGAACGAACACGAACATGAAATTTCGTTCAGTTAGTGTTCGTGAACCGTTCATGAACAAGTTAAATGCTAAACTAATGAACATGAACAAGGCTTCGTTCAGTTCGGTTCGATTCGTTTACAACCCTATTTATATGGACCTTTGTGGCTGGCTAACAGTTGTACAACTGGGTGGATAAAGGGGTGACGACAGTCATCATGGGGATTACCGGGATCCCTAATGAGGTACTGTTCCCTGCGAGGGAACAGTGCTTGACGTGAGGTATGTGCTATCCTTTGGGACGCCGTGCTTAAGGGGAATTGACCGTTACGAATGGTTAAAGGTGGGTACATGTGCTCTATGAAGTACCGTGCTGTAATGAGGAATTTACGGTTACGAAAAGGCGCATATTCGGTTTATTGTTGACTTATGTTTAATATTATGTTATTGCATGTTTTACGTACGCTTTTATTAATAAAGTATGAATGCTATGTTTTTGGCAAATGTTTTAAGTTAAAATTTTATGTAAAGCTAGAACTCACCAGCGTAGCTGACCTTTAGTATGCACATTCAGGTTAAGTACATGTATGAACGTTCGTATGTGGATTCTTGGCAAGCGAGAAGAGTTACCTGACTGGTCATAAAGACTGACATCCCGTTATGTTTACGGTTATGTAAAGACAAGTTAATGACTTAGAATGTTGAACAAGTTACGTTATGATTTAATGAAATTTTCCGCTACGTTATTTGATATTCAAGTTTAGGAACTATTTGTCTATCAGTAAATACAACACGTGAGGCCTCCCGAGTTCGGGGCCTTACAAGTTTGTATCAGAGCAAAAGTTTGAGAGATTTGGACACTCCCAGTGTCTAAACTTAAACTATGAATGGGACCAAGTGATGGATGCCAGTACGGGTAGCTCAAGGCCAGCAACATCTTCTTCGAGTAGTATGTAGAATCCCTTTAGCTTAGATGATGAGGTTTAGGCATAGTAGTAGTATATTGTGCGAGATCAAAATGGTCACTAGTACGGAAGTAAAGGAAGAAGCGAATAGATACGCAAAGAACACATGATGGAAGGCGGCTAGAGCACAATCTTACAGTAATAATTAATAACACGTAGCTAATGTTATTAAGCATTTACCGTACGAGTGTGTTCCAAGTTGTCATTTATTGCGTGGACTTAACGCGGGAATGGTAAGAGGTGTCGAGGAGGTATTGTTGATGACTCACGAGTTAGAAGTTCACTATATCATGTAAAGTTCTTCAAGGAGGAACGAGAAAGGACTTTTTAGCTGTAAGTGGAGCAAGATGCGTAGATGTTAAATGACCAAACATGTCAATAATGGACGATCCAGGGTCATGCCTGGAAATTTGATGCTTGCTGAAGGGAGAAGAATACCGGGACAAAATCTCAACTTTGAAGAGACGCGAGTGTTATAAGATGTTATAAGAGGAACTACGATGCTAGGGGAAGGTAAATTGGCAATTACGTTTGGATCCGCGTAATTATGAATTTATAGGTGCACGTGCATGATAGCGAATCTTATGATGTTAATTAATGCTTACGTATCAGAGTTGATCCAATTACTCAACTATGACTACGAGATACTAGTCACCCGAGTAATGATTTAAAGAAATTTATGAACACCATTGGCGATAGTGATGATGTCAAAAGAAATGGTGTACCTTACGAAGGAGAATGATGTTAACAAGTACAAGCCAAAGGTAAGATGAGGAGGAGTGAAACTTCGAACTGAGTTTGATAGTGTTAAGTAACACTGAGGATTGAGTAGACAATATCAAATGAGGTCTTATCATGAACCAAGTACATAGAATCATGAGGATGGAAAGACAAGTAGAAACGAATGGCTAAGGGATCATGCAAAGAAGGGTGATAGCCTGGGAGTTGCGAGTCGGACTTAGTGGAATGCGAAGAACTCGACGTATGTTCACCACAAGCTAAAGAGTAGCTGACATGGGTTACATGTAAAGTTATGAACTCTACCTAAGTCAGACGAGCATACATATGAAGGGTGCCAAGGAGCTAGTGTGGACTATGCTTAGTACAAATGCGTTATGGTGGATGAAAATCAGTTTTCTGTTGAGAGTATGCATGAGTATGTGAGGCTGAGTACACGACTATACTTCCAGGAAATGCCCTAGGGCAGGAATGCATGAATGGTGTCTCTCCAAGAATGGAGACGAGCCAAGTTAAGCTCACATGTGTTTTACCGTGTAATGAGAATATAGATATACCAACTACGACTTGGCAGGGAACTGCAATGATTAATTTTGGCGTGCATGCTAAAGCTGAACAAAACCAAATCCGATCTATGAATTTGGAGTTTAGAAAGAATGCGAAGGACAAGTTTTATCCAACAATATAAAGTAAGGCATGGGTACTTTGAAGGAATTCAAGACGACTCATAGAACGCTCTACAATGGCTAAGTCTAAACAATAACACGTGAGGGTTGATGAAGTGGGAGAGCCGTTAATGGACCCAATGAAACCAGAAAGGAAAGAAATGAACAGGTGTCATCGCATGTGTCATTTACTCATAACAAAACCTATACACATGATTTTGAAAGAATCAAATACGAAAATGCTAACGGTCACGAGAGGTTAGAGAATGTATACTGTTAGGTCATGAGGGGATGCCAATCCCTAAGACCATCCAATAATATGAAGGAAGAATGGTGTTCGATAAACCGACGAAGTGAAATGTAAAACCCTGACGATTATGCTTTAAAGAGACCAAATGGAAGTTATGTTTTATGAATGTATGTGTGTGAAGGTCGTATACCTAGTGATCCATCTGAATGAAAACCCTCCTGATAAGTTTGAGTATGAAAGGGTAAAGCTTCATATGGTTCCTTCAGGAATGAAACGATATGGTTCCTTCAGGAACAAGATGATATGATTTCTTTGAAAATGAGATGATGCGGTACCTTCGGGAACTTGATAGTAGGACTCAATCGGGAACGATATGGTATGATTCATTCGGGAACGACCTAGTATGTTCCTTCGAGGGCGTATACACCAAGGATAGCTTATAAGGTACCCATAATAACGAAAGCGATATAGAAACAGATTGATAACAACTGCCTAGAGAACATAGTAGACAATTTAAATGGGATACTAGGATACCAAAGGGACACTCCTAAGTGTTGAAAGGAGTTCATGGCTCGCTCAGCATGACAAATCCACGCAAGTGTCTGATGGATTCGAGTAAGTCCACCCACTAGACGTGCATAAGAGTAAAGTAGGTTATACTATTCAGTATAACATCTGAGGTGTTTGTTACAAAGAAGAAGAGGTAGTAGTGACACGTAAACCCTAACTTTGGGCAGCCTATGAGTGGAATCGTATGATCACCATTCAAATAACATGAGGCCTACCAATTCAAAGGAACCTGAGAGGCAACCTAGTCATGAGAAACAAAGTTTTAGTCATGCATAAGAGGCACCGAATTTCGAGGGAGAAATTCTTATTAGGAGGGTAGACTTGTAAAAATCCAAATTCTCTATTACCTAAAAACATGAGATTTCGTTTAAAACTAGGGTTGTCAAAGAACGAAAGCATGGTATGGTAATTTCACAAATTAAATTAGGAAGGGGACGATAATGCAATTTTACAAAGATGAAGGGGGGCAAATGAAAGTTTTGCAAACCTAAATTCCTTCTTCCTTGTATCAGCCATCAAACCCCATTTTCGTTTTCCTTTTCCTCTCGTCAACCTGTAGCTCCATGAACACCGCCCCCACCACGTCCATTAAACCCTAATTCGACCAACACCTGCAACACCTTGCTCACGGAAGACGCGGATGCCAAGCTCAACGTGAAAGACGACGACGATTTCTAAACGAAGCTTGGAAGACGACTCCGGGGACAGTTTTTGGGTCTGTTTCGAACGCAAGAAATAGACGAGGCCGTCGAATGTATTAGGACGTCGGTGATGGAGGTTGTACGAGTCTCACCGTGGTAGGTGATGGTACGGACGGTAGTCGAAGACGGCGAGAGGCATGTGAGCTGCTACCATAGCTCCGACAGCAGCATTGGGTTCGTGTATGGCGGTATGAACGGCGGTTGACGACGGCATGGATAACCTGGGCAGGAAGCTCATAATGTAGCAGGGTGGTGACTGTGATTCACGATAATTGGCCTTATGGTGGCATCCTGGTGGGTGAGACGAAGGAGGTTAACTGTAGTTTACGAAAGGATGGTGATGGTGACAACGGTGGTTAGCGGTGGAGGTACGGTGGCAGTGTTGGCTGTTATGGAGTGATGGTGACAGCGGTGGTTGGAGGTGAATGGTGGTGTTTATTAAACAGGTTATGATGGTGGTGATATGGTGTCGGTGCTGGAAAGAACCCAAAGATGGTTTGGGTGCAAGCTTACGGTAGTGGTGGTGGCTGTGGAAGGTGAACAATGGAGAGTGGTGGTTGTGTCTCATGGTGTGTTGATGGTGAGCGGAGGCTCGCAGTTACGGGGACAAGAGAGGTTGTGGATGGCTCGTGGTAATGGCGATGGTATGGCAGCCGGTTGTAGATAATGGTCAAGTGGTGACCTCACGGTGGGAACCTTGGTTGTTGATGGTAGTTGATGGAGGTTAGTGGTGGTCGTAGTGGTTTCAAGACGGTTCACGCGCGGTTCTATGGGGACGAGGTTGATGACGGTTTCATGACATGAGGATGGTGAGGTTATGATGAGGATTGACAGCAATGAGTTTCATCTCGTGGTAACCGGCGTGTCGAGACGAGTTCGTGAACCTTCAAATCACCCGAATCGGAGTCCGTACAGTCAAGTTACATGTTCGTGTTCTAGACGCCATGTAACACCCAAAAATTCAAACCGATTAAAACTTTTTAAAATGACGTTGTAGGATCGTGAAATTACAAGATGGTTCTGTTCTTAGTTGAGATTGGCGGAAACAATAACAACTACACAAATATAATCGAGTAAACAGGATGAATACTGATAAGAACACTGTTGTATTAAGCTTTGTGAATAAACGATTACAAATGAAAACTCAGTGAAGAAGCACACTTACAATGAAGTGTTTACACAGTATTTATACTAACTTAGAATCAAGACAGACCCTTGATTCTAAGGATCAGATCGAACACAGACCGTTGATCTTTTATACAAAAGCTAATAATACTCGTTAAAGCTAAACTAGCTAACTTTATTGAAGCGTTTTCTGTATTCATCATTGTTTGCATGCTCGGAGAAGAGCATTGTCGTCCGTCATTGGTTGCACCATTGAGGTTCCTTCTGATTTGAGTGTGTCAGTTGCTTTTGCAGAAAGTTGTCAGTGACGCTTGGCATGGATAGTCAGCTGCAACGATTTGTCTTCAAGGAACATAGCTATCAGCAGCAAGAATGAGAATAATGCTGCTGATAAGCCTATCAGCAGCAACTTGTGTTGAACGCTGCTGATAAGCCTATCAGCAGCAACCAGTGTTGAATGATGCTGATAAGCCTATCAGCAGCAATATGTGTTGAATGCTGCTGATAACCCTATCAGCAGCATTTATACTTAGAATAATTTAGTAGCAATCAGTCTTTGGTTCTACAAACTCCCCCTAGACTGATGCAACCAAAATTATTCTAATCACTTTGCTGCTGAAGCTTTTGCATGTGGCTGACTATCCTTTCAACCTCATAGCCTCTTGGATCCTTGCTGGGATTGTTCAGTGGAAGTGCAGACAGAGTCTTGATGTCTTTATGTGGCATTTTGTAGATTGTTTTGCTTGAACATCTCATCTTCTGCTTCCTTGCATCAATTAAAGTGAACTCGTCCATATCAGCATTATAGGACCAACTTACAAATGGAGAGTGGGACTTGAGTGGTTTGATGTCAATGATCACATCTTTGCTAGGGTTGAAGTAGTGTTTGATGGCTAGCACAAGAAGTTTCCCACCCTCATTTGCAAGCTCATGAGCTTCACCTAGCTCCAAAATTCTGCCAAGATCTGAATCTAGCAATTGCAGAACTTCATCAACAGATCTGTAGATAGATCTTCTTCTTTCAGTTCTCCCCCTGAAGATCTCAAACCTTTGATCCTATGGATTATAGACCCAATCAACTATGTCTCTTGAGTCTTCTGGTTTAGGTGTGGGTTTGGATTTCTTCAAGGGAGGCTGTTGATGAGTGGAGGCTGGGTGAGATGGTTTGGACCTTTTGGGTGGAGGAGTGGAAGGTTTGGGGAGGAGAGTGGAAGGTTGTTGGACTGAGGAAGAGGTAGGTGAGGGAGAAGGCTTCGGTTTCTTTGCTTTTGTTTCTCCTTCTTCCTGAATAGGTACCCTTTTCTTGGAGCCCTTCTTCCCCACTCTTTCTTTCTCATCCTTCTTGACTTTGAAGTAGAGGGCTTGCAGGTTCATGAAGTTCATAGGACCTAGCCTCTTTCCATTCTCTCCTCTAGCCTTAAGGACGTCAATCATGACCTTCCTTTCTTCATGGGTCCATTTATTAAAGGCAATGGACTTTTTGGACTTTTGTTTGGCTTTTTCTTCTTCTTCAGCCTGTTTCTTCTTTGCCAAATGACCTTGCTGACCCATGAAGGCTCTGTAGACTTCTTTATTTGATAGTTTCTCAAGGTAGTCTGCATCCTCACCTTGAGAAACTAGAGTCTTTACCCACTCCTCCCTTATTTCTTTAGCTAGTTCAGAATCGGTTATTCTGAACTTAGCTTCTTCTTTCTTCTTCTTCTCCAATTCTTCTTCTTCTCTGTTGAATTGTTCCTGCAGTTGAAGAGCAAGAGCTACATCTTCTTCAATCTGGTCAACTGCAGGAATCTTTCTTTTCAGTTCATCCAGTTGTCTAGCATACAGCTGGATGGTTTGTTCTCTTAGGAGAATGGCTGTTTTTCTTTCTTGAGCTTTTTTAATGTCAGCCATCTCCTCTTCTTCTCTTCTTCTTCTTTTCTCTTCCCTCTCTCTTTTCTCTTTTAGCAACCTCTCTTCATCTTCATCTGTCATAATTCCCTTTCCCTTATTTACATTGGATGCCTCTGCTTCGGCTTCACTGACCACAACAGCAGATGATGGTGCTGCTATTGGGATCTCAGCCTCAGCTTCATTGGCAAATTGAGAGGTAAACAAGGGAAGGTCGTTGGCTTCATCCGATTTGCACTCAGGACATGTGACTTCTTTCAGTATTTCTTTGATAGTTGATCTTGACTCATATGCTGCAGCAAAGATGTCAACTCGAGGGGAAGCTGATTCAGTATCAGTGTCAGAATTTGACACATATACTTCCTCAGTAATTCTTCCTTCTTGTTCAAGCTAGGCTCTGACAGTAGCTATCATTGCCTGGCTTTCAAGTGAGTTGACAATGCAGATATTTGCCCTGAGTTGAAAGATTTTGTAGAGAAAGTCTGTAGGAAGTGACAAAATGTTCCTGGTGTTGATGGTGAGAGAGGAGCCGTTGCTTAGTAAGAAGGTGTGGTCAAGAGACTTAGTGCTTGTCCATCCCAGCACATCTAAGTCTTTGACAATGAAGGAGTACAGAAATCTTCTTAAGCAGCAAACTTCTTTTTTAGTGAGAAGACTGCTCCTTATAATTTCAAGTCTTCTAGGAGCCAGTCTTCTTTCTGCTGCTGCCAAAGATTCAGGATAAGCTACCCGTTTTGCTGTTTGTATGAGTCTTTCGAAGTGGGGTAGATTATCCTTCATCAAGTCATGGAACCTGCCAATGGCAAGTTCTGCTGAGAGATCTGATGAAGTGTTGATGCAGTTAGTTAAGTACAGTTGTAGGACTTGGAGGGCATTGAGAGAGTTCCAGTTTAGCTCTTCTACTCCACTAAACTCCCATCCAATCCAAAATCTCTCAGCTGATCCATCATACCCCCAAGCTAGAATGGAGTCAAATTCTAGCTTTTGTGGAGTTTGAAAGAGTGTGGGGGTAATGGATTGACTTATGATGGCTGCTGCTTCAGGGAGGATGCTGAAAGATGTATTTGTTTGTTCTGTTGCTTCAGCATCATTCAGCATCTCATCAACAGCCCTGACGACTAACTTCCAGTCTTCAGAGGTCTCTTCTTCGTTGTCTGAGACTGGCAAGTCATGAACTTGTACAAAAGTCGGCTTAAATAGTGAGCTTTGAATTACAACCTGCTCTTGAATCCAGTCGTCAAGATTGTCTGTGTCTTCCTCCATTGGGACCATCTCCCCCTTTTTGGTTACATCAGTAGACAAGTAAGCATCAGTTTGGGTGCCCACTGATACAAGAGAGGGAGTGGTGGAAGTTGGGCATTGATGGGCTTCATGCATAGAGACTTGGTGTCTTAGTTTGGACACTTCAGCCTCTAGCATAGCCACCCTGGCCGTCAATTCCAAGTTATGAAGTTTCAGTCTACCCTCATCCATAGTTGTGGAATCCTTGGACCCAGATGGGGCCTTAGGCCTAGCCTCTTCATCCCCATCACCCATGGTTTCTTGGCGCCTGAGATTCCTCTCAGTGAGGGGAGTTTCCAAGGAAACATCCTCACTGTGAGTTGCCGTGGTTGAGGTCTTAACAATGTTGTCACTGTCCTCCTGGTCATTTGATGGACCAGCAGTAGTGACAGCCTCTTCCACATCCACTCTTTCATAACTCCTAGAGTGGACCTTCAGGGTAGATGAACTTGGGTTGGGTGTGTTGGAAGCAAGATCAATCAGTACCTCCGAGATAGTGGTAGTCGGAGAAGGTACATCATCCTGATCAGGTTCCTCAACACTTAAGTTCAGAAGAGAAAGGAAGGGCTCAGGGAGCTGTTCTACGGATCCGGGAAGTGATCCTGATCCTAATAGAGAGGCATCCGAAGGAGTCTCCCTAATAATGTGGCTTTCCCTTATGATATTCTCACCAGAATGTTGTGATTCTGAGTGAGGGTTGTTAGGTTGGGTTTGGGCCTTGGAGGCAAGAGAAGAAGGAGTTCTCTTGCCCCTTTTTCTAGTATATGTTGTTGCAACCGGGGCCCTGTGTTCCGGTTGAACAATAACATCCAAAATAGGTGTAAGTAATTTTTGTGTATGTGTATCCTTAGTAGTATGCACAGGGGTTCGAATGGAGGATGCAGACTGTTGTTCAGGGTGTGAGGTGGAGGGTGTGGGATCAGTATCAACTGTGATTGCTGAACTGTCACCCGGGGTACTTTGTACGTTCAGCATTGTAGATAACAATGAAACGTTGACCCCTGAGAACTTTTTGGAAACAGTCCTCATGCTTTGAGAGATGTTATTTTTATGACCCAACATGATGTAGATTCTTGCAGGTTTTGAAAGTTCTTTTAGTTCTTGATTGAAAACTTCCTGCAGGAATCTTGGGTACATGAAAAATTGTTGCTTTGAACCCTCTTGAAGGTTATATCTCAAACCCTCAAAAATGAGATGTGCAAATTTGAAGCCTTGGTTAGTGACCATACCATGGAAGGCGGAGGCCAGCGCAGAGCTCACCTGATGCCATCCACTCCTCTTCTGAGATATGCATTGGAGAAGAGTGTGGCAGAGATACTTCCATGGAGGGCCCATTAGCGCCTTCTCGATCGTATACTCGGTTTGATTTCCAGTGTATCCAATGGAGACAAAGGTCCTCATGTAGTCGTCCTTCGAGTATGAGATGGCTGCTCCCTCATCTTGAAGCTTAAGATGTTTTCTGAGAGTAGCTTCCAAGATGGTGATATTCTTGCCGTCTACTTTGGCTTTGATTTGGGGAATGCCCTGTTCGGTTGAGTAGACGGCGGTACTCCAGAAATCCTCCATATGAGGGATATATATGGTAGGGTTGGTGGTGAGGGCAAAGTAGATCTTTGATCGACATAAGAAATCGATCATATCGTCAAAACCGTCGGATTTCTTTCCTTTGGTAAGGTATGCTGTTAGGTTATGGTATGGGGAAAACTTGTCATCTGGGTTGTCGATATCTGCCATAGCCGTTTGATTTTTGGGGGGATGATTTGAATATGGTTTGAGTATAGTGGAGACTTGAGAGTATGGAGAATATGGAGAGCTTTAAAAGTGGTGGGGACTTAGGGTGAAAGTGATAGTTGGTTAGGGTTGAATTGAATGTGAAGAGGTGGTAAAGAAAATTTGATTTGTTCTTATAGCGGCAGAGGAGAGAAAAAGCAAAATGACTTGTACAGTACAACCTTATTTACTTGTCATTGTTACAGTTGTAATACACCGAGACAGTCATGGTAAAGACTGACGTTAATTTCTTTTATAGCGGGTAAAAGTTAATCTGGACTTAAGTTTACCCATCAGCAGCAAACTTGGTTGCTGTGGATGAATAAGCCTGTCCGCTGCAACTTTGGTTGCTGCGGAAGGTTAAGTCTGTCAGCAACAAACTTAATTGATGCTGATATATGCAATGATCTGCAGCAGGGATGTTGTTGCTGATGGCCTTAAAGCTATCCGCAGGAACCTTGTTCCTGCTGATAACTTAAGGCAGTCAGTGGCAAATCCTTTGCTGCAGAAGATCAGACCTATCAGCAGCCAAAAAGGATGCTGCTGACTTATAACTTTTATTTACAACATAAGACAGACATACTTACAACAAATGACCTTTGCTGCTGACTTAAAACTTTTTAAAATGACGTGGAAGCGGTCCCAATTACAGCATATAACGTATCTCCACGTTTTCATTTTACAAACACGAATTAACTACTCTAATTCCACAAAAGTAGTTTTAACAAAACTTAACAACAACAAGTTATCCACAACTTCTAATGACTCCAAAATATTTGTAAAGGCTCCCCATGAGAAGGGTAACAAATACAATCACGAAACACGTCCACGAGAATCCAACCCACATGATGCGAGACCCGAGAATCACTCCGAAGCTTTCCTACATACAAAACATCAATTTGTATATGGTTAGTAAAGTTAAGCAGCCCTAGGGACATCCCCCACAAGTCCTTACAACAAAGAC
Source organism: Smallanthus sonchifolius (assembly GCA_023525975.1). Taxonomy (NCBI): domain Eukaryota; kingdom Viridiplantae; phylum Streptophyta; class Magnoliopsida; order Asterales; family Asteraceae; genus Smallanthus; species Smallanthus sonchifolius. Next base: position 94,256,203 of record CM042021.1, on the reverse strand, counting down.
ACGCCAAAACAACAAAATTCAACATTTGGGCGTAGGGTGGGCGTACGACAAAGGTTTTTGGGCGTATAGTACTTTGCCCCCAGACCTGTACATTTTCGAGCATAAGGTAGGCGTACGACAGAGGGCTTTGGGCGTACAGTACTTTGCTCCTAGACCTGCACATTTACTTTTTGGTTTTTGGTCTAGCTTTCCCACAAGCTTGCGACCCCGACTCGTTTTACTTCCCAAAAATACCATATTACATACATGACCACCTATGTATGTATATTTTGGTTAGTTATCCACCCCCAACCCGAGTACCACTACTCATTTTTCACTCATTAAGAGTTTAACAACAAATTCTGTCAGTGGTTAGTTTAGGTACATATCAACCTACAACTTTAAACATATAACGACCCATTCACATATTATGTTTTACCATTCTTGCAACTTGACATATCCACATGTCTAACGAGAAATCCACCCATCGCTTTCTCACATGGAGTATTTGACTCCATGCCGACCCATGAAGTATCCACACTTCATGTTACCCGTGAAGTACTTGACTTCACTTTCACCCGTGAGGTACTTGACCTCACTACCACCCGTGAAGTATTTGACTTCACGTATACACCTCCATGAAGTATCCACACTTCATGTAAACACCTCCATGAAGTATCCACACTTCATGTAATTGATTAATTTACCATTTTACCACCAACGATTGACTTTTACCATATTAAGTCAATTTTAGTCTAATATTACCACATTCAACATTTTAGTTGACTCTTGACCACATTGAGTCATTTACACCATTTAACAACATTTGCACATTCAAGTTTGACTATTAACCACATAGTCTAAATACATCTATTTACCACATTTGCACATTCAAGTTTGACTATTAACCACATATAGTCTAATTACACCATTTTACCACATTTGCACATTCCAGTTTGACTATTAACCACATAGTCTAATTACACCATTTTACCACATTTGCATATTCAAGTTTGACTATTAACCACATAGTCTAATTACTCCTATTTCAACATGATAGTTTGACCCTATACCACTAAAGTCAAATTTCACCATTATCCACAATGGTTTGACTTATACCACATTAAGTCAATTTAATCCAATTTCACCACATTCTACATTTTTAGTTGACTCTAACCATATTGAGTCATTTACAGCATTTAACTACCTTCAATTATTTAGTTAGGTTAATTTTCCACATTAAGCCAACTACACCATTTTTTACCACATCTCAATCATTAGTTTGACCAATTGCCACATTAAGTCAACTACATCAATTCTACCACATACCACATTCAAGTTTGACTAATAATCACATAGTCAAAATCACATACAACATGTAAATAGAATTTAACACATAATCTACTTACATGTAACTACTTATCTACTACTAAGTAAGTGCAAATCACTTACCTTTATCAATGAAGATTCCACTCAGTCTTCAAAGCTAACATCTTTAACGCCATCATTACCTAAACATTCCACATGTTTTAGTAATCTAAATTACCCCAATACATACACTATTTGGAGTTTAACACCCACCCAAGATCTTATAATCTTCACTACATCTAGTCTTGGTTTATGAAGCTTCACACAAGCTTTTATCCATCTAAGTCAATTCCACACCATTTTGACCAGTTAAGGTTTTCACCAAATTTCTACAATTTCATCAATTCATAATTCACTAATTCAATTGAGTTTTAAACTTGAAAGTGTGTTTATATTACACCATAAACACTTATCCATACTCAATTCACCATTTAAACACCTTCAATTATAAAAACCCCAAATTAGGTTCTTAAGAATCCTAATTTTCAAATCATCAAATTGATTGATGTTTCTTATTAATTAAAGTGTCTATTACCACCATAAACACTTACCAACCCCCAATCCATCATTTAAACATCTCTAATTAGAAAACCCCCAAATCACCCTCATAAACCCTAGTTCTTGAATCATCAAATTGGATGTTATCATGATGTTAACTACCACCCTTAACCTTCAATCAAGCTAGATTATAACTTTTATCAAGTTAGTAATCATTTACAACACCCCAAAACAGCCCCTTGCTTGATTTCAATAAAAACCCACTATGAACACCATAAATGGTGGATTCAAGAGAAGAAAGTGATCTTACTTGATGTGTAGGAAGGATATTGTAAGCCAAAACTTTCGTATTAAGCATGCAATTCTCTGATTTTAGCTTCTTGATCAAGCACCCCTCTCATCTCTTTCTCTTCTCTTTCTCACAAAAACACACACACTATGTGTGTGTGTCTCCACCCACACCCCCATAACAAATCTGATTTGTTATATTTACATATCCAGTCTCTCTAGTTTGTAAATTAACTCCTTGTTCTAAAACTACATGATTCCTCCATTTTTATAAAAAACCACAAACTTCCATTATTAATATATACACCCCATAATATGATTGCCATATTATTTTACAAACCTGAAAATTGGTTCGTTACACGCCGTGTTCAGGAATATATACTCTTTGAACCCGTAGAATGTTAATAATAATAATTATTATCTCGGGTTATGAATACCGTACTTGAGCAGGACGTGTAAAGATTATTTGATTTGACAAACGACAACCGACAAAGATTAATTGTTTTTAATAATAAAGGTCACTTGTCAACGTAATGGTTATGTTGTTATCAATGCTAGTATTTAAAACTCGATTGATATGGATTATTAGTTATGATTTGGTAATGGGAATTAGACAGTTCGATTTGTCGGGATTTGACCAAAAACAAACAGAACACTGTCCGATTTTCGTTAGAATTTAAGAAGTGTATTTTACCTAGACGTCCTCATTACGGTATGGGTTGTTTGGGGAAAAGAACCAATTCAGACGAATTTAGCATGTTCGCCTGAAGCATGGATGGTGAACTTAGCATGTTCGCCTAATGTGAAAGAGGCGAACTTACCATATGTTCGCCTATGTCAAAGTGGCGAACTTACCATGTTCGCCTAAGCCATGAATGGCGAACTTGCCCAAGTTCGCCAAACCCTAAAGATAGAAACGTCCAGTGTCGGTTAGGTTAGTTATCTTAACGTATATGAACGATTTATCCAAATTGTGCGAGACATAGTTTGAGCAATAGAGAAAACTTGAGGCTAGCATGTCAGGTGAGTTCTAGAGCCCTTCTTTTAAATGTTTTACTAATGTTTTTGGCTGGTGTGCATACTTACGAAATGATGTTTTACGAAATAATGATTACGAAATGATGTTACGAAAGATGTTTATGAAAAATGTTTTGAAAACGAAGTTGAAATGTGTTTACGAAATGTTTTGCCAAATGAAGTTTACGAATGAAATGTTATTGAATAAAACGTATGAATGCTTTAACTGAAGTAATGAAAGGGAAGTAAATGTTTTTATGAAAGTCACAAAATGAACGAATCTGCCATGGATTCCTTCGGGAATCGAGGTATGCACGTATAAATGGGTCTTACCTTTATAGGGGTCTTTTTGGCTGGCTAACGGTAGTACAACTGGGTGGATAAAGGGGTGACGACGGTCATCATGGGGATTACCGGGATCCCTAATGAGGTATTGTTCCCTGCGAGGGAACAGTGCTTGAGGTGAGGTACGCGCTATCTTTTGGGACGCCGTGCTTAAGAGGAATTGACTGTTACAAATGGTTAAGGGTGGGTACGTGTTCTCTATGAAGTACCGTGTTGTAATGAGGAATTGACGGTAACGAAAAGGCGCAGATTCGATTTATTGTTGACTTATGTTTACTGTTATGTTATTGCATGTTTTGCGTACACTTTTATTAATAAAGTATGAATGTTATGTTTTTTGCAAATGTTTATGTTAAAGTTTTATGTAAAGCTAGAATTTACCAGCGTAGCTGACATTTAGTTTGCACATTCAGGTTAAGTACATGTATGGACGTTTGATGAGTGGTTGATTTACATGTCTTAATTATATATAATTAAATGTTTTTAATTTTATTTGTGTATTAAACAATTTACTTTGAGTGTATTTATTTGTTCAGGTGATATTGGAGTAAACGAGAAAAAAAATTATTAAAGCTAATAACTACATGTTTAAATGTTACCATTTATATATTAATTCATTCATGGTGGGTTTTTGGAAATTGGAATCGTGGGATTAGAAAGAAAAGGAGTTTGGGCAGCCCACTAAATGATAAATGAAAGCCTACTATGTTGGTTTGGAATAAAAAGAACACAGCAAGATTGACGCAGGGGGATTGACGGTTGGCAATTTGAGGGGAGTGCTAGGTCACGCAAAAAGAGGCAGCAGCCTCTTGGCTGATTGGTGGCTGCGTTCAAGCTGAGGAAGGAAGAAAGAAGCAGCAGCGTGGCTGCTTGCTACTGCCGCACGCAAACAGAGACCGATTTGGTGAAGTTTTATTGTTGGTTTTATTTTTAATTAAGTTCACAACTGTTATTGAATTTTAGTCATAATTTTGAGTGGAAAATCGTGTAGTGACAATATTTGATTTTTCTATTTATTATGATTGGCTAGTTTCTTTGTGATCATCTTCGGGTGAATGGTTCGTATAGGTAACGTTTGATTATAGTTTTGTTTATGTTTGGATTGAGTTTTGTGAACCCGTTAAGTTCTTTGGATTCAATTGTTTGTTCGATTTATTAACAGTTTGATTTTATTTAACGTTTGCGCATTTGTCATCGTTTCTTGGTTTTCTTGCATCGGGAATAATTTGGTTGTATGTTATGTTCTTTAGAATTGAATTGGGTTGAACAATTTAAACAAAGTCATGTCTATGTGATTTTCAACTAGGTGGAATTAGGTTGTATGTTGCTTATTTAATCTGAATCCCGGGGGTGGTTACTCTCTTCTCATATTTGTTTAGTTAATTAAGTTTATGTTTTTTGAAATAAAAAAAATAAACCAAAAAATCAGTTTTCTATTCTTTGTTTAATTTAGATAATTAGTTTAAATTAATCAGCAAAGCTTATTACACTGACCACATGCTCCTCGTGGATACGATACCTTACTTACTCTAGCTATCTAGTTTAATTAGGTTTTTGCATGACCCAGACAACGGTCATCAACGTTCGTATGTGAATGCTTGGAAATCAAGAAGAGTTACCTGACTGATCATGAAGACAGACATCCGGTTATGTTTACATCTACGTTTACGTTTACGGTTATGTAAAGACAAGGTTAATGACTTAGAATGTTGAACAAGTTACATTATAATTTAATGAAATTTTCCGTTGTGTTATTTGATATTCAATTTTAGGAACTGTTTGTCTATAAGTAAATCTAACATGTGAGGCCTCCCGGGTTCGGGGCCTTACATCATGGTTAGTCGCGCTAACCGACGATCCACATGATCGAACGGCCACATAGTGTCTATACACGGGTTCGTTTGGTACTAGCAATGGGCAAAAACAAGTGTTTGGGTTTGGTTATACCTCATGTATGAACATATATTCGTATTCCTAGCTAGTTTACGAATGAGCACACATTGCTTGTTTTGTTTATCATATACATTGTATCATTTTAGTACAAATTGGGTTTTGCCAATCGTTTACTTACAAATGGTTTTGCCATTCGCCTACATACAAATGTTTTTGTCAATGTTTTCAAGGAAAACGGTTTTATAATATGGTCATGTGCACAACATCACATGTTTTCATTGGGGAAAACGACTCATTTTATGACTATGAAGTCATCACATGTTTTCATTAGGAAAAACGATTCATTTTATGACTATGAAGTCATCACATGTTTTTATTGGGAAAACGACTCATTTTATGACTATGAAGTCATCACATGTTTTCATTGGGAAAACGAGTCATTTTATGACTATGAAGTCACCACATGTTTTCAAGGAAAACGGTTTTATATTATGGCCATGTACACGTTATCAATGTTTTCAAGGAAAACTACTTTTCATTTTAACAATCAAATATGTGAACTCACCAACATTACGTTGATATTTTCAAGTATGTTTTTCAGGTAATACATAGCTATGACACGATTGGAATTGGTTAGCCATTTGGATTAAACCCTAGAAGCCGAAGAAACATGATTATCCAACCTCAAGACGGCTTGACCTATATGGTTCTAGGATAATGTACTAGCTTATTTTAATATTTGTAATGGTGTTCAATAATTTAAAAATCTTTACTTTATCTTCCGTTGTTATGTAATGTTACCAATCGTTGCAACCTTGATTTATTTATTAAGTGAATAAATTTGGTGGTGTGACAATAAATAATAGTGCAAAAGACTATAATTCTAAATTGGGTATCACTCGGGTTTGAATCCGCTTGGTTTAATTATGATAACGAATTATGAATACTGGTGTGGTTAATAAAAAAGGGGGTGAACAGCTCCTTGGTCGGGTTACTGTTCTAATGACCATCTATAATGCTAAGAGGCTGCCGCAAATGTTAGTCTCTTCCTTGAGTCATTATTCAGACTAAGATTATCCGATTGACTTAGCTACTGGCCTGGTTACCAAGCCACATGACTTATTAGAAAGTTGGAATACGTAACCCGCAAAATCATTCACTAAGAGCAAATAATTAACTGATGTATGTTTCTTTAGTGATAAAGTGGAAGGGCTCCCAGCTAGGGTTACCGCAACCCTCAGTCTATTGCTATTGTCTGACCAAATTTAGAAGTAAGATTATGGATGAAGCTAATAAGACATGCTACTCAATTCATCCCGGTGCTACCAAAATGTATCAAGACTAGAGGTAAATTTATTGGTGGATGGGTATGAAGCAAGAGATAGTTGATTATGTATGTAAATTTTTAACATGCCTTCAAGTGGAACCCGAGCATCAAAAGCATATGGTAAAGTTCAACCGTTAGAGATACTCGAGTGGAAATTGGAACATCTTATAATGGACAACTAAGCTACCACGAATAACTAGGGGTTACGATACCATTTGGTGATTGTTGATAGATTGACTAAAACTGCTCACTTTTTGCCAATACAAGAGACTCATACTTCAGTGAAAATTGCAAAATTATTTATCAAGGAGATTGTTGCAAGGCACAGGGTGACGGAATCTATTGTGTTAGATAGAGACACATGTTTCACTTCAAAGATTTGAAAGAAATTTCATGAAGAGATGGGAACTAAATTTCATATTAGCACGGCCTATCACCCCCAGACGGATGGCCAATCTAAAATGACCATTCAAACCCTTGAAAACATGTTACAGACGTACATAATTGATTTTGGTGGTAGTTGGATAACCATCTACCATTGGTGGAGTTGTCTTATAATAATAGTTACCATGCTAGTAGCGGAATGCCATGAGATGCTATATGGATGGAGATGTAGGACCCCTATTTTCTAGGATTCCATCGGACAGAGACGGTTGGGAAGTTTGGAAGTCGTCGAACCAACAACTGAAAAGCTTGATTAGATCAAGGCTTTTATGAAAGCAGCCCAAGAAAGACAAAAATCCTATATTGAATTTGAGGTTGGAGATAAGATCATGTTGAAAGTTTCTCTGTGGAAAGGCATCATTCAATTCTGCAAACGGGGGAAGCTGAGTCCAAGGTTTATTGGACCATTAAGAATAATGACTCGTGTGGGTGCAGTTGTTTACATATTTGATTTACCTGATGAACTTAGTGGCATACACCCTACCTTTCACGTGTCACATTTAAGGAAGTGTCTAGCAGATGAGGAGGCTTATGTGCCTCTTAATGACATCAAGGTTGACGAAAGGTTAAACTATGTCGAGGAACCCATTGCTATAAACGACCGAAAATAGAAATAGCTACGAAACAAAATGATTAAGCAAGTGAAGGTACAATGGAAGCACATGAAGGGTTCCGAAGCTACTTGGGAATCCGAGGAGGATATGATGAAACACTACCCTCAGTTTTTCTATATACAACATGTTTCGAGTACGAAACCTAATGTAAGAGGGGTAGACTTGTAATGCCTCGATTTCAGGTATCTTTCCATTGTACGAGTTTGTATAAGATTGTATATAAAAAAAACCCATGCCAATTATTTTAGGATCATAATGCCCGTGCAGAGAACCTTTGAGGACCTAAGTGTAAGATTTGTATTGTTTAACCACCTCATGCAAACCCTATTATCGGCACAGCCGACTTTGTTCTCGGCATTCCACCCATTGACGTGCAAGAAGAGGAAAGCGATGAAGCTTTCGGTTTTGGGGTTCCCTCCATCGAATCACATGTATGACCCATGATCCAAGCTTGTCTGGTATGATCAAACTAATGATGAGAATTCACGGTTCACATTAGGGTTTGAGGAGGACTAAGTCGTGGCCTATAGGGAAGGAGATGAGGCGGTGGGTCGACTCAATAATCGATTTCCAGGTATGGTAGCTTCCTTGATCTAAAGTTTAATGAATTCAAGACGCTTGTAAATCATCTCGGTTGGTTGTTACCGGTTGGGATTGCATGAACAAGGATTAGGGTTTCGGTTTGGTGAGGAAGGCGGAAGCCGCATGGCTCATGGTGGGAAGCCACCCTATACACAAAACTGGGATCTGGGGGATGGGTCACGGGTTGGGTTCGGTTAAGCATGGCTTAGTGATACGAGCCAACCTCATGGCCTTGGTTGCGTCGGGTCGAACTTGAGGGCTGCCAACGTAGGGGTAGCCATGTTTCGGGTGATAATTGGCAAGGCCGGGGATTTCATGCATAAACGGACCCGTTTAACCCAGTCGTTAATTCTATTGGTTTTCAGGCTAGATGATGATGAGAACGTATGTATGAACAGGTTCTTGATTTCATTCTAGGACATGCACCTTGTTAGGATCCTCTAGCTACTTGTGACACGAGCATTATATTAATGTGAGTTCTATGTGTCCTCGTTTTGATATTTTCAAAGTTTTAGGGCTAATATACATATATCATAAAAAGTATTTATATGATGATAAAACGTTTATGAAAATATACGTACGTATGAATTTATGAAAAAGAATTACGATTATATGTGAAAGAATAGGTATGATTTTATGTATAAAACTATGATTTTTTTGGTGGATCTTACGTCTAACAATATGCTTATAATTATGATTTTGTGTCGACAATTACCTATGATTTTATGCACGATAATGTATGATATGTTTATATGGTTTATGTGATTTTATTGATTGTGCATTGGTTTGGTCAACTTGATGGAGTCTTACGGTAGGGATATGTAAATCGACTGTTTGACCATTTATGAAAGTCCTACTGCAGGAATATGTATGCATGCGGGTATACGTAAGCCCATAGTAGGCAAACCAATAGAGTCTCCTAACAGTACCATGACTTAGTGTTTGGTCAGTTGGAGACAATTATGGACCCATACGACCTAGCGCTCTGACCTTATTATGTGCCATGATATGCGAAATATGTATCGAAATGTTTACTCCTTGATATATATATATATATATATATATATATATATAAATAGGGGAGTGTTATAATGAAAACCCTATTGAGTTGAAGAAACCCACTAAATCTCATCACTACCATTCATTTATCAAAATCAAAGGATGAGATTGATTCTTCCAAAAAAAGTACTTTCTAAATAATATTTAAAGCTTACAAAAGTACATAAAGGGCAAATTAGACAATTTGACTAAACACAATCAAATTATCTCTCTCATACTTTATTAAATTATATATTATCTCTCCAACTTTTTAAATTATATTATTTTTTTTTTTATTAAAAAGTAGTAATTAAAAATGAAAAAACTACTGTTTTTATTTAAGAAAACCACTATTTAAAACGTGATAGTAGCATACGTTTGTTACATATGTTAAAAAAAAACTTAAATATTTTTAAATGATCCAAAAACTAAAATAATCCAGCATACGTGTTGTTACATATGTTAATACAAACTTAAAACTATAAAAATTCATTACAATCAACATTAAAAACGTAACAAGGTATTTCATACAAACTTAAATACTTAAAAATGATCCAGAAACTATAATAAGCTAACATAAAATATAAAACCTAAATAGGCTTAATTTCTTGATAATCATCTTCATCTTTGACACAAAAATCCTTCACATACGAATAAACAAGTTCATCAACTTACATATATAAATATATATTAGGTATAAAGTAAATTAGAATGCATGTAACACTTGTAACATATGTAATGTTGCGTTTGTTATAATAGAACTTTTATGAGTTTATGTATGTAAATTGTCAAAAATAACAAGTGGTCATGTAAAATTACGTATGTAAATTTACAGGTTGGATTGCATAAGTAACTAACAAATGTAACATATGTAACTATATATGTTAAAGAAACAATATTACCCGATTGTAGTCTTCATGTTGAGCACGTAGGATTACATAAGCAACCAACAAATGTAACATATGTAACTATATAGGTTAACTACGAATAAGTTGATTTAAATGATGGTTACGATGGAGTTATGAGTATATGATGATTAAATGCTAATAAGTTGATTTAAATGTTATGATGTATTATATCATAGTGTTTTAACAGACCTTCCAGCAAAGCAAAGGAGACGCAAAAATCAAATGTTACGTAAAGGATATTACATATGTAACTAGCAACTGTTACATATGTAAAATCAAATGTTACATATGTAATAAACAAATGTTACATATGTAAGAACTAGGAACAATCATCTATCAACGATGGATAAGGAGTGTACCAAACAAAACTAGCTAGCTTAACATGAATACCTAGTGAGTTAACTACCATCAATTGCTTTGACAAAGGTTGTTAATTTCTATAAAAAGGTAACAACTTGCATCAAAATTAGCAATCAAACCATTAAAAAAATTGTTGATTTCTTCCAGCTTAGTCCTTATCCACTCATTGCTAATAAGATTCAATAAAACTAGCTCCTAAATTAGTCATATAAAAAAACAACCACACAAACCCTAGCAACCATTCATAAAACATCAAGTATGACATAAACCACAAATTACACGAATCAAAAGTGTAATTTATTGGGTTGAAAATGTAGACTGAATTCTATATAGAAGCCTAATAAAACTGATGCTACCTTCCTAAAGAGATTCATATAATTCTAAATCATTTCGAGAGATGCAAGTACTATGAAATTGAAAATCGATTCGCATCAATGGTTAATAAACATCATCTCACGGATATCACTATCATCAAACCAATGACTGCCACATCTATTATTTCTTTTTCGAAACACAAAACCTAACGTCTAAATCTAATCAAATCAGTTAGGGCAAATCATCAACATCGTCTCTAACTTAGGCAAGAAATCAGCAACATTTTCTTTTTGAAACAAAAGCAGACAACACAAACCCTCACACAATGCATACACTACCACACACCAAAGACAAGAAATCAACAAAATTAGGCACAAAAAGAGACGGAAAAACGGACATCACCTGAAATCGATACGGAGCCGGAATTTTGAGCCCTTTTTCACCCCTTTTTTTTTCCAGAATCACAGCTTAACGGAAAGAGGACCAGCCCTAGCCGCTGACTTTCGGTCCCAAAGCCCTCTTCACCATCGTCTCTAACTTTTGTCGTCTTGTCGGAGGGGACTCACGCCGCCGTCTCCACCATCACGAGACGCCGGCGGCGATGAAAACGTTGGCGAGGATCGGTGTGAGGATTTTAAATCGAGAAGAGGAGTTTGAGGGGCAGATTTAGAGGGGCTGCAAAGATAATAATGAAGGTGGAGGGTTTTCAGATGAGTCAAGGATTAGTAGGTGTGGTTTCAGACGAGTCAGAAGGGGTTCAGAGATTGAGTTGAATGTACTAATTTACCCCTTACCATTAAAATAATAATGGGACACGTGGCGCATTGTAGGCTAAGGGTTTACAAGTTTTCTTCAACTCATATAGGTTTCTATTCTACCATTTTCCTATATAAATATATATATATATATATATATATATATGATGAAGATCATGATATATATATATATATATCAATTTGGTTTTAGAACTGCTTTCATGGAAGTTTTCTGAATTTTGGAAAGCTGAAATGATAGTGCCTGGTGATAGGTATAGGGAAACTGAAAAGATGGTGGCAGCGACAGGTGGAGAGAAGGCGTCAAAATGACGTTTTTACCCTTATAGGGAGTGATAAGGGGTATGTATGATTATCAAGATGGGATTTAATCCCAACCCTTGGATCATAGTTTCTAAAAGGTCATCAAAGAGTAAGATGTGATTATTAGGTTCACACACTTAGTGACCGTTAACAATGGATCTCTTTCTACTCACCCTAAATTCTAAATATCCTTTCCTATGACAATGTTGTAAATATATAGAATAGATTATTATTATTTGAATTTGAAAACTCCTTAAACTACTATCTCTCTCTCTCCTATCTACATTTTATTTTTGTTTTTTTTCAGAATCAAGAAAATAATTTTTCATCGATCTATAATTGTTGTGGAATCCAAATCAAAATAAGTTTGTGAATCAATTAAACGTGTTTATATGTACGTAAGCGCTTTCGAACTCGTGGAATCCATATACGTGAATGCATGTATACGTATACGTGAACGCGTATTTACATATACGTAAGCGCGTTATAACTCGTGGAATCCATATACGTGAACGCGTGTTTACATATATGTAAACATGGGTCAATAGAAAAAAAAACGTGAAAGAAGAAGCGAGTTAAATATAAATAGGTCATAGGAGTTACATATACGTAGTTCATAGCAGTTAAATATATGTAGCTCTCACGGGTTACATATACGCAGCTCATACAAGTTGTATAATTCTAGCCGGCCCTAAATTTTGAGTTCCTCCAATCTTCAAGTTCGATTAAGAATCTTAACCAACCATGATTTCTTTATGCTTTAAAAATTTACGTGCATCTCATGTTATATATCCATATCTATATTCCTTTATCATGAATGTAAAACAATGGGATCATACACATGATTAGCGAGTAAAAATGTATTTACAACATTCTGATTGTGTTTAATATGTTTGTGACTACATGTGTTCAACACATATTGAGTAAATTTGTTCATCAAATATAAAATACATTAGTATAAAATTCATCAAATATTGTAATATTGATATAGTCAATCGATTAATGGAACGTTCATCAATTTACAGAAAATTAGGCAAATAATTAAAAAAAAAAAATTTAAATGTGATGTCATCTGTACAGATCGATGCCATGAAATTGTATCAGTGATATACATTTTCGATTTAAGATTCAAAATATAAAAGGTATTTGAAAAGAAAAGATTTGATGGAGATAAACAAGGAATTTTTTTTGAAAAAACAACAAATATCAAATATAAACTAATGTAAGTTTACATGAATACCCTTTTAAATAAAAATAAATAAATAAAATTTGAATTTATTGATTGGCTGAGACTGGTTTTCTTGGTTTTCGCTTAATTTTGTGATTTTCTTTTGATCTCTACTCTATATATATATATATATATATATATATATATATATATATATATATATAGGGAGGTTCAAATAAGAAGTGCAATTTGGCTAAGAAGCCTAAGAAACAATCCCATCTATTCAATTGGATGATCAATTGTAGAGATTTAAGTGTAGGAAAAATAAGGGGTGAAAGGGTATTTTAGTAATAGCCACTTTTGTTGACTTTTTTCAACTTCTCCCACTTTTTTTAAACGTTCATAACTTTTTCATAAGACATTATTTTTTTAAAAAAAATTACACCATAAAATCGAGCGTTTTTTTTATCTTTAATTTGAGTATAGTATTGATATCTTTTTTTGTATAAACAAAATCGACACTTAATGAAATTGTGCTACTTTACGTAAATGTGCTGGTTTCTGGTAAAACAACATAATTTAGCATAGTAACCGGTTTCTGGTAAAACAGCACAATTTACATAAATGTGCTGGTTTCTTTAATTTGTGCTACTTTTAGTCAATTATTATGTGACTAATTTGGTAGCATTCTTTAAAAATAAATATTTAAAGCATCCATACGCCAACAAAACGGTTCAGTGGTAGGCAACAAAAAGCTTATGCATCAAAATATTATTTTGTGCTGGTTTGATATACTAGTTTTGTTGTGCTGGTTTTGTTTGTGCTTGGTTAGATAAAAAGAGCAAGTTACACAATTAACCGTGTTATTTTTGTGTTGTTTATAGTAAAGCAGCACAATTAATTGTTATGTTTGGTGTTGTTTTATGATAAAACAGCACAATTAATTGTGCTAATTTACAATGAAGCACAGTTAATTGTGCTGTTTTACCAGAAACCAGAACATTTACGTAAACTAACACAATTTCATTAAGTGTCGATTTTTTTTAAATATAGCAATACTATACTCGAATTAAAGGTAAAAAAACTCTCAATTTTATGGTGTAATTTAAAAAAAAAATAAGGTCGTATGAAAAAGTTATGTACGTTTAAAAAAAGTGGGGGAATTTGAAAAAATTCAACAATTGTGGGTTTTTTAAAAATGCCCCTCCACCCCTTATTTTTTCTACATTTAAATCTCCATCATTGATTATACAATTGAATAGATGAGATTGCTTCTTAGGCTTCTTAACCATAGTGCACTTCTTAGGGGAACCATCCCCTATATATATATATATATATACGTGGGGAAAGTGAATATGGTGATGTTAGGCATGTAAGCTGTATGCGAAACCAATTAAAACTACGTCGTTTTGATTAAAATCTAATTAAAAAGTTAATTTAAATCTTTTTATTTCAAAACCAACACTATCACTAGAAGTAGTCAATACGATCCCGTTTATCCGTGACTGAAAATATATCACCTCCCTAGATCTTATCATTTCGCAATTTCTTGACAGCCAAAGAATCAGCCTCCAATATTTTATCACGAATTTCAAATGCGATTAAATAATTTTATTTTGGATTACCTTCTGCAGAAGTAGTAATGCATATGAAAAAGATTAAAATAAAATATCATATAAACGAGTTTTCCGGACTCTTTAACCGGCCTACGATACCCACGCCCAAGAATATCACATAAAAATATTGGATATGAGAAATCCATGGACTTTTCTTTCTCTATAATCGATGTGGAGAATGGCCAACAACTTTTGTTTAATCCCAGATTTTCTTTCTCTCTGTTTGATTTGGAGAATAACAAGCGGCAAAATTCATGGACAATAAACAAAGAGAATAAAATAAAATTAGTTTACCTTTTATGTTATGTTTTTAGGGGGGGTGGGTTTAAGTTTTTAGGTGGGGTGAGGGTTTAGGTTTTTGGGTGTACTACACATATGCAGCACATTTAATGAGTTTTTTGTTTTCTCATGAAAATGAGTTTTCTAGTGAACCCACCCCTATATATATATATATATATATATATATATATATATATATATATATATATATATATATATATATATATGGGACGTATTGGTTGTAAACCCTGAGTTGTTGTGAAAACCCTTAAACTCTACATGGACCACACATTCAATTCTTAATATTTTAATATGTGGCTATGATAAATTCTGTATTTTTAATATATTTATTAAATAAAATTTGTGGCTTAGATTAAAAAGAGGGGTAAAAAGGTAATTTCATATTTTTTTTTTTTTTTTAACAAAATAATAATTATTTAATTTTCTCTCTCCAAATGAATTATTAGAATGTTTAATTTTTGTTAAACTTTTCATTTTCTTTCTAATTTCTATCGCTTTTTAATAATTTTCAAAAACAAAGAACACTGAGAATCCAAAACATCAAAATCATAATCTTCATATTCAAAAAAGAAAATACAGTTTACATACATATAAACACATGAATAAAAACATTTTAGACATGTGTAAAATCTGTTTACAAATGGATTTACATATCTTTCCTTATTCACAACTCAGATCTGGATTGTTCAACATGTCCTGAAAAAGAAACGAAGAACTAACGGTGAATTAACAATCTGAAAAAGAAAAAGAAACAAAGATTTAACCTGTTTTATACATGTGTAAATTCAGTTTACACGTGTGTAAATTCAGTTTACCATTGTGTAAATTCAGTTTACACTTGTGTAAATTCAGTTTACACTTATGTTAAACCCAATTTACGGCAGAAAACGCAACAACATCTGGGGCTGTACTAATATTTCTTATAAAAAGCCATAATCTTTGAGCACCCATTACATCCCCATTTTGAAAAAAAGTCATAAACATTTTGATCTATGTCAGTGTCTAAACCCATAATGGTTTGGAGCGATTACTTTCAAAAATTAAAAAGAAAGAAATATGCACTCCAAAAATATATTAAAAATTAAACTCGCTCTTAAATATGTCAAATAACAAATTTCCACTCTTTTTACGAGAGAAATTACTTTTTTTATTTTGTAAGCGAATATAGATCGTTTCACCATTTAGATCCAAACCAAATCAAACCACAACTCAGATCTAAATAGAAAAATATCTTTAAATATAAGAACACCAATCTGTAAGAACTATACAAGAGAAATTACTAATGCCTATATTGTCAGATTTAGGAACTTTTGCAAATTTAGGGGAAAAAAAAGAAACATTTCATACTTTCTTGTCTGGTGTGTCCTAGAAGCTTCTACAGTGAGAGGAGTCATCAAAATTCAACCGAACGTTTTAAAATTTTTGGGAAATCATCTCAACCACTAGGAAAACTTTCACGGTGACACCAACCTGAGCTCCGCCACACACCTTCGTCAATTCCGGTGATTCTTTCCATCGAAAACTCATCTCTGGACCACCGAAATCGTCCACCGCTTCTGGATCTTTGATCTTTGTGGTTCGTTCATCAGTGTTGTTAGGTGCACCGAAATCGTCCACCGCAATTGCTGACGATGAGGTGGTAGGGGTGAAGGATGAGACGGTGGTTGTGGCCGGTCTAGCTTTCCGGCGTTCTTGAACAAACTTTCTCTCTCATTGAATCATAAACTTAGAATCAATTTTTTACGGGGAGCAATTTCTTGAGCTTGTGTGCTCGAGAGATCTTAACAAATCTGGATCTAAGCAACGGAGAGAGAGAGAAAATGAGATATATAGTTAATGTAAATTTACTTTAATACCCCAACATAGTAAAAATAAATTAAAAAATCCAAGAACTGAATATGTGATCTAGAATGAGATTCTGGGTTTTCACAACACCTCAAGGTTTTCATTTGATACGTCCCCTATATATATATATATGGGAAAGATCAAATAAGAAGTAGTTTTTGCTAATAAATCTAAGAAATGACAAAAACTTTAAAAAACGATATTAAACGAACTCTGATTGAGCTAATTTCAACGGCGTTAGAACCGTCTTATCGAATACCATCTTAGTTTTTAAGGTTTAGATTTTACGTTTGAATTTTAGGGTTTTAGCCTTAGGGTTTAGCTTTTAGAGTTTAGATTTTATGGTTTAGGTTTTTTATGAGGGGTGGGGTGATGGTTTTAGGCTTTTCGGGGTAGGGTTGGAGGGAGAGTGCGGGTGGAGGGGGGTTTAGGTTTTTGGGTCCGGGTTAGGGTTCGATGAGACGGTTTCAACGCCGCTGGAATGAGCTCAATCGGAGTTCGTTTGACCCACTTCTTAGGATTTCTTAGCGAAAAACGACTTATTAGTAGAACCGTCTCCTATATATATATATATATATATATATATATCAAACTGCCTTAAAAAATATTATATATGTACTCGACTCAAATTTAACATATCATATATATTATTTTTTAAATAATTAAAGTATCATATTTACCCATT
This sequence comes from Smallanthus sonchifolius, assembly GCA_023525975.1. Lineage (NCBI taxonomy): Eukaryota > Viridiplantae > Streptophyta > Magnoliopsida > Asterales > Asteraceae > Smallanthus > Smallanthus sonchifolius. Next base: position 94,238,537 of record CM042021.1, on the reverse strand, counting down.
ATTATCTATAATATTATAAAAAATAAGATTATACATCAATAAAGTATTATTTAAAAACCTCAATCAATATATTTTAAAGAAGTTTTATTTTTATTTTAAATTACCAGATTTTAATATGAAATTTTATAACAACTAGTATTTACCCTGCGCGCTAAACCGCGACCCACATGCTGTGACGCATTAAAACCCGAAAACATTAACATTAACATGTTTGCATAAGTTAAGCTGTTTATATAAGTTAAGTTGTTTACGTGAATACCAAATACAAAGAGCAATAAGCCTATAGGGAAATTAGGCATCCGGTCATAGATTTTCTTACTTAGCCACTAATTATACATGACCAGAATTACATAAAAAAAGAGAGAGAATATCATGAGCCAAATTAATATTTTCACTAAAATCTATAAATTGTACAAAAAGTTGAAGACGATAAAGATGATAATTGGTACCGTTAATCCGTTTAAATCGAGCTTTGCATCGAGGGCAAGCTTGTACCCTCTATTTCTTCATATTCGTAGCAAGGTACTGGGAAAACATATTTATTGCAAGCAACAAATGGGTGACCATCAAATGTTATTTCAATCAAATCACCACAATTATGAGAATTTTGCCCACTTAATCCTTTTACAGAAATCACCAATTAATAGACATATAAACTAAGAAGTCTTTGTTGAAAGTATGCAAAAAGTTAAGAAGGAAAGAAGCTGCAAACGACCTACTTGGTTGAAAAGCCAACAACTTCATTTGGTTGCTAACTTTCTTTTTGAGCTTTAATCACAGCCAACCTATAAACCTTAAAAGTAGTTTGTCAAGAACTTAATCTTTTGGTTATCAAGATGCTTCCCAACCGAAAGAAATGAATTATATGCACAATATCTACTGTGTTTAGACTAAAATAAACACAAAACCTCAATTTGGTACACTATATGAAAGTTCAATTTGCAAAGTTGCTAAATTACAAATAGAACCTTTGTGTAGACTTGCTGACCTTATTCAAATCCTAACTTTAAAAACGAATGAATCTAGCAAATTCATTCAATAACTATTTTGAACATTTGGTTAAATAAAATATAAATCAGTTGCATATTAAACTAATTAATAATAGGAGGAATGAAACACGAACCTTTAGAGCCCAACTTAAACCTCTCCGGTTCCTTGAGTAAAACTTCTATGGCTAGGAGTGTAAGTGCAATTAATAAAAAGCAGCAGGTCGGGTGGCCTTCAAGGGGTCGAAGTCAAACCAACCACACGACTTTCACGAAATTAGCCATCATCAAATCAAGATTGCAATGAACCGCAAGCGTATCGATCTACGTATACAACTCACCATGTGAATAGGGTAAAATTTATGTGATTTCTTTCGGATCTTCTCTTTTCCATAGCTCCATGGTTGGAAAAATCGCTAGGCGCTTGTCGGACGGTGGGGTGGGGCCTGGGCCTAGGCCTAGGCGGGATTAATCGGGGCCTAGGCGGGATTAATCGGATTAGAATTTTTATATGTAATTTTTAGTTTTTTATATATACACACACATTTTTATAAGTAATTTTTATAAAAATATTCATTTTTAAATATTTATACACATATTTGGCTGGAATTTGAAAGGGTTGCCTGAAAAATCCAAGGCTTTTCCGAAAAATTCAAGGCATTCGCTGGAATTTAACCAAAAATTTCAGGTTTTTGCCGGAATTTTCGCCGGAATCTGCCCGCCTAGGACCACCTAGGCCCGATTCCGATTAATGGTCCGCCTAGCTCAAAATTACAAGTTAAATCCGATTTTTACAACACTGCATAGCTCAAACTCATTCCCTGTCAATTCTTCAAATAGTTTTAACTTTAATCCCCAAAACATATACTCATTAAGCAAATAAAATCAACAAAATTAATAATTAAAGCAAGCAAACAAAAACTTTTAAACACAAAATTAATATTCAAACAATTCATTTGAATTTCAGTTATCAAACTGACCCAATCAGTTGCATTCATATACAATCAGTTGCGGAGTAGTACTGATGCATTACTTGATGTTTACAACTGATGAAAAGAACTATTGTTTAGAGAAAAATTAATGCAAAATACAATCCAATTCACAACCTGAAGCAAAGAATCCAAATGATAAGCTCTGACGTTTCCTAAATTACAACTTTTCCACCAAAATCGAGATCACGCAACAATCTAAACTGTTAATATACCCAAATACACTGCAGAACTAAAAAAAACAGTGCAGAATTGAGAAGGATACACTGCATGATAAAAAAAATACACTGAAGAACTAAAAAGATACAATACATAATTTAGTAATTCCCATCAATCTGTAAAAAGCCATGAATTAGAAACTCCTCAGCCATCTAACTGGCAAAACCAAGTAAAATGAAACGGGTTAAATTGGTTAGACAGGTCAAACGGAATTTTAATGCATAAAACATCAAAATCCCATTTAATCATTTCATAAATCAAGAGATTCAACACGAATAAGTACACGCGCCATCGAATTTAAGAAATTACAAACTGAGACGGTTAAGATGCACGGACCTTTTCTTCAAATTCAGACTCCTCAATAGCAAGGAGTAAATCCTAAACATCATAATATGATATCTGAAAATACTTTTAAGAATACAAAACAATGAATGGGTTATCAATTAGATGTCTACTTTCCTTAATATAGATAACATGTTGTAAATTTATTACTTTATAAAGATAATAAGTCATAATTAATGGCATAATTGTAAAACATCAACAGAAGTTTATTATGAAATATACCAGGTGATGAATTGAATTCCGTTTCTGCATTCTGAATGAAATAAAAGATCATGACACTCTTTTTCCCGTTTTTCATCTATAGAAATAACCCTAGCTCCTCTTCCTAATCTCTTAACGCCGAGTTCCGAAAACTACCGTGGTGCTGCTTTAACTTATTGCTTAAACATAGCTTTTTGCATTAGGAATGCTCGAGTCCACAAACATGTGTGCCTGCATTTCCGACAGAAACTGAAAAAAAAGTAACTTTTATGTTGTCATAATAGCTTTTTGCATTAGGAAATAGGAACGCTTGAGCCCACAAACCTGTTTGCCTGCATTTTTGACAAAAGATAGAAAAAAAAACTTCATTAGTTAAAGTATTAATAAAATTTAGAAGACAAAGAATTACCTGCAAATGCAGTTACAAATTATTATATATAGAGGTAGAAACCTCTTTCAGTTTTCCAGTAATATCATCAGGAAAGTCAGCATCAGAATACACAACAATCAACTCCCTGAAACCATGGAGAGTTCAGGCAGGTTGAGTAACGGGTCAATATGAGACAGGGTCAATTGACCCAAAAAAAACCTTTTTGTTCAAACAAAATCCATTGTAAAAACCCCAATTATACGAACTTAGTTAAACATTATAAGCCTTATGGGGAGAAACAGAAACCAAACAAGTATTAAAGACGTACAGAAACTAATCGTCGGCCGGCCAAAGGCACAACCAAACCTGGAAAACACCACAGACACGGCGGTGCAAGAACCACACCACCAATGGCTAGGGTTCAGCGACGGGAAAACATAGCCACACAAACCCTAACGCGTGCGTAACGCAGAACCCAGATAACAAAAAGATGGTGACATCTGACCATCGTATAAGCAAGAAGCGGCACACGTATAAAGCATCAATCACTTACCGGCATGAAGTTCCATTGAAGGCAACCATACGTGACCGCTACCACAGTGCTGCCAACACCAGCACACCACCGCCACATAGGATCACATACATAAAAACCAGAAGCATACATGTACACGATCGCGGCGACGACGACAACGGTCGTCTGGAATGATGCTGAAGGGGAACCCTAATTTGGGTGAAAAGGGGAAAGAAGAAAAAGGCGTACATAAAAGGCTGAAGAAGCATAGCTGTACATGATGCATTACATGTTGTATATCACTGCTCTACTGTTCCCTCTCATGGGATTTAAATAGAGTTAATTAATAATAATAATAATAATTAGAGATTTAACTCCGCACGTTGCTGCGGGTTTTTCCTCCCTAAACCCCATGCCACGTCCGATCGGTTTTGAGTAAGATCTCAAGCAAAACGTATAAAGAAATAAGGAAGTCACAACGATAAAAATATAAAAATTTTGCAGGAGAAACCTAAAACTAATTAAACAAAAAAAAACAGTTGATTTTGAATAAAATTTACATCCGAAATTAAATAAAACATTATATATGATAAGCTATTAATTGAAAATCAGTTGTATTAAAACTTTTAATTTTTTATTATTTTTATGTTTTTGTTATATTCATTTTATAAGGTCTGGATCAAATACATTTATAGTCATAATATCCTGTACTTAGTTTTATAAGTTATAACTAACTGATGTACATTTAATTTATTTACTTTTTAATATAGAAATTATAAATTTTTGAAATTATAAATTTTTACAATATCTGCTATTTAGTATTTGTTTATTTAAAAATAGACACGGCCATTTGATGCAATGGTAGTCCCAAGACTTCTCATAGTGGAGGTCTTGGGTTCGAATCCTGGCCACAGTAAAAAAGGGGGTCTGTGGCCAGATCATGGGGTTTACCAAGTTGGTGGGGTTCTTCCTATGGTGGGCTGCCCTGGATATTCTAGGTGTTGCCCCGAGGAAACTCAATTATCCTAAAATATTTAGGTGTTGTCGTTAAAAAAAGATAAAAAATAGATATTAAAAAAATATTTGTCAAATAAAGAGACACTAATTGTCGCACTTTTTAAGGGAACTGACAATTCAAAATTTTATTTTCCGTGTCCCTCTGTAGTTGATATATCTTATCAAAATATAAAATATTAAAATCTTCAAAATATAAAATATTAAAATCTTTTCATCTCCTTGATTAATCTCTATTGATTCACCAAATCAACACATTTTCATTTGCTGTTTCCTCTTCATTCTCTCTACATCCCTATCATCTTCGTCCCACCACCACCACGACGTCGGCACCACCACCATCACCACCTCGCTGCAACCAATGCCTCCAACACCACTATAGCCGCCCTGCCATATCTTCCCCCTTTATTTGACTTCCCGGTCAAAACTCGCTCCAACCTTACACTAACACATCCGGATCTTCTAAGAGAGGTGGTGAAGGAGCCTACCAAGGTTCGGTAAAGCTCCGACGACCTCCAGCGAAGCTTCTTCAACGTGCATGTTTCCCTTTTGAGCAGATCGGCCACGACTCAAGCTTCTTCAACGTGCTTTGTGGTTAACCGTCGTTATGGGTCAGTTTCAGTTTATTTCGGTTAATTAACCACGTTCGTTCCGTAATCATGAATTATATTTTTTAAGTCAAAAACCTGTGATTATGTTAATAATATTTTTTTTCCTAGTCATAAATTCACAATTAATGCATTAGTTATCTACAAATTTCTTTGAAAATGGACAGAAAAATTTGTGCATATATTTGTTCATGTATATTTTGTGCACTCTTAACCAAAACCATAGTGAAGGGGGGAAATCATTTATATTTTGTATATATATCTTATGCATATGGTTGTTTCGGTTCGGTTCGGTTAACGTTCGGTTATGGGACACCCTTAAACATAACCATAACTGCTTGATCGGTTAATTAAAGAACCTTAACCATAACCGTCGGTTGTTTTTGGTTATCGGTTAGTTGGCGACTCGTTTATCAATTAAATTCGGTTAGCGGTTAAGGTTTGCTCACCCTAGTTCATCCTCCCCTTCAGATACTTGAATACTCTTCTAATATCTTGCCAATGATGTGTACTTGGGTTACTAGTAAACCTATTAAGCTTCCCAACAGCAAAGGCAATATCTGGCCTTGTGCTAATCATGGCATACGTCAAGCAGCCAATGGCTCTTGAATATTCAAGTTGAGACACAACTTCACCTTTGTTTGGTAAAATCTTTATTTTTAGGTCAATAGGAATGCTAATTGGAGAACAGTTCTCACAATTGAATTTCTTCAATACTTTCTCAATGTAATGAGATTGTGAGATAGAAATACCTTTGTTCTCATGCATGATCCTAATGCCTAGTATCACCTTAGTGTCCCCTAAATCCTTCATAGAGAAGTTAGATGACAAGAATTTTGTTTTCGTCCAGACGGTCTATATAAACTATAATAAAAACCTAACATAGACTCCTAAGTAATAATAGGAATAACTATGAACTAAACCGCACTGACAAGCAAGTGTACCTATCGAGTGTAGCACAGCTTAACGGTAAACCGAGTTATCGAACGCTAGAGACACTGTATAACTATACTAGACTCTGACTTGGACTAAAGATTAAATTGGTTTGGGGGGTTTTACTACACTAAAGATTAACTAAGAATGCAGCGAACTAAGAACGGCTCAGCTATCAAGAACAAGATCTAAGGTGAAATCAGAAGATGGGAAGAATACTACTTAGGTCGGAATCCTACTTGCAAAGTACAACTTCTACTGGTTCTGGAAACTGTGATGGATCTGGGTTTCTAAAGATGACAACTAAAGACTACCTAGTGGATCCCTAATCACTCTCAGGGTGTCACCAACTAAGCTACCTAAAGATGTACTCAACTCACCAGATTGTTGGATCACTTCTCAGGTATTTCAAAGTATGATAAAGTACCCTAATAGACAGATTACCTCTTAGTCTCTCCGTCTACCAATACACTTGAAGAATGCACGGGGTAATCCCAAGATAACAAGTATGACACGAATAGCAACAATCACTAGACACCTAATACCGGCTTCCTCTCAGACAGCTGACACTCGGATTCCTAATGACGAAGACTAAACGACTAATTCTCACCTCCCGGGTATTGAACTAGGATGCACACTCAATTCAAATCAGCAATCAATCACCCCTATGGTCACTACGTCTAGCAAACCACTCACAATTACAAACCCTAAGATCTACTACATATACATGCAGATCAAACTGGCAGACAACCATAATCAACGCAGGGAGTTATAATCAACCACATAATCAGACACGAGAATACATATTCATCACAATTATTAACTCAAAGATTGCTTACAAAATCATTAGTCCATTCAAAATAACCAAAACCGATAAAAATAATACTTTAACATGTATTCATCATGTGACCCATGTAGTATAAGAGTTTTAGCCAAAGATCATACTCAAAACAACTAAAACAGAAGTATTAAGCAAGAACATGGTATCAAACAATCAAATCAAAGATAAAAATCAAAGCTTGAAACCTAGAACGCTAGAATTAACGAACCCGGAAGCAAAGTCTTCCACTTTCGACCTCTAATATCTTCTCTAACCTCAAAATAGCCTCTGGAACTCTTCTTAGACGGCTGGTTGCGAACTTTCTAACCTAATCTCAATAAAAAACTATTTAAAATCGATTTCTCTTTTTTCTCGGAATTTCCATCTCTCGCGTACCTCGAGAGACTGAGCTTGGGTTCCTCGCGTACTGCGAGGAACAAATTAGTCGGGGTCGCTTCTGATTTTCCTCGCGTACCGAGAGGCATTTGTCTTTCTCTCTCGCGTACCGCGAAAGACTAAAATTTTATCTTTTTAACTTTTGATCCCCCGACTTTCTTCTTTTGCTCGTTTTCTTCGTATATTCCCTTATAATCTTCACGAGCACCTACAAATATAACAAAGACTCAAATGTACATTACAACGACTCAAAACAAATACAAAACTAAGTAAAAACGCACCAAACACTAGGAATAAAAATCTGTGCTTTGCACTACATCAAACATCCCCACACTTAACCTTTTTTCGTCCTCGAAAAAACTGCAATGGAATCATAACTTAGATCTAACTTATCAAACATCAATTACCAATCAGCAAAATATACTCACGCATTAAAAATCAATAATCAGTATTTCTGTCCGATTAAACCCATGCACCAACTTTCAAGCCCCGTACAGTGTTCTAATATTTTTTACCAAGCATATCAATCAATCTATGTGACTCACACTTAACAATTACAGCTCTACCTAATCTCGTCTCACGGTCATGTCTAGGCACGGATTAAACCATATAGATTTACCCTACCACGTTAAATTAAAATTTACACGTTTTAGAAATCAGATGAAATATGAATGAATGGATGATAATGAGCATTAATAAGCAGATTAAACTTTCGTCTAGAGGCGTTTCAACCAAGTCACTATCCCGGAAGGTAACACATAGACTAAGTCATATCAATGAAGCACATAAGAATCAACCCCGTGGTGTTTCAATCAGACTGGAACCCGACGTGTGACACGTAGGCGAAACTTAGATTTCAATTAAATAAGCTCAAGAATTATGGAATTATGGATGCGGGCGCCACCGAAACTTGGATTTATTTTCATAAAAGAGAGTGGTGTGCCATGAAATTTTCAAAAACCTCTAAATTTTACTTAGCTTGGTACCTATCACCCTATGTTGACAGTTTTAGTATTACCGACACCCTAAGATGAGTACCCACAAGATATCATGATTTTAATTCAATTAATTCTTAAACAACACAAACGGGATATTTAAGCTTTACTAGCTGATTGGGTCTACCAAAACATCACTAATTAGACGCGTTTTCAATTATTTAATTCATTTAAACTCACAAGTAGATCTAGTTCTACTATCATTTTCCAAGAATATGCAATTATTTCCAAGGACATTTTTCAAAATTTTTTCATTTTTTTGTATTTTTGAATTTTTATAAACAAGACAAACTAGACTCAACTAGACACTCACATCCCCACACTTGAAAGACACATTGTCCTCAATGTGAAGCAAAACACAACTAAAAATAAAAATACAAAAATAAAACATAACATGAAGCGACTTAGCTGGTAATGTAGATGCACACAAATGTGCAGCTTCGTTCTTACATGTGTGCACCGTATAGCATTTCGGTCACGGTTGCACAAATGACTGTCGGTTTGCCTTTACAAACTTTGTATAAGTGATGATCAATCCTGCCCGAATGGATATTGAGTATGAGCGGAATGATAAAACCTACAAAATAAACCTCACAACAAACCCGCAGCACTAAACTGACTCAAATAAATTTAAAATAAAGGCTCATTGACTCACTAACAAAATATAGACTCAAGATAGATATATGCCAGAGAAACATACTCGATGGGTGGCAAACACATAGACATGAATGCCACAGCAAGGTGGGTCATCGGTCACGAACGGTTTCAATTTCCCCATGGTCGGTGGTCGGATGGTATGAATGATATGGTGATATTGGATGATGGATGATGTGTGATGAACGATGATGGATGGATTATGACAGAGGTGGTATGATGGATAGAGGATAGAGGTGTGAATGATAGTGGTAATGGATGGTGACAGATGCGGGTGAACGGTGTGGGTGAAATTGGGTATGGGAACGAGTTTAGGAAACCATGGAAAACAAAGGAAATAGGGCAATACCAGAAGGGCCTCGCGTACCGCGAAAGAAGAGGTGGGCACTCCTCGCGTACCGCGAGGAGGTAAACTTCAATCGCGAGGAACATGGGAATAACCTCTCGCGTACCGCGAAACCCTCGGGCTTTTTTCAATTTTTATACTTAGAATATTTTTGACCCTCTAAAATTCTTTTTCACCCATTTTCCTTAAAAACCCATTCCAATAATCAAACTCAATGTAAAACATGCCTGAAACTTCGTTCCCGATGATTTCCCATGCTAAATCAAGGGTGAATTTCTGCAAAACAAGACACAAACAAAACACACACACCGAAAAACACAAAAATAGACACGGACTCAAACCAAGTAGTGCACACAAACTCTACATCCCAGGCACTTGCCCGAGACTCAAACAAGCCTATCAGGAGGCTTCTCCTTGATTCTAACCGGCACCGCCTTCATCCTTCGCGGTCTCCTGGTTCTCCACAACCCTAACAAACAAAAACTCATACCAAACCTCAAATGTGTATCATGTATAGCACTCAGATCCTTCCACCAACACTTAAACCTACCAGGTCCGAAGATAACACTGTTCAAATACTCCAGCAAGCGGTCACCTCTAAACATCCCCACACTTGGGTTTTGCACTCCCTCTAACTCACATGTATCTCTCAACGTACGGGTTCTCTTCCGGGGTGGCCTAGATCTAGGGGGTGACGTAGTCTCACGCCCCTCAGCACAAAGAACAGAAATGTGTATAGGCTCAGGAGTAAGATTCTCTATGGTTATGACCTCCAAACTCTTACCAGGATCTTCCGGTTCATCTACACCCACCACCGTGGGTGGCTCACATACTATCTTCCCCACTTGTGCTAGAATCTCACTCAAACTGAATTCATCGTCGTCAGCCCTCAAAAACGGGGACCTATCAAACTCTTTTCAAAATCCTTCAACCAATCCTGAGGCTTCTCTAACATTCCTTTATCTAAATCATCCTCTAATGGATTTGAGTCCCGATGATCTTCTATGGAGGCATCAAGCATTCACACGGAGTGGCTATGCTCGCCAACATCCTCCACGGAGTTTGTAGCATCGAATGTAATAAACTCATCCCTCACACGAAGTGTGAGTTTCCCATCAAAGACATCAATCACCGCCTTGGCGGTACGTAGGAACGGGCGTCCTAGGATGAGTGGGACTCTATCATCCACTTCCATGTCTAGAATAATGAAGTCCACGGGGAAGAAAAATTTACCTACTTTCACTAGAAGATTTTCCACAATTCACCGGGGATACTTGACTGAACGGTCAGCCAAAGAAATGCTCATGCGCGTCGGATGCGGTTCACCTAGGTCTAGTTTTTTATAGATCGAATACGGCATCAGATTGATGCTAGTACCCAGATCAGCCAACGCGTGGTTCAAGGGCAAACTGCCTAGGAGACACGGAATCGTGAAACACCCTAAATCTCCCAATTTCTCTGGCAGCTTGTTCTGCACCACCGCAGAGCATTGCTCACTAAGTGAGACTTCAGAGATCCCCCCTAGCTTCTTCTTGTTGGAAAGAAGATCTTTGAGAAATTTGCCATACTTAGGCATGTGCTGGAGGACCTCTATAAATGGAAGATTGACCTTGAGTTGTTTAAACATATCAAGGAAAGTACCGTATTCCCTAGCATTCTTATAAGGCAGCAAGCGCGCTGGATAGGGAACACGACTCAGGTCAATCTTAGGGGACTTCATCTCCACCCCCTTCTTCTTCTCCACTGCCCTCTCGGCAGGCTTCTCCTCTACTATCTCCTCGTCCACCGGTTCTTCCTCTTCGACAACCGATGGGCTCTCATTCTCTTCGGCCCTATGACTTCATGTTGACACAACTTTTAACTCGGGCTCCTCTATCCTCCTAACATCGATCTCAGCAAATCGAGCTCTCCAGTCTAACTTATTCACTTCCTCTACCGAAGGTATGCCATACTCAATGGAGTGGGAGTCATCCTCTACAACCTCTTTCTTCTCCACACTCCTAACTGACGCGGCCATCACTGAAGCGTTGGAGCCTGCAGATTGACTTCCTTGTCTACCCTTCAGGCTCTAAGCGATGTCTCCTACCGTGCACTACAAGTCCTAGAATGTCGACTGCTGATTCTTCAATAGAGTGTCGTGGCTATCCAGTCTTTGCCACGTATCCTTGTCTTGCTGGACTAGGTGGGCAAGCAGTTGTGTTTGATTCTCGAGCATCTCTTCGATCTTCCTTGTATTGACACTGCTTCCCGAGCTCGCTCCTCCTTGCTAATGCTGGCGACCATTAAACTAAGGCAGGTTATTTCCAGATCTCCATCCACAGCCAAATGAATTATTGTAGTTGTATCCTCGATTCTGGTATTGGTTGCCAACAAAACTCACATGCTCCTGATTATTAACTGGGCAGTCCCTGGTGTCATGGCCTCCCTTGCACACTTGACACCGCTGAGCACTGAGTTTCAACTCCTTGATCTCGTTAGCCATTGAGGCGAGTGCAACAGCCACGCTAGAATCAGGAGTGACCTGATGCACACCTCTAGGAGAAGAGGCACCTGCCCTAGCACTAGGAACGGAAGTCCTAGTAGATGGATACTACTGTTCGACTTGAGCGAAGCTCTCGAACATTTCCTCGCACTCATCAGGCTCGAGTCTCTCCATGATATGGCCTCTCGTAGCTGTATTGAACGTTTGCTGCTTCTCGAAGGTGAGACCATTGTAGAAATTCTCCACTAGCGCCCAGTCAAAAAGACCGTGCTAGGGACATCGGCTCAACAGCGCGTTGAACCACTCCCATGCCATGTGATAGGGCTCGTCAGGATCCATCCGGAAGGAGTGGATCTGATCCCTAAGGCGGGCGGCCCTGGAAGGTGGATAATACTTCTTGAAGAACTTGGCTTCGAGATCATCCCATGTGGTGATTGAGTTGTCTGGAAGAGTGTCTAGCCAAGTAGATGCACGACCAAACAGGGAGAATGGGAAGAGACGCAAGTAGATTGCGTCCTTAGATACACCCATGAGATTGAAAGTATCACATATGCGCGCAAAGCGGGACACATGTCCGGGTGCATCCTCATCCTTGAGGCCATGGAATTGGGTGGCATGAGTGATCGTACTCATGACATGTGATGGGATCTGCCAAGAATTGGTGTTCGGTATAGTGGGGCGTGTGATCAAATATCTCGCGCCCCATCACTGGCCCTCTGGTATACTATACAACTCGTTGGTGGGTCAGCGTCGCCTATTTGTGGAAAGAGGATTGGGCTAGTAGGACGTGCCTGGGTGCTGCACAATGCTTTCAAACGCTCCCAGAAGTCGTGGGTGCGCTCGTGTAGCTCTCGCTCAGGCTCTAGGAAAGCTGAATAAGGTGGTGATCCCTGTGAGCGAGTATGGTGTATAAACAGAAAGACTCTAGAAGGAAACAAAACAAAGAATCAAAGACACACATAAAGACTCGATTCTAAATTAGACACTCAGATAAGAATCAATAGTATCACAGAAGACAAGTAGCACACAAGACTCAACAGAAAACAAAACAAACCAAAAATCACTAAAAAAACTAGTCAAAGCTAATATTGCTATTGCCAAATGTCCCCGGCAGCGACGCCAAAAACTTGATGTCGTCCAGACGGTTTATGTAAACTATAATAAAAACCTAACGTAGACTCCTTAATAATAATAGGAATACCTATGAACTAAACCGCACTAACAGACAAGTGTACCTATCGAGTGTAGCGCAGCTTAACGGTAAACCGAGTTATCAAACCCTAGAGACATTGTATAACTATACTAGACTTTGACTCAGACTAAAGATTAAATTGATTTGGGGGGGTTTTACTACACTAAAGATTAACTAAGAATGCACCGAACTAAGAACGACTCAGCTATCAAGAACAAGATCTAAGGTGATATCAGAAGATGGGAAGAATACTACTTAGGTCGGAATCCTACTTGCAAAGTACAACTTCTACTGGTTCTGGAAACTATGATGGATCTGGGTTTCTAAAGATGACAACTAAAGACTACCTAGTGGATCCCTAATCACTCTCAAGGTGTCACCAACTAAGCTACCTAAAGATGTACTCAACTCACCAGATTGTTGGATCACCAGGTATTTCCAACTATGATAAAGTACCCTAATAGACAAATTACCTCTCAGTCTCTCCGTCTACTAATACACTTGAAGAATGCACGGGGTAATCCCAAGATAACAAGTATGACACGAATAGCAACAATCACGAGACACCTAATACCGGCTTCCTCTCAGACAGCTGACACTCGGATTCCTAATGACGAAGACTAAATGACAAATTCTCACCTCTCGGGTATTGAACTAGGATGCACACTCAATTCAAATCAGCAATCAATCACAATCCCTATGGTCACTACGTCTAGCAAACCACTCACAATCACAAACCCTAAGATCTATGACATAGACACGCATATCAAACTGACAGACAACCACAATCAACGTAGGGAGTTATAATCAACCACACAATCAGACATGAGCATACATATTCATCATAATTATTAACTCAAAGATTGCTTACAAAATCATTAGTCCATTCAAAATAACCAAAACCGATAAAAATCAATACTTTAACATGTATTCATCATGTGACCCAGGCAGTATATGAGTTTTAGCCAAAGATCATACTCAAAACAACTAAAACAGAAGTATTAAGCAAGAACATGGTATGAAACAATGAAATCAAAGATAAAAATCAAAGCTTGAAACCTAGAACGCTAGAATTAACGAACCTGGAAGCTAAGTCTTCAACTTTCAACCTCTAATCTCTTCTCCAGCCTTAAAATCACCTCTGGAACTCTTCTTAGACGGCTGGTTGCGAACTTTCTAACCTAATCTCAATCAAAAACTATTTAAAATCGATTTCTCTTTTTTCTCGGAATTTCCATCTCTCGCGTACCGCGAGAGACTGAGCTTGGGTTCCTCGCGTACCGCGAGGAACAAATTAGTCGAGGCCGCTTCTGCTTTTCCTCGCGTACCACGAGGAATTTGTCTGTCTTTCTCGCGTACCGCGATAGACTAAAATTTGATCTTTTTAACTTTTGATCCCCCGGCTTTCTTCTCTTGCTCGTTTTCTTCGTATATTCCCTTATAATCTTCATGAGCACCTACAAATATAACAAAGACTCAAATGTACATTAAAACGACTCAAAACAAATACAAAACTAAGTAAAAACACACAAATAAGACTAGGAATAAAGATGTGTGCTTTGCAATACATCAAATTTTTTTTGTTTTATCAATTTGATCTTGACTAGTGCCAACGATCAGCATGTCATCAACATACAAGCAAAATATAACTCCCTTACCATATTTATCAAATTTGCTGTATACATACTTCTCGGCTTGGTTAAGAACGTAACAATTAGACAACACAATGTCACTAAACTTTTGCCATTGTTTAGGTGTTTGCTTAAAACCATGGAGTGACTTAACTAGGTTACACACTTTATGCTCATTGCATGGCATAATATAACTTTAGGTTGTCTCATGTATATCTCCTCATCCAAATCACCGCTTAGGAATGCAGTTTTCATAGTCATTTGGTGTATCACAAGGTTGTGTATGGCTGTTAGAGCAATTAACAACCTAATTGTAGATATTCTTGCCACAGGAGCATATGTGTCAAAGTTGTCTACACCTTTGATGTCGCTCGGACGGTCTATAAAAACTAATATAAAAACCTAACCTAGACTCTCTAGTTTTAAATTTATAAATCTAGACTCAATCTAATACTAGACCACACAACCGGCAAGTGTACCGATCAATGTAGTAAAGCCTAATGAAGTCCGGATGTCGAACCCACGAGACACTAGCAATAACCCTACCTAGACTCTGACTCAACTAACTAAACTGAAATATATTGGGGGATTTTGTGTTGTAACTTAATGTAAACTTTCTAACTAACGACACTCAACTATCAAGCAGAACTCTTTAAACGAATTCAAGAATAGGGAAGGCACTACCTAGGTTAAGAATCTTACTTGCAAAGTATAACTTCTATCGATTCTGAAAACTATGATGGATCTGGGTTTCTAATGAAACAACTCTAGATAACCTAGTGGATTCCTGATCACTCTCGGTCTCGGGATGTCACCAACTCAGCTACCTAAAGCGTATTAAACTCACCAGATAATTGGATCACTTCTCAGGTATTTCCAACTATGACAAGTACCCTAATAAACGGATTACCTCTCAGTCTCACCGCCTACCATACACTCAAGGAATGCACGGGGTAATCTCAAGCTAACTACTATGATTCGGATAGCTACAATCACTAGACACCTAACACTAACGTCCTCTCAGACTGTTAATACTCGGATTCCTAATGACGAAGACTAAACGACTAATTCTCACCTCTCGGGTATTGAACTAGGACACACATTCACTTCTAATCAGTAATCACTTATGAATTCCTATGGCTACTACGTCTAGAAACCACTCACAATCACAAACCCTAATATCTATGACCACAAAACGAAGATCAAACTGGCAGACAACCACAATCAACGCAGGAAATCACAAACAACCACAAGATCAGATGTAAACATATACTAACATCATACATAATCAACCAAAGATCTTTACTAAATCATAAACCCATCAATTGAATCCAAAAACCGATAGAAATCATAACTTTAACATGCAATCATCTTAAACCTAGGCAGTATGCAAAATCTAGCCAACAAACATGTTCAAAACAACCAAAACAGAAGTCATAAACATAGTCATAGGTTCAATTAAACAAAGTAAAGATAAAAGAAGAAGAATCATAAACCGAACGATCACGAATAACCAATTCGGGTTCCAAAACTCCAACTCCTTACTCCACTAGCCTTCTTCTTCCTCAAAATCGCCAAAAGGCTCTAACTTGACGGCTGGAATCGACTTTAATAAGAATGGGAGAGTCCTAATCTATTTAGCCTTGAAATTAGGTCAAAATTCGCGTTCCTGGGGTCCCTCGCGTACCGCGAGGGATTTGACCATCACGCCTCGCGTACCGCGAGGACATCCTGGAGATTTGAACTCCTCTCGTCGAGCCACCCCAAATCGATATATTATGGGCCCCGTAACTAATTTTCTAGCTCAAGATATGCCTCTTCTAAGGTTGGGCTCTTTCCCGACTTTTTCCGTTTTCATCCCGGGGTCTCGTGTGCTCGTTTCTTCATAGTTCTTGATCGTTTGAGCTCCAAAGTGACACGATTACCTACAAAACAATACATAACTCAATACTAAACATAAACGACTCAAAACGACTCTAAACCTATACAAAAACGACACGAACTACAAGGGAAATGCATGTGTGTTTTGCAACACATCAAACATCCCCACACTTAACCTTTTTTCGTCCTCGAAAAAGACCTTTACAATGGAATCACAACTGGAAAACACTTTTAACAATCTTATAAATTTATTAACACAGATATAATCACACGATAAAATGCAACAATTGATATTTCGTTCCGATTAAACCCAACACCAATTATTAAGCCCCCGTTTTGTTCTAAATCCAATTTATACAAGCAGATCAATCTATCTATTTGTCTCACACTTAAAAGCTACAGATCCACCTAATCCCGTCTCAAGGTCATGTTTAGGCACATGTTAAACCGTATAGATTTCTCCCACCACGTTAAACTAAGATTTACAGGTTTTAGAAATCAAATGAAATATGGAATGAAATGTCAATGAGCACAATCAAATGTATGAATCAACCTCACCTAGTGGTGCGTCTCCCAGGTCACCATCCCAGAAGGTAGCACATAGGATGCAGTTTATCAATTAAGCACATAAGAAATCAACTTAGAGGCGTATCCACAGAGTCACCATCCCCGTGGGAAACACATAAATTAATCTTATTTATCCAACACGTTGATCACTTAAATCCCAACCCATGGGTGTATCAACCAAGTCGCGATCCCGGAGGGTAACACGTAGGTCAAAACTCAAGCTTTCAATCGATTAATTATACTCATTATATGGAATTATGGATTTAGGCGCCACCAAACTCGAATTTATTTTCATAAAAAGAGAGTGGTATGCCAAAAATTTCAAAAAAAAACTCTAAATTTTAACTTAACGTGGTACCTATCACCCTATGTTGACAGTTTCAGTATTACCGACACTCTAAGATGATTACCCACAAGATTTCATGAATTTATCAATTAATTTTCCTAAACAACATAAACAGGATATTTAAGCTTTCAAAAAGGCTAGATCTACCAAAACATCACAGACTATACGCGTTTTCTATCATTATTTATTTTAAATTCTACAAGCATTTCCAGTTATACCTATCATCTTCCATTTTGCTTGCAAAAACTCTAATTCAAAGGACATTTTTTTTCAAATTTTTCAAATTTTTACCTAAAAATACAAAAATAGACTATTTATAAAAGAAAAACAAACTAAACAAACTAGACTCAAGAGGTTTCCCATCCCCACACTTGAACGACACATTGTCCTCAATGTGAACTAAGAAACAACTAAAAATAAAATTAAAATAAAGACTCAAAAATAAAAGATGGTAAAGTGGAAGCGACTTAGCTGGTAATGATAGCAAGATTCTGTGCAGCTTCGTTCTTCCACTTGTGCAACCGTATAGCATTTCCTTCGCGGCTTGCACATCTCACTGACGGGTTGCCTTTACAAACTGGTAATGGTGATGATCAATCCTGCCCGAATGGAGATTGAGTATGGGCGAGATGATAAAACCTGCAAAATAAACCTCAAACATACCCGCAGCATCAAACTGACTCAAATAAAATAAAAAATAAAGACTCGAATGACTTACGAAAAACTAAAAGACTCAAGATAGATGGCATGCAGATAAACGTACTCAACGGGTGGCAAACACATAGACATGAATGCCACAGCAAGTAGATCACCGGTCACGAACAGTTTCTAGGTCTCCCATGGTCGTGGTGGATGATGGATGATGGTAGTGGTGGTCGGATTGTATGAAGGGGGTGGTGAATGATAGTGGTGATATGGATGATAGTGGATGGTGGTGGTGATAACAATGGATGTTGGATAGATGAGGTGGATTGGAGGTGTATGATAATGAAAATGGTGGTGATAAAAGAGTAGTAGTGTTTGTGGTAGTGGTGATAGTGGGTATGGAGAACCATGGGAAACAAAGGAGGAAGGGCAAATCCAGCATTTCCTCGCGTATCGCGAGAAGGGAGGATTCTATTCCTCGCGTACCGCGAGGAACAAAAATCATCGTCGGCCAGGAATTTTGTCCTTCGCGTACCGCGAAGACCTGGACAGATTTTTCTCGCGTACCGCGAGAGGGTGCTCTTCACAGAAAGTTTGGAAAATTTTCCAATTTTTATACTTAGAATATTTTTCACCCATTAAAATTTTTCATTACCCAAACTCACTAAAACCCGTCCCAAGCATAAAAACATATGTAAACATACTTGGAACTTCACTCCCGATGATTTTCCTCACCGAATCAAGCACGAATTCCCTGCACAACACGACACAAACAAAACACATACCAAAAAACATAAAAACAGACACGGACTCACACCAACGAATGCACACAAACTCTACATCCCGGGCACTTGCCCGAGACTCAAGCAAGCCTATCAGGAGGCTTCTCCTTTATGCCGCCCCCATCCGGCCCGTTTAGTATGATTGGTCTACCACCGATTTGACAAACATGGGTGGCAGACCTTAAATTTATTTTTAAAAATGTAAACGGGTCGGTCCACCAATATTTAAACTTACCTGGACCAAACCTGATACGGGGCATGTAGTGCGGTGATTGGTCATCTCCAGTATACTCCTTCTTATGGTCCTTGTATGACCATCCCAGGACCTTCATAACATGCCGGTCCATACGTCTTCTCGCCCTGTCCCGTGGTCGTGCTGATAAGGGTGGTGATCCACCATCTACTTCCTCCACGGGCTCTTGCCTCTCTCTATCTTGGGTGAAAAGTGGTAGGTCGGTTCGTGGTTCGTTGATAACCTCTTGCACTTTCACCTCTTCTTCTATCCCCACACTTGGCCCTTGATATAGCAAATCTTCAAGGAGCCTTAGATCGCCAAGTGGGTCAAATCCTTCTTCACTAGGAGTCGGCAGGTCCAACAACTCATCACCAAACTCATCCTCCCAGGATGGGACCTGTTCTCCTTCTATCTCCTTCTCTTTCTCTTCCAACTCTAGCAGACCCTCTTCACTAAACATCCATTCCATAGAGTCAGATAAATCCACATCTTCTCGTTCATCTTCATCTAATGACTCATCCTCATCACAGTCACTCCAAGAGAATTCATAAACGCCTGGCCGAGTTTGCTTAAGACCCTGTAGAACCGAGGGTGGGACGAAGAAGTCCATTTTCGTCCTCGGCTCTGTTTGCAATTCTTGCATAACATCGTCCTCACTCCCAACCAATGGATCAACAGGCTGAGATTCCCTAACATCCTCTTCTTCGAATAAACCTGCCAATCCTTCTTCTAGACAATCGCCTTCAGTTGGTGTTTTAGGGATCTCTACTTCTTCTTCTTCAATCAACTCTTCATCTTCACTCCAAAAACTATCATCATCACTATCATCCCCAGAGAAATCATACACACCCGGCCGAATTTGTTTAAGACCCTGCAGGTCCGAGGGTGGGACTACTACGCCCATTTTTGTCCTCGGTTCCGGAGGTGCCTCTTCCTTTTGTAGCTTGATACTTTCTAGCTCATCCATGAGCCTCCCATTTTCTTCTAGAAAGTGTAATTGTTCGGCTCTAGTTATCAGGTGCCATTGAGTGTTCATGATTTCTTGCACCTTCCTTTGCTCTTCCTTGATTGTGTCTTCATCCCTTATTACCTGCATCAACTCATTCTCACAAGACAAGTGTAAAGTATCACAATGAACTATTTGCTCTTGTGTAGAAGACGACAAACAAAAATCAGTATTGCAATCAAGGTCAGAATAATTACCTGGAGGTGGGACTTGTGCTTCACCTTCTGTCACTGTGCTTTGCACGTCGTCCATTGTAGTCCCCAGTATTAACTCCCCCGATGCAGTTTCGATCCCAATTTCATTCCCCTCTTGATCGTATACCACACGATCTATATTTGTCGGCCGGTGTGATACAATACGAGCCATCACTGCTTGGATATCTCTCTCATATTGCTCATTTGCCTCTCTACACCAGGCGTTCAACTCCTCTCGAGTCCTGTATTCCGCACGTGGCTGTACCTGCGGATAGGCATAATCATAGCAGTTTGCGGATTCCCCCGATGAATATGGGCAACGACAAGTAAAATGGGGTCCTCCACAGATTTCACACATAATGAAAAAAAATTAATAAAGAGAAAAAAGAAAAAAAAAAAAAAAAAAAAAAATTAATTAAACAGACTCAAGATACAAGCTAGACACACTAAAAACAAAGACTCACTAAAGGACACACAAACTAGACTCAACAAAATAGAAAAGACTCAAAACACAAAAGACCAAAAAAAAAAAAAAAAAAAAAAAAAAAATCAGATAAGTTCAATCAAAGTTAGATACGCTATCGCCTAAGTGTCCCCGGCAACGGCGCCAAAAACTTGATGTCGCTCGGACGGTCTATAAAAACTAATATAAAAACCTAACCTAGACTCTCTAGTTTTAAATTTATAAATCTAGACTCAATCTAATACTAGACCACACAACCGGCAAGTGTACCGATCAATGTAGTAAAGCCTAATGAAGTCCGGATGTCGAACCCACGAGACACTAGCAATAACCCTACCTAGACTCTGACTCAACTAACTAAACTGAAATATATTGGGGGATTTTGTGTTGTAACTTAATGTAAACTTTCTAACTAACGACACTCAACTATCAAGCAGAACTCTTTAAACGAATTCAAGAATAGGGAAGGCACTACCTAGGTTAAGAATCTTACTTGCAAAGTATAACTTCTATCGGTTCTGAAAACTATGATGGATCTGGGTTTCTAATGAAACAACTCTAGATAACCTAGTGGATTCCTGATCACTCTCGGTCTCGGGATGTCACCAACTCAGCTACCTAAAGCGTATTAAACTCACCAGATAATTGGATCACTTCTCAGGTATTTCCAACTATGACAAGTACCCTAATAAACGGATTACCTCTCAGTCTCACCGCCTACCATACACTCAAGGAATGCACGGGGTAATCTCAAGCTAACTACTATGATTCGGATAGCTACAATCACTAGACACCTAACACTAACGTCCTCTCAGACTGTTAATACTCGGATTCCTAATGACGAAGACTAAACGACTAATTCTCACCTCTCGGGTATTGAACTAGGACACACATTCACTTCTAATCAGTAATCACTTATGAATTCCTATGGCTACTACGTCTAGAAACCACTCACAATCACAAACCCTAATATCTATGACCACAAAACGAAGATCAAACTGGCAGACAACCACAATCAACGCAGGAAATCACAAACAACCACAAGATCAGATGTAAACATATACTAACATCATACATAATCAACCAAAGATCTTTACTAAATCATAAACCCATCAATTGAATCCAAAAACCGATAGAAATCATAACTTTAACATGCAATCATCTTAAACCTAGGCAGTATGCAAAATCTAGCCAACAAACATGTTCAAAACAACCAAAACAGAAGTCATAAACATAGTCATAGGTTCAATTAAACAAAGTAAAGATAAAAGAAGAAGAATCATAAACCGAACGATCACGAATAACCAATTCGGGTTCCAAAACTCCAACTCCTTACTCCACTAGCCTTCTTCTTCCTCAAAATCGCCAAAAGGCTCTAACTTGACGGCTGGAATCGACTTTAATAAGAATGGGAGAGTCCTAATCTATTTAGCCTTGAAATTAGGTCAAAATTCGCGTTCCTGGGGTCCCTCGCGTACCGCGAGGGATTTGACCATCACGCCTCGCGTACCGCGAGGACATCCTGGAGATTTGAACTCCTCTCGTCGAGCCACCCCAAATCGATATATTATGGGCCCCGTAACTAATTTTGCATGTGCGTTTTGCAACACTTCAACCTTCCTTTTGTCTAAAGCCTTGGATAACCAATATGGCCTTAAACTTATCTATGGTACCATCTACTTTCATCTTCTTCTTGAAGATCCATTTACAACGTAATGTTTTACAACCACGGGGTAGATCAGTAATTTTCCAAGTATTATTTTGCATAATATAATCCATCTCATCATTTATTGCTTCTTTACAAAATGCAACATCACGAGATGACATAGCCTCACTATAGGTTCTAGGATCTTCCTTAATATTGACGCAATATTGATATTGAGTCTGAATCTCACTTCTAGATCCTTCAACCATATAAAGTTGGGAATCAGAACCATAGTTCTTGTCACACCCGTAACATAGGACAGTTATCTAGCCAGAGTAGTACCTGCAACAGATATGTTCCCAGGTAAGAGCGACGGGTCTAGGAGAGATTTATACACCGCTCTTTCCTACACAGAACATTCCGTTTGTCAGATAACTACATACCGGTTGAAGGTCGCCTTCTAGTTACCGTGACGTTTATTCCAAAAACACACAGCGGAAAACTTAAAATCATAATTACTTTATTTCATAATATAAAGTTTTACAAAAGGTACTGACTGGGACAATATAACATAAAAACTCTTGACTTATAGCTCACGAAAAATCATGCCATCCACTCAGGACTTATGGTCACACAGGGCTTGCCCTCAGTCATCCATGTATCCAACATCCGTACATACCCTGGAATACCAACTATAAGCTAGGGTTTACATGTTCTCAAAAACATTTGAAAGTATTTTGGAACAGCACAAGGATGGTGAGTTCATAAACAAAATCATATTTTCACAACAGGTATCCTTGACACACGAATGAAATGCCCCGTCTGGGTCTGACAATCATTCTTTTTCCAATCCATCACCTAGTAACCTCACATGGATTCTGAGTCTACAACATACATATATACCGGGACCTTCCGGCTTACTGGCCACACATGGACCAGTCTAAAACAAGAGGATCAATCTTGTCCCTCAGTCCCTCCCAATCATGGCCATAACAAGTACTTATTATAGGATATATGCATGGATAGTATTGGGATCTCAGATACAAAATCATTTACAAAATATTTTATAGAGCACAGTTCAAAGGAACTCACCTCAAGCAGAACCTCCTTCTGAATCAACTATAATAATCAATAACTCGACAAAACCCTAAATCATATCCGGCATTATCATAATTAACATCCCTATCTTAGGTTTACACAAAGAAACCTTAGGGTTTTTCAGAAGCCTTACCTCGGTACTATCTACGACAGTTTGCGGACGAATTGCGAGAAACCGGACTCTCGGGAGTAGACCAGAACCTTGGGAGTCGAGATAGCATAGCTCTAGTATGATTTTGTGGAAGTGTTTGTATGTGTAAATGGCTGGAATTGACCTTATTTATAGGGTGAAATTGGTCCCATATCGGACCGTTATGAAGGGGGATAGCGATCCGCTATCGCCCTACCTGCGTCAGCCCTACACGCGTCAAGCTCCCGTTGGACCCGCCTGATTCTTTTGCGGCTAGCAGACCGTTATGGTTCTGGATAGCGGTCCGCTATCGAGCCACACGTCAAAATTCAACCGATGAGTCATTGGACACGTGTCACCACCCGGTTCATGCCTTCCTCCACACATAGCGGACCGTTATGGTCTAAGATAGCGGTCCGCTATCCCTTCTATTTTCAGAATTTTCATTTTTAGTCCTCCATCTTTGGAGAATTTGCAATTTAACCCTGAACTTTGGCTTTTGTTACTTTTAGCCTTCATTTTACTTGGGAACTATCCGGGTGTTGTACCTCTTGTTTCCAAAATTCGCATTTCGATAATTTAGTGTACAACTTCTCTACTCTAAGAGTTTCCAAGATTATCTGAAGATGTTTGGCATGTTCTTCTTGAGTTCGGGAGTAGATAAGGATTTCGTCTATGAACAATATAACGAATTTATCAAGAAATGGTTTGCAGACTCGGTTCATTAGGTCCATAAATGTTGCTGGAGCATTCGTTAGACCAAATGACATAACCAAAAATTCGTAGTGTCCTTATCAGGTTCTAAAAGTAGTCTTAGGTATATCTTCTTCCTGCACCTTCAGCTGGTGATATCCAGATCTAAGATCGATTTTTGAGAAGTATTTAGCTCCTTGTAGCTAATCGAACAAATCATCTATTCTTGGCAATGGATATTTGTTCTTCACAGTGAGTTTGTTCAGTTCCCGATAATCTATGCACATCCGCATACTTCCATCCTTCTTCTTTACGAACAGTACCGGTGCTCCCCAAGGTGAAGTACTTGGACGTATAAAACCTCTATCCAATAGTTCTTGGATCTGCTTCATTAGTTCCTTCAACTCAGAAGGTGCTAGACGATAAGGTGCTCTAGCTACAGGTTTGGCTCCAGGTATGAAGTTGATTCGGAATTCGATTTGTCTATCTAGTGGTAGACCAGGTAATTCTTCCGGAAAAACATCCGGGTGATCACATACTATAGGGATGTCCGCAATCTGCCGTTCGAATTTCGAGTCTAAAGCATAAACTATGAATATACTACATTCTGTATTTTCACATTTCTTAGCCTTAGCTACAGAAATCGTTTCAATCTTATTTTCATCACTATCACACTGTATCAACATAGACTCTCTATTAGGCCTACATATCCTAATAGCCCGTTGATCACAATCGATCTGAGCATGGAATTGGTTTAACTAATCCATTCCAATGATAACATCGTACTAGCTCATACTTACTGGCATTAATTCAATCACTGAATTTTCGTTGCCCAGAGTCATCTTGCAATTCGCATACGATTCGGTTATCCTAATTTGTTCACCACTTGCCGTCTCAACTACGTAAGCACACTCAAGTGGGGTAGGTTTCATGCCCAAATACATACTAAAGGCATCTGAAACAAAACTTCGATTCACTCCTGTATCAAACAGGGTTTTAGCATAAATATTATTAAGTAGGAACGTACCAGCTACCGCTTTGGAATTATCATTCCTTCTTCCTTCACCTATTACAAACACCCGACCTTTAGCCCCTCCTTCGGGCTTCTACTGTGCAGGTTTGGTACAATTTCACGAAATATGTCCCATCTCGTTACAATTATAACACTTAAAAGATGGACAATACGTTGAAATATGTCCTGGCTTTTGGCATTTGCCACATCTTACTTCTTGAGAATTTCTCACCAAATTGTTTTCGTCTCTCCTAGGGAACTTACAATTTCTTGGTTTGAACTGATACATTAATTCCTCGCTTTTTCTCTTTGCTTCTACAGGTTTTATCTCAATTGTCTTTTCAACCTTATCCTTGGCTTCTTGTGCTGTCACATCATCATAGATTGTGGCACTTAATGACAGAGCTGCATTCATTGTTTGAGGTGCCGAAGTTCTCACTAAGATTCGTACCTTTA
Organism: Smallanthus sonchifolius; assembly: GCA_023525975.1. Classification (NCBI taxonomy): domain Eukaryota; kingdom Viridiplantae; phylum Streptophyta; class Magnoliopsida; order Asterales; family Asteraceae; genus Smallanthus; species Smallanthus sonchifolius. Next base: position 94,212,695 of record CM042021.1, on the reverse strand, counting down.
GTGGTAACCCCCTAATGAAGTGTTTGATTCTTCGGGACTCGGGTGTCACCAGATGTGGCACCAATTTTGACATCTCATCAAATTTTATCGCATACTCCTGATGCGTCATTGTTCCAGCCTCCAGACACTGAAACTCTTCCTCAATCTTTTCAAGTTCATTATGAGGACAGAAACATTGCAGAACTAGTTCCTTAAACTCATTCTATTTCATGTTGTCCATAGCCTGCTCCCCTCTGGCTTGTTTCACATAATCCTACCAATCTAATGTTATGGTTTCTAAAGAGTTGGCAGCAAACTTGACTGCCTGATTACTCCTGCACTCAATAAGCTTGATAACAACTTCCATCTTTATGATCCATTGTGTAGTATCAATGGCTCCTTTATTTTCGTCAAACGGCTTGGGTTTGCAGTCTCTGAAGGATTTGTAATTGCATCCTTCATGATTCTCAGTTCTTGTTACTAAGCTAGTATTGGCGTTACCATTTGCTCCTCTGGTGTTGTTGGTTCCTCCTCCAGCAGTTCCATTACCCATTCTCCTTGAAAGAAATTCGTCTAACAGTCTGGGTAGTGTGGTTCGTAAATCCTTTGTTACTTCACTAGCCACAGCATCTTGGAACTGGGTTTCAGTCATAACTAATTCCTCAGCATGAGGACCGGTGTTATTGTCGTTTTTATCTGTTTCGTGGTGATCATTAGTATCGGTGTTATTTTCAGTCTGCCTACGGTTCCTAGTAACCGGAGTACGACTTGCTCCTCTACCTCTTCCTTTTCCTCGTCTAACCATTGTTACCTATACATACAAATATATGACATCAGAATTCGTATAACTGGTTATGAACCAGAAAATCAGAAATTAAAGACATTGGCCAAGAATGTAATTAATATCTATTTTCTTGACATTTCCTGTTATATTCATAATGATAATCAACATCTCAACCTATATCCTATGGCATTCTAACTATTCTCAGAGCTCTTAGTTTAAGTCTAGATACTAATCTTTCCTATTACTATCTAAATCCTCTAAACTGTGGCTCTCATACCAACTTGTCACACCCGTAACACAGGACATTTATCTAGCTAGAGTAGTACCTGCAATTTTTATGTTCCTAGGTAAGAGCGACGGGTCTAGGAGAGATTTATACATCGCTCTTTCCTAGACAGAACATTCCGTTCGTCAGATAACTACATACCGGTTGAAGGTCGCCTTCTAGTTACCGTGACGTTGATACCAAAAACACACAGCGGAAGACTTAAAATCATAATTACTTTATTTCATAATTTAAAGTTTTACAATAAGGATTGACTGATACAATATAACATAAAAACTCTAGACTTATAGCTCACGAAGAATCATGTTATCCATTCAGGACTTATGGTCACACAGGGACTGCCCTCAGTCATCCCTATATCCAACATCCGTACATCCCCTGGAATTCCAACTATAAGCTAGGGTTTACCTTTGCTCAAAAACATTCGAAAGTATTTTGGATCAGCACAAGGCTGGTGAGTACATAAACAAAATCGTATTTTCACAACAAGTATCCTTGATACATGTATGAAATGCCCCGTCTGGGTCTGACAGTTATTCTTTTTCCAATCCATCACCCAGTAAACTCACATGGATTCTGAGTCTACAACATACATATATACCGGGACCTTCCGGCTTACTGGCCACACATGGACCAGTCTAAAACAAGAGGATCAATCTTGTCCCTTAGTCCCTCCCAATCATGGCCATAACAAGTACTTATTATAGGATATATTCACGGATAGTATTGGGATCTCAGATACAAAATCATTTACAAAACATTTTATAGAGCACAATTAAGAGGAACTCACCTCAAGCAGAACCTCCTTCTGAATCAATTATAATAATCAATACCTCAACATAACCCTAAATCATATCCGACATTATCATAATTAACATCCCTATCTTAGGTTTACATAAAGGAACCTTAGGGTGTTCAGAAGCCTTACCTTGGTACTATATACGACAGTTTGCGGACGAATTGCAAAAAACGGGACTCTCGGGAGCAGACCAGAACCTTGGGAGTCGAGCTAGCAGAGCTCAAGTATGATTTTGTGGAAGTGTATGTATGTGCAAATGGCTGGAATCGACCTTGCTATTTATAGGGTGAAATTGGTCCCATATCGGACCCTTATGCAGGGGGATAGCGGTCCGCTATCGTCCTGCCTGTGTCAGCCCTACACGCATCAAGCTCCCATTGGACCCGCCTGATTTTTTTGCGGCTAGCGGACCGTTATGGTTCTGGATAACGGTCCGCTATCGAGCCCCGCGTCAAAATTCAACTGATGAGTCACTGGACACGTGTCACCACCCGGTTCTTGCCTTCCTCCACACATAGCGGACCGTTATGGTCTGAGATAGCGGTCCGCTATCCCTTCTATTTTTAGAATTTTCATTTTTATTCCTCCATCTTTGGAGAATTTTCAAATTAACCCCTGAATTTTGTCTTTTTTTTTACTTTTAGCCTTCATTTTACTTGGGAACTATCCGGGTGTTACAGTTCTTAGCTCTTCTAGCTCTATTACTTATTATGGGTTTCAGCTGAAACAGATGGAATATAATCTTCAAGGTTAGTTGTTTGAGAGTTCTCTCAAACTTGAAACCATGTCCTTTTGTCTAGGTATAGATGAGAATCTATCCTAATCAAATATTGCATCTCTTGACTCAATAACAGTGTTAATAGAAACAGTCATTAGGTTCTATGGCATAAAACCTATATGCCTTCGAATGCTCAACATATCCAATGAAGATGCATTTTGATGCCTCTTTTACCCATGTTCTTTCTTTTGGGTTCAGTGAGCCTCACTCCTGCTCTACAACCCCAAACTCTTAAGTAATTTAAGTTTGGTGGCTTTCCATACAAAGTTCATATGGGGTAATCTTGTTCCTTTTATCAGGAACTCTTTTTAATAAATAACAGGATGTTAACATAGCATCACCCCAAAACCCTTCACTTAGCCCTGAATAGGACAACATGGAGTTAACCATTTCCTTTAGAGCCATATTATTTCTCTCAGATGCACCACTTTGTTATAGTGTATAAGGAGTAGTGGTTTAATGTAAAATACCCACTGATTGGAAATAACTTGGATCATAGTATTCACCTCGCCTATCAGTGTGTAGTGTTTCAGTTAAATCATTCTTTTGCAACTCTACCTCAGTTTTGTATATATTAAATTTATCTAAAGCTTCATCTTTAGTGTACAAAATATATACATAGCAAAACCTAGTGGCATCATCTATAAAGTAACTATATACTTCTTATTTCCTATAGATGGAAATGCATGAAAATCACATAAGTCACTATGCATTAGTTCAAGCACCTTAGAATCCCTTTTAACATCCTTAAAAAGATGTCTCATTATTAATATCAAACATAGGTAAAGATATATCCAATAATCTTTTAGAGTGTACATGCCCTAACCTTGCATGCCATAAACTAGATTTGTTTATACTATTACTAGAACTAACCATGCAAACAAAATCATTACCAAAAGGAACATTGATGTTTAATTTGAACATGCCATTCAAATAAAAAAATATAACAAAAGTATCATGTCTGGATAAAATATGCTTATCAGATTCTAACACTTGTTTTTAACCACAATTGTTTAATACAATACCAAATACAAGATTCTTTTGAATCTCAGGAACAAACAAAACATTGTCTAAAGTAGGGATGCTCAATATTTGGTTTCAAACTGATTAAACCGAATCAAAACCGAAACCATTTAAAACCAAACCTAATTACATATTTGGTTTTTGGTTTGGTTCAAACCGAAAAATGAATATGTAATTTGGTTTTTGGTTTGATTTAGGTTTTAAGATTTTGAATTCGGTTTGAACCGAAGGTTATATCAGTATTTTAATCCATTTTTATAGTTAGACCAGTTCATTTATATCAATAACCAATACCCATATATGGATAGTTTAGCCGTGTTATTTGAACCGAACTTGTTTTTTGATGAAGGTATTTTTTTTGTTTATACTTTCCTAAAATGTTGTATTGTTTAAACCGAACTTGTTATGGCTACTCAAAAGAAAATAATTTTTTAGCTAAATCGGTTTGTTAGGTTCAAACCGAAAACCTAACCGAATTATAAAGTGGTTTTAGGTTTGGATTAGGTTTCCACGAATTAGGTTCGGTTCAGATTGTGGTTCCAACAAAAAAAATCAACCCGAAAAACCCAAATTGAATAAACCGAAAAACCCGTAACCCGAACCGATGAACACCCTTACTCTAAAGTTAATAGTTTTCCCGAAGTAAAGTAAAGATTCACAACTCCAAGGCCCTTGACTAGTTCAGTAGAAACATTCCCCATGTGCAACGTTGGTCCATTTTCTATTGGTTCAAATGAACTAAACCAACGTTTATCTTTGCATACATGGCTTGTTACTACCATCAATCCACCACGCCACATCATCATCCTGCATATAAAATGCATCAGATATGAATGATACATAATTCTAAATATAATTATTTCTATGGTCTAAATATAGACCTTGTGGTGGAGTTTGGTCCTTGGTTCCACTTGGACCAGCCTCATTCTTAGACTTACCAACCTTGCAATCCTTCTTGACATATCCAGGTCTGCCACACTTCCAACAAACCAGTTTCGTTTCTTGTTGGAAGAGTTTTTGGCTTGTTTAGATTTTTGTTTATTGTTCTTGAACTTGTTGTATCCCTTGGATCGACCACCATCCTCAACCATGTTAACAGAGGATGGTCAAACCATACTTCTAACCTTGACCTTATCACCTTATTGAGCCCTTAGGGACTCTTCTATCTGAAGGTGGCTTCCTAATTGAAGCAAGATCAAATCTTCCTTTTGGTGTTTCAACGTGTGCATAAAGTCCTTCTAAGATGGGGGTAATTTATCATCTATACTCGACACATAAATGGATTCGTCCATTTGCATCTTATGTTGAGTAAATTGCCCTTAGATATGTAACAATTCATTATACTATTCAATAACAGGCCCTGAATAGATCATTTTGTAATTGTTAAAATTATTGACCAGAAACTTCTTGCTAAAGCATCTTCTACCATATACTTTGATTCAAAGGAATCCCATAGCTCTTTCGAGGATTCAACATTCTAATAAACATCAAACAAGGAGTTGGGCATACCGTTTAGGATGTGGCCCCTACAAATGTAGTCGTCATCCTCCCATTTCATCCTTTTCTTGGTTTGTTCTATAGTTTCATCCTCCAACAATTCGGGCATGGTGGTATTGAGAACACATACAACTTTCAAAGTAGTGAGAAGAAAGCACATCTTCTTTTGTCATCGCCTAAAGTCCTGGTCTTCAAACTTCTCAAGTTTCGTGAATTTAATGGTCAAATCTTTCATAGATTCATCGGTCGCCATTTGAACAAATAATTTAATCTTTGTAGGAAAAATTCAATCGGCTAAGAATTATTTCGCTGGGATACATGAATATTCAATCGGATAAGAATCAGATATTCAAGAACGAAAATGTGAAATCTGTTAGGATTTTCGTGAGTGTGAAACTAACCAAATTGACTTCTATTTATAGGGGTGAACCGATGCAATTAAATAACACGACTGTTAGCTAAAAACCACCACAGCCGTCAACCGCTTGGAAGTTCCCTTAGCTGCTACCTCAATTTAATCCGGGTGGCCAAGTTTGCTACAGATCTTCAATCATTTCCGAAAATCAATTTTAAGCAACTTTTAGCAATTTTCTAGTTCCGAATCAACTTTTAACAACCAGCTTCACCCTAGCCAAGGGCGTTTCCCCTTGGACCCCACTAAGGGTTGTCGCCCAGGACCCTACTAACTATGGGTGTTGCCCCGGACCCCCGTTGTTCAGTGGCCTTCGCCACCTTGAAACAACAAGATGTATTTAGCATCAGAAATCATAAGATTCTCAAACAAGTGTTAATTCCACACTTACTAACTTATTTGATATTTCATTATGATTTCTCATTTGGTCATTAAATAAATATAATTATACAAAATAGCTAGATGACATTAAAATCACCAACAGAGCTTTCATAATTTATGGGCCACCAAAATTTCTTTTTTACGATCAATGAAAATAATGAAAGTAAGAAGGATTTGGAATTAGAGAGTAGAAAGGGTTCAAGAACAATGAGTTTGAGTGAGCTTCTTTGCACAGCAGAAACACCAATTTCTTCATCACTATTGAAGACCTCACATGCTTCCAATTTAGAACTTTATTTGAACCTAGTGGATGATTATGAGGCCAATGAGTTTGATGTTAACAAATTTAGATCTTCACCACCTCTCACATTCAAGTTCTTGAGAGATGCAGAGGAGAGATTATAAAAAAGATTGATGCAAGTGGAAGCTGCAAAAAAGGGTAACTTTAAAAAAGAATATTGTTCAATGAAAACGGAGAAAGATGGTTGTTTTTGTTTTTTTTCAAAGTCTCGTTGAAGCATGAGTTATATGTTTTAGCATAATTAAGATGTTAATGGTCCGGTTCAGATCAATAACATATTTTGAACCATTTATTGGATTGGTTTCATGTATATTGATACGTGCCGGATTCGAGATCGGCAAATCTCCAAATAATCAAAATGCAGTAAACGTAAAATAAACTTTGCTTCAAATTTTCCTTGATTTCATCTCAAATGCAATTACACTATAAATAGAAAATACATGACATGAAGTGGTAAACGTGGGATGTTAATGCAGGAAGTGAAACTAGAATTGTGCATGAAAAGTAAACTGAAAGTAAACGTGCAAATGAAACGTGCAGTCGTTATGCTGAAAGTAAACGTGCAGTGGTTATGCTCCATTCATGAATCCGGGTCACATGGGTGGATCCGTATCATATATCTTCAGGTTAGAAACCCGTGTAATTACACGGATTGAATAAAAATAATATTAAATAGTTAATAATAAAGATTTAGGGATTATAAACAATATGATGGCTCGAAAAAAAATGAAATAACAATATTTAACGTATTTGAAAGTTGGTTTCACGGTCAATGAAATAGAAAAGATGTGTTTATAACCAATATTTATTATTATTACCTTTTTTTAGTTCGTTTTTTTATTGTTTCTTTTACATTAAATAGTTTGATTAAATCTTCAGGAAAAGACCGTTCACTTAATTCTAAAAATATAAGAAAAATAATAAATGGCTCTAGAAGTTTTCATTTATTAATTTAAATCTCTCTTAAAGTTTTCGATTCTTTAAAAGCTAGATAGCGAGCAGCTTCAGGACCTCCGAAGGAGGAAGCCGGAGGTGCTGAAAAACAAGTCAGGAGATGACGATTGGGAGGGAGTTCGGTACAGAAGAAACGTGAAAAGAGATAAGTCCAAGTTGTCAAGAGAGTGGAGACTTAGAAACACCACCACCTTTTTCGTGTCCAACCTTCCGGTTGGTTGCTTTAGCAACCGGTTATAGAGGGCTTTCATTCACCTAGGCAATCTGGAAGATGCATATGTTCCACGTAAATTGGATGGAGCTGGTAATGGCTTTGGGTTCATTAGGTTTTCGGGGATTTCTGGGGTGGAGAGTTGGATCTCTTCCTTGAAGGAAGTCACTGTTGACGGTGCTATTATTGGAGTAAATGTGGCGAAGTATGGACGTGACGGTAGAGTGAATCTAGCCATTCCTCGGCGACTGTAGAGTATAGATACCTGGAGACTTCTAAGGGGATAGAGCAATTCCGGTAGAAGGAAGGGGTAGAAACAGGAGAGACTCTCCCCCTCTAGTCGTCCGTCGAAAGTTGAAGGTTTTGGAGGGTCTTTTAAACAAGCGTTGATGGGGACGAAGTTCACTACTGGTAGTGACATCTCTGTTGTCCTCCCAGCTTTGGAGACGAAGGCTCTTAAGGATTGGAGTGGTAAATCTCTTATAGGTGAGGTTTTTGATTTGGTTCATATGGATAGGCTCCGGGTGTATCATTTCTGATTTTTGTTATCTGTATTTCAATCCAATGTGACACGTTTCAAATTCAAATTTAGTACACTGACTTGTTCTATTCGTACCAACAATTAAATACTATGTTCCAATGCAAATCCACAAATTTTACACGAGTATACCCTATTAAACTATACATAAGTCCATATTTATACAAATCTGTCAATACTGAAATTGCAAGGACTGATTTTATAAATAAATCACCAGAAACCCTAATAGGCACGGTCGCGCCTCGTTCTGGCACGGTCGCGCCAAGTGCTATGGCATGGTCGCGCGCCTTGCTTTGGAACGGTCGCGCCTAGTGCCTTGGCACGGTCGCTCCTCGTTTAGGCACGGTCGCACCTCACGACAGTTGAAACGTAAATACAGCTTTAATCACAGGGGCGTTCGAATTCGTAACTATTACCCATATTATTACCATTAACAAAGACAATTAAACTTGCAATTACCACAATTACGTCCAATAACTCCAAGAAATTCGATTAGCCTCAAAGAAACCGAAATTCTTTCACTTGAACCAACAATTCATCTTTTCTGAATTGTGGCACTCCCAACAAACAATCTATCGATCCTCTCTAAAGCTTCTGGACACACTGGTTAAGCCGGAATTGAAGCAGAAGACGCCGGAAACCAAACTCATCGCCACCGGAACTCGTCCTACCGTTTGCCAGCAATTCGCCGTCTTTTCGAGTAATTCAAACCTCTTACGCAGTCGATTTAATCTATTGATCAAAAGCCCCAAACTAGTTAGGGCTTACAATATCAAATTTAACACGAACCCGAATCTAGGGTTCACTCTAAAATGGTTTAATCGAATCATACCTTGTACCTGTTTTAAATACAATTAACCTATACAAATGGACTCGAAATCACCTAATGGATAAAAGCCCCATGAATTCCAACATTAACAATATAAGAATTAGTCAAATCGTTTCTGTTTTGGAACAGACACGGTCGCGCTAGTATTCTAGCGCGGTCGTGCTTCATGAGACACGGTCGTGCTAATACCAGCGCGGTCGTGCCTCGCACACTCAGACCCGGTCATGCCCTTGACTAGACTTGGTCGTGCCTCAGAACCATAGACACGGTCGTGTCTGGCCCAGACACGGTCGTGTCTGGCCCAGACACGGTCGTGCCTAGTGAACAACCTAATTATGCCTTCTGTTTGGTCAACACGGTCGCGTCTCTGACTAGCACGGTCGCGCCCGTGGTCCTAGCACGATCGTGCCTTGTCCCAAGCACGGTCGTGTGTAAGAGGAAAAATCTTGGCAGAATAATTATTTTTATATTTAAAAAAAAAACAATAAGTATTTCAGATCAATTTTCAAATAAAAATAATTGATTTTATAAAGAGTTATATTAATTTTATTTAAAAAGATCAAACTTCTATTCTAAAATAAATAGAAATTATTTACTTAAAACTTACAAAACTTAATTTGTATTTATTGTTAAACTCTACACTTAATTATTATTTACACAATTTATTTAAACACCTTTATGAAAATAAAGTAAAGAAATTTATATTTAATATAAAACATCTAATACATTTTTATAACCAAATGACTAAGTTACATATTTTAAAAATAAATAAATAAGGTAACAATTATTTATTTAATTTACATTTAAACAAAGATGATTTGTTTAGGTTATACTTAATTACCCCTAGTACTTACATTATTTTATAACTAAGTAAAAAAATAATTATTTTATTATTTTATTTTATACAACACCATTCAAGTACTAACCACTAACACCTACAACTTCAAATTCCTTATACACACATCCAATTTAACCTTAGACTTAAACATAGACTATTATGCACCCTATTAATTCAATATACATTCTATACTAGGTTAACGTTGTGCATTACAAGGATCATATTACTATCTAGTATCTCGTGTTAGCTACGCCTTCGAATCAAGTGAGTATTACATAGCCCCTTTTACTCTTTTACACTTTTTGAGGTGGAACATGAACAATATACAATCTATTACTCACATTTACACAAACTACACAAGTACAAATCCTCTTTACATTCATGTGTGCAAATTTGAGCTTTATGCCTGAGTGCTAGGTGTGCTAACTTTTGTGTGCGATTTATGTGCAATCATTAACTATTCAAGCCGACGGTAAACAATAATAGATCTATTGAGTCTAACAAACCCACCCAGATTGGGGTGATTGTTACCGACAACACAATTTTGCATGCTAGTTACAAAGGTTTGATTTTACTTGGTTACACAATAGCTGCTCTCCATAAATGCCTTATTTTATCATGTTATGTAAGGATTTGTTTATTTACAATCTATATGTTACCTATGTATAAACCTGTGTATGCTCACCAACTTTTTAGTTGACCTTATTTTATTCATATTTCAGGTACTAATGTGTGATTTGATCAAGATTTGCTACACTTAAGTTTTGGACCTAGATAACTTTAATAAAGGATTACGTATTTCATTTTATGTACTTGGTTCGATTTGGTTTTGCCTTGAATATTTGAAATGAATTTGGATGATTAATATATTTCAATTTAGTCAACCTTGTGCTCATGAACAGTCTACATGTCCCGCCCCGACGTTTTCGCCGTCGGTTGGGGTGTGACAGATTGGTATCAGAGCCTTGGTTATAGGGAACTAGGTTATTAGACACCCTTGACCTAGACTTTAACTTTAGGACACCCACTTATGCCATGCTTCATGATTATGTGATATGTGCTACATGCTATGTGCTACATGCTATGTGTTGCATGCTTACTATGATTAGTTATTATTTCGTTTTTGATGCCTTACTTGTTAAAAACTCATGACTTATTAAGATATACTTAAATAATAATTAAATAAACAATATCCTTACCTATACCCTAAAACCTCATAATATTCTTACCTACTCTTCTATCATCATCTTCTTAGCATGTGGAAACTTCATGGATCTAAATCTATAAAAAATTCTTTATTTCCTCGTTAAGGCTTTTAAACTTTGTTAATTATTTGAGGACACATGAAATCTGGAAGGGTGACGCCTGTATTCTGGGTTTTCTGTCTAGGAAAGCATTTCGCATAAATCCCAATCAACCGAGGGACCCGTATGCTTTCCTGGGAATTCCCGGGATGAGTGTTTACTTATAGGCTAAAGCATGTCTCCTTGAAAATTATATGAGTTTAATTAACCTTAATGTGTCATAGTATTCAAGTGATTTTATCACTATTTGAGTACAATCCAAAGTATGATTAACCATTTTATTTACTATCTTATCCTTTTAAATCCAAATAACATTCATAAGTTCTTACATCTTTTCTTGTGTTGTGCAATTCTGTAGAATGCCTCTCCGTCGTGCTCCCGTGACCAACAACAACACCGACATTGCTGCCATCCTTACACAACTTGTAACTCAACTCACCCAAGTTAACGGTGCCACAAATGGTAACCATGGAGCTAATGGTGGTGGAGGTGCCAACCCACCACAATGCACCTTCAAGCATTTCAACTCATGTAATCCTCTTAAGTTCTATGGTACCGAAGGAGCTACGGGACTTCTTCAATGGTTCGAAAGTATTGAGAATACCTTTCTCACGTGTTCGTCATGCCACAAGTGTCTTACAAAAACGGGCACTCACGTGGTGGAATGGGGAAAAGAGGAATAGAGGTGTGGAAGTAGCAATGGCCTTACCTTGGGATGAGGTTAAAAGGCTAATGACCGAAGAATTTTGTCCTCGAAATGAAGTAAAGAAACTGGAATCCGAGTTTTGGGATCTTGCCCAAGATGGTGGTGAGAGTCTAGCTTATACAACTCGGTTCCACGAGTTAAGTCTCCTTGTGCCCCATATGGTCACACCTTTATCCCGCTACATCGAAAAGTATATTGGTGGATTACCTAGGCAAATTCAAGATACTGTCTTATGGAGAAATCCCGCAACACTTGAGGATGCCATTCGCTTATCTGCTACATTAACCGACAACCATGTGAAAGCGGGAACTCTGACTAGAAAAGGCACCAAGAAAGTTCCTGACACTGCAACCCCTCCCGTACACATCAAAGAAGCCACAACTGAACCCTCTCGTAATAATAAGAAAAGAAAGGCTAAAAACTATGCTATAGTCACTCCTGCTATGCCTGTTAACCAAGTTGCTCCTATGGTTCAAGCACCAGCCAAAAAGCCATATGTTGGGATCTACCCACTCTATACCACATGCAACTATCATCATCCCCAAACCATTCCCTGTCGCCTTTGCACTCACTGTGGGAAATATGGCCATACGGTTAACATTTGTAGAGCCAAAGCACTTGTAGGCCAAGTCAACCCACCAAACCGAATCAACCCCCAAGTGGCTAATCAAGGGGTACCCGCTATTGCAAATGGGCGTGCTTGTTATGAATGTGGTAACCCAAATCATTTCCGTGATCAGTGCCTAAGATTAATCAATACTAGACAAGGCGGAGCTCGTGGGCGTGCTTTCAACATAAACGCCAATGAAGCTCAAGCCAACAATGATGTGGTCAATGGTACGTTCCTTGTTAATAGTCAATATGCCTCCATTTTATTTGATACTGGTGCCGACAAAAGTTTTGTGTCACTTAAATTTGAACCCTTACTTGCAAAGACACGATCCCAATTAGAGAAAACCTTCACCGTCGAAGTTGCAAATGGTGAATCACTTTCAATTGACTCTGTTATTCACGACTGCTCTCTAGAACTTAATGATCATACATTTCCAGTCAACCTTGTACCAATGCCACTAGGAAGTTTTGATATCATCATAGGCATGGATTGGCTATCAAATCATCATGCCGAAGTCATTTGTTTCGAGAAGTGTATCTGAATACCTCTACCGTCGGGAGAAAAGTTAAGAGTCTTTGGTGAAAAGCCTTGCAAGGGACTAAAGTTAATGTCATGCACTACCGCCCAAAAGTACTTACGAAAGAAGTATGTAGCCTTCTTAGCTCATGTTGTTCAAAAGGATGTCAAGGAAAAGAGTATCTAAGACATTCCTAACATTCGGGATTTTCCCGAAGTATTTCCCGAAGATCTATCCGGTCTTCCACCCGTTCGACAAGTGGAATTTGGCATTGACCTTATACTTGGAGCTACCCCGTGGCTAGAGCTCCTTACCGTCTCGCACCTTCTGAAATGTAAGAACTTGCAAGTCAACTCCAAGAGCTCTCCGACAAGGGATTCATTCGTCCAAGTCATTCACCGTGGGGTGCACCCGTCTTATTCGTCAAAAAGAAGGATGGATCGTTCCGCATGTGTATTGACTACCGCGAACTCAACAAACTTACCATCAAAACCCGTTATCCCTTGCCTAGAATTGACGACCTCTTTTATCAACTTCAAGGTTCTACTTGCTTCTCGAAGATTGACCTTCGATCCGGTTATCACCAACTCCGTGTACAAGAGAAAGATATTCCAAAGACTTTTTTCCGAACAAGGTATGGTCACTACGAGTTCATGGTCATGCCTTTTGGACTAACCAATGCACCCGCGGTCTTCATGGACCTCATGAATCGTGTGTGTAAACCATACCTTGATAAATTTGCGATCGTCTTCATTGACGATATCTTAATCTACTCCAAGACTAAAGCCGACCATGAGCAACACCTTAGATTGGTTTTGGACCTCTTGCGGAAGGAACAACTATATGCTAAATTCTCCAAATGTGAATTTTGGTTAAAGGAAGTTCAATTTCTTGGTCATATCGTTAACGACAAGCGAATTCATGTTGATCCTGCTAAGATCGAAGCTGTTAAGAATTGGAATGCCCCGAAGACCCCCACCGAAGTTCGTTCATTTCTCGGTCTTGCGGGATATTATCGTCGTTTCATCTCAAATTTCACTAAGATTGCTGTCCCTCTTACCGCTTTAACTCACAAGGGTAAACCTTATGAATGGGGACCAAAACAAGAAGAAGCTTTCCAAACTCTCAAGCAAAAGTTGTGCAATGCTCCTATTTTGACTCTCCCTGATGGGAATGATGATCTAGTTGTCTACTGTGATGCTTCCAACCAAGGTCTCGGTTGTGTCCTCATGCAACGAGGCAAAGTAATCGCTTATGCATCAAGGAAACTTAAGATTCATGAGAAGAATTATACGACGCACGATCTCGAGTTGGGTGCGGCCGTATTCGCATTAAAGATTTGGAGACATTACCTCTATGGCACAAAGTGTGTGGTGTTCACCGACCACAAAAGTCTCCAACATATCTTCAACCAAAAGGAACTCAATATGAGGCAACGATGTTGGGTTGAACTCCTTAATGACTATGACTGTGAAATTCGTTACCATCCCAACAAAGCGAATGTTGTAGCCGACGCTTTGAGTCAAAAGGACCATGTCATGCTTCAATGTGTCCGAATCCAAACCGACATTCAAAACCGCATCTTAGAAGCTCAACACGTCTCAATCACCGAGGGTAACATGTACGAGGAAATGTTGTGTGGTGTTGAACTTCAGCTTGAATCAAAACCCAATGGCTTACTTTATTACTTGAACCGTATTTGGGTTCCCGATCGCGATGATCTCCGTACATTTCTCATGAACGAGGCCCACAAGACTCGTTATTCTATTCATCCTGGTGCGGATAAAATGTACCAAGATCTTCGCCAACAATATTGGTGGCCCGGTATGAAGAAAGACATTGCTCTCTATGTTGCCAAATGTCTAACTTGCTCCAAAGTCAAAGCCGAACATCAACGTCCTTCCGGCTTACTCGAACAACCGGAAATTCCCGTGTGGAAATGGGAGAACTTAGCTATGGATTTCATTACCAAACTCCCTCGTACCTCAAGCGGTTATGAAAGCATTTGGGTGATTATTGACCGTCTCACCAAATCTGCTCATTTCTTGCCTATTCGTGAAGACTATCGGGTTGAGAAACTAGCCCGAATTTACATTGACAAAATTGTGAGCCGACACGGTGTTCCCTTAAACATAATCTCCAATAGAGATGCTCGGTTCACCTCTCGTTTTTGGCAATCTCTCCAAACTTCTCTTGGTACACGATTGGATTTGAGCACGGCCTACCATCCCCAAACTGATGGTCAGACCGAGCGAACAATCCAAACTCTTGAGGATATGCTTAGAGCTTGTGTAATCGATTTTGGTGGCAATTGGGATTCACATCTATCCCTAATTGAGTTCTCTTACAACAATAACTACCACACGAGTATCAACATGGCTCCATTTGAAGCTCTCTATGGTCACAAGTGTCGTTCTCCGATCTGTTGGAACGAGATTTGTGAAGCACAAATCACCGGTCCCGAACTAATTCAAGAAACATCCGATAAGATTATCCAAATCCGTAACAACATTCGAGTAGCGAAAAGTCGGCAAAAGAGTTATGCCGACAAACGACGAAAACCCTTGGAATTCCAAGTCGATGACCTCGTTCTACTAAAGGTGCCTCCGTGGAAGGGTGTGATCCGTTTTGGAAAGAAAGGCAAGTTAGCACCTCGCTATGTGGGTCCATTCAAGATCCTTGAAAGGGTTGGGAAAGTGGCTTACAAACTCGAGTTACCTCCATCACTTGGCAATGTGCATCCTACATTTCATGTGTCTAATTTGAAGAAATGTCTTGCTGATGAAAACCTTCACATACCTCTTGACGACGTGCACATTGATGAAATGATGCACTTCGTTGAGAGACCGGTAGAAATCATGGATCGTGAGATCAAACAGCTCAAGCGAAGCCGTATCCCTATTATCAAAGTTCGTTGGGAATCTAAACGTGCTCCTGAATTCACTTGAGAACGAGAGGACCAAATGAAGCTCAAGTACCCCCATCTCTTCACTGATGCCGTCGCTTCCACTAGCTAAATTTCGGAACAAAATTTCCTCAACATGGGGATACTGTAACATTTCTGATTTTTGTTATCTGTATTTCAATCCAATGTGACACGTTTCAAATTCAAATTTAGTACACTGACTTGTTCTATTCGTACCAACAATTAAATACTATGTTCCAATGCAAATCCACAAATTTTACACGAGTATACCCTATTAAACTATACATAAGTCCATATTTATACAAATTTGTCAATACTGAAATTGCAAGGACTGATTTTATAAATAAATAACCAGAAACCCTAATAGGCACGGTCGCGCCTCGTTCTGGCACGGTCGCGCCTCGTTCTGGCACGGTCGCGCCAAGTGCTATGGCACGGTCGCGCGCCTTGTTTTGGAACGGTCGCGCCCGGTGCCTTGGCACGGTCGCGCCTCGTTTAGGCACGGTCGCGCCTCACGACAGTTGAAACGTAAATACAGCTTTAATCACAGGGACATTCGAATTCGTAACTATTACCCATATTATTACCATTAACAAAGACAATTAAACTTGCAATTACCACAATTACGTCCAATAACTCCAAGAAATTCGATTAGCCTCAAAGAAACTGAAATTCTTTCACTTGAACCAACAATTCATCTTTTCTGAATTGTGGCACTCCCAACAAACAATCCATCGATCTTCTCTAAAGCTTTTGGACACACTGGTTAAGCCGGAATTGTAGCAGAAGACGCCGGAAACCAAACTCATCGCCACCGGAACTCATCCTACCGTTTGCCAGCAATTCGCCGTCTTTTCGAGTAATTCAAACCTCTTACGCAGTCGATTTAATCTATTGATCAAAAGCCCCAAACTAGTTAGGGCTTACAATATCAAATTTAACACGAACCCGAATCTAGGGTTCACTCTAAAAATGGTTTAATCGAATCATACCTTGTACCTGTTTTAAATACAATTAACCTATACAAATGGACTCGAAATCACCTAATGGATAAAAGCCCCATGAATTCCAACATTAACAATATAAGAATTAGTCAAATCGTTTCTGTTTTGGAACAGACACGGTCGCGCTAGTATTCTAGCGTGGTCGTGCTTCATGAGACACGGTCGTGCTAATACCAGCACGGTCACGCCTCGCACACTCAGACCCGGTCATGCCTTTGACTAGACTTGGTTGTGCCTCAGAACCCTAGACACGGTCGTGCCTGGCCCAGACACGGTCGTGCCTAGTGAACAACCTAATTATGCCTTCTGTTTGGTCAACACGGTCGCGTCCCTGACTAGCACGGTCGCACCCGTGGTCTTAGCACGATCGTGCATTGTCCCAAGCACGGTCGTGTGTAAGAGGAAAAATCTTGGCAGAATAATTATTTTTATATTTAAAAAAAAACAATAAGTATTTCAGATCAATTTTCAAATAAAAATAATTGATTTTATAAAGAGTTATATTAATTTTATTTAAAAGGTCAAACTTGTGTTCTAAAATAAATAGAAATTATTTATTTAAAATTTACAAAACTTAATTTGTATTTATTGTTAAACTCTACACTTAATTATTATTTACATAATTTATTTAAACACCTTTATGAAAATAAAGTAAAGAAATTTATATTTAATATAAAACATCTAATATATTTTTATAACCAAATGACTAAGTTACATATTTTAAAAATAAATAAATAAGGTAACAATTATTTATTTAATTTACATTTAAACAAAGAAGATTTGTTTAGGTTATACTTAATTACCCCTAGTACTTACATTATTTTATAACTAAGTAAATAAATAATAATTTTATTATTTTATTCTATACAACACCATTCAAGTACTAACCACTAACACCTACAACTTCAAATTCCTTATACACACATCCAATTTAACCTTAGACTTAGACATAGACTATTGTGCACCCTATTAATTCAATATACATTCTATACTAGGTTAACGTTGTGCATTACAAGGATCATATTACTATCTAGTATCTCGTGTTAGCTTCGCCTTTGAATCAAGTGAGTATTACATAGCCCATTTTACTCTTTTACACTTTTTGGGGTGAAACATGAACAATATACAATCTATTACTCACATTTACACAAACTACACAAGTACAAATCCTCTTTACATTCATGTGTGCAAATTTGAGCTTTAGGCCTGAGTGCTAGGTGTGCTAACTTTTGTGTGCGATTTATGTGCAATCATTAACTATTCATGCCGACGGTAAACAATGATAGATCTATTGAGTCTGACAAACCCACCCAGATTGGGGTGATTGTTACCGACAACACAATTTTGCATGCTAGTTACAAAGGTTTAATTATACTTGGTTACACAATAGCTGCTCTCCATAAATGCCTTATTTTATCATGTTATGTAAGGATTTGTTTATTTACAATCTATATGCTACCTATGTATAAACCTGTGTATGCTCACCAACTTTTTAGTTGACCTTATTTTATTCATGTTTCAGGTACTAATGTGATTTGATCAAGACTTGCTACACTTAAGTTTTGGACCTAGATAATTTTAATAAAGGATTACGTATTTCATTTTATGTACTTGGTTCGATTTGGTTTTGTCTTGAATATTTGAAATGAATTTGGATGATTAATATATTTCAATTTAGTCAACCTTGTGCTCATGAACAATCTACATGTCCCGCCCCGACGTTTCCGCCGTTAGTTGGGGTGTGACACCGGGAAGAACTGGTAGACTTTAAAATGTTGGGAGCTTATGTCCGGTATGTTGGGGGTCTTAAGGTCATGATGACTTTTGAAGATCCTGTAATGGCTGATGAATTTAGGAGGTCCTAATTTGACCTTTGGTCCCGGTGGTTTTCCAGATTGTATGCATGGGAAGCTGACCCGGGTGAATTCGAGAGGCTCGCTTGGATCATGGTTAGAGGCATCCCGGCTTGTCTTTGGGATATGCATGTTTTCGATAGGATTGAGGAGAGATTCGACAGGCTGGTCCAGAAGTCGGAAGCTTATGTAGAGGACGGTAATATCTCCCAAGAGAAGCTTGCAGTTTTGGTTAAACATGGTGCTTTTATTTCGGAGGAGATAAAGGTGGTTTGGGGTGGAGCTCCGATTAGGGTTTGGGTTCATGAAGTGGAGGAAGATTGGGCTCCTTCCTTCCTGTTGCCGGCAAGTACTTGCTCGTCTCCGGTGGAAGAGGTGGTCGTCAAGGATTTGGAAGATGATGGGGCTAAAGTCGAAGAGTCGCCTTTGGAGATCTTGCATGGGCTGCATGGATTGCATGGGGGTGAGGTTACCAACGTGGTGGGAGTTCCAAAGGGAGGAAATGATGAGGTTGTGGGGGACCACATAGGGGAGTCAATTTCGGCGCTGGCTTGCAGCGTCCCGAGGTCTGAGGCTTTTTCTTTGCTGCTCAAAAAAAGCCAGTTTTTGTCGGGCCTGAATTTGTTAAACGAGCCCAAGTCAGAAAAGTCGAGAAAATTAATTCGGTAGCCCATACCCATAGGACGAGTGGGCTTGATTTAAATGCTAAGCCGGATGACCCGTTTGACCAGGATAGCATTATTTTGGAGACTTCTGCTTTGGGGAAATCTAAGAGAAAAAATTCACTGCAGATTTCACCAACACCTTCGCCATCTCGGACGGGGAACCAAGTAAAAGGAAAAGACCACCACCTATGTCGCCGGTTCGGCGGGAAACCGAGAACGAGGTCCGATCCGGTAGTGCTGATGATGCTAAAGGCGCCCCTCCGGATGGGGATGTGGAAAGGGAAGTGGAGGAGACGATAAGGGTTAGGGAAAGTGTCGGGATAGTGATGGATGGTTTCAATAATCAGGTTCGCAAGATGGTTCAGGGTGAGAAGGAGTTATTTAGGTCTCGATGAATTTTTTGTCCATTAATATTAGAGGGGTTGGTGGGTTGGAGAAACCTACTTGGATTAGAAGGCTGGTCAGGGATAACAAAGTTTCATTCCTGGCGATGCAAGAAACTCAGGTGTCCGGATTGGAGAATCGTAATTTTGCTAAGTTCTGGTATGGTCACTCGTTCATGGCCGATGCGGTTGATGCGAGAGGTAGATCTGGTGGTCTGTTGTCAGTGTGGGATCCGATCGTTTTTCAGTTGGTGTCTGTTACTAAAAGGCTTCATTACTTATTAATCTCGGGGTGTATGGTTTGTGTGAAACGATCCGGTTAATATTTTAAATGTTTATGCGCCTATAGACCAGCCTAGTAGGAGGCAACTTTGGTCCGAGATCATCGAGTTAAAGGAAAATGCTACTGGGTGCTGGATTGCGATGGGTGATTTCAATGATGTCTGGGTAGAAGGCGAAAGGTTTAACTCGACTTTTGATTATAACAATGCTTGGCGTTTTAACAACTTTATCAGGGATGCGGGCCTCTTTGAATACCCCATGGCTAGGAGGAAGTTTACCTTTATGTCTGAGGATGGTGGTAAGTTGAGTAAATTGGATAGATTTCTTGTTTGTGCTGATTTCATGGGGAGATGGCCGTCGGCCACTCTGGTCGCTTTGGATCGGCTCTTTTCGGACCACTGCCTATTGTGTTGGTGTGCTCGAATCTTAATTTTGGCCCCATCCCGTTTAAATTTTTCAACAGCTGGATTGGCTGTAATGGGTTAAAAGAGATTGTGGTAGACGTTTTGGGGTTGGAACTAAGTCAAGTAGGGGGAATCATTAGCTTCGCTAAGAGACTTCGGTTTTTAAAACTTAGAATCAAGGCTTGGTGAGAGACTCTGAAATATAAGGAAGAGGTTAATCGGGGTGCGTTGACTAATGAGATCAGTCGGTTAGAAATTTTGGCAAAAACGAGAGCTCTCTCTTCTGGTGAAAAACTTAAAAGAACGGGGCTTAGGGTTCAGCTGAAAAAACTTGAAGTGCAAAAAGCTAAGGACCTGCATCAAAAGGCTCGTAGTAAATGGATCCGGTTTGGAGATGAGAACACATCGTATTTTCACGGCATGTTCAACGCTCGAAAAGCTTCGAACAAAATCAAGTTGTTAAAGATAGGTGAGGTGTGGGAATCGGATCCGGTAAAGATTAAAGAAGGTGTTCGTTTGTTTTTTAAGAAGAAGTTTTCTGAACCTATCCGTAGAAGACCTGCTTACGTGTTTGAGGGTCTGGTTCGTCTCTGTCCGGTGCAAGTAGAGAGGTTGATCCGTCCGGTTGAGGTAGAAGAAGTTCGTTTGGCTGTGAGGGGTTGTAGTGGTCGCAAGGCTCCGGGGCCGGATGGGATGTCCTTTAGCCTGGTAAGAATTTTTTTGGGATGAGTTTAAACCGAGTATTATGCGAATGATGGAGGGTTTTTGTTCTAATGGTGAGTTGGGTTCGGGTGCAATTCGTCTTTTATTACGCTCATCCCAAAAGTTGCTGACCCGCAGGAGCCCAATGATTTCAGGCCTATCTCCCTTATAGGTATGCTCTATAAGATCATTGCCAAAGTCCTTGCTAATCGCTTAAAATCTGTCATTGACCAGCTTGTTTCTCCTTCCCAATCGGCCTTTGTGGGAGGTAGGAACATCTTGGACGACCCGTTGATTGTGAACGAGATTGTCTCTTGGGCTAAGAAATCTAAACAGGAGTTTTTAATTTTCAAGGTGGACTTCAAAAAAGCGTACGACTCCCTCAATTGGAAGTTTCTCTTATCTGTCTTGGAGAACATGGGTTTTCAAGTAGTGTGGAGAAAGTGGGTGGAAGGGTGCCTCAAATCGGGAAGAGGGTCTGTCCTTGTAAACGGGTCTCCGTCAGGGGAATTCTCTTATAAAAGAGGGCTTAGACAAGGTGATCCACTATCACCTTTTCTGTTCATCTTGGCCTAGGAAGCTTTAAACTTTTTTATGGGTAAGGAGGTGGATATCGGTCTGTTTCATGGGATTCGTCTTCCTCATGGGGGCCCGTTGGTGTCCCATCTTTGCTATGAGGATGACGTAATTTTTTTAGGTATGTGGTCGGCTAGGAACGTTTTAAATCTTAAACAGTTCCTGAGGTGCTTCCAGCTGGTTTCGGGTCTAAAAGTTAACTTGGATAAAAGTAGTCTTTTTGGAGTTGGTGTGGAGGATCAGGAGGTCACTCGGTTGGCTAGTGTTTTGCAATGTGATGTAGGTAGCTTCCCTTTCTTCTACCTTGGGCTCCCTATTGGTGCAAATATGATGAGGATTAAGAATTGGCAGCCGATGATTGACAAGTTTAACAATAAGCTCTCCTTGTGGAAAGCTAAGACCTTTTCCTTTGCGGGTAGGGTGACTCTTGCTAAGGCTGTCCTTGGTAGTTTGCCGTCCTATTATTTATCCGTGTTTAAAGCCCCGGTGAAAGTAATCCAATCTCTTGAAGGTATCAGGAGTTCGTTTGTGTGGGGTATATTGGGGTCGAGAAATAAAATTCGTTGGGTGGCTTGGGATAAAATTATTAAGCCCAAGGCTAGTGGTGGGTTGGGGGTGGGAGGTCTCAAGGAATTCAATTTAGCTATGTTAGCTAAATGGTGGGGGCGGTATAAGGCTGAACCGTTTCAACTGTGGGCCCATGTGATTGGGTCTATTCATAGGCACCCCAGCTGTTGTTCCCTCGTCCCGGTTAAAAAATCGGTTTCGGGTATGTGGAAAGACATTGTGGCTATTGAGGGAGAGATGGAGAGAAGAGGTGTGCGATTCGTTGATAGACTTAAGGTGAAAGTTGGGAATGGGAGGGGTACTCTTTTTTGGAAAGATTCGTGGAACAGCATTGGGCCCCTTAAAGACAAATTCCCAGCTGTCTACAAGCTTGCGGAAAATAAAAATGCTTGTCTCTCGGAAAATTGTTTCGTTATAGGGGGGTCGACTAGGTGGAGTTGGGGTTGGACAAAAAACCCAGCCACTGATGGTGAGTGGAGGCAACTGGGAGAGTTAATGACTGCCCTGAACTCAGTGATTTTGAATTAGACGAAGGATAGGTAGGTTTGGTCTAATGCTCAAGGTTCCGAGTTCTCTGTTAGGGAGGTAAGACTAGAGCTGATGCAAGGGGGGATGGTAAATCCGTGTGTGGATAATTTCAAGTGGAATAGTTGGGCGCCTCTCAAAGCAAACTTCTTAGTCTGGTTCGCCAAACAGGGAAGGGTTGCTTCTAAAACTGAGCTGATTAAACGTGGTGTGGCTTTAGATGACCCGTTATGTTGCAGTTGTGGATTTATACAGGAATCGACGGAGCACATTTTTGTGGGTTGTCTGTTCGCCAGGTGCGTTTGGTGGCACGTATTTCGGTGGTTAAAAATGAGTAACCCCATCCAATTTGGTTCCCTAAATGAAGTGTTGAGGTTGATGATCAAGCAGCCCGGCTCCAAGAGGTGGAGAAAGTTGGTCTTTGTTGCCATTTTTGCTGCTGTTTGGAGACTGTGGTTAGGCCGGAATGAAAAGATTTTTCTCGGGACCTCAACTCATTCGCTTAGAATGTTGGAGTTGTTAAAAGAAGACTCGTTTCTTTGGCTTAAGTTTAGGGCTAATTGTAACACCTTATCTTGGGAGGATTGGGTGGAGTTTAATGTTTCCGGTATGTTGTAAGTCGTTTTCCTTTTCTGTTTGTTTTCCCAGCTTCTTGTTGGTCCTTTATATTTATATATAAAGTGGTTGCTGTTAAAAAAAAAACCTAACGCGATGCAACACGAAGATTGTATATTGTAAATGAAATAAAAATATTTACAGCAGTATTAGGTTTAATTATATAAAAGGTGTCCCGATGTGTTTTTACATCGATAGGAAAAATGTACCTAATTATAAAAGTTGATGTCAAATCTGCCATTCTATTGACATAGCAGAGATTTCACTTATAAATAATAATAACTAGTGGGTGTTTACCCGCGTGTTGCGGCGGGGCGTGCGTTGCTGCGGCTCGTTTCTGAACATTGAAACATAGATAAGAAACACATTATGACGGTATATTTGGAAATCATGAAAAGGTCACGTCGTTGTAAAAATGAATGCTAAAAAAAAGAAAACGGACTTAAAAAAATTGTTTAACAAAAAGATAAATCCGTGTAAAACTGTTCCTACCCAAATATAATATTTAAAAACTTAGTTTGTTTCAAAAGATTCCATTTAAGAAAAGCTGATAATTGAATTAATTATTGAAGACAAAATAATAGATGAAAAAAAGTTAGGAAAAAAAAAGAAAAAAACCAGCGCATGGAATCGAACCTGGGGCAATAGGGAAGGAGGGCAGAGTTTTAAAGAGGTAGAGGTGGCCAGCATAGCAAAACATAATTTGTATCCAAATATGGACAAAAATGTATATAACCACGAAAATTTCGTTATTTCCAGAAAAAAGAAAATTTCAACCAATAGGGGATGCCAAGTAGCACGCCGTCCAATGAGTACAAAGAACTGTAGTTAAGTTACTTACCTAAATATGTTGATAATAATAATAATAATATTAAAACCAAAGTAAATAATATTAGAAAAAAATATTAAAATATTATTAGGTTATATGTAGTGGTCATATGAGTGTGAGTAAAAAGTTATGCAACATAGGCGTCACACAGGCAGTGACTTTTGTCACACTCACATTTACTAGGTGTGTAGTGGTTAGTGAGTGTGACTAGATTTTTTAATGCATTCTATTAACTATTTTTAAACAACAAATATTAATTTTTAAAAACATTTACTTATTATTCGAAATGTCTATACAACGACTTTTGAGACCAGAAATATATTTTTTTTAAAATAACTCCGTTTTTATTAAAAATTATACCGGGATGTTTAGAAAAAAAAGGATAAGCAAGTCCATGTATTTTATTTTTTTTAAGCTATGGAGTAAAAATTGTTTGAAAAAAAATTAGATTAAGCCTAAAACTAAATATATAATAAAAAAATTAAGAAAATCATGTATCATTCTGATTAGCCAATGAAATCAAATGCTATCCCTTCAACAACGCGGCGGTGGCATTCACGCCCCTCTGTCATGAGACTACTACACATAGCCTTATTGTTTAATAAAGGGGCATTTACATATATCCACTTCCTAAACTCATTTATTACATATTTATCCAACCCTAAAATTTAATTACATATTTCCCTTCCTAAAACCTATATATTACACATTTATCCAATTCATTTAAATAACTTATTTTATTACTATTTTACCCTTAATAAACCAATTAAAGTATTATTTACATATATTCTCTTCCTAAATATATCAATTACATATATCCCCAATTTTAACCCAAACCAAGTCGATGTTACGAACATATCGAACACTAATAAATCCAATTGGAGTCGAACTTTTTAATCATTAACACAAGATTCATGAATTAATCACTATTTAATCATTTAGCTTCCAAAAAAATCACTCTATAAAGTTCTAGAAACAATAGCTTCCAAAAAATTTTCATAAAAAAAGGCAATACATAGCTTCCAAAAAATATAGAAACAATATATATAATTGGGTAAATATGTAATTGGGGCAATTGGGAAGGGTAATTGGGTAATTTTAAGTTAATTGAGGAAATATGTAATTAAAGTTAAGTGTTGGGGATATATGTAATTTAGAAGTTTAATAGAGGGAAATATGTAAAAAACATTTAATAAATTATAAAAATTTAATAATTGTTAAGGGACTTGTTTAATTTAGCTGGAAAAAAGAAATACATGCAAATTTTTTTAAGGGGTTAGGGTTTGTAATCATGAGTAGGTTCCACCTTATCACTGGAGGGAGGAGGTGCGTTTGAAACCCACGACCTCATTTCTGTAAGTTGAGGCGCTCCTTTATTGAACGAAATTTATATACTTCTTAATCTATGCTAGCAATTTCTAATTGGATGAAACATTATTTACGGGTTGGTAAATGTTATATACAGAGCCTTTCCTGAGATTTCGGGTGACTCGTTCGATTTTAGAAAAATTGGCCCCTAAAAAACTAAAATATAAAGCTATATTATATATATATATATATATATATATATATATATATATATATAGGGTCAGGTTCAAGTAAAAAAGATTCTAATTCTAAGAAATGTGAAAAGAATTTAGGGTCATTAGATCAAATTGTAGAAAAGATTTAATGGTTGAGATTAAATTGTAGAAGAAAAATTGTTAGAAGAGTATTTAGTATTGGCCACTTTTGTTGACTTTTTATCAAGTTCCCCCCATTTTTTAAACGTTCATAACTTTTACATACGACGTTATTTTTTTAAAAAAATTACACTATAAAAACGAGCGTTTTTTATCTTTAAAACGAGTATAATGTCGTTATATACAAAAACAAAAAATAATTTACGTTTTCCAGCTCATTGTGTAATTTGTCAAGTCATTGTGTAATACAGTTCATTGTGTAATACAGTTCATTGTGTAATACAGATCATTGTGTAATACATGTCATTGTGTAATATCAGGTCAGGTCATTGTGTAATATTAGGTCTGATCATTGTGCAATATCAGGTCTGGTCATTTTGTTAAATGTTTTTCATCATTGTGTTATGTATTCATCATTTTGTCAAATATTTTTCATCATTGTGTAATTTGTCAGGTCATTGTGTAATACAATTTATTGTGTAATAAAGTTTATTGTGTAATACACTTCATTATGTAATACATGTCATTATGTAATATAGTTCATTGTGTAATATCAGGTTAGGTCATTGTGTAATATTAGGTATGGTTATTGTGTCAAATGTTTTTCATCATTGTGTTATATGTATTCATCATTTTGTTAAATATTTTTCATCATTGTGTAATTTGTCAGGTCATTGTGTAATACAGTTCATTGTGTAATACACTTCATTGTGTAATACAGGTCATTGTGTAATACAGTTCATTGTGTAATATCAGGTCTGGTCATTGTGTAATATCAGGTCATTGTGTATATCAGGTCATTGTGTAATATCAGGCCTGGTCATTGTGTCAAATGTTTTTCATCATTGTGTTATATGTATTCATCATTTTGTCAAATATTTTTCATCATTGTGTAATTTCTCACGTCATTGTGTAATACAGTTCATTGTGTAATACACTTCATTGTGTAATACATGTCATTGTGTAATACAGGTAATGGTGTAATACACTTCATTGTGTTATATGTATTCATCATTGTGTTTTACGTTTTCCAGCTCATTGTGTAATTTTCTCATTATTGTGTAATTTGCTCAAATATGTCAGGTAATTGTGTAATGTAAGGTCTGGTTATTGTGTAATTTTCTCATTGTGTAATAGCAGTTCATTGTATAATATCAGGTCTGGTCATTGTGTAATATCAGACCTTCTATTACACAATGGCCTAGTATATTACACAATGACCATTATGCCCTCCCTTTTAAAAACAATAAAAGGACACATGTCAAGCCCAGAATCCTTCTTACCCTTGTTATTTTTAAAACCCTTTTTACAATAACCTAACCCTAGGGGGAGGTTCAAATAAGAAGTGGTTTTTCGCTAAGAAACGTAAGAAATGACAAAACCTTAAGAAACGATATCTAACGAACTCCGATTGAGATCATTTCAGCGGCGTTGTAAACGTCCCGTAGAACTCTAACATCTTAGCTTTTAAGGTTTATATTTTAGGGTTTTAGCCTTATGGTTTAAACTTAGGGTTTAACTTTTAGGGTTTATAATTTAGGGTTTAGGTTTTTTTTGGTGGGTGGGGGTTTAGGTTTTTGAGGGTGGGTAGGGGTGGGTTTATGTTTTTGGGGGGGAGGGGGTGGGGTGGGGGGGGGTTAGGTTTTTTTTGGAGGGGGAGGGTGGTGGTTTTAGGCTTTTCGGGGTGGGGTTGGAAAAATGGGTTTAGATTTTTGGGGGTGCGGGTGGAGGGGGTTTAGGTTTTTGGGGGCGGGTTAGGGTTAGATGGAACGGTTTTAACGCCGCTGGAATGAGCTCAATCGGAGTTCGTTTGACCCATTTCTTAGCGTTTCTTAGCGAAAACCACTTATTAGTGGAAACTTCCCCTATATATCTATACTATATAATAAATAAAGGTTTCTCATGCCACGTGTCGCCTTCATATTCAATTTCATCATATTTTTCACAGCTCTCTCTTTTATTAAATACACATCTATCTTTTCCATAATAATATATTTTTAAAAAAATTATGAATTTTACTAATAAAATACAAATTTATTTTAAACTATCTCTTATTATAAGAAACTTTAAAATCTAATACCCTAGCTTATGTTTTCAATCAAATAGTAAATGAAATTCAAATTACATTGAATGGTAATTAACGTATCTTCGAAACCCAATTTTATATATATATATATATATATATATATATTAATTTTTACATATTTTTGGATTTTATTTTTTATTGTTACTATATGTAATACATTTTTTCACGTATAAGATATATATAAAGATTTAAAAATTTTATATCTTAATATTTTTTCACCTGAGTAGTACATAGGTTCTAAGCTATTATATATATATATATAGGGGATGGTTCCCCTAATAAGTGTAATTTGCCTAAGAAGCCTAAAAAACAATCTCACCCATCCACTTTGATAATCAAGGGTTGAGATTTAAGTGTAGAAAAAATAAGAAGTGGAGGGACATTTTTGGAAAACTCACAATTGTTGACTTTTTCCAAATTCCCCAACTTTTTTTAAACGTACATAACTTTTTCATACGACCTTATTTTAAAAAAAAAATTTACACCATAAAATCGAACGTTTTTTACCTTTAATTCGAGTATAGTATTGCTATATTTTTTTTGTAAAAACAAAATCCACACTTAATGAAATTGTGATATTTTACGTAAATATGTTGGTTTCTGGTAAAACAGCACAATTAACTGTTCTGCATTGTAAAACAGCACAATTAAATGTGCTGCTTTATCATAAAATAACACCAAACATAACAATTAATTGCGTTTTATTATAAAACAACATCAAAACAACACGGTTAATTGTGTGACTTGCTCTTCTTAGTTAACACAACACAGACAAAACTAGCACAACAAAATTAGTATATCAAACCAGCACAAAACAATCAAGCACAAAACAACATTTTGATACATAAGCTTTTTGTTACCTACCACTGAACTGTTTTGTTGGTGTATGGATGTTTTAAATTTTTATTTTTAAAGAATGCTACCAAATTGGACACATATTAATTGACTAAAAGCTTTAAGCAAAGCTCTTAACCTTTTTTAGCTCTTAAGTCTTAACCTTTTTATATTGGTCTATCAATGTTTTAATTTAATTAAAAGGCCAATGTGACTAAACTTCTGTTGGATTTCTTATTCTTTTGAATGTGGTGGATTTTTTTGATTTCTCGATGTGTTTGAATTTTTTTTAATGTGCTAAATTTTGACTAAAGAGAAAAGAGATTTGTGCTAGATAAAATACAACACATGTGACTTTTCCAAATTCAACACTGAAAAAACAACACATGAATCAACATTGAAAATACAGTACAAAGAATCAACACAATAGTACAACATAGAAATACAACACACAAGTTTGCACAGTTACAAAAATAAATCACATAAAAATATAGCATAGAAATACATCACACAAATTTAGCACAGTTACAAAAATACAACACAGAAAAATGAAGCACACAATTTCAGCACAGGAAAATACAATACAAAAAAATACAGCGCAAATATTATATCCAGAAAAATACAGCACAGTTTTTAAAACTTTTTTAAATTTAATTTTTTTATGCAACAATACTATACTCAAATTAAAGATAAAAAACACTCGATTTTATGGTGTAATTTTTTTTAAAAAATAATGTCATTTGAAAAAGTTATGAACGTTTTAAAAAAGTGAGTAAAGTTGAAAAAAGTCAGCAAAAGTGACTATTACTTAGATACACTTCCACCCATTTTTTTCTTACACTTTGATTTTAACCCTTTATTATCAAATTTGATGGTCAAGATTACTTCTTAGCCTTATTTGGCAAAACATACTTTTTATTTGAAGCTCCCCCTATATATATATATACACATACATGAAAAAATCGTTAAGAATCAAGGCTAAGAATCATATAAGTTTCAACTAATTACAAATCAAGACAAAGTTCAAGATTCTATATCAAATTCTTAATTTATTTATCAAACTAATAAAGTATTCTAATTTCTACACATTTGACAAATTGAACACAAGAGCAATCATTTATAAATCAAAACTAAACAAGTAACTATCAAGTATCACATATGAAGATTCAATATTTCAATCTAACTAAACAATTAAAGTTCTAAACTAGTAACAAACTAACTATCAAGACACACTTGTCAATTGAAAAAGTTAGAAAAAAAGAATTAGACAAACTTACTTGATTGTATGTAATGAACCAAAATCCGGGTTTCATTATAAATAAATATATATTCTAATAAATATTATGGTGAAAATAATATTTTAGAAATAAGTTGAAACAAGTGGGTTTCAAGTTAGTAATGGGGTTATATTAGTTTTTAACTAATTATGGAATGAAATGGGTGAAATGGAAGTTGATGGGCTAAAAGTGTAAAATGGCAAAATCTGTCATATCTGACTAGTGGAAGTCAAAATTGAACCTTATTTGTGGTGTTTTGGTCGATGCTTGCAAGAGAAGAAGGAGAAAGAGGAGAATCTGGTCAAAAATGAAATTAGAGGCTTGCATGATCGGGATTTTGGGTGTTGATTCATACAATACGTTTCTAACATCAAGTAAGTTCCTCCTTCATCTTTTGAATCCACCATTTATGATGTTCTTGGTGGGTTTTGGGTAAAATACAGAATTTTGAATGCATATGGTAAATTGGTGTTAGATTGTTGATAATATAGCTAAACTAAAGATAAAGAATGATGATTAACATCCTAGAACCATTTGATTTTAATTATGAGAAGTTAGGGTTCATATGGAGAAATTTGGGGGTGTTTGGATTATGATGATAAGATGATGAATTAATGATGATTAAGTGTTTATATGATGTTAGACACTTGAGCAAACACCAAGTTAACCTAATGATGTAAATTGAATGAAAAATTAGTGTTAAGTTAAGGATAATGAAACTCAAGTAGGTGAGTTTGGGGTGATAGAGGGTGTTTGGATATGAGTAAAACTCAAACGGGTCAATTTGGGTTGGAAATGGGAAAATTGGGTTATTAACCCGATTATAATGTGATTTTGTTGTATGTTAGATTACTAAACTAGGTGTATATGTTTAGGTAATCAAATTGCAAAAAATGAAGGTGGTGTGGGGTCTTCTAACCCGAAAGGTAAGTGCTTTTGCACTTACTTAGTATTGATGATAAATGGTGTGATAGGCAATATTGTATGCATAATGTTTTAAGTGATATAAATGTGATTGATTGTAGTTATAATTGTATTACTATAATGGAAATGTGAATATGAGTTTATGATCTAAGAATCATGATGAAAATGTGGTAATGAGGGTATGGTTTAAATACTATAATGGAAATGAGGTTATGGTCTAAGTACCATAATGAAAATGGGATAGGAGGTTATGATCTAAGTATCATAATGGAAATGAGGTTATGGCCTATGTGCCATAATGGAAATGAAAATGTGTTAGTTATGAATGATAAATGAAAAGAATGAAACTTATAGGTGAAATGCAAGTGATATGTAGCCTAATGACAAATTGGGTGGAAACGGGTCAAATGGGTGAAAACAAGTAGTATTTACTTGTTTGATATGTTTTATCTTCATTACTAATGGTGTTTTATGTGGTGTTATGTAGGAAAAGCTCCGGGATAGTCAAGGTCAAGTCTATGGCAAATGTTGGATTCTCGTATGCACTTTTGGTGATTTCGGGTGTAATTAGAAGTCCATCTATTGGATGTAAATGGATACTTGAAAATGTAGTTTGATGTTAAAAAAATGTGGTATGAATGTTTTTGGTCAAAACCCAAGTGTTGAGAATTTTTGGGTGTCATGTTGTAATGGTAAAAGTTGAAAAAAATGGTTAAGTGTTGAATTCTGCAGGTCTGGAAACTTTCTGGAAAAAAGGGGCTCATCGCGCCACGCGAAAAGCTGGGTTCTGGTCTTCGCGACACGCGAAGACTTGGTTTCCCGGACCTGCCCTTTTTGGACTCCTTCGCGCCACGCGAAGGGAGGGCCCCCGGTTTTCGCGACACGCGAAGATAAAAAAATATTTTCTTGGGACGAATGCTTCCGCGTGTGTAAACGTTTATTATAAGCGGTGTTTAAATTAAGGGTTTTACATTGTAATCTCCTGTTTGATTGTGATTTGTGGATAATGGATTGAAATCTTCTGTTTTCGATTATCAAAATCTCATCGTAACCCTTAAATCTTGAATCGAAATCTGCTATTTGATTTTGCTTTTTATTTTTTGGAATCGTTTGAAGATGAGAAGATGAAAGATCATATGCCACCCCTGTTCTATCCTTGGTTTCTAGCTTCTGTCGTTCGACGTTCTAGCTTCCAGGATTCGAGTTGTAATATTTTTTTAGGTTTTAATTTGTTAAATTTTTTTAAATGGTAACTTAAATGTAATTGGGTATTTGGGTTCAAATCATTAGATGGGTTAAAAGCCTAAGACTTAAATCTAATTGGGTATTTGGGTTTAAATTATTAGATGAGTTTAAATGTAATTAGGTTTAAAACTTATTGGGCTAAAAATATGTTGGGTTAGTTTAAAAAAAAAATTTATTGGGTTTTAAAATATAATTAGGTTATTATACTTTATATGTGTGTTTTTTTAAATATATAATATATAAAAAAAATAAAAAATTTGGACTCCGGAAAACGGGCCCTGTGCGGTCGCTCATTGGGCACCCCGCAAGGGCCGGCCCTGGTTATATATGATCTATTACATAATTCTAGAAGCTTCTGATTAACCCAACCCATGTCAAAAGTTATCATTTTGAAGCTTCAATAATCGTAAGCCACGAAATCAAATCAAAACCAAACTGTAGTAACAATGTGGCTTGGTTAAATTTTTGTTTTCTAACTGTTAGTTTTGTTTTCAAGAGGTTGAATATTGCTTTACAAAAAAATAAAAACTATTACTAACCATAACGTAAACACCTAATGTGGGATGATTATTCGGACAACATTTTTGCACAAAATGATGACAAATGGCTCCAAGCATGGTTTTTGGAATTTTGGTTATCAAAGTGGGTGTTGGAACTTGTAAAATTTATTGTGTAACACCATAAATGAATATCACATCGGCCGTGGACATGAGAGATGTTGGGTTCACAAGTAATAGCGGACCTCAAATATCACCAACGCGTTTGAGGCGTGATGGCTGTGAATGAAAGGAGAACTCCACATCTAAGCTTGTTCAGGTGGGAGTAGTACAAGGACGGGTGGCCTATTGGGAAGTCTTCACTTGGGTAACCAAAGATATAACTGATGACGTAGGTAGGTTCCAGGCTAAAAGTATAAGCCCAAGATAAAGGTTAAGCCCAAGAAGGGTTTAGCCCAGCCAAGATACCTAAGGCTGGGTGATGATGTAGGTAGGTTCTAGACCAAAAGTATAAGCCTAAGATAAAGGTCAAGCCCAAGAAGGGTTTAGCCCAGCCAAGATACCTAAGGCTCGGCAATACACACTATCCCCAAGAAAGCAACGGTCTTCCCATGAAAGAGACTATGCGCCAAGACAGTAACAAAAGAGGAAAGAGCCAGACCCTCAGAAGTTAACAGTGTTTTCCCCTTTTTGTCTCCAAACGAAAGGACATGTCAGTACCTATCAGGAGGGAGATTAGGCCAGAAACCTATAGCAGCCCTATATCAACATATTTCACACTTAAAGGGGAATCTCAGCAAGAACGAGTCAGGGACCAGGTAACAAGGGGTCTGACAGTCACCAAAATAGAACACCCAGGGTCAAAAGACAATCGACCCTGGGCAAACATCACAAGTATAAATAAAAGCATACCCCATCAAGGTAAAGGATTCAGATCGGATACTCAACTCTCTCATATAATGCTCCATCAAGACATCCCTTCACACCTCCTTTTCTCCAGGAATTCCATCTCTCTCATTCCTTACTTCTTATCTTCATTCTCTCTTATATTTGTGTTTATTAATGATATCTATGTTTGATATGTTCATCTTTATATAAATAACTGACTTGAGAGTCTGAGTACCCTCGGGGCTAACCCCCCCGTGTCCTCTAACGTAGATCTCCTTTGTTGTTGCAGCTCAGGTCCAAACTCGGGAATGCTAGAACTCAGACGAACTTAGCAACAAGACCCGACCCAGATTTTGATGTAGAAACAAGTGGCGCCCACCGTGGGACCGTGTAACATCCTAGAAATACGGAAGTTAACAAATTCGGGTTAATGGACAACCCAGAACCGTATTTATCCTAGGGCGGGCAGAGTTGGTCAACAAATGAACGTCTAACTACCAAATTAGACTCGAATGGTCGATATTGAGCCATGCAGGATAAAAACCGCGTAGTTATGGATTAACAGGGACCCAGGTGTAAAACTTAAACATTTAAAAGCAAGTTGGAAGTAAACCCTAGTCATCATTCAGCCTCGGGGGGGGGGGGGGGGGGTTTCGCACGGTAGAAAGGAGAACGACGAGAGGGAAGGAGCCGGCAGAGGTGGTTCGACGGTGATATCACGCAAGGAACTCTCGAACAATCAACAAGGTAGTCCCCGTTCCTACTTTTACGTGTATAGTTTGAGTTTTTGGTTTGAAAACCCGACTAGGTTTTATGGGTGCGAGTCTCGGCGACAGCCTAGGGCGTACGAAGACCGGTGTCGGTGGTAAACGGTGACCCGACAGTGGAAGATGCGACGGTGAGGGCGGCGGGCTGCAATGGTTGTGGTGGTGCGTCGGGATAGTACGAAATGAAGGACGAAAAGGTCACGTGGTAGTGACAACTGTCGCGAGGGGGCTACTAGGGTGGTGATCCACGACGGTAATGGTTGTAGTGGTGGTGGTAGCACAGGGAGAGGAGATCCGATGGTGGTGACGCCATGATGGTGGCGGGCCAGTTATGATTAGGGCTAGACAAAGAAGGTGGTGGTGCGTGTGATGGTGTTTGGTGGTAACCGGCTAGGTTGCACCTGAGGGGGGAGGCAGTGGCTCTTGGTGGCGATGCTCAATGGAACCGGCTAGGATTCCCCTACGTGCATGGGTTGCATGTGAGCGGGGATTTCGACGTGCGTGTTCGAAGGACTTGGGTTTTGCATGGTCTTAAACATGCATGCCTTGCATGTAACCAAGGTTCGGGTATACGGGTCCTAACGGGACTAGGATACGTGAATTAGGGTTTATGCATGGGTAAAAGGACGCGCGAATGAGACATGTATCAGGAGTAATTATACTTTTACGTAATTCACACATGTCTAGGGCGTACTCTGACTATGTGATCTTACGTTGACAGGTTCGAGTTTCGTGTTGAGAGGTCGTTGCAGTTTAAGAGTTGGATCTTCGTAACCAGTGCGTTTCTAATCCCTCTTTTAAATGATTTTAATGTTTTGGGGCTATCGTACATACATTCAAGACGTGTTTTATTACATTAATTGTGTATCGAGCTTCGGGGTCTTACCCGACGAGTTTACGAACTTAATTATTTAAATATGGGCTAAGGGACTAGATGTTACCCTTAATACGTGTAGGTTAAAGGTGGGTGTATGGTCACGAGTTGTATAGTGACTTAGCAGGGGTGAGTCAGGATTGTAGTAAACGGGTCGTATGGGTATGACTAGGAAGTGTCACAGGGTGTGCATGTACGTGGTATATGCTTAAATAATGAGATATAGTATTTTTATATGTGTTACTATATTAGCAGTGCATTGTGTTACGAGTTAGTCGGGGTGAGTCGGGATATAAGCTAAACGCTTATGAAAACGTGTAGGATATCTTATCCTAGTGCTATGTGTGAAGTGTAGGTGCAGTTAATGAATCATGTATATAGAGTATATTGTTATGTGATTATACATGTGTTGTGTGCATTGTGTCGTTGTCCTTGTGACACGGCGGGTATTGTGTTTGCGTTGTTGTCATTATGACACGGCAAACGGGATTGTGAAGGACGAAGTCCTTTGGGAGGTCACCAATGGTGACGATGTCCAACAGGACAGTGATGAGCTCGGAGTGTGTCGAAAGCCCTGACGAGGGTGCAGTAATGAGGTATGTGTTTGTGTGCTTATATATCTGTGTTAAATTGCATACTGTAAGGCCCCTTTCCCGGGTGACCTCACTTGTTGGATTTACTCATAAACATAGCCATAAATACTGAACTTAAATTTAAAACATTCATCATTCAATTACATTACATAACAGCGGAAGTCTTAACAATTAAAAACACAACATTGTCTTAACAAACAAAAGTGGGATGTCAGTCTTGTGCCGGGTAACCTTCACGCCATCGCACGACCTTTTCTTCCTTTACCTGAAATGTATACTAAAAGTCAGCTAACGCTGGTGAGTTCTAGTTTAATGCAATTTGATATAAACATTCTATTCTTTACTTTATAAGTATGCATTACTGTATAGTCATTCATATAAATACGTATTCAGAACTTTTGTCTTTCTTTCATCTTTCTTTTCTGTATCTTTGTGATTTCATATATATACATATGCATTCACCTTTTCTTTATTTTCTTTCTTTCTTTAATTTCATGGGTCATACTCTATAAGGGTGATCAACCCGTCATTTGCTTACGAATGTCACAAAGACAATCGCCGTGGTCCATCGTCATGGCCCACCTATACTTACAACCGTCCGGCAACAAGTGCCGTCCGTCATTTTATTCTTACAACCGTCCGGCAACCTTTGTCCGTCCGTCATGACTTACAACCGTCCTACCGTCGTAGGCCGTAATTCGCCCGTCTACCCGAAGGTATCCGTTTCCCATGCGACTATTATTTATACAACCGTTCTACTATAATATGCCAATTGCTTCGACCGTCCATTAATGGCATTCGTACGTCCTAGCCGATGAAGGAGCGCACTTGTCCCGGTTATAAAATAGTCACATGGTCGTCCGTCTACCGAAGTAGCCGTTATCATCGAAGCGTCCATAACATTTTCTGTACTTGGCAAGCAATATATACATGGATATAAAGCAAGATTTCATTCTTATATGTTATGACATTCATTCATTTCATTCTTTGCAAGCAATATATACATGGATATAAAGCAGGATTTCATTCTTTCATATGGTGTTATACTTTCGTTCATTCTTTATAATCATGCTTTTCATTCTTTATTCATAATTTCTCTTTCGTGTATAGGTATATATATATACTTGTATAACACATATGATCACATTAACATTCATAACCTTTATTCACTTAGTGTATACATTTCAGCCCCAAAACATTTGCACATAACATAGAAGGGGCACATAGAACTCACCTGATGAGTAGTTTCTGTAATACACTAAGCTGGCTAATGGGCTTCACTAATGTCACTCACGATCTGTATAATAAAGTCATACACATAAGATGGTGCTCCTAGATGACACTAGACATTACTATGCTTGAACATAGTAGTTTCGATTGATTAGCTTATATCGAAACTTGGTAGTTTTGATAGGTTGTTTCTGTCGAAACTTGGTAGTTTCGATAGGTAGTTTCGATAGATAGTTTCAATAGTAACTTATGTATTATCTTAGCTTCGGATCGGGGGCTCATATCGAAACTATGGTAGTTTCGATTGGGCCTGCATATATCGAAACTGGGTAGTTTCGATAGGTCTGTACATATCGAAACTAAGTAGTTTCGATGGGTCTGCACATATCGAAACTAAGTAGTTTCGATGGGTCTGCACTTATCGCCTTCCCCAAAAATCCGAATGTTCTGCATGCGAATCTGATCATGTCGATATCTAGATTTTCTTTGATCAAAACGTTCGTTTTTCATTCTAGATGCTATACCTAAGTTCACTTTCAAGTTTCATCCGCAAAAATCGTTATCTTTTAGCCAAAACCCGAAAACTCCCAAAACGAACAAAAACTCATAATGTGATCGAATCGTTACCTGGATTGGATTTCTAATTCAGAGGATATGATCACGAGAACAGCAGCAACGTTCTCCTGAATTCCTGAGTTGATCCGTCACTTTCTCTCTCTAGACCCGAGCTCTCCTTTCTCTCTCTAAAAGCTGCGTGAGTTGGGGAAATGAGCAGGGAAGAGGGCTGCCTTGCCTCTTATGCGCATGGGCTTCCCTCGGCCCATTGAAGCCGGGCCCAGGCCTGCTCCCTTTTTGTTTAAATATTCCAACTAAACCACCGGTCTCGCTATATTTATTCGTTTTATTATTTTTAGGATGTTACACATACAAGCGTTGAGTTATATTTATTGTGCATGAGATAGTATTAATGGGGTGAGTAGAGTTAGATTGACCGTTGTATCAGGATTGTGATGTAGTGTTTATGACTGTTATGTCAGTTGATCTGTAAGAGCCTTGATCAAGGTTGAGTAAGTTGATGTCTAGAGATTTGTGGTGTTAAGCAAGTGTCGAGTTAATACGTGTACATGAGCATGAGTTATTAGTGTAGTAAGTTCGACCTATGTCAATGAGACTGCAGGATTATTATTATTATGGGATGAGTCTTGGTTAATGAACTATTATGGGATAACATGTGATAACATGGGTTATCTATTTGTTAATGAATTGTGGACCTATTTTATAAGGACCGTAGGTCCTGAGTAATGTTTAAATAACTTTTGAGGCGAGTTGGATTTTAATTAAACTAAAATATTAGAACTTACTCAGCGTAGCTGACTTTGTGTGCACGATAGATTGTTTTGCATGTAAGCGTTGCGTTGACGTATCTTGGCTTGGGAGCGGTGCTACTCGAATTGGTGTGCAAGCATTCGTGAGGTAACCTAATGACATTAAATAGTAATTAATGTTTTTAGAAAGACTTCCGCTATAGTTTAATATATAGAAAATGAGTATTTTCAACGGAATAACCCGTTATGAGAACCAACTGTAGGGTGCCCGGTTTGGGGCCTTACAAGTTGGTATCAGAGCCGAGGTTTAATAGAAAATCGGTGTTTTTACCAATATAAAATGCCTTAACTTAAACTGAAAATGGGACGAGGGTGAAACGAATGCCACCACGAGTAACCGCGAGCCAAGAGGTACGTCTTTCGAGTTAAGCAGTAATTATTATTTACCATTTGTGTGGTGTTACACTAGGTAAAGTAATCAGTGTGAGTAAATGATTTATGGTTCCGTGTGGGATCATGTAGCGTGATACGTGTTGTAGTATTATGTAGAACTACTTGAAGTTGTGTGGTGTGATTGAATGAGACTATATTGTGACTTGAGTAATGTGGAATAGCATTAATTGTAACCATGTGAGATAGTTTGGTGTGTCGATATGATTTAGTAATTTTGTGTGTAACCTTGAACGATGTGAAACTGTGATAGGATGATGACTTGCTAGATTATTGTGTGGTGCTATGTGAGTTGTGTGGGATGCATGTGCATCCGGGGTGTGTGAAAGATAGAAAGCTAGTGTGAATATAATAGGGAAGGTTTAGAATCTGAGCAGTAATGTGGACCAGCAAATTGCATTTGATCACTATGATTTGGCAGTCTATGATTACTCTCATATTCTGAATTTGACGCCCATAGTAATCACTCCAACGTTCTATCTTGTGCAGGTATTGATGGCCATGACGATTCAGACTAGATGGATTAGGCGAGGAGCCCTTATCAGGAGGTTAACAGAGCGACGGGCTAGACGTTTGGCTGCCGTTCGCACGGTTATCTTTGGAGGAAGACGAGTCTTAGCACCTGTTCCATTGACGGTGGTTCCACCGACGGCTGAGTACGAGCAGGAGCTACCAGCACAGGAAGTGATCTTGGCGCTTCCGGCGCCAAATACCCCCAATACTACCAGGGCAACTACGAGGGGCGGGCTCGGTAGTTCCTTTTACATGAGAGGAAGAAACGCATTTACGGTCAGGAGTCAGCCCTCGAGACACAACGCAGGTTCAGGAAATGGATGGTTAGAGGAATCCGATGACGAGGAGCAAATGGGGGATAACTTCGACTTGTTTAATGACTAGAGTAGTAGTGGGTACCACGAGAAGACTAGAGCATTTTGAGTAGTGGCCGTCGGGCACTTTTGTGATGAAATATTTGTTCTTGGTTTTTCAAGTGCTTAATCTTACCACGAGATGGTTTAAAACGTAGTTAATGATAGTTGTATGTGTGATAGCTTGCTATTGATGGTGTAGTGTTAATTATGTGTGATTATGTGATTACCTTTTTGAACAACGTGAGTTCATACTAAATGTAATATTTGATATGATGCTATGACTTGGTTGAATAGAATATCGGAATAGACCAGTGTAGACTTGAGTTTGGATTAATTGAGTGTGTCTACGGTCTTAAGATAGTGTCGCCTATGTGTTATGCTTAGGTGATGTATGAAGTGAAAGGGGGTGTGTTTAGCCTTACATGATATTAAATGCCCTTATATCTTATGGCATAGATCTTTGTGAGGTAAATGTTTTGGTGCTCAAAGGCATGAGAGTGTTTTGTGAAATAAACTTGTATGTCGTTAACTGAGTTGCTTATGAGTATGCATGAATTGTGTCTTGCATTAGTCAGGCGGGAGATCAAGCGTTAACTTGATATTGTGTTGATGTTAGTCAGCATGATATTGTGTGGCATTAGTCAGGCGGGAAATCGTGTTTTCTTGTGCTCTCGGGCCAGACAACATGATATACTTGTGTGTCTATAAATGACGAGGTCATATTGTATGCGCATAGACTTACTCAGATCTAGCTAGTTGTGTATGTGCACTTTGTGCGAGTTAGAAGGTTGAGTTACTAGTACATGTGGGGAACAATGTGTGTTGGTGTGTGTCCTTGTAGTACACGCTTAGTCGTGCATAGGACGGGTGGTCAGTTTTCTCAGGCATAGTATTTCTATCTTGACGATTTTCTTAACGTTGATACATCGAGGTGATGCGAGGAGTTTCGACGTCTTCCTAGGCGATTGGTGAGGTGCTCTTACGAGATGCCTATTCATATGTCATGGGAATTCGTAGCACGAAGCCAATGGGCGGAGCTGTAGAGTTAGTGAGGAAAGCGGTTACGTGGGCGCTTGACCAGAGATGTTCATGATGAACTTAAAGGGATGACGGTGAAGATTTCAGCACGAAGTAAACAAGGTGATGGAAGAGTCTTCATGGAACACGTTCCATATGCAGGATTCAGTCAAGGTGAGATGCCAGAGGAATAGGGATGTTTTCCCTGAATGAGGCAACGAATAGCTGAGACTGGTGGGCATACGAACTTCATGTTCGTGCATTATAAATGAGATGCGGTCGATGATCGCATGACAATGGTAGAGCAACATAGAGGAAGGTGAAACTCAGGAATGGTAAGTGCAGGACTGCACATAAGTGATTGGGAAAGAGATGCCTACGCTAGCAAAGTTAAGGTTAGCTTAAAGCGAACTCCTGTAGAGCATTCAAGTAAAGCAGGTGTTTGGATGTTGAGACTAACACGACAAAGGTAAATGCGCCTTGAGAACATCGAGGGCTATTGAGGATGACCCTAGTGTTGGGCATGTACGTACATAAGGGGCGTAGTGAACGTATGATAATGAAGTAAAGAAACGCTATGATAAAGAAATTTAGTGGAGACCAGTGTAGCTTTGCATGAGCTCCTGAAGATCATCGAAGAAAGACATTGGTGATGCCCTTATGAACTGGGCAATGGGCTAGAGTTTGAGAAATCATCGCAAGATGGCAATCGAAGTATGAGAAAGTTGGGTATGAGGAGTATATAGTGGTGAAGCAGTGAGTTCTTCCATCAGTGAAAGTAGGGAACCTACTTAGGGTGATGTGTAGGATCGTAAGATTACAAGGTGATCCTATTCTAGTTGATATTGGCAGAAACAATAACAACCAACAGAGTAAACAAGTAAACAGCAAGGATACTGATAAATGCACTGTTGTATTAAACTTCTGAGATTACAAGTTTACAAGTAAAACACTATCAAGAAGCACTATTAGGTATAAGCACAAGCACACTTTGTTTGAAGTGTTTACAAGATATATATAGTAACTTAGAATCAAGACAGACCCTTGATTCTAAGGATCAGATCTAACACAAGCCGTTGATCTTGTTTATTAAACTAAATTACACACAAAGGCTAATCTAGTTAACTTTATTGAAACGTCTTCTTTGGCATCATTGTTTGCATGCTTGGAGAAGCGCGTTATTGTCCTTTATTGGTTGCACCACTGAGGTTCCTTCTGCTTGGAGTGTGGCAGTTGCTTTTGCAGAAAGGTGTCAGAGGCGCTTCACATGGGTAGTCAGCTGCAACGTTTGGTCTTCAGTGAATAAAGCTATCAGCAGCAGAGATGAGAATAATGCTGCTGATAAGACTATCAGCAGCAACAAGTGTTGGATGCTGCTGATAAGCCTATCAGCAGCAACTTGTGTTGAATGCTGCTGATAAGCCTATCAGCAGCAACAAGTGTTGAATGCTGCTGATAAGACTATCAGCAGCAACAAGAGTTGAATGCTGCTGATAAGCCTATCAGCAGCATTTGTACTTAGAATAATTTGGTAGCAATCAGTCTTTGGTTCTACAAACTCCCCCTAGACTGATGCAACCAAAATTCTTCTAATCACTTTGCTGCTGAAGCTTTTGCATGTGGCTGACTATCCTTTCAACCTCATAGCCTCTTGGATCCTTGCTGGGATTGTTCAGTTGAAGTTCAGACAGAGTCTTGATGTCTTTGTGTGGCATTTTGTAGATTGCTTTGCTTGAACATCTCATCTGCTGCTTCTTTACATCAATCAGAGTGAACTCATCCAGATCAGCATTATAGGACCAAGATACAAATGGAGAGTGGGACTTGAGTGGTTTGATGTTCATGACCACATCTTTGCTAGGGTTGAAGTAGTGTCTGATTGCTAGCATAAGATGTTTCCCACTCTCATTTGCAGGCTCATGAGCTTCACCCAGCTCCAAAATTCTTCGTAGGTCTGAATCTGGTAGTTGCAGAACCTCATCAACAGACCTGTATGTAGATCTTCTTCTTTCAGTTCTTCCCCTGAAGATCTCAAACCTTTGACCCTGTGGATTGTAGACCCATTCAACTATGTCCCTTGAGTCTTCATGTTCAGATGAGGGTTTGGATTTCTTCAAGGGAGGCTGTTGATGAGTGGGAGCTGGGTGGGATGATTTAGACTTTTTGGGTGGAGGAGTGGAAGGTTTGGGGAGGAGAGTGGAAGGATGATGGACTGACGAAGAGGTAGGTGAGGGAGAAGGCTTGGGTTTCTTTGCCTTTGGTTTTTCTTCTTCTTTGATAAGTACCCTTTTCTTGGCGCCCTTCTTCCCTAGTCTTTCTTCCTCATCCCTTTTAACTTTGAAGTAGAGGGCTTGCAGGTTCATGAAATTCATAGGACCTAGCCTCTTTCCGCTATCTCCTCTGGCCTTAAGGAAGTCAATCATGACCTTCCTTTCTTCATGGGTCCTTTTATTAAAGGCAATGGTCTTCTTGGACTGTAGCTTGGCTTTCTCTTCTTCTTCAGCCTTTTTCTTTTTAGCCAATTGACCCTGCTGACCCATGAAGGCTCTGTAAATCTCTTTGGTTGAAAGTTTCTCAAGGTAGTCTGCATCCTCACCTTGAGAGACTAGAGTCTTTACCCACTCCTCCCTCATTTCTTTAGCTAGTTCTCCCTTGAGAGACTCTGTAAATCTCTCAAGGCTCTGTAAATCTCTTTGGTTGAAAGTTTCTCAAGGTAGTCTGCATCCTCACCTTGAGAGACTAGAGTCTTTACCCACTCCTCCCTCATTTCTTTAGCTAGTTCAGAATCGGTTATCCTGAACTTAGCTTCTTCTTTCTTCTTCTTCTCCAATTCTTCTTCTTCTTCTTTATTGAATTGTTCCTGCAGTTGAAGAGCAAGAGCTGCATCTTCTTCAATCCGGTCAACTGCAGGAATCTTTTTTTTTAGTTCATCCAGCTGTTTAGCATACAGCTGGATGGTTTGTTCTCTTAGGAGAATGGCTGTTTTTCTTTCTTGAGCCTTTTTCAGATCAGCCATCTCCTCTTCTTCTCTTTTTCTTCTTTTCTCTTCTGTCTTTCTTTTCTCTTTTTGCAACCTCTCTTCATCTTCATCAGTCATGATTCCCTTTCCTTTGTTTACATTGGATGCCTCTGCTTCAGCTTCATTGACCACAGCAGCAGATGATGATGCTGCTATTGGGATCTCTGCCTCAGCTTCATTGGCAAGTTGAGGGATTGACAAGGGATGATCACTTTCTTCATCTAGTTGATACTCAGGACCTTCTATTTCCCTCAGTTGATCCCTAAGAGAAGATCTTGTGCCAGATGCTGCAGATGTGGCTTTAACTTGTGGAGTATCTGAGTTGGAGTCAGCATCAGAGGTTGACATAGACTCTTCCTGAGGAATTAGTCCTTCTTCTTCAAGATGGGCTCTGACAGTAGCTATCATTGCCTGGCTTTCAAGAGAGTTGACATTGCAGATGTTTGCCCTGAGCTGAAAAATCTTGAATAGGAAGTCTGAGGGCAGCTGAAGGATGTTCCTGGTGTTGATGATGAGAGAGGTGCCGTTGCTGAGCAGAAAAGTGTGGTCAAGGGACTTAGTGCTCACCCAACCTAGCACGTCCAAGTCCTTGACCAGGAAGGCATACAGGAATCTTTGAAGGCCCAGAACATCTTCTTCATGGAGAAGACTGCTCCTTGTTATTTCGAGATTGCTAGGAGTCAGTCTCCTTTCTGCGGCCGCCGAGGATTCAGGATAAGCTACCCGATGTGCTGCTTGTAGGAATCTTTGGAACCTGGGTAGATTATCCTCCATTAGGTCATGGAACCTGCCAATGGCAAGTTCTGCTGAGAGATCTGTTGAGGTGTTGATGCTTTTAGTTAAATGCAGATGTAGGACTTGGAGGGCATTGAGAGAGTTCCAGTTCAGCTCTTCTACTCCGCTGAACTCCCATCCAATCCAAAATCTCTCAGATGATCCATCATACCCCCAAGCTAGAATGGAGTCAAATTCTAGCTTCTTTGATGATCTGAGTAGTTGGGGGGTTGAGGATTGACCAATGATGGCTGCTGCTTCAGGAAGGATGCTGAATGATGTGTTTGATTGTTTTGTGTCTTCAACATCATTCAGCATTTCATCGACAGCCCTGACGACCAACTTCCAGTCTTCAGATGTCTCTTCGTCTTCATTATCTGGGACTGGCAAGTCATGAATTTGGACAAAGGCTGGCTTGAATAG
The DNA here is from genome assembly GCA_023525975.1 of Smallanthus sonchifolius. Lineage (NCBI taxonomy): Eukaryota > Viridiplantae > Streptophyta > Magnoliopsida > Asterales > Asteraceae > Smallanthus > Smallanthus sonchifolius. The sequence continues at coordinate 94,167,840 of CM042021.1, read as the reverse complement.
TGAGCTTTGAAGTACAACCTGCTCTTGAATCCAGTCGTCAAGACTGTCTTTATCTTCTTCCATTGAGACCATCTCCCCTTTTTTGGTTGCATCAGTAGACAGGTAGGCATCAGTTTGGGTGCCTACTGATACAAGAGAGGGAGTGGCTAAAGATGGGCATTGATGGGCTTCATGCATAGAGACTTGGTGTCTTAGGTTGGACACTTCAGCCTCTAGCATAGCCACCCTGGCCGTCAATTCCAAGTTATGAAGTTTCAGTCTGTCGTCATCCACAGTTGTGGAATCCTTGGACCCAGATGGGGCCGTAGACCGAGCCTCAGCATCCCCATCACCCGTGGTTTCTTGGCGCCTGGGATTCCTCTCAGTGAAGGGAGTTTCCAAGGAAACACCCTCACCATGAGTTGCCGTGGTTGAGGTCTTAAAGATGTTGTCACTGTCCTCCTGGTCAGTTGATGGACCAGCAGTAGTGACAGCCTCGTCCACAACCACTCTTTCATTACTCCCAGAGTGGACCTTCAAGGGTGAAGAACTTGGGTTGGGTGTTTCGGAAGCAAGACCAATCAGTACCTCCTTGATAGTGGTAGTTGGAGAAGGTACATCACTTTGGTCAGGTTCCTCAACACTTAAGTCCAAAGAAGACAGGAATGGCTCGAAGGGCTGTTCTATGGATCCGGGAAGTGATCCTAATCCTAATAGAGAGACTTCCGAAGGAGTCTCCCTAACAGTGTGGCTTTCCCTTATGATATTCTCACTAGAATGTTGTGATTCTGAGTGAGGGATGTTGGCTTGGGTTTGGGCCTTGGAGGCAAGAGAAGAAGGAGTTCTCTTGCCCCTTTTCCTTGTATACTTGGCTGCAACCGGGGCCCTGTGTTTCGATTGAGCAATCAAACTGTGGGTGAGTAATGTATGTGCCTGTGCATCCTCAGTAGAATGCACAGGGGTTCGATCAAGGGAAACAGTAGTTTGAGTTTGTGGCAGTGAGGTGGAGGGTGTGGGATCAGTATCAGTTGGGTTTGCTGAACTGTCACCCTGGGCACTTTGCGTGTTCAACATTGTAGACAACAATGGAACATCGGCCCCTGAGAACTTTGATGAAATTGTTCTCATGCTTTGAAAAATATTGTTCTTATGTCCCAGAATTGAGTAGATTCTTGCAGTTTTTGAAAGATCTTGGTGCTCGATGTTGAACACTTCCTGCAAGAATCTTGGGTACATGAAGAACTGTGATTTCACCCCTTCTTGAAGGTTGTATCTCAAACCTTCAAGAATGAGGTGGGAAAAATTGAAACCGGCTCCAGTTATCATACCGTGAATTGCCGACGCAAGTCCGGAGCTGAGTTGGTTCCAGCCACTTCTCTTCTGGGATATGCATTGGAGAAGAGTGTGGCAGAGATACTTTCATTTGGGACCCATGAGTGCCTTCTCTATCGTATACTCTGTTTGATTCCCAGTGTACCCTATGGATACAAAGGTCCTCATGTATACGTCTCGTGGGTAAGAGGTGGCGTCCCCTTCATCTTGAAGCTTGAGGTGTTGGTGGAGCTTTGCTTCAGTGATGATTATCTCTTTGCCGTCTACTGTTCCTTTGATTTGGGGAGTGCCCTGTTCAGTAGAATACACGGCTGAGCTCCAGAAATCTTCCATGTGGGAAGTGTAGATGGTTGGGTTGACTGTTAGGGCATGGAGGATTTTGGACCGACAAAGGAAGTCGATCATATCGTTGAAACCATCAGATTTCTTGCCCTTTATTAGGCATGCCATAAGGTTGTGATATGGGGAAAACTTGTCGTTGGGGTTGTTTATGTCTGCACCTGCCATTATAATGGATTTGGAGGGAAGAGAGAAGGGTGTTTGAATGGAGGGATTAATTATGGAGGGCTTTGAATGCTGTGGGGACGGGAGAGAAAGTGATGGGTTTAGGGTTTGAAATTGAATATGAAGAGGTTGTGGGAACGTTTGAAATTGTGATATAACGGCAGACGAAGAAAAAGCAACCTTACTAGTACAGTACAACCTGTTTCACTTTTCATATTACAGCTGTAAAGCACTCGAGCAGTCATGGTAAAGACTGAGAGTAGTTTTTACCGCAGGTAAAAGTTAATGTAGACTTGTTTTACCCATCAGCAGCAAACTTGGTTGCTGCCGATGGTGTGCTATCCGCTGCAAACTTGGTTGCTGCGGATAGTGAAGTCTTTCAGCAGCAGATTTGGTAGCTGCTGACTGTTGTATTCATTCCGCAGCAAAAAGGTTGCTGCTGACCGCCTTAAAGCTGTCCGCAGGAAACTTGTTCCTGCTGATAACTTAGAGCGATCAGTGGCAAATCCACTGCTGCTGAAAATTAAACCTGTCAGCAGCTGAAAGGCAAAAGTGCTGCTGACTTATTACTTTTATTTACAACAAGATACCAACACATTTATAGAAACTGATTTTGGATAAAGATTTTAAACAAAGTTCATCATACCAGTGGGAGAAATCCAAGAGCTTGCGTTCTTGCAAAAAAGGGTTCTTGGATTATTAGTGTCAGCATGTGCACATTCAACGGAGCCAATGATGATGCTTGGTGGTATCTTCACCTTCCATTGCTGAGGTATAGGTTTTCCAGTTTTCTTTGACCTATGAGCAGCTGGCGTGAATGCTGATGACTTTGGCATAGCTGCAGCAGCTGGTGTTGCTGCTGATGGTTTTGATTAAGCAGCAGCAGACTGTGTTGCTGCTGAATGCTTTGCTTGAGCAGCAGCAGACTTTGTTGCTGCTGAAGGCTTTCCCTTGGATCTTGCTTTATCAGCAGTGGACACTTTTGCTGCGGACTTTGTTAGCTTATCAGCAGCAGATTTGGTTGCTGCTGAAGGCTTCTGCTCCGTTTTCTTGAGCTTAACCGGACTAACAACCGATGTATGTTGATCCTTCTTTACCCTTTGTCTTTGAGGGGCTTGTTGAAGAATCTGGTTGAAAGGGTTAAACTTACAGTTTGCTGCAAAGTGGTTTGATACTCCATAGATGATGCAAGATTTTTGAGGCTTTGATAACTGCTCCCTTGGTGGAGAAAGAGATTTTCTGAATTGAGTTGTCTTAGCTTCAAAGCTTCTTACCTGTTTGTTCTTCTTTGTCTTCTCAAAAGCATGTTGCTTGAGGTTTCTTTGCTGCTGTAGGTAGTAGAAGCAGGTGCTGGCAGTGTGGTTATATTTCCCACAGACAAAACATGATTTTGCCAGTTTATCCTTTGACAGATGCACATAATCCTTTCTTTTGAAAAGGTCTTTGAAATTCCAAGGGTGAGCTTTGTTGTGCTCAAAAGTAGCTTCTTCCAATGTTTTTTGAACATATGGAACCCTTTCTTCAGGTGCATGATATGTGTCAAACACCTTCCTTGGCTGGACTGAATTGAAAGGAGGCTTTGAGTTGGTGGAGGTGGAAGACTGTCCCTTTTCAATAGTTAGCTTTCTTCCTTCTGGAGGATAGCTAATTCTGATTTATTTGAAGGGTTTAGGAACTGGTATTGAAGAGATAATAGGGACTTCATCTTTAGTGACTATCACTTGAGGGGCATGAGGAGATGAGGCATTACTTGTTTCAGTGGAGTTTGAGCAAGTTGACTCAGTCTCTGATGAAGTAGTGCATTTTTGCACAGGGGTTTCTTTGACAGCAGGGTCAAGATTTCGGTTGGCCATGTCAAGATTTGCTAGATTGAAGCTTGGTTCATGGATGGCAACGTAATCAGCAGGAGGTGCGACGGTTTTATACTGGTCAGCAGGATATCCCAACCCTGTTCTTACATCTTCATGGATTTGAACATCTAAAAGTCTTTGTAGCTTTTTGGATGCAAATTCATATTTTTTCACATGGACCTTTTGGTCTGCCAATTCAGCCCTTGCAGCTTTCAACTTAACCAGAATATATTCAATTTGAGTTTCAAGGTTTGTTTGTTCATGTTTTAATGATGAAATTTCTTTCTTTAAACAATCATTCTTTTCCTTGTAACTATTTTCAACCTTTTTAAATTCAGATTTCATTTGGTGAAATTCTTCATTTTGATCTATGAGCTTCTGGTTATGTTTCCTATATCCAAGGACCTTATCAATTCACTCTTGAGTACATAGATTTTCATATACCTTTGGTGGTACCTCTGATGTGTCTGAAGTTAGAGAGGATACCTCTAATGTGTCTGCCATGAGTGCTTGATTGTTGGCAGAAAGATCCTCAGGCTGGAAGCTCCAGTCAAAGTCAGTCGTTCCAACATTTGCACAGGCTGCAGTTTGTGCTGGAGGATTGACATGTTGCTGTTGTTGGTGTCTTGGCTGAGCTTGGTGTGCTTGTCTGGTAGGATAGTAGTCGCTTGAACTAGGACCTGAGTGGTCAGAGTGAAGCGCGGGATAGGTGGTGGAAGAGGCTGATTGATGGCTTGAGCTTCTTTCTTTGGCTTGAATTATTTCTAATTCATAGGCTTTTAGCATACAAAAGAGCTCGGTCATCTGCAGAGTCTTCTGATTCTTAGTTCTTCTATTGACACTGTGTAAAGTGTCCATCAACTAGGAAGAGATCTGATGAACCTTTTGAGAATGTATTCATTCTCCAGTTTCACCTTAGAGCACTGCAGCTCTCCTACCAAGTAAGTGTACCTGTTATACACACTGGTTAGTGACTCACCTTTATTGTAGACAAAGTTTTCGTATTGCTGCTTCAGGATGTCTTCAATCCCGTTGCTTTGTGCCATTTTTGTTTTGATGTGACTTGATCAAGAATAGAGTTTTGAATAGAATCAGAAAGTGATTAAACAAATATTAGTTTGTTTAACCTTGAGCCAAAGCTCTGATACCACTTGTAGGATCGTAAGATTACAAGGTGATCCTATTCTAGTTGATATTGGCGGAAACAATAACAACCAACAGAGTAAACAAGTAAACAGCAAGGATACTGATAAATGCACTGTTGTATTAAACTTCTGAGATTACAAGTTTACAAGTAAAACACTATCAAGAAGCACTATTAGGTATAAGCACAAGCACACTTTGTTTGAAGTGTTTACAAGATATATATAGTAACTTAGAATCAAGACAGACCCTTGATTCTAAGGATCAGATCTAACACAAGCCGTTGATCTTGTTTATTAAACTAAATTACACGCAAAGGCTAATCTAGTTAACTTTATTGAAACGTCTTCTTTGGCATCATTGTTTGCATGCTTGGAGAAGCGCGTTATTGTCCTTTATTGGTTGCACCACTGAGGTTCCTTCTGCTTGGAGTGTGGCAGTTTCTTTTGCAGAAATGTGTCAGAGGCGCTTCACATGGGTAGTCAGCTGCAACGTTTGGTCTTCAGTGAATAAAGCTATCAGCAGCAGAGATGAGAATAATGCTGCTGATAAGACTATCAGCAGCAACAAGTGTTGGATGCTGCTGATAAGCCTATCAGCAGCAACTTGTGTTGAATGCTGCTGATAAGCCTATCAGCAGCAACAAGTGTTGAATGCTGCTGATAAGACTATCAGCAACAACAAGAGTTGAATGCTGCTGATAAGCCTATCAGCAGCCATATGTGATGAATGCTGCTGATAAGCCTATCAGCAGCATTTGTACTTAGAATAATTTGGTAGCAATCAGTCTTTGGTTCTACATGATGGCCGTCGGAGTGACGAAACCATCAGGATTATACAAGGGACAATGGCAATTGTGCCTGTGTGTTAGGATGAAACATGACAAGGAAGCGAACATATGGCAGTGTTGTGTTACATAATACTAGGGATGCTATGTACAACGTTGTTATGGACATTATGAGCGCGAGAGAAGCCAGGGGCAATGACAATGGAACCTTCGTGAAATAGTTCATAATCAAGACGGTCACGAAAGGCAACTTCTAGCAAGTGTCGTGATAGCAAGAGTTGGGAATGCAACCGTTTGACTATTGGCCAGAAAGATGAAAAAATAAAGGAATGTGTAGGTGAAACCTACGAGTCCTAAAGTTGAAAGCGGGCAACGGAGAAGACTTCTTTGAACCCCTATAAGGGTGGTTGTACTGCTAGGCAAAGCAATGAAAAATAGTCCTTGTCAAGGGGAATGTCGGCACCGAATGAATTGGATACACAAGAATATGTTGTGTTGGTTGGTACCGACGCAGGATTCGAGGACAAATCCTCTTCTAAAGGGGGTAGACTTGTAACATCCTAGAAATACGGAAGTTAACAAATTCCGGTTAATGGGCAACCCGAAACCGTATTTATCCTAGGGCGGGCAGAGTTGGTCAACAAATGAACGTTTAACTACCAAATTAGATGGTCGATATTGAGCAATGCAGGATAAAAACCGCGTAGTTATAGATTAACAGGGACCCGGGTGTAAAACTTAAACATTTAAAAGCAAGTTGGGAGTAAACCCTAGTCATCATTCGGCCTGGGGGGGGGGGGGGGGTTTCACACGGCAGCAAGGAGAACGACGAGAGGGAAGAAGCCGACAGAGGTGGTTCGACAGTGATATCACGCAAGGAACTCTCAAACAATCAACAAGGTAGTCCCCGTTCCTACTTTTACGTGTATAGTTTGAGTTTTTGGTTTGAAAACTTGACTAGGGTTTATGGGTGCGAGTCTCGACGACGGCCTAGGGGCGTACTGCGGCGGTGTTGGTGGTAAACGGTGACCCGACAATGGAAGAGGCGACGGTGAGGGCGGCGGGCTGCAATGGCTGCGGTGGCGCGTCGGGATGGTACGAAACGAAGGACGTAAAGGTCGCGTGGTAGTGGCGACTGTCGCGAGGGGGCTGCTAGGGTGGTGATTCACGACGGTAATGGTTGTAGTGGTGGTGGTAGCACAGGGAGAGGAGATCCGATGGTGGTGACGCCATGATGGTGCCAGGACGGTTATGATTAGGGCTAGACGAAGAAGGTGGTGGTGCGTGTGATGGTGTTTGGTGGTAACCGGCTAGGTTGCACCCGAGAGGGGGAGGCGGTGGCTCTTGGTGGCGATGCTCAATGGAGCCGGCTAGGATTCCCCTACGTGCATGGGTTGCATGTGAGCGGGGATTCCGACTCGTGCACGTGCGTGTTCGAAGGACTTGGGTTTTGCATGGTCTTAAACATGCATGCCTTGCATGTAACTAAGGTTCGGGTATACGGGTCTTAACGGGCCCAAGATAACCCGGTTGGAACTGTTACGCGAATGTGACGTGTATCGGGAGTAATTATACTTTTACGTAATTGACACATGTCTAGGGCGTACTCTGACTATGTGATCTAACGTTGATAGGTTCGAGTTTCGTTTTGAGAGGTCGTTGTAGTTTAAGAGTTGGATCTTCGTAACCGGTGCGTTTCTAATCCCCACTTTTAAATGATTTTAATGTTTTGGGGCTATCGTACATACATTCAAGACGTGTTTTATTACATTAATTGTGTATCGAGCTTCGGGGTCTAACCCGACGAGTTTACGAAATTAATTATTTAAATATGGGCTAAGGGACTAGATGTTACCCTTAATACGTGTAGGTTAAAGGTGGGTGTATGGTCACGGGTCGTATAGTGACTTAGCAGGGGTGAGTCGGGATTGTAGTAAACGGGTCGTACGGGTACGACTAGGAAGTGTCACAGGGTGTGCATGTACGTGGTATATGCTTAAATAATGAGATATAGTATTTGTATGTGTGTTGCTATATTAGCAGTGTATTGTGTTACGAGTTAGTCGGGGTGAGTCGGGATATAAGCTAAACGCTTATGAAAACATGTAGGATATCTTATCCTAGTGCTATGTGTGAAGTGCAGGTGCAGTTAATGAATCATGTATATAGAGTATATTGTTATGTGATTATACACGTGTTGTGTGCATTGTGTCGTTGTCCTTGTGACACGGCGGGTATTGTGTTTGCGTTGTACTCATTATGACACTGCAAACGTGATTGTGAAGGACGAAGTCCTTTGGGAGGTCACCAATGGTGACGATGTCCAACATGACAGTGATGAGCTCGTGGTGTGTTGAACTCCTTGACGAGGGTGCAGTAATGAGGTATGTGTTTGTGTTCTTATATATCTGTGTTAAATTGCATACAAGCATTGAGTTATATTTATATTGCATGAGATAGTATTAATGGGGTGAGTAAAGTTAGATTGACCGTTGTGTCAGGATTGTGATGTAGTGTTCATGACTATTATGTCAGTTGATCTGTAAGAGCCTTGGTCAAGGCTGAGTAAGTTGATGTCTAGAGATTTGTGTAACCAAGTGTGGAGTTAATACGTGTACATGAACATGAGTTATTAGTGTAGTAAGTTCGACCTATGTCGATGAGACTGCGTGATTATTATTATTATGGGATGAGTCTTGGGTAATGAACTATTATGGGATAACGTGTGATAACATGGGTTATCTATTTGTTAATGAATTGTGGACCTATTTTATAAGGACCGTAGGTCCTGAGTAAAGTTTAAATAATTTATGAGGCGAGTTGGCTTTTAATTAAACTAAACTATTAGAACTCACTCAGCGTAGCTGACTTTGTGTGTACGATAGATTGTTTTGCAGGTAAGTGTTGCGTTGACGTATCTTGGCTTGGGAGCAGTGCTACTCGAATTGTTGTGCAAGCATTCGTGAGGTAACCTAATGACATTAAATAGTAATTAATATTTTTAGAAAGACTTCCGCTATAGTTTAATATATAGCAAATGAGTATTTTCAAGGGAATAACCCGTTATGAGAACCAACTGTAGGGTGCCCGGTTTGGGGCCTTACAGTCCGAGAATTTCAACCCCCATGAATGCCTTGCTCCCACTGTTCTAGAGAAAAGAAACGATCTATATTTTCTGAATTAAGTTCTAAATCTCATTTTCTACACCGTAATTTGTTCAAGGCATGTTTGTTATATCAGATTTTAAAATATGAAGAAAATTAGTTGCATCAAAATATCAAAAAAAGAAAAAATAATGAAAAAAAACATATATTTTCGTGATAAAAGTCACGAGGCTAAGAAATTTTATGAAGAATTATGTGAAAGAAATCATAAACAAATTACTTTTTAGTTTTCATGAGATCTATAGTAAAAGTGGATTTAATTACCTACTCAAAGATTATATATATTATTGTTTTAATGAACCATAAAAGTACGAACTATTTTCTCTGACTGTTGCCAGCCCAGGGTCAAGCATATGGTATGAACTATTTTCTAAAACCGGTGCCAACCCAGGGTAAAAAAAAGTGGATTTAATTACCTCCTCAAAGGGCGATCAATCATATTGTTTTATCTGCCTTTTTACTTTTTAACATTAAGTTTTTTATGGCCATAATTTTCTAATCACCTTCATCTCTATCGTGGGGTTATTAAAGCATCTACATAAATTGGCCCAGGAAGGAAAGTCTATATTTTGCTTCTAATTGAAACCCGCTCATTTTTAAATTTGAGCCTCTCAATTTTTACCCTAAAGTACCATAAAATCTTCACAAAAAAGATGTGAAATGTTGACATATTTATTTTACCTAACTTTATATATATGTTAAAAAAAAGAAAGAAAGAAAACATCTCAATATTTGAGAAAGCTAGCACCTATGCATCATACTTCTCTAATAAAGCTGGCAAAACATGTTGCTCATGCATAATACTTATTGCATAGGGTACTAGTGTTGACTTTTACTTCATAAAAGCATCTTACTGTTAAGATATAGAAGTCATTTCTTTCTTTGACATGATGAAAAAACATTTTCATAAAATAACATTTTATCAGAAGTCTTGGTACTAGCTTATAAAAATATTATTTTTCTTTGCTACACATAGTGAGTTGTCACTTTCATCCTTTTTTGATAAAAAAATATCATCTTTTCTCTGACACATTATGAAACAGTTTATCAACTTCTCAAGAAAAATATATGTCATCTTTGTCTAATACATCTCATAAGGAGCTTTAAAAAAAAACATTACGAAAAAAGAAGAAAGAGAGAGACATGTGATCTTACAATGAACATATCAAAAAAGGTCACATAATCCTGCCAAAGTCTTGGGTAAAATCATTTTATCATGCTACAGCTCTAAGGCATATTAATTTGACTTCACAAAGCTCAAAGCCCAAGTTACCTTGGCTAAATTCACAAGTTAAGTCATCTTGTCTAGTAGAAGCTCAAGTCATGTCAACTTGCCTAGCCAGAGCTCCAAGTAAAGTTTCCCCTCCCCGGACTGGAGCCTATCACCTTGCCTGGCTAAGGCTTGGCAAGTCACCTTTCCTGGACGAAATATATGAAAGCAAGTCAAGCTACCTGACCTTGCCACATCTCAAAGCCAAGACAACTTTGCTTAGCCAGGACTCCAAGACAAACGTACTTATCCAGCGAGAGCCCCAAGCCAAGTCACATTGCCTCATCTTGCCTCGACTAAGCGCAAGTCACATGGCCTTGTCAAAGCGCAAGTCGCCTTACCTGTAGAGTCTCAAGTCAGGTCACATAGCCTTGCCAAGCGCAAGTTGCCTTACCTGTCCAAAATGCAAATTACCCCGCCGTGCCAAAGCCCAAGTCAAATCTCCTTGTTTGGCGAGAGCTCCTAAACCAAGTTACCTCGCTGGGCTAGACCCCAAGTCGCTGGCCAATGTCGAATTGTCTGGTCAGAGCCCTGGTCAACTTACCTAACCAAATCTCACACATTACTTTGCCTGGTCAGACTTAAAATCACCCAGCTTGTTTAGCTCCCAGGTCATCTTGCCCGACTAGAGTACAAGTAATGTTGCCTTGTGGGAGCCTAAGATCAAGCCATCTTCGTAGCTTCTTAATGCTGCCATGGCATAAATTTGGAATATAAAATCATATCCACAAACTTCTACATGATCAATGCAAGAACACATGTATTGTTGAATCATCCAAAGCGTGAATCACAACTTTCAACAGCAAGTAATGACATATTACTTAAGGGTGAGCACCTCATAAATACTGCTCCATGAGTTCCGGCCTTGACCTGCTCATGTAAAGGTTCAACACCTAATACAATTTGGCTCCATGGGATCCGGCCTTGACCTACCCATGTACACACAATTGCGTAATATAAATAAAATCTCATGTAAAGGGTGATCACATCATAATACTGCTCCATGAGGTCTGGCCTTGACCTATCATGTAAAGATGATCATCTCATTTTGTTAAACACCTCATGTGATATTTCATCAGGAGATATATTCTACACTTATCCTTGCCAAAAGGTTAAACACCTCACCTGCTATCGCACCTCGAGGTCTAAGCTAAGCTTATTTAATTTTATTCTATGAAGGCCAAGTGGCTTGCCTCGTATGGCACCAAGGTGGTCACAACATTCAAAGACAAGATACTCATATAATCTCGTTTCATAAGGCCTGATCTTCATTGATCCTTAGCTCTATTTAAGCGCATTGTCCTACCGGATGTTGCATCACAAGGATTGACCTTTTATAATACCATAGAACACCTCACGTGATGTTGCATCATGAGGTCTAACCTTCACAAAAGGTTATGCATCTCACTTGATGAGGCTAACCTAAGCTTATTTTTTATCAAGAAGAATAGCCTAGACTTATTTGTAAAAAGGTTAAGTACCTTACCTGATAATATATCAAAAGATCCTGATTCAGAACTGTTCTTAGAGAAAGGTAAGTATCTTACATAATATTGCATCGTAAGGTCTTACAAAAATTTATTTTGGCCACGAAGGTGAAGTACTTTGCCTAATGTGATATGACCCTCACTTGTTAGTAGCTTAAGTCAAGAATTTCACCCAATGTGAATCATGAGGTCAATCACCTTGCCTAATGCCATACTATGAGGAATGAGAATCACTTACTCTTTGATCGGGTCACGCACCTTATCCAATGTTGTATCAGGAGGTCTGACATTCGTTGATCCTTATAAAGTTTAAGCCCGTTACATGAAAAGGTGAACATCTACCTTCATCTCACCGAAGATGAGATAATGTAACGCCCCAGACCCGGGAGGCCTCACTTGTTGGATTTACTTATTCACAAACAGTTCTTAAACTTGAATATCAAATAACGTAGCGAAAAATTTCATTCAAACATAACGTCAACATAGTCAAACATGCGGAAGCGTAAACACTGTCTAAAGCATAAAGACATCATAAGTAAAACACAACGGGATGCCAGTCATCATGATCAGCCGGGTAACTCTTCTCGCTTGCCAAGCATCACCATCCATCGTCCATACCTGTCCTTAACCTGAATGTGCATACTAAAAGTCAGCAACGCTAATGAGTTCTAGCTTTACATAAAACCTTAACATAAGCGTTTTGCCAAAAAACATAACATTCATTTATTTAACAAAAGCGTACGTAAAACATGCGAAAACTTAACATCATCGTAACATAGCATCATAGCATAAGTCAACATGAACCGAATCTGCGCCTTCTCGTAACCGTCAACTCCATACATCATGGGTTGGCGGAGAAACCCTGAGGCACGCCACCACTAGGCCCTTCAACACCATACTATCCTTCAGGATGAGAAACCTAGGGCCCGATACCTCAAAGCCCTTCGACACCAACCGGTTCCTTAGGCACTATTTCCCCGCAAGGAATAGTACCTTCCATCGGGATCCCGGTAATCCCATGGGTGACCGTCGTCACCCCATCATCAACCATTTGTACAACCGTTAGCTAGCCACAAAGGCCTCGCGTAACGGTAAGGCCAATACATATATACATACCCTATCTCCCGTAGGAACTCGTGGCAATTCGTTCATTCGTGACTTTCATAAAACCTTTACCTCATTTTAGTTAAAGCATTCGTACGTTTTATTAAACAATGCTTCATTCGTAAACCTTTCATAAACTTCATTTGGCAAAACATTTCATAAACATCATCCTTCGTAAACATCATTTCATAAACATCATTTTGTAAACATTATTTCATACAACATCATTTCATAAGTATGCACACTAGACCAAAACGGTTATTAAAACATTAAAAGAAAGGGCTCTAGAACTCACCTGAGATGAACAGGGTCAAAGGTCTCTAAAGGATCTTCTAACCTGTATGTACACAACCTAATCTTAGCTTCACATTCAACTCATTACATTAATCCCTACATACCGGGAACTTTAAACGTACCCGGCTCATTCCCGTGAACCTATAAGTACACGGATCCGTAGGTGTACACAGCTCCATCCCGTGAACTTAGGAGTTCATGGCTTCCGGGGGGTTCTCGGTAGTCCTCACGTGAACTAGAAGAGCCGCGAACCTGAGGTTCTTGGCTTCCTTTTTTTCCTGAGAATTCCAGCCGTGAAACCTTACCCAGCCGTGAACGCTACCCGGGTGCCCCCAGCCGTGAACCTACCCTGTATCCCCAGCCGTGAACCAACTCGGGATCCCAGCCGTGAACCTACCCGAGATCCGAGCCGTGAACCTTCAGTTCTTACCCAAAACCCTAGTTTTGCATGGATTCAGATCTGGATCGACGTGTTCGTCAAGTTTGGAACTTTTTACGTTCAAAAGGTGTATTTTCCCCACGTGATTCCAGATCTAAAGTATGACATCGTTCGACCCATAAAAACCCGACCTTTTTGAGCCAAAACCCGTAAAAACCTATTTCGAGAAAAAACATAGCAAAATGAGAGTTTCTTACCTCAAATCGACTCCTTCTTTCAGCAAATATTTATTCGAGTGATGTAGCAAGGTAGAGGATTGATCGTTAGCTAAATCCAAAGCTTTCTCTCTCTACGGCTTTCTCTCTCTAGAAATGAGGTGGAGTTTGAATGAGAATTAGGGATAAACATGTGTGGAGGCTAGGTTTTAAACCCCTCTCCCCCTCCACTTCTCGGCCCACGGATGCGGCCCATAAGCCCCACCCTCTTCGCACCCCTTATTTAGTTTTCATTCCGCTTATGGTTTCATCGTTATTTTTGGGATGTTACAAGTCTACCCCCTTACAAAAGGTTTCGTCCTCGAAACCTGTCATAAGTCAAACAATTGAGGGTACGACTCCCTCATTTCCGTTTCTGTCTCCCAAGTGGATTTAGACCCCTTTCGGTGCTTCCATTGTACTTTAACCAGTTGTATAACTTTATTACGTAAACGTTTCTCCTTCCTATCTAAGATGGCCACATGTTCCTAGATGTAGTTAAGGCTGTTGTCGACCTCGATGTCGGTAATTGGTACATAAGCTGATTCATCCGCTAAAAACTTTCGCAAGTATGATACATGGAACGTAGGATGAATCCCACTTAACTCATCAGGCAATTCCAACCGATAAGCGACTTCACCAACCTGTACCAATATCCTAAATAGTCTGACAAATCTCGAACTTAACTTTCACCGCTTTCTGAATCGTATGATTCCTTTCCAAGGGGATACCTTCAACATCACTCTGTCCCTAACATTAAATTCAATAGGCCTTCGCCGTTTATCCACGTAGGATTTCTGCCGATCTTGGGTGACCTTCATTCGTGCCTTAATCTGGTCAAACCTTTCTGATGTCTCTTTAACGACTTAGAGACTTCCCAATTCCTTCTGTCCAATCTCACCCCAACATACCGGGGTCCTGCACCTTCTCCCATACAACATCTAGTAAGGCGGCATACCTATTGTCGGGTGATAACTGTTGTTGTAGGAGAATTCGGCTAACGGCAGGTGACTGTCCCAACTACCGCCAAAGTTGATAATACAAGCACAAAGCATGTCCTCCAACGTTTGAATGGTCCTTTCGGACTGACCATTCATTTGTGGGTGGTATGTCGTACTGATATTAAGCCTCGTGCCCATCGCTTCGTGAAATCTTTTCCAGAACCTCGATGTGAATCGTGTTTCCCGGCCAGATACAATCGTCAAAGGCATCCCATGCTGTGCTACTACTTCGTTAATAAATACTTCGCTAACCTTTCCGAAGAGAGCGTCCTGCGAATAGGTAGGAAATGAGCACTCTTCGTTAAACGGTCCATAATTACCCAAATGGTATCACGACATTTAGCTATGCGAGGTAGCTTGGATATGAAGTCCATTGTAATGTGTTCCCACTTCCAATCCGATATATCAAGAGGTTGAATCTTTCCATACGGTTCATGGTGTTCGGCCTTAACTTGTGAGCAAGTTAAACACTTGCTTACGTATTTCGTCACTTCATGTTTCATTCCAGGCCACCAGTATTCCTTCTTCAGATCTTGGTACATTTTATTGGTACCGAGATGTATAGAGTAGCGGGACTTATGAGCCTCATCCAAGATTTTGATTCTAAGCTTGCCACCCATAGGTATCCATGCCCGACCAAAACGTGTCCTAACACCAAGGGTGTTATATTCCAACTTGTCCTGTTGGCCAACCATTCTCTCTTTCTTTATCTTCTTTAAGTGCCTCATCTTGAGCCTTTTCAATTTCCTTCATCACATCCGGTGTTACCACCAACTGGCAAGCTTTCACTCTAATAGGAGCAGGTACATCCTTTTGGCTTAGAGCATCAACCACCACGTTCGCCTTTCCAGAATGGTATAGGATTTCACAATCATAATCCTTTAAAAGTTCCAACCATGGCATCTGCCTCATATTCAGCTCCTTTTGTTCGAAGAAGTACTTCAAACTTTTGTGGTCAGAGTAAATGGTGAACTTTACCCCGTAAAGGTAGTGCCTCCAGATTTTCAATGCGAACACAACGGCCGCAAGTTCCAAGTCGTGAGTCCGATAATTGACTTCGTGAACTTTCAACTGTCGTGATGCATACGCGATCACTCTCCCGCGTTGCATCAGCACGCACCCCAATCCCTGACCCGAAGCTTCAGAGTATACCGCCAAGTCTTCATTGCCCTCGGGGAGGGCCAACACTGGAGCTTGGGTTAACTTCTCTTTCAGTTCCTTAAACGCCTCTTCCTGGGTCGCACCTCATTCATACTTTACCTCCTTCTGCATCAACTTTGTCAATGGCGAAGCTATCTTCGAGAAATCCTGGATGAATCTCCGATAGTAGCCCGCCAACCCCAAGAAACTACCGATTTTAGTTGCCGTCTTAGGAATATCCCAATCTCTTACCATCATTAACTTTGCTGGGTTGACCATAATGCTGTTCGGGTTAATGACGTGACCTAGGAATTGGACTTCCCTAAGCCAGAACGCGCATTTGGAGAACTTAGCATACAACTTCTCCTTCTTTAGAGATTCCATCACTTCCTTCAAGTGACATGCATGATCACCCTCATTTTTGGAGTAGATGAGGATATCATCGATGAACACAATTACCAATCGGTCCAGCATCGGTCGACACACCCTATTCATTAAATCCATGAACGCTGCGGGGGCATTTGTCAATCCGAAGGACATTACGCGGAACTCAAAATGTCCATAGCGCGTGCGAAACACGGTTTTTGGTATGTCTACTTCCCTTACCTTCAACTGATGGTACATGGATCGAAGGTCGATTTTTGAGAACCAACTTACGCCATGTAATTGATCGAACAGGTTGTCGATCCTTGTTAGAGAGTACTTGTTCTTCACTATACGTTTGTTCAACTCACAATAATCAATACACATTCTCATCGAACCATCTTTCTTCTTCACAAACAATACCGGAGCACACCAAGGTGAGATGCTCGGTTGGATAAATCCTTTCTCAAGTAATTCATCTAATTGTGCCATTAGTTCTTTCGTCTCTACTGGTGTTAGTCGATATGGAGCCTTAGCGACGGGCTGGGCATCTGGTACTAAGTCGATTCAGAACTCAATCTCTCTGTTGGGTGGTATCCCAGGCAAATCCTCTTGAAATACCTCTGGGTACTCGTGTACCACGGGTACATCGTCTAGTTCCTTCAGCTCCTTACACTTGTCAATCACGTACATCAGATAAGCCTCGCATCCGCGCCTTAGGTAATTCGTTGCCTTAATCATCGAGATGACATTAGGCATTGGGGCGTCGCGATCCCCGAATACTTCAACTTTGCTTCCATCGGGAGCCTTGTGTTGGATTATCTTTCATTTGCATATAATCTGTGCTTCATTGGCAGTTAGCCAATCCATACCCAACACAACATTGAACCCTCCCAAAACCATAACAAAAAATCTGACGGGGAATCTATGGCCTTCTATTTTTATCATGGAATTGTCAACTACTTTGGTTACCCTTGCGGTCCAACCCTCAGCGGTGTCTACACTAAAGTCCCTTTCTAGTTTACTGAATGTGTATTTCACCCGCTTATAGAAAGTGGCAGATATAAAACTTTTACTGGCGCCTGAATCAAATAACACAGATACAAAAGTGTTGTCAAGGATGAACGTACCTGATGCCACATCGGGATCCACCCTAGCCTCCTCCTGTGTCAGTGCATATGCGTGGGTCCTTGCTCGGGGCCTTTCTTCCTTCTTCTCTGAGTCTTTCCCCTTGCCACCTTCCCCCATCCTTGGCTTAGTGCATTCATGACTCATGTGTCCGTTTCCCCCACAGTTATAACACTTGACACCTTGCGGGCATTCCCGGGAATAGTGCCTAGTCTTGCCACATTTAAAGCACAGATTAGTTCCCAACCTACACTCCCCCTCATGCCTTGCACCACATTTCACACAAATCGGGGTCTCACCCACTCTAGCTTGTTTCTCCCGAGCTCCAAACAGTCTCCCGCCAGATCGCTTGGCCAAAAAACTTGGTTTCTTCCTCGGCTCTTCAATAGCAATAACATTCAGTGCAAAGTCATCGAACACCACGCCACTCAGTTCCACCACCGAATCATAGGTAGTAGGTGGGTTTGCCTTAACATAGGTGCGGACCTGGTCCGACAGCCTTTGAATGTAGCAGGAAATCTTTCTCTCCTCAGTCGTGACAAGATGCGGCACCAGACGTGCCAGTTCATTGAATCGAGCGGTGTACTGCCGATGCGTCATGCTCCCGGCCTTCAACCCTAGAAATTCCCTCTCTACTTTTTCAATCTCGTTCCTTGGACAGAAGTTCTTGATCACCAAAGTTTTCAAGTCATTCCACCTCATCGAGTCAACCACCTCATTCCCCTTAGCCTGACGTACACCTTCCCACCAGTGGGATGCTTCCTCTTTCAAGGAGTTAGCAGCAAACTTCACAATCTGATTCGCTCGGCATTCGCTCAGACGAATGGCGGCTTCCATCCGGATTACCCAGTCAAACGTAGCCACCACGTCTTTCTTCCAAGTCAAGACCGACAGGTCACATGCCTTAAAGGACTTATAGTCGCAACCACGAGCATGCGGTGCTTTAACAGCCTCATTGTTCGGGGCACCAATTTCCGTATTAGACCCGCCTGCCACATTAGCCTTCTTTAGTGCTTCTGCCAATAGGTCTGGCAAGGAAGCCTTCATCATCTCAGTGAATTCGCGTGCTAGGGCCGCTTTCACTTCCGGTTCGAAAGTGAAATGTTGTTCTTCAACCCGAGCCTACTCAGTCCCATGCACACTATCTTCTAGTTCAGTGTTAACAATTCCTTCTTCCCTGTACTCTTGGCTAGCAGGGATCCTACCACGTCCACCATTACGGCCACCGGTATGACCACCGGTATTGCCCCCACCACGCCTTCCGTTTCCTCTTCTTGCCATTTTGTTCTATAATACAAGGAATCCAATGTAATCACGCTAGATAACGAATAGAATTCAACAAGTACTGCAAGATGTTAATATACACTAGCCATCTGCAATTAACCATTACACTACCTCTCGATTTCTATTTGACCACCTTTGTGATTCCATTAGAACACAAGTCCTAACCAAACACTTCTAAGGCATACTATATATGTAAATATATATATACTACCTTCATACCTAATGCTGTGGCTCGAGTTACCCGCACTGGCATCCGCTTTTGGTCCCATTCACAGTTTAAGTTCAGACACTGGGAGTGTCCGAATCTCTCAAACTATTCCTCTGATACCAACTTGTAAGGCCCCAGACCTGGGAGGCCTTACTTGTTGGATTTACTCATTCACAAACAGTCCTTAAACTTGAATATCAAATAACGCAGTGGAAAATTTTGTTCAAACATAACGTTAACTTAGTCAAACATGCGAAAGCGTAAACACTGTCTAAAGCATAAACATATCATAAGTAAAACATAACAGGATGCCAATCATCATGATCAGTCGGGTAACGCTTCTTGCTTGCCAAGCATCACCATCCATCATCCATACCTGTCCTTAACCTGAATGTGCATACTAAATGTCAGCTATGCTGGTGAGTTCTAGCTTTACATAAAACCTTAACATAAACGTTTTGCCAAAAACATAACATTCATTTATTTAACAAAAGCGTATGTAAAACATGCGATAACTTAACATCATTGTAACATATCATCATAACATAGGTCAACATGAACCGAATCTGCGCCTTCTCGTAACCGTCAATTCCATACATCGTAGGTTAACGGAGAAATCCTGAGGCACGCCACCACTAGGCCCTTCAACACCGTACTGTCCTTCGGGCGGAGAAACCTAGGGCCTGATACCTCAAAGCCCTTCGACACCAATCAGTACCTTAGGCACTATTTCCCCACAAGGAATAGTACCTTCCATCGGGATCCCGGTAATCCCATGGGTGACCGTCGTCACCCCATCATCAACCATTTGTATAACCATTAGCTAGCAACAAAGGCCCCCCGTAAGGGTAAGGCCAATACATACATACATACCCTAGCTCTCGTAGGAACTCGTGCAGATTCGTTCATCCGCAAGCCCAAAACGGTTATTAAAACATTTAAAGAAAGGGCTCTAAAACTCACCTGAGATGAACATGGTCAAAGGTCTCTAAATGATCTTATAACATGTACATACACAACCTAATATTAGCTTCACATTCAACTCATTACATTAATTCCTTCATACCGGGAACGTTAAACGTACCCGACTCATTCCCGTGAACCTAGAAGTACACGGCTCCGTAGGTGTACACGACTCCTTCCCATGAACTTAGGAGTTCATGGCTTCAGGGGTGTTTTTGGCTTAAGGGGGGGTTCTCGGTAGTCCTCATGTGAACTAGAAGAGCCGCGAACCTGAGGTTCCCGGCTTCCCTTTTCTCCCTAGAATTCCAGCCATGAAACCTTACCCTGTCGTGAACCCTACCCGGGTGCCCCCAGTCGTGAACCTACCCTGCATCCCCAGCCGTGAACCTACACGGGATCCCAGCCGTGAACCTACCCGAGATCTAAGCCGTGAACCTTCAGTTCTTACCCAAAACCCTAGTTTTGCATGGATTCAGATCTGGATCGACGTGTTCATCAAGTTTGGAACTTTTTACGTTCAAAAGGTGTATTTTCCCCACGTGATTCCTGATCTAAAGCATGACATCGTTCGACCCATAAAAACCCGACCTTTTTAAGCCAAAACCCGTAAAAACATATTTCGAGAAAAAACATAGCAAAATGAGAGCTTCTTGCCTGAAATCGACTCCTTCCTTCAGTAAATCTTTACTCGAGTGACGTAGCAAGGTAAAGGATCGATCGTTAGCCAAATCCAAAGCTTTCTCTCTATGACTTTCTCTCTCTAGAAATGGGGTGGAGTTTGAATGAGAATTAAGGATAAACATGTGTGGAGGCTAGGGTTTAAACCCCTCTCCCCTCCCCTTCTTGGCCCACGGATGCGGCCCACGAGCCCCCACCCTCTTCGCACCCCTTATTTAGTTTTTATTCCGCTTATGGTTTCATAGTTATTTTCGGGATGTTATAGATAACTCATCTACTATCACGCCCAACGTTCTAAACTTAGCATCTACACTAAGTATCTCACTAGTTATACGAGAACGCTCCTTGAACTCATGATTGAAAAAGTCATACAGCCCGGCCTACTCATGTCAAGATTCAGAACTTTATAATACATTCATAAAGTCTATGAGCCTTATAATATACCTAATAAGTTTCCACAATGAGGGCTTACTTGATCACACGACAAGAAACCTTTCCTTGTCACACGTTAGGAAAACCTTGCCTAGCTATGCATAGATCAAGTCAGGCGCAATCATGCTGAGGACCATGCTCGCACCTGACTGGGGGCTAATAATGTAAGGAGGCTCACAACTACGAATTAGAGCCCCGGTCTACATGGCATGGCATGGCTTAACCAAACATTTTCTACCTTGTTTTTCCTTGCCTTACCCCGGTCTACATGGCATGACATGGCCTAACTTAACATGCCCTGCCTTGCTTTTCCTTACCTTACCCCGGTCTACATGACATGGCATGGACTAACTTAACATGCCCTGCCTTGCTTTTCCTTGCCTTACCCCGGTCTACATAGCATGGCATGGCCTAACCTAACATGCTCTGCCTTGCCTTACATCGGTCTACATGACATGGAATGGCCTTACCTAACATGTCCTGCCTTGATTTTCCTTGCCTTAACTTAGTCTACATGGCTTGACCTAGCTTTACCTTACCGGTCTACATGGTATAACATGGAATGCCCTTACTTGACCATGCCTTGCTTTAGCTTAATCTTCACGGTTTGACCTAGCTTTCCCTAAACGGTCCATGCTTTGCGTTACCCCACATCTGAATATAGGCTACCTGGCATGACTTGATCTTACCTGACCTTGCCACTCGTCTACCTAGCATGGCCTGGTCCTGCCCAACCCCGCCTTTGGAAGCCTCACTTCATCAAAGACCAAAAGCCTTACCTGGACACAAGCTACAAACATTACCTAACCACATGCCTAGGGGACCTTACTTGATCAGAAACCATAAACTTTACCTACGTGGTCATGAACATGATGTAACTGCGTGCTATGGGAACTTTACCCCACCACCGGGTATGACGACCCTATTACTTTAGGTAGAAGAATGACTAGTTTAGCAACCTCCTACTCACAATCTTTTCCGAGGGAGAGTTAGCTAAGTTATTTTCCCCACGTCTCTCTAAGTTGTCCCCAGGGAATGACACGTCACCCTCCCCTAGTGCATTCGATCATTCAACTCTCTCTGCCACCGCTAGATATTTTAGGCAAGTAGTTAAATTACCTTTGCTTCACTAGGTCTGATCATTAAGAAGAAGTGACTCACTAGAGTACTTTATAATTGGTTGAGTTGTGTTCTCTCGACAATACTTGGTTACCCCAATAATATGTTAATTTTAGAAAGTCTTATGAATGTTATTTAGTAAACGTACCTTCTATTGATAACCTTCAGCCACAACGAAGGCGCTAAACGCGTAAGTATTCTATGAATACTGATGGTTGCAATACTATTAACTACACCACATTAAGATGGTCTAGAGAACAGTTGATATCATACATGAGACGATGACTGTCACATCCAAGATCACCAAAATTAACTCCCACGTTATGAACCATAAATAATGTAAGGCCCCAAACCGGGCACCCTACAGTTGGATCTCATTACTGGGTATCCTCTTTAAAAGTACTCATTTTATTTAATAAACATACAGCGGAAGTCTTTCTAAAACAATATTTTATATTTAATATCGGTATCGTCGTTAAGTTTACCTCACGAATGCTCGCACACCAATCCGAGTAGCACCGCTCCCAAGCCAAGATACGTCGATCACAAAGATCACATGCAAAACAATCTAACGTACACATAAACTCAGCTACGCTGAGTGAGTTATAATAGTTTAGTTTAAATAAAAGCCATCCCGTCACAATTAGTATTTATTTCCACTCAGGACACTTCGGTCCTAATAAAAAATAGTTTTATAAATTATTATCATATGGATAACCCCTGTTATCTTATGATATCCCAAAAGATTCACCACCTAAGACACGCACCACAGATATAACCCCATAAATCTCACCGACATAAATCAATCTTTCTAAACTAGTTACTCGTAATCTACCACTCGTATTAACTTGAAAACCTGGTTAACACAACAAATCCCTAGACACCGACTTACTCAGCCTTGACCAAGGCTCTCACAATTCAACTGTCAGGGCAATTATTGATGCAGTTGTCGGCCCAATTCCAGAACCGGGTATCGGCCCAGAAGGCCCAACTGAAGTGAACGGCCCGGTTAGTAGCCAAGGATAGTCCGATTGGGGTGATTCGCAGCTAGAACTATTTATTATTTTTTTAATTTTTGCAAATACTTTTTGGTATTTGATTTGGACTATGTTTAGTTTCCTTTTCCTATGTTTTTGCCTATTTTGGAGGCTTTGGGTTGTCTTTAAATTGTTTGGGGATTCTCATTGTTGAGGGGGTGTTTTTATTAATAAATTTCTAAGAACCGTTCCAGCTTTGTTTTTGTTTTGGTGTTCGATCTAACTTGATTTCATAAGAAAAACTACATCAGTTGGTATCAGAGCCCGACGTGATCAATGGGCGACAGTGGAGGACGTATGCATAGACATCCTCGTAGAAACGCCGACTGAGGCAACGAGGACTATCGTCGTGACCCACGAGACATCGAGCAGATCGCACGCCTGCAGAAATGGAGCTGGGACCTTGAACTGCAGCGAGAGGTCTGATCCGATGACGAAATAGAAACTGACTCCATCATCTGGGATGAAGGGGGCGGCCCTTATCCATTTGACCAAGATGACCGGTGGAACCCATTTCGAGAGAAGGGAACCTCGGCCAGACCCGTTGCGAAACTTGGGAGTCAAGATTGACGTCCCGGAGTTTAACGGAAAAGAGCAACCCGATGTGTTTATGGACTGACTTCAAACTGTCGAGCGCATCTTTGAGCTACGTGACATTCCTGACAAATACAAGGTAAAACTCGTAGCCATTAAACTCCGTAACTTTGCGTCTTTATGGTGGGAACATGTTAAGAAAAAGAGGGCTAAAAAGGGGAGGTCTAAAGTTAGAACGTGGGACAAGATGAAGAAACTACTTCGCAAAATGTTTTTGCCCTTTAATTTTAGCCAAGAGGCGTTTCTTGAATATCATAACCTTTCCTAACGGTCAACCACCGTTGAGGAGTTGATTTGTGAGTTTGACAGGTTGCGAATGATATGTGGTACTGAAGAGTAGGAGGAGCAGGTTATCACCCATTTTTTTGGGGGGTTAAAGACCCGAAATAGCCGATATTGTCCAATTGCAACCATATTGGACATTTAATGATGTATGTCAATTAGCTCTAAAAGTGGAGAAACAGCTTAGGGTAAAAGGAAATACCCCGGTTCCCCGGACAAACCCGATCCGATCCGAAGTCACGAGAACCCCAGCACTACCTGGAAATCGATTTTGACAGGGTAGAACCGAGGGGGCCTCTTCACTCGGATTGAGCAAAACCGAGGGGAATTCCTCGTCCACTGTTCCCGTGGGCTCATCCTGTGCACCTTCCAGGTGTTTTAAGTGTGGCGGTTTGAGGCACTTCGCGCGAGAATGTCCCAACACTCAATTGGTTACTCTCACGGAGGATAAATTACCCATTTATGATACAAAAGATGATCAACCAAAAGATGAGGACACTAAAGTTGTTTACCCAGATAAGGGTGAAGCTCTGATTGCTCAACGGGTTTTAAGCACCAACCCGACCCGCTCGGTCGATGACAATCTTTGGCTTCACAACAATATATTCTGAACACGGTGTACGGTCAAAGGAAAGGTGTGCACTATTATTAGTGATATCGGGAGTTGTGAAAATATGGTGGCTTCGGTAATGGTGGAAAAATTAGGGTTAAAAGTGGAACCGCATCCCGATTCGTATCAGTTGACCTAGTTAAAGAAAGGTAATGTAGTGAAGGTTAATCAATGATGTCTTGTCTAGTTTAGCATAGGTACCCGCTACTCGGACGAAATTTGGTGCGAGGTTAATCCTATGGATGCTGCCATATTTCGGTAGGGCGACCATAGCAGTATGATAGACGCGCGAAGCATGATGGGTTCCTTAACACCTATACTTTCAAAAAAAGGGGGTCAATGTTTAGTTAGCTCCTCTTGACACATGTGAATCGGGAACCGAAGCACTAGTACTCAACAAATCAGCTTTCTTGGACTTCACTAGGGCCTCAAAACCCCCCACTAATATTTGCTATGGTTATCACTAAAACTAATCCCAAAACCGGTGATTCCCCACCCGAGGTACAACCAATACCTATCGAATTCCAAGATGTCTTTGCATTAAATATACACGCGGGTCTATACCTCGCTCGAGAAATCCAACATTGCATTGACTTTATGCCCGGAGCTGTCATCCCGAATAAACCGGCATACCGTATGAACCTTAAAGAGTACGAAGAACTACACAAGAGGTCGCTGAAATCCGTGATAAAGGCCTCATTCGAGAGGGTATGAGTCCGTGTGCGGTTCCAGCTTTATTGGTTCCGAAAGCTAATGGCACATATCGGATGTGCATTGACAGTCGGTTTGTTAACAAAATCATGATCAAATACATGTTTCCCATTCCCCTGTTTGATGACCTCCTCGACCAACTACACAGAGCAACAATTTTCTCTAAAACTGATTTAAGGAGTGGTTATCACCAAATTCGGATGCGCCCCAGTGATGAATGGAAAACGGCTTTCAAAACACGGGATGGGTTGTACGAGTGGATGGAAATGCCCTTTGGCCTCTTGAACGCCCCGAGTACTTTTATGAGGTTAATGAATCATATATTTAAACCGCTTATTGGTCAATGCGTTGTCGTTTATTTCGACGACATCCTTGTTTTTAGTCGTGATCTCCCACAACACCTCTATCACTTACGACAAGTATTAACTATTTTGAGGAATCAAAAACTTTATGCAAATCGTGACAAGTGTTCTTTTTTTGTCATCGGAAGTCTTATTCTTGGGATATCTAATTTTAGGAAACGGTATTCGCATGGACGAATCCAAGAAACAGGCTATCACCACTTGGCCCACACCAAACACAGTTCTTGAGGTCCGAAGCATTCATAAGTTAGCATCTTTTTACCGACGGTTCATTCGTAATTTCAGTACCATCGTGGCACCGATTACCAATTGTTTGAAGGGGAAAATATTATGTTGGACACCCGCGGCTACAAAAGCATTTGAGGAATTGAAACTTTGTATTACACGAGCACAAATCCTCGCATTGCCCAACTTTCAGATGGCGTTCCAAGTCGAGTGTGATGCATCCGAGCTTGGCATTGGGGGCGTCCTTAGCCAAGAGGGGCGTCCGATTTCTTTTTTCAGTGAAAAGCTTAGCGAGGCCAAATAGAAATTCAGTACGTATGACAAAGAATTTTATGCTATTATACGAAGTTTGGAGTTTTGGCGGCATTATCTCCTCCACAATGAGTTTATCCTATTTTCGGATCATCAAGCATTTCAGTTTATCCAGGGGCAACACAAACTCAACTCGCGTCATGCCAAATGGGTCGATTTTAAACAAGATTTCTCTTTTGTCATCCGGCACAAGTCCGACGTAAATAACACAGTCGTCGACGCCCTAAGCCGTCGTCACGTGCTCCTTACATCCTTACAGGTTCTGGTTGACGCATTTGAATCCTTTTATACTCTCTATCCTGACGACCCGGAGCTCTCTACCTTATGGACAGATTGTCGGGTTGCTCCGGCTCATGGATATTCGCTTCAGGATGGGTTTTTGTTTAAGGGTCTTCGGTTGTGTGTTCCTAGGTGTTCTTTACGCGATGCCATTATTTTAGAGGGAGACCAAGGGGCGTTGGTGGGGCATTTTGGTAGGGAAAAGACGTTGAAACTGTTAAAAGAACGATTTTTCGGGCCCAAGATGTGTGTGGATGTCACGCGGATTGTGGAACAGTGATGTATTTGTCATATTGCTAAAACTCATCACTCGAATGTCGGGCTCTATTTGCCGTTACCTGTTTCCGAGGGGCCATGGGAGGATGTCAGTCTTGACTTTGGGGTGGGTCTTCCTCGGACTCAAAGGCAAAAAGACTCTATAATGGTGGTTGTGGATCATTTCTCAAAAATGGCGCATTTTGTTCCATGTGCCAAAACTTATGATGCAAGTCAGATTGCTAGTCTATATTTTGCAGAGATTATGATGTTGCATGGAGTGCCAAAAACGATAACTTCGGATAGTGATGTTAAGTTTGTTGGGCATTTTTGGCGAACGTTGTGGAAACGGTTGGGATCTCGCCTTAGTTTTAGTAGTGCTCACCATCCTCAAAGTGATGGGCTAACAAAGGTTACAAATAGAAGTTTGGGTAATATGTTGCGCAGTCTTGTTGGATCCAATCCAAAACAATGGGACACGGTTCTTTCACAAGCCGAGTTCACCTATAATCGGTCTACCTATCGTTCCACCGGGATGGGTCCATTCTTGGTCGTTTATGGGCGGAATCCATTCACCCGGCTCGATCTTGCGCCCTTGCCGGTTACTGAACATTTCAGCGCGGATGGAGAGGACCGAGAGGCTCAAATAAAGCTTATTCACCAACAGGTACATGACCATATTATTAACAACAATATTGTGTACCAACGACGGGCCAGTGTCAAATGGAAGAAGGTTGTTTTTCAAGAGGGTGACCTTGTTTCTATTCATTTAAGTAAAGATCGTTTCCCGGGTGGTTGTTCGAGTAAGTTACAACCGTGGGCAGATGGTCCATTTAAAGTTTTGAAGCACATCAACGATAACGCCTATAAGATTGATTTTCGAGGGCATTATAGTGTTTCCGCCACCTTCAATGTTGCTGATCTTTCACCGTTTGTTCCCGAACTTGATGACCCCGATGACTCGAGGACGAGTCCTTTCGAAGGGGGGAGGATGATGCAGTTGTCGGCCCAATTCCATAACCAGGTATTAGCCCAGAAGGCCCAACTGAAGTGGACGGTCCGGTCGGCAGCCCGGGCTAGTCCGATTGGGATGATTTGCAACTGGAACTATTTATTACTTTTTTAATTTTTGCATATCCTTTAATTTGGTATTTAATTTGGACGATGTTTAGTTTCCTTTTCCTACGTTTTTGCCTATTTTGGAGGCTTAGGGTTGTCTTTAAATTGCCCGGGGATTCTCATTGTTGAGGGGTTTTTTTGATTAATAAATTTCTAAGAATCATTCTAGCTTTGTTTTTGTTTTGGTGTTCGATCCAACTTGATTGCATAAGAAAAATTGCATCAGTTATAAACAGCACATCACCATCCCGACACAACGGTCAATCTAACTCTACTCGCCTCATTAATATCATCTACACAGCACAATAACATCATCTCACGCACAACAGATATAACAACTCTTGCATGCAGTTTAACGCATAAATATGCACACAAACACATACCTCGTCAGGGTTACCCTCGTCATGGCGTTCGCCAGACCCCGAGCTCATCTTTAACCTGCTAAATATAGTTACCTTTGGTGACTTCCCGAAGGACTTCGTCCTTCACAATCCCCTTTGTCGTGTTATGAAGACAATGATGCAAACACAACACAAATATAAAACAAATAATATCATGCTTCATTTACATGACTCATTAACTACACCTGCACCCAACACACCGCACTAGGATAATGTATCCTACACGTATTCATAAGCGTTTAGCTTATATCCTGACTCACCCTAACTAACTCACAACACAATACACCACTATTATAGCAGCACTCATACAAATACTATGTCTCGTTATCTAAGCACATACCATGTACGTGCACCCCCTGTAACACCTCCTAGTCGTACCCGCATGACATGTAAACTCATCCCCTGACTCGCCCCTATTTGGTCATTATACGACCCATGACCATCACATACACATTTAACCCACCCATGCTAAGGATAACACATAGTCCGTTAGCTCCATATTTGAATACTTCAATTCAAAAACTCATCGGGTTAAACCCCAAAGCGCGTAACATGTTTAATGTAATAAAACACATTTTGTAAGTATGCACGATAGCCGCAAAACATTAAAAACATTTAAAGAGGGGATTAGAAATTTACCAGTTGAGAGGCAAATCCAAATCCTTGCTCGGCAACCCGCCCGAAACACAAACCTGTCATTCGTATGATCCCTAATCAGAATACGTTTAATCCGTTCATCGAATAGCGTATACATAAAATAAAGCCCGTTGCTGCTTACCACCACGCCGTTGCCAACGTCTGCTGCCACTCGTAGCTACAACAGTTACCGTCCCTTCTTTGATTAATACGATCACAAAACCCAAACTGTATCCGGTTTCCATGCAAAATGAGTAAGAGAAGTCAAAGAATAAGATAGAAGGTTACCTTGTTGTGTAATGGTGTTCTCCCGCTTGGCGCCACCGCAAGGCCGCCGTGGAACCACCGTCTTTCTCCCCTTCCCTTTCGTCGGATCGCTTTTTCGCCCTTGCTCCTTGCCGTCACACACCTAGGTCGAGTAAGGACCTAGGGTTTGTGCATAAGGTGTTTTTATGTGGCCTCAGGTTTCGTATCGGGTCCCTCCTAGTTCATTCGATACGTTTATGTCTCGAAGTTTCGCAATAACGGCCAACCGGTCCTCTAATGGTGATAAACGCAGGTTTACGTGAACTCTTTAAAACCAAGGTTGTTTAAAAGAGACTATGTTCCCTTATTAACTCGATCCATTTGTTAAATCATTTTTCGGGATATTACAGGTCAACCCTCCTTAAAAGAGGATTTGTCATCGAATCCTGTGTCGGTACACACCAATACAACCCATTCTTTCGGTTCCAACTGGTGCATCCAAAATCCTTTGGTGCCATTCACTCACTATACACATCAACGTGGTCACCGTACTCTACATCTCGGTCACCATTCTTGGTGTTCAAAGAAATCCTCTCCATTGCCCGCTTTCAACTTTAGGACGTGTAGGTTTCGTCTACACGTTCCCTCATTACTCGTTCTTCCAACTCTTACCCGGATACTAAAACACCGTTAATTACCTGTTCACTCATCACATTCCTCTATTTAGCCCATTAACACATTGGGCCATGTATCTTGTATAGTCTGGACGATCTCGTCATTCTGACGGTCATCTCTATAGTAAGGTTTTCTGCCTTACGAAAAAAAATCATTTATTATCCGTCTCGCATCGCACCCTGATCGTTCTCCTGTGATGATTTCACAACTCTATCCCACTTCCCTACCCATTAGGGTATTACTTTACTCCTCTCTGATGATCCCCAGGAGCTTGTGCAAAGCTACACTAGTCCCCACAAGACTTCTCTACCATAACATCTCTATACCTCATTATCACGTGTTCAATACGCCCCTTAAGTAAGCTCACATTACTCAAGACTAGAGTTATAATCATTAGTTCCTAAAAGTCCACATATGACCATCATGTTCGCCTCGGAAGTAAATAATTCATTTCACTTGATGCTCCACCGGAGTCTGCCCCGTATAACTTAGTCGTATGTGTACCGGCATAGGCATTTCCTTCCCAGTCACTTATATGCACCGCTGCATTCACCCCTCCTTCGTTCCACTTTCCTCGTCGTTGCTCACTCATTACCACGCGATCGCCGACCTCATCTCATTTAGCAGATGCGAACAAGAAGTCCGTCTTATCACAAGCCTCAGCCACCCATTGTCTCGTTCAGAGAAAACATTCCCATTCCTCTTGTATCTTATGCTGACAGAATTCATCATATGGAACGTATTACATGGAAACCCTATCGTAACTTCGTTCACTCCGTGCAGAAATCTTCATCGTCGTCATCTTGATCACGTCACAACTATCTCCGATCAAGCGTCCGCGTAACGCTTTCATCATCAATTCTCACAGCTCCTCTCATTGGCTTCGTGCTCCGAATTAACGAGATATAAACATAGTCATCTCATAAGAGTACCCCGCCGATCGTCTAGAAAATGTCAAAACTCTTCGCTTCACCTTGATGTATTAACGTCATGAAAAGGTCAAGATATAAATATTGTGCTTGATCATCCCCACCACTCGTCCTATGCACGACTAAGCGTGTACTACCAGGATACATAACGTTAGGTCATAAAAACAAGACCTATCATGTTTAAAATATATATCTAGGTATATCATCTCAACTTTCTAACTCACACCAAGTGCACACCTAACCAGCTAGACCTGAGCAAATCTACGTGTATATGAAATGACCTCGTCATTTATAGACACACAAACTCTTGAACACCACCTTTTATACATCACAAAGGTAGCCCCTGCCACACGTCATAACCTACTCTCACAGAGTTCACACGGTCGTACCCCATACGGGTCGTACCAATGGTTCAGGACGACACACTACTCAACCTAGACACAAGTCATCACTCTACACATTCATACACATAATATTTATAATCATAATTTCCCACACGACCTCGTCCTGAACATTTACACCTACTAAAGATGTATAATCATAACTCCCCACAGGACCTCGTCCTGAATACTCACACAAAGTGCAATGCACCCATTGCACTTCAAACATCACCTAGACATTAGCACATAGGTGACACTATCTTAAGATCGTAGACACAGACAAATTCAAAACTCATGTCTATACAAGTCTAATCACACTGTCTAATCAACCATGCTCTAGTATCGTAACAAAGATCACATTTAATTCTAACTCACGTCATTTAGAATGCAATCATACTCTGTCACAAACACCATTATCATTAATCCTGTTCAAATCACCATGCGGTAAGACTCACAATAAATTTCAAAATCAAGTAATCAATATTTGAATTGAGCAACACCCCACGTAAACGACTAATCAATCATAACGTCAAATCACCCCGAAATCTCTTTTGACAACTGCCACACTAACTAATCATCAAGCAATCGAGCATCTGAAACACTGCTTGCAAAATCACTACTAGACCACATCAGGTGCATCTGATGTGTCATCCCCTAGTTCCTCCTCATGGGACCCCGGGTCATCACCGGGTTCTCCAGAAACATAACTATACTTACCGCTGCAAGTGGTCGGTCTCTCAACTATGCAGGTCCGCATCCTCGAGAGAAATCACATACTGCTGACACCGCCTTTGTTTTTTCATTCGATCATTCTAGTCATCGCACCACGTGACATGTTGCCACCCCAAGCTCTAGTCACACTTGGCGCGAGAAGCGACAACACTACTCCCATCTCACTAGCAGTTTCATCTGCAGCAGTCGTCGTCTTGACTGGTCATTCTGCATTCCCCCTAGCAAGAGCTCGACTCCTGACCGATCTCGCATGCTTCGTCTTAGACATCTAATCCTACTCAAGATAGAACATTTATGCGACTAATACATGTAACAAATTCAGAATATAAGAGTAACCATAGGGTGCTGAATCACGGTGATCAAATGTGATTCGTTGCCCACATTACTACTCGGATTCTAAACGTTCCCCATCATACTCACACTAGTTTTCTACCTTCCACAGAATGGATGCACATGCATCCCACACAATCCACACAACTCAATGCAAATACTATCAAGTCATCACATCTATCATAGTCACACACCATACATGATTACACATAAAATCACTAAACCATGCCGACACACCAAACTATCTCACATAGTTATAATTAATGCTACTCCGCAATACCCAACTCACAAAACATAGTTCCACCTAATCATACCACACAACTCCTAGTAGTGTTACACTACATAATTAATACTCTAACAATTAATGTATAACTCAAAAGACGTACCTCTTGGCCCGCGGTTACTCGTGGTGGCATTCGTTTCACGCTCGTCCCATTTTCAGTTTAGGTTAAGGTATTTTATTTTAGTAAAAACACCAATTTTCTCTTAAACCTGGCTCTGATACCAACTTGTGAGGCCCCAAACCGGGCACCCTACAGTTGGATCTCATTACTGGGTATCCTCTTTAAAAGTACTCATTTTATTTAATAAACATACAACGGAAGTCTTTCTAAACCAATAATTTCTATTTAATATCTTTATCGTCGTTAAGTTTATCTCACGAATGCCCGCACACCAATCCGAGTAGCACCGCTCCCAAGCCAAGATACGTTGATCACAAATCTCACCTGCAAAACAATCTAACATACACACAAAGTCAGCTACACTGAATGAGCTAATAGTTTAGTTTAAATAAATGTCATCCCGTCACAATTAGTGTTTATCTCCACTCAGGACACTTCAGTCCTAACAAAAAATAGTTTTATAAATTATTATCATATGGATAACCCTTGTTATCTTATGATATCCTAAAAGATTCACCACCCAAGACTCGCCCCACATATATAACCCCATAAATCTCACCGACATAATTCAATCTTTCAAAACTAGTTGCTCGTAATCTACCACCCGTATTAACTCGAAAACCTGGTTAACACAACAAATCCCTAGACACCGACTTACTCAGCCTTGACCAAGGCTCTCATAATTCAACTGTCACGACAATTATAAACACTACATCATCACCCCGACACAACGGTCAATCTAACTCTACTCGCTCATTAATACCATCTACACAGCACAATAAAATCATCTCACGCACAACAAATATAACAACTCTTGCATGCAGTTTAATACATAAATATGCACACAAACACATAACTCGTCAATACACCCTCGTTAGGGCGTTCTCCATACCACACTCATCATTAACCTGCTGAATATAGTCACCTTTCGTGTAATCCCCAGGAATTTCTGGCCTATATTTTAACTAATCCGACACTTGTAATTTCATGATTTGCATCTATCCTTTTCAATAAAAGTCATCCTATTAATCCATGTCATGAGAATACATACATACATTAAATGCAATTGTTTCACTTTAAGAATAACAAATATTTGTGTAAAGGATTATGTAAATAAATGTTTAAAGTTCAAATGAATAAATACATATATGAGGTTAATTACTAGGTATATATATATATATATATGTATATGTAAGTTACAAATTCTATAAAAACTAGGATTTATAAAAGAATATATTATTTAATTTCCAAGAAAATGATTTTAAATTAAGATAAAACTATTCCTATATTTCAAAATCATATTTATATTTATAACATTCAAACATGATATTAAGATATATTAAATTTTATAAAAACTCATAACATTTAATGGTTTTACATTATTATGAAAGTTCAGGGCTCATTTAGTATTTTCTGAAACTCTAATCTCATTTAAACTAACGTTTGTACATGAATTTTTACCTCATAAAGACATCAGGGACATTGTGTAACTTTCGGATTATTTCCCCTTTTCCCCAATTTGGACTCGACGTAAGTCAACCGGTCCTAGATCATCTTCAAATCATCCAAATTAGAGTGAATTAACTCTAATTGATGATGCTAAACTGTTGAGCGACCAAAACCCGATGCTAATAACTAACCAATTTAATCGAAATCAAAGTCTTAAAGCACATTTATGGGATTTTCGGTTTTATGCATTCAAACTCTGAATTGAATTCAAAACACATCAATCCCACTCTAAATCAACTCATGCACACATGTTAATCATTCTCCTAACACCCCCTAACTGTTTACCACCGATCACGGCTCCAAAAACAGTCAAATTCAGGCATACTTGCCCTCTCGGACCGCGATAGTGGGGTCGGCTCGAGCACTATCGTTGTGCACTGAGTCAAGCTTCATTTTAGGTAACCCTACCCGTTTCTTACTCGTTCTAGTCATGCGAACAAAATCCCTATCACATCGTGGATCAGTTGTGAGTAATTCGAATGGATTTGGGGCTAGGGTTTGCTCGTTTCAGCATTTGGGAAAGGAGGGCGTACAAGCCTGGTTATTTAAAACATAGCGCGTCTGACTTCTATCATGGCATCATGCCCACACCGACTGGTTAAAGCATTACCCCCCCTAGCGAAGGTCATGAGTTCGAGGCTTGTAGAAGCCGATTTTTGGGATTAATTCCTTTTTACCATCTTTTCTATACATAATCTTATGTTTTAAAGCCCTAATGTAATTTTTATAAATCAAATAAAGTCATTCTGTAAATTTTTATTTTAACTATTTTACTTTATTAAAAAAAACACATTTAGCCACATGTAAATTCTTAAATGAATAATGTAAATATTTGTTTAGACAAATTAATTATATTTTTTAATTCACAGATTAATAACGCTTATTGCACAAATTATGATTAAGTGTTTAAACATTATTAAATTCTTTTAAACTTATAAATAACTATTGTGACAAGGATAATTATTTAAAACCTTTAAACTTATAAAAATACTTAAATAATTATTTTAAATAAATGGTTATACAAGTTCAAATTAATTTCATTTAAGCTCTATATCTCTTTTATAATTTTTTTAAATAAAAGAGATTATTTAATAGTTTAATTAATCATTTTATTTACATAAAATAAATTAATTAAACCTTCTTTATTCCATAAATTATTTATAAAGTATTTTTAGTATGATTATATAAATAAATGTATTAACTTATTCCCTTTCCATGATTTCATTTATAGACTATCTTTAGAATAATCATAAAAATAAATTTAAACCTAATACTTATAGAGATCTTAATAAATTCAAATTGATTATATAAACTATTTCATAGTTATTTCAAATACTTATAATAAACATATATATTCCTAAAAACCTACTCAAACCCTATATCCAAACCCAAATTCCAAGAATACCTAAGAACTCAAATAAACTTAGAGTTCTTTACTTTCATTTCCATTAGACGTACGTTGAGTCTAGAATACAATTATCTGTATAGGTTGGTTGTGAGAAATCGTCACGAAGCTTATCCACCATTTACAATTCACACAACTATTAGCTCCATTACATGTGAGTTTACATGGCCCCTTTTTACTATTTTTACTTTTGGAGTGAAACATGTCATTATCTGTATTTCTTACCCATTTCAATACCTTCGTTCTTATGCTTTGGTCTTTATGCTTTATGTCTTAAACTGCCTGGTGACCATTACATGTGTTCATGTTAGTACATTCATTAACTTGTGTGACAAGTCTAAGGTAGTAACTTTTATGATCATTTATACGGGAATCCAAAACTATAACTTAACACAAAACCTTGGCGGGTTTTTTTGAGTATCATCTTACTCCTTGGGTATTATCTTACCCCTTTTTTTTAAATGGCAATCAGTTGGATTGCGTATGTAGTTTTCTATTACCAGGATTGAATTGTACGCTTGGAACCTTGTGTGTTTTCACATATATGCTTTAGACATGTTTTGAACATATTGAATTGTAAAACTATACTTAACTTTGTTTGGTGTCAAAACCTATGTTTCTCACTAACTACTTGTAGTTGACATTTACTCACATGTTTCAGTTGCACCTGTTTGAGGACACAACTTGCTCACCTAGGACATGGACCTAGTTTAAATTTAATTTATGTTATGTCTTGAACGTTTCATTTTTCCCTTTTCTTTTGTAACGAATGCTTTTTGAATTGATGAATAAATACCTTCACTTTAAATAGATGATCGTGTGCTTATGAACAACCGCGTTAGCCTCGTCATATAATCTACCGCCGACCGGGGTGTGACATTTGGTGACTTCCTGAAGGACTTCGTCCTTCACAATCCCGTTTGTCATGTCATGAAGACAACGATCCAAACACAACACAAATATAAAACACATAATATTACGATTCATTTACATGACTCATTAACTACACTTGCACCCCACACACCGCACTAGGATAATGTATCCTATACGTATTCATAAGCGTTAGCTTATATCCCGACTCACCCTGAATAACTCACAACACAATACACCACTCATACAAATACTATGTCTCGTTATCTAAGCACATACCTTGTACGTGCACCCCCTGTAACACCTCCTCGTCGTACCCGCACGACATGTAAACTCATCCCTTGACTCGCCCCTCTTTGGTCATTATACGACCCATGACCATCACATCCACATTTAACCCACCCATGCTAAGGACAAAACACAGTCCCTTAGCTCCATATTTAAATACTTAAATTGATAAACTCATCGGGTTAAACCCCAAAGCTTGTAACATGTTTAATGTAACAAAACATATTCTGTCAATATGCACGATAGCCCCAAAACAATAAAAACATTTAAAGAGGGGATTAGAAACTCATCGGTTGAGAGGCAAATCCA
Organism: Smallanthus sonchifolius; assembly: GCA_023525975.1. Lineage (NCBI taxonomy): Eukaryota > Viridiplantae > Streptophyta > Magnoliopsida > Asterales > Asteraceae > Smallanthus > Smallanthus sonchifolius. Next base: position 94,131,077 of record CM042021.1, on the reverse strand, counting down.
AATACTTGCTCTGCAACCCGCCCAAAACACAAACCTGTCAAGCGTATGATCCCTGATCAAAATACGTTTACCGTTTATCGAATAACATATACATAAAATAAAGCCTCGACGTTCGCCTCATCATCTCAACAACCTCTCCCTACGAGACCCTCGTCTCACAAGTTTACGTAAAATAGTAGTCGACCCAAATAGGACATGTATACCCGAGCCCCGGCTTGCATGCATGAGAATGCAAGCTCCATGCAAACCCTAGCCACGCACGTGACACCATGCTCACTCCAATCCTCAATAACTCATATGCCTGGGCCGGGTTCCCTTCACGCGCGCATACCATGCGACGTAGAATCCTTAACCGACGTCGTACCGGTTTTCCTCGTCGTGCACCGCTGCACCATTCATTACTCTCACCGTCCTCCTCGTCATCTTTATCCTCGCTACTGCATCCAAAACCTAGCTGGCCGCTCACTCGCATGGCACCACCCTCACCGGATTCCAGCCGATCACAGCCACCCGCCTCCGCCTCGTGCCACCACAACGCACCATCGCTGGCCTCCCGGCTCTGCCGCCTTCCCCCGTCACCCCTTTCCTTTCTTCTCCGGCCGTCAAAACCTGGCCCTAACGAGTCTCCACCGAGTCCTTCCCCAGTCTGGCTATCTCCGTTGCTCTTTACCACCACGTCGTTGCCACCGTTTTCTTCCACTCATAGCCACCATAGTTATCATCCCTTCTTTGATTAATACGATCACAAAACCCAAACTGTATCCGGTTTCCATGCAAATTGAGTAAGAGAAGTGAAAGAATAAGATAGAAGGTTACCTTTTCATGTATTGGTGTTCTCCCACTTGGCGCCACCGCAAGGCTGCCGTGGAACTACCGCCTTTCTCCCATTCCCTTTCGTCGGATCCCTTTTTCGCCCCTGCTCCTTGCCGTCGCACACCTAGGTCAAGTAAGGACCTAGGATTTGCTCATCAGGTGTTTTTATGTGGCCTCAAGTTTCGTATCAGGTCCCTCCTAGTTCATTCGACGTGTTTCTGTCTCGAAGTTTCACAATAACGGCCAACCGGTCCTCTAATGGTGATAAACCCAGCTTTGCGTGAACTCTTTATAACCAAGGTTGTTTAAAAGAGACTTTATTCCCTTATTAACTCGATCCATTAGTTAAATGAATTTTCAGGATGTTACAAGTCTACCCTCCTTAAAAGAGGATTCGTCCTCGAGACCTATGTCGGTACACACCAACACAACCTATTCTTTCGGTTCCAGCCGGTGCATCCTAAATCGTTAGGTGTCATCCAGTCAATGTACACATCAACGCGGTCACCTTAATCTACATCTCGGTCACCATTCTTGGTGTTCAAATAAATCCTCTCCATTGCCCGCTTTCAACTTTGGGATGTGTAAGTTTCGTCTACACGTTCCCTCATTACTCATTCTTCCATCTTTTACCCGGACATTACAACACCGTCAATTACCTCATCACTCATCACATTCCTCTATTTAGCCCATAACACATTGGGCCATGCATCTTGTATAGTCCGGGCGAACTCATCACTCTGACGGTCATCTCTATAAGAAACGTTTTTTGCCTTATGGAAAAATATCATTTATTATCATTCTCGCATCGCTCCCTGATCGCTGTCCTGTGATGATTTCCCTACCCATAAGGGTATTACTTTGCTCCTCTCTGATGATCCCTAGGAGCTTGTGCAAAGCTACACTGGTCCCCACAAGACTTCTCTACCATAACATCTCCATACCTCATTATCACGTGTTTAATACGCCTCTTAAGTAAGCTCACATTACTCAGGACTAGAGTTATAATCATAAGTTCCTAAAAGTCCACATATGACCATCATGTTCGCCTCGGAGGTAAATAATTCGTTTCACTTGATGCTCCACCGGAGTCTGCCCTGTATAACTTAGTCGCATGTGTACCAGCGTAGGCATTTCCTTCCCAGTCACTTATGTGCAACGCTGCATTCGCCCATCCTTCGTTCCACTTTCCTCTTTGTTGCTCTCTCATTACCACGCGATCGTTGACCGCATCTCATGTATCAGATGTGAACATGAAGTCCTTCTTATCACAAGCCTCAGCCACCCCTTGCCTCGTTCAGAGAAAACATTCCCCTTCCTCTTGTATCTTAGGCTGACAGAATTCATCATATGGAATGTATTACATGGAGACCCTATCGTCACTTCGTTCACTCCGTGATGAAATCTTCATCGTCGTCATCTTAATCACATCACAACTTTCTCCGATCAAGCGTCCACGTAACGCTTTCGTCATCAATTCTCACAGCTCCTCTCATTGGCTTCGTGCTCCGAATTCACGAGATATAAACATTGACATCTCATAAGAGCACCCCGCCGATCGTCTAGAAAATGTCAAAACTTTTCACTTCACCTCGATGTATTAACGTCATGAAAACGTCAAGATATAAATGTTGTGCTTGATCATCCCCACCACCCGTCCTACGCACGACTAAGCGTGTACTATGAAGATACATAACGTTAGGTCATAAAAACAAGACCTATCATGTTCAAAAATATATATCTAGGTATAGCATCTCAACTTTCTAACTCGCACCAAGTGCACACCTAACCAGCTAGACCTGAGCAAATCTACGTATATACTACATGACCACGTCATTTATTGACACACAAACTCCTGAACACCACCTTCTATCCATCACAACGGTAGCCCCTACCACAAGTCATCACCTACTGTGAATCCCTCTGATCCGGTGATAATCAAGTATCTAACACTCTGTAACACTCCTAGAAAGGCGAAAACAATCCAAGATCAATAATACCCAAGCAAATCGAATCAAACAAGAATATGAACGAAAACCACCACATAAACGATAAACATCATCAAACGAATTGATTCCATTGATAATAGATGTAATTACACTTGGTTAATACAGAGAACTTGTGATTATAACTGATCTGATCAAAGAGCACAATTACATGAAAATGGTAATCACTACTAACAAGTTCAAACAACAAACTATATATAGTAAAAAGATTTCGATCGAAATCTTCTTCCGAAAACGTTTTCGACCGAAAACTTTGAACTTGTACAATTTTGAGCAAACACTTGATTTCTATGGACTACTAGGTTCCAACAATCTCCCCCTAGTCCATTGAACATCAAGGCTTCAGTTGTTGTCTGCTGCAGGCTTGGCTTCCACTTTGACTCTTTTAGACTCTAGATCCGCAAGTCGTTTCTTGATTATCTTAGCTTCATAACGCATTGACAGGCATCTTGCAACAACCCTCATGTACAGCTTTGCTTTAGTTTTGATCATCGAACTTATGACACATTGCATAGGATTGTGGTACAGAATCTTCAAATCTTCATTAGAAAAACTAAAGAGATCCATCGGATGGAAGACTCTAACCTCTGGTAAATTTTGTTGTGTAATCACTGCTTCATGAGTCTTACTGTCATACTACCATCTTGTAAAAGCTTTAATAAAGACTTCTTTTCGAGCCGAAATGTATACAGTAGAAACAATATCGGCTGGCTTGACAATATACTTGAACTTCCTCTTGCCATCTTTATCTTTCTTCTTCAGTTTTATACACTTAGGTACTTGTGGCTGAAAACTATCAAACTTATCCAAACTACACTGTTGCCTCAAATATTTTTCAAAGCTTGCAGCATAACTGTTGTTAGTTGGATTGATCAAGTCTAAATGACTTAAATCATGAATATCCCATCTAGGCAATGTCTTTAACTTTACACTTCCTTCAAAATACTGAATATCACCCTCAACCCGCTTAATCACAAACATCTTCTTTTCATGATCAAACTTCCATCCAAGTATTTGACCTGTTAATGCCTTCTTCGGATTTCTGATCTTCTGAGTAATCTTCTTAATGATCGACACTTTCTCAGTCTTTTTCCACCATAAACTTTTATCAATAACATTCGGTTTCGGTGTAGTAGTTGATTGATCTTCTTCTTCATCAGGAACTTCAAATGGTATTCTATCATCCACTATTTTATCCATCTTTCCAATCACAGACCCATCACCTTCAACATATGTTTGCTTCTGATCATACTTATACTTTGTATATTCTTTGTTTGAATTTCCTTCATCATCAGTCTCTTGTTCATTAACACCACTACCACCAATTCCACTATCTCCATCACTACTACTATCATCATCTGATGGTTTATCTTCATCTTTCTTTTCAAGAGTAATGACTACTTCCTCTTCTTCCTCTTGCTCCTTCTCTTTATTTTCCTCTTTGTCTTTCTCTATGTCATCAGTAATCTCCATTCCTTCACCTTGATTATTAAGTAGACAATCAACATCAAACATATCTTGAGAGCCATAAAAACTTGCTTCAATTACAGGAGATGGAACATTATGTGGTTCTGCTGTAGATGGTCCTTCCTGATTCACAGGGTTGGTTGGAGGGGTGACATTGTTAGATTGAGTTTGCAGCCCAAGGTGCTTCAGTAAATTTTGTACTATGCCTTGTAATTTATTGATTTGTGCTTGTTGTTGATCAATGATTGTTTGCTGACGACTACTTTCTGCACGCAATTCTCTAATTTCTCTTGAATTCATTGCTTCTCAACTTTGTATGTTTGTAATCTAAGTCTTCAATTGACTCACAGTATCTGCAGTTTCCCTTGTTGCATAATTCAAGAATTCTTCATCAACTAAGTTGTAATCTTTTGAAGGTTTAAAACTCTGTTTCTCTGGAATCTCCTTGCCTTTGCCCTTGCCCAACACTTCTCTTTTAGCCATTGTCTTTAAACTCTTTCCCTTGGGAGTTTTGAACATGATACCTTTAGAAGGAGGAGTTCTAGAAGGCACGGTCTTTTCAGTTTCTACTTCTTTCTGTTTCTTTGTTGGTGGTGTTTTAGTTGCTTGCATTTCAGGGGTTTGTACAGTTTCATCAATCACAGGATCTTCATTATGAACCTCTGTTTCTTTATTCTGTGTTTCAGTAGGTTCAGTGACAATTTCAGTCAATTCATTAACATGCTGTTCATTCTCTTCTATATTTTCTTGTTGATTAGCCTGTTCAACATTTCTTGCACCATTGTTATTATTATCATCACCATCAATACCATCAACATTTTCTACATCACTATCCATAATGTCATCAACTTCATCATCTATGTTGAACTCTGGATCTGGATCTTCAACAATCATATTTGGAAATAAAGGTGTTACGGTGCCACTGAACTTGCTTCTTTTCCTTACATTGTTAATGCTACTGAAGATAACTTCTTGCATTTGTTCCAATGGCAACTCAATCCCATCATTAGGTAAATCAGGCAATAAAGTGTTGATGATCATCTATACAAATCTGGGATAGATCAAAAACTTGTAGTTTTGTCTTGGACCAACAAAATTGCTTATCATAGCCTCAAATATCATTTTAGAAAAATTGAATCTTCTGTGTGTTGCTAGACAAACCAATGCTCTGCTAAAAACTTCACCAATCTGATCAAACGCAGCTGTTCTCAGACTCATACAGTGGATAAGCACATGGACCAAATGCCTCCATTGCTTCCTAAGCATAGTCTTAGAGGCTTTTCATCTCTAAAAATATCCTTCATAACCCATGGTCATAACAATCCTTGATACTCTTGTGTAACTCATTCTGTATGGGAAATTCGGTGAATCTCTGAAACTAAGCACCTCCCTGATCACTTGCTCAGTAATTTTGATCGTTTTCCCTCTAACTGTGCTTTCTATCTATATCTCTTTGTTTACATGACGATAAACAACATTGTTCCAGAACTCTCGAACATGGTTTTCATATACTGGAACTTGAGTAGATATTGCTGTATGAATCCTGGATCGATTCAAGAATCTAACAATCACCTCTTGACTTTTGTGTTGATGAAGTCAACCAAGCAAAGATGTTATGCCTAGGCTCGAACTTTAACTGATTCATATCCGCAATGACAAAAATCAAGTATTAGAAAATTTTGAAAATTTCTGAAATTTTACAACTCCAAACATTTCGATCGAAAACTCTGAGTCAAAATCACTTTTCAATTGAAAACTCTGAACAAATCAAACCATAATACATGACTTTTCATTTGAAAAATCCAATGATCAAAAACTACATTTCAATTGAAAACTCTGAAATTCTGAAAAATTTCCAACTTGAAACTTTATGTGACTATTACATGTAATACAAGAGCTCCACGCCTGACCGATCTCGCATGCTTTGTCTTAGCCATCTAATCCTACTCAAGATAGAACATTTATGCGACTATTACATGTATCAAATTCAGAATATAAGAGTAACCATAGGCTGCCGAATCACGGTGATCAAATGTGATTGGTTGCCCACATTACTACTCGGATTCTAAACGTTCCCCATCATACTCACACTAGCTTTCTACCTTCCACACAATGGATGCACATGCATCCCACACAATCCACACAACTCAACGCAAATACTATCAAGTCATCACATCTATCACAGTCACACACCATACATGATTACACACAAAATCACTAAACCATGCCGACACACCAAACTATCATACATAGTTACAATTAATGCTACTCCGCAATACCCAACTCACAAAACATAGTTCCACCAAATCATACCACACAACTCCTCGTAGTGTTACACTACACAATTAATACTCTAACAATTAATGTATAACTCAAAAGACGTACCTCTTGGCCCGCGATTACTCGTGGTGGCATTCGTTTCATGCTCGTCCCATTTTCAGTTTAGGTTAAGGTATTTTATTTTAGTAAAAAACACCAATTTTCTCTTAAACTTGGCTCTGATACCAACTTGTGAGGCCCCAAACCGGGCACCCTACAGTTGGATCTCATTATTGGGTATCCTCTATAAAAGTACTCATTTTATTTAATAAACATACAACGGAAGTCTTTCTAAAACAATAATTTCTATTTAATATCATTATTGTCGTTAAGTTTACCTCACGAATGCCCGCACACCAATCCGAGTAGCACCACTCCCAATCCAAGATACGTCGATCACAAAGCTCACCTGCAAAACAATCTAACGTACACACAAAGTCAACTACGCTGAGTGAGTTCTAATAGTTTAGTTTAAATAAACGTCATCACGTCACAATTAGTGTTTATCTCCACTCATGACACTTCGTTCCTAATAAAAAATAGTTTTATAAATTATTATCGTGTGGATAACCCTTGTTATCTTATGATATCCCAAAAGATCAGTACCCAAGAATCGCCCCATTTTATATTTAACTGTTAAATATAAAGTAATCGGTTTTTACGCAAGTTTTATTTATGATTAGTGTAATTATAAACTATGGGGACTTGAACTGATTAAACGTTAATCAGTTGGTAATTAAAGGTTAATTATTGAGGGTTTAAATGGTAATATGATTTACTATAAGTATAACATTATACTAAAACTCTAAGCGTAGTTTGCCCAAAGAGAAAGACACCGAGCAAGTCGGTTTCGCGAGCCACCCTCACCGGCCGCCCCATACTGCCACCGTGTCAGCCGCCGGCGACAAAGCCGACTCGCCATCATCATCCGCGACCGCTGTCGCCACCAACATGACCCGTCACCGCCGTCGCAGCCCTAGTCGGCTGGCCTCCTTGTTCGTACGAGCCGAGTACCGTGAACCGGGTTCTACCCGTTAGCCGGATCAAGTGTTTTATGTAATGATTTCGTGTGACAAGTTCGTGTGTAGTCATCTAGCATGACGTTGTTTGTACCTAAGTGTTACAACCCGATTGTTCGTCAAAGGTATAAATCCTAAACACCATATGGTTGTGTTTTTATTTATTATTATTGTTTAAACGTTGGGTAATCGGATCACTGTCGGATAAAGCTCTGATCTTTATTATCGTGTGCCATTGTTTACGCTTCTGCCATTGTAAATCTGATTTTATAAGTATTGTTTTAAATGTTAAAACTGTTGCACGATTCTGAACAGAGGTATCGGAGCCACCTTTACGCGCGTTTAGACATATTTATTTATTCTTCGATCTCTGTTTTAATTGTTAACACTTTTGTTAACTAAAATCGAACTTTTATTGTTTTGGTTGTGATTTTGTTTGATACATTGAGGCCTAGTGACCTGTGGTTATCGTTTGTCAAGTTTTGGTTTTATATTCTTTGTATTTTATTTTGGGTTATTTGGAACCCAGATGTACTAGTTAGGCTTCATTTATTTATTTATTTTTATTGTAAAAGTATATATGTTGTAAACCTAACAAGAAGAAGACTTGAATACCGGAGATTGACAAAGGACAGGGTTTGAAGATAGAGATCTTGGACAAAGTGGGAGACGTCGAGTTTATTTATTTTATTGTTGTCACACCCTGTCAGCCCCAGCGTATAATAAATTGTAAAGGTTATATAATTATATTTATATAACTTTTATAAATTAAAATGGTTTTATAATAATTATAAAATTTAATAATTTTCTCACTTTATAAAAGTTCAGGGTTTAAAATGTAATTTCTGAAACTTGTTTCTTATTAAAAATAAGTTTATTACATAAAATAATATTGCCTTAAAACCCGGGCGGGCCTGTTTTGCCAAAACCCGGAACTTCTCTCCCTCTTTCTGATCATGGGTTCGAGCCCCATTCAAACCGGTTCTACCGGTATGTTTCCCAAACTCGCGACCGAGATAGTTTCAATCGAAACTAATAACGGCAACGCGTTTAACCTAATTAAACGACCCACTAACTACAACTAATCGCATTTTTATGATCGATTTGATGAGCTACTCGTAACTGATAACACCACTACTAATCATTTATCGTGCGAGCCATTAAAGACCAAATTGGGTATAAATAACCACACTTGGTCCTCGATGAAACTCATTGCGAGCTTCTTACACTCAAATCGTGTCCAAAATCCACCTCCCAATCATAGTTTTCAGTCGACGAACGCGAGCCTGCTCTGACTACTCGTTCTCGTCATTTACGTATTCATTACAGGTACATTTTAGGTCTATGGGTTCGTTTTAACACATGGATCAAAAGCCCTATGGTATGGGCACCGATCGTCTGACCTGTCCAACAAATTAAGGGGCTAGGGTTACGGTTTGTATTTGGGGAGGAAGACGACTGGCGCTTGCGTGTTTTAATCAAATCAAAACCAAATCAGACATGGCTTAGTGCCCTGGTCTGATGGTTAGTGTGTGTGTGTGTGTGTGCAAGCGTATGACCCAGAAGTGGCACGGGTTCGAGTCTCAGCCACCGTTTCTATTTTTAACCTAACTTGTTTTACCTTTTGACACATTATTTAATATCTAAAAATTTCCAATAAAATTTCTATAAATTCTATAAATATAATTTGAAAGTTTATAAAACTGAAATTACAAAATAACATTTATCTATTTTGTTTTAATTAAAAATATATTTTAGTGTAACTAACCATTTTTATTTTGTTAAAAATCTATTAGAAAACCTTATGAATTCTTAAATAAATAAAAAAATGATTTGTTTAGCTAAATTTAATTATGTTATTTATACTAATATTCATCACACAAATTTTGAATTAATACGTAGCCATTATTAAATTCTTTAAACTTATAAACAATTATTTTTGTCAGCATAATTGTTTAAAACGCGTTTAAATACTTAAACAATTATTGTAGAAGATTATTTTATACAATGTTTAAATAAATGCATTTGAAGCCTATTTAGTTATTAACTCTTTTATAATTCTTATTAAATGAGATTATTTAAATATTTAACTAATCATTTTAATAACTAAATTTATTTATAAATTATTTTATAAATAAATTCAAATGTATTATTTTGTACCATTCCAAAATTTCATTTATTGATTATTATATAAGCTAACTACTAGATAATTGAATTCAATTAATCCTAATTAACCTTATGAATAACTTCTATTTCAATACTAATTTACAAAATATATACAAGTCCATCTTCAACCCTAAAACCCTAAAGTCTCACCATCTTGTTCAATCTATTTTAAACCTAGGATACAAATTATCTTGTAGGTTTGTTGTGAAAAATTCTCACAATATCTATTCATCTCATCAAACCCTATCATCCTTAGCTTCAATTCAAGTGAGTTCAATGCCCCCTTTCTCTTTGGGTGAAACATGTTTACATTACTATACATACAAATTCAATACATTTGTTCTCATGCTAATACTATGTGCTTTATGTCTTAAACTACTTGGCGACCATACGTGTGTTCATGTTTAGTACAATCATTAACTTGAGTTGCAAACCTAAGGTAGTACCTTTTATGATCATTTATATGGGAATCCGATTCATTACATAACACGAACCTTGGCAGGTTTTGTGTATACATCTTACTACTTTTTCAAAAGATAATCAGTTGGATTGTACCTACACTTTTCCATTTACACGGTTTGATTGTACGCTTGGAACCTTGTATGTTTTCACATTTATGCCATAGTTATGCTTTGAACATATTGAATTTCAAATACTTTTACTCAACTTTTGTTTGGTGTCAAAACCTATGTTACTCACCAACTACTTGTAGTTGACATTTACACACATGTTTCAGGTGCACCTGTTTGAGGATACTACTTGCTCACCTAGGACTTGGACCTAGTTAAATTTTAATATTGTCTTGTCTTGAACTTTTCATATTCCATTTCCTTTGTAACAGATGCTTTTAAATTGATGAATAAATATTATCATATTAAATAGATGATCATGTGCTTGTGAACAACCGTGTCAGCCCCGGCGTATAATCCGCCGCCGGCCGGGGTGTGACAATTGTTCCTTACACTGGTTCGGTTTTCGTTTGATGGCTCGAACGAAACCGGATATTGATATGTCCTAAATTATACATGTTTTGCATGCATAATAATCCCCATATTATGGTAGTAATTGATTAATAACCTTGCAATTGATACTTAAAATGTTAATATTTCACAAATGCAGGTTATTCGGTATCCCAAAGAAGAATAGAGTAAAAATCAGCTTAAAACATGAAGAAATCAAGCTTTTGGAGGACCAAACCCGAGCATTGACCCCCAAGAAGTCAAAATTGGACCACAAGAAGTCAACCAGCAGCAAAAAGACAAAAACTGGGTAGCAAGAAGGGGATGCATGGCCGTGCATCTCAATGCACGGGCGTGCATTGGCTTGTCTTGCTCCCCAAGGTACAGTACATTGTCCTGTGTACCCTGTTTGATTCCCGAGGTGTTTGCACGGCCGTGTGCATTGCTCATTCTGATGCCTATAAATAGAGGGCTTGAGTTCTTCATTCCACACACCAATTCAGAGAAAAGAACATCCATACAGACCTCGTTTGAGAGTGCATTTCGTAGTTAGAGTAGAGAGTAGTGAGCGAAGGGGTTCTTCCTCCTTGTTCCGTGATATCGCCCAGACGGTCTATAAAAACTATGAATAAAAACCTAATCTAGACTCCTAAGTAATAAATGGAAAACCTATGAAATAGACCGCACTGACAGGCAAGTGTACCTATCGAGTGTAGCACAGCTTAATGGTAAACCGGATTATCGAACCCTAGAGACATTATGAAACAAAACTAGACTCTGACACGGACTAAAGATTGATTTGGTTTGGGGGGGGGGTGTAACATTTCTGATTTTTATTAGTTCTTTTATGCAATGTAACACATTTCAAATCTGATTCTAGTGCAACGTTTTAAATTCATTCGAGCAAACAACTAAACCCTAGTTATCAATACGAATTCACAAAGATCGATTCACCTTTGTTCTAGAATCCTATATATATATATATATATATAAATATTTAGACCTATACATGTATATATACATTGATACATCACCCAAATACATAGACATATACAAAAACACAATTGACAAGTGATTCGACTCAATGTTTTAAACCCTAACACTTTGGATTGAACCTTAAAGTCACAAATTTGGCCCAAGACCAACACAAAAATCGCCTGTTTGACTTTTAAAAGTCAAACAGGGCCGAATCCTCAAAATCAAAGTCCCAATGTCGAGGGCAATCAGTAAACGGCCCAATTTCGTCCCAAACATCAAGTCAATTGGACCGATTCAAATTCAAAAGAGTTTGACTTCGCATAGTCAAACCAGTTTCAATCTCTAATAAATTCACGTAATTGACGTGTAATCAATCCCAGAAATCATGCACCAGTCAATCTCGAGTGTACCTGGACCTGTATCAAGACCCAATTCACTCTCAAATCAGTGAATTAACGCATAATCCGTCACCACGACTATTACGGTCAAATTAAAATCAAACCGGCTATTACAGACGAAATTAAACGAATTTAGTCTCTCTCACACTCGCGTATACCTCCACGCAAACTTTCCCAACCCTTGAACAAGCCGCATTGCACTTCTAGACTTCTATTGAACACCAAGAACAGTCGATCCAATTCCGTAGCCGTCTGTACTTGTTTCCCAGTCCAAACGAGTAAGTTTTAGATCGTTAGAATCGTAATCGAGTCCTGATCATTAGCCCATTATCAATTCGCGTTCATATTACGCATTGAATTCAATTGCGACTTGAGTTCATGCCGTCTTCTTGCGTTTCTTATTTGGGGATTTGAAGAATTTACATTTCGTATTTAAATTATGTTGTTTTAGTTATAATCAACGACCCACCCGGTCCGACTGGTTAAGACCATGCACCATCGGACCCGGTGGTGTGGTTTCGAAACCCATGGCCTGTTTACTTTTTGCGCACCATTTAAGAACCAAACCCAGTCCCAACTCAACTGCTTGTTAAATCAATTCAGAACCAATGAAATTACAGAACCCGCCTCCTGGTCCAGTGGTTTGTTAGTCCGGCCCACACATCACAGACCCGGTTTCAAGTCCCTATGGTCTGTTTAATTTTTAAAAACCCGTTTTAAAGCTCCAAAAATTTTATAAAAATTATTTTATAAAACCTCACAATATTTTGAATAGAATTCAACTAGATTTACAATTTTGCATAAAATCTCTATTTTTATAAATTTAATTCTCAATTTCTCAATTTAAATTATATTATTTTTTTGAATGATTTATCCATTTAATGTATAAATTTGGTGATAAAATTTTATAAATACTTTTACAAGGTTTTTATAAATTAAGTTATATTTAAAAACAAATAAGACTATACCTAAATATATATATGCTTAAATAATACATTTAAATTTTTAACTAAATTCATTTTAGCATATCTATTTCAAAGGATAAATACAAATAAATTTATTTATCATTTAAATAAATTACATTTACAAATGCACTTAGAGTTTAGATTGTATCTAAGCTTTAATTTATGAACCAATGGTATTTACATATCTTCATAAATAAATAAATAAAGTAAAAATTATTTATTTAATTTATATTTAAATAAATATAATTTTCACACTATTTTTCTCACTAAATAAATAGATAATAATTATTTAATTTATTTAGTTACTCAAACCCAAACCCTAATTATTCTAAGATTATTCATTTCAATTTCTCCTTTTATAAAACACCCGTTTTAAGTACAAACCACAAACACAACCCTTCGTACACATGTCCAATTCAATCCTAGACTTAGGCAAAGACTATTATACACATTATTAATTTAAATCCATATACTTTACACACCAGGTTAACGTGGTGAGTTACATGGATCACTTTGCTACCTAGTCTCTCGTGCTAGCTACACTTTAATTCAAGTGAGTATTACATAGCCCCTTTTCACACTTTTACACTTTTTGGGGTGAAACACGAACTCTATACATACAATTGTTTACATTTACACAAACTACACAAACACAAATCCTCTTTACATTCATGTGTGCAAATTTGAGCTTTATGTTTGAGTACTAGGTGTGTTAACTGTTTGTGTGCAATTTATGTGCAATCATTAACTATTCAAGTCGACGGTTAACAATGATAGATCTATTGAGTCTGACAAACCCACCCAGATTGGGGTGATTGTTATCGACAACACAATTTGCATGCTAGTTACAAAGGTTTGATTGTACTTTTGTTACACAACAGTTGCTCCCCATAAATGCCTTATTTTATCATGTTATGTATGGATTTGTTTTATTCACATCTATATACTATCTATGTACAAACCTATGTATGCTCACCAACTTTTTAGTTGACCTTATTTTATTCATGTTTCAGGTGCTAATACGTGATTTGATCAAGACTTGTTACACATTGGTTTTGGGACTTAGTTAATTTTAATTCAAGAACAATTTGTATTTCAATTATGTACTTTTGAACTTGGTTGTGTTTGATTTGTTTGAAATGAAATTTGATGATTAATATATTGCTATCTAGTCAACCTTGTGCTTATGAACAGTCTAAATGTCCCGCCCCGATGTATTCCGCCGTCGGTTGGGGTGTGACAGATTGGTATCAGAGCTTTGGTTATAGGGAACTAGGTTATTAGACACCCTTGACCAAGACTATAACTTTAGGACACCTACTTATGCCATTCTTCATGATTATGTGATATGTGCTACATGCTATGTGTTACATGCTTACTATGTTAATTATTATTTCATTTTGATTCCTTATTTGTTAAAATTCATGACTTATTAGACTATACTTAAATAATAAATTAAATAAACAATATCCCTACCCATACCCTAAGCCTCATAACCTTCCTACTTCTCTGTCATCATCATCATAGCATGTGGAAACTTCATAGATCTAAATCTATAAAATTTCTTTAATTCCTCGTTAAGGTTTTAAACTTTGTTAATTATTAGAGGACACGTGCAATCTGGAAGGGTGACACCTGTATTCTGGTTTTCTGTCTAGGAAAACATTTCGTATATATCCCAATCAACCGAGGGACCCGTATGCTTTCCTGGGAATTCCCGGGATGAGTGTTTACTTATAGGCTAAAGCATGTCTCCTTGAAAGTTATATGAATTAAATTAACCTTAATGTGTCATAGTATTCAAGTGATTATGTCACACTTTGAGTACAATCCAAACTATGATTAACTATTTAATTTATTATCTTACCTTATTTAAATTCAATCAAATTTCATAAGTTCTTACATCTTTTCTTGTCTTGTGCAAATTTGTAGAATGCCTCCCCGTCGTGCTACCGTGACCAACGACAACACCGACATTGCTGCTATCCTTGCACAACTTGTAACTCAACTCACCCAAGCTAATGGAGCCATAAATGGTACCCATGGAACTAATGGTGGTGGTGGTGCCAACCCACCACCATGCACCTTCAAGCACTTCAATTCGTGTAATCCTCTTAAGTTCTATGGTACCGAGGGAGCATCAGGACTCCTTCAATGGTTTGAGAGTATTGAGGGCACCTTCCTTAATAGTGACTGCCCCGATAACCTTCGTGTTCGTCATGCCACCAGTGTCTTTCAAAAATGGGCACTCACGTGGTGGAATGGGGAAAGAAGAACTAGAGGCATGGAGGCAACAATGGCCTTACCATGGGATGAGGTTAAGAGACTAATGACCGAAGAGTTCTGTCCTCGGAATGAGGTGAAAAAACTGGAATCTGAGTTTTGGGATCTTGCCCAAGAAAGTGGTGAGAGTCTGTCCTATACAATTCGGTTCCATGAGTTGAGTCTCCTTGTGCCCCATATGGTCACACCTTTATCCCGTTGCATTGAGAAGTACATTGGTGGATTACCTAGGAAGATTCAGGATACTGTCTTAGGGAGAAATCCCGCAACACTCGAAGATGCTATCCGGTTATCTGCTACTTTGACCGACAAGCACGTGAAAGCATGGACTCTGATTAGAAAAGGCACCAAGAAAGTTCCCGACACCGCAACCCCTCCTTCACACAACAAAGAAGCTAAAACTGAACCTTGCCACAATAATAAGAAAAGAAAGGCTAAGAATTATGCTATGGTCATTCCTGCTATCCCTGTTAACCAAGTTGCTCCCATGGCTCAAGCACCAGTCAAGAAGCCATATGTTGGGATCTACCCACTCTGCGCCACATGCAATTATCACCACCTCCAAAACATTCCCTACCGCCTTTGCACCCACTGTGGGAAATATGGCTATACGGTCAATGTTTGTAGAGCCAAGGCACTTGCAGGTCAAGTCAACCTACCAACCAGCAAGTGGCTAATCAAGGTGTTCCCGCTTTTGCAAACGGGCGTACTTGTTATGAATGTGGCAACCTAAATCATTTCTGTGACCAGTGCTTGAAGTTCATCAATGCTAAACAAGGCAGAGCTAGTGAGCGTGCTTTCAACATAAACGCAAATGAAGCTCAGGCCAACAATGATGTGGTCAACGGTACGTTCCTTGTTAAGAGTCAATATGCCTCCATTTTATTTGATACCGGTGCAGATAAAAGTTTTGTGTCACTTACTTTGAACCATTACTTGCAAAAACGCGATCCAAATTAGAGAAAACCTTCACCGTCGAAGCAGCAAATGGTGACTCTCTTACAATTGACTCCGTTATCCATGACTGCTCTCTAGAAATTAATGATCCTACATTTCCAATCAACCTCGTACCAATGCCACTAGGAAGTTTTGATATCATCATAGGAATGGATTAGCAGTCGAATCACCATGCCGATGTCATCTGCTTTGAGAAGTGCATCCGAATACCCCTTCCGTTAGGAGAAACGTTAAGAGTCTTTGGTGAAAAACCTTGCAAAGGACTCAAGTTAATGTCATGCACTACCGCGAAAAAGTACTTACGAAAGAAGTACAAAGCCTTCTTAGCCCATTTTGTTCAAAAGGATGTCAAAGAGAAGAGTATTCAAGACATCCCCATTATCCGAGACTTTCCTGAAGTATTCCCCGAAGACTTATCCAGTCTTCCACCCGTTCGACAAGTATAATTTCGCATTGACCTTGTACCCGGAGCTAACCCCGTGGCTAGAGCTCCATATCGTCTTACACCTTCTGAAATACAAGAGCTTGCAAGTCAACTCCAAGAGCTCTCCGACAAGGGCTTCATCCGTACAAGTCATTCACCATGGGGTGCACCCGTCTTATTCGTCAAAAAGAAGGATGGATCATTCCGCATGTGTATTGACTACCGCGAACTCAACAAGCTTACCATCAAGAACCGTTATCCATTGCCTAGAATTGATGATCTCTTTGATCAACTTCAAGGCTCTACTTGTTTCTCGAAGATTGATCTTCGATCTGGTTATCACCAACTCAGTGTAAAGAGGAAGATATTCCAAAGACTGACTTCCGAACAAGGTATGGTCACTACGAGTTTATGGTCATGCCTTTTGGGTTAACCAATGCACCCACGGTTTTCATGGACCTCATGAATCGTGTGCGCAAACTGTATCTTGACAAATTCGTGATCGTCTTTATTGATGATATCTTAATCTACTCCAGGACTAAAGCCGATTATGAGCAACATCTTAGGTTGGTTTCGGACTTCTTGAGGAAGGAGCAACTATATGCCAAGTTCTCCAAATGTGAATTTTGGCTAAAGGAGGTTCAATTCCTGGGTCATATCGTCAACGAAAAGGGAATTCATGTTGACCCTGCTAAGATCGAAGTTGTTAAGAATTGGAATGCCCCTAAGACCCCACCGAAGTTCGTTCATTTCTAGGTCTTGCGGGATATTATCGTCGTTTCATTTCAAATTTCTCTAAGATTGTTGTCCCCCTCACCACTTTGACACACAAGGGTAAACCATATGAATGGGGACCAAAGCAAGAAGAAGCTTTACAAACCCTCAAACAAAAGTTTTGCCATGCTCCTATTTTGACTCTCCCTGATGGGAATGACGATCTAGTTGTCTACTGTGATGCCTCTAACCAAGGTCTCGGTTGTGTTCTCATGCAACGAGGCAAGGTGATCGCTTATGCATCAAGGCAACATAAAATTCAAGAGAAGAATTATACGACGCACGATCTCGAATTCGGTGCGGTCGTATTCGCATTGAAGATTTGGAGACATTACCTTTATGGCACAAAATGTGTGGTGTTCACCGACCACAAAAGTCTCCAACATATCTTCACCCCAAAAGAACTCAATATGAGGCAACGACGTTGGGTTGAACTCCTTAACAACTATGACTGCGAGATTCGTTACCATCCCTGCAAAGCGAATGTTGTAGCCGACGCTTTGAGTTGTAAGGACCATGTGATGCTTCATTGTGTCCGAATTCAAACCGACATTCAAAATCGTATCCTAGAAGCTCAACACGTCTTGGTCACCGAGGGTAACATGTACGACGAAATGTCATGTGGTGTTGAACTTCAGCTTGAATCTAAAACCAATCACTTACTTTATTACTTGAACTGTATTTGGGTTCCCGATTGCGATGACCTCCATGCATTTCTCATGAACGAGGCTCACAAGACTCGTTATTCTATTCATCCTGGTGCAGATAAAATGTACCAAGACCCTTCGCCAACAATATTGGTGACCTGGTATGAAGAAAGACATTGCTCTCTATGTTGCCAAATGTCTAACTTGTTCCAAAGTCAAGGCCGAGCACCAACGTCCTTCCGGTTTGCTTGAACAACCGGAAATTCACGTGTGGAAATGGGAAAATTTAGCTATGGACTTCATTACCAAAATCCCTCGCACCTCAAGTGGTTATGATAGCATCTGGGTGATCATTGACCGCCTCACCAAATCTGCTCACTTCTTGCCTATCCGTGAAGGCTATTGGGTTGAGAAATTGGCCCGAATTTACGTTGACGAAATTGTGAGTCGTCACGGTGTCCCACTAAACATAATTTCCGATAGAGATGCTCGTTTCACCTCCCGTTTCTGGCAATCCCTCCAAACTGCTCTTGGTATACGATTGGATTTGAGCACGGCTTACCATCCCCAAACTGATGGTCAGACTGAGCGTACAATCCAAACTCTTGAGGACATGCTTAGAGCATGTGTAATTGATTTTGGTGGCAATTGGGATTCACATCTATCCCTAATTGAGTTCTCTTACAACAATAGCTACCACACAAGTATCAACATGGCCCCATTTGAAGCTCTCTACGGTCGTAAGTGCTGTTCTCCTATCTGTTGGAACGAGATTGGCGAAGCACAAATCACCGGTCCCGAGCTAATTCAAGAAACATCCGACAAGATCATTCAAATCCGTGAAAACATTCGAGTAGCGAGGAGTCGGTAAAAGAGTTATGCCGACAAATGACGAAAACCCTTGGAATTCCAAGTCGGTGGCCTTGTTCTTCTAAAGGTGTCTCCGTGGAATGGTGTGATCCGTTTTGGAAAGAAAGGCAAGTTAGCACCTCGCTATGTGGGTCCATTCAAGATCCTTGAAAGGATAGGGAAAGTGGCTTACAAACTCGAGTTACCTCCATCACTTGGCAATGTGCATCCTACATTTCATGTGTCCAATCTAAATAAATGTCTTGCTGACGAGAATCTCCATATACCTCTTGATGACGTGCGCAATGATGAAACGATGCACTTCGTTGAGAGACCCATAGAGATTATGGATCGTGAAATCAAACAACTCAAGCGAAGCCGTATCCCTATTTTCAAAGTTCATTGGGAATCTAAGCGTGGACGAGAGTTTACTTGGGAATGTGAGGACCAAATGAAGCTCAAGTACCCGCACCTTTTTCCTGATACAGTCGCCTCGACTAGCTAAATTTCGGGACGAAATTCCCTAAACAAGGGGATACTGTAACATTTCTGATTTTAATTAGTTCTTTTATCCAATGTAACACATTTCAAATCCGATTCTAGTGCAACGTTTTAAATTCATTCGAGCAAACAACTAAACCCTAGTTATCAATACGAATTCACAAAGTTCGATTCACCTTCGTTCTAGAATCCCTATATATATATATATATATATATATATATTTAGACATATACATGTATATACACATTGATACATCACCCAAATATATACACATATACAAACACACAATTGACAAGTGATTCGACTCAATGTTTTAAACCCTAACACTTAGGATTGAACCTTTAAGTCACAAATTTGGCCCAAGACCAACATAAAAATCGCCTGTTTGACTTTTAAAAGTCAACAGGGCCGAATCCTCAAAATCAAAGTCCCAATGTCGACCCAAGCGATTCCAGTGGGTTTCCATCTCGGGGGCAATCAGTAAACGACCCAATCTCGGCCCAAACATCAAGTCAATTCGACCGATTACGCGGCTAATTCAAATTCAAAAGAGTTTGACTTCGCTTAGTCAAACCTGTGTCACTCTCTAATCAATTCGCGTTCATATTACGCAACGAATTCAATTGCGACTTGAGTTCATGCCGTGTTCTTGCGTTTCTTATTTGGCGATTTGAAGAATTTACATTTAGTATTTAAATTATGTTGTTTCAGTTATAATCAGCAACCCACCCGGTCCGACTGGTTAAGACCATGCACCATCGGACCCGGTGGTGTGGGTTCGAAACCCACGGCCTGTTTACTTTTTGCGTGCCATTTAAGAGCCAAACCAAGTCCCAACTCAGCTTCTTGTCAAATCAATTCAGAACCAACGAAATTATAGAACCCGCCTCCTGGTCCAGTGGTTTGTTAGTTCGGCCCACACATCACAGACCCGGGTTCGAGTCCCTGTGGTCTGTTTAATTTTTAAAAACTCGTTTTAAAGCACCAAAAATTTTATAAAAATTATTTTATAAAACCTCACTATATTTTGAACAGAATTAAACCAGATTTACAATTTTTGCATAAAATCTCTATTTTTATAAATTTAATTCTCAATTTCTCAATTTAAATTATATTATTGTTTTGAATGATTTATCCATTATTGTATAAATTTGGTGACAAAATTTTATAAATACTTTTACAAGGTTTTTATAAATTCAAGTTATGTTTAAAAACAAATAAGACTATACCTAAATATATATGTGCTTAAATAATACATTTAAATTTTTAACTAAATTCATTTTAGCATATCTATTTCAAAGGATAAATACAAATAAATTTATTTATCATTTAAATAAATTACGTTTACAAATGCACTTAGAGTTTAGATTATATCTAAACTTTAATTTATGAACCAATGGTATTTACTTATCTACATAAATAAATAAATAAATAAAGTAAAAATTATTTATTTAATTGATATTTAAATAAATATAATTTTCACACTATTTTTCTCACTAAATAAATAGATAATAATTATTTAATTTATGTAGTTACTCAAACCCAAACCCTAATTATTCTAAGACTATTCATTTCAATTTCTCATTTTATAATGTGACAATCCAGACTTTTCATGCTAACTCAGTTAGCAAATCCAGTCAAATCTTAACTATCCACTAAGTCCAGGGACTAATTCTGTCATTTTTCAAACCCTAACTACAAGGACTAATTGTGTAATTAGACAAAACTCAATTCTAGTTGACTTTGAAAGTCGAAATTCAAATAATCCTTATTCCTGTTGACTTTTGGAAGTCAAACCAGCTCATTCTTAACTTATCTCAAACCCTAAGGACTTATCCTACTAATTTCAAAACCCTAACTCAGAGATCTTAGGGATTAAGTATGTAATTAATCCATTTTCAATTTGGTTGACTTTAGAAAGTCAAACCGAATGTTCTTAGCTCAAACCCAAATTCTAAACCCGAAATTCGTGTGAAATAGTAACTGATGTGCACATTGAAGTCATGAACGATCGTTATTACAGTTTTAATTACCATCATTGTGTCGAATTAATCCCATTATTGAGTATTAAAGTCCTAACCGTCGACATGATGAGTAAATACCATCTAATTCATCAAATTTGTATACCAATTTATGAATTGACCGTCTGCACACCTAAATCGAGTCACACAGAGCTTGTTAAACCATCTACTTTGGTCGGAGACTAAGCTGCAGTAGCCGGAGATCAAACCACGCAAGCCTCGACTGTGTTTTAGTCGATCTCCACCATCCCTACATCGTTTCAGGTAACCAAATACACTATTAGAATCGTTTCCATACCTTGCGTGAAAGCCCTAACCTAATTGAGGCTTTCACTATAGAATTTGTCATGAACCCGAATCTAGGGTTCATCACAGACAAGTTTAGTCGAACCCTTCAATTCAATATCAATTAAAGAAATTGAACACATCATTAGACCCGCCTCAATGTTTACATTGAAAGCCCTATCAAACCCAGGGCTTATGACATTGAATTGATGATGAACCGATTCTAGGGTTCATCATGTTCTTCGGTTTATTCGAACTCCGATCTAAACTCAACCATAATCAGATTAAATTATACCAACAGTTTCGCATGGTTCTAATTAGTAAAAGCCCTATGAATCCAACGTCTTTCAATATCAAAATCGATCAAATCAATTCCTTGTTCATGAACTAGGGTTTCGAGATTTCAATCAGATAATTAATCAACCTAAACACAGTGTTTTCACAATTAAACTCATACATGGGTTCGTATACCACTGATGAACCAAAGCCCTATGGTTCCTTGGACGATCGCGTCCGTATTCAGAGGTTTGGGGAGCGATTTTGGTTTGGATTTGCGTTAAAAGGAATAACACTATGGGCGTGATCGTTAAAAGCATTTTTGTAACATCTAGGATTTTCGGGCCATAAATTTTCTTTAGTCATTTCAATTTATAAACAGTTGAAGTCCTATACTTATTCGAATTTAAAAATATTACAATAAAAATTACTTTAGCATACAAAATTTTTTCCTACATATTATCTCCTTATTATATATATATATATATATATATATTGGACATAATTATTTTACGTACGAAAGTAAAGTTTATAAAACTTTTCAAAGCATGTTTAATTGTAAATATATGCACGCGCATATTTACAATTTAAATAAACAAGTTTGAACCCCCTGCTACTCACTTTGAACCCTCATCCATAAATTCAAACCCATTAACCTCAACCTTGACCCTATTCATTTCAAATTGATGTATTTTGACTTTAAAAGTCAAAATACCCAAAATTGTGCAAAACCTAAACTATTTTCAACCAATTGCTGTTGTTGTGGACTTCCCATCTATACATAATCGTTATTCAAAGTTTCAATTTGATCAAGCTTGGCCTAACATTTGAATTTTGAACACACTTGACTTTCCCGAGTCAAACATAGCAAAATTAGCAGGGAATCGATGGAATTGATTCACGTTAATCGCCGCAAATCACGCGCAGTCTGTTTCAGAGGGAATACTAGCCTAAAACACGACTCAATTCACTCAAAATAATCTAAATAACGCGTAATTCGTTTCCTCCGCTGTCCCCAACTAATCCGTCCGAAAAATTGATTAGTTAATATGAAATCAATCGAATCAATCCATTCTCACACCATCGCACAACTCATTAGAAACTCCCTCCATCCTCAATTGATTCTCATTTCACCTCTGCAACTCAATCGAGCATCAAGATACGCGTCCCTGCCACACTAGCCGTCGGCCCTCTGTACTCAACCATTTCAGGCAAGATCAATGCCAATAAACTCGTCTTGATTCATAGAATGAAAGCCCTATCAATTCGAGCTTGTAATTGTTCTCGAACACATCTATTTGAAGGGCTAGGGTTCAGGTTGTGTAATGGGGACGAAGGGGCGTTCGGGGCAGTATGTTTTCATTTTAACAATTCAATCTTTGTTAAGGCAATTGCCCAGTTATGCTGGTTAAGTCACTTGACTCATACAAGGAAGGTCGCGGGTTCGAGTCCTAGCCCCGCACCTTTCCTTTTTCGGGTATTTTGAAACTCGGTTCGCTCGTGCCTGCTATTTAACTTCTAACGAAACCGGGTTATCACACGGTTGGCTTCCTGGCCTAGTGGTTTGTGCACTTGGGATTTCCAGATTCAGACCCGGGTTCGACCCTACGCATTCTTTTTTTAAAACTGTTTTAAAAAGCTCCGAAAATGTTATAAAAATTATTTTTATAAATCCTATATTTACTAGAACAAAATTCGACCAGATTTTCAATTTTTTTTTGCATAAAATCTCTATTTTTATAGATTTAATTCTAAATTGCTCAATTTGAATTATATTATTATTTATTTATTTATTTTGAGTAATTTGTTCATTTAATGTAAAAATTGGGTGACAAAATTTTATAAATACTTTACAAGGTTTTATAAAATTTAAGTTATATATTTAACACTAATAAAATTACATCTAAATATATATAGTTTTATATGCTTAAATAATACATATAAATTTTTAACTAAATTTATTTTAGCATATCCATTTTTCAATGATAAATAAATAAGTAAATTTTTTTTTTATATAAATTACATTTACAAGACACACTTAGAATTTAATTATATTTAAGATTTATTTCCTGAATCTATATTAATTACATACTTGTATAAATAAATAAATAAAGTAACAATTATTTATTTAATTTATATCTAAAATTGTTTATTTAGTTTATATTTAATTAAACATAATGACAACCCTATTTTTACTAAATAAATAACTAACAGTCATGTGATTTATTTAGTTATTCAAACCCAAACTCTAACTTCAATCATTTTAAACTATTCATTTCAAACTTTCGTTTTATAAAAAAAACATCTATCCAAGTACAAACCAAAACACCACCTACAACTTCAAATCCCTTGTGCTTATTCATTTAAATCATAGTCTTAGAAATAGATTTTTGTACACATTATTAATTCAACATACACTACACATTAGGTTAACATTGTGAGATTTCAAGTAGGGATAGAAATGGGTCGGGTTCGGGTCGGGTATTGGTAATCCCAAACCCATACCCGATTATAAATTCTTACCCCATACCTGGCCCGTTACCCGTCGGGTTTGTGTCGGGTAAATACCCATCAGGTTCCGGGTAAACCCGCGGGTATTGGGTATACCCAATAATATCGGATATCGGGCATACACATGGGCACGGGCATACCCGCGGGTATCGGCTGAATAAAAAATTGAGTCAATACAATACTATTCTTACAAAAATTGAGTCAATACGATATCTATTTCTTGAAGATCCAATGAGTGGCAACGATTCCAGGGAGAGAATTAGGGCTTGCTCTTTGAGGTCAGGTTCTTGTTCTTGCACCCAAATACCCAAGATATGACTGAGTCTTGAGGTTGGGTTTCAGAGAGGGAATTAGGGCTAGGAAGTGGCAACGATTTTATTATTACAATATTAGACTTTGGATTTGGGATTTTAGGGAAGGAGGAAGGAAACACTGAAAGTAAAAAACAATTACTTTTCATCTGGGAAAAAGAAGCATATTAATTAGAAAGCTTTTGAAAAACCAAACTAATTAATTAATTATGTATCTTAAATAAAAAGAAAAAAATAAGATATATAACTAAAAATATTGCGGGTATCCCATCGGGTAATCGGGTATACAAATACCGGGTAATCGGGTCGGGTTTCACTTAATACCATACACGTACCCGAACCCGATATTTTAACAAAAATCAATCCCATACCCGCCCCGTGACCCGAATACCAGGCCCGTTACCCGACCCGAATGCTTCGGGTGTCGGGTTTTCCCATCAGGTTCGGGTGTTTCTGCCATCCCTAATTTCAAGGATCATTTTGCTATCTAGTCTCATGTTAGCTACGCCTTTTGAATCAGGTGAGTTTTACATAGCCTCTTTTTCCACTATTTTACATTTTGGGGTGAAACATGATCACAATATTACAATGACTTACACAAACTACACAATACAGATCCACTTTACAATTTGTGTGCAATTTGAGCTTTATGTTTGAGTGCTAGGTGTGTTAACTGTTTGTGTGCTATTACATGTACAATCATTAACTATACAAGCCGACGGTTAACAATGATAGATCTATTGAGTCTGACAAACCCACCCAGGTTGGGGTGATTGTTACCGACAACACAATTTTGCATGCTAGTTACAAAGGTTTGATTGTACTCTTGGTTACACAATAGTAACTCCCCATAAATGCCTTATTAATCATGACTTGTATGGATTTGTTTACACACAGCACTTTGATGCTATCTAGAGTCAAAACCTATGTATGCTCACCAACTTTTTAGTTGACCTCGTTTTCATCATGTTTCAGGTACAAAAGTTTGAGTTGATCAAGTTACTACACTTAGGTTGTGGACCTAGTTAATTGAAACAAATGAATTTGTTTTGTATTTCCAATATTCTTGTATTGTTGTATATGGAAATTGTGAATGGAAATGTAAAGTTTTAATATATAAAATTTTAGTCAACCATGTGCTCATGAACAGTCTACATGTCCCGCCCCGACGTTTCCGCCGTCGGTTGGGGTGTGACAGATTGGTATCAGAGCCTTGGTTATAGGGAATTAGGTTATTAGACACTCTTGACCTAGACTATAACCTTAGGACACCCATACTATGCCATGCTATTACGTGTTACATGATTACTTTTTATGTGAATATTTTACATGTTATACTAAGTAATTGCACTACATGATACAATACTTAATAGTTTATGTGTCACACTACTTGATAACTCTTGTGCTTACATTAATTTCCATCTACATGCTACCTATGTGTTTCACTAAGTGCTATCCTAAGTTTTAAACACACACACATACACACCAAATTCTTCGTACACCTTTGAACTCACACACATGATACCATCATCACTTTTGAACAAAGACTTAAACTATTGGGACTAATAACCATTAATAATAAACTAAGAAGCCCATCTATCCTCTAAGAATAAGAAGTCCACTGAAATGCATAAACCTTACTTTCGGGCCACAAGGCCCAGTACACAATAATTCTCATCATGACCATGAGCCCAACAATGGTGTTATTAATACATGATGGCTGGAAGAGTATGTAAGCCCATGAGGGATTCTGGCTAAGGAAAGACAGGGTACTTAAGTGTGTCTTAGTGACCCACCCCTCTTTCCTGGGAACTCTCCTCAAGGATGCATTGCTTATAGGTTAAGTGTATTTCTAAAATACTATTGTGAAGACTCGGTGTTATGACTAGTCTAACTCTAAACCTACGAGAACTCTTATATTTAACACTCAGTATTTCATTACCACTTACAACCTTTTCATTTTTTCTCTGCTACACATGGACTCCTACTCTCCTTCCTCCCCAGTATACCGTCCCGGAGCAGAATCTGACTTGGAAGAAGACAGCAGATCACCCGTGTATCGGTCACCACCACTCCCAGCTGCCAGGCCAAGATTTGATGTAAGGGCAGATTGGGCTAGGAACACCGGCCCAAGACTTCGAACACCTAGATCGCCCCCACTAAGAGACCCGTATCTTGTGCCTGACCCGTACCATCCTAACCCTTGGGTAAGGCGTACCATGGCACCCACTAGCGCTATGGGAATTCCAATCGATGACATTCACCAATATGTGAGGACCTCAGAGTTCGAGAGGCAAAGGATGAAGCAAGAGGTAATGCACGACTTGTAAGGACAAAGAATGGATAGCCTAGCAAACCAATTAGGGTACCAAAAGGAATTAATCTCCATCCTCGAAAAAGAAATACTGGAGCATCGCACGGAGACAGCTAGAGCTGAAGTTAGATCGGCTACCCGAGTGACCATTGCGGTGCTCGTCTTGGGAATTATTCTCCTCCTAGTGGAAAGCTACAAGAGACGTTAACAAAATTATTTATTGTCTTTAAATTTTCAGTTTGAGAACCATTTCCCTATGTTTTGAGTAATGTTTAACATTTCAGCATTTAATCAATTCTATGTATTTCAACTCTAAAGTTATTATTCATTGATCTGACCCGTTGAGTGTGAATCACACCCATCATATTTCCATCAAAACCTTTCAAGTATTACCCTCTTCATTCAGCACAATTTAGTACACTACCGACAATCTCTTTCGTAAACAAATCACCCTATTATATTTAATCAAGCTCGTTAATTTGTTCAAAGAGTTTATCAAACTTTTAGAGGGTATCAGAAATATAAATTTTTCCATAAACGTTTTCACTTTATAAGGGAACTTAATACAACCTATTTTATAAAATATATATATATATATTATTCCAAATTAACAAATAATTATGATTCACTCGTTAAAGTATTTAATTATAAACCTTGGCTAAATTAATATACAATTACTTGTTAGAGACAATAATTCATATTAAAAATATTCTCTTATTAATAATTGAAAATTTAAATTAAAAGATTTTTTTTCCTATAAATTGTTTATTTATTTAGATTATTTAACCCAATAGTTTCATTACTTTATATATCTACAACCAAGATCAATTTACAATTTCATATTTTCAAACAAAGATCAGTATTTGTAAACACATTCCCTGAATGTTTTCAGAACCTCCTCGTTATCTTTCGCTTACCACTTCAAGAGACGACCCATTTCGCGTAAACGATTAACCATCTCTATAAACCTCAACGAGAATTAAAGAGCTAGAACCTAACTACCACATCCCACACGAACATAAACCAACACGCTGCTCCGCAACACCTGATCACACGCAAAACTCGTTAGTATATGTCACACAGAATCCAATAACTTACGTATGCACGTTCACAAGATACACGTCACGATCACATAATACATGAAACTTAGTTGTTTGCAATATACATGGTACATAACAATTGATTGTTTTATATACAATACTTGGTTGACCATATTGAACATGAAAGATTATTTGTTTACAAAATACATGATACTAGATTTTAACACCATACATGAAATTCATTTCTTGCAATACACATGATACTACATTGTTTACATTACACGTGAAAGCCTGTTGATTTACAAAATACATGTTGTCAAGTTGCTCACATTACAAACCTATTCGATTTCAAGCTACATTACGCTAGACCATACATGAAACTTGTGTGTTTACACTATACACGAAACTTAGTTGATTACGATTGTTGCAATTGATTGATCACATTATACACAAAGAATGGTCATACACTTTGTTCACCAGAGCTGTAAGCTATAACACATCGAAGCTACTCGGGGTTTGACGTATTCTTGTTCAAACACGAGGAAGTTGTAACACTTTAAAACAACTCGGTTTGACGTATTCTTGTTCAAACACGAGTAAGCTATGAAACTTTATGTCATACTACTTTATTTCCCTTTAGTTGCTAACTGACTTGCCTATTTAAGGACATAGTTACTTATTAGCAACTCATATGTGAAAACAATAGACATGAACTAAGTGAATTTGTGCCCCTTTTTCCCCGCATACAACGGAAGGATCTATACGGATCATGCGATGATTTGAGTAATTACGGGTGCACACGGAATTATAAAAATCAGCGCATGGAAAACATAGTGAATTCTATCGTGTGTTATGACCTAAAACCTATCGTGATATATAACAACGAAACTAATGTGATATGACAAGGGCATGGTGGATACGCCGATGGTACTTCCTATATATAAGTGCTCTATCATATTATCAGAAGTAGCGTTGTTCGTGTCACGTGAAGTTTTATGTTATTCTGACCTAGACCAAAGTTCGTGAAGTCTCTTACCCATTGACAATTCCTGAACATGTTAGATTGCATCTTAAACAAACCCTAATCATCAATTTACGTCAAATCCAACCCAAGTAATGCATTGCACCTTTAGATCCTTCAACGGATCTCTTCTTAACTCTCTGGAAACTAAAGTCCTCTGATATCATTCATACTTAACTTGAGCATTGAACCTTAATCTTGTTAGCTATCAGACTCCACGTACTAGCGATCAAAACTCAAACTCACTTCCTTGCCAATTCAATAGTCTCCACTAATTTCGGACGAAATTCATTTAACATGGGGAGACTGTAACATCCAGGATTTTCGGGCCATAAATTTTCTTTAGTCGTTTCATTTTATAAACACTTGAAGTCCTATACTTATTCGAATTTAAAAATATTACAATAAATATTACTTTAGCATACAAAATTTTCGCCTACATATTATCTCCTTATTATATATATATATATATATTGGACATAACTATTTTACGTACGAAAGTCAAGTTTATAAAACATTTTCAAAGCATATTTACAATTTAAATAAACAAGTTTGAACCCCCTGCTATACACTTTGAACCCTCATCCATAAATTCAAACCCATTAACCTCAACCTTGACCCTATTCATTTCAAATTGATGTATTTTGACTTTAAAAGTCAAAATACCCAAAATTGTGCAAAACCTAAACTATTTTCAACCAATTGCTGCTGTTGTGGACTTCCCATCTATACATAATCGTTATTCAAAGTTTCAATTCGATCAAGCTTGGCCTAACATTTGAATTTTGAACACACTTGACTTTCCCGAGTCAATCATAGCAAAATTAGCAGGAAATCGATGGAATTGATTCACGTTAACCGGCGTAAATCACGCGCAGTCTGTTTCAGAGGGAATACTAGCCTAAAACACGACTCAATTCACTCGAAATAATCTAAATAACGCGTAATTCGTTTCCTCCGCTGTCCCCAACTAATCCGCCCCAAAAATTGATTAGTTAAGATGAAATCAATCGAATCAATCCATTCTCACACCATCGCACAACTCATTAGAAACTCCCTCCATCCTCAATTGATTCTCATTTCACCTCTGCAACTCAATCGAGCATCAAGATCCGCGTCCCTGCCACACTAGCCGTCGGCCCTCTGTACTCGACCATTTCAGGCAAGATCAATGCCAATAAACTCGTCTTGATTCATAGAATGAAAGCCCCATCAATTCGAGCTTGTAATTGTTCTCGAACACATCTATTTGAAGGGCTAGGGTTTGGGTTGTGTAATGGGGACGAAGGGGCGTTTGGGGCTGTATGTTTTCATTTTAACAATTCAATCTTTGTTAAGGCAATTGCCCAGTTATGCTGGTTAAGTCACTTGGCTCATACAAGGAAGGTCGCGGGTTCGAGTCCTAGCCCCGCACCTTTCCTTTTTCGGGTATTTTGAAACTCGGTTCGCTCGTGCCTGCTGTTTAACTTCTAACGAAACCGGGTTATCACACGGTTGGCTTCCTGGCCTAGTGGTTTGTGCACTTGGGATTTTCAGATTCAGACCCGGGTTCGACCCGGGCAGATCGCATTCTTTTTTTAAAACTGTTTTAAAAAGCTCCGAAAATGTTATAAAAATTATTTTTGTAAATCCTATATTTACTAGAACAAAATTTGACCAGATTTTCAATTTTATTGCATAAAATCTCTATTTTTATAGATTTAATTCTAAATTGCTCAATTTGAATTATATTATTATTATTATTATTTTTTTGAGTAATTTGTTCATTTAATGTATAAATTGGGTGACAAAATTTTATAAATACTTTACAAGGTTTTATAAAATTTAATTTATATATTTAACACTAATAAAATTACATCTAAATATATATAGTTTTATATGCTTAAATAATACATATAAATTTTTAACTAAATTTATTTTAGCTTATCCATTTTTCAATGATAAATAAATAAGTAAATTTATTTATTTTTTTTATATAAATTATATTTACAAAACACACTTAGAATTTAATTATATTTAAGATTTATTTCCTGAATCTATATTAATTACATACCTGTATAAATAAATAAATAAAGTAACAATTATTTATTTAATTTATATCTAAAATTGTTTATTTAGTTTATATTTAATTAAACATAATGACAACCCTATTTTTACTAAATAAATAAATAACAGTCATGTGATTTATTTAGTTATTCAAACCCAAACTCTAACTTCAATCATTTTAAACTATTCATTTCAAACTTTCGTTTTATAAAAAAAAAACATCTATCCAAGTACAAAACAAAACACCACCTACAACTTCAAATCCCTTGTGCTTATTCAATTAAATCATAGTCTTAGAAATAGATTTTTGTACACATTATTAATTCAACATACACTACACATTAGGTTAACATTGTGAGATTTCAAGGATCATTTTGCTATCTAGTCTCGCGTTAGCTACGCCTTTTGAATCAGGTGAGTTTTACATAGCCCCTTTTTTCACTATTTTACATTTTGGGGTGAAACATGATCACAATATTACAATGACTTACACAAACTACACAATACAGATCCACTTTACAATTTGTGTGCAATTTGAGCTTTATGTTTGAGTGCTAGGTGTGTTAACTGTTTGTGTGCTATTACATGTACAATCATTAACTATACAAGCCGACGGTTAACAATGATAGATCTATTGAGTCTGACAAACCCACCCAGATTTGGGTGATTGTTACCGACAACACAATTTTGCATGCTAGTTACAAAGGTTTGATTGTACTCTTGGTTACACAATAGTAACTCCCCATAAATGCCTTATTAATCATGACTTGTATGGATTTGTTTACACACAACACTTTGATGCTATCTAGAGTCAAAACCTATTTATACTCACCAACTTTTTAGTTGACCTCGTTTTCATCATGTTTCAGGTACAAAAGTTTGAGTTGATCAAGTTGCTACACTTAGGTTGTGGACCTAGTTAATTGAAAGAAATGAATATGTTTTGTATTTCCAATATTATTGTATTGTTGTATTTGGAAATTGTGAATGGAAATGTAACGTTTTAATATATAAAATTTTAGTCAACCATGTGCTCATGAACAGTCTACATGTCCCGCCCCGACGTTTCCGCCGTCGGTTGGGGTGTGACAATTTTGATTCGACTTTGTATGCCAATACCTTATTGGCTGTGATGGTTAAAGCATTGGACTATTAGGGAGGAGACCCGGGTTTGAGTCTCCTAACCCCCATTTCGTTTTTAAATTGATTTTCAAGCATTATTTTATTATAAAAACTATCCCACTATTATTATATTAATATATTAATGTGTTTTAACCCGAGAAACCACCCATAGGCTAGGGTTTGGATTTGTAACTCATATTTATTGAAAATACCCACTTTTAATTATAATATATTTATATTATTTTCAAACCACGACTTCGTATAAAATAATATATTTATATCATTTTCATCCCGTGACTCCTATTATAAAATAATATATATTTATATTATTTCGCCTCGTTTATAAATCTCGTGTAACGTTTCAAACTAATTGATAATATAAATATTTATATTATTTACTCACGTATTATATCCTTAAATAAAAATAACATATTTATTATTTTTGTCACGTAAATGATTATCGTATATTTCCTACGAGTTCAAAATAATATATTAATTATATTATTTTCCTAGCCATTATTTTAATAGTACAAACGTACGAGTATATTTATATATTAATATTATTCGTAATTAGAGACGTTCGACATGTAACTTAATTATCTTAATAATTAAATTTAGGAACTCTTATTCGCGTGGACACGTTCGTCTACTCATTAATCCTTGGAATATCTTAAGACGCTCAAATCTTTCGTGTCGTCGTCACAAAACCCCATTGTATCCCTAACTATTATGCTTATAATTTTAGGGCATACGTAAGCAGTTCATAGGCAAACTCTTGTGTTTCCTACTTGCGTCCTTGTGTGGTGCTATCTGCAACTCGTACACAACTCAGGTGAGTTTCACGGTCCCTTTTTACTTGTTTTACTATTGGGGGAGAAACATGCTTATACATAAACATTATTTTACTTGTTTTCCCATTGGAGAGAAATATGCATACACACAAATATCATTTTACTTGTTTCCCCGTTAGGGAGAAGCATGCATACGAACCGGAATCCGTTACTTGTCTCCCAGCCAGGGAGAGAGATACATATGGACATGGATCACATAGTATTTCATTACCACTTGTGTACCTAAGTGCAAACATAACATGCAAAGTCCTTACACACTCGGACCGTTAATATATGGAGTATAGCGAGGAAATTTGAGTAGTACTACTGGGTTTGACAAATCCCACCGGGGTTAGTCGCGCTAACTTTATTGGAGGTCTAACGGGTGTAAATTGTCCTAAACACTTGTCATCATTGATGTTAGCAATGGCGGAAGGCACCCAAACACAAACAGTCAGCTTCGGTTGCGAACGTTTAGAGTAACGTGTACATTGTCTAGCTAGCAATAGGTGTGACTTACGTATGTGGATCCTGCTAACACTCAAATAGTTTATTTACATACAAACCTGTGAACTCACCAACCTCGTGTTGACACTTTTCCTTACATGTTTCTCAGGTCGCCTTGGCACAGGTTGCACACTTAGGACATGCATGGAGTCCTGCTGTCATATCATTCATTTCAAACATTTTTACTTATTTACATTAATTGACGCTTGTTGCGTGTAATTACTTTTGATTTCCTACTAACGTTTACGCTTCCGCATTTAACTCTGAACATTTATGTTATGAATTTTTAAGTCTCATATAGTGTCGTTTGATGTAACTAATGACTGAGATCCTGGTGTGTCACCTTCCAAATGGTAAAACTCCGTTAGTGGAATTTGGGGGTGTGACATATAAAACACCCGTTTTAAGTACAAACCACAAACACAACCCTTCGTACACACGTCCAATTCAATCCTAGACTTAGGCAAAGACTATTATACACATTATTAATTAAAATCCATATACTTTACACACTAGGTTAACGAGGTGAGTTACAAGGATCACTTTGCTACCTAGTCTCTCGTGCTAGCTACACCTTGATTCAAGTGAGTATTACATAGTCCCTTTTCACACTTTTACACTTTTTGGGGTGAAACATGAACTCTATACATACAATTGTTTACATTTACACAAACTACACAAACACAAATCCTCTTTACATTCATGTGTGCAAATTTGAGCTTTATGTTTGAGTACTAGGTGTGTTAACTGTTTGTGTGCCATTTATGTGCAATCATTAACTATTCAATCCGACGGTTAACAATGATAGATCTATTAAGTCTGACAAACCCACCCAGATTGGGGTGATTGTTACCTACAACATAATTTGCATGCTAGTTACAAAGGTTTGATTGTACTTTGGTTACATAATAGTTGCTCCCCATAAATGCCTTATTTTATCATGTTATGTATGGATTTGTTTTATTCATATCTATATACTATCTATGTACAAACCTATGTATGCTCACCAACTTTTTAGTTGACCTTATTTTATTCATGTTTCAGGTGCTAATGCGTGATTTGATCAAGACTTGTTACACATAGGTTTTGGGACTTAGTTAATTTTAATTCAAGAACAATTTGTATTTCAATTATGAACTTTTGAACTTGGTTGTGTTGGGGTGTGATAGGGGGTTTACTACACTATTATTAAACTAATGAATGCAGCAAAATAATGTCGACTCAACTATCAAAAAGGTGAAATCAGAAGATGGGAAGAATATCACCTAGGTCAGAATCCTACTTTCAAAGCACAACTTCTATCGATTATTGAAACTATAATGGATCTGGGTTTCTAATGAAACAACTCTAGATAACCCAATGGATCCCTAATCACTCTCAGGGTGTCACCAACTAAGGAACCTACAGATGTAATAACTCACCAGATTGTTGGATCACTTCTCAGGTATTTCCAACTATGATAAAGTACCCTAATAGACAGATTACCTCTCAGTCTCACTGTCCACCAATACACTCAAGGAATGTACGGGGTAATCTCAAGATAACAAATATGTCACGAATAGCAACAATCACTAGATAGCTAATACCAGCTTCCTCTCAGACAGCTGACACTCGGATTCCTAATGACGAAGACTAAACGACTAATTCTCACCTCTCGGATATTGAACTAAAATACACATTTAATTCTAATCAGCAGTCAATCACAATCCCTATGGTCACTACGTCTAGCAAACCACTCACAATCACAAACCCTAAAATCTAAGACAAAGACACGCATATCAAACTGGCAGACAACCACAATCAACGTAGGGAATTGAAATCAAACCCAAGATCAGATCTAAACATGCAATAACATCACAATAATCAACTCAAGATCGTTTACAAAATCATAAAACCATTAATTAGAATCCAATACCGATAAAAAATCAAACTTTAACAAGTATTCATCATGTGACCTAGGGAATATATGAGTTTTAGCCTAGAATCTTGCTCAAAACATCCAAAACAGAAGAATTAAACACAATCATGGTTCAAACACAAGAAACAAAGATAAAGGTTCAAGCTTTGGAACCGAAAACACTAAATCTAACGCACCCGGGATCAAAGATTCGACCTTTGCACTTCAATTCTCTCCTCCAGCCTTAAAATAACCTTTTCTCTCCTTCTAAATGGCTGGAAATCGATATCCCCAAAGAATGGGCATAAAAATCTATTTAAAATCGAAATCTAGGGTTTTGCAGAAATTAGGTCTCTCGCGTACCGCGAGAAATAATCCCAAGTCCCTCGCGTACCACGAAGGACAATTTAGTCGCGGCTGATTTTCCTTTCCCTCGCGTACTGCGAGAACTTTCCTTCTCCTATCTTGCGTACCGCGAGAGGCATAAATTTCCCATTTTCTTCTTTTGAATTCCCGGCTTCATTCTCGTACTTGGTTTCTTCACGTATTCCCTTGTAATTCATACGAGCACCTGCAAAAAAGACATAGACTCAATAGCATATAAAAACGACTCAAAACAATTACAAAACTAATTAAAAACACACTAAAATAATGGAATACAAATGTGTGCTTTGCACTACATCAAATATCCCCACACTTAACCTTTTTTCGTCCTCGAAAAACTGCAAATGGAATCATAACTCAGATCTAACTTACCAAACATCAATTACCAATCCGTAAAATATACTCACGCTTTAAAAAGCAACAATTAGTATTTCTGTCCGATTAAACCCAAGCACCAACTTTCAAGCCCCCATTATGTGTTCTAATTCATTTTACCAAGCATATCAATCAATCTATGTGACTCACACTTAACAGTTACAAATCTACCTAATCTCGTCTCATGGTCATGTCTAGGCACGGATCAAACCATATAAATTTACCCTACCACGTTAAACTAAAATTTACAGGTTTTAAGAAATCAGATGAAATCATGAATGAATGGATGATAATGAGCATTAATTTAAGAAAAAGAACTTTCGTCTAGAGGCGTTTCAACCAAGTCACTATCCCGGAGGGTAACACATAAACTAAGTCATATCAATGAAGCACATAAGAATCAACCCAGTGGTGTTTCAATCAGGCTGGTACCCGACGTGTGACACATAAGCGAAACTTAGATTTCAATAAAATAAGCTCAAGAATTATGGAATTATGGATGTGGGCGCCACCTAAACTCGGATTTATTCTCATAAAAAGAGAATAGTGTGCCATGAAATTTCAAAAACGTTTAAATTTTAACTTAACGTGGTACCTATCACCCTATGTTGACACTTTCAGTATTACCGATTACCCTAAGATAAGTACCCACAAAATATCAAGAATTAATTCAATTATTAATCTTATTTAACACAAACAGGCTATTTAAGCTCTACTAGTTGCTGGTTTTACCAAAACATCACTAATTAGACGCGTTTTCAATTATTTATATCATTTAAACTCACAAGTAGATCCAGTTGTACTATCATTTTTCAAGTATATGCAGTTATTTCCAAGGACATTTTATTCAAAAATTTTTTATTTTTTTTCAATTTTTTTTTAGTATTTTTGTATTTTTGAATTTTTATAAACAAGACAAACTAGACTCAACTAAACACTCACATCTCCACACTTGAAAGACATATTGTCCTCAATGATAGATGGTGTATGTGGTGGATGATTATGGTAATAGAGGTGGTATATTTGAGGATGAGTGGTCATGGTGGATGTGAAAAACCATGGACAAAAAGGGAACAAGGCAAAACCAAGGGGCCCCCGCGTACCGCGAAAGAACCAAGGCCACTCCTCGCGTACCACGAGAAGTTGCAAATGTGGTCGGACCTTATCTCTATCCTTCGCATACTGCGAGGAACAAGGTACAATCTCTCGCGTACCGCGAGGGACCTCTGGTAACAGAAAGTTTTGAGGGTTTTTATACATAGAAATTTTTTGACCCCTCAAACTTTTTTCACCCAAATTCCCTAAAAACCTAGTCCAAGCATAAAAACAAATGTAAAAATACCTGGAACTTCATTCCCGATGATTTTCCTCACCCAATCAAGCGCGAATCCCTGCAAAACATGACACACACAAAACACATATACCAAAAAGCACAGAAAAAAAGACACAGACTCAAATCAAAGAAAGCATACAAACTCTACATCCTGGGCACTTGCCTAAGATTCAAGAAAGCCTATCAGGAGGCTTCTCCTTGACCCTGACCGGTACCGCCTTCATCCTTCGGGGTCTACCGATCCTCCACATCACACGACTACCAACTAACCTCAACCATCTACTAACACACTCTCTCAAATCAGTCCACCAGCACTTAAACCTACCAAGTCCAAAAATGACCTACATCATGTATCCCAACAAGCTATCACCCTTAAACGTCCCCACACTTGGGGTTTGCATTATCTCTAACTCACCTATATCTCTCAACACACGAAGTTTCTTGCGGGGTGGCCTAGACTTAGGGGTTTTAAAACTAAGGGTTGAGTTGGCAGTCCCCTCCTTAGAACAAAGACTAGGTGAAGGTTCAGGAATGAGATTTTCCATGGGTGTGACCTCTAAACCTCCACCAGGATCTCCGGGATCCTCTACCACGGGAGCCTCACAAACTACCTGTTCCACTTGTGCTAATATTTCACTCAAACTGTAATCATCATCGTCAGCACTTAGGAACGAGGACCCTAGAAATTTCCTTTCAAACTCCTCTAACCAATCCGGAGGGTCCTCTATCCTTACTCCTTCATCTCCACCAACAACACCCTCTACTGGATTTGAGTCTCGGAATTCATCCACGAAGGTATCAAGCATGCACACGGAGTGGCTATGCTTGCCAACATCCTTCATGAACTCTATAGCATCGAATGAAATAGACTCATCCCCCACACGAAGTGTGAGTTTCCCGTCCAAGACATCAATCATCGCCTTGGCGGTACGTAGGAATGGGCGTCCTAGGATGAGTGGGACTCTATTATCCACTTCCATATCTAGAATAACAAAATCAACGGGGAATACAAACTTGCCTACTTTAACTAGAAGATTCTCCACAACTCCCTGTGGATACTTTACTGAGCGGTCAACCAAAGAAATGCTCATGCGCGTAGGCTATGGTTCACCTAGGTCTAGCTGCTTATATACGGAATATGGCATCAGATTGATGCTAGCACCTAGATCGGCCAACGCATTGTGCAAGGGCAAACTGTCTAGGAGACATGGGATCGTGAAACGACCCGAATCTCCCAGCTTCTCTGGCAGCTTGTTCTGCACCACCGCAGAGCATTGCTCACTAAGTGAGACTTTTGAGCCCTTCTCTAGGTTCTTCTTGTTGGAAAGAAGGTCTTTTAGGAACTTGCCATATTTTGGCATAAGATTAAGGGTCTCGATGAAAGGGATATTGACCTTGATTTGTTTAAACATATCAAGGAAGGTATTATATTCCCTATCCTGTTTATATGGCAGCAAGCGCGCTGGGTAAGGAATACGACTCAGGTCAATCTCGGGGGACTTCATCTCCACCCTCTTCTTCGTCTCCTCTTCCCTCTCGGCAGGCTTCTCCACTACAATCTCCTCATCTACCGGCTCTTCCTATCTTACTGGATCCTCTAGTATCTCCTCCATCTCCAGCTCTTCACTCATCTTAGCATCGATCGTAGCAAATCGAGCTCTCCAATCTACCTTATTCACTTCCTCTACCGAAGGTATGCCATACTCAATGGAGTGGGAGTCATCCTCTACAACCTCTTTCTTCTCCACACTCCTAACTGACACGGACATCACTGAAGCATTTGGGCCCGAAGATGGACCTCCTTGTCTACCCTTCAGGCTCTGAGCGATGTCTCCTACCGTGCGTTGAAAATCCTGGAATGCCGACTGCTGATTCTTCAATAGAGTGTCGTGGCTATCCAGTCTTTGCCTCATGTCCTTGTCTTGCTGGACTAAATGGGCAAGCAGTTGTGTCTGATTCTCGAGCATCTCTTCGATCTTCCTTGTATTGACACTGCTTCCCGAGCTCGCTTCAGCCTCTCCTCCTCCATACTGCTGCTGGCGACCATTAAACCCAGGCAGGTTATTTCCAGATCTCCATCCTGAGCCATAAGTATTGTTGTTATTATACCCTCGGTTCTGGTACTGATTGCCAGCATAGCTCACATGCTCCTGATTATTTACGGGGCAATCTCGGGTGTCATGGCCTCCCCTGTACACTTGACACCACTGAGCACTGAGCTTCAGCTCCTTAATCTCGTTAGCCATTGAGGCGAGTGCAGCAGCCACGCTAGTCTCAGGAGTGACCTGATGCGCACCTCTAGGAGAAGAGGCGGGTGCTCCAGCAGTAGGAATGGAATTCCTAACAGAATTTGGATGCTGTTGTTTGGCTTGACCAAAGCTCTCGAACATTTCCTCGCACTCATCAGGCTCGAGTCTCTCCATGATATGACTTCCCGCAGTTGTGTTGAACATTTGCTGCTTCTCGAAGGTAAGGCCATTATAGAACTTCTCCACTAGCGCCCAGTCAGAAAGACCGTGTTGGGGACATCGGCTCAACAGCGCGTTGAACCGCTCCCAGGCCATGTGATAGGGCTCATCGGGATCCATCCGAAAGGAATGGATCTGATCCCTAAGGCGAGCGGCCCTGGAAGGTGGATAGTACTTCTTGAAGAACTTGGCTTCGAGATCCTCCCATGTGGTGATAGAATTCTCTGGGAGAGTGTCGAGCCAAGTAGATGCATGCCCAGAGAGGGAGAATGGGAAGAGACGCAAGTAGATAGCGTCCTTAGACACACCCGTGATATTGAAGGTATCACATATCCGCGCGAAGCGGGACAAATGTCCGGGTGCATCCTCATCCTCAAGGCCATGAAATTGGGTGGCATGACTGATCGTGCTCATGACATGTGACGGGATCTTCCATGTATTGGTGTTAGGAATGGCAGGGCGTGTGATCGAATATCTAGCCCCATTGACCCCGTCACTGGCCCTCTGGTGCACGGTACGTCTCGCTGGTGGGTCATCGTCGCCCATGATAGGAAATGGGATTGGGCTAGTAGAACGTACCTGGGATTTTCACAGCTCCTTTAAACGCTCCTGAAAGTCGCGGGTTAGCTCGTGAAGCTCTCGTTCGGGCTCTGGACAAGCTGAATAAGGTGGTGATCCCTGCGAATGAGTATTGTGCATAAACTGACACAAGAGCAAAAGAAAACAAATGTAGACTCACAAACAGAAGGACTCGATCCTATGTTAGACACTCAGATAGCACGTAGGACAAGCACAAAAGACAAGCAAACACACAAGACTCAAAAGAAAAAGAAAATAAAATAAACCAAAAATCAAACAAAGAACTAGTCAAAGTCAATATTGCTATTGCCAAATGTCCCCGGCAATGGCGCCAAAAACTTGATGTCGCCTAGACGGTCTATAAAACTATGAATAAAAACCTATTCTAGACTCCTAAGTAATAAATGGAAAACCTATGAACTAGACCGCACTGATAGGCAAGTGTACCTATCGAGTGTAGCACAACTTAACGGTAAACCAGATTATCGAACCCTAGAGACACTAAGTAACAAAACAAGACTCTGACACGGACTAAAGATTGATTTGATTTGGGGGGTTTACTACACTACTATTAAACTAATGAATGCAGCAAACTAATGTCGACTCAACTATCAAGAACAAGAACTAAAGGTGAAATCAGAAGCTGGGAAGAATATCACCTAGGTCAGAATCCTACTTGCAAAGCACAACTTCTATCAGTTATTGAAACTATAATGGATCTGGGTTTCTGTGAGGCCCCAAACCCAGGAAGCCTCACGTATTGGATTTACTCATCAACACATAGCACTTTAAACATAAGACATTCATTAACACAGCGGAAACGATTTAAAACTTCAACATACACAGCGGAAACATAAATATCTAATACAACTTGTCTCTAACAATATCAACTTAAAACATAACATAAAACATAATCAGGATGCCAGACACTGATCTTCGGGTAACTCTTCTCTCTAAGCCAAGCATCCACATCCATCAACTAAACCTGCACTTAACTGCTATGCATACTAAAAATCAGCAACGCTGAGTGAGTTCTAATGTTTACTTTAAATCATTTATACAAAAGATTTACTAATACATACATACATACATACTGCCCTTAAGGCAAAACTTTACATACTACACTTTTCAATCAAAAATATAGTTTGATACATTCATTAAGTAGCCGTCAATTCCTTGTCACTTCTGACACTGCCCTCATGATCAATACCACTTAACCGTCAATTCTTATCACTGCTGGTATTGTCCTCGTGATCAGTACCACTTATCCGTCAATTCCTTGTCACTGTTGGTACTGCCCTCGTGGTCAATACCGCTTAACCATCAATTCTTATCACTGTTGGTATTGTCCTCGTCATCAGTACCACTTAACCGTCAATTCTTGTTACATACTGGTATTGTCCTCGTGATCAATACCGCTGGGTCCTCGTGACCCATTGATGTTGTCCTTGTGATCAACACCACATGACACGATGTTGTCCTCGTGATCAACACCGGGTATTGTCCTCGTGATCAATACCTCTTAACTGGTACATGGGGGATTGCGTAGTCCCCCGCGCAACCGTCGTCACTCATTCCAATTGTACAACTGTTAACGAGCCACCGAGACTCTTACTAATGGGTAGCACCCATATCTGAAATCTTGTACAAGTAACATCTGTCCCAAGGACCTTTACAAAATGGTACACATTCCCGATGGAAAAACTGTTCACTTTACTATTCATAAAACTTTCTGTAAATCTTGTTCATAACTTTCATATATAATATGCCTTTGTTTATGTACATAAAATATAGTAAACGCTTGCCATAGAATATAACTTTCTTTCTGAAACATAGCTTATCATATATATCATGCCTTTGTTTATGTATAATAAATATAGTAAACGCTTGCCAAATGATATATCTTGCTTACTTGAAAATACTAACACATATATTATGCCAAATAACATATCTTGCTTTACTGAAAACATACTAGCACTTATATTATGCATTTGTTTATGTATATGAAAGATATAATAAACGCTTGCCAATAATATAATCATACTTTACTAAAATGTACTTTTGCCTCTTTTAAACTTTTCACTAAAACATAGCTTTTCCCTTCAGTTTATAATATATAAAATATAATAAACGCTTTACTTTAAGTATGCACACCACCCCTAAAGAAGGCAAAAAGGGGATTAGAACTCACCTGGTAAGCTAATTTGGGTTGTCCTAAACAAGGTCCAACAACGTCACTTCCGATCTGAATTGATTAGTTAAATACACATCAGACCACTACCGACTCTAACGGTTTAACCACTCTAACATACTGACTTTATTTAATCAGTCTGATGCCTGCGCACTTAGCAAGTGCGCAGACTCTGCTTCCTGCGCACTTAGCAAGTGCGCAGGTTCCTCTTCCTGCGAACTTAGCAAGTGCGCAGGTTCCTCTTCCTGCGCACTTAGCAAGTGCGCAGGTTCCTCTTCCTGCGCACTTAGCAAGTGCGCAGGACCTGCTCTGTGCGCACTTGATAAGTACGCACGACCTGTTCTTCGCGAAAAAACCCTAACTTTCGCATTCGGGTCTGATCACGTCAAGATCCCGAACCTGTTTGCATTCAAAACGTTCGTTTTCCATTAAGGAACTCAAATCTATGCTCATCTTTCAGTTTCATCCGTTCAAACATAACCTTTTCACCCAAAACCCGAAAAACCCAAAAACGAACTAAAACTCATATCTAAGAGAATCGGTTACCTGAAATCGCTTCTCCTTCACAGCTAAACGGTCCAGATACGAATGCCCACGGTCCTATGAGCTCGGATTTGAAAAACGGGACTTTCTCTCTCTAGAATCTCTCTCACCTTCTCTCTCTAGAAACGAAAATGATGATGGAAATGAGGGCTTTTGGACAGGTCTTGAGGCTTATAAGGGCCCAAACCTTTGCCCCTTTCAGCCCATACACCCCGGCCCAAGCCCGCTTCCCTTTTTCTTATTTTAAAATTTTTAATTCTCGTGAATTCTTTCGCGCCCTAAAACTCGGGATGTTACAAATCTACCCTCCTTACAATAGGTTTCGTCCTCGAAACCTGCCATAAGCTATACTGATAGCAAATCACAGAATGGGGGGCATAAACCATAGCTATGCAAGGCAGCTTGGTCATGAAGGCCATTGTGATTAACTACCGTTGAGGGTCTGATCAGGGTAATATCTAGTTCTAAGGCTTCTAAGTTGATGGGGCTAACTAATCATTTAAGGAAATAATAACATAAACTTGGCATATCACAATTAAGAGTTTGCAACGTACCTTACTGAGTCATCTGGTAAGCCCTTACTGTGGCCATGTTGATGTAAGGTTCCTTCTCTGCACCCTTACCATTTCCGGATCCTCCCGCCTCCGGCTCTTTGTGCTTTCTACAGTCTCTGCTCAAATGCCCCGGCTCCCCACAGTTGTGGCACCTAGGCTTCACCGGACAGTCACGTGATTGGTGTCCAAACTTGCCACACTTAAAGCATCCTGCCTGCCCAGCTCTGCACTCTCCTCCGTGCCTTTTCCCACATTTTCCACACAGACCCTCTGCTTCTAACCTTGACCTCCTATCACTAGGACCTTGAAGTTCCTCCCCAGTCCGCTTAGCCGCTTGTTTCTTAGGTGCTTCAGAAATGACTTCAGAGGCAATGTCATCATAGACAACTCTGCTCAAAACAACCAC
This sequence comes from Smallanthus sonchifolius, assembly GCA_023525975.1. Taxonomy (NCBI): domain Eukaryota; kingdom Viridiplantae; phylum Streptophyta; class Magnoliopsida; order Asterales; family Asteraceae; genus Smallanthus; species Smallanthus sonchifolius. The sequence goes on along the minus strand of CM042021.1, from coordinate 94,086,537 downwards.
CGACTCAAAGGTACTCGGTGTGTTGGCCCTTACAAAGGTACGTATCTTTGGAGGCAACCCTTGAACATAATAATGAATCCTCCTCTCCTCTGTGGTTACAAGATGAGGCACCAGGCGTGCCAGTTCATTGTACTTGGAAGTATATTGTCTGTGAGTCATGAGTCCGGATTGCAACGTCAGGAACTCTCTCTCCACCTTGTGGACTTCGTTCTTGGGGCAGAACTTCTCAATTACTAACGCTTTCAGATCACTCCACTTCATTAGCTCGACTGTTTGGTCACCCTTAGCCTGTTTCACAGTCTCCCACCAGTGTGCTGCCTCTCCCTTCAGTGACTTAGCTGCGAACATGACCGCTTGATCCGGTCTGCAGTCACTGAGGCGGATGGTGGATTCCATGCCATTGATCCAATCTAATGTATCAGCTGCTTCTTTCTCCCCAGTTAGCTCAGGGGGATCACAACCACGAAATGCCTTGTAATCGCATCCGCGAGAAGGTGGTGCAACATTCTCCACCAGAACTGGTCCTCCATGGCTGGAAGCACCACTGGCCCTTTAGTGGCTGGGATTACGTTGGGGTTTTCCTTGGCCTTTCTTAACGCTTCGTCTAGTATGGCTGGTAAGATTTCCTTCAGCAGCCGGGTAAACTCACGGCCAAGAGCTGCTTGTACGACTGGTTCAAACTCAAACGGTTGGTCATCTCCTTCTGCATGCTCAACATTGTGCTGACTGACTACCGTATCAGTATGGGTGGTGTGAACACTCCCCTCAATCACTTGGTTTGTGCTAGCTCCACCGTGGCGGCCTGTACGCCCACCACGTCTTCCTCCTCCACCCCCTCTAGTTCCTCCACGTCTAGCCATTTCTAACTGAAAGATAGAGAACAAAAGATTTAATTTCATCATGCTAGGGAATATGTAGAACACAATAAGTAAGGTAAGATGTTAATATACACTGGCCATCTGCAATTAACCATTACATCACTTCTCGTTTTCCATTTATTCGCTTTCATGATTCCACTAAAGCCTCTATTCTTATCTTGACACTCTAAAACTAGGAAGAAAAATTTACTTACTATACACATCTGGTGCTTTGACTTGAGTTACCCGTTACTGGCATCCGCTACTTGTCCCATTCTCAGTTTAAGTCTGAACATCGAGGATGTCCAAATCTCTCAAACTATGGCTCTGATACCAACTTGTGAGGCCCCAAACCCGGGAGGCCTCACGTATTAGATTTACTCATCAACACATAGCACTTTAAATATAAGACATTCATTAACACAGCGGAAACGATTTAAAACTTCAACATACATAGCGGAAACATAAATATCTAATACAACTTGTCTCTAACAATATCAACTTAAAACATAACATAAAACATAATCAGGATGCCAGACACTGATCTTCGGGTAACTCTTCTCTCTAATCCAAACATCCACATCCATCAACTAAACCTGCACTTAACTGATATGCATACTAAAAATCAGCAACGCTGAGTGAGTTCTAATGTTTACTTTAAATCATTTATACAAAAGATTTACTAATACATACATACATACTGCCCTTAAGGAAAAACTTTACATACTACACTTTTCAATCAAAAATATAGTTTGGTACATTCATTAAGTAGCCGTCAATTCCTTATCACTTCTGGTACTGCCCTCGTGATCAATACCTCTTAACCGTCAATTCTTATCACTGCTGGTATTATCCTCGTGATCAGTACCACTTATCCGTCAATTCCTTGTCACTGTTGGTACTGCCCTCGTGGTCAATACCGCTTAACCGTCAATTCTTATCACTGTTGGTATTGTCCTCGTCATCAGTACCACTTAACCATCAATTCTTGTTACATACTGCTATTGTCCTCGTGATCAATACCGCTGAGTCCTCGTGACCCATTGATGTTGTCCTCGTGATCAACACCACATGACATGATGTTGTCCTCGTGATCAACACCGGGTATTGTCCTCGTGATAAATACCTCTTAACTGGTACATGGGGGATTGCGTAGTCCCCCGCGCAACCGCCGTCAGTCATTCCAATTGTACAACTGTTAACGAGCCACCGAGACTCTTACTAATGGGTAGCACCCATATCTGACATCTTGTACAAGTAGCATCTGTCCCAAGGACCTTTACAAACTGGTACACATTCCCGAAGGAAAAACTGTTCACTTTACTATTCATAAAACTTTCTGTAAATCTTGTTCATAACTTTCATTTATAATATGCCTTTGTTTATGTATATAAAATATAGTAAACGCTTGCCATAGAATATAACTTGCTTTCTGAAACATAGGTTATCATATATATCATGCCTTTGTTTATGTATAATAAATATAGTAAACGCTTGCCAAATGATATACCTTGCTTACTTGAAAATACTAACACATATATTATGCCAAATAACATATCTTGCTTTACTGAAAACATACTAGCACTTATATTATGCATTTTTTTATGTATATGAAAGATATAATAAACGCTTGCCAATAATATAATCATACTTTACTAAAATGTACTTTTGCCTCTTTTAAACTTTTCACTAAAACATAGCTTTTCCCTTCAGTTTATAATATATAAAATATAATAAACGCTTTATTCTAAGTTTGCACACCACCCCTAAAGAAGGCAAAAAGGGGATTAGAACTCACCTGGTAAGCTAATTTGGGTTGTCCTAAACAAGGTCCAACAACGTCACTTCCGATCTGAATTGATTAGTTAAATACACATCAGACCACTACCGACTCTAACGGTTTAACCACTCTAACATACTGACTTTATTTAATCAGTCTGATGCCTGCGCACTTAGCAAGTGCGCAGACTCTGCTTCCTGCGCACTTAGCAAGTGCGCAGGTTCCTCTTCCTGTGCATTTAGCAAGTGCGCAGGACCTGCTCTGTGCGCACTTGATAAGTACGCACGACCTGTTCTTCGTGAAAAAACCTTAACTTTCGCATTCGGGTCTGATCACGTCAAGATCCCGAACCTGTTTGCATTCAAAACGTTTGTTTTCCATTAAGGAACTCAAATCTATGCTCATCTTTCAGTTTCATCCGTTCAAACATAACCTTTTCACCCAGAACCTGAAAAACGCAAAAACGAACTAAAACTCAGATCTAAGAGAATCGGTTACCTGAAATCGCTTCTCCTTCACAACTAAACGGTCCAGATACGAATGCCCACGGTCCTATGAGCTCGGATTTGAAAAACGGGACTTTCTCTCTCTAGACTCTCTCTCACCTTCTCTCTCTAGAAACGAAAATGATGATGGAAATGAGGGCTTTTGGGCAGGTCTTGAGGCTTATAAGGGCCCAAACCTTTACCCCTTTCAGCCCATACACCCCGGCCCAAGCCCGCTTCCCTTTTTCTTATTTTAAAATTTTTAATTCTCGTGAATTCTTTCGCGCCCTAAAACTCGGGATGTTACAGTTTCTAATGAAACAACTCTAGACAGCCTAGTGGATCCCTAATTACTCTCAGGGTGTCACCAACTAAGGAACCTACAGATGTAATAACTCACCAGATTGTTGGATCACTTCTCAGGTATTTCCAACTATGATAAAGTACCCTAATAGACAGATTACCTCTCAGTCTCACTGTCCACCAATACACTCAAGGAATGCACGGGGTAATCTCAAGATAACAACTATGACACGAATAGCAACAATCACTAGACACCTAATACCAGCTTCCTCTCAGACAGTTGACACTCGGATTCCTAATGACGAAGACTAAACGACTAATTCTCACCTCTCGGGTATTGAACTAGGATACACATTTAATTCTAATCAGCAATCAATCACAATCCCTATGGTAACTACGTCTAGCAAACCACTCACAATCACAAACCATAAGATCTATGACATAGACACGCAAATCAAACTGGCAGACAACCACAATCAACGTAGGGAATTGAAATCAAACACAAGATCAGATCTAAACATGCAATAACATCATAATAATCAACTCAAGATCGTTTACAAAATCAGAAAACCATTAATTTGAATCCAAAACCGATAAAAAATCAAAATTTAACAAGTATTCATCATGTGACCAGGCAATATATGAGTTTTAGCCGAGAATCATGCTCAAAACATCCAAAACAGAAGAATTAAACACAATCATGCTTCAAACACAAGAAACAAAGATAAAGTTTCAAGCTTTGGAACCGAAAACGCTAAATCTAACGCACCTGGGATCAAAGATTCGACCTTTGCACTTCAATTCTCTCCTCCAGCCTCAAAATCACCTTTTCTCTCCTTCTAAACGACTGGAAATCGATCTCCCCAAGGAATGGGCTTAAAAATCTATTAAAAATCGAAATCGACTGTTTTGCGAAATATAGGTCCCTCGCGTAACGTGAGAAATAATCCCAAGTCCTTCACGTACCGCGCAGGAAAATTTAGTCGCAGCTGATTTTCCTTTCCATCGCGTGCCGCGAGAACTTTCCTTCTCCTCTCTCGCGTACCGGGAGAGGCATAAATTTCCCATTTTCTTCTTTTGAATTCCTGGCTTCATTCTCGTGCTCGGTTTCTTCACATATTACCTTGTAATTTATACGAGCACCTTCAAACAATACATAGACTCAATAGTATATAAAAATGACTCAAAACAATTACAAAACTAATTAAAAACACACTAAAACAATGGAATACAAATGTGTGCTTTGCACTACATCAAATATCTCCACACTTAACCTTTTTTCGTTCTCGAAAAAGCTGCAAATGGAATCATAACTCAGATCTAACTTACCAAACATCAAAAACTTGATGTCGCCCAGACGGTCTATAAAAACTATAAATAAAAACCTAATCTAGACTCCTAAGTAATAAATGGAAGACCTATGAACTAGACCGCACTGGTAGGCAAGTGTACCTATCGAGTGTAGCACAACTTAACGGTAAACCAGATTCTCGAACCCTAGAGACAATATGTAACAAAACTAGATTCTGACACAGACTAAAGATTGATTTGGTTTGGGGGGGGGGGGGGGTTCTACACTACTATTAAACTAATGAATGCAGCAAACTAATGTCGACTCAACTATCAAGAACAAGAACTAAAGGTGAAATCAGAAGATGGGAAGAATATCACCGAGGTCAGAATCCTACTTGCAAAGCACAACTTATATCAGTTATTGAAACTATAATGGATCTGGGTTTCTAATGAAACAACTCTAGACAGCCTAGTGGATCCCTAATCACTCTCAGGGTGTCACCAACTAAGGAACTTACAGATGTAATAACTCACCAGATTCTTGGATCACTTCTCAGGTATTTCCAACTATGATAAAGTACCCTAATAGACAGATTACCTCTCAGTCTCACTGTCCACCAATACACTCAAGGAATGCATGGGGTAATCTCAAGATAACAACTATGACATGAATAGCAACAATCACTAGACACCTAATACCAACTTCCTCTCAGACATTTGACACTCGGATTCCTAATGACGAAGACTAAACGACTAATTATTACCTCTCGGGTATTGAACTAGGATACACATTTAATTCTAATCAGCAATAAATCACAATCCCTGTGGTTATTACATATAGCAAACCACTCACAATCAAAAACCCTAAGATCTATGACATAGACACGCAGATCAAACTGGCAAACAACCACAATCAACGCAGGGAATTGAAATCAAACACAAGATCAGATCTAAACATGCAATAACATCAAAATAACCAACTTAAGATCGTTTAAAAAATCATAAAACCATTAACTAGAATCCAAAACCAATAAAAATTAAACTTTAACAAGTATTCATCATGTGACCTAAGCAATATATGAGTTTTAGCCTAGAATCATGCTCAAAACATCCAAAACAGAAGAATTAAACACAATCATGGTTCAAACACAAGAAACAAAGATAAAGTTTCAAGCTTTGTAACCGAAAACGCTAAATCTAACGCACCCGGGATCAAAGATTCGACCTTCGCACTTCAATTCTCTCCTCCAGCCTCAAAATCACCTTTTCTCTCCTTCTAAACAACTGGAAGTCGATCTCCCCAAAGAATGGGCATAAAAATCTATTTAAAATCAAAATCTACGGTTTTGCGAAATATAGGTCCCTCGCGTAACGTGAGAAATAATCCCAAGTCCTTCGCGTACCGCGAAGGATAATTTAGTCGTGGCTGATTTTCCTTTCCCCCGCATACCGCGAGAACTTTCCTCTCCTCTCTCGCGTACCGCGAGAGGCATAAATTTCCCATTTTCTTCTTTTGAATTCCCGGCTTCGTTCTCGTGCTCGGTTTCTTCACGTATTCACTTGTAATTCATACGAGCGCCTGCAAACAAGACATAGACACACTAAAACAATGGAATACAAATGTGCGCTTTGCACTACATCATTCCGCAATAGGGGAGCATACGAAACTTAGCATTATGCTAGTTAGTATGGCCATTCGTGGCTAAACTCTTTGTATTGCTAGGGTGAAGATGAAGTTTGGTGCATGTTAATGTTTAATGTGTTAATCCAAGTGATGTGTTTATGTCTTTAACTATTCATCCTTAAAACCACCATTTTGGTGGGCTTTTATTATTTTCTAAATCCGTCTTTATATTTATGAGTGTTCTTGATTTTTAAAGTGTAAAACCTTTTTAATCAAACTTCTCTTGAAGCTTGTACGTCTTTATACAAGTTGAGATTGATAAGACAAGGCTTGGTTAACACTATTAAGATCGTACGTCTTTATACGAACTTATTATGTGACCAAGAATTTGTGAACTCATGTTGGGAACGGTACGTCTTTATACTTGGTCTCATTGTTACACCGACTCCTGGTGAGCAAAATATAATCACCTATTTAACTTTAATACAAAACATTTTACGTTCGATGTCTTAAACCAACCCGAAGATGACCATTCGAAGGGTTGAGGGTAATTGTTGTCCTTAACGGGAGGCACTACCACTTGTTAAAGTTTTTAAATTTACAAATCAAATGTCGTGAGGACGAGGCTCTAGTGGTGACCAGGGTCACACATTTGTAGTAGTCATATCACTGGATTAGTCAACTTAACATTATCATGTACCAAGCGGATTCGAAACCCAAAGCAATACTATTCGTAACCTGATCATTTCCGACCTATTTACTTTCCAGTTATTTACTATTCTGTTCTTTACATTTCTGTTACACACTTCACGCACGTTTTTACTTTTCTGCTATTTACTTTACCGCCATTTACTTTTCTGTCATTTACTTTCCTATTCTACAAGCACACAAAACTCACTCACTAATTAAACCGGCTAAACGTTAACAAAAGTTGAGTATTAGAATTCGACCGTGTCCGTTGGTTCGATACTTAGTTCTTACCTAAACTATATTACGCTGCGATAGGTACACTTGCCTATTGTGTGTGTTTTTAAGTTAAAGTAATTATCATTTTATAAATTTAAAACCTGATCTCGTAAGACCATCCTAAAAATATATTTATTATATTTTTATATACTAAAAACGACACATCAGACATCCTTACTAGTGGCTCGATGGTTGTTTTATATTTTGTGGTTGGTACAATTATTTAGGATAATAATTTAAACTCAAATATTTTTTAAAAAACGTTCAACACAATCTTATAAAACGACGAGAATATTAAAAGATTTAATTTTTTTCTCGGAAAGATAATTAAATAAAAGAAGTTTTTATTTTAAAGTAAAACGGGTTTTTAAATTTAATTGTTTTATTTAAAAACACATTTAAATTAATTAAAGGTTAATTAGTTTAAAAATTAAGTTCGCGACTGACGACCAATTTAGTTTAAAAATTAGGTATTTAAAATTGGACCGTGTCGAATGTTGAAAGCGTTTCACGAACTTATATATAGTAAAATTGGTTTACTAAAATTGCACGACTTGGCTCATGCTCCTTGTCGTCCAAAATGTTTCTGACCTTTAACCGGTAATTTAAAACATAAAAGAAATCCCAATCAATATCGATATTTCTACACCACCCTAAATTGTGACACTTCAACTAATCTATCCGAACCACCAGTGTTAGTGAATTACCCTGCATCCGGCCCTAGGGTTTTAGTTGAAGGTAGAATTGCGATTTCTAAGTCACTTAGGTCGGGTCTACGGTCACAATTGTAGTAAAAATATCACTTAAGACGTTTAAGTGGGCGTAGTTGAGGGAAACGTATCCAAAGCTTGACCTTGCTTTCATGCCCCTCAAACTGAGAAATGTGTAGTCGGCACAATTGGTATTTTCGTACCTACCTACTGTAACATCCCGAAAATAGTAACTAAGTAAATAATAATACGATGGAGATTTAAACGTAATAAAACGAAATAAGAACGGATGGGCTTGGGCTCGGCTCCAACGGGCCGAAGGAAGCTCAGGTATAAAAGGGGCAAGGCAGCCTACTAGCTCATTTCACCTTCATTTTCACCATCTTAGAGAGAGAAAGGGAGCTCGGGTCTAGAGAGAGAAAGTTGACGGATCGTCACGAGAATAGAGGAGGACGTTACAACTGAGCTCGTGAGCAAAACCTCCGAATTAGAACTTCAATCCAGGTAATGATTCAACCATAATCTGAGTTTTTGTTCATGATGGGGTTTCTCGAGTTTTAGCTAAATAGATGATGTTTTTACGGATGAAACTTGATAATAAGCTTAGAAATAGCATCTAGAATGAAAACCGCACGTTTTGATCAAAGAAAATTGTAAGATTGGCATGATCGGGTTTGCATGCAAGAACTTCAGATTTTTGGTCCAAGAACCAGGTACTAAGGAAGTCCCTGCGTACTTACCAAGTACGCAGGAGGAAGCCCCTGCGTACTTACCAAGTACGTAGGAAGGAGACTCCTGCGCACTTGCCAAATGCGCATGAGCAAGTCCCTGCGCACTTACTAAGTGCGCAGGCAGCAGGCAGCAGGTTGGTTAAGTAAAGTCAGTAAGTTTAGAATGATTAAACCATTAGAGTCGGGGTTGGGTCTAATGTGTATTTAACTACCTAATCCAGATCGGAAGTGACGTTGTTGGACCTTTGTTTAGGACAACCTAGTGAAGCTTATCAGGCGAGTTCTATGTGCCCCCTTCTATGTTATGTGCAAACCTTATTAAATGTTTTGGGTCTGAAATGTATACACTAAATGAATAAATGATATGAATGCTAATGTGATCATACGTGATGTACTAATATATATTTTGTATATATAAGAGAATGAATTATGAACAAAGAACGAAACGTATGTTTACAAAGAATGAAGGAAAGAATGGCATAACGTAAATAAACGAAATCTCGCTTTATAATTGTTTATAATGCATGCTATGAATGTAAGTATACGTTATGGACGGAAACGAAGCTAACGGCTACTACGGTAGACGGACGACCACTTGACCATTATGAAGCCAGAAACAGTAAGTCTAGAAAGGTAGACTAAATAAAGGCCACTACGGAAAAGTAAGTCGCTAAGTCAATAATTCGGCTGTATAATTAGTTCAAGTGGGAAACGGATGCCTTATGGCCGGACTTAAAGTTATGTCGGACGGCCGAAGGGTGGCCGGACCTAAATTTATGTCGGACGGCCGAAGGGTGGTCGGACCTAAAGTTATGTCGGACGGCCGAAGGGTGGCCGGACCTAAAGTTAAGGCGGACTGTTTCTAGGACCGGACGAGTAAAAGGGCTACGACTGTAGCTCAAGGGCGTATATCTTTGTGGTATACGTAGTAAATGACGGGTTGATCACCTTTAAGTGTATGACCCATGAATGTAAAGAAAAGAAAAGGGTGAATGCATATATATATATATATAATCACAAAAATAAAGAAAAGAAAGATGAAAGAAAAGCAAAAGTTATGAATACGTATTTATATGAATGACTTTATAATAATGCACACTTATAAAGTAAAGAAAAGAATGTTTATATCTAATCGCATTAAACGAGAACTCACCAGCGTTAGCTGACTTTTAGTATACATTTCAGGTAAAGGAAGGAAAGGTCGTGCGGTGGCGTGAAGGTTACCCGGCACGAGACTGACATCCCACTTTTAATTATGTTAAGACAATGTTATGTTTCAATTTGTAAAGACTTCCGCTGTCATGTCATGTAATTTGAATGATGTTTGCTTCCGCTACTTCTGAATGTTTTAAATTAAGTTCAGTATTTATGACTATGTTTATGAGTAAATCCAACACGTGAGGTCACCCGGTAAAGGGGCCTTACACCTACCTAGCTATGCTAGTGAAGAGTGCTCAGTCATTTGCTGTGACATGGTGAACCGGGATATCATTCCTAATTATATATATTTTTGTCCTTGGGTCATTAATTTAATTAGGAAATTCAAGCATGAAAATACTAAATTTTATTTGAATTTTGTAGATGTCTCAATCTGCTAATGTGGTAATCCTAGAGCGTCTTAACGATATCCTCAAAATCAAACTCGTTGGAAAAAATTTATTGGAATGGTACTACAATATGAAGAACGTCCTTAGATTCAACAAGAAATTGCATGTTCTTAAGTTCCTCTTACCTAAGCAGCCACCTGAGGATGCTAGCGACTTTGTTCTAAATGCATGGAACAAACTTAAGGATGATACCCATGCTATATCAGACCTTATGCTGACATCTGTTGACCTTGAGATTAGAGAATCACTCCAGAGGTTGTCTGCTTATGATATAATCCGTAACTTGAAGGAGAGATACCATCAAGATTACAACAAGGATCCTTCTCACTCTTTAATGTCATACATTAGAGACGTTTCCTTGAAGAATCTGAGACGTGCTTTGATCATGAGGAAGAAAGTAGCAGGCCTCGAGAAAGCATGCATTCCCATAGATAATCACTTGATCATAGATATTACTGTTGATGACGTATTTGACGACTACAAATGGGAAAAGAATCTACTGAGTTATTATGACGAAGTTAGGAATTTCATCTCTTGGTACGCCAAGGTGGAACCAGAAGATGATTTAAGAATGACATGCTTCATTGACCAGCTTGAGAGGACCGGGGATTACCCTACTGATAATATCATTCGAGCTATATTCATTGATGACATTCACTTGTCCTTCGCAAGCAAAAAGGTACTAGATGACACTGTCAAAACCGGAGATAAGGGCAAAGCTATTGGTGAGACCAAGACGCACCTCTCTAAACCCAGATGTCGTGTGAGAGAGATGCCTGAAGCTGCTGTTGCTAGAGAATGCTTATATGCATATACTCCAGGTATCTTGGCAACTTTTCCATTGTTTCTTTATCACTTAAAAGTTAGACTTTTAACACGTGTGCAAAACTTGTTATTTTGCAGAGATAAAAGAAAAGAAGGAAAGGAAGAATAAAAGGAAGACGGAAAAAGCTTGAAGATTGTTTCAAGTTGTTGATTACACCATTTGATGATGTTATTTCATTTTGTTTAAAACAAATTTGAATTCCAGATTTATTTTCTTTTGAATATTGCTTGATTACTTTAAGCATGAGTTATTTAAATCTTTTATGCATTATGATCATTGCCTTACTATGAATTTAGATTTCAATACCATCTATCCTACATGAAATGTTAAAACATGTGAGACATGTTATTCAGATCTAATAGATATTACATTAGATTAGATCTAATAGATACCGTAAACAAAATTAGGTGAGTGTTGTAAAAGGTATATATATGAGATATAATGTTTACATATGACTTTATGACTGAAATAGTTCAATAAAATTTCTCTGGAAACGATCTTATAAGATAAGATATAAAAGGAACGATAAAAGTTATCACTACTTCAAGATTAAAGTAGTTGGTCATGTGAAAACAACTACCCAAAATTGACACAATCTAAATCACTAGCCTAGAACCGTAAGGTTTATCCTAAACAGGTATGACAATTTATACAGGATATGAATGTGAAAAGGAGAGTCCTATGAACAACTAAGGATAGGATGTTATGAACTCCTACACGAAATAGTTTCGTGGGCCGCCTTAATAAGCCTTCAAACTTAATCATGAGATTGAAGATGTTCATAACCGAAATATACCTGGTTCTTGAACAATAAACAAATTGTTGTTTAAAGTTCTGAATAAATGGTATTATTCAATTGCATAAACACGAAGTTCATATATATACACACAAAGACGAGATCTTTAATAATATATGAAAGTTTATCGTGAGCAAAAGATGAGATCTTTTAAAATAGACATAAGAGATCATGTGATGAAATAATAAGATTATTTAGTAAAATCATCTGGTGATGGTCCAGACACACAATTCATATTATGACAAATAAAGATTTGATCAGACTACACATGAATAAGATTCATCAAGATGTAGAAGTTGTTTTGGAAACAACAAATGGATCGTTCATACTAGAAGCCCGACATATTATCAAAAGTTGATAAAATTGGAATTGCATTCCGAGTTTCTTTAAAAGGAAACAGATTACAAGTTTTGAACAGTTGAACAAACTAATCAAAATGAACAAGTATTATAGAATGTTCTTGTAATAAAGCAGCTTCAAGTAAAGTATGAATGTCTGAATATGTCTAAGATTGTTGAATCGTTAATTTGATAAGATCAATTCGAAGAAGATTCAATATGATAGATGCAAAGGCCAGTGGGAGTAAGTACCTACGACAAGGAAATGTGTTAAGACACATTATCAAAAGGAATGTATAAATGATACATGAAATGCCACAGAAGGGGATGATAAGTGTTATCATAGAATGTATAGTGATACATTGCTAAAATTACGAGTTTAAACATATCATTGAAAGATAGAGTATCTTTAGAGAATGATTTCAAAGCTTGCATTAATTGCAACCGTATATAAGATATATGAAAAAAGGATTCTAAAGTAAGAATCAAAGCAATCTATTGACATTGATAAAATTGTCTTAAATATTTTTGTGTGACAAATCAATAAAGACAAATTGTTAACATTATTTGCGATCCTTAATAACATTGGGATAGGATGAAAGTGAAAAGGTTCATGCAGTATCATCTAAGAGATAATGAGTAATGTCAATACTTTCATATGATGAAAGAACTTTGAAATTTAATTATGACAAAAAAGGATTATGCTTGAGAAGCACAAAAATGGTGATGATCATAAAGTGTTATGATGAGATAATGCTATCTTATCGGATAAGATGCCAAAAGTACCAGCTTTGACTATCAAGAAGGGTTCTTGAAACGAGATCATAATTAGTTATGACAACTTGTCACGTCAAACACTACTGTCTTAAAAGTTAAGATAGAAACACCAAAAAGATTATCATTGAGAATGTTTAAATGAATACACCATAAGATACATCAGCGTTATCTAATGAAAGAGTTTCATCAATAACAGTTACACAACCATGAGATATTGTGACTTGGAAACGTTAGAAGATATTATTCTAAAAGGAGTTCAGATAACTTCTAATAGTTTGGAAAGAAGTTCCAAAAGAAATTTTCCACCATAAATTTTCATTAATGGGATCATGAAAATAGGAGACATCATGCTAAAACAAAATTCACACAGATCAATATCTAGCTGACCCATTCGCTAAACCTATACCTCAATCTGTACATGAGGAGCATGTTGATAGGTGTTAGACATGCTAGACTTGAGTTTGATCTGTTAGTATTGGTGCTTTCGAACCTCATATAGAAACATTAGTGTTTTATATTGATTTAACGATTAAATGCATTATAAATAGATGATTCTATGTTCGAAATTTTATACGTTTTATAAATCCTTAAATATTGTATTCTAAATGTTTGTAGTCGATCAGATTCATGGGAATCAATCTGAACGAAAGACTATTGTGAATTGGATGATTGTTTCATTAGGAATGAAAGTCCAAATGGTTGGATATCATATTCACAGATAATCATTAGAGAATGATTATTGAACGTAACTCGCTTCAAAACTATCTTCATAGATCAAGGTCTTGAGAAGTTTTGAATATGGTAAGATTTATTGATCCTTCGACCCAAGGCACGCATTAGAACTAACTCTAACTGAAGTTTGTTCTTTGATCTTATATAACGATGTACCTTAATAGGCAATAATAAGGATATTATCAGGAGTAATCTGAAGTCAAGTGGGAGTTGTATGTGACCAAAGGAATTATGTTCTTCTTTAATTAGGAGCTGGACATTCTGGCGCCCTCGTTGATTCAAACTTGTATAAATGCTTGGCCACGCACAAACTAAAGAGTAGTTTGTTTAGACCATTATTGAATTGGAGAACGAGAACAAGAATAGTTGAACCATATATGAGAAGTGACTTGTATCCATGTCACATGTTCAATGGATGACCTAAACAGAAAGGACACATAGATATGTTTACCATGGCTAATGTACTTGGTTAAGTAAGGGTTACTTGAACACAAGGAATTAATTGATGATTGTAAATACGTCATAGCTTGTTAGGGGCAGTGAGATGCAGCTAGGTCTCCATCACTGTTTACGTTGACCCGATTAATCGATGAATCGTCCAAGTGGGAGATTGTTGGATATTAGATTTCCGATCATCGTTAATATCAACGTTATTATCGAGGTACGATCCGAAGAGTTACACTTTGGGCAAAGAACAAATTATATCGTTTAATTGTTAAACGTTATTACATGAAACAAGAATTTAGAATTCGGTGGATTAAATATTTAAGGAAATATTTATTAATTACGTTGTATTTAATTATTTAGAATAATTAAAACTAACAATAGACGGAATGAGGTTATATATATATATATATATTAGTGATATATATATAAATATATAGTTGGGATTTTATATTTAACTGTTAAATATAAAGTGATCGGTTTTTACGCAAGTTTTATTTATGATTAGTGTAATTATAAACTATGGGGACTGGAACTGATTAAACGTTAATCAGTGGGTAATTAAAGGTTAATTATTCAGGGTTTAAATGGTAATATGATTTACTATAAATATATCATTATACTAAAACCCTAATCCTAGTTCTTTCCACCTCCTAGTTTGCGCGAAGAGAAAGAAAACGAGCAAGCCGGTTTCGTGAGCCACCCTCACCGGTCGCCCCCTACTGCCACCGTGTCAGCCGCAGGCGACCAAGCCGACCCGCCTTCGCGGTTCGCGACCGCTGTTGCCACCACCGTGACCCGTCACCGCCGCCGCAGCCCTAGTCGGCCGGCCTCCTTGTTCGCGCGAGCCGAGTACCGTGAACCAGTTCTACCGATTAGCTGGGTCAAGTGTTTTGTGTAATGATTTCATGTGACGAGTTCGTGTGTAGTCATCTAGCGTGACGTTCTTTGTACCTAAGTGTTACAACCCAAGTTCGTCAAAGGTATAAATCCTAAACACCCTATGGTTGTGTTTTTATTTATTATTGTTGTCTAAACGCTGTGTAATCGGATCAGTGTCGGATAAAGATTGATCTTTATTATCGTGTGCCATTGTTTACGCTTCCGCCATTGCAAATCTGATTTTATAAGTATTTTTTTAAATGTTAAAACTGTTGCACAATTCCTAACACGCCTCATCATCTTAACATCCTCTCCTTACGAGACCCTCGTCTCACAAGTTTACGTAAAATAGTACTCGACTCGAATAGGACATGTGTACCAGAGCCCCGGCTTGCATGCATGCACATGCAAGCGCCATGCAAAACCTAGCCATGCACGTGATGCCATGCAAACTCCAATCCTCAAAAACCTGTATGCCCGGGCCGGGTTCCCTCCACGCGTGCATGCCATGCAACGTAGAATCCTTAACCGGTGTCGTACCTGCTTCCCTCGTCGTGCACCGCTGCACCATTCATTACTCTCACCGTCCTCTTCGTCAACTTTTTCCTCGCTACCGTGTCCAAAACCTAGCCGGCCGCTCACTCGCTTGGAACCACCCTCACCGGCTTCGAGCCGATCACAGCCGCCCGCCTCCGCCTCGTGCCACCACAACGCACCATTGCTGGCCTCCCGGCTCAGCCGCTTTCCCCGTTACCCCTTTCCTTTCTTCTCCGGCCGTCAAACCCTGGCCCTAATGAGTCTCCACCGAGTCCTTCCCCCGCCCGTCTATCTCCGTCACTCCCTACCACCACGTCGTTGCCAACGTCTGCTGCCACTTGTAGCCACCACAGTTATCGTCCCTTCTTCGATTAATATGATCACAAAACCCAAACTCTATACGGTTTCCATGCAAAACGAGCAAGAGAAGTGAAAGAATATGATAGAAGGTTACCTTGTCATGTAACAGTGTTCTCCTGCTTGGCGCCATCGCAAGGTCGTCGTGGAACCACCGTCTTTTTCCCCTTCCCTTTCGTCGGATCCCTTTTTCGCCCCTACTCCCTGCCGTCGCACACCTAGGTCGAGTAAGGACCTAGGGTTTGCGCATAAGGTGTTTTTATGTGGCCTCAAGTTTTGTAACGGGTCCCTCCTAGTTCATTCGACGCGTTTCTGTCTCGAAGTTTCGCAATAACGGCCAACCGGTCCTCTAATGGTGATAAACCCAGCTTTGCGTGAACTCTTTATAACCAAGGTTGTTTAAAAAAGACTATGTTCCCCTATTAACTCAATCCATTAGTTAAATGAATTTTCGGGATGTTACAAATAACTTTGAAAGAAAGTACGGGACACTGAGGCCGAAAAAGTGTAGATCGAGTCAGGCACAACCATGCTTAGAATCATGCTAGCACCTGACTGGGGGGCTGATGACGTAGTTAGGTTCCAGGCCAAAAGTATAGGCCCAACATAAAGGTCAAGCCCAAGAAGGGTTTAGCCCAGCCAAGATACCTAAGGCTGGGTGATGACGTATGTAGGTTCCAGGCCAAAAGTATAAGCCCAAGATAAAGGTCAAGCCGAAGAAGGGTTTAGCCCAGCCAAGATACCTAAGGCTAGGAAATACACACACTATCCCCAAGAAAGCAACGGTCTTCCCATGAAAGAGACTATGGGCCAAGACAGTACAAAAGAGGAAAGAGCCAGACCCTCAGAAGTTAACAGTGTTTTCCCCTTTCTGCCTCCAAACCAAAGGACATGTTAGTACTTATCAGGAGTGACATTGGGCCAGAAACCTATAGCAGCCCTATGTCAACATATTTCACACTTAAAGGGGAATCTCAGCAAGAACGAGTCAGGGACCAGGTAACAAGGGATATGACAGTCACCAAAATAGAACACGCAGGGTCAAAAGACAATCGACCCTGGGCAAACATCACAATTATAAATTAGATCATACCCCATCAAGGTAAAGGAATCAGATCGGATACTCAACTCTCTCATATGATGCTCCATCAAGACATCCCTTCACACCTCCTTTTCTCTCCAGGAAGTCCATCTCTCTCATTCCTTACTTCTTATCTTCATTCTCTCTTATATTTGTGTTTATTCATGATATCTACGTTTGATATGTTCATTTTTATATAAATAACTGACTTGAGCGTCCCCGGGGGCCTCTAACGTAGATCTCATTTGTTGTTGCAGCTCAGGTCCAAACTCGGGAATGCTAGAACTCAGATGAACTTAGAAACAAGACCCGACCTAGATTTAGATGTAGCTACAATATCTAAAAAAAAATTTGTGAGCTCCTACTCAAAAAAGCGGACGATATATGTTGTTATGAGATGTCGGATGTTAAAAAAATATGTAATCTGAAAGAAGCATTGATTAAATTTATGAAAATTGTATACTATCAAAAGTAAAGCTCGAACGTGTCTATTTTTTATTCACACACAAAAGGTTAAGTGTTATGGTATCGCCGCACATAGCGGGTATGGTGAGGTCGCCAATGCGGGTGTGCAGCAACACCGCTCACCTCCTAGCGATGCCACGGATTTTGCAAGGGCGCAGCCGATGATTTCACCGCACTTCTCCTTTCCCTAGCAGCACAATTATCGGCCGTTGCATCATCCTTCCGCTGTACAATAGTAACAAATAAAAGCCTATTTTTACTATTTTTTAATTTAAAAATTAACATTTGTCTCCAGTATAAATATCCCGTTAACCATTGTCATTTTTACACAACAAACTTCAACATTTGTTTCTTTTTATATTCTAAAATATTGTGCACATGGTTTCATATCATGAGTGAGGCCAAAGTAATTTTTCTCGAAAAAATCGTAACTACGACCGCAATTTTAAATGATGAAGCTGAAAGTTCACGTCTGAGGACAAGATGAGCTCGTTTAAACATAAATCGTGAAGCTGCACATGCGGCCTTGCGGGCGATTTGTCAATATGATTAAAACGATATTCAACCTCCTTGTGAAAAAACTGATGACCAACAAAAAGAAGCTAATATTCGGGAATTACAAAACCAAGAAACGTATGATAGTCTTCGTACAGATTTATTGAATATGTCAACACAATTCCAGAATTCATACCCATCGGCGACGAAGACTATACAATAATTTTTCCGTATTAATCTTTTCTTGGTATTTTCTTATTATGTAATGTTTTGAAAGTTTTTAATTAATAATAATCTTATTTTTATATTTTATTTTTGTTAAATAAGTAATTATTTTAAAATTATTAAATATTATTTGTATTAAAAAGGTATATGTTAAATTAATTATTGAAAGAAATAAAAAATAAATAAAAAAATAGAACGACAGAGAAAGGAGAAAGAAGACCGTAAAATGAGATGAAAGATAGGGGTGAAGGATGAAGAAGCTGTTGGATATTGGATGTCCGATCATCGATAATATCAACGTTACTATCGAGGTACGATCCAAATAGTTACACTTTGGACATCGAGTAATTAATGACGTTTAGTCGTAAACGTTATAGTTCACGAAACGCGGATTTATTATTTGGTGGATAAATATTTAGTGAAATATCTAACGGTTTAATTTGATAATTAACTATTTAGTGAAATAATTAAAAGACGAAGTTTTAAACGGTTTTAAGTTTAAGAGTTAAACGTTAAACGGATGTGGTTTACTAATTATTTGAAATTAGAAAAGTGCGAGGATCAAAGGGAATTAACTGTTAATTACCCGGGGTGTGGTTTATAATTATGGGCGTTATAAATATGATGTAGTGCAAAGCACACATCTTTATTCCTTTGTTTTCGTGCGCTTTTAGATAGTTTTGTATTTGTTTTTAGTCATTTTAGTTTGTATTTGAGTTTATGTTGTGTATTCAGGGGCTCGTATGAAGTACGAAGCTATATCGTGAAGAAACCGAGCACGAGAGAAGTCCCAAAGAAAAGATTCAAAAAAATGGTGAAAATCAGTCCCTCGCGGTATGGGAGGGAGGAGTGAAAATGTTTCGCGGTACGGGAGGAATCCCAGAACCGGGCCCAACTAATTTGTCCCTCGCAGTACGCGAGGGGCTGGCCACAATCTCTTGCGATACGCGAGGGCTAGATAATTCCGCAAAAAGCCCTAATTTGAAATTAAATAGAATTGTGATAGCTATTCTTCTAGAGTTTGAGTTTTTAGCCGTCAGAGGGGTTCTACGGGACGATTTTGGGAGTTGGGAAGCCAGTTGGAGCAAAAGATTAGAGCTTTCGGATCCGGGTTCATTAGTATTAGCGTACTCGATTTCAAAGTCTTGATTTTTATCTTTGATTTCTGTGTTTGAAACCATGTTTGTGTTTATTGCTTCTGTTATGGATGTTTTGAATATGATGGTTGGCTAAAACATTGATACTGTCTAGGTTATTGATGAATACTTGCTAAAGTTATGATTTTTATCGGTTTTTGGTTATTTTGAATGGATTAATGGTTTTGTAATGATCTTGGTTTAATAATTATGATGTTATGCATGCTTTGAACCTAATTTACAATTGATTATAGTTCCATATGCTGCTTGTGAATGTCTTTCAGTTTGAATAGTATATCTAGATCATAGACTGTGTGTTTGTGGTTGTTTGATGGTTTGCTAGACGTAGTATTCCATAGGAACTGTGATTGAGAGTAGGTTAGATCTGAGTGTTCTTCTTATCTCGATACCCGAAAGGTGAGAGGTAATCGGTTAGTCTTCGTATTAGGATTCCGAGTGTTAACTGTCTGAGAGGAAGTTTCCCTTAGGGTTCTAGTATCCGTTTCTAATCCAAGTAATAGTTGTTATCCTGAGATTACCCTGTGCATCTTAGATGTATTGTGGATAGTGAGACTGAAAGGTGATCTGTCTTTTGGGTACATTATCATTGTTGAAGAGACTAAAAAGTAATCCGACCATCTTGTGAGTTTAGTACATCTTTAGGTTTCTTAGTTGGTGACACCCTGAGAGTGATTAGGGATCCACGTCTAGAGCTGTTATTCTTAGAAACCCAGATCCATCATAGTTTCCATAACCGGTAGAAGTTGAACTTTGCAAGTTGGATTTCGACCTAGGTGGTATTCTTCCTATTCGTGGTATTTCTCTGAGTTCTTTGTCTGGATAGTTAGAGTCGATCATTAGTTCTACATTTATTAGTCTAATCAGTAGTGTAGAAACACCCCCCCCCCAATCAAATCATCCTTAGTCCGAGTCAGAGACTAGTTTAGCTGTAGTAGTGTCTCTAGGGTTCGATATTCCGGTTTAGCATTAAGCTGTGCTATACTCGATAAGTACACTTGCCTGTCAGTGCGGTTTAGTTCATAGGTACTCCATTTATTACTTAGGAGTCTAGGTTAGGTTTATTTGTTAGTTTTTATAGACCGTCTGGGAGACATCAAAATACAAACTTAATTAAAACCATAAACCAATTTTTTGGCCTCCCCCCTTTTGCGCAACACTCAACCGGCTGGCCCCCTCCTCCCACCGTCGACCGGCTGCCAGATACCGCAGCACCACCACCGCCGCGCCACTCTGCCGCCGCCAGCCTCCACTTTCGTCGCTGCTGGACCAGCAAACTCAAAGCCGCCTCCTTCCTCCGCGAAGAATTGGAGCAGTGAACCGGGTTCACCTCGAACCGGTTTTGCGCAAGAACCCGTTTAACGAGTTTGTTGGTTACAGGTTTTCGTGAATGTGTCCACTAGCAAGACGCTCGTTCATTCAAGGTGCGAGTCTTTCGGATATCATCGAAGGTATAACTTTCTAACCCGCTATGGTTGGTTGTTTTAATTGTGTAAACAATCGTAATCGGATCACTGACGGGATCCCGGTTTAAAACCGTTAACGTGTACATCCGCTTCCGCTAAACGCGAATCTAATTTTGTAAATTAATACGTTTTTAAAAGTTAAAAACCGATACACGGATTCCTAACATTGGTATCAAAGCCAGGTTTACGTGCATTTAGACATTATTTTCGATCTTGTGTTTTATTTGTCAAAACTTTTGTTTGGCAAAAGGATCGAACCTTTTTCGTTAATGGATGATTGTGTTATTAAATCTAGCGCTAGTGTCCCGTGGTTTGTTGTTTTCATGGCTTTGTTATAATTGTATTTTAACGGGTTATTTGGAACCCGATGTAATATATAGGTTTTTATTTTATTGTAAAATAGTTTTGTTGTAAAATGTAAACCGACGAGTCTATTGTATCGAAGACCGAAGACGAAGACATATGGACACGAAGATGGAGATCTTGGAATATGTGGGAGATGACAAGAATGGTTGTTTTTGTTTGTCCCTTAGACAAGTTCGGTTATCGTTTGATGGCTCAAACGAAATCGAATAAATTATTACTAGTGTTTCGGTTTATTTTATTTGTTTGTGGTTGATTACAATTATTTATAAAACCGCAAAATATTTATAAAACGTTTATTTTGACACAATCATATATCGACGAGAAAATTAAAACGTTTAAAGATTTCTCAAAAAGGTAAAATTAAATAAAAGTTGTTTTATTTAAAAGGTAAAACTTGTTTTAAAATTAAATTGTTTATTTTAAAAACTAATATAAGTTAATAAAAGAGTTTATTAGTTTAAAACTTGGTTCACGATTAACGACCAATTTATATTAAATAGGGTATTTAAAATTGGATCGTGTCGAGTGTTAAAAGGCGTTTCAATTTATAACGAACTAATAAGTAAAATCGGTTTTACTAAATTGCATGACTTGACACATGCTTTAAGTCGTCCAATATGTTTTTGACCCTAATAAGGTAACTTAAAATATTAAAGAAAATCCAAATTAAAATCGGTATTTCTGCGCCACCCTAAATTGTGACACTTCAACCGATCTATCTGAAACCTCGGTGTGAGTGATTACCCTGTATCCTGCCCGGTTTCGGTTGAAGGTACAACCGCATTTCTTGAGTCACTTAGGCCGGTTCTACAGTTATCAATTGAAGGGAAAATATCACTTAACAAGGTTCAAGTTGGTTTTCCAAGATTGACTTAATATCCGGTTATCATCAAGTCAAGGTACGAGAAGAACATGTACCTAAAACAGCATTCAGAACTCGTTATGGACACTATGAATTTGTAGTGATGCCATTTTGAGTAACAAATGCTCCGGCAGTTTTCATGGATCTCATGAATAGAGTATGTCGGCCAATGTTAGACAAATTTGTTATTATCTTCATTGATAACATTCTGATTTATTCAAAGAATGAAGAAGAGCATGCACGACACCTTCGGGAAGTACTTAGTACTTTACGGAAGGAGAAACTGTACGCTAAATTCTCAAAATGTGCATTCTGGTTAAGAGAAGTTCAATTTATGGGTCATGTCGTTAACACAGAAGGTGTCTCAGTAGACCCAGCAAAGGTATAGGCTGTGATGAAATGGTCCCCACCAAAGAATCCATCGAAAGTTAGAAGTTTCTTGGGATTAGCTGGCTATTATAGAAGGTTCATTCAGGACTTCTCGAAGATAGCTACCCCATTAACTAAACTAACCCGAAAGAATTCAAAGTATGAATGGAATGCAGATCAAGAGAAGGCATTCCAGACACTAAAAGAAAGACTGACATAAGCTCCTGTTCTGGCATTACCAGAAGGAGTAGAAGACTTTGTGGTATACTCTGTTGCCTCGAAACTTGGGTTAGGATGTGTTGGGATTAGCTGGGATTAGCTGTGATGAAATGGTCCCCACCTAAGAATCCATCGGAAGTTAGAAGTTTCTTGGGATTAGCTGGCCATTATAGAAGGTTCATTCAGGACTTCTTTAAGATAGCTACCCCCATTAACTAAACTAACCCGAAAGAATTCAAAGTATGAATGAAATGCAGATCAATAGAAGGCATTCCAGACACAAAAAGAAAGACTGACATAAGCTCCTGTTCTGGCATTACCAGAAGGAGTAGAAGACTTTGTGGTATACTCTGATGCCTCAAAACTTGGGTTAGGATGTGTTCTTATGCAAAGATGAAAGGTGATAACTTATGCCTCTCGACAGCTAAAGACACACGAAGCAAACTATCCAACTCATGATCTAGAATTAGTTTCGGTAGTGTTCGCATTAAAGATCTGGAGGCATCATCTGTACGGAACGAAGTGCACGATTTACACAGACAACAAGAGTCTTAAATATTTCTTTGACAAGAAGGACTTAAACATGACGCAACGATGGTGGTTAGAACTGGTCAAGGATTATGACGGTGAAATTCTATATCACCTCGGAAAGGCTAACGTGGTAGCCGATGCTCTAAGCCGCAAAGAAGAGCATCATCCTATTCGGGTGAAAGCATATAAGTTAGTAATAACTCCTGATTTCATGAGCCAGCTTCGAGACACACAAATCGAAGCATTAAAAGGTGAGAATGTTAAGAAAGAAAGAATGGCTGGTCAGGAGAAGTTTCTAGAAGAAAATGAGTATAAAGTTAAGACTCGATTTGGTCGTATGTGGATACCACGATCAGATGAGTTTAGACTTAATATTCTCGGTGAAGCTCATAAATCACGATATTCTATTCATCCGGGTACTACAAAAATATACCAAGATCTGCGCAAGGATTATTGGTGGCCCGGAATGAAGTTCGATATCATGAAATATGTAGCTAAATGCTTAACTTGTCTTCTAGTTAAAGCAGAACATCAGAAGCCATACGGAAGACTACAACCATTAGAAATCCCAAAATGGAAGTGGGAACATCTCACTATGGACTTCATAACCAAGGTACCAAAGACAGCTGGGGTTATGATACCATTTGGATGGTTGTAGACCGGTTAACTAAGAGTGCTCATTTCTTAGCAATACGTGAAATATACTCTTTAGAAAAGTTAGCCGATTTGTTTATCAAAGAGATTGTTTCCAGACATGGAGTGCCAGTCTCGATTGTTTCTGATCGAGATACTCGTTTCACTTCACGGTTTTGGAAAACGTTCCATGAAGAGATGGGAACTAGACTTCTAATCGGCATATCACCCTCAAACTGATGGTCAAAGTGAGAGGACGATACAAACTCTTGAAGATATGTTGCCTGCTTGTATAATTGATTTCGGTGAAAGTTGGGATAGCCATCTGCCATTAGCAGAATTCTCATACAATAACAGCTACCATTCCAGTATTGGTATGCCACCAAATGAGATGCTATCTGGTAGAAGATGTAGGACTCCTGTATGTTGGGGAGAATTTGGGCAGAAAGAATTGGGCAGCAAAGAAATAGTTCAAGCCACGTTAGAAAAGCTTGACTTAATCAAGGCACGTTTGAAAGCTGCATAAGATAGACAAAAGTCATTTGCAGATAAGAGACGTAGACCAATAGAATTCCAAGAGGGAGATTACGTTTTGTTAACGGTATCCCCTTGAAAAGGTTTAATCCGATTCAAGAAACGTGGCAAGCTAAGTCCACGATTTATTGGTCCTTTCAAAATCATCAAACGAGTTGGAAAGGTATCCTATCAGTTAGAGCTACCTGAATAAGTGAGTAAGATACACAACACGTTTCATGTATCTTATTTGAGGAAATGTTTGGCGGATGAAGCTTCATACGTTCCTTTAGAAGAGATAGAGGTTGATGATAAATTAACTTAAGTTGAAAAACCTATCAAGATTCTAGACATAAAAGAAAAACAGCTATGTCATAAAACGATCAAACAAGTATTAGTGCAATGGAAGCATAGAAAAGGATCAGAGGTAACTTGGGAAGCTGAAGATGAAATGAGAAAAAGTTATCCTCAACTCTTTAAGGATTAACAGGTTTCGAGGACGAAACCTAATTTAAGGGGGGAGTTGTAACACCCCAATTTCCAAAGAAATACAAGTTGGAGGACTAAAATAATCATTTGATGAAACCCTAGGGGGTTAAAATGACATTTCATTTAAAATATAAGGGATAGAATGCAATTGGCTTAAAGTTCAAGGGCTGAAAATGAAAAATCTAAAGTTGGAGTAGATATCGGACCGATATCATTCCTCCCATAGGTCCGATGTGAGCTGAGGGTCCGATATCGGACCGATATCAGTTGGATAGGAGTCCGATAACCGCCATTGCGCCGCAACCCCTGATATTGACACGTGTTGGATGACTCACCATTGAGAACTGACGTGTGTAAAACAGATATCGGACCGACATGAAAGTATAGCGGTCCGTTATGCCTATAACGGACCGACATCATACTCATAACGGTTCGTTATATACTCGCAAAGGCTATACACCGCCTCACCTAGATGTCGGACCGACATCCCCAGGGATAGTGGTCCGACATGGGTGGCAATCCAGCCCTATAGATACTTGCACTTGGCCGTTCATTTGAAAACACAAATATCAAAAACCACCTCACACACACGCATACCGAGGAGATCAGAGTGACGGTTATGAGTGCGGTGATTTCAAGTACGGTACGCTGAGAGTGCGGTTCGGGTCAGGAAAGCATTTAAAGCGAGGAACAAACTTAGGAACTACCTGAGGATAAAGTATACTGGACCCGTACCCTAGACATGATTATGTGAAATACGTGCTTAAATGATATGAGTTATGGGATATGTGATATGATGAGGGTACGGGGTAATGACGAACTAGTCTAAACACTAAACGGGAATAATGGAGTAGTCACGACGTATCCAAGGGGTGGTGGATACGCCGCTGGTACTTTCTATATATAAACCTCATGGTACTTCGTGGTAAACCCATTATGAATGTTTAGGGGTATAGACTAATATATAATAATTAAATATAGTGAACGTACGGGAGAACATCCAACCGGTATGCAGTTATCTGACAAACGGAATGTTCTGTCTAAGGAAAGAGTGGTGTATAAATCTCTCCTAGACTCGTCACTCTTTCTTGGGAACATCTCTGTTGGAGGTACTGCTTTGGAAGGAAAATCACCCCAGTTTACAATATATGACGAATATGAATATATGATGAAAGTATGTCATGCATGATGAATATGAATACATGAAATACATGATGAGTATGAATTATGTGAAATGCATGATGAATACGTGAATGCATGATGATAAGTGCAAACATGAATGAGTATATGGAACTAGTCTAAACCCTAAAATGGAATAACGGAGTACTCACGAAGTGTTAAAGGGGTGGTGGATACGCCGCTAGTACTTCCTATATATAAACCTTTTTAATATATAGTGGAGAAACCGTTATGAAGTTTTAAAGTGAGGGCTGGTTGGGGAATAAATCAAGCATATACGTGAAATGAAAATAAATGCTTGATACAATTGGGAGGCTGTGAGTCAAAGGTACTCAAGGTCCCAAATGAAATGAGATACCCGGTCTGTAAGGTGGAAATCAATAAATAAAGAAGAAAAAGAAAAGAAAGGTAAACTCCAGGCCAACGGGGCTGAAGGAGAAAAAGATTCCAAGCCTACGGGGCTGATGAATGAATGAGTCGTCGTGACAAATGCAAGGAGTCTATACTAACGAGTATAAGAACCTTGTCAATACTCGGACTGGAAGTACGGCCTAAGATGGTTGCGAGGGGGTTAGCACACCCATAAAATATATGAATGACGTGACCGGAGGTACGTCCAGACATGGTCACGGGGGCCCCAAGAGCCTGGGAAACTTGAACAATAATAAAGAACCTAAAGGGTTCATAATAAATGAATGATGCAGTGTACTTACTTAGCGTAAGCTATTTCAAAAATGTTTTTCAAACACTGCAGTAAAGAAACACGTGGAATATAGCTTCCTATGGACGAGACTGGTCGGAGTTGAAGAATCCCTATGTAATATGATGTAAGTGTATTATCTTATGTAAAACAATATTATAATGAAACAGATACCTTAGCCATTTTATGGCAAGGTTTTGATAAACTAGGACCGTTTTTTCGTAATAAAATACTCTGATAAAATAAGAGATAAGTAGGGTGTTTCATGCACAGTTGACATGGTATGTTGGCAGCTTGATGGAGCTTGCATGTGTTACACAATGGTAGGGTTCCCGCATATGGCTTCTTGTTGGGGTTGAAGGCATTAGGGGCTACTTGGGCTAGAGGAGCAGCAGGAGTGACAATGGAAAAGTTCCTGCCTTTCCGTTTCTTGCCATTGAAGGAAGACTCAGCCTTGGTCTCCTTGGTGGGTTCAGCAGTGGTTTTCTTAACGGTTTTCTTGGCACCCTTTTTAGAGAGGGTCCCTACCTTCACATGATTATCCGTCAAGGTAGCAGCAAGACGGATTGCCTACTGGAGGGTGGCAGGGTTGCTACCCAAGACGGTATCTTGGATTTGCATGGGCAGGCCATTGATGTACTTCTCAATGGATCTTGAGAGAGGAGTGACCATATGAGTCACCAAAAGGACAAATTCATGAAAACGTGTGGTGTAGGCAGGGCTTTCACCACTATCCTGTTTGAGATCCCAGAACACTACTTCTAGCTTCTTGATCACATTATGGGGACAAAACTCATCAGTCATGAGTGTCTTGACATCAGCCCAAGGTAGAGCTAGTGCAACTTCAATCCCACGGTTACGCTTTTCCTCGTTCCACCAGGTGAGTGCCCTCTTCTGGAAGACACTAGTAGCATAACGAACCTTCAGGTTCTCGGGGCAGTCGGCATTGATGAAGGTTCCCTCAATGCTTTCGAACCATTGGAGAAGTCTAGTGGCTCCTTCGTTCCCGTAGTACCTGGTGGGGTTACAGGAATTGAAATGTTTGAATATGCATGTGGGATTTCTTGGTGCTGCATTTTGGTTCAGTTGGTTGACCGTAGTTGGTAGGATCGTAGCCATTTGCTGGATGATCCTGTCAGTGAGGTTGTTCCTACTTTCACGACGAGGAGGCATTCTACAAAGGATGAAAAGGAATTTTATAAGATATGAATCATGTATAAGAGTTGGTAATAAAATCACGAGGTATTTAATAAAAACATGGGATGGTACCTAAATGGATACATTGACTTATCAAAGTATTTTAAGTTCCTTTAATGTCTGCGAAGTCATGCTTTAGCCTATAAGTGGACACTCATCCCAGGAATTCCCAGGAAAGCATAACTGGTCCATCGGTTGATTTGGATTTATACGAAATGATTTCCTAGACAGAATTTCCCAGAATACAAGCATCCACCCTTCCGGATTGCATAAGTTCTCATTCATTAGTTAGAACCTACATACCTTTGACGAGAGTTTCATTTGGATTAGACTTTTAAGTCTAAGAGTAGGTTTCATGTAGTTCAAGTAGTTTCAAATAGTTTCATTCCTTGAATGTTGTAGCTCAGGTAATTGCACCATATAGATAGAAATAGATAGGTGTAGATAGGTAAGTATGTGCATAGTAAGCATAGAGTGGAGTTCCTAATAAAAGACATGAGTTTAACTCATGTTTGGGACTCCTAGGTTATAGTCTAGGTCATGTGTGTCTAATAACCTAATTCCCTATAACCATGGCTCTGATACCAATCTGTCACACCCCGGCCGGCGGCGGATTATACGCCGGGGCTAACGCGGTTGTTCATAAGCACATGATCATCTATTAATAAGTGATAATATTTATTCATCATAATTAAATCATCCGTTACAAAATAAAATAGAAAGCAAAGCGTTCATAACATAGCATAAATTAAATCCAGTCTTTATTAAAGCTAGGTCCAAGGTCCTAGGTGATCATGCAATATCCTCACACTGGTGCACCTGAAACATGTGAGTAAATGTCAACTACAAGTAGTTGGTGAGAAACATAGGTTTTGACACCAAACAAAGTTAAGTATAGGTTTACAATTCAATATGTTCAAAGCAAGTCTAAAGCATCTATGCGAAAACACACAAGGTTCCAAGCGTACAATCAAGCCATGTAATAGGAAAATAGTTACACAATCCAACTGATTGTTTCATGAAAAAGTAGTAAGATGTATACACAAAAAAACCCGCCAAGGTTTTGTGTTAGATAATGTATCGGATTCCCGTATAAATGATCATAAAAGGTACTACCTGAGGCTTGCCACACAAGTTAATGATTGTACTAACATGAACACACGTATGGTCACCAAGAAGTTTAAGACATAAAGCATAAAGACCTTAGCATAAGAACAAATGTATTGAATTGTGAATGAAATATAGTTAATGACATGTTTCACCCCAAAAAAATAAAAAGAGTAAAAAGAGGTTATGTAAACTCACTTGTATTGGATCTAGAAGTGATAGGATTTGGTAAGATGAATAGGTCTTGTGAGGATTCCTCACAACACACCTACATAGATAATGGTATTCTAAGTTCAATGTACGTCAAAAAGGAATTAAGAAGATTTTGAGACTTTAGGGTTTTATGGGGTTTGGGTTTGAAGATGGACTTTAATACATATATAGAAGTATTGAAATGTTAATAAAAGTAGTTTATAAATTAATTAAGACTTCTAATTAATTACATAATAATTTATCTATATAATTATTGTAAAGATAATTAATAAATAAAGTTATGGAATGAAGTAGTTTAAATAATAACTTTGGGTTTATTTTTATATAATTATTCTAAAAATAATTTATAGATAAATCTTGTAATGGTAAAGGTTGAATTAATTGATTTTATGTAATTAAAATGATTATTTAAACTATTAGTTAATGTAATAAAATGGCTAGTTAATTTATTACTTAATGTAAATAAAATAGCTAATTAATCTATTAATCAATTTATTTTAATTGAATTATAAAAGGCTAAATAGGCTTTAAATAGAATTAATTACACTTTGTAAAAAATAATTATTTACGTATTTATAAGTTTGAAAGTATTTTTAAATAATTATTCACAATAAAATAATTATTTTTAAGATTGAAAGGCTTAAAATGTCTAAACATTTAATTATAATTTGTGTAATAAACATTATTAATTTATAAATAAAATAACATAATTAATTTGTTTAAACAAATCATTTCCATTATTTATTTAGGAATTTAAAATGCTTTATAACATGTTTTTAAATAAAATAAAATAAATAAACATTACTTTATATGTTCTATTTTTATAAAACTTTCAGAATATGTTTATAGAATTTATAAAAATTAAATTGGAATTTTTAAACTTGAGATAATGTATTAAAATAATAAAAGGAATTAATCCCAAAAATAAAAATGGTGGCCGGGACTCAAACCCGCGCCTGGACCGGACACACAACACACACGCGCACTAACCATCAGACAAGGGCATGTTGCCGTGTCTGATTAGGTTTCGTTTTGATTATAACAGGCAAGCCCAAACACCCTTCGTCCCCAAATCACACCCGTAATCCTAGCCCTTCAATTGGCTCGATTGAGCACACGATTGAAGCCCGATTCATGGGGCTTTTGATCGTGGGACTGAGACGAACTTATTGGAACAAGAATTACCTGAAATGGTTGTGTGTAAGATGAGAACGACAGGACGACACAGAGACGAGTTCTTCGATTGATTTGGATGGTTCACAGATGGAATTAGACGCGATTAGGAGTGTAGGGAGCTTGCAATGAGTTTCGTGAACGATTACAAGTCTCTATTTATAGTTTATTTGCACTGCATTGATCGATCGAGTAAATGACCGTGAGTGGGGGTTTCGGTTACGAATTCCTCCTTGATTAGCTAATGAAAACCCAATTAACTTTGAGGAGTGGATCGATTAGTTGGTTTAAACGTGTAGCCGTTTTTAATTTCGAAGGAAAATATCTCAAGGACAAGTTTGGGATTAAAGCTTGAAAATCGGTGGTTTGCGGGTTTCGAACCTGTGACCGATTTGGGGAGGGGAAGGTTTGGGGATTTGGCAGAACAGGTCCCTCTAGATTCAGGATGTTATTATTTCATATAAAAACTTGTTTTCAATCGAAATCAACGTTTCAGAAATTACAATTTGAACCCTGGACATTTATAAAACATAAAATTATTAAACCTTATAATTTTTTTTTTATAAAATCTAATAAATCATTATGTTACAATTAAATGTTGTAAATATAAAAATATAGTTTACTAAATAGAATTAATTCTTATTTTGATTAAAATACCTAAACCCTAATTTTTTATAAAATTTATAATTTAACTTTTGTAAGTTGTATATTTATAAATATATATATATATATATATGTTTAGAAATAATTTAGCATATATATATATATATATTCATTTCATAGAATAATAACAATTATTTACATAATTCTTTATATAAATGTTTATATTTTTGAATTTGAAGTAATTGCACCCCATGTATGTATGCATGTACACTCATGAAATGAAATGGATAAATAGGATACTTTCATAGATGCAAATCATATAATAATGAAATTACAAGTGCCGGAATAGTTAAGATAAAGGTCGGAATTTCCTAGGGATTACACATACCAATTTCTAGCAAGTCTAGTCCAGTGCTGATAATCAAGGAGGGTCGAGTTAGAAATCTGAAGCCAAAGGTGAAGGCAAGAAGAGTTACAAGGGCAAGGGAAAAGGCAAGTCTGTTGCCAAGAAGAAGGCTCTAAATGATACCAAATGCTTTCATTGTGATGAAGCTGGGCACCGGAAGAGGAACTGCCCCAAATATATGGCTAAGCTAAAATAGAAGAAAACTTCATGAGGAGAGTCCTCAGGTATGTTCTTTATTGAGATCTTCTCATTGTCTAGAAAATCATGGGTGATTGACACAGGATGTGGTTCTCACATTTATAATGATTCGCAGGGACTAAGGAAGGTTAGAAAGTTGAAACAAGGCGACTTGGAGCTCCATATTGGCAATGGACATAGAGTCGAAGTGAAGGCTGTGGGAGAATTTGTTCTTTTACTTCCTAATGGTTTTGAACTTATTTTGAAAATTTTTTGCTACATACCTAGTTTAACTAAGAAGATTGTTTCAGTTTCTACTTTGCATGAACAAAGTTTTGAATATGCTTTTAATGATGATTTTATTTCTACATATTTGAATGGTTTGTTTTACTTTACTACAAAGCCTCATAATGGAATATATGAGATAGAAGTCCATAACAATAACGCATTATACAATATATCCTTTAAACGTACGAAATTAGACTTTCAATGATACGTATTTATGGCATTGTGGACTAGGACACATAAACAAGAATCGCATAAAGAAGCTCCAAACCGCATGAATTTTGAATTTCACAGGTCAATAGTCTTTTGATGAATGTGAATCTTGTTTAAGTGGTAAGTTGACCAAAGCTCCTTTTTTCGGTATCGGTCAAAGAGCTAATGATTTGTTAGGACTCCTACATATTGATGTGTGTGGTCAATTGAGAACAATGTCTAGGAATAGAGAGAGGTACTTCGTCACATTTACTGACGGCTTCAGTCGATATGGTTATGTTTATCTTATGAAGCATAAACATAAAACGTTTGAAATGTTCAAACAATAACAGAACGAAGTACATAATCAGCTGTGTAAGACGATTAAGATGATTCAATATGATCGATATGGTGAATATCTTGGTCTTGAGTTTGACGAACATCTAAAGAAATTTGGGATCATTTCACAACTTACTCCACCTGGAACACCTCAGCTTAATGGTGTGTCTGAAAGGAGAAATCGAACTCTATTAGATATGGTTCGATCTATGATGTGTCGTACAAATCTGTCACACTCCTTCTAGAGTTTTTCTCTTGATACTGCCACAAGAATCATTAATTTAGCTCCACCAAAGAAGGTGGACAAAACGCCTTATGAGATATGGCATGGCGAGAAACCCAAAATGTCATACCTTAGGGTCTGGGATGTAACGCTTATATTACACGTGAATCTTCTGATAAACTGGATCCCCGTGGCGATAAAGTTGTTTTCATTGGATACCCTAAAACAATTGGTTACCACTTCTACAATCCTACTGAAAATCAGGTTTTCATAAAACGCAGAGCTACCTTCTTAGAGAAGGAACTGCGAGGGATTGGAGAAAACCATGTGGATCTAGAAAAAGTCTGGGAACCACAGGTAACTGAACCTCAAGTTGAAACAAGCAATCAACATGAGATTGTTGAAACTGAATCTGAATGAGTTCAAGATTCAAATGTAACAACAAGCATACGCATGAGTAGTTGTTTTAATTGTCTAAACGATCGTAATCGGATCACTGACGGGATCCCGGTTTAGAACCGTTAACATGTACATCCGCTTCTGCTAAACACAAATTTGATTTTGTAAATTAATACGTTTTTAAAAGTTAAAAACCGGTACACAGATTCCCAACAGAAGGGTGTGTTAAGATGAGATGAAAAAGATAATGAAAAGTGAAATGCATTCAAAATGGTTTGGTTTTGTTTATAAAAACTACCCCATGAAAATATTAATTGGAAAGACAACACGTCCTAGGGGTGTGCATTTTACCCGAAACCCGAATATCAAACCCGATTAAGATGGAACTCGAACAACCCAAATTCGATTAAGATGGAACCCGAATCCGAATATAATATTTGGTGTGGTAATTGGGTTAAAAAAGGTTAATCGTGTTAATCCGATTATCCCGAATAATAATAAAAAAGTATTTTTATTAACTATTTTTAATGTTTTATTTATTTGACTTTATTTTAATATAGGATTAGAAACGGATGAACGAACATTAATGTGAGAATTTGAAGAGTGACCGCTTTTAAGAAGTTTACTGTTTGATACGATTTGATGTTTTTTTTTTAGTTTATAAGCTTGATTGATACGGTTTTTTTTTGTGCTTATTTTATTTGATTTTTATTAGTATATATATGTGTTTACTGTATGAGTTTGAACGAAAAATCATATTCAGAGTGTTTTTATTTGACATTTAGTGTTTATTAGTTAATGAATATCATGTTAAGTATGCATTGCAACTTTTACCTAGAAACCCGAATACCGATTAACCCGACCCAAATAACCCGAAACTGATTAACCCGAATCTTATTTGGGTTGGTAAATGGGTAGAATTACTATAACAAAAAACCCGAATAACCTGACCCGAATAACCCAAAACCCGATGAACACCCCTAACACGTCCTACACTTGAGTGAGTTCATATCATTGTAAAATACTACAAAAGGTAAATTGGAAACATCTTATGCGCAGGATACAACACATCAATGCGGAGTTTTTTTCTAAAATAGTGTGGTTAAGAAAAATATTTACTAAAATAGGTTGTTCTAAAATTATTTAACAAATTGGTGTAGTTTTGTATAAAATGATATTTTTACCCCTGTTATTAAAATATAAAAAAATAAATAATTAAAGAAAATCCAATTTTTGCATTAGTGACCAGTGGCGATAGCTGTGGGTTTGTAGAGGAGACGAAAATGGTGTAGTTCTTGAAGCCAAACAAGGCGGTGGTGACTGGTGCTTCTTGGTGGACGTTTTGCCGGTCGGAAGGCCAATGATTCTCGGTGAAAGTTTTGCGGGTCGGAAACAAATTTCAGAAGATTAATCTATGAACTATCATCTCTCGCCGGCGGCACCACCATCTACCGCTGGGGGCACCCCAAATTTCAAACCGAAATCATCTTCCGACCCTCTAATTTTGACCAACTCCCCTTCTTCTCCTTCATTATCGGTCAAATTCCAGTCCAATCAAAGAAAATTGTGATACCTTAAGTTGATTTAGAATTTCCGTCAACCTAAGGAAATTTCTTCATAAAATGATTTAGAACTTAGGAGATAAAATCGTGATATCTTAAGGTGCTCGGAGACGATGATCGGAGAAACGGAGACGATGATCGGAGAAAGGGAGACGATGAAATCGCGATCGGAAAAAAGAGACGATGATCGGAGTAAGTGAAAGGATCCCATCCCTGTCGGAAGATAGAGACGATGATCAAAAAATAGAAATGAAAGAATTGACACGCAGAGGAGGTTAACTTCAGAGATTAGGAGATTGTTTATTTTTCTAAAAAGGGACGAATGGTTGGTGGGGGTAGATGGGGGTTGGGTTATTTTATTTTATTTTCATAAAATAAAAAGATAAATAAGTTTCACCTATTTTGGTAAATACTTTATAAACTACACCAAATTCATCAATTTTTCAGAACCGGACCGGATGTCGAACCGGTCTCCTTGCCGGTCCACTGGTCCGACCAGTCGTACCGGATTTAAGAACCGGACGACGTCATAAATATTATAAAAATATATCAGTTTAAATAGCTTTTAATCCTTTCAAAAACCACCAACAAGTCAATTCCAATAATTTTAAACTAACAATTACATACGAAATAAGAAGCTAAGAGACTTAAAAAAGATTTAAAAAAAAAAAAAAAAATAGTCAAGCGGTTCAACCGGTCCGATCACCGGTTCGCTGCAGAAACGGTTCAACACATGTAACCGGACCGGTCAGACCACCGGTTCCCGGTCCGACCGGCCGGTCCGGGTTTCAAAACATTGAAATTCATAAATACTTTTTCCAGACACCATTTTGAAAAAAAACTCCAGTGCGTTGCTGATATCACCTTGACGTCAGCATACACTTTCTCTTTTTTCTTTGGAATTTTGTGATTCAGTTAGTTTAGATGTATGTTTGGAAGAGACAATTTAACAAATATCATTCTTGGCTTAGTGGTGGGTCCATCCGCCAACACAACGACGACGTGGGTTCTAACACACGCAACCCCTCCACCCTTACCGGTTGGTTCCCCCCCCC
Organism: Smallanthus sonchifolius; assembly: GCA_023525975.1. Lineage (NCBI taxonomy): Eukaryota > Viridiplantae > Streptophyta > Magnoliopsida > Asterales > Asteraceae > Smallanthus > Smallanthus sonchifolius. The sequence goes on along the minus strand of CM042021.1, from coordinate 94,050,814 downwards.
CTCATTTTTATTTTTATTTTAATTTTATTTTGGTTTTAATTAGTTTTTTATTCTCTTAAAATCTACTTTTTTAACGGCTTTCTTATTTCGTTTTTTTTATAAAGTTTTTGAAATACTACCACTTACTCACAGCAACGTGTGTGTTTGGGTAAATGTTTTGTCTTTATATAAAGTTCCGAGTACGCTTATTTATTTCGTAAACGATAACTTTTTTAACAGTTTCGTTTTTCTTTAGCTTCATTTTAATAAGCTTTTTCTAAAACATAATTTTTTTCCGCGGTTTAACACGCGTCCACAAAATTCTAGTTATTTACTAAGTTTCAAGAAAGCAATAAAACTAATTTATTAAAATACTCAATTTAATGTATATTTTCTTCTTTTCATCAAACATGTGTGTGTTGTTGTTGGACGTTAAGAAGAATAATGACGTATGAAATCATTATATAGATTCAAAAACATAAAATATTCTCACAATTTGACCATAACAGAGTTTTCAAAAACTGAAAATTATATATAGAGGGCTATCGGTGATTTATTATAGTAACCTTTTATTAAACCAACTTTTAATAATAAAATAGATTAGTCGCTATACATTAGTTTTTACCAAATGTGAACTTTGAAAACAGGCATTGCTATTTCAATGTAGTTTTTGGGTTCTAGAAAGAATTATTGTGATCGAAATAAGAGCGTAGATTGACACCAATCATCAGAGTTTTTCTATCGTCGCCAGGGTGGGGGCCCTGATGGTTTTTATGTTTCATGGTGTCACAATGAAAGCATTTTTTTTACCATTAAACCAAAACGATATTGTCACAAAACAGAAATTCATAAACAAAAATTCACCCCCGACAAAACAGAGGTACCAAAACATATTAATTGTCATATAACCCAAACAGAACAAAAATAAACACTTAGTCGACCTCCTCAATCTTAGGACCGGCACCACCAGAATGAGCAGGCTCATCATCCATGCCACCACTAGCACCATCACCAGCTCCACCCTGGTACATCTTAGCAATGATGGGGTTACATACATTCTCCAGCTCCTTCATCTTATCTTCAAACTCATCAGCTTCACCAAGTTGGTTGGTATCCAACCACACAATCGCCTCATCAATCGCCTCCTCTATCTTCTTCTTGTCACCCGGGCTGAGCTTCTCGCCGATCTTCTCATCCTTCACTGTGTTCCTCATGTTGTACGCGTAGTTCTCCAACGCGTTCTTCGCCTCCACCTTCTTCTTATGCTCCTCGTCCTCGGACTTGTACTTCTCGGCTTCCTGAACCATCTTTTCAATCTCTTCTTTCGACAGTCTGCCTTTGTCGTTGGTGATGGTGATCTTGTTCTTCTGTCCGGTTGTCTTGTCTTCAGCCGACACGTTTAAGATCCCATTCGCGTCAATGTCGAAACAGACAGTAATCTGTGGTACCCCACGAGGGGCAGGTGGGATGCCAGAGAGTTCAAACTTGCCCAATAAGTTGTTGTCACGTGTTCGTGTTCGTTCACCTTCGTACACCTGGATCAACACGCCGGGTTGGTTGTCCGAGTAAGTGGAAAACACCTGCTCCTTTTTCGTCGGGATGGTCGTGTTTCGAGGGATCAGTACTGTCATGACCCCACCAGCGGTTTCTAAACCTTGCGATAGCGGTGTGACATCCAAGAGAAGCAAATCTTGGACCTTTTCGTTCCCTTCGCCACTCAAAATCGCGGCTTGGACCGCAGCCCCATACGCGACAGCCTCATCCGGGTTGATGCTCTTACAAAGCTCCTTCCCATTGAAAAAGTCTTGAAGCAACTGTTGCACTTTTGGGATTCGGGTCGACCCGCCAACGAGAACGACATCATGGATCGAGCTTTTGTCCATCTTGGCGTCTCGTAAACACTTCTCAACCGGCTCCATGCATTTTCTAAACAGATCCATGTTGAGCTCTTCGAATCTAGCACGCGTGATGGTGGAGTAGAAGTCGACCCCTTCGTATAAGGAATCAATTTCGATGGTGGTTTGGGCAGTGGATGAGAGGGTTCTTTTAGCCCTTTCACAAGATGTTCTCAACCTCCTAAGAGCTCTGGGATTGCCAGTGATATCTTTCTTGTGCTTTCTCTTAAACTCTTGAACAAAATGGTTCACCATTCTGTTATCAAAATCCTCACCACCAAGATGGGTGTCCCCTGCTGTGGCTTTAACTTCAAAGATCCCTTCTTCAATTGTCAAAAGTGAAACATCAAAAGTACCACCACCAAGATCAAAGATGAGAACATTCTTTTCACCAACACTTGTAGCCTTTTTGTCAAGCCCGTACGCGATGGCAGCAGCTGTGGGTTCATTGATGATACGCAAGACGTTTAGGCCTGATATAACGCCAGAATCTTTGGTGGCTTGGCGCTGTGAGTCATTGAAGTATGCAGGGACCGTAACAACCGCGTTTTTGACAGTTGTTCCAAGGAAGGCTTCGGCAATTTCTTTCATTTTGATGAGGACCATGGATGAGATTTCCTCAGCGGCGAATGTCTTTTCTTCACCTTTGTAGTTGACAGAGATCAATGGCTTCTCAGCAGGTCCTGAGACCACCTTGAATGGCCATAACTTGATGTCACTTTGTACAGATGCATCACTAAATCTTCTACCAATAAGACGCTTTGCATCTGTGTATGTAACAAACAAAAAAGTTAATACAAACAACAAATAAGTGATCAAAACTAAAGCAAACCACAGCAATATGAAAAGAGTTCTTCATTTTGATTTGCAACAAACAAAACAACTATACTATCTTCTTGATTATTGGTCAAATTCAGAAGGGTATACCAGTTTTTAAGGAATATGCTAAACAAATCACTAGACTTTGAACTAAAGAAAACTAAATAGTCAATTTAATTTGGCTTTGTATATGAATTTTGTCATGAAGATTCTAAACAGTTTTAAAACAAACAAAACCAAAACGATTATTAACATGTATCTGTTTCATTAGACTACAACTATATCTAAATTTTAAAAGTTGCAAAGTTTTGTTCAATAGATTTCTATCTAAAAAATTTATAAGAACAAATAAAACAAATGTTGTGCATCACTTGTTCCACCATGTATAATTAGCAAATCCAATATTCTTGGTTTAAAAAAGCACGCCAAACTAAGGCGCATAGGCTTGTGCTTTAGACTACAAAAAGCTAGGCGTGTACAGAAAATCGGCATAAGGTGCAGTGCACAAGTTTTGTGCATCATGATATTGTAAATAAAGCTTTAAGTTATACATATAGGTTTTTTTATATATATTAAACCTATATGATGCGTATTCTAAATTTGGTTGATTGATCCTAGAAACATACGAAAATTAATAAAATAAATTATATAAATAAATAGTGCATCTGTGTACTAAAGGCTGTCCGCTTTTACGCTTTGCGTCTCGCACTTTTTAAAACCAAACCAATATTTCAATAACAAACTAACAAGGAATGATATTAGAAATCATAAACTAAGGTTCTATACCAACATTCAGATCTCAACTAGCATTTGATGAGTACATAGAATGATTTGAATAGATATACAGACTTAAATTCATATTTCACAAACAACAAGACAGCTTGTTCATTTCTTAGATTCAAATCCACTAAACGTCTAATTAATTAGTGTTTTTAAAGCTCTACAGATCTAAAAGTATTCGCTACAAAGTTGAAGTCAGATCCTAAGCTGGACATCAGTAGGAAGGCCAAAAGCACATGATATACACACACACAAGTAGAAACCAATTGAAAGCACGTAAACACATATACTACAAGACAAAATATACTATTATAGAACAGAAAACTATAAGATCCAGCAATCACATACGCCTAAATCGTAAGATAAACTTTACATACAAATATAGAATATCAGAAAGTCAATAATAGCATTAATAATCTCAGATCAAACAGAAAATTAACATCAGATGATAGAAAACTCACCAAAAACAGTGTTCGTAGGGTTCATGGCGACCTGATTCTTAGCAGCGTCACCGATCAACCTCTCGGAATCGGTAAAAGCGACGTAAGACGGAGTAGTACGGTTACCTTGATCATTGGCGATGATCTCAACACGATCGTGTTGCCATACACCAACGCATGAGTATGTAGTTCCTAGATCGATACCGATAGCGGGACCTTCACCTTTACCGGCCATTATGTGACGAAAGAGTGCCTGAAATTAGGGTTTGAGAGACGAAAGAGTGTGAAATTAGGGTTTGAGAGAGGTATGAGGGAGTTGGAAATTGAGGAATAACGGGTGGTATATATGGGGTAGAAAGGAGACGTGTTGTTGGGTTCTAGAATGTTCTACAACCGTTCAGATTGATTTCAAATGCGGTGAGTGGATGGCTGGATTTTAAAGATGAAGTCGTCTTCTGCTATTGGTCAAACAACCTAATTTTTGGGAGACTTTGACTCTTCCGGCCGCCCTGATTCTCTCTCTCTCAAAAGATATTTTCGTTTATTTATTTCTATTTCTTTTTCGAGGTAACCTAGAACGAACGTTAATTACACGGATGGTCTATGTGGTTTGGTTAAATTACGAATTTAGTTTATAACTTTAAAAATTTATGGGTTTATTTCTAAAAAACTTTTATTTTGTTACACTGATGGTCCGTGGAGTGAATATGATTAACTTTTTCTGTTAAGTGGGTGTGAAAAAACGAAAAAACAATTTAAGCTAAATGAAACAATTAAATATTAAAATAAAGTATTAAATGCAGAAATACTTGATTAATAAACATGGGTATCTAAAGCTACAGAGCAAGTACATTTTGAATTAGATAACAGGTGAAAGCTACCAAACAAACAGAGGCTACACTGCAGCAAAAAGTTTTTGAAAAACAACTACCAACTGATTCGTGACTTTTCTAATTAAAAACATATCTCAACCTTGTTTTTAAAAACGATTGGCGTTTTAAAAGCAAATCTACACAACTTTTTTCAAAAAATTGAAAGAACTATTATAAAGAGTCAAAACAATTAGTTGTCAAACAATGATTCCATAAGTCACTATAGTTAAAAAAACGTATTTAATTAACATAAAAAACCCAAAAATAATTTAATATTTGGAAACCAACAGGGTAGCACTGTTGCAAAACAATTAAACAAAAGCAAGAAGAATATAAACCAATCTAAACAAAAATAACAACAAAGCACTAGATAACCATACCAGGTAACAACAGTAGCAAAAAGCAAAATCGAACCTTCACAAAACAGAAATCAAATAACCAACATTAGATGTCATGTTACTTGACAATTTATCTAAGACCACAGATTATTAAGTTTGATTTTCCAAGAACCGTAATCTAGCAATTAGACTAAATTTAGCCAGTTATGTTTAAGTTTAACTAATCGCCTCTATTAGTGAATATATTCTTGTAAGACCTCAAACCCGGTAGGCATCACGTGTTGGATTTACTCATAAACAAACAGTTCTTAAACTTGAAAATCAAATAACGCAGCGGAACATTCGTTCAAACATAACTTAAACTTTGTTCAACATTCAAAAGACGTAAACATTGTACGAACATAAACAAAACATAACGGGATGCCAGCCTTAATGATCAGTCGAGTAACTCTCCTCGCTCGCCAAACATCCACGTCCAACATCCATACATGTACTTAACCTGAATGTGGATACTAAAAGTCAGCTATGCTGATGAGTTTTAGCTTTTACATAAACCTTCACTTCAAATATCTTGCCAAAACATAACATTCAACTTTATTAACAAAATCGTATGTAAAACATGCAATAACATGTAGGAAAAACATAAGTCAACAAATACATCGAATATGCACCTTCTTGTAACCGTCAATTTCATACATTACATACTGGAGGAGAAACCTAAGGCTCGTTACCTCTAGGCCATTCAACACCTGGCGGAGAAACCTAAGGCTCGTTACCTCTAGGCCATTCCGCACCTAGGTCTCCTAAGGCTCGTTACCTCTAGGAAGACCAAACCTACGTAGGGTCACATTAACCCTATGAACGACTGTCGTCATTCCGTTTGACGAAAAACCAATAGTACAACAGTTGGTCAGTCACAAAGGCCCCTATAAAGGTATTGTCAATACATACATACATACATACATACATGCATACATACCATACATAACTTCGATTCTGGAAGGAACCATGGTAGATTCATATATTTTGTGACTTTCGTAAAACATTCACTTCCTTTACATCAAACTTTAGTTAAAGCACTCATACGTTTTGTTAAATAACATTTCATTCATAAACTTCTTTGGCAAAAAAAATTTGTAAACCCATTTCAAAACTTCACTTTCAAAACATCTTTCGTAAAACATCGTTTCGTATGTATGCACATCAGCCCAAAAACATCATCTAAAACATTCAAAGAGGGGCTCTAGAACTCACCTGTGACTTGTAAGAGATATGTAACCTAGGCAAGGTCAGTCGTTTCTACGGGTCACCTAACCTGTACGGATTCATTCTAAACGGGCTCAGTTTTACATTTAAAGTATTCATTACTTTCCATACGAGGATTTGGCAAAGTTATCGCACCCGATGACCCGAGAACTATGAAGTTCTCCCCTATGAAGTTCACGCCAAACATACCCGAGAACTTTAACCGTGAACTAGGCTTCCGAGAACAAAGTACCGTGAACTCAGAGTCGGGTACTAGTGACCGGGGACACGCTCCACTTAACCCGAGTACTTGGGGCCGACTACTAGTGCCGAGTACATGTTTTCACGAGAACTTGATCCCACAAACCCTAGTTTGCATGAGTCTAGATCTGGTTTGTTTTAAGTGTAAAGATCCAACCTTTTTAAGTTCAAATTGCTAGTTTAACCCCCATGACATTAAATCTATGTGCTTTACCCCATTGCATACGTAAAAACATCCTTTTTTTTTTTATAAAAACTCTATCCTAACTCGGAAACCCTTTATTTACGAACAAGTAGGAGACTTTGAGTAGGATTTCTTACCTTAGACGTGTGAATCTCAATAGCTTCTTTGTCTTGACGATCCTCGTCTACTAAGGAGTCAATTAGAGCTCAAAAACCCGGATCTTTCTTCTCTTTTCTTTCTAGCCGAAAACTTGAACACAAAACCCACCAAAAGGTTGAGTACTTCCAGCAGGAAAATGGGCTAGGGTTTTGCGCATGGAAGGCTTTTATATGGGGGGTGTCCTCTTTGATCTAATTACAAAACTTGTCCCTCTACTTTTCATAACTTCATGAAGTCCATTTACTTTATTTATTTAAAGCATTTAGGGGTGTTATGTCACACCCCGCCAACGGCGGAAACCGCGGGGCGCGATGTTCATGAATATCATAGTCATTGTTCACATTGAACGACCTCTATATGAGTTCAAAAACCAATATTTTAAATATTAAACCAAGTTTAAAACATAAATGGAGTTCACACGATTACATAAATCCAAAAACCAAGTTTGCAAGTTCTAATGTTTGAAAACGATATTCGTGACCAAAAGCTTCTAATGTATAGGACCCTAGCATGATCCTATATGCCATGTGACTCCATGCAACTCCCATGCAATCAACGACCTGAGAAAGACATGCTAAAATGTGTCAACATAAAGTTGATGAGTTCACAGGTGTTAGTGATTGAAAATGTTTGTTTTAAACCATAGTAAGATAATGATAATTTTCGCCCAACAATGTGAAGCCATAGCAAAGTAATGATGATTTTTACCCGACAATAAATTGTATTGAGTTACCATGAACTCCTATACCTAAACTGACATGATATGAGTTTGCCCCAGAACACGATGTAGCATCACATGCATTGTAATGATTGGCTAATAATGCACCCGCTTGGCGCCCAGCCAACAGATGATAGCTATGCTTATGATAAAACGATTTGCATGTTTTCTCCCCAAAACAGTGTAAAAACAGTAACAAAATAGGGGCAGTGAAACTCACCTGGTATTCGAGTAGTGTATGAAACATATGTGTATATGATAATACCCGAACGCAAACCGAACTACTCGTGTCCTAGAATGTTTAAGGACGTAAGTTCTATGAATGGTTTGTACATGATTATGCGATCAACTGACCCAACTCTCGTTTTGTAATATGTTTAGCTTTTTGAAAGTTTGACCATGTTTAACCTGACGACACGTTGGTGACACCATTTGACTAGATAAAATATATTTATCCAAAATAAATAAATATAAACGATAAGTCATGTAACGGTAATCATGCATGTTACAAAATATACCTTCTAATTTACCAAATATATATATTGATGATAAAAGTAGTATCCAGATATCCAAACGCTACTTAGCTACCGTTTAAAGATACATCCACTCAAAAAAATAAAGTATTTTTAATCATCCAATGTTTAAAAATAGATGCATGAGTATTAATAAAGATATTTCTATCATCAAAACTCTTTTAAAGCTTAGAACCCGGTTTTTCACTTAACAAAGTTTCCTTATTTAGAAAGCGGTTCTAACGACTTGCATGTAGCAAAAATAATCATCTAACACAAGAACATACGTATTTTTCATATAAAAATACTCTTGAAATTCCAAATGACAATAAATCCATGCCTAACTAAAAACCCGATTTTGAAAACAACAAAGTTTCTATTATTAGATATGATCTATGAACATGTATGTGGTCAAAATGATGATTCATCACCATGCATGTATCATCCATGACATATTAACACCATAAATCATAAACATAACGCGCATATACTAACTTTGACAAAATGCATGTTACATACATTGATTCTTATAGAAATGTAAGCTTTTGTTGGGTGTTTTGATTAGCACATGCTAGACTTAAAATCAATAAATAAAAGCTTAGTAAAACGAGTTTCTTACTTAGTGTGAGCCAAAAAGAGGTGAAAGGCTTGAATCTTAGACTTGTAAATCACCAAATATGAGGTTGGAACACTTTGAAATTTATCAAAATGGATGGTGTAAGTAGGGGTGGGAGGGGCCAAGATTTCCAAGGGGGAAAGTGTGAATCCCCTTGATCTGCAATATTCCAAGCAACACAATAACGAACAATCTCCTGGAAAGGCGGAATCAATCCAAGAGACTCTAAGATTGAAAACCGACGAATCAAACAACGAATCTAAGATAATACATCATCAAACTGAGATAATCACCAAACATCATTATGTATTCACTTAGAGAATCAGTACAAATCAGTAGTATAATACTATGAACAACAGAGATACAAATCAGATACAAGTTCTAGTCCCCTAGCTTTCAAATACAAGACATATATATAGAAACAAGATTTCATCCGAAAACTCTAATTGACCGAAAAAGATTTCGATAGAAATCTCTTTCGATCGATAGAGTTTTCGGTCAAAAACTTTACTCTTGAGCATATATCAAAATAGAAACTTGAATTCGATGGACTACTATGTTCCAACAGAAAGGGGGAGAGTGTTTGTTGTTTGATTTGGTATAATGGTTGTAAAGAATGGAAGTGTTGAGGGAATGGGGTATTTATAGGTGAGAAATGGGGTTTTAATCCTTAAAAAAATATAATTATTAGTGTAGAATGGTGGATGGTGGTGGATTGGTGGTGTAGGGTGGTTGTAATGATGGTGTGTTAGAATGTGAGATTGGTTGTTGTAATTTAAAAAAAAAATAACCTCATCATTAGATCTTAAATAAGAGAGTTTGTTGATTTTTAATTAAATAAATAAAAGTAATTTATTTATTAAAAGTATATGGATTAGTTGATACTAGTGTAATACACAGTGCAATCCAGACTGTGCTTTTGGCAAAACGTTCGTTAAAAATTCTCAAACTTTTATTTTTGACACGAAATAATAAATCGCAGTGTTACGTATATTTTTTGTACTCTAAATCATACTTTGAATTATAACTTTTATTTTTGACAAGAAATAATAAATCGCAGTCTTACGTATAATTTTTGTACTCTAAATCATACTTTGAATTATTCAACTTGGACGTCACCAACGTTCATGTGCGACATGACGCGTGTATGATCCGGTAATTCCCCGAGTTACCAATGTGTGATATGAATTGATCGGACTTTGTGATGTATCAAATGAACTTAATTACTCTAAATTAAGTATGATATGCACCAAATTACACTTAATTATGATAGCGTTGGGAATAGTTAATAACCTGAAATTGTCGGTTGTCACATTCTCCCCATGTTAGAAGGAATTTCGTCCCGAAATTCAGCTTGTGTCATCCGTAGCTGGTACTGTTTCAAACAGTTGAGGGTATTTGCATTTCATCTGATCTTCTCATTCCCAAGTGAACTCTGGTCCTCGTCTAGAGTTCCATCGTACCTTCACTATTGGGATGTGACTCTGTTTTAGCCTCTTGATCTCTCGGTCCATGATTTCAAGTGGTTCTTCCATGAAATTGAGTTGGTTATCGATTTGTATCTCATCAAGTGGTATAACTAACGTCTCATTAGCTAAACACTTCTTTAAGTTTGACACTGGAACGTGTCATGAACTTCGCTTAGTTCTTGCGGCAATTTAAGTTTGTAAGCCAGGGGACCAATCCTTGCAAGGATTTCGAACGGTCCAATGTATCGGGGGTTTAGCTTGCCTCGCTTGACAAATCTAATGACTCCTTTCCAAGGTGAGACCTTCAACATGACCTTGTCTCCAACCTGGAATTCCAAAGGCTTGCGTCTCAAGTCAGCGTAACTTTTCTGACGATCACGCGACTTTCAATCGATTTTGAATTTGTACAATCTTATCGGTTGTTTCATGGATGATCTTTGGACTAGTGAGTTGACTATCACCAAAATTCGGTCCAGCATAAGGGTGATTGGCACTTCCGACCATAAAGTGCCTTGAACGGTGCCACTTTGATGCTAGTGTGATATATGTTGTTGTATGAAAACTCGGCTAGCGGTAGGTGAACATCCCACTTGTTTCTGAAGTCTATCGCACAAGCTCTAAGCATGTCTCCTAATGTATGAATAGTCCTTTCACTTTGACCATCCGTTTGTGAATGATATGCGATGCTCATGTCTAGCCGCATACCCAAAGCTTTCAGTAATATTTACTAAACCCTCGACGTGAATCGGCCATCTCGGTCTGATATAATAGAGGCTGGTACTCCATGTCTTGACACTACTTCCTTTAGATAGATTCTGGTCAGCCTTTCCATTTTGTCTATCCTCTTGATTGGCAAGAGTGGGCAGACTTCATCACGCGATCGACAATTACCTATATGGTGTCACATCCATTGGAAAGTCTTGGGTAATTTCATGATAAAGTCTATATAGATTTTCTCCCATTTCCATTGGGGAATTTCTGGTTGTTGTAACAGTCCTGACAGTTTTTGATACTTTGCCTTGACCTTTGAACAGGTCAGGCATTTACCAACGTAGGTGGCGATGTCTGCTTTCATGTTGGGCCACTAATTGATGTAGGGTTTAATAACCCCGGTTTATATGTCGTTTTGTGTGCGTCTTAGTTGTTTTAGTAGGTATTCTTGTTCGGTTTTATGTGTGTTTGTGGTTGTGTCTACCTCTAAGGTTTTATGTGCTAAATGAGCGAGAAACGGATGAGAAGCAGTCGGATGTGAAGCACGTGAGATTAAAAAGTCAAAAAGTCAATTTCCTATATTTTTTGGTCTTCGTGACACGTGAAGACTTGGGATGCATAGTTCGCGACACGCGAAGAACTTCAGAGGCGCGCCCGACTAGTTTGTTCTTCGCGCCACGTGAAGAACTTGGTTGCTATGTTCGTGACACGTGAAGATTCTATTTTACAGAAAAGTTAACCTAAATCAGATTTTAATCTTTAGCATCCCCAATTATCAACCATCTTCGAGTACAGCCATTCCAGACCTTCAAGGAGGCGATTTCCACCATAGTTGAGCCGATTGTTCTTAATCTTTCATGATTGTAAGTCCTAGTACATTAGTTTTGATTGTTGCTATGAGTATGAGTGGCTAAATCTCTTGTAGTCCTCTTTGGGTCTAGGGTTTGTGAACACTTGTGAATTCTTGAATGATTAGCTTGGTTTGTAATCTTAGTTGGCATTTTAAGCCATATGATTTCATTTATTGATTGAATGCTTTAAACTTCTTTGATTGATTTCGAATTTTTGTTCAAATCTCAATAGTCTCGGGTTTCTTTACATCGGGGATAATTTGGGGGTTGGATTATAGTTGGTTTATCATTGATGGTTATGTGAGAATAAGTTTTATTTACAACGGGTTATCACATTATCACTGAATTCAATTGAACTGTATGATTATGTTTATGTAATTGCTTGCTAATTGTCTTGAAGGAACTTGTGTTTGCATATCCGAACCCCGGAGAGGATTACCTCTCTTATTATTGTTTTAAAACCCAAATCCAATTTAGTTGCTATTGTTTTCTGTCTTTGAATCTTGTAACAAAGTGACACTTTCTACATACTCCTCGTGGATACGATACTCTACTTACCCTTACTAGTTAAGGTGTTTAAGGATTGTTTTTGACCGACCAAACGACATCGATCAAAATGGCGCCGTTGCCGGGGCGTTAGTGCGTATAGTGTTAATTTGTTATTGTTTGCTACAACTCACAAAATCAAAAAATTCTTATTTACTTTTCTTGTCTTGTTATTTTTGTTTTGTTCAGTATTACACGGGGTGTTCTTGTTTGTGTTGTGCAGGTGATTCTTCAGTTGTATGCATCATACAAGGTATTCCAACAAATCATCTCCTTTGCTCTTTGATCCAGAAATTGAGAAGACTACCAGACAAAACAGGGTATTTCATAGAACCAACAGGGTTATGTCTTCTCCAGCTCACATGGAGAACAAACCGGATCATGGGAAGCAATCTGATCTGCCTCCTGCAGGTCAGTTACCATCGGAATAGCAGCCCACCTCGGGTGTGTTCCCATCATCTGTTCCCCCACCTAGGACAGATGACAACCTCGACCCATCCACCAGTCAATTCCCACCTTTTCCACCATTTGGCCAACCTTTACCACAAGTGAGCCAACCCTTTGAATTCAAACTTGACGCTCACTATTCTTCACCATATGTGAGGATAGTGACCGATCCCCTACCACCACCAACCTCACAACCACCAATCACAAGGCCATCTATATTTCATTCCACACACCTACTCAAGGCACCATCTACGATGTTTGCCTTGCTAGGATGGCACCGTATCTCAGTCATTTAACGACTCGACCCATCTGCGCTGCCTCATTTTTAGCTCTTTCTGACTAAAGATATGCTGGAGGCTCTTGTGGTCAGTGAAAATAGTGCACTTCGTGCCATAAAGGTAATGTCTCCAAATTTTGAGTGCGAATACTAGAGCTCCCAACTCTAGGTCGTGGGTGGTGTAGTTTTTCTCATGTACCTATAACTGTCGAGACGCGTAAACAATCACCTTGTCTCGCTGCATCAGCACATAACCGAGACCTTGCCCTAATGCGTCACAATATACCACGAAGTCGTTTGTCCCTTCTAGGAGGGACAATATTGGTGCACAACAAAATTTCTTTTTCAACAATTGGAATGCTGACTCTTGCTTAACGTCCCAAAAAAATTTCTTGTTTTCTGAGTCAACGCAGTCAAGGGTTGGGCTACATTGGAAAAATTCTCGATAAATCGCCGGTAATAGCCCGCTAAACCTAAGAATTGTCGCACCTCAGTCAGAGTCTTGGGTGCTTCCCAATTCTTAATCGCTTCGATTTTGGAAGGATCCACATGTATACCCTAGTCGTTAACCACATGACCAAGAAAATGCACTTCTCAAATCCAGATGTATACCCTTGTCTGATGAATCCGTTATCCTATAATTCTTGCAATTGATTGGATAGTTCTTACATTTCTGACGGTGCTAAACGGTACGATGATCGCGCTACGGGTGTAGCTCCGAGTACCAGATCGATACGAAAATCAACTTGTCACGAGGGTGAAAGTCCAGGAAAGTCTTCGGGAAAGGCTTCCTGGTAGTCTCTACGATCGGTATGTTCCTAATACATTTCTCTTTCGATCTCCTTCCCGTTACATGTGCTAAGATCGCATGATATTCCTTTTGTAAATACTTCCGGGCTTTCTTACCAGTGATGATTCTCAATGCAACTTCACTCTTTCTTTCTTGGGTCACTAGGTTCCTTGATATCTTCTCACTCGAGGACCACCTAAATTTTCTAGATCACCATTTTGATTCTTCAAATGACTGCTAACCTTGAATGCTAGATCATAATAGTGATTCTTCTTCTGACAATCACAATCCTTCTATTAGGGTTCACCCGATGATTATTGTAGGCATTCCTAGAATTTACTTCACATTTTTAGAGTCTCTCTCATCACAATCTATGAGTTGTTACTACATGGAGAAGAATCAAGAATTTCCTTGCATGCAGGGCTTACTGTGGCAGTTATTAACAATCCTTCCAACAGTTCACTTAGCAGTAGATAAAGTGGCTAAAAGAACCAGCTCTTTGTACGGGTTCAGCCCATTGAACATACAATACCTAATTAGTCCAAACTCCTCATATGAGTATTTTTTAGTAAAATGGATAATTTCTCAAAAACGGGGAGACTGATCTTCAATCAAGGTGCTAGAGTGTAATCTTCCCCTCTTACGGACCTGGGATCTCTAAAAATCAAGATTCGGATTTTATCTTTGGATTGAGAGCCACTTCAAACCATCCATTGATTATAACCCATCCCTAATTGTCATTCCACAACAACATGGGAGATCTTTTGAGGTTCGTTCTCAAGCAATTTAGAATTTGCCTAATTATCATGGTCGGGGGACAAAGGAGCCATACTTGCATCTAAGTGCTTATGATGCCATGTGTAACACCATTGGTGGACAGGGATTCACACCAGATGATGTGAAGTTGGTGTTATTCCAATTCACCCTAGAAGACAAGGCTCAACAGTGGTTCCACTCTCTACCGTCTGCATCTATCTATACATGGGGTGATATGCAACAACAGTTCCCGGATGAGTTCTACACTAATCAGAGGACTAGTGATGCTATAAAGAACATCAGAAACTTCCAACAACAATATGGGGAACCGTTTCATGAAGCTTTTCTTAGGGTCAAGATGTTGATTAAGAACTGCCCACACCATGGTTTGCAAAGTGGGAGATGCTTAGTGCCTTCCATGAGGGGTTGACAGATGATGATTATCGAGACCTCAACTCTATTTCTAATTGTACCTTTGGTACAAATTATAAGGATGTAGACTAGGATTACTTGGAGAGGATGGCAGTGACATCCAAGAGGAAAGCCCAATCTTAGAGGCGGGCTAGACATTCGGTAGTTAGAGCAGTTGACAGTCCTAGCCCCGAGGCAAACAGATGGGAGAAATTAGAAAAGCAAGTTGCTAACATGGGTATTGGGGGTCAACAATATGAGGTATGTGACCAATGTGGTGAGCTAGGGCACAGTGGTGCCAATTGCACAAGTGGTTATGAAGATGTGAATTATGTGCAAGGGGGTGGTAGGAACTATGACATGAATTCCAACACCTACCACCCGGGTCTTAGAAATCATCCTAATTTCAGGTATGGGGATGCCTCAAATCAAGCTAACCCCAACTTCAAAGGTAATGATCAAAGAGCTCAACAACCATTTCCACCCCGAATTCAGAATTATAATCAAAGCAACAACCAAAGGGGATACCAAAAGGGGAATGACCAGGGAGGATCATCTAGATCCTCTAATCAGAGTAATGAGGAGGTTATGTTGGGTCTCTTGAAGTCTATCCAACAGGATTTGCAAAAGAAGAACCAAGCCGATGATGTGCGGGATAACCATACAAGTCATGAGCACTCAATGGGGCAGTTTGCCACTGAGATAGCAGAACTGAAGAAGAGTAGTGGCAAGCTTCCAAGTGATACGGTGACCAATCCATCCCACCACACTTTGGGGAACAGAAACACGAAGAACAACCACGTGGGCAAGGTTAGTACTCTTCGAAGTGGTAAGACTTATGATAACAAGGTTGCACCTCCACCACCCTTTGTTGATGGTGTGGTGGAGGACATTGATGAGCATGATGTCAGTGATGATGAACCCGAACCGATTCCGGTTACACGGGTTGCTTTTCCAAATCCAAAAGAACCGCCTTGTGATAATTCGACTTTTCAAGCTAACTCCGTTAGAAATTCCGTTAGTATTCTCTGTTAAGACCTAACCCAATTAACCCAATATTAAATCTCAAGGACTATTTCTGCCATTTCTGAACCTCAAACTGTAGGGACTAGTTCTGCCAAGTCCCAAAACCAAAACATTGACTTTCAAAGTCAAAATAGAAGGTGTAGATTCCTGATTGACTTTCTAAAAATTCAAACTCTTTGATTTAAATCCAAATTTGCAAATCTTTAGCAAAAATTAGTGCAAATTCGTAACCGAAACGGATGATTATGGCAATTACATTCATTATTGTGGCAGTTAATCCCATCATTGATTCGAGTTTAATCCCAATTATGGGAGTTCAAGCCGTAACCGTCGACATTCATCATTTAGCCATCAAATTGGACGAGTCCTTGTGTTACTTTATCAAATCGGGTATACACACACCATAGTCGTTCCTGTTATAAGAAATCCCACGCCTCAATTCAACCGAAATCGTAGCAAAAGTCGCCGGAAACTAACCCGTAAGCCGCCGGCACCCGTTTTAGTCCAACACCTACAATCCGATATCAATTCTGGTAATTGGTCTCACCCTTAGTTTCGTTTATATTTTTAAATTGAAAGCCCTATGGTTAATTGGGCTTATTTCACCAATTCAAACAAGAACCGATTCTAGGGTTCTTAATACTTTCATTTTAAATGAACTCCATTGCAGACTCAATTTAAATTCAATTAACTTATACCATTAGACTCGCAATCATCTGTATAATGAAAGCCCCATCCTAATTCGAACATATATCATCGATTTCATAGCAAACTAATAACTAGGGTTCTTCATATAAACAGTTTAATCGAACCCTAATCTAGACACATTTGCAATGCAATTAATTCATATTAGTAGATTCGCAACTCTTGGTAAAATGATAGCCCCATGTCAATTTGATCTAAAATCATCGAATTAATCAAGATCCTATAACTAGGGTTCGTTCATAATCTGTTTTAGGGTTTTTGATCTCGAACTCAACCAAAATGAAATTAATTCTCATACACAGGTTCGAAATGTCCTAATCAGTAAAAGCCCCATGTTCTTATCAAGATTTAATATCGAATTCAACAGATATGATTTTGGGTTTATATCTAGGGTTTTCGGAGCTTGAATCAGAAATTAAACACCTTAAACCTGTGTATTTTGCAATTAAAACACACCACAGATTCGTGGTTACCCGATTAACAAAACCCCTAAGCATTTGAATCAAGTCAGGGTCAAAATCGATGGAATTGGGGGTTGGATTCGAGTGCGGTTTCGATAATGAAGGGGGCTCACTGGATTGAATGATTGAAACCATTAGGATTCGAATCCTGATATGAATCACTACCCAGATTAGTTGGTTAAGGCTTTGAACTTGTGCTCAGGAGACCCGGGTTCAAATCCGGTTTCCTGCATTATATTTTTAAAGGTTAATTCCACTATTTTCCTTGATATAAACCCACCCCATGTTATTATATCACTATATAAACGCATTTTGAAATCTAGAAACCCCCGTAGACTCGGGTTTGGTTTGTAAACCATAATCATTATTAAAAACTCATTTATAAAATAATATTTATATTATTTTCAATCCAGAACTCCAACTAAAAATAATATATTATATATATATATATATATATATATATATTATTTTCATCACGTTCATAAACATTTTTTTAAGCGTTTCAAAGTTATAAATAATATAATTATTCGTATTATTTACACTCGTTACACCCTCGAATAAAAATAATAAATTATTATTTATGTCACGCAAGTTAATTGTCTACGTTACTTCGCTAAACTTAAAAATAATATAATAAATTATACTATTCTCTTAGACTTCTAGTTAACGGCAAAATGCTTGATTATATTTATTATATATTATTTTGTCATTCGTCGCGTAACGTATACATCTTAATTACTAATTAAAGAATTCTTATTCCCGTAGACACGTTCGTCTACTCTTAATCATTAGAGCGTTTCCTTAGGATGTTCAATCTTCCGTGTCGTCGTCACAAATCCCGACTTGTCCCTAATTTATGTGTTTATAATTTTAGGGCATTCGCAGGTCGTTTGAGACTTACACTCGTGGTTCCAACTTATCTCTTGTGTGATACCGCCTACGCTATTCAGGTGAGTTTTCACGACCCCTTTTTACTGTTTTTAAACTGGGGGAGAAAACATGTCGTAAATGCTTTTGATTTTTGTAATTCATATATGATATCACTTGTATGACTATGCGTACACATTATCCCTTAAGTCCTCACATCGGATCGTTAATATGAACATAGCGAGGTAATTTGAGTAGTACTACTGAGTTTGACAAACCTCACCCGCGTTAGTCGCGCTAACTCGATTGGAGGTCGAACGGGTGAAATATTGACCTAATCATGCACCATGATGGTGGGAGGCATATAAACAGTCTGCTGTCGGTTGCAAGCGCATTAGTTAGCATGTTTATGGGTTAGCTACCTATTGATTTATATATTGAATGTACATTAATCTGTTAAACGCTTCTATAAACTGAAACCTGTGAACTCACCAACCTCGTGTTGAGATTTTCTTACATGTTTTTCTCAGGTCGCTTAAGATAAGGCACAGGTGCACACAATAGGACATGCATGGAATTCTGCCCTTGATTTATGTTTATTAAACTATTTGGACTATTTTAAATTGTGTTTGGTTTGGACTTTTGGACTATTCTTTTGGGCCCGTGTGTTTTGCGTATTTACTTTCTTTACACTTCCGTATTAACTCTGATTGATATGATATTTTCATTTGAGTCCCATGTAGAGTCGTTCAATGTAACTAATGCCTGAGATCCTGGTTCGTCACTTCCCAAACGTTAAAACTCCGTTAGTTGAAATTTGGGGGTGTGACAGATTGGTATCAGAGCCATTGGTTATAGAGAACTATGATTGCATACTAGACTATAACCTCACACATTAGTTACATGTCATGAACCTTGGATGTTTGGCACTTATATGTTATATTACAGGAACATGTCGTCAACTCCACCACCATCACCTAAGGCACCAGGACACGATGCACCTATCTTATCATTCCCGGAGCCCAAAAGGCGCCGGACTAGTTCTAGTGACTATTCGGTTGATGAGGGTGAACCGAGTAGCACGCAAGGAACGAATCCTGCTCGCAATTGGAATGCACACCCGCAAATGATCCAAAGGTGGATCGAAATGGGAAAGTCCCATCACCCTACTTTGGTTCCGCTTCCTCATCATCTACTTTACCTAGCTTGCCCTACACTATGGAACAAGCTTTTGCAGCTTTTGTATTTTACATGTCTATGGAGTTGAGCATTGTGAAAGATGCTACTGATGAGATACCTGACATTCTGCAGCGAGAGACACAAATAGAGGAGAACAAGGTAGGAATTGAGCTTTTGACTGCTGAGCTAGCAGTGACGGATTAGGTCCATAACGTTTTGGTGGATCGGGTGGCACATTTAGAGACGAGGGTGGACACCTCGGATTTTGAGGTAGGAGGGATTCTGGAGAGAGTGGCTAATCTGGAAGCCCAGCTACAAGTAGCAAACCATGCTGCTGAAGGACTTCAAGAAAGAGTGACTCACTTAGAAGCCCAACTGCAAGCATCCCTATTTCCGGAAGACATTCCACTTTCAAATGACGAGGAAGAACCTTTCGAGGAGGAGCCCTTCGAGGATGAGCCCTTAGAGGAGGAGCCACTCGAGGAGGAACCAGTGGAGATTGATGATGCGCAATCATACATTTCTTCCTATGACGAGGATGTTTGATGATCTTCCTATTCTATCTTTCCTTTTCATTCATGTTTTGCTTATGTTATTTCTCTTTTCAAACCTAGATGGGTAAGGTTGTTCCCATTCAATAAAAGCATGAGAAGTTTAATGTTTGAGTAATTTATTTTGTAGCCTTACAATTTATTTAATTTTCAAAATATTAGATGTTGTATTTCCTTACTTGTACATAAATAATGTTTAATATGCGATATATTTCTCATTGTTTGTATTTGTGAATGTGAAGAATCATGTCAGGAAGAGGACATGGAGGTCGTGCTGGTGGCCGAGGTACCATCAACATGACAACAGTGGAGCTGGCAGCACTAATCAACGATAGTGTGGCTGAGGCTCTAGCAGCACAGAATGCTGCAGGTAAATGCTTTATCTATTGACTAATGATGTCAATTCATCTCTTAAAGCGCCTTTCCTAAGCTCAATAATCCCAATCCTATGTTATTTCTAAATCATGGCCAGCAAAACCAGCAGAATCAGCAACCAGCATGCACGTTCAAGACATTTATGGACTGTAAGCCCCACACTTTTAGTGGAGCTGACGGAGCTGTCGGACTACTCCGGTGGTTCGAAAAGGTAGAATCAGTGATTGCCATGTGCAACTACCCAGTAGCCAATCAGGTCAAGTTCACCGCTGGAACTTTGGAGGGCCCGACTCTCACGTGGTGGAACGCTCAGGTCCAGATGTTGGGTCTGGCCATGGCAAATGAACTCCCGTGGGAGGAGTTTAAGACGATGATGAAGGAGGAGTATGATCACTGTCGAAGGGACCGGTCAAAGATAAAGAATTAGAGTGTCCTAATCACCTTAAACTAGTTAGGGTAAGAAGGGTGTCGAACCACAAAGAGTTTGTGGTCGGTGCTTAACTTCAATTGACAATGCGATTTATGAAGTAACAATGGGTCTTTCTGACCAAACACAAGCAATGATTTAGGTGAAACTTATCAAACTCAACAAACAAGGATTATCAACTAACAATTAGGACCAATAGTAATCAAGTACCAAATAAACGATTTAGATTGTAACAAAAATTAAAAAGGAATCACACACGGGTTTCAAGTCATAAGTAATTAGGGATTATCACACCAACATATGAGTTCAAACAATCAAATGGTTATCCAAATCAAATTAACCAAATCTAACCAAGAACATCAACATTCATACATCATCAGCAAATAGTGTAAAACAATATTCACGAATGAAATCGAGGCAAATGTATGCAATATAGAATTAGATTAATCAATAGATTCAACCCAAATCAAAGTTCATAGCAATTATCATCTAACGGGGTCAATGGTGCAAGAATTTATCGACTCCCGTGAGTTCATAACCATACTAAACACAAATATTCAAGTATTTCAAACCAAACGATTACAAGAATTGTTTTTCAAAGCTAGCATATGATAAAAACCCTAAAAAATTACAAACAATCCACCCGGGAATGATTACCGGTGGATTAGCCGCTCATGGTGATGGAAATCATCTTCAATCTTTCGATCTTTCGAGTATCAATCTTCAAGTGGATGTTGGAATCGTGTTTCTTAGCCTCCCAGAACTCCTAAAATCGCCCAAGAACTGCTCTCAAAAAGGTTGTTTTGAATTTGGGGAAGAAACCCCCAATTAAACCTGAAAATCGGTTTTTCCCGAAAATTCGCGTCCCGAAAACGTAACCAGCGTAAGCTTACGCTAGGGTGGCGTAAGCTTACGCCACAACACTGAAGTTTGCTGTGAATGAACTGGTTAGGCGTAGGTCTACGCTGGGCGGCGTAAGCTTACTCTGGTGGCGTAGGCTTACGCCAGGTCCTGAGTTTCTGCCCCGTTTTCTTCGTGTCTCTTCCGACTCTTGCATCTCTCACCTAATATCTTCCAAAATCATACTTTAAGCTTTCAACACCTGCACATGCATAGCTACACAAAACTTTTGTACTCCACATGTTAATTTACATAAATATAACATGTTACACCCTTTAATGCATAAAACTTTATCACATCCCCACACTTGAGTTTTGCTTGCCCTCAAGCAAAGTCTTTTGCTTTAAATTCACATTACAAATTCTCAAATAATTGTTTTCACTAAACATAAGTTAAGGTCCAAGGTCATGCAAGATTCATAAGAATTATACTCTCAATAGATTTACAATCCAACAAACAATCGATAACTTTTTAAACAAAAGGAAACACTTGAACGAGCTTAACTCATATCCAGTTATGGCTTTGCATGCGCACACCCCTCACAATCAATCACTCCACTCGGCTTCATATGTGGACTAGCGATGACGTGCTAGTATTGTTCACTCGAAACCAAACAATGAACCACATTATCATAGGCTTGCATATTGATCACATCTCCACCTACTAACACAACTAAAACGCACAAATCAAAAGGTCTTTTAAGGGTTGTAATGTAGGCTAGGGTTACGGGTATGGATAAGGATTTTTTACAGTGGCTAAAGGTGAGTGGAATTCAACTAATGAAGTTACAAATCAACTCTAAAACTTTCAAATCTCTACTATGGGTATAAATGACCCATCAACACCAAAGTTATTATTTCTTCAAACTATCAAATAAAACTTGGGCTAAAATTGACCCAATAACATTTTTTTTATCTCAATTGCAACTGCAACTACAACAATCTAAGTTAATTGAATTCTAACTCACGGGTTTAAAAAAAAAAGGCTAAAAAGGTGAATGGGCTAATGTTATGGGTTTTGTCAAAAGAAAAAGGTATAGGCTAAGAGTGGGCATCTAGTGGATATTAACAGGTACAGGTATAAAAATGGCTAAAAATAAAAACGGTTTCTCCTAATGCCTTTATCATTTTTGTGCAATCAATTGTTTCAAGGTCTCAACATGTATCAACACTATGCAAGTTCTAAAATGTGAAACAAAGTGGCCAACCACTCATATAAGCGAATATATATATATATCAATTTGGCTCAAAATCTCACAAAAATGGTGGGAATAGGTTACTGACATGTGCATGTGAACCATCACCTTCAACTTTGTTACTCCCGAATTCAACATTTCCAATTTTTTTTTATCATTTGTTGGAAAGACTTAATCAAGTACTTAGTGAATTAACCATGACCAAAGACCTCTACCAAACACTTTGTAAAACAGTTATCAAAAAAATTGTATGGTTTCCAAGATTTCCCACATCCCCACTCTTGAACCTTACATTGTCCCAATGTAAATAGTTATGAAATATAAAAGTGTGGTTAGTGGGTGCCAAACAAATTTAACACCCAACCTCCAAAATTCAAGAAGTAATTTCCCAAACCATAAACATCAACCCATGCATCACCCAAGTTCTCACCAAAACAAAAACAGAACAAAACAAAACAACAAAACAACCTAAAACACACAAAGCACACCAAAACAATTAAATAAAATAGTTCAAATTTTTGCAAGAAAGAAGTAAAAGTACGTGGACCTGTTCGACATGCTCAACAACATCAGGAAGAGCTGTCCTGACTGTTCTGTTCCTCATCATCATCATCTTCCTCCTCATCATCGTCGGCATCATCATTGCCTGGTATGCTTCCGGCTTAGCATCATATGGCTCCTGCTGTAACGGTTGACCAAAAACTGACTCATATAATGATCGGGTCATATCTCTCATATTATTTAGACCTCCTTGAGCCGCTCCACTCGAGCCTTGCCCACTTGCATCCGATGTCGGGTACGGTGCCACCCACTCAGAATGATGACTCTGTGGGTAGCGCTGGTATGTATCACCCATGTCGTAAGGATTCAAAGACTCCCAATCAGTAGGGGCTGGATGTGAAGAATATGGTACGCCCTGATGGTAATCATTGTAGTGGCGCACTTCTTCGTTGTGCCTAAAATTCCTGTTTATTTCCTCCTCTTGGGACCACATCATCCCCATTCTATATCTCCTATCTTCCTCCAGATTCTGTGTTTGCCTATCAAACATTATACGCGAGGCCTCCTCCCATTTAGGATAACTTGTCGGGCGAGCCTGCTCTATTACTTCCGTGAAGGGTTGATTGTAATCAGCACCATACCCAAATCCGTGCTCGAACCCATAACCTGCACCACTTGTCCCTATATTTGGTCCTATGGGATCAATATCTTCATCTTCCAAGTTCATTTCTTCCTCTTCCGACACATCACTTCTCAATTACTCCAAAAACCTCGCAGTGGTGGTATCAGTCAACACATGAGTTCTTGCTGTCAACTCATATCTCCAACTTCCTTGTTGCAAAGACTTTATGGTATAAGGTTTATGCTTGA
Organism: Smallanthus sonchifolius; assembly: GCA_023525975.1. NCBI lineage: Eukaryota > Viridiplantae > Streptophyta > Magnoliopsida > Asterales > Asteraceae > Smallanthus > Smallanthus sonchifolius. Next base: position 94,026,681 of record CM042021.1, on the reverse strand, counting down.
TTTTTAACACCACCGGTCTTCGTGGCAAAACCTTTGCCCATTTAAGGAACTTTGATAACAACCGACAATGAGGAATAACCATCCTCTCTCTTTCTTCACGTGACTCCCAAATATTCCACATGATCAAATGTTAGATGACATAATTGGGGAACCCGCCAATAGTGCATGTAGAGCCATAACTTCATAAAAACGCACCTTGGTCTTATTCCCCGTTCTCGGGACCACGTTCAATGTTACAAATATCAACAACAACTTGGGAAGTGGCTTCAACATATCTCTTCTCAATACTAACCGGAATACATCACAACCTTCTTCCACCACAAAAAGGGTTCTTATCATGTTTTCCCACATTATTTCACGGATCACGTGAGCCTTCAACTTATCATCAGATATATACTCATAAGGTTCATTATTCTCTGCTCCAGAGTCAAAGTGGGCAATCTTGTCAATAGTCTGAAATGACAGGTCTGCTTGTTTCCCGTTCACTGTACCCCTCAAAATTGTCGTTTGGGGCGGATTATTTCCTTCAATTCGTTGAAGGGTCGACATCCACTCCAGAATTGCTTCACCATACACATCATCAATCCCATCATAATGGAAAGCAAGACTCTCTTCCCAACCAAACCGTCGAAAACAGTTAACAACCCCACATCTCTCGAAATCCGGCTCATGGATATGCTTTTCACATGCAAATAACGATTCAAATCCACCAGCCGGGTTTTTCACCTTGTCCATATATAAGTCCTTCTGCTGCGAATATGGGAAATATGATAATCTCACCGGTTTCTTCCATATTGTGGGTCCAAGTTCCTCTTCAGATTCATGGGCACTCTATTCCTCACTTATTGCATGCAGAACAACAGTGTTTCGTGCCCTCTTTGACCTACTCCGTGATGATGACTCACCCACTTTTTCTTTACCCTTGTGAGACTCTTTCGTTCTGGCCATTGTTCCTACAATTTCACCAAGCACACATAAATCAAAGAATTCACCAAGAATCGAACTTGTAACAATTCTTCATTAATATTGCTAATTAAATTCACTCCATATTAACTTTTTATCATGTGAAAACAAAATTTCTACTATTTTCATCAAAACAAGTTTACATGTTGTTTTAAAATTTCAAAATTTCTTCCAAAATCTTAATCAAGTCCTATTCAATTAGTCACTAGCACAATTATTTCCAATGCTTCAACAATGGCATCATTCAATCTATGAATTCTAACTTAAATCATCCCTCCCAAAGTACACAACAACACAACTACAATGTAACATCAATTCTTATTCGAAAATATACCTTCAAATAACCAAGAATTGTAATACAAACGTACCTTTTGGGTTTAGATGATGAAATCTCAAAGAGTGACGATTATTCCTTCCACTACACACAAAATCCCCAAAAATTACGAAACCCTAGAATTTCGGGTCTCTCGAATACGGTTGATTCGTTGAATTCCGCTTGGTAGGGTTCTTGCAAAGTTATGCAAAAACCCTCAACCAATTTTTGATTTTTATGAAGAGATGGTAGATTAAGGAAGGAAGAAGATGAAGACGAATGGAGGTTTTCAGAGAAGAAGATGGAAGAGAAGGGATGGAAGGTAGGTGATAATGAAGAAAGAAGGGAGAGAAAAGGGGTTTAAAAAAAAACGTTTTATTATTATTATTTGTTTATTTTTTTTCGGACTTACCTGCTGTCGGACGACTTATCCACGCAAAATCCCGTTCCAGCGTAAGCTTACGCCGAGGGGGCGTAGCCTTACGCTGCACCTCTGATGGTTCTGTTGCAATACTTCTTCGGCGTAGGCTTACGCTGAACCAGCGTAGCCTTACGCTGCACCTCTGATGGTTCTGTTTGCAAAACGTCTTCGGCGTAGGCTTACGCTGAACCAACGTAGCCTTTCGCTGCCCTGTTTTTGGTCCTTTTTCCAGCTCCCCACTTGAATGTGTTTCATACCTGAAATACCGACATCCGCTGTAACCTCATACTTTCCGCCTTCCTTTGGCTCTTGCACAAAATTAAACTAAAATTAGCTAAAAGAAGAACAATAATAAAACATAATTTAATTAAAAACATCACATAAGCCGGGTTGCCTCCCGGTTAGCGCTAAGTTTATTGTCCTCAGCTCGACACTTCTTCATGGTGTTACTCATGCTCGTTCGTCACCAAGCTCAATAAGAATGCTTCTACTTGGTTTGTTGGCCCATTGATCTCGTTGAGTTCGAGATATGGCTTCAATCGATGACCATTCACAACTTGCCTCAAGTGATCCTCAAAATCTTCAATCTCTATATCTCCATAGTTGCCAACTCGTGTGATCAAAAATGGTCCCGTCCACTTGCTTTACAATTTCCCTGGAAAGAACTTCAACCTTGAATTATAAAGCCAAACTATTTGGCCCACTTCAAACTCCTTCTTCCGAAGCTTGGCATCATGAACTGCCTTCATCTTGTCCTTGTAAGCGGATGCACAATCATATGCCTCATTTCTCAATTCTTCCAATTCATTTAGACTCAACTTCCTTTCTTTTCCTGCAACATCATAATCCACATTAACCTCTTTGATAGCCCAAAACGCCCGGTGAGCTAACTCTACCGGTAAATGACAATCTTTTCCATAAACCAACCGGTACGGGGTCGTGCCAATAGGGGTTTTATAAGCCGTTCGGTAAGCCCATAAAGCATCAGTCAATTTGGTTGACCAATCCTTTCGGTCCGCCCGGACGGTTTTTTGTAAAATATCTTTTATTTGCCTATTAGACACTTCCACTTGTCCGCTTGTTTGGGGGTGGTAGGGAGTTGCTATTCTATGATCCACGCCATACCGTTTTAGTAATTTGCCAAATTTAAAGTTTTTAAATGAGATCCCCCATCACTTATAATGACACGGGGGATACCAAATCTCGAGAAAATGTTTGTTTGGACAAAGTTGCACACAACAGTATGGTCATTCGTCTTAGTGGCTATCGCCTCGACCCATTTAGATACATAGTCGACTGCCACCAGGATATACAAATTGCCAAAAGAGTTTGGGAAGGGTCCCATGAAATCAATTCCCCAAACATCAAAGATGTCAAGGACGAGAATCGGTTTCATGGGCATTTCGTCTCTTTTGGAGACGCTCCCTAACTGTTGACATTTGATGCAATGTTTCGCAAACTCAAACGCATCCTTAAACAAAGTTGGCCAGAAAAGACCACATGAAAGAATTTTATGTCCTGTCTTTTGGCCACTGAAATGGCCTCCACATGTATAAGAGTGCACATGTGCTAGCACACTTGGAATTTCCTCATTTGGAAGACATCGTCTAATCATTTGATCCGTTCCCACTTTAAATAAATCCGGTTCTTCCCAAATGTATTGCTTTACTTGGGACAGAAAATGGGTTTTCTTCTTCTTTACCCAATGACTCGGGATTGCACCTGTTGCCAAAAAAATTATAATATTAGCAAACCAAGGTACAGATGAAACATACATAATATGCTCATCAGGGAATGATTCATTTATCACTGTCGTGGACTCTTCATCATCAACCATGATCCTTGATAAGTGGTCGGCTACTACATTCTCACTCCCCTTTTTATCACGGATCTCCACATCAAATTCTTGCAACAACAAGATCCACCTTATGAGTCTTGGTTTAGCATCCTTCTTCTCCATGAGGTACCTGACAGCACTGTGATCAGAATAGATAATAATTTTGCTTCCCCATATATAGGACCTAAACTTGTCTAACGCATATACTACTGCGAGTAATTCTTTTTCGGTTGTGGTATAATTCAATTGAGCATCCTAAAGAGTTTTACTTGCATAATATATGGCAACGGGTTTCTTCTCAACCCGTTGTCCCAACACGGCCACAACCGCATAGTCACTAGCATCACACATGATTTCAAAAGGAAGTGACCAATTTGGTGATTGTAAGATTGGGGCCTCCACCAATTTTTGTTTCAAAATGTTAAAAGCCTGAATACATTCATCATAAAAACCAAACGGTGCATCTTTTAAAAGTAAGTTACATAATGGTTTCGTGATTGAGCTAAAACCCTTAATAAACCTCCTATAAAACCCCGCATGCCCCAAAAATGATCTAATGCCTTTAACATTCGTGGGATGAGGCAAAGTAGATATAACTTGAACTTTCGCATGATCTACCTCAATCCCATGATTCGAAATCACATGACCCAAAACTATCCCTTCTTGGACCATAAAATGACTCTTCCCCCAACTCAAGACCCAATTTGTTTCAACACACCTTTTTAAAATTTTTTCCAATTGGTTCAAACATGAATCAAAAGATGTACCAAAAATTGAAAAATCATCCATAAAAATCTCCAAAGACTCGCCCACCATATCTGAAAAGATACTCATCATACACCTTTGGAAGGTGGCGGGGGCATTACATAGTCCAAACGGCATTCAACTAAATGCGAAAGTACCATATGGATAAGTAAATGTTGTCTTATGTTGATCCTCGGAATGTATAGCAATTTGGTTGTAACCCGAATAACCATCAAGAAAACAGTAATATTTCTGACCTGCGAGTTTTTCCACAATTTGATCAATGAATGGTAATGGGAAATGATCTTTTGAAGTAGCTGCATTTAATTTCCTTTAATCAATACAAATCTGCCACCCGGCTACCGGCCGAGTGGCTACTTCCTCACCTGAGTTGTTCTTGACGACTTGAATACCCGCCTTTTTGGGCACGGTTTGTGTTGGGCTCACCCATGTACTATCAGAAATTGGGTAAACAATGCCGGCGTCCAACCACTTGAGAACTTCCTTCTTTACGACTTCCCGCATATTTGGATTTAACCGCCTTTGTGCATCGTGGGATGGTGCAATAACTTGATGTGTGACAATCTTGTGCATAACAATCGAGGGACTAATACCCTTCAAATCCGCAATACTCCACCCAATTGCCGCCTTATGGGCGGCTAACACCTTCATCACAACCTCCTCTGATTCCTTTGTCAAATTTGATACAATGATCACCGGGAGGGTGTCGTTTTCTCCTACAAAAGCATACTTGAGGTTCTTTGGAAACTCCTTCAACTCGACCTTTGGGGGTTGCTCCAAATATGGCTTCAACTTTTTGTCAATGGGTTTCGGCAAGCTTTCCACTTGGTGAGTCCACGGTGGTCTCCGATCCTTAATTGCCATTGCTTCAAGCCGTTTTTCTTCTTCTTCGAGTTCCTTTCTTGTCTCAACCTGTAACCTGTCACATGAAAAGCATGTCTCTGTGGTGCTATCCTCGTTTACAATAACATCGCAAAGAGGAATGTATCCGTCAACAATGTCCGCCATAAAGCATTCATCGTTGACCAGAGAGTTAGATATATGTGAAAAAACATTTAATCTCAACTTTCAGTTCCCAAATGTAATGTCAACCGTTCCACTTCGGCAATTAATTTGGGCATTTGCGGTTGCCAGAATGGCCGACCAAGGATAACTGTAGGTTGTTTTGTTCTATCGGAAGAGACATAATCCAACACTAGAAAGTCCACTGGGAAATAAAAATCTTTCACCTTCACAATAACATCAGTCAATATTCCTCGGGGGAGCTTAGGAGTTAAGTCGGCCAAAACCACGGTAGGGCCAAAATCATATTGGTCATAAAGGCTCTCTGGAAGAATACTAACACTAGCTCCAAGATCTAGGAGTGCCCTTTTTATTTTGAAATCACCTACTTGAATAGATATAATAGGCGCCCCGGATCTTGTAGTTTAGGTGGAAGAGTACCTGATAGAATAACATTCACATTAGCGGTTACATCAAGTTTCTTTGGGAATTTATGATTCCGCTTTTGTGTACACAATTCTTTCAAGTACTTTGCGTAAGCTGGAATTTGTTTAATGGCATCCAAAAGGGGTATGTTAATTTTGACCTGTCTAAACATCTCCCACATTTCTTCTTGTTGTGGTCCTCTTTTATTTACCATTTTTGCTTTAAATGGTTCAACTAATGCCTTTGGGTAAGGAACGGAACCACCCGTCATATCCTTTCCTTTAGCAATAGGTGACTCATCTCTAAAAACCGGTTTAATTTTTTTAAGATTTTGAGTAATTGGTTTTTTATCATTAATAAATTCCACTTCACCTTCACTTTCCTCACCCTCAATAACATCCTCCACCACCCCTTCAACCAATTGTGGTGGAGACTCAACTTTATTATCGATAACCTTATCATTACAAATAACCATAACTTTACTTACATTTGCATTGGTTGAACTCGACCCTTGATGTTGCGGGTGTTACTCGGTAGCCTCCCCCCACCTTGCTTTAGCAAAGATATTTCTTCGGCCATTTGTCCTACTTGCCTTTCCAATGCCACAAAAGACTTGTCTCTCACTTCATTCTCCTTCTTTGATTCTTTCATCATCTCCAATAGTGCATCCAACTTTGAATTAACCGCATCATCACCCCTGATGACCCATTTTGTTGTTGATGATCTTGATTGTAATTCCTTGGGGGGTAATTTGTGTTCCGGTTATTGTTATAAGAGCCCCTATGATAACCACCCGAATTATAGTTCCCTTGTTGACGCGGTTGATATGAGGTTGATGAGGTGTTTTGATTCACACCTTGAAAGTTGGGGTTCATTTGGTTTGCCGCGTTCCCATACTTGAAGTTAGGATGGTTTCTCAACCCCGGATGATAGTTGTTCGAGTTCATGTCATATTGCTTCCTCTCACCATACACTTGATTCACCTCTTCTTGTCTCCCTTCTTGAAATTGGCACTCCATTGTTTTGTGGCCTAAATCTCCACAATCTTCACAAACGTCGAATCGAGCTTTTACTCCCACTACTTCTTTCTTTTCGCCTTTCCTCAACAATGCTAATTCTCTCTCCATGGATGCCAACCTCTCTTTTGTTTCATAATCCGGGACGGACTTAGAAATCGGGTGTTTAGTTCTTCGACTAGCCGATGCCTCGGCTTTAGAGATTTGGCTCATCCTTTCTAAGAAATCCTAATCATCTTCTTCGGGATTAGACAACAATGTCCCATTACTTGTGGACTTCAAATACTTCCTCTCCTCTTGAGTCAAACCATCCACAAAACACTTCACTAGTTCCCATAACTCGATTTGATGGTGGGGACATTTCCTCAACAACTCTTTGAAGCATGTAAAGGCTTCATGTAAAGGCTCACCCGTTTGTTGTTGAAAGGTCCGAATCTCAATTCGGGAGTCATCCGTCTACACAACCGAATAGTACTCATCCAAGAAGACTTGTTGCATTTCATCCCATGTGTTGATGCTATTAGCCGGCAATGTGATGAACCATTGCTTTGCTCGATCCTTGAGGGAAAACTGAAAAAGTCTAAGTTTGACCTCGCTTTGGTCAAAGTTCTCATCTCCAATTGTGCTACAGATGGCGGCAAACTTGGCTAAATGGGTGTATGGTTCTTCGGTAACCATGCCATGAAAATGTGGGAGAACGTTGATATAATTTGGCCTTGACTTGAATCGCCTCATTCCGGGAATTGGTTGAAGAATTGGAGAGGCATTCTTCGAAATAGCCGGTCGAAAGCGACCATTAACTCCACCCATAGGGGCTACCGGTTGTCTTCGGTTTTCATTGTTGTAGCCCCTATTAACTCTCCTCCCTTCTTGTCTAGGAGGATAACCAAATCTCTCAGGTCTACCCGTTCGACCCATTGGTTGTCTCGCCCTTTGGTGAACATAATTCACCTCTTCTTCTTCTCCAAAGCCTTGCCCCTCGTTATATTCTCCAAATTGGCTCCTCTCACCATCTTCATACTCGTAATCTCCAAACCCATCACCATTCCCAACATCTTCATTATCCTCATACCCAAAGTATTCACCATCGTAATCCTCCCAACCATCGTTCTCATTGTCGTTTCTTGGTTGAGCTCCAAATATGTTTCCATGAGGGGTTTGATTTTGTTGTGGTCCCCTTCTTCCTTGGTACGCGGGATTGGTACGGATGTTAACGGGTCGGTTTTGTTGAACTGTACCCGACCCACGGGGTTGGTTGTTATTGATAGGTATAGATGGGGTTGGGGTCCGGTGAGGTGGAGTTGGTGGGCGGTTAGGGATAGGGCCTCTGTTTGGAGTTGGGCCACGGTTTCTTATGCTAGTTCCAGAATGACTGCTTCGACTATCCATAGATGATGGTTCCGATGAAATGGGTTGTAAATTTTGTTGTTGGGTTCGGTTTTTCCTTGCTATCCTCTCAATTTCTGGTTCAAAAACAAGCGGTGAAGTCCTCCCGGATGAACGGGTACGCATGCACTGATCTGTCACCTGCACACACACACAAACACCACGCGTAACACAAAAATAGAAAAAGATTAACCAAACAAAACAAGTAACAAATAGTCACACGAGTCAATTAAAATAAAACACCAAGCGCACACACTCCCCGGCAGCGGCGCCAAAATTTGATCGGTGTCAAAGGGACCGGTCAAAGATAAAGAATTAGAGTGTCCTAATCACCTTAAACTAGTTAGGGTAAGAAGGGTGTCGAACCACGAAGAATTTGTGGTCGGTGCTTAACTTCAATTGACAATGCGATTTATGAAGTGACAATGGGTCTTTCTGACCAAACACAAGCAATGATTTAGGTGAAACTTATCAAACTCAACAAACAAGGATTATCAACTAGCAATTATGACCAATAGTAATCAAGTACCAAACAAATGATTTAGATTGTAACAATAATTAAAAAGGAATCACACCCGAGTTTCAAGTTCACAAGTAATTAGGGATTATCACACCAACATATGAGTTCAAACAATCAAATGGTTATCCAAATCAAATTAACCAAATCTAACCAAGAACATCAACATTCATACATCATCGGCAAATAGTGTAAAACAATATTCACGAATGAAATCGAGACAAATGTATGCAATATAGAATTAGATTAATCAATAGATTCAACACAAATCAAAGTTCATAGCAATTATCATCTAATGGGGTCAATGGTACAAGAATTTATCGACTCCCATGAGTTCATAACCATACTAAACACAAAGATTCAAGTATTTCAAACCAAACGATTGCAAGAATTGTTTCTCAAAGCTAGCATATGATAAAAACCCTAAAAACTTACAAACAATCCACCCGGGAATGATTACCGGTGGATTAGCCGCTCATGGTGATGGAAATCATCTTTAATCTTTCGATCTTTCGAGTATTAATCTTCAAGTGGATGTTGGAATCGTCTTTCTTAGCCTCCCAGAACTCCCAAAATCGCCCAAGAACTGCTCTAAAAAAGGTTGTTTTGAATTTGGGGAAGAAACCCCTAATTAAACCTGAAAATCGGCTGTTTCCTGAAAATTCACGTCCAGAAAACGTAACCAGTGTAAGCTTACGCTTGGGTGGCGTTAGCTTACACCGCAACACTGAAGTTTGCTGTGAATGAACTGGTTAGGCGTAGGCCTACGCTGGGCAGCGTAAGCTTACGCTGGTGGCGTAGGCTTACGCCAGGTCCTGAGTTTCTGCCCCGTTTTCTTCGTGTCTTTTCTGACTCTTGCATCTCTCACCTAATATCTACCAAAATCATACTTTAAGCTTTCAACACCTGCACATGCATAGCTACACAAAACTTTTGTATTCCACATGTTAATTTACATAAATATAACATGTTACACCCTTTAATGCATAAAACTTTGGTCGCTTATCAGAGTACTGTCCTCGCGATGAAATTCAGAAGTTAGAAGGTGAATTTTGGAACCTGAAAATGGAAGGTTCTGAAATTGAGCTGTATACCACACGCTCCCATGAGCTCGCTACCATGTGCCCACATATGGCGACTCCAGACTACAAGAGAATTGAGCTGTATATTGGAGGTCTAGTGCGTCAGATTCAAAGTATGGTTACTTCGTCCAACCCTACTACCATCCAGCAGACGATCAGACTGGCTCACAAGCTAACCGATCAGGCGGTGACTCAAGGGACTTTACCCCCGAGAAGTTCGGTCTCTAAATCCACCGAAAATCATAAACACAAGTTTGATTACCACTCCAACTCTCACTCTAAAGGACCCAAGTTCAATCAACCCCAACAGCAGCAGCAACGAAAGTTTGAGCCTGCTAAGAACTTCAATCAGACGACTGCCTCATGTTAAAATCAAGGTAGTTATGCGGGGAGAGCCCCCAAGTGCATCAAGTGCAATTACCATCATGTCGGCGCTTGTAACCATTGTCAACGGTACAAAAGATTGTAGAGTGGATCTTCAGAATAAGCAACCATTCTGACCGCAAGGGTCCACAAGGGGATGTTTTCAATGCGGCAAGGAGGGACATATTCAGTGGGATTGTCCTCAGTCGAAGAGAAATGGTAATGGAAATGGGAATGGAAATGGTAATGGTAACGGCAATAACCAGGGTAACAATGGTAACGGTAACAACAATCAAGGCAACAACAGTGGTGGCAATAATGCCAATAAAGGAGGGAATGGTGCATAAGGACGAGCTTTCATGCTAGGATCTGGAGAAGCTCGTTATGATCATAATGTGGTCACCGGTAAGTTTCTCTTAAATAATTACTTTGCTTCTGTCCTTTTTGACATTGGTGCTGATAGGAGTTTTATATCTAGAAAACTTAGTGATATGATAAAAGGAACTCCAACTCCGTTAGAAGCTAAGTATATAATATAGATAGCTGATGGACAAATAATTGAAGCAACCCACATTCTTAAGGGTTGTAAGCTTGAACTAGCTAGTCATAAACTTGATATCGACCTTATGCCGGTCACGCTTGGTAGTTTTGATGTAATTGTCGGCATGGATTGGTTATCTAAAAACAAGCCGAAATCATCTATCATGAGAAAATTGTTCGCATTCCTCTCCCGAGTGGAGAAACCCTTTTCGTTTAGGGCGAAGAAGTTGGTGCAGTCATGGGCATCATATCCTTTATGAATGCACATAAATGCCTTCGAAAAGGGCATACTGCTATTTTGGCTCTCGTTGCTGAGCAGCCCTTAGAAGAGAAGAAAATTGATGATATTCCCATCGTTTGTGATTTTCTGGAAGTATTTCCCGAAGATTTGCCTGGTCTTCCACCACACCGCCAAGTTTACTTTCAAATCGATCTGGCTCCCGGAGTGGCACCGATCGCTCGGGCACCTTATAGACTGGCACCTAGTGAATTGCAAGAGCTATCTACTCAGTTACAGGAATTGTTGGATAACGGTTTCATCCGACCTAGCTCATCGCCATGGGGAGCTCCGGTCTTGTTTATCCAAAAGGATGGGACATTCCGTATGTGTATCGACTACCGTGAATTGAATAAAGTCACAATCAAGAATCGTTATCCTTTCCCTCGCATAGACGATCTCTTTGATCAACTCCAATGATCCAGTTTTTATTCCAAGATAGATCTTAGGTCCGGCTACCATCAATTGAGAGTCCGAGATGAAGATATCTCTAAGACTGCTTTCAGGACAAGGTACGACCACTATGAATTTATGGTCATGCCTTTCGGATTAACCAACGCACCTGCGGTATTCATGGACCTCATGAACCGTGTGTGTAAGCCATACCTTGGTCAATTTGTCATCGTTTTCATCGACGACATTCTCATTTATTCTAAGAACAAGGAGGAATATGAGGAACGTCTATGTTTAATCCTGGAATTACTTAACTAATGCTAAGTTTTCCAAGTGTGAATTCTGGATCCGGGAAGTTCAATTTTTAGGACATGTGGTTAACGAGAACAGAATACATGTCGATCCATCAAAGATTGAGGCCATAAAGAATTGGGCAGCACCGATCACTCTGAATGAGGTGCGACAATTTCTGGGATTGGCTGGTTATTATCGTCGATTCATTGAAGGATTTTCAAAAATTGCACAACCTCTCACTGCCTTAACTCAAAAGGGTAAAGCCTATAACTGGGGCTATAACCAAGAGTCAGCATTCTAGCATCTTAAGCAGACACTTTGCAGTGCACCTATCCTAGCTCTTTCGGAGGGTACGGATGATTTCGTGGTGTATCGCGATGCATCTATTTAGGGTTTGGGTTGTGTATTAACGCAACGAGAAAAGGTGATCGCATATGCTTCGCGTCAACTAAAGATTCACGAGAAAAACTACACCACTCATGATCTAGAGTTGGGAGCCATAGTTTTCGCACTTAAGATATGGAGACACTACTTGTACTGTACCAAGTGCACCATCTACACCGATCACAAGAGTCTTCGGCATATCTTTGAGCAGAAAGAGCTGAACATGAGACAGCGTCGTTGGGTCGAGCTCTTGAATGATTATGACTGTGCGATCCGGTATCATCCGGGTAAGGCTAACGTTGTAGCTGATGCCCTAAGTCGAAAAGAAACCAAGCCCAAACGAGTTCTAGCACTACAGCTTACCATTCACTCCGGATTACCTGACAAAATCCGTAGTGCTAAACTTGAAGCCTGAAAGAGGAAAACCTACCGCTGGAAGGTACACGTGGTATTGGAGGACAACTCGTGGTCAAGTCTGATGGTATTCGCTACTTCGCCGAGCGAATATGGGTTCCAATATTCGGAAATTTAAGGGAACTAGTCATGGATGAAGCTCATAAATCTCGTTACTCTATTCATCCAGGTTCCGACAAGATGTATCATGGCCCAAAGGTGCTGTATTGGTGGCCAAAGATGAAGGCCGATATGGCCACCTATGTGAGCAAGTGCCTGACTTGTGCGAAGGTCAAAGTTGAATATCAAAAGCCTTCTGGTCTTCTCCAGCAACCAGAGATTCCCATGTGGAAATAAGAGCAAATATCCATGGACTTTATCACAAAATTGCCACGAACTCCTACCAGATGTGATACGATTTGGGTAATCGTTGACCGCTTAACAAAGTCCGCTCACTTCTTAGCAATCAAGGAAACCGACAAAATGGATAAGCTTACTCGTATATATTTGAAAGAAGTAGTATCTCGACACGGGGTGCCAATCTCTATCATTTTGGATAGTGATGCACGATTCACCTCTCGTTTATGGCAATCGTTACATAAAGCTTTAGGCACGCGTCTAGATATGAGCACAGCATACCATCCTCAAACTGATGGCCAAACAGAATGTACTATTCAAACTCTGGAGGACATGCTACGAGCTTGTGTGATTGATTTCGGTAACACCTGGTAGTCTCACCTACCGTTGGTGGAGTTCTCCTACAACAACAGTTATCACACTAGCATCAAGGCAGCTCCATTTGAAGAACTATATGGACGGAAATGTCGTTCTCCTATTTGTTGGGCTGAAGTTGGGGATAGTCAACTTACAGGTCCCGAACTCGTACTTGAAACTTCTGAGAAAATCGTTCAAGTTAGAAATCGTATGGCAGTAGCTCGTGATCGTCAAAAGAGCTATGCCGATAAGCGTCGTAAACCGTTAGAATTTCAAGTAGGGGATATGGTCTTGTTAAAAGTCTCACCTTGGAAGGGTGTCATTCGTTTTAGGAAACGAGGCAAGCTGAATCCTCGTTATGTTGACCATTCAAGATAGTGAAGAGAATCGGGCCAGTAGCGTATCAACTGGACCTACCTGAAGGACTTAGTGGTGTACACAACGTCTTTCACGTCTCAAACTTGAAGAAATGTCTGGCAGACGAGTCACTCGCGGTTCCTCTTGAGGAACTACACATTGATGAACAATTACGTTTCATCTAAGAACCTATGGAAATTATGGATAGGGAAGTTAAAACGCAGTAAATCCCTATTGTTAGAGTCCGTTGGAACTCGAAACGCAGACCGGAATTCACGTGGGAGCGCGAGGATCAGATGATGCGCAAATATCATAATCTGTTCGAGCACTCCACGTTAAATTCTTAAGGTAAAATTTTAATTTTCGGGACGAAAATTCTTTCAACTAGGGGCTGTTGTGACATCTGGAAAAAATTTTTTTATTCTATTTTAATTTTCTGGACGAAAATTCTTTCAACTAGGGGATGATGTGACAATTCGACTTTTCAAGCTAACTCAGTTAGAAATTCCATTAGTATTCTCTGTTAAGACCTAACCCAGTTAACCTAATATTAAATCTCAGGGACTATTTCTGCCATTTCTAAACCTCAAACTGTAGGGACTAGTTCTGCCAAGTCTCAAAACCGAAACATTGACTTTCAAATTCAAAATAGAAGGTGTAGATTCCTGATTGACTTTCTAAAAAGTCAAACTCTTTGATTTAAATCCAAATTCGCAATTTTTTAACAAAAATTAGTGCAAATTCGTAACCGAAACGGATGATTATGGCAATTACATTCATTATTGTGGCAGTTAACCCCATCATTGAATCGAGTTTAATCCCAATTATGGGAGTTCAAGCCGTAACCGTCTACATTCATCATTTAGCCATCAAATTGGACGAGTCCTTGTGTTATTTTATCAAACCGGGTATACATACACCTTAGTCGTTCCTGTTAGAAGAAATCCCACGCCTCAATTCGACCGGAATCGTAGCAGAAATCACCGGAAACCAACCCGCAAGCCGTCGGCAGCCGTTTTAGTCGAGCACCAACAATCTGATATCAATTATGGTAATTGTTCTCACCCTTAGTTTCGTTTATATCCTTAAATTGAAATCCCTATAGTTAATTGGCCTTATTTCACCAATTCAAACAAGAACCGATTCTAGGGTTCTTAATACTTTCAGTTTAAACGAACTCCATTGCAGACTCAATTTAAATTCAATTAACTTATACCATTAGACTCGTAATCATCTGTATAATGAAAGCCCCATCCTAATTCGAACCTATATCATCGATTTCATAGCAAACTAATAACTAGGGTTCTTCATATAAACGGTTTAATCGAACCCTAATCTAGACACATTTGCAATGCAATTAATTCATATCAGTAGATTCGCAACTCTTTGTAAAATGATAGCCCCATGTCAATTTGATCTAAAATCATCGAATTTATCAAGATCCTATAACTAGGGTTCGTTCATAATCTGTTTTAGGGTTTTTGATCTCGAACTCACCCAAAATGAAATTAATTCTTATACACAGGTTTGAAATGTCCTAATCAGTAAAAGCCCCATGTTCTTATCAAGATTTAATATCGAATTCAACAGATTTGATTTTGGGTTTATATCTAGGGTTTTCGGAGCTTGAATCAGAAATTAAACCACCTTAAACCTGTGTATTTTGTAATTAAAACCCACCATAGATTTGTGGTTACCCGATTAACAAAACCCCTAAGCATTTGAATCAAGTCAGGGTCGAAGTTGATGGAATTGGGGGTTGGATTCGAGTGCGGTTTTGATAACGAAGGGGGCTCACTGGATTGAATGATTGAAACCATTAGGATTCGAATCCTGATACGAATCACTACCCAGATCAGTTGGTTAAGGCTTTGAACTTGTGCGCAGGAGACCCGGGTTCGAATCCGGTCTCCTGCATTATATTTTTAAAGGTTAATTCCACTATTTTCCTTGATATAGACCCACCCCATATTATTATATCACTATATAAACGCATTTTGAAATCCAGAAACACCCGTACACTCGGGTTTGGTTTGTAAACTATAATCATTATTAAAAACTCATTTATAAAATAATATTTATATTATTTTCAACCCAAAATTCCAACTAAAAATAATATATATATATATATATTATTTTCATCACGTTCATAAACATTTTTTAAGCGTTTCAAAGTTATAAATAATATAATTATTCGTATTATTTACACTCGTTACACCCTCGAATAAAAATAATAAATTATTATTTATGTCACGCAAGTTAATTGTTTACGTTACTTCGCTAAACTTAAAAATAATATAATAAATTATATTATTCTCTTAGACTTCTAGTTAACGGCAAAATGCTCGATTATATTTATTATATATTATTTTGTCATTCGTCGCGTAACGTATACATGTTAATTACTAATTAAAGAATTCTTATTCCCGTAGACACGTTCGTCTACTCTTAATCATTAGAGCGTTTCCATAGGATGTTCAATCTTCCGTGTCGTCGTCACAATTCCCGACTTGTCCCTAATTTATGTGTTTATAATTTTGGGGCATTCGTAGGTCGTTTGAGACTTACACTCATGGTTCCAACTTATCTCTTGTGTGATACCGCCTACGCTATTCAGGTGAGTTTTCACGACCCTTTTTTACTGTTTTTAAACTGGGGGAGAAAACATGTCGTAAATGCTTTTGATTTTTGTAATTCATATATGATATCACTTGTATGACTATGCGTACACATTATCCCTAAAGTCCTCACATCGGACCGTTAATATGAACATAGCGAGGTAATTTGAGTAGTACTACTGGGTTCGACAAACCTCACCCGCGTTAGTCACGCTAACTCGATTAGAGGTCGAACGGGTGCAATATTGACCTAATCATGCACCATGATTATGGGAGGCATATAAACAGTCAGGTGTCGGTTGCGAGCGCATTAGTTAGCATGTTTATGGGTTAGCGACCTATTGATTTATATATTGAATGTACATTAATCTGTTAAACGCTTCTATAAACTGAAACCCGTGAACTCACCAACCTCGTGTTGACATTTTCTTACATGTTTTTCTCGGGTCGCTTAAGATAAGGCACATGTGCACACAATTGGACATGCATGGAATTCTGCCCTTGATTTATGTTTTATTAAACTGTTTGGACTATTTTATATTGTGTTTGGTTTGGACTTTTGAACTATTCTTTTAGGCGCGTGTGTTTTGCGCATTTACTTTCTTTACACTTCCGCATTAACTCTGATTGATATGATATTTTCATTTGAGTCCCATGTATAGTCGTTCAATGTATCTAATGTCTGAGATCCTGGTTCGTCACTTCCAAAACGGTAAAACTCCATTAGTTCCACCTAAACTCCAAGATCCAGGAGCGCCCATAATTTCTATACAAGTGGGTGATTTCAAAATGAGCAAAGCGCTATTGGAACTTGGAGCTAGTGTGAGCATCCTTCCTGGGAGTTTGTATGACCAATATGACTTTGGTCCTCTATGTCGAGCCAATACCTCCGTGGTGTTGGCGGATTTGACCCCTAAACTCCCAAGAGGGATTGTTCGTGATGTGATAGTGAAAGTGGATCAATTCTACTATCCGGTGGATTTCTTGGTTCTTGATTATGTGCAATCTGAAAAGGTCATTGAACCAACTGTCATTTTGGGTCGACCCTTTTTAGCCACATCCCATTCTTTGATTGACTGTCGCTTAGGCACAGTTAATATGACATTTGGCAATAGAAGGGTTCATTTAAATATTTTTTCAAGTGAATCTAGTCCTCTGCCCAGTGATGAATGCTTTATGGCAGACATCATTGAAGGATGCTATCCTCATTCTGAGGATGAATCCACAGAGGAGTGTTTTGTTTGTTACAGATTTGAACAAGAGCTGGAGCTTGACTTGGATGAGGAGGAAAAGCTTGTTGAAGCTTTAGCTGTGAAGGATGGTAGACCTCCATGGACACATCATGTGGAGAGCCTGCCATTAGAGATTGACTCGAGGTTACAACCATCACTTGTTAGCCCCCCGAAGGTAGAGTTGAAAGACCTCCCCAAAAACCTAAAGTATGCATTTTTGGGGGAGAATTAGACTCTAACTATCATCATTGCATCCAACTTGGATGAAGAACAGGAGGAGGCACTACTGAAGGTGCTCAAGGATTACAAGGCTTCAATTGGTTGGACCATTGCGGATTTGAAGGGTGTTAGTCCCTCCATTGTGATGCACAAGATCATCACAGATACAGATGCAAGACCTTCATGAGATACACAACGCCGATTAAATCCCAACATGCGGGAGGTTGTCAAGAAGGAGGTCTTGAAGCGGTTGGATGCCGGGATCATCTATCCCATTTCTAATAGTCCATGGGTGAGTCCAACCTAAACAGTGCCCAAGAAAGCAGGAATCCAGGTAATAACAGGTGATGATGGTGAGCAAATTGTCACTCGGCCGGTAACCGGGTTGCGTGTGTGTGTATTGATTACAGGAAACTGAACGCTGCCACATCAAAGGATCTCTTTCCTTTACCATTCATTGACCAAATCATAGAGAAGTTATCAGGTCAAAAGTTTTAATGCTTTCTAGATGGTTACTCAGGTTATAACCAAATAACCATCCATCTTGATGATCAGAAAAAGACCACCTTCACATGCCCTTATGGTACCTTTGCCTTTCAGCGGATGCCATTTGGGTTGTGCAACGCCCCGACCACCTTTCAAAGGTGCATGATGAGTATTTTCTTGGACATGGTCGGGGAGTCGCTTGAGGTCTTTATGGATGAGTTTTCAGTTTTTGGCTCATCGTTTGAATTATGTTTAGCGGAATTATCTAATGTTTAGCAACGATGTGTAGAAACTAATTTGGTCTTAAGTTGGGAAAAGAGCCATTTCATGGTTCAAGAGGGTATTTTTTTGGGTCATGTTGTTTTGAGTCTGGGGATTAAGGTAGACAAAGCTAAAATTAGTGTTATTTCAACATTACCTCCCTCGATGAATGCCAAGGGTGTACGCTCTTTTCTATGGCATGCCGGGTTTTACGGTAGGTTTATTAAGGGATTTTGTGTCATCACAAAACCTTTATGCAACTTACTTTTTAAAGATGTGCCTTTTGAATTCGATAAAGATTGTTTAAATGCTTTTCATATTTTAAAAGATCAATTGGTACAAGCCCACATTTTGCAATCACCGGATTGGAGTCTTCCTTTTGAAATAATGTGTGATGCCAGTGATTATGCAGTTGGGTCTGTTTTGGGTCAAAAGGTAGATAAAAGACCTGTTGTCATTTACTGTGCAAGCAAGACCTTTTCCGGTGCTCAATTGAATTACACCACCACCGAGAAGGAGTTGCTTGCAGTTGTCTATGCCTTAGACAAATTCAGGTCTTATATTTGGGGTAGCAAAGTAACTGTTTATTCTAATCATGCAGCTGTCCGATATTTGATGGCAAAGAAGCCTAGGTTGATCAGGTGGGTCCTTTTGTTGCATGAATTTGATCTGGAGATCCGGGACAAAAAGGGATGTGAAAACTTCGTGGCTGACCACCTGTCACGGATCCAAAGGGGAGAGGAGGATGTCACTCCTGAGATAAATGAGCGGTTCCCTGATGAGTGTTTAATGTCCATTACATCGTCTGATCCTTGGTATGCAGGTATTGCTATCTATTTAGTTACAAGTACTATTCCTGAAGATTGGAATAAGAAGAAGAAGAACAAATTCCTGACAAAGGTCAACCAGTACATCTGGGATGAACCGGATTTGTTCAAAGTGGGAGCGGACCAACTCATCAGGCATTGCATTCCTGAATTAGAGATCCCAGCAGTTTTGGAGCTTGCACATGCGTCTGCATGTGGTGGCCATTTTAGTGGCCAGAAAACAGGGCATCGAATCTTATCTTGCGGGTTATTTTGGCCCACTATTTTTAAGGATGTATTTGACTTTGCTCGAACATGTACTAACTGCCAAAAGATGGGTAGTATCACTAAGCAGAATGAGATTCCCATGCAACCAATACTCGTTGTTTATATTTTTGATGTATGGGGAATTGATTTCATGGGCCCATTACCAAATTCATTGGCAATTTGTACATCTTGGTGGCCATTGACTATGTGTCAAAATGGGTCGAAGCAATTGCCACCAAGACCAATGACCATAGCGTAGTTTGCAAATTCATTCAATCAAACATTTTTTCTAGATTTGGGCTTCCCCGTGTGATCATAAGTGATGGGGGATATCATTTTAAGAACTTTCATTTTGGAAAACTTCTGAAACGCTATGGTGTAGACCACCGGATTGCCACACCTTATCATCCACAAACAAGTGGGTAAGTGGAGGTGTCCAATAGGCAAATGAAGGAAATTTTGCAGAAAACAGTACGGTCCGACCGCAAGGATTGGTCAAACAAACTAAACGACGCCTTGTGGGTATAACGTACTGCTTACAAAACACCTATTGGCACTACTCCATACCAGTTAGTCTACGGGAAGGGATGTCACTTACCCATGGAATTGGCTCATCGAGCATTATGGGCTATTAAAAATTTTAATCTTGATTATGATGTTGCATGTAAGCAAAGATAGTTGTGCTTGAGTGAGTTGGAAGAACTAAGGGATGATGCATATGAGAGTGCCTCGGCCTACAAGGATAATATGAAGAAGGTGCACGATGCAAAGATCCGGTTGAAAACCTTTGCAATTGGGCAAAAGGTGTGGTTGTTCAACTCAAGGTTGAAGCTCTTCCCTGGTAAATTAAAGAGCAAGTAGACAGGTCCCTACTTGGTGACCAAGGTGGGTCACTTAGGTGATGTTGAGATAGAAGACTTAGAAGACCATATGAGACAAACAGTGAATGGCCATCGGCTAAAGCCGTATTTAGAGCCTTATGACATCAATGGTCTGGACAAGCAGGTTGAGGTGTTGTTCTTGAGCGTTCTAGAGGATGGAGACACGTAACCAATCTCAGGTACACCGCGTCTGGCTGAAGACGTTAAACTTAGCGCTCTTACGAGGCAACCTAAGCTTTACATGTATTTAGTTTGTTTTTGTGCAATTGACCAAGTGTGGGGAAATCTCTAAGGGGTCTTGGATTCATTAATGTGCCATTGAGGGCAACACACAAGTTCTTGGGGGGGGGGGGGGGTAGGACACCATGTGTAAAGTTATGTAAATTATGAAGTTTTCGGTATGTTTTTGTAGCTTTTCTAAGTTTTGCAGGTGTTCGTGTCGATTTTGGCAAGAAAAATGATGGGAAATCAAGTTCCAGGAATATAAGAACATAAATCATGTGTTGGAACAAGTTTTGGAGAGGTTGAAAATTTTTGGGTTTTAAAAAGTTGGAAATTTTTCTAAGGCAAAAATTCATTTTTTCTTCCAAACCTTCTGTGACATCCGTCAATTTTCCGTTAGTTCCGTTAATCCAAATCCAGTTATCTAGTAACCCGGTTAACTAAATATTGAACCTCAGGGATCATTCCTGCCAATATTTAATCTTAAAACCACAGGGACTAGTATGTAATTACCCAAAATCTGTTCTATTGACTTCTCAAAGTCAAAATCAATTGGATTTTGTTCCTGTTGACTTTAGAAAGTCAAACTCGCAAGTTTGAGATCAAATTTGAATCCCATAACTGAAATTTCCGATTCTGTAACGGATTCCATCATTATTATCAGTTTCGACATCAAGTCCTTAATCATCGTCATTACATCCGAATTAAACCCAATTATAGATTTTAAAACCGTAACCGTCGACTTCATTGTTAAATACCATCAAATTCATTGTTTTCGTATACCAATTCATGAATTGAGTCTCTGCACACGATTGACGCAACTCTCTGAAGCTTCTACACACATTGATTTGGTCAGAGACACAACAATAATCGCCGGAGATCAACCCCGTTGCCGACGACACTAGTTTTAGTCGGACGCTATCAATCCGAACCACATTCTGGTAATTTCTTACATCATCACTTTCGTTTCAGTCTATGGAGCAATAGCCCTAACCTAATTGGGGTTCACATTATCGGATTTAACTCAATCGAAACATAGGGTTCATACGGATTTCGTTTCAGTCGAACCCTATCAATCCGATATCAAATAATAAAACTGAACACATCCTTAGTGTCGTCTCAATGCCGGGATTGAAAGCCCTATGAAATCCAGGGCGTATATCATCAAATTGAACCCGAATTGATTCTAGAGTTCATCGCGATCTGGGTTTAATCGAATCCTAATCTACACACGGTTTCAATTTAATTAATTCATACGAGTAGTTTCACAATCCTCCGTTTAATGATAACCCTATGATCCCAAACATTTTCATTATCAAAATCGATCGATTTGATCTTGTGTTCAAACCTAGGGTTACGGTTCTTAATTCACATAATTAACGACCATAAACTTGTCGATTTTACGATTAAACTCGCCCACAGGTTCGAAACTCCTCGATCAACAAAACCCCTATGAATCAAATCCTTGTTCGCAATCAGATTCGGTGTTTGGGACTGGATTCGATCGCGAGTGGTGTTGGGAGAGGGATACACTAGAACTCTTTGATAAAATCATTTAAACTCGGATCCTAATGCGATGACCCTAGCGGGCGTGACTGGTTAAGTGTGTGTGCTTGTATGGGAGAGACCCGGGTTCGAGTCTCTCCACACTGTTTTAATTTTAAACATTTTTCTTGTATTATTTAATTATTAAAAATCAAACCCAATATTATTATATTAATATATAAAAGTGTTTTAGCCCCGAAAAACACCCGAAGGCTATGGTTTGATTTATAAATAGTATTTTCACTTATAAAATAATATGTTTATATTATTTTCAAACCACGATTCCGTATAAAATAATACATTTATATTATTTTCAACCTATGATTCCAACCAAAAATAATATATATTTAAATATTATTTCATCACGTTTGTAAACATTATGAGACGTTCAAACTAATAAATAATATAATTATTTATATTATTTACGTACGATTATATTGTCGAATAAAATAATAGTTTTATTATTTTATTGTCACACATTTTAAATAATCGTGTTATTACTCTAAAAATAATATATTAGTTATATTATTCTCCTAGCCATTATTTTAAATGGTGCAAACACACGAATGAATACTTTTATGTTATTATTCAAAAATAGAGACGATCGATACGTAACGCATTTATCTTAATTAGTTAAATTAAGAATCCTTTATTCTCGTAGACACGTTCGTCTACTCATGGTATCACACCCCCAAATTTATTTATTTATTAAATAAATACAGGTTGCAACGATTGGTTCATTACACAATAGCGGAAGCTGTAATAGTGATTTCTAAGACTTGATTACATATACAATTACTAAAACTAAGTAATACTATGATCTAAGTTCTTCTAGATCAACGATAGACTTGAGACTTGATATTCTACGTCCTTCCAGTTACTAGGAATTGATCCAACATAGCTAGCCTATTCCAACCGCGCCATGGCTAAAGGTTACCTAAGAAACATACTTGAAAGTGTCAACACAAAGGTTGGTGAGTTTACAGAGTTAGTTATATTAGTGCTTATAGTTTTTCCCGAAAACATGTACATGACTTTACCGTCATAAAACTAAGTAGTTTTCCTTTGAAAACATTACCATGACTTAACCGTCATAAAACATGTAGTTTTTCTTTGAAAACATTACCATGACTTAACCGTCATAAATCCAATGTTTAAACATGATCATTTTAACCTGATCAGAACCCTTTGTTTAAACCTGATCACTTTAACCTGATCAGAACCCTTTGTTTAAACCTGATCACTTTAACCTGATCAGCACTCTTTTGTTTAAACCTGATCACTTTAACCTGATCAGGACCCTTTGTAAAATTCAATTGTTCGTAAATAGTTCCAGGTGCATGTGATAATCAGAATAAGAATTGTTGACCCATTTGTAAACTAGCTAGGAATACAAATAATATGTTCCTACATGAGCCGTAACCAAACCATGACAATTGTTTTTGCCCCTAATTTCGTTATCCGGTTCTATGCGGCCATAAATCCTCCAGATTGTGGTTAGCGCGACTAACCATGACCGGGAGACGTCACTCTCCATAGTACTATTCATAGGACCCTAGGCTACAGTTAATGGTTACTAAATTGTTCCAGGGGACTTTAGCGTCCTCAAATTGTTTAAATCATATAAACATAAAAGTCGATTCTTATTCTCTTGTTATTACGTAAAAATAGTTGTAAGTATGTTCTTCCCCCAAATCGTTGAGTGTTGTTCATCCGAACAATCGTTGTGTGTTGTTCATCCGAACAATCGTTGTGTGTTGTTCATCCGAACAATCGTTGAGTGTACTTGTGTCCCGCTGTTTAGTTGAGCAAGTTCTCTCCCCGTTTGTTTAAAAACAATTTAAAAACAAGTAGTAAAAGTGGGGCCGTGAGACTCACAAGAAGTTAAACCAGAATGTTCGTATTGTCAAATGTATAAGCAATGTAATTCATGTTTTCAAAACATAACAAGTAAGTATGTTTCTCCCCCGATGTTTACAAAACAGTAAAGAGTTAAAAGGGGGCCGTGAACTCACCTGGTGACGTGTCAGAAACACTAATGTCCTTTTGATAGCAGTGAAAACCAAGGCCCACGTGATAGTCACGGGTTTACGTCGTCCTATTCAAGTCCTACGATACCTGTAGGTACTTTATGAGTTTTATAGACTATCCCTAATAATGTAAAACGAGTCTAAACTCGTATTGAGTTATCACGCGTAAAGTTGAGCTCTATTGATTCTTAACGGTATTATCGATTCGATAATATTAGTTGATTAATTCAAGTTGGGTCTTTCGACTCGGATAAGTTTTAATAGTTATATTCGAAATATTTGTTTGTCGTGGACACAATTGTATATAACTATGTGAACGTATAGTTACTAATAATTCAGATTCTTGTCTCTTTTTAATAGAATATATGCAACTAAATGATTTAGTAAAACCATTTCAGGACTTGTAGTATATTCATACACGTATTTATAAATATAATTTCATTCATATGTTTATATAATTTCAAAATCCCAAAACATATCTGTACCGTAGTAATTCTCGAATAACCGTTCCTTTTTTTTTGGGTTTGTTCGACTTTATGTAGACTTATACATGTAAATATATACTTAATTTTGTATATTCAATTAACATGTTTTATTTATTAACGTCTTGACCGAAAACATATATATATATATATATATATATATGTGTATATAATTTCATTCAATGAATATAACCGTCTCGCTTGTTTTCCAATAACACATATATTTATATTGTATATACGTACATGAAATATTATTTAATACGAGTATTAAAAGTATATAATTACGTATACTTTATATTACTTGTCCATGTCTTGTTAACATATTATGTTTTGAAATCGTTCGTATCACATATATAATCAAAACCCTAAAGTCATACACTTATTTATATTCGTATTTGAATATTATATTTAAGAAATAATATTTCAATTTTGTGTAATGTGACTATATATATATATATGTGTGTGTGTGTGTTCTGATCTAAATTTTGTTTTATAAAATAATTATTTGGCTTCATATAAAGTATGAAGATTTTTAATTACATATATCTATACGAATACGTTTACATATATATATATATTTTAACGGATCATTGTTACTTGTCAAACTCTCGTTTTGTCTGTTTCGTTATAAATTAATTTGTATAAATTTAAGATCTTCAAACATAATATATAAGATACGAGTTTATCCTTATAATAATGGTTATCCAAGTTATCCCAAACAATAACCGTCATCAGTTTATATATTACGAACAATTAGTAAATATTTATATAACTAGGGTAATGATTATTATCCTTATATATATAAAACAATCGCTAGTCATAACAATGTCTCATCCTACAGATTACACGTTCGTTTCGTAATTTATCGACTAATGATTTATACTTTTAGTTTGTACGGATCTCAATCACCAAATCATAAGTTAACATCATTTGTTAATATTAACGTCGACTTAATATTTATTTATTTTTTTTAGTCGTTATTAAATCTTTTAGAGCTCAACGCGAATAACCGTTCACACGTGTTTATTTTTCATATAATCAACGTAATTCGTTAAGCATGCGTTTTTACCTTTCCATTCACTCGGTTCGCATACGCGAACCTGTTGACTCGTGTTGATCAGTTGACTTTCATTGACCAAACTTGACCAGGTTTGACCACGACACGAAAATGTTCAAATCTCGAAAGACTTGTGGATCGGGACACCCAAATACCATATAAAACCAGATCTGCTTGTTTAGGACTCGTCGGAGTGTCGGGTGTCGTCGGAAACATCCAAACAGCAAAACAAGAACTATTGTTACAGACAATGCATAGATCTAAGTTCGGGAATAACGCAAAGACGGGAAAATAACTCACCGGGGTTCGTCGGAACCCTAAAATGGCTGCCGGAAAACGGGTCTCGCCGGAAAAGCGAATCTGAGCCGCCACACGACTCCTCCCCGTCCTCTCTTTCTCGATCTGGACCATCCAGCACCACCACCTTCGTTTCCTCGTCTATACCCACCGTCGTCGCCTCCACTTTGTACGAGAACCCCTAACCCGACAGTACCGTCTTCCTCATCATCAACCACCACCACCTCCGACCTGTCATCGTAACAAGAAACCACCACCACTGCCTCGAAATCGGGGTAACCACCGCCCTTATTGGAACCAGGGCTTCGAGATCCCTCGGAAAAACACTCCCCTTTCCCGTACCTCGCCGGAAGACCAGGCGTTGCCACGACCGCCGCCGATCCGACTGCCGTGTGGCGCTAGATGCTTCGCCGGAGGGGTTGCCGGAATGTGGCCGTACTCCCCTCCCATTGTCACGATCTGCATCTCTCTCTCTCTAGCTAATTGTGTGTGTGTGGAGGCTAGAAAAATGAGAGGAAAAAAGACTTTATGAGTATTTATAGCTAGGGTTTTCAGGTGTGGGTTTTCATGGAAATAATACTGATTTGTTGAGAACACGTATTCGTATGAGCCTTCGTCATGACTAAATTCTCGAATTATTGTTTTAGAATACCTAGAACTATGAAACGTTATTAATATTATTATTTAATTGTTTTAAATCGTGAAATCTCCGTTTCAATGGTTGTACGAATCGGTATGCGTTGGTACCGCGTTTTAACGCATTCGTTCTTTTTACATGTTTTGCGCTCCGAGTTTAACTATTATTATAACACTAATAATGTTAAATAAATATCTATAGTATTTTTAGCATCACTGTACATATCGGTAATAACCGAACCGCTTTTGTTAATATCACGAGCATCTGACGCGATTTAACGCTTATGTACGCGTACTTCGTGTGTATTTGTCTGAACGGTGTTTCCGAATGAACACGATACTACTTGATATTTATTATTCATCATCCTACTTATTTTGTCATGTCGAACACTCGTTTATGAACCGATGTCTGATGCGTTTAACGTTTAAAGTGCTAGACCGCGTACGTACTTCTATCGTTTTGTAAGTTCTTAGAATGGTGTAACAAGTTTTTAATGGAATCGAGTGACTAGTATGATGTTTGGATTATGTAATTCGGGCCTCGAATGGTTTTGGACTTCTATTGGACCTTATTGGGCCTTATTGGGCTTAGTTGGACTTAGTCCAACAACTAAGTTTTAGATTCAGGAATTTCGCAGGTGTCACACATGGTCATTAGAGCGTCTCTTTTAGGACGTTCAACATTTCGTGTCATCGTCACATACCCTAATATATCCATTTTATCCCTAATAATTATATTGTATTTCTAGGGCATTCGTGATCTGTTTTCGGGCTAACACTTGTGGTTTCAATCTCATACTTGTGTGATACTTCCTACTACGCAACGCAGGTGAGTTTTCACGGCCCCTTTTTAGTGTTTTAACTTGGGGGAGAAACATAATTCAACCTTTTTAGTGTTTTAACTAAGCGTAACACGCTATCACTGAAAGTCCTCAACACACATCGGACCGTTAATATGGATCTTAGCGAGGTAATGTTTAGTAGTACTACTGGGTTTGACAAATCCCACCCGCGTTAGTCGCGCTAACTCGATTGGAGATCGAACGGGTGAAATATTAGCCTACTCACATCGCCGGGGTTGATAGACCTGGCAGGAGGCAAATAAACAAACGGTCAGCTTCAGTTGCGAGCGCTTAAGTTAAACATGAACATGGGTTAGCTACCTATAGATACATATTGAATGATCAATAATCCGGTAAACGTTTATTTATATATTGAAACCTGTGAACTCACCAACCTTGTGTTAACATCTTTTCTTACATGTTTTCTTAGGTCGCTAAGATAAGGCACATGTGCACACATAAGACATGCATGGGTTTCTTCTTTTGATTTATGTTTTATTAAACTGTTTGGGCTATTTTGAATTGTGTTTGGTTTGGACTTTTTTGGCGCATGTGTTTTACGCATTTACTTTCTTTATGCTTCCGCATTAACTCTGATTGATATGATATTTTCATTTGAGCCCCATGTAGAGTCGTTCAATGTAACTAATGACTGCGATCCTGGTTTGTCACTTCCCGAAACGGTAAAACTCTATTAGTTGAAATTGGTGGTGTGACAGATTGGTATCAGAGCCATTGGTTATAGAGAACTAGGATTGCATACTAGACTATATCCTCACACATTAGTTACATGTCATAAACCTTGGATGTTTGGCACTTATATGTTATATTACAGGATCATGTCGTTAACTCCATCACCATCACCTAAGGCACCTACCGTATCGTCCCCGGAGCCCAAAAGGCGCCGAACTAGTTCTAGTGACAATTCGGTTGATTAGGGTGAACCGAGTAGCGCGCAAGCAACGAATCCTGCTCATAATTGGAATGCATACCCGCAAATTATCCAAAGATGGATCGAAATGGGAACTGTCCCATCACCCTACTTTGGTTCCACTTCCTCATCGTCTACTTTACCTAGCTTGCCATGCACTATGGAACAAGCTTTTGCAGCTTTTGTATTTTACATGTTTAGGGAGTTAAGCACTGTGAAAGATGCTACTGATGAGATACTTGACATTCTGCAGTGAGAGTCACAAATAGAGGAGAATAAGGTAGGGATAGAGCTCTTGACTGCTGAACTAGCAGTAAAGGATCAGGTCCATAATGTTTTGGTAGATCGGGTTACACAATTGGAGACGAGGGTGGACACCTCGGATTTTGACGTAGGAGGGATTCAGGAGAGAGTGGCTAATCTGGAAGCCTAGCTACAAGTAGCAGACTGTACTACTGAAGGACTTCGAGAGAGAGTGACTCACTTGGAAGCCCAACTGCAAGCAGCCTATTTCCAGAGGATATTCCACTTTCGGACGATGAGGAGGAGCCTTTCGAGGAGGATCCCTTTGAGGATGAGCCGGTAGAGGAGGAGCCACCCGAGGAGGAACCGGTGGAGATCAACGATGCGTAATCATACGTTTCTTCCGATGACGAGGATGCTTGATGATCTTTCTATTCTATCTTTCCTTTTCATTCATGTTTCGTTTATGTTATTTCTCTTTTCAAACCTAGATGGGTAAGGTTGTTCCCATTCAATAAAAAACATGAGAAATTTAATGTTTGAGTTATTTATTTTGTAGCCTTACAATTTATTTAATTTTCTAAATTTTAGATGTTGTATTTCCTTACTTGTACATAAATGATGTTTAATATGCGATATATTTCTCATTGTTTTGTATTTGTGAATGTGAAGAATTATGTCGGGAAGAGGACGTGGAGGTCGTGTTGGTGGCCGAGGCACCATCAACATGGCAGCAGCTGAGCTGGCGGC
Source organism: Smallanthus sonchifolius (assembly GCA_023525975.1). NCBI lineage: Eukaryota > Viridiplantae > Streptophyta > Magnoliopsida > Asterales > Asteraceae > Smallanthus > Smallanthus sonchifolius. Next base: position 93,997,433 of record CM042021.1, on the reverse strand, counting down.
ACTAATCAACGATAGTGTGGCAGAGGCTCTCACAGCACAGAATGCTGTAGGTAAATACTTTAGCTATTGACTAATAAGGTCAATCTATATCTTAAAGCGCCTTTACTAAGCTCTATAATCCCAACCCTATATTATGCTTCTAAATCCAGGTCAACAGAATCAGCAGCCAGCCTGCACCTTCAAAACATTTATGGACTGTAAGCCCCACACTTTTAGTGGAGCCGAAGGAGCTGTCGGACTACTCCGTTAGTTCAAAAAAGTAGAATCGGTGATTGCCATGTGCAACTGCCTAGTGGCCAATCATGTCAAGTTTGCCGCTGGAACTTTGGAGGGTCCGGTTCTCACGTGATGGAACGCTCAGGTCCAGATGTTGGGTCTAGTCATGGCAAATAGACTCCCGTGGGAGGAGTTTAAGACAATGATGAAGGAGGAGTACTGTCCTCGCGATGAAATTCAGAAATTAGAAGGAGAGTTCTGGAACCTGAAAATGGAAGGTTCTGAAATCGAGCTTAATACCACTCACTCCCATGAGCTTGCTACCATGTGCCCACATATGGTGAATCCGGACTACAAGAGGATTGAGATGTATATTGGAGGTCTAGTGCCTCAAATTCAAAGTATGGTTACTTCATCCAACCCTACTACCATCCAGCAGACGATCAGACTAGCCCACAAACTAACCGATCAGGTAGTGACTCAAGGGACTTTACCCCCGAGAGGTTCGGTCTCTAAATCCACGACAATCATAAATGCAAGTTTGATCACCACTCTAACTCTCACTCCAGCTCCAAAGGACCCCAACCCAACCAACCCCAGCAGCAGCGGCAGCGTAGGTTTGAGCCTACTAAGAACTTCAACCAGATGACCTCTTCAGGTCAAAATCAAGGTGGTTATGCGGTAAAATCTCCTAAGTGTAGCAAGTGAAACTTTCATCACTTCGGGGTTTACAACAGTTGTCAGCGGTGTGGTAAAATAGGCCATGCTGCCAAAGATTGTATGGGTGAGTTGCAAGCCAAGCAACCTTTTCAACAGCCTGGGTCTACATAGGGTTGTTTCAAGTGTGGGAATGAAGGACATTTTCGAAAGAATTGTCATCAGTTAAAGAAGGGGGGTAATGGAAACCACAACCCTAATCAGAATAACAACAATGGTGGCAACAACGGCAATAATGGAGGGAATGGTGCGAAGGGACGAGCCTTCGTGCTAGGATCTGGAGAAGCTCGTTATGATCATAATGTGGTCACCGGTAAGTTCCTCTTAAATAATTACTTTGCTTCTGTCCTTTTTGACACCGGTGCTGATAGGAGTTTTATATCTAAGAAACTTAGTGATATGATAAAAGGAACTCCAACTCTGTTAGAAGCTAAGTATGTAATAGAGATAGCTGATGGTCAAATGATTGAAGCAACCCACATTCTTAAGGGTTGTAAGCTTGAACTAGCTAGTCATAAACTTGATATCGACCTTATGCCGGTCACGCTTGGTAGTTTTGATGTAATTGTCGGCATTGATTGGTTATCTAAAAACCAAGCTGAGATCATCTGTCGTGAGAAAATTGTTCGCATTCCTCTCCTGATTGTAGAAACCCTTTCCGTTCAGGGCGAAAAGGTTGGTGCAGTCATGGGCATCATATCCTTTATGAAAGCACATAAATGCCTTCGAAAAGGGCATACTGCTATTCTAGCACTCGTTGCTAAGCAGCCATCAGAAAAGAAGAAGATTGATGATATTCCCATTGTTCATGAATTTCTGGAAGTATTTCCCGAGGATTTTCCTGGTCTGCTCCCACACCGTCAAGTTGAATTTCAAATCGATCTAGCACCCGGAGTAGCACCGATCGCTCGGGCACCTTACAGACTGGCACCTAGTGAATTGCAAGAGCTACTACTCAGTTACAGGAATTGTTGAATAAAGGTTTCATCCGACCTAGCTCATCGCCATGGGGAGCTCCAGTCCTGTTTGTCAAGAAGAAGGACGGAACTTTCCGTATGTGTATCGACTATCGTGAACTGAATAAAGTCACAATCAAGAACCGTTATCCCTTACCTCGTATAGATGATCTCTTTGATCAACTCCAAGGATCAAGTTTCTATTCCAAGATAGAACTTAGGTCCGGTTACCATCAATTGAGAGTCCGAGATGAAGATATCTCTAAGACTTCTTTCAGGACAAGGTACGGCCACTACGAGTTTATGGTCATGCCTTTCGGATTAACCAACGCACCTCCGGTATTCATGGACCTCATGAACCATGTGTGTAAACCATACCTTGATCAATTTGTCATCGACCACATTCTCATTTATTCCAAGAACAAGGAGGAACATGAGGAACATCTACGCTTAATTTTGGAATTACTTAAAAAGGAGCAACTATATGCTAAGTTTTCCAAGTGTGAATTCTGGATTCGAGAAGTTCAATTCTTAGGACATGTGGTTAACGAGAAAGGAATACATGTCGATCCATCAAATATTGAAGCCATCAAGAATTGGGCAGCACCGACGACCCCGACTGAGGTGCGACAATTTCTGGGATTGGCTGGTTATTATCGTCGATTCATCGAGGGATTTTCAAAAATTGCACAACCTCTCACTGCTTTAACTCAAAAGGGTAAAGCCTATAACTAGGGCGATAACCAAGAGTCAGCATTCTAACATCTTAAGCAGAAACTTTGCAGCGCACCTATCCTAGCTCTTCCGGAGGGTACGGATGATTTTGTGGTGTATTGTGATGCATCCATTCAAGGTCTGGGATGTGTTCTAATGCAACGAGAAAAGGTGATCGCATATGCTTCGCGTCAACTAAAGATTCACGAGAAAAACTACACCACTCATGATCTAGAGTTGGGAGCTGTAGTTTTCGCACTTAAGATACGGAGACACTACTTGTACGGTACCAAGTGCACTATCTATACTGATCATAAGAGTCTTCAGCATATCTTCAAGCAGAAAGAACTGAACATGAGACAGCGTCGTTGGGTCAAGCTCTTGAACAATTATAACCGTGCGATCCGGTATCATCCGGGTAAGGCTAATGTTTTAGCTGATGCTCTAAGTCGAAAGGAAACCAAGCCCAAACGAGTTCAAGCATTACAACTCACTATTCACCTCGGATTACCTAACAAAATCCGTAGTGCACAACTCGAAGCCTTGAAAGAGGAAAACCAACCGCTGGAAGGTACACGCGGTATGGAAGCACAACTCGAGGTCAAATCGGACGGTATTCGCTACTTCGCTGAGCGGATATGGGTTCCAATATTCGGAAATTTAAGGGAACTGGTCATGGATGAAGCTCATAAATCTCGTTACTCTATTCATCCAGGTTCTGACAAGATGTATCATGACCTAAAGGTGTTGTATTGGTGGCCAAAGATGAAGGCCGATATAGCCACCTATGTGAGCAAGTGCCTAACTTGCGCGAAGGTCAACGTTGAATATCAAGTGCCTAACAGCAACCAGAGATTCCCATGTGGAAATGGGAGCAGATATCCATGGAATTTATCACGAAATTGCCACGAACTCCCACAGGATGTGATACCATTTGGGTAATAGTTAACCGTTTAACAAAGTCCGCTCACTTCTTAGCAATCAAGGAAACAGACAAGATGAAAAAGCTTACTCATATTTACTTGAAAGAAGTAGTATCTAGGCACGGGGTGCCAATCTCTATCATTTCGGATCGTGATGCACGATTCACCTCTCGTTTCTGGCAATCGTTACATAAAGCTTTAGGCACGCGTCTTGATATGAGTACAGCATACCATCCTCAAACTGATGGCCAGACAGAACGTACTATTCAAACTCTGGAGGATATGCTACAAGCTTGTGTGATTGATTTCGGTAACACTTGAGAGTCTCACCTACCGTTGGTTGAGTTCTCTTACAACAACAGTTATCACACTAGCATCAAGGCAGCTCCATTTGAAGCACTATATGGACGGAAATGCCGTTCTCCTATTTGTTGGGCCGAGGTTGGGGATAGTCAACTTACAGGTCCTGAACTCGTACTTGAAACTTCTGAGAAAATCATTCAAATTCGAAACTGTATGGCAGCAGCTCGTGACCGTCAAAAGAGTTATGCCGATAAGCGTCGTAAACCGTTAGAATTTCAAGTAGGGGATATGGTCTTGTTAAAAGTCTCACCTTGGAAGGGTGTCATTCGTTTTGGGAAACGAGGCAAGCTGAATCCTCGTTATGTTGGACCGTTCAAGATAGTGAAGAGGATTGGGCCAGTAGCGTATCAACTGGACCTACCTGAAGGACTTAGTGGCGTACACAACGTCTTTCACATCTCAAACTTGAAGAAATGTCTAGTAGATGAGTCACTCGCGGTTCCACTTGAGGAACTACACATTGATGAACAGTTGCGTTTCATCGAAGAACCTGTGAAAATCATGGATAGGGAAGTCAAACCATTTAAGCACAGTAAAATACCTATTGTCAGAGTCCGTTGGAACACGAAGCGCGGACCAGAATTCTTTCAGATGATGTGCGAATATCCTAATCTGTTCAAGCATTCCATGTCAAATTCTTAAGGTACTATTTTAATTTTCGGGACGAAAATTCTTTCAACTAGGGGATTATATGACATCCGGGAATTTTTTTTTTATTATTTTAATTTTCGGGACGAAAATTCTTTCAACTAGGGAATGATGTGACATCCGTCAATTTTCCATTAGTTCCGTTAATCCAAATCCAGTTATCTAGTAACCCGGTTAACTAAATCTTGAACCTCTGGGACCATTCCTGCCAATATTTAATCTTAAAACCACATGGACAAGTATGTAATTACCCAAATTCTGTTCTATTGACTTCTCAAAGTCAAAATCATTTGGATTTTGTTCCTGTTGAGTTCAGAAAGTCAAACTCACAAGTTTGAGATCAAATTTGAATCCAACAACTGAAATTCGTCCGATTTTGTAACGGATTCCATCATTATTATCAGTTTCGACATCATCAAGTCCTTAATCATCGTCATTACATTCGAATTAAACCCAATTATGGATTTTTAAACCTTAAACGTCGACTTCGTTGCCAAATACCATCAAATTCATCGTTTTCGTATACCAATTCACGAATTGAGTCTCTGCACACGATTGACGCAACTCTCTGAAGCTTCTGCACATGTTGATTTGGTCGGAGACACAACCATAATCGCCGGAGATCAAACCCGTTGCCGACGACACTCGTTTTAGTCGGACACTATCAATCCGAACCACATTCTCGTAATTTCTTACATCATCACTTTCGTTTCAGTCTGTAGAGAAATAGCCCTAACCTAATTGGGGTTCACATTATCGGATTTAACTCAATCGAAACCTAGGGTTCATACGGATTTCATTTTAGTCGAACCCTATCAATCCGATATCAAATAATAAAACTGAACACATCCTTGGTGTCGTCTCAATGCCGGGATTGAAAGCCCTATGAAATCCAGGGCGTATATCATCAAATTGAACCCGAATTGATTCTAGATTTCATCACGATCTGGGTTTAATCGAATCCTAATCTACAAATGGTTTCAATTCAATTAATTCATACGAGTAGTTTCACAATCCTCCGTTTAATGATAACCCTATGATCCCAAACATTTTCATTATCAAAATCGATCGATTTGATCTTGTGTTCAAACCTAGGGTTACGGTTCTTAATTCACATAATTAACGACCTTAAACTTGTCAATTTTACGATTAAACTCACCCACAGGTTTGAAACTCCTCGATCAACAAAACCCCTATGAATCAAATCCTTGTTCGCAATCAGATTCGGTGTTTGGGACAGGATTCGATCGCGAGTGGTGTTGGGAGAGGGATACACTAGAACTCTTTGATAAAATCATTTAAACCCGGATCTTAATGCGTTGACCCTAGCGGGCGGGACTGGTTAAGTGTGTGTGCTTGTGTGGGAGAGACCCGAGTTCGAGTCTCTCCACACTGTTTTATTTTTAAACATTTTTCTTGTATTATTTAGTTATTAAAAATCAAACCCAATATTATTATATTAATATATAAAAGTGTTTTAGCCCCGAAAAACACCCGAAGGCTTGGGTTTGATTTATAAATAGTATTTTCACTTATGAAATAATATATTTATTTATTTTCAAACCACGACTCCGTATAAAATAGTACATTTATATTATTTTCAACCTGTGATTCCAACTAAAAATAATATATATATTTAAATATTATTTCACCATGTTTACAAACATTATGAGACGTTTCAAACTAATAAATAATATAATTATTTATATTATTTACGTACGATTATATTCTTGATTAAAATAATAGTTTTATTATTTTATTGTCACATATTTTAAATAATCGTGTTATTCCTCTAAAAATAATATATTAGTTATATTATTCTCCTAGCCATTATTTTAAATGGTGCAAATACACGAATGAATAATTTTATGTTATTATTAAAAAACAGAGACGATCGATACGTAACGCATTTATCTTAATTAGTTAAATTAAGAATCATTTATTCCCGTAGACACGTTCGTCTACTCATGGTCATTAGAGCGTCTCTTTTAGGACGTTCAACATTTCGTGTTTCGTCACATACCCTAATATATCCATTTTATCCCTAATAATTATATTATAATTCTAGGGCATTCGTGATCTGTGTTCAGGCTAACACTCGTGGTTTCAATCTCATACTTGTGTGATACTACCTACTACGCAACGCAGGTGATTTTTCACGGCCCCTTTTTACAGTTTTAACTTGGGGGAGAAAACATAATTCAACCATTTTGAGATTTTTGTAATTCATATGTTATCAATGTTAAAGCTAAGCGTAACACGCTATCACTGAAAGTCCTCAACACACATCGGACCTTTAATATGGATCTTAGCAAGGTAATGTTTAGTAGTACTACTGGGTTTGACAAATCCCACCCGCGTTAGTCGCGCTAACTCGATTGGAGATCGAACGGGTGAAATGTTGGCCTACTCACATCGCCGGGGTTCATAGACCTGGCAGGAGGCAAGTAAACAAACAGTCAGCTTCGGTTGCGAGCGCTTAAGTTAAACATGAACATAGGTTAGCTACCTATAGATACATATTGAATGATCAATAATCCGGTAAACGTTTATTTATATATTGAAACCTGTGAACTCACCAACCTCGTGTTGACATCTTTTCTTACATGTTTTCTCATGTCGCTAAGATAAGGCACTGGTGCACACATAGGACATGCATGGGATTCTTCTTTTGATTTATGTTTTATTAAACTGTTTGGACTATTTTGAATTGTGTTTGGTTTGGACTTTTGGACTTTTTGGGCGCGTGTGTTTTGCGCATTTACTTTCTTTACGCTTCCGCATTAACTCTGATTGATATGATATTTTCATTTGAGTCCCATGTAGAGTCGTTCAATGTAACTAATGACTGAGATCCTGGTTTGTCACTTCCTGAAACGGTAAAACTCCGTTAGTTGAAATTAGGGGTGTGACATCTTCTGTCACCAAAGGGTCTTCGCGCCACGCCAAGATCCCTGCCCAATTCTTTGCGACACGCGAGGAGTTTGGAGTCCAACAATTATTTATGATCTTCACGCCACGCGAAGTTCTTTCCCCCCATCTTTCGCGACACGCGATGAAAAAAAAATTCTTATCTTTCCTTCTTGTCTTTTATTTTAATTGAGTCTTGTTGTCGAATCGATTTGATGCTTGTGGTGTGCTTTGAGCTTAGTTTTGCAGATTTTGAATTATTTGCCCGTACTCAATCTCCATTCGGGTGATGACTTCCGACTTCCGCTTGATTCTTGTACAAGGTTGCCCGCTTGCATCTGTAGAGCACGATCGCGAATGAAATGTTATACGATCTCATATCCTGCTAAGTTCTTTCTTTTTGTTTAGGTCTTTTGTTTTGTTTGTTTTCCTACATTGAGGGAAATACAGTGTTTAAGTGTGGGGAGGGGAGACCTTAGTCCAGGTCTGTAGACTGAGTCTGTATTTCGAGTCATAAAATCAAAAATCCATAAAAATTTTAAAAAAAATTTCAAAAAATGTTCCTGGATTAGAGTCTGTTCAATTAAATTGAAAATGATAGGTACAATTGGAACTGTGCTTGTGTGTGATTGAATTGTTTAATAAGTAGAAAACGCGTCTGATTCGTAATGTTTTGGTAGGCTCAATCGACTTAAAGAGATTAAACATCCTGATAGTGTTTCTATACTTAATTGAACAATTAATTCAGGATATCTTGTGGGTTCTCATCTTAGGGGTGTCGGTAAGGTCGAAACTGTCAATATAGGGTGATAGGTACCTCTATAAGCAAGAAATTATATGTTTTTGAAATCTTTGGCACACCACTTTCATTTTATGAAAATAAATTCAAAAGTTGGTGGCTCCCGCATTCCATAATCCATCAATTGTGAGCTTTAATTATTAGAAGTGAGAGCTTAGGTTTCGCCTACGTGTTACCTTCTGGGATGGTGACCTGGTTGATACACCCATGGGAGAGTGTAATCCACGTCTGGATATCTAAGTTAGGTTTATGTGTTTCCCTTCGGGATGGCGACTTGAAGGATACACCACTAAACCGAAGCTTGTGTATTTCATTGCTAAAAACTGCAGCCTTTGTGTCACACGTCGAGTTCCAGCTTGATTGAAACACCACTAGGTTATGTTTATTCATATAGGTTAATAAAAGCTCACAGCATTCATCCATTGATCCATAATTCCATCTGATTTCTAAACTTATGAAATAGTGCTTATAGTGGTGGGGAAAATCTATATGGTTTAACCCGTGCCTAAACATGACCTTGAGATGGGATTAGGCCAAGTTGTAATTTCTAAGCGTGGGACCCATAGATAGACTGTTACGTGGTAATGTATAGTATTTTAGATAACAGAATCGGGGGCTCGACAGGTCAGTGGTTGGGGTTAGTAGGATAGAAATATCAATTGTTACAGTTAGCGCGTGATTATATTTGAAATGATTAAATGAATGAGATTGTAAAAGCAGGTTCTAATTATGATTCCATTGCATAATTCTTTTTCGGGACGCAAAAGAGTAAGTGTAGGGATGTAATTTAGGGTTTAATAACCTCGGTTTATATGTCGTTTTGTGTGCATCTTAGTTGTTTTAGTATGTATTCTTGTTCGGTTTTATATGTGTTTGTGGATATGTCTGCCTCTCAAGTTTTATGTGCTAAATGTGCGAGAAACGGATGAGAAGCAGTCGGATGTGAAGCACGCGAGATTAAAAAGTCAAAAAGTCAGATTCCTGGATTTTTTGGTCTTCGCGACACGCGAAGACTTGGGATGCATAGTTCGCGACACGCGAAGAACTTCAGAGGCGCACCCGACTAGTTTGTTCTTCGCGCCACGTGAAGAACTTAGTTGCTATGTTCGTGACACGTGAAGATTCTATTTTACAGAAAAGTTAACCTAAACCAGATTTTAATCTTTAGCATCCCCAATTATCAACCATCTTCGAGTACAGCCATTCCAGACCTTCACGGAGGCGATTTCCACCATAGTTGAGCCGATTGTTCTTAATCTTTCATGATTGTAAGTCCTAGTACATTAGTTTTGATTGTTGCTATGAGTATGAGTGGCTAAATCTCTTGTAGTCCTCTTTGGGTCTAGGGTTTGTGAACACTTGTGAATTCTTGAATGATTAGCTTGGTTTGTAATCTTAGTTGGCATTTTAAGCCATATGATTTCATTTATTGATTGAATTCTTTAAACTTCTTTGATTGATTTCGAATTTTTGTTCAAATCTCAATAGTCTCGGGTTTCTTTACATCGGGGATAATTTGGGGGTTGGATTATAGTTGGTTTGTCATTGATGGTTGTGTGAGAATAAGTTTTATTTACAATGGGTTATCAAATTATCACTGAATTCAATTGAACTGTATGATTATGTTTATGTAATTGCTTGCTAATTGTCTTGAAGGAACTTGTGTTTGCATATCCGAACCCCGGAGAGGATTACCTCTCTTATTATTGTTTTAAAACCCAAATCCAATTTAGTTGCTATTGTTTTCTGTCTTTGAATCTTGTAACAAAGTGACACTTTCCACATACTCCTCGTGGATACGATTCTCAACTTACCCTTACTAGTTAAGGTGTTTAAGGATTGTTTTTGACTGACCAAATGACATCGATTAAAATGGCGCCGTTGCCGGGGAGTTAGTGCACTTAGTATTAATTTGTTATTGTTTGCTACAACTCACAAAATCAAAAAATTCTTATTTACTTTTCTTGTCTTGTTATTTTTGTTTTGTTCAGTATTACACGGGGTGTTCTTGTTTGTGTTGTGCAGGCGATTCTTCAGTTGTATTCATCATACAAGGTACTCCAACAAATCATTTCCTTTGTTCTTTGATCCAGAAATTGAGAAGACTGCGAGACAAAACAGGGTATTTCATAGAACCAACAGTGTTATGTCTTCTCCAGCTCACATGGAGAACAAACCGGATCATGGGAAGCAATCTGATCTTCCTTCTGCAGGTCAGTTACCATCGGAACAGCAGCCCACCTCGGGTGTGTTCCCATCATCGGTTCCCCCACCTAGGACAGATGCCAACCTCAACCCATCAACCAGTCAATTCCCACCTTTTCCACCATTTGGCCAACCTTTGCCACAAGTGAGCCAACCCTTTGAGTTCAAACCTGACGCTCACTATTCTTCACCATATGTGAGGATAGTGATAGATCCCCTACCACCACCAACCTCACAACCACCAATCACAAGGCCATCTATGTTTCACTCCACACCCCTACTCAAGGCATCATCTGTGCTGCCTCATTTTTAGCTCTTTCTGACTAAAGATATGCTAGAGGCTCTTGTGGTCAGTGAAAATAGTGCACTTCATGCCATAAAGGTAATGTCTCCAAATTTTGAGTGCGAAGACTAGAGCTTGCCCTGATGCGTCACAATATACCATAAAAATTTTGGGTGGTGTAGTTTTTCTCATGTACCTTTGACTGTCGAGACGTGTACACAATCACCTTATCTCGCTGCATCAACATATAGCCAAGACCTTGCCCTGATGCGTCACAATATATCATGAAGTCATTTGTCCCTTCTGGGAGGGACAATATTGGTGCACAACACAATTTATTTTACAACAATTGGAATGCTGACTCTTGCTTAACATCCCAAAAAAATTTCTTGTCTTTGTGAGTCAATGCGGTCAAGGGTTGGGCTACTTTGGAAAAATTCTCGATGAATCACCGGTAATAGCCCGCTAAACCTAAGAATTGTCGCACCTCAGTCGGAGTCTTGGGTGCTTCCCAATTCTTAATCGCTTCGATTTTGGAAGGATCCACATGTATACCCTTGTCGTTAACCACATGACCAAGAAAATGCACTTCTCGAACCCAGAACTCACACTTTGAAAAGTTCACATAAAGCTTCTCATTCTTTAGTAGTTCTAGAATCAATATCAAGTGTTGTTCATGTATCATCGATGAACACATTCACAAATTTATCTTGATAAGGCTTGCACACTCGATTCATAAGATCCATGAAAACTGTCGGAGCATTGGTTAAACCGAAAGGCATGACTAGGAACTCATAGTGACCGTAACGAGTCCTGAATGCCGTCTTCGGGATGTCCTCTTCATGTATTCTCATCTGGTGATATCCCGAACGTAGGTCGATCTTTGAGTAAACAATAGAACCTTGGAGTTGATCGAACAAATCGTCTATTCTGGGAAGTAGATACCGATTCTTAACTGTCAACTTGTTAAGTTCTCGGTAATCGATACACATTCTGAATGTCCCATCCTTCTTCTTCGTAAACAAGATCGGGGCTCCCCATGGCGAGAAACTCGGTCTGATGAATCCGTTATCCAACAATTATTGCAATTGATTGGATAGTTCTTACATTTATGACGGTGCTAAACGGTACGGTGATCGCGCTACGGGTGTAGTTCCGAGTACCAGATCGATACGAAAATCAACTTGTCACGAGGGTGAAAGTCCAGGCAAGTCTTCGGGAAAGAATTCCGAGTAGTCTCTACGATCGGTATGTTCCTAATACGTTTCTCTTCCGATCTCCTTCCCGTTACGTGTGCTAAGATCGCATGATATTCCTTTTGTAAATACTTCCGGGCTTTCTTGCCAGTGATGATTCTCAATGCAACTTCACTCTTTCTTTCTTGGGTCACTAGGTTCCTTGACATCTTCTCACACGAGGACCACCTAAACTTTCTAGATCACCATTTTGACTACTAACCTTGAATGCTACATCATAATAGTGATTCTTCTTCTGACAATCACAATCCTTCTATTAGGGTTCACCCGATGATTATTGTAGGCATTCCTGGAATTTACTTCATATTTGTAGAGTCTCTCTCATCACAATCTATGAGTTGTTACTACATGGAGAAGAATCAAGAATTTCCTTGCATGCAGGGCTTACTGTGGCGGTTATCACCAATCCTTCCAACAGTTCACTTAGCAGTAGATAAAGTGGCTAAAAGAACCAGCTATTTGTGTGGGTTCAACCCATTGAACATACAATACCTAATTAGTCCAAACTCCTCATATGAGTATTTTTTGGTAAAATGGATAATTTCCTCGAAAACGGGGAGACTGATCTTCAATCAAGGTGCAAGAGTGTAATCTTCCCCTCTTACGGACCTGGGATCTCTAAAAATCCAGATTTGGATGTTTTCTTTGGATTTTCTTCAATGAGTTTCTTGATAGATTCAAAGGGTGACTATGCTATAATATGAATAATTCAGCAATTTCTGATGAAAGTGGCGTGCATCAACAAGATACACATAAGGGTATGATGTACCCGAAATCAGGATAATTACATCATAGGCCAGCTATGGAATCAAGCGGTTCCATAATAACCATGGTCATCGAGTACTTAGTAAACCTAGGTGTCACTGATTAAAAGTCTAGAGTACGGATTAACACGATAAATAACATGACAAGGGATGTGATCTAGCAATTAAGGGAGATAAGAGAAAACCTCAGTTTCTCAATGTCATCCAAGGAGTTGGTTAGATCAATTTTGAATTTCTCTTATTCGTTCAGAACCGCGAGAATATCACATAAGGATCTCGTTGAGAACTGAAAATTCTTGGAACATGATTGGTGTTATACACAGGAATTAGTCACATGTGTTGGTAGACGGGTAACATGATCCAGGTGAGAAAATATGTAGTTGACACTTAAAAGGTGAAGTGGCATCTTTTGAGAAATTTCCAGGTCCATTTTACATACCGAGGCCAAAGCAATCGATGATGGCCTCAATGGTGCTTTGGTAAAGGTTTCGGTTTGAACCCATATATGAGAGGATATGGTGGATATATCTCCATATGGAAGGCCCTAAACCAGGCACCCTACAGTTGGTTCTCATAACTGGTTATACTCTTTAAAAACATCTAACTTTCATTTAAATAAACTGCGGAAGACTTTCTCAAAGTAGTATTATATTTAGACTCGTTAACTTTCATAACATTAACTGACCAATGCATGCACACCAACCCAAGTAGCCCCGCTTCCAAGCCAAGATACCTCGTCTAGCAAACTCACCTGCAAAACAATCTAACGTACATACAAAGTCAGCTACGCTGAGTGAGTTCTAATAGTTTAAACTAGCAAAAGTCAACTCGTCTCATTTAATATTTATTTCCACTCAAGACCCTTCGGTCTTTATAAAATAGTTTTATAAATTGTCCTGATATAGCTAATCCTGTTATCTTATAATATCCCAGAGGATTCACCACCCCAGACTCAACCCACCCATTTGACTCAGTAAGTCTCTCTGACATAGATCAAGCTTACTACTCTGATAACACACAATTTACCATATATATTAACCATACACTGGTTAACTCAACCAACCTCTAGACACTGGCTTACCCAGCCCTAACCAAGACTCTTACAATTCAACTGACACAACAGTTGTAGATGATGTACTCGTCCCGACACAACGGTCAATCTAACTCGACACACCACATTGATTCCATCTATTTATCACATCAAAATCATCTTGTACACAATTAATATAACTTATCACTTGCATGCAATTTAACACACACACACACACATATATATATATATATGCATACAAACACATACCTCAACACTGCTCCCTCGTCAGGGTTATCCCCGGCAGGATACTCTTCATAAGCTCAGCTATACCCTTGTTACAGGACCCCGCCACTACACATAGTGACACACTCGTCATCTATGATGACTACCCAGCCACCTACACAGTAGCTATATCATCTACCATACGGTGACCAACACCTCACCACATAATGACTGCCAGATCACGCGTACAATGATGACCCCGAAGGACCCCGTCCTCCACACCACTGTTGACCGTACACACGGACAACAATGCAAGCACATAAAGCAACACATATATATATACACATGACACTACCTAGACATGTACTACAACTCACCACCCCTCCACCGATCACTTACGTGTGTAATCCAACACTTACTTAGACGTATCCTTATAACGTCTAGACACATTACCCAACTCTTTCCGAATAGGTAATTATACAACACACAAACACTATACCGACTTATAGCCCATACATACTAAGGACACCACATAGAACCATGCAATGTCTTACCCGTCATGTCACAGGGACAATGACACAATACACATAACATCAAACAAATGACGCATAACATCATACTAACATCTACCAGACTCGTTAATGAACCGCGTACGGGTTCCCATGCTAACTCTCCTTATATAACCATTACAAGTTTAACTAAATTCCCGACATACTCATATGATGACATGCGCAGATCATCACAACTCTTGTTCACCCACCCTAAGGACCCCACAACGACCCTTAGCTTCATTATTACATAACGATCTCATAAAACACTTCAAGTTTAATCATAACTCGTAATACGTTGGTTTAATAAAACATGCGAGTATGTACGATAGACCCAAAAAAGTAAACCATTTAAAATACGTGATTAGAAACTCACCGGATATGAAGATCCAACTCTCGAACCGCAACGGTCTCCTCGTACGAACTCGAACCTGTCAACGTATGATCACATGGTCAGAGTACGTCCTAAACATGTGATAAATATCCCCGACACTCTCTCATCGGCACACCCCATCGTCCATGCAGAACCCTAGCTCCACGGGTTCACGAAATATATAATTCCCGACCCTCTTAGGACTCGTACATCCAACTTGAACTCACGTGTCATGCACGTACACGTGCCATGCAACCCTTAGCCAACCTCATCTTGCAATTAACAACTCCTAACGGATCGCCCTAGCGTTTAGAACTCGTAGGATCAAATCGGGTTCCCATGCATGCATGAAGCCCGCTATGCAAAATCCCTAAACTCACCAAAACCCTAGCCTTATCCGAACCCATACCCGAGCACCACCGAGAACCACCGTGACCGATTTCCACCACGCAAAACCGTACTCCATTGTCGGGTGCCAACCCTAACGTGTCACCCCAACCCGTGTGCCATCATCAAGCCGTGCTCACCGCGTGGTCAGCCACCTTCACGGCTACCGTCGCCGTTGGCCACCTTCTACCCTCTCTCTAACATCACCCGGCCATAGAACCCGCCAATACCATCGTCGTACTACCTTAACAGCCACTGCCGTGCCTTCTCTGGCCATCGAACACGGTCACACACCACTGCTTTGCTGCTGCCACTACCGTCCCCCGCTGCAACACGCAACCTCCGTCGTAGCCACCTTTCGGACTCCACTCCTTCTACCCGTTGGCAACTAAACAGAGACGCAAACAAGAAAGGTTTAAATGTAAATGAGTTTTACCTTGACGTGAACTGGAAACCACGTTCGCCGGACCATTCCACCGCTAACACCTCCTTCTTCCCTTTGCCGGCTTGCTCCCCTCCGCCGTTTCGCGCAACCTAGGCGAAATGGCCTAGGGTTTGCGTCTAAAGTGGTTTTTATACCACACGCTAATTATGCGTCGGGTCCCTCCAAATTTGTTAAAAGCGTATCCGACTCAAACTTGTGAAACAACGACTAACCTTTTCTTTAAATTTCTAGGAATAGCGTTTTATGTGAAAACTCTCGTCACCCGTCTTTATATCCAAAAGACTTGAGTCCCCATGCTAGCTCAAGTAATCCATGATTGGATTTTTGGGATGTTACACCATACCTCCAATGGTAGCCCGTTGTATCAATTAATATATTTGGCTCATACCTCCCATTTCATTCTACGCAAACGATATTTGAACGATTAAGAATCGGAATTTGAAATACGGATTGTACATGAAGGTCAACTCAGACAGCAGGATTCACCAAAATTTTCATGCACTGCAAATTATGATTACGTGTGCACCCGTAAAGATATTTCGCCTTGCATAGTCCTTCTACTGTTTCCCTTATCCTGAGTCTCCAGATTATACAACTTAATTCTTTAGATTGTACCATCGAGTAAAGAATGTTAACTATGTCTAGAGATAAAGAAAGATTTAGTCACCCCTCCAGCGCTACCAGTCTGAAAATTGTATTGAATAGACTCGTTGAGAGAAGATTTCAATTATACATTTCCCATATGCTATGCTCTTGATTCGAAAGTTCCTATCCACTAAGCGGACCGTGAGTTCGAATCGTTTAGTGACCATAAAAATGGCCGACGACGATAGAAACAACTTCCTCCGGAGCTACGAATACAATGAGTCTCCAACTCATGATTGTGTCCATAATATCTTCTAGTTCAAACAACCATCCAATGTCGTCACCTGATCGACGTCACATATGGGACAGACTCAGTAATATCTCCCATTACATCCTCAAAAACTCGTTGATATTACTACAACTGCCTCTAGGGTGCAAAGTCATGTTCCATCGGCACTGTCCCTCTTACCAATGTCATGCTCGAGTCATCAATTGACTCATGCTCATTCTCATCGTCATCCGCAGATATCACCACCGTAGTTGCACTCGCAGTAGAGACAATCAATCTCCTTGTCTCATAAGCAGGGCGAGGTAAAGCTGGCACTAGGTCTCATGCCTCTTATAGTCCTCCGATTCATCCTCGAAGCTCAATACGTGCGGCTAATACTGGAGCGATTCTCTATCCTCCTCAGTCTCGTGTCCTGACCCAAAGCGCTCCAGCGTTTTCGTCATCAATGATTGTCATAGCACCGGGGGCGGTGGACTACTGCTATCGTAGTCCAAGTCGTATGGTGAATACGTGGGATACCTAAGTGGTGCAGTCGTCGACGTGGTTGTGACAACAACAATATATATAACATATAATGAGTCATGCTAATGTACTAATGGGTCATGAGATGTCTATGCAATGCAATGTAATGCAATTGATGATGTCATGTTTCCACGGCTATAGTCTAGGTAATGCAACCTAGTTCGCTATAACCAATGGCTCCGATACCAATCTGTCACACCTCGCCAACAGTGGAAACGACGAGGCGCGACGTTCATGAATACCACAGTCATTGATCACATTAAACGACCTCAATATGAGTTTGAAAACCAATATTTGAATTATTAAACCAAGTTTAAAACATAAATGGAGTTCACACGATAACAAAAATCCAAAAACCAAGTTTGTAAATTCTAATGTTTGAAAACGATATTCGTGACCAAAAGCTTCTAATGTATAGGACCCTAGCATGATCCTATATGCCATGTGACTCCATGCAACTCCCATGCAATCAACGACCCAAGAAAGACATGCTAAAATGTGTTAACATAAAGTTGGTGAGTTCACATGTGTTAATGACTGAAAACGTTTGTTTTGAAACCATAGTAGGATAATGATAATTGTCGCCCAACAATGTGAAGCCATAGCAAAGTAATGATGATTATCACCCAACAAGAAATTGTATTGAATTACCATGAACTCCTATACCAAAACTGACATGATACGAGTTTGCCCCAGAACACAATGTCGCATCACACGCATTGTAATGATTGGCTAATAATGCACCCGCTTGGCTCCCAACCAATGGGTGGGGTTGTTAACCCAAACAGATCTATCCACGATTACCACACTTACCCAAATTAACGGTTAGTATTGTAGGGGACTTTCATATTGATGTTAATATAATTCATGTAATCAACATATGATAGCTATGCTTATGATAAAATGATTTGCATTATTTCTCCCAAAAACAGTGTAAAAACAATAACAAAATAGGGGTAGTGAAACTCACGTGGTATGCGAGTGTATGAAATAGATGTGTATATGATAATGACCGAACGCAAATCGAACTACTCGTGTCCCAGAATGTTTAAGGACGTAAGTTCTATGAAAGGTTTGTACTTGATTATGCGATCAACTCACCCAACTCGACTTGTTTTGTAATATGTTTAACTTTCGAAAGTTTGACCATGTTTGATTTGACGACACGTTGGTGACACGTTTGACTAGATAAAATATATTTATCCAAAATAAATAAATATAAACGATAAGTCATGTAATTGTAATCATGCATGTTACAAAATATACCTTTTTATTTACCAAATATATATTTTGATGATAAAAGTAGTATCCAAATATCAAAACGCTACTTAGCTACCGTTTAAAGATACATGCACTCAAACAAATAAAGTATTTTTAATCATCTGATGTATAAAAATTGGTGCATGAGTATTAATAAATATATTTCCATCATCAAAACTCTTTTAAAGCTTAGAACCCGGTTTTTGACTTAACAAGCTTTCCTTATTTAGAAAGCGGTTCTAACGACTTGCATGTAGCAAAAATAATCATCTAACACAAGAACATACATATTTTTCGTATAAAAATACACTTGAATTTCCAAATGACAATAAATCCATGCCTAAATCAATAGCCGATTTTGAAAACAACAAAGTTTCTATTATTAGAAATACGATCTATCAACATGCATGTGGTCAAAATGATGATCCATCACCATGCATGTATCATCCATGACATATTAACAACATAAATTATAAACATAAAGCGCATATACTAACTTTGACAAAATGCATGTTACATAATAGAAATGTAAGCTTTTATTGGGTGTTTTGATTAGCACATGCTAGACTTAAAATCAATAAATAAAAGCTTAATAAAATGAGTTTCTTACTTAGTTTGAGCCAAAAAGAGGTGAAAGGCTTGAATCTTGGACCTGTAAATTCCAGCTTTTCTTGTTGACCCACCATCCTCTCTTTTTAACATTCCCTTCTTTAAGTGCCTCAACTTGAGCCTTCTCAATTTCTGCCATAACATCCGATGTTACCACCAGCTAGCAAGCCTTCATTCTAATAGGAGTCAACACATCCTTCCAGCTTAGAGACTCGGTCACCATGTTTGCCTTTCCAAGATGGTATAGGATCTCACAATCATAGTTCTTTAACAGTTCTAACCATCGCCCCTGTCTCATATTCAGTTCCTTCTATTCGAAGAAGTACTTCAAACTTTTGTGGTCGGAGTATATGGTAAACTTTACTCCGTAGAGGTAGTGCCTCTAGATTTTTAATGGAAATACGACGGCAACAAGTTCTAAATCATGGGTCGGGTAATTGACTTCATGAACTTTTAATTTCCATGACACATACGCAATCACCCTCCACGTTGCATCAATACACACCCTAATCCCTTACAAGAAGCATCAAAGTAAACTACCAAGACTTCATTACCCTCTGGTAGGGCCAAGACTTGAGCATAGGTTAGCTTTTCCTTCAGTTCCTTAAAAGCCTCTTCCTGGGTTAGACCCCATTCGTACTTCACCTTCTTTTGTGTTAACTTTGTTAAAGGCGTTGCTATCCTCGAGAAGTCCTCAATGAACCTTCGATAATTGGCGTATTTGGGATGTCCCAATCTCTTACCGTTTCTATCTTTGCTAGATCTACCATAATGTCGTTTAGGTTAATGACGTGACCTAGGAATTAGACTTCCCTAAGGCAGAACGCGCATTTAGAGAACTTAGCGTATAAGTTTTCCTTCTTCAGAGTCTCCAGCACTTCCTTCAACTGATACGCATGATCGTCCTCACTTTTGGAGTAATTGAGGATATCATCTATGAATACGATTACCAATCGGTCCAACATCGGTCGACACACCCTGTTTATCAAGTCTATGAACGCTGTCGGGGCGTTCGTCAATCCGAATGACATCACGCGAAACTCGTAATACCCATATCGCGCGTGAAACAAGGTTTTCAGTATATCTTCTTATCTTACCTTCAACTGGTGGTATCCTGACT
Source organism: Smallanthus sonchifolius (assembly GCA_023525975.1). NCBI lineage: Eukaryota > Viridiplantae > Streptophyta > Magnoliopsida > Asterales > Asteraceae > Smallanthus > Smallanthus sonchifolius. The sequence goes on along the minus strand of CM042021.1, from coordinate 93,977,286 downwards.
AAAGGTCGATTTTAGAGAACCAACTTGTGCCTTGCAATTGGTCAAACAAATCGTCAATCCTCGGCAAAGGGCACTTGTTCTTCACGGTATGCTTATTCCACTCCCTGTAGTCAATACACATTCTCATAGAACTGTCCTTATTCACAAACAACACCTGGGCACCCCAAGGTAAAACGCTCGGTCTAACAAAATCCTTATCAAGTAATTCTTCCAAATGTGTCATCAGCTCTTTCATCTCCAATGATGCTAGTTGATATGGAGCCTTGGCCATGGGCTGGCCCCTGGTATCAAATCAATATGGAACTCAATCTCCCGGTCAGGCGGCAATTCAGGCAACACCTCCGGATACTCGCGCACCACGAGCACATCATTCAGTTCCTTCACTTCCTTATAACTGTAAATCACATATGCCAAGTAGGCTTCGCATCCTCGCATCATGTAAATTTTTGCCTTAATCATCGAGATAATATTTGTCATCGGGACGTCATATTCCCCGTAAACCTAGATTTTGCTACCCTTTGGAGCCTTGAGCCGGATTATCTTTCGTTTACATACAACTTGTGCTTCGTTGGCAGCTAGCCAATCCATACACAATACTATGTTGAACCCTCCCAAGACTATAACAAATAACTTATCAGGGAATTTATGGTCTTCTATCTTTATTGTGCAATTTTCAACTACCCTTACTACTTTCGTGGTCTTGCCCTCAGCGGTTTCTACCCTATTAACTACGTATTTTTAACCGTTTACAAAGTGTAGCTGATATAAAACTTTTACTGGCACCTGAATCAAATAGTGCGAAAACTAAAGTGTTTTCAAGGACGAACATACCCGACACCACATCGAGGTTTCCTCTGGCTTGTTTTTGTGTTAATGCATAAGCTCGAGCCCTTGTTCGAGGTCTCTCATCCTTCTTTTATGTACCCTTTCCTCTTCCAGCCTCTCCCATCTTTGGTTTGTGCAATCCCGACTCATATGCCCATAGGGATAGTGCCCAGTCATGCCACATTTGTAGCACAAGTTCGATCCTATTACTCACCATTGTGCCTCCTCCCATATTTCCCACACATGCCTTCGGTGGTCATGTTCATCTTCTTGTTTATGTGTCCTGAGACATCTCCATAGTAAGCTTTCCAGACCATGTTGTTTTCTTCTTTGGTTCATTGGGGATTGGGTTACTCATATCCATGTCATCCCATATAACCCCACTCAGATCAACCACCGAGTCATAGGTCTTAGGCTGATTAGCTTTGACATGCATGCGCACCTTCGGGGGAAACCCGTGCTCATATCACTTGACCTTTCTTTCCTCAGGAGTGACTAGGTGAGGAACCAACTATAAGGATCAAACCTAATAGGCTAACGCATCAAGAGATCACCGGGAAGTTTAGAAGATGGCATTTTGGAAGTATGCGGCCGCATACTTCATGATCTAGCCGCAGACTTGAAGTATGCGGTGCCCAAACCGGATACTTGAAGTATGCGACCTAGGTCTAAGCCCAACCGATTACTTTTGATATGTATAAATAGTTATTTTATTTTCTGTAACCGGTTAGACGATTTATTGAACGGTCTTTTACGGTGTTTTCAGTTATTAATGAACATACGAATCGTTTGATATTTGATTGTGTCTCGTCCTCTTTGTTTGTACCTACAAGTCACGTGTCGAGTTTGATTCCGCCAGGTTCAACACGTCGTTGAATCCGTTGATTGAAGATCCTCAGGAATCCTTACCTTACAATTGGTATCAGAGCCTTAGCGCTCATTTGGTGAAGCTTACAACAGATTTCTTTGACTCGTGAGGTATCAAAGTTACTGATTTTGCTTTTATTTGAACCGACTTGTGTTTGGAAGAGTTTCTAGACAGATTTACAGGTATTGGACCTTGTTTCTGTCACGTTTGTTGAAGTTTACGGTTGATTAGTTAATCAAAGTTTTTAATCAATTTCTTCATCTGGAAGTTTGCGGTTACTCAAGTTTGCGGTCACTTAAGTTTGCGGTCAATCAAGTTTGTGGTATTTGAAGTATTCGGTATTCGAAGTTTGCGGTATTAAAGTATACGGTCTGGAAAGTTTGCGGTATTGAAGTATACGGTCTTGAAGTATACTGTCTTAATAGTTTACGGTATTTGAAGTATACGGTCTTGAAAGTTTGGGGTTTTCAAAGTTTGCGGTTTTGAAAGTTCGTGGTTTTTCAATGTTTGTGATTTTTCAAAGTACTTGTGATCGAGTGTGAATACTTTTTGTTACGTGAACTTGTGACATGGGAGAAAGTAGAAAGGAGATGTTGAAGCAAGAGTTTAATATGGTCAATCATGTTAGAGGTGAAAATTTGGAGGCTCAGATTAACAGATTCATGCACTTGATGATGGAGATGAATAATGCTGAAATAGAGTTGACAAAGGGAGAAATCAACAAAATGCTACTCAACTCTTTACCAATAACCTGAAACTTTAATTGCACCGCCATCAAGAGAACAAAGGACATGTATCAAATATCCTTGAGTGAGCTGATTTGTATTTTGTACTCTTATGATAGGGATGATAAACAATGTCACCTTAATCATATGAGTTCAATGGATGTTTCTGAAATTGCTGGAGCAAGTACATCTACTTCATGTGAATCAAAGGCACTTGTGAGCCAGCAAGACAGGAGTGAGAAAGTTCAAGATTTGGAAGTGAAACAACATCATGCCTTCGTGGTTGAGGTCACCGACACTGAGGTAATCAAAGATCTTTGCTCTGCTATTTGTATTGAGAAATTCAACCGTTACAAACATGATAACGATATATTAAATCAAGAAATAACAAAGCTTAGATATTCCAATTCAGAACACAATAGATTAGAAAAGGTTTTCAAAGATACAATTGAAGCAAGTAGAAATGATTTTTCAAAACATGAAATGGATTTTAGCAATAAGGAATGTCTTTATCGTGATGCATTAAAACAGATAGATGACCTTAGCTTAAAATTAAATGATGATGTGACTCAATTAGCAAACACTAAACTAACAATCGAGAAAATTGAACACTCTCGATCAGTAGTTTATGACATGATAAATTCTCAAGTAAGAAAGAAAGGGAATCCATGAATTGGTTATCATGCAGTTGAACATCCTTTCAATGGCAATTTTACTTCAATGCCAAGTGTTCAACATGAAGACGTTGAGATGGAATATGGTATAGGCCGTAAGCCAGATCCCACGGTAGAACATGTGAACGTTACTAACCCGTCTAAGTCTTGTGCAGCAACAAGATTAGGAGAGGGCATAGTGGAGGATTGTGGGAGTGATGATGATGAGGAGGATGGTCGCGTTTTTGAGTCTAAGTCTGCGTCTTTTAAAAACAAATTGTCTTGTTTTCAAAATGGTACTTTTTCAACAGGGGATAAGTTGAAAGGGAGTTTGACATCCACATTTGTTAAAAGTGGTACTTTAGAAAGGGAAGAAAAACAAATTGCCAATGGTAAAAATCTTCAGTTTGTCAAAAATAATAACCATTCCCTTAATAGAGAAAGTAGCAAACCATTTACAGGTCAGTCAAATTCTAAACAATTGCCTCAGCGGTTTACCAAAAATGAATTTTATTCAAAATTTGATAATCATCATCATGTTTTTGAACAAAATGTTAAAAATTCTGAGAGGAATTGTTTTAGATCGAATCACAGAAATTGTGATAGATATGATGACGAAGTGTTTGATAGAAGGTTTTCTAGGAGTTGTGAAAATGTAGGTTACTTCACAGGTTCTCCTCAACGGTCATCATCATGGTTCGACAGATCGGGATATGCTCCTTATGCTAGGAAACGGACATGCTACACTTGTGGCAAAGCTGGTCACATTGCAAGAAATTGCAGACATCGTCCTCATGAGCCCTATTATTTGTAAAATCAGAGGGCTACACCAAGGGAAAAGTGTTATTCTAATCCAATGAAGGTTGAAAAACCAAAGGCAACGAAGAATAAGCATCCCAAAGTTAAGCCTTCTGATGGTGATTGGAATGCTGCTAAGAACAAACAATAGGTTTTTCATGAAAACAAGCAATGTAAAGAACCTAAACAGGAAGAAAAACCTAAACTTGGTACTCCTAAAGAAACTAAAAAGTTTGTTAAACCTACACCAATTTGGAAAACTAAATCAAAAGCAGTTGAATCACCAGTGTTAGAGAACGATAAGGATATGTGTTTATAGGAAGTATCTTACATTGATGCTTTGGGCGTACCCAGGACCACTATGGCTTGGGTACCTCTATATAACTAGCTTGCTTAAATCATGCAGGAACAGCCAAGGAGGACTGTCAACAACATATGGTACGTTGATAGTGGTTCTTCCAGGTACATAATGCGGGACATCTCTCTACTACATGACATCAAACACTTTGATAGATGGTATGTTTCCTTTGTATGAGATAAATGATGTAAGATCAACATGAAAGGTACGGTCACTAATGGTACTCTTTGCTTTGAGGATGACACTTATGTTTAAGATGTTTTTACAAAATCCTTTGATCTGACCAGATTCATTTTTCTGGTTTAGTGTTTCAAAATGTTCTGCTTCGATTAACGACTCACAAGTTCGGTCACCAAAAATAATTTTTGTTTATTTTGTCATTCTTAGTATATAACTTTGTTTTGTTTATTAGTTGTACAAAAGAAAAATTTTTGGGGGAGAAAATTCAAAAAAATTATCAAAAAGATTTTATCCATAAGTAAAGTCTAGAAAAATACAAAAAGATTTCATGTTTATGTCTTATTTTATTACTATGAAAATTGAATAACTCTGTCAAATGGGAAATGATAGTACATTATTTTACAGGTTGGATCATCATATGTAAGTCCGTCGGGCTATGTCTTTGATCACATTTGTCAAAGATCTCCTGAACAGTTCATTGACCCATGCTAGTTATGCTCTTTTAGTTATTTTTTAGGTGCTCAAAAGATCATGAGGAAGTGAAGGTTTATCCGATAAGTTATGGGGTCCATTCAGTTCATCAAAAACTCATCTAATTCACATTATAATAAATACAGGTTTTTGAGATGTGAGTGTGGGACCCACTAAGGCATGAATAACTATTACCCTGAAAAACATGATAACATCATTCGCTGCTTGCTTGTCAACTAAGGTATAAAGGTTTGAGTTTAGAAGGATACAATATATTGGCAATCACCGAGACCTATCTAAGAAAATGAACGGCTAATAAGTATGCATTGGTCTGCAATAGAATGATATGATCCCATAACAGAGTCTCTCTCAGAAATAATGTGTTTCAGTGTTACAAAATAGTTTGCAGTTATGAAAAGAACAAAAAGATTTTGTGTTTCTAACTTAGTTTGAGTCATTTTATTTTTATCTTACTTTTGTGTTTATTTTGTTTTTTGTTGACCTTTCTTGTTTGATTCAATAATCGTGAAAAATGAGGTTTTATTTTAAAAATTAGAAAGTTTCAAAGTTTTATGAGTTTGAGTATACTTGCATTTTGCGCATACTTGTATTTGAGTGAACTTTCAGGAGCAACAAGATAACATTCCTTATCCAAAGGATGATGAAGAACAGATCAACACTGTTGCACCAAGTGTAATCACTGTCGAAAAGCACAATATCTTCCAAGAAGAAAATGAAGAAGAAGATGTTGACTCTTTAGAAACCGAAAGTGACAGAGAGAAAGTACCGATCAACAAACATCATAAATCTATATTGCAAAAGAGAAAGGCTATTGGGAATCCTTCTCCTAAACAACTCTTCTCAACATGTTGATGATTTTAATGAGGCAGATTATGATCTTTTTGCGGATTGAACTTCGAAGAAAAGAACGAGAGCAAGTGAACAAAACACAATCTCAACAACTGCAAAAGTCATTCGTGAAGGTTTTGGGAATGGCTCTAGAAAAGAAGTTATTGCAATAGGTGGTAATCATTCAGTCAATTTTGAAATTTGAAGACTGCTTTGAATGTATCAGCCTAGGGGGAGATTGTAACGACCAAAAATATAATAGGATGACGCATTAAAGAATCACCTAGTTGTTTAAAAGTTCGAAAGGCGAAGATTGGAAGAAGCAAGAAAGAGTCCAGCATCGTACTTCATCCAACAACATACTTCATAGCCAGCAGCATACTTGAAGTATGCGGTTCCCGACAGCATACTTGAAGTATGCGGCCGCATACTTGAAGCATGCGGTTCCGGGCAGTATACTTGAAGTATGCGGTTCAGGCCCAGGCCCACCGAATATTTTCTGTTTTAGTATAAATAGATGTGTTTGTAACAGTGTTCGGGTTAGACGACTGAAACAGTCAGAGAGTGGGACGAGTTAGACAGTTTAGACGAGTTATTGAACGATCTTGTACAGTGTCTTAAGTGATTAATGAACATACAAATCGTTTGATATTTGATTATGTCTCGTCCTCTTTGTTTGTACTTACAAGTCACGTGTCGAGTATGATTCTGCCAGGTTCAACACGTTTATCTTTGAGTCTTTTTTTAAAAGCCTTAAAAAAATTAAAAAATTGCAAAAAGATTTTATTTTACATCATTTTAAAAAAATTGAGAACTCTGTCTATTGGGAAATGATAGTACATCATTTTAGAGGTTGGATCATCATATGTAAGGCCGATAGTTGAAAAGATCAGGATCTCATGGTGATATGTTGATAGGCTCTGCTAAAATTGGAAAGACAGCTTGATAGTGTTTCACTTATACATTAGGGTTATTGTCATAGTGGGGAACATCTCATAGATTGGTATAATAATTCTTTCATGTTAATAACTGAGCACTTAAACATAAAGGTTGGTGAACTGTGGATGAACATAATATAGCTGGATTGCACAAACCGAGACCCTTCACAAAGGGGTTGCGAGCTGACTTGATACAAATCTGTACATATATTTATATATAGATAAAAGACATGCATTGAGATTCAATAGGTGAAAAGACACTCAATGATAGTGCAAAGCTACTCTGCAAAGCAGAATTTCGAGCAAAAAGACACGCAATGTTAATGTCGTGCTATAGGAAAATTTCAAAAAGATATGTCTAAGGACGTACATATAAGTATACTTGTAAATATTTTTCTCTTTGGGAATTTGTGACTGGGAAGGAATCTCTTATCAAGGCATGTAAGTCTGTCATGCTATGTTTTTGATCTCGTTTGCCAGAGATCTCCTGAACAGTTCATTGACCCATGCTAGTTATGCTCTTTTAGTTATTTTTTAGGTGCTCAAAAGATCATGAGGAAGGGAAGGTTTATCCGATAAGTTGTGGGGTCCATTCAGTTCATCAAAAACTCATCTAATTCATAATAAAATAAATACAGGCTTCTGAGATGTGAGTGTGAGACCCACTATGTCATGAATAATTCCTTCCTAGAAAACATGATAAATTCATTCACTGCTTGCTTGTCAACTAAGGTATAAAGGCTTGAGTTTAGAAGGATATTTTATATTGGCAATCACCGAGACCTGTCTAAGAAAATGAATGGCTATTAAGTATGCTTTGGTCTGCACTGAATGATATGATCCCATAACAGAGTTTTTCTAAAAAATAATGTGTTTCTGTAAGTGTCGCATGTTTTGAAAAGAACAAAAAGGTTTTATGTTTTTAGCTTAGTTTAAGTTATTTTATTTTTTGTCTTTTGTTTATACTTCATAATTATCTAAATGACCGTTCCTGCTTGACCCGAAAATCCAAAGGAAAGTGTTTCTATAAAGTTCTCGGTTTTTCATAAATTTGCGGCCGCATACTTCATGCGGGGCCGCATACTTGGGTTCGTCTATAAAAGCTCTGAAGTTTGTGGCTCTTGACTTTTACAAGCCGCATACTTCACTTTCTTTCTCAGCCGTATACTTCAGTTTTCGTTCAAAGTGACCGATTACTTGATTCTAGTGTGATATTGTTGCTCTAATTGTGTTCAACTAGTACAGGCGACATCAAAGGTAAAGGACTTGACCATGGATTCATGTTAATCAAGAGTGTGGAGAGTTTTTGACTGAATCTAAACCTTAAACGAACTTGTTTGCCTAAATTGACCGTCAAATGTTGTGCAAAAAATGAAATTAATCTACTAGATTAGGTCACAGTCATAAGGCGAATCGATTGCACCTAAAATCATGCACCAAAAACATGTTTAAATCTAACTTTGGAAGTTTGCGGTTTTCAAATGTTTGCGGTGTAGTTTAAAAGTTCTCGGTAACTTCGAAATTTACGGTTATTGAAGTTTTTGGTTTATTTCGTCTGCCCTAAAACTTCAAGCTTGTCATTATTGAAATCTAACTTGTTCTATTGATTGCAGTAATGGCGGACTTAAAGTTTGTTAAGGACCACAATGAATCAGCATACTTGGAAGACCCACCTCAGCATCATAGCATTTTCAGATCCATGATCGTAGGTCTAAGAGCATCTAGAATCTTTCATGCAATTTCACAACATCCTGACATTTGTGAGGATTTCATTCGGGATTTCTGGAGCACCGCTGAAATTGTCACCGAAAATGAAGTGGAAGGGATAGCTGGAACTGTGGCTGGAAAGAGAATAGTTGTTACTGAAGCTGTTATTCGGGAATGTCTAAACTTTTGTGATGAAGCTGAACATCCTACAAGCTTTCCTGTTGAACAAATGAACGACATTTTTGAAAGAATGAGTTATGAAGGAGGTTTTTCGTCCTTGGAAAAGAAGTGCCTACCACCGTATTGGAAGTATTTGACACATGTAGTGAACCAGTGTATCTCAGGAAGAAAGGGTGGATATGATGAGCTTAGTGCAAGCATGACTGCAGCGGTATATGCGCTTGTGACTGTAGAAAATTTCAACTTCTCAAGAATTGTGTTTGAAGAAATGAAGAGTAATTTAACTGGGAAGAAGAAGTCAGTATTTTTGATGTATCCACAGCTTCTACAAATGATTATTAATAGGAACCATTATGAGTTAGTCATGACTCAGAGGAGACTGTATGTGAAGGTAATGGACAAAAGCATTCTATCCTACATGAGTATGAACAAGAAAGGAAATTTTCTTAATCTGACTCCTTTAGAAAAGTTTAGAGCATTTCTTGAGATAAAAGGTGCACCACCAAAACCTCAACAACCACCACCACAACCCTCAAAAATCACCTCCACCACCTCAACCCCGTCGTAGACTTAGACGTGCACCGCTAACCACCACCACAACCCTCAAAAATCACCACCACCACCTCAACCCCGTCGTAGACTTAGACGTGCACCGCTTCAAGTTCAAAATCAGGCTGAAGCACCGATCGTTAATGAGCCTGTAATTCCAAACATGCAGCTGGCCGAAGAACATGAAGATGAATTCAATTACAACATTGAAGGGCCAGTGTTCGTTGAAAATGAAGAGAATGTGAGAAATTTCAAAGCAATGGCAGATTTAAATCTGGATGACTTGAACTTCTCTGACACTGAAGATCAAGGCACTAGTGGTGATAATGTTGAAGAAAAGGAAATTGAGTCTGAAGGAGACTCAGAAGGTGAAGAATTTGACACTTCTGAAATAGAGATTGATAAAGAAGAGGTACCAATAAATAAATATCACAAGAGCTTATTGCTTAAAAGAAAGGTTGTTGGGAAACCTCCTCTCATCAACCCTTCTAAACCACAAAGTGATACTTCCGATGAAGACTATGATTTTGAAGCTGATCTAAGTCCGAGGAAGAGAGCAAAGTTTTCTGAACAACTCCCACAACAGTCCCCACCAATCATTAAACCAACTGTCGCCCTACTATAGGACAAGGGCAAGGCAAAGGTGTTTGATCAACCCGCGCCTGTAGACGATCAAGCCCTGCAACAAAGAGTTTTTGTTCTGGAGCAAGACTCTGTTGCAAAAGACAAGAAGATTGAGAAACTTGATGAAGAAAATTTTACTCTCAAGAAGACTATAAGCCTACAAGATGATAAGATCAACAGTCTTAAAGAAAATATGGTATTTGTGCTTGAAGAGCTGAAAAGGTTAAAAGAAAAGAAAGATAAATGGAAAAGAAAAAGGAAGGATGGCTATAGTGGAAAGAGTGATGGGAAGGGTGATGACAATGATGGTGATGGTGATGATAATGATGGCAAGAATGATGATCATGAAAGAAATAAGGATCAAGAACATCTACATGAAGGAACCAGCTCTCAAGAAGACATGTCAAAAGCAATGGTTATTTATGATCCTGAAACAACAAATAAAGGAGAACAACAGTCAGAGAATGATTTATCATTTGAATTTGAGTATGATCTTGATGAAATGCTCCAGTCCGGATCAATATTTTCGTTTGAAGATGATCTGACTGCACTTGATGATAACTTCATAGGAGAAGACATGAATGAAGATTTCTTTGATACAAATGTGTCTGTTTCTCCTACATACTTAAGTGCTCAAGGAAAGGTGATTACCGGAATTGACAGCGATTTATTCGCCGAAGGTAATTCGCCTCCTCACGTGGAAACATATGCTGAGTATCATGATGCAACTTCCTCTTCAACTGAACCAGTTGGTAAGACAAGCATGCATAAAGTTATTCCTCCACGTGAAGTTCATTATGTCACATCCTCCAATAAGCTTTCAAAGAAGAACGATCGTTCTCCTATCTTAAGCCGGATGTTTGACAATGAGAAGAATTTATTCAAGATCAAGAGAAAGAATGGGCGAATAGAACATTTTGCACGATCACATGACATTATGTCACTCCCCAGATTTGATCTTCAAGAACTAAACAAGGCTCCCTTTTCAACCCAGGAAATGTTGGCTTGGCAAAAAGCTTTGTTTCTCTTCCTGAAAGGGAATTTCACAATGGTTTTAAGGTCCTGTAACCTCCTAAATGCAAGAGGGTGAAATCTAAGTACATGATTGACATAATCACTCAGAAACCCCTTGTAATGGAAGTCTATCCTCCTCCCAAGACTGTGGAGTGTGTTCCAGTTCATCAAGCATTACCTGACAATTCACTAAGTCAACTGGATTACTGGTATTATAGCTCTATGACCGGTTACATTTACATCCGGTGTGCAGACAAAGAATTTACCATTGCTGGTCCTATGGATCTATTGAAATTCGGGAAGGAAGATATGATCAGACTGTCAAAGCAGCATTTGTTCGTGCCTGATGAAGATGAAAAGGACACCAAGCCATTTGTGAAAGTGTTGGCAACAACAATAGTTAAAGGCCTCTATGCGGTAGGTGGTGATCACTTAGCTCATATTGATATAATATAAGTATCTTGAGTGCATTAGCATAGGGGGAGATTGTAAGGATCAAACCTAATAGGCTAATGCATCAAGAGATCACCGGGAAGTTCAGAAGATGGCATTTTGGAAGTATGCGGCCGCATACTTCATGATCTAGCCGCATACTTGAAGTATGCGGTGCCCAAACCGCATACTTGAAGTATGCGGCCTAGGCCCAAGCCCAACCGATTACTTTTGATATGTATAAATAGTTATTTTGTTTTCTGTAATTGGTTAGACGATTTATTGAACGATCTTGTACGGTGTTTTTAGTGATTAATGAACATACAAATCGTTTGATATTTGATTGTCTCTCGTCCTCTTTGTTTGTACCTACAAGTCACCTGTTGAGTTTGATTCCGCCAGGTTCAAAACGTCGTTGAATCCGTTGATTGAAGATACTTAGGAATCCGGACCTTACACCAACCTTGATAATTCATTTTGACAACTACCAAATATTCCGAATCTAAAACCTTATTGTTAGGCTAAACCGAATGGGACCGATAGGGCCCATTAGAAATTCAAACCCATTTGAGGACCAATTGCATAATCCGTATCTCAAACTAATCACTCGATTCACTCGATTCAGTTTAACTACGCACTACGTAAGCGGAACATGTCAGCACGATGTGTTGTTAAATGTTTAACGCGTCAGTCATCGGTTATCGTGAAATATTTGATAATACAATTATTTAAAATAAAAAATTAGTTATATTATTTATTAATATTAAGCTTGGGAGTCTGTTTAAACAATTACACACGAAGAACGCTTACGTGAGCGTTAAACTGCGTTAGACGTGCAGTAGACCAATACTTAAATTAACATTTCAAGCATTACAAGATGCTTATTATATTTTGTTAGTATTATTAGAGAAATAATAAATCCGTTCAGAGCGCGAAACATTTAATCTGACAAAACGGATTCAGATACGCGTCGTTAACCGGTGCCGACTTAGAAGTACCTTGGTAATGAGTTTTAACGAAATAAATATTATATGAATATTTGTTTTAATATTAATTATTATGAACGAGAAATAATTAAACGACAAAAAGTATACACGACGTTACACCGGTTACTTACGGGTTTGATACGCGATACTGGTAGGTCGTTACCCACATTAAAACCCTAAATATATATGAGTCTTTCCTATCCCATTTTCATTCAAAAACACCTACCCCACACACCCATGTGTGTGCTTCGAGAAAGAGAGTAGATTGGGAGGGGGGAGGAGTCCGACCACCTCCAACGGCTCCTCCCGACGACTACTGAAAAGACGACCGCCAGATGACGGTGGACCGGATGGTGAAAATTGTAACAGTATAGGAGGATGATGATGATAGACGTGGTGGTTTTAGGTGAAGACGAAGGCGGCAAAATGTGATGGTACCAGGAACGGAAGCCGTTCATCCCGGCAAGCCCTTGCAGCGGTTTAGGGTTCCGGCGGAACCCCCACTCTTCTAGCCTAACCGTTTTCTTTTTCGATGCACCTATACAGACTCCAGTGACGGCGGCGAGCCCAGAGAAGAAGGAATACCTGGACGACTGTGGAGGTGCACGCTAGCAGCGACAGGAACCAAACACAATTTTTCGGCGAGAATCTCCGACGACAAGACTAGGGTTCCAGCGAGATACATAATTCAGTGAGTCCTCTTCACGTTTCCTTGTTTTTTAAGGTTTGGACTACACATTTTAACGACTAGTTTCTGTTTCAAGGTTCCGGTGAAACTCCGTCGAGTCTCGAACGAACGGGTCTTGGGGTATACGTGGTTCTATTGCCCTGATCTACACTTTCCAAGGTTCGTTTCAAAATTTTAGGTTAACCATTGATGATTGGTTGCCGGGTTTCATTCCCGAGTATAAATTACACGTTTTTGGACAGGATACGACATGCCGGACCTCGGTCAAACCTGATCAAACTTGGTCAACGGTGGTCAATACAGGTAAACAGATACGAACGAGTTACGAATACGAACCGAGTGAGCGGAAAGGTATAAATGCGCGCCAAAACAATTATATTTATTTATGTGAAAGTCAAACGTGTGTGCGGTTAATTTTCGTTGAGCCCAAAATGATTCGTTAGAAATAAATAAATATTAACGTAATAATTAGTTGTAACGAACTAAATTTCATATATATGATATTTAAGACAAAGAATGCTTTGTGGGTGAAAAATTAATAAAACAAAGCTTGTGGTTAAAGAGTTGTACGTAACTATAGACTTTTGAGTAAAAAGGGTTAAAACTGAAAGTGGAAGGTGGTAATATATAAATATAAATTAAAAATACTGGTAATATATAAGAGGGAGGGGTCACGATTCACACACCTGGGGGTGTGTTTTGGTTTGTGAAAAATAAATCGAAGAAATGGATTAGAAGGATCAAACTCAAATTCTGATGTTGCATGTGAAATATATTGTTTTAGAGGTGTTATTCAAGATTTAAGCATCATGTAAGTATCCATTTTATCTCTTGAACCTCCATTAATGGAGTTCTTGATGGATTTTGGTTAATCAACCCTAAATGAGTGAATGGTGAGATTAGATGGTTGAATCCATGTTTAGATGCATTAATATACTACTTTTGATGATGGGAATTCTAATTCTCATGATTAATCATCAAATTTGGGGATTTTTATTTAGCGTTCACGTTCAAGAAAATTAGGGGTTTTGACCAAATGGGGTTTAATATGGAATGTTGGTATCTTTTGGTGTTAATGTTGAATAAGAACTCAAATTCAATTGAATTTGTGAATAAAACCCTAATAAAGTGGGTTGTGGGATTGGATGATTGATTTGGGTGAAATAGAGGCATGAACCAAATGGGTTATATGGATTAAAAAGGTAAATTGTAACTTATTCCCATAAGGTGTTTGATTAAATGCCTAAAACAATAAATTGGGTGAAATTAGAATGATTTGCAATGTTACTTGATTAACATGGTTTATTTAGAAGTTTTAACTAGTGGGAAAACGCTATGATAAACTTATTTGATGTTATGGAATGCACATGTAAAATTGGGTTCAATTGGATAAAAAGGGAGGATAATCTTTCTAACGGGTCTAATGGGTGGAAGTGGATAACGAATTATTAATAACACATGTAATGAACTAGATAAATATCCATGTGTTGGATGAAAGAAATATCCACATTATGTGTTCTAATTGTTTGAAAGATTGATTTGTTGTCAAGATAGGTGTGACATAGCTTGGATGGCAACGGGTCAAAAGGGTGACAAGGCGATAACACTCGTACGGGAAAAAGTGAGTGACTCTAATTTTGTAGGTTGAAGCTAGCAGGTTGTGACTAGCCTTATACTATGTGGGTTATTGTTACTATTTCATGCATTCTATGTTACTATGTGCATGATAGTATATTACTTCAGATGTTGTACTTGTTAAATTCGAAAGGGTCACAATGAGTTTAATAACCATATGCATGTGGTTTAAATATGAGAATGTGATTAAGGAGTTAATTTATAATAATGAAAGTATATTTTGGTGCCATCATGAATATGATATTAGTTTGAGAACTTTATTTAATGTTTAATAAAATGTTGGGATTATTGAATTCTAAAAATGAAATAAAGCATATATGATTTTTATGTAAATGAGGAGTACAAACAAGGTGATGTAATATAACGACTTTGTGTTAATTAGGTGTTCAATAGAGTAAAGTCGAGCTTTCGCTCATTAAGGGAGTTGCACTTCGGGGATACATCGTGATATACCTCGAATATAAATATATATATATATATATATATATATCTTGATTTATTAATTGCATATTTTTATATACAAGTTGTGAGCCCTCACTTAGCTTTGGCTAATCTCTTCGTGGTGATGATATGTAGGTAAAGATAACTTGGTCGTTAATTAAAGTGGTCGAAACATGTGGACTAAGGAGATGATTCTGGACTTACTCAATAGAATGGGAGAATAATCCAAGGGAATCATTATGGAAGAACCGGAAGGACGAGGGGGAGGCTTGAATAAACATTGTGAAAGAAGAATTAAATCCATGGGATTTTCCACACATGATCGGGTTAAATAATGTTATATATGTTTATCGTTAGTGATGTGTTTGCCATCAAAACTAGTGGTTGCAATTGGGGTTAACGACCTCGTGTTGGATATGACAGGTGTTGGGTGATCTAAGGCAGGAGTGATTAAGTCATGGGAGCGGGTCAAGGGGAAGGAGATTTGGTATTATCATACTATACTACTTGCATAGTTGCTTAACTATGACGTGGTTATATATGTTGGCATATTTTGGAGTTTAACTCACACGTTGTTTAATCAAATCATTGTATGTCAATATATGTTTTGGGTCATGTTAATTTTAGAAACTGATTACTTAAAAAGATTTATGTTTCGTAAAGATAGTCGTCTTATGAGCGGGTCATGTCGAAATTTTGTAAGAAAAACTAGTGTGTCAAGTGCGCATGTTGAGTTGTATTTTGGTGTCAAAATATATGGAAGTAATACTTTTTGATGAATATACTTTTGAAAAATATGGGCCTATTTTCCGCAAGATGTTTAAATTTATCTTTTAAATTTTTGGGTGTTACAACTTGATATCAGAGTCGTAGGTTGAGGGATTTGAGTATATGGTGGTATTCAAACTCAACCTTAGTGCCCTTGATGGGGGGAACCGTTGACCCGAGACTTGATCATCCAGTCGAAGACACGAGGTTAGTACAAATTTCTATGGTTATTTATTATTTTATTAGTATATCAACTAAACGTCATGGTTAACGGAGGAGGTATCAAGGGGAATGTGAACTTGTGTTAATGAATATGAGATAAGTTGATATACATCAAGTGGAAATTTATTGATATGTGTAGTGACCGGATATGTAAACTGAAATTCGTTGCGTCCGACATGTTGTGGTAATAATAAGAACACGCGTGTATAGTATGTGGGTTGATATACCTGGCCAGTGTATCGATCTACATATGGTACTAGTGTGCTCTCTGCTTGGCCATGATTGTGTTGGAAGTACTGAAAAGTAAATGAGCATATCTTACTAATTGAGTTGAATTTCTATGATGACAGGAATGATTGAAACAACAGATTGCTAATGAGCAGCCATCGGATGAGATTGTCACTGGTGTGTGACTTTTGGCTACAAAAGATGTCATATGGGAGAATAATCGGTTGGAAGAGTCATCATTGGTGGGTGACCATCCGGTTTAAAAGAGGATTAAAATGGGGGTGACCATACGATTGTAAGAGTCACTCGTGCGTGACCATTCGTTGTCAGAGTCACAAGGGAGAACGATCGGTTATAAGTGTAATCGTTGGTGGGTGACCATCCGGTCAAAATGGACTGATCATCCGTGGGTGGATACTACGGGCTTATCACCCATAGGAGACTACTTGTGAGTCACAAGGTAGTGATGTGACCTCAGTAGTGGGGGTAATTATTGGAGTCACAAGGGTGTATTTGGATCCCAATGTTCACGAAACAATATGAATAACTGAGGCGTATCATGACCGTAGAAATGAAGATATATCATGCTACACAGTGGTGAAATGACCTCAGGGCAGATATAGAGACAAAGATCTTTGAAGTCAAAATGACGGGGTCCTAAGAGGTGTTGGAGCGGAAATCTCTAAATATTGGAGATGGTGATCTTCAAATCTGTGATTAAATTACTAATAGGTAAATCTTACTATGTTACTATTACATTTTTGTTGAGTATTAATGTTATAGTGTAAAATGAATTAGGGGATTTAATGGTGTGAAAACTTAACTAAAGATATATATTGTAATCTAAATAAAGGGGTGATGTAATTATGGTAACCTAAATGAAAAGGGTGTTAAGGTCTCTCGACCTAATAAAGTGTGAAATGATTATGTGACTTATAACATGGGTTGAAATGCTAAAAGCATGATGTAACAATGAGTTTGTTTTAATAAAAGGAGTTTGAGTTTTCAACCTCATTAATAAAAATGATAATCATGGGTGTTTTGATCTAAAGAAGGGGTTTTAAAAAGGGATGTATTAATGGAGCATGAAAATTCTTTTTAAACAAATAAAGGGATGTAATTAATTGGGACCTTCAGTCTCGATGAGTGTATTGGGGTTGACGTCTTATGACTTCAACCATGTAGATATGAAGTCTCAGACTTCAAGGAAACTATTTATAAGTACACGGATACTGGGAAATTCCAAATGGGGAGGTAACTACATAATGTAGATATGAATTGTACAAGTTCACAACTCGAAGTAGAATTCAGGTGGGTATGATTGGGAGTTACAAGCAAGTTACTATGAAAACTTGGTGCAATTTATTTAAGGAAGAGTTATCACATAAGCGATAGGGGAGTTAAGATGTTTTACCTCATGATGGGAATAATGTGAATAATAGAGGTTGAATAACTTCATATAAAGGAAGAAGTTCATGTTATAACTTGTTTTTTTTTTAAATGTTATATGTGTTCTAATCACATTTAAACGGAGACGATACATGTGAAATAAAGGAGTATTTAGGAATTGGGGTGACATGCCTCATAAAGGGGATGAAGAATCACAAGACTTTGATCAAAATGTGGTAATGAATATACTTATATAACATATGATGTGTAATCATGTGGGGAGGGGTTAAACCTACATGACTTGGTTGTAAACGAAGTTTTTCAAAATGTAAGTAATTGCTCTAAACTTTATGACTTGAAACATCAAATGATAACAACGAGGAATCGTTAGTGCTATGAGTTGACTATTCCATGTCGCGAGTGAAATAGTAAGCACATAGTCCTAATGTGATCTTGATGTCACCATGATTATGTGGAGAGTAATAAAGAATGCGGAGATGGGGTAGAGTATGTGTGATAAAGTAAAACAAAACTACTACAATGATAAAAAAAAGGTCAAGGGTATTCACATACAAAAAGATTTCTCAGTATTGGTAATTATGCGTAGAGGGTTTGGAGTCTTTAAACTTCAAAGGGGAGTTGTATTCACCATGGGATCATTTAATCCCAATGGAATTGATTGACATGGGGAGAGGATATAAGCCTTAATTTTGAACAATGGTGTGAATTACAAAAATTTCAAGGGTGGCAAGGTGAAGGTAAATATTATTAATCATAGCCTACTGCCATGGGCAAATTATGCTAAAATGAGGTGTTGTAGCAATAAACTTGATAAGTGTGGGCATATGGGTGCTAAAGTATAACTTAAGCTAAAAGTTGTGGCAACTGTGAATTGCACGAGTGTTGTGCTATGAAAGTCAAAAAGAGTTGAATAAATTTTCTGTGTGATAATGCAGGTAAGTGGTTGTAATTATCAAATATATATTGTTGGTACCTCTTTAGGTTGGGTGATAAACGGAGTTAAACTTAACTCCTTATATAAGCTAATATGGGTAAGTAAAGGAGACACGCAAATAAATTGGTGGGTGAAGTCCTAGTGAGGAAGAGATGATCAATCACTACCCTAATTAGATTATACGATGACAGGTTTCGAGGACGAAACCCTAAATTATGGGGAAAGATTTGTAACGAACAAAATTTCATATATACGATATTTAAGATAAAGAATGCTTTGTGGGTGAAAAATTAATAAAACACAGCTTGTCGTTAAAGAGCTACATGTAACTCTAGACTGTTGAGTAAAAAGGGTTAAAACTAAAAGTGGAAGGTGGTAATATATAAATATAAATTAAAAATTCTAGAATTTTGCTAATAAGGGGTAAGAGTCACTGGTGCATACCATTCATTGTTAGAGTCACAAGGGAGAACGATCGGTTGTAAGAGTCATCATTGGTGGGTGATCATCCGGTCTAAATGGACTAATCATCCGTGGGTGGATACTATGGGCTGATCCCCCATAGGAGACTATTTGTGAGTCACAAGGTAGTGATGTGACCTTAGTAGTGGGGGTAATTTTGGGAGTCACAAGGGTGTATTTTGACCCCAATGTTCAAGAAACAATATGAATAACTGAGGCGTATCATGACCGTAGAAATGAAGATATATCATGCTACACAGTGGTGAAATGACCTAAGGGCGGATATAGAGACAAAGATCTTTGAAGTCAAAAGGAAGGGGGTCCTAAGAGGTGTTGGGGCGGAAATCTCTAAATATTGGAGACGGTGATCTCCAAATCCGAGATGAAATTACTAGTAGGTAAATCTTACTATGTTACTATTACATTTTTGTTGAGTATTAATATTATAGTGTAAAATAAATTGGGGGATTTCATGTTGTGAAAACTTAACTAAAGATATAGATTGTAATCTAAATAAAGGGGTGATGTAATTATGGTTGGTTAAAATTTGTTTTTTAGTGGTTTTCTCGGTTTTCGCCTAACTATGTGGTTTTCTCTAGAACCCTCCCCTATATATATATATATATATATATATATATATATGTATATAATATATATAATATATAGAGAGAGGTTCAAATAAGAAGTTAATTTTCGCTAAGAAACTTAAGAAATGATTTCTTTTTTAACCGAAACTGGGTCAAACAAACTCCGATTGAGCTCATTCCAGCGCCGCTGAAACCGGCTCTTCGAAGTTTTCGGGGGGTGGGGGATTTAGGTTTTTGGGGGGTGGGGGGATTTAGGTTTTGGGGGGGGGGGGTGGGGGGTTGGGGGGATTTAGGTTTTTTTTTGGGGGGGGTGGGGTGGGGTGGGTAGGTTTAGGTTTTTGAGGGGTAGGGATTGGAGGATTTAAGTTTTTTTTGGGGGGGCGGGTGCAGTGGTTAGGTTTTTGGTTTTAGCTTTTAGGGGTTAGCTTTAGTGTTTAGCTATTAGGGTTTAGCTTTATGGGTTTAACTTTAAGATTTAGGGTTTAGCTCTGGGCTTTATTTCGACGAGCTGGTTGCAACGCCACTGGTGTTAGTTCAATCGGAGTTCGTTTGACCCAAATTATTAGGTTTCTTAGCCAACATTCACTTCTTAGCAAAAACCTTCCCCTATATATATATATATATATATATATATATATATATATATATTCTCATTATACACAATTGGACGACTAGTTGTTAAATATAATACTCAGATTTGAACATAAATAAAATGTAATAATTGAATGTACGAAAGTAGGTATATTTATGCGTATATGGTTACATAAAGACAAACATATTATAGTAAAGAACATTTATTGATATAACACCTGCCAAAAATGTGGTCTCAATATTTACGAGGTATTATAAGAAATCGACAGGAATTATCGAAAACCCTTGGGTTAGAAAAATAAAATATGGATTCTAACTTTTGGAGGGTAGCAGACCGCTACCTAGAAGTTAACGGTCCGCTACAAACGCAAGGATTCTGGCTGCCGAAGGGGTGGCAGACCGCCAGCTGCCTGGCTAACGATCCGCTACAGGTAAACCTTGGCTGGCGGACTGCCAGCACCCTTTCTAATGGTCCGCTACGCAGGTCCCTAGGGAACCTCTGCACCAGACACGTGTAGGGCATGCGTCAGCCCTAACGACGCGTGGCCGGTTGCGGACCGTCAAGGCAGACCCACACGGTCCGCTATGGTCGTGTGGCGCGTCTGGGTTGCATGGCCTCTACGTGGCGCGCATGCGGACAAGGCTGGTTGGTAGAGGACTCCCAAAGACCTGGCTAGCGGTCCGCTAATGGGGTCAATTCAGGCCTATAAGTAGAGGGTCATTTTATTTCATTTTCCACACAAACCACAACTCTCACCCTCGAATTCTGTCTTGTCTCAAGCGATTCCTGAGCCCTGTTGCTGTCCCGACGCCCGAGCTACTCCCTGAGGTTCGATTGACTTTCGTTTATTTACCGAACTCAAGCGTTAAAGAGACGAAGGGGCCCGAGGATGCCAGTTGCAGTAGTAGGGCCTTAAGAGTTGATCATAGAAGTCGTGTAGCTCTAAGTTATTGACTATGAAAACACCCTACTTTTACTTTATTATTTTATCAGAGTTTAGTTGCGGAAAATAGTCCTAGATTTTTCAAAACCTTGTCACTATAATGACAAAGGTATATTTTATTTATAAACAATGTTTTACATTTAATATTCTATTACACATAATCTAGGGATTTTTTGCTCCAACCGGCCTTGTCCTCAGGAAGCTCTATTCCATGTGCTTCTTTCCTGCAGTGTTTGGAAAACATTTTTGAATTAGCTTACCCTATGTAAGTACACTGCAACGTTCATTTTATTATGAACCCTTTAGGTTCTTATTGTTGTTCAAGTTTCCCAGGCTCTCGGCACCCCCGTGACCATCTCCGGACGTACCTCCGGTCACGTCATTCGTATATTTTATGGGTGTGCTAACCCCTCCTGACCATCTTTGGAGGTACCTCCGGTCAGAGTATTTATTTCATTCATGGGTGTGCTAACCCCCTCCTAACCATCTTCAGATGTACCTCCGGTCAGAATATTGGCAAGGTCCTTATACTCGTTAGTATATACCCCTTGCATTTGTCACGAAGACTCAATTGCTACGAAGACTCTTTCATTTCTTAGCCCCATAGGCTTTAATCTTTAGTTTTCTTCTTTATTATTGAGATCCACCTTACAGGCCGGGTATCTCTTTTCATTTCACGTATATGCTTGATTCATTTTCTCAACCAGTCCTCACCTTAAAACATCGTAACGGTTTCTCTACAATGCACTAAAAGGGTTTATATATAGGAAGTATCAGTGGCGTATCCACCACCTTTTTAACGCTTCGTGAGTACTCGTTATTCCATTTTAGGGCTTAGACTCGTTCCATCATACTCATTCATCATGCATTCATACATTTAACTTTATCACTTATTCATACTTGTTATATATTGTAAACTAGGGTGATTATTCTTCCAAAGCAGTACCTCCAATAGAGATGTCCCAGGAAAGAGTGAAGGGTACAGGAGGGATTTATACACCACTATTTCCCTAGACAGAACATTCTGTTTGTCAGATAACTACGTACCGGTCGAAAGATCTGCCGTTCGTTTACTATATTTTCATTACTGTATTCTAGTCTATACCCCTAAATATTCATAATGGTTTCACCATAAAGTTCCAAGAGATTTATATATAGGAAGTACCAACGGCGTATCCACCACCCCTTGGATACGACGTGGCTACTCCATTATTCTCGTTTAGTGTTTAGACTAACCCATCATTACCCCGTACCCTTGTCTTACACATAGTGTATAACACATATCATTTAGTCATGTAATTCACATAATCATGTATAGGTTATAGGTCCTGTGTACATAGTTTAACCTTAGGTAATTTCCTACGTTTGTTCCTCGCTTAAACGTCTCTCCAGATCCGAATCGCACTCGCAGCGTATCTCACTCGCACTTTAACGCGCAACACCGGGCCTTCTAAATAACCTCATATTGTATGTGTGTGTTGTGGTGTTTGTGTGTGATGTTGTTGCAAGTGAATGGCCTCAAACAACAATTTATAGGTAAATTTCTAAGCCCGTAACGGACCGTTACCGCCGGTGACGGTCCGTTACCATTTTTTGGCCTCCAAGCACTTTCTGACCACGTAACGGACCGTCACGGCTCATGACGGTCTGTCATGGCCTTAGGGTGGGGTGAGTCAGTGTTACGTGGCGTAAAACGGTGCGTTTTCACGATTTTGCAGCGTGACGGACCGTCACGGACAGTGACGCTCCGTTATGGCTTTTCAAACCCGTGACGGACCGTTACAAATGGTGGTGGTCCTTTATGACCCCATATTCAAATTCTTCTCACCGAGGCACCCAAGTTTCATATATTATGGCTTCCGTAACTCATTTTCTAGCCCAGGATATGCATATGGGAAGTTTTGGGCTATTTCCGGTTGAACCGCTTTTCTGTTTTCGCCTCCGGTTACGTTCTAGCGTCACGTTTCTTAGCTAACACGTGTCCCAACTTATTTTAATATATAGTTTGGGATGTTACAACTATCAATCATCCAAACTTCCAAACCAAGGTGAATACTTGTCTACGTCATGAATACTCGTTCACATTGTGAACAAGAGTCTGTTAAAAATGCTTTATAAGACGTGCTTGTGCTATAGGAAACTTCACGTAACAAATCAAACAATCATGTTTTACAAAATGGGCAAAACACAAGAATTAAATACTTACTCATATAGTCCCAGTCAGGGTTGACTAGTGAGATCAACCCCAGCGGACGGTAACTACCCACATGTATACGTAAACGTTTGATCAAATGTTTATACTCACTTCCGATCCAGGTAGGACCGGAGTGGGGTTGGCTTGTATGTTAGGTGATTGTGTAAAACACAGAAGTGCCGGTTAGGCAGCGTAGCCCCCGAATACTTGACCAATGTATACATATATAAAAAACAGAAAAAACTGATGTGTTCGCTAGATTCCAAATGATAAAGTGTTTAATTATTTAATTTAACTGTTTTCCATGATTACGAAATGTTTTGAGGTAATAAAGTATTCACCAACGTTAATTTTCAAATATTTTTAGGAAAAGAATGATATCGGGGACAGTTTTGTTGCATAGCCGGGTCAGGCCACACACCTGGACCCGGTGCAACCCAAAAAAAATATATTATATAGGTTCATGCTATGCACATGAAGAACCTAAGAAAAAGACAAGGTTAAGGTGCCCAAAGGATTTCGACTCCCTAGGCAGAATACCTCTTTGTAGATTTTACTGATTTTTGTTAAGGTTTTCATTTCAAATAAAATGTACAGATGATCAGGTTTTATACCCAAGTATTTAAATAAAGAAATCTTTTGTCTACACAACGAGATTATGATATTTACAAAATCAACCCTTGAGGTTGCAATGATTAATAAAAATATCCTTTTTATTGAAACCATTTTTTCGCTGCACAAAACCAAACTCTGAAATCAAAGCACGTACCGAAGGTGTCAAGTGACGTCACTGTCCAGTTACGTGGGGCGGGGTGTGACATTGGTTGGTATTAGAGCCCAAGGTTTTAGCGAATTAGATACTTGGAGTTAGTATCAAAGCTTTAACCAGTTTTAAGCAAAGACATGCCTGCTAGCGAAAGTAGGTAGAGACTTGCCTTAAGCTTTGGGGTTTTTGACATTATATAAATATATATATATATATATATATATATTTATAAATAACGGTATGAATGTACTATAAAACCCTGAAATGGATTTATTAAAACATAGAGTTGCACACACTTTATTAAAAGTCGCATGATTAAGAATTATATATATATGTTGATTATAAGCGCATATAGTTATGCACATTTCGGTGCGAAACAAACTAATACTTTTAAACATGGATATTGGAATGTGTGTGGATGGAGAATCCTGACTCCATCTATATACCTAACATTCCACGTCGTTAGACCGACATCGTACACTGAGTCGGTAGTATAACTTAGTGAATTAGTAGAGCTCAACCGCACACGTGGTGACTTAACCCTAGTATCAGAAGTTAATGATATACATACATATATTCGTAATTAGGGATATGATGGTGAACGCATACATGTAGTAGAATGGCTGGTCACATTAGCACCCTTACTCGTGTGTAGGAATTATTATGATGATACACTGGTGACCCAAGTGAGGTCACGGCCCCTTTTAATTCTTAAATGTTTTAGAAACACCGGGGGAGAAACATACTTGCCTTATACGTTTGAAAACATGAAACATACTTACTTGATACGGTTGGAAAACATGAAGAACACTAACAAATTTTTTTTTATATGATAACAAGAAAACAAGACCCGACCATTATGTTTGAATGAGTTAACACACGTAGAGCGCTGGAACTCCCCTGTATCAACACACTATTATAACCATTAGCTATGGACTTAGCCTGGGATTCTATGGATAGTACAATTGGGATTGACGCCCCCTATCATGGTTAGTCACTGATGTGTTAGAATTTACACATCTTTTTAGCACAAAAGTTCGCTCATTTCATGATCAATTCTTGGTTATTTTTCACTTTTAGACACCTATTTGCTTCGTTTCCAGTTTTGTAGGTTTTTGTGAAGCTAAGTGAACAAACAAGAGAATTCCAGGAATAAAATATGGAGTTTTAGGGTTTCTGAGTTGGAGTCATGGTCGTGCCCCCTACCTGGCACGGCCGCGCCAGTGTTCCAAACCCTAGACACGGTCACGCCCCGCATCGGGCATGACCGCGCCAAGCCTTTATCTCGAGCATAACCGTGCTCAAACGCCCCACTTCCGCGTGTAACCCCGTGATTCTGATTGATGACCTCAGAGCCGTACTTCCTCGTTCAATGGGACCCAATAGAAGCTCCGGATCAGTCAACCCTATGTCTGACGACCTTTTGGCACGGTCGCGCCACAATGACATGCACGGTCATGCCTCACCCTTAGGCACGGTCATGCCTCCTTCAGCCTATAAATGCATAAGTTTATCTTTCACTTAGACATTCAACAACCAGAGCAAAAACCAACTGTTTGAGCTCTGAACGAGCTTTGTTCAAGCTATATTTCAAGCATCTTGGAGGGATTACAACATCAAGAGGATCACCATACATCAACAACAACATCTAGGCTTGGAGGAGTGGTTTGATTCTTGTTTTCATAGCATGTTTCTCACTATTTTTCCCTGCTTATTTGTCATTCTTGTGCTCATGATGAGCTAAAACTCTTGTTCACTTTGGTTTAGATGAAGTTTACAATCATTTGACAATATTCATGGATTATTAGCAATCATTATGTTAATGTTATGAAAATCGCATGATTATTCTTCAATGAAATTATGTATTCAAGTATTTTGAGTTGTTTACAAGACTTGTATTTGTGTATGCCATATTATGTTGGAAAACTTATGGTTTATACTTGTATTCATGGATTGGTGTATGTATTTATGCTAGTTTATGGCATTTGATTAGGAATGGTGAATGAAGTCTTGTTTATGAGTTATTATACTTGTATGTGTATCCTTATGCTTATGTTTGGAAAGAAAAAGTATTTGTTATGGTGTTTCATGCTTAGTTTTATGTTTATCTAGGATTTGTTGATGCATTTTTGTCACACCCCAACCGACAACGAAAACGTCGGGGCGGGACATGTAGACTGTTCATGAGGGTTGACTAACTTGTAATATATTGATCATTAAATTCATTTCCATTCAAACAAAAATAGCAAAATTCAACAAGTACATAAATGAAAATACAAATTGTTCTTTGAATTTAGATTAACTAAGTCCAAACTTAAGTATAGCATGTCTTGATCAAACTCACACATTAGCACCTGAAACATGAATAAAATAAGGTCAACTAAAAAGTTGGTGAGCATACACAGGTTTGTATATAGATAGCATATAGATTTTGAATAAACAAATCCTTACATAACATGATAAAATAAGGCATTTATGAAGAGCAACTATTGTGTAACCAAGTACAATCAAACCTTTGTAACTAGCATGCAAAATTGTGTTGTCGGTAACAATCACCCCAATCTGGGTGGGTTTGTCAGACTCAATAGATCTATCATTGTTTACCTTTGGCTTGAATAGTTAATGATTGCACATAAATTGCACACAAAAGTTAGCACACCTAGCACTCAGGCATAAAGCTCAAATTGCACACATGAATGTAAAGAGGATTTGTATTTGTATAGTTTGTGTAAATGTAAGCAATAGTTTGTATAGTGTTCATGTTCCACCCCAAAAATATAAAAGAGTAAAAGGGGCTATGTAATACTCACCTGTATTAGTTGTGTAGATAACATAAGCAATAGGTAGCACAAGTGCTTTTGCAAATCTCAGAGTTAACCTAGAGTGAATGTATGAATTCGAATTAACAATATGCATGAAGTCTAAAGCAAGATCTAATGTTCAACGGGCTGTGATGTGGGTAGATTTGTACAAGAAGTTGTAGAAATTCATGATAACGATGTGGATAAATTGATGTTTGTTCTTGAATAAAAATGTAGGTTCAAAGCTTATAATAATTGTCTTAGGCTTTATGTTTAAATAATTTAAATAAATAAATTCTTTTTATTTATTTAATTACTAATATAATAGTGTACCTTAAAAGGGTAGTGAAAATATATATATTAGTTTATATATATAACTAGAGAAACTGTAGTTTAAACCCTAAGTGAGTCATTAATGTAAAAGCATAATTAATTTAAATAAACAAATCATTTTTATTTATTCATAAAAAAGTAATGTGTTTCTATAAAGAAACCAAAGAAATATATGAGAATTAATATATATTTGTTTATATAAATCCTAAACCCTAAAATAAAATAATTTATAGTGAAACGTTTTATGAAGTTTCTTTAAAATGATAAAGTATTTTATACAAATCTTGTCACAAATTTTATAATATTGGGTATTTTGAGTGTTTTGTTTTGTAATTAAATAATTTAATTTAAAATAAACTTTTAATAATTTTTATTTAAAAAAAATGAGATTTTAACTAATTTAAATTATAAAACCAATTATTTCTTATTTAAAATGGTACTAAACAATTTCAAAAGGTATATGATTTATAAATTAAGTTTTATAAAATAATTATTGTTATTAAGACTGTCCAAAAAAAAAGGATACAGACCACCTAGTTCGAACCCGGGTGGTGTCTGTGTGTGTAACACGAATTACCACTGGAACTAGAGGGCTGATGTTGATAATAGACCGGGCCGCAATGGATTTATCATAAGCTGGAATGGAGGTCGGGTCTGGTATCACAAATAATCAAAAAGGACCGGGTTTGTGGGTTTAGAAACCGCGACCCCGTGTTTATGGGTCGTGCATCTTAACCGGTGGGACTGGGCGACTGCCTTGATGAGTTTCAATTCGATTAATCCTTTAACGACCAAACCCGAGGAACCTTTCTTCCCCAAATCATAAATGTAAACCCTAGCTCTTAAATTTATTCGTTTAGACAATTAATCGACCTCGAAACCATAGGGCTTTCATTCCTGGAATCAAAACGTTCTTAAAGGTGTAAGAATTACCTGAAACGATTACCCAAAGGGAGATCTCGAGTTGATGCGTAGGTTCGAGTGAAATCGGCTGAGATCGCATTCCTTGTATGAATTAATGCAGGTTGGAGGGCACAGGGAGCATAAGGAAGGTGTGGCGATGCTGTTTGATTCTAGAATGAGGTTTAATTCCATACGAAATGCATGAATTCATTCGGTTTTGAGGGAAAAAGGTTACGGGATGATTATGGTTTCAATACCCTTGATTTCCATTAAATTGAATTATGATTCGTGCTGGAACGCGTTCGTGTAACCTGTATGCGTGATTCACGGGATTGATTGAGTTTAATTTCTGGATTTGGAACCTAATTGAAGTGGGTTTGACTTTGATAAGTCAAACGTATTCAAATTCAAATTAAGTCGCGTGATTTGACGAGATTATATGGTAATAGAGCTTGTTACAGGTTGATAATTGAATTTGTTAATCATGGAAAATCCCTAACAACCGGAACTGTTCGATGTTAGCTTCGAATTGCAAGACTTTGAAGTTGTTTGACCTTAGAGGTCAAAGTAGAAAAAAAATCAAGTTTGAGGTTAAAGGGGTTAAATCTCAAGGGTGAGGGTTCAAATGGTTGGGGGGTTCAAATTTGTTTATTTAAATTGCAAATGTTTGTATGTACACATACGAATCGATTTTTGTAAAAAAAATTGTTATAACTCTTAGATAACCAAACTTTTGAAATATTTAAGTGTAATTATATAAACCTATAAATTAGTTTCTCTTTTTATATCCCTTGTAAAACTAATTGTATAATATTAACATATATGTATACATATTTTATTTACTAACATTAAATATGTATATATACTTTTACTTATGAACACATATACATTTATACACCTAACTATTTATAATATTTTCTCTTGATTTGCTTATTATAACAATATACACATATATCTATATATACACATATATGTGTTATATACGTATGCAACTAGACAGTAATATGAAAAAAATAAAGATGAAACTTTGAATTTGATTTGTATTGGAAAATTAATTAATGTAACATATGGCGTTAGACAGATACGGGATTGAAACGGTTGGTTATTGGACACAAAAATAAAATATGGTCTGAAAGATCATAGATGTTACAGTCTCCCCATGTTAAGAGAATTTCGTCCCGAAATTTAGCTAGCAGAGACTACTTAATTAGGTAGGAAGTAAGTTTGAGATTTGGTCGTTGGTTTGAGGAGGCTGTTAGATAACAAGATTTAGGTTTAAAGCTCAGGCTAAGTATGGATGATATCATTGGGTTTTAGTTTCAAGAGAGTTAAGGAGAGATCTGTCGAAGAATCTAAAGGTGAAATGTGTTACTTGGAATGGATTTGATGGGAACTTGGTGATCAGGGTTTGCTTAGGATGTAGTCTAATATATTCAAGAGTTGTCAGTGGATAAGAGATTTAACAAACATTGGTCTAGGTCAAAACTTTACGTGACACGAACCACGCTACTTCTGATAATACGATAGAACACTTATATATAGGAAGTACCATCGGCGTATCCACCATGCCCTTGTCATATCACATTAGTTTCGTTGTTAAATATCATGGGAAGTTTTAGGTCACAACACACAACAAAATTCACTATGTTTTCCCATGCGCTGATTTTTATAATTCCGTGTGCACCCGTAATTACTCAAATCATTGCATGGTCCATATAGATCTCTCCGTTGTGTGCGGGTCAAGAGAGGCACAAATTCATTCAGATCATGTCTATTGTTTTCACATAAGAGTTGCTAACAGTAACTATGTCCTTAAGTAGGCAGGTCAGTTGGCAACTAAAGTGTAATAAGGTAGTACAACTTAAAGTTCCATAGCTTACTCGTGTTTGAACAAGAATACGTCAAACTTCGAGTAGCTTCAATGTGCTATAGTTTCCAACTTTGGTGGATAAAGTGTTTGACCTTGCCTTCTGTATAATGAAATCAATCAATTGCAACAATGGTAAGCAACTTAGTTTCGCGTATAATGTAAACACACAAGTCTCATGTATGATCTAGTGTCACGTAGCTTGTAATCAAATAGGTTTCATGTGTGGCGTGAACAACTTAGCATCATGTATTTTGTAAATCGATAAGCTCTCATGTGTAATGTAAACAACATAGTATCATGTGTATTGTAGGAAATGAAGTTCATGTATGGTGTTGACAACTTAGCATCATGCATTTTGTAAATCAACAAGCCTTCACGTGTAAGGTAAACAATGTAGTATCAAGTGTATTACAAGAAATGAATTTCATGTATTTTGTAAACCAATAATCTTTCATGTGTAATGTAAGTAATGTAGTATCATGTACTTTGTAACCAAATAAGTTTCATGTTCTAATGGTCAATCAAGTATTGTATATAAAACAATCAATTGTTATGTACCATGTATATTGTAAACAACTAAGTTTCATGTATTATGTGTTCAAGCTCGTAGCATATGTATTGCAAATAAACAGGTTTCATGGGTTACGTGATCAATCCAGTAAATTGTGATTTGCACATAAACTAGTTTCATGTATTATGTGATCGTGCTGTGTATCTTGTGAATGTGCATATGTAAGTTATTGAATTTCGTTTGTGACATATACTAACGAGTTTTGCATGTGATCGAATGTTGCGGAGAAGCGTGTTGTTTGGCGTTTGTAAAAAAATGTGGTGGTTAGATTCTAGTTCTTTAAGTCTCGTTGAGGTTTGTAGAGAAGGCAAGTGAAATGTATCTAGGAGGTTTTGAAAACACTCAGGGAAATGTGTTTACAAATAACTGATCTTTGTTTGAAAATAGGAAATTGTAAATTGTTCTTGGTTGTAGATGTATAGAGTAATGAAACTATTCAGTTAAATAGTCTAAATAAATAGATAGTTTATAGGAAAAATATTTTTAATTTAAATTTTTAATTACTAATAAGAGAATATTTTTAAGAGGAATTATTGGCTAAGCTAGTAGTCGTATATTAATTTAGCCAGGGTTTAGAAATAATTACTTTAATGGGAAAAATCATAATTATTTATCAATTTGCAGTACTGCTTTTATAAGATAGGTCGTATTAAGTTTCCTTATAAGGTGAAAAGGTTTATGGGAAAATTTATATTTCTGATACTCTCTAAAAGTTTGATAAACATTTGGTTTGAAAATAACGAGGTTGTTTAAATCTAATAGGATGATTTGTTTATGAGGGAGATTGCCGGTAGTGTACCAAATCGTGCTGAAAGAAAAGGGTGATACTTGGAAAATTTTGATGAAAATATGATGGGTGTAATTCACACTTACTTGTCAAATCAATGAATAATAACCTTAGAGTTGGCATATATAAAATTTGTTAAATGCTGAAGCGTTAAACATTATTCAAAACATAGGGGAATGGTTCTTAAACTGAAAATTTAAAGACAATAAAATAGGAATTTCTGCTAACGTCTCTGGTAGTTTCCCACTAGAAGGAAAATGATCACCAAGACGAGCACCGCTATGGTCAATCGGGTAGCCGATCTGGCTTCAGCTCTAGCTATTTCCATGTGATTCTCTAGTATTTCTTTTTCGAGGATGGAGATTAACTCCTTTTGATACCCTAATTGGTTTGCTAGGTTATCCATTCTTTGTCCTTGCTAGTCGTACATCATCTCTTGCTCCATCATTTGCCTCTCGAACTCTGAAGTCCTCACATATTGGTGAACGTCATCGATTGGAATTCCCATAGCACTAGTGGGTGCCATGGTACGCCTTACCCAAGGGTTAGGATGGTATGGGTCGGGCACCAGATACGGGTCTCTTAGTGGGGGTGATCTAGGTGTTCGAAGTCTTGGGCCGGTGTTCCTAGCCCAATCTGCCCTTACATCAAACCTTGGCATGGCAGCTGGGAGTGGTGGTGACCTATACACGGGTGATCTGCTGTCTTCTTCCCAATCAGATTCTGCTCCGGGACGGTATACTGGGGAGGGAGGAGAGTAGGAGTCCATACCTAGCAAGAAAATAAATGGAAAGGTTGTAAGCGATAATAAAATACTGGGTGTCAAATATAGGAGTTCTCATAGGTTTAGAGTTTGACTAGTCATAACACCGAGTCTTCACAATAGTATTTTAGGAGTACACTTGACCTATAAGTAGTGTATCCTTGAGGAGAATTCTCAGGAAAGTGGGGTGGGTCACTAGGACACACTTAAGTACCCTGTCTTTCCTTGGCCAGAATTCCTCATGGGCCTACACACTCTTCCAGCCATCATGTACAAATAACACTATTGTTGGACTCATGGTTAGGATGAGAATTGTTGTGGACTGGGCTTTGAGGCGCGAAAGTGAGGTTTATTTATTTCAGCGGGCTTCTTCTTCATGGAGGGTAAGTGGGCTTCTAGTTTATTATTAATGGGCTTTAGGCCCAATAGTTTAGATTTAGATCACAAGAGGTGATGACATTATATGTGTGAGATTAAGAATGTATGAAGAACTATGTGTATAAGTGTGTGTTGAAACTTAGGATAGCACTTAAATGAATCAAATTGTTAGCATGTAGATAACAATGAACATAAGCACAAAAGTTAGTGAGTAGTGTGGCACATACACTATTAAATATTGTATCATGTAGTGTAATTACTTAGTATAACAAGTAAAATATTCACATAAGAAGTAATCATGTAACATGTAATAGCATGGCATAGTATGGGTGTCCTAAGGTTATAGTCTAGGTCAAGAGTGTCTAATAACCTAATTCCCTATAACCAAGGCTCTGATACCAATCTGTCACACCCCAACCGACGGCGAAAACGTCGGGGCGGGAAATGTAGATTGTTCATGAGCTCAAGGTTGACTAAGTTGTAATATATTAATCATTAAATTCATTTCCATTCAAACAAAAATAGCAAAATTCAACAAGTACATAAATGAAAATACAAATTGTTCTTTGAATTTAAATTAACTAAGTCTAAACTTAAGTGTAGCATGTCTTGATCAAACTCACACATTAGCACCTGAAACATTAATAAAATAAGGTCAACAAAAAAGTTGGTGAGCATACACAGGTTTGTATATAGATAGCATATAGATTTTGAATAAACAAATCCTTACATAACATGATAAAATAAGGAATTTATGGAGATCAGCTATTGTGTAACCAAGTACAATCAAACCTTTGTAACTAGCATGCAAAATTGTGTTGTCGGTAACAATCACCCCAATCTGGGTGGGTTTGTTAGACTCAATAGATCTATCATTGTTTACCGTCGGCTTGAATATTAATGATTGCACACAAATTGCACACAAAAGTTAGCACACCTAGCACTCAGGCATAAAGCTCAAATTGCACACATGAATGTAAATAGGATTTGTATTTGTGTAGTTTGTGTAAATGTAAGCAATAGTTTGTATAGTGTTCATGTTCCACCCCAAAAATGTAAAAGAGTAAAAGGGGCTATGTAATACTCACATGTATTAGTTGTGTAGATAACATGAGCAATAGGTAGCACAAATGCTTTTGCAAATCTCAGAGTTAACCTAGAGTGAATGTATGAATTCGAATTAACAATATGCACGAAGTCTAAAGCAAGATCTATTGTTCAACGAGCTGTGATGTGGGTAGATTTGTACAAGAAGTTGTGGTAATTCATGATAACGATGTGGATAAATTGATGTTTGTTCTTGAATAAAAATGTAGGTTCAAAGCTTATAATAATTGTCTTAGGCTTTATGTTTAAATAATTTAAATAAATAAATTCTTTTTATTTATTTAACTACTAATATAATAGTGTACCTTAAATGGGTAGTGAAAATATATATATTAGTTTATATATATTTAGGGAAACTGTAGTTTAAACCCTAAGTAAGTCTTTAATGTAAAAGCATAATTAATTTAAATAAATAAATCATTTTTATTTATTCATAAAAAAATAATGTGTTTCTATAAAGAAACCAAAGAAATATATGAGAATTAATATATATTTGTTTATATAAATCCTAAACCCTAAAATAAAATGATTTATAGTGAAACGTTTTATGAAGTTACTTTAAAATGATAAAGTATTTTATACAAATCTTGTCACAATTTTTATAATATTGGGTATTTTGAGTGTTTTGTTTTGTAATTAAATAATTTAATTTAAAATAAACTTTTAATGATTTTTATTTAAAAAAAATGAGATTTTAACTAATTTAAATTATAAAACCAATTGTTTCTTATTTAAAATGGTACTAAACAATTTCAAAAGGTATATGATTTATAAATTAAGTTTTATAAAATAATTATTGTTGTTAAAACTGTCCAAAAAGAAGGATACAGACCACCCGGTTCGAACGCGGGTGGTTTCTGTGTGTAACACGAATTACCACTGGAACTAGAGGGCTAATGTTGATAATAGACCGGGCCGCAATGGATTTATCATAAGCTAGAATGGAGGTCGGGTCTGGTATCACAAATAATAAAAAAGGACCAGGTTTGTGGGTTTAGAACCCGCGACCCGGTGTTTATGGGTCGTGCATCTTAACCAGTGGGACTTGGCGACTGCCTTGATGAGTTTCAATTCGATTAATCCTTTAACGACAAAACCCGAGGACCCTTTCTACCCCAAATCGTAAATGTAAACTCTAGCTCTTAAATTTATTCGTTTAGACAATTAATTGACCTCGGAACCATAGGGCTTTCATTCCTGGAATCAAAACGTTCTTAAAGGTGTAAGAATTACCTGGAATGATTACGCAGAGGGAGAGCTCGAGTTGATGCGTAGGTTCAAGTGAAATCGGCTGAGATCGCATTCCTGGTATGAATTAATGCAGGTTGGAGGGCACAGGGAGCATAAGGAAGGTGTGGCGATGCTGTTTGATTCCAGAATGAGGTTTAATTCCATACGAAATGCATGAAATCATTCGGTTTTGAGGGAAAACGGTTACGAGATGATTATGGTTTCAATACCCTTGATTTCCATTAAATTGAATTATGATTCGTGCTGGAACGCGTTCGTGTAACGTGTATGCGTGATTCACGGGATTGATTGAGTTTAATTTCTGGATTTGGAACCTAATTGATGAGGGTTTGACTTTGATAAGTCAAACGTATTCAAATTCAAATTAAGTCGCGTGATTTGACGAGATTATATGGTAATAGAGCTTGTTACAGGTTGATAATTGAATTTGGTAATCATGGAAAATCCCTAACAACCGAAACTGCTCGATGTTAGCTTCGAATTGCAAGACTTTGAAGTTGTTTGACCTTAGAGGTCAAAGTAGAAAAAAAAAATCAAGTTTGAGGTTAAAGGGGTTAAATCTCAAGGGTGAGGGTTCAAATGGTTGGGGGGTTCAAACTTGTTTATTTAAATTGCAAATGTATGTATGTACACATACGAATCGATTTTTGTAAATTAAATTGTTATAACTCTTAGATAACCAAACTTTGAAATATTTAAGTGTAATTATATAAACCTATAAATTAGTTTCTCTTTTTATATCCCTTGTAAAACTAATTGTATAATTTTAACATATATGTATACATATTTTATTTACTAACATTAAATATGTATATATACTTTTACTTATGAACACATATACATTTATACACCTAACTATTTATAATATTTTCTCTTGATTTGCTTATTATAACAATATACACATATATCTATATATATACACATATATGTGTTATATACGTATACAACTAGACAGTAATATGAAAAAAATAAAGATGAAACTTTGAATTTGATTTGTATTGGAAAATTAATTAATGTAACATATGGCGTTAGACAAATACGGGATTGAAACGGTTGGTTATTGGACACAAAATAAAATATGGTCTGAAAGATCATGGATGTTACAATTTTCCCAATTTACATAATCTTTGTACGAACATTGTACGTTGAAGAAATGCATATTGTTGTCTATTTTAATCAACTTGAGGTGGGTAGTGTGTTGTTCATATTATCTTTCCACCTAGTTGTTGGATTAGTGCACCTTAATCAGAAGCTAGTTCAATAATAAACTTGAGGTGGGTAGTGTGTGACTCTTTGGATCGTACCTCGATAGCAACACTGATATTAATGATGATCGAACATCTAATATCCAACAATCTCCCACTTGGATGATTCATCGATTAATCGGATCAACGTAGACAGTGGTGGACGCCTAGCTGCATCTCACTGCCCCTAGCAAGGTATGACTTATTTATAATCGTCAAATAATTCCTTGTGTCCAAGTAACCACTACTTAACCAAGTACAATAGTCATGGCATAAAGTGTCACACCCCCAGATTTATTCACTTAATGAATAAATAAATAAATACAGGTTGCAACGATTGGTTCATTACACGATAGCGGAAGCGGTAATTGTGATTTCTAAGACTTGATTACATATACAATTACTAAAACTAAGTAATACAATGATCTAAGTTCTTCTAGATCAACGATAGACTTGAGACTTGATATTCTACGTCCTTCCAGCTACTAGGAATTGATCCAACATAGCTAGCCTATTCCAACCGTGCCATGGCTATGAATTACCTGAAAAACATACTTAAAAATGTCAACACAAAGGTTGGTGAGTTCACAGGTTTGATTGTTGCAATGTAAAGTGATTTTCCTTGAAAACATTGATATTGTGTACATGGCCATAATATGAAACTGTTTTCCTTGAAAACATTGAAAATATGTACACGGGTTTAATTTAAGGTTGTTTTCCTAGAAAACATGTGATGACTCCATAGTCATAAAACGAGTAGTTTTCCCAATGAAAACAAGTGATGACTTCATCGTCATAAAACGAGTAGTTTTCCCAATGAAAACATTGATATTGTGTACATGGCCATAATATGAAACTGTTTTCCTTGAAAACATTGATAAAAACATTTCCACATAAACGAATGGCAAAACCATTGGTGTATAAGTGATTGGCAGATCCATCTGCACGAAAACGTTTCAATGAATATGATAAACAAAACAAGTAATGTTTGACCCATTTGTAAACTAGCTAAGAATACAAATAATATGTACATACATGAGGCATAACCAAACCAAGACCAGGTGTTTTGCCCCTCACTCGTACCTCACGAGCAATATTAGAACACTATGCGGTCATTTGGCCAGAGGGACCCATGGTTAGCACGACTAACCATGACCGGGGGTGTCAGACCCAATAGTACTATCCATAGATTCCTAGGCTAATCCATAGCTAATGGTTATAAATATGATGGTCAGGGGACTTTATGAGCTCCAAATGTATCAACTCATGCAAACATAAAGGTCGGGTCTTGTTTTCTTGTTATCATATAAAAATAGTTATAAGTATGTTCTTCCCCCAAATTATACAAAACAGTAAAAAGGGGCCGTGAAACTCACCTTGAGTTTGCGTATGCTTGCAATGATAATTGTTCTAGTCAAACTTGACTATTCGTACCCTAATTACAAAAAGGGTAATTCGTGTTATGATCGAATGTCTCATATGCAAATTGTTCACCGACTTAGCAAATCTGATTGATTTTGTTTAAATATCTTTTTAGTTTTTCAACAGTTGTTTCGTTATAAAATAGTTCTAAGTTACTGCCCCATGGGACTGATGAACAGGTATCGAAACTACCTAGTATCGATTGAACAGGACATATGTCGAAACTACCTAGTTTCGATTGAGTAAACTGGGTATCGAAACTACCTAGTTTCGATTGGCAAGAAGAGTATCGAAACTACCTAGTTTCGATTGGGCAATAGGTATCGAAACTACATAGTTTCGATTGAGTAAACAGGTATCGAAACTATAGTTTCGATTACTGAACTTTTGATTGACAGAATCAGTCCTGCATATTTTTATGTTTTAAATCTTGAATTTGACACACTTTTCTTGTTATCTTACTTGCGTTCGAACGATTTGTAGGTTTAGCTACGGTTTTAAAGAAAATAATATGGATAATATTGAGTTTTTACCTCTAAACAGAGATGATGATTTTTGAGAGAAACAGAGAAGATGATCTTGACTTCGCTTGGTTAGAAATCTTTGAGAAAATCCTTGAAACTCCTTAGAACACCAACGATGGGAAATTCTACTGCTTGAAGCAGGAGAATGGTAAATATGTGTGGTGTAGGTGCCGTAAGAAATGAGAGAGATAAAAGGAATTATGAGAATTTGATTGAGGGGGTATGGTTTATATCTGAGTTCTCACTAATAAGGTATGGGTTTCTCTCTGAAACTTGTTTAAGAAAGTCAAGGAGTTGGGGGGGGGGGTCTTCTCTGGCTTCGGCCGAGAAAGTCAAGGGTGGGTTAGGTTAAATAAATCAAATAATTAGGTTTAAGTGTAACCTAGTATTGATTAGAGTTTTTAAATGGTAAACAAATTCGGTTTGGGTTTCTCACGGTATTATAATTTTAACAAGTTTATGGCTTGTTAAAGAAAATATTGACATCTTGGGTTGTATAATTCGTTGAGGTGGTTATTTGTAGGTATGAGTACCTAAAGGTGGCGCTACATAGTAATGTCTTCGAAAAGTCCATTATTTTATTTTTACGTATATTAAATGATTTAGTCTTAAAAATAAATTATAGTTCAACGTAAATTTTGTGTAATATATATATATATTTTTCTGGTTATTTAATTTAACCACTAGTGTTCGTATTTAGTCGGGTTATCCTGGTACGTGAACCGGTAACTCCTAGAATTACCAAATATGAAATGAGACCATGTACGGTTTTTGTTAGACCTTAATGTCCTTGTTTGTGAAATTAAGTAAATCACGAAAACTAATATAATATAAACTCGTTTATATCATGTACGGATAATGACCTGAAATGTCGGGTGTCACATTCTCCCTATGTTAAAAGAATTTCGTCCCGAAATTCAATTCGTGCCATCTTGAACTGGTGTATCCTAAAACAAGGAGGGGTATTTTGTTTTCATTTGATCCTCTCGTTCTCATGTATACTCAGGACCACGTTTTGAGTTCCAACGTACTTTAACTAGTTTGATTCGACTACGTCTCAACCTTTGAACTTTCCAATCTGAAATCTCAATCGGTTCCTCGATGAAATGGAGTTTATCATCAATGTGAATTTCATTATGCGGTATGATCAAAGTCTCGTCTGACAAACACTTTTTGAGATTAGACACATGAAATGTATCGTGTACATTGCTTAGTTCTTGCGGTAGCTTGAGCTTGTAGGCTACAGGGTCAACCCTAGTCAAAATTTCAAATGGTTCAACGTACCTAGGGTTAAGCTTGCCACGGTTGCCAAATCTTGCAACTCCTTTCCAAGATGAGACCTTTAACATGACTTTGTCTCCCACTTGGAATTTTAATGGCTTTCGTCTGTTGCTAGCACAACTCTTTTTCGTCTATCTTAAGTGGCTTTCAGACGATCTTTTATTTTGACGATCTTGTCAGTGGTTTCCTAGCCAATATCAGGACCAGTCAAATGCATTTCGCCAATCTCCGCCCAACATAGCGATGAGTGAAACTTACAACCATACAAAGCCTCAACGGAGTGGCTTTAATGCTGGTATGGTAGTTTTTATTATATGAAAACTCGACCAACGGTGGTGAGTATCCCTATTTCCTCCGGAATCGATTACACACGCACGGAGCACATCTTTTAAAGTTTGGATGGTCCTTTTACTTTGACCGTTCATCTGGGGATGATATGCAGTGCTCATGCAAAGGCGTATGCCCAAGGCTTCTTGTACAGACTGCCAGGTTCTTGACATGAATCGACTGTCCCTTTTAGTGAAAATGGAAACTGGCATACCATGCCTAGCCTTAATTCCCTTAATATTTAGCCTTGCACGCTTCTTACTTTTATCTGTCTCCTTTATTGGTAGGGAATGCGCGGATTTCGTCAAACGACTGACGATTACCATATAGTATCATAGTCGCTAGGTGTTCTGGGTGGATTTGAAATGAAATCCATGGAATTCTCTTCCCCTTCCCATTGATAAATATGAGTTTGTTGTGGTCACTCGGGTGATTCCTAACATTCTACTTGTACTGCCAAGTATCTCCTAGCATAGATAGCTATTTCTTCTCTCATGTTTGGCCACATAATGGAGTTCCTAGGGGTCCTTATACGTTTCATTCGATTCTGGATGAACGGAGTACTTGGGCTTATGGACTTCATCCATAACCTCCCACATAGGCTACCGATAC
The DNA here is from genome assembly GCA_023525975.1 of Smallanthus sonchifolius. Taxonomy (NCBI): domain Eukaryota; kingdom Viridiplantae; phylum Streptophyta; class Magnoliopsida; order Asterales; family Asteraceae; genus Smallanthus; species Smallanthus sonchifolius. The sequence continues at coordinate 93,937,085 of CM042021.1, read as the reverse complement.
CTGGTACCCAAATTATATCTGTATCATCCAACTTAGGCTTCCATTGTTTGATTCCATTTACTTGGTAGTCGGTATTCGAAAGCAAAGTGAATACTTCCCTGACTAACGACATTAAACGTGCAAGAATCCCTTTATTTGATTACCCTTAATATGGTAGGATTATGTGATGCTCATTCCGAATGGTGCCTGCGAATCTTGAGTGTATGTTGACACATACTCTCTATTCGTCTACGCACTATAGGTCTTATGAAAGAATTACTCGACGAGGTGTCTAAGTTTTTGTTGTACATTGGGTTGTAATGAAACACTATGAGAATGAAACCTTATGTTTGTCCCTCTTATGCTTTTCGAAAGCATTTTCCCTGACTAAGACCATTCTCTTATTTCAGGTTTCATGTTTTCTAGGATTTTCCTCTCCATGTGCTTTCATGGAGCTAAGATTTGATGTTCCTTGGGAGCTCTTATTTGTGAACTTCGAGTCTAATCACCACTTTACCCCTTTGCTCGCACTACCTTTCGAGGCAGACTAGCCTTTGGGTTGTAGCGTCTTGATATGTAAACTCATGTCTCGACTACCATACCTTCAAAGTATGTAAGCCATACGAAGTTCGATGTTTGTTTGGAATATTCATATTCTGTCTATGTGAGGAAATGAATAGTGATACTGTGAGAATGGTCTCATCGAATTAGTGCTTTCCTCAAAATGGGCTATGGGCTTGTCAACCCATTAAGTTGGCTGAGATGTTTTGGGAGTTTTACAATTGCCATCTTGTAGTCATTCAGTGTATCTGCACTTCCTTAGGGTTTGAATGGTACTTTGGGGACATACCATTACGTATTCCACTCATTCAGGTTATGGCCTCAAAATCCTTAGCACAAGGATACACTTGAGGTAATGAGTGTTGAACATCGAGACTTTTGTATTCTAACTGAGCATGCTCCAGGTATCATTTCTTAACAATAGATGCTCTAGAGCTTCCCAACTATAGAAAACTAGGAGTGAAAGATGCAATCACACCTCTCTTCTAGGCTAAATTTGGGATCCATCCAACAAGATGAACTTTGGGGGAGTGCGAGTACAAAAGAGTAATAAATTATTCTTCTCAACTCTTTGTGGACAGTGGTCTGTTGTGAATAGCTCGAGCTTACGCCCCTTATGCATAAGCTAATGAGATTAGCATGAAATTATGCATTTGGGACTCCTTTAAGAGTTTTGCATGTCCTTTTCCGGTTAGTGCGACAATAGCCGTTAGTCCACACTTAGGTTTCTTTGGCATTCGCTTGAGCATCAACCCCGGCTTATCCATTACCGAGAGAATAGTTAGACTTAAAGGTATATTGAATGTCAATGGCTGCGAGAGCAACCCTGTTTGACCGATATTCTGAAATGTCAGATTAGCTACTTGTCTCACATAGAGCTTCCACAATACCTCATAGGTACTATGTGTATGCGGGTCAGAAATATTTTCTGCCCCATTACCGAAGTTAGTGCCTGGCACTCCTGACGAAAATTTCAAGTATATGTGAGACTAAATTGTACGATGGATCTTGAGATTATGCTATAATCTCCCACAATAATTATGCAATTATTGTAAGCGTGGGTTGTGGTAATGCTAAATTTAGAGCTATCTTGACCAGTAGAATCTCAAAGAATGAATGTGCGAATTCCTTCGCCGTTCAGGATTTACTAAGGATTTGTTGAATTCAATTTGAATTTCTCTCGTTCCTCCAAAACTAGGAGAATGCTTTGTGAGCACCTAATTGAGAAGTCTGATTTGTTAAGATTCAATCCTTAATCAATTGACTGAGAACATGGTTTGATCATTAGCTTAGACAGCAAGACTCACTAAAGTTCCCATGCACTGCAAATTATCATTACGTGTGCACCCGTAATGATAATTTACTTTGCATGATCCCAGTAGTGTTCCCTCTATCCCCAGCTTTTAAATCAATGGGATTTGAAATGTTCATTAGATTGTGTTTGCACACTTGTGCAGGAGTGTGTATTGTTCTATCGGATTACTCTTGATTATGAGTACCAATACCCATGAGTCTGCCGAATCTGGCTATTACCGGATGAGGTTAACGGTAGAGAGGCACCACCAGTGCTCTCAAGAATAAAATGTGTATGGAAGTCAGGCACTATGTGTAGGGCAGAGATCCTCAAATTAGTGTCGAGCAACTCATGCTCCAAGTATGTATGTACGTATGGATCCACATAATCCTGATGAATGTCTAGGTCTCCTGACCCATGGAGTTCTCCCCCGTTTAGTCCTGCTTATCCACCTTGGATTCCCTTCGGTCCGGGCAATCCCGTCTGCCACATCTCATGGCGAAAGTCTATTCGTTCGATCCGGCAACTCATGAATTAGAGTATTCATACCGCAAATACGTTAGAGAGGTAGCCGCCTCCATGGCTGGAGTAGTTGTGGTGCAGGTATAGGTACAGATTCTGGTACGGATTCAGCACGTTGTGATACCAAGATCGGTAACTGACGATTGCCGTCGTCGTCGTCCAAGCTCAGCTCGTAACTCGATCTTATAAGGTTGCAGTATGCTGAGTACCCGTTATTCTTGACTCGTAATCCGAACAGTAACATGTTATGGGTGTTTATTATTTCCACATTATTGTACGTGTTTAAGTGTTCACTACATGTGCCATGTAATTGTATTAGTCTAGCTAATGGTACTCTAGTGTAACTCCATACACTAATAGTCTACACAAATTGTTCGGCAACGGTTGGAATTCCTATGCTCAAGTCTTGGGTGTTTTTAGTGTGTTGCAAGTCTTAGAAATCTTGGTCCCTAAATGAGTCCGGTTAGAGCCTAGGTATCACTAAGGAAACCTAATTCGCTAAAACCATTGCTCTGATACCAATCTGTCACACCCCCAGATTTATTCACTTAATGAATAAATAAATAAATACAGGTTGCAACGATTGGTTCATTACACGATAGCGGAAGCGGTAATTGTGATTTCTAAGACTTGATTACATATACAATTACTAAAACTAAGTAATACAATGATCTAAGTTCTTCTAGATCAACGATAGACTTGAGACTTGATATTCTACGTCCTTCCAGCTACTAGGAATTGATCCAACATAGCTAGCCTATTCCAACCGTGCCATGGCTATGAATTACCTGAAAAACATACTTAAAAATGTCAACACAAAGGTTGGTGAGTTCACAGGTTTGATTGTTGCAATGTAAAGTGATTTTCCTTGAAAACATTGATATTGTGTACATGGCCATAATATGAAACTGTTTTCCTTGAAAACATTGAAAATATGTACACGGGTTTAATTTAAGGTTGTTTTCCTAGAAAACATGTGATGACTCCATAGTCATAAAACGAGTAGTTTTCCCAATGAAAACAAGTGATGACTTCATAGTCATAAACGAGTAGTTTTCCCAATGAAAACATTGATATTGTGTACATGGCCATAATATGAAACTGTTTTCCTTGAAAACATTGATAAAAACATTTCCACATAAACGAATGGCAAAACCATTGGTGTATAAGTGATTGGCAGATCCATCTGCACGAAAACGTTTCAATGAATATGATAAACAAAACAAGTAATGTTTGACCCATTTGTAAACTAGCTAAGAATACAAATAATATGTACATACATGAGGCATAACCAAACCAAGACCAGGTGTTTTGCCCCTCACTCGTACCTCACGAGCAATATTAGAACACTATGCGGTCATTTGGCCAGAGGGACCCATGGTTAGCACGACTAACCATGACCGGGGGTGTCAGACCCAATAGTACTATCCATAGATTCCTAGGCTAATCCATAGCTAATGGTTATAAATATGATGGCCAGGGGACTTTATGAGCTCCAAATGTATCAACTCATGCAAACATAAAGGTCGGGTCTTGTTTTCTTGTTATCATATAAAAATAGTTATAAGTATGTTCTTCCCCCAAATTATACAAAACAGTAAAAAGGGGCCGTGAAACTCACCTTGAGTTTGCGTATGCTTGCAATGATAATTGTTCTAGTCAAACTTGACTATTCGTACCCGAATTACAAAAAGGGTAATTCGTGTTATGACCGAATGTCTCACTAATAAGGTATGGGTTTCTCTCTGAAACTTGTTTAAGAAAGTCAAGGAGTTAGGGGGGGGTCTTCTCTGGCTTCGGCCAAGAAAGTCAAGGGTGGGTTGGGTTAAATAAATCAAATAATTAGGTTTAAGTGTAACCTAGTATTGATTAGAGTTTTTAAATGGTAAACAAATTCGGTTTGGGTTTCTCACGGTATTATAATTTTAACAAGTTTATGGCTTGTTAAAGAAAATAATGACATCTTGGGTTGTATAATTCGTTGAGGTGATTACTTGTAGGTATGAGTACCTAAAGGTGGCGCTACATAGTAATGTCTTCGAAAAGTCCATTATTTTATTTTTACGTATATTATATGATTTAGTCTTAAAAATAAATTATAGTTCAACGTAAATTTTGTGTAATATATATATATATATATATATATATATATATATATATATATTTTTCTGGTTATTTAATTTAACCACTAGTGTTCGTATTTAGTCGGGTTATCCTGGTACGTGAACCGGTAACTCCTAGAATTACCAAATATGAAATGAGACCATGTACGGTTTTTGTTAGACCTTAATGTCCTTGTTTGTGAAATTAAGTAAATCACGAAAACTAATATAATATAAACTCGTTTATATCATGTACGGATATTGACCTGAAATGTCGGGTGTCACATAAAGTATCTATGTATCCTTTCTGTTTAAGTCACTCATTGGAGATGCGACATGTATTCAAGTCACTTTTCATATATGGTTCAAATATTCTTGTTCTCGTTCTCCAATTCAAGAATGGTCTAAACAAACTACTCTTTAGTTTGTGCGTGGCCACGCGATTTATACCAGTTTGAATCAACGAGGGTGCCAGAATGTCCAACTCCTAATCAAAGGAGAAGCGATTTCCTTTGCTCACGTACAACTCCCACTTAACTTCAGATTTATTCCTAATCATACCCTTATTACTGCCTATTAAGGTACATCATTAGATAAGATTAAAGAACAACCTTTAGTCAGAGTTAGTTCTAGTATGTACCTCGGGTCGAGGATCGATAGATCTTACCATATTCAAAACTTCTCAAGACCTTGATCCATGAAGATAGTTTGGAACGAGTTACGTCCAATAATCATTCCCTAATGATTATCTGTGAATATGACATCCAACTATTTGGACTTTCATTCACAATGAACCAATAATCCAATTCACAATAGTCTTTCATTCAGATTGATTCCCATGAATCTGATCGACTACGGACATTTAGAATACAATATCCAAGGATTTCTAAAACATACAAAATATCGAACATTGAAACAACTATTTATAATGCATTTAACAATTAAATCAATATAAGGCACTAATGTTTCTATATATAGTTCGAAAACACCCGATACTAACATACAAATCAAAACTCAAGTCCAGCCAGTCTAAGACCTATCAACATGCTCCTCATATACAGATTGAGGTATAGGTTTAGCGAATGGGTCAGCTAGATATTGATTCATGTGAATTTTGTTTTACTATGATGTCTCTAAGTTTCATGATCCAATGAATGAAACTTATGATGGAAAAAAATCTTTTGGAACTCATTTCCAACTATCAGAAGTTATCTGAACTCTTTCAGAACACTGTCTTCTGATGTTTCCAAGTCACAACATCTCATGTTGTGTTATTGTTACTGATGAAACTTTTCATTAGATAACACTGATATATCTTGTGGTGTATTCATTTAATCATTCTTAATGATCGTCCTTTGGTGTTTATATCTTAACTCTTAAGATAGTATTATTTGACTGACAAGTAGTCACAACTCTTATGAACTTATTATAAGAACCTTTTCTTGATAGTCAAAGTTAGTACTCTTGGTATCTTATCTGATAAGATAGCAGTCACAATACTTGATGAATATCACCAATTTAGGCTTCTCAGGCATGATCCTTTGTCCTGTCACAGTTGAATTTCAAAGTTCTTTCATCATATGAAGGTATTGAAATAGCTTTTTATTTTTAGATGAAACCACATGAACACTTTCATCTTCATCTTATCCTAATGTTATTAAGGATCACAGATAATGTTAGCAGTTTGTCTTTATAGATATGTCACACAAAGCATTAACACAATTTTACTAATGTCAATAGATTGCTATGATTCTTACTTTAGAATCTTTCCTTTATATATCTTATATATGGATGCAGTCAATACTATTTTGAAATTCATTTCTAAAGATACTTTATCTTTCAATGACATGTTTAAACTAGTAATTTTAGCAATGTATCACTATACATTCTATGATAACACTTATCATCCCTTTTGTGTTGTTCCATGTATCTCCATACATTCCTCTTGATAACGTGTCTTTACACATTTCCTTGCCATAGGTACTTACTCCCACTGGCCTTTGCATCTATCATATTGAATCTTCTTTGAATTGATCTTTATCAATTTTAAAGATTCAGTAGTCTCGGACATATTCAGACTTTCATACTTTCCTTGAAGCTACTTTATTACAAGAACATCCTTGTATTCATAATACATGTCATTTTGATCAGTTTGTTCAACTTGTTCAAAACTTGTAATATGTTTCCTCTTAAAGAAACTCGGAATCAACTTTTGATAATATGTCGGGCTTCTAGTATGAACGATCCATTTGTTGTTTCCAAAAACAACTTTTACATCTTGATGAATCTCATTCATGTTGTAGTCTGATCAAATCTTATTGTCATAGTATGGATTGTTGTCTAGGTTATCATTGAGTAATTTACTATAGAATCTCATTCTTTCATCACATGATTTCAATTGCCTATTCTAAAAGATCTCACCTTTTGCTTATGATAAACTTTCATATATCTTTAAGGATCTCATCCTTGCATGTATATATGAATTTTGTATTTATGCAAATGAATAATACCATTTATTCAGAACTTTAAACAACATTTGCTTCTTGTTCAAGAACCAGGTATATTACGGTCATGAACAGTTTCAATCTTATGATAAAGTTTGAAGACTTATTAAGGTGGTATACGAAACTCTTTTGTGTAGCAGTTCATAACATCCTATCCTTAATTGTTCATAGGATTCTTCCTATATTTTCATATCTCATATGAGTTATTATACCTATTCTGAATGAACCTCACGGTTCAAGGCTAGTGATTTAGATTATATCAATAAGGGTAGCTGTATATTTATGACTAACCACTTAGTCTTGAAGTAGTGATAACTCTTATCGCTCCTTCATATCTTATCTTATAAGATTGTTTCTAGAGAAACTTTATTGAAACTCTTTTAATTATTAAGTCATGTGTAAAAACATTATATCTCATATATATCTTTTACAAGACTTAATTAATTTCACGGTTTCTATTAGATCTAATCTAATGCAACATTTATTAGACCTGAATAACATGTCTCACATGTCTTTATATTTCATGGCGGATAGATGGTATTAAATTCTCAATTCATAGTTAGGCAATAGTCATAATGCGAAAAAGATTTAAAATAAGTCATACTTAAAATAATCAAGCAATATTCAAAATAAAATAAATCCGGAATATAAATTTGTTCTAAAACAAATAAACGTAACATCATCCGATGGTGTAATCAAATCTTGAAAGTAATCTTCAACCTTTATCCGTCTTCCTGTTCTTCTTTCTTTCCTTCTTTTCTTTCATTTCTGCAAAATAGCAAGTTTTGCATGCATGTTAAAAGTCTAACTTTTAAGTGTCAAAGAAACAATGAAAAAATTGCCAAGATACCTGGAGTATATGCATTGAAGCATTCTCTAGCAATAGCAGCTTCGGGCATCTCTCTTACACGGCATCTGGGTTTAGAGAGGTGCGTCTTGGTCTCACCAATAGCTTTGCCCTTATCCCCGGTTTTGACAGTATCATCCGGTACTGTAACATCCCGAAAATAGTAAATAAGTAAATAATAATACGATGGAGATTTATACGACATAAAACGAAATAAGAACGGATGGACTTGGGCTCGACTCCAACGGGCCGAGGGAATCCCAGGTATAAAAAGGGGCAAGACAGCCCATTTGACCATTTCACCTCCATTTCACCAATTCTAGAGAGAGAAAGGGAGCCCGAGTCTAGAGAGAGAAAGTCGACGGATCGTCACGAGATTTAAGGAGCACGTTACTACTGAGATCGTGAGCAAAACCTCTGGATCAGAATTCCAATCCAGGTAATGATTCGATCATAATATGAGTCTTTGTTCATTTTGGGGTTTCTCGAGTTTTAGCTAAATAGGTGATGTTTTTACGGATGAAACTTGATAATAAGCTTAGAAATAGAATCTAGAATGAAAACCGCACGTTTTGATCAAAGAAAATTGTAAGATTAGCATGATCGGATTAACATGCAAGAATTCCGAAATTTTGGTCCAAGAACCAGGTACTGCGTACTTACCAAGTGCGCAGGAAGGAATCCCTGCGTACTTACTAAGTGCGCAGGCAGCAGTCCCTGCGTACTTACCAAGTACGCAGGAGGAAGACTCCTGCGCACTTGCCAAGTGCGCATGAGCAAGTCCCTGCGCACTTACACAGGTTGGTTAAGTAAAGTCAGTAAGTTTAGAATGATTAAACCATTAGAGTCGGGGTTGGGTCTAATGTGTATTTAACTACCTAATCCAGATCGGAAGTGACGCTGTTGGGCCTTTGTTTAGGACAACCTAGAGTAGCTCATCAGGTGAGTTCTATGTGCCCCCTTTCTATGCTATGTGCAAATAATTTATAAATGTTTTGGGGCTGAAGTGTATACACTAAATGAATAAATGCTATAAGTGTCAATGTGATCATACGTATATATATGTATATATAAATACTTATATATGTGAAAATGAATTATGAATAAAGAATGAAGCGTATGATATAAAGAAAGAATGAAAGAAGGATATAACGTAAAAGAATGAAATCTTGCTTTATATTACATATATATTGCATGTTATGAATGAATGTAAACGTTATAAACCCTTCTATGACAACGGCTACTTCGGTAGACGGACGACCACGCGACTATTTTGCAACCGGGACGAAAACGTACCTACGTAAGATAGGACGTATGAAAAGGTAAAAATGGACGGTCGAAGCAATTGCCTTAACTAATGTAGAACGGTTGCATACATAATGGTCACGTGGGAAACGGATGCCCTAGGGCAGACGGATTTAATGTTATGACGGACTACGACGGTAGGACGGTTAAGAGCGGACGAACAAAAGTTGCCGGACGGATTTAATGTTATGACGGACGGTTTTCTAGAGCCGGACGGTTATGAGAAGGGCTACGACGGTAGCTCTGACTGCGATGTCTTCGTGACATTCGCGACAAGTATGATGGGTTGATCTCCCTTAAGATTATGGCTAATATGTGTTCTCCCAAAGAAAGTATGTATGTACATATGTATATACCCTCAATGAATGTTATGTGAGAACAGTAAAGTAAATAATATTTAAAAGTATGAATATACATGTATACATTATATTCAGGATAAGATAAATATTATGTATGATTGTCTTTAAACTAGAACTCACCAGCGTTAGCTGACTTTTAGTATACATTTCAGGTAAGAAAGGAAAGGGTCGTGCGAAGGCGTGAAGGTTACCTGGCACAAGACTAACATCCCACTTTTGTTTGTTAAGAATATGTTATGCTTTTATTTGTAAAGACTTCCGCTGTTTTGATTATGTAATTGAATGACGAATGTTTTAATTTAAGTTCCGTATTTATGACTATGTTTATGAGTAAATCCAACAAGTGAGGTCACCCGGTTTAGGGGCCTTACAAGTTGGTATCAGAGCAATAGTTTGAGAGATTCAGACATCCCTAAATGTCTGGACTCAAACTGATAATGGGACCAACGCACGGATGTCAGTACGGGTAGCCAACGCCAACGCCAAAACAAGTAAGTAAGTATCAATGTCAATATATATAACTCAGGATAGATGTCTTAGCATAGGACACATGCCTTAGTTACCAATATCACTACTGATATGAATAATTACACATAGGACATAAGATGGTAGACAATTTGAGCACACGAGTACAGTAAAGGATTAATAATAACACGTAGCTACTGTTATCAATCTTTTACTGTGTAAATGTGTCTCGATTTGTCATCCGTCGTATGTACTCACCATAAAGAGTGAAAGAGATGTTAGCCTAATACTACGAAATGCGCACAAATTATAAGAACAGTGAGATCCAGGTGATGTGAATCACAAACAATGAGCAAGAGTTCGATAAACACAAAGAAAGAAAGATGACAGAATATCAACGGTCCGAGTAGACTAGTAACGAATATTCATGAATGACTTCCTTCAACAAGGAGTTTAGGAAGGGAAGAAGGATACATGGATTAGGCACTGTTTATAGAAGACATTTAAATTATGAAGCATTATAAGACGAGTCAGAAATTCACAAGTAAGGTAAGTTGGCAATTACGTCAGGATCCACGTAATTGTAAATTTACATGTGCTTGTGCATACTGATGAACCTTATCGTGTGGATTAATACACATGTCACCAAAAACAATTTAATCACTCCAACCAAGACTATGAGATTAGTCACCTAAGTAATGGCGGTTGTAACGAATTAGCAAGACGAATGATGGCAACAACGACACACCAAATGTGGAATGAGAAGGAATGGAACCCTAAATGAAGCTTACTGAATTTGAGTGACACGAAGAAACAAGTTTAGAAAGATTGACGAAACCTGGTCCGGAACCTGATGCAACAGTGATGGAAGTAGTAAATCAATCAAACACAAAGAAATGGAAAGATTGCACTAGAGAGGATTAGTATGAGGATGATGAGAGGACCTATCAAGCCCCAAATAGAAGGTTGCTTCGCATGGCAACCCGCGAACGACGAAGACCAAGTATGTAGAATTTGAGGAACTCAGCACTTGTTTGTTTCGAATTGGGAAAGTGACTACCAAGGATTAGACGTTAAGTATGAGACATGAGTGCTACATATGTCAGACAAGCACCCATTTAGAGAACTGCTTTTGAACAGGAATTGTCTATGCTTAACACAAACACCATATGATGAATAAACATTGGTCTACTGTCGAAGTATGCAAGAGTATGAATGAAATAACCACACGAGTATATGTCCAAGAAATATATGAGTGCACGAATACACCAATGGCATCTCTCCATGCAAAATACAACCCTAGATAAACTACTATGAGCATTCGCTGAAACGGGAAGATAGATATACCAACGACAACAAATGACTAGAACCGTGATGTTAATTAGGGCGAGCAGGCAAAACCAAATAAAACCAGATCCAACCCAAGGATAGTTGTTCAGGATGGATGTGAAAGGCAAGCCCAATGGTGTGAAGTAAGGCGTAAGTGGAAGCAAGGACTCAAGACGAGTCAGAAAACACTCTACGATGATTAAGTCAAGTCAAGAGCACGTGAGACTACTGAAATTGAAAGGCCAATAAGGAACCTAATGAGAGCAGAAAGGAAAGGAATAAATCGAGTATCACCACACGTGCCAACTAATTAAACAAACCTATGAATGAAATTATAAAAGAATCGCATACGAAAACTGTTAACGGTCACGAAAAGTTAGAAAATGTATATTTTTGGTCACAAGGGATGCCAACCCTTAAGACCATCCAGTGATATGAAGTAAGAGTGGTACGTAATAGACTAATGATGAGAAATGTGAAACCATGATGAGTATGTTTTAAAGAAAGACAAGAAGGGAGTTACGTGTATAGGAATATGAATGTAAAGATCGTATACCTAGTGTTCCGTCTGAATGAATACCTTCCCAAAAAGTTTAGTATGATAAAGTAAGGCTTCATATGGTTCCTTCGGGAACGCAACAGTATAGTCCCTACGGGAACAAAACGATAAGGTTCCTTCGGGAACGAAATGATATGGTTCCTTCGGGAACGAGATAATAGAATTCATTCGGGAACGACATGGTATGTTCTTTCGAGAACGAATACACCAAGGATAATTTATGAAGTACATGTAATAACCGAAGCGACTTAGAAAGAGAATGATAACAACTACCTAGAGCACAGAGTAGGCAATTTAAACAAGATACTAGGATATCTAAGGGACGCTCCTAAGTGTTGAAGAGAGTTCATGGCCCGCTCAGCATAACTAATCCACGCAAATGCTTGGTGGATTCGAGTTAAGCCCACCCACGAGAGGTACATCAGATTAAAGTAAGTTATACCATTCAATACAGCATCCGAAGAAACCATAATAAAGGAGAAGAGGTAGTAGTAACGTGTAAACCCTAACTACACGCAATTCACCTGTGGCATCGAATGTTTATATTATTTTCATGAATCAGAACAAGTGAGTTACAGAAACTTAAGAGACAACCTAGTCATGACGGACAGATTTATAATCATGTATAAGAGACATCCCAAATCTATTTCTACTTAAAACACGAGACCCGTTTAGGACTTAGGTTGTCAAGGAACAAAAAGAGAAGGTGTTAGACTTTAATAAACAAAATGTATCAAGACTTGAAGAAAGAGTACCGGTGGCCTGGCATGAAGAATGATGTGACTGAGTACGTGAACAAGTGCCTAACGTGTTCACTAGTTAAGGCCGAGCACTAGAAACCATGTGGTAAAATGCAACCTTTACCTATACTAGAATGCAAGTGGGAAGAGATCACAATGGACTTCATTACCAAGCTACCGCGAACAGCTAAAGGCAATGATACCATTTGGGTGATCGTCGACCGTTTGACGAAAAGTGCTCACTTCTTGCCAATACGTGAGGCTTCTTCGTCGGAAAGACTAGCAGAAGTATTTATAAAGGAAATTGTGAGTAGACATGGTATGCCACTGTCGATTGTGTCCGACAGGGATACTAGATTCACCTCAAGGTTTTGGAAGAAATTCAATGAAGCGATGGGAACCAGACTGAACGTCAGCACCGCTTACCACCCTCAAACCGATGGTCAATCTGAAAGGACCATTCAGACCTTGGAGGACATGCTCCGGGCCTGTATCATTGACTTCGGTGGGAGCTGGGACAGCCATCTACCATTGGCAGAATTTTCATATAACAACAGCTATCACTCAACTATTGACATGCCGCCATTTGAAATGTTGTATGGGAGGAAATGTAGGACCCCGGTTTGTTGGGGGGAAATTGGACAAAAGGATTTTGCAAGTCTCGAAGTGGTCAAAGCTACTTCCGAGAAATTTGACCAAATCAAGTCTCGAATGAAAGCCGCAAAGGACAGACAGAAATCATACGCGGACAAGAGAAGAAGGGATTTAGAGTTTCAAGTAGGGGACATGGTACTGTTAAAGGTATCACCGTGGAAAGGAATCATCCGATTCAGGAAGCGTGGCAAACTGAGTCCAAGGTTTGTCGGACCTTTCAAGATTTTAGCAAGAGTGGGTCAAGTTGCTTACAGACTCGACCAACCCGTTGAGCTTAATGGAATACACCCTACGTTCCACGTGTCTGACCTACGCAAGTGCCTAGCCGATGACACAACTCACATACCTTACGACGAGATCGAGGTGGATAACAACCTAAATTACATAGAGGAACCAATAGCCATCCTTGACCGAGCTGAGAAACGACTACGCAACAAGTCGATACCGTTAGTCAAGATACAATGGAAACACAGAAAAGGGTCGGAAGCTACATGGGAAAAAGAAGACGAGATGAGGGAACTATACCCTCAATTGTTTGACGTATAAACTGTTTCGAGAACGAAACCTCTTTAAGGAGGGTAGACTTGTAACATCCCGAAAATAGTAAATAAGTAAATAATAATACGATGGAGATTTATACGACATAAAACGAAATAAGAACGGATGGACTTGGGCTCGACTCCAACGGGCCGAGGGAAGCCCAGGTATAAAAAGGGGCAAGACAGCCCATTTGACCATTTCACCTCCATTTCACCAATTCTAGAGAGAGAAAGGGAGCCCGAGTCTAGAGAGAGAAAGTCGACGGATCGTCACGAGATTTAAGGAGCACGTTACTACTGAGATCGTGAGCAAAACCTCTGGATCAGAATTCCAATCCAGGTAATGATTCGATCATAATATGAGTCTTTGTTCATTTTGGGGTTTCTCGAGTTTTAGCTAAATAGGTGATGTTTTTACGGATGAAACTTGATAATAAGCTTAGAAATAGAATCTAGAATGAAAACCGCACGTTTTGATCAAAGAAAATTGTAAGATTAGCATGATCGGATTAACATGCAAGAATTCCGAAATTTTGGTCCAAGAACCAGGTACTGCGTACTTACCAAGTGCGCAGGAAGGAATCCCTGCGTACTTACTAAGTGCGCAGGCAGCAGTCCCTGCGTACTTACCAAGTACGCAGGAGGAAGACTCCTGCGCACTTGCCAAGTGCGCATGAGCAAGTCCCTGCGCACTTACTAAGTGCGCAGGCAGCAGACAGCAGGCCACAGGTTGGTTAAGTAAAGTCAGTAAGTTTAGAATGATTAAACCATTAGAGTCGGGGTTGGGTCTAATGTGTATTTAACTACCTAATCCAGATCGGAAGTGACGCTGTTGGGCCTTTGTTTAGGACAACCTAGAGTAGCTCATCAGGTGAGTTCTATGTGCCCCCTTTCTATGCTATGTGCAAATAATTTATAAATGTTTTGGGGCTGAAGTGTATACACTAAATGAATAAATGCTATAAGTGTCAATGTGATCATACGTATATATATGTATATATAAATACTTATATATGTGAAAATGAATTATGAATAAAGAATGAAGCGTATGATATAAAGAAAGAATGAAAGAAGGATATAACGTAAAAGAATGAAATCTTGCTTTATATTACATATATATTGCATGTTATGAATGAATGTAAACGTTATAAACCCTTCTATGACAATGGCTACTTCGGTAGACGGACGACCACGCGACTATTTTGCAACCGGGACGAAAACGTACCTACGTAAGATAGGACGTATGAAAAGGTAAAAATGGACGGTCGAAGCAATTGCCTTAACTAATGTAGAACGGTTGCATACATAATGGTCACGTGGGAAACGGATGCCCTAGGGCAGACGGATTTAATGTTATGACGGACTACGACGGTAGGACGGTTAAGAGCGGACGGACAAAAGTTACCGGACGGATTTAATGTTATGACGGACGGTTTTCTAGAGCCGGACGGTTATGAGAAGGGCTACGACGGTAGCTCTGACTGCGATGTCTTCGTGACATTCGCGACAAGTATGATGGGTTGATCTCCCTTAAGATTATGGCCAATATGTGTTCTCCCAAAGAAAGTATGTATGTACATATGTATATACCCTCAATGAATGTTATGTGAGAACAGTAAAGTAAAGAATATTTAAAAGTATGAATATACATGTATACATTATATTCAGGATAAGATAAATATTATGTATGATTGTCTTTAAACTAGAACTCACCAGCGTTAGCTGACTTTTAGTATACATTTCAGGTAAGAAAGGAAAGGGTCGTGCGAAGGCGTGAAGGTTACCTGGCACAAGACTGACATCCCACTTTTGTTTGTTAAGAATATGTTATGCTTTTATTTGTAAAGACTTCCGCTGTTTTGATTATGTAATTGAATGACGAATGTTTTAATTTAAGTTCAGTATTTATGACTATGTTTATGAGTAAATCCAACAAGTGAGGTCACCCGGTTTAGGGGCCTTACAGGTACCTCTTTGCTTGTGAAGGACAAGTGAAGCCCATCATTGAATATAGCTCGAATGATGTTGTCACTAGGGTAAACCCCGGTCCTCTCAAGCTGGTCAAGAAAGCATGTCATGCTCAAAGCATCCTCGGGTTCCATCTTGGCAAACCAATAGATGAAATCCATCACTTCATCATAATGACTAATGTCACACCCCAACCGACGGCGGAAACGTCGGGGCGAGACATGTAGACTGTTCATGAGCACAAGGTTGACTAGATTTCAATATTTTAATCATCAAATTTAACTTCAAATAATTCAACACAACCAAATTCAAACAAGTACATAAACGAAATACATAATAGTCTTTATTTAAATTTAACTAAGTCCAAAGCCTATGTGTAACATGCCTTGATCAAACTCACTCATTAGCACCTGAAACGTGAATAAAATAAAGTCAACTAAGAAGTTGGTGAGCATACACATGTTTGTATATAGATAGCATATAGATTATGAATAAACAAATTCTTACATAACATGATAAAATAAGACATTTATGGAGAGCAGCTATTGTGTAACCAAGTGCAATCAAACCTTTGTAACTAGCATGCAAAATTGTGTTGTCGGTAACAATCACCCCAATCTGGGTGGGTTTGTCAGACTCAATAGATCTATCATTGTTTACCGTCGGCTTGAATAGTTAATGATTGCACATAAATTGTTCACAAAAGTTAGCACACATAGCATTCACGCATAAAGCTCAAATTTGCACACATGAATGTAAAGAGGATTTGTACTTGGTAGTTTGTGTAAATGTAAGCAATAGTTTGTATAGAGTTCATGTTTCACC
Source organism: Smallanthus sonchifolius (assembly GCA_023525975.1). Taxonomy (NCBI): domain Eukaryota; kingdom Viridiplantae; phylum Streptophyta; class Magnoliopsida; order Asterales; family Asteraceae; genus Smallanthus; species Smallanthus sonchifolius. The sequence goes on along the minus strand of CM042021.1, from coordinate 93,920,533 downwards.
CCAAAAGTGTAAAAGAGTAAAAGAGTAAAAGGGGCTATGCAATACTCACATGATTCAAAAGGCGTAGCTAACACGAGAGACTAGATAGTAACGAGATCCTTGTAATGCACAACGTTAACCTAGAGTGTAATATGTAATGAATTAATAGTGTGCACAATAGTGTATGTCTATGTCTAGGGTCGAATTGGATGTGTGTTCAAAGAGTTGGAGTTGTAGGCGTTAAGTTTTGTTAAGTATAACCTAAATAAACAATCTTTGTTTAAATATAGATGAAATAAATAATTGATACTTTATTTATTTTTTTATAAAAATATGTACTTAGTCTTTTAGTGATAAAAATGTATCGGGCGTTTTATATTAAATATAAATTTAGTAAATAACATTTGTTAATATATTTTTATAAATATGTGTAAATGGGTTGTATAAATAATATCTAGGTGTAGGGTTTAATAATAAGTATAAATTAAATTTTGTAGGTTTAAATAAATAACTTCTATTTATTTTTGAATAGGAATTTGATCTTTTTAAACAAGGTTAAGATAAATCTTTATAAAATCAATTATTTTTATTTGAAAATTCATTTGAAATGCTTATTGTTTTTTTTTAAATATAAAATTTAGTATTCTGCCAAGATTTTCTCACACAAACGACCGTGCCTGGGACAAGGCACGATCGTGCTAGGACCACGGGAGCGACCGTGCTGGTTAGGGCGCGACCGTGTTGATCAAACAGAAAACATAACTAAGCTGTTCACTAGGCACGACCTTGTCTTAGTCAGGCACGACCGTGTCTAGGGTTCTGAGGCACGACCGAGTCTAGCCAAGAGGAACGACCGAGTCTGAGTGTGTGAGACACGACCGCGCTGGGATTAGCACTACCGTGTCTATTCCAATTCAGGAACGGATTGACTAATTCTTATAATGTTAATGTTGGAAATCATAGGGCTTTCATCCATTAGGTTATTACGAGTCTATTGGTATAGATTGATTGTATTTAAAACATGTCCAGAACCGGATTCGATTAAACCATTTTTGAATGAAACATAGATCCGGGTTCGTGTTAATTTCCATATTGTAAGACCAAATTAAGTTGGGGATTTTGATCTATAGACTAAATCGATTGAGTATGAGATTTCAATTACCCGGAAGACGATGAATCGATAGCGTACGGTAGGAACGAGTTCCGGCGGTGACGGGTTTGGTTTCCAGCGTCTTCTGCTGCAATTCCGGCTGCTTCAATGTTTTCGGGAGTTTCAGAGGGGTTCGATGGAGTGTTTGCTTTGGAGGATTTCAATTCAGAATAGACGAATTGTGGTTCAAATGAAAGAATTTCGGTTTTTTTTAGACTAATCGAATTTCTTGGAGTTATTGGATGTAATTGTGGACATTATGCGATTAATTGTTTTCGTTACTGGTAATGATGTGTATATCGGTTACGAACTCAAACGATCCTGCGTTTAAAACTGTATTTACGTTTCAATTGACGCGAGGCGCGACCGTTCCAAAGCAAGGCGCGCGACCGTGCCAAAGCACTTGACGCGACCGTGCCAGAATGAGGCGCGACCGTGCCTATTATGGTTTCTTGTTAATTTATAAAATCAGTCCTTGCAAATTTCGATTTTGATAGATTTATATAAGTATAAACTTATTTAGAATTTTAATAGGATATACCCGTGTAAAATTTGCGGATTTGCATTGGAACATAGTATTTAATTGTTGGTATGAATAAAACAAGTCAGTGTACTAGAATTGGGTTTAAAATGTATCACATTGAACTGAAGTACAGATAATGAAAATCAGAAATGTTACAACTAAGTAGACGCTTTTCCCATTTATAGTCATCAAATACGTCATCAATAGTAATATCTATGACCAGGTGATCGTCTACGGGAATGCACGCTTTATCGAGGTCTGCCACTGTCTTCCTCATGATCATAGCACGTCTCGGATTTTCCAAGGCAATGTCTCTAATGTGTGACATTAAAGAGTGAGAAGGATCCTTGTTGTAATCTTGATGGAATATTTCCTTCAAGTTACGGATCATGTCATAAGCAGTCAAGCGCTGGAGCGATTCTCTAATCTCAGGGCTAACATATACAAGCATAAAGTTTGATATAGCATTGGTATCATCCTTAAGTTTGTTCCAAGCATTTAGAACAAACTCGCTAGCATCCTCAGGTGGCTGCTTAGGTAAGGGGAACTTAAGAACATGTAATTTCTTGTTGAATCTAAGGATGTTCTTCAGATTGTAGTCCGAGGTCAAGAAATTTGTTCCATTGAGTTTAACGTTAAGGATGTTGTTAAGACGCTCTAGAATAACCACATCAGCAGATTGAGACATCTACAAAAATTCAAATAAGGTTTAGTATTTTCATGCTTATATTTCCTAATTAAATTAATGACACAAGGACAAAAATATATATAATTAGGAATGAGATCCCGGTTCACCATGTCTTAGTAAATGGCTGAGCACTCTCCACTGGCATAGATAGATAGGTAGGTATGAAAATACCAATTGTGTCGACTACACAATTCTCGGTTTGAGGGGCATGACGAGCAAGGTCAAGCTTTGGATACGTTTCCCTCAACTACGCCCACTTAGACGACTTAAGTGATATTTGTCCTTCAATTGTGACCGTAGACCCGGCCTAAGTGACTCAGGAAACGCGGTTCTACATTCAACCAAAACCGTAGGGCCGGATGCAAGATAATTCACTAACACCGGGGGTTCGGATAGAATAGTTGAAGTGTTACAATTTAGGGTGGCGCAGAAATATCGATTTTAAATTGGGATTTCATTAATGTTTAAAATTACCGGTTAAGGGTTAAAAACATTTTGGGCGACGAGGAGCATGAGCCAAGTCGTGCAATTTTAAGTAAACCAAGTTTACTATATATAAGTTCGTGAAGCGCTTTCAACACTCGACACGGTCCAATTTTAAATACCTTACTTATAATCTAAATTGGTCGTTAGTCGCGAACTTAATTTTAAACTAATTAACATTTAACTAATTTAATAATTTTTTAAATAAAAAATTTAAATTTAAAAACTTGTGTATTTTTAAATAAAAACCGTTTTATTTAATTACCTTTTCGAGAAGTTTTAAACCTTTTAATATTCTCGTTGTTTTATAAGATCGTGTTAAACGTTTATAAAATACTTGTAGTTTAAATTATTATCCTAAATAATTTTAGCAACCACAAAATATAACAAACACCGAGCCACTAGTAAGGTTGTCCGGTTTCGTTCGAGCCATCAAACGAAAACCGAACCGGTCTAAGGGATGACAAATAATAAATAAACTTGTCGTGTCCCACTTAGTCCAAAATCTCTATCTTCAAATCCCGTCCTTGTCAAACTCCGGTCTTTAAGTCTTCGTCTTGTTAGGTTTACAATATATATATATGTAACATCCCAAAAATAATAAAACGAATAAATATAGCAAGACCGGTGATTTAGTTGGAATATTTAAATAAAAAGGGAGCGGGCCTAGGCCCGGCTTCAATGGGCCGAGGGAAGCCCATGCGCATAAGAGGCAAGGCAGCCCTCTTCCCTGCTCATTTCCCCAACTCACGCAGCTTTTAGAGAGAGAGAGGAGAGCTCGGGTCTAGAGAGAGAAAGTGACGGATCAACTTGGGAATTCAGGAGAACGTTGCTGCTGTTCCCGTGAGCAAAACCTCCGAATCAGAATTTCAATCCAGGTAACGATTCGATCACATTATGAGTTTTTGTTCGTTTTGGGAAGTTTCGGGTTTTGGCTAAAAGATAACGATTTTACGGATGAAACTTGAAAGTGATCTTAGGTATAGCATCTAGAATGAAAAACGAACGTTTTGATCAAAGAAAATTTAGATATCGACATGACCAGATTCGCATGCAGAACATTCGGATTTTTGGGAAGGCGATAAGTGCAGGTCCATCGAAACTACTTAGTTTCGATATGTGCAGGTCCATCGAAACTACTTAGTTTCGATATGTGCAGACCTATCGAAACTACCCAGTTTCGATATATGCAGACCCAATCGAAACTACTATAGTTTCGATATGAGCCCCCGATCCGAAGCTAAGATAATACACAAGTTACTTATCGAAACTACCTATCGAAACTACCTATCGAAACTACCAAGTTTCGACAGGAACAACCTATCGAAACTACCAAGTTTCGATATAAGCTAATCAATCAAAACTACTAGGTTCAAGCATAGTAATGTCTAGTGTCATCTAGGAGCACTACCTTATGTATATGACTTTATTATACAGATCGTGAGTGACATTAGTGAAGCTCAGTAGCCAGCTAAGTGTATTACAGAAACTACTCATCAGGTGAGTTCTATGTGCCCCCTTCTGTGTTATGTGCAAATGATTTATAAATGTTTTGGGGCTGAAGTGTATACACTAAATGAATAAACGATATCAATGTCAATGTGATCATACGTGATATATTAAGGTATATGTGTAGATACATATGAAAAAGGAAGTATGAATATTAAATAAAGAACGAAACGTATGTTTACAAAGAATGAATGAAAGAATGACATAACGTAAATGAATGAAATCTTGCTTTATAAATATATATTGCATGTTATGAATGTATGTATACGTTATGGACGGAAACGAAGCTAACGACTACTACGGTAGACGGACGACCACTTGACTATTATGCAGCCAGAAACAGTAAGTCTAGAAAGGTAGACTAAAGAAAGGCCACTACGGTGGAGTAAGTCGCTATGTCAATAATTCGGCTGTATAATTAGTTCAAGTGGGAAACGGATGCCTTATGGCAGACGGGCGATTATGTCGGACGGCCGAAGGGTGGCCGGACCAAAAGTTAAGGCGGACGGTTTCTAGGACCGGACGAGTAAAAGGGCTACGACGGTAGCTCAAGGGCGTATATCTTTGTGATATACGCAGTAAATGACGGGTTGATCACCCATATGTGTATGACCAATAAATGGTAAAGAAAGTAAAGGTGAATGCATATCCATGTAATCACATAAGAATGTTGAAGAAGGAATGTAAAGAAAAGAAAAGGGTGAATGCATATATATATATGTAATCACAAAAATAAAGAAAAGAAAGATGAAAGAAAAGAAAAAGTTATGAATACGTATTTATATGAATGACCTTATAATAATTCATACTTATAAAGTAAAGATAAGAATGTTTATATCTAATCGTATTAAACTAGAACTCACCAGCGTTAGCTGACTTTTAGTATACATTTCAGGTAACAAAGGCAAGGGTCGTGCGAAGGCGTGAAGGCTGCCCGGCATGTGACTGACATCCCACCTTATGTTTTGATTAGACAATGGTTAATGTTTTGAATGTTAAGACTTCCGCTGTAATATACTTAAATGTTGAATGTTTCCGCTGTGTTTGAATGTTTTTAATTAAAAGTTCAGTAATTAATGACTATGTTTATGAGTAAATCCAACAAGTGAGGTTACCCGGTTTTGGGGCCTTACAAGTTGGTATCAGAGCAATAGTTTGAGAGATTCAGACATCCTTAAATGTCTGGACTCAAACTGATAATGGGACCAACGCATGGATGTCAGTACGGGTAGCCAACGCCAACGCTAGCACGGTAAGTAAGTAATAAAGTTAATGCTCTTGCATAAGAATAGATACCATAACTTAGAACAAATAGATGTTAATGCCATGACTGATTTGAAGAGTTTTGAACCCGAAAGGCAATGTAAATTAGTAATCACAAATCGGTCACTGTAATGAAGAATTTGACTTGCTCGTACTGTTCGAAACTACGATCTGAAGAAATGACATTGATGTATTCCCTCTTTAACTATCAGGAAATTAAGAGCTATGGCTGGTGGAGGAAGAACAGGACCTCGTGGTGGTCGTACTGGCCGACGGGGTAGACCTCCGTTGAACCAAAGAATCGAAGAAGAAGAGAGTGTGCACGCAGAGCACACCGAAAGTGTGCACGAAACAGAAGTGACCCCAGTTAAGGACGACAGTCCAGGGCCGATACAGTTGGAACCTGAAGTCAGGGATGCTATTGCCCGTGAAGTTGTGCTCACTTTGAGGAAGGTATTGCCTGATCTACTATCCGAGGCAATAAAGAAAAGTAAAGAGGAAGATGAAGGGGACAAGGAAGAGAAAGTATATGATAGCGATGGGGATGAAATAAAGATAGGATCGAGCAACCGTGGGTGTACTTACAAAGGCTTTAAGGACGGAGACCCACCCAAGTTCTATGGGAGCAAGGATTCAGTGGTAACACTTGAATGGATTGAGAGGATGAATGCGGTAATCAACATCAGCGAGTGTCGACCAGACCAGGCTGTTAAATACGTTGCTCACTCTTTCACCAACGAAGCACTAAGTTGGTGGAGGAATATTCAGAGAACTAAGTCCCCAAATGCTATAAACAGAATGACATGGGACGACTTGAAGAAGCTGATCATCCAAAAGTTCTGTCCACAGAACGAAATTGATCGAGTGGAAAATGAATTCCTAAACCTCAAGGCTGGAAACAAGACGAACCGCCAGTACACTTCGAGATTCAATGAGCTAGCTCAACTAGTCCCCCACCTGGTAGAAACTGAAGACCGGTTGATCAAGTACTATGTTAAGGGGCTGCCACAACGGGTCCGTGTTCATGTAAAAGCTAACCTACCCTCGACCTTCGAGTCGGTAGTAAATCTGAGCGGAATCATCTACGATGACTACGCCAATGAGGACCCGGCACCTGAGACACAAAAGAGAAAATGGGAGAACCCGTCCAGAGGCACCGGAAGAGGGAACGTAACAGCTGAAACTAAGAAGCCAAGATTTGATGAATATGAAACTTGCAAGAAATGTGGAAGGCAACATATTGGCGAGTGTCGAGTCGGCACCACCACATGCTATAAGTGCGGGAAGCCGGGGCACTTCTCCCGGGAATGTATAAGAAACGTCAAGTGTCAAGTATGTGGACTTTTGGGACATCTGACAAAGAACTGCAGGAAGGCCGGCCAATCTGGTTCGGGAAAAGATAGGGAGTAAGAACCGCAAAAGGCAAGGACTCGTGCCTATGCCTTGACCGAGGAAGAAGCAAGAGGAAACCCTGATGTTGTGTCAGGTACGTTCCTAGTAAATGATGAAAATGCTGCTATTTTATTTGACTCTGGTGCTAGTAAAAGCTTCATATCAACTGTATTTAGTCGTAAGCTGGATTGCACTATCAACACCATAGTAAAGGCCTTTAGCGTACAAACTGCCGTGGGTAAAAATTCGGCAGTGTTCCAAGTTACAGAGGATTGTATCAAAGAAATAGAGGGTCATAAGTTTCCTTCTAGGTTGTTCCTTCTCACCTTAGGAGGATTCGATATAGTATTGGGTATGGATTGGCTAGCTGCCAATGAAGCTCAAATCATATGTAAACGTAAAAGAATACACCTCAAAGCTCCAAGCGGCAGTCCAATTACGGTTTATGGGGATTGGAATTGCACTATGCCGAACGTCATCTCGATGATTAAGGCCGAAAGTTACATGAGGCGCTGTTGCGAAGCTTATCTGGTGTATGTTATTGATGATAGAATGGAAACGAAAGAACTCAAGAATGTACCCGTGGTGTGCAAATTTCCGGAAGTATTCCCTGAAGATCTACCTGGGTTGCCACCCGATCGGGAAATAGAATTTCAGATTGACTTACTGCCAGGAGCAGAGTCCGTTGCCAAAGCCCCCTACCGATTGGCTCCGTCAGAAATGAAAGAATTGATGTCTCAACTAGAGGAACTAACCGAAAAAGGATTTATTAGACCGAGCATCTCACCATGGGGCGCTTCGGTACTATTTGTAAAGAAGAAGGACGGCAGCATGCGCATGTGCATTGACTACCGCGAACTGAACAAGAGAACAGTAAAGAACAAATACCCACTGCCCAGGATAGACAACCTTTTTGATCAACTACAAGGTGCGAGTTGGTTCTCAAAGATCGATCTTAGGTCGGGTTACCATCAGTTGAAAGTAAGAGAGGAAGACGTACCAAAGACCGCGTTCCGCACGCGTTATGGGCATTATGAGTTTCTCGTGATGTCCTTCGGATTAACTAACGCACCAGCAGCGTTCATGGATTTGATGAATAGAGTATGTCGACCCATGTTGGATCGATCTGTGATAGTTTTTATAGACGACATACTGGTATATTCGAAAAACGAGGGTGATCACCACTGTCACCTAAGGGAGGTTCTGGAGGTGCTAAAGCAGGAAAAGTTGTACGCAAAATTCTCCAAATGCGCGTTCTGGCTTAGGGAAGTCCAATTCCTAGGTCATGTAATAAACCCAAACGGCATCATGGTGGATCCTGCAAAGATCGAGACAGTAAAGGAATGGAACATCCCAAAGACACCAACAGAGATACGAAGTTTTCTAGGATTGGCAGGCTACTATCGAAGGTTCATTCAAGATTTCTCAAGAATTGCCTCGCCACTAACCAAACTGACACGGAAGGAAGTAAAGTATGAATGGGGTCCAACCCAAAACAACGCGTTTGAGGAACTTAAGACACGATTAACTCAAGCTCCAGTCTTAACACTACCTGAGGGAAATGAAGACTTGGTAGTCTACTCTGACGCTTCAGGGCAAGGTTTAGGGTGCGTACTCATGCAAAGAGGAAAGGTAATTGCTTATGCATCGCGGCAACTAAAGATTCACGAGGTTAACTACCCAACACACGATCTAGAATTAGCAGCAGTAGTTTTCGCGTTGAAAATATGGAGGCACTATCTGTATGGAGTTAAATGCACCATTTACTCCGATCACAAAAGCCTGAAGTACTTTTTCGAACGAAATGAATTATACATGAGACAAAGAAGGTGGTTAGAGCTACTGAAAGACTATGACTGTGAGATATTGTACCATCCGGGCAAGGCAAACGTAGTGGCCGACGCCTTAAGTAGAAAGGAAGAATCGGCACCTATCCGGATCAAAGCGTGTCAGCTGATTTTAACACCAGATTGGATGGGTGAAATAGCAAAAGCACAAGATGAAGCGATGTTAGAAAGAAATGTGAAACGGGAAAGAATAGTAGGACAACAAGGGAACTTGGATGCAAATGCATACGGTGTACGAACTAGGTTTGGCCGGATATGGATACCTAAGATTGGTGAGCTTAGGGCCAAAATACTCGATGAGGCCCATAAGTCTCGCTATTCTATCCACCCCGGGACAAACAAAATGTATCAAGACTTGAAGAAAGAATACTGGTGGCCTGGCATGAAGAATGATGTGACAGAATACGTGAGCAAGTGCCTAACGTGTTCTCTAGTTAAGGCCGAGCACCAGAAACCATGCGGTAAAATGCAACCTTTACCAATACCAGAATGGAAGTGGGAAGAGATCACAATGGACTTCATTACCAAGCTACCGCGAACAGCTAAAGGCAATGATTCCATTTGGGTGATCGTCGACCGCTTGACAAAGAGTGCTCACTTCTTGCCAATACGAAAAACTTCTTCTTCTGAAAAGCTAGCAGAAACATTTATCAAGGAAATTGTAAGTAGACATGGTATGCCACTATCGATCGTGTCTGACAGGGATACTAGATTCACATCAAGGTTTTGGAAGAAGTTCAATGAAGCGATGGGCACTAGGTTGAACATCAGCACCGCTTACCACCCTCAAACCGATGGACAATCGGAAAGGACCATTCAGACCTTGGAGGACATGCTCCGGGCCTGTATCATTGACTTCGGTAGGAGTTGGGACAGCCACCTACCATTGGCAGAATTTTCATATAACAACAGCTATCACTCAACAATTGACATGCCGCCATTTGAAATGTTGTATGGGAGGAAATGTAGGACCCCGGTTTGTTGGGGGGAAATTGGACAGAAGGATTTTGCAAGTCTCGAAGTGGTCAAAGCTACTTCTGAGAAATTTGATCAAATCAAGGCTCGAATGAAAGCCGCAAAAGACAGACATAAATCATACGCGGATAAGAGAAGGAGGGATTTAGAGTTTCAAGTAGGGGACATGGTACTGTTGAAAGTATCACCATGGAAAGGAATCATCCGATTCAGGAAGCGTGGCAAACTAAGTGCAAGGTTTGTCGGACCTTTCAAGATTTTAGCAAGAGTGGGTCAAGTTGCTTACAGACTCGACCTACCCGTTGAGCTTAGTGGAATACACCCTACGTTTCACGTGTCGCACTTACGCAAGTGCCTAGCTGACGACACAGCTCACATACCTTACGACGAGATCGAAGTGGATAACAGTCTAAATTATGTAGAAGAATGTAATATCTGTACTTTTTCCGTTTACAATTTCCGGCCAATTGGCATTTATTGTAAACCCTAATTATCCATATTTAATAATATGTGAAAATTCTTAAATGAATTACTCAAACTATGTTTTAGGGCTAATATTCATGGTATTTGAATAAAGTCCCTAAACTATATAAAATAAATCTCATAAATTATCTAAGTGTAAAAAAAAATTATACTTATTTAATTTGAAAAAAAAATCCTAATGTGTTTTATTTAAATTAAAACACAAATTATATAAATTAAAATGACTTTTATAAATTTTTATGAATTTTTAAGAAATAATAAGATTTATTCCTAAATAAATCAAATAAATAAAGTTTAATTAAATAAATATTTTTAAAATAAAGTTCTATAAAAATATGTCATTTTATATCATTTTTATAGAAATAAACAATTCTTTTATAATTTAAATTTAATTTATACATTTAAATATCAAAATATATCAAATTTATTAACTAAAAACCCTATTTAACCTAACTAACTTAGTTTTTGGTTAAAACTTAACTACAAGGGCTAAACTGCCTTTCCTCAAACTTATTTTCAAGTTTAAGTTGACCGGAGTCAACTTAACAAACCTCAGGGACCAAAGTTGTAATTTTCTGTTTTAAAACCCACCCAAAAGGGATCGTGGGTTCGAAACAAGGGGAACCCGGTTTTGGGTTCTGATTATTCGAAAACGCGTTTTAAGGATTCGAATTCGAAAACTTGTAACTGCTATTCGTTTATTATCATTAAACGAGTATGATGAACTCGTTAATTCGAGGAATTGAACTCGTAACAGTTGAAAACGGCTAAAACTTTAAACCGTCTTAAACCCGTAATCAAAACTCAATAATTCACGCATTGATTGACGAATTGATGTTATAGAAACCTCGACGACACCTAATGCGTCCATTTGAAACAAATCACAACTCCTAACACCCTCTAATTCTCTCTCTCGGAATCTCAGTTCAGACGAACTGAACATCGAGTCCAGAACTTCGATCAGTTGATCTTACAGGTAATTTGATACGTCATTAAACTCGGAATTGAACGTATAACAAAAGCCCTATGGTTAATTGAGTTCCTATTATACGGATTCGTCGAATTCGAACAAACTCAGATTAGGGTTCTTGCGTTCAAACGGATTTGGGATTTTAAATTCGAAAACGTTGTTAAAAGGAACCTCTCTCCGTTTGTTTACGGGTTAGTCACTTGGCAGAGATGGCCGGGTGCGCGTATTACGAGCGAGAGGTCACGGGTTTGAGCCCGGCTAAGGCCCTCACCCGTGAACCTTTTTGGCTTAAACGAACACAAACCGGACCCAAGATCCGGGTTAAATATAACCCAAATGCACTTATAACCAGGTTAGCCACGTGGCCCAACGGTCAGGTGCACTGCCGCTGAGCCAAGTAGCCCAGGTTCGATCCGCCTTTGTGGCCGGTTCGCCCACTTTTCAACATTTTCCTATTTTTGATTTTTCTTTTTATTAAATCTTTAATCTTTAAAAATTCATAACTTTTTATTTACAACTCGAAAATGTACAAATAAATAGTCCAAATTTTTGTAATAAAATTCTCTACTGTTTTATAAAATAAAAACAGAAAACTTTCTGAGTTTATAAAATTAATTATTTAAAAGTCTAAATTTAAAGCTTGGACTATTTATTTAAAATTAGTAAATCTATTCCAAAAATTATACAAAAATTACAGAAACTTAATCTATATGTTTTTAACAAAATATTAAGTTTCTGGAACTTTTAGACATTTTTACTAATTTTTACTAATTTTTTTTTGTAATTAAATCAATGGAATTATTGATTTAATTAAACTAAAAATAAGTAAATTTTATAAAAAATTACTTATTAACAGAAAATATTTATAAAATTTATAATTTAAATTATATTTATATTCTTACTATCTTTTTGACATATTTAGTTAATTAAACACATTTATTAACTAAATTACTAAATAAGTAATTAATTAAATAATCACTTAAAATATTTTATAAAATCTGAAATTATATTTAAATTACTAAACATAATAATTTAGTAATTTAAATACTTGCACACCTTAAACTATAACCAAATTACTTTTCAAACCTTAAACTTTCCAAAATCCTAATTTCCCAAATTCGAGAACACGAACAAACCTTAGCTTATTCCTTTAAACTAAATGACTAAACTACAACTATAATAGGTTAATTGTGACCTACTTTGGATTATATCTTTGGATCAAACTTAGCTCGGAAACTACTTACAAACCATGTGAGTTTTCATGCCCCTCTTTATACATTTTATCACTTTTGGGGTGAAACATGTTCCTATATAATTACACTTACACTATTGACAAATCTCACAACTTGAAACAAATTCCCTTATGTTAGACTTGTTTAATTGCATTATGTGGCTTATTTGTTGATTACACTAGTTCATATTATTAACTGTTTCGACAGCCTATGAATGGAATTAGTGGTACCATGTGGGTTAGCTACCCCATGCATTTCTTTGATCTAGGATGCATGTAATGAATTCTGAAACTGAAAAACTGTTAACTATATGTTGGACAATCTGAATTGGATAAATCTTAAAAGAAAGGTTTAATTTGGACTGTGTGTATATACAATAAGACTATAATGTATTACTTGTCTTAGCATGGAATTTGTACTTTATCTAAACTACTATATCTATATCTACCATGATTGCTCACCAACAATTCATTTTGTTGATAACTCTTATTTTAAACATGTTTCAGGTGCACCAAGTTCAAGCAACGCTTGATTTATGTTCAACACTTAGGCTTGGACTTAGAAATTTGAAATCTGATTTTATCTTGTTTGGAACTATGTTTTGTCTTGTTTATTTGAACTATTTGTAGCCTTTGAGGCACTTTTAATATTATTGAATAAAATTATGAAATTTTAATAGTTCCAAGTGCTACGAGCAATCTGGTCACAATTCGGGTCATACTCCGACGTGTTCCGCCGCCCGGTTGGGGTGTGACAGATTGGTATCAGAGCCTTGGTTATAGGGATTTAGGTTATTAGAAATCTTTAACCTAGACTATAACTTTAGGACCCTCTTTTAGTCTTGCATGATTAGGAACTTATGTGTTTATTTGTCAAATTCTAAATCTTTAACACAAATCTTACAAATCCTCAAAATTCTAAGACTTTACCTTATATTTCCATCAATATTCTTTTATATGAAATTCTTCAATGTTTTAAAATATTTTATAAAACCCCCTAGACTTTGTAAGTCTATCCAAAGTCTCGTTAAGGTTTAAGACTTTGACAATGTTCAGAAACTCGTGCAATCTGGAAGGGTGAATGCCTGTATTCTGAGTTTCCTGTCTAGGCAAGCGTATTCGTACAAATCCAAATTACTGGACCTGTTACGCTTACCTGGGGATTCTCGGGATGAGTGTTCACTTATAGGCTAAAGCATGACTTTCTCAAATATTGTTGAAATCTTATTAACCTTGATATGTCCTAAGTAATTGTGAGGTAAAACCCAACCAACACAATTACTAACTATGTGTTTAAACTTAAGCCTATCTTTACTTTCAAAGCTTAACTCTTGAATATTATTATTCATCTCAAACTTGCATTTTACTTTATTTTCTTATAGAATGTCTGATCCCGTTGATACAAATCCGGCACTCACACAACAAATTGTTGATCGGATTGCTGCAATACTACCAGCTCTGTTTCAACATCGTGATCAAAGCTCTTCTAATAAGAACAACAACAATGCTTGCAACTTCAAATACTTTAATTCGTGTTCACCACCAAAGTATTCGGGTCATGAAGGAGCCACTGGACTACTCCAATGGTTTGAGGGCATTGAGAACACCTTCCTTAATGCTGGTGTTCCCGAGGCACTCAAGGTTCAATATGGCTCAAGCGTCTTTCAAAAGCGTGCACTAACTTGGTGGAACGGCGAGAAAACTACTCGCACCGTTCTTGTTGCTATGGCTCTTCCTTGGGCTGAATTCAAGGAACTCATGATCAATGAGTTCTGTCCTCGAAACGAAATGATGAAGATCGAGGAGGAATTTTGGACTCTCTCCCAAGATAGTGGTGACAATTCTGCTTATGTCACTCGTTTTTATGAGCTTTGTCTACTCGTTCCTCACCTAGTCGACACCTTGGCTAGGAAGATTGAGAAATTCTGCAAGGGACTCCCAATTCAAATCAGGAGTGCTGTTCTTAGTAGTAGACCTGCTACTATCGAAGAAGCTGTTCGTCTTTCAGCCACACTTACCGACACTTATGTCGATGCGGGAATCCTTCACCGCAAAGGAGGGAAGAAACCTGCTGTGGTTGCTGCTGTGACTTCTAAACCTAAACCTACTGGTAGAAACAGGAAGAGAAAGTCCAATCATAAACAAAATTATGGGACTGTTACACCTGCTCAACCTGTGAGCCAAGTAGCTCCTGCTACTACTACTACTACCTTCAGTCCAACCAAGAAGGCTTATTCGGGGAGTTATCCTCAATGTGATATTTGCAAGTCTCACCATCTTCCCAATGCACCATGTTGGGTTTGCACAAAGTGCAAAAGATTGGGACATACTCAAGATCGTTGCCGAACCCCAAGCAACACTCAATCTCAAGTGCAAGGCCATAACGTGATACAAAACACACCATCCTTAACTGTTAAGGCTTGTTTCCAATGTGGAGATCCAAGTCACTTCAAGGATAAGTGTCCATTACTGGCCAATGCAATAAAAGCTTCAATCTCTGCTTCCAAAGGCCGAGTCTACACCATTACTGCTAGTCAAGCTCAAGCCGACAACGATGTTGTCAATGGTACGTATCTGATCAATAATCAATATGCTACTATTTTGTTTGATTCTGGTGCGGATAAAAGTTTCGTGTCCTTTGACTTTGAACCAATGCTTGCTAAGACTAGAACCCAACTAGACAAAACTTATAATGTAGAAGTAGCTAACGGGAAATCCGTTAAAGTTGACTCAATCATTGCAAACAATCAACTACAACTTAACGAACATACTTTCTCTATTGACTTAACTCCTATGCAACTTGGGAGTTTCGACGTGATCGTCGGCATGGATTGGTTATCCAAACATCGTGCTGAGATCGTTTGTGCCGACAAATTCATAAAGATTCCTCTGCCGTCTGGTGAAGTACTACACGTGTATGGAGAGAAACAACCCAAAGGCTTAAAACTGATGACTATAACAAAAGCTCAGAAGTACCTCAACAAGAATTATCCAGCTTTTCTAGCTCACGTTGTGAAAGAGAAGGACAAGGGTAAACTCATGGCTGATATTCCTGTGATTAAGGACTTTGCTGAAGTATTTCCGGAAGACCTACCGGGAATTGCCCCTACACGACAAGTCGAGTTTCGTATCGACCTTGTGCCTGGTGCAACTCCTGTGGCAAGAGCACCATATCGTCTTGCACCATCTGAAATGCAAGAACTTGCTAGTCAACTTCAAGAACTCTCTGATAAAGGATTCATACGTCCTAGTTCCTCACCATGGGGAGCACCTGTCTTATTCGTCAAGAAGAAAGATGGATCTTTTAGGATGTGTATCGACTATCGGGAACTCAACAAATTGACTGTCAAGAATCGATACCCACTTCCAAGGATTGACGATTTATTTGATCAACTCCAAGGAGCTTCTATTTTCTCAAAGATCGATCTTCGTTCGGGTTATCACCAACTACGTGTTAAGGAGGAAGACATTCCCAAAACAGCTTTTAGAACTCGCTATGGACACTACGAGTTTGTTGTCATGCCATTCGGTTTGACTAACGCACCTGCCGTGTTCATGGATTTGATGAATCGTGTTTGTCGACCTTATTTGGATAAATTCGTCATTGTCTTCATTGACGATATTCTTATCTACTCAAAATCTAAGCAAGAACATGAAGAACATCTTCGTTTAGTACTTGATCTTCTTAAACAGGAACAACTTTATGCTAAATTCTCCAAATGTGAATTCTGGCTAAAGGAAGTCCAATTCCTAGGTCATGTTATTAACGAGGCTGGGATTCATGTTGATCCTGCTAAAATTGAAGCTGTAAAGAATTGGATTGCTCCTAAAACACCAACAGAAATCCGTTCTTTTCTTGGACTAGCAGGATATTATCGACGCTTTATTTCTAACTTTTCCAAGATTGCTGTTCCTCTCACTGCCCTAACTCATAAGGGTAGGATCTTTGAATGGGGACAAGAGCAAGAAGAAGCGTTCCAAACTCTTAAAGAAAAATTGTGCCATGCTCCAGTCCTATCTCTTCCCGATGGCAGCGACGACTTCGTTGTTTTCTGTGATGCTTCAAAGCAAGGACTTGGATGCGTTCTCATGCAAAGGGGTAAGGTGATTGCTTATGCCTCAAGACAACTTAAGGTTCATGAAGATAACTACACCACTCACGACCTCGAACTTGGTGCGGTCGTGTTTGCTCTCAAAATTTGGAGACATTATCTCTATGGAACCAAATGTGAAATCTTTACCGATCACAAGAGTTTGCAACATATATTCAACCAAAAAGACTTAAACATGAGACAACGTCGTTGGATGGAACTGTTAAATGATTATGATTGCGAAATCAAATATCATCCAGGGAAAGCTAACGTGGTGGCTGATGCGTTAAGTCGGAAAGAATATCCTAACATATGTTGTGCTCTTATTCAATCGGATATCGAGACCAAAATTCTTAAAGCTCAACAAACGGTTCTTTCCGAGGGCAACATGCAAAAAGAATTGGGTTGTGGAGTTGAAAAACAATTGGAGACTCGACCCAATGGGTTGCTACACTTCTTAAACCGCTTATGGGTTCCTGATCGGGATGATCTTCGTACTTTAATTTTTAACGAGTCTCACAAAACTCGTTATTCTATACACCCAGGAGCCGATAAAATGTACAAAGGCCTTCGCCAACACTATTGGTGGCCCGACATGAAGAAAGATGTTGCCGTGTACGTTTCAAAATGTCTTACTTGTTCTAAGGTCAAGATTGAACATCAACGACCTTCGGGTTTGCTTGAACAACCCGAGATTCCAATGTGGAAATGGGAGTGTATTTCCATGGATTTTATCACCAAACTTCCAAGAACACCTCGAGGATTTGATAGCATTTGGGTAATCGTGGACCGACTCACGAAATCAGCTCATTTTCTCGCAATTCGTGATGATTGGGGAGCTGAGAAGTTGGCTCAAGTTTATTTGGATGAGATCGTTCGTCTACATGGTGTTCCTCTTAATATCATATCTGATCGTGATAGTCGTTTCACTTCCCGTTTTTGGGGATCTCTACAATCGTTCATGGGTACTCAATTGAATTTGAGTATAGCTTACCATCCCCAAACTGATGGTCAAACGGAAAGAACGATTCAAACTCTTGAAGATATGTTACGTGCTTGCGTCCTTGACTTTGGAGGCAATTGGGACAAATATCTTCCACTAGCTGAGTTTTCGTATAACAACAGCTACCATGCTAGTATCGAGATGGCACCCTTCAAAGCTTTATATGGTCTCCATTGTCGTTCTCCTCTTGGCTGGGATGAGGTCGGTGAAGCACAAATCACTGGTTCCGCTCTAGTCCAAGACACCACTGATCGAATCATCCAAGTTCGCGACAATCTTCGTTTGGCTCGGGAGAGACAAAAGAAGAATGCTGATATTCGTAGAAGACCTCTTGAATTCCAAGTTGGTGACATGGTTCTTTTAAAGGTATCACCTTGGAAAGGCGTTGTCCGGTTTGGGAAGAAAGGGAAATTCACACCGCGATACGTTGGACCTTTCAAAATCATCAAACGTATCGGGAAAGTTGCTTACGAGTTGGAATTACCCGACAAGCTTAGCAATGTACATCCCACGTTTCATGTATCTAACCTCAAGAAGTGTCTTGCCGAGGGAAACCTCCAAGTTCCTCTTGACGAAGTTCACATTGACGAGTCGATGCACTTCGTGGAAAAGCCTATTGAAATCATGGATCGAGAGATCAAACAACTTAAAAGAAGCCGAATTCCGATTGTGAAAGTACGTTGGCAATCTAAACGAGGACCCGAGTTCACTTGGGAACGTGAAGATCAAATGAAGGCCAAGTACCCACACCTGTTCACAAACTCCACTACTTAATTTCGGGACGAAATTTCCTAAAGTAGGGGAGACTGTAATATCTGTACTTTTTCCGTTTACAATTTCCGGCCAATTGGCATTTATTGTAAACCCTAATTATCCATATTTAATAATATGTGAAAATTCTTAAATGAATTACTCAAACTATGTTTTAGGGCTAATATTCATGGTATTTGAATAAAGTCCCTAAACTATATAAAATAAATCTCATAAATTATCTAAGTGTAAAAAAAAAAATTATACTTATTTAATTTGAAAAAAAAATCCTAATGTGTTTTATTTAAATTAAAACACAAATTATATAAATTAAAATGACTTTTATAAATTTTTATGAATTTTTAAGAAATAATAAGATTTATTCCTAAATAAATCAAATAAATAAAGTTTAATTAAATAAATATTTTTAAAATAAAGTTCTATAAAAATATGTCATTTTATATCATTTTTATAGAAATAAACAATTCTTTTATAATTTAAATTTAATTTATACATTTAAATATCAAAATATATCAAATTTATTAACTAAAAACCCTATTTAACCTAACTAACTTAGTTTTTGGTTAAAACTTAACTACAAGGGCTAAACTGCCTTTCCTCAAACTTATTTTCAAGTTTAAGTTGACCGGAGTCAACTTAACAAACCTCAGGGACCAAAGTTGTAATTTTCTGTTTTAAAACCCACCCAAAAGGGATCGTGGGTTCGAAACAAGGGGAACCCGGTTTTGGGTTCTGATTATTCGAAAACGCGTTTTAAGGATTCGAATTCGAAAACTTGTAACTGCTATTCGTTTATTATCATTAAACGAGTATGATGAACTCGTTAATTCGAGGAATTGAACTCGTAACAGTTGAAAACGGCTAAAACTTTAAACCGTCTTAAACTCGTAATCAAAACTCAATAATTCACGCATTGATTGACGAATTGATGTTATAGAAACCTCGACGACACCTAATGCGTCCATTTGAAACAAATCACAACTCCTAACACCCTCTAATTCTCTCTCTCGGAATCTCAGTTCAGACGAACTGAACATCGAGTCCAGAACTTCGATCAGTTGATCTTACAGGTAATTTGATACGTCATTAAACTCGGAATTGAACGTATAACAAAAGCCCTATGGTTAATTGAGTTCTATTATACGGATTCGTCGAATTCGAACAAACTCAGATTAGGGTTCTTGCGTTCAAACGGATTTGGGATTTTAAATTCGAAAACGTTGTTAAAAGGAACCTCTCTCCGTTTGTTTACGGGTTAGTCACTTGGCCGAGATGGCCGGGTGCGCGTATTACGAGCGAGAGGTCACGGGTTTGAGCCCGGCTAAGGCCCTCACCCGTGAACCTTTTTGGCTTAAACGAACACAAACCGGACCCAAGATCCGGGTTAAATATAACCCAAATGCACTTATAACCAGGTTAGCCACTTGGCCCAACGGTCAGGTGCACTGCCGCTGAGCCAAGTAGCCCAGGTTCGATCCGCCTTTGTGGCCGGTTCGCCCACTTTTCAACATTTTCCTATTTTTGATTTTTCTTTTTATTAAATTTTTAATCTTTAAAAATTCATAACTTTTTATTTACAACTCGAAAATGTACAAATAAATAGTCCAAATTTTTGTAATAAAATTCTCTACTGTTTTATAAAATAAAAACAGAAAACTTTCTGAGTTTATAAAATTAATTATTTAAAAGTCTAAATTTAAAGCTTGGACTATTTATTTAAAATTAGTAAATCTATTCCAAAAATTATACAAAAATTACAGAAACTTAATCTATATATTTTTAACAAAATATTAAGTTTCTGGAACTTTTAGACATTTTTACTAATTTTTACTAATTTTGTTTTGTAATTAAATCAATGGAATTATTGATTTAATTAAACTAAAAATAAGTAAATTTTATAAAAATTTACTTATTAACAGAAAATATTTATAAAATTTATAATTTATATTCTTACTATCTTTTTGACATATTTAGTTAATTAAACACATTTATTAACTAAATTACTAAATAAGTAATTAATTAAATAATCACTTAAAATATTTTATAAAATCTGAAATTATATTTAAATTACTAAACATAATAATTTAGTAATTTAAATACTTGCACACCTTAAACTATAACCAAATTACTTTTCAAACCTTAAACTTTCCAAAATCCTAATTTCCCAAATTCGAGAACACGAACAAACCTTAGCTTATTCCTTTAAACTAAATGACTAAACTACAACTATAATAGGTTAATTGTGACCTACTTTGGATTATATCTTTGGATCAAACTTAGCTCGGAAACTACTTACAAACCATGTGAGTTTTCATGCCCCTCTTTATACATTTTATCACTTTTGGGGTGAAACATGTTCCTATATAATTACACTTACACTATTGACAAATCTCACAACTTGAAACAAATTCCCTTATGTTAGACTTGTTTATTTGCATTATGTGGCTTATTCGTTGATTACACTAGTTCATATTATTAACTGTTTCGACAGCCTATGAATGGAATTAGTGGTACCATGTGGGTTAGCTACCCCATGCATTTCTTTGATCTAGGATGCATGTAATGAATTCTGAAACTGAAAAACTGTTAACTATATGTTGGACAATCTGAATTGGATAAATCTTAAAAGGAAGGTTTAATTCGGACTGTGTGTATATACAATAAGACTATAATGTATTACTTGTCTTAGCATGGAATTTGTACTTTATCTAAACTACTATATCTATATCTACCATGATTGCTCACCAACAATTCATTTTGTTGATAACTCTTATTTTAAACATGTTTCAGGTGCACCAAGTTCAAGCAACGCTTGATTTATGTTCAACACTTAGGCTTGGACTTAGAAATTTGAAATCTGATTTTATCTTGTTTGGAACTATGTTTTGTCTTGTTTATTTGAACTATTTGTAGCCTTTGAGGCACTTTTAATATTATTGAATAAAATTATGAAATTTTAATAGTTCCAAGTGCTACGAGCAATCTGGTCACAATTCGGGTCATACTCCGACGTGTTCCGCCGCCCGGTTGGGGTGTGACAAAGAACCAATAGCCATTCTTGACCGAGCTGAAAAACGACTACGCAATAAGTCGATACCGTTAGTCAAGATACAATGGAAGCACAGAAAAGGGTCAGAAGCTACATGGGAAAAGGAAGACGAGATGAGGGGACTATACCCTCAATTGTTTAACGTATGAACAGTTTCGAGGACGAAACCTCTTTAAGGAGGGTAGACTTGTAACATCCCAAAAATATTAAAACGAATAAATATAGCAAGACCGGTGATTTAGTTGGAATATTTAAATAAAAAGGGAGCGGGCCTGGGCCCGGCTTCAATGGGCCGAGGGAAGCCCATGCGCATAAGAGGCAAGGCAGCCCTCTTCCCTGCTCATTTCCCCAACTCACGCAGCTTTTAGAGAGAGAGAGAGGAGAGCTCGGGTCTAGAGAGAGAAAGTGACGGATCAACTCGGGAATTCAGGAGAACGTTGCTGCTGTTCCCGTGAGCAAAACCTCCGAATCAGAATTTCAATCCAGGTAACGATTCGATCACATTATGAGTTTTTGTTCGTTTTGGGAAGTTTCGGGTTTTCGCTAAAAGATAACGATTTTACGGATGAAACTTGAAAGTGATCTTAGGTATAGCATCTAGAATGAAAAACGAACGTTTTGATCAAAGAAAATTTAGATATCGACATGACCAGATTCGCATGCAGAACATTCGGATTTTTGGGAAGGCGATAAGTGCAGGTCCATCGAAACTACTTAGTTTCGATATGTGCAGGTCCATCGAAACTACTTAGTTTCGATATGTGCAGACCTATCGAAACTACCCAGTTTCGATATATGCAGACCCAATCGAAACTACTATAGTTTCGATATGAGCCCCCGATCCGAAGCTAAGATAATACACAAGTTACTTATCGAAACTACCTATCGAAACTACCAAGTTTCGACAGGAACAACCTATCGAAACTACCAAGTTTCGATATAAACTAATCAATCGAAACTACTAGGTTCAAGCATAGTAATGTCTAGTGTCATCTAGGAGCACTACCTTATGTATATGACTTTATTATACAGATCGTGAGTGACATTAGTGAAGCTCAGTAGCCAGCTAAGTGTATTACAGAAACTACTCACCAGGTGAGTTCTATGTGCCCCCTTCTGTGTTATGTGCAAATGATTTATAAATGTTTTGGGGCTGAAGTGTATACACTAAATGAATAAACGATATGAATGTCAATGTGATCATACGTGATATATTAAGGTATATGTGTAGATACATATGAAAAAGGAAGTATGAATATTAAATAAAGAACGAAACGTATGTTTACAAAGAATGAATGAAAGAATGGCATAACGTAAATGAATGAAATCTTGCTTTATAAATATATATTGCATGTTATGAATGTATGTATACGTTATGGACGGAAACGAAGCTAACGACTACTACGGTAGACGGACGACCACTTGACTATTATGTAGCCAGAAACAGCAAGTCTAGAAAGGTAGACTAAATAAAGGCCACTACGGTGGAGTAAGTCGCTATGTCAATAATTCGGCTGTATAATTAGTTCAAGTGGGAAACGGATGCCTTATGGCAGACGGGCGATTATGTCGGACGGCCGAAGGGTGGCCGGACCTAAAGTTATTTCGGACGGCCGAAGGGTGGCCGGACCAAAAGTTAAGGCGGACGGTTTCTAGGACCGGACGAGTAAAAGGGCTACGACGGTAGCTCAAGGGCGTATATCTTTGTGATATACGCAGTAAATGACGGGTTGATCACCCATATGTGTATGACCAATAAATGGTAAAGAAAGTAAAGGTGAATGCATATCCATGTAATCACATAAGAATGTTGAAGAAGGAATGTAAAGAAAAGAAAAGGGTGAATGCATATATATATATGTAATCACAAAAATAAAGAAAAGAAAGATGAAAGAAAAGCAAAAGTTATGAATACGTATTTATATGAATGACCTTATAATAATTCATACTTATAAAGTAAAGAAAAGAATGTTTATATCTAATCGTATTAAACTAGAACTCACCAGCGTTAGCTAACTTTTAGTATACATTTCAGGTAACAAAGGCAAGGGTCGTGCGAAGGCGTGAAGGCTGCCCGGCGTGTGACTGACATCCCACCTTATGTTTTGATTAGACAATGGTTAATGTTTTGAATGTTAAGACTTCCGCTGTAATATACTTAAATGTTGAATGTTTCCGCTGTGTTTGAATGTTTTTAATTAAAAGTTCAGTAATTAATGACTATGTTTATGAGTAAATCCAACAAGTGAGGTTACCCGGTTTTGGGGCCTTACAATATATATATATATATATATATATATATATATATATATATATATATATATATATATATATACTTTTACAATAAAAATAAATAAATAAAAGAAACCTAACTATTACATCGGTTCTAAATAACCCAAAATAAATACAAAGAATATAAAACAAAAATCATTGCAAACACAACCACGGGTCACTAGGGTTCGATGTACCAAACACAATCACAGCCAAAACGATAAAGGTTCGATCTTTTGTTAACCAAAAGTGTTAACAAATAAAACAGAGATCAGAAAAATAAATAATCATGTCTAAACGCGCGTAAAGGTGGCTCTGATACCACTGTTGGGAATCGTGCACCGGTTTTAACATTTAAAACAATACTTTTATAAAATCAGATTTACTATGGCGGAAGCGAAAACAATAGCACACGATAATAAAGTTCGGAACTTTATCCGAAAGTGATCTGATTACACATCGTTTAGACAATAATAAATATAATATAACACAACCATAGGGTGTTTATAGTTTATATCTTTGACGATCAACCTGAACTCACACGATAGATGCAACGAACGTCACGCTAGTTGACTTGTTCACGAAAAACCCGCAATATCCAATCTCGTCTCACGAGATCTAGCTCCAAAACCGGATCATGACTTGAACCCAGTTCGTGTATCAGCTGCGAAAGCTAAGGGAAGAGTGTCACAAGTGACGCGGCGGTGCGACGGTGGCTGCACGGTGGTCCGGCGGTGGCTGGTGGTTGCCGGCAGTGGTGGCTCGCGACAGCGGAGAGCCGGCCTGATGGTGGCTGCGCAAAAGGGGATGGTGGCGGCCTTTTGTGTTGGATTGGAATGATTAGGATTATGATATAATGATATATTTATAACCCCTTAAATTACAGTCCACACCCTTGGGTTATTAACTTTTAATCCCTTCGTAATTAATTATTAATTACGTTTAAACCTTCGTCATTTACTAATTACAATTTATTAGTAAAACATTACCCTTTCTAACATTTAACCTTTAAATGTTTTGAACCTTTCGCGCATGTAATTATTTATCAAATAATTAATCACCGAACTGACGTTTAATTCACCGATTTAAATATTTCTCTAAATATTTATTCACCCGTCTCATAATACCGTGTCATGTGAACTATAATATTTACAATTAAATATTATCAATTGCTCGTTGTCCAAAGTGTAACTCTTTGAACTATAATATTTAAGGATTTAAATTATAAACACATAAATGAGAACAAGTCTCAAAACATCGTGAAGATCATCAAAACTCCTATAAGGTTCATGATTTCACCATTACCCATGAAACTCATGTCCTCAAAACACCCATGAGGATCATGATTTCATATAGCATCCATGAAGAACATGTCCTCAAAACAGCCATGAGGATCATGTATTCACATATCACCCGTGGAGTCCTTAACCTCAAAACACCCATGAGGATTGTGACTACACTTTAACACCCATGAAGATCATGCCCCCCAAACACACACGAGGGACATGACTCCAAGATTTACACCCATGAGGTCAAGCCTCAATAATGACCATTTTTTTGCAAACAAGCACACACACAATTGCAAACTTCAAAACACCCGAACACATAATCATGCATCCTAATTATGTGTATAAACCAAACATAACACTAAACATCCAAACACATAACCATACACCCTAATAATGTGTAAGCATCAAACATAAACACCAAATACCCAAACACATAATCATACACCCTAATTATGTGTAAGAATTAATCATAAACACTAAACACCTAAACACATAATCATATATACTAATTATGTGTAAGAATCACTCGTGAACACCAAATAGTACACACATAAGTAATCATACATGTGTATTAACAACCATTTATCAATTACTAATTAAGTGCAAGAACACTTACCTTAGCTATAGACGATTCCACTTGGTCTTCCAATCTAGCTCCTTTAACACCTTGATCACCTAACAATCCAATTGCAATTAGCAATCCTATGATCTCAATCCGCATACCAAATTGGGATTCAAGACACACCTATGATCTAAAGATCAACACCCTAGCTTAATTTGGTTAACACAACCTTAACCAAACCTCCAACACCCAAAAACAACCTTTCAACCCATTTTAACCCATTAAGGAATCACCCAAGTTCACCCCAACACTTTAATTTCATAAATCACCATTATGAACGTGTTTTCTACTTGGTCTAGTGTGACATTTCGGATTTTTCATTCGCGCACTTATAATATAATTATCGTGTAATCATTCTCAAATTAAATAAAGTACGAGTGTTTTATTTAGTTTTATACAAATGGGCATTTTAATTTTACGAATTTAAATTAATTAAAATTTTATAAGTTTTAAAACTTATATACAATTTCTATATAAAAATCTAATTTAAAAGTTTCATATTTAATAAAATAACCTATTTAAAATAAGATAACTAACTTTTATAAAAATTATTTATAACAACAACAATAATATAAGTTTATAAAATATATTTAAAAAAATTTAAAAGAAATTAAATTATTTATTTTTATAAAAGATAAGGGGTTGTTTTGAAACTTTTCAAACTAAAAGGTTTTAAGCTAAAATCAGTTGAGGGACTATTTCTGTACAAATAAAACTACAAGGACTCATCCGTAATTATCTCAGGGGCCGAATTAAATCAAAACCAAACTACAAGGACCAAATCTGCCAAACCCCAATTCGCATTTCCGGTCGTCCCCTACATTGTCCGGCGGTCCGAGATAGTTTCCGGCGAACACCCCGACAGGGCTGTCCCCTGCACCTCGACAGCCGCTACAGGCATCCCTGAACTCGTCTTCCCCATGCGAACAAAAGGCCCCGACCAATTGGTCTCCCCAACATAAGGATCGTCTGATCCTGTTGGTGGCCGAGAAACCCACGTTCGAATTCGCGCCCGACAGACCACCTCCACGCATGTTGAATGTCTGGTTAGTTTCGTCTCATCCTGACTAGTGTCGGAACGTGCCCAATTGCACGTTTTAACATAGAAATCAAGCTCGGCTATAAAAATCCATAGTCGGACCTGCTCGAGCTCGCGACCCCTCTTCCACCCAATCTCACTCCAAATTGAAGGCACCATTACAATCGCCATCTCTGTGTGAAGCTGTGACCAAGGTTGTAGAGGCTAATCCCACCCAGAAGCTCGATTCTCATTCTGGACATTCTCGGATTAAGACTCTGCCGTCCAGCCCCTTCACGACCAAGTAAGAATCCTCAACTTCGTTTCTTTACCTTCTGTTATCATAAGACAAACTGAACCAATCGAAGTCACGACTTCAAATCATCGATTACCGGACAAACTAATGTTCTAAAAAAATTACTGTTTTATTTTCTAAAGTCTGGGCCATCGAAACTACTTAGTTTCGATTGAGTAAATGGTCAATCGAAACTGGTAGTTTTGATAGATAGTAGTTTCGATTGATGGTAGTTTCGACAGCCTGCATACCACTTATAAATGATCAATCGAAACTAGTAAGTTTCGATAGATGGTGGTTTCGACAGCCTGTGTATCACTTATAAATGATCAATCGAAACTAGTAAGTTTCGATAGATAGTAGTTTCGACAGTTCTGCGTATCACTTGTAAATGGTCAATCGAAACTAGTAGTTTCGATTGAACACAGTTTCGATACCTGCCACAACTATAAAACAGTTTCGATCAAATCAGTAATTTCAAGTAAATCTGGACCAACTTTTATGCAAATAACACTGAGAAATGCTATTATAAACCTATACACAATTAAATACTAATACGCATATGTAAACATACAATAATACCCATTTATCTACATAGGGTTTCAACGTGCTTAGACTTCAACATCTTTATCACCTACACGCGTGGAAAAATACCCACTTGCAAGGTGAGTTACATAGCACCTATTTTACATTTTATACGTTTTGGGGTGAAACATTATACATGCTACTCACATTGTTTGTACGTGTTATACATGAGACTATATGCTTATTCTTTGGATGTACATACATTTAAACACAAGACAACCAACTGTAATATTGATAGATCTATTGTGCCTGACCAGCCCACCCGGTTAGGGTGTTTATTACTGCATACTCGGATATAACCGCGTGTTATATTCAAACATATCGGATATAGTGGGTAACTATATTCAAGCATACCGGACTTAGCTGTTGTGCTCTGTTCAAGCGCGTCAAACTCGGTTTGAATTGTGATTAAATAAATGATACATCATATATACTATGTTTAACAAGGTAGACAATGAGTTGCAAAACGATTTACAACTACTATTTACCGGAATTACTAAACCTATGTACTCACCAACTTTTTAGTTGACACTTGATTTAAATGATGTTTCAGGTTTGGATGTGTGACTACTTGCCGAAGATTTCTCCACTTAAGAACTATGGACCTAGTTAAATAAATCAATGCTTTGAACTAGACTAGGTTATTTGTAATGTGTTGTATTTGGATCTATGTTGTCTTTAAATTTAACTAATGAATTATGCAACATTTTAGTCATCATGTGCTTATGAACAATCATTCCATTGTCCGCCATCGATCGGTGTGTGACAGATTGGTATCAGAGCCATGGTTATAGGGAATTAGGTTATTAGACACAATGACCTAGACTATAACCCTAGGACTCCCTTTTATGTGTTATGTGCTAAAAGATAAATTGGTTTGTAAATTATTTGTAGTTAGGTATTATTTGAATTTTCCCGAGTTTGGTACGTGAGACTTATACACATACATACAAGACTTTGATACATGATACATACTTTACATACATATTTGACAAACAAACTTATGCAAACAAATACACTACCCATCCTTATCCATACTCTTTCCATACTATTTGAAACATTTCTACACATTTTATACTCATAGACTCTCGAGTCTATTAAAATCTTGAAAATCTCATCAACGACTTAATTTCTTGAAACCAGTAAAGGACATGTGCAATCTGGAAGGGTGACACCTGTACATTGGGTTTTCTGTCTAGGAAAGCATTTCATATAAATCCAAATAAATGGACCCGTATGCTTTCCTGGGAATTCCTGAAGTGAGTGTTTACCTATAGGCTAAAGCATGTCTCCTTGAAAGTTTTAAGGAATTATTTAACATTGATAAGTCAATGTATTCGCAAGGATACGATCCGAACTTAAACTCAAAATTTGGGGACATTATAGCAAGATAGGAAGGACTAGACGAACATGCAAAGCAAATCATTATTACGGGTGCACACGTAATAACGATTTGTAATGCATGCAAGTCCCGACAATTCCTATTACGCGAATAATGATCTATAACATCATGTTCTATCCGGAATAGGTGGCTTAGTTTCCCCCATCAACTTTGAATAAATGCACATGCACTGGCACGCGTTATGATGAATCCCGCTTTTCTGCTTACATTATTTCCCACTATAACTCATATATATCCATCTTATCTAAAATATCATTGTCTTTTCTTATGATGTTAGAATGCCTCCTCGACGTGCAAACTCTAGCACTTCCAACCCGGATCTTGCTACTCTCCTTGCCCAGCTGGTGGGGCAAATGACCCAAGCCAATAACAACAGTGATGGGTCTCACAACATCCAAGGAAACGGTGGTACCAACCCGCCCCAATGCACGTTTAAGCACTTTAACTCGTGCAATCCTACAAAATTTTTCGGGACTGAAGGTGCTACCGGCCTACTGCAATGGTTTGAAAGCATGGAAAGCACATTCCTAAACAGTGACTGTCCCGATAATCTTCGGGTTCGTTATGCCACAAGTGTACTCCAAAAGAAAGCCCTCACCTGGTGGAACGGTGAGAAACGCACTCGTGGTGCTGAGGTTGCTACATCCTTATCATGGGATGATCTGAAGAAGGCCATGACTGATGAATTCTGTCCTCAGAATGAAATGAGGAAGCTCGAGGCTGAGTTTTGGGATCTTGCCCAAGACAGCGGGGATAATCTGGCCTACACCACCCGGTTTCAAGAGCTAAGTTTGCTGGTGCCTCATATGATCACTCCCCTTGCTCGGGGGATTGAAAAATACATAGGCGGCCTGCCTATGCAAATTCAAGATGCTGTGCTAGGAAGCAATCCTCCTACACTTGAAGCTGCTATCCGTCTATCTGCTACACTATCCGACAACCATGACAAAGACGAAACCTTAACAAGAAAGGGTTCCAAGAAGGTTGTTTCTACTCTTGCGGCCGTCAAAGATGTAAAACCCGAGTCTTCTAACCGTAACAAGAAACGAAAGGGTCGAAACTTCGCAGCCGTAACTCCCGATGTGCCTGCTATTCAAGCGGCCCCTTTGGGTCAAAACCCAAAAACTTATCAGGGCCCGAATCCCCAATGCCAGACCTGCAAGTACCATCATCCTACAAACCTACCATGCCGATTGTGTTCAAGCTACGGATGATATGGACACGTGGTCACTACTTGCCGTACTCGTCCTCCCGTCCATCAAGCTGCTCCAGCCAACCGCCCAATCTATCCGGCACCTCTCAATGGTCGGGCATGTTACGAATGTGGAGACCCAAACCATTTCCATGACCGATGCCCAAAACTTCATCATCAAGGTGGCCCTCAAGGACGAGCGTTTAACATAAACGCTAATGAGGCTCAAGCAAACAACGACGTGATAAACGGTACGTTTCTCGTAAACAATCATTATGCATCCGTTTTATTTGATACCGGTGCCGATAGGAGTTTTGTGTCTCTTGCCTTTGAATCTCGACTTACTAAACAAAGAACGAAACTTGACAATTCTTATTCCGTGGAGATAGCAAACGGAAAATCTATTACCTTAAATTCTGTTATCTGCGACTGCAATCTCGAGCTTAATAGTCATGAATTCTCCGTTGATCTCCTTCCAATGCAATTGGGAAGCTTCGATATTATAATTGGCATGGACTGGTTATCCAAGCACCATGCCGAGGTTATTTGCTACGAAAAGTGCATTTGTATACCTCTCCCTTCGGGTGACACGTTAGTTATTTTCGGTGAAAAACCATGTCGTGGTCTTCAACTCATGTCTTGCACATTAGCACAAAAGTACTTGCGGAAAAAGTACGTTGCTTTCTTGGCCCACGTAGTTGACACGAAAGACAAGGGTAAGAAATTGCAAGATATTCCGATCATTCGAGACTTTCCCGAGGTATTCCCCGAGGATTTACCCGGTCTTCCTCCTCCTAGACAAGTGGAGTTTCGTATTGACCTTGTTCCTGGAGCAACTCCCGTGGCAAAAGCCCCCTATCGTCTTGCACCTTCCGAGATGCAAGAGCTTGCTAGTCAATTACAAGAACTCTCATCCAAAGGATTCATCCGCCCGCGCCATTCACCTTGGGGTGCTCCCGTACTGTTCGTAAAGAAAAAGGATGGATCGTTTCGAATGTGCATCGATTATCGTGAACTCAACAAGCTTACAATTCCTTTACCCCGTATCGACGATCTTTTCGATCAGCTTCAAGGTTCAACATGTTTCTCCAAGATTGACCTTCGTTCCGGGTACCATCAACTTCGTGTTCTCGATGAAGACATTCCGAAGACTGCCTTTCGGACTAGGTACGGTCACTACGAGTTCAAGGTCATGCCATTCGGTTTGACTAATGCACCTGCGGTCTTCATGGACCTCATGAACCGTGTATGCAAACCTTATTTAGACAAGTTCTTGATCGTTTTCATTGATGACATTCTCATCTATTCTAAAACAAAAGCGGAACATGAACAACATCTTCGTTTGATTTTGGAACTCTTGAAGAAAGAACAACTATACGCCAAGTTCTCCAAGTGTGAATTCTGGCTAAAAGAGGTTCAATTTTTGGGACACATAGTCAACGATAAGGGAATTCATGTGGACCCGGCAAAGATCGAGGCGGTAAAGAATTGGAGTACTCCTAAGACTCCTACTGAGATTCGGTCATTCCTTGGACTAGCAGGTTACTATCGTCGCTTCATCCCAAATTTCTCCAAGATTGCGGTTCCGCTCAC
This sequence comes from Smallanthus sonchifolius, assembly GCA_023525975.1. Taxonomy (NCBI): domain Eukaryota; kingdom Viridiplantae; phylum Streptophyta; class Magnoliopsida; order Asterales; family Asteraceae; genus Smallanthus; species Smallanthus sonchifolius. Next base: position 93,888,859 of record CM042021.1, on the reverse strand, counting down.
TGCCTTGACTCATAAAGGTAAATCTTACGAGTGGGGACCCAAGCAAGAGGAAGCTTTTCCAACTCTCAAGCACAAGCTCTGCAATGCTCCTATTCTAACACTTCCTAGTGGTAATGACGACTTTGTCATTTATTGTGATGCATCCAACCAAGGTCTTGGTTGTGTTCTTATGCAACGAGGTCAAGTAATTGCATACGCATCAGGTCAACTCAAAGTCCATGAGAAGAACTATACGACCCATGATCTCGAGCTTGGTGCTGTCGTTTTCGCCTTGAAAATTTGGAGACACTATCTATATGGCACCAAATGCGTGGTTTTCACCGACCACAAAAGTCTCCAACATATTTTCAATCAAAAAGAGCTTAATATGAGGCAACGACGATGGGTTGAACTTCTTAACGACTACGACTGCGAGATTCGCTACCACCCTGGCAAAGCAAACGTTGTAGCCGACGCCTTGAGTCATAAAGAACGTATCATGCTTCATAGTGTTCATATTCATAACGATATCCAAGCCCGTATTCTCAAAGCACAACACACCTCGATTACCGAGGGAAACATGTATCAAGAGATGGCATGTGGCGTAGAACTCTTGCTAGAAACCAAAGCCAACGGTCTATTGTATTACTTGGACCGTATCTGGGTTCCCGATCGCGACGATCTTCGTACATTTTTGATGAACGAGTCCCACAAAACTCGATATTCGGTACATCCCGGAGCTGATAAGATGTACATGGGTCTCCGTCAGCAATATTGGTGGCCCGGCATGAAAAAGGATATTGCCCTCTTTGTGGCAAAATGCCTAACTTGTTCTAAAGTGAAGGCCGAACACCAGAAGCCTTCCGGTCTCCTCGAACAACCTGAAATTCCCGTGTGGAAGTGGGAAAACCTTGCTATGGATTTCATCACCAAACTCCCACGCACTTCTAGTGGGCACGATGGTATCTGGGTTATTATCGACCGTCTTACAAAGTCTGCTCACTTCTTGCCTATTCGTGAGGACTATCGAGTCGAGAAATTGGCTCGGATCTACATTGATGAGATCGTGAGTCGTCACGGAATCCCTTTGAACATCATCTCCGATCGTGATTCACGTTTTACTTCCCGACTTTGGCAATCATTACAATCAGCACTTGGTACTCGTTTGGATTTAAGTACGGCTTACCATCCTCAAACTGATGGACAAACCGAACGAACAATCCAAACTCTCGAGGATATGCTTAGAGCTTGTGTCATTGACTTTGGTGGCAATTGGAATTCTCACCTACCACTGATCGAATTTTCCTACAACAACAGCAACCGCACAAGTATTAACATGGCACCGTTTGAAGCTCTTTATGGACGAAAATGTCGTTCACCGATTTGTTGGAACGAAATTGGTGAAGCACAAATCACCGGTCCCGAGCTTATCCAAGAGACCACCGATAAAATCTTTCTTATTCGTGACAACATTCGAGTAGCAAGGAGTCGGCAAAAGAGCTATGCCGATAAAAGACGAAAACCCTTGGAATTTCAAGTTGGGGATATGGTTCTCCTAAAGGTATCACCTTGGAAGGGCGTATTCCGATTTGGAAAGAAAGGAAAACTTGCACCTCGATATGTGGGTCCATTCAAGATACTCGAAAGGGTAGGAAAAGTGGCCTACAAACTCGATCTTCCTTCATAACTCATCAACGTTCATCCGACTTTTCATGTATCTAATTTGAAAAAGTGTCTAGCCGACGAGAATCTCCACATCCCTCTTGATGAAGTGCGCATTGACGAGAAAATGCACTTTGTTGAGAAACCCGTGGAAATCATGGACCGAGAAGTCAAGAAACTCAAGCGTAGCCGCATCCCCATTGTCAAGGTCCGTTGGGAGTCTAAACGTGGACCCGAGTTCACTTGGGAACGTGAAGACCAAATGAAGACCAAGTATCCGCATCTTTTTCATAGCCTCCACTAATTGAATTTCGGGGCGAAATTCCTTTAACTTGCGGAGACTGTGACATTTCGGATTTTTCATTCGCGCACTTATAATATAATTATCGTGTAATCATTCTCAAATTAAATAAAATACGAGTTTTTTATTTAGTTTTATACAAATGGGCATTTTCATTTTACGAATTTAAATAAATTAAAATTTTATAAGTTTTAAAACTTATATACAACTTCTATATAAAAATCTAATTTAAAAGTTCCATATTTAATAAAATAACCTATTTAAAATAAGATAACTAACTTTTATAAAAATTATTTATAACAACAATAATAATATAAGTTTATAAAATATATTTAAAAAAATTTAAAAGAATTAAATTAATTATTTTTATAAAAGATAAGGGGTTGTTTTGAAACTTTTCAAACTAAAAGGTTTTAAGCTAAAATCAGTTGAGGGACTATTTCTGTACAAATAAAACTACAAGGACTCATCCGTATTTATCTCAGGGGCCGAATTAAATCAAAACCAAACTACAAGGACCAAATCTGCTAAACCCCAATTCGCATTTCCGGTCGTCCCCTACATTGTCCGGCGGTCCGAGATAGTTTCCGATGAACACCCCGACAGGGCTGTCCCCTGCACCTCGACAGCCGCTACAGGCATCCCTGAACTCGTCTTCCCCATGCGAACAAAAGGCCTCGACCAATTGGTCTCCCCAACATAAGGATCGTCTGATCCTGTTGGTGGCCGAGAAACCCACGTTCAAATTCGCGCCCGACGGACCACCTCCACGCATGTTGAATGTCTGGTTAGTTTTGTCTCGTCCAGACTAGTGTCGGAACGTGCCCAATTGCACGTTTTAACATAGAAATCAAGCTCGGCTATAAAAAGCCATAGTCGGACCTGCTCGAGCTCGCGACCCCTCTTCCACCCAATCTCACTCCAAATTGAACACACCATTACAATCGCCATCTCCGTGTGAAGCTGTGACCAAGGTTGTAGAGGCTAATCCCACCCAGAAGCTTCTCATTCTGGACATTCTCGGATTAAGACTCTGCCGTCCAGCCCCTTCACGACCAAATAAAAACATGATTCTTATCAAGTTTTTGGCACCAATATGCATCGTACTTTACATATTATCATGTTTTTGGCGCTGTTAAAATATATATGTTGAATCACTCTTGATTTTATATACTAACTCCTTTAAATGGTGATTATGTAGGTCATGGCTGAGTCTTCCCGACAAGCGGGGCGAAAGAGAAGAAACACCCGATCAGGCTCTAGGTCGGGTTCATCCTCGTCTGCCCACATGAGTGGCTCGCCACAGACTCCACCATCTCCTGCACCACCTTTTCACCCGCAACCCATGCCAGAAGTGCCGCAGGATTTGCACCTGTGGCTTATCTTTGACCCCGGTGATGCCATCGAGGTCCATGCCTACCAAACACTACCCACATTGCTAAGGCAAACCTTCGAAACACACAAGACAATTTGCTACCCAACCTTGGAAGATATTAATCTCTTGGGCAGTGCAGTTCCCCTCATCACAAAGCCTTGTCAAAGATTCTTTGCCATTAGGGAAGCAACCTATTACGAGCTCACCCATGCATTTCTCGCATCCTTCCAGTTTGATAGGCCGGTAGTGAGTAAGGAAATTCATTATTGTGTACATTCCAGGATGGCTAGACATTCGTATGAAATGTCATTGCCACAATTTGGAGTAAAAATGGGATTATACAGGCACAGGGAGATTACGGAGCCGATCTTTACTGACAGCAAAAGGGAGTTTGCAGAGGGAGAAGCATCAACATTTTGGCATAGGATCGGATCCGGACCTTTTAACCCGCCATCAAAAGAGCACCAAGATTAGACACCCCCTCCACCGTTACCTACACCGATGCATTGTCCTTTCCATCGGGGGGAGAAAGGATAGCATAGGGGTTGTGAGCGTTAGAGATCTTCTCCACTTACACTACTTGATTGTTGCAACTAGGCATAAAGTTTAACCAAGTTCTATACTAGAGCCACTAGCTACTGTTCCAACAGCCATATCTTTGGTGGACCATACATTACTCACCTTGCTTCCTACCTAGGAGTCTTTTCTCCTAAGCACCTTGGTATACTTAAAGAGATGGACATACACATTCTACCTATTGACACCGAAGTATTGATCAACATGCACATGATGAAGAAGTTCAATGGGGTAAACCGACTAGTAGGCCATCGTGTAAATATTTGGACTGGTGTAGTTGAAGAATCAAAGGATGAGGGAGCACCTATAGGGCAACTAGGGCATCAAGGCCCAGGTATGTACCATACTATTGCCGATCCCACAATGCTGGATTTGATGATCCGAATGGGTCAGCTGGGTCAGACAATGGATGGCATGCGACAAGACTTCTACGATCACACTCATGATCTGTATGCCCATCAGCAATATCACCAACAGCCTCCCGGCCCGCACCAGTAGTGGCAGCGTCCTCCTTTTCAGTAGCAACTATGTTCACCCTTCATCTTTGATACATGTGATTCTTTTCTGACGTAGTTTGTGGTTCTCGACTTTTGACGTTGGTTTGTTTGTTTGACTAGACAAGGTATCATTTTTACCGGTTACAGGAGTAACCGTTGACATGGTGGCATTGCCACCAACCTTACTCTGCCGCTTTGTTAAGCGAATATTAGTTTAATCTATTCTTTCAGTACCTACTTTATGAGTTGAGCATTACATAGCATTACAGGTGATACAGGTTTTGGTTCGTGCCTGAAAATACGATCTAGGCATTGATGAGAATCGATCGCACGCCTGACGATTATGTCTCATCAGGGGAGTATTAGTTTTACCACACTCTTATTATTCATGACAAATATCATATTGCATACATTCATGTTGTCAGAAACTAAGTGTGGGGTGGAACCCTATTGATAATTTGGCTACTTAATTTTGTTCTAAGTATTACAAGTGCATGATTAAACTACCCAATCCAGTTGATTAAATATATATAGAAGTAATTAAAACATTTTAAAAAAGAATCTATAAGCATGAAATATTCTGAAATAATCTAAAAGCAAGAGTCTTAAAAATCATTTGGCATAAACGGGCTTATAAAAACGGCAATTTGAAATACCGTTGAAATGAATCAAGGAAACAAATAGCGAATATTATGGAGCACAACAAAAAGAAAAAAAATAAGATTATGAACATTTTTACTTTATTACCCTTTACCTTCCGTTTCCATGTGAGAATTTGAGCCTATCCGAGCATTATCATGAAAGCCATCAAGTTTTTGGCGCATTAATTATTACATATTTTACATGATCATTTCGTTTGGTAGATTGATTGCTAATTATTGCTTTGCGTGTTAGAACTTGTGTAAAATATACATTTCAAGATCATGGACTAAAAGAATGCATAAAAATGATTGAGGCATTAGGATTAACCCATTTTCTTTAGCCTTTTCTTTTCCTTTACCTACCCTAAACATTTTACCCTAGTTAGCCCCTTTAGCCTAAACCTTTTCGTTTCTAAACCCACATCTCAAAACCATTAAACCCAAAAAATTAGCCTTTTATCTTTTAACCATTTTAGTTGAAAGTTTACCTGGCTATGACTGAAGAAATGATTATCCATCGAAAATTTATAGATCCATCTTATGTTCGAAGAAAGAAACTCATGAAAAGAAGAATATTTGTGAAAAGAAAAAGGGGCAACCAAAAGGAAATTAGTAAATCGCCCAAGTTAGTGAAGAAATCTCATCAAAAGAAATCAAACTTACTCGAAAAATTGGAGTATGCAAAGTTAATCAAAGTGGAATAATTCATGAAAAATTGATGGCAGTGAATATTTCAAAGACAAGAAGAAGTTGACATTCTTGACGAAGGGATTTGGTCTTGACGATCTGACCTTAAAAGAGTCCTTAGATTAGTCACAATGTCTAATCTAAATTGAATAAAGGAATCATTTACATTTTTTATCATTAAGCCAAGTCAGATTTTCAACATTTAGCCACTTTTCCCAAATACTTCCTACCCTAACCCTAAGCCAAACATTACAACCCTTTACAAAGCCCTCTTGATTTGTGCATATATTTTATGTCAGTTGATGAAGATTTGATTTCTATACAAGCCTATGATTATGCAAGCATTAGTTGTAGCATTGAGTGTTCCTCTTGACATATATTATCCAAATATTTAACCCAAGTGTTGAGCGAAAATTTGTGAGATTGTAATTTTGTGTATAATCATAATTCCATCAAGTATGTTGGGCTTGCTGCCCTCTTGTGGAGAAACACTCGAATGGTATAACCACCAAATCATTATTTTTAAGAGGGCCATTCAGCCATTTGGGACAACAGCTTTGGATTAACATTTAACCAATACTCTACTTTTATGGGTATAATCATGCATGAGTTTTCTTGAGGACAAGCAAAGTTTAAGTTAGGGGTATTATGATATGATGTAAATTGTATATGTTTTGCATGCATTATTATCCCCGAATTCATCACAATTAGAGATAATATGGTAATAATTGATACTTAATCCATCCATTTGTGTTCCGATAGGATAATTGACTTGGATATGAAAAAATATGAAAAAATCACTCAAAATCAAGGTGAAATCAGCATTCGGAGGCCAATTGAAGGAAACCGGACGCAGAAGGTCAAACCTAGAAGTCAAAAAGTCAACAGGGACCAAAGAAAGGCAATGCACGGCCGTGCAAACCCTATTTTGGGTCCCTGTACTCTCCTGTGCTGCCAGATTCCGCACGTGAAAGAAAAGGGTACTTTGCACGCTCGTACAATCCAATGCACGGCCATGCATTGCCAAAATCTTTGCCTATAAATAGCAAGCTCGTTCTAGTGTTTTAGGTGTCCAAGATCAAGAGTAGGGAAGGCCATAGTGCTCTGATAAGAGCTGGAACTCTCTCGGTTTTGGTCCGTTTAGCTTTTCTTTGTTTATTTCCTTTTTAAAGTCTTGTAATATGAAGCGATTCTTCTCGTTCGATTAAAACAAGAGGCATTATATACCCGCTCTCCCTTGGTGTTGGAATACTTATACACATTATCTAAGGGTTAGTGGAGTCACTTGTATGGTCATTTATGGCTAGTTCTCTTGTGTTGCTCGAGTTGGTTGAACTTTAATTAACTAATGAAGTATTTTTAGTATGTTATGTTTTTAAAGTCTTTACTATGAGTTAACTTAAAAAGACAAGAATAAGTGATTTTTAAACCAATCTAATAATCTTAAATCTTGTAAGTTACTTAAGCACGACTTCTTGTTTGGGAAGCTTATTCGAGTTTATACGGTCTATATACAAATATTGGTGCTAGCAACGGTCAGGTAGTATAGATTTAATATTATGGGTTGATTAGAGGTTTGGGTATTCATCAAGTCGTTTGAGCCCTAACCAGACCGGGCGGTTTGTGTCGGTTTTTCTTTACTTCTCTCGTGTCGGCTTGAAGAGGACTTCTAGCGGGAGCCATGGGGTTTGATCTTGAGGATGAAAGTCTTATTTATTTAAAATAATATTATAAATAAAGGCAACTATTTAAGAACATAATTTGTTAGGTCCGAGCGTTCATAAAGTAGCTATGGAGGGACTTGCGCATTCCGACTTTTCAAAGGAAGTTACAAGACATGACGTACGTCAGTCATTGGATAATCTTAGTCGGAATAATGAATCACGAGATAACCGGCGGACTTGAGACCCCGTTCGGGGTCCCGAGATTCATTAAGGAACTGTTGACCGACCGTATCCACTGTTTCGTTATGAAATGCTAACTCCCCTATCGAAAGGGTTAGTACTAGTAACTATGACCAACCTTACTTTAAACAGTTGGCCGACCGTATCCACTGTTCTGTTACAAAATGCTGGGACCCCTATCGAAAGGGTTAATAATAGTAACTATGACCAACCTTAATTAACAAGGGATAACAACTAGAGTAACACCTTAAACGGGATAATATTTCTAATTACATTTCTTATCTTTTTTCCTTTTAAAACAAAACCCATTTTCCAACTTATTATCCCAGTCGGAAAATAGCGAGGGTTGAGTATGGGATCCGTGTCCATGGTTCGATACTTGGTTCTTACCCAGACTATGCTACGCTTCGATAGGTACACTTGCCTATTGTGTGTGTATTTAGTTGAAGTAATTATCATTTTAATTTATAAATTTAAAACCTGATTTTGTGTAGCTCTAAATAGAATATATTTATTACTACTAAAAACACGCCATCATGTTGTTGGCGTCGTTGCCAGAAGTATATATATATATATTTATATTTTTATCTACATATAAAACACACACCAGCCATCTATTCCTAACTACAGGTATTAGCTTTATTACTTACTTACTATGTTGGAGTTGGCGTTGGCTACCCTGACTAACATCCGTGCACTGGTCCCATTATCAGCTTGAGTCTAGACATTTAGGGATGTCTGAATCTCTCAAACTAATGCTCTGATACTAACTTGTAAGGCCCCTCTCCCGAGGTGACCTCACTCGTTGGATTTACTCATAAACATAGTCATAAGTCACAGATCATTAATTAAAAACATTCATACAAAGCGGAAGCATTCATCATTCAATTACATAAACACAGCAGCGGAAGTCTTAACATTAAACATAAACATTATCTTAACATAAATTCAATTAACGTGATATCAGTCTTGATGCCAGGTAACCTTCATGCCTTTGCCCGTCCTTTCTTCTTATTACCTGAAGTGCATACTAAAAGTCAGCTAACGTTGGTGAGTCCTAGTTTAATGCAATTAGGTATATCTTTAGTCATTCATTGGTTCCATTGATATATATATATATATATATATATATATGAATTATTGTTTACATTGAACATACATTGACTATACACATAATATGTGCATATGCATACATTGGATCATTCATTGGTCATACACATAAGGGTGATCAGCCCGCCATTGATTGCGTAAGTCACAAAGACAGACGCTTCAACCTACCGTCGTAGGCCGTCATTCATACCGTTTCTACCGAAGTACTCCATCCTTTTGTTCATACCGTGTCTACCCAAGTAGTCCGTCCTTCATACCGTGTCTACCGTCGTAGTCCGTCCTTTCCCCCGTCTTCCCTAAGGCATCCGTTTCCCATACGAACTATTTATGCAACCGTCATTCAATTAAGGCCTCCGTCCTACCGTAGTAGTCCGTATTTAGTCTACCTTTCTAGACTTTATCATACCTTTTGCATAATAGTCGCATGGTCGTCCGTCTACCGACGTAGCCGTCAGCATCGTACCGTCCTACCGTGGTAGTTCGCATTTCCGTCCATATAATATACATACATTCATAACATGCAATATATATACATATATATAAGGCAAGATATCATTCGTTTATGTATGTCATTCATTCATTTCATTCCTTTATAAAAATTGGTTTCATTCTTATAACACGTATGTCATAAAAAAATTCATAACATTTATTCATATCATGTATACACTTCAGCCCCAAAACATTTAAAATCATTTACATGTATCACAAAGAAGGAACATAGAAGTCACCTGATTGTCTTAAAGATTAGCTCACTTGGTAAGAACTTCAAGCTAGGTGGAGGCTAAAGGATCTATTAATGGTTACAACTAGTTAAATTAACATCAAGTCATTCTGGTTGAAAACCCTATGACCGAAATCTATTCCGGTCGAAATGTATTTCGTTCTAAATATAATTCGATCGAAATCTTTTCCTACCGGAAACTAATCACTTGAAAATTCTTTATTCTCATATTATTTTGTTTGAAAACTTCTTGTTCAAAAACTATTTCGATTGAAATGTTGTGTCCGGAATCTATGATGTCCGAATCACCTTTCGACCGAAATGTTCTGTTCGAAATCTATGATGTCCGGATCACTTTTCGACCGAAATGTTCTGTCCGAAATAGTTTTCGGACGATTCAGAGTTTTCGATCCATTCATAGAGTTTTCGGACGATTCGTATGTTCTTGGCTGATTTCGTCGTTTTTTATCCAATATTCAATCTTTTTATGTCCAAAACTCATATCTAGTTCCCATGAAGCTAAATACATACTTTTTATGCGATTCCATACGTAAAAATCCAATCTTTATGTGAAAAAACCCATATAACCCTAAAACCCATTTCTTAACTAAAAGCTTAGATTTGAGCTTGGTGGTTACCTGTTTTCGTTTTCTCTTCGTTATTAGACGTTCCTGAGATGGAGAGTGATGATTCTCGAGCTTTTGAGCCGTTTCCTTTGCTTTCTCTCTCTAGACCCGGTTCTCTCTCTCTCTCTCAAGAAAGTGGCGAAAATGGTGGAAATGGGGAGGCTGTGGTGATGTAGCTGATTTGAGGGCCTCCCTTCCTTGCTCACGGTCCATGGGCCGGCCCTTGGCCAAGTCCGTATGTTTCTTTTTCACCTCGCCTTATTACTCTCGACCGCTAACTCGTTTATTCGGGTTTATTTAATTTAGGGATGTTACAAGTAACGTACACTATTATATGATACGATAATATCTCAAATCTTTACACATCTAATATCATTAATTGATGAGATATCCACTTTATCTACATTACCGACTATCGTTTGGAATGAGTGAAAATTCTCCCTTAGTATCGAAAAATGGAGTTAGATTACAAAATCTTAATCCGAGCAAGCTTAACAAATTTCGAGGATGAAATTTCTTTAAGGAGGGTAGAATGTGACAACTGCCAAATTTCATAATCTAAAACCTAATTGTTAGGCTAAACCGACAGGGCCCAATAAGGCCCAATAAAAATTCAAGCCCATTTGAGGCCCAAATGCATAATCCGTATCTCAAACTAATCACTTAATTCGGTTTAACTATGCACTACATATAAGAGTTGAAGAAATGATAAAGTACGTAAGAGGAACATGTCAACACGATGTGTTTTTAAACGTTTAACGCGTCAGTCGCCAGTTATCGTGAAATATTTGAGAGTACAATTATGTAAGATAACTAATTAGTTATATTATATATTAATATTAAGCTTGGGATTCTGTTCAGATAATTACACACGAAGAACGCGTACGTGAGCGTTAAACTGTGTTAGATGCATAGTAGACCAACGTAAATGACGTAAACATTACCAATATGTAAATTAACATGTCAAGCATTATAAGATGCTTATTATATTTTGTTAGTATTATTAGAGAAATAATAAATCCATTCGGAGCGCGAAGCATTTAATCTGACAAAATGGATTCAGATACGCGCCGTTAACCTGTGCCGACTTAGAAGTCCCTCGGTAATGAATTTTAACGAAATAAATATTATATGAATATTTGTTTTAATATTAGCTTTTATGAACGAGAAATAATTAAACGAGAACGAGTTTACAAGACGTTACACCGGTAACTTACGGGTTTGATACACGATACTGGTAGGTAGTTACCCACACTAAAACCCTAAATATATATGATTCTTCCATATCCCCTTTTCATTCAAACACACCTACCCACACACCCATGTGTGTACTTCGAGAGAGAGAGCAGATTGGGATGGGGAGGAGTCCGGTCACCTCTGGCGGCTCATCCCGGCAACCACTGAAAAGACAACCGCCGGATGACAGTGGACAGAGGGTGAAAACTGTAATAGCAGAGGAGGACTAGGACGGTTGACGTGGTGGTTTTTGGTGAAGACGAAGGCGGCAAGATATGGTGGCACCAGGAACGGAAGCCGTACATCCCGGTAAGCCCTTGCGGTGGTTTAGGGTTCTAGCGGAACCCCCACTCTTCTGGCCTAAACGTTTTATTTTCCGATGACCCTGCACAGAACCTAGCGACGGTGGCAGGCCCGAGAAGAAGGAAGACCGGGACGACTGTGGAGGTGCATGCTAGCAGTGACAGCAGCGACGGGAACCAAACACGATTTTTTGGCGAGAATATCCGACGGCAAGACTAGGGTTCCGGTGATATGCGTATTTCGGAGAGACTTCTTAACGTCTCCTTGTGGTTTAAGGTCAGGACTACACATTTTAACGACTATTTTCTGTTTCAAGGTTCCGGTGAAACTCCGGCGAGTCCCGAACGAATGGGTCTTGGGGTATACGTGGTTCTATTGTCCCGATCTACACTTTCCAAGGTTAACCTTTGATGATTGGTTGATTTACCGATTAGATCTAGTAAATTTGGTTGGTCGGGTTTCATTCCCGAGTATAAATTACACATTTTTGGACATCATATGACATCCCGGACCTCGGTCAAACCTGATCAAACTTCGTCAACAGTGGTCAATACGGGTCAGCGAATACGAACGGGTTACATATACGAACCGAGTGAGTGGAAAGGTATAAACGTGCGCCAAAACAATTATATTTATTTATGTGAAAGTCAAACGTGTGTGCGATTAATTTTCGTTGAGCCCTAAATGACTCGTTAGAAATAAATAAATATTAACGTAATAATAAGTCATATTAACGTATGGTTCGTGGGAGGATTTCCGTACAAACTAAACGTCTAAATTCCTAGACGATAACGATAAAATTGAATGTGTCAACGGTAAAAATGGAACATTGATACAATTAACGCTTAATACGTACAGATAATGTATATTACTTGATATTAAACTATTTATATTATGACTGTGATATAAAAACCGTTATGATTTGGGACAAAGTGAACAATAAATATATTTTTAGAAATAAATAATAGTAATGTTCACTAGGACGGTTAAAAGGTTATACGAATAAACGTATATCAATAGTTACTAAATGAGAGTTGACAAATAACAACGGTACGTACAAATATATACTTATATACATGTAAATACATTCGAATAGATATATGCAATTATAAATCTTCACCCTTTATACGAAACTGAACGATTATTATACAAAGCGATATTTAGATCCGAACGTATATATACATGCACACACATGTGACACCCAGCATTTCAGTTCAATATCCATATTACATAAATGCACGTTCATACTTATTATTTCCTGATATTTTATTTTGACTAAGTAAAGTCAAGAAGTCTAGCAAAGGAGTTTATTCCAAGTCTAGTAAATCTTAAAGAATTACTAGAAAAAGTAAGAAGTATAACCCGACTAAATACGAACGTTAATGGTTAAATAGAATAACCAGAAAAATATATATATATATATATATATGTATATATTACACAAAATTTACGTTGAACTATAATTTACGTAAAAGTAAAATAATGAACTTTTCGAAGACGTTACTATGTAGCGCCACTTTTAGGTACTCATACCTACAAATAATCACCTCAACGAATTATACAAACCAATATTTCAATATTTTCTTCAACGAGCCATAAACTGGTTAAAATTATGATACCGTGAGAAATCTAAACCGAATTAATTTACCTTTTTAAAAACTCTAAAGAATATTAAGTTACACTTAAATCAAATTATTTGATTTAATTAACTCTAAACCCAATCATCATATCGGCAGAGACAAGTGGGTTTTCCCCCTCAATTTCCTTGACTTTCTCGACCAAACTTCAGAGAATGACCATACCTAATGCCTTCGAAATTCAAGTAAAACCATACCTCCTCAGTCGAATTCTCACAATCCCTTCATACTTCTCATTTTCTTACGGCAATTTCCCCTTTTTCCTTCAAGTCGAAACTAAGTAGTTTCGACATCTATTCTATTCAATCGAAACTAAGAAAGTTTCGATACCTGTTCGTCAGCCCCATGGAGCAGTAACTTAGAACTATTTTATAACGAAACAAGTGTTGACAAACTAAAAAGATATTTAAACAAAAGCAATCAGATCTGCTAAGTCGGGTGAACAACTTGCGTTTAAGACGGGTAGTCTTAACGTGTATGTTATCCTTGTGGAATTAGGATACGGATAGGCAAGTCTGCTGTTATTCAGATATTTGCTAGCATTCATACTGTCGAGGTGAGTTTCACTAATTCCCCTTTTTCTAAAGTTTTGAAATGATTTGGGGTGGAAACATACTTGTAAAAGACTTTTGTGTGTAAATGAATTGAACTAATGATCTGACCATATGTGTGTATTGAGGGAAAAGTAAAGCGCTTAAAGCCCTCTGAATAAATTAGTAACCATTAGCTATGGACTTAGCCCGGGATTATATGAATAGTACTATTGGGGGTGACGCCTCCGGTCATGGTTAGTCGCGCTAACCAGGGGTCAAAATGGCCGAATGACCGCATATTATCTTACTCGCAGAAAGGCGAGGGGAGGCGCAGAATGTTGGGGTTTGGTTACGGTCTCGTACATTACATACTACTTTGTATTCCTTGCAAGCTTACAAATGGGGTCAATAGATCGGATTAGTATTCATATTCATTGGTAATACATATAAAAGAGTTCTGATCAGGCTAAAGTGATCAGGTTTTACACAAAAGAGTTCTGATCAGGCTAAAGTGATCAGGTTTTAAACAAAAGAGTTCTGATCAGGCTAAAGTGACCAGGTTTTAAAGAAAAGAGTTCTGATCAGGTTAAAGTGATCAGGTTTAAACAAAAGAGTTCTGATCAGGTTAAAGTGATCAGGTTTAACAAGGATTTTTGATCGGAAAATGATCAGATTTAAACATTGGGTTTATGATAACTCTTTATAATAACTTGTGAACTCACCAACCTTGTGTTGACGTTTTTAAGTATGTTTACAGGAAATTGAACGTGGCCATCAAGTTAGCAATGTAGGATACATGCATGCACGTGGATACGGCTTTTGGGAGGATTTCTCTTGTATAACTCATGGTCTTGAGTCATATTTGCGAAATCTTAAACTTTTGTAAACTCAAGTTAATATTTTATGATGTAAATATTTTAAACTCGATTATGTATCCAATTACGTGTATGTGTTTGCGGTAATCATATGCTTTGGAAACAAGTGAACGTCGCGCCTCGCGTTTTCGCCTTGGCGGGGTGTGACAGAACTTGGCATCAGAGCCATTGATTATAGCGAACTAGGTGTCTAAAACGGAACCTAGTCTATAATTTGAATGACTCACTAAAATGTTTTCATTGCATAAGCATTGCATAACCAGTTATCATGTCATATGGATATTGTAGTCACAAGCATTTCGTCACATTCACACTCTGACCCTGTCTCTGGCCTTGAATCCAACGAGGAACTTTCCGCCACACGCCCCAAAAATCGAATGCAAGTTCGCAGCTCCACACCACCCGATGTTGCCCTGGGAGAACCGCCTATCGTCTATCGAAAGAAAAGCGGAGGGCCAATTATGGTAAAGAGTGCTAGGAAGAAAGTCCGACTTCCACGCAAAAGAACCCTTACAGCCCGTGACCGGGAAAACTTGGAGATTGATGAGGAACCACCTAGGCAACGACCCTGTTACCACCCTACGGTCGGGACTATCCGTTGGATGCCCCGTACCCTGGCACAATGGAGGGAGATGGAGAGCATTCCCTCTACCTTTGAGCTCGGGGAGTCCTCCAACTCCCCAACACCCCTACCCCACACTGGGGAAGCCATGGAGCTCACAGTGCCTACATTAGTAGCACATGTTCATACTCACGAAGAGCGTCTTGATGATCTCCTAGATGATATTCGGGCACATGGGGATGCAGCCATGCGCTTACGTCAAAGGCTCGGATCTCGAGTACAGACTTTGGAGGATAGCACCCGAGACATACAGGGTGCTACTGACTACCTCGAGTTGAGAGCTGATATGGACTGGCAGTTCACTCTCACGGTCCGAGACATGGTGGAGGCGCTGGAAGAAAGGACTTTGGCTGCAGAATTTGTGGCTAGGGCTAGGTTTTTCATGGCGGGACTTGCCATGATGATTGGGTTGTACTCCCACTTCTTCTTTTAAACTTATTATGGGCGGGTTGTGCCATAGCACATTATGTAGTTTAAAACTTTAGTACTGATGTGGTCATGAGAAGCCATCCCTTTTTGTATCCTTGTCTTTTGGGAACAATGTACTATGTATGTTTTAACTATGTATGTGATGGTTTATGTTGTAATGATGGTTGTTTACGTTTGATGTTGTTGTATCCCTATGTCATGATCTATCATTATTGTTATATAATGTTGTTTCTTTTTAATTGATATGTTAGAAAGAACGTCATGGCACCTAAACGTGGGACACCCCGTAACACTACTGGTGACAACAACGAGACGATTTCCCCAAACGTGGAGCAACTCATATCACAGCGAGTAGCTGCTGCCATGGAGCAGTATGAAGCAAACCGAAATAGTGGTGGAGGAAACGGCAGCGGTACCGGCGGAGGAGGTGCAGGAGGTAGCGGTACATCAGGAGGTTCCGGAGGTAATAAAAATAAATAAGCCATAACACATAGTCATGATCCGAATTAATGACGTTATGACTTGTAATTCTACAGATGCTCCAAATAGGAAGTGCACCTACAAGGCCTTCCTATCCTGCAACCCCCGTAGTTTCAATGGCACCGAGGGTGTAGTAAGTCTAATGAGATGGATAGAAAAGATGGAGTCGGTGATTGATATTAGTGAGTGCACCGCTGATTGCATGGTGAAGTATTCTACATGCATGCTCACTGATAAAGCTTTAACTTGGTGGAATACTCAAATGAAGACTTTGGGGCGAGAGACAGCGTACCAATTGTCTTGGGAAGACTTGAAAAACATGATGATTGAGGAATACTGTCCTCGAAACGAATTGCAAAAGATTGAAACTGAGATGTGGAACCTACAGATGATAGGAGATGATGTGGCAGGATACACCGACCGTTTCAATGAATAGGCGATTCTAGTACCGCATATGGTCACACCAGAACATAAGCGCGTTGAGAGGTATCTGTGGGGCCTTGCGCCTCAAATTCGTAGCATGGTAACATCATCTAATCCAATAGATGCCAAGAGTGCTATAACTTTAGCATTCAAACTAAAGGATGATGCAGTACGTAATGGATTGTTTGAGAGGAAGGAGAACGAGGAAGGTAGATCTGGGGAGAAAAGGAAATGGATGGGAAATTCAAGTAACAAGTCTGAGAAACAAGGGTTTAAGAAACAAGGAACTATGAAAGCTTTTTCAGTCAACACAGTGGAAAGAAAGGAGTATGATAGGGGCCTACCGAGATGTAAGAAGTGTGGAAACCATCATGCCGGTGTGTGCATCAAGTGTGGAAAATGTGACAAGTTTGGTCACACCACACAAGCTTGTCGAACTAACAACCGAATGGGGAAAATTAAACCGGGATGTTTCATATGTGGTGACCTGAAACACTTCAAGAGGGATTGTCCCAAGTGGAAGAATCAGAACAATGCTCAGGCACCAGGGAGGGCATTTGTGATGGGTACAAGGGACGCACGCCAGGACCCAAACATCGTCACTGGTACGTTCCCGATAAATAATCACTATGCCTCTGTACTTTTTGATTCGGGTGCGGATATGAGCTTTGTGTCGAATGATTTTAAATCCTTACTCGGTATTAAGGCCAGCAAACTAGATCAAAGTTATACAATTGAATTAGCAAATGGGAAATTAATAGAAACCTAAGAGGTCATTAGGGGTTGTACATTATGCTTAGAAAACCATACATTCAGTATAGACCTTCTACCCGTCGAACTAGGGAGTTTTGATATTGTTATTGGCATGGATTGGTTATCAAATAATCATGCCGAAATCGTATGCTTCGAGAAGATTGTACGTATCCCACTACCAAGCGGAAAAATTCTTTCAATTCAAGGCGAAAGGTGTAGAACGATATTAAAGACGATAAACTGCATGAAAGCTCATAAATATCTACGCAGGGGTTATTGTGCATTCCTGGCTCACATCGTCGAGAAGAAACCCGAAGAACGTCGACTTGAGGATATACCAATCGTCAGAGATTACTCGGAGGTATTTCCCGAGGACTTACCAGGATTACCATCATCAAGACAAGTCGAGTTCCGGATCGACCTAGTACCAGGAGCCGCACCATTTGCACGATCGCCGTATCGTCTAGCCCCTTCCGAGATGCAGGAACTGTCGAGCCAACTACAAGAATTACTTGACAAAGGTTTCATAAGACCGAGTTTCTCACCATGGGGAGCTCCGGTCCTATTTGTAAAGAAAAAGGATGGAACCTTTAGAATGTGCATTGATTATCGGGAATTAAACAAACTGACAATCAAAAATCGGTATCCTCTTCCTCGAATAGATGATTTGTTTGATCAACTTCAAGGTTCCAGTTTCTATTCTAAAATTGATCTACGATCAGGGTATCATCAACTGAAAATTCAGGAAGAAGATATACCAAAAACGGCTTTTAGGACTCGTTATGGTCACTACGAGTTCCTAGTTATGCCATTTGGCTTGACTAATGCACCGGCCGTCTTCATGGATCTCATGAACCGCGTGTGCAAGCCGTACTTGGATAAGTTCGTGATTGTGTTTATCAATGACATATTGATATATTCACGAACCAAGGAAGAACATGAACATCATTTGAAATTAATCTTGGAACTACTCAGGGAGAAGCTTTATGCTAAATTCTCTAAGTGTGAATTTTGGATCCGAGAGGTTCACTTTCTCGGACACGTCATCAATAAGAATGGTATCCATGTGGATCCATCCAAGATTGAAGCTATCAAAAACTGGGAAGCACCAAGAACTCCGACTGAGGTGCGTCAATTTCTGGGTTTGGCAGGCTATTACAGGCGATTTATCGAGAATTTTTCAAAGATAACCTTGCCTTTGACCACGTTAACTCAGAAGGACAAAAAGTTTGATTGGACCGATAAACAAGAATCAGCGTTCCAATTGTTGAAGCATAAACTTTGCAGTGCACCAATCCTATCCCTTCCTGAAGGATCTGACAATTTCATCGTGTACTGCGACGCATCACATCAAGGCCTGGGATGTGTATTAATGCAGAGAGAAAAAGTCATAGCGTATGCATCCAGACAGCTAAAAGTACATGAGAAAAATTATACGACAATTGGGTGCTGTCGTGTTTGCACTCAAGATTTGGAGACATTATTTATACGGTACAAAATGTACTATTTTTACAGATCACAAGAGTGTCCAGCACATCTTTAATCAGAAAGAACTCAACATGAGGCAACGTCGTTGGGTAGATCTACTGAATGATTACGACTGTGATATCAAGTATCACCCTGGTAAGGCCAACGTCGTAGCAGATGCCTTGAGTCGTAAAGAACGGGTTAAAACACTCCGTGTTCGTGCCCTAGAATTGACAATTCATACGAGTCTCACGACTCAAATCAGGATGGCACAACAAGAGGTAATCAAAGAAGAAAACATTCAGAGTGAAGCTTTACGAGGTATGATAAAGTAGTTGGAACCAAAGTCAGATGACACTTTATACTTCATGAATAGAATTTAGGTGCCATGTTTTGGTAACATACGGGAGTTGGTTATGGACGAAGCCCACAAGTCCAGGTACTCCATTCACCCAGGTTCGGATAAAATGTATAAGGATCTGAAAGAACTCTACCGGTGGCCGAACATGAAAGGAGAAATTGCTATTTATGTCGGTAAATGCCTGACATGTTCAAAAGTAAAGGCAGAACATCAGAAACCGTCGGGATTGTTACAACAACCCGAGATACCTCAATGGAAATGGGAACAAATTTCAATGGATTTCATTACAATGTTACCCAAGATGTCGAGCGGGTATGACACCATATGGGTAATTGTCGATTGTTTGATGAAATCAGCTCATTTTCCACCCATGAAAGAGACAGATAAAACAGAGAAACTTGCAAGGCTTTATATCAAGGAAATTGTGGCTAGGCATGGAGTGCCAATTTCTATTATCTCTGATAGAGACAGCAGATTCGTGTCTAGAATCTGGAAATCATTACAAGAAGCCATGGCCACACGTCTTAATATGAGCACGGCATATCACCCACAAACAGATGGTCAAAGTGAAAGGACCATTCAAACTTTAGAGGATATGCTACGTGCGTGTGCAATTGATTTCGGTGGAAATTGGGATACTCATTTGCCGCTAGCTGAGTTTTCATACAACAATAGTTACCACACCAGTATCAAAGCCGCTCCGTTTGAGGCTTTGTATGGTCGAAAATGTCGTTCACCACTATGTTGGGCAGAAGTTGGTGACAAGCATTTAACCGGTCCTGAAGTTATTCAAGAGACCACGGACAAGATTTTCAAAATCAAGGATCGTCTGAAAGCGTAGTTACGCGGATAACAGACGAAGACCTTTAAAATTCCAAGTGGGAGACAAAGTCATGTTAATGGTCTCACCTTGGAAAGGAGTTGCAAGATTTGGCAACCGTGGCAAGCTTAACCCTAGGTACGTTGGACCGTTTGAAATTTTGGCTAGGGTTGGCCCTGTAGCTTACAAGCTCAAGTTGCCACAAGAACTAAGCAATGTACATGATACGTTTCATGTATCAAATCTCAAGAAGTGTTTATCAGACGAGACGTTAATTATACCGCCTGATGAGATTCACATAGACGATAAGTTGCACTTCATTGAGGAACCTATGGAAGTCACAGATTGGAAGATTCAGAGAACAAGGCGCATCCATGTTAAGCTAATCAAGGTACGTTGGAATTCAAAGCGTGGCCCCGAGTATACGTGGGAGCGGGAAGATAAAATGAAATCCAAGTACCCGTCCTTGTTTACAAACACTCCAAGTCAGAATGACAAGAACTGAATTTTGGGACGAAATTCTCTGTAACATGGGGAGAATGTGACATCCAGCATTTCAGGTCAATATCCATATTACATAAATGCACGTTCATACTTATTATTTCCTGATATTTTATTTTGACTAAGTAAAGTCAAGAAGTCTAGCAAAGGAGTTTATTCCAAGTCTAGTAAATCTTAAAGAATTACTAGAAAAAGTATGCAGTATAACCCGACTAAATACGAACGTTAATGAACCAGAAAAAAAAATATATATATATATATATATATATATATATATATGTATATATTACACAAAATTTACGTTGAACTATAATTTACGTAAAAGTAAAATAATGAACTTTTCGAAGACGTTACTATGTAGCGCCACTCTTAGGTACTCATACCTACAAATAATCACCTCAACGAATTATACAAACCAAGATTTCAATATTTTCTTCAACGAGCCATAAACTGGTTAAAATTATGATACCGTGAGAAATCTAAACCGAATTAATTTACCTTTTTAAAAACTCTAAAGAATATTAAGTTACACTTAAATCAAATTATTTGATTTAATTAACTCTAAACCCAATCATCATATCGACAGAGACAAGTGGGTTTTCCCCCTCAATTTCCTTGACTTTCTCGACCAAACTTCAGAGAATGACCATACCTCATGCCTTCGAAATTCAAGTAAAACCATACCTCCTCAGTCGAATTCTCACAATCCCTTCATACTTCTCATTTTCTTACGGCAATTTCCCCTTTTTCCTTCAAGTCCAAGTCCAGTTTAAAGCAAAATCCACCATATTTCGGTGCTATAAAAAGAGTTCCAAGTATTTTTCTCAAGAATCAAGCTAAGGAGCTCAAGATCATTCTCTGTTTCTCTCAAAATCATCATTCTCTGTTCAGAGGTAAAAACTCGATACCATCCATATTATTTGCTTTAAAACCGTAGCTAAACATACAAGTCGTTCAAACGCAAGTAAGATAACAAGAAAAGTGTGTCAAATTCAAGATTTGAACATAAAAATATACAGGACTGATTCTGTCAATCAAAGTTCAGTAATCGAAACTATAGTTTCGATACCTGTTTAATCAATCGAAACTAGGAGTTTCGATACCTGTTTAATCAATCGAAACTAGGAGTTTCGATACCGGTTTTGCTCAATCGAAACTAGGTAGTTTCGATACCTATTACTTAATCGAAACTAGGTAGTTTCGATACCTGTTTTGCTCAATCGAAACTAGGTAGTTTCGATACCTATTACTTAATCGAAACTAGGTAGTTTCGATACCTAATTTACTCAATCGAAACTAAGTAGTTTCGACATCTATTCTATTCAATCGAAACTAAGAAAGTTTCGATACCTGTTCGTCAGCCCCATGGAGCAGTAACTTAGAACTATTTTATAACGAAACAAGTGTTGACAAACTAAAAAGATATTTAAACAAAAGCAATCAGATCTGCTAAGTCGGGTGAACAACTTGCGTTTAAGACGGGTAGTCTTAACGTGTATGTTATCCTTGTGTAATTAGGATACGGATAGGCAAGTCTGCTGTTATTCAGATATTTGCTAGCATTCATACTATCGAGGTGAGTTTCACTAATTCCCCTTTTTCTAAAGTTTTGAAATGATTTGGGGTGGAAACATACTTGTAAAAGACTTTTGTGTGTAAATGAATTGAACTAATGATCTGACCGTATGTGTGTATTGAGGGAAAAGTAAAGCGCTTAAAGCCCTCTGAATAAATTAGTAACCATTAGCTATGGACTTAGCCCGAGATTATATGAATAGTACTATTGGGGGTGACGCCTCCGGTCATGGTTAGTCGCGCTAACCAGGGGTCAAAATGGCCGAATGACCGCATATTGTCTTACTCGCAGAAAGGCGAGGGGAGGCGCAGAATGTTGGGGTTTGGTTACGGTCTCGTACATTACATACTATTTTGTATTCCTTGCAAGCTTACAAATGGGGTCAATAGATCGGATTAGTATTCATATTCATTGGTAATACATATAAAAGAGTTCTGATCAGGCTAAAGTGATCAGGTTTTACACAAAAGAGTTCTGATCAGGCTAAAGTGATCAGGTTTTAAACAAAAGAGTTCTGACCAGGCTAAAGTGATCAGGTTTTAAAGAAAAGAGTTCTGATCAGGTTAAAGTGATTAGGTTTAAACAAAAGAGTTCTGATCAGGTTAAAGTGATCAGGTTTAACAAGGAGTTTTGGTCGGAAAATGATCAGATTTAAACATTGGGTTTATGATAACTCTTTATAATAACTTGTGAACTCACCAACCTCGTGTTGACGTTTTTAAGTATGTTTACAGGAAATTGAACGTGGCCATCAAGTTAGCAATGTAGGATACATGCATGCACCTGGATACGGCTTTTGGGAGGATTTCTCTTGTATAACTCATGGTCTTGAGTCATATTTGCGAAATCTTAAACTTTTGTAAACTCAAGTTAATATTTTATGATGTAAATATTTTAAACTCGATTATGTATCCAATTACGTGTATGTGTTTGCGGTAATCATATGCTTTGGAAATAAGTGAACGTCGCGCCTCGCGTTTCCGCCTTGGCAGGGTGTGACAGCACACATACATACTTATTTACATATATATATATATATATATATATATATATATATATATATATATATATATATATAAATTCTCATTATACACAAGTGGAGGACTAGTTGTTAAATATAACACTCGGATGTGAACATAAATAAAATGTAATAATTGAATATACTAAAGTATGTGTATTTATGCGTGTATGGTTACATAAAGACGAACATATTCAATTAAATAACATCTATTACGAAATACAATACGGTACAAATATACTTTCGGGTTTTGAAACTATATATATATATATATATATATATATATATATATATATAAATACCCGTATGAATGTACTATAAAACATTAAAATGAATTTACTAAAATATAGAATTGCACACATTTTATTAAAAGTCGCATGAATAAGAATTATATATATTGATTAAAAGCGCATATAGTTATGCACATTTGTGTGCGAACAAACTAATACTTTTAAACGTGGCTATTGGAATGTGTGTGGATGGAGGATCCTGACTCCATCTATATACCTAACATTCCCTGTCGTTAGACCGACATCGTATACTGAATCGGTATTATAACTTGGTGAATTAGTAGAGCTCAACCTCACACGTGACTTAACCCTAGTATCAGAAGTTAATGATATACATACATATATACGTAATTAAGAATATGATGGTGAACACATACGTGTAGTAGAATGGCTCACCACATTGGCACGCTTAGTCTTGTCTAGGAATTATTATGACGATACACTGGTGACCCAGGTGAGGTCACGGCCCCTTTTAATTCTTAAATATTTTAGAAACATCGAGGGAGAAACATACATGCGTTATACGTTTCAAAACATGAAACATACTTATTCGACACGTTTGAAAACATGAAACATACTTACTTGATACGTTTGGAAAACATGAAGCATACTTACAAACATATTTTTTATATGATAACAATAAATCAAGACCCGACCTTTATGTTTGCATGAGTTAACACACGTAGAGCGATGGAAGTCCCTGTATCAACACACTATTATAACCATTAGCTATATACTTAGCCTGGGATTCTATGGATAGTACAATTGGGATTGACGCCCCCGGTCATGGTTAGTCGCGCTAACCGGCAATCCACATGGTCGAATGGCCGCATCGTGTCTAAACACGTACTCGTGAGGAACAAGGGAGGGGCAAAACACCTGTGTCATGGTTTTGTTATGCCTCATGTATGAACTTATTATTCGTATTCCTAGCTAGTTTATGGATGGGTCAAACGTTACTTGTTTTGTTTATCATATACATTGAATCGTTTTTGTGTAGATGGATCTGCCAATCATTTACATACAAATGGTTTTGCCTTTCGTTTACGTGCAAATGCTTTTATCATTGTTTTCAAGGAAAACGGTTTTATATATTGATATGTCCTAAAGTATACATGTTTTGCATGCATAATAATTCCCATATTTGGGTACTTGTAGGTCCCTCGGGTGTCTCGGATCATCACATGCAAGTGTGTTCCTAGTCGAACTGGGTGCGGAATGCCCGTGACTAGGTGGAGTATCAATCAACACAAAGTAAACCGACAACAAAGACACAAGATACTTTCAAACTTTGTCTATTGATAATCACAGTTGGTTACAGAGATAATGAGTGCGTCCATACATTATGTCACTAACAGCTATATATACTATACCTGTTGCCTGCGCACTTAGTAAGTAGGCAGACTTTGTTCTTGCGTAATTGCTAAGTACACAGGATATACATCCTGCGCACTTACTAAGTGCACACAACACTTAACAGAAACAGACAAGACTAAGTACATACATATGTGATTACAACTCGATAACCAATACAAACAGATACTTAAATACAAGTACAAATACAAAAAGACAAGTACATAAGCTAAGACAGCATCTAGAGTGTCTGTAACACAAACATGTTTCAAAAAACACCCCGTTGACAACAGCTGTCGATTGTCTTCGGTCTTCAAACTTCACCAGCTTTAGCTTCCATCTTCAGCTTGTAGTCAAGGTAGAACTTGACCAACTTGTTGTATCTTGATGCTTGAAGCTTTGTCCACTCGTCCGTGTGGATGTAGAATTTGTCATTTAGGACCGTCAGATCTTTCATGGAAAATTAATGAAAGTGATTTCATCAAAGACTCTGATCAGTTCCTTTGGCACCAAGCTTCCACTTTCGGACCTAATCTTTCCCATTACCACTACCTCGCCCGTCTTTGGGTCCACGTACCAGTACCACATGTTACCAAGTATATCCTAAGATAACTTGCTCAGGGGAATCCTGGTTTCACATATTATAGACCAGTTTCTTTAGGCTTCTGTTAGTCACGGGATTTCTGATGTTCTTATCCCGGACTCTCTTTGGCATCTAAGGCTTAAACATCTCAAAGTTCCCCGATCTTCCCTCCTTCTATAGTGTTCTCCACAAACCCATTGCTGATGCATGACTAGTGTCACACAGCAGCTCACAGTTTGCGACGTTCACCAGATCATACTTTGGTAGGGAGTTGAACCCTTCACTGGTAGGTTTCAAGTATTGAACCCCACCAGCCCGTTTAATAGCGAACATAGACAAGATCATACCTATAGCTCCATGTTTGTCTATGATGGATGTCTTCTGCCAGACAGGAGCTTGATCCTTTGTAAACCAACCAGGCGGATATTTACTTTTCCACGCCTCTGGATCAACAGGTTTAGGAACGGTGGGAGATGCTTCAGTCGAAACCTCAGCAGTACTATCGGGCTCGACTGAACCTGTGTTAAAATCAGCTTCAAAGGCTTGAGCTTCAAATATATCTCCATCCCCAAGCTCGTAAATTCCTTCACCGTCCCCTTTGGGAAACTCTACCATAACATCCTCATCTTCTACATCCCATTCATCATCAGACTAGATCTCTCCTTCCTCCAGATTGCTGAGGGTATCGATCTGAGCTTCTTTAGAATAGTCTAGCTCAATCAGTAGAATGACCTCATCAGATAGGTCGTATAGCACCTCATCCGCAGACTTTCCTTTATCACCTCCACTACCAGAAGCATCTCCGCCTTCATGTTGAGTGGACTCCCCCTCAGCCATAGGCACGACAGAATAAGGAACAATCGCCCATGCTAACGATTGTTGCTCACTTCCACTGGGACCGGCTTCAGGATCCTTGTCCTGGTCGTCACCCTTAGACAGATCATCTAGGTGACAAGCCTCATCACTACTTGGCTGTGTCGGTTTCTCCTTCTCCTTCAGCAACTCCTTAATCTTTTCCCCCTGAGCAGCAAGAGTTTTGGTCATATCGTGCTCTTTACGTTGCAACTCATCAACCGCCCTTTCCTTTTTCAAAGACGCTACTTCACCAACCAAAGAGTTAATCTGACCTTGTTTCTTGTCAGACTCCTCCCTTGATTTCCGTATCGTCTCTAGTAAACCAGCAACTTGAGACTTCAGGGTAGCAATCCTCGCATCCCGTGGATCTGGATCCCTAGATGTAGAGGATCCGGCTGTATGAGTGGGAAAAGTCAAGATGTCATCTAAGTCAAACCCATGGGTGAAATCACCATATGAAAAGGGTTCACTGATTGGCTGAAGGGTGGTAGTTGGAATATTGGTTGGGATTGAAGTTGGTATGGTAGGTGTTGCAATGGTGGTTGGGGTGATAGTGACTAACTCAGTGAGGATTGGAGTCGTCACCGTCACCTGGACAGGTTGTAGTGGGAGGGATACTATCACAGGAACCTCCTCTGTGACAGTAGCAACAATTACTTGACTTGTGACACGTGACCGCCTCCTTGTCCTTTGATATAGCTGGGTGGAAGTTGACGTAGGGGTTGAATCAGTGCTCACGGCCTTAGTGACTTGTCGCCGTGCAACACTAACTTCTACTTCTCTAGGGATACCCGCAGATGTCCTATCCCCTCGACGCTTGTTAATACTTTCTCGTCTCTGTCTTTGTATAGCAACATCTAAACCAGATTCGGCTTCATACTCACTGCTTGTACTTTCTTTTCTCTTTCTTTTAGAAGACGACTCGGGAAGGGTCACCGTTGTCGTTCTTCTCGGGTGTGATTGGTCTGGTGCATCATCAGAATCAGATGAATCAGATTCTGTTTCTTCGGAGTCAGATTCTTCAGCACCAGCACTTCCTTCTTCTTCGTCTCCATCATTCTCAGATTCATCATAACCTTCAACTTCCTCCTCTTCATGTTGTTTATCACTTTGTTTACTGAGTTCTGGCTCCGACTCGGGACTATACCATCTGAAATTATCTGGGGCCACATATGCTTCGTTGATTAAGTGTCCGAGGAGAGGAGTATGCACATGAGTAGGTTCTACACTGCCTGGCTTTAAGAATTGAGCAAATACTCTCTTGTCCACTCGCTTCACTTTTAATCTTCCCCAATTGCCGGTAGATTTGGCAACGCATCATTGATTAGCAGCTGGATAAATCTTGGATACAATATGAATCTAAAATTCTTCGCCGTATTGATCTGGTCAGTTATGGCCTTGTATACGTACTTAGAGAAATTATAGCCCTTTTTGAGAGATAAACCCACCATTGCAGTCGCTAAGTGATAACCCATGGAATCCTTGCCTGCTTTCCTTGAAGAGATGCACATGATCATGATGTGGGAAAAGTAGCGCCATTGACCGAGTACCCACATCTTCTTGTACGAAGCATAATCCGTTGCACCGGCGTATCCCATTCTCTGCCTCCAACAACCATCGACAACGTAATCAGGATATGTAATTGGGTCAGTTGCAAGATCCCGAAACTATAACACCCTCCTGATGGTGTCTTCGGATATGGCTATCTGTTGATCTGCTACAGTAGCCCTAATGATGTTCGGGGTTACTGTACAGTCATGATCTACTGTTGCCCAAAATTGATCCATGTATGGTCTTCATACGATAGGATCTGCAGAGATAGCATAGCTGATCTTTGAGCGGTTCAGGAAATCAACTATCTCCTTGTATTCAAGTGCAGGACCCTTCCACTCGGGTTATGTTAGAGCCAGAAGATTGAATTCGCTGGTAAAAGCACGAGCCATCACTGCAAAAACATACAATGAACACAATTAGAGCAAGAATGATTACTAGAAATGTACAAACATGACATGGTATAGCACATTCACAAGAAAGATTTTTCCAGACTTAGAAAAATTTGTAAATTGCATTCCTGCGTACTTAGCAAGTACGTAGGGTTTATACCTTGCGTACTTAGTAAGTACGCAAGAGTTATATCTTGCGTTCTTACTAAGTGCGCAAGGTCTAACACTTGAGCAAAAAGCAGACTTTTCCAAATCAAAGAATGGTCGAATTTCATGTTGTTCAAGGTCACCACAACGTCGAAAAATGCATTTAGAACTCATGGGACCAAGTCCAACACCAAAATCGGGCTAAACCAGGTCAATTTTGACCTAAACCGGACCTGACCTCAATAGACGGTCAAAGCAAAGTCAAATCCCAAATCGAGCAAATTAAAGGATGAATTAAAGGTCATAGAAGTTTGATTATAGATTTTAAACATATTTAGGTGTTAATTTAGGTCAAGCAACACTCATATTTGTCAAAAATCAAAAACCAAAACCCTAAACTCGAAGAACATTCAACCGGTCCAGTAACAGATGATCTTGTGGATGAAAATGGCTAAGATTCTCACCGAATGGTTGTTAAGTGAAGGTGAAACAAGGATCGGGACGAAAAAGCCGTTTGGAATCACACAAATTTTTGAGGAAATACGGATTGGAGGGAATAGCACAGTGGGTTATTTGAAAAGAGATAAAGTCTGAAAAAAATTTTAAGTCCACTATATATACCCACACATTCGGGTCTTGCGTACTTAACAAGTGCGCAAGACTTAACTCTTGCCTACTTACAAGTACGCAAGGTTTAATTCCTGCATACTTGACAAGTACGCAGAAACCCTTGTGAAATCCAATTTCAACTCAAATTATGAAGATTGTCAAGTTAAATAACTAACCAGATAAGAACATTCAATCAAGAGTTTCAAAATCAATTCAAAGAAGTTAAACACAAATATTTTTGGCTTTTCTTATTGGAATTTGAACTATACACAAACTTAAAATCTTTTTGATATTTTCAGAATAACGATATACACATATTCACACAAGCTATTTTTGTTCAATGAAACGAGCAGATGATCATATCAGGCTAATCTATAGCAATAATGATACAAGATAAACATCAAAGAATATGGGATCATGTCATGGATTACAATTTATTCATACGTAATAAGCACATAAACAAGTAATTCAAGTTGGCAATATTATAAGATTTGATACCATAAGCATCTTAGTGTCATGTTCTTATGTGTTAAGGTAATAGTTATTAATATACAACGTGTGCCCCACATTTATGCTATGAACTTACTTTGCACTTATCTCAAGGCATCCAAGATTTTCCCATTGATTTTCTAAATTTCCAGATTAAGGCTACATCAATTAGCACAGGAAAAATCAAACAAAATCCATAAGGATTATCAGGAATCATAAGATTCAGAATCGAGTGATTCATTTGTCTTGGTTTCATGTGATTTCTTCAGTGAATATCGGTATGATGATTCAGGATAATGAATATGGTGTTTGAGGATTTAGGTAAGGGGATCCAACTTTATCTGGATTTGAATTCAATGAATCAAGAGTGATTCAAGGGTGAATACACGCTCAACGGTTGATGTAAAGACATGTCTTGATTCAATCTCTCATTGCATACTTGTGAGTATGGACAGTGAGATGAACCGCATTAATTGTGCTAACAATCTATCTCGAAACTGGTCTCAGAAGAAAATAATTGCCAAAATCTAACATCCTATATTCGATAGTGATCTTTTGCATTCTTTTACGCACACACACTAGCAAATATGGGTTCAAATCACAATTGTAGTATTGATTTAATTTCCACCCTACTAATGATTCAAAGATACTTACAGCCTACTGACAATTCAAATTACTTGTAAATAAGCAGACTAAAAACACAACAATTTAAACAATCAAGTAAGCATGACACAATCATTTCCCATATGTGCAGTCTAGGACGTTTAGATCATTTATGATGTACTATCATTTCCTCTTTTCTCAAGAGAACTTTGAAATTTTCTGGTTTTCTATTTTGTTTGGATTTTTGTAAAATATTTAAAAATTAAAAGAACTATACAGAAAACTTAAAAGGAATAAAATTTAACTTTCATGAATTGAATTGATTTAATAAAAACAAGATTTCACTCTGGATTGAACATTCCTATCATGTTGACAAGATGTTCAAAACGTGTTCGATCAAATGCCTTAGTGAAAAGGTCAGCAAAGTTGTCATCCGTGTAAACCTTTACAAGTTCAATGAAATGTTTTTCAGCATAATCATGGATGAAATGGTGGCGAATTTCAATATGTTTAGTTTTGGAATGTTTCACCGAGTTGTTTGTGATGGACATGGTGGCATTGTTGTCAATGAACAGTGGAGTTCCAGTGAAGTTTAAGGCGTAGTCTCTCAATTGCTGATGAATCCACAATATCTGAGAACAACTGCTCGCTGCAGCAATGTACTCTACTTCACATGTTGAGACAGAAACCGTTTTCTGCTTCTTACACTTCCAGGAAACCATCCTGTCTCCAAGAATTGACATCCACCTGGAGTTGATTTTCTATCAAGGTTACAACCGCCATAATCTGAATCAGTATAGGCTTTGAGGTCAAATGACTGCTGCTTTGAGTACCAAAGACCCAATCATGGTTTCCCTTTCACGTATCTGAATATCCTCTTGACACCTATCATATGAGACTCATTTGCTTGTGACTGAAACCTTGAGCACAAACATACAGTAAACATTATGTCGTGCCTTGAAGCTGTGAGATACATGAGAGAACCGATCATCCCACGGTACAATTTACAGTACACATCATTTCCATCTTTTTCTGGATGCAAACCGTGATTGACTGGGATAGGTGTGCCATAAGTACTGTTATCATTCATCTTGTATTTTGACAAGATGTCCTGCACATACTTAGTTTGATGTAGATAGATGCCATCCTCTCTTTGACTGACTTGCAGACCCAGGAAGAACGACAATTCACCCATGTTGCTCATCTCAAACTTGGACTTCATCACCTGTTTGAATTCCCTACACATCTCTTCATTTGTAGACCCAAAGATAATGTCGTCGACATACACTTGTACGAGTAGAATATCACCTCCAGCTTTCGGAATGAAGAGGGTCGAGTCAATATGTCCACGGTCGAAACCATTTGACAGTAGATGTTTTGATAATGTCTCATACCATGCCCGAGGTCCTTGATGAAGACCATAAAGTGCTTTGTCAAGCTTATACACTTTATTGATATTATGCGGATCTTCAAAGCCAGGAGGTTGAGTGACATAGACCTCTTCATGAACTTTTCCATATAGGAAAGCACTCTTCACATCAAGTTGATATACCTTGAAGCCGACATAGGAGACATAAGCCAGAAACAGTCGAATGGCCTCAAGTCTAGCAACTAGGGCATATACTTCAGTGTAATCCAAGCCCTCTTATTGATAAAATCCTTGAACAACCAACCTTGCTTTATTCTTCACTATGACATGACGATCATCCGTTTTGCACTTGAACACCTATCTTGTTCCAATTGGTTGTACGCCTCTTGGCAAGTCAACTAAATCCCACACATGTAACTTTTGGAATTGGGACAGTTCATCTTGCATCGCCTCAATCCAGCAGTTGTCAGCGAAAACCTCCTTCACATTCTTCGGCTCCAATTGGGACACGAATGCAGCATGCAAACATGTTTCCATGATACCAGTGTCAAGTATCTCAGCGTACAAACTGGTGTTCTCATCAATTGTTCTATTACGAGTCTGAACACCGGGATGAGGATCACCAATGATTTTGTCAATTGGATGATTCTTATGCACTCTCGTCTCTGGTATGAGCGGTTCCTGGAGATTTGTGTCTAGATTCATGCTCAACTCCCTCATATTCTGTGACCTAGAAGACGATGATTCAATGTTGATTGGATCAGCTGGAGCTTCATTTCCTACACGAGTGTTAGGATTAGCTAGAGCGTCATCTCCATCAACATGGACAACTTCAACATCATTACTGTCATGAGTTCCAGATGCAGATGCAGCATTGGAATCGGGAGTTACAATGGGCATAGTGGCACGAGTGGAGAAATTTGAGTCATCAACACCATTAAAGAAATCATACACATTTGCGGAATCATCGGCAGACAAATCAGGAAGGTTGAAAGACTTAAATAGCGCATCATAATCTAAACCCCAAGCTGGACCAGTTGGTTCTGGTGGAATGCTGTGTTTACAGCAATCCACTTCGAACCATTTCTTGAAAGTACGAGTTCCTATATTGTACACTCTCTTGCATGGTGAATTGGCAACATATCCTAAGAAGATGCCTTCCACTTCTTTTGCATGAAATTTAGATTTTAGATCCTTGTATTGTAGCAATAAGGAACAAGGACTACCAAAAGGAACTAGGTAGTCAAGGCTGGGAGGTCGATTGTTGATCAACTCATAGAAGGTTTTGTTGTGCCTTTTCACAACCAGAACTCTGTTCAAAACGTGCCAAGCTGTATTTACTGCTTCTGCCCAGAAAGTTACAGGAAGCTTTGCATGTGACAGCATTGTCCTTGCAGTCTCGATCAAGGTTCTGTTCTTCCTTTCTGCAACTCCGTTCTGCTTATGTGTGTACGGGGCACTAAATTCATGATGGATACCCTTCTTGAGACAGAAAAACTCCATCAAATTATTCTTGAATTCAGTTCCGTCATCACTCCTTATTCTCCTAACCTTCAACATGCAAAGTGATTCCAAGCTCAGGATCAGGTATTGAAGAATGTCAGCAGTCTCGTCCTTTGTACCTAAAAAATGCACCCAAGAAAAATGTGAGAAATCATCAGTTACAATAGACAGTATGACTTCCCTCCAATACTCCTGATACTTATGGGGCCAAACAGATCCATATGTAATAACTCCAAAGGGGTATCGATAGAGTTTTGGAGCTTGGGCTTGTGAGACTTCTGTTGCTGTTTGCCCTTTTTACAAGGCACACAGTCATCTGCAACGGCAAATCTCCACTTAGGAACACCTGTTACCAAACCGTTTCGGGCAAGATGATTCATTTTTTGATAAGAAATGTGTTCGAGTTTCCTATGCCACAAGATTGAGTCAAGCTCTGTCGCTTTGGTAAGCAAACAAGTAGCAACTGATGAGGTGGTTGTTGCCACGCTCATATCGATCTGATAGGTATCATTTGTTCTTGGCGCACGCATCAAAATCCAGTCCTCAGGAACCTCAAACCCAGGTTTGAGAATTAAGCATTCAGATTTGTCAAACATGACTGAGTACTCCTTATCACACATCTGAGAAACACTCAACAGGTTAAGATTTAGCAACTCGTAGTAGTTGTCGTTGTCGAAGCTAACACAACCATTTGAAACCACGCCTTGACAAGTAATACTGTCGCCCTTCTCGCCTGCAAAGGCCACATAGCCACCTCTGAATGGTTTTATATCTTGAAGTAGTGCCATGTTGCCCGTCATGTGCCGGGAGCATCCACTATCTACATACCAACGATTAGAGATAGTTCCCTTCGGATGTCCCTATACGAGTCACAAGAAATTAATTAGTTTTGGAGACCCAAGCCACGGTGGCCTTGGGTCGTCCGTCTTTCTCAAAATAAACTACTTCAATTAATTCACAGTCGTGACTGTCAAAAATGGGTGAATCTTTAGAAGACTTGGGACCAGGAGATTGAGAACTTTTAGTTTTCTTGTTCCGGGACATTTTCTTTTGTTTTACTGGAACAGTCGGCTTGCATTTAGAAGCACTAGTTGAACTAGTAGAAGCTTCACCTGATTGAATTCCAGCTAGTTGTTCCAGCTTCCTGAATCTCTTGTTCCTTCTTCTCCTTTGTGGCTTAGAAAGCTTAACCACAGGTTTCTCACCAGTTGGTGCACTACCAGAGGTAGACACATAGGGTTTAGCAGGTTGCTTTTCCCTTTTTGGAACAGATGGCTTAGCCTCAGATGTGATCTTTGGCTTCAACATAGGTTTCAATGGTGGTTTCACCATATTCTTCTTTGGACTTTTATGCTGTTTCACTGGTGGTGACTTGGGGAGAGCAGCTGGTTGTGAAACAACTGGCTGTTTCCCTTGGTTCTTATTTGGGAAGTTCACAATGATGTGACCAATCGTATCACAGTGAAAACAGGTTCTCCTCTCTTTGTAAGTCCTCCTATAAGGCTCATTTGATTTGACGTTTGATGACTCAGCATGATGAACAGGAGAAGTTGTTTGGTGAACAATAGTTTGACTTGATGGAGATTGGTTTTTCGGAATATAATGCTTTTACATATTTTCTTGATAGCCAAGCCCGTAATGAGCTGAAAAAGCTTCCTTTTTAACTTGATTGATGTTTTAATATCCCCCATAAAGAATCATTTTTAATTTTTCATTTGATTTAATGATATCTGCTTCAGTCAAAATACAATTATCACGATCAGTGACAATGTTTTTCTTTACTTTTTGTTCACCAAGCAAGTCCTTGGAGACTACACCTTCAGGGCAGGTGTTCTCAGACCCATCATCAGAAGAAGTGAAAAACTCTTCACCAGATGCAGAGTCAGCCTTACTTGAGGAATCATCCTTGTTAGAGGAATCATCCTAACTTGAGGACTCATCAAGGCAAGACAAATCAATGTCAATTAATCCGTTGACAAATTTCTCGCTTATTGGTGGAGGAATGACATTAGTACCCAGCCCTAATCCATTCACTTATCTTACTACAGACTCGTAGTGTTCCACCACAAAGCGAGAATTTTTCAACTTCTCAATTTTACCATTTAACTACAAGACCTCATTCTGCAGCTTGGTAATTTCATTATTTCTCTTTTCTAACCCCTTGTACGCAACATCCAATGAAACTGTTGTTCGCTGATTTTAAGTGAAAAATCCTGCTTTTCTTTCTTTAAAGTTTCAATTGAATCTTTGTAACGTTTTTCATTTTCTTTGTAACTTAAAGCTGCAATACGAAGGGGTTCGACTTTGTCCTAAAGCTTAGAATTTTCTTCTTTCAAGCTAAGACATTTGGAACATGAAATGACAGCAAAAGAATTAGAGTCTACCTCAGTTGACGAACTTGATGCCTCCCTAATAGCCATGAGGGCAAATGCAGTTGTAGACTCCTCTTGGTCAGCTACAAAAGCTTCCCCTTCTTCTACTTCCATCATCTCTACTATCTCAACCATTAGACCAACTTGTGTTTGAGCAATAAGGGCATCCTCCAAATGAATACCCCAATTAAAGCTTTCGTCCTGTTGAGCTATCAAAGCATTGGACGTTCCACGTTGACCTTGATTGCGGTTGTTAGAATTGTTGTACCCTTGATTATTTCCTTGGTTGTTTCCCTGGCTTGGTCTAGTGAATCCTGAGGCAGGTGCTTTATCCTTCTTACATTCACGAGCAAAGTGTCCAAAGTTCTGACACTTGTAGCACTTGGCCTTGGATTTATCAAAACCCACCTTGGCATTTGAATGCCCACCAATAAACTTCCTACCAGTTCTATTCAAGAAACGCTTGACCCTTCTCAAGATCACGGCCATATTCCATTGAATATCCATGTCCTCCATGTCATCTGGATCCACCTGATTAAAATCTTCTTTAATTGTTTTAGGATATGTAAGCTTGCCACCAATGAAGTTCTCATAGGCAAGCATACACGATGTAAACAATGCTACATGATCTTCAGCTATCTTGGCTATTGCAGTCTGGTTAGCTGAAGATGTGGAGGTAGGATTTCTTGAGGAATGTTGGTGGAGAGAACCAGATCCAGATGTTGTATAGCAAGCATGGCCACCACAAACTTTTGAATTATCCTCCTCGTGAGAATTCCCTGAGAAAAGGGCAATTCCAGAACCCGATGACTTGGCTGTGGAAGACGTCCCAAAATACATAGAAGGGTCTTGTATTTGAGGTCTCCCTGAGCTCTATTTTCGTTTTAGGTTCATATCGTGTACTTGAACCTTACTGATTGCTTCTTCAATCGTCATCTCATAGAACTTGAGGTTCTCTCTCAGCAGAGTGGTATACATCTCAAACTTTGGTGGTAACGCATCCAGAATTTTTTCAACTAATTCCTCATTAGGATACTTCAGCTCAAAAGCTTTTAACTCAGTTTGCAGATGATAGAATCTAGATATAAGTTCATATGTAGATTCATTCTCTAGGTATCTGAAGCACTCATACTGCTTTCTCATGAGATCTCTTTTGCACTTCTTGATGTCACTGTTCCCCTCAAATCTTTTCTGCAATGCCTTCTAGAGATCTTTCGAATTATCATATCCTTTGAAGCTATGAAAGAGTTCTCTAGTTAGGGCCATTGTGATAGATCCATGTGCCTTCTTTTTTCTGTCATAAACTTTCTTTTCTTCTTCATCTAGCTTAGTGTGACAATCCAGACTTTTTAGTCTAACTCCGTTAGGAATCCCGTTAAAGTTAACCCTATCTCAAACTTCAGTGACTAATTCTGCCTATTTTCAAACTTAAACTACAAGGACTAGTTCTGTCATTTGCCCAAATTTCAATTCTGTTGACTTTTTAAAGTCAAATAGTCAAGTTCTTAACTCATCCAAACCTTGAGGACTAATCCTGCCAATTCCCCTAAACCTAAACACATGAAACAGAGGGACTAAACCAGTAATTAACGTATTCTCGATTTGTTTGACTTTAGGAAAGTCAAACTCACATACTTAATCAAAATTAAAAATTTCAAATGGATTTCTGTTGAAATTGAAACTGTTATCACTTTATGGTGTCATTAACAACCTTAACTGCCAATATGAAACATCATCATTAGCGAATTAAACAGATTAATAGCCAATTATTAGCATAACCATCGACTTAAGTGGGCAAATATCATTACATTCATCGAATTCGCTTACCAGTTCACAAATCGATCGTCTGTGCATCTCATTTGTATCCAACTGAAGCTTTTGCACATATCTTTTCCATTGGAGAGGCAGTTCCGGTCGCCTGGGATTGAACAACTCACAGCCGACATCTGTTTCAGTCGAGTACCTCCAATTCAAATCTAATTCTGGTAAATTCCTACACCTTTAGCTATGTTTTAAACTGTCGATCAAAAGCCCTATCATAATTGTGGCTTCCATTATCGGATTTAGCACGATCCGATGTCTAGGGTTCATACAGTTTTGGTTTAATTGAACCCTGTTAATTCGATGTCAATCTCAGCAATTGAACAAGTCTTTTGAGTCGTTTTTATGCTGGGAATGAAAGCCCTATGAAACCCAGGGCTGATTACATCGAATTGACCTTGACCCGTAACTAGGGTTTGTTCTTAAATAAATTTGGGGATTTTTGAATTTAAACCCATTTTCAATATAATTAAACCACAGGGATAGCTTCGCAATCCTCTGTTTAGTAAAAGCCCCATGGTTTTGATCCATAATCTTATAGAAATTGATCGATTTGATTCTAAATTAAGAACTAGGGCTTACGGTTTTTGAAACTGAAATTAACCACTCTAATCTCAACCATTTCTACAATAGTTTACATCCTCAGATTCGTAATACTCTAAACAACAAAACCCCTATGAATCCAAACCTTGTTCGCAGTCAGATTCGGTGTTTGGGACTGGATTTGATTGCACGTGGTGTTGGTAGAGGGATGCACTAGAACTCTTTGATAAAATCATTTAAACCCGGATCCTAATGCGATGACCCTAGCTGCTGGGACTGGTTAAGTGTGTGTGCTTGTGTGGGAGAGACCCGGGTTCGAGTCTCACCACACTGTTTTATTTTTTAAACATTTTTCTTGTATTATTTTAATATAAAAATCAAACCCTATAATATTATATTATTATATAAATGTGTTTTAGCCCGGGAAATAACCCGTAGGCTAGGGTTTGAATTATTAACCTATTTTTATATTATTCCCACTTTTAAAAATAATATATTTATGTTATTATCGAATAAAAATAATATATTTATATTATTTTCAAACCGTAACTTCGTATAAAATAATATGTTTATATTATTTTCAACCCGTGACTAATGTTATTAAATAATATATATTTATATTATTTCGTATCGTTTTATACCTCGTGTGACGTTTTAAACTATTCAATAATATAATTGTTATATTATTTACTCGTGTTTATTACCTCAAATAAAAATAATATATTTATTATTTTTACCACAAATGATTATTTAATTAATCCTACGAACCTAAAAATAATATATTTAATTATATTATTTTTCTAACTTTTGTAAACGACTTTGACGTACGAATTTATTTATTTATTTATTTATTATTCATTATTAACGTTAGACACGTAACACTTTGATCTTAATTATTATACTAAGAAACATATATTCCCGTGGACACGTCCGTCTACTCATTGGTCCTTAGAATGTTTTAGGACGTTCAAATCTTCCGTGTCGTTGTCACAAAACCCCATTGTATCCCTAACTATTATGCTCTACTCGTACACAACTCAGGTGAGTTTCATGGCCCCTTTTACTGTTTTACAACAGGGGAGAAAACATGACGTAAACATTTTGGGTTATGTAATTCATATATGTTATCACTTGTTTAACTATGCGTACACATCTATCATTAATTCCTCACATCGGACCGTTAATATGAACATAGCGAGGTAAGTTGAGTAGTACTATTGGGTTTGACAAACCTCACCCTCGTTAGTCGCGCTAACCCGACTGGAGGTCGAACGGGTGCAGTCTTGACCTAAACATGCACCATGGTTGATAGGCCTGGTAGGAGGCAAAAACATAAACAGTCAGCTGTCGGTTGCGAGCGCATTAGTTAACATGCTTATGGGTTAGCTACCTATTGATTTATATATTGAATGTACATTAACCTATTGAACTTTGTCGCAAACTTAAACCTGTGAACTCACCAACCTCGTGTTGATACTTTTCTTACATGTTTTCTCTGGACGTTAAGCTAAGGCACAGGTGCACGTTAGGACATGCATGGTGTCAACATGATGTATTCAATAATTGTCAATCTACTGATCATTTATTATGTTTCCGTTATTGTTAGACGTGGGCGCGTTGTTTTGCGCATTTACTTTCTTTATACGCTTCCGTATTTAACTCTGAACTTTTATGATATTACATTTATATCCCATATAGTGTCGTTCAATGTAACTGATGACTGAGATCCTTGTTTGTCACTTCCCAAACGGTAAAACTCTGTTAGTTGAAATTGGGGGTGTGATACTTAGATATAGGCTTGGGAACATATTCATCAAGATATGTATAAGTAGGATGCTTATAACCCTCAAGTATAGGTATCCACAAAGAGGGAATCAGTGTATGAGATATAATGCTCAAAGCGTGCTTTCCAATTCGAATAATCATTAACATTAAGCAGCTTTGGCGGTTTTTGCGGAGTACCTATCTCGTTATCATAGTTAAGCAGGTTACCAAGATTCTGAAGATTTGCCATAGGGTAAAACTTAGTCAAAAACTCAAAAAGTCAATACAACTTGCGCACTTAAGAATGGCCTTGCGCACTTAAGAAACTGTTCTTGCGCACTTGATATTTCCTCTTGCGTACTTAGTAAGTACGCAGGAGTAAATGTTAAGTACGCACGAGGCAAAGTTAAGTACGCACGAAGACTGTCCTTTTAGCCAAAAAGGCTAAGTACGCAGGTCACTTTTTCACCTACTCTCACCAACATTTTCCGATCGCCGGATATACCTCAGATCTTCAAATTTTGAAGATATGAACAAATTGATCAAGCCAAAAGATTAGAAACTTGTTTCTAACAAACCGTTGATGATTGTGTCAAAAATGCTCCTAGCACACTCACAACACTTAAACAAACAAGAAAAGGTCGGATTTTGAAGGATTTTTTCTTTTAAAATTGCGCTCAAGAGCTACCTCTATTTTATTACAAAAATCACCAAATTCAGTCACTTTTCCATGTAGAAAGGCTGTAGATTGTGTCGAAAAGGCTCCTAGCACACTCACAACACTCGAAATCAAGAGCAAATAGCTCTGATAGCACTTGTAGGTCCCCAGGTGTCTCGGATCGTCACATGCAAGTGTGTTCCTAGTCGAACCGGGTGCGGAATGCCCGTGACTAGGTGGAGTATCAATCAACACAAAGTAAACCGATAACAAAGACACAAGATACTTTCAAACTTCGTCTATTGATAATCACAGCCGGTTACAGAGAGAATGAGTGCGTCCATACATTCTGTCACTAACAGCTACAAATACTAGACCTGTTGCATGCGCACTTAGCAAGTGTGCAGGGTGTAACTCATGCGTACTTAGCAAGTACGCAGACTTTGTTCTTGCGTACTTGCTAAGTACGCAGGATATACATCCTGCGCACTTACTAAGTGCACACAACACTTAACAGAAACAGACGAGACTAAGTACATACATATGTGATTACAACTCGATAATCAATACAAACAGATACTTAAATACAAGTACAAATACAAAAAGACAAGTACATAAGCTAAGACATCATCCAGAGTGTCTCTCACACAAACATGCTTCAACAGTACTAATTGAATAATAACCTTTTCAATTGCTACTTAAATCGTTTATATTTTATAATTGCAGGTTAAACAGCGCCTCGAGAGAAAAAGAGCAATAACGATCCAAAAATGTTAAGAAATCTAGCTTTCTCTTGACATAGGAAGGAGCACACCCGAGCTTTGACCCCCAAGAAGTCAAAAGGTCAACAAAAGTAAAAAAGAAGCAATGCACTGTCGTGCTTTGCTATGCACGACCGTGCAGAAGGTGCCACATGTCTAAATGTTGCAAAAGAGTGAGATTCCATACGTGTAGAATAAAAGTGAAGTTTGCACAGACGTTCATCCAAATGCACAGCGATGCATCCAAATGCACAACCATGCATCAGGCAACTTTTGCCAGAAGATGCCAAATTCTAGAATTGCACCTGTGGAGGAGAAAGAAGATAATTGCATGATTCTGCATCCCAATACACAGTCGTGCATTGCCCAAATATTTGCCTACAAATAGCAAGCTCATTCCAAACATTTAGGTGTTCAAGATCGGGTTAGTGGAAGCCCTGTTGCTTTGCTGGGGCCGAAACTCTCTCGATTTTGCTATATTTTAAGCCTTTTCTTCTTTGTTTATTTTCTTTTTCTAGTTTTGTAATAAGGAAGGATTCTTCTCTTTCAAGTAAACAAGGAGCAAAATATACCCGCTATCCCTTGGTGTAGACCAATTCTATACATGATCTAAGGGTTAGTGGAGTCACTTGTATGATCATTTGTAGCTAGTCTTCTTGCGTTACTTGGGTTGGTTGAACTTTGTCTAATTAATGAAGTTATTTCGTATGTTATGTTCTTAAATTCTTTCTTTTAATTTATCTTAAAAAGACAAGAATAAGTAACTTTTAAACCAAATCAGTGATCTTAAATCTTGTGAGTTAATTAAACATTTAGGTGTTCAAGATCGTGTTAGTGGAAGCCCTGGTGCTTTGCTATGGCTGAAACTCTCTCGATTTTGCTACATTTTTAGCTTTTTCTTCTTTTTTTATTTTCTTTTTCTAGTTTTGTAATAAGGAATGATTCTTCTCATTCAAGTAAACAAGGGGTGACATATACCCGCTATACCTTGGTGTAGACCAATGTTATACATGATCTAAGTGTTAGTGGAGTCACTTGTATGGTCATTCGTGGCTAGTCTTCTTGCGTTACTTGCGTTGGTTGAATTTTGTCTAATTAGTGAAGTTATTTCGTATGTTATGTTCTTAAATTCTTTCTTTTAATTTATCTTAAGAAGACAAGAATAAGTAATCTTTA
Source organism: Smallanthus sonchifolius (assembly GCA_023525975.1). Taxonomy (NCBI): domain Eukaryota; kingdom Viridiplantae; phylum Streptophyta; class Magnoliopsida; order Asterales; family Asteraceae; genus Smallanthus; species Smallanthus sonchifolius. Next base: position 93,846,907 of record CM042021.1, on the reverse strand, counting down.
AACCAACTTAGTGATCTTAATTCTTGTCAGTTACTTAAGCAAGAGTTCTTGTTTGAGAAGCTTATTCGAGTTTGTATGGTCTATATACAAATATTGGTGCTACCAAGGGCCCGGTTAGTATAGGTTTAACATTATGGGTTGATTGGAGGTTTGGGTATTCAACGAATCATTCGACTCTTAGCTGTATCTTGTGGTTCATGTTGGTATAACTTTACTTCACTTGTGTTCGTACTCAAGGGCGTATCGACCGCGGGAGTCGATTGTCCAATCTTGAGAAGGAAAGTTATATTTATTTAAAATATTTTTGCAAGTAAAGACAAGTATTTTAAGAATATAATTTGTTAGGTCTGAGCATTCATAAAGTAGCTTTGGAGGAAGTTGCGCATTCCAACTTTCCAAAAGAAGTTACACGCCATTACATGCGCCAGTTGACAGGATAATCTTAATCCGAATAATAAATCACGGGATGTCGACGAACTTGAGACCCCGTTAAGATCCCGAGAGTTATTAGGAGCAGTTGGCCGACCGTATCCACTGTTCCGTTACGAAATAATAATTCCCCCATCAAAAGGGTTGGTACTAGTAACCATGACCAACCTTACTAGAATATAACATTAATTAACAATTGATAACAACCATAGTAACACCTTAAATGAGATGACATTCCTAATTACTTTTCTTTTCCTGTTTCCTTCTTTTAAACAAAACCCCATCCAACTTCTATCTCGGTCAGACAATAGCAAGGGTTGAGTATGGAATTCGTATCCGTGGTTCGATACTTGGTTCTTACCCAGAAAATACTACGCTGCAATAGGTTAACTTGTCTATTGTGTGTGTATTTAGTTGAAGTAGTTATCATTTTAATTTATAAATTTAAAACCTGATTTTGTGTAACTCTAAACCGAACACTAAAAATATATATTATGTCGCTCGCATTTGACATCAAGTTTTTGGTATCGTTACCAGGGATATACTTATATATATATATATATGTATATATATATATATATATATGTATACACTAAACACAACGCATCAAGTTTTTGGCGCCGTTGTGTAAGGCCCCTTTCTCAAGAGACCTCAGTCGTTGGATTTACTCATAAACATAGCCATCAAATGCCGAACTTAAATTAAAACATCAAAGAAGCGAAAGCATACATAATTCGATTACATAACTTAGCAGCGGAAGTCTTAACATTAAACATAAACGTTGTTTTAGCACGTAAGCAGTTTAAACGGGATGTCAGTCTTGTAGCGGGGTAGCCTTCACGCCTTCGCACGTCCTTTCTTCTTTTTATCTGAAGTGCATACTAAAAGTCAGCTAACGCTGGTGAGTTCAAGTTTAAGCATTTAGGTATAAACATTATTTCTTGTCATACTTACAATTGTATAAATATATTTATATGTATATATTTATCATTTCAATTCTTCTATTTGTGTTTCATTCAATGTAGGTATATATAATAACAATAATACCTACATTCTTCTATTCATTCGAACATTCTTTGAACTTTCATAGAATTACACATAAGAGTGATCAACCCGTCATTTTGTTTACGTAAGTCAAAAAGACAAACACATCGTCCTACCGTCGTAGTCCATGCTTCATAACGTCCAACCAACCTTTGGTCATCCGTCATGCTTTACCGTTCGACCAACCTTCGGTCGTCCATCTTTTCCATATGACCAACCTTCGGCCATCCGTCTTAACCGTATGACCTACCTTCGGCCATCCGTCTTAACCTTCCTACCGTCATAGTCCGTCATATTCGCCCGTTTACCCTAAGGCATCTGTTTCCCACCCGAGCTAACTATATAACCGTGCATCGATTGAGGGACTGACTCCACTATTGTGGCCTTAGTTTTAGTCTACCCTTCTAGACTTTCATTTCTTGTTGCATAAAAGTCGAGTGGTCGTCCGTCTACCTAATTAGTCGTTGTCGTCAAAGCATCCATAACGTTTACTTATACTTGGCAAGCAATATATACATGGATATAAAGCAAGATTTCATTCTTACACGTTATGTTATTCTTTTCATACTTGGCAAGCAATATATACATGGATATAAAGCAAGATTTCATTCTTACATGTTATGTTATTCTTTTCATACTTGGCAAGCAATATATACATGGATATAAAGAAAGATTTCATTCTTATATGCTATGTCATGCTTTCATTTCGTTATTTAAAAACATACTTGCCATACTTATATTCAGCATGTATTGTCATATAGCACATAACATAACATATAATCAAATCAAGTATACACTTCAGCTCCAAAACATTTGTTGATGCACTTTCCTGTGACAACACTCTGGATAGAGTCTTAGTTTGTATTTCTAATGTCTGTAATTTGTCTTTGTATGTAAGAGTCGTTATGTAATAGTTTATCGAGTTGTATTTACTTTTACATAATGTATGTTGTTTTTCTGCTAAGTGTTTTGCGCACTTACATGTGCGCAGGAGAAAGCTGCTGCGTACTTAGCAAGTACGCAAGAACACCTCTGCGTACTTGTTAAGTACGCAAGAGCAATTGGTCCTGCGCACTTGTTAAGTGCGCAGGCATCAGGTCTGTATAAATAGGATAGGTTCATAGAAGCTAAGTACGCAGAACCATTTGTTTAGACGAACTCAGTTCTGCTAAGTACGCAGCTTGTATTCTCTATGTAACCGTCGAGTGTTTATAATACAAAGAACGTTTATTGTGACTCTCGTGTTTGGTTTACTTTGTTTAGTAAGACTCTCCACCTAATCATGGGTATTCCGCAACCCGGTGCGACTAGTAGACCACTTGCATGTAACGATCCGACACATACGAAGGGACCTACAAGTGGTATCAGAGCATTGCTCTTGAATTCGAGTGTTGTAAGTGAGTTTGGAGACGTTTTACTGAGTTTTACAAGCAAAAAGAGGTATTTTTGTTGATTTTTGTGATAAAAAAGGGGTAGCTCTTGAGCACTTTTTTAGAAACAAAAATCTCTCAAAAACTGATTTTTGTTGTGTATTTGTGTGTTTTGAGCATCAAATGTTGGTTAGAAACTTGTTTCTGATCCTTTGGCTCGATTGCATTGATCATCAGCCTACTTTTCACTATCTCCGGCGATTTTCAGGTGACCGGAAAAGGTTGGTGAGAGTTGCTGAAAAGGTGTCCTGCGTACTTACCATTTTGGTAAAAAGTACAGTTTTCTGCGTACTTACTAACTACGCAAGAGTTATCTCCTGCGTACTTACAAGTGCGCAAGACTGAACTTGTGCGAACTTAAGTTATATCCTGCGTACTTAATATTTCCTCCTGCGTACTTAACAAGTACGCAAGAGTAAGTCTTAACTACGCAAGACCATTTCTCAAGTGCGCAAGGCCAAAACCAAGTGCGCAACAGTGTCTGATTTTTCTGATTTTTGACCAAGTAATTCACTATGTCGAACCTTCAGAATCTTGGAAACATGTTAAATTATGATAATGAAATCGGTACACCTCAGAAACTGCCTAAACTATTAAATGTAAACGATTATTCCAATTGGAAGGCGCGTTTTGAGCACTACATTTCATACACCGACTCATCATTATGGATACCAATCCTTGAGGGATATAAGCATCCCACACACATATATCTTGATGAAGAGGTGCCAAAGCCCATCTCTAAGCTTGATGAAGAACAAAAGAAAGCTTATGATCGGGAAAAGAAGGCTCTTGGCTCAATCACTATGTCATTAACTCGGGAATTGTTTCACAGTTTTCGAGGCTATGACACCTCCAAGGATCTTTGGAAAGCACTTCAGAAAAGATTTGAGGGGAACAGTGATATTAAGAAGAGTAAGCGGGATCTTCTCCGGAAGCAGTATGAATGCTTCAATTTCATGGAAAATGAATCGTTAGATGATCTCATCTCTAGATTCTATCATTTACAAACGGAGTTGAAAGCTTTTGAACTGAAATATCCCGATGAAGAACTGGTGGAAAAATTTCTTGATGCTTTGCCACCAAAGTTTGAGATGTATACAACCCTGATGAGGGAAAATCCTAAATTCTATGAGTTAATAGTAGATGAGGCTATTGGTAAGATTCAAGCTCATAACATGAATCTTATGAAGAAGGAGAGCTCGGGAAGACCTCAGATACAGGACCCTTCCATGTATCATGGGACGACTTCCACTTCAAAATCATCGGGCTCTGGAATTGCCTCTTTACTGGACACTCCAATGAAGAAGACCACTCAAATGGGTGTGGTGGTCATGCTTGTTATGCATCCGGATCAGGGTTGGGAACCAATCATCAACACACCTCAAGAAATCCTCCAGCTACGTCTTCAACTAACCATTCTGCAATACTCAAAATAGCTGAAGATCATGTAGCATTGTTTTCATCATGTATGCTTGCGTATGAGAATTTCATAGGCGGCAAGCTAACGGATCCCGAAACTATTGAAGAAGACTTTAACCAAGTGGATCCTGATGATATTGAGGACATGGATATTCAATGGAATATGGCCATGCTTTTGAGGAGGGCCAAGCGTTTCCTAAACAGAACAGGAAGAAAGTTCATTGGTGGACATTCTAATGCCAAGGTTGGATTTGATAAATCCAAGGCCAAATGCTACAAGTGTCTGAACTATGGACACTTTGCTCGTGAGTGTCAAAAAGACTGAGCACCGGCCTCTGGTTTCACCAGACCTAGCCAGGGAAACAGCCACGGCCACAACAACACTAGCCACCACAATCAACACCAAGGTGGTTCGTCAAATGCACTGGTAGCTCAGCATGACAAAAATTTTGATTGGGGTGTTCATCTAGAGGACGCCATCATTGCTCAAACACAGGTTGGTCTCATGGCTGAGATCATGGAGCTGATGGAGGCTGAGAGAAAAGAAGCTGAGGAGAAGGAAGCTTCTGTAGTTGTTGAAAAGGAGTCTACCACTGCCGTTGCTCTCATGGCCATTGGAGAAGCACAGAGTTCATCATCTGAGGTAGATTCTAACCCTTTCTTTGTTATTTCTTGTTCTAAATGTCTAGAGCTAAAGCATGAAATTTCTAAGCTCCAAGACAAAATCGAACCCCTAACTATGGCAGCTCATAATTACAAAGCAAACGAAAAACATTTTAAAGAGTCTGTTGAAACGTTAAAAAAGGAAAAATGTGAATATTCTTTACAAATAAGTGAGCAACAAGTTCACTTGGATATTGCGTATAGGGGGTTAGAAAAACGGAACAATGAAATCAACAAACTGCAAAATGAGATCCTGCAGTTAAAATGTACAAATGAGAAGTTGAAAAACTCTCGCTTTGTGGTGGAGCACTACGAATCAGTAGTGAGGAAAATGAAGGGTATAGGTCTTGGTACCAATGACATTCCTCCACCAATAAGTGGGAAGTTTGTCAATAGCTTGATAGACATTGATCTCACCTGTCTAGATGAGTCCTCTGATAAGGATGATTCCCCTAAAAAGGATGAATCCTCAAGTAAGGCTAACTCTACATCTAGTGAGGAGTATGTTACTGCTTCTGAAGATGGGTCGGTTGACACTTGCCCTGAAGGAGTAGTCTCTGAGGAATTGTTGACTGAACAGAAAGTCCACAAAAACATTATCACTAATGGTGATAACTGCATTTTAACTGAACCTGATATCATTGAAACAAATGATAAACTTAAGGTAATGCTTTACGGGGGTTATAAAAATATTAACCAAGTTAAGAAAGAGGCTTTTTCAGCTCATTATGGGCTTGGTTACAAAGAGAATTTGCAAAAGTATTATACCCCCAAAAACCAAACTGAAAAAGGTCAGACTTCTATTCATAAACCAACTCCTCCTGCTCATAATGGAGAGTTATCTAAGGCCAGATCTAATGAGCCTTACAAGAGAACTTATGTAGACAAGAGGAACTGTTTTCACTGTGGCTTGGTTGGTCACATTGTTGTGAATTGTCCTTCTAAGAACCAAGGGAAACAACATGTTGTTTCACAGCCCGCTGTTATCCCTAGGTTGCCACCAATGAAACCATCTCCCAAAAGTCCAAAGCAGAATGTGGTGAAACCACCAGTACAACCTATGGGAAAACCTAAGATTAAATCTGAGGCTAAACCATCTGTTGGAAGAAAGGTAAAGCAACCTGCTGTACCTCGTGTGCCTACATCTGGTAGTACACGCACTGGTGAGAAATCTGTGGCTAGACTCTCTAAGCCACAAAGAAGAAGAAGGAATAAGAGGTTGAGAAAGCTGGAACAGCTGACTAAGACTCAATCAGGTGAAGCTTCCACAAGTTCACCGGCTGTGGTTGAGCCAAAGTCTCCTGTTCTGGTTAAGAATCAAAAGAGATCCTGGAACAAGAAAGTTAAAGGTTCTCAATCTCCTGTTCCAAATTCATCCAAAGATTCACCAATTTTGAACAGTCATCATGACTGTGAGTTGAAAGAAGTAGTTTATTTTGAGAAGGATGGACGACCCAAGACCACAATGGCTTGGGTCTCCAAATCTAACTAATTCTTTTGTTACTCGTGCAGGGACGTCCGAAGTGTACTATCTCTAACCGTTGGTATGTAGATAGTGGATGCTCCCGGCACATGACAGGAAACATGGCCTTGCTTCAAGACATTAAACCATTCAGAGGCTATGTGGCCTTTGCCGGAGAAAAAGGCGGCAGTATCACGTGTCAAGGCGTGGTTTCGAACGGTTGTGTCAGCTTTGACAATGTCAACTTCTACGAGCAGCTGAAGCATAACCTGTTGAGTGTCTCCCAAATGTGTGACAAGGAGTACTCGGTGATGTTTGACAAATCAGAATGCCTGATTCTCAAACCTAGTTTTGAGGTTCCCGAAGACTGGATTCTGATGAGAGCACCAAGATCAAACGACAATTATCAGATCGATATGAGCGTGGCAAAAACCACCTCATCATTTGCTACTTGTTTGCTTACAAAAGCGACAGAACTTGACTCCATCTTGTGACATAGGAAACTCGGACATATTTCTTATCGTAAAATGAATCATCTTGTCCGAAACGGTTTGGTAACCGGGGTTCCTAAGTTGAGGTTTACCGTTGCAGATGACTGTGTGCCGTGTAAAAAGGGAAAACAGCAACGGAAATCTCACAAGCCCAAGCTCCAAAACTCTATCGATACCCCTTTGGAGCTATTACACATGGATCTGTTTGGCCCCATAAGTATCAGGAGTATTGGAGGTAAGTCGTTCTGTCTGGTTGTAACTGATGATTTCTCATGTTGTTCTTGGGTGCATTTTTTAGGTACAAAAGACGAGACTGCTGATATTCTTCAATACCTGATCCTGAGCTTGGAATCTCTTTGCAAGCTGAAAGTTAGAAGAATAAGGAGTGACAACGGAACTGAGTTCAAGAATAATTTGATGGAACTTTTCTGTCTCAAGAGAGGGATCCGTCACGAATTCAACGCGCCGTACACACCTCAGCAGAATGGAGTGGCTGAACGGAAGAACAGAACACTGATCGAGACTGCAAGGACTATGCTGTCAGATGCAAAGCTTCCTGTCACTTTCTGGGCAGAAGCATTTAATACAGCTTGTCACGTCTTAAACAGGGTTCTGGTTGTGAAAAGGCACAACAAGACATGTTATGAGTTGATCAACAATCGACTTCCCAATCTTGATTACCTAGTTCCTTTTGGTAGTCCTTGTTCCTTGTTGCTACAGTATAAAGACCGTCAGTCTAAATTTCATGCTAAAGCGGTGGAAGGCATCTTCTTAGGATATGTTGCCAATTCGCCCTGCAAGAGAGTGTACAACATAGGAACTCGTACTGTCGAGGAATGGTTTGAAGTGGACTGTAGTAAACACAGCACTCCACCAGAACCAAAAGGTCCAGCTTGGGGTTTTGATTATGATGCGCTATTCAAGTCCTTCAATCTTCCTGACTTATTTGCAGAAGACGCCGCAAATGTGTATGATTTATTATGTGGCGACATTGACTCCAGTTTTTCTACTCGTGCTACTGCACCAATTATAACTCCTGATTCCAATGCTGCATCTGCATCTGGAACTCATGACAGTGATGACAGTGAAGATGTTCTTGTTGATGGAGATGACGCTCCAGCCAATCCTATCACAACTGTAGGAAATGAAGCTCCAGCTGATCCAATAAATATTGAATCTTCTTCCTCTGGAACACAGGAAATGGGGGAGTTAAGCACGAATCTAGATCCAGAAATTCAAGAACCGATTGTACCGGAGACGAGGGTGCATAGGAATCATCCAATCGACAACATTATTGGTGATCCTTATGCCGGTGTTCAGACTCGTCATAGAACCATCACTGAGAACTTCAGTCTTTACACAGAGATATTTGACACTGGTGTCATGGAAACATGTCTGCATGCTGCATTTGTGTCCCAGTTAGAGCCGAAGAATGTGAAGGAGGCTCTCACTGACAACTGCTGGATTGAGGCGATGCAAGATGAACTGTCTCAATTCCAAAAGTTGCACGTGTGGGATTTAGTTGACTTGCCAAAAAGGCTTTCAGCCAATTGGTACCAGATGGGTGTTCAAATGCAAGACGGATGATCGTCATGTTGTTGTGAAGAACAAAGCAAGATTGGTTGTTCAGGGTTTTTATCAACAAGAGGGCTTGGATTACAATGAAGTATATGCCCCAGTTGCTAGAATTGTGGCCATTCGACTGTTCTTGGCTTATGCCACATATGTCAGCTTCAAGGTCTATCAACTTGATGTGAAGAGTGCTTTCCTTTATGGTAAGGTGCATGAAGAAGTCTATGTCACTCAACCTCCCGGTTTTGAAGATCTGCATAATATCAATAAAGTGTACAAGCTCGACAAAGCACTTTATGGTCTTCATCAAGCACCGCGGGCATGGTATGAGACTTTATCTAAGCATTTACTGTCTAATGGTTTCGACCGTGTACAGATTAACTCGACTCTCTTCATACGGAAAGCAGAAGGTGACATTCTTCTTGTGCAAGTATATGTCGACGACATTATCTTTGGGTCGACCAATGAAGGGATGTGTAGGGAATTCGAGAAGGTGATGAAGTCCAAGCTTGAAATGAGCAATATGGGTGAACTGTCATTCTTTCTAGGTCTGCAAGTCAGTCAAAGAGAGAATGGTATTTATCTACATCAAACTAAGTACGTACATGACATCTTGTCAAAATACAAGATGAGTGATAGCACTACTTATGGCACACCAATCCCAGTCAATCATGGTTTGTATCCCGACAGAGATGGAAAGGATGTGGACAGCAGGTTGTACTGTGGGATGATCGGATCACTTATGTATCTCACAGCTTCAAGACCCGATATAATGTTTGCTGTATGTTTGTGCTCAAGGTTTCAGTCTCAACCGAAGGAGTCACATATGATAGCTGTGAAGAGAATTTTCAGATATCTGAAAGGGAAACCCCGATTAGGTCTTTGGTACTCTAAGCAGCAGTCATTCGACTTCAAAGACTACACTGATTCAGATTATGGCGGTTGTAACCTTGACAGAAAGTCAACTTCTGGTGGATGTCAATTCTTAGGAGACAGGCTGGTCTCCTGGCAGTGCAAGAAGTAGTCAACGGTTTCTGTCTCAACTTGTGAAGCAGAATACATTGCTGCAGCGAGCGGTTGTTCTCAGATACTGTGGATTCAGCAGCAGTTGAGAGACTACGGCTTAAACTTCACTGGAACTCCTCTATTCATTAACAACAATGCCACCATGTCCATCACAAATAACCCGGTGAAACACTCCAAAACTAAACATATAGAGATTCGCCATCATTTCATCCGTGATTGTGCTGAAAAGCATTTAATTGAACTTGTAAAAGTTCACACGGATGACAATCTTGCTGACCTTTCCACAAAGGCATTTGATCGATCCCGTTTTGAGCATCTTGTCAACTTGATAGGAATGTTCAATCCTGAGTGAAAACTAAGTTTTCTTAAATCATTTCAATTCATGAAAGTTAAATTTTCAATTCTTTTAAATTTTCTGTACAGTTCTTTTGTTTATTAAAATATTTTACAAAAATCAAAAACAAAATAGAAAATGGAGAAAAATTTCAACGTTAACTTGATAAAAGAGGAAATGATAGTACATCAGAAATGATCTAAACTTCATAGACTGCTCATATGGGAAATGATTGCGTCATGCTTACTTATCTGTTTAAAATTATTATGTTTTTAATCTGTTTATTTACAAGTAATTTGAATTGTCAGTAGGCTGTATGCGTCTTTGAATCACTAGTAGTGTGGAAACTAAATCTAAATTACAACTGTGATTTGAACCCATGTTTGCAAGCGTGTGTGAGTAAAAGATTAGAAAAGATCACTATCAGATAAAGGATGTTAGATTTTGACAATAATTTTCTTTTGAGATCAGTTTCGGGTTATGTTGTTAGCACAATTAATGCGGTTCATCTCACTGCCCATACTCACAAGTATGCAAGGAGAGATTGAATCAAGACATGTCTCTACATTAACCGTTGAGCATGTATTCACCCCTGAATCATTCCTGGTTCATTGAAATCAAATCCAGATAAAAGTTGGATCCCCTTACCTTATAATCAAACACCATGTTCATTATCCCAAATCATCATACCGATATTCAAAGAAGAAAATCACATGAAACCAAGACAAAAGAATCACTCGATTCTGAATCTTTTGATTCCTGATAATCCTTATGGATTCTGCTTGATTTTTCTGTGCTAATTTATGTAACTTCATTCTGAAAATTAAGAAAATCATTGGAAAAATCTTAGATGCCTTGAAGATAGTGTAAAATATCATAGCATATCAGTGGGGTACACGTTGTATATCTTATAATTAAATACCTTAATACACAAGAACGTGATACAAAGATGCTTATAGTTTCAAATCTTATAATATTGTCAACTTGAATTACTTGTTTATGAGCTTATTACGTATGAATAAAGAGTAATACATGACATGATCCCATATTCTTTGATGTTTATATTGTATCGTTTTTGCTATAAGTTAGCCTGATATGATCCTCTGCTCGTACCTTTGATCAAAAATAGCTTGTGTAAATGATTGTATATATCTATCTTGAAAAGAACAAAAAGATTTTAAGTTGTTAAGTTTATGCTTAGGTCAAGTTTAAATCAGAAAAAGGCCAAAAATATTTTATGTTTAATCTTCATGAATTGTATTTGAATCCTCTTGGTTGAATATTTTTATCTTGTTCATTATTTGACTTGAAAATCTTCATAAATTCTGAGTTGTAAATTGCGCACTTAAGGGTTGTGCGCACTTGTCAAGTACGCACGAAGTAACACTTGCGCACTTAACAAGTACGCAAGAGTTAAGCCTTGCGCACTTGTTAAGTACGCAAGAGTTAACTCGTGTGCACTTAACAAGTACGCACAAACATTAAGCGAGGGGTATAAATCAGAGACTTAGAATTTTTTTTAAGCTTTACGCTTTCAAACCCATAGCTTCCCCCCTGCAATTTTACTCTCAAAAATCGTTTGTGTCCAATCATCTTCTCGTCCCGTCCCGTCCATACTTTCATCATCGTATTCCATCTCAGTGGTGAGATTATAGACCGATTTCATCCGTTTAATCGTCACTTTGGACCGAATTCTGACCTAGCATCTTTTTAGGTTAATGCCGACAAAATTTGGGGTAATATGGGGTTGTTTGGGTAACTTATTATCTGTAACAAGCTAATAGGAAGCTTTAATCGACTCCCTATTCATCTCATGGTCCTCGATTGATCCGTCATTTGAAGTTGAACCGACAGTGGGTCGGCGACGGGTCTAGGTCAAAAATTGAACGAGTGTAGTGTTGATAATGGTACCATAGGTCAGAATCCTTGATTCCGACCTAGTGGCGACCTAATCAACCCACATTTTGAACGAATTACAAGTTTCGGAAATTTTTGCTAAGGGTTGTTCTTGCGCACTTAGCAAGTACGCAAGAAATGCTTCTTGCGTACTTGTTAAGTGCGCAAGAGGAAAATCCTGCGCACTTACTAAGTGCGCAGGACCAACACTTAGAAATTTTTCCTAAGTCTGAAAATTTTTTCAAAGTGTAACTACTATACTATGTCATGTGTGTCTACTTCCAGTGTTATAAGTTGGTCTGAATATGTTTTCTGTGTGTGTTTGCTTCAACCTAGTGGCTAACACCGAACCAGAATGGAAAGGCGCAGCCTTGCAATACAGGGAGATTGTGGATTTTCTCAACAGATCAAGAATAAGTTATGCAATCTCAGAAAACCCAACAGTCTCAAGACCTTACCTGGAGCAATTCTGGGAGACTGCAGAGCACGATTGCACGGTATCCCCGAATGTCATAAGGGCTACCGTTGACGGTCGGGCTATTGCTATCTCCGAGGATACAATAAGGAGAGTATTGCAGTTCGGAGACCTTGCCACCGACCCGACATCCTATCCAGATTACTACGTGGATGGGTGTTGGAGGCACAGAATGGGATATGTCGGGGCAAGGGACTATGCTTCCTACAAGAAGATGTGGGTATTGGATCAATGGCGTTACTTTGCCAACATCATGATCGTGTGCATATCATCTAGGAAAGCGGGGAAAGATACCATGGGTCATGACCTAGCAGCGGCCATGGTGGGCCTGTCTCTCAATCGGGGCTATAACTTCTCTCGCTATATCTTCAAAGCACTAAATGACCAGATAAATACAGCAGAGAGGTTCAGGTTCCTTTTGTACCCAAGGTTTGTGCAGCTACTGATCGATGATGCACTGCCAAACCTACGCGCTATCGGGGAGAGACTGCAGGTAAAAAGGGTGGACAAGAGAGTCTTTGCTCAGTTTCTAAAGCCAGGCAGTGTAGAACCTATGCCTGCGCACACTGACCTCTTTGGCCACCTACTGAATGAAGCATACATCGCTCCTGAAGATTGGAACTGGTATAGTCCCAACTCAGCACCAGAGATGAGTGATGACTCTGGTGAAGAGCAAGAGGAAGAGCATGATGATGATGAAGGTGATGATGAAGGTAATGATGAAGGTGATGTTGGTGGTGCTGAGGAATCCGATTCGGAGGTAACAGAATCAGATTCTTCTGATTCCGATGACGCACCATCACAGGCACATCCGAGAAGGTCGGCACAGGTAACCCTGCCTGAGTCGTCTTCAAAAAGAAAACGACAAAGCTCGAGCAGCGAATATGAGCCGGCTTCCGACTCTGACGCTGCTCTACAAAGACGAAGGTGAGAGAAAGCCAACAAGATAAGGGGCGATAGGCAAGAGGTTGCTATCCCCAGGGTTGAAGAGATTCCGACTGTGCAGCCAGTACAAGTTGAAGCTGCCCGTCCAGAGTCAGAATCTACCATGCCAGCACGGCAACTGTTTAGAAGGAGGAGAAGGCCACTGGTACAGGCAGATGTGGCAGTCACGGCAGTCACAGAGGTTATTCCTGTGACGGTGACCCTCCCTACTCCAACCGTCCAGGTGATGGTGACTGCTCCACTTCTCACGGAGTCAGTCACCATCACCCCAACCATAACTCCCATCATTACATCCCCCATCCCAACACCCACCAAAGAGCCGTCAGGTCGACCCTTTAACTACGGTGATTTCTCACAGGGGTTCGACTTTGACACAATCTTCTCTTCCACCATCCACAACGCCGAAGCCTCATCATCTAGGCATCCGGATCCAAATGAAGCTAGGATCGATGTGCTAGAAACCCAAGTTGCTGGCTTGTTGAAGACTATTCAAAAGTCAAAAGAGGATTCTGATGCTCAACAAGCACAGATAAACTCTCTGGCGGATGAAGTTAGGATTCTGCGTAGCCAGAGAACGGGGACTGATGAACGATTGAAGAATGTCATGGCACAGAATGAACTGTTAATGAAGACTAACGAAATGATTCTAGGCCACAGAACTTCACTTGAGCTGAGGATGGACTTGCAGAGAAATGAGCACGCATCGATGGTCAAATTAGTTAGTGAACTTACCGCGAAGCTAGGTGCTCAGGGGGAGAAGGAGACAGAGAAAGAGAAAGAAAAAGAAAAGAAATCCATCGGTGCCGAGTCTTGTCATCCAGTCAATCTGACTAAGGATGATGATAAAGACAAGGATCCTGAAGTCGGTCCTAGTGGAGGTGAGCACCTAGCTTTGGCGATTGTTCCCATCTCTTTTGTTCCATTGGCTGAGGGGGAGTCTACTCAGCAAGAGGGTGGTGATACCTCAGGTGGTGGTGGCGGAGATAAAGGGAAGTCAGCGGCTGATGTGCTCAAGGACTTATCTGATGACGAGGTCCTCTATTTAGAGCCTGACTATTCCAAAGAGGCACAGATCGATGCTCTCCTTAATCTGGAAGAAGGAGAGATCGACTCTGGTGATGACTGGAATGAGGATGACGATGATGTGGTGATAGAGATTCCCAAGGGCGACGGGGAAGGAGAGTACGAGTTAGAGGATGGTGAGATCTTTGAAGTACCATCGCTCAAATCTCTGCTCGACACAGGCTCAGTTGACATGGCAAGTAATGTTGAAGCCACAACTGAAGCCTCCCCGGTCGACCCTATACCTGCGGACCCTGAGGCACAAAAAGAGAAAGACATGCCTTCTGCATCTACAAAGGGTCCAGCTCCCATGTGGCAAAAGACGTCTATCACAGACAAGCACGGAGCGACAGGTATGATATTAGCTGTTAGGTACGAGGAGGAGAAGCAGTTGTTCGCCATCAAAAGATCTGGGGGGGTTCAATACTTGAAACCCACCAGTGAGGCGTTCAACTCTTTGCCCAAGTACGGCCTAGTTAACCTCGCAAACCGCGATCTGCTAAGTCACTCGAATAATGCAGTAGCAATGGGTTTGTGGGTAACACTACCGCGGGAAGCGAGATCAGGGAAATTTGAATACCTCAAGCCTCAGGTGCCCAGAAGAGTCAAGGATAAGCACGCTGTGCATCCTGTGACTAAGAAGTCCATAAAGAGATTGGTATACAAGCCAGTACGATGTGAAACTAAGATTCCCCTGAGCAATTTACCTCAGGATATTCTTGGTGACATGTGGTACTGGTATGTTGATCCAAAAACAGGCGAGGCTGTGGTAATGAGTAAAGGTAAGTCAGCAAGTGGAAACATGGTGCCAAAGGAAGTGATCAGGATATTTGATGAAGTCTGCTTCATCAACTTTTCCGTTAACGATCTGGAGGTACTAGCCGACAAGTAATGCATCCACACTGACGAATGGACGAAGCTTCTCTCTGCCAAATACGACAAGTTGATCAAGTTCTGTCTTGATTACAAAAAGAAGATGGAAGCTAAGGAACAAGTGCTGTGAAGACTGAAGAATGAAGACTGAAGACGATGAAGATCCCGAGCTGTTGTCAAGGGGGAGTTTGTTGATGCACTTTCCTGTGACAACACTCTGGATAGAGTCTTAGTTTGTATTTCTAATGTCTGTAATTTTTCTTTGTATGTAAGAGTCTTTATGTAATAGTTTATCGAGTTGTATTTACTTTTACATAATGTATGTTGTTTTTCTGCCAAGTGTTTTGCGCACTTACATGTGCGCAGGAGAAAGCTCTTGCGTACTTAGCAAGTACGCAAGAACACCTCTGCGTACTTGTTAAGTACGCAAGAGCAATTGGTCCTGCGCACTTGCTAAGTGCGCAGGCATCAGGTCTGTATAAATAGGATAGGTTCACAGAAGCTAAGTACGCAGAACCATTTGTTTAGACGAACTCAGTTCTGCTAAGTACGCAGCTTGTATTCTCTCTGTAACCGTCGAGTGTTTATAATACAAAGAACGTTTATTGTGACTCTCGTGTTTGGTTTACTTTGTTTAGTAAGACTCTCCACCTAGTCACGGGTATTCCGCAACCCGGTGCGACTAGTAACCACTTGCATGTGACGATCCGACACACACGAAGGGACCTACAACATTTAAAATCATTTGCACGTAACATATAGGGGCACATAGAACTCACCTGTATAAGTGTCGCCTGAACTTGCGTTCAACCTGAAAGTGATGTTTCAACTATTGCTAAAGCGTATACTGATCTGCACATAATTCAAAGTACAAATTCTATTATTTCATGCAAGAGTCGGCTAAAGCATAGGAGTGTCGGACGAGAGTGTCGGTAGGCACACATGAGAGCCAGCTAGGAGAGTCGCTAGCCACACTTGAGAGTCGGCTAGGAGAGTCGCTAGCCACACTCATAAGTGTCGCCTGAACTTGCGTTCAGGACTTCGTGTTCGGGAAAGGAGCCGATTCTCAGCAAAGGGCTGACTCTCAGAGGGCCGGCTCATAGGAGTCGATTCTCTGAGGGTCGATTATCTCTTGTTGGCCGATTCTCATCGTCTTCTCCTCGCCGAGTGTCTGCACTCGCAGGTGGCTGATACTCTGAGAGTCGGCTCAAGAACAGCAAGCGTTTCCAGGTCGGATTTCGATCCAAAACCTTAACTTTTTACGTTCAAATCATTTATCTAGCTTCCATAAAGCTAGATCTGAGCTTAGATTCACTTTTCATACGTAAAAATCCATCCTTTTTTGTATAAAAACCCCGTTTTTGAACAAAACTCAGATCTGAGGTTGATTCTTACCTCAAAACTCGTGGTTCTTCATGTAGAAAAGATCAAGGATGACGGAGAAGCAAGATGGAAGCAGGATCCAAGCTTGATAGTGCTTTCTTGAACTTTCTCTCTCTAGAACTCTATCTTTCTCTCTCTAGGGTTTTCAAGTTTGAAGAAGGTGGAATGAGGAAGATGGAGCTAATCTTGCATTTATATACACGGGCTATATCGGCCCATTGGAGCCGGGCCCAAGCCCGCTCCTTTTCTTTCATATTTCCTTTAATTAATTCCCGACCTCGCTTCCATTATATCTATTTATTATTTCAGGATGTTACATGTTGGCGGGTACACGGTAATTCTACGAAAGATCTAAGTCGTTGGAATGACTATTTCTATTTTCTCTTTGCTTTCTTTCTTCTTTATTTTTCCCTTTTATTTTTATTTTCATCTTTATTTTCTCTTTGTTTTATTTCAACTTTATTTTTATTCTTCTCACTTTTATTCTCTTTTACTTTGATGCTCGTGTTCGTTTTGTTTGTTCTTTGTAGTAGCTTTCATGGAGCGCACCTACGAGAGTTATTGTGGAGGATACATGGACGATTATAAGTACCACCACTTGTCCGATTCTTCCATCCCTTGCCCTAGACTGACTTATATGGGGGCCGAGTCTGATCTAAGAGTTGTTAACTAAATGTCACGCTTCCGGGAGGAAACCCGATGATTATGAATAAATTGAGAAGTTGGTGCATATGGTAGAATACATTGATCTCTCGTTTGCCTTACAAATTTAAGTTTCTGGTACTTCCACCATCAGGTATGCCTTCTCGATAATAAGAATTTGTAGTTTTTATTTCTCGTTTTATGTTTTTCTTTGATTGTTTGATAGATTTTATTGGTGAATGGTGATTCTTAAGCTTCTATGGGTACCAACCACACGCTTGATATCAAGTCTTGACCTGGAAAGTACCGGTTTCTTTTCCCTTAAAACTTCCACGCATATAACTACATGCATAGCATTCCCTTACATGTATTAGTACATTGAGGGCAATGTATAGTTTTAAGTGTGGGGTGGGAAATTGAAATTCCGAACTAGCTTGTTTCCTCATGCAGTAAAAGTAACTCGTGATATTCTACCTATTTGGCTAAAACTTTATCTTCACCTAAAACTTGTTTTTCTCTAAAACCATGAATTTTTTTTAAAAAAAAATCTTAAAAAGAAAATAAACCTATTTGAGTTCGAGTTTAAATAAACTAAAAGGAATGAATGGAAACATGGCAAGTAGAAACAAATGGATATTATGCATAATAAAAACACTAAACCCTATCCCATATGTTTTTCATGTGAGATTAATTTGAGCCTTATTAAGCATATTATCATACATAATTATTCACATGCTCTTTCGTTTGGTATATTGAGTGTTTTCGACCGATTTATGCATAATTAGAACTTGTATGACTTATACATATCGAGACCATGAACAAGTAGTTGTATGAAAATGATTGAGGCATTTAGGATTAACCCATTTTCATTAGCCTTTTCTTTTCCTTTCGTACCTTAAACATTATCCCCTAGTTAGTCCGTTTGAGTCTATTCCCCTTTCATTTCAAAACCCACGTTTTACACCCACTTAGCCAAATTTAGCCTTTTTATTTCTAACCCTTTTTCGTTAAAAACCGATTCTGGTCATATTGGCATTGACTTAAGGACATCTATCCGTTTCAAATATGTAAATATGAAGCTATGTGTTTATGAACGAATGAAGAAAAGTAGGGCAAAAAGCTATGACAAATGCCCCAATTGTGAAATTGGTGTTAATATATATATATATATATATATATATATATATATATGAAGAAAGAAAAGAGAAGGGAAAAAAGATACAACTACCCAAAATTATGGAATGATCTCATGAATAAAACTGAAAAAAGAATCAAACTTACTCTCAATTTGAGTATACACAACTGATCAAGATGGTTGCTATTAGGATAAAAGCCAAACGATCCACAAGAAAATATACTTATGTGTATTTCAAAAAAAAGGAAGAAGTGACGTTCTTCAAGAAGGAGATTCGGTCTTGACGATCTGACCTTAAAAGAGTCCTTAGATTAGCTACAACACCCTAATCTAAGTTTATCAATAGTCCTTTTGTTCATAGCTCAATATGCTGAAACCGGATTTTGAACATTTAGCCACTTTTTTCCAAATAACTCGTACCCTTACCCCAAGCTAAGTTACAACCCTTTTTAAAGTCCTCTTGATTCATGCATACCACTTAGTTAGTTGGTGGAGATTTGATTTGCATACAAGCTTATGACCATTGCATAATTTGGTTCGAACATTAGTGTTCTCCTTGACTTACATTAATTATCCACACATATATTTATAGCCGAGAATTGAGTGAACATTGTGAGGGGTGTGAAATTATGCATAATTGAAGTTCTAGTAGGCATGTCATGTCATCCATCTTCCTAACTAAATAGAAAACACAAAAATAGAATAAGCGGCTCGTAGGTTTCCCGAAGTTTCCTCTCACTTGGAGCTTCTTTTCTACTTAACTCTTTTATGTATGGCCCCAAACCCGGGAGGCGTCACTTGTTGGATTTACTCATTCACAAACAGTTCTTAAACTTGAAATATCAAATAACGCAGCGGAAAATTTCATTTCAAAGATAACATAATATTGTTCAACATGCAGAACCGTAACATTGTCTTAAACATAATACATAACATAAATATAGCATAACGGGATGCCAGTCATCGTATAAGCCGGGTAACTCTTCATCGCTAGCCAAGCATCACCGTCCGTCCGTACCTGTCCTTAACCTGAATGTGCATACTAAAAGTCAGCTACGCTGGTAAGTTCTAGCTTTACATAAAACCTTAACATAAACATTTTTCCAAAAACATAACATGCATTTATTTAACAAAAGCGTATGTAAAACATGCAATAACTTAACATCATCATAACATTGTAACATAGCATCATAACATAAGTCGACATGAACCGAATCTGCGCCTTCTCGTAACCGTCAATTCCATACATTGCATACCAGCGGATGAACCTAAGGCTCGTTACCTCTAGGTCATCCGTCACCCAGGTCTCCTAAGGCTCGTTACCTCTAGGTAGACCAAACATAAGTCTCCAAAGGCTCGTTACCTCTAGGTAGACCAAACATATGTCTCCTAAGGCTCGTTACCTCTAGGAAGACTAAACATACCTTAGGCATGGTTCCCTCGTGGGGAATAGTACCTTCCATTGGGATCCCAGTAATCCCATAGGTGACCGTCGTCACCCCATCCTCAACCAATTGTACAACCGTTAGCCAGCCACAAAGGCCCCCTCTAAGGGTAAGGCCAATACATACATACATACCGTTGCTCCCGTAGGTACTCGTGGCAGATTCGTTCATTCGTGACTTTCATAAAACCTTTACCTCATTTTAGTTAAAGCATTTGTACGTTTTATTAAACAATTTTTCATTTGTAAACCTTTAGTAAACTTCATTTGGCAAAACATTTCATAAACATCATCCTTCGTAAACATCATTTCATAAACGCCATTTCGTAAACATCGTTTCATAAAACCTCATTTCGTATGTATGCACACCAGCCCAAAAACATTAAATAAAATATTTAAAGAAGGGCTTCTAGAACTCACCTGATAAGCTAGTCTCGGTTGTCCTAAACAAAGGCCCAACAATGTCACGTACGATCTGGATTGCGTAGTTAAATGCACATCAAACCTAATTCCGACTCTAACAGTTTAACCATTCTGAATTGGGAGAACTTAAGGCTAAGTTCGCTCAATAGAACCAGGCGAACATGCCTGGTGAACTTACCAAGTTCGCCTATACTTACCCTTCAGCAAACTTACACATAACGAACTTACACAAGTTCTCCTGTTATGGACTTCCAGCGAACTTAAGTTCGCTTGACTAAGTTCGCCTAAACTCCCCACCTGCGGGGCTGTCTTCTTCCTCAAGAACACTATATCCATGCATGTGGATCTGATTTCGTCAAGACCCCAACTTTCTACGTTCAAAATGTTCGTTTTTCATTCTAGATGCTAGATCTATGTTTATATTCAAGTTTCATACGTAAAAATGCCATCTTTTTATCCAAAACCCGAAAACCCCAAAACGAACAAAAACTCAGATCTAGATCAGATCGTTACCTGTATCAAGCTTCAGATTCAGAGGTTTTGCACACGAGCTATGGAGTAACACATTTCTTCAATCTCGGGTCGATCCGCCAACTTTCTCTCTACGGTTTCTCTCTCTAGAACTTGCAAATGAGAGAATGGTGGAGTCTGTTGGCTATTTAATAGGAAGAGACTCCTCCCCTCAAGTTTGCCGGCCCATCTGCCCCGGCCCATCACGCCTCGTTCATTTATTCCGTTATTTAATCGTCGTTTTATTTTTGGGATGTTACAATTTAGCTATGGGTCTGATTTATGCATGAGTTTGCTTGAGGACAAACAAAGTTTAAGTGTGGGGTATTATTACATGTCCTAAATTATACATATTTTGAATGTAGAATAATCCCCATATTATGAAACTAATTGAATAATAACCTTGCAATTGCTACTTAAATCATAATTATTTTATAAATGCAGGTTAAATAGCATCCCAAGAAAAAAAGAGCAAAAATGAGCCAAAAAGATCAAGAAATCAAGCTTTCACTTGAGATAGGAAGGAGCACACCCGAGTTTTGACCCCCCAAGAAGTCAAAAAGTCAACAAAAGTAAAAAAGAAGCAATGCACGGTCGTGCATTTGCTATGCAAGACCGTGCAAATGCTTTACTATGCACGACCGTGCAAATGGTTCCATGCGTGCAGAAGAAAAGTGAACTTTGCACAGCCGTGCATCCAAATGCACAGCCATGCGTATGTAAAGCCATGCATCAAGAAACTTTTTCCAGAAGATGCCAAATTCTAGAAGATTCCACCCGTGGAGGAGATAGAAGACAAATGCACGACTGTGCATTGCCCAAATCTTTGCCTATAAATAGCAAGCTCATTCCAAGCATTTAAGTATTCAAGTTGGGGTTAGTGGATGCCCTGGTGCTTTGCTAGGGCTAAAACTCTCCCAGTTTTGTTCCATCTTTAGCTTTTTCTTTTTTGTTTATTTTCTTTTTCTAGTTTTGTAATATGGAATGATTCTTCATATTCAAGTAAACAAGGAGCAACCTATACCCACTCTCCCTTGGTGTAAACCAATTCTATACATGATCTAAGGGTTAGTGGAGTCACTTGTATGGTCATTCGTGGCTAGTCTTCTTGCGTTACTTGGGTTGGTTGAACTTTGTGTAATTGTAGAAGTATTTTAGTATGTTATGTTCTTAAAGTATTTCTTTTAATTTATCTTAAAAAGACAAGAATAAGTAATCTTTAAACCAACTTAATGATCTTAAATTCTGTGAGTTACTTATGCAAGACTTCTTGTTTGGGAAGCTTATTCGAGTTTGTACGGTCTATATACAAATCTTGGTGCTACCAAAGGCCCGGTTAGTATAGGTTTAACATTATGGGTTGATTGGAGGTTTTGGTATTCAACGAGTCATTCAAGTCTTAGCTGGATCTTGTGGTTCGTGTCGGTATAACTTTACTTCACTTGTGTTGGTACTCTAGGGCGTACCGACCGCGGGAGTCGAGTGTCCAATCTTGAGAAGGAAACTTATATTTATTTAAAATATTTTTACAAGTAAAGACAACTATTTTAAGAATATAATTTATTAGGTAAGAGCATTCATAAACTAGCTTTGTAGGAAGTTGTGCATTCCAACTTTCCAAAACAAGTTACATGCCATGGCTTGCGCCAGTCGACAGGATAATATTAGTCCGAATAATAAATTATGGGATAACCGACGAACTGGAGGCCCCGTTAGGATCTCGAGAGTTATTAGGAGTAGTTGGCCGTCGGTATCCACTGTTCCGTTGCGAAATATTAACTCCCCTATCGAAAGGGTTGGTACTAGTAACCATGACCAACTTTACTAGAATATAACATTATTTAACAAGTGATAACAAAAAGAGTAACACGTTAAATAAGATGACATTCCTAATTACTTTTATTTTCCTTTATCCTTCTTTTAAACAAAACCCCATCCAACTTTTATCTCCGTCAGACAATAGCAAGGTTTGAGTAAGGAATCCGTGTCTATGGTTCGATACTTGGTTTTTACCCAGACTATACTACGCTGCGATATGTTCACTTGCCTATTGTTTGTTTATTTAGGTGAAATAATTTTCATTTTAATTTATAAATTTTAAACCTGATTTTATGTAACTCTAAACTGAACATTAAAAATATATATATATTATATCACTAGCATTTGACAACAAGTTTTTTGTGTCGTTACGAGGGATATATATATATATGCATATATATATATGTATATATATATATGTATATATATGTATATATCTATATACGTATATATAGGTGAGCTTCAAATAAGAAGTGAATTTTCGCTAAGAAACCTATGAAATGATTTCTTTTTTAACCGAAACCGGGCCAAACGAACTCCGATGGATTATCGAGGTTTTTGGGGTGTTGGTGGATTTAGTTTTTTTGGGGGTGGGGTTTAGGTTTTTGGGGGTGAGGGTTGGGGGGATTTAGGTTTTAGGGGGGGTGGGTGGTTAGGTTTAGGTTTTTGGAGGGTCGGGGTTGGAGGATTTAGGTTTTTGAGGGTGTGGTGGTTAGGTTTTTGGGTTTAGCTTTTAGGGTTTAGATTTAGCGTTTCCCTTTTAGGGTTTAGCTTTAGGGTTTAGGGTTTAGCTCAAAGCTTTATTTCGACGAGCCGATTCCAACGCCGCTGGAATTAGTTCAATCAGAATTCGTTTGTCCCGGTTTCTTAGCAAAAATTCACTTCTTAGCGTAACATTCCCCTATATATATATATATTTATATATACTAAACACAACGCATCAATTATGGGCACGTACACGTTATCAATGTTTACAAGGAAAACGGTTTAATGTTATGGCCATGTACATGTTATCAATGTTTTCAAGGAAAACGGTTTTATGTTATGACCATGTACACGTTATCAATTTTTTCAAGGAAAACGGTTTTATATTATGGCCACGTACACATTATCAATGTTTTCAAGGAAAACGGTTTTATATTATGGCCATGTACACGTTATCAATGTTTTCAAGGAAAACTGCTTTCCATTACGACAATCAAACTTGTGAACTCACCAACATTATGTTGACATTTTTAAGTATGTTTTTCAGGTATCACAAAGCTATGGTACGGTTGGAATAAGTTAACCATTCGGATTAAACCCTAGAAGCCGAAGACCTATGACTGTCAAAACTCAAGTCGATTTTGATTTACATGGATTTAGGTCAATATATTGTTTCATGTAGTAATGTAATGGTGTTCAATACCTTAGAAGTCTATATTTTAGTTTTCGTAGTTGTGTAATGGTATCAATCATTACAACCTTAATTATTTATTTATTTACTAAGTAAATAATTTGGGGGTTTCATCGAACCTCAAAGTATACTGTCGGTGGGTCATGAGTCCCGCCTCTAGTCTCAGGAATTGTCTCTCAATTTTGTCAACCTCGTTCTCGGGGCATAATTTCTGAATCACTAGCCCCTTCATTTCATCCCAGCTCATCAGTTTCATCCCCTTGTTACCCTTAGCTTGCTTCACAGATTCCCACCAGTGCAGCGCCTCATCCCTGAGTGAGTGTGCAACAAATTTGACGATCTGGTCCTTACGGCACTCACTCATCACTACACCAAAAGTGACCTACGGCCACACATATTCGAAAAAACGCCATGCCACACTTTCGATTAAATGTGTGGCTAAATGTCATTAATCACATTTTAAAACCTTCTATCCTACTTTTGGCCACACATTTTATTTATTCATGTGACCAATGTATAAAAGTTCAAAACCTTTAGCCACGCTTTAAGAAAAAAAACTGTGATATTTAGTAGTCACACTATAAAAGTGTGGCCAAATGTAATCTACAGCCACAGTATTTGTTTGTTTTTTGATGCATGTGACCAAAAACACATCTATTAGCCATACTTTACGAAAAAATTATGACATATGGTAGCCACACTAGAAAAATGTGGCCAAATGTGATCTACGACCACAGTATTTGTTTCATATATGACTAAAAACACATCTATTAGCCACAATTTAAGAAAAAAACTGTGACATTTAGTATTCACACTAGAAAAGTGTGGCCAAATGTGATCTACGGCCACAATATTTGTTTCATGTGACCAAAAACACATCTATTAGCCACACTTTAAGAAAAAACTGTGATATTTAGTAGCCACGCTAGAAAAGTGTGGCTAAATGTGACCAACTGCCATATTGATATTTATTTGTACTTATGTGTGGCTAAAAGTGATAAATGGTCACGGTAAAATGTTTTACGTGTGGTTATGTAGGTCCACTCGTCTCTCCTATGGATCAAACTCAAGACATGACGTAACAAGAACACGGAGTGTAGAATCCAACCGTGTTGATGACAATGTATATGAGACAAACCTCACAATGACAATCACAAACAATGTAAATAATCACTCTTTCAATAGCACCAGAAGATAGAGTTTACAGAATGTCAATTTCAAAAGCCTTCTAAAACTGAACAAGTAAACATCTATTTATAGACATGCATTCTGCTACAGGCGAATTTAACAAGTTCGCCTAAACTAGACCTAGGCGAACTTATTAAGTTCGCCTATTGCAGAACTTAACTAAACATTACAAAACATAGACATATCAGATCTAAATTATTACAAGGCCTATTGTCACACTTCTATGTCCTAACATGCTAAAAGTAATATATGGACACAGTTAAAGTTTTTATGTGTGGCTAAAGGTACTGAATGATCATAAAAGTCGCACACATTAATTACACTAAAGTTCTTGCTTATAAATTACGATCTACAAATTAAAAACCTAAACTTCTTACTTAATTAATTTCTTCTTCATTCGTAAAAATTATGGCATAGAGAATACGATCAGCTGATGCTCCTGCAGCTGACTACAACGTGATGTACGGTGGTGAGTATATATGATCGATATATATATATATATATATATATATATATATATATATCTTCACTTCTTTAAAATTTCAACAATTTGGGTTTTTTTAAGCTAATGTGTAAGCTATTTAAAAATTTTAGGCGACAATCGGACGTTGTTCTCTTTCAAAATACATCACAGGGTTCGACAGTACTATGGAGGCTGTATGACCTACCTGGACTATGTCAACATTGACGTATTGACTGTGGACCGGTTTAGAGAAATGTTCTCTATCATTGGGTGTTCGTCAAATTTATTTGACAGGTACTCCATTCACTATATGATCACAAAACTGACGCTGGACTATGGACTGGTTCCATTGTACGATGAATGGGATATAAGGGCTTTAGCCCTTTACGTGAAGGAGTTTGATGAAATATCCTTATACCTGGATGTCACACCCCGCCAGGGCGGAAACGCGAGGCACGACGTTCACTGGTTTCCAAAGCATATGATTATCGCAAACACATACATGTAATTGGATACATAATCGAGTTTAAAATATTTACATCACAAAATATCAACTTGTGTTTACAAAAGTTTAAGATTTCGCAAATATGACTCAAGACCATGAGTTATACAAGAGAAATCCTCCCAAAAAGTCGTATCCACGTGCATGCATGTATCCTACATTGCTAACCTGATGGCCACGTTCAATTTCCTGAAAACATACTTAAAACTGTCAACACGAGGTTGGTGAGTTCACAAGTTATTATAAAGAGTTATCGTAAATCCAATGTTTAAATCTGATCATTTTCCGATCAAACTCCTTGTTAAACCTGATCACTTTATCCTGATCAGAACTCTTTTACTTTAAAACCTGATCACTTTAGCCTGATCAGAACTCTTTTGTGTAAAACCTGATCACTTTAACCTGATCAGAACTCTTTTGTGTAAAACCTGATCACTTTAACCTGATCAGAACTCTTTTGTGTAAAACCTGATCACTTTAACCTGATCAGAACTCTTTTGTGTAAAACCTGATCACTTTAACCTGATCAGAACTCTTTTGTGTAAAACCTGATCACTTTAACCTGATCAGAACTCTTTTGTGTAAAACCTGATCACTTTAACCTGATCAGAACTCTTTTGTGTAAAACCTTATCACTTTAACCTGATCAGAACTCTTTTGTATGTATTACCAATGAATATGAATACTAATCCGATCTATTGACCCCATTTGTAAGCTTGCAAGGAATACAAACTAGTATGTAATGTACGAGACCGTAACCAAACCCCAACTTTCTGTGCCTCCCCTCGCCTTTCTGCGAGTAAGACAATATGCGGTCATTCGGCCATTTTGACCCCTGGTTAGCGCGACTAACCATGACCGGGAGCGTCACCCCCAATAGTACTATTCATATAATCCCGGGCTAAATCCATAGCTAATGGTTACTAATTTATTACGAGGACTTTAAGCGCTTTATTGTTCCCTCAATACATACATACGGTCAGATCATTAGTTCCATTCATTTATACACAAAAGTCTTTTACAAGTATGTTTCCACCCCAAATCATTTCAAAACTTTAGAAAAAGGGGGATTAGTGAAACTCACCTCGACAATATGAATGATAGCAAATATTTGAATGACGGCAGATTCGCCTATCCGTATCCTATTTACACAAGGATAACATACACGTTAAGACTACCCGTCTTAAACGCAATTTGTTCACTTGACTTAGCCGATCTGATTGCTTTTGTTTTAATTATCTTTTTAGTTTTTCCAACCTTGTTTTGTTATAAAAATAGTTCTGAGTTACTGCCTTATGGGGCTGATGAACAGGTATTGAAACTTTCTTAGTTTCGATTAAACATAACAGATGTCGAAACTTCCTAGTTTCGACTGAGCAAAACAGGTATCGAAACTACCTAGTTTCGATTGGCAAGAATAGTATCGAAACTACCTAGTTTCGATTGTACACAGGTATCGAAACTCCTAGTTTCGATTGAGTAAATAGGTATCGAAACTCCTAGTTTCGATTGAACAACTGGTATCGAAACTCCTAGTTTCGACTCAACAAGTATCGAAACTCCTAGTTTCGATTGAATAATCGGCATCGAAACTCCTAGTTTCGATCAGCAGGTAGCGAAACTCCTAGTTTCGATTACTGCACTTTAATTGACAGAATTTGTCCTGTATATTTTTATGTTCAAATCTTGAATTTGACACATTTTTCTTGTTATCTTACTTGCGTTTGAATGATTTGTATGATTAGTTACGGTTTTAACGATAATGAAATGGATAATATTGAGTTTTTACCTCAAACAGAGAATGGTGATTTCTAGAGAAACAGAGAATGATCTTGAGCTCCTTAGCTCGATTCTTGAGAACACACTAGGAACTCTTCTTATAGCACCGAAATCTGGTGAATTTTTGCCTTGAACTGGACTTCGATTTTAAAGGAGAATTGGGAATTTGCCGTAAGAAAAAGAGGAGGTTTGAAAGGAATGGTGAAGTTTCGACTGAAGGGTATGATTTTCATCTGAATCAAAGTGAATCAGGCAAGTGGGAGCATGGCTCCCCTGACTCTCGGCCAAGAAAGTCAAGAAGTGGGTTTGGGGTTAATGATAACAATTTTAATCATTAATTTATTAATGATATTAGTATCAATTAGAGTTTTAAAGGGGTAATTTAATTCAGTTTCGATTCTTCACGGTATTATGATTTTTACCAGTTTATGGCTCGTTGAAGAAAATATTGAAACCTTGATTTGTATAATTCGTTGAGGTGATTATTTGTAGGTATGAGTACCTAAACATGGCGCTACCTCGTAACGTCTTCGAAGAGTCCTTTATTTTACTTTTACGTATGTTATATAATTTAGTCTTAACCATAAATTATGGTTCAACATAGATTTTGTGTAACATATATATATTTTTCTGGTTATTTTATTTAACCATTTACTTTCGTATTGAGTCGGGTTATTCTGCTCACTTTTTCTAGTAATTCTTTAAGATTTACTAGACTTGGAAATAAACTCCTTTGCTAGACTTCTTGACTTTACTTAGTCAAAATAAGTATTAGGAAATAATAATTATGAACGTGCGTTTATGAAATGTGGATATTGACCTGAAATGCTGGGTGTCACATTCTCCCCATGTTACAGAGAATTTCGTCCCGAAATTCAGTTCTTGTCACTCTGACTTGGTGTGTTTGTAAATAAAGACGGGTACTTGGATTTCATTTTATCTTCCCGCTCCCACGTATACTCGGGGCCGCGCTTTGAATTCCAACGTACCTTGACCAGCTTAACACAGCTGCGCCTTGTTCTCTGAACCTTCCAATCTATGACTTCCATAGGTTCCTCAATGAAGTGCAACTTGTCGTCTATGTGAATCTCATCATGCGGTATAATTAACGTCTCGTCTGATAAACACTTCTTGAGATTTGATACATGAAACGTATCATGTACATTGCTTAGTTCTTGTGGCAACTTGAGCTTGTAAGTTACAGGGCCAACCCTAGCCAATATTTCAAATGGTCCAACGTACCTAGGGTTAAGCTTGCCAGTTGCCAAATCTTGCAACTCCTTTCCAAGGTGAGACCTTTAACATGACTTTGTCTCCTACTTGGAATTCTAAAGGTCTTCGTCTGTTATCCGCGTAACTCTTTTGTCTGTCACGGGCGGCCTTCAGACGATCCTTGATTTTGAAAATCTTATCTGTGGTCTCTTGAATAACTTCAGGACCGGTTAAATGTTTGTCACCAACTTCTGCCCAACATAGTGGTGAACGACATTTTCGACCATACAAAGCCTCAAACAGAGCGGCTTTGATGCTGGTGTGGTAACTATTATTGTATGAAAACTCAGCTAGTGGCAAATAAGTATCCCAATTTCCACCGAAGTCAATCGCACACGCACGGAGCATATCCTCTAAGGTTTGAATGGTTCTTTCACTTTGACCATCTGTTTGTGGGTGATATGTCATGCTCATGTCAAGACGTGTGCCCATGGCTTCTTGTAATGATTTCCAGATTCTAGACACGAATCTGCTGTCTCTATCAGAGATAATAGAAATTGGTACTCCATGCCTAGCCACAATTTCCTTAATATAAAGTCTTGCAAGTTTCTCGGTTTTATCCGTCTCTTTGATGGGTAGAAAATGAGCTGATTTCGTCAAACGATCGACAATTACCCATATAGTGTCATACCCGCTCGACGTCTTGGGTAACTTTGTAATGAAATCCATGGAAATCTGTTCCCATTTCCATTGAGGTATCTCGGGTTGTTGTAACAATCCCGACGGTTTCTGATGTTCTGCTTTTACTTTTGAACATGTCAGGCATTTACCGACATAAATAGCAATTTCTCCTTTCATGTTCGGCCACCAGTAGAATTCTTTCAGATCCTTATACATTTTATCCGAACCTGGGTGAATGGAGTACCTGGACTTGTGGGCTTCGTCCATAACCAACTCCCGTAAGTTACCAAAACATGGCACCCAAATTCTATTCATGAAGTATAAAGTGTCATCTGACTTTGGTTCCAACTGCTTTATCATTCCTCGTAAAGCTTCATTCTGACTGTTTTCTTCTTTGATTGCTTCTTGTTGTGCCATCCGAATTTGAGTCGTGAGACTCGTATGAATTGTCAATTCTAGGGCACGAACACGGAGTGTTTTAACTCGTTCTTTACGACTTAAGGCATCTGCTACGACGTTTGCTTTGCAAGGGTGATACTTGATATCACAGTCGTAATCATTCAGTAGTTCTACCCAACGACGTTGCCTCATGTTAAGTTCTTTCTGATTAAAGATGTGCTGGAGACTCTTGTGGTCTGTAAAGATAGTACATTTTGTACCGTATAAGTAATGTCTCCAAATCTTGAGTGCAAACACAACAGCACCCAATTCTAGATCATGAGTCGTATAATTTTTCTCATGTACTTTTAGCTGTCTGGATGCATACGCTATGACTTTTTCTCTCTGCATCAATACACATCCCAAACCTTGGTGTGATGCGTCACAGTACACAATGAAATTGTCAGTCCCTTCGGGAAGGGATAGGATTGGTGCACTGCAAAGTTTTTGCTTCAGCAATTGAAAAGCTGATTCTTGTTTATCCGTCCAATCAAACTTTTTGTCCTTCTGAGTTAACGTGGTCAAAGGCAAGGCTATCTTTGAAAAATTCTCGATAAATCGCCTGTAATATCCTGCCAAACCCAGAAATTGACGCACCACAGTCGGAGTTCTTGGTGCTTCCCAGTTTTTGATAGCTTCAATCTTGGATGGATCCACATGGATACCCTTCTTATTGATGACATGTCCGAGAAAGTGAACCTCTCGGATCCAAAACTCACACTTAGAGAATTTAGCATAAAGCTTCTCATTCCTGAGTAGTTCCAAGATTAATTTCAAATGATGTTCGTGTTCATCCTTGGTTCGTGAATATATCAATATGTCATCGATAAACACAATCACGAATTTATCCAAGTACGGTTTACACACGCGGTTCATGAGATCCATGAAAACAGCTGGTGCATTAGTCAAGCCAAATGGCATAACTAGGAATTCGTAGTGACCGTAACGAGTCCTAAAAGCCGTTTTTGGTATATCTTCTTCCTGAATTTTCAGTTGATGATACCCTGATCGTAGATCAATTTTAGAATAGAAACTGGAACCTTGAAGTTGATCAAACAAATCGTCTATTCGAGGAAGAGGATACCGATTTTTGATTGTCAGTTTGTTCAACTCTCGATAATCAATGCACATTCTAAAGGTTCCATCCTTTTTCTTTACAAATAGGACCGGAGCTCCCCATGGTGAGAAACTCGGTCTTATGAAACCTTTGTCAAGTAACTCTTGTAGTTGGCTCGACAGTTCCTGCATCTCGGAAGGGGCTAGACGATACGGAGATCGTGCAACTGGTGCGGCTCCTGGTACTAGGTCGATCCGAAACTCGACTTGTCTTGATGGTGGTATTCCTGGTAAGTCTTCGGGAAATACCTCCGAGTAATCTCTGACGATTGGTATATCCTCAAGTCGACGTTCTTCGGGTTTCTTCTCGACAATGTGAGCCAGGAATGCACAATAACCCTTGCGTAGATACTTATAAGCATTCATACAGTTTATCATTTTTAACATCGTTCTACACCTTTCGCCTTGAATTGAAAGAATTTCTCCGCTTGGTAAGGGAATACGTACAATCTTCTCGAAGCATACTGTCTCGACACGATTCTTGGTTAACCAATCCATACCAATAACAATATCAAAACTCCCTAATTCGACGGGTAGAAGGTCTATACTGAATGTACGGTTTTCTAAACATAAAGTACAACTCCTAATGATCTCTCCGGTTTCTATTAATTTCCCATTTGCTAATTCAATTGTATAACGTTGATCTAGTTTGCTGGCCTTAATACCGAGTAAGGATTTAAAATCATTCGACACAAAGCTCATATCCGCACCCGAATCAAAAAGTACAGAGGCATAGTGATTATTTATCGGGAACGTACCAGTGACGATGTTCGGGTCCTGGCGTGCGTCCCTGGCACCCATCACAAATGCCCTCCCTGGTGCCTGAGCGTTGTTCTAATTCTTCCACTTGGGACAATCCTTCTTGAAGTGTTTTTGATCACCACATATGAAACATCCCGGTTTAATTCTCCCCATTCGGTTGTTAGTTCGACAAGCTTGAGTGGTGTGACCAAACTTGTCGCATTTTCCACACTTGATGCAAACACCGGCATGATGATTTCCACACCTCTTACATCTCGGTAGGCCCGTATCATACTCCTTTCTTTCCACTATGTTGGCTGCAAAAGCCTTCACAGTTCCTTGTTTCTTAAACTCTTGTTTTCCAGATTTGTTACTTGAATTTCCCATCCATTTCCTTTTCTCCCCAGATTTACCTTCCTCGTTCTCCTTCCTCACAAACAATTCATTACGTACTGCATCATCCTTTAGCTTGAATGCTAAAGTTATAGCACTCTTGGCATCTATTGGATTAGACGATGTTACCATGCTACGAATTTGAGGCGCAAGGCCCCACAGATACCTCTCAACCCGCTTATGTTCTGGTGTGACCATATGCGGTACCAGAAGTGCCAATTCATTGAAGCGGTCGGTGTATCCCGCTACATCATCTCCTATCATCTGTAGGTTCCACATCTCAGTTTCAATCTTTTGCAATTCGTTCCGAGGACAGTATTCCTCAATCATCATGTTTTTCAAATCTTCCCAAGACAATTGATACGCTGTCTCTCTCCCCAAAGTCTTCATTTGAGTATTCCACCAAGTTAAAGCTTTATCAGTGAGCGTGCAGGTAGAATACTTCACTATGCAATCAGCGGTGCATTCACTTATATCAATCACCGACTCCATATGTTCTATCCATCTCATTAGTCCTACTGCACCCTCGGTTCCATTAAAACTGCGGGGTTTGCAGGATAGGAAGGCCTTGTAGGTACACTTCCTATTTGGAGCATCTACAGGATCACAAGTCATAACGTCATTAATTCGGATCATGACTATGCGTTATGGCTTATTTATTTTTATTACCTCCGGAACCTCCGGAACCTCCTGCTGTACCGCTACCCCCTGCGGTACCGCTACCTCCTGCACCTCCTCCGCTATTTCGGTTTGCTTCATACTGCTCTATGGCGGCAGCTACTCGTTGTGCGATTAGTTGTTCTATGTTTGGGGAAATTGTCTCGTTGTTGTCACCAGTAGTGTTACGGGGTGTCCCACGCTTAGGTGCCATGACGTTCTTTCTAACATGTCAATTAAAAAGAAACAACATCATATATCAATAATGATAGATCATGACATAAGGATACCACAACATCAAACATGAACAACTATCATTACAACATAAACCATTACATACATAGTCAAAACATACATAGTACATTGTTCCCAAAAGACAAGGATACAAAAGAGATGGGTTCACATGACCTCATCAGTACTAAAGTTTTAAACTACATAATGTACTATGGGCACAACCCGCCCATAATAGGTTTAAAAGGAGAAGTGGGAGTACAACCCAATCATCATGGCAAGTCCTGCCATGACAAAGCTAGCTCTTGCCACAAATTCTGCAGCCAAAGTCCTCTCCTCCAGCGCCTCCACCATGTCTCGAACCGTGAGAGTGAACTGCCAGTCCATATCAGCTCTCAACTCGAGGTAGTCAGTGGCACTCTGTATGTCTCGAGTGCTATCCTCTAGAGTCTGTACTCGAGATCCGAGCCCTTGACGTAAGCGCATGGCTGCATCCCCCTGTGCCCGAATATCATCTAGGAGATCATCAAGACGCTCTTCGTGTGTATGAACACGTGCTACTAATGTAGGCACTGTGAGCTCCATGGCTTCCCCAGTGTGGGGTAAAGGTGTTGGAGAGTTGGAAGACTCTCCGAGCTCAAAGGTAGATGGGATGCTCTCCATCTCCCTCCATCGTGCCAGAGTACGAGGCATCCAACGGATAGTTCCCACAGTAGGATGGCAACAGGGTCGTTTTCTAGATGGTTCCTCATCAGTCTCCAAGTCTTTCGGGTCACGGGCTGCTAGAGTTCTCTTGCGCGGAAGTCGAACCTTCTTCCTAGCACTTTGCACTTTAATTGGTCCTTCGCTTTTCTTTTGGTAGAATATAGGCGGTTCTCCCAGGGCGACATTGGGTGGTGTCGAGCTGCGAACTTGTACTCGATTTTTAGGGCGTGAGGCGGAAAGTTCCTCGTTGGATTCAGAGTCAGAGACGGGGTCAGAGTGTGAATGTGACGACATACTTGTGACTCCAATATCCACATGACATGATGACTGGTTATGCAATGCTTATGCAATGAAAACATTTTAGTGAGTCATTCTAATTATAGACTAGGTTCCGTTTTAGACACCTAGTTCGCTATAATCAATGGCTCTGATACCAAGTTCTGTCACACCCCGCCAGGGTGGAAACGCAAGGCACGACGTTCACTGGTTTCCAAAGCATATGATTATCGTAAACACATACATGTAATTGGATACATAATCGAGTTTAAAATATTTACATCACAAAATATCAACTTGTGTTTACAAAAGTTTAAGATTTCGCAAATATGACTCAAGACCATGAGTTATACAAGAGAAATCCTCCCAAAAAGCCGTATCCACGTGCATGCATGTATCCTACATTGCAAACCTGATTGCCACGTTCAATTTCCTGAAAACATACTTAAAACTGTCAACACGAGGTTGGTGAGTTCACAAGTTATTATAAAGAGTTATCGTAAATCCAATGTTTAAATCTGATCATTTTCCGATCAAACTCCTTGTTAAACCTGATCAGAACTCTTTTACTTTAAAACCTGATCACTTTAGCCTGATCAGAACTCTTTTGTGTAAAACCTGATCACTTTAACCTGATCAGAACTCTTTTGTGTAAAACCTGATCACTTTAACCTGATCAGAACTCTTTTGTGTAAAACCTGATCACTTTAACCTGATCAGAACTCTTTTGTGTAAAACCTGATCACTTTAACCTAATCAGAACTCTTTTGTGTAAAACCTGATCACTTTAACCTGATCAGAACTCTTTTGTGTAAAACCTGATCACTTTAACCTGATCAGAACTCTTTTGTGTAAAACCTGATCACTTTAAACTGATCAGAACTCTTTTGTGTAAAACCTGATCACTTTAACCTGATCAGAACTCTTTTGTATGTATTACCAATGAATATGAATACTAATCCGATCTATTGACCCCATTTGTAAGCTTGCAAGGAATACAAAATAGTATGTAATGTACGAGACCGTAACCAAACCCCAACTTTCTGTGCCTCCCCTCGCCTTTCTGCGAGTAAGACAATATGCGGTCATTCGGCCATTTTGACCCCTGGTTAGCGCGACTAACCATGACCGGGAACGTCACCCCCAATAGTACTATTCATATAATCCCAGGCTAAATCCATAGCTAATGGTTACTAATTTATTACGAGGACTTTAAGCGCTTTATTGTTCCCTCAATACATACATACGGTCAGATCATTAGTTCCATTCATTTATACACAAAAGTCTTTTACAAGTATGTTTCCACCCCAAATCATTTCAAAACTTTAGAAAAAGGGGGATTAGTGAAACTCACCTCGACAATATGAATGCTAGCAAATATTTGAATGACGGCAGATTCGCCTATCCGTATCCTATTTACACAAGGATAACATACACGTTAAGACTACCCGTCTTAAACGCAATTTGTTCACTTGACTTAGCCGATCTGATTGCTTTTGTTTTAATTATCTTTTTAGTTTTTCCAACCTTGTTTTGTTATAAAAATAGTTCTGAGTTACTGCCTTATGGGGCTGATGAACAGGTATCGAAACTTTCTTAGTTTCGATTAAACATAACAGATGTCGAAACTTCCTAGTTTCGACTGAGCAAAACAGGTATCGAAACTACCTAGTTTCGATTGGCAAGAATAGTATCGAAACTACCTAGTTTCGATTGTACACAGGTATCGAAACTCCTAGTTTCGATTGAGTAAATAGGTATCGAAACTCCTAGTTTCGATTGAACAACTGGTATCGAAACTCCTAGTTTCGACTCAACAAGTATCGAAACTCCTAGTTTCGATTGAATAATCGGCATCGAAACTCCTAGTTTCGATCAGCAGGTAGCGAAACTCCTAGTTTCGATTACTGCACTTTAATTGACAGAATTTGTCCTGTATATTTTTATGTTCAAATCTTGAATTTGACACATTTTTCTTGTTATCTTACTTGCGTTTGAATGATTTGTATGATTAGTAACGGTTTTAACGATAATGAAATGGATAATATTGAGTTTTTACCTCAAACAGAGAATGGTGATTTCTAGAGAAACAGAGAATGATCTTGAGCTCCTTAGCTTGATTCTTGAGAACACACTGGGAACTCTTCTTATAGCACCGAAATCTGGTGAATTTTTGCCTTGAACTGGACTTCGATTTTAAAGGAGAATTGGGAATTTGCCGTAAGAAAAAGAGGAGGTTTGAAAGGAATGGTGAAGTTTCGACTGAAGGGTATGATTTTCATCTGAATCAAAGTGAATCAGGCAAGTGGGAGCATGGCTCCCCTGACTCTCGGCCAAGAAAGTCAAGAAGTGGGTTTGGGGTTAATGATAACAATTTTAATCATTAATTTATTAATGATATTAGTATCAATTAGAGTTTTAAAGGGGTAATTTAATTCAGTTTCGATTCTTCACGGTATTATGATTTTTACCAGTTTATGGCTCGTTGAAGAAAATATTGAAACCTTGATTTGTATAATTCGTTGAGGTGATTATTTGTAGGTATGAGTACCTAAACATGGCGCTACCTCGTAACGTCTTCGAAGAGTCCTTTATTTTACTTTTACGTATGTTATATAATTTAGTCTTAACCATAAATTATGGTTCAACGTAGATTTTGTGTAACATATATATATTTTTCTGGTTATTTTATTTAACCATTTACTTTCGTATTGAGTCGGGTTATTCTGCTCACTTTTTCTAGTAATTCTTTAAGATTTTCTAGACTTGGAAATAAACTCCTTTGCTAGACTTCTTGACTTTACTTAGTCAAAATAAGTATTAGGAAATAATAATTATGAACGTGCGTTTATGAAATGTGGATATTGACCTGAAATGTTGGGTGTCACACTGGAGGTGATGGAGGAGTCCAGCTTATATACTTCATCTGATTGTCTAGGATGCTACCTGACGCTTGCTGTAAGTGATGATGGGTACCCATATTCTATGTGCGGAGGCCTGAAGCTTGCTGTAAGTGATGATAGGATATGGCCTAACAGCCACCATGCCACATCTGATGAGGATTTGATTTCGGATGCTAGGTCATGATAGGTTGATGAAAACAATATATTTTTTGGACAATGTATGCATGTTAATATATTTATGTGTATCTATATTAGTACAGTCAAGGACGCAATAGGTTCTTTTGTTCCTTGGACAAAATTTCTTGTCAAAAGTGACGAGCAGGTTTGTTCTTTAATTAATATCTGATTTAATGCAACTAAAACAGGTATTAATATTTATTTTCATTTTTGTTGCTCCAGCTACCAGATCCACCATCCAATCAAACACAAAACACTACAACTAAAGTTGCTAAGAAGCAAAAGAAAACTTTTACAACGATAGAAGACATGAAAAAACATCAAGGAACAAGAAGAAAACCAGCAGCCAATAAATAGACATTCTTTAGTATTTAGGTTAAAAACTTATATATAGATTTTGGTTTATTATTCTTAATATAATTTGGTTTTTTGGTTTTCTCATGCATGTTTACTGTTGTTTTTAATTATTATATAAAAAAAATGAAAAAAAAATGGCAAATTACACAAAAATGGCCACATAGAATCCTAGTAAATATGTGTGATCAAAGGTAAGACAATAGCCACACTTAAAATTACAAAATTTCGGGTGACTATAAATAACCATTAGCCACACCATGGTTACTTTGTGTTTATATTTGTGTGACAGAATGCAAGCAAACGTCATGGGAAAAAACTATATGTGTGACCAAAGATAAGACAATAACCACACTTGAAATTACAAAATTTCATGTAGATATAAATGACCATTAGCCACACCAAAGTAACTTTGTTTTTTTACTTATGTGACGGAATGATACCAAACGTCATGGGAAAAAGTTACGTGTGACCAAAGGTTAGACAACAGCCACACTTATAATTACAAACGTTCGTGTGGCTATAAATAACCATTAGCCACACCATAGTTACTTTTTTTTGTTAGTGTGACTGAATGATAGCAAACGTCATGGGCAAAAAACTTTATGTGTGACCAAAAGTAAGACAATAGCCACACTTAAAATTTCAGAATTTCGTGTGGCTATAAATAACCATTAGTCACACCATAGTTACTTTGTTTTATGTTTGTGTGACGTAATGATAACAAACGTCATGGGAAAAAAACTATATGTGTGACCAAAGGTAAGACAATAGCCACACTTAAAATTACAAAATTTCATGTGGCTATAAATGACCATTAGCCACACCAAAGTAACTTTTTTTTGCTTATGTGATGAAATGGTACCAAACTTCATGGGAAAAAAAATTATGTGTGACCAAATGTTAGACAATAGCACACTTAAAATTATATTAATTTTTTGTGTGTCAAGTAAAAGATTTTAGCCACTCTTACAATAAATTCATGTGACTATATAATATAAACGGACACACATACAGTAAATTTATGTAGCCGTTGTTACCATTTAGCCATACTTATTGGGACAAATGTTTGATCACAACAACCCTTTTGCCACAGTTTTATTAAATAAGTGTGGCTAAAACAAACTTTTTAGTAAATTCATGTGGCCATTGCGACCCGTTAGCCACACTTAAAGTAAATTCATGTGGTTGTTGCTACCCTTTAGCCACAATTAATAGAGGGAATGCTTGATTCCAGCAAGAAATGTTGATACCCTTTAGCCACACTTTTAAGCTGCTATGGCCACTAAAAAGCGTGTGTGGCCGTATGATACCTACGATGACTCGAGCTTTGGTCACACTTAAGCAGGAAAAAAGTGTGGGGAAAGGTGTCACACCCCCAAATTTATTTACTTAATAAATAAATACAGTTTGTAACGATTGGTTCATTACATGATAGTGGAAGCTGTAATAGTTATTTCTAAGACTTGATTACATATACAATTACTAAAACTAAGTAATACAATGATCTAGGTTCTTCTAGATCAACGATAGACTTGAGACTTGATATTCTATGTCCTTACAGCTACTTGGAACTGATCCAACATAGCTAGCCTATTCCAACCGCGTCATGGCTAAGGGTTACCTGAGAAACATACTTGAAAGTGTCAACACAAAGGTTGGTGAGTTCACAGAGTTAGTTATATCAGTGCTAATAGTTTTTTTCTGAAAACATGTACATGAATTTACCATCATAAAACTAAGTAGTTTTCCCCGAAAAACTATACATGACTTAACCGTCATAAATAATAAGTAGTTTTCCCCGAAAACGTATCCATGACCTAACCGTCATAAAAATAAGTATTTTTCCTGGAAACGTATACATGACTTAACCGTCATAAAAATATCTAGTTTTCCCAGAAAACGTATACATTACATAACTGTCATAAAAAAAGTAGTTTTTCATGAAAACGTATCGATGACTTAACCGTCATAAAATAAGTAGTTTTCGCCCGAAAACGTATCCATGACTTAACCGTCATAAAGTAAGTAGTTTTCACCCGAAAACGTATCCATGACATAACCGTCATAAAATAAGTATTTTTCAACTGAAAACGTATCCATGACTTAACCGTCATAAAATAAGTACTTTTCACCCGAAAACATATCCATGACTTAACCGTCATAAAGTAAGTAGTTTTCACCCGAAAACGTATCCATGACTTAACCGCCATAAAGTAAGTAGTTTTACCCGAAAATATATCCATGACTTAACCGTCATAAAATAAGTAGTTTTCACCTGAAAACGTATCCATGACTTAACCGTCATAAAATAATTAGTTTTCACCTGAAAACGTATCCATGACTTTACCGTCATAAAATAAGTAATTTTCACCCGAAAACGTATCCATGACTTAACCGTCATAAAATAAGTAGTTTTCACCCGAAAACGTATCCATGACTTAACCGTCATAAAGTAAGTAGTTTTCACCCGAAAACGTATCCGTGACTTAACCGTCATCAAGTAAGTAGTTTTCACCCGAAAACGTATCCATGACTTAACCATCATAAAATAAGTAGTTTACACCCGAAAACGTATCCATGACTTAACCGTCATAAAATAACTAGTTTTCACCCGAAAACTTATCCATGACTTTACCGTCATAAAATAAGTACTTTTCACCCGAAAACGTATCCATGACTTAACCGTCATAAAGTAAGTAGTTTTCACCCGAAAACGTATCCATGACTTAACCGTCATAAAATAAGTAGTTTTCAACCGAAAACTTATCCATGACTTAATCGTCATAAAATAAGTAGTTTTCAACCGAAAACGTATCCATGACTTAACCGTCATAAAGTAAGTAGTTTTCACTCGAAAACGTATCCATGACTTAACCGTCATAAAGTAAGTAGTTTTCACCCGAAAACGTATCCATGACTTAACCGTCATAAAGTAAGTACTTTTCACCGAAAACGTATCTGTGACTTAACCGTCATAAAGTAAGTAGTTTTCACCCGAAAACGTATCCATGACTTAACCGTCATAAAGTAAGTAGTTTTCACCCGAAAACGTATTCATGACTTAACCGTCATAAAATAACTAGTTTTCACCCGAAAATGTATCCATGACTTTACCATCATAAAATAAGTAGTTTTCAACCGAAAACGTATCCATGACTTAACCGTCATAAAGTAAGCAGTTTTCACCCGAAAACGTATCCAAGACTTAACCGTCATAAAGTAAGTAGTTTTCACCCGAAAACGTATCCATGACTTAACCGTCATAAAATAAGTAGTTTTCACCTAAAAACGTATCTATGACTTAACCGTCATAAAATAAGTAGTTTTAATTCTAAACGCATATGATAAACGAAACAAGTGTTATTGATCCATTCGTAAGCTAGCTACGCTTACAAATACCTATGTTCGTACATGAAATCGTAACCAAACCATGACAAATGAATGCCCATCCCTCGCTAAACCACGAGAATAAGACAATATGCGGTCATTCGCCCATGTGGACCCCCGGTTAGCGCGACTAACCATGACAGGGGACATCACCCCCAATAGTACTATTCATAGAATCCCAGGCTAAGACCATAGCTAATGGTTACAAAAAGTGTTAATCCGGGGACTTTAAGCGCTATATTGTTTCTCATGTACAACATAATGTTAGTGTCTTGTTTCCTTGTTATCATATAAAAAATGTTTGCAATGTTTTCTCAAGTGTATAAAACAACAAAGTTTCCAAATTTATTAAACAATAATGTAATACATAATATGTAAGTATGTTTCACCCCCGCAGTTTACAAAACATTAAAAAACAAAAAGGGGCAGTGAAACTCGCCTTGTGTCCGATGAAATCCTCGCAAATAACAGTGTGCTAAAAGTTCCTGTCTATCTGTACCCTAATCACACAAGGGTACTAATGTGTTAAGACTACCCGTCTTAAATGCAAGTTGTTCATCGACTTAACGAATCACGTTAAGTACGTCTTTATTTATTAAAAAAATGTTTTCGTGTGACGATTCGTTGGTGATTATTTTTCTAGTCTTGACGCTTATATATTTTCCGAGAAAATATTAGGTTTCCATATTGGTGACTTGTTAGGTGTACCAAAATAAATATTATTTTTACGATAACTCATGATATATTTATATTATGATCACGTATGTACATATAATTATTTCTTACCAATAATTATATAAAATCACAAATATCGTTCAAGTATATTCTACGCATGTCAATTTTCCTACGTGCACATAAAATATGTTAACACGTCCGCATGCAAATACTTGTTCTGAACGACATTTATTAACTTGTTTTTATTCAACATGCATTTATTTATACCAGTATATGCATACAAATATTTTCAACATTTCAACGGGTGTTTAAATATTAACATGCGATCATTTATTCATTTTTAACCGAACGCACTTAGATTTCTTGCATTCATGATAACGTCCTATGTTAACATCTATAAGCAACTTAGAAACATATGAATGATTTCCATCATCTAGTTATTCCATTACTCATCCCGAGTTAATACTTTTTCCATTATTCACACATATATGTATAGTATGACTTCTATTTATATATATTTGCATGCATATTATTTCTAGTTTTTTCAAGTTTAACAACTTATGATCATGCACCCATATATATATATATATATATATATATATATATATATATATATATATTCCGTTTTCTAAACATGCATACATATCTTTAGAGATTCCATGTTAATCAACTAAAAATACACACATAACTTTGGTTACAATTTATATACACATATATTTACATATATTTCACTTATCCAAGTATTAACCATACTTCTCAAGTTAACATTTCCATTTTATCATCAAATGCTCACACGAGAATTTCTATTCTTAGATATATATACAGATTACATTCCTTATACATGTATCCATCTACTTGATCATTTCCAAATCATTAATCAAATCAAACATGTATACATATCTGCTTGCATATCTAGGCCTATATATATAGGTATACATATTTTAGTTTTCCTTTTTTTAAATCTTAATATCATGTGATTAACAACAACTTATCATAAAATGATCAAAAAAACAATTGATACATGTACTTTTATTATTTTCGACCCATATATACATTTTTATACGAAAACCCTAATTTTTAAACTTAATAAGGTTAGGCTTCATAAATACTCTTTTAATCTTTAAAAATCCTTTGTTTTTCTTGGTGAACAACATGCTTTCAACAAGAACATGAAGATGAAAAGAAAGGTTCATGACGGATCCATACCACTAGACAAATCTAGGTGAAGATTTACTAGTAGAAGATGATAGATGCTCGTTTTGCTACAAAAACCCAACTCCTAGCTCCAAATCTTCTTTGAATCTCCAACCTCTAACTCAAACTCTCTATATTTGTTCTTGGATTTTTGAGTGTGTGTATGTGTATGTGTATATATATATATATAGAGAGAGAAAGATAGAGATGGTGTGTTGTTCCATCATCATCGTTACCAGGAAAGGATGAAAGGATGTGATGTGACGTTTGCATGAAAAAGGATTGAATAGACCTAACACTTACAACATCATCATGATGAGTGGTTGATTAGATGAGTGGGTGGGTCCCACTAGGTCCATTCTCGGCCAAGAGAGAGGGTAGGGTGGGGGGTTGGGTCTTGTCACATCAAGTAATTATTACAAAGCATGGACGATTTGACCTGATTGGACTTTCCACTTGACAAGGCATGGGCTTCATGATGACTAGTGGATTTGACCTGTTAAGTGTTATCACATCATGTGTCATCATTACAATGTTGATGGAACTTGTGATGACTAGTGGATTTGACTTGTTAGGTGTTGTCACCTCATGTGTCATCATTACAGTGTTGATGGGATTTGTGATGACTAGTTTTAATAATCCACTAGCTAAACCTGACATAGTTAATATTTACTATAATATACATGTATACACTTAAAAATAACTTAACGTCATGTAATAAACATTTAGACGTCAACTTTTAAGAGTTTAGTCACCAATATTTAAGTTTTTATATTATAAAGCGTCACTAGACTTTATTTAAATAAAATCGTGTTAATCACCAACGAACGTACCTTGCGGGTTATCATTGTTTATTTCCTAGTAATTCTTAAAATTACTAAAACAATATGTGTG
Source organism: Smallanthus sonchifolius (assembly GCA_023525975.1). Taxonomy (NCBI): domain Eukaryota; kingdom Viridiplantae; phylum Streptophyta; class Magnoliopsida; order Asterales; family Asteraceae; genus Smallanthus; species Smallanthus sonchifolius. The sequence goes on along the minus strand of CM042021.1, from coordinate 93,803,066 downwards.
TTCCTTTGCTAACCTCCTTGACAATACTATGTCAAAATAATAAACCAGGAAATATAATATACGAACGTACAATTATGTATATGGATATTGACCTGAAATGTTGGGTGTCACAAAAGGCCTATGGTCACACGTTTTTTGTGTGGCCGTAGGCCATTTTTGACACAGTGCATGTTTATGGTGGCTTCCATCCTTGTTATCCACGTGAACGTGGTAACATCATCCTTCCTACCATCTAAAATTGGGGGATCACAGTTGCGAAACCCTTTATACATGCATCCCTGATTAGGTCCCCTTCTGCACACCTCGTCATCATCACTATGATCATTCGCTCTAGCACCAGAGTTTCCAGCATTACCTTGGTTGGCTTTATTTAGAGATGCAGTTAAGAAAGCCGGCAGAGATCTCATTAACCTCTCGTGCCAAAGCTACCATGACTTCCGGTTCAAAGCTGAATTCCTGCTCGACCACCGGGGACCTTACAGTTTCATGGTGGCTAACTTTCATACCACCAAGAACGCTTTCCTCTTCGAATTGTCTGTTGTTGCTGGGCGTTCGACTACGTCATCCCTTGCAACCACCACCACGCCTAGCCATTACTTTTCTAAACTGAAATATAAGGAATAAGGGAATAATGTCATCATGCTAGTTAACAAGTAGAACACAATAAGTAAGGCAAGATGTTAATATACACTGCAATCTGCAATTAACCATACGCTACTTCTTGTTTTCTATTTGATCACCTTTACGATTAACATCAAAACCTCTATCCTAATCTACTCATCTAAAATGGGAAAACTTTCACTTACTACATTTGCTGATGCTTGGCTTCGAGTTACCCGTACAGGCATCCGTTGCTTGGTCCCGTTCACATTTTAAGTTCAGACACTTGGAGTGTCCAAATCTCTCAAACTATTGCTCTGATACCATACTTGTAAGGCCCCAAACCCGGGAGGCCTCACGCGTTGGATTTACTCATAAACAAACAGTTCTTAAACTTGAATATCAAATAACGCAACGGAACATTCGTTCAAACATAACTTAAACTTTGTTCAACATTTAAAAGACGTAAACATTGTCTTAACATAACCGTAAACATAAACAAAACATAACAGGATGCCAGCCTTCATGATTAGTCGGGTAACTCTCCTTGCTCGCCAAACATCCACGTCCAACATCTATACATGTAGTTAACCTGAATGTGCATACTAAAAGTCAGCTACGCTGGTGAGTTCTAGCTTTTACATAAACCTTAATTTCAAATATCTTGCCAAAACATAACATTCAACTTTATTAACAAATGCGTACGTAAAACATACAATAACATATAGGAAAAACATAAGTCAACAAATACATCGAATCCGAGCCTTCTTGTAATCGTCAATTCCATACATTAGATACTGGTGGAGAAACCTAAGGCTCGTTACCTTTAGGCCATTCAACACCTAGCGAAGAAACCTAAGGCTCATTACCTCTAGGCCATTCCACACTTGGCGGAGAAACATAAGGCTCGTTACCTCTAGGCCATTCAACACCTAGGTATCCTAAGGCTCGTTGCCTCTAGGAAGACCAAACCTACGTAGGGTCACGTTAACCCTATGAACGACCTTTGTCATTCCCTGTCATGAAAAACTAATTGTACAACAGTTGGCCAGCCACAAAGGCCCCTGATGTGCGTGTGATATATATGAAAATATATAAATATATTTTCTGATGGTTTCACGAGATCAGGTTTTAAATTTATAAAATGATAAATACTCAAACATAAAACATACATAATAGGCAAGTGTACCTATCACAGCGTAATAAAGTTTAGGTAAGAACCAAGTATCGAACCAATGGACATGGTCGAGTTCTAATACTTAATTTTTTATCGTTTAGCCAGTTTAATTAGTGAGTGGGTTTTGTGTGCTTGTGAAGCAGAAAAGTAAATGACAGAAAAGTAAATGACGGTAAAGTAAATAACAGAAAAGTAAAAACATGTATGATGTGTGTAACAGGAATGTAAATAACAAAATAGTAAATAGCAGGAAAGTAAATATCTCGGAAATGATCAGGTCACGAAGAGTATTGCTTTGGGCTTCGAATCCGCTTGGTACGTGATAATGTTAAGTTGACTAATATAGTGGTATGACTAATACAGATGTGTGACCCTGGTCACCGCTAGAGTCTCGTCCTCACAACATTTGGATCATGAATTATAATCTTTAGTTATAAAATGGTAGGACTCCCGGCTAGGGACATCGTTACCCTCAACTCTTTGGTGTTATCTCCGAGTTGGTTTAGGACATCAAACTTAAGTGCTTAAATATTATTGCTAAATAGGTGATTATACTTTGCTCACAGGAGGCGGTGTAACAATGGGACCATGTATAAAGACGTACCGTTCCCAACATGAGTTCATCAATTCTTGGTCACATAATAAGTTCGTATGAAGGCGTACGACCTTAATAATATTGGCCAAGACTTGGCTTATCAATCTCATCTTGTATAAAAACGTACAAGTTTCAAAAGAAGTTTGATTAAAAAGGTTTTATCGTCTTACACTTTAAAATCAAGAACACTCACAAATATAAAGACAGATTTAGACAACAATAAAAAGCCCACTAAGTGGTGGTTTTAAGAACGAATAGTTAAAGACATAAACATACCACTAGATTAATAGGTCAAACCTAAACATGCACTAAACTTCATCTTGTCACACCCCAATCGACGGCAGAATACGTCGGGGCGGGACATGTAGACTGTTCATGAGCACAAGGTTGACTAGATTTCAATATTTTAATCATCAAATTTAACTTCAAATAATTCAACACAACCAAATTCAAACAAATACATAAACGAAATACATAATGGTCTTTATTTAAATTTAACTAAGTCTAAAGCCGATGGGTAGCATGCCTTGATCAAACTCACTCATTAGCACCTGAAACATGAATAAAATAAAGTCAACTAAAAAGTTGGTGAGCATACGCAGGTTTGTATATAGATAGCATATAGGTTATGAATAAACAAATCCTTACATAACATGATAAAATTAGGCATTTATGGAGAGCAGCTATTGTGTAACTAAGTACAATCAAACCTTTGTAACTAGCATGCAAATTGTGTTGTCGATAACAATCACCCCAATCTGGGTGGGTTTGTCAGACTCAATATATCTATCATTGTTAACCGTCGGCTTGAATAGTTAGTGATTGCACATACATTGCACACAAAAGTTAGCACACCTAGCACCCAGGCATAAAGCTCAAATTGCACACATGAATGTAAAGAGGATTTGTATTTGTGTAGTTTGTGTTAATGTAAGCAATAGTTTGTATAGTGTTCATGTTCCACCCCAAAAAGTGTAAAAGAGTAAAAGAGGCTATGTAATACTCACTTGTAGTAATGGTGTAGATAGCACGAGCAAAAGGTAGCAAAAGTGGTTCTTTTGCAAATCACGAAGTTAACCTAGAGTGGAATGTATGAACTTAAATTAATAATATGCATAAGGTCTAAACAAGATCTAGGGTTTTACGGGATTAAGTGTAAGGACTTGTACAAAGGTGTTTGTGTTGTTTCTTGTAAGGGATGTGTTTGTGTTTGTATTTGAAATTGGAATTTTAATGAAAACTGTAAGTTCAAAGTGTATGGTTTTAATAATAAATGACTTAGGGTTTAACTTGAATAATTAACTAAATTAAAAAAATAATTTCTTTTTATTTATTTAAAAAAATAGTGTGGGATTATTCAAATATAATTTAAATAAATAAATTTATTTTATTTATTTATGAAAATGTGTCCAAATATCGTGCAATATTAGTATATATAATTAAGAAATTATTTTAATTATGATTTAAACTATAAGTGGATTGTAAATGCAAAAATAAATAAAATAATAAATAAATTCATTTATTTATTTATCAATAAAAATAGTATGTTCTTTTAAGAAATATGAAAAATATAAATATATATTTATATTTAGAAGGGTTTTATTTGTTTAAATAGGGTTTTAAACCCTCATATATGTAATTTAATAGAAAATTATTTATAAGATTTGATTATAACAAGGATAGTGTATTTTTATAAAACCTTAATATAATTTTTATAAAAATTAGGTAGTATAAGAGTTTTAATTAAAACTAATGATTTCAATCTACATAAATTTATTTATATTGTTAATGCGGTTTTGAAATCATTTAAATTGTGAAAATAATATTTCTAATTCTAAAATTTGATTATTTTTGCACAATTTAGTTTCAAAAGGATTTTAGTTTTATAAAATATTTTTTATTAAAAACGGTGGAAGCAACAAGTGTTAACCACTGGACCAGGGGTGTATCCCTGAAAAAGGGTTTATTCGATTTGGATTTAACACTCAATCGCGAAGGATTCGGATCTGGTATTATTATTGGGCAAAAAGGGCGCGGTCGGTGGGTTTAGAACCCGCGGCCATGTCACACCCCAACCGACGGCGGAAACGTCGGGACGGGACATGTAGACTGTTCATGAGCACAAGGTTCACTAGATTTCAATAATTAAACATAGATTTCATTTCAAACCATTCAAACACAAATAACAAAATTCAACAAGTACATAAATAAAAATACAAATTTGTTCATTGAAATTAAATTAATTAGGTCCAACTTAAGTGTAGCATGCCATGCTCAAATTCACACGTTAGCACCTGAAACATGAATAAAATAAGGTCAACTAAAAAGTTGGTGAGCATACATAGGTTTGTACATAGATAGTGTATAAATATGAATAAGCAAATCCTTACATGTCATGATAAATAAGGCATTTATGGGGAGCAGCTATTACTAAAGTACAATCAAACCTTTGTAATTAGCATGCAAATTGTGTTGTCGGTAACAATCACCCCAATCTGGGTGGGTTTGTCAGACTCAATAGATCTATCATTGTTAACCGTCGGCTTAATTAGTTAATGATTGCACAAAATTGCACACAAAAGTTAACACACCTAGCACTCAAACATAAAGCTCAAATTTGCACATACGAATGTAAATAGGATTTGTGTTTGTGTAGTTTGTGTAAATGTAAACTATTGTTTGTATATAATTCATGAATCACTCCAAAAAGTGTAAAAGAGAAAAGGGGCTATGTAATACTCACGTGGATCAAGGGTGTAGCTAGAACGCAAGACTAGGTAGCAAAATGATTCTTGTAACGCACCACGTTAACCTAGTGTGTAATGCATATTGAGTTAATAGCGTGTACGAAAGTCTATGTCTAAGTCTAGGGTTCGACGGGTTTTACTGTATGTGGATTTGTACAAAAAGTTTGTGTTATTCCCTGTAAAGGCATGTTATGCTTGTATAAGGATTTAAGATATGTATGAATTTAATAGTCATTGAGGTAGGGTTGGATTTAAATAAATTAAATAATTTTATTTATTTAATTGTGAAAAATATCCTAACATATATATAGAGCGTAAATATATATATATATATGTTTAGAAAAAGAATTTCTACTTATATGAATAGTGTTTAATTTAAATAAATAAAATAAATAATTTTATTTATTTAAATAAACTAAATAAATAAACAAAATAAATAAATAATTTCATCTATTTAAATAAATTAAATGAATAAATTTTTAAATATAAGTTAAATAAATAATTTCTACTTTATTTATTTATCTATTTATAAAGATATGTAAATGGTGTTAATATATGAAATTAATAGTAATTATATATTTTTAGTGTAGATTAAAATAAATAAATTTATTTGTCTATTTATCATTTTAAAATAAGAATTTGATTGTTCTAAATAAGGTTAAAATTTTATAACTTTATAAATTTGGTTTTTAGAATGGGAGATATTTTATAAAGTAAATACCTTATTTGATAACTAATTTCCTTTAATTATTTAAAAATATAAATTCTTGTTTTAACATAAATTATTTAAATAAAAGTTGGTGAGTATACATAGGTTTGTACATAGATAGTGTATAAATATGAATAAGCAAATCCTTACATGCCATGATAAATAAGGCATTTATGGGAAGAAGCTATTACTAAAGTACAATCAAACCTTTGTAACTAGCATGCAAATTGTGTTGTCGGTAACAATCACCCCAATCTGGGTGGGTTTGTCAGACTCAATAGATCTATCATTGTTAACCGTCGGCTTAATTAGTTAATGATTGCACAAAATTGCACACAAAAGTTAACACACCTAGCACTCAAACATAAAGCTCAAATTTGCACATACGAATGTAAATAGGATTTGTGTTTGTGTAGTTTGTGTAAATGTAAACTATTGTTTGTATATAATTCATGAATCACTCCAAAAAGTGTAAAAGAGAAAAGGGGCTATGTAATACTCACCTGGATCAAGGGTGTAGCTAGAACGCAAGACTAGGTAGCAAAATGATTCTTGTAACGCACCACGTTAACCTAGTGTGTAATTCATATTGAGTTAATAGCGTGTACGAAAGTCTATGTCTAAGTCTAGGGTTCGACGGGTTTTACTGTATGTGGATTTGTACAAAAAGTTTGTGTTATTCCCTGTAAATGCATGTTATGCTTGTATAAGGATTTAAGATATGTATGAATTTAATAGTCATTGAGGTAGGGTTGGATTTAAATAAATTAAATAATTTTATTTATTTAATTGTTAAAAATATCCTAACATATATATAGAGCGTAAATATATATATATGTTTAGAAAAAGAATTTCTACTTATATGAATAGTGTTTAATTTAAATAAATAAAATAAATAATTTTATTTATTTAAATAAACTAAATAAATAAACAAAATAAATAAATAATTTCATCTATTTAAATAAATTAAATGAATAAATTTTTAAATATAAGTTAAATAAATAATTTCTACTTTATTTATTTATCTATTTATAAAGATATGTAAATGGTGTTAATATATGAAATTAATAGTAATTATATATTTTTAGTGTAGATTAAAATAAATAAATTTATTTGTCTATTTATCATTTTAAAATAAGAATTTGATTGTTCTAAATAAGGTTAAAATTTTATAACTTTATAAATTTGGTTTTTAGAATGGGAGATATTTTATAAAGTAAATACCTTATTTGATAACTAATTTCCTTTAATTATTTAAAAACATAAATTCTTGTTTTAACTAATTAATATATAACATTAACACTAAAATTTATAATAAAAATGAATTTATGTTAAAAATTGGGAATTTTGGTTTTTATTCTGCTCAACATGTTGCCAGATTTATAAAAATAATTTTTATGTAAATTTTGGGGTTGTAAAACGTTTAAAAAAAAAACATATTCTGACCACCCGGTTCGAACCCGGGTGGTTTGTGTGTGAGTCAAAGGTTTCACCACCGGACCAAGGGGGTAATTACTTATACAGAATCGAACTGGAATTGTGTTAACCTATTGTAGGGTGGGAGTCGGATTCAATTGTACTACATAAAAGGAAAAAAAATCTGCCGGGCCGCTTTGAACCCGCGACCTATTCACTATGTGTCGAGTGTGTTAGCCAGTGTATCCGGGCGATCGCCTTGGTTATGAATTGATTGGGATTATATAAAACCCGGAAACCCGTTTCCCCCCTTCGTCCCCATTTGAAATTCCCGTAGCCCTAGCCATGCGATAGCCCCGATAAGCATACGATCGAAGCCCCGACCATGGGGCTTTTGATCTCAGAGTCATAACGAGTTAAAGGGTACCAGAATTACCTGCTTTGGTGAAGTAACGAAGGAGGACGGCTGAAGTTTCTGCTTTCGGTCTCTTCGAGTTCGTCAGAGCTTTAACGGTGAAATGCAGATCGTATGAGCATTCATAGAGTTTGGTTGGAGGTATGTGGAGGTGGGGGAATGAATTAATTTTTTTGATTTCATTCAATTATATGATTTGGCTAGAGTCTTGCGTATGACAGCTGTGGAGGCGAAATACGCGCTAATTCGAATGAAACGCGAATGAATTGGGTCTAGGAAATGGTCTGCATTCATAATAGAGTCGGTTCGCATGATTTATGGATTTGTAAGCGTTGATTTTATGAAATAAATGATGATTTGCTATGGTTTTTGACTATCCAAAGTCAAACTTGTTTGAATCCTTAATCGCCCGCTTAATTGATCGAATTGGCCTGCTGTTTGGGCATGGATTTGATCGATTATTGTTTGTGAAATCATGAGGAGCCAAATTAATCATAATTCGATCGATGGCAGCCTTTAGTTGTCTAGGATTGGGTTTCTTTGACTTTTAAAAGTCAACTGAGTCAAAGGATCCCAATTTGGAAGGTGTGGGTTCAATTAGGGTGGTTAAGGGTTCAAACCGACGTGAAATTCTTTGTTAATTGCATCTAGCTATGGGTAATGGTATATATGTGTGCATGTACTTGTGTGATATATATATATATAAATATACATTTATCTATATATATGTACATATATATATATATGTGTGTTTCAATAATGTATACAATTGTAAAAAAAATTTGTTAAATTGTTTTGAACTTAGGGTTTAATTGTTCGTACGAATAAGGTAATCATTGCACTAGAATTGAGTTTCAAAATGACTAATCGTACTGGAATGAAGACATGAAAATCAGAAATGTTACAGTATCCCCATGTTGAGGGAATTTCGTCCCGAAATTTAGCTAGTTGAGGCGACTGAATCAGCAAAGAGGTGAGGCTACTTGAGCTTCATTTGGTCCTCACGTTCCCAAGTAAATTCAGGTCCACGCTTAGATTCCCATCGTACTTTGACAATAGGGATACGGCTTCGCTTGAGTTGCTTGATCTCGCGACCCATGATTTCCACTGGTCTCTCCACGAAGTGCATCGTTTCGTCAATGCGCACATCGTCAAGGGGTATATGGAGATTCTCATCAGCAATACATTTCTTTAGGTTGGACACATGAAATGAAGGATTCACATTGCCGAGTGATGGAGGTAACTCGAGTTTGTAAGCCACTTTCCCAATCCTTTCAAAGATCTTGAATGGACCCACATAGCGAGGTGTTAATTTGCCTTTCTTTCCAAAACGGATCACACCCTTCCATGGAGACACCTTTAGAAGAACAAGGTCACCAATTTGGAATTCCAAAGGTTTCCGTCGTTTATCAGCATAACTCTTTTTCCGACTCCTTGCTACTCGAATGTTGTCACGGATTTGAATAATCTTATCGGATGTTTCTTGGATTAGCTCGGGACCGGTGATTTGTGCTTCACCAATCTCGTTCCAACAGATAGGAGAACGGCACTTACGACCATAAAGAGCTTCAAATAGGGCCATATTGATGCTTGTGTGGTAGCTATTGTTGTAAGAGAATTCAATTAGGGGTGGGTGTGAATCTCAATTGCCACCAAAATCAATTACGCAAGCTCTAAGCATGTCTTCAAGTGTTTGGATTGTACGCTCGGTCTGACCATCAGTTTCGGGGTGGTAAGCCGTGCTTAAATCCAATCGTGTACCAAGGGCAGTTTGGTGAGATTGCCATAACCGGGAGGTGAATCGAGCATCTCTATCGGAGATTATGTTTAATGGAACACCGTGACGGCTCACGATTTCGTCAATTTAAATTTGGGCCAATTTCCTAACCCGATAGTCTTCACGGATGGGTAAGAATTGAACAGATTTGGTGAGGCGGTCAATGATCACCCAGATGCTATCATAACCACTTGAGGTGCGAGGGAGTTTGGTAATGAAATCCATAGCTAAGTTCTCCCATTTCAACACGGGAATTTCCGGCTGTTCAAGTAACCCGGAAGGACGTTGGTGTTCGGCTTTGACTTTGGAGCAAGTTAGACATTTGGCAACATAGAGAGCGATGTCTTTCTTCATACCGGTCCAACAATATTGTTGGCGAAGATCTTGGTACATTTTATCCGCACCAGGATGGATAGAATAACGAGTCTTGTGGGCCTCTTTCATGAGAAATGTATGGAGATCATCGCGATCGGAAATCCAAATACGGTTCAAGTAATAAAGTAAGCCATTGGGTTTTGATTCAAGAAGAAGTTCAACACCACACGACATTTCCTCGTACATGTCACCCTCGGTGACTGAGACGTGTTGAGCTTCTAAGATACGATTTTGAATGTCGGTTCGAATTCGGACACATTGAAGCATGACATGGTCCTTTCGACTCAAAGCGTCGGCTACAACATTCGCTTTGCCAGGATGGTAACGAATCTCGCAGTCATAGTCGTTAAGGAGTTCAACCCAACGTCGTTGCCTCATATTGAGTTCTTTTTGGTTGAAGATGTGTTGGAGACTTTTGTGGTCAGTGAACACCACACATTTAGAGCCATAGACGTAATGTCTCCAAATCTTCAATGTGAATACAACCGCACCCAATTCAAGGTCGTGCGTTGTATAATTCTTCTCGTGAATCTTAAGTTGCCTTGATGTATAAGCGATTACCTTACCTCATTGCATGAGGACACAACCGAGACCTTGGTTGGAAGCATAACAGTAGACAACTAGATCATCATTCCCGTCGGGGAGAGTCAAAATAGGAGCATCGCACAACTTTTGCTTGAGAGTTTGGAAGGCTTCTTCTTGATTTGGTCCCCATTCATAAGGTTTACCCTTGTGGGTCAAAGCGGTGAGTGGAACAGCAATCTTAGAGAAATTTGAAATGAAACGACGATAATATCCCGTAAGACCAAGAAATGAACGAACTTCGATGGGGTCTTAAGGGCATTCCAATTCTTAACAGCCTCGATCTTAGCAGGGTCCACATGAATTCCTTTTTCGTTGATGATATGACCCAGGAATAGAACCTCCTTTAGCCAAAATTCACATTTGGAGAACTTGGCATATAGTTGCTCTTTTCTCAAGAGGTCCAAAACCAATCTAAGGTGCTGTTCATGATCGGATTTAGTCTTGGAGTAGATTAAGATGTCGTCAATGAAGAAGATTACGAATGTGTCGAGGTATGGTTTGCACACACGATTCATGAGGTCCATGAAAACCGCGGGTGCATTGGTTAGCCCAAAAGGCATGACCATGAACTCGTAGTGACCATACCTTGTTCGGAAGGCGGTCTTTGGAATATATTCCTCTTGTACACGGAGTTGGTGATAACTAGATCGAAGATCAATCTTCGAGAAGCAAGTGGAGCCTTGAAGTTGATCGAAGAGATCATCAATTCTAGGCAATGGATAACGGTTCTTGATGGTAAGCTTGTTGAGTTCGCGGTAGTCAATACACATGCGGAATGATCCATCCTTCTTTTTGACGAATAAGACGGGTGCACCCCATGGTGAATGACTTGGACAGATGAAGCCCTTGTCGGAGAGTTCTTGGAGTTGGCTTGCAAGTTCTTGCATTTCGGAAGGTGCAAGACGGTATGGAGCTCTAGCCACTGGGTTAGCTCCGGGTACAAGGTCAATGCGAAATTCTACTTGCCGGACGGGTGGAAGACCGGATAAGTCTTCGGGGAATACTTCGGGAAAGTCCCGAATGATGGGGATATCTTGAATATTCTTCTCTTTGAAATCTTTTCGGACAATATGAGCTAAGAAGGCCAAGTACTTCTTTCATAAATACTTTTGAGCAGTAGTGCATGACATCAATCTGAGTCCTTTGTAGGGTTTTTCACCAAAGACTCTCAACATTTCCCCTGACGGAAGGGGTATTCGGATGCACTTCTCAAAACAGATTACTTCTGCATGGTGACTTGACAACCAATCAATGCCTATGATGATATCAAAACTTCGTAGCGGCATTGGCACGAGGTTGATTGGAAATGTATGATCATTGAGTTCTAGAGAACAGCCGTGGATAATGGAGTCTATTGTAAGAGAGTCATCATTTGCTACTTCTACAGTGAAGGTTTTCTCTAATTTGGACCGTGTTTTTGCAAGTAAGGGTTCAAAGTTAAGTGACACGAAACTCTTATCCGCACCGGTATCAAATAAAATGGAGGCATATTGATTATTAACAAGGAACGTACCGTTGACCACATCATTGTTGGCTTGTGCTTCATTGGCGTTGATGTTGAAAGCACGTCCACGAGCTCTGCCTTGTCTAGCATTGATAAGCTTCGGGCACTGGTCACGGAAGTGGTTTGGGTTGCCATATTCATAACAAGCACGCCCATTTACAATAGCGGGGACACCTTGATTAGCCACTTGCTGGTTGGTTCGGGTTGGTGGGTTGACTTGAGTTGCAAGTGCCTTGGCTCTACAAACATTGACCGTATGGCCGTATTTTCCACAATGGGTACCTGCTTTCACATGGTTGTCGGTTAAAGTGGCAGATAATCGGATAACATCTTCGAGTGTGGCAGTATTTCTCCCTAAGACAGTATCCTGAATCTGCCTGGGTAGTCCACCGATGTACTTTTCAATGCAACGGGATAAGGGCGTGACCATGTGGGGCACAAGGAGACTCAGTTCATGAAACCGGGTCATATAAGCCAGACTTTCACCACTTTCTTGGGTAAGATCCCAAAACTCAGCTTCCAGTTTCCTCACTTCATACCGAGGACAGAACTCTTCGATCATTAGTCTCTTAACCTCATCCCATGGTAAGGCCATGGTAGCCTCTACACCTCTGGTTCTCTTTTCCCCATTCCACCACGTGAGTGCCCGTTTTTGGAAGACACTAGTGGCATGACGGACACGAAGGTCATCGGGGCAGTCACTATTGAGGAAGGTGCCCTCAATACTTTCAAACCATTGAAGGAGTTTCGTAGCTCCTTCGGTACCATAGAACTTGAGAGGATTACATGAATTGAAGTGCTTGAAGGTGCATTGTGGTGGGTTGGCATCACCACCACCACCATTAGTCCCATGGTTAACATTGGTGGCTCCATTAGCTTGAGTGAGTTGAGTTACAAGTTATGCAAGGATAGCAGCGATATCGGTGTTGTTGTTGGTCACGACAGCATGGCGGGGAGGCATTCTATAGATTTCACAAGACAAGAAATAATATGAGAACTTGTGAGAGTTTCTTGAATTTAAAAGGATAAGAAAATAATTAAAATGATTAATCATAGTTTGGATTGTACTCAAATAGTGACATAATCACTTGAATACTATGACACATTAAGGTTAATTAAACTTATATAACTTTCAAGGAGACGTGCTTTAGCCTATAAGTAAACACTCATCCCGGGAATTCCCAGGAAAGCATACGGTTCCCTCGGTTGATTGGGATTTATACGAAATGCTTTCCTAGACAGAAAACCCAGAATACAGGTGTCACCCTTCCAGATTGCACGTGTCCTCTAATAATTAACAAAGTTTAAAACCTTAACGAAGAAATAAAGAAATTTTATAGATTTAAATCCATGAAGTTTCCACATGCTATGACGGTGATGACGAAAAACAGGTAAGAAGGTTATAAGGCTTATGGTATGGGTTGGGATATTGTTTATTTAATTTATTATTTAACTATAGTTTATTAAGTCATGTATTTTTAACAAGTAAAGCATCAAATGAAATAATAACTAACATAGTAAGCATGTAACACATAGCATATAGCATATATCACAAAATCATGAAGCATAGCATAAGTGGGTGTCCTAAAGTTATAGTCTAGATCAAGAGTGTCTAATAACCTAGTTCCCTATAACCTGGCTCTGATACCAATCTGTCACACCCCAACCGACGGCGGAAACGTCGGGGCGGGACATGTAGACTGTTCATGAGCACAAGGTTCACTAGATTTCAATAATTAAACATAGATTTCATTTCAAACCATTCAAACACAAATAACAAAATTCAACAAGTACATAAATAAAAATACAAATTTGTTCATTGAATTTAAATTAACTAGGTCCAACTTAAGTGTAGCATGCCATGCTCAAATTCACACGTTCAACATGAATAAAATAAGGTCAACTAAAATGTTGGTGAGCATACATAGGTTTGTACATAGATAGTGTATAAATATGAATAAGCAAATCCTTACATGCCATGATAAATAAGGCATTTATGGGGAGCAGCTATTACTAAAGTACAATCAAACCTTTGTAACTAGCATGCAAATTGTGTTGTCGGTAACAATCACCCCAATCTGAGTGGGTTTGTCAGACTAAATAGATCTATCATTGTTAACCGCCGGCTTAATTAGTTAATGATTGCACAAAATTGCACACAAAAGTTAACACACCTAGCACTCAAACATAAAGCTCAAATTTGCACACATGAATGTAAATAGGATTTGTGTTTGTGTAAATGTAAACTATTGTTTGTATATAATTCATGAATCACCCCAAAAAGTGTAAAAGAGAAAAGGGGCTATGTAATACTCACCTGGATCAAGGGTGTAGCTAGAACGCAAGACTAGGTAGCAAAATGATTCTTGTAACGCACCACGTTAACCTAGTGTGTAATGCATATTGAGTTAATAGCGTGTACGAAAGTCTATGTCTAAGTCTAGGGTTCGACGGGTTTTACTGTATGTGGATTTGTACAAAAAGTTTGTGTTATTCCCTGTAAAGACATGTTATGCTTGTATAAGGATTTAAGGTTTGTATGAATTTAATAGTCATTGAGGTAGGGTTGGATTTAAATAAATTAAATAATTTTATTTATTTAATTGTGAAAAATATTCTAACATATATATAGAGCGTAAATATATATATATGTTTAGAAAAAGAATTTCTACTTATGTGAATAGTGTTTAATTTAAATAAATAAAATAAATAATTTTATTTATTTAAATAAACTAAATAAATAAATAAAATAAATAAATAATTTCATCTATTTAAATAAATTAAATGAATAATTTTTTAAATATATGTTAAATAAATAATTTCTACTTTATTTATTTATCTATTTATAAAGATATGTAAATGGTGTTAATATATGAAATTAATAGTAATTATATATTTTTAGTGTAGATTAAAATAAATAAATTTATTTGTCTATTTATCATTTTAAAATAAGAATTTGATTGTTCTAAATAAGGTTAAAATTTTATAACTTTATAAATTTGGTTTTTAGAATGGGAGATATTTTATAAAGTAAATACCTTATTTGATAATTAATTTCCTTTAATTATTTAAAAATCTAAATTCTTGTTTTAACTAATTAATATATAACATTAACACTAAAATTTATAATAAAAATGAATTTATGTTGAAAATTGGGAATTTTGGTTTTTATTCTGCTCAACATGTTGCAAGATTTATAAAAATAATTTTTATGTAAATTTTGGGTTGTAAAACGTTTTAAAAAAAACATATTCTGACCACCCGGTTCGAACCCGGGTGGTTTGTGTGTGAGTCAAAGGTTTCACCACTAGACCAAGGGGGTAATTACTTATACAGAATCGAACTGGAATAGTGTTAACCTATTGTAGAGTGGGAGCCGGATTCAATTGTACTACATAAAAGGAAAAAAATCTGTCGGGCCGCTTTGAACCCGCGACCTATTCTCTATGGGTCGAGTTTGTTAGCCAGTGTATCCGGGTGATCGCCTTGGTTATGAACTGATTGGGATTATATAAAACCCGAAAACCCGTTTCCCCCCTTCGTCCCTATTTGAAATTCCCGTAGCCCTAGCCATGCGATAGCCCCGATAAGCATACGATCGAAGCCCCGACCATGGGGCTTTTGATCTCAGAGTCATAACAAGTTAAAGGGTACAAGAATTACCTGCTTTGGTGAAGTAACGAAGGAGGACGGCTGAAGTTTCTGGTTTCGGTCTCTTCGAGTTCGTCAGAGCTTCAACGGCGAAATACAGATCGTATGAGCGTTCAAAGAGTTTGGGTGGAGGTATGTGGAGGTGGGGGAATGAATTAATTTGTTTGATTTCATTCAATTGTATGATTTGGCTAGAGTCTTGCGTATGACAGCCGTGGAGGCGAAATACGCGCTAATTCGAATGAAACGCGAATGAATTGGGTCTAGGAAATGGTCTGCATTCATAATAGAGTCGGTTCGCGTGATTTATGGATTTGTAAGCGTTGATTTTATGAATTAAATGATGATTTGCTATGGTTTTTGACAATCCAAAGTCAAACTTGTTTGAATCCTTAATCGCCTGCTTAATTGATCGAATTGGCCTGCTGTTTGGGCTTGGATTTGATCGATTATTGTTTGTGAAATCATGAGGAGCCCAATTAATCATAATTCGATCGATGGCAGCCTTTAATTGTCTAGGATTGGGTTTCTTTGACTTTTAAAAGTCAACTGAGTCAAAGGATCCCAATTTGGAAGGTGTGGGTTCAATTAGGGTGGTTAAGGGTTCAAACCGACGTGAAATTCTTTGTTAATTGCATCTAGCTATGGGTAATGGTATATATGTGTGCATGTACTTGTGTGATATATATATAAATATATATTTATCTATATATATGTACATATATATATATATATATATATAGTGTTTCAATAGTGTATACAATTGTAAAAAAAATTTGTTAAATTGTTTTGCACTTAGGGTTTAATTGTTCGTACGAATAAGGTAATCATTGCACTAGAATTGAGTTTCAAAATGACTAATCGTACTGGAATGAAGACATGAAAATCAGAAATGTTACAGTATCCCCATGTTGAGGGAATTTCGTCCCGAAATTTAGCTAGTTGAGGCGACTGAATCAGCAAAGAGGTGAGGCTACTTGAGCTTCATTTGGTCCTCACGTTCCCAAGTAAATTCAGGTCCACGCTTAGATTCCCATCGTACTTTGACAATAGGGATACGGCTTCGCTTGAGTTGCTTGATCTCGCGACCCATGATTTCCACTGGTCTCTCCACGAAGTGCATCGTTTCATCGATGCGCACATCATCAAGGGGTATATGGAGATTCTCATCAGCAAGACATTTCTTTAGGTTGGACACATGAAATGAAGGATGCACATTGCCGAGTGATGGAGGTAACTCGAGTTTGTAGGCCACTTTCCCAATCCTTTCACGGATCTTGAATGGACCCACATAGCGAGGTGTTAATTTGCCTTTCTTTCCAAAACGGATCACACCTTCCATGGAGACACCTTTAGAAGAACAAGGTCACCGATTTGGAATTCCAAAGGTTTCCGTCGTTTATCGGCATAACTCTTTTGCCGACTCCTTGCTACTCGAATGTTGTCACAGATTTGAATAATCTTATCGGATGTTTCTTGGATTAGCTCGGGACCGGTGATTTGTGCTTCACCATTCTCGTTCCAACAGATAGGAGAACGGCACTTACGACCATAAAGAGCTTCAAATGGGGCCATATTGATGCTTGTGTGGTAGCTATTGTTGTAAGAGAATTCAATTAGGGGTAGGTGTGAATCCCAATTGCCACCAAAATCAATTACGCAATCTCTAAGCATGTCTTCAAGAGTTTGGATTGTACGCTCGGTCTGACCATCAGTTTCGGGGTGGTAAGCCGTGCTTAAATCCAATCGTGTACCAAGGGCAGTTTGGAGAGATTGCCAGAACCGGGAGGTGAATCGAGCATCTCTATCAGAGATTATGTTTAATGGAACACCGTGACGGCTCACTATTTCGTCAATGTAAATTTGGGCCAATTTCCTAACCCGATAGTCTTCACGGATGGGTAAGAAATGAGCAGATTTGGTGAGGCGGTCAATGATCACCCAGATGCTATCATAACAACTTGAGGTGCGAGGGAGTTTGGTAATGAAATCCATAGCTAAGTTCTCCCATTTCCACACGGGAATTTCCGGCTGTTCAAGTAACCCTGAAGGACGTTGGTGTTCGGCTTTGACTTTGGTACAAAACATATTTAGTATAAAAAATGTAGAAACCATTAAGGTGACGACACGTGTATATGATTATAAATTAGTAGAAGGGTAATAGAGGGAATTAAGATTACCATTTGACTTTTTTCCATTAAATACTAGTTCCACCCATTTCTTTTAAACATAAATAACTTTTACATAATGTATTATTTTTTTATAGATAATATACCATAAAATACAGAATTTTATCCTCTTTAATATGAGTATAGTATTGCTGTATTTTTTTTATTTAAATAATTTTTTTAAAAATCCATGTGAAAATAACACTATGCTGATAACAACACCTTATGCGATAACAACACGTAACAAGATATATCGACATACTATAAAATAAGATAACAACATGCGTTGTTCTGTGTTGTTATCCCATCGTAATGTGTTGTTATATAACTTTACACTATTCTGATATGCGTTATTCTGTGTTGTTATCCCATTACAACGTGTTGTTATATCACTTACACTGTGCTGATATATTTTGTTCTGTGTTATCTCGTATACAATGTGTTGTTATAAAGAAATGGATTACGAACTAAATGTTGTAATTTAATTTGGTTTTTGCGTTCGTTTGATGTGCGCTTGACCGATTCAAAGGAACGAACCCGTTCTTGAGCCGAAATTAGATTAGAATTCGATTGTAATAAGGCTCAGAATCATGGGGCTTTTGAATTGGGAATTAAAAAGAGTTTAAACAACATATGAATTACCTGGGATGATGGTGTATGGAGAACGAACGGCTAATGACCCAGACTCGGTGTTCTTCGACCCTATCAGCACTTCAGCGGTGGAATGCGGGGTTCGTGAGAGGTTAGGAAGTTTGAAATAGGGTTTACGAAGGTGTGAGGGTAGCTTAATTGGATTGATTTCTCTGTAACAGCCCGATTGAAGCTGCCTTGACAAGAAACAACTGTCAGCGTGATTTACGCATGGATTCATTTGATTAAGGACGAATTGGGTCATGAATTCGGTTTGAATACATGCAATAAACGGCTAAGCGTGATTTATGGTCCTAAACATGATACAATTTCCCGATTTGAAAGCTAATTGGACTTGGTTTGACTATGAGGAGTCAAACTATTTTGAGTTTCAACTTTGGCCGTGACATTTTTTAAATTGGGTGCTAATTTGGTCTGGATTTGATCGATATTAGCTTAGGTATACGTGGGATGTCCAAAACAATTGGAATTGATCGACGAAAGCCTGGAATTGTAAGTATAATAGGGATGTTTGACTTCGATAGTCAAAATAGGTCGATGTGGTCAAAGATCCAAGTCAAAGGTCCAATTTGAGATAAAAGGGGTTCAAGGTTGAGGGTTCAAAACTAGTTTATTAAATTTTGTAAATACTCATATATATTTACTTATAATTTGGTTTTGTTAAAGCTATGAAACTCTATTAAAACTAACTATATTAATGATTTTTAAGATGATTCATAAAGAAAAATGTTGAATATATATATTCTTGTTTAAAGCTAAACCAACACAAGTATTTAAATTAATAATTCTAGATATGTAATTATATACATATTAATGAGAATATTTATACATATATATATATATATATGCACACAAAATGTGCTTAAACAAATACAAGATTTAAATGTAGCGTTATTATTGTAATAACTAAAATAAACTAAATTAGGATCGGAAAATTTTGGATGTTACAGTCTCCCCATGTTAAGGGAATTTCGTCCCGAAATTTAACTAGTGGAGACTACTGAATCAGGAAGGAGGTGAGATTTTTCGATTCTCAATGTGTTACGACGGTTGGTTTAAGGAGTATAACTGGTGAATAACAATTTGGATTCTAAAGGTGAAATGCATTACTTGGAGTGGGTTTGATAAGAATTTGATGATCAAGGTTTTTTTAGGATGTAGTCAGATATGTTAAAGAATTGCCAGTGGACAAGAGATTTCATAAACATTGGTCTAGGTCAAAACTTCACGTGACACGAACAATGCTACTTCTGATAATATGACAAAACACTTATATACAGGAAGTACCATCGGTGTATCCACCATATCCTTGTCATATTACATTAGTTTCTTTGTTATATATCACGATAGGTTTTAGGCTACAACACACAACGAAATTTACTGTAACATCCCAAAACTGGTAATAAATAAATAATGACATGATCGAAATTTATAATTTTTAAATGGCGAAAGAAAAACGAATGGGCTTGGGCTAGGCTCCAACGGGCCGAGGGAAGCCCAAGTATATAAGGGCAAGGGCTGCTCCAAACCCTTCATTTCTACCATTCACAAGTTCTAGAGGGAGAGAAGAGAGCTCAGGTCTAGAGAGAGAAAGTGACGGATCGACTCGGGAATTCAGGAGAACGTTGCTGCTGTGCTCGTGATCATCTCCTCCGAATCAGAAATCCAATCCAGGTAAGCGTTCGATCATAATCTGAGATTTTATGATTTTTAGGATTTTCGGGTTTTGGCTAAAAAGGTAACGATTTTGCGGATGAAACTTGAAAATGAGCTTAGGCATAGCATCTAGAATGAAAACCAAACGTTTTGATCTAAGAAAAATTGAGATATTGACTCGATCAGACTCGCATGCAAAAACTTCAGATTTTTGGGGAAGACGATATATGCAGACCCATCGAAACTACTTAGTTTCGATATGTGCAGACCCATCGAAACTACTTAGTTTCGATATGTGCAGACCCATCGAAACTACTTAGTTTCGATATGTGCAGACCCATCGAAACTACCCAGTTTCGATATATGCAGGCCCATCGAAACTACCATAGTTTCGATATGACCCCACGATCCGAAACTAAGATTACACCTAAGTTACTTATCGAAACTACCAAGTTTCGACATAAGCAACCTATCGAAACTACCAAGTTTTGACATAAGCAACCTATCGAAACTACCAAGTTTCGACATAAGCAACCTATCGAAACTATCAAGTTTCGACATAAGCAAATCCATCGAAACTACTAGGTTCAAGCATAGTAATGTCTAGTGTCATCTAGGAGCACTACCTTACGTGTATGACTTTATTATACATATTGTGAGTGACATTAGTGACGCTCAGTAACCAGCTAAGTGTATCTTAGAAACTACTCATCAGGTGAGTTCTATGTGCCCCCTTCTATGTTATGTGCAAACTTTATTAAATGTTTTGGGGCTGAAATGTATACACTAAGTGAATAAATGATATAAATGTTAATGTGATCATACGTGACGTACTAATATATATATTTTTTTATATATATGAGAAAGAATTATAAACAAAGAATGAAACGTATGTTTACAAGAATGAAGGAAAGAATGGCATAACGTAAATAAATGAAATCTTGCTTTATAATTATTTATATTGCATGTTATGAATGTATGTATACGATATGGATGGAAACGAAGCTAACGGCTACTTCTGTAGACGGACGACCACGTGACTATTTTGCAACCGGGAAAGAAACGTTCCTTCGCAAGCTAGGACGTATAAAAAGCATAAATGGGCGGTCGAAGTAAATGCTAAAATAGTATAACGGTTGCATAAACAAAAGTTCGCGTGGGAAACGGATGCCTTAGGGCAGACGGGCGAATATGACGGACTACGACGGTAGGACGGTAAAGAAGGACGGCCGAAGGTTGGCCGGACCAAAGTTAAGGCGGACGGTTTCTAGGACCGGACGAGTAAAAGGGCTACGACGGTAGCTCAAGGGCGTATGTCTTTGTGATATACGTACCGTAAGATGGGTTGATCACCCTTATGTGTATGACCAATGAATGTTAAGGAAAGAAAAGGTGAATACATATCTATGTAATCACATAAGAATGAATAAAGAAAAGGTGAATACATATCTATGTAATCACATAAGAATGAATAAAGAAAAGGTGAATACATATCTATGTAATCACATAAGAATGAAGAAAGAAAAGTAAAAGCTAGGAATACGTATTTGTAGAAATGTATGTATATAATTACGTATACTTATAAAGAAAAGAATGATCATACTTAATAGTTTTAAACTAGAACTCACCAGCGTTAGCTGACTTTTAGTATACATTTAAGGTAAAGGAAGAAAAGATCGTGCGAAGGCGTGAAGGTTACCCGGCACAAGACTGACATCCCACGTTTATATATGTTAAGACAAATGTTATGTACTTAATTTTAAAAGACTTCCGCTGTCATGTCATGTCATCTTACGTTATGTAATGAATGAATTCGAATGTTTTAAATTTAAGCTCAGTGATTATGACTATGTTTATGAGTAAATCCAACAAGTGAGGTCACCCGGGAAAAGGGGCCTTACAAGTTGGTATCAGAGCAATAGTTTGAGAGATTCAGACATCCCTAAATATTTGGACTCAAGCTGATTATGGGACCAACGCACGGATGTCAGTCTGGGTAGCCAACGCCAACAAGGTAAGTAAGTACTAAGGCTAATACACTTAGATAAGAATAGATACCTTAACTTAGAACAAATAGATGTCAATGTCACAACCGACTTGAAGAGTTTTGAACCCGAAAAGCAATGTAAATTAGTAATCACAAACCGGTCACTGTAATTAATAATTTACTTTGCTCGTACTGTTCCAAACTATGATCTGAAGAAATGACATTGATGTATTCCCTTTATAACTATCAGGAAACTAAGAACTATGGCTGGTGGAGGAAGGACAGGACGCCGAGGCGGTCGCACTGGACGAGTAGGTAGACCTCCGTTGAACCAAAGATTTGAAGAAGAAGAGAGTGTGCACGGAGAACACACCGAAAGTGTGCACGAAACAGAAGTGACCCCAACTAGGGACGACAATCCAGGGCCTATACAGTTGGAACCCGAAGTCAGGGATGCTATAGCCCGGGAAGTTGTGCTCACTCTGAAGAACATATTGCCTGACCTACTATCTGAGGCACTAAAGAAAAGCAAAGAAGAGGATGAAGGGAACAATGAAGATAAAATTTATGACAGTGATGGGGACGAAGTAAGAGTGGCATCAAGCAATCGTGGGTGTACTTACAAAGGTTTCAAGGATGGAGACCCACCCAAGTTTGATGGTAGCAAGGATTCAGTGGCAACACTCGAATGGATTGAGAGGATGAACGCTGTAATCAACATCAGCGAGTGTCGACCGGACCAGGCGGTTAAATATGTTGCTCATTCTTTCACCAATGAAGCACTAGGTTGGTGGAGGAACATCCAGCGGACAAAGTCCCCAAACGCTCTTGCAAGAATGACATGGGAAGACCTAAAGAAGCTAATAATTCAGAAGTTCTGTCCCCAGAATGAAATTAATCGAGTGGAAAATGAATTCCTAAACTTTAAGGCGGGCAACAAGACACACCGCCAGTATACTTCTAGGTTCAATGAGCTAGCTCAACTGGTACCCCACCTGGTGGAGACAGAGGAGTGAATGATCAAGTACTATGTTAAGGGATTGCCACAACGGGTCCGTGTTCATGTAAAAGCTAACCTACCCTCGACCTTCGAGTCGATAGTGAATCAGAGCGGAATCGTCTACGATGATTATGCCAATGAGGACCCACCAACTGTGACCCAAAAGAGAAAGTGGGAGAACCCGTCTAGAGGCACCGGAAGAGGGAACATAACAACTGAAACTAAGAAGCCAAGGTCGGATGAATATGAAACATGCAAGGAATGTGGAAGGCAACATCTTGGCGAATGTAAAATCGACACCACCACATGTTATACGTGCGGGAAGCCGGGACACTTCTCTCGAGAATGTGTAAGAAACGTCAAGTGTCAAATATGTGGATTGTTTGGACATCTGACAAAGAACTGCAGGAAGGCCGGCCAATCTGGTTCGGGAAGAGAAAGGGAAAAGGAACAGCCGAAGGCTAGGACTCGAGCCTATGCATTGACTGAGGAAGAAGCAAGAGGAAACCCTGATGTTGTGTCAGGTACGTTTCTAGTAAATGATGAAAATGCTGCTATTTTATTTGACTCTGGTGCCAGTAAAAGCTTCATATCAAATGCATTTAGTCGTAAACTGGATTGCACTATCAACACCATAGTAAAGGCCTTTAGCGTACAAACTGCCGTGGGTAAAAATTCGGCAGTATTCCAAGTAACAGAGGATTGTATCATAGAAATAGAAGGCCATAAGTTTCCTTCTAGATTATTCCTTCTTACCTTAGGAGGATTCGATATAGTATTGGGTATGGATTGGCTAGCTGCCAACGAAGCTCAAATCATATGTAAACGTAAGAGGATACACCTCAAAGCTCCTAGCGGCAGACCAATTAAGGTTTATGGGGATTGGAATTGCACGATGCCGAACATCATCTCGATGATCAAGGCCGAAAGTTACATGAGGCGTGGTTGCGAAGCTTATTTGGCATATGTCATTGATGATAGAATGAAAATGAATGAACTCAAGAAAGTACCCGTGGTGTGCAACTTTTCAGAAGTATTCCCTGAGGATCTACCTGGGTTACCACCCGATCAGGAAATAGAATTTCAGATTGACTTATTGCCAGGAGCTGAGCCAGTTGCCAAAGCCCCCTACCGATTGGCGCCGTCAGAAATGAAAGAATTGTTGTCTCAACTAGAGGAACTAACAGAAAAAGGATTTATTAGGCCAAACATCTCACCGTGGGGCGCTCCAGTGCTATTTGTAAAGAAGAAGGACGGCAGCATGCGCATGTGCATTGACTACCGCGAATTGAACAAGAGGACAGTAAAGAACAAATACCCACTGCCTAGAATAGACGACCTTTTTGATCAACTACAAGGTGCGAGTTGGTTCTCAAAGATCGATCTTAGGTCGGGTTACCATCAGTTGAAAGTAAGAAAAGAAGACGTACCAAAGACCGCATTTCGCACGCGTTATGGGCATTATGAGTTTCTCGTGATGTCCTTCGGATTGACCAACGCACCAGCAGCGTTCATGGATTTGATGAATAGAGTATGTCGACCAATGTTGGATCGATCGGTGATAGTTTTTATAGACGACATACTGGTATATTCGAAAAGCGAGGGTGATCACCACTGTCACGTAAGAGAGGTTCTGGAGGTGCTAAAGCAGGAAAAGTTGTACGCAAAATTCTCCAAATGCGCGTTCTGGCTTAGGGAAGTTCAATTCCTAGGTCATGTAATAAACCCAAACGGAATCATGGTGGATCCTGCAAAGATCGAGACAGTAAAGGAATGGAACATCCCAAAGACACCAACTGAGATACGAAGTTTTCTGGGATTGGCAGGCTACTATCGAAGATTCATTCAAGATTTTTCAAGAGTAGCCTTGCCACTAACTAAGTTGACCCGGAAGGAAGTGAAGTATGAATGGGGTCAAACCCAAAACAACGCGTTTGAAGAACTTAAGGCACGACTAACCCAAGCTCCAGTCTTGACTCTACCTAAGGGAAATGAGGACTTGGTAGTCTACTCTGACGCTTCGGGGCAGGGATTAGGTTGCGTACTTATGCAACGAGGAAAGGTAATTGCTTACGCCTCGCGACAACTAAAGATTCACGAGGTTAACTACCCAACACATGATCTAGAGTTAGCAGCAGTAGTTTTTGCGTTGAAAATATGGAGGTACTATCTGTATGGAGTTAAATGCACCATTTACTCCGATTACAAAAGCCTGAAGTACTTTTTCGAGCAAAAGGAATTAAACATGAGACAAAGGAGATGGTTAGAGCTACTGAAAGACTATGATTGTGAGATATTGTACCATCCAGGCAAGGCAAACGTAGTGGCCGACGCTTTAAGTAGAAAGGAAGAATCGACACCTATCAGGATCAAAGCGTGTCAGCTGATTATAACGCCAGATTTGATGAGTGAAATATCAAAGGCACAAGACGAAGCACTATTAGAAAGAAATATAAAACGAGAAAGAATAGTGGGACAACAAGGGAATTTTGATGCAAATGCATACGATGTACGAACTAGGTTTGGCTGGATGTGGATACCTAAGATTGGCGAGCTTAGAGCCAAAATACTCGATGAGGCCCATAAGTCTCGTTATTCTATCCACCCCGGGACAAACAAAATGTATCAAGACTTGAAGAAGGAGTACTAGTGGCCTGGCATGAAGAATGATGTGACAGAGTACGTGAGCAAGTGCCTAACATGTTCTCTAGTTAAGGCCGAGCACCAAAAACCATGTGGTAAAATGCAACCTTTACCAATACCGGAATGGAAGTGGGAGGAGATCACGATGGACTTCATTACCAAGCTACCGCGAACAGCTAAAGGCAATGATACCATTTGGGTGATCGTCGACCGCTTGATGAAAAGTGCTCACTTCTTACCAATACGTGAGACTTCTTCGTCAGAAAGAGTAGCAGAAATATTTATCAAGGAAATTGTGAGCAGACATGGTATGCCGCTGTCGATTGTGTCCGACAGGGATACTAGATTTACATCAAGGTTTTGGAAGAAATTCAATGAAGCGATGGGCACTAGATTGAACATCAGCACCGCTTACCACCCTTAAACCGATGGTCAATCTGAAAGGACCATTCAGACCTTGGAGGACATGCTCCGGGCCTGTATCATTGACTTCGGTGGGAGCTGGGACAACCATCTACCATTGGCAGAATTTTCATATAACAACAGTTATCACACAACTATTGGCATGCCGCCATTTGAAATGTTATATGGGAGGAAATGTAGGACCCCGGTTTGTTGGGGGGGAAATTGGACAGAAGGATTTTGCAAGTCTCGAAGTGGTCAAAGATACTTCCGAGAAATTTGATCAAATCAAGGCTCGAATGAAAGCCGTAAAAGACAGACAGAAATCATACGCGGATAAGAGAACAAGGGATTTAGAGTTTCAAGTAGGGGACATGGTACTGTTAAAGGTATCACCATGGAAAGGAATCATCCGATTCAGAAAGCGTGGCAAACTAAGTCCAAGGTTTGTCGGACCTTTCAAGATTCTAGCGAGAGTGGGTCAAGTTGCTTACAGACTCGACCTACCCGTTGAGCTTAGTGGAATACACCCTACGTTCCACGTGTCTAACTTACGCAAATGCCTAGCTGACGACACAGCTCACATACCTTACGATGAGATCGAGGTGGATAACAGTCTGAATTATGTCGAGGAACCAATAGCCATCCTTGACCGATCTGAGAAGCGACTACGCAACAAGTCAATCCCATTGGTTAAAGTTCAATGGAAGCACAGAAAGGGATCGGAATCTACATGGGAGAAAGAAGACGAGATGCGGGAACTATACCCTCAGTTGTTTAACGTATAATTGGTTTCGAGGACGAAACCTTTCTAAGGGGGGTAGAGTTGTAACATCCCAAAACTGGTAATAAATAAATAATGACATGATCGAAATTTATAATTTTTAAATGGCGAAAGAAAAACGGATGGGCTTGGGCTCGGCTCCAATGGGCCGAGGGAAGCCCAAGTATATAAGGGCAAGGGCTGCTCCAAACCCTTCATTTCTACCATTCACAAGTTCTAGAGGGAGAGAAGAGAGCTCGGGTCTAGAGAGATAAAGTGACGGATCGACTCAGAAATTCAGGAGAACGTTGCTGCTGTGCTCGTGATCATCTCCTCCGAATCAGAAATCCAATCCAGGTAAGCGTTCGATCATAATCTGAGATTTTATGATTTTTAGGATTTTCGGGTTTTGGCTAAAAAGGTAACGATTTTGCGGATGAAACTTGAAAATGAGCTTATGCATAGCATCTAGAATGAAAACCGAACGTTTTGATCTAAGAAAAATTGAGATATTGACTCGATCAGACAAGCATGCAAAAACTTCAGATTTTTGGGGAAGACGATATATGCAGACCCATCGAAACTACTTAGTTTCGATAAGTGCAGACCCATCGAAACTACTTAGTTTCGATATGTGCAGACCC
Organism: Smallanthus sonchifolius; assembly: GCA_023525975.1. Taxonomy (NCBI): domain Eukaryota; kingdom Viridiplantae; phylum Streptophyta; class Magnoliopsida; order Asterales; family Asteraceae; genus Smallanthus; species Smallanthus sonchifolius. The sequence continues at coordinate 93,775,601 of CM042021.1, read as the reverse complement.
ATCGAAACTACTTAGTTTCGATATGTGCAGACCCATCGAAACTACCCAGTTTCGATATATGCAGGCCCATCGAAACTACCATAGTTTCGATATGAGCCCACGATCCGAAACTAAGATTACACCTAAGTTACTTATCGAAACTACCAAGTTTCGACATAAGCAACCTATCGAAACTATCAAGTTTCGACATAAGCAAATCCATCGAAACTAATAGGTTCAAGCATAGTAATGTCTAGTGTCATCTAGGAGCACTACCTTACGTGTATGACTTTATTATACATATTGTGAGTGACATTAGTGACGCTCAGTAACCAGCTAAGTGTATCTCAGAAACTACTCATCAGGTGAGTTCTATGTGCCCCCTTCTATGTTATGTGCAAACTTTATTAAATGTTTTGGGGCTGAAATGTATACACTAAGTGAATAAATGATATAAATGTTAATGTGATCATACGTGACGTACTAATATATATATATTTTTATATATATGAGAAAGAATTATAAACAAAGAATGAAACGTATGTTTACAAGAATGAAGGAAAGAATGGCATAACGTAAATAAATGAAATCTTGCTTTATAATTATTTATATTGCATGTTATGAATGTATGTATACGATATGGATGGAAACGAAGCTAACGGCTACTTCTGTAGACGGACGACCACGTGACTATTTTGCAACCGGGAAAGAAACGTTCCTTCGCAAGCTAGGACGTATAAAAATCATAAAAGGGCGGTCGAAGTAAATGCTAAAATAGTATAACGGTTGCATAAACAATAGTTCGTGTGGGAAATGGATGCCTTAGGGCAGACGGGCGAATATGACGGACTACGACGGTAGGACGGTAAAGAAGGACGGCCGAAGGTTGGCCGGACCAAAGTTAAGGCGGACGGTTTCTAGGACCGGACGAGTAAAAGGGCTACGACGGTAACTCAAGGGCGTATGTCTTTGTGATATACGTACCGTAAGATGGGTTGATCACCCTTATATGTATGACCAATGAATGTTAAGGAAAGAAAAGGTGAATACATATCTATGTAATCACATAAGAATGAATAAAGAAAAGGTGAATACATATCTATGTAATCACATAAGAATGAATAAAGAAAAGGTGAATACATATCTATGTAATCACATAAGAATTAATAAAGAAAAGTTGAATACATATCTATGTAATCACATAAGAATGAAGAAAGAAAAGTAAAAGCTATGAATACGTATTTGTAGAAATGTATGTATATAATTACGTATACTTATAAAGAAAAGAATGATCATACTTAATAGTTTTAAACTAGAACTCACCAACGTTAGCTGACTTTTAGTATACATTTCAGGTAAAGGAAGAAAAGATCGTGCGAAGGCGTGAAGGTTACCCGGCACAAGACTGACATCCCACGTTTATATATGTTAAGACAAATGTTATGTACTTAATTTTAAAATACTTCCGCTGTCATGTCATGTCATGTTACGTTATGTAATGAATGAATTCGAATGTTTTAAATTTAAGCTCAGTGATTATGACTATGTTTATGAGAAAATCCAACAAGTGAGGTCACCCGGGAAAAGGGGCCTTACATTTACTATGTTTTCCATGCACTGATTTTTATAATTCCGTGTGCACCCGTAATTACTCAAATCATGGCATGGTCCGTATAGATCATTCTGTTGTATGCGGGTCAAGAGGGGCACATATTCACTCCGTTCATGTCTATTGTTTTCACATAAAAGTTGCTAAAAAGTAACTATGTCCTTAAGTAGGTCAGTTAGCAACTAGAGAGTAATAAGGTAGTATAACCTAGAGTTTCTAAGTTTACTCGTGTTTGAACAAGAATACGTCAAGCCCCGAGTAGTTTCAATGTATTATGGTTTCCATGTTTGGTGAACAAAGTGTATGACCATTCTTTGTGTATAATGTCCTCAATCATTTGTAACAATTGCAAGCAACTTAGTTTCGCGTATAATGTAAACACACAAGTCTCTTGTATGATCTAGTGTCACGTAGCTTGTAATCAAATAGGTTTCATGTGTAGCGTGAACAACTTAGCGTCATGTATTTTGTAAATCAATAAGCTCTCATGTGTAATGTAAACAACATAGTATCATGTGTATCGTAGGAAATGTAGTTCATGTATGGTGTTGACAACTTAGCATCATGTATTTTATAGCTCAATAAGTTTCATGTTCAATGTAGTCAATCTAGTATTTTGTACCAAGCAAACAATTGTTATGTATCATGTATATTGCAACCAACCAAGTTCCATGTGTTCAACCCAGTAGCATGTGTATTGCAAATAAGCAAGTTTCATGTGTTATGTGATCAATCCAGTAAATTGTGTATTGCAAATAAATGAGTTTCATGTGTTATGTGATCAATCCAGTAAATTGGGATTTGTAAATAAACTAGTTTCATGTATTATGTGATCATGTTGTGTATCTTGTGAACGTGCATACGTAAATTATTGAATTCCGTGTGTGACGTATACTAACGAGTTTTGTATGTGATCGAGTGTTGTGAAAAAGCGTGTTGTTTGGCGTTCATGTATAATGTGGTAGTTAGGTTCTAGCTCTTTAAATCTCGTTGAGGTTTGTAGGGATGGTTAATCGTTTACGCGAAATGGGTCTTCTCTTGAAGTGGTAAGTGAAAGATAACGAGGAAGTTCTGAAAACATTCAGGGAAATGTGTTTACAAATACTGATCTTTGTTTGACGATAGAAAGTGGTAAATTGTTCTTGGTTGTAGATATATAAAGTTATGAAACCATTGAGTTACATAATTTAAATAAATAGACAGATTATAGGAAAAACTTTTTAAATTTTCAATTATTATAAGGAGAATATTTTTAAGAGAAATTATTGGCTAATCAAGTAGTTGTACATCAATTTAGCCAGGTTTTAGAAATAATTACTTAAATGAGGAAAATCATACTTATTTATCAATTTGAAATGATGCTTTTATAAAACAGATTGTATTGGGTTTTCTCACAAGATGAAAATGTTTATAGAAAATTCATATTTTTGATACTATCTAAAAGTTTGATAAACGTTTTGTTTGAAAATAACGAGGTTGTTTAAATAAAATAATAGGATGATTTGCTTACGATGAAAATTGTCGGTAGTGTACTAAATCGTATTGAATGAAGAAGGTGATACTTGGGAAATTTTGATAAAAATATGATGGGTGTAATTCACACTCAACGGGTCAAATCAATGAATAGTAATTTTAGAGTTGGAATATATAAAATTGATTAAATGCTGAAATGTTAAACATTACTCAAAACATAGTGAAATGGTTCTCAAACTGAAAATTTAAAGACAATAAATAATGGAAAAATAATTTTGTTAACGTCTCTTGTAGCTTTCCACTAGAAGGAGAAAAATTCCCAAGACGAGTACCGCTATGGTCACTTGGGTAGCCGATCTGGCTTCAGCTTTAGCTGTCTCCGTGCGATGATCCAGTATTTCTTTTTCGAGGATGGAGATTATCTCCTTTTGGTACCCTAATTGGTTTGCTAGGCTATCCATTCTTTGTTCTTGCAGGTCATGCATTACCCCCTGCTCTATCCTTTGCCTCTCAAATTATGAGGTCCTCACATATTGTTGAATGTCATTGGTTGGAATTCCCATAACACTAGTGGGTGTTGTGGTATGCCTTACCCAAGGGTTAGGATGGTACAGGTCGGGCATTAGATATGGGTCTCTTAGTGGGGGTGGTAACTGATTATGGAGGTGGGGTGTCTGGTACGGGTTCCTGGGTGTGGGTGATCCATATGTTCGAAGTCTTGGGCCGGTGTTCCTAATCTAATCTGCCTATACATCGAACCTTGGTCTAGCAGCTGGAGGTGTTGGTGACTGATGCACGGGTGTCCCGATGTCTTCTTCCCAATCAGACTCTTCTCCGGGACGGTATACCGGGGAGGAAGGAGAGTAGGAGTCCATGTCTAGCAGAAAACAATAAAAGGTTGTAAGTGATAAGGAAATATGGAGTGTTAGACATAGGAGTTCTCATAAGTTTAGAGTTTGACTAGTCATAACACCGAGCCTTCATAATAGTATTTTAGAAATACACTTGACCTATAAGCAATGTATCCCTGAGGAGAATTCCCAGGAAAGAGGGGTGGGTCACTAAGACACACTTAAGTACCCTATCTTTCCTTAGCCAGAATCCCTCATGGGCCTACACACTCTTCCAGCCATCATGTATTAATAACACTATTGTTGGGCTCATGGTCATGATGAGAATTGTTGTGGACTGGGCTTTGAGGCCCAAAGGTGAGGCTTATATATTGTAGTAGGCTTCTTCTTCTTGGGGGTAAGTGGGCTTCTTGTTTATTACTAATGGGCATTAGGTCCAATAGTTTAGATTTAGATCATAAGAGGTGGTAACATTATATGTGTGAGTTTAAGGGTGCATGAAAAGCTAAGTGTGTATAAGTGTGTGTTAAAACTTAGGATAGCACTTAAATGAATCAAATAGATAGCATGAATATAGCACAACAATTATCAGGCAGTGTGACACATAAATTATTAAATATTGTATCAGGTAGTATATTTAATTATGATAGTATGTAGAAATATTCACACAATGAGAAATCATGTAGCATGTAGTAGCATGGCACTGTATGGGTGTCCTAAGGTTATAGTCTAGGTCAAAAGTGTCTAATAACCTAATTCCCTATAACCAAGGCTCTGATACCAATCTATCACACCCCAACCGACGGCGGAATACGTGGGGCGGGACATGTAGACTATTCATGAGCACAAGGTTGACTAGATTTTAATATTTTAATCATCAAATTTAACTTCAAATAATTCAACACAACCAAATTCAAACAAATACATAAACGAAATACATAATTGTCTTTATTTAAATTTAACTAAGTCCAAAGCCTATGGGTAGCATGACTTGATCAAACTCACTCATTAGCACCTGAAACATGAATAAAATAAAGTCAACTAAAAAGTTGGTGAGCATACACAGGTTTGTATATAAATAGCATATAGGTAATGAATAAACAAATCCTTACATAACATGATAAAATAAGGCATTTATGGAGAGCAGCTATTGTGTAACTAAGTACAATCAAACCTTTGTAACTAGCATGCAAATTGTGTTGTCAGTAACAATCACCCCAATCGGGTGGGTTTTTCAGACTCAATATATCTATCATTGTTAACCGTCAGCTTGAATAGTTAGTGATTGCACATACATTGCACACAAAAGTTAGCACACCTAGCACCCAGGCATAAAGCTCAAATTGCACACATGAATGTAAAGAGGATTTGTATTTGTGTAGTTTGTGTAAATGTAAGCAATAGTTTGTATAGTGTTCATGTTCCACCCCAAAAAGTGTAAAAGAGTAAAAGGGGCTATGTAATACTCACTTGTAGTAATGGTGTAGATAGCACGAGCAAAAGGTAGCAAAAGTGGTTCTTTTGCAAATCACGAAGTTAACCTATAATGGAATGTATGAACTTAAATTAATAATATGCATAAGGTCTAAACAAGATCTAGGGTTTTACGGGATTAAGTGTAGGGACTTGCACAAAGGTGTTTGTGTTGTTTCTTGTAAGGGATGTGTTTGTGTTTGTATTTGAAATAGGAATTTTAATGAAAACTGTAAGTTTAAAGTGTATGGTTTTAATAATAAATGACTTAGGGTTTAACTTGAATAATTAACTAAATTAAATAAATAATTTCTTTTTATTTATTTAAAAAAAATAGTGTGGGATTATTCAAATATAATTTAAATAAATAAATTTATTTTATTTATTTATGAAAATGTGTCCAAATATCGTGCAATATTAGTATATATAATTAAGAAATTATTTTAATTATGATTTAAACTGTAAGTGGATTGTAAATGTAAAAATAAATAAAATAATAAATAAATTCATTTATTTATTTATCATTAAAAATAGCATGTTCTTTTAAGAAATTTGAAAAATATAAATATATATTTATATTTAGAAGGGTTTTATTTGTTTAAATAGGGTTTTAAACCCTCATATATGTAATTTAATAGAAAATTATTTATAAGATTTGATTATAACAAGGATAGTGTATTTTTATAAAACCTTAATATATTTTTTATAAAAATTAGGTAGTATAAGAGTTTTAATTAAAACTAATGATTTCAATTTACATAAATTTATTTATATTGTTAATGTGGTTTTGAAATCATTTAAATTGTGAAAATAATATTTCTAATTCTAAAATTTGATTATTTTTGCACAATTTAGTTTCAAATGGAATTTGGTTTTATAAAATAATTTTTATTAAATGAAAAAGGTTGTAAAAACGGTTTTTAAAACTGTTTGGGGTTTGCCCGGATCGAATCCGGGTCTCCCCGGTGGAAGCAACAAGTGTTAACCACTGGACCAGGGGTGTATCCCTGAAAAAGGGTTTATTCGATTTGGATTTAACACTCAATATCGAAGGATTCGGATGTGGTATTATTATTGGGCAAAAAGGGCGCGGTCGGTGGGTTTAGAACCCGCGACCAAGTGTATACGGGTCGCGCGTCTTAACCCGGGGGACTGGGTGGAGGCCTTGATTGATACCCACCCGCTAAGACTTAAATAAACAAATCCAAACTGATCATCCTCATTCCAAAACTGAAACCCGATTCCCTATTTTCTTCCCAAATCGATCATCGGCCGCTTTAACTAACGAAAGGAGTTTAGGGTTTTTGATAAGAAATGGATTACGAACTAAATGTTGTAATTTAATTTGGTTTTCGCGTTCCTTTGATGTGCGCTTGACCGATTCAAAGGAACGAACCCTAGATCGTTCTTGAGCCGAAATTAGATTAGAATTCGATTGTAATAAGGCTCGGAATCATGGGGCTTTTGAATTGGGAATTAAAAAAAGTTTAAACAACATATGAATTACCTGGGATGATGGTGTATGGAGAACGAATGGCTAATGACCCAGACTCGGTGTTCTTCGATCCTGTCAGCGCTTCAGCGGTGGAATGCGGGGGTCGTGAGAGGTTAGGAAGTTTGAAATAAGGTTTACTAAGGTGTGAGGGTAGCTTAATTGGATTGATTTCTCTGTAACAGCCCGATTCAAGCTGCCTTGACAAGAAACAACTGTCAGCGTGATTTACGCATGGATTCATTTGATTAAGGACGAATTGGGTCACGAATTCGGTTTGAATACATGCAATAAACGGCTGAGCGTGATTTGCGGTCCTAAAGATGATCCAATTTCCCGATTTGAAAGCTAATTGGACTTGGTTTGACTATGAGGAGTCAAACTATTTTGAGTTTCAACTTTGGCCTCGACAATTATTAAATTGGGTGCTAATTTGGTCTGGATTTGATCGATATTAGCTTAGGTATATGTGGGATGTCCAAAACAGTTGGAATTGATCGACAAAAGCCTGGAATTGTAAGTATAATAGGGATGTTTGACTTCGATAGTCAAAATAGGTCGATGTGGTCAAAGATCCAAGTCAAAGGTCCAATTTGAGATAAAAAGGGTTCAAGGTTGAGGGTTCAAAACTAGTTTATTAAATTTTGTAAATACTCATATATATTTACTTATAATTTGGTTTTGTTAAAGCTATGAAACTCTATTAAAACTAACTATATTAATGATTTTTAAGATGATTCATAAAGAAAAATGTTGAATATATATATTCTTGTTTAAAGCTAAACCAACACAAGTATTTAAATTAATAATTCTAGATATGTAATTATATACATAGTAATGAGAATATTTATACATATATATATATATATGAACACAAAATGTGCTTGAACAAATACAAGATTTAAATGTAGCGTTATTATTGTAATAACTAAAATAAACTAAATTAGGATCGAAAAATTTTGGATGTTACACATCTTCACCCTAGCAATACAAAGAGTTTAGCCACTAATGGCCATGCTAACTAGCGTAACAATGAGTTTCGTAGGCTCCCCTATTGCGGAACAAGGAGGAAGAGCCCCTCTATTCTCTACTACTACTCTAATACTGCTAGAAACGAACTATTCTCTCTATATTTGGTTGTGTTGTGGTGTATGAAACCAAGAACCCAAGCCCTCTATTTAAAGGTCAAAGCTCGGGAATGATCCTTCTAGAAGCTTACTTTCTTATTGTTTTTTAAAGGATTTAGCTTTGTTTTTCTTTAAGAAACCGAATAACCTGTAATTACAAAATATAAACGTTTTAAGTATCAATTTCAATGTTATTGTTCAATTAGTATCATTATATAGGGATTAATATGCATGCAAAACATGTATAAATGATGGCACATCATAACACCCCCACACTTAAAATTTGCTTGTTCTCAAGCAAACTCATGCATGATCATGCCCATAACTAAAAACTTTACAAAAGGTGATGGGGCTACACGTAGTTGGGAACTCGGAGATAGCTCTTGAGTTACTTATTCTATTTTTGCGCTTTTCTATTTTTAGGATGATGGAATCCATGACAAGCCTACTAGAACTTTAATTATGCATAATCCTTCACTCCTCACAATGTTCATTCAACTCTAGGGTTATATGTATGGATAATGTAAGTAAAGTGGAACACTCAAGTTCGAATCGAATTATGCAATGGTCATAAGCTTGTATGCAAATCAAGTCTCCACCAACTAACTAAGTAGTATGCATGAATCAAGAGGACTTTAAAAAGGGTTGTAATGTGGCTAAAATAAAAATAAAGGGTGAAAATGAAAATCTTTTTGGGTTTTTTAGGGATTTTAAAGGGTTTCAAAGGCTGCAGCTATCGTGGAACACACAGCTACGGCTTCATGGCTTAAAATGGAAAATAATAGCAGGTCCCACTACAGTACTCAGATCATGAGGGTATAACTAATCTGAGGGCTCGTTTATGGTCAGATTGCCAAGACCAAGATCTCTTATCTTTCTCAACTCTTCCCTCACTGCGTAGTACACATTACTGCCTTTTCGTATGATTCTTTCGGCTTGTAGCCTAACAGCTCCTACTTTGATCAGATTTGTATACTCATGTTGGGAGTAGGTTTGATTCTTGCTACATTTTCCATCGTGGATCTTGTTGCCACACTTCACACATTTGTCGTATCTTTTAGCTCTTCTTTTGTCGGCACTTTTTGACAAGCCGCAGAATGGTGGCAGTTGTTCTTGTTTGCGCCACCGTTTTCTTACATCACTTGTTTGTAAGCCCCTTTCCCGGGTGACCTCACTTGTTGGATTTACTCATAAACATAGTCATAAATACTGAACTTAAATTTAAAACATTCATCATTCAATTACATAATCAAAACAGCGGAAGTCTTTACGAATAAAACATAACATATTCTTAACAAACAAAAGTGGGATGTCAGTCTTGTGCCGGGTAACCTTCACGCCATCGCACGACCTTTTCTTCCTTTACCTGAAATGTATACTAAAGTCAGCTAACGCTGGTGAGTTCTAGTTTAATGCGTTTAGATATAAACATTCTTTTCTTTACTTCATAAGTAAACATTATTATAAAGTCATTCATATAAATACGTATTCATAACTTTTGCTTTTCTTTCATCTTTCTTTTCTTTATTAATGTGATTACATATATATATATATGCGTTCACCCTTTTTCTTTTCTACTTTTCTTGCCATTCTTTCTTTATCTTTCTTACGTGATTACATAGATATGCATTCACCTTTACTTTCTTTACCATTTATTGGTCATACACATAAGGGTGATCAACCCATCTTACGGTACGTATATCACAAAGACATACGCCCTCGAGCTACCGTCGTAGCCCTTTTACTTAACCGTCCGGCACTAGAAACCGTCCGTCATATCTTTACCGTCCTACCGAAGTAGTCCGTCATATCTTTACCGTCCTACCGAAGTAGTCCGTCATATCTTTACCGTCCTACCGTCGTAGTCCGTCATATTCGCCCGTCTGCCCTAAGGCATCCGTTTCCCACTTGAACTAATTATGCAGCCGCATATTGTTTTAGCGACTTACTCCACCGTAGTGGCCTTTAATTAGTCTAACTTTCTAGACTTTCTTCTCTAGCTGCATAATAGTCAAGTGGTCGTCCGTCTACCGTAGTAGCCGTTAGCTTCGTTTCCGTCCATAACGTATACTTACATTCTTAGCATGCAATATATATATTTATAAAGCAAGATTTCATTTATTTACGTTATACCATTCATTCATTCATTCTTTGTAAACATACGTGTTGTTCTTTGTTCATAATTCATTATTCACTTTCATATGTATCTACACATATACCTTAATATATCACGTATGGTCACATTGACATTCATTTCATTTATTCATTTAGTGTATACACTTCAGCCCCAAAACATTTATAAATCATTGCACATAACATAGAAAAGGGGGGCACATAGAACTCACCTGATAGGCGGGTCCCTGAAGTATAATAGCTGGTTTCGAAACGTCACTAAGGTCACCCACTATCTGTATAATAAAGTCATACATATAAGGTAGGGCTCCTAAATGACACTAGACATTACTGTTCTTGAACTCAGTAGTTTCGGGAGGTGGGTCGCATCGAAACTATGGTAGTTTCGAGCTATGGTCTTACACTCGAAACTAGGTAGTTTCGAGTCATAATCCTTCTATCGAAACTAGGTAGTTTCGAGTCATAATCCTTCTATCGAAACTAGGTAGTTTCGAGTCCTGAGTTCATATCGAAACTATAGTAGTTTCGAGTCATTGGCTGCTATCGAAACTAGGTAGTTTCGAGTCAAACATGACTATCGAAACTAGAGTAGTTTCGATGGGTCTGCATGTATCGAAACTATAGTTTCGAGTCATGGGTCTGCATCTTCCCTGACCAGAACCTTGCTCCAGCCAACTTATTTCCAATCGATTAAACCTTGAACATTTTACGTTAAACACCTTCCTTTATCGTTCTTGAGTTCAAATACGTGATTTGTTTCAAGTTTCATATGCGAAAATCGTATCTTTATTTGATTTAAACCCGAGACATGCAAAGACTCAGAATCAGAGGCGATGCTTACCTCAACAGGCCCGATTTCTGTTGCTATGCGTTGAAATGGTGGAGTCGGATGATTCCCGAGCCCTTGAGTCTTCTCCTTGCGGTTTTCTTCACAAGCCGATCGCTCTCTCTCTCTCTCTCTAGTATTCTTGCGCAGGAAGATGAAATGAGAGGGGTTTGGGTTGAAGCTGCTGTTTTGTAATGGGGTTTTCCCCCTTTTCTTTTCGGCCCATGGGCCGAAATTTTGGCCAAGCCCACTTTATTTCCCTTTTCTATTTGTCTTGTCATTATTTGGGATGTTACAAGTCTACCCTCCTTAATGAGGTTTCGTCCTCGAAACCTGTTACACGTTAAACAACTGGGGATACAGTTCCTTCATCTCGTCTTCTTTCTCCCAAGTAGCCTCGGACCCCTTCCTGTGTTTCCATTGTATTTTGACTAAAGGGATCGACTTATTGCGTAATCGTTTCTCGGCTCTGTCAAGAATAGCTATTGGTTCTTCTACATAGTTCAAGCTGTTATCCACTTCGATTTCGTCATAAGGTATGTGAGCCGTATCGTCAGCAAGGCACTTGCGTAAGTGTGATATGTGGAATGTAGGGTGTATTCCACTAAGCTCGACGGGTAGGTCGAGTTTGTAAGCAACTTGACCCACTCTTGCTACAATCTTGAAAGGTCCGACAAACCTTGGACTTAGTTTGCCACGCTTTCTGAACCGAATGATTCCTTTCCACGGTGATACTTTCAACAGTACCATGTCCCCTACTTGAAACTCTAAATCCCTCCTTCTCTTATCCGCGTATGATTTCTGTCTGTCTTTTGCGGCTTTCATACGAGCCTTGATTTGATCAAATTTCTCAGAAGTAGCTTTGACCACTTCGAGACTTGCAAAATCCTTCTGTCCAATTTCCCCCCAACAAACCGGGGTCCTACATTTCCTCCCATACAACATTTCAAATGGCGGCATGCCAACAGTCGAGTGATAGCTGTTGTTATATGAAAATTCTGCCAATGGTAGATGGCTGTCCCAACTCCCACCGAAGTCAATGATACAGGCCCGGAGCATGTCCTCCAAGGTCTGAATGGTCCTTTCCGATTGTCCATCGGTTTGGGGGTGGTAAGCGGTGCTGATGTTCAGTCTAGTGCCCATTGCTTCATTGAATTTCTTCCAAAACCTTGACGTGAATCTAGTATCCCTGTCAGACACAATCGACAGCGGCATACCATGTCTGCTCACAATTTCCTTGATAAATACTTCTGCTAGCTTTTCAGAAGAAGAAGTTTCTCGTATTGGCAAGAAGTGAGCACTCTTTGTCAAGCGGTCGACGATCACCCAAATGGTATCATTGCCTTTAGCTGTACGCGGTAGCTTGGTAATGAAGTCCATTGTGATCTCTTCCCACTTCCATTCCGGTATTGGTAAAGGTTGCATTTTACCGCATGGTTTCTGGTGCTCGGCCTTAACTAGGGAACACGTTAGGCACTTGCTCACGTATTCTGTCACATCATTCTTCATGCCAGGCCACCAGTATTCTTTCTTCAAGTCTTGATACATTTTGTTTGTCCCGGGGTGGATAGAATAGCGAGACTTATGGGCCTCATCGAGTATTTTGGCTCTAAGCTCACCAATCTTAGGTATCCACATCCGGCCAAACCTAGTTCGTACTCCGTATGCATTCGCATCTAAGTTCCCTTGTTGTCCTACTATTCTTTCCCGTTTCACATTTCTTTCTAACAATGCTTCATCTTGTGCCTTTGATATTTCACCCATTAAGTCTGGCGTTATAATTAACTGACACGCTTTGATCCGGATAGGTGCCGATTCCTCCTTTCTACTTAAGGCGTCAGCCACTACGTTTGCCTTGCCTGGATGGTACAATATCTCACAGTCATAGTCTTTCAGTAGCTCTAACCATCTTCTTTGCCTCATGTTTAGTTCCTTTTGTTCGAAAAAGTATTTCAAGCTTTTGTGATCGGAGTAGATGGTGCATTTAACTCCATACAAGTAGTGTCTCCATATTTTCAACGCGAAAACTACTGCTGCTAATTCTAGATCATGTGTTGGGTAGTTAACTTCATGAACCTTTAGTTGCCGCGATGCATAAGCAATTACCTTTCCTCGTTGCATGAGTACGCACCCTAATCCTTGCCCTGAAGCGTCAGAGTAGACTACTAAGTCTTCATTTCCCTCAGGTAGTGTTAATACTGGAGCTTGAGTTAATCGTGTCTTAAGTTCCTCAAACGCGTTGTTTTGGGTTGGACCCCATTCATACTTTACTTCCTTCCGTGTCAGTTTGGTTAGCGGCGAGGCAATTCTTGAGAAATCTTGGATAAACCTTCGATAGTAGCCTGCCAACCCTAGAAAGCTTCGTATCTCTGTTGGTGTCTTTGGGATGTTCCATTCCTTTACTGTCTCGATCTTTGCAGGATCCACCATGATGCCGTTTGGGTTTATTACATGACCTAGGAATTGGACTTCCCTAAGCCAGAACGCGCATTTGGAGAATTTTGCGTACAACTTTTCCTGCTTTAGCACCTCCAATACTTCTCTTAGGTGACAGTGGTGATCACCTTCATTCTTTGAATATATAAGGATGTCATCTATAAAAACTATTACTGATCGATCCAACATGGGTCGGCATACTCTGTTCATTAAATCCATAAATGCTGCTGGTGCGTTAGTTAATCCGAAGGACATCACGAGAAATTCATAATGCCCATAACGCGTACGAAACGCAGTTTTCGGTACATCTTCCTCTCTTACTTTCAATTGATGGTAACCCGACCTGAGATCAATCTTTGAGAACCAACTCGCGCCTTGTAATTGATCAAAGAGGTCGTCTATTCTAGGCAGTGGGTATTTGTTCTTTACTGTTCTCTTGTTCAGTTCACGGTAGTCGATGCACATGCGCATGCTGCCGTCCTTTTTCTTTACAAATAATACCGGAGCGCCCCATGGTGAGATGCTCGGTCTGATAAATCCTTTCTCTGTTAATTCTTCAAGTTGGGACATTAATTCTTTCATTTCTGACGGAGCCAATCGGTATGGTGCCTTGGCAACGGGCTCAGCTCCTGGCAGTAAGTCAATCTGAAATTCTATTTCCCGATCGAGCGGCAAACCAGGTAGGTCCTCTGGGAACACTTCTGGAAAATTGCACACCACGGGTACATCTTTTAGCTCTTTCGTTTTCATTCTATCGTCAATAACATACGCCAGATAAGCTTCGCAACCGCGCCTCATGTAACTTTCGGCCTTGATCATCGAGATGACGTTCGGCATTGTGCTATTCCAGTCACCATAAACCGTAATCGGACTGCCGTCAGTGGCCTTGAGATGTATCATCTTTCGTTTACATATGATTTGAGCTTCGTTGGCAGCTAACCAATCCATGCCCAATACTACATCGAATCCTCCTAAGGTTAGAAGGTACAATTTAGATGGAAACTTATGGCCCTCTATTTCTACCATGCAATCGTCAGTCACTTGGATGACTACTGAGTTTTTACCAATAGCAGTTTGTACACTAAAGGCCCTTAAAAGGCTAGTGATTTTGCAGTCTAATTTGCGGCTAAAGGCAGTGGATATAAAACTTTTACTAGCACCAGAATCAAACAGAATAGCAGCATGTTCATCATTTACTAGGAACGTACCCGACACGACGTCAGGGTTTCCTCTTGCTTCTTCCTCGGTTAAAGCATAGGCCCGAGTCCTAGCCTTTGGCTGTTCCTTTTCCTTTTCTTTTCCCGAACCAGATTGGCCGGCCTTCCTGCAGTTCTTTGTCAGATGTCCAAACAATCCACACACTTGACACTTGACGTCTCTTACACATTCTTGAGAGAAGTGCCCCGGCTTCCCGCACTTATAGCATGTGATGGTGCCGATTTTACATTCGCCAAGATGTTGCCTTCCACATTTCTTGCATGTTTCATATTCGTCCGACCTTGGCTTCTTAGTTTCAGTTGTTACGTTCCCTCTTCCTGTGCCTCTAGACGGGTTCTCCCACTTTCTCTTTTGGGTCTCTGTTGGTGGGTCCTCATTGGCATAATCGTCGTAGACGATTCCGCTCAGATTCACTACCGACTCGAAGGTCGAGGGTAGGTTAGCTTTTACATGAACACGGACCCGTTGTGGCAATCCCTTAACATAGTACTTGATCAAACGATCTTCAGTTTCCACCAGGTGTGGTACTAGTTGAGCCAGTTCATTGAATCTTGATGTATACTGGCGATGAGTCTTGTTGCCAGCCTTGAAGTTCAGGAACTCGTTCTCCACACGATCAATCTCATTTTGTGGGCAGAACTTTTGGATTACGAGCTTTTTCAAGTCCTCCCATGTCATTCTGGCAAGAGCATGTGGTGACTTTGTTCTTTGAATATTTCTCCACCAACCTAGTGCTTCATTGGTGAAAGAATGAGCAACATATTTAACAGCTTGGTCTGGTCGACACTCGCTGATGTTGATGACTGCGTTCATCCTCTCGATCCATTCGAACGTGGCCACCGAATCCTTGGTTCCATCAAACTTAGGTGGGTCTCCGTCCTTGAATCCTTTGTAAGTACACCCACGATTGCTTGATGTCACTTTTACTTCATCCCCGTCACTATCATAAATTTTCTCTTCATTGTTCCCTTCATCCTCCTCTTTACTTTTCTTTATTGCCTCAGATAGTAGATCAGGCAATACCTTCTTCAGTGTGAGCACAACTTCACGGGCAATAGCATCCCTGACTTCGGGTTCCAACTGTATCGGCCCTGGATTGTCGTCTCCAGCTGGGGTCACTTCTGTTTCGTGTACACTCTCGGTGTGTTCCGCGTGCACACTCTCTTCTTCTTCTAGTCTTTGATTCAACGGAGGTCTACCTCGTCGGCCAGTGCGACCGCCTCGGCGTCCAGTTCTTCCTCCGCCAGCCATAATTTCTTAATTTCCTGATAGTCATAAAGGGAATACATCAATGTCATTACTTCAGATCATAGTTTGGAACAGTACGAGCAAGGTAAATTTTTAATTACAGTGACCGGTTTGTGATTACTAATTTACATTGCTTTTCGGGTTCAAAACTCTTCAAATCGGTTGTGACATTGACATCTATTTGTTCTAAGTTAAGGTATCTATCCTTATTTAGAGCATTAGCTTTAGTACTTACTTACCGTGCTGCGTTGACGTTGGTTACCCATACTGACATCCGTGCGTTGGTCCCATAATCAGTTTGAGTCCAGACATTTAGGGATGTCTGAATCTCTCAAACTATTGCTCTGATACCAACTTGTAAGGCCCCTTTCCCGGGTGACCTCACTTGTTGGATTTACTCATAAACATAGTCATAAATACTGAACTTAAATTTAAAACATTCATCATTCAATTACATAATCAAAACAGCGGAAGTCTTTACGAATAAAACATAACATATTCTTAACAAACAAAAGTGGGATGTCAGTCTTGTGCCGGGTAACCTTCACGCCATCGCACGACCTTTTCTTCCTTTACCTGAAATGTATACTAAAGTCAGCTAACGCTGGTGAGTTCTAGTTTAATGCGTTTAGATATAAACATTCTTTTCTTTACTTCATAAGTAAACATTATTATAAAGTCATTCATATAAATACGTATTCATAACTTTTGCTTTTCTTTCATCTTTCTTTTCTTTATTAATGTGATTACATATATATATATATGCGTTCACCCTTTTTCTTTTCTACTTTTCTTGCCATTCTTTCTTTATCTTTCTTACGTGATTACATAGATATGCATTCACCTTTACTTTCTTTACCATTTATTGGTCATACACATAAGGGTGATCAACCCATCTTACGGTACGTATATCACAAAGACATACGCCCTCGAGCTACCGTCGTAGCCCTTTTACTTAACCGTCCGGCACTAGAAACCGTCCGTCATATCTTTACCGTCCTACCGAAGTAGTCCGTCATATCTTTACCGTCCTACCGAAGTAGTCCGTCATATCTTTACCGTCCTACCGTCGTAGTCCGTCATATTCGCCCGTCTGCCCTAAGGCATCCGTTTCCCACTTGAACTAATTATGCAGCCGCATATTGTTTTAGCGACTTACTCCACCGTAGTGGCCTTTAATTAGTCTAACTTTCTAGACTTTCTTCTCTAGCTGCATAATAGTCAAGTGGTCGTCCGTCTACCGTAGTAGCCGTTAGCTTCGTTTCCGTCCATAACGTATACTTACATTCTTAGCATGCAATATATATATTTATAAAGCAAGATTTCATTTATTTACGTTATACCATTCATTCATTCATTCTTTGTAAACATACGTGTTGTTCTTTGTTCATAATTCATTATTCACTTTCATATGTATCTACACATATACCTTAATATATCACGTATGGTCACATTGACATTCATTTCATTTATTCATTTAGTGTATACACTTCAGCCCCAAAACATTTATAAATCATTGCACATAACATAGAAAAGGGGGGCACATAGAACTCACCTGATAGGCGGGTCCCTGAAGTATAATAGCTGGTTTCGAAACGTCACTAAGGTCACCCACTATCTGTATAATAAAGTCATACATATAAGGTAGGGCTCCTAAATGACACTAGACATTACTGTTCTTGAACTCAGTAGTTTCGGGAGGTGGGTCGCATCGAAACTATGGTAGTTTCGAGCTATGGTCTTACACTCGAAACTAGGTAGTTTCGAGTCATAATCCTTCTATCGAAACTAGGTAGTTTCGAGTCATAATCCTTCTATCGAAACTAGGTAGTTTCGAGTCCTGAGTTCATATCGAAACTATAGTAGTTTCGAGTCATTGGCTGCTATCGAAACTAGGTAGTTTCGAGTCAAACATGACTATCGAAACTAGAGTAGTTTCGATGGGTCTGCATGTATCGAAACTATAGTTTCGAGTCATGGGTCTGCATCTTCCCTGACCAGAACCTTGCTCCAGCCAACTTATTTCCAATCGATTAAACCTTGAACATTTTACGTTAAACACCTTCCTTTATCGTTCTTGAGTTCAAATACGTGATTTGTTTCAAGTTTCATATGCGAAAATCGTATCTTTATTTGATTTAAACCCGAGACATGCAAAGACTCAGAATCAGAGGCGATGCTTACCTCAACAGGCCCGATTTCTGTTGCTATGCGTTGAAATGGTGGAGTCGGATGATTCCCGAGCCCTTGAGTCTTCTCCTTGCGGTTTTCTTCACAAGCCGATCGCTCTCTCTCTCTCTCTCTCTAGTATTCTTGCGCAGGAAGATGAAATGAGAGGGGTTTGGGTTGAAGCTGCTGTTTTGTAATGGGGTTTTCCCCCTTTTCTTTTCGGCCCATGGGCCGAAATTTTGGCCAAGCCCACTTTATTTCCCTTTTCTATTTGTCTTGTCATTATTTGGGATGTTACAAGTCTACCCTCCTTAATGAGGTTTCGTCCTCGAAACCTGTTACACGTTAAACAACTGGGGATACAGTTCCTTCATCTCGTCTTCTTTCTCCCAAGTAGCCTCGGACCCCTTCCTGTGTTTCCATTGTATTTTGACTAAAGGGATCGACTTATTGCGTAATCGTTTCTCGGCTCTGTCAAGAATAGCTATTGGTTCTTCTACATAGTTCAAGCTGTTATCCACTTCGATTTCGTCATAAGGTATGTGAGCCGTATCGTCAGCAAGGCACTTGCGTAAGTGTGATATGTGGAATGTAGGGTGTATTCCACTAAGCTCGACGGGTAGGTCGAGTTTGTAAGCAACTTGACCCACTCTTGCTACAATCTTGAAAGGTCCGACAAACCTTGGACTTAGTTTGCCACGCTTTCTGAACCGAATGATTCCTTTCCACGGTGATACTTTCAACAGTACCATGTCCCCTACTTGAAACTCTAAATCCCTCCTTCTCTTATCCGCGTATGATTTCTGTCTGTCTTTTGCGGCTTTCATACGAGCCTTGATTTGATCAAATTTCTCAGAAGTAGCTTTGACCACTTCGAGACTTGCAAAATCCTTCTGTCCAATTTCCCCCCAACAAACCGGGGTCCTACATTTCCTCCCATACAACATTTCAAATGGCGGCATGCCAACAGTCGAGTGATAGCTGTTGTTATATGAAAATTCTGCCAATGGTAGATGGCTGCAGTAGCGTCGAGTGTCTGACGAGCTTGATTATGCAAGCCATTGTAGAATAATGATACTTGTAACCAAACTTCTAGCCCATGGTGAGGGCATGTCCTTAAAATGTTCCCATGCCTCATATAGTGATTCACCATCTTCCTGGGTGAAAGTGGTAATATCATTTCTCAGTTTAGCAGTTTTTGTTGGCCAGAAGTATTTTGACAGGAATTTCTGAGCAAGATCATCACATAGTGATTGACCCGGTAGGAAGAGAGTTTAGCCTTGTCTTAGCTTGATCCCTTAAGGAGAAAGGAAACATTCGGAGGCGAATTACGTCATTCGAAACTCCGTTCAGTTTGAAAGTATCACAAATTTCAAGGAAATTTGCAATGTGGGCATGTGGATTTTCATCTGGTAATCCATGGAAAGTGCATGATGATTAGATCATGTGAATGACATGTGATTTGATCTCGAAGTTGTTAGCATCAACCGTTGGCCTTGTGATACTAGACCCCAAAGCCTCAAGTGATGGTCTTGAAAAATCGAAAATAATGCGTTTTCTACGACCATTCTTCTAGTGCGGCTTTCTCGTAGTCGGCGGTGAAAGAATCTTTCAGGCTCTGCTAAAGGTTGATAAAAACCAGTAGTGGAGCTATGGATCATACACTACCTACAACAAAACGTAACAGAAAAATAGATGGAAAATAATAAGGCTAATCCATTAACTCGAATTTTTCTTGAAATCACCGTGTCCCCGGCAACGGCGCCAAAAACATTGATGTGCGTGTGATATATATGAAAATATATAAATATATTTTCTGATGGTTTCACGAGATCAGGTTTTAAATTTATAAATTGATAAATACTAAAACTTAAAACACACACACTAGGCAAGTGTATCTATCACAGTGTAATATAGTCTGTGTAAGAACCAAGTATCGACCCAGTGGACACGGTCGAGTTCCAATACTCAACTTTTGTTATCGTTTAGCCAATTTAATTAGTGAGTGGGTTTTGTGTGCTTGTGAAGCAGAAAACTAAATGACAGTAAAGTAAATGACGGTAAAGTAATAACAAAAAAGTAAAAACGTGCGTGATGTATGTAACAGGAATGTAAATAACAGAATAGTAAATAGCAGGAAAGTAAATATCTCGGAAACGATCAGGTCACGAAAAGTATTGCTTTTGGGCGTCGAATCCGCTTGGTACATGATATTGTTAAGTTGACTATTCCAGTGGTATGACTAATACAGATGTGTGACCCGGGTCACCGCTAGAGCCTCGTCCTCACAACATTTGGTTCACGAATTATAATCTTTAGTGATAAAATGGTAAGACTCCCAGCTAAGGACATCGTTACCCTCAACTCTTTGGTGTTATCTCCGAGTTGATTTAGGACATCAAACTTACGTGCTTAAATATTATTGTTAAATAGGTGATTATACTTTGCTCACCGGGAGGCGGTGTAACAATGGGACCATGTATAAAGACGTACCGTTCCCAACATGAGTTCACCAATTCTTGGTCGCATAATAAGTTCATTTAAAGACGTACGGCCTTACTAGTATTGACCAAGCCATGGCATATCAATCTCAGCTTGTCTAAAGACGTACAAGTTTCAAAAGAAGTTTGATTAAAAGGTTTTACGGTCTTACATTTTAAAATCAAGAATGCTCACAAATATAAAGATAAATTTAGAAAACAATTAAAAGCCCACCAAGTGGTGGTTTTAAAAACGAATAGTTAAAGACATAAACATACCACTAGATTAATACGTCAAACATTAACATGCACCAAACTTCATCTCTACCCTAGCAATACAAAGAGTTTAGCCACGAATGGCTATGCTAACTAGCGTAACACTGAGTTTCGTAGGCTCCCCTATTGTGAAACAAAGAGGAAGAGCCCTTCTACTCTCTACTACTACTTTAATACTGCTAGAAACGAACTATTCTCTCTATCTTTGGTTGTGTTGTGGTGTTTGAAACCAAGAACCCAAGCCCTCTATTTATAGGCCTCAAAATGAGCAACGCATGGCCATGCATTAAATTGCACGGGCGTGCAAACACCTCGGGAATCAAACAGGGTACAGAGGACGGTGTACTTGGTCCTTGGGAAGCAAGATAGGGAATGCACGGCTGTGCCTTGACCTGTCTGCTCCCTAGCTTCGTCTTTTAGCTGCTTGTTGACTTGTGTTGAACAATTTTTACTTCTTGGGGGTCAAAGCTTGGGAATGATCCTTCTAGAAGCTTGATTTCTTGGTGTTTTTTATAAGATTTAGCTTTGTTTATCTTTAAGACACCGAATAACCTGCAATTACAAAATATAAATGTTTTAAGTATCAATTGTAATGTTATTGTTCATCTAGTACCATAATACGGGGATTAATATGCATGTAAAATATGTATAAATGATGGCACATCAGCCCCTATAAAGGTATTTCCAATACATACATACCATACCATACATAACATACATAACTTCGATTCCCGAAGGAACCAAGGCAGATTCATATATTTTGTGACTTACGTAAAACATTCACTTCCTTTACATCAAAATTTAGTTAAAGTACTCGTACATTTTATTAAATGACATTTCATTCGTAAACCATTCTTAAACTTCTTTGACAAAAACATTTTGTAAACCCATTTCAAAACTTCACTTTCAAAACATCTTTCGTAAACATTCATTCGTAAAACACCGTTTCGTATGTATGCACATCAGCTTAAAAACATTATTTAAAACATTCAAAGAGGGGCTCTAGAACTCACCTGTAACTCGTAAGAGATATGTAGCCTAGGCAAGGTCAGTCGTTTCTACTTTTTGGCACAAACGCAAGCTAAGTAGGTCATAGACATCAAACTAAACTCAATTCAATGCATCGGAAATCAAATAGTCAAACAATGGTTAACGACCCGACCCAAACATAACTCAATCATGTACTAATATTCAATTATCTCAACGAAACAACTAATAAATAAATGTCATCACAAACACACACGGTAACCAAACGCTATCCAGAAGCCGCCAGCTCACACATTCTTCTTACCTGAAATACATGCTTAAAACGTCAGCTACGCTGAGTGAGTTATATAGTATTTTATTAGGGATATTAAATCCCGAAACCGTTATAAAAGTGGTTTATGTCTCAAAAGGTTTTAGCTCATAAAATGTTTATCTCAAAATCAAGTAATTATAATCAACAACATACATATATTTCCCGTTCAGTGTATCCAAGGACACAAGCAAACACAGTCTTCCGCCTGACTACCGTCCGACACAATAACCCGTTGACTAATGTCAACATAATGTCAAGCTTACGCTTGGTCACCCGCCACGACCGTTAAGTACATGACACACTCTCATCCACCAATGAAAACATATCGATCATTTAAAATAAATAGTAATTCACAAGACATCGTCTACGCATGCATTTACTAAAACTCGCTACACATGTATTCATGCCCAAAACAGTAAAACATTTAAGAGTGGGCGATAGAAACTCACATTTGCTCAACACACTTCGATCTCTAGAACTCGCTAACTTCTCGTACTCACCTTTCGACCTCGTACCTAACATACACACAATCCACGAGTCAATACACGACTCAACATAGGACTCCACTCACTCAACTACTCGAGCACCATGCATGGCTAACCCGTCTTTGCATGACACCATGCAAGACCCGTACCCCACGTGGTTTCCCATGCATGCACACGCGCCTCACGTTACGTCAAAACCTCCACCGAACGTCTAACGGTTAATTCCCTGCTACTCCCACCGATAACTACCATCGCTAACCACCCAACTCAGCCGCTCATGGCCTTAGGCCCGCACCGTTCAGTCGCTGCCGGCCTGTTGGGTTGCCGCCATGGTCACCCGAATCCACCACAACCCCCGTCACCTTATCCCAGCCGTGACCCGCTTCTCCCCTACGCGCCACCACCCTCTCCGAGACCACCTCAGCCGTGAACAGCCCCCTTCAGAGGACTGCCTTGACCGACCAGCACCACCACCGACCGCCTTGCGCGGTTCCGATTTCTCCGAATCCCAGTCGGACACCCGTTGTGTTCAACCCTACCACCTTAGGGTTTTTCGGCCAACTCTCACTAAACCCACACAAGTCTCAAACGAAAAAAACGATCATACGTTAAGGATAAAGGGATTATACCTTTCGGTCGGATGATTCGTGTGGATCGAATCTCCGATGAACTTGATTATCACGAGTCTCCTCTCTTGCGCCAAAACCCTAGCACCACAAAACACTAAACACAATGATCCAACGATCCAAACACGTAACGGATGATCAAAGCTATGAAACATCCCTCGAATCAGCTATGAAAAGCGAAGAACGGCTCTCAACCTTCTACTCCTTGTTCTCTGCAGCCGTAAGTTGTAAATGGGGGTCTCCCCCTTTGCGTAACACCCTAAAGGGTGTTTCCCTATGGTCGGGCTTGGCCCCACGCATCGTAGACCTCCCGAGCTTGGCCCGTTCGTGATTTTTAATGAAAACCCCATTAAAATCGTTAAATACTCGTTAATCCCTCGTTTTTATTTACATAAAACGAATCCCGTAACATATCCGTCCACTATATACAAATATACACACTTATACACTAATCCCGTTTATTAGATAAAACCCAAGATGTTACACTATGGTAGCGATTTCGCAGCCATGATACCATACGAATAAGATAAATGTTTAGCAATAACAGTGTCCATGACTCTGAAAACAATTTTTTCCCAGTATGTGACACCTTCATTCACTCGTATTCTTGAGCAAGCAAAAAATGTATCTCCCCCCATAAGAAATGTCAAACGGTTGTTTCTTGGGTTCAAAATTAACAAAGGTAACTTGTACGAATAAGTAAATTAAAACAAAATGTTAATTAGACGCCTAAAATATCAAGAATAGGTGAAAATAAATAAAGGTGATGTTGTTTTTAACTTAGTTTCCAAACACGTAGTCTTGAATTTGATACAGTCAAATACCCATCATGGCTGTATATAGTCTCTTCAAATGAACCGTTGCCTTTGAGTTGGCTTTGTTGGATTTTATGGACCGACCCGATGGACAACGCGGCTGATCGAGCTATGACCCGTAAGAGTTACACTTAGGGCAACGAACATTAAATCCACTTAACCCGCTTAACCGGTAATTACGAACTGTTAGCGAGACGATATATTTTATATATATTCGTTAGACGGGAATTATTATTTATACTAGTTTATAAATAATAATTATATATCTTGTTTTAATCTTTCATTAAAACATTAAAACGGGTTCAGACTTGTTATCTCGTATTAGACTTTGGTCCCGGAAATAATTTAATTAGGTTTATAATTATTATATGTATATATAATAATAATAATCCTATATTGGTTTTTAACCTAGAAGATGTAGCTATCCGCTGATCAAAAAGAAACAATACGGATATATATCTTTGGCCACCTTTTGGTCGTTTGAGGTAGCCGCAAGAAACAAATGAAGCTTTTGACTTCTTTGTCGGAATTACAAGCCGCAATTAGCCGTCGCCGCCTTGCGCGAGCCGGCCACCCGCGCCTTCCCGTCTCTCGTGTTCGGTTCGTGATCTAGCATCGTTCGTTGTACCTAGGTGTCTCAACCGGTTAATCATTAACCACTAAGGTATAATTAATCTCATCAGTAGATTAATTGTTTTTTTTTTGTGTTTGGGTGTTCATAACCAGATCTTGTTCGGTTTGTCAGTGCTGTTAAATAGGTTATGATTTTATTTTTCACTGCGTATTTATTAATTAACTGAATTAATTAATTTCTCTGTCAAACCCCGTTTTTACAAAAGTCAAACTGATCACCACTGAATCCCAACAGTGGTATCAGAGCCTGTGTTATAACACGCAAATCGAAACCAGTCTGGTTTCACCGGTTAGATTAATCTCAAACTTTAACTATCTTGAAGTTTCTAATCTGATCTGTTTTTTTGGGCAATTTTTTTAATTATTACTTTGGTAGATTTTTTATTTTATTTGACCAAATATATTGTCCGTATGTGATTGTGTTGAATATGTAAATCTGGTCCGACCCATGTGATTGAGTTGTTTGTGTTTATTATTCAGTTTTTGGTTTTATGGTTTTGGCCCACTTTTGATGGCTCAAAGTTGTAATAGAATAGTTTTTTTTTATTTTATGTAATGTAATAAAAACCCGAAGACAAATCTGAAGACGCAACAGGAATCATGGATTCAGTGGGAGTCATCCGAGACGACTAGATGCACGGAAGTCCATCCTTGTGGTTGTTTTAATTTTGTGGACCCCGTGACCCGTTTGGTCTTGCTAACTGGCTCTAGCAAGATCAAACAAACTTGGCCCTAAAAGATTTACATATTTATTTGCTTTATGGTTGCTTTTAATTTTTTATAACTTAAATTTATTATAAACCAACCAAACACTAAACGTTTTAAAAGGAGTTTTAAAATGTCACAATCTGTCACCACAAGTTCTAATTTTACAACTTGTAAAATTTTATAAAAATAACAACTGGATTGTTTTTATAAAATAAATAACCGCTAAAGTTTTGCAATTTAAACTAAATTTAATTTCAAAACTTATAACTTAAAAGTTTTCAACTATTAACTTTAACTGGTTATTCAAGTCGCGACAAACTTAGTTTTAATAGGTTATTTAAAATTAAGTGTCCTGAGAGATGAAAGGGTTCATCAAATTTGTCATGACTTTAAATAGTAAAACTGGCTTTTACATCACACGTATGATTTAATCATTCGTTGTGTTTGACCCTATTCGGTAAACACTAAAATTGGAACCCATATTTAAAACCAATGGTCTATGCCATCCTATTATAAGGAACACTTGGAGCATAAAACGAAACATCGGTGTTTGGAGCCACAGCACCGCACTGGATGCGTAGTTTATCCTTCCAAGGCGCAAGGGTTTCGTTGACACATCCGACCCTTCCGCAAGTACCTGTTTTAGGACGACTATTACTTTTCTCTCTTGTTACATGCCCCAGCTGTCAAGAGATTAAAAGTGGGCATAGATGAGGCTAAACGTATCAATGCATAGACATGTCTTGTCTTAGCGGCCTCATACACGAGAGTTGTGCATCTTTTCACAATTGACACTAATTGTCAGTCTAGTTACCCACTTACTAATGTTGTATGCCACAGTTACCATTAGTGACTAATTTAGCTAGATTCTCACTCCTTATTCTAATTTCTGTAATTGGGTCATAAATTAATAAGGACTTTTCACTTTCTTTATACTAATTTATTTTCTTTGCTTATCTTGACAGATGTCTACTGAAAATAATAATACTAATAACTCATTCGCTCTCAAGTCTATCCTTGAGAATGAAAACCTGGATAACACCAACTTTCTCTCGTGGCAGTGCAATCTGAGAATAGTTCTCAAGATAGCCAAGAAGCTCTATGTACTCGATGCACCAGTCCCTGAGGCACCCGATAGTAACACGGCTGCCGCTCGTAAGGCCTGGGAAAAACAAAGAGATGATGCCACTGAGGTGGCCTGCCTTATGCTAGCCTGCATGTCCCGTGAGCTAAAAAAGAACATGGAGGACCTGAGTGCCTTTGACATGATTGAGCAACTTAAGGGCATGTTCCTGAAACAAGCCCGACAAGAACGCTATGATACCATGTCTCAGCTCATTCGTTGCACGATGTAAGAGGGCACGCCTGTTAGTGCTCATGTACTTAAGATGAAAGGGTACATCGACCAGATGAACAAACTTGGATATCCCATGAAGGATGACATGGCTACTAATTTCATCTTAAACTCTCTCCCAAGCTCCTATGCTCAATTCGTAATGAATTTCAACATGAATGGCTTGGAGAAGACAATGGCCGAGCTACATGGTATGCTCAAAACGGCCGAGATGAATATCCAAGGAAAGAAAAATCAAGTTCTTATGGTCAGATCTGCTGGTGTTAAAAAACCTAACCCCAAGAAAAGAGGTTATAATAGCAAAGGCAAGAAGAAGGTTAATGTTGCTGTCAAGCCTGCCACCAATAATAACAAGAAAGCTTCAAAAGCACCCACTCCTGATGAGCGCCAATGCTTTGAATGCAACAAAATGGGACACTGGAAACGTAACTGTCCTGAATATCTAGCCAAGCTGAAGCTGTAGAGGGCCAGTGGTGAGGGCACCTCTTCAGGTATTCTTATTTATGTTATTGAAATTTTTACTGTTTCTAGCAACACATGGGTATTTGATACTGGATGTGGATACCACATTATTAATGTCTTGCAGGAGCCTAAAAGTTGGAGGAAGCTGAAACAAGGCGACATGGAGATCATCGTTGGTGATGGGAAAAGAGTACTAGTTCTTGCAACTGGAACATATCATCTCTCATGTCCTTCTGGCCTTGTGGTTGTTTTAAACAATTGTTTGTTTGCACCTGGTTTAACCAGAAACATTATTTCAGTTTCTTTATTGTTTGAACAAGGATTTAAGTACGTTTTTAATGGTATTACTATTTCTATCTACTTAAATGATATCTTTTATTTTGAGGTTAAACCTCAAAACGATATTTATGAGACTGACGTTCAAACTGACAATAACATATATAATCTTTCTAAACGTATCAAATCTGGCATTAATGATACTTTTCTATGGCATTGTCGACTTGGCCACATAAGCAAGACACGCATTAAAAGACTCCAATCCGAGGGAATTCTTGAACCTACCGGACAGGACTCATTTGATAATTGCGAGTCTTGTTTAGCTAGCAAACTCACAAAGGACCCCTTCACTCATGTTGGTGAACGAGCCAAGGATCTGCTAGGCCTTATACACACTGATATGTGTGGCCCTTTCAGAACCATGTCTAGAAATCATGAAAGATACTCCGTTTCATTTATTGATGATTATAGTCGATATGCTTATGTCTATCTTATGAAACATAAGCATGAAATATTTGAAAAGTTCAAAGAGTTTCAAAACGAAGTAGAGAAACAACTCGATAAATCTATCAAGACACTTCGATCAGATCGAGGTGGCGAGTATCTCAGCTTAGAATTTCTTAATCATCTGAAGGAGCACGGAATTATTTCTCTGCCCACTCCTCCTGGCACACCCCAACTTAATGGCGTGAGCGAGAGGAGAAATCGAACCCTACTTAATATGGTTCGATCGATGATGTGTAGAACTAACTTGCCTCACTCCTTCTGGAGTTATACTCTTATGACCGCCGCTCGCCTTGTAAATCTGGCACCGACTAAGAAGGTGGAAAAAACCTCATATGAGATATGGCACGGGTCTAAACCCAATTTGTCTTACCTTAGAGTATGGGGATGTGATGCATATGTCACCAGCGATTCTGATGACAAGCTCGATCCCAGAGGCGAAAAAGTTGTTTTCGTCGGTTACTACAACAAAAGCGGATATTATTTCTATCATCCTGATGCAAACATTGTTTCCATCAAAAGGAAAGGACGCTTTCTCGAGGAAGATATTCTAAATCGAGGAACTGGAAATATTATTATGGATCTTGAAGAAATTCAAGAAACACAAACAACTGCTGAGGAAGTCGGAGCGTCTGATCAACAAGAAGTTGTTGCTGATGAATCAGACATAAACACAAGCGTTCGCAGAAGTAGCAGGTCTCGTAAAGAACCTAATAGATACCTATGGCATCTTGAAGCTTCTAAAGTCCTGTTAGTAGATGAGTCAAATGACGAACCTACAAACTACAAATCTGCTATCTCAGATCCTGAATCTGAGAAATGGCTTGAAGCCATGAACGACGAGATGAAATCTATGCGTGATAATCAGGTCTGGGACTTGATTGAACTACCCCCCGGTTCTCGGGCAATAGGGAGTAAATGGATTTTCAAAAGAAAAACCGACATGCATGGTAATGAACAAACCTATAAAGCACGGCTAGTTGCAAAGGGTTTCAATCAAACTCAAGGTATTAACTATGATGAAACTTTCTCACCCGTTGCTATGATCAAATCGATCAGGATACTGCTTGCCATAGCCGCGTACCATGATTACAAGATATGACAAATGGATGTCAAAACCGCTTTTCTTAATGGACATCTCTCTAAAGATGTCTATATGGTTCAGCCTGACGGTTTTGTTGATCCAAAGTATCCTAGTAGGGTCAGCGAACTGAATAAGTCCATTTATGGACTTAAACAGGCATCTCGAAGCTGGAATCTTCATTTTGATCAGAAAATCAAAGAATTTGGTTTTGTCAAGAATGAAGATGAGCCTTGTGTTTACAGAAAGGCTAGTGGGAGCACTATATCATTTCTCATCTTGTATGTGGATGATATACTGATCATTGGAAACAACATCCCTGTGCTTGACAAAGTCAAACAATGGTTAGGATCTTGTTTTGCAATGAAGGATCTTGGAGAAGCTGCTTACATTCTAGTAATCAAGATCTATAGGGATAGATCTAAGCGGCTTCTAGGTCTAAGTCAGAGTACTTACATAGACAAAATGATGACATGCTTTAGGATGGAAAACTCCAAGAAAGGAGGTGTTCCGATGACTAAAGGCACTGTGTTGAACAAATCACAATCTCCTTCCACGGACATTGAAATTAAGGAAATGGAAGCAATTCCATATGCCTCAGCGATTGGTTCTATCATGTATGCTATGTTGTGCACTAGACCGGACATCTCGTATGCTTTAAGCATGACCAGCCGTTTACAGCAAAGTCCTAGCATTGCCCATTGGACTGTAGTCAAGAACATCCTGAGGTACTTAAGAAGGACCAAAGACATGTTCTTAATATTTGGAGGAGTGAAGGAGGAGCTCATTGTACGGTGTTACACTGATGCTAGCTTTCAAACAGACCGAGATGACTCTTGCTCACAGTCGGGTTTCGTATTCACTCTTAATGGAGGAGCTGTCTCATGGAAAAGCTCCAAGCAGAGTGTAGTGGCAGATTCAACCACCGAATCTGAGTATATAGCCGCATCAGATGCTACTAAGGAAGCTGCTTGGATGAAGAAATTCATTACTGACGTCGATGTGGTTCCGAGTATTCGCCAACCAATCGAGACACTTTGTGATAACACAGGTGCTATAGCTCAAGCCAAAGAGCCCATATCTCATCACAAAGCCAAGCACATTCAAAGGAAGTTCCACTATATACGAGAAATTGTGGAACGTGGAGACCTCGTGATAAGCAAAGTAGACGCAGATCAAAACCTAGCGGACCCGTTTACTAAGGCATGGCTCAGGACAAGCATGATCTTCACAAAGATGTTATTGGTCTTAGATTTGCTAGTGATATGTTTTGATTTAGTATTTTGAATGTGCGAACATTTAAACAGTTGTACTTTTGAATTCTTTTGGTTTACTGATTTAAATGCAATTCTGAATTCTTAAAACTGTGTTTGATTTTAATACGTTTAATCCATGAATCTTGTATTCTTAATTATCCGTAGTCGGTCAGACTCGTGGGAACGTCTCTGAATTAAGACTATTCTGAACTTCGGCTCAAGGAGTTGACTCCAAACTTCACATGCCTCATTTTAAATGACGTTGGATGTAACTCGCATCAAATCATCTTCATGGATGATGTTTTGCTATTGGTATACTCAATAGTATCCTCTGACCTGAGATACGTACTAGAACTGTCGTTTACCAAGAACCATTCTTTAATCACTGTCAAACGTTGTCGCGTAACTGCCAGTCATAAAGGCTTTGATTAGGAATAGTTCTGAAGTTCAGTGGGAGTTGTATGTAGTCAATAAGGGATTCTGTACTCTTGCATTATATGTAACAGATAAGCATTGTGGCGCCCTCGTTGATTCAAACTGGTGAAGTGTAAGGCCTTACCCAAACTTACTGTGTGTTTGATTGGACCACTTTGATTCTTGATCGAGAACAACAATAATTGAACGACATATGAGAATGAACTAAATCCATGTCTCATTGATTCAATTGATGTTTTATATGGAAAGGATGTATGACAACTATTACCATAAGTCTATTGTCTTGCTTTAGTTAGCTGTTACTAACACCGAGATATTTGGTTAATGACTTTAAAGCGTCATACCTTGTTAGGGACAGCCATGTGCAGCTAGAGCGCCGCTGACTGTTTGCGTTGATTTATCGTGGATCGTCCAAGTGGGAGATTGTTGGATTTTATGGACCGACCCGATGGACAACGCGGCTGACCGAGCTATAACCCGTAAGAGTTACACCTAGGGCAACGAACATTAAATCCACTTAACCCGTTTAACCGGTAATTACGAACTGTTAGCGAGACGATATATTTTATATATATTCGTTAGACGGGAATTATTATTTATAATAGTTTATAAATAATAATTATATATCTTGTTTTAATCTTTCATTAAAACATTAAAACGGGTTCAGTCTTGTTATCTCGTATTGGACTTTACGGAAATAATTTAATTAGGTTTATAATTATTATATGTATATATAATAATAATAATCCTATATTGGTTTTTAACATAGAAGATGTAGCTAGCCGCTGATCAAAAAGAAACAATACGGATATATATCTTTAGCCACCTTTTGTTCGTTTGAGGTAGCCGCAAGAAACAAATGAAGCTTTTAACTTCTTTGTAGGAATTACAAGCCGCAATTAGCCGCCGCCGCCTTGCGCGAGCCGGTCACCCGCGCCTTCCCATCTCTCGTGTTCGGTTCGTGATCTAGCATCGTTCGTTGTACCTAGGTGTCTCAACCGGTTAATCATTAACCACTAAGGTATAATTAAACTAATCAGTAGATTAATTGTTTTTTTTGTGTTTGCGTGTTCATAACCAGATCCTGTTCGGTTTGTCAGTGCTGTTAAATAGGTTATGATTTTATTTTCTGCTGCGTATTTATTAATTAACTGAATTAATTAATTTATCTGTCAAAACCCGTTTTTACAAAAGTCAAACTGATCACCACTGAATCCCAACAGGTTTGTCAAAACCCGATTTAGTATTTTGAATGTGGGAACATTTAAATAGTTGTACTTTTGAATTCTTTTGGTTTACTGATTTAAATGCAATTCTGAATTCTTATAACTGTGTTCGATTTTAATACGTTTAATCCATAAATCTTGTTTTTTTTAATTATCCGTAGTCGGTCAGACTCGTGAGAACGTCTCTGAATTAAGACTATTCTGAACTTCGGCTCAAGGAGTTGACTCCAAACTTCACATGCCTCATTTAAAATGACGTTGGATGTAACTCGCATCAAATCATCTTCATGGATGATGTTTTGCTATTGGTATACTCATTAGTATCCTCTGACCTGAGATACGTACTAGAACTGCCGTTTACCAAGAACCATTCTTTAATCACTGTCAAACGTTGTCGCGTAACTGCCAGTCATAAAGGCTTTGATTAGGAATAGTTTTGAAGTTCAGTGGAAGTTGTATGTAGTCAATAAGGGATTCTGTACTCTTGCATTATATGTAACAGATAAGCATCGTGGCGCCCTCGTTGATTCAAACTGGTGAAGTGTAAGGCCTTACCCAAACTTACTGTGTGTTTGATTTGACCACTTTGATTCTTGATCGAGAACAATAATAATTGAACGCCATATGAGAATGAACTAAATCCATGTCTCATTGATTCAATTGATGTTTTATACGGAAAGGATGAATGACAACTATTGCCATAAGTCTATTGTCTTGCTTTAGTTAGCTGTTACTAACATCGAGATATTTGGTTAATGACTTTAAAGCTTCATACCTTGTTAGGGACAGCCATGTGCAGCTAGAGCGCCGCTGACTGCTTGCGTTGATTTATCATGGATCGTCCAAGTGGGAGATTATTGGATTTTATGGACCGACCCGATGGACAACGCGGCTGACTGAGCTATGACCCGTAAGAGTTACACCTAGGGCAATGAACATTAAATCCACTTAACCCGCTTAACCGGTAATTACGAACTGTTAGCAAGACGATATATTTTCTATATATTCGTTAGACGAGAATTATTATTTATACTAGTTTATAAATAATAATTATATATCTTGTTTTAATCTTTCATTAAAACATTAAAACGGGTTCAAACTTGTTATCTCGTATTGAATTTTGGGCCTGAAAATAATTTAATTAGGTTTATAATTATTATATGTATATATAATAATAATAATCCTATATTGGCTTTTAACCTAGAAGATGTAGCTAGCCGCTGATCAAAAAGAAACAATGCGGATATATATCTTTGGCCACCTTTTGTTCGTTTGAGGTAGCCGCAAGAAACAAAGGAAGCTTTTGACTTCTTTGTCGGAATTACAAGCCGCAATTAGCCGCCGCCTTCTTGCACGAGCCGGCCACCTGCGCCTTCCCGTCTCTCGTGTTTGGTTCGTGATCTAGCATCGTTCGTTGTACCTAGGTGTCTCAACCGGTTAATCATTAACCACTAAGGTATAATTAATCTAATCAGTAGATTAATTGTTTTTTTTTGTGTTTGCGTGTTCATAGCCAGATCCTGTTCGGTTTGTCAGTGCTGTTAAATATGTTATGATTTTATTTTCTGCTGCGTATTTATTAATTAACTGAATTAATTAATTTCTCAGTCAAAACCCGTTTTTACAAAAGTCAAACTGATCACCACTGAATCCCAACACTACAAAAAAAACACCAACATGAGGTATGGGTGTCAAAGTAAGATCTCATGGTAATCATCACACGTACTTGATAATTAATGTCATGGTTAGATTCCTCAAATGGAGATCCATCTCCTTTTTCATGAAACGACACCACCAAATGCAGTTATCACAAACAGCAACGTTCCGGGCAAAACCACCTCCACCGAAAACATGTGAATTGGTTAATCTTTTATAATCATTTTTTTAACTTTTAAACATCATAACCTCTAAAACCCAATAAAGAAATACTAATATGCTAAATAGCAGGGTCTAGCATTTTTTTTTTCTAGTTTTAAACACATGAATGATTGTTACTAAGTTTTACAGAATAGCAAGATCCTGAGAATATGATCTTCTTCTCACTAACCTGCAAATGCATCTCCGCAAAATAGGCCAGGACCTAAACTCAAACTACCCAAAGTAACAACAACAATTTATGAGGCTCGGATCAGTAAATAATTGAACAAAGAAATATAAATCCACCATGGCTGCAAATAAATCGGTTGCAACGTGATAGAAACAGTTGTTCCTTTCACATTACCATCCGAATTGCCTGGCCAAGATACAAATTTTCACAATTTTTGAATAAAAGTAATCATCACAGCCTCTTTGTTCAAACAAAATTCATTGTAAAAACCCCAAATATGTTAAAAATTATAACCCTTTTGGGGAGAAGCAGAAATCAGACAAGTGTTAAAGACGTATAGAAACAAATCGTTGGCCAACCAAAGGCATAACCAAACCCTGCAACTACCACAGCCACGACGGAGCAAGAACCAGACCACCAGCGGCTAGGGTTCAGCGACGGGGAAAACATAGCCACACAAACCCTAACGTGTGTGTAACGCAGAACCAAGATAACAAAAAGATGGTGCCAACTGAAAACCGTTAAGCAAGAAGCGGCACACGTATAAAACACCAATCACTTACCGGAATGAAGTTCCATCGAAGGAAACCAAACGCAACCGCTACCACAGCGTCACCACCAGGGCCGTCACCGAGAAATTAAGTATCCGGCTCGATATAAGAAAAATGCCCCCATTCCCCCTTCAATATGCACGTATATAAAAAAATTCAATAATACGACGATAATTGTAATTAAAATAATAGAGAAAATAAAATTACTATAGAAAAGTATCTAGTTACATACCTAAATAAGTTGGGAGGCTCTTCTAGCATTCTGCGAAACAAAGTTGTTGATCAAGTATTCACATTGCATGTTTTCTAGTATATTGGGTATTATTGGAATATTAGGTATCAACTATTAATTTGGATTGAGTATTATTGGGTATCAACTATTAATTTGGATCCGGCTTAAAACACAATTATTGGGCCTATTTTAAAACATTGAATGGTTTAAAAGATTGAATTCTAAAAACTACTTTGGGCTCAAATTTTATAATTTTTTTTAGATTTTATAAGTTATTTAAAAAAATTTGTCTCTAAACTTTATAAAATTTTTCAGATTTTATAAGTTATTTAAATTTTTTTTATAATACATATATAAATTTTTTTTTAAATTATGCCCCACTCGTAAGCATGCCCCGATGCAATGGCCAACCTGCACCTCTATGTGGGCCGACCCTGGTCACCACCATCACACCACCGCCACCTAAGATCACTACGAACAGATTCGCTAGGAGAGACAAAGAGATCGAGATAGAGAGAAAGAGCGTAATCCGGCTCGATGGTGAAGGGGGAAACCCTAATCTGGGGTGTGAAAAGGGGAAACGTAGAATAAAGCAGCAAAAAAATAGAACTTGTACCCAAATCGACATGTGTCCTAAAATTCATTTTTTTTATTAAATAGAGGATTTTTTAAAAAAATTTATCTAAATTTTACTTTATTATTTGATTGTAGAGGTGCACAAAAGAACCGGAACCGGAACCGATCCGATGGATTATCCGAAACCGGATCCGGTGAGAACCGGTTTTTTTAGAACCGGTCCGGATATTATGAGAACCGCCGGTTCCGGGACCGGTTCTGGGTTTTTTGACGGACCGGTTAAAAATCGGATTTTTTGGAACCGGTTTTTTTCGGACATTTTGGAACCGGTTCTAGCCGTTGGGGTTAAAAAAACGGCTATATAGCCGTTTTATGGCCGTTTTTTTTGTTTTTTTTTTGTTTTTAAGGATTGAAATTTAGTATAAATAGGTATTGGGTGTTTGTGTTAGTTCACCACAACATTCTAGCTCTCAAAACTCAAAAACGCTCTCAAAACGCAAAAAAACGCTCACGTTAAGCAAAAAAAAAAACGCTCTCATGGCTTCCGCTTCCGCAAGCACTCAAAATTCGGTTGGTGGTTCTACTAGCGATGTTACGGTTGTGTCAATACTTCCTTGCTCCCGAAACCAAGAAATATGGGCTTATTTCGATTTATGCGAAATGTCGTACGGCTCGCAAAAGGCTCGTTGCAAACGTTGTGGTAAACTTTTAGCTGCGGCGGGAAATAGCAGTTTAAGGAAACATATTGCTAGTCACGCAAGACACACTCAAGAAGGTGAAAATCAAACTCAAATTGGTAGGGATGGAGGAGTTTGGCAATACAATGTCGAAAGTGTTCGTGAGAGAATGGCACATTTCGTCATTCAAGAAGGCTTGCCTTTTGATCATTTTGATAATCCGCGCTTGACGAGGATGATACAAGAGACGCTTCAACCGAATTACACAAATGTAAGTCGTTCTACTTTGAGAAGAGATTGTTTAAAAATGTGGAAAAGAGCCAAAAAAGAATTAATTTTAGGTTTTGAAAAATTAAATACCGGCATTAACTTAACAACGGACGTTTGGTCCGCTCCACATGGTTTACCCGAATCGTACCTTTGCGTTACCGCACATTGGGTTCAACCGGAGTCGTGGCAAATGATGAAGCGTACGATTGCGTTTGATTATTTTGGATATCCACATACCGGTGAAAACTTATTTTATATTTTAGACTCGGTAATTCAAACTTATAAAATTCAACCGAAAATATTTTCAATATCTTTTGATAACGCTTCAAATAACACAAACGCGGTCGAAAAATTAAAAATAAAATATGAACCGCCTTGTAACGGTGTTTTTTTTCATAGTCGATGTGTTGCACACATCATTAACTTGGTTGTGCAAGACGGTCTAAACGTCCAAGAAATAAGAGACGTAAAAGAAAATTTTAAAGTGATGTTACGTGAAGTTTTTAGCACAAGCAAAAAAAGATATATAAACTATAGAAACTTGTGTCAACAAACGGATTCCATCTTTTTAGGTCCGAATTGGGACGTACCTACTAGATGGAACTCGACTTGGAAAATGTTTGAATCGGCCTTAAGGCAAAGAATTACTTTAAAACATTTCCATGATGAACTTGTGCAAAAGAAACGTTGTTTACAAAAATTTGATAATATAAGTTGGGATATGATCGAGAAACTAACTAATTTGCTTGAGGTTTTAAAAATGCAACTACATGTTTATCGGGAGTTTATTATCCCACGTCTTCGCTAATACTTCAACAATTATACTTAATATGTAATAAATTAAAAGAGTTTGAATATCACGGCACTATTTTTGAAAAAATGGTGAAACCTATGAAAGCTAAATTTAAAAAATATTTTTCAGAAAAATAGAGGATTTTTAAAAAATGAAAACTCAGAAAAATAGAGGATCTTTTAAACTCAATTATCATAAAATATCTAGGTGTTGTCGTTCAAAAAAAATTGAATGTTTCATGTTTAGTGTATAAATTTGTTGACATGTTTTTTAAATTTTAGGAATATGGAAAGATTTTATGAAAGAAAACTATATTGGGTCGGATTCAAAAAATGAAAACCCGAAAAAAGTAACTATAGGGATATTATATTTTTATTATTTATTTAAATGAGGAATGACGTATTTTTATTATGTATTTGAAATTTGATTTGGTTCTAATCTTTCTATTATGTGACCCGCCCCTAACTAACCTAAAAAATCTAAAATCTAACGATATACAACTGATAACGAAAATTTCCGACATCAACGGAAAAGGGTTGTGGGTTTGTTAGTGAAGTAAACAAACTTCTCGATTCATGAATGATTTACTAAATATTCTATTAGTTTAATTGCCTGGTGGTAACTTTTTGGATTATGGAATGATTTATTTACCTTTCCTACAAGTTCAAATAAAACTCACTTTATAGTTTATAGAGCAAAGATTGGAGATAGGCCTGTTAGTTTGTTGGTTGCAAATATGTTCCGGGCCGGCCGTGAAAGTGTAGCCGTGTAGGTTTAACAGTAAGCCGATTTGGAATCTTGGCCCAATTTTATGTTGATTGGGCTTACAATGGACATAGTCACATACTCACATCACATACCATTAACCTTTTTATTGTTTTTTCGCCCAAATTTGTTCTTCTGAATATTATTTCCATTGGGCCTTTCAATCACTAAATATAAGAAACTCGAGTATCACAGTTCGAGGTAGAGGTGCACAAAAGGCGGTTTTTGAACCGAACCGGTTTCGAACCGGCCCGAACCGGTTTGGTCAACGCAAACACTAAACCGGTTTTGACCCAAACCGGTTCGGGTTAAACCGGTTTTGCAAGTATAAAATGTCGAACCTATTGAACCGGTTCAGGTCGGTTCTGGACCGGTTCGGGTTGGTGAACCGGTTTAAACCGGTTTTTTTTATAAAAAAATTTTTTTAAAATAAATTAAAAAATATTACAACATTACAATACGAGAAAAAGAAAAACATATAGTTCAACGTTTATTCATATTGTAGGGGTTCGGAAATCACAAAACATTACAATATTAAACATTACAATACGAGAAAAAAATATATATATTTTTATTTTTTGGAGTTTTTTTGTTTAATATTAGCCGTCATTCTCGGAGTTACTAGTGGATCCTCGTAGTCTATCATCTTCGGCGAGTTCTTCATTTGTAAGTGGGCTCGCCAATCCTTGGTTAACCTCAGATTCGTGTATGAGTTCTTCAACTTCAATTTCTTCTTCAAGCGAAGCCCTATCTTGTCTCCTATCAACCGCATCCAAATGGTCTTTCAAGCAAATGCACATTTCCATTGCCGCGGGAGTGAGTCTAGTTCTTCGAATAGATAAAACCCTGCCACTAAGAGAAAAAACGGATTCCGAAGCTACCGTGGAAGCTTGGACGGTTAGTAAATCACGGGCCATGGCGGAAAGGACCGGAAAAGTAGATTCGTTTCCTTTCCACCAAGCCAAAATATCAAAGTCCTCAAAAACATCCGGACTCATAAATGATAAAAAGTTTGTTCCCGTATACCTTCCGAGTTCGCTACTCGGGATGGACCCTCTAGCCCGTTTAGTAAATTCATTTCTCATTTCGTTATACAAATTTAAGTTCACATTCCTCGAGCTGCTACTTGATGCGCCCGCGCCCATCGTATCATGTGGGTTTGTGTTGTACCATATTTATGTAAATAAATATCAAACAAATCTTGCAAACATTTGTTAAAATAAGTTTTTGTTACGGTTGAAAAATGAATATCTTCGGAATTCAAATCCAAATCGTAATTTGTTACACATTAGAAATATTTGTTTAAGAGCCAAGGGACTTGTGGGGTAATAAACCCCGGATAAAAAAGTAGTGGCGGTTTTGAAAACTTCGAGCAATTCGGTTAAATTTTCAGAAATGTCCCAACTCGTAGACGGAAAACTTTGAATTTTACGACGCGGTTTTGAGGAAAGCATATCATGAAAAATTGATAAAGTATCTTTTTGACGTATAGCACTATGAAACATTTTATAAGTTGAATTCCATCTTGTTGGGAGGTCCCAATTGGGACCTAAGCAAATCAAACCCGTATCGTTACATAATCTAATATATTCATGGTATCTTTTTTTACTACTACTAAAAACGTCTTTAAGCATGACTCGAAATGCATTACTTATTTCAATAACGGGTTCAACCCCAAGCCCGTCTTGCACGGCTAAGTTGATGATGTGTGCAATACATCGATTATGGAAAAAAGCGCCGTTGCAAATCGGATTATATTTTAATATTAATTTTTGAACCGCATTTGTATTATTTGAGGCATTATCAAAAGATATTGAAAATAATTTATTTTGTAATTTAAAATCGGTTATCACATCATCTAAAATGTGAAATAAATTTTGACCCGTGTGCGGATATTCAAACATATCAAACGCGATTGTACGTTTCATCATTTGCCACGTATTGGGATCAACCCAATGAGCGGTAACGCAAATATATGAGTCGGGAATACCATGTGGAGCCGACCAAACGTCGGTGGTTAAGTTCACACCGGTTTCCAATTTTTCAAAACCTAAAATTAATTCTTTTTTTGCTTTTTTCCACATTTTTAGACAATCACGTCTAAGAGTACTACGACTTACTTGATGATAACGTGGTTGAAGAGCTTCTTGAATCATCCTCGTCGTGAGCGGGTTGTCGAAATGGTTGAACGGCAAACCTCTTTGAATAACTAATTTCGCCATTCTATCTCGAACAATATTTGGATCGAAGTTCCAAATTCCACCCTCGCTTGTCATAGATGCTTGACCCTCACCTGGAATATTCTTCAAACTCTGACACGATTTTTCCAGATGAGTTTTTAGAGTAGAATTTGATTCCTTTTTAAAAAAACCACCACATTTTTTGCAACGAGCACGTTCCAACCCGTTAGACAACTCACATAGATCGTAGTTTGACCAAATTGCGGGGTTCCTCGTTGTTGGTATTATTTTCACAACGCTAACTTCGTTAGAGGAAACACCATAACTTGAAGAACCTGCCATTGCGTTTTTTGAAATTTTTTGAGCGTTTTTTGAGCGTTTGAGAAGTGTGATTTAACCAAAACACCCACTACCTATTTATAATGTGTTTGGGGGTTAAAATGGGTCAAAAAACGGTCAAACAACGGTCAAAAATTGGTCCCAACGGCTATATAGCCGTTTCCAACGGCTATTTTTTTTTTTTTTACCGTTAAACCGGTTCAAACCGGTTTACCAAACCGGTTTCTCAAACCGGTTCACAAAAAACCGGTTTTAAACCGCTCGTCGCACAAATAGGTTAAACCGGTTGTAAACTGGCGGTTCGTATCGGTTTGAAACCGGTTCACACAAAACCGGTTATGGGGCGGTTCGGGTTCCGGTTCGGAACCGGTTTGGATTTCCAAACCGGTTTTTTTTGTGCACCTCTAGTTCGAGGTGCACAAAAAAAACCGGTTTGGAAATCCAAACCGGTTCAGAACCGAAACCCGAACCGCCCTAGAACCGGTTTTTGGTGATCCGGTTTCAAACCGGTAGGAACCGCCGGTTTAACTCTTTTGCACGACAAGTGGTTTACAACCGGTTTTTTGTGAATTGGTTTGACGAACCGGTTTGGTAAACCGGTTTAACGGTAATATTTCGAAAATAGCCGTTGGAAAACGGCTATATAGCCGTTAGAACCAATTTTTGACCGTTTTTTTGACCCATTTTAACCCCCAAACGCATTATAAATAGGTAGGGGGTGTTTTGGTTAAATCACACTTCTCAAACCCGCTCTCTACACTCTCGTTTGTAAAAAAAACGCTCGAAAACGCTCAAAAAACGCTATGGCAGGTTCTTCAAGTTTTGGTGTTTCCTCTTCCGAAGTTAGCGTTGTGAAAATCATACCAACAACGAGGAATCCCGCAATTTGGTCAAACTACGATCTATGTGAGATGTCTAACGGGTTGGAACGTGCTCGTTGCAAAAATTGTGGTGGGTTTTTTAAAAAAGAATCAAACTCAACTCTAAAAACTCATATGGAAAAATCTTGCCCGAGTTTGAAGAAAATTCCGGGTGAGGGTCAAGCATCTATGACAAGCGATGGTGGAATTTGGAACTTCGATCCAAATATTGTTCGAGATAGAATGGCGAAATTAGTTATTCAAAGAGGTTTGCCGTTCAACCACTTCGACAACCCGCTCACGACGAGGATGATTCAAGAAGCCCTTCAACCACGTTATCATCAAGTAAGTCGTAGTACTCTTAGACGTGATTGTCTAAAAATGTGGAAAAAAGCAAAATAATAATTAATTTTAGGTTTTGAAAAATTGGAAACCAGTGTGAACTTAACCACCGACGTTTGGTCGGCTCCACATGGTATTCCCGACTCATATATTTGCGTTACCGCTCATTGGGTTGATCCCAATACGTGGCAAATGATGAAACGTACAATCGCGTTTGAAATGTTTGAATATCCGCACACGGGTCAAACTTTATTTCACATTTTAGATGGTGTGATAACCGATTTTAAATTACAAAATAAATTATTTTCAATATCTTTTGATAATGCCTCAAATAATACAAATGCGGTTCAAAAATTAATATTAAAATATAATCCGATTTGCAGCAAACTTTTTTCCATAGTCGATGTATTGCACACATTGTCAACTTAGCCGTGCAAGACGGGCTTGCGGTTGAACCCGTTATTGAATTAAGTAATGCATTTCGAGTCATGCTTAAAGACGTTTTTAGTAGTAGTAAAAAAAGATACCATGAATATATTAGATTATGTAACGATACGGGTTTGATTTGCTTAGGTCCCAATTGGGACCTCCCAACAAGATGGAATTCAACTTATAAAATGTTTCATAGTGCTATACGACAAAAAGATACTTTATCAATTTTTCATGATATGCTTTCCTCAAAACCTCGTCGTAAAATTCAAAGTTTTCCGTCTACGAGTTGGGACATTCTTGAAAATATAACCGAATTGCTCGAAGTTTTCAAAACCGCCACTACTTTTTTATCCGGGGTTTATTACCCCACAAGTCCCTTGGCTCTTAAATAAATATTTCTAATGTGTAACAAATTAGCCGAACTTGAAAATAAAAATACTCTTTTTATAAGAATGATAAAACCGATGAAAGAAAAATTTGTTAAATATTTTAAAGAAATGCCTCCGGTTATAACTTGTGCCGCCGCATTAAACCCTACAATTAATGTTTACGGTGTTGAAACCTTTGATTGATAAAATAACTTACGATTTGGATTTGAATGATGAAGATATTCATTTTTCAACCGTAACAAAAACTTATTTTAACAAATGTTTGCAAGATTTGTTTGATATTTATTTACATAAATATGGTACAACACAAACCCCACATGATACGATGGGCGCGGGCGCATCAAGTAGTAGCTCGAGGAATGTGAACTTAAATTTGTATAACGAAATGAGAAATGAATTTACTAAACGGGCTAGAGGATCCACCCCGAGTAGCGAACTCGGAAGGTATACGGGAACAAACTTTTTATCATTTATAAGTCCGGATGTTTTTGAGGACTTTGATATTTTGGCGTGGTGGAAAGGAAACGAATCTACTTTTCCGGTCCTTTCCGCCATGGCCCGTGATTTACTAACCGTCCAAGCTTCCACGGTAGCTTCGGAATCCGTTTTTTCTCTTAGTGGCAGGGTTTTATCTATTCGAAGAACTAGACTCACTCCCGCGGCAATGGAAATGTGCATTTGCTTGAAAGACCATTTGGATGCGGTAGATAGGAGACAAGATAGGAGTTCGCTTGAAGACGAAATTGAAGTTGAAGAATTCATACACGAATCTGAGGTCAACCAAGGATTGGCGAGCCCACTTACAAATGAAGAACTCGCCGAAGATGATAGACTATGAGGATCCACTAGTAACTCCGAGAATGACGGCGAAAATTAAACAAAAAAACTCCAAAAAAAAATATTATTTTTTTTGTCGAATTGTAATGTTTTGTGATTTCCGAACTCCTACAATATGAATAAACGTTGAACTTTATGTTTTTATTTGTTAAATATTTATTTTTAATTTTTTTTTTATTTAACGGTTCACCAACCCGAACCGGTCCAGAACCGAACTGAACCGGTTCAACAGGTTCGAGATTTTATATATGATAAACCGGTTTAACCCGAACCGGTTTTAGTCAAAACCGGTTTAACAATTGCGTTGACCAAACCGGTTCGGGCCGGTTTGGAACCGGTTCGGTTCAAAAACCCGGTTTGTGCACCTCTAATCACAGTCTCTAAATAAATAAATATTAAATAGTTAGTAATAACGGGAAAAAATTACGGAGATATTTGAGAAAGAAAATATTATTAAAAAAGATATTAAATAGTTAAAAAAAATATATTAAATAGTTGGATAAAGAAACTATTAAGCAAGGAAATATTAAATAGTTGAGATAAATAAGCGGAAAAAAGAATTTTGAGCTTATAAAATTGTAACACGTGACACAGCCAATGACTTATTTTACTTCTACTGGTTCTTGCCACTTTTAGTCCAAACGTTTTGAACATGTCTGATAGATAGGTCAACTGTTGAATATATAAATGACGTGTGAAAACAAGTAACAGATACAATATAACATATATTTTATCTCAAGGATTGAATCGATAAACACAAACACATAATTATGGTGAATAACTCTCATACGTTTATTACTCAGAAAATATCTCTAAAAAATTGAATACATACCTAATCATCACTCGGTTTATATAGACTCGCCCTAACTTGTTAGCCGGCTAAAACATTACCATATATAATAAAACCCTAATCGCAACCCCTTAAACCCATTAACACGCTTAATGAATTCTATGAGTCCATTGGGTTAGGCCCTCCACCTACTTGTGTTGGGCCTCTTTAGCCGTAA
Organism: Smallanthus sonchifolius; assembly: GCA_023525975.1. Lineage (NCBI taxonomy): Eukaryota > Viridiplantae > Streptophyta > Magnoliopsida > Asterales > Asteraceae > Smallanthus > Smallanthus sonchifolius. The sequence goes on along the minus strand of CM042021.1, from coordinate 93,731,353 downwards.
ATTATTTTTTCCTTCGAAATCTAAATTGTATGAATACTCATAAGAGTTAAGACGGCATAATTATTAAAAGTTCGTTTGAAGCGAAATGAAAAAAAAATAATGAATAAAAAATTGTGATGAAAAGATTAAAAGTAAAAGTGAAAGGTAGTCGTATGTTACCAATTTCTAGCGACATAAAAATTTGCGACACCACCTCATTAGTTGCAATTTACGTTTCTGTTTTAAAAATACATGAACGACATCACTATTTTTGTTGCCAATTTCTAGCGACATAAAAATTCTTGTCGCTGCTTCGATGGTTTTGAGATGTTCACATTATGTCACTATTGTTGTCGCTGATTGCATATTGTCGTTGCTAGTAACCCCACTTTATTCGCGACTCATTAGGTTGCATAAGCATTTTTCTTTAGCAAAAGAGAAACTTTGAAGATCCTTAATCTCCCTATTCTAATAAAGCAATAATTTTTTTTTTTGCTAATTGTCAGTTTCTTAGACATCTTTTGCCACTTGTCATTTTCTTTACTTTCAACCCAATTCATTTAACCCGCTATATATTTCACGCGGATCCTCTATCGACCCAAACCCGATTTCAAATTTCAATCATGTTCTTTGAATAGCTACGTGTAAGAAGTATATGACAAATAATACGTGTAAGAAGTGTACACAAAAATGAAATTCCGTTTTGTTTTTATTTTGTATTGTAATTAATATCAAATATGTGCACCAATAAAAATGCATGGTTTGGATGATTTTAAAATTCATTGGTTATTGACAACTTAACGTGGTCAATTTGTATAATGAATCCATCACAAACGACAATGCATGGACCATGAGGAAGATAAATATTAATATTTTGGTATTTTTTTATTGTCTTTTAGCCTAAAAATAAGCAAAGTCGATGTCATGATCGATTGCATTGCATGCACTATGAAAATGAAAATGTACAAATAATTAATTTACAAATGCGCTACTCCATTTCTGCTTGTAGCTTTCCGATGGATTTTCGTGGTTTGAAACTTTTATTTTTTAATATTTTTATATGTACATAAATTTTAAGATGTACCTTTTAGTATCAATTTTATATTGATTACAAATCTTTGTTTTTTAGTATCTTTTACGACCAAGACATAAGTTCGACAAAACTAATGATAAAATTACTAAAAATATCAAAAAAGTTACTGATATAAGAAACTTAGGGCCGTCACTGAGATATCAAAAGTCATGTGTGACTAGTAAAAACAGACCCCTAATATATATGTATGTATATATATATATATATATATATATATATACTAGGTTATGGACCCGTGTAATACACGTTGTTGTATAATAGAAAACTGAAATTTCAATAATATGTAAACAAATTTACAATAATGCGTATAATAGAAATTACAATTTGGTTCCATCCAGTTGTAAATGAGTATAGACGGCCAAACAGAGTCGTCTTGACTTTCCAAGAATGTCCTTTGTTGACAACAATTGTAAAATCCGTTAATTTTCTTACCAAAGTTTTCTTTGACAAATTTAGAAGGTAAAATCTGAAAAATGTAACAAAGTAAGCATATTAATGAAACAAACAATAATAGAATTAAAAATCAAGAAAGTAGGTAAATACCAGATGGTTTTTGGATGGATGCAGCAGTACATTGTAGAATGATTGACCAACTTAAAGCTCGTTATCAAAATGAAAAGCATAGAGAAAAAAATGGAGTTTTCAATAGGGGGTAAACACAAGTATATCCCTAATCTGTAACCCCATATCTTCAACCACTTTTCTCCATCTCTCCCTGAATGACATTTCACCATTGTTATTTCTGATTTTAACAATCCATGTGTTACTACCCCCAGCATTTATTACCACAGGGTCATTTGTGGTAAAATCGGCATTTTATATTAAATTGTATTCTTAAATAAAACAAACATATTAATATTAAAACTAAAATATATTATTTGTAGAGAAGATTGATACCAATTTGGATGAAGGCTGGTAACGCAAAGATGAAGACATTTCAAAAAAGTTCCAAATAAATCTGTATAAATAAAAAGTAAAAAGAAACATAATTTTTAAATAAAAAACAATGTCTTGCGAAATAAGAACTGATTGGGAACCAACAGACCACATCAGAGAGCGGAGCCATCGTGCTGCAAATTAACAATTCAAACATCCACTTAATACTGTCACTACAAAGCCATACGAAAATGACAAATCCAAACTTGAAAAAATGAAGCAATAAACATACTGCAGATGTAAATCGAAAATATGCTACTGTTATTAAGTTTTCTGAATTAAATATAAATATGTTATGTTCTTTATTATACTTGTTGGAATTGGAAATAACCTAACATATAGGCGTAAACAAATTAGTTAAGTAATATACCTTAACCTGTAGACGAATCAAAGAAGAGGAGACCGTAAGACGCAGTAACTAAACAGGTGAAGGGAAAACAGTTTCAGTCATAATGCAATATATGAAGAATAAGGTTTGCAGCATGGCCAAATAATTTTTACAAACATCATAACTTCTCGTATTCGTTTCTAAATGCAAACGACAATAAAGTAAGTGTACGGAAAAAAGGAAGGCGGCGTATTTCATTATCTAAACATATAAATTGACAGAAGCTGTCCATGTTGATTTGAAAATGTTAAATATTATCATTATTATTATGTCCAGAATGCTACTATTCATTATCTAAACATATAAATTGACAGACGCTCAGTGTTGTAAAAATCGGGCCTAGGCGGCCATTTAACTTGTAATTTTGAGCTAGGCGGACCATTAATCGGAATCGGGCCTAGGCGGCTAGATTCCGGCAAAAACCTAAAATTTTCGGCCAAATTCCGGCGAAAGCCTTGGATTTTCCGGAAAAACCTTGGATTTTCCAGCCAACCCCTTCAATTCCAGCCAAATATGTGTATAAATATTTAAAAATGAACATTTTTATAAAAATTACTTATAAAAATGTGTGTATATATATAAAAAACTAAAAATTACATATAAAAATTCCAATCCGATTAATCCCGCCTAGGCCTAGGCCCCACCCCACCGCCCGACTTCTTGCTATTTTTCCAACCATGCACACTTGCAACTAAAAACTATTTACAGAACAAAAGTTATGAACACTATATATTTGTGCTAGTTTATGTTTTCCAGTCGAACACTTGAAAATCATCAATTCCTTGGAATACCACTGCCATTTTACCATTATTTTAATTTCTTTTTCGCATACACAAAATTATTTTCTCATCAAAATATCTTAGAACATGAATACTACACAACTTGTACATATATAAAATATCAATTCCTTTGGAATAGCACTGGCATTCTCATGTACTTTCAATGAGAACCAATGTCGCTACCAGCAAAGCTTGTAGAAGAACCAAAAATGGTGGCGTAAAGATAAGAATTTGTATGCATATAGAAATAAAAAAATGTCAAAAACATTTTATTGCATGGTATTCATAGTTGTCAATAGCGAATAGCGGTAAATAGCGACAAGCTACCTATATGTTATGTAGCGAATAGCGGTAAATAGCGCCCGCTATTTCATGTTTAGCGATACACTAGTAGAAAATTTCAGAATACATTTAGTCGACTATTTGTGCAATTATAATCAACAAAAAGACATTCACTCCACCAAAATAGCTAAAATACATTATCACTATATTAAAAAACACCCTATCGCTAATTTATATTAAAAAAAACAAAAAAATAAACAAAAAACGCTATTTGCTCGCTATATAGTTGCTATTTGGAAATAGCGGTCATCTGCCGATTCGCTAGGTAGCGCGCTATAGCGCCCGCTACCAGCGCTATTGACAACTATGATGGTATCAAAAACAGATCGAACTAAACACTGATGAATTTTGCTTGACCAATTCATTTTTTTTATTGAACTCTTAAGTCAAATGACACCCTGCAGACCCAAAACCAAATAGGAAAAGAAATTGACAGGCTAAGTTGAACAACAGATAATTAATTTACCAACAATGATTGACTTTAAATAAGAGGACAACAACGAAACCAAGGAAACGAAAGAATTAACACATAAGAGACCTATTGCGATCGAAGGAAAAGGAAGCCGCCGTACGAATAGCTAATCAACGAACAACGAATAGGGGATTAAACAACTACAATCAGAATCAAAACAACAAATTAATCGGGGAAAAAAAATAAGAAACCCTAAACAGTTGAAAATCATAACAAATCGACTAAACCTAATCAAAGATTAGGTTTAGTCGATTTAGGGGAATGAAAAACGATTACGGTTTGATATCACATACCTGTTGAGATCGAAGGAAGAAGAAGCCATCGTATGAAGAAGAATGTACGAAGCGGAAGCCGTCAATTAGAGAATTTGGAGAAGAAGAACGATGTAGCTGTTGAATTAGGTTTTAGGTATTACGCCTTTTGTTAGATCCGGGAAAAAGATGATGGGTGGGGTTATGGCCCGCGAATTTTCTTAAGTGGGTTAGGAGATGTTATTGGCGGGAAAGTTAGTGTGAGGGGTTTATTAAGTTAAAGGTATAGAGGGTATGATTTCTCTAAAAAGTGTAATTTGGTTAAGAAGTAATCTTATCCATTTAATTGGATGATTAATGGTAAAAATTTATGTGTAGGAAAAATAAGGGGTGGGGGGACATTCTTGTAAACCCACAATTGTTAATTTTTTTTAAATTCCCTCACTTTTTTTAAACGTATATAACTTTTTATACGACCTTATTTTAAAAAAAAATTACACCATAAAATCGAGCGTTTTTTACCTTTAATTCGAGTATAGTATTGCTATATTTTTTTGTAAAAACAAAATAGACATTTAATGAAATTGTGATACTTTACGTAAATGTGCTGGTTTCTAGTAAACAACACAATTAACTGTGCTGCATTGTAAAACAGCACAATTAACTGTACTGATTTATCATAAAACAACATAAATATAACAATTACTTGTGCTGTTTTACTATAAAACAACACCAAAACAACACAGTTAATTGTGTAACTTGCTCTTCTTAGCTAACCAAGCACAAACAAAATCAGCACAACAAAACTAGTATATCAAACCAGCACAAAACAATATTTTGATGCATAAGCTTTTTGTTACCTACAACTGAACAGTTTTGTTGGTGTATAGATGCTTTAAATTTTTATTTTTAAAGAATGCTACCAAATTAGACACATAATAATTGACTAAAAGTAGAACAAATTAAAGAAACCAGCACATTTATGTAATTGTGCTGTTTTACCATAAACCAACAAATTTTTAATATGCTAAATTGTGTTGTTTTACCAGAAACCATCATATTTACGTAAAGTAGCACAATTTCATTAAGTTACGATTTTTTTTTTACAAAAAAATATAGCAATACTATAATCAAATTAAAGATAAAAAAACGTTCGATTTTATGATGTGATTTTTTTTTTAAATAATGTCCTATGAAAATTTATGAACGTTTAAAAAAAGTGGGGGAAGTTGAAAAAAGTCAACAAAAGTGACTATTACTTAAATACCCTTCTACCCCTTATTTTTCCTACAATTAAATCTATACATTTGATCATCCAATTGAATGAATGAGATTGCTTCTTAGGCTTTTTAGCCAAATTGCACTTCTTATTTGAACCTCCCATTATATATATATTCATTAAAAAGCTATTAATTGTTATAACAATAAACATAACAAAATACTGTAGCAGATGATCTATTTTACATATTAAATGAATCGTAAGACTCTCTTAACATTTTTGGAAGAAAATTTGTTGATCAAGTATTCATAACCCATACTCTCTAAATAATTGTTCTCAATATCCTTACCATTCCATTAAGTATTTCCCGTGACATTGTAGAACGTGAGTATACTTTAACAAGTTGAATTTTGAAAAGATATTGATGTCACCATTACTGGAATAGTCAACAAGACTCTATATGCAATTAATACATTAGGAAAAGAATTGAATTGTTTCAAATATTTAAAAACATCAGTAGGCTTTTTTATATATGGAACAATCTTCGATCACCAATCACAATCAATCTAGGTTTTTTTATTTATCGACAGTGACTATCGTGATTTTCTTTTACGTATCGACTATTGACTATGAAACTGTCACACCCCGCTAAAGCGGAAACACGAGGCGCAACTGATAAGGAACCATAACAACATTGCTTATATAGAAATACTTAATTACTTTCATAACATTACCAAAATACGACTACAACGTTTAAAGCCTAGAGGCGGCTACATAATTGTATCAAAATACAAATTTAACAAGGCAATAAAAAGACAACAACAAAATTCTTCAATTAAAATCCCTAGCAAGGTTTCTATCATGCTTGCTCATTTCCTGAAAAACATGCTTGAAAACGTCAACTAAAAATAGTTGGTGAGCTCGCAGGTTTGAGACACAAATATATAATTGCATATTTTACACACAAACATGATATAACTATAATGAGCCCACAACCAAACCTCGACTTCCTTGTTCGCCCCTACAGATGTCTTGTCACGAAACATCTAAGATGAAATGGATAATATACATTCACAAGACATGATAGTTAAAGTTGGCGCGACCAACCATGAATGGGGGTGTCAACCCAAATATATCTATTTATATATTCCAAGGCTTAATTCCAAGCTAAATAGTGGTATAAAATAAAGGGACTTTAGTGATAATATACTTAACTCATGTAAAATTATTCCTAAATATTGACACATGAGTAATATAAATGATAAAAACATGCTTTTCCCTCAAAATAATAAGTAAAAAGGGGTCGCGAGAACTCACTGATTGGTAGTCTGAAGCTACGTCAATTTCAACAAAATATGTGCACGAAAAGTTGCAACCAGATGATCCTACTTGAGTCCTACGATGTAGTTGAATGCTATTGAGGACTACAGAACAATCCTAATCTGTTATGCATGTTTGGACTCGTAATTTCTAGTACGAGAGACAATGGTGATGAATTGTTTGTTTACTAAAAGATTTTGAAACTTCAAATGTTTAAGAAAATATTTGTCAAACACTTGTTAGATGATTAAGTTTAGGTTGGAGGGATTAGAATAAAGTGAAAGCTTACACATGCGTTAAAATACCATTTATATTGTTAAAAACATGTTTTGAAATCGCGTAATCCGTATAAGTGATTAGGACTTTCAAAGGACCAGACTTTGGTAATTTGTAACTTTATAGTTAAAAGTTTTAAAAGTTGGGTTTATAAAGTTTTGAACTCTTTTAAGAAGCTGAAACAAACTTAACTTTAAAATGAGTCGGTTTACAACGGTTTTTGGAGTATTAAACTCAATAAAAATAATACGGTCATGCCTTATGATAAAATAGTATTATGATGACTCGTCTTACCTTATATTAAGTATAAGAAGAATTTCAAAAGTTGGTCGAGTTAGGAGTTAGCGTTTAAAGACGTTTTTACCATCTAATTAGGTCGTAAAACATTAAAATAAGTCATAATTTAGAAAGTATATATAACATCCCAAAAATAACAAGAAAGAATAAAACGAAAGACGACACGTCCATGAAAAACGAGGTCGGGGTTTAATCAAAGGAGAAGTAAAAGAGAAGGGACTGGGCTTGGCTTGGCTCCATATGCCGATGTAGCCCATGTATATAAAGGCCTGATTCAACATCTTCTTCCTCATTCCACCAATTTCACAAACCCTAGAGAGAGAAAGATTGAATTCCTAGAGAGAGAAAGCTTGAGGGACAACATCCAAGCTCTGATTTCTGCTCCATCTTGTTTCTCCAACATTATTGATCGTTTCTACATGAAGAATCACGAGTTTTGAGGTAAGGATCGGCCTCAGATCTGAGTTTTTCTTCAAAAATGGGTTTTAGGGTTTATGGGGTTTTTAAACTAAAAGGTGAAATCTTTACGCATGAAATATGGTATTAAGCTCAGATCTAGTCAAGGTTTTGGATCAAAATCAGACCTGGAAATGATTAGTGTTCTTGAGCCGACTCTCAAGAGTCAGCACCTGAAATATGCGGACTCTAAGCAAGGAAGATGAAGAGGAGAGTCGGCCATGGAGAGAATCGACCCTCAGAAAATTGACTCCTGAGAGTTGGCCCTCTAATGAACACGCTAAGAATTGGCTCCCTAGCACAACGCGAAGTCCTGACACACAAGTTCAGGCGACACTTATGAGTGTGGCTGACGGCTCTCCCATCCGACTCTTAGGTGTGCCTGCCGATACTCTTGGCCGACACTCGAGTGTTGCTGGCATTTGTCTCAACCGACTCTCAAGAGTCGCTAGTAACGTTTCTGGCCGACTCTCGTACAAATGATAGAATCCGCACTTCGAATTAGGTGCAGATCGGTATACGCTGAAACAATAGATAACGCATCGACTTCGGGTTGAGTATCGATAGACTGGTGAGTTCTAGAGCCCTTTTTTTAATACTTTAAACTATATTTTTGGGTTGGTGTGCATACTTGCGAAATGATGTTTACGAAATGATGTTCACGAAACGATATTTACGAAATGATGTTTATGAAATGTTTTGCCAAATGAAGTTTACGAAAGGTTTATGAATGAAATGATGTTTTGTTTAATAAAACATATGAATGCTTTAACTAAGACGAGGTAAAGGATTTATGAAAGTCACAAATGAAAGAATCTGCCACGAGTTCCTACATGAGCTAGGGTATGTATGTATGTATGGGCCTTACCCTTACAGGGGGGCCTTGTGGCTGGCTAACGGTTGTACAACTGGATGATGATAGGGTGACGACGGTCACCCATGGGATTACCGGGATCCCGATGGAAGGTACTACTCCCCGCGAGGGAACAATGCCTAAGGTACTGGTTGGTGTCGAAGGGCTTTGAGGTATCGGGCCCTAGGTTTCTCTTCCCAAAGGACATGTATGGTGTTAAGGGCCTAGTGGTGGCATGCCTCAGGGTTTCTTCGCCAACCCACGATGTATGGAATTGACAATTACGAGAAGGCGCCTATTTGGTTCATGTTGACTTATGTTACGATGTTATGTTACGATGTTACGTCATGAGGTTATGTTATGTTATAGCATGTTTTACGTATGTTTTTGTTAAATAAATGTATGTTACGTTTTTGGCAAAATGTTTATGATAAGTGATGTTTACTGGACGGTATATAAAACCTAACTATAAAACCTAACCTAGACACTCTAGCTTTAAATTTATAAATCTAGACTCAACCTAATACTAGACCACATAACCGACAAGTGTACCGACCAATGTAGCAAAGTCTAATGAAGTCCAGATATCGAACCCACGAGACACTAGAGACAACTCTATCTAGACTCTGACTCAACTAACTAAACTCAAATGTATTGGGGGGGGGGGGGGATTTGTGTAACTGAGATTTAACTAATGGAACTCTCTAACTAACGACAACAAATATAAAGCAAGAAACTTTAGACAACTAACAAATAGGGAAAGCACTACCTAGACTCTGAATCCTATGCATGTTGTCACACCCCAACAAATATAAAGCAAGAAACATGTAGACTGTTCATGAGCACAAGGTTGACTAAATTGTAATATATTAAACATCAATTTCATTTCAAATAATCCAAACACAACCAAATCCAAGAAAGAACATAGTTGAAATACATAAAATCCTTTATTCAAATTAACTAAGTCCCAAAGCCTATGTGAAGCAAATCTTGATCAAATCATTCATTAGTACCTGAAACATGAATAAAATAAGGTCAACTAAAAAGTTGGTGAGCATAAACAAGTTTGTATATAGATAGCATATAGTTTGTAAATAAACAAATCCTTACATATCATGATAAAATAAGGCATTTATGGGGAGCCGCTATTGTGTAACCAAGTACAATCAAACCTTTGTAACTAGCATGCAAAAATTGTGTTGTCGGTAACAATCACCCTACCTGGGTGGGTTTGTCAGACTCAATAGATCTATCATTGTATACCGTCGGCTTGCACTGAGTTAATGATTGCACTTGCACTATGCACAAAAAGTATGTAAATGTTGTTTGCACTAATAGTGTTCAAGCATAAGGCACAAATTGCACACATGATCATAATGTTTGAATTGTAATAATTGTAAATAGTTTGAATGTAATCATGTTTCACCCCAAAGATGTAATATGAAAAAGGGGCTATGTAAACTCACTTGATTTGAAGGCGTAGCTAACACGAGATACTAGATAGAAACGGGGTCCTCGTAAGGCACAACGTTAACCTAGAGTGTAATATGTATTGAATCAATAGTGTGCACAATAGTCTATGTCTAAGTCTAAGGTTAAATTGGATGTGTGTATAAGGAATTTGAGGTTGTAGGTGTTAGTGATTTGTACTTGAATGGTGTTGTATAAAATTTGAGTTCGGAATAACTAAATAATAAAATAATAAAATTATTATTTGTTACCTAGTTATAAAAATAATGTAAGTATTAGGGGTAATTAAGTATAACCTAAACAAATAGTTTTTGTTTAAAGGTAAATTAAATAAATAATTGTAATCTTATTTATTTATTTATTTATAAAATACGTAACTTAGTCATTTAGTTATGAAAATGTATTAAATGTTTTATATTAAATATAAATTTCTTTACTTTATTTTCATAAAGATGTTTAAATAAATTGTGTAAATAATAATTAAGTGTTGGGTTTAACAATAAATATAGATTAAATTTTGTAAGTTTTAAATAAATAATTTCTATTTATTTTAGAATAGAAATTTGATCTTTTTAAATAATGTTAATATAAATCTTCATAAAATCAATTCTTTTTATTTAAAAATTAATTTGAAATACTTATTATTATTTTTTTTAAATATGAAAATAATTTTCTGCCAAGAATTTTCTCACACACACGACCGTGCCTAAGACAGGGCACTATCGTGCTTAGGACAGGGCACGATCGTGCTAGAACCACGGGCGCGACCGTGTTGACCAAACAGAATGCATAATTAGGCTGTTCACTAGGCACGATCGTGTCTTGGGCCAGGCATAACCGTGTCTAGGGTTTTGAGGCACGACCAAGTCTAGCCAAGAGCATGACCAGGTCTGAGTGTGTGAGGCACGACCGCGCTGGTATTTGGCGCGACCGTGTCTCATGAAGCACGACCGCGCTAGAATGCGACCGTGTTTGTTCCAAAAAAGAATCGATTTGACTAATTCTTATATTGTTAATGTTGGAATTCATCGGGTTTTCATCTGTAGGGTTATTACAAGACTATTGGAATATATTAGTTGTATTTAAAACGTATTCAAAGCAGAGTTCGATTAAAACATTTTGAACGAAAACGTAGGTTCGGGTTCGTGATGATTTTCATATGGTAAGCCCCAATTAAGTTAGGGCTTTTGATCTATAGACTAAAATGAGTGGGTATGAGGTTTCAATTACCCGGAAGGATGATGAATTGATGGTGTACGGTATAAGCGAATTCCGGCGACGACGGGCTTGATCTCCGGCGTCTTCTGCTGCTATTCTGACTAAACCAGCGTGTCCAGAAGCTTTAGAGAGGATCGATAGTATGTTGGCTTGGAAGAATTTCAATCAAATTGGTGGATTCGATGATTTCGTGAGAGAATTTGGTGTTTATGAGATAATTCGACGAAATTAAGTTCATTTGTTGTAATGGTGATGATTAAAGGGTTTAATTGAGTTTGTTAATGCCGAAAACGTGTAGAACGGTTATGAAATCGAACGTCTCTATGATTAAAGGCTGCATTTACGTTTCAACTGATGAGAGGCGCGACCGTGCCCATATGAGGCGCGACCGTTCCAAGGCACCGGGCGCGACCGTTCCAAAGCAGGGCGCGTAACCGTGCCAAAGCACTTGGCGCGACCGTGCCAGAACGAGGCGTGACCGTGCCTATTACGGTTTCTTGTTACTTTTCAACATAAGCCCTTGTAACTTTAGTCTTTGACATATTTGTATAAATAGATACTTATGCAGTGTCTAGTAGGTTATAACCGAGTAAAATTTGAGGATTTGCATTTGAAATATAGTATTTAATTGATGGTACGAATAGAACAAAACAATGCACTAGAATTGGGTTTGAAATGCATTACATTGAATTGAAATACGGATACTAAAAATCAGAAATGTTACAGTCTCCCCATGTTGAGGGAATTTCGTCCCGAAATTTAGCTAGAGGAAGCGACGGCATCAGTAAAAAGATGGGGGTACTTGAGCTTCATTTGGTCCTCTCGTTCCCAAGTGAACTCAGGACCACGTTTAGATTCCCAACGAGCTTTGACAATAGGAATACGACTTCGCTTGAGCTGTTTGATTTCACGATCCATGATTTCCACTGGTCTCTCAACGAAGTGCATCGTTTCGTCAATGCGCACATCGTCAAAGGGTATGTGAAGATTCTCATCAGCAAGACATTTCTTCAGATTAGACACGTGAAAAGTAGGATGCACATTGCCAAGTGATGGAGGTAAGTCGAGTTTGTAAGCCACTGTCCCAATCCTTTCAAGGACCTTAAATGGACCCATATAGCGAGGTGATAATTTGCCTTTCTTTCCAAAACAGATCACACCCTTCCACGGAGACACCTTTAGAAGGACAAGGTCACCGACCTGGAATTCCAAGGGTTTTCGTCGTTTGTCGGCATAACTCTTTTGCTAACTTCTCGCTACTCGAATGTTGTCACAGATTTGGATAATCTTGTCGGATGTTTCTTGAATTAGCCCGGGACCGGTGATTTGTGCTTCACCAATCTCGTTCCAACAGATAGGAGAACGACACTTGCGACCATAGAGAGCTTCAAATGGAGCCATGTTGATACTCGTGTGGTAGCTATTATTGTAAGAGAACTCGATTAGGGATAGGTGTGAATCCCAATTGCCACCAAAATCAATTACACAAGCTCTAAGCATATCTTCAAGAGTTTGGATTGTTTGCTCGGTCTGACCATCAGTTTGAGGATGGTAGGCCGTGCTCAAATCCAATCGTGTACCAAGAGAAGTTTGGAGAGATTGCCAAAAGTGAGAGGTAAACCGAGCATCTCTATCGGAGATTATGTTTAAGGGAACACCGTGACGGCCCACAATTTCATCAATGTAAATTCGGGCTAGTTTCTCAACCCGATAGTCTTCACGGATAGGCAAGAAATGACCAGATTTGGTGAGACGATCAATGATCACCCAAATGCTATCATAACCACTTGAGGTGCGAGGAAGTTTGTTAATGAAATCCATAGCTGAGTTCTCCCATTTCCACACGGGAATTTCCGGTTGTTCAAGTAATCCGGAAGGACGTTGGTGTTCGGCTTTGACCTTAGAGCACGTTAGACGTTTGGCAACATAGAGAGCAATGTCCTTTTTCATACCGGGCCACCAATATTGTTGGCGAAGATCTTGGTACATTTTATCCGCACCAGGATGAAAAGAATAACGAGTCTTGTGAGCCTCGTTCATGAGAAATGTACGGAGATCATCGCGATCGGGGACCCAAATACGGTTCAAGTAATAAAGTAAGCCATTGAGTTTTGATTCAAGCTGAAGTTCAACACCACACGACATTTCCTCGTACATGTTACCCTCGGTGACTGAGACGTGTTGAGCTTCTAAGATGCGATTTTGAATGTCGGTTTGAATTCAAGCACATTGAAGCATGACATGGTCCTTTCGACTCAAAGCGTCGGCTACAACATTCGCTTTGCCGGGATGGTAACGAATCTCGCAGTCATAGTCGTTAAGGAGTTCAACCCAACGTCGTTGCCTCATATTGAGTTCCTTTTGGTTGAAGATGTGTTGGAGACTTTTGTGGTCGGTGAACACCACACATTTTGTGCCATAGAGTTAATGTCTCCAAATCTTCAATGCGAATACGACCGCACCCAACTCGAGATCGTGTGTCGTATAATTCTTCTCATGAATCTTGAGTTGTCTTGATGCATAAGCGATTACTTTGCCTCGTTGCATGAGGACACAACCGAGGCCTTGGTTGGAAGCATCAAAGTAGACAACTAGATCATCATTCCCATCAGGGAGAGTCAAGATAGGAGCACTGCACAACTTTTGCTTGAGGGTTTGGAAAGCTTCTTCTTGCTTTGGTCCCCATTCATAAGTTTTACCCTTATGGGTCAAAGCGGTAAGAGGGACAGCAATCTTAGAGAAGTTTGAGATGAAGCGACGATAATATCCCGCAAGTCCAAGAAATGAACGAACTTCGGTGGGGGTCTTCGGGGCATTCCAATTCTTAACCGTTTTGATCTTAGCAGGGTCAACATGAATACCCTTATCGTTGACGATATGACCAAGAAATTAAACTTCCTTTAGCAAAAATTCACATTTGGAGAATTTGGCATATAGTTGTTCGTTCCTCAAGAGATCCAAAACCAGCCTAAGATGTTGCTCATGGTCGGCTTTAGTCTTGGAATAGATTAAGATATCATCGATGAAGACAATCACAAATTTATCAAGGTACGGTTTGCACACACGATTCATGAGGTCCATGAAAACTGCGGGTGCATTGGTTAGCCCAAAAGGCATGACCTTGAACTCGTAGTGACCATACCTTGTCCGGAAGGCAGTCTTTGGAATATCTCCCTCTTGTACACGGAGTTGATGATAACCAGATCGAACATCAATCTTTGAGAAGCAGGTCGAACCTTGAAGTTGATTAAAGAGGTCATTAATTCTAGGCAAAGGGTAACGGTTCTTGATGGTAAGCTTGTTGAGTTCGCGGTAGTCAATACACATGTGGAATGATCCATCTTTCTTTTTGACGAACAAGACGGGTGCACCCCACGGTGAATGACTTGGACGAATGAATCCCTTGTCGGAGAGCTCTTGGAGTTGACTTGCACGTTCTTGCATTTCAGAGGGTGCAAGACGGTACGGAGCTCTAGCCACGGGGTTAGCTCCGGGCACAAGATCAATGCGAAATTCTACTTGTCGAACGGGTGGAAGACCGGATAGATCTTCGGGAAATACTTCGAGAAAATCCCGAATGATGGGAATATCTTGTATACTCTTCTCTTTGACATCCTTTTGAACAATATGAGCTAAGAAGGCTACGTACTTCTTTCGTAAGTACTTTTGAGCGGTAGTGGATGACATTAATTTAAGTCCTTTGCAAGGCTTTTCACCAAAGACTCTTAATATTTCTCCCGACGGTAGAGGTATTCAAATACACTTCTCAAAACAGATGACTTTGGCATGATGGTTTGATAGCCAATGCCTATAATGATATCAAAACTTCCTATTGGCATTGGTACAAGGTTGATTGGAAATGTATGTTCATTAAGTTCTAGAGAACAGTAGTAGATAATAGACTCAATTGTAAGTGAATCACCATTTGCTATTTCGACAGTGAAGGTTTTCTCTAATTGGGATCGTGTTTTTGCAAGTAAGGGTTCAAAGTTAAGAGACACAAAACTTTTATCATCACCGGTGTCAAATAAAATGGAGGCATATTGACTATTGACCAGGAACGTACCATTGACCACATCATTGTTGGCTTGAGCCTCATTGGCGTTTATGTTGAAAGCACGCCCACGAGCTCCGCCTTGTCTAGCATTGATCAACCTTGGGCACTGATCACGGAAGTGATTTGGGTCGCCACATTCAAAACATGCACGCCCATTTGCTATAGTAGGAACACCTTGATTAGCCACTTGTTGATTGGTTCGGGTTGGTGGGTTGACTTGGCCTGCAAGAGCTTTGGCCCTACACACATTGACCGTATGACCATATTTCCCACAATAAGTGCAAAGGCGACATGGGATGTTTTGAGGATGATGATAGTTGCATGTGGTACAGAGTGGGTAGATCCCAACATATGACTTTTTGGCTGGTGCTTGAACCATAGGAGCAACTTGGTTAATAGGCATAGCAGGAGTGACCATATCATAGTTTCTAGCCTTTCTTTTCTTATTATGTCGGGAGGGTTCAGTTATGGCTTCCTTGTTATGGGTGGAAGAAGTTGCAGTGTCGGAGACTTTCTTTGTGCCCTTTTAGTAAGAGTCCCCGCCTTCACATGGTTATCGGTTAAGGTAGCGGATAAACGAATAGCATCTTCAAGTGTTGCGGGATTTCTCCCTAGGACAGTATCTTGAATTTGCCTAGGTAATCCGCCAATATATTTTTCAATGCAGCGGGATAAAGGTGTGACCATGTGAGGCACGAGGAGACTCAACTCATGGAACCGAGTTGTATATGCCAAGTTTTCACCACTATCTTGGGCAAGATCCCAAAATTCGGCTTCGAGTTTCTTTACCTCATTTCGAGGACAAAATTCCTCAGTCATTAGCCTTTTAACCTCATCCCAAGGTAAGGCCATTGCTTCATCTACACCCCTATTCCTATTTTCCCCATTCCACCACGTGAGTGCCCGTTTTTGTAAGACACTTGTGGCATGTCAAACACGAAGGTTATCGGGGCAGTCACTATTGAGAAAGGTATTCTCAATACTTTCAAACCATTGAAGAAGTCCCGTAGCTCCTTCAGTACCATAAAACTTGAGGGGATTACATGAGTTGAAATGCTTGAAGGTGCATTGAGATGGGTTGGCACCACCATTTCCACCATTACCACCATTTGCCCCATGGTTACCATTAGTGGCACCATTAGCTTGAGTGAGTTGAGTTACGAGTTGTGCAAGGATGGTAGCGATGTCGGTGTTGGTGTTGGCCACGGGAGCACGACGAGGAGACATTCTATAGATTTTCACAAGACAAGAAAAGATGTAAGAACTTATGAATGTTTTTTGGGTTTAAAAGAATAAGATAACAAATAAAATAGTAATTCATAGTTGGGATTGTACTCAAATAGTGATATAATCATTTGAATACTATGACATATTAAGGTTAATTAAACTCATATAATTTTCAAGGAGACATGCTTTAGCCTATAAGTAAACACTCATCCGGGAATTCTCAGGAAAGCATACAGGTTCCTCGGTTGATTGGGATTTATGCGAAATGCTTTCCTAGACAGAAAACCCAGAATACATGTGTCACCCTTCCAGATTGCACGTGTCCTCAAATAATTAACAAAGTTTAAAAACCTTAACGAGGGTATACAAGATTTTTATAGTTTTAGATCCATGGAGTTTCCACATGCTAAGAGGATGATGATAGAGAACTAGATAAGAAGGTTATGAGGCTTAGGGTAAGGGTAGGGATATTGTTTATTTAATTTATTATTTAAGTATAGTCTAATAAGTCATAAATTTTTAACAAGTAAGGCATCAAAAATGAAATAATAATCAATCATAGAAAACATGTAGCACATAGCATGTAACACATAGCATGTAGCACATATCACATAATCATGAAGCATGGCATAAGTGGGTGTCCTAAAGTTATAGTCTAGGTTAAGGGTGTCTAATAACCTAGTTCCCTATAACCAAGGTTCTGATACCAATCTGTCACACCCCAACCGACGGCGGAATCATCGGGGCGGGACATGTAGACTGTTCATGAGCACAAGGTTGACTAAATTGTAATATATTAAACATCAATTTCATTTCAAATAATCCAAACACAACCAAATCCAAGAAAGAACATAGTTGAAATACATAAAATCCTTTATTCAAATTAACTAAGTCCCAAAGCCTATATGAAGCAAATCTTGATCAAATCACGCATTAGTACCAGAAACATGAATAAAATAAGGTCAACTAAAAAGTTGGTGAGCATACACAGGTTTGTATATAGATAGCATATAGTTTGTAAATAAACAAATCCTTACATATCATGATAAAATAAGGCATTTATGGGGAGCCGCTATTGTGTAACCAAGTACAATCAAACCCATGTAACTAGCATGCAAAAATTGTGTTGTCGGTAACAATCACCCTACCTGGGTGGGTTTGTCAGACTCAATAGATCTATCATTGTATACCGTCGGCTTGCACTGAGTTAATGATTGCACTTGCACTATGCACAAAAAGTATGTAAATGTTGTTTGCACTAATAGTGTTCAAGCATAAGGCACAAATTGCACACATGATCATAATGTTTGAATTGTAATAATTGTAAATATTTTGAATGTAATCATGTTTCACCCCAAAGATGTAATATGAAAAAGGGGCTATGTAAATTCACTTGATTTGAAGGCGTAGCTAACACGAGATACTAGATAGAAACGGGGTCCTCGTAAGGCACAACGTTAACCAAAAGTGTAATATGTATTGAATCAATAGTGTGCACAATAGTCTATGTCTAAGTCTAATGTTAAATTGGATATGTGTATAAGGAATTTTAGGTTGTAGGTGTTAGTGATTTGTACTTGAATGGTGTTGTATAAAATTTGAGTTCGGAATAACTAAATAATAAAATTATTATTTGTTACCTAGTTATAAAAATAATGTAAGTATTAGGGGTAATTAAGTATAACCTAAACACATAGTTTTTGTTTAAAGGTAAATTAAATAAATAATTGTAATCTTATTTATTTATTTATAAAATACGTAACTTAGTCATTTAGTTATGAAAATGTATTAAATGTTTTATATTAAATATAAATTTCTTTACTTTATTTTCATAAAGATGTTTAAATAAATTGTGTAAATAATAATTAAGTGTTGGGTTTAACAATAAATATAGATTAAATTTTGTAAGTTTTAAATAAATAATTTCTATTTATTTTAGAATAGAAATTTGATCTTTTTAAATAATGTTAATATAAATCTTCATAAAATCAAATCTTTTTATTTAAAAATTAATTTGAAATACTTACTGTTTTTTTTTTAAATATGGAAATAAATATTCTGCCAAGAATTTTCTCACACACACGACCGTTACTAGGATAGGGCATGATCGTGCTAGAACCACGGGCGCGACCGTGCTAGTCAGGGACGCGACCGTGTTGACCAAACAGAATGCATAATTAGGCTGTTCACTAGGCACGATCGTGTCTTGGGCCAGGCACGCCCGTGTCTAGGGTTTTGAGGCTACTAAGTCTAGCCAAGGGCATGACCGGGTCTGAGTGTGTGAGGCACGACCGCGCTGGTATTTGGCGCGACCGTGTCTCATGAAGCACGACCGTGCTAGAATGCGACCGTGTCTGTTCCAAAACAGAATCGATTTGACTAATTCTTATATTGTTAATGTTGGAATTCATAGGGTTTTCATCTGTTGGGTTATTACGAGACTATTGGAATATATTAATTGTATTTAAAACGTGTTCAAAGCAGAGTTCGATTAAAACATTTTGAACAAAAACATAGGTTCGGGTTTGTGATGATTTTCATATGGTAAGCCCCAATTAAGTTGGGGCTTTTGATCTATCGACTAAAACGAGTGGGTATGAGGTTTCAATTACCCGGAAGGACGATGAATTGATGGTGTACGGTATAAGCGAATTCCGGCGACGACGGGCTTGATCTCCGGCGTCTTCTGCTGCAATTCCGACTAAACCAGCGTGTCCAGAAGCTTTAGCGAGGATCGATAGTATGTTGGCTTGGAAGAATTTCAATCAAATTGGTGGATTCGGTGATTTCGTGAGAGAATTTGGTGTTTATGAGATAATTCGACGAAATTAAGTTCATTTGTTGTAATGGTGATGGTTAAAGGGTTTAATTGAGTTTGCTAATGCCGAAAACGTGTAGAACGGTTATGAAATCGAACGTCTCTATGATTAAAGGCAGCATTTACGTTTCAACTGATGAGAGGCGCGATTGTAAAATCCCCAAACCCGGGAGGCCTCACTTGTTGGATTTACTCATTCACAAACAGTTCTTAAACATGAATATCAAATAACGCAGCGGAAAATTTCATTCCTTCATCATAATTAAAACTTGTTCATACATGCGGAAGCGTAAACATTGTTAAAAACATAATTACATCATAACTAAACATAACGGGATGCCAGTCTTCAAAAGTAGTCGGGTAACTCTTCATCTCTAGCCAAGCATCACCGCCATCCTCATAACATGCCTTAACCTGAATGTGCACACTAAAAAGTCAGCTACGCTGGTGAGTTCTTCGTTCGATTTAAGAAATGGTTCATCATTCAAAACATTCATTAGGGTTTAACATCACGTATAAGAAAATAGGGCCTTTCATTCATAAACCTTCCAACATTTAAACACATTGAACGGATCATTTGTTTAAAACATTTAACATTCATTTAAGTCATACATTACTATCTAAAATCTGTATCTTTCTTTACGCGTCTCTATGTCCCCGAAGGAACCCTGCATGTCGTGGACAACCGTTACGTATAACCGTCGTTGCCACAACATTCCATCAATTCCCTTTTTGGTATTGCCCTCAAGGCTAACTGCACGAGGACCGACAATACCCATTCAGTTGCCCCCCCATGGCTCTCAGCCATAGATCGACAACCTCCATTGAATGCTATGGCTCTCAGCCATAGACCGACAACTTCCATCGATGGCTATGGCTCTCAGCCATAACACCGTCGGATCATAATTTAACCTGACGTAGGGTCACGTTAACCCTTGAGTAACCGTTGTTACTCCATACCAGTTGTACAACATCAAACCATTGGCAGGCCACTAAGACACTGCCCCTGTTGTTCTTATGGTAACTATGGCTCGCTGTCTATAATCTACCACAAGGCTGGGAATCTCATTCCCAGAATTCATTTGTCAATTCCATTCATACGACATATTAGAGTTGTAATGACTTCTTTAAAACCTTTGCCCTTTTTCTTTTCTTTTCACAAAACCTTTCCTTCACTTTCGAAACCCTTTACCTTTACTTTAAACCATTTCTTATTAATCATTCGTTCGTAAACATTCCGTTCATAAAACTTTCTTTCCATAAACCATTCATTCCAAATCATTTCATTTCGTAAACATAGTTTCATAAACATCATTTTATAAACAACATTTCATATGTATACACACCAGCCCGAAAACATTATATAAAACATTTAAAAGTGGGCTTCTAGAACACACCTTATAAGCTTGTCTCGGTTGTCCTAAACAAAGGCCCAACAACGTTACGTACGATCTGAATTAGGTAATTAAATACACATCAGACTCAATAATGACTCTAATGGTTTAACCATTCTAAACGTACTATCTTTACTTAGACAATCTGATGCCTGCGCACTTAGCAAGTGCGCAGACCCTGCTTCCTGCGTACTTGACAAGTACGCAGGTTCCTCTTCCTGCGCACTTGGTAAGTACGCAGGTTCCTCTTCCTGCGCACTTGGTAAGTACGCAGGACCTGCTCCGTGCGTACTTGATAAGTGCGCACGACCTGTTCTTCGCAAGAACCCTAACTTTCTCATTCGGGTCTGATCACGACAAGATCCCGAACCTGTTTGCATTCAAAACGTTCGTTTTCCATTAAGAAACTCAAATCTATGTTTATCCTTTAGTTTCATCCGTTAAAATGTTACATTTTCACCCAAAACTCGAAAAACCCAAAAACGAACTAAATCTCAGATTTAGGTCGGATCGTTACCTGAATCGAGCTTCTGATCTGGAGGTTCTTCTCACGAGTTATGGAGTAACACCTTGCTGAAATCTCGGGTCGATCCGCCAACTTTCTCTCTCTACGGTTTCTCTCTCTAAAACTTGCAAATGAGAGAAATGGTGATGACCTTGGCTATTTATAGGGGAGGCTCCACTTCTAGCCCGCCAGCCCATCCGACCCGACCCGACATGCCTCGTTCGTTTATTTCGTCATTTTTAACTGTCGTTTTATTTTTGGGATGTTACAAGTCTACTCCCCTTACAATAGGTTTCGTCCTCGAAACCTATCATAAGTCAAATAGATGAGGGTACGACTCCCTCATTTCCTTCTCCGTTTCCCAAGTGGCTTCCGATCCCTTTCGATGTTTTCATTGGACTTTAACCAATTGGATAACCTTATTACGCAAACGCTTTTCCTTTCTGTCTAAGATGGCCACGGGTTCTTCGATGTAGTTAAGGATGTTGTCGACCTCGATGTCAGTAAGTGGTACGTGAGCCGATTCATCCGCCAAACACTTTCGCAAGTGTGATACATGGAAGGTAGGATGAATCCCACTTAACTCATCAGGCAACTCTAACCGATAAGCGACTTCACCAACCCGTGCCATTATCCTGAATGGTCCGACAAACCTCGGACTTAACTTTCCTCTCTTCCTGAATCGTATGATCCCTTTCCAGGGTGACACTTTCAACATTACTATGTCCCCAACATCAAACTCAATAGGCCTTCGTCGTTTATCCGCATAGGATTTCTGACGATCTTGTGCGGCCTTCATTCGTGCTTTGATTTGATCAAATCTTTCCGACGTTTCTTTTACAACTTCAAGACTTCCTAATTCTTTCTGTCCAATCTCACCCCAACAAACCGGGGTCCGGCATCTTCTCCCATACAACATTTCGTAAGGCGGCATGCCTATAGTCGTGTGATGACTATTGTTGTAGGAGAATTCGGCTAACGGCAGATGACTGTCCCAACTGCCACCAAAATCGATAATACATGCGCGAAGCATATCCTCCAATGTCTGAATGGTCCTCTCGGACTGACCATCCGTTTGTGGGTGGTATGCCGTGCTAACATTGAGCCTCGTGCCCATCGCCTCGTGAAATCTTTTCCAGAACCTCGATGTGAATCGTGTGTCCCGGTCAGATACGATCGTCAAAGGCATCCCATGCCGTGCTACTACTTCGTTAATAAATACTTCCACTAACCTTTCCGATGAGAACGTCTCGCGAATAGGTAGGAAATGAGCACTCTTCGTTAATCGGTCCACAATTACCCAAATGGTGTCTGACCTTTAGCTGTGCGAGGTAGCTTGGTTATGAAGTCCATGGTAATGTGTTCCCACTTCTATTCCGGTATATCAAGTGGTTGAATCTTACCATACGGTTTCTGGTGTTCAGCCTTTACTTGTGAGCAAGTCAAGCACTTGCTTACATATTTCGTCACATCATATTTCATTCCAGGCCACCAGTATTCCTTCCTCAGATCTTGGTACATTTTATTGGTACCAGGATGGATAGAGTAACGAGACTTATGAGCCTCATCCAAGATTTTGGTTCTAAGCTCGCCACCCATAGGTATCCATACCTGTCCATAACGTGTTCTAACACCAAGGGTGTTATATTCCAACTTGTCCTGTTGGCCAACCATCCTTTCCTTCTTTATGTTTTCTTCTTTAAGTGCCTCGTCTTGAGCCTCTTCGATTTCTCTCATCACATCCGATGTTACCACCAACTGGCAAGCTTTCACTCTAATAGGAGTAGGCACATCCTTTTGGCTTAGAGCATCAGCCACCACGTTTGCCTTTCCAGGATGGTACATGATCTCACAGTCATAATCCTTCAGGAGTTCCAACCATCGTCTCTGCCTCATATTAAGCTCCTTTTGTTCGAAGAAATACTTCAAACTTTTGTGGTCGGAGTAAATAGTAAACTTCACCCCGTAAAGGTAGTGCCTCCAGATTTTCAACGCGAATATGACAGCAGCAAGTTCCAAATCGTTGGTTGGATAATTAGCTTCGTGAACCTTCAACTGTCGTGACGCATACGCGATCACTCTTCCGCGTTGCATCAACACGCATCCCAATCCCTGACCCGAAGCGTCAGAGTATACCACTAAGTCTTCATTGCCCTTGGGAAGGGCCAAGACTGGAGCTTGGGTTAGCCTCTTCTTCAATTCCTTAAACGCCTCATCTTGGGTCGAACCCCATTCATACTTACCCTCTTTCCGAGTCAACTTTGTCAATGGCGAAGCTATTTTCGAGAAATCCTGGATGAATCTCCGATAGTAGCCTGCCAATCCCAAGAAACTACGGATTTCAGTTGGCGTCTTAGGAATATTCCATTCCCTTACCGTCATTATCTTCGCTGGGTCAACCATAATGCCGTTCGGGTTGATGACGTGACCTAGGAATTGGACTTCCCTAAGCCAGAACGCGCATTTGGAGAACTTAGCATACAACTTTTCCTTCTTCAGAGCTTCCAATACTTCCTTCAAGTGACACGCGCGATCACCCTCATTCTTGGAGTAGATGAGGATATCATCGATGAACACGATTACCGATTGATCCAGCATTGATCGACAAACTCTATTCATCAAATCCATGAACGCTGCGGGGGCGTTCGTCAATCCAAAAGACATTACGCGGAACTCGAAATGTCCATAACGCGTGCGAAATGCAGTTTTCGATATGTCTTCTTCCCTTACCTTCAACTGATGGTACCCGGACCGAAGGTCGATTTTTGAGAACCAACTTGCGCCTTGCAATTGGTCAAACAGGTCATCGATCCTTGGTAAAGGGTACTTGTTCTTCACCGTTCGTTTGTTCAACTCGTGATAATCAATACACATTCTCATCGAACCGTCTTTCTTTTTCACAAACAACACCGGAGCACCCCACGGCGAGATGCTCGGTTGGATAAATCCTTTCTCAAGTAACTCGTCTAGTTATGCCATTAATTCTTTCATCTCCACTGGTGCTAGTCGATATGGAGCCTTAGCCACGGGCTGGGCATCTGGTACTAAGTCAATTCGGAACTCAATTTCTCTATCGAGTGGTATCCCAGGCAAATCCTCCGAAAACACCTCCGGGTACTCGCGTACCACGGGTACATCGTCTAGTTCCTTCATTTCCTTACACTTGTCAATTACGTACACCAGATAAGCCTCGCATCCGTGCCTCAAATAATTTGTTGCCTTAATCATTGAGATGACGTTTGGCATCGGGGCGTCACGATCTCCAAAAACCTCGACTTTGCTACCATCCGGAGCCTTGAGTTGGATTATCTTTCGTTTACATATGATTTGTGCTTCGTTGGCAGTTAACCAATCCATACCCAACACGACATCGAACCCTCCCAAAACCATAACAAACAATCTGACAGGGAATCTATGACCTTCTATCTTTATCGTGGAGTTGTCAACTACATCGGTCACTCTCGCAGTCCTACCCTCAGCGGTTTCTACGCTAAAGGCCCTTTCTAGCTTATTGACAGTGTTCTTCACTCGTTTACAGAAAATCGCAGATATAAAACTCTTACTGGCACCCGAATCAAATAACACAGAAACAAAAGTGTTGTCAAGGATGAACGTACCTGACGCCACATCGGGATCCTTCCTAGCCTGATCCTACGTCAGTGCGTACACTCGCGTCTTCGCACGAGATCCTTCTCCCTTCTTTTCTGGACCCTTTCCCTTCCCGGTTTCCCCCATCCTGGGCTTCAGGCAGTCCCTACTCAGATGACCGACATCCCCACAGTTATAGCACTTGTAGTGTTGTGTGCACTCACGGCCGTAGTGCCCGGTCTTGCCACATTTGAAACACAAGTTAGATCCCAGTCTACATTCACATGCATGTCTTACCCCACATTTCTTACAAACGGTCGGCTCATCCACCCGAGCCCTCTTATCACGAGTCCCAAACATCTTTCCCCCAGTTCGCTTGTTTGAGAAGCTCGGTCTCTTCTTTTGCTCTTCAACGGTAACAACATTCAGTGCCAGATCGTCAAATACCACGCCACTTAGCTCTACTGCCGAATCATAGGTAGTAGGGGCGTTTTCCTTAACATAGGTGCGGACCTGGTCCGGCAACCCTTGAATATAACAGGCAATCTTTCTCTCTTCAGTAGTGACAAGATGTGGCACCAGACGTGCCAGTTCATTGAATCGGGTTGTGTATTGCCGGTGCGTCATGTTCCCGGCCTTCAAACCCAGAAATTCTCTCTCTACCTTCTCAATCTCGTTCCTTGGGCAGAAATTCTTGATCACCAAAGTTTTCAGGTCAGCCCACATCATCGCATCCACATCCTCGCTCCCTTTTGCCTGACGTACACCTTCCCACCAATGGGATGCTTCTTCTCTCAAGGAGTTAGCAGCAAATTTTACAACCTGATCCGTTCGGCACTCGCTCAGACGAATGGCTGCTTCCATACGGATCACCCAATCAAACGTAGCCATCGCGTCTTTCTTTCCAGTGAGGACCGGTGGGTCACATGCTTTAAATGACTTGTAGTCGTATCCGCGAGCAGGCGGTGCGTTGTCGGTCTCATTGTTCTGAGCACCAGTTGCCGCACTAGACCCACCCACCCCATTGACCTGCTTCAATGCTTCTGCCAACAGACCTGGCAGAGAAGTCTTCATCAATTCTGTGAACTCTCGAGCTATAGTTGCTCTCACTTCTGGTTCAAAAGTGAAAGGTTGTTCTTCAACCATCGTCTGCTCAGTTCCATGCACACTAACCGCCGGTTCAGTGTGAACACTTCCTTCTTCACTATTCTCTTGGCGCGCATGGATCCTGCCATGCCAACCATTTCGACCGTCGGTACGACCACCGGTACGGCTACCACGCCTTCCATTTCCTCTCCTCGCCATTTCGTTCTATAAGACAAGAAATCCAATGTCATCACGCTAGTTAACAAATAAAATTCAATAAGTACTGTAAGATGTTAATATACACTGGCCATCTGCAATTAACCATTACACTACCTTTTGATTTCTATTTGACCACCTTTGTGATTCCATCAGAACACGAGTCCTTACCTAACCCTTTCTAAGGCACACTATATACGTAATATATACTAACTTCATACCTGATGCTGTGGCTCGAGTTACCCGTACTGGCATCCGCTTTCGGTCCCATTCAAAGTTTAAGTTCAGACACTGGGAGTGTCCGAATCTCTCAAACTATTGCTCTGATACCAACTTGTAAAAGCCCCAAACCCGGGAGGCCTCACTTGTTGGATTTACTCATTCATAAACAGTTCTTAAACATGAATATCAAATAACGCAGCGAAAAATTTCATTCATTCATCATAATTAAAACTTGTTCATACATGCGGAAGCATAAACATTGTTAAAAACATAATTACATCATAACTAAACATAACGGGATGCCAGTCTTCAAAAGCAGTCGGGTAACTCTTCATCTCTAGCCAAGCATCACCGCCATCCTCATAACATGCCTTAACCTGAATGTGCACACTAAAAAGTCAGCTACGCTGGTGAGTTCTAGTTTTCGTTCGATTTAAGAAATTGTTCATCATTCAAAACATTCATTAGGGTTTAACATCATGTATAAGAAAATAGAGCCTTTCATTCATAAACCTTCCAACATTTAAACACATTGAACGGATCATTTGTTTAAAACATTTAACATTCATTTAAGTCATACATTACTATCTAAAATCTGTATCTTTCTTTACGCGTCTCTGTGTCCCCGAAGGAACCCTGCATGTCGTGGACAACCGTTACGTATCACCGTCGTTGCCACAACATTCCGTCAATTCCATTTTTGGTATTGCCCCCAAGGCTAACTGCACGAGGACCGACAATACCCATTCAGTTGCCCCCCTATGGCTCTCAGCCATAGATCGACAACCTCCATTGAAGGCTATGGCTCTCAGCCATAGACCGACAACTTCCATCGACGGCTATGGCTCTCAGCCATAACACCGTCGGATCATAATTTAACCTGACGTAGGGTCACGTTAACCCTTGAGTAACCGTCGTTACTCCATACTAGTTGTACAACATCAAACCATTGGCAGGTCACTAAGACACTGCCCCTGTTGTTCTTATGGTAACTATGGCTCGCTGTCCATAATCTACCACAAGGCTGGGAATCTCATTCCCAGACTTCATTCGTCAATTCCATTCATTCGACATATTAGATTTGTAATGACTTCTTTAAAACCTTTGCCCTTTTTCTTTTCTTTTCACAAAACCTTTCCTTCACTTTCGAAACCCTTTACCTTTACTTTAAACCATTTCTTATTAAACATTCGTTCGTAAACATTCCATTCATAAAACTTTCTTTCCATAAACCATTCATTCCAAATCATTTCATTTCGTAAACATAGTTTCATAAACATCATTTTATAAACAACATTTCATATGTATACACACCAGCCCGAAAACATAATATAAAACATTTAAAAAAGGGCTTCTAGAACTCACCTTATAAGCTAGTCTCGATTGTCCTAAACAAAGGCCCAACAACGTTACGTACGATCTGAATTAGGTAATTAAATACACATCAGACTCAATCCTGACTCTAATGGTTTAACCATTCTAAACGTACTATCTTTACTTAGACAATCTGATGCCTGCGCACTTAGCAAGTGCGTAGACCCTGCTTCCTGCGTACTTGACAAGTACGCAGGTTCCTCTTCCTGCGCACTTGGTAAGTACGCAGGTTCCTCTTCCTGCGCACTTGGTAAGTACGCAGGACCTGCTCCGTGCGTACTTGATAAGTGCGCACGACCTATTCTTCGTAAGAACCCTAACTTTCTCATTCGGGTCTGATCATGTCAAGATCCCGAACCTGTTTTCATTCAAAACGTTCGTTTTCCATTAAGAAACTCAAATCTATGTTTATCCTTTAGTTTCATCCGTTAAAATGTTACATTTTCACCCAAAACCTGAAAAACCCAAAAACGAACTAAAACTCAGATTTAGGTCGGATCGTTACCTGAATCGAGCTTCTGATCCGGAGGTTCTTCTCACGAGTTATGGAGTAACACCTTGCTGAAATCTCTTGTCGATCCACCAACTTTCTCTCTCTACGGTTTCTCTCTCTAAAACATGCAAATGAGAGAAATGGTGATGACCTTGGCTATTTATAGGGGAGGCTCCCCTTCTAGCCCGCCAGCCCATCCGACCCGACCCGACATGCCTCGTTCGTTTATTTCGTCATTTTTAACTGTCGTTTTATTTTTGGGATGTTACAGCGACCGTGCCCATATGAGGCGCGACCGTGCCAAGGCACCGGGCGCGACTGTTCCAAAGCTGGGCGCGCGACCGTGCCAAAGCACTTGGCGCAACCGTGCCAGAACGAGGCGCGACCATGCCTATTAGGGTTTCTTGTTACTTTTCAACATAAGCCCTTGTAACTTTAGTCTTTGACATATTTGTATAAATAGATACTTATGCAGTGTCTAGTAGGTTATAACCGAATAAAATTTGCGGATTTGCATTTGAAATATAGTATTTAATTGATGGTACGAATAGAACAAAACAGTGCACTAGAATTGGGTTTGAAATGCATTACATTGAATTGAAATACGGATACTAAAAATCAGAAATGTTACACATGTACCTTGGAACTCTCTCAGATACGAAAACTATGATGGAACCGGGCTCTTAGAATACGACACACTCAGAATACCTAATGGATCCCAGATCATTCTCCGGGTGTGACAAAAAAGAAACCCTAAGGGACGTGTGAAACTCACCAGTTAGTCGGATCACCTCTCAGCTATCTCCAACAACACTAAAGTACTCGTTAGACATATTACCTCTTAGTCTCACTATCTCAATACACCTTTCAATGCAAAGAGTAACTTGAATTCACTTGACAAGACACGGGATAAAAATGACTCCAAGAAACCCTAGGAAACCCTCTTCTCAGAGTAGTCGACCTAAAAACCCTAACACCACAGATTACCCGAAAACTTCGCACCTTTCATCTATTGAAATAGGCAGAATACTCAACTCTAAAAGACTCTCAATCGATGTTCCTATGGATACAATGCAGTAAACCATAAACCAATCACATGTATATAGCTAGCGACCTAATATGCGACCATACATGAAAGACATTCACAAAGCACCATATGAAACATTCAACAGATCATAAATCAAGATCAAATAGGCATACACGTCCAATCAAACGAAACAAGTTCTTTACTTTAATATTAATCCATCAACAAGAAGCCGAAATCCGAAATCAATCCAAATAACAACGCATAATCATCAAAATCTAGGTAGTTCAAGAAATCTAGCCAACTACCATCATCAAAACATCAACACAAAGTCTAATATCCATGATCATGATACAAGATGGATGAATCAAAGAGCAAAAGATAAGAAACATAAACCGAAAAGATGATAAGCCAATCGATCCACGCATCCAACATTTCAATCCTTGATCCCTTGAGACTTCTCCCACTCTAAATTGCCAAAAAGCTTCAAACTTTGCGTCTGGAATCGATTTCTCAACCTTAGAAACGAACTCAACCTTTTATACCATGAAAATAGCTAAAAAGACTCGTAACTGGGTTCTCCCGCGTATCGCAAGGCCCAGAAGTACAATCTCTTGCGTACCGCGAGAGACCTGCTTCACACGCAAGTTTCCTGAAAACACACCCCTCGCGTACCGCGAGGGGGAAGGCCCTCATGTCTCGCGTACCGTGAGGCACACACCATCACATAAAGTTTCCTTCTTTTATCGGTTTTCCTCGTTCGCTCGTTCCTTCACCATACTTGCTCGTTTTAGCTCAAAACTCACCCGATTACCTACAAAATAAGACACAAGTAAATACTAACTATAATAGACTCAATACGACTCGAAAACTACATAAAAACGACACGAAACACGACGGAAATGGATGTGTGCTTTGCAACACATCAAACATCCCCACACTTAACCCTTTTTCGTCCTTGAAAGAGATCTCTACAATGGAATCACAACTGGAACACAAGCTTTAACTATCTTATAATTTCATTAGCATAGATATAATCACGCGATAAAATGCAACAAATGATATTTCTGTCCTATTAAACCCAACACCAACTTTCAAGCCCTCGGTTGTGTTCTAAATTCTACATTACCAAGCATATCAATCTATCTGCGTGTCTCACACTTAAGAGCTACAGTTCTACCTAATCCCGTCTCACGGTCATGTCTAGGCACGGGTTAAACCATATAGATTTCTCCCACCACGTTAAACTAAGATTCACAGGTTTTAGAAATTAAGACGAAATTTGGATTGAAATGTCAATGAGCACAATCAAATGTATGAATCAACCTTACCTAGTGGTGCATCTCCCAGGTCACCATCCTAGAAGGTAGCACATAGGCTGCAGTTTATCAATTAAGCACATAAGAAATCAACTTAGAGGCGTATCCACATAGTCACTATCCCCATGGGAAACACATAAATTAATCTTATTTATCCTAAACATTGATCACTTAAGTCCTAACCCATGGGTGTATCAACCAAGTCGTGATCCCGGAGGGCAACACGCAGGTCAAAACTCAAGCTTTCAATCGATTAATTATACTCATGATATGGAATTATGAGTACGGGCGCCACCAAACTCGGATTTATTTTCATAAAAAGAAAGTGGTGTGCCAAACAATTTAAAAAAACTCTAAATTCTAGCTTAACGTGGTACCTATCACCCTATGTTGACAGTCTCAGTATTACCGGCACCTTAAGATGAAAACCCACAAGATTTCAATATTTAATTCAATTAATTTACCTAAACAACACGCACAGGATATTTAAGCTTTCCAATCGACTGGGTCTACCAAAACATCACAAATTATACACGTTTTCTATCATTATTTTCATTTAAACACACACATCATTTCCAGTTATACCTATCATCTTCCATTTTGCTTGCAAAAACTCTAATTCAAAGAACATTTTTGAAAATTTTTTTTTATTTTTTTTGTATTTTTGACTTTTTATAAAAGAAAAACAAACTAAACTAAACTAGACTCAAGATGTTTCCCATCCCCGCACTTGAACGACACATTGTCCTCCATGTGAACCAAGAAACAACGAAAAATAAAATATAAAGACTCAAAAATAAATAAAAAATAGTAAAGTGGAAACGACTTAGCTGGTAATGATTCTGTCCAGCTTCGTTCTTCAACTTGTGCAACCGTATAGTATTCCATTCGCGGCTGGACAGACTTGTCGGGTTCCCTTTACATGAAATTAAGATTTAAATCGACCTCGCCCGAATGAAGATTGAGTATGGACGGGGCGATCTATCCCTGCAAAAATAAATCTCACAGCAAACCCAAACAACATCAAACAGACTCAAAATAAAACCAAAATTTATACAAACTATACACTCGGGTTCTAACCTGAGAAACAAACCTAATCAGGAGGCTTCTCCTTTATGCCGCCCCCGTCCGACCCGTTTAGTGTAATTGGTCTACCACTGATTTGACAAACTCTAATGGCAGACCTTAAATGGGTTTTGAAAAATCTAAACGGGTCGGTCCACCAATATTTAAACTTACATGGCCCAAACTTGATACGTGGCATGTAATGAGGTGATTGGTCATCTCCAGTATATTGCATCCTATTGTCCTTATGTGACCATCCTCAAACCCTCAAAACAAGTCGGTCCATGCGCCTCTATGCCCTGTCCCGTGGTCGTGTTGATTTAGGTAGCGATCCACCATTTACTACCTCCACGGGCTCTTGCATCTCTCTCTCTCGGGTGCAATGTGGTGGGTCCAACACCAGCTCTATTTGTGGTTCTTTGATAACGTCCTGCACTTGCACCTCTTCTTTCCTCCCCACACTTGGCTCTTGACGTAGCAGATCTTCAAGTAGTTTCAGATCGCTAAGTGGGTCGAACTCTTCTTCACTGGGAGTCGGCAGGTCCACCAACTCATCACTGAATTCACTTTCCTAAGATGGGACCTGCTCCTCTTCTAACTCCTAGTTTTGCTCATCCAACTCTGGTAAGTCCTCTTCGATGCACCCGTCTTCGCTCTCTAAATCCTGTATCAAATTATTCTCAAAGAGCAAGCGTAAAGTATCAAGTCCATTATAAGAGTCAAGCTCGTCACCCGGGAAATTAAATGATTCAAGATTATCACTATTATATTCAATCAAATCAGGTTCCGAATACTTACCTAGACCATCACCCACAGTACCATCCGATGATTCTTCTACCTCTGCTTCATCATCATCATTGAAGAAGTCATCCCCGATGGGCTCTGGCTCGCAACTCTGTGGTGTATAAATCGAAGATGGGACTGGTGCAGAGTATTGTGGACTCGTAAGTTGCACCTCTTTTGTTAATGTCTCCGGTTCTGGAGTTGCTTCTTCTCTTGCTATCCTCAACTGTGCTAGCTCATCCGTTAGCCTCCCAGACTCATCCAGGAGGTGGAATTTATCTGCTTTAGTTATCAGGTGCCATTGAGTTTTCATGATTTCATGCACCTTCCTTTGATCCTCCTTGATTGTATCTTCATCACGTACTACCAGCACCGACTCATTCTCACAATACAAGTGTAAAGTATCACAAGAAACTGTGTGATCTTGCAAGGAATCGGTATAAACTTCAACACTACTAAGATCAAGGGCAGAAGACTTACCTGGAGGTGGGACTTGTGCTTCACCTTCTGTCACTGTGATTTGCACGTCGTCCATTATAGTCTCCAGTTTTGGGGTTTTCAGAATCAACTCTCCCGATGCAGTTTCAATTCCAATTTCGTTCTCTTCACGATCATAAACCACACACTCTATATTTGTCGGCTGTTGTCATGCAATGCGAGCGATTATTTCCTGGATCTACTTCTCATATTGCTCATTTGCTTCTTTGCACCAGGCATTCAACTCCTCTTGAGTTCTATATCCCTCATAGGGTTGTGTTTGCGGATACTGATCACCATAATAGTTCGTGGAGTACCCCGATGAATTAGGACAACTCTGAGTGTAATGGGGACCTCCACAGACTTCGTACCACACATTCCCGCATTGATCCCTTTGCGCATAATAGTGTTTTTGGTAGTTGTACCCGTAATAATGATCCATATAAATCCCTGCAAAGGACACTTAAACAAAAAGGATCACGGGCACCAGATAGAAATAAAAAAAAACAAATAAATAAGAAACATATTAAGCTAAGAAAATAAACAAATATTTACAAAGACTCACTAAAAATAAAGAAAAGACACGGACCCTAGACGCTCTACGACTCAAGACACAAATAAGACCAAATAATCAGTTAAGTTTAATCAAAGTTAGATATGCTATCGCCTAAGTATCCCGGACAACGGTGCCAAAAACTTGATGTTTGCTGGACGGTCTATAAAAACTAACTATAAAACCAAACCTAGACACTATAGCTTTAAATTTATAAATCTAGACTCAACCTAATACTAGACCACACAATCGGCAAGTGTACCGACCAATGTTGCAAAGTCTAATGAAGTCCGGATATTGAACCCACGAGACACTAGCGACAACTCTATCTAGACTCTGACTCAACTAACTAAACTGAAATGTATTGGGGGGGGGATTTGTGTAACTGAGATTTAACAAATGGAACTCTCTAACTAACGACACCAAATATAGAATCCGACACACTAAGAATACCTAATGGATCCCATATCATTCTCCAGTTAGTCGGATCACCTCTCAGCTATCTCCAACAACACTAAAGTACTCGCTAGACAGATTACCTCTCAGTCTCACTATCTTAATACACCTTTCAGTGCAAGGAGTAACTTGAATTCACATGAGAAGACACGGGATAACAATGACGCTAAGAAACCCTAGGAAACCCTCTTATCAGAGCTGTCAACCTAAAAACCTTAACACCACATATTAACCTGACAACTTCGCACCTTTCAGCTATTGAAGCAGGCAGAATACTCAACCCTAAACGACTCTCAATCGATGTTCCTATGAATACAATGCAGTAAACCATAAACCAATCGCATGCACATAGCTAGCGACCTAATATACGACCATACATGAAACACATTCACAAAGCAGCATATGGAACATTCAACTGATCATAAATCAATATCAAATACGCATACACATCCAATCAAACTAAACAAGTTCTTTACTTTAATATTAATCCATCAACAAGAAGCCAAAATCCTAAATCAATCCAAATAACAACGCATAATCAAAATCTAGGTAGTTCAAGAAATCTAGCCTACTACCATCATCAAAACATCAACACAAAGTCTAATATCCATGATCATGATACAAGATAGATGAATAAAAGAGCAAAAGAAAATAAACATAAACCGGAAAGACGATACTCCAATCGATCCACGTATCCAACGCTTCAATGCTTGATCCCTTGAGACTTCTCCACTCTAAATTGCCAAAAAGCTTCAAACTTTGCATCTGGAATCGAATTCTCAACCCTAGAAACGAACTCAACCTTTTATACCATGAAAATAGCTAAAAAGACTCGTAACTGGGTTCTCCCGCGTATCGCGAGGCCCATAAGTCCAATCTCTTGCGTACCGGGAGAGACCAGCTTCACATGCAAGTTTCCTGAAAACACACCCCTTGCGTACCGCGAGGCACACACCATCACCGAAAGTTTCCTTCTTTTATCGGTTGTCCTCGTTCGCTCGTTCCTTCACCATACTTGCTCTTTTTAGCTCCAAACTCACCCGATTACCTACAAAACAAGACACAAGTAAATAATAACTATAATAGACTCAATACGACTCAAAAACTACATAAAAATGACACGAAACACGACGAAAATGGATGTGTGCTTTGCAACACATCAATAAGGTTTATTTAAAGCTCGAACTCACCAGTGTAGCTGACTTTTAGTATGCACATTCAGGTTAAGGGCAGGTAATGATGATGGACGGTGATGCTTGGCAAGCAAGAAGAGTTACCCGACTGATTTTGAAGACTGGCATCCCGTTATGTTTTTTATTATGTTACGTTTATGTTTTATACAATGTTTACGCTTCCGCATGTTGAATAAGTTTTAATTATGTTGAATGAATGATTCCGCTGCGTTATGTGATATTCAAGTTTAAGAATTGTTTGTGAATGAGTAAATCCAACACGTGAGGCCTCCCGGGTTTGAGGCCTTACAAGTTGGTATCAGAGCAATAGTTTGAGAGATTTGGACACTCCAAGTGTCTGAACTTAAACTGTGAATGGGACCAAGAGCGGATGGCAGAACGGGTAACTCGATCCACATCATCAGGTATGAAAGTAGTGTATGAATAGTATGCATTAGAACGTGTTAGGATAGGACTTGTGTTATGAGGAGATTACAAAGGTGGTCAAATTGAAGTCAAGGGTAGTGTAATGGTTAATTGCAGATGGCCAGTGTATATTAACATCTTACAATACTTGTTGAATTCTAACGTGATGACATTGCATTCCTTGTCTTATAGAACGAAATGACGAGAAGAGGAAATGGAAGGCGTGGTGGCGGCCATACCGGTGGTCGTACCGGTGGCCGAGGTAGGACTCCTGCTCGTCAGGAGTAAAGTGAAGAGGGAAGTGTCCACACGAAACCGAAAGTTAGAGTGCATGGGACTGAACATACTCATGTTGAAGAACAACAATTCACTTTCGAATCGGAAGTGAAAGCAGCCTTGGCACGCGAATTCACTGAGATGATGAGGGTTTCTTTGCCAGACCTATTGGCAGAAGCATTCAAGAAGGCTAACGATGCGGGTGGGTCTAACACGACAATTGGTGCCCTAAACAATGAGGCTGTCAACGCACCACTTACTTGCGGTTGCGACTACAAGTCCTTTAAGGCATGTGACACGCCGATTCTGACTGGGAGGAAAGACGCGGTGGCTACCTTTGACTGGGTGATCCGGATGGAAGCCTCCATTCGTCTGAGCGAACGCCGATCAAACCAGGTTAAGAAATTTGCTGCTAACTCCTTGAGGGAGGAAGCATCTCATTAGTGGGAAGGTGTACGTCAGGCTAAGGGGGATGAGGGGGTTGACTCGATGATGTGGAATGAATTGAAAACTCTGGTGATAAAGAATTTCTATCCAAGGAACGAGATCGAGAAGGTACATAGGGAATTTCTAGGATTAAAAGCCGAGAGCATGACGCACCAGCAGTACACCACTCGGTTCAATGAACTGGCACGTCTAGTGCCACATCTTATCATGACTGAAGAGAGGAAGATTGCTTGCTACATTCAGGGAATGTCGGACAAGGTCCACACTTATGTTAAGGCAAACGCCCCTACTACCTACAATTCGGTAGTGGAACTGAGTGTCGTGGTATTCGATGATCTTGCACTGAATGTCGTTTCCATGGATGGGCCCAAGAATAAATCAACTTTTCTTGCAAATCAATTGGGTGGGAAGTTATTTGGGGCTCGGGACAAACAGGCTAGGGTAGGCGAGACAACGATTTATAGAAAATGCGGGGGAAGGCATGAGGGTGAATGTAGGATGGGAACGAATCTGTGCTTTAAATGTGGCAAGACCAGGCACTACTCTCTGGAATTCCCGCAAGGTGTCAAATGTTATAACCGTGGAGGAAATGGACACATGAGCCATGAATGCACTAAGCCCAGGATGGGGGAAGGTGGAAAAGGGAAAGACCAGGAGAAGAAATACGAACGACCCCGAGCAAGGACCTGAGCTGACGAAGGAAGAGGCTAGGGTGGATCCCGTTGTGGCATCAGATACGTTCATCCTTGACAACACTTTTGTTTCTGTGTTACTTGATTCGGGTGCCAGTAAAAGTTTTATATCTTCTACTTTCTGTAAATGGGTAAAATATTCAGTCAATAAACTAGAAAGAGCCTTTAGTGTAGAAACCGCTGAGGGTAGAACCGCGAGGGTAACAGATGTAGTTGACAATTCCATGATCAAAATAGAAGGCCATAGATTCCCCGTCAGGTTGTTCGTTATGTTTTTAGGAGGGTTTGATGTCGTTTTAGGTATGGGCTAGCTAACTGCCATTGAAGCACAAATTATATGCAAATGAAAGATAATCCGACTCAAGGCTCCAGTTGGTAGCAAAGTCGAGGTCTTCGGGGATCCTGACGCCCCGATGCCTAACGTCATCTCAATGATTATGGCAACAGATTACTTGAGGCGTGGATGCGAGGCTTATCTGGTGTACGTGATTGAAAATAGTAAGGAAGTGAAAAAACTAGACGATGTACCTGTGGTACGCGAGTACCCGGAGGTGTTTCCAGATGATTTACCTAGGATACCACCCGAGATAGAGATTGAGTTTCGAATCAACTTAGTACCAGATGCCCAGCCTATGGCTAAGACCCCATATCGACTAGCACCAGTGGAGATGAAAGAACTAATGGCATAACTAGACGAATTACTTGAGAAGAGATTCATCAGACCAAGCATCTCACCTTGGGGTGCTCCAGTATTGTTTGTGAAGAAGAAAGACGGCTCTATGAGAATGTGTATCGACTACAGGGAGTTGAATAAATGAACGGTGAAGAACAATACCCTTTACCAAGGATTGACGACCTGTTCGATCAATTACAGGGCGCAAGTTGGTTCTTGAAAATCGACCTTCGATCCGGGTACCATCAGTTGAAGGTGAGTGAAGAAGACATACCGAAAACCGTGTTTCGCACGCGTTATGGACATTTCGAGTTCCGCATGATGTCCTTCGGATTGACGAACGCCCCCGCGACATTCATGGATTTGATGAATAGGGTGTGTCGACAGATGCTGGATCGATCGGTAATTGTGTTCATCGATGATATCCTCATCTATTCCAAGAATGAGGGTGATCACGCATGTCACTTGAAGGAGGTGTTAGAAGCTCTGAAAAAGGAAAAGTTGTATGCTAAGTTCTCCAAATGCGCGTTCTGGCTTAGGGAAGTCCAATTCCTAGGTCACGTCATTAACCCGAACGACATTATGGTTGACCCAACAAAGATAGAGACAATAAGAGAGTGGGATATTCCTAAGACGCCAACTGAAATCCATAGTTTCTTAGGATTGGCGGGCTACTATCGGAGATTCATCTAGGATTTCTCAAAAATAGATTCGCCCTTGACAAAGTTGACACGAAAGGAGGTGAAGTACGAATGGGGTCCGACCCAGGAAGAAGCTTTTAGAGAACTGAAGGAAAAGCTAACCCAGGCTCCAGTCTTGGCCCTTCCCGAGGGCAATGAAGACTTGGTGGTGTTCTCTGACGCTTCTGGTTAGGGATTGGGGTGCGTGCTGATGCAACGTGGGAGAGTGATCGCGTATGCATCACGACATTTGAAGGTTCACGAAGTCAATTATCCTACTCACGACTTGGAACTTGCTGCCGTTGGGTTTGTATTGAAAATCTGGAGGCACTACCTCTACGGGGTGAAGTTTACCATATACTCCGATCACAAAAGATTGATGTATTTCGTCAAACAAAAGGAGCTGAATATGAGGCAGAGGCGATGGTTGGAACTTTTGAAGGACTATGATTGTGAAATGATATACCATCCTGGAAAGGCGAACGTGGTGGCTGACGATCAGTAATGCTGAAAGTATCACCCTGGAAGGGGATCATATGATTCAGGAAAAGGGGAAAGTTAAGTCCAAGATTTGTCGGACCATTCAGAATAATAACACGAGTTGGTGAAGTCGCTTATCGGTTGGAGTTGCCTGATGAGTTAAGTGGGATTCATCCTATGTTCCATGTATCATACTTGCGAAGGTGTTTGGTGGATGAATCAGCTCACGTACCACATACTGACATCGAGGTTGACAACAACCTTAACTATATCGAAGAACCCATAGCCAACTTGGATCGAAAGGAAAAGCAATTAAGAAATAAAGTCATTCCACTGGTCAAAGTTCAATGGAAATATCGAAGAGGGTCAGAAGCCACGTGGGAGACTGGATCAGAAATGAAGGAGTTGTACCCTCGGTTATTTGACCTATAATAGGTTCCGAGGACAAAACCTCTAATAAGGGGATTAAACTTGTAACAACCCAAAAATAACAAGAAAGAATAAAACGTAAGACGACATGTCTATGAAAAACGAGGTCGGGGTTTAATCAAAGGAGAAGCAAAAGAGAAGGGAATAGGCTTAGGCTCGGCTCCAATAGGCCGATGTAGCCCATGTATATAAAGGCATGATTCAGCATCTTCTTCCTTATTCCACCAATTTCACAAACCCTAGAGAGAGAAAGCTTGAAGTCCTAGAGAGAGAAAGCTTGAGGAACAACATCTAAGCTTTGATTTCTGCTCCATCTTGTTTCTCCAACATCCTTGATCGTTTCTACATGAAGAATCACAATTTTTGAGGTAAGGATCGACCTTAGATATGGGTTTTTCTTCAAAAACAGGTTTTAGGGTTTATGGGGTTTTTAAACAAAGAGGTGGAATCTTTACGTATGAAATATGGTTTTAAGCTCAGATCTATCTTCATGGAAGCTAGACAAACATTTTGGACGTAAAAAGTTAACGTTTTGGATCAAAATCAAATGATTAGTGTTCTTGAGCCAACTCTCAAGAGTCGGCACTTGTAATATGCCGACTCTCAGCGAGGAAGACGAAGAGGAGAGTTGGCCATGGAGAGAATCGACCCTCAGAGAATCGATTCCTGAGAGTCGGCCCTCTGAGAGTCAGCCCTCTAATGAACACGCTAAGAATCGGCTCCCTAGCACAACGCGAAGTCCTGAACGCAAGTTCAGGCGACACTTATGAGTGTGGCTGACGACTCTCCCATCCGACTCTTAGGTGTGCCTGCCGATACTCTCGGCCGACACTCTAGTGTCGCCGGCATTTGTCTCAGCCGAGTCTCAAGAGTCGCTAGTAACGTTTTTGGCCACTCTGGTACAAATGATAGAATCCGCACTTCGAATTATGTGCAAATCGGTACACGCTGAAACAATAGATAAGGCATCGACTTCGGGTCGAGTATCGATAGACTGGTGAGTTCTTGAGCCCTTCTTTTAATACTTTAAATTATATTTTTGGGCTGATGTGCATACTTACGAAATGATGTTTACGAAACGATGTTTACGAAATGATGTTCACGAAACGATGTTTACAAAATGATGTTTATGAAATGTTTTGCTAAATGAAGTTTAAGTAAGGTTTATGAATGCTTTAACTGAGATGAGGTAAAGGTGTTATGAAAGTCACAAATGAATGAATCTGCCACGAGTTCCTACGAGAGCTAGGGTATGTATGTATGTTTGGGCCTTACCCTTATGGGAGGGGGGGGGGGGTGGGGGCTTTGTGGCTGGCTAATTGTTGTACAACTGGATGATGATGGGGTGACGACGGTCACCCATGGGATTACCGGGATCCCGATGGAAGGTACTATTCCTAGCGAGGGAACAATGCCTAAGGTACTGGTTAGTGTCGACGGGCTTTGAGGTATCGGTCCCTAGGTTTCTCCGCCCGAAGGACATGTACGGTGTTGAAGGGCCTAGTGCTTGCGTGCCTTGGGGTTTCTCCGCCAACCCACGATGTATGGAATTGACGGTTACGAGAAGACGCTGATTCGGTTCATGTTGACTTATGTGATGATGTTATGCTACGATGTTACGTTATGAGGTAATGTTATGTTATAGCATGCTTTGCGTACGATTTTGTTAAATAAATAATGTTACATTTTTGGCAAAATGTTTATGATAAGGTTTATGTAAAGCTAGAACTCACCAGCTACGCTGACTTTTAATATGCACATTCAGGTTAAGGGCAGGTAATGATGATGGACGGTGATGCTTGGCTAGCGAGAAGAGTTACCCGACTGATTTTGAAGACTGCCATCCCGTTATGTTTTTGATTATGTTACGTTTATGTTTTAGACAATGTTTATGTTTCCGCATGTTGAACAAGTTTTAATTATGTTGAATGAATGATTCCGTTGCGTTATCTGATATTCAAGTTTAAGAACTGTTTGTGATGTGTAAATCCAACACGTGAGGCCTCCCGGGTTTGGGGCCTTACAGTGTAGCTATCCAACTCCAAACTTTCTGAAATTTGGTCAATAGTCTCTTTAGTATTTATAAAAGATTCTAGAATTTTTTCAGAATTTACTTGAGAGTCCAACTAAGGTTTCTCCATTCGGTTATCGTAAAATGGAAAATATATCTAGACATCTTCAGAAATTACGAAATTTATTTATAAGCTTTATATGACATTATAAACATTCTGTAGTTTTTGGGGAGGTTTTTGAAATAGTTAAGTATTTTTTTCAAAAATCGTTTACAATAGCCAAAATTAGAAAGGATAGCTAGACAAGTCCAAAAATTATGATTGTTATTTTATGATCTCCTCATGACCAGTTGATCACATGGTCAAAACATGAGATGTTTCTGAAAAGTTTAAGTACAAAAACGACGTTTTTTTTACAAGATTTATTTTATAGATAAAGTTCCCGAGCTCCAAAAATCATGAAATTTAATATGAAATCTTTTTATAACATGTAGGAGCTACAATAAGAATATGAGAATTTTTGGAGGTCATTAAGTAAAGTAATGTTTTAGGTCCAAAACCGACGTTTTAACTGTGAAACTTTATGTTTATGTGGCATATGGTCATTCCAACTTTATTTAACTCATCCAACCTTGTAAAAATATGATATAAAGTGTAAATAAAAGTAATCTAATAAGTTAGTAGGTGTTAGAAGAAGATAAATGAAAGAATAAGTTCATGTAAAGTAATAATATAAAGCGTATGGGCTAGTTCTTTGATTTTTGAAAGTATGTTTATGGTTTGTCATTTTGCCATATATCACCTCTTGTTTACATATACTAAGAAGCATATGATGGTGTCATACTACCAATAAACCTTTTCGTTATCAAAATCAAGATCTAGAAAGAAGAAAGAAAGAAAGAAAGCATACAAATCAAGAACTTCCAACTCTTGGATCTTGTTCTTAGCCTGCCAAAACCGTAATTTTAGAGTGAAATAAGGGAGGGAGAGATGTGAGTTAAGGTGTGAGTGAAATGGTGTGGTATATGGTGGTATTTATAGGCAAGTTGGGAAAGAATATTCTATATGCATTAAATGAGGTATGAAGCATGCTTGTAAACGAAAAAAGTAAGGTATGGGAGGTGTATGCTTGGGGTAGGGTGGCGGTAGGGTGGTAAAGTGATGATGTTGTGTGTAGGTAGATTTTGTAAGAAAAAATGGTGTAGGTAGACTTTTATAAAGTATATAAAATCTTGTAAACTTTTAAAATAATAATGATAATAATAATAGTAATAGTTGTTTAGTTTATATATGTGTAAAAGTATGATATATGTTGGTTGATACATGCATGCATGCATAAGTTTGGTAGGTAGAATGAAAGGCTTATGCATTGTAACATCCCGAAAATGAATGAAGAAAATATAAAAGGCGGCTTACGGGAAAAGGAATAAATGAATGAATAAAAAGAATAACGGGCTCGCGGGTTAGGGCCTTGGGCTTGGAAAAGGAAACGCAAGGGAAGGGAGGAGAGTAAAGCCCTAGTCACCCCTTCCACTCCCCCATTCATCACCTTCATCATCTTTGACTTAGAGATAGAGAGTAGAAAGAGAAACTTCAAAACCCGCACCCGAGACCATCACTTTGGCTAGAGATCATTGCTAAACGCTACTGGAGGTTGGAGAAGAAGAGATACAGTGCTAACAGGTACCAAAATCCTTACAGATTCTATTTCTTGATTTGAAAAGTGGGTTTTAGGGTTTTGGTGGGTTTTTAATCAAAGTCAAGATTTTTACGTATGAATTGGCCTAAAAAGTATATATCTAGCTTCATGGAAGCTAGATATGAGTTTTGGACGAAAAAAATTGAGGCTTGGATCAAAAACGAAGAATTTGGCCAAGAACATTTGAATCGTCCGAAAACGATCACTTGTCCGAAAAGTATTTCGGACACAAATAGTTTTCGGACAAGAATCTTTTTAAATGGAATTTTTTCGAACGAAATAGTTTTCGGACAATTATTTTTGAACGATATATTTTTCGGGCATATGTTCTCAAAAGAAATAGTTTTTGGATAAAATATATTTCGAACAAATTAGTTTTTGGTCGAAAAAGATTTTGGACAGAGGGTTTTCAGATGAAAAGTCTAGGTTATAACTTTGTCTAGTTCGTGACCCTTGGACAGATTGATTAGCATCCCACCTAGCTTGAAGTTTCATTGCTAAGTGAGATAAACCCCGTAGAAAACAGGAGAGTTCTTATTGCCCCTTTTCCCTAACAGTTTTGG
Source organism: Smallanthus sonchifolius (assembly GCA_023525975.1). Lineage (NCBI taxonomy): Eukaryota > Viridiplantae > Streptophyta > Magnoliopsida > Asterales > Asteraceae > Smallanthus > Smallanthus sonchifolius. The sequence continues at coordinate 93,687,798 of CM042021.1, read as the reverse complement.
GTTAGCATGCATACTAGTAGAAAGATTTAAAAGGAAAAGTATAGTTTTTTATAAAAATGTAATTTTTATAAAGTCAAAGAGGAAGTTATAGTTTTTATAAAAATGTTATTCTTATAAAAAGAAAAGGAAAAGAGTTAAAGAGTAAAGTACTATTTTTAAAATATATTTTAAAGAAGGCAAAGAGTTAAAGCACAGAAAGTAAAGGAGCTGCACTTCGGTATAGCTTGACAGTGACAATGACAGATGCATATTATATGCTTATGTGTTGATATGTGTTATTTGTCTATGTGTTATGTGTTTCAATGGAATTATATTATGTGACATAATATAAGTGCATAGTAGCTGCAAAGTAAAAAGTCCCGCAGGCAAGCAAAGTAGAAGTCTCACCCTGAGGTGTGAGTAAGAAAAGTAGAAAGTCTCACCCTGAGGTGTGAGCAGGAAAAGGAGTCTTACACTTTGGTGTAAGAGAGAAAGTCCCTCCATGAGGTGTGGGCACAACAAAGTAAAAGTCTTACCCTGAGGTGTAAGCGAGAAAAGGGATCTTGTCCTTAGACATTGATCCATATGTGATAGTTAAAGTATGTTATAGTCACTTGTCTAGTACGAGTGAAAAGAAAAGTTGAAAGAGTAAAGGAGGACACCTTAATCAGTTTCCTCAAAAGTAAAGTTTTAAATGAAAGATAGAAACAGAACGATTTGATAAATTGTAACGTTGTAAAGTTTTAAAGTAAAGTCAAAGGCAAAGATGTTTTAAAGTAAATAACGAAAATTAATTTATTTTTATAAAACTAGCTATTTAAAGAAATTTTACAGTTTAAAGTAAAGATATAACTCACTAGCGTTAGCTGACTTTTAGTATGCATGACAGATAGTAAAGGTAAAAGGAAAGAATGAGTAAAGGAGCCGCGGGGGTTGGATAACATGGACGGCGGAAATGTCGGGGCGGGACATGTAGACTGTTCATAAGCACATGTTCGACTAAAATTTAATATATTAAGGCGCTACATTTCCATTCATAATTCCAAATACAATAATACAAGAATATTTGAAATACATAACATATTCATTTGTTTCAATTAACTAGGTCCACAACCTAAGTGTAGCAACTTGATTAACTCGAACATTTGTACCTAAAACATGATGAAAACGAGGTCAACTAAAAAGTTGGTGAGTATACATAGGTTTTGATTCTAAATAGCATCAAAGTGTTGTGCGTAAACAAATCCATACAAGTCATGATTAATAAGGCAATTATGGGGAGTTACTATTGTGTAACCAAGTAGTACAATCAAACCTTTGTAACTAGCATGCAAAACAAAGTGTGTTGTCGGTAACAATCACCCTACCTAGGTGGGTTTGTCAGACTCAATAGATCTATCATTGATAACCGTCGGCTTAATTAGTTAATGATTGTACATGTAATTGCACACAAGTAGTTAACACACCTAGTAGTAAAAAATAAAGCTCAAATTACACACATATTGTAAATTGGATTTGTATTGTGTAGTTTGTGTAAATCAATGTAATGTTGTGTTCATGTTTCACCCCAAAATGTAAAATAGTGAAAAGGGGGCTATGTAAAACTCACCTGTAATAATTGTGTAGATAACACGAGCAAATATGTAGCACAAGTGGTTCTCAAATCACACGTTAACCTGGAGTGAAATTGTATAAATTTGAATTAATAGCATGCACAATGTCTAAGGTAGAGTCTAAGGTTTCAACAGGAGTGAGTGTAGTGACTTGTACAAAAGGTTCGTGTTATTCCGTGTAATAACAATGTAAGTATGATAAGTGTTTTAGAGTGTAAGTTTAAAATTGTAAAAATAAATGTTTTAGGTTTAAAATTATATGTTATGCAGGAAAACATTCCAAATAATATTAGGTTTATAATATTATTTTAATAACACTCCTAAAACCCTTACAAATGTAAAAAAAATAAATAAACACAGGCCACCCGGCTCGAGCCCGGGTGGCTCCTATGTGGAGAGTGCAAGAGACCACTGGACCAGGGGCTCTACCCGTGACACTGAACAGGTCCGAATTCTTTTAAAATGGAGATATAGTGGAGCCAGGGCTCGGTTTAGAGTTTGCGCAAAAAGGAACTGGTATGTGGGTTTGAACTCGCGACCTGGACCGAGGATGGATTGGAGTTTAACCAAGTGATCTGGCATCAAGCCTTGATAAGGATCTGTATATTAACTTATTTGTAAAACAGTCCCAACCCGACATCTTCCCCATTCGCGCAACCCGTAACCCTAGCCTCAAATTAACCCCGATTAAAATCTATGCTTACCAAGTGATATGGGGCTATTGACAAGCATTCAATAATGAAACAAATGGTATAAAACTTACGTGGTTTGATGAGGGATTGAGGGGGAACGACTGGAATGCAACTCCGGCTGTTCTTGAGGCTCGACGGCGTGCTGGAGGTGAAATGCAGATTGATAGCGGGTTTAGAGAGTTTGTAAATGGTTATGCGGAGGTGTGTGGATGGATTAATTGGATTGATTCTGGCCTAAAGGGGGCGACCGACAGCTGTGATTACGCGTTAATTTGTTTGACTTGGAACGAATTGGGTCGTGAACTAGGTCTGTATTCATCCTAACGCATCTGATTGCTTGATTGAGGATCGAATTAAGCGCAGTTTGACTTCTGAGGTCAACCTGTTTTAAATCTGAAATTAGCCGCGTGCACTGTCAAATTGAAAGGTCTTGATGAGTTAGGAGGGATCGATAGATGTTTACTCATTCAGGGAAAGTTGAAAACGAACGAATGGTTCCATTTTGAAAGTTTGGATTACCCAAATTCGATCCTGTTGACTTTAAAAAGTCAAAACAGGTTAAGTTTGTGAGTGGGAGGTCAAAATTTAGGATTTGGGGATTCAAGTTCAAAGATGGGGTTCAAATTTAGAGTCCAAAGAAAATAGGAGGGTTCAATTGAAAAATTCACACTAGTTTATTCAAATTGTAAATATATGTGTGTATTTATCTTGACTTTAAATTTTATAAAGCTTAAATCTTTCTTTGATACTTTATAAACAAAAATACTAATTATAAATTTATAATGTTAATTATATACTTGTAAATCAAATATCCCAGTGAGGTTTAAATAGATATATTCCAATACATGAATATAATTTGTGTCCATGTAGTTATAAATAAATACGCAAATATGTGTTTTAGATATTTATATGTAACGCAAGGTTTAAATTAGAAATGTTAAAAAAATGACTTATAGGGCATAATGTGCTTGAATAATTATAGAATTTAAATGTGGTGTTTATTATTGAAAAAACTAAGATAAAATAGGGTCGGAAAAATCATGGGTGTTACAGTATCCCCATGTTGAGGGAATTTCGTCCCGAAATTAAACTGGTGGGGTCTACTGAATCAAGAAGGAAGTGAGTTTGAGTTTTGATTGTCGATTTGAGGAGTATGATAGATAACAAGATTTAGGTCTAAAGTTCAAGTTAAGTATGAATGATATCAGTGACCTTTAGATTCAACAGAGTTAAGGAGGGATCTGTCAAAGTATCTAAAGGTGAAAGGCATTACTTGGAATAGACCTTTATGGTAGCTTGACGATTAGGGTTTGTTTAAGATGTTGAGGTATATGCTCAAAACTGCTAGTAGATAAGAGGTTTCGCAAGTATTGGTCTAGGTCAAAACTTCACGTGACACGAACAACGCTACTTCTGATAATATGATAGGGCACTTATGTATAGGAAGTACCATCGGCGTATCCACCATGCCCTTGTCATATCACATTAATTTCGTTGTCATATATTACGATAGGTTTTAAGTCACAAAGCACGACAAAATGCACTATGTTTTCCATACGCTGATTTTTATAATTACGTGTGCACCCGTAATTACTCGAATCATCGCATGGTCCGTATAGATCCTTCCGTTGTGTGCGGGTCAAAAGGGTACAAATTCACTTAGTTCATGTCTATTGTTTTCACATATGAGTTGCTAAAAAGTAACCATGTCCTTAAGTAGGCAGGTCAGATTGCATCTAAAGGGTAATAAAGTAGTATAACTTAAATTTCCATAGTTTGCTCGTATTTGAACAAGAATACGTCAAACACCAAGATGTTTTAAGGGGTTGCAATCTCCTCGTGTTTGGATAAGGATACGTCAAACCCCGAGTAGATTCAATGTGTTATGGTTTTCAAGTTTGGTGTACAAAGTGTATGACCATGCTTCATGTATATTGTGATCAATCAATTGCAACAATTGTAAGCAACTTAGTTTCATGTATAATGTAGCACCCAAGTTTCATGCATGATCTAGTGTCATGTAGCTTGTAATCAAATATTTTTCATGTGTAACGTGAACAATTTAGCATCATGTATATGGTAAGAAATGAATTTCATGTATGATGTTAACGACTTAGTATCATGTATTTTGTAAACAATTAAACTTTTGTGTGTAATATAAACGATTTTGTATCATGTATGTTATATAATGTGCACAAATTAGTATCATGTACTTCGTAACCAGAATAAGTTTCAGGTATAATGTGAGTAACGTAGCATCATGTATAGTGTGAACAATTTGGTATTATGTATCCTGCAAACAACTAAGTTTCATGTATTATGTGATCACTCCACTATAATGTATATTGCAAACAAGTTTCGTGTGTTATGGGATCGGTGTAACATTATGTATATTGCAACTAAGTTTCATGTATTATGTGACCGTGTATAATATGTTCAATCTGGTATCATGTATCAAAACAGCAAGATTCATGTATCGTGTGATTGACCTACTATTATGCATATTGTAAATAACTAAGTTTTATGTATCATGTGATCGTGTATGATGTGTTCAATCATGTATCAATCTAACAAGTTTCATGTATCATGTGATTATCCTAGCATCATGCATATTGTAAACTACCGAGTTTTATGAGAAGGTTCGTTTGTAAGTTATTGGATCTCGTGAGTGAATTAAACAATCAAATTTTGAATGTAGTCGAGTGTTGCAGGCAAGCGTGTTGTTTGGCATTCATGTATAACGTGGATAGTTGGATTTTAAATTGTAAATCTTACTAAGGTTTATATGAATGTCCTACGCCTATGCGAAATGTTTCAGTTCATTGTAGTGTTTAGTGAGATCATACATTTCTGGATGTGTAAGATAACGAGAAAGTTGTGTAGATATTTACAGTAGTGTGTTTACGAATAACTGATTGGTGCTCTTTGTTTGTAACTAAATAAGTAGTTGTAATCTATTCTTGTTTGTAAATTAATAACGTGGTGAAAATAATAAGTTAAATAACCAAATAAATGGATAAATGAATTTTTTTTATTTTTTATAAAGAGAAAATTTCCAGAGAGAAAAAAAATGGCTAATTTATTTAATAACTCAAGCCAAGATTTAAAAATAATTAATTTATGAAATAAAAGTCTTAATTAATTATTAATTAAGATGATACTTCTATAAAACAAGTTGTATTAAGTTTCCTTGCAATGTGAAAAAAAAGTTTATAGAAAATTTATATTCCACATAATGTTTATAAACTAAAGGTTTGATAACTGCTTTGTTTGAACAAAATAATGATGTTGTTTAAATCTGTTAATAAAATGATTAGTTTACAAGGGAGGCTTAGGTGTGTGTACTAAGTTGTAATAAACGAAATGATGATGTTTAGATTGTACTCATTTGATAGTATAATCAAATGGATACTTTAACAAATCAAAGTGATTCGAATTCCTATACTTTCAAGAAGACATGCTTTAGCCTATAAGTGAACACTCACTTTGGGAATTCCCAGGAAAGCATACGGATCCTTCGGTTGATCTGGATTTATATGAAATGCTTTCCTAGACAGAAGACCCAAAGTACAGGCATTCACCCTTCCGGATTGCACATGTTCTTTACTAATTTTCAGAACTCAAAAACTTTGACGGGATTTAAAATCTTAATAGGCTTTAGGCCTATGAGTTTAAATTTTTGTTCACAAATGATGATGGTGACAGGTGTGTGATATTTAATGGTGCATGAAGAATTATGGGTGTATAAGTGTGTGTTGAAACTTAGGATAACACTTAATGAATCAAATATGTAGAATGTAGGTAGTAATGAATATAAGCACAAGAGTTATCAAGTAGTGTGACACATAGACTATTAGGTATTTGTATAATGCGGTGTAATTACTTAGGATAACATGTAAAAATATTCACACGGGAAAATAATCATGTAGCATGTATTAGCATGGCATAGTATGGGTGTCCTAAGGTTATAGTCTAGGTAAGAAGTGTCTAATAACTTAATTCCCTATAACCAAGGCTATGATACCAATATGTCACACCCCAACCGACGGTGGAAACGTCGGGGCGGGAAATGTAGACTGTTCATGAGCACATGGTCGACTAAAATTTAATATATTAAGACGTTACATTTCCATTCATAATTCCAAATACAATAATACAAGAATATTTGAAATACATAACATATTCATTTGTTTCAATTAACTAGGTTCACAACCTAAGTGTAGCAACTTGATTAACTCAAACTTTTGTACCTGAAACATGATGAAAACGAGGTCAACTAAAAAGTTGGTGAGTATACATAGGTTTTGACTCTAAATAGCATCAAAGTGTTTATGTAAAAAAATCCATACAAGTCATGATTAATAAGGCAATAATGGGGAGTTACTATTGTGTAACCATGTAGTACAATCAAACCTTTGTAACTAGCGTGCAAAACAAAGTGTGTTGTCGGTAACAATCACCCTACCTGGGTGGGTTTGTCAGACTTAATAGATCTATCATTGTAAATCGTCGGCTTGATTAGTTAATGATTGTACATGTAATTGCAAACAAGTAGTTAACACACCTAGTACTCAAACATGCTCAAATTGCACACAAATTGTAAATTGAATTTGTATTGTGTAGTTTGTGTAAATCATTGTAATGTTGTGTTCATGTTTCACCCCAAAATGTAAAATAGTGAAAAGGGGGCTATGTAAAACTCATCTGTAATAATTGTGTAGATAACACGAGCAAATATGTAGCACAAGTGGTTCTCAAATCACACGTTAACCTAGAGTGAAATTGTATAAATTTGAATTAATAGCATACACAATGTCTAAGGTAGAGTTTAGGGTTTCAATAGGAGTGAGTGTAGGGACTTGTACAAATGGTTCGTGTTATTCCGTGTAATAACAATGTAAGTATGATAAGCGTTTTAGAGTGTACGCTTAAATAAACAAATTTCTTTTATTCGTTTTGAATAATGTGACTTTAAAAGGAACACGATATTATCTCTATTAAAATAAGTACATTTATTTATTTAATATAATGTGTCAACACATGTATATTTGTATAAATTAGAACACTAAATAAGTTTGTTATTGTAAAAGGTAACGAGAAGATATTGTCTTAAATAAATAAATTCTTTCTTTTTATTTATTTAAAATAAAGTGCTTCAAAAAAGAAAAGACTATTTATATAACAAACTTAAATTATTTTTAAAATTTTTTAAATGGATAGAATGATTTATTGTTTTTATAAAACATGATAAAGCATTTCATAAAATTCTTGAAATAATTTATAAAAATAGTTACTTGGTTTTGTAATTTAAATACTTTAATTTAAAATAACTCTTAAAATGTTTTTTTTATAATGATAAACGGGTTTTGAAACCAATTTAATTGTAAAAATAAATGTTTTAGGTTTAAAATTGTATGTTATGTAGGAAAACATCCCAAATAATATTAGGTTTATAATATTATTTTTATAACACTCCTAAAACCCTTACAAATGTAAAAAAAAAAAAAAAACAGGCCACCTGGCTCGAACCCGGGTGGCTCCTGTTTGGAGAGTCCAAGAGACCACTGGACCAGGGGCTCTACCCGTGACACTGAACAGGTCTGAATTCTTTTAAAACGAAGATACATTGGAGCCGGGGCTGGGTTTAGAGTTTGCGCAAAAAGGAACTGGTATGTGGGTTTGAACTTGCGACATGGACCGAGGAGGGATTGGATTTTAACCAAGTGATCTGGCATCAAGCCTTGTCAAGGATCTGTATATTAACTTATTTGTAAAACAGTCCCAATCCGACATCTTCCCCATTCACGCAACCCGTAACCCTAGCCTCAAATTAACCCCGATTAAAATCTGTGCTTACCAAGTGATATGAGGCTATTGACAAGCATTCAATAACGAAACGAATGGTACAAAACTTACGTGGTTTGATGAGGGATTGAGGGGGAACGACTGGAATGCAAATCCGACTGTTCTTGAGGCTCGACGGCGTGCTGGAGGTGAAATGCATATTGATTGTGGGTTTAGAGAGTTTGTAAATGGTTATGCGGAGGTGTGTGGATGGATTAATTGGATAGATTTTGTTTTAAAAGCTTAATTTGATTCAGGCATAAAGGGGGCGACCGACAGCTGTGATTACGCGTTAATTTATTTGACTTGGAACGAATTGGGTCGTGAACTAGGTCTGTATTCTTGCTATGATTGATTATGTGTGATTTCCGGGTTTAAAACGTGTCTGATTGTTTGATTGAGGATCGAATTGAGCGCAGTTTGACTTCATGAGGTCAACATGTTTTAAATCTGAAATTAGCCGCATGCACTGTCAAATTGAAAGGTCTTGACGAGTTAGGAGGGATCGATAGATGTTGTAGAACCAAAGACTGATTGCTACAAAATTGTTCTTAGTACAACTGCTGCGGACAACACAAGATTGTTGCTGACCAAAACAGCTTCTGATACTTTGTCTACTGCTGAAGACCAAAGTAGCTGCGGATAGGCTTATCAGCAGCATTCAACACATGTTGCTGCTGATAGGCATATCCTCAACAGCTGCGGATAAATCAATCTTGCTACTGGTCCTCATCTCTGCTGCTGGTAGCTTTATTCTCTGAAGACCAAACGTTGCAGCTGATTATCCATGCGAAGCGCCTCTGACACCTTTCTGCAAAAGCAACTGCGACACTCCAAGCAGAAGGAACCTCACTGGTGCAACCAATAAAGGACAATGACGCTCTTCTCCAAGCATGCAAACAATGATGCCTAAGAAGACATTTCAGTAAAGTTAACTAGATTTGCCTTTACGTGTAATTTAGATTAATAAACAAGATCAACGGCTTGTGTTAGATCTGATCCTTAGAATCAAGGGTCTGTCTTGATTCTAAGTTACTATATATATCTTGTAAACACTTCAAACACAGTGTGCCTTCATAGTGCTTTTTGATAGAGTTTTTCATTTGTAATCGTTTATTCACAAAAGATCAATACAAAAGTGTTCTTATCAGTATTCTTTCTGTGTACTCGATTGTAATTGTGTAGTTGTTATTGTTTCCGCCAATCTCAACTAAGAACAGAACCATCTTGTAATTTCACACTTGTTTAATCACTTCTGGTTCTATTCTAAACTCTCTCTATTTCATCAAGTCACCAAGAACAAAAATGGCACAAAGTAACAGGTTTGAAGACATCCTGAAGCAGCAGTATGAAAACTTCGTCCGGAAGGAAGATGAGTCTCTAACTGTTTCATACAACAGATTTACCTATCTTGTAGGGGAGCTGCAGTGCTCAAAGGTGAAGCTAGAGAATGAAGATATTCTCAAAAGGTTCATCAAGTCTTTACCTAGCTGCTGGACACTCTACACGGTGTCCATTAGAAGAACTGAGAATCTGAAGACTCTCCAAATGACTGAGCTCTTCGGTATGCTAAAAACCTATGAGCTAGAGATGATTCAGGCAAAAGAAAGAAGCTCAAGCTACCAAACAGCCTCAACATCCACCACCACCTCCTCTGCCCTCCATTCTGAGCACTCGGGTCCTAGTTCAAGTAACTACTATCCTCCCATCATCACCCATTCTGGAGAGTTCGACTGGAGCGGTCAATATGAAGAACTGCCCGTCAACAATCAAGCTCTTATGGCAGACACAACTGAGATACCGCCTCAGGTATATGAACATCTATGTTCCCAAGCCTGTATCGATAAGGTTTTAGGCTACAGAAAGCATAATCAAAACCTCATAGATCAAAATGAAGAGTTTCATCTGATGAAATCTGAATTCAAAAAGGTTGAAGACAGTTACAAAGAAAAAATTAACTGCCTAAAGAAAGAGATTTCATCATTAAAACATGAACAAACCAATCTTGAAACTCAGATTGATGATCTACTGGTCAAACTAAAAGCTACCAGAGCTGAACTGGCAGAACAGAAAGTTCATATTGAAAAATATGAATTTTCCTCTAAAAAGCTATAAAGACTTTTAGATATTCAAGTCCATGAGAAAGTAAAAACTGGACTCGGGTATAACACTGATCAGTACAAATCTGTTCCTCCACCTGCTGACAACATTGCCATCTACGAACCAAGTTTCGATGTTGCAAATCTTGACTCTGCAAACTGAAATCTTGATCCTTCAACGGATGAACCCTTCGTTGTAGAATGCACTACCTCATCGGAATCTGAGTCAACCTACTCAGACCATGATAAAACCAGTGCATTCCCATCTGAAGCTACTCTGAATAGAGTTGAAGTTCCTGCTGTCCTTCCAGCTATTCCAGTCCCTGTACCATTCAAACCGATCAAGATTAGCTTTCCTCCATATGAAAGAAGGCTAAACATTGAGAAGGAGCAGACATCAGGACCTACAAACCCCAAGCCTCAGTTCAAGCCAATCACAAAGAGAAAGGTAGTTGATATATGTCTTAAGCCTGAAGAAAAAGTTCCATATGTTCAAAGGACCCCAGAAGAAGCCACCTTTGAACATAACAAAGCTCATCCCTGGAACTTCAAGGATCTGTTCCAAAGAAAGAACTATATGTACTGTGAAAGGAACAAACTGGCGAAATCATGCTTTGTGTGTGGGAGATACAATCACACTGCCAGCACATGCTTATACTACCTTCAGCAGCAAAAGAATCTCAAGCAACACCCTTTTGAGAAGACAAAGAAGAACAAACATGTAAGAAGGTTTGAAGCTAAGACAACTCAATTCAGAAACTCTCTTTCTCCATCAAGGGAGCAGTTGTCAAAACCTCTACAATCTTGCATCATTTGTGGTGAATCAGACCACTTTGCTACAAACTGTAAGTTTAACCCTTTCAACCAGATCCTTCATCAAGCTCCCCAAAGACAAAGGGTAAAGAAGGATCATCATACATCGGTTGTTAGTCCAGCTAAGCCCAAGAAAACAAAGCAGAAGCTTTCAGCAGCAACCAAGTCTGCTGCTGATAAGCTAAAATCCTCCGTAGCAAAATCTGCTGCTGATAAGGCAAAGACATCAGCAGCAAGAGTGTCCACTACTGATAAGGCAAAACCCAAGGCAAAGCCTACAGTAGCAAAGAATACTGACACTTCAACAAAGCTGTCAGCAGCAGGATCTACTATCAACAAGCCAGAAACATCAGTAGCAAAATCTGCTGCTGACAGTGTGAGGAAAACTAGAAAACCACCAACTCAATAATGGAAGGCAAAGAAACCACCAAGCATCATCATCGGTTCAGTTGAATGCGTCTATCCTTTGTTGTAAATATATATGTCCTCTGAGAGGAATCCCAGGTGCCAAGAAACCATGGGTGATGGGGATGAAGAGGCTAGGCCTAAGGCCCCATCTGGATCCAAGGATTCCACAACTGTGGATGAGGACAGACTGAAACTTCATATCTTGGAATTGACGGCCAAGGTGATTATGATAGAGGCACATCAATGCCCAACTTTTCTTACTCCCTCATTTGTATCAGTGAGTACCCAAACTGATGCATATTTGTCCACTGATGCAACCAAAAAGGGGGAGATGGTCCCAATGGAGAAAGACTCAGACAACTTTGACGACTGCAGGCTATATTTCAAAGTACAAGATGGCTGTTTTCGAAGCCTTTTCCTTTGGTTGAAAGGATAGTCAGAAATGTGCAAAAGCTTCAGCAACAAAGGCAATAAGAGAATTTTGGTAGCATCAGTCTAGGGGGAGTTTGTAGAACCAAAGACTGATGGCTACAAATTATTTTAAGTACAAATGCTGCTGATAGGCTTATCAGCAGCATTCAACACATATGGCTGCTGATAGGCTTATCAGCAGCATTCAACACTTGTTGCTGCTGATAGGCTTATCAGCAGCGTTCAACACAAGTTGCTGCTGATAGGCTTATCAGCAACATTATTCTCATTCTTGCTGCTGATAGCTATGTTCCTTGAAGACAAATCGTTGCAGCTGACTATCCATGCCAAGCGTCACTGACAACTTTCTGCAAAAGCAACTGACACACTCAAAGCAGAAGGAACCTCAATGGCACAACCAATGACGGACAACAATGCTCTTCTCCAAGCATGCAAGTAATGATGCATAAAGAAGACGCTTCAATAAAGTTAACTAGATATAGACAAAACGTGTAATAGTTAGCTAGATATAACAGATCAACGGTCTATGTTAGATCTGATCCTTAGAATCAAGGGGCTGTCTTGATTCTAAGTAAGTATAAATAATCTGTAAACACTTCATTGTAAGTGTGCTTGTAGTCCTTTTTGTGCTTTTTCGGAATTAGAGTTTTCACTTGTAATCGTTTATTCTCAAAGCTTAATACAACAGTGTTCTTATCAGTATTCTTTCTGTCTGTTCGATTACATTTGTGTAGTTATTATTGTTTCCGCCAATTTCAACTAAGAATATAACCATCTTGTAATTTCACGATCCTATAGATGTTTACTCATTCAGGGAAAGTTGAAAACGAACGAATGGTTCCATTTTGAAAGTTTGGATTACCCAAATTCGACCCGGTTGACTTTAAAAAGTCAAAACAGGTTAAGTTTGTGAATGGGGGGTCAAAATTTAGGATTTGGGGGTTCAAGTTCAAAGATGGGGTTCAAGTTTAGGTTCTAAAGACAATAGGAGGGTTCAATTGAAAAATTCACACTAGTTTATTCAAATTGTAAATATATGTGTGTATTTATCTTGACTTTAAATTTTATAAAGCTTAAATCTTTCTTTGATACTTTATAAACAAAAATACTAATTATAAATTTATAATGTTAATTATATACTTGTAAATCAAATATCCCAGTGAGGTTTAAATAGATATATTCCAATACATGAATATAATTTGTGTCCATGTAGTTATAAATAAATACGCAAATATGTGTTTCAGATATTTATATGTAACGCAAGGTTTAAATCAGAAATGTTAAAAAAATGACCTATAGGGCATAATGTGCTTAAACAATTATAGAATTTAAATGTGGTGTTTATTATTGAAATAACTAAGATAAAGTAGGGTCAGAAAAATCATGGGTGTTACATATGTTTGGGGCGTTTCAAGTTGGTATCAGAGCTATAGTTTGAGAGATTCGGATATTTGCGATAATGTCTGGACTTAAACTGAGAATGAGACAAAGGAAAGAAAGGAAGTGAATGTATGTCAGAGCAGCCCATCCATGGAAAGGTAGTTAAAGGAAGGTAGTCAATGTCCCAATTTAGAACATACACAATAATGCCTTAGTACAGATATTACGCAGTAAATGTTTTAGCATAAATAGTACATTGTACATGCCTTAGCATAGACAGTAGACAATATGTGCCTTAAAGTAGGGACTCTGAACTTGGATACAAATGTTACTCCTGACAGGAAATGTCAAGAACCCGAGTAGTAAAGCAAAATAGTAATTGCATACCGGTCTCTATATTTAGTAATTTACATTACTCATGGTGTTCCAAATTATTACCCATCATGATGGCATGAATATTCCTTGTTCGCAATTAGTTATGATTGGCTAGAGGAAAGAGAGGTGGCCATGTTGGTGGTTGAACTGGGCGTCGAGGCCGACCGCCAGGTAATCGAGCACGGGTAGAGGAAAGTGAACATTTCTGTAATGACACTGAATCGGTGCATGTGGAGCATAATGGTAGTGGGAACCATGTGTCGGTTCACGATCATGGGCACAATGAGGGATTGGTTCTGGAACCAATAGTACGGGAAGCTATAGCGGCAGAGGTCTCTTCAGTCTTGAACATGGTCTTACCGAAAGCACTGCTAGAGGCTCTTGAAGAGTTTGGCATAGATAAGAAAGAAAAGAAAGAGAAGAAAGAGGAAAGCAGCCGAGGTGTAATACCCCGAATATTTTTATAACGCTCGACCTCGTAATCATAAACAAATAAAAAGGACTAATTGAAATTTGAGGTTTAGACGAGCTTTTAGTGTCATTAGAGACCGTTTAATAATAATAATAATAGAAAGTACCGAAGAAATTTTTGGAATTCTCAAAAAATTAGAAACTACGAATAATATATATATATTTACTTTCCTTGTGCTTTCATTAAGCCCCTATGGGCGGAGGTCATAACTATACTTTTAAAAACCCTTATAACTATTATGAGGGATTAACAGAAATTCCTTACGAGAATGTTCGTATCCTCAAAAGGGAAGAAAGGGAGGATTCTAATAAGCCCTAAGTACCTTATCATCCGTAAGGACTAATAAGTATTCCTACTCCTCGTGTTAAGAAAGAAACATCTGGAGAGGAACAGATAAGGACTTTGAAAAATAGAACGGTTGAACCCGAAGAAGGAATGGCGGAAGTAGAAGCTAGTAAGAGTAAAACAAAATTATAAGCAACTACAGTAAAAAAATCCCTTAAAGAATGAAGAATTATAGAAATCTCTAAGAGGAACGGTAATGTTATAACAAGGAACCTTATAAAAATGACATTTGTAAGCAAATTAGTATTAAATCATCCAAGAATAAAAGCATTACGAACTGATAAACAGTATGTGATTAAGAGACGCTAGAACTAAATAGGAAAATGAAAGAATATACTTCAGATAAGTAACGACCTTAAGTTTTAATTGTTAAAATGAATTGGACAAGTCCGATTTAAAGAAAGTCAAGCTAAAGCTTTTGAAGACAGTCACATTAAGAAAGAAGAAAGGTTTGACCAATTAGTTAAAGGAGATAATGAATCCTTAATAATTCATAACCTAGAGGTCGGTTACTGGTAGTTTAATAAGGGATTCTGGGAGATCCCAACCCATGTGATAAACCTTAAAAGAAGATAGAATGACCATCTATCCTCATAGAAACTTTTATAAGTTAATCATATAAAGCATTAAGGCGACAACATTTAGAGTACTGTACAATAGGAAGTATAGAAAAACCTACTTGGTAATTAGAAATCAGAAAGAACTCAATTATCATGACCTAAAGGATAAAGAAAATTACCAAGCTGATTTTTTTCAAACGTGAGAAAAGATTAAAGACGGCTTGTGATTAACAAAAGGATTATACTGTGACACCCGACATTTTCAGGTTAACACCGTTAACACAAACTCCGTTATCTCAATCATTCATTCATGCATTACACTTGATTAGGGTTAATTAAGTGTGTCGGTTATTGCATAAACATTCACGTAACGGTAATTTAGAGAATTTCCGAATCAGACGAGTCTGTCCCCGAACGTTGGTGAAAAATCAAAATAATATTCCGAAAAATTATATTTATGTAGAATTATGTGTTATGTGATTTTATGCTTATTTCGTGAACATTCATGAAACCGCGTACGTTTACGCGTAACAATGTGATTCTAATGTGTTAGGGATTTTTTTAAAAAGGTTTTATAAAAATAATTTTTAGAAATCATGTTATTTAATTTAAATTAATTAAATTACCCCATGGATCACCCAAACCCATGCTATAACCCATCTTTGACCCATTGATTGCATTATATATAGAATTTTATAAAACCCTAATCCCATTACCCCCCCATGTTGGCCGAAACCCGCCTCCCGTCTTCCCCTTGAAATCGTCGACCACCCACCACCATCAAACCACCCCCAAATCGATTTCTATAGTTCAATTTTTCGTGTTTTTGATCAATCCAAGTGCTAATCATCACTAGTAACGCATCAAGTAAGATTTTAATTCATGTTTATACGCTTTCTTGTGATTTTTGGTTTATTTAAAACCCTAGTTCATCCAAACAATGATTTTTATCAATAAAGATGTTAACTTTAACGTTAATTATGTATTATTATGATGTTTGCATGGATTTGATGTTGTTGGAAAAACGGTAGTTGCATGAAAACCGAGGGTTACTATTATTAGTAACTTTATTGATTATTTAGATTGTATGTTAGATGTGATTGATCTACTATGGTGATGTTTATGCGTTAGTTGATTCATGATAATGTGTTTTGGTGAATTGGATTTCATGTATCTAGCTCGGTTTCTTAGGGTTTCTAAAAGTAGAAACTTTAATTGTCATGAACGTGAATGGTTTGCAATTTGGACATGCATGTTGAAGTTTGATGATAGTTTTATGTTAGTTGGGACGTAATAACATGTTTTAAAGTGTTAGATTTTATAAATCACGCATGGTGTTCATAGCTTGCTACATATAGTAACTTTTTGAGTTTATCAAATTGGGATGTAATTTCTAGACATGGTTGGTGTAATGTGATGATTCCTTATGTGTTATGATGAACATAGAAACATGTTAGGAACTTTAAATCATTGAAATTTTAGTTGTATTCTTAACTTACTTTAAAAGGAAACTTCGCTTGAAATTATGAACTGCATGTTGAGTTCTAGACATATAGTGTGTGATGTGATAATCTAAGACGTTTTAGACTGGTCTCCTGAACATGTTGGAAAAGATAGTTTCCAGAAAACGTGAGTCTTGATCATACCTTCTGTAACATTCGTAAAATTTTCGTGTTCAAAATAATAAAAATATAAAGTACAGGGACTGGAAATGTAATTATATGAAAATACAAGGACCAAAAGTGAAAAACATGAAAAATGGACGGTAACGGACCGTCATGGTCCGTTACTGGCTGGACACGCAAACAATGATGATGTGCCACGTGTCTGGTGACTAACGGGTTGATTCTGACGCGTGAAAACCCTACGACGGACCGTCACGGCTCCGTAACGGTCCGTCATGCCGTAATTCATCTAGACGCTGACGAGTGTCAGCTGACTTCGCAACCCTAGAACGGTGACGGACCGTCACCATTAGTAACAGTCCGTTACGACCCAAGCGGTGACGGACCGTCACAACCGGCAAATCCTTCTATAAATAGAAACCCGTATCCAGCAACTTTGAAACATCAAAACTCGAACTTCTGAGTTCATAACTCATATCCCACTCTCACAAAACCCTTCTCACTCATACGTTTAAATTCCCGAAGTACCGGTTCGCTTTAGGAGAAACCAAGAAGCTAGGAAACGCTCATCTAAAGAACCCAAGCTAAACGATCTAAGTAGAGACGCTGCCCACTAGGACATTCATTCTAGAAGCCTACTAAGTCGAAACTCTGTCAAGGTGAATATTAGTATTTTTATAAAAAGATTTCAAAACTAAAAATAGTTTTGATTATACACTGACTTGAATGAATTATTATAACCATTCATTTCATAAGGTGGTTTACTATATAGCAGTCAACCCATATAGTCACATATATATACACATGTTACATATGAGACGCTGTAACAGGGTTAGGGGTTGAACCCTTGGTTATTGTAAAGCCCATCGCTTGAAGCGTAAGGAAGATAGACATAAAAATATATCCAAGGTCCCTGGTGTTGATGGTGGTTAGTCCATTGACTATGTAAATTGACAAGAAACTAAGGGCAAATTGTTCTATTTATTCACACTTGTCAGATTATGATTTCCAATACACATATATTCACCAGTTTATTCTCATAAAATATTTTCAAACGTTTTACAGGTAACCAAGGATGAATTGATATTGATTTAACCATGTGATGACAAGAAATGAAAGATGTCATGAAAAAGGGAACGTCCACCCTAGACATCTGTTTGAAAGAAATGGCTCATGTAAACCTTGGTTTTGTAAAATAAACGTTTGTATAAAATATCAGGGTTTATCCATGTTATAATGAAATGAAACGGGAGATTCCCCGTCTTTTGAAAAGATCCTGAGTTATGAATTATTCCATTGTATTTATAAATCTCTGGTGAGATAAAATAAGAAACAGATACCAATCGTTAGTCGTACGCCCGGGTGGGCTAAATCCGGGGTGTGACAGGTAGGTATCAGAGCCATTTGTTTCAGCATATTAGATACTAGAGATTAGTATCTAAGCTGTAACTTGATTTTGATATTATTAGGTTTTAGAAAATTAAGATATTCAGGTAATGTATCTAAGCTTAAACCAGTATAGACTGCCTGTTAAGAAAAGTATGTAAACCTTTATAATAATTAAGTAATAAACATACAGATGTCAGGAGATAACTATTATACCTATATCTTCAGTCAAACCGGAGAAGAAGGATATCAACCCACAGGATCGAGAAAAGAACCTATAGTTATTTCTGACGATGAACGTAATAAAGTGATCGTCATCTTTGATGATGAATCCATGCCACAAGTTAACTCTGAGAAGCTTGATGGTTCAAGCTCTTCCTGGATGATGGGAACATCTGATTTTGAAAACTGAGGTACTGGAACGCCCCCTCCAACTCATCATATCAATCTTGATGAAGACCTAGCAATTCCTCTTAACCAAGGATGCGTATATGAACTCCGACCGAGCATTGCATGTATCTGCAGAAGACATAGAGGAAGTCTACCAGGAACTACCAGAAGAAAAAGAACCAAATGAAATGGAAATGATAGATCCATATATGTATCCTGAAGGTGCTTCAAATCCTTATACTCTTCCAACAATGTTAGAGGAGTATATTGAAGAACCAGCTAATGGTCATGATGATCCATACCATAATGTGTTTAACGACATATTATTTGGTATTCGTGAACCCCCTCCTCAGTATAATTATTCTTCAGCTTATCTTGGAACACCCATAGAATTCCTTAATCGTAACTTAAGAGAAACTGATGAAGTCAAGAAAGAATGAAGGCAGCTCAAGGAAAGTGTTCGTCAACTAGAAAAATAAAAAGAAAAGAAAAATAAAAGAAAAGATAAAAAGAAAGAATAAATTAACTAGACGTAAGGGTAACCATCCGACCGATATGTAGTTATCTGGCAA
The DNA here is from genome assembly GCA_023525975.1 of Smallanthus sonchifolius. NCBI lineage: Eukaryota > Viridiplantae > Streptophyta > Magnoliopsida > Asterales > Asteraceae > Smallanthus > Smallanthus sonchifolius. The sequence goes on along the minus strand of CM042021.1, from coordinate 93,668,813 downwards.
ACTGAATGTTCTGTCTAAGAAAAGAGTGGTGTATAAATCTCTCCCATACCGGTCATTATTTCCTGAGAACATTTAGTTGGAGGTACTACTCTGGGACGATAATCACCGTAGTTTACTAAATATAATAAATCAGACAATTTATTATTTCAGTATGTAAAATATAAAGTATAAATAAAAGTATTTTTTTCAGATGACTGGAAAAGGAAAAGGCCTCTTCTATGTTCAAAAATATACTCCACCTGGATATGAATTCCAGCTTACAAATGAAATGGATTTAGAAACTGAAACAACTTCAAGACATTCAGGAAGTACATATCGGAGCTTAGGAGAATTAACACCTCCGGCAAATCCTTATGTACCTTGCATCAGTTTTCATTATGCTATTACAACCGCAAGTCGAAATCCTGATTATGGAGAAAATCCATACTATAATCCTTATTATTATCAGGGACTACCTAAAATTCCGTATGAAAGTAATCCAGTTCCTGAAGGAGAAGAAAGAGAAGATTCGAATAGGCCATATGAGTATTATGAGCCTACGAATGTACAAAATCCTCAAGAAAATGAGGAAAGTTCTGATAATGATCATATTAGAGCCTTACAGGAATGAGTAGCAGAATTGGAAAAAGAAAATCATAGATTAGCATCTGTAGACGCCCAGAATAGAGCGTTAAGACAAATGCTAGAAAATGCCCGTAACCAGGGTTATATGTAAATTTCCTTTCCGATCTTTGTAATATATATTCCAAATATTAATAAAATTCCTCTTGTGAATAGAATGTCGAAACAAGGTCCTTCTCATAATACAAGAGGCAAGAGCACACAAATCCAAAATGAAACATCTGAACAACTGCAACAGAAAGCAGAGATAAAGAAAATGGTTGCAGAAGGAATAGAGGAAGTTCTTCATAAAATTCTAAAAGCTATAAAAGAAGATAAAGCGAAAAATAAATTGGCTGAATCTAAAAATAATCATCATGAAGAAAACCATAGTTCAAATGGAGACAATTCATCAAGCAATGATGAAGAAGTTAGCAAGAAAATGAAGTGAAAGAAGGGATGTACGTTCCGTGCGTTCCAGGGATGTAAACCTTTGGAATATGCCGGGAATGAGGGTGTAGTTGCAGCCCTAAGATGGTTAGAAAAGACCGAATCTGTTATCTCTATCAACAAATGTGCTGATGAAGATATGGTGCTTTATGCATCAAATCTTTTTAAAGATGAAGCATTAGAGTGGTGGAACTCAATCATTCAAGCCATGGGTAGACACAAAGCCTATGCTATGGAGTGGGAAGAATTTAAGGAAATGGTGATACAAAGATTCTGTCACATCAATGAAAGAGAGATAATTGAAACTAAATTTTTAAATCTTCGTATGAAGGAAATGGTGATACAAAGAGTATGTCTCTAAGATGTTCGAATATGCTCGTTTAGTTCCACACCTCACAACCCCCGAATCCAATCTAATCAAAAGATATATTTGGGGTCTTGCAGAAGAGATCAGGTATATGGTCAAGGCTACTATGCCTCATACCATTGCTTCTGCCGTACAGTTAGGAGGAATTATAACTGACGATATGATAAGAAAACAAGAAGAAGGGAAGCCAAGGGAAGTGGCCAAGAAGGCTACGGAGAACCAGAAAAATAATTCTCCTTGGAAGAAAAGAAATCAGCCTGCCAAAGGAGGATTTAATTTTTCTATCCCTGAATGTAAAATCTACAAGAAGACGTATACTGGAGAATGCTTCGTCAAGAAAATTTACTGTTATTTCTGTAAGAAGACTAGGCATGTAATTGAAAATTGCACGAAGAAGAAAAATATCTCTTGTTTCAATTGTGGAGAGACTGACCATTTTAAATTAACCTGCTGAAAGCTTAATCAAGCAGGATCTAGTGGGGCAAAGGCCAAAGAAGGAAATAAAAAGAATGTATGAGCTTTCGTACTTAATACTCGTGATGCTGCAGCTGTTCCATATGCAGTTACTGGTACATTCCACATTGACAGTATTTATGCTAGAGTACTACTTGACTCTGGTGCAAATTTGAGTTTTATAACTTATAAATTTTGTAATCTATTAAACAAACCCTTAGTTCCACTAGATAAGATTTATGAAGTAGAAGCGGCCGAAGGAAATGTTGTAAAAATTTCTGAATTCCTACATGATTGTGCTATCACAATATCAGGACACATCTTACCTATACGATTAATGCCTATGACATTAGCAGGATTTGATGTTGTCATAGGAATGGATTGGTTAGCCAGTAAACAAGCCCATATCCTTTGTAATAAAAAAGGCTGTAGAAATTCAAATTCCTTCTGGAAAACCTTTAACAATCTATGGCGACAAACAAAACCTACCTCTGGGAATCATCTCAATGCTGAAAGCAACTAAATGGCTTCAGAAAGGATGCATTGCATATTTAGTTCAGATTTCTACGAGTACAAAGGAAAAGAAGATTGAAGATGTACCGTGGTAGCTGATTATGCAGATGTATTTCCAGATGAATTGCCTGGTATACCACCCGAAAGAGAAGTAGAATTCAAAATCAATCTTACACCAGGAACGACTCCTATTTCCAAAGCTCCATATCATTTAGCTCCTACCTAAAGGAAAGAATTGAAGACATAATTAGATGAATTGTTTAACAAAGGATTCATTAGCCCAAGTTCATCTCCTTGGGGTGCTCCAATTCTTTTTGTTAAAAAGAAAGACAGTACCATGCATATGTGCATTGATTAGCGAGAGCTAAATAAAGTAACGATTAAAAATCGTTATCCTCTTCCTAGAATTGATGATCTGTTTGATCAATTGCAAGGCGCTTGCCATTTCTCGACAATAGATCTTCGATCATGATATCACCAACTGAAAGTTCAATAAGAAGATATTCCTAAAACCGCTTTTCGAACCAAATATGAATATTATGAGTTCACAGTTATGCCGTTTGGACTTACTAATGCTCCTGCCGCATTTATGGATATGATGAATAGTCTCTGTAAACCCTATCTAGATAAATTTGTAATTGTCTTCATTGACGATATACTTATTTATTCTAGAAGTGCGGAAGATCATGGAAATCATCTCAGAATAATACTTGAACTTCTGAGAAAAGAGAAATTGTATGCTAAATTCTTTAAATGTGAATTTTGGCTTAGAAAAGTACAATTTCTGGGTCATATAGTGAATGCAGATGGTATTCAAGTAGACTCATCCAAAATTGAAGCTGTATCTAAATGGGAAATTTCTAAATCTCCGACAGAAGTCCGTAGTTTCTTCGGTCTTGCAGGATACTACAGACGATTTATTCTGGATTTCTCAAAGATTGCAGTTCCTCTAACTACTTTACCTCGCAAAAATGTAAAGTATGAATGGGGAACCAAGCAAAAAAGAAGGTTTTCAAACTCTAAAAGAGAAACCGACTCATGCACCTATACTGGCTTTACAAGATGGTAATGAAGACTTTGTAGTCTATTGTGATGCTTCTCACAATAGTCTAGGATGTCTGTTGATGCAAAAGAACAAAGTTATTGCCTATGAATCTCGTCAGTTAAAGACTCATGGAAAGAATTACACAACACATAATCTAGAGTTAGGTGCCATAATTTTTGCTCTGAAATTATGGAGACACTATCTCTATGGAGTTAAATTACAGTTTATATTGACCATAAAAGTTTGAAATATATCTTTGGTTATAAAGAACTAAACATGAGACAAAGAAGATGGTTAGAGATCTTAAGTAACTATAATTGTGAAATATATTACCACGAAAGTAAGGAAAATGTTGTTGCAGGTGCCTTAAGTAGAAAAGAAGGAGAGAAACCTAAACGGGTTTGTGCTCTAAGACTTGAACTTCGTGTAGATCTCATATCTCAAATAAAAGATGCTCAGCATTCTGTTCAAACAGAAGAAGACATAGAATAAAAAGGAATGGAGAGGATGATTAAACAATTGACTAAAGGAGAGGATGAAATACTTCATATGAATTAAAGAATCTGGGTTCTGATCACCGAAAATATTCAGGAAAGAATACTCGAAGTAGCACATAAATTAAAATATATGATGCACCCAGGAAGTGACAAGATGTATAAAAACCTGAAAGAGAATTACTGGTGGATTGGCATGAAGAAGGATATTGCCATATATGTTGCAAAATGTGTCTTACTTGCACACAAGTTAAGAGAGAACATCAAAAACCTTCTAGTTTATTGCAACAATTAGAAATACCAATATGGAAGTGGGAAATGATAACAATGGATTTTATTACTAAACTTCCTCGAACCAGTTGGGGAAACGATACTATCTAGGTTATCATTGACAGATTGACTAAATCTGTCCCATTTTCTCCCAATGAAGGAAACCTTCAGTATTGATAGATTGGCTCGTCTTTATGTAAATAAAATTGTATCTTTACATTGAGTGCCCTTATCCATAGTGTCAGATAGAGATAGTCTTTTTACATCTCGATTCCGACAAAGTTTCCAAAAAGTCGAGCACTGCCTATCATCCACAGACAGATGGGCAAAGTGAAATAACAATTCAGACTTTAGAAGATATGTATGCACTTCAGCCCCAAAAACAGATGGGCAAAGTGAAATAACAGTTCATGTATGCACTTCAGCCCCAAAACATTTAAAATTATTTGCACGTAACACATAGAGGGCACATAGAACTCACCTGACAAGCGGGGTATGAGATACTATCACTGGTCAGTAGGCCTCTCAAGGTGTCACACATAATCTGTATAAATCATTCATATAAGTTTAAGTTAATTGTCCTATCTGACACAAGACGTTTCTATCCTTAGGGTTAGGCGAACTTAGGTAAGTTCCCCATACTTGGCTTAAGAGAACCTGATAAGTTCGCTATGTTTGATGCTAAGCGAACATGATAAGTTCGCCAATTTTATGCTGGGCGAACAGGGTAAGTTCGCCATGTTTATCGCTATGCGAACATGTTAAGTTCGCCACATTGGTTTTAGCGAACTTACTCAAGAGAAGATGTTAAGTTCGCTTCCTATGCTTCAGGCGAACATGCTAGAGTCGCCTGAACTGGGTCTTTTCTCAAATTGCAATGAGGACGTCTAAGTTGTAAAATTCACTTCTTTAATCTAACGAAAATCGGAAAGAGTCCCGTTTGTTTAATCTAAAACCCGACAATAATAATTGTCCTTTTCCATTACCATGTCATAATCAATAGTCCACAATAATCGAGTTTTAACTTCTAGAATCGATATCCATCCTTCTATACTTTATTAATTAACCTTTATACAATAAATGACCTCCTGTCGGTTATCATTTGTCAAATAAAATCATGGCTATATGTCCTCAAATATGACATTCGTAACCCGAAATAATAATAGTAATTAATGTTCTACGAGTTTTAAAGGATATACCTTCCCGAACACGAACCGTAATGTAACCGAGACTCAACCATACGGACTCCGAATCAGGAGATCCGAAAGTCCACGAACTCGTCTCGACGCACCGGTTACTACGAGATGAAAAACTCAATGTCGTCAATCCTCATCACCGCACCAAGAGACCGTCATTTTCAAACAATCTTAGCACCACCATGGACCATTATCATCATCATGTACCCACCATCATCATCATCATCATATTCTTAGCACCACCATGAACCACCACCACCTTCACCGTGAAACCTGGGTCAAACCCCACCGTTGCCTTCGTGAAGCTTAATTCACCCACCACTAACCACCGTCAACCACTTTCAGCCACCATCAACACTGTATCACCACCACCATTACCAGAGACAAACCACTACCATCGTGAAGCCTAATGCAATCACCACCACTTTCATCATGAACCATACTAACCACTGTTGGCACCACCACCATCCACCATTCATACTCCCACCTACAAGTTCGTACCATCACCTTCAGGTTCGTACCACCCCACCGTCGTAACCTGATAACAACCTCTTTACGCTACATAACCAGAAATTGCATGAGCCTTCTGTCCATATACATAGCGTTGCTACTGCCGGAGCAATGGTAGCATCCCATACACCCCGTTACAGCTCCTATTGATTACGAATCGTCATTGTCATGATAATGTGAGCCTTCACCTATCTTCTTCACGCACTGTCCAGCCTCACCACCATCACCGGGAGCTTCCATCCAACCCCCCTTGTATTACCGGAGTACACCATAGTCGCCAGCCATCAGCTTTTTTTTTTCTCTCTCTCTCTCTCTCCTTCTCTGACTAAACTGCCACCACCGGAGTGCATAACCCAATGTCGTGAGTCGTTGTACATCACCCTCCCTTGTGCTTTGAAACGGAGCTACGCCTTTCCAGGTAAACCGAGCAAGCTTTAATGGCTAATTGGTCAGATTAGGGTTGATCAGAGGGGAAGGTGTTCGGGTTTCGAGTTGCAGGCGCAAAAGGAAGAAGAAACCGTAATGGGTTTTTTTGTTGGCGGCTGAATCACAAGAAATGGGTTTTAGGTTTTAGCAACTTTTCATTTAGTCCCCCTCCATTTTGGTGAACTTTACATCCCTCGCTTCTAATTCGATTGGTATTTAATTATCGTACCATAATTTCGTTCCTTGAAAATTTTAGTCCTAGACGAAGTCTCGGGTTTCAAGTAATAGAGGATTTGGAATGTTACACTTCGGGTTGATACGTGTGGTAGATTACGAGTTAGTAATGTAGTAAGCTCGAACCAGGTCGGTGAGACTTACTGGGTTTTGGTTATGGGGTAAGTCTCGGGTGGTGGACCCTTATGGGGATGGGTCGGTAAGGTGGGTTACCTATATTTTAATAAACAACAAACTTTTTTTAAAGGACCGGGATGTCCTAAGTTTATAAATGATACTTGTTAGGAGATGGTTTCTACTTAAATAACTATTAGAACTGACTCGGCGTAGCTGACTTTGCATGTATGTTAGATTGTTCTGCAGGTGGGTCTCGTGGACAACGTATCTTGCCTTGGGAGCGGTGCTACTTGGGTCGGTGTGCATGCATTTGTAAGGTAAGGAAAAGAACTAGAATGAGCTAAAAGAGATAAAACTATTTTTGATTAAGACTTCCGCTGATAATAAGTGTGTTAATAAGAGAATACGAGTGATAAGACCCAACTGTAAGGTGCCCGGTTTGGGGCCTTACACAAATTTATGTCAATAACTAAAATTCTATAACAAAAAGTTCACTACACAAACTAGAAAATTGCACTTTCACTAAAGGATATATACCAACGGATGATTTCGTCAGAGAACTACAAATAATCACTGACAGAATTCACCAAATTTCAGATTTTTTATTATTTTTTGGATTAAGGTGCACACCGTCGGCCCTCCGTCGGTAATTAACAACGGATAACTAGCACGTCAGTACTCTGGCGGTGGTCTTCCACCAATAATTTCCCACCCAAAGCCTTTTTCAGAAAAGAATCTCACTCGTTTGTCTAGGATGTGATCTCTGACAAACCTTCCATCGCTATTTCGTTGAAATATTTTTCAGCTTGGATTTCTAAAAAGATTCCCACCAGGCTTTTCTAGCATTTGTCGGTGAGGGTTTTTAACGATGGATATTCCGTCGGTAACATGTTCTGTAAATTAGCCGGTTCTTCCTTGAAACCATAAATAGGTGTTAAATATTTTCTACAAATAGCTAATATGGTTACCATAGAGTCTCTCAAGCCTAAAAAACAACCTTCGTGTATTTCAAAAATGGAAATCGTTGTCTAGACATGGTTTATGAGAAGAATTATAAATATGGCAGATTGTTGTTAGCGAGTCTGTTGGAATTGGTGGTATAGAAATTTAAATACTCCAACATGGGTCCATATTCTGCCATGCGCATATTGGATTGGGTTGGAATCAGTGGTCTCATAATTTAGAGCCAGACCCGTATCTGTCGTTTACATGCATATATAGGTTATTATTCAGATGTGTTGTCCACGATGAGCAATAGGGACTCAAGCCCTCACATGGTAAGTTACCTTGAATAACAAAGATGAAATGTCGAGGTGGTCTTGGAATCCTCATCTTTGTATCTGGTTTACCCATTAATGCAGGGTATGTCACCTAGGAAAGATAAGTTGAGTAGTCCACGAGCAATTTAATTCCTCTAGTTTGTCTAATGTCACACCATTGTTACCTCGATTATCTATCTTACCAAGAAAGTTAATTTACTTGTCCAGTTAACGAAATATGGTGGTTGTTTTGGATAAATATTATCAAGACTAATTTTGTAACCAAACTTAGTATGTGAGGTAGTGTGCTTGATCAAAATATGAAATTATGAATGTAAATGTGAAGATTGACACGATGATATACGAGGAAAGCCCTTAATCCTTGAGGATTTTCGGCATAAAACCTCGGGAAGTGACCGAAAGTTACTTCCCTCCTGAACTTTTATTAAACCTTGATAAGAGTACAATGAGAGTAGTAAACGATCGATAGCTAAGTATTACAGATGATTGCGAGTGTGTTGCGAATGTTCATTCCTAATTGATCTACTGCTTAATAAATAAAAAAAAGAAGTTAACAAACTATCTGAGAATCTTGAATCTCATCTAGTCTTCTAATATGACCGTTTGAAGCTTCTCCACGCATGTTCTACACGTTTTCTTCAACTACTTGACCGATTCTTCAGGGATGAGTGGATCAACAAGTTTTACCTGCGAACATAAATCGAGATATGGAACAAATAACCGTTAGTAATATTAATGGTTAGGATTCCGAAGTCATCAAGGATCCTGGATTCTAGAGCATACTCGTGATCCTTCATCATAAAATTAACCCCTAACAATTGTCCCAAAAATTGACAGTTGTTTATTACCATTACAGTTGTAAATTTTTTAAATTTCAAAAACTAAATGATTTGATCTCGATAATACTTAATGGGACGCGGCCCGAGTATCCATGCGAGTTTACCGTTATCAAGAATAGGCTATAATTATCTCCTTCTCTCTTCATTATATTCTATCGTCTTCTTCACTTGGAGTTGCAGAAAAAAGGTAATAAATATTCTCTCAACCCTACTTTCCTTTTGCGAAAGTTTCTTTCCATTTTGAATGGGTAAAAAACAAACAAATCGTTCACAAGCTTCAGCCACTGTTGAGTCGATGGAGGATTTCTCCAATCAAGGGTTGCTTAGCTATCCTGAACAGGAGATTTGCACCTTCTCCGACCAAGATATCGATCTTTTGAAAACTTCAAATTCTTTTCCTGAAAAAACTCAATTTAGGGCTTTCGACCCTCGGGTCAGGGCTGATTTTGTGTCACCAACTTGGGTTTGTTTCTTAGCTTATCCCTTCACTCTCGGTCTTACTTATCCCTTCCCACCATTGATCTCTAAGTTCTTTAAATTCACCGTCTAAGCTATTCCCAAGTCATGCCCATGGCCTGGAGAATTTTGCATACCTTGGAAACTCTGAACCGCCTTCATTCTCTTACCATCGGAATCCCCGAGATAGCCAACGTATACAACTTGAGAACCCATGGATCCTCCCAAATCCTTTTCTAACTTAAGTCTGGTTGCACACCTCTGGTTCTCAAAGCCGCCCAAAATGATTCTGACTGGAAGGGTAAATTTTTCTTTGTGAAGCGAGATACTATCCCGGATGGGGATCTCTTGCCTCTTCGATGGGTTGAAAAGGGTAGGACATAGTCATGATCCTTGTCTAGATATAACACTGTTTATTTGTTTCTCAAAGATTTTTTGTTTTCTAAACAGCTCCCAGGTTCTCTGATCTTGCCCCAACTCAAAGTGATACTGATGAAAAGATTGAGGCTCTGCTAGAGATCTCGGCTGTTGAAATATACTTCCATCTGGAGTCTAATATCAGTGAAGCTAGTTTCAATATTCAATATTCCGAGTACAGCATGTCTTCGGGTAGAATAATCTCTCCCCCACTAGCACTTGCATGATTCGAAATTATCCCGACTCTTTATAGGAATCCCGAAGTATGGTTCCCAATTAGCTTTGTTTGATAAGAAAAGAGAAAGTTTTATCTATTTGATAGTTAAATGTATATATAGGAATCTAACCCATTATCCTGTAACAAGTGTTCATCGATCAAGCTCCCGATTCGCCCTCAACGATATCGATAACATGGTTTCTAAGAGCAAGACAATCAAGAAAGAAAATGAACATCCGATTGCCGAAGTTTCCAAGCCTGAAATCCCCACTCCTCGCCCTAAGGTCACCGCAGGCAAAATGAGAAAACTTTATGACACTGCCAAGGTCGTTATCTTTGAAGGGATGGACTATGTTGATGCCTACAAGAAGCTTTATGCTCTTCGCCACTTAGTAAGTTATTTTCAGTCTCCCGGATTCTGAACCTGCATTAAAGAAAATCTAACAACTTTTTTTTATAACAGGGCCTAGAGCAGATGACTAGGTGCTATGAGTCAGTTGTAAAGGAAGCTGACGAGGCCAAACAGATGGTCAGTGATCTGCAAAAGATAGCCGCTGCTAAGAATAAGAAAATGGCAGAGGAGGCCAAGGACCTCCGCCGGGCGAATATGGAGTTGGAGGATGTCCAAGCCAAGCATGCCCAAGATCTTGAAGAGTCTTATGAATAGGCCAAGAATTCAGCAACAATTTCCATCTTCCAAGCTAGGATCAAGATGGCTAAGGAGGCTAATGACAAAGACTTCGATCTTTTTGCTTGGGATATTCAGGAATGGGAGAAGGTTGTGGCTGAGCACGTGGGTGAACTGGCACAAGTGGTTGAAGTGGGCAAGCAGGCTAGCGAGGCTGAGGGTAGTGGAAAGGTTGAAGAGAAGGTGGCTGAGCAGGACGATGAGAGTAATATAGACAAGGCCGGAGTCCTGCGTTTGTGATTTTGGTAGTTGAAGCTTTAATTTTCATGCTTGTTGATCTTGTATGTTGAACAATTTTACCTTTCTGTCTTGTGGATCCCGGTTTACGAAATTTGTTGTTTGAACAATATAACTTGTATGTGACTTATGGTTCGGATGGATGGCTCCTGGTTTAGGACGAAATCCGAACCTCCTTTTTACCTTTTGGCAGCTAATGAATGGTAGATACCTTATAACTATACACCATGGTTGTTATGTGTTTGGTATGTTTTGACATATTCTTAGAAAATAAGGATCCTTAGGTAATTAAGCCTTATGATACTTGGTAAAACAAGTTTACATATCTTTTAAGGATATTGGATCCTTAGTGGACATTTGTAAATAACATCTTAGGTTTTAAACTTTGATTCCGAAAAACATACTTTGTTACTAATAAATAGTTCGGAAGAACACCAGTTACAAACATACCATTACTTAGTCATCAAAATTTTGGGTCAACCCAAAATTGAAAATTAACAAGAAAATTTAAATAAATACCTTTATTAAGAATCAGGCTGGGTAGATATACATACCGGATAATGATAGAGAGTCCAAACAGACTCACAATATGATGGCTTTTATTTGTCCCCTACGTATAGCTATCAAACAAATTGTTTACTTAGTAATCGTACCTCAGGATCCTCAGGGATGTCCCCAATCCACTCGAATATCAGGATCTTGAGTCAACATATTAATGCTAAATACTTGGGACAAGCCAAAAACTTAAGTTAACACATAAGTGTTAACTACTTAGGACAAGCCAATTCTTGAGTTAGCATGTGAATGCTAAAAACTTGGGACAAGCCAAAAACTTATGTTAACACGTAAGTGTGAAATACTTGAGACAAGCCCGGTGAATAACACGTTTGTGTTATGCCATTTAATATATTCGTGAGTTCCAATACATAGCCAATAGTGATGAAATTAACAGCCACTGTTACATAGACCGGTCGCACCACCTTGAACTATACTTGGATATCATGTATCCAAGCGGAATGTTTAAACTCAATTCGAAGAAAGGTGAAGACCTTTAAACCTTTGAAGGGATTTGGAATACCTTAAACTTAGAGAGATGGCCAGTCTCTAATGCTTTGTCAGGATCCTTGGGGATCCTTCTTGCAAAACATTAAACCTTGGTAACACCCCTCCGACACTCAAGTCAGTACTTTGATAAATCAAAAGAAAATAATTGAAAGAATAAACAAGGATAGAAGATATACCAGCCTTAGTTAGAATTTAAATTCTAACTTACATGAAATACCTTTGAGATGGATAGCATTCCAGGATCTTTGCAGGATTTCTCCTTCCATTGTAGCTAACAAGTAAGCTCCCTTGCCTGCTTCTGAGTCTATCAAATATGAACCTTCCCATTTCGGTGCAAGCTTTCCTTTGATGGGATTGATGGTATTCTGAAATGTTTTTATCAATAATAGGTCTCCCACTTGGAATCTTCTAATCCTTATATTCTTGTTGTATGATTTTGCTATTCTTTGTTGATAAGCTGCTATACGAACTTTAGCGAGATCTCTGGTATCAAGATCCTGTTCTAGGGCTTCGCTGTTGGTTTCAGGATTTTGAAGGCTGGATCTTGCTATAGGGATCACCATCTCAGTAGGTATTACTGCTTTTATTCCGAATACTAACAAGAATGGAGTTTGACCCATTGCACTTTTAGCAGTTGTTCTATCTGCCCAGAGGACGAAAGGTAATTCCTCTACCCATCTTCCCTTCTTAGCGTCCAATCTCTTCTTGAGGTTGTTCATAATGATTTTGTTGCTGGATTCCGCTTGTCCGTTGGCCTAAGGATGTACGGGGGTAGAAGTTATCATCTTTATCCCGCAACTAGCACAGAAATTTGTCATTCTTTTGCCAATGAACTGAGATCCATTATCACATACTATTTCTGCCGGAATCCCGAATCTTGTCAGGATATTGCGCTTTATGAATGAGACTACTTCCTTTTCTTTGACTTGAACAAAGGCTTCGGCTTCTATCCATTTGGAGAAGTAATCTGCCATTGCTAACAAGAATACTTTTCCTCCTGTTGCCTTGGGTAGTTTACCAACTATGTCCATCCCCCACTTTATGAACGGCCATGGGAAAATGAAAGGATACATAGGTTCATTTGGTTGGTGAGGCACACTGTTGTGTCTTTGGCAAGCATCACACTTTTGAGCATACGTTACAACATATTTTCTCATAGTTGGCCAATAATATCTTGTCCTCGGGTTCTTGGAACATAATGCTCTGCCTCCGGTTTGATTGTCGCAATCTCTTTCGTGTATATCTTTCAGTACTTCTTGTATCTCAGGATTCTCTAGACATCTCAAGTATGGACCTGCAACAGATTTTCTATATAGAATATCGTGTATAATAATGAAGCGAGATACCTTCATATTAAAAGCTTTGTGATTCTTTTCGTTACTTGGGATCTCACCATCTTGCAATATTTTTTAATAGGTAGGGTCCAGGATCCTTGATATTTCTTAGGATCTTGGATCTCAAAGTCTTGTATATTTAACACTTCATTTCCCTTGCACTCTGTTGTATTGATTGTAGGGTTCATGATATGAATAATTGGAATCTTCACATCTAGCGGTAGCTTGAGAGCTAATCCAAGATTTGCTAAGGCATCGGCCTCTACATTATCTTTTCTAGCTAACTGTTTTATATTAAAAATCTCGAATTCTTTTGCCAAATTCTTGACTATTTCAAGATACTGGGCTAGTTTCTCACCCTTAACTACATAAGAACCGTTAAAGTGGTTAGCGAGTAATAATGAATCCACATATACCTAGAGATACCTGATTTTCACATCTCTGGCTAGTTGTAATCCCGCTATCAGTGCTTCATACTCTTCTTCATTATTTGTGGCTTGGAATTCACAACTGATTGATTGGGGTATTATGTCCCCCTATGGCGATTTCAATATGATGCCTAGACCTGTTCCCCTTACATTTTGACCAATTTTAACTTTTTTTAGGCCCACTTGAATTTAATACTTTAAATAAATAAAATATATTTTTAATAAATAGATAATCAAAAATAATTTAGATTTAAAAATATTATTTTATTTGAAATTGTTAAAATAAATTGGTCAAAGAAGAATGTCATCATAAAAAATCCCGATTTCTCGTTAGAGAACTTACCTCATTTGATAGCATCCAATTTCAGAGTATCGAGCTTATCATCATCAAAAATAAAGAAGACAATAAAATCTAAACACAAAAACCGTTCGAAAGCGTTACACCTAAAGGGAATTTTTTTGCTTTTGAATGGCGGTGCGTATGTCTATTCATTTCTTTTAACAAAAATTTCATTGTCATGATCCTTAAAAATTACTGCAAAGATACACTAGCTAACAAAAACACCAAAATAAATAGAAAATAAGGTTGAAAACGAAAATAAAGGAAAAATAAAAATAATCAGTCCAACGACCTAGATCTTTCGCAGAATTTTCGTGTCCTCGGCAAAGGTGTCAAAAACTTGATAGCGTGTTTAGTGTATATAAAAATATATAAAATTATATCCCTGATATCAACACCAAGAACTTGATGCGTTATGTTCAGTAATATGATAATATAATTTTTAATGCTTGGTTTAAGAGTTACTCAAAATCAGGTTTTAAATTTATAAATTAAAATGATAATTACTTCAACTAAACACACATACAACATGCAAGTGTACCTATCGCTATTGACTAACTAGGATAATAAGTTGGAAAAGGGGGTTTGTTTAAAAGAAAGAAAGATGAAAATGAAAGTAATTAGGAAAGTCATCTTAATCAAGGTTTTGCTCTAGTTGGTGTTACTTGTTAATTAATGTTGTATTTTAGTAAGGTTGGTCAAGTTACTAACACTAACCCTTTCGATGGGGGAGTTAGCATTTCGTAACGGAATAGTGGATACGGTCGGCCAACTATTCCTAATAACTCCTAGGATCCTAACGGGGTCTCAAGTCTGCCGGCTGTCCCGTGAATTATTATTCGGACTAAGATTATCCTGTCGACTGACGTACGTCAAGTCATGTAACTTCCTTTGGAAAGTTGGAATGCACAACTCACTCCAAAGCTACTTTATGAATGCTCAGACCTACAATTTATATTCTTAAAATAGTTGTCTTACTTATAATATTATTTTAAATAAATATAACTTTAATTCTGAAGATCAAGCCTCATGGCTCCCGCTGGAAGTCCTCTACAAGCTAACATAAGAGAAACAAAGAAATATCGACACGAACAACAAGATCCAGCTAGGACATGAATGACTCGTTGAATACCCAAACCTCCAATCAACCCATAAAGTTAAACCCATACTAACTCGGCCGTTTCTAGCACCAAGATTTGTATATATACCGTACAAACTCGAATAAGCTTCCAAGCAAGAAGTCTTGCTTATGAAACTCACAAGATTTAAGGTTATTAATTTTGTTTAAAGATCACTTATTCTTGTCTTTTTAAAATAAAATATAAGAAAGACTTTAAGAGCATAACATACTAAAAATACTTCATTAATTAAGCAAAGATCAACCAACCCAAGTAACTCAAGAAGACTAGCCACGAATGACCATACAAGTGACTCCACTAACCCTTAGACAATGTGTGGAAGTATTCCATCACCAAGGGAGAGTTGCTATAGGTTACCTCTTGTTTACTTGAACGAGAAGAATCAATTCATATTACACAACTAAAAACATAAAATAAACAAAGAAAAGCAAAAAACTGACCAAAACTGAGAGAGCTTCGGCCCTAGTAGAGCACTAGGGCCTCTATATCCCTCAAGTTTGGACATCTAAAACACTAGAATGAGCTTGCTATTTATAGACAAAGATTTTGGCAATGCACGGCCATGCATTGGTGTCACACCCCCACCGATGGCGGAATTTACGCGAGGGGTGACGAATTGAAATCATCACAATGATTAAAAGAAATACTATTAAATTAACCGAATAATTGCATTACATTGTTTTAAAAACACACAACCAAATAAAATAGATAAACAAATAGTCTTTATTAAACTTTATAATAACTAAATCTCCTAGAGCCAAGTCTCGAAGTCCTAGCGTGATTGTAACAGCAACCTAGTTATTAGTACCTGAAAAACATGCTAAAATATGTTAGCTATAAAGCCGGTGAGAACATAGGTTTAAGTAATTACATAGTATAGATAATGAAGATTTTGGCAATTCATAAACAAGATTCAATAACAAGTAAACAAACTTTTATACATCGATTCAACCAAACCTAATGACAAGATTGGGTTCCCATAGAATTGATATAGCATGAATAACAAGTTTTGCAGTTTCTGTATATCTAGTCTCAAGTTGATATCGTATCTCGTCAACTCAAGAACTAGATCGGCATGTCAGGCCCATAGATCTATGACTTACTCCCGTTGTCTTATCCCAAGTTAATGGTTGTAGAGTGTGTATAAAACCGTTTAAGTAACCTTTGATATACGAGCAAAAGTAGTATTTGAGTTTGATATAGTTTGAATAACCTTTGATATACGAGCATGTTTTCACCCCAAAGATAAAAAGTAAAAGGGGCTATGTATCTCACCTTGAAGTAGGTGGGCAGAATCTTGTCCTGGTAGTAACTTGGTTACGAGAATGCCTTAAGGATTAAACCCTAAGTAAGTTATAGTGCAAGTTAGTTTTAGAATTTAAGTTTAGAATAGATAAAGGTTGATATTGTAAATAGAGGAAAGTGGTTGTCGTATACTAGAGTGGTTATCGTCCCAGAGTAGTACCTCCAACAGAAGCGTTCCCAGGAAAGAGTTGGTTGGATCAAGACCCCGTCTTTCCTAGCCAGAACTTTCTGCTTGTCAGATAACTACATACCGGTTGGATGGTTACTCTATTGATATACTAGACCAAGTTTAGGGTTTATTTGGTAACTTTAGAAAGTGTAGGGCTAAAGTGTAAATATGATTTTATTTGGGATTAAAATGAATAAGTTGAATATTATAGGATTATAATTAAAAAAGTAGAGAGTTTGAATACAAACATGATTCAAGAATGGATAGAGAGTAAAAATGAATCAAAGCTTAGATTTTTATATAAAAAAAGTTTGAATGCGATTAAAAGACATATGAGTTTCATAAATTTCTGTATTTTTATAACTTATAACATGTTAAAATCACTTATTTTATAATAAAATTTGTATATTTTATAAAAATTATGAATATTATGAAAGTTTGCAAAAAAGGGGGATTTTGACAGCTTTTGACAGCTTTGCGCACCGATCTTGCGCGGGCTGTTTGAGGGACTTAAACTATGAACCAGAATACGTGTGAGTAGGCGTTCGACCGTGAGACCTTAAACTTGATTTTCAAAAAAGAAACGCTTGAAAAAGTTCTGTTTTGAGTGAGTTATGGCCCCGATAAGATAGGGTGACGAATCTATCAAAAATTCAGCATTATAGTTTTTATGTTTTAGAGAAAAGTTTTTATTTTTATTGATTAAATCAAGCTTTGATAACCTAGATCTATGATTATAACATGTAAGTGTTAGGGAATCGTAGATCTAAAGTTGTTTTTGTAAAAACATTGAATGAATTAAAGATAAAAATTTAAGAACACCAAGAACATAGTGACTAGAACTTACTTGTGAATAAGGAACACTTTGGATCTTCAAAGAGGGGGCAAGGGAAACGACTTTGGGCAGCCTTGGGGCTCTAGATTTCACAAGAATGGTGTAAAGAAAAGGGAGAAACATGGCCTCTATTTATAGGTTAGGATTTAGAGAAAATGAGAAGTTCTAGTTGGATTAGGATTAGGATTTTATTAGGAGCTAAAAGATACTAACAAATAGGATTAGTTAGTTACTCGGATTTTTATAAAAGAATAGGTTAATTTTTATAAAATTTCGATGGATATGGGGAGATTAGGATAGAATCATGAGTTGTTAGTTAGGATAGAATTGTAGTTGGTTAAGTTTTAGATAATTACTAGTTAGCTTTAATAAAAGGTTTAATAATATTCAAGGATAATTAAGAGGTTTAATAATAATAATAATAATAAATAAATAAATAAATATGTTTAAATACCTATGTAGGTATAAATTTACGAAAGTTTTGATAATCATATATATATTATGATATTTTTTCTTTTTTAACATAAACATAATAAACATATTAGTAGTTATAATCTTTAAGTAATAAATTTTATAAAATGTTACACAATAAACCTTGTAGTTACAAATATGAAATTTATGACCTTCTAAGTTTGAATTTAGGTTTCTAAAGATAGAAACTTTCCATAAAATTTATTTTTTTATTATAGTTTATGGCATCCAAGTTACTACATTAGGCAAGATATAGGATAATATAACATTGAATCACATAGAATCACCATAGTAAATGACAATATATAGAATCACAATGTATTGAAATTGAATTATGCTAACATTTTCATAGATCGAAATAGTTTCAGGAATGCATAAGAAATCAATAGTATCACTAAAAGGTTACATAAATAGCATAGAAAAATCAAGGATGTTACAGTCTCCCCTAGTTAAGAGAATTTCGTCCCCGAAATTCAAATAGTAGAGTTTGTGATATCCTGAAATAGATGAGGGTATTTGAGTTTCATCTAGTCTTCATGTTCCCAAGTGAACTCAGGACCACGCTTAGAATTCTAACGAACTTTAACAATTGGAATACGGCTTCGCTTCAGTTTCTTGATGTCACGATCCATAATCTCAGTAGGTTCTTCAACGAAATGCAGTTGGTTATCGATGCGGATCTCATTCAAAGGAATGTGCAAAGTGCCGTCAGCTAGACACTTTTTCAGATTAGACACATGAAAAGTGTCATGGATAGAGTTAAGGTCTTGCGGTAGCTGAAGTTTGTAGGCTACTGGACCAATCCTTTCCAGGATCTCGAATGGTCCAACATACCTAGGAGCTAGTTTACCCTTCTTCCCAAATCGGACAATTCCCTTCCAAGGTGAAACTTTAAGTAGAACACGATCACCAATATGGAATTCAAGAGGTTTTCTTCTATTGTCCGCATAACTCTTCTGATGATCTCGTGCGGCTTTAAGTCTATCTTGAATTTGAAATACTTTATCTGAAGTCTCTTGAATAAGTTTCGGACCAGTTATCTAGTTGTCTCCGATTTCAGTCCAACAAACAGGGGTGCGACATTTTCTTCCGTATAAGGCCTCAAATGGTGCACACTGAATGCTGGTGTGATAACTGTTATTGTACGAGAACTCTATCAGAGGTAAGTGATTATCCCAACTTCCACCAAAGTCGATGACACAGGCTCGTAGCATGTCCTCAAGAGTTTGTATGGTTCGTTCGCTTTGGCCATCAGTCTGAGGGTGATAAGCCGTGCTAAGATCCACACGTGTTCCCAAGGATTTCTGTAAAGATTTCCAGAACCTGGACGTAAACCGACTGTCTCGGTCAGAGATGATGGATAGTGGAACACCATGACGAGCTACGATTTCATTGATATAGATCTTGGATAACCTCTCCATTTTATAGTCTTCTCGGATCGGTAGGAAGTGAGCGGATTTAGTCAGGCGATCGACTATGACCCAAATTGAGTCATGCCCACCGGAGGTTTTAGGAAGCTTAGTAATGAAATCCATGGAAATCTGATCCCATTTCCATTGAGGGATTTCGGGTTGCTGGAGTAGGCCTGATGGTTTTTGGTGCTCAACTTTAACTTTTTGACAGGTCAAACATCTTCCAACATACAAAGCTATGTCTTTATTCATTCCAGGCCACTAATAACATTTCCTCAGATCTAAGTACATATTATCGGAACCCGGATGAATAGAATAGTGAGACTTGTGAGCTTCACTTAGGATAAGTTCTCGGAGATTATCAAAATTAGGAACCCACATTCGACCCATGAAGTAAAGAATTTCATCGGTCTTGGACTCCAACTGATGTTTAGCAATACTTGCCAATTCATCCTTTAGATCCGTCCTGACAAGTGCTTTCCTTTGGGCTAGAAGGATTTGGGCTTTGAGACTAGTATGTATAATCATTCCCATCGCACGAGTGCGTGAGGGTTTGATTCTTTCCTTTCTACTGAGAGCGTCGGCTACTACGTTAGCTTTACCCGGGTGATAGAGAATCTCGCAATCATAGTCATTTAGTAGTTCCACCCAACGCCTTTGTCTCATATTTAACTCCTTCTGATCGAATATGTGTTGTAAGCTTTTATGATCGGTGTAGATAACACATTTTGTATCGTATAAGTAATGTCTCCAGATCTTTAAAGCAAACACTACAACACCTAGCTCAAGATCATGAGTAGTGTAATTCTTTTCATGGATCTTAAGCTATCTCGATGTGTATGCAATGACCTTTTCTCGTTGCATAAGGACACAACCTAGGCCTTGGTTGGATGCATCACAGTACACAACAAAGTCCTCGTTGCCATCTGGTAAAGTCAGAATGGGTGCATCACATAACTTCTGCTTAAGCAACTGGAACGCGTCTTCGTATTTTGGTCCCCAGTCAAAAGTATGGTTTTTCTGAGTCAGAGTAGTGAGTGGCAGAGCAATTCTCTAAAAGTTCGAGATGAACCTTCGATAGTACCCCGCTAGACCCAGAAATGAGCGAACCGCTGAGGGAGTCTTTGGTGCATTCTAGTTCTTGACTGCTTCAATCTTGGTAGGGTCAACATGGATACCCTTGTCATTGATCACATGACCTAAGAATTGAACTAAGCCAAAACTCACACTTAGAGAACTTAGCATAGAGTTGCTCTTTCTTTATAAGCTCAAGGATAAGTTTGTGGTGTTTCTCATGATCGGTCTTGGTTCGGGAATAGATCAAGATGTCATCTATGAAAACAATGATGAATTTATCTAGGTAAGGTCGACAAACACGGTTCATGAGGTCCATGAATATCGTGGGTGCATTGGTTAGTCCAAATGGCATAACTACGAACTCATAGTGTCCATAGCGTGTTCGAAAGGCGGTTTTGGGTATGTCTTCTTCATTCACTCGAAGTTGATGATAACCAGAGCGTAGATCAATCTTTGAAAAACAGGCGGCTCCTTGTAATCCTCGGTAGTGGATACCGATTCTTGACGGTTAGTTTGTTGAGCTCTCTATAGTCAATGCACATCCGAAAGGATCCATCTTTCTTCTTGAAAAACAAAACCAGAGATCCCCAAGGTGAGAAACTCGGTCGGACAAATCCCTTGTCTAATAATTCTTGAAGCTGACTTGATAGCTCCTTCATTTCTGACGGGGCTAAGCGGTAAGGGGATTTAGCAACAGGTGTTGCACCAGGTACAAGGTCAATCCGGAACTCGACTTGTCGAATAGGAGGTAGTCCGGGTAAATCATCAGGAAAGACCTCTGGGTAGTCTTTAATGATAGGGACATCTTGCAATTTCTTTCCTTGAGTCTTCTTTTCCATAACGTGGGCCAAGAATGCCATAGTAGTGGGTTTTCTCAGCAAGCTATGGGCTTTCATAGATGAAATGATCTTTAAGTTCTTCCCAGACCTCTCTCCATGGATAGTCATAGTATCTCCAGATTTAAGGGGAATACAGACTAGTTTCTCAGCACAAATGATCTCAACATGGTTGGTGGATAAGCAATCCATTCCTACCACTATGTCAAAGCTTCCAAGTTGGATAGGGATAAGATCGATTGAGAACGGATGATCGTCAAGTGTTAAAGTACAACCTCGGAAAATAGTATTGGCATGTATTAGATCTCCATTAGCTAACTCAACAGAATAAGTAGTATCTAGTTTAACAAAGTTAGAGCTAAGCAAAGATTCAAACTCGGTTGAGACAAAACTTTTGTCGGCTCCGGAGTCGAATAGGATAGAAGCATAGTGTTGATTGATGAGAAACGTACCCGTAACAACGTTTAGATCCTGACGAGCTTCGGTTGCTCCAATAGCAAAAACTCGTCCATTAGCAGTTGGGTTGTTGGCATTGTTCGGATGCAGCTTAGGACAACAATTCCGGAAATGACTTGGTCACCACATTCATAGCAAGCTCGAACAGTGTTATTTCCAGCAGAAGCAGCAGTGGTGGCTGTCACAAGAGTATTGTTGTTAGCCGTGGCAGCTTGAGATTTGCAAGTCTGGAATACATGACCAAGTCGGCCGCAGTTAGTACACTTGCGACACTCTCCGAAGTGATGAAAAGGGCATTTAGGGCACTTAGGCATATTCCCTGTATAAGGCTTCTTCACATAGGCATGAGGAGCATGAGCAGCTTGGTTTACCGGTGTAGCAGGAGTTACCATAGCAAACCCTTTGGCAGTCTTTTGTTTCTTGTTATAGTTACGGTCAGGCTTCTTGCTTTTAGCATTCACCTTCTTAGAACCCTTCCAAACCAGAGCTCCCGACTTAACCAGATCGTCGGTGATAGTAGCAGACAATAGGATTGCTGCCTCCAAAGTAGCGGGTGAACTAGATAAGGTAGGGATTCGGACTAGAGAGCTCAAACCAGTAATGTACCGGTCAATTTGTCTGCTAACCGGTGTAACCATATGTGGCACTAGAATACTGAGCTCATGAAAACGCTCGGTGTAGGCTGCATGCTCACCACCATCCATCTCATGGTTCCAAAACTCAATCTCTATCTTCTTGAGTTCATTACTCGGGCAGAATTCCCTAATGAGCAACTCCTAAAACTCATTCCAAGGCAAGGCTAGAGCTACGTTTCTTCCCCTAGCCTTGATTTGGGCATTCCACCAAGTAAGAGCCCGTTTCTGAAATGTGCTTGCGGTAAACTTCACTTTCAGATTTTCTGGACTCTCAGCCATGTCCAGAGCAGATTCAACTTTTTCAATCCATTGGAGCAGCCCAGTTGCTCCTTCAGTACCATTATAATCAGCGGGCTTGGAGTTGGTGAACTTCTTGTAGTGGTCAGTGTTGTTATTATCGGCTCTAGAACCGCCAGTGTTACGTAGTGAGTTACTGACTTGGGTAACCATTTCAGGAAGGACATCCCTTAGTTGTCGAGTGATGATAGCAGCAATCTCATTGATCTCAGTAGGGTCACGACGAGGAGGCATTCTACAAGATAGAGTATAGCTAGATAAGTTGATAAACGATAGATAGAGTCGCAAGATAATCAAAATAGGAATTTTATTCATAATCAAGTTGTTTAATTACAAATAAGGAAAGATAAAGACATAAGCACATATAACCACTTAATGTCCTGAATTGAAAATAAAAAGAATTAATTGACTAATCAAAACTCTAGATCTGCATGGTAGATGGTAGGAGAGTGTGTTTTAGCCTATAAGCGATACTCACACCAAGATTTCCCAGGAAAGAGTGACAGGTCCAAAAGGATTTATGCGCCACACCTTTCCTAGACAGAGCCCTTCGTGTACAGGTACCCACTCTTCCAGATTACACACTGTCCTTCGATCCACCAATTAGATCCTTGGTCTTGAAGAGAGTGATTTAGGAATCGTCTCAGCTCCGTCTTCTATGTCTCGGATGATCGAAGACTTGGTAGTTCCAGCTCTACTCTCCTTAGGTTCCACCGGTCGTGTAAAGCGTACGTTCTCCGGGCGATAACGACTAGTTGCGTCAGACCGCAGCTCCGGGTTGTTCACGTCTCGATTGAGCTTGGAGTTGCTATACTTTTCCTTGTTAGGTCGATGAAGTTATCCATGGCTAGAAGAAGGGAGGTTAGAGATAAGTTAAACACATAAGGTTAGACACAAAGAAAAAGTAACTTCTTAATAGGGAAATTCTAGGGTTACAGACTAGGTTTATTCTAAAGCAACCTAATTCTCTATAACCATGGCTCTGATACCAATCTGTCACACCCCCACCGATGACGGAATTTACGCGAAGGGTGACGAATTGAAATCATCACAATGATTAAAAGAAATACTATTAAATTAACCGAATAATTACATTACATTGTTTTAAAAACACACAACCAAATAAAATAGATAAACAAATAGTCTTTATTAAACTTTATAATAACTAAATCTCCTAGAGCCAAGTCTCGAAGTCCTAGCGTGATTGTAACAGCAACCTAGTTATTAGTACCTGAAAAACATGCTAAAATATGTCAGCTATAAAGCCGGTGAGAACATAGGTTTAAGTAATTACATAGTATAGATAATGAAGATTTTTGCAATTCATAAACAAGATTCAATAACAAGTAAACAAACTTTTATACATCGATTCAACCAAACCTAATGACAAGATTGGGTTCCCATAGAATTGATATAGCATGAATAACAAGTTTTGCAGTTTCTGTATATCTAGTCTCAAGTTGATATCGTATCTCGTCAACTCAAGAACTAGATCGGCATGTCAGGCCCATAGATCTATGACTTACTCCCGTTCGCTTATCCCAAGTTAATGGTTGTAGAGTGTGTATAAAACTGTTTAAGTTTACAAGTATAAAAAGTTGTTATTGAAATTGCAAAAGTAGTATTTGAGTTTGATATGGTTTGAACAACCTTTGATATACGAGCATGTTTCCGCCCCAAAGATAAAAAGTAAAAGGGGCTATGTATCTCACCTTGAAGTAGGTGGGCAGAATCTTGTCCTGGTAGTAACTTGGTTACGAGAATGCCTTAAGGATTAAACCCTAAGTAAGTTATAGTGCAAGTTAGTTTTAGAATTTAAGTTTAGAATAGATAAAGGTTGATATTGTAAATAAAGGAAAGTGGTTGTCGTATACTAGAGTGGTTATCGTCCCAGAGTAGTACCTCCAACAGAAGCGTTCCCATGAAAGAGTTGGTTGGATCAAGACCCCGTCTTTCCTAGCCAGATCTTTCTGCTTGTCAGATAACTACATACCGGTTGGATGGTTACTCTATTGATATATTAGACCAAGTTTAGGGTTTATTTGGTAACTTTAGAAAGTGTAGGGCTAAAGTGTAAATATGATTTTAGTTGGGATTAAAATGAATAAGTTGACTATTATAGGATTATAATTGAAAAAGTTGAGAGTTTGAATACAAACATGATTCAAGAATGGATAGAGAGTAAAAATGAATCAAAGCTTAGATTTTTATATAAAAAAAGTTTGAATGCGATTAAAAGACTTATGAGTATCATAAATTTCTGTATTTTTATAACTTATAACATGTTAAAATCACTTATTTTATAATAAAATTCGTATCTTTTATAAAAATTATGAATATCATGAAAGTTTACAAAAAAGGGGGATTTTGACAGCTTTGCGCACCGATCTTGCGCGGGCTGTTTGAGGGACTTAAACTATGAACCAAAAGACGTGCGAGTAGGCGTTTCGACCGTGAGACCTTAAACTTGATTTTCAAAAAAAAGAAACGCTTGAAAAAGTTCTGTTTTGAGTGAGTTATGGCCCCGATAAGATAGGGTGACGAATCTGTCAAAAATTCAGCATTATAGTTTTTATGTTTTAGAGAAAAGTTTTTATTTTTATTGATTTAATCAAGCTTTGATAACCTAGATCTATGATTATAACATGTAAGTGTTAGGGAATCGTAGATCTAAAGTTGTTTTTGTAAAAACATTGAATAAATTAAAGATAAAAATTTAAGAACACCAAGAACATGGTGACTAGAACTTACTTGTGAATAAGCAACACTTTGGATCTTCAAAGAGGGGGCAAGGGAAACGACTTTGGGCAGCCTTGGGGCTCTAGATTTCACAAGAATGGTGTAAAGAAAAGGGAGAAACAAGGCCTCTATTTATAGGTTAGGATTTAGAGAAAAGGAGAAGTTCTAGTTGGATTAGGATTTTATTAGGAGCTAAAAGATACTAACAAATAGGATTAGTTAGTTACTAGGATTTTTATAAAAGAATAGGTTAATTTTTATAAAATTTCAATGGATATGGGAAGATTAGGATAGAATCATGAGTTGTTAGTTATGATATAATTGTAGTTGGTTAAGTTTTAGATAATTACTAGTTAGCTTTAATAAAAGGTTTAATAATATTCAAGGATAATTAAGAGGTTTAATAATAATAATAATAATAAATAAATAAATATGTTTAAATACCTATGTAGGTATAAATTTACGAAAGTTTTGATAATCATATATATATTATGATATTTTTTTCTTTTTTAACATAAACATAATAAACATATTAGTAGTTATAATCTTTAAGTATTAAATTTTATAAAATGTTACACAATAAACCTTGTAGTTACAAATATGAAATTTTTGACCTTCTAAGTTTGAATTTAGGTTTCTAAAGATAGAGACTTTCCATAAAATTTATTTTTTTATTATGGTCTAAGGCATCCAAGTTACTACATTAGGCAAGATATAGGATAATATAACATTGAATCACATAGAATCACCATAGTAAATGACAATATATAGAATCACAATGTATTGAAATTGAATTATGCTAACGTTTTCATAGATCGAAATAGTTTCAGGAATGCATAAGGAATCAATAGTATCACTAAAAGGTTACATAAATAGCATGGAAAAATCAAGGATGTTACAATTGGATTGCACGGGCGTGCAAAGTACCATTTTCTTTCACGTGCGGATTCTGATAGCTTTAAGTATCAATTATTATCATATTGCCTCAAATTGTGATGAATTTGGGGATAATTATGCGTGCAAAATATGTATAATTTACGTCATATCATAACACCTCATATTTAAACTTTGCTTGTGCTCAATCAAACTCATGCATGATTATACCCATAGATGTAAAGTATTAATTAAATGTTTATCCCAAGCGTTGTTGCAAATGGCTGAATGGCCTTCTTAAAAACAATGATTTGGTGGTTATACCTATCGAGTGTTTCTCCACAAGAGGGTAGCAAGCCCAACATATTTGATGGAACTATGATTATGCACAAGATTACAGTCTCAAAAATGTTCACTCAACACTTAGGTTAAATATATGGATAATGTATGTCAAGAAGAACACTCAATGCTACAATTAATGCTTGCATAATCATAGGCTTGTATAGAAATCAAATCTCCACCAATTGCCATAAAATATGTGCATAAATTAAGAGGGATTTGTAAAGGGTTGTAATGATTGGCTTGGGGTTAGGGTAGGAAGTATTTGGGAAAAGTGGCTAATTGTTGAAAATCTGACTTGGCTTAATGATTTTAAAGGTAAACAACTTCTTTATTCAACTTAGAATAGACATTGTGACTAATCTAAGGACTCTTTTAAGGTCAGATTGTCAAGACCAAATCCCTTCTTCAAGAATGTCGACTTCTTCTTGTCTTTGTAATATACATCACTATCAATTCCTCATGGATAGTTCGTCTGTTTCTTCCTAATACACCCACTTTGATCAGCTTTGCATACTCCAATTTTTTGAGTAAGTTTGATTCTCTTTTGATGAGATTTCTTTAATAACTTGGGCGATTTACGAAATTCTTTTTGTTGCCCCCCCCCCCCTTTTTTTTTCTTTTTCACAATAATTCTTCTTTTCATACTAATTGAGTGAGTTTCATTCTTTGAACATAAGATGAATCTATAGATTTCTAGCGGATAATTACACTTTAAATCATAGCCTTGTTGTTTTCAAGGAAAAGGGTTAAAAAGATAAAAGGCTAATTTTTCGGGTTTATGGGCGTGAAATGTAGGTTTAGAAATGAAAAAGGTTTAGGCTCAAAAGGGCTAATTAGGGGATAATATTTAGGGTAGGTAAAATAAAAAGAAAGGCTAAAGAAAATGGGTTAATCCTAATGCCTCAATCATTTTTATGCATTCTTTTAGTCCATAATCTTGAAATGTATATTTTACACAAGTTCTAACATGCAAAGCAGTAATTAGCAATCACTCTATCAAACGAAATGAGCATGTGAAATATGTAATAATTAATTGCGCCAAGAACTTGATGTGTTTGTGTGATAATGCTCGGATAAGCTCAAATTCTCACATGAAACGTAAGGTAAAGGGTAATAAAAGTAAAAATGTGCATAAACTTATTTCTTTCTTTCTGTTGTGCTTCCTAATCTTCCCTATTTGTTTCCTTGATTCACTTCAACGGTATTCTAAATTTTTGTTTTTATTAGTATGTCGATTATGCCAAATGCTTTTTAAGACTCTTGTCATGCTTAGAGATTATTTTTGAAAATGTTTTTAATACTACTATATGTATTTTAATTCAATGAGTTTGGTAGTTTCTAATCGTGCACTTGTAATAATTAAGACAAAGTTAGGTAGCCAATTTGTTGGTAAGCTTCCACCCCACACTTAAAATTTGACAATGTCCTCATTGTATGAAAATATGATATGTAGTAAATGTCATGTGTAAAATAAAGGTGAAAGGAAACTAATACTCGACTGATGCGACACCATCGCCATGCCTGTGGGAGGTTCCTAGATCATATTTCTGGCTATGAACCCAAATTTGTATTGCCTGTAAAGCTCAAAATATAAAACAAGTACTGAAATTAAAAAGAGTTAAACTGATATTCTCCATTAAGGCGGTCGAAAGGGAGGTGGTAGTGGTGCCACCATATCAACGGTTACCGAGGTAACCAGTAAAAAACTTGTAATGTCAACGTCCAATAATTAGACAACCATATAATGTCAACAAACAACCACAAATGTCAAGAAACATCCGAGAACCACAATTTTCATAAATATCAGAGATGAAGGGGACGGGCCACTGCTGATGCGGACCTGAGGACTGCTGCTGATGCTGCTGGTGGGCATACGGGTCGTGGGTGTGATCATGAAAGTCCTGACGTATGCCATCCATAGTGTATCCCAGCTGACCCATACGGATCATCAAATCCATCATAGAGGGGTCTGTGATGGTGTGATAAACAGGTGGTACTCCCTATCTTCCTCTTTGCCTTCCTCCTTGAGGTGCTGGCTCTAGCTGCTCTACTCCTACATCATCATCTGATTCCTCAACTATCCCCGTCCAGATGTTACCCTTATGGTTTATTAACCGATAGACCATGTTAGTTCTTTCAACATTCCCATACGGATTAGCATCTGGCTATCAATAGTGGTGATTGGGAGGTCCATCTCAAGTAGAGTCCCAAGACGAGCATGAGTTAAGAATCCCATGTTGGAGGCTAGACGAGTGATGAAAGGCCCTCCAAATACATAGCTCGAAGAACATTATCCTGAAGCTCTAGTGAAAAACTTGGCTAGACTGTAAGCCAAGTTGCTGAGGAAGGTGAAAGAGGTCCCTAAGGCTCACCACCCTTGTGCTGTCATTTCTCTCCCTAGGGTAAGGAAAATACATCTGTGAAGGTACCGGTGGAGGGGGTGTTTCAGTTTGGTTCTCTTCTGAGTATATGGGTCAAATGGTCCGGACCCAATCCTTCCCCAGAATAGGGATGCCTCACCCTCGCCGAACTCACTGTGGCTCTCAGTGAATACTAGCTGAGTAATCTCTCTGTGCCTGTACAGTCCCATCCTTACCCCAAATTAGCTAGTGACATCTCATGCCAATGCCTGACCATCCTAAACCTGCACACAATCATGCAACTCTAGACTAATCACTGGCCTCGCAAATGGGAACGAAGCCAAGAACTCCAAGGTCAGCTCATAATAGATTGTGTCTCGAATAACAAAGAGCCTTCCCCATGGTTTAGTAATGAGTTCAGCATACTCATTCAGTAGATTTATTTCTTCTAAGGTAGTGTAGCAAATAGTTTTGTGGACGCCAAACTCTTATCCTAGAAGTTCCTGAAGCTTATGATAAGCTTCAATCTGTATGGTATCCTCTGGATCAAACACAGCCAAGAATGCAAATCAAACTGTCCTTGTGGCATTGGTTGAGGGTGGTAGGGTGACAGTGGTGATGGTGGAGAAGTTGGGGATCTATTTCCGCCAGAAATAGTCGGGGATGGAGAAGATCGGGATGAAGACCTCATCCGGCTTCGCTTTTCGCTAGCTCTGGATGATTCCTCCATGTTCTACAATCACCAATTTAAAGGAGTTAGTACATAGAAGTAAGAATGATCCAACATGTATATATTTCAACGGCGCCAACAACTTGATAGTATGTAATTTTCAAAGCATAGTGCTGCCAAAAACTTAATAAGAGTCATGTTTTTATAAAATATATATGTATATAATATTTGGACCACACAAGGGAGACACAAATACGTGCATGGTTATGACACGGTTATGTTTCATGAGTCCAAATGTGGTCTATTTTAGTTAATCAAACAAGGCCTAAACTTGAACGGTGTAATATGACTACTAATATAAACTGTCAACATGTTGACTTTTGAATAGTCAAACCCGTCAAAATACTTGCCCTAATTCAATTAATCAACAATTTCCCACAAACTATTCTAATACCTAAGAACATATAAACAAGATTCATGCTTCAATTCGTGTTTCCATGTTTAAGAGTTCCAAGTAAAAATTCAAAAACCCATCCATACGAGTAGAACAAATCCGCTTAAATGAAGCAAAATGTGTTACATTATGATCAAACAAGGTTAAATGTGTGTTTAGTATAAGCATTAAGTCAAGATTCATTCACATTCAAACTAAAGTTTAAAATGAAACCCTAGCCTCATTCAACCAAAATTAGCTCTATTTGGAGCATAAAGCACACTAAAAATGATAATGGACAAGCTTGCATACCTTGGGGAAGAGATTGGAAGCAAGAATATAGAGAAACCATGAGAAATCGGAGGTATTGGAGTCGAAACCGAGCGTTTTCGGAGTTGGGGGTTTTGAGAAAAGTGGGTTTTCTGCCCCAATTTAACACCTGAACGCACGCAGAAAGATGCATGGTCGTGGATTGGGTTGCACGGCCGTGCATCCCCCTATTTTGACCAATTTTGACTTTTTTTAGGGCCACTTGAAATTAATACATTAAATAAATAAAATATATTTTTAATGTATTATTTTATTTCAAATTGTTAATATAAATTGATCAAAGAGGAATGTCACCACTAAAAATCCCGATTTCTCGTTAGAGAACTTACCTCGTTTGTTATCATCCAATTTCAGAGTATCGAGCTTGTCATCATCAAAAATAAAGAAGAAGATAAAATCTAAACACAAAAACCGTTCAAAAGCATTACGCCTGAAGGGAAATTTTTTGCTTTTGAATGGCGGTGCGTATGTCTATTCATTTCTCTTCACACAAATTTCGCGGTCGCGATCCTTTAAAATTCCTGCAAAGATAGATTAACTAACAAAAATGTGACATCAGACATTTTCAGGTTAACTCCGTTAACGCAAACATCGTTATCTCAAACACTTATTTTTACCAACTCAGTTATCTTAGTTACTCATGCATACATTACGTTTTATTAGGGTTAATTAATTGTGTCAGTTATTGCACAAACACTCACGTAACGGTAATTCGGAGAATTACTGAATCGCACGAGTCGATACCCGAACGTTGGTGATAATTAAAAATAATATTTCAAACAATATATAATTTATAATTGATATAAATTATGTGTTTTTACGTGTTATGTGATTTTATGCGTAAACTGTAGACTTTCATGAAATCACGTACGTGTTTACGCGGAACGTTGTGACTTTTATTGTTTTAGTAATTTTTATAAATAAAATTTATAAAAATATTTATTAGAAACTATCTTAATTAGTTACATTTAATTAAAATAGTTTTAAACTCATTTAATTAGTCAACGGGCCTACTACACTTACACTTTTATCCATTTTTGGGCCCATGAAGCATGTTAATAAGGATTTTATAAAAACCCTAACTCAAATTCTCCTAATTTTCGAAAATAATCAGCCCCCACACCCTCTTGAAATCGTAAATCTCCTCCATCATCAAACCATTCTTAAATCGATCTCCTTCTTGCAATCGTTGGTGTTCTTGAGCAATCCTAGCACCAATCTTCGTTTCTATCGGATCAAGTAAGATTTTTCATGATTATTTATATATATATTTTCGAAAATATGGTTATGTGAAACCCTAGTTTTCATCCAAACAAGAATCCATTCAATAAAGATGTAAACTTTGATAATTAATTGTGTATTATGATGACAGTTGTTAGTTTTATTGATTTGGTGAAACCCTATATGTCTAGAAACGAGAGTTACTATATAAGGAAACTTTTTGTGTTTTCTATCTTGCATGTTAGACATGATTAGGATGATATGATGATATTTATACGTTTCTTGATGCATGTTTAAGTGAATTGTGAAGTTAGATTTTGAATACCTAGCCCGGCTTTATAAAAGGAACCTAAACTGAAATTTGATCAACATGTTAAAGATCAAGGTGTGTTTTACATGTTTAATCATCTAGGACGTATTAGATTCATATTATGAACATAATTATTAACGATAGTCTCTAGAAAACATGAGTCTCAAACATAACTGTTATTTATGGAAACTTACTATTTATGGAAACCTGCTATTTTTGGAAACTTGCTATTTATGCATGCTAGAACAATAAGGATTTATTGCAAAGTGTCATTGCATGATCATATGTGTATGATATGGTAGTATTATGCTAAACAAACATAAATTCATACAATGCGTCACCAACGGGTAGTCGGGTCAAACTTAAGTCAAACTTGTAAATATTTTCAAAACACTTAAAACAATGGGATTGTTTGGATACTAAGGGTTTATATAAACCTACACGAACATGCACTCATAGACCTATGTTAATAGGTGGCAGTTAGAGATTCACCGGTCTTTACTTAGCTGTTTATCCGCACGCATTCTAAGGTGAGTTTCACGGCCCCTCTCTTTTACTTACTTTCCTTTTTAGGGGAGAAAGCATGCACACAAACATTTAGATCTTGTATTATTGTATTATCGCTTGCGTACTAAAGTGAAAACATACCACATAAGTCTCTGCATATTCGAACAGTTAGTATTGTAACATAGCCAGGTGATTTTGAGTAGTACCACTGGGTTTGACAAACCCCACCCGCGTTAGTCGTGCTAACTCTACCGGAGGTCGAACGGGTGTAAGATTAGTCTAAAAATTTAGCCATTGTTTTGGTAGACATGGCGGAAGGCAAACAAACAAACAGTCAGCCTCGGTTGCGAAACACTTGTAGTAGCATGACATATACTAGCTATCTATCGGCATACATTAATTACACTATCTAGCAAACATCGAACTTTTACTTACTTACAAAACTGTGAACTCACCAACCATTGTGTTGACACTTTAAACATGTCTTTCTCAGGTCGCTAAGGTACACATTCAGGAATAGGATGTATCCGAGTTGCATAACTTGCATTGAACATGTTTTCTTACATTAAGTATTTTGGTTTTGGGCGCTTTGTTTTGCGGGTATGGTTGTTCTTACATTTTGTTTTACTTTACGCTTCCACAATTGTTTTCAAACTTAACGGTATTGTCTCGTGACTATGAGCAATACTGGTATTTTCAAACTCATATAGTGGTCGTTCAACATAACTAACGGCAATGATCCTGGTTTGTCACGCGCCTCGCGGTATAACCCCGCAGGTGGATTTTGAGGGTGTGACAAAAAACACCAAAATAAAAGGAAAATAAGGTTGAAAACGAAAATAAAGGAAAAATAAAAATAGTCAGTCCAACGACTTAGATCTTTCGCAGAATTACCGTGTCCCGGGAAAAGGTGCAAAAAACTTGATAGCGTTTTTAGTGTATATAAAAATATATATAATTATATCCCTGATATCAACATCAAGAACTTGATGCAGTGTGTTCAGTGATATGATAATTTAATATTTAATGCTTGGTTTTAGAGTTACACAAAATCAAGTTTTAAATTTATAAATTAAAATGATAATTACTTCAACTAAACACACATACAACAGGCAAGTGTACCTATCGCATCGTAGTATGGTATGGGTAAGAATCAAATATCGAACCATGGACACGGATTCCTTACTCAATCCTCGCTATTGACTGACTAGGATAATAAGTTGGAAAAGGGGTTTTGTTTAAAAGAAAGAAAGATGAAAATGAAAGTAATTAGGAAAGTCATCTTAATCAAGGTTTTGCTCTAGTTGGTGTTACTTGTTAATTAATGTTGTATTTTAGTAAGGTTGGTCAAGTTACGAACACTAACCCTTTCGATGGGGGAGTTAGCATTTCGTAACGGAACAGTGGATACGGTCGGCCAACTGTTCCTAACAACTCCTAGGATCCTAACGGGGTCTCAAGTCTGCCGGCTGTCCCGTGAATTATTATTCGGACTTAGATTATCCTGTCGACTGACGTACGTCAAGTCAAGTAACTTCCTTTGGAAAGTTGGAATGCACAACTCCCTCCAAAGCTACGTTATGAATGCTCAGACCTACAATTTATATTCTTAAAATAGTTGTCTTACTTATAATATTATTTTAAATAAATATAACTTTAATTCTTAAGATCAAGCCTCATGGCTCCCGCTAGAAGTCCACTGCAAGCTAACACAAGAGAAAGAAAGAAATATCGACACGAACCGCAAGATCCAGCTGGGACACGAAGGACTCGTTGAATACCCAAACCTCCAATCAACCCATAAAGTTAAACCCATACTAACTCGGCCGTTGCTAGCACCAAGATTTGTAAATAGACCGTACAAACTCGAATAAGCTTCCAAGCAAGAAGTCTTGCTTATGAAACTCACAAGATTTAAGGTTATTAAGTTGGTTGAAAGATCACTTATTCTTGTCTTTTTAAAATAAATTATAAGAAAGACTTTAAGAACATAACATACTAAAAATACTTCATTAATTAAGCAAAGATCAACCAACCCAAGTAACTCAAGAAGGCTAGCCATGAATGACCATACAAGTCACTCCACTAACCCTTAGATAATGTGTGGAAGTATTCCAACACCAAGGGAGAGTGGCTATAGGTTGCCTCTTGTTTACTTGAACGAGAAGAATCATTTCATATTCCAAAACTAAAAACATAAAATAAATAAAGAAAAGCTAAAATGGACCAAAACTGAGAGAACTTCGGCCCTAGCAGAGCACTAGGGCCTCTATACCCCTCAAAATTAGACATCTAAAACACTAGAATGAGCTTGCTATTTATAGGCAAAGATTTTGGCAATGCATGACCATGCATTGGATTGCACGGACGTGCAAAGTAACCTTTTCTTTCACGTGCGGATTCTGGCAGTTTTAAGGAGGACAGGGAGGCAGAATTGGAATTGCACGACCGTACATGGCAATGCATGGCCGTGCATTATCATGTTCTGCTCTCTGCTAACTTTTTGACTTCCATCTTTGACCTTCTGCGTCCGGTTTCATTCAATTGACTTCCGAATGCTGATTTCTCCTTGATTTTGAGTGATTTCTTCATGTTTTTATATATCAAGGGTAATTATCCTGTTGTGAAACAATTGAATAGGGTAATTATTACCATGTATCCCAAGAATTTTCATGCCCCCACTCCAAAGTGGCATTTTGAAAGATTCAGCTTCATGTTATACTGGTCCATGATATCGAACGCGTCTTCGAGATCCCTAAGTTGATCTTCGGCTTTCTTTGACTTCACCACCATATCATCTATATAGACCTCCATGGTGTCCCCCAACTTGTCTTTGAACATCATATTCACCAGTCTTTGATACATGTCACTTGCATTTTTAAGACCAACTGACATAGCTATATAACAGTAAATACCTTTCGGGGTCATGAATGTTGTATTTTCATGATCTAATGGCTCCATTTGGATCTGCTAAAATCCCGAAGAAGCATCCATAAAAGTCAGGATTTCATGGCCCGCTGTAGCATCAACCATCGAGTCTATATGTGGCAATGGGAAGGGATCCTTATGACATGCTTTGTTAAGGTCTCCACGCAAACTTTCCACTTCCGGTTCTTCTTCTGTACTACCACTATGTTTGCCAACCATCTTGGGAATTTTACTTCCCTGATCTTTCCACCTCTTCTTGGATAATCACGTTCCTTTTAGGAGCAAATTTCCTTCGCTTTTGATGTATTGGCCTGAAGCTGTTATCAATTCCAAGTTTGTGAGTTATGATGTTGTCACACCCCAACCGACTGCGAAATACATAGGGGCGGGACACAGAGACTGTTCATAAGAACATGATCAAACTAGATTTCATATAATTATTAAATCAAGGTTTCATGACATAAGTTCAAACAAACATCCAAAACAAAAATATATCAAATTGTTCAATTCATTATTCAATCTAGGTCCAAATCCTATGTAGAGCATCTTGCATATGATCTCAAACATTTGCACCTGAAACATGATGAAAACAAGGTCAACTAAAAATAGTTGGGGAGCACACACAGGTTTTGACTCAACAAAAAGTTTCAAATTGTTGTGTACAATTCACATGTAACATGGTATAAATAGGCAATTATGGAGAACCACTATAGTAAACCGGGTGGACAATAAAACCTTGTGACATGTTAGGCATAACACTCATGTTACCCTTGTGTATTGTCGGTAAGCAAGCACCCTACCTGGGTGGATTTGTCAAATGCAATAGATCATTGTTACCATTGGCTTGTACGGAGTTAATGATTGTACTTGTTATAAATGTAGTTTAATTCATAGTGTTCAGACATAAGGCACAAAATAATCACATGTACATAATGCTTGAATTGTATAAATTACAAATAGTTCAATGTAATCATGTTCCACCCCAAAAATATTAAAATGTAAAATGTGGGGCTATGTAACTCACCTTACAATGAGTAGCTTGAAAGTCACACAAGTATGTTGTTGTTGCACAAATGTTCTAGCTAATCACAAGATTAACTTATGTTCGATGGAATATGTGTATCAATAATTTATACAAAATGAATAAGGGAATCCTAATGCGCAAACGGATTGATATGGATGTCCTCATTTTAATAATAAAATAATTATTTGAGTTTCAAATAGTATTTATGTAAATTTTGATAAATAATTGTATTGAAATTTGAATGTGTAAAAGAATAAATAAATGATTTTATTTGTTTTGTAAATGAATAAGTAAATGTATAAATAATAAGTGTCCATTTGTTTGAGAACAAATGAATGAATAAATAAACACATAGTTTTCTTTTGTTTGGAAATACATAAAATAACAAATGAATAAATAAGTAAATGAATAATAATTAGTTGAATAAATAATTAATTAACTACATAAATAAATAATTAAAATATTTTATTTATATAGTTTGATTTTTATGAAAGATAAATGTTAAAAATAATAGTTAAAATTAATTGGTAATTAAACCAAAATTTAAAGTGTTAAAATAATTTTTTAATTAATTAATAATTAAACCAAAATTAATTATTAATTAAGAGTATGAAAATGTGCTTTAAATGTTTTTTTATAATAAAAATAAATTATATAAAAGATGTATAAATCTTTATAAAATAAATGGGTTTATAAAAATGATCATCATGTATTTTTAATTAAAAGTAATAAATTTGTTTTAATGATTCATATAAGAAAACAATCTAAATAAATGAATTTACAAAAGTATACAAGGCAAATATTTACAAAAACAATTTCTTTTATATCTCAAAATATATTTTATAATCCAAGATTTCAATTACATAGATAGTAACGAATAATTACACATGTTAGAAATAATAATGTTCACATATCACTCGTTAAACGTTTGTGATAATAATTAAGCAAAGTTATAAATATGTATTTTCTATTCGAAAAAGATAGTTATTGTAATCCCTTGAATATTTATAAAAGAACTTATTTATAACGATGATTTATATAAATACATATATATATATATGACTTTATACAAAGAATACATGGGTTTATATATATATATATATATATATATATATATATATATATAAGTATGTACATGTATATACGTGTGTGTGAGTGGGTGTGCTAAGCAAGGAAAACAAGAAACAAAAATGAAAACAAGAACGTAAAATAGACTGCGGGTAGAACTTACTTAAGAACAAGGAAACGACTTTGTATCTTGAGGGAGGGATTAGAACTTGATTATGGTAGTCTTGGATCTCTTCAATTTTGTGGGAATGGTGTGAGAATGGGGGTAGAATGAGGGTTTATTTATAGTGGAGGATTATGAGAAAAACTAGTAATTATTAATAAAATGTTTCATAATATTCAAGGATAATTAAGAGGTTTAAATTCCATTAATTTATATAATATAAAAATTCGTAAGTTTTTAAAAAAATGGGTATTCATTTTTAAGGTTTTTAATAACATTCATAACTAAATAAATATTTAAATTTGATTTTTTTTAAAAGGTTAAAAAGTATTAGTTTTTATAAAAGGTATACCAATGAAACTTGTAGTTATAAATGTGTGGTTTTAGACTTTCTAAGTATGAATTTAGTTTTTCTAAATATTGAAACTTATACCAAGAAAATTTGGGATTAAAATCATGATAACTTAAATTAGTTAATGCATGAGTTAAGAAATGTTTATAATAATATAGTGAATAAATATATATCACAAGTTTGATATATTTATGGGACATAAATATGAAATTTGATAGAGTTTTAAGTTCATAGGAAATATAAGTCATTTGATATAAAAATGTTTAGTGGAAATAAAAAAAATGTTTGATAAATATTTTAACAATGTTGATTTATAAATATGATGTGTTGAAATATGAATGCATTTTTAAAGATGACTATGATTGATCATGTGTTAGAATAACTTGTACAATGCATAATGTATAATGAACACTTGGTTTACGTTGTGTTGAAATTTGAACTTGCTCATGGATTACATGGGCTTGTACGATGCATACATTGAAATGGAAAAACACAAATGTTACAGTCTCCCCTACTTTAGGGAATTTTGCCCTGAAATTGAAATTAGGAAGAGTCTGTAGTGAATAAGTGCAAGTACTTGGTCTACATTTGATCCTCGCGTTTCCTCAAGTAAACTC
This sequence comes from Smallanthus sonchifolius, assembly GCA_023525975.1. Taxonomy (NCBI): domain Eukaryota; kingdom Viridiplantae; phylum Streptophyta; class Magnoliopsida; order Asterales; family Asteraceae; genus Smallanthus; species Smallanthus sonchifolius. Next base: position 93,630,268 of record CM042021.1, on the reverse strand, counting down.
GGGGTCACGTTTGGATTCCCAACGAGCTTTGACTGTCGGTTTGAGGAGTACAATCGATAACAAGATTCAGGTCTGATACTCAAAGTCATGCATGAATGATGATAGTGGATTTAGTTTGAAGAGAAATAAGGAGAAAACCGTCGAAGAATATTTTGGACCCCAAAGATGGAATGCATCACTTGAAATGAGAACGATGAAAATTTGATGATCAAAACTTGTTTAGTATGTAGTCTAATATGTTCAAGAAATGTCACTGGATAAGATATTTCACAAACATTGGTCAAGGTCAAAATAACATAAAACTTCACGTGACACGAACAACGTTACTTCGATAATATGACAGGAACACTTATTTATAGGGAGTACCAGCGGCGTATCCACCATGACCTTATCATATCACATTAGTTTCGTTACTATATATCACGATAGGTTTTATGTCGTAACACACGACATAATTTACTATGTTTTACATGCGTTGACTTTTATAATTACATGTGCACCCGTAATTACTCAAATCGTCGCATGGTCCGTATAGATCATCCCATTGTGTGCAGGTCAAGAGGGGACACAAAATCACTTAAATCATAACTATTGTTTCACATATATGTTGCTAATAAATAACTATGTCCATAGATAACTTTCTTGGTAATCAAGTTCATAGTCTCTCACACTCACGCTTATCATATACATTAAACCTGAGGTTTTATTAGTACCCTAGTTCGTGAGTAATATAGACAATCATGTTCATGTTCATAGACGATTCGTGTAATCAAATTTCTTAGATAGTGTACAAAAGTAAAATTTCTTATAACAATCAACTTTAATGGATAAAATGAATAATCATGGCTCATGTATAATGTAAACAATCAATTGCAAATAATCGAGTTTCATGTATAATGTAAATAATCAATTTTTAAATAAACAATCAAGTCTTATGGATAATGTGAACAATCAAATGTAAATAATCGAATCTCATGGATAATGTAAACAATCGAATTTCGTAGGTGGTCGAGCTTCGTGGACAAGCGTGTTGCTCGGTGTTCATGTACACTGTAGGTAATAGAGTTTCAAATTTTCAATTTCGTAGATGGTAATATGGATAGTCAACGCCCATGCGAAATGATTCATCTTCTAGAAGTTGGCTAGTAAGCTCATACATTTCCGAGGGTGCAAGACGATGAGAAAGTTTGGTCACGGATTAGATCTCGATTCAAGTCGATGAAGGGTTCAAATTGGCGAACAAAGGAAGTACAGGATTGGTCCTCGGGGAATATATCCGGAAAGTCTCGTAGAGTAGGAATGTCTTGAATACTCTTACTTTTCTCCTTCTTCTCCACCACCTGGGCTAAGAAGCTATGTACTTATTGCATGACTACATTTGGACAAGGTTCTCAATGTGCTACTCGAATGAAAGGAAATTTGGAATAACTTCACGAAACGAAAAGTCCTGACACGTCGTTTGGATAACCAGTCCATGTCTATTGTGATATCAAGGCTCTCAAGTTGTATAGATACGAAGTTAAATAGAGAATATACGATTTCTAAAATTACACGAGCAATCGTGAATAATAGATTCAACAATGGTGGAGTTTCCACTCGTAACTTCTACCGTTAGGGTTTCCTTTGGATTGTCGGTTTCTATCAAGTAATGGATCACTTTTAAGGAGCTCAAACTCTTATTAATGATGGTGACAAACCTAGGTAGGTGCAAATAGTTCAAACAAAGACAAGATAACGTAATTTATTACAATGCATAATTTATTCTACATTAAATCTCCATTCGATTCCATCTTGCACTTGCTTCAAACGGTCTCATTCACCGTCTCGGTATTGACTTGAGTTTCGATGGTGTTTATCTTAAAAGCACGCCCACGGGCACCACCTTAGTTTGCGTTAGCCAATCTTGGGCATTGGTTCCGAAAGTGGTTTGGATCACCACACTCAAAACAAGCACGCCCATTAGTAATAGTCGGTGGGACTTGGGTAGCAACTTGTTGGTTGGCTCGGTTTCCTTGATTGGCTTAGTTAACGAGAGGGCTAAATCGACATGTATTTGCTAAATGACCATACCTTCCACAACTTGTGCATAGACGGCACGACACATTTGGGAAATCATGGTACTCGCAAGTGTTGCATTGAGGATTGTTGCCCACATATGGCTTTTTATTCAGGTTTTGGACCATGGGAGCAACTTGGTTGGTTGGGGAAGCAGGGGTAACGACAACAAAGTTTCTAGCCTTACGCTTCTTGTTGTTGTAAGAAGGTTCGGCTTTGTCCTCTTTAGTCATTTCAGTTGGAGTTTTCTTGTCATTGATTTTCTTGGCACCCTTTCTTGTTAATGTGCCCGCCTTCACGTGATTATCGGTTAACGTGGCGGCTAAGCGTATGACGTCTTTAAGAGTTACGGGATTTCTTCCCAACACGGTGTCTTGAATTTTCATAGGTAGGCCACCTATATACTTCTCAATGCAACGGGATAGTGGTGTAACCATGTGTGGCACAAGGAGACTTAGCTCATGGAAGCGAGTTGTGTAAACTAGGTTTTCACCACTATCTTGGGCAAGATCCCAAAATTCAGCTTCCAGCTTCTTCATTTCATTCTGAGGGCAAAACTCCTCGGTCATTAGCCTTTTCACTTCATCCCATGGTAAGGCCATTGCCACATCAATGCCTCGAGTCCGTTTTTCACCGTTCCACCAAGTGAGCGCTCGCTTTTGAAAGACGCTTGTAGCATAACAGACCCGAAGATTGTTGGGACAATCACTATTGAGAAAGGTATTCTCAATGCTTTCAAACCATTAGAGAAGGCCGGTGGCACCCTCGGTACCATAGAACTTGGTGGGATTACAGGAATTGAAGTGCTTGAAGGTGCGTTGGGGCGGGTTGGCACCACCACCATTGTTGTTTGCAACACCACCACCGCCATTGTTGTTTGCAACACCACCACCACCATTATTGGCTACTTGAGTAAGTTGGTTCACAAGTTGTGTAAGGAGGGTAGCAAGATCATTGTTGTTGGTGTCGGCACGATGGGGAGGCAAGCTATAGAAAAAGACAACACAAGGAAAAGAATACGAATCATGAGATTTTGGATATTGATAAGGATGAAACAAACATATGTCTCTTTATGTTACATGAAAAATAATCATATTTGGATTGCACTCACTTGGTAACATAACCAATTGAATACTTTGACACATCAAAGTTATTTAAATTCATATAACTTTCGAGAAGACATGCTTTAGCCTATAAGTAAACACTCACCCCGGGAATTCCCAGAAAAGTATACGGATCCTTTGGTTGATTGGATTTATATGAAATGCTTTCCTAGATAGAAAGCCCAGAGTACAAGTGTCACCCTTCCAGATTGCACATGTTCTCTAATAATTAACGGAATTTAAAACCTTGACGGGGTTTCAAAATTTTTTAATAGACTTGTTTCTATGAGTATGATGTTCCACATGTGAAGATGATGAAGGCATAGCAAGGGGAAAGAAGGATAAGAGACTTAGTACAGGAGTATTATTATATAATTAATTAGTTATTATTTTGGGTAGAAATTAGTAATTTATATAGTCTAACAAGGAAGGCATCAAATAATTTAGCACATAGAGTAGAAGATAACAAGTAGTATGTAACATAGCACAAAATTGGCATCCTGATGTTATAGTCTAGGTCATTGGTTTCTAATAACCTAATTCCCTATAACAATGGCTCTGATACCAATCTGTCACACCCCAACCGACGACGGAATACGTCGGGGTGTGACACGGATACTGTTTATAAGCACATGATCAAACTAGATTTCGTATAATTATTAAATCAAGGTTTAATGACATAAGTTCAAACAAACATCCAAAACAAAAATACATCAAATTGTTCAATTCATTATTCAATCTAGATCCAAATCCTAAGTGGAGCATCTTGCATATGATCTCAAACATTTGCACCTGAAACATGATGAAAACAAGGTCAACCAAAAATATTTGGCGAGCATACATAAGTTTTGACTCTACAAATAGTTTCAAATTGGTGTGTAAAATTCACAGGTAACATGGTATAAATAGAAAATTATGGAGAACCACTATAGTAAAACGGGTACACAATAAAACCTTGTGACATGTTAGGCATAACACTCATGTTACCCTTGTGTATTTTCGGTAAGCAATCACCGTACTTGGGTGGATTTGTCAAATGAAATAGATCTATCATTGTTAACGTTGGCTTGTACGGAGTTAATGATTGTACTTGTTATAAATGTAGTTTAACTCATAGTGTTCAGACATAAGGCACACAATACACACATGTACATGATGCTTGAATTGTATAAATTGCAAATAGTTCAATGTAATCATGTTCCACCCCAAAAATGTAAAAATATAAAATGTGGGGCTATGTAACTAACCTTGCAATGAGTAGCTTGAAAGTCACACAAGTATGCTGTTGTTGTATAAATGTTCTAGCTAATCAAAAGATTAACCTATGTTTGATGGAATATGTGTATCAATAATTTATACAAAATGAATAAGGGAATCCTAAAGCGCAAAGGGATTGATGTGGATGTCCTTATTTTAATAATAAAATAATTATTTGAGTTTCAAATAGTAGTTATGTAAATCTTCATAAATAATTATATTGAAATTTGAACATGTAAAAGAATAAATAAATTATTTTATTTGTTTTGTAAATAAATAAGTAACTGTATAAATAATAAGTGTCCTTTTGTTTGATAATAAATGAATGAATAAATAAATAAATAGTTTTCTTTTGTTTGTAAATGCATAAAATAATAAATGAATAAATAAATAAATAATAATTATTTGAATAAATAATTAATTAACTACATAAATAAATAATTAAAACCTTTTATTTATATAGTTTGATTTTTATAAAAGATAAGTGTTAAAAATAATGATTTAAATTAATTGGTAATTAAACAAAAAATTAAAGTAAAAAAATAATGTTCTAATTAATTAATAATTAAACCAAAATTAATTATTAATTAAGAGTATAAAAATGTGCTTTAAATGTTTTTTTATAATAAAAATAAATTATATAAAAGATGTATAAATCTTTATAAAATAAATGAGTTTATAAAAATGATCATAATTAATTTTTAATTAAAAGTAATAAATTTGTTTTAATGATCCATATAAGAAAACAATATAAATAAGTGAATTTACAAAACTATACAAGCAAATATTTACAAAAACAATTTCTTTTGTATCTCAAAATATATTTTATAATCCAAGATTTTAATTACATAATTAGTAATGAATCATTACACGTGTTAAAAATAATAATGTTCACATATCACTCGTTAAACGTTTATGATAATAATTAAGCAAAGTTATAAATATGTATATTTTTATTCGAAAAGAATAGTTATTGTAATCCCTTGAACATTTATAAAAGAATTGGTTTATAACGATGATTTATATAAATACACACACACATATATATGACTTTATACAAAAATACACGGGTTTATATATATATATATATATATATATAAGTATGTACATGTATATACGTGTGTCTGAGTGGATGTGCTAAGCAAGGAAAACAAGAAACAAAAATGAAAATAAGAACGTAAAATAGAGTGCGGGTAGAACTTACTTAAGAACAAGGAAACGACTTTGTATCTTGAGGGAGAGATTAGAACTTGATTATGGTAGCCTTGGGGCTCTTTAATTTTATGGGAATGGTGTGAGAATGGGGGTAGAATAAGGGTCTATTTATAGTGGGTGATTATGAGAAAAACTAGTAAATTATTAATAAAATGTTTCACAATATTCAAGGATAATTAAGAGATTTAAATTCCATTAATTTATATAATATAAAAATTCGTAAGTTTTAAAAAAATGGGTACTCATCTTTAAGGTTTTTAATAACATTCATGACTAAATAAATATTAAAATTTGAATTTTTTGTAAAAGGTTAAAAAGTATTAGTTTTTTAAAAGATACACCAATGAACCTTGTAGTTATAAATGTGTGGTTTTAGACTTTCAAAGTCTAAATTTAGTTTTTTAAAGATTGAAATTTATAACTTAATTATTACAATAACTCCTATGAACATAATTCATAAAAAAAATAAAATTTGAGATTAAAATCATGATAACTTAAATTAGTTAATGCATGAGTTAAGAAAGGTTTATAATAATATATTGTACAAATATATATCACAAGTTTGATATATTTATGGGACATAAATATGAAATTTGATAGAGTTTTAAGTCCATAGGAAATATAAGTCATTTGATATAAAAATGTTTAGTGGAAATAAACGAATGTTTAAATAATATTTTAAAAATGTTGATGCATAAATATGATGTGTTGAAATATGAATGCATTTGTAAAGATGACTATGATTGATCATGTGTTATAATAATTTATACAATGTATAATGTATAATGAACACTTGGTTTATGTGTAACATTCTAAAATGACGAGAAATAAAGTTAACGAGTTCAAGTGAGCCGAAGTCGGGCCGGGTCAGCCGCGAACCGGGCTTGGGGAGGTTTCCCCTATAAATAGCCCAAGGCCCTCATTCTTTTCCTCTCAGCAATTCTAGAGAGAGAAAACCGTAGAGAGAGAAAGTGTTGGAATCGCACAAGATTGTACCCGCTCGTGTCTCTTGCACTCGTGAAGGAAACCTCCAAATCAGAATCGTCATTCAGGTAACCATTCGAGCTAAAATTTAGATTTCTGCTTAAATTGGGTTTCCAGGTTTTCGGGTGAAAATAGGACGTTTTTACGGATGAAACTTGAGAATAAGCTTAGGTTTAGTATCTGGAATGAAAACCGGTTGTTTTGAGCAAAGAAAGTTGAAGTTTTGACATAATCGAACCCAAATCCGTGAATTTCGGGACTGTTTGGGAAGATGACTGCTGGTGCAGGCGAACTTAGCAAGTTCGCCTGTCAAGTTCGCTTGGTGGAGGCGAACTTATCAAGTTCGCCTGATTAAGTTCGCTTGGCCAAGGGTAAGCTAACTTATTGTGTTCGCTTGACAAGTTCGCCTAGCAAGTTCGCTTAAAGCTTAAGTTCGCCTAAAGATTATGTTCGCCTAACTAATTAAGTTCGCCTGGCCAAGAGAAGCGAACTTAGGACAAGTTCGCCTATATGTTCGCCTAGGCCACAGGAAGCGAACTTAGGCATTAAGTTCGCCTATGTCAGCTGTGTTAGGAATGTAACTTGGTTTAGATCTGATACGTGTATAATTAATTAATCCAGATCGTGTGCGGCGCTCATCGGACCGCAGTTAGGACAGAACAGGACTAGTCGATCAGGTGAGTTCTATGTGCCCCCCTCTATGTTATGTGCAAATGATTTATAAATATTTTTGGGGCTGGGGTGTATACACTAAATGAATAAATGTTATGAATGCCAATGTGAACATACGTGATATATAAATATATGAAAATGAATTATGAACAAAGATTAAAACGTATGTTTACAAAGTATGAATGAAATCTTGCCTTATATTATATATATACTGCATGATATGAATACGTGAATGTTATGGACGCTTCGATGCTAACGGCTACTACGGTAGACGGACGACCACGTGACTATCTTGCAACCGGGACAAAAACGTTCCTTCATTAGCAAGGAAATAAAAAGGGGCATAAATGGGCGGTCGAAGCAAATGCCAAATCATATGTAGAACGGTTGCAAACATGGTAGCACGTGGGAAACGGATACCTTCGGGTAGACGGGCGAAAAGGACGGCCTAGGACGGTATGACGGACGGCCGAAGGTTGGCCGGACGGTTTTTTATGGCGGACGGTTTCTAGGACCGGACGAGTCAAAGGGCTTCGACGGTAGCTTCATGGCGTATGTCTTTGTGACATACGTATTAAAAGACGGGTTGATCACCCATATGTGTACGACCAAATGAATGTTAAAAAAAAGTTAAGAATACGTATTTATGATCTTTATGTATAAACTTAAGAATACTTTTAAGGAAATAATGCTTATATCTACTCATTTTAAACTAGAACTCACCAGCGTTAGCTGACTTTTAGTATACATTTCAGGTAACAAAGAAAAGGGTCGTGCGAAGGCGTGAAGGTTACCCGGCTAAAGACTGACATCCCGATTTATGTTTTTGTTTAAACACTGATGTATGTGTTAAATGTTAAGACTTCCGCTGTATTGTACTCAAATGTGAATGATTTTGGATGTTAATTTAATATGTTAAATTTAAAGTTCAGTATTGATGACTTTGTTTATGAGTAAATCCAATAAGTGAGGTCACCCGGAAAAAGGGGCCTTACATTATGTTGTGTTGAAATTTGAACTTGCTCATGGATTACATGGGCTTGTACGATGAATACAATGAAATGGAAAAACACAAATGTTACAAATGATTTTGGATATACCTGTCATATCTTCGTGCTTCCATGTGAAATTTGATTTTCTGCCCTTCAGGAAGCCCAAGAGTTCTTTCTCAATATCCTCGGGGATATTGGTTCCTACAAGTACTTTAATATCCGGGTCATCAGCGTCTAAAGATACTTCCTTGACATCTTGATCTTTAGCTTATAGAACATCTCTGGCTTGCTTCGTTAATGGCTATGCTGGTCTTGTCTTTGTAGAAGCTTTCATTGGGGACTTGTAGCAGTCTTTAGCTTCCTGTTGATCGCTATTGATCTTTACTACTCTCAAGGGGTCGGCATTTTGACACACTGGTGGTATGTTGATGATACTGCTTTCATGTCATGTATCCATTGTCTCCCTAGGATAATATTATAGCAACATAAAGAGTCAATGACACAAAATCTTTATATGGAGTTTACCCCCTCAATGCAGATTGGTAGCTTTATTTCTCCAACTATGTTCTTAACTTCTCCACTGAATCCTACCAATACTGAGGATTTCGAAATAATTTCAAAATCAGGGATCCCCATCCTTTTTAGAACTTCGAGCTGTATAATGTTTACTGAACTTCCTCCGTCAATCAGGATCCTACGAATAAAGCGATTGGCTATGTATAGAGTGATCACCAAACCACCATGGTAAGGATCCTGCACGTTGTCTCTGTCTTCCTCATCAAAAGATATCACTTTCTTCTCTGTTAAGGTCTACGTTTTAATAGGTCTATCTTCCTTTTCTGTCTTTGCTTCCTTTGCATTTCTCTTTCCTGTGGAATAAGAAGTACCACATATGTCAGAACCACCAGATATGAAACTTATTAGCTTGGCAGCCGACGATGGGGATGTTGCTCTATGCGGGATCCTATCATGATCCTTGGCTTTCTTCTTTCTTCTGCCCATGAATTCTTTGAGATGGCCTATACTCAGGAGATAGCTTATCTCCTTCCGTAAAGCGATGCAATCTTCAGTCATATGGCCGAAATCCTCATGGTATGCGCACCATTTGGACTTATCTTTCCATCCCGAGCTCTTTTCGTTCTTTCAAGGCCACCTAGCCTTTTTCATCGAGATCCTACATAGCAAACATTAAACATGTTGTATCAAGAGAAAAACAGTAATCAGATATCTTAGGATACTCCTCTTCATCTTCGTCATCGTCTATGAAATTGACATTGTGAATGTCAGGCTTGGAGTAAGGCTTGGATCTGTAAGGTTTGTAGGGCGTAGAGTCAATTTTCCGGTTGGGTTGGTTGTAGCTGATTGGAGCATCCATTATTTGTTGGATCTTCTTATCATCTTCGAGCCTTATGAACCTTAGTGCTCCATTCCTAACTTCGTCCAGATTCCTGCAAGGATTCATGACAATGCCTTCATAGAATGGGGAATCCTTCTTCAACCTCATTTTGAAAGCTTGGACCGCCGTACCGATGTCAAGGTTTGGGATATCTAGGATTCCAGGCCGAATTTGCTAACATAATCTCGAAGGGATTCTCCGGCATTCTGGGTCACCATATACAAATCACTTGTTAGTCTTTCAAATGTTCTGCTGCAAGAAAATTGGTTATTAAATAAATTATCCAAGTCAGCAAATGAAGTTATTAAATAAGGAGGAACGTTTAGCAGCCATTTTAATGCTGATCCTGTCAGAGTGGACCCGAAACCCTTGCATAAGCAAGCTTCTTTTAAATCTAAGGGAATGGGATTGATTTCCATTCTCTCCCTGTATTGGGCGACATGCTCTTTGGGATCCATAGTTCCATCGTATAACTTCATGTTGGGAGTTTGGAAGCGTTTCGGGATCTCCGCATCACATATTGGAGGAGCAAATCTGGAGATCCCGTGACTGGCTGAGGGTGCTTCCGGTATCGGTTGGATTACTCCCGGTACGCTGGAGATCATATCCCTTAGATTCTTCAGCTCTTTGGCCGTGAATGGACTGATCCCTGTATCCTGCATAAGTTTGTTAGCGTTTAAAAACTGATTGAAAGTGTTACCAATGTTAGGATCCTGCGATGAGGATCCTGGGGTGATTCCAAGATCCCGGTTTGCAGTGACTCTAATAGCTTGGAGTTGGACCAACTGTAGTGGTTCCAGTCTGCATGGGGATGATGTCTCCCTAATGATTTCCTGAGAATCATGCAGAGTCAAAGTTCAGGATCCTTAGTTGTAGTGGGGTTGTCGTTTCCACCAGTTTCTTTGATTCTTTTATCCTTTCAAGCTCCCTAAACAACATCTGATTGGTATTTTCTTGTTATTTCATTTGCTGCTTCACTTATGTGAACAAAGTGAGGATGTCATCGTTCGAAACAAGCACAGGTCCTCCAGCAGGTAATCTAGATCCTAAAAAACCAGTAGAAGCTGTTTTCTTAGGCAGATTGTTCAACCTAGAGCTTAAAGACGGAGGAGGAGGGAGAGGGTTGTTCAACCCAGAGCTTGAAGACGGAGTTGAAGAGGAAACTGACTTGGATTAGGACGACATTTTTGCAATAAATTTGGAAAAGTAGTGATTGAATGTAAATTTTAACAAGGATTTCAAGATAAAAAGCACCACTTGTCCCACGGTGGGCGCCAAATTGTTTTGGGTAAAATTTATCAAGACTAATTTTGTAACCAAACTTAGTATGTGAGGTAGTGTGCTTGATCAAAAGATGAAATTATGAACGTAAATGTAAAGATTGACATGATGATATACGAGGAAAGCCCTTATGTGACACCCGGCATTTTCAGGTTAACTCCGTTAACACAAACTCCGTTATCTAAATCATTCAGTCATGCATTTCATTTTATTAGGATTAATTAAGTGTGTCGGTTATTGCAAGAACACTCACGTAACGGTAATTCAGAGAATTACCGAGTCGCACGAGTCTGTCCCCGAACGTTGGTGATTGATCAAAAATAATATTTCGAACAAGTATTATTTTATATTTAATATAAATTATGTGAAACTACGTGTTATGTGATTTTATGCTTAAATTGTGAACTTTCGTGAAATCACGTACGTTTACGCGTAACTATATGATTTTATTTGCATTAGTGATATTTATAAAAAGATTTTTATAAAAATAATTAGTAGAAACTATTTTTAATTAGTTAGAATTAATTAGATTAATTAAATCCTTTTAAATGAATAAACGGGCCTCCTAAACTTGTTTAAACCCATCCTAAGCCCATGTGATAAAGTATTTAAGGAACTTTTCAAACCCTAAACCCCATTCCACTTGTTTATTTCTAAAATCCCATCCCCCTGTAACATCCCAAAAATAATAAAAACGAATAAATATAGCGAGACCGGTGACTAATTCGGAATATTTAAACAAAAGGGAGCGGGCTTGGGCTCGGCCTCAATGGGCCGAGGGAAGCCCAGGCATATAAGAGGCAAGGCAGCCCTCTTCTCTGCTCATTTCCCCACTCACGCAAGTTCTAGAGAGAGAGAAGAGAGCTCGGGTATAGAGAGAGAAAGTGACGGATCGACTCGGGAATTCAAGAGAACGTTGCTGTTGTGCTCGTGATCATCTCCTCTGAATCAGAATTTCAATCCAGGTAACGATTCGACCACATTATGAGTTTTTGTTCGTTTTGGGAAGTTTCGGGTTTTGGCTAAAAAGATAGCGATTTTTGCGGATGAAACTTGAAAGTGAACTTAGGTATAGCCTCTAGAATGAAAAACGAACGTTGTGATCAAAGAAAAATTTAGATATTGACTCGATCAGACTTGCATGCAAATCTTCAGATTTTTGGGGAAGACGATGTGCAGACCCATCGAAACTACTTAGTTTCGATATGTGCAGACCCATCGAAACTACTTAGTTTCGATATGTGCAGTAGTTTCGATATGTGCAGACCCATCGAAACTACTCAGTTTCGATATATGCATACCCATCAAAACTACCATAGTTTTGATATAAGCCCATGATCCGAAGCTAAGATAACACCTAAGTTACGTATCGAAACTACCAAGTTTCGACAGAAGCAACCTATCGAAACTACCAAGTTTCGACAGAAGCAACCTATCGAAACTACCAAGTTTTGACAGAAGCAACCTATCGAAACTACCAAGTTTCGATAAAGCAAATCCATCAAAACTACTAAGTTCAAGCATAGTAATGTTTAATGTCATCTAGGAGCACTACCTTACGAGTATGACTTTATTATACAGATCGTGAGTGACATTAGTAACGCTCAGTAGCCAGCTTAGTGTATTTCAGAAACTACTCATCAGGTGAGTTCTATGTGCCCCCTTCTATGTTATGTGCAATGATTTATAAACGTTTTGGGGCTGAAGTGTATACACTAAATTAATAAATAATATGAAGGTCAACGTGATCATACGTGATATAGTAAGGTATATGTGTAGATACATATGAAAATGAATTATGAACTACGAATAAAGAACGACACGTATGCTTACAAAGAATAAATGAAAGAATGGTATAACGTAAATAATGAAATCTTGCTTTATAAACATATATTGCATGTTAAGAATGTATGTATACGTTATGAACGGAAACGAAGGTAACGACTACTACGGTAGACGGACGACCACTTGACTACTATGCAGCTAGGAAAGAAAGTCTAGAAGGGTAAACTAAATAAAGGCCACTACGGTGGAGTAAGACGCTAAATCAATATTCGGCTGTATAGTTAGTTCAAGTGGGAAACGGATGCCTTAGGGCAGACGGGCGAATATAACGGACTACGACGGTAGGACGGTAAAGAAGGACGACCGAAGGTTGGCCGGACCAAAGTTAAGGCGGACGGTTTCTAGGACCGGACGAGTAAAAGGGCTACGACGGTAGCTCAAGGGCGTATGTCTTTGTGATATACGTACCGTAAGATGGGTTGATCACCCTTATGTGTATGACCAATGAATATTAAGGAAAAGAAAAGGTGAATACATATCTATGTAATCACATAAGAATAAAGAAAGTAAAGGTGAATACATATCTATGTAATCACATAAGAATGTAGAAAGAAAAGTAAAAGCTATGAATACGTATTTGTAGAAATGTATGTATATAATTATGTATACTTATAAAGAAAAGAATGATCATATTTAATAGTTTTAAACTAGAACTCACCAGCGTTAGCTTACTTTTAGTATACATTTCAGGTAAAGGAAGAAAAGGTCGTGCGATGGCGTGAAGGTTACCCGCCACAAGACTGACATCCCACTTTAATATATGTGTTAAGACTTCCGCTGTCAAGTTATGTCATGTAATTGAATGACGAATGATATGTAATTGAATGATGAATGTTTTTAATCTAAGTTTAGTATTTATGACTATGTTTATGAGTAAATCCAACGAGTGAGGTTACCCGGGAAAGGGGCCTTACAAGTTGGTATCAGAGCAATAGTTTGAGAGATTCAGACATCCCTAAATGTCTGGACTCAAACTGATTATGGGACCAACGCACGGATGTCAGTATGGGTAACCAACGCCAACGCAGCACGGTAAGTAAGTACTAAAGCTAATGCTCTAGATAAGGATAGATACCTTAACTTAGAACAAATAGATGTCAATATCACAACCGATTTGAAGAGTTTTGAACCCGAAAAGCAATGTAAATTAGTAATCACAAACCGGTCACTGTAATTAAAAATTTACCTTGCTCGTACTGTTCCAAACTATGATCTGAAGAAATGACATTGATGTATTCCCTTTATGACTATCAGGAAATTAAGAAATTATGGCTGGCGGAGGAAGAACTGGACGACGAGGCGGTCGCACTGGCCGAGTAGGTAGACCTCTGTTGAACCGAAGAATTGAAGAAGAAGAGAGTGTGCACGCAGAGCACACCGAAAGTGTGCACGAAACAGAAGTGACCCCAATTAGGGACGACAGTCCAGGGCCTATACAGTTGGAACCTGAAGTCAGGGATGCTATTGCTCGTGAAGTTGTGCTCACTTTGAAGAAGGTATTGCCTGATCTACTATCCGAGGCAATAAAGAAAAGCAAAGAAGAGGATGAAGGGAACAATGAAGAGAAAATTTATGATAGTGACGGGGATGAAGTAAAAGTGGCATCAAGCAATCGTGGGTGTACTTACAAAGGATTCAAGGATGGAGACCCACCTAAGTTTGATGGAACCAAGGATTCGGTGGCCACGTTCGAATGGATCGAGAGGATGAACGCTGTCATCAACATCAGCGAGTGTCGACCAGACCAAGCTGTTAAGTACGTTGCTCATTCTTTCACCAACGAAGCACTGAGTTGGTGGAGGAACATTCAAAGAACTAAGTCACCCAATGCTATCAACAAGATGGCGTGGGAAGACTTGAAAAATCTCATAATTCAAAAGTTTTGCCCACAGAATGAGATCGATCGTGTGGAGAACGAGTTCCTGAACTTCAAGGCTGGCAACAAGACTCATCGCCAGTATACATCAAGATTCAATGAACTGGCTCAACTAGTACCACACCTGGTGGAAACTAAAGATCGTTTGATCAAGTACTATGTTAAGGGATTGCCACAACGGGTCCGTGTTCATGTAAAAGCTAACCTACCCTCGACCTTCGAGTCGGTAGTGAATCTGAGCGGAATCGTCTACGACGATTATGCCAATGAGGACCCACCAACAGAGACCCAAAAGAGAAAATGGGAGAACCCGTCTAGAGGCACCGGAAGAGGGAACGTAACAACTGAAACTAAGAAGCCAAGGTCGGATGAATATGAAACATGCAAGAAATGTGGAAGGCAACATCTTGGCGAATGTAAAATCGGCACCACCACATGCTATAAGTGCGGGAAGCCGGGGCACTTCTCTCGAGAATGTGTAAGAGACGTCAAGTGTCAAGTATGTGGATTGTTTGGACATCTGACAAAGAACTGCAGGAAGGCCGGCCAATCTGGTTCGGGAAAAGACAAGGAAAAGGAACAGCCGCAGGCTAGGACTCGAGCCTACGCACTGACTGTGGAAGAAGCAAGAGGAAACCCTGATGTTGTGTCAGGTACGTTTCTAGTAAATGATGAAAATGTTGCTATTTTATTTGACTCTGGTGCCAGTAAAAGCTTCATATCAAATGCATTTAGCCGTAAACTGGATTGCACAATCAACACCATAGTGAAGGCCTTTAGCGTACAAACTGCCGTGGGTAAAAATTCGGCAGTATTCCAAGTAACAGAGGATTGTATCATAGAGATAGAGGGCCATAAGTTTCCTTCTAGATTATTCCTTCTCACCTTAAGAGGATTCGATATAGTATTCGGTATGGATTGGTTAGCTGCCAACGAAGCTCAAATCATATGTAAACGTAAGAGGATACACCTCAAAGCTCCTAGCGGGAGTCCAATTACGGTTTATGGGGATTGGAATTGCACGAGGCCGAACATCATCTCGATGATCAAGGCCGAAAGTTACATGTGGCGCGGTTGCGAAGCTTATTTGGCATATGTTATTGATGATAGAATGAAAATGAATGAACTCAAGAATGTACCCGTGGTGTGCAACTTTCCAGAAGTATTTCCTGAGGATCTACCTGGGTTACCACCCGATCGGGAAATAGAATTTCAGATTGACTTACTGCCAGGAGCTGAGCCCGTTGCCAAAGCCCCCTACCGATTGGCTCCGTCAGAAATGAAAGAATTGATGTCTCAACTAGAGGAACTAACCGAGAAAGGATTTATTAGACCGAGCATCTCACCATGGGGCGCTCCGGTACTATTCGTAAAGAAGAAGGACGGCAGTATGCGCATGTGCATCGACTACCGTGAATTGAACAAGAGGACAGTAAAGAACAAATACCCGCTGCCTAGAATAGATGACCTTTTTGATCAACTGCAAGGTGCGAGTTGGTTCTCAAAGATCGATCTTAGGTCGGGTTACCATCAGTTGAAAGTAAGAGTGGAAGACGTACCAAAGACCGCGTTTCGCACGCGTTATATTATGAGTTTCTCGTGATGTCCTTCGGATTGACTAACGCGCTAGCAGCGTTCATGGATTTGATGAATAGAGTGTGTCGACCAATGTTGGATCGATCAGTGATAGTTTTTATAGACGACATACTGGTATATTCGAAAAGTGAGGGTGATCACCACTGTCACCTAAGAGAAGTACTAGAAGCGCTAAAGCAGGAAAAGTTGTACGCAAAATTCTCCAAATGCGCGTTCTGGCTTAGGGAAGTCCAATTCCTAGGTCATGTAATAAACCCAAACGGCATTATGGTGGATCCTGCAAAGATCGAGACAGTAAAAGAATGAAACATCCCAAAGACACCAACTGAGATACGAAGTTTTCTGGGATTGGCAGGCTACTATCGAAGGTTCATTCAAGATTTTTCAAGAATAGCCTCGCCACTAACTAAATTGACACGGAAAGAAGTGAAATATGAATGGGGCCCAACCCAAAACAACATGTTTGAGGAACTTAAAACACGTTTAACCCAAGCTCCAGTCTTGACTCTACCTGAGGGAAATGAAGACTTGGTAGTCTACTCTGACGCTTCGGGTCAGGGTTTGGGTTGCGTACTTATGCAACGAGGAAAGGTAATTGCTTATGCCTCACGACAACTAAAGATTCACGAGGTTAACTACCCAACGCACGATCTAGAGTTAGCATCAGTGGTTTTCGCGTTGAAAATATGGAGGCACTACTTGTTTGGTGTTAAATGCACCATCTACTCCGATCACAAAAGCTTGAAATATTTTTTCGAACAAAAGGAACTAAACATGAGGCAAAGAAGGTGGTTAGAGCTACTGAAAGACTATGACTGTGAAATATTGTACCATCCAGGCAAGGCAAACGTAGTGGCTGACGCTTTAAGTAGAAAGGAAGAATCGACACCTATCCGGATCAAAGCGTGTCAGTTGGTTATAACACCAGACTTGATGGGTGCAATATCAAAGGCACAAGATGAAGCATTGTTAGAAAGAAATGTGAAACGGGAAAGAATAGTAGGACAACAAGGGAACTTAGATGCAAATGCATACGGAGTACGAACTAGGTTTGGCCGGATGTGGATACCTAAGATTGGCGAGCTTAGAGCCAAAATACTCGATGAGGCCCATAAGTCTCGTTATTCTATCCACCCCGGGACAAACAAAATGTATCAAGACTTGAAGAAAGAATATTGGTAGCCTGGCATGAAGAATGATGTGACCGAGTACGTGAACAAGTGCCTAACGTGTTCACTAGTCAAGGCCGAGCACCAGAAACCATGCGGTAAAATGCAACCATTACCAATACCGGAATGGAAGTGGGAGGAGATCACGATGGACTTCATTACCAAGCTACCGCGAACAGCTAAAGGCAATGATACCATATGGGTAATCGTCGACCCCTTGACGAAAAGTGCTCACTTCTTGCCAATACGTGAGACTTCTTCATCAGAAAGACTAGCAGAAATTTTTATCAAGGAAATTGTGAGCAGACATGGTATGCCGCTGTCAATTGTGTCCGACAGGGATACTAGATTCACATCAAGGTTTTGGAAGAAATTCAATGAAGCGATGGGCAGTAGACTGAACATCGGCACCGCTTACCACCCTCAAACCGATGGTCAATCTGAAAGGACCATTCAGACCTTGGAGGACATGCTCCGGGCCTGTATCATTGACTTTGGTGGGAGCTGGGACAGCCATCTACCATTGGCAGAATTCTCATATAACAACAGCTATCACTCAACTATTGGCATGCCGCCATTTGAAATGTTGTATGGAAGGAAATGTAGGACCCCAGTTTGTTGGGGGGAAATTGGACAGAAGGATTTTGCAAGTCTCGAAGTGGTCAAAGCTACTTCTGAGAAATTTGATCAAATCAAGGCTCGAATGAAAGCCGCAAAAGACAGACAGAAATCATACGCGGATAAGAGAAGGAGGGATTTAGAGTTTCAAGTAGGGGACATGGTACTGTTGAAAGTATCACCGTGGAAAGGAATCATTCGGTTCAGAAAACGTGGCAAACTAAGTCCAAGGTTTGTCGGACCTTTCAAGATTTTAGCGAGAGTGGGTCAAGTTGCTTACAGACTCGACCTACCCGTTGAGCTTAGTAAAATACACCCTACGTTCCACGTGTCACACTTACGCAAGTGCCTAGCTGACGACACAGCTCACATACCTTACGACGAGATCGAAGTGGATAACAGTCTAAATTATATAGAGGAACCGATAGCCATTATTGACCGAGCTGAGAAACGACTACGCAATAAGTCAATCCCATTAGTAAAAGTACAATGGAAACACAGAAAGGGTTCAGAAGCTACTTGGGAAAAATAAGACGAAATGAGAGGACTATATCCCCAGCTGTTTAACGATTAGCAGGTTTAGAGGACGAAACCTTTTTAAGGAGGGTAGACTTGTAACATCCCAAAAATAATAAAAACGAATAAATATAACGAGACCGGTGACTAATTCGGAATATTTAAACAAAAGGGAGCGGGCTTGGGCTCGGCCTCAATGGGCCGAGGGAAGCCCAGGCATATAAGAGGCAAGGCAGCCCTCTTCTCTGCTCATTTCCCCACTCACGTAAATTCTATAGAGAGAGAAGAGAGCTCGGGTCTAGAGAGAGAAAGTGACGGATCGACTCGGGAATTCAGGAGAACGTTGCTGTTGTGCTCGTGATCATCTCCTTTGAATCAGAATTTCAATCCAGGTAACGATTCGACCACATTATGAGTTTTTGTTCGTTTTGGGAAGTTTCGGGTTTTGGCTAAAAAGATAGCGATTTTTGCGGATGAAACTTGAAAGTGAACTTAGGTATAGCATCTAGAATGAAAAACGAACGTTGTAATCAAAGAAAAATTTAGATATTGACTCGATAAGACTTGCATGCAAATCTTCAGATTTTTGGGGAAGACGATGTGCAGACCCATCGAAACTACTTAGTTTCGATATGAGAAGTAGTTTCGATATGTGCAAACCCATCGAAACTACTCAGTTTCGATATATGCATACCCATCGAAACTACCATAGTTTTGATATAAGCCCATGATCCGAAGCTAAGATTACACCTAAGGTACGTATCGAAACTACCAAGTTTCGACAGAAGCAACCTATCGAAACTACCAAGTTTCGACAGAAGCAACCTATCGAAACTACCAAGTTTTGACAGAAGCAACCTATCGAAACTACCAAGTTTCGATAAAGCAAATCCATCGAAACTACTAAGTTCAAGCATAGTAATGTTTAATGTCATCTAGGAGCACTACCTTACGAGTATGACTTTATTATACAGATCGTGAGTGACATTAGTAACGCTCAGTAGCCAGCTTAGTGTATTTCAGAAACTACTCATCAGGTGAGTTCTATGTGCCCCCTTCTATGTTATGTGCAATGATTTATAAACGTTTTGGGGCTGAAGTGTATACACTAAATTAATAAATAATATGAAGGTCAACGTGATCATACGTGATATAGTAAGGTATATGTGTAGATACATATGAAAATGAATTATGAACTACGAATAAAGAACGACACGTATGCTTACAAAGAATAAATGAAAGAATGGTATAACGTAAATAATGAAATCTTGCTTTATAAACATATATTGCATGTTAAGAATGTATGCATACGTTATGAACGGAAACGAAGGTAACGACTACTACGGTAGACGGACGACCACTTGACTACTATACAGCTAGGAAAGAAAGTCTAGAAGGGTAGACTAAATAAAGGCCACTACGGTGGAGTAAGACGCTAAATCAATATTCGGCTGTATAGTTAGTTCAAGTGGGAAACAGATGCCTTAGGGCAGACGGGCGAATATGACGGACTACAACGGTAGGACGGTAAAGAAGGACGGCCGAAGGTTGGCCGGACCAAAGTTAAGGCGGACGGTTTCTTGGACCGGTAAAGGGCTACGATGGTAGCTCAAGGGCGTATGTCTTTGTGATATACGTACCGTAAGATGGGTTGATCACCCTTATGTGTATGACCAATGAATGTTAAGGAAAAGAAAAGGTGAATACATATCTATGTAATCACATAAGAATAAAGAAAGAAAAGGTGAATACATATCTATGTAATCATATAAGAATGAAGAAAGAAAAGTAAAAGCTATGAATACGTATTTGTAGAAATGTATGTATATAATTATGTTTACTTATAAAGAAAAGAATGATCATATTTAATAGTTTTAAACTAGAACTCACCAGCGTTAGCTGACTTTTAGTATACATTTCAGGTAAAGGAAGAAAAGGTCGTGCGATGGCGTGAAGGTTACCCGACACAAGACTGACATCCCACTTTAATATATGTGTTAAGACTTCCGCTGTCAAGTTATGTCATGTTATGTAATTGAATGACGAATGATATGTAATTGAATGATGAATGTTTTTAATCTAAGTTCAGTATTTATGACTATGTTTATGAGTAAATCCAACGAGTGAGGTTACCCGGGAAAGGGGCCTTACACCCCCACACCTCTCTAAAGTCGTCGACCTCCATACCCTCTCAAACCCATCTCAAATCAACTTCCATCTTGCAATCGTTGGTGTTTTTGATCAATCCTAGTACCAATCTTCGTTACTAACACAACAAGTAAGATTTTTATCCATTCACTACAAAACAAATACCATTGAGTGGCATACATTTTTAATGACACTTAAATTTTGTGTCACTAATTTAGATTTTTAGTGGTAGTTCACTGTACCATATTTATTTCACGCATCTTTTTAGTGATATTTAACTTTATACCACTGAATCACGCCACGCTAAAGTATACCCTCTTCCAAAATTTTCACCCTAAAATTTTCCCTCCCCTCCAAAAACTTCCCTCGCTCCACAAATTTGGCACGATTGATTTCTGGTCTCAATTTGAACGAAGATCATTCACTCCAATATCTTCACTCCAGCGACTGCTTCCCGTGAAGAACCTTCCACGTAATCGCACAACTAAATATGATGTTCACTGTCGTTGCCAACGGCGACCTCCGCTCCCAATTCTGTTTTGGCGATTCTGTAGTGGTGGAATCCCTGTCGACCGGAGCACGATTAGAGAGTGCTATGCATCGATTCAACGGGAATCTTGTAGCCGTCTTCGAGCACATACGCATACGAATTTTGATCTATTTGGTATGCATTCTCTAACTTTTAGGGTTTTATTGTTTGAATTGGTTCTTATACTTCTATACCAATCAGAACTGCCATGTTTAGGGCTTGCTAGATTGTATTGGAGGTATCTGTTTCTGTTCTGTTGATAGCTCTCAAATTATGCTAGTTACTTGTGGTGCTTATTATTTTTGTTGTCGATGCTTTGGGATTGAATGAAACTACTTGTTGTGTGACTAATTTAAAAGACATTAACGACTACCTTGTTATGATGTACTTATTTTTTTGGAATAGTTAGATTGCTGCTATACCATATTCACCCAATTTAAGCAGGTAGGTACTCTGAAACAAGAATTAAACCATGGATGGAATGAGTCAGGAAGGAAATAGTTATATATATATATATATATATATATATATAACAACTTTAAAAATCAATCAAAATAAGCTTGAACATTAATATTGATTTTTAAAGTTGTATATATATATATATATATATATATATATATATATATGTTAATGATCTTAAGTTGTTAGGGTGTGTTTACTTTGATAGTGGTTATTGGCCGGTTGTAATATCATTCTTTCAGTAGCTAAAAGTCAACAAGGCATAGAGATTGATCCTATATGTCTAATTTAGTTTCATTAACTATGTCCAACCAATAACTAAAGTGGAAAAATAGACGGGTCGATTGGGTTGTGTTCAGAGCTTTAAGTTTTAAACATACAAGTAGTGTGTAAATATATGATTTAAAAATGTGTATTTGAATAGTAATCTAATTTTTGAATAAAATAATTAAGCGGTTTAATGTATTAAAATAATACTTTGGACGACTTTCAACCCGTTTGATGTATTTGACCCGTAGATCATCATAGGGATCATCCTTGCCAAACCATACACAAGAAATCATGAACAATTGAACATGAATTAACCAAACGAAATTGTATTTTACGAACCCACTGTTACAAACATTGAATCGATTCATTCCTATTTAACCTAATTGAATCGTCGTGTCTTTTCCAATATATGGTTTCTATATTTCACATATTACACTTGAACCCTTCTAACTTAACAAATTACATAACTGACTCAAAACGTATACTTTAAACTATTTACACTTTGACCCATTAACTTTAACTAAACTTGGATTGAGCAATTAGACTAACATGACCCGTTTCATTTTTAGCTAACCTTTTTTTTGTTGAACCAAATAAAGATTAAGGATGACCTGAACCAAGTAAATATATCTTGATCACATTGAAAACATGTATTCTGAATAACCACATAAAGGATCAGACATTTGTTGTTGACTAATATACCTGACTATTTTATTCCCTGCCCCAAAAAAAAGTCGCCATTTGTTTTTTTCGTGGTATTTATTTGCTTTAGCATAGAAATCAA
Source organism: Smallanthus sonchifolius (assembly GCA_023525975.1). Taxonomy (NCBI): domain Eukaryota; kingdom Viridiplantae; phylum Streptophyta; class Magnoliopsida; order Asterales; family Asteraceae; genus Smallanthus; species Smallanthus sonchifolius. The sequence goes on along the minus strand of CM042021.1, from coordinate 93,607,503 downwards.
ATAAATTTTATTCTGTTTTCATGCAAAAATAATTATTACTACATTTGAAGGATAAGTATGTTAAGAGTTTACTTGTTATCTATTAATGTTAGTTAAGGGAACATATATGAATTATGTAAAACTCATGGGTATGTACCAATAACTCAATATAGTGCTTTGAAAGAAAAACTCAGGTTTGATTGCTATGCTTATTTGGATTCAATAGTTTTATGCATAAGATGTTGGTTTTTTAATTACTTTCCATTTGTTGATTTTGGTAAGCTTTCAATCAGATTATCTCAACTAGATGTTATGTAGCATTAAACCAACTGTTATGGACACATGTTTGGTAGAGTAAGTACTTTCATTTTTCTTGTTAACTAAAATTGGCAATTATCATAAGTGCTGGTCATTTCATAGATCACTTCATATTAAGTTATTGTAATCAAGTTTTGGTGATTACTAAGCTCATTGAATTCTACATGTATGTAACATTTCTGATTTTTTTTGTTACCTGTATTTCAATTCAATGTGACACGTTTCAAATTCAAATTTAGTACACTGACTTGTTCTATTCGTACCAACAATTAAATACTATGTTTCAATATAAATCCACAAATGTTACACGAGTATATCATATCAAACTATACATAAGCCCATTTTATACAAATCTGTCAATACTGAAAATTGCAAGGACTGATTTTATAAATAACCAGAAACCCTAATAGGCACGGTCGCGCCACGTTCTGGCACGGTCGCGCCAAGTGCTATGGCACGGTCGCGCGCCTTGCTTTGGAACGATCGCACCCGGTGCCTTGGCACGGTCGCGCCTCGCGTCAGTTGAAACGTAAATGCAGCCTTTAATCGCAGGACCATTCGATTTCGTAACCGTTTCGCACATTAACAAACCCAATCAAAGGTTTTAATCATTTTATTTACGACACATAAACCCAATTGATCGATTCATATTATAATCGTCAAAACCCTCCATGTGACCATCGATTTCAAGATTTTGTTTACAATCCTCTCAAACAATCACGCAAATACGTCATTCGATCCTCCCTAAACCTCCAGAACACATTGAGTTAGCCGGAGTTTCAGCAGAAAGTGCCGGAGATCAAACCGTCGTCGCCGGAACTCGTTTCTACCAAGCACTATTGATTAATCATCTTTTCAGGTAATTGAAATCTTCCACACTTTCCTTTTAGTTTATAGATCAAAAGCCCTAATCTAATTCGGGCTTACAATATGGGAATCATCACGAACCAAAATCTATTTTTAATTCAAAATGAATTTAATCGAACCCTGCTTTGAACACATTTTAAATACAATTGATATACTCCAATAGACTCGTAATAACCATACAGATGAAAGCCCCATGAATTCCAACATTAACAATATAAGAATTAGTCAAATCGTTTATGTTTTGGAAGAGACACGATCGCACTAGTATTCTAGCGCGGTCGTGCTTCATGAGACACGGTCGTGCTAATACCAGTGCGGTCGTGCCTCACACACTCAGACCCGGTCATGCCTCTTGGCTAGACTTGGTCGTGCCTCAGAACCCTAGACACGGTCGTGCCTGGCCCAGACACGGTCGTCCCTAGTGAACAGCTTAGCTATATCCTCTGTATTGGTCAACACGGTCGCGTCCCTGACTGGCACGGTCGCGCCCGTGGTTCTAGCACGATCGTGCCTTGTCCCAGGCACGGTCGTGTGTGTGAGAAAAGTCTTGGCAGAATAATTATTTCCATATTTTAAAAACAATAAGTATTTCAGATTAATTTTTAAATAAAAAGAATTGATTTTATAAAGATTTATATTGACGTTATTTAAGAAGATCAAATTTCTATTCTAAAATAAATAGAAGTTATTTATTTAAAACATATAAAATTTAATTCATATTTATTGTTAAACTCTACACTTAATTATCATTTACACAATTTATTTAAACATCTTTATAAAAATAAAGTAAAGAAATTTATATTTAATATAAAACATGTAATACATTTTTATAACAAAATGACTAAATTACATATTTTATAAATAAATAAGGTAACAACTATTTATTTAATTTACATTTAAACAAAAATCATTTATTTAGGTTATACTTACTTACCCCTAATACTTACATTATTTTTATAACTAAGTAAATAAATATTTTTGTTTTATTATTTAGTTATTCCAAACTTAAACCTTAATTTTATACAACACCATTCAAGTTAACACCTACAACTTCAAATTCCTTATACACCCATCCAATGTAACCTTAGACTTAGATATAGACTATTGTGCATACTATTGATTCGATACATATTACACTCTAGGTTAACGTTGTACATTACAAGGACCTCGTATTACTATCTAGTCTCTCGTGTTAGGTACGCCTTCAAACCAAGTGAGTATTACATAGCCCCTTTTACTCTTTTACACTTTTTGGGGTGGAACATGAACAATATATAATCTATTGCTTACATTTACACAAATACACAAGTACAAATCCTCTTTACATTCATGTGTGCAAATTTGAGCTTTATGCCTGAGTGCTAGGTGTGCTAACTTTTTTGTGCAATTTATGTGCAATCATTAACTATTCAAGCCGACGGTAAACAATGATAGATCTATTGAGTCTGATAAACCCACCCAGATTGGGGTGATTGTTACCGACAACACAATTTTGCATGCTAGTTACAAAGGTTTGATTGTACTTGGTTACACAATAGCTGCTCTCCATAAATGCCTTATTTTATCATGTTATGTAAGGATTTGTTTATTCATAATCTATATGCTATCTATATACAAACCTGTGTATGCTCACCAACTTTTTAGTTGACTTTATTTTATTCATGTTTCTGGTACTAATGTGTGAGTTTGATCAAGACATGCTACACTTAAGTTTGGACTTAGTTAATTTAAATTCAAAGAACAATTTGTATTTTCATTTATGCACTTGTTGAATTTTGCTATTTGTGTTTGAATTGTTTGAAATGAAAGTGATGATTAAATATTGAAATCTAGTGAACCTTGTGCTCATGAACAGTCTACATGTCCCGCCCCGATGATTCCACCGTCGGTTGGGGTGTGACAATGTAGGTTCATATACGGGAACTTGAAGAAGAAGTAAAGCTTCTGAAGAATCTCTCACCCAAACATTGTTATAAGTCCAATCTCATTGAGCTGTTAGGAAATGGAGGTTATTTTCTAAACTAATGTGTAGAACAATCCAAGAAAGAGTATATCCATTCAGTAAAGGTGCATACAGAAATTTATATACAGGAACTTGAAGAAGAAGTAAAGCTTCTAAAGAATCTTTCTCACCCAAACATTGTTGTAAGTCCAATCTCATTGAGCTGTTAGGAAATGGAGGTTATTTTCTAACCTAATGTGCAGAACAATCCAAGAAAGAGTATATCCATTCAGTAAAGGGGCATGCAGAAATTTATATACGGGAACTTGAAGAAGAAGTAAAGCATCTGAAGAATCTTTCTCACCCAAACATTGTTGTAAGTCCAATCTCATTTAGCTGTTAGGAAATGGAGGTTATTTTCTATACTAATCTGCAGAACAATCCAAGAAAGAGTATATCCATTCAGTAAAGGTGCATGCAGAAATTTATACAACTTTTGCTTTGCAAGAACATGCATATTTGCCTTTATACAACTTTTAATCTTCTTTTCTATCAGTATATTTCAAGTTTATACAAAGATGAGTGTCTTATGAAGTCCTATAATCCCCAATTGAGCTTCTAAGGTATCTGTCATGGAGGTACTTTTGAAGGCTGGACTGCTAAAGTTGCATGGTGGTCAAAGTATCAAGTAATTTTGTCATCAAACAACAATACAACTGAAGGTCAGTATATGCTAATTAGTTACTTTGATATGAACAATTTATAGTCTTCTTTTCCCCATCATTACAATATTTATAATAAATCTCCTACAAAAATTTTCGTATGCATATATTGTATCTGTCAGTGTGAGTTACCAAAATGGGGAATGCAGAAGTTGCTTTGTAATTGAGGATTTTTTGCAAGCATTTACAGACATAGGCGCAGGTATTTTGTTACAGTTTGCTTGTCTGCAAAAGGAAATGATCCTAACTTCTTCACAACATATTTCTGAAGGAACCTTCAAAAACATTAGTATGTGTAATTGTTTCTATTCAGGAACTTATCCTAGGCCTATGCGATGAGACACACATTACTGACCTGAAAATGAAGGTAGGCTCCTATATTAGTAATCTCATTTCCTGTTTCTAAATTTGAGATTAATATGAAAACTGTTTGTTTTGTTATGGATTGGGGGATTTAAAATGCATGTCAAAAGAAACATCAAATTTGTAGAATCCGTCATGCCTCGTTCGTTGGTAGCAAAAACTAGCACTTTTAGGAATTGGATATTGTTGACCTCGTTATTATGGTCTTGGAATTGTATTAAGTTGGATGTTGGTTGTTCTAGTGCATAGAAAGAATACATTTATTTTTAATGAAATGAATTTTCCATTTAAGAAATATTGTTGTACTCTTCTACTTATGTTTTTAATTTATTACAAATTGTTCACACACACAGATATACATATATACATATATGTGTGTGTGTGTTCCTCTACCAACGGATATAGATGAAGGATATAGATTTTTGTGGCAAAATTTATGTGCCACTAAAAGTAGTACGGATATTTAACTATAAATAGTTTTTACCGACACAAAATTTGTGCCACAAAAGCCTTTTTTAATTTAGTGGCAAAAAAAGTGTCACTAAAAGCTCAAAAGTATGTAGTGGCAGACCAAAAAAGTTCCACTAAAAGGCTTTAGTGTTAGCGCTTCTAGTGACACTTTTTTTGTGTGCCGCTCATTCCTAAAGGGGTCTTTAGTGGCATTTTTTTGGTTTTTTGTGGCACTTTTTGTATGCCACTGAATGGATTTTTTTTTGTAGTGATTTATATATATGATTTTCGATTTTCAGGGTTATGTAAAACCTAGTTCATCCAAACAATGTTCTTTGATCAATAAAGATGCAAACTTTAGCGTTAATCGAGTCATGTTATGATATTTGTTAGATTTAATGTGTTTGTAAAACACTAGATGCATAAACCGAGGGTTACTATTTATGGAAACTTTACTGATATTCTAGACTGCATGTTAGACATGCTGGATGTGATATGATGATGTTTATAGGATAGTTGATGCATGATTATGTGATTTGTGAAATTAGATTTTGTATACATAGCCCGGTTTTGTAGGGTTTCTAAATAAGGAAACTTTAATTGTTAAGAATGTTAATAGCTTACTAATTAGACATGCATGTTGTTATGTGATGATAGTTATATGCTAGTTAAGACATAATAACATGTTATGAAACATTAGATCATAGAAATCACGCATGATGTTCATAGCTTACTATAAATAGGAACTTTTTGTGTTTATCAATTTGGAATGTGATTTCTAAACATGTTTGACGCGGCGTGATGAATTCTTATATGCTATGACAAACATAGAAACATGCTAGGAACCCTAAATCATGGAAATTGTAATGTATTCCTAACTTACTTAAAAGGAAACCCAAATTTGGAAGGTGTAACACATGTTGAGTTCTAGGCGTATGGTATGTGATGTGATGACCTAGGACATGTTAGATTGATCTGATTAACATGTTAGTAATGATAGTTTCCAGGAAATGTGAATCTTGATCATACTTGCTAAATATGGAAACTTTCTAAATATGGAAACTTGTTATATGCGGTAACTGTGCTAGCATACTAGAACAATAAGGAATTGTTGTTAAGTGTTACCTGCATGATCTTATATGTATAATATGATAGTATTATACTAATCAAACACTAATTCATACAATGTGTCACCAACGGATCGTCGGGTCAAACTTGGTCAAACATGAGTCAAACTTGTAAACTCTTTTCAAAACACATAAACAATGGGATTGTTTAGATGTAAAGGTCTTACAAACCAACACGATCACACACTCATAAACTTATGAAATATAGGTAGCCGTTAGCAGGTTACCTATCATTCACTTATCATTCTAGCACATACTCTGAGGTGAGTTTCATGACCCCTCTCTTTTACTTACTTTCTTTTTTGGGGGAGAAAGCATGCACACAAACATTTTAGATCTTGTATTATTGTATCATCACTTGCGTACTAAAATGCAAACATACCATGAAAGTCCTTACATCTCGAACTGTTAGTATTGTAACATATCAAGGTAATTTTGAGTAGTACTGCTGGGTTTGACAAACCCCACCCGCGTTAGGTACGCTAACTAGACTGGAGATCGAATGGGTGTAATATTGACCTAGACATTTTGCCATTTTTCGGTAGACATGGCGGAAGGCAAACAAACCAAACAGTCAGCTTCGGTTACGAAACACTTGTAGTAGCATGACATAGACTAGCTATCTATTGATATACATTATTTACACTATCTGGAAAACATTGAACATTTGTTTACTTACAAACTTGTAAACTCACCAACCATTGTGTTGACACTTTAAACATGTCTTTCTCAGGTCGCTAAGGTACACACTCAAGACTAGGACGCATTGAAGTGCATGGTTTTCATAAACATCTTAAAACACGTTTTCTTACTTTATTTACCTTGGTTTTGGACACCTTGTTCTGCGCATTTGGTTGTTTTTTAACTTGGTTTTATTTACACTTTCGCAGTACTTTCAACTTAACGGTATTGTCTCGTGACTATGAGGAATACTAGTATTTCTAAAACTCATGTAGTGTAACGTCCCAAAAATAATAATAGGAAATAAAGTTTACGAACGAAGCTCGGAAGATAAAGAAAGAAATATAACCGGCTCGTGGGCTTGGATCACGGGCCAGGTATGGGAGGCGCAAGCAGGAGGAGTAAAACCCTACCTTCCTTCCTCCTTCTCAACACACTCCATCATCTTCATATATTCTAGAGAGAGTAGAGAGAGAAAGCTCTAAACCGACACCTGAGGCCTTCATACTCGACCCAAGATCATTGCTGAACACTATTGGAGGTTGGAGAAGGAATGACCAAGTGATAACAGGTATCAAATCCTCCTCAGATTCGATTTCTGTATTGAAATGGGTTTTAGGGTTTCAAAGTGGGTTTTTTTTATAAAAAGTCTGGATTTTTACAATGGAATTGGACTAGAAAGCATGTATTTAGCTTCATGGAAGCTAAACACAAGTTTTGGACGTAAAAAGATCGAGTCTTGGATCAAAAACGATGAAATCAGCCAAGAACGCTTGAATCGTCCAAAAACTCTATGAATGGTCTGAAAACTTTGAAACGTCCGAAAAGTATTTCGGACATAACTTTTCGATCGGAAAGTATTTTAGGACACCATAGATTTCGGACAGGACATTTCGATCGAAATGTATTTCGAACAAGACATTTCGGTCGAAATGTATTTTGGACAGAAAAGATTTTGGACAAGTGTTTTCTAGAGAAAAAGCCATGTAATATAAAATAGTTCTAACACAGAATTTTTCTGTCGAAATAGTTTTCGGTCGAAAAAGATTTCGACCAAAATAGATTTCGGTCGAATAAGGTTTCAGACAGATAGTTTTCATGATGAAACATATAGGTTGTAACCTTGTTCCATTCGTGACCCTTGATAGATTCGTTAACATCCCACCTAGCTCGAAGTTTCCTAGCTAAGTGAGATAAGTTTCTATAGAAGTCAAGTGAGTTCTTATTGCCCTTTTTCCTAAACGGTTTTGGGCTGGCATGCATACTGTTAAAGAGATGATTTTGAAAGATAAAGTATATTTTTATAAGAATTATTTGTTTTTATAAAAATGAAAGAGAAAGTGTTAAAGAGTAAAGTACTATCTTTGAAACGTGTTTTAAAGAAAGTAGAGAGTTAAAGTAAAGAAAGGCAAAGAAGCTGCACTCCGGTGTAGCTTGACACTGACAGATGCCATAGTATATGTTTATGTGATAATATGTTTTATTTGTCTATGTGTTATGTGTTTCAATGGCTTTATATTATGTGACATAGTATAATTGCATAGTAGTCGCATAGTAGTTGCATTGTAGTTGCAAAGTAAAAAGTCATGCACGCAAGCAAAGTAGAAGTCTCACCCCAAGGTGTGAGCAAATAAAGTAGAAAGTGTCACTCTTAGGTGTGAGCGGGCAAAGGAGTCTTCACTTCGTTGTAAGCGAGAAAGTCCCACCATGAGGCGTGGGCACAACAAAGTAAAAGTCTTACCCTGAGGTGTAAGCGAGTAAAGGGATCTTGCCCTCGGGCAATGATCCATATGTGATAGTTAAAGTATGTTATAGTCACTTGTCCTATATGAGTGAAAACGTAAAGTTGAAAAGAGTAAAGGAGGACACCTTAACCGGTTACCTCAAAAGTAACGTTTCAAATGAAAGATATAACATAACGATTTTATAAATTGGAATGCTGTAAAGTTTTAAAGAAAAAGTCAAGGCAAAGATGTTTAAAAGTACAGAAAGAAAGCTTATTTTATTTTATAAAACTAAGCTACACAAAAGAAAGTTTTACAGTTTAAAGTAAAGATGTAACTCACCAGCGTTAGCTGACTTTTAGTATGCATGACAGGTAGACAAGGAAAAGAGAAAGTAAAGTAAAGGAGCTGCGAGGGCTGGATAGCATAGACATCGAGTCGCCGCTCTGAAGACTGACATTTCCTTATCCGATAGTTTATGTTTTAGACAATGAATTAAATTATTGTTTGATGAATGTTTTAATTTAAAGACTTCCGCTGTAATAGATTCTGATTTCTGGTTTAAGAACTATGTTTGAATGTTTTGTGCCAACTATGAGATGTACCCGGTTTTGGGCGTTTTATGTAGTGGTCGTTCAGTACAACTAATGACAATGATCCTGGTTTGTCACGCGCCTCGCGGTAAAACCCCGCATGTGGATTTTGAGGGTGTGACACCTTAATCTTTGAGGATTTCCGGCATAAAACCTCGGGAAGTGACCGAAAGTCACTTGCCTCCTGAACTTTTATTAAACCTTGAAAACGAGTACAATGAGAGCAGTAAACGATCGAGAGCTAAGTATTACATATGATTGCGAGTGTGTTGTGTGTTGCGAATGTTCATTCCTAATCGATCTACTGCTTAATAAATACGAAAAAGAAGTTAACAAACTATCCGAGAATCTTGGATCACATCTAGTCTTCTAATATGACCGTTTGAAGCTTCTCCACGCATGTTCTACACGTTTTCTTCAACTACTTGATAGATTCTTCAGGGATAAGTGGATCAACACGTTTTACCTGTGAACATAAATCGAGAAAGGGAACAAATAACCTTTAGTAATATTAATGGTCAGGATACCGAAGTCATCAAGGATCCTGGATTCCGGAGCATACTCGTGATCCTACATCATAAAATTAAGCCCTAACAGTGTTAGTTTGGTTCGCACTAAACAATGGTGGTTTATATTAATGCATGGAAAATCTTATATCGTCGGTAACGAAATATGACATGTTATTGCTTAATATGACTTGTATAACAAAATCATTGAATATCACACTACAAGGCTCATTAGTGGTCATTTAGAGCAAACGGTCGGGGTATCCGTAGGTAAGTACCGAAGGATTTCTGATGGATACACCGAACGATTTTTAATAATAATAAACGATATATGCTTTTTACTGACAAATACTCTCTTCGTAGATTTAGGGCAAATATCCCTTATTCGCCGTCACTTTTCATTTCCTCTCCCGTTCCCAGTTTCCCTCTCCCGCTGCTTGCCACCACTGACACCACCTTACCACACTGCTAACGAAACACCACCACCACTACATATACTTTTCCATTTTGTACAAAGTTTTAGTTTTTTGGTACTTTATGTTTATATGTATCTAGTTTTGATACTAGATTTTACTTATACATTATATATGTATGTATTTATGTATGTATGATACATATATAATATGATTAAATTGTTTTTAATTTACAGTTTAATTAGAAATATGTATTGTATTTATTTTAATCTAATCAGAATTTTTTGATTTACGGTTTATTTTTATTATTTATATATCTATGTCACATATGTATAATAATATGTGTATGTGTATGTGTATGTATATGGTTATTGTTAAATTGTTAGATCTATTGGATTATTGTGTGTATTGATTCTAATATGACAAATTTAGAGTGTGGTTTCACTTATGGCCTTTGATTTCTTTATATTTTAATTGATTGCAACACTTATGATATTTTTCTTAGCTTTAAGACCTCTGATCTTAGTGATAGTTCAAATTTTGGTTTCATGTGCATTAATTAAGTTCATTATACTTATTTTTATTTTACTTCTTTTTAGTTTGTTAGTCATTGTGGTCATGATATCTTGAGCGGGATCATGATCAGATCAGAAAATGGAGGAAAGCGAACACATTGCTTTTTCGTTATGGAGAAAGACGAAGATTTACTGCCACTGTAAGACATAGATTGGGATCTTATTTGAATTAAGTTAGACCTCATTATTTGATAACCTTTTTATCCAACTTAAAACTATCTTTTGCAGATATTTATGATGTTTTTCTAAGCTTCAGAATGGGGTGAATACTCAATCTGGTTAAGGAATCTTGATGGCCCATATGAAGAGGCTAGTGACAAAAAACCGAGAGGTGTGCTAAAGCTGAGTTAAAATACAATGATCGGCTTCTCCTCAAACCTATTTAATTTAAATCACGAGACGTGTTGTCATGAGATAAGTGCTAAAACCAACCTTATGACAAGATCGTCCCGAGAGATGTGCTAAAACAGAAATGGAAAGGTCGGTGGACTTTTCCACCAACCAAAATCCCCCCTCAACTTTAGTGAAATAACAATACTCATCCCTCAACTTTATAAAATGTCACTTTAACCCCCCTTAAGTTTCTAAACTTTCGAGTTTACCCCATGTATTAAAAAAAAGTATTTTTTTAGGTATCGTGGGTTACATCGATTGACGGTAACGTGCTGGTACCATGAATGATGAGACTGACACCGACTGAAAAACATCGTTAGCTTTATATAACTGTCGTTTATCTATTTTTCGATCTCCACAACCGAGCCGTTGTAACTTCATACGTTTTTTTTATGTACTTAACAACGTTTCTTTTTGTGTTTAGCCATATCAGTGTCACCGCCTCAACCGTTTAAGGTGCGCCTCCCGCCGCGAAGCGCGGGCATAGTTTTCTCATTTAATTTTAAATTCTAGATTTAGTATCAATTTTTATGATATGTATTAATTTCTACAACTTTTGTTAGTTTCCATAATTTGTATTAAATTTTAGATTTTTTATTAATTTTCCTAGATATATAATAAAATTTAATTTATTTTTTTTAATTTTGAAATAATTTACTGATAGATTACAAAGGGAATACCCATTGGCAATATCTATTAAGGATGGTCGGTACTAGTGTATGTGCCACCAGAGAAGACCTATCGGTGATCCGTCGCTAATAACATCGTCGGTGATCCCTCGGTAAAGAAATTACCCTTTCCTGAATTACAAACAGATTCTCGTCCGTAAAAACTATCACCGAGGCATTTCCGACGGAACTGTCCGTCGCTGATACTCCGGAACCCTAATTTATTTAGAGACTATCCTTTTTTTTTGTTTTGAGCAAAAATTGGCATTTTGAAAAACTTTAACCAGTTTATTATAAATTAAAATTTAAGGAGTACATTATATAATCGTATAAATTTTAAAGAGTTTTCATGGTTATTATTGAAAGTTTGAGAGGGCAAACTCCCAATGGCTCTGAGTAGCCATGACGATCATGATAGATAGGCTCTCAAAGGTGCACACGATCAACCACAATCATATGTTGTGGCCAATTCGATCAGACCAGTTGATGACCTCATAGGCCATATAAATTATGATCATGTGTTCATATAAACTAGGTCGGTTCAGGTAACTCGGATTGATTGAAGACAAGATTCAGGTGGAATTCAACAGTCGTTAACGTCATTGTAAGCAGAAACAATAAAAACGAATTAGTATATATACTTGCTAAACTAGTAACAATAAAAACCAGTTACTAATGGCTTAACTATGATACAGTTATAGCAAACATAAAGTGCACAGAAACCTATGATGTTGTAAGCCAAAAACCGTAAGAAAATGATAAAAAGATAGGTTCATAAAGGAAGACTTCATAAAGGGCATAAAAACCCATGGTCGATTCTTTGATTAGGATCGTCTGTATATAATCTCCTCAAAATTAAATGAAGTAAAGAAAAACAGTCCACGGTTGATGCTACAGTCGACCTTCCAAAGTTCAACTCAAATCAAGACAACGACTAAGATAAAGTACCATGGTCGATGTTACAGTCACAATGTGCATCGAACGTAGCAAACATGGAAAAATCAAAAAAGAAAAATGTTAAAGAACATGATAATAGAAGACCCATTGACGACGGGTGGAGCAAATGTGTATCGACCGCCAACTATAACTGTTAAGCCACGTTTGAAAGGATCTAAAAGGGTACCTCTCATAGTTGGCGTAAACAATCATAAACATAGTTCTTAAATTTTGAATAAACATTAAATCAAATAGGGGAAGTCTTTAGATTTTTAGAGTTAATTAAAACTTTAAACATTCATTGTCTTAAAAATATAAACTAATCATGGGAATGTCAGTCTTGCCAGTAACAACCATCCAGCCATCTGCTTCTAAGCCCTTGCGGCTTTATATCTTTCTCTCTCCCTTGTCACCTAATGTGTATACTAAAATAGTCAGCTAACACCGGTGAGTTCAAGTTTTCATATATTTAATAAAAAAGGGTTTTACTTTCACATTTTATTCATAAGTCAATTTATAAACTTTCTCTTGTCTTTCATAAAACCATTTATAATCTTAAACATGTAACATCATACTATGTAAATATATCATAGTAAATCTTTCTTTAATCTACTTAATTATTTATGCTTTGTTATTAAGTCATACATTATATGTCTACAATCTATTTCTATCTGTAAGTGTCTCTGTGTCCCCAAAGGGACTGAGGCAGGTGTTGTTCCCTAAGGCTCAACGTCCAAAGGCCGACACCGCCCCTCTGTTTTCCCAAAGGAACTTCTGTTCGTAGGTATTGTTCCCTAAGGCTCAACGTCCAAAGGTCGATACCCACTTTCTGTGCCCCCGAGGGCTTCTCGTTCTATCTTAGCGGCTGTTGCCACTAGAGTAACCGTCGTTACGCATCTTAACCAATTGCAATCTCACCCGATACGGTACGCCGGTTTTTCACATGTTACGCCATGGTCTCAGTCCATGACGTAACATCGGCTTCGGGTAGCATTAGTCACTAGTACTATACTACTACCTCAAAACTTGCTACTATGCTTAAGGTAGCACTAGCCTCTAGGACTACGCTACTACCTCAAGTCTTTTCTTTTCTAGGTCTCATACTCTGACATATTTGACAATGTATTTGACTTAGTTTTCTTCTCTTTGTGTATAAAAATATACTTAAATAAACCATTATCTTCTTCTTATCTTTCGTTTATAAAACATTCAGTTAAATAAACCGTTCTCTTTTCTCCTCTTTCGTTTATAAAACATTTTGTTAAATAAACTGTTCTGTTATCTTATCTTTTGTATATGAAACATTTAGTTAAATAAACCGTTCTTTTCTTTTTATCTTTCGTTGATAAAAGATTTAGTTAAATAAACCGTTCTTTTCTTCTTATTTTTCATTTATAAAATATTTAGTTAAATAAACCGTTCTTTTCTTCTTATCTTTCGTTTATAAAACATTTAGTTAAATAAACCGTTTCTTAACCCTTTTTCATTTAAAAACGTCCCTTATCGTTTACTGTTTAAAACTCTTTCTTTCTTAATTTGTTCTTTTGTTTATAAAACATACGGTCATATAAATATTTATCTTTCTTTTTCTGTCACGTTTAAGTAATAAAATATATTTATTATAAAACGTTTTTCTGCGAGTATGCACACCAGCCCTAACACACTAAACAGTAAAATAGGGGCTCTTGAAACTCACCTGTAATGCTAGATCTCAAAATGCTTTCTACGGTCCGACTGTTGCCTCTCACAATCTGGCTGGAATACATACATAAGATAAATATCGGATCTAATTGACACTAGTCGGTTCTCCCCACTAATCTAGTGAACTTACATTAAGTTCTCCCATTCCATCACCAGCGAACTTACCAAGTTCGCTGGATGCAAGCAGCGAACATAAGGGCTAAGTTCGCCCAAGTTATTAAGCGAACATAAGGGCTAAGTTCGCCATCCAACCCTAGTGAACATCAGTCAAGTTCATCGTTCAATCTGTTAGCGAACATGCCAAGTTCGCCTCGTCTACATCATCTTCCCCAACGAACCCTAGGTTCGTGCATGACGAGCTTAACTCGTCAAGTTTTACACTTTTTACATCCAAATCTGTAAGGCCCCAAACCCGGGAGGCCTCACTTGTTGGATTTACTCATTCACAAACAGTTCTTATACATGAATATCAAATAACGCAGCGGAAAATTTCATTCATTCATCCTAATTAAAACTTGTTCATACATGCGGAAGCGTAACTTTATCAAATACATAACCATAACATAAACAACTCATAACGGGATGCCAGTCTTCATATCATCCGGGTAACTCTTCTCTCTTGTCAAGCATCACCGTCCATCACCATAACCTGCCCTTAACCTGAATATGCATACTAAAAAGTCAGCTACGCTGGTGAGTTCTAGCATTTCATAAAAACTTTAACATCAACATTTGCCAAAAACGTATCATTCATTTAGTAAAACCTTTCACAAAAGCATGTAATAATCTAACATCTTTAAAAAGGTTTCGTACCCATATCATCATCAACATCATAATCATAAACACCGTTAAACGGATCCTTCATTAAAACTTTTAACATTCATTTAAGTCATACATTATCGTTATCTAATTCTGTATCTTACTTTACGCGTCACAATGTCCCCGAAGGAACCTTTGGTGTTGTGGGCAACCGTTACGTATCGCCGTCATTGCCACAACCATACACTACGTGGGGTCAACCGTTACGTATCGCCGTCATTGCCCAACCATTCACTACGTGGGGTCAACCGTTACGTATCGCCGTCATTGCCCAACACGCATCTTTCCTTTGGGAATCAACCGTTACGTATCGCCGTCATTGATTTCCCATACCTTATTCACTTAGGATGATCGTCATCACCCGAGTAACCGTCGTTACTCCCTTACCAGTTGTACAACATCAAAACCATTGACAGGCCACCAAGACACTGCCCTGTTATTCTTATGGTAACTATGGCTCGATGTCCATAATCTACCACAAGGCTGGGAATCGCATTCCCAGACTTCATTCGTCAATTCCATTCATTCGACAGATTAGATTTATAATGACTTCTTTAAACCTTTACCTCTTTCCCTTTACATTAAACATTTCCTCATTTAGACCGTTCATAAACATTCGTAAACCTTTTTGGCAAAAACACTTCATAACCTTTCCTTTCGTAAACTTCGTTTCGTTAAAACATCATTTCATTAAAACATCATTTCGTTAAAACATCATTTCGTAAATATGCACACCAGCCCAAAACATTTAACAAAACATTTAAAAGAGGGCTCTAGAACTCACCTGATACTCTAATATGGGTTGTCCTAAACGAAGGTCCAACAACGTCACTTCCGATCTGAATTGATTAGTTAAATACACATCAGACCAATCCCGACTCTAACGGTTTAACCATTCTAACATACTAACTTCACTTAACCAGTTCTGAGGTCTGCGCACTTGCTGCCTGCGCACTTAGCAAGTGCGCAGACCCTGCTGCCTGCGCACTTAGCAAGTGCGCAGACCCTGCTGCCTGCGCACTTAGCAAGTGCGCAGACCCTGCCTCCTGCGCACTTAGCAAGTGCGCAGGACTTGCTCCGAGCGCACTTAGCAAGTGCGCACGACCTGTTCTTCGTGAAAAACCCTAACTTTCGCATTTGGGTCTGATCATGTCAAGATCCCGAACCTGTTGCATTCAAAACGTTCGTTTTCCATTAAGGAACTCAAATCCATGATTATCTTTCAGTTTCATCCGTTCAAACCTTACCTTTTCACCCAAAACCCGAAAAAACCAAAAAAACGAACTAAAACTCAGATTTAGGTCGGATCGTTACCTGAATCGAGTTTCTGATCCGGAGGTTCTTCTCACGAGTTATGGAGTAACACTTTGCTGAAGTCTCGGGTCAATCCGCCAACTTTCTCTCTCTACGGTTTCTCTCTCTAAAAGTTGCAAATGAGAGAAAAAGGGTGGCATAGGCTATTTATAGCCAGCTGACCCATCCGACCCAACCCGCCATGCCTCATTCGTTTATTCCGTTATTATAACTGTCGTTTTATTTTTGGGATGTTACAAGTCTACCCCCCTTACAATAGGTTTCATCCCCGAAACCTATCATAAGTCAAATAGATGAGGGTACGACTCCCTCATTTCCTTCTCCGTTTCCCAAGTGGCTTCTGATCCCTTTCGATGCTTCCATTGGACTTTAACCAATTGGATAACTTTATTACGTAAACGTTTCTCCTTCCGATCAAGGATGGCCACGGGTTCTTCGATGTAATTAAGGCTGTTGTCAACCTCGATGTCAGTAAGTGGTACGTGAGCCGATTCATCAGCCAAACACTTTCGCAAGTGTGATACATGGAAAGTAGGATGAATCCCACTTAACTCATCAGGCAACTCCAACCAATAAGCGACTTCCCCAACCCGTGCCATTATCTTGAATGGTCCGACAAACCTCGGACTTAACTTTCCTCTCTTTCTGAATCGTATGATTCCCTTCCATGGTGACACTTTCAGCATTACTCTGTCACCAATATCAAACTCAATAGGCCTTCGTCGTTTATCCGCATAGGATTTCTGACGATCTTGTGCGGCCTTCATTCGCGCTTTGATCTGATCAAACCTTTCCGACGTCTTTCTTACGACTTCGAGACTTCCTAATTCCTTCTGTCCAATCTCACCCCAACAAACCGGGGTCCTACATCTTCTCCCATACAACATTTCGTAAGGCGGCATGCCTATCGTCGTGTGATTACTATTGTTGTAGGAGAATTCAGCTAACGGCAGATGGCTGTCCCAACTGCCATCGAAGTCGATAATACAAGCACGGAGCATATCCTCCAATGTCTGAATGGTCCTTTTAGACTGACCATCCGTTTGCGGGTGGTATGCTGTGCTGATATTAAACCTCGTGCCCATCGCCTCGTGAAATCTTTTCCAGAACCTCGATGTGAATCGTGTGTCCCGGTCAGATACAATCGTCAAAGGCATCCCATGCCGTGCTACTACTTCGTTAATAAATACTTCCGCTAACCTTTCCGACGAGAACGTCTCGCGAAAAGGTAGGAAATGAGCACTCTTCGTTAAACGGTCCACAATTACCCAAATGGTGTCATGACCTTTAGCTGTGCGAGGTAGCTTAGTTATGAAGTCCATGGTAATGTGTTCCCACTTCCATTCCGATATATCAAGTGGTTGAATCTTTCCATACGGTTTCTGGTGCTCGGCCTTTACTTGCGAGCAAGTCAAGTACTTGCTTACATACTTCGTCACATCACGTTTCATTCCAGGCCACCAGTATTCCTTCCTCAGATCTTGATACATTTTATTGGTACCGGGATGGATAGAGTAACGAGACTTATGAGCCTCATCCAAGATCTTGGTTCTAAGCTCGCCACCCATAGGTATCCATACCCGTCCAAAACGTGTCCTAACACCAAGGGTGTTATATTCCAACTTGCCCTGTTGGCCAACCATCCTTCCTTCTTTATGTTTTCCTCCTTAAGTGCCTCATCTTTAGCCTTTTCAATTTCTCTCATCACGTCCGATGTTACCACCAACTGGCAAGCTTTCACTCTAATAGGAGTAGACACATCCTTTCGGCTTAGAGCGTCAGCCACCACGTTTGCCTTTCCAGGATGGTATATGATTTCACAGTCATAATCTTTTAGGAGTTCTAACCATCGTCTCTGCCTCATATTAAGCTCTCTTTGTTCGAAGAAGTACTTCAAACTTTTGTGGTCTGAGTAAATAGTAAACTTCACCCCGTAAAGGTAGTGCCTCCAGATTTTCAATGCGAACACGACAGCAGCAAGCTCCAAATCGTGAGTCAGATAATTAGCTTCATGAATCTTCAACTGCCGTGACGCGTACGCGATCACTCTCCCGCGTTGCATCAATACGCATCCCAATCCCTGACCCGAAGCGTCAGAGTATACCACTAAGTCTTCATTGCCCTCGGGAAGGGCTAAGACTGGAGCTTGAGTTAGCTTTTCCTTCAATTCCTTAAACGCCTCATCCTGGGTCGAACCCCATTCGTACTTTACCTCCTTCCGAGTCAACTTCGTCAACGGCGAAGCTATTTTTGAGAAATCCTGGATGAATCTCCGATAGTAGCCCGCCAATCCCAAGAAACTACGGATTTCAGTTGGCGTCTTAGGAACATTCCATTCCCTTACCGTTACTATCTTTGCTGGGTCAACCATAATGTCGTTCGGGTTAATGACGTGACCTAGGAATTGGACTTCCCTAAGCCAGAACGCGCATTTAGAGAACTTAGCATACAACCTTTCTTTCTTCAGAGCCTCCAACACCTCCTTTAAGTGACATGCGTGATCACCCTCATTCTTGGAATAGATGAGGATATCATCGATAAACACGATTACCGACCGATCCAGCATTGGTCGACAAACTCTATTCATCAAATCCATGAACGCTGCAGGGGCGTTCGTCAATCCAAAAGACATTACGCGGAACTCAAAGTGTCCATAACGTGTGTGAAATGCCGTTTTCGGTATGTCTTCTTCCCTCACCTTCAACTGATGGTACCCGGATCGAAGGTCGATCTTTGAGAACCAACTTGTGCCTTGTAATTGATCGAACTGGTCGTCGATCCTTGGTAACGGGTACTTGTTCTTCACGGTACGTTTGTTCAACTCGCGATAATCAATACACATTCTCATCGAACCCTCTTTCTTCTTTACGAACAACACCGGAGCACCCCAAGGTGAGATGCTTGGTTGGATAAATCCTTTCTCAAGTAACTCGTCTAGTTGTACCATAAGTTCTTTCATTTCCACCGGTGCTAGCCGATATGGAGCCTTAGCCACGGGCTGGGCATCTGGTACTAAGTCGATTCGGAACTTAATCTCTCTGCCGGGTGGTATCCCAGGCAAATCCTCTGGAAACACCTCCGGGTACTCGCGTACCACGGGTACATCGTCTAGTTCCTTCACTTCCTTACACTTGTCAATCACGTACACCAGATAAGCCTCGCATCCGCGCCTTAAGTAATCTGTTGCCTTAATCATCGAGATGACGTTTGGCATCGGGACGTCACGATCTCCAAAAACCTCGACTTTGCTACCATCCGGAGCCTTGAGTCGGATTATCTTTCATTTACATATGATTTGTGCTTCGTTGGCAGTTAACCAATCCATACCCAGCACGACATCAAACCCTCCCAAAACCATAACAAACAATCTGACAGGGAACCTATGACCTTCTATTTTTATCGTAGAGTTGTCAACTACCTCGGTCACTCTCGCAGTTCTACCCTCAGCGATTTCTACGCTAAAGGCCCTTTCTAGTATACTGACAGCGTACTTCACTCTCTTACAAAAAGTCGTAGATATAAAACTCTTACTGGCACCCGAATCAAATAACACAGAAACAAGAGTGTTGTCAAGGACGAACGTACCTGACGCCACGTCGGGGTCCATTCTGGCCTGGTCTTGCGTTAGCGCGTACGCACGAGTCTTTGCTCGGGGCCTCTCTTCTTTTCTTTCCGGGACTTTCCCTTTCCTAGCTTCTCCCATTCTCGGTTTCGGGCATTCCCTACTCAGATGACCGGCATCCCCACAATTATAGCACTTGAAGTGTTGTGGGCACTCACGGGAGTAGTGCCTGGTCTTGCCACACTTGAAGCACATGTTAGATCCCAGTCTACATCCACCAGTATGCTCCCTTCCACACTTCTTACAAACAGTCAGCTCATCCACCCGAGCCCTCTTATCACGAGTCCCAAACATCTTTCCACCAGTTCGCTTGTTTGAGAAGCTCGGTCTCTTCTTCGGTTCCTCAATGGCGACGACATTCAGCGCGAGATCATCAAATACCACGCCGCTCAGTTCTACTACCGAATCATAGGTAGTAGGGGCGTTTGCCTTAACATAGGTGCGGACCTGGTCCGGCAACCCTTGAATGTAGCAGGAAATTTTTCTTTCCTCCGTCGTAACAAGATGTGGCACCAGACGTGCCAGTTCATTGAATCGGGTTGTGTACTGCCGGTGCGTCATGCTCCCGGCCTTCAAACCCAGAAATTCCCTCTCTACCTTCTCAATCTCGTTCCTTGGACATAAGTTCTTGATTACCAGAGTTTTCAAGTCATTCCACATCATCGAGTCAACAACCTCATCCCCCTTAGCCTGACATACACCTTCCCACCAGTGGGATGCTTCCTCCCTCAAGGAGTTAACAGCAAACTTCACTACTTGATTTGCTCGACACTCGCTCAGATGGATGGCGGCTTCCATACGTATCACCCAATCAAAAGTAGCCACCGCGTCCTTCTTCCCAGTCAGGACCGGCGGGTCACATGCCTTAAATGACTTATAGTCACACCCGCGAGCAGGCGGTGCGTTGTCGGTCTCGTTGTTCTGGGCACCAGTTGCCGCACTAGATCCGCCTTCCCCACTAACTTTCTTTAATGCTTCGGCCAACATACTTGGCAGAGAATTCTTCATTAACTCGGAGAACTCTCGAGCTATGGCTGCTCTCACTTCTGGTTCAAAAGTGAAAGGCTGTTCTGCAACTTGTGTCTGCTCAGTTCCATGCACACTAACCTCCGGTTCAGTGTGAACACTTCCTTCTTCACTGTGCTCTTGGCGCGCAGGAATCCTGCCACGCCCACCATTTCGACCGCCGGTACGACCACCGGTACGGCCACCACGCCTTCCGTTCCCTCTCCTCGCCATTTCGTTCTATAAGACAAGAAATCCAATGTTATCACGCTAGTTAACAAATAGAATTCAATAAGCACTGTAAGATGTTAATATACACTGGCCATCTACAATTAACCATTACACTACCTTTCGATTTCTATTTGACCACCTTACCTAACCCTTTCTAAGGCATACTATATACGTAAATATATACTACCTTCATACCTGATGCTGTGGCTCGAGTTACCCGTACTGGCATCCGCTTTCGGTCCCATTCAAAGTTTAAGTTTAGACACTGGGAGTGTCCGAATCTCTCAAACTATTGCTCTGATACCAACTTGTAAGGCCCCAAACCCGAGAGGCCTCACTTGTTGGATTTACTCATTCACAAACAGTTCTTATACATGAATATCAAATAACGCAGCGGAAAATTTCATTCATTCATCCTAATTAAAACTTGTTCATACATGCGGAAGCGTAACTTTATCAAATACATAACCATAACATAAACAACTCATAACGGGATGCCAGTCTTCATATCATCCGGGTAACTCTTCTCTCTTGCCAAGCATCACCGTCCATCACCATAACCTGCCCTTAACCTGAATGTGCATACTAAAAAGTCAGCTACGCTGGTGAGTTCTAGCATTTCATAAAAACTTTAACATCAACATTTGCCAAAAACGTATCATTCATTTAGTAAAACCTTTCACAAAAGCATGTAATAATCTAACATCTTTAAAAAGGTTTCGTACCCATATCATCATCAACATCATAATCATAAACACCGTTAAACGGATCGTTCATTAAAACTTTTAACATTCATTTAAGTCATACATTATCGTTATCTAATTCTGTATCATACTTTACGCGTCACAGTGTCCCCGAAGGAACCTTTGGTGTTGTGGGCAACCGTTACGTATCGCCGTCATTGCCACAACCATACACTACGTGGGGTCAACCGTTACGTATCGCCGTCATTGCCCAACCATTCACTACGTGGGGTCAACCGTTACGTATCGCCGTCATTGCCCAACACGCATCTTTCCTTTGGGAATCAACCGTTACGTATCGTCGTCATTGATTTCCCATACCTTATTCACTTAGGATGATCGTCATCACCCGAGTAACCGTCGTTACTCCCTTACCAGTTGTACAACATCAAAACCATTGACAGGCCACCAAGACACTACCCTGTTGTTCTTATGGTAACTATGGCTCGCTGTACATAATCTACCACAAGGCTGGGAATCGCATTCCCAGACTTCATTCGTCAATTCCATTCATTCGACAGATTAGATTTATAATGACTTCTTTAAACCTTTACCTCTTTCCCTTTACATTAAACATTTCCTCATTTAGACCGTTCATAAACATTCGTAAACCTTTTTGGCAAAAACACTTCATAACCTTTCCTTTCGTAAACATCGTTTCGTTAAAACATCATTTCGTTAAAACATCATTTCGTAAGTATGCACACCAGCCCAAAACATTTAAAAGAGGGCTCTAGAACTCACCTGATACGGTAATATGG
This sequence comes from Smallanthus sonchifolius, assembly GCA_023525975.1. NCBI lineage: Eukaryota > Viridiplantae > Streptophyta > Magnoliopsida > Asterales > Asteraceae > Smallanthus > Smallanthus sonchifolius. The sequence continues at coordinate 93,585,050 of CM042021.1, read as the reverse complement.
GTTGTCCTAAACGAAGGTCCAACAACGTCACTTCCGATCTGAATTGATTAGTTAAATACACATCAGACCAATCCCGACTCTAACGGTTTAACCATTCTAACATACTGACTTCACTTAACCAGTTCTGATGTCTGCGCACTTAGCAAGTGCGCAGACCCTGCTGCCTGCGCACTTAGCAAGTGCGCAGACCCTGCCTCCTGCGCACTTAGCAAGTGCGCACGACCTGTTCTTCGTGAAAAACCCTAACTTTCGCATTTGGGTCTGATCATGTCAAGATCCCGAACCTGTTGCATTCAAAACGTTCGTTTTCCATTAAGGAACTCAAATCCATGATTATCTTTCAGTTTCATCCGTTCAAACCTTACCTTTTCACCCAAAACCCGGCAAAACCCAAAAACGAACTAAAACTCAGATTTAGGTCGGATCGTTACCTGAATCGAGTTTCTGATCCGGAGGTTCTTCTCACGAGTTATGGAGTAACACTTTGCTGAAGTCTCGGGTCGATCCGCCAACTTTCTCTCTCTACGGTTTCTCTCTCTAAAAGTTGCAAATGAGAGAAAAAGGGTGGCATAGGCTATTTATAGCCAGCTGACCCATCCGACCCGACCCGCCATGCCTCGTTCGTTTATTCCGTTATTATAACTGTCGTTTTATTTTTGGGATGTTACAAAATCATTGCCTTAACCTTCATAAGTTTAGATCTAGGGTTTGTTCCCTTTTAAACGACTAAAAATAGCGACTTTATGGTAGAAAACCCGAAACCCTAAAAAACCCACTTTTCAAACACAAATTTAGATATGAACCTTTAAATACGTCAAACTTCCAACTTTAATCGTTCAAAAGACTTGAAATCATCTTATATCTTTAAATCATGCATAACTTGTTGCTAAAAATGTAAACTTTACGTAAAGTTCTTACCTTTGCAAGATTTGCTGACACACATACGAGTAGCAAACGAACTCCGATTGTGGTGATTCAAGCGTCCACAGAACCGTCTCACCGAGATCTACCAGATCCTCACTTAGCCGCCGCCGAAAATGCAAAGAGTGGCCGAAAAACCCTTCAGTGTACTGTTTTGTTTGGGATTATAAAAATCCGACTTACGGGCCTTTAAATCAAGAACTAACCATTGGATATCTCCGTCTACGTGTTGTGAAGCTCCAGTGAAAATTTGGGGACGATCCGACTTTCGGTTATCCGAGAAATGCTATTTTTCTATGGATGTGTCACTCAAAAATGCGATTTTTCCCTTTTCCTCCTGGCCGAAATATTAGGGATAAATGAGGTTGGTTGCACCTATTTAAAGCCTACTAATGTGACCCTCGCTTCCCCTCCAAGTTTTTCTTTCATTTTACGTTTTCTACCCCAGACTTTACTGTAATAAATAAGTTCATGCATATCCACGTGATTCTGAAAACGAGATGTTACAACGTTCGATGCTAAGGTCAAATGTGGATCGACCGTCCAACTATAGACAATTTTTTTGCTGAATGGATCGACTCTAATATGGGCAATCAAGATTTATAAAGTCAAGATCAAGAGAGACTAAATATCATATTCGAAAACATAATACCGGTAAATGTTAAAAGGAATATGATGAAACATCACTTGTAAAAATATGAAGTTTATAATACCGAATTCTTGCAAATTTATATACCTTTTTAATAAAAATGTGATATAACATGTTAAATAATAATATGATATTTATATAACCAAAGTCTTGCAAATTTTAAATGAATATTTGTAAAACAAATGTTTACAAAACATATTTAATATTTTGAATATTTTATAAAACTAAAATATTTATAAAATGAAAATAAGTCTTGTATATTTTTATAAAACAAGCTAGAGTCTTCTATAAAAATTGGTGAGTCATTTTGGGTCAAAGACAAGTTAGAAGGAGTCTTCCTTAAGAATAAGTAACTCAAATTCAAATTAAGCCAAGAACTGATGGTTTAATCAAATGAGAAAGTGATAAATTGAAGTGGGAAAGGGATAAAGCCAAATCCTTTTTCTTGGAGGTGAAATACTTAACGAAACTTACTTCGATCCCTCTCGCCTTCATTCAAGATTAATCCCACTTAATTATAATGAATTTATCATCGCTTAAGATCCGATAAGAGATTTAAACTTAGTTTTGGACTTATCATAATATATTTATTCTTGAAAGGAGATAACGAGATCCACAATTGGTGCATGGTTCTACCGTGACAATGACCGTTCGGGTACCGTCCCTCCCTCCCTCCCCCCTACTATGTAAACAACCTTCCACCATATACTCTTGACTGGCCTTGAAAAACTAAAAACTCAAATGGGTTCTCTCCTCCCACTCGCATACGCTATCAACTTGAGAGATCGGGATCCAGAGGTTCAAAAAAGAAAGAATGTTGGTACTACTATTGTAATATTCATTAGTAAACATTCTTGTATACAAGTGGTGATCACTAAGAAAGTTAGTGAGATATTTAGGAGGTTATCATTACCTGGATTAGTGTGATGTTGACGTGATCACTACCTAGATAGTGAGACGAGTATTAGAGATCCTTTCGAAGTTGAACATATGGGAGACGAATAGGTTGTCTCTAACTTGAAAAAAAAATGACCGGTAATCACTACCCGACTTATTCAGTAGTGTTGATTTATATGTATTCGGCCGAAAATTTAATAGTTCCGGCCCCCTTATAGGGAAAAAAAATCTCCCCACCCTGCTTTTTTCTTCAAATTTCACCACTGCTTGAGTACAAGCTACACGTTGTTATGGACATCTATCTTGAGATGACATATTAAAAATTAGTTAAAATTGTTATCGTTGATTTTCCTTAACTGCTTATTGTAAGGAGTTAGGATCCACTGGTAGCAGCTATAATATGGTTATTAGCAATGTTTTGAAACCCGGACCGGACCGGCCGGTCGGACCGGGAACCGGTGGTCTGACCGGTCCGGTTACATGTGTTGAACCGTTTCTGCAGCGAACCGGTGGTCGGACCGGTTGAACCGGCGGTCGGACCGGAAACCGGGTGGTCGGACCGGTTGAACCGCTTGACTATTTTATTTTATTTTATTTTTTATTTTTTAATCTTTTTTAAGTCTCTTGGCTTCTTATTTCGTAGGTAATTGTTAGTTTAAAATTATTGGAATTGACTTGTTGGTGGTTTTTTAAAGGATTAAAAGCTATTTAGACTGATATATTTTTATAATACTTATGACGTCGTCCGGTTCTTAAATCCGGTCCGACCAGTGGACCGGTAAGGAGACCGGTTCGACGTCCGATCCGGTTCTGAAAACATTGGTTATTAGTGTCTCTTCATGTGTATAAACATAGAGCAAGCTATATATTATTGTATTGAAAAATATTAAGAAAGTACAATATCATTTTATCTTTTTCTTGTTTTCATATTTCTTCATTTACCTTTATCTAATTTCTTCCCAATAAACATGAGATTTGTGCATCACATAGGTTCTGCTTCAAAACAATTTATTTCATATATTACACATGCCCTTTTTCTTCATAAATTCATATCTCTTTAAAACTATAATATGACAAATAAGAAGTTTCCCTAACTTAATACAACTTAAACCCAAAACTGAAAAGCTAATTGGCAACTCGATCGACTCAGCTTACAAGTTTTTACCAGTCTACTCAGTTACCTACTTAAGTGGAGTTCGGTGGCACACCTCGTTAAAGATTTGGTAGCACACCAACCCGTAGGATCATCAACTACTGGTTCCGCGGAGCATCTGGTGTCCAAATAAGTTGCTCAACGAAACTTTCTTGTGAGCAACAATGAAAAAATAAATAAATAAACACTACCAAAAAACTGCAAAATTTGCGACAGCAGATTTCGTGGGAAATTTTTCGGAATTGTCTGTTAGTCTGAGAAAAAGTGTTTGTTGGAAAATCCTCCGTAAGAAATGTTTTTTTCCGACAAAGTCCCGACTAATTGTCCGACAAATTAGCGATAAAAGACTTTCGTCGGTAATTTCTAACAATATTCCGACGATTATATTAAATAAATAAGTTAACTTATTTAATAAATTTGTCGGAAAATTGTGGGAAATCTTATGGTTATTTTTTTGTTTTTGTTTTTGTTTTGTCGGAAAGTTGTCGCTAACTTGTGGGAAATTTTCTTTTGTTGATAACTTGTCGGAAATTTTTGTATAAAATATACATGTTTTCTAGTAGTGAAATTAGGATCCATTTGAAGGTGTAGAAATAAATATGGGAAAGAATTCTCTACAAAGGCCAAGATATGAATGGTGACAATTTAGTTAAAATGAATAAGCTTGTAAAGCTCAAGTCCAACCATATGGGATTTGTATTTTAGTATAGAATTGTAGTATGATGCAAGTAATTATTTGCTTGTTCTTTTGACTGTGCAATCAAACCAAGAAAAAGGGTTTGTGTTGTTATCAAGAAAAGAAAGGAAAAAGAAAAAGTAAGAGAGAGATAGAGAGAGAGAGAGAGAGAGGTGTGAAATTGCACAAGTTCGTTAAAGGGTGGTCAATTGTTGAAGTGATTGAAACCTAGTTTATCGATTATGGAGCTCCAATTTCTAGTATAAATATTTAGTGAGCAATCAAAGATATGTTAGTAAATAAGTGGAGGAATTTTTACACATAGTTCAAGATTCAAGTGGTTTTAAAACGACTTCATCAAATCTTTCTCAGTTATTTGATCTTATTCCTTTAAAAAAAAGTTATTTGATCTTATTCCTTTCAATGCTGTAAATTACAAAGTTTGTTTTTTTAATTTATATAAAGGTTAATTTCAATGCAATCTACATTTGTTAAGTGTTTTTAATATGAAGATAAGAAATTTAGAAAGCTATTAAGTAGAAAATCATGGTTTTTAACTTCAACAACTACTAACTAATTAAATATTCTCTTAATAAGTGATTCTAAGATCATGATTTGTCTAACTTTGTGTTTGATGATGATGATTATAAAGATAAATATACAATTTTATCTGTGATATGCGTAGATCAGTAGATCTAAATTGTTATGAGAAAAAAAATTTAAGTGTAATTATAATGTCAGATTGGATTTTTATTAAACCAAAGTGACTATCTTTGCTTGATAAAATTATAATTAATTAACATATTTTGTGAGTTAAAATTAATTGCTACAACCCAAATAGCTGTATATTCATATATTATTTTGAATAAAAGACAGTCAAACAAGAAGAGCCATCTTACTATACATTATATATATTGTTGCAACTCCAATGACTAAAACATGCATGTATGTTCTTTGACTTACAATAAAAATACTTTCTTTTACCCAAAGACATAATCAAAAGTTAACTACTAACCTAAATGGTATGAGATATATTAACTTATTTAATCACTTTTAGAAATAATTTTAGTATTCATTTTATGAGTCCTATTCTAATGTACGTGGCATTGATTAAAATCTGCAGTGGCATTCTTCAGATTTTGCAGTTTATGAATAATTACTTAACAGATTTGATTCCACCACCAACATGCCACCTTATATTGCATAGAAGAAAGTGAAGTTTCACCCACACACACTTTTACATGCATATGCATATATTCATCTATCTCTCTCACAATCACTTTCTTTTTTTATATAATTTTCCCTTTTTTATGCATGCACATATAGATATGGTATATATGTGTGTGTATATATGCATGGAGGGGTCAGAGGTCTCTTTTTTACCCGATCACTAAGGTGGAGTGTGTCACAGAGTGTCACTCTGAGAAAGCTTAAAGGCTAAGAAACTTCCTCCACTCACTCCAGAAAACCCTAATTATAATAATAAATACAAAAAGAAAGATGCAAAATTGTAAATAAAAATAAATAGAAAATTAAGCAAAATAAAAGCCTCTTCTTTTTATCCCTCATTTCCTCTCCTTGGCATTAATTTCTCCTTTCTCTGTGTTTTATTCTCTTGTTTTTGATTCCCCACTCCCATATATTTCCAAAAAAACCTTGAAACCTTTCTAAAAGAGAAAAAGAAACCTCAAATTTAAATCATGGTTTTCTCATATGTTCCACCCTATCTTGATCACCACAACTGGCATCATCAGGTATGATCTTTAACACTTTTTTCTTTGATATTAATTGTTTCTTCTTCCAATCAAAGTAAAAGGAAAAGCTTTATGTGAAAAAGATGATATATGCTCATTCATATTCCTCTTCAAATCTCTTCTTGAATATACCATGATCTTTTAACCTCATCTCCTTTCTTTGTTTTGCTTGCTTTCTATTTCATGTTGTTATTTTGATCAGCTACCTCAATCAAATCATCAAGGATCCGGAGGTGGTGTCAGCGGCGGCGATTGTGAAAACCCTAATCTCCAGTCTTCTCTGCCGCCTCCACAAGCTGGAGGCGGCGTTGGAGAAGGAGAAGGATCGATCAAACCAAGATCGATGGTGGAACAAGCGAGGATAACAAAGCTACCCTTGCCTGAGCCCGGGCTAAACTGCCCAAGATGTGATTCAACCAACACAAAGTTTTGCTACTTCAACAACTATAGCCTCACGCAGCCTAGACACTTTTGCAAGACATGTAGGCGTTACTGGACTAGAGGAGGAGCTTTAAGAAACGTTCCGGTTGGTGGAGGTTGCCGGAGGAACAAACGAAACAGCAAAAGTAGAAGCTCGAAATCTCCAAGCCAACCGGGGCCTAAATCTTTAAGTGTAAGTCCACTAAGAAGTAGCTCAGAGGATATGACAAGTACTCAACTTTCACATCCACCTTCACTTCACTTGCCTTTCATGAGTTCTCTTAGCCAATATGGTGGTGTTGGTGGCTCAAGTATTGCTGGATTTCAGCCCCAAAGTGAAATGAGAAACTTTCAAATAGGAAATGGTAGCAATTTCAACAACAATAATTTATCAATTGGAGGTGGAGAGAATTGGAGGCTCCCTTTCATGCCTGGATTTGAAGTACCAAACACCACTAACCTATTTAACTTCCAAAGTGAAGGTGTTGAAGCACAATCTTCTTTGATGGTTGGAGGAGCCATAAGTTTAAATAACAATTCTGGTACCGATAACCCTCAGATTGATCCCGCGGTGAAGGCTGAAGACAACCGAGGTTTAGATTTATCAAGGCAGTTTTTGGGTATGTTGGAAAATACCAATCAACAACCATGGGCTGGAAATTCATGGGCAGAATTTCCTGGTGTCAGCACTTCAACTTCAACAACACATTCCTATAATTAAGCATTTCAGTTGAATGATGTGTGCTATCAAAGTGATTTAACTTGGGTTTTAAACCCTAGCTAATTTCTAGCTTGAATGTAATATGTCTCAACGTTTGATCGTTGAAGAATGCAGGAGAATCAATGGTAGGTATACCTTATGTTCAGCTTAATTAATGTGATAGTATCATATGGTGTTGGTTTATTCTATTAATGTGTATGAGAGTTTCCTTATACTTGGGAAGTGTTCTACCAATGTGTGTGTAATTGTGTGCTACTATGTTGATTGCCTTATTTTTCCATGGACATTATAATCTTTTAAACTTGCTCCTTTATATCTTATTCCTATTTAAACAATTTATTCTACATTCAATTCTTGTTTTGAGAATCTATACGCATATATCATGAAAGATAGCCTAGATTGTTGCATTTATATTTTTACATAGTATATATGTGATTTTTATTATATTATGTTTATCCAAGATTCTTTAAGAAACTGAAGAAATCCTTCAAGGCTTTGGGTGGTGAAGTAATTGTCTTCTTGTTCTATATATACCAAGAAAGAACTGTACTTAAGTTGGTATTTAATTAGCTCACTAATTTCAATCTATTCTTTGTCTAACATTTTTCAATACTCTTTTGTATAACTTTGTGTTACTAGTTCTTGCATTCCTATTTCACTGATGATCAGTTTCAGAAAAAAAATATATATGAAATTAAGTGCAATAGGAAAACTACATGCATACAAAAGGGTTCACCCCATAACTCTTATAACAACCATCATTGGTGACTTATAGGACCGGTCCTTTAAGAGCATTCTCATTAGATTCTCTATCCTTATCTCTATAATTACACTAAAAATCACTATCTTTTCTCTCTCCTTTTCAATTAAATAATACTTTTTTATACCTTTATCATAACCACTTTAAAAAAATTAATAAGGGTGAACAGTGTTTTCCCCAAATATGCAAAAAATTTATATCTTTTCTCTCTCCTCCACTCACAACCACTTTAAACCAATTTATAAAATATGTAGAATCCACTCACAAACATATGCAGAAACTGATGTGAATGCTCTTAGTTCCATTTTTATGGGGATTGGTCACCATCAAGAAATAGTTAAATTGGTAATGATTTTGCTACAATAAGATCTATAAATTAATTCATAACAATTCTTTAAAAAAAATCAAAATCCCAAAACATTCCTATTATTTCAGCCACAATGAATTTCTGTGCATGTTTACAAGAGATAAAGAGGTTAATGATGAATGATAATGAGGTTAAAACAACACACATGGTGTGCTTTGCATCTTGAGTGCCTTCTCTTTCTCATCTCATCCGTGTGCTGAAAAAGTAAAAGAGTGTGTAGTTTGATAGCAAATCTTCCACACTCATAATTATCAAAGTTAAAGTGAAGGGTAATGTTTCAAAATAGATGGGGAAAAGAAAAGAACATGTATTATGAAAGAGTGATTTTTGCAGTCTAAAAAGAAAGGAATCTGGCAAACTTAGATTTTTGCTTTATAGAAAGGACCAACAAGACACACAACACGTACACCCCCTCCCCAATAAAGCGTTATATACCCATCCAACAACTCTACCATTCCTTAACCCCGTGGAGATTACTTAGAAACTAAGTATTATCATTTATTTACGTCTACATAGAGAGAGAAAGACCAAAGGGCTTGTATTCTATCGGTATCATCATATGTATGTAGTAAAAGGTTTTCCTGCCTAACTAGCCTATGGTATTGGCGTAGATTTAAGCGTAGGTTTAGAGAGTGTATGAGTTAGCGTTCGGAAAGAATCGTAGAGAGAGAAGGTGGCTGAATGGCAGCTGGTTGGGTGTGGCTCGGAAAACCATGGAGTGGTTTTGTTTATTTGATCTAACTATGTATGGTTTAGCATGTTATTAATAAGTAGATTTAGATCAGGTAAGCATTTCTCGACTAACGTGAAAGCTTAATCCTTTAGGGTTCTATATATCACTCTCTTGCTTTTGTTTATTAGCGACAAAGATTCAAATTGCTTTATCATTTCCCCTTCTTTATGCTATATGTTCTAATTAAAAACTTAATTAACCTTAATTGTTTATGTGGTCCTGCATGCTTTTTTCCAAACACTTCAAGTAATCAATCTTGGTTTAAGTGATCTTAGATGTAAATAACAGACTCAATGATATCACTTTTAACTCCTCAAAAACTAATCAATGGTTACTTTGTGGGCATAACTAACCTTAGTTATATATTCCCAGTTAGCTTGTTTAATGTGTCTGCTAACCTGATACTTAATTGGTAACTAATTTAGGGGTGTTCAAAAATATACAAACCCGAACTATCCGAAATTATGAATCCAAAAATATCCGAAAATTCGGATATCTGAATTTTCGGATTCGGATATTAATATTGAAAAGTTTTGGATATTTTCGATATCCGAATCCGAAATAATTTATTTTTTAATTTAATTATTTATTATATTTAAATTTAAATATATATATATATATGTATATATAACACTCAAACTAAAAAAAACCCTAAATCCCTAATTCTTCTACACTTCTTCTACTGTCCCAACTCCAACTTCCTCCCTCCCACGCACTTACGCAGCCAAACCTCCGACTCGGCTCTCTCGTCCCTCCTGCCACTGCCACCAACCGACCGCCAACTGCCGCTGCCGCTGCTGCTTGCATTCCAAGCAGCGACTGCCACCTGCCTCCTGCAACTGCATCCCTACCGACGGCGACCGCCTCCCGCCTCGTGCTCTACTTTTTGTTCTTCCATGATTGAAACTTGAAAGGTACGGACAATAGAACTAGAATATTTAGCTTACTACAATTTACAAGTGGTAGTTACCAAGAATGATAAAATATAAGTAGAATATTTAGATTCCAAAATGGATTGAACAGGGATGGAATGATGCAAGTTGCCTTTATTATTTTCCCTTGGAGAAATACTGAACAGTGGTTTAATGTAGAGTTAAATTGAGGTTTTGGGGAAGAAACAAACAGGGCAGTGCCGGGTGTTTTTGGGATATGAAAGAAATTGCTTTTATTATGTGGGTTCTTGATTTAAAACAAAGAATTGGTGATTTATATATGAGATTATGTGGGTTCTTGATTAAAAAAAGAACTCTATAAATATTTTTTTTCTAGATTTCGGGTATCCGGTATACTATCCGAATCTGTATCCGAAATTGCGGATACGGATTCGGATAGTAAAATCCACTATCCAAAATTTTCGGATATCCGAAATTCGGATATCTGGTTTTGAACACCCCTAGTAACTATCCCCTTATGAAGATATTCAAGACACTACTCGGATAAGTAGAATTAGGGTTTTTTATGTACTTACTACCACTACAAGATTTTTTATCTGTTGTGACGGCCTGTTACGACGACATATCATAGTAATAGGATACTCTGTCACACCCCGCCTAGGGCGGAAACACGGAGTGCGACGGAGTAGGTGTTTAATCATAGCCTTTGATCACAACAAACGACCTCTAAATGAAAGTACATATTTCATAACCATGATTATTTATTTTGTGATGACAACATAGATCAAATAGTCACCTTAACGGTAACTTCAAAATATGACAAGTTCTACAATTATAGCCTAACAATTTAGACAATAAAAAGAAAACTCCAAAAGCTTAGAACATGCATGATGTCTCCACTTGTCTTATTTCCTAGATGCAAACTTCCTAACAGATCGTCAATTACCTGAGAAATACATGCTTAAATGTCAACATAAAGTTTGTGAGTTCAAAGGTTTAAGTAAGAAGAAAAATATGTTTCCTTCGGACTAAGAGATTTCCCAGTGTGTTTAGCATTGTTAATCAAACAATACTTAAGTATGTGCATTGTTACCATGAGCTTTGAAATTTGTGTATGAGCCCAACCCAATGTTCTGTCATGAAACATTGTAAGTATGTGTATGGACAGTATGCACCCGGTTTGACCTCCAATCAAGGTTAGAGCGACTAACCACGAGCAGGGGTGTCAACCCAAATAGATCTATTCATGCGTTCCATGTCTGAACCATTTAACGATTATAATATTCCCGGGGACTTAGTATGACAGTTCGTACTCATGCAACAATCAGTTTATGTACTCGTATCCAAATATGAGCTATGTATTCTCCCTCGTATGTTTAAAAATCATTTAAATCATAGTAAAAGTGAGGCCGTGAAGACTCACCTTATCTAACGAGGTGATGAGTGATGATGCATGCAGTAAGTCCAACAAGTGTCCGACCTATTCGTGCCCTAAATTATTTAAGACACCTTAGGTCCTATGCAGTTGTTTAAGTGTGGATTGGTCACCTGACCAACACCCTAAAGTCCCGACCCTTGCCTTGAAATAATCTATAAGGGTCTGACCCGATCGCCGTTGATGATACGACTTGTTGTTCAAGTTATTATATTTATTAAGTTCTTTAATAAATATTATACCTTAGTCTTTTATTTATCCAAAACCTTATTTTTGGTCTAAGATGATTCTTATGATATATATTTATTAGAATAAATCGTTCATTAATAAATTGTCATAAATTAATAATTATATTATTTTATTTTTTTCAACTTATATGTCTACATGTATATAAGTATGTATATATATAATTATTCCTTGTAATTAATAATATATATATTTATTGAAATCGATTAAAATGTCTCAAAATAATATACAATTATTGATTTTCACAAAACTATTATATATAGGTATATGGATATATGCTTATAAAGATAATTTTATAAAAATCCTTTTTGTGTAAAATCCTTTATATTTATAATAATTATAATCATAATTATTATTTGTTATTAATAACTACATAGGTTATAAAAGTGTGTTTTAATGATTTACAAGAAATAATTTAACCATTTATATTATCACTAAAATGAATAATAGGGTTAATAACCTACAATTTTTAATCGTTATTCTTTATATTCCAAACTCGTCTTTTATACGTTTAAAGATACGAACTGCCTTTTATACGTTTAAAACTCGGTATTAAAATATTATTTCTGGTTATAACCTAATATATCATCAACTATAATAACGTTAAAATACATTAATCGAAAGCTCACGTAAATTATCGGGAGAAGGTGACGGAGTTTACGCGAGACCTAGTTCCTTCTCGTGACGTCCCGTACAACTTGGTGAGCTCCCGAAATGACCCGTAAGCTTCGCGTAACTGCTATCCGATGACCGTTAATGAGAAACGGAGACCCGAAAGAGTTGGTTCTTGTCCCGAAAGAACCCGTGAAGATGGCGGAGGGCGATGACGATTGGAAGTGGTGTAAGGCGGTGGTGGATGGGGGGGGGGATGAAATGAGGCTGTCGAGGGGCTGGGTGGGTGGTGTTGTTGCTGTGTAAAACCGAAGGGGAGGGGTGGTGAAGGTGGTGGGTGATGAAGGTGGTGATCGGATGTGTTCGGTGGTGGTTCGTGGCTATGGAGGCTGCCGAGAGAGAGGCAATGGGAGGAAGGTGGTGGTGAGGGGGTGTTTAGCCGAGAAGAGAGAAGAGAGTGTTCGTGGTGCTTGGCTTGAGATGGTGGTGGTGGTTATCGGGTGAGGGATAGTAAGCCGAGAGAGAGAGGAAGAGCACAGTGTGTTTGCTTGGTGTGTGTGTGTTTTGAAGACTTGCATGCATACTTATTTATACTACATATTTGGGGTATTATCCAAGAGATTATGTGTAACCACCTTTGTGCCTTGTGTCTTGGAGGAGACAACTTTTTTCTCTAATACATCCATCATGTTGGGTGAGCATGCAACAATTGCAACAAGGGGGCGGCGCCTTGTGGAGTTTTCGGCTGAGAAAGGTGGCGAGGGTGGGGGGTAGGGTAGTGGTGTTGTGGAGATGAGTGGTACCCGTTCGATACTAGTTCGGTATAATACCCGCATGTCGTCATTTTTTTTGTTTGTTGTTATGTGTCGGGTTTGAGTTGACTAATAATATAAGTTTAGTAGTTCGGGTAAAATACGTGTCCGACATATGTTTAAATTTATAATTTCAATCAAGCGGGTATTCTCTACAATATATATATACATATATAAAAGATATATATATATATATATATATATATATATATATAAAGAGAAAATTTTAAGCCGTTTATATATTATTTTCAATTTATCACCAACGCGATATGGGGTTCGTTGTGTCTCAGAAATTTTTAATATTTCCCCATGTAGTTGTTTGTTGGTTGAACTTTATCGGACCGGGTTAGACCTAATTAATTTAAAATTAGTCTAATATGCACAGTTTTGTATAATTATATTCAAATAATTATGTGGTAAATTACCAGTTGTCACATCCTCCCACAGTTAGAAGAATTTCGTCCCGAAATTAAGTTGGTGTTTTCTCCAACTGGTGCATTGTTGAACAAATGGGGATACTTAAGTTTCATTTGATCTTCGCGTTCCTAAGTGAATTATAGTCCTCGCTTAGAGTTCCATCTGACCTTCACTATTGGGATGCGACTCCGTTTTAGTTTCTTGATTTCCCGATCCATAATGTCAATAGGTTGTTCCACAAAGTGGAGTTTGTAGTCGATGTGAATTTCCTCAAGTGGTATATCGAGGGTTTTGTCTAACAGAAATTTATTTAGATTTGACACGTGGAACGTGTCGTGTACGCCACTGAGTTCTTGAGGTAGTTTAAGTTTGTAAGCCACCGGCCCTACTTTTGCTAGGATCTCAAAAGGTCCGATGTATCGGGGATTGAGTTTACCTCATTTCCCGAATCTAACGACCCTTTTCTAAGGCAAGACTTTCAATAGAACGTTGTCTCCCACCTGGAATTCCAAGGGCTTGCGTCTTATGTCAGCGTAGCTCTTTTGACGATCCCTAGCCGCCTTGATTCTATCTCTGATCTTAAAGATCTTGCCAGTTGTTTCTTGGATGATTTCAGGGCCAGTGAGTTGGATGTCACCAACCTCTGCCCAGCACAATGGTGATCGGCACTTTCGACCATAAAGTGCTTCAAACGGTGTGGCTTGGATACTGGTGTGATAGCTGTTATTGTAAGAAAACTCAGCTAAGGGTAGGTGAGTATCCCAATTCTTTTCGAAGTCTATGGCACATGCCCTAAGCATGTCCTCTAGGGTTTGGATGGTTCTTTCACTTTGACCATCTGTCTGCGGATGATAGGCGATGCTCATGTCTAAGCGTTTACCCAACGCTTTCTGAAGTGATTACCAAAATTTCGAGGTGAAACATCTATCTCTATCCGAGATGATAGAGATTGGCACTCCGTGCCTTGAGAAAAATTCCTTTAGATAGATTCGGGTCAATTTCTCCATCTTATCCGTTTCTTTGATTGGCAGGAAGTGCACAGATTTGGTCAATCGGTCGACAATTACCCAAATAGTGTCATAACCACTTGATGTTTTGGGCAGTTTTGTGATGAAATCCATGAAAATTTGCTACCATTTCCATTGTGGTATTCTGCCTTGACTTTGGAACAAGTCAGGCACTTGCTTACATATGTGGCAGTCTCTTTCTTTATGTTGGGCCACCAGTACAACTCTTTGAGATCCTTATACATCTTGTCAGATCCTGGGTGAATCGAATACTTGGACTTGTGTGTCTCGTCTAGCACCAAATCCCTAAAGTTTCCAAAACGTGGTACCCAAATCTGGTTCATGAAGTAACGGGCTTCATCGGATTTGGTTTCTAGTTGTTGATCCACACCTTGTAAGGATTCGTCTTTCAGATTTTCTTCCCTGAGTGCTTCTTGTTGGGCATTGCGTAGTTGAGCGGTAAGACTCGTATGAATCGTCATTTCCAATGCTCGCACTCGGAGGGTTTTTGTTCTTTTTTTTCTGCTTAAAGCATCGACTATGACGTTTTCTTTACCAGGGTGGTAACGGATGTGCCAATCGTAGTCGTTCAGTAACTCTACCCACCATCGTTGTCTCATGTTCAATTCTTTCTGATTGAAGATGTGCTAGAGGCTCTTATGATTCGTAAAAATGGTGCATTTTGTACCGTAGAGGTAATGTATCCAGATTTTAAGAGCAAAAACGACCGCTCCTAATTCTAAGTCATGGGTAATGTAATTCTTCTTATGAACCTTGAGTTGACGGGATGCGTATGCGATGACTTTCTATTTTTGCATCAAGACACAACCAAGTCCTTGGTGTGATGCATCGCAGTATACTACAAAATTATTTGCTCCTTCTAGGAGGGATAAGATAGGTACGCAACATAGTTTCTGCTTCAACAGTTGAAATGCCACTTCTTGTTTGTCGTTCTAATCGAACTTCTTATCTTTTCGAGTCAAGGTCGTCAGAGGCTGGGCTATTTTGGAGAAATTCTCGATAAAACGTCTATAATAGCCAGCCAGGCCTTGGAATTGTCGCACTTCAGTCGGAGTCCTTGGTGCTTCCCAATTTTTGATGGATTCAATCTTAGATGGATCCACATGTATGCCCTTTTCATTGATCACATGACCGAGGAAATGCACTTCTCGAATCCAGAATTAGTATTTCAAGAACTTAGCATACAATTTCTCGTTTCTAAGTAGTTCTAAGACAAGCTTTAAGTGGTGTTCATGTTGCTCTTTGCTTTGTGAGTATATTAAAATGTCATCGATGAAGAGAATCATGAACTTATCCAAATAAGGTTTGCAGACCCTATTCATGAGATCCAAGAACACTGCTGGTACGTTGTGTTGATGCACTTTCCTGTGACAACACTCTGGATAGAGTCTTAGGTAGTATGTCTATTGTCTGTAATTTGTCTTTGTATTTATGAGTCATTATGTAATGGTTTATCGAGTTGTATTTACTTTTACATAATGCATGTTGTGTTTCTGTTAAGTGTTTTGCGCACTTACAAGTGCGCAGGAGAAAGCTCCTACGTACTTAGCAAATACGCAAGAAGACCCATGCGTACTTGCTAAGTACGCAAGAGCAATTGGTCCTGCGCACTTGCTAAGTGCGCAGGCATCAGGTCTGTATAAATAGGATAGGTTCACAGAGGCTAAGTACGCAGGAACATTTGTTTAGACGAACTCAGTTCTGCTAAGTACGCAGCTTGTATTCTCTCTGTAACCGTCGAGTGTTTATAATACAAAGAACGTTTATTGTGACTCTCGTGTTTGGTTTACTTTGTTTAGTAAGACTCTCCACCTAGTCACGGGTATTCCGCAACCCGGTTTGACTAGTAGACCACTTGCATGAGACGATCCGACACACACGAAGGGACCTACAAGTGGTATCAGAGCTTTGCTCTTGAATTCGAGTGTTGTAAGTGAGTTTGGAGACGTTTTACTGAGTTTTACAAGCAAAAGGATGTATTTTTGTTGATTTTTGTGATAAAAAAGGGGTAGCTCTTGAGCACTTTTTTAGAAGCAAAAATCTCTCAAAAACCGATTTTTGTTGTGTATTTGTGTGTTTGAGCATCAAAGGTTAGTTAGAAATTTTTTTCTGATCCTTTGGCTCGATTGCATTGATCATCAGCCTACTTTTCACTATCTCCGGCGATTTTCAGGTGACCGGAAAAGGTTGGTGAGAGTTGCTGAAAAGGTGTCCTGCGTACTTACCATTTTTGGTAAAAAGTACAGTTTTCTGCGTACTTACTAACTACGCAAGAGTTATCTCCTGCGTACTTACAAGTGCGCAAGACTGAACTTGTGCGAACTTAAGATATATCCTGCGTACTTAATATTTCCTCCTGCGTACTTAACAAGTACGCAAGAGTAAGTCTTAACTACGCAAGACCATTTCTCAAGTGCGCAAGGCCAAAACCAAGTATGCAACAGTGTCTGATTTTTCTGATTTTTGACCAAGTAATTCACTATGTCGATCCTTCAGAATCTTGGAAACATGTTAAATTATGATAATACGATCGGTACACCTCAGAAACCGCCTAAACTATTAAATGTAAACGATTATTCCAATTGGAAGGCGCGTTTTGAGCACTACATTTCATACACCGACTCATCATTATGGATACCAATCCTTGAGGGATATAAGCATCCCACACACATCTATCTTGATGAAGAGGTGCCAAAGCCCATCTCTAAGCTTGATGAAGAACAAAAGAAAGCTTATGATCGGGAAAAGAAGGCTCTTGGCTCAATCACTATGTCATTAACTCGGGAATTGTTTCACAGTTTCCGAGGCTATGACACCTCCAAGGATCTTTGGAAAGCACTTCAGAAAAGATTTGAGGGGAACAGTGACATCAAGAAGAGTAAGCGGGATCTTCTCCGGAAGCAGTATGAATGCTTCAATTTCATGGAAAATGAATCGTTAGATGATCTCATCTCTAGATTCTATCATTTACAAACGGAGTTGAAAGCTTTTGAACTGAAATATCCCGATGAAGAACTGGTGGAAAAATTTCTTGATGCTTTGCCACCAAAGTTTGAGATGTACACAACCCTGATGAGGGAAAATCCTAAATTCTATGAGTTAATAGTAGATGAGGCTATTGGTAAGATTCAAGCTCATAACTTGAATCTTATGAAGAAGGAGAGCTTGGGAAGACCTCAGATACAGGACCCTTCCATGTATCATGGGACGACTTCCACTTCAAAATCATCGGGCTCTGGAATTGCCCTCTTTACTGGACACTCCAATGAAGAAGACCACTCAAATGGGTGTGGTGGTCATGCTTGTTATGCATCCGGATCAGGGTTGGGAACTAATCATCAACACACCTCAAGAAATCCTCCAGCTACGTCTTCAGCTAACCATTCTGCAATAGTCAAAATAGCTGAAGATCATGTAGCATTGTTTTCATCATGTATGCTTGCGTATGAGAATTTCATAGGCGGCAAGCTAACGGATCCCGAAACTATTGAAGAAGACTTTAACCAAGTGGATCCTGATGATATTGAGGACATGGATATTCAATGGAATATGGCCATGCTTTTGAGGAGGGCCAAGCATTTCCTGAATAGAACAGGAAGAAAGTTCATTGGTGGACATTCTAATGCAAAGGTTGGATTTGATAAATCCAAGGCCAAATGCTACAAGTGTCTGAACTATGGACACTTTGCTCGTGAGTGTCAAAAAGACCGAGCACCGGCCTCTGGTTTCACCAGACCTAGCCAGGGAAACAGCCACGGCCACAACAACACTAGCCACCACAATCAACATCAAGGTGGTTCATCAAATGCACTGGTAGCTCAGCATGACAAAAACTTTGATTGGGGTGTTCATCTAGAGGACGCCATCATTGCTCAAACACAGGTTGGTCTCATGGCTGAGATCATGGAGCTGATTGTAAGGCCCCTTTTCCGGGTGACCTCACTTGTTGGATTTACTCATAAACATAGCCATAAATGCTGAACTTAAATTAAAAATCTTCATCATTCAATTACATTACATAGCAGCGGAAGTCTTAACAATTAAAAACACAACATTGTCTTAACAAACAAAAGTGGGATGTCAGTCTTGTGCCGGGTAACCTTCACGCCATCGCAAAACCCTTTCTTCCTTTTCCTGAAATGTATACTAAAAGTCAGCTAACGCTGGTGAGTTCTAGTTTAATGCGATTTGATATAAACATTCTTTTCTTTACTTTATAAGTATGCATTACTGTATAGTCATTCATAATAATACGTATTCAGAACTTTTGTCTTTCTTTCATCTTTCTTTTCTGTATCTTTGTGATTTCATATATATATATATGTGTGCATTCACCCTTTTCTTTCTTTCTTTCTTTCTTTCTTTCTTTCTTTACTTTCATGGGTCATACTATATAAGGGTGATCAACCCGTCATTTGCTTACGAATGTCACAAAGACAATCGCCGTGGTCCATCGTCATGGCCCACCTATACTTACAACCGTCCGGCAACAAGTGTCGTCCGTCATTTTATTCTTACAACCGTCCGGCAACCTTTGTCCGTCCGTCATGACTTACAACCGTCCTACCGTCGTAGGCCGTAATTCGCCCGTCTACCCGAAGGTATCCGTTTCCCATGCGACTATTATTTATACAACCGTTCTACTATAACATGCCAATTGCTTCGACCGTCCATTAATGGCATTCGTACGTCCTAGCTGATGAAGGAACGCACTTGTCCCGGTTGTAAAATAATCACATGGTCGTCCGTCTACCGAAGTAGCCGTTATCATCGAAGCATCCATAACATTTTCTGTACTTGGCAAGCAATATATACATGGATATAAAGCAAGATTTCATTCTCACATGTTATGCCATTCATTCATTTCATTCTTTGCAAGCAATATATATACATGGATATAAAGCAGGATTTCATTCTTTCATATTGTGTTATACTTTCATTCATTCTTTATAATCATGCTTTTCATTCTTTATTCATAATTTCTCTTTCATGTATAGGTATATATATATATATATACTTGTATAACACATATGATCACATTGACATTCATAACATTTATTCACTTAGTGTATACATCTCAGCCCCAAAACATTTGAAAACATTTGCAAATAACATAGAAGGGGCACATAGAACTCACCTGATGAGTAGTTTCTGAGATACACTTAGCTGGTTACTGAGCATCACTAATGTCACTCACGATCTGTATAATAAAGTCATACATGTAAGGTAGTGCTCCTAGATGACACTAGACATTACTATGCTTGAACCTAGTAGTTCGATGGTGTACTTATATCGAAACTTGTAGTTTCGATAGGTTGCTTCTGTCGAAACTTATAGTTTCGACAGGTAACTTAGGTGTAACTTAGCTTCGGATCGTGGCTCGTATCGAAACTATGGTAGTTTCGATACATCAGTTTTCCTTCCCAAACAATCCCGATCCCTAAAGAGGGCGTCCATATTTAAAATATATACTTCTTTAATCCTAATAAAATTGGGCAGAGTCTCGTTTGTTTTTATCTAAAACCCGACAATATAACTTGTCTATTTCCATTACCAAATCATAACCAATAGTCCGAAATAATCGGGTTTTATCTTCTAGCATCAAGGTCCATCTTTCTATACTTTTATTAAGTTACCCTTACCAAAAATAATCATAATCTTGTCGGTTATTATTTATTATATAAGCTCATTGCTATACGTCCTCAATACACTATTAATAACCCGACTAGTAATAATAATTAATATTCTACGAGTTTCAAAGGATGTACCTTCCCGAACACGGTCCCGAAATATAACCGAGACTCGACTCGAATTGTTCTTTTCAATCACCACCATTATATAGTCATCATCTTCATTAACTAATTATTATCATCATTCATAGAACATCATCCGAAAGCACTATCATCTACCCATCATCAATCGATACTACCATTTCATACTCATCCTCATCGAAACAACTATCATGGCATTCATCATCATCATCGAAACTACCATCACCATTGAAACTACTACATCACCATCACCAAAACTACTACCATGTTATCCTCATCATCATCGAAACTACTGCTGATGTTGAATCACCATTGCCATCGAAACTATTTATCATGAAATTACAGCTGCCTTAATCACGTCACCATCTAAACCCGCATCACCATCTCCGTATTATCACCACTACTGTTATCCACTTCACATATTCACCATCGAAACTACTATTGTTGCTGAACCAAACACCCGAAACTATGGCTGTGAGCCACCACTCGAACCATTACCGTGAACCCGTCACCACCACAGTAGCCACCATTCGGACCATCACCATCCACCCGAAACTACTATTCTGAACTCCATCATCGAAACTACTATGCTGAACTCCATCATCGAAACTACTATTCTGAACTCCATCATCGAAACTACTATCGGGAAGCTGCCGTACATCACCACCATAACCTGCTAGTCGCTATGCCACCATGAATCGGTCACCTTACACGAGCCCTCAGCTACTGCCGGAGCCATCGTAGCAGCTCGCACGCCCAATGTCGACACGGTGAAGCTTACCATCAGTCACCACCGTAATGCTCACCTCCCTGAGCTGCCGTTACCATCATCTGAGCTCACCACTATCGTCGCGAAGCTTCCTGTAAAACCCACCATCATACCCATCGCTCCCTTCCGTCTTGCGTGATTCTGACCCGAATAGATCTCCCCCATGAGCTTCTCCATTGATATCGAGCAAGATGTGCGGCTAAATGGTTGGAATAGGGTTAACCGGTTGTGAGGGTGCTTCGGTTTTGATTTACAGGTGCAAAGGAAAGAGAATTCATGTGAAATGGCAATGGCGGCTGGAATACGTGAAATAGGTTTTAGGTTTAATGAGGTTTTCATTTCTGGCCCTTATCTTTTAAAAGAACTTACACTTTCTCCCCTTTTTGTTTTAATTTGTTGTTGAACCATTGTAACACACTTTAGTTCTTTGGCACCAATAATCCTAATAGAAATTGCGTGTTTTATGTTGTAGAGAATTTGGGATGTTACACTGATGGAGGCTGAGAGAAAAGAAGCTGAGGAGAAGGAAGCTTCTGTAGCTGTTGAAAAGGAGTCTACCACTGTCGTTGCTCTCATGGCCATTGGAGAAGCACAGAGTTCATCATCTGAGGTAGATTCTAACCCTTGCTCTATTATTTCTTGTTCTAAATGTCTAGGGCTAAAGCTTGAAATTTCTAAGCTCCAAGACAAAATCGAACCCCTATCTATGGCAGCTCATAATTACAAAGCAAACGAGAAACGTTTTAAAGAGTCTGTTGAAACGTTGAAAAAAGAAAAATGTGAATATTCTTTACAAATAATTGAGCAACAAGTTCACTTGGATATTGCGTATGTTAGAAAAACGGAACAATGAAATCAATAAACTGCAAAATGAGATCCTGCAGTTAAAATGTACAAATGAGAAGTTGAAAAACTCTCGCTTTGTGGTGGAGCACTACGAATCAGTAGTGAGGAAAATGAAGGGTATAGGTCTTGGTACCAATGCCATTCCTCCACCAATAAGTGGGAAGTTTGTCAATAGCTTGATAGACATTGATCTCACCTGTCTAGATGAGTCCTCTGATAAGGATGATTCCCCTAAAAAGGATGAATCCTCAAGTAAGGCTAACTCCACATCTAGTGAGGAGTATGTTACTGCTTCTGAAGATGGATCGGTTGACACTTGCCCTGAAGGAGTAGTCTCTGAGGAGTTGTTGACTGAACAGAAAGTCCACAAAAACATTATCACTAATGGTGATAACTGCATTTTAACTGAACCTGATATCATTGAAACAAATGATAAACTTAAGGTAATGCTTTACGGGGGTTATAAAAATATTAACCAAGTTAAGAAAGAGGCTTTTTCAGCTCATTATGGGCCTGGTTACAAAGAGAATTTGCAAAAGTATTATACCCCCAAAAACCAAACTGAAAAAGGTCAGACTTCTGTTCATAAACCAACTCCTCCTGCTCATAATGGAGAGTTTTCTAAGGCCAGATCTAATGAGCCTTACAAGATAACTTATGTAGACAAGAGGAACTGTTTTCACTATGGCTTGGTTGGTCACATTGTTGTGAACTGTCCTTCTAAGAACCAAGGGAAACGGCATGTTGTTTCACAGCCTGCTGTTATCCCCAGGTCGCCACCAGTGAAACCATCTCCCAAAAGTCCAAAGCAGAATGTGGTGAAACCACCAGTACAACCTATGGGAAAACCTAAGATTAAATCTGAGGCCAAACCATCTGTTGCAAGAAAGGTAAAGAAACCTGCTGTACCTCGTGTGTCTACATCTAGTAGTACACGCACTGGTGAGAAATCTGTGGCTAGACTCTCTAAGCCATAAAGAAGAAGAAGGAATAAGAGGTTGAGAAAGCTGGAACAGCTGACTAAGACTCAGTCAAGTGAAGCTTCCACAAGTTCACCGGATGTGGTTGAGCCAAAGTCTACTGTTCTGGTTAAAAATCAAAAGAGATCCTGGAACAAGAAAGTTAAAGGTTCTCAATCTCCTGTTCCAAATTCATCTAAAGATTCACCAATTTTGAACAGTCATCATGACTGTGAGTTGAAAGAAGTAGTTTATTTTGAGAAGGATGGACGACCCAAGACCACAATGGCTTGGGTCTCCAAATCTAACTAATTCTTTTGTAACTCGTGCAGGGACGTCCGAAGGGTACTATCTCTAACCGTTGGTATGTAGATAGTGGATGCTCCCGGCACATGACAGGAAACATGGCCTTGCTTCAAGACGTTAAACCATTCAGAGGCGGCTATGTGGCCTTTGCCAGAGAAAAAGGCGGCAATATCACGTGTCAAGGCGTGGTTTCGAACGGTTGTGTCAGATTTGACAATGTCAACTTCTGCGAGCAGCTGAAGCATAACCTGTTGAGTGTCTCCCAAATGTGTGATAAGGAGTACTCGGTGATGTTTGACAAATCAGAATGCCTGATTCTCAAACCCGGTTTTTGAGGTTCCCGAAGACTGGATTCTGATGAGAGCACCAAGATCAAACGACACTTATCAGATCGATATGAGCGTGGCAACAACCACCTCATCAGTTGCTACTTGTTTGCTTACAAAAGAGACAGAACTTGACTCCATCTTGTGGCATAGGAAACTCGGACATATTTCTTATCGTAAAATGAATCATCTTGTCCGAAACGGTTTGGTAACCGGGGTTCCTAAGTTGAGGTTTACCGTTGCAGATGACTGTATGCCGTGTAAAAAGGGCAAACAGCAACGGAAATCTCACAAGCCCAAGCTCCAAAACTCTATCGATACCCCTTTGGAGCTATTACACATGGATCTGTTTGGCCCCATAAGTATCAGGAGTATTGGAGGTAAGTCGTTCTGTCTAGTTGTAACTATTGATTTCTCACGTTTTTCTTGGGTGCATTTTTTAGGTACAAAAGACGAGACTGCTGATATTCTTCAATACCTGATCCTGAGCTTGGAATCTCTTTACAAGCTGAAAGTTAGAAGAATAAGGAGTGACAACGGAACTGAGTTCAAGAATAATTTGATGGAACTTTTCTGTCTCAAGAGAGGGATCCGTCACGAATTCAGCGCGCCGTACACACCTCAGCAGAATGGAGTTGCTGAACGGAAGAACAAAACACTGATCGAGACTGCAAGGACTATGCTGTCAGATGCAAAGCTTCCTGTCACTTTCTGGGCAGAAGCAGTTAATACAGCTTGTCACGTCTTAAACAGGGTTCTGGTTGTGAAAAGGCACAACAAGACATGTTATGAGTTGATCAACAATCGACTTCCCAATCTTGATTACCTAGTTCCTTTTGGTAGTCCTTGTTCCTTGTTGCTACAGTATAAAGACCGTCTGTCTAAATTTCATGCGAAAGCGGTGGAAGGCATCTTCTTAGGATATGTTGCCAATTCTCCCTGCAAGAGAGTGTACAACATAGGAACTCGTACTGTCGAGGAATAGTTTGAAGTGGACTGTAGTAAACACAGCACTCCACCAGAACCAAAAGGTCCAGCTTGGGGTTTTGATTATGATGCGCTATTCAAGTCTTTCAATCTTCCTGACTTATCTACAGAAGACGCCGCAAATGTTTATGATTTATTGCGTGGTGACAATGACTCCAGCTTTTCTACTCGTGCTACTGCACCAATTATAACTCCTGATTCCAATGCTGCATCTGCATCTGGAACTCATGACAGTAATGACAGTGAAGATGTTCTTGTTGATGGAGATGACGCTCCAGCCAATCCTAACACAACTGTGGGAAATGAAGCTCCAGCTGATCCAATAAACATTGAATCTTCTTCCTCTGGAACACAGGAAATGGGGGAGTTAAGCACGAATCTAGATCCAGAAATTCAAGAACCGATTATACCGGAGACGAGGGTGCATAGGAATCATCCAATCGACAACATTATTGGTGATCCTTATGCCGGTGTTCAGACTCGTCATAGAACCATCACTGACAACACCAGTCTTTACACAGAGATATTTGACACTGGTGTCATGGAAACATGTCTGCATGCTGCATTCGTGTCCCAGTTAGAGCCAAAGAATGTGAAGGAGGCTCTCACTGACAACTGCTGGATTGAGGCGATGCAAGATGAACTGTCTCAATTCCAAAAGTTGCACGTGTGGGATTTAGTTGACTTGCCAAAAGGCTTTCAGCCAATTGGTACCAGATGGGTGTTCAAAAGTAAGACGGATGATCGTCATGTAGTTGTGAAGAACAAAGCAAGGTTGGTTGTTCAGGGTTTTTATCAACAAGAGGGCTTGGATTACAATGAAGTATATGCCCCAGTTGCTAGAATTGAGGCCATTCGACTGTTCTTGGCTTATGCCACATATGTTGGCTTCAAGGTCTATCAACTTGATGTGAAGAGTGCTTTCCTTTATGGTAAGGTGCATGAAGAAGTCTATGTCACTCAACCTCCCGGTTTTGAAGATCCGCATAATATCAATAAAGTGTACAAGCTCGACAAAGCACTTTATGGTCTTCATCAAGCACCGCGGGCATGGTATGAGACATTATCTAAGCATTTACTGTCTAATGGTTTCGACCGTGGACAGATTGACTCGACTCTCTTCATACGGAAAGCAGGAGGTGACATTCTTCGTGTGCAAGTATATGTCGACGACATTATCTTTGGGTCGACCAATGAAGGGATGTGTAGGGAATTCGAGAAGGTGATGAAGTCCAAGTTTGAAATGAGCAATATGGGTGAATTGTCATTCTTTCTAGGTCTGCAAGTCAGTCAAAGAGAGAATGGTATTTATCTACATCAAACTAAGTACGTGCAGGACATCTTGTCAAAATACAAGATAAGTGATAGCACTACTTATGGCACACCAATCCCAGTCAATCATGGTTTGCATCCCGACAGAGATGGAAAGGATGTGGACAGCAGGTTGTACAGTGGGATGATCGGATCACTTATGTATCTCACAGCTTTAAGACCCGATATAATGTTTGCTGTATGTTTGTGCTCAAGGTTTCAGTCTCAACCAAAGGAGTCACATATGATAGCTGTGAAGAGATTTCTCAGATATCTGAAAGGGAAACCCCGATTAGGTCTTTGGTACTCTAAGCAGCAGTCATTCGACTTCAAAGCCTACACTGATTCAGATTATGGCGGTTGTAACCTTGACAGAAAGTCAACTTCTGGTGGATGTCAATTCTTAGGAGACAGGCTGGTCTCCTGGCAGTGCAAGAAGCAGTCAACGGTTTCTGTCTCAACTTGTGAAGCAGAATACATTGCTGCAGCGAGCGGTTGTTCTCAGATAATGTGGATTCAGTAGCAGTTGAGAGACTACGGCTTAAACTTCACTGGAACTCCTCTATTCATTGACAACAATGCCACCATGTCCATCACAAATAACCCGGTGAAACATTCCAAAACTAAACATATAGAGATTCGCCATCATTTCATCCGTGATTGTGCTGAAAAGCATTTAATTGAACTTGTAAAAGTTCACACAGATGACAATCTTGCTGACCTTTTCACAAAGGCATTTGATCGATCCCGTTTTGAGCATCTTGTCAACTTGATAGGAATGTTCAATCCTGAGTGAAAACTAAGTTTTCTTAAATCATTTCAATTCATGGAAGTTAAATTTTCAATTCTTTTAAATTTTCTGTATAGTTCTTTTAGTTTTAAAATATTTTACAAAAATAAAAAAAAATAGAAAATGGAGAAAATTTCAAAGTTAACTTGAGAAAAGAGGAAATGATAGTACATCAGAAATGATCTAAACTTCATAGACTGCTCATATGGGAAATGATTGCGTCATGCTTACTTATCTATTAAAAAATTGTTATGTTTTTAATCTGTTTATTTACAAGTAATTTGAATTGTCAGTAGGCTGTATGCGTCTTTGAATCACTAGTAGTGTGGAAACTAAATCTAAATTACAACTGTGATTTGAACCCATGTTTGCAAGCGTGTGTGAGTAAAAGATTAGAAAAGATCACTATCAGATAAAGGATGTTAGATTTTGACAATAATCTTCTTTTGAGATCAGTTTCGGGTTATGATGTTAGCACAATTAATGCGGTTCATCTCACTGCCCATACTCACAAGTATGCCGTGTCTCCTACTAGGCTGAGGGGGAGTCTACTCAGCAAGAGGGTGGTGATACCTCAGGTGGTGGTGGCGGAGATAAAGGGAAGTCAGCGGCTGACGTGCTCAAGGACTTATCTGATGATGCGATCCTCTATTTAGAGCCTGACTATTCCAAAAAGGCACAGATCGATGCTCTCCTTAATCTGGAAGAAGGAGAGATCGACTCTGCTGATGACTGGAATGAGGATGACGATGATGTGGTGATAGAGATTCCCAAGGGCAACGGGGAAGGAGAGTACGAGTTAGAGGATGGTGAGATCTTTGAAGTACCATCGCTCGAATCTCTGCTCGACACAGGCTCAGTTGACATGGCAAGTAATGTTGAAGCCATAACTGAAGCCTCCCCGGTCGACCCTATACCTGCGGACCCCGAGGCACAAAAAGAGAAAGACATGCCTTCTGCATCTACAAAGGGTCCAGCTCCCGTGTGGCAAAAGACGTCTTTCACAGACAAGCACGGAGCGACAGGTATGATCTTAGCTGTTAGGTACGAGGAGGACAAGCAGCTGTTCGCCATCAAAAGATCTGGGGGGGTTCAATACTTGAAACCCACCAGTGAGGTGTTCAACTCTTTGCCCAAGTACGACCTAGTTAATATTGCAAACCGCGATCTGCTAAGTCACTCGAATAATGCAGTAGCAATGGGTTTGTGGGTAACACTACAGCGGGAAGCAAGATTAGGGAACTTTGAATACCTCAAGCCTCAGGTGCCCAGAAGAGTCAAGGATAAGCAAGCTGTGCATCCTGTGACTAAGAAGCCCATAAAGAGATTGGTATACAAGCCAGTGCGATGTGAAACTAAGATTCCCCTGAGCAACGTACCTCAGGATATTCTTGGTGACATGTAGTACTGGTACGTTGACCCAAAAACAGGCGAGGCTGTGGTAATGAGTAAAGGTAAGTCAGAAAGTGGAAATATGGTGCCAAAGGAAGTGATCAGGATATTTGATGAAGTCTGCTTCATCAACTTTTCTGTGAACGATCTGGAGGTACTAGCCGACAAGTACTGCATCCACACTGACGAATGGACGAAGTTTCTCTCTTCCAAATACAACAAGTTGATCAAGTTCTGTCTTGATTACAAAAAGAAGATGGAAGCTAAGGAGCAGATGCTATGAAGACTGAAGACCGAAGACTGAAGACGATGAAGATCCTGAGCTGTTGTCAAGGGGGAGTTTGTTGATGCACTTTCCTGTGACAACACTCTGGATAGAGTCTTAGGTAGTATGTCTAATGTCTGTAATTTGTCTTTGTATTTATGAGTCATTATGTAATGGTTTATCGAGTTGTATTTACTTTTACATAATGCATGTTGTGTTTCTGTTAAGTGTTTTGCGCACTTACAAGTGCGCAGGAGAAAGCTCCTGCGTACTTAGCAAATACGCAAGAAGACCCATGCGTACTTGCTAAGTACGCAAGAGCAATTGGTCCTGCGCACTTGCTAAGTGCGCAGGCATCAGGTCTGTATAAATAGGATAGGTTCACAGAGGCTAAGTACGCAGGAACATTTGTTTAGACGAACTCAGTTCTGCTAAGTACGCAGCTTGTATTCTCTCTGTAACCGTCGAGTGTTTATAATACAAAGAACATTTATTGTGACTCTCGTGTTTGGTTTACTTTGTTTAGTAAGACTCTCCACCTAGTCACGGGTATTCCGCAACCCGGTTTGACTAGTAGACCACTTGCATGTGACGATCTGATACACACGAAGGGACCTACACGTTGGTTAAACAAAAAGACATAACTAGGAACTCGTAGTGGCCGTAGCGAATCCTAAACGCAGTCTTGGGGATGTCTTCTTCTTGGATTCTCAGCTGATGATATCCTAATTGCAAATCGAACTTAGAATAGAAACTAGAACCTTGTAATTCATCGAACAAGTCATCTATCCTTGGAAGTGGATACCGATTCTTTACCGTCAATTTAATTACTTCTCGGTAGTCGATACACATCCTAAAAGTTCCATCCTCTTTCTTCACGAACAAGACCGGAGCTCCCATGGCGAGAAACTCGGTCGGATAAACCCTTTATCCAAAAGCTCTTGTAGTTGACCGGATAGTTCTTGCATCTCGGACGGTGCAAGTCGGTACGGTGAACGTGCAATCGGTGCTGCTCCAGGTACCAGATCGATATGAAACTCAACTTATCTTGGCGACAGAAGTCCAGGCAAGTTTTCGGGGAAGACTTCAGGGTAGTCTCGTGATGTAGTACAAAGCACACATCTTTATTCCTAGTGTTTTAGTATGTTTTTAGATAGTTTTGTGTTCGTTTTACTTGCTTTTGCTTTGTTTTGAGTCAATGTCAGGTTTACAGGAGCTCGTATGGAAGATAAAGCGATATCATGGATAAACCGAGCACGAGAAGAAGTCCAAAGAAAATAATAAAAAATATTGGAAATACAAGTCGTCGCGGTACGTGACGACTCAACACCATGTTCTCGCGGTACACGAGAAACTTCATAAAGGGCCGTGACTAATTTGTTCCTCGCAGTACGCGAGGAACCTAGGACAATCTTTCGCGCTACATGAGAAGTCTAAATTCCGCAAAACCCTAGAATTTGATTATTAGAAGATTTGTAATGCCATAATACTTGGAGTTCGAGTTTTAGCAGTCCAGAGAAGGGTTTGAGGCGATTTTGGGAGCTTGGGAAGCAATTGAAGTGCAAGATTAGAGCTTTCGGATCCGGTTTCGTTAGTAATAGCTTATTTAGTGTTTGAGTCTCTCTCTTTTGTCTTTGAATTGTTGATTGAAACCATGTTTTATGCTTTTACTTCTGTCATGGATGTTTTGAGTATGATCCTAGGCTAAACATTGATACTACCTAGGTCATAAGATGATTACTTTGATAAAGTCTTGATTTTTATTGGTTTTATGGTTATTTTGATGGTTTGATAATTTTATAAACAATCTTGGTTTGATTATTATGATGAATATGCATGTTTAGATCTGAGTTGCAATTGATTTTAGTTCTGTATGCTATTTGTGAATGTCTTTCAGTTTGAATAGCGTATCTAGATCATAGACTGTGTGTTTGTGGTTGTTTATATGGTTTGCTAGACGTAGTACCCCATAGGAATTGTGATTGAGAGTTAATTAGATCTGAGTGTTCATCTTATCTCGAGACCCGAAAGGTGAGAGATAATCGATTAGTCTTCATCATTAGGATTCCGAGTGTGAATTGTCTGAGAGGAGGTTCCCCTAGGGTTTCTAGTGATTGTTGCTACTCCGAGTCATAGTTTGTTAATCTGAGATTACCCCGTGCATCCTTTATGTATTGTGGGCAGTGAGACCGAGTGGTGATCTGTCTTTTGGGTACAGTATCATTGTTGGAGAGACTGGAAGGTAATCCGACGATCTGATGAGTTTATTGCATCTTTAGGTTTTCCTTGTTGGTGATACACTGAGAGTGATTAGGGATCCACTAGGTTGTCTTTAGTTGTCATCCTTAGATACCCAGTTCCATCATTGTTTCCATAACCGGTAGAAGTCTTGCCTTTGCAAGTAGGATTCCGACCTAGGTAGTGTTCTTCTCATTTCTGGTAGTTAGATTCGTTCACTTGTTTTCATTAGTATAATCAGTCCAAACCAATCATTCATAGTTCGTGTCAGAGTCTAGTTTAGCTATTCAGTGTCTTTAGGGTTAAATAATCCGGTTTACCATTAAGCTGTGTTACACTAGATAGGTTCACTTGTTTCTCAGTGCGGTCTAGTTCATATGTACTCCATGTATTACTTAGGAGTCTAGATTTGGTTTTATTAATTAGTTTTTTATAGATCGTCTGGGCGACATCAAGTTTTTGGTGCCGTTGCCGGGGACACTTGGCAATATCAATATTAGCTTTTATTGGTTCTTTGTGTGATTTTTGGTTGTTGTCTTTCTTTCTCTTGCTTTGAGTCTTAATTGTTTGCTTTGTCTTGTTTGTTTCGTGCGTGTCTAATTTAGGATTGAGTCTTTTGTGTTTGAGTCTTTCTTATTTATTTTTGTGTCTTGTAGTTTATGCAACGTACTCCTTCGCAGGGATCGCCACATTATTCAGCTTACGAAGAGCCCGAACAAGAGCTTCACGAGCGCACCCACGACTTCGGGACGTGTTTTAAAATGTTGTGCAAAAACCAAGTACGTTCTACTAGCCTAATTCCTTTTCCTAAAATGGGTGACGCTGACCCACCAGCGAGACGTACCGTACACCAGAGAGCCAGTGATGGGGTCACCGGGGCCAGATCTTTGATCACCCGCCCCACTATCCCTAATACCAATAGTTGGCAGA
This sequence comes from Smallanthus sonchifolius, assembly GCA_023525975.1. Classification (NCBI taxonomy): domain Eukaryota; kingdom Viridiplantae; phylum Streptophyta; class Magnoliopsida; order Asterales; family Asteraceae; genus Smallanthus; species Smallanthus sonchifolius. Next base: position 93,553,666 of record CM042021.1, on the reverse strand, counting down.
TCCCATCACATGTCATGAGTACGATCACTCATTCTACTCAGTTCCATGGCCTCAAGGATGAGGATTCCCCGGGAGATCTGTCCCGCTTCGTGCATATATATGATACCTTCAATATCACTGGTGTGTCTAAGGATGCAATCTACTTGCGTCACTTTCCATTCTCGCTCTCTGGGCGTGCTTCCACTTGGCTTGATACCCTCCCTGACAATTCCATCACCACTTGGGAGGACTTATAAGCCAAGTTTCTTAAAAAGTACTATCCACCTTCGAGGGCCGCTCGCCTTAGGGACTAAACCCACTCCTTCCGGATAGACCCTGACGAGCCTTACCACATGGGCCTGGGAGCGGTTCAACGTGTTGTTCAGCCGATGTCCTCAACATGGCCTTTCTGACTGGGCGATAGTGGTGAAGTTCTACAATGGTCTCACCTTCGAGAAGCAGCAAATGTTCAATACTTCTGCGGGAGGCCATATCATGGATAAGAAAGAACCTGCTGAATGCGAGGAGATGTTCGAGAGCTTCGCTCTAGCTGAGCAACATCAGCCACGTTCCATTAAGAATTTCATTCCTACTGCTACGACACCAACCCCTTCTGCTAGAGGTGTTCATCAGCTCACCCCTGATGCTAGTGTGGCAACTGCACTTGCAGCCATGGCGAATGAAATTAAAGAGTTGAAGCTCAGTGCTCAAAAGTGTGAGGTATGTAGAGGAGGCCACGACACCAGGGACTGCCCCATTAAGCAGCATGAGCATGTTGTTTTTGTGGGCAACCAGAACCGAGGCTTCAATAACTATAACAATTCTTACGGCTCGGGATGGAGATCTGGAAATAACCCACCGGAGTTTAATGCCCGTCCTAATCAACAAGGAGGAGGAGAAGCAGGACCGAGTGGAGGAAGTAGTGTCAACACTAAGAGAATTGAAGAAATGCTAGAGACACAGACCCAAATGCTTGCCCACTTGGTGGTGAAGGATAAGGAGACTCAGTAGAGACTGGATGGTCATGATACCCTACTGAATAATCAACAATCTGCATTCCAGGATCTGCAGTGCACGGTGGGAGACATCGCTAAAAGCTTGAAGGATAGACAGGAAGGTCCGTCTTCAGGCCCTAATGCTTCAGTGATGGCCGTGTCTACTAGGAGTCGAAGGGGAGAAGAGAGCATAGAACCACCGGTGGAAGGAGAAGATGAACTGGTGGACAAAGAGATAGTGCTAGAGAAGCCTGCCGAGAAGCCACGGAAGAAGAAGAAAGAGTTGGAGATGAAGACCCGGAGATTGACTTGAGCCGTGTTCCCTACCCAGCGCGCTTGCTGCCTCATAAATCTGCTAGGGAATACGACAACTTCCTTAACATGTTCAAACAGCTTAAGGTCAATCTCCCATTCATTGAGGTCCTCTAGCATATGCCAAAATATAGCAAGTTCTTAAAAGATCTTCTTTCCAACAAGAAGAAGCTGGAGGAAGTCTATAAAGTCTCACTAAGTGAGCGATGTTCTGCGGTGGTTCAGAATAAACTGCCAGAGAAACTGGCAGATCCGGGTCACTTCACGATCCCGTGTCTGCTTGGCGGTTTGCCTATGAACCACACGTTGGCCGACCTTGGTGCTAGCATCAATCTGATTCCGTATTCCATATACAAGCTACTGGACCTATGAGATCCTAAGTCGACGCGCATGAGCATATCCTTGGCTAACCGTTCAGTCAAGTATCCATGGGGAATAGTGGAGAACCTGTTAGTGAAAGTAGGCAAATTCGTCTTCCCCGTGGATTTTGTCATTCTGGATATGGATGCGGATGTCAGAGTCCCGCTCATCCTAGGGTGCCCATTTCTGCGCATCTCCAAGAAATTAATCGATGTCTTTGACGAAAAGCTTACACTTCGTGTGGGGGATGATTCTGTTACTTTTGATGCTGCAAAGTCCATGAAGGAAGCTGGTGAGCAAAGCCACTCCGTTTGCATGATTGATGCCATCATGGACGCCCATCGGGACTCGGATCCAAAAGAGATAGAAGTTGGTGAACCCGCCCCTGATTTAGGACAACCATCCAATTAGATGTTGTAGTCAGAGGAGTTGTTGGAGGCACCGGATTAATACGGTGATGAGGTGCCCAGTGATCTGCAGGAGATGATGGCGGAGCTGGAAGGAATGATTTGGCAAACCCCAAGTGTGGGGAAGGTAGAGAGGGTTGAGGATCCTGAAGATCCGGGTGAGAGCTTAGTGGTCATACCATTAGAGATACATATTCCTAAGCCCCTGCCCATTCTTGCTGTTCAATCTGAGGGGAGAGATACCGAGTCGACCCCCAAGTCTAGGCCGCCCCGTAAGAGAACCTGAGCGTCGAGTGTCTCTTGTGAATTAAGGAGAGTGTAAACCCCAAGTGTGGGGATGTTCAAGGGTACTAAATTACTTGGTTTTATGATCCATGTTATAAAAATTCGGACCGGGTAGGTTTAAGTTTTGATGGAAAGACCTAATTGCTAGATGTAAGGGAGGTTCAGTGGTTGGTAATTGTTTGGTGATGACGTGGAGAGCCGGGATACCGCGCACGATGAAGGAGGTACCGATTAGAATCAAGGAGAAGCCTCCTGATAGGTTTATTTGAGTCTCGGGCCAGTGACGGGGTGTAGAGTGTGTGTATTTCTTGGTTTATTTTCGTGTTAGTTTGGTGTTTTTTGGTTTGTGTGTTTTGTTTTGTGTCTATCTTGAAGGGACTAGCTCTTGAGTCGGTGAGGAAAATCATCAAGAACGGAGTTCTAGGTATTTTTACATTGGTTTTTATAGTTGGAACAAGTCTTGAGAGGATTTAGACGGAAAAAATTTGAGGGGTGAAAATTTGGCTAAGTACAAAAAACCCTTATAACTTTCTGTCACCAGAGCCTCCTCGCGGTACGTGAAGCTTTTGCTCCCAGTATTCGCGGTACGCGAAAGACAAAAGTTGGGGCCGACTTAAAAATTTTCTCCTCGCGGTATGCGAGGAGTGCTGCCCTGTGCTTTGCGGGACGCGAGGGATTCCCGGAACCCTCCTTCCTCCTTGGTTTCCCATGGTGTCCCCTTACCTTATCACCTACCACCGACACCACCATCCATCATCATCCATCATCTCACTACCATTATACCCTCCATCATTCACATACCATCCATATCCACTCACTGCCACCACCATGGGAGACCTAAGGACCGTTCTTGATTTACCTTGCTTTTGACACTCGTGTCTATGTGTTTGTCACTTATCGGGTACGTGTCCCTAGTCTATCCAGAGTCTTATTGAGTCAGTAGAGTCTTTTCATTTTACTTTGAGTCTGTACTTTGAGTCGGTTTAATTGTGGTTTTGTTTGAGGTTCATTGTGCAGGTATTGATCGTTACGCCCGTACTCAATCTCCATTCAGGCGGAGTCGATTCTAATCATTATACTCTTGTAAAGGCAACCCAATAGTCGTTTGTGCAGTCGCGACCGAAATGCTATACGGTGCACACGTGGAAGAATGAAGCTGGACCATTCACTGCTACATTACCAGCTAAGTCTTCCCTATTTCCGTTTGTATGTTTAGTTTTTTTTCATTATTTCTCGGTTCACATTGGGGACAATGTTTGTTTCAAGTGTGGGGATGGGAGACTGTGTCTTAGTGGGTCTAGTTGTCTAGGTTGCTTTATAAAAATACAAAAGAATGAAAAATTTTGAAAAAATGTCCTTCGAAAGTATAAGTTTTTGCATAATAAATGGAAAATGATAGTAGAACTGGATCTGCTGTTTAGTTTAAATGAACATAAATAAAAGAAATCACGTATAATTAGTGATATTTTGGTAGATCCAGTCAACTAGTAGAGCTTAAATAGACTGTGAGTGTTGTTTAGGATTAATTAATTGAATTAAATCATGATATCTTGTGGGTACTCACTTAGGGGTGTCGGTAAAACTGAAACTGTTAACATAGGGTGATAGGTACCACGTTAAGCTAAAATTTAGAGGTTTTTAAAATTTTATGGCACACCACTCTCTTTTTATGTGAATAAATCCGAGTTTCGGTGGCGCCTACAATCCATAATTCCATATACTTGAGCTTAATTAACTAGAAATCTAAGTTTAGCCTATGTGTCACACGTCGGGTTCTAGCCTGATTGAAACATCACTGTGTTAGATTCTTAAGTGCTTCATTGATTAGAACTGTAGTCTATGTGTTACCCTTCGGGATAACGACTTAGTTAAAATGCCTCTAGACGAAAGTTTATTGTGTTTTAATTTAATGCTCATTTCATCCATTCATTCATTGACCACCTTAATTTCTAAAACATGTGAATCTTAGTTTGACGTGGTGGGAAATCTATACGGTTTAACCCGGGCCTAAACTTGACCGTGAGACGGGATTAGGTAGAGCTGTAGCTTTTGAGTGTGAGTCCCATAGATTGATTGATATGCTATATAAAAAGGGATTAGAGTACATAATCAGGGGCTTGAAAGTTGGTGGTTGGGTTTAATCGGACAGAAATACCGATTATTGTTTTTTAACGCGTGAGTATATTTGGCTAATTGAATAATTGAGGTTGTTAAAGTTAGATTCCAGTTATGATTCCATTATAGGCTTTTTCGGGGACGAAAAAAGATTACGTGTGGAGATGTTTGATGTAGTGCAAAGCACACATCTTTATTCCTAGTGTTTTAGTATGTTTTATGAAAGTTTTGTGTTCGTTTTACTTGCTTTTGCTTTGTTTTGAGTCAATGTCAGGTTTACAGCGTATGGAAGATAAAGTGATATCATGGATAAACCGAGCACGAGAAGAAGTCTAAAGAAACTAATGAAAAAAATTGGAAATCCAAGTCTCTGCAGTACGCGACGACTCAGCACCATGTTCTCACAGTACACGAGAAACTTCAGAAAGGGGCGACTAATTTGTTCCTCGCGGTACGCGAGGAACCCAGGACAATCTTTCGCGATACGCAAGAAGTCTAAATTTCGCAAAACCCTTGAATTCGATTATTAGAAGATTTGTAATGCCATAATACTTGGAGTTCGAGTTTTAGCAGTCCAGAGAAGGGTTTGAGACGATTTTGGGAGCTTGGGAAGCAATTGAAGTGCAAGATTAGAGCTTTCGGATCCGGGTTCGTTAGAAATAGCTTATTTGGTGTTTGAGTCTCTCTCTTTTGTCTTTGAATTGTTGATTGAAACCATGTTTTATGCTTTTGCTTCTGTCATGGATGTTTTGAGTATGATCCTAGGCTAAACATTGATACTGCCTAGGTCATAAGATGATTACTTTGATAAAGTCTTGATTTTTATCGGTTTTATGGTTATTTTGATGGTTTGATAATTTTATAAACAATCTTAGTTTGATTATTATGATGAATATGCATATTTAGATCTGATTTGCAATTGATTTTAGTTCTGTATGCTATTTGTGAATGTCTTTCAGTTTGAATAGCGTATCTAGATCATAGACTGTGTGTTTGTGGTTGTTTGTATGGTTTGCTAGACGTAGTACCCCATAGGAATTGTGATTGAGAGTTAATTAGATCTGAGTGTTCATCTTATCTCGAGACCCGAAAGGTGAGAAATAATCGATTAGTCTTCATCATTAGGATTCCGAGTGTGAATTGTCTGAGAGGAGGTTCCCCTAGGGTTTCTAGTGACTGTTGCTACTCCGAGTCATAGTTTGTTAATCTGAGATTACCCCGTGCATCCTTGATGTATTGTGGGCAGTGAGACCGAGTGGTGATCTGTCTTTTGGGTACATTATCATTGTTGGAGAGACTGGAAGGCAATCCGACGATCTGGTGAGTTTATTGCATCTGTAGGTTTTCCTTGTTGGTGACACTCTGAGAGTGATTAGGGATCCACTAGGTTGTCTTTAGTTGTTATCCTTAGATACCCAGTTCCATCATTGTTTCCATAATCGGTAGAAGTCTTGGCTTTGCAAGTAGGATTCTGACCTAGGTAGTGTTCTTTTGATTCCCGGGATTTCCCAAGTCCTTGTTTGATAGTTAGAGTCGTTCACTTGGTTTCATTAGTTTAATCAGTAGTGTAGAAAACCCCACAAACCAATCATTCATAGTTCGAATCAGAGTCTAGTTTAGCTATTCAATGTCTCTAGGGTTCGATAATCCGGTTTACCATTAAGCTGTGCTACACTCGATAGGTTCACTTGCCTGTCAGTGCGGTCTAGTTCATTGGTACTCCATTTATTACTTAGGAGTCTAGATTAGCTTTTATTTATTAGTTTTTATAGACCGTCTGGGTGGCATCATCTCATACGACCGGTATGTCAACGAGTTGTTTCTCCTTTGGTTTCTTTTCTGTCACGTGAGCTAAAATAGCATGATATCCCTTCCTTAAGTACCCCGCGATAGAATGCGCAAGATTTCAGGTGCGCGGGCGTACAAGGCAAAATAGGTAAAATAGCTCCCTAAGGTTCACTACTGTCTCCCGCTGACCTCTCCGAGAAATAGAATAAACAATGCAACGATGAATAACACGGTACAAGGGATCCCGAAGGCTCGAAGCCTTGGTCAAACTTGGATCATACATCCCGAATCCAAACTCGTGCAAGAACTGGTCCTTGTCCTCCTCTGTCGAGAACTTGGTGATACCATCGGTGAATATCTCAGTATGAAGCTCCTGCCTCATATACAGGCCCAATAATCTCCTGAACCTAGCAACTGACATCAGTCGACACTCCCCTCCTAGCCTAAACCTAATCGTCTCGGGCTGCTCTAGGTCCGCGCAAGGATAATCGAACTCATAAGTGGAGAAAAACTCCATCACAAGCTCGACATACTGAATCGCGTGAAGTCTAAACAAGCGGCGCCATGGGGCGGTGACGAGATCATTCCACCGGTGCCGCTGACCGATGGCGTCTATAGTGGCGGGCTCTAAACGACGAGCGGCTAAAATCCGGCCTCTGCGTGGCCACAAAACATCCAGACGAGCCTCGTACTCATGCTCGTTCAAGTCAAACTCGAGGTACAGGTGGTCCCTGTAGCCTGCCATCTGCACGACAACAAAATGAAAATCAAAACAGTTATGAAGACGCTAAAATGAAGTTATGAAGTTTCTGACCTAATTATGAAGGGGGCACGGTCGCGCCTGGGAAGGGGCACGACCGCGCCAAGGCCAAAATCCAAGCCCACGGTCGCGCTGTGGCCGACCACGGGCAGTCCCAATCTGGAGACACGGTCGCGCCAAGACATGACACGACCGCGCCTAGGTCAAAAATGAAGCCCACGGCTACGCTAAGGAAACACACGGCCGCGCCTAGCACAAACCCAAGTTGACACGACCGCGCTAGTAGGAGACACGGCCGCGCTCAACCAAAAAATACTTCCTGGAAACTACAAAACCTGAGCATGACCGCACCTGGTCATGAGTACGACCGTGCTCAACCCATTTTAGGGTTTTCGGAGTAAAAATTTTACATTTTTAAGGGGCTTTTAGTACAGCAACATTCCAAGAAGTTAATATTAACGATCCTACGTAATTATATCTAAAATGAAGTTCAAAACAGAAAATAATTAAAACCCTAGAAAATCTGTCATAAAAAATAATGATGATCCTAATCCAAAACATAAAAACGAAAAGATTAGGATTGCGGGGGCGTACCTGAAATCGAAGAAATGAAGATCAACAAGCTAGAGATCAAGGGAATCGCAGTAGGGAATTTTTTTTTTTTTGTGCTTTTAAAAAAACCTTCTGACGTTGGAGCATAAAACTGTTTTATAGGGCTCTCCAAAAGTGAGGCACGACCGTGCCTATGGGAGAGGCACGACCGCGCTGAGAGGAGGGAGGTACGATCGTGCCTAGGCGTGGCACGACCGTGTCTCATGTCCAGCAGACACAGAAACCTGATTTCTTATGAGGCGTATGCCAAACCCGACTGTGATTCTTCCAAATTAAAATTTCTAAAAATTCAGAAGACATACCTGTGACATTCCAAACATTATCCCAAATCCGCTCGATCTAAAACACGTCCTGATAACCTTATCTCAAAAATAAATGGTAAAATCCTAGAAAAATAGAAAATAAAAACTAGGAAAATAATTTGGAAGATAAAATGAACACACATAACTAACAGGTGAAACATAGACATGCTAAGATTATTAACGAGTCATTAGCTAGACTCGTGTCCTTATGCGCGTCAATTTAGGACAATTGATGGGGCAAATCAACAAACGGGTGGCCTATGATTCTTGAATATCTATTCGACCTGTTTGGTTTAGTGCATTTACCACTAGTTAGTGACAACCAAGGGTAAATGCAAAAACAAAGTGACGGGCTGTGCCACCAACACTTGTATTTGCCCGGACCAAACCTGAGGTGCATGATGTAGTGAAGGAGCTGATCATCCCGGTAAGATAGCGTTGGCTTGTCATGCTTTGTGGACCGATGTCGCGCCTTACTAGTCTGTTGGTCCATGAAATGTTTCGCCCTCTCCCGCTGTTTGGATGACTCGTATGACGAATCATGATCATGATCAATCACGGGTCGGCTTTCCTTGGTGCATAATGGAAGATCGGGTGTCACCATAGTCCTTGGTTCGTTGGTGAATCCATCCGTCTGCACATCTTCCTCTTGGTGGGACTCCCCTTTAATTACCACGGTTGACTCTTCAAAAATAATGTTTCCAATTCATCCAAATCACCAACCGGGCCGAATATAGGGTCCTCATAGCGCCTTGCGGGGTAGCCCGGGAACTGATAACAATCTAATGTGTAATGTGGGCCCCCACAAATCTCACACCAAATCTCCTTGTGGTAACCCCATAGATCAAACGAGTACTCGTCACTGTAACTCTCATAGTCGCGATCCATGAAAATCACTGTAAAGAACACTCAAACAAAATGATCACGAGTACCAGATAAAAAATAAAAATAAAATAACATCCGAAGAACTATACACAAAAATAAGACGAAGATGATAAAATAAAGATAAAAAAATAAAAATAAATAAAAATAAAACAAATTTAAATAAGGAAAACTATTTACCAAGATATAGACAAATATGTACTAAATGACTAAATAATAATCCCAATCGTTCTCGCACAAACCGTATCCCCGGCAACGGCGCCAAAAACTTGATGCGTGTAAACTATATATATATTTTTATAAGTATTTTTCACACAATATGAGTTTTAAAAAGGGTTTTCACCAAAGACTAATCACACACACATCGGGCAGTGTACCCGTCGGATAGCAATATAGTAAAGGTAAGAACCGGATATCAATCCGTGGACACAGTGGAATGCAATAATTAACCGGAACTAAGATTCAATCAAGTAAGGGTAAAAGATGTTTTGAAGAGTTTGTTTTAATTAACTATCATGCAAATATATAAACTAAGCTAAAATCACAAGTCAAACAATCAAGGAGAAAATATCACTTCGGTGTCAAATCCATCTAGAATACATTCAATATACTCATAGAAACATGGCAAATACACGATACATAAATTGACTAAATTCTCGTCAAAGATATCTAATCAAATGACCATTTGGAAAGCTAACATGAATTACACAAACCAACCACCTAAAGTCATACAATGAAGCTCACGTGTTTAATAATCATGTCAATGTTTATAAAGATTTAACTAGCTTCCGATTAAGGTACACTAATCCAACAACTAGTTGGAAAGATAATATGAACAACACACTATCCACCTCAAGTTGATTAAATTAGACAACAATATGCATTTCTTCAACATACAATGTTCATATAAAGGTTATATAAATTAGGAGGATGTGTCAACAATTCCTAGATAAACATAATACTAAATATGACACATCATAACAAACACTTTGTCTTTCCAAACATAAGCATAAGGTTACACATACAAATATAATGATTCATAAACAAGACTTTATTCACCATTCCTAGTCAAATGCCATAAACTAGTATAGATACATACACCAATCCATGAATATAAGCATAAACCACAAGTTTTCCAACATAAAATGGCATACACAAATACAAGTCTTGTAAACAACTCAAAATACGTGAATACATAATTTCATCAAAGAATAATCATACGGTTGTCATAACATTAACACAATAATTGCCAATAATCCATGAATGTTGTCAAATGTATCTAAACTTCATCTAAACCAAAGTGAACAAGAGTTTTAGCTCATCATGAGCACCAAAATTACAAATAAGCAGGGAAAAATAGTGAGAAACATGATATCAAAACAAGAATCAAACCACTCCTCCAAGCCTAGATGTTGTTGTTGATGTAAGGTGATCCTCTTGATATTGTATCCTCTCCAAGAAGCTTGAAATATGGCTGGAACAAAGAAAACACGAGAACAGTAGGTTTTTCTCCTGGTTTTCTGAATATCTGAATGAGAATTCAAGTTCTGTTTAAATAGAAAAAGGGAGGCACGACCATGCCAGGAGAGAGGGCACGACCGTGCCTCGTACAAAGGCACGGTCGTGTCTAGGTCTTGGCACGACCGTGTGACAGAGGTTTGACCGATCCGGAGCTTCCATTGGGTACCACTGATCTAGGACGTACGGTTGTTCAGACTCACGAGGTGACACGCGACCGTGGGGGGGCCAAGGCACGGTTGTGCCTTGGATTTTGGCTTGGCGCGGTCGTGCAAGATGTGGGCGCGACCGTGCCTACGGTTTGCGAGCTTCGCACGACCGTGCCTCCATCACAGAAACCCTAAAACTTCACTTTTTTTATCCTGGAATCTTCTTGTTTGTTCACCGAGCTTCACAAAAACCTACAAAACAGGAAATGAAGCAAATAAGTGTCTAAACATTGAATATGACCAAGAATTGATCATTAAATGAGCGAAGTTTTGTGCCAAAAAGATGTGTAAATACTAACACATCAAACAACCCCACACTTGAACATTGCGTGTCCTCAAGCAAGAAATCAAAATGAAACAAAACTTCCAATGACACTATGGATCAAATCGAAAAACCGTAAGCATTAATAAACTTATAAAGGTTTGAAAATATTTTCAAGAAATGAAAAATTAACTAAATGAAACCGAATGAGCCCAATGACGTGACAACCGAATGAGCAAATGAATATGCCTAGGAAATCATTAGCATGCAACTTTATGCTTCTCATAATGTTCACACACACTCGGGAATATATATGATCATACAAGTAATGGAGTATGTATAGAACACTCAAATGCCAAGACAATGAATTATGCATAAATCATAAGCTTGCTAAAAGATCAAATCTCTACCAACTAACATGAAACAAAACACAAATCAAGAGGGCTTTAAATGGGTTGTAACTTGGCAATGGCTAAGGGTAAGGAAGTGGAATTTAAAAGTGGATAAATAGCTAAAAACCCGACGGCTATGCTAACTCAAAAACTAAAACAACTTCTAATATGAAAAATAAACTAATGAATACTTTTGTATAGATAAGAGCTAACAACCGAATTCTTTCCATCTTTGCTCACAAAATTGCTCTAATTGGCTATAATTCACCTAATTTTGGTGATTTTTTTTTTGAAGGAAACTAAGTCAATATGCATCTTTCCTTAGCTAAAAACTTCTCAAGAATTTGAAGATTACAACAAAATAAAATCTATAAAATTAACATTGGCCAACCGGATTTCTAACACGGGCGAAAAATAAAAATAAATGAAAAGGCTAATGAAGGTTTGAATGTGGTGTAATATGGGTAATAAAAGAAAACGACATGATAGGCTCAACGTGGTTAACTAGTGGATGTGTTCGGGTGAGGGAAAATAAAAATAAAAGGCTCACAAAGGAGGGTTTATCCTAATGCCTCGATCATTTTTATGCAATATTTATGTTCATGATTTTGAAATGTATACTAAAACCAAGTTCTAATAAGCATAAAACATCCGGCACACTCAAATCCACAAAAACGAGAGCAAACAATGTCTAAAGCTATCAAGGCTCAAAAATAAACTCACGGAAATGGACAGGAATGGGTGTAAGAAAAATGTTACATACAATTCATTGGTTTAACCCACTAAAACTCATGGTTATCACAAAAAAATTGGGTTTGACTCGATGGAATTTCTATCTCAATTGCTTTCGAAAAATCAAACCTCTATTATTTACTAAAAATTGTGAATGCTAAACGGTTAACTATTATTATATTTTTTTGTTTTTTAATTTTATAAAATTGATTTAGTGTCAATAAAAATTATGAAGGAAGAGTTTGCAAAAATGAAGTGATAAAATGTTCAAAAGGACAAACATCGCGTGAATAAATTCCCACCCTACACTTAGAAACATACATTGCCCTAAATGTATGCAAAAACAATGTAAAGCGAAGAATAAACACCCAACCCACACTTAGAAACATACATTGCCCTCAATGTATGCAAAAACATGCAAAGCAAAATGGAATGCAATGCAATGAAGTGCGAAGGGAGAACTGAAACTTCCCTCATGTCGATCATGGCACACGCAAAAAGCCTACCCACAAAAATGACGTTCCACGAAGTTCCACAATTCCAAGATCTAATCAAGACTAACAACATCAAACACAGATCAGTAACATCAAGCCAAAATATCAACAGAAATGTAAAGACAAATATATATAACAGTACATGGAAACAAAAGTACAACAAAAGAACAACATAAACGCCGAAGCGTGATACAAGAGTTTGTACAACATACAATAAAGTACAACTCACAAAAATGATACCAAAAGGCAATGGGAGGTACTACTCCCACTGCATGCCCTCGAGGTCCATGCCGGCGGCTCCGCCTCCCTCGCCCTCTGCTGCTGGTGGTGATGGTGGTGGTGACTGATGGTGCGGTGGAGAAGGTGGTGGCTGATGATGCGGTGATGGTGGTGGCTGCTGCGGCGGTGATGGTGGTGGCTGATGGGGCTGCTGCTCCGGCTGCAAAAAGAATGGGAGGGGAACCACGTATGGTGCCCCGCCAGCAGCAGCGGCGGCGCATTGGACCTCATACTACCAGGTCCAATAACGCAAGAACAGGTCCTGTGGAATAACAACCGCAGGCGGTGGTGGCGGCTGAGGCGGCTGGTCGGGCTGCTGATGCTCGTGCCCCTGCTCCTGTTGAGCGGCGTGTGCCTGATGGGCGGCGGCGACGGCCTCAACCTCTACCTGCACAAGATCTGGATCGGGACCCGGACGGTCTGGATCCCACGTCCGTCCCCATCTATCTACCAATATGATCCCTCCTGCGCCACGACGAGCAACGTGAATGTTTCGCAGTGTCTGCACGGTCATCATGACGGTCTCTACCACAAGGATCAGGTCCCCTATCTGGTCATCAGTCAGCAACTGAAAGTACCTCGCCAGCTTGGTCACGAAGTGACCTCCACAAATGGCGCTGCTAACATCACGCCCAGAGCTGTTCACCAAGTACCCCGCGATAGAATGCGCAAGATTTCAGGTGCGCGGGCGTACAAGGCAAAATGTAGGTCCCTCAGGTGTGGCGGATCGTCACATGCAAGTGGGTCTACTAGTCGGACCGGGTGCGGAATGCCCGTGATTAGGCGGAGAGTCTAGCTAAACAATGTAAACCGACAAGAGAAAACACTTTAAACGTTCTTTGTATTATAAACACTTGAAGGTTACAGAGAAAAGCACTGAGATTACAATCTGTGTATTTCCTATAATGTCTGCGTACTTAACTTCTATCAACCTATCCTATTTATACAGGACCTGATGCCTGCGCACTTAGCAAGTGCGTAGGGCAAAATGCTCTTGCGTACTTGCTAAGTACGCAGGAGCTTTCTCCTGCGCACATGTAAGTGCACAAAACACTTAGAAAGAAATGCAACATTCAATATGTAAAAGTAAATACAACTCGATAAACTAATACATAAAGACTCTTACATACAAAGACAATTACAGACATGAAAATACAAACTAAGACTCTATCCAGAGTGTTGTCATATTCAACAAACTCCCCCTTGACAACAGCTCGGGATCTTCATCGTCTTCAGTCTTCAATCTTCAGTCTTCACAGCTTCAGTCTTCAGCTTCCATCTTCTTCTTGTAATCAAGGCAGAACTTAATCACCTTGTCGTATTTAGAAGCAAGGAGCTTTGTCCACTCATCCGTGTAGACGCAGTAGCGTTCTGCTAGTACCTCAAGATCTTTCACAGAAAAGTTGATGAAGCAGACTTCATCAAAAATTCTGATCAGTTCCTTTGGCACCATGTTCCCGCTCTCTGAACGTCCTTTACCAATGATCACAGCCTCGCCCATTTTTGGATCTACGTACCAGTACCACATGTCACCAAGAATATCCTGAGATAACTTGCTCAGGGGAATCTTAGTTTCACATCGCACTGGCTTGTATACCAATTTCTTTAAGTGCTTCTAAGTCACAGGATGTAAAGCGTGCTTATCCTTGACTCTCTTGGGCACCTGAGGCTTGAACATTTCAAAGTTCCCAGATCTTGCTTCACGCTGCAGAACCACCCACAAACCCATCGCCACTGCGTGATTGGAATGACCCAGCAGCTCTCGGTTTGCTAGGTTCACCAGGTCGTATTTGGGCAAGGAGCTGAACGCTTCACTGGTGGTTTTCAAGTATTGAACCCCGCCAGATCTTTTGATGGCGAACAGCTGCTTGTCCTCCCCGAACCTTACAGCCAAGATCATCCCTGTTTCTCCGTGCTTGTCTATGATAGACGTCTTTTGCCACACCGGAGCTGGACCCTTTGAACTAGTAGAAGGCATATCTGTCTCTTTTGGTGCCTCTGGGTCCACAGGTGCAGGGTCGACTGGGGAGGCTTCAGTCGAGGCTTCCTCACTACTAGCTTGCTCGACTGAACCTGTATCGAGCTGAGCTTCGAATGATGGAAACTCAAAGATCTCTTCATCTTCTAACTCGTATTCTCCTTCCCCGTCACTCTTGGGAATCTCTATCACCACGTCTTCATCATCATCATTCCATTCATCACCAGAGTCGATCTCTCCATCTTCCAGATTAAGGAGAGTATCGATCTGTGCTTCCTTGCAATAGTCAGGCTCAAGATAAAGGATCTCATCATCAAATAAGTCCTTGTGCACATCGGCTGCTGACTTCCCTTTATCACCACCACCACCACCACCAGAGGTATCACCACCCCTTGCTGAGTAGACTCCCCCTCAGCCATTGTAATAGCAGAGATGGGCACAATTGCCAAAGCTTGGTGCTCACCTCCACTAGGACTGGCTTCAGGATCCTTGTCTTTATCATCATCCGTAGTCAAGTAGACTGGATGACAAGGCTCAGCACCAGTGGATTTCTTTTCTTTCTCTTTCTCTTTCTCCTTCTCCCCCTGAGCATCAAGCTTCTTGGTCAGTTCTGCAACTAATTTGACCATCGCTTCGTGCTCTTTTCTTTGTAAATCCAGCCTTAGCTTAAGTGACGTTCTGTGGCCTAGAATCATTTCATTTGTCTTCATTAACAGCTCATTCTGTGCCATTACGTTCTTCAGTCGCTCATTAGTCCCCGTTCTCTGGCTATGTAGAATCCTAACTTCATCGGCCAGTGAATTAATTTGTGCTTGTTGAGCATCAGATTCCTCCTTTGACTTCTGAATAGTCTTCAGCAGTCCAGCAACTTGGGTTTCTAGCACATCGATCCTTGCCTCATTCGGATCAGGATGCCTAGACGATGACGCTTCGACATTATGGATAGGGGAGGAGAAGATGGTACCAAAGTCAAACCCTTGTGAGAAATCTTCATAAGTGAAGGGTTGACTTGGAGGATCAATGGTGGGTGTTGGGATTTGGGATGAGATGATGGGAGTGGGTGTTATGGTAGGGGTGATGGTGACAGACTCCGTGACAATTGGAGTAGTCACCGCCACTTGGACTGATGTTGTAGGGAGGGTCACCGTCACAGGAACCTCCTCTGTGACTGTCGTGACTACCATGTCAGCTTGAACTTGTGGTCTTCTCCTTTTACGGTACAATTGCTGTGCTGGTGGGTAGAGGCTGAATCTGTACTGGCAGCTTGAACTTGTACTTGCTGCTGATGCGGGGCCTCTACCACAATGGGGATAGCAACCTCTTGCCTATCTCCCATGTTCTTATGAACACTTTCTCTTTGTTGTCTTTGTAGAGCAGCGTCAGAGTCAAATGTTGGCTCAAATTCGCTGCTCGAACTCTGTCGCTTTCTTTTGGAGGACGACTCAGGTAGGGTTACCTGTGCCGATCTCTTGGGGTGTGCCTGTGATGGTGCGTCATCGAAATCAGAAGAATCTGATTATGTTGCTTCTGAATCGGATTCCTCAGCACCACCATCACCGCCTTCGTCGTCTCCATCCTCAGACAAACCATCATCACTATCATTCTCCTCATCGTGTTGTTTCTGCTGTTCATCGGAATGTTCACTCAGTTCAGGTTCCGAGTCGTGGTTGTACCATCTCCAGTCCAAAGGTGCCACATATGCTTCTTTTAGAAGGTGGCCAAAGAGTTCTGTGTGCACAGGGCTAGGTTCTACACTGCCTGGCTTCAGGAATTGAGAAAATACTCTTTTGTCCACCCACTTGACTTACAGTCTCTCCCCTATAGCAGGAAGGTTTGGCAACGCGTCATCAATCAAGAGTTGCACAAACCTAGGGTACAATAAGAATCTAAACTTCTCCGCTGTGTTGATCTGGTTATTGATTGCTTTGAAGATGTAGCGCGAGAAGTTGTAGCCCCTATTAAGAGACAAGCCCACCATGGCTGCTGCAAGGTCATGACCCATGGCATCTTTACCAGCTTTCCTTGACGAGATGCACACGATCATGACGTGGGCGAAATACCGCCATTGGTCTAACACCCACATCTTTTTGTATGAAGCATAGTCTCTCGCTCCGACGTATCCGATTCTTTGTCTCCAACAGCCATCCACAAAGTAGTCTGGATAGGCTGTCGGGTCGGTTGCGAGGTCTCTGAACTGCAAGACCCTTCTTATAGTATCTTTAGAGAAAGAAATAGCCTGACATGCAACGGTAGCCCTAATGACATTGGGGGATACCGTGTAGTCATGCTCCGCCATCTCCCAGAATTGTTCCAAGTAAGGTCTTGACATGGTCGGGTCAGCTGAGATAGCATAGCTGACTCTTGAGCGGTTCAAGAAGTCAACTATCTCCCTATATTGTAATGCTGCACCTTTCCATTCGGGTTGAGTGTTCGCTAACAGGTTGAATTCGTTAGTAAACGCTCGAGCCATAATCTGCAAAAACACACAGAAAGCACAATCAGAACAACACGTATCATTGGAAATGAACACACATGACACGGTATAGTAGTTACTCTTTGAACAGAAATTTCAGACTTAGAAAATTTCCCAAGTGTTGGTGCTGCGCACTTAGCAAGTGCACAGCTTTTTCTTCTTGCGTACTTAACAAGTACGCAAGAACTAGCTCTTGCGTACTTGCTAAGTGCGCAAGAACAGCACTTAAGAAAAATTCCAGAAAGTTTAGAATTTGATTGATCGTTCAAAAAGCGGGTCGAATAGGTCACCACTAGGTCGGAATCACTGATTCTAACCTATGGGACCAGTATCAACACCATAATCTACCTAACCAAGGCCAAATTTTGACCTAAAACGGCCCTCGACCCACTGCCGATTAAACTTCAACCGACGGATCAAATCAAGGACCAAACGGGATGATTAAGAGTCGATTAGGTTTTCTAATCCGGATTAGTGATAAGAAATTACCCAAACAATCCCCAATTTTACCCAAAAATTCAAGAATAACCCTAAATTTTTTTAAGTCTACAATCGGTCCAAAAGTCACGAAATTACAGATGGATTTAGCCTAGAATCTCACAAAATCGATGAAATGAGATGATGAAACAATAGACGGGACGAAAAGATGGTTTAGGAACACTTTGATTTTGAGTGAAATTTGCAGAGGGAAAAATTCGGCTTGAATGCGATGAAACTGAGAAAAATTTCTAAGTGTCCCTTATATACCCAGCCACAATCAGTCGTGCGTACTTGTTAAGTGCGCACGAGTTAACTCTTGCGCATTTATAAGTGCGCAAGTTTTACTCTTGCGCATTTACAAGTGCGCAAGCTTTACTTCGTGCGAACTTGACAAGTACGCACAACGATTAAGTATGCAAAATTTCAACTCAGAATTTATGAAGTTTTTCAAATCAACTAACGAACAAGATAAAAATATTCAATCAGTAGGTTTCAGATACAATTCAGGAAGGTTAAACACAAATATTTTTGGCTTTTCTGAATAAAGTTGAACTATGCATAAACTTAAAATATTTTTGATCTTTTCTCATTGAAATATACAAGTATTCACACAAACTATTTTTGATCAAAGACACGAGCAGAGGATCATATCAGACTATCTTTTAGCAAAAACGATACAAAATAAACATCAAAGAATATGTGATCATGTCATGGATTACTCTTTATTCGTACGTAATAAGCACATAAACAAGTAATTCAAGTTGACAATATTATAAGATTTGAAACTATAAGCATCTTTGTATCACATTCTTGTGTATTAAGGTATTTTTATAAGATATACAACGTGTACCCCACTGATATGCTATACTAATGTAAACTGCATTATCTCAAGGCATCTTAGATTTTCCCAATGATTTTCTAAATTTTCATAATGAAGTTACATCTATTAGCACAGGAAAAATCAAGGAGAATCCATAAGGATTATCAGGAATCATAAGATTTAGAATCGAGTGATTCATTTGTCTTGGTTTCATTTGATTTTCTTCATTGAATATCGGTATGATGATTCAGGATAATATATATGGTGTTTGAGTTTTAGGGTAAGGGGATCCAACTTTTATCTGGATTTGATTTCAATGAATCAGGAGTGATTCAAGGGTGAATACATGCTCAACGGTTAATGTAGAGACATGTCTTGATTCAATCTCTCATTGCATACTTGTGAGTATGGGCAGTGAGATGAACCGCATTAATTGTGCTAACGACATAACCCGAAACTGACCTCAAAAGAAAATTATTGCCAAAATCTAACATCCTATATCTGATAATGATCTTTTCTATTCTTTTACGCACACACACTTGCAAACATGGGTTCAAATCACAGTTGTAATTTAGATTTAGTTTCCACACTACTAGTGATTCAAAGACGCATACAGCCTACTGACAATTTAAATTACTCGTAAATAAGCAGATTAAAAACATAATAAGTTAAACAGTTAAGTAAACATGACGCAATCATTTCCCATATGAGTAGTCTATGACGTTTAGATCATTACTGATGTACTATCATTTCCTCTTTTCTTAAGTTAACTTTGAAATTTTCTCCATTTTCTAATTTTGTTTTTGTTTTTGTAAAATATTTTGAAACTTAAAAGAACTATACAGAAAATTTAAAAGAAATAAAGTTTAACTTCCATGAATTGAATTGAATTAAGAAAAATTAATTTTCACTCAGGATTGAACATTCCTATCAAGTTGACAAGATGCTCAAAACGGGATCGATCAAATGCCTTTGTGAAAAGGTCAGCAAGATTGTCATCCGTGTGAACTTTTACAAGTTCAATTAAATGCTTTTCAGCATAATCACGGATGAAATGATGGCGAATCTCTATATGTTTAGTTTTGGAATGTTTCACCGGGTTATTTGTGATGGACATTGTGGCATTGCTGTCAATGAATAGAGGAGTTCCAGTGAAGTTTAAGCCGTAGTCTCTCAACTGCTGCTGAATCCACAGTATCTGAGAACAACCGCTCGCTGCAGCAATGTATTCTGCTTCACAAGTTGAGACAGAAACCGTTGACTGCTTCTTACACTGCCAGGAGACCAGTCTGTCTCCTAAGAATTGACATCCACCAGAAGTTGACTTTCTGTCAAGGTTACAACCGCCATAATCTGAATCAGTGTAGGCTTTGAAGTCAAATGACTGCTGCTTAGAGTACCAAAGACCTAATCGGGGTTTCCCTTTCAGGTATCTGAAAATTCTCTTCACGGCTATCATATGTGACTCCTTCGGTTGAGACTGAAACCTTGAGCACAAGCACACAGCAAACATAATATCGGGTCTTGAAGCTGTGAGATACATAAGTGATGCGCTCATCCCACGGTACAATCTGCTATCTACATCCTTTCCATCTTTGTCAGGATGCAGACCATGATTGACTGGGATAGGTGTGCCATAAATACTGCTATCATTCATCTTGTATTTTGACAAGATGTCCTGCACATACTTAGTTTGATGTAGATAAATGCCATCCTCTCTTTGACTGACTTGCAGACCCAGGAAGAATGACAATTCACCCATATTACTCATTTCAAATTTGGACTTCATCACCTGCTCGAATTCCCTACACATCCTTCATTGGTAGATCCAAAGATAATGTCGTCGACGTATACTTGTACAAGAAGAATGTCACCTCCTGCTTTCCTAATGAAGAGGGTCGAGTCAATCTGTCCACGGTCGAAACCATTAGACAATAAATGCTTAGATAATGTCTCATACCATGCACGCGGTGCTTGATGAAGACCATAAAGTGCTTTGTCGAGCTTATACACTTTATTAATATTATGCGGATCTTCAAAACCGGGAGGTTGAGTGACATAGACCTCTTCATGTACTTTACCATAAAGGAAAGCACTCTTCACATCAAGTTGATAGACCTTGAAGCCGACATATGTGGCATAAGCCAAGAACAGTCGATTGGCCTCAATTCTAGCAACTGGGGCATATACTTCTGTGTAATCCAAGCCCTCTTGTTGATAAAAACCCTAAACAACCAATCTTGCTTTGTTCTTCACAACAACATGACGATCATCCGTCTTGCATTTGAACACCCATCTGGTTCCAATTGGTTGAAAACCCTTTGGCAAGTCAACCAAATCCCACACGTGCAACTTTTGGAATTGAGACAGTTCATCTTGCATCGCCTCAATCCAACAGTTGTCAGTGAGAGCCTCCTTCACATTCTTCGGCTCTAACTGGGACACGAATGCCGCATGCAGACATGTTTCCATGACACCAGTGTTAAATATCTCTGTGTAAAGACTGGTGTTCTCAGTGATGGTTCGATAACGAGCCTGAACACCGGCATAAGGATCACCAATAATGTTGTCGATTGGATGATTCCTATGCACTCTCATCTCCGGTACAATTGGTTCCTGAATTTCTGGATCTAAATTCATGCTTAACTCCCCCATTTCCTGTGTTCCAGAGGAAGAAGATTCAATGTTAATTGGATCAGCTGGAGCTTCATTTCCTACAGTTGTGTTAGGATTGGCTTGAGCGTCATCTCCAACAACAAGAACATCTTCACTGTCATCACTGTCATGAGTTCCAGATGCAGATGCAGCATTGGAATCAGGAGTTATAATTGGTACAGTAGCACGAGTAGAGAAGCTGGAGTCATCACCGCCACCCAATAATTCATAAACATTTGCGGCGTCAACTGCAGATAGATCAGGAAGATTGAATGACTTGAATAGCGCATCATAATCAAAACCCCAAGCTGGACCTGTTGGTTCGGGTGGAATGTTGTGTTTACTACAATCCACTTCAAACCATTCCTCGACAGTACAAGTTCCTATGTTGTACACTCTCTTGCAAGGCGAGTTGGCAACGTATCCTAAGAAGATGCCTTCCACCGCTTTAGCATGAAACTTAGACTGGCGGTCTTTGTACTGTAGCAACAAGGAACAAGGACTACCGAAAGGAACTAGGTAATCAAGATTGGGAAGTCGATTGTTGATCAACTCGTAACAAGTCTTGTTGTGCCTCTTCACAACCAGAACTCTGTTTAAGACGTGACAAGCTGTATTAACGGCTTCTGCCCAGAAAGTGACAGGAAGCTTTGCATCCAACAGCATAGTCCTTGCAGTCTCAATCAGTGTTCTATTCTTTCGTTCAGCAACTCCATTCTGCTGAGGCGTGTACGGCACGCTGAATTCGTGATGGATCCCTTTCTTGAGACAAAAAAGCTCCATCAAATTATTCTTGAACTCGGTTCCGTTGCCTCTCCTAATTCTTCTAACTTTCAGCTTGCAAAGAGATTCTAAGCTCAGGATCAAATATTGAAGAATATTAGCAGTCTCGTCTTTAGTACCTAAGAAATGCATCTAAGAAAAATGTGAGAAATCATCAGTTACTACTAGACAGAACGACTTACCTCCAATACTCCTGATACTTATGGGGCCAAACAGATCCATGTGTAATAGCTCCAAAGGGGTATCAATAGAGTTTTGGAGCTTGGGCTTGTGAGACTTCCGTTGCTGTTTGCCCTTTTTACAAGGCATACAGTCATCTGCAACAGTAAACCTCAGCTTAGGAACCCTGGTTACCAAACCGTTTCGGACAAGATGATTCATTTTACGATACGAAATATGTCCGAGTTTCCTATGCCACAAGATGGAGTCGAGCTCTGTCGCTTTAGAAAGCAAACAGGTAGGAACTGATGAGGTGGTTGTTGCCACGCTCATATCGATCTGATAGGCGTCGTTTGTTCTTGGCGCTCTCATCAGGATCCAATCTTCTGGAACTTCAAAACCAGGTTTGAGAATCAGGCATTCTGACTTGTCAAACATCACCGAGTACTCCTTATCACACATTTGGGAGACACTCAACAGGTTATGCTTCAGCTGCTCGCAGAAGTTGACATTGTCAAAGCTGACACAACCGTTCGAGACCACGCCTTGACACGTGATGCTGCCGCCTTTTTCTCCCGCAAAGGCCACATAGCAGCCTCTGAATGGTTTAACATCTTAAAGAAGGGCCATGTTTCCTGTCATGTGCCTGGAACATCCACTATCTACATACCAGCGGTTAGAGATAGTACCCTTCGGACGTCCCTGCACGAGTCACAAAAGAATTAGTTAGATTTGGAGACCCAAGCCATTGTGGTCTTGGGTCGTCTATCCTTTTCAAAATAAACTACTTCCTTTAACTCACAGTCATGATGACTGTTCAAAATTGATGAATCTTTGAAAGAATTAGAATTGGGAGATTGAGAATTTTTGGATTTTGCAGTCCAGGATCTCTTCTGTTTCTTAACCGGAACATGAGACTTTGATTCAACAACAGCAGGTGAACTTGTGAAAGCTTCACCTGATTGAACTGAAGTCAGCTGTTCCAGCTTTCTCAACCTCTTGTTTCTTCTTCTTCTCTGTGGCTTTGAGAGTCTTGCCACAGGTTTTCTCACCAGTGCGTGTACTACCAGATGTAGATACACGAGGTACAGCATGTTGCGTTACCTTTCTTGTAACAGATGGTTTAGCTTCAGACTTTATCTTAGGCTTTACCATCGGTTTGACTGGTGGTTTCACCACATTTTGTTTTGGATTTTGGGAGCTTTCACTGATGGCTACCTGGGGATAACAGCTGGTTGTGGAACAGCATACCGTTTCCCTTGGTTCTTAGAAGGACAGTTCACAATAATGTGACCAACCAAGCCACAGTGAAAACAGTTCCTCTTGTCTACATAAGTTCTCTTGTAAGGCTCATTAGATCTGGCCTTAGATAACTCATCATTATGAGAAGGAGGAGTTGGTTTATGAACATTAGTCTGAGCCTTTACAGTTTGGTTTTTGGGGGTATAGTATTTTTCCAAATTTTCTTTATACCCAAGCCCATAGTGAGCTGAAAAAGCCTCTTTCTTTGCTTGGTTAAGACTTTTATAACCCCCATAAAGCATTACTTTTAGATTATCATTTGTTTCAATGATATCGGGTTCAGTTAAAATGCAATTATCACCATTAGTGATAACGTTTTTCTTTACCTGTTGTTCAGTCAACAACTCCTCAGATACTACTCCTTCAGGGTAAGCGTTAACTGACCCGTCTTCAGAAGCAGTAACAAACTCCTCGCTAGATGTGGAGTTAGCCTTACATGAGGATTCATCCTTTTTAGGGGAATCATCCTTATCAGAGGACTCATCTAGACAAGTGAGATCAATGTCTATCAAGCTATTGACAAACTTCCCGCTCACTGGTGGAGGAGTGGCATTAGTACCCAAACCTAACCCATTCAGTTGTCTCACCACAGACTCGTAGTGTTCCACCACAGAGCGAGTGTTTTTCAACTTCTCATTAGTGCATTTTAACTGCAAGATCTCATTTTGCAGTTTGTTGATTTCATTGTTCCGTTTTTCTAACCCCCTGTATGCAACATCTAAGTGAAGCTGTTGATCACTTATTTTTAAGGAATATTCAGATTTTTCCTTTTTTAACGTTTCAATAGAATCTTTAAAACGTTTTTCAATTTCTTTATAGTTTAGAGCTGCCAAACTTAGGGGTTCGATTTTGTCTTGGAGCCTAGAATTTTCCAGTTTTAGCCCTTGACATTTAGAACATGAAATAACAGAGAAAGGGTTAGAATCTACCTCAGATGATCAACTTGTTGCTTCTCCAATGGCCATGAGAGCAACAGCAATGGTTGAATCCTCTTCATCAGCTACAGGTGCTTCCATTTCTTCAGCTTCCTTCACCTCCTCTGTAGCAGCAGATGTAGATTCTTCTAGGTCAGCCTTATAAGCTTCCCTTTTCTCTACTTCCATCATCTCCATGATCTCATCCATGAGACCAACCTGGGTTTGAGCGATGATGGCATCTTCAAGATGAACGCCCCAATCAAAGTTGTCGTCCTGTTGGGCTACCAGTGCATTGGATGTTCCACTTTGGCTTTGATTGTGGTGGTTTGGATTGTTTTGGCCATGGCTGTTTCCTTGGCTGGGTCAGGTGAAACCAGAGGTAGGTGCTCTGTCTTTCTGACACTCACGAGCAAAGTGTCCATAGTTCAGACACTTGTAGCATTTGGCCTTAGATTTGTCAAACCCAACCTTGGCATTAGGATGCCCGCCAATAAACTTTCTTCCTGTTCTGTTCAGGAAACGCTTGGCTCTCCTCAAAAGCATGGCCATATTCCATTAAATATCCATGTCCTCCATGTCATCAGGATCCACTTGATTAAAATCATCTTCAATTGTCTCTGGATCAGTAAGCTTGCCACCTATGAAATTTTCATATGCAAGCATACAAGACAGGAATAATGCTACATGATCTTCAGCTATTCTGGCTATAGCTGAGTTATTAGCTGAAGACGTAGCAGGAGGATTTCTTGAGGTATTTTGATGATGAGACCCCAACCCTGATCCTGAAGCATAGCAAGCATGACCACCACACCCAGTTGAGTGGTCTTCTTCAGTAGGATTTCCAGTGAAGAGGGCAATTCCAGAGCCCGATGACTTGGATGTAGAAGTCGTCCCATGATACATAGAAGGGTCTTGTATCTCGGGTCTTCCAGAGCTCTCCTTTCTTCTTAGGTTCATGTCATGAGCTTGAACCTTTCCTATTGCCTCCTCAACTGTCAATTCATAGAATTTAGGATTTTCCCTCATCAGGGTTGTGTACATCTCAAATTTGGGTGGTAAAGCATCCAAAAACTTTTCCACCATCTCTTCATCTGGATACTTGAGTTCAAAAGCCTTCAACTCAGTCTGTAAATGATAGAATCTAGAGATGAGGTCATCTAAAGATTCGTTCTCTAAAAATCTGAAGCACTCATACTACTTCCTAAGAAGATCCCTCTTACTCTTCTTGATGTCACTATTTCCTTCGAATCTCGGAAACTGTGGAACAATTCCCGAGTTAATGCCATAGTGATCGAAAAAAGTGCCTTCTTTTCACGATCATAAGCTTTCTTTTCTTCGTCAGAAAGCTTAGAGATAGGTTTGTTTCATCAAGATAGATGTGTGTGGGATGCTTATATCCCTCAAGAATTGGTATCCATAGTGATGAGTCGGTATACGAAATGTAGTGCTCAAAACGTGCTTTCCAATTGGAATAATCGTTCACGTTCAGCAACTTTGGTGGTTTCTGTGGTGTACCGATCTCATTATCATAATTCAACAGGTTTCCAAGATTCTGAAGATTCGACATAGTGAACACTTAGTCAAATTTCAGAAAAGTCAGACACAATTGCGCACTTGGTTTTGGTCTTGCGCACTTGAGAAATAGTCTTGCGTATTTAGATTTCCTCTTTCGTACTTGTAAGTATGCAGGAGTAACTGTAAGTACGCAGGATATAACTTAAGTTCGCACAAGTTCAGTCTTGCGCACTTATAAGTACGCAGGGGATAAGTCTTGCGTATTTAGTAAATACGCACAAAACTGTACTTTTTGCCAGAAATGGTAAGTACGCAGGATACCTTTTCAGCAACTTTCACCAAACTTTTCCGATCACCTGAAACTCGCCGAAGATGGTAAAAATTCGTCTGATGATCAATGCAAATGAGCTAAAGGGTCAGAAACTTGTTTCTAACCAACCTTTGATGCTCAAAACACTCAAATACACAACAAAAATCAGTTTTTGAGTGATTTTTGTTTCTAAAATAGTGCTCAAGAGCTACCCCTATTTTATCACAAATATTAACAGAAATACCTCTTTTTGCTTGTAAAAACTCTCCAAACTCACTCACAACACTCGAAATCAGGAGCAATAGCTCTGATACCACTTGTAGGTCCCTCGGGTGTGGCGGATCGTCACATGCAAGTGGGTCTACTAGTCGGACCGGGTGCGGAAGGCCCGTGACTAGGCGGAGAGTCTAGCTAAACAAAGTAAACCGACAAGAGAAAACACTTTAAACGTTCTTTGTATTATAAACACTTGAAGGTTACAGAGAAAAGCACTGAGATTACAATCTGCGTATTTGCTATAATGTCTGTGTACTTAACTTCCGTCAACCTATCCTATTTATACAGGACCTGATGCCTGTGCACTTAGCAAGTGCGCAGGGAAAAATACTCTTGCGTACTTAACAAGTACGCAAAGGTATTCTTGCGTACTTGCTAAGTACGCAGGAGCTTTCTCCTGCGCACATGTAAGAGCGCAAAACACTTAGAAAGAAATGCAACATTCAATATGTAAAAGTAAATACAACTCGATAAACTAATACATAAAGACTCTTACATACAAAGACAATTACAGACATGAAAATACAAACTAAGACTCTATCCAGAGTGTTGTCACAGGAAAGTGCTTCAACACAAAATAGGTAAAACAGCTCCCTAAGGTTCACTACTGTCCCCCCCTGACCTCTCCCAGAAATAGAATAAACAATGCAATGATGAAGAACATGGTGCAAGGGATCCCGAAGGCTTGAAGCCTTGGTCAAACTCGGATTATACATCCCGAATCCAAACTCGTGCCAGAACTGGTCCTTGTCCTCCTCTGTCGGGACCTCGGTGATACCATCGGTGAATATCTCAGTATGAAGCTCCTGCCTCATATACAGGCCCAATAATCTCCCGAACCTAGCAACTGACATCACTCGCCACTCCCCTCCTAGCCTAAACCTAATCGTCTCGGGCTGCTCTAGGTCCGCGCAAGGATAATCGAACTCATAAGTGGAGAAAAACTCCATCACAAGCTCGACATACTGAATCGCGTGAAGTCTAAACAAGCGGCGCCACGGGGCGGTGACGAGATCGTTCCACCGGTCCCGCTGACCGATGGCGTCTATAGCGGCCGGCTCTAAACGACGAGCGGCTAAAATCCGGCCTCTGCGTGGCCACAAAACATCCAGATGAGCCTCGTACTCATGCTCGTTCAAGTCAAACTCGAGGTACGGGTGGTCCCTGTTGCCCGCCATCTGCACGACAACAAAATTAAAATCAATACAGTTATGAAGACGCTAAACTGAAGTTATGAAGTTTCTGACCTAATTATGAAGGGGGTGCGGTCGCGCCTGGGAAGGGGCACGACCGCGCCAAGGCCAAAATCCAAGCCCACGGTCGCGTTGTGGCCGACCACGGGCAGTCCCAATCTGAAGACACAGTCGCGCCAAGACATGACACGACCGCGCCTAGGTCAAAAATGAAGCCCACTGCCGCGCTAAGGAAACACACGGCCGCGCCTAGCACAAACCCAAGTTGACACGACCGCGCTAGTAGGAGACACGGACGCACTCAACCAAAAACTACTTCCTGGAAACTACAAAAGCCGAGCACGACCGCGCCTGGTCATGAGCGCGACCGTGCTAAACCCATTTTAGGGTTTTCGGAGTAAAAAATTTACATTTTTAAGGGGCTTTTAGTACAGCAACATTACAAGAAGTTAATACTAACGATCCTACGTAATTATATCTAAAATGAAGTTCAAAACAGAAAATAATTAAAACCCTAGAAATTCAGTCATGAAAAATAATGATGATCCTAATCCTAAACATAAAAATGAAAAGATTAGGATTGCGGGGGCGTACCTGAAATCGAAGAAATGGAGATCAACAAGCTAGAGATCAAGGGAATCGCAGTAGGGAAATTTTTTTTTTTTTGTGCTTTTAAAAAAAACTTCTGACGTTGGAGCGTAAAAGTGTTTTATAGGGCTCTCCAAAAGTGAGGCACGACCGTGCCAATGGGAGAGGCACGACCGCGCTGAGAGGAGGGAGGTACGACCGTGCTTAGGCGTGGCACGACCGTGTCTCATGCCTAGCAGACACATAAACCTGATTTCTTATGAGGCGTATGCCAAACCCGACTGCGATTCTTCCAAATTAAAATTTCTAAAAATTCATAAAACATACCTGTGACATTCCAAACATTATCCCAAATCTGCTCGATCCAAAACACGTCCTGATAACCTTATCTCAAAAATAAATGGTAAAATCCTAGAAAAATAGAAAATAGAAACTAGGAAAATAATTTGGAAGATAAAATGAAAACACATAACTAACAGGTGAAACATAGACATGCTAAGATTATTAACGAGTCATTAGCTAGACTCGTGTCCTTATGCGCGTCAATTTAGGACAATTGATGGGGCAAATCAACAAACGGGTGGCCTATGATTCTTGAATATCTATTCGACCTGTTTGGTTTAGTGCATTTACCACTAGTTAGTGACAACCAAGGGTAAATGCAAAAACAAAGTGACGGGCTGTGCCACCAACACTTGTATTTGCCCGGACCAAACCTGAGGTGCATGATGTAGTGAAGGAGGCGATCATCCCGGTAAGATAGCGTTGGCTTGTCATGCTTTGTGGACCGATGTCGCGCCTTACTAGTCTGTTGGTCCATGAAATTTCTGGCCCTCTCTCGTTGTTTGGATGACTCGTATGACAAATCATGATCATGATCAATCACGGGCCGGCTTTCCTTGGTGCATAACGGAAGATCGGGTGTCACCATAGTCCTTGGTTCGTTGGTGAATCCATCCGTCTACACATCTTCCTCTTGGTGCGACTCCCCTTTAATTACCCCGGTTGACTCTTCAAAAAATAATGTTTCCAATTCATCCAAATCACCAACCGGGCCGAATATAGGGTCCTCATAGCGCTTTGCGGGGTAGCCCGGGAACTGATAACAATCTAATGTGTAATGTGGGCCCCCACAAATCTCACACCAAATCTACTTATGGTAACCCCATAGATCAAACGAGTACTCGTCACTGTAACTCCCATAGTTGCGATCCATGAAAATCACTATAAAGAACCCTCAAATAAAATGATCACGAGTACCAGATAAAAAATAAAAATAACATAACATCCGAAGAACTATACACAAAAATAAGACGAAGATGATAAAATAAAGATAAAAAAATAAAAATAAAACAAATTTAAATAAGGATAACTATTTACCAAGATATAGACAAATATGTACTAAATGTCTAAATAATAATCCCAATCGTTCTCGCACAAACCGTATCCCCGGCAACGGCGCTAAAAACTTGATGCGTGTAAACTATATATATATATATATATATGTATATATATGTATATATATATATATATATATATATTTATAAATATTTTTCACACAATATGAGTTTTAAAAAGGGTTTTCACTAAAGACTAATCACACACACATCGGGCAGTGTACCCGTCGGATAGCAATATAGTAAAAGTAAGAACCGGATATCAATCCGTGGACACAGTGGAATGCAATAATTAACCGGAACTAAGATTCAATCAAGTAAGGGTAAAAGATGTTTTGAAGAGTTTGTTTTAATTAACTATCATGCAAATATATAAACTAAGCTAAAATCACAAGTCAAACAATCAAGGAGAAAATATCACTTCGGTGTCAAATCCATCTAGAATACATTCAATATACTCATAGAAACATGGCAAATACACGATACATAAATTGACTAAATTCTCGTCAAAGATATCTAATCAAATGACCATTCGGAAAGCTAGCATGAATTACACAAACCAACCACCTAAAGTCATACAATGAAGCTCACGTGTTTAATAATCATGTCAATGTTTATAAAGATTGAACTAGCTTCCGATTAAGGTACACTAATCCAACAACTAGTTGGAAAGATAATATGAACAACACACTATCCACCTCAAGTTGATTAAATTAGACAACAATATGCATTTCTTCAACATACAATGTTCATATAAAGGTTATATAAATTAGGAGGATGTGTCAACAATTACTAGATAAACATAATACTAAATATGACACATCATAACAAACACTTTGTCTTTCCAAACATAAGCATAAGGTTACACATACAAATATAATGATTTATAAACAAGACTTTATTCACCATTCCTAGTCAAATGCCATAAACTAGTATAGATACATACACCAATCCATGAATATAAGCATAAACCACAAGTTTTCCAACATAAAATGGCATACACAAATACAAGTCCTGTAAACAACTCAAAATACTTGAATACATAATTTCATCAAAGAATAATCATACGGTTGTCATAACATTAACACAATAATTGCCAATAATCCATGAATGTTCTCAAATGTATCTAAACTTCATCTAAACCAAAGTGAACAAGAGTTTTAGCTCATCATGAGCACCAAAATTACAAATAAGCAGGGAAAAATAGTGAGAAACATGATATCAAAACAAGAATCAAACCACTCCTCCAAGCCTAGATGTTGTTGTTGATGTTGTTGTTGATGTAAGGTGATCCTCTTGATATTGTATCCTCTTCAAGAAGCTTGAAATATGGCTGGAACAAAGAAAACATGAGCTGGAACAGTAGTTTTTTCTCCTGGTTTTCTGAATGTCTGAATGAGAATTCAAGTTCTGTTTAAATAGAAAAGGGGAGGCACGACCGTGCCAGGAGAGAGAGCACGACCGTGCCTGGTACAAAGGCGCGGTCGTGTCTTGGTCTTGGCACGACCGTGTGACAGAGGTTTGACCGATCCGGAGCTTCCATTGGGTACCACTGATCGAGGATGTACGGTTGTTCAGACTCACGAGGTGACACGCGATCGTGGGGGGACCAAGGCACGGTTGTGCCTTGGATTTTGCCTTGGCGCAGTCGTGCAAGATGTGGGCGCGACCGTGCCTAGGGTTTGCGAGCTTGGCACGACCGTGTCAACTAGGGGCACGACCGTGCCTCCATCACAGAAACCCTAAAACTTCACTTTTTTTTATCCTGGAGTCTTCTTGTTTGTTCACCAAGCTTCACAAAAACCTACAAAACAGGAAATGAAGCAAATAAGAGTCTAAACATTGAATATAACCAAGAATTGATCATTAAATGAGCGAAGTTTTGTGCCAAAAAGATGTGTAAATACTAACACATCAGTCAGTATGCCTCTCTTTGAGCGACAACGGTGGCTACTTCTTGAGCTACTAGTTGTGCTATATCAACAGATGTCATGGGTTGCGTCGTCTCTACATTTTCAGTGTTCTGTCGGGTGTTACGTCGGTTTGCTCCTGTAGGTGCCATGTTTTTCTTTCTAGTATAACCATAAGAAAAAAATAAGAAAATATACATACAATAATTGTCAACACATGTGCAGGAAATGTAAACAACCACAAAAATAACAAACATAAGAAACATGCATAATAGATGGATTTAAACTTGATACATAGTTTTGCAAAATGATACAAAATGGACAGGGGTACAAAGCCATGTCGATACAAGTTTTAAATCTTAGTCTAAGTGAGCGCAGCCCTCTCACATAGGTCCCTGAGTAAGGTGAGAAAATAAGCCTGCCTGTGTGGCAGTAGTGGCTAGTATGGCGCAAATGGTGGAGAGGACTTGGGTCTGCTGCAGCGTAACTACAACTAGGCTCTCTTGCAGCTCGGAGATCCTGTCGTCAGCGTCGATCGACCACTCCTCAACGCCAGTGATAATCGCGGGGCTATCCTCTATGAGGTCGAGGCGTGTGCTCACATCGAGCACCGCCTTAGCCTCATGATACTAAACGATGTCTAGTCGGGCCATCAATCCCTGGAGCTCCTCCAGTCTCTGTGCGAGCTCCTGCGGATGCTCAACATCATCCTAAAGATCGTCGAGATGGTCGTCGTGACGGACACTCCGTGCTACTAGGAGAGGGACAGTCTGCTCCATGGGCTGACCGGTGATGGGTAGGAAAGTGGGGGCACGAGACGACTAACCTACCTTGTATGTGGAGGGAGTACCCTCCTCGTTCACCCATCTCTGAAGGGTGGAGGCTACCCATCCCCATCGTCGAGATGAGGACCTAAGCCTCCTCGGTGCGGGGGCAGCTGGAGTGGGGTAAGTAGACCTAGCCCTCTTGGGCTCGGGCTCAGGAACAGCAGGAGTGGGGGGAAGCTCGCCTCTTGTGAGGTGGAAGGATCTTCTTCCGCAGAGTAATGCGGAAGCGGGCACCTCCAGATGGATGCATACATATGCAGATACTGTGGCAGGGCGGATGGTCCCCACAGTAGCAGGCACCTCCTCTGAAACAGGGGCTACTGGCTCAGTCAGTGCTGCAGGGGTGTCTATCTCTGCAGGCTCGGGAACCTCGTCTGGCTCCGTCTCTGGATCCTCTGTAGGATCCGCAACCATCGCCTCGTCCTCGGGGCTAGGTGGGAGTAGCGGTGCTGGTGGTGCAAGTGATGAAGCTGTAGAGGATACCGGTGATGCTGGCTCCTCGTCGGAGTCAGAGATAGAAATCCAACCGTTATGAGACATAGTTGTGATATTTCAAGGTTAGTGCAATTCATATAAGTCATGCAAATGTTTATGTAATGCTATGATCGTGTCCTCTCTCTACGGCTATAGTCTAGGCTCACTATTGCAACCTAGTTCGCTATAACCAAGATTTTGATACCATTCTGTCACACCCAGCCTAGGGCGGAAACACGGGGTGTGGGGGAGTAGGTGTTTAATCATAGCCTTTAATCACAACAAACGACCTCTAAATGAAAGTACATATTTCATAACCATGATTAATTATTTTGTGACGACAACATGGATCAAATAGTCACCCTAACGTTAACTTCAAAATATGACAAGTTTTACAATTATAGCCTAACAATTTAGACAATAAAATGAAAACTCCAAAAGCTTAGAACATGCATGATGTCTCCACGTGTCTTATTTCCTAGATGCAAACTTCCTGATAGATCGTCAATTACCTAAGAAATACATGCTAAAATGTCAACATATAGTTGGTGAGTTTACAGGTTTAAGTAAGTAGAAAATATGTTTCCTTCGGACTACGAGATTTCCCAGTGTGTTTAGCATTGTTGATCAAACAATACTTAAGTATGTGCATTGTTACCATGAGCTACCATAACCGACACTTGACGTTTGTGTATGAGCCCCACCCAATGTTCTGTCATGAAACATTGTAAGTATGTGTATGGACAGTATGCACCCGCTTTGACCTCCAATCAAGGTTAGAGCAACTAACCACGAGTGGGGTGTCAACCCAAATAGATCTATTTATGCGTTCCACATCTGAACCATCTAACGGTTATAGTATTCCCGGGACTTAGTATGACAGTTCGTACTCATGCAACAATCAGTTTATGTACTCGTATCCAAATATGAGCTATGTATTCTCCCTCGTATGTTTAAAAATCATTTAAATCATAGTAAAAGTGGGGTCGTGAAGACTCACCTTATCTAACGAGGTGATGAGTGATGATGTATGTAGTAAGTCCAACAAATGTCCGACCTATCCGTGCCCTAAATTATTCAAGACACCTTAGGTCATATGCAGTTGTTTAAGTGTGGATTGGTCACCTTACCAATACCTTGAAGTCTCGACCCTTTCCTTGAAATAATCTACAAGGGTTCGACCCGATCGCCGTTGATGATACGACATGTTGCTCAAGTTATTATATTTATTAAGTTCTTTAATAAATATTGTAACTTAGTCTTTTATTTGTCCAAAAACTTGTTTTTGGTCTAAGTTGATCCTTATTATAAATATATTTAACATATATATTTATTAGAATAAATCGTTAATTAATAAATTGTTATAAAATAATAATTATATTATTTTATTTTTTTCAACTTATATATCTACATGTATATAAGTATGTATATATATAATTATTCCTTGTAATTATATAATATATAAATTTATTAAAATCTATTAAAATGTCTCAAAATAATTATATTATTTTATTTTTTCAACTCAATAATTCACACATATATATAAAATATATAATTATTGATTTTCACAAAACTATTATATATAGTTATATGGAGATATGTTTATAAAGATAATTTTATAAAAATCCCTTTTTACATGTAAAATCCTTTATATTTATATTAATTATAATCATAATTATTATTTGTTATTAATAACTACATAGGTTATAAAAGTGTGTTTTAATGATTTATAAGAATAATTTAACCATTTATATCATCATTAAAATGAATAATAGGGTTTATAACTTACAGTTTTTAATCGAACC
The DNA here is from genome assembly GCA_023525975.1 of Smallanthus sonchifolius. Taxonomy (NCBI): domain Eukaryota; kingdom Viridiplantae; phylum Streptophyta; class Magnoliopsida; order Asterales; family Asteraceae; genus Smallanthus; species Smallanthus sonchifolius. Next base: position 93,519,121 of record CM042021.1, on the reverse strand, counting down.
GTCTTTTATACGTTTAAAGATACGAACCGCCTTTTATACGTTTAAAACTCAGTATTTAAATACTATTTCTGGTTATAACCTAATATATCACCAACGGTAATAACATTAAGATACATTAATCGAAAGCTCACGTAAATTGTCGGGAAAAGGTGATGGAGTTTACGCAAGACCCGGTTCCTTCTGGTGACGTCCCGTACGACTTGGTGAGTTCCCGAAATGACCCTTAAGCTTAGCATAACCGCTATCCGATGACCATTAATGAGAAACGGAGACCCCAAAGAGTTGGTTCTCGTCCCGAAAGAACCCGTAAAGGTAGCGGAGTGTAGTGACGGTTGGAAGTGGTGTATGGCGGTGGTGGAGGGGGGGCTGAAATGAGGTTGTCGAGGGGTTGGGGTGGATGAAGGGGTGGTGTTGTTACTGTGTAAAATGAAAGGGGAGGGTGGTGAAGGTGGCGGGTGATGAAGGTGGTTATAGGAGGTGTTCGGTGGTGGTTCGTGGTTATGGAGGTTGCCGAGAGAGAGGCAAGGGGAGGAAGGTGGTGGTGAGGGGGTGTTTAGCCTAGAATAGAGAAGAGAGTTGTCACATCCCAACCGACGGCGGATTATACGTCAGGGCGGACGCAGTTGTTCAATAGCACAAGGTTGACTATTAAAGTTTTGATATTTCATTAAATAATAATTTAAGATTCAATACAAGGAACATAACAAGAAATACATTGTTTAATTTATAAGTAGTCTAGGTCCAAAGCATCCTATGTGATCACAAATAAGCCTCATGATGTAGAACCTGAAACATGTGAAAGAATCTATCAACTACAAAATAGTTGGTGAGATACAAAGGTTTTGACACAGTTTAACAAGTATTTGAGAAGGATTACAATTAACTATGATATATGCATTATATAATGTAAGTATGAGAGACAAGTATCTTAAACATTGTGCACTTCAACCCTCCAACCAAGTTTAGGCATAACCCGCATGTTACCCTTATAAGTCTCAAGTTTAAAGTTTAATTCAGTAACAATCACCAAGGGCTCCCCCCCGAAGGGGTCAATCAATCAAGGTGGATTGGTCAAATACAATAGATCTATCATTGTTACTATAGGCTTGATCAAAGTTAATGAATGTGCTAGTTTTAAGTTTAATCTAAGCATACAAGTCTCAAGTTTAACATAAGAATAAGCATCTAGTCATAGTTGTACAAGAATTGTATAAGTTTAAAGTTTTGAACATGTTTCACCCCAAAAGTATAGAAAGGAAAAAAGGGCTAAGTATACACACTTGGATTGATGACGAGTATCCAACAAGAGTCAAGTATTTGCAAGACTTGGAGAGGGGGAGTATCCTCACAATAACCCTATGAATATAAGTCTAAGGTTTCAAGTTTGTTTCTACAAGTCCAAGGTAAAGGATCTAGGATTTTCAAGATTCGACTAGGGTTCCATTGGGGGATGGAAATGATTGTGTCTATAAAGTTTAGATTAAAGTTTCAAATATGAATTTGAATGAATGACATAAGACTTTCTTATCAAAAATGTAATAAGTTTATTAGTTTAGAATAATTATTAATTAAAACAATTATTTAAAACGTCTTATAATTACACAAAATAGGTAATAATAATCCAATAAAGTCTTCCAAGTATTTACAATTAAATAAATTTAGTGTAAGACTAGATAATTATTTAAGATTTATAATAATTATTTAAAGAATAATTTTATATTAGAGTGTAAGGATAAATAAAGTTATTTAACTAATCAAGGATTTATAATAATTGGAAAAGATGGATAATTATTAAGGTGAAATAATTACCCATAAGAATAAATATCATTTTCTTTAAATCAATATAGCTCATTACGACTTATTAAAGTGTCTAAGTGTTAAACATTTATTCCACAATTTAACTTGCAATTTAATGATGTTTAGGATGTAGTTGTAAGTTTAAATGTAGTTATAAGTTTATAAAATGTTAAATAGGATTTCTTGTAGAGTTTACATCTTAATTAAAAGTGTAAAAATATTTAGAGTTTAAAAGAAAACTATAAGTTTAATAAGTATTAAATTATAAGTTTATAAGTATTTTAAATAAGGCTTTTGTTTAAAATTATAAGTTACTTTATAAAACATTCTAAAAATGAATAAAGTATGTTTAATTTCTATGTTTTAAAATAATTAAATAAATAACTAAATAGTCAAACTTTAAATGAATCAAATACAAGTTTTATAAATTTGTTTTGATTAGGAAGGTTTATAAAATTAACTCAAGGTTTCTTCTATTTTTTTTTTAAAACCAAGTAAGTTGTATTATAAGTACAACCTAAAGTTTATGAGTTTATACAAGTTTTATAAGGTGTTACAAGTATATTCTTTTTTTATAATTTTTAAGCATTTAAATCTATTTTTAAGAATTAATTAATATAAGTTTGATGAAGTTTTTAATTAATTAAAAACGTTTCAGAATATAGGAGTGTACATAAAACTCGATTCTAAGTTTATAAAAGTACAACAACATTTATAAAAATTATTGGAAGTGTAAAAACTGCTTGAAAGTGTTTAAAAAAAATAAAAGAGTAAAACTCGGGTTACCGGGTTCGAACTCGGGTCTCTACCCGGTTCACTTGTACACACAAACACTCTACCATCCCGCCTACGGCTCGTTGTGTTTACACACGGAACAAAAACTTAAGGAACATCATCCCGAATTACCCCCAATCTCCCGTATGAGCCCTAGCTTTTCAATCCCGAATTTCGAATCGAAGATCCCTCTGTCATTGCAAATTGACAGAGGGCTTTTAATCCTTGAATGAAAACGAAGACCGTGACTATAAGAATTACATGAAACGGTGCTGAAAAGATGGAGAACGAGTTTGAGTACTGGTTCGGCTGTCGTGGAGAAGATTCACGTAATGCAGGTTCTAATCGGTGAAATTGAGAGTTTACTGAGTTGGAGTGTGATGTTCTTAGGGTGTTTCACTCGATTTTATAGCCGATTCCTTCATTAATTGCTGAGTTAGGTGGGGAGTTCATGGGTGAACGGGAGGGAATTAAATCCAAACCATGCGCTCATTATAGTCAAAATTGGAGATCGAGAGGTCTTGAGTTACGGTCGCACGCTCGAGGCGAGGCCCGAGGTGCACTACATTTTTATACATTTAAATAAATATTGCATATATATATATATATTTGTCATTTTAAGGAAATGGTTTTAACACAAAAGCGAGTTTTAACTTAGTATTACGTGCAAAGATAGGTCGGAATATCTCGGATATTACAGTCTCCCCTACTTTAGAAAATTTCGTCCCGAAATTAAAGTAGAAGATTTCTGTTTTCAAGATTTAAGTCTATAATACGCACAAGGATAATGAGAAAAGGTATCTTACGTTCCCAAGTAAACCGTGGGTTACGTTTAGATTTCTAAAGGGAAAGAAACGGTAGAAATAAGATTACGCTCAAGTTTCTAAGTCCTCAACGCATATGGTTGCCAAGAGCTTCCCTAAGAAGCATATAGTTTCATTGAAATATATGTAGATTTTTTTTAAGAAACGTATTTGAGAGGATGACTGCTGAATTTCCATTCAAGGTTTTAGGTGAGATGCATCACTTAGAATGGGTTCGACGATAGTTTAACGATTTTAGTTTGTAGCCTAATACGTCTAAGGATTTGCTACGGTACCTAGGTTCCGTGGCTACCTTTTACGGTCAGTCTTAGATCATAGCACACGACAGAGTTTACTATGCCTTCCCATACGTTGATTTTCATACTTACGTGTGCATCTGCAAGTATTTAAATCGTCGCATAGGTCCTTCCGTTTGTGTGTGGATCAAGAAAGAGTATAAGAATTTGTTTAACATACGACTAAAGTTTCCACATAAGAGTGATCATTGATTAACGAGTCCCTCAGGGAGAAGCGTCATTCAATGTTTAAAGAGAAAAGAATGTGACAAGATTTAGAGTTTCAAAGTTTCCTCGTGATTGAATAAGAATACTTCAATCATTGAGTAGTTTAAAGCCTTTACACTTTCCTCGAGTTTGATCAAGAATACATCAAACCTTGAGTAGTTTAAAAGTCTTATATGTTCATCGTGTTTGAACAAGAATACGTCAAACATGGAGTAGCTCAAATTGTGTTTGAACAAGAATACGTCAAACATAGAATAGTTTAAATTGTGTTTGAACAAGAATACTTCAAACATAGAATAGCTTAAAGTCTCTTAGTTTAGCTTCATTGCATAGGAGTATACGATCACGCTTTGAGTATAAAGTGGTTATCTAAACACTCTAGTAATTAAGAGGGGTGTGGGACAGCGTTTGGAACAGGATTGACCGTTATACACTTCCTCACAGAAAATTCGAGTTGTTCAGAAGATTTGGTGGATCCCGATGTTTGGGTTTGAAGAGAAGACTAGGGAGGTATTCTGCTAAAGAGAGCAATGTCCTCCTTCCTGCTAGTGTCTAGTATCAAGAGTGAAGTTTTCTCGCGTATATGAAAATGAACGTTTTATCAAGTCTGACAAGGCTTAGTTAGGACGAACACAAAAAGTTTTCAAGACTAAAAATCCAAGTATGAATTTGAAAGTAGGATAAGTCAGTTGATCAAAAGTTTCAATATTAAGCTTTACATGATCCTTTATCGATCATGTTTAGTTTTAAGAATACGGGTTTGAGTATTTGTATAAGTTTTTGCATGACTCAAAAGTTTATGACCTCATGGTTGTGTATACGAAGTTTGATGTTTTAGCAACGTGCATTTAAGCCTTTAGTTCCCGTTGTAACTTATAGTAAATCTTTTACGTGACAAGAGTTTGATGTGGAAAGTCTTCTAGTATAGGGTAACGGGAAAAGTTTTGGGAATGATAGTATGTTTACAAATGATTTTTCTTGTTTTATAAAAGAATGCGTAGTTTTCTTTTATATATTGTATAGTTAAGATGTTCAAAAATGACGAGTTAGGCAATGATAAGTAGTATAAGTAGGACTCATAATAAGGTATGTATGATTGTCAAATGAAAAGTTGGTCAAGTTTAGAAGTGTGAAGTCTATATAAGGGGTAAGGATCATAGTTGATTACGGCAGTGGTTTGTAAGTCGTGTTGTTTTAAGAGAGTGCTTACGAATTAGAAGGTTTGTCCCAGTTACATGTGTCACTTAGGATTTTTATAGTTTAATGAAACGTTGTAAATTATCTCAAGTACTAACGTAAGTTGCTTTTGGGCGAAAGTGTTTGGGTAGAAGTGTTAAGTTTGTAATGTTGATAGAAAAGTCAAACTAGTAAAGGATGACAAAATGAAATTTAAAGAGTACTTTCATTAGACGTTTAAAAATTGGGGCTTCTAGCCCTTACATAAGACAAAAATTGTAATTTAATAATAATAGAGGCTTCATGCACGCCTTAGGTAGCTCTCCACTAAAAAGCAGACAAGTATTACCACAAGAACTGCTAGGGTTACCCGGATGGCAAACCTAGCCTCTACCCTAGTGGTCTCGGTATGGTGCTCGAGGATTTCCCTATCTTCCTCCAAGGTAGTGATATTTTCTTCCTGGATCCAGATTTGACTTGCCAGGTCGTCGATCCTTTGGTTCAACAGGTCTTGTCGAGCCCTATGCTCCATCTCCCGCCTCATAAATTCCGCAGTTTCCACAAACCTAGGAATGTTAGGCACCGGGATTCCCATTGCCATAGAAGGTACTCCGGCATGCCTAGCCCTTAGGGTAGGGGTAGGTGCTAGATACAGGTCCCTTGGTGGTGGTGAGAACCGGTGGTGAAGATGAGATGCTTGATAAGGATTCCTCGGTGGTGATGTCCTAGGGTTTCTGGTCCAATTAGTGTTGAGTTCAGCTCTTGCCCTAACATTAGGGTAAGGACTTGGTTGATACACCGGTGACTCGCTACTCTCTTCGCGGTCGGACTCTCCTCTTGGGCTGTACACTGGCGAAGAATGTGAGTGTGAGTCCATGACCTAGCAAGAGAAGAGAATAGGAAGAAGTTTGTAAGTAAATTGATTAAATGTGTTCAAAAGATTTTTATTCATAATACTGAGTCATCACAGTACTTTTTAAAATGGTTTTTTTGGCTTGAAGTTGATGGGCTAACGAAGAGAATTCCCGGAAGAGGGGTGGGTCACAAGGACTCACTTATGTACCCTATTTCCATAGCCAGAATTTCCTCGTGAGTTTACAACTTTTTTTTTGTTATTGTCACTGATATTTGGGTTTATGGTACTATGTCGAGGTTCATTATGGGTTTAGAGTCTTAAACGTGGAGCTTGTTTATTCTATAGTAGGCTTCTTCTCTTGCGGGAAAACGATCAGGTTACTAATCCCTTTGTTAATGTACTTTAGGTTTAAAAGACGTTAAGTTTTGTTTACAAGAAACGGTGATGTGTAAGTTTTAAGGACGTATGAAGGTTTTGAGATATATAAAAGTGTAACAAAGTTTTGAGTTAGTCATAAAATGAAGTTTGCTTGAGTGACGAAAAAAATGAATTGAGACACAAGGTTTCCCCTTATGGGCCAAGTTTATAAAATAATGAAGTTTGTAAAGGACTTGTAGGGCAATACATAGTTTTAATGGGTTGTTTAGTTCAAGGATCATTAAGTTTAAGGGTGTATGAACACTTTCAGATGTATAAAAGTGCAACAAAAGTTTGAGTGAGTTATCTAGAGTAGTTTGGTTGAGTGATGAAAATAAGATGAAACACAAGGGTTTCCCCTTAAGTGTTATGTTCATAAAATAATGAAGTTTATAGGAGAATTTGTAGAGTAATACATAGTTTTAAGGGTTGTATTACAACGATCACGAAGTTTATTGGGTAGTATCTATAAATATAAGTTTATGTATGTAGTTTTTTTTTAAGTATAATCTCGTAAGAATTTCTCCTTGAAGGTAACTCCTTCAGGTCATGACGAGTAAGCATGCTGTCATGTGACAAGACGGGACTTAAGAATCATAGAATAAAGGTTACAGAGGAAAGTTTTTTTTTTTTGAACCATGAATTTATGAAGTGTATAGTATTTGAGATGGTACTCATTTAGTGTATATCACTAAGCGAGTACTTTGACATATCAAGAGAAATTTGAGCTCACTAATGTTTAGAGAAGTCATGCATTCCTATAAGTGGATACTCAACCCAAGAATTCCCAGGAAAGCATACGGGTCCAACGGTAGATTTGGATTTATACGAAATGCTTTCCTTGACAGAATTTCCCAGTATACAGGTATCCACCCTTCCGGTCCGCACAAGTTCTCACACATTATCTAGAACTTAAATATTCTTGACGAGAGTTTAGTGGTGGATTAGGCTTGAAGCCTAAGAACGTGTCCTCGATGTAGTAGCCTCTTGTAGTACGTAGGTAAGTAGAATCGTAGAATCTCTAAGCGTTCACGTATAAGATTTAAGAATAGAATGAGGAGAGAATTTCCTAGTAAAGGACATGAGATAACTCATGTTTGGGTCTCCTAAGTTATAGTCTAGGTCATGTGTCTAATAACCTAATTCCCTATAACCAAAGCTCTGATACCAATCTGTCACACCCCAACCGACGGCGGATTATACGTCGGGGCGGACGCGGTTGTTCAATAGCAAAAGGTTGACTTTTAAAGTTTCGATATTTCATTAAATAATAATTTAAGATTCAATACAAGGAACATAACCAGAAATACAACGTTTAATTTATAAGTAGTCTAGGTCCAAAGCATCCTATGTGATCACAAATAAGCCTCATGATGTAGAACCTGAAACATGTGAAAGAATCTGTCAACTACAAAATAGTTGGTGAGATACAAAGGTTTTGACACAGTTTAACAAGTATTTGAGAAGGATTACAATTAACTATGATATATGCATTCTATAATGTAAGTATGAGAGACAAGTATCTTAAACATTGTGCACTTCAACCCTCCAACCAAGTTTAGGCATAACCTGCAGGTTACCCTTATAAGTCTCAAGTTTAAAGTTTAATTCAGTAACAATCACCAAGGGCTCCCCCCCGAAGGGGTCAATCAATCAAGGTGGATTGGTCAAATACAATAGATCTATCATTGTTACTATAGGCTTGATCAATGTTAATGAATATGCTAGTTTTAAGTTTAATCTAAGCATACAAGTCTCAAGTTTAACATAAGAATAAGCATCTAGTCATAGTTGTACAAGAATTGTATAAGTTTAAAGTTTTGAACATGTTTCACCCCAAAAGTATAGAAAGGAAAAAGGGGCTAAGTATACTCACTTAGATTGATGACGAATATCCAACAAGAGTCAAGTATTTGCAAGACTTGGAGAGGGAGAGTATCTTCACAATAAGCCTATGAATATAAGTCTAAGGTTTCAAGTTTGTTTCTACAAGTCTAAGGTAAAGGATCTAGGATTTTCAATATTCGACTAGGGTTCCATTGGGGGATGTAAATGATTGTGTCTATAAAGTTTAGATTAAAGTTTCAAATATGAATTTGAATGAATGACATAAGATATCAAAAATGTAATAAGTTTATTAGTTTAGAATAATTATTAATTAAAACAATTATTTAAAACGTCTTATAATTACACAAAATAGGTAATAATAATCCAATAAAGTCTTCCAAGTATCTACAATTAAATAAATTTAGTGTAAGACTAGATAATTATTTAAGATTTATAATAATTATTTAAAGAATAATTTTAGATTAGAGTGTAAGAATAAATAAAGTTATTTAACTAATCAATGATTTATAATAATTGGAAAAGATGGATAATTATTAAGGTGAAATAATTACCCATAAGAATAAATATCATTTTCTTTAAATCAATATAGCTCATTACGACTTATTAAAGTGTCTAAGTGTTAAACATTTATTCCACAATTTAACTTGCAATTTAATGATGTTTAGGATGTAGTTGTAAGTTTAAATGTAGTTATAAGTTTATAAAAAGTTAAATAGGATTTCTTGTAGAGTTTACATCTTAATTAAAAGTGTAAAAATATTTAGAGTTTAAAAGAAAACTATAAGTTTAATAAGTATTAGATTATAAGTTTATAGGTATTTTAAATAAGGCTTTTGTTTAAAATTATAAGTTACTTTATAAAACATTCTAAAAATGAATAAAGTATGTTTAATTTCTATGTTTTAAAATAATTAAATAAATAACTAAATAATCAAACTTTAAATGAATCAAATACAAGTTTTATAAATTTGTTTTGATTAGGAAGGTTTAAAAAATTAACTCAAGGTTTCTTCTATTTTTTTTTTAAAAACCAAGTAAGTTGTATTATAAGTACAACCTAAATTTTATGATTTTATACAAGTTTTATAAGGTGTTACAAGTATATTCTTTTTTTATAATTTTTAAGCATTTAAATCTATTTTTAAGAATTAATTAATATAAGTTTGATGAAGTTTTTAATTAATTAAAAACGTTTCAGAATATAGGAGTGTACATAAAACTCGATTCTAAGTTTATAAAAGTACAACAACGTTTATAAAAATTATTGGAAGTGTAAAAACTGCTTGAAAGTGGTTAAAAAAAATAAAAGAGTAAAACTCGGGTTACCGGGTTCGAACTCGGGTCTCTACCCGGTTCACTTGTACACACAAACACTCTACCATCCCGCCTACAGCTCGTTGTGTTTACACACGGAACAAAAACTTGATGAACATCATCCCGAATTACCCCCAATCTCCCGTATGAGCCCTAGCTTTTCAAACCCGAATTTCGAATCGAAGATCCCTCTGTCATTGCAAATTGACAGAGGGCTTTTAATCCTTGAATGAAAACGAAGACCGTGACTATAAGAATTACCTGAAACGGTGCTGTAAAGATGGAGAACGAGTTTGAGTACTGGTTCGGCTGTCGTTGAGAAGATTCACGTAATGCAGGTTCTAATCGGTGAAATTGAGAGTTTACTGAGTTGGAGTGTGATGTTCTTAGGGTGTTTCACTCGATTTTATAGCCGATTACTTCATTAATTGCTGAGTTAGGTGGGGAGTTCATGGGTGAACGGGAGGGAATTAAATCCAAACCATGCGCTCATTATAGTCAAAATTGGAGATCGAGAGGTCTTGGGTTACGGTCGCACGCTCGAGGCGAGGCCCGAGGTGCACTACATTTGGACGGGATTGCGGTTTTCGCGTGAAAAGGGTAGGAACCTGCGTGATACGGGGCTCGAACCCGGGGTATTTTCTGTCTCGGAGGTTTGGGATTATTACAACACAGGTCCCCAAGGTTTGAGAGTTCTGACATTTTGTGTATAAACTTAAGTTTTAGTTTAAACCAAGTTTGGAACAATGACAGTTTTAGTCCCTTTATTTTTATAAAAATAAATGGATGAGTTTGAAAATCAATTATCTATGTTAAATGAAATAAGTTTTCTCAAACGATTTGATTTTTTTTTTTATATAAAAGGCTTTGTAAGATTATTTATCAATTTACAAAGTTTTTAAGAATCTATCTATGTATATATATATATAGATATTTTTATACTTTTAAATAAATATCGCATATATATATGCATATATATATATATATATATTAGTATTTGTCGTTTTAAGGAAATGGTTTTAACACAAAAGCGAGTTTTAACTTAGTATTACGTGCAAAGATAGGTCGGAATATCTCGGATATTACAAGAGTGTTTGTGGAGCTTGGCTTGAGATGGTGGTGGTGGTTATCGGATGAGGGAGAGTAAGCCGAGAGAGATGGAGAGCACAAGTGTGTTTGCTTAGTTTGTGTGTTCTGAAGACTTGCATGCATACCTATTTATACTATACATTTGGGGTATTATCCAAGATATTGTGTGTAACCACCTTTGTGCCTTATGTCTTGGAGGAGACAACTTTGTCTCCAAGACATCCATCATGTTGGGTGTCACACCCCCAAAATCCACCTGCAGGGTTTTACCGCGAGGCGTGTGATAAACCAGGATCTCAGTCATTAGTCATATCAAACTACACTATATGAATTTAATAAAAACCATTAAATATCCAGAGTAAATGTGGAAGCGTAAAGTAAAATATTTAATGCCCAAAACAAACACTCCCAAAACCAAGTTGATTAAAAAAAGTAAAGAATTTAAATGTTCGCAATAATAAAGGACTCACATGCATATCCTAATCGTGTACTTGTGCCTTAGCGACATGAAAAAACATGTTAAGAAAATGTGTCAACGCTACGTTGGTGAATTCATAGATTTCAGTTATAAATAATGTTGGCCAGATAATGTACATTATAAATATATCAATAGGTAACCTATGTTCAAGTTACTAAAGCGCTTGCAACCGAAGCTAACTGTTTTGTGTTTGATGCCTTCCACCATGTCTATCAACAGTGGTGATGTGTTAGGTCAATTTTACACCCGTTCGACCTTCAGTCGAGTTAACGCAACTAACGCAGGTGGGGTTTGTCAAACCCATTAGTACTACTCAAGATTACCTCGCTAACTCCATATTAAACGGTTCGATGTGTAATGAATTTCATGATAGAATGTTACGCTTAGTTTAACACGTGATATATAAGAATTACAAGAATCTAATGTTTGCGTCATGTTTTCTCCCCCTGGTTTATAACAGTAAAGGGGCCGTGAAACGCACCTGACGTGAAGTAAAAGGTAGCAAGCACAACACAATAAATATCAAATAAATCAAATAGACCGCCTATGGATGCCCTAGATTAATTAAATATAATTTAATTAATCACAATGTATGATTATTATTGTTGGAAAGATTTTGTTAATATAATATGATATTATACATAAATGTAATAGTTAAAATAACTAGTAAATTTCTTTCCGAGTGCACGAACGTCTTTCGTTGTCAAACCGAGTTAAAGTATTATTAAAATAATATGGGGAATTGTTTTATAAAAAGGAAAAAAGACAAGAAAATGGTTTTACAAAAAATAATGCAGGAGATCGGATTCGAACCCTGGTCTCCTGCGTGTAACACCAATGATCTAACCAGCTGCTCCGGAGTACAATTGTGAACAAAACCCAACCCATGCATTTATAATCCTTAAGCGCGAATCCGGTTCTTCCCCCAATTCGAATCCCAAATCCAGTTTCCATAGTTTGTTGTTTAATCGATCAAAAGAGTTTAGGGTTTTTGTACATCAGTGTTTCGCGATCATGATAGAATGGTTTGATTTGGTTTTCGTGTTGGTTTGGATTGGATTTTGAACCGATTAAGAATTCATAAACCCAAGGTTTACTATGAATCAATTACACTAAAATCTATTAGATTTGGTTCTGGAATTATAGGGCCTTCAACGATTAGAGTATTGCGACCCTATCCATGTAATTTATTTTGATTGAAATAGTTCGATTACCCGGTTTATGTGATGAACCCTAGAATCAGTTAGTGTTCAATTCGATGTTGTAAGCCCTGAATAGGTTATGGCTTTTGTTCTAGAGGTGAAAATGAAGCTACAGGTGTGTTTGATTACCTTGATTGATGTCGAATTACAGGAGATCGACTAGGCCACAGTCGTGACTTTGACGGTTGAACCCCGGTGGTTCCCGATGCTTTTCTGGTGAAATTGGTTTGGGGAAAAGGTTCAGAGAGGGCCGATTTACGTGTGTGAGTGTTTGATTGTGAAATGACGAATGGACTTGATCGAATTCGATGATTAAATTGTGATCATTATCACTCAATAACACTTAGAAATGATTGGAATGTGGTCGAGATCATCAATGCCTTGCATAACCGTTGTGAATTCGAACAGACTTGGGGGTTTTGAGTTGAATTTAGATCAAGGCATTACGGGTTTGGCTTACAAAAATCAACCAAATCGAATTTAAGTCAATTGCCAAATTAGTCCTTGTAGTTTATGTGTATATGTTTGAGATTATGACAGATTTAGTCCTTGTGGTTTGTAACTGAGTTGTGAATTTAGGTTAACGAGGTTAACCTGAAATTGTCGGGTGTCACATCATCCCCTAGTTGAAAGAATTTTCATCCTGAAAATTAAGTAACGTTGCTAGTTGTTTAAAAAAATTTATGGATGTCACATCATCCCCTAGTTGAAATAAATTTCGGGACGAAGATACTTGCGCTTCATCTAATCCTCACACTCCCATGTGAATTCTGATCCGCGTTTCGAGTTCCAACAAACTCTGACAATAGGGATTTTACTATGCTTGAGCGTCTTAACTTCTCTATCAATGAATTCGACCGGTTCTTCAATGTAGCGTAACTGTTCGTTGATTTCTTACTCTTCAAGTGGAACCACGAGTGTCTCGTATGATAGGCATTTCTTTAAGTTTGAGACATGAAAGACGTTGTGCACACCACTAAGTCCTTCAGGTAGGTCCAGTTGGTACGCTACTGGACCAATTCTCTTCACTATTTTGAACGGCTCAACATAACACGGGTTTAACTTGCCCCGTTTCCCAAAACAGATTACACATTTCTAAGGTGAAACCTTTAATAGAACCATGTCGCCCACTTGAAATTCCGACGGTTTTCGACGCTTATCGGCATAACTCTTTTGACGGTCACGGGCTGCCGCCATACGATTTCGGATTTGCACTATTTTCCCTGAAGTTTCGTGCACAAGTTCAGAACCCGTAAGTTGGCTATCTCCAACTTCATCCCAACAAATAGGTGATTGGCATTTCCGTCCATATAATGCCTCGAACGGTGCCGCTTTGATGCTAGTATGATAGCTTTTATTGTAGGAGAACTCTATTAAAGGCAAATGAGTTTCCCAACTGTTACCGAAGTTAATTACACAAGCTCGTAACATGTCCTCTAGAGTTTGAATAGTACGCTCAGTCTGGCCATCTGTTTGAGGATGGTACGCTATGCTCATATCCAGGCGCGTGCCTAAACCTTTTTGTAATGATTGCAAGAACCGTGAGGTGAATCGAGCATTTCTATCAGAAATGATTGAAACTGGCACTCCATGCCGAGAGACTACTTCTTTTAGGTAAATACGAGTTAGCTTCTCTATTTTATCAGTCTCTTTGATTGCAAGAAAATGAGCGGATTTGGTTAAGCGATCTACGATAACCCAAATGGTGTCATATCCGCTAGGAGTTCGAGGTAGTTTAGTGATAAAGTCCATGGAAATCTGCTCCCATTTCCACATCGGGATTTTCGGTTGTTGGAGCAAACCAGATGGCTTTTAGTATTCAACTTTGACCTTCGAACAGGTCAGGCACTTGCACACATAGGTGGCTATATCAGCTTACATGTTCGGCCACCAATACAGGACCTTCAGGTCATGATACATCTTATCGAAATCAGGATGAATAGAATAGAGAGACTTGTGAGCTTCATCTATTACAAGTTCCCTTAAGTTCCCATACACTGGAACCCATATTCGCTCTGCGAAGTAGCGAAGACCGTCCGATTTAACCTCAAGTTGTTTTTCCATGCCACGCTTAGATTCTAACGGTAGGTTTTCCTCTTTCAGGGCTTCGAGTTGAGCATTATGGATTTGATCAGGTAATCCAGTGTGAATAGTGAGTTGTAATGCTCAGGCTCGTCTGGGTTTAGTTTCTATTCGACTTAGGGCATCGGCTACCACGTTAGCCTTGCCCGGATGATACTTAATAGCACAATCATAATCATTCAAGAGTTTAATCAAGCGACGTTGTCGCATTTTCAACTCTTTTTGTTCGAAGATGTGCTGAAGACTCTTGTGATCGGTGTAAATGGTATATTTGGTACCGTACAAGTAATGTCTCCAGATCTTCAGTACGAACACCATGGATCCCAACTCCAAGTCATGGGTCGCGTAGTTCTTCTCATGAATTTTCAGTTGTCGGGAAGCGTATGCGATAACTTTCTCGCGTTGCATCAACACAAAACCGAGACCCTGGACGGAAACATCTCAATACACTACGAAGTCATCTGTTCCTTCTGGTAGAGATAGGATGGGTGCGCTACAGAATTTTTGCTTCAGCAACTGGAATGCAGATTCCTGGTTATCGCCCTAGTTGTACATAGTGCCTTTGTGGGTTAGGGCGGTGAGAGGTTGAGCGATCTTTGAGAATCCCTCGATGAATCGACGATAGTATCCAGCCAAACCTAGAAATTATTGCACCTCTGTTGGAGTCGTTTGCGCTACCCAATTCTTGATGACTTCAACTTTAGTTGGATCAACGTGTATTCCTTTCTCGTTGACCACATGTCCTAGAAATTGAACCTCGCGAATCCAAAAATTGCATTTGGAGAATTTAGCATATAGCTGCTCTTGCTTCAGCAGTTCAAGAATTAAACGCAGGTGCTCCACCTGCTCTTCCTTGCTCTTGGAATAGATAAGGATGTCGTCAATGAAAAAGATGACGAACTGATCAAGGTAAGGTTAACACACTCGGTTCATGAGGTCCATGAATACCGTGGGTGCGTTGGTTAGACCAAATGGCATGACCAAAAACTCATAATGGTCGTACCAGGTTCTGAATGCAGTTTTGGATATGTCGTAATCTCGAACTCTTAGCTAATGATAACCTGATCTGAGGTCGATTTTTGAATAGAAGCTCGAACCTTGAAGTTGATTGAACATATCATCAATACGGGGAAGTGGGTAACGATTCTTGACAGTTACTTTGTTCAGCTCACGGTAATCGATACACATACGGAAAGTCCCATCTTTCTTTTTGACGAACAAGACTGGAGCTCCCCATGGTGATAAGCTAGGTCAGATGAAACCCTTATCCAGCAACCCTTGCAGTTGTGTGGATAATTCTTGGAACTCACTTGGTGCAAGTCTATACGGTGCTCGAGCAATAGGCGCTGCTCCGGGTGTTAGGTCAATCTGAAATTCGACCTGATGGTGAGGTGGAAGACCAGGCAAGTCCTCGGGAAATACTTCTGGAAAGTCACGTACGATCGGGATGTCATCAATCTTTTTATCATCAGTTGATTGTTCGGCGATAAGGGCTAGAATAGAAGTATGACCTTTACGTAAACACTTATGCGCTTTCATGAAAGATATGATGCCTACGACTGCACCACTCTTTTCGCCTTGGACGAAAAGGGCTTCTCCGCTAGGAGAGGAAGGCGAACAATTTTATCTCGACAGATGATCTCGGCTTGATTTTTGGATAACCAATCCATACCGACAATTATGTCAAAACTGCCAAGTGTAACTGGCATGAGATCGATATCCAGTTTATGACCAGATAGTCCTAACTTACATCCCTTGAGGACATAGGTTGCCTCGATAATCTTACCGCCTGCTATCTCTAGGGTGTACTTGTGTTCTAATAGGGTTGGGGTCGCTTCTAATTGCTTACTAAAGCTTCTAGATATAAAACTTCTAACAGCGCCAGTATCAAAAAGGACATAAACAAAACGATCATTTAAAGGAAAAATTTTGTTAACAACGTTCTGATCATTTTTGGCTTCCCCTGAGCCAATCACGAAGGCTCAACCCTTCGCACCATTTCCATTATTGTTACCGTTTATGTTGCCCTGGTTGATGCCGTTGTTATTTCCACCGTTTCGTTTCAAGTGAGGACAATCTTTCTTGAAGTGTTCTTCCTTTCCACATTCATAGAAACCCCTTGCAGATACCTGCTGCTGAGACGGTTGCTTAGGTTGAAGCTCAACCCTACAGTCTTTTACAGCGTGGCCTATTTTACCACACCGTTGACAACGATGCTTATCACATGGTCCATTGTGGTGAAAACCACACTTGTTGCACTTAGGGTAATTTCCAGCATAAGTACCCTGGTTCTGACTTGAAGAGGTAGACTGGTTAAACGTTTTAGTAGGCTCAAACCTACGTTGTTGTTGTTGTTGTTGTTGTTGTTGCGGGGGAGGGTTAGACTGAAAAGTCTTGAAGTTGGTGTTGCTATCAAATTTACGCTTGTTGCTGTCAGTGGCTTTGGTAATTGTGCCTCTCGGAGGTAGGGTACCCTGAGTTACAGCCTGGTCGGTCAGTCTATGAGCAAGCTTGATGGTTTGTTGAATAGTGGTAGGGTGAGAGGAAGTAACCATGCTTTGAATTTGAGGTACTAGGCCGTCGATGTACCTCTCGATCCTCTTGTATGCTTGAGTTACCATTTGTGGACACATGACTGCTAACTCATGAGAGCGGGTAGTATAAATCTCAATCTCGAAACCCTCCATCTTTAAGTTCCAAAATTCACCCTCGAGTTTCTGAATTTCGTCACAAGGACAGTACTCCTCCCTCAGCATAGTTTTGAACTCCTCCCAAGGTAGGGTGTTAGCCATGTCCAGACCTAACATCTGAACCTGAGAGTTCCACCAAGTGAAGGAGGGACCCTCGAGTGTACCGGAGGCATACTTGACCTGGTTTGCCTAGGGGCAATTGCACATAGCAAATACCGAATCAACTTTCTCGATCCAACGGAGTAAACCAACAACTCCTTCAGCACCACTAAATGTGTGGGGCTTGCTGTCCATGAAGGTTTTGAAAGTGCAAGTATGCTGGTTATTGTGTTGACCTGGATTGGAAATATAGATACTGTTTAAGATTACCAAATTCAAGAGAACAAAATTTTGAGTCAACCCGGTAAAGTCGATAGATGATAAATTTACCTTTAGCTGGATTGGCTGCTAAGGCTTCAGTCACTCGTTCATTGATGAGTGCAGTGAGTTAGTCTGCGGTCATGTTGATGTTACCATGACCACCATTATGTCCACCACGTCCATGACCACGTCCACGACCACGTCCAGACATGATATTTACATTCACAAATACAATAATGAGAAAATATATCGCATATTATCATCATACAAGTACGAGTAAGCAAAAGAAGAACTAAACCACAACATCTATTATTTCAACTGTAATTCTTGATTAAATAAATTGTAAGGGCTGCAAAGTAATTTCAACCAAAATCAAAGTCAAGAAATATATGTTGGATGGGAACAACCCTGCTGCATTGGCAGCCGCAAGCTGTGCCTCTAGCTCCTCAATTCTAGTCTCAGCCACTCCAAGATTAACCTGTAGTACATTCACACGGGTCTCTAACTCCTGGAATGCTGCCACCAGGTTGTCATGCACCTTGTCAGTCTCTCATAGATCTGCTGTTAGTTTCTCAATATTCTTGTCAGCTTAACTTCCTTGTAGTAACAACCCGATAATCGCGCCCACGCGCATCGCGCATGTTCCAAATCTCCCGGTCCATCTTAGCTACAAAGGCAACAAAATCCTGCTCTAATGGGTATGATAGGGGTGGTAGGGTTTGTGAAGAAGAAGGAGTGTCAGCAACGTGAGGGGGTGGGGTCTGCTCCTGCTTATGTCAGGATACCAGTGCCAGTCCTGCGTGTTATCCCTGACAAGCACATGAAAGGGCTCGTCGTACACCACGGTGTTGTCAACAGGGTTCAGTCGACGCCTCTTAGGTTCGGGTGAAGGTACAGTAGGAACATCGGGTTCCTGTTAGCTGGGAACGTAGGTGGAGTCGACATTCCAGTAATGCAAGGTGTAAGTGCCATGTTTGAATGTATGTGTCGTGTAACTAATGCATGTGTGTGGTTATAGTCTAGTATGCAATCCTAGTTCTCTATAACCAATGTCTCTGATACCAATCCACCTGCGGGGTTTTACCATGAGACGTGTGACAAACCAGGATCTCAGTCATTAGTCATATCAAACGACACTATATGAATTTAATAAAAACCATTAAATATTCAGAGTAAATGCGGAAGCGTAAAGTAAAATATTTAATGCGCAAAACAAACGCGCCTAAAACCAAGTTGATTAAAAATAAGTAAATAATTTAAATGTTCGCAATAATAAAGGACTCCCATGCATGTCCTAATCGTGTACTTGTGCCTTAGCGACCAGAGAAAACATGTTAAGAAAATGTGTCAACGCTACGTTGGTGAATTCACAGGTTTCAGTTATAAATAATGTTGGCCAGATAATGTACATTCTAAATATATCAATAGGTAGCTAACCTATGTTCAAGTTACTAAAGTGCTCACAACCGAAGCTAACTGTTTTGTGTTTGATGCCTTCCACCATGTCTATCAACAGTGGTGATGTGTTTGGTCAATTTTACACCCGTTCGACCTCCAGTCGAGTTAGCGCGACTAACGCGGGTGGGGTTTGTCAAACCCAGTAGTACTACTCAAGATTACCTCGCTAATTCCATATTAAACGGTTTGATGTGTAAGGACTTTCATGATAGAATGTTACGCTTAATTTAACAAGTGATATATAAGAATTACAAGAATCTAATGTTTGCGTCATGTTTTCTCCCCCTGATTTATAATAGTAAAGGGGTCTTGAAACTCACCTGGCGTGCAGTAAAAGGTAGCAAGCACAACACAATTAATATCAAGTAAAGCAAATGGATCGCCTATGGATTCCCTAGATTAATTAAATATAATTTAATTAATCACAATGTATGATTATTATTGCTTGAAAGATTTTGTTAATATATTTTGATATTATACATAAATGTAATAGTTAAAATAACTAATAAATTTGTTTCCGAGTGCACGAACGTCTTTCGTTATCAAACCGAGTTAAAGTATTATTAAAATAATATGGGGAATTGTTTTATAAAAAGGAAAAAGACAAGAAAATGGTTTTACAAAAAATAATGCAGGAGACCGGATTCGAACCCGGGTCTCCTGCATGTAACACCAATGATCTAACCAACTGCTCCGGAGTATAATTGTGAACAAAACCCAACCCATGTGTTTATAATCCTTAAGTGCGACTCCGGTTCTTTCCTGAATTCGAATCCTAAATCCAATTTCCATAGTTTGTTGTTTAATCAATCAAAAGTGTTTAAGGTTTTTGTACATCAGTGTTTTACGATCATGATAGCATGGTTTGATTTGGTTTTCGTGTTGGTTTGGATTGGATTTTGAACCGATTAAGAATTCGTAAACCCTAGGTTTACTATGAATCAATTACACTAAAATCGATTAGATTTGGTTCTGGAATCATAGGGCTTTCAAAGAGTAGACGATTGCGACCCTATCCATGTAAATTTGATTGAAACAGAGTCTAGGTTCTAGTTCGATTACCCGGTTTATGTGATGAACCCTAAAATCGGTTCGTGTTCAATTCGATGTTGTAAGCCCTAAATAGTTTGGGCTTTTGTTCTAGAGGTGAAAACGAAGCTACAAGTGTGTTTGATTACCTTGATTGATGTCGAATTGCTGGAGATCGACTAGGCTACAGTCGCGACTTCGACGGGTTGAACCCCGGTGGTTTCCGATGCTTTTTTGGAGAAATTGGTGTGGGGAAAAGGTTTAGAGAGGGCCGACTTACTTGTGTGAGTGTTTGATTGCGAAATGACGAATGGACTTGATCGAATTCAATGGTATTAGTTCTAGTTCTTCGGTTACAGTTTTAAGGAGCTTTATTATGATTAAATTGTGATCATTATCACTCAATAACACTTAGAAATGATTGGAATGTGGTCGAGATCATCAATGCCTTGCATAAACGTCGTGAATTCGAACAGACTTGGGGGTTTTGAGTTGAATTTGGATCAAGACATTACGGGTTTGACTTACAAAAGTCAACCAAATCGAATTTGAGTCAATTGCCAAATTAGTCCTTGTAGTTAATGTGTATATGTTTGAGATTATGACAGATTTAGTCCTTGTGGTTTGTAACTGAGTTGTGAGTTTAGCTTAACGAGGTTAACCTGAAATTGTCGGATGTCACATTGGGTGAGCATGCAACAATTGCAACAAGGGGTTGCTCCTTGATGAGTTTTCGGTCGAGAAAGGTGGCGAGGGTGGGGGGTAGGGGGTAGGGTAGTGCTGTTGTGGAGTGGAGTGATACCCGTTCGATACTAGCTCGGTATAATACCAGCGTGTCGTCATTTTTTTTGTTCGTTGTTATGTGTCGGGTTTGAGTTGACTAATAATATAAGTTTAGTAGTTCGGGTAAAATGTGTGTCCGACATATGTTTAAATTTATAATTACAATCAAGCGGGCATTCTCTACTATATATATATATATATATATATATACACACACACACACATATATAAAAGATATATATATATATATAAAGAGAACGTTTTGAGCCATTTATATATTATTTTCAATTTATCACCAACGCGATATGGGGTTCATTGTGTTTCAGAAATTTTAAATATTTCCCCGTGTAGTTGTGTGTTGGTTGGACTTTACCGGACCGAGTTAGACCTAATTAATTTAAAATAGTCTAATATGCATAGTTTTGTATAATTATATTCAAATAATTACATGGTAAATTACCAGTTATCACATACCCCCGATGACTTGTCATCGTAAAAGGTCTCGTCGGCGTAGATCCGACGCAAAAAGCTCAAAACGTCATCGCGAAAGATCGTCGGCGTAGGTTGATCTGTTGCGACGACATGTCGTCGTAAAAGGGGTAAACCTTAATTCTTTTTTTTATTAAAAATAAATATAAATTAAAAATAAAAAAATTTGTTGTGTGGTTTATTTTTTTTATTAAAAATAAATATAAATTAATTTTTAAAAAGTATTTTGCGACGACATGTCGTTGTCAAAGGTGTAATTATAAATTTATAATTTTCCAGAGAATAAAAGTGGAATTTGTAACTAAATAAAATGAAAATTTGATACCGAATATTAAAAACCACAAAATATTATCACAAATACAAATATTTACAAACCGTTATATTATTACAAATGTTAATTGTCATAATAAACCGTTCAATCATCTTCATCTTCATCTTCATTCTCATCTTCACCCTACAAGCCGTCTTGGTTGGATATCATTCATTCCGTCTAGCCCCCTTGTCGGGATGTGACAATTGTAATCAAAAGTGTATCAACATAAAAGTTTAATTAAAAGTTGGACGTGCCATGTTATGGTTAGACACACTGTGTAATCAACAATTTTAATATATATATATATATATATATGGTTAGGTTCAAATAAGAACTCATAAATACTTGAGAACTCGCGAGGACTCGTCAAAAAACCATTTAAAACCATTTTTTTTGTTTTCACTATCTTTATTATTAAAATATAACATAAAAATGATTTATCTTTTCAATTAATTCGTCATTTTTCTCTAAATTATTCTTAACAAAATTTATATACATGTGTAAATGGTAAACACTTACACATGTGTAAGTGATAAACTTACACAAGTGTATATTTTTTTTAATATATGAAGACATGTAAATTTTGTAAGGCCCCTTTTCCCCGGGTGACCTCACTTGTTGGATTTACTCATAAACATAGTCATAATCACTGAGCTTAAATTTAAAACATTCGAATTCATTCATTACATAACGTAACATGACATGACATAACAGCGGAAGTCTTTTAAAATTAAGTACATAACATTTGTCTTAACATATATAAACGTGGGATGTCAGTCTTGTGCCGGGTAACCTTCACGCCTTCGCATGATCTTTTCTTCCTTTACCTGAAATGTATACTAAAAGTCAGCTAACGCTGGTGAGTTCTAGTTTAAAACTATTAAGTATGATCATTCTTTTCTTTATAAGTATACGTAATTATATACATACATTTCTACAAATACGTATTCATAGCTTTCACTTTTCTTTCTTCATTCTTATGTGATTACATAGATATGTATTCACCTTTTCTTTATTCATTCTTATGTGATTACATAGATATGTATTCATATTTTCTTTCCTTAACATTCATTGGTCATACACATAAGGGTGATCAACCCATCTTACGGTACGTATATCACAAAGACATACGCCCTTGAGCTACCGTCGTAGCCCTTCTACTCGTCCGGTCCTAGAAACCGTCCGCCTTAACTTTGGTCCGGCCAACCTTCGGCCGTCCTTCTTTACCGTCCTACCGTCGTAGTCCGTCATATTCGCCCGTCTGCCCTAAGGCATCCGTTTCCCACGCGAACTATTGTTTATGCAACCGTTATACTATTTTAGCATTTACTTCGACCACCCTTTTATGCTTTTTATACGTCCTAGCTTGCGAAGGAACGTTTCTTTCCCGGTTGCAAAATAGTCACGTGGTCGTCCGTCTACAGAAGTAGCCGTTAGCTTCGTTTCCGTCCATAACGTATACATACATTCATAACATGCAATATAAATAATTATAAAGCAAGATTTCATTTATTTACGTTATGCCATTCTTTCCTTCATTCTTTGTAAACATACGTTTCATTCTTTGTTTATAATTCTTTCTCATATATATAAAAAAATATATATATTAGTACGTCACGTCTGATCACATTAACATTCATATCATTTATTCACTTAGTGTATACATTTCAGCCCCAAAACATTTAATAAGGTTTGCACATAACATAGAAGGGGGTACATAGAACTCACCTGATAAGCTTTGGTAGGTTGTCCTAAACAAAGGTCCAACAATGTCACTTCTGATCTGAATTGAGTAGTTAAATACACATCAGACCTAATCTCGACTCTAACGGTTTAATCATTCTAAACATACTGACTTTACTTAACCATTCTGATGCCTGCGCACTTAGCAAGTGCGCAGGGCCTTGGTCATGCGTACTTGACAAGTACGCAGACTTTACTTCATGCGCACTTGGTAAGTACGCAGACTTTACTTCATGCGCACTTGGTAGGTACGCAGACTTTACTTCATGCGCACTTGATAAGTACGCAGAACCCTTCTTCCTGCGTACTTGATAAGTACGCAGGATCTGATTCAGGCGCAAGAACCCTAACTTTTTGCATGCGGGTCTGATCATGTCAATATCTAAATTTTCTTGGATCAGAACGTTCGGTTTTTATTCTAGATGCTAGATCTTTGTTCATTTTCAAGTTTCATCCATAAAAACTTCACCTATTTAGCTAAAACCGAAACTCCAAAAATAATCATAAAACTCAGATTATGATCGAACGATTACCTGGATTGGAGTTATGATTCAGAGAAGATGATCACGAGCACAGTAGCAACGTTCTCCTGAATTCCCGAGTTGATCCGTCACTTTCTCTCTCTTGAACCGAGCTCCCCTTTCTCTCTCTAGAATTGCAAGTGGTGAAAAGAAATGAATTGTGGCAGCCCATGTCCTTTATATAGCTGGGCTTCCTTCGGCCCGTTCGAGCCGAAACCAAGCCCATCCATTTTTCTTTCGTTTCTTTGATAATAATAATCTCGATCGTGTTATTATTTATTTACTATTTTTGGGATGTTACAAGTCTACCCCCTTAGGAAGGTTTCGTCCTCGAAACCAATTATACGTTAAACAACTGAGGGTATAGTTCCCGCATCTCGTCTTCTTTCGCCCATGTAGATTCTGATCCCTTTCTGTGCTTCCATTGAACTTTGACCAATGGGATTGACTTGTTGCGTAGTCGCTTCTCAGATCGGTCAAGGATGGCTATTGGTTCCTCGACATAATTCAGACTGTTATCCACATCGATCTCATCGTAAGGTATGTGAGCCGTTTCGTCAGCTAGACACTTGCGTAAGTGCGACACGTGGAACGTAGGGTGTATTTCGCTAAGCTCAACGGGTAGGTCGAGTCTGTAAGCACTTGACCAACTCTCGCTAGAATCTTGAAAGGTCCGACAAACCTTGGACTTAGTTTGCCACGCTTTCTGAATCGGATGATTCCTTTCCATGGTGATACCTTTAACAGTACCATGTCACCTACTTGAAACTCTAAATCCCTTCTTCTCTTATCCGCGTATGATTTCTGTCTGTCTTTTGCGGCTTTCATTCGAGCCTTGATTTGATCAAATTTCTCGGAAGTAGCTTTGACCACTTCGAGACTTGCAAAATCCTTCTGTCCAATTTCCCCCCAACAAACCGGGGTCCTACATTTCCTCCCATATAACATTTCAAATGGCGGCATGCCAATAGTTGTGTGATAACTATTGTTATATGAAAATTCTGCCAATGGTAGATGGCTGTCCCAGCTCCCACCGAAGTCAATGATACAGGCCCGGAGCATGTCCTCCAAGGTCTGAATGGTCCTTTCAGATTGACCATCGGTTTGAGGGTGGTAAGCGGTGCTGATGTTCAATCTAGTGTCCATCGCTTCATTGAATTTCTTCCAAAACCTTGATGTAAATCTAGTATCCCTGTCGGACACAATCGACAGCGGCATACCATGTCTGCTCACAATTTCCTTTATAAATATTTCTGCTAGTCTTTCTGACGAAGAAGTCTCACGTATTGGTAAGAAGTGAGCACTTTTCGTCAAGCGGTCGACGATCACCCAAATGGTATCATTGCCTTTAGCTGTTCGCGGTAGCTTGGTAATGAAGTCCATCGTGATCTCCTCCCACTTCTATTCCGGTATCGGTAAAGGTTGCATTTTACCGCATGGTTTCTGGTGCTCGGCCTTAACTAGAGAATACGTTAGGCACTTGCTCACGTACTCTGTCACATCATTCTTCATGCCAGGCCACCAGTACTCCTTCTTCAAGTCTTGATACATTTTGTTTGTCCCGGGGTGGATAGAATAACGAGACTTATGGGCCTCATCGAGTATTTTGGCTCTAAGCTCACCAATCTTAGGTATCCACATCCGGCCAAAACTAGTTCGTACACCGTATGCATTTGCATCAAAGTTCCCTTGTTGTCCCACTATTATTTCCCGTTTTATATTTCTTTCTAATAGTGCTTCGTCTTGTGCCTTTGATATTTCACTCATCAAATCTGGCATTATAATCAGCTGACACGCTTTGATCCGGATAGGTGTCGATTCTTCCTTTCTACTTAAAGCGTCGGCCACTACGTTTGCCTTGCCTGGATGGTACAATATCTCACAATCATAGTCTTTCAGTAGCTCTAACCATCTCCTTTGTCTCATGTTTAATTCCTTTTTCTCGAAAAAGTACTTCAGGCTTTTGTGATCGGAGTAAATGGTGCATTTAACTCCATACAGATAGTGCCTCCATATTTTCAACGCGAAAACTACTGCTGCTAACTCTAGATCATGTGTTGGGTAGTTAACCTCGTGAATCTTTAGTTGTCGCGAGGCGTAAGAAATTACCTTTCCTCGTTGCATAAGTACGCAACCTAATCCCTGCCCCGAAGCGTCAGAGTAGACTACCAAGTCCTCATTTCCCTCAGGTAGAGTCAAGACTGGAGCTTGGGTTAGTCGTGCCTTAAGTTCTTCAAACGCGTTGTTTTGGGTTTGACCCCATTCATACTTCACTTCCGTCCGGGTCAACTTAGTTAGTGGCAAGGCTACTCTTGAAAAATCTTGAATGAATCTTCGATAGTAGCCTGCCAATCCCAAAAAACTTCGTATCTCAGTTGGTGTCTTTGGGATGTTCCATTCCTTTACTGTCTCGATCTTTGCAGGATCCACCATGATTCCGTTTGGGTTTATTACATGACCTAGGAATTGGACTTCCCTAAGCCAGAACGCGCATTTGGAGAATTTTGCGTACAACTTTTCCTGCTTTAGCACCTCCAGAACCTCTTTTAGGTGACAGTGGTGATCACCCTCGCTTTTCGAATATACCAGTATGTCGTCTATAAAAACTATCACCG
Source organism: Smallanthus sonchifolius (assembly GCA_023525975.1). NCBI lineage: Eukaryota > Viridiplantae > Streptophyta > Magnoliopsida > Asterales > Asteraceae > Smallanthus > Smallanthus sonchifolius. Next base: position 93,492,760 of record CM042021.1, on the reverse strand, counting down.
ATCGATCCAACATTGGTCGACATACTCTATTCATCAAATCCATGAACACTACTGGTGCGTTGGTCAATCCGAAGGACATCACGAGAAACTCATAATGCCCATAACGCGTGCGAAACGCGGTCTTTGGTACGTCTTCTTCTCTTACTTTCAACTGATGGTAACCCGACCTAAGATCGATCTTTGAGAACCAACTCGCACCTTGCAGTTGATCAAAAAGGTCGTCTATTCTAGGCAGTGGGTATTTGTTCTTTACTGTTCTCTTGTTCAACTCGCGGTAGTCAATGCACATACGTATGATGTCGTCCTTCTTCTTTACAAATAGTACCGGAGCGCCCCACGGTGAGATGCTCGGCCTAATAAATCCTTTTTTTGTTAGTTCCTCTAATTGAGACATCAATTCTTTCATTTCTGACGGCGCCAATCGGTAGGGGGCTTTGGAAACTGGCTCAGCTCCTGGCAATAAGTCAATCTGAAATTCTATTTCCCGATCGGGTGGTAACCCAGGTAGATCCTCAGGGAATACTTTCGGAAAGTTGCACACCACGGGTACTTTCTTGAGTTCATTCATTTTCATTCTATCATCAATGACATATGCCAAATAAGCTTCGCAACCGCGCCTCATGTAACTTTCGGCCTTGATCATCGAGATGATGTTCGGCATCGTGCAATTCCAATCCCCATAAACCGTAATTGGACTGCCGCTAGGAGCTTTGAGTTGTACCCTCTTACGTTTACATATGATTTGAGCTTCTTTGGCAGCTAGCCAATCCATACCCAATACTATATCGAATCCTCCTAAGGTAAGAAGGAATAATCTAGAAGGGAACTTATGACCCTCTATTTCTATGATGCAATCCTCTGTTACTTGAAATACTGCCGAATTTTTACCAACGGCAGTATGTACGATAAAAGCCTTTTACTATGGTGTTGATAGTGCATCCTAGTTTACGATTAAATGCATTGGATATAAAACTTTTACTAGCACCAGAGTCAAATAAAATAGCAGCATGTTCGTTATTAACTAGGAATGTACCTGACACAAAATCAGGGTTTCCCCTTGCTTCCTCTTCAGTCAGGGCGTAGGCTCGAGTCCTAGCCTGCGGCTGTTCCTTTTCCTTCTCTTTTCCCGAACCAGATTGGCCGGCCTTCCGGCAGTTCTTTGTCAGATGTCCAAACAATCCACATACTTGGCATTTGACATTTCTTACACATTCTCGAGAGAAGTGCCCCGGCTTCCCGCACTAATAGCATGTGGTGGTGCCGATTTTACATTCGCCAAGATGTTGCCTTCCATATTTCTTGCATGTTTCATATTCATCCGACCTTGGCTTCTTAGTTTCAGTCGTTACGTTCCCTCTTCCGATGCCTCTAGACGGGTTCTCCCACTTTCTCTTTTGGGTCTTTGTTGGGGGGTCCTCATTGGCATAATCGTCGTAGACGATTCCGCTCAGATTCACTACCGACTCGAAGGTCGAGGGTAGGTTGGCTTTCACGTGGACACGGACCCTTTGAGGTAGGCCCTTCACATAATACTTGATCATTCGCTCCTCTGTCTCCACCAGGTGGGGTACCAGTTGAGCTAGCTCATTGAACCTAGAAGTATACTGGCGGTGTGTCTTGTTGCCCGCCTTAAAGTTTAGGAATTCATTTTCCACTCGATCAATTTCATTCTGGGGACATAACTTCTGAATTATTAGCTTCTTTAGGTCTTCCCATGTCATTCTTGCAAGAGCGTTTGGGGACTTTGTCCGCTGGATGTTCCTCCACCAACCTAGTGCTTCATTGGTGAAAGAATGAGCAACATATTTAACCGCCTGGTCCGGTCGACACTCGCTGATGTTGATTACAGCGTTCATCCTCTCAATCCATTCGAGTGTTGCCACTGAATCCTTGCTACCATCAAACTTGGGTGGGTCTCTGTCACACCCCGACCGATGGCGGAATCATCGAGGCGGACAATGAAATGATTGTTCATAAGCACATGATCTACTAAGGTTGCATAATTCATTAATAAGATTTAAATATCAAATATCCAAATACAAATCAAGTTACAACACCCTATTCTAGAATATTACACATAATTATTTTACTAGGTCCAAAAGCCTTATGTGTAGCACCTTCAACACATAGTCACACAATCACATATCTTCACCTGAAACGTAATCCAAAACAAGTGTCAACTACGAGAGTTGGTGAGTTTACATATGTTTAAATAAAGTAAAAGTTTAGTTTAAAACGTTTATACAATTCATAGTTTGACATGGTATGATATGGCATAATGTGGAGAATTCACTATATGTATACCAATTGTAAGCATGTAATTATGTATATAAGCATATAGGTTTAACGTGATAGGCATAGCATACTGCTACCCTAAAAGTGATAGGCATGGAATCAAGACTATGTGGGTTACACATAATTTAAACCATCCTAAAAGTATTCATAGCATAACAAGTGATCAAGCACAAAAGCACAATAATCTACACATGTAAACACAAGTTGAATTGTATGTAAGTAAGCACAAATTACGTTTCACCCCAAAATGTATAAAAATGTAAATAGGGGATATGTAACTCACCTGTGCAAACAAGGTAGTGATGCGGTATGTAGCAAAGTCCAATAGTGTATTCCGACCTACTCGTGTCCTAAATATTTAAGATGCCATAAAGTCTATGTAATGATTCTACCGCGTGTTGATCATGCATTCAATTCACCCAACTAGGCTAGACATGAACCTATATTAAGTTTCCAAATGTTTTGACACGACAATCGTTGGTAACGGTTTGTGATAACAAAATATATTTATATACACTTATATAATAAGATATGTATTTCATAACATGTCATTACGTTCACGTATCATTATTAGGTTTGGGGGTTGAAGTTAAATATATATACTATAAAAATAAGGCTTTTGATATCAAACTAGTCGTTAGAAAAGTACTCGAGTTTTTAAGTCTACTTAAAACATGTTTTTAGTTATCTAAATAAATTCAATAAATTATGGGATATTTACCATGCATAACCACATGTCTTGGGTTTATAAAAGTGTATGGATCATAATTTACAAACACTTTTAGGAGTTTAAAGCATAGCACACAACTCAGTTGGGTCAACAGTTTTGATTCTGCTGAATAGGTCAAGGGAAAACGGCTGTTTGGGGGTTCAAATGTCAGTTTCAAGAAAATAGGCCATATGGGTTTTATAACCAACACAAAATGCTAACTTTATAAAAAGGAATCAAGTTATTTGGACAATTATTGAACAAGTTATGACCTCAACAAGTTAGCTCTATAAATCTGCCATAAAACTCAGAAGATACACATTTTCTTGTATCACCCTTTTGGGGTATCAAAACTCCTCCAAAAATTGTGAAACCAATTGGGATGGATAGAGGACTCTTTAAAATTAATCTTAGACTCAAGAAACGTTCAATTTGGTTGAGTTTTGACCAAGATATGACGCTCTAAAGTCGACCAAAATTTCTGCCAGCTACTGTTTGGTTAAAGGGAGTGACTTTCTCTTTGAAACAAGCACTACTTGGGTGAACTTACAACACAAATCAACATGAAATCTTAAAACAATAATAAGTTTTAGTAAAACACTCACACAAATCAAGCAAGGATTGTTGGTAAGATGATTGTAGAAGGCTTGAACAGTTGCAAAGTCACTTTAATGACACTTGAGAGCACCCTTGGATTCTTGAAGTAAAAAAGGAAACAAATGAGGTGTGTGTGGGTGTATGGTGTGCCGTGACCGAACAGGAGGAGAGGGTGGTGTTCGGCGGAGGTCGGTGGTGCGTAATGTTGCTGCTGTCGTTGAGGGCTGAATTGGGAAGGAGGAGGGTGGTGGTGCTTGGTTATTGCCGAGAAAGAGGAGAGCAAAAGAGAAAGTGTTGGTGTGGGTTTGTGGAGCATCTATACATGCATATATAAAGCCTCTCATGTTGGTTAATACCCTCTAGTCATTATGTTTTGGAAGGAGACAAGTTTGTCTCAAATGTTGCATGTTAGGCGAACATATTGGTGTAAGGGGGACAAAGGGGAAACACCATGTTTGGTGTTTTCGGCCGTGAAGAAGAAAACAAGGGGGAGGGGGGTAGGGTAGGGTAGGGGTAGTGTAGTAGGGTGGTGTTTAGTGTTAGGTGTCTTACCCGGTAGAATACCCGCTAAGTGTAACCCGGTTTTTAATAGTCGTTACGTGGTCGTTAGAGTACGAGTCGGGTATAATAAAAAAAAAGTATACGTTTAATAGTTTTGACATTATATGTGCTCGTGTAAAACATTTAAGATTTTATTTTTATCCGGGTAGGCATTCTCTACTAATAAAAATAAAGAGAATGTTTCGAGATGTTTACATTTTTATTTTTATTTTTTTTAGTTTATCACCAACGCGATGTTGGGTTCGATGTGTCTCGGAAATTTCTAATATTGCCATCATAAGTTGCATATTGGGTGGACTCTGCTAAACCCGGTAAGACCTAATTAATTAATATTAAGTAAAAACACTTGCATTTCATTCAATAGAAGATGTTTACATGACATATAATATAAACGCGTGAATAAAAACCCGGAATGTCACAGTCTCCCCATGTTAAAGGAATTTCGTCCCGAAATTCGATTTACGAAGGTTATGGAAGCGGGAAAGAGACGCCAATGGACTTAGAATGGAATTACTTACCGTAGAAAGATTCGGCGGGGAAATAGCATATGATAACGGATGACGGCGTTAATTTGAGTCGAGTTGTCAATTAGTTGCTCTAATAGTATAATGAGATTTATGCATACAATTTTTCATACAACGCACGAATGTAAACTACTAGGAACCAGATTTAACAATATTGGTGCCAATCACCTCGTGACATGGCATTTTCCTTTAAAATTCTACCCCACGGGTGTTCATATTTTAAAATTTTGCAAAAACATTTTCAAAAACCGGTCCTCCTCCTAGTACTTATGCATGGTTTATACTCGTTATATCAAGTGGGTTTATGTATAGGGTGTACCAGCGGCTAACCCACCACCCCTTTGATATACCGGGAATTCCCCTTGCGTAATTACTAGGATTTAGAACTTCATCAAATTTTAAGTAAACTTTAACAGAGCTAGCAAGTTGAATGACTGAATTTAAACATAATAGATTTGTTTCATAAAAGTATAGGAATGAGATGAATGGTGATAGCATAGCTGTTATGTGCAATCACGGGTTATAGAACTCATAGCACTGGATTTTCCATCCGCTATTTCCATGATATACGAGTTATCAAGATTGGTTGGTTGTTTAGCAAATAGTTGGTTAAAAACAAGAGACACAATTTTGAATATTGAATAAAACGGATGTATAAAGATAGTGAACAAAGGAACGTACCGTTGACAGTGTCGTCATTGGCCGGAACCTCGTTAGCATTTATATTAAATGCTCGTCCACGAGGACCACCTTGATTTTGAAGTTTTGGACATTGGTTTCGAAAGTGGTTTGGGTCTCCACATTCGTAACAGGCCCGTCCATAGGTGACAGTGAGAGGTACTGGGTGATTGTCTTGAGTAGCTTGATTAACGATAGTGCGAGCACGACAAGTAGTAACAACGTGTCCATAGCGTCCACATTTTGAGCATAGACGGCATGCAGCATGCGGGGCATGGTGATACTTGCAAGTAAGGCATTGGGGAAATGAACCTACATAATTTCTCAGAATTTGACCCGCAGGAGTAACTTGGGTCACAGGTACGGCAGGAATGATGGCCGCAAAGTTTTGGGCCTTACACTTCCTATCATGATGGGAAGTGTTGGGCTCTTCGTTTTTGACGGACACGGAAGTAGCAGCTTTGTTGACCACTTTCTTGGCACCCTTCCTAAATAAGGTACCTGCTTTGACGTGATTGTCAGTCAACACGGCAGACAAACGGATTGCGTCTTCGAGAGTGGAGGGATTACTTCCCAATACGGTGTCTTGGAGCGGCATAGGCAGTCCACCTATGTATTTCTCAATTCCCCGCGCTAAGGGAGTAACCATGTGGGGCACGAGCAGACTTAGTTCTTGAAAACGAGTGGTGTAAGCCAAATTCTCTCCGCTATCTTGGGTGAGATCCCAAAATTCAGCTTCGAGCTTCCTCATTTCGTTGCGAGGACAGAACTCGTCAGTCATAAGTCGTTTCATTTCGTCCCAAGACAAGGACATAGCAGATTCGTTGCCTCGAGTACGTTTCTCACCGTTCCACCAGGTGAGTGCTCGTTTTTGGAAGACGCTGGCAGCATAACGGACTTTGAGGTTGTCGGGACAATCGTTGTTTAGGAAAGTACTCTCCATACTTTCAAACCATTGAAGAAGGCCAGTTGCACCTTCCGTCCCGAAGAATTTGGTGGGGTTGCAAGAATTGAAATGCTTGAATGTACAGTATGGTGGGTTTGCGCCATTACATTGCGTGTTAGACCCATTACTGTTGTTGTTAGCTTGGATCATTTGGCTTACTAGTTGGGTAAGTAGTGCAGCAAGGTCAGCGTTGGAGTTGCTAGAGTTAGCATTAACCGCGCGACGGGGAGGCATTCTATAAGTACCACAAGAAAAGACAAGAACTTATGAGACTTCGGATAAAATAGGCATGTATGTGCCACAGTTGGTGGGCTGTTCACAATAATGCAAGCAGGAACACGAGATGACACTCATCATGTCGCGTGGTAATGTATGTATGTTCTGACTAAAACTGATCACATAATTCATTCAAAATTTTATAACACAAAAGGGATAGGGAAAATAAGCCATGAAATCTATTCCTGGGAGGATATGATAATATAGTTCATTATTCGCGCAATAGGAATGGCCGGGATTCACATGCACTACAAATCGTTATTACGTGTGCACCCGAAATAATGATTTGTTTTGCATGTTCGTCTAGTTCTTCCTACCTTGCTATAATGTCCCCAAATTTTAAGTTCGGATTGTATCCTTGCGAATACGTTGACTTATCAACGTTAAATAATTCCTCAAAACTTTCAAAGAGACATGCTTTAGCCTATAGGTAAACACTCACTTCAGGAATTCCCAGGAAAGCATACGGGTCCGTTTATTTGGATTTATACGAAATGCTTTCCTAGACAGAAAACCCAATGTACAGGTGTCACCCTTCCAGATTGCACGTGTCCTTTACTGGTTTCAAGAAATTAAGTCGTTGACAAGATTTTCAAGATTTTAATAGTCTTGAGAGTCTATGAGTATAAAATGTGTAGAAACGTTGCAATTAATATGGGGTAGGAAAGAGTATGGATAAGGATAGGTAGTGTATTTGTTTGCATAAGTTTGTTTATCAAATGTGTATGTAAAGGATGTATCATGTGTTTAAAGCCTTGTATGTATGTGTATAAGTCTCATGTACCAAACTTGGGAAAATTCAAATAATACCTAACTACAAATAATTCACATACCAATTAATCATTTAGCACATAACACATAAAAGGGAGTCCTAGGGTTATAGTCTAGGTCATTGTGTCTAATAACCTAATTCCCTATAACCATGGCTCTGATACCAATCTGTCACACCCCGACCGATGGCGGAATCATCGAGGCGGACAATGAAATGATTGTTCATAAGCACATGATCTACTAAGGTTGCATAATTCATTAATAAGATTTAAATATCAAATATCCAAATACAAATCAAGTTACAACACCCTATTCTAGAATATTACACATAATTATTTTACTAGGTCCAAAAGCCTTATGTGTAGCACCTTCAACACATAGTCACACAATCACATATCTTCACCTGAAACGTAATCCAAAACAAGTGTCAACTACGAGAGTTGATGAGTTTACATATGTTTAAATAAAGTAAAAGTTTAGTTTAAAACGTTTATACAATTCATAGTTTGACATGGTATGATATGGCATAATGTGGAGAATTCACTATATGTATACCAATTGTAAGCATGTAATTATGTATATAAGCATATAGGTTTAACGTGATAGGCATAGCATACTGCTACCCTAAAAGTGATAGGCATGGAATCAAGACTATGTGAGTTACACATAATTTAAACCATCCTAAAAGTATTCATAGCATAACAAGTGATCAAGCACAAAAGCACAATAATCTACACATGTAAACACAAGTTGAATTGTATGTAAGTAAGCACAAATTACGTTTCACCCCAAAATGTATAAAAATGTAAATAGGGGATATGTAACTCACCTGTGCAAACAAGGTAGTGATGCGGTATGTAGCAAAGTCCAATAGTGTATTCCGACCTACTCGTGTCCTAAATATTTAAGATGCCATAAAGTCTATGTAATGATTCTACCGCGTGTTGATCATGCATTCAATTCACCCAACTAGGCTAGACATGAACCTATATTAAGTTTCCAAATGTTTTGACACGACAATCGTTGGTAACGGTTTGTGATAACAAAATATATTTATATACACTTATATAATAAGATATGTATTTCATAACATGTCATTACGTTCACGTATCATTATTAGGTTTGGGGGTTGAAGTTAAATATATATACTATAAAAATAAGGCTTTTGATATCAAACTAGTCGTTAGAAAAGTACTCGAGTTTTTAAGTCTACTTAAAACATGTTTTTAGTTATCTAAATAAATTCAATAAATTATGGGATATTTACCATGCATAACCACATGTCTTGGGTTTATAAAAGTGTATGGATCATAATTTACAAACACTTTTAGGAGTTTAAAGCATAGCACACAACTCAGTTGGGTCAACAGTTTTGATTCTGCTGAATAGGTCAAGGGAAAACGGCTGTTTGGGGGTTCAAATGTCAGTTTCAAGAAAATAGGCCATATGGGTTTTATAACCAACACAAAATGCTAACTTTATAAAAAGGAATCAAGTTATTTGGACAATTATTGAACAAGTTATGACCTCAACAAGTTAGCTCTATAAATCTGCCATAAAACTCAGAAGATACACATTTTCTTGTATCACCCTTTTGGGGTATCAAAACTCCTCCAAAAATTGTGAAACCAATTGGGATGGATAGAGGACTCTTTAAAATTAATCTTAGACTCAAGAAACGTTCAATTTGGTTGAGTTTTGACCAAGATATGACGCTCTAAAGTCGACCAAAATTTCTGCCAGCTACTGTTTGGTTAAAGGGAGTGACTTTCTCTTTGAAACAAGCACTACTTGGGTGAACTTACAACACAAATCAACATGAAATCTTAAAACAATAATAAGTTTTAGTAAAACACTCACACAAATCAAGCAAGGATTGAAGGTAAGATGATTGTAGAAGGCTTGAACACTTGCAAAGTCACTTGAATGACACTTGAGAGCACCCTTGGATTCTTGAAGTAAAAAGGAAACAAATGAGGTGTGTGTGGGTGTATGGTGTGCCGTGACCGAACAGGAGGAGAGGGTGGTGTTCGGCGGAGGTCGGTGGTGCGTAATGTTGCTGCTGTCGTTGAGGGCTGAATTGGGAAGGAGGAGGGTGGTGGTGCTTGGTTATTGCCGAGAAAGAGGAGAGCAAAAGAGAAAGTGTTGGTGTGGGTTTGTGGAGCATCTATACATGCATATATAAAGCCTCTCATGTTGGTTAATACCCTCTAGTCATTATGTTTTGGAAGGAGACAAGTTTGTCTCAAATGTTGCATGTTGGGCGAACATATTGGTGTAAGGGGGACAAAGGGGAAACACCATGTTTGGTGTTTTCGGCCGTGAAGAAGAAAACAAGGGGGAGGGGGGTAGGGTAGGGTAGGGGTAGTGTAGTAGGGTGGTGTTTAGTGTTAGGTGTCTTACCCGGTAGAATACCCGCTAAGTGTAACCCGGTTTTTAATAGTCGTTACGTGGTCGTTAGAGTACGAGTCGGGTATAATAAAAAAAAAGTATACGTTTAATAGTTTTGACATTATATGTGCTCGTGTAAAACATTTAAGATTTTATTTTTATCCGGGTAGGCATTCTCTACTAATAAAAATAAAGAGAATGTTTCGAGATGTTTACATTTTTATTTTTATTTTTTTTAGTTTATCACCAACGCGATGTTGGGTTCGATGTGTCTCGAAAATTTCTAATATTGCCATCATAAGTTGCATATTGGGTGGACTCTGCTAAACCCGGTAAGACCTAATTAATTAATATTAAGTAAAAACACTTGCATTTCATTCAATAGAAGATGTTTACATGACATATAATATAAACGCGTGAATAAAAACCTGGAATGTCACAGTCTCCATCCTTGAAACCTTTGTAAGTACACCCACGATTGCTTGATGCCACTCTTACTTCGTCCCCGTCACTGTCATAAATTTTATCTTCATTGTTCCCTTCATCCTCTTCTTTGCTTTTCTTTAGTGCCTCAGATAGTAGGTCAGGCAATATGTTCTTCAGAGTGAGCACAACTTCCCGGGCTATAGCATCCCTGACTTCGGGTTCCAACTGTATAGGCCCTGGATTGTCGTCCCTAGTTGGGGTCACTTCTGTTTCGTGCACACTTTCGGTGTGTTCTGCGTGCACACTCTCTTCTTCTTCAAATCTTTGGTTCAACGGAGGTCTACCTACTCGGCCAGTGCGACCGCCTCGGCGTCCTGTCCTTCCTCCACCAGCCATAGTTCTTAGTTTCCTGATAGTTATAAAGGGAATAAATCAATGTCATTTCTTCAGATCATAGTTTGGAACAGTACGAGCAAGGTAAATTATTAATTACAGTGACCGGTTTGTGATTACTAATTTACATTGCTTTTCGGGTTCAAAACTCTTCAAGTCGGTTGTGACATTGACATCTATTTGTTCTAAGTTAAGGTATCTATTCTTATCTAAGTGCATTAACTTCAATACTTACTTATCGTGCTGGCGTTGGCGTTGGTTACTCATGACTGACATCCGTGCGTTGGGTCCATAATCAGTTTGAGTCCAGACATTTAGGGATGTCTGAATCTCTCAAACTATGGCTCTGATACCAACTTGTAATGCCCCTTTTCCCGGGTGACCTCACTTGTTGGATTTACTCATAAACATAGTCATAATCACTGAGCTTAAATTTAAAAAATTCGAATTCATTCATTACATAACGTAACATGACATGACATAACAGCGGAAGTCTTTTAAAATTAAGTACATAACATTTGTCTTAACATATATAAACGTGGGATGTCAGTCTTGTGCCGGGTAACCTTCACGCCTTCGCATGATCTTTTCTTCCTTTACCTGAAATGTATACTAAAAGTCAGCTAACGCTGGTGAGTTCTAGTTTAAAACTATTAAGTATGATCATTCTTTTCTTTATAAGTATACGTAATTATATACATACATTTCTACAAATACGTATTCATAGCTTTCACTTTTCTTTCTTCATTCTTATGTGATTACATAGATATGTATTCACCTTTTCTTTATTCATTCTTATGTGATTACATAGATATGTATTCACCTTTTCTTTCCTTAACATTCATTGGTCATACACATAAGGGTGATCAACCCATCTTACGGTACGTATATCACAAAGACATACGCCCTTGAGCTACCGTCGTAGCCCTTTTACTCGTCCGGTCCTAGAAACCGTCCGCCTTAACTTTGGTCCGGCCAACCGTCGGCCGTCCTTCTTTACCGTCCTACCGTCGTAGTCCGTCATATTCGCCCGTCTGCCCTAAGGCATCCGTTTCCCACGCGAACTACTGTTTATGCAACCGTTATACTATTTTAGCATTTACTTCAACCGCCCTTTTATGCTTTTTATACGTCCTAGCTTGCGAAGGATTGTTTCTTTCCCGGTTGCAAAATAGTCACGTGGTCGTCCGTCTACAGAAGTAGCCGTTAGCTTCGTTTCCGTCCATAACGTATACATACATTCATAACATGCAATATAAATAATTATAAAGCAAGATTTCATTTATTTACGTTATGCCATTCTTTCCTTCATTCTTTGTAAACATACGTTTCATTCTTTGTTTATAATTCTTTCTCATATATATAAAAAAATATATATATTAGTACGTCACGTATGATCACATTAACATTCATATCATTTATTCACTTAGTGTATACATTTCAGCCCCAAAACATTTAATAAGGTTTGCACATAACATAGAAGGGGACACATAGAACTCACCTGATAAGCTTCGGTAGGTTGTCCTAAACAAAGGTCCAACAATGTCACTTCTGATCTGAATTGAGTAGTTAAATACACATCAGACCTAATCTCGACTCTAACGGTTTAATCATTCTAAACATACTGACTTTACTTAACCATTCTGATGCCTGCGCACTTAGCAAGTGCGCAGGCCTTGGTCATGCGTACTTGACAAGTACGCAGACTTTACTTCATGCGCACTTGGTAAGTACGCAGACTTTACTTCATGCGCACTTGGTAAGTACGCAGACTTTACTTCATGTGGCACTTGATAAGTACGCAGAACCCTTCTTCTTGCGTACTTGATAAGTACGCAGGATCTGATTCAGGCGCAAGAACCCTAACTTTTTGCATGCGGGTCTGATCATGTCAATATCTAAATTTTCTTGGATCAGAACGTTCGGTTTTTATTCTAGATGCTAGATCTTTGTTCATTTTCAAGTTTCATTCATAAAAACTTCACCTATTTAGCTAAAACCGAAACTCCTAAAATAATCATAAAAACTCAGATTATGATCGAACGCTTACCTGGATTGGAGTTATGATTCAGAGTAGATGATCACAAGCACAGTATCAACGTTCTCCTGAATTCCCGAGTCGATCCGTCACTTTCTCTCTCTAGAACCGAGCTCCCCTTTCTCTCTCTAGAATTGCAAGTGGTGAAAAGAAATAAATTGTGGCTGCCCATGTCCTTTATATAGATGGGCTTCCTTCGGCCCGTTCGAGCCGAACCCAAGCCCATCAATTTTTCTTTCGTTTCTTTGACAATAATAATCTCAACCGTGTTATTATTTATTTACTATTTTTGGGATGTTACAAATTACATATATAAATTCATTTTTTATGTTTATTCTAACAATAAAAATAGTAAAAACAAAAAAAAATGGTTTTGATTTGATTTTTGACGAGTTCTCAAAATATTTATGAGTTTTCAAATGATCCATTCCCTATATATATATATATATATATATATATATATATATATATATATATATATATATATATATATATATATATGGGGGACGTATCGGTTGTAAACCCTGAGTTGTTGTGAAAACTCTTAAACTTATTCTGGTCCACATGTTTGATTTTATATTATATAATAAATAAAGGTTTTTTACTGCCACGTGTCGCCTCCATATTCATTCTCATCATTTTTTTCCGCTTCTCTCTCTTATTTAATGCAATTCTATATTTTAATAATAATATATATTTAAATAAAATATTAATTATACTAATAAAACACATTTATTTTAAATTATCTTTTATTATAACAAACTTTGAAATTTAGTTATGTAACTTTTATTTCAATCAAATAGTAAATGAAAGTCAAATTAAATTAAATAGTAATTCAGTTATTTTTGAAAACCAATTATATATTAATTTTTACATTTTTTGAGTGTGTTTCTATCCTTACTATACACATGTAAAATATATAAATAAAGATTTAAAAATTTTATATATTGATATTTTTCACCCGTGTGTAGACACGGGATCTAAACTAGTATATAATAAATAAAAATATTTATGGGACACGTGTCCTTCATTGAGAGTGCTCTGGCTTTGATTTTCCCGCCCATTTTTTGATTTTATTTTTTCTACACGCGGACCTTAATTAACAATCCATACACGCTTTTTGATCCGGCCTATTCCTATTTTGCCTCTTCATTGCGAACCCTACTTCAGCCGATTCCCTAACATCGCCGCCTACCTAACATCTTCAACCTCTGATTCAAGGTTTCAATTCTTCGTCTCCGACTGGTATGTTTCTCTTCCATCAAATCCTAATCGCATAATCCTTCTTTGCTGAATACGTTTGATATTCATCAGAAAGATGTTCCTGGCTACGTTTGATATCAATACAACCGGACTCGGTGGTGTTAAGATGATCCTGGCTACGTTTGGTATCAACATAATCATCAAACTTATCGGTTAATGAAATCCATCACAATAGGTATGTTTTTTTTGTATGATTGATGTTTTATTCGTTTTAAACCCTAATTTGATGGATTATGACTGGTTTTTATTGACGATTTTACCGATTAAAGTAATCTAAATTAGTTTTTTGTTCATTGTTGTTTGTTTTATCAATTTGTTAAAGACATACCTCTGATTTAAATGAATTGTTACCGTTTTCCTTCTTTTAAAACCCTAATCTGTGGATTCTTTGATTTAAACGAATTGTTACTCACTGCACATGATTCTTTTCCTCGATGACCTGTTACTGTTTTTATTTGTCTTAAACCCTAATTTGATGCAACTATTACTATATCTGTTCTACTCTTATTGTTGCGTTATATTAAATTGCAGGTCAACTCATTACACACTTTCATTCATTTTAATCTGTTATGTTGTTGCCTGTTTTTCTTTTTAATACAATTTCAGTAACTAAACACTTTACAGAACATATGGACTTTACATACAGGGTCTCATAGTTTAAAAAAGAAAAACACTCGTGTTGATGGTTTGAAATTCTGGTTTGAATCTTCTACCCTCATATCATTCTAATTCAACTGTTATTAGGCGTAATTGATGGTCGGTTTTCTAAGGTATTTTAATCAATTAAAGTTCGCATGATTAGTAACTGTCATATTTATTGTTTGCGGTTATTCAAATAATCTTTAGACATATCTGATCGTATCTTACTTCTTGTGTTAAGTGTGAATTTTGTGCAATTTGATTTTGAGTTTCTTTTAATGTGAAATCTTGAGGGGTTTTTCCTTAAGGTTATTTGATTGTAACTTGGAAACCTGACAACATTTTTGCTTATGGTTAATTTGGTGAATCAAAGCAATTCAATTATGTTTGTGAGCTTTAGTTATGGTGGTGTTTTTCTTCAGGTATCTGTTTGCATTTAGCATGGTGTAAATAACTTAAATCTTGATGTTTTATTGAAAAAAAACACATTAGCTTCTCTAGGGTTTTTATTGAACCGATTATTATTGTGGATTGTGTGTATTCATGTAACAGAGATTTAGTGAGGAGGTCATAATGTTAATTGATTTCAAGTTAATAAATATGAATTTATCTTTAATTGCAGTCACAGTTGTTAAGGTATCTTCCCCAATTTCGTACGTTGTTTCTTTGTTAAGATGTCTATGAAATTGAATGTTTTCTATCATAGGTTCTGATTTTATTTGTAAGATCCAAATAGGAATCTGAAATTGAATGTTTTCTATGATTATTAGGGTTATGATGACATACTAAAGGGGATCCCTGACCCAGATGCTAAAAAGGTATGCAATTTCCATTTTGCATTCTGGATTTAATTTTTTTTTTTGTTTTAATTCCTGATTAAGATGGCTAAAATTTCAGCCTGAAGATTGAGATGATGAGAAAGATGGTGAGTGGATACTCCCAACTTACTTGGGATTACTTGGCTTCTACTACTTATATAGAGGTGGTAATTTTTACTCATTTACTTACAAACGAATTGATTGGAGCTATGTTTTAGATTGGTAAATGGATAAAATAAAATAAAAGTTGGCTAAAACGGAAGCAAGTCGAAAGAAACCTTAAGTGTATTTCTAATTTATGCTATTATGTTGGTTGTTTCAGTATGTCGATCAATAGGTCAAGTTTAAGAATGTTCGTCTCTGGGTCTTGTGTTGCAACTGAACGTCCAAGGGACAAATGTGGCCAGTCGAGCAGTAAGAACGTTTTATGTTCATGGGAGGATGTTGATAAACGTTTTTTAATGTATTTCTTATGAAAAATAAACTTTATATATTGATCAATTACTTGCAATTGGTAATCTGCAAGCAAGCGAATAACACTGATTTAACAGTGTAGAAGCCTCTTTTTGGACCTTGGAAGTCCATTGATAAATTGATCAATTACTTGCAATTGTGCAATAAGGGAAAGGTAGATTACATGATATTTCAGTTCTCATTATAATATTGTTGTTATGTTATTATTTTCGTATTTATGGTTTATGAATTCTGATAGTAAGTTATTTCCAGATATAAATGTATGAAGAAATTGGAGATGGAATATGTTGAAATGTATATAAGGCCATCAACCTTGAGAATTTTCCAGAATTTATACTTTTGAATATAATAAATTATTAAATATTTTTTACATTTTTCGATAATTTTGCTGGTAACCAATAGTACTTACACTTAGAGGTGCACAAATCGGTTTTTTAACCCAAACCGGTTCAAACCGACCCGAACCGGTTTGATCAACGAAAAGTCAAAACCGGTTTGGACCCAAACCGGTTCGGGTTAAACCGGTTTCAGAGAGGGAAATATGTAAACCGGTCAAACCGGTTCGGGTAGGTTTTAAACCGGTTTGCCCCTTAAACCGGTTTAAACCGGTTTTTATTAAAAAAAAAAAATCAAATAAATTTTATGTTTTTAATATAAAATCCAAAATAAAATATAACAAAATTAAAACATAAAGTTCAACGTTTATTAATATTTGGATAGTTCGGAAATTAAAAAACATAACAAGATAAAATTGTAAAACATTACAAAAAGTATAACAAATATAAAACATTAAGTTCAACGTTTTATTTTTTGGAATATTGATTGATTATTCTTGTGCGTTGTCTTCGGAACTAGAGCTTCGTAGCCTTGCATCTTCGGCTAGTTCTTCATCTGTGACTGGTTCGGATATTCCAAGATCAACCTCGTTGTTGTGTATGACTTCTTCGGCTTGAATTTCATCTTCGAGAGAAGTTTGGTCTTGTATCCTATCCATCGCATCCAAATGGTCCTTCAAACAAATGCACATTTCCATCGCTAGGGGTGTGAGTCTAGTCCTTCGTATCGATAATACCCTGCCACTAAAAGAAAACGCAGATTCCGAAGCTACCGTGGAAGCTTGGACGGTTAGTACATCACGGGCCATGGCGGAAAGAATCGGAAACGAAGCTTCGTTTTGTTTCCACCATGCCAAAATATCAAACTCCTCAAAAACGGTAGGAGACATAAACGCTAAAAAGTTTGTGCCAACATACCTTCCGAGTTCGCTACTCGGGGTGGTACCTCGAGCACGTTTACTAAATTCATTTAATATTTCGTTATATAATTCAAGTTAACATCTCTCGAGCTACCACTTGATGATGTACCCATTGTATCATGTGGAGTCGGAGTTGTACCATATTTATGTAAATAAACATCAAATAAATCTTGTAAACATTTGTTAAAATATGTTTTTGTGCCTTGTGCAAAATGGATGTCTTCGCTATCCAAATTCAAAGCGTAAGTAATTCTATCAATCAAGGTTTCAACCCCGTAAACATTTATGGTAGGGTTTAACGCGGCGGCGCAAGTTATAACGGGAGGGATTTCTTTAAAAAAGTTGTGGCGGTTTTGAAAACTTCAAGCAATTCGGTTACGTCTTTTAAAATGTTCCAATTTGTAGACGGAAAGTTTTGAATTTTACGACGAGGTTTTGAGGAAAGCATATCATGAAATATTTCTAAAGTTTCTCTTTGTCGTAAAGCGCTATAAAACATAATATAAGTCGAGTTCCATCTTGTCTCGACGTCCCAATTCGGGCCTAAGCAAAGATTATTCGTATCACGACAAAATTTAATATAATCATGGTATCTTTTTCTGTTACTAAAAATATCTTTAAGCATTTGTCGAAAACTATATGTTAAGTTTGAAACCTCTTCAATTGCAAGCCCGGCTTGCACCGCCAAGTTAATGATGTGTGCGACACATCGACTATGGAAAAAAACGCTGTTGCAAACGGGTTTATATTTAATTTTTAGTTTTTAAACCGCATTTGTATTATTAGATGCATTATCAAAAGACATTGAAAAAAGTTTATTTTGTAATTTAAATTCGTTAATAACACCATCCAATATATAAAATAAATTTTCGCCGGTGTGTGGATATTCAAACAAGTCAAAAGCGATTGTACGCTTCATCATTTGCCACGTATTGGGATTAACCCAATGCGCGGTAACGCAAAGGTACGAATCGGGTATACCATGTGGAGCCGACCAAACATCGGTGGTTAAGTTTACACCGGTTTGCAAATTTTCAAAACCTAAAATTAATTCTTTTTTTGCTTTTTTCCACATTTTTATACAATCTCGTCTAAGGGTTGTGCGACTTACTTGGTGATAACGAGGTTGGAGTGTCTCTTGAATCATCTTTGTCAAGCGCGGATTGTCAAAGTGGTTGAACGGCAATCCTTCTTGAATCACTAACCTCGCCATTCGATCTCGAACAATATTTGGATCAAAGTTCCAAATTCCTCCTTCGCTTGTCATCGAGGCTTGACCTTCACTTGGAATTCCCTTCAATGACGGGCAAGATTTTTCCATATGCGTTTTCAAAGTAGTGTTTGAATCTTTCCCCAAAAACGCATCACACAACTTGCAACGAGCACGTTCCTTTCCGTTTGACAACAAACATAAATCGTAATTGCACCAGATTGCCGGATTTCTCGTTGTTGCTAGAATTTGCACAACGGTAACTTCGTTTGAGGAACCACTAACACCAAAACTTTCCATGTTTTTTTTTTTGAGTTTAGAGAGAGTTTAGAGAGCGTTTTTGAGCGGTTAAAGAGCGGTTTTAGAGATTAGAGAGTGTAAAGAGAAGTGTGATCAACCCTAAACACCCCCCACCTATTTATAGTGTTTTATGGGTCCAAAAAACTCCAAAAAAACGGCCAAAATCGACCCCAACGGCCATATAGCCGTTGGCCAACGGCTAGAACTCGCCCAACGGTTCAAACCGGTTTGAAAACCGGTTTCCTAACCCGTTTTAGCCAAAACCGGTCCCAACCCGATTTTTTTTCAGAAATCCTCAAACCGGTTTGAAACCGGCGGTTTTTGGGCAACCCGAACCGGTTTGGTCCAAACCGGTTTAACCCAAACCGGTTTGCCGGTTTGAACCGGGTTAAAAAAAAAACCGGTTTTTTTGTGCACCACTACTTACACTCAAGTGAGAACAGAAATTTGGCATCTAAACTTTAATTTTAAGGTTGAGATTCTTAGAGACAGGTTAAATTAGGTCTCATTCTAAAGGGGTAACTTTATATTCAATCTTAGGAAACAAGAAATTGTCTAAAGACCAAACTATAGTCCTTTTGTACATTATGTGTTAGATTGTTATTAGAGGTAGAAAGTGGGTGGTTTGGGTAATATGTTGAAACAAGTATTATTGGTACAGATTGATCAGGTTGGGTTGAGTTAATTTATCGAGAATTAAATATCATATTACTAAAATAATAAACTAAATATTTTGTGTGACTTTTGAATAAAACATGAAAAGTATTGACCCATTAGTGTCGTTGAAATTACCCCCTGTACTAAATACATGCTATGATTTGGCGGGAACAAATGAATGATGCCTCTGAAGTGTTGGGAGTGATATTTGATTGCTTACATCAATCATTTACGTCTGCTACTGGCATTCTTGATACTGAACAAACGGAAAACAATATAATAGGCTCTTGGGAGTGTATAAATAAAGCTTGTATAGCAAATTCTCTTTTTGGAATGGACATTTTTGAACGAATGAATTGTTATAATTTTGGAATGGACATTTTCACAAAAGGTGTTCTTAGAAACTCGAAGTGGTAACATGGGCGGATTGGGTAACGGGTCAAAATGGCCAATTTTTAGAGGTTCAATGCTGACCTACAAACACTTTTGTAGCCTTTTTCTTTAAATTATTATTTTTTTGTGTTAATGATTACAAAAACTATGTTACCATTACGGTAATCCAGACTTCTCTATTAAAGTATATATGAGGTTTTATACATCTGAATACACTTTGGATTACTTTTGAAATGTTTAAATCGTTTGACCCAACCCAATCGACCCTAACATCAAATGTTTAATTATTATATGTGAAACGTACTTTCAGTCATAAGAAGTATATGTATAAATTTATGAATTATATCATTTTCATTATTTAGCCCGTGTAATACACGAGTTTCTAACCTAGTATATATATATATATATATATATATATATCCAAGACTAGTATGATATTAAAAATTCTAGATTTTATGGTTTACTTAAAAAAAAAAAACTAAAACACTTAAAAGTTATTCAAGATAAAAAAAAACTAGTGAAACTATTTAAAAATAATAATCAAATTTCACAACCAAAATTCCTCTTTTGCCACTTTCGGTTATATTTTACATTCCATTATCTACAATCATGTTATCTACATAGACGAATGATAAAAAAAAAACTAAAAAATAAAGTGAATTTTGTGAAAAACATAAAAAAAGATTCATGATTATTGATTAAATCAATTAAATGAATGAAATTGATAAGATGACAGAGTTATAATTAATGTAAAGTTAAATACAGTTTTTAGCCAAATTGATGTGATCGAAAATTTTATTTACCAAAATGACGTGATAGGAAAAATTATTTCTCAAATAACTTTATTTAATTGTTTTGTATAAATATAATTTAGAGATTTATCAGTATTACTCCTTTTTACAAATATAGATTTTATTTTATATTATCAGCCACTATTCCTTTTTACTTGATTGTTTTTTATAATTGTGAATTAGTTAATTTTTTGTTTTCGTTATATTTTTTTACGTGTCTCCGTGTTCGAAACAATAAATATGATTTTTCATTATTTTTATTTAATTGTTTTTTATAAATATAACTTAGAGAGGAGTTTGGTGGTTTGGGCTGAATTATAAATATAATCTGCTATGAAGAAAACATTTGTAAACGGGCTGAATTAAAATAAACAGAGATGGTTTGCAATTAAATAGGAAATGAGTTGGGCTAATTAATTTCAAGGTTTAAATATGTTACCATTACGGTAATCCAGACTTCTCTATTAAAGTATATATGAGGTTTTATACATCTGAATACACTTTGGATTACTTTTGAAATGTTTAAATCGTTTGACCCAACCCAATCGACCCTAACATCAAATGTTTAATTATTATATGTGAAACGTACTTTCATTCATAAGAAGTATATGTATAAATTTATGAATTATATCATTTTCATTATTTAGCCCGTGTAATACACGAGTTTCTAACCTAGTATATATATATATATATATATCCAAGACTAGTATGATATTAAAAATTCTAGATTTTATGGTTTACTTAAAAAAAAAAAACTAGTGAAACTATTTAAAAATAATAATCAAATTTCACAACCAAAATTCCTCTTTTGCCACTTTCGGTTATATTTTACATTCCATTATCTACAATCATGTTATCTACATAGACGAATGATAAAAAAAAAACTAAAAAATAAAGTGAATTTTGTGAAAAACATAAAAAAAGATTCATGATTATTGATTAAATCAATTAAATGAATGAAATTGATAAGATGACAGAGTTATAATTAATGTAAAGTTAAATACAGTTTTTAGCCAAATTGATGTGATCGAAAATTTTATTTACCAAAATGACGTGATAGGAAAAATTATTTCTCAAATAACTTTATTTAATTGTTTTGTATAAATATAATTTAGAGATTTATCAGTATTACTCCTTTTTACAAATATAGATTTTATTTTATATTATCAGCCACTATTCCTTTTTACTTGATTGTTTTTTATAATTGTGAATTAGTTAATTTTTTGTTTTCGTTATATTTTTTTACGTGTCTCCGTGTTCGAAACAATAAATATGATTTTTCATTATTTTTATTTAATTGTTTTTTATAAATATAACTTAGAGAGGAGTTTGGTGGTTTGGGCTGAATTATAAATATAATCTGCTATGAAGAAAACATTTGTAAACGGGCTGAATTAAAATAAACAGAGATGGTTTGCAATTAAATAGGAAATGAGTTGGGCTAATTAATTTCAAGGTTTAAATGGGCTTGAGATTGAACGCAGAGAAGCCCACAAGAATTGAGAAGAACCGACAGGAATTTTTTTTTACAAAGAAATAAAAGCAAAGGAAGCCGGCAGTTGGAAAATATTTACAAAAGACTGTTTTTGAAATATTTGCTTGGGTCTCTATTAATCTCATTGAATAACTTATATTTTAAAAAAAGTAAAATATTTAAAAGAAAAAAAGGCTTTATTTTCCAGATAAGGTTTTAATTTTTTGGGAAAACAATTATATTTTTATAAATCTTAAAAGTATAGGTTTATTTTTTTTTTCAAAATAGTTTTTTTTAATCTTAAAAAAATATTAAAAATAGGTTAATAAATCTTAAAATACATGTTTATTTTGTTTCGACAACAAATATCTCAAAGTGGGATTATATATATATTCAAATCATAATACAATACTGAAGTTGTGAATTTAAATGATGTAGATTTACAGTATATTTATTAAATTGTATACATAAATATTCTTTTCATTTTATATTTTATACACGTATATATTTTTCTTAAAAACAAGAAAATAATATAGTTTGTTACGATTGTGTGTGTAACATCCTGAAATAATAAAGGAATAAATAATAACGAGAGCGGGGTTAAATCAAGGATTTAAAACGAAAAGAATAAAAGAAAAGGGATGGGCTTAGGCTCGACTCCAATGGGCTGAAGGGGGCCCAGGTATATAAAAACCAAAGCAGCCCCTCCTCCCTCATTTCAATCTCATTTTGCGCAAACTAGATAGAGAGATCGGGTTTAGAGAGAAAAACCGAAGGGTGAAGGCTCAAAAGCTTGGGAATCATCTATCATCATCACAGCAACGCAAGGCAACGGAAATCGGGCCCAAATCAGGTAAACATCTAGCTCAAAATGAAACTTTTGTAGTTTTTGGGTTTTGGGTAAAATTCATGAAAAGGAACGGTTTTTATGTATGAAATGCAAAACAAACCACATATTTAAGTTTATGGGTGAAAATAAAAAGTTTTGAACGTAAAAAGTTTGAAACTTGAACGAATGCAGATCTGAGATCCAGATCTAGGGTTTCTAGTTGGGGAAGATGATCGCGCAACAAGTTCGCCTGGCACTAACCCAACGAACTTATAAAGTTCGCTCATGCATGTTTGCTTAGACAAGTAAGCGAACTTACCACAAGTTCTCCTAAACCAAAGTTAGCGAATTTACCACAAATTCGTCTAAACCAAAGTTAGCGAACTTATCACAAGTTCTCCTAAACCAAGTTAGCAAACTTATTATGCTCGCCTAAGTTCAATATGGCGAACTTATCACATCTTCGCCTAAGATCCATGAAACGAACTTATCATGTTCACCTAAGCTAAGATATGGCGAACTTACTAAAGTTCGCCTAGTTCAAAGGAGCGAACTTACCAAAAGTGCCGACCTTACCTAAGTTCGCCAAACCCTAAGACTAGAAACGTTTAGTGTCGTTTAAGTTCACTATCCTATCATGTATGACTTATTATACAAATTGTGCGTAACCTTAGTGACGCTCAGTAACCGCTCAATCAGGTGAGTTCTATATGCCCCTATATGTTATGTGCAATTGTTTTCCAATGTTTTGGGGCTGGAATGTATACATGCAAATGAATGAATGACATGAATGCTAATATGACATACGTGTTATATGAATGTAATGATGAACAAAGAATGAAACCAATGTTTACAAAAAATGATATAAATGAATGACATAACATAAAATGAATGAAATCTTGCTTTATATTTAAATATATTGCGTGTTATGAATGAATGTATACGTTATGGACGGAAATACGGACTACTTCGCTAGGACTATTCAATGGTGACGGCTACTTCGGTAGACTGACGACCATGCGACTAACATGCAGACGGTATGTTAAAGTCTAGAAAGGTAGACTAAATACGGACTACTATGGTAGGACGGAGGCCCTTAATCGAAGCACGGCTAAACTAAACCAAAAACTAAAGCATAAAGCTAAACCAACTATTTTTTCGAGTTTTTTAAGGGGTTTTTTTTGCCTTACAAAAAAATGTGCCATTAATTACGAAAATGACATTAAT
The DNA here is from genome assembly GCA_023525975.1 of Smallanthus sonchifolius. NCBI lineage: Eukaryota > Viridiplantae > Streptophyta > Magnoliopsida > Asterales > Asteraceae > Smallanthus > Smallanthus sonchifolius. The sequence continues at coordinate 93,468,825 of CM042021.1, read as the reverse complement.
GAGGAGTTTCTTGGTTTTCTCATTAAAATGAGTTTTCTCATGATCTTCTCCCTATATATATATATATATATATATATATATATATATATATATATATATATGTATGTATATGCTAATGGTACCAATGAATGACTGATGATATATCTAATTGCTTTAAACCTAGAACTCACCAGCGTTAGCTGACTTTAGTATGCACTTCAGGCAGCAAGAGGAAATGACGGGCTAAGGCATGACGGCTACCTGGCTCAAGTCTGACATCCTGTTAATTGAATTTATGTTAAGACTGTGTTTTCATGATTAAATTTAAAGACTTCCGCTGTCTATATAATTGAATGATGAATACTTCCGCTGTGTTTGAATGTTTTTAATTAAAGTTCAGTGATTGATGACTATATTTATGAGTAAATTCAATGAGTGAGGTCTCCCGAAAAAGTGGCCTTACAAGTTGGTATCGGAGCAATAGTTTGAGAGCTTCAGACATCCCTAAATGTCTGGACTCAAGCTGATAATGGGACCAACGCAAGGATGCCAGTACGGGTAGCCAACGCCAGCACAATAAGTAAGTAGTAAAGTTAATACATGTAGTTAGGGATAGATGCCTTAACTTAGACTACATAGCTGTCAATGTCACAACTGATGTGAATAGTTTTGAACCCGAAAAGCAAAGCAAATTATTAATCACAAACTGGTCACTGTAATTAATAATTTACCTTGCTCGTACTCTTCTAAACTATGATCTGAAGGAATGACATTGGTGTATTCCCTTTACTGTTCAGAAATTTAGAAATCATGGCTGGTAGAGGAGGATCTGGACGTCGTGGCAGCCGTACCGGGCGAGTCGGTAGACCACCATTGAACCGAAGACGTAATGATGAGGAAAGTGTGCATGTGGAACGTGAGGAAAGTGTACACGTAGAACGTACTAATAGTGTGCATGAAACTAATGTGACTCCACCGGGTGAAGGCAATAAAGGATCGCTACGACTGGAACCTGAAGTCAGGGATGCTATTGCCCGTGAGGTCATGTCACCTTTGAAGGACGTACTGCTTGACTGAGGCACTAAAGAAAAGCAAAGAGGAAGAAGAAGGAAACTGATATACCCTAAATTATACATGTTTTACATACATAATAATCCCCATATTATGGTACTAATTGAATAATAACCTTGCAATTGATACTTAAAACGTTAATATTTCATAATTACAGGTTATTCGGTGTCCTGAGACAAACAAAGCTAAAACCAGTAAAAAAAACACCAAGAAATCAAGCCTTTTGGAAGATCATTCCCGAGCGTTGACCCCCAAGAAGTCAACCAAGGTCAACAAAAGTCAAACTAGCAGCTAAAAGACAAAACTAGGAAGCAGGGAGGGGATGCATAGCCGTGCATCCCAATGCACGGGCGTACATCCCAATGCACGGGCGTACATTTGCCTCCCTTGCTCCCCAAGCTCCAGTACACTGTTCTTTGTACCCTGTTTGATTCCCGAGGTGTTTGCACGCCCTTGCATTCCAATGTACGCCCTTGCAATCCAATGCACGCCCGTGCATTGCTGATTTTGAGGTCTATAAATAGGAGGCTAGGGTTCTTCATTCCCCACACGTCATGATACATTACCACAGCTCAAGAAGATTCCGTTTCTGTAGTTTAGAGTAGAGAGGCTCCTCCTCTTTGTCCGCAATAGGGGAGGCTACGAAACTCAGCGTTACGCTAGTTAGTATGACCATTCAAGGCTAAACTCTTTGTATTGCTAGGGTGAAAATGAAGTTTGATGTATGTTAATGTCTAACGTATTAATCTAGTGGTATGTTTATGTCTTTAATTATTTGCTCTTAAAACCACTGAAACACCCTTTTATTCCTTTATTATTTTATTAGAGTTTAATGCGGAAAACGGGTCCCATATTTTTTTTTCAAAACCTTATCACTAAAGTGATAAAGGTATATTTTATTAGAACTTTACATTAAATATTACATCATATAACATAAGTGTAACATCCCAAAATGTCGAGAAATAAAGTTAACGAGTTCAAGCGGGCCGAAGTCGGGCGGGTCAGTCGCGAACCGAGCTTGGGGAGGTCTCCCCTATAAATAGCCAGGGTCACCACATGTTTCTCTCATTTGCAATTCTAGAGAGAGAAAACCATAGAGAGAGAAAGTGTCGGAATCACACAAGATTGCACCCGCTCGTGTCTCTTGCACTCGTGAGAAGAACCTCCGGATCAGAAGCTCGATTCAGGTAACGATCCGACCTAAATCTGAGTTTTTAGTTCGTTTTTGGGTTTTCGGGTCTTGGGTGAAAATCGGACGTTTTTGTGGATGAAACTGAAAGATAATCATAGAATCGAATTCCTTAATGGAAAACGAACGTTTTGGATGCAACATGTTCGGGATCTTTACATGATCAGACCGAATGCGAAAGTTAGGGTTTTTCGCGAAGAACAGGTCGTGCGCACTTGCTAAGTGCGCACGGAGCAGGTCCTGCGCACTTGCTAAGTGCGCAGGAGGAGGAACCTGCGCACTTGCTAAGTGCGCAGGAGGAAGGACCTGCGCACTTGCTAAGTGCGCAGGAGGCAGGGTCTGCGCACTTGCTAAGTGCGCAGACATCAGGCTGTTGAGTAGAGATTAGTATGTCTAGAATGGTTAAACCGTTAGAGTCGGTAATGGTCTGATGTGTATGTAACTACTCAATTCAGATCGGAAGTGACGTGGTTGGACCCTTGATTAGGACAACCGAGACTAGCTTATAAGGTGAGTTCTAGAAGCCCTCTTTTAAATGTTTTTATATAATGTTTTCGGGCTGGTGTGTACACGTATGAAATGATGTTTTATGAAATGATGTTTTATAAAATGATGTTTATGAAACTACGTTTACGAAAGGAAATGATTTGGAACGAAGGGTTTATGGAAAGAAAGTTTATGAACTAAATGCTTACGAACGAATGTTATAAAGAAATGGTTTAATGAAAAGGTAAAGGGTTTTGAAAGTGAAGGAAAGGTTTTATGAAAAGAAAACAAAAAGGGGCAAATGTTTTAAAGAAGTCATTACAAATCTAATCTGTCGAATGAATGGAATTGACGAATGAAGTCTGGGAATGTGATTCCCAGCCTTGTGGTAGATTATGGACAGCGAGCCATAGTTACCACAAGAACAACATGGGCAATGTCTTTGTGGCATGTCAATGGTTTTGATGTTGTACAACTGGTAAAGGGAGTAACGACGGTTACTCGGGTGATGACGATCATCCTAAGCGAACGAGGTAATGGGAAATCAATGACGGCGATACGTAACGGTTGATTTCCAAAGGAAAGATGCGTGTTGGGCAATGACGGCGATACGTAACGGTTGACCCCACGCATTGAAGGGTTGGGCAATGACGGCGATACGTAACGGTTGACCCAACGTAGTGGTATGGTTGTGGCAATGACGGCGATACGTAACGGTTGCCCACAACATTAAAAGTTCCTACGGGGACATAGAGACGCGTAACGATACAAATTTAGATAATAATGTATGACTTAAATGAATGTTAATGTTTTAAACAAATGATTGTGTTTAAATATGCGAAGGTTTACGAATGAAAGGCCCTGTTTTCTTATACGAATGTTAAACCCTATTGAATGTTTGAGTGATGAACCATTTCTTAAAACGAACGAAAACTAGAACTCACCAGCGTAGCTGACGTTTTTAAGTGTACACATTCAGGTTAAGGCAGGTGATGAGGATGGATGGTGATGCTTAGCTAGAGATGAAGAGTTACCCGACTGCTTTTGAAGACTGGCATCCCGTTATGTTTAGTTATGATGTAATTATGTTTACGCTTCCGCATGTATGAATAACGATTAAGTTATGTTTAAATGAAAATTTCCGCTGCGTTATTTGATATTCATGTTTAAGAACTGCTTGTGAATGAGTAAATCCAATAAGTGAGGCCTCCCGGGTTTGGGGCCTTACAAGTTGGTATCAGAGAAATAGTTTGAGAGATTCGGACACTCCCAGTGTCTGAACTTAAACTTTGAATGGGACCGAAAGCGGATGCCAGTACGGGTAACTCGAGCCACAGCATCATGTATGAAAAGTAGAGTATGTGTATGTAGTATGCCTTAGAAAGGGTTAGGTAAGGACTTGTGTTCCGATGGAATCACAAAGGTGGTCAAATGGAAATCGAAAGGTAGTGTAATGGTTAATTGCAGATGGCCAGTGTATATTAACATCTTACAGTACTTATTGAATTCTATTTGTTAACTAGCGTGATGACATTGGATTTCTCGTCCTATAGAACGAAATGGCAAGGAGAGGGAACGGAAGGCGTGGTGGCCGTACCGGTGGTCGTACCGGCGGTCGAAATGGTGGGCGTGGCAGGATTCCTGCGCGCCAAGAACACAGTGAAGAAGGAAGTGTTCACACTGAACCGGCGGTTAGTGTGCATGAAGCTGAGCAGACACAGGTTGAAGAACAACCTTTCACTTTTGAACCAGAAGTGAGAGCAGCTATAGCTCGAGAATTCACAGAATTGATGAAGAATTCTCTGCCAGGTCTGTTGGCTGAAGCGTTGAAGCAGGTCAATGGGGCGGGTGGGTCTAGCGTGGCAATTGGTGCTCAGAACAATGAGACCGACAATGCACCGCCTGCTCGCGGATGTGATTATAAGTCCTTTAAGGCATGTGACCCGCCGATACTCACTGGGAAGAAGGACGCGGTAGCTACTTTTGATTGGGTAATACGTATGGAAGCCGCCATCCGTCTGAGCGAGTGTCGAGCTAATCAAGTAGTGAAGTTTGCTGCTAACTCCTTGAGGGAGGAAGCATCCCACTGGTGGGAAGGTGTACGTCAAGCTAAAGGGAGCGAGATTGTGGATGCGATGATGTGGGCTGACTTGAAAACTTTGGTAATCAAGAATTTCTGCCCAAGGAACGAGATTGAAAAGGTAGAGAGGGAATTTCTGGGTTTGAAGGCCGGGAACATGACGCACCGGCAATACACAACCCGATTTAATGAACTGGCACGTCTGGTGCCACACCTTGTCACTACAGAAGAGAGAAAGATTGCCTGTTATATTCAAGGGTTGCCGGACCAGGTCCGCACCTATGTTAAGGCAAACGCCCCTACTACCTATGATTTGGCAGTAGAGCTAAGTGGCGTAGTATTTGACGATCTGGCACTGAATGTTGTTGCCGTTGAAGAGCAAAAGAAGAGACCGAGCTTCTCAAACAAGCGAACTGGGGGAAAGATGTTTGGGTCTCGTGATAAGAGGGCTCGGGTGGGTGAGCCGACTGTTTGTAAGAAGTGTGGAAGGGAGCATGTAGGTGAATGCAGACTGGGATCTAGCTTGTGCTATAAGTGTGGCAAGACCGGGCACTACTCTCGAGAATGCCCGCAAGGCTACAAATGCTACAACTGTGGGGATTTCGGCCATATGAGCCGAGAATGTACCAAGCCCAGGATGGGGGAAACCGGGAAAGGAAAGGGCCCGGAAAAGAAGGGAGAAGGATCTCGTGCAAAGACTCGTGCGTACGCACTGACGCAAGAACAAGCCAGGGCGGATCCCGATGTGGCGTCAGGTACATTCGTCCTTGACAACACTCTTGTTTCTGTGTTATTTGACTCGGGTGCCGGTAAGAGTTTTATATCTGCGTCTTTTTGTAAGAGAATGAAGTACGCTGCCAGTAAGTTAGAAAGGGCCTTTAGCGTAGAAACCGCAGAGGGTAGAACTGCGAGAGTGACCGATGTAGTCGACAACTCCACGATAAAAATAGAAGGTCATAGGTTCCCTGTCAGATTGTTTGTTATGGTTTTGGGAGGGTTCGATGTGGTGTTGGGTATGGATTGGCTAACTGCCAATGAAGCTCAAATTATATGTAAGCGAAAGATAATCCAACTCAAGGCTCCGGATGGTAGCAAAGTCGAAGTCTTTGGAGATCGTGACGCCCCGATGCCAAACGTCATCTCAATGATTAAGGCAACGAATTACTTGAGGCGCGGATGCGAGGCTTATCTGGTATATGTGATTGACAAGTGTAAGGAAGTGAAGGAACTAGACGATGTACCCGTGGTACGCGAGTACCCGGAGGTGTTTCCAGAGGATTTGCCTGGGATACCACGCGATAGAGAAATTGAGTTCCGAATTGACTTAGTACCAGATGCCCAGCCCGTGGCTAAGGCTCCATATCGACTAGCACCAGTGGAAATGAAGGAACTTATGGTCCAACTAGACGAGTTACTTGAGAAAGGATTTATTCAACCGAGCATCTCGCCGTGGGGTGCTCCGGTGTTGTTTGTAAAGAAGAAAGATGGTTCGATGAGAATGTGTATCGATTATCGCGAGTTGAATAAACGAACGGTGAAGAACAAGTACCCTTTACCAAGGATCGATGACCTGTTCGACCAGTTGCAAGGCGCAAGTTGGTTTTCGAAAATCGACCTTCGGTCCGGGTACCATCAGTTGAAGGTGAGGGAAGAAGACATACCGAAAACTGCATTTCGCACGCGTTATGGACATTTCGAGTTCCGCGTAATGTCTTTCGGATTGACGAACGCCCCCGCAGCGTTCATGGATTTAATGAATAGGGTGTGTCGACCGATGCTGGATCGATCGGTAATTGTGTTCATCGATGATATCCTTATCTACTCCAAGAATGAGGGTGATCACGCATGTCACTTAAAGGAAGTGTTGGAAGCTCTAAAGAAGGAGAAGTTGTATGCTAAGTTCTCCAAATGCGCGTTCTGGCTTAGGGAAGTCCAATTCCTAGGTCACGTCATTGGCCCGAACGGCATTATGGTTGACCCAGCAAAGATAGTAACGGTAAGTGAATGGGACATTCCTAAGACGCCAACTGAAATCCGCAGTTTCTTAGGATTGGCAGGCTACTATCGGAGATTCATCCAGGATTTCTCGAAAATAGCTTCGCCGTTGACAAAGTTGACTCGGAAAGAAGTAAAGTAGGAATGGGGTTCGACCCAAGATGAGGCGTTTAAGAAATTAAAAGAGAAGCTAACACAGGCTCCAGTCTTGGCCCTTCCCGAGGGCAGTGAAGACCTGGTGGTATACTCTGACGCGTCGGGTCAGGGATTAGGGTGTGTGTTGATGCAACGCGGTAGAGTGATTGCATATGCGTCGCGGCAGTTGAAAGTTCACGAAGTCAACTATCCGACTCACGATTTGGAACTTGCTGCTGTCGTATTTGCATTGAAAATATGGAGGCACTACCTGTACGGGGTAAAGTTTACTATTTACTCCGACCACAAAAGTTTGAAGTACTTCTTCGAACAAAAGGAGCTTAATATGAGGCAGAGGAGATGGTTGGAACTCCTGAAGGACTATGACTGTGAAATAATGTACCATCCTGGAAAGGCAAACGTGGTGGCTGACGCTCTAAGCCGAAAGGATGTGCCTACTCCTATTAGAGTGAAAGCTTGCCAGTTGGTGGTAACATCGGATGTGATGAGCGAAATCGAAAGAGCTCAAGATGAGGCACTTAAAGAAGAAAATATAAAGAAAGAAAGGATGGTTGGCCAACAGGACAAATTGGAATATAACACCCTAGGTGTTAGGACACGTTTTGGACGGATATGGATACCTATGGGTGGCGAACTTAGGAGCAAAATCTTGGATGAGGCTCATAAGTCTCGTTACTCTATCCATCCCGGTACCAATAAAATGTACCAAGATCTGAAGAGGGAATACTGGTGGCCTGGAATGAAATGTGATGTGACGAAGTATGTAAGCAAGTGCTTGACTTGCTCGCAAGTAAAGGCTGAACACCAGAAACCGTATGGAAAGATTCAACCACTTGACATACCAGAATGGAAGTGGGAACACATTACCATGGACTTCATAACTAAGCTACCTCGCACAGCTAAAGGTCATGACGCCATTTGGGTAATTGTGGACCGTTTAACGAAGAGTGCTCATTTCCTACCTATTCGCGAGGCGTTCTCGTCGGAAAGGTTAGCAGAGGTATTTATCAACGAAGTAGTAGCGCGGCATGGGATGCCCTTGACGATCGTATCTGACCGGGACACACGATTCACATCGAGGTTCTGGAAAAGATTTCACGAGTCGATGGGCACGAGGCTGAATATCAGCACGGCATACCACCCACAAACGGATGGTCAGTCCGAAAGGACCATTCAGACATTGGAGGATATGCTCCGTGCTTGTATTATTGACTTCGGTGGCAGTTGGGACAGCCATCTGCCGTTAGCCGAGTTCTCCTACAACAATAGTCATCACACGACGATAGGCATGCCGCCTTACGAAATGTTGTATGGGAGAAGATGTAGAACCCCGGTTTGTTGGGGTGAGATTGGATAGAAGGAATTAGGAAGTCTCGAAGTCGTAAGAGAGACGTCGGAAAGGTTTGATCAGATCAAAGCACGAATGAAGGCCGCACAAGATCGTCAGAAATCCTATGCGGATAGACGACGAAGGCCTATCGAGTTTGATGTTGGGGACAGAGTAATGTTGAAAGTGTCCCCGTGGAAGGGAATCATTCGATTCAGAAAGAGAGGAAAGTTAAGTCCGAGGTTTGTCGGACCGTTCAGGATAATGGCACGGGTTGGTGAAGTCGCTTATCGGTTGGAGTTGCCTGATGAGTTAAGTGGGATTCATCCTACCTTCCATGTATCACACTTGCGAAAGTGTTTGGCGGATGAATCACCTCACGTACCACTTACTGACATCGAGGTCGACAACAGCCTTAATTACATCGAAGAACCCGTGGCTATCTTAGACCGAAAGGAAAAGCGTTTGCGTAATAAAGTTATTCCATTGGTTAAAGTCCAATGGAGGCACCGAAAGGGATCGGAGGCTACATGGGAAACGGAGGCGGAGATGAGGGAGTCGTACCCTCAATTATTTGACTTGTGATAGGTTTCGGGGACGAAACCTATTATAAGGGGGGTAGACTTGTAACATCCCAAAATGTCGAGAAATAAAGTTAACGAGTTCAAGCGGGCCGAAGTCGGGCCGGGTCAGTCGCGAACCGGGCTTGGGGAGGTCTCCCCTATAAATAGCCAGGGTCACCACATGTTTCTCTCATTTGCAATTCTAGAGAGAGAAAACCGTAGAGAGAGAAAGTGTCGGAATCACACAAGATTGCACCCGCTCGTGTCCCTTGCACTCGTGAGAAGAACCTCCGGATCAGAAGCTCGATTCAGGTAACGATCCTACCTAAATCTGAGTTTTTAGTTCGTTTTTGGGTTTTCGGGTCTTGGGTGAAAATCGGACGTTTTTGTGGATGAAACTGAAAGATAATCATAGAATCGAATTCCTTAATGGAAAACGAACGTTTTGGATGCAACATGTTCGGGATCTTTACATGATCAGACCGAATGCGAAAGTTAGGGTTTTTCGCGAAGAACAGGTCGTGCGCACTTGCTAAGTGCGCACGGAGCAGGTCCTGCGCACTTGCTAAGTGCGCAGGAGGAGGAACCTGCGCACTTGCTAAGTGCGCAGGAGGAAGGACCTGCGCACTTGCTAAGTGCGCAGGAGGCAGGGTCTGCGCACTTGCTAAGTGCGCAGACATCAGGCTGTTGAGTAGAGATTAGTATGTCTAGAATGGTTAAACCGTTAGAGTCGGTAATGGTCTGATGTGTATGTAACTACTCAATTCAGATCGGAAGTGACGTGGTTGGACCCTTGATTAGGACAACCGAGACTAGCTTATAAGGTGAGTTCTAGAAGCCCTCTTTTAAATGTTTTTATATAATGTTTTCGGGCTGGTGTGTACACGTATGAAATGATGTTTTATAAAATGATGTTTATGAAACTACGTTTACGAAAGGAAATGATTTGGAACGAAGGGTTTATGGAAAGAAAGTTTATGAACGAAATGCTTACGAACGAATGTTATAAAGAAATGGTTTAATGAAAAGGTAAAGGGTTTTGAAAGTGAAGGAAAGGTTTTATGAAAAGAAAACAAAAAGGGGCAAATGTTTTAAAGAAGTCATTACAAATCTAATCTGTCGAATGAATGGAATTGACGAATGAAGTCTGGGAATGTGATTCCCAGCCTTGTGGTAGATTATGGACAGCGAGCCATAGTTACCACAAGAACAACATGGGCAATGTCTTTGTGGCATGTCAATGGTTTTGATGTTGTACAACTGGTAAAGGGAGTAACGACGGTTACTCGGGTGATGACGATCATCCTAAGCGAACGAGGTAATGGGAAATCAATGACGGCGATACGTAACGGTTGATTTCCAAAGGAAAGATGCGTGTTGGGCAATGACGGCGATACGTAACGGTTGACCCCACGCATTGAAGGGTTGGGCAATGACGGCGATACGTAACGGTTGACCCAACGTAGTGGTATGGTTGTGGCAATGACGGCGATACGTAACGGTTGCCCACAACATTAAAAGTTCCTACGGGGACATAGAGACGCGTAACGATACAGATTTAGATAATAATGTATGACTTAAATGAATGTTAATGTTTTAAACAAATGATTGTGTTTAAATATGCGAAGGTTTACGAATGAAAGGCCCTGTTTTCTTATACGAATGTTAAACCCTATTGAATGTTTGAGTGATGAACCATTTCTTAAAACGAACGAAAACTAGAACTCACCAGCGTAGCTGACGTTTTTAAGTGTACACATTCAGGTTAAGGCAGGTGATGAGGATGGATGGTGATGCTTGGCTAGAGATGAAGAGTTACCCGACTGCTTTTGAAGACTGGCATCCCGTTATGTTTAGTTATGATGTAATTATGTTTACGCTTCCGCATGTATGAATAACGATTAAGTTATGTTTAAATGAAAATTTCCGCTGCGTTATTTGATATTCATGTTTAAGAACTGCTTGTGAATGAGTAAATCCAATAAGTGAGGCCTCCCGGGTTTAGGGCCTTACAATAAGGATTCTTTAACTCCGACCGGCCACGTCCTAAGGAAGCTTCATTCCACGTGCCTCTTTCATGTAGCGTTTGAAAAACATTTTTGAATTAGCTTAGGCTAAGTAAGTACACTGCATCATTCATTTTATTATGAACCTTTTAGGTTCTTACTAGTGTTCAAGTTTCCCGGTCTCTCGGCGCCCCCGTGACCATCTCCGGACGTACCTCCGGTCACGTCATTCGTATATTTTATGGGTGTGCTAACCCCCCTCATGACCATCTTTGGATGTACCTCCGGTCATAGTATTAATTCCATTCTATAGGTGTGCTAACCCCCTCATGAACATCTTCAAACGTACCTCCGATCATAGTATTGGCAAGGTTCTTATACTCGTAAGTATATACCCCATGCATATGTCACGAAGACTTATTCATTCTTTTCTCATTGAGACCCGCCCCGTAGGCTGGACATCTCTTTTTATTGGGATCTTGAGTATCATAGACTCACAGCCTCCCATTGTATTCCCAACCAGTCCTTACTTTAAAACTTCATAACGGTTTCCACACGATGCACTAAAGAGGCTTATATATAGGAAGTACCAGTGACATATCCCCCACCCCTTTAACACTTCGTGAGTACTCCGTTATTCCATTTTAAGACTTAGACTCGTTTCCATATTTATTCACACTTAATACACATCGCATATTTGCACATATAGCATGACCTCGTGTCATACTTTCATATGTATCCTTCCTCTAATTCCTTATAAAGGTTTCTCCATGTTACGTTAAGGAGGTTTATATATAGGAAGTACCAGAGTCGTATCCACCACCCCTTTAACGTCCCATGAATACTCCTTTACTTACAATTAAGCTTCCTCGTTAATCCTCTTTAATCTAATAGCATGACTTCGCCATGCCTTTATCTAATCCTTGCTCTAATTCCTCCTAAAGGCATCTCTATGATGCATTAAAGAGGTTTATATATAGGGTGTACCAGCGGCGTACCCACCACCCCTATAATACGTCACATATATTCCTTTATTTAGAATTAAGCTTTCCCATGTATCCTCATTTATTTAATAGCATGATCTATTCATGCTTTTATTCCATTCCTTCTATAATTCCTAACAAAGGATTCTCCACGATATGTTAAAAAGGTTTATATATAGGAAGTACCAGCGGCGTATCCACCACCCATTTAACATATCATAGATGTTTCTTTATTTGGAATTAAGCCCCCTTGTTTATTTCATTTATTTAGCGGGTGATTATCCTCTGAGAGTAGTACCTCCAACAGAAATATTCCCAAGAAAGAATGACAGGTCCAGAACGGATTTATACACCACTCTTTCCTTAGACAGAACATTCTATTTGTCAGATAAATACATATTGGGTGGAAGATTACCCGTTCATTATGAAATCATAGTATTCTCATCATTGTGTTTTAGTCTATACCCTTAAATTTTCATAATGGTTTCACCACGAAGCGTCAAAGAGATTTATATATAGGAAGTACCAGCGGCATATCCACCACCTCTTTGATACTTCGTGATTACTCCATTATTCTTGTTTAGTGTCTAGACTAATCTCCATTACCCCGTACCTTAGTTTCACACATAGCACATAACACATAATCACATAATTCACATAAACATTTATCTAAGGTACAGGTCCAGTGTACTTACTTTAACCTTGTGTCGTTTCCTACGCTCGTTCCTCGCTTAAACGTCTCTCCGGATCCGAACCGCACTCGCACTTAAACGCGCCACACCGGGTCTCTTATTTCTTCTCAGAATTGTGTGTGTGTGTTGTGGTATTTGTGTGTGATGTTTCCTCTTTGAACGGCTCATGGAATCAATTTATATGCAAAAATCTGATCCCGTAACGGACCGTTACCGTTGGTGACGTCCCGTTATTGTTTTCTTGGTCTCTAAGCACTTTCTGACCACGTAATGGACCGTCATGGCCCATGACGGTCCGTCATGGCCTTAGGGTCAGAGGAGTCAGTGATACGTGGCCAAAAACGGTGCGTTTTTGCGATTTTGCGGCGTGACGGACCGTCACGGACGATGACAGTCCGTTATGGCCTCTGGGTGGTCGTGACAGACCGTTATACCAGGTGACGGTCCGTTATGACTCCATTTTCAAATTCTCCTCGCCGAGGCACCCAAGTTTTATATATTATGGCTTCCGTAACTCATTTTCTAGCTCGGTATATGCTTATGTGAAGTTTTGAGCTATTTCCGGTCGGACCGTCTTTCTGTTTTCGCGTCTGGTTACGTTCTAGTGTCATGTTTCTTAGCTGACACGTGTCCTAACCTATTGTTAGGAGTTTGGAATGTTACAAATCTACCCCTTTATTTTAGGTTTCATCCTCGAAACCTGTAGTTCATAAATAATTGAGGATAAGTCTTTCTCATTCCTTCCTTACTTTCCCATGTCATCTCTGGCCCTTCTGCATGCCTCTATTGCACTTGTTCGATCGTCTTGTGATGTAACTGCTTTCTCTTTGTGTCTAGAATCCTTACAGGTTCTTTGACATATATTAGTTTCTTATCAATCCCTATCTCTTTTAGAGGTTCGTGAGCAATCTTGTTTGCTATACACTTTCGTAGATAATGTACATGGAACGTGTTTCAGTTCTTCAGGTAGCTTTAGTTAATAAGCTACTCTTCCGACTTGGTTAATGATCCTTAAAAAGGACCAATGAATCACAGACTTATCTTGCCACATTTCTTACGTCGAATTAGACTTTTCCAAGGAGACATAAAACATAATCTCCTTCTTGGAATTCTATTGGTCAATGTCTTTTGTCTAACAACTTTCTCAGTTGTGAGATACATTTCTTCATTTCAGTATGTGCTGATTGGTAAGGAGTCTTAGCCACTGGCTTAGTTTCCAGAATTAAATTGATTTTGAATTCGATCACTCTCTCTCAGGTGGAGCACACGGGGAGATCGCATGGGAAAACTTCTGGGAATTTATTAAGAACTTGCTTTAGTTCTTTCCTTTTATCTTTACATCGACCGCATAAGCTATGAAGGCTTGGTGACCTTGTCTCACATAGCTATTTATCTAATTCATCGTACTTAACACTAACTTCCTTTCCTGCAGACGTCGTGAATCGTATAATCTTTTTGATTGTATATAATCGTCATAGTATGCGAAGATAACTAGTCCACTCTAATGTTCATATTGAATTCTTGATGAGATACTCTTCTTCTTCTTCTTCTATTAGTAGTCGGAAATCTAGGTATATTTTGGTTACTACGCAGTTTCTACCACTCACTGTTTTAACCTCTAATGCCCTAGCTAACTTGCTTCTATTGAAGTTTCTACGATCTACTAATTCTTGTATAAAACGTAAGTAGGTAGAAATTCCAAGAGGAAGATACCTGATACATCGTCAGGGGTATTTTGCTTCCTTAGTTGTAATTTGAAAAGCCCTACCCCTTGCTTTTGGAGCCTCAATCCGTTTTATCTCATTGTCTGCCACTCTTGACCCTTCACCGGCCTTTTCTAGTCTAGTTGAATTCATACACTATATTGTAGTGTGTCCATCTTTCCCACATTTACTACAATTTAGAGTCTTGAACCGACATTCTCCAGGATGCCTTCTTCCACAGGTTTCACAGTCGCTTATTTCTTTCTTTTGAGAAGAATCACTTTCAAGTCTTCTAAATTTAATTCTCCTAAGAGGCATAGGAGGTGGATAATCCTCTCCTTTCCTATTTTTGTCCCCTTCTTCATGCCTTTTCAGCTCTATTTCTCGTTCTTGCGCCCAATCAATCATTTTTTCCAAGTTCGCGCACTTGGACGAATGAATGAACTCTCTAATTTCCGTTTTCAGAATGAGATGGTATCGTGTCATCCACATCTCAGGAGTTGTTAACAAAGTAGAACATAATCTGGCTTTATCGAAGAAAATGCTAGTAATCTCATCCACTGATTCATTCTTTTTAATGAGTTGAAGGAACTCCTTAGTGATTCTGTCTATTGCCGCTCGTGGGCAATAATGCTTCAGAAGGATATCCTTGAATTCTTCCCATTTCTTTTCTTTGATCTCAACTCTACCTTTTTCTCTCTTCACTACGCCCCACCAATCGTCAGCTCTTTCTTTGAGTTGGTTGGTGGCGAAGGTTACTTCGTCCTCCTTACTGCAATGACAAGTATCAAATGTTGTTTCCATTGCAACTATCCATCTCTGACTCTCTTAGGGATTAATGGCTCCCTTGAATTCCATCGGTTTGCATGTCATAAAATCCTTATACGTGCATCGGTTTGATTTAGAATTTCTATCTTCTCTATCCTCGGATTTGTAACATTTATGATTTTATTACCTTTATTTTCAACTCAATGTAACACATTTCAAATTCAAATCTAGTGCAATGGTTTAAAGTTATTTGTACAGACAACTAAACCCTAATTATTGATACAAATTCACAAATTCCAATTCACATATTCTAGAATCCCTATATATGCATATATATAAATATTTAGACACATACATATATACATTAATACATCACATAAATACATACACATATACAAACACACAATTGACAAGTTATTAACACGATGTTTCGAACCCAAAGACCTTGAATTAAACCCAAAGACCTTGAATTAAACCCAAAAACCTTGAATTAAACCCAAAGTCCTTGAATTAAACCCAAAGTCGCGAGATTTGGATCAAACCCAAACAAAACCCACCTGTTTGACTTTTAAAAGTAAAACATGGCCGAATCCACCAAATTCAAGCTTCTAACCTAGATCAAAACGAACCCACGGGCTTCCCGGGACTTGAGAAACCACTAATCGATCATGCCATAACCCAATTTGTTAGCCCAATCCATTTCCATACGCGGCTCAATTGAATTTAAAAAAAAAATGACTTCCTTAGTCAAAACCGAGTCAAATAAACCTCAAATCCATGAAATTGAACACGATTAAAGCCCGGTAATCACGCACTAATTGATTCTGCGTGTACCCAGTCCCAGAACATGACCAAATTCATTCGTAGGCATTCGAATTTACGCATTATCTCCGCCCACAGCTGTCACACGTGAAGTCGTAATCAAATCGAACAATTAGGGCAGAATCAATTCAGTTAAACCTACCTCTCACCTTCGCACGCCTCACTCCAAACTCCCTGAGCACTGAATTGATACCCAATACACTTCTGTTCGTCGATCGGGACTCAAGAACACCAAATCCGAAGACGTAGCCGACCGCATTCATGCCCAAACCAAAACAGGTAAGAAAACGCTCATTCGATTCGTGTTTGAACCCTGGTCAAAAGCCCCTTACCAATTCGTGTCCTCAGAACCTATCGAGACCGATTTGGGGCTAGGGCTCATGGCGGGGTGATCGTATTCAAATTCTGCCTCGTGTTAATAACATGTTTTAATCAATTAGATTCCGTAATATTACAGCGAAACCACCTGGTCCGGCCGGTAAGTCACTGCGCCGCCGAACCAGGTGGCGTGGGTTCGAAACCCACATCACCGGCTATTTTTAGCGCGTTTCCTTATGACCTAGTCCGGTTTCCTTTCCTCTCCGTGTTAAAATCCACCCGAACTGGACTGGTACACAAGTATACCATCTAGTCCAGCGGTACAAGCGAACTAAACATACAGGCGCCACCCGGGTTCGAGCCGGGTGGCCTATTTAAATTTTTAAAAATCAGTTTTACAGCTTCAAAAATTTTATAACAAATATTTTTATAAACCTTACACTATTTGTAACATAATAAAACCAAATTGGTAAATTTTCAATATAAATTCAGTTTTATTATAAATTTCGTTGTTCAAATTGTATATTAAAATAATTAAAACAAAAAAAAAACTTTAAATATCCAAAAATTTATTTCTAAATAAAAACAATAAATTTTATAAAAGTTTATAAAATATTAACTCATTTAAAGCAAACTAGTATTTATTTTTTTGATAAATAAAATAAAAATTATTCATTTAATTTACTTAAATAAATGAAATTATTTATTTATTTTATTTATTTAAATTAGACACTATTCGTATAAGTAGAAATTCTTTTTTTATATTTACAATCCATATATATTTTAACATATTTTTCACAAATAAATAAATAAAAATTATTTATTTATTTAATCTAATTATTTAAATAAATGAAATTATTTATTTATTTTATTTATTTATTTACATTAAACACTATTCGTATAAGTAGAAATTCTTTTTCTAAACATATATATTTTAACATATTTTTCACAAATAAATAAATAAAAATTATTTATTTATTTAGTTATTTAAGTAAATGAAATTATTTATTTTATTTATTTAAATTAAACACTATTCACATAAGTAGAAATTCTTTTTCTAAACATATATATATATATTTACACTATATATATGTTAGCATATTTTTCATAATTAAATAAATAAAATTAATTATTTTATTTAAATCCAACCCTACGTCTGTGACTATTAAGTTCATACATATATACCTTGAACTCATAATACACATTAAATTCGTATACAAGTATAGTATGCCCTTACATGGAGAAACACAAACCTCTTTGTACAAACCCACACACATCCAAACCCGTTGAACCCTAAACTTAGACATAGACTTTTGTACACACTATTAACTCAATACACATTATACACTAGGTTAACGTGGTGAGTTACAAGGATCGTTTTGCTACCTAGTCTTGCGTACTAGCAACACTCTTGAATCAAGTGAGTATTACATAGTCCCTTTTCTCTTTTACACTTTTTGGGGTGATTCATGAATTATATACAAACAATAGTTTACATTTACACAAACTACCCAAACACAAATCCTATTTACATTCATGTGTGCAAATTTGAGCTTTATGTTTGAGTGCTAGGTGTGTTAACTTTTGTGTGTAATTTTGTGCAATCATTAACTAATTAAGCCGACGGTTAAAAATGATAGATCTATTGAGTCTGACAAACCCACCCAGATTGGGGTGATTGTTACCGACAACACAATTTGCATACTAGTTACAAAGGTTTGATTGTACTTTAGTTACACAATAGCTGCTCCCCATAAATGCCTTATTTATCATGACATGTAAGGATTTGCTTATTCATATTTATACACTATCTATGTACAAACCTATGTATGCTCACCAACTTTTTAGTTGACCCTATTTTATTCATGTTTCAGGTGCTAACGTGTGAATTTGAGCAAGACATGCTACACTTAAGTTGGACCTAGTTAATTTAAATTCAAAAGACAATTTGTATTTTTCTTTATATACTTGTTGAATGTTGCTATTTGTGTTTGAATGGTTTGAAATGAAATTGATGATTAAATATTGAAATCTAGTGAACCTTGTGCTCATGAATAGTCTACATGTCCCACCCCGACGTTTCCGCCGTCGGTTGGGGTGTGACAGATTTCTCCTTATGATTCTCAAACCAGCTTTTCCAGTGAACTTTGTAGTTCTGCTTGCATAATTGGGAGGTTTGCATCGACAGCCTTCCCTACTTCTAACGTAATTTGTCTTCGGATATTCTCCGAGACCTGTTCTAATTCGTTCTCATCGTGAAGTGGAGACGCAGTTCTCCCGTGGCTCCCTTGGTCGGGTACTTCATTGTTCTGACGTTCAGCCATTGTTGCTGATATACGAATTTTGTTTAATCACTCGCTCGTTCACTCTAATTATAGTCTAGGGTTTCATATTTACAGGCCTCATACTATTCTAACCCTAATTAAGCATTCTAGGGTTTTACGTAAGGCCCCTTCATACATTTACACATACTCACATTCATTTATACATTTCAATCATGTATATTCACATTCCCGGCCTACTATCTGCTGACATAAGTTATCATATGATGTTTGCGATATCATGACAGTCCCATGCATTAACTCTCATACTGGCCAGGTATGAGGTAATGTATGTTACACATCGTGACACTCCCAACTATCACATGGAGCTTATCTCATATAAAATTCAGCCCACGTATACTCACATATTTATGTTTAAGCACTGGAATTTAAACATACTTGCTTCCTCGGACGGCCTCGGATGCAATCCCTATTTATATCACGAGCACTTATGGTTTGAGTTTAAGTATCCTTCTGATACTTAAATCCCTCAAACCGTACCAACTTGAAACACCCTTTTATTCCTTTACTAGGATAGAATCCCGTGTATTACACGGGTTGTATATTGAAAACGATATAACTTATAAATTTGTAAATACATCCTAACTTGTCAGACTATTATGATCGTCTCGAGATATATCAAGTGGAAATGTGTGTATATAACAAATTAGTATTTTTCTTTAATTAGTTATATTTTGATTTCATATTATATATTTTTATTTAATATAATTAGTATTTTTCTTTAATAATATATTTATAATAACATTATTATTTAATAAGATAGAGGCATATTTATTAGGAGTATTTATTAGGAGAGAAAGGCGGGAAAACCAATGTGAGGAGGCATAAGGAAGTGACAAGTGTCAAACTTAAACTTTTATTTATTAGTATAGATTATTTTATCATAGTTTAATGCGGAAAACGAGTCCCAGATTTTTCAAAATCTTATCACAAAAGTGATAAAGGTATATTTTATCAGAAATGTTGTCTTTACATTAAATATTACATCATGTAACATAGGGATTCTTCAACTCCAACCGGCCACGTCCTTAAGAAGCTTCATTCCACGTGCCTCTTTCCTACAGTGTTTGGAAAACGGTTTTGAAGTAGCTTATGCTAAGTAAGTACACTGCATCATTCAGTTTTTATTATGAACCCTTTAGGTTCTTATTATTGTTCAAGTTTCCCGGGTTCTCGGCGCCCCCGTGACCATCTCCGGACGTACCTCCGGTCACGTCATTCGTATATTTTATGGGTGTGCTAACCCCCTCATGACCATCTTTGATTGTACCCCCGGTCATAGTATTCATTCCATTCTATGGGTGTGCTAACCCCCTCATGACCATCTTTAGACGTACCTCCGGTCATAGTATTGGCAAGGTTCTTATACTCGTCCGTATAGACCCATTGTATTTGTCATGAAGACTCATTCATTCTTTTCTCATTGAGACCCGCCCCGTAGGCTGGACATCTCTTTTTATTGGTATCTTGAGTATCATAGACTCACAGCCTCCCATTGTATTCCCAACTAGTCCTAACCTTAAAACGCCATAACAGTTTCCCCACGATGCACTAAAGAGGCTTATATATAGGAAGTACCAGCGGCGTATCCACCACCCCTTTAACACTTCGTGAGTACTCTGTTATTCCATTTTAAGACTTAGACTCGTTTCCATCACACATACATATAGCATGATCATCTATCATGCATTCACATATTCACATTTAATACACATTGCATATTTTCACATATGGCATGACCTCGTGTCATATTTTCATATATAGGAAGTACCAGCGTATCCACCACCCCTTTAACATCCCATGATTACTCCTTTACTTACAACTAAGCTTACCGGTTAATCCCCTTTTATCTAATAGCATGACTTCGTCATCCCTTTACCCACCACCCTTATAATACGTCACAGATATTCCTTTATTTAGAATTAAGTTTTCCCATTTATCCTCATTTATTTAATTGCATGATCTCTTCATGCTTTTATTCCATTCCTGCTATAATTCCTCACAAAGGATTCTCCACGATATGTTAAAGATGTTTATATATAGGAAGTACCAGCGGTGTATCCACCACCCATTTAACATATCATAGATGTTCCTTTATTTGGAATTAAGCCCCCTTGTTTATTTCATTTGTTTAGCGGGTGATTATCCTCTGAGAGTAGTACCTCCAACAGAAATATTCCCAGGAAAGAATGACAGGTCCAGAAGGGATTTATACACCACTTTTTCCTTAGACAGAACATTCTATTTGTCAGATAAATACATACTGGGTGGAAGATTACCCGTTCATTATGAAATCATAGTATTCTCATCATTGTGTTTTAGTCTATACCCTTAAATTTTCATAATGGTTTCACCACGAAGCGTCAAAGAGATTTATATATAGGAAGTACCAACGGCGTATCCACCACCTCTTTGATACTTCGTGATAACTCCATTATTCTGGTTTAGTAGATTAATCTCCATTACCCCGTACCTTAGTTCCACACATAGCACATAACACATAATCACATAACTCACATAAACATTTATCTAAGGTACAGGTCCAGTGTACTTACTTTAACCTTGTGTCATTTCCTACGCTCGTTCCTTGCTTAAACGTCTCTCCGGATCCGAACCGCACTCGCATTTAAACGCGCCGCACCGGGTCTCTTATTTCTTCTCAGAATCGTGTGTGTGTGTTGTGGTATTTGTGTGTGATGTTTCCTCTTTGAACGGCTTATGGAATCAATTTATAGGTAAAAATCTGATCCCGTAACGAACCGTTACCGTTGGTGACGGTCCGTTACCGTTTCTTGGTCTCCAAGCACTTTCTAACCACGTAACGGACCGCCACAACCCATGAAGGTCCGTCATGGCCTTAGGTTGGGATGAGTCCGTGACACGTGGCAAAAAACGGTGCCTTTTCATGATTTTGCGACGATGACGGTCCGTTATGGCTTCTGGGGGTCGTGAAGGACCGTTATACCAGGTGACGGTTCGTTATGACTCCATTTTCAAATTCTCCTCGCCGAGGCACCTAAGTTTCATATATTATGGATTTGTTAACTCATTTTCTAGGTCGGGATATGCTTATGTGAAGTTTTGGGCTATTTCTGGTCGGACCATCATTCTGTTTTCGCTCCGGTTACGTTCTAGTGTCGCGTTTCTTTGCCGACACGTGTCCTAACCTATTGTTAGGAGTTTGGGATGTTACAACCAGCTTTTAGGTGTGCTTTTTATTATTTTCTAAACTTTTCTTTATACTTGTGAGTGTTCTTGATTTTGAAAGCGTAAGACCGTAAAACCTTTTTAATCAAACTTCTCTTGAAACTTGTACGTCTTTATACAAGAATATTTTTATAAGCCAAGTCTTGCTTAATACTAATAAGGTCGTACGTCTTTATACGAACTTGTTATGAGACCAAGAATTGGTGAACTCACGTTGGGAACGATACGTCTTTATACATGGTCCCATTGTTGCACCGCCTCCCGGTGAACAAAGTCTAATCACTCTTTTACTAATAATACTTAAGCATTAAATTTTGATGTCTTAAACCAACTTAGAGATAGCATTCAAAGAGTTGAGGGTAACGTTGTCCCTAGCGGGTAGCGGGAATCATTACCATTTTATTATTAAAGATTATAATCCGTGAACCAAATGTTGTGAGAATGAGGCTCTAGCGGTGTACCATTCACACATTTGTATTAGTCATACCACCAGATTAGTCAACTTAACATTATCATATGCCAAGCGGATTCGAAACCCAAAGCAATACTCTTCGTGACCTGATCATCTTCGAGATCTTTGCTTTCTTGCTATTTACTATTATGCTATTTACATTTCTATTACACACTTCATGCACATTTTTACCTTTCTGTCATTTACTTTACCATCATTTACTTTTTTGTCATTTACTCTTCTATCATTTACTTTTCTTCTTTACAAGCACATAAAACCCACTCACTAATTAAACCGGCTAAACGATAATAAAAGTTGAGTATTGTAACTCGACCGTGTCCATTGTTTCGATACTTGGTTCTTAACTAAACTATATTACGCTGCGATAGGTACACTTGCCTATTGTATGTATTTTAAGTTTAAAGTAATTATCATTATGAAAATTTTAAACCCTAAAAATCTAAACCTCTTTGAGTTCGCGCTTAAATAAACTAAAAGGAATAAATGGAAACATGGCAAGTAGAAACAAATAGATATTATGCATAACGATTCACTAACCCTATCCCATCTGTTTTTCATGTGAGAATAATCTGAGCCTTTTCATGATCATTATTATTATCATATTTTCGCGTGCTCTTTCGTTTGGTATACTGAGTGTTTTTCGATTAGATTTTATGCATAATTAGAACTTGTGTGACTTATACATATCAAGACCATGAACTGGTAATTGTATGAAAATGATTGAGGCACCTAGGACTTTATTACCCTTGTATGTTATCCTTAAACCCTAAATACCAAAAATATCCGCCTAGTTAGCCCTTTGATCCTTAGCCTTTTCTTTTCTATCACCCATTACCCGTTATCCCCATACCAGCTTTTCATAAACACCGTTTATTGGCTAACTGTCTTTAAGATGGAGAATTATTAGTTTATCTTATGTCGTTATTTCAATTTTGCAACCATTAAGACAATTTGGAAAGGATTGGTTTTACTCAAGGAATTGGAATATACAGAAGAAAGTGGATGTATTAGGAAGAAATAGTCGAACGATCTACAAGGAAGATATGGAAAAATTATTTCAAGGAATTGAGGAAAAGCAGTTATTGACAAAGTAGTCTTGATGTTTATGTTAAAAAAACAGAGAGAGAAGTTAGTCTTTTACCGGTTAGACCTAAAAGAGCTGGACATGCATTCTTTGGATTTCAATTTACTTTCTTGTATTCATTTCGCAAAGCCTGATTTACCGCCCGAACTCTGAGAAAAAGTTTTCAAAGCAACAAGTGATGTAAGAAAATAGTGGCACAAGCAAGAACAATTACCACCATTCTACGGCTTGTCAAAAAGCGCCGCCAAAAGATATGGCAAATGTGTGAAGTGTGGCAACTGGAGCCACGATGGAAAATGCAGCAAGAATCAAACTTACACCCAACATGAGTATACTCATCTGATCAAAGTAGGTGATATTAGGTTACATGCCGAAAGAACCATACGGAAAGGCACTAATGTGTACTACGCAGTGAGGGAAGAGTTGAACATGATAAGAAGTATCGGTCTTGGCAATCTGACCATAAATGAGCCCTCAGATTAGTTATAACCTCATTATCTTAGTACTGTAGAGGGACCCACTAGTATTTTCCATCTTAAGCCATGAAGCCTTAGCCGTGTGTTCCATGTTAGCTGCAGCCCTTAAAACCCTAAAAACCTAAAAAGATTTTCATTTTAACCCTTTATTTTCTTTTTAGCCACATTACAACCCTTTTAAGTCCTCTTGATACTTAGTTAGTTGGTGGAGACTTGATTTGCATACAAGCTTATGACCATTGCATAATTTGATTCGAACTTGAGTGTTCTGCTTAACGTACATTATCCACACATATATAACCCTAGAGTTGAGTGAACATTATGAGGAGTCATAGATTATGCACAGTTAAAGTTCTAGTAAGCTTGTCATGGATTCCATCATTCCAAAATAGAAAAGCACAAAAACAGAATAAGCGACTCATGAGTTATCCCGGAGTTTCTAAACCACTTGGAGCTCCCTTACCTTTTGTAAAGTTTTTAGTTTTGGGTTTGATCATGATTGAGTTTGCTTGAGGACAAGCAAAGTTTAAGTGTGGGGTATTATGATATTCCCTAAATTATACATGTTTGGCATGCTTAATAATCCCTATATGATGGTAGTAATTGAATAATAACCTTGCAATTGATACTTAAAACGTTAATGTTTCATAATTGTAGGTTATTCGGTGTCCTAAGATAAATAAATCTAAAACTAGACAAAAACACCAAGAAATCAAGCCTTTTGGAAGATCATTCCCGAGCTTTAACCCCCAAGAAGTCAGCCAAGGTCAACGAAAGTCAAACCAGCAGCTAAAATACAAAACTGGGAAGCAGGGGGGATGCACGGCCGTACACTGTCCTTTGTACCCTGTTTGATTCCAGAGGTGTTTGCACGCCCGTAAAATCCAATGCATGGCCGTGCATTGCTCATTTTGAGGCCTATAAATAGGAGGCTTAGGTTCTTCATTCCACACACCTCAAGATACATTACCACAGCTCAAGAAGAGTCTGTTTCCGTAGTTTAGAGTAGAGGGCATAGAGTAGAGAAGCTCCTCCTCTTTGTCCGCAATAGGGAGGCTACGAAACTCAGTGTTACGCTAGTTAGTATTGCAATTCGTGGCTAAACACTTTGTATTGCTAGGGTGAAGATGAAGTTTGGTGTATGTTAATGTTTAACGTATTAATCTAGTGGTATGTTTATTTCTTTAATTATTCGCTCTTAAAACCACCTTCTAGGTGGGCTTTTTATTATTTTCTAAACTTGTCTTTACACTTGTGAGTGTTATTGATTTTGAAAGCGTAAGACCGTAAAACATTTTTAATCAACTTCTCTTGAAACTTGTACTTCTTTATAAAAGAAGGTTTTGATAAGCCAAGGCTTGGTTAATACTAATAAGGTCGTACGTATTTATACGAACTAGATATGAGATCAAGAATTGGTGAACTGACATTGGGAACGGTAGGTATTTATACATGGTCCCATTGTTGCACCGCCTCCCGGTGTACAAAGTCTAATCACTCTTTTACTATGATATTTAAGCATTAAGTTCAATGTCTTAAACTGTCACACCCCGACCGATGGCGGAATCATCGGGGCGGGACATGTAAGACTGTTCATGAGCACAAGGTTGACTAGATTGTAATATATTAAATTCATTCCCATTCAAACAAACACGAAACAAGTTCAAAGTACATAATGAAATACAATTTGTCTTTGATTTAATATTAACTAGGTCCAAAGCCTATGTGTAGCATGTCTTGATCAAACTCAAGTGAAAGCACCTGAAACATGAATAAAATAAGGTTAACTAAAAAGTTGGTGAGTATAACACAAGTTTGTACATAGATAGCATATAGTTTGTAAACCAAATCCTTTACATAACATGATAAATAAGGCATTTATGGGGAGCAGCTATTGTGTAACCAAACGTACAATCAAACCTTTGTAACTAGCATGCAAAACAAAGTGTGTTGTCGGTTTCAATCACCGCGTACCATGGGTGGGTTTGTCAGACTCAATAGATCCATCATTGAAAACCGTCGGCTTGAAAAGTTAATGATTGCACATAATAGCATACAAGAGGTTAACACACCTAGCACTCGGGCATAAAGCTCAAGTTGCACACATGAATGTAAATAGGATTTGTACTTGTGTTGTTTGCGTAAATGTAAACATGTAAGTTGAATAGTGTTCATGTTTCACCCCAAAAATGTAAAAGAGTAAAAAAGGGGTTGTGAATACTCACTTGTTTCGAAGGCGTAGCTAGCACAAATACTAAATAGTATAATGATCCTTGAGATGCACAAGATAACCTAAAGTGTAATATATTGCATTAATAATGCACAATAATCTAAGTCTAAGTCTATGGTTGAATTGGATGGAGTTAGTGATTTGGTACTTGAAAGTAAAATAGAAGGTTCGAAATGAATATTCTTAGAACATTTTAAATAAATGTTGAGTTTGGGATAATTACTTAAGTAGATTAAATAATTATTGTTTATGGAAATAATGTAGGTATTATATGTAATTTAGTATAACTAAATAAATGTTTTTGTTTACTTATAAATCAAATAAATAATTATTAACTTATTCATTTATTTATAAAAAAAATGTAACTTAAACATTAAAATATTATTTAAGAGTAGGATTTGTAAATTAAATGTTTGAACTTTTAAATAATTTCCATTTATCTTAAGATTAAACATTTGATCTTTTATAAATAAAATAATACTGATTTTTATAATTTCAATCACTTTTATTTTAGAAATTACTCTGAAATACTATGTGTTTAAAAAAAAAAAGTTATAAATATTCTGCCAACACACACGACCGTGCCAGCTAAGGGCACGATCGTGCTAGGTCGGGCGCGACCGATCGAGACAGGGCGCGACCGCGCTGGTCAAACAGAGGACAACTAGCCAAGACACTATGCACGACCGTGCCTCGGACAGGCACGACCGTGTCTATGCTTCAGGGGCACAACCAGAACTAGCCAGCGAGCATGTCTGGGTCTGAGCAGGAGGCACGACCGCGTTGTATGTCAACACGACCGCGTCTCCCGAGGCACGACCGCGTTATATGATTAGCGCGACCGTGTCTCTTTCAAAACAGACACGAATTGGTTGATCCTTATATTGATGGAGTCGGAATTGATAGGGCTTTCATTCATAAGGTTATTACGAGTCTGTTGGTGTAGATTAATTGTGTTTAAAACATGTTTATGACCGGATTTGATTAAACTATTTTGAATGAAAATATGGTTTCGGGTTCGAGTAGATTTCGATATTGAATGCCCAAATTAGTTTGGGGCTTTTGATCTATAGAATAAATCGACTGAGGGGAAGGTTTCAATTACCCGACAGGACGACGAATTGATAGCGGACGGGTAGAACAAGTTCCGACGTCGGCGGTGTGGTCTCCGGTGCTCTCTGCCGCAACTCCGACCAAAATGATGTCTTCTGAAGCCTTAGGGAGGATCGATTAATGTGTTGGTTTGCTTAGTTGAGAGGATTCACAATGAAACGATGAATTTGATGGTCACAAAGGAGAGTCTTGATACTTTGGAAAAGGATCGATCAAAACGGGTTCATTTGCTATAATGAAAATGATTTAAACTCCTAATTGTTTGTTAATGTGAGAAATGGTTACGAAACCGAACGGTCCAGCGATTAAAGGCTGTTTTTACGTTTCAACTGATGCGAGGCGCGACCGTGCCAGACGAGGCGCGACCGTGCCAAAACATGGCGAGACCGTGCCTACTAGGGTTTCTGGTTATTTACAAAATCAGCCCCTGCAACTTCAGCTTTGACAGAATTAGCTTGGTTAGGATTTAACGGAACACTTAACGGGATTATTAACTGGATTAACTCAAGAAGGTATTACTACATGATTATGAGTTCTAAATTTTTGAATTGAATACGATCGGCTAATGAGTAATGAGGTGTAGGTTTGAGTAAATATAGAGTTAAATGTTGTATTGCTATTTTATTAACTTAAATAAATTAAAATAGGGTCGGAAAAATACGGAATGTTACAGTCTCCCCATGTTAAGGGAATTTCGTCCCGAAATTTAACTGATGAAGACTACTAAATCAAGAAAGAGGAGGGAGTTTTGGGTTCTCGGTGAGTTTTGATTGATAGACAAGGCCTTGGGCCTGATCATCGAGGTTGAATACGAATGATGACTGTAAATTTAATTTTTGAATTGGATTTAGGGAGAAGGTTGTCGAATAGCAATTTGAATTCCAAACGTGAGATGCGTTACTTGGGATGAATTTGATGGGATTTGAAATTTTGAGTTTGTGTAAGATGTAGACTAATGTGCTCAAAATTGTTAGTGGGTGAAAGATTTCACAAACGTGGGTCTAGGTCAAAACTTCACGTAGCACGAACAACGCTACTTTTGATAATATGATAGGACACTTATATATAGGAAGTACCATCGGCGTATCCACCATGCCCTTTGTCATATTACTTCAGTTTCGTTGTTACATATCATGACAAGTTTTAGGTCACAACACACTACAAAATTTCACTATAGTTTCCATGCGCTGATTTTTTTATAATTCCGTGTGCACCCGTAATTATTCAAATCATCGTATGGTCCGTATAGATTGTTTCGTTGTGTGTGGGTAAGGGGGTACAATTTCGCTATGATCACGTCTATTGTTTACACATAGAAAGTCGCTAACAAGTAACTAAGTCCCTAATCAGGTCAGTTCGCAACTAAAGAGTAGTAAAGTAGTAACACTTCAAGTTTCTTAGTTTGCTCGTGTTTGAACAAGAATACTTCAAACCCCGAGTCGTTTCAATGTATTATGGTCTTCAACTTTGGTGTACAAAGTGCATGACCATGTCTTGTGTATAATGTAATCAATCCATTGCAATAATTGTAAGCAAATTTTGTTTCGAGTATATAGTAAGCACACAATCCTCATGTATGATCTAGTGTCACGTAGTTTGTAATCAAACAGGTCTCATATATAGCGTAAATAATTTAGCGTCTTGTATTTTGTAAATCAATAAGCTCTAATGTGTAATGTAAACCACATAATATTATGTGTATTGTAGGAAATGGATCTCGTGTATAGTGTTAGCAACTTAGCATCATGTATTTTGTATAATGTACACCGTTTAGTATAAGGTGCTTTGTAACAAAATGAGTTTCATGTATAGTGTGGTCAATCTAGAACTATGCATCAATGACGCAATTCTTATGTATCACGTATATTGCAAACAATTAAGTTTCGTGTATCATGTGTATTGCAAATAAACGTGTTTCGTGCATTACGTAATCAATCGAGTAAATTGTGATTTGCAGGCAAACTAGTTTCATGTATCATGTAATTTGTGTAGCATTGGATATATTGAGAATAATTGAGTTTTATGTACCATAAGATTGCATTGAATATATTGTGAACGTGAGTATTGAACTTCGCGTGCGATGTGTAGTAACGGGTTTTGAATGGGTTCGAGTGCTACGGACAAACGTGTTGTTTGGCGTTCTTGCATAATGTGGTAGTTAGGTTCAAGTCCTCAAATCTCATTGAGGTTGGTGGGAAAGGTTAACGTTTACGCGATATGGATCGTCTCTTGAAGCGTCGAGTGAAAGGTAACGAGGAGGTTTTGGAAATATTCTGGAATTTGTGTTTATAAATACGGGTCTTTGTTTGAACATAGAAAGTGGGAAATTATTTTTGGTTATAGACATATAAAGTAGTGAAATCATTGAATCGCATATTTTAGATGAATATGCAGTTTATGAGAAAAATATTTTTAATCTAAAATTTCAACCTTCGGCTAAACAAGTAGTAGCATAATAATTTGGCCAAAGTTTAGAATTACTTACTTTAACGAATAAAAATCATAATTATTTATCAGTTTTTTTTTTAAATATTTTTATAAAATTGATTGTATTAACTTTCCTTATTTGGTGAAAAAGTTTTATGGAAAATTTATGTTTTTGGTATTATCTAAAATTTCGTTAAACATTTTATTTAAACAAGATAACGAGGTTTTGTTTAAATAAAAAAAAATATGATGATTTATTTAATGAAAGAGATTGTTGCTAATGTACTAAATCATGTTGAATGAAAGAAGTAATATTTGAGAAGGTTTGATGAAAATATAACAGGTGTAATTTACGTTCCACGGGTCAAATCAATGAAAAATAACTGTAGAGTTGAAATATATGGAATTGACTGAATACTGAAATGTTAAACATTATTCAAAACATAGGGTAATGGTTTTCAAATTGAAAATTTAAAGGAAATCAGTAGAAGCTTCTTCTAACGTCTCAGGTAGCTTTCCACTAGGAAGAAAATAATCGCCAAGATGAACACCGCTATGGTCACTCTAGTAGTAGATATGGCTTCAGCCCTGGCGGTCTCCCTGCGATGCTCTTGAACTTCCTTTTCGAGGATGGAGATAAACTCCTTTTGGTACCCTAATTGGTTTGCTAGACTATCAATTCTTTGTCCTTGTAAATCGTGTATTATCCCCTGCTCTAACCTTTGCCTCTCAAATTCTGAGGTTCTTACATATTGATGGAGGTCATGGGTTGGAATCCCCATAACACCAGTGGGTGCCATGGTTTGTCTTACCCAAGGGTTAGGATGGTATGGGTCGGGCATTAGGTATGGGTCTCTTAGTGGGGGTGGTAATTGATTATGAGGGTGAGGTGTATGATACGGGTTTATGGGTACGGGTGATCCGGGTGTTCGAAGTCTCGGACCGGTGTTCCTAATCCAGTCCGCCCTTACCTCAAACCTTGGCCTAGCATTTGGGGGTGTTGGTGACCGATACATGGGTGTCTCAGTGTCTTCTTCCCAATCAGATTCTGATCCAGGACGGTAAACCGGGGAGGGAGGAGGGTAGGAGTCCATGTCTAGCAGAAAAACAATGAAAAAAATTGTATGTGATAATGAAATGTTGTGGTTTGAACATAGGAGTACTTATAGGTTTTAGAGTTTGACTAGTCATAACACCGAACCTTTCACGATAGTATTTTAGAAATACACTTGACCTATAAGCAATGTATCCCTGAGGAGAATTCCCAGGAAAGAGGGGTGGGTCGCTAAGACACACTTAAGTACCCTATCTTTCCTTAGCCAGAATTCCTCATGGGCTTACACACTCTTCCAGCCATTATGTATTAATAACACTATTGTTGGGCTCATGGTTATGATGGGAATTGTTGTGGACTGGGCTTGGAGGCCCAAAAGTGAGGTTTATTTATTGCAGCGGGCTTCTCATTCTTGGAGGATATATGGGCTTCTTAGTTTATTATTAATGGGTATTAGGCCCAATAGTTTAAGCCTTTGTTTACATAAAGTTATGGTATCATGCGTGTGAGTTCAAAGGTGTATGGAGATTTTGGTGTGTATGTGTGTGTGTTTAACTTAGGATAACACTTTAGTGAAACACATAGGTAGCATGTAAACAGTAATGAATGTAAGCACAAGAGTTATCAAGTAGTGTGACTCATAAACTATCAAGTATTGTAACATGTATTGAAATTACTCAGGATAACCTGTAAAATATTCACATAAGAAGTAATCATGTAACAAGTAATAGCATGGCATAGTATGGGTGTCCTAAAGTTATAGTCTAGGTCAAGAGTGTCTAATAACCTAATTCCCTATAACCTGGCTCTGATACCAATCTGTCACACCCCGACCGATGGCGGAATCATCGGGGCGGGACATGTAAGACTGTTCATGAGCACAAGGTTGACTAGATTGTAATATATTAAATCCATTCCCATTCAAACAAACACGAAACAAGTTCAAAGTACATAATGAAATACAATTTGTCTTTGATTTAATATTAACTAGGTCCAAAGCCTATGTGTAGCATGTCTTGATCAAACTCAAATGAAAGCACCTGAAACATGAATAAAATAAGGTCAACTAAAAAGTTGGTGAGTATAACACAAGTTTGTACATAGATAGCATATAGTTTGTAAACCAAATCCTTTACATAACATGATAAATAAGGCATTTATGGGGAGCAGCTATTGTGTAACCAAACGTACAATCAAACCTTTGTAACTAGCATGCAAAACAAAGTGTGTTGTCGGTTTCAATCACCGCGTACCATGGGTGGGTTTGTCAGACTCAATAGATCCATCATTGAAAACCGTCGGCTTGAAAAGTTAATGATTGCACATAATAGCATACAAGAGGTTAACACACCTAGCACTCGGGCATAAAGCTCAAATTGCACACATGAATGTAAATAGGATTTGTACTTGTGTTGTTTGCGTAAATGTAAACATGTAAGTTGAATAGTGTTCATGTTTCACCCCAAAAATGTAAAAGAGTAAAAAAGGGGTTGTGAATACTCACTTGTTTCGAAGGCGTAGCTAGCACAAATACTAAATAGTATAATGATCCTTGAGATGCACAAGATAACCTAAAGTGTAATATATTGCATTAATAATGCACAATAGTCTAAGTCTAAGTCTATGGTTGAATTGGATGGAGTTAGTGATTTGGTACTTGAAAGTAAAATAGAAGGTTCGAAATGAATATTCTTAGAACATTTTAAATAAATGTTGAGTTTGGGATAATTACTTAAGTAGATTAAATAATTATTGTTTATGAAAATAATGTAGGTATTATATGTAATTTAGTATAACTAAATAAATGTTTTTGTTTACTTATAAATCAAATAAATAATTATTAACTTATTCATTTATTTATAAAAAAAATGTAACTTAAACATTAAAATATTATTTAAGAGTAGGATTTGTAAATTAAATGTTTGAACTTTTAAATAATTTCCATTTATCTTAAGATTAAACATTTGATCTTTTATAAATAAAATAATACTGATTTTTATAATTTCAATCACTTTTATTTTAGAAATTACTCTGAAATACTATGTGTTTAAAAAAAAAAAAAAGTTATAAATATTCTGCCAACACACACGACCGTGCCAGCTAAGGGCACGATCGTTCTAGGTCGGGCGCGACCGATCGAGACAGGGCGCGACCGCGCTGGTCAAACAGAGGACAACTAGCCAAGACACTAGGCACGACCGTGCCTCGGACAGGCACGACCGTGTCTATGCTTCAGGGGCACAACCAGAACTAGCCAGCGAGCATGTCTGGGTCTGAGCAGGAGGCATGACCGCGTTGTATGTCAACACGACCGCGTCTCCCGAGGCACGACCGCGCTATATGATTAGCGCGACCGTGTCTCTTTCAAAACAGACACGAATTGGTTGATCCTTATATTGATGGAGTCGGAATTGTAGGGCTTTCATTCACAAGGTTATTACGAGTCTGTTGGTGTAGATTAATTGTGTTTAAAACATGTTTATGACCGGATTTGATTAAACTATTTTGAATGAAAATATGGTTTCGGGTTCGAGTAGATTTCGATATTGAATGCCCAAATTAGTTTGGGGCTTTTGATCTATAGAATAAATCGACTG
Organism: Smallanthus sonchifolius; assembly: GCA_023525975.1. Classification (NCBI taxonomy): domain Eukaryota; kingdom Viridiplantae; phylum Streptophyta; class Magnoliopsida; order Asterales; family Asteraceae; genus Smallanthus; species Smallanthus sonchifolius. Next base: position 93,435,685 of record CM042021.1, on the reverse strand, counting down.
AGGGGAAGGTTTCAATTACCCGACAGGACGACGAATTGATAGCGGACGGGTAGAACAAGTTCCGACGTCGGCGGTGTGGTCTCCGGTGCTCTCTGCCGCAACTCCGACCAAAATGATGTCTTCTGAAGCCTTAGGGAGGATCGATTAATGTGTTGGTTTGCTTAGTTGAGAGGATTCACAATGAAACGATGAATTTGATGGTCACAAAGGAGAGTCTTGATACTTTGGAAAAGGATCGATCAAAACGGGTTCATTTGCTATAATGAAAATGATTTAAACTCCTAATTGTTTGTTAATGTGAGAAATGGTTACGAAACCGAACGGTCCAGCGATTAAAGGCTGTTTTTACGTTTCAACTGATGCGAGGCGCGACCGTGCCAATAATAGGCGCGACCGTGCCAGACGAGGCGCGACCGTGCCAAAACATGGCGCGACCGTGCCTACTAGGGTTTCTGGTTATTTACAAAATCAGCCCCTGCAACTTCAGCTTTGACAGAATTAGCTTGGTTAGGATTTAACGGAACACTTAACGGGATTATTAACTGGATTAACTCAAGAAGGTATTACTACATGATTATGAGTTCTAAATTTTTGAATTGAATACGATCGGCTAATGAGTAATGAGGTGTAGGTTTGAGTAAATATAGAGTTAAATGTTGTATTGCTATTTTATTAACTTAAATAAATTAAAATAGGGTCGGAAAAATACGGAATGTTACAGTCTCCCCATGTTAAGGGAATTTCGTCCCGAAATTTAACTGATGAAGACTACTAAATCAAGAAAGAGGAGGGAGTTTTGGGTTCTCGGTGAGTTTTGATTGATAGACAAGGCCTTGGGCCTGATCATCGAGGTTGAATACGAATGATGACTGTAAATTTAATTTTTGAATTGGATTTAGGGAGAAGGTTGTCGAATAGCAATTTGAATTCCAAACGTGAGATGCGTTACTTGGGATGAATTTGATGGGATTTGAAATTTTGAGTTTGTGTAAGATGTAGACTAATGTGCTCAAAATTGTTAGTGGGTGAAAGATTTCACAAACGTGGGTCTAGGTCAAAACTTCACGTAGCACGAACAACGCTACTTTTGATAATATGATAGGACACTTATATATAGGAAGTACCATCGGCGTATCCACCATGCCCTTTGTCATATTACTTCAGTTTCGTTGTTACATATCATGACAAGTTTTAGGTCACAACACACTACAAAATTTCACTATAGTTTCCATGCGCTGATTTTTTTATAATTCCGTGTGCACCCGTAATTATTCAAATCATCGTATGGTCCGTATAGATTGTTTCGTTGTGTGTGGGTAAGGGGGTACAATTGTGAGAACCCATCTCGGGGAATTGGAAAGGGAAACTATGCACCTGAGGATAAGAAGCCAAGGATTGAGGAGAATGAATCTTGAACAATGTGCAAAAAGCCCCACCGTAATGAGTGCCAAGTCGGCTCCACCATGTGCTATCGTTATGGGAAGGCAGGACACTACTCGAAAGACTGTAGGGGTAACACCAAGTGACAGAATTATGGCATGTTTGGGCACACAACCAAGGATTTTAGGAAAACTGGACAGTCTGGTTCGGGAAAGGAGAGGGAGCAAGAGCAGCCCAAGTCTAGAACCAGAGCCTATGCCTTAACTAAGGAAGAAGCAAGAGGAAACCCTGATGTCGTGTCAGGAACGTTCCTTGTTAATGGTGAAAATGCTGCTATTTTATTTGATTCTGGTTCTAATAAAAGTTTTATATATAATGCTTTTAGTCGCAAACAAGACTGCACAATTAACACCATAGTAAAGGTCTTTAGTATGTAAACTGCTGTTGGCAGAAACTCGGTGTGACATTTCGGGTTTTTATTCACGTTTTTATAACATATGTCATGTAATCATTTTCTATTCAATGAAATGCAAGTGTTTTTATTTAATTTTTGTACAAAGTATATATTTTTAATTTACGGATTTAAAATAATTAAAATTTTATAAGTTTTAAACTTATATAAAATTTTATAAAAATCTAAATTTAAAAGGTTCATAACATAAATATGATAATCTATCTAAATAATAATTAACTTTTATAAAAATATATTTATAATAATAATATAAGTTTATAAAATATAATTGAAATTAAAAAGGAAATCTAATTAATTATTTTATAAAAGTTAAGGGTCTGTTTTGAAAATAATTAAACAACAAGGTTTTAAAACAGAAATCAGTTAAGGGACTAAATGTGGACAAATCAAACCACAAGGACTCATCCGTAATTATCTCAGGGACCAAATAGATTCAGAAGTAAACTCCAGGGACCAAAATTGCCAAATCCTAATTCGCAAATCCGGTCATCACTTCCCTTGTTCGGCTGTCCGAGTGTTTTTCCGGCGAACCCTCGACACGCCTGTTCCCTGCACCTCGACAGCCGAAAAGGGTCTCCCTGACCTCGTCGTCCCCACGCGAGCAAAAGCCCCCGACCAATTGGTCTCCCCAACATTCGAATCGTCTGATCGTGTTTGTGGCCGAAAGTCCACGCCACGAATTCGGCCCCGACAGTCAACCTCCACGCCTGCAAGAAGGCTCGACAGTTTCGTCTCGTCCAGACGAGTGTCGAGACATACTCAATTGCATGTCTCATTATCGGGATCGAGCTCGGCTATAAATAGCCATTAACGGACCTGCTCGAGCTCGCCATCCCTTCTTCACCCACTCTCACTCAAAATTGAAGCCGGCATTGTGTTCGTCGCCTCTGTGAGAAGCTGTGACCAGAATCTCAGAGTCCAATTCGTCCTGAGTCGTGTTGTCCCGATCTTGGTATTTTCAGATTTAAAGGCCCTGCCGTTCGACCCTTTGCGACCAAGTAAGAAGCCTCAAACTCGTTCCTTTATCTTCTGTTATCGACTGGCCAACTATCCCAATCGAAATCTCGGCCTCAGGCCATCGATCACCGGGTAAACCAATGTCTCGGACATTGGTTTGCCGGTTGCCGAGGACCAGCGACCTGTTTTGCACATATGGTTATGTATTAAACACCATACACATAACCAGCGATGGGCGATAGCCCGACTGGTTAAGCGTGTGTGTGTTTGTGTCGTAGGTCGCGGGTTCGAACCTAATGGCCTCCGGCCCAACCCATTTTTTTCTGTTTTTATTTTATTTGTTCATTTTATCTTATTTTAATATTTTCCCTATGCAATGAAAACTATTACGAGTTGGTTGACTCGTTCGTTTATTTTGGAAACAATTAAACAATTTCTCGTTACATATATTTAACCCGTCAAAGTTTTAAAATAATAAATAATAAACCCTATATTTTATAAACTCGTTTAAATAAGTTTTAATTCACAAAAGAAAATATATGTATAATAATAATAATATAAATAAACAGGACATAAATTTTTTTATAAATATAATATCTACTTGTTTAAAAATATAAATATTTAATATTTAACAAGATTAAATATATATTTTTAGATGTTAAATTTTACTAAAAATCATTATTATTTTACTACAATATTTTTACAAATAATTTTAAGGAATGTTATTTAAATACGAATACACATATACAAACATACAATAATACCCATTTATCCACATAGGGTTTCAACGTGATTAGACTTCAACATCCTTATCACCTACCCACGTGGATTAAAACATCCGCTAGCCAGGTGAGTTACATAGCCCCTATTTTACATTTTTACATACTTTGGGGTGAAACATTATTTCATGCTACTCAATCAAATTGTTTATACGTGTTATTCATGTGGATTATATGCTTATTATCTTGGGTGTACAATCATTTGCTTTAAACACAAGAAAACCAATAGTAATATTAATAGATCTATTGTGCCTGACCAGCCCACCCGGTTAGGGTGTTTATTACTGCATACTCGGATATAGCCGCGTGTTATATTCAAACATATCGGATATAGTGGGTAACTATATTCAAACATACCGGACCTAGCTGTTGTGCTATGTTCAAGCGCGTCAATCAAGGTTTGAACTGTGCTTAGATAAATGATACAACCATATATGCTATGTTTAACAAGATAAACAATGAGTTGCAAAACGTTTTTATCTACTATTTATCGGTTCCTCTAAACCTATGTACTCACCAACTTTATAGTTGACACTTGATTTAAATAATGTTTCAGGTTTGGATATGTGATTGCTTGCTGAAGATTCTACCACTTAAGAAACTTATGGACCTAGTTAATTAAATCAATGTTTTGAAATAGACTAGGTTATTTGAATATGTATTGTACTTGAATGTTTGTTGTCTTTAATTAAATTAATGAATTATGCAATATTTTAGTTATCATGTGCTTTTGAACAATCATTCCATTGTCCGCCTCGATGATTCCGCCATCGGTCGGGGTGTGACAGATTGGTATCAGAGCCATGGTTATAGGGAATTAGGTTATTAGACACAATGACCTAGACTATAACCCTAGGACTCCCTTTTATGTGTTACGTGCTAAATGATTATCTGCTATGTGAATTATTTGTAGTTAGGTATTATTTGAATTTCCCCAAGTTTGGTACATGAGACTTATACACATACATACAAGGCTTTAAAACACATGATACATACCTTACACACACATTTGACAAACAAACGTATGCAAACAAATACACTACCCATCCTTATCCATACTCTTTCCATGCTATTTGCAACATTCCTACACATTTTATACTCATAGACTCTCAAGTCTATTAAAATCTTGAAAATCTCGTCAACGACTTAATTCCTTGAAACCAGTAAAGGACATGTGTAATCTGGAAGGGTGACACCTGTACATTGGGTTTTCTGTCTAGGAAAGCATTTCGTATAAATCCAAATAAACGGACCCGTATGCTTTCCTGGGAATTCCTCAAGTGAGTGTTTACCTATAGGCTAAAGCATGTCTCCTTGAAAGTTTCGAGGAATTACTTAACGTTGATAAGTCATTGTATTCGCAAGAATACGATCCGAACCTAAACACAAAATTTGGGGACATTATAGTAAGATAGGAAGAACTAGATGAACATGCAAAGCAAATCATTAGTACGGGTGCACACGTAATAACGATTTGTAGTGCATGCGAATCCCGGCAATTCCTATTACGCGAATAATGATCTATGACATCATCTCCTACCCGGAATAGATGGCTTATTTTCCCCATCAACCTTGAATAAATACACATACATCGGCACGCGACATGATGAATCCCGCATTTTCTGCTTACATTATTCCCACTATAGCTCATATATATATCTACTTTATCTAAAATATTATAAATTATTGTCTTTTCTTATGATGTTAGAATGCCTCCTCGACATGCAAACTCTAGCACTTCCAACCCGGATCTTGCTACTCTTCTTGCCCAACTGGTGGGACAAATGACCCAAGCCAATAACAACAGTGACGGATCTCACAACATCCAAGGAAACGGTGGTACCAACCCGCCTCAATGCACGTTTAAGCTCTTTAACTCGTGCAACCCTACAAAATTTTACGAGACTGAAGGTGCTACCGGCCTACTACAATGGTTTGAAAGCATGGAAAGCACGTTCTTAAACAGTGACTGTCCCGATAATCTTCGGGTTCGCTATGCCACAAGTGTACTTCAAAAGAGAGCCCTCACCTGGTGGAACGATGAGAAACGCACTCGTGGTGTTGAGGTTGCTACATCTTTATCATGGGATGACCTGAAGAAAGCCATGACTGATGAATTTTGTCCTCGAAATGAAATGAGGAAGCTCGAGACTGAGTTTTGGGATCTTGCCCAAGACAGCGGGGATAATCTGGCTTACACCACCCGATTCCAAGAGCTGAGCCTATTGGTACCTCATATGATCACTCCCCTATCTCGGTAAATTGAAAAATACATAGGCGGGCTGCCTATTCAAATTCAAGATGCTGTGTTAGGAAGCAATCCTCCCACACTTGAAGCTGCTATCCGACTATCCACTACGCTATCCGACGACCACGTCAAAGCCGGAACTTTATCAAGAAAGGGTTCCAAGAAGGTTGTTTCTACCCTTGCGGCCGTCAAGGATGTAAAGCCCGAGCCTTCTAACCGCAACAAGAAACGAAAGGGTCAAAACTTCGCAGCCGTAACTCCCACCGTTCCTGCTATTCAAATGGCCCCCTTTGGGTCAAAACCCGAAACCTTATTTGGGTCCAAATCCCCAATGTCAGACCTGCAAGTACCACCATCCTGCCAACTTACCATGCCGATTGTGTTCAAGCTGCGGACGATATGGGCACGTGGTCACTACTTTCCGTACCCGTCCTCCCGTCCTCAAGCTGCTCCAGCCAACCGTCCAAACTATCCGGCACCTCTCAATGGTCGGGCATGTTACGAATGTGGAGACCCAAACCATTTCCGTGACCGATGCCCAAAACTTCATCATCAAGGTGGTCCTCAAGGACGAGAGTTTAATATAAACGCTAATGAGGCACAAGCAAACAACGACGTGATAAACGGTACGTTTCTCGTAAACAATCATTATGCATCCATTTTATTTGATACCGGTGCCGCTAGGAGTTTTGTGTCTCTTACCTTTGAATCTCGACTTCCTAAACAAAGAACGAAACTTGAAAATTCTTATTCCGTTGAGATAGCAAACGGAAAATCTATTACTATAAATTCTGTTATCCGCAACTGCAATCTCGAGCTTAATAATCATGAGTTCTCTTTTGATCTCCTTCCAATGCAATTGGGAAGCTTCGATATTATAATTGGCATGGATTGGTTATCCAAGCACCATGCCGAGGTTATTTGCTACGAAAAGTGCATTCGTATACCTCTCCCTTCGGGCGACACGTTAGTTATTTTCGGTGAAAAACAGTGTCGTGGTCTTCAACTCATGTCTTGCACATTGTCACAAAAGTACTTGCGGAAAAAGTACGTTGCCTTCTTGGCCCACGTAGTTGACACGAAAGACAAAGGTAAGAAATTGCAAGATATTCCGATCATTCGAGACTTTCCCGAGGTATTCCCCGAGGATTTACCCGGTCTTCCTCCCCCTAGACAAGTAGAGTTTCGTATTGACCTTGTGCCCAGAGCAACTCCCGTGGCAAAAGCTCCCTATCGTCTTGCACCTTCCGAGATGCAAGAACTCGCAAGTCAATTACAAGAACTCTCATCCAAAGGATTCATCCGACCAAGCCATTCACCTTGGGGTGCTCCCGTGCTGTTCGTAAAGAAAAAGGATGGATCGTTTCGAATGTGCATTGATTATCGTGAACTCAACAAGCTTACAATCAAGAACCGTTATCCTTTACCCCGTATCGACGATCTTTTCGATCAACTTCAAGGTTCAACATGTTTCTCCAAGATTGACCTTCGTTCCGGATACCATCAACTTCGTGTTCTCGATGTAGACATTCCGAAGACTGCCTTTCGGACTAGATATGGTCACTACGAGTTCATGGTCATGCCTTTTGGCTTGACTAATGCACATGCGGTTTTCATGGATCTCATGAACCGTGTATGCAAACCTTATTTGGACAAGTTCGTGATCGTTTTCATTGACTACATTCTCATCTATTCTAAAACGAAAGCGGAGCATGAACAACATCTTCGCTTGATTTTGGAGCTCTTGAAGAAAGAAAAACTATACGCCAAGTTCTCCAAGTGTGAATTTTGGCTAAAGGAGGTTCAATTTTTGGGACACATAGTCAACGATAAGGGGATTCATGTGGACCCGGCAAAAATCGAAGCGGTAAAGAATTGGAGTACTCCTAAGACTCCTACTGAGATTCGTTCCTTCCTTGGACTAGCAGGTTACTATCATCGCTTCATCTCAAATTTCTCCAAGATTGCGGTCCCACTCACTGCCTTGACTCACAAAGGAAAACCTTACGAGTGGGGACCCAAACAAGAGGAAGCTTTTCAAACTCTCAAGCTCAAGCTCTGCAATGCTCCTGTTCTAACTCTTCCTAGTGGTAATGACGACTTTGTCGTTTATTGCGATGCATCCAACCAAGGTCTTGGTTGTGTTCTTATGCAGCGTGGCCAAGTAATTGCATACGCATCACGTCAACTCAAAATCCATGAGAAGAACTATACGACCCATGATCTCGAGCTTGGTGCTGTCGTTTTCGCCTTGAAAATTTGGAGACACTATCTTTATGGCACCAAATGCGTGGTTTTCACCGACCACAAAAGTCTCCAACATATTTTCAATCAAAAAGAGCTTAATATGAGGCAACGACGATGTGTTGAACTTCTTAACGACTACGACTGCGAGATTCGCTACCACCCCGGCAAAGCAAATGTTGTAGCTGACGCCTTGAGTCGTAAGGAACGTATCATGCTTCATAGTGTTCGTGTTCATAACGATATCCAAGCCCGCATCCTCCAAGCACAACACACCTCGGTTATCGAGGGAAACATGTACCAAGAAATGGCATGTGGTGTAGAACTCTTGCTAGAAACCAAAGCCAACGGCCTATTGTATTACTTGGATCGTATCTGGGTTCCCTATCGCGACGACCTTCGTATATTTTTGATGAACGAGTCCCACAAAACTAGATATTCGGTACATCCTGGAGCTGATAAGATGTACATGGGTCTTCGTCAACAATATTGGTGGCCCGGCATGAAAAAGGATATTGCCCTCTTTGTGGCAAAATGCTTAACTTGTTCTAAAGTAAAGGCCGAACATCAGAAGCCTTCCGGACTCCTCGAACAACCTGAAATTCCCATGTGGAAGTGGGAGAACCTTGCTATGGACTTCATCACCAAACTCCCACGCACTTCTAGTGGGCACGATAGTATCTGGGTTATTATCAATCGACTCACAAAGTCTACTCATTTCTTGCCTATTCGTGAGAACTATCGAATCGAGAAATTGGCTCGGATCTACATTGATGAGATCGTAAGTCATCACGGAATCCCATTGAACATCATCTCCGATCGTGATTCGCGTTTTACTTCCCGATTTTGGCAATCATTACAATATGCGCTTGGTACTCGTTTGGATTTAAGTACGGCTTACCATCCTCAAACTGATGGACAAACCGAGCGAACCATCCAAACCCTCGAGGATATGCTTAGAGCTTGTGTCACTGACTTTGGTGGCAATTGTAATTCTCACCTCCCACTGATCGAATTTTCCTACAACAACAGATACCACACAAGTATTAACATGGCACCGTTTGAAGCTCTTTATGGACGAAAGTGTCGTTCACCGATTTGTTGGAACGAAATTGATGAAGCACAAATCACCGGTCCCGAGCTTATCCAAGAGACCACCGATAAAATCTCTCTTATTCGTGACAACATTCGAGTAGCAAGGAGTCGGCAAAAGAGCTATGCCGATAAACGACGAAAACCCTTGGAATTTCAAGTTGGGGATATGGTTCTTCTAAAGGTATCACCTTGGAAAGGCGTAGTCCGATTTGGAAAGAAAGGAAAACTTGCACCTCGATATGTGGGTCCATTCAAGGTACTCGAAAGGGTAGGAAAAGTGGCCTACAAACTCGATCTTCCTTCAGAGCTCAGCAACGTTCATCAGACTTTTCACATATCTAATTTGAAAAAGTGTCTAGCCGACGAGAATCTCCACATCCCTCTTGATGAAGCGCGCATTGACGAAAAAATGCACTTTGTTGAGAAACCCGTGGAAATCATGGACCGGGAAGTCAAGAAACTCAAACGTAATCGCATCCCCATTGTCAAAATACGTTGGGAGTCTAAACGTGGACCCGAGTTCACTTGGGAACGTGAAGACCAAATGAAGACCAAATATCTGCATCTTTTTTTCATAGCCTCCACTAGTTGAATTTCGGGGCGAAATTCCTTTAACATGTGGAGACTGTGACATTTCGGGTTTTTATTCACGATTTTATAACATATGTCATGTAATCATTTTCTATTCAATGAAATGCAAGTGTTTTTATTTAATTTTTGTACAAAGTATATATTTTTAATTTACGGATTTAAAATAATTAAAATTTTATAAGTTTTAAACTTATATAAAATTTTATAAAAATCTAAATTTAAAAGGTTCATAACATAAATATGATAATCTATCTAAATAATAATTAACTTTTATAAAAATATATTTATAATAATAATATAAGTTTATAAAATATAATTGAAATTAAAAAGGAAATCTAATTAATTATTTTTATAAAAGTTAAGGGTCTGTTTTGAAAATAATTAAACTACAAGGTTTTAAAACAGAAATCAGTTAAGGGACTAAATGTGGACAAATCAAACCACAAGGACTCATCCGTAATTATCTCAGGGACCAAATAGATTCAGAAGTAAACTCCAGGGACCAAAATTGCCAAATCCCAATTCGTAAATCCGAACATCACTTCCCTTGTCCGGTGGTCCGAGCGTTTTTCCGGCGAACCCTCGACACGCCTGTTCCCTGCACCTCGACAGCCGAAAAGGGTCTCCCTGACCTCGTCGTCCCCACGCGAGCAAAAGCCCCCGACCAATTGGTCTCCCCAACATTCGAATCGTCTGATCGTGTTTGTGGCCGAAAGTCCACGCCACGAATTCGGCCCCGACAGTCAACCTCCACGCCTGCAAGATGGCTCGACAGTTTCGTCTCGTCCAGACGAGTGTCGGGACATACTCAATTGCATGTCTCATTATCGGGATCGAGCTCGGCTATAAATAGCCATTAACGGACCTGAACGAGCTCGCCATCCCTTCTTCACCCACTCTCACTCAAAATTGAAGCCGGCATTGTGTTCGTCGCCTCTGTGAGAAGCTGTGACCAGAATCTCAGAGTCCAATTCGTCTCGAGTCGTGTTGTCCCGATCTTGGTATTTTCGGATTTAAAGGCCCTGCCGTTCGACCCTTTGCGACCAAGTAAGAAGCCTCAAACTCGTTCCTTTATCTTCTGTTATCGACTGGCCAACTATCCCAATCGAAATCTCGGCCTCAGGCCATCGATCACCTGGCAAACCAATGTCTCGGACACTGGTTTGCCGGTTGCCGAGGACCAGCGACCTGTTTTGCACATATGGTTATGTATAAAACATCATACACATAACCAGCGATGGGCGATAGCCCGGCTGGTTAAGCGTGTGTGTGTTTGTGTCGTAGGTCGCGGGTTCGAACCTAATGGCCTCCGGCCCAACCCATTTTTTCTGTTTTTATTTTATTTATTCATTTTATCTTATTTTAATATTTTCCCTATGCAATGAAAACTATTACGAGTTGGTTGACTCGTTCGTTTATTTTGGAAACAATTAAATAATTTCTCGTTACATATATTTAACCCGTCAAAGTTTTAAAATAATAAATAATAAACCCTATATTTTATAAACTCGTTTAAATAAGTTTTAATTCACAAAAGAAAATATATATATATATATATATATATATAATAATATAAATAAACAAGATAGAAATTTTTTTATAAATATAATATCTACTTGTTTAAAAATATAAATAATTTATATTTAACAAGATTAAATATATATTTTTAGATGTTAAATTTTACTAAAAATCATTATTATTTTACTTCAATATTTTTACAAATAATTTTAAGGAATGTTATTTAAATACGAATACACATATACAATAATACCCATTTATCCACATAGGGTTTCAACGTGCTTAGACTTCAACATTCTTATCACCTACCCACGTGGATTAAAACATCTGCTAGCCAGGTGAGTTACATAGCCCCTATTTTACATTTTTACATACTTTGGGGTGAAACATTATTTCATGCTACTCAATCAAATTGTTTATACGTGTTATTCATGTGGATTATATGCTTATTATCTTGGGTGTACAATCATTTGCTTTAAACACAAGAAAACTAACAGTAATATTAATAGATCTATTGTGCCTGACCAGCCCACCCGGTTAGGGTGTTTATTACTGCATACTCGGATATAGCCGCGTGTTATATTCAAACATATCGGATATAGTGGGTAACTATATTCAAACATACCGGACCTAGCTGTTGTGCTATGTTCAAGCACGTCAATCAAGGTTTGAATTGTGCTTAGATAAATGATACAACCATATATGCTATGTTTAACAAGATAAACAATGAGTTGCAAAACATTTTTATCTACTATTTATCGGTTCCTCTAAACCTATGTACTCACCAACTTTATAGTTGACACTTGATTTAAATAATGTTTCAGGTTTGGATATGTGATTGCTTGCTGAAGATTCTACCACTTAAGAACTTATGGACCTAGTTAATTAAATCAATGTTTTGAAATAGACTAGGTTATTTGAATTTGTATTGTACTTGAATGTTTGTTGTCTTTAATTAAATTAATGAATTATGCAATATTTTAGTTATCATGTGCTTTTGAACAATCATTCCATTGTCCGCCTCGATGATTCCGCCATCGGTCGGGGTGTGACACTCGGTAGTTTTTCAATTGACTGACGATTGCATGATAGAAATAGAGGGCCATAAATTTCCTTCTAGATTATACCTTTTAACCTTAGGAGGATTCAATATAGTATTGGGCATATATTGGCTAGCTACCAACGAAGCTCAAATTGTATGTAAACGAAAGATGATCCATCTCAAAGCAACTGACGGTAACCCGATTACGGTTTATGGTGATTGGAATTGAACAATGCCAAATGTTATCTCAATGATTAAGGTTGGAAGTTATATGAGGCGCGGTTGTGAAGCTTATCTGGCATATGTAAACAACGAAAGAATGAAAACCAAGGAACTAAAAGATGTGCCCATGGTGTGCAACTTTCCAGAAGTGTTCCCAGAGGACCTACCTGGCGTGCCACCGGATCGGGAGATAGAATTTCAAATTGACTTACTGCCAAGAGCCCAGCCTGTTGCCAAAGCACCTTACAAAATGAAAGAATTGAAGACTCAATTGGAAGAACTCGGTGAGAAAGGATTTATTAGGCTGAGCATCTCACCATGGGGCACTCCGGTATTTTTTGTAAAGAAGAAAGACAGCAGCATGCGCATGTGCATCGACTGCCTTGAGCTGAATAAATGAACATTCAAGAACAAATACCCACTACCTAGGATAGACGATCTTTTTGATCAACTACAAGGCTCGAGTTGATTCTCAAAGATCGATCTTAGGTCGGGTTACCATCAATTGAAAGTAAGGGAGGAAGATGTACCGAAAACCGCGTTTCGTACGTGTTATGGACATTATGAATTCTTTGTGATGTCCTTCGGACTAACCAACGTTCCTGCAGCGTTTATAAATTTAATGAACAGAGTATGCCGACCAATGTTGGATCGGTCAGTGATAGTTTTCATAGATGACATTCTCATCTACTTAAAGAACGAGGGTGATCACTATTGTCTCTTTAGGGAAGTATTAAAAGTTCTGAAGCAGGAGAAGTTGTATGCAAAATTTTCCAAATATGCGCTCTAGCTTAGGGAAGTCAAATTCCTAGGTCATGTTATAAACCCAGATGGCATTATGGTAGACCCTGCAAATATTATAACAGTGAAAGAATGGAACAACCTAAAGATGCCAACAGAGATACGAAGTTTTCTGGGATTGGTAGGTTACTATGGGAGATTCATTCAGGATTTCTCGAGAATAGCCTCACCATTGATAAATTTAACACGTAAAGAGGTAAAGCATGAATGGGGTCCAACCCAACATAACGCGTTTGAAGAACTAAAGACACAATTAACCCAAGCTCCAGTCTTGACCTTACCAGAGGGAAATGAAGACTTGGTAGTTTACTCTGACGCTTCGGGTCAGGGATTGGGTTGTGTACTCATGCAACGAGGAAAGGTAATTACTTAATCCTTGCGACAGTTAAAGATTCACGAAGTGAACTACCCGACTCACGATCTGGAGTTGGCGGCGGTAGTTTTCGAGTTAAAGATTTGGAGACACTATATGTACGCAGTAAAAGTGCACCATTTTCTCTGATCACAGAAGCCTGAAGTACTTCTTTGAGTAGAAGAAATTAAACATGAGGCAAAGAAGGTGGTTGGAACTACTGAAAGATTACGACTGCAAAATATTGTACCATCCATGTAAAGTAAACGTAGTGGCTGACGCCTAAAGCAGAAAGGAGGAATCGACACCTATCCGGATCAAAGCATGTCAGTTAATTATAACACCGGACCTGATGGATGAAATAGCAAAGGCACAAGATGAAGCCCTATTAGAAAGGAATGCGAAACGAGAAATAATAGTAGGCCAACAAGAAAATCTAGGAACTAATGCATACGGTGTACTGATATGTCCTAAATTATACACGTTTTGCATGCATAATAATCCCCATATTATGGTACTAATTGATTAATAACCTCGCAATTGATACTTAAATGTTAATATTTCATAGTTGCATGTTATTCGGTGCTCCAAGATAAACAAAGCAAAAACCAGCTTAAAACATGAAGAAATCAAGCTTTTGGAGGACCCAACCCGAGCATTGACCCCAAAGAAGTCAAACCAGGTCAACACAAGTCAACCAACAGCTAAAAGACGAGCCTAGGGAGCATCCAGGGGCTTGCACGGCCATGCATCCCTTTGCACGGTCGTGCATTGCCCATCTGGCCTCCCTAGACTCCGGTACACCGTCCTTTGTACCCTGTTTGATTCCCGAGTTGTTTGCATGCCCGTGCAATCCAATGCACGCCCATGCATTACTCATTTTGAGGCCTATAAATTGATGGCTTGAGTTCTTCATTGAATCATCCCTTACACACCCCAAGAACACACACCAGAGAGAGCTTATTTCATAGTTAGAGTGTAGTAGTAGTAGTGAGTAGAGGGGCTCTTCCTCCTTGTTCCGCAATAGGGGAGCCTACGAAACTCAGCATTATGCTAGTTAGTATGGCCATTCGTGGCTAGACTCTTTGTATTGCCAGGGTGAAGATGAAGTTTGGTGCATGTTAATGTTTAACATATTAATCCAAGTGATGTGTTTATGTCTTTAACTATTCGTCCCTAAAACCACCATTTTGGTGGGTTTTTATTATTGTCTAAATCCGTCTTTATATTTATGAGTGTTCTTGATTTTTAAAGTGTAAAACCTTTCTAATCAAACTTATCTTGAAGCTTGTACGTCTTTATACAAGTAGAGATTGATAAGCCAAGTCTTGTTTTACACTATTAAGGTCGTACGTCTTTATACGAACGTATTATGCAACCAAGAATTGTTGAGCTCATGTTGGGAAAGGTACGTCTTTATACTTGGTCCCATTGTTACACCGCCTCCCGGTGAGTAAAATAATCACCTATTTAACTCTAATACAAATCATTTTACGTTCGATGTCTTAAACCAACCCGGAGATGACCATTCGAAGGGTTGAAAGTAATTATTGTCCTTAACGGGAGGCACTACCACTTGTTAAAGATTTTAAATTTGCAAATCAAATGTCATAAGGACGAGGCTCTAGCGGTGACCCGGGTCACACATTTGTAGTAATCATATCACTGGATTAGTCAACTTAACATTATCACGTACCAAGCGGATTCGAAACCCAAAGCAATACTATTCGTAACCCAACCATTTCTGATATATTTACTTTCCTGCTATTTACTATTCTATTCGTTACATTTCTGTTACACACTTCACGCACGTTTTTACTTTTCTGTTATTTACCTTACCGTCATTTACTTTTTTGTCATTTATTTTTCTGTTATTTACTTTTCTGCTCCACAAGCACACAAAACCCACTCACTAATTAAACCGGCTAAACGTTAACAAAAGTTGAGTATTGGAATTCGACCGTGTCTGTTGGTTCGATACTTGGTTCTTACCTAAACTATATTACGCTGCGATAGGTACACTTGCTTATTGTGTGTGTTTTAAGTTAAAGTAATTATCATTTTATAAATTTAAAACCTGATCTCGTTAAACCATCCTAAAAATATATTTACCTATATTTTTATTTAAAACACAACGCATCAAGTTTTTGGCGTCGTTGCCGGGGACACGGTGATTTCAAGAAAAAAATTCAAGTTAACGGATTATCCTTTTTAACCTTAACATTTTTATGGTTTGTTTTGATTGTTCTTTACAGCAACTTTCATGGATGACAACTACGAGAGTTGTTATGGAGGATACCAAAACGACTATGAGTACCACTTTTCGGAGGTTTGGTGTGAGATATGTGGGGAACCCCACTACACTCAAGATTTTTATCACTATTAAGGGTATTCCATAGATTTCCACCAACCCTACTGACAATCATATGAAGAAACCACACCGCCCCAAGAAATTCAACACTCATCTCTAGATTCTGACTCATGGATCCCAGGAAATCTGTTTCGTCATTTGGAAGAAATTAAGTTTCAACTTATAAATAGCTCTCCAACTGAACAACAAGATGATTCCTTCAAAGTCCAAGAATCAGAAGTCATAGTTCCAACATCTGAAGTAAGGTCAAGTGACTCTAAGGAGCAAGAAATTTCCATCTTCACAAGCATGGATCAATCGGAAGTGAGAACGGATGATTCAGAGGAAAAGGTTACTGCGACTTTACAATCACTTCTTGACTTTCCTGAGAAGCTAGAAGCTAAACAATCAAAGGAGCTAGAAGAGCGAATATCTAAAGAAGAACCGGTGGAAGTCCTAAATATGGAAGCACAGGAGGATGTAATCACCAACAAACAAATGAAGATGGTGGCACCTCTTCCTTACAACAGTGATAGATGGCCTGTGACCAAGCATATCAGTGAATCATTCCATGAATCACATATGCCACATGATAAGGCACATCACTCTAAGGACCATTTCTCATGGAGGAAACAACGTTCATCTAACGAGAATTACGTGACAAATTTATTATACGGGGCTGACCGTCTCCTTCACTACATGGGTTTCTTGAAGTTTGGTCCAGGAAATTTCAAATGGTGGTGGCGTGATTTAATTACATAATTTTCTTTAGGTGCTCTTCTATAGAGCATTCTAAATTTGGCAGGTTTACAAAAAAATTTCAAAACTTCAAATTGATCCATCCAAACTAAAATTAAAACTATAAATAGAGTTTGAAAATATATAAATCAATGATTAACCCGTTTTAGCACTAAAAAGTTGAAGGCATAAAAATTAGAAAATTGGGGAAAATCTTTAATTTTTGAAATTGGGCCACTTAATGGGAGAATTTTGCTCAGACCACTGGGACAAACCGCATACGACGGTTTTCCACATGATCCGGCTCGTCGAAACCTCTCCGTTCCTTGGTGGGGGGCCCTCTAACTCCAAACGTAGCTCAAGTTATGACCGTTCTAAGTTTGAACACTTTTTACCCTGTTTTTCTCAATCCAGCTGGTTCATGATGGACTCCACTAATTCCTGGATCAACTTATTATCATTGTACGCATGGTTATCAAATGGGTCAGATGAACCTCTCCATATTACAAGCCACCCATTGACAGATTATTCAACCACTTGCACTAAATTGGAAATTCACTAAACACGTACGGGTCTGGCCAACGACCCTTAAATAAACATGGCGCTTCCGGGAGACAACCCGATGATCATGAATAAATTGAGAGGTTGGTACATATGGCAGAATCATGGATCTCATGTTTGACTTTTCAAATTTAATTTTCTCATACTTCAGCCCCAGGTTTGCCCTCTCGATACTAGGACCTTAGTAGCTTAACTACTACATTTTATTTTCCTTGTCTACTTTTATGTTTTCCCTTATGTGTCAGGTAGAATAGTATCACCAGATAATCTCTCTACTTCTTTGAGGAATCACATTCCATCTCTACAACCTGAGGAATCGGAAACCACATCAAATTAGAAATTTGATGAAGCCTTTGAAGCAAAGTGTTAACAGCACCAATAAGTTTTGGCCTTAGTTTATACAACGAATTGACCGGGGGAATACCAGTTTGTTTTCCCTTAAAACTTCATGCATTTAAATTCTTGCATAGCATTTCATTACATGCATTTGTACATTGAGGGCAATGCACAGTTTTAAGTGTAGGGTGGGGAATTAAGAGATTCAGGACTACTTGTAACCTCAAAGCAGTAAAATTTCAACTTGTAATTTTCTACCCATTTGACTAAATTTTTACAAAAACCTACCTTTTGTAAAACCCGGAAAATTTTTAAAATTTTAAACCCTAATATTTGAAACCTCTTTGAGTTCGCACCTAATTAAATAAAATGAATACATGGCAAGTAGAAACAAATGAATATTATGCATAACGATTCGCTAAACCCTATCTCATCCGTTTTCATGTGAGGAAAATCAAGCCTATTACACAGCATCAAATTTTTGACGCAATATATAATTATTCGTATGCTCTTGCGTTTGGCATTACTGAGTGTTTTTCGATTGAATTTTATGCATAATTAGAACTTGTGTGACTTATACATATCAAAACTATGAACTAGTAGAAGTGTGAAAGTGATTGAGACAACTAGGACTTTATTACCCTTATCCTTAAATCCAAAAATCCTAAAAATATATTCCGTAGACACCGGTTATTGGCTAACTGTCTTCAAAATGGAAAAATTATCTTATGTAGTCATTTTAAGTTTATTACCTGAGGCAACTTGGAAAAGAATCTATTTCACTCAAAGGAATTGGAATATACAAGAAGGTGGATGTATTAGGAAGAAACAACCGAACTATCTGCAAGGAATTGATGGAAAAAAATTTTCAAGGAAATTGAGGAAAAAGAATTATTGAAGAATTTGTCTTGATACAAAAAAAAGACAAAGAAGAAAAGAAAAAGAAAAAGAGAAGTGGGTCTTTTACCAGTCAGACCTTAAAGAGCTGGATATGCATTCTTTTGATTTCAATCTGCTTTCTTGTATTCATTTCGCAAAACCTGAATTACCATCTGAACGCCGAGAGAAGATTTTCAAAGCAACTAGTTATGTAAGAAAACGGTGGCGCAGGCAAGAACAACTGCCAATATTCTGAGTACTGTAAAGAGACCTGTTAGTATTTTTCATTTTAAGCCATGAAGTCGTAGCTGTGTGTTTCACGATAACTGCAGCCCTTCAAACCTTTTAAATCCCTAAAAACCCACATAGATTTTAATCTTCACCCCTTTATTTTTATTTTAGCCACATTACAACCCTTTTTAAAGTCCTCTTGATTCATGCATACTACTTAGTTAATTGGTGGAGACTTGATTTGCATACAATCTTTTGATCATTGTGTAATTCGATTCGAACTTGAGTGTTCTACTTGACTTACATTATCCATACATATAACCCTAGAGTTGAGTGAAAATTGTGAGTGAAAGTTTATGCAAAATTGAAGTTCTAGTAGGCTTGTCATGGATTCCATCATAGAAAAATACAAAAATAGAATAAGGAACTCAAGAGTTATCCCGTAATTTCCAACTACTTGGAGTTCCATTTCCCTTGTAAAGTTTTTAGTTATGGGTATGATCATGCATGAGTTTGCTTGAGGACAAGCAAAGTCTAAATGTGGGGTATTATGATATGTCCTAAATTATACATGTTTTGCATGCATAATAATCCCCATATTATGGTACTAATTGATTAATAACCTCGCAATTGATACTTAAAACGTTAATATTTCACAATTGCATGTTATTCGGTGCTCCAAGATAAACAAAGAAAAAACCAGCTTAAAACATGAAGAAATCAAGCTTTTGGAGGACCAAACCCGAGCATTGACCCCCAAGAAGTCAAACCAGGTCACACACAAGTCAACCAACAGCTAAAAGATGAGTCTGGGGAGCAGCTAGGGGCTTGCACGGCCATGCATCCCTTTGCACGGTCGTGCATTGCCCATCTGGCCTCCCCAGACTCCGGTACACTGTCCTTTGTACCCTGTTTGATTCCCGAGTTGTTTGCACGCCCGTGCAATCCAATGCACGCCCGTGCATTACTCATTTTGAGGCCTATAAATAGATGGCTTGAGTTATTCATTGAATCATACCTTACACACCCCAAGAACACACACCAGAGAGAGCTTATTTCATAGTTAGAGTGTAGTAGTAGTGAGTAGAGGGGCTCTTACTCCTTGTTTCGCAATAGGGGAGCCTACAAAACTCAGCGTTATGCTAGTTAGTATGGCCATTCGTGGCTAGAATCTTTGTATTGCTAGGGTGAAGATGAAGTTTGGTGCATGTTAATGTTTAACGTATTAATCCAAGTGGTGTGTTTATGTCTTTAACTATTCGTCCTTAAAACCACCATTTTGGTGGGTTTTTATTATTGTCTAAATCTGTCTTTATATTTATGAGTGTTCTTGATTTTTAAAGTGTAAAACCTTTTTAATCAAACTTCTCTTGAAGCTTGTACGTCTTTATACAAGTAGAGATTGATAAGTCAAGGTTTGGTTAACACTATTAAGGTCGTACATCTTTATACGAACTTGTTATGCAACCAAGAATTGGTGAACTCATGTTGGGAACGGTACGTCGTTATACTTGATCCCATTTTTACACCGCCTCCCGGTGAGCCAAATATAATCACCTATTTAACTCTAATACAAAACATTTTACGTTCGATGTCTTAAACCAACCCGGAGATGACCATTCGAAGGGTTGAGGGTAATTGTTGTCCTTAACGGGAGGCACTACCACTTGTTAAAGCTTTTAAATTTGCAAATCAAATGTCGTGAGGACGAGGCTCTAGCGCTGACCTGGGTCACACATTTGTAGTAGTCATATCACTGGATTAGTCAACTTAACATTATCATGTACCAAGCGGATTCGAAACCCAAAGTAATACTATTCGTAACCGGATCATTTCCGACATATTTACTTTCCTGTTATTTACTATTCTGTTCGTTACTTTTCTGTTACACACTTCACGCACGTTTTTACTTTTCTATTATTTACTTTACCGTCATTTACTTTTCTGTCATTTATTTTTTTGTCATTTACTTTTCTGCTCCGCAAGCACACAAAACTCACTCACTAATTAAACCGGCTAAACGTTAACAAAAGTTGAGTATTGAAATTCGACCGTGTCCGTTGGTTCGATACTTGGTTCTTACCTAAACTATATTACGCTGCGATAGGGACACTTGCCTATTGTGTGTGTTTTAAGTTAAAGTAATTATCATTTTATAAATTTAAAACCTGATCTTGTGAAAACATCCTAAAAATATATTTACCTATATTTTTATTTAAAACACAACGCATCATGTACAAACCCGGTTTGATCGGATGTGGATACCTAAGAATTGTGAACTTAGAGCTAAAATCCTTGATGAGGCCCATAAGTCTCGGTACTCTATCTACCCAAGGACGAACAAAATGTATCAAGACCTGAAGAAGGAATATTGGTGGCCTGGCATGAAGAACGATGTGACTAAATATGTGAGCAAGTGTCTGATTTGTTCACTGGTTAAGGCCGAGTACTAGAAACCATGCGGTAAAATGCAACCTTTGCCGATACTAGAATGGAAGTGGGAGGAGATCACGATGTACTTCATTACAAAGCTACCACGGACAGCTAATGGCAATGATACCATTTGGGTGATCGTCGACCGCTTTTCGAAAAGTGCTCATTGCTTACCCATACGTGAGGCTTCTTCGTCCGAGAAACTGGCATAATTATTTATCAATGAAATTGTAAGCAAACACGGTATGCCATTGTCGATCGTGTCCGACAGGGACACCCGTTTCACATCAAGATTCTGGAAGAAGTTCAATGAAGCAATGGGCACTAGACTAAACATCAGCACCACTTACCACCCTCAAACCGACAGTCAATCCAAGAGGACCATTCAGACTTTGGAGGATATGCTCCGGACATGTATCATTGATTTCGGTGGGAGCTGGGACAGCCATCTGCCCTTGGCAGAGTTTTCGTATAACAACAACTATCACTCAACCACCGGCATGCCGCCATTTGAGATGTTGTACGGAAGAAGATGTAGAACCCCGGTTTGTTGGGGAGAGATCAGATAGAAAGATTTTGCGAGCCTCGAACTGGTCAAAGCTA
Organism: Smallanthus sonchifolius; assembly: GCA_023525975.1. NCBI lineage: Eukaryota > Viridiplantae > Streptophyta > Magnoliopsida > Asterales > Asteraceae > Smallanthus > Smallanthus sonchifolius. The sequence continues at coordinate 93,413,853 of CM042021.1, read as the reverse complement.
CTTTCGAGAAATTTGAACAGATTAAAGATCGCATGAAAGCCGCTAAAGATAGGTAGAAATCATATGCGGATAAAAGAAGAAGGGATCTAGAGTTTCAACTGGGAGACATAGTACTGCTAAAGGTGTCACCCTGGAAAGGAATCATCCGATTCAGGAAAAGAGGCAAACTAAGTCCAAGGTTTGGTGGTGGTGGTGGTGGTGGTCGTGGTCGTCGTGGTAGTAGTCGTAGTAGTCGGAGGAGGAGGAGGAGCAGCAGCAGCAGTAGGAGTAGGAGGAGTAGGAGTAGTAGCAGGAGTAGTAGGAGGAGGAGGAGTAGTAGCAGGAGTAGGAGGAGGAGGAGGAGTAGTAGGAGGAGGAGGAGTGGTAGTAGTAGGAGGAGGAGGAGTAGGAGGAGGAGGAGCAGCAGCGGCGGCGATGGCAGGAGCAGGAGCAGGAGGAGCAGCAGGAGCAGGAGGAGCAGCAGGAGCAGCAGAAGCAGCAGGAGCAGCAGAAGCAGCAGTAGCAACAGTAGTAGTACCCGTCATACCCACCATACACATGTTGACCACTCTACATTTTCTATCAAAATTTAACAAAACGAAGCTGTTTTTGTTGAAATGGGTAGCAATCGTTGGAGAACTTGAATTGATGAAACCAAATAAGGTATATGCATTTATTCCTATGAAAGTTTAAAAAGCCCATTGCCTCTTATCGTCTGATAACACCGGTGATTATCCTTTATAAAAATGGTATGGATTCAAATTCTAAATACAAGTTTTAGTGGTATTTAGAAGCAAAAAAAATTGTTGTTCAAAAAACTAAATTATTCCTATAAAACATTAGTTCTAATTCGTGCATATTATAACTGTGTAATCCTAATTAGTCAACTTATGTAATTCATTAATTTAAATACGTCAGACGGGTTAACAGGTTGTAAACACATTGACGTGTTGTAAATGGTTATAATCAAGCTATAAACAGTCATGAATGTGTTGATGGCTTTTAAACGAGATGTAATATTATGTGTTAAATGAGTCGTAAATGGTTGGCAAATTGACCTATAAAATATATAGTATTTTTTTAATTCTAAATCGGTTGACAGTTCAATATGTTTAATTAAACAGATTAAGCGTGATAACCCCAATACAACCCGTTTAATTACACAAGTTAAACATGTCAATCCAGACATGACCTCTTTATTAAACGGGTTAGACATGATAATCTAAATATCCCATAAATAATTATTCTTTTGTTGAATTTAGATTATATAAAAAATTATCATCCTTAACTAACACCAATCAAGATTGTGGAAAGCGGAAAGAAGTGACAAGTGTTGGCTTGTTTAATAAATTAGAATACAAGATTTATGCACATTAAATATTTGAAATCACTATGCCTGCAAATTGATGTTATGTTTACTAATTTAAACAATGTAAAATAAAAATAAGATTATATTCTCCAAAAACTCCACAATTATACCATACAAATTCTGACCGGAACCACCAACAACGTAGACCAACGAGATTATGACATGTGTAGTTTTTGTCCAACAAAGTGAACTTTTCTGCCACCTTTATAAGAAATGTGAACTTTTTTGCCGGCAAAAAGTGAACTTTTCCGCCGGCAAAAAGTGAACTTTTCCGCCGACAATAAGTAAACTTTTCACACATGCCATTTTCTTGTTGGACCATCTTGTCTGTATTTCCGTTCCTTTTGTTGATATTTCTGCTTAAATAGTATGAGTATATTTCAATGATCTAAAAGTTTGATGGTACAAAGTTGTTCATGCTATTCATCTCTCTTAATTACAAAATGAATGGATGCAATATAAATACAAATTACAATCAGGCTAAACTATGAAAGGTATTAATAGCCTATGCTAAGAATATGAGAAAAGATTGAGAGGCAATTATGGAAGATATATAATTCAAACTCTAATACTCCCCTTCAAATTTGTTCATGTAAATCTCTAATGCCCAACTTGTCAATAAGAAACCTTATCTGTTTTGTTCCCAATAGGGGTCTAAACGAGCCGATTCGAGGCCGAGCTCGACTAGGCTCGAGTAGGCTCGAGTTTGGCTCGTTTAACTTACTGAGAGCGAGAGCTCGAGCTCGGCTCGATTCGAGCTCTATTTCTAAAGCTCGGGCTCGGCTTGTGAGTATTTTTTTAAAGCTCCTCGTCTCGTTTATTATTTATTAATTAATATATATAACTATTTTTATATATTTTATTATAATTTTTATATATAACATAATACTTATTATTTAGTTATTTTTTTCATAGTTTTATATATACTAATTATTATTTTATAAATATATATTTAACATATTAATTAAAAATATATATAAATAATAAGCTCATTTAGGCTTGCGAGCCGGCTCAAGCTCGATATGTGAAGCTCGGGCTCGTTTGTTAAACAAGCTTATTTTTTGGCTCGAGCTCGTTTAAGCTCGGCTCGATTCGAGTTTTTAGCGAGCCGGTCTCGAGTAACTCGCAAACGGCTTCGCTCGTTTACAACCCTAGTTCCCAATCCTTTTGTAAGAAGATCATCTATTTACGTCTTAGTATCAATTTGCATCGGTTGAATTTCATGTAACTCTATTCTTTCTCTAAAGAAATAGCAATCCATTTCTACATGCATTGTTCTTTCGTAGAAAACTGGGTTGTTGGCAATATGTCTCGCTGCCTGGTTATCACAAAACAAAGGTGTCAGGTTAGCCAACTTGAAATCCAGCTCCTTTAGGAGCCATCTCATCCATAGAACTTCACTACCTATAAAAACCATTGATCGATACTCTACTTCGGCGGAAGAACGTGAGACAACTGACTATTTCTTTGTTCTCCATGAGACCGGCACCCCACCTACAAGAACCAGGTATCCCGTTCGTGACCTCTTCATTTACGGGCAGCCAAGCCAATCAGAGTCACTATAAGCAGTAAGGTTGCAACCACCATTTCGTGGAAGAAGGATACCCCGTCCCGACGATCCTTTGAGATATCGTAGGACTCTATATGCTGCATCCAAGTGGTTTTTGTCTTAGATCAGCTGCAGACTGACTCAACACATTCACAGAGCATGCCATGTCAAGCCTAGTATCCTGCAAGTAGAGTGTTGGGAAAAGGATGGTTCTCAAACCCTAATTTTGATAATGATAAAAATATTTAACATGTGGTATTATTTGCTTAATAGTAGTTGATCATATGCCACATGCAAGTTCCCAATAACATTCAAGTCAATAATCAAGTCCAAGATCAAACAAGTTACTAAGTATACAAATACTATAAGATTATGCCATCAAGTTATCAATTATGGCAAGACATCAAGATGTGTTGAAGAAATCAATATGAAACTGATACGTGCTACAAATGATCAACGATCGGGTATGAAAATATGAAGTCAACAAATCACAAGTGAATGATGATAATCAAGGTTTGATGACGAAGTCAATAAAAACCTGGCACGCGATATCAACGACAAATATATGATGACAAAATGGGAAAGATCATAATTGTTAATTAAAGATCAAAGATTCAATTGGAATCATCAACGTATAATGTGGAGAATCAATGCAAGGAGATATATGCTAAATCGAACAATAACAATTGAGGTTCGGTATGAAGATTGAAATGCCGACAAGAACCCGACACGAGTAATCAAGACCGCGAATGATAAAACTATGACACTTCCCAAAAGTATTTTCATAAAACCTTGGATATTTTTTTATAAAACTCAAATGTCTTACAAAATAAATCATAAGTAGTATTTTGGAATCCAAGACAAAATATGAATTTTGAAAATGTGTAGGTGTATCTTCCATATGTTGTAATATCTACGGTAATCTTCTTATGGAAGACACAAACACACTTAAAATGGTTTGAAGTCAAAACAATTATGGAAGGCATCTTCTTTACCTTACAAAATAGAAAAGTAAATCTATCCAATTTCAAATGAAGTCTTACACTTTTATATCTAAGTCAAACACATCTTTTGGGAAGCTTAAAACATGTGTAAGTGTGTGAAAATGGGTTTAGAAGGATGGATTTGACAATACACAACATTCACAACACAAGAAGTCAAGAAAACAAGAAGCCAACAGGCCCAGGGTTGCTAAAGAGACCTTGGAAACGACCTTGGAATAGGCAGAATTTTATTTCTTGTTTTTCGTATTGTGTCTGTAAATAGAAGTCTTCCCTAACGATTTTCACCACCCCTTTGGCTCAAAACACTTTCAAATATATATCAAATAGATATTTCTCTCATTCTTATCATATTATCATATCATTTGAGAAGATCAAAGAGCGAAAAAGAATAGTTGTACTTCAACTTTCATCACCTTTATTCTTGTGTTGTATTAGTGTGGTAGCTTGTTACCACGTCTTGAGAGATATTTTGTAGCACCTCGAAAATTCCCAAGGAACTAAGGACTAAAATTGCCAATAATTCAAAGTTGAAGGGCAAATAGGAGTATAGTCCAAAGTACAAGGACCAAAAGTGAAAAATCTAAAATTTGGGTGGACCGCTACCAAGGAGCATAACAGTCCGCTACGTAGGGAAGAAGGTTGCAATGATGACACGCCACGTGTCTGCTTACTAGCGGCTGGTTTCTGACACGTGTAAACCATATGGCGGACCGCCACGAGAACCCTAACGGTCCGCCAAGCCACTGGTGTCCCTAGCGGACCGCATGCCTACAACTTAACGGTCTGTTACGTATGCCTGAAGGAAATATTTAGCGGCTGAAGGTGGTGGCGGACTGCCACAACCCTGGTTAGCAGTCCACTACGGGTCCTGGCAGAGCCTATAAATAGAGCCCTTGAGCTCGACCATTTGCACACCCTCACACTCCAACACACTTTAGTATACACACACATCAGTCTTTGATCACCCACATTACAAGCTCGATTCGTATACGTGAAGTCCGGTTTCTCACGAATCTCCTACAAATTGTCGTAGATAATTATGAGGTAAGGTTCCAACCCACTATTAATATTTGATTAATTACCACTAAGCTAGGCTTGTATAATTAAGTGATGTCATTATGAATTTAGGGCTTTGTCCAAGGTGTTTGTAAGATTTCAGATATTAAGCCGAAGTGCTGCTGAGGTGAGTTCTTAAACTGTGATATATATAAAAATAACCATGGCCCTGTTATACTCCATTTTTGGCATGGTTAATTTATGAAATCTTTTTGGCCAAAAATTCATGAGAAGAACTACACCACTCACGACCTACAAATTGGTGCCATAGTGTTTGCTTTAAAGATCTGGAGACACTATCTATATGGTTAAATGCGTGATATATTCAGACCACAAAAGCCTCCAACATATTTTTAATCAGAAGGATTTAAATATAAGGCAAAGGAGGTGGATGGAACTCATCAATGACTATGACTGTGAAATCAAATACCTCATGGGAAGGAAAATGTAGTGGCAAATGCTATAAGTTGGAAAGAAAGAAATAAACCGATTAGAGTAAAAGCACTACCATTAGATTTAAAGATGGATTGGATGGAACAAATTAAGGAAATCCAACTTAAGGCATTAAAAGAAGAAAATATCAAGAAAGAACGTATGGTTGGAAAACAAAAGTTGCTCACTAAAGGAGAAGATGGAATCATGAGATTCGATCAAAGAATCTGGATTCCAAAACTCGGAGATATTCAAGAAAAAGTGATGGATGAGACACATAAATCAAGATATTCCGTGCATCCCGGAGCAAACAAAATGTATAAAAACTTGGAGAACCATTACTGGTGGCCGAACAAGAAAAGATTAATAGCCCAGTACATAGATAAATGCTTGACTTGCCTTCAGGTTAAGATTGAGCATCAAAAGCCAGCAAACCAACTACAGTAGTTGGAAATACTTGTCTAGAAATGGGATCGCGTTACAATGGATTTCATTACAAAATTACCGAGAACTCACAAAAGGCATAATGCTATATGGGTCATGGTCAATAGACTGACCAAGTCAGTCCATTTCATACCCATCAACAAAAGCTACTCCATGGATAAGTTATCTAGAATCTATATCAACGTAATTGTGAGCCGCCACGGCATACCAATGTCTATTATTTCCGATAGAGACTGTCGGTTCACATCTAGATTCTGGACTAGTTTTCTAGAAAGAGTTGGGAACACGACTTAACATGAGTACGACATATCATCCACAAAAGGATGGACAGAGTGAAAAAACAATTCAAACTCTGGAAGATATGCTGAGAGCTTGTGCTATCGATTTCGGAGGTAATTGGGATAATCACCGACCGTTAATCGATATCTCCTACAACAACAGTTACCATTCAAGTATCAAGGCTGCACCATTTGAAGCATTATACGACAGTAGGTGTAGAACTCTAGTCTGTTGGACTGAGGAAGGAGATAGTCAATTATCTGGACCTGAAGTTATACAAGAAACAACAGATAAGATAGTTCAGATTAAACCAATGTTTTCAAACCCGGACCGGACCGGGAACCGGAAACATAGGCGGTCGGGTTTCGTGTGTTGAAACAAGCCTGTAGCGACCCGGCCGGTTGGGCCGGGAACCGGTGGTCGAACCGGAAACCCGGTATTAGCGTTCGATTGGACCGGTGGTGGCTATTTTAAGAATTGGTTTTCGCCGGAGAAGAATGGTTGTCGCCATAGATTGATCTCAACGGCGTCTACCGGTCATCATCGTCGTCTAGAGGTTGAACACCACCATCTTCGGGTACTTAGAGATACCTGCAACGAGATAGTGGCCATAAGGCCGGGGAAACTGAATTAGGGTTTATTGTTGGTATGTTTGCATTTAAGTAAAAGGAAGAAGAAAGGCATTATTTTGTCTGTTGTGTAAGGAAGAAAAGCAAGGAAAGGTAAACGTACCTTATTATATTTTGAAATCCATTTCTAGAAAAGTTTGAAGTCCGGATTTGAAAAAATCATATTTTATTTTCTTTTGAAATCCGTTTGATTTTCCTTGTGAAGTCCACTTTTGTTTTCTAGATTAAAAATTAAAATGGATTGATAAAAGCTGACTTTGGCCCTCATATTTTGAACTAATTACAAATTAATTAGGAGTGGGTCGTTTAAGTCTTGGATTTATAATCTAATTTTATTTGAGTGTTTATATATATATATATATTCTGATGTCATCCGGTTCTTGAATCCGGTCCAACCGGCCCGACTAGTGAACCTTTAAAACGTCCGACTCGATGTCCGGTTCGGTTATGAAAATATTGGATTAAACAACAGTTGAAAACTGTCCAAGATCGGCAAAAGAGTTATGCTGATAGACATCGTAGACCTTTAGAATTTTAAGTTGGGGATTGTGTGATGTTAAAAGTCTCACCTTGAAAAGGTGTTGTAAGGTTCAGGAAATGCGAAAAGTTAGGACCAAGATACATAGGAACTTACTAGATCAATGCGAGAGTTAGGGCAGTAGCTTACAAGTTAGAACTACCCGAAGCACTGTAAGTAATCCATAATACGTTTCACGTATCTTGCTTACGTAAGTGTTTAGCAGACCCAACTCAGGCCATTGCACTAGACGATGTACATGTGGATGACAAGCTTCATTTCACAGAATAGCCAACTAAAATTCTGGATACACAAGAACGAAAGTTGAGAAAGAAAATCATATCGATGGTGTTAGTTCAATGGCAAGGTCAGGTAGGAGCCGACAAAACTTGGAAATTAGAGGATCAAGTGAAGGTCAAGTATCCTCATATGTTCACATCTTAATTTCGAGGACGAAATTTCGTAAAGGAGGGGAGATTTGTAACACCTAGAAAATTCCCAAGGGAGTAAGGGCTAAAACTGCTAATAGTTCAAAGTTAAGAGGCTAATATGAGTATAGTCCAAAGTACAAGGACCAAAAGTGAAAATTCTAAAATTTGGGCGGTAGCGGACCACTACCAAGGAGCATAACGATCCGCTACGTAGGGAGGAAGGTTGTAATGAAGATACACCACGTGTCTGCTGACTAGCGGGTGATTTCTAACGCGTGTAAACCCTATGGCGGATCGCTACCAGAACCCTAACGGTCCACCAAGCCACAGGTGTCCCTAACAGACCGCCAGCCCACAACTTAACGGTCTGTTACGTATTCCCGAAGAAAATCTTTCGCGGCTGAAAGCGGTGACGGACCGCAACCAACCTGGTTAGCGATCCGCTACAGGTCCAGGCAGAGCCTATAAATAGAGCCCTTGAGCTCGAACATTTGCACACCCTCACACTCAAACACACTTTAGTATACACACACATTAGCAACTGATCACCCAAATTCAAAGCTCGATTCATATACGTGAAGTCCGGTTTTTCGCAAATCTCCTATAAATTGTCATAGATAGTTTTGAGGTAAGGTTCACTATTAAGATTTGATTAATTACCACAAAGCTAGGAGTGTATGGTTAAGTGATGTCATTATGAATCTAGGGCTTTGCCTAAGGTGTTTGTAAGATTTCAGATATTAAGCCGACGTGCTGCTAAGGTGAGTTCTTAAATTGTGATGTATAAAAATAATCATGGCCTTATTATACTCCATTTTTGGCATGGTTAATTTATGAAAACTTTTTGGTATCTTGAAACAATTGTATGATTGTATGTATATAACGCATTGTAAGCGCTTATTATGTTTCACATGACCCCTGGAAAGGCATATTAGACAAGACTTGGGGGACGGGCTTTGGTTATATATACTGATTTGATTCCTCATAGTTGTCTATGAGAGGGGCACTCCATGACTGTGTTCAAGATACCTTGGCTGGTCATTTTATGAAATGATTTATTTATGGACTCACCAACTTTATGTTGACCCATTTTCTTAAAAATGTTTTTGAGCACATCACAGGTAGTCAATAGTGAAGGCATTCTAGGACTAGAACGAGATGATGAAATGTACTAGATGAAGGCATGTCGGGAGACTATAAGTCCAAAATGTTATGTTCCTTGTTAGGAACAATGATGAAAATTTTTTGTAACATTTTGGCAGTTGTAAAACAATGTTTGTTCTGAAATAAGAATGATGTTTTAGTTCCCGTTGTTTGTTCTGTACCATGCGTCACCACTAACCAGTGCCTGGTATTGGGGTATGACATATTTGTATGGGGAACTCACTAAACTTGTGTGTATGAGTTAGTTGATATCAGCATTGTCTTGATATAGTGTATGATTGGGTTGGGTGACATTATCCTGACATAGTGTCTAGTTGTATGGATATACACAATCTTGACATAGTGTTAAGTTAAGGGAGATCATACTATCTTGATATAGTGTTGATGTGAGTGAGACAACACTATCTTGATATAGTGTTAAGTTAAGAGTTTATACACTATCTTGACATAGTGTATACTTATGAGAGTTCACTATCTTGACATAGAGAGAAGTGTAAAGACCACTATCTTGACATGGTGAGTTGAAGAAGGTGATCACTACCTTAGACTAGTGAGACGTTGTACCAGGTGATTACTACCGTTAATTAGTGAGACGATCCCCGTGTAAGGGAGACGACTAGTGGAGCAAACTCTCAATTCGAGAATCGGGGAGAGGACGTAGAGTGAATTTGTTAACATCCACTTGAACCTCTATAAATTGGTTGTATATCTCTTTCCGTAAACTCTTTACATACTTGTTTAATTATTACTTGCATAACAACAACAAGTGATCTTCCATACTAGGTCTTTAAACATAAAATTAACCAAGTGTTTTTCTTACATAAACTTTTGAAACAATAAATTTAAAAAACAAACTATTCATCCCCTCTAGTTTTCTACATAAAGTAACCTTCCCACTATTCTTCGATAACGACTAGCATCTACCTTTGGATCTTCATAATATTTGTCAAGTTTTAAATTTTCTTCCATTGGGAAGGAGCTAGGTCTACATCCCTATAAGCCACAATATTCTAGGATATCTAGTGTGTATTTTCTCTAACTCAACACTAGACCCTCCGGTGTGCGAGCAACCTCAATTCCAAGGAAGTGTTTCAGGTTTCCCAAATCTTTGATCCTGAAGTGCTTGTTAAGTTCATCCTTAGAGTGGATTTGTTAACATCCACTTGAACCTCTATAAATCGGTTGTGTATCTCTTTCCCTAAACTCTTTACATACTTATTTATTTATTACTTGCATAACAACAACAAGTGATATTCCATACTAGGTCTTTAAACATAAAATTGACCAAGTGTTTTTCTTACATAAACTTTTAAAAGAAGAAATTTTTAAAAGAAAACTATTCACCCCCCCCCCCCCTCTAGTTTTCTACATGAAGTAACATTCCCACTATTCTTCAATAACGACTAGCATCGACCTTTGGATCTTCACAATCTTTGCCATGTTTTAAAATTTGTTCCATTGGGAAGGAGCTGGCTCTACATCCCTGTAAGCCATAATATTCTAGGATATCTAGTGTGTATTTTTCTCTGACTCAACACTAGACCCTCGGGTGTGCGAGCAACCTCAATTCCAAGGAAGTACTTCAGGTTTCCCAAAGCTTGTTAAGTCCATCCTTTGTTGCTTGTATCTTTCTCGCATCATTTCCTACCAAAATAACATCATCAATATAGATGAGGGCTGCCATAAAACTTATGTCCTGATTGAAAAGGAACAACGAGTGGTCTGCCTTAGATTTCTTAAAACCAAGTTCAATGAGAGATGAGGTGAACTTTTGATACCAGTTTCTAGAAGCTTGTTTCAGACCGTAAAGTGACTTTCTTAACCTGCAAACCTTCGTATCTCCTTCCTTTGAGAACACATGTGGTATCTTCATGTACACTTCTTCATGCAAATCTCCATGTAAGAAGGCATTGTTTACATCCATTTGATTTACGACCCAGCTTCTCTTAACTACCAAAGCTAGAAGTGTTATAACTGTGACCAATTTTTGTGACCCGGGGAAAACGGGTCATGGTAATCCACCTTCCATCTGTGTAAAATCCTTTGCAACTAGGCGTGCTTTGTAACGTTCCACGTCTCCATTTGGTTTATTCTTTATTTTATAAACCCACTTGGAGTCTATAACACGTTTTTCGTCTGGTAGGTTTTCGAGGGTCCACGTACCATTTTCTTCAAGTGCACGAATCTCCCTTTTCATAGCCTCCTTCCACTTCTTATCCTGTGCAACCTGATTATAATTCTTCAGCTTATCATTAGAACTGATGGCCGCTAGAAAAGCCTTATGAGATCTAAAAAATTTGGCAAGAGTAAAAAAAAATTAGATAAAGGATGTACCGTTGAGGAGGCTTGATCTAACACGGGAGATGCATGGTCTATGGATGGGGGAAGCTTCACAACGTAATCATTGAATCGAGCCTGTCGTGAATTGTTTCTCCGTGTTCTCATCAGTTTAGGATGTTGCTCTTGGGCTTCGTCATTTTGGTCCCCTAAAACAGAGAGGTCTTGCCCCTCATTGTCTATCTGCTGGTCCAAGTCCAGGCCTTCATTCGTATTGTGGCTTGGCATTTCAGTCCTAGACCCATTTCGGCCTTCATCGTTATCCCCATTTTCATCATTGGGCTTACCACGATCCTTTATTCCTGCACACATTGGCCCACTTTCAATCTCAAAAACATCAACCTTTTCTTGGCCAAGATCACCTTCATGAAACACGACATCACTTGATACCTCGACTCTCTTACTTTCTATGTCAAAAATTTTGTAACCCTTCGTTCCTTGTGGGTATCCCAAGAACACACAGGGTCTCCCCCCTTGAACTTATCTCCCTTCGTGTCGATGTTTCTATTAAACAACAAAAAATCCTCATTGAATCATAGTCCGATATTTGGTTATAAAGTATCTCATATGGTGTTTTATTTTCAATGACTTTTGAGGCCAACCGATTGATGATGTATGTGGCGGCCAAAACACATTCACCCCAAAATCTCTTGGGTAGATTGGCCTCAAACCTTAATGCTTGAGCAACCTCTAGTAAGTGTCGGTGTTTTCGTTCAACAAAATTGTTTTGTTGTGGAGTATAGGGACAAGTGGTTCCAAGCAAAATCCCTTGTTCTTTGTAAAAAAAATCCCATGCCATTAGAGGTGAATTTTCCACTATTATCGCATCTGACTTTCTTAAAAGATTTTTCAAATTACGTCTTTACCATTTTATGAAATTCCTTCAAACATCTATTAGCTTCATGTTTGAATTTTAAAAGAAAAAACCAAATAGCTCTATTGTACTCATCAACAATGGTTAAAAAAATAACTTGCACCCAAGAGAGTAGGTGTACGATACTTTCCCCAAATATCACAATGTATTAATTAAAAACAACTATTTGTTTTTTGTAGTACTGCTCGAAAATGGTAAGCTAGTGTGGTTTGCCTTAGAACAAAAATCAATCACCTTATTAAAAGAAATGCTATTGAGAAAATCAATCCCAACTAGTTTTTTACTGGAAGTGTGTCCCAATCGCTAGCGCTAAACGTCACCGGTTGCCAACATAGCTTTCTTTCACCACCAACCATCCCCATCCAGTATATAGACCTCCCTTGCATTTACCCGCACCAATGAAGCTCCTCGTGCAAAGTTTCTGCATAATACTAAAATCAGTGAAAAAGGTTACCGATCACTGAAGGATTTGGGTCAGGCGTCTTACTGACAAAATATTACAATTAAAATCAAGAATATAAAGGACCCCTTTTATCTTGGCCCCTCCACTCAGGGTCCAATCACCCTTTCCCTTTACGGGTATGGAATCCCCATTAGGAATAATGACAGGATTTTCATTGTTGTTTTCGACCACATTATCAAGAATATCGATTTTGTGGGTAATGTGCTCGGAAGCTCCCTAGTCCACTATCCATTCATCGTCTTGATCTCTTTTATCTGCCATGTTAGCCATACGTGGTGTATCATGATTCAAAACGTCATTACCTCCAAAAAAAAGTGCTTTAAGAATATCTTGATCTTGGACTTTGGTCTGACCTGGAATAGGGCTTGAATCACCTTCTACAAAAGCCGCCTTTGGTTTCCCTTCGTTGCACTTCCCTTTTCCCGGTCACCGGTTCGGGTACCCGATTCTCTTAAAACATGCATCTCGATTGTGACCATCCTTCCCACATAAACTACAGTGTTTGATTGCCTCTCCCAGCTTAGGGTCCTTCATTCTGAACCTATCACGTCGTTGATTAGGGTTGTTGTCACAACTTCTTTTCTGCCGAGATGCTTCTTTACCGTTCGTCTTCTGCCACAAGGTGGTATGCATTTCCAAGAGTTGGTATTGGGCTTATGGCCAAGATCTGTGTGCTAATGACTATGAACTCATTGCCAAGTCCCATGAAGAACTCGTAGAGCCTTTCCTTCTCCCCAAGTTCCATTAGTTTCTTCCCATAGCACATGTGCATATGTTTTATGTACATCGACGGGTAGTGATACGTGCTATTATATATATATATATATATATATATATATATATACTAATAAATAAAATAAATTAGGATAGGTGTCATTCAATGAGACACTCTAAAAATTGGTTTTCCCGCCTAAACCACCATCTCTTTTTTATTACACGCGGATCTACGGTGGGTCGGGTTATACCCACATTTGCATAACACACGGATCTGGGCTTTACTCGATATTCAGCTTTCATCATCAAAACTCAAAAACCCTAGACTTCATCATCGCCGCTTTGCATGTTTCAAATCTTCAGGAGATTCAACAGGTTAAATGGTTCACGATTCACGCCTTCAAGTTTTCAAGGGTTTCGATTATTGATTCTGATTCACTCTCCAATTTCACGTTTCTGATTCAAGATTCATGGTCAGGTACTAATTATATATATTCGTATACAACTTGGATTTTCAGTTTTTATGCTTGGTTTCTGCTTATTTTCTGCTTAATTTCTCATCCTTTTTTGGTTGATTTATGCTAAGTTTTGCATTTTGGTGTTTTAGATGAACCAAAATATGAACCCTTATGTGATTGAGGGCATAATATTTGTGCAATTGGGAAAACAGAAAGATGAACCCTTATTCTATTGAGGGCAGTAAATAAGTTTTGCGTTTTGGTTTTTTATAACTGTAGTTGATTCTTCATTGGATCATATTATAAGTTAATATTTTATTTTTTTGGGGAATCTTTATGATTTAGGGCATTAAAGATGAAATGAACATGGGATATTTTACTGATATGGCAGAACTCAAGAAGGTGGTTATAAGGTAGGTTCTTTAATGAATAATAAGTGTTTTGATCTATGAAGATTATGTTAATTCATAGTTGATATATCGTCAATTCATAGACTAATCTATTATCCTTTTGATTGTGATAATCTTGATTTAATTCATGTGTTGCAAGGTACAGTGTATTCTAGGAAGAACAAATGTTGCACATCAAACAATTTTGCATCATGAATCTCATCGAACCTATTTGGATTTTAGTTGCACTCAAGTTTCCCAAGAATACTAAAGTCTGTGCAATTAAATTATTCTTTAATGAAGGAATGCAGTGAGAACGGTGGAAACTCTCGTTGTAGAGGGGAAAAGGAGCAGGGGGAGACCGAAATTAACGTGGGATGAGAGGATTAGGCTTGATTTGCTAGATTTACACCTCTCAGAGGACATGATCAATGATAGGATTTCATGGAGACGTCGTATTAGGGTTTTAGGATGAGTGACCCGTTGTGTGGGAGAGTAGAGTTGTTTAGCAAAGATTTTGCGTATGTCTTGTTTCTTGTAGGTGTGTTGTGTTTCTTGTGACTAATATACTCTAGTCATACACTGCTAATTGTTAGATTACTGTTAGATTTATTTTACTTTATTACTCATTAATTTTATTTATATTTTTATCTTTTTCTTTCCCTTGGAGCCGGGGGTCTATACGAGAGCAGCCTCTCTATTCATTGGGATAGGGGTAAGGTTTGCCCTCATCACACCCTCCCCAGACCCTACTAATAGCGTTAGCTATGTGTGGGATTATACTGGGTACGTTTGGTTGGTTGGTTGGTTTAATGAAGGAATGCATTGTTGCTTGATCTCATAGTCTTATGTCTGACTATGATTTTATAACAACCTACATTATACATCAACATAAATAGAAGTTCTAGATGATTTAACTGAACATCTTTTGATTTAACTGAACATCTTTTTTCAGATTTGCTTCCAAGTTAGTTTCTAAAATGTAAATTCATATGTGAATGTCTGCAGGACTTCTATTTCTCAGATTTTGTGCAATGTAGTTAGTTTTGTAAAAATATGCTTGATAATCATAATGATAAGTTGGTTGAAAGATTAGGGTTCAACACATAAGACTCTTTTAGTTAACAACTGGACACAACATGGTATGCTTGTGGGTGCCTGTTGCCATCAGGACTCCTGGATCATCATCACTCAGATTTTATAATATATATATATATATATATATATATATATATATATATATATATTTATTTATTTTATGAATATCATGAAAAATGTATGTAAAGTGCATGATATTTAATTATGATCTCAAAAGTCTTTTGCATTAATAGGTTTCATTTTATCAACTGCTTTTGATTTTCTTTAATTTTGGGGCAAACACCAAAAGCATAATACATAATATGAATTCTAGCAATGAAAGGATCTAAACCGGGAACCTCTCATAGTTGGCAAACACTGCATAAACATAGTTTTTAAAACATTGAATAACATAGAATTCAAGAGCGGAAGTCTTTCCAAAATTCTGAAATAATTAACTTTAATTGTCTTAAGCATAAAGTTGATAAAAGGGGGATGTCAGTCTTGCCAGCAGCAATCATCCAACCATTTTCTTCCTAAGTCCTGGCGACTTCATATCTTTTTCTTTCCTTTGCTACCTGATGTGCATACTAAAATAGTCAGCTAACGTTGGTGAGTTCAAGTGTTTCTTTAACATTTACTTTATATCAAAGTTTGTCTTTAAAATGTTCTTTAATCATACATCTCATATCGTATATATAATACAATAAAATGTTTCTTTTTTCTTTAAATATAAACTTATATTAAGTGTGCCATTTTCTTTTAAGTCATACATTAATGTCTACCATCTGTATCTGTCTATAAGCGTCTCTGTGTCCCCGAAGGAACCTTTGAGGTCGTGGGCAACCGTTACGTATCACAGTCATTGCCACAACCTATCAATATGTGGGGTCAACCGTTACGTATAGCCGTCATTGCCCGACACGCATCTATCTTTTGGGAATCAACCGGTACGTATCGCAGTAATTGATTTCCCCTTACCTCTTTCTCTTTGGATGATCGTCACCATCCGAGTAACCGTCATTACTCACTCTTAACCAGTTGTATAACATTCTCGTTATTGTGCCCTGCCGAGCACTGTCCTTGGCTTTAAAAAATCATGAGTACTCGCGTTGAACTCGCAACCAGGGGCGGATCCAGGAATTTTTTTCAGGGGGTTCACTGTTTTTAGATGATCCAATTTCATAGGGCCGGACATAAAAATTTTCGGTTCGGTTCGACGGGTCGGGTCGGGCAGGGGCGGCTCAACCATTTTTGGAGGCCTAAAGCGAAGAAAAAAACATGAAAATTATGCTTCAAATGTTCACAAAATCAACTAATTTGTATTTAAGAGTCATCTACTCATTTGTTTCTATCAATTTTTTACCTCTAATCATATGAATGCTCAAGAACACACATTTAGTTCAAGAAAGAGTTCTTAGTTTTATAGCTTCACAACCGGATCAAGCGAGCAGCAGTGGGCGGCGTCGTAAGGGGGTTCACCCTATAATATTTTAGGGGGTTCACTCCAGTTTTTTTACCTACCGTTACACTAAAACTTCAAAACTCGGGGGGTTCCTGTGCACCCCCCCGCTTCAACATACATCCGCCCCTGCTCGTAACTCGACATAGGGCTTCACTTCCATCGAGTCATGTAACACAACTCGAGCTCTGTACAAGACTCGCAAAAAAATTGCATTTTTTTGAAAAAAAAAATCGCACAGATTCATCCGATTCTTGTACAGAACTTTGTATTTCAAACAAATGGACTTACAAATGGTTACCGGCAGCTGTTCTTGTACAGAATGGTTACCAGCAGCTGTTCCAGCCCTTGCGGCTGTTTGCTGCAGTTGTTCCAGCCCTTGCACCTGTTCTAAATGGTTACCAGCAGGCGGCTGTAAACCTAATAGAGGCTAGCACTAAACCTAAACCTAATAAGGGCTGGACATATACCATTGACTTGGGTTTAAGTCAGCCCACTTACTTAACATTAAGATTTGTATAGACTTGGGCTTTTATCTAAATAAGTTTGCTGCCCAAATAAAAATAAAACAAACAGCCAATATAAACCTAAACTAATTAAATAGCCCACATGTTTATATATTATATATATATATATATATATATATATATATATATATATATATGTTATAGTGTTTTAGATGTTTATATTAATATGTTTTAGGTGTTATAACTTATAAGTGCTTTGTATATAATTTATGGATTTAATTTAAATATGTGCACTTCGCGTACGAAAATCGGTCCGCTTTTGCGCTTTGCGCTTCAGATTTAGATCTTGTCGCTTCGGTGCACTTCTCGCTTTTTATAAACAAGGCACTGTCTCGATTTTTCTCATGGTACATCGTGGACTTGTCTATGACGCAATATCGGCTTCGAGTAGCACTAGTCTCAAGGACTATACTACTACCTCAAGACTTTCTTCGAACAAGCATACTCTTACAGATTAGACAATGTATTTGACTTTCTATTTCTTTCTTTCCCTTTGTTTATAAAACATATAGTTAAATAAACCATTCTTCTTTCTTTCTTTCCTTCTTACAAGGCATTCGGTTAACAACCGTTATCTTTCATATCTTTCTTTCTTATAAAACGTTCGGTTAAACAACCGTTATCTTTCTTATCGTTCGTTCTTACAAAACAATCTTTCTTATCTTTCTTTCTTGTAAAACATTCGGTTTAACAACTATTATATGTCTTATCTTTCTTTCTTACAAAACATTCGGTTTAACAACCGTTATCTTTCTTTCTTACAAAACGTTCAGTTAAATAAACCTTATCTTTCTTATCTTCTTTGCAAACGTTTAAATAATAAAATACATTTATTATAAACGTCTAATTCTTGAGTATGCACACCACCCTAAAACAGTAAAATAAGGATCTTGAACTCACCTGATTTTCTTAACGACCAACACACTTAGCAAGAACTTCAAGTTAGGTAGAGGCTAAAGAATCTGTTAAGAGTCACGAACTAGACATATTAACACCAAGTCATTCTGTCTGAAACTCTATGTCTGAAAACTATTTCGGTAGAAATCTATTTCTGCTGAAATCTTTATCGTTCGATATGTCTCAATTCACCGTTATAATTTCGTTCAAAAACTTCATGCCCGAAGACTATTTCGGTCGAAATCTATTTCCTTTGAAAACATTTGCTTCTGAAACTATTTCGGCCGAAATCTTTTTCGACCGAAAACATGTCGGACGTATACTGTCCGAAAACTACCTAAGTCCGAAAATACTTTTCGGACGACCAGAGTTTTCAGACCATTCAACGACTTTTCGGGCGATTCATGCGTTCTTGGCCAAAATCGCCGTTTTTATTCAAGTTTGAATCTTTTTACGTCCAAAACACTTGTATTGTTTCCATGAAGCTAAACCTATGATTTTTAAGCCATTTTACACGTAAAAATCTTAACTTTTTATGAATAACCCTCATAAACCCTAAAAACCCATCTTTTCACAAAAACTCTAATCTGGGAGAGTTTGTTACATGTTTATCGTGTGATTTTCTTTCTCCGATCATTGTAAAGGCTCCAACAATGATCTTAGGTCACGGTAACAACTTCGGGTCCGGGTTTAGAGCTTTCTCTCTCTAGAAGTTGCAAGTGAAGGTGATGAATGGTGGAATGGAGGGGATGAGGTGGGTTTTACTCCCCTCCTTTTGCGCCTCCTCAGACCGGCCCAAACTCAAGCCCACAAGTCCGTGATCCTATTTTCTTTTTATCGTTCTTTTCTTTACTCGTTACCCGTCCCCTTTCATTTTATTCTTCTTTTCCTTATTATTTTCGGGATGTTACAAGCAATTACATATTATTTTTAGTAATTAGGTTTTGGCTAATGTCAATATACAATTCACAGTTTGTATGAATTTAGCAATGTACCTTTTCTTTCCCTTGAAATCTTATTTTAATAGTTATGTTTCGACGGATCAATCCATTCATGTGTGTTCCATCTTTTTGACATCATAGCATTACTATTGTTCTTTGCAATTTTTGTGTTATGGTAAATATAAATAGAGAGAGATGGTAAAAAAAGTAAATAAAAAATAGAAAAAGAGTACATGATGCTTTTTTCATTCCGTCTTTTTGTCCATTTTTGTTGAGAACATGAAGTCAATATACTTAATATCGTTACACCACACTGTCCACACGTATTAAGTCATGCTTGTGTCTTGTCATATTCTGGAATGGTCAATCATATCATTTGTAATGTATGGATAGCTAAAGAGGTTGTGGTGTAGTGGTTGAGGTGAGGTCTAAAGTCCTAAGGGACCCGGGTTCAATTTCTGCCACCACCATTAATTTCTGAGGCATGCAAATGAGGCCTAGTTCTTATGCTGATGCACCAGGATTTTACCCACGCCGATCCAGGGTTTGAGCCTCGGCTCTCCCTCAAGCCCGGAAGGGGCCGTATTGGTTGGGATTTTTCCTTGGATGCTCTCCAACTCTGACGCCAAGTGGGCCCGGTTAAGACAACATATTGGCCGGAGTTGGACGAGGCTCTCCCATGTGACGGGGGGTGCGACGTCACAACATTCAATGTTCGCCGTTCAAAAATATATATATATATATATATATATATATATATATTTATCTTAAAACTTTCATGAAGATTGCACTACTCAGTAATTTGAATAATTGTGTACCTTATTTGATAAATTTTACCTATGAGGCATTTAGAATCATATTCTGTTTAGAAAACTAATCAAATATCTGAGCTGGTTGGTTTACTTAATCAAGTATTTTGCTTCTGTAGGAATATGTGATCATCTTGCTTAAAAACGGTCGGCGCAAAGAAGAAGCAAGGAATCATTGAAGAAGTGAATTCAAGGATCACAACGGAAGCTCAAAGTTCTGCTAGCCTCTGGTTAGTTTACAGGGATGTTGTATTTTATTATTTCAATATCTGATTTTTCATGTTTTACACATACTTAGGTTATTTGTGTCATTTCTTAGCATGTGTCTTGATAATTTGTTGTTGTTGTTGTCGTCTATTTAGTGTAAAGGAAAAGAAGTATATCTTGCATGATAGCATATCAAAGGAATCTATCACTCCCATTCTATGGAAACTTATAATTCGAGTTTGTAAATTAAATCAAACTTACTATTTATACATTTTTAGTGAAAGAAATCGTTTTTTCTATTAAATAATATTGTCATCATTAAACATTTTTATCTAACAACCACATCGAATAAACAAAAGTAAGCCTGTTAAAACAAGCGGGTTAGTGCTATGTTCGGGTGTAACGCGTAAGCGGTAGTTTCATAAAAAAATATCAGTTTAATTCGGGTCAAAATGGGTTTAGGTTGAAACGGGTATTTTAGGGGGGAAAGTACCAAAATCAAAGTCCACATGTAGTTTTTTTCTTTCTACAGGATATTGGCATAAATGGGCACATGATGTGGCGCACAACAGTGGTGGGCCTGGTGGCAGCTATAGTGACATCGGCGGCAATGTTTGGGTTTTCTACTTTAAGGGTTTGTTTACTCTAATTTCACAGTTGGGTCCAATCGATTGTCTGCACTTTCATTGCATCAACGCTTGGCATATCAAGATGTGTGTCCTTCACAATTACCATTGCATAGTGTTTGTCGTCATGTGCAGGTGGTACCTTCCTTTTACTGCATTTTTTAGTATTTTTCTGTAATTTTTCTGCATTTTTTTCATTTTTTACTGAATTTTTTTAGTATTTTTTTATGCATTTTTGACATTTTTTTAAAGCATTTTATTAATAAATTTACGTGAACCAATACCTAATTAGCTTATAATTGAATTTTATAGGTTTTAAAGGATAACAAGCTTAAATGTTGAGCTTATGAAATAAGGAGCAAATGAAATCGAATTTATATAAAAGCTCGGTGAAAACAAGATCAATCGTTGGTGCATTAATAGAAGGAATAGAAGAAAAAAATAAAGAGTTCAAAAGTAAATGGAGTTGTAAAAGAATTTTCAGGAGTCGAGTCAACATCTACAAATTCAATTCAATTGTATTTCAAATGAAGTTGATTGGGCCAAATAAATTAGTGGATGATTAAGTTTGTTTTGGCTCATATTAATTCTATTGAGCTATTGAGATTATGAGGTCCCAAAGGAAATTACAAAAGAATAAAAGGAGAGGCAATTTAGGTTAAAAAAAAAGGAACAAAACGGATTGTTATGGAATAGGAGGAGCCGTCAAAGGACAGAAAGAAAAGTTATCGAAGCAGGCTCAAAAACTCACTGCCGAGATTAAGAATTGGAAACGAAGCTAGCACACACGCAGGTCATGTACTTAATTAATTAAGTTAGCAGGCAGACCGGTGAATTAATTTAAGCTAGCAGACCGGTAGCTGAATTAATTTATACTTTACGATAAACTGTAATATTGACTTTATGAGTTCTGTTATTTTCATGATTGGCTAAACTTGTTAAACTACCAAGGTTTGATGAATACTTCTATGTTTTGACACGTTTTTTAGGTTTTAATAGTATGAATCATTGTGATAATCTTAGAATCTTGTTCTTTACTGCATGCGAATGGTTATGAATGTTGTTACTACTTAATATTTACTACCTTGATCATGTTTGCTTGTTATCTAGTTGGTTTTGTATCTTCTAGGTTGAGTTTTGCATGCTAAAATCACTACTTTGTGTTTTGATCATTAAATAACTGATTTGACTATAACGGTTGGTGTCTTCGTTGTACTTAGCTAGTAATTTCAGTGCCCTACCTTGTCTTGAGACCTACCCGGTGATAGATATAGCCTGAAGCCTCCTACCCATTGTGTGTTAGGTCTAGATTGCATGACCGCGAGTCTTGCTTTTCATATGTGGTGTTAGTGCTCTTAAGGTTTGCATGTGATTAGTTCTAGATTGTCCTTTGCTATGGGGCTATGGACCACAGTCTTTCATAGCATTGTGAGGGTGAGACTGACCGGAGATCCCTCATTAGACATTTTGTCACAGTCTATCATGTTCCTCATACGAGTCTTTTGGTCTTCTTAGGGAGTAGAAACATACCTAGTTGCCCTTAGTTGTACCATTAGAGATAGCCATACGGTTAATTCCCTAGTCATTGCATAGTACTAGGATTCTTACCTATGTGTTTGCCTCAGTTCTGTGATTTCATCTTCGTGTGTTCAATCATATTCGATTTGGTGTCTAGTTTGCATTACCAGTGTCTTAGAGTCTTGGTAGTTTATTTGCATTTGTGGCTTGCATTAGTTCATGTGTTTAGGTTGCTAGTCAAATTCTCTTTAATCATTTATGTTGGGGCCTGATAGAGTTTACTATCGAAGGCTGTCATAGGTGTCTACGGATTGATATCTGGTCTTGCCTATACTTTACTACATGCCGACCGGTACACTTGCCGTTGTATGTGGTTTAGTTTGGTGATTCCATTTTAAAAACCATTGTGTGAGTTCTTGATTATTTTATATATACATTCGTACACATCAGGTAGGCAGAACGGAATGAATCTCATCCCAAAGACTTCGAAGTCTTGTGTAATAGGCTGAGGTAGAGGTTCCGTTCTGGTGTATAGCAATGAGGGTCTACTTCAACTCGTATGCCCTACGGGCGCTTTCTCTCCCAAACCTCACGAGAAGGTCAGTTCAGATCTCAGACACAGTGCTCGCGTATTTCACGCTGCTTCAAATTCCAATATAAGATACTTAAAAGTCAAAGTACATTACATTTTAGGATATTTCTTTTATTATTAATTAGTTTATTAGAGATATTAACAATCTCCATAAATATCTTAATTAACTAAAACAATCTAAAAATATAATAATGTTTTATGCATTTTGATGGATAATATAAACATTTGTCCCTAAAAAATACTATTCAAGTGAAGTGGGTACACCGTACGGCCCCACTACATTAATGTAAGAATCTCAACACTACTTAAACAAAACGCCATTAACACTTTCTCATTTCACCGCCACCAATCCCTCTCTTGGTGGTACTTCCGGTGGGCGTTTCCGGCCAACCTCCACCGGTTTCCTCCCTAACAACAAGATGGGCCAAGGCGTCAGCTGCAACATCCATGATGACCATGGCTTGTTCACAGCCATTCAATTTGGTGATTTGCACACTTTGAACACACTTTTGGAGAAAGATCCAAATCTTATTCGACAAACTACTGTTTACGATCGCCATTCAGCTCTTCACATCGCGGCTGCCAATGGACAGATCGAGGTTCGTAGCTCATGATTTATTGATTCATGTGATCGATTTGGTTATTCGTTGATGTGTGCTTTCGATTTTGTTAGATTGTTTCTTTGCTTTTGGAGAATCGATCCGTCAATCCTGATTCTTTGAATCGTCATAAACAGGTGTGTTCATACTCACTCTGTTTTCTGGTAGATTTTTTTTTTGTTTTAACAGCAATTCCTAGATTTCACAGGATAAATACACCACTTTAGAGGTGTTCACGGTTCGGTTTAAAACTATGAAAGGGTCCAAACCGTCGACGGTTTGGTTTCGTGATCGGTTTATTTGTATAACTTTCGATAGGTCGGTTTAAAAAAATTTCAAACCGTAGCAAACCGTTTGGTTTACGGTTTATATCAAATATTTAAAAAAAAATTAGGTATTTCATATTATATATATTTAATTATTTATATTTTATATTAAGCG
The DNA here is from genome assembly GCA_023525975.1 of Smallanthus sonchifolius. Taxonomy (NCBI): domain Eukaryota; kingdom Viridiplantae; phylum Streptophyta; class Magnoliopsida; order Asterales; family Asteraceae; genus Smallanthus; species Smallanthus sonchifolius. The sequence goes on along the minus strand of CM042021.1, from coordinate 93,390,069 downwards.
AAAATAAAATAAACCGGGTTAAATAATTCTTGAAGAGTTAAAGTAGAACTGTTGGTTCAGTTTTTTTTTCCTTTTATAAAGGCCCATTAGCCTTAACCGTGAAATCGAACAGTCAGTAATGGTTTGGTTTCGGTTTTCATGATAAAAACCGTTATTAATGGTTTGACTTTAAAACTGTCAAAATCGGACCGTGAACCTCTCTGTTGTTGAATTTGCAGAAAACCGGATTTAAACTTCGATACTCTGAAAGGCGTGTGATCACTTTCAGATCAAACTATTTGGTGGTTCACCCAAATATTTGATCGGATACAAATCAGAGAATTTTTGAACACCAAATATGGAGAATTTTGTGATGATATTGAACCAGAAGAAAAAACGTATGATCAATGAGGCATTTTGTCTGGGAAAAAGGATAACTGCCAAAGGCAGTTTCTTTTATTTCAAATTCGAAATTCGAATTTTAAATAAAATCCGCCCAATTTATTGACACGAATTTATATAATAATTTATTAGAAAATTAATTTCTAATACAAATTTTATAAAGTAATAAGTGTTAAAATAATTTTCGGGCGTGCTGCCCCTGGATCCCCGTTATATCATGATAAACTCAAATAAGCGTGCATTCCGCACCTTCTATCTTATTTGATATTTATGATGATATGTATTAATCAAACAAGTTAATCCAATTACACTAAAATATAACACTCTCTACACCACTTAACTACCAGGATAGATCAATTTGAAGTTAACTGATTTTGTGCGTTTGAGCTAGACTCCGTTGATGTTGGCTGCAATGCACGGGAAGATCACGTGCGTTGAAAAGCTCATTGAAGCTGGGGCTAATGTAAGTTAACTTATTTGAAATTGATTGTGGTAATTAGCAATTAGTGATGATAACTATTCAAAATTTGACAGGTACTCATGTTTGATTCGTTAAACGGAAGGACATGCTTGCATTATGCTGCTTATTATGGCCACTCTAATTGTGTCCAGACCATTCTTTCATCTGCCCGGACCTCCCATGTTTCGGTTTCATGGTGAGGTTCATTTTTCTCGATCAAATCGATATTTTCCAACAAATTGAATCTTCAAATTTGGTTACATTGAATTGGGGTTTTCGAATTCCAGGGGTTTTTCGCGATTTGTGAATATAAGAGATGGTAAAGGGGCAACACCGTTGCACTTGGCTGCTCGTCAAAGACGCCCACAATGTGTTCATATGCTCCTTGAGAACGGAGCCCTTGTTTGTGCCTCCACCGGTGGATACGGGTACTAATTATCAATGTTTTCAGAATCGGACCGGTTGGACCGGGAACTGGTTATATGACTGCTTGGGTTGAATGTATTTGAACTGTTCCCATTTGTACCGGCAAGTTACCGGTTCAGACCGGGTGGTCGGACTGGATTTTCATTTTTTAATTAAAATCTCATTTACTAATTCATTTATTATTTTAGCTCCGTATTTTATTTATTTAAAGCTTCATATTTCATCAAAATTGCAAATTCATAACAAAACTTAAATTAGTTTCGTACTTTGTTCATATCTTTTTTTTTTTTTTTTAACCGTTTACCTACATATGCGTAGGTTATATGTAGTTAATATAACATGCACATGACTTACACATGTGTATGTTTTATATATAAATAAAATTTATACATATATGTTTTTTTTTTAATTTTTGGAGAGATAATAAACATTGCATTTCAACGGTTTTCTTATATTTAAAAAACTTTTAAGATTGAAACAATGACATTATAGTTTTTACTTCTTGAATTATTTATGATGTTATCCAATTTTTGGAACCAGTCCGACTAGTGGACCAGTAAGGCAACCAGTTCGATGACTAGTCCGGTTATAAAAATATTGCTAATTATTTCAACTAATTGACATAATTTATATGTTTTTTTTTTACTTTGTGTTTGCTAAATTAATCTCCTTTTGCAGTCTTCCTGGTAGCACACCACTTCATCTAGCTGCAAGAGGGGGTTCAATGGAATGCATTCGCGAGTTATTAGCATGGGGGGCGGATCGACTTAATAGAGATGCATCCGGGTAAGCCTTTTCATAAACATCAAATAGTTAAATGTTATGGTAGTTAAAGCCCGACCCGAAATCCTGGATCTACTACTGATATTTTTAAATAAATACAGGAGAATTCCATACACGGTTGCATTAAAACATAAAAACCGAGAATGTGCAGCCTTACTAAACCCTTCATCTGCAGAGCCGCTAGTGTGGCCATCAGCATTGAAATTCATTAGTGAGCTTAATCAAGATGCTAAAGCTTTGTTAGAGCAGGCTCTAATGGAGGTTAACAAGGAAAGGGAGAGACACATTTTAGAGGGTTCGGGCTGCTCGTTGTCATCTCCAGCCCGTTCCGATGCCCGAGGCATCGATGATAACATCTCAGAGGTAATACATACATATATTTTAAGGGTTTAAAAGTTAAAACAGATTTAATACTACCATTTGAAGTCCTAAGAATCATTTTTCAATGTTATAATTTGAAATAATCCTATAAAAGATGAAAAGTTTTAAATAATCTAAAAACTTTTGGGATTATTATAATGTCAAATAATCCTCTAAAAAATTAAAAGTTTTAAATAATCCCAAAAAAATTTGGATTGTTATAATTTGAAATAATCCTCTAAAAATGAAAAGTTTTAAATAATCCAAAAACTTTTGGGATTATTATAATTTCAAATAATCCTCTAAATATTGAAAAGTTCTAAATAATCCAAAAACTTTTTGGAAAATTATAATTTTAAATAATCCTATAGAAATGAAAAGTTTTAAATAATCCAAAAGATTTTTGGATTGTTATAATTTGAAATAATCCTCTGAAAAATGAAAAGTTTTTTAACTAATCCAAAAACTTTTGGGATTATTATAATTTCAAATAATCCTCTAAAAATTGAAATGTTATAAATAATCCAAAAAAATTTTGGAAAGTTATAATTTGAATAATCCTCTAAAAAATGGAAAGTTTAAATAATCCAAAAACGTTTTGGATTGTTATAATTTGAAATAATCTATAATATATAATAAATAAAGGTTTTTCATGGCACGTGTCGTCTCCATATTCATTCTCATCATTTTTTTCCCGCGTCTCTCTCTTATTAAATAGACTTCTATCTTTTAATAATAATATATTTTTAAAGAAAATACTAATTATACTAATAAAACACATTTATTTTAAATTATCTTTAATATAAGAAACTTTGAAATCTAATTATGTAACTTTTATTTTCAATCAAATAGTAAATAAAAGTCAAATTATATTAAATAGTAATTAACGTATTTTCGATACTCAATTATATATTAATTTTTATATATTTTGAATTTTGTTTTCTATCCTTAGTATATGTAACACATTTTCACATCTATAAAATATATACATAAAGATTTAAGAATTTTATGTATTGATATTTTTCACCCCGTGTGTAGACATGGGTTCTAAGCTAGTATTCTAAAAAATGAAAAGTTTTAAATAATCCAAAAACTTTTTGGATTATCATAATTTGAAAGGTCATAGTTGACTTTTCACTTTGATCAGGAGATATTTTTGTTGACTTTACACAACATGCTTTAACATTTGATTTGAACTAGTCTAATGATATATAATTTCCAAAACTAACTTTAAATAATCTTTTTTGCAATTTGCAGGACAGTGACTCACAATTATGTTGCATATGTTTTGACCAACTATGCGCGATTGAGGTTCAAGATTGTGGTCACCAGATGTGTGCTCAATGCACGCTCGCTTTGTGCTGCCATAACAAGCCCGACCCGACAACTGCAACCCTACCCTCACCCATCTGCCCCTTTTGCAGAAGCAACATTGCACGATTAACAGTCGTCAAAATCAAAGTCAAAGTCACCCGTGCTAACCAAGAACTCGATCTTTATTCCTCTCCTAAACAGCGAAAATCAAGAAAATCACTGAATTTGAGTGAGGGAAGCAGTAGCTTTAGGGGATTATCAGCTGTACCCTCGTTCGGGCGAATGCTTGGCCGTGGTTCTGGTCGGGTCTCGGTTGACCATGACTGTGATACCCATGAAAAACTATGTGTATAAAAACCTGTCTTCATATCTGTTCTTGAATTGGATTTGTTTGTTGTGTTTACTTCTGCTTGAAGTAAAAGCTTCCATGAGAGTCTTTGTTTAGTTACTTGTTTAAAAAAGTTTTCTTTTTTACTTCTTTTTACCACAGGCTAGAAAATTCAAAATTCATGTGTAATGGTTTAATGTTAAAATGGTGAGAGGTAGATTGAACCCCACCTTTTCATGGTTATGGAGTGTGATAGTTTATAAAATAAAAGTAATTTTGTTTCTATATATTTATTCTTGTAAACAACATCAATCCTTTTAGAATCATTTCTTTTTATTAAAAGCGGTTAAACATGTTGTAATATGTTGAGGGATTGTAATGAAGTTGTGAACGGGTTAAAATGGGCATAAACCGTTTGATAGGTTAAACTTATAAACTATATACATTTCTTTATTTTTTAATTCTAATTTTAAACCATTGGATAACATGTCTAATTTTAGCACAAAACTTGAATAGACTCATTTATTAATAGATACTAAATATCCATTAATGAAAAGAAAGGCGATTACAATAAAGTGGCAGGTAAACGAGCAACAAGTTGCGTTGCAACCCCCTTTTGAATAGCAAAACCGATCCTACCAAAAACAAAGCTTTGAGTCTTAGGGGCCGAAATATTACTATGCACGACTCGTTGAACCCTGTTTAGGAATTCCACTGCCTCCGGTGCTAGGAACCCAAAAGTATCAAAAGCAAAAGGGATAAACACGTGTTGGTTCTCTAAACAAGCTTTCTCGTGTTTAACAACTTTGCATGATTCCGCCTTTAAAGCAGCATGGCCCGTCACAACCCCATTGTCCCTGAGCCCCACAAGAGGGGACACTCCTGTAAGGTCCACACAAGCGTGTTTCCCCCTGCCCAACCAAACACAAGAATATCAGCTAGCCGTAGAGTAGACCTCCCTTCAAGCGAATCTTTCAGAAAATTCACGGGGCCTCTTTTTTAGCAGAAATTCCTGCCCGTTTGAGAACATCACAAAGAACATCCCTAACCAAATCATGCCTGTATTTAAACCCGGGTAACTCTTTGCAATGGACCGCATGCTCGCCAAAAGAATCCAAACAAGCCTTGCGGCAAACCGGGCAGGGCTCATCAGTCGGAAACAAGGGGATCATTAGCCGATACTTAAGGATAGCCCGGTACTCCACAACCGACATATGCTGGCCAAGTCCTTCAATGGGGATAACTGTTAGAAAATCTTGAGCCCGAGGAGCCCGGAGACATTCAAACACCGCTTTTTGGCGAGGTGATAAATCAAACTTTACTCTCAAATTCTGGACGATTCTGCTAAATAAGGCATTCGTCAAAGCATGTTGGGATTTAGGGGGGGCGGTGTCCTTATTTGAGAAACCGCTAAGATTGAAATCAGGAAGGGATATGTGCAAGCGGACAGGAATTTCAAACACGACTTGTTTATTTAAATAGGCTAGACTAAACTATCTAAAAACTAATTATTTTCGTGTTATGTATAACAAAATAATTTTAAAGAATAGTAATTATGATAATTTGTACATATGTAATATGTTTATTTGTCCAAAAGTGCCAAACAAAGTTATTAGTTTATTATGACAAAGATGGAAGTTATAATACTTACAATTATCAAATATGAAAGAGGTTATCCATCATGTACAAGTGGATAATGTATATGATGTGTCTACAAGGTCAAACTCATGGCCCAATCAGAGGCCGCCACTCTCTTTCCCCCACTTCTTTTTTTGTTTTTGCATGATGTTATATGTACATGTATATAATCCATTACGCCCAATTAGTGATTTATTGGTTCTTATGTTTATGTTACATTTAAAATGATATTTTTTTCCAACGGTTTCGCGCACTACAACAACATGCAGGTTGGCGGTAACGTTTCAACATTATTTTTTTTATGATTTTACTCACTCGCAAAGCGGGGGCTTAATACTAGTTAAATTAAAAGTACCATAATAAAATAAAATTTCCTCACATCATCACCATAACTACAGGAAAATAATAATAATAACATGACATTTAAAGTCAAGAGTTTGATGATTCATGCTTCATTTATTCTCTAAACTAGTTTAGATCCCGTGTTTACATACGGGCTGAAAATTAAAAATTATCATTATATAAAATTTTTAAATATGTATGTATATATTTTACATGTATAAAAATATGTTACATATACTAATGATAGAAATAAACCTAAAATATGTAAAAATTAATATATAATTGGGTTTCGAAAATACGTTAATTAGTATTTAATGTAATTTGACTTTCAATTAATATTTGATTGAAATAAGAGTTACATAATTAAGTTTCAAAGTTTGTTATAATAAGCGATAATTTAAAATAAATGTGTTTTATTAGTTTAATTAGTATATTTACTTTAAATATATATTATTATAAAAGATAGAAGTGCATTAAATAAGAAAGAGATGCGAAAAAAAAATGATGAGAATGAATATGAAGGTGACACGTGACACTATAAAATCTTTATTTATTATATAGTATAGATTAGAAACTAATATAATTTAATGGGTGAAAAGGTTATTGTCTATTAAATATTGACAATTGAGATATTATAATACTAGAAAGATTGGCCGCGCGATGCTTCAAACTGCGTGGGCTTTTTTGGAGCATTATCTACTTGGTAAAATAGGACAAATAAAATATTGAGGTGAAAAATTACTTATTAATAATTTATTAATATTTAAAGAATATATGTTAAATGGCTTAAATTTTTCAAATCATTTTATTTAAAACTTTTAAATTCCTTCATTAAATATATTAACAATAATTTTTTTTTAAATGAGAACCAACTTTCTATCTTAGATCTATTTATTAAAAAATCATCCAGTAGTAATGTGACCTAAAAAGCTAAGTGTTGTGATCTGATTTTAACACAATAGGGGGACAAGGAAATAAGCAGTTGGTTTCTATTAATTCGATGTAAGACTACAACTACGAGCCCCAATTCCATTCAATTGGTGTTGGGCCTTGAACTGGGTTAGTTGGTTGGGCTGGATGGTTGGGAGGTTCATAACATTACCCCCCTTTCAAATTCACCTTGTCCTCAAGGTGAAAGAGATTGACTAACGGGTCGGGTTGAATCAAACGTTGTAATTCAAGAAAACCTTCAACAGTTGCTTGTTTGGCGGGCCCACTTAATCCCTAATAAACCAAGAGGATCCCTCGTCTCTAGTCCTGAGGTAGCCACTTTGAGGATAATGAAGTCATTAGTAGGATCATGTTGCCAAGGAATGTTCCATGGGTTGGGGAAAGAAGCTATGATTGGTGGCTTATGCCCATAAAGAGCTGCAAATGGTGTCAGTTCATTAACCGATTGGGTAATTGGAATACAGGGTTATGTTATGTAGTATTTGCAGCTATAATGCAACCATGTGGATGCTTTAGAATTGTTTGCATTTACTCATAAACATTGTCATAACTTTAATAAAAACATTCAATCATAGCGAAAACGTGCAATCATTCAGCTACATAACAGCGGAAGTCTTAACATTTAACAAGAAAACATTGTCTTAACATAAATCAAATAACAGGATGTCAGTCTCGTGCCAGGTAGCTTTCACGCCTTTGCCCGTCCCTTCTTCCTGTTACCTGAATTACATACTAAAAGTCAGCTAAGGCTGGTGAGTTCTACTTTAAAGAAATTAGGTATACATCATTAATTTGTACGTACGCATATATATATATATATATATATATATATATATATATATATATATATATATATATATATATATAGTTTTAGCATTTTCATCATTGAACATTCATTGGTCATACACATAAGGGGTAATTAGCCCGCCATTGATTGCGTAAGTCTCAAAGACAGACGCTCCATCCTACCGTCGTAGGCCGTCATTCATACCGTGTCTACCGAAGTAGTCCGTCCTTCATTACCGTCCGGCAACCTTTGGCCGTCCGTCAAACCGTGTCTACCGTTGTAGTCCGTCCTTTTGCCCGTTTGCCCAAGGCATCCGTTTCCCATACGAACTATATATGTAGCCGTGCTTTGATTAAGAGCCTTCGTCCTACGGTAGTAGTCCGTATTTAGTCTACCTTTCTAGACTTCAATGTACCGTCTACATATTAGTTGCATGGTCGTCCATCTACCGTAGTAGCCGCCGTCATCGTACCGTCCTACCGAAGTAGTCCGTATTTCCATCCATAACGTTTACATACATACATAACATGCAATATATATAAATATAAAGCAAGATTTCATTCATTTCCGTTATGTCATTCATTCATTGCATTCTTTGTAAGCATTCGTTTCGTTCTTTGTTCATCATTTACTTTCATATAACACGTATGGTCATATTAGCATTCATAACATTCATTCATTTCATGTATACACTTCAGCCTCAAAAGCATTGGAAAACATTTGCACATAGCACGTAGGGGGCACATAGAACTCACCTGATAAGTGAGTTCCTAAAGTATAGTAGCTGGTCGGTGAGCGTCTTTAAGGTCACACACAATCTGTATAATCAAGTCATACCTAGATAAGATAACGGACCTAACCGACACTAGACGTTTCTATCCTTAGAGTTAGGCGAACATGTTAGTTTCGCTAAGATAATGTTAAGCGAACCTAGTAGTTTCGCTAGGATGCCTCTAAGCGAACTTAGTAGTTTCGCTAGGTTGCATTAAGCGAACCTATTGGCTTCGCTAGGATATTTACTGAGCGAACTTATCAGTTTCGCTCGGAGGATCTCAAGCGAACTTGACAGTTTCGCCAAGGCATTGGCAAGCGAACTTGTTAGTTTTGCTAAAACGGTTTCAGGAGAACCTAATAGGTTCGCCTACGTCAGCCTTCTTCCCCAACAAAACCCTAGATCTGACCCGTCAATTCTACCTACGCAAGCTTCAAGCTTTTTACGTTCAAAATGTTCCATTTGCATCCATGAGCGTAAATCTATGATTTGTTTAAGTTTCATACGTAAAAACTTAACATTTTCTCATTTTTAACCTGAAACCCAAAATACACAAAAAAACTCAAGATCTGAGCTAGATGATTACCTCTTGGGGTCTGGTTTTTGTTGCTGGATGTTGCTAAGATGGGGCGCAACACTCCCCGAGCTTCTGGTCCGTCTCCCTTCAGTTTCTCTCTCTAGCTGTGAGCTCCTTTCTCTCTCTAGAAAACTTGCGAAAATAATGAGAATGGGGAAAGGGTTGAGGTTGCTGAGGCCGGGGCCCTTCCCTTTTTTCCTTGTTCCATACTTTTGATCTCGCGTTATGAATCTCGATATCGTTTCTTTGATTCAGTTTCTATTTATTAGGAATGTTACAAGTTTACCCTCCTTATAGAAATTTCGTCCTCGAACCCTGTTACAAGTTAAACAATTAAGGGTATAACCTGGAGCATGTCCTCCAAAGTCTGAATGTTTCTTTCGGATTGACCATCAGTTTGAGGGTGGTAAGCGGTGCTAATGTTTAGCCTAGTTCACATTGCCTCGTTGAATCTTTTCCAAAGCCTTGAGGTGAACCGAGTGTCTCTGTCAGACACAATCGTCAATGGCATACCGTGTCTACTTACTATCTCGTTGATGAATAACTCTGCTAACTTCTCGAATGAATAAGCCTCATGTATCGGTAAGAAGTGAGCACTTTTTATCAAGCAGTCGACGATCACCCAAATGGTATCATTGCCCTTAGCTATTCGCGGTAGCTTGGTAATCAGTCCATCATGATCTCCTCCTACTTCCATTTTGGTATAGGCAAATTTTGCATTTTACCACATGGTTCTGGTGCTCGGCCTTAACTAGTGAACAAGTCAGGCACTTGCTCACATATTCAGTCACATCGTTCTTCATGCTGGGCCACCAATATTCTTTCTTCAAGTCTTGATACATTTTGTTCGTCAATAATATTCTTTCTTCAATATTCTTTCTTCAAGTCCGTACGCATTAGCTCCCAGCTTTGCTTGTTGACCTACTATTCTTTCCTGTTTCACATTCCTTTCTAACAGAGCCTCCCCTTGTACCTTTGTAATCCCAGTCATCAGATCTGGTGTTATAATCAGCTGGCATGCTTTAATCCGTATAGGTGTCGACTCTTCCTTTCGACTCAAGGCGTCAGCCACTACGTTTGCCTTTCCTGGGTGATATAATATCTCACAGTCATAATCTTTTAGTAGTTCCAACCACCTTCTTTGTCTCATGTTTAACACCTTTTGCTCGAAGAAATACTTCAGGCTTTTATGATATAGTAAATGGTGCACTTAACTCCGTACAAGTAGTACTTCCAAATTTTTAATGCAAAAACTACCGACGCCAACTCTAGATCGTGAGTCGGGTAGTTAACTTCATGAACCTTTAATTTTCATGAGGCGTAGGTGATTACCTTCCCTCGTTGCATTAGTACACAACCCAGTCCTTGAGCCGAAGCGTCAGAGTAAACTATCAAGTCTTCGTTTCCCTCGGGCAAGGTCAAGACTGGAGCTTGGGTTAGTCGGGTCTTTAATTCTTCAAACGTGTTGTTTTGGGTTGGACCCCATTCAAACTTTACTTCTTTACGCGTTAAATTTGTTAGTGGCGAGGCTATTCTCTAGAAATCCTGAATGAATCTTCGATGGTAACCTACCAATCCCAGAAAACTTCGTATCTCTATTGGTGTCTTCGGGAAGTTCCATTCTTTTACTGTTATGATCTTTGAAGGGTCTACCATGATGTCGTTCGGGTTTATAACATGACCTAGGAATTGGACTTCCCTAAGCCTGAACACGCATTTGGAGAATTTTACGTGTAACTTTTCCAGCTTCCTTAGGTGACAGGGTGATCACCTTCATTCTTTGAATAGATGAGAATGTCATCTATGAAGACTATCACTGACCGATCCAACATTGGTCGGCACACTCTATTCATTAAATCCATAAATGTTGCAGGGGCGTTGGTTAGACCGAATCACATTACGAGGAATTAGAAATGTCCATAGAGCGTGCGAAACGCGGTCTTTGATAAGTCTTCCTCTCTTACTTTCAATTGATGGTAACCCGACGTAAGATCGATCTTTGAGAACAAGCTTGCGGCTTGTAGTTAATCAAAAAGATCGTGTATCCTTGGTAGCGGGTATTTATTCTTAACATTTCTTTTGTTTAGTTCTCGGTAATCGATGCACATGCGCATGCTACCGTCTTTCTTCTTTACAAATAGTGCCGGAGCGCCCCATGGTGAGATGCTTGGCCTAATAAATCCTTTCTCAGTGAGTTCTTCCAGTTGAGACATTAATTCTTTCATTTCTAACGGAGCCAATCGTTAGGGTGCTTTGGCAACGGGCTGGGCTCCTGGCAATAAGTAAATTTGAAATTCTATTATTGATCGGGTGGCACACCAGGTAGGTCCTCTAGGAACACTTCTGGAAAGTTACACATTATGGGTGCATCTTTGAGTTCTTTTGTTTTCATTCTATCGTCAATAACATACGCCAGATAAGCTTCGCATCCGCGCCTCATGTAACCTTCGGCCTTGATAATCTAAATGACGTTTGGCATCGTGCAATTCTAGTCACCATAAACCGTAATCGGGCTGCCGTCAGTGGCTTTGGGATGTATCATCTTTTGTTTGCACACAATTTGTGCATCGTTGGCAGCTAGCCAATCCATGTCTAGTACTATTTCAAATCCTCCTAAGGTCAGAAGGAATAATCTAGAAGGAAACTTATGGCCCTCTATTTCTATCATGCAATCATCAGTCATTTGGAAAACTACTGAGTTCCTACCAACAACAGTTTCTACACTAAATGCCCTTAGAATGTTGCTGATTGTGTAATCTAGTTTGCGGCTAAATGCATTAGATATAAACTTTTACTAGCACCGGAATCAAATAAAATTGTAGCATGCTCATCATTAACTAAGAACATACCTGACACAACATCAGGGTTTCCTTTTTCTTCCTCCCCATTCAAAGCACATGCTCGGGTCCTGGCCTTGGGTTGTTCCTGCTCCTTCTCTTTTCCTGAACCAGATTGTCCGGTTTTTCCTACAATCCTTTGTCGCGTGCCCAAACAAGCCACAGTCCTGGAACTTGGTGTTACCCCTACAGTCTTGGGAATAGTGCCCCGCCTTTCCATATTTGTAGCACATGGTAGAGCCAGCTAGGCATTCGCCGCGATGTTGTTTTCCACATTTCTTGCAAGTTTCATGCACCTCTGTTCTTGGTTTCTTAGCCTCAGCTGCATAGCTTCCTTTCCTAGTTCTCTTAGGCGGGTTCTACCATTTCCTCTTTGGTGCTTCTGGTGCCAGGTCCTAATTGGCTTAATCGTCGAAGACGATTCCACTCAGATTCATTACCGACTCGAAGGTCGAGGGTAGCGATGCGGGTGTAGTTTATAAGTAATTAATAAAATATAGTATTCTATTAATTGTTAGAAAAGGTTTCACGAGATCATGTTTTAAATTTATAAAATCATAAATACTCAAACTAAAAACACACACAATAAGCAAGTGTACCTATCGTAGCGTAATATACCAATGGACACGGTCGAGTTCCAATACTCAACGTTTGTTATCGTTTAGCCGGTTTAATTAATGAATGAGTTTTGTGTGCTTGTGGATGTAACATCCTAAAATGGCGAGAAATAAAGTTAACGAGTTCAAGCGGGCCGAAGTCGGGCCGAGTCAGTCGCGAACCGGCCTTGGGGAGGTCTCCCCTATAAATAGCCCAAGGCCCTCATTTTTCTCCTCTAAGCAATTCTAGAGAGAGAAAACCGTAGAGAGAGAAAGTGTCGGAATCGCACAAGATTGCACCCGCTCGTGTCTCTTGCACTCGTGATCATCCCCTCCAAATCAGAAATCCAATCCAGGTAATCATCCGATCATAATCTGAGCTTTTGTGATATTTTAGGATTTTCGGGTTTTCGGGTGAAAATAGGACGTTTTTACGGATGAAACTTGAGAATAAGCTTGGGTTAATATCTGGAACGAAAACCAGTTGTTTTGAGCAAAGAAAGTTGAAGTTTTGACATAACCGAACCCAAATCCGAGAATTTTGGACTGTTTGGGGAAGATGACTGCTGGTGCAGGCGAACTTAGCAAGTTCGCCTATTAAGTTCGCTTGGTGGAGGCGAACTTATCAAGTTCTCCTGATTAAGTTCGCTTGGCAAGTTCGCTTGGCCAAGGGTAAGCGAACATATTAAGTTCGCCTAGGTTAGAGGAAGCGAACTTAGTCATTAAGTTCGCCTATAAGTTCGCCTAGGCCAGTGGAAGCGAACTTAGGCATTAAGTTCGCCTATGTCAGCTGTGTTAGGAATGTAACTTGGTTTAGATCTGATACATGTATGATTAATTAATCCAGATCGTGTGCAACGCTCATCGGACCGCAGTTAGGACAGAACAGGACTAGCCGATCGGGTGAGTTCTATGTGCCCCCTCTATGTTATGTGCAAATGATTTATAAATATTTTTGGGGCTGAAGTGTATACACTAAATGAATAAATGTTATGAATGCCATTGTGAACATACGTGATATATAAATATATGAAAATGAATTATAAACAAAGATTGAAACGTATGTTTACAAAGTATGAATGAAATCTTGCCTTATATTATATATATACTGCATGTTATGAATATACGTGAATGTTATGGACGCTTCGATGCTAACGGCTACTACGGTAGACGGACGACCACGTGTCTATCTTGCAACCGGGACAAAAACGTTCCTTCATCAGCAAGGAAATAAAAAGGGGCATAAATGGGCGGTCGAAGCAAATGCCAAATCATATGTAGAACGGTTGCAAACATGGTAGCACGTGGGAAACGGATACCTTCGGGTAGACGGGCGAAAAGGACGGCCTACGACGGTAGGACGGTATGACGGACGGCCGAAGGTTGGCCGGGTGGTTTTTATGGCGGACGGTTTCTAGGACCGGACGAGTCAAAGGGCTACGACGGTAGCTTCATGGCGTATGCTTTTGTGGCATACGTAGTAAAAGACGGGTTGATCACCCATATGTGTACGACCAAATGAATGTTAAGAAAAAGTTAAGAATACGTATTTATGATCTTTATGTATAAACTTAAGAATACTTTTAAGGAAATAATGCTTTATATCTAATCATTTTAAAGTAGAACTCACCAGCGTTAGCTGACTTTTAGTATACATTTCAGGTAACAAAGAAAAGGGTCGTGCGAAGGCGTGAAGGTTACCCGGCTAGAGACTGACATCCCGATTTATGTTTTTTTTTGTTGAACAATGGTGTATGTGTTAAATGTTAAGACTTCCGCTGTAATGTACTCAAATGTGAATGTATTTGGCTGTTAATAGAATATGTTAAATTTAAAGTTCAGTATTGATGACTTTGTTTATGAGTAAATCCAATAAGTGAGGTCACCCGAAAATAGGGGCCTTACAAGTTGGTATCAGAGCAATAGTTTGAGAGATTCAGGCATCCCTAAATGTCTGGACTCAAGCTGATTATGGGACCAACGCACGGGTGTCAGTCTGGGTAGCCAACGCCGACGCCATCACTGTAAGTAAGTACTAAAGCTCATGATTGTAGATAGGAATAGATGCCTTAACTTAGAACCAATAGATGTCAATGTCTTGACCAATTTGAAGAGTTTGGAACCTGAAAAGCAATGTAAATTTCTAATCACAAACCGGTCACTGTAATTAAAATTTTACCTTGTTCGTACTGTTCTAAAACTATGATCTGAAGAAATGGCATTGATGTATTCCTTTTATAACTATCAGGAAACTAGGAATTATGGCTGGTGGAGGAAGGACAGGACGCCGAGGCGGTCGTACTGGCCGAGTAGGTAGACCTCCACTGAATCCAAGACATCAAGAAGAAGAGGATGTGCACACAGAAAACACTGAGAGCGTGCGCCAAACTAATGTCACCCCAACTGGGGGCGACCATCAAGGGTCTCTACAGTTGGAACCCGAGGTCAGAGATGCTATTGCCCGTGAGGTCGTGCTCACTTTGAAGAATGTATTGCCTGACCTACTATCGGAGGCATTAAAGAAAATCAAGGAAGATGATGAAGGGAACAATGAGGAAAAAGTATATGACAGCGATGGGGATGAAATAAAGGTGGGATCAAGTAAACGGAGGTGCACTTATAAAGGTTTCAAGGACGGAGACCCACCCAAGTTTGATGGGAACAAGGACTCGGTGGCCACCCTCGAGTGGATCGAGAGGATGAACGCTGTCATCAACATCAGCGAGTGTCGATCCGACCAAGCTGTTAAGTACGTTGCCCATTCTTTCACTAACGAAGCACTAAGTTGGTGGAGGAATGTTCAAAGAACTAAGTCACCCAATGCTATCAACATAATGACGTGGGAAGACTTGAAAAAGCTTGTAATCCAAAAGTTCTGCCCACAGAATGAGATCGATCGTGTGGAGAACGAATTCTTGAACTTCAAAGCTGGCAACAAGACTCATCGCTAGTATACTTCAAGATTCAATGAACTAGCTCAACTGGTACCCCACCTGGTAGAGACGGAAGAAAGACTGATTAAGTACTATGTGAAGGGCCTACCTCAAAGGGTGCGTGTTCATGTGAAAGCCAACCTACCCACGACCTTCGAGTCGGCAGTGAATCTGAGCGGAATCGTCTACGACGACTACGCCAATGAGGACCCGACACCTGAGACACAAAAGAGAAAGTGGGAGAACCCATCTAGGGGCACCGGGAAGGGGAATGTGGTAGCTGAAATAAAGAAACCAAGGTTAGAGGAATATGAAACTTGCAAAAAGTGTGGAAAACGCCATTTTGGCGAGTGCCGAATCGGCACCACCATGTGTGATAAGTGCGGGAAGCCGGGGCACTTCTCTCGAGAGTGTTTAAAGGATGTCAAGTGCCAAAGTTGTGGAAAATATGGACACCATACTAAGGATTGCTGGAAAACCGGGCAGTCCAGTTCGGGAAAGGGAAAGGAAGTTGCAAAGGAACAACCGAAGGCTAGGACTCGAGCCTACGCCCTGACTGAGGAGGAAGCAAGGGGAAACCCTGATGTCATATCAGGTACGTTTCCAGTAAATGATGAACCTGCTGCTATCTTATTCGACTCTGGTTCTAGTAAAAGCTTTATATCCAATGCATTTAGTCGTAAACTAGATTGCACTATCAACACCATAGTAAAGGCCTTTAGCGTACAAACTGCCGTTGGTAAAAATTCGGCAGTATTCCAAGTAACCGATGATTGTATCATAGAAATAGAGGGCCATAGGTTCCCCTCTAGATTATTCCTTCTCATTTTAGGAGGATTCGATGTAGTACTGGGTATGGATTGGTTAGCTGCCAACGAAGCTCAGATCATATGTAAACGCAAGAGGATACACCTCAAGGCTCCAAGCGGCACTCCAATTACGGTTTATGGGGATTGGAATTGCACGATGCCTAACATCATCTCGATGATCAAGGCCGAAAGTTATATGAGGCGCGGTTGCGAAGCTTATCTGGCGTACGTTATTGACGAAAGGATGAAAACAAAGGAACTCAAGGATGTACCCGTGGTGTGCAACTTTCCGGAAGTATTCCCTGAGGATCTACCTGGATTGCCACCCGATCGGGAAATAGAATTTCAGATTGACTTACTGCCAGGAGCTGAGCCCGTTGCCAAAGCCCCCTACTGATTGGCTCCGTCAGAAATGAAAGAATTGATGTCTCAACTACAGGAATTAACAGAAAAAGGATTTATTAGACCAAGCATTTCGCCATGGGGCGCTCCGGTACTATTTGTAAAGAAGAAGGACGGCAGCATGCGCATGTGCATTGACTACCGAGAACTGAACAAGAAGACAGTAAAGAACAAATACCCACTGCCTAGAATAGATGACCTCTTTGATCAACTGTAAGGTGCGAGTTGGTTCTCAAAGATCGATCTTAGGTCGGGTTATCATCAGTTAAAGGTGAGAGAAGAAGATGTACCGAAGACCGCGTTTCGTACGCGTTATGGGCATTACGAGTTTCTGGTAATGTCATTCGGGTTAACCAACGCACCAGCAGCGTTTATGGACCTGATGAATAGAATATGCCGACCGATGTTGGATCGATCAGTGATAGTCTTCATTGACGACATACTAGTTTATTCAAAAAATGAGGGTGATCACCACTGTCACCTAAGAGAAGTATTGGAAGTGTTAAAGCAGGAAAAGTTGTACGCAAAATTCTCCAAATGCGCTTTTTGGCTTAGGGAAGTCCAATTCCTAGGTCATGTGATAAACACGAAAGGCATCATGGTAGATCCTGCGAAGATTGAGACAGTAAAGGAATGGAACATCCTGAAGACACCAACAGAGATACGAAGTTTTCTGGGATTGGCAGGCTACTATCGCAGGTTCATTCAAGATTTCTCAAGAATTGCCTCGCCACTAACCAAACTGACACGAAAGGAAGTAAAGTACGAATGGGGTCCAACCCAAAACAACGCGTTTAAGGAACTTAAGACACGATTAATTCAAGCACCAGTCTTGACACTACCTGAAGGAAATGAAGACTTGGTAGTCTACTCTGACGCGTCAAGCCAAGGTCTGGGATGCGTACTTATGCAACGAGGAAAGGTAGTTGCTTACGCCTCACGACAACTAAGGATTCACGAGGTTAACTACCCAACACACGATCTAGAGTTAGCAGCAGTAGTCTTCGCCCTGAAAATATGGAGACACTACCTATATGGAGTTAAGTGCACCATTTACTCCGACCATAAAAGCTTGAAGTACTTTTTCGAGCAAAAGGAATTAAACATGAGGCAAAGGAGGTGGCTAGAACTACTAAAGGACTACGATTCTGAGATACTGTACCATCCAGGCAAGGCAAACGTAGTAGCTGACGCCTTAAGCAGAAAGGAACAATCTGATCCTATCCGGATCAAGGCGTGTCAGCTGATATTAACGCCAGATTTGATGAGTGAAATATCAAAAGCACAAGATGAAGCGCTATTAGAAAGAAATATAAAACGGGAAAGAATGGTAGGACAACCAGGGAATTTGGATGCAAATGCATACGGTGTACGAACTAGGTTTGACCGGATGTGGATACCTAAGATTGGCGAGCTTAGAGCTAAAATACTCGATGAGGCCCATAAGTCTCGCTATTCTATCCACCCCGGGACAAACAAAATGTATCAAGACTTGAAGAAAGAGTACTGGTGGCCTGGCATGAAGAATGATGTAACCGAGTACGTGAACAAGTGCCTAACGTGTTCACTAGTTAAGGCCGAGCACCAGAAACCATGCGGTAAAATGCAACCTCTACCAATACCGGAATGGAAGTGGGAGGAGATTACGATGGACTTCATTACCAAGCTACCGCGAACAGCTAAAGGCAATGATACCATTTGGGTGATCGTTGACCGCTTAACGAAGAGTGCTCACTTCTTGCCAATACGTGAGACTGCTTCGTCCAAAAAACTAGCAGAAGTTTTTATCAAAGAAATTGTGAGCAGGCATGGTATGCCGGTGTCGATTGTGTCCGACCGGGATACTAGATTCACGTCAAGGTTTTGGAAGAAATTTAACGAAGCAATGGGCACTAGATTGAACATCAGCACAGCTTACCACCCTCAAACCGATGGTCAATCTGAAAGGACAATCCAGACCCTAGAAGACATGCTCCGGGCTTGCATCATCGACTTCGGTGGGAGCTGGGACAGCCATCTACCATTGGCAGAATTTTCATACAACAACAGTTATCACTCAACGATTGGCATGCCGCCATTTGAGATGTTGTATGGAAGGAGATGTAGAACCCCGATCTGTTGGGGGGAAATTGGGCAGAAGAATTTTGCAAGTCTCGAAGTGGTCAAAGCTACTTCCGAGAAATTTGATCAAATTAAGGCTCGAATGAAAGCCGCAAAGGACAGAAAAAAATTATACGCGGATAAGAGAAGAAGGGATTTAGAGTTTCATGTGGGGGACATGGTACTGTTAAAAGTATCACCATGGAAAGGAATCATTCGATTCAGAAAACGTGGCAAACTAAGTCCAAGGTTTGTCGGACCTTTCAAGATTTTAGCAAGAGTGGGTCAAGTTGCTTACAGACTCGACCTACCCGTTGAGCTTAGTGGAATACACCCTACGTTCCACGTGTCGCACTTACGCAAGTGCCTAGCTGACGACACAGCTCACATACCTTACGATGAAATCGAGGTGGATAACAGTCTGAATTATGTCGAGGAACCAATAGCCATCATTGACCGATCTGAGAAGCGACTGCGCAACAAGTCAATCCCATTAGTCAAAGTTCAATGGAAGCACAGAAAGGGATCAGAAGCTACCTGGGAGAAAGAAGACGAGATGCGGGAACTATACCCTCGGTTGTTTAACGCATAACTGGTTTCGAGGACAAAACCTTTTTAAGGGGGGTAGACTTGTAACATCCTAAAATGGCGAGAAATAAAGTTAACGAGTTCAAGCGGGCCGAAGTCGGGCCGAGTCAGTCGCGAACCGGGCTTGGGGAGGTCTCCCCTATAAATAGCCCAAGGCCCTCATTTTTCTCCTCTCAGCAATTCTAGAGAGAGAAAACCGTAGAGAGAGAAAGTGTCGGAATCGCACAAGATTGCACCCGCTCGTGTCTCTTGCACTCGTGATCATCCCCTCCAAATCAGAAATCCAATCCAGGTAATCATCCGATCATAATCTGAGTTTTTGTGATATTTTAGGATTTTCGGGTTTTCGGGTGAAAATAAGACGTTTTTATGGATGAAACTTGAGAATAAGCTTGGGTTAATATCTGGAACGAAAACCAGTTGTTTTGAGCAAAGAAAGTTGAAGTTTTGACATAACCGAACCCAAATCCGAGAATTTCGGACTGTTTGGGGAAGATGACTGTTAAGTTCGCTTGGTGGAGGCGAACTTATCAAGTTCGCCTGATTAAGTTTGCTTGGCAAGTTCGCTTGGCCAAGGGTAAGCGAACTTATTAAGTTCGCCTAGGTCAGAGGAAGCGAACTTAGTCATTAAGTTCGCCTAGGCCAGTGGAAGCGAACTTAGGCATTAAGTTCGCCTATGTCAGCTGTGTTAGGAATGTAACTTGGTTTAGATCTGATACGTGTATGATTAATTAATCCAGATCGTGTGCAACGCTCATCGGACCGCAGTTAGGACAGAACAGGACTAGCCGATCGGGTGAGTTCTATGTGCCCCCTCTATGTTATGTGTAAATGATTTATAAATATTTTTGGGGCTGAAGTGTATACACTAAATGAATAAATGTTATGAATGCCATTGTGAACATACGTGATATATAAATATATGAAAATGAATTATAAACAAAGATTGAAACGTATGTTTACAAAGTATGAATGAAATCTTGCCTTATATTATATATATACTGCATGTTATGAATATACGTGAATGTTATGGACGCTTCGATGCTAACGGCTACTACGGTAGACGGACGACCACGTGTCTATCTTGCAACCGGGACAAAAACGTTCCTTCATCAGCAAGGAAATAAAAAGGGGCATAAATGGGCGGTCGAAGCAAATGCCAAATCATATGTAGAACGGTTGCAAACATGGTAGCACGTGGGAAACGGATACCTTCTGGTAGACGGGCGAAAAGGACGGCCTAAGACGGTAGGACGGTATGACGGACGGCCGAAGGTTGGCCGGGCGGTTTTTATGGCGGACGGTTTCTAGGACCGGACGAGTCAAAGGGCTACGACGGTAGCTTCATGGCGTATGCTTTTGTGGCATACGTAGTAAAAGACGGGTTGATCACCCATATGTGTACGACCAAATGAATGTTAAGAATACGTATTTATGATCTTTATGTATAAACTTAAGAATACTTTTAAGGAAATAATGCTTTATATCTAATCATTTTAAATTAGAACTCACCAGCGTTAGCTGACTTTTAGTATACATTTCAGGTAACAAAGAAAAGGGTCGTGCGAAGGCGTGAAGGTTACCCGGCTAGAGACTGACATCCCGATTTATGTTTTTTTTTGTTGAACAATGGTGTATGTGTTAAATGTTAAGACTTCCGCTGTAATGTACTCAAATGTGAATGTATTTGGCTGTTAATAGAATATGTTAAATTTAAAGTTCAGTATTGATGACTTTGTTTATGAGTAAATCCAATAAGTGAGGTCACCCGAAAATAGGGGCCTTACAGTGGAGCAGAAAAGTAAACGACGGTAAAGTAAATAGCATAAAAGTAAAAACGTGTGTGAAGTGTGAAGTGTGTAGCAGATATGTAAATAGAAGAATAGTAAATAACATGAAAGTAAAAAGCTCGAGAATAATCAGATCACAACGAGTATTGCTTTGGGCTTTAAATCCGCTTGGTATATGATAATGTTATGTTAACTAATCCGGTGGTATGACTAATACAAATGTGTGAACGCTATACTGCTAGAGCCTCATTCTCACAACATTTGGTTCACGAGTTATGCTCTTTAGAATAAAATGGTAGGACTCCCAGCTATGGACATCGTTGCCCTCTACTCTTTGATCCTATCGCTGAGTTGGTTTAAGACATCGAAGTTAAATACCTTTATTATTATTTAAAAGAGTGATTAGACTTTGTTCACCGGGAGGTAGTGCAACATTGGGATCATGTATAAAGACGTATTGTTCCCAACGTGAGTTCACCAATTCTTGGTTTCAGAACAAGTTCGTATAAAGACGTATTAATATTAACCAAGCCTTGGCTTATCAAAATCAGCTTGTGTAAAGACGTACAAGTTTCAAGAGAAGTTTGATTAAAAAGGTTTTACGATCTTACACTTTAAAAGCAAGAACACTCACAAGTATAAAGGCAAAATCAAGTAATAATAAAAATCCATCATGAAGATGGTTTTAAGAACGAATGACTAAAGAACATAAACATACCAATAGATTAATAAGTTAAACATTAACATACACCGAACTTCAACTCCACCCAAGAAATACAAAGGGTTTAGCCTAGAATGGCCCTACGAACTAGCATAATGCTGAGTTTCGTAGGCTCCCCTATTGCGAACAAAGCGGAAGAGTCTCTCTACTCTCTACTACTACTCTAAGACTACTAAATCGGAGTAATTCTATCTATCTTGAGGTGTGATAAGGTGTGTGGAATGAAGAACCCAAACCATCTATTTATAGGCCTCAAAATGAGCAATGCACGACCGTGCATTGCTTTTCACGGGCGTGCAAACACCTCGGGAATCAAAGGGTATAATTGGCAGGGTACTACAGTCCTTGGGGAGCAAGAAAGGGCAATGCACCCTCGTGTATTGGGATGCACGACCGTGCTTCCATGCCTGCTTCCCAGTTTTGTCTTTTTGCTGCTTGTGTGACTATTGTTAACCTTTGTAGACTTCTTGGAGGGTCAAAGCTCGGGAATGATCCTTCCAAAAGCTTGATTTCATGATGTTTTTGAGTGGTTTTTGCTTTGCTCATCTAAGTACAACGTTTAACCTACAATTGTGAAATATAAACGTTCTAAGTATCAATTGCAAGGCTTTTGTTCAATCAGTACCATAATATGGGGATTATTATGCATGCAAAACAAGTATAATTTAAGGCATATCATGTAGGTTATCTTTCACATGTATTCGGGCCCTTTGAGGCAGGCCCTTAACATAATACTTGATCTATCTCTCCTCAGTCTCTACCAAATGAGGTACCAGTTGGGCTAACTCATTGTATCTGGAGGTATGCGGGCGGTGAGTCATGTTGCCAGCTTTGAAGTTCAAAAACTCGTTCTCTACCCTGTTAATCTCATTCTGCGGGCATATCTTCTTGATCATCAGCACTTTCAAGTCATCCCAGGTCATCCTTCTGAGAGCATTTAGTGACTTAGACCTTTGGATAGTTCTCCACCAACTCAGGGCATCGTTGTTGAAAGAGTGAGCAACAAACTTAACAGCTTGGTCAGGTCTACACTCGCTGGTGCTAATCACCACGTTCATTCTGTCGATCCATTCAAAAGTGTGAACTGAGTCTTTCTTCCCGTCAAACTTAGGCGGGTCAGAGTCCTTGCAGCCCTTGTAGTTGCATCCTCGAGTAGTCAGTCCCACATTCACCTCATCCCCGTCACTGTCATAAATTTTCTCCTTAGTCTGTTCTTCCTCCTCCAGCTTACTCTTCTTTAAGGCTTCAGTTAACATGTCAAGCAGTATGTCTTTCAGAGTAAGTACAACCTCTCGGGCAATGTCATCCTTAACCTCGGGTTCCAGTTGAAGAGGTCTTCATTTCCATCTCCTGGTGGAGTCACGTTAGTCTCGTTCACACTATCCTCACAATCCACGTGCACACTTTCTTCCTCGTTATGTGCTTGGTTCATTGGTGGCCTACCGCGTCGTCCCGTACGACTGCCACATTGTCCTGTTCCTCCTCTTCCGGCCATAGTTTCTAAATTCCTGATAAGTAAAAGGAAATCACCAATGTCATCCCTTCAGTTCATAGTTTAGAACATTACGAGCAAGGTAAATTGTTAATTACAGTGACCGGTTTGTGATTAATAATTTTCTTTGCTTTTCCGGTTCAAAACTCTTCACATCAGTAGTAACATTGGCATCTATGTATTTTAAGTTAAGGCATCTACTCTAAGCAACATGCATTAACCTTGTTACTTACAGTGCTGGCATTGGCTTTGGCTACCCGTACTGACATCCTTGAGTTGGTCCCATTATCAGCTTGGGTCCAGCCATTTATGGATGTCTGAATCTCTCAAACTATTGCGCTGTCACCAACTTGTAAGGCCTCAAACCCGGGACACCTCACTTGTTGGATTTATTCATAAACATAGTCATCAAACACGGAACTTTAATTAAAAAATTCAATCATAGCGAAAACATGCTACCATTCACTTACATAACATTGGAAGTCTTAACATTTAACAACAAAACATTGTCTTAACATAATCAAATAACAGGATGCTAGTCTCGTTCCAGGTAGCCTTCACGCCTTTTCCCGTCCCATATTCCTGTTACTTGAAGTGCATACTAAAAGTCATCTAACGCTAGTTAGTTCTAGTTTAAAGCAACTAGGTATACGTCATTCATTTGTACGTACGCATTTATATATATATATATATATATATAGTTTTAATATTTCCATCATTGAACATTCATTGGTCATACACATAAGGGTGATCAGCCCGCCATTGATTGTGTAAGTCACAACGACAGACGCTCCGGTCTACCGTCGTAGGCCGTCATTCATACCGTGTCTACCGAAGTAGTCCATCCTTCATTATCGTCCGACAACCTTTGGTCATCCGTCATACCGTGTCTACCGTCGTAGTCCGTCCCTAAGGCATTAGTTTCCCATACGAACTATATATGAAGTCGTGCTTCGATTAAGGGCCTCCGTCCTACCGTAGTAGTCTGTATTTATTCTACCTTTCTAGACTTTAACGTACCGTCTGCATATTACTCGCATGGTCGTCCGTCTACCGTAGTAGCCGTCATCATCGTACGTCCTACCGATGTAGTCCGTATTTCCATCCATAATGTTTACATATATACATAACATGCAATATATATAAATATAAAGCAAGATTTTATTCATTTACGTTATGTCATTCATTCATTGCATTCTTTGTAAGCATTCGTTTCGTTCTTTGTTCATCATTTACTTTCATATAACACGTATGGTCATACTAGCATTTATAACATTCATTCCTTTCATGTATACACTTCATCCCCAAAAACAGTGGAAAACATTTGCACATAGCACATAGGGGCACATAGAACTCACCTGATTAGCGGGTTCCGGAAGTATAGTAGCTGGTCGATGAGCGTCTTTAAGGTCACAATCAATCTTTATAATCGGTCATACTAAATAAGATAATGGACCTAACCGACACTAGACGTTTCTATACTTAGAGTTAGGCAAACATGTTAGTTTCGCTAAGATAGTGTTAAGCAAACCTAGTAGTTTTGCTTGGATGCCTCTAAGCGGACATAGTAGTTTAGCTAGGATGCCTCTAAGCGAACTTAGTAGTTTCGCTAGGTTGCATTAAGCGAACCTATTAGCTTCACTAGGGTTTTTGCTGAGCGAACTTATCAGTTTCGCTAGGAGGATCTCAAGCGAACTTGAAAGTTTCGCCAAGGCATTGGCAAGAGAACTTGTTAGTTCCGCTAAAACGGTCAGGTTCGCCTGCATCAGCCTTCTTCCCCAACAAATCCCTAGATCTGACCCGCCGATTCTACTTGTGCAAGCTTCAAGCTTTTTACATTCAAAACGATCCATTTGCATCCATGATCCTAAATCTATTATTTGTTTTAAGTTTCATACGTAAAAACTTAACATTTTCTCGTTTTTAACCTGAAACACAAAATGCATAAAAAACTCATATCTGAGCTAGATGATTTGCCTATTGGGGTCTGGTTTCTGTTCTTGGATGTTGCTAAGATGGTGCGCAACACTCCCCGAGCTTATGGTCCGTCTCACTTCGGTTTCTTTCTCTAGCCTTGTGTTCCTTTCTCTCTCTAGAAAACTTGCGAAAATAATGAGAATGGGGAAAGGATTGAGGTTGCTAAGGTATGAGGGTTTCCTCTTGCTTTCGGGCCCATGGGCCGAGCCCATTCCCTTCTTTCCTTGTTCCATACTTTTGATCTCGCGTTATGAATCTCGATCTCGTTTCTTTTATTCGGTTTCTATTTATTTGGGATGTTACACGTCTACCCTCCTTATAGAGGTTTCGTCCTCGAAACCTGTTACAAGTTAAACAATTGAGGGTATAACCCTTTCATTTCGTGCTCTTTTTCCCTTGTAGCTTCTGATCCTTTTCTATGTTTCCATTGCACCTTGAACAAAAGGATTGATTTGTTGCATAATCATTACTCAGTTCGGTCAAGAATAGCAATGGGTTCCTCTACATAGTTTAAACTGCTATTCACCACTATGTCGGCATAAGGTATGTGAGCTGTGTCGTTAGCTAGGAACTTGTGTAAGTGCGACACGTGGAATGTAGGGTGGATTCCACTAAGCTCATTGGGTAAATCTAGTTGGTAAGCTACTTGACCAACTCTTGCTACGACGTTGAAAGGTCCAACAAACCTCGAACTTAATTTGCCTCATTTCCTGAATTGGATGATTCATTTCCAGGGTGACACTTTTAGTAGTATCATGTCTCCCACTTGAAACTCTAAATCCCTTCTTCTCTTATCCGCATATGATTTATGTTTGTCCTTAGCGGCTTTCATGCGAGCTTGGATTTGTTCAAATTTCTCGGAAGTAACTATGACCACCTCGAGACTCGCAAAGTCTTTCTATCCAATTTCCCTCCAACAAAACTGGGGTTCTACATCTCCTTCCGTACAGCATCTCAAATGGCAGCATGCCGATGGTTGAGTGATAGATGTTGTTGTACGAAAATTCCGCTAACGGAAAATGGCTATCCCAACTTCAACCGAAATCAATGATACATGCCTGGAGCATGTACTCCAAAGTCTGAATGGTTCTTTCGGATTGACCATCGGTTTGAGGGTGGTAAGCGGTGCTAATGTTTAGCCTAGTTCCCATTGCCTCGTTTAATCTTTTACAAAACCTTGAGGTGAACCGAGTGTCTCTGTCGGACACAATCGTCAATGGCATACCGTGTCTACTTACTATCTTGTTGATGAATAACTCTGCTAACTTCTCGAACGAATAAGCCTCATGTATCGGTAAGAAGTGAGCACTTTTTATCAAGCGGTCGACGATCACCCAAATGGTATCATTTCCCTTAGCTATTCGCGGTAGCTTGGTAATCAGTCCATCATGATCTCATCCCACTTCCATTTTGGTATAGGCAAATGTTGCATTTTACCACATGGTTCTTGTGCTCGGCCTTAATGTGACGTTTCGGATTTTTCGTTCTCGCACTTGTATTATAATTATCGTGTAATCATTCTCTATTTTAATAAAGTGTAAGAGTTTTATTTGGTTTTATACAAATAGGTATTTACGGATTTAAACTAATTAGAATTTTATAAATTTTAAAATCAATATAAAGTTTTATATAAAAATCTAAAGTTAAAAAGTTGTATATTTAATAAAATAACCTATTTAAACAAGATAAATAACTTTTATAAAAATTATTTATAAAAATAAAGAATAAAATAAGTTTATAAAAATTATTTATAATAATAAAGAATAAAAAGAAATTAAATTAATTTATTTAAATAAAAGTTCAGGGGTTGTTTTATAATTAATCAAACTAGAAGGTTTTAAAACTGAAATCGGTTGAGGGGCTATTTCTGGACAATTTAAACTACAAGGACCCATCCGTAATTATTTCAAGGGCTAATTTAAGTCTAACCAAACTCCAGGGACTAAAACTGCCAATTCCCAAATCGTTTATCCAGTCACCCCCTTCGTTGGTCCGGCGGGTAAAGCCATTTTCCGGCGAACCCCCGACAGGGCTGTCCCCTGCACCTCGACAGCCGCTACAGGCATCACTGAGCTCGTCTTCTCCACGCGAACAAAAGGCCCCGACCAATTGGTCTCCCCAACATAAGGATCGTCTGATCCTGTTGGTGGCCGAGAAACCCACTTTCGAATTCGCGCCCGACAGACCAACTCCACGCATGTTGAATGTCTGGGTAGTTTCGTCTCATCCAGACTAGTGTCGGAACGTGCCCATAGAACTCACATGATTAGCGGGTTCCTGAAGTATAGTACTTGGTCGGTGAGCGTCTTTAAGGTCACACACAATCTTTATAATCGAGTCATACTAAATAAGATAATGGACCTAACCGAAACTAGAAGTTTCTATCCTTAGAGTTAGGCGAACATGTTAGTTTCGCTAAGATAGTGTTAAGCGAACCTAGTAGTTTTGCTTGGATGCCTCTAAGCGAACTTAGTAGTTTAGCTAGGATACCTCTAAGCGAACTTAGTAATTTCGCTAGGTTGCATTAAGCGAACCTATTAGCTTCGCTAGGATATTTACTGAGCGAACTTATCAGTTTTGCTAGGAGGATCTCAAGCGAACTTGAAAGTTTCGCCAAGGCATTGGCAAGAGAACTTGTTAGTTTCGCTAAAACGATCAGGTTTGCCTACATCAGCCTTCTTCCCCAACAAATGCCTAGATCTGAGCCGCTGATTCTACTTGCGCAAGCTTCAAGCTTTTTACGTTCAAAACGATCCATTTGCATCCATGAGCCTAAATCTATTATTTGTTTTAAGTTTCATACGTAAAAACTTAATATTTTCTCGTTTTTAACCTGAAACACAAAATGCACAAAAAACTCATATATGATTTTAGTACAAGGCTAACTTAAATCATAAGGCCATAGAATAAATGGTTCAACTCAAACAGTTCACTAAGATTTTATTGGAATGAGAACATCCTTACCCATTTAGGTTTTTATTTGAAACATAAAGAAATGACAAAATAAGATATGATAGAATGGAATGGAATATCAAGCTCCACTGCCGGCGGATGAGATGACTGACTCAACATCATCCTCCTCCTCTACTTCCTCGGGCTCATCCTCAGGCTCAAAATTGGGTACTTCGGCTGGCTCTAAAGCAGCTGCAAGTTGTATCTCTAATTCCCCAATTCTTTCCTGGGATTCTACCTCAGCCTCCTCGAGTACATTCACTCTAGCCTGCAACGCCCTTACCTCGTCCACCAATGCATTATGCAAGCGGTCAGTGCTTGCCAGTTCTGCTACTAGCAGATCTATCCTGTGATCCGTTTGTTTCTCTCCTCTTAATAGACCTGTGATTGCTCCTGCTGCGTCTCTCATATTCCGGATCTCTCAATCCATAGTTGCTACAAATGCTGCAAAGGCTTGCTCCAAGTGGCATGGTAGTAATGGTAAACGTGGTCCTGATGATGATGAAGCTCCAAAGTACGGTGATGGAACTCGTTCCTGTCTAACCCATTTGCTCAGTAAACCGGGGTACCAATCCCAGTCACTCCCATTTCGGATATGCATGGGCTCTCCATACACAATAGAGTTATCAATGGGCTCAAGCCTACGCCTCTTGGGCTCCGGTGATGCAATGGCAGGAATGTCATGTTCCTGATTGGTAGGTGGTGAAGATGGTGGTGTAGACATAATTCCTGAAACATAAGGAGTAAGTGTCTATGCCAAGTAACTAATGCATGTGGCTATAGTCTAGAATGTAGCCTAGTTCTCTATAACCAATGGCTCTGATACCAATGTGTCACACCCCCAAATTCCACTAACGGAGTTTTACCGTTTTGGAAGGTGACAAACCAGGATCTCAGACATCAGTTACTTCAAACGACACTATATGGGACTTGAAATGTAATAACATAAAAGTTCAAGGTTCAGAGTGTATATGCGGAAGCGTTAAACGAAAATAAATGCGCAAAACAACGCGGCCAAGTCCAATTACAAACAAAAGATAAATATTATTCAGTAGATATTTATTTCAATTGGAGTCCAAGACACATGCATGACTTAACGTGATCCTAAGTGCCAACCTGAGAAAACATGTAAGAAAACGAGTCAACACTAGGTTGGTGAGTTCACAGGTTTCAATCATTTAAAGTAAAGCGTTTACGGATTATGTACATTCAATATGCATATCAATAGGTTGCATGCCTATATTCATGTTTTGCTAAAGCGCTCGCAACCGAAACTGACAGTGTGTTTGTTTGTTTGCCTCCAGCCAGGTCTATCAACTCTGACTAATGTGTTAAGGTCAATATAACACCCGTTCGACCTCCAATCGAGTTAGCGCGACTAACACGGGTGGGGTTTGTCAAACCCAGTAGTACTACCAAAATTACCTCGTTCATACCATATTAACGGTCCGATGTGTGCGAGGACTTTTCATGATAGTGTGTTACGCTTAGCCTCAACAGTGATATCTTATGAATTACAATAAACCAAAAAGTTGTGACATGTTTTCTCCCCCAAATAAAACAGTAAAAGGGGCCGTGAAACTCACCTGCGTTGCGTAGTAGGTAGTATCACACAATTATGAGATTTAGGATCTCAAGTGCTAGCCTGCACGGCTTACGTATGCCCTATAATTATAACACATAAGTTAGGAACATAAGGGATTTGTGACGACGACACGGAAGTTAGAACATCTTAACGCTTTCTAAGGATTTAAGAGTAGACGAACGTGTCTACGGAATTATATAACTTTCTTAATATAATCATTAAGGAAAAAGCGTTACGTGTCGTACGTTAATAACGAATAATAAATAAATACATTCGTACGTTAAAGTCGTTTACAAAAGTTAGGAAAATAATATAATTTAATATATTATTTTTAGGTTCGAAGGGTTAACTAAATGGTCATTTATGTGGAAAAATAATAAATATATTATTTTTAATCGAGTATATAAACGTGGGTAAATAATATAACAATTATATTGTTAATTGGTTGGAAACGTCACACGAGGTATAAAACGATACAAAATAATATAACGTATATATTATTTAATAAGATTAGTCACGGTTTGAAAATAATATAAACATATTATTTTATACGAAGTTACGGTTTGAAAATAATATAAATATATTATTTTTATTCAATAATAACATAAATATATTATTTATAAAAGTGAAAAAGATAATAAAATGGATTAATAAATTAAACCCGAGCCTACGTGTGGTTTCCCGGGCTAAAACACATTAATATATCATTATAATAATATAGAGTTTGATTTTTAATAATTAAATATGATTAAAAATGTCTCAAAAATAAAATGTGGGAGCCCGGTCTCGAACCCGGGTCTCTCCCACACACGCACCCCGCCTTAACCAGTCCCACCCGCTAGGGTTATCGCAACAGAACCCGGAGTCAATTGGTTTTAATCATCCATTCCCGTGGATCCCTCCCCCATACGCACCCACGATCGAAACCCAACCCCAAAGCCCTCGAATCTGATCACGATTGAAGGCAACGGTTTAGGGTTTTGTTCATTAACTAAATTCGAGTCTAAGGGTAGTTTTAATTTCAAAAACAATAGGTTTACAGTCGGAAATTTCTCGATTAGAAATCCGAAACTTAGTTTTAAGAACACAGATTTGATTTGAATAAATTCGATAAGATTACTGCTTAATTTCATGGGGCTTTTACTTAACAAAAGATTTCGAATCTGATGATATAGTTTAATTGGGTTAAGGTTAAGTCTAGGATCGAAAACCCCAAATCATTTTATGAATAAACCCTAGCTTTCGGATCAAGATCAATTCGATGTTCTGAGATTAAACAAACATGGGGCTTTCGTTATACAGGTGATTAAGAGTCTAAAGGTGTCGATTAATTGAATTGAAATTGGGTCTAAGATAGGGTTCGATCAAATCGAATTAAGATGAACCCTAGAATCTGGATTTCGATCGATTTGATGTTACTAGCCCCAATTAACATAGGGCTTTTGTTCCAGACATGGAAACGAAGCTATAGGTGTAGATTTTTACCAGAATGGATGAAAAATTGAGGGTGGTCGGCTAGAACTGATGCCGACGGTGTCTGGGTTGACTCCAGGTAATCTCGGTTGCTTCTTCGACGAAATTCAAGTGTGCAGAAGCTACAGTGGGGATCGTCTAAGGTGCGCAGGGGTTTAATTCGTGAATTGGTATCCTAATTCGAAGAATTCGATAGTATAAGTTCATGAAGTCGACGGTTTCAACATAACTACTCATAATTGGATTAATTCGTGCAATAACGCTGTTTAATACGATGGTTATGGCTGTTAATGATCGTATTCGTGTAATTTCAGTTTCAATTTTTAATGGAATATGATTATGGGACAAGGAATCCGAGTTAAAGTTGCGAGTTTGACTATTAGAGGTCAACAAATCAAGTTCAAAGTAATGGCAGGACCAGTCCTTGTAGTTTTGAGTGTATGCGGGTTTGAGAAATGGCAGGATCAGTCCTTATAGTTAGATTTGAGTTAGAAACACGGTTAGTTGACTTTCTAAAGTCAACAGGAATACCATTATGTGGATTTTGACTTCAAAGTCAACGTAATTAGGGTTTGGACTAATTACAATACTAGTCCTTGTAGTTTGTGATAAGTTAAATAGGTTAACTTTTAACTGGATTTAAATAACGGAGTTAACTTGAAAGTCCGGATTGTCACATCATCCCCTAGTTGAAAAAATTTTCGTCCCGAAAATTAAAATAATAAAAAAATTTTAGAGGTGTCACATCATCCCCTAGGTGAAAGGATTTTCGTCCCGAAAATTAGAATAGTACCTTAAGAGTTTGAAGTGGATTGCTTGAACAGATGCGGATACTTGCGTATCATCTGATCCTCGCGCTCCCATGTGAATTCCGGTCCGCGTTTCGAGTTCCAATGAACTCTGACAATAGGGATTTTACTGCGTTTCAGCGTTTTGACTTCCCTATCCATGATTTCTACCGGTTCTTCAGTGAACCGCAGTTGTTCATCGATGTGTAGTTCTTCAAGAATAACTACGAGTGTTTCGTCTGTTAGACATTTCTTCAAGTTTGAGACATGAAAGACATCGTGTACACCACTAAGTCCTTCAGGTAGGTCCAGTTGATACGCTACTGACCCAATTCTCTTCACTATCTTGAATGGTTCAACATAACGAGGATTCAGCTTGCTTCGTTTCCCAAAGCGAATTACACCCTTCCAAGGTGAGACTTTTGAATAGAAACATGTCGCCTATTTGAAATTCTAACGGTTTACGACGCTTATCGGTGTAGCTCTTCTAACGATCACGAGTTGCCGCCATACGGTTTCGGATTTGAACGATCTCTTTAGAGGTTTCGAATACAAGATCGGGACCTGTAAGTTGGCTATCCCCAAATTCAGCCCAACAGATAGGAGATCGGCATTTACATCCGTACAATGTCTCGAATGGTACCGCCTTGACGATAGTGTGATAACTGTTGTTGTAGGAGGACTCCACTAAAGGTAAGTGAGACTATTATTTGTGTCTTCATGAAGGATATGATGTCCATAACAGCACCACTCCTTTCGCCTTGGACGGAGAGGGTTTCTCCATTAGGAAGAGGAAGGCGAACGATTTTCTCGCGACAGGTAATCTCAGCTTGGTTCTTAGATAATCAGTCCATTCCGACAATCACGTTGAAACTACCGAGTGTGACCGGTATGAGATCAAAGTCAAATTTATGACTAGTCAGTTAAATTTTACAACCCCTAAGATCATGGGTTGCTTATATTACTTGTCCGTTGGTTATTTCTATGGTGTATCTGTTTTCTAACAGGGTTGGGGTTTTTTTTTTCTTAGTAGGTTGCTAAGTTTATTAGTCATGGAATTCCTATCAGCATCAGTGTCGAATAGTACAGAAGCAAAATAGTTGTTTAGAAGGAACTTACCGGTAACCACGTTGTGGTTATAACGAGCTTCTCCGGATCCTAGCACAAAGGCTCGCCCCTTTGCACCATTCCCTGCATTATTGCTCTGGTTGTTATTATTGCTTTGGTGGTTGTTGTTGTTGTAGATGTCACCCTTCTTTAATTGTGGACAATCCTTCCGGAAGTGTCCCTCTTTCCCACATTCAAAACAACCTTTGGTAAAACCCGGTTGTTGGAAGGGCTGCTTGGCTTGTAATTCCCCTCTGCAGTCTTTGGCAGCATGGCCCACCTTGCCACACCGCTGGCAATGGTTTTTGTCACAAGAACCGAGGTGGTGGTAGTTACATTTGTTACACCTGGGGTGTCTCCCAATATAACCACTTTGATGCTGACCCGAAGAGGTCGACTGGTTGAAGTTCTTCGTAGGTTCAAACCTACGATGTTGTTGTTGCTGTGGCTGATTTGACTGAAATCCCATATTGTTATTGCTACTGTCAAATTTCCTCTTGTTGTTGTCAGTAGACTTGGATGCTGACTTCCTGGGAGGTAGTGTCCCTTGGGTAACGGCTTGGTCCGTCAGTTTGTGAGCAAGACAGATGGTTTGTTGAATGGTAGTGGGGTTGGATGAAGTAACCATGCTCTGGATTTGTGGTACTAATCCACTTATGAACATTTCAATTCTCTTGTAGGGTGGTGTGACCATGTGAGGACACATCCCCGCTAATTCATGCGAGCGAGTGGTGTAGAGTTCTATTTCAGAACCCTCCATTTTCAGATTCTAGAATTCTCCCTCGAGTTTCTGAATTTCATCCCTGGGACAGTACTCTTCCTTCATCAGGATCTTGAAATCTTCCCATGGTGATGCATTGGCCATGTCCAGACCTAGCATCTGGACCTGTGCATTCCACCATGTGAGGGCAGGACCCTTTAGAGTTCCCGATGCAAAATTGACTCGGTCGGCTACAGGGCAGTTACATAAGGAGAACACAGATTCAATCTTTTCAAACCATCGGAGTAATCCGACAGCTCCCTCAGCTCCACTGAATGTGTGGGGCTTGCAGTCCATAAATGTCTTGGAGGTACAGACATGCTAATTGTTCTGTGGATTGTTCCCTTGCCCTGGATTAGAAAGAGTAGGTTGGGTTTAGGAAATAGTGGAATAGATGTGTACAGTTGGTTGTCTAGAGTTAACGGTTGACAGGTTTACCTGCAATGTGTGCTGCTAAGGCTTCAGCAACACTGTCATTAATCAACGCGGCCAGTTCGGCTGGTGTCAGGTTGATATTTCCACGACCACCGTTGCGACCGCCACGTCCACGTCCGGCCATGATTCTTCATATTCACAAACACAAGAAATGAGTAAATACATCGCATATTGACATCACTCAAGTGTAAGAAAACAGAAGGAGATGTGTAAAGACATGCAGGTTTATGATTTTAGTACAAGGCTAACTTAAATCATAAGGCCATAGAATAAATGGTTCAACTCAAACAGTTCACTAAGATTTTATTGGAATGGGAACATCCTTACCCATTTAGGTTTTTATTTGAAACATAAAGAAATGACAAAATAAGATAAGATAGAATGGAATGGAATATCAAGCTCCACTGCCGGCGGATGAGATGACTGACTCAGCATCATCCTCCTCTACTTCCTCGGGCTCATCCTCAGGCTCAAAATTGGGTACTTCGGCTGGCTCTAAAGCAGCTGCAAGTTGTATCTCTAATTCCCCAATTCTTTCCTGGGATTCTACCTCAGCCTCCTCGAGTACATTCACTCTAGCCTGCAACGCCCTTACCTCGTCCACCAATGCATTATGCAAGCGGTCAGTGCTTGCCAGTTCTACTACTAGCAGATCTATCCTGTGATCCGTTTGTTTCTCTCCTCTTAATAGACCTGTGATTGCTCCTGCTGCGTCTCTCATATTCCGGATCTCTCGGTCCATAGTTGCTACAAATGCTGCAAACGCTTGCTCCAAGTGGCAAGGTAGTAATGGTAAACGTGGTCCTGATGATGATGAAGCTCCAAAGTACGGTGATGGAACTCGTTCCTGTCTAACCCATTTGCTCAGTAAACCGGGGGTACCAATCCCAGTCACTCCCATTTCGGATATGCATGGGCTCTCCATACACAATAGAGTTATCAATGGGCTCAAGCCTACGCCTCTTGGGCTCCGGTGATGCAATGGCAGGAATGTCATGTTCCTGATTGGTAGGTGGTGAAGATGGTGGTGTAGACATAATTCCTGAAACATAAGGAGTAAGTGTCTATGCCAAGTAACTAATGCGTGTGGCTATAGTCTAGAATGCAGCCTAGTTCACTATAACCAATGGCTCTGATACCAATGTGTCACACCCCCAAATTCCACTAACGGAGTTTTACCGTTTTGGAAGGTGACAAACCAGGATCTCAGACATCAGTTACTTCAAACGACACTATATGGGACTTGAAACGTAATAACATAAAAGTTCAAGGTTCAGAGTGTATATGCGGAAGCGTTAAACGAAAATAAATGCGCAAAACAACGCGCCCAAGTCCAATTACAAACAAAAGATAAATATTATTCAGTAGATAATTATTTCAATTGGAGTCCAAGACACATGCATGACTTAACGTGATCCTAAGTGCCAACCTGAGAAAACATGTAAGAAAACGAGTCAACACTAGGTTGGTGAGTTCACAGGTTTCAATCATTTAAAGTAAAGCGCTTACGGATTATGTACATTCAATATGCATATCAATAGGTTGCATGCCTATATTCATGTTTTGCTAAAGCGCTCGCAACCGAAACTGACAGTGTGTTTGTTTGTTTGCCTCCAGCCAGGTCTATCAACTCTGACTAATGTGTTAAGGTCAATATAACACCAGTTCGACCTCCAATCGAGTTAGCGCGACTAACACGGGTGGGGTTTGTCAAACCCAGTAGTACTACCAAAATTACCTCGTTCATACCATATTAACGGTCCGATGTGTGTGAGGACTTTTCATGATAATGTGTTACGCTTAGCCTCAACAGTGATATCTTATGAATTACAATAAACCAAAAAGTTGTGACATGTTTTCTCCCCCAAATAAAACAGTAAAAGGGGCCGTGAAACTCACCTGCGTTGCGTAGTAGGTAGTATCACACAATTATGAGATTTAGGATCTCAAGTGCTAGCCTGCACGGCTTACGTATGCCCTATAATTATAACACATAAGTTAGGGACATAAGGGATTTGTGACGACGACACGGAAGTTAGAACATCTTAACGCTTTCTAAGGATTTAAGAGTAGACGAACGTGTCTACGGAATTATATAACTTTCTTAATATAATCATTAAGGAAAAAGCGTTACGTGTCGTACGTTAATAACGAATAATAAATAAATACATTCGTACGTTAAAGTCGTTTACAAAAGTTAGGAAAATAATATAATTTAATATATTATTTTTAGGTTCGAAGGGTTAACTAAATGATCATTTATGTGGAAAAATAATAAATATATTATTTTTAATCGAGTATATAAACGTGGGTAAATAATATAACAATTATATTGTTAATTGGTTGGAAACGTCACACGAGGTATAAAACGATACAAAATAATATAACGTATATATTATTTAATAAGATTAGTCACGGTTTGAAAATAATATAAACATATTATTTTATACGAAGTTACGGTTTGAAAATAATATAAATATATTATTTTTATTCGATAATAACATAAATATATTATTTATAAAAGTGGAAAAAATAATAAAATGGATTAATAAATTAAACCCGAGCCTACGGGTGGTTTTCCGGGCTAAAACACATTAATATATCATTATAATAATATAGAGTTTGATTTTTAATAATTAAATATGATTAAAAATGTCTCAAAAATAAAATGTGGGAGCCTGGTCTCGAACCCGGGTCTCTCCCACACACGCACCCCGCCTTAACCAGTCCCACCCGCTAGGGTTATCGCAACAGAACCCGGAGTCAATTGGTTTTAATCATCCATTCCCGTGGATCCCTCCCCCATACGCACCCACGATCGAAACCCAACCCCAAAGCCCTCGAATCTGATCACGATTGAAGGCAACGGTTTAGGGTTTTGTTCATTAACTAAATTCGAGTCTAAGGGTAGTTTTAATTTCAAAAACAATAAGTTTACAGTCTGAAATTTCTCGATTAGAAATCCGAAACTTAGTTTTAAGAACACATATTTGATTTGAATAAATTCGATAAGATTACTGCTTAATTTCATGGGGCTTTTACTTAACAAAAGATTTCGAATCTGATGATATAGTTTAATTGGGTTAAGGTTAAGTCTAGGATCGAAAACCCCAAATCATTTTATGAATAAACCCTAGCTTTCGGATCAAGATCAATTCGATGTTCTGAGATTAAACAAACATGGAGCTTTCGTTATACAGGTGATTAAGAGTCTAAAGGTGTCGATTAATTGAATTGAAATTGGGTCTAAGATAGGGTTCGATCAAATCGAATTAAGATGAACCCTAGAATCTGGATTTCGATCGATTTGATGTTACTAACCCTAATTAACATAGGGCTTTTGTTCCAGACATGGAAACGAAGCTATTGGTGTAGATTTTTACCCGAATGGATGAAAAATTGAGGGTGGTCGGCTAGAACTGATGCCGACGGTGTCTGGGTTGACTCCCGGTAATCTCTGTTGCTTCTCCGACGAAATTCAAGTGTGCAGAAGCTACATTGGGGATCGTCTAAGGTGCGCAGGGGTTTAATTCGTGAATTGGTATCCTAATTCGAAGAATTCGATAGTATAAGTTCATGAAGTCGACGGTTTCAACATAACTACTCATAATTGGATTAATTCGTGCAATAACGCTGTTTAATACGATGGTTATGGCTGTTAATGATCGCATTCGTGTAATTTCAGTTTCAATTTTTAATGGAATACGATTATGGGACAAGGAATCCGAGTTAAAGTTGCGAGTTTGACTATTAGAGGTCAACAAATCAAGTTCAAAGTAATGGCAGGACCAGTCCTTGTAGTTTTGAGTGTATGCGGGTTTGAGAAATGGCAGGATCAGTCCTTATAGTTAGATTTGAGTTAGAAACACGGTTAGTTGACTTTCTAAAGTCAACAGGAATACCATTATGTGGATTTTGACTTCAAAGTCAACGTAATTAGGGTTTGGACTAATTACACTACTAGTCCTTGTAGTTTGTGATAAGTTAAATAGGTTAACTTTTAACTGGATTTAAATAACGGAGTTAACTTGAAAGTCCGGATTGTCACAATGTATCTAATTTGAAAAAGTGTTTAGCCGACGAGAATCTCCACATCCCTCTTGATGAAGTGCGCCTTGACGAGAAAATGCACCTTGTTGAGAAACCCGTGGAAATCATGGACCGAGAAGTTAAGAAACTCAAGCGTAGCCGCATCCCCATTGTCAAGGTCCGTTGGGAATCTAAACGTGGACCCGAGTTCACTTGGGAACGTGAAGACCAAATGAAGACCAAGTATCCGCATCTCTTTTCATAGCCTCCACTAGTTGAATTTCGGGGCGAAATTCCTCTAACATGGGGAGACTGTGACGTTTCGGATTTTTCGTTCTCGCACTTGTATTATAATTATCGTGTAATCATTCTCTATTTTAATAAAGCGTAAGAGTTTTATTTGGTTTTATACAAATAGGTATTTACGGATTTAAACTAATTAGAATTTTATAAATTTTAAAATCAATATAAAGTTTTATATAAAAATCTAAAGTTAAAAAGTTGTATATTTAATAAAATAACATATTTAAACAAGATAAATAACTTTTATAAAAATTATTTATAATAATAAAGAATAAAATAAGTTTATAAAAATTATTTATAATAATAAAGAATAAAAAGAAATTAAATTAATTTATTTAAATAAAAGTTCAGGGGTTGTTTTATAATTAATCAAACTAGAAGGTTTTAAAACTGAAATCGGTTGAGGGGCTATTTCTGGACAATTTAAACTACAAGGACCCATCCGTAATTATTTCAAGGGCTAATTTAAGTCAAACCAAACTCCGGGGACTAAAACTGCCAATTCCCAAATCGTTTATCCGGTCACCCCCTTCGCTGGTCCGGCGGGTAAAGCCATTTTCCGGCGAACCCCCGACAGGGCTGTCCCCTGCACCTCGACAGCCGCTACAGGCATCCCTGAGCTCGTCTTCTCCACGCGAACAAAAGGCCCCGACCAATTGGTCTCCCCAACATAAGGATCGTCTGATCCTGTTGGTGGCCGAGAAACCCACTTTCGAATTCGCGCCCGACAGACCAACTCCACGCATGTTGAATGTCTGGGTAGTTTCGTCTCGTCCAGACTAGTGTCGGAACGTGCCCAATTGCACGTTTTAACAAAGAAATCAAGCTCGGCTATAAATAGCCATATTCGGACCTGCTCGGGCTCGAGACCCCTCTTTCACCCACTCTCATTTCAAATTGAAGACGGCATTGTGTTCATCGCCTCTGAGTGAAGCTGTGACCAGAGTCTTAGAGCCCAATTCCATCCCGAAGCTTGAATTCCCATTCTTGATATCCTCAGATTAAAAGCTCTGCCGTTCGACCCTTTGCGACCACGTAAGAATCCTCAACTTCGTTTCTTTACTTTATGTTATCATAAGGCAAAACGAACCGATCGAAGTTACAACTCCAAACCATCGATTACCGGACAAACTATTGTTCTGGAAAATTACTGTTTTATTTTTCTAAAGTCTGGGCCATCGAAACTACTTAGTTTCGATTGAGTAAATGGTCAATCGAAACTAATAGTTTCGATAGATGGTAGTTTCGACAACCTGTGTATCACTTATAAATGATCAATCGAAACTAGTAGTTTCGATAAATGGTAGTTTCGACAGCCTGAATATCGCTTATAAATGATCAATCGAAACTAGTAGTTTCGATAAATGGTAGTTTCGACAGCCTGAATATCGCTTATAAATGATCAATCGAAACTAGTAGTTTCGATAGATGGTAGTTTCGACAGCCTGTGTATCACTTATAAATGGTCAATCGAAACTAGTAGTTTCGACTAAACATAGTTTCGATGCCTGTCACAACTATAAAGCAGTTTCGATCAAATCAGTAATTTCAAGTAAATCTGGACCAACTTTTATGCAAATAACACTGAGAAATGCTATTATAAACCTATACACAATTAAGTACTAATACGCACATGTAAACATACAATGATACCCATTTATCTACATAGGGTATCAACGTGCTTAGGCTTCCACATACTTATCACCTACACGCGTGGAAAAATACCTGCTTGCAAGGTGAGTTACATAGCCCCTATTTTACATTTTTATACATTTTGGGGTGGAACATTATTCATGCTACTCACATTGTTTATACGTGATATACATGTGGACTATATGCTTATTATTTGGATGTACATACATTTAAACACAAGACAACCAACTGTAATATTGATAGATCTATTGTGCCTGACCAGCCCACCCGGTTAGGGTGTTTATTACTGCATACTCGGATATAACCGCGTGTTATATTCAATCATATCGGATATAGTGGGTAACTATATTCAAACATACCGGACTTAGCTGTTGTGCTCTGTTCAAGCGCGTCAAACTCGGTTTGAATTGTGATTAAATAAATGATACATCCTACATACTATGTTTAACAAGATAAACAATGAGTTGCAAAACGATTTACAACTACTATTTACCGGAATTACTAAACCTATGTACTCACCAACTTTTTAGTTGACACTTGATTTAAATAATGTTTCAGGTTTGGATATGTGACTACTTGCCGAAGATTTCTCCACTTAAGGACTATGGACCTAGTTAAATAAATCAATGTTTTGAACTAGACTAGGTTATTTGAAATGTATCGTAATTGAATCTTGTTGTCTTTAAATTTAATTAATGAATTATGCAACCTTTTAGCTATCATGTGCTTTTGAACAATCATTTCATTGTCCGCCTCGATGATTCCGCCATCGGTCGGGGTGTGACACTTAACTAGTGAACAAGTCAGGCACTTGCTCACATATTCAGTCACATCCTTCTTCATGCTGGGCCACCAATATTCTTTCTTCAAGTCCTGATACATTTTGTTCGTCAAAAATATTATTTCTTCAATATTCTTTCTTCAAGTCCATACGCATGAGCTCCCAGCTTAGCTTGTTGACCTACTATTCTTTCCTGTTTCACATTCCTTTCTAACAGAGCCTCCCCTTGTACCTTTTCTATCTCAGTCATCAGATCTGGTGTTATAATCAGCTGGCATGTTTTAATCCGTATAGGTGTCGACTCTTCCTTTCGACTCAAGGCGTTAGCCACTACATTTGTCTTGCCTAGGTGATATAATATCTCACAGTCATAATCTTTTAGTAGTTCCAACCACCTTCTTTGTCTCATGATTAACTCCTTTTGCTCGAATAAATATTTCAGGCATTTATGATCAGATTAAATGGTGAACTTAACTTCGCACAAGTAGGACCTCCAAATTTTTAATGCAAAAACTACCGCCGCCAACTCTAGATCGTGAGTCGGGTAGTTAACTTCATGAACCTTTAATTTTCATGAGGCTTAGGCGATTACCTTCCCTCGTTGCATTAGTACACAACTCAGTCCTTGAGCCGAAGCATCAGAGTAAACTATCAAGTCTTCGTTTCCCTCGGGCAAGGTCAAGACTGGAGCTTGGGTTAGTCGGGTCTTTAATTCTTCAAACGTGTTGTTTTGGGTTGGACCCCATTCAAACTTTACTTCTTTACGCGTTAAATTTGTTAGTGGCGAGGCTATTCTCTAGAAATCCTGAATGAATCTTCGATGGTAACCTACCAATCCCAGAAAACTTCGTATCTCTATTGGTGTCTTCGGGAAGTTCCATTCTTTTAGTGTTATGATCTTTGAAGGGTCTACCATGATGTCGTTCGGGTTTATAACATGACCTAGGAATTGGACTTCCCTAAGCCTGAACACGCATTTGGAGAATTTTAAGTGTAACTTTTCCAGCTTCAGAACCTCCAACACTTCCCTTAGGTGACAGTGGTGATCACCTTCATTCTTTGAATAGATGAGAATGTCATCTACGAAGACTATCACTGACCGGTCCAACATTGGTCGACACACTCTATTCATTAAATCCATAAATGTTGCAGGGGCGTTGGTTAGACCGAATCACATTACGAGGAATTTGAAATGTCCATAGCGCGTGCGAAACGCGGTCTTTGATAAGTCTTCCTCTCTTACTTTCAATTGATGGTAACCCGACGTAAGATCGATCTTTGAGAACAAGCTTGTGGCTTGTAGTTAATAAAAAAGATCGTGTATCCTTGGTAGCGGGTATTTATTCTTAACATTTCTTTTGTTTAGTTCTCGGTAATCGATGCACATGCGCATGCTACCATCTTTCTTCTTTACAAATAGTACCGGAGCGCCCCATGGTGAGATGCTTGGCCTAATAAATCCTTTCTCAGTGAGTTCTTCCAGTTGAGACATTAATTCTTTCATTTCTAACGGAGCCAATCATTAGGGTGCTTTGGCAATGGGCTTGGCTCCTAGCAATAAGTAAATTTGAAATTCTATTATTGATCGGGTGGCACACCAGGTAGGTCCTCTGGGAACACTTCTGGAAAGTTACACATTATGGGTGCATCTTTGAGTTCTTTCGTTTTCATTCTATCGTCAATAACATACGCCAGATAAGCTTCGCATCCGCGCCTCATGTAACTTTCGGCCTTGATAATCTAAATGACGTTTTGCATCGTGCAATTCCAGTCACCATAAACCATAATCGGGCTGCCGTCAGTGGCTTTGTGATGTATCATCTTTCGTTTGCACACAATTTGTGCATCGTTGGCAGCTAGCCAATCCATGTCTAGTACTATTTCAAATCCTCCTAAGGTCAGAAGGAATAATCTAGAAGGAAACTTATGGCCCTCTATTTCTATCATGCAATCATCAGTCATTTGGAAAACTACTGAGTTCCTACCAACAACAGTTTCTACACTAAATGCCCTTAGAATCTTGCTGATTGTGTAATCAAGTTTGCGGCTAAATGCATTAGATATAAACTTTTACTAGCACCGGAATCAAATAAAATTGTAGCATGCTCATCATTAACTAAGAACATACCTGACACAACATCAGGGTTTCCTTTTTCTTCCTCCCCATTCAAAGCACATGCTCGGGTCCTGGCCTTGGGTTGTTCCTGCTCCTTCTCTTTTCCTGAACCAGATTGTCCGGTTTTTCCTACAATCCTTTGTCGCGTGCCCAAACAAGCCACAGTCCTGGCACTTGATGTTACCCCTACAGTCTCGGGAATAGTGCCCTGCCTTTCCATATTTGTAGTACATGGTAGAGCCAGCTAGGCATTCGCCTCGATGTTGTTTTCCACATTTCTTGCAAGTTTCATGCACCTCTATTCTTGGTTTCTTAGCCTCAGCTGCATAGCTTCCTTTCCCAGTTCCCTTAGGCGGGTTCTTCCATTTCCTCTTTGGTGCTTCTGGTGCCGGGTCCTCATTGGCTTAATCGTCAAAGACGATTCCACTCAGATTCACTACAGACTCGAAGGTCGAGGGTAGCGATGCGGGTGTAGTTTATATGTAATTAATAAAATACAGTATTCTATTAATTGTTAGAAAAGGTTTCACGAGATCATGTTTTAAAATTTATAAAATCATAAATACTCAAACTAAAAACACACACAATAGACAAGTGTACCTATCGCAGCGTAATATAGTTTAGGTAAGAACCAAGTATCGAACCAATGGACACGGTCGGGTTCCAATACTCAACGTTTGTTATCGTTTAGCCGGTTTAATTAATGAATGAGTTTTGTGTGCCTGTGGAGCAGAAAAGTAAAGGACGGTAAAGTAAATAGCATAAAAGTAAAAACGTGTGTGAAGTGTGAAGTGTGTAGCAGATATGTAAATAGAAGAATAGTAAATAACATGAAAGTAAAAAGCTCGAGAATAATCAGATCACAACGAGTATTGCTTTGGGCTTTAAATCCGCTTGGTATATGATAATGTTATGTTAACTAATCCGGTGGTATGACTAATACAAATGTGTGAACGCTATACTGCTAGAGCCTCATTCTCACTACATTTGGTTCAGGAGTTATGTTCTTAAGAATAAAATGGTAGGACTCCCAGCTATGGACATCGTTAACCTCTACTCTTTGATCCTATCGCCGAGTTGGTTTAAGACATCAAACTTAAATACCTTTATTATTATTTAAAAGAGTGACTAGACTTTGTTCACCGGGAGGCAGTGCAACAATGGGACCATGTATAAAGACGTACCGTTCCCAACGTGAGTTAACCAATTCTTGGTTTCATAACAAGTTCGTATAAAGATGTACGATGTTATTAATGTTAACCAAGCTTTGGCTTATCAAAATCAGCTTGTGTAAAGACGTA
Organism: Smallanthus sonchifolius; assembly: GCA_023525975.1. Classification (NCBI taxonomy): domain Eukaryota; kingdom Viridiplantae; phylum Streptophyta; class Magnoliopsida; order Asterales; family Asteraceae; genus Smallanthus; species Smallanthus sonchifolius. Next base: position 93,345,422 of record CM042021.1, on the reverse strand, counting down.
CTAGATTCAAGAGAAGTTTGATTAAAAAGGTTTTACGGTCTTACACTTTAAAATCAAGAACACTCACAAGTGTAAAGACAAAATCAAGTAATAATAAAAATCCATCATGAAGATTGTTTTAAGAATGAATGACTAAAGAACATAAACATACGAATAGATTAATAAGTTAAACATTAACATACACCGAACTTCAACTTCATCCAAGAAATACAAAGGGTTTAGCCTAGAATGGCCTTACGAACTAGCATAATGCTGAGTTTCGTGGGCTCCCCTATTGCGAACAAAGCGAAAGAGTCTCTCTACTCTCTACTACTACTCTAAGACTACTAAATCAGAGTAATTCTGTCTCTCTTGAGGTGTGATAAGGTGTGTGGAATGAAGAACCCAAACCATCTATTTATAGGACTCAAAATAAGCAATGCACGACCGTGCATTGGTTTGCACGGGCGTGCAAACACCTCTAGAATCAAAGGGTACAATTGACAGGGTACTACAGTCCTTGGGGAGCAAGCAAGGGCAATGCACGCTCGTGTATTGGGATGCACAGCCGTGCATCCCTACCTGCTTCCCAGTTTTGTCTTTTTGCTGATTGTGTGACTATTGTTAACCTTTGTTGACTTCTTGGAGTGTCAAAGCTCGAGAATGATCCTTCCAAAAGCTTGATTTCGTGATGGTTTTGAGTGGTTTTTGCTTTGTTCATCTTAGTACAACGTTTAACCTGCAATTATGAAATATAAACATTATAAGTATCAATTGAAAGACTTTTGTTCAATTAGTACCATAATATGGGGATTATTATGCATGCAAAACATGTATAATTTAGGGCATATCAGGTAGGTTATCTTTCACATGTATTCAGACCCTTTGAGGCAGGCCCTTAACATAATACTTGATCAATCTCTCCTCAGTCTCTACCAAATGAGGTACAAGTTAGGCTAACTCATTGTATCTGGAGGTATACAGGCGGTAAGTCATGTTGCCAGCTTTGAAGTTCAAACACTCGTTCTCTACCCTGTTAATCTCGTTCTGCGGGCATAACTTCTTGATCATCAGCACTTTCAAGTCATCCCATGTCATCCTTCTGAGAGCATTTGGTGACTTTGACCTTTGGATAGTTCTCCACCAACTCAGGGCATCGTTGGTGAAAGAGTGAGCAACAAACTTAACTGCTTGGTCAGGTCTACACTCGCTGATGCTAATCACCCCGTTCATTCTGTCGATCCATTCAAAAGTGTCAGCTGAGTCTTTCTTCCCGTCAAACTTAGGCAAGTCACTGTCCTTGAAGCGCTTGTAGTTGCATCCCTGAGTAGTCAGTCCCACATTCACCTCATCCCCGTCACTGTCATAAATTTTCTCCTTAGTCTGTTCTTCCTCCTCCAGCTTACTCTTCCATAAGGCTTCAGTTAACATGTCAGGCAGTATGTCTTTCAGAGTAAGTACAACCTCTCGGGCAATGACATCCTTAACCTCGGGTTCCAGTTGAAGAGGTCTTCATTGCCATCTCCTGGTGGAGTCACGTTAGTCTCGTTCACGCTATCCTCACAATCCACGTGCACATTTTCTTCCTCGTTATGTGCTTGGTTCATTGGTGGCCTACCACGTAGTCCCGTACGACCGCCACATAGTCCTGTTCCTCCTCTTCCGGTCATAGTTTCTAAATTCGTGATAAGTAAAAGGAAATCACCAATGCCATCCCCTCAGATCATAGTTTAGAACAGTACGAGCAAGGAAAATTGTTAATTAGAGTGACCGGTTTGTGATTAATAATTTTCTTTCTTTTTCGGTTCAAAACTCTTCATATCAGTAGTAACATTGGCATCTATGTATTTTAAGTTAAGGCATCTACTCTAAGCTACATGCATTAACCTTGTTACTTACTTATAGTGCTGGCATTGGCGTTGGCTACCCGTACTGACATCCTTGCATTGGTCCCATTATCAGCTTGGGTCCAGCCATTTATGGATGTCTGAATCTCTCAAACTATTGCTTTGATACCAACTTGTACGGCCTCAAACCCGGGAGACCTCACTTGTTGGATTTATTCATAAACATAGTCATCAAACACTGAACTTTAATTAAAACATTCAATCATAGCGAAAACATGCAAGCATTCAGTTACATAACAGCGGAAGTCTTAACATTTACAACAAAACATTGTCTTAACATAAATCAAATAACAGGATTCCAGTCTCGTGCTAGGTAGCCTTCACGCCTTTGCCCGTCCCATATTCCTGTTACTTGAAGTGCATACTAAAAGTCAGCTAACGCTAGTGAGTTCTAGTTTAAAGCAATTAGGTATACATCATTCATTTGTACGCACGCATTTATATATATGTATATAGTTTTAACATTTCCATCATTGAACATCCATCGGTCAAACACATAAGGGTGATCAGCCCGCCATTGATTGCGTAAGTCACAAAGACAGACGCTCCGTCCTACCGTCGTAGGCCGTCATTCATACCGTGTCTACCAAAGTAGTCCATCCTTCATTATCGTCCGGCAACCTTTGGTCATCCGTCATACCGTGTCTACTGTCGTAGTCCGTCCTTTCGCCCGTTTGCCCTAAGGCATCCGTTTCCGATACGAACTATATATGAAGTCTTGCTTCGATTAAGGGCCTCCGTCCTACCGTAGTAGTCTGTATTTATTCTACCTTTCTAGACTTTAACGTACCGTCTGCATATTAGTCGCATGGTCGTCCGTCTACCGTAGTAGCCGTCATCATCGTACGTCCTACCGATGTAGTCCGTATTTCCATCCATAATGTTTACATACATACATAACATGCAATATATATAAATATAAAGCAAGATTTTATTCATTTACGTTATGTCATTCATTCATTGCATTCTTTGTAAGCATTCGTTTCGTTCTTTGTTCATCATTTACTTTCATATAACACGTATGGTCATACTAGCATTTATAACATTCATTCCTTTCATGTATACACTTCATCCCCAAAAACAGTGGAAAACATTTGCACATAGCACATAGGGGCACATAGAACTCACCTGATTAGCGGGTTCCGGAAGTATAGTAGCCGGTCGATGAGCGTCTTTAAGGTCACAATCAATCTTTATAATCGGTCATACTAAATAAGATAATGGACCTAACCGACACTAGACGTTTCTATACTTAGAGTTAGGCGAACATGTTAGTTTCGCTAAGATAGTGTTAAGCAAACCTAGTAGTTTTGCTTGGATGCCTCTAAGCGGACATAGTAGTTTAGCTAGGATGCCTCTAAGCGAACTTAGTAGTTTCGCTAGGTTGCATTAAGCGAACCTATTAGCTTCGCTAGGGTTTTTGCTGAGCGAACTTATCAGTTTCGCTAGGAGGATCTAAGCGAACTTGAAAGTTTCGCCAAGGCATTGGCAAGAGAACTTGTTAGTTCCGCTAAAACGGTCAGGTTCGCTTGCATCAGCCTTCTTCCCCAACAAATCCCTAGACCTGACCCGCCGATTCTACTTGCGCAAGCTTCAAGCTTTTTACATTCAAAACGATCCATTTGCATCCATGATCCTAAATCTATTATTTGTTTTAAGTTTCATACGTAAAAACTTAACATTTTCTCGTTTTTAACCTGAAACACAAAATGCATAAAAAACTCATATCTAAGCTAGATGATTTGCCTATTGGGGTCTGGTTTCTGTTCTTGGATGTTGCTAAGATGGTGCGCAACACTCCCCGAGCTTATGGTCCGTCTCCCTTCGGTTTCTTTCTCTAGCCTTGTGTTCCTTTCTCTCTCTAGAAAACTTGCGAAAATAATGAGAATGGGGAAAGGATTGAGGCTGCTAAGGTATGAGGGTTTCCTCTTGTTCCATACTTTTGATCCCGCGTTATGAATCTCGATCTCGTTTCTTTTATTCGGTTTCTATTTATTTGGGATGTTAAAAGTTTAGTAAGAAGTTTAATGTATTTATCTTCTACAAGACCGGACATAACATATGCCATTAATATAATAAGTGGATTCATGGAAAATCCTAAACAAGGACATTGGGAAGCTTGAAAAAGAATACTTCGATATATAAAAAGAACATCATCATATGGAATTCGTTATACAAAAGTTGATAATCTAATTTTGACTGCTTATGGACATAGTGATTATAGTGGAAGCATAGATGATGGCAAAAGCACATCTGTGCATATTTTTAATCTAGGACTAGATGTCAGTCATCTCTTGGCAATCTAAGAAACAAAAGGTAATAGCTTCATCTTCATCTTCCGCTGAAACAGAATATATGAGTGCAAGCCTTGTGGGATGTCAAGCTATTTGAATGCGAGGCATTTTAACTGAGTTAAAACATTCTCAAACAAATCAAACTCCCATATATTGTGACAACAAATTTGCTATAGCTCTCACGAAAAATTTAGTATACCATGGAAAGAGCAAACATATCCGAATCATATATCATTTCATTAGAGATCTAGTAACACAGGGTGAAGTAGAAGTAGTACTATTTTGCGGAACAAATGATCAAATTGCTGATATTCTTACCAAACCATTAGGAATTGGAGATTTCAAAAGTCTGAGAGAAAAACTTGGAGCCCACGAAGTTTAGCTTACGAAAGAGTATTAAATCTAGTAATCTAGACTTAGGATATTTGGTTATTATTATTGATATTATTTAATTCAAAATGTATAAATACATGAATCATAGATCATAAATCTAGTTAGTTCTATTATCAAAAACAATTTACAATTTCATTCATTCCTTATCAAACATTATATAACAGAGAAGCTAGCTACTAAAAGTAAATAGCAAACCATATGACAAGAGAGAATAAAAAAAATATAGGAAACTAAACGAATCCATCACAAGAGCAAGCACCGGTGTCTTCGTGTGGGTGAGGTTTGGCAGTAAGGCAACAGCAAAGGAAACCAATAACAAGCAACAAAGCTGCCGAGGATGCCATTGCTTGTGCCCAATTCTCCATTGATCCGATCTCAAACAATTAACCAATTGTCCTTCTGCTTGGAATGATTTAAATATATAAACTATAAAGAGACTAAGCATCAAAGAAGCATGTTGCACAGGGTGTTGTGAGAATTTGAGCGAGTGGGTAGGCATGCAGAAATTATGATGTAAAAGCACACGGTTTCAGGCTGCTTGTGGGTTTAATTGAGATCGGATGACTTGGCTTTTTTTTGTTCACACGGTTTCTAAAAGTATAAAATTATATTTAATTATTTATAGAGTAAACTGTAATTTGCGTCCCTGTGACTTACTCAAATCTACACGTTGGGTCCCTAACTTTGAAATTTCGACCTCTGAGTCCTCTATGGTTTCTATTTTTCTTCTATTGAGTCCATGGGGCTAACGCACATCAAAGATCTTTTAGTGATGAAGGACACATTCATCATTTTGCTTTGTTTTTTTGAGGCAAATTCGTCATTTACTCTTCTTTTTCACCCAATATCACATTACGTCCCTGACATCTTAAACCCTCGATTTTGTTTTTTGGGGGCAAACATCCTCTTCAACCCAATTCCAAATTCATCCACCAATGCCGCTCTCATCCCCACCACTGCCACCATGTTCGTCCCAGGAAACGACGCTCTCTCCCACCTTTCCGCCACCGGCGCCTACGCTTTCGACCCCTTCATCATCCCTTGCCACGTCCTCCCACAACGCCTCATTCTCGATCCCTAAAGTCAACTAAAGAAAGTCAGAAACTAAAGATCAAGAATTCGAATTTCAAAATGCACAAATTTTAGCTTAAAAATACAAGATTTTGCAAATTAGGTAATACATTGAAGCAAGATTTGAAACCCATTTTAGATTAAAGATTGGAATTTAAACTTACTCTTCCAACTTCATCAACATTGATTAGAACAAATTCATTCCGGTTGTGTGAACCAGCTACAAGCCTTCCTTTGGTATCCATTGAACCTCACACAAAACACACACTCATTTCATACATAAACACTTCAAGAAATACACAAGAAGAACCCACTTCACAGGGTCAATTTCAAGAAAACTCACATCAAGAACTCGTGAAAGTTGAGAGCTTTCTCTCTCTCTCTCTACACTTGTGTGTGTGTTCTTTCTTTGTTTCCTCACTTTCTTAAAACCCCCATCAGAGATGTAAACCAAACCCACATTATAAAATAAATAAATCAAGAACTTTTTGTTTTATAAAGAGATCGCAAAATAAATCTCTGAGGGTAAAATGGACAATTAACGTGTTTTCTAACAGATCTTTGACGGACGTTAGTCTCGGGGACTCAATAGAAGAAAAATAGAAACCATATGGACTCAGAGGTCGAAATTTCAAACTTAGGGACCCAATATGTAGATTGGAGTAAACCACATGGACGCAAATTACAGTTTAATTATATTTATTCGATTAAAACGGTTAATCGAACAAAACGAATTAAAAAAAATTGTATAAGTACATGGTTAGTAAAATTAGGAACTATGAATTTATTATCAAGCAATAAACTCGACAAGCAAATAATAATGATATATATATATATATATAGAGGAAGGATCAAATAAGAAGCGAATTTCCCTAAGTAGCGTAAGAAGGAATATAAAGGTGACACATGGCATGTTAGAAAAACTAGTAGGAAGTGCAATTTTGTCCATTGCAAAGTTAGATTTTATGTTGCTCAATTCTCAAAATCCAGTACGTGGAATTTACCCATTTCCTCATCATTCCCTTCCATTCCACGCGTTTATCTTCCCCAGCCCTAGCCCGTCATCTTCTTCGCCTTACTCCTCAGATCTTGCATCCCTCATACTTTTTGCAAAGCTTTATTTCTTTCTACAATGGCCTATCACGAAGGATTCAAGAAGTATTGTTTCTCGATTTTTGTGTGGCTTTCTTTTGATTCAACTGAAGTTTGGTCGCACTTAAATTAATTGCAGCGGCTTAGTAGAGTGAATCGATAGATGGAATTATTATCAAGTACCTTGACATTTCGCCTCTACCGATGCTAAACTTCCGACTGTGGTTGCGGCGTTTCGTCAGAAAATTATGCAGGCCAATTTCTTCCTCTTCGCTTCTCCTGAGTACAATTACTCCAGGTAATTTTAATTTGTTTCTTTCATCTCTAGTTCTCATGACTTGCTCAAATCAACAGAAATTTTCATATAAAATGAAAAAATCGGGATTCTGCCTTTAAATGAGGATTTTAAACATTTTTTGTAATAAAATTGATTGCTGCAAACTGCGAATTAAAACTCTTCGTCATCAGTTTCTAACATGATTTGTTTGATTTTGTATTAGGATGCCACTTGTCTGACTTTGGTGCCTTCGGCTACATAGGAAATTTAGTATCAAAGTATTTGATGATTGATCGTTCAAATCTTGATTTCTCATTCAAATTATAAAAAAAGGAATTGTACTCGAACTTTGTGGTTTGATTGTGCTGGATTTTTGTTTGTTCTAAATGTGTTGAGTAAGGGTGAGCAAAGAAACCAAAAAAAGATCAATCACTGAAATAACCGACCCAAATTAGCTGAACCGAATGAATAACTGATAGTTCGGTTTTTGGTTTTGGTCATAACCGATACTTCGGTTCGGTTTTTGTTGCATATGTCCACAAAATCAAAATAACCGAACTGATCGCTTTACTGCACGTTATATGAGATTTGAACCATAATATCTTCATTGTGTTATGTATTAACTGCATGTGTTGTAAAATCTTGAAAATACTTGCATGTGTTATGTGTTAGAAATGTGAGCACGTAACATCTGAGAACAAAATAAACCGAAGTTTGATGTGCACACCAAGTTAATACACTCCATGTGTTAGCCACTTACATACATGTTTAGAATCAATTTAGTAAAAGGTATCATTATCATGCAAATTTCTTTCATGTATAATGCATGCCTTTCTATCTATATTAACACACTAGCTACATAAACATGAAAGACCAAACCATCGCATATATCTTGAAAAAATTCAGCATATTTAGCACAAAAATTTAGCAGTAAAAATATAGAACAGAGAATCAACACTGACAATACAGCACAGAAAATACAGCATAAAGTTTACAACACAGAAATTCAGCACAACAGTACAATACAAAAAATACAGCACAAAATATACATCACATAAATTCAGCACAACATTACAATTAGAGGTGCACAAAAAAACCGGTTTGGAAATCCAAACCGGTTCGGAACCGGAAACCGAACCGCCCACGAGACGGTTTTTTGTGAACCGGTTTCAAACCGGTAGCCGGTTTAAAACCGGTTTGGATCATTTGCGTGAGGATCGGTTTAAAACCGGTTTTTTGTGAACCGGTTTGAGGAACCGGTTTGATAAACCGGTTTAACGTTAATTTTTTGAATCTAGCCGTTGGAAAACGGCTATATAGCCGTTAGAACCAATTTTTGACCGTTTTTTCACCCATTTTAACCCACAAACACATTATAAATAGGTTGTGGGTGTTTTGGTTAAATCACACTTCTCAAACGCTCAAAAAACGCTCAAAAAACGCTCAAGAAACGCTCAAAAAACGGTCAAAAAACGCTCAAAAAACGTTATGGCAACTTCTTCAAGTTTTGGTGTTTCCTCTTCCGAAGTTAGCGTTGTGAGAATCATACCAACAACGAGGAACCCCGCAATTTGGTCAAACTACGATCTATGTGAGATGTCTAACGGGTTGGAACGGGCTCGTTGCAAAAAATGTGGTGGGTTTTTTAAAAAGGATTCAAATTCTACTTTAAAAACTCATATGGAAAAATCTTGCCCGAGTTTGAAGAAAATTCCGGATGAGGGTCAAGCATCTATGACAAGCGAGGGTGGAATTTGGAACTTCGATCCAAATATTGTTCGAGATAGAATGGGAAAATTAGTTATTCAAAGATGTTTGCCGTTCAACCACTTCGACAATCCGCTCACGACGAGGATGATTCAAGAAGCCCTTCAACCACGTTATCATCAAGTAAGTCGTAATACTCTTAGACGTGATTGTCTAAAAATGTGGAAAAAAGCAAAAAAAGAATTAATTTTAGGTTTTGAAAAATTGGAAACCGGTGTGAACTTAACCACCGACGTTTGGTCGGCTCCACATGGTATTCCCGACTCATATATTTGCGTTACCGCTCATTGGGTTGATCCCAATACGTGGCAAATGATGAAACATACAATCGCGTTTGATATGTTTGAATATCCTCACACGGGTCAAAATTTATTTCACATTTTAGATGATGTGATAACCGATTTTAAATTACAAAATAAATTATTTTCAATATCTTTTGATAATGCCTCAAATAATACAAATGCGGTTCAAAAATTAATATTAAAATATAATCCGATTTGCAACGGCGCTTTTTTCTATAGTCGATGTATTGCACACATCATCAACTTAGCCGTGCAAGACGGGCTTGCGGTTGAACCCGTTATTGAATTAAGTAATGCATTTTGAGTCATGCTTAAAGACGTTTTTAGTAGTAGTAAAAAAAGATACCATGAATATATTAGATTATGTAACGATACGGGTTTGATTTGCTTAGGTCCCAATTGGGACCTCCCAACAAGATGGAATTCAACTTATAAAATGTTTCATAGTGCTATACGACAAAAAGATACTTTATCAATTTTTCATGATATGCTTTCCTCAAAACCGCGTCGTAAAATTCAAAGTTTTCCGTCTACGAGTTGGGACATTCTTGAAAATATAACCGAATTGCTCGAAGTTTTCAAACCGCCACTACTTTTTTATCCAGGGTTTATTACCCCACAAGTCCCTTGGTTCTTAAACAAATATTTCTAATATGTAACAAATTAGCCGAACTTGAAAATAAAAATACTTTTTTTACGAGAATGATAAACCGATGAAAGAAAAATTTGTTAAATATTTTAAAGAAATGCCTCCGGTTATAACTTGTGCCGCCGCATTAAACCCTACAATTAATGTTTACGGTGTTGAAACCTTGATTGATAAAATAACTTACGATTTGGATTTGAATGCCGAAGATATTCATTTTTCAACCGTAACAAAAACTTATTTTAACAAATGTTTGCAAGATTTGTTTGATATTTATTTACATAAATATGGTACAACACAAACCCCACATGATACGATGGGCGCGGGCGCATCAAGTAGCAGCTCGAGGAATGTGAACTTAAATTTGTATAACGAAATGAGAAATGAATTTACTAAACGGGCTAGAGGGTCCATCCCGAGTAGCGAACTCGGAAGGTATACGGGAACAAACTTTTTATCATTTATGAGTCCGGATGTTTTTGAGGACTTTGATATTTTGGCTTGGTGGAAAGGAAACGAATCTACTTTTCCAGTCCTTTCCGCCATGGCCCGTGATTTACTAACCGTCCAAGCTTCCACGGTAGCTTCGGAATCCGTTTTTCTCTTAGTGGCAGGGTTTTATCTATTCGAAGAACTAGACTCACTCCCGCGGCAATTGAAATGTGCATTTGCTTGAAAGACCATTTGGATGCGGTAGATAGGAGACAAGATAGGGCTTCGCTTGAAGACGAAATTGAAGTTGAAGAACTCATACACGAATCTGAGGTTAACCAAGGATTGGCGAGCCCACTTACAAATGAAGAACTCGCCGAAGATGATAGACTACGAGGATCCACTAGTAACTCCGAGAATGACGGCTAATATTAAACAAAAAAACTCCAAAAAATAAAAATATTTTTTTTTTCTCGTATTGTAATGTTTAATTTTGTAATGTTTTGTGATTTCTGAACCCCTTCAATATGAATAAGCGTTGAACTTTATGTTTTTATTTTTATCGTATTGTAATGTTTTGTAATATTTTATAATTAAATAAAAAAAAAACCGGTTTAAACCGGTTTACCAACCCGAACCGGTCCAGAACCGAACTGAACCGGTTCAACAGGTTCGATGTTTTATACTTACAAAACCGGTTTAACCCGAACCGGTTTTGGTCAAAACCGGTTTACTGTTCGCGTTGACCAAACCGGTTCGGGCCGGTTCGAAACCGGTTCGGTTCAAAAACCGGCTTTTGTGCACCTCTAATTACAATACAGAAAATACAGCACAGTTTTCGTTGTTTTTTCAAATCGTTATTTTTTATATAGCAATACTATACTCAAATTAAAGATAAATAAATGCTTGATTTTATGGTGTATTTTTTTTTAAATAATGTCGTATAAAAAAGATATGAGCGTTTAAAAAATCAGGGAGAAATTGAAAAAAAGTCAACAAAAGTGGCTATTCCAAATATATCCCTCCAACCCTTTTTATTCCCCCACTTAAATCTCAACCATTGATTAGAAATATGAATGACTAAGATTTCTTCTTAGCCTACTTAGGCAAAACCCCCTTTTTAAGGGATCCTCCTCCCCCTCTCTCTATATATATATATATACACCACTTGGTGCCGTTAAGCTCCTAGGATGGTATATGGCTTATATTATCAATATACAAAATATACCATTTATTTAAAACATTTTTAAGAAGTATGAACCAATAGGATATTTTACGTAGATAGTTTAGGATGATAAAATGGGGTTAGTAAAGGTCAGGCCATAAAAGCCTTTTGCGCCTATTTCTGGCATTTGCAGCTACGTGGTCCCCAAGAATTCAACCACCACCTTATTATTCTAGACTGTCCACAACCTGATCATAATCTATTCTTAAAAATTTTTGATAAAAATAAATATTTTTTTAAGAGCTTGTTCAGACCATGGTGGTATTCCAACAGTTAAAAATTTAGCCTCTAATGGAGGCGATCATAAGCAGATAAAAATGATAAAATGATAAGAATGATAAGTAAAGAAATATACCATACTATTGCTGCAAAATATAAACTTCAAACTTCAGACTTTTATTATAGAGAGAGTATTTTACAAGAGATTTTCAGAGGTGTGCTTTGAGGTGTGTCTAACTAAAGAGAAGGAATCCCTTTATATAGAATGTATAATACATGCATTAGTCTCAATGTGGGACCAGTAAGACACGTTTGTCAAAAAGCAAACAGAAACCAACAATTATTATTGCTTTCTTTTTCAAAAAGTAAATAGTGACTAGCAATTATTTTGATAGAATGCAAAATTATGTCTACCACGCCCACTATTATTGGGGCCTTCTGGTCATGCTTTTGTGGCGCCTATTGTGGGGTTTTGTTTTTGAATTTTTCAGACGGATCTTCTGGGTTTTTGAATTCTTGCATATATTCTTCAAGAACATTGTTGATGTATTATTCATCTAAAGGGTCATCAGTATTATCTTGCCCTTCTTGAATTTTTTTTCTATTTCTTCTTCTTCTTCTTCTTTGGTCTATGATGAGATCAACATTGTAGATGGAGATCCTTCCTTTTTAAAAATTTTAAGGAGATCCTTCTTCATTTCGGCTAAATAATAATCCATGATTTCTTTGTTACTGATTTGATCAGTACCCTTGATTGTTTGGATTTTTCTAACAATATGTCTGAATGGGCTAGCGGCCTCTTTCTGTGGTTGGCTATGAGCCTGTTCTTCATAGCATTTAATGGTCTGTTTAATTTTTTCTATGGTATCATGGCTTTCTATGATACCATTAGTGACCATTGTCATTTTTTTCCAAAATTTTGTAAAAAAGGTTATATGAAGGCAAAGAATATTCTGGTTGGAATAACCAACTTCTGGAGACCATTTCCAGATCCATGGAATACTAAATTGGACAAAGAATTGACATGAAGGCATTTCTTTAATGAAATTTTCATTTTGTTGAGCTTCTATTAAAGCTGGAGATACTTCTACCCTTTGGGTATACGAATTTCTATATAAATCTGGGAGGATATTTACTGATGGACCAAAAGATTGCCACCAATTGTAAAACCAGACTGGAATTTCCTGTCCGTAGATATGAGAGCAAATTTTTATGAACCACGAATGTTTCTGCTTCGGATTCTCATATAAGAATGCTTTATAAAATGCATTCATATAATCCCAATAATTATATTTAATTGGAACTTTTGTTTATGGGTGTATAACCTCTCTTTATTTTAAGGGAGAAGTTCCCCAAGTTTCTGTAGATATGATCTGTTTGATGACAATTTTACTGAAACTGAAAACATTGGAGTTTCCTCCATGATAATGTTCAATTTCGTAATTTTCCTCTTTTAGAATATATTCATAATATTGTCTGGGCTTATAAGCCTCTGTAGGATAGAATCTTGTATCCATATATCTGTGTATTAATAACCATGGGTTATTTTTCCATTTTAGGTCCTTATTTTCTAAAAGGAGTATAACCTCTTTATGTGGACTTTGAGCCCAATTTTTTATATCAACTTCTGTTTCATCAGAAACGGCTTTAGCATATGATGCTTCTGTATCTTTTGACTTTTCTTGAGAGGTTTTGTAGGCCAAAAACTCATTATAAAGAGTTTCATCAGATACTGATGTAGATCCTGATGTGGATCCTACAGATGAAATGTTCTCTGCAATAAGCTTCTTGTTGTCAAATTGGGATATAATCCTTTGGTTCTGACTTCCTCTTCCTCTATGAGAGGAAGATCTTCCCCTGCCTCTTCCTTGATCCCAAGGAAGCATTTCTGAAATATTTATGCACATGAAATAATTATTTCTTTTTTACGTAATAAACATATCTTTTTCTTTAGATTAGAAATCTAAAAGTTTTTCCCGAAATATAATATGCTTTTGTAATTGGATCCAAGAAAGGATTTTCTTGGATTTCTTCCTTGATGATTTCATGTATCCTTATAGCAAGAATAAGTATTTCTTGTTCCTCTTGAATCTCGAGGAGAGCCTTATTTATAGGACCTTTTAAATGAGCCATTAATTTAAATATTCTCTTGTAAGAAAATCAGGAAGACTCTTATCACTACCTTTTTTATAAAAGAATGTTAAAATCAAATGGAGCTAAATGTGACTGCCATCTGGCAAACATTTGTTTAGAAACATCATGTTTGAAGTCTTTAGAAAACATGAATTTTGCTGCTTGGTAATCGGTTTTAATACTAAACTTTTGATTATATAAATCGTCTTGGAATTTTAAAACACATTTTACTATTGCAAGAATCTCTTTTGCTATAGTAGCATAATTCTTTTGGATATTATTCCATTTTCCTGAATGGAATCTGACCAAATATTCTTGGTTATTTATAGGAGAAATTTGTTTGAGAATTCCTCCGTAGCCTATATCAGAGGCATCTGTTTCTACCACTTTTTCCCATTCTGGGTTGGCAATCATTAAGCAAGGAAGGTTTTAACCTTTTGCTTAATCTTTTGGACTGTTTTTGTATGATTTTCAGACCATGGTTGGGGGTTATTTTTTAATCTGTCATATAAGATAGATGTATCTTCTGCCAAATTTTTATAATAAAGGAGAATATAATTGAGGCTTTCCAAAAATCTTTGTAGTTGTATTTTATCCAGAATTTCATTTAGGAATTTTGATCCAAATTCAATGCTTCTATTGATTGGAATTATATTTCCGGTTTCAATATTATGGCCTAAAAATCTAATATTTGTTTGGAAAAGCATCATATTTGGTCTAGAGATAACTAAACCATTTTTTATGATAATATTCTTAAATATATCAAGGTGCTTAAAATGGGATTAAATATCTTTTGAAAATACAAGGATATAATCAATATAGACTATTATAAATTCACTATAAGGAATAAAAATATTATTCATAATATTTTAAAATTCTGATGGGGCATTTTTTAATCCAAATTGCATAACATTCCATTAATAATGTCTAGAAGGTACTACAAAAGCCGTTTTGTACCTATATTTTTCATCAATTTGAATTTGTCAATATCCATATTTTAAATCAAATTTTGAAAATATAATTGCATTATGTAATTTATCTAGTAAGTCTTTTTTATTAGGTATAGCATACCTAATCTATTTTAGGACTTTATTGAGAGGTTTATAGTTTATAACTAGTCTTGGAATAGCTCTTTCTTGTTCTGAATGTTTATTAACATAAAAAGCGGTACATGACCATGGAGATTTTGAATTTTTAATAAGATTTCTATCTAAAAGAGATTTAATCTCTTTTTTACATAACTCCATATATTAAGCATTCATCTGGCATGGTCTTGCCTTAGTTGAGATTTGTTTTTCTTTAAAATCACTCTCATAAGGAAGAGAAATAATATGCTTCTTCCTATCTCAAAAAGCATTAGGATGATCATTACATATTTGTAAAGTAAATTGGTTTTCAACCATTTTTATTTTTTCTTGTAGTTTTGGATTATTTATCCTATCCTGGATTTTTAAAGAAAATATTTCTTTTTGTAGGAAATCAATTTGATTTATTTTTGTTTGTAAAAGTGATTCTTTTATATTATTTAAAGTTCTGGAAAAAAGATTTGTAATAAATGAAAAATAAATTTCTTGTCCTTGAAAATTTCTAGTTATTCCCTTTGTATCAATATTTTTTAAAGAAAATATTTTGTTTAAAAATGAAGTTCCAAGTATTACTTGGCTAGTAAGGTTTTTAACTAGTAGAAAACTAGTTGGAATACAAACCTTATTTTGGCAAACATATGCTTGTGGTAACTTATATTCTATTTTTAGTTTCTCATCGTTAGTAGAGCTTAATGAATGAGAAGTTTTATGAAAATATTTTGTAGGAATTAATCCTTCCTGAATACAATTTAAATCATCACCACTGTCTACTAGTGTCGTAATTTCTATGAAGAAATTTTCTTCTATTAAAAGTTTTATTCTAATATGCCATTTTTGAGTGGTTATAATATCTATAATACTTTCTATTAAAAATCACTTGATTTTCCTTCTGACTGAGAAATATTTACAGCCTTATTTCTTTCAAGATTTATAATTCTTTCTTCTAGATTTCTATTATTTTTTTGAAGTACTTTTACTTCTATTTTTAAATTATCAATTTCTGTCTTTAGATCTTGTATACCAACTGGTTTTGAAATTTGATTTCTCTCACCTAGTTGTTTTTTTAATTCAGCTAGAGAAAAATGTTTTAAATTATTTTGAGGATTTGAAGAAGATGCTCCTTCCGACTCCTTTTGTGTTTTTAGATATTCAGAAATTAATTTTTCTCTAATTTGTGGGTCATCAACTACTTTTAATAAATCTAATATTTCATTGTTTAAAACATTTATTTTCATGTTTTGAAATTGAGAAATAATCTAATAAATATTTTCTTCTTCTATGTCAGAAGAGTTTTTACAACAATTTTTTCTACAATTCATAGAACAGTGGTTGTTCTCTTCCTCTGTAGAGATGGAATTTTTATTTTCTAAAATATTTAGATCTTCATCTTCTGAAAAAGATTGCTCGGATTCTAACTCTTCTGAGTCTAATAATATATTAGAGATTTTATCTCTTAATTCTCTATCTTCAAGCTTATTAAGCTTCTTTCTAACCCAATAAGTTTTTGCTTTGTGACCTAATTTGCCACATTTTATTATCTTTATATTTTCTTTTTCTATCGAATTTTCTTTCCTCTCTTTTTATCTTTCTTTTATAATGTTTCCTAGGAGAAGAACTTTTTAATTTCTTAGTTCTAGATATATTTTCTAGCTTATTTTCTATACCAAATTGATCACAAAATTCACCTAATTGTCTCTTTTCATTAAGAGAGTGTTTCTTAATTTTTTGGTTTAATTTTATTTCATTGCATAGGCTTAAGCCTTCTTGTACACATGTACCTATAAGTTTCTCACATGTATAAGCGTCATAATTTATGACCCCATCTTTTCTTATTTTATTTTTTACTCTTTCAGCGAGTAAGTGAGGAAGACCATTTATAAACTTAGACTTTCAATGAGAACTATTTGTCTCAGGGAGTTCCATAACCCTGCATAGAAAAATATCTTTATACCATCTAAAAGATGTAAGAGTCCTACATCTAAGAGTTTGCAATAAAGTTTTGATATTTTCGGAATCTTCATACCATCTGCCTGTAAAATGTTCTATAATATTGATGATTAAGGCGTAAACAACATTACTTTCTGTATTACATTCTTCTTGTTTTATACTATTAAGAATTTTATCCTTATCAGGCTGAGATAAATAATTATCCCACCAGCCTTTTAGCTGTCCTGTAAAACCTGAAACAATCATGTTTGCTACAGTCTTGATGGAATTACCATTATTTTGGCATATGGTGTCATACATAAGCATTCTATGAACTGTATTATAAATCTGTCCTTCAGTTTGACCATCTATGTTCCATTCATAAATCATTTTACCACTATATGAGTTATTAACTATATATTCTTGTTCTTCTATTAGAACATCTTGTGGGGTTGGCCTAGGATAGTAATATTTCCTTTGTGTTGGCTTATCTGCCCACTTAGATAGTTTTAAAATCTCATTATTAATTTTCTCTTGATAATTATCTTCTGAAAAATCAATTAATGTGTTAATGTTTAGATTTTTTAAAGCATTAATTGTATCATTTAAAGTTTTTACTAGATTATTTTTAGACTTTATATTAAAATCTTTAAGCTTAGAAGGTAATTGTATGCTGGGGGTAGCAATAATCCCTTTTGCCCCTCTATTTATAGAGAAAATGTTTTTTCTTGAAAATAGGATAATATTTTAACCATTTTAGTTGATAAATCTTGTAATGGTTCTCCAATAATTATTAAATATAAATTTGCATAGTTTTGTTGTTTTATTAAATCATTTATGTGTGATATGGTTACTGGTAAAGTATCTCCTTTCAGTAATTTTTGAAAGGTCTGATAATATCTAATCTCATTCTCCTTTTCAATTTTAAAGGATTGTGTAGAAGGAAAAAATTTTGAAATTATTTCTCCCTTAACATTAAATTTTCTTTCAACTACTGAAATAATACTTTCAGTGTAATTTTCTATAAACCAAGGTATAAAAGGTATAACTTCATTTTTTTTAGTTAATTTTTTATAATATTCATTTTTAAAGAATATTGTGCCTGGTTCTTGAAAATGTTTGAAGAACCGGTTTCTAAATAATTCTCATTTGGGTAATTGGAACTCTTTACTAATTTCTTGTCTTACCGGAGACCCCGGAGTAAAATCTAGTTTTTCTTTAAAATCCATAAATCACAAAAAATCTATTTCTGATTCGGTCATTTTCAGATCTACTTGAATACATGTGACTATATTGTAAGAGTTTATTTTTAATTTATTCATATTTGCTAGTTTTTCTATTCTAGCAGGAAATTCTTCGCTTATTCAAGAGGTAGAGAGGGACTTCTGACGGTGTATTCTACCGGAGATATGTGGTAGTGAGATGACACTGACCTAGACAAAGAAGACTCATTTCTTAATTTTTCAAATTGTATTTGTCACACCCCCAAAATCCACTAACGGAGTTTTACCGTTAGGAGCGTGACATACCAGGATCTCAGTCATTAGTTACTTTGAACGACTCTATATGAGTTTAAGAAAACCACTAGTATTGCTCATAGTCACGATGCAACACTAGTAATGAAAACACTGATTTAATGTAAGACTGCCGAAGCGAAAAGTTAAATGAAAAGCATGCGCCAAAACAGTCGCGCCAAAAATAAATAATCCAACAATAAATAAAATAAATAGTTCTTGAGTTTGAAAATGATGGACTTCGAATGCATGCATGCCTTAGCTTGTGCTTGTACCTTAATGACCTGAGAAAACATGCTAAAACGTGTCAACACTAGGTTGGTGAGTTCACAGGTTTCAATGTTAGTAAAGAATACTAGATAAAACCATTTTCAATTTATATCAAAGGTAGCTAACCTAGTTACATCTTACTAAAGCGTTTCGACACCGAAGCTGACTGTTTATGTTTGAACTGCCTCCTACCATGACTATCATGATCAATGGTAAATGTTTAGGTCAATATTACACCCGTTAGACTACCTTTTGTGTTAGCGCGACTAACGCGGGTGGGGCTTGTCAATGCCCAGTAGTACTAATCAAGATTACCTCGCTATCTCATATATTAAACGGTTCGATATGTAAGGACTTGCATGATATGTTTGCGCTTAGTACAACAAGTGATATAAATGAAATGTAAGATCTAAATGTTTGTACCCATGTTTTCTCCCCCAAGTTTAAACCATAAGAAAAAGGGGCCGTGAAACTCACCTTAGAGTGCGTGCGAAAGAAAGCGAACTTAGAATGCTTGACGACTAACTGCCACCTATAAACACCGGTTTATAAGTGTGTGTTTGTGCAAGGCGATAGGAACCCTAAGAATCCAAACAATCTCATTGTTTTAAGGGTTTAGAAAATATTTATTAGTTTAACTATGTTTGACCAAGTTTGACTAAGTTTGAACAAGTTTGACTAAGTTTGACTCGACGACCCGTTGGTGACCCGTTTAGTGATTAAATGTTTGACTTGCATAACAACACGCTTAGCACACAAATAATTCACGTTTCATGCTACCTAAGTCATAACTAATTTAGCATGGCAAACTACGTCAACAATACACTTTACATTAATTTATTATTTTTTTTTGAAAATATATAAACTCATGTTTGTTTTCAAATGAATCACATTATCTATAACACGTTCGTATCATCATCCCATGTCTATCTACACATGCTAATACATAATAGATTACCGTAACACACATCATTATGTTTAGACATCAAGTTCCAAATCACAAAGTTTCCACTTTTAGTAACCTATGATCTATTTAAGCTATTTGCATTCAACAACACGTTAACAATAATTAGTACAACTATACTAACATACTAGAGTCAATTTATAACATCATACACACCTAGAAACCTTCACATTCAAAAATCACTTTTTAACAAAGTTTCCTCTTTTAGTAAGTCGTCCATTGCACGCTTTGTTTACACCATTAACACGTTTAATCAATCCTAAATCTTTCAACTAATATAATTACAACTATATTAATCATAATTCACGTCTAGCATGCGATTCCTATACGTCACATAATCAACAAAATTCAATTTACATATCGTATAACAACTAGGGTTTCATATACGTTCATAAAATCATCAATACGATACAACAATATCAAACAATTAACTAATTCATTATCATATTTCGAAATCATTAAGTTTGGAAATCTAGGGTTTCGATCTCAAAAATAATAATGAAATAACGACGGAATTTAATAAAACGACTTACGTAGGAACGTTAGGGATGCCTAGACTAGCACGTATTCACTTCCGGTTTCACGATTGGAGCTCGATCGAAGGTGTTTGGGTTGATTCTAGGTCTCGGCCGAATGGGGGTGAGGGGTGGGAGATCGCGACGGCAATAGGAGTGGGGTTAGGGTTATAATTTTTTTTTAAAGTTCCTTATATCCATGCACTAATGGGTTTTAAGTTGGGCTACGAGCTTTCTAAAGGTCCATAAACTCTAATTAATTAAATAACACTTACTTAATAATTAAAACTTTTGATTTTTATTTTTTTTATAAAACTCTAATATTTATAAAAATACTACATACGATTAACACACGATAAACACGTACGAGAACAATAATATTCACATAATTCACATAATTTATATTAAATATAAATTATTAAATATTCGTAATATTTATTTTGATTAATCACCAACGTTCCGGGTTAGACTCAAGTGTGATCCGGTAATTCTACGGATAGCCGTTGTGTGTGAAATAACTGACACATTTAATTAACCTAATTAAATGCAATGCACGTGTGACTAACTGAGATAACTGAGTTTGCAATGAATAATGTTTGAACTAACGAGGTTTGTGTTAATGGAGTTAACCTGGAATTGCCGGATGTCACATCATCCCCTTGTTGAAAGAATTTTCGTCCCGAAAATTAAACGAAGTCGGTAACGTCTGAAACAAAAAGTTTGGGTTTGTCACATCATCCCCTTGTTGAAATAAATTTCGTTTCGAAATTTAGTTAGTACCTTTTGTGTTTGCCGTTGACTGTTTGAAAAGGTGAGGATACTATTTCATCATTTGATCCTCGCGTTCCCACGTGAACTCCGGTCCACGCTTCGAGTTCTAGCGAACTCTGACAATAGGTATCTTACTGCTCTTGAGAGTTTTGACCTCTCGGTCCATGATTTCGACTGGTTCCTCAATAAAACGTAGCTGTTAATCAATTTCCAACTCCTCGAGTGGAACTACAAGTGTCTCATCTGATAGACATTTCTTTAGGTTTGAGACGTGAAAGACATTGTGTACTCCATTGAGTGTATCTAGTAGGTTCAGTTGGTATGCTACTGGACCGATCCTTTTCACTATCTCGAATGGTCCAACGTAACGCGAGTTTAACTTGCCTCGTTTTCCAAAACGAATCACACCTTTCCACGGTGAGACCTTTAATAATACTTTGTCGCCCACTTGGAATTCTAGCGGTTTTCTGCGCTTGTCTGCATAACTCTTTTGATGGTCACGAGCTGCCGCCATACGGTTTCGGATTTGCACGATTTTCTTTGAGGTTTCATGCACAAGTTCAGGACCCGTAAGTTGACTATCTCCAACTTCAACCCAACAAAGTGGTGATCGACACTTTCTCCCGTACAAGGCTTCGAACGGTGCTGCTTTGATGCTAGTATGATAGCTGTTATTGTAAGAGAATTCCACTAAAGGCAAGTGAGTCTCCCAACTGTTACTAAAATCAATCACACAAGCCCTTAACATATCTTCTAGGGTTTGAATGGTATGCTCACTCTGGCCATCTGTTTGAGGATGGTACGCTGTGCTCTTATCCAGGCGCGTGCCTAGAGCTTTCTGTAACGATTGCTAGAAATGTGAGGTGAATCGGGCGTCTCTATCGGAAATGATGGAGATTGGCACTCCATGACGGGATACTACTTCTTTAAGATAGAGGCGAGTTAACTTTTCCATTTTGTCTGTCTCTTTGTTAGCAAGAAAATGTGCATATTTGGTTAGGCGATCCACTATCACCCATATTGTGTCACATCCAGTAGTGGTTCGGGGTAATTTGGTTATGAAATGCATAGAAATCTGTTCCCATTTCCACATCGGGATTTCCGGTTGTTGAAGTAATCCGGATGGCTTTTGGTACTCCACCTTGACTTTTGAACAAGTCAGACACTTGCTCACGTAGGTGGCTATGCAGCTTTCATGTTCGGCCACCAATACAAAACCTTGAGATCGTGATACATCTTGTCGGATCTCAGATGGATAGAGTATCGGGATTTGTGAGCTTCATACATGACTAGATCTCTTAGGTTTCCATATACTGGTATCCATATTCGTTCCGCTAAGTAGCGAATACCATCTTCTTTAACCTCAAGTTGTTTCTCCATACCACGAGTGGATTCCAATGATAAGTTCTCCTCTTTTAAGGCTTCGAGTTGGGCATTGCGGATTTATTCGGGTAGTCCTGTATGAATAGTGAGTTGTAATGCTCTAACTCGTCGGGGTTTGGTTTCTTTTCTGCTTAGGGCATTGGCTACCACATTAGCTTTGCCCCGATGGTACTTGATTGCACAATCATAATCATTTAATAACTCGATCCAACGACGGTGACGCATGTTCAACTCTTTCTGCTCCAAAATATGCTGAAGACTCTTGTGATCGGTGTAGATGGTGCACTTGGTACCGTACAAGTAATGTCTCCATATCTTGAGTGCAAACCCCACGGCTCCTAACTCCAAATCGTGAGTTGTGTAATTCTTTTCATGGATTTTTAACTGTCGAGAAGCGTATGCGATAACCTTGTCACGTTGCATCAATACACAACCGATGGAGGTATCGCAATACACCACGAAGTCATCCGTTCCCTCTGGTAGAGATAAGACGGGTGCGCTACATAGTTTCTGCTTCAGTAGCTGGAATGCTGATTCTTGAGTCTCGCTCCAATTATAGGGTTTATCTTTTTGGGTTAAGGCGGTGAGAGGTTGGGCAATCTTTGAGAATCCCTCGATAAAACGACGGTAGTATCCGGCCAATCCTAGGAATTGCCGAACTCCGGTCGGAGTTGATGGTGCTGCCCAATTCTTGATAGCTTCCACTTTGGCTGGATCGACATGTATTCCTTTCTCATTGATCACATGTCCTAGAAATTGAACCTCGCGAATCTAAAAATCGCATTTGGAAAACTTAGCGTACAGCTGCTCCTGTTTCAGTAGCTCAAGGATCAAACGCAGATGCTCCTCATGCTCTTCCTGACTCTTAGAGTATATGAGGATATCGTCAATAAAAACAATGACGAACTGGTCCAGGTAAGGTTTACACACACGGTTCATGAGGTCCATGAACACCGTGGGTGCGTTGGTTAATCCAAATGGCATGACCAAAAACTCGAAATGGTCGTACCGGGTTCTGAATGCAGTCTTGGATACATCTTCATCTCGCAATCTTAGCTGATGATAACCAGATCTTAAATCGATTTTTAAGTAGAAACTTGACCCTTGAAGTTGGTCGAAAAGGTCGTCAATGCGAGGTAGTGGGTAGCAGTTCTTGACTTTTACTTTGTTCAACTCTCGGTAATCAATGCACATGCGGAAAGTCCCATCTTTCTTCTGACAAATAGGACTGGGGCTCCCCAAGGCGATGGGCTAGGTCGGATAAAGCCTTTATCTAATAACTCTTGCAGTTGTGTGGATAGCTCTTGCAACTCGCTTGGTGCAAGTCTATATGGCACTCGAGCAATAGGCGCTACTCCGGGTGTTAGGTCAATCTGAAATTCGACCTGACGATGAGGTGGAAGACCAGGTAGGTCTTCAGGGAATACTTCTGGGAATTCATGAACGATAGGGATATCTTCTAACTTTTTCTCCTCGGTGGACTTGTCAGCAAAAAGGGCTAGAATTGCGGTATGACCCTTACGCAAACACTTCTGCGCGTTCATGAAAGGTATGATGCCCATCACTGCACCACTTCTTTCGCGCTGTACGGATAGGGTCTCTCCACTAGGAAGGGGTATACGAACGATCTTCTCACTACAGATGATCTCAACTTGGTTTTTAGACAACCAATCCATGCCCACAATTATGTCAAAACTGTCGAGTGTAACTGGCATGAGATCGATGTCGAGTTTGTGACCAGATAGTTCTAATTTACATCCCTTGAGAATGTGGGTTGCCTCGATTACTTTACCGTCTGCTATTTCTACGGTATAATGGTGTTCTAATAAAGTTGGGTTTATTTCTAACTGACTATTAAGTTCTCTAGATATAAAACTTCTGTCGGCGCCATTATCAAAAAGTACAGAAGCAAAATGATCGTTTAAGAGAAACATACCATTAACCACGTTCCGATCATTCCGAGCTTCTCCCGATCCAATCACAAATGCTCTGCCCTTTGCACCATTTCCGTTGTTATTACCATTTCCACCCTGGTGGTTATTACCATTTCCATTACCGCCCTGATGTTTGTTGCCATTTCCATTCCCGTTTCCGTTTCTCCTCAACTGCGGGCAATTTTTCTTGAAATGCCCTTCTTTACCACACTCAAAACAGACTTTGGGTGCGTCTCCTTGTGGTGTCTATTTGTTCTGCAGATCTACTCTACAGTCTTTGGCCAAATGACCCATCTTTCCACACCGGTGGAAACGGTACCGGTCACACGCTCCATGATGGTGGAAGTTACATTTGTTGCACTTCGGGTAGTTGCCAATATATGAACCCTGATTCTATTGAGAAGAGGTAGACTGATTGTTGTTCTTTGACGGTTCAAGCTTATGGTGTTGCTGTTGCTGAGAAGGTGGGTTTGACTGGAAGGTTTTGGGAAATGAACTGTCAAACTTCCGCTTGTTGTCAGTTGTCTTTGATAACGCACCTCTAGGGGGTAGGGTGCCCTGAGCGACTGCCTGATCGGTTAGCCTGTGAGCCAACCTGATTGCTTGATGGATTGTAGTAGGATTAGAAGATGTCACCATGCTCTGAATTTGCGGAACCAAACCATCAATGAATTTCTCGATCCTCTTATATGGAGGTGTTACCATTTGCGGACACAAGTTCGCCAGTTCATGCGAACGAGTAGTGTAGGCTTCAATTTCAGATCCCTCCATCTTGGGTTCCAGAACTCGCCCTCAAGTTTCTGCACTTCATCGCGGGGAAAATACTCCTCCCGCAGCATAGTCTTAAATTCGTCCCATGGCAATGCGTTTGCCATCTCAAGAGTTAGCATTTGCACTTGGGTGTTCCACCAAGTAAGGGCCGGACCCTCAAGTGTGCCAGATGCATACTTCACCTGATTATTCGGTGGGCAATTACACATCGCGAATGCGGATTCAGATTTCTCCATCCAACAGAGTAAGCCAACAGCCCCTTCGGCTCCACTAAATGAATGAGGCTTGCAATCCATGTACGCCTTGAAAGTGAAAACCTGTTGGTGGTTGTGTTGACCTGAATTGTAAACAAGAATGTGCTTAGGGATACCATATTCGAATTTTTGTTTAGGATGAATGATGACTCACTAGAGTCGATAATATTTTGCTTTACCTCCAGCATTAACAACGGTTTGACTAGCTGCTACCGCTTCAGCCACACGCTCATTTATGAGTGCCGTGAGCTCAGCTGCAGTCATGTTGACATTTCCGCGACCGCCACATCCTCCGGCGCGTCCACCACGTCTATTTCCTCGTCCAGACATTATCTTTACATTCACAACATACAAAAATGAGAAAAATACATCGCATTTTATCATCATACAAGTAGTAGTAAACAAAAGAAAATTTAAACCACAACATCTAACATTTCAATAATAATAATCCTTGATAAAATAAATTGTAAGGGCTACAAAGTAAATTCAATCAAGCATCAAAATCCAGAAACATCTGTTGGATGGGAACAACCCTGCCCATCTAGGTTTAGAGAAAGACGTAAATAAGTAATGAAGATAAGATATCAAATGCCGCTGCTAGATGATGTAACATCAGATGCTGCATCCTCGTCCTCGGCCTGATCTCCTGCGGGTGCATCATCTGGTGCAACTCCTACTGCTTCAGCAGCTGCAAGTCGAGCCTCCACTTGCTCAATCCTGGTGTGGAGTATATCTAGGTTCCACTCTACAGTGTTCAGCCGATCTTCCATATCTACACATCCATTTGCCAAATTCTCATGGACTTTATCAGTGACTGCTAAATCTGAAGTCAGTTTGTCAATTTTCTGATTCATCAGAATCTGTCGCTTTAATATACCAGAAATCTCCCCTGCTGCATCTCTCATGTTCCGGATCTCCCGATCCATCCTAGCTACAAAGACAGCTAACACCTGCTCAAAGGGGTACTGCAATGGTGGCAAAGCTCGCACAGAAGATGATGAAGAAGAAGCAATGTCAGCAGTGAGTGGAGGTGGGACTTCTTCCTCGTCGATCCAGTTCCTGATCCTATCGGGATACCAATCCCAGTCCTGCGTGTTGCCTCTGACACGCACATGAATAGGCTCATCATACCCTACCGTGGTGTTGATCGGGTTGAGTCGACGTCTCCTCGGCTCTGGCAAAGGTACGGTAGGAATATCGTGCTCCTGAACGACTGGGGATGCGGGTGAACTAGGCGGTGTCGACATTTCCTGTAATGGGATGAGTGAGTGCCATGTATGAGTGTAAGTGTTGTGTAACTAATGCATGTGTGTGGTTATAGTCTAGTATGCATTTCCTAGTTCTCTATAACCAATGGCTCTCTGATACCAATTTGTCACACCCCCAAAATCCACTAACGGAGTTTTACCGTTAGGAGCGTGATATACCAGGATCTCAGTCATTAGTTACTTTGAACGACTCTATATGAGTTTAAGAAAACCACTTGTATTGCTCATAGTCACGATGCAACACTAGTAATGAAAACACTGATTTAATGTAAGACTACGAAAGCGAAAAGTTAAATGAATAGCATGCGCCAAAAATAAATAATCCAACAATAAATAAAATAAATAGTTCTTGAGTTTGAAAATGATGGGCTTCGAATGCATGCATGCCTTAGCTTGTGCTTGTACCTTAATGACCTGAGAAAACATGCTAAAACGTGTCAACACTAGGTTGGTGAGTTCACAGGTTTCAATGTTAGTAAAGAATACTAGATAAAACCATTTACAATTTATATCATAGGTAGCTAACCTAGTTACATGTTACTAAAGCGTTTCGACACCGAAGCTGACTGTTTATGTTTGAACTGCCTCCTACCATGACTATCATGATCAATGGTAAATGTTTAGGTCAATATTACACCCGTTCGACTAGTTGTCATGTTAGCGCGACTAACGCGGGTGGGGCTTGTCAATGCCCAGTAGTACTACTCAAGATTACCTCGCTATCCCATATATTAAACGGTTCGATATGTAAGGACTTGCATGATATGTTTGCGCTTAGTACAACAAGTGATATAAATGAAATGTAAGATCTAAATGTTTGTACCCATGTTTTCTCCCCCAAGTTTAAACCATAAGAAAAAGGGGCCGTGAAACTCACCTTAGAGTGCGTGCGAAAGAAAGCGAACTTAGAATGCTTGACGACTAACTGCCATCTATAAACACCGGTTTATAAGTGTGTGTTTGTGCAAGGCGATAGGAACCCTAAGTATCCAAACAATCTCATTGTTTTAAGGGTTTAGAAAATATTTATTAGTTTGACTAAGTTTGACTAAGCTTGACCAAGTTTGACTAAGTTTGACCAAGTTTGACTCGACGACC
Source organism: Smallanthus sonchifolius (assembly GCA_023525975.1). Classification (NCBI taxonomy): domain Eukaryota; kingdom Viridiplantae; phylum Streptophyta; class Magnoliopsida; order Asterales; family Asteraceae; genus Smallanthus; species Smallanthus sonchifolius. The sequence continues at coordinate 93,317,932 of CM042021.1, read as the reverse complement.
CGTTGGTGACCCGTTTAGTGATTAAATGTTTGACTTGCATAACAACACGCTTAGCACACAAATAATTCACGTTTCATGCTACCTAAGTCATAACTAATTTAGCATGGCAAACTACGTCAACAATACACGTTACATTAATTTATTATTTTTTTTTTGAAAATATATAAAATCATGTTTGCTTTCAAATGAATCACATTATCTATAACACGTTCGTGTCATCATCCCATGTCTACCTACACATGCTAATACATAATAGATTACCGTAACACACATCATTAAGTTCCAAATCACAAAGTTTTCACTTTTAGTAACCTATGATCTATTTAAGCTATTTGCATTCCACAACACGTTAACAATCATTAGTACAACTATACTAACATACTAGAGTCAATTTATAACATCATACACACCTAGAAACCTTCACATTCAAAAATTACTTTTTAACAAAGTTTCCTCTTTTAGTAAGTCGTCCATTACATGCTTTGTTTACACCATTAACACGTTTAATCAATCCTAAATATTTCAACTAATATAATTACAACTATATTAATCATAATTCACGTCTAGTATGCGATTCCTATACGTCACATAATCAAGAAAATTCAATTTACATATCGTATAACAACTAGGGTTTCATATACGTTCATAAAATCATCAATACGATACAACAATATCAAACAATTAACTAATTCATTATCATATTTCGAAATCATTAAGTTATCTAGGAAGTGGGTATTTGTTCTTTACTGTCCTCTTGTTCAGTTCACGGTAGTCGATGCACATACGCATGCTGACGTCCTTTTTCTTTACAAATAGTACCAGAGCGCCCCATGGTGAAATACTCGGTCTGATGAATCCTTTTTCTGTTAATTCCTCTAGTTGAGACATCAATTCTTTCATTTATGACGGAGCCAATCGGTAGGGGGCTTTGGCAACGGGCTCAGCTCCTGGCAGTAAGTCAATCTAAAATTCTATTTCCCGATCGGGTGGCAACCCAGGTAGATCCTCAAGGAATACTTCCGAAAAGTTGCACACCACGGGTACATTCTTGGGTTCTTTAATTTTCATTCTATCGTCAATAACATACGCCAGATAAGCTTCGCAACCGCGCCTCATGTAACTTTCGGTCTTGATCATCGAGATGACGTTCGGCATCGTGCAATTCCAATCCCCATAAACCGTAATTGGACTGTCGCTAGGAGCTTTGAGGTGTATCCTCTTACGTTTACGTATGATTTGAGCTTCGTTGGCAGCTAGCCAATCCATACCTAATACTATATCGAATCCTCCTAAGGTGAGAAGGAATAATCTAGAAGGAAACTTATGGCCCTCTATTTCTATGATGCAATCCTCTGTTACTTGGAATACTGCCGAATTTTTACCAACGGCAGTTTGTACGCTAAAGGCCTTTACTATGGTGTTGATAGTGCAATCTAGTTTACGACTAAATGCATTGGATATAAAGCTTTTACTAGCACCAGAGTCAAATAAAATAACAGCATGTTCATCATTTACTAGGAACGTACCTAACACAACATCAGGGTTTCCCCTTTCTTCCTCCTCGGTTAGGGCCTAGGCTCTAGTCCTAGCATTCGGCTGTTCCCTTTCAGCTTCCTTTTCCTTTCCCAAACCGGATTGTCTGGTTTTCTGCAATCCCTAGTCAGGTGTCCATATCTTCCACAACGTTAGCACTTGACGTCCTTTATGCAGTCTCGGGAGAAGTGCCCTGGCCTCCCACATTTGTAACACATGGTTGGGCCAACTAAACATTCGCCTTGGTGTTTCCTTGAGCATTTCTTACAAACTTCATACTCTTCTGCCCTAGGCTTCTTCACCTCAGCGGTGTAGTTTCCCTTCCCATTTCCTTTGAACGATTTCTCCCATTTCCGTTTCGGAGCTTCGGGAGCTATGTCCTTGTTAGCATAATCGTCATAGACGATTCCAGACAGGTTGACTACCGATTCGAAGGTCGATGGTAGATTAGCTTTTACATGAACACGGACCCTTTGAGGTAGGCCCTTCACATAGTACTTAATCATTCGCTCTTCAGTCTCTACCAGGTGGGGTACCAGTTGAGCGAGCTCATTGAACCTGGAAGTATACTGGCGGTGCGTCTTGCTGCCAGCCTTGAAGTTTAGGAATTCATTTTCCACTCGATCAATTTTGTTCTGGGGACAGAACTTTTGGATTATCATCTTCTTCAGGTCTTCCCATGTCATTCTGGCAAGAGCGTTTGGCGAATTTGTCTTCTGAATGTTCCTCTACCAACTTAGTGCCTCATTGGTGAAAGAAGGAGCAACATACTTAACAGCCTGGTCCGGTCGACACTCGCTAATGTTGATTACAGCGTTCATCCTCTCAATCAATTCAAACGTAGCCACTGAATCCTTGTTCCCATCGAACTTGGGTGGGTCTTCGTCCTTGAAACCTTTGTAAGTACACCCACGATTGCTTGATCGCACCTTTACTTCATCCCCATCACTGTCATACACTTTCTCTTCATTGTCTCCTTCATCCTCCTCTCTACTTTTCTTGAGTGCCTCGGATAGTAGATCAGGCAATACTTTCTTCAGAGTGAGTACAACTTCACGGGCAATAGCATCCCTGACCTCAGGTTCCAACTGTAGAGGCCCTTGATTGTCGTCCCCAGTTGGGGTCGCATCTGTTTCGTGCACACTCTCAGTGTGTTTTGCGTGCACACTTTCTTCTTTTTCTTCATGTCTTTGATTCAATGGAGGCCTACCGACTCGGCTAGTGCGACCGCCTCGGCGTCCTGTTCTTTCTCCACCAGCCATAGTTCCTAGTTTCCTGATAGTTATAAAGGGAATACATCAATGCCGTTCCTTCAGATCATAGTTTTAGAACAGTACGAGCAAGGTAAATTTTTATATACAGTGACTGGTTTGTGATTACTAATTTACATTGCTTTTCAGGTTCAAAACTCTTCAAATCAGTTGTGACATTGACATCTATTTGTTCTAAGTTAAGGTATCTATTCTTACCCAAGTGCATTGTTGAAGCACTTTCCTGTGACAAACACTCTGGATAGTCTTAGTTTGTATCTTCTTGTCTGTAATTGTCTTTGTATGTAAGAGTCTTTATGTATTAGTTTATCGAGTTGTATTTACTTTTACATATTGAATGTTGCAAAATTCTCTAAGTGTTTTGCGCACTTGTAAGTGCGCAGGAGAAAGCTCATGCGTACTTCGCAAGTACGCAAGAATATCTTTGCGTACTTGCTAAGTACGCACGAGCATTTTGCCCTGCGCACTTGCTAAGTGCGCAGGCATCATGTCTTGTATAAATAGGATAGGTTGACAGAAGTTAAGTACGCATGCATAATAGCAAATACGCAAATTGTAATCTCAGTGCTACTCTCTGTAACCTTCAAGTGTTTATAATACAAAGAACGTTTAAAGTGTTTTCTCTTGTCGGTTTACTTTGTTTAGTTTGACTCTCCACCTAGTCACGGGCATTCCGCACCAGGTTTGACTAGTAGACCCACTTGCATGTGACGATCCGCCACACCCGAGAGACCTACAAGTGGTATCAGAGCATTGCTCCTGATTTCGAGTGTTGTGAGTGAGTTTGGAAAGTTTCTACCGAGTTTTTTCAAGCAAAAAGAGGTATTTTTGTTGATTTTTGTGATAAAATAGGGGTAGCTCTTGAGCACTATTTTAGAAGCAAAAATCACTCAAAAACTGATTTTTGTTGTGTATTTGAGTGTTTTGAGCATCAAAGGTTGGTTAGAAACAAGTTTCTGACCCTTTGGCTCATTTGCATTGATCATCAGTTCAATTTTTACCATCTCCGGCGATTTTCAGGTGACCGGAATAGTTTGGTGAGAGTTGCTGAAAAGGTGTTGTGCGTACTTACCATTTCTGGCAAAAAGTACAGTTCTGTGCGTACTTACTAAATACGCAAGACTTATCTCCTGCGTACTTACAAGTACGCAAGACTGATCTTCTGCGAACTTAAGTTATATCCTGCGTACTTATCATTTACTCCTGTGTACTTATCAAGTACGCAAGAGCAAATCTAAATACGCAAGACCATTTCTCAAGTGCGCAAAGCCAAAAATCAAGTGCGCAACTGTGTCTGATTTTTCTGAAATTTGACTAAGTGTTCACTATGTCGAATCTTCAGAATCTTGGAAATCTGTTAAACTATGATAATGAGATCGGTACACCACAGAAACCGCCAAAGTTGCTGAACGTGAACGATTATTCTAATTGGAAAGCACGTTTTGAGCACTACATTTCTTATACCGACTCATCGCTATGGATACCAATCCTTGAGGGATATAAGCATCCCACACACATCTATCTTGATGAAGCCATGCCCAAACCTATCTCTAAACTTTCTGATGAAGAAAAGAAAGCTTATGATCGTGAAAAGAAGGCACTTGGTTCGATCACTATGGCATTGACTCGGGAATTGTTCCACAATTTCTGAGGTTTTGACAATTCCAAGGATCTTTGGAAAGCTTTACAGAAAAGATTCGAAGGAAATAGTGACATCAAGAAGAGTAAGAGGGATCTACTCCGGAAGCAGTATGAATGCTTTAGATTTTTAGAGAACGAATCTTTAGATGACCTCATATCTAGATTCTATCATCTACAGACTGAGTTGAAGGCTTTTGAACTCAGGTATCCAGATGAAGAGATGGTGGAAAAGTTTTTGGATGCTTTGCCACCCAAATTTGAGATGTACACAACCCTGATGAGGGAAAATCCAAAGTTCTATGAGTTGACAGTGGAGGAGGCAATAGGAAAGTTTCAAGCTCATGACATGAACCTAAAAAGAAAGGAGAGCTCAGGAAGACCTCAGATACAAGACCCTTCTATGTATCATGGGACGACTTCGACATCAAAGTCATCGGGCTATGGAATTGCCCTTTTCACTGGAAACCCTACTGAAGAAGACCACTCAAATGGTTATGGTGTTCATGCATGCTATGCATCTGGATTAGGGTTGGGGTCTCATCATCAACATACCTCAAGAAATCCTCCTGTTGCGTCTTCAACCAACCAATCAGCTATAGCCAGAATAGCTGAAGATCATGTAGCACTATTCTCATCTTGTATGCTTGCGTATGAGAATTTCATAGGTGGCAAGCTTACCGATCCCGAGACGATTGAAGAATATTTTAATCAAGTGGATCCTGATGACATGGAGGACATGGACATTCAATGGAATATGGCCATGCTATTGAGGAGAGCCAAGCGTTTCCTGAACAGAACAGGAAGAAAGTTTATTGGCGGGCATCCTAATGCCAAGGTCGGGTTTGACAAATCTAAGGCCAAATGCTATAAGTGTCTAAATTTTGGACACTTTGCTCGTGAGTGTCAGAAAGACAGAGCACCGGCCTCTAGTTTTACCAGAACTAGCCAAGGAAACAGCCATGGCCACAACAACCCAAACGACCATAATCAAAGCCTAGGTGGAACGTCCAATGCATTGGTAGCTCAACAGGATGAAAGCTTTGATTGGGGTGTTCATCTGGAGGATGCCATCATCGCACAGACACAGGTTGGTCTTATGGCTGAGATCATGGAGATGATGGAAGCAGAGAAAAGGGAAGCTTCTATGGCTGACCTAGAAGAATCTACAACTGGTGCTACAGAGGAGGTGATGGAAGCTGAAGAAAAGAAAGCTTCTGTAGCTGATAAAGAGGAATCGACTACTACTGTTGCTCTCATGGCCATTGGAGAAGCAACAAGTTCATCTTCTGAGGTAGATTCTAATCCATTTTCTGTTATTTCATGTTCCAAATGTCTAGGGCTAAAACTTGAAAATTCTAGGCTTCAAGACAATATCGAACCCCTAAGTATGGCAGCTCTAAACTATAAAAAAATGAAAAACGTTTTAAAGATTCTATTGAAACGTTGAAAAAAGAAAAATGTGAATATTCTTTAAAAATAAGCGATCAACAGCTTCACTTAGATGTTGCGTACAGGGGGTTGGAAAAATGGAACAATGAAATCAACAAACTGCAAAATGAGATCTTGCAGTTAAACTGTTTTAATGAGAAGTTGAAAAACTCTCGTTTTGTGGTGGAACACTACGAATATGTAGTGAGACAAATGAATGGGTTAGGGCTGGGTACTAATGCCATTCCTCCACCAGTAAGCGGGAAGTTTGTCAATAGCTTAATAGACATTGATCTCACTTGTCTAGATGAGTCCTCTGATAAGGATAATTCCCCTAAAAAGGATGAATCCTCAAGTAAGGCTAACTCTACATCTAGTGAGGAGTTCTTTACTGCTTCTGATGATGGGTCGATTAACACTTTCCCTGAAGGAGTAGTATCTGAGGAGTTGTTAACCGAACAGAAAGTAAAGAAAAACATTATCACTAATGGTGATAATTGCATTTTAACTGAACTCGATATCATTGAAACAAATGATAAACTAAAGGTAATGCTTTATGGGGGTTATAAAGTCTTAACCAAGTAAAGAAAGAGGCTTTTTCTGCTCACTATGGGCTTGGTTACAAAGAAAATTTGGAAAAATACTATACTCCCAAAAACCAAACTGTAAAGGTTCAGACTCCTGTTCATAAACCAACTCCTCCTGCTCATAATTCTGAGTTATCTAAGGCCAGATCTAATGAGCCTTACAGGAGAAATTATGTAGACAAGAGGAATTGCTTTCACTGTGGCTTGGTTGGTCACATTCTTGTGAACTGTCCTTCAAAGAACCAAGGGAAACGGTCTGTTGTTTCACAACCAGCTGTTATTCCTAAGTCGCCATCAGTGACCCCTCCCAAATGTCCAAAGCAAAATGTGGTGAAACCACCGGTCAAACCGATGGTAAAGCCTAAGATCAAATCTGAAGCTAAACCATCAGTTTCAAGAAAGGTAACACAACCTGCTGTACCTCGTGTATCTACCTCTGGTAGTACACGTACTGGTGAGAAACCTGTGGCAAGACTCTCTAAACCACAGAGAAGAAGAAGGAACAAGAGGTTGAGAAAGCTAGAACAGCTGACTTCAGTTCAATCAGGTGAAGCTTCCACTAGTTCACCTGCTGTTGTTGAACCAAAGTCTCATGTTCTGGTTAAGAAACAGAAGAGATCCTGGACTGCCAAATCCAAAACTTCTCAATCTCCTAGTCCTAATTCTTTAAAAGATTCATCCGTTTTGAACAGTCATCACGACTGTGAGTTAAAGGAAGTAGTTTATTTTGAAAAGGATGGACGACCCAAGACCACAATGGCTTGGGTCTCCAAATCTAACTAATTCTTTTGTTACTCGTGCAGGGACGTCCGAAGGGTACTATCTCTAACCGCTGGTATGTAGATAGTGGATGCTCCCGGCACATGATAGGAAACATGGCCTTGCTTCAAGATGTGAAACCATTCAGAGGCGGCTATGTGGCCTTTGCTCGAGAAAAAGGCGGCAGTATCACGTGTCAAGGCGTGGTTTCGAACGGTTGTGTCAGCTTTGACAATGTCAACTTTTGCGAGCAGCTGAAGCATAACCTGTTGAGTGTCTCCCAAATGTGTGACAAGGAGTACTCGGTTATGTTTGACAAGTCAGAATGCCTGATTCTCAAACCTGGTTTTGAAGTTCCCGAAGATTGGATCCTGATGAGAACGCCAAGAACAAACGACACCTATCAGATCGATATGAGCGTGGCAACAACCACCTCATCAGTTGCTACTTGCTTGCTTACCAAAGCGACAGAGCTTGACTCTATCTTGTGGCATAGGAAACTCGGACATATTTCGTATCATTAAATGAACCATCTTGTCCGAAACGGTTTGGTAACCGGGGTTCCTAAGCTGAGATTTACTATTACAGATGACTGTATGCCTTGTAAAAAGGGCAAACAACAACGAAAGTCTCACAAGCCCAAGCTCCAAAACTCTATTGATACCCCTTTGGAGCTATTACACATGGATCTGTTTGGCCCCATAAGTATCAGGAGTATTGGAGGTAAGTCGTTCTGTCTGGTTGTAAATGATGATTTCTCACGTTTTTCTTGGGTGCATTTTTTAGGTACTAAAGACGAGACTGCTGATATTCTTCAATACTTGATCCTGAGCTTGGAATCTCTTTACAAGCTGAAAGTTAGAAGAATAAGGAGTGACAACGGAACTAAGTTCAAGAATAATTTGATGGAGCTTTTCTGTCTCAAGAAAGGGATCCGTCACAAATTCAGCGCCACGTACACACCGCAGCAGAATGGAGTTGCAGAACGGAAGAACAGAACACTGATTGAGACTGCAAGGACTATGCTGTCGGATGCAAAGCTTCCTGTCACTTTCTGGGCAGAAGCAGTTAATACAGCTTCTCACGTCTTAAACAGAGTTCTGGTTGTGAAGAGGCACAACAAGACCTGTTACGAGTTGATCAACAATCGACTTCCCAATCTTGATTACGTAGTTTCTTTTGGTAGTCCCTGTTCCTTGTTGCTACAGTACAAAGACCGCCAGTCTAAGTTTCATGCAAAGGCGGTGGAAGGCATCTTCTTAGGATACGTTGCCAACTCGCCTTGCAAGAGAGTGTACAACATAGGAACTCGTACTGTCGAGGAATGGTTCGAAGTGGACTGTAGTAAACACAGCACTCCACCAGAACCAACAGGTCCAGCTTGGGGTTTTGATTATGATGCGCTATTCAAGTCATTCAATCTTCCTGATCTATCTGCAGTTGACGCCGCAAATGTTTATGAATTATTGGGTGGCGGCGATGACTCCAGTTTCTCTACTCGTGCTACTGTACCAATTATAACTCCTGATTCCAATGCTGTATCTGCATCTAGAACTCATGACAGTGATAACAGTGAAGATGTTCATGTTGATGGAGATGACGCTCAAGCTAATCCTAACATAACTGTAGGAAATGAAGCTCCAGCTGATCCAATTACCATTGAATCCTCTTCCTCTGGAACACCGGAAATGGGGTTGTTAAGCACGAATCTCGATTCAGAAATTCAGGAACCGATTGTACCGGAGATGAGAGTGCATAGGAATCATCCAATCAACAACATTATTGGTGATCCTTATGCCGGTGTTCAGACTCGTCATCGAACCATCACTGAGAACACCAGTGTTTACACAGAGATACTTGACACTGGTGTCATGGAAACATGTCTGCATGCTGCATTCGTGTCCCAGTTAGAGCCGAAGAATGTGAAGGAGGCTCTCACTGACAACTGCTGGATTGAGGCGATGCAAGATGAATTGCCTCAATTCCAAAAGTTGCACGTGTGGGATTTGGTTGACTTTCCAAAAGGCTTTCAGCCAATTAGAACCAGATGGGTGTTCAAATGCAAGACGGATGATCGTCATGTTGTTGTGAAGAACAAAGCAAGATTGGTTGTTCAAGGTTTTTATCAACAAGAGGGCTTGGATTACACAGAAGTATATTCCCCAGTTGCTAGAATTGAGGCCATTCGACTGTTCTTGGCTTATGCCACATATGTCGGCTTCAAGGTCTATCAACTTGATGTGAAGAGTGCTTTCCTTTATGGTAAAGTTCATGAAGAAGTCTATGTCACTCAACCTCCTGGCTTTGAAGATCCGCATAATATCAATAAAGTGTATAAGCTCGACAAAGCACTTTATGGTCTTCATCAAGCACCGCGGGCATGGTATGAGACATTATCTAAGCATTTACTGTCTAATGGTTTCGACCGTGGACAGATTGACTCGAATCTCTTCATTAGGAAAGCAGGAGGTGACATTCTTCTTGTACAAGTATACGTCGACGACATTATTTTTGGATCTACCAATGAAGGGATGTGTAGGGAATTCGAAAAGGTGATGAAGTCCAAGTTTGAAATGAGTAACATGGGTGAATTGTCATTCTTCCTGGGTCTGCAAGTCAGTCAAAGAGAGGATGGAATTTATCTACATCAAACAAAGTATGTGCAGGACATCTTGTTAAAATACAAGATGAATGATAGCAGTACTTATGGCACACCTATCCCAGTCAATCATGGTCTGCATCCTGACAAAGATGGAAAGGATGTAGATAGCAGATTGTATCGTGGGATGATCAGATCACTTATGTATCTCACAGCTTCAAGACCCGATATAATGTTTGCTGTGTGCTTGTGCTCAAGGTTTCAGTCTCAACCGAAGGAGTCACATATGATAGCCGTGAAGAGAATTTTCAGATACTTGAAAGGGAAACCTCGATTGGGTCTTTGGTACTCTAAGAAGCAGTCATTCAACTTCAAAGCCTACACTGATTCAGATTATGGCGGTTGTAACCTTGATAGAAAGTCAACTTCTGGTGGATGTCAATTCTTAGGATGTAGGCTGGTCTCCTGGCAGTGCAAGAAGCAGTCAACGGTTTCTGTCTCAACTTGTGAAGCAGAATACATTGCTGTGGCGAGCGGTTGTTCTCAGATATTGTGGATTCAGTAGCAATTGAGAGACTACGGCTTAAACTTCACTGGAACTCCTTTATTCAGTGACAACAATGCCACCATGTCCATCACAAATAACCCGGTGAAACATTCCAAAACTAAACATATAGAGATTCGCCATCATTTCATCCGTGATTGTGTTGAAAAGCATTTAATTGAACTTGTAAAAGTTCATACGGATGACAATCTTGGTGACCTTTTCACAAAGGCATTTGATAGATCCCGTTTTGAGCATCTTGTCAACTTGATAGGAATGTTCAATCCTGAGTGAAAATTAATTTTTCTCAAATCAATTCAATTCATGGAAGTTAAACTTTATTTCTTTTAAATTTTCTGTATAGTTCTTTTAATTTTCAAAATATTTACAAAATAAAATAAATAAATAAATAAAATAGAAAATGGAGAAAATTTCAAAGTTAACTTGAGAAAAGAGGAAATGATAGTACATCAGAAATGATCTAAACATCACAGACTGCTCATATGGGAAATGATTGCGTCATGCTTAGTTAATTGTTTAAATTATTATGTTTTTAATATGCTTATTTACAAGTAATTTGAATTGTCAGTAGGCTGTATGCGTCTTTGAATCACTAGTAGTGTGGAAACTAAATCTAAATTACAACTATGATTTGAACCCATGTCTGCAAGTGTGTGTGCGTAAAAGAATAGAAAAGATCATTATCAGATAGAGGATGTTAGATTTTGGCAATAATTTTCTTTTGAGGTCAGTTTTGGGTTATGTCGTTAGCACAATTTATGCGGTTCATCTCACCGACCATACTTACAAGTATGCAAGGAGAGATTGAATCAAGACATGTCTCTACATCAACCGTTGAGCATGTATTCACCCTTGAATCACTCCTGATTCATTGAAATCAAATCCAAATAAAAGTTGGATCCCCTTACCTTATTCAAACACCATATATATTATCCTGAATCATCATACCGATATTCGATGAAGAAAATCAAATGAAACCAAGACAAATGAACCACTCGATTCTGAATCTTATGATTCCTGATAATCCTTATGGATTCTGCTTGATCTTTCCTGTGCTAATAGATGTAACTTCATTCTTAAAATTTAGAAAATCATTGGGAAAATCTTAGATGCCTTGAGATAATGCAATTTACATTAGTGTAGCAAATCAGTGGGGTACACGTTGTATATCTTATAATTAATACCTTAATACACAAGAACGTGATACCAAGATGCTTATAGTTTCAAATCTTATAATATTGTCAACTTGAATTACTTGTTTATGTGCTTATTACGTATGAATAAATAGTAATCCATGACATGATCCCATATTCTTTGATGTTTATATTGTATCGTTTTTGCTAAAAGATAGCCTGATATGATCCTCTGCTCGTGTCTTTGATTAAAAATAGTTTGTGTGAATACTTGTATATTTTTATTAGAAAAGATCAAAAAGATTTTAAGTTTATGCATAGTTCAATTTTATTAAAAAAAAAAAAAGAAGGTCTGTGTTTAACCTTCCTGAATTGTATTTGAATCCTCCTGATTGAATATTTTTATCTTGTTCGTTATTTGATTTGAAAAACTTCATAAATTTGAGTTGAAAGTTTGCGCACTTAACGGTTTGTGCGTACTTGTAAGTGCGCATGAAGTAAGCCTTGTGCACTTGTAAGTACGCAAGAGTTAGTCTTGCGCACTTGTAAGTACGCACGAGTTAAAACGTGCGCACTTGCTAAGTATGCACGACCTTTTAGTGTTGAGTATAAAAGGGGGACTTAGAAAATTTTCAGAGTTTCATCTCATTCATACCGGTTCATATTCCCTCCGACATTCACTCGAAAATTCTAGTGTTCCTAAAACGATTTTTCGTCCCATTGCTAGTTTTATCACTTCATTACAATCAATCGGTGAGATATTAGGCTTCTTCCATCCACAGAAACTCGTGATTTTGGACCAATTATCTTAGGTTGTTGTTCAAGATTTTGAGACAATTTTTGGGTTGTTTGGGTAATACCTAATAATTAAAACTTGTTAAGAATCATTAATCGATCACTAATCGACCTTTAATCGTCCAATTTCGTCTTTGATTTTGTCCCTGTAGTTGAATTTGAACCGTCACTGGGTTTGTTCGACTGTTAGGTCAAAATTAGTCTTGTATAGCAGTGTCGTGGCGTTGATATTGGTCCCATAGGGTAGAATCTTCGATTCCGACCTAGTGGCGACCCAATACACACCAAATTTTGAACATCAGTTGAATTTCAAAATTCTGAAATTTTTCACCAAGTGTAGTTCTTGCGCACTTAGCAAGTACGCAAGAAGTAATTCTTGCGTACTTGTTAAGTACGCAAGAGGAAAATCCTGCATACTTGCTAAGTATGCAGGACCAACACTTGGCAAAAATTCTAAGTCTGAAATTTCAGTTCAAAGAGTAACTGCTATACTGAGTCGTGTTTATCCATTTCCAATGATACGTGTTGTTCTGATTATGTTTTCTGTGTGATTTTGCAGATCATGGCTCGGGCGTTTACTAACGAATTCAACTTGTTAGCTAACACTGAACCAGAATGGAAGGGTGCAGCATTACAGTACAAAGACATAGTTGATTTCTTGAACCGTTCAAGAATCAGCTACGCCATTTCTGCTGACCCGATCGTGTCAAGACCCTACCTCGAGCAGTTTTGGGAGACTGCGGAGCACGATTGCACGGTAACCCCCAACGTTATAAGGGCTACCGTTGCTGGTCATGCTATTGCTTTCTCTGAAGATACTATAAGAAGGGTACTTCAATTCAGAGATCTCTCGACCGACCCGACAGCCTATCCAGACTACTTTGTGGACGGCTGTTGGAGACAAAGAATGGGCTATGTCGGTGCGAGGGACTATGCTACATACAAGAAGATGTGGGTGTTAGACCAATGGAGATACTTCGCCCACATCATGATCATGTGCATCTCATCAAGGAAAGCTGGTAAAGATGCCATGGGTCATGACCTTGCAGCAGCCATGGTCGGCCTTTCTCTCAATAAGGGCTACAACTTCTCCTGCTACATTTTCAAAGCCATCAATGACCAGATCAACACAGCGGAGAGGTTTAGGTTCTTATTATACCCTAGGTTTGTGCAACTATTGATTAATGACGCGTTGCCAAACCTACCTGCTATAGGGGAGAGACTGCAAGTAAAGAGGGTGGACAAAAGAGTATTCGCCCAATTCCTAAAGCCAGGCAGTGTAGATCCTACCCCTGTGCATACAGAACTCTTTGGCCACCTCATCAATGAAGCATACGTGGCCCCAGGTGACTGGAGATGGTACAGTCACGACTCGGAGCCTGAATTAAGTGAACACTCCGACGAACAACAGGAACAACAAGGGGAGGAAATGGAGAGTGATGATGGATCGTCTGATGATGGAGACGACGAAGGAGGAAATGATGGTGCTGAGGGATCCGACTCGGAAGTGACTGAGTCAGATTCTTCTGATTCCGATGATGCACCATCACAGGTACACCCAAGGAGAACGGCTAAGGTAACCCTACCTAAGTCGTCCTCCAAGAGAAAGCGACAGTCGTCTAGCAGCGAATACGAGCCAGACTCTGACTCTGACGCTGCTATACAAAGACAAAGAAGAGAAAGCATTCACAAGAACAGGAGCGATAGGCAACAGCCTTCTATCCCCAGTGAGTTGGAGGCTCAGCAGCAAGTACAAGTGTCAGCTGCTAGTCCTGATTCAGCCTCCACCCCACCTTCACAGCAGCTTTACCGTAGGAGGAGGAGGCCACAAGTGCAACATGAAGTGGCCGTCACTACAATCACAGAGGTGATTCCTGTGATAGTGACCCTCCCTACCACAACTTCTCAGGTGGCGGTGACTACTCCAATCCTCACGGAGTCAGTCACCATCACCCCTACCATTACCCCTACAACACTCATCACATCCTCAATCCCAACCACCACCACTGAGCCTTTAAGTCAACCCTTCAATTATGGAGATTTCACACAAGGGTTTGACTTTGATACCATATTCTCCTCCCCTACTCATAATGCCGAGGCATCCTCATCCAGACATCCTGATCCGAATGATGAATGGATAGATGTTCTGGAAACCCAAGTTGCTGAACTACTGGAGACTGTTCGGAAATCAAAGGAGGAGTCTGACGCTCAACAAGCACAGATAAATTCTTTGGTAGACGAAGTCAGAATCCTTCGTAGCCAGAGAACGGGGATTGAGGAACGACTGAAGAACGTCATGGCCCAGAACGAGCTCCTAATCAAGACAAATGAAATGCTTCTGGGTCACGGGTCGTCCTTGGAGCTGAGGTTTGACACTCAAAGGAAGGAGCATGAGCTGATGGTCAAACTAATTGCTGACCTGACCAAGAAGCTTGATGCTCAGGGGGAGAAAGAGAAAGAAAAGGGTACTACTGGTGATGAGGCGTGTCATCCTGTCGACTTGACTAAGGATGACGACAAGGACAAGGATCCCGAAGCCGGTCCTAGTGGAGGTGAGCACCAAGCTTTAGCAATCTTGCCCATCTCTGCTGTTCCAATGGCTCAGGGGAGTCTACTCATCAAGAAGGTGGTGATACCTCTGGTGGTGGTGGTGGTGACAAAGGAAAGTTAGTGGCTGAAGTGCTTAAGGACTTATCTGATGATGAGATCCTATATCTAGAGCCTAACTATTCTGAAGAATCACAGATCAATGCTCTCTTTAATCTAGAAGAAGGAGAGATCGACTCTGGTGACGATTGGGATGATGATGAGGACGTTGTGATCGAAATTCCCAAGGGTGACGGGGAAGGAGAGTACGAGTTAGAAGATGGAGAGATCTTTGAATTTCCATCCTTCGAAGCTCCGCTCGACACAGGTTCAGTCGAGCATGCTGGTAATGTGGAAGCCTCGACTGAAGCCTCCCCAGTTGACCCTGCACCTGTGGACCCAGAGGCACCAAAAGAAACAGATATGCCTTCTACGTCATCAAAGGGTCCAGCTCCTGTGTGGCAAAAGACGTCTATAATAGACAAACACAGAGCAACAGGGATGATCTTGGCTGTAAGGTTCGAGGAGGATAAGCAGCTGTTCGCTATCAAAAGATCTGGCAGGGTTCAATACTTGAAACCCACCAGTGAAGCGTTCAGCTCCTTACCCAAATACGACCTTGTGAACCTAGCAAACCGAGAGCTGCTGGGTCATTCCAATCACGCAGTGGCGATGGGTTTGTGGGTGGTTCTGCAGCGAGAAGCAAGATCTGGGAAAGTCGATATGTTCAAGCCTCAAGTGCCCAAGAGAGTCAAGGATAAGCACGCTAGACATCCTGTGACTAAGAAGCACTTAAAGAAATTGGTATACAAGCCAGTGCGATGTGAAACTAAGATTCCCCTGAGCAAGTTATCTCAGGATATTCTTGGTGACATGTGGTACTGGTACATAGATCCAAAGACGGGCGAGGCTGTGATCATGGGGAAAGTACGTGCAGAGAGTGGGAACATAGTGCCAAAGGAACTGATCAGAATCTTTGACGAAGTCTGCTTCATCAACTTTTCTGTGAAAGATCTGGAGGTACTAGCAGAACGGTATTGTGTGCACACGGATGAATGGACAAAGCAACTTGCTTCTAAATATGACAAGGTGATTAAGTTCTGCCTTGAATACAAGAAGAAGATGGAAGCTAAAGATCAAGTGCTGTGAAGACTGAAGATGTGAAGACTGAAGAATGAAGACCGAAGACGATGATAATCCAGAGCTGTTGTCAAGGGGGAGTTTGTTGAAGCACTTTCCTGTGACAAACACTCTGGATAGAGTCTTAGTTTGTATCTTCTTGTTTGTAATTGTCTTTGTATGTAAGAGTCTTTATGTATTAGTTTATCGAGTTGTATTTACTTTTACATATTGAATGTTGCAAAATTCTCTAAGTGTTTTGCGAACTTGTAAGTGCGCAGGAGAAAGCTCTTGCGTACTTAGCAAGTACGCAAGAATATCTTTACGTACTTGCTAAGTACGCAAGAGCATTTTGCCCTGCGCACTTTCTAAGTGCGCAGGCATCAGGTCTTGTATAAATAGGATAGGTTGACAGAAGTTAAGTACACAGGCATAATAGCAAATACGCAAATTGTAATCTCAGTGCTACTCTCTGTAACCTTCAAGTGTTTATAATTCAAAGAACGTTTAAAGTGTTTTCTCTTGTCGGTTTACTTTGTTTAGTTTGACTCTCCACCTAGTCACAGGCATTCCGCACCCGGTTCGACTAGTAGACCCACTTGCATGTGATAATCCGCCACACCCGAGGGACCTACATGCATTAACTTTAGTACTTACTTACCGTGCTGGCATTGGCGTTGGTTACCCATACTGACATCCGTGCGTTGGTCCCATAATCAGCTTGAGTCCAGACATTTAGGGATGTCTGAATCTCTCAAACTATTGCTCTGATACCAACTTGTAAGGCCCCTTTCCCGGGTAACCTCACTTGTTGGAATTACTCATAAACATAGTCATAAATACTGAACTTAAATTAAAAACATTCAGAAGTAGCGGGAGCAAACATCATTCGAATACATAACATAACAGCGGAAGTCTTAACAAATAAAAACATAATATTGTCTTAACATATATAAAAGTGGGATGTCAGTCTCGTGCCGGGTAACCATCATGCCTTCGCACGACCCTTCCTTTCTTTACCTGAAATGTATACTAAAAGTCAGCTAACGCTGGTGAGTTATAGTTTAAAAACAATCATACTTAGCATTTATCTTATCGTTAAGTATTATATATATATATATAATATACGTGCATTAGCATATTCTTTGCCACACTGTTCTCACATAATATTCATACTGAGTATATACATATGTACATACATACTTACTTTGGGGAGAACATTCATTGGTCACCCGTCATACTTGTCGTGAATGTCCCAAAGACAACGCAGTGAGAACTACCGTCGTAGCTCTTTTCATAAACCGTCCGGCTCTAGAAAACCGTCTGTCGAAACATAAATCCGTCCGGCAACCTTTGTCCGTCGGCTCTTAAACCGTCCTACCGTCGTAGTCCGTCCATTCGCCCGTCTGCCCTAGGGCATCCATTTCCCACGTGGCTATTATATATGTAACCGTTCTACATGTAATAAGGCATTTGCTTCGACCATCCATGAGTACCTTATATACGTCCTAGCTTGCGAAGGAACGTTTTTGTCCCGGTTGCAAAATAGTCACGTGGTCGTTCATCTACCGAAGTAGCCGTTGTCATCTAAGTGTCCATAACGTTTACATACATTCATAACATGCAATATATATAATATAAAACAAGATTTCATTCATTCACGTTATGTCCTTCTTTCATTCATTCTTTATAATCATACGTTTCATTCTTTGTTCATAATTCATTTTCATATATAGGTATATATATATATATATATATATATATTTGTATACCACATATGATCACATTGACATTCATAGCATTTATTCATTTAGTGTATACACTTCAGCCCCAAAACATTTAAAATGATTTGTACATAACATAGAAGGGGCCACATAGAACTCAACTGATGAGCTAGTCTCATCCTGTCCTATCCGCGGTCCAATGAGTGCCACACACAATCTGGATTTGTTAAATACATATACATTAGACTTAATCCCGACTCTAAAGGTTAAATCATTCTGAATTAAGCGACTATACTGACTTCACTAACGGCCTGCTGCCTGCGTACTTGCTAAGTGCGCAGGACCATACTCATGCGTACTTGACAAGTACGCAGAACATTCTTCTTGCGTACATGATAAGTACGCAGGATCTTCCTCATGCGTTCTTGATAAGTATGCAGGACATCCTTCTTGCGTATTTGATAAGTACGCAAGACCTGCTTCCCCATCAAGTCCGAATTTCTTGCATGTTAACCCGATCATGCTAATCTTACAACTTTCTTTGATCAAAATATGCGGTTTTTATTCTAGATGCTAGTTCTAACCTTATTTTCAAGTTTCATCCATAAAAACGTCTCCTATTTAGCTAAAACCTGAAAAACCCCAAAACGAACAAAAACTCATATTAGGGTCGAATCGTTACCTGGATTGGGATTCAGATTCGGAGGTTTTGCTCACGAGCTCAGTAGTAACGTGCTCCTTCAATTCCGGGTCGATCCGTCAACTTTCTCTCTCTAGGCCCGAGCTCTCCTTTCTCTCTCTAGATTGCAAGTTGTGGAAGAAATGAGAGTCTAAGGCTGTCTTGACCTTTATATACTTGGGCTTCCCTCGGCCCGTTGGAGCCGAGCCCAAGCCCATCCATTTTCCTTTCACTTTGACGGTTAAATCTCTATTGCGTTATTATTTATTTGTTTACTATTTTTGGGGTGTTACAGTTTCAACATGAGATTTACACAAGAGGTATCTTTTTTGCAGCCAGTTGTATACTGTTATTTTTTTTCAGCTTACACAGGTGTAAATTTCACTTATATCATATATCTTACACTAGTGTAATGTTGTATTTCCATTTTAGGTTAAAACTTACAGGTAACAAAGTAGAAGAAAAAAATGGTTACACCAATGCAATGTTGTACTTCCTATATCTATCATCTTGTTTTAAGTTTCTGTGATTCGTCTAGATCCTCTATATTTACCTAAAAAGTTCTTATTATTTGTTTTAAGTTTATGTGATGTTGTGTTACTTTCAAGTTCTTATTGTGCTTTTGAATTTACTTCTGCATAAAACTTCAAATGTTTAAAATGGAAGATTTTAGGTGAAGGAGTGGTTATGGATGCTAATTTTCTTGTAGGCACCGCATTTTTATTGTTATTTTTTTTTTATAGTTTCTTTAGAAGTATAAGCAAATTGTGATAATTTTATATTTGTTTTTGTTCATGACACTAATGTAAATAGGTTATTACACTAATGTTTTTGTTCATGACACTAATGTAAATAGGTTATTACACTAATGTAATCAATGTAAGTGTTCGAAGGCCTGATTTTTTATGTCTAAGGTCTGAATTTTTATATTATTAAACCAATGTAACTAGAAAATTACACCAATGTAACTAGAGTATTACACCATGTGCGTTACACTAATGTAACCGGTAGTTACACCAATGTAATTACGAACGTCTGAAAAAAAGACGACGAAACTATAATGGAATTAAAGAGAAAAATGTGATAAGTTTAATGGTGTAATTTTTATAAAAAAATAACATAAAATAAAAAAGTTATCAAGCTTTTTAAAAAAATGGGGGAATCTTTTTATTAAAAAAGGGGGGAAATTAATTGGAGAGAGAAGGTGACACATGTCACATTCTTAATGAATCTGAATTTTGTGTGGTGTGTTAAATGACTATTATGCCCTTTTCATATAAAATAATAAGGTAGACACATGACAACATCTTATGTGTTTGAGATTAAAGCAACCATTGGATGAGAGTTTTAGGGTTTTCTCATAAAATGTGGGTTTTGAAAGGAACCTTACCCTATATATATATATATATATATATATATATATATATATATACACATACTAGGTTAAAACCCATGTATTACATAGGTTGAATAAATACAACTTGTTATAATATAACAATATTCATGAAGATTTGTATGTTAGATGTTATCAGTTATCAGTGAAATAAAAAGAAATAAAAAATAATGAAAATTTAAAAATTATAAATAATAAATAATGAAGATTTAAAAATTATAAAATTGTATTTTAAAAAAAGATATAATTAAAATTTTCTTATGATTTACTAATTTTTAATAAAAAAACGTTTTCTTATGATTTAGTAAGTTTTAAAATTTTCGTATGATTTAGTAATTTTAATATTTTAAAATAAGATATTAATTAAAATTTTTTATAATTAATGAAGATTAAAATTTTTCTTATGATTTAGTAATTTTAATAAGATATAATTAAAATTTTCTTAATAGGAGAGAGAGTCGGGAAAAAAATGTTAATGATGAATATGGGAATGACAAGTGTCCACCAAAACCTTTATTTATTATATAGTATATATATATATATATAGGGGGAGGTTCAAATAAGAAGTACAATTTGGCTTAAAAGCCTAAGAAACAATCTCATCCATTCAATTGGATGATCAAGAGTAGAGATTTAAGTGTATGAAAAATAAGAGGTGGAAGGGTATTTAAGTAATAACCACTTTTGTTGACTTTTTTTAACTTCCCCCATTTTTTTAAACGTTCATAACTTTTTCATAGGACATTATTTTTTTTTTAAAAATTACACCATAAAATCGGGCGTTTTTTTATCTTTAATTTGAGTATAATAATGCTATATTGTTTTTTGTAAAAACAAAATCGACACTTAATGAAATTGTGCTACTTTATGTAAATGTGTTGGTTTCTGGTAAAACAACATAATTTAGCACATTAAAAATTTGATAATTTCTAGTAAAACAGCACAATTTACGTAAATGTGCTGGTTTCTTTAATTTGTGCAACTTTTAGTCAATTATTATATGCCTAATTTGGTAGCATTTTTTAAAAATAAAAATTTAAAGCATCCATACACCAACAAAACGGTTCAGTGGTAGGCAACAAAAAGCTTATGCATCAAAATGTTGTTTTGTGTTGGTTTGAAATACTAGTTTTGTTGTGCTGGTTTTGTTTGTGCTTGGTTAGCTAATAAGAGCAAGTTACATAATTAACCGTGCTGTTTTGATGTTGTTTTATAGTAAAACAGCACAATTAGTTGTTATGTTTGGTGTTGTTTTATGATAAAGTAGCATAGTTAATTGTGCTGTTTTACAATGCAGCACAATTAATTGTGTTGTTTTACTAGAAACCAACACATTTACGTAAAGTAGCACAATTTCATTAAATGTCGATTTTGTTTTTAAAAAAAACATAGCAATACTATAATCGAATTAAAGGTAAAAAAAACGCTCGATTTTATGGTGTAATTTTTTAAAAAAAATAAAGTCGTATGAAAAAGTTATGTACATTTAAAAAAAAGTGAGGGTGTTTGAAAAAAGTGAACAATTGTGGGTTTTCCAAGAATGCCCATTCCATCCCTTATTTTTCCTACACTTAAATCTCTACCCTTGATCATCCAATTGAATGGATGAGATTGCTTCTTAGCCAAATTGCACTTCTTCGGGGAACCATCCCATATATATATATATATATATATATATATATATATATATATAGGGTTGAGTTCAAATGCTAACCACTAATTTATGCGATAACCTTGATAACCACCATTCAACCAATCATATAATTTTCTCATTTTTTTATTTATTTTCTTTAAAGGGTATTTTAGTAAAAACTACCCCACTATTTTTGGATCCTTTTTAATTTAAACTAAGCTTCTAGGTTTGCACTTTACTGTTCAACTCATTGTTGAATGTTTAGTTGTTAATTATATAGTTTTCTCTCTCTATGTAACTCGTATCAACTCATCCCCTTTTCTAAAAACCCTATCTCCCTCTCTTTTGTGTCTTTCCTACAGGAGTTGCACTTCACGATGCCTCCCTCTCTTTCGCTACTTTCCGGTAGCAGATGCTGTCACACCCCGGGTTTAGGACACCCCAGGCACGCGACCGAAGATTGGTACCTGTCTCTTAATTTATCTAATCAGAGATTTATAAACACAGCAGAATAATTTTTCATAAATCAAGATCTTTTCAAAAGACGGGGAATCTCCCGTTTCATTTTATTATAACAGGGATATACCCTGATATTATACACAAACGCTTAATTTACAAAACCAAGGTTTTACATGAGCCATTTCTTTCAACTGATGTCTAGGGTGGACGTTCCATTTTTCATGACATAATTTTCTTTGTCATCATATGTCTAATCAAAATCAATTCACCCTTGATTACCTGTAAAAACGTTTGAAAATATTTTATTAGTATAAACTGGTGAATACAAGTATATTGGAATCATAATCTGACAAGCGTGAATAAATAGAACAATTTGCCCATAGTTTCTGGTCAATTTACACAGTCAACGGACTAACCACCAGCCACACCAGGGACCTTGGATATATTTTTAGGTCTATCTGCCTTACGCTTTCGGCGATGGGCTTTACGACAACCAAGGGTTCAACCCCTTGCCCTGTTATAGCGTCTCATCTGTAACACATGTATATATACGTGACTATATGGGCTGACTGCTATATAGTAAATCACCTTATGCAACGAATGGTTGTATAAATTCATTCAAGTCAGAGTATAATCAAAACCATTTTCAGTTTTGAAATCATTTTATAAAAGTACAAGTACTCACCTTGATAGAGTCTCGACTTAGGAATCTTCTAGAGTGAGTGTCTTAATGGGCAGCGTCTCTGCTTAAGAACCTTGCTTGGTTTCTCCAAATGAGCGTTTCCTAGCTTATTGGTTACTTCTATGATGATCTGACACATCGGGAACTTAAATGTATGAGCGGGAATGGTTTTATGAGAGTGGAAATGGCTTACAAGAACTTGGAATTCGATTTTGAGAGTTTTGGAATTGAACGGCAATTGAATTTCTATTTATAGGCTGATCTGAGGTCCGTAGCGGACCATTATGGTGGCGGGTAGTGGTCCGCTACCGCCTAAACCCTAAAGAGTCAGCATGACACGTGTCGGTTTCCGGAGTTGCGCGTAATTTGCGGCTAGCTGACCGTTAAGCTACAAGGTAGCGGTCCGCCACCCAACTGAGGTAGCCGTAGCGGACTGACATGAATCTGGTAGCGGTCCGCTACCTATGACACGCGTCAGAAACACTAATGACTCATCAGGGCACGTGTCATTCCTTCATTATTGCCTTTGGGGCCACGTAGCGGACCGTTATATATATGGTAGCGGTCCGCTACCATCGAATTTTCAAATTTTTTATTTTTAGTCCCTGATCTTTAAAGTATTTACCCTTATGGTCTTTTATATTTTTATAATATTTGGCACGAAAAATTTTCAAATGTTACAATCTCCCCACCTTTTGAATAATCTCGTCCTCGAGATTTACTGGAACAGGCGTGGGTATTTCTTTTTCATTTATGATTCTAGCTCCCAAGTGTATTCAGGACCACGTCTAGAATTCCATTTGACTTTGACTAGCTTTAATCTTTTCTTTTTCAACTTTTTAGTCTGACGATCTTCTACTTGTAGAGGTTGTTCAATAAATCTGAGTTTTTCATCTACCTCTATGTCTTGAAGATTATCAAAGATTCATCAGCTAGACATTTGCGAAGATTAGATATATGGAATACGTCATGTATTCCACTCATCTCTTCTAGTAATTCCAACTGATAAGCCACTGGTCCAATTCGTTTAATAATCTTGAAGGGTCCAACAAATCTAGGACTTAGTTTACCCTTCTTTCCGAATCAAACTACACCTTTCCAAGGTGATACTTTTAATAACACCTTTCTCCAATGTTGAATTCTAGTGGCTTTCTTCTTTTATCAGCGTAGCTCTTTTGCCTATATCTTGCTGCTTTTAATCGTTCTTGAATTTGAGCTACTTTGGCAGTAGTTTCCTGATCAAGTTCAGGTCCTGACAATTGGTTTTCTCCTATATCAGCCCAGCATACAGGGGTTCGGCATTTTCTACCATATAAGGCTTCGAAAGGTACCGCTTGGATGCTTGTGTTATAACTATTGTTGTATGAAAGTTCCATTAGGGGTAGGTGATCATCCCAACTACCACCTAGGTCTATCACACAGGCTCGAAGCATATCTTCTAATGTCTGAATTGTTCTTTCACTTTGCCCATCTGTTTGTGGATGATATGCAGTGCTTAAGTTTAGACGAGTTCCCATAGGTTTTTATAAACTTTTCCAGACTCGAGATGTAAACCGATTATCTCTATCTGACACTATGGATAATGGCACTCCATGTAAAGACACAATCTCATTTACGTATAGACGAGTCAATTTATCCATATTGAAGGTTTCTTTCATTGGGAGAAAATGGGCAGATTTAGTCAATCTGTCAATGATAACCCAGATAGTATCATTTCCCCGACTGGTTCGAGGAAGTTTGGTAATAAAATCCATTGTTATCATTTCCCATTTCCATACTGGTATTTCTAATTGTTGCAATAAACCTTTGGGTTTCTGATGCTCTGCTTTAACTTGTGCCCAAGTAAGACATTTTGCAACATATATGGCAATATCTTTCTTCATGCCAATCCACCAGTAATTACCCTTCAGATTCTTATAAATTTTGTCACTCCCTGGGTGCATCATATATTTTGATTTATGTGCTTCTTCAAGTATTCTTTCCCTAAGATTTCTTGTGATCGAAACCCAGATTCTTTTATTCATACGAAGTATTTCATCGTCTCCTTTAGTTAACTGATTTATCATGCTCCTCATTCCTTCTTGTTCTAATTCTTCTTTGGTTTGAACAGAATGTTGAGCATCTTTTATTTGAGACACGAGATCTACACGAAGTTCAAGTCTGAGAGCACGCACCCGTTTAGGTTTCTCTCTTTCTTTTCTACTTAAGGCATCTGCAACAACATTTGCCTTACCTTCGTGATAACATATTTCACAATCATAGTCACTTAAGATCTCTAACCATCTTCTTTGTCTCATATTCAGTTCTTTCTGACCAAAAATATATTTTAAACTCTTATGGTCAGTATAAACTATAAATCTAACTCCATAGAGATAGTGTCTCCATAATTTCATGGCAAAAATTATGGCACCTAACTCTATATCATGAGTTGTGTAATTCTTTTCATGAGTCTTTAATTGATGAGAGGCATAGGCAATAACTTTGTTTCTTTTGCATCAACACACAACCTAGACCGTTGTGAGAAGCATCACAATAGACTACAAAGTCTTCATTGCCTTCTGGCAAAGCCAGTATCGGTGCATGAGTTAGTTTCTTCTTCAGAGTTTGGAAAGCTTCTTCTTGCTTTGTTCCCCATTCATACTTTACATTCTTACAAGTTAAAGTAGTCAAAGGAACTGCAATTTTGGAGAAATCCTGAATAAATCGTCTGTAGTATGCTGCAAGACCCAAGAAACTACGAACTTCTGTTGGAGATTTAGGAATTTCCCATTTGGATATGGCTTCAATTTTGGATGGGTCTACTTGAATGCCTTCTGCATTCACTATATGACCCAGAAATTGTACTTCTCTAAGCCAAAATTCACATTTAGAGAATTTAGCATACAATTTCTCTTTTCTCAGAAGTTCAAGTATCTTTCTGAGATGATTTCCATGATCTTCCGCATTTCTAGAATAAATAAGTATATTGTCAATGAAGACAATCACAAATTTATCAAGATAGGGTTTACAGATACGATTCATCATATCCATAAATGCGACAGGAGCATTAGTAAGTCCAAACGGCATAACCGTGAACTCATAATGTCCATATCTGGTTCGAAAAGCAGTTTTAGAAATATCTTCTTCTTGAACTTTCAGTTGGTGATATCCTGATCGAAGATCTATTTTTGAAAATTGGTAAGCGCCTTGTAATTGATCAAACAGATCATCGATTCTAGGAAGAGGATAACGATTCTTAATCGTTACTTTGTCTAGTTCCCGGTAATCAATGCACATCCGTATTGTACCGTCTTTCTTTTTAACGAAAAGAATTGGAGAACCCCAAGAAGATGAACTTGGGCGAATGAATCCTTTCTCCAGTAATTCATCCAATTGTGTCTTCAATTCTTTCATTTCGGTTGGGGCTAGACTGTATGGAGCTTTGGCAATAGGAGCTGTTCCTGGTATAAGATTGATTTTAAAGTCGACTTCTCTTTCTGGTGGTATACCAGGTAATTCATCTAGAAATACATCTGCATAATCAGTTACTACCGATACATCTTCAAGCTTCTTTTCCTTTGTACTGGTAGAAATCTGCACCAAGTATGCAATGTATCCTTTCTGAAGGCATTTACTTGCTTTCAGCATTGAGATAATTCCCAGAGGTTGATTTTGTTTGTCGCCATAGATTGTTAAAGATTTTTCAGAAGGAATCTGGATTTCTATGGCCTTTTATCACAAAGGATATGGGCTTGGTTACTGGCTAGCCAATCCATTCCTAAGATAACATCAAATCCTGCTAATGTCATAGGCATTAATTGCACAGGTAAGATGTGTCCAGATATTGTGATAGTACATTCATTTAGAAATTTTGAAATTTTGACTAAATTTCCTTCGGCCGTCTCTATTTCATAAACCTTATCTAATGAAACTAAAGTCTTGTTCAATAGATTACAAAACTTATAATCTATGAAACTTAAATTTGCACAAGAGTCAAATAGTACTCTAGCATAAATATTGTCAATGAGGAATGTACCAGTGACTGCATCTGGAATAGCTACAGCATCACGAGTATTAAGTACGAAAGCTCGTACATTTTTCTTGTTTCCTTCATTGGCCTTTTGATGTCCGTCAAACGGTCTATAAAATTAAACACAAAATAACCTAGACACTCTAATTAAACTCTAGACAACTTTACTAAAGTAGACCACAAATACAGGCAAGTGTACCTATCAATTGTAACACAGCTAAAAGAAGTCCGGATATCGAACCCACGAGACACTGATTCTAAAACGAATTAGACACTAACTAGGACTTAATATTTGGTTTGGATTGGGGGGGAAATCTACGAACTAATATTAAACTAGGCAAATGATACTAAATAAGATAAACGACTATCTAACAAGGACCGAGATGAAATCAATAAGAATGGATAGGACTACCTAGGCTATAAATCATGAATGCTAAGCTCGGTTTCTATTGGTTAAGGAATATGATATGGAACTGAGATCTAAAGATATGACACCCTCAAGACTGACTAATGGATTCCCGATCACTCTCGGTCGCGGGATGTGACTAGAAGACTACTCAAAGGCTCTTAAACTCACTAGTTATTGGATCACTTCTCGGTATCACCGATTATGCTCTAGACTCGATAGACAGCTCATCTCTCGGTTACGCTATCTCAATACATCAAAGATGCAAGGAGCAATATGAGTTCACTATGTTTGACACGGATCAACAACAATACCAGACCTCTAAGGAAACGCCCTCTCAGAAAATTCACACTCAAAAACCCTAACACTGAAGACTAACCGATTACCTATCACTTTTTTTTAGATATTTAGATAAGGAGAACACTTGATTTTAATTGATTATTAGTTGACAATCCTATGGTGACTATGTCTAGACAACCACAAACTAATCGCAAACCCAAAGTAAATGATCTACTACACACTCATTCATGAAAGACATTCAACAAAGCATGTATGGATGAATCAACCAACAAACAATCAATAACAAGCATGCATATTCATCAAACACATCAAATCAGAACTGGACTAAAGCATAAAATCAAATGAACATCCAAAAACCAATGAAAATCCAAACTTTAACATCCAATCATCTTAAACCTAGGCAGTTCTAAAGTTTTAGCCAAAAAACATGATAAAGAAAGAAGTATTAGAGTTAAAGATAGCAAACAAAGTCATAGAACACATATCAAGAACAACCGAATGATTAATCGTGACCGAATGCTTGATCCTAACCCGATTTGTCTCCAATACCTTGAAACCTTGTTCAAAATCCAATATTTCTTGCCAAAATCGCCCAAGATCCAAGTTTTGACGGCAGTTAGTTGATCTCCTTGAAGAATGGCCGACATAATCTTAAAAACCTAAAATTCCAATTTTTCCGGATTAGCGGGTCTCTCGCGTACCGCGAGAGACTTTGGCCGGCTCCTCGCGTACCGCGAGGGCCAAAATAGTCGGGGCTCTTCCTGGCTTCCCTCGCGTACCGTGAGGGATCTTCTCTTCCTCCCTCGCGTACCGCGAGGGACCTAAATTCTTAGAAAATTATTATTTTGTTCTTTTTCTTCGCTCTCCAACTCCGTGTGCTCCTTTTCTGCTTGAATTAGCTTCGTTTTTCACTTCCTTAGCACACCACAACCTGCACCTATAACCCAAACTCAGAACGAACTCAAAACTATACAAAACGATTACAAAACTATACGAATACGCCCAAATATACATGGATAAATACATGTGTTTTGCAACACATCAAACATCCCCACACTTACACTTTTGTCGTCCTCGAAAAAGAAATCTGCAATGGAATCATAACTAGACAAAGTTTTATCATTCTCAATTGTTTTCAACACATATATAATAACGCGTTAAAATGCAATAACCGATATTTCTATCCGAATAAACCCAAAAACCAAATATCAAGCCCCCGAGAAGTGTTCTAATCCAATTTATACAATGGGTCAATCAAACCATGGATCTCACACTTAAAAGCTACACTTCCACCTAATCCCGTCTCACGGTCATGTCTAGGCCAGGGTTAGATCATATAGATCTTCCCACCACAGTACTCCAAAATCTTTATGTTTTCCAAATATAGATGATTTGATGGAATGCGTATTATTAGATGTATGAATCAACCTTACCTAGTGGTGCATCAACAGGGTCACCATCCCAGAAGGTAGCACATAGGCTGCAGCCTTATCAATCAAGCACATAAAAATTCAACTTAGAGGCGTATCCACAGAGTCACTACCCTCGTGGGAAACACATAAATCAAACCTTATTTATCCCAATTATTGATCACTCAAGTCCCGACCCATGGGTGTATCAACCAAGTCGCTATCCCGGAGGGTAACACGTAGGTCGAAACTTAAGCTTTCAATTATACTCATAATGGATGGAAAAATGGAATGCGGGCGCCACCAACTCTCGAATTCATTTTCATCAACGAAGAGTGGTGTGCCATAAATACTTCAGAAACATAAAAACCTTAGCTTACCGTGGTACCTATCACCTTATGTTGACAGTTTCAGTTTCACCGTTTCCATAACATGAGAACCCACAATATTTCATGATTTAATTAAGTTATTAATCCTAAGCAACACCTTCAGGATATTTAAGCTTTTCAACTGGCTGGGCCTACCGATTCATTTCAAATTAGACACGCTTTCTAATGTTTATTTTATTCATTTTACTTTAGCATGCTATGATCAGTTGTACTATCATTTTCCATGTATTTGCAAGACTCTAATTCAAAGGACATTTTTTTTGAAAAATTTTCTACAAATTACAACAACAGACTCAAAATACAAAACCTAGACGAATGTCTCCCATCCCCACACTTCAAATTAACATTGTCCTCAATGTGGACGAAGAAATGACAATAAACACAAAACAAAATTAAAATAAAGCAGAAATAAAATAATTACACAAAAATCGGAACAGACTTCCCTGGTAAAAATAGCTATGAAATTCCTCATAAGTCGTGCTCCCTAGCCCTCCATTCGAACGCGCTCAGCTCACAATTATTCCAAGTACTCATCGCGAACGAAAGCGGCTAAATTCTAACACATACTAGCAACCACGTCAAACATAATATATACACAATAACAACACAACCAGCACGTGCCTAAACCCCCAAATATGTACACTAGTATATATACAAGAGTTTATGTACAGGAATGGAAATACAAGAATGAAATACATAAAAAGAAATAAAGAAATGAAAATACATGAAATAAACTATATACAACCCGACAAAAGTCAACTAATGATCACGGCTGGTCACCTCCCGTCCCTGGCTGATCCGGCTGCTGCTGGTCTGGTGCCCTGAAGAACGGTGGGATCTCTATGCCCTGGCGTGTCATCATGTACCGGATGGCATCGTCCTGTTGATCCATCCGATCAAAAATCTCATCTCGTAGTGCCTCGAGAATGAGTGGTGCCGGTGGCCTCATACGGAGTGGGTGCTGTACCTGGGGGCGCTCGATGTGATGTGGTATCCTCTGTCGTGGTGTGGGCGCCCCCATCTGAATCGCCAGATCGGCAGGTGTCCCTGCAGGTGGTGGAACCTGTGGACCCTGCCTAATCTCCATGAACCGCGGGGGATCGTCCATCATTAAGATCCCCGCTAATCGTAGCTCTACCAACCCATATGGAAAGGTATCCAGGCCCGGTGTGAGTAGGCGGCCCAGATATCGGTCAAACACTCCTAAATGCTCTACCAGCCTGGTGATATCAGGCCCGAGCTCCAGCCTAGCCTCTGGTCCACCGCGACGACTCCTTGTAATAGATGAAATGAGAATGCTCGCCGGGTTGGCCTCTCAACGACCAACAATGCAATATAGGCAGAAAAGAACCAACTGGTTGCACTTCTCAATACCGGACCGGCGTCCGATTAGAGTGCAAGCCAATATCCTATGAATGTAGCGGATCAGGGGGTCGCGAATGGACGACTCCACAAGAGATGAGGAGTACGGTCCATCGGCAATGGAATGCCAGAAGTCACATAACTGACTGTCACTGACCCCCTGGTCGTGTAGCAGATCAGGGGGTCCTGAATAACCCACGTAAGCTCTGTAGAAACGGCTGTGCTGCCACCTAGGCCTCGGTGTATCACCCCGTGGCAACCGCAAACTGTGGCACCGACATCTCGAAAACCTGTCGGCCCAAAGCAAACGACACTGCAACAGGCTCCTCAAACTGGCCTGTGACGTACTGGAAGGTAGTGTGGAACTCGACGGTGAGCTCCAGGTACTGTGTGGCGTCACAGGCCAATGCTGCCGCCCAACGGGCATCAATAAGCTCCTGTAACCTCTGGAGCTGCCCTAACTCCTCGAAGAGCCCCCAATCAAATCCTCTGTGCTGATATAGCTCCATATCCACGAACCTCTCTAGCCGGACAGCCTCCTCTTTCATGAGATCGAATCGGAGGAGGGTATGGTGCTGTAAGACTCTGGCATCTAGCGGAATCGGCTCCGCATCAGCTGCTGGACATGCCTCGGGAACCGCGTATCGTATGACACGCGGTGCTCGACGAATCGGGCGCGGCTCCTCAGCCTCTCCCCTAGGGAGGGGAACTGGGCCCCGCCTGCGCTTGGGTGCGCTAGATGACTCTCCTCGGTCAGACATACCTACATTTACAAGTTATTACAACAAATAATAAAATAATACAGCATGCCGAACGACCGTATAGCATTTCATTCGCGTCGTTCGATTAATTAATAGCCTACTAATATACTACAAAAAATAAAAAAATTGAAAAATTCGGGAGACCCTATTTGTTTATTTAAAAACCAGACAACCCCGCCCGAATGAAGATTGACTACGGGCGAGGTGGCCTAAACCTGCAGAGAAATTCATGGCAATTCCCAATACAACATTTTACAAAAGCGACTGAACTTGTACAATTGACTGCAAGACCTAAACGGCTAAAAATCTATAATTAATTAGAATTAGAGCTAAAATAATTTAAAAAAAATTACACGGATCAAGATACAAACTAAACTAAACTAACTTAGAAATAGCATACACAACACAAATTACCAACATGAATAGCATTAGATACTTGTAATGAGACCGTATCCGGTTCAACTTCAACCCATAACAACTCAAATTACACTAATTGATTCAAAATGCATCGAAACGACTCAAATTCCAATTTAACGACTCATTGCACAAATAGTACCTGCCCAAATGACTTACTATACACAAATAACTGAGTCGTTTACGCTAATTTAAACCTACAAACCCAACGGCACTTGAATCGACTACAATTTATTCTAAACGACTCAAAATGCACTAAATTGGACTCAAATTAAAGGTATAACAGGGAACCTTACCTCAATGTGTAGTTAATAGTGAAATCCAAATGAAGAAACAAACGGAATTCAACCCCTGTGAAGTGTTGGACAGTGACCGATGATGACGATGGTGGCAGATGGTGGTGAAATTAGGTGGTGTTCCCCGGTGGTAGGTAGTGGTGAGTGGTAGTGGGTGAGATAGCCGGAGATGACGATGATGATGGTGATGGCGTTGGTGGAAGCGACGGTGGACTCAGGTGATGGAGGTGGTAGGTGCGGAGGATGACGGTGGTGGGAGTGTGGTAGTGGTGGCCGGTGGTGGAATCAGGTGATGTAGGTGGTGGTCGCCGATGGTGGTTGGAAATAGGCTACGAGGCAACAAAGAGGGGTTTTTATTTATTTATTTTTTTCTGGATTCTCTACTCTCTCGCATACCGCGAGAGATTGTAAATTACAGTCCCGCGTACCGCGAGTGGAGGGTAGGCGGGGGTTGTCTTTTCATTGTCTCGCGTACCGCGGGAGACCAAGTGGACTCTCTCGCGTACCGCGGGGGACAAAAACTTTTGCAACCTCAATTTATCTCTCGCGTAGCGCGAGAGACTCCCCCATATGGCTCGCGTACCGCGAGGAACACCCCTTCATAGAAAGTTAAGCCCGTTTTTATACTTGGAAAATTTTTTTCCCTTAAAATATTTTTCCAACTTGTTTTCAAAACTTGTTCCAGACTTAGAATTTTTAGCATATGTACCTGGAACATCGTTTTGATAGCTTTCTCCCTGTGCTTTGATCACGATTCCATGAAACACACGAAAACACAAGAACACACAAACCGAAAATATACAAAAACTAACAAAAAAAATATGAAAACAAAGAAGTTTACAAACTCTACACTCAGGCTCTTCCCCGAGGACTTACACTCCTTCAATTTTGGTTTTTGGTCTTGTCAAAGAGGATCTCATCCCCCTCGACATTCTCAATCGGTCCTCCGATGTAGTGCTTCAATCTATGACCGTTTACCTTCCACGAGCTGCCTTCCCCATCGTGTAGCTCCACCGTGACATAAGGAAATACTTCTTTCACTGTGTATGGTCTTGTCCATCTCGACTTAAGCTTTCCTGGGAATAGTTTCAGTCTAGAATTGTATACCGACACCCTATCCCCACACTTGAAATCTTTCACTCCCTTCAAACAACGATCGTGCAACGCTTTTGTGAGCTCTTTATAACTCCATGAACGTGCGCATGCCTCGTCGCGTAATTCATCCAACTCATGCAACTGGAGAAACCGGTGTCGTGCTGCTTGTAGCAAGTCAAGGTTGACTGCCTTTAAGGCCCAATACGCCTTGTGCTCTAGTTCCATCGGTAGATGACACGCCTTGCCATAGATCATCCTAAAGGGTGTTGTCCCATTAGGTGTTTTGAACGCTGTTCTGAACGCCCAAAGCGCATCATCTAACTTGTCAGACCAATCCTTCCTATTCTTCCCGACAGTTTTCTCCAAGATCCTCTTGACTCCCCTATTCGCATTCTCGACATGCCCATTAGTTTGTGGATGATAAGCAGTTGAAAGCCGATGGGTGACCCCATAGCATGACAACACCTTCTCCATCTGGGCGTTGCAAAAGTGCGTGCCCCTATCATTGATTAGGGCTCTAGGAGTACAAAACCTGCTAAACAACTTCTTCAGAAATCCCACCATAACTCCGGCATCGTTCGTACGTAGAGCTTGAGCCTCGACCCACTTAGATACATAGTTTATCGCCACGACAATGTATCGGTTCCCTCTTGAGATAGGGAACGGACCCATGAAATCAATGCCCCAAATGTCAAACATTTCCACTACTTGAATCGGGTTTTGGGGTATTTCATTCCAGGATGAAATATTACCGGTGCGTTGACACGTGTCACACCGCTTCACTAACTCATGAGCATCCTTAAACACTGTCGGCCAATAGAATCCAAAATCAAACACCTTCTTGGTGGTGTAAGAGGGTCCGTTGTGACCTCCCGTCAAACCCTCATGACAATGCTTAAGGATCTCTACACCTTCTTCCTTACTCACACACCTCCTCAAAACTCTATCAGCTCCCACACGAAACAGATGTAGGGCATCCCAAATGTAGTGGTTGGCATCGGCAAAGAATTTACGCCTCTATTGTGAAGTCATGCCCTTCACCACTACACCATCATCCAAGTAGTTTGCTATGTCAGAAAACCATGGCAAACCTTGCGCCTCAACACTCATGTAAAACACCGGCTTCTAGGACAGTCTCACACTCACCATCATCAAGGACTCATGTGGGAATGTGTCCCATATAGCTTCCTCCTGGATCTCTTCTCTACCGGGGTCCTCTAATCTCGAAAGATGGTCGGCCGCCACATTCTCCGCCCCCTTCTTGTCTTTGATCTTAATATAAAACTCGGAAAGCAAGAGAATCCATCGAATCAATCTAGGTTTGCTGTCCTTCTTTGCGAACAGATATTGCAATGCCGCATGATCAGTATAAACGATGGTTTTCGAGAGCACTAAGTATGAACGAAACTTGTCAAATGCAAACACCACCGCTAACAACTCCTTCTCGGTAGTTGTGTAATTCTCTTGAGCATCATTAAGAGTTTTACTAGCGTAATAGATTGGGTGGAAGTGCTTCTCTCTTCTTTGGCCTAAAACATCCCCGACTGCATAATCACTCTTATGACACATAAGCTCAAAGGGTAAGCTCCAGTCGGGGGAGATCAAGATAGGAGCACAGACTAACTGCAAGAACTCGAATGCCTACAAACAATCCGCATCAAACTCAAATGGGATGCCCTTCTCCAAAAGGCGGGCCATGGGTCGGGTGATCTTCGAAAAATCTTTAATGAATCCTCTATAGAAACCCGCATGACCTAAAAAACTACGAACCAATTTCACACTAGTCGGTGGTGGAAGACTACTGATCGTGTTAATTTTTGCTCTATTCACTTCAATACCGGCCCGTGAAACTTTGTGCCCAAGCACAATCCCCTCAGTCATCATGAAGTGACATTTCTCCCAGTTAAGCATCAACTTCGTCTCTACACACCTCCTCATCATCTTCTCGAGGTTCTGCAAGCAATGATAGAAAGAACTCCCAAACATAGAAAAATCGTCCATGAAAACCTCCATGGAAGTCTCGATCATGTCCTGAAATATGGCCACCATGCACCTCTGGAAGGTGGCTGGAGCATTACACAACCTGAATGGCATACGTCGGTACACGAAGGTACCATACGGGCATGTAAAGGTGGTTTTCTCCTGATCTTTAGGTGCAATGGGGATCTGGAAATAACCCGAGAAACCATCAAGGAAACAGTAGAACTGCTGCCCTGACAGGCACTCTAGCATCTGGTCAATGAAAGGAAGGGGGAAGGGGGAAGTGATCCTTCCTAGTGGCATCATTCAGTCTCCTATAGTCAATGCACACTCTCCAACCGGTGACTGTCCTCGTAGGGATCAACTCATTCTTCACGACTGTCATCCCACCCTTCTTCGGGACGACCTGAGTCGGGCTTACCCATGGGGAGTCAGAAATCGGATATATCAATCCTGCATCCAGGAGTTTAAGAACCTCCTTCTTCACCACATCCGACATGTTCGGGTTAATCCTCCTTTGAAGTTGCACAACTGGCTTGTGCTCCTCCTCCATCAATATCCTATGCGTGCAGAAGGTTGGGCTGATGCCCTTTATATCAGTGAGTTTCCACGTAATGGCCTGTTTTTTCACCTTCAAGACCTCAATCAATCTCTCATTCTCCACCTTTGTCAGTGCAGCAGAAATCACGACGGGCAAACCGGCCTCGCCATCCAAGAAAGCATACTCCAAATGAGAGGGTAGCTCTTTGAGCTCAAGGGATGGTGGTGCCTCAACCGAGGGCTTCTTATCCTCCTCGCGGTTTTTATAAACCTCAAACACCTCTTGGTATTCAGGCGGTTTACTAGTCGGGTGGCTCAGACTTTTCTCGGGGAGAGCATCAGTCTCAACCTCCTGGTCTTCCTCACCCAGGTGTTGTGTGTCAAGCAGGTCAGCGCCACACACGTAGTCAAGGCAATGATCCATGTGAGATATGAAAGTGTCTAGAAAGAACATTGAATCGTCCTGACCACTAGAATGCTTCATCTATTTCATGACATCAAAGGTGAAATTCTCATCCCCCACACGAAGTGTGATCTTACTTTCGAAGACATCGATCAATGCCTTGGCGGTGCGCAAGAAGGGGCATCCCAAAATGAGTAGGACTCTATCGTCAACCTCCATTTCAAGAATGACAAAGTCCGCGGGATCTTCACCAACAGATTCTCCACTATTCCCCGTGGATATTTGACTGAGCGGTCGGCCAAAGATATGCTAATACGCGTAGGGGTCGGATCTCCAAGGCCTAGCTTCTCGAAGAGAGAGTACGGCATCACTTTGATGCTAGCACCGAGATCGTCCAACGCGTGGTGCAGAGTCGAACCACCAAACAAACACGGGATCGTGAAGACGCCCGGATCTGCTAATTTCTCTGGTGGCTTGTTCTGGACCACCGTAGAGTATCTTTCATTCAGAGTGACAGTTGAAAGGTCCTCCAGTTTCTTCTTATTCGACAGAAGATCTTTTAGGAATTTAGCATATTTCGGCATATGCTGGAGGGCTTCAACAAAAGGCAGATTAATTTTGAGCTGCTTAAACAACTCCAGAAAGTGTCCATAATCCTTAGCATATTTCTGCCGCATCAGGCGAGCAGGATATGGAACACGAGTAAGATCAACATCTGGGGTCTTCTTCTTCCCCTCACTCTTCTTCTTCTCAGTAGGAGACTCACTATTGGACACTGTACTTGCTGGGACTTGCCTCTCGTGCACCCCTCCAGGAGCCTCCATCTCTATCTCCTCATCAACCGGCTTATCATAATCATATGTCAGTGTCTGCTCACTTTCTCCTCCCTTACCACTGCACATGGTCACCGCCTTCAATGTGGCTTTCGGGTTAGTCTCAGTACTACCCTAAAATGAACCTCCAGATCGGTCAGTCAGCTGGCGTGCTATGTCTCTCACTGTGCACTGCAAATCTAAGAATGCAGACTGCTGATTCCTCAATAAAGTATCGTGCTCCTTCAGCTTATACTGAGTCTCCTGGTCCGTCTTCACCAACTGAGCAAGCAACTGAGTCTGGTTAGCTAACATCTCCTCAGTCCTCTTCTCCCCAATACTGCTACCAGAATTCTGTCCTACTTCTCTATCTCCACCATACTGATTTTTACGGTTTTGAAACCCAGGTGGATTCCCGCCAGATCTCCAATTAGAGTTGGGGTAGTTTCTCCATCCAGAGTTGAATAGAGGGGGTTTTGGTTCCCCAGGAAGTCTACCTGCTCCTGTTGAGTGACAGGACAATCGATGGTATCATGACCTCCTCTACATACCTCACACTTCATTGCACTCATCTTCAACTCCTTAATATCCTTCACCATAGCTGCGAGTGCAGCAACCATGCTAGTCTCAGTAGTGACCTGATGAACACCTCTAGTGGCAGAAGTAGGTGTCCTAGCATTAGGAGTGGAAATCCTGGTAGAAGGTTGCTGTTGCTCAACTTGAGCGAAACTCTCAAACATCTCCTCACACTCCTCTGGCTCCTTTTTCTCCATGATGTGGCCCCCTGCAGTAGTATTGAAAATCGGTTGTTTCTCAAACGTAAGACCATTATAGAACTTTTCAACCAATGCCCAATCAGAAAGGCCATGCTGAGGACACTTGTTCAGCAGAGTATTGAACCGCTCCTAAGCCATATGGTAAGGCTCATCGGGGTCCATACGGAAAGAGTGGATCTGATCCCTCAGACGAGCGGCTTTAGATGGTGGATAATACTTCTTCAGGAATTTGGTTTTCAGATCTGCCCAAGTGGTAATGGAGTCCTGGGGCAGGGTAT
Source organism: Smallanthus sonchifolius (assembly GCA_023525975.1). NCBI lineage: Eukaryota > Viridiplantae > Streptophyta > Magnoliopsida > Asterales > Asteraceae > Smallanthus > Smallanthus sonchifolius. The sequence goes on along the minus strand of CM042021.1, from coordinate 93,280,116 downwards.
CCAACCAAGTGGCGGAGCGACCATATAGGGTGAACGGGAAAAGACGCAACATGATGGCGTCATCAGAGGCACCAGTAATACGAAAGGTGTCGCAAATACGCGCAAAGCGGGACGGATGTCCTGCGCATCCTCGTCCTCGAGTCCGTGGAACTAGTAGAGTTACTGATAGTGTTCATCACATGCGAGGGAATCTGCCATGTATTAGTGTTAGGCAGATTAAGGCGGGTAATAGAGGACCTAGTGCCCGTAAAACCATCACATACCCTCTGGTGGACAGTACGCCTAGCAGGTGGATCAACATCACCCATGTCAGCAATAGGAATTGGAATGCGTACTTTTTCTCAACTAGCTCGCTCAAAGGACTGCGAAACTTCCGACTGCACTCCCGAAGCTCTCGCTCAGGCTCTAAATAAGCTTCAAAGTCGGGTGATCCCTGTGAGAGAGTATGTTGCATAAACTGGACAGAAAACAAAGGGAAAACAGACGAACTAAGAACAAAGAAAAGACTCAAACTAAGACGCAAACAAATAGCAAATAAGGACACAAAATAAAACAAGCAAATTAAGGAAATAAACTAGAAAGGAGAAATAAAAATAAATAACCAAACAAGAACTAATCAAAGCTAATTTTGCTATTGCCAAGTGTCCCCCGGCAACGGCGCCAAAAACTTGATTTCGGTCAAACGGTATATAAAATTAAACACAAAATAACCTAGACACTCTAGTTAAACTCTAGACAACTCTACTAAACTAGACCACAAAGACAAGCAAGTGTACCTATCAATTGTAACACAACTAAAAGAAGTTCGGATATCGAACCCACAAGACACTGACTCTTTCGATATCCGGACTTTAACACGAATTAGACTATAACTAGGACTTAATATTTGGTTTGGATTGGGGGGGAATTCTACGAACTAAGATTAAACTAGGCAAATGATACTAAAGAAGACAAACAACTATCTAACAAGGACCAGGATGAAATCAATAAGAATGGATAGGACTACCTAGGCTATGAATCATGAATGCAAAGCTCGGTTTCTATTGGTTAAGGAATATGATATGGAACTGAGATCTAAAGATATGACACCCTCAAGACTGACTAATGGATTCCCGATCACTCTCAGTCACGGGATGTGACTAGAAGACTACTCAAAGGCTATTAAACTCACCAGTTATCGGATCACCTCTTGGTATCACCGATTATGCTATAGACTCGATAGATAGCTCACCTCTCGGTTACGCTATCTCAATACATCAAAGATGCAAGGAGCAATCTGAATTCACTATGTTTGAAACGGATCAACAACAATACCAGACCTCTAAAGAAACGCCCTCTCAGACAATTCACACTCAGAAACCCTAACACTGAAGACTAACCGATTACCTATCACTTTTTCAAATATTTAGATAAGGAGAACACTTGATTTTAATTTATTATTAGTTGACAATCCTATGGTGATTACGTCTAGACAACCACAAACTAATCGTAAACACAAAGTAAACGATCTACTACACACTCATTCATGAAAGACACTCAACAAAGCATGTATGGATGAATCAACCAACAAACAATCAATAACAAGCATGCATATTCATCAAACACATCAAATCAGATTTGGACTAAAGCATAAAATCAAATCAACATCCAAAAACAAATGAAAATCCAAACTTTAACATCCAATCATCTTAAACCTAGGCAGTTCTAAAGTTTTAGCCAAGAAACACGATAAATAAAGAAGTATCAGAGTTAAAGATAGCAAACAAAGTCATAGAACACATATCAAGAACAACCGAATGATTAATCGTGATCGAATGCTTGATCCTAACCCGATTTGTCTCCAATACCTTGAAACCTTGAACAAAATCCAATCTTTCTTGCCAAAATCGCCCAAGATCCAAGCTTTGACGGAAATTAGTTGATCTCCTTGAAGAATGGCCTCGAGAGACTCGTATTCCGTGAAAAAAACCCGAATTGAATTATAATAGAAGTTGACTGCCATTATGCAAGGAGTTCGACATTCAGCCGTCTAGAGAGAGACAAGAGGCAATTTTAGAGCTTAGGAGGTCAATTGAAGAGGAAAGTTGAAGACTTTGGATTCTGGGTTTGTTATATTAGCGATTTAGGTTTTCAAACTTTGATATTTATCCTTTGGTTGCTGTGTTTGAACCATGTTCTTGTTTGATACTTCTGTTCTAGTTGTTTTAAACATGTGTATTGGCTAAAACATTGATACTGCCTGTGTCATTAAATGAATACTTTACTAAAGACTTGATTTTTACTTGTTTTGGATTCAATTAATGGTTTAATGATTTTATAAATAGTTTCTTGATATTATTTGTGATGAATATGTATGCTTGGATCTGATTGGTGTTTGATTATGATTTCGTACGTTGATTGTGGATGTCTTCAAGTTTGATTTGCGTATCTAGGTTATAAACTTTAGGGTTTTTGATTGTTTGTGTGGTTTGCAAGAAATAGTGATCCATAAGAGTTGTGATTGAGAGTCATTAGAACTGAGTGTGTATCCTGTCTCAATACCCGAGAAGTGAGAGATAGTCGTTTAGTGTTTGTCATTAGGAATCAGAGTGTCAGCTTTCTGAGCGGAAGTTGGTATTATGTGTCTAGTGATTGTTGCTATTCTGAGTCATAGTTCTTATTTTGAGATTACCCCGTGCATTCTTCAAATGTATTGTGGACAGTGAGACTGAAAGGTGATCTGTCTTTTGGGTACTTTATCATTGTTGGAGAGACCGAAAGGTAATCCATTATCTGGTGAGTTATTACATCTTTAGGTTCCTTAGTTGGTGACACCCTGAGAGTAATTAGGGATCCACTAGGTAGTCTAGAGCTATTTCCTTAGAAACCCAAATCCATCTTAGTTTTCAGAACCGGTAGAAGTTGTGCTTTGCAAGTAGGATTCCGACCTAGGTGGTATTCTTCCCATCTCTGATTTCATTCTTAGTTCTTCATCTTAATAGCTTGAGTCATTCTTAGTTTGCTGCATTAGTAGTCAATCTTTAGTGTAGTCAACCCCCCATCAATCAATCTTTAGTCTAAGTCAGAGTCTTGTATAGTTATAGTAGTGTCTCTAGGGTTCGATAACTCGGTTTACCATTAAGCTGTGCTACACTCGATAGGTCCACTTTGCTGTCAGTGTGGTTTAGTCGAAGGTACTCCATTTATTACTTAGGAGTCTAGGTTAGGTTTTGTTAGTTTTTATATAGACCGTCTGGGCATCACCAAGTTTTTGGCGCCGTTGTCGGGGACACTTGGCAATAGCAATATTAACTTTGACTAGTTCTTTGTTTGATTTTTGGTTTAATTTATTTCTTTTCTTTTGAGTCTTGTTTGTGTGCTTGTCCTACGTGCTATTTGTGTGTCTAATTTAGAATCAATTCTTTCTGTCCTTGAGTCTCTGTCTCTTTCCTTCTAGTGTCTTTCTGTTTATGCACAATACTTGTTCGCATGGATCACCAACTTATTCAGCTTTTCCAAAGCCCGAACGAGAGCTACACGAGCACACCCACGACTTTCGGGAGCGTTTGAAAGAGCTGTGCAAATCGAAGGTATGTTCTACTAGCCCAATTCCATTTCCTATCATGGGCGACGCTGACCCACCAGCGAGGCGTACTGTAGGCCAGAGGGCCAGTGACGAGGTCACCCGGGCGAGATCTTCGATCACACGCCCTGCTATTCCGAACACCAATACATGGCAGATCCCATCACATGTCATGAGCACGATCACTCATGCCACCTAATTTCATGGCCTTGAGCATGAGGATGCACCCTGACACTTATCCCGCTTCGCACGCATATGTGATACCTTCAATATCACGGGTGTGTCTAAGGACGCTATCTACTTACGTCTCTTCCTATTCTCGCTCTCTGGGCATGCATCTACTTGGCTTGACACCCTCCCAGACAACTCTATCACCACATGGGAGGATCTTCAAACCAAGTTCTTTAAATAGTACTATCCACCTTCCAGGCCGCTCGCCTTAGGGACCAGATCCACTCCTTCCGGATGGACCCTGATGAGACTTATCACATGGCCTGGGAGAGGTTCCATGCGCTAATGAGCCGATGCCCAAAGCATGGTCTTTCAAACTGGGCAATTGTGGAGAAGTTCTATAATGGCCTTACCTTCGAGAAGCAGCAAATGTTCAACACAGCTGCGGGAGGCCATATCATGGATAAACTCAAGCCTGCTAAGTGTGAGGAGATGTTCGAGAGCTTTGCTCTGGCGGAACAACAGCAACCATCTACTAGGACTTCCATTCCTAGTGCTAGAGCATCCACCTCTTCTCCTAGAGGTGTGCATCAGGTCACTCCTGATACTAGCGTGGCTGATGCACTCGCAGCTATAGCGAATAAGATCAAGGAGCTGAAGCTCAGTGCTCAGAAGTGTGTGGTTTGCAGGGAGGGCCACGACACCAGAAATTGCCCCGTCAATCATCAGGAGCAGGTGAGTTTTGCTAGCAACCAAAACCAGAACCGAGGGTACAAAAACTACAATAAATTCTTTTGGCTCGGGATGGAGATCTGGAAATAACCCGCCTGGGTTTAATGGTCGCCAGAATCAGTATGGAGGAGCTGAAGCAGGAGTGAGTTTGGGAAGTAGTGTCAACATAAGGAAGATTGAAGAGATGATTGAGAATCAAACACAGATGCTTGCCTACTTAGTCCAGCAGGACAGGGACGTTCGGCAGTCGGCATTTCAGGACTTGCAACGCATGGTAGGAGACATTGCTAAGTGCCTAAAGGATAGACAGGGAAGTCCATCTTCAGGCCCCAACGCTTCAGTGATGGCCGTGTTGATCAGGAGTCATAGAGAGGAGGAGAGAGTAGAGAAAGAAGTCTCCCACAGTGCTGACTATGGTATCCCTTCGCCTGAAGAGGTGAAGAAGATAGAATGGAGAGCCCGATTTGCTGAGATCGATGCTAGGATGTTAGAGGAGCCCGAGTCAGTTAAAGTAACAGGACCAGGAACCTCAGTGATTGCTGTGTCAACTAGGAGTAGAAGAGTTGAAGAGGTAGAGGAGCCACCAGTGGATGAGGAGATTTTAGTGGAGAAGCATGCCGAGAAGGCAGAGGAGAAGAAAAAGGGGGTGGAGATGAAGACCCCCGAGATTGACCTGAGTCATGTTCCCTATCCACCGCGCTTGCTGCCACATAAACACACTAGGAAATACGGTCACTTCCTTGATATGTTTAAACAACTCAAGGTCAATCTCCCATTCATAGAAGTCCTCCAGCATATGCCTAAGTATGGCCCTTAAAGATCTTCTTTCCAACAAGAAGAAGCTAGAGGAGGTCTCTGAAGTCTCACTTAGTGAGCAATGTTCTGTAGTGGTTCAAAACAAACTGCTAGAGAAGCTGGCAGATTCGGGTCGTTTCACGATCCCGTGTCTGCTTCGCGGTTTGCCTCTAAACCATATGTTGGCTGACCTAGGTGCTATCGTCAATCTGATGCCATACTCTATCTACAAGCAGCTAGACCTAGGTGAACCGCAGCCGACGCACATGAGCATATCCTTGGATGACCGCCCAGTCAAGTATCCACGGGTATTGTGGAGAATCTTTTGGTGAAAGTAGGCAAATTTGTCTTCCCCGTAGATTTTGTCATTCTAGATATGGAAGTGGATGATAGAGTCCCACTCATCCTAGGACTCCCGTTCCTACGTACCGCCAAGGCTTTGATCGATGTCTTCGACGAGAAACTCACACTTCATGTGATGGATGAGAAGATCACATTCAATGCTATGAAATCTGTGAAGGGGTCTACTGAGCAAAGCAATTCAGTTTGCATGATTGATTCCCTTATAGGTGACCATCGATACTCTGAACCAGAGAGAGAAATTTATGAACCCGCCCCTAACTTAGGAGAGATATCTGAATGGGTGATGGAGTTGGAGAAGCTGTTAGATGAGACAGATGAATACGGCAATGAGGTGCCTGATGATCTGTTGGAGATGATGGCAGAATTAGATGAGATCATAGGCAAATCCCCAAGTGTGGGGATGATTGAGGAGAGTATAGAGGATCCTGAAGATTCGGGTGAAAGCATAAGGGCCATAACTATAGAAAATCATATTCCTGAACTCTTACCCATCACCATTGTTCATTCTGAGAGGAGGACCACCGAACCAACCCCTATTTCCAGTTCTCCTAGGCCTAGGCTACCCCGGAAGAGAACCCGTGCGTTGATATAGTCATATGATTTAGGGAGAGTGCAAACCCCAAGTGTGGGGGCTTCTAAGGTGATAAGTTGTTAGGGTATATGAAACCTGTCATCTTTGGACCAGGGTAGGTATAAGTTGTGGTGGAAGGACCTGATGGATGAAGATAATAGAGATCCAAAGCTTGATAGGAGTATGAGTTTGTTGAGGCTGTGGAGAACCGGGAGACCACGTAGGATGAAGGCGGGTACCGGTTAGGATCAAGGAGAAGCCTCCTGATAGGCTTGTTTGAGTCTCGGGCAAGTGCCTAGGATGTAGAGTTTGTATGCATTACTTGTTCTGAGTCCGTGTCATTTTCTTTTTTTTCGGTGTGTGTGTTTTGTTTGTGTCGTGTCTTGTAGGGATTCATCTGATTCGCTGAGGAAAATCATCAGTAATGAAGTTACATGTATTTTTACATTTGTTTTTATGCTTGGAACAGGTTTTTATTGAATTTGGGTGAAAAGAAGTTAAGGGGTGAAAAATTTCTAAGTATAAAAACGCCCTTTACTTTCTGTCACCAGGGGTCCCTCACGGTACGCGAGGGTTTGTTTGTGGTTTCTCGCGATACGCGAGAGACAAAAGACAATGTCGGATTAAATGCCACTTCCTCGCGGTACGCGAGGAGTAGCACCTTGTTTCTTGCGGTACGCGGGGCACCCCTGGAATTGCCCTTCTTCCTTGTTTTTCCATGGTTTTCCACACCGTTCACCGTTCACCATCTTCCACCATCATTAATCACTATCATCCATCACTTCTATTCATCATCATCCATATCCACTGACCACCATTACCATGGGAAATTTGAAACCGTTCGTAACTGTTGATCTACATTGTTGTGGCTTTCATGTCTATGTGTTTGCCATGCATCGGGTACGTTTTCATGCCTTCTATCCATGAGTCTTAGCGAGTCAGTTTGAGTCAATCGAGTTTTTATTTTTAATTTGAGTCAGTTTGATGCTGCGGGTATTATGTGAATTTGTTTTGCAGGTATACATCATTTCGTCCGTACTCAATCTCCATTCGGAAGGAATTGATCCTGATCTTATTGAGCAGCCTGGCAGTAAATTGTGCAACCGCGACCGAAATGCTATACGGTTCACACAAGGATTAACGAAGCTGGATTTTCATTTGAGAGCATATACATTACCAGCTAAGTCGCTTCCTGTTTTATTTTTTGCATTTTATTTTTTAGTTGTGACTTACTTCACATTGAGGACAATGCGTCTTTCAAGTGTGTGGATGTGAGTGTCTAGTTTGTCTAGTTTGTTTTGTCTTGTCTAAAATATTCAAAAATACAAAAAAGTTAAAAGATTTTGAAAAATGTCCTTTGAAAGTATAAGTTTTGCAATCAAAAATGGAAAATGATAGTACAACTGGATCTATTTGTTGAGTTTTAAATGATTTAAATAATTGAAAACGCGTCTAATTAGTGATGTTTTGGTAGACCCAGCCAGCTTAAATAGCCTGTGAGTGTTACTTAGGATTAATCACGTAATTAAATCATGAAATCGTGTGGGTACTCATCTAAGGGTAATCGGTAATACTGAAACTATCAACATAGGGTGATAGGTACCACGTTAAGATAATATCTATTTGTTTTTGAAATTTTTGGCATACCATTCTCTTTTTATGAGAATAAATCCGAGTTTGGTGGTGCCCGCATCCATATTTCCATAATTCATGAGCTTATTGATTAGAATTATAAGTTTGCTTATGTGTTACTCTCCAGGATGGCCACTTGGAGAAAACACCCCTAAGTGATTCTTATGTGCTTTTATTGATATGACTTAGTCTATGTGTTACCTTTCGGGATAGTGACTTGGTTGAAACGCCTCTAGACGAAAGTTCATTTGCTTGAATTAATGCTCATTTTCATACCATTCATACATGATTTCATCTAATTTCTTAAACAAATAAATCTTAGTTTAAGGTGGTGGGTAAAATATATATGGTTTAATCCGTGCCTAGACATGACCGTGAGACGGGATTAGGTAGAGTTGTAACTTCTAAGTGTGAGTCAAATAGTTTGATTGATAGTTGTATAAAATGGAATTAGAACACATTACGGGGGCTTGATAGTTGGTGTTTGGGTTTAATCAGACATAAATACTGATTATTGCTTTTTAACACGTGAATATGTTTCGCTAATTGGTAATTGATGTTTGTTAAGTTAGATCTGAGTTATGATTCCAACTGCAGCTTTTTTGAGGATGAAAAAAGGTTAAGTGTGGGGATGTTTGATGTAGTGCGAAGCACATATCTATATTCCTATTGTATTCGTGTGTTTTTTATTAGTTTTATCTTCGTTTTGAGTCCTTTTATATACTATTGAGTCTGTGTTATATTTACAGGTGCTCGTGAAGATTACAAGTGAATACATGAAGAAACCGAGCAAGAAAGTGAAGCCCAATGTTCAAAAGTCAAAAATGTTGAAAATAGAGCTCTCGCGGTACGCGAGATAGGAGAAGGAAAGCCTCGCGGTACGCGAGGGAAGCAGAATTCGGCCGCGACTAATTTGTTCCTCGCGCTACGCGAGGAAACCAGTTCAGTCTCTCGCGGTACGCGAGAGATTCGTATTTCGTGAAAAAACCCTAATCAAATTATAATAGAATTTGATTGCCATTATGCAAGGAGTTCAACATTCATCCGTCTAGAGAGAGAACAGAGGCGATTTTGGAGCTTAGGAGGTCAATTGAAGAGGAAAGTGGAAGACTTTGGATTCCGGGTTTGTTATATTAGCGATTTCGGTTTTCAAGCTTTGATTTTTATCCTTAGTTTGCTGTGTTTGAACCATGTTCTTGTTTGATACATCTGTTCTAGTTGTTTTAAACATGTGTATTGGCTAAAACATTGATATTGCATGGGTCATTAGAGGAATACTTTGTTAAAGTCTTGATTTTTACTGGTTTTGGATTCGAATAATGGTTTAATGATTTTGTAAACAGTTTCTTGATATTATTAGTGATGAATATGTATGCTTAGATCTTATTGGTGTTTGATTATGATTCCGTACGTTGATTGTGGATGTCTTCCATTTTGATTTGTGTATCTAGGTCATAAACTTTAGGGTTTGTGATTGTTTGTGTGGTTTGCTAGAAATAGTGATCCATAGGAGTTGTGATTGAGAGTCATTAGAACTGAGTGTGTATCCTGTCTCAATACCCGAGAAGTGAGAGATAGTCGTTTAGTCTTCGTCATTAGGAATCCGAGTGTCAGCTGTCTGAGAGGAAGTTGGTATTAGGTGTCTAGCGATTGTTGCTATTCTGAGTCATAGTTCTTATCTTGAGATTACCCGTTCATTCTTCAAATGTATTGTGTACAGTGAGACTGAAAGGTGATATGTCTTTCGGGTACTTTATCATTGTTGGAGAGACCGAAAGGTAATCTACTATCTGGTGAGTTATTACATCTTTAGGTTCCTTAGTTGGTGACACCCTGAGAGTGATTAGGGATCCGCTAGGTAGTCTAGAGCTGTTTCCTTAGAAACCTAGATCCATCTTAGTTTTCAGAACCGGTAGAAGTTGTACTTTGCAAGTAGGATTCCGACCTAGGTGGTATTCTTCCCATCTCTGATTTCATCCTTAGTTCTTCATCTTGATAGCTTGAGTCGTTCTTAGTTTGTTGCATTAGTAGTCAATCTTTAGTGTAGTCAACCCCCCATCAATCAATCTTTAGTCCAAGTCAGAGTCTTGTATAGTTATAGTAGTGTCTCTAGGGTTCGATAACTCGGTTTACCATTAAGTTGTGCTACACTCGATAGGTCCACTTGTCTGTCATTACGGTTTAGTCGAAGGTACTCCATTTATTACTTAGGAGTCTAGGTTAGGTTTTGTTAGTTTTTATATAGACCGTCTGGGTGACATTACAAATCATAACCAGTAATCTACAATAATCATGCTTTAACTATTAGCATCGATATCCATCTTTCTTTGCTTTTATCAAGTGACACTTATAAAAATAACAATTCTTTGTCGGTTATTGTTTGTAATAAATATATATATATATATATTCTTTACACGTCATTCTCAAACACGGTATTCATAACCAAGACTAGTATTTGTAATTATTATTCGACGGGATGAAGAGATATACCTTTCCGGGCACGGCGTCTCTAACATGAATCCGATATGTATCCGAAACTTTGACACGAACCACCTCTTTTTACTACGTCCATAACTAGACAAACGGACTCCGAATCAGGTGATTCGAAAGCGTACGGTCTCGCCTCAACTAGCCGATTACTACAAGGTTAGCACCATCCTTATAATCTTGCAACATTTTCATCAAGAACTAATTTAGTGAGGAATCTTACCCTTGATGCATTCAAATCAACTTTGAACGAGACCGAGCCTCCCATTTGATCGAATCACTACCCACAATCATCAAGGTTGCTGTCTGAATCAGGAGAGGAGCAACCCGGCTTCCTCTTCCACCTGTAACCGTCCCAAACGAGCTGTTACTTCCGATAATCGATCACTTGGTGACATTAATATATTTTTAATCATGAACTCAGTTGTAAATTGAAATCAAAGCTTGCTTACCTGAGAATCGACCAAAATAGCTCCATTGAAGTCTCGTTCAAGCTCCAACTCCCGGTTCCAGCCATAAGTCCGCCGGAGATAGCCAAATGGTCAACTATTCTCGTGAAATCTAGGCCCCATCTTGCCTGAAATCCACGGTTCTTGCTTTCCCCAACAGCCATGGTCGGACCAAAGCTACCGGCTTTTTCTTTATCGTGCAACCCATCCAAGACCGTTCCGGTGGTTGCACATGGAAGTCGGAGCAGGAGCTCATCACCTTCGTGAAAATCGAGCAACAATCCGGGGACGATGGTCGTATTTAGTGTTTTCCGGTGGATGGGTTGCGTAGGGGTGAAGCCGACGAGAGGGGAGGGGAAGAAAGTGGGTGGCGGCTCGTAGTGAGAATTAGGGTATTAAAATAATAGAAATCTTCCTTTTTGCCCCCTTCTCTTTGCAATAAATACGTTTTAAACCTCAGTTTGAATCTTGTATCTAAATGATTGTAAACTTTTGGGGGTGTTACACTAAATAATCCTACAATGACTCCAAAAGATACTTTGGCCTTAAAATTTTTATCAGCAAGGCCAGTCTTACAAGGGATGGAGGCTACTCTCAAAAAAACAATTCAGAACTTATGATTGCTCCAGCCATAAAATAACCTAATGCTGCAATAAAATATTTGGTAAGTAAGAAAAATTTGTTAGAGACACGGTATTTAAAATCAAGTCCTCAAGCCCAATACAGGTTTTGTAGGTATAGAGAACATATATCGGAAACCTGTCCGGCTTGTTCCCGACAAAAAGATAAAATGAGCTTGGACTCATCAAAAGATAATATGAATAATATTGATTAAGTCTTTAATCATGGATTAAAGTCTAAAATCAAGAAAAAACCAAAAAAGATTTTGTAAAACAAAAATATATTTTACATAAATATATATAAAAGATAAACAGGAATTACCTTGAAAAGGGAAAAGACAAAAATCATCAAGGTTGGAAATGGTGAAAGATACGTGTAATGACCAAATTCAAAAACCCAAAGTCAACCCTTGTAACTTAGATTATGACACAGGAGCAGAGATTAACATGTAGGAAAAGGGGCTAGAGATAAGGAAGAAAGAAGATATAAAAAGAGGAGAAAGGAAGAAAAGAGATCATCAGATCTTTGAGAGTTTTAGAAGTAGGGCTTATGTACTAAAAATAATTTGTTGTATTTCTGTACCGTTTGTTTCTTTGTAGAATATCCATCGTTGTAAAAAACCACCATGAAATAAAGCCTTCTCTTTTTCTTATAAATCCTTTGAGTGTTCATACTTATTTAGAGATATTTTTCTTTTAAAAAGAAAAAAATCTCCATCCCTAAACCGTCTCTTTTTACCTTACACCGGAGGTAGGAAACGAAACCAGGTTGAGCTGGATACTACTGAAGTAACCAAAGAGGAGTTACCTAAGGCTTCTTATGTAAGGCCCTTTTTCCCGGGGGTCCTTACTCGTTGGATTTACTCATAAACATAACCATCAAATGCCGAACTTAAATTAAAACATCAAAGTAGCGGAAGTATACATCATTCAATTACATAACATAGCAGCGGAAGTATTAACATTAAACATAAACAGTGTCTTAACATAAACTCAAGTAAATGGGATGTCAGTTGTGGTGAGTAGCCATCACGCCCCTTCTTCTTGCTACCTGAAGTGCATACTAAAAGTCAGCTAACACTGGTGACTTCTAGTTTAAAAGCAATCAGATATTAACATTATCTTATAATATACATACATACATATATATATAGGGGGAGGATCAAATAAGAAGTTGTTTTCGGCTAAGAACTCTAAGAAGTGACAAAAACATTAAGAAACGATATCAAACGAACTCGGATTGAGCTCATTCAAGCGGCGTTGGAACCGTATCGTCGAACTCTACCATCTTAGCTTTTAGGGTTTAGATCTTAGCGTTGAATTTTAGGATTTTAGCCTTAGGGTTTAGCCTTAGGGTATAGCTTTTAGGGTTTAGATTTTAGGTTTTTTTTTAAGGGGTGGGGGTGGGGGTTTAGGTTTTTGGGGGTGGGTGGGGGTGGGTTTAGGTTTTTGGGGGGTGGGGTGGGGGGGTTTAGGTTTTTGGAGGGTGGGGGTGATGGTTTTAGACTTTTCGGGGTGGGGTTGGAGGGGGGTTTAGGTTTTTGAGGGTGCGGGTGGAGGGGGGGTTAGGTTTTTGGGTCCGGATTAGAGTTCGATGAGACGGTTCCAACGCCGCTCGAATAAGCTCAATCGGAGTTCGTTTGACCCACTTCTTAGCGTTTCTTTACGAAAAACCACTTCTTAGCGTAACCTTCCCATATATATATATATATATAGGGAAAGTGACAATGGTGCTCTCTCTCTCTCCCAGGTCTTCGACTCAGGTCACTCTTTCTTTCACTGAAATCGAATATGTGTCTTGCAGGCCTCCACCACAAATCGATCATACGGCCTTCATAAAACTCCCATAAAATCGATTCAGTCAAAGTCAAAATGCGCCCCACATGATGAGATTACTATGAATTAGATAAAATCACGTCTTCAACTCTGGTTAGGTTCTTTTGCTGGATTTTCGTTGTTCTGTTTCTACTTTATCATGTTCAAAATCAATTTTATGTTTATCTTAAGTATTTTATGAATTGTATTCCATGTGCTCGATGAAATGCTTCAATAATAAGTTTCTAAAATTTCAATTACAGGTGTTATTTGTCTAGTTGGGAGATATCACTACAAAAATTTGCATCATGCAGTCATAATGTCCAGAAATTTTTGGTAATTTGTAAAGGGCGGTGCCTTGGCTTTTATTTTCTTTGTTGTGATACTTCTATATTTCTAATTTTATCTGATTAATGCCACAGTTATTGGATATGTTCTTTCTCATTGAACTTACTCTATTCACTCATTGAATTGGTTACTACATTTTGTAATGGTTATTAAGTGGTCTTTCGCTGTTGATTTTGGTTCATAGGGTTGTTATTGCTCGTAACATCACAATCCATGCTATTCATGTTGCTGCTATATATGATGGCCGAAGTTGTTGTATCTATGTTGCTCGTCTTCATTTTGCTGCTAATGCTGGATTTGTTGCCAAGTTTGCAAGTTGTTATTTCTGAAGTCACAAGGACTATTTCTTTTACAGATTCAGAGTTGTTGCTGTCGAATCGGATGTCTACTCGTCTTTATATGTTATATGAGCAAGGTTATGGGACAATGGATACCAACTTTGTTGAATTGTTGCATAATGGCATGGTATATGCTAGTGGTTTTCCCAAAGCATGTTTTGGGTAACCACATTATAGTAGCATTGATTTTTTTATTTTCATGTATGTAATTTCTGTCATCACAGGATATTGCTCATCAAATTGATATGAGCTGTGATTTGGTATTGTTCCATAAGATTTAATAATTGTGACCCTTTTGGCATGTTTTATTTTAAGTCAGTGTATTTTGACCCGTTTCATTTTCATCATTGTATTTTGACCCCATTTCATCCGTTTCATTTTTATTCAACAATCAAGACCTGTTTGTTGTGTTTCAAAGTAAATCAATGTATTTTGACCCATTTCATTTTTATGCACTATATTTTGACCCCATTTGATCCGCTTCATTTTAATTCAATAATCATGACTCCTTTGGTGTGTTTCCTTTTAATTCAATGTATTTTGACCTGTTTAATGTTGATGCAAATTTAAGGTTCAATTCTAAGGTTTAACAGAGACAACATTCCAATTATTATTCATCTGCAGCTAATTCACCACCATTTAAAAAACAACTTTAAGTGGGTCATGTAGATCAGCTTCATTCTGTAGCATCACTATGACCTAATTTTGAATTAACTAGCATATTATTCATGGCAACATCGCAAACACTTACGGACCAAATTTTAAAAATCTTTTTATACAATTTGTTTTCTACCAATTGACTTTATCAAATAAATCATAGTAACATTTCACTTTAAATAAGCTAAACAAAAGTAAACCCATTATTTGAATTCCAAATTTTTTATCCATCTTGACTTCATGATATAATTGACCCAAAATTGGTCAAAAGACATTGTATCATCAATTAGATTTGTTTCAAAAGCTTCTGAACTTCTAAATCAATTGTGTTGTATCCTATATCAACGAAAGATGAATATTGATATCCAATTCATAGATTTCTAATATGAATAAAATACAAAGAAAACGGTTGAACGAGGGGGGATTAGCTCTAGGTAGGAAATTGATGACCTAACGTGGGATATAATTTCATTCATTTCATTCATATACATCGTTCTCCATAACCGTATTTCAGAAATTGATGACTAGATTGATTTGCAACAAAGAACACGTAGGAACGAAGATTAAAAACAAAAACAAAAAATAGGAACGAATGGGATATTAATTCATTCATATACATCGCCAATGAAAACCGTATTCCAAAAATTGATTGGAAAGAAGAACGTGTAGGAACGAAAATTAGAAGAAAAAAAAAAGAAGGTAGCTATCAATTACCATAGAAATAGGAACGAATGGGTATTGATTCATTCACATATCGCCAATGAAATCTATATTCCAGAAATTGATGATCAACAGCCCTGTATATTGATTTGGAACGAAGATTAGAAACAAAAAAACAAACAGGTGGTCGCTCGAGAATGGGAGAGATCAAAATAAAATATTTAATTGATTTTAATCAAAACGACGTCGTTTTGGTGAGTTTCGCATCTAAGTTACGTGCTTAACAACACCATATTCACTTTCCCATATATATATATATATATATATATATATATATATATATATGTATATATATATATATATATATATACATATGTACTTTTTTTTTACTTTACTTCATTCTTATAACATTCATAATGAGTACGTATATAAATACATACATGGTTATTTTTTGGTGCACATTCATTGGTCATACTCATATGGGTGATCAACCCGTTACTTTGCTTACATAAGTCACCAAGGCAAACGCTCTCAAACTACCATCATAGCCCATTTACTTACCGTCCAGCACTAGAAACCGTACGTCATATCTTTTAACCGTCCGGCAAACCATCGGTCGTCCGTCTTAATTGTTCTACCGTTGTAGTCCGTCATATTCGCCCGTTTGCCCGAAGGCATCCATTTCCCACTTGAACTAATTATACAGTCATGCATCAATTGAGGGACTTACTCCACCGTAGTAGACTTAGTTTAGTCTACCTTTCTAGACTTTAATTTCTGGTTGCATAATAGTCGAGTGGTCGTCCGTCTACCGAAGTAGCCGTTATCATCGTTTCCGTCCATAATGTTCATTCATACTTAGCAAGCAATATATACATGGATATAAAGCAATATTTAATTCTTACACGTTATGCCATACTTTTCATACTTGGCAAGCAATATATACATAGATATAAAGCAAGATTTCATTCATATTTGCTATGTCGTGCTTTAATTTCTTTATTTAAAAACATACTTGTCATACTTATATTCAGCATGTATTGTCATATAGCACATAACATAACATTTATTCATATCATGTATACACTTCAGTCCCGAAACATTTAAAATCATTTACACGTAACACATAGGGGGCACATAGAACTCACCTGATGATCAATTCTCAAAAGATACTTAGGAGCTCTGAGTTAGGTGGGTGCTAACGGAACTGTCAAGAGTTAAGAATGTAATAAGGTTATAACCTACACGTTTCATCCGAAATCTATCTCGGTCGAAATCTTTTTCGACCGAAAACTATTTAGTTATAAATATATTTTATTAGGTAACTATTTCGTTTGAAATATTTTATCCGAAAACCTTTTCATTCGAAATCTTTCGTCCGAGAACTTATTCGTTCGAAAACATTTGTCCGAAATCATGTTGTCCGAGATACTTTTTGGATGAGCCATAGTTTTCGGACCATTCATAGAGTTTTCGGACGATTCATATGTTCTTGATCAAATTCTTCGTTTTTGATCCAAGTTTCGATCTTTTTACGTCCAAAACTTGTATCTAGATACATACTTTTATGCAAATTCACACGTAAAAATCTCGTCTTTTGATTCAAAACCCACTTAAACCATAAAACGCATTTGTTAATCAAAAACTCTGATTCGGGCTAGATGGCTACCTGTTTTCGTTTCTTTCTTGTTACTGGACGTTCCTGAGGTGGTGAGTGATGATTCCTGATACTTTGAGCTTAATCCCGAGCTTTCTCTGTCTAGCACATTTTCACCTTTCTCTCTCTAAGTTTGCAAGGAAGATGGGCTAATGAAGGTGGGTTTATGATTTGTTCTTTATATAGTTGGGCTCCCCTTCGGCCCATGGGAGCCAAGATCGAGCCCGTTTCCTCCTCCTTTTATTTTAAATCCCGCTCTTGCCATTATTTATTTGTTTATATTATTTCGGGATGTTACAAGTCTACCCCCTTAATTGGGTTTCGTTCTCGAAACTCTTTACTAGTTAAACAACTACGGATACAGTTCCTTCATTTCGTTCTCTTTCTCCCACGTAGATTCTGAACCTTTTCTATGTTTCCATTGTACCTTGACTAACGGAATTGACTTATTGTGTAGTCGTTTTTCAGCTCGGTCAAGGATAGCTATTGGTTCCTCTAAATAGTTTAGACTGTTATCTACCTCAATCTCGTGATATCGTACCCCCAATTTCAACTAACGGAGTTTTACCGTTTGGTTAGTGACAAACCAGGATCTCAGTCATTAGTTACATTGAACGACACTATATGTGACTAAAATGAAAATATATCATAAATGATCAAAGTAAGTGCGGAAGCGTAAAACGAAAGTAAATGCGCAAAACAAACGCGCCCAAGAAAAGTTCCAAAGTGTTAAGTCCAAAACAAAGTACAAAGCAAATCAACAATACTAATTTATATTTTAATCATCAGACTCCATGCATGCCCTATGCGTGCACCTATGCCTTATCTTAAGTGACCTGAGAAAACATGTAAGAAAATGTCAACACGAGGTTGGTGAGTTCACATGTTTCTGTTTGCAACAAAGTTCAATAGGTTAATGAACATTCAAAATATAAATCAACAGGTAGCTAACCCATAAGCATGTTAACTAATACACTCGTAACCGACAACTAACTGTTTATGTTTTTGCCTCCCACCAGGCCTATCAACCATGGTGCATCTTTAGGTCAAGACTGCACCAGTTCGACATCCAGTCGGGTTAGCGCGACTAACGCGGGTGAGGTTTGCCAAACCCAGTAGTACAACTCAACTTACTCGCTATGTTCATATTAACGGTCCGATGTGAGGACTTAGTGATTGATGTGTACGCATAGTTAAGCAAGTGAAAACTCACCTGAACGGCGTAGGTAGGTTCACACTAGAATAAGATTGAAACCACGAGTGTTAGCCTGCAACGGCTTACGTATGCCCTAGAATTGCAAGTATAACAATTAGGGTTACAATGGAAATATGTGACAACAACACGGAAGATTGAACGTCCTAAAGAAACGCTCTAATAATCAAGAGTAGACGAACGTGTCCACGGGAATAAGAATTCTTTAATTAAAAATTAAGATATATACGTTACGCGACGAATGACAAAATAATATATAATAAATATATTCGAGCGTTTTGTCATTAACTAGAAGTCTAGGAAAAATAATATAATTTATTATATTATTTTTAAGTTTAGTGAAGTAAATAAATAATTAACTTGCGTGACAAAAT
This sequence comes from Smallanthus sonchifolius, assembly GCA_023525975.1. Taxonomy (NCBI): domain Eukaryota; kingdom Viridiplantae; phylum Streptophyta; class Magnoliopsida; order Asterales; family Asteraceae; genus Smallanthus; species Smallanthus sonchifolius. Next base: position 93,261,672 of record CM042021.1, on the reverse strand, counting down.
AATAAATTTATTATCTTTATTTGAGGATATAAACGAGTGTAAATAATATAGATAATTATATTATTTATAACTTTGAACGTTACAAAAATGTTTATATTACGGAGGAAATAATATTTAAACTATATTATTTTTAATTTGTGTCACGATACAAAAATAATGTGAATATATTATTTTATAAATGGATTTTATAAATAAATACGGGTTGCAAGACCAAACCCGAGCCTACGAGTGGTTTCCGGGTTAAAACATTTTAATATATAATTATAATAATATAAGAAATGATTTTATATTCCAAATAGCATTAAAATGCACATTTAAAAAGAAAACAAGGGAGGAGGGTTCGAACCCGGGTCTCCTCCCCAACAGCCAACAACTCTAACCAACCGATCTGGGCCGTGACTTGCATTAGGATTCGAATCCAAATGCTTTTAATCAGAAGGACCAGAGAGCCCCTCCTCCAAAATCGATCGCGATTATGCCCAGTCCCAAATCCACCTAATCAGGTCGCGATCGACTGAAAAATTATAGGGGTTTTGCTAATCAGTTCCTAGCGGACCCGTAGGTGAGTTTAATTTGCAAAACATCTAGTTCAATAGCGTTTAATTGAGGATTCAAACGTCGAAACCCTAAGTATGAACTCAAAATCGATTCGAGTAAATTCGATGTTATAAGATGAAATTGATAGAGGGCTTTCAATGAATACATGATTGCGAAACTGTTGATGTATTTTAATTTGATTGAGATTGGGTTTAGGGTCGAAACCCCTAAATCATTTTTATGAAGAAACCCTAGACTTGGATCATGACAGATTCGATGATGGTTGATCCAATTAACATAGGGGTTTTGATAGATGACTGATTTCGAAGCAATTGATGTAACTAAATTGGATTTAAACAGAGTCTAGGGTATGGGTCGATTAAATTGGTTTCATATGAACCCTAGAATCTCGATCTCAGCCAATTCGATGATATGGGGCTGCATTGGCATAGGGCTTTCAAGTAATAGACTAAAACGAAACTAACGGTGTAGGAATTTACCAGAATCGTTGACGAATTGATGGGGAACGAGTAAAACGACTGCCGACGGTGGCAGGGTTGACCTCCGACGACTTTGATCCTTCCTCCGGCCGAAATGATGCTTGCAACAGGTTCTAACAGGTGCGACAAAGGTGTTTGTATGCTCAATTCGTGAGAATAATACAAGATTTCGTCGAATTTGATTGATCTTGTAAAGGGGTCGACGGTTATGAAATTAATAATCATAATTGGGTTGATTGCGAATCAATGACGATAATTAGAGGCTTGATGAGGGTCGGTTATGGCATTAAGGATCAAATCCGTTACAGATTTGTGCAGAAAACGGTCGTGAGGCTTGAATTTGAAATATGGGTTGCGAATTTGACTTTCAAAAGTCAAAGAGGAACAAAAGCTCTTGATTTTGCCTTTAGGGTCAACAGAATTTGAAAATGAGTTAATTACAAGTTCAATCCCTGTAGTTTCATGCATTTAAGTTTGAATAAAGGCAGAAATAGTCCCTGAAGTTCAGGATTAGGTTAATCGGGTTAGGATTTAACAGAAAACTTAGTGGAATTACTAACGGGATTAACTTGAAAAGTCGGATTGTCACATCGTCCCCTAGGTGAAAGAATTTTTGTCCCGAAAATTAAAATAATAATAAAAAAAATTCTCGGATGTCACATCATCCCTTAGTTGAAAGAATTTTCGTCCCGAAAATTAAAATAGTACCTTAAGAGCTTGACGTGGAGTGCTGGAACAGATTAGGATATTTGCGCATCATTTGATCCTCACGCTCCCACATGAATTCCGGTCCGCGTTTTGAGTTCCAACGGACTCTGAAAATAGTGATTTTACTACGCTTAAGTGTTTTGACTTCCCTATCCATGATTTCCAAAGGTTCTTCGATGAAACACAACTGTTCATCGATGTGTAGTTCCTCAAGAGGAACCACGAGTGACTCGTCTGCTAGACATTTCTTCAAGTTTGATACGTGAAAGACGTTGTGTACACCACTAAGTCCTTCAGGTAGGTCCAGTTGATACGATACTGGACCAATCCTCTTCACTATCTTGAATGGTCCAACATAACGAGGATTCAGCTTGCCTCGTTTCCCAAAACGAATGACACCCTTCCAAGGTGAGACTTTTAATAAGACCATATCCCCTACTTGAAATTCTAACGGTTTACGACGCTTATCGGCATAGCTCTTTTGACGATCACGAGCTGCTGCCATACGGTTTCTAATTTGAACGATTTTCTCAGAAGTTTCAAGTACGAGTTCAGGACCTGTAAGTTGACTATCCCCAACCTCGGCCCAACAAATAGGAGAACGACATTTTCGTCCATATAGTGCTTCGAATGGAGCTGCCTTGATGCTAGTGTGATAACTTTTGTTGTAGGAGAACTCCACCAACGGTAGGTGAGATTCCCAAGTGTTACTGAAATCAATCACACAAGCTCGTAGCATGTCCTCCAGAGTTTGAATAGTACGTTCTGTCTGGCCATCAGTTTGAGGATGGTATGCTGTGCTCATATCTAGACTCGTGCCTAAAGCTTTAAGTAACGACTGCCAGAAATGAGAGGTGAATCGTGCATCCCGATCCGAATTGATAGAGATTGGCACCCCGTGCCGAGAGACTACTTCTTTCAAGTAAATACGAGTAAGATTCTCCATTTTGTCGGTTTCCTTGATTGTTAAGAAGTGAGCGGACTTTGTTAAACGATCGACTATTACCCAAATAGTATCACATCCGGTAGGAGTTCGTGGCAATTTTGTGATAAAGTCCATGGATATCTGCTCCCATTTCCACATGGGAATCTCTGGTTGTTGGAGAAGACCAGAAGGCTTTTGATATTCAACTTTGACCTTTGCGCAAGTCAGGCACTTGCTCACATAGGTGGCTATATCGGCCTTCATCTTTGGCCACCAATACAGCACCTTTAGATCATGGTACATCTTATCGAAACTTGGATGAATAGAGTAACGAGATTTATGAGCCTCATCCATGACTAGTTCCCTTAAGTTTCCGAATACTGGAACCCATATTCGCTCAATGAAGTAGCGAATACCGTCAGATTTGACCTCGAGTTGTGCTTCCATACCGCGTGCACCTTCCAGCGGTAGGTTTTCCTCTTTCAGGGCTTCGAGTTGAGCACTACGGATTTTGTCAGGTAATCCGGGGTGAATAATAAGCTGTAATCCTCTAACTCGTTTAGGTTTGGTTTCCTTTTGACTTAGGGCATCAGCTACAACATTAGCCTTACCCGGATGATACCGGATCGCACAGTCATAATCATTCAAGAGCTTGACCCAACGACGCTGTCTCATGTTCAGCTCTTTCTGCTCGAAGATATGCTGAAGACTCTTGTGATCGGTGTAGATGGTGCACTTGGTACCATACAAGTAGTGTCTCCATATATTAAGTGCGAAAACTACGGCCCCCAACTCTAGGTCATGAGTGGTGTAGTTTTTCTCGTGAATCTTTAGTTGATGCGAAGCATATGCGATCACCTTTTCTCGTTGCATTAACACACAGCCCAAACCCTGAATGGATGCATCACAATACACCACAAAATCATCCATACCCTCCGGACGAGCTAGAATAGGTGCACTACAAAGTTTCTGTTTAAGATGTTGAAATGCTGACTCCTGGTTATCGCCTCAGTTATAGGCTTTACCCTTTTGAGTTAAGGAAGTGAGAGGTTGTGCAATCTTATAGAATCCCTCGATGAATCGATGATAATAACTAGCCAATCCTAGAAATTGTCGCACCTCTTTCGGGGTCGTCGGTGCTGCCCAATTCTTGATGGCCTTTATCTTTGATGGATCGACATGTATTCCCTTCTCGTTAACCACATGTCCTAAGAATTGAACTTCCTGGATCCAGAATTCACACATGGAAAACTTAGCATACAGCTGCTCCCTTTTAAGTAATTCCAGAATTAAGCGTAGATTTTCCTCATGTTCCTCCTTGTTATTGGAATAAATGAGAATGTCGTCGATGAAAACGAAGACAAATTGATCAAGGTTTGGCTTACACACATGGTTCATGAGGTCCATGAACACCGCGGGTGCGTTGGTTAATCCGAAAGGCATGACCATAAACTCATAGTGGCCGTATCTTGTCCTGAAAGCAGTCTTAGAGATATCCTCATCTCGGACTCTCAATTGATGGTAACCGGACCTAAGATCTATCTTGGAATAGAAGCTTGATCCTTGGAGTTGATCAAAGATATCATCTATACGAGGTAGAGGATAACGGTTCTTGATTGTCACTTTATTCAGTTAACGGTAGTCGATACACATACGGAAAGTCCCGTCCTTCTTCTTGACAAACAGAACTGGAGCTCCCCATGACGATGAGCTAGGTCGGATGAAACCTTTATCTAACAATTCCTGTAACTAAGTGGACAACTCTTGCAATTCACTAGGTTCTAACCTGTAAGGTGCCCGAGCAATCGGCGTCGCTCCGGGTGCTAGATCGATTTGGAATTCAACTTGACGGTGTGGTGGCAGTCCAGGCAAGTCTTCGGGAGATACTTCCAGAAAATCGCGAACGATGGGAATATCATCAATTTTCTTCTCTTCTGATGGTTGTTCATCAACGAGTGCCAGAATAGCAGTATGACCTTTACGCAGGAACTTCTGTGCTTTCATGAATGATATGATGCCTACGACTGCACCACTCTTTTCGCCTTGAACGGAAAGGATTTCTCCACTAGGGAGAGGAATGCGAACAATTTTCTCACGATAGACAATTTCAGCTTGGTTTTTAGATAACCAATCCATACCAACAATTACATCAAAACTACCTAGTGTGACCGGCATAAGGTCGATATCAAGTTTATGACTAGCCAGCTCAAGCTTACAACCCTTAAGAATGTGGGTTGCTTCAATTATTTGGCCATCAACTATCTCTATTATATACTTAGCTTTTAACTGAGTTGGAGTTCCTTTTATCATATCACTAAGCTTCTTAGATATAAAACTCCTATCAACACCGGTATCAAATAGAACAGAAGCGAAGTAATTGTTTAAAAGAAACTTACCGGTGACCACATTATAATCATATCGAGCTTCTCCAGACCCTGGTACGAAGGCTCGTCCTTTCTCACCATTCCCTCAGTTATTGGCATTATTGCCACCATTGTTGTTGCCTTGATTGTTGTTGTTACCATTGTTGCCCTGATTATTGTCGTTACCGTTACCATTCCCATTACCATTTCCATTACCACCCCTCTTCGACTGAGGACAATCCCTCTGAATATGTCCCTCCTTACCGCACTGAAAACATCCTCTTGTGGACCCTTGCGGTCGGAATGGTTACTTGTTTTGAAGGTCAACTCTACAATCTTTTGCAGCGTGGCCCATCTTGCCACACCGTTGGCAACGGTTACAAGCACCGACATGGTGGTAATTGCACTTGTTGCACTTGGGGGCTCTTCCCACATAACCACCTTCATTTTGACCTGAAGAGGTCGTCTGGTTGAAGTTCTTAGTAGGCTCAAACCTACACTGCTGCGGCTGTTGCTGAGGTTAATTAAACCGGGATCCCTTGGAATTGGAGTGAGAGTTGGAGTTGTGATCAAACTTGCGCTTACGATTATCTGTAGCTTTAGAAACTGAACCCCTCGGGGGTAGAGTCCCTTGAGTTACTGCCTGGTGAGTTAACTTGTGAGTAAGTCTGATAGTCTGCTGGATGGTAGTAGGGTTGGATGAAGTAATCATACTCTGAATTTGAGGCACTAAACCTCCAATGTACATCTCAATCCTCTTGTAATCAAGAGTCACCATATGTGGGCACATGGTAGCAATCTCATGGGAACGAGTGGTATAAAGCTCAATTTCAGAACCTTCCATCTTCAGGTTCCAGAATTCTCCTTCCAACTTTTGAATTTCGTTCTAAGGGCAGTACTCCTCCTTCATCATTGTCTTAAACTCCTCCCAAGGCAGTGCATTGGCCATAGCCAGACCCAACATCTGAACCTGTGCGTTCCACCAAGTGAGAGCCGGGACCTCCAAAGTTCCATAAGCGAACTTGACCAGATTGGCCAATGGGCAGTTGCACATGGCAAATACCGATTCTACTTTTTTGAACCACCGGAGTAGTCCGACAGCTCCTTCGGCTCCACTAAAGGTGTGGGGCTTGCAGTCCATAAATGTTTTGAATGTGCATGCTGGTTGCTGATTCTGCTGGCCTAGAGTTAGAAACATAATATAGGTTCAAGGTTATAAAGCTTAGGAAAGGCGCTTTGAGATATGAATTGACCTCACTAGTCAATGGTTATAGCATTTACTTGCAACATTCTGTGCTGCTAGAGCCTCAGCCACACTATCGTTGATTAGTGCCGCCAGCTCCGCTGCTGTCATGTTGATGGTACCTCGGCCACCAGCACGACCTCCACGTCCTCTTCCCAACATGATTCTTCACATTCACAAATACAAAACAATGAGAAATATATCGCATATTAAACATTATTTATGTACAAGTAAGGAGATACAACATCTAACATTTTGAAAATTAAATAAATTATAAAGCTACAAAATAAATAACTCAAAACATTAAACTTCTCATGCTTTTATTGAATGGGAACAACCTTACCCATCTAGGTTTGAAAAGGGAAATAACATAAACGAAACATGGATGAAAAGGAAAGACATAATAGAAAGATTATCAAACATCCTCGTCGTCAGAAGAAATTTATGATTGTGCATCGTCGATCTCCACCGGTTCCTCCTCGGGTGGCTCCTCCTCTAAGGGTTCGTCCTCAAAGGGCTCCTACTCTTCGCCCGAAAGTGGAATGTCCTCTGGAAATAGAGCTTCTTGTAGTTGGGTTTCTAAGTGGGTCACTCTCTCCCGATATCCTTCAGCAGCATGGTCTGCTACTTATAGCTGGGCTTCCAGATGAGTCACTTTCTCCAGAATCCCTCCTACATCATGGTCCGAGGTGTCCACCCTCTTCTCCAAATGTGCGACCCGATCCACCAATTGGTTATGGACTTGATCCGTTGCTGCTAGTTCAGTGGTCAGATGCTCTATTTGCTCCTTGTTTTCTTCCATTTGTGGCTCTCGTTCTAGAATGTCGGGTATCTCATCAGTGGCTTCCTTCATCGCTTTTAACTCCTTAGTTATGATAAACACGAAAGCTGCAAAAGTTTGTTCCATGGTGCATGGCAAGCTTGAAAAAGTAGAGAATGAGGAAGTTGAACAAAAATAGGGTGACGGAACATTTCCCATCTCGATCCACCTTTGGATCTTCTTCGGATATGCATTCCAATCAAGTGTTGTGTTCCTTTCTTGTGCATTACTTGGTTCACCCTTTTCTACCGAGTTGTCACTAGAACTGGTCCGACTCCTTTTGGGCTTCGGGATGATAAGGTAGATGCCTTAGGTGATGGTGGTGGGGTTGGCGACATGATCCTGTAACGTAATACATAAGTGCTAAAAATCCAAATGTATATGACATGTAACTAATGTGTGTGGTTATAGTCTAGTATGCAATCCTAGTTCTCTATAACCAATAGCTCTGATACCAATCTTTCACACCCCTAATTTCAACTAACGAAGTTTTACCGTTTGGGAAGTGACAAACCAGGATCTCAGTCATTAGTTACATTGAACGACACTATATGGGACTAAAATGAAAATATATCATAAATGATCAAAGTAAGTGCGGAAGCGTAAAACGAAAGTAAATGCGCAAAACAAACGCGTCCAAGAAAAGTCCCAAAGTGTTAAGTCCAAAACCACGTACAAAGCAAATCAACAATAATATTTATATTTTAATCATAAGACTCCATTCATGCCCTATGCGTGCACCTGTGCCTTATCTTAAGCGACCTAAGAAAACATGTAAGAAAATTTCAACACGAGGTTGGTGAGTTCATAGGTTTCACTTTGTAACAAAGTTCAATAGGTTAATGTACATTCAAAATATAAATCAATAGGTAGCTAACCCAGAAGCATGTTAACTAATGCGCTCGCAACCGACAGCTGACTGTTTATGTTTTTGCCTCCCACCAGGCCTATCAACCATGGTGCATGTTTAGGTCAAGACTGCACCCGTTCGACATCCAGTCGGGTTAGCACGACTAACGCGGGTGAGGTTTGTCAAACCCAGTAGTACTACTCAACTTACCTCGCTATGTTCATATTAACGGTCCGATGTGAGGACTTAGTGATAGATGTGTACGCATAGTTAAACAAGTGATAACATATATGAATTACATAACCAAAAATGTTTACGTCATGTTTTCTCCCCCAGTTGTAAAACAGTAAAAGGGCCGTGAAAACTCACCTGAACGACGTAAATAGGTTCACACTAGAATAAGATTGAAACCACGAGTGTTAGCCTGCAACGGCTTACGTATGCCCTAGAATTGCAAGTATAACAATTAGGGTTACAATGGGAATATGTGACGACAACACGGAAGATTGAACGTCATAAAGAAACGCTTTAATAATCAAGAGTAGACGAACGGGTCCACAGGAATAAGAATTCTTTAATTAAAAATTAAGATATATAAGTTACGCGACGAATGACAAAATAATATATAATAAATATATTCGAGCGTTCTATCATTAACTAGAAGTCTATGAAAAATAATATAATTTATTATATTATTTTTAAGTTTAGTGAAGTAACATAAATAATTAACTTACGTGACAAAATAATAAATTTATTATTTTTATTCGAGTATATAAACGATTGTAAATAATAAAGATAATTATATTATTTATAACTTTGAACGTTACAAAAATGTTTATAATACGAAGGAAATAATATTTAAACTATATTATTTTTAATTTGTGTCACGATACAAAAATAATGTGAATATATTATTTTATAAATGGATTTTAATAATAAATACGGGTTGCAAGACCAAACCCGAGCCTACGGGTGGTTTCCGGGTTAAAACATTTTAATATATAATTATAATAATATAAGAAATGATTTTATATTCCAAATAGCATTAAAATGCACATTTAAAAAGAAAGCAGGGGAATTGCTTCAGGATTCGAATCCAAATGCTTTTAATTAGAAGGACCAGAGAGCCCCTCCACCAAAATCGATCGCGATTATGCCCAGTCCCAAATCCACCTAATCATGTCGCGATCGACTGAAAAATTATAGGGGTTTTGCTAATCGGTTCGTAGCAGACCTGTAGGTGAGTTTAATTTGCATAACATCCAGTTCAATAGCGTTTAATTGAGGATTCAAACGTCGAAACCCTAAGTTTGAACTCAAAATCGATTCGAGTAAATTCGATGTTATAAGATGAAATTGATAGAGGGCTTTCAATGAATACATGATTGCGAAACTGTTGATGTATTTTAATTTGATTGAGATTGGGTTTAGGGTCGAAACCCCCAAATCATTTTTATGAAGAAACCCTAGACTTGGATCATGACAGATTCGATGATGGTTGATTCAATTAACATAGGGGTTTTAATATATGACTGATTTCCAAGCTATTGATGTAACTCAATTGGATTTAAACCGAGTCTAGGGTATGGGTCGATTAAATTTGTTTCATATGAACCCTAGAATCTCGATCTTAGCCAATTCGATAATATGGGGCTGCATTGGCATAGGGCTTTCAACTAATAGACTAAAACGAAACTAAGGGTGTAGGAATTTACCAGAATCGTTGACGAATTAATGGGGAACGAGTAAAACGAGTGCTGACGGTGGCGGGGTTGACCTTCGACGACTTTGATCCTTCCTCCGGCCGAAATGATGCTTGCAACAGGTTCTAACAGGTGCGACAAAGGTGTTTATATGCTCAATTTGTGAGAATAATACAATATTTCGTCGAATTTGATTGATCTTGTAACGGTTATGAAATTAATAATCATAAATGGGTTGATTGCGAATCAATGACGATAATTAGAGGCTTGATGAGGGTCGGTTATGGCATTAAGGATCAAATCCGTTACGGATTTGAGCAGAAAACAGTCGTGAGGTTTGAATTTGAATTATGGGTTGCGAATTTGACTTTCAAAAGTCAAACAGGAACAAAAACTCTTGATTTTGACTTTCAGGGTCAACAGAAATTGAAAATGAGTTAATTACAAGTTCAATCCCTTTAGTTTCATGCATTTAAGTTTGAATAAAGGCAGAAATAGTCACTGAAGTTCAGGATTAGGTTAACCGGGTTAGGATTTAACAGAAAACTTAGCGGAATTACTAACGGGATTAACTTGAAAAGTCAGATTGTCACACGTGGAATGTAGGGTGAATTCCACTGAGCTCATCGGGGAGGTCAAGTCGGTAAGCAACTTGTCCAACACTCGCTAAGATTCTGAAAGGCCCGACAAACCTTGGACTTAGTTTGCAACGTTTTCTGAATCAAATAATTCATTTCCAGGGCGACACTTTCAATAGTACCATGTCCCCTACTTGAAACTCTAGATATCTTCTTCTCTTATCCGCATATTATTTTTATTTGTCTTTAGCGGCTTTCATGCGTGCTTTGATCCGGTCGAATTTCTCGGAAGTAGCTTTGACTACTTCGAGACTTGCAAGGTATTTTTGTCCAATTTCCCCCCAATAGACCGGGGTTCTACATCTTCTTCCATACAACATTTCAAATGGCAGCATGCCAATGGTTGAGTGATAGATGTTGTTATATGAAAACTCTGCCAAAGGCAGGTGGCTATCCCAGCTCCCACCAAAATCAATGACACAGGCCCGGAGCATGTCCTCCAAGGTCTGAATGGTCCTTTCCGATTGACCATCGGTTTGAGGGTGGTAAGCGGTGCTGATATTCAGTCTAGTGCCCATTGCTTCATTGAATTTCTTCCAAAATTATGACATGAATTGAGTGTCCCTGTCGGACACGATCGACACCGGCATACCATGTCTGCTCACAATTTCGTTGATGAACAACTGGTTTCTGGTGCTCAGCCTTGACTAGTGAACAAGTTAGGCACTTGCTCGAATATTCTGTCATGTCGTTCTTCATGCCAGGCCACTAGTATTCTTTCTTCAAGTCTTGATACATTTTGTTCGTCCTAGGGTAGATAGAGTAGCGAGACTTATGGGCCTCATCAAGGATTTTGGCTCTAAGTTCACCAACCTTAGGTATCCATATCCGGCCAAAACGGGTTTGTACACCATACGCATTGGCCTCCAGATTACCCTGTTGTCCGACTATTCTTTCCCGTTTCACATTCCTTTCTAACAATGCTTCATCTTGTGCCTTTGCTATTTCATTCATTAGATCTGGGGTTATAATCAACTGACATGCTTTGTCCGGATAAGCGTCGTCTCTCCTTTTCTGCTTAAGGTGTCAGCCAATGCATTTGCCTTGCCTGGATGGTACAATATCTCACAATCATAATCTTTTAGCAGCTCCAACTTCCTTCTTTGTCTCATGTTTAATTCCTCTTGTTCGAAAAAGTACTTCAGGCTCTTGTGATCGGAGTAAATGGTGCATTTAACCCCGTACAGATAGTGTCTCCATATCTTTAATGTGAAAACCACCACCACCAATTCCAGATCGTGAGTCGGGTAGTTAACCTCGTGAATCTTTCACTGTCGTGAGGCATAAGCAATCACTTTTCCTCGTTGCATAAGTACACAACCCAATCCCTGACCCGAAGTGTCAGAGTAGAATACGAAGTGTTCATTTCCCTCAGGTAAGGTTAAAACTGGAGCTTGGGTTAATCATGTCTTTAGTTCTTCAAACGCATTGTTTTGGGTTAGACCCCATTCATTCTTTACTTCCTTACTCGTTAACTTTGTTAAGGGCCAGGCTACTCTCGAGAAATTCTGTATGAATCTCCTATAGTAACCTACCAAACCTAGAAAACTGTTGTAGGTCCCAGCGGGTCTACTGATTGATATCTGCTGTAAAACACGTAATACGAATACAAAGTGCGGAATCCTGTCGTATACGTACGTCTCGAATAATACCGAATGTAAAACAATCACACAAGACACGATTTCGATGAAAACTTCTTGTATTATCTCACAAATAGTACACACGAATGAATCCTCTGTTCTAAGTTCTTCTCCTCTTCTCTTTTTTTCTTTCTCTACAGATCTGAATCACTCATGAACTATTTATAGCCACACACTCTGCACTAGGCGAAGTTGTTAAGTTCGCCTCTTTTAGGCCAGGCGAACATAATAAGTTCGCCTCTCTTAGTCCAGGCGAACTTAATAAGTTCGCCTCAACTATACCAGGCGAACTAGACAAGTTTGCCTATGCAAACTTAAACTTTTACAATACAAAACAAACAAAACGTTAAACATAAAGACTAATCTATTACAAGGCTTGTTGTCACAAAACATGCTCCAACAGACTCCCCCTTGACAATAACTTGGTCTTTATCTTCAAGTCTTGTTCTTCCAATTATTTGACAAATAATTCCCTGCACATATCCTCTGAACTAGATGTTTTGTGTTGTACTTCCTTTAACCAAGTATTATATTGGGAGAAGGACCCCATATAAACTTGCAACTATACAGCTGTCTCAATCCAAAGTTATAAGAATTTTTTACGGAAAATTAAAACAAAATCTTTTTGGATTTTTCTTAGAAAAGATAAAATAAAAAGTAAAGAACATATATATATATATATATTATTTTTTTTATAATTTTTCAAACTTTAAGCTAAAACTCACTAATTTTTTTTGAATTTTCTTAATGAATTAAAGCAGTAACACTATATCAACTAAAATCAAAATCTTTTTGGTTTTTCTCTGTACATACAGAATCACATATTTTTGTCAAACACTACGAGTAAGAATATCATATTAGTATCTTTGATGTATCACATACCCATTTTGAATATAAAATCCCTAGCAGATCTAAGGGTGAACCTATGGCATTCTGCATATACACAGATATTTTGCTCAGCTAACAAACAATTAAGTCTTTTGAAAATATCTATTCATTCACTAACCGCTCACAAATATCACATCTTTCTTTTTCATGGTTTTTGAATATTGACCTTTTCCTTTTTAAGAAATTTATGAAATGATGCCCGATAAACTTCAAAGTAAACAAGATCAGATCATGACATGCTAAACTTATTCATACCGAATTTGCAATATACTACATGTCAATTCAAATTGTCAACATTATAAAATTTGAAACTACAAGTGTTTTTATCCCACATTCTTGTGAGTTAGTACCATTTATATGAAGACAATGTGTACCCCACAAATATGCCAACAGAAATATAAAATTTGCACTATCTTCAAGACATATTGAGACCTATGAAAAGTTTAGATCAATCTCCAGGATGAGACATCACAATTAGCACATCAATGAAATCAGATCCTGAAGGATATATTGAATTAGAATGATTCAGATTCATATAGTTTGGTTTGGATGAAGTATCATAATTCATAGTAACAGAAAGATTGTAGCGATGGAATTCTTCAACATAAGAATGATCAAAGAATCGATTGATTCAATGACATAGGGTAACGTGATCCAACTGTTATCTGGATATATTCAATGGAATCAAGATAATTAATCCAACAGTGAGTATATGTTCCAACAAGTTGTCAGAAACATATCTTAGTCCAACTTCACATTCCATGCTTTTCGGGACATGGGCAGTAAAGTGAACTGAAACATTGTGCTAATCAATATAGTCCGATACTAATCTCATGAAATACTTAAACCCTCATATTCTTTATCTGACAATGATCTTTTAACACACACACCCGGCATACCATGGGTTCAAATCACAATTGTAACATAGATCATTATGTTTTCACATTACTAATGGACTAAAAACGATTCTAGCCTATTGACAATTCAAATTACATGTAAATATTCAAATTAAAAGATTATATATAAACTGTCATGCAGTCATGAAGCTATCATTTCCTGTTTATGCAAACTTTAGAAGTTTAGATCAAGTCAAGCAAGCAAAATCATAAGAGCAGACACCAGGTAGTCAATCTATGGTCATGAATATGTGATCACCTACTGATGTACTATCATTTATTCTCTAACTTCAAACAGTGCCGATTTTATCTTTTTCAATTTGTTTGGGTTTTTCAGAAAGTAAGAAAACTATCTAAAAGTGAAGCATAAAACTATTTACTGTTAAATAATCTATAAAACTAAAAGAAAAATAACTTCCATGAAAAACCTTTGTCACGTTGGATTAAGCATACCAATCATTTGAGTAAGAAATTCAAACCGTGAACGATCGAATGCTTTGGTAAATCAGTCGGGAAAATTGTCATCCGTATGAACTTTCACTAACTCAATCAGCTTCTTCTTTGCACAATCACGAATAAAATGATGTCGAATCTCTATGTCTTAGTTTTTGAATGTTTCACAGGATTTGTTGTGATCGATATGGTGGCTGTGTTATCAATCATCATTGGTGTCCCTGTAAAGTTCAAACCATAATCCCTCAACTGCTATTGAATCCAAAGGATCTGGGAACAACAACTGGCTGCTGCAATATATTCTGCCTCACATGTTGAAATTGCAACTGAGGTTTACTTTTTGCATTGCCAGGACACAAGTCTATTCCCTAGAAATTGACAACCACCAGATGTTGATTTTCTGTCCAGATCGCAACCTCCATAATCTGAATCTGTAAAAGCTGTAAAATCAAAGTCAAAATTAAATGGATACCATAATCCCAACCTTGGTTTACCCTTTAAGTATCTAAAAATCCGCTTTACAACAATCAAATGAGATTCCTTCGGCTTAGACTGAAATCTCGAACACAAGCATACTGCGAACATGATATCTGGACGTGACGTTGTCAAATACATCAAAGACCCGATCATTCCTCGGTATAATCGACAATCCACCTCTTTCCCTTTTAGGTCAGAATCTAGTTTGTGATTAACTGGAATTGGAGTGCTGGAAGCTGAAGCATTTTCCATATTAAACTTATTGAGAATATCAGCAACATACTTTGTTTGATGAATATAAAAACCATCCTCCTTCTGATCAACCTAAAGACCCAAAAAGAAAGATAATTCTCCCATGTTGCTCATCTCGAATTTCAACTTCATCACTCTTTCAAAGTCTTTACATAGATCAACATTCGTCGAACCAAAAATTATGTCATCAACATAGATTTGAACAAGTAATAAATCTCCCCATGCTTTTCTGATGAAAAGGGTAGAATCAAATTGACCATGCTCAAATCCATTTTCAAGTAAACGCACCAACAGTGTTTCGTACCAAGCACGAGGAGACTAATGAAGACCATACAAAGCTTTATCCAATTTAAAAACCTTGTTAGGAAACTTGGGATCTTCAAAACTAGGCGACTGTTTCACATATACCTCTTCCTTTACCTTTCCATACCGAAAAGCACTTTTTACGTCCAATTGAAAAACTTTGAAACCCTTGAAAGAAACACAAGCTAGAAACAATCGGATCGCCTCTATCCTCGCAACTGGAGCGTAAACTTCGGTGTAATCAACGCCTTCTTGCTGATTAAAACCTTGAACAACAAGTCTCGCCTTATTACGTACCACAACTCCACGATCATCACGTTTACATTTGAAAACCCACTTTGTGCCAATAGATCTTGAACCCTTAGGTAAGTCAACCAAATCCCAAACATGCAATTTATCAAATTGAGCCAATTCTTCCTGCATAGCCTCAATCCAACAATCATCATTCAAAGCCTCAATCACATTATTAGGTTCAGTTTGAGAAATAAAGCAAGCATGTAAACACGCCTCCAAGATACCTGTATCCACAATCTGAGTATACAAACATGAATTTTCTGCAAGTGTACGATGCCTCGTTTGAACACTCGCATTCAAATCCCCAATAATATTGTCAGTTGGATGATTCTTATGTACCTGATACTGAAGAATATCTGAAGCTTGAATAACAGCATAAAGATTTGAAGGTAACTCCCCCACAACTGATGCTGATGCTGATGAATCATCAACTATGTCCTGGAAATCAATTGAAGACTCCTGAAACACAGTTTCATCATCGTCAGAGTCATCGTGTTGTGTTGTACCCGAAGTTGAAGCTACATTCGGATCAACTGAAGGAGTATCCACAATCGGAATAACCGAACGAGGATCAACAGTTGAATCATCATTGCAGTAGGACTGATAGAGTATTTCAGCTTCAGCAGGAGAAAGTTCAGGAATAACATTGAAAGATCTGAATAATGCATCATAATCAAATGCCCAAGAAGGACCTTTTGCATCCTGAGGAACAGATGAATTATCACAGTCAATATGAAACCACTCTTCAATTTGACGTGATTCTTTGTTAAACACTCTCTTATTATGAGAATTTGCAACATATCCCAAGAAAATTCCCTCAATCGCCTTCGAGCTGAATTTCGTAGGAACATCGCGAGTCTTTAACAAGGTACATGGATTTCCAAAGGGCAAAAGATATGCCAAATTAGGCTTTCGATTGTTCAGCAATTCATAACAAGTTTTGTTGTGTTTCTTCACGGTTAAAACCCTTTTGAGAACATGACAAGCTGTATTTACGGCCTCTGCCCAAAAAGTAACCGGTAGCTTTGAATCAGATAACATAGTATGAGCCGTCTCAATAAGAGTTCGATTCTTCCATTCAGCATCACCACATAAGGAGCACTGAATTCATGATGAATACCCTTGTCAAACAGAACAAAACCCAAATTTCCGTTCTTGAATTCTGTGCCGTTGTCACTCTGAATTCTCCTAACATGCAAATTGAATAATTTCTCAATGCCCACAATTAGGAACTTAAGAAGTTCATTTGTTTCATCCTTAGAAGCAAGAAATTTTACCCAAGAAAACCTCAAGTAATCATCAGTCACAACCAAACAATAAGATTTGCCTCCTTCACTCTTGACACTAATAGGTCCGAACAAATCCATATGCAACAACTCTAGATGAGTCACAATGAAATTAATCAACTTTGAAGGATGAGACTTCCTGTGCTGCTTCCCTTTCTTGCATGGAATACAGTTTTCATTCACATGAAATCTCATAACTGGGAGACCAGAAATCAACCCATTTTTAACAAGATAATTCATTTTTCTATAATTAATGTGAGCCATTTTCCGGTGCCACAAAGTTGAATCGGACTCGGATGCATTCGAAAGAAGACACGTTGGAACAGACGACGTTGTCGTTGCTGTGCTCATATCAAGCATGTATGTATCATTCTTTCGAGGAGCTTGCATAAGTATCCAATCTTCTGGTATCACAAATCCCGGTTTTAGAACAAAACATTCTGACTTATTAAAGTGAAATGAGAAATCTTTATCACAGACTTGCGAAACAGATAACAGATTATGCTCCAACTGCTCAACATAGTTGACTTTCTCAAAGCTCAATCTTCCATTCGATACAGTTCCTTGGCCAGAAATATTTCCTCCTTTCTTACCCGCAAAGGCAACATATCCGCCTTGAATTTCTTTCACATTTTCCAATAAATTACGATTACCCGTCATATGTCGAGAACATCCACTGTCAACATACCAATGGTTGCCAACAGTCCTCCTTGGAGTTCCCTGCATACAAAGAGAAACAATTATTTAGTAATAGAGACCCAAGCCATTGTAGTCTTGGGTCGTCCTGATTCATCAAAATAAACAATTTCCTTCATTACACAATCAAATTTCTCCTGAATTTTAGGAGATGTAGTCTCCGAACTAGAAACAGTAGATTTTGATTTCCATTTTGATGTCACTGGAACATTTTCAGTCACACTCATTACCTCAACCATGTCATTTACCACTGTTTGTTCGAGAAGTTTTCTCAAACATTTATTTCTTCGACGTCGTTGTGGTCTAGACAATTTTTCTTTTGGATGAGTAGTCTCCACCTTTTTCACAACTTTCACAGACTCAACTTGCACATACTTAGAAGCAGAATGAACATATGGCTTCTTTACATCACTATCCACAATCTTGTGTACATATTTTGTCGATGGATTCCCAAAAGAACGTGCCAACCTAGGATTTTCCAGACGTTTTCCCTAGTTTTTGTTTGGACAGTCTTTCATGATATGACCAACAGTATCACAATGAAAACAAGATCGTTTTTCCTTGTAAACACGCACATACGTTTCTTTCTGAACCTTGAAAGAATTAGAAGATGAACACTGAGACATAGTGTTTGATGAATGAACAACCTTATGAGATTCCTCTGCAAGTTTCTTTTTGCAAAAATCAAGATTAGAGATATTCTCAATCTGGTTTGTCTCTTGGGAATCAAAACTTTCACTTACAAAAGATTTAACTGGTTTAAAACTAGGTTTAGGTTTTGGTTGTTCACTCACATCATCCGATTAAGATAGAATGCACCTGTCTCTAGTCACTGTTTTCACCACAACAGGTTCCACATAGTTACATTCTTTTACTGTGCCTTCAACCTTGCCTGAATCAAACACATCATCATCAGTTGAATCATCATATACTATGTCATTTCCAGTAACAGGATTGATGTTCAACACAGTTTTTGGTTCCAGATCTTCAACCAAAACTTCCTCAATCACACTCGGGGTATAATTTGCATTAAACGGTGGACAATAACCAACACCACCCTTAATCTCACTATCATAAACATTAGGACAAAAACCAACCCCACCAATAACCTTTTCTCCCGAAGCTTTATCATTATAATAATCCAACAAAAAACTAGAATTCTTATAACATTCAAGCTTTCGTACCAATTTTGTTACTTCAGACTGTGACACAATAAGTTCATTAATCTTCTTTTCATATTCAGCATATGACACATCGAGACGAAAAGCTTGGTTATTTACTTTGTTTTGCAAAACTTTGATATCATTTCTCAAAGAGTCAACTTTATTTTTCAAAACAGTTTCATTTTCCTTTAACTTTTGGTTCGATGTGTACATTGATTTCATGTCACAGATAAGATTAGTGTTATCATCACACAATCTTGTAACTTTGAATTCTAAATCAATGCATTTTAAACATGAGTCAAGTTGTTGTACCTGCTTAGAATCAACTATGAATGCATTTCCTTCAGCTAACATCTCTGCAATCTTTTCAGTAACCTTTCCAGCAGCTGCATCAGTCAATAATTTTTCATTAGAAAACTTTGGTGCACTTTTCTGTGGCAGTGACTCTTCATTTTCATTTATACTCCTAGAATCTGTAGAGTCACTATCAGAAGAACAATTTTCACTTCCATCTTCAGGATGAACCTCAGCTAGAAAAGCTTGACTAACATGAGCCACTATATCTTCCAAATGAATACCCCAGTCATAATTTTCATCTTGCTGAGATATCAAAGCAGTAGAAGTACTTGGTTTGGATGGATTGCCTTGAGAGTTTGAATGTCCTTGATTTTGATTTTTGGGTTTAGTACACTCTCGAGCAAAATGGCCAAATTCCTGACAGTTATAACACTTCTCCTTTGACTTATCCATGCCCATCTTGGTCTTGCTTGACGCTCCAATAAACTTCTTCCCAGTCCTCTTCAAGTGATCTTTTCCTTGTCTCAACCACAAAGCCATGTTCCACAGAATATTCATTTCCTCTAAAGTATCTTTATCTAGCTGTTTGAAATCCTCCTTAATCATATCAGGATCAGTGATCTTACCACCAATAAAATTTTCATAAGAGGTTAAAAATGAAGCAATCATTGCCATCATATCATTTGCTGTAGATGAAGATATTTTAGTAGAACACGAATGACTATCATTTTTGCTATGAGTTGAACATCCAGAGTTTGAAGCAACAAAACATGTATTCCCTTGAGAAGAACTATCGGTAGGAACATCAGACGATTCACCTGAAAACAAAGCAACTCCACCAGATTTTGATGTACCTTTCCCAAAATAAATGCTTGGATCTTGATAAACTATGTCTTTCTTTTACTTGTGCAAACCATATGATTGAATCTTTCCCATCAAATCTTCAAGACTAAGATCATCAAATCCAGATTGTTCTTTGATCACTATTGTGTATATCTCAAAATGTACTGGTAAAGCATCCAAGAATTTTTCAAGAATCTTCCTGTTTTTATAGGTAATGTCATTGTTGACCATTTCACCTAGAAGATGATAATATCTTGTCATGAGTTCATCCACTGACTCTTCCTCAAAGTGTTTAAAAACACTTAACTACTTTTTTAACAATTCCTTTCTGCTCTTTTTGATATCTGTGTTTCCTTAACACCTTTTAGCAAAACCTTCCCAAAGGTCACGAGAAGTCTTGAACTTCTTGAAAGTATGATAGATATCCAAAGGTAAACACATTGATAAAGCTGCAAGAGCTTTCTTTTCACGATCATACATCTTCTTTTCATCATCATCAAGAGATGAAATTGGTTTTGGTGCATCCGACACACCCATATGACTATGAACAGGATGCTCATATCCCTCACTGATAGGAATCCAAAGACTTGTATCATTGATATTAACATAATTCTCAAACTGACTCTTCCAATTTGAATAGTCTTTGAGATTCATAAGTCTCGGTGGCTTGGTTGGAGTTCCAATCTCATTGTCATGATTTAGTAAGTGAGTCATATTGGTCACTTGACTAGAAGTAGACGACATCCTTGAACACGGCAACACTTAGAAAAATTTAACAAGTTTCTGGATGAAGCGAACTTAATAACTTCGCCTGACAAGTTCGCCTAACTTGACTGAAGCGAACTTAACAAGTTCGCCTCTTAAGTTCGCCTAGTTCAAATCCAGCGAACTTAACAAGTTCGCTCTGACAAGTTCTCTTGTAACAGAATGACAAGTTCGCCTTCATCAGCTGAAGAACAAGAAGGATAGTTCTAACACCCAAACGCACGAACATGTCTAAAAATCTCCATAAATCGTGATTTTGAATGAATTAGAGAAATTCCTTCCGTAGGATTCTTCAAATATCAATTTAGAATGCTTCTATCAGAACAATTTTGGTAAAACAACACCAAAAATGAAGGAATCAATCAAAATTCAGTCCAAAAAGTAGCAAACTTTCAGGAACATAGAAACTTCCCAAAATCACCATCTTGTAGTGAAAAATCGATCGAGACGATGTCAAACAACAGTAGCTAATCAAGAGCAAATGCTCTGATACCACTTGTAGGTCTCAGCGCTGATCGATATCTGCTGTAAAACACGTAATATGAATACGAAATGCGGAATCCTATCATATACATACGTCTCGAATAATACCGAATGTAAAACAATCACACAAGACATGATTTCGATGAAAGCTTCTTGTATTATCTCACAAATAGTACAAACGAATGAATCCTCTGTTTTAAGTTCTTCTCCTCTTCTCTTTTTTTCTTTCTCTACAGATCTGAATCACTCATGAACTATTTATAGCCACACACTCTGCACCAGGCGAACTTGTTAAGTTCGCATCTCTTAGGCCAGGCGAACTTAATAAGTTCGCCTCTCTTAGTCCAAGCGAACTTAATAAGTTCGCCTCAACTATACCAGGCGAACTAGACAAGTTCGCCTATGCAAACTTAAACTTTTACAATACAAAACAAACAAAACGTTAAACATAAAGACTAATATATTACAAGGCTTGTTGTCACAAAACATGCTCCAACAACTGTGTATCTCTGTTGGTGTCTTTGGGACGTTCCATTATTTTACTGTCTTGATATTTGCAGGATCTACCATAATGCCATTTGGGTTTATGACATGACCTAGGAATTGGACTTCCCTAAGCTAGAACGCGCATTTGGAGAATTTTACGTACAACTTTTCCTGCTTCAGGATCTCCAAAACTTCTCTTAGGTGACAGTGGTGGTCACCTTCATTCTTTGAATAGATGAGAATATCATCTATGAAAACTATCACTGACCGATCCAGCATTGGTCGGCATACTCTATTCATTAAGTCCATGAATGTTGCAGGTGCGTTGGTTAGTCCGAAGGACATCATGAGGAATTCATAATGCCCATAAGGCGTACGAAACGCGGTTTTCGGTACATCCTCCCCCTTACTTTCAATTGATGGTTATCCGACCTGAGATCGATCTTTGAGAACCAACTCGCGCCTTGTAGTTGATCAAAAAGATCATCTATTCTAGGCAACGGGTATTTGTTCTTTATTGTTCGTTTGTTCAATTCACAGTAGTCGATGCACATGCGCATGCTTCCGTCTTTCTTCATTACAAATAATACCAGAGCACCCCATGGTGAGATGCTCGGTCTGATAAATCCTTTCTCTGTCAATTCTTCAAGTTGGGACATTAATTTTTTCATTTCTAATGGAGCCAATCGGTAGGGTGCTTTGGCAACGGGTTGAGCCCCTGGCAGTAAGTCAATTTGAAATTCTATTTCCCGATCGAGCGACAAGCCAGGTAGGTCCTCTAGGAACGGTTCTGGGAAGTTGCACACCATGGGTACGTCTTTGAGTTCTTTCGTTTTCATTCTGTCATCAATAACATACGCCAGATAAGCTTCGCAACCGCGCCTCATATAACTTTCGGCCTTGATCATCAAGATGACGTTCAACATTGTGCAATTCCAATCACCATAAACCATAATCGGACTGCCATCAGTGGCTTTGAGATGTATCATCTTTCGCTTACATACAATTTGTGCTTCGTTGGCAGCTAACCAATCCATGCCAACACTATGTCAAATCCTCCTAAGGTTAGAAGGTACAATCTAGAAGGAAACTTATAGCCCTTTATTTCTATCATGCGATCGTCGGTCATTCGGATGACTACTGAGTTTCTACCAACAACAGTTTCTATGGTAAAGGCCATTACGAGGTTGGTGATTTTGCAGTTTTGTTTGCGACTAAAATCATTTGATATAAAGCTTTTGCTTGCATCAGAGTCAAATAAAATAGTAGCATGTTCATCATTAACTAGGAATGTACCTTACATGACAACATGGTTTCCTCTGGCTTCCTCCTCAGTTAGGGTATAAGCCCGAGTCCTAGCCTTCGGGTGCTCCTTTTCCCTTTCTTTTTCCTTTCCCGAACCAGATTGTTCAATTTTCCTACAATCCTTAGTCAGGTGGCCAAACAGCCCACATCCTTGGCACTTGACGTACCTCAGGCAATCTTTGGAGTAGTGCCCTACCCTCCCGCACTTATAACACATTGTGGAGCCAGCTCTGCACTCACCACGGTGTTGCCTTCCGCACTTCGTGCATGTTTCTTACTCACCGATCCTTGGCTTCTTAACTTCGGTTGCAACGGTTCCCTTTCCATTTCCTTTAGACGGGTTATCCCATCTCCTTTTTGGTGCTTCCGGCACCGGGTAATCGTCATAGACGATTCCAGACAGATTTACTACCGACTCGAAGGTCGAGGGCAGATTTGCTTTCACATGTTCACGGACCCTTTGGGGTAGGCCTTAGACATAGTACTTGATCAATCGTTCATCCGTTTCCACCAAATGAGGTAGCAGTTGGGCCAGTTAATTGAATCGGGAATATTACTGGCGATGAGTCTTGTTGCCAGCCTTGAAGTTTAGGAATTCATTTTCCACCCGATCAATCTCGTTCTGGGGACAGAATTTCTGGATTATTAGTTTTTTCAGATCCTCCCAAGCCATCCTTCTGAGAGCGTTTGGCGACTTAGTTTTCTGAATGCTCCTCCACCAACTCAGAGCTTCGTTGGTGAAAGAGTGAGCAACATACTTAACAGCTTGGTCGGGTCGACACTCACTTATGTCAATCATGCCATTCATTCTCTCAATCCATTCAAACATAGCCACCGAATCCTTGTTTCCATCAAACTTCACGGTCCTTGAATCCCTTGTAGGTACATCCTCGGGTGTTCAGTCCCACAGTCACCTCATCCCCATCACTATCATACACTTTCTTCTCATGGTTCTTTTCCTCCTCCTCCTTTCCCTTCTTAAGTGCTTCAGATAACAGGTCAGGCAATACGTTCTTTAGAGTTAGTACAACCTCACGGGCAATAGCATCCCTAATTTCGGGTTCCAGTCGTAAGGACCTCTCATTGTCATCTGCCGGCGGGGTTACATTTGTTTCATGCACGCTTTTAGTTTGTTCCTCGTGCATGTTATCCTCACGTTCCATGTGCACACTTTCTTTATTATCATGTCTTCGATTCAATGGTGGCCTGCCGACTTGGCCAGTATGACCGCCTCTGCGTCCAGCTCCACCTCTACCAGCCATAGTATTCTGGATTTCATGATGAGTAAAGGGAATACATCAATGTCATTCTTTCAGATCATAGTTTAGAACAGTACGAGCAAGATAAATTCTTAATTACAGTGACCGGTTTGTGATTAATAATTTGCTTTGCTTTTCAGGTTCAAAACTCTTCACGTCGGTGGTGACATTGACATCTATGTGTTCTAAGTTAAGGTATCTATTCCTATCTATAGGCATTAACTTTACTGTTTACTTACTGTGTTGGCGTTGGCTACCCATACTGACATCCGTGTGTTGGTCTCATAATCAGTCTTAACATTAAACATAAACATTGTCTTAACATAAACTCAAGTAAATGGGATGTCAGTTGTGCCGAGTAGCCATCACGCCTTAGCACGCCCCTTCTTCTTGCTACCTGAAGTGCATACTAAAAGTCAGCTAACACTGCTGAGTTCTAGTTTAAAATCAATCAGATATTAACATTATCTTTTAACTTACATATATATATATATACACATATGTACTTTCTTTACTTTACTTCTTTCTTATAACATTCATAATGAGTACGTATAGAAATACATACATACTTATTTCTTGGTGCACATTCATTGGTCATACACATATGGGTGATCAACCTGTTACTTTGCTTACGTAAGTCACAAAGACATTTACTTAACCGTCCGGCACTAGAAACCGTCCGTCATATCTTTAAACCATCTAGCAAACCTTTGGCTGTCCGTCTTAACCATCCTACCGTCGTAGTCTGTCATATTCGCCCGTCTGCCCGAAGGCATCCGTTTCCCACTTGAACTAATTATACAGCCGTGCATTGATTGAGGGACTTACTCCACCGTAGTGGCCTTAGTTTAGTCTACCTTTCTAGACTTACTCCATCGATTGAGGGACTTACTCCATCGAATGGTCGTCCGTATACCGAAATAGGCGTTATCATTGTTTCCGTCCGTAACGTTCATTCATACTTAGCAAGCAATATATACATGGATATAAAGCAAGATTTCATTCTTACACGTTATGTCATACTTTTCATACTTGGCAAGCAATATATACATAAATATAAAACAAGGCTTCATTCATATTTGCTATGTCGTGCTTTCATTTCTGTATTTAAAAACATACTTGTCATACTTATATTCAACATGTATTGTCATATAGCACATAACATAACATTTATTCATATCATGTATACACTCCATCCCCGAAACATTTAAAATCATTTACACGTAACACATAGGGGGCACATAGAGCTCACCTGATGAGCAGTTCTCAAAAGATACTTAGGAGCTCTGAGTTAGGTGGGTGCTAACAGATCTGTCAAAAGTCACGAATGGATTAAAGTTGTAACCTACACGTTCCATCCGAAATCTCTGTCCGAAATCTTATTCGACCGAAACCTATCTTGGTCGAAATCTATCTCGGTCGAAATCTTTTTCGACCAAAAACTATTTAGTTAGAAATATCTTTTATTAGGTAACTATTTCATTAGAAATCTTTTATCCGAAAATCTTTTCATTCGAAATCTTTCATCCGAGAACTTATTCGTTTGAAAACATCTGTCCGAAATCATGTTGTCCGAGATACTTTTCGGACCAGCCATAGTTTTCGGACCATTCATAGAGTTTTCGGAGGATTCATCCGTTCTTGATCAAATTCTTCGTTTTTGATCTAAGCTTCGATCTTTTTACGTCCAAAACTTGTATCTAGCTTCCATGAATCTAGATACATTCTTTTTATGCAAATTCACATGTAAAAATCTCGTCTTTTGATTCAAAACCCACTTAAACCCTAAAACCCATTCTTAACCAAAAACTTAGATTCGGGCTAGATGGTTACCTGTTTTCGTTTCCTTCTTGTTGTTGGACGTTCCTGAGGTGGTGAGTGATGATTCCTGAGACTTTGAGCTTGATCCCGAGCTTTCTTTCTCTAGCATGTTTTCACCTTTCTCTCTCTAAGTTTGCAAGGAAGATGAGCTAAGGAAAGAGGGTTTCTGATTTGTTCTTTTTATAGTGGGGCTCCCCTTCGGCCCATGGGAGCCTAGCCCAAGCCCGTTTCCTCCTTCTTTTATTTTAAATCCCACTCTTGCCCTTATTTATTCGTTTATATTATTTCGGGATGTTAAATCTTAGGTTTGGTTTGAGACAACCTACTAAAAGGACTCTTGGTATAACCCGACGGTATTACGGTCAAAACGACAAAAAGGTACGGAATCATGTTGGACCCTTGTACTTTTTAATTCTGAAATATATCTAAATATCTAATACTCTTAGTTTTTATAAGAAATTCATTATAAAATTCCAAATCTAAACTAAAACTTTTTAATGTTTTGTTTATCAGTTTTACGATAATTTTAATAATTAGTAATAAAGAAATATGATAGTTTGTTGTAATCTTTTTATTATGCTTTATCTTATAAAAATAGTTTAATATGTGGGAAATAAAAATAATATCCTTAGTTAATTTTGATATAATATTAAATTTTATAGATAATCAATTACTTGAATTAATGATTTTCAATCGACAAAACATTTTGGCCGTTACCAACGAAAATCGTATCAGAGCCACGCAGAATTCCTTTGCGGGGGGTTACGGGGATTTTAAGAACACTATATTCGAAACAAATGACAATATAGCAAATATAATTACAAAAGCGGTAGAGGCATTCATATTAAAATTTGTTGGGAGGGAAATATTATAAAAGACCATGCAACAGTTCAAAAATATAAAACAGCTTTAATAAGATTACAATTATGTGATATATGTGAAATAGATAGATATATTTGCGTATTCCAAGATTATTATCATCATATATACAATCAAGTAATAGTTACCGATTATTATTTATCACTATTTTTCCCTAAAATACCTGACCCTTGGGGACAACGACTAATAAACACATATAATCCAGTAACAACAGATACATTAGGAAAAAGAATAACTCATACAAGAGATAAAATAAGTGAATGGTGTGGAGATGCCATACTTGTTAAAGTAAGCAAAGTGTTGAAAAACAAAATATCATTATGTTGTAGCAATCCAAAAATGCCTATTATGATAGGATGCGATAGTTCTTACTACTATGGAAAAATAAAAAGAAAATACAAGAAAAAAAGTCATTATAAGAAAAAATACTTTCAAAGCGTAAGACAAATTATTATAAAAGAAAAGGATATCAAAAGTTTTCTAAACCTACTTATAAAAGAAACCCAAGCCCAAAAGAATGTAGATGCTAAAAAGGCTACTATGGTAATAGATGTCCAAAAAAGTTTAATAAAAGTATTAAAATATTTGAAATTGACGAAGAAATTAATAAAATGATATATGAAGGAGATTTTATACCAATCTATGATCTTCAAAATATAGATTCAGATGAAAGTATATTTATTTTAACTGAAACCGAATATACATCTTCTGAAGATGAAAAATTTTGATATAGCCACAACTAGTAATACAGATAATTCTACGATAGATTGTCAAAAAGAACAACTAGGAGAATATAAACAAGAAATTTTGATAGATAAAAGAAATCTAAAACAAATATAACATGAACAAATTTCTCTATCAAATTATTCAGGATTTAATATAAATACTTTACAAAGGTTAGGAATAAAACCTAAAAATCATAATCTATATTATGGATTAAATATCCAAGAAAGAGCTCTAGATATTGATATAGCATCTAATAAATTTATAATACCATTATTATCTAAAAAGGATATTCAGGAAAGATTATGTAACACCCGGATAATTCCCAAGTAATATAGAGGCTAAAAGTATTCAAAGATAAAGCCCAAGGGGTTGAAATGAAAGTTCCTAAAAGTTGAAGGACCAAAAATGACCAAATGGAAAAATGTGACTGTGACGGACCGTCACAAGTAGATAATGATCCATTACGGTGATGACGAACCGTCACAGGTCATAAAGGTTCGTTACGGGCTCGACACGACAATGAATCTGGTGATGACACGTGTATGCTGACTAGTGGGCAATCATGACACGTGTAACCCTATGACAGACCTTCACGGGGTGTAACGGTCCGTTACGCTTGCCGCCCCAAATTGGGTGACGGACCATCACCACTTGTAACGGTCCGTCGCGAGCCTAGAAATTGCCCTATAAATTGTAACATCCCGAAATAATAAACATGTAAATAATAACGAGAGCGGGGTTAAATCAACAATTTAAAACAAAAAGAATGAAAAGAGTGGAATGGGCTTGGGCTCGAACCCAATGGGCCGGAGGGAGCCCATGTATAAAAGGAACACATCAGCTCTCCATCACCACTCCATCCTCATTCCTGCACAAGTTTCTAGAGAGAGAAAGAGGTCTCGGGTTTAGAGAGAGAAAGTAACAGAAACGACTCAAAAGCTTGGGGACCGATTGTCATCACCTCTGGATCGTCTAGCATCGAAAAGGGGACGAAAACAGGTAACCATCGAGCCTAAATCTGAGTTTTTATTAATTTTGGGTTTTAGTTTAAAATCACATAAAGGTACGATTTTTACGTATAGAATACAAAACAAACCACATATTTAAGCTCATTGATGAAAATAGAACGTTTTGAACGTAAAAAGTTAAAGGTTGGAATACCTTGAAAACGGCCGACCAGATCTGGGATTTTGATCAGGGAAGAAGGTCGCGCAAGCGAACTTAACAAGTTCACCTGGAACCGTTTTAAGCAAACTTATCATGTTCGCTGATTCATGTTCGCCCAAAGAAACTAACTCGCGAACTTACCTAAGTTCCCATAGCCTAAAATGGCGAACTTACTAAGTTCGCCTAAGCCTAAAATGGCGAACTTACTTAAGTTCGCCTAACCCTAAGGATAGAAAGTGTAGTGTCATTTAGGTACATTATCTTATCTTGTATGACTTGATTATATAGATTGTGTGTGACCTTAGTGACGCTCTTTAACCAGCTAAGTATACTTCAGGAACTTCTCATCAGGTGAGTTCTATGTGCCCCCTTATATGTTACGTGCACATCATTTTAAATGTTTTGGGGCTGAAGTGTATACACTAAATGAATGATTGTTATGAATGCCAATGTGAACATACGTGATATAACTATGAATGCTAATATGATCATATGTGATATATGAAGAATGAATAAGGAACAAAGAATGAAGCGTATGTATACAATGAAAGAATGAACGAAAGGTATAACGTAAATGAATGAAACCTTGCTTTATATTTTATATATTGCATGTTATGAATGTATGTAAATGTTGTGGACCCTTCGATGATAACGACTACTTCGGTAGACGGACGACCACATGACTATTTTGCAACCGGGACATATACGCACCTTCATCAGCTAGGACGTTTAAAAGGGTATTAACGGACTGTCACATTCATTGCCCAAAAGACAAAAAGGCAGAACGGTTGCATAGATAATAGTTCGTGTGGGAAACAGATGCCTTCGGGTAGATGGGTGAATATACGGACTACAACGGTAGTATGGTAAGACGGGCGACCGAAGGTTTGCCGGACGATATAGCATGACGGACGGCCGAAGGTTTACCGAATGTCATGGAGGATGGACTACGACGGTAGGACGGGCGTCTGTATTTGTGACTTACGCAAATCAATGTTGGGCTGATCACCCTTATGTGTATGACCAATGAATGTTTAAGGAATGTAAAGGTGAATACATATATGTACATACGCGCATATGAATGATAAATGGAGGCGAAGAAAGTGTAAACGTGTATTTATATATTTAGGTATTTATATATATATATATATATATATATATATATATATATATATATACAGAATTAATGTTTATACCTAACTGCTTTAAACTAGAACTCACCAGCGTTAGCTGATTTTTAGTATACATTTCAGGTAACCAGAAGAAGGGTTGTGCTAAGGCGTAAATGCTACCTGACACCAGACTGACATCCCGTCTTATTTAAATTACGTGTTAAGACAATTACTTTTATGTTAAGACTTCCGTTGTTATGTAATTGAATGATGTTTTGCTTCCGTTACTCTTGAATGTTTTAATTTAAATTCAGTATTGATGATTATGTTTATTAGTAAATCCAACAAGTGTGGTCACTCGGGAAAAGGGCCTTACATAAATAGAAACCCGATCTCAGCACTTTTCTCACACCTTTACACTCTCAAAATCACACACACACCCTGGTGGTTTCATTCCCGAGCCGAGGTTCGCGTTCGAGAGTTCGGTTTCTAGCAATTCATCCGCAAACTGCCATAGATAGTTCTGAGGTAAGGTTTTCAAACACCCTGAGGTTCCTTTGTGCAAACCTAAGATAGGTTTATTGATTATGATAATGTCGAACATGATTTAGGATTATCTCAAAGGGTTGATTGTTATAAAATGTTTTGTAAATGATTTTGATCTGAGATCATAATACCATCCGTGCATATATCCTATAATAAGTACTTATTATGGCCGTGATTGGGGGACTGACGTGCGAGAACTGATCCTCTCGTATTTGGCCAGACTTGTATCCTGAAGCCAGGGAGTCGCCGTATATATATATATATATATATGTTGTAGACTCAGAATCCTTGTTAGGTTAGTGGGTGATGGATTGGGAGGAATGATTATAAGACCCATACGGGGCATTCTTGTATCATGGATACATGTTTTAAAAATACCATTTTGTTTATGAACTCACCAGCGTTATGCTGATCCAAAATATTTTCAAATGTTTTTTGAGCACAGGTGACCACTAGCGTGTAGTTGGCATTCCAGGAGAAGTACAGGTGGTTTGAGATAGGGATGACTGAGGGCAGGTTCTTGTGTAACCGTAAGGCCTAAGTGGATAGCATGATTCTTCGTGAGCTATAAGTCCAGAGTTTATGTTGTATTTACTAGTCAGTCCTTATTGTAAAACAATGTTATATATGGAATGAAATAGTTATGACTTGTAAGTCTTCCGCTGTGTGTTTTTGGTATCAACGTCACAGTAACTAGAAGGCAACCTTCTGACCAGTATGTAGTTATCTGGCAAACAGAATGTTCTGTCTAGGAAAGAACGGTGTATAAATCTCTCCTAGACCCGTTGTTCTTTCCTGGGTACATATCTGTTGGAGGTACTACTCTAGTTAGATAACTCTCATGTGTTACGGGTGTGACAGATTACAAAAAATAAAACATGAAATTAGAGATACTCTAGGATGGATACATGATGGAACCATTCAAATAATTATAAAATCTACTTTTAAAGAAGGTATAGATACTCCTTTAGAATTAGCAATCATGGATAATATGATCCAAAATAAAGAAGAAGCGTGTCTTGGAATATTAAGAGCAAATTTACAATATGGAAAATTAAAATTTAATATTCATCCAAGAATTTTCTATCATATTTAAGACAGACACTTTGATAAAATATTAAGTTTATTACAAGACTTTAAAATAAAAGATTTTTTTAAACAACAAAATAGACCTTAATCTATTACATATGTTATATCCCATGCAATATCTAACACACATCATTTCGATTGCTTTAGCATAAAGATACTATTGATTTCCCTTTCCTATTCAATGATGTGTTTCAAATACAAATACCAATTTTACCAAAAATAGATGAAATAGATTCTAGACCTCTAAATCTTGATTTACAAGATAAACCATTACTGTTATCCAATCATAGTCTTCCTAGATTGTCTTTCTCTAACAAAGATGTAACTAGTCATCCTTTAACAAGAATGTCTACGTCAAGCAAATTTTATAATATAATAGAGGCCAAAGAAGACGATATAAAAAATTGTAAAATACATTAATGGAAATAAACTCTCCTGTATAACCATACTAATAGATACATGTGCAAATGAAAATTATATAAACCATAAATTCTGTAAAAATCTACAAACGTATAAACTGGATGAGCCTCACCAATATTCAAACTTTAACGGTGAGCTACATGAAACTAATGAAGCTGTAGAAACTATAATTAAATTTGGAGCAGAAAAAATAGCATTAAGATTATTAATAGGAAATGAAGATAAAAACGATATGCTAGAAATAATGTTAGGATTAACATTCTTAGAAAATGTAAAACCATATCAGATAACTTCCTATAGATTAAAAATAACATATAATGACAAAATGATATATATTCCTAAATGACAAGTCCTAAAAGCATATACATCCAATAGGGATTACTTATAAAGATTATAAAGCTGGATACTTTGTTCCTTATATATACAGTGGTTCAGGTTTATGTGTTTGTAAACCAGATTGTTTTCCAAATGAATATCATGAAGATTTAACACCTTGTAATGGGGTTAGCTTCTCAAAAAATATTATACGTTTAAGAAAAGGAATTAAAGACCCGATAATATTAATAGGATCAAATATGGTTAAATGTCCACCCTTTTACTTCTATAACACAGGATCAGATGTCCTATTAGGATATGATTTCTTACAAAGATTTAATAAAATTACATTTGATATTTTATCTAGCCAAATAAGATTGAAAACACCTTGTCATAGTCTAATAGTAGTAAAAAGGATAAAAAAATGCATACGGAAGAAAATCCCAGTTAACTTTAAAACTCGCACAAGCCAGCGTGGTGATATAGGATATAAACATGTAAGGCCCCAAACCCAGGAGGCCTCACTTGTTGGATTTACTCGTTCACAAACAGTTCTTAAACTTGTATATAAAATAACGCAGCGGAAAATTTCATTTAAAACGTAACATAACATTGTTCAACATGCGGAAGCGTAAACATTGCTTAAACAAAACATAAACATAATCAAAACGTAACGGGATGCCAGTCTTCATTATCAGTCGGGTAACTCTTCTCGCTTTCCAAGCATCACCGTCCATTGCCCGTACCTGACCTTAACCTGAATGTGCATACTAAAAGTCAGATACACTGGTGAGTTCTAGCTTTACATAAAACCTTAGCATAAACATTTTACCAAAAACATAACATATATTTATTTAACAAAAGCGTACGTAACATGCAATAACTTAACATCATCAAAACATAGCAACATAACATAAGTCAACATGAACCGAATCTGCGCCTTCTCGTAACCGTCAATTCCATACATCGTATTCTGACAGAAGAACCTAAGGCTCGTTAACTCTAGGCCATCCGTCAACCAGGTCTCCTAAGGCTAGTTACCTTAAGGCAGACCAAACATCATCTTAGGCACTGTTCCCTCGCGGGGAATAGTGCCTCCCATAAGGGATCCCGGTAATCTCATGGGTGACCGTCGTCACCCTATCCTCAACCAGTTGTACAACCGTTAGCTAGCCACAAAGGCTCCTGTATGGGTATAGCAAATCTTCGTGTCTAGGACGCCCAGTCTTATCTGGATTATTAACCCAGACACGGTATCATTCGTCACATTCGTTCACGAAAGAACCGTTGGCAGATTCGACTTTCATTAACATTCATTCATTCATTTGTAAACCTTTAAGTTAAAGCATTGTACGTTTTATCAAATAACATTTCATTAGTAAATATTTCATAAACTTTATTTGGCAAAACATTTCATTAACTCGTTTCATCTTCCACTTTCGGAAGCATCGTTTCGTAAACAATTCATTATCATATTTCAACTTCCCCTTTCGGAAGCATAGTTCATAAACCACGTTTTTGAAAACATCATTTCATAAACCTCATTTTATAAACATCTTTTCATAAATCTCGTTTTATATGTATGCACACCAGTCCAAAACATTATTAAAACATTTAAAAGAGGGCTCTAGACCTCACCTCTCGGTTATCCTAAACAAAGGCCCAACAACTTCACGTACGATCTGAATTAGGTAGTTAAATACACATCAGACCCAACCCCGACTCTAACGGGCCTCGCTCTTGCGTACTTAATAAGTACGCAGACTCCGTTCTTGCGTACTTGATAAGTACGCAGGCTTTGCGTATTGCGTACTTGATAAGTACGTAGGCTTTGCTTCTTGCGTACTTGATAAGTACGCAGGATCTGCTTGGGGGCAGCCTTTTTCCCCTCAAAAACCCTAACTTTTTGCATGAAGATCCGACCTCATCAAGATCCAAACTTTTTATGTTCAAAACGTTTGCTTTTCATTCTAGATGCTAGATCTATGTTTATATTCAAGTTTCATACGTAAAAATGCCATCTTTTTATCCAAAACCCGAAAACCTCAAAACGAACAAAAACTCAGATCTAGATAAGATCGTTACCTGTATCGAGCTTCTGATTCAGAGGTTTTGCTCACGAGCTATGGAGTAACACACTTCTTCAATCTCGGGTCGATCCGTCAACTTTCTCTCTCTACGGTTTTTCTTTCTAGAACATGCAAATGAGAGAATGATGGAGTGTGTTAGCTATTTAAAGGGAAGGGACTCCTCCCCTCAAGTTCGCCGGCCCATCTGGCCCAGCCCGTCACGCCACGTTCATTTATTTCGTCCGTCTCGCATTTAACCCGTTATTTTAATCGTCATTTTATTTTTGGGATGTTACAAGTCTACCACCCTTACAATAGGTTACGTCCCCGAAACCTATCATAAGTCAAATAGTTGAGGGTACTACTCCCTCATTTCCATCTCCGTTTCCCAAGTGGCTTTCGATCCCTTTCGATGTTTCCATTGGACTTTAACCAATCAGATTACTTTATTACGTAAACGGTTCTCCTTCCGATCTAGGATGGCCACGAGTTCTTCGATATAGTTAAGGCTGTTGTCGACCTCAATATCAGTAAGTGGTACGTGAGCCTATTCATCTAAAACACTTTCGCAAGTGTGATACATGGAAGGTAGGATGAATTCCACCTAACTCATCAGGCAACTCTAACCGATAAGCAACTTCACCAACCCGTGCCATTATCCTGAATGGTCCGACAAACCTCAGGCTTAACTTTTGTCACACCCCCAAATTCCACTAACGGAGTTTTACCGTTTTGGAAGGTGACAAACCAGGATCTCAGACATCAGTTACTTCAAACGACACTATATGGGACTTGAAATGTAATAACATAAAAGATCAAGGTTCAAAGTGTATATGCGGAAACGTTAAATGAAAGTAAATGCGCAAAAAACGCGCCCAAATCCAAATACAAACGAAACATAAAGATTGTTCAATAGATAATTATTTCAATTGAAGTCCAAGACACATGCATGACTTAACGTGATGCTGAGTGTCAACCTGAGAAAACATCTAAGAAAGCGAGTCAACACTAGGTTGGTGAGTTCACAGGTTTCAATCATTTCAATAAAGTGTTTGCGGATTATGTACATTCAATATATATATCAATAGGATGCATGCCTATATTCATGTTTTGCTAAAGCGCTCGCAACCGAAACTGACAGTGTGTTTGTTTGTTTGCCTCCAACCAAGTCTATCAACTCTGACTAATGTGTTAAGATCAATATAACACCCGTTCGACCTCCAATCGAGTTAGCGCGACTAACGCGGGTGGGGTATATCAAACCCAGTAGTACTCACTCATACCATATTAACGGTCCGATGTGTGTGAGGACTTTTCATGATAGTGTGCTACGCTTAGCCTCAACAGTGATATCATATGAATTACAATAACCCAAAAAGGGTTGTGACATGTTTTCTCCCCCAAATAAAATAGTAAAATGGGTCGTGAAACTCACCTGGATTGAGTAGTGGTTTGGATCTCACAAGAGATGAGTTGAAACCACAAGTGTAAGTCTCAGATAACTTACGTATGCCCTAAAATTATAAACACATAAATTAGGGTCAAATTGTGATTTATGACTACGACACGGAAGTTAGAACGTCTTAACGCATTCTAAGAATTTAAGAGTAGACGAACGTGTCTACGGAATTATATAAATTTTTTAATATAATCATTAAGGGAAAAGCGTTACGTGTTGATGTATTTCAAAATACACCCATTTATCGTGTTTAGTTTGAGTGGTTTTGTTTAGTTTTCTTTTAGTTTTTAGTTAGAATTTGTTACTGCAGATCCATTTGTGTTTACCAGGTCTCGAGTGATAGTTGTTGCTGAAATGGGCAGAAAACGAGTTAAAAATATGCAAAACCGAGTACCGGAAGAGATCGGGAGGTCAAAAGTCAATTAAAAGCATAAAATTTGAGAAGAAACACCTTCTCGCCACCCGCGAGAAGGTCAGGGGTTGTCCGTCGCGGGCCGCGAGGGAGTTGCAACACAAAGACAGGAAATAAATCCTCGCCACCCGCGAGAATGGAAGCCAATGGGCACCGCGGGTGGCGAAAGCCAATTTTCCACAGAATGTTTCGACTTTCAGGTGGGTTGATGCTAGATTGGGGTATAAATACATCTCAATCATATTCTTGTAAAACCTAGCCGATTTTGGAGAATCTAGGACGAATTTTGGAGAGATTTTTGAGCAATTTCAAGCAAGAAGGAGAAACGGTTGAAGGTTGGAGTCCTAGGATCGATCAAGCTCGTGATTTGGCTATCCGGGTTTATCAATTCTTTGTTTTCTTAATTTTTACCATGTCTTTCCACTTTGTTGAAATTGCGTCTTTGATTTGGATAATGATGAGTAGCTAAATTAGATAAACTACTTAGACTATGATGAATGGGATGCTAAAGTTGTGATTTTTATATTGGATGCTTGTTAATTTTGGATTTCATGATAAAGTAGCAAACTTGATTATTGATTCGTTGAATATGCATGCTTAGAATTATTCTAATTGTTATATATTGCTTCGTATGATCTTTGGTGAATGTCTTTCGCGTAATAGGGTCATGCTAGATCATTAACTTGCGTTGTGATTTGTTGGGTTAATTGGCCAAAATACCTTAGAAGCTATATTTGATAATTGAATAGGTCTAGGTGTTATACTAATCTTAATAGCCGAGAGGTGCGAGATTATTGATAGGTCCAAATTGGTAAATTGCTAGGGTGGTCTTTGAGAGAAGTCTGTCATAGTTGCCTTGCTAATATTTGTCTATCGAGTCGAATCAAGAACCCAAGTCATCCTAGGTTTACAACCCGAGAGGGAGTAGGTTATATTAGGGTACTTTACATAAACATTTAGATAACCGAGAGGAAGTCTAGATCAACCGGTGTTTTCAGCAGCCTTCAGAGTTCCTTAGGTGTCTTCCCGAAAAGGGTCGGGAGTCATGTTCGGTGTCTCAAGAGGTTAGAAATTTATGATCCTGGTTCCTTATTAACTTGCATCCGTTAAAAGTATAGCTTAAAGTATCCCAGGATTCCAGTCTAGGTAGTTACCCATCGTCATCTGAAGTAAAACCCAAAATCACCTTCGTATCTTAGGTAATTTAGTTAATTGATAGTAATTTAATCGCCTTTCTCTTAGGATTTTAGACAACCCCCCCCCCCCCAAAATATAAAAACAATTAGTCGTGTCAGTCAGTCAGTTTAAGTGAGTCTAATTTACGTAATAAATAGAGTTTCGTGGGTTCGATTTCCGGACTTATTTAGCTGTACTAGAGTCGATCGGTTCACTTGCCGGTTAGTAGTTTAGTCGAGTTTTAGAGAGTCTAGAGTATAACTTAGTTTCTAGAATAGGTTAATTTAGTTAATAATTTAATAACTACGTTTAGAACATCAAGTTTTTGGCGCCGTTGCCGGGGACTCTTGGCGATTGCGTTCATTAGCTTTGATCTGACTGCATAATAAATACGTACTACTTGTGTAATATTTTGAGTCGTAGTTATCTAATCAGTCGTGTCTTTTTAGTTGTCTTTTGTAAAATAAAAAATATATATATATATATATATATATTTTTTAGTATAATAATAGAGTCTTCTCACCTGTTTCCTTGTGTTAGTTTTACAGTTTTTGAGAACCAAGTTTATGCATACGCGCTCAAAGGGGCCGCTACCTAAGCCAAAGAAGGAGAACAACTTCCCGCTAACGGATATCGCGCCGGAGGTTAGTATTTTTTTCTTCACCACCATCTAGCCCACCACCTTTTCAAGTTGACCAAATGGCCGACCGTTAGACTGTTCACCAACAATCCACCCTAGGATTCACTGGTGTACACTCACCCATCACTATTCCACCCATCGCCAATGAAAATTCGTGGCAAATCCCCTCGTACATCATGACCGCCATCTCTAACACGTGATGATGAGGACGCACCTGCACATATCGCCCGCCTCACTCGCATTTTAGGTACGTTCCAGCTACAAGGAGCCTCCAATGATGCCATCTTTCTCCAACTTTTCCCGTTCACTCTAGCCGATCGAGCTGCCACTTGGCTCGATTCTCAACCCGCAGGCACATACACTACTTGGGCCACACTTAGGGACGGATTTCTCAAGAAGTATTTCCCACCCGCTAAGGCATCTCGCCTCCGTGATCAGATTCACTCATTCCGCATGGAACCCGATGAGTCCTATTACCTTGCTTGGGAGCGTTTCCAAAGCCAACTCGCTAGATGCTCCCAGCATGGTCTCTCTGATTGGGCCCTTGTAGAGAAATTCTATAATGGTCTCAATTATGACACGAAAGCTCGTTTGATACTTCAGCGGGAGGACACCTCATGGGTAAGAAATCAGTAACCGAAAGCCTAGATATGTTTGAGAGTTTTGCCCAATCTGAGTCTGAGCAGCGGTCAGCAAATATGCCAAGTTTTTGAAGGACCTTCTTAAAAGAAAGGATCGATTGGGGGAGCTCTCAAACATTCCATTGACCGGAGGTTATTCCGCGGTTGTTTTGAACAAATTACCGAAAAAACTGACGGATCCGGGTATCTTCACCATTCCATGCCTATTCGGTAGTGATACCCAATGTAGAGCTTTAGCCGACCTAGGTGCTAGCATCAACTTGATGTCGTTTTCCCTTTATGAAAAGCTAGACCAAGGTGAACTTTCACCCACTCGCATGACTTTATCCTTAGCCGATCGTTCCGTCAAATACCCTCGTGGTATCATTGAAAATTTACTTGTTAAGGTCGATAAGTTTGTCTTCCCGGTCGATTTTGTCATTCTTGATATGGAAGCTGATGAGGGAGTTCCTATCATTCTAGGCCGTCCATTTTTACGCACCGCAAAGGCACTCATCGATGTTTATGATGGAAAAATTTCACTCTGCGTTAGTGACGAGAAGGTCACATTTGAGGTAGCTAGATCCATGCAACACCCAAACGATTCTAGTGATTTTAGCGGCCCATGCCATTCCGTCTATTTCTTGAATTCATTCATGTCGGGCGTGGACCAATGTCTCGAGTATATCAGTGGAGTCGATTTGTTGGGGGGAGGGGGGAGTACCAGATGAATTGGAGGAGAGTGAAGAAGAAGAGGAGGAAACCCTGTGGTTTCCCGAGGTGATGGAGCTTAGTGAGGTTAGGAATGAAAGTGAGAGAGCTCCCTTAGAGATACCAACCCCTTTAGAACTAAAGGTTTTGCCTTCACACCTAGAGTATGCTTATTTAGGAGAGGGTTCGAGTCTTCCCGTTATTATCTCCTCTAAGTTGATGGAGGAGGAGAAGTTGAGGTTGTTAGAGGTGCTGAAGTTGCACAAAGAGGCAATTGCATGGAGCCTTTCGGATATTAAGGGCATAAGCCCCGCCTATTGTACTCACCGGATTCTTATGGAGGATGAATATAAACCAGTGGTGCAACCTCAAAGGCGTCTCAATCCAAACATGCAAGAGGTAGTGAAGAAGGAGGTTTTGAAGTTGCTAGATGTCCGGGTGATTTACCCAATTTCTGATTCCCCATGGGTGAGCCCGACCCAAGTTGTCTCGAAGAAAGGGGGGATGACAGTGGTCATGAATGAGAAGAATGAGCTAATCCCTTCGCGTACGGTCACCGGTTGGCGTATGTGCATTGATTACCGAAAATTAAACAACGCCACTCGGAAAGACCATTTCCCTCTACCGTTCATCGATCAGATGTTGGAGCGTCTGGCGGGTCAACAGTTTTACTGTTTTCTCGACGGATTTTCAGGATACTTCCAGATTCCCATCGCACCGGATTTTCAGGATAAGACGACATTTACATGCCCTTATGGCACATATGCGTACCGCCGCATGCCATTCGGGTTATGTAACGCTCCGGCTACCTTCCAGCGTTGTATGGTCGCAATATTCCAGGATATGATTGAGACTTCCATGGAAGTTTTCATGGATGACTTCTCGGTTTATGGAGGCTCGTTTGACCCGTGTTTGATTAAATTGGGGAAGATGTTGAAGCGGTGTACGGAGACGAAATTGATGTTGAATTGGGAGAAATGTCACTTCATGGTGACGGAAGGGATAGTGTTAGGCCATAAGATCTCACGAGATGGCATAGAGGTGGATAGAGCCATAATAGATACAATCAGCAGGTTACCCCCACCGACGAGTGTTAGGTCGATCCGTAGTTTTCTCGGTCATGCGGGCTTTTATAGGCGTTTTATCAAGGATTTTTCCAAAATTACTCGGCCCATGACCCGACTCCTCAAGAAGGATGCCCCGTTTGTCTTCGATGAGGAGTGTCTCGAAGCATTTGATTTTTTGAAAGAAAAGTTAATCAGTGCCCCCATTCTTATATCACCCGACTGTAGCTTGCCTTATGAGCTCATGTGTGATGCGAGTGACTACGCAGTTGGTGCAGTTTTGGGGCAAAGACGGGATAAGCACTTCCACCCCATCTACTACGTGAGCAAAACTCTAAATGATGCTCAAGAAAACTATACCACCATAGAGAAAGAGCTCCTAGCCGTAGTATTCGCATTCGATAAATTCCGTTCATACCTCGTGCTTTCGAAAACCACCGTTTTCACTGACCATTCTGCTTTGCGTTTTCTCTTCCAAAAGAAAGATGCTAAGCCACGTCTCATACGGTGGATCCTATTGCTCTCCGAGTTCGATATAGAAATTAAGGATAAGAGAGGAGCGGAGAATGTTGCGGCCGACCATTTGTCACGGTTGGAGGACCCGAAGAGAGAGGAGATTCGTGAGGAGGCGATAGGTGATAAATTCCCTCATGAGTCGGTTGAGTTTGTGGCAGCGGAGAAGGAAGGTATGCCATGGTTCTCCGATTTGGCAAATTACCTAGCGAATGGAGTTGTGTTGAAGGGTATGACAACCCAACAAAGGAAGAAATTTTTTAGGGATGCTAGGAGGTACATTTGGGATGACCCTTTTCTTTTTAGGGTAGGAGGAGATAGGATTCTTAGGAGGTGTGTGATGAAGGAGGAAGGTAATGAGATCCTTAGGCATGTTCATGAGGGTTTAACGGGAGGTCACCATGGTCCTCACACCACCGCCCAAAAGGTGTTTGATTGTGGATTTTATTGACCTTCGGTAGTTAAGGATGCCTTAGAGTTTGTTAGGAGATGTGATGCGTGCCAATGTAACGGCAATATCTCATCCAAGAACGAGATGCCTCAAAATCCAATCCAGATCATTGAAATATTTGACATTTGGGGCATTAACTTCATGGGACCATTCCCCATCTCTAGTGGAAATCGGTACATCCTCGTGGCGATTGACTATGTTTCAAAGTGGGTAGAGGCTCAAGCTCTTCCCACAAATGATGGCCGAGTGGTGGTGAGATTCCTAAAGAAGTTATTCACTCGTTTTGGTACACCTAGAGCTCTCATAAGTGACCGTGGCACTCATTTTTGCAACGCCGTGATGGAAAAAGCGTTAGCACGCTACGGGGTCACTCATCGTTTGTCCACCGCATATCACCCCCAAACAAGCGGTCAAGTTGAGAATGCCAATCTAGGAGTGAAGCGAATCCTAGAGAAAACCGTAGGGAAAAATAGGAAAGATTGGTCCGAGAAGCTAGATGATGCTTTATGGGCGTTCCGAACCGCATACAAAACACCCTTAGGAACCACCCCGTTTATGGTCATTTATGGAAAAGCATGTCACCTACCCGTAGAATTGGAACATCGTGCGCTTTGGGCTCTCAAAACCGTGAACCTAGACTTAACCGAAGCCGCTCGAAAACGATTTTTCCAAATTCATGAGTTAGAGGAGCATAGGGATGCGGCATATGCACGTTCATGGAATATTAAGGAGAAAACTAAGGCATTGCACGATAGGAGGCTTAGGAGAGTGAGGGAGTTTAGAAAGGGGGATAAGGTACTTGTTTATAACTCCCGGTTGAAGTTGTTTGGAGGGAAGTTAAAGTCCAAGTGGTCGGGACCATATGTGGTCAAGGAAGTTTTTCCATACGGGACGATTGAGTTGTTAGATGAAGCCGATGGGAATACATGGAAAGTAAATGGCCACCGTTTGAAACACTATGTAGGGGGACCCATAGATCTTACCGAAGTGGAGGAAACTCCTCCCGAAATACCTCCTAACAACGCCCAAGTATAGAGTTTTGAGTGAAAGCTCAAGTGTAAAGT
This sequence comes from Smallanthus sonchifolius, assembly GCA_023525975.1. Taxonomy (NCBI): domain Eukaryota; kingdom Viridiplantae; phylum Streptophyta; class Magnoliopsida; order Asterales; family Asteraceae; genus Smallanthus; species Smallanthus sonchifolius. Next base: position 93,219,345 of record CM042021.1, on the reverse strand, counting down.
TTGTAATTTTTCATAGTTTTTGTTTTTGTTTTTGTGTCTTGTGTTTTTGAGTCTTGTGCAGGAAAACATCACCGTTGGGGAGCAACGATCGACAGGAAAACGAATTTCCAGGCAAGTCTCAGTGTTATATTTTATTTGGAATGGGTTTTTGGGAGGTTTTGAAAACTTAAAATTTTTTCTAAGGCATGAAGCTGGCAAAATCTCAAAACTTTCTGTTGAAATAGGCCCCTCGCCACCCGCGAGGGATTAAAGATTTAGGTCGCGCGACGCGAGTCTCCTCGCCACCCGCGAGACACACCCCCCACACTCGCCGCGGGCCGCGAGCCCCCCTTCTCTTCAGAACAAAACCTCTCTTCCCCAAACCTGCAATCACTTTTCTCCTTACAAACCCTAAAATACCTTACGGCCTCCACCACCAACCCACCACAAATCCACCATTTTTACATCTCATTCACCATTTTTGACCCTCTTACACCTATCATATCATCCTACACCTGAAACCCACCAGAAACTACTCATTTGTTCACTTACCAGCATATATTTTCACGGGGTTCTGGGTGTACCTCTTGTTTCTTAGTTTTCTTACCGATTAACTCGCTCTCCAGGTATGTTTTCTTTTATTTTGTAATTTTTTAATCTTTTAGTCTTCGAGTTTTGATCGGTAGTGGGTAGTTTTGCATGTTTAGTTGTCGGTTCTTCATCGTGTCATTTAGTTAGATTGTTCTTTGATGATAATTGCAGTGAGGTTGGGTTAGTCTGGGTCTTTGTTGATAAATGCAGTGCGGATGGGTAAGTTCGGGGTTGTTTTGGTTGTGTCTGTGCCGGTGACTTGGTTTAGGAACATTCAGAAATTGAGATGGTTTGGTTCGAGATAACTTAAGCTCTATACTCAATGTCGGTTTGTTGTGGCACTTAGGTTTAATTGGGGACAATTAAAGTGCCGAGGGAGGTAATGTACATTGAGTCTAGTTAGTGAGTTTTTGGGTAATTTTATGTTTTGACAGGTTAAAGGCTACTCGCCCGTACTCAATCTCCATTCGGGCGAGTTTAGTCTAAACTTATAATTAGTCTTTGTAAATTGTCGCCCAAAGTGTTTGTAACTTCAGGTTTTCTGGTGCAACCGTGAATGAAATGCTATACGGTTGATATTTTATTAAAAAAAAAATAGTTTGTGAATATTGACTTTCTGCTTTTCTTTTCTTTGTTTGATTATTCATGTGCAGATATGTCAGGTGAAGGTTCGTCAAGCAGATCAGGAAGGAAACGAAGAGGCCCAACACCGTGTCCGCGAGGAGATGCGGCTGAGCAGGACTATAATACAAATCTGGGTCAAAGGATAATCAAGTATCATACCAGAGAACGTATCCCTAAATGTAGAGTCACGAGGCTTCGAGAACACCCGCTTCTGCAATTTGAGTTGGGAACTCAGGAATCGCGGAAATTGGATACCTTGATTGATACAGATCTACTACAATTTAGGACGATCGATTGGACGCTTCTAGATAACATTGGCCAAAGAGATAGGATCGAGGCGTTGCTGGGTGATAAGTTCAGGGCTGCATTGTGTTGTATGGCTCCATAATATGAGGAGTTGACTTTAGAGTTCCATGCTACTTTCAGGTACAAGCAGGGAATTTTTGAGCAACATGATGCGGTCTCGTTTTCTCTGGGTAGACAGGTGTATGAGATGACCATGCCCCAATTTGCAGTGGCTACTTAGTTATATACACATGCAGAGGTTCAAACACCGGAGTTTAGCACTAGTGTGAGGGGTGTCTTTACGAAGCAGCATGATTACAGCTTGGTGAGGAATGATCTGGTTAGGTTTTGGGGTACTATCTCAAATGCTCCCTTCTCAGGGAGTATGTTGAATTCAGAAATTATCGATCCGGTCTACAGGTATATTCATAAGATCTTGACAGCCACACTTGTTGGCAGAGGCTCGGGAGAGAATAAGATCAACCAGGTTGATCTGTTTTGTTTGTTGTGTATGGTGGAGCAGAGGCCTGTAAATGTGGCCAATATTATCGCATGGTCCATGAAAAGGACTTGGAGGGGTGGTCCGGATGCTGGTGTCTACATGGGGCCTTATGTGACTAGAATTGCTGAAAGTCTTCGGGTGTTTGACAAATATGAGGCGAGGTATTTGAAAGATGGGCCGGTTACAGTTATGATGGGGTGAGAGAATTACAGTATGCAGGGATTCTCAGTATGCATGAACCGCCTAGTTGGGAACCGATTCGAGCAGGGCCACAGGGTCAACCACCAGCAGTATCTGAGGCTGCAGCAGCTATGCACTCCGGGATATTGACCCTTTATTAGAGACCAGTGAATCGGTCTGAGAGGCCAGCACCACAGTATCCTCTCCAACAGCCACGACCGGACCCCCTCACATTGTATTCGATGTATGATAGGATGGAGCATGGGTTTAGGGACTTACATGGGTTGATGACTACTGGCCATAATGAGATCAGGACGCTGCTTTCTACTGGGCAGCAACGTCAGGACGAGGCATTGAGGTATATGATGGGAAACATGAATATGAATGTCCCGAGTTTTTTCGCGCCTCAGGGGTCGAGTGGTCAGCAGTACGGTGGTTATGGTCAGTATGGTTCTTATGGACAACCGGGCAGCTCAGGTCAGTATGGTGCCGACCGCTCACCACCAGAGTTTCTGATTTTTGAGGCTGAGAGTGAAGAGGACGAAGAATAGTGTGGGGATTATGCAGCTGTTATCGTGTCCTTTCTATTTATTTTTCGTTTATGATGTTTTCAGTTTCTATGGTTTGTGATGTTTTAATACATTGATACATTGGGTGGGTGGGTTGGTTTGGTTGGTTTGTGTTTGGCTTGAACAAACTGAATGGTTTTCTCTACGAGTATTTTGATTATGTATAGGTTGTTGTGATGTTGCCGCTTCCGTTCGTGTGTGATAAATGAGGATTGTTGGCTGGGCACGTTCGGTATGGAGGGCACTAGTGGAAATTGACTGGCACGTTGACAGTCTTGCTTTATTACCAGCTAAGTCTTTTCCAGTTGTATATCTTGTATTTTCATTTCTTTCCGTTCCTGCATTAGGGACAATGCAACATTTAAGTGTGGGGATGGGACATTTAATTTTTCATTAAAAAAAAATAATAAAATTGGAAAATGTCTCTGTTTTAGAGGTTTGCAATTAAAAGTACGGAAAATGATAGTAAAGTCGGGTTTTTACTTGGTTTTTGAATATGAGATTATAAATAAGTTGAAAGCGTGTCTAGTTAGGGATATGTGGGTAGGCCCGACCGGTTGATAAGTTTCCTTTGAGCTTAAATATATCTAATGTTGGGATATTTGTAGGTTATCATTTAGGAGAAGTAGGGAAGTCGATACCGCCACAAATAGTATAAGGAATGCCGTTATAAGTTTTAAAAATCTTAGAATTTTTATCGAAAAAAAAAAGAAAAAAAAAAGAATAAAAGAGCATATAAAATAACGATGCCTATGGAATTACTCTTGGGGATGGTGACTCTGATTGAAATTCCCGCTAGGATAAGTTAAAATAAAATGATATGATTACCGACGCTCACGTTGTCGCTCTTGGGGATGGTGACTCTGATTGAAACAACCTCTGGGTTAGGTATGAATATTGTGTGCTCGTGATTTCTATGAAAAAAAATTTTTTGATGTTAATTCTTTTGTTTTTTAAAACATAAGACGGTTAGGAAATAATCAATTGGTTGTTCATTTTGTTCCATAAGCTTGAGGTGGGGTTAGATGAAACTATAGCTTCCGATGCGTGAGACCCTAGATAATCTGATTGAACTTAAATTAAATAAACATGATAAGGAACTTGGATACCGGATTTGGGTTTAAGAGGATAATATATTTGCAATCGCAGCTAACACGTCACTAAGCTTTAATTAAAATAACTGATTTTTTGAGAACCAAGTTTCTACCTGACTATGATTCCGTATACATAATTCTTTTTCAGGGACGAAAAAGGAGTAAGTGTGGGGATATTTGATGTATTGCAAAATACACTCATTTATCGTGTTTAGTTTGAGTGGTTTTGTTTAGTTTTCTTTTAGTTTTTAGTTAGAATTTGTTACTGCTGATCCATTTGTGTTTACCAGGTCTCGAGTGATAGTTGTTGCTGAAATGGGCAGAAAACGAGTCAAAATTATGCAAAACCGAGTACCGGAAGAGATCGGGAGGTCAAGAGTCAATTAAAAGCATGAAATTCGAGAAGAAACACCTTCTCGCCCCGCGAGAAGGTCAGGGGTTGTCCGTCGCGGGCCGCGAGGGAGTTGCAACACAAAGACAGAAATTAAATCCTCGCCACCCGCGAGAATGGAAGCCAATGGGCTCCGCGGGTGGCAAAAGCCTATTTTCCATAGAATGTTTTGACTTTCAGGTGGGTTGATGCTAGATTGGGGTATAAATACATCTCAATCATATTCTTGTAAAACCTAGCCAATTTTGGAGAATCTAGGACGAATTTTGGAGAGATTTTTGAGCAATTTCAAGCAAGAAGGAGAAACGGTTGAAGGTTGGAGTCCTAGGATCGATCAAGCTCGTGATTTGGCTATCCGGGTTTATCAATTCTTTGTTTTCTTAATTTTTACCATGTCTTTCCACTTTGTTGAAATTGCGTCTTTGATTTGGATAATGATGAGTAGCTAAATTAGATAAACTACCTAGACTATGATGAATGGGATGCTAAAGTTGTGATTTTTATATTGGATGCTTGTTAATTTTGGATTTCATGATAAAGTAGCAAACTTGATTATTGATTCGTTGAATATGCATGCTTAGAATTATTCTAATTGTTATATATTGCTTCGTATGATCTTTGGTGAATGTCTTTCGCGTAATAGGGTCATGCTAGATCATTAACTTGCGTTGTGATTTGTTGGGTTAATTGGCCAAAATACCTTAGAAGCTATATTTGATAACTGAATAGGTCTAGGTGTTATACTAATCTTAATAGCCGAGAGGTGCGAGATTATTGATAGGTCTAAATTGGTAAATTGCTAGGGTGGTCTTTGAGAGAAGTCTGTCATAGTTGCCTTGCTAATATTTGTCTATCGAGTCGAATCAAGAACCCAAGTCATCCTAGGTTTACAACCCGAGAGGGAGTAGGTTATATTAGGGTACTTTACTTAAACATTTAGATAACCGAGAGGAAGTCTAGATCAACCGGTGTTTTCAGCAGCCTTCAGAGTTCCTTAGGTGTCTTCCCGAAAAGGGTCGGGAGTCCTGTTCGGTGTCTCAAGAGGTTAGAAATTTATGATCCCGGTTCCTTATTAACTTGCATCCGTTAAAAGTATAGCTTGAAGTATCCCAGGATTCCAGTCTAAGTAGTTACCCATCGTCATCTGAAGTAAAACCCAAAATCACCTTCGTGTCTTAGGTAATTTAGTTAATTGATAGTAATTTAATCGCCTTTCTCTTAGGATTTTAGACAAACCCCCCCCCCCCCCAAATATAAAAACAATTAGTCGTGTCAGTCAGTCTGTTTAAGTGAGTCTAATTTACGTAATAAATAGAGTTTCGTGGGTTCGATTTCCGGACTTATTTAGCTGTACTAGAGTCGATCGGTTCACTTGCCGGTTAGTAGTTTAGTCGAGTTTTAGAGAGTCTAGAGTATAACTTAGTTTCTAGAATAGGTTAATTTAGTTAATAATTTAATAACTACGTTTAGAACATCACGTGTCGTACGTTAATAACGAATAATAAATAAATAAATAAATAAATACATTCGTACGTTAAAGTCGTTTATAAAAGTTAGGAAAATAATATAATTTAATATATTATTTTTAGGTTCGTCAGATTAACTAAATAATCATTTGTACGAAAAAATAATAAATATATTATTTTTAATCGATATAATGAACGTGAGTAAATAATACAACATTTATATTATTAATTGGTTTGAAACGTCACACGAGGTATAAAACGATACGAAATAATATAAACATATATATTATTTAATAATATTAGTAACGGGTAAACATATTATTTTATACGAAGTTATGGTATGAAAATAATATAAATATATTATTTTTATTCAATAATAACATAAATATATTATTTATAAAAGTGGAAAAATAATAAAATGGATTAATAAATTAAACCCGAGCCTACAGGTGGTTTTCCGGGCTAAAATACCTTAGTATAATATTATAATAATAGTGAAATGATTTTTATATAAAAAATAATAATCAAAAACGGATTTAAAAAGAAATGGGTGTGGGGAGACTCGAACCCGGGTCTCTCCCACACAAGCACACTGACATAACCACTCCACCCGCTAGGGATATCGCAAACAAAACCGGATCATAAAGCTTTTAATCAAAAGCTTTCCTGTGTTCTTCCCCCATTCGTGCCCGATCCCAAACCAGTCCCATAACCACTGAATTCGATCGTGCTTGAGTTAAAGGATAAGGGGGTTTTGTTAATCGGGGTATAGCGAAACTGAGGTGGGTTTTAATTTGAAAAACAACATGGTTTGGGTCGTTTAATTCCGGATTGAAATGCCGAGAACCCTAGGTATGCTCATAACTCGATTAGGTTTAATCTGATGATGTTAGGTACTAGAATCATAGGGCTTTGTTATGTTGATGGGTGCGAATCTACCCATAACATTTAATTTGATTAACAAAGTTGTTAAGGTCGAAATCCCCAAAATGTTTTTATGAACAAACCCTAGATACGGGATTATGAATAATTCGATGTTATCAGGTTAAATTAACATAGGGCTTTCATCAAATAAGTGATTACGAGTCTAGTGATACCGGTTAATTGGATTTAAAACAGGTCTAGAATAGGGTTCGATTAAACTGGTTTCGTATGAACCCTAGAATCGGGTTCATGTGAAATTCGATATTGTAAGCCTCAATTGTCATAGGGCTTTTGTTCTAAAGAAGGAAACGAAACTCCATGTGTGATTTGTTACCTCAATTGGATTCGAATAGATAGAGATCGACTAGGTGGGTTTCCGACTTCGAGAGGTTAGTCTCCGGCGACCTTGACTGCTTCTCCGGCGCAATTGATGTAGGCAAAAGCTTCTCGGGGATCCGAACAAGGTGTGTAGTGCGTTTGCTTTCGAGAATGATAGGACAAATGATCGAATTGATCGATTTTTGTTATGGGTTCGACGGTTATGACTAGCATGACCATAATGAGGTTTAATTCAAATAAATGTCGGGTTTATTGAGTTAATAATGGCCGTAAATGATCATAATCGTTCAGTTTCAGTTACAACTCCAACAGGAAATTGATTTAGGCATGTGAATTGAACTCAAGAACATCTAGGTTGACTTTCAAAAGTCAACAGACTCACAAATGGTCTAATTACAGATCTAGTCCCTGAGGTTTTCATGTATTTGAGTTTAGAATTTGGCAGAACAAGTCCTTGTGGTTTATATAACATGTTGAGTTGACTTTTAAAGTTAACAGAATTTAAATCTTGGATTTTGACATTACAAAGTCAAACAGAATTAGGTTTAGACTAATTACATATTTAGTCCTTGTAGTTAGAGTTTGAGAAAATGACAGAATTAGTCCCTAGGGTTTGAGATTAGTTAACTAGGTTAACTTTAACTGGATTTAATTAATGAGGTTAGACTAAAAGTCTGGGTTGTCACAACTTTCCTCTATTTTTGAATCGTATAATTCACTTTCAACATTACTCGATCACCAACATTGAACTCAATAGGCCTTCGTCGTTTATCCGCGTAGGATTTCTGACGATCTTGGGCGGCCTTCATTTGTGCTTTGATCTGATCGAACCATTCCGACGTTTCTCTTACGACTTCAAGACTTCCTAATTCCTTCTGTCCAATCTCACTCCAACAAACCGGGGTCCTGCATCTTCTCCCATACAACATTTCGTAAGGCGGCATGCCTATCGTCATGTGATAACTGTTGTTGTAGGAGAATTCGGCTAACGAAAGATGACTGTCCCAACTTCTGCCAAAATCGATAATACAAGCACGAAGCATATCCTCCAATGTCTGAATGGTCCTTTCGGACTGACCATTCGTTTGTGGGTGGTATGCTGTACTAACATTGAGTCTCGAGTCCATCGCCTCATGAAATCTTTTCCAGAACCTCGATGTGAAACGTGTGTCCCGGTCAGATACGATCGTCAAAGGCATCCAATGCCGTGCTGCTACTTCGTTAATAAATACCTCCGCTAACCTTTCCGTCGAGAACGTCTCGCGAATAGGTAGGAAATGAGCACTCTTTGTTAGACGGTCCACAATTACCTAGATGGTGTCATGACCTTTAGCTGTGCGAGGTAGCTTGATTATGAAGTCCATGGTAATGTGTTCCCACTTCCATTCCGGTATCTCATGTGGTTGAATCTTCCCATATGGTTTCTGGTGTTCGGCCTTGTGACAATCCGGACTTTTAAGTTAACCCCGTTAACTATTCCGTTAAGTTTCTTATTAAAAACTTAACCCCGTTAATCAAATCTAACCCCAAGGACTAATTCAGCCACAATATCAACTCAAAACTGCAAGGACTAATTATGTAAAAAATACCAAACTGAATAAATTGACTCCTAAAAGTCAAAATTGACCAATTTGTCTTCAATTGACTTTTAGAAGTCAAAATTCGATCCTTGATTTTCCAATACGCGGATTTTAACTGAAATTCGTTGAAACTCTTAATTACTACAGACATTATTAACATTCTCGGCCATCATTGAGCCTTAATCACCTGCATTACATGCGAATTAATCAAAAATGGCCGTTCATTTCGTAACCGTCGACCCCATATTCAATTATCATCAAATCCGGCAAATCCTTGTAATTCCTTCGCGAATTGAGACGCTGAAATCACTTAACTAACCCCCTAAAGCTTTCACACAAACCAGATTAGTCGGAGAAACAAGCAGAAGCGACGAGGATCAACCCGCAGCCGTCGAACCCTGTTTTAATCGTGCACAGTCAATCCGACATCCAACTAGGTAATTGAAACAGTCTTTTGATTCATTATATGCTTTAGAATGAAAGCCCTATCCTAATCAGTTACATTATCGATTGAATCATAATCAGATTCTAGGGTTCTTAAGAAATCGGATTTGGGGATTTTGATTCCAGACTCGTTCTCAACGCAATTAAAGCATACCATTAGTTTCGCAATACTCAACTTAATGAAAACCACATGTTAATTGAATCAAACAACATCCAATTTTACAAAATCAGATTCTGGAATTCATTTGAAAACGTTTTAGTCAAACTCTAACCTAGACTCAATGCTAATCCAATTAAACGGTATGGTTAGAATCGCAATCATCCATGCTTTGAAAGCCCTATGCTTATTCGAGTAGGTAACATCGAATCAGTGATGAACCGATTCTAGGGTTCATCACGTATTGGGATTAATCGAAACCTGATCTAAACTTAACCTCAATCAAATTAAGTTATACGTTTAGATTCGCAATACAGTCATTGTTAAAAACCCCATAAATTCATCAAGTTTTAATATCGGATTTAATCGAATCGATCCATGTTCTTAACCCAGAGTGTTCGACTCTGTTTAACTGAAATTAACAACCCAATTCGCAACCGTTTTTACAATTATTTACATCATCAGTTTCGCAATTCTTCAAACAACAAAACCCCTGTGAATCTTAACCTTGTTCGCGTTCAGAATTGATGGTTTTGGGTTGGGATCGAACGCGGGTGAGTATGGGGGAGAGAATCACTGGGGTTACTGATTAAAACAATATGGAACCGGTATCTGTTGTGATAGCCTAGCGGCCGGGACTGGTTAGAGCTGTGTGCGTGTGTGGGAGAGACCCGGGTTCGAAGCCGGGCTCCCACAATCATTTTTAAACATTTTTCTGTTAATATTTAATTAATAAAAATCAAACCCTATAATATTATAATATTATACAAATGTGTTTTAGCCCGGAAAACAACCCGTAGGCTCGGGTTTGAATTATTAACATATTTTTATATATTATACCCACTTTATAAATAATTTATTGTTATTGTCCTCAAGTAAAAATAATATGTTTATATTATTTTAAGCCACAAATTCGTATAAAATAATACGTTTATATTATTTTCAAACCGTGACTCGTATTATTAAATAATATATATATATATATATTTTATTTCGTATCGTTTTACAACCTCGTATAACTTTTGAAACTAAATAATAATATAATGAGTTATATTATTTACCCGTATTTGTTACGTTAATAAAAATAATATATTTATTATTTTGTATCACAAATGAGTAAATAAAATATTCTTTCGAATCTAAAAATAATATATTAAATTATATTATTTTTCTAATTTTTGTTAATGACAAAACATTCGATTATATTTATTATTATTTTTGTCATTCGTCGCGCAACGTATATACATATCTTAATTATAACTTAAGAAATTTCTACCCCGTGGACACGTTCGTTTACTTTTGAATATTAGAACGTTTCCTTAGGACGTTTCTCTTTCCGTGTCACTGTCACAATTCCCATTATCATTCCTAATTTATATGTTTATAATTTTAGGATATTCGTAAGTCTTTTGAGACTTACACTCGTGGTTCCAATTTACTCCTAGTGTGAAACTACCTTCAACGCCAAGCAGGTGAGTTTTCACGGCCCCTTTTTACTGCTTTTAACTAGGGTGAGAAAACATGCTTAAACTGATTTTTAGATTTTGTATTTCATATGCTATCAATGTTAAAGCTAAGTGTAGCATGCTATCACAGAAAGTCCTCATCTTATTTTGAACCGTTAATATGGATCTTAGCGAGGTAATGTTTAGTAGTACTACTGGGTTTGACAAATCCCACCCGTGTTAGTCGCGCTAACTCGATTGGATATCGAACGGGTGAAATGTTAGCCTACTCACATGGCCAGTATTGATAGACCTGGCAGGAGGCAATAAACAAACGGTCAGTTTCGGTTGCGAGCACTTGAGCTAAAACATGAACATATGTTAGCTACCTATAGATACACATTGAATGATAATAAATCTGGTAACGCTTACTTATTTATTTGAAACCTGTGAACTCACCAACCTTGTGTTGACACTTTTTCTTTACATGTTTTCTCAGGACGCTAAGCTAAGACACAGGTGCACGTTAGGGCATGCATGGGATTCAACTGCTTTGCTTTGTGTCTATTTATGTTGGTTGAATTATTTTATTGTACTTTGTTTGGTTTGGACGTTTGGACTTTTGAGACTTTTGGACTTTGGATTTGGGCGCGTGTATTTTGCGCATTTACTTTCTTTACGCTTCCGCATTGATACTCTGATTTAAAAGATATTTTCATTTTGAGTCCCATGTAGAGTCGTTCAATGTAACTAGTGTCTGAGATCCTGGTTTGTCACTTCCCAAAACGGTAATACTCCGTTAGTTGAAATTGGGGGTGTGACAGATTGGTATCAGAGCCATTGGTTATAGAGAACTAGGATTGCATACTAGACTATAGCCTCACACATTAGTTACATGTCATTTGGATGTTTGGCACTTATACATATTGTTGCAGGAACATGTCGTCAACTCCACCTCCATCACCTAACGCATCAGGGCATAAGGCACCTGTACTCTCATCCCCGGAGCCCAAAAGGCGCCGGACTACCTCAATTGACCAAGGCGAACCGAGCAACGCACGAGCATTGGATTATGCTCTCAATTGGGATGTATACCCACATATGATCCAAAGGTGGATCGAAATGGGAGATGTTCCATCACCGTACTTTGGATCTGTATCTTCATCATCTACACTACCTAGCTTACCATGCACCATGGAACAAGCCTTCGCAGCATTTGTATCTTATATGTTGAAGGAGTTAAGTTTTGTACAAGATTCCACCGAGGAGATACCTAAACTTATGGAGAATGGACCCCAAGTAGAGAAGAATAGGGTAGGAGTAGAACACTTGAATACCGAACAAGCTGCAACGGACCATGTCCACAACCTTTTAGTGGATCGTGTGGCACACCTAGAGACGAGGGCTGACACTATGGATGATGATATGCAAGGAGTTCTGGAGAGATTAGCTGCTATGGAAGCTCAGCTACATGTGGTAAACCACACTGCTGAAGACCTTCAAGAGAGGGTGACCCACTTGGAAGCCCAACTGCAAGCGGCCCTACACCCGGAAGACATTCCAGTATCTGACGATGAGGAGGAACCCTTTGAGGAGGAGCCCTTTGAAGAAGAGCCCTTCGAGGAGGAGCCCTTAGAGGGGGAACCAGCTGAGGAAGAGCCAGTGGAGATCGATGATGCACAGTCATACGTCTCTTCTGATGACGAGGATGTTTGAGGATCTTCCTAATCTATCTTCCTTTTCATGTTTGTTTTTGCTTATGTTATTTCCCTTTTCAAACCTAGATGGGTAAGGTTGTTCCCATCCAATAAAAGCATGAGAAGTTTAATATTTGAGTTATTTATTTTGTAGCCTTACAATTTATTTAATTTTCAAAATATTAGATGTTGTATTTCCTTACTCGTACCTGAAAAATGTTTAATATGCGATATATTTCTCATTGTTTTTCATTTCTGATTGTGAAGAATCATGTCTGGGAGAGGACGAGGAGGCCGTGCCGGTGGTCGTGGTACCATTAACATGACGGCAGCAGAGCTAGCAGCTTTGATAAATAATAGTGTGGCAGAGGCCCTAGCAGCACAGAATGCTGCAGGTAAATGCTTTAACTATTGACTAATAGTGTCAATCCTTCTCCTAAGAACATCTTTCTAAACTCTATAATTCCAATTCAGTTTGTATTTCTAAATCCAGGCCAGCAAAATCAACAGCCAGCCTGCACTTTCAAGGCATTCATGGACTGCAAGCCCCACACCTTTAGTGGAGCTGAAGGAGCCGTTGGATTACTTCGCTGGTTTGAGAAGGTTGAATCAGTAATAGCCATGTGCAACTGCCCCGTGGCTAACCAAGTGAAATTTGCTGCTGGAACTTTAGAAGGCCCGGCCCTAACATGGTGGAATGCCCAAGTTCAAATGTTGGGACTAGCAATGGCAAATGGACTCCCGTGGGAGGAATTTAAAACAATGATGAAGGAAGAATACTGCCCACGAGATGAAATTCAAAAGCTAGAGGGAGAGTTCTGGAACCTTAAGATGGAGGGTTCGGAAATTGAACTCTACACCACCCGTTCGCACGAACTTGCCACCATGTGCCCACACATGGTGACTCCGGATTACAAACGGATTGAACTATACATTGGAGGTTTGGTACCCCAGATTCAAAGCATGGTGATCTCATCCAACCCTACCACCATCCAACAGACCATCAGACTTGCTCACAAATTGACCGATCAGGCGGTGACGCAAGGAACTTTACCTCCAAGAGGTTCAGTTGCTAAACCCACCGACAGCCACAAGCACAAGTTCGATCACCATTCCAACACCCACAACCACTCTAACTCCCACTCCAAAGGACCTCAACCCAACCAGCCCCAGTTTAACCAATCGCAACAACAGCAACAGCGTAGGTTTGAGCCTACCAAGAACTTCAATCAGTCGACCTTTTCTGGCCAAAACCAGGGTGGTTATGCGGGGAAGTCCCCGAAGTGTAACAAGTGTAACTTGCACCACTTTGGGTTCTGCAATCGTTTCCAGAGGTGCGATAAAATAGGCCATGCTGCTAAGGACTGCAGGGGTGAATTAGAAACTAAACAACCCTTTCAAAAACCGGGGTCTACTAGGGCTTACTTTGAGTGTGGAAAGGAAGGGCATATTCGGAAGAACTGTCCTCAATTGAAGAAAGGGGGTAATGGAAATCACAACCCTAACCACAATAACAATGGTAATGGTGGTAATAATGGCAATGGGGGAGGAAATGGTGCGAAGGGACGAGCCTTCGTACTAGGATCTGGAGAAGCCCGTTACGACCATAATGTGGTTACCGGTAAGTTCCTCGTAAATAATTTCTTTGCTTCTGTCCTTTTTGACACTGGTGCTGATAGAAGTTTTATATCTAAGAAATTTAGTAATATGATAAAAGGAACTTCATCTCTATTAGAAGATAAGTATACAATTGAGATAGCTGACGGTCAAATAATTGAGGCAACTCACATACTTAAAGGATGTAAACTTGAGCTAGCTACACATACATTTGATATCGACCTTATGCCGGTCATACTTGGTAGTTTTGATATAATTGTTAGCATGGATTGGCTATCTAAAAACCAAGCCGAAATTATCTGTCGTGAGAAGATTGTACGTGTACCTCTCTCGAATGGAGAACCCTTTCCATCCAAGGCGAAAGAGTTGGTGCAGTCATGGGCATTATATCCTTCATGAAAGCACAAAAATGTCTTCAAAAGGGGCATACGGCTATTTTGGCCCTTGTTACTGAGCAGCCTTCAGAAGAGAAGAAGATCGAAGATATTCCCGTTGTGCGTGAATTTTTGGAGGTATTTCCCGAGGATCTGCCCGGTTTGCCACCGCACCGTCAAGTTGAGTTCCAAATTGATTTAGCACCCGGAGCAGCACCGATTGCTCGGGCACCTTATAGACTGGCACCCAGTGAATTGCAGGAACTGTCCACTCAATTGCAAGACTTATTGGATAAAGGTTTCATCCGACCTAGTTCATCACCGTGGGGAGCTCCGATATTATTTGTCAAGAAGAAGGACGGTACGTTCCGTATGTGTATTGATTATCGGGAGCTGAATAAAGTCACTATCAAGAACCGCTACCCTTTACCTCGTATTGATGACCTTTTTGATCAACTCCAAGGATCAAGTTTCTATTCCAAAATAGACCTTAGGTCCGTCTATCATCAGTTAAGAGTCCGAGAAGAAGATATCTCTAAGGCTGCATTTAGAACGAGGTACGGCCATTTCGAATTTATGGTCATGCCTTTCGGTTTAACCAACGCGCCCGCGGTATTCATGGACCTCATGAACCGTGTGTGTAAGCCTTACCTTGACCAGTTTGTTATCGTTTTCATCAATGACATCCTTATTTATTCCAAGAACGAGGAACAACATGAGGAACATCTGCGTCTAATTTTGGAACTACTTAAGCAAGAGCAACTTTATGCTAAGTTTTCCAAATGTGAATTCTGGATTCGGGAAGTTCAGTTTCTAGGGCATGTGGTAAATGAAAAAGGGATACATGTCGACCCATCCAAAATAGAAGCCATCAAGAATTGGGCAGCACCAATGACTCCGACTGAGGTGCGACAATTTCTGGGATTGGCTGGATATTACCGTCGTTTTATCGAAGGATTTTCAAAGATTGCACAACCTCTCACCGCCTTAACTCAAAAAGGAAAGGCCTGTAATTGGGGCGATAACTAAGAATCAGCTTTCCAGCACCTCAAACAGAAACTTTGCAGTGCACCTATTTTAGCCCTTCCGGAAGGCACCGATGATTTTGTAGTGTATTGTGAAGCATCTATTCAAGGTCTGGGTTATGTCTTAATGCAACGCGAAAAGGTAATCGCATACGCGTCACGTCAATTAAAGGTTCACGAGAAAAACTACACCACTCATGACTTAGAGTTGGGAGCCGTCGTCTTCGCACTCAAGATATGGAGACATTACTTGTACGGTACCAAATGCACCATCTATACTGATCACAAGAGTCTTCAGCATATTTTCGAGCAGAAGGAGTTGAAAATGCGACAACGTCGTTGGGTTGAACTTTTAAATGATTACGACTGTGCGATCCGGTATTATCCGGGTAAAGCTAACGTTGTGGCTGATGCACTAAGCCGAAAGGAAACGAAACCCAAACGAGTTCGAGCGTTACAACTCACTATTCACCATGGATTGCCTGACAGAATCCGTAGTGCTCAACTTGAAGCCTTGAAAGAAGATAATCTACCGTTAGAAGGTACACGCGGTATGGAAGCACAACTTGAAGTAAAATCTGACAGAATTCGTTACTTCGTCGAACGAATATGGATTCCAGTGTTCAGAAATTTAAGGGAACTAATCATGGATGAAGCTCATAAATCTCGTTACTCCATCCATCCGGGTTCCGATAAAATGTACCATGATCTAAAAGTACTATATTGGTGGCCGAAGATGAAGGCCGATATAGCCACCTATGTTAGTAAGTGTCTAACCTGCACGAAGGTCAAAGTTGAATATCAAAAACCATCCGGTCTCCTGCAGCAACCAGAAATTACTATGTGGAAATGGGAACAAATATCCATGGACTTCATCACCAAATTACCCCGAACCCCTACCGGATGTGATACTATATGGGTAATTGTTGATCGACTAACAAAATCTGCTCACTTTCTAGCAATCAAAGAAACCGACAAAATGGATACACTCACTCAAATATACTTGAAAGAAGTAGTCTCTCGGCACGGAGTGCCAATCTCCATTATTTCGGATCGTGATGCACGATTCACTTCTCGTTTCTGGCAGTCGTTACATAAGGCCTTAGGCACGCGTCTAGATATGAGCACAGCTTACCATCCTCAAACTGATGGTCAAACAGAACGTACTATCCAAACTCTGGAGGACATGCTACGAGCTTGTGTGATCGATTTCGGTAACACTTGGGAGTCTCACCTACCATTGGTGGAGTTCTCCTACAACAACAGCTATCACACTAGCATCAAGGTAGCTCCATTTGAAGCACTTTATGGACGGAAATGCCGTTCACCCATTTGTGGACTGAGGTTGGAGATAGCCAACTCACAGGTCCTGAACTTGTATTTGAAACTTCTGAAATGATCGTCCAAATTAGAAATCGTATGGCGGCAGCTCGTGATCGTCAAAAGAGCTACGCCGACAAACGCCGTAAACCTTTAGAGTTTCAAATAGGTGACATGGTCTTACTCAAAGTCTCACCTTGGAAAGGTGTCATTCATTTCGGGAAACGAGGTAAACTGAATCCTCGTTATGTTGGACCTTTCAAAATATTAAAGAGAATCGGACCAGTCGCATACCAACTGGACCTACCTGAAAGACTTAGCGGTGTGCACAACGTCTTTCACGTCTCAAATTTAAAGAAATGCCTGGCAGACGAATCACTCGCAGTTCCTCTTGAGGAACTACACGTTGATGAACAGTTACGCTTCATCGAAGAACCTGTGGAAATTATGGATAGGGAAGTCAAATCGTTAAAGCACAGTAAAATCCCTATTGTTCGAGTTCGTTGGAACTCGAAACGCGGACCGAAATTCACGTGGGAGCGCGAGGATCAGATGATGCGCAAATATCCTAATCTGTTCAAGCACTCCGCGTCAAATTCTTAAGGTACTATTTAATTTTCGGGACGAAAATTCATTCAACTAGGGGATGATGTGACACCCCAGAAATTTTATTTTATTTTATTTTAATTTTCGGGACGAAAATTCTTCCAACTAGGGGATGATGTGACAATCCGGACTTTTAAGTTAACCACGTTAACTATTCCGTTAAGTTTCTTATTAAAAACTTAACCCCGTTAATCAAATCTAACCCCAAGGACTAATTCAGCCACAATATCAACTCAAAACTGCAAGGACTAATTGTGTAAAAAATACCAAACTGAATAAATTGACTCCTAAAAGTCAAAATTGACCAATTTGTCTTCAATTGACTTTTAGAAGTCAAAATTCGATCCTTGATTTTCCAATTCGCGGATTTTAACTGAAATTCGTTGAAACTCTTAATTACTACGGACATTATTAACATTCTCGGCCATCATTGAGCCTTAATCACCTGCATTACATGCGAATTAATCGAAAATGGCTGTTCGTTTCGTAACCGTCGACCCCATATTCAAGTATCATCAAATCCGGCAAATCCTTGTAATTCCTTCGCGAATTGAGACGCTGCAATCACTTAACGAACCCCCTAAAGCTTTCACATAAACCAGATTAGTCGGAGAAACAAGCAGAAGCGACGAGGATCAACCCGCAGCCGTCGAACCCTGTTTTAATCGTGCACAGTCAATCCGACATCCAACTAGGTAATTGAAACAGTCTTTTGATTCATTATATGCTTTAGAATGAAAGCCCTATCCTAATCAGGGCTTACATTATCGATTGAATCATAATCCGATTCTAGGGTTCTTAAGAAATCGGATTTGGGGATTTTGATTCCAGACTCGTTCTCAACGCAATTAAAGCATACCATTAGTTTCGCAATACACAACTTAATGAAAACCACATGTTAATTGAATCAAACAACATCCAATTTTACAAAATCAGATTCTGGAATTTATTTGAAAACGTTTTAGTCAAACTCTAACCTAGACTCAATGCTAATCCAATTAAACGGTATGGTTAGAATCACAATCATCCATGCTTTGAAAGCCCTATGCTTATTCGAGTAGGTAACATCGAATCAGTGATGAACCGATTCTAGGGTTCATCACGTATTGGGATTAATCGAAACCTGGTCTAAACTTAACCTCAATCAAATTAAGTTATACGGTTAGATTCGCAATACAGTCATTGTTAAAAACCCCATAAATTCATCAAGTTTTAATATCGGATTTAATCGAATCGATCCATGTTCTTAACCCAGAGTGTTCGACTCTGTTTAACTGAAATTAACAACCCAATTCGCAACCGTTTTTACAATTATTTACATCATCAGTTAAACCCCTGTGAATCTTAACCTTGTTCGCGTTCAGAATTGATGGTTTTGGGTTGGGATCGAACGCGGGTGAGTATGGGGGAGAAAATCACTGGGGTTACTGATTAAAACAATATGGAACCGGGATCTGTTGCGATAGCCTAACGGCCGGGACTGGTTAGAGTTGTGTGCGTGTGTGGGAGAGACCCGGGTTCGAGGCCGGGCTCCCACAATCATTTTTAAACATTTTTCTGTTAATATTTAATTAATAAAAATCAAACCCTATAATATTATAATATTATACAAATGTGTTTTAGCCCGAAAAACAACCCGTAGGCTCGGGTTTGAATTATTAACATATTTTTATATATTATACCCACTTTATAAATAATTTATTGTTATTGTCCTCAAGTAAAAATAATATGTTTATATTATTTTAAGCCACAAATTCGTATAAAATAATACGTTTATATTATTTTCAAACCGTGACTCGTATTATTAAATAATATATATATATATATATATATATATATATATATATATACATATATTATTTCGTATCGTTTTACAACCTCGTATAACGTTTGAAACTAAATAATAATATAATGAGTTATATTATTTACCCGTATTTGTTACGTTAATAAAAATAATATATTTTTTATTTTGTACCACGAATGAGTAAATAAAATATTCTTTCGAATCTAAAAATAATATATTAAATTATATTATTTTTCTAATTTTTGTGAATGACAAAACATTCGATTATATTTATTATTATTTTTGTCATTCGTCGCGCAATGTATATACATATCTTAATTATAACTTAAGAAATTTCTACCCCGTGGACACGTTCGTTTACTTTTGAATATTAGAACGTTTCCTTAGGACGTTTCTCTTTCCGTGTCACTGTCACAATTCCCATTATCATTCCAAATTTATATGTTTATAATTTTAGGATATTCGTAAGTCTTTTGAGACTTACACTCGTGGTTCCAATTTACTCCTAGTGTGAAACTACCTTCAACGCCAAACAGGTGAGTTTTCACGGCCCCTTTTTACTACTTTTAACTTGGGTGAGAAAACATGCTTAAACTGATTTTTAGATTTTGTATTTCATATGCTATCAATGTTAAAGCTAAGTGTAACATGCTATCACAGAAAGTCCTCATCTTATTTTGAACCGTTAATATGGATCTTAGCGAGGTATTGTTTAGTAGTACTACTGGGTTTGACAAATCCCACCCGTGTTAGTCGCGCTAACTCGATTGGATATCGAACGGGTGAAATGTTAGCCTACTCACATGGCCAGTATTGATAGACCTGGCAGGAGGCAATAAACAAACAGTCAGTTTCGGTTGCGAGCACTTGAGCTAAAACATGAACATATGTTAGCTACCTATAGATACACATTGAATGATCATAAATCTGGTAACGCTTACTTATTTATTTGAAACCTGTGAACTCACCAACCTTGTGTTGACACTTTTTCTTTACATGTTTTCTCAGGACGCTAAGCTAAGACACAGGTGCACGTTAGGGCATGCATGGGATTCAACTGCTTTGCTTTGTATCTATTTATGTTGGTTGAATTATTTTATTGTACTTTGTTTGGTTTGGACGTTTGGACTTTTGAGACTTTTGGACTTTGGATTTGGGCGCGTGTATTTTGCGCATTTACTTTCTTTACGCTTCCGCATTGATACTCTGATTTAAAAGATATTTTCATTTTGAGTCCCATGTAGAGTCGTTCAATGTTACTAGTGTCTGAGATCCTGGTTTGTCACTTCCCAAAACGGTAATACTCCGTTAGTTGAAATTGGGGGTGTGACATGCCTTCAGTTCCTCTGGTCTTGGTACATTTTGTTGGCACCGGGATGGATAGAGTACCAAGACTTATGAGCCACATCCAAGATTTTGGTTCTAAGCTCGCCATCCATAGGTATCCATACCCATCCAAAACGTGTCCTAACAACAAGAGTGTTATATTCCAACTTGTACTGTTGGCCAACCAATCTTTCCTTCTTTATGTTTTCTTCCATAAGTGCTTCATCTTGAGCTCTTTCAATTTCCCTCATCACATCTGATGTTACCACCAACTGGCAAGCTTTCACTCTAATAGGAGCAGGCACATCCTTTCGGTTTAGAGCGTCAGCAATCACGTTTGCCTTTCCAGGATGGTACATGATTTCACAGTCATAGTCTTTCAAAAGTTCCAACCATCGTCTCTGCCTCATATTAAGTTCATTTTGTTCGAAGAAATACTTCAAAATTTTATGGTCGGAGTATATGGTAAACTTCACCCCGTATAGGTAGTGTCTCCATATTTTCAATGCAAACACGACAGCAGCAAGTTCCAGATCATGAGTCGGATAATTAGCTTCGTTAATCTTTAACTGCTGTGACGCATACGCGATCACTCTCCCGCGCTGCATCAACACGCTCCCCAATCCCTGACCCGAAGCGTCAGAGTATACCGCCAAGTCTTCATTGCCCTCGGGAAGGGCCAAGACTGGAGCTTGGGTTAGCTTCTCCTTCAGTTCCTTAAATGCCTTTTCCTGGGTCGAACCCCATTCGTACTTTACCTCCTTCCACGTCAACTTTGTCAACGGTGAAGCTATTTTCGAGAAATCCTAAATGAATCTCTGATAGTAGCCTGCTAACCTTAAGAAACTGCGGATTTCAGTTGGAGTCTTAGGAATATTCCATTCGCTTACCGTCCTTATCTTTGCTGGGTCAACCATAATGCCGTTCGGGTTAATGACGTGACCTAGGAATTGGACTTCCCTAAGCCAGAACACGCATTTGGAGAACTTAGCATACAACTTTTCCTTCTTCAGAGCTTCCAATACCTCCTTCAAGTGACACGCGTGATCACCCTCATTCTTGTAGTAGATGAGGATATCATCGATGAACACGATTACCGATCGATCCAGCATTGGTCGACAAACTCTATTCATCAAATCCATGAACGTTGCGGGGGCGTTCGTCAATCCGAAGGACATTACGCGGAACTCGAAATGTCCATAACGCAGGCGAAATGCGGTTTTCGGTATGTCTTCTTCCCTACCCGCCCGATAATTGATCAAACAGGTCGTCGATCCTTGGTAAATGGTACTTGATCTTCACCGTTCGTTTGTTCAACTCGTGATAATCAATACACATTCTCATCAAACCATCCTTCTTCTTCACAAACAACACCGGAGCACCCCAAGGCGAGATGCTCGGTTGGATAAATCCTTTCTCAAGTAATTCGTCTAGTTGTGCCATTAGTTCCTTCATCTCTACTGGTGCTAGTCGATATGGAGCCTTAGCCACGGGCTAGGCATCTGGTACTAAGTCGATTCAGAACTTAATTTCTCTTTCGGGTGGTATCCTAGGCAAGTCCTCTGGAAACACCTCCGGGTAATCGCGTACCATGGGTACATCGTCTAGCTCCTTCACTTCCTTACACTTGTCAATCACGTACACCAGATAAGCCTCGCATCCGTGCCTCAGGTAATCTGCTGCCTTAATAATTGAGATGACGTTAGGCATCGGGGCGTCACGATCTCCAAAAACCTCAATTTCGCTACCATCTGGAGCCTTGAGTCGGGTTATCTTTCATTTACATATGATTTGTACTTTGTTGGCAGTTAACCAATCCATACCCAACACGACATAAAACCCTCCCAAAACCATAACAAACAATTTGACAGGGAACCTATGGCCTTCTATTTTTATCGTGGAGTTGTCAACTACATCGGTCACTCTCGTAGTTCTACACTCAGCGGTTTCTACACTAAAGGTTCGTTCTATTTTACTAACCGTGTACTTTACTCGTTTATAGAAAGTGGCTGATATAAAACTTTTACTTGCACCCGAATCAAATAACACATAAACAAAAGTGTTGTCAAGGATGAACGTACCTGACGACATGTCGAGGTCCACCCTGGCCTGTTCTTGCATCAGCGCGTACGCACGAGTGTTTACTCGGGGCCTCTCTTCTTTCTTTTCAGGGCCTTTCCCTTTTCCAGCTTAACCCATTCTTGGCCTAGTGCATTCCCGGCTTACGTGTCCGTTATCCCCACAGTTATAGCATTTGCTACCGTTCGGGTGTAACATCCCGAATATTTAGAAATTCTAATTTATCAAACACGTATTTGTGACATAGTCAACTAGGCTTAAAGATTATTTAGAAAGAAAAGAATAATAAGAATAACTCATGGAAACTACAAGGACTAAATATGGCAAGAAGGCAATGTTTAAAAATAAACCCTACCTCCCTACCATCTTTCCAGCCGCCAACATCAAAAGAATTCGTTTTCTCCTCTCCAATTGTCGCCGGCAGCCTCCTGAGACCTTCCCCCCATCGACCTGCTAGTTCCCCCATGCAACCTATTCACCACTAAACCCTAATCCGACAAACTACTAACATTACAGCTCCGTTTCAGAGCGCGAGGCACGACGATGCACTAGAAGCTCACGGCAGAAGATGGTGATGTGGTTTGAGTGATAGAGGTGGGTATTCCGTTTACCCGGTTACGACGGCGACATGATGAT
The DNA here is from genome assembly GCA_023525975.1 of Smallanthus sonchifolius. NCBI lineage: Eukaryota > Viridiplantae > Streptophyta > Magnoliopsida > Asterales > Asteraceae > Smallanthus > Smallanthus sonchifolius. The sequence goes on along the minus strand of CM042021.1, from coordinate 93,196,291 downwards.
GGTGTTGTTAACAGGTTATGGGTGGTGGTGGTATGAACTCAAGGGAGGTGGTGGATGGCCCCCGGTTAGAGAAGAAGGTGACAACGACCATTGACGGTGTTAGTGCGGGAGGACGACGAAGCTGTTGGGTCTACGGGGATGGAGATACAGGTTGATGGCGACCTGGTGCGATGGTGGTGGTTGTGGTTCAGTCAAGCTTCGCGGTGTAGGGTGGTGAAAAGCGGTTTACGATGGTGGCTGTAAGAGGAAAATAATGGTGATAACAGCCTCAAGGTGGTTCGTTTCTTGCGACGACGGGTTACAGTGGTGCTCATGACCACTTTCTACTCGGAGCTCCTTGAGTTTTTGATGAACCTTCATGACAACGGCAATGAAAGTGGTAGTGTACTCATGATGGTGATGACATGAGCTGTTATGGCATGGTGATGGTCCCTGGTAGTTTATGGAAGGCCGATGTTGGTTAGCGACGAATGTTGGGTGGCAGTGACTGTTAACGGTGGAAGGGAACGGTGATGGTAGTGATTGTGCAGGTCTCACATCGAGAGTAGGGTGGCGATATGGAGGTTTCAAGCTGTGACAGGTAGTGTGGTGTGTTTGTTAGCATGTTACGGTGGAGATAACGGGGGTTGAGTAAGCTTCATGATCGTAACCCTAGCCATTGACTGCATACATAAAGGATGGAGATGATATTGACTGTGTTTCATGGCATTTGCTCTATGGTGGCTATGTTCTAATGACAACAGTCCGTGTGGTGGTTGTTAACAGCTCCACGGTAGATTGATTATAAGGTGTTGATGTTTAAAACAATCGGTGGTGGTTTATGTGATGATGGTGGTTGTACGAACCTGATGGTGAGTGGCGGTGACTCTCACGGTGGTGGCGGAGGTTGTTAAGGATGATGGGGACAGCGGTGGTTAGCGGTGGAGGTACGACGGCAGTCTTGAATGTTTGTGGCATGATAGTGTTGGTGGTATGGGACTCACGACCGGAGTGGTTCATGGTGGTCATGGTGGTTAAGGTGGACTCATGGCGGTCGTGGTGGTTCACGGTGACTCGATGATGACAAGGTAGATGACGGATTCACAACATGAAAATAAGGAGAGTATGACGGGGGTTGACGACAAAGAATTCCCTTAGTTGAGACCGGCTCGTCAAGACGGGTTCGTGAACCTTCTAATCACCCGGTTCGGAGTCCGTATAGTCGAGTTACGGGTTCGTATTTTAAACGTCGCGTCGTGGAGGTACATTCTTTATAACCCATAGAATAATTAGTACTAATTTGGGTTATGAATACCGTGTTTGAGGAGGACGTGTAGATTTTTATTTTGACGAAACCATAATCGATGAAAGATTAATTATTTTTATATAAGTGTCACTTGTCAAAAATAATGGAATTAATGCAATCGATGCTAGTAGCTAAAGCTCGTTTATTTATGAATCATTGGCTATGATAATGGAAATAGACAATTTGAATTATCTGGATTAGACCAAAAACAAACGGGACTCTGTCCGATATTCGTTAGAATTAAAGAAGCATATTCTACCTAGACGTCCTCATTACGGTTTGGGTTATTTGTGGAAAATAACCAGTTCCGGCGAATTTAGCATGTTCTCTAGAAGTATGGATGGTGAACTTAGCATGTTCGCCTATTGTGAAAGAGGTGAACTTACCACATGTTCGCTAGGTCAAGGAGGCGAACTTACCATAAGTTCGCCAAAGTTAAAGTAGCAAACTTACCATGTTCGCCTAAGCCATGAGTGGCGAACTTGCCCAATTTCGCCAAACCCTAAAGATAGAAACGTATAGTGTCGGTTAGGACAGTTGTCTTAACATATATGAATGAATTATCCAGATTGTGCGTGGCATAATTTGGGCGGTAGTAACACATCGAGGCTAGCTTATCAGGTAAGTTCTAGAGCCCTCTTTTAAATGTTTTATTAATGTTTTGGGCTGGTGTTACGAAATGATGTTTAACGAAATGATGTTTTATGAAATGATGTTTACGAAAGGAAAGTTGAAATGTGTTTATGAAATGTTTTGCTAAAGTGGTTTATGAGTGGTTTACGAATGGTTTATGCATGAAATGTTTTATAATAAAATGTACGAATGCTTTAACTGAAATGATGTAAAGGTGGTAATGGTTATTTTATAAAAGTCATGAAATGAACGAATCTGCCACGAGTTCTTTGGGGAACTAAGGTATGCATGTATGTTATGGGCCTCATCTTTTAGGGGCCTTTGTGGCTGGCCAACTATTGTACAACTTGGTGGATAAAGGGGTGACAACGGTCACCATGGGATTACCGGGATCCCTATTGAAGGTACTATTCCCTGCGAGGGAACAGTGCTTAAGGTGAAGGTACGTGCTATCCTTTGGGACGCCGTCCTTAAGGTGAAGGTGCGTGTATCCTTGTGGTACTGTTCCTAAGGTTCTGGTGTTGAATGGCTTTGGGGTATCGGGCCCTAGGTTTCTCCGCCTGTAGGTAATGTAAGGTGTTGAAAGGCCTAGTGGTGGCGTGCCTCAAGGTTTCTCCACCAGTATGTGATTTATGGAATAGACGGTTACGAGAAGGCGCATATTCAGTTCATGTTGACTTATGTTATGATGCTATGTTACGATGTTTTGATGATGTTAAGTTATTGCATGTTACGTACGATTTTGTTAAATAAATGTATGTTATGTTTTTGTCAAAATTATTATGCTAAGGTTTTATGTAAATCTAGAACTCACCAGCGTAGCTGACTTTTAGTATGCACATTCAGGTTAAGGACAGGTATGGACGATGGACGGTGATGCTTGGCAAGCGATGAAGAGTTACGCGGTCAATCCATGAAGTCTGGCATCCCGTTATGTTTTGAATACGTTATGTTATGTTTTATACAATGTTTACGCTTCCACATGTTGAACTATGTTATGTTATGTTTGAAATAAAATTTTCCCCTGCGTTATTTGATATTCAAGTTTAAGAATTGTTTGTGAATGAGTAAATCCAACAACTGAAGCCTCCCGGGTTTGGGGACTTACAAGTTGGTATCAGAGCAATAGTTTGAGAGATTTGGACACTCCAAGTGTCCGAATTTAAATTGTGAATGAGATCGAAAGCGGATCCCAGTACGGGTAACTCGAGCCACAACATCAGGTATGAAAGTAGTGTACGAATAGTATGCATTAGAACATGTTAGGACTTGTGTTCTGATGGAATCATAAAGGTGGTTAAATAGAAATAGAAAGGTAGTGTAATGGTTAATTGCAGATGGCCGGTGTACATTAACATCTTACAATATTTGTTGAATTCTATTTGTTAACTAGCGTGATGACATTAGATTCCCTCTCTTATATAAAAAAATGGCCGGAGTAAGAAGCGGAAGGCGTGGTGGGGGTCGTACCGGACGACACGGTAGGATGCCCACCCACCAAGTTTACGGTAAAGAGGCAAGTGCTCATGCAGAAATGGAAGGTAGTGTGCATGAGACCGTAGAGTATGTTCTGCGATGTCATATGTTGTGTGGACTTAGCGCGGGAGTGGTAAGAGGTGTCGAGAAGAATACAGGGACAAAATCTCAACTTCGAAGAGACGCGGGTATTATGAAATGTTATAAGAGAAACTAGAATGCTCAAGTAAGGTAAATTGGCAATTACATTTAGATCCGCATAATTGTGAATTTACAGGTGCATGTGAATGATAGTGAATCTTATCGTGTTGATTAGTGCTTACGTATTAGAGTTTACCCAATTACTCAACTACGACTATTAGATGTTAGCCACCCGAGTAACGATTTAAAGAGATTGATGAACATCATTAGTGATAGTAACAAAGTCAAAGATGGTGTACCTTACAAGGGTGAATGATGTCAGCAAGTATGAGCCATGGGCAAGATGAGGAGGAATGAAACTTTGGTTTTACCTAAGTCCGATGAGCATACGTATGAAGAATGCCAAGGAGCTATTGTGGACTATGCTTAGCACAAACACGTTATGATGAATAAAAACCAGTCTACTATCAGAGTATGCATGAGTATGAAGGAGACAACCACACAAGTGTATGTCCAAAGAATATATGAGTGCATGAATGCACAAAAGGCATCTCTTCATGTAGAAGACGATCCCAGACAATTAATATGAGTATCTCCTGAAACGGGAAGAAAGATATAACAACAACAACAAGTAACGGGAACCGCGACGTTAATTAGTGCGTACAGGCTAAACCAAATGAAACCAGATCCGACCCAAGAATTGTTTGTTCAGAAGGAATGTGAAAGACAAGTTTGACCAGTAATGTGAAGTAAGGCATGGACACTAAGAAGAAATTCAAGACAAATCAGAGAACGCTTTACTATGGCTAAGTCTAATCAATAACCGCGAGGGTTGTTAGAATTGGAAAGCCGTTAAGGGACCCACTAAAGATAGAAAGGAAATGAAAGTACAAGTGTAACCGCACATGTCATTTATCCGTAATAAGCCAATCGAAGGTGACTTTAGAAGAATTGCATACAGAAAAGGCTAACGGACACAAGAGGTTAGAGAATTTATATTGTCGGACAGATAGCATGCCAATCCCTAAGACCATTCAGTTTTATGAAGGAAGAATGGTGTTCAATAAACCGACGATGTGAAATATAAAACCCTGACATGTATGCTATAAAGAAAGACCAAATGAAAGTTGTGTTTTATGAATGTATGTGTGTAAAGGTCGAGTGACTAGCGTTCCATTTGAATGAATACCTTCCCGAAAAGTTGAGTATGATGGGGGATACCTTATATGGTTCCTTAGGGAACGAAGCGATATGGTTCCTTCGGGAACGAAGCAATACGGTTCCTTCGGGAATGAAGCGATACGATTCCTTTGGGAACGAAGCGATATAGTTCCTTCGGGGACGAGACAGTATGGTTCCATCGGGAACGAGATGATACGGTACCTTCAGAAACATGATAGTAGGATTCATTCGGGAACGGATGGTATAATTCATCCGAGAACGACATGTTATGGTCCTTCTAGGACGAATACACCATGGATAGTTTATGGGGTACACACGATGATCCAAACAGTCGGGAGATAATCGATAATAATTGTCAAGATGACAGAGTAGACAATTTAAGGAGGATATGAATCTATGGCAATGGAGTATTCGGTGGACGACTCTAAGCTTGACAAGACAGTTCACGTAGAACAACGAGATAAGAATCCTAACGGTTAGATGTAAAAGGTCGACTCAGATTTTTCCTTGCCGAAAGTTATAACGTTCATCAGGAATTAGTGAGGAGAGGTCAAGGCTACGTAAAAAAAAAAATCTAGCAAGGGAAAAGCAAAGTCTGATCAATGACAGCAGTCTATAATTGGTTCGGTTGAAAGACGCTAAATTCAATGGTATACTAAAGCTCCTAAGAGACACCCCTAACTGTTGAAAGGAGTGCATGATTTGCTTAATGTCACACCCCGACCGACGGCGGAATCATCGGGGCGGGACATGTAGACTGTTCATAGCACAAGGTTGACTAAATTGAAATATATTAAAGTCAAATTTCCATTTCACATAATCCAAGTACAAACCAAATCCAAACAAAGAAACAATAAACAACTCATAAACTTCTTGATTTAATATTGCTAAGTCCAAATCCTATATTGAGCACGTCTTGAATCATTCTCACATATTAGGGCCTGAAACACGAATAAAATAAAGTCAACTAAAAAGTTGGTGAGTATAACACAGTTGTATATAGATAGCATATAGTTGAAAACAAATCCTTTACAAGACATGAAAAATAAGGCATTTATGGGGAGCAGCTATTGTGTAATCAAGTACAACCAAACCTTTGTAACTAGTATGCAAATTGTGTTGTCGGTATCAATCACCTCCACTTGGGTGGGTTTGTCAGACTCAATAGATCTATCATTGAAAACCGTCGGCTTGTATAGTTAATGATTGCACATAGTTTTCACAAAGACTAGCACAACTAGCACTCGGGCACAAAGCTCAAATTTTGCACACATGTATGTAAGTAGGATTTTGCACTTGTGTTGTTTAAGTAAATGTAAATGTGAAATGTGTAATGTGTATAAAGTTCATGTTCCACCCCAAAAGTGTAAAAGAGTAAAAAGGGGTTGTGAATACTCACTTGGTATGGAAGTGAAGCTAACAAAGATTATAGATAGCAAATATGATCCTCGAAATGCACAAATTAACCTAAAGTGTAAATGTGTATTGAATCAAATAGATGCATAAAGTTTAAGTCTAAAATGAAAGTTGAATTTGGGTATAAAACTATTGATTTGTATTAAAAAAAGTATTGAATAAATTATATAGAGTTTGAAGTAAAATATATTTGAAACAATTTGATTAGGTTTGAATTGAATAAATAAATATATAATTATAGTTTATGAAATAATGTAAATATTAATTGAAATTAAGTATAAATAAATAAATGATTTTGATTTAAAGTGTAAATTAAATAAATAATCATTATTTATAAATTTTGTAACTTAATTATTTAAATACCATTTAAGTGTAAGATAATAAATATAAATTTAATTTTTTTATAAACTTTACAATAAATTATATTTATGCCAAGATTAAACTTTTAATCCATTTTTAAATACAGAAAACATATTTTTATAAAATCTGAAACATTTACTGATTAAAATATAAAAATTATATTTCTGTTAAAAATTCTGAGTCTCACACGACCGTGCCTCGGGAGGACACGATCGTGCTCAAGCCACGGGCGCGACCGCGCTAGTCGGGGCGCGACCGGGTTGATCAACAGAAGCACAATCTAGACCAGTCAACAGGCATGACCGTGCCTTGTCCCGGCACGGTCGTGTCTATGATCTTTAGACACAACAGAGACTAGCCCAGAGGGCATGACAAGGTCTGGACAGGAGGACACGACCGCGCTGATATTCGGCACGACCGCGCTACATGAGGCACGGGCGCGCTAAATGATTAGCGCGACCGTGTCTCTTCCAAATCAGACACGAATTGACAATTTCTTGTATTTTAAATGCTGGATTTGTTAGGGCTTTTTATTAATGGGTTATTACGAGTATTTTCTTATAACTTAATTGTATGAACATCGCGTTTAAGTAGGGATTCGATTAAATCATTTTCAATAAAATATGAGTTCTGATTCGGATCGATTTCTATAATGGAAGCCCAAATTGAATAGGGGCTTTCGATACTGATACAGAAGATAATGAAATAGAAGATTCAATTACCCGGAATAGAAGCGAATCGTTAGAGAATGGTAGGAAGGAATTCTGTCGGCGGCAAGCTTGGTTTCCGGCGACCTATGCTGCGATTCCGAATGTTTCAGCGGCTTCGGATGATTCAGAGATGGTCTGGAAATGCTTGACTGGATTGCTTTGAGAAAATTGAGAGAATTTGGGTTCTCCTTGAAATGTCCAAGCGTTTGGAATTTGGTAGAATAAAACCGAAGTGATTTCGAGTAATGGAAATGTTTATTGTGTTTGTTAATGTGAATAAAGTGTGTTGATGTTACGAATTTGAACGATCGGATGATTAAAGTCACAATTATGATTCAACTGTTACGCAGGCGCGACCGTGCCTAGGCACCGGGCGCGATCGTTCCAAAGCAGGTCGCGCGACCGTGCCAAAGCACCTGGCGTGACCGTGCTAGGACGAAGCACGACCGTGCTAGACTAGGGTTTGTTGACATTTTTCAATTTTAGTCCTTGACTTTTCAGATTTGATAAGTTTGAATAAAATAGTTTCTTGTATAGTGTCTAAATATATATAACCGAGTAAGACTTGCGAATTTGTATAGAATCATTGCTTTTAATTTACGGCGAGAAAATAATGAGACGTTGCACGAGTATTGAATTCGAAATTGCATTACATTGAATTGAAATATGAATACTAAAAATCAGAGATGTTACAGTCTCCCCATGTTGAGAGAATTTCATCTCGAAATTTAGCTAGAGGAAACAACATTATTAGTAAAAAGATGAGGGTACTTGAGCTTCATTTGGTCTTCTCGTTCCCAAGTGAACTCAGGACCACGCTTAGATTCCCAACGAACTTTAACGATAGGAATGCGACTTCGCTTGAGCTGCTTGACTTCCCGATCCATAATTTCTACCGGCTTCTCAACGAAGTGCATTGTTTCATCAATGTGCACGTCGTCGAGCGGTATATGGAGATTTTCATCGGCGAGACACTTCTTTAGATTAGATATATGAAATGTAGGATGTACATTGCCAAGAGATGGAGGTAACTCGAGCTTGTAAGCCACTTTCCCAATCCTTTCAAGGATTTTGAACGGACCAACATAACGAGGTGCTAACTTGCCTTTCTTTTCAAAACGGACCACACCCTTCCATGGAGACACCTTTAGAAGAACAAGGTCACCGACTTGGAATTACAAGGGTTTTCGACGTTTGTCGGCATAACTCTTTTGCCGACTCCTCGCTACTCGAATATTGTCACGGATTTGAATAATCTTGTCGGATGTTTCTTGAATTAACCCGGGACCAGTGATTTGTGCTTCACCAATCTCGTTCCAACAGATAGGAGAACGAAACTTGCGACCATAGAGAGCTTCGAATGGAGCCATGTTGATACTTGTGTGGTAGCTATTGTTGTACGAAAACTCAATAAGGGATAAATGTGAATCCCAATTGCCACCAAAATCGATTACACAAGCTCTAAGCATGTCTTCAAGAGTTTGGATTGTTCGCTCGGTTTGACCATCAGTTTGCGGATGGTAAGCCGTGCTCAAATCCAATCGAGTACCAAGAGCCTTTTGGAGAGATTGCCAAAATTAAGAAGTGAACCGAGCGTCTCTATCGGATATTATGTTCAATGGAACACCATGACGGCTCACAATTTCATCAATGTAAATTCGGGCTAATTTCCCCAATTTGAAGTCTTCACGAATAGGCAAGAAGTGGGCCGATTTGGTGAGTCGATCAATGATCACCCAAATACTATCATAACCACTCGAGGTGCGTGGGAGCTTGGTAATGAAATCCATAGCTAAATTCTCCCATTTCCACACGGGAATTTCTGGTTGTTCGAGTAAACCAGAAGGACGTTGATGTTCGGCTTTGACTTTGGAGCAAATTAAGCATTTGGCCACATAAAGAGCAATGTCTTTCTTCATACCGGGCCACCAATAAAGTTGGCGAAGATCTTGGTACATTTTATCCGCAGCAGGATGAATAGAATAACGAGTCGTATGAGCCTCGTTCATGAGAAATGCACGGAGATCATCGCGATCGAGAACCCAAATACGGTTCAAGTAATATAGTAAGCTATTGGGTTTTCAGAAGAAGTTCAACACCACACGACATTTCTTCATACATGTTACCCTCGGTTACCGAGACGTGTTGAGCTTCTAAGATACGGGTTTGAATATCGGTTTGAATACGGGCACAATGAAGCATAACATGGTCCTTTCGACTCAAAGCATCGGCTACCACATTCGCTTTGCCGGGATGGTAACGAATTTCACAGTCGTAGTCGTTAAGGAGTTCGACCCAACATCGTTGCCTCATATTGAGTTCTTTTTGGTTGAAGATATGTTGAAGACTTTTGTGGTCGGTGAATACCACACATTTCGTGCCATATAGGTAATGTCTCCAAATCTTTAACGCGAATACGACCGCACCCAACTCGAGATCGTGCGTCGTATAATTCTTCTCATGAACTTTGAGTTGCCTTGATGCATAAGCGATTACTTTGCCTCGTTGCATGAGAACACAACCAAGACCTTGGTTAGAAGCATCACAATAGACAACCAAATCATCATTCCCATCGGGGAGAGTCAAAATGGGAGCATTACACAACTTATGCTTAAGAGTTTGGAAAGCTTCTTCTTTTTTCGGTCCCCACTCATAAGTTTTACCCTTATGGGTCAAAGCGGTAAGAGGGACAGCAATCTTTGAGAAGTTTGAGATGAAACGACGATAATAACCTGCAAGACCAAGAAATGAACGAACTTCGGTAGGAGTCTTCGGGGCATTCCAATTCTTAACCGTTTCAATCTTAGCAGGATCAACATGAATACCCTTGTCGTTGACGATGTGACCAAGAAATTGAACTTCTTTTAACCAAAATTCACATTTGGAGAACTTGGCATATAGTTGTTCTTTCTTTAAAAGGTCCAAAACCAATCAAGGTGTTCTTCATGGTCGGCTTTAGTCTTGGAATAGATTAAGATATCTTCAATGAAAACGATCACGAATTTATTAAGGTACGGTTTGCACACACGGTTCATGAGATCCATGAAAACTGCGGGTGCATTGGTTAACCCGAAAGGCATAACCATGAACTCGTAATGACCATACCTTGTTCGAAAAGCAGTCTTAGGAATGTCATCTTCTTGAACACGGTGCTGATGATAACCGGATCGAAGATCAATCTTCGAGAAGCAAGTAGAACCTTGAAGTTGATCAAAGAGATCATCGATTCTAGGCAAAGGATAACGATTTTTGATAGTAAGCTTGTTGAGTTCACGGTAGTCAATACACATGCGAAATGATCCATCCTTCTTCTTAACAAATAAGACGGGTGCACCCCACGGTGAATGACTCGGACGGATGAATCCCTTGTCGGAGAGTTCTTGAAGTTGACTTGCGAGCTCTTGCATTTCGGAAGGTGCAAGACGATAAGGAGCTCTAGCAACGGGGATAGCTCCATGTATAAGATCAATGCGGAATTCTACTTGACGGACGGGAGGAAGACCGGATAAATCCTTAGGAAAAACTTCGGGGAAATCCCGAATGATCGGAATGTCTTGGATACTCTTCTCCTTGACATCCTTTTGAACAATATGAGCTAAGAAGGCAATGTACTTCTTTCGTAAGTACTTTTGAGCGGTAGTACAAGGCATCAATTTAAGGCCCTTGCAAGGCTTTTCACCAAAAACTCTTAAGGTTTCTCCTGATGGTAGCGGAATTCGAATACACTTTTCAAAGCAAATGACTTCGGCATGATGATTTGATAGCCAATCCATACCTATGATAATATCAAAGCTTCCTAGTGGCATTGGAATAAGGTTGATTGGGAATGTATGATTATTAAGTTCTAAGGAGCAATCATAGATGATAGACTCAATTGTAAGGGAGTCACCATTTGCTATTTCAACGGTGAAGGTTTTCTCTAATTGGGATCGTGTCTTTGCAAGTAAAGGCTCAAAATTAAGTGACACAAAACTTTTATCGGCACCGGTATCGAACAAAATGGAGGCATATTGACTATTTACAAGGAACGTACCATTAACCACGTCGTTGTTGGCTTGAGCTTCGTTGGCGTTTATGTTGAACGCACGCCCACGAGCTCCACCTTGTCTAGCATTTGCAAGTCTTGGACATAGATTTCGAAAATGATTCGGGTCACCACACTCATAACAAGCACGCCTATTAGCAATGGCGGGAACACCTTGATTAGCCACTCGCGGGTTGGGTTGGTTCGGTGGGTTGACTTGGCCCTCAAAAGCTTTGGCCCTACAAACATTGATAGTGTGACCATATATCCCACAATGAGTACAAAGGCGACATGGGATATTTTGAGGATGATGAAAATTGCAGGTGGCACAAAGTGGGTAGATCCCAACATATGGCTTTTTAGCCGGTGCTTGAACTACGGGTGCAACTTGATTAACGGGCACAGCAGGAGTAACCACATCAAAGTTTCTAACTTTCCTCCTTTTGTTATTGCGAGAGGGTTCAGTTGTGGCTTCTTTGTTGTGGGCAGGAGGGGTTACGGTTTCAGCAATTTTTTTAGAACCCTTTTTAGTAAGAGTCCCAGCTTTCACATGATTATCAGTCAGGGTAGCAGACAGGCGGATGGCATCTTCCAAAGTAGCAGGATTTCTACCTAAGACAGTATCTTGGATTTCTCTTGGTAGCCCACCAATGTACTTTTCGATACAACGAGATAACGGAGTGACCATGTGGGGCACGAGAAGACTCAACTCATGGAACCGAGTGGTATATGCTAAGTTTTCCCCACTATCTTGGGCAAGATCCCAAAATTCGGCCTCTAACTTCTTCACTTCATTTCGAGGACAGAATTCCTCGGTCATAAGCCTTTTGACCTCATCCCAAGGTAAAGCCATAGCTACATCAATACCCCTATTCCTTTTCTCCCCATTCCACCATGTAAGTGCCCGCTTTTGGAGGACACTTGTAGCATGACGAACACGGAGGTTGTCGGGACAGTCACTATTGAGAAAAGTATTCTCAATACTTTCAAACCATTGAAGGAGTCCAGTAGCTCCTTCGGTTCCATAAAACTTTAGGGGATTGCACGAATTGAAGTGCTTGAAGGTGCATTGAGATGGATAGTTTCCACCATTTCCACCATTACCACCATTGTTACCACTATTGCTTCCATTTCCACCATTGCCATTAGTGGCACCATTGGCTTGGGTGAGTTGTGTCACCAATTGGGTAAGAATAGCAGCAATGTCGGAGTTGGCGTTGGTTGCGGGAGCACGACGAGGAGGCATTCTACAGATTTTCACAAGACAAGAAAAGATTGTAAGAACTTATGAGAATTGCTAGGAATTAATAGAATGAGAAAACCAAATAAAAGATAGATATTCATAGTTTGGATTGTACTCAAACGTGATAAAATCACTTGAATACTAAGGCACATTAAGGTTAATTTAAACTCATATAATTTTCAAGGAGACATGCTTTAGCCTATAAGTAAACACTCATCTCGGGAATTCCCAGGAAAGCATACGGGTCCCTCGGTTCATTGGGATTTATGCGAAATGCTTTCCTAGACAGAAAACCCAAAATACAGGTGTTACCCTTCCAGATTGCACGTGTCCTCAAATAATTTAACAAGTTTAAACACCTTAACGAAGAAATAAAAAAAATTTTATTTTATTTTTTATTTTTAGATTTTTGCTTCAAGAATTTTCCACATGCTTAGAAAGGATAAAGATAAAAAAGAAAGTAGAAATATCATGGGGTTTTAAAATATAAAAATTATATTTCTGTTAAAAATTCTGAGTCTCACACGACCGTGCCTCGTGAGGACACGATCGTGCTCAAGCCACGGGCGCGACCGCGCTAGTCGGGGCGCGACCGGGTTGATCAACAGAAGCACAATCTGTCACACCCCGACCGATGGCGGAATCATCGGGGCGGGACATGTAGACTGTTCATAGCACAAGGTTGACTAAATTGAAATATATTAAAGTCAAATTTCCTTTTCACATAATCCAAGTACAAACCAAATCCAAACAAAGAAACAATAAACATCTCATAAACTTCTTGATTTAATATTGCTAAGTCCAAATCCTATATTGAGCACGTCTTGAATCATTCTCACATATTAGGGTCTGAAACATGAATAAAATAAAGTCAACTAAAAAGTTGGTGAGTATAACACAGTTGTATATAGATAGCATATAGTTGAAAACAAATCCTTTACAAGACATGAAAAATAAGGCATTTATGGGGAGCAGCTATTGTGTAATCAAGTACAACCAAACCTTTGTAATTAGTATGCAAATTGTGTTGTCGGTATCAATCACCTCCACTTGGGTGGGTTTGTCAGACTCAATAGATCTATCATTGAAAACCGTCGGCTTGTATAGTTAATGATTGCACATAGTTTTCACAAAGACTAGCACAACTAGCACTCGGGCACAAAGCTCAAATTTTGCACACATGTATGTAAGTAGGATTTTGCACTTGTGTTGTTTGAGTATATGTAAATGTGTAATGTGTATAAAGTTCATGTTCCACCCCAAAAGTGTAAACGAGTAAAAAGAGGTTGTGAATACTCACTTGGTATGGAAGTGAAGCTAACAAATATTATAGATAGCAAATATGATCCTCGAAATGCACAAATTAACCTAAAGGGTAAATGTGTATTGAATCAAATAGATGCATAAAGTTTAAGTCTAAAATGAAAGTTGAATTTGGGTATAAAACTATTGATTTGTATTAAAAAAAGTATTGAATAAATTATATAGAGTTTGAAGTAAAATATATTTGAAACAATTTGATTAGGTTTGAATTGAATAAATAAATATATAATTATAGTTTATGAAATAATATAAATATTAATTGTAATTAAGTATAAATAAATAAATGATTTTGATTTAAAGTGTAAATTAAATAAATAATCATTATTTATAAATTTTGTAACTTAATTATTTAAATACCATTTAAGTGTAAGATAATAAATATAAATTTAATTTTTTTATAAACTTTTCAATAAATTATATTTATGCCAAGATTAAACTTTTAATCCATTTTTAAATACAGAAAACATATTTTTATAAAATCTAAAACATTTACTGATTAAAATATAAAAATTATATTTCTGTTAAACATTCTGAGTCTCACACGACCGTGCCTCGGGAGGACACGATCGTGCTCAAGCCACGGGCGCGACCGCGCTAGTCGGGGCGCGACCGGGTTGATCAACAGAAGCACAATCTGTCACACCCCGACCGATGGCGGAATTATCGGGGCGGGACATGTAGACTGTTTAAAGCACAAGGTTGACTAAATTGAAATATATTAAAGTCAAATTTGCATTTCACATAATCCAAGTACAAACCAAATCCAAACAAAGAAACAATAAACAACTCATAAACTTCTTGATTTAATATTGCTAAGTCCAAATCCTATATTGAGCACGTCTTGAATCATTCTCACATATTAGGGCCTGAAACATGAATAAAATAAAGTCAACTAAAAAGTTGGTGAGTATAACACAGTTGTATATAGATAGCATATAGTTGAAAACAAATCCTTTACAAGACATGAAAAATAAGGCATTTATGGGGAGCAGCTATTGTGTAATCAAGTACAACCAAACCTTTGTAACTAGTATGCAAATTGTGTTGTCGGTATCAATCACCTCCACTTGGGTGGGTTTGTCAGACTCAATAGATCTATCATTGAAAACCGTCGGCTTGTATAGTTAATGATTGCACATAGTTTTCACAAAGACTAGCACAACTAGCACTCGGGCACAAAGCTCAAATTTTGTACACATGTATGTAAGTAGGATTTTGCACTTGTGTTGTTTGAGTAAATGTAAATGTGAAATGTGTAATGTGTATAAAGTTCATATTCCACCCCAAAAGTGTAAAAGAGTAAAAAGGGGTTGTGAATAGTCACTTGGTATGGAAGTGAAGCTAACAAAGATTATAGATAGCAAATATGATCCTCGAAATGCACAAATTAACCTAAAGGGTAAATGTGTATTGAATCAAATAGATGCATAAAGTTTAAGTCTAAAATGAAAGTTGAATTTGGGTATAAAACTATTGATTTGTATTAAAAAAAGTATTGAATAAATTATATAGAGTTTGAAGTAAAATATATTTGAAATAATTTGATTAGGTTTTAATTGAATAAATAAATATATAATTATAGTTTATGAAATAATATAAATATTAATTGTAATTAAGTATAAATAAATAAATGATTTTGATTTAAAGTGTAAATTAAATAAATAATCATTATTTATAAATTTTGTAACTTATTTATTTAAATACCATTTAAGTGTAAGATAATAAATATAAATTTAATTTTTTTATAAACTTTTCAATAAATTATATTTATGCCAAGATTAAACTTTTAATCCATTTTTAAATACAGAAAACATATTTTTATAAAATCTGAAACATTTACTGATTAAAATATAAAAATTATATTTCTGTTAAAAATTCTGAGTCTCACACGACCGTGCCTCGGGAGGACACGATCATGCTCAAGCCACGGGGGCGACCGTGCTAGTCGGGGCGCGACCGGGTTGATCAACAGAAGCACAATCTAGACCAGTCAACAGGCACGACCGTGCCTTGTCCCGGCACGGTCGTGTCTATGATCTTTAGACACAACAGAGACTAGCCCAGAGGGCATGACAAGGTCTGGACAGGAGGACACGACCGCGCTGATATTCGGCACGACCGCGCTACATGAGGCACGGCCGCGCTAGATGATTAGCGCGACCGTGTCTCTTCCAAATCAGACACGAATTGACAATTTCTTGTATTTTAAACGCTGGATTTGTTAGGGCTTTTGATTAATGGGTTATTACGAGTATTTTCATATAACTTAATTGTATGAACATTGCGTTTAAGTAGGGATTCGATTAAATCATTTTCAATAAAATATGAGTTCTGATTCGGATCGATTTCTATAATGGAAGCCCAAATTGAATAGGGGCTTTCGATACTGATACAGAAGAGATTGAAATAGAAGATTCAATTACCCGGAATAGAAGCGAATCGTTAGAGAATGGTAGGAAGGAATTCTGTCGGCGGCAAGCTTGGTTTCCGGCGACCTATGCTGCGATTCCGAATGTTTCAGCGGCTTCGGATGATTCAGAGATGGTCTGGAAATGCTTGACTGGATTGCTTTGAGAAAATTGAGAGAATTTGGGTTCTCCTTGAAATGTCCAAGCGTTTGGAATTTGGTAGAATAAAACCGAAGTGATTTCGAGTAATGGAAATGTTTATTGTGTTTGTTAATGTGAATAAAGTGTGTTGATGTTACGAATTTGAACGATCGGATGATTAAAGTCACAATTACGATTCAACTGTTACGCAGGCGCGACCGTGCCTAGGCACCGGGCGTGATCGTTCCAAAGCAGGTCGCGCGACTGTGCCAAAGCACCTGGCGCGACCGTGCTAGGACGAAGCACGACCGTGCTAGACTAGGGTTTGTTGACATTTTTCAATTTTAGTCCTTGACTTTTCAGATTTGATAAGTTTGAATAAAATAGTTTCTTGTATAGTGTCTAAATGTATATAACCGAGTAAGACTTGCGAATTTGTATAGAATCATTGCTTTTAATTTACGGCGAGAAAATAATGAGACGTTGCACGAGTATTGAATTCGAAATTGCATTACATTGAATTGAAATATGAATACTAAAAATCAGAGATGTTACAGTCTCCCCATGTTGAGAGAATTTCGTCTCGAAATTTAGCTAGAGGAAACAACATTATTAGTAAAAAGATGAGGGTACTTGAGCTTCATTTGGTCTTCTCGTTCCCAAGTGAACTCAGGACCACGCTTAGATTCCCAACGAACTTTAACGATAGGAATGCGACTTCGCTTGAGCTGCTTGACTTCCCGATCCATAATTTCTACCGGCTTCTCAACGAAGTGCATCGTTTCATCAATGTGCACGTCGTCGAGCGGTATATGGAGATTTTCATCGGCGAGACACTTCTTTAGATTAGATATATGAAATGTAGGATGTACATTGCCAAGAGATGGAGGTAACTCGAGCTTGTAAGCCACTTTCCCAATCCTTTCAAGGATTTTAAACGGACCAACATAACGAGGTGCTAACTTGCCTTTCTTTCCAAAACGGACCACACCCTTCCATGGAGACTCCTTTAGAAGAACAAGGTCACCGACTTGGAATTCCAAGGGTTTTCGACGTTTGTCGGCATAAATCTTTTGCCGACTCCTCGCTACTCGAATATTGTCACGGATTTGAATAATCTTGTCGGATGTTTCTTGAATTAACTCGGGACCAGTGATTTGTGCTTCACCAATCTCGTTCCAACAGATAGGAGAACGACACTTGCGACCATAGAGAGCTTCGAATGGAGCCATGTTGATACTTGTGTGGTAGCTATTGTTGTACGAAAACTCAATAAGGGATAAATGTGAATCCTAATTGCCACCAAAATCGATTACACAAGCTCTAAGCATGTCTTCAAGAGTTTGGATTGTTCGCTCGGTTTGACCATCAGTTTGCGGATGGTAAGCCGTGCTCAAATCCAATCGAGTACCAAGAGCCTTTTGGAGAGATTGCCAAAATTAAGAAGTGAACCGAGCGTCTCTATCGGATATTATGTTCAATGGAACACCATGACGGCTCACAATTTCATCGATGTAAATTCGGGCTAATTTCCCCACTTTGAAGTCTTCACGAATAGGCAAGAAGTGGGCAGATTTGGTGAGTCGATCAATGATCACCCAAATACTATCATAACCACTCGAGATGCGAGGGAGCTTGGTAATGAAATCCATAGCTAAATTCTCCCATTTCCACACGGGAATTTCTGGTTGTTCGAGTAAACCAGAAGGACGTTGATGTTCGGCTTTGACTTTGGAGCAAATTAAGCATTTGGCCACATAAAGAGCAATGTCTTTCTTCATACCGGGCCACCAATAAAGTTGGCGAAGATCTTGGTACATTTTATCCGCAGCAGGATGAATAGAATAACGAGTCGTATGAGCCTCGTTCATGAGAAATGCACGGAGATCATCGCGATCGGGAACCCAAATACGGTTCAAGTAATATAGTAAGCTATTGGGTTTTCAGAAGAAGTTCAACACCACACGACATTTCTTCATACATGTTACCCTCGGTTACCGAGACGTGTTGAGCTTCTAAGATACGGGTTTGAATATCGGTTTGAATACGGGCACAATGAAGCATAACATGGTCCTTTCGACTCAAAGCATCGGCTACCACATTCGCTTTGCCGGGATGGTAACGAATTTCGCAGTCGTAGTCGTTAAGGAGTTCGACCCAACGTCGTTGCCTCATATTGAGTTCTTTTGTGGTATGTGAATACCACACATTTCGTGCCATATAGGTAATGTCTCCAAATCTTTAACGCGAATACGACCGCACCCAACTCGAGATCGTGCGTCGTATAATTCTTCTCATGAACTTTGAGTTGCCTTGATGCATAAGCGATTACTTTGCCTCGTTGCATGAGAACACAACCAAGACCTTGGTTAGAAGCATCACAATAGACAACCAAATCATCATTCCCATCGGGGAGAGTCAAAATGGGAGCATTACACAACTTATGCTTAAGAGTTTGGAAAGCTTCTTCTTTTTTCGGTCCCCACTCATAAGTTTTACCCTTATGGGTCAAAGCGGTAAGAGGGACAGCAATCTTTGAGAAGTTTGAGATGAAACGACGATAATAACCTGCAAGACCAAGAAATGAACGAACTTCGGTAGGAGTCTTCGGGGCATTCCAATTCTTAACCGTTTCAATCTTAGCAGGATCAACATGAATACCCTTGTCGTTGACGATGTGACCAAGAAATTGAACTTCTTTTAACCAAAATTCACATTTGGAGAACTTGGCATATAGTTGTTCTTTCTTTAAAAGGTCCAAAACCAATCTAAGGTGTTCTTCATGGTCGGCTTTAGTCTTGGAATAGATTAAGATATCGTCAATGAAAACGATCACGAATTTATCAAGGTACGGTTTGCACACACGGTTCATGAGATCCATGAAAACTACGGGTGCATTGGTTAACCCGAAAGGCATAACCATGAACTCGTAATGACCATACCTTGTTCGAAAAGCAGTCTTAGGAATGTCATCTTCTTGAACACGAAGCTGATGATAACCGGATCGAAGATCAATCTTCGAGAAGCAAGTAGAACCTTGAAGTTGATCAAAGAGATAATCGATTCTAGGCAAAGGATAACGATTTTTGATAGTAAGCTTGTTGAGTTCGCGGTAGTCAATACACATGCGAAATGATCCATCCTTCTTCTTAACAAATAAGACGGGTGCACCCCACGGTGAATGACTCGGACGGATGAATCCCTTGTCGGAGAGTTCTTGAAGTTGACTTGCGAGCTCTTGCATTTCGGAAGGTGCAAGACGATAAGGAGCTCTAGCAACGGGGTTAGCTCCATGTATAAGATCAATGCGGAACTCTACTTGACGGACGGGAGGAAGACCGCATAAATCCTTAGGAAAAACTTCGGGGAAATCCCGAATGATCGGAATGTCTTGGATACTCTTCTCCTTGACATCCTTTTGAACAATATGAGCTAAGAAGGCAATGTACTTCTTTCGTAAGTACTTTTGAGCGGTAGTACAAGGCATCAATTTAAGGCCCTTGCAAGGCTTTTCACCAAAAACTCTTAAGGTTTCTCCCGATGGTAGCGGAATTCGAATACACTTTTCAAAGCAAATGACTTCGGCATGATGATTTGATAGCCAATCCATACCTATGATAATATCAAAGCTTCCTAGTGGAATTGGAATAAGGTTGATTGGGAATGTATGATCATTAAGTTCTAAAGAGCAATCATAGATGAAAGACTCAATTGTAAGGGAGTCACCATTTGCTATTTCAACGGTGAAGGTTTTCTCTAATTGGGATCGTGTCTTTGCAAGTAAAGGCTCAAAATTAAGTGACACAAAACTTTTATCGGCTCCGGTATCGAACAAAATGGAGGCATATTGACTATTTACAAGGAACGTACCATTAACCACGTCGTTATTGGCTTGAGCTTCGTTGGCGTTTATGTTGAACGCACGCCCACGAGCTCCACCTTGTCTAGCATTTACAAGGCTTGGACATAGATTTCGAAAATGGTTCGGGTCACCACACTCATAACAAGCACGCCTATTAGCAATGGCGGGGACACCTTGATTAGCCACTCGCGGGTTGGGTTGGTTCAGTGGGTTGACTTGGCCCTCAAAAGCTTTGGCCCTACAAACATTGATAGTGTGACCATATATCCCACAATGAGTACAAAGGCGACATGGGATATTTTGAGGATGATGAAAATTGCACGTGGCACAAAGAGGGTAGATCCCAACATATGGCTTTTTAGCCGGTGCTTGAACTACGGGTACAACTTGATTAACGGGCACAGCAGGAGTAACCACAGCAAAGTTTCTAACTTTGCTCTTTTTGTTATTGCGAGAGGGTTCAGTTGTGGCTTCTTTGTTGTGGGCAGGAGGGGTTACGGTTTCAGCAATTTTTTTAGAACCCTTTTTAGTAAGAGTCCCAGCTTTCACATGATTATCAGTCAGGGTAGCAGACAGGCGGATGGCATCTTCCAAAGTAGCAGGATTTCTACCTAAGACAGTATCTTGGATTTGTCTTGGTAGCCTACCAATGTACTTTTCGATACAACGAGATAACGAAGTGACCATGTGGGGCACGAGAAGACTCAACTCATGGAACCGAGTGGTATATGCTAAGTTTTCCCCACTATCTTGGGCAAGATCCCAAAATTCGGCCTCTAACTTCTTCACTTCATTTCGAGGACATAATTCCAAGGTCATAAGCCTTTTGACCTCATCCCAAGGTAAAGCCATAGCTACATCAATACCCCTATTCCTTTTCTCCCCATTCCACCATGTAAGTGCCCGCTTTTGGAGGACACTTGTAGCATGACGAACACGGAGGTTGTCGGGACAGTCATTATTGAGAAAAGTATTCTCAATACTTTCAAACCATTGAAGGAGTCCAGTAGCTCCTTCGGTTCCATAAAACTTTAGGGGATTGCACGAATTGAAGTGCTTGAAGGTGCATTGAGATGGATTGTTTCCACCATTTCCACCATTACCACCATTGTTACCACTATTGCTTCCATTTCCACCATTGCCATTAGTGGCACCATTGGCTTGGGTGAGTTGTATCACCAATTGGGTAAGAATAGCAGCAATGTCGGAGTTGGCGTTGGTTGCGGGAGCACGACGAGGAGGCATTCTACAGATTTTCACAAGACAAGAAAAGATTGTAAGAACTTATAACAATTGCTAGGATTTAATAGAATGAGAAAACCAAATAAAAGATAGATATTCATAGTTTGGATTGTACTCAAAAGTGATAAAATCACTTGAATACTAAGGCACATTAAGGTTAATTTAAACTCATATAATTTTTAAGGAGACATGCTTTAGACTATAAGTAAACACTCATCTCAGGAATTCCCAGGAAAGCATACGGGTCCCTCGGTTGATTGGGATTTATGCGAAATGCTTTCCTAGACAGAAAACCCAAAATACAGGTGTCACCCTTCCAGATTGCACGTGTCCTCAAATAATTTAACAAGTTTAAAACCTTAACGAATAAATAAATTTTATTTTATTTATTTATTTTTTTTTAGAATTTTGCTTCAAGAATTTTTCACATGCTTAGAAAGGATAAAGATAGAAAAGAAAGTAGAAATATCATGGGGTTTTAGGATATAGGAAAGGATATTATTTATTAAATTATTATTTAAGAAGATCCTAATAAGTCATGAATTTCTAACAAGTAAGGTATCAAATATAATAACAATTTATCATGGTAAGCAGGTAGCACATAGCACAAAATCATGAAGCATAGTATAAGTGGGTGTCCTAAAGTTATAGTCTAGGTCAAGATGTCTAATAACCTAAATCCCTATAACCAAGGCTCTGATACCAATCTGTCACACCCCGACCGATGGCGGAATCATCGGGGCGGGACATGTAGACTGTTCATAGCACAAGGTTGACTAAATTGAAATATATTAAAGTCAAATTTCCATTTCACATAATCCAAGTACAAACCAAATCCAAACAAAGAAACAACAAACAACTCATAAACTTCTTGATTTAATATTGCTAAGTCCAAATCCTATATTGAGCACGTCTTGAATCATTCTCACATATTAGGGCCTGAAACATGAATAAAATAAAGTCAACTAAAAAGTTGGTGAGTATAACACAGTTGTATATAGATAGCATATAGTTGAAAACAAATCCTTTACAAGACATGAAAAATAAGGCATTTATGGGGAGCAGCTATTGTGTAATCAAGTACAACCAAACCTTTGTAACTAGTATGCAAATTGTGTTGTCAGTATCAATCACCTCCACTTGGGTGGGTTTGTCAGACTCAATAGATCTATCATTGAAAACGGTCGGCTTGTATAGTTAATGATTGCACATAGTTTTCACAAAGACTAGCACAACTAGCACTCGGGCACAAAGCTCAAATTTTGCACACATGTATGTAAGTAGGATTTTGCACTTGGGTTGTTTGAGTAAATGTAAATGTGAAATGTGTAATGTGTATAAAGTTCATATTCCACCCCAAAAGTGTAAAAGAGTAAAAAGGGGTTGTGAATACTCACTTGGTATGGAAGTGAAGCTAACAAAGATTATAGATAGCAAATATGATCCTCGAAATGCACAAATTAACCTACATGGTAAATGTGTATTGAATCAAATAGATGCATAAAGTTTAAGTCTAAAATGAAAGTTGAATTTGGGTATAAAACTATTGATTTGTATTAAAAAAAAGTATTGAATAAATTATATAGAGTTTGAAGTAAAATATATTTGAAACAATTTGATTAGGTTTGAATTGAATAAATAAAAATATAATTATAGTTTATGAAATAATGTAAATATTAATTGTAATTAAGTATAAATAAATAAATGATTTTGATTTAAAGTGTAAATTAAATAAATAATCATTATTTATAAATTTTGTGACATAATTATTTAAATACCATTTAAGTGTAAGATAATAAATATAAATTTAATATTTTTATAAACTTTTCAATAAATTATATTTATGCCAAGATTAAACTTTTAATCCATTTTTAAATACAGAAAACATATTTTTATAAAATCTGAAACATTTACTGATTAAAATATAAAAATTATATTTCTGTTAAAAATTCTGAGTCTCACACGACCGTGCCTCGGGAGGACACGATCGTGCTCAAGCCACGGGCGCGACCGCGCTAGTCGGGGCGCGACCGGGTTGATCAACAGAAGCACAATCTGTCACACCCCGACCGATGGCGGAATCATCGGGGCGGGACATGTAGACTGTTCATAGCACAAGGTTGACTAAATTGAAATATATTAAAGTCAAACTTCCATTTCACATAATCCAAGTACAAACCAAATCCAAACAAAGAAACAATAAACAACTCATAAACTTCTTGATTTAATATTGCTAAGTCCAAATCCTATATTGAGCACGTCTTGAATCATTCTCACATATTAGGGCCTGAAACATGAATAAAATAAAGTCAACTAAAAAGTTGGTGAGTATAACACAGTTGTATATAGATAGCATATAGTTGAAAACAAATCCTTTACAAGACATGAAAAATAAGGCATTTATGGGGAGCAGCTATTGTGTAATCAAGTACAACCAAACCTTTGTAACTAGTATGCAAATTGTGTTGTCGGTATCAATCACCTCCACTTGGGTGGGTTTATCAGACTCAATAGATCTATCATTGCAAATTGTGCTCTGATACCACTTGTAGGTCCCTCGGGTGTGGTGGATCGTCACATGCAAGTGGTCTACTAGTCGGACCGGGTGCGGAATACCCGTGACTAGGTGGAGAGTCTAACTGAACAAAGTAAACCGAACACAAGAGTCACAATAATCGTTCTTTGTATTATAAACACTCGACGGTTACAGAGAGAACACAAGCTGCGTACTTAGCAAAACTGAGTTCGTCTGAACAAATGGTTATGCGTACTTATCTTCTGTCAACCTATCCTATTTATACTGACCTGATGCCTGCGCACTTAGTAAGTGCGCAGGACCAATTATTCCTGACTCTTACATACAAAGACAAAATACAGACATTAGACATACAAACCTAGACTCTATCCAGAGTGTTGTCACAGGAAAGTGCATCAACAAACTCCCCTTTGACAACAGCTCGGGATCTTCATCGTCTTCAGTCTTCAATCTTCAGTCTTCACAGCACTGCTTCCTTAGCTTCCATCTTCTTTTTGTAATCAAGACAGAACTTGATTAACTTGTCATATTTGACCGAGAGAAGCTTTGTCCATTCGTCAGTGTGGATGCAGAATTTGTCTGCTAGTGCCTCCAGATCGTTCACAGAGAAATTTATGAAGCAAACTTCATCAAAAACCCTGATCACTTCCTTTGGCACTGTGTTTCCACTATCTGACTTACCTTTATCCATGATCACAGCCTCGCCCGTTTTTGGATCAACGTACCAGTACCACATGTCACCAAGAATATCCTGAGGTAACTTGCTTAAGGGAATCTTAGTTTCACATCGCACTGGCTTGTATACCAATCTCTTTAACGGCTTCTTAGTCACAGGATGCACTGCAAGCTTATCCTTGACTCTTCTGGGCACCTGAGGCTTGAGATATTCATACTTTCCCGATCTTTCTTCACGCTGTAGTATACTCCACAAACCCATTGCTACTGCATGATTCGAATGATTCAGCAGGTCGCGGTTCGCAAGGTTAACTAGGTCGTACCTGGGCAAAGAGTTGAACGCCTCACTGGTTGGTTTCAAGTATTGAACCCCTCCAGATCTTTTGATGGCGAACAACTGCTTGTCCTCCTCAAACCTGACAGCTAAGATCATACCTGTCGCTCCATACTTGTCTTTGATAGACGTCTTTTGCCACACTGGAGCTGGACCCTTTGTAGATGCAGAAGGCATGTCTTTCTCTTTTTGTGCCTCGGGGTCCACAGGTATAGGGTCGACCCGGGGGGCATCAGTTGTAGCTTCAACATTACTTGCTGTATCAACTGAGCCTGTGTCTGTTTCGAGCAGAGATTTGAGCGATGGTATTCCAAAGATCTCACCATCCTCTAACTCATACTCTAGTTCCCCGTCGCCCTTGGAAATCTCTATCACCACATCATCGTTCCAATCATCACCAGAGTCGATCTCTCCTTCTTCCAGATTAAGGAGAGCATCGATCTGTGCTTCTTTAGAATAGTCAGGCTCGAGACATAGAATCTCGTCAGCCACTGACTTCCCTTTATCACCGCCACCACCACCTCCTGAGGTATCACCACCCTCTTGCGTAGTAGACTCCCCCTCAGCCATTGACGTAGTAGAGATGGGCACAATTGCCGAAGCTTGGTGCTCACCTCCACTAGGACCGACTTCAGGATCCTTGTCTTTGTCATCTTCCTTAGTCAAATCGACTGGATGACAACCCTCTGCACCAGTGGATTTTTCTTTTTCCTTCTCCCCCTGAGCACCTAGCTTCTCGGTCAGTTCTGCAATCAATTTGACCATAGTAGCGTGCTCCTGCCTTTGAGCATCCAGCCTTAGCTCAATTGAAGTTCTGTGGGCCAGAATCATTTCATTCGTCTTCATTAATAGTTCATTCTGCGCCATCACATTCTTCAGCCGTTCATCTGTCCCGGTTCTCTGGCTACGCAGAATCCTAACTTCATCTGCTAGAGAGTTTATCTGTGCTTGTTGAGCATCAGACTCCTCCTTTGACGTTTGAATAGTCTTCAACAAAGCTGCAACTTGGGTTTCTAGAACAGTGATCCTTGCATCAGTTGGATCAGACTGCCTAGATGATGAGGCTTCGACGTTGTGGATGGGGGAAGAGAAGATTGTGTCAAAGTCGAACCCCTGTGAGAAGTCACCATAATTAAAGGGTTGACCTGACGGCTCTTTGGTGGGTGTTGGGGTTGGGGATGGTATGATGTGAGTGGGTGTTATGGTTGGGGTGATGGTGACTGACTCCGTGAGAAGTGGAGCAGTCACCGTCACCTGGACGGTTGGAATAGGGAGGGTCACCGTCACAGGAATCACCTCTGTGACCGCCGTGACCACCACATCTGCTTGTACCAGTGGCCTTGTCCTCCTACTAAATAGTTGCCGTGCTGGCGTGGTAGATTTTGACTCTGGACGGGTAGCTTCAACTTGTACTGGCTGCACAATCGGAATCTCTTCAACCCTGGGGATAGCAACCTCTTGCCTATCTCCCCTTTTCTTGTTGGTGCTCTCATGCCTCTGTCTTTGTAAAGCAGCGTCAGAGTCGGAATCCGGCTCATATTCGCTGCTGGAGCTTTGTCTCTTTCTTTTTGAAGACGATGCAGGCTGGGTTACCTGTGCCCGTCTCCTCGGATGTGCCTGTGATGGTGCATCATCGGAATCAGAAGAATCTGATTCTGTAGCCTCCGAATCGGATTCCACAGCACCACCAACACCACCTTCATCATCACCCTCATCATTACCTTCATCATCCTCATTCTCTTCATCTTGTTCTTCATCAGAGTGAACACTCATCTTTGGTCCCGAGTTGGGACTATACCAGTTCCAGTCCTCCGGAGCGACGTATGCTTCATTAATCAGGTGGCCGAAGAGTTCAGTATGCTCAGGGGTAGGTTCTACACTGCCTGGCTTTAGAAACTGTGCAAAGACTCTCTTGGCCACCCTTTTCACTTGCAGTCTCTCCCCGATAGCACGCAGGTTTGGCAACGCATCATCGATCAAAAGTTGCACAAACCTCGGGTATAAAAGGAACCTAAATCTCTCAGCTGTATTTTTCTGGTCATTAATTGCTTTGAAAATAAAGCGTGAGAAGTTGTAGCCCCGATTGAGAGACAAGCCAACCATGGCTGCTGCAAGGTCATGACCCATCGCATCTTTCCCTGCTTTCCTGGATGAGATGCACATGATCATGATGTGGGCAAAATAACGCCATTGATCTAATACCCACATTTTCTTGTAAGAAGCATAGTCCCTTTCCCCGACATATCCCATTCTCTGCCTCCAACACCCATCCACGTAGTAATCTGGATAGGATGTCGGGTCGGTGGCAAGGTCTCCAAACTACAGTACTCGTCTGATTGTATCTTCAGAGATTGCAATAGCCCGACCGTCAACAGTAGCCCTTATGACATTAGGGGATACTGTGCAATCGTGCTCTGCAGTCTCCCAGAATTGTTCCAGGTAAGGTCTTGAGACTGTGGGGTTTGCTGAGATTGCATAACTTATTTTAGATCTGTTCAGAAAGTCCACAATCTCTCTATATTGTAAGGCTGCCCCTTTCCATTATGGTTCAGTGTGCGCCAACAGATTGAATTCGTCAGTGAATGCACGAGCCATTATCTGCAAACACACATAGAAAATATAATCAGAACAATTTATAACAATGGAAATAGACACACATGACATAGAATAGTAGTTACACTTTGAAAAAATTTTCAGACTTAGAAAAATTTTCTAAGTGTTGGTCCTGCGCACTTAGCAAGTGCGCAGGATTTTACTCTTGCGTACTTAACAAGTACGCAGGAATTACTTCTTGCGTACTTGCTAAGTGCGCAAGAACAACCCTTAGCAAAAATTTCAAAGATTTAAATTCGTTCAAAATGCGGGTTGATTAGGTAGCCACTAGGTCGGAATCAGGGATTCTAACCTATGGTACCATTATCAACACCATTAACCACTAAATCACGATCAAATTTTGACCTAGGTCGTTGAACGACCCACTAACGGTTCGACTTCAACCTGTCGGATCAATCGATGACCAAAGGGAAAATGTATGATTGATTAGGCAATCTAATAACTTGTTAGTGACATTAGTTACCCAAACAACCCATTTAACCCCAAAAATTTGACGGATTTAACCTAAAAATTCTAAGTCAAAAATCGGTCCAAAAAACACGAATCTATGGATGGAATCGGCCTAGATTCTCACCAAAGAGATGAAATACGAAGATGATAATGTGGACGGGATGAAAAACGGGTTTGAACACACTCGATTTTGAGAGAAAAATCGCAGGGGGGAAAAAATTTGGTTTGAATGAGTAAACCTGAAAATTTTTTTAAGTGTCAGCTTTATACCCCACTGATATTGTTCGTGCGTACTTGCTAAGTACGCACGAATTAACTCTTGCGTACTTAACAAGTACGCATGAGTTAACTCTTGCGTACTTGCTAAGTGCGCAAGTCTTACTTCGTGCGTACTTGACAAGTGCGCAGAAACTTTAAGTGCGCAATTTTCAACTCAGAATTATGAAGATTTTCAATTCAAATAACGAACAAGATAAAAATATTCAATCGGGAGGATTCAAATACAATTCATGAAGGTTAAACATAAAATATTTTTGGCTTTTTCTGAATTAAACTTAAACAATGCATAAATTTAAAATCTTTTTGTTCTTTTCTAGATAGAAATATACAAGTATTCACACAAGCTATTTTTGATCAAAGACACGAGCAGAGGATCATATCAGGCTAATTTTTTAGCAAAAACGATACAATATAAACATCAAAGAATATGGGATCATGTCATGTATTACTCTTTATTCTTACGTAATAAGCACATAAACAAGTAATTCAAGATGACAATATTATAAGATTTGAAACTATACGCATCTTTGTATCATGTTCTTGTGTATTAAGTTACTAATTATGAAATATACAACGTGTACCCCACTTAAATGCTATGATATTTTGCACTATCTCAAGGCATCTAAGATTTTTCCAATGATATTCTTAATTTTCAGAATGAAGTTACATCAATTAGCACAGAAAAATCAAGCAGAATCCATAAGGATTATCAAGAATCATAAGATTCAGAATCGAGTGATTCAATTGTCTTGGTTTCATGTGATTTTCTTCTTTGAATATCGGTATGATGATTCGGGATAATGAACATGGTGTTTGATTATAAGGTAACGGGATCCAACTTTTATCTGGATTTGATTTCAATGAACCAGGAATTATTCAAGGGTGAATACATGCTCAACGGTTGATGTAGAGACATGTCTTGATTCAATCTCTCCTTGCATACTTGTGAGTATGGGCAGTGAGATGAACCACATTAATTGTGCTAACAATATAACCCGAAACTGATCTCAAAAGAAAATTATTGCCAAAATCTAACATCCTTTATCTGATAATGATCTTTTCTTTTCTTTTACACACACACACTTGCAAACATGGGTTCAAATCACAGTTGTAATTTAGATTTAGTTTCCACACTACTAGTGATTCAAAGACGCATACAGCCTACTGATAATTCAAATTACTTGTATGTAAACAGATTAAAAACATAATAATTTAAACAATTAAGTAAACATGACGCAATCATTTCCCATATGAGCAGTCTATGATGGTTAGATCATTTCAGATGTACTATCATTTCCTCGTTTCTCAAGTGAACTTTTGAAATTTTCTCCATTTCCCTTTTTTTTTTTTTTAATTTGGTAAAGTATTTTAAACTAACAGAACTATACAGAAAAATTTAAAAGAAATAAAATTTAACTTCCATGAATTGAATTGATTTAAGAAAATTAATTTTTTCACTCGGGATTGAACATTCCTATCAAGTTGACAAGATGCTCAAAACGGGACCGATCAAATGCCTTTGTGAAAAGGTCAGCAAGATTGTCATCCGTGTGAACCTTTAAAAGTTCAATTAAATGTTTTTCAGCACAATCACGGATGAAATGATGGCGAATTTCAATATGCTTAGTTTTGGAATGTTTCACCGGGTTATTTGTGATGGACATGGTGGCATTGTTGTCAATGAATAAAGGAGTTCCAGTGAAGTTCAAGCCGTAGTCTCGCAATTGCTGCTGAATCCACAATATCTGAGAACAACCGCTAGCTGCAGCAATGTATTCTGCTTCACAAGTTGAGACAGAAACCGTTGACTGCTTCTTGCACTGCCAGGAGACCAGTCTGTCTCCCAAGAATTGACATCCGCCAGAAGTTGACTTTCTATCAAGGTTACAACCGCCATAATCTGAATCAGTGTAGGCTTTGAAGTCGAATGACTGCTGCTTGGAGTACCAAAGACCCAATCGGGGTTTCCCTTTCAGGTATCTGAAAATCCTCTTCACAGCTATGTGACTCCTTCGGTTGAGACTGAAACCTTGAGCACAAACATACAGCAAACATAATATCGGGTCTTGAAGCTGTGAGATACATAAGTGATCCGATCATCCCACGGTACAACCTGCTGTCTACATCCTTCCCATCTTTGTCAGGATGCAAACCATGATTGACTGGGATTGGTGTGCCATAAGTAATGCTATCACTCATCTTGTATTTTGATAAGATGTCCTGCACGTACTTAGTTTGATGTAGATAAATGCCATCATCTCTTTGACTGACTTGCAGACCCAGGAAGAACGACAGTTCACCCATATTGCTCATTTCAAACTTGGACTTCATCACCTTTTCGAAATCCCTACACATCCCTTCATTGGTCGACCCAAAAATGATGTCGTCGACATATACTTGCACAAGAAGAATGTCACCTCCTGCTTTCCTTATGAAGAGAGTCGAGTCAATCTGCCCACGGTCGAAACCATTAGACAGTAAATGCTTTGATAGTGTCTCATACCATGCCCTCGGTGCTTGATGAAGACCATAAAGTGCTTTGTCGAGCTTGTACACTTTATTGATATTATGCGGATCTTCAAAACCGGGAGGTTGAGTGACATAGACTTCTTCATGAACTTTACCATAAAGGAAAGCACTCTTCACATCAAGTTGGTAGACCTTGAAGCCGACATATGTGGCATAAGCCAAGAACAGTCGAATGGCCTCAATTCTAGCAACTGGGGCATATACTTCTGTGTAATCTAAGCCCTCTTGTTGATAAAAACCCTGAACAACCAATCTTGCCTTGTTTTTCACAACTACATGACGATCATCCGTCTTGCATTTGAACACCCATCTGGTTCCAATTGGCTGAAAGCCTTTTGGCAAGTCAACCAAATCCCATACATGCAACTTTTGGAATTGGGACAATTTATCTTGTATCGCCTCAATCCAGCAGTTGTCAGTGAGAGCCTCCTTCACATTCTTTGGCTCTATCTGGGACACGAATGCAGCATGCAGACATGTTTCCATGACACCAGTGTCAAATATCTCTGTGTAAAGACTGGTGTTCTCAGTGATGGTTCTATGACGAGTCTGAACACCGGCATAAGGATCACCAATAATGTTGTCGATTGGATGATTCCTATGCACTCTCGTCTCCGGTACAATTGGTTCTTGAATTTCTGGATCTAGATTTGTGCTCAACTCCCCCATTTCCTGTGTTTCAGCAGAAGAAGATTCAATGTTAATTGGATCAGCTGGAGCTTCATTTCCTACAGTTGTGTTAGGATTGGCTTGAGCGTCATCTCCAACAACATGAACACTTTCACTGTTATCACTGTCATGAGTTCCAGATGCAGATGCAGCATTGGAATCAGGAGTTATAATTGGTACAGTAGCACGAGTAGAAAAACTGCCGCCATTCAATAGATTATAAACATTTTCGGCGTCTTCTGCAGATAGCTCAGGAAGATTGAAAGACTTCAATAGCGCATCATAATCAAAACCCCAAGCTGGACCTTTTGGTTCTGGTGGAATGCTGTGTTTACTACAATCCACTTCGAACCATTCCTCGACAGTACGAGTTCCTATGTTGTACACTCTCTTGCAGGGCGAATTGGCAACATATCCTAAGAAGATGCCTTCCACCGCTTTCGCATGAAATTTAGATTGACGGTCTTTATACTGTAGCAACAAGGAACAAGGACTACCAAAAGGAACTAGGTAATCAAGATTGGGAAGTCGATTGTTGATCAACTCATAACAAGTCTTGTTGTGTCTTTTCACCACCAAAACTCTGTTTAAGACGTGACAAGCTGTATTTACTGCTTCTGCCCAGAAAGTGACAGGAAGCTTTGCATCTGACAGCATAGTCCTTGCAGTCTCAATCAGTGTTCTGTTCTTCCGTTCAGCAACTCCATTCTGCTGAGGCGTGTACGGCGCGCTGAATTCGTGACGGATCCCTTTCTTGAGACAGAAAAGTTCCATCAAATTATTCTTGAACTCAGTTCCGTTGTCACTCCTTATTCTTCTAACTTTCAACTTGCAAAGAGATTCCAAGCTCAGGATCAAGTATTGAAGAATATCAGCAGTCTCATCTTTTGTACCTAAAAAATGCACCCAAGAAAAACGTGAGAAATCATCAGTTACAACTAGACAGAACGACTTACCTCCAATACTCCTGATACTTATGGGGCCAAACAGATCCATGTGTAATAGCTCCAAAGGGGTATCAATAGAGTTTTGGAGCTTGGGCTTGTGAGACTTCCGTTGCTGTTTGCCCTTTTTACTAGGCATACAGTCATCTGCAACGGTAAATCTCAGCTTAGGAACCCCGGTTACCAAACCGTTTCGGACAAGATGATTCATTTTACGATAAGAAATATGTCCGAGTTTCCTATGCCACAAGATGGAGTCAAGCTCTGTCGCTTTTGTAAGCAAACAAGTAGGAACTGATGAGGTGGTTTTTGCCGCGCTCATATCAATCTGATAAGTGTCGTTTGTTCATGGTGCTCTCATCAGAATCCAGTCATCAGGAACTTTGAAACCGGGTTTGAGAATCAGACATTCTGACTTGTCAAACATCACCGAGTACTCCTTGTCACACATTTGGGAGACACTCAACAGGTTATGCTTCAGCTGCTCACAGAAGTTGACATTGTCAAAGCTGACATGACCGTTTGAAACCACGCCTTGACACGTGATACTGCCGCCTTTTTCTCCGGCAAAGGCCACATAGCCGCCTCTAAATGGTTTAACGTCTTGAAGCAAGGCCATGTTTCCTGTCATGTGCCGGGAGCATCCACTATCTACATACCAGCGGTTAGAGATAGTACCCTTCGGACGTCCCTGCACGAGTAACAAAAGAATTAGTTAGATTTGGAGACCCAAGCCATTGTGGTCTTGGGTCGTCCATGCTTCTCAAAATAAACTACTTCTTTCAACTCACAGTCATGATGACTGTCCAAAATTGGTGAATCTTTGGAGGAATTGGGAACAGGAGATTGAGAATCTTTAACTTTCTTGTTCCAGGATCTCTTTTGAATCTTAACCAGAACAAGAGAATTTGGTTCAATCACAGCCGGTGAACTTGTGGAAGCTTCACCTGATTGATCTTTAGTCAGCTGTTCCAGCTTTCTCAACCTCTTATTCCTTCTTCTTCTCTGTGGCTTAGAGAGTCTAGCCACAGGTTTCTCACCAGTGCGTGTACTACCAGATGTAGACACACGAGGTACAGCAGGTTGCTTTACCTTTCTTACAACAGATGGCTTGGCCTCAGATTTGATCTTTGGCTTAGCTATCGGTTGCACTGGTGGTTTCACCACATTTTGCTTTGGTCTGATAGGAGCTTTCACTACTGGCGACTTAGGGATAACAGCTGGTCGTGAAACAACATGCCGTTTCCCTGGGTTCTTAGAACGACAGTTCACAACAATGTGACCAACCAAGCCACAGTGAAAGCAATTCCTCTTGTCAACATAAGTTCTCATGTAAGGCTCTTTAGTTCTGGCCTTAGAAAACTCACCATTGTGAGAAGGAAGAGTTGGTTTATGAACAGAAGTTTGAAATTTTACAGTTTGATGTTTGGGGGTATAATACTTTTGCAAATTCTCTTTGTAACCCAGCCCATAATGAGATGAAAAAGCCTCTTTCTTAGCTTGGTTAATATTTTTAAAACCCCCGTAAAGCATTCCCTTAAGTTTATCATTTGTTTCAATGATATCAGGTTCAGTTAAAATGCAATTATCACCATTAGTGATAATGTTTTTCTGGACTTTCTGTTCAGTCAACAACTCCTCAGAAACTACTCCTTCAGGGCAAGTGTTAACCGACCCATCCTCAGAAGTAGTAACATACTCCTCACTAGATGTGGAGTTAGCCTTACTTGAGGATTCATCCTTTTTAGGGGAATCATCCTTATCAGAGGGCTCATCTAGACAAGTGAGATCAATGTCTATCAAGCTATTGACAAACTGCCCACTTATTGGTGGAGGAATGGCATTGGTACCAAGTCCTAGGCCATTCATTTTTCTCACCACGGATTCGTAGTGTTCCACCACGAAGCGAGAGTTTTTCAATTTCTCGTTAGTGCATTTGAGCTGCAAGATCTCATTTTGCAGTTTGTTAATTTCATTGTTCTTCTTTTCCAAAGCCCTATACGCAATGTCCAAATGAACCTGTTGGTCGCTTATTTTTAAAGAATAGTCTTGTTTTTCTTTCTGTAGCATTTCAGCTGATTCTTTAAAACGTGATTCATTCGTTTTGTAATTTTTAGCTGCCAACTTTAGGGGTTCGATTATGTCTTGGAGATCAGAAATTTCATTTTTTAGCCCTAGACATTTAGAACAAGAAATAACAGAGAAAGGGTTAGAATCTACCTCAGATGATGAACTTTGTCCTTCTCCAATTGCCATGAGAGCGACAGCAGTGGTAGACTCCTTTTCATCAGCTACAGAAGCTTCCTCTTCTTCAGATTCAGAAGATTCCTCTTCTTCAGCTTCCTTCCTCTCGGCCTCCATCAGCTCCATGATTTCTGCCATGAGACCAACCTGTGCTTGAGCAATGATGGCGTCTTCTAGATGCACACCCCAATCAAAATTTTCGTCATTTTGTGCGACCAGTGCATTGGACTGATTACTTTGGGTATGATTGTGGTGGCTTTGATTGTTTTGGCCATGGCTGTTTCCCTGGCTAGGTCTGGTAAAACCAGATTCGGTGCTCTGTCCTTTTGACATTCACGAGCAAAGTGTCCATAGTTTTGACACTTGTAGCACTTGGCCTTGGATTTGTCAAATCCAACCTTGGCATTAGAATGCCCGCCAATATACTTTCTTCCTGTTCTGTTCAGGAAACGCTTTGCCCTCCTCAGTAACATGGCCATATTCCACTGAATATCCATGTCTTCAATATCATCAGGATCCACTTGATTGAAGTCCTCTTCAATAGTCTCAGGATCCGTTAACTTTCCACCAATGAAATTCTCATATGCCAGCATGCAAGATGAGAATAGTGCTACATGGTGTTCAGCTATCTTGGCAATAGCTGACTGGTTGGCTGAGCACGTATTCTGAGGAGTCTTTGAGTTTTTTTGATTTTGTTGATGAGATCCAAACCCTGATCCTGATGCATAACATGCATGACCACCACAACCATTAGAGTGGTCTTCTTCAATGGATTTCCCAGTAAAGAGTGCAATACCAGAGCCGGAAGACATTGAAGTGGAAGTCGTCCCGTGATACATGGAAGGGTCCTGTATCTGAGGTCTTCCAGAATTCTCCCTTTTTATAAGATTCATGTTATGAGCCTGAATCTTACCGACTGCCTCATCTACTGTCATCTCGTAGAACTTTGAACTTTCCCTCATCAGGGTTGTATACATCTCATATCTCGGTGGCAGAGCATCCAAAAACTTTTCCACCATTTCCTCTTCTGGATATTTAAGCTCAAACGATTTCAACTCCGTTTGTAGGTGATAGAATCTAGAGATAAGATCATCTAAAGATTCATTTTCTATAAATCTAAAGCACTCGTATTGCTTCCGGAGCAGATCCCTCTTGCTTTTCTTGATGTCACTATTTCCTTCGAATCTTTTCTGTAAAGCTTTCCAAAGATCCTTAGAAGATTCATATCCTCGGAAACTGTGGAACAAATCCCGAGTTAATAACATAGTGATTGAACCCAATGCCTTTTCCTCTCGATCATAATTTTTCTTTTCTTCTGCATCCAGCTTAGAGATAGGCTTAGGTACGTTTTCATCAAGATACAAGTGGGTGGGATGCTTATATCCCTCAAGAATAGGTATCCATAACGATGAATCGGTGTATGAAATATAGTGCTCAAAACGGGCTTTCCAATTGGAATAATCGTTTACATTGAACAACTTGGGAGGTTTCTGTGGAGTACCGATTTCATTATCATAATTTAACATACTACTAAGGTTCTGAAGGTTTGACATGGTGAACACTTGGTCAAAAATCAGAAAAGTCAGTAGCTATTGCGCACTTAGGATTGGCCTTGCGCACTTATGAATGGTCTTGCGTATTTAATATTTGCCCTTGCGTACTTGTAAGTACGCAGGAGTAAATTGTTAAGTACGCAGGATAAGTCTTAAGTTCGCAGTTCAGTCTTGCGCACTTGTAAGTACGCAGGAGATAACTCTTGCGTATTTAGCAAGTTCGCAGAAAACTGTACTTTTTGCAAAAAATGGTAAGTACGCAGGACACGTTTTTAGCAACTCTCACCAAACTTTTCCTGTGACCTGAAACTCGCCGGAGTTGGTAAAAAAATGGTCTGATGATCAATGCAATTGAGCCAAAGGGTCAGAAACAAGTTTCTAACCAACCTATGATGCTCAGAATACACAAATACACAACAAAAATCGGTTTTTGAGAGATTTTTGCTTCTAAAAAAGTGCTCAAGAGCTACCCCTTTTTTATCACAAAAATCAACAAAATAACCTCTCTTTGCTTGTAAAAGTCAGTAAAAACGTCTCCAAACTCACTTACAACACTCGAATTCAAGAGCAATGCTCTGATACCACTTGTAGGTCCCTCGGGTGTGGTGGATCGTCACATGCAAGTGGTCTACTAGTCGGACCGGGTGCGGAATACCCGTGACTAGGTGGAGAGTCTAACTGAACAAAGTAAACTGAACACAAGAGTCACAATAATCGTTCTTTGTATTATAAACACTCGACGGTTACAGAGAGAACACAAGCTGCGTACTTAGCAAAACTGAGTTCGTCTGAACAAATGGTTCTGCGTACTTATCTTCTGTCAACCTATCCTATTTATACTGACCTGATGCCTGCGCACTTAGTAAGTGCGCAGGACCAATTATTCCTGCGTACTTAACAAGTACGCATAGGTCTTCCTGCGTACTTGCTAAGTACGCAGGAGCTTTCTCCTGTGCACATACAAGTGCACACAACACTTGGAAGAAATCAACAACACATTATGTAAAAGTAAATACAACTCGATAAACTATTACATAATGACTCTTACATACAAAGACAAAATACAGACATTAGACATACTGATGTATTGAAATATACATTCTTTTATCGTGTACAGTTTGTATAATTTCGTTAGTGTTAGTTTGGTTTTCGTCAGAATTTGCGTACTTCTAATCAATTGCGTTTTGCAGGTCTTGAATCGTAGAAATAGCTGAAAAGTGAGGAAAACAAGCTGAAACATGAAAAAGTCGAGTCCTGGAACGTATTGGAGTGCTCGGGAGCTGAAGTGCGTTGAAAGTGTTGGAAAAGTGTCTTCTCGCGGGCCGCTACAATAGATTCAATGTCTCTCGCGGGAGGCGAGAGACTGTTAAATGTGCTGACACCAAGAAGACGGTCGCGGGTCGCGACTAACATGGAGCATTTTATCGCGCCCCGCGAGTGTGTGTTGAGCCCAGACTTTGAGCTGCTGGGTTTGGAAAACATATAAATACTTAAGTGTGTTTTAACCTAAACCCTAGTTACGAATGAGCAGAACCTTGGGCGATTTTGGAGCATTGTTGGAGGCGTTTCTGAGTTCTTGAAGCTGCTGGTTGAAGGATTGAAGTCGGGAGAATCATTCGGGTCACGTTTGTGTCATTCGGGTGTCTTCACTTTCGTCTCTTTCTTTAAACTATGTTTTGTGTTCTTGATTATACTTCATTCTTGATGTTTTCAATGATCTTGATTGGCTAAATTTATCGTACTACCTAGACTAGATGAATGATTGTCTAAAGTTCTGATTTTTATTATGGATTTATGGATTTTATGGATTATTTATGAATTGTAGGTGATTTGTTCTATTGATTAGATGTGTTTGCATATTTGATATTGTTTGAATATTGTTTATTGCTTCGTGAGATTCTTGGTGACGGTCTTTATCACATAATAGAGTCTTGCCAGGTTTTAGATTTTGGTGAGTGTCTATATCACGTAATAAATCTTCAATCTTTAGGGTTAAATTGGCCATTAAACCTTAGAAGTAATATTTGGTAATCTTATAAATGCAAGTGTTCTACTAATCATCAATAGCTGAAAGGTGCGAGATTATTGCTAGGTCTAAGTCATTAAACTGAAAGGTAGGAGCTTGTTAGGAGTGAACCTTTTGGCTATTGTCTAGCAAGTCTAATCGAGAAAACAACTCTATCCTTGGTTTAGGTCTCGAAAGGGAGTAAGCCTCTAAGGGTACTTTCATAAATCCGTTAGGTGTCTTGAAAGAGAGTCTAATAACCGGTAATCTAAACAACCTTTAGGGTTTCATAGCGTGCTCTTGAAAAGGGTTAGGAGTCCTTTAGATATCCTGAAGGGTGATGACTTTATGATCCCGGTTCCATAGTAAACAAATTCCAGATAAAATCATTACTAAAAGCAATCAGGATTCCAGTCTAGGTAGTGTTTCCACCATCTGAGTAAAAGTCCAAGTTAATTCGTATTTGTTAATTTAGTTTAATTTAATTGCATTTTTAGGATTTTTAGAAACCCCCCCTCCAACCAATTAAACAATTAGTTCAGTCAGTGTCAGTCATAGTCTAGATAGAGCCGTTAACGTAATTCGATAGAGTCTCGTGGGTTCGATATCCGGACTTACATTAGCTATACTAGAGTCGATCGGTACACTTGCCGGTTAGTAGTTTAGTGTGTCTTAGTGAGTCTAGAGTATTACTTAGAGTCTAGAACTAGGTTAATTTAGTTAATTTTATTAAACTACTTTTTAGCACATCAAGTTTTTGGCGCCGTTGCCGGGGACTCTCTCTGGCAATTGCGTTAATTTCTTTGTTTGGACTTAATTGACATCATACGTGCTATTTACTTTGTTGAGTCGTAGGAGTCTAAATAATTAAGTGTCTTTTTATTTTTATTATTTTTTTTTTATTATTTAGTCATTATCTTTTAGAGTCGTCTTACTTGTTTTTTTTTTTTTTTTTTTTTAGTGGATGCCCCGTACGCGTTCACAAGGACCTCCGCCGAAGCCGCCTACGGACAAGTCTTCCTTCTCGTCTTTTTCTCTAAAGGTTAGTACCCCTTCATCTTCATCTTTCGCCTTTTCTGACTCTACATCCCAATCACTACCACCAAGCTTTGACTTCACACCGAGGTCTTCACCCCATAGCTCCCCACCTACTTCCCGTCCTCCGAGTCCGCCACACTATTTCCAAATGGACAACAACCAAACTGTCCACCAACGCTCCACCGCGGGTTATACCGCTAACTCACCCATCATCCTTCCTGCAATCACCAATGACAAGTCTTGGCAAATCCCGTCCTACATCATGACCGCCATTAACAACTCTTGTCAGTTTCACGGTCGTGATGACGAGGATGCGCCCGCCCACATCAACCGTCTCACCCGCCTCTGCAACACCTTCGGCATCGAAGGTGTTAACCTTGATGCCCGCTATCTCCAAGTCTTCCCATTTTCACTTGCTGGCCGTGCAGCCACTTGGCTTGATTCGCAGCCGGCAGGTACTTTTACCACATGGGCTGGACTTAGGGATGCCTTCCTAGCTAAGTATTTTCCACCTGCTAAGGCGTCTCGCCTTCGTGATCAGATCCATTCGTTCCGGATGGAGTCTGACGAACCTTATCACTTAGCTTGGGAGAGGTTTCAAACCCTGCTCTCACGTTGTTCCCAACACGGGTTGTCTGATTGGGCACTTGTAGAGAAATTCTACAATGGTCTCACCCCCGAGTGTAAGGCCCGATTCGACACCTCTGCAGGAGGCCATCTCATGGGCAAGAAATCGGTGGCCGACTGTAATGATCTCTTTGAGAGTTTTGCTCATGCTGATATCGATCATTGTGCTACCAGCAGGAATTCCATTCATGTTACTAGTACCCCCTCAGCCGCTCGAGGAGTAAACCACGTTAGCTCAGATTCCAAGGTAGCATCTCAACTTGATTATATCACCAAAGAGTTATTAGAAATTAAGAAAAAGGTCGATAGGTGTGAGGTTTGCAGGGGAGGTCATGATACCGTAGAATGTCCAACACTTACCCTAGAACAGGTCGAGTACATCGCAGGTCAAAACCGAGGTCCCACTAACCCATTTAATAATAACTCTAACTGGCGTAATAATAATAATTTCCGCTCTTCTGGTAATCCCCCTGGTTTCCCATCAGGCCAGTATCAAAGCAGGGGGCCAGGTTTCTATTCAAGTGGGGGTTCAAATCAACAGGGTCAGTTTGGTAGTTCAGGGTCAGGTTCAAATACAGGAGGTCAGTTCAATAGTGGGGGGGGGGTCAAATAATCAAGGTTCAAAAAATCAAGATTTGGGTAGTGGTCTAGACGAGATTAAAGCTATGTTATCCCAAATTCTAGTTAAGGACCAGTCCACCCAACGAACCTTAGAAGAACATGCTACATACCTCAAGAATAACCATTCTAATTTCTTGGACCTTCAAAGGCAGGTCGGGGACATTGCACGTCAGCTGCAAGAACGACCTCCCGGTCAATTTTCGGGCAACACAAAGCCGAACCCTTCCGGCCAATTGAAGGCAATCTCGACCCGTAGTGGGAGGACCTTAGGAGAGGTAGTGATACCCGAGAGTGTAGAGGTAGAGGATGAGGAACCCGTAGATGAGGAGATAGAGATGGAGGCTCCCGGTAAGGTGCACATTAGGCTAGACCCAGCAAGTTCCGCACACACCGAGGAACCTCAAGTGGAAAAGAGGGTAGAGAAGCAACCAATAGTCGTTAAGCCGTCTCCGTTAGTTGATCATTCACGCGTCCCATACCCTGCCCGCCTTAAGCACCAAAAATATGCTAAGGAATATGGGAAATTTCTTGAGATGTTCAAGCAATTGAAGATCAATCTTCCGTTCATCGAGGCCTTACAGTCCA
The DNA here is from genome assembly GCA_023525975.1 of Smallanthus sonchifolius. Lineage (NCBI taxonomy): Eukaryota > Viridiplantae > Streptophyta > Magnoliopsida > Asterales > Asteraceae > Smallanthus > Smallanthus sonchifolius. The sequence goes on along the minus strand of CM042021.1, from coordinate 93,155,143 downwards.
TGCCCAAATACGCCAAATTCCTTAAGGACCTTCTCAAGCGTAAGGATAGGATAGGTGAGTTTTCGAACATTCCTTTGACCGGAGGTTGTTCCGCGGTGGTCTTGAATAAGCTACCAGAGAAACTAACCGACCCGGGTACATTCACCATTCCGTGCTTATTCGGGGGTACCATCACTCCCGCTCACGCTTTAGCCGATTTAGGTGCGAGCATCAACTTGATGCCATTCTCTCTTTATGAGAAATTAGGTCTAGGTGAGCTTACTCCTACTCGCATGTCGTTGTCCTTGGCCGACCGTTCGGTAAAATATCCTCGTGGAATCATAGAGAATTTGCTCGTTAAGGTAGATAAATTCGTGTTCCCCGTAGATTTCGTGGTTTTAGACATGGAGGCCGACGAGAGAGTTCCGATCATACTAGGCCGTCCTTTCCTCCGAACCGCAAAGGCAATCATCGATGTCTTTGACGGTAAGATTTCACTTCGTGCGGGAGATGAGATCGTCACCTTTGAGATAGATAGAGCTATGCAACACCCTGGTGGTAGTGATGATTATAGTGGTCCGTGTCACTCCGTTTACTTCTTAGATTCTTTCATATCGTGCGTTGATCAGTGCATAGGTTTCATTAGTGGAGCCGATCTAGTTAGTGAGGGAGTAGATGACGAGGAGTTGGATGACGATAGTGAGGAAGTAGAGCCGACTTGGGTTCCCGAAACCTTAAAGCTATGTGAGATTAGGGACGAGAGTGAGAGCAAACCCGTAGATACTACGCCCCTAGAGCTTAAGGTCCTTCCGTCACATCTAGAGTACGCTTTCTTAGGAGAAAATTCTAGTATGCCCGTCATAATTTCTTCCAAATTGACGGAGGAGGAGAAGGGGAAGTTAATTGAGGTGCTAAAAGAGCACAAGGAGGCTATAGCTTGGAGGTTGTCCGATATTAAGGGGATTAGCCCTACTTTTTGTACTCACCGGATTCTCATGGAGGATGAATTTAAACCGGTGGTGCAACCACAAAGACGCCTAAACCCCAACATGAAGGAAGTAGTTAGGAAGGAGGTGTTGAAGTTGATGGAAGCCGGTTTGATTTACCCGATATCCGATTCTTCTTGGGTGAGTCCTACCCAAGTCGTCCCCAAGAAAGGGGGGATGACTGTTGTCGTTAACGAGAAAAACGAGCTCATTCCTTCGCGTACGGTCACCGGTTGGCGTGTATGTATTGACTACCGTAAGCTCAATGACGCTACCCTGAAGGACCACTTCCCACTCCCATTCATAGACCAAATGCTAGAGCGTCTCGCGGGGCAACAATTTTATTGTTTCCTTGATGGTTTTTCCGGCTACTTCCAAATTCCTATCGCGCCGGAGGACCAAGAGAAAACGACCTTTACATGTCCATATGGCACGTATGCGTACCGACGCATGCCTTTTGGACTATGTAACGCTCCGGCTACTTTCCAACGATGTATGATCGCCATTTTTCAAGATATGGTTGAGAGTTCGATGGAGGTCTTTATGGATGATTTCTCGGTCTATGGCGATTCGTTTGATCATTGTTTAGGTAACCTAGCTAGGATGATGAAGAGGTGTGTTGAAACGAAGTTGATGCTTAATTGGGAGAAGTGTCACTTCATGGTTACGGAGGGGATTGTCTTAGGACATAAGATTTCTAGGTCCGGTATAGAGGTAGATAGAGCCAAAATAGATACTATTAGTAGGCTTCCTCCACCGACTAGTGTGAAATCGATTCGTAGCTTCTTAGGTCATGCGGGTTTCTATAGGCGTTTCATTAAGGATTTTTCCAAAATCACTCGCCCCATGACTCGACTCCTTGAGAAAGATGTCCCTTTTGTCTTCGACAAGGAGTGTCTTCAAGCCTTCGACTTCCTTAAAGAGAAACTAGTGAGTGCACCCATCCTTGTATCCCCCGATTGGAGCTTACCATTTGAGCTCATGTGTGACGCGAGCGATTACGCGGTCGGGGCGGTCTTGGGTCAAAGACGGGAGAACCACTTTCACCCGATCTATTACGCGAGTAAAACCCTCAACGACGCGCAAGAGAACTACACCACCACCGAGAAGGAACTCCTAGCCGTCGTATTTGCTTTCGATAAGTTTCGTTCGTACCTCGTGCTTTCAAAAACCATAGTGTTCACCGATCATGCAGCTTTGCGTTATCTCTTCCAAAAGAAGGACGCTAAGCCTCGTCTTATACGTTGGATTCTTCTTCTTTCCGAGTTTGACATAGAAATTAAGGATAAGAAAGGAGCAGAAAACGTAGCGGCGGACCATCTTTCACGATTAGAGGATCCGAGTAGGGAGGAGATTCGTGAGGAGGCAATAGGAGATAGATTCCCTCACGAATCCATAGATTTCGTAGCGGCTGAGAAAGAGGGTTTACCTTGGTTTAGTGACTTAGCAAATTATCTTGCCAATGGGTATGTCATGAAGGATATGAATGCCCAACAAAAGAGGAAGTTGTTTAGGGATGCGAGGAAATACATATGGGATGATCCTTACCTTTTTAGGATAGGAGGTGACCGTATTCTTAGGAGGTGTGTTTGTAAGGAAGAGGGCCTAGATATTCTGAGGCATGTGCATGAGGGGTTGACGGGTGGTCATCATGGTGCACACACTACCGCACAAAAGGTCTTTGATTGCGGTTTCTTTTGGCCTACGGTAGTCGAGGATGCTATAGAATTCGTTAAGACATGCGATGCTTGCCAACGTACCGGCAATATCTCATCCAAGAATGAGATGCCCCAAAATCCTATTCAAGTTCTTGAAATCTTTGACGTATGGGGCATTGACTTCATGGGACCTTTTCCCTCCTCTAGTGGAAATAGGTACATCCTTGTGGCAATAGACTACGTTTCGAAATGGGTTGAAGCTCAAGCTTTGCCTACAAACGATGCCCGAGCGGTGGTGAGATTCCTTAAAAAGTTGTTCACTCGTTTCGGTATTCCCAAAGCCATTATTAGTGACCGAGGAACACATTTTTGTAATGCCGTAATGGAGAAGGCATTAGAGCGTTATGGAGTTACACACCGTTTGTCTACCGCGTACCATCCACAAACAAACGGTCAAGTTGAGAATGCGAATCGGGGAGTGAAGAGAATACTAGAGAAAACGGTAGGGAAAAGTCGTAAGGATTGGTCGGATAAACTCGATGATGCGTTGTGGGCATTTCGTACCGCCTACAAAACACCCTTAGGAACCACACCATTCATGATTGTCTATGGCAAAGCGTGCCATCTCCCAGTTGAATTGGAGCACCGAGCGCTTTGGGCTCTAAAGACCGTCAATCTCGACCTCACTCAAGCAGCTAGGAGAAGGTTTTTCCAAATTCATGAGTTAGAAGCACTTAGAGATGCGGCGTATGAGCGTTCTTGGAATATCAAAGAGAAAACGAAGGCGTTGCACGACAGGAAGCTTAAGGGGTTGAAGGAGTTTAAAGCTGGTGATAAAGTACTCCTTTACAATTCGAGGTTTAAGTTGTTTCCCGGGAAGTTGAAATCGAAGTGGACGGGACCCTATGTCGTGAAAGAGGTATTTCCGCATGGTGCGGTTGAGTTATACGATGAAGCTAGTGGAGGGTCATGGAAGGTGAACGGCCATAGGTTGAATCACTATTTAGGTGGCCCAATTGACGAGAACGAGAGGGAGGTAACTCCTCTCGAAGATATTCCAAATACCACCGGTTAGAGTTTTGAGGGAAGCCTCAAGTGTAGAGTTTGTACCGTTTGTATTTTCATTTATTTCGATTATTTTTCGTAGCCAATGGTTGTTTTTGGTAGTGTTTCGGTCTTTGTTTCTGTGTTTCGAGTCACTTGCAGGAATTCATTACCGAGGAGATGCAACGATTGGCGAGAAAACGAGTTTCCAGGTAAGTTCCAGTGTTAGAAAATTTTTGGGGTTGAGTTTTGGGAGGTTTGGTGAATAATTGAAATTTTTTTCTAAGGCACAAACCCTTCCAACTTTCGAAACTTTCTGTGCAAAACGTATACTCGCGGGGCGCGATAGACATAGTTTTATTACTCGCTACCCGCTAGTGGATTTTAACACGGTCGCGGGGAGCGAAGACATAAGTTTACCGGTCGCGTCCCGTGAGAAGCTCTATCTGCAGCGTGAATCATTTAATCCCCAATTTCAGCCATTTTAACCTACTTCTTCTTCCATTTCGCCGACAACCGCCAAACATCACCCTTCACCTTCGAAATCAGCCACTTTTCTATCATAATTTCACCCCCATTTCACCCACACATCATCCCTCATCTGATTTTAACCATCAAAATCACCACTTTCACCACTCACACCGGACTTTAAGGAAGTTTCAAGATCATAACCGAATTGTTCTAGTTTTTCTTGTTTACTTCAACTCTCAGGTATGTTTTCCTGCAATTTCTTGTATTTTATGCTTTTCTATTTCAGTTTTTAGTTAGATTAGTGATAGATTAGAGTTGGGTCCTAGATTAGTCTTGTGTTTGGTTTGTTTAGTGGTAAGTTTAAGGTTGCGGGTGGCTTGGTTTGGGTAGTCTAGCATAATGCAGGTTGCGGGTGGCTCGGTTTGGTTGTTCCACATGTGTTTTGCGACTACCATGGGCTAGGATTTGGTTAAAAATCAAGTGTGGGGTTTCGGGTTGGTTAATTTTGTGATGAAACTGAGATTTTGACATCATTTTGACCCGTTTTCACTAATGATACTATAAAGCTTGTAACTTTATCTCGGTTGACACTGAATGTTTGTTGGTTTTGGCACTTGGGATTTAATTGAGGACAATTAAAATGCCGGGAGGAGGTAGTGTATATTGAGTCTTGTATTTTTGAGTCGAGTCTTAGGTCTAGTTTAGTCTTGGGTTTACTTATATGCACGTACAGGTACAAAACACTTCGCCCGTACTCAATCTCCATTCGGGCGAAGTTGTTTATAACTTATGCTTTTGAAAACGGTAACCCGATTTTGTTTCACTTTATTTTCGGTTTCAACCGCGAATGGAATGCTATACGGTTGTCCCATTTTTTTCGGTTGATTGAATAGGTTGGTGTTGTGATGCCGCTTCCGTTCGTGTGAGAGTTAGGAACTGTTTGCTGAGCATGTTCGGATTGGAGGGTATATGTGGAATTGACTGGCACATTGACAGTCTCGCATATTCAGCTAAGTCTTTCCAATTGTATATTTTGTATATTTTATTTCGTTTTTAGTTTTAGGTGGTTAGTTTGAGTCGTTTTCTCGTTCTTGCATTAGGGACAATGCAATCTTTAAGTGTGGGGATGGGATAAATTGGTTAGTCTTAGTTAGTCGAGTCATTGATTTATTATGAAAAAAAAAAAAAAAAAAAAAAAAAAAAAAAACGTCTTTTGAATAAAGAAGTTTGCAAAATAAAACGGAAAATGATAGAAAAGAGGGTTTTTGTTCGGGTTCAAATAATGATAATATAGATTAATATAGTCGAGCTTGTGTCTAGTTTATGATGTGTGAATAGGCCCGGTTCGGTTTTAGGTTCCTTTGATCTAAATATACCTTAATTGTTGGTCTACTAGTGGGTTCTCATCTAGGGAAAATGGGAAATTGCAACCGCCAAAAATAGTATAAGGAATGCCGTTATAAGCTAAAATTGTTAGAATTTATTGAAGAAAAAAAAAATGAGCTAGAAACTAAGAAAAGTAGCACAGGCCTACGTAATCTTCGTTGGGAATGGTGACTCTGACTTAGAATGCCTCTGGGATGTGTCGAAACAAAATTGCAAAATTACCAACGCTCACGTTGTCACTCTCGGGGATGATGACTCTGATTGAGACAGCCTCTGGGTTAGGTAAAGCAAGGTCTATGCTCAAGAAAAGAAAAAAAAAAAAAAAAAAAAAAAAAAAAAAAAAAAAAAAAAAGATTTTGATTTCAAATTCTCTTGATTTTAGTATAAAACGGTTAGGAAGTGGTCCAATGATCGTTTCCTTTTGTTCTATAAGCTTGAGGTGGGATTAGGTGGACTGTGGTTTCTAGTGTGAGACCCTAGGTAGATTGACCGAATTTGAACTTAAATTGCATGATAAGGGCTTGGAACCGGATTTGGGTTTAAGGGGACAAATATATTTGCACTCGCGGCTAACACAAGTTTTGAATTTTTAATAAGTATAAATAACTTTGATCCGAGTATTTATTCCTCTCTGATTCCGTTTGCATAGATTCTTTTTCGAGGACGAAAAAAAGAGTAAGTGTGGGGATATTTGATGTATTGAAATATACATTCTTTTATCGTGTACAGTTTGTATAATTTCGTTAGTGTTAGTTTGGTTTTCGTCAGAATTTGCGTACTTCTAATCAATTGCGTTTTGCAGGTCTTGAATCGTAGAAATAGCTGAAAAGTGAGGAAAACAAGCTGAAACATGAAAAAGTCGAGTCCTGGAACGTATTGGAGTGCTCGGGAGCTGAAGTGCGTTGAAAGTGTTGGAAAAGTGTCTTCTCGCGGGCCGCGACAATAGATTCAATGTCTCTCGCGGGAGGCGAGAGACTGTTAAATGTGCTGACACCAAGAAGACGGTCGCGGGTCGCGACTAACATGGAGCATTTTATCGCGCCCCGCGAGTGTGTGTTGAGCCCAGACTTTGAGCTGCTGGGTTTGGAAAACATATAAATACTTAAGTGTGTTTTAACCTAAACCCTAGTTACGAATGAGCAGAACCTTGGGCAATTTTGGAGCATTGTTGGAGGCGTTTCTGAGTTCTTGAAGCTGCTGGTTGAAGGATTGAAGTCGGGAGAATCATTCGGGTCACGTTTGTGTCATTCGGGTGTCTTCACTTTCGTCTCTTTCTTTAAACTATGTTTTGTGTTCTTGATTATACTTCATTCTTGATGTTTTCAATGATCTTGATTGGCTAAATTTATCGTACTACCTAGACTAGATGAATGATTGTCTAAAGTTCTGATTTTTATTATGGATTTATGGATTTTATGGATTATTTATGAATTGTAGGTGATTTGTTCTATTGATTAGATGTGTTTGCATATTTGATATTGTTTGAATATTGTTTATTGCTTCGTGAGATTCTTGGTGACGGTCTTTATCACATAATAGAGTCTTGCCAGGTTTTAGATTTTGGTGAGTGTCTATATCACGTAATAAATCTTCAATCTTTAGGGTTAAATTGGCCATTAAACCTTAGAAGTAATATTTGGTAATCTTATAAATGCAAGTGTTCTACTAATCATCAATAGCTGAAAGGTGCGAGATTATTGCTAGGTCTAAGTCATTAAACTGAAAGGTAGGAGCTTGTTAGGAGTGAACCTTTTGGCTATTGTCTAGCAAGTCTAATCGAGAAAACAACTCTATCCTTGGTTTAGGTCTCGAAAGGGAGTAAGCCTCTAAGGGTACTTTCATAAATCCGTTAGGTGTCTTGAAAGAGAGTCTAATAACCGGTAATCTAAACAACCTTTAGGGTTTCATAGCGTGCTCTTGAAAAGGGTTAGGAGTCCTTTAGATATCCTGAAGGGTGATGACTTTATGATCCCGGTTCCATAGTAAACAAATTCCAGATAAAATCATTACTAAAAGCAATCAGGATTCCAGTCTAGGTAGTGTTTCCACCATCTGAGTAAAAGTCCAAGTTAATTCGTATTTGTTAATTTAGTTTAATTTAATTGCATTTTTAGGATTTTTAGAAACCCCCCCCTCCAACCAATTAAACAATTAGTTCAGTCAGTGTCAGTCATAGTCTAGATAGAGCCGTTAACGTAATTCGATAGAGTCTCGTGGGTTCGATATCCGGACTTACATTAGCTATACTAGAGTCGATCGGTACACTTGCCGGTTAGTAGTTTAGTGTGTCTTAGTGAGTCTAGAGTATTACTTAGAGTCTAGAACTAGGTTAATTTAGTTAATTTTATTAAACTACTTTTTAGCACATCACATACAAACCTAGACTCTATCCAGAGTGTTGTCACAGGAAAGTGCATCAACAGTTGACTAAATTGAAATATATTAAAGTCAAATTTCCATTTCACATAATCCAAGTACAAACCAAATCCAAACAAAGAAACAATAAACAACTCATAAACTTCTTGATTTAATATTGCTAAGTCCAAATCCTATATTGAGCACGTCTTGAATCATTCTCACATATTAGGGCCTGAAACATGAATAAAATAAAGTCAACTAAAAAGTTGGTGAGTATAACACAGTTGTATATAGATAGCATATAGTTGAAAACAAATCCTTTACAAGACATGAAAAATAAGGCATTTATGGGGAGCAGCTATTGTGTAATCAAGTACAACCAAACCTTTGTAACTAGTATGCAAATTGTCCCAAACCTTCGGTATCAATCACCTCCACTTGGATGGATTTATCAGACTCAATAGATCTATCATTGAAAACCGTCGGCTTGTATAGTTAATGATTGCACATAGTTTTCACAAAGACTAGCACAACTAGCACTCGGGCACAAAGCTCAAATTTTGCACACATGTATGTAAGTAGGATTTTGCACTTGTGTTGTTTTAGTAAATGTAAATGTGAAATGTGTAATGTGTATAAAGTTCATATTCCACCCCAAAAGTGTAAAAGAGTAAAAAGGGGTTGTGAATACTCACTTGGTATGGAAGTGAAGCTAACAAAGATTATAGATAGCAAATATGATCCTCGAAATGCACAAATTAACCTAAAGGGTAAATGTGTATTGAATCAAATAGATGCATAAAGTTTAAGTCTAAAATGAAAGTTGAATTTGGGTATAAAACTATTGATTTGTATTAAAAAAAGTATTGAATAAATTATATAGAGTTTGAAGTAAAATATATTTGAAACAATTTGATTAGGTTTGAATTGAATAAATAAATATATAATTATAGTTTATGAAATAATGTAAATATTAATTGTAATTAAGTATAAATAAATAAATGATTTTAATTTAAAGTGTAAATTAAATAAATAATCATTATTTATAAATTTTATAACTTAATTATTTAAATACCATTTAAGTGTAAGATAATAAATATAAATTTAATTTTTTTATAAAATTTTCAATAAATTATATTTATGCCAAGATTAAACTTTTAATCCATTTTTAAATACAGAAAACATATTTTTATAAAATCTGAAACATTTACTGATTAAAATATAAAAATTATATTTCTGTTAAAAATTCTGAGTCTCAAACGACCGTGCCTCGGGAGGACACGATCGTGCTCAAGCCACGGGCGCGACCGCGCTAGTCGGGGCGCGACCGGGTTGATCAACAGAAGCACAATCTAGACCAGTCAACAGGCACGACCGTGCCTTGTCCCGGCACGGTCGTGTCTATGATCTTTAGACACAACAGAGACTAGCCCAGAGGGCATGACAAGGTCTGGACAGGAGGACACGACCGCGCTGATATTCGGCACGACCGCGCTACATGAGGCACGGCCGCGCTAGATGATTAGCGCGACCGTGTCTCTTCCAAATCAGACACGAATTGACAATTTCTTGTATTTTAAACGCTGGATTTGTTAGGGCTTTTGATTAATGGGTTATTACGAGTCTTTTCATATAACTTAATTGTATGAACACCGCGTTTAAGTAGGGATTCGATTAAATCATTTTCAATAAAATATGTGTTCTGATTCGGATCGATTTCTATAATGGAAGCCCAAATTGAATAGGGGCTTTCGATACTGATACAGAAGAGAATGAAATAGAAGATTCAATTACCCGGAATAGAAGCGAATCGTTAGAGAATGGTAGGAAGGAATTCTGTCGGCGGCAAGCTTGGTTTTCGGCGACCTATGCTGCGATTCCGAATGTTTCAGCGGCTTCGGATGATTCAGAGATGGTCTGGAAATGCTTGACTGGATTGCTTTGAGAAAATTGAGAGAATTTGGGTTCTCCTTGAAATGTCCAAGCGTTTGGAATTTGGTAGAATAAAACCGAAGTGATTTCGAGTAATGGAAATGTTTATTGTGTTTGTTAATGTGAATAAAGTGTGTTGATGTTACGAATTTGAACGATCAGATGATTAAAGTCACAATTACGATTCAACTGTTACTCAGGCGCGACCGTGTCTAGGCACCGGGCGCGATCGTTCCAATGCAGGTCGCGCGACCGTGCCAAAGCACCTGGCGCGACCGTGCTAGGACGAAGCACGACCGTGCTAGACTAGGGTTTGTTGACATTTTTCAATTTTAGTCCTTGACTTTTCAGATTTGATAAGTTTGAATAAAATAGTTTCTTGTATAGTGTCTAAATGTATATAACCGAGTAAGACTTGTGAATTTGTATAGAATCATTGCTTTTAATTTACGGCGAGAAAATAATGAGATGTTGCACGAGTATTGAATTCGAAATTGCATTACATTGAATTGAAATATGAATACTAAAAATCAGAGATGTTACACTTAACATGTCGCATCCATGCAAGTGTTTAGTGGACCCGAGTTAAGTCCACCCATGAGACACGCATAAGAGTGAAGTAGGTTATACTATTCAGTAAAACATCCGAAGTGTTCGTTACAAAGAGGAAGAGGTAGTAGTGACATATAAAACCCTAACTTCGTGCAGTCCATGAATGGCACCAAATGTTCACCCTTCAAATAACACGAGACCTACCAATTCAAGGAACCAGAAAGGTAACCCAGTCATGAGAGACAGAGTTTAGTTGTGTTATGAGAAACGACGAATTTCGAGGACGAAATTCTTATAAGGTGGGTAGACTTGTAACATCCCAAATATTTAGAAATTCTAATTTATCAAACACGTAATTGTGATGTAGTCAACTAGGCTTAAAGATTATTTAGAAAGAAAATAATAATAAGAATAACTCATGGAAACTACAAGGACTAAAGATGGCAAGAAGGCAAAGTTTAAAAATAAACCCTACCTCCTTACCATCTTTCCACCGCCAACATCAAAAGAATTCATTTTCTCCTCTCCACTTGTCGCCAGCAGCCTCCCGAGACCTTCCCCCCATCGACCTGCTACTTCCACCACGCTACCTCTTCACCACTTAACCCTAATCCGACTAGAGGTGGTCAAAAGAACCGGATCCGAATCTGATCCGTTGGATTATCCGAAACCGGATCCGGCTAGAAACGGTTTTTTTGGAACCGGTCCGGATTTTTTCAGAACCGGAGGATCCAGAACCGGTTTAGAAGTTTTAGACGGACCGGATAAAAATCTGATTTTTTGGAACCGGTTTTTTCGGACATTTTGGAACCGGTTAGAACCGGTTCTAGCCGTTAGAGGGTAAAAAAAAACGGCTATATAGCCGTTTATGGCCGTTTTTTTGTATTTTTTTGGGTTGTTTGAGGCTAGAAACTATGTATAAATAGCTATTGGGGGTATGAGTTAGTTCACCACAAAATCCTAGCTCTCAAGACTAAAAAACGCTCTCAAAACGTAAAAAAACGCTCACTTTAACGCAAAAAAAAAACGCTCCCATGGCTTCTGCTTCTGCTTCCGCAAGCACTCAAAATTCGGTTAGTGGTTCTACAAGCTAAGCCACGGTGGTGAGAGTACTTCCTTGCTCCCGAAATCAAGAGATATCCGACCAACTGCTAACATTGCAGTTCCGTTTCAGAGCGCAAGGCACGACGACGCACTGGAAGCTCACGGCAGAAGATGGTGATGTGGTTTGAGCGATAGAGGTGGGTATTCCGTTTACCCGGTTACGACGGAGACATGATGATGTTGTTGTTAAGAGGTTAAGGGTGGTGGTGGTATAGACTCGAGGGAGGTGGTGGATGGCTCCCGGTTAGAGCAGAAGGTGACAACGGCCATTGACGGTGTTAGTGCGGGAGGACGACGAGGCTGTTGGGTCTACGGGGATGGAGATACAGGTTGATGGTGACCTGGTGCGATGGTGGTGGTGGTGGTGGTTCAGTCAAGCTTCGCGGTGTTGGGTGGGGAAAAGCGGTTTACGATGGTGGCTGTAAGAGGAAAATGATGGTGATAACAGCCTCAAGGTGGTTCGTTTCAGGCGACGGCGGGTTACAGTGGTGCTCATGACCACTTTATACTCGGAGCTCCTTGAGTTTCCGATGAACCTTCACTACAACGGCAGTGAATGTGGTAGTGTAATCACGATGGTAATGACATGAGCTGTTACGGCATGGTGATGGTCGCTGGTAGTTGATGGAGGGCCGATGTTGGTTAGCGGTGAATGTAGGGTGGCGAAGACTATTAACGGTGGAAGGGAACGGTGATGGTAGTGATTGCGCAGGTCTCACGGCGAGAGTAGGGTGGCTATATGGAGGTTTCAAGCTGTGACAGGTAGTGTGGTGTGTTTGTTAACATGTTACGGTGGAGATAGCGGGGGTTGAGTAAGCTTCATGGTCGGAACCCTGGCTGTTGGCCGCATACATGAAGGATGGAGATGATATTGACTGTGTTTCATGGCATTTTCTCTATGGTGGCTATGTTCAAACGATAACGGTCCTTGTGGTGGTTGTTAACAGCTCCACGACATAATGATTATAAGGTGTTGATGTTTAAAACAACCGGTGGTGGTTTATGTGATGATGGTGGTGGTACGAACCTGATGGCGAGTGATAGTGACTCTCACGGTGGTTGCGGAAGCTGTTAAGGGTGATGGGGACAGCGGTGGTTAGCGGTGGAGGTATGGCGACAGTCTAGAATGTTTGTGGCATGATAGTGTTGGTGGTATGGGACTCATGACAGGAGTGGTTCATGGTGGTCCTGGTGGTTAAGGTGGACTCATGGCGGTCATGGTGGTTCACGGTGACTCGATGATGACAAGGTAGATGACGTATTCACAACATGAAAATAAGGAGAGTATGACGGGGGTTGACGACAAAGAATTCCCTTTGTTGAGACCGACGCGTCAAGAAATCACCCGGTTCGGAGTCCGTATAGTCGAGTTACGGGTTCGTATTTTAGACGCCGCGTCGTGGAGGTACATTCTTTATAACCCGTAGAATAATTAGTACTAATTTGGGTTATGAATACCGTGTTCGAGGAGGACGTGTAGATTTTTATTTTGACAAAACCATAATCGACGAAAGATTAATTATTTTTATATAAGTGTCACTTGTTAAAAATAATGGAATTAATGCAATCGATGCTAGTAGCTAAAGCTCGTTTATTTATGAATTATTGGCGATGATTGATAATGGAAATAGACAATTTGAATTGTTTGGATTAGACCAAAAACAAACGAAACTCTGTCCGATTTTCGTTAGAATTAAAGAAGCGTATTCCACCTAGACGTCCTCATTACGGTTTGGGTTATTTGTGGAAAAGAACCAGTTCAGGTGAATTTAGCATGTTCGCTCGAAGTATGGATGGCGAACTTAGCATGTTCGCCTATTTTGAAATGTTTTATAATAAAATGTACGAATGCTTTAACTGAAATGATGTAAAGGCGGTAAAGGTTATTTTATAAAAGTCACGAAATAAATGAATCTACCATGAGTTATTTCGGGAACTAAGGTATGCATGTATGTTATGGACCTTACCTTTTAGGGGCCTTTTGGCTGACCAACTGTTGTACAACTGGGTGGATAAAGGGGTGACGACTATCACCATGGGATTACCGGGAGCCCTATTGAAGGTACTATTCCCTGCGAGGGAACAATGCTTAAGGTGAAGGTACGTGATATCCTTTGGGACGTCGTGCTTAAGGTGAAGGTGTCTGTATCCTTGTGGTATCGTTCCTAAGGTGCTGGTGTTGAATGACTTTGGGGTATCAGGCCCTAGGTTTCTCCGCCTGCAGGTAATGTACGGTGTTGAAGGGTCTAGTGGTGGCGTGCCTCGGGGTTTCTCCGCCAGTATGCGATGTATGGAATTGACGGTTACGAGAAGGCGCAGATTCAGTTCATGTTGACTTATGTTATGATGCTATGTTACGATGTTTTGATTATGTTAAGTTATTGCATGTTACGTACGATTTTGTTAAATAAATGTATGTTATGTTTTTGGAAAAATGATTATGCTAAGGTTTTTTGTAAAGCTGACTTTTAGTATGCACATTCAGGTTAAGGACAGTTATGGACGATGGACGGTGATGCTTGGCAAGCGACGAAGAGTTACCCGGTCGATCCATGAAGTCTGGCATCCCGTTATGTTATGTTTTAGACAATGTTTACGCTTTCGCGTGTTGAACGATGTTATGTTATGTTTGAAATGAAATTTTTCGCTGTGTTATTTGATATTCAAGTTTAAGAACTGTTTGTGAAAGAGTAAATCTAACAACTGAGGCCTCCCGGGTTTGGGGCCTTACATCGGGCATTCCCGGGAGTAGTGCCCCGTCTTGCCATACTTAAAACATAGATTCAATCCCAAACTGCATTCACCTACATGCTCCTTCCGCACGTCTTACACACCATCAACTCTCCTACCCGAGCTCTCTTATCACGAGCCCCAGACATATTCCCACCTGCTTGTTTGTTCTTGTAGCTCGGCTTCCTTTTGGGCTCTTAAATGGCGACCACGTTTAAGGCCAGGTCATCAAATATGACGCCACTCAGTTCTACTACCGAATCGTTGGTGGTAGGAGCGTTTTCCTTAACATAGATGCGGACCTTGTCTGGCAATCCCTGAATGTAGCAGGTGATTTTCCTTTCTTCCGTAGTGACAAGATTTGGCACCAGACGTGCCAGTTCATTGAATCAGGTAGTTTACTGCCGGTGCGTCATGTTCCCGGCCTTCAACCCTAGAAATTCCCTCTCTACCTTCTCAATCTCGTTCCTCGGGCAGAAGTTCTTGATTACCATAGGTTTCAAGTCATTCCACATCATCGAGTCAACAACTTCATCCCCCTTAGCCTGTCGTACACCTTCCCACTAGTGAGATGCTTCCTCCTTCAAGGAGTTAGCAGCAAACTTCACAACTTGACTCGCTTGGCATTCGCTCAGACGAATGGCAGCCTCCATACAAATCACCCAATCAAACGTAGCCACCGCGTCTTTCTTTCCAGTGAGAACCGACAGATCACATGCCTTGAAGGACTTATAGTCGCAACTGCGAGCAGGCGGTGCGTTAACTGCCTCAATGATCGGGGCGTCAGTTGCCATTTTGGACCCGCCCTTCTCATTAGCCTTCTTCATTGCCTCTAACAACAGATCTGGCAGGGTATCCTTCATCAACTCAGTAAACTCGCGTGTCAGGGCCGCCTTCACTTCCGGTTCGAAAGTGAAGTGTTGTTCTTCCACGGGAATCCGTTCAGTTCCATGCATGCTGATTTCCAGCTCCGTGTGGAAACTTCCTTCTTCACTGTACTCCTAACGAGCAGTAGTCCTATTACGACCACCGGTACGACCCCCACCACGCCTTCCGTTCTTTCGTCCCGCCATTTCGTTCTATAAGACAAGGAATCTAATGTTATCACGCTAGTTAACAAATAGAATTCAACAAGTACTGTAAGATGTTAATATACACTGGCCATCTACAATTAACCATTACATTACCCCTGATTTCTATTTGACCACCTTTATGATTTCATCAGAACACATGTCCTAATCTGTTACTTTCTAAGGCATACTACATGAACATACTCTACTTTTTCATACTTTATGCGGTGGCTCGAGTTACCCGAATTAGCATCCGCTTTCGGTCCCATTCACAGTTTAAGTTGTCCGAATCTCCCAAACTATTGCTCTGATACCAACTTGTAAGGCCCCAAACCCGGGAGGCCTCACTTGTTGGATTTACTCATTCACAAACAGTTCTTAAACTTGAATTTCAAATAACGCAGCGAAAAATTTCATTTAAAACGTAACATAACATTGTTCAACATGCGGAAGCGTAAACATTGCTTAAACAAAACATAAACATAATCAAAACATAACAGGATATCAGTCTTCATTATCAGCCGGGTAACTCTTCTGGCTTGCCAAGCACCACCGTCCATTGCCTGCACCAGACCTTAACCTGAATGTTTATACTAAAAGTCAGCTACGCTGGTGAGTTCTAGCTTTACATAAAACCTTAGCATAAACATTTTGCAAAAAACATAACATATTTTTATTTAACAAAAGCGTACGTAACATGCAGTAACCTAACATCATCAAAACATCATAACATAGCAATGTAACATAAGTCAAGATGAACCAAATCTGGGCTTTCTCGTAACCGTCAATTACATACATCGTATTCTGACAGAAGAACCAAAGCCTCGTTACCTCTAGGCCATCCGTCAACTAGGTCTCCTAAGGCTAGTTACCTTAAGGCAGACCAAACATCGTCTTAGGCACTGTTCCCTCACGGGTAATAGTGCCTCCCGTAAGGGATCCCGGTAATCCCATGGGTGACCGTCGTCACCCTACCCTCAACCAGATGTACAACCGTTAGCTAGCCACAAAGGCTCCCGTATGGGTATAGCAAATCTTTGTGTCTAGGATGTCCAGTCTCATGTGGATTCCTAACCCAGACACGATATCATTCGTCGCATTCGTTCCCGAAAGAACCGTTGGCAGATTCGACTTTCATTAACATTCATTCGTAAACCTTTAAGTTAAAGCATTGTACGTTTTATCAAATAACATTTCATTCATAAATCTTTCATAAACTTTATTTGGCAAAACATTTCATTAACTCGTTTCATCTTCCCCTTTCGGAAGCATCGTTTCGTAAACAATTCATTATCATATTTCAACTTCCCCTTTCGGAAGCATCGTTTCATAATCATTTCATTAACACCTTTTAACTTCCCCTTTCGGAAGCATCGTTCACAAACCTCGTTTTTGTAAACATCATTTCATAAACCTCGTTTTATAAATATCATTTCATAAACCCCATTTTATATGTATGCACACCAGCCCAAAACATTATTAAAACATTTAAAAGAGGGCTCTAGAACTCACCTGATAAGCTAGTCTCGGTTGTCCTAAAAATAGGCCCAACAACGTCACGTACGATCTGAATTAGGTAGTTAAATACACATCAGACACAACCCCGACTCTAACAGTTTTCTCGTTCTGTTTCAAGCGAACATACTGAGTTCACTAACCAACTATATATACCCATAGACCTGATGCCTATGCACTTAGCAAGTGTGCAGGGCCTCGCTCTTGCGTACTTAATAAGTACGTAGACTTCGTTCTTGCGTACTGATAAGTATGCATGCTTTGCTTCTTACGTACTTGATAAGTACGCAAGACCTGGCTGTGGGCAGCCTTCTTCCCCTCAAAAACCCTAACTTTTTGCATGCAGATCCGACATCTTCAAGATCCAAACTTTTTATGTTCAAAACGTTTGCTTTTCATTCTAGATGCTAGATCAATGTTTATATTCAAGTTTCATAAGTAAAAATGCCATCTTTTTATCTAAAACCTGAAAACCCCAAAATGAACAAAAACTCAGATCTAGATCAGATTGTTACCTGTATCGAGCTTCTGCTTCGGAGGTTTTGCTCACGAGCTATGGAGTTTTTGAGGATAAAAATTCTGGGATAAAAATAAAATTACAGCAAAATTAGAAATGAAAGATAAAGAAAAAGATATTTGAGTAAAACCAATGAGATATAATCCTGAAAATCAAAAGGAATTTAGCATTCAGATTAAAGAAATCTTGATTTTGAAGTTGATTAGACCTAGCCACGGCTCACATAGCTCTCATGCCTTCTAGTAAGAAAGCGTGCTGAAATAACAAAAGGCAAGGCTAGATTAGTAATAAATTATAAAAAATTAAATGATAATACGGTATTTGATGGATATTTCTTACCTCATAAAGAAAGCTTAATAATCTGGACAAGAAATACAAAGATATTTTCTAAATTTGATTGTAAAAGCGGATTTTGGCAAATAAAAATGCATCCGGATAGTATAGCTTATACTGCATTTTTACTTCTCAAGGACAATATGAATGGCTGGTAATGCCTTTCAGATTATAAAATGCACCACAAATATTCCAAAGAAAAATGGATATAATATTTAGGGATTATGATTTTATTTTTGCTTACATATATGATATTCTAGTTCTATCAAATGATGTTAAATCTCATCTAAAGCATCTTGATATTTTTGCAAATATATGTATAAAACATGGACTAGCATTATCTGAAAGAAAAACTAATATGTTGAAAGAACAAATAGAATTCTTAGGAATTAAAACAGATGGTAAGGGAATAGAGCTTTAAAGCCATATTCTTGAAAAAATAACAGCATTTCCTAACAAGTTAATAGATAAAAAACAGGTACAAAGTTTTCTTGATATATTAAATTATGCATCAAATTTTATTAAAAATCTTGCAGAACTAAGAAAACCCTTTCAAAATCTACTTAAAAAGGATAAAATATTTAGTTTTGATAAAAACTAGAAGACCAAGTAAGAAAAATAAAAGAGTATTGTAAAAATCTACCAAGGTTACAGTTACCTAAAGAAAATGATAATCTAATTTTAGAAACTGATGCTTTAGAATATTATTGGAGTGGAATACTTAAAAACATAGAATATAATTTTGAAAAAGAAAAGGTTGGGGAAATTATTTGTTGATATTGTTTAGGCACTGTTATTGACACTGAAACAAGATATCATATTAATGAAAAAGAGTTATTAGCAGTAATAAAAAGTTTTCAAAAGCTTTATTACTTTTTATTAACAAATAAATTTTTATTAAGAACTAGTAATACTCAGGTAAAAGCTTTTATCAGAAATAATTTGCCATCTAAACCAGAATATAAAAGACTTATAAGGTAGCAAACTCTTCTATTTGAATATAATTTTGATATTGAAATTATAAAATCTTATTAAAATATATTGGCAGATTTCTTGACAAGAGATGGAATAACTATGCCATCAATTTGAAAACCGCCTAAAGATGATAGATGAACAGATAAAAGTCATTAAAGATATTGCATTAGATATGGGAGAAATGATAAACATAATTGAACTTCTTCCAGAACATGTTGGAGAAATAAAAAATTTGGTTAGAAGCCATTTCAGAATGATAAGCGAAAAGGTAACCATGTACGAATTCGAAAGCATGAAGATGAAATTCTTGATAAAACACAAGATGTTGGAAAAAAAATAGATATTCCATCTACTTTCTCAAAAGGTCAAGATATGGAATCTACACCATATCTAGAGGGAGATATAGAAAAAACTTTTTTTATTTTAAACCTCACTCGGATTAAACAACTACATTTGAAACGATAAATCCAATGCTCCCTTTCCAACAAGATACATAGTTCCCCATACAACTAGATCCTATAATAAGACAGAGGTAAAAAATGATAGAACTATATAACCTGCCTCAAATAGATTTAAGGTATATTGATTTTACAGGAATATACCCTAGAATTAATTATCTGCAAGGTTCCTCTGCAAGTGAAATAGGTTACTGGTACGATTTTGGAGCTGTCAATATGATACCTTACTTCACCTGATTTACCTGAATTAATCTATTTACCCAAATGGATTTTGAATTTAGTAAAAAATTGTTATCTAAATAATCCTACAATGACTCCAAAATATACTTTGGTCTTAAAGTTTTTATCAGCTGGACCAGACTTTTATAAGGATTATTATTGTCCAGCTTACCATTTTATACAACTTGAAAAATGTCAATCATTTTCCTGCAAAGTTGAGATAACAAGGCAACAATTTAATAGTTTCAATGAATGTGATATATAGCTATTGGTTTAAGGGTAGTCTTACAATGGATGGAGGCTACTCTCAAAAAACAATTCAGAACTTATGGGGGAGAGTTTAAAAACTCTCCACCTATGATAGCTCTCCAGAAAATCACCCGATGCTGCAATAAAATATTTGGTAAGTAAGATAAATTTGTTAGAAACGGGGTCTTTAAAATCTAGTCCTCAAGCCTAATACAGGTTTTTAAGTATAGAGAACATATATCGGAAACCTGTCTGGCTTGTTCCCGACAAAAAGATAAAATGAGCTTGGACTCATCAAAAGATAATATGAATAATATTGATTAAATCTTTAATCATGGATTAAAGTATAAAATCATGAAAAAACCAAAAAAGATTTTATAAAACAAAAATATATTTTACATATATATATATAAAAGATAAACAAGAATTATCTTGAAAAGGGAAAAGACAAAAATCATCAAGGTTGGAAATGGTGAAAGATACGTGTAATGACCAAATTCAAAAACCCAAAGTCAACCCTTAGAACTTGGATTATGAGACAAGAGCAGAGATTAACATGGAGGAAAATGGGCTAGAGATAAGGAAGAAAGAAGATATAAAAAGAGGAGAAAGGAAGAAAAGAGATCATCGGATCTTTGAGAGTTTTAGAAGGACGACTTATGTACTAAAATATATTGTATTTCTGTGCCATTTGTTTCTTTCTAGAATATCCAACCTTGTAAAAAACCACCATGAAATAAAACCTTATCTTTTTCTTATAAATACTTTGAGTGTTCATACTTATTTAGAGATATTTTTCTTTTAAAAAGAAAAAATCTCCATCCCTAAACCGTCTATTTTTACCTTACACCGGAGGTAGGAAACAATACCAGGTTGAGCTGGATACTACTGAAGGAACCAAAGAGGAGTTACCTAAGGCTTCTTAGGTTTGGTTTGAGACAACCTACTAAAAAGACTATTGGTATAACCCGGCGGTATTACGGTCAAAACGACAAAAAAGTACAGAAGCATGTTGGACCCTTGTTCTTTTTAACTCTGGAATATTTATAAATATCTAATACTCTTAGTTTTTATAATAAATTCATTCTAAAATTCCAAATCTCAACTAAAACTTTTTAATGTTATGTTTATCAGTTTTACGATAATTTTAATGATTAGTAATAAACAAATATGATAGTTTGTTGTAATCTTTTTATTATGCTTTATCTTATAAAAATAGTTTAATATGTGGGAAATAAAAATAATATCTTTAGTTAATTTTGATATAATATTAAATTTTATAAATAATCAATTACTTGAATTAATGATTTTCAATCGACAAAACTTTTTGGCCGTTATCAACGAAAATGGTATCAGAGCCACTCAGATTTCCTTCGCATGGGGTAACGGGAATTTTAAGAACACTATATTCGAAACAAATGGCAATATAGAAAATATAATTACAAAAGCGATAGAGGCATTCAGATTAGAATTTTGTGGGGATGGAAATATTATAAAAGACCCTGCAACAGGCAACTTTAATAAGATTACAATTATGTGATATATGTGAAATAGATAGATATATTTGTGTATTCCAAGATTATTATTACCATATATATGTAACATCCTAAAATGGCAAGAAATAAAGTTAACGAGTTCAAGCGGGCCGAAGTCGGGCCGGGTCAGTCGCGAACCGGGCTTGGAGAGGTCTCCCCTATAAATAGCCTAAGGCCCTCATTGTTCTCTTCTTTACAATTCTAGAGAGAGAAAAACCGTAGAGAGAGAAAGTGTCGGAATCGCACAAGATTGCACCCGCTCGTGTCTCTTGCACTCGTGAAGGAAACCTACTAATCAGAATCGTCATCCAGGTAACCATTCGAGCCAAAACTGAGAATAGGCTTGGGTTTAGTATCTGGAATGAAAACCAGTTGTTATAAGCAAAGAAAGTTGAAGTTTTGACATAATCGAACCCAAATCCGAGAATTTCGGACTGTTTGGGGAAGATGACTGCTGATGCAGGCGAACTTAGCAAGTTCGCCTGTTAAGTTCGCTTGGTGGAGGCGAACTTATCAAGTTCGCCTGATTAAGTTCGCTTGGCCAAGGGTAAGCGAACTTATTAAGTTTGCTTGGCAAGTTCGCTTGGCCAAGGGTAAGCGAACTTATTAAGTTCGCCTAGGCCAGAGGAAGCGAACTTAGGCACTAAGTTCGCCTATGTCAGCTGTGTTAGGAATGTAACTTGGTTTAGATCTGATACGTGTATAATTAATTAATCCAGATCGTGCGCGGCGCTCATCGGACCGCAGTTAGGACAAACAGGACTAACCGATCAGGTGAGTTCTATGTGCCCCCTCTATGTTATGTGCAAATGATTTATAAATGTTTTGGGGCTGAAGTGTATACACTAAATGAATAAATGTTAAAAATGCCAATGTGATCATACGTGATATATAAATATATGAAAATGAATTATGAACAAAGATTGAAACGTATGTTTACAAAGTATGAATGAAATCTTGCCTTATATTATATATACTGCATGTTATGAATATACGTGAATGTATGGACGCTTCGATGCTAACGGCTACTACGGTAGACGAACGACCACGTGACTATCTTGTAACCGGGACAAAAACGTTCCTTCATCAGCAAGGAAATATAAAGGGGCATAAATGGGCGGTCGAAGCAAATGCCAAATCATATGTAGAACGGTTGCAAACATGGTAGCACGTGGGAAACGGATACCTTCGGGTAGACGGGCGAAAAGGACAGCCTACGACGGTAGGACGGTATGACGGACGGCCGAAGGTTGGCCGGACGGTTTTTTTTTTATGGCGGACGGTTTCTAGGACCGGACGAGTCAAAGGGCTACGACGGTAGCTTCATGGCGTATGTCTTTGTGACATACGTAGTAAAAGACGGGTTGATCACCCTTATGTGTATGACCAAATGAATGTTTAGGAAAGTTAAAGGTGAATGCACATCAGTGTAGTCACTAAAGAATGATGAAAGAAAAGAAGAGGTTAAGAATTCATAATTATGTTCTTATATAAAAACTTATGAATACTTTTAAGGAAATAATGTTTCTATCTAATCATTTAAACTAGAACTCACCAGCGTTAGCTGACTTTTAGTATACATTTCAGGTAACAAAGAAAAAGGGCGTGCGAAGGCGTGAAGGTTACCCGGCTAGAGACTGACATCCCGATTTATGTTTTTGTTAAACAATGGTGTATGTGTTAAATGTTAAGACTTCCGCTGTAATGTACTCAAACGTGAATGTTTTTGGCTATTAATATAATATGTTAAATTTAAAGTTCAGTATTGAGGACTTTGTTTATGAGTAAATCCAACAAGTGAGGTGACCCGGAAATAGGGGCCTTACAAGTTGGTATCAGAGCAATAGTTTGAGAGATTCAAACATTCCTAAATGTCTGAACTCAAGCTGATTATGGGACCAACGCACGGGTGTCAGTCTGGGTAGCCAACGCCGACGCCATCACTGTAAGTAAGTATTCAAGTTCATGTTTGTAGATAGGAATAGATGCCTTAACTTAGAACCAATAGATGTCAATGTCTTGACCAATTTGAGGAGTTTGGAACCTGAAAAGCAATGTAAATTTCTAATCACAAACCGGTCACAGTAATTAAAAATTTACCTTGTTCGTACTGTTCTAAAACTATGATCTGAAGAAATGGCATTGATGTATTCCCTTTATAACTATCAGGAAACTAGGAATTATGGCTGGTGGAGGAAGGACAGGACGCCGAGGCGGTCGTACTGGCCGAGTAGGTAGACCTCCACTGAATCCAAGACATCAAGAAGAAGAGGACGTGCACATAGAAAACACTGAGAGCGTGCACCAAACTAATGTCACCCCAACTGGGCGCGACCATCAAGGGTCTCTACAGTTGGAACCCGAGGTCAGAGATGTTATTGCCCGTGAGGTCGTGCTCACTTTGAAGAATGTATTGCCTGACCTAATATCGGAGGCATTAAAGAAAATCAAGGAAGATGATGAAGGGAACAATGAGGAAAAGGTATATGACATTGATGGGGATGAAATAAAGGTGGGATCAAGTAAAGGGGGGTGCACTTATAAAGGTTTCAAGGACGGAGACCCACCCAAGTTTGATGGGAACAAGGACTCGGTGGCCACCCTCGAGTGGATCGAGAGGATGAATGCAGTCATCAACATCAGCGAGTGTCGATCAGACCAAGCTGTTAAGTACGTTGCCCATTCTTTCACTAACGAAGCACTAAGTTGGTGGAGGAATGTTCAAAGAACTAAGTCACCCAATGCTATCAACAGAATGACGTGGGTAGACTTGAAAAAGCTTATAATCCAAAAGTTCTGCCCACAGAATGAGATCGATCGTGTGGAGAATGAGTTCTTGAACTTCAAAGCTGGCAACAAGACTCATCGCCAGTATACTTCAAGATTCAATGAACTAGCTCAACCGGTACCTCACCTAGTAGAGACGGAAGAAAGACTGATTAAGTACTATGTAAAGGGCCTACCTCAAAGGGTCCGTGTACATGTGAAATCCAACCTACCCATGACCTTCGAGTCGGCAGTGAATCTGAGCGGAATCGTCTACGACGACTACGCCAATGAGGACCCGACACCTGAGACACAAAAGAGAAAGTGGAAGAACCCGTCTAGGGGCACCTGGAAAGGGAATGTGGTAGCTGAATTAAAGAAACCAAGGTTAGAAGAATATGAAACTTGCAAAAAGTGTGGAAAACGCCATTTTGGCGAGTGCCGAATCGGCACCACCATGTGTTATAAGTGCGGGAAGCCGGGGCACTTCTATCGAGAGTGTTTAAAGGATGTCAAGTGCCAAAGCTGTGGAAAATATGGACACCATACTAAGGATTGCTGGAAAACCGGGCAGTCCAGTTCGGGAAAGGGAGAGGAAGTTGCAAAGGAACAACCGAAGGCTAGGACTCGAGCCTACGCCCTGACTGAGGAGGAAGCAAGGGGAAACCCTGATGTCGTATCAGGTACATTTCCAGTAAATGATGAACCTGCTGCTATCTTATTCGACTCGGGTGCTAGTAAAAGCTTTATATCCAATGCATTTAGTCGTAAACTAGATTGCACTATCAACACCATAGTAAAGGCCTTTAGCGTACAAACTGCCGTTGGTAAAAATTCAGCAGTATTCCAAGTAACCGATGAATGTATCATAGAAATAGAGGGCCATAAGTTCCCCTCTAGATTATTCCTTCTCACCTTAGGAGGATTCGATGTAGTACTGGGTATGGATTGGTTAGCTGCCAACGAAGCCCAGATCATATGTAAACGCAAGAGGATACACCTCAAGGCTCCAAGCGGCACTCCAATTACGGTTTATGGGGATTGGAATTGCACGATGCCTAACATCATCTCGATGATCAAGGCCAAAAGTTATATGAGGCGCGGTTGCGAAGCATATCTGGCGTACGTTATTGACGAAAGAATGGAAACAAAGGAACTCAAGGATGTACCCGTGGTGTGCAACTTTCCGGAAGTATTCCCTGAGGATCTACCTGGATTGCCACCCGATCGGGAAATAGAATTTCAGATTGACTTACTGCTAGGAGCTGAGCCCGTTGCCAAAGCCCCCTACCGATTGGCCCCGTCAGAAATGAAAGAATTGATGTCTCAACTACAGGAATTAACAGAAAAAGGATTTATTAGACCGAGCATTTCGCCATGGGGCGCTCCGGTACTGTTTGTAAAGAAGAAGGACGGCAGCATGCGCATGTGCATTGACTACCGAGAACTGAACAAGAAGACAGTAAAGAACAAATATCCACTGCCTAGAATAGACGACCTCTTTGATCAACTACAAGGTGCGAGTTGGTTCTTAAAGATCGATCTTAGGTCGGGTTATCATCAGTTAAAGGTGAGAGAAGAAAATGTACCAAAGACCGCGTTTCGTACGCGTTACGGGCATTACGAGTTTCTGGTAATGTCATTCGGGTTAACCAACGCACCAGCAGCGTTTATGGACTTGATGAATAGAATATGCCGACCGATGTTGGATCGCTCAGTGATAGTTTTCATTGACGACATACTAGTTTATTCGAAGAACGAGGGTGATCACCACTGTCACCTAAGAGAAGTATTGGAAGTGTTAAAGCAGGAAAAGTTGTACGCAAAATTCTCCAAATGCGCTTTCTGGCTTAGGGAAGTCCACTTCCTAGGTCATGTGATAAACACGAAAGGCATCATGGTAGATCCTACGAAGATTGAGACAGTAAAGGAGTGGAATATCCCGAAGACACCAACAGATATACGAAGTTTTCTGGGATTGGCAGGCTACTATCGCAGGTTCATTCAAGATTTCTCAAGAATTGCCTCGCCACTAACTAAACTGACACGGAAGGAAGAAAAATATGAATGGGGTCCAACCCAAAACAACGCGTTTGAGGAACTTAAGACACGATTAACTCAAGCTCCAGTCTTGACACTACCTGAGGGAAATGAAGACTTGGTAGTCTACTCTGACGCGTCGAGCCAAGGTCTAGGATGCGTACTTATGCAACAAGGAAAGGTAATTGCTTACGCCTCACGACAACTAAGGAATCACGAGGTTAACTACCCAACCCACGATCTAGAGTTAGCAGCAGTAGTCTTCGCCCTGAAAATATGGAGACACTACCTATATGGAGTGAAGTGCACCATTTACTCCGATCATAAAAGCTTGAAGTACTTTTTCGAGCAAAAGGAATTAAACATGAGGTAAAGGAGGTGGCTAGAACTACTAAAGGACTACGATTGTGAGATACTGTACCATCCAGGCAAGGCAAACGTAGTAGCTGACGCCTTAAGCAGAAAGGAGCAACCTGATCCTATCCGGATCAAGGCGTGTCAGCTGATATTAACGCCAGATTTGATGAGTGAAATATCAAAGGCACAAGATGAAGCACTGCTAGAAAGAAATATAAAACGGGAAAGAATAGTAGGGCAACAAGGGAATTTGGATGCAAATGCATACGGTGTACGAACTAGGTTTGGCCGGATGTGGATACCTAAGATTGGCGAGCTTAGAGCCAAAGTATTCGATGAGGCCCATAAGTCTCGCTATTCTATGCACCCCGGGACAAACAAAATGTATCAAGACTTGAAGAAAGAGTACTGGTGGCCTGGCATGAAGAATGATGTAACCGAGTACGTGAACAAATGCCTAACGTGTTCACTAGTTAAGGCCGAGCACCAGAAACCATGCGGTAAAATGCAACCTCTACCAATACCGGAATGGAAATGGGAGGAGATCACGATGGACTTCATTACCAAGCTACCGTGAACAGCTAAAGGCAATGATACCATTTGGGTGATCGTTGACCGCTTAACGAAGAGTGCTCACTTCTTGCCAATACGTGAGACAGCTTCATCCGAAAAACTAGCAGAAGTTTTTATCAAAGAAATTGTGAGCAGGCATGGTATACCGGTGTCGATTGTGTCCGACCGAGATACTAGATTCACGTCAAGATTTTGGAAGAAATTTAACGAAGCAATGGGCACTAGATTGAACATCAGCACAGCTTACCACCCTCAAACCGATGGTCAATCTGAAAGGACAATCCAGACCCTAGAAGACATGCTCCGGGCTTGCATCATCGACTTCGGTGGGAGCTGGGACAGCCATCTACCATTGGCAGAATTTTCATACAACAACAGTTATCACTCAACGATTGGCATGCCGCCATTTAAGATGTTGTATGGAAGGAGATGTAGAACCCCAATCTGTTGGGGGGAAATTGGGCAGAAGGATTTTGCAAGTCTCGAAGTGGTCAAAGCTACTTCCGAGAAATTTGATCAGATCAAGGCTCGAATGAAAGCCGCAAAGGACAGACAAAAATCATACGCGGACAAGAGAAGAAGGGACTTAGAGTTTCATGTGGGGGACATGGTACCGTTAAAGGTATCACCATGGAAAGGAATCATTCGATACAGAAAACGTGGCAAACTAAGTCCAAGGTTTGTCGGACCTTTCAAGATTTTAGTGAGAGTGGGTCAAGTTGCTTACAGACTCGAACTACCCGTTGAGCTTAGTGGAATACACCCTACGTTCCACGTGTCGCACTTACGCAAGGCCTAGCTGACGACACAGCGCACATACCTTACGATGAAATTGAGGTGGATAACAAACTGAATTATGTCGAGGAACCAATAGCCATCCTTGACCGATCTGAGAAGCGACTACGCAACAAGTCAATCCCATTGGTCAAAGTTCAATGGAAGCACAGAAAGGGATCAGAAGCTACCTGGGAGAAAGAAGACGAGATGCGGGAACTATACCCTCGGTTGTTTAACGCATAACTGGTTTCGAGGACAAAACCTTTTTAAGGGGGGTAGACTTGTAACATCCTAAAATGGCGAGAAATAAAGTTAACGAGTTCAAGCGGGCCGAAGTCGGGCCGGGTCAGTCGCGAACCGGGCTTGGGGAGGTCTCCCCTATAAATAGCCTAAGGCCCTCATTGTTCTCTTCTTTACAATTCTAGAGAGAGAAAAACCGTAGAGAGAGAAAGTGTCGGAATCGCACAAGATTGCACCCGCTCGTGTCTCTTGCACTCGTGAAGGAAACCTACTAATCAGAATCGTCATCCAGGTAACCATTCGAGCCAAAACTGAGATTTTTTTGCTTAAGTTGGGTTTCCGGGTTTTCGGGTAAAAATAGGACGTTTTTACGGATGAAACTTGAGAATAGGCTTGGGTTTAGTATCTGGAATGAAAACCAGTTGTTATAAGCAAAGAAAGTTGAAGTTTTGACATAATCGAACCCAAATCCGAGAATTTCGGACTGTTTGGGGAAGATGACTGCTGATGAAGGCGAACTTAGCAAGTTCGCCTGTTAAGTTCGCTCGGTGGAGGCGAACTTATCAAGTTCGCCTGATTAAGTTCGCTTGGCAAGTTCGCTTGGCCAAGGGTAAGCGAACTTATTAAGTTCGCTTGGCAAGTTCGCTTGACCAAGGGTAAGCGAACTTATTAAGTTCGCCTAGGCCAGAGGAAGCGAACTTAGGCACTAAGATCGCCTATGTCAACTACAAGGTGCGAGTTGGTTCTCAAAGATCGATCTTAGGTCGGGTTATCATCAGTTAAAGGTGAGAGAAGAAGATGTACCAAAGACCGCGTTTCGTACCAAGTAATAGATACCGATTATTATTTATCACTATTTTTTCATAAAATACCAGACCCTTGGGGACAAAAACTAATATATGCATATAATCTAGGAACAACAGATACATTAGGAAAAGGAATAACTCATACAAGAGATAAAATAAGTGAATGGTGTGGAGATGCCATACTTGCTAAAGTAAGCAAAGGGTTGAAAAACAAAATATCATTATGTTGTAGCAATCCAAAAATGCCTATTTTGCTAGGATGCGATAGTTCTTACTAATATGGAAAAATAAAAAGAAAATATAAGAAAAGAAGTCATTATTAGAAAAGATACTTTAAAAGACGTAAGACACATTATTATAAAAGAAAAGGATATCAAAAGTTTTCTAAACCTACTTATAAAAGAAAACCAAGCCCAAAAGAATGTAAATGCTAATTCTATAAAGAAAAAGGCCACTATGCTAATAGATGTCCAAAGAGGTTTAATAAAAGTATTAAAATATTTGAAATTGACGAAGAAATTAATAAAATGATAGATGAAGGAGATTTTATACCAATCTATGATCTTCAAAATCTAGATTCAAATAAAAGTATATTTATTTTAACTGAAACAGAATATACATCTTCTGAAGATGAATAATTTTGATATAGCCACAACTAGTAATACTGATAATTCTATAATAGATTGTCAAAACGAACAATTAGGAGAATATAAACAAGAAATTTTGATAGACAAAAGAAAGCTAAAACAAATACAACATGAACAATTTTCTCTATCAAATTATTCAGTATTTAATATAAATACTTTACAAAGGTTAGGAATAAAACCTAGAAATCATCATCTATATTATGGATTAAATATCCAAGAAAGAGCTCTAGATACTGATATAACATCTAATAAAGTTATAATACCGTGATTATCTAAAAAGGATATTCAGGAAAGATTATCAAAAATAAAACCTGAAATTAGAAATACTCTAGGATGGATACATGTTGGCCCCATTCAAATAATTATAAAATCTACTTTTAAAGAAGGTATAGATACTCCTCTAGAATTAGCAATCATGGATAATATGATCCAAAATAAAGAAAAGGCATGTCTTAGAATATTAATAGGAAATTTACATGGAAAATTAAAATTTAAAATTCATCCAAGAATTTCCTATCATATTCAAGAAGAGACTTTGATAAAACATTAAGTTTATTACAAGACTTTAAAAGAAAAGATTTCTATAAACAACAAAATAGACCATATTCTATTACATATGCTATATCCTATACAATATCTAACACACATCATTCCGATTACTTTAGCATAAAAGATACTATTGATTTACCTTTCGTATTCAATGATGTGTGTCAAATACAAATACCAATTTTACCAAAAATAGAAGAAATAGATTCTAGACCCCTAAATCTTGATTTACAAGATAAACCATTACTTTTATACAATCATAGTCTTTCTAGATTGTCTTTCTCTAACAAAGATGTAACTAGTCATTCTTTAAAAAGAATGTCTATGTCAAGCAGATTTTATAATTATAAATTATAAAAAACAAGGAGAATATTTTAATGGAAATAAATTCTCCTGTACAACCATACTAATAGATACATGTGCAAATGGAAATTATATAAACCATAAATTCTGTAAAAAACTACAAAAGTATAAACTGGATGAGCCTCACCAATATACAAACTTTAACAGTGACCTTGAAACGCCCTTTACCGCGTACATCTCATAGTTGGCACAAAACATAACAAACATAGTTCTTAAACCGGAAATCAGAATCTTTTATAGCGGAAGTATTTAAATTAAAACCTTCATCAAACGATAATGTAAATAATTGTTTATAACATAAACTATCAGGATCGGAAATGTCAGTCTTCAGTGCAACGGCCCGATGTCCGTGGTATCCAGCCCTCACGGCTCTTTACTTTTCTTTGGCTTTACCTTTTCTACCTGTCTTGCATACTAAAAGTCAGCTAACGCTTGTGAGTTCTATCTTTACTTTAATTGTAAAACCTACTTTTAGGTAACTTAGTTTTATAAAATAATAAAATAAGCTTTACTTTCTTTTTCTTTGAAAACACTAAAACTTTACTTTAAAACTTGACAACGTTACAATTATAAAATCGTACCGTTACATTTTTCATTTAAAAACTTTACTTTTGAGGTAACCGGTTAAGGTGTCCTCCTTTACTCTTTGCAACTTTACGTTTCACTTGTACAAGACAAATGACTATGACATACTTTAACTATCACATATGGATCGTTGCCAGAGGGCAAGATCCCCTTGCTCGCTTGCACCTCAGGGTAAGACTTTTACTTTGCTTTGCCCACAAGTCAGGGTGGGACTTTCTCGCTTACATCGAAGTGAAGACTCATTGGCCTGCTCACACCTCAGGGTGAGACTTCTACTTTTCTTGTCTGCAGGACTTTTTACTTTGCAACTACAATGCAACTACTATGCAATTATACTACGTCACATAATATAATGTCATTGAAACAAAACACATAGACAAACAACACATATTAACACATAAGCATATAATATGGTATATGTTACTGTCACTATCAAGCTACACCGGAGTGTAGCTTCTTTGCTATTCTTTACTTTAACTCTTTACTTTCTTTAAAACACGTTTCAAAGATAGTACTTTACTCTTTAACACTTTCTCTTTTATTTTTATAAAAAACATATAATTCTTATAAAAATATACTTTATCTTTCAAAACTATCTCTTTAACAGTATACATGCCAGCCCAAAACCGTTTAGGAAAAAGGGCAATAAGAACTCACCCTCACTTTTATTGTGTCTATCTCACTTAGCACTAAAACTTCAAGCTAGGTGGGGTGCTATTATATATTTTCCCGTAAACCGTCGTTTATTCTTTCAGTTACTGGCTAAGCCCAGACCAACATCAGGATAAAAGAGCAAATTCCTAAAATCCAAAGCATGTGCTATACAGAAAAAGGAGCAAATAGCATATCTTAACATTTTTTGTTCGGGATGTTACAAGTCTACTCCTCTTACGAAAGGTTTTATCCTCGAAACCTGTTATAAGTCAAATAGGTGAGGGTACAACTCCTTCATTTCTGCTTCATTTTCCCAAGTAGCTTCCGACCTTTTACGATGCTTCCATTGTACCTTAACCAATTGAATCACTTTATTTCGCAACCTCTTCTCCTTTCTGTCTAGTATGGCAACTGGTTCCTCGATGTAATTGAGGCTATTATCCACCTCAATGTCGTCAAGTGGTATATGCGCTGATTCATCAGCTAGACACTTTCGTAAGTGTGACACGTGGAAGGTAGAGTGGATTCCACTCAACAAATCAGGCAACTCTAATCGGTAAGCAACTTCACCAACCCGTGCTAATATCTTGAAAGGTCTGGCGAATCTTGGACTTAACTTTCCTTTCTTCCTGAATCGTATAATCCCTTTCCAGGGAGATACCTTCCACATTATCTGATCCCCTACATTGAATTCGATAGGTCTCCTCCTCTTATCCGCGTAGGACTTTTGACGGTCCTGTGCTGCTTTCATTCTGGCCTTAATGTGGTCAAACTTTTCAAAGGTTGCAGTGACTACCTCTAAACTTCCTAGCTCTTTCTGTCCTATCTCACCCCAATAGACCGGGGTCCAACATTTTCTACCATACAACATCTCGTAAGGTGGCATACTAATAGTGGTGTGATAGTTGTTATTGTAGGAGAATTCTGTGACACCCGACAAATTCCGGATAACTCCGTTAACTCAAATCCCGTTATCTCACAACCCAGTTAACTCAGTTACAAACCACAAGGACCAATTCTGCCATAATCTCAAACTCTTACACCTAAACTTCAGGGACTAATTCTGTAATTAACCAAAACCCAATTTGTTGACTTTGGAAAGTCAAAATCGAGTCTCTTGAATCCAAATCAAACCCGAAACCTTCAAACATGTTCGAATTCATAATGGTAACACACAACAATGATGACATCGATCATCACTGAAGCATTCCCATCCGTTTCTGATTGTTATTGATTGTGAATTAAGGTCCTCAAGTCGTAACCGTCAACCCCTCAACGTATACCTTCAAATTCGACTAATCCTGAATATCATTTCATAATCAATCACTCTGCGTACCTCAATCAAACCCCTCTGAAGCTTTTTCACATCCCAATTCGACCGGAGAAGGAGCCAGAGACGTCAGGGACTAAACCGCTCGAAGTCGGAAACCCATTTAGTCGATCTCCATCAATTCTATATCAATTAAGGTAACCAAACGCATCCTCAGTTTTGTTTTCATCTCTATAATGAAAGCCCTAACCTAATTGAGGCTTACAACATCGATTTGAACAAGAACTAGTTCTAGGGTTCATCGCATAAACGGGTTTAATAG
Organism: Smallanthus sonchifolius; assembly: GCA_023525975.1. Lineage (NCBI taxonomy): Eukaryota > Viridiplantae > Streptophyta > Magnoliopsida > Asterales > Asteraceae > Smallanthus > Smallanthus sonchifolius. Next base: position 93,122,126 of record CM042021.1, on the reverse strand, counting down.
AACCCTAACCTAGAATCAATCTCAATCTAATTAAAATACATGGTCAGGTTCGCAATCCTTTACTTGTCAAAAGCCCTATGATTTCAACTGATAATCTTATCGGATTTAATCAAATTGATTCCATGTTCAAACCTAGGGTTTTCGGTGTTTCAAAACAGAAATTAACATTCTTAAACTCTATGATTTTTGCAAAAAACTCACCCACAGATTCACAATTCATTGATGAACAAAACCCCTAAACTTTTGTGTTCAATCGCGATCGAAATCTAAGGATTCAAGGGGGGTTCTTGGTTCGGGTTCGCATATGGGGGAAGAACACAGGAATTGTAAGGGTTAAAACCAAACATAATGGGTATTTGTTACGATACCCTAGCAGGAAGGACTGGTTAGAGCTTTGGTGTGTTGTGGAAGAGACCCGGGTTCGAGTCCCACAACCTACATTTACTTTTTTAGCAGCTTTTTATGTTATATTTTTAAGTAAAATCAATCCCTATGTTATTATAATGATATATAAACACGGTTTGACACCGGAAGACACCGGAAAACATCCGTGTTCTTGGGTTTAATTTTATAATTAATCCTAAGTGTTATTTTATTCAAAAAATAATATATTTATTATTTTTACCACTTAAACAAATATTTTCACTCGCGAGAACACACAAACTTATATTTAATATTATTATCTCGTGTTTAGTAATATTTCACACGCCACATCCGTACTAAGTACCAAACTAGGGATTTACTAATCCCGATGTCAAGATTTCCACTCGTTATTCTTAAGTGTGTTTTAGAACATTCGATCTTTCCGGATCGTCATCACATACTCCTACGTGTTCCTAACAATCATAAATCACATTCTAGGGCATTCGCAGGACTGTCCACTTGCATTATATTTGTGGTATTATTTGCTACACTCTACACATCTCAGGTGAGTTTCAAGGCCCCTTTACTGTTTTAAACTAGGGGGAGAAAACATGACACAAACATTAGATACTTGTAATTCTTGTATATCACTTGTTAAGCTAAGCGTAACATTCTATCATGAAAGTCCTTACACATCGAACCGTTTAATATGGATTTAGTGAGTTAATCTTTAGTAGTACTACTGGGTTTGACAAACCCCACCCGCGTTAGTCGCGCTAACTCTATTGGCGGTCAAACGGGTGTAATATTGACCTAACACATCACCATTGTTGATAGACATGGTGGAAGGCATCAAACACAAAACAGTCAGCTTCGGTTGCGAGCACTTTAGTAACTTGAACATAGGTTAGCTACCTATTGATATATATATTGAATGTACATGATCTGGCAAACATTTTTATTTACTGAAACCTGTGGACTCATCAACCTAGCGTTGACACACTTTCTTAACATGTTTTCTCAGGTCGCTAAGGCATAAGTACACGGTTAAGACATGCATGGGGGTCTATTACAATTGCAAACATTTAAACTATTTATCTGCTTTTCAATAACTGATGCGTAGTGTTTTAATATATAAAAATATAATAGATATATTTTTATAATGGTCTTATGAGATCAGGTTTTAAATTTATAAAATGATAATTACTTTAACTTAAAAACACACACAATAGGCAAGTGTACCTATCGCAACGTAATATAGTTTAGGTAAGAACCAAGTATCGAATCAATGGACACGGTCGAATTCCAATACTCGACTTTTGTTAACGTTTAGCCGGTTTAATTTGTGAGTGAGTTTTGTGTGCTTGTGGAACAGAAAAGTAAATGACAGAAAAGTAAATGGCGGTAAAGTAAATAGCAGAAAAGTAAAAACGTGCGTGAAGTGTGTAACAGAAATGTAACGAACAGAATAGTAAATAACAGGAAAGTAAATAGGTCAGAAATGATCAGGTTACGAACAGTATTGCTTTGGGTTTCGAATCCGCTTGGTACGTGATAATGTTAAGTTGAATAATCCAGTGATATGACTACTACAAATGTGTTACCAGGGTCACCGCTAGAGCCTCGTCCGTACGGCATTTGATTTGCAAATTTAAAAGCTTTAACAAGTGGTAGTGCCTCCCGTTAAGGACAACAATTACCCTCAACCCTTTGAATGGTCATCTCCGGGTTGGTTTAAGACATCGAACGTAAAATGCTTTGTATCAAAGTTAAATATGTGATTATATTTTGCTCACCGGGAGACGGTGTAACAATGGGACCAAGTATAAAGACGTATCGTTCACAACATGAGTTCACAAATTCTTGGTCGCATAATAAATTCGTATAAACCCTAGCAGGAAGGACTGGTTAGAGCTTTGGTGTGTTGTGGAAGAGACCCGGGTTCGAGTCCCACAACCTACATTTACTTTTTTAGCAGCTTTTTATGTTATATTTTTACAAACCAAACATAATGGGTATTTGTTACGATACCCTAGCAGGAAGGACTGGTTAGAGCTTTGGTGTGTTGTGGAAGAGACCCGGGTTCGAGTGCCACAACCTACATTTACTTTTTTAGCATCTTTTTATGTTATATTTTTAAGTAAAATCAATCCCTATGTTATTATAATGATATATAAACACGGTTTGACACCGGAAGACACCGGAAAACATCCGTGTTCTTGGGTTTAATTTTATAATTAATCCTAAGTGTTATTTTATTCAAAAAATAATATATTTATTATTTTTACCACTTAAACAAATATTTTCACTCGCGAGAACACACAAACTTATATTTAATATTATTATCTCGTGTTTAGTAATATTTCACACGCCACATCCGTACTAAGTACCAAACTAGGGATTTACTAATCCCGATGTCAAGATTTCCACTCGTTATTCTTAAGTGTGTTTTAGAACATTCGATCTTTCCGGATCGTCATCACATACTCCTACGTGTTCCTAACAATCATAAATCACATTCTAGGGCATTCGCAGGACTGTCCACTTGCATTATATTTGTGGTGTTATTTGCTACACTCTACACATCTCAGGTGAGTTTCAAGGCCCCTTTACTGTTTTAAACTAGGGGGAGAAAACATGACGCAAACATTAGATACTTGTAATTCTTGTATATCACTTGTTAAGCTAAGCGTAACATTCTATCATGAAAGTCCTTACACATCGAACCGTTAAATATGGATTTAGTGAGTTAATCTTTAGTAGTACTACTGGGTTTGACAAACCCCACCCGCGTTAGTCGCGCTAACTCTATTGGCGGTCAAACGGGTGTAATATTGACCTAACACATCACCATTGTTGATAGACATGGTGGAAGGCATCAAACACAAAACAGTCAGCTTCGGTTGCGAGCACTTTAGTAACTTGAACATAGGTTAGCTACCTATTGATATATATATTGAATGTACATGATCTGGCAAACATTTTTATTTACTGAAACCTGTGGACTCATCAACCTAGCGTTGACACACTTTCTTAACATGTTTTCTCAGGTCGCTAAGGCATAAGTACACGGTTAAGACATGCATGGGGGTCTATTACAATTGCAAACATTTAAACTATTTATCTGCTTTTCAATAACTGATGCGTAGTGTTTTAATATATAAAAATATAATAGATATATTTTTATAATGGTCTTATGAGATCAGGTTTTAAATTTATAAAATGATAATTACTTTAACTTAAAAACACACACAATAGGCAAGTGTACCTATCGCAACGTAATATAGTTTAGGTAAGAACCAAGTATCGAATCAATGGACACGGTCGAATTCCAATACTCGACTTTTGTTAACGTTTAGCCGGTTTAATTTGTGAGTGAGTTTTGTGTGCTTGTGGAACAGAAAAGTAAATGACAGAAAAGTAAATGGCGGTAAAGTAAATAGCAGAAAAGTAAAAACGTGCGTGAAGTGTGTAACAGAAATGTAACGAACAGAATAGTAAATAACAGGAAAGTAAATAGGTCAGAAATGATCAGGTTACGAACAGTATTGCTTTGGGTTTCGAATCCGCTTGGTACGTGATAATGTTAAGTTGAATAATCCAGTGATATGACTACTACAAATGTGTTACCAGGGTCACCGCTAGAGCCTCGTCCGCACGGCATTTGATTTGCAAATTTAAAAGCTTTAACAAGTGGTAGTGCCTCCCGTTAAGGACAACAATTACCCTCAACCCTTTGAATGATCATCTCCGGGTTGGTTTAAGACATCGAACGTAAAATGCTTTGTATCAAAGTTAAATAGGTGATTATATTTTGCTCACCGGGAGACGGTGTAACAATGGGACCAAGTATAAAGACGTATCGTTCACAACATGAGTTCACCAATTCTTGGTCGCATAATAAATTCGTATAAAGACGTACGATCTTAATAGTGTTAACCAAGCCTTGGCTAATCAATCTCTACTAGTATAAAGACGTACAAGCTTCAAGAGAAGTTTGATTAAAAAGGTTTTACACTATAAAAATCAATAACACTCACAAATATAATGACAAATTTAGACAATAATAAAAGCCCACCAAAATGGTGGTTTTAAGGACGAATAGTTAAAGACATAAACACCACACTTGGATTAATACGTTAAACATTAACATGCACCAAACTTCATCTTCACCCTAGCAATACAAAGAGTTTAGCCACGAATGGCCATACTAACTAGCGTAACGCCGAGTTTCGTAGGCTCCCCTATTGCGAAGCAAGGAGGAAGAGTCCCTCCGCTCACTACTCTTTACTCTAACTAAGAAATGCACTCTCAAACGACGTCTGGATGGGTGTTCTTTGATCTGAATTGGTGTGTGGAATGAAGAACTCAAGCCATCTATTTATAGGCCTCAGAATGAGCAATGCACGGCCATGCATTGGATTGTACGGCCGTGCAAACACCTCGGGAATCAAACAGGGTACACAAGACAGTGTACAGGACTTTGGGGAGCAAGACAGGACAATGCATGCCCGTGCATTTGGATGCACTGTCGTGCATCTCCTTCATGCTGCCCAGTTTTGTCTTTTAGCTGCTGGTTTGACTTGTGTTGACCTGGTTTGACTTCTTGGGTGTCAATGCTCGGGTTTGGTCCTCCATAAGCTTTATTTCTTCATGTTTTAAGCTTATTTTTGCTCTATTCATCTTTGGGATACCGAATAACTTGCATTTGTGAAATATTAACGTTTTAAGTATCAATTGCAAGGCTATTAATCAATTAGTACCATAAAATGAGGATTATTATGCATGCAAAACATGTATAATTTAAGACATATCATAATAACCCACACTTAAACTTTGCTTGTCGTCAATCAAACTGATGCATGATCATACCCATAACTAAAAACTTTACAAGGGAAATGGAACTCCAAGTAGTTGAAAATTCTGAGATAACTCTTGAGTTGCTTATTCTATTTCTGAATTTTTCTATGATGGAATCCATGACAAGCCTACTAGAACTTCAATTATGCATAAACTTTCACTCCTCAAAATGTTCACTCATTTCTAGGGCTATATATGTATGGATAGTGTAAGTTAAGTGTAACACTCAAGTTCAAATCGAATTATGCAATGATATTAAGCTTGCATGCAAATCAAGTCTCCACCAATTAACTAAGTATTATGCATGAATCAAGAGGACTTTAAAAGGGTTGTAATGTGGCTAAAAATAAAAATAAAGGGGTGAAGATGAAAATCTTTTTGGGTTTTTAGGGATTTAAAAGGTTTGAAGGGCTGTAGCTATCGTGAAACACACAGCTACGACTTCATGGCTTAAAATGGAAAATACTAACAGGTCCCTTTACAGTACTTGGATCATAAGGGTATAACTAATCTGAGGGCTCGTTTATGGTCAGATTGCCAAGACCAAGATCTCTCATTAGTGCCAACTCTTTCCTTACTGCGTAGTACACATTGCTGCCTCTCCGTATGAAACTTTTCGCTTGTAGCCTAACAGCTCCTACTTTGATCAGATGCGTATACTCTTTTTGGGAATGACTTTGATTCTTGCTACATTTTCCGTCGTGGCTCCAGTTGCCACACTTCACACATTTTTCGTATCTTTTGGCTCTTCTTTTGGCAGCACTTTTTGACAGGCCGCAGAATGGTGGCAGTTGTTCTTGCTTGCGCCACCATTTTCTTACATCACTAGTTGCTTTGAAAACTTTCTCTCAAAGTTTGGGCGGTAATTCAGGCTTTGCGAAATGAAGGAAGAAAAGCAAATATAAATCAAAAGAATGCATATTCAGCTCTTTAAGGTCTAACCGGTAAAAGACCAACTTCTTTTTTAATTTTTAATTTTTAATTTTTTTTTATTTTGCATCAAGACAATTCCTTTAGTATTTCCTTTTCCTCAATTTATTTGAAATAATATTTCCATAAATTCCTTACAGATAGTTCGGCTGTTTCTTCCTAATACATCCACCTTTCTGTATATTCCAACTCTTTTGAGTAAAATAGATTCTTTTCGAAGTTGCCTCAATGGTAATAAACTTGAAATAACGACATTGGATAATTTTTCCATTTTGAAGACAGTTAGCCAATAACCGGTGTTTACGAGAAGTTGGTTGGGTGATAATTGTAGGTAGTAGAAAAGAAAAGGCCAAGGCTCAAAGGGCTATCTAAGCGGATTATATTTTTGGGATTTTTGGATTTAAGGATAAGGGTAATAAAGTCCTAGGTGCCTTAATCACTTTCATACTTCTACTAGTTCATGATCTTGATATGTATAAATCACACAAGTTCTAATTACGCATAAAATTCAATCGAAAAACACTTAGTAATTCCAAATGAAATAGCATGCGAATAATTATATACTGCGCCAAAAATTTGATGTTGTGTAATAGGCTTGATTTTCCTCACATGAAAACGGATGGAATAGGGTTTAGCAACTTGTTATGCATAATATTCATTTGTTTCTACTTGTCATGTATTCATTTTACTTTATTAGGTGCGAACTCAAAGACGTTTTAAATATTAGGGTTTAAAATTTTAAAAAATTTTCGGGTTTTACAAAAGGTAGGTTTTTTGTTATGTTTTAATCAAATGGGTAGAAAATCACAAGTTGAAATTTTACTGCTTTGAGTTTACAAGTAGTCCTGAATCTCTTAATTCCCCACCCACACTTAAAACTGTGCATTGCCCTCAATGTACAAATGCATGTAATGAAATGCTATGCAGGAATTTAAATGCATGAAGTTTTAAGGGAAAAGAAACTGGTACTCCCCCGGTCAATTCGGTGTATAACTAAGGCCAAAACTTATTGGTGCTGTCAACACTTTGCTTCAAAGACTTCATCGAATTTCAAAGAAATTTGATGTGGTTTCTGATTCCCCAGGATGTAGAGATGGAGTGTGATTCCTCAAATAAGTAGAGAGACTATCTGGTGATGCTATTCTACCTGACACGTATGGGAAAACATTAAAGCAGACAAGGAAAATAAAATGTAGTAGTTAAGCTACCAAGGTCCTAGTATCGAGAAGGCATACCTGGGGCTGAAGTATGAGAAACTTAAATTTGAAAGATCAAACCTGAGATCCATGATTCTGCCGTATGCACCAACCTCTCAATTTATTCATGATCATCAGGTTGCCTCCCGGAAGTGCTACGTTTATTTAAGGGTCTTTAGCCCGACCCGTACGTGTTTCATCAGTCTTTCTTTGGGTGGGAGCCATCAAATTCCACCGTATCTCCTGTTCCTTCATTCAAGTCCTTCAGTTTTGGTAGCTTGTTAAAGTACTCATCGATCTAGTCAGTGTTTTCAAAATCCTTCCCAAGATTCAGTTTCTTTCCTTTGTTGAATTCCTTTGCTTTCTTCAGTTGGTAGTCCGGATTAGTATCGATGAATTGGGCAATCTCAAATGAATCATTAGACATGCATTCATTTCCCCCTATGTTGTAGGTCACTGATTGTTTTTCGATAGGAAGTGTCAAGATTCCTTCATTCATATCAATAACGGCTCGAGCAATGGCTAAAAATGGGCGACCCAAAATCAAAGGTACGGAATAGTCGGGTCCCATTTCTAAAACCATGAAATCGGCAGGGAAGACAAACTTGCCGACTTTTACTAGTAAGTTCTCAATGACTCCTATTGGTGATTTGACTGATCCAACTGTGAGTTCGATAGTTGCATTGACAGGTTGTGGATTCCCAAAATTTAATTTTTTAAACATGACATGAGGCATTACATTCACACTTGCTCCTAAGTCAGCGACTGCAAAGGTTATTGGTAATGGACCGATAGAACAAGGTAGAGAGAACTTTCCAGGATCTGAAAGTTTCTTTGGAAGGCATCTTTCAATGAGAGTGACACCATGATTAGTCCTTTTTACTGCTTCCTCCATGTTTCTTTTGTTTGTAAGGAAATCTTTCAAGAAACGTCCATACTTAGGCATTTGTTGTATGATATCCAGGAAGGGAAGATTGTCATGGATCTGGCATAATAGTTCGATGAATTTCTCATATTGTTCGTCAGCTTCTGCTTTACTAGCCTTCCTGGGTAAGGTATGTGGGAATGGAACGTTCTCTTTGGCAGAACTTTTGGAGGAGTATCTACTTGAGCAGGAAGTGGAGTTATCTTTGATTGGGGTTCTTGGGTAGTTGTCCCTATGATATGTGGACGAAGCGGTACACCGGTGAATATCTCTTTCCTTGTTGATTGAACCTCTTCGTCTGGCATTGGTGTCTCTGGATAAACCTTGCTTTTCCTTAGAGTAACAACACTTACATTTACTTTGGGATTGGTTTCAGTATTACTCGGAAGACATCCTAGTTGTCTTTCGGATAGAAGTTTTGCAATTTGCCCTAGTTGTGTTTCAATGGACTGTAGAGTTGCTTTCTGTGTCTTGAACTCAGCTTCATGAAGACCAAACCGTTCCTCATATTGTTTGTGACGGGAATCCGCTAGAAGGGCTTGACTTTCAGTTATAGTGATCAACTTAGTTACCGCGTCCTCCAAGCTTAACCAGTTGCGTGGTTTGCTAGTTCCTTGAAATTGTTGACGAGGCTGATAGTATTGAGGTGGTCTTTGTTAAAACCGTTGTTGTTGTCCGAAGCCAGATTGTCCTTGATTATCCTTCCGGCTGAAGTTTGGATGGTTTCTCCAACCAGGATTGTAGGTGTTACTATAGGGGTTGTTTTGTAGGCAATTTGTTCCGATAAAGTCAACCTGCTCGGTATTAGTGTGATACTCTTTACTTCTTTAGTAGCCTCAGCGGAGGTCTTGCCCTTACTAAGTTGATTGAGTCGAGTGGTGAGGGTGTCTACTTGAGTAGAAAGTGATGTGACAGTATCGAACGAATGAACTCCTTGCCTAACTCCCCTGTTGTTCCTTGGACTGTACCATTGATAGTTGTTCATAGCTATTTCCTCAATTAGGTTGTAAGCTTTTTGTGGTCTCTTGTTTCCAAAAATACCACCTGCAGTAGAGTCTAGTGTCTAACGAGCTTGATTATGCAACCTATTATAGAATGATGATACTTGTAACCAAAATTCTAGCCCATGGTGAGGACATTTCCTTAACATGTCCTTAAAGCGTTCCCATGCCTCATATAGTGATTTACCATCATCCTGAGTGAAAGTGGTGATATCATTTCTTAGCTTAGCAGTTTTAGCTGGCGGGAAGTATTTTGACAGGAATTTCTGAGCTAGATCATACCATGTAGTGATTGACCCGGTAGGAAGAGAGCTTAGCCATGCCTTAGCTTGTTCCTTTAAGAAAAAGGGAAACATTCGAAGGCGAATTGCGTCATTCGACACTCCGTTCAGTTTGAAAGTGTCACAAATTTCAAGTAAATTTGCAATGTGGGCATGTGGATCCTCATCAGGTAATCCATGGAAAGTGCATGATGACTGGATCATGTGGATCACATGAGATTTGATCTCAAAGTTGTTAGCGTCAACTGTTGGCCTTGTGATACTAGATCCCAAAGCCTGTAGTGACGGTCTTCCGAAATCGAAAATAGTGCGGTTTTCAACCGCCATTCTTCTAGTACGGTTTTCTCGTATTCGACGGTGAAGGGATCTTTCGGGCTCTTCTAAAGGTTGATATAAACCAGTATTGGAGCTATGGATCATACACTACCTGCAACAAATGTAACAGAAAAAATGGAAGGTGATAGGTTAATCCGTTAACTTGAATTTTTCTTGAAATCACCGTGTCCCCGGCAACGGCGCCAAAAACTTGATGCATAGTGTTTTAATATATAAAAATATAATAAATATATTTTTAGAATGGTCTTACAAGATCAGGTTTTAAATTTATAAAATGATAATTACTTTAACTTAAAAACACACACAATAGGCAAGTGTACCTATCGCAGCGTAATATAGTTTAGATAAGAACCAAGTATCGAACCAATGGACACGGTCGAATTCCAATACTCGACATTCGTTAACGTTTAGCCGGTTTAATTTGTGAGTGAGTTTTGTGTGCTGGTGGAACAGGAAAGTAAATGACAGAAAAGTAAATGGAGGTAAAGTAAATAGTAGAAAAGTAAAAAAGTGCGTGAAGTGTATAACAGAAATGTAACGAACAAAATAGTAAATAACAGGAAAGTAAATAGGTCGGAAATGATCAGGTTACGAATAGTATTGCTTTGGGTTTCGAATCCGCTTGATACGTGATAATGTTAAGTTGACAAATCCAGTGATATGACTACTACAAATGTGTGACCCGGGTCACGGCTAGAGCCTCGATCTCAAGACATTTGATTTGCAAATTTAAAAGCTTTAACAAGTGGTAATGCCTCCCGTTAAGGACAACAATTACCCTCAACACTTCGAATGGTCATCTCCGAGTTGGTTTAGGACATCGAACGTAAAATGCTTTGTATTAAAGTTAAATAGGTGATTATATTTTGCTCAACGGGAGGAGGTGTAACAATGGGACCAAGTATAAAGACATACCGTTCCCAACATGAGTTCACCAATTCATGGTCGCATAATAAGTTCGTATAAAGACGTACGATCTTAATAGTGTTAACCAAGACTTGGCTAATCAATCTCTACTTGTATAAATACGTACAAGCTTCAAGAGAAGTTTGATTAAAAAGGTTTTACACTTTAAAAATCAAGAACACTCACAAATATAAAGACTGATTTAGACAATAATAAAAGCCCACCAAAATGGTGGTTTTAAGGACGAATAGTTAAAGACATAAACATGTCACTTGGATTAATACGTTAAACATTAACATGCACCAAACTTCATCTTCACACTAGCAATACAAAGAGTTTAGCCATGAATGGCCATACTAACTAGCATAACGCTGAGTTTCGTAGGCTCCCCTATTGCGAAACAAGGAGGAAGAGCCCCTCCGCTCACTACTCTCTACTCTAACTACAAAATGCACTCTCAAACGAGGTCAGGATGGGTGTTCTTTGATCTGCATTGGTGTGTGGAATGAAGAACTCAAGCCATCTATTTATAGGCCTCAGAATGAGCAATGCACGACCGTGCATTAGATTGCACGGCCGTGCAAACACATCGGGAATCAAGCAGGGTATACAGGACAGTGTACTGGACCTTGGGGAGCAAGACAGGGCAATGCACGTCCGTGCATTGGGATGCATGGTCGTGCATCCCCTTCCTGCTGCCCAGTTTTGTCTTTTAGCTGCTAGTTTGACTTGTGTTGACCTGGTTTGACTTCTTGGGGTCAATGCTCGGGTTTGGTCCTCCAAAAGCTTGATTTCTTCATGTTTTAAGCTGATTTTTGCTCTATTCATCTTCGGGATACCGAATAACCTGCATTTGTGAAGTATTAACGTTTTAAGTATCAATTGCAAGGTTATTAATTAAATAGTACCATAATGGGATTATTATGCATTCAAAACATGTATAATTTAGGACATATCAATAACTTGGTTTTTGGGCGCGTTTGTTTTGCGCATTGAATACTTTACTTTTCGCTTCCGCATTTATTCTGAACATTAATGGTTTTTATTGAACTCATATAGTGTCGTTTGATATGACTAATGACTGAGATCCTGGTTTATCACACGCCTCACGGTAAAACCCCGCCGGTGGATTTTGAGGGTGTGACAGATTGGTATCAGAGATATTAGTTATAGAGAACTAGGATTGCATACTAGACTATAACCATCCACACACATTAGTTACATGACACAGACACTCGAACCTGATGTTCCTACTATACATTCACAAGAGCCTAAGAGGCGTCGGCTGAGCCCAATTGGTGACACCATAGTGTACGACGAGCCATTTCATGTGCGTGTCAGAGATAACACGCATGACTGGGATTGGTATCCCGACATGATCAGGAGCTGGATTCGCCAGGAGCAGACCCCACCCCCACTCATTACTGATATTCCTTCTTCTTCAACTTCTTCGTGCGTCTTGCCATTACTACCATACCCCATGGAGCAGGATTTTGCTGCCTTTGTAGAAAAGATAGACCGGGAAGTCTGCAACATGCGCGATGTTGCAAGCGAGATTACCAGACTGTTACTTACTCTAAAATCATTTTCGAATCTTGTATCCTCAATTGTGTAATTATTTCCAATCCAGGTCAGCACAATAACCAGCAGACTTGCGCTTTCAATACTTTCATGGACTGCAAGCCCCACACATTCAATGGTGCTGAAGGATTAGTTGGTTTGCTCCGCTAGATTGAGAAAATTGAATCGTTTTTTGCTATGTGTAACTGCCCCCAGGCAAATCAGGTCAAGTATGTGTTCAGTACTATAGAGGGTCCTGCCCTTACTAGGTGGAACTCTCATGTCCAGATGTTGGGTCTGGACATGGCTAACACCCTACCTTGGGAAGAATTCAAGACTATGATGAGGGAGGCGTACTGTCCTCGTGATTAAATTCAGAAACTCGAGGGTAAATTTTGGAACTTGAAGATGGAGGGTTTCGAGATTGAGCTTTTTACTACACGCTCACATGAGTTAGCAGTCATGTGTCCTCATATGGTAACTCGAGCATACAAGAGGAACGAGAGGTACATTGACAGCCTGGTACCTCAAATTCAAAGCATGGTTACTTCTTCTAACCCTACCACCATACAAAAACTATCCAGCTAGCTCATAGGCTGACCGATCAAGCTGTAACTCAAGGCACTCTACCCCCAAAGGGCACAGTTACCAAAGCTACTGACAGTAACAAACGTAAGTTTGATAACAACACCAACTCCAAGACTTTTCAGTCCAATCCACCCCTGCAACAACAACAACGTAGGTTTGAGCCTACCAAAACCTTTAATCAGTCAACCTCTTCAAGTCAGAACCAGGGTACCTATGCTGGAAAGTACCCTAAGTGCAAAAAGTGTGGTTTTCACCACAACGGTTCATGTGATAAGCATCGTTGCCAACGATGTGGTAAAATGGGCCACGCTGCAAAAGACTGTACGGGTGAAATTCAACCTAAGCAACTGTTTCAGTAACAGGGATCTGCATGGGTTTGCTATGAATGTGGAAAGGAAGGACACTTCAAGAAAGATTGTCCTCAATTAAAACGAATTGGTGGAAATAACAACGACAACAAGCAGGGCAACTGGAATGGTAACAACAATGGAAATGGGGCGAAGGGTCGGGCTTTCGTGATTGGATCAAGGGAAGCAAGAAATGATCACAACGTGGTTACTGGTAAGTTCCTCCTGAACGACTGTTTTGTTTCTGTCCTTTTTGATACTGGTGCTGATAGGAGCTTCATATCTAAGAATCTTAGTAATCTGTTAAAAGCAACTCCAACCATATTATAGAGATAGCAGACGGTCAGATAATCGAAGCAACTCACATTCTTAAGGGATGTAAACTAGGATTAGTTGGTCATAAGCTTGATATTGATCTCATGCCGCTCACACTTGGAAGTTTCGACATAACCGTCGGTATGTATTGGTTATCTAAAAATCAAGACGAGATCTTCTGTCGAGATAAAATTTTTCTCCTTCCTCTCCCTAGTGGAGAAGCCCTTCTGTCCAAGGAGAAAAGAGTGGTGCTGTCGTAGGCATCATATCCTTCATGAAAGCATAGAAGTGTTTACGTAAAGGTCATACTTCTATTCTGGCTCTTGTCGTCGAGCAGCCATCTGAAGAGAAGAAGATCGATGACATTCCGATCGTTCGTGACTTTTCGGAAGTATTTCCCGAAGACTTGCCTAGTCTTCCGCCACACCGTCAGGTCGAATTTTAGATTGACCTAACACCCGGAGCAGCGTCTATTGCTCGAGCACCGTATAGACTTGCACCTAGTGAGTTACAAGAATTATCCACACAACTGCAAGAGTTGTTGGATAAGGGTTTCATCCGACCTAGCTCATCTCAATGGGGAGTTCCAGTCTTATTTGTCAAGAATAAATATGGGACTTTCCGTATGTACTTCTATTACCATGAGCTGAACAAAGTTACTGTCAAGAATCGTTATCCACTTCCCTATACTGATGATCTGTTCGATCAACTTCAAGGGTCAAGATTCTTTTCAAAGATTGATCTGAGATCAGGTTTGATCTGAGATCAGGTTACCATCAACTGAGAGTCTGAGATGAAGATATATCCAAAACTGCATTCAGAACCCGTTACGGCCATTACCCTTTTTTGGTCATGCCATTCGGACTAACCAACGCACCTGCGATATTCATTGACCTCATAAACCGAGTGTGTAAACCGTACCTTGATCATTTTGCCATCGTTTTCATTGACGATATCCTCATCTATTCTAAGAACAAGGACGAACATGAGGAGCATCTATGTTTAATTCTTGAACTGCTGAAGCAAGAGCAGTTGTACACCAAATTCTCCAAGTGCGAATTTTGGATTCGCGAAGTTCAATTTCTTAGACATGTAGTTAACGAGAAGGGAATACATGTCGATCCAACTAAACTAGAAGCTATAAAGAATTGGGAAACACCGACGACTCCAACAGAGGTGCGAAAATTTCTAGGTTTGGTCGGGTACTACCGCCGATTTATCGAGGGATTTTCAAAGATTGCTCAACCTCCCACTGCCCTAACCCAAAAGGGTAAACTTTTTAACTGGAGCGAAACCCATGAATCAGCATTCCATCTGCTGAAGTAGAAACACTGTAGTGCACCCATCCTATCTCTTCCAGAGGGAGCGGATGACTTTGTAGTGTATTGCGACGCCTCCATTCAAGGTCTCGGTTGTGTACTGATGCAACGTGAGAAGGTTATCGTATACGCTTCCTGTCAGTTAAAAATCCATGAGAAGAACTACATGACTCATGATTTAGAGTTGGGAGCTGTAGTGTTTGCACTAAAAATCTGGAGACATTACTTGTACGGCACCAAGTGCACCATCTACACCGATCACAAGAGTCTTCAGCACATCTTCGAACAGAAAGAGTTGAACATGCGACAACGTCGTTGGATAGAACTCTTGAATGATTATGATTGTGCTATCAAGTATCATCCGAGCAAATCTAACATGGTAGCCGATGCCCTAAGTCGAAAAGAAACCAAACCCAAACGAGTTCGAGCATTACAGCTTACTATTCACACCAGATTACCTGAAAAAATCCGTAATGCTCAACTCGAAGCCCTGAAAGAAGAAAACCTACCATTAGAAGTCACGCGTGGTATAGAGAAACAACTTGAGGTTAAATCGGACGGTATTCGCTACTTTGCAGAGCGAATATGGGTCCCAGTGTACGGGAACATAAGGGAACTGGTAATGGATGAAGCTCACAAATCTCGGTACTTTTTTCATCCTGGTTCCGATAAAATGTGTCATGACCTGAAGGTTCTATATTGGTGGCCGAACATAAAAGCTGATATAGCCACCTATGTTAGCAAATGCCTGACCTGCTCAAAGGTCAAAGTCGAATACCAAAAGCCGTCTAGTTTGCTCCAATAATCAAAAATCCTGATATGGAAATGGGAGCAGATTTCCATGGACTTTATGACTAAACTACCTCGAACTCCTAGCAGATGCGGCACCATCTGGGTGATCGTAGATCGTCTAACCAAATCCGCTCATTTTCTAGCAATCAAAGAGACTGATAAGATGGAAAAACTAACTCGTATTTATCTGAAAGAAGTAGTCTCCCAGTACGGAGTGCCAATTTCAATCATTTCTGATCGAGACACTCGATTCACCTCACGTTTCTAGCAATCATTACAAAAAGCTCTAGGCACGCGCTTGGATATGAGCACAGCATACCATCCTCAAACAGATGGCCAGACTGAACGTACTATTCAAACTCTAGAGGACATGTTACGAGCTTGTGTAATTGACTTCGGTAACAGCTGGGAAACTCATTTTCTTTAGTATAGTTCTCCTACAATAACAGCTATCATACTAGCATCAAAGCAGCACCGTTTGAGGCATTATACGGACGGAAATGCTGATCACCTATTTTTTGGGCTGAAGTTGGGGATAGCCAACTTACGGGTCCTGAACTCGTGCACGGAACTTCAGAGAAAATCGTGCAAATTCGAAATCGTATGGCGGCAGCCCGTGACCGTCAAAAGAGTTATGCCGATAAGCGTTGGAAACCGTTGGAATTCCATGTGGGCGACATGGTTCTATTAAAACTTTCACCTTGGAAAGGTGTGATTCACTTTGGGAAATGAGGCAAGTTAAATCCTCGTTACGTTGGACCGTTCAAGATAGTGAAGAGAATTGGCCCAGTAGCATACTAACTGGACCTACCTGAAGGACTTAGTGGTGTACACAACGTCTTTCATGTCTCAAACATAAAGAAATGTCCAGCAGACGAGACACTCATGGTTCCACTTGAGGAATTGGAAATCAATGAACAATTACGCTTCATTGAAGAACCGGTCGAAATCAAGGATAGGGAAGTGAAGACAGTCAAGCATAGTAAAATCCCTATTGTTAGAGTTCGTTGGAACTTGAAACGCAGACCGGAATTCATATGGGAGCACGAGGATCAGATGATGCGCAAGTATCCTCAGTTTTTCAAGCAATCCATGTCAAACGCATAAGGTACCATTTAATTTTTGGGACGAAAATTCTTTCAACTAGGAGATGATGTGACATCCAGAATTTTTTTTATTTAACTAGCGTCATTACTTAATTTTCGAGACAAAAATTCTTTCAACTAAGGGATGATGTGACACCAGACAAATTCTGGATAACTCCGTTAACTCAAATTCTTTTATCTCATAACCCAGTTAACTTAGTTACAAACCACAAGGACCAATTCTACCATAATCTCAAACTCTTACACCTAAACTTCAGGGACTAATTCTGTAATTAACCAAAACCAACTTTGTTGACTTTGGAAAGCCAAAATCAAGTCTCTAGAATCCAAATCAAACCCGAAACCTTCAAACCTATTCGGATTCATAACAGTAAGACACAACAATGATGATATCGATCATCATTGAAGCATTCCCATCATTGTTATTCATTGCGAATTAAGGTCCTCAAGTCATAACCATGGACCCCTCAACGTATACCTTCGAATTAGACTAATCCTGATTACCATTTCACAATTAATCACTCTTCGCACCTCAATCGAACCCCTCTGAAGATTTTGCACATCCCAATTCGATCGGAGAAGGAGCCAGTGTGACACCCACAGCCCGGATCACCCGGAATGCCGGTCCCGTGTCTGATTTACTCATGAACATATAGAAATCAGAGAAACATACACAACGGAAGACTTTAAACATTATTTATATATAAAAATTGTCTTTGTACATTCTTAAATAAAGTACAACATAATACTAATGCTAGTCGCTAGTTAGGATGCCAGACAACCTGCTCAAAATACCTCCTTTCCTTTCTCTTTACTTTAAGTCATACTCTTACCTAACACACATGTTTAAACGTGGGTCAGCTTTACGCTGGTGAGTTCTAGGTTTTAATCAAAATATTTTCAACATAATACTTTTCCCTTTTTACCTTCACCTTTGCCCCACATAACATTAACCTTGTGCAACTTATCTCTTATCGAGGTTCGTAAAGCTCTTAACTGGTCGTCACCACCTTCCATTCCCTTTATATAAAGGCCATTCCCCCGTTACATACCACAAAGGAATGTAACAGTCCGCATTCAATTCGTCCCATTTCGGAGATATAGCAATCACTGCCCATAAGTTGCAAGATATTATGTGGGATTTGACAAAACCTTTCCTTTAAGACCAATATGGTCAAAACATTTCATGTCAATGCAGTCACTGCCAATTACATCCTTTCATCCTCACTTATCTTGGTAAACCAAGACAAGCCTTACAACATTTCACATATCAAAATCATCATTCTTTCCTTTCAAAAACAAGGTGGTTATCTTCCCAAAGTAGCACCTCCAACAGATATGTTCCCAAGAAAGAATGACGAGTCCAGGAGGGATTTATACACCACTCTTTCCTTAGACAAAACACTCCGTTTGTCAGATAACTACATACCGGTCGTAATTAGGAACTAGTCAGAACCTTACCTCAGCACTATCTTTTGTGTATTTGGATCGAAAAGCTGGAAACTAGACTTCCCTACACGAACAGGTGCTTCTTGGCACACTTACCGAGTTTAAGTGTGTGTGTTGTGAGGTGTTGGAACTGTGTCAATGCTCTACATTCGACAAATATGGCCATCTATTTATAGGGAAATTCTCAGCCCCGTAACGGACCGTTACCATTGGTGACGGTCCGTCACCCAATTTCTTGCGGCGTCGGTAACAGACCGTTATCTCCCGTGACGGTCCGTCACGAGTATGAGTCACCTGCCACGCGTCAACTTCTGGATGAGCGGTTGTGACGGACCATTACCCTTCGTGACGGTCTGTTATAGGGTTTCTACGCGTCCCTTAGTCAGCTGACACATGTCATCCCCTCACTGATTGCTGTGGTCAAGTCGTAATGGACCGTTATGCCGTGTGATGGTCCGTCATCGTTCGTAACAAACCGTTATCTCCCGTGACGGTCCGTCATAGGTTTAAAACTTCAAAATTTCATCTTCAGCCCCTGAACTTTGTGTCAATTGCATTTTTAACCCCTTATACTTTAACATAATGTCGTCTTAACCCCCTAGGGTTTCATTAATGGAGCATTTTAGCCCTTGTATTTATTTTTCTTAAAAATGGGGTGTTACCAATCTACCCCCTTATAAAGGTTTCATCCAATCTACCCCCTTATAAAGGTTTCATCCTTGAAACCGGACACTTACTCGAATAAGTAGGGATAAGTTTGCCTCATTTCTTCCTCTGTTTCCCATGTGGCTTCAGATCCCTTTTGATGTTGCCACTGAACTTTCACTTGCTTGATTACTTTATTTCGTAATCTCTTTTCTTTCCAGTCGAGTATAGCCACTGGCTTCTCGATATAATTCAATCTTTCATCTATTTCAATGTCATTCAGTGGTACATGAGAGGTTTCTTCTGCCAAACACTTTTTTAAGTGTGATACATGGAAAGTTGAGTGGATTCCACTCAACTCTTCTGGCAATTCTAGTTTATAAGCAACTTTCCCTACTCGAGCCATAATCCAAAATGGTCCAATGAATCTTGGACTTAACTTTCCTCTTTTTCTGAATCTAATGATTCCGTTCCATGGAGATACTTTCAACAGTACGTAATCTCTAACTTGGAATTCTATTGGTCTTCGCCCTTTATCTGCATAAGACATCTGTCTGTCCTGTGCAGCTTTTAGGCGAGTTCTAATCTGATCTAACTTTACACCTGTTGCTTGGACAATTTCTTTGCTTCCAAGTTCTTTATTTCTAACTTCTCCCCAACAGATGGGAGTTCTACATCTTCTCCCGTATAACATTTCGTATGGCGGCATGCCAATACTTGCATGATAGTGGTTGTTATAGGAAAATTCTACCAAAGGTAGATGATTATCCCAACTTCCACCGAAGTCAATAATGCAAGCACGCAACCTATCTTCAAGTGTTTGTATTTTTCTTTCACTTTGACCATCCGTTTGAGGATGATATGTCGTGATAATCAATAACTTAGTTCCCATCTCTTCGTGGAACTTCTTCCAGAAACGTGACGTAAAATGTGAATCTCTGTCAGATACAATTGAAATCGGCATTCCATGCCGTGAAACAATTTCTTTAAAGAATGTTTCAGCTAACTTTTCAGAAGAGTAAGTCTCGCGTATTAGTATGAAGTGAGCACTCTTAGTTAGTCTCTCAACTATCACCTATGTGGTATCATAACCTTTGGCTGTTTTCGGTAGCTTTGTTATGAAGTCCATAGTGATATGTTCCCATTTCCATTCTGGAATATCTAGTGGCTGCAATATGCCATAAGGCTTTTGATGCTCTACTTTAACTTGAGAACAAGTTAAGCACTTAGCCACATATTTCATGACATCAAATTTTATACCGGGCCACCAATAATCTTGGCGCAGATCTTGGTACATTTTTGTAGTACCTGGATGAATTGAATATCATGATTTATGAGCTTCATCCATAATTTTAACTCTGAATTCACCCATATGTGGTATCCACATATGGCCGGATCGAATCTTAACTTCATACTCATTCTCTTCCAAGTACTTCTCTTGTCCACCCATTCTCTCTTTCTTAATATTTTATGCTTTCAACGCGTCTATTTGGACATTTCTGAGTTGAGTCATAAAGTCAGGAGTTACAACTAACTTATATGACTTCACCCTGATAGGCAGATGCTCTTCTTTACGACTTAGAGCATCTGCCACTACATTGGCTTTCCCTGGGTGATATAGGATTTCACAATCATAATCCTTTATCAGCTCTAACCATATTCGTTGCCTCATGTTCAGATCTTTTTGCTCAAAGAAATACTTTAAGCTTTTATGATCTGTGTAGATGGTGCACTTAACTCCATATAGATAATGCCTCCATATTTTATGTGCAAATACTACAGCAGCTAACTCTAAATCATGGGTCCGGTAGTTAGCTTCCTGGGGTTTGAGTTGCCGTGAAGCATAAGCTATAACCTTGCCTCTCTTCATTAATACACACCCCAGTCCCTGATATGAAGCATCAGAGTAAACACCCAGATCTTCATTTCCTTCCGGTAAAGACAACACTAGAGCTTGCGTCAGTTTCTCTTTTAGCTTTTGAAAATCATTTTCTTGTTATGTTCCCCACACAACCTTTGTCTCCTTCTTCATAAGTTTTGTTAATGGGGTTGCCATTTTGGAGAAATCCTAGATAAACCTTCTATAGTAACCGGCCCAACCTATGAAACTGCGTATCTCTGTAGGTGTCTTTGGCGGGTTCCATTTCATCACCGCTTCTATCTTTGAAGGATCTACCATAATTCCTTATGCATTTATCACATGACCCAAGAACTGAACTTCTCGGAGCCAAAACGCACACTTATAGAATTTTGCATACAACTTTTCTCTTCTAAGCTTTTCCAGAACTTCCTTGAGATGACATACATGATCTCCTTCTTTCTTTGAGTAGATTAGAATATCATCGATGAACACAATGACAGATCGGTCCAACATTGGTCGACAAACCCTATTCATAAGGTCCATGAATGCAGCAGGGGTGTTAGTCAAACCAAATGACATTACTAAGAACTCATAATGTCCATATCTGTACGGAAGGTTGTCTTTGGAATATCTTCATTTCTAACCTTCAACTGATGATAACCCGACCTTAGATTGATTTTTGAAAACCAACTTGCTCCATGTAATTGATCGAACAAGTCATCGATCCTTGGTAACGGATATTTATTCTTGATTGTAAGCTTATTCAGTTCCCAATAGTCTATGCACATACACATACTACCATCTTTCTTCTTCACAAATAGTACCTGAGCACCCTAATGCGAGATACTCGGTCTGATGAAACCTTTGTCTAACAACTCTTGTAGTTGTGACATTAGTTCCTTCCTTTCTGATGGAGCTAAATGATATGGATCCTTAGCTACAGGCTTAGCACCATGTACTAAATCTATTCGAAACTCTATTTCTCTTTCTGGAGGTATTCCTGGTAATTCTTCTCGAAATAAATCAGGAAAGTTACAGACTACTGGCACATTCTTTAATTCCTTAGTTTTCACCGTGGAACCAATAGCATATGCCAGGTAGGCCTCATTTCCTTGATTTATAGTCTTCATGGCTTTCATCATCGAAATGATTCTAATGGTTGATCTTATCTTATCATAGTGGATGGTAATCCAATTGCCGTCAGGAGTCTGTATCTGAACTGTTTTCTGTTTGCAAATGATTTGGGTATCGTTTGCTGCCAACAAGTTCATTCCAAAGACTACATTAAATCCTTCGAGGATCATAGGATATAGTCTAATAGGAAGTTTGTGTCCTTCAAGATCGATAGAGCAATCTTGAATGACTTCTGCTACTTTCATTGTCTTTCCAATGGCCGTATCGACTTCAAAAGTTTCGTCTAATCGTAACATAGGTTTATTTAAGGATAGGCAAAAATCTACCGATAAGAAACTTCTACTAACAACATAATCAAATAACACAATAGCAAGAAACGTGATTAACAAGGAACATACTGGATACTACATATGGTAATGCTTTAGCCTCTTCGGTTGTCAAAGTATATCTACTCTTGGCTTTTGAGTCTTCTCCTTCCTTTGCTTTTAATGGCTCAGGATTGTTAATCTTAAGTGTTGTGTATTCCAACATCCTATGCCCACTTTCTCCACACTTAAAACACTTAGGCTTAATAGGACAGTTGTAAGCCAAGTGCCCTGCCTTGCCACATTTGAAACATGTGCCGGATCTAAATCCGCATTCTCTGACATGATGTTTGCCATAGGTTGTACACGTGGTGATACCACTTGTAGTTGTCTTCTTCTTCTTCCATCCACCATTGTTCTGCTTCTTCGGGCCCTGAGAACTTTCAGACCACTTCCTTTTTTATTCCACATGACGGGAACCATAGACCTTGTCGTACATAGTCGAAGCAAGTTATATGACATATCTAAATCTTTTTAACTCCGAAGTTTTCACTAGCCTTCGGATTTCAGATGCCAACCTTTTACGTTTCTCTTAATTCGTACAGCTTCAGGGGTTACTAAGTGGGGTACCAAACGGGCCATCCTGGTAAACTTTGTAGTATACTCTCGGTGAGTCATACTACCGGCTTCTAGTCTAAGAAAATCCCTCTCGAGTTTGTCCATTTTGTTGTCAGGACAAAACTCCTCAATCAGTGATCACTTCAATTCTTCCCAAGACATTCGGTCAATAGTTTTTTCCCCTATAGGTATGACCAGATTCTCCCACCAACATAACGCCTCTGATACGAATGAGTGAGCGGCGTATTTCACCTTCTGATCATCTCTACATTCACTAATCTTTATTACCGCTTCCATTTCATGGATCCACTAATGAGTAACCGTGGCATCCTTTGTACCGTCAAACTTTGGAGGACTGCCATCCTTGAATTCTTTGTAGGAGCATCCCTTCCTTCCTTTCTTCACTGGTCTGACTTCAAAAGAATCGTCGGATTCGTATTTATAAAGATCGTTATAGTCTACATTTTTAATGACCTCTTTTGTCTTATCTTTCCTCCTAATTTCCTCTAGGATAGCTAATAGGATAGGCAAAGCTGTATCCAAAGATTTAGCCACAGGCGTGTATATTGCACTTTGCATTTGAGGCTCCATTACTGGTTTATTTACTTCCACATGGTCCCTATTTTCTATTTCAGGTTCGGCATTTGTGGTAGACCGCGTCTGCCTTCTGGAGGTATTGGGATTAATCCTTCCTCCTCTTTTACCCTTTCCACTACCAACCATTTTCTACAAAAGATATTGAATGCTTTAGTATTCGTATAATAGATTGATAGCTAAAACACAAGTGTATTGTAAATGTTAATAATTGTGGTCACAACAAAATTAATTATTTACACCACTTTCGGCGCTCTAGTTACCCTTCCATTATGTTCCCACTAAATACTCATACCTTTTCCTTTTTACCCTTGGCATCATGCTATCTTGACTGGCATTTTTGTTGGCATTCCTATGGTCCCTTAAACCTAGTTTAAGTCTAGATACTTGGGTATGTATCTAAATATCTTAAACTATTGCGCTGATACCAACTTGTGACACCCACATCACGGATCACCCGCAATGCCGGTCACTTGTCGGATTTACTCATGAACATATGGAAATCAGAGAAACATACACAGCGGAAGACTTTAAACATTATTTATTTATAAAACTTTTCTTAGCACATTCTTAAAGAAAGTACAACATAATACTAATGCCAGTCTCTAGTTAGGATGCTAGACAGCCTGCTCAAAATGCCTCCTTTCCTTTCCCTTTACTTTAAGTCATACTCTTACTTAACACGCATGTTTAAACATGGGTCAGCTTTACGCTGGTGAGTTCTTGGTTTCAATCAAAATATTTTCAACATAATACTTTTCCCTTTTTACTTTCACCTTTTCCCAACATAACATTAACCTTGTACAACTTATATCTTATCGGGGTTCGTAAACCTCTTAAGTGGTCCTTCAAGATCGATAGAGCAATCTTGAATGACTTCTGCTACTTTCATTGTCTTTCCAATGGCCGTTTCGACTTCAAAAGTTTCGTCTAATCTTAACGGAGGTTTATTTAAGGATGGGAAAAAATCTACTGATACGAAACTTCTACTAACACCAGAATCTAATAACACAGTAGTAGGTACGTGATTAACAAGAAACGTACCGGATACTACGTCTGGTAATGCTTTAGCCTCTTCGGTTGTCAGGGTATAAGCTCTACTCTTGGTTTTTGAGGCTTCTCCTTCCTTTGCTTTTAATAGCTCGGGATTGTTAATCTTAAGTATTGGGCATTCTAACATCCTATGCCCACTTTCTCCACACTTAAAACACTTAGGCTTAATAGGACAATTGTAAGCTAAGTGCTCTGCCTTGCCACATTTGAAACATGTGCCGGATCTAAATCTGCATTCTCCGACATGATGTTTGCCATAGGTGGTACACGTGGTGATACCACTTGTTGTTGTCTTCTTCTTCTTCCATCCACCATTGTTCTGCTACTTCGAGCCCTGAGAACTTTCAGACCACTTCTTTTTTTATTCCACATGACGGGAACCATAGACCTTGTCGTACATAGTCGAAGCAAGTTATATGACAGATCTAAATCTTTTTAACTCTGAAGTTTTCACTAGCCTTCGGATTTCAGATGGCAACCTTTTACGTTTCTCTTAATTCGTATAGCTTCAGAGGTTACTAAGTGGGGTACCAAACGGGCCATCTTGGTAAACTTTGTAGTATACTCTCGGTGAGTCATACTACCGGCTTCTAGTCTAAGAAAATCCCTCTCGAGTTTGTCCATTTTGTTGTCAGGACAAAACTCCTCAATTAGTGATCTCTTCAATTCTTCCCAAGACATTCGGTCAATAGCTTTTTCCCCTATAGGTATGACCAGATTCTCCCACCAACTTAACGCCTCTGATACGAATGACGGAGTGACGTATTTCACCTTCTGATCATCTCTACATTCACTAATGTTTATTATCGCTTCCATTTCTCGGATCCACTAATGAGTAACCGTGGCATCCTTTGTACCGTCAAACTTTGGAGGTCTGCCATCCTTGAATGCTTTGTAGGAGCATCACTTCCTTCCTTTCTTCACAGGTCTGACTTCATAAGAATCGTCGGATTCGTATTCATAAAGGTCGTTATCGTCTACATTCTTAATGACCTCTTCTGTCTTCTCTTTCTTCCTACTTTCCTCTAGGCTAGCTAATTGGATAGGCAAAGCCGTATCCAATGCTTTAGCCACAGTCGTGTATATTGCACTTTGCATTTGAGGCTCCATTACAGGTTTATTTACATCCACATGGTCCCTATTTTCTATTTCAGGTTCGGCATTTGCGGTAGACCGCGTCTGCCTTCTGGAGGTATTGGGATTAATCCTTCCTCTTCTTTTACCCTTTCCTCTACCAACCAGTTTCTACAAAAGATATTGAATGCTTTAGTGTTTGCATGATAGATTGATAGCTAGAACACAAGTGTATTGTAAATGTTAATAATTGTGGCCACAAAGAAATTAATCATTTACACCACTTTCGGTGCTCTAGTTACCCTTCCATTATGTTCCCACTAAATACTCATACCATTTCCTTTTTACCCTGGGCATCAGGCTATCTTGACTGGCATTCCTATGGTCCCTTAATCCTAGTTTAAGTCTAGATACTTAGGAAAGTATCTAAATCTCTTAAACTATAGCTCCGATACCAACTTGTGACACCCACATCCCGGATCACCCGGAATGCCAGTCACTTGTCGGATTTACTCATCAACATATAGAAATCAGATAAACATACACAGCGGAAGACTTTAAACATTATTTATTTATAAAAATTTTCTTAGCACATTCTTAAAGAAAGTACAACATAATACTAATGCCAGTCTCTAGTTAGGATGCCAGACAGCCTGCTCAAAATGCCTCCTTTCCTTTCCCT
Source organism: Smallanthus sonchifolius (assembly GCA_023525975.1). Lineage (NCBI taxonomy): Eukaryota > Viridiplantae > Streptophyta > Magnoliopsida > Asterales > Asteraceae > Smallanthus > Smallanthus sonchifolius. The sequence goes on along the minus strand of CM042021.1, from coordinate 93,095,886 downwards.
TTACTTTAAGTCATACTCTTACCTAACACACATGTTTAAACACGGGTCAGCTTTACGCTGGTGAGTTCTTGGTTTCAATCAAAATATTTTCAACATAATAGTTTTCCCTTTTTACCTTCACCTTTTCCTAACATAACATTAACCTTGTACAACTTATATCTTATCGAGTTTCGTAAACCTCGTACGTGGTCCTTCAAGATCGATAGAGCAATCTTGAATGACTTCTGCTGCTTTCATTGTCTTTCCAATGGCCGTTTCGACTTCAAAAGTTTCGTCTAATCTTAACGGAGGTTTATTTAAGGATGGGAAAAAATATATTGATACGAAACTTCTACTAACACCAGAATCAAATAACACAGTAGTAGGTACATGATTAACAAGAAACGTACCGGATACTACGTCTAGTAATGCTTTAGCCTCTTTGGTTGTCAGAGTATTAGCTCTACTCTTGGCTTTTGAGGTTTCTCCTTCCTTTGCTTTTAATGGCTCGGGATTGTTAATCTTAAGTATTGGGCATTCCAACATCCTATGCCCACTTTTTCCACACTTAAAACACTTAGGCTTAATAGGACAGTTGTAAGCCAAGTGCCCTGCCTTGCCACATTTGAAACATGTGTCGGATCTAAATCTGCATTCTCCAACATGATGTTTGTCACAGGTGGTACACGTGGTGATACCACTTGTAGTTGTCTTCTTCTTCCATCCACCATTGTTCTGCTTCTTCTGGCCTTGAGAACTTTCAGACCACTTCCTTTTTGATTCCACAGGACGGGAACCATAGACCTCGTCGTACATAGTCGAAGCAAGTTGTAGGACGGATCTAAATATTTTTAACTCCGAAGTTTTCACTAGCCTTCGGATTTCAGATGGCAACCCTTGTACGTATCTCTTAATTCGTACAGCTTCAGGGGTTACTAAGTAGGGTACCAAACTGGCCATCCTAGTAAACTTTGTAGTATACTCTCGGTGAGTCATCCTACCGGCTTCTAGTATAAGAAACTCCCTCTCGAGTTTGTCCATTTCGTTGTCAGGAAAAAACTCCTCAATCAGTAATCTCTTCAATTCTTCCCAAGACATTCGGTCAATAGCATTTTCCTCTATAGCTATGACCAGATTCTCTCACCAACTTAACGCCTCTGATACGAATGAGTGAGCGGCGTATTTCACCTTCTGATCATCTCTACATTCACTAATCTTTATTACCGCTTCCATTTCTCGGATCCACTAATGAGTAACCGTGGCATCCTTTCTAGCGTCAAACTTTGGAGGACTGCCATCCTTGAATGCTTTGTAGGAGCATTCCTTCATTCCTTTCTTCACTAGTCTGACTTCATAAGAATCGTCGGATTCGTATTCATAAAGATCGTTATCGTCTACATTCTTAATGACCTATTTTGTCTTATCTTTCCTCCTACTTTCCTCTAGGCTAGCTAATAGGATGGGCAAAGCCGTATCCAAAGCTTTAGCTACAGACGTGTCTATTGCACTTTGCATTTGAGGCTCCATTACTTGTTTATTTACTTCCACATGGTCCCTATTTTCTATTTCAGGTTCGGCATTTGCGGTAGACCGCGTCTGCCTTCTGGAGGTATTGGGATTAATCCTTCTTCCTCTTTTACCCTTTCCCCTACCAACCATTTTCTACAGAAGATATTGAATGCTTTAGTATTCGCATGATAGATTGATAGCTAGAACACAAGTGTATTGTAATTGTTAATAATTGTGGCCACAACGAAATTAATCATTTACACCACTTTCGGTGGTCTAGTTACCCTTCCATTATGTTCCCACTAAATACTCATACCTTTTCCTTTTTACCCTTGGCATCAGGCTATCTTGACTGGCATTTATACTGGCATTCCTATGGTCCCTTAATCCTAGTTTAAGTCTAGATACTTGAGCAAGTATCTAAATCTCTTAAACTATAGCTCTGATAACAACTTGTGACACCCACATCCCGGATCACTCGGAATGCCGGTCAGTTGTCAGATTTACTCATGAACATATAAAAATCAGAGAAACATACACAGCGAAAGACTTTAAACATTATTTATATATAAAACTTGTCTTAGTACATTCTTAAAGAAAGTACAACATAATACTGATGCCAGTCACTAGTTAGGAAGCCAGACAGCCTGCTCAAAATGCTTCTTTTCCTTTCCCTTTACTTTAAGTGATACTCTTACCTAACACACATGTTTAAACACGAGTCAGCTTTACACTGGTGAGTTCTAGGTTTCAATCAAAATATTTTCAACATAATACTTTTCCCTTTTTACCTTCACCTTTGCCCAACATAACATTAACCTTGTACAACTTATCTCTTATCGAGGTTCATAAACCTCTTAAGTGGTCGTCACCACCTTCCATTCCCTTTATATAAAGGCCATTCCCCCGTTACATACCATAAAGGAATGTAACGGTCCGCATTCAATTCGTCCCTTTTCGGAGATACAGCAATCACTGCCCATAAGTTGCAAGACATTATGTGGGATTTGAAAAAACCTTTCCTTTAAGACCAAAATGGTCAAAAACATTTCATGTCAATGCAATCACTGCCAATGACATTCTTTCATCCTCATTAATCTTGGTAAACTAAGACAAGCCTTACAACATTTCACATATCAAAATCATCATTCTTTCCTTTCAAAAACAAGGTTGTTATCTTCCCAAAGTAGCACCTCTAACAGATATGTTCCCAGGAAAGAATGACGGGTCTAGGAGGGTTTCGTACACCACTCTTTCCTTATACAGAACAATCCGTTTGTCAGATAACTACATATCGGTCGAAAGGTTACCTTTCATTTTTCAACATAAAACATTCATTGCAACATCATGGATACTGGCTCAAAGATTTAAATCCATGGCATACAGTATCTAAAACATTCATGACACGTGCATCAAGTCCAAAACATTTAAAACGTTTAAAAAGGGCATCATAGAACTTACCTCTAACTTCCTGCTTATTTCAATAATCTTTACGTGCTAATATGAGCAGCACAACGACTTTGGATCAAGTCCTAAGTCATTATTACATTGCTAAATCACAAGTTCCTAGCGTAGTGGGAATAACTAAGTTATTAGGAACTAGTCAGAACCTTACCTCAGCACTATCTTTTGTGTATTGGGATCGAAAAGCTGGAAACCGGACTTCCCTACGCGAACCGATGATTCTTGGAACGCTTACCGAGGTTAAGTGTGTGTTTTGTGAGGTGTTGTAACTGTGTGAATGCTCTACATTCGACCAACATGTCTAACTATTTATAGGGAAATTCTCAGCCCCGTAACGGACCGTTACCATTGGTGATGGTCCATCACCCAATTTCTTGCGGCGTCCGTAACTGACCGTTATCTCCCGTGACGGTCCGTCACGAGTATGAGTCACCTGCCACGCGTCAACTTCTAGATGAGCGGTCTAATTTGCGGCTGTGACGGACCGTTACCCCTTGTGACGGTTCGTTATAGGGTTTCCACACGTCCCTTAGTCAGCTGACACGTGTAATCCCCTCAATGATTGTCGTGGTCAAGCCGTAACAGACCGTTATGCCGTGAGACGGTCCGTGATGGTCCGTCACAGGTTTAAAACTTCAAATTTTCATTTTCAGCCCCTGAACTTTGAGTCAATTGCATTTTTAACCCCTTATACTTTAGCATAATGTCATCTTAACCCCCTAGGGTTTCATTAAAGGACCATTTTAGTCCTTCTATTTATTTTTCTTAAAAATTGAGGTGTTACAGCCAGAGACGCCAGGGACTAAACCGCTCAAAATCGGAAACCCATTTAGTCGATCTCCATCAATTCTATATCAATTAAGGTAACCAAACACATCCTCAGTTTCGTTTTCATCTCTATAATGAAAGCCCTAACCTAATTGAGGCTTACAACATCGATTTGAACAAGAACTAGTTCTAGGGTTCATCACATAAACGGGTTTAATCGAACCCTAACCTAGACTCAATCTCAATCTAATTAAAATACATGGTGAGATTCGCAATCCATTACTTGTCAAAAGCCCTATGATTTCAACTTATAATCTTATCGGATTTAATCAAATCGATTCCATGTTCAAACCTAGGGTTTTCGGTGTTTCAAAACAGAAACTAACATTCTTAAAGTCGATGATTTTGCAATTAAACTCACCCACAAATTCGCAATTCATTGACGAACAAAACCATAAACTTTTGTGTTCAATAACGATCGAAATCTAAGGATTCAAGGGGGGTTCTTGGTTCGGGTTCGCATATGGAGAAGAACACAGGAATTGTAAGGGTTAAAACCAAACAGAATGGGTATTTGTCGCGATACCCTAGCGGGCAGGACAGGTTAGAGCTTTGGTGTGTTGTGGGAGAGACCCGGGTTCGAGTCCGACAACCTACATTTATTTTTTTAGCATCTTTTTATGTTATATTTTTAAGTAAAATCAATCCCTATGTTATTATAATGATATATAAACACGGTTTGACACCGGAAGACACCAGAAAACATCCGTGTGCTCAGGATTAATTTTATAATTAATCCTAGGTGTTATTTTATTCAAAAAATAATACGTTTATTATTTTTACCACTTAAACAAATATTTTCACTCGCGAGAACACACGAACTATTATTTAATATTATTATCTTGTGTTTAGTGATGTTTCACATGTACCACATCCGTACTAAATACCAAACTAGGGATTTACTAATCCCGATGTCAATATTTCCACTCGTTAATCTTAAGTGTGTTTTAGAACATTCGATCTTTCCGTATCGTCGTCACATACTCCTACGTGTTACTAACAATCGTAAATCATATTCTAGGGCATTCGTAGGACTGTCCACTTGCATTATATTTGTGGTGTTATTTGCTACATTCTACACATCTCAGGTGAGTTTCACAGCCCCTTTACTGTTTTAAACTAGGGGAGAAAACATGACGCAAACATTAGATACTTGTAATTCTTGTATATCACTTGTTAAGCTAAGTGTAACATTATATCATGAATGTCCTTGCACATCGAACCGTTTATTATGGATTTAGCGAGGTAATCTTTAGTAGTACTACTGGGTTTGACAAACCCCACCCGCGTTAGTCGCGCTAACTCGATTGGAGGTCGAACGGGTGTAATATTGACCTAACACAAAACCATTGTTGATATACATGGTGGAAAGCATCAAACACAAAACAGCCAGCTTCGGTTGCGAGTGCTTTAGTAACTTGAACATAGGTTAGCTACCTATTGATATATATTGAATGTACATGATTTGGCACACATTTTTGTTTACTGAAACCTGTGGACTCACCAATCTAGCATTGACACACTTTCTTAACATGTTTTCTCAGGTCCCTAAGGTACAAGTACACAGTTAGGACATGCATGGGGGTATATTACAATTGCAAACATTTAAACTATTTATCTGCTTTTCAATAACTTGGTTTTTGGGCGCGTTTGTTTTGCGCATTAAATATTTTACTTTTCGCTTCCGCATTTACTCTGAACATTAATGGTTTTTACGGAACTCATATAGTGTCATTTTATATGACTAATGACTGAGATCCTTGTATGTCACACACCTCGCGGTAACACCCCACAGGTGGATTTTGAGGGTGTGACAAATTCCTCCAATGGTAGGTGACTATGCCAACTGCCATCAAAGTCTATAATGCATGCGTGGAGCATATCCTCCAACATTTGGATGGTTCTTTCTGACTAACCATCCGTCTGTGGGTGATAAGCCGTGCTGATGTTCAATCTTATACCCATTGACTCATGAAATCTTTTCCAGAATCTCGATGTAAATCGTGTGTCCCGGTCAGATACAATCGACAATGGCACGACATGTCTAGACACAATTTCATTGATAAATACTTCTGCCAGTTTCTCATATGAATACATTTCACGCATCGGTAAGAAATGTGCACTTTTTGTGAGACAACCCACTATAACCCAAATCGTATCGTGGCCTTTAGCTGAGCGGGGCAGCTTTGCTATAAAGTCCATGGTGATACGCTCCCACTTCCATTCGAATATTTCCAGAGGTTGGATATTCCCGTATGATTTATGATGCTCCTCTTTAACTTGTGAGCAAGTCAGACACTTGCTCACGTATTCTGTCACATCATTCTTAATGTTAGGCCACCAATACTCTTTCTTCAAATCCTGGTACATCTTCGTGGTTCCCGGGTGGATGGAATATCGAGACTTATGGGACTCGTCGAGTACTTTGGCCCTAAGCTCCCACCCTTTGGTACCCACATAGGACAACATCTGGTCCTCACTCCATGAGTGTTTATCTCTAACTTTACCTGTTGACCGACCATTCTCTCTTTCTTTTTGTTCTATTCCTTTAGCTTTTCTGTCTGTGCTTTCTCTAGCTCTGTCATAAAATCTGGTGTTATTATTAACTGGTACGCTTTCACCATAATAGGAGAATGAGTCTCTTTTCGGCTAAGGGCGTCAGCGACCACATTCGCCTTTCCCCGATGGTATAAGATTTCACAGTCATAATCCTTTAGCAATTCCAACCACCGTCTTTGTCGCATATTTAGGTCTTTCTACTCAAAGAAATACTTCAAGCTCTTGTGATTCGAATAAATTGTGCATTTCACCTCGTAAAGGTAATGCCTCCAAATCTTTAGCGCGAAGACAACTGCCGAGAGCTCCAAATCATGAGTCAGGTAGTTAACTTCGTGCACCTTTAACTGTCGTGACATATACATGATCAGTTTTCCCCTCTGCATCAATACGCACCCTAACCCTTGTCCCGAAGCGTCAGAATATACCACTAGGTCCTCGTTACTATCGGGTAGTGGTAACACTGGGGCTTGGGTCAAATTCTTCTTTAACTCGTCACATGCTTTAGACTGACCTTGTCCCCATTTGTACTTTATTTCTTTGCGTGTCAACTTTGTTAGAGGCGAAGCTATTTTTGAGAAGTCCTGAATGAACCTTCGATAGTAGCCTGCCAATCACAGAAAACTCCGAATATCAGTTAGCGTCTTCAGGATTTCACATTCCCTCACTGCCTCTATCTTAGCCGGATCAACCATAATGCCGTCTGCGTTAATAATGTGGCCTAAGAATTGGACCTCCTTAAGCTAGAACGCGCATTTGGAAAACTTGGCATACAACTTCTCTTTCTGTAGTGTCTCTAGTACTTCTCGAAGATGGCAAGCATGATCGCCTTCACTCTTCGAATAAATAAGTATGTCTTTTATAAATACTATTCCCGACCTGTCCAGTATCGGTCTACACACTTGGTTCATCATACTCATGAATGATGCTGCAGTATTCGTCAAGCCGAAAACATCACACGAAATTCATAATGCCAATACCGTGTGCAAAACGCCATCTTTGGTATGTCCTCTTCTTTTACTTTTAACTGATGATACCCCGACATCAGATCGATCTTGGAGAACCATTTCGTGCCTTGCAGTTGGTCGAACAAGTGATCGATCCTTGGTAGCGAATATTTGTTCTTTACTGTACGATTGTTCAACTCCCTATAGTCGATACACATTCGCATGGCACCATCTTTCTTCTTTACAAACAGAACCGCAGCACCCCACGGAGAAATGCTCGCCCTGATAAAACCCCTATCCAAAAGTTCTTCCAATTGTATCGTTAGCTCTTTCATCTCCGGAGGCGCAAGTCGGTACGGTTCTTTAGCCACGGGCTAGGCACCTGGTACTAAATCTATCTGGAACTCTGTCTCCTAGTCAGGTGGTAACCCAGGTAATTCCTAGGGAACACCTCCGAAAAATTACATACCACTAGTACGTCTTTCAACTCTTTCACCTTTACATCATTGTCTCTCACATAAGCCAGATAGGCCTCGCATCCGCGCCTTATATACTTCTCTACCTTAATCATTGATATGCCGTTCGATAACGAGCCGTCGCGATCCCCGTAAACCAAAATCTCGCTACCGTCTTGAGCTTTGAGCTGAACTATCTTTCGTCTACATACGATCCGGGCTTCGTTGGCAGCTAACCAATCCATAACAAGGACTATAATAAACCCTCCTAAGGTCATAACATACAACCTAACTGGGAATCTATGGCCATGAATCTTTATCGTGGAGTTGTCTAACAGTTCTATCACTCTTGGGGTTTTACCCACGACAGTTTCTATCGTAAAGGCCCGTTCTACTTTAGTAACTTTATATCTCATTCTTCTACACATAGAGGATGATATAAAGCTCCTACTGACACCCGAATCAAATAGTATAGAGACAAAGGTATGATCAAGGATGAACATACCTGACACCACATCTGGATCACCTCTAGCTTCCTCTTGTGTCAGTGCATATGCTCGGGTCCTTGCCTTTGGCTTCTCGACCTCATTTCCTTTCTCTGTGCCAGCATCTTTAGGCTTACGACAGTCCTTGGCCATGTGGACAGGGATTCCACAGTTATAGCATGACGGTGCGCCAGGACACTCTCGAGAGTAATGCCCCGTCTTCCCGCATCGGTAACAAATGTTCAGACCCACACGACACTCCCCGGAATGCTTCCGCCCACACTTAGCACAATCAATTCCATTCTCAATCCTTAGCTTGTTCATCTCTGGTCCGCCCACTCTTTTGCTGGCCGCTTAACGACATTAGTTGCTTTCTTATCAGTAGGCAATGGGTACGCGGATTCGAAGTCATCATATACTATTCCAGCCAGTGATACCATAGATTTGAAGCTTGTAGGCAGTGGGTTAGCTTTAATGTGAACACAAATCTTATGTGGTAGTCCTTTGACATAATACTTTATCCTATTTTCCTTAGTGTCCAGCAGATGTGGAACCAACTGTGTCAACTCATGATATTCGGAGGTGTACTAGCGATGAGTCTTACTACCAGCACAGAGCCCGAGAAACTCTCTCTCGACTCTGTGAATCTCGTTTTGCGGGCAGAACTTAGTGATTAGCAGCTTTTTCATGTCATCCCATTTAATCTTTTTCACATCAGCAGGTGACTTGGTTTTCTCAATTGACCTCCACCAACTCAATGCCTCATTAGTGAATGAGTGAGCGGCAAACTTGACCGCTTGGTCTTCACGGCACTCACTAATGTTGATCACATCGTTCATCCACTCTATCCACTCAAAAGTGGCAACATCATCTTTCCGTCCATCATACTTCGGCGGGTCACACCCCCGAAAGGACTTATAGTTGCAACCTCGAGTTGCCATTTCATAATCAGAGTCGTCACTATCAGTGACTTCAGTCCTCTTGTTGCTTTCCTCTTTCTTCTCTTTCTTCCCAATATCAAACTCTTTAAGCCCCTCGCCTATTGCTTCCGGTAGAAATTTCTTCAGGATTGAAGTAACCTCTACCGATAGCTTCTTTCATAATCGGTTCCAGCTCAAAATCCCCGTTATGAGCATCGTTATGAACCGACACATGGTATCCGCTGCCATTATGCTCCACCTGCACCGATTCAGTCTCGTTGCGGGAGTGTTCACTCTCCTCGTGGCGTGTTCGGTTACCTTGCGATCAACATTTGCGATGTAAGGCCCCAAACTCGAGAGCCCTCACTTATTGGATTTATTCATCAACACATAGCTCATAAGCATAAGACATTTAATACTTGTAGTGGAAATGATTTAAACTTTAACATACGCAGTGGAAATACATAACATGTCTGAACATAACTTGTCTGATACAAACTGAAACTAGTCTTAAGCAACATGAACTTGAAACATAACATAAACGGGATGGAAAATGTTGATCTTCGGGTATCTCTTCTCGCTAAGCCAAGCATCCACATCCATCAACTACACCTACACTTAACTGATATACATACTAAAAATCAGCAACGCAGAGTGAGTTCTAACATTTACTTTAAATCAATTGTACAAAAGATTTACTAATACATATGTACTTCCCTTAAGGCAAAACTTTACATACTTCACTTTTTAAAATAGTTTAAAACATTCATGAGATAGCCGTCAATTCCTTATCACTGTTGGTACTACCCTCATGATCAATACCGCTTAACCGTCAATTGTTATTACTGCTGGTATTGTCCTCGTGATCAGTACCTCTTAACCGTCAAATCCTTATCTCTACTTGTATTGTCCTCGTAAACAGTACCGCTTAGCATGATGTTATCCTCGTGATCAACAACTGGTATTGTCATCGTGATCAATATCGCTTAGCATGGTTTGGTCCTCGTGACACATTGATGTTATCCTCGTGATCAACACCACATGACACGATGTTGTCCTCGTGATCAACACCGGGTATTGTCCTCGTGATCAATACCGCTTAACTGGTACATGGGGGATTACGTAGTCCCCCGAGCAACCGCCGTCACTCATCCCAATTGTACAATTATTAATGAGCCATCAAGACTCTTACTAATGGGTATCACCCATATCTGGCATCCTGTACAAGTAACATCTGTCCCAAGGACCTTAACAAGCTGGTACACATTCCCGTAGGAAATCTATTTACTTTCTGTTTATACAACTCCCTTTAACTTGATCATACAAACATATATTATGCCTTTGTATATTATATTAAAATATAGTACACGCTTGCCAATAGTATAACTTGCTTTACTGAAACATAGCTTAACACATAAATCATGCCTTTGTTTATGTATATGAAAATATAGTAAACGCTTGCCAATAATATAACTTGTTTTACTTAAACATAGCTTAACACATATATCATGCCTTTGTTTATGTATATGAAAATATAGTAAACTCTTGCTAATGATATAACTATACTTTGCTCAAAACGTTCATTTGCCTCTTTTAAACTTTACACTAAAACATAGCTTTTCACTTTGTTTATTAATATAAAATATGTAATAAACACTTTACACTAAGTATGCACACCACCCCTAAAGTATGCAAAAATGGGATTACAACTCACCTGATATTCTATCTACTGAAACTAAAAGCTCAGCCTACACGAGTGCTACATGATTTGTGCGTATACAATACATAAAATCGGTGAAACTTGCAAGTATCGGCTGTTACGTTGGAGAGTTGGTTGAGACAGTCGGCCGACACTCCCAAAAGTCGGCTAATGCTTTCTCAAGAGTCGGCTAATGTTTTCTCAAGAGTCGGCCGACACTCTCTCAAAAGTCGGCTGACACTCCCAAGTGTCGCTTGAACTTGCGTTAAGGACTTTTGTAATGCTATAGGGGCTGATTCTCTCTGGGCCGATTCTCCCTGGCCGAATCTATCTACCCTTCTTCCTCGCTAAGTTTCGCTACTTGCAGGTAGCGACACTTAAGAGTCAGCTCAAGAACCCTAATTCCAAATCAGACTTGTTTTCTATCCAAAACCATAACTTTTTACGTTCAAATCATTTCTCCAACTCCCATGAAGCTAGATCTATAATTTTCATGTGTTTTTATACGTAAAAATCTGACCTTTAAGTTAAAAACTCCATGAAACCCAAAACCCCATTTTTAACAAAAAAAAAAAAATCAGATCTGAGCTAGTTTCTTACCTTAAATCGGCTTGTTTCTTCAGCAAAGCTTCGTGTTATCACTAGAGAAGAAGTTTGGTTCGATCTCTGAGCAAAACCGACACCTTTCTCTCTCTAACCTCTCACTATCTCTCTAGAACTTGTGGAAATGAAGAAGATGGTGAAATTAGGGTGGAAGGGATGAAGTTGGGGTTTTATGGAGCCCAATCTCCTTACCTATTCCGGCCCAAGTCCAAGCCCAAGGCCCATCCCTTTTCACCTTCTTTGTTCTTTGTAAATCCCGTGCCCGATCTACGCTTTCGAATTTCGGGGTGTTACATGTCTACCCTCCTTACAAAAGGTTTCGTCCTCGAAACCTGCCATAAGCCATACTGATAGCAAATCACAGAATGGGGGACATAAACCGTATCTATGCGAGGTAGCTTGGTCATGAAGACCATTGTGATTAACTACCCCTGAGAGTCTAACCAGGGCAAATCTCTAATTCTAAGGCATCGAAGCTAATGGGGCTAACTAATCAAGTAAGGAAACAATAACATGATCATGCCATAGTATAAATAGGAGTTTGCAACGTACCTTACTTAGTCATCTGGTAAGCCCTTGCTTTGGCCTTGTTGATGTAGGGTTCCTTCTCTGTACGCTTACCCTTTCCAGATCCTCTCGCTTTTGGCTCTTTGGGCTCTTTACAGTCTCGACTCAAATGTCCTAGCTCTCCACAGTTGTGGCACCTAGGTTTCACCGAGAAGTCATGTGATTGGTGTACAAACTTGCCACAGCTAAAGCATCCCGCCTGCCCAGCTCTACACTCTCCTCCGTGCCTTTTCCCACATTTACCACATAGACCCTCAGCTTCTAACCTTAACCTCCTTTCACTAGGACCCTGAAGGTCCTCCCCAGTTTGCTTAACCGCCTGTTTCTTAAGCGCTTCATAATTGAATTTAGAGGCAATGTCATCATACACAACTCCGCTCAGAACGACCACCGACTCAAAGGTACTCGGTGTGTTGGTCTTATCAAAGGTACATATCTTTAGAGGCAACCCCTGAATATAATAGTGAATCTTCCTCTCCTCTGTGGTTACAAGATGAGGCACCAGGCGTGCCAGTTTGTTGTACTTGGAAGTGTATTTCCTGTGAGTCATGAGTCCGGCTTGCAAAGTTTCTAGGGGTAGAACTTCTTAATTACTAACGCCTTCAGATCATTTCACCTCATTAGCTCGACCGCTTGGTCACCCTTAGCCTGTTTCACAGTCTCCCACTAGTGTGCTGCTTCCCCCTTTAGTGACTTAGCTGCGAACGTGACCGCTTGATCCGGTCGGCAGTCACTGAGGCGGATGGTGGATTCTATGCCATTGATCCAATCTAAGGCATCAACTGCTTCTTTCTCTCCAGTAAGCTCAGGTGGATCACAACCATGAAATGCCTTGTAATTGCATCTGCAAGCAGGCGGTGCAAAATCCTCCATCGGAATTGGTCCTCCCATGGTTGGAAGCACCACTGGCTCTTCAGTAGGTGGGATTGTGTTGGGGTTCTCCTTGGCTTTCCTCAGGGCTTTGTCTAGTATGACCGGTAAGGTTTCATTCAGTAGTCGGGTGAATTGACGGTCAAGAGCTGCTTGCACGGCTGGCTCAAACTCAAATGGCTGGTCATCTCCTTCCGCATGTTCAGCATTATGCTGACTAACCTCCGTCCTGGTATGGGTAGTGTGAACATTCCCTTCAATCTCTTGGTTTGCGGGTGGCTCACCACGGCGGCCGGTCCGTCCACCACGTCTTCCTCCCCCACCTCTTCTAGCTCCTCCACGTCCAGCCATTCTAACTGAAAGATAGAGAACATAGGGATTTAATTTCATCATGCTAGGGAATATGTAGAACGCAATAAGTAATGTAAGATGTTAATATACACCTGCCATCTGCAATTAACCATTACATCACTTCTTGTAACATTTCTGATTTTCCGACCCTATTTTAAATTTATTTTAACTAATGAAATAACAACACGACATTAAAATAGATACTTGTTCAAACCTACACCTCATTAATCGTTAGCCGATCGTATTCAATTCAAAGATTTAGAACTCATAATCATGTGGTAACACCTCCTAGAGTTAATCCAATTAGTAATCCCGTTAGGTGTTCTGTTAAATCCTAACCAGGCTAATTCTGTCAAAGCTGAAGTTGCAAGGGCTGATTTTGTAAATAACCAGAAACCCTAGTAGGCACGGTCGTGCCACGTTTTGGCACGGTCGCGCCTCGTCTGGCACAGTCGCGCCTATTGTTGGCACGGTCGCGCCTCAGCTTGGCACGGTCGCGCCTCACATCAGTTGAAACGTAAATGCAGCCTTTAATCGCAAGACCATTCGATTTCGTAACCGTTTCTCGTATTAACAGACCCAATTAAGAGTTTAATCATTTTAATTATAACAAATAAACCCATTTTGGTCGATCCCCTCCTAAACTATCTATATCTTCCATGTGACCATCGATTCCATCGTTTTTATTGCAATCCTCTTAAAAAAACACACAAACACATCATTCGATCCTCCCTAAAGCTTCAGAACACATTGAGTTAGCCGGAGTTGCAGCGGAGAGCGCCGGAGATCAAGCCCGTCGTCGCCAGAACTCGTTTCTACCATACGCTATCGATTAATCATCTTTTCGGGTAATTGAAACCTCCTACATCTTAGTTTTAGTCTATAGATCAAAAGCCCTAACATAAATTGGGCTTGCAATAATGAATTTAACATGAACCCGAATATAGAGTTCATTCTAAAACGGTTTAATCAAATCCTACTATGGACATGTTTTAAATGCAATTAAACTATACCAATAGAATCGTAATCACCTAATGGATGAAAGCCCTAAGATTTCCAGTATTGATATCATAAGAATTAGACAATTCGTCTCTGTTTTGGGTCAGACACGGTCGCGCTAGTCTTCTAGCGCGGTCGTGCTTCATGAGACACGGTCGTGCCAATCGCAGCGCGGTCGTGCCCCACCCTCAGACCTGGTCGTGCCTCTTGGCTAGACCTGGCCGTGCTATCAGGACCCTAGACACGGTCGTGCCTAGTGATCAACCTTGTTGTGTCTTCTGTTTGATCAACACGGTCGCGCCTGATTAGCACGGTCGCGCACGTGCTCCTAGCACGATCGTGCCTTGTCCCAGGCGCGGTCGTGTGTGTGAGAAAATCTTAGCAGAATACTAAAATTTATATTTTAAAACCAATAAACATTCCAAATGAATTTTCAAATAAAAATAATTAATAAAGATTTTATATTGACCTTATTTAAAAAGAATCAAATTCCTATTTCAAAAATTTATTCATTTAAATCTACAAAATTATATTTATACATATTTATAAAAATAGATTAACAAAAGTTATTTATTAATCTAAAACGCTCGATACATCTTTATAACTAAATGACTAAGTTACATATTTTTTTATAAATAAATAAATAAAGTAACGAATATTTATTTAATTTATATTTAAACAAAAATTGTTTATTTGGGTTATACTTAACTAAACCTATTACCTACATTATTTTTATAACTAAATAAATAAATAATAATTATTTAATTTATTTAGTTATTCAAACTCAAACCCTAATCAAAATGTTCTCAAAGTATTCATTCCAAATCTTTCATTTTATACAACACCATTCAACTACAAACCACAAGCTTTATACACACAACCAATTCAATCCTAGACTTAAACATAGAATATTGAGCATACTATTAATCCTATATACATTCCACACTAGGTTAACGTTATGCATTACAAGGATCTCATTTCTAGCTAGTATCTCGTGTTAGCTACGCCTTCAAACCAAGTGAGTATTACATAGCCCCTTTTACACTTTTACACTTTTGGGGTGGAACATGAACATTATATAATACTATTGTTTACATTTACACAGACTACACAAATACAAATCCCCTTTACATTCATGTGTGTAATTTGAGCTTTATGCCCGAGTGCTAGTTGTGCTAACTTTTGTATGCGATTATGTGCAATCGTTAACTATTCAAGCCGACGGTAAAAAATGATAGAACTATTGAGTCTGACAAACCCACCCAGGTTGGGTGATTGTTACCGACAACACAATTTTTGCATGCTAGTTACAAAGGTTTGATTGTACTTGGTTACACAATAGCTGCTCCCCATAAATGCCTTATTTTATCATGACATGTAAGCATTTGTTTATTTACGAACTATATGCTATCTATATACAAACCTGTGTATGCTCACCAACTTTTTAGTTGACCTTATTTTATTCATGTTTCAGGTGCTATCATATGAGTTTGATCAAGACATGCTACACATAGGCTTTGGACTTAGTTAATCTTAATTCAAAAAAATTGTATTTCATTTATGTACTTTGGAAATGATTCATGTTTGTTTGAATAGAAATGGATTTAATATATTACAATTTAGTCAACCTTGAGCTCATGAACAGTCTACATGTCCCGCCCCGACGTTTCCGCCGACGGTTGGGGTGTGACACTTCTTGTTTTCTATTATTCACTTTCATGATTCCACTAAAGCCTCTATACTTATCTTGACTCTCTAAACATGGAAAGAAACTTTACTTACTATACTCTTCTGATGCTTTGGCTTGAGTTACCCATTACTGGCATCTGCTACTTGGTCCCATTCTCAGTTAAAGTCTGGACATCGGGGATGTCCAAATCTCTCAAACTATGGCACTGATACCAACTTGTAAGGCCCCAAACCCGGGAGGCCTCACTTATTGTATTTACTCATTAACACATAGCTCATAAGCATAAGACATTCAATACTTGCAGTGGAAACGATTTAAACTTTAACATACACACCGAAAATTCATAACATGTCTAAACATAACTAGTCTGATACAAACTGAAACAAGTATTAAGCAACATGAACTTGAAACATAACATAAACGGGATGCCAGATGCTGATCTTCGGGTATCTCTTCTCGCCAAGCCAAGTATCCACATCCATCAACTGAACCTTCATTTAACTGATATGCATACTAAAAATCAGCAACGTTGAGTGAGTTCTAACGTTTACTTTAAATCAATTGTACAAAAGATTTACAAATACATATGTACCGCCCTTAAGGCAAAACGTTACATACTTCACTTTTCAAAATAGTTTAAAACATTCATGAGATAGCTGTCAATTCCTTGTCACTGTTGGTACTGCCCTCGTGATCAATACCGCTTAACCGTCAATTGTTATTACTGCTGGTATTGTCCTCGTGATCAGTACCTCTTAACCGTTAAATCCTTGTATCTACTTGTATTGTCCTCGTGATCAATACCGCTTAGCATGATGTTGTCCTCATGATCAACAACTTGTATTGTCCTCGTGATCAGTACCGCTTAGCATGGTTTGGTACCCATGACCCAAGGTCCTCGTGACCCATTGATGTTGTCCTCTTGATAAACACCACATGACAAGATGTTGTCCTCGTGATCAACATCGGGTATTGTCCTCTTGATCAATATCGCTTAACTGGTACAGGGGGGATTGCGTAGTCCCCGAGCAACCACCGTCACTCATCCCAAATGTACAACTGTTAACGAGCCATCAAGACTCTTACTAATGGGTAGCATCCATATCTTGCATCCTGTAAAAGTAACATCTGTCCCAAGAACCTTAACAAGCTGGTACACATTCCCGTAGGAAATCTATCACTTTCTGTTCATATAACTCCCTTTAACTTGATCATACTAACATATATTATGCCTTTCTACATGTGTATTAAAATATAGTAAATGCTTGCCAATAATATAACTTGCTTTACTGAAACATAGCTTAACACATATATCATGCCTTTGTTTATGTATATGAAAATATAGTAAACATTTGCCAATAATATAACTTGCTTTACTGAAACATAGCTTAACACATATATCATGCCTTTGTTTATGTATATGAAAATATAGTAAACGCTTGCCAATGATATAACTATACTGCTCAAAACGTACATTTGTCTCTTTTAAACTTTACATTAAAACATAGCTTTTCACATTGCTTATTAATATAAAATATGTAATAAACACTTTACACTAAGTATGCTTACCACCCCTAAAACAGGCAAAAAGGGGATTAGAACTCACCTAATATTCTGTCTACGGAAACTAAAAGCTCGGCCTACACTAGTGCTACGTGATCTGTGTGTATACAATACATAAAATCGGTCAAACTTGCAAGTATCGGCTGTTACGCTGGAGAGTCGGCTGACATAGTCGGCCTATGTCACACCCCCAAATTCCACTTCCGGGCTATACCCGAGGGACGTGACTCGAGAGGATATTTACCATTGAATTACTTTGAACGACCACTAAATGGTTTTCAAAATACCTATTTTATGCATGACTCGAACGAGTCCAAAATAAAGTTTGACATAGTCCAAAGTAAAAGTGTGGAAGCAATGTTTAAATGTTTACAACATTTGAAAATAAGGATGATAAAATATTGTTTATCAAAATAGGATGCCATGCATGATGAGTGTGTGAGTCCAGTGGGTGCATCCTAGCCACATATCCTATGCATTCAATGACCTGAGATAAACATGCTAAAATGGGTCAACATAAAGTTGGTGAGCAGGTTATATGTAATGGAAATCATATCATCAAATGTTTTGGAAAATCATATATTGACAATGTATGGAAAAACATATGTTGAAAATGCTTGGAAAAGCATATGTACTCTACACAATCATTGTTGATCAGACAAAACCAAAAATTATCATATGTCCGCCAACCGAAGCTCAACTGTAGCCACTGAAAAAGGAAAAGGATGTGGTTCGCCTCTTTGTGCCTTGCACATGAATGGATTAGGTTAATTATCTA
Organism: Smallanthus sonchifolius; assembly: GCA_023525975.1. Taxonomy (NCBI): domain Eukaryota; kingdom Viridiplantae; phylum Streptophyta; class Magnoliopsida; order Asterales; family Asteraceae; genus Smallanthus; species Smallanthus sonchifolius. The sequence goes on along the minus strand of CM042021.1, from coordinate 93,077,623 downwards.
CCCGTTCGACCTCCAGCCGAAGTTAGCGCTACTAACCAGGGCAGGGGTTGTTAAACCCAACAGTACTGTTCATGATCACCTCGCTTGTGGAAAAATTAACTGTTGAATCTGAGAGGACTTTGTTCACACCATGTACATCTTATATAATTAATGTAACTGTGTAAGCATGGAAATATGATTTTTGAAAAATGTACTTGAGCATGTATTTCCCCCAAAAATGGAAATGAGTGAAACGGGGCTGTGAGAACTCACCTGATAAAGCGGTAATGATATGCCAGTCTTAGCAAATCCGGCTAAATGAGACGACCTACTCGTGCCCTAGGAAACATTTAGGACTTTAAGGTCTAAGTATTGTAAATGCTTGACTTATGAACTCTATGCATCCAAGGAGTTGTTTGAAAAGTGACTTTTACGTTTCAAAGATGTTTTGACTTGGCGACCCGTTGGTGACACGTTGGACTTAAGCATTCAAACCCTAACATAGAGTTCAAACCTCCTATGATAATAGTCTATTATAGTCTAATAAACACATTGGCACATTCGATTGAATTTAGGACTTGAAACACAACTTTTGATACATTCAAAGTTTTCTTAATTGGAAAGTCAAGTTTTTGAGTCCTAAACATGGTAACTATGCAAAGTTGATGTTTACACATGAAATTAGGCATGCTATAACATATATAGATAAACATGCGAGTTTTGGACAATTAAAGTTTCCTATTATAGCAAGATCATGTCAAATTGTCAAGTTCATGGATAATTGTCATGTATTATCATACAATGCACTTAGTTACATGTTACTAAGTCATTTAGACCTTCAAATCATGTTAATAACTTGCAATCATAACTCTTGAAAGAAACCAGGCTCTAAAACTCAAACACAAGCGTTTTAATCCATCATTTTGGTCAATCGTTCTTCAATAATGTTCACTACACTAGTTTCATGCTTTGAATACACCCAAACATCAAGTTTTCATACATGTCAAGAAACAAAGTTTATAAAAATAGAAAACGAGCCTAAAAGAACCATGGGCATGTGATTTTACCGAAAAAAAATCATACAATTTCTATATCTAGTGTTTATGCATCATTTCCACCAAACAAATCACATCATAACTTCTTTTAACAAAAACCCGAAAATTAAAGTTACTATAAATAGAACCGAGCATTAAAATCTCATATGACCAAAAGTTCTAGATAGCAAATCTACACATATTATCCATTCTTTATGCATATCTAACCATTTTCCATCATCAAATCACCCTAAACATGGAATCTAACATGAAACCCAAAATTAAAGTTTCCTAAAATAGCAAATCCGAGCATGCATGTATCATCCATCACTTTTGTCAACAGAGTTTTCACATATTAATCATCTACCACTATTATTACAACATAATCCATCATCAAACCAACAAAACCTCATCATCTAGAACATGCATACATTATAAAGTTTCCTTAAATGGAAACCGAGCCTATGAACAAGACCCGAGTCCAAAACCACCAACAATATGTACCATTTGAGTTTTAAAACACATTTCCTTTAAGGATCCATGGATAATCTTTCAAAAAAATGGGTTTTCTTTGGATGCATGTTCATAAGAACATGAATATGAAAAATGAAAAAAAGAGGGTTTTGATCTTACCAAACTTGAAAAAGGATGGAATGATGGATGAATCTTCTTGCAAACTTGATAATCTATGCTTGGAGATTGATTTGGAGGCAAGAAGATCAAAAGAACAAAAAAAATGGAAGATGGAGGTGGTGGGTGTGGTTTTGGCTCAAGGAAGAAGAAAGAGGGAGGAGAGAGTGTGGTGGAGTGTGGAGGTGGAAATGGTGGGGATTGGGGGTATTTATAGGGTCATTTCACTCCGGGTAGTGGAAAACAAATAGTCACCGATTTATTGACGGAAATCGCGAATAGGTATGAATGAAATTATTTAAAAATAATTTGAATCTTGTTGGAATGTTTAACATATAAAATTTTCAGAATTTTATTTGGAAATGTCGGTACATACTGCAGACTGGCCGGACAACGTTAAAACAGAAAGTTTCTCGAAAAATTCCTGAAAAATTCACAGAGTCTTGGAATAACATATCACAGTACTACATGTAATTTTTAAACACCAAATATATGTCTAAGTGTCTGCTTAGAATTATGGGCCTAGCTAGTGCACACTACGTGTCTACCAGACTGTGCTGAAAATAAAAGTAATTCCATAAATCACCGAAAAATTCATATAGGCATGATTAATTAAATCACAGTGTTACATATAATTTTGACACACAGCGTATATATCTAGGTATTTGTTTTAAATTATCACCAACGGTCGTGCTGTAGGACATGTGTTTGACCGGGTAATCTTCTGGATTACCGCCGCGTGTAAACGGATTGACTTGCTAAGTGTGAAATGGACTTAATTACTATAAAATTAAGTGTGATGCATGTCTAATAATGTAATATGTATCTCAGTCGGGAATGAATATCAACTTGAAATTTGCCCGGCGTCACATTATCCCCTGGTTGAAAGGAATTTCGTCCCGAAATTCAGCTTACGGTAATAGTTTATGGTGTGGTGTGAAACAAGTGTGGGTGCTTGCGCTTCATCTGATCTTCCGCTCCCATGTGAACTCTGGTCCGCGTCTGGAATTCCATCGGACCTTGATTATCAGAATGCGACTTTGTTTCATTTGCTTAACCTGCGGTCCATGATTTCCACAGGTTCATCGACGAAATGTAGTTGTTCATCGATTTGTACCTCCTAGAGAGGTATCGTCAGTGCCTCATCGGGTAGACACTTCTTTAGGTTGGACACATGGAATACATTGTGGATATTCTGTAGCTCTTCCGGTAGGTTGAGTCGGTAGGCAACAAGGCCAATCCTTTGTAGGATATCGAATGGTCCTATGTAGAGGGGTTCAGTTTCCCATGTTTTCCAAAACGGATTTTGCCTTTCCAAGGCGCAACTTTCAATAACACTTTGTCACCTTCTTGAAACTCTAATAGTTTACGCTTTTGATCAACGTAGCTTTTCTGTCTGTCCTGAGTGGATTTCATTCTATCTCGGATTTTGAAAATTTTCTCAGTGGTCTCGTGGACAAGCTTTGGTCTAGTGAGCTGACTATCTCCGACTTCAGCCCAACAAAGTGGTGATCTGCACTTTCTTCCATAAAGTGCTTCAAATGGTGCTGCCTTGATACTCGTGTGGTAACTGTTGTTATATGAAAATTCAACCAATGGTAGGTGAGTATCCCAGCTGTTGCCAAAATCTATCGCACAAGCTCTTAATAGATATTCTAGTGTTTGGATGGTTCGTTCACTTTGACCATCTGTCTGTGGGTGATAGGCAGTGCTCAAATCAAAGCGTGTTCCCAACGCTTCTTGTAATGATTACCAGAATTGGGAAGTAAAACGACTATCCCTTTCTGAGATGATGGAGATCGGCACTACATGCCTTGAAACTGCTTCCTTTAGATAAAGTCGGGCCAGCTTCTCCATTTTGTCATTTTATTTGATTGGAAGGAAGTGTACGGATTTGGTTAAACGGTCAACGATCACCCAAATGGTGTTGTATCCGCTCGGGGTTTTGGGTAACTTCGTGACGAAGTCCATTGAAATTTGTTCCCACTTTCATTATGGAATTTTCGGCCGCTGTAGTAACCATGATGGTTTCTGGTATTCCGTCTAAACCTTGGCGCATGTTAGACATTTTCCGACATATGTGGCAATCTCGGCTTTCATGTTTGGCCACCAGTAGTTTGTCTTGAGGTCTTGGTACATTTTGTCAGAACCAGGGTGAATTGAATACCTCAACTTATGTGCCTCATCCATCACTAAGTCTCTTAAGTTCCCATGGTTCAGTACCCATATAGTAACGCACATCATCATATTTGATCTCAAATAGTTTCTCCATGCCTCGTAGGCCTTCATTTTCCAAATTTTCCTCCTTGGGTGCCTCGATTTGAGCATCACGTATCTGGATAGGTAGATTCGTGTGGATTGTCAAGGTTAGTGCTCGCACTCAGCGTGGTTTGAGTTGTTCCTTCCTACTTAGGGCATCAACAACTACGTTTGCCTTTCCCGGATGGTAACAGATTGCGAAGTCGTAATCATTAGGCAATTCGACCCATCTGCGTTGTCGCATGTTCAACTCCTTTTGATCAAAGATGTGTTAGAGACTTTTGCGGTCGGTGAAAATCGTACATTTGGTACCATACAGGTAGTGTCTCTAGATTTTGAGTGCGAAAACCATGGCTCCAAATTCCAAGTCATGGGTGGTGTAGTTCTTTTCATGCACCATGAGTTGTCATGAAGCATATGCGAGTCCTTGGGGTGACGCATCGCAATAGACAACGAAGTCGTCGTTTCCTTCAGGTAGTGCTAAGATCGGCACGCTGCAAAGTTTTTGCTTGAGTAACTAAAATGCTTCTTCAGTTCTTTCATTCCAATCATACTTCACGTCTTTCTGCGTCAAAGCGGTCGATGGTTTTGCAATCTTTGAAAAGTTTTTGATAAACCATATGTAATATTCGGCAACTCCCAAAAATTATCGTATTTCGGTTGCGGTTTTGGGTGTTCGCCAGTTTCTTATTGCATCAATCTTGGTTGGGTCAACGTGTAAGCCCATCTCATTCACCACGTGACCTAGGAAATGCACTTCTCGAATCCTGAAGTCGCACTTTGAAAACTCAGCGTACAGCTTCTCGGTTTTCAATAATTCTAGAACGAGCCTTAGAAGTTCAGCGTGTTCCTTCTCGTTGCGAGAATAGATCAAGATGTCGTCAATGAACACAATAACAAACTTGTCTAGGTAGGGTTTGCATACATGGTTCATAAGATCCATAAACATTGTGGGTGCATTGGTCAAACTGAATGGCATAACCAAAAACTCATAGTGTCCATATCGAGTTCGGAATGCCATCTTGTGTATGTCCTCCTCTCGGATTTTCAGCTGATGGTATCCTGACCGTAAGTCGATCATGGAGTAATAACTCGATCTTGTAGTTGGTCGAACAAATCGTCTATTCTAGGTAAAGGGTATCAGTTCTTGATGGTTACTTTGTTCAATTCCATGTATTCAATGCACATACGAAATAATCCGTCTTTCTTTTTGACAAATAAGATAGGTGCTCCCCAAGGCGAATGACTTGGTCGGATAAATCCTTTATCTAGCAACTCTTGTAGTTGGTTTGATAATTCTTGCATTTTCGACGGCGCCAGTCGGTACGGTGACCGTGCTATCGGGGTAGCTCCTGGGGTAAAGTCGATTCGGAATTCGACTTGTCGATGTGGTGGGAGTCCCGGTAAGTCTTCACGGAATACTTCAGGAAAATCATGAACAACTGGTATGTCCTCGACCTTCCTTTCTTCTGTCCGGTTCTCCGTTACATGTGCTAAGATGGCATAATATCCTTTTCGTAGATACTTCTGGGCTTTCATACATGAGATGATATTCAGAGGAATCCCGCTCCTTTCTCCTTGTATTGCAAGTGTTTCTCCATCTGGTAGGGGTAATCTGATAATCTTTTCGCGGCATACAATCTCCGCTCCATTCTTGGACATCATTTCCATACCGATAATCACGTCAAAACCCCCTAGTTTAACGGGTAACATATCTATTTCAAAGGAATGATTGGCTAATTCTAGGACATAGCTCGGAATAATGTAGCTGGTTTTGATTAATTTACCGTCAGCTAGTTCTACGGTATACTCGTTATCTATAATGGTAAGTTCGATACCATGTAATGGACTAAATTCATTTGACACGAAGCTTCTTTCAGCACCAGTATCAAATAACATAGATGCATAATGGTTATTTAGAAGGAACATACCCGTGACAGTGTCGGGGTTCTATTTGGCTTCTCCTGCTCCAATCACAAAAGCTCGCCCTTTGGCGTTGTTGTTGTTCTTGTTGTTTCCTGGCTTCCTGTTTTTTGGGCAATCCTTTGACAAATGTCCATTTTGCCCACAAGTGTAACAAGCACGGGTTACTCCAGTGTTTGGAACTGGTCCTCTCACTGTACAATCCTTGGCCGCATTTGCCAATCCTCTTGCATTTCTGGCACCTTTCTTCCTCACATGTGCCGTTGTGGTGAAATTTGCATAGATTGCACTTCGGTAGGGTTCACGTGTAAGCTCTCCTTGGCTTATTGTCAGCTTGACCTGCGGTGTAGGCTCGGGTAGTTTCTTGCCTTTTCTGTGGTGGTGGCGGATTAAATGACCTTGAAGAACTACCTTCGCACTTTCTCTTGTTATCAGCAGGTTTGTCAAAGGGTCCCTGACGAACGGCCTAGGACGTCAGGTTGTGTGCCAGTCGGATTGCTTGTTGGATTGTTGTAAGTTCAGAAGATAATACCATTCCCTGGATTTGCAGGGCTAGTCCCCACAGATAACGCTCAATACGCTTCTCTTCAGCTGTTACCATATGAGGACACAATCCTGCCAAATCATGAAATTTTGACGTGTAATCCACCACATCTGGTCCATTCATTTTCACGTTCCAAACCTTTTTCGAAAGATCCTTGATCTCGTTTTGTGTACAGTACTCATCCCTTAATAGCTTCTTGAAGTCTGCCCATGGCATAACATTCGCTGCTTCCAAGCCCATTTCTTGGACATTGGATTTCCACCAGGCGAGGGCTTGTCCCTCAAAAGTTCCAGTAGCGAATTTCACCTTTGAAGTTTCTGGACAGTTGCACATCTCGAAAATAGACTCTACTTTCTCAATCCATCGTACCAAGTTAACTGCTCCATCCCGCCCATTGAAAGAGAGCGGTTTGTAGTCAATGAAAAGCTTGTAGGTGCATACTGGGGGGTTTTGTCTTTGTCCTCCTGCATTCTGGTTGTTCGGTAAAGCTGCAACAGCTGCAGCTACTCTTTGGTTAATCAGGGCCTCAATCTGTGCTACCGTCATTGTTGCTTGGCGGGGCGGCATGTCTCTTCATATTATAATTTTAGCAAAAGTTAGATTATATGTAACATACAACCAACACATGTAGAACTCAGCAAGAGTGCTAGTAGCCTCTAGCTGTTGCCCTGAGCTCCGCTGCAACGGCTCTCTGGGTAGCAAGTGTAGCTCTCTGCTCTGCCACGGTGGTCCTCTGTCTCTCGAGCCTCAGGTGACTCTTAGCCTCAGAACTCGGTCAGATAGAATGGTAATCCTGGCAGCATCCCTCTGGCGATCCTCCGTTAGTCGGGACACCTGCTCCTGTAGGGTCTGTAGTGCGGTCTCGGACACTTGCGCAGGCACATGCTCAATCCTCTGCTCAGTCTCTTTCCCCAGATCTTCTAGCGACAGAACCTTCTTATTAAGGTGCTCCACTTGCTTCAGGTTGCCGCGTACATTCTTTTGCTCCCATTGCAGATTCCCTAGCAGCCTATCGTACCGGTTGCATCGGGCTACCAGAGTTGGGATCGTACGCTCGATCAGCTCCCCGGTAAAGACTCTTCGATCTCGGTAATGGGAGGTACTCCTACCTCCTTAGCCTAATCCCTCAAGGTATCAGAAACGAACGCCCACTTTCTCGCGTCAAGTCTAAATTTATTGCGCTTGGGCTCAGGGACAGGCGTGCTTGTAGGAGAGGGTGGTGCCCGCTTCATCGGGGTATACTGAACTAGTGGCCCGTAGGGACGATGTCGATGCGGGTAGGCGATGTCACAAGTGGCCATCCTGCAGGTCTCTTCAGCTGCTGGAGTCTCAGACTCCATCTTTGACTAAACTTCATCATCCTCTGTCGGTTCTTCTCCCGACTTCTCAACAGTGGTGTTGTCGGAGACAAGGTACTCCGGTAGTGTCTCATCGGATGAAGAGTCCACTGGTGTCCATGGCATGTACACGTACTCGTCCTCAGAGTCCGTAATCTCGATTAGCTGGTTTGTAGTTGACATGTTCCTGTAACGGGTCAACCATAATTTCTATCTTACGTGAGTATTCTAAGTGTATGTATGAATACTAAGTGTACGTGCGGAAGTGAAATGCAAATGAGACATCGATTACAGTCTAAGTCCACTATATGCAACCTAGTTCGCTGCAACCAATGGCTCTGATAACAGTCTGTCACTCCCCCAAATTCCACTTTCGGGCTATACCCGACTGGCGTGACTCGAGAGGATCTTTACCATTGAATTACTTTGAACGATGATGTGCTTGAAGTGTATATATATTTTTTCAAGGATTCTTTACACAATTGGTTTTAAAAAGGGTTTTCACCAAAGACTACACACACACCGGACAGTGTACCCTTCGGATGGCAATATAGTAAAGGTAAGAACTGGATATCAATCCGTGGATACGGTGGAATGCGATAATAAACCGGAACTAAGGTTCTATCAAGTGAGGGTAAAAAGATATTTTGAAGAGTTTGTTTAATTTAATAGCATGCAATTTATATCAAATTAAACTAAAATCACAAGTCAAACAATCAAGGAGAAAAGATCACTTCGGTGTCGAATCCATAAAGAATACATTCAGTACACTCATAGAAGCATGGCAAATACACGTAACATAAATTGACCAAATTCTCGTCAAAGACATCTAATCAAATGATCATTCGTAAAGCTAGAATGAATAACACAAACTAACCACCTAAAATCATACAATGAAGCTCACGTGTTGTAATCATGTCAATGTTTATAAAGATTGAACTAGCTTCCGATTAAGGTACACCAATCCAACAACTAGTTGGAAAGATAACATGAGAAACATACTACCCACCTCAAGTTGATTTAATTAGACAACCACATGAATTTCTTCAACATACAATGTTCATACCAAGTTCATATAAATTAGGAGAATGTGTCAACAAATCCTAGATAAACATAAAACTAAGCATGAAACACCATAACAAACACTTTGTCTTTCCAAACATAAGCATAAGGATACACATACAAGAATCATAACTCATAGATAATACTTCATCCACCATTCCTAGTCAAATGCCACAAACTAGCATACAAACATACACTAATTTATGAATACAAGCGTAAACCATAAGTTTTCCAACATAATATGGCATACACAAACGCAAGTCAAGAAAACAACTTTAGATACTTGACTACATAATTTCATTGAAGAATAATCATATGATTGTCATAACATTAACATAATGGTTACCAATAATCCATGAATGTTGTCAAACGAGTCTAAACTTCATCTAAACCAAAGTGAACAAGAGTTTTAGCTCATCATGAGCTCAAGAATAGCAAATAAGCATGGAAAAATAGTAAGAAACATGCTATGAAAATAAGAATCAAACCACTCCTACAAGCCTAGATGTTGTTGTTGATGTATGGTGATCCTCTTGATGTTGTAATCCCTCCAAGATGCTTGAAATATGGCTAGAACAAGGCTGGTTCAAAGCTCAAACAGTGGGTTTTTGCTCTGGTTGCTGAATGTCTGAATGAGAGAATGGCTTATGCTTTTATAGACTGAAGGGGGCACGACCGCGCCAGGAGGGAAGGCACGATCGTGCCTGTCACTGGTGCGCGCCCATGCCCAAGAACTAGCAAGGTCGTGGTGTAGAGGGTTGACCGATCCGGTGCTTCTATTGGGTCCCATTGAACGAGGAAGTACGACTCTGAGGTCACGTGTAACACCTCAAAAATCCCTTAAACTTGCCAAGTTTCAAAGTTAAAGGTCTATTATGGGAATAATCAAAGTCCAAGGACTTAAAATGAAAAATTCTAAAAACAAAAGGGTAGCAGACCGCTACCCAGGTCTTAACGGTCCTCTACGTGCTGAGCAAGGGAGCAGTGAGAAGCTGACACGTGTCCTGTGACTCACCGATTCGAATCTGACATGTGTAAAGGGTGGGGACCGTTAACCAGACCATGACGATCCGCTACGTGTGCGTAAAGCTAAATAGGCCGCCATAAGGGGTGGCAGACCGCCACCACCTAGCTTAGCGGTCCGTTACGGGTCCCACTTTTCCCCTATAAATACTTGATCGATTTCATGCATTTTTCACACACCAACACACTCAAATACACACACACATTCTCTGATATTCCGATCCCGAGCCCCAGTTCGCGTACGAGAGTCTGGTTTCTGATCATTCGACTTCAAATTTCAATAGATAATGCTGAGGTAAGGTTCCAGTCTCCCGTTAAGCTTTAGTTATATATCATTAAGCTATATTCGTATAAATTAAGTAATGTACTTACTTATCTAGGAGCTCTGCCCTAGGTGTTTGTCACATTACTGATTAATAAGCCGAAATACTTCTGAGGTGAGTTCTTAAACTGTGATCCATGAACCCAGTCATGAGCTTGTCTCGCATGATTGATTTATGAAAACATTTTGAGCATCTTGAAATGATTGTACCGATTGTTTATATATAATGTATTCTAAGCGATTATTTTATTTCACTTGCTCATTGAACGGCATGTTTGACAGGACCCGTGGAACGGTCTTTGGTTATATATAAATTAAATGATTGGTCAGTTAGGTGTTGAAGCCCATGAACGAAATTTGGGTGTTGAAATGTGTTCAAGATACTTTGGCGGGTCATTTTAATAAACTATTTTAGTTTATGAACTCACCAGCTTTGTGTTGACCCACATTTTATCAAATGTTTTTGAACGCCTCACAGGTAGTCATTAGGCAAGGCATTCCAGGACTAGATGATGAAATGATGAATGATCCATATGATGGGCATGCAAGGAACTATAAGTCCCGAATGACATGTTCCTTGTTAGGAACAAACGATGTAACTTTTGTTAATGATTATGTAAACCATGTTTTGATGTTCATAGAAGTTACGATTTAGTCTTCCGCTATGTGTTTTTGATATCAACATCACAGTAACTAGAAGGCGACCTTCTGACCAGTATCTAGTTATCTGACAAACAGAATGTTCTGTCTAGGAAAGGAAGGTGTATAAATCTCTCCTAGACCCGTCGTTCTTTCCTGGGAACATCTCTGATGGAGGTACTAATATGGTTAGATAACCGTCCGGTGTTACGGGTGTGACAAGTTGGTATCAGAGCCATAGTTTAAGGGATTTAGATGGTACAAGAATAGTATCTAGACTTAAACTAGGACTCTGAGATTAGTCTAGAATGCCTCAGGATAAGTTAGGTGTATACATTCAGTTCGACCTATAACGGGAAATACTTAGAAATCAGATTATTAAAGGCATTTTTGGACAGATGTTTTTAATTTCCGAATTTCTGGATTATGACCGGTTATACGAATTATGATGCTATACATATGTGTGTAGGTACCAATGACAGGACGTGGTAGAGGAAGAGGAAGAGGTAGGGGTAGAATACCTAACACTAGGTCGCGTACTCGCGACACGACAGATACAAACCCCAATCCAAATGAGAACGTAAATACGATTGCTAAACCTGAGCAACTGGTGGAAGAAGTCATTATGACTGAAACACAATTTCAGGGAACGGTGGCAGCTGAGGTCACCCGTGTGCTTCAAACAATCTACCTGGAATACTAGATGATGCTCTTAGGAGAAGGGAAAATCAAAACAGTCTGGGAAACCGAAATGAAGGAACAAGTGGTGATGTTCCAAGAACAGAAGACACTCTTCATACTACTCCAGTAGGAAGCAATATAAGAACCACCCGAACTTACGAAACAGTTGGGATAACGAACCAGAGCACCAGAATTCATGGCCACGGATGTAACTACAAGAATTTCAGTGACTGCCATCCCAAACCATTCAATGGAAAGAAGGATGCCATTGCAACTTTGCAGTGGATCACATCTATGGAAGTTGTGATAAAGATGAGTGAATGCAGATCAGACCAAGCTGTGAAGTTTGCTGCCCATTCATTTGAAGAAGAGACCCTTGATTGGTGGGAATCAGTCAAGTAGACAAAAGGAGAAGCTGTGACTGATAGAATGACTTGGGAAGATCTCAAGTCTTTAATTGTGAAGAGATAATGTACACAAAATGCCGTGGACAAGATTGAAGCTGAATTTCTGCGGTTCAAAGCCGAAACCATGACTCATCAGAACTACACAACCAAGTTCAATGAAATGGCCAAACTGGTGCCACATTTGGTTACACCCGAGACGATAGATATGGCCTTTGAAAAGAGTGCGATAATGTATGATGAGGTGGCAGCCCAAGAGCCACCAAAGACCAATCACAAGAGGAAACCTAAAGAATTTGTTTACAAATTCAAACCGAGAAATAGTTAGTTTCCCAGAAGAGGTGGTTTTAATCCCAACCCTGATAGAGCTAATTAAGGAATGAAATGCCAGACTTGTCAGAAGTTTGGCCATTTGTCAACCCAATGCCCAAATGTTAAATGCTTTAACTGTGGAGATATAGGGTATTATAGGACTTCTTGTCCTAAACCACCTAAACAGAGAATATGTGGTCAGAATAAAGGAACAGGACGAGTGTTCGTCTTAGGAAGTGGAAATGAGCAAAAAAATAAAGCTAAGGAAGTAGCAGGTACTTACTTAGTTAATAATATTTACGCCAAGATTTTATTTGATACAGGGGCAAATAGAAGTTTTGTTTCATGTGCATTTACCCCATATTTAGGCGTACGACCGATTCCACTTATTAATGCCTACGTCGTTGAAACGACGAATGGTGAACAGATTAGGATAACCAAATCATACCGTGATTGTGTTATCAATTTTGGTGATGATAAGGTATTAGTTACACTAATGCCAATGAACTTGAATAAATATGAGGTTATCCTAGGAATGGATTGGTTAAACCAATACAAGGCCCAGATTGATTGTGACTAGAGAACGGTCAAGATTATGAAACTAGATGAAACTAGTTTGATGATTCAAGGTGATAGTAAAAACAATAAGATTGAAATAATTTCCATAGCAAAAGCTAGGAAAGAATTAATTAAGGGAGACAGTATATTCATACTCCATGCTCTAAACGTTAAACCCGAAGGACAGATTGCGGATATTCTTGTAGTCTGTGATCACCCGTATGACTTTCCGGAAGAATTACCTGGTCTTCCTCCCGATCGTCAGATCGAATTCCGAATCGAACTCATTCCTTGAGCTAAACCTGTTGCAAAATCCCCTTATCGTCTAGCTCCTTCCGAACTAAAATAATTGATGAAGCAAATCCAAGAACTTTAGACAAAGGATTCATTCGTCCAAGTACTTCGCCTTGGGGAGCACCTGTACTATTCGTAAAGAAGAAAGATGGAAGCATGAGGATGTGCATTGACTATCGAGAATTAAACAAACTTACTGTAAAGAACAGATATCCATTACCTAGAATAGATGATCTGTTTGATCAACTCCAAGGAGCCAAGTACTTTTCAAAGATCGATCTTAGATCACGATATCATCAGTTAAAAGTACAAGAAGAGGATGTACCTAAGACTGCTTTCAGGACCAGATATGGTTACTATGAATTCTTGGTCATGTCATTTGGTCTAATGAATGCTCACGCAACATTTATGGACTTAATGAACATGGTTTGTAAACCATTCCTTGAAAAATTTGTCATTGTTTTCATCGATGATACTCTTATCTATTCTCGAAGCTAAGAAGAACATGCTGAGCACCTCAAGATCATTCTAGAAACCCTAAGAAAGGAAAGACTGTACGCTAAGTTTTCCAAATGTGAATTTTGGAAACAAGAAGTACAATTTCTTGGACACATTGTGAATGAACGTGGAATACAAGTAGACCCAAGTAAAATAGAAGTTGTTATGAAGTGGGATGCCCCAAAGAATCCGACGGAGATCAGAAGTTTTCTTGGACTAGCCGGTTACTATAGAAGGTTCATTCAGGACCTTTCCAAGATTGCTACACCTTTGACTGCTTTAACGCAGAAAGCAACAAAGTTTGAATAGGGTACAAAGCAGGAAGAAGCATTAAATATTCCCAAAGATAAACTTAGCCATGCACCGATCTTAGCACTACCCAAGTGAAACGATGATTTTGTCATCTATTGTGGCGCTTCCCAAACTGGTCTGGATTGTGTGTTTATGCAACGAGAAAAAGTTATTACCTACGCATCACGCCAACTTAAAATTCATGAGAAGAACTATACTATGCACGATCTTGAACTTGGTGCCATAGTGTTTGCTCTAAAGATTTGGAGACACTATTTATATGGTACTAAATGCATAATATATTTAGACCATAAAAGCCTCCAACATATTTTTAATCAGATGGATTTAAATATGAGGCAAAGGAGGTGGATGGAACTCATCAATGACTACGATTGTGAAATTAAATACCATCCCGGGAAAGTCAATGTAGTGGCAGTTGCTTTAAGTCGGAAAGAACGAAGCCAACCAATTAAAGTAAAAGCACTACGATTAGACCTAAAGTTAGACTTAAGGGAGCAAATTAAGGAAATCCAACAAAAAGCATTAGAAAAAGGAAATATAAAGAAAGAACGTATGGTTGGAAAACAGAAGATGATATCCAAAGGAGATGACGGAATCATGAGATTCAAACAAAGAATCTGGATTCCTAAGCTCATAGCTATTCAAGAAAAGGTATTAGATGAAGCACACAAATCTAAATATTCCATGCATCCTGGTGCCAACAAAATGTACAAGGATCTGAAGACTCATTACTGGTGGCCAAACATGAAGAGATCGATAGCTCAATACATAGACAAATGCTTGACTTGCCTTCAAGTTAAGATTGAGCACCAGAAACCGGTAGGACAATTACAACAAATAGAATTACCTGTCTGGAAATGGGATCGTATTACAATGGACTTTGTAACCAAATTACCCAGGACTCAGAAAAGTCATAACGCTATATGGGTCGTAGTCGATAGATTGACCAAGTCAGCCCATTTAATACCCATCAAAGAAACATACTAAATGGATAAGTTAGCTAGGATCTATATCAATGAAATTGTGAGCCACAATGGCATACCACTGTCTATTATTTCTGATAGAGACAGTCGGTTCACATCTAAATTCTGGACGAGTTTTTAGAAAGAATTGGAAACTCGACTTACCATGAGTACTGCATATCATCCACAGATCGACGGACAAAGCGAACGTACGATTCAAACTCTAGAAGATATGCTGAGAGCATGTGTTTTATATTTCGGAGGCAATTGGGACAATCATCTACCGTTAATCGAATTCTCCTACAAAAACAGTTATCATTCAAGTATTAAAGTTGTACCATTTGAAGCACTGTATGGAAGGAAGTGCAGAACACCTGTCTATTGGACTGAAATAGGAGACAGCCAATTATTAGGACCAGAAGTCATATAGGAAACAACAGATAAAATAATCAAAATTAAACAACGATTAAAAGCTGCCCAAGATCATCAGAAAAGTTATGCTGACTAATGATGTCAACCATTAGAATTCCAAGTTGGGGATTATGTGATGTTATAGGTTTCACCTTGGAAAGGTGTGGTAAGGTTCAGGAAATGAGGAAAGTTAGGACCAAGGTACATCAGACCTTACAATATCAGTAAAAAAATCGGAGCAGTAGCTTACAAGCTAGATCTACCTGAAGCCTTGTAAGGAATTCATAATACGTTTCACGTATCTTGCTTACGCAAGTGTTTAGCTGATAAATCTCAAGCTATTGCACTAGATGATGTGCATGTGAACGATAAACTTCATTTCACAGAACAACCAATCAAGATTCTAAACACCCAAGAACGGAAATTAAGAAAAAAATGTATACCAATGGTATTAGTTCAATGGCAAGGTCGGAATGGAGCTTACAAGACTTGGGAATTAGAGGAACAGATGAGAGCCGAGTACCCTCATCTATTCACTTCTTAATTTTGAGGACGAAATTCTTAAAGGAGGGGAGATTTGTAACACCTCAAAAATACCTTATAAATAAAGGACTAAACTTGCCAAGTTTCAAAGTTAAAGGTGCATTATGGGAATAATCAAAGTCCAAGGACTTAAAATGAAAAATTCTAAAAACAAAAGGGTAGTGGACAGCTACCCAGGGCTTAACGGTCCACCACGTGCTGAGAAAGGGAGCAGTGAGTAGCTGACACGTGTCCTGTGACTCACATATTCAAATCTGACACGTGTAAAGGGTGGCGGACCATTAACCAAACCATGACGGTCCGATATGTGTGCGCAAAGCCAAATAGGCAGCCTTAAGGGGTGGCGGACCGCCACCACCTAGCTTAGGGGTCCGCTACGGGTCCCACTTTGCCCCTAAAAATACTTGATCGATTTCATGCATTTTTCACACACCAACACAGTCAAATACACACACACATTCTCTTATATCCCGATCCCGAGCCCCATTACGCGTACGAGAGTCTGGTTTCTGATCATTCGACTTCAAATTTCAATAGATAGTGCTGAGGTAAGGTTCCAATCTTCCGTTAAGCTTTGGTTATATATCATTAAGCTAGATTTGTATAAATTAAGTAATGTACTTACTTATCTAGGAGCTCAGCCCGAGGTGTTTGTCACATTACTGATTAATAAGCCGAAATACTGTCGAGGTGAGTTCTTAAACTGTGATGCATGAACCCAGTCATGACCTTGACCGACATGATTGATTTATGAAAACATTTTGAGCATCTTGAAATGATTGTACCGATTATTTATATATAACATATTCTAAGCGTTTATTGTATTTCACGTGCCCGTGGAACGGCATGTTGGACAGGACCCGTGGAACGGTCTTTGGTTATATATAAAATAAATGATTGTTCAGTTGGGTGTTGAAGCCCATTGGGTGTTGAAGCCCATGAATGTGTTCAAGATACTTTGGCGGGTCATTTTAATAAACTATTTTAGTTTATGAATTCACCAGCTTTGTGCTGACCCATGTTTTATCAAATGTTTTTGAACGCATCACAGGTAGTCATTAGGCAAGACATTCTAGGACTAGATGATGAAATGATGAATGATCCAGATGATGGGCATGCGAGAAACTATAAGTCCCGAAAGACATGTTCCTTGTTAGGAACGAACGATGTAACTTTTGTTAACGATTATGTAAAGCATGTTTTGATGTTAATAGAAGTTATGATTTAGTCTTTCTTGTGTGCTTTTGATATCAACATCACAGTAACTAGAAGGCGACCTTCTGACCAGTATGTAGTTATATGACAAACGGAATGTTCTGTCTAGGAAATGACGGTGTATAAATCTCTCCTAGATACGTCGTTCTTTCCTGGGAATATCTCTGTTGGAGGTACTACTCTGGTTAGATAACCGTCCTGTGTTACGGGCGTTATATAACGGGTCAGACTCACGGGATTACACGTGGTCGTGGGGCTTCAAGAACACGGTTGTGCTCGAGGACATGGCTCGACGCGGCCGTACCAGATACGGGGCGTGACCGAGCCTAGGGTTTGGAAGACTGGCACGGTCGCGCCAGATAGGGGCACGACCGTGCCTCCAACTTAGAAACCCTAAAACTTCAACTTTTGTCCTGGAATTTCCATGTTTGTTCACCCAGCTTTACAAAAACCTACAAATCTGAAAATGAAGCAAATAAGTGTCTAAACGTTGAAATAACCAAGAATTGATTGTGAAATGAGTGAAGTTTTGGGCCAAAAATATGTGTAAATTCTAACACATCAAATTCCCACTAAATGGTTTTCAAAATACTTGTTTTATGCATGACTCGAACGAGTCCAAAATAAAGTTTGACATAGTCCAAGGTAGAAGTGCGGAAACAATGTTTAAATATTTACAACATTTGAAAATAAGGATGATAAAATATTGTTTATAAAAATAGGATGCCATTCATAATGAGTGTGTGACTCCAGTGGGTGAATCCTAGCCACATATCCTATGCATTCAACGACCTGAGATAAACATGCTAAAATGGGTCAACATAAAGTTGGTGAGTCCGCAGGTTATATGTAATGGAAATCATATCATCAAATGTTTTGGAAAATCATATATTAACAATGCATGGAAAAGCATATGTTGAAAATGCATGGAAAAGCATATGTACTCTACACAATCATTGTTGATCAGACAAAACCAAAAATTATCATAAGTCCGCCAACCGAAGCTCAATTGTAGCCACTTAAAAAGGAAAAGGATGTGATTCGCCTATTTGTGCCTTGCACATGAATGGATTAGGTCAATTATGTACCCGTTCGACCTCCGGTCGAAGTTAGTGCTACTAACCCGGGCAGGGGTTGTTAAACCCAACAGTACTGTTCATGATCTTCTTGCTTGTGGAAAAATTAACGGTTGACTCGGAGAGGACTTTGTACACACCATGTACAAATTATATAATTAATGTAACTGTCTAAGCAGGGAATTATGATTTTTGAAAAATATTTGAGCATGTATCTCACCCCAAAATGGAAAATGACTGAAACGAGGCTGTGAGAACTCACCTGATAAAGCAGTAATGATATGCAAGTCTTAGCAAATCCGGCTAAATGAGACGACATACTTGTGCCCTAGGAAACATTTAGGACTTTAAGGTCTAAGTATTGTAAATGCTTGACTTATGAACTCTATGCATCCAAAGAGTTGTTTGAAAAGTGACTTTGACGTTTCAAAGATGTTTTGACTTGGCGACCCGTTGGTGACACGTTGGACTTAAGCATTCAAACCCTAACATAGAGTTCAAACCTCCTATGAAAATAGTCTATTATCGTCTAATAAACATGTTGGCACAATCGATTGAATTTAGGACTTGAGACACAACTTTTGATACATTCAAAGTTTCCTTAATTGGAAAGTCAAGTTTTTGAGTCCTAAACATGGCAACTATTCATAGTTGATGTTCACACATGAAATTAGGCATGCTATAACATATATAGAACATTTCAATATTTACTTGCTAAAAATAGACAAACATGCGAGTTTTGGATAATTAAAGTTTCCTATTATAGCAAGATCATGTCAAATTGTCAAGTTCATGGATAATCATCATGTATTATCATACAATGCACTTAGTTACATGTTATTAAGTCATTTAGACCTTCTAATCATGTCAATAACTTGCAATCACAACTCTTGAAAGAATAAAGTTTTCTTATTTAGAAACCGGGCTCTAAAACACATCCACATGCGTTTTAATCCATCATTTTGGTCAATCATTATTCCATAATGTTCACTACACTAGTTTCATTCTTTGAATACTTCCAAACATCAAGTTTTCATACATGTCAAGAAACAAAGTTTCTAAAAATAGAAAACGAGCCTAAAAGCACCATGGACATGTGATATTACCAAAAAAATCATACAATCTTTATATCTAGTGTTTATGCATCATTTCCACCAAACAAATTGTTAGGACATAGAATTGTAATGACAAAATCTTGTAATAGTTAGATTTTGTGTCTTTATGTTTTGTTATGAAATTGTAAAGTTGCTAAGTGTTTTTACTAGTAAGCCTAGAGGCGAACTTGTTAAGTTCGCCTACTCTAACAGAGGCGAACTTAATAAGTTCGCTTAGGCATAACAAGTTCGCTTAGACTGTTTCAGGCGAACTTAACTAAGTTCGCTTACAGCAGTTTTGGTTCTATATATATGTGTTACAGAGTCATTAGACAGTAGAACAGAGATCGATCTGAGAGAGAAACAATTGTCTGATTGAGTCTGTAACCATTGTTATTTGGAATATAATTGAGAAGTTTATTTAAAATCTTGTAGGTCCCTTATTCAGTTTGTGACGGATCTCTAGACTCGCGGTACGACACGTTGATAACTTGCGGAATCCATGATCAACGTGCTCGTGTAACACAATCAACAACAACGGTGTAAATAAACGCTTTGTATTTCCCCAATATCAGGTTACAAGAATTCTCTCTCGTCTACTCTGATATCGTCTCACCTATTTCACACTGTGTTCTGTTCTGCTATCTCCTATTTATAAGCACTGTTCTGCACCAGGCGAACTTAACAAGTTCGCCTCACTGTGCTTAGGCGAACTTATTAAGTTCGCCTCTAATAGGCTAAGCGAACATAATAAGTTCGCCTCTGATAGACTTAAGCGAACTTATTAAGTTCGCCTCTGATAGCCCAGGCGAACTTATTAAGTTCGCCTCTGATAGGCTAGGCGAACTTATTAAGTTCGCCTCTAGCAAAACTTACACAGAATTTTATCAACAGTTACAAAACATGTCCTAACAGACTCCCCCTTAACTGTTGCTAACAATTCTATCAAATACAAATCAAAGACTCTAAGACTAAGACATAATATCTTCAAGCCCGTTGTCACCAGAATATGCTCCAACAGACTCCCCCTTGACAACAGCTTCAGAAGATTGTCATCCGTCTTCAAATATCATCAAACACACTGTAGTCTTCATCTTGTTCATCTGCACTTTCTCTCTTTATTCTAGAAGAAAACTTGGGAGAAGGACCCCTTGTCAACTTCTATCTGCAATATTCAGTTTTTGCAAAGGAGAACAACCAAGAATAACCAACAATTAAGATTTCCATGGAAGCTGGAAAAATAAAATCTTTTTGGTTTTTCAAACATAAGAAAGACAAAATCTTTTTGGTTTTTCTCTATTTAAACTGAAATGTAAAATACAAAATCACATCTTTTTGGTCGAACATCACGAGTAAGAAGATCATATCAGTAAAAACAATGCATCAATCACACATCTTGGATATAAAATCCGTATAATATCAAATGGTATCCTATGTCATTCTTTCAAGCCTTGACCAATTAAACGAATATCTTTCAAGATTATAACACTCTATCTTTTCAAGACTTTCATATTGCATGTTATGATACGCGATAAACATTCAAAGAAAATAGGATCAGGCTATGACACACAAATTCAAATTATCAATATTATAAGATTTGAAACTAAAGCATCTCATTCCCACTTTCTTGTGAGTTAAGGTACCATTTAAGTAAGAAATATAACGTGTACCCCACTAGTATGCCAACATAAAGTAAATGCACTATCTTCAAGATATATAAGATTTTACTAAAGATTATCCGAATTTCCAGAATGAGGAGACATCACTTAGCACATGAATAGCAGAATCCAAATTGGATTGTATAGGAATCAATGAGATTCAGAATCGAATGATTCAATGTCTTGGTTTATATATGTGGAATCATAAGATTCAGGTACGCGGATCCAACTGTTATCTGGATTATGAATTCAATGGAATCAGTAACGATGATTTATCAATATGATCCAAAGGCTAGTATATGTTTGACAGATGTTGTCAAGTACATATCTTGATTATACTTCAAATTGCATGCTTTTCGGGACATGGGCACTGAAGCAAATCGAATGAATAGTGCTAAGGACATAACCCGAAACTGATCTCATAGGAAAATCTTTATTAAAAGCTAATATTCTATATCTGATAGTGATCTTTTAACACACACACCCAGGCATAAAATGGGTTCAAATCACAGTTGTAACATATGAAATTATGTTTTCACACTACTAATGGTTCAGTGACGCTTTTAGTCTACTGACAATTCAAATTATATGCATACACAACACTATTATTTCCTATTTGTGTAGTCTCTGAAGTTTAGATCAAAACATATAATTCAGATATATTAACATAACGCACCAACCAGTCAATCTAAGGTCATATGTGAAAGAACATCTACTGATGTACTATCATCTCTTCTTTAACTTCAAGTAATGTCGATTTTATCTTTTTCAATTTGTTTGGCTTTTTCAAAAATATTTTTCAAAGAAAGTAAAACAAACGAAAATAAACCTTCCATGAAAACATTCTATGAAAAACATTTTACTTGGTTACTCAGGATTAAGCAAGTCAATCAATTTAAAAACTCAAACCAATGTAATCCTGTAATTGAATGCCTTTGCCTTTTGTCACCAACACAGTTCTGTACTCCCCCTGTCCTGTAGACTCCCCCTCAACTAGTCAAATGGCTGCATCAACGACTTTATGCTCACCATCGTCATCCTAAGTTTCAGGTTATCTTTTGGACTTTGTAAAACCGTTTCCAAAACTTTGTGTGTGACATATTCTCCCCCTTGAGCATCAAGTCGTTGAATCAAATAGATTCTCAGTTATCAACAACTCTTTACTCATGCAGATGTCATTCCCTGTTATGTGCTAAGAACCACCACTATCAACAACCAATATGGTATTAATAGTCCCTCTTGGTAAATCCTGCACATCTAACAAGAAACATTAATTTGAAAGTGGGACCCAAGCCATGGTAGTCATGGGTCTTCCATCTGTATCAAAATAATAAACCTCACTCCACTCACAATCGAATCTCTCATCGATTTTCGGTGATTGTTCCGACGAATCCGAAACAGAAACTTTAGATTTCCAAACAAACTTCTTTTCATTAAGTTCTTTTTGCTTAAAATGTGAAGTGTTTGAAAATACTTGTTCATTTGAAAAATGTGTAGATTGTAAAAACTCTTGTTGTTTTAAAAGTTTTCTCAATCTTCTGTTTCTCCTCCGTCTTTGAGGTCGAGAAAGCCTAACCACAAGAAAAGCAAGATCTCTTCTCACTATATTCTCTCATATAAGGAATCTTCACACGATTAGATGCATTTGAAGAAGATTCTCCTACATGAACTTCTTTTGGAGTTTGAGACGGAACAAACTTTTTCTCAACAGGTTTTGATTCAGTCTTCACCTTCTCAGGAACTACATGCTTCTTTCCTTTATTTTTGTAAGGACAGTTCACCACAATGTGTCCTATCTCATTACAATGAAAACATGTACGCCGGTCTTTATAATCTCTGACATATGGAACTCTCCATGATTTTGAAGAACTTCCAAATGTATTTTTACCAGATGAATTAGAATCAACCTTTGAGTCTTCTTTCTTAACCTCTTTCGGTATCCCCTCTACCTTAGCTTCATCAAAATATTCATCATCACTCTCATCAGAATACACCATATCTTCACCTGTGACTGGATTCACCTTCAACACAGTCTTAGGATCTAAATCCTCATCATTTATAATCTCAGGTGTAACAGAATAATTTCCGTTGAATGGTGGAGGAACATATCCAATACCACTAGTTCTCTTCCCCTCTTCAGTATTATTATGATAATATCCTAATAAGAATGATGAATTTCCAAAGCTTTCTAACTGTCTATGCAAATTGATTACCTCTGCTTTGGATTCACCTAGTTCCTTATCTTTCTCAGCAAGATCATTATTTCTTTTCTCAATTTCTGCAAAGGACATATCCAGGTGATATGCCTGCTCTTTGATCTTCAAAGTCAGAGAATTTATATCCCTCTTCAGTGATTCTATTCTTTCAATACACACATTCTCATTATCTTTTAATTTCTGATTTACCGTGTGCATCGATTTCATATCACAAATGAGGTTTACATTGTCATCCATAACCCTCATCATTTTATCCTTAACTGAAACACAGTTAGAACAAAACGTTTCAGAGTTAGAAAGTACCTCAGGTTTTACTTCTGAAGAAGATGCACCAGGAGCCATGAATACGTCATCATCAGCTTCACTCTTTTTTTCAACAATGACAGGCTCTGCATCAGTTTCTGATACACTCAGATCATCTTCAACTGTCTGGAAGCTTACTTCAGTCTCTACATCACTCTCGGTAGACTGAGTACTTTCACCAGATCTAACACTCTCACTATCACTTAACTCGGTAGAAGAATCACTTTCAGAGACACTCTGCTTTACTACTTCTTCTTTGATCAAGACCACAAACGCTTGAGTAGTAGCTTCACCCTTTTTCTTCAAAGCTTCCCATAGTTCTCTTGAAGTTGGACACTTCCCGAGACTATGAATGATTTCTTTTGGTAAAGACAGCGTTAAAGTTTCACGCGTTTTCATCTCTCGATCAAACTTCTGCTTTTCTAGTTTAGTAAGAGCTGTCACTGGTTTAGGAACATCATAATATCCCATATAGTCAAAAGTAGGATGAGTATATCCTTCAAATATGGATGTCCAAAAGTTTTCATCAGTGACTGATACGAACTGTTCGAACCGGACTTTCCAGTAACGAAAATCCGATATGCACAAAAGTCTCGGTGACATAGTTCGAATATCAATATTATCACATGAAATTGACATTTTGAAATTTTTGCGAAAATTTCCGGAAAAAATTTTGAAAAATAAACTTTCTCAAAATTTTGAAAAATATCAATATTGAAGGCATTCCGAGAGAGGTGAAAGTTGATGAAACAAAGATTGTGAAAAATGTTACTCGGGATAGGTGCATCTTGACAGAACCTGAAGAGGTGAAAGTGGTTCAAACTAAACTTTCTCCAATATTAAAGTCAAGTGGGTTTGTTGCGGCTGGTTTTCAAAAAGTGAATTCTTCAAAGATGCTAAAACAGACTTATGTTCCTAAGAAGCCGGTAAATTGTTCTGGGCATTCATCCGAAGCTTCTTCTTCTGATGGTTCTTCAAATTCAAAGAAAATACCTTATTTCAGAACTTATCAAGAAAGACGTGTGTGCTTTCATTGCAATGAGCCTGGTCATATTTTGATTAATTGTCCATACAAGAACAAGGGCAAACTGAAGACTGTTCCTTCACAACCGTAAGTGGTGAAAATTCTAAAAAGGAAAGATGAGGGAAAATCGTTTTCTAGTTTGGGAAAAGATATGACTGGACGATCTTTTGTTAATTCTCCTGGAATTAAACAACAGAATACATTGCATGCTAAATCTTTTGTATGCAAAGAAAATTTTGAGATTCCAAAAGTTGGGATTTCAAAAGATACTTTTCAAGAGGTTAAATTGTCTAGACCTCAAAGAAGAAGAAGAAACAGAAAATTAAAGAAAATTTTGGAAACATCTGAATCTGAAAATAATAGTTCAAATAATGTTTCTAAAAATAATAAAATTGGTTCTTCTTTGAAAAGGTCTGATGGTCAAACATTTGTTCAAAAAGTGAATGATAAAGTTGATTGTCAATTACAAGAAGTAGTTTATTTTGATCAATCCGGACGACCCAAGACCACGATGGCTTGGGTTCCACTTTCTAACTGATTCTCGTTGTTTATGTAGGGACAACCAAGGAGGACTATCAACAATACATGGTATGTGGATAGTGGTTGCTCTCGACATATGACAGGGAATGTGAAATTGCTTGAGGATGTGATTAAAATTGATGGTGGTTATGTCGCTTTTGCGGGTAATAAAGGCGGGTACATAACAGGCCAGGGAACGTTAAAGAATGACAAAGTAAAATTTGAAAAGGTGAATTATGTTGAGCAGCTGGAACACAATCTTTTAAGCGTATCACAAGTCTGTGACAAGAAGTTTTCTTTCCATTTCAACGATCATGAATGTTATATTCTGAAACCGGGTTTTGTGATTCCTGATGAATGGATTCTTATGAAGGCTCCAAGGAGAAATGACACGTATGTCCTTGACATGAGTGTCGCCACTACAACGGATTCAATTCCAACATGTTTACTCTCCAAGGCGTCGGAATCTGATTCAATATTGTGGCACAGGAAACTACAGGAAGATGAACTACATTGTTAGGAATGATCTTGTGCTTGGTATTCCGAAAATGAAATTCTCAGTTCCTGATGATTGTATTCCGTGCAAGAAGGGGAAGCAAAGAAAGAAATCTCACAAATCAAAATCGACGAATTCTATCGTAACTCCCTTGGAGTTGCTGCATATGGATTTGTTCGGTCCTATCAGTATTAGGAGCATTGGTGGGAAATCGTATTGTTTGGTCGTAACTGATGATTACTCCAGATTTTCATGGGTTAAGTTTCTTTCCTCTAAAGCTGAAACCACTGAGTTGGTACAATACTTAATCCTGGGTTTGGAGAATTTATTCAATCTGAAAGTCAGAAGAATCAGGAGTGACAATGGCAGCGAATTTAAGAATAGCAAAATGGGCTTATTCTGTTTACAAAAAGGAATTCATCATGAATTCAGTGCGCCATATGTTCCTCAACAAAACGGTGTCGCTGAACGAAAGAACAGGACGTTGGTCAAAACAGCTCGCACAATGCTTGCAGATTCTAAGCTTCCAGTCACCTTTTGGGCTGAAGCTGTTAATACTGCGTGTCATGTTTTGAACCGGGTCTTGACCGTCAAGCGACATAACAAGACTTGCTATGAATTGTTAAACAATCGAAAGCCGAATCTGGAATACTTATTACCTTTTGGTAATCCGTGAACCCTACTCAAAATTAGAGATGTCCCAACAAAATTCAATGCAAAGGCTATTGAAGGGATTTTTCTGGGGTATGTGGCTAATTCGACAACTAAGAGGGTTTATAACAAAGAGACACGCCAAGTTGAAGAATGGTTCCATATTGACTGTTCAAATCGGTCTTTACCACAAATGGCGATTGGTCCGGATTGGGCATTTGATTATGAAAACTTATTCAAGTCTTTTCATTTACCTTCTGCCATTTCTGATGAAGATGCTGCTGTTCTTTATGATTCTTGTCAAGATGCACATCATAATGGATTTCTACCAAATGCAGTTCCCAATTCATCGATTCCATCTACTTATGCTCCCGATCCTAATGTTGCTTCTTGTTCCGGTCCACAAGATTCAGAGAGTGAGGAGGATAATGCTATTTTTCAAGATTCTTCTGCTGATCCGCTGTTGAGTGATGATCCATTACCTTCGACACATGATCAGGGGGAGATTCCAACAAATTTAGACTCGGAAATTCCATTTCCTCAAGATTATTCTTATCAATCTGATTCTACTCAAGTTGATGTGTTGCCAGTTCCTGAGGTCGCATCCATCAAGGAACACAAAGATCATCCAGTAACAAATATAATTGGAAATTTACAGGATGGAGTGAAAACCCGTTCTCTTGTTGACAATACTTGTTTGTATACTTGCATTAAAGATTCTGGTGTTCTTGATGATTGCTCACATTCTTGCTTTATCTCACAGGTTGAACCCAAGAATGTAGAGATGGCTTTAAATGACAATAACTTGATAGAAGCTATGCAGGAAGAACTAGCTCAATTTGATAAACTGAAGGTTTGGAATCTGGTTGATTTACCGAAAGGTGCGTATCCGATAGGAACCAAATGGGTGTTTAAATGTAAAAAGGACGATCGAGGTGTCGTGGTACGCAATAAGGCAAGATTAGTTGTCCAGGGCTTCAATCAACAAGAAGGAATTGATTACACCGAAGTTTATGCGCCGGTTGCAAGGCTTGAAGCTATAAGGCTGTTTCTCGCTTTTGCTTCCTTTAAAGGATTTAAGGTGTTTCAATTAGATGTCAAGAGTGCATTTTTATATGGAAAGTTCAAGGAGGAAGTCTATGTGTGTCAGCCGCCGGGGTTTGAAGATCCACTGAATCCGAACATGGTTTTCAAGCTAAATAAGGCCCTCTATGGTCTTCATCAGGCTCCTCGTGCGTGGTATGAGACTTTATCAACACATCTTTTGGCGAATGACTTTGTTCGTGGAAAGATAGACTCGACCTTATTCATAAAGAAATCAGGGGGAGATTACCTACTTGTACCGATTTATGTGGATGATATTATATTTGGCTCGACAAATGAAGGGTTGTGCAAAGAATTTGAGGGTGTTATGAAGTCGAAATTTGAAATGTCTTCGATGGGAGAGTTATCGTTTTTCTTAGGTTTACAAGTAAATCAAAAGGAAGATGGTTTCTTTATTCATCAGTCCAAGTATGTCAAAGACATCTTGAGCCGGTTCAAGATGGAGGACTGTACTTCATACGATACTCCAATTCTGGTCAATCATAAGTTAAATTCTGACCCGGAAGGAAAAGATGTGGACTGTCGACTTTATAGAGCTATGATTGGATCCCTCATGTACTTAACCGCTTCAAGGCCGGATATAATGTTCGCCGTGTGTATCTGTTCCAGAATTCAGGCAAAACCAAAAGAATCTCACTTAATTGCTGTGAAAAGAATCTTTCGGTATTTAAAAGGAAAACAACGTTTAGGGCTATGGTATCCTCATGGTTCTAACTTTGATTTCAATGCTTATACTGATTCTGATTTTGGTGGTTGTTGTCTGGACAGGAAATCTACAACAGGTGGTTGCCGGTTCTTATGTAATCGACTTGTATCCTGGCAATGCAAAAAGCAAACCACAGTCTCGATTTCAACATGCGAAGCAGAATACATCGCTGCTGCAAGTTGCTGTTCACAGATCCTATGGATACAACAACAATTGAGAGATTACGGTTTGAATTTCACAGGAACCCCAATGTTTATTGATAACAATGCTACTATGTCCATAACGAATAATCCTGTTAAACATAGTAAAACTAAGCACATCGAAATTCGATATCATTTTATCCGTGATTGTGCAGAGAAAAGGTTGATTGAGCTGGTCAAGGTATATACTGAAGATAATTTTGCTGATTTGTTTACTAAAGCATTTGATCGTACCAGGTTTGAGTTCCTAATTAAAATGATTGGTATGATCAATCCCGAATAAAAATTTTTCAAAATCAGAATTTCATGGAAACATTTTCTTTTAGTTTCTTTTATTGCTTTATTACATTTCTGCAGTTATATTTTCAGTCAAAAAGTCTAAATTATAAAAAGTCAAAACAAATTGAAAAATATAAAATTTGACATCATTTGAGGTTAGAGAAGAAATGATAGTACATCAGTGATTAGTTCATTTCACACGACCTTAGTAGACCTTGATATATGAATGATTAAAATAAGTTGATTTGATCTAAATTTCAAAGTCTGCATAAATAAGAAATGATAGTGTTATGAATGTTCTATTCTTGATAATTTGTTTTAAAATTTGTGTATAAAATTTGAAACTTGAATTGTTAATAGGCTAAAAGCGTTTTGAAACTAATAGTAGTGTGAAAATTAAATATAATATGATTACATCTGTGATTTAAACCCATTTTATGCCTGGGTGTGTGTGTTAAAAGATCACTATCAGATAAAGAATATTAGCTTTTAATAAGGATTTTCCTATGAGATCAGTTTCGGGTTATGTCCTTAGCACTATTCATTCGATTTGCTTCAGTGCCCATGTCCCGAAAAGCATGCAATTTGAAGTATAATCAAGATATATACTTGACAACATCTGTCAATCATATACTAGCCCTTGGATCATATTGATACATTATCTTTACTGATTCCATTGAATTCATAATCCAGATAACAGTTGGATCCTCGTACCTGAATCTTATGATTCCACAAATATAAGCCAAAACATTGAATCATTCGATTGTGAATCTCATTGATTCCTATACAATCCAATTTGGATTCTGCTATTCATGTGCTAAGTGATGTCTCCTCATTCTGAATATTCGGAAAATTTTTAGTAAAATCTTATATGTGTCTTGAAGATAGTGCATTTATTTTCTATTTGGCATATATGTGGGGTACACGATGTTTATCATCTAAATGGTACTAAATCACATGAATTTGGAGAATAAACGCTTATAGTTTCAAATAATATAATATTGACAATTTTAAGAATTCAGGCTTTATATTTCAAATTCGGTATAAATAAAAGAACATTTTATAACCTGATCTTATTTACTTTGAAATTTATCGCGTATCATTTCAAATATTATTCAAATTGAATGAGTTTCAAAATGAAAAAGATGCAATATGCACAAAATTGAGTTGAATGGTCTCTTATTATAGGTTACCCTTTGTTATTGATAATATGTGTGATGAATTAATTGAATACTGATATGATCTTCTTGCTCATGATGTTCAAACCAAAAATATGTCATTTCAGTTTATTCAGAGAAAGATGAAAAATATGTGATTCTGTTTGTATAGAGAAAAACCAAAAATATGTCATTTCAGTTTATTCAGAGAAAAACCAAAAATATGTGTTTCCGTCTGTATAGATAAAATTCAAAAAGATTTTATTTTTACTTTCCATGAAAATTCTAAACTTTTATTAAAATTGTTCGGGATTGGATCAAATATGTGTTGCTGACAGAAGTTCAAGATTTGAAAGGTTGAAGTTGGGAAAGTTTGTGTTCAAGGCAAAAAGGTTGAAAAAGTAATTAAGTTCGCCTGTGAACAGTGAAGCGAACTTAATATGTTCGCTTAAATTGGTGAAGCGAACTTAATTTTCAGTCTCGAGTGAAGCGAACTTAAGGTTCAAGAGAACTTATCTTGTTCGCCGAAGGATTGTTAAGCGAACTTAACAAGTTCGCTTAATCAAGCGAACTTAATCTGAATAAGTTTTGAATCAGGCGAACTTGACTTTCATCGTCTTCATCAGAAAATCAAGCGAACTTGTTCAAATTTCTCAAAATTTTAAATCTGTGTTGTGGGTGTTAATTTTCGGTTGCCTCTTAATCGGAATCACGTTGCGAATCTAACAAAGGTATTTTCGTTGGATTTCATCCGATGAATTGTGTGTATTCGATGGTTTTTCATCTCGGGTTTCGTCGGCCTGTTTCACGATGATTTTGACCTAAGTTTTGACCGAGATATCAAATTGTGTAGAATTTTTGGTCATATTGTGATATTCGATTGTTTGGATAGGTTTATTTCTTGTTCGAATATCGGTTTGCCGGATTTTGAAATTTCAGTGTGTGAATTTGAAACGTCTCAGGTTCCAAGCGAACTTGTTCGAAGCGAACTTGTCAGGCGAACTTAATAAGTTCGCCTCTTACACTACTAAGCGAACTTATTAAGTTCGCCTAGGGGTCAGAAGTGAAAAAGAGTTGTGATTTTTTTTGTGTTTGAAATTTTTTTTAAATTTTTTGTTTGAAATTTTTTTTATTTTTGTTGTTGTTTTGTTTGTGTTTTATTAATTGTGTATTCTATATGTGTACGTGTTCTAATGTTTGTTAAGTTGTCCAATATTTTCACAGATGGCTCGTCGTGTCGAATACAAGCATAATCAAGTGGCGTTAATAGATCCAAATTTGCCTGAAGCAGTTCACTATCAAGGCATTATAAATTTTCTGAATAGATCAAGACTACATGTTGCATTATCTGCGGATCCTTATATTAGTTTGGTGTACATCCAACAATTCTGGGATACTGTACATCAAGATATCGATGTGGAACCACATGTCCTTCGTGCAACAGTCAATAATACAGAGATTGCTATTTCAGAAGAGACAATTCGGGCTGCTCTAGTTTTGGGAGGTAATGCTGAAGATCCAATATCTTATCCCAATACTCTTATTATGGGGTGTTTTCAACGGATGGGATATCGTGGAAGACAAAATGATACACAAGCTAGGAAAGGTGGATTAGTGGGAGAATGGAGGTACTTTATGCATGTGATTATACAATGCATTTCTCCGCGAAAAGCTGGTACCGATGGCTTGAAGATGGCACTTCAAACAGCGATGGTGGCCTTAACTTTGAATAAAAGATTCAATTTTCCGCTTTACTTTTACCAAGAGATGGTAATGCAGATCAATCCAGCTGAAGGTCAAGGTTTCTTGATGTATCCCCGATTTATTCAACTGATACTCAATCATCTTATTCCGGATCTTCCACAACATGCCATACGATTGACTTTGACTCCGATGTCAAAACGTATTTTTACAGATTGTACAAAGGTTAAACAGCAAAATGCGGCGTTGATTCCGGTTAATACTCCACTGTTTGGGCACTTAATCAATCCTGATTATGTTGCACCACCAAATGATAATTGGTTTCATCCAAATGAACTTGCTCAAGTTCAAGGAGCTAACGTTCCAGTACAACAACAACTGCAACAACCACAACAACCTGCCCAACAACAACAAATACCAGTTCCACAAATTCAAGTTCAACAACCACAAATACAAGTTCCTGTACAACCTCAAATTCCTATTCCTGAACAAGTTCCTATTCCACAGGTTGTAGTTAATATTCCTATTCAGGAACCAGTTCTAGAAGAGGTCGTTCATGATCCTAATCAAGATATGGGTATGAACATGGATGATTTTGTTGATGAAGCTGTGAACTCGCCCATTCATGAACAAGAAGGGAATGTGGTGACAGACGCTGAGTCTAGTTCCAGTTCAAGTGATACTTCATCATCTGAGGATGACAGCACTGATTCTGATGAATCTAGAGATTTTTCTCCAGGTCATTATGAACGGTTGGCTGCTATTCCACTGGCTAATGCTGGAAAACGCATTAAATCTCAAGCCAGACGACCACGATGCAAGTCTGTTCGGGATCCTCCTTCCGGTTCAGTTCTTGGAAAAAGATCGTTGGTAGATGAAAGTTCTGACACTGATAGTGACTTTAATCCTGATCCTTCACGACAAAAGTTAATGTCTGCTTCAATTGCGGCTGCACAATCTTCTCAAGGAGTTGAGGATGCAAATTTTGTTGCTTCTCTGATTGTTACTCCTCCAAGTTCTAAAGATCCATCTCCAGTTCCATCTCCTATTCCTACAGAGATTCCTACTACTTCAAGTCCTTCTATTCCACAATCAACAGCTGGTCCATCAAAGCCTTCTGATTCTGACAGGATTACTTTCCTTGAATCTCAAGTGCTTACTTTACAAACACAAGTTAACTCTCTTGTGTCAATTGATTCTCAACGACAGCTGGTGATTCAGACTCAAGCTCAACAGATTGCTGATATGCAATCTTTAGTGTCCAAACTTGTTCAGCGTCTTGACGCTCAGGGGGAGTTGAGGATACCTGATACTTGTCACACTGAGTCAATACAAAGACGTGATGATGAAGACAATGATCCTGCTGGAAACATTGAGGGTGATCGTCAATACACTGACGTTAATCCTATATCTAGAGTTCAGGGGGAGTCGACATCACAATCTCTTGAAGGAAACAAAGATAAAGATACTTCGGGTAATAATGAAGAAGAAATTTTGTTATTAGAATTCTTTCAAGATTCAGAAGAAGAGGAAGCTGAAAAGATTGAATGTCTTGATGACATTGATGATTTATTCAATGACATGGAAGATGATATGTCAGACACTGAGATAGAAGAAGGAGAAATAGTGGAGATAGAAATAGAGAAAGATAAAGACAGTGTTACATATGAAGGCTGTGACGGTCTTAAGGTGCCGTATAACTTCATCCAAGAGGATGTTGTTCCTGAGTTCTCTTATGATGGAATAACTGACTCTATGGACTCTATTGAAGACGTCACATTGCCTGATGATACAGCTGACTCAAAGATGGATACTGATGATGAGAATCTTCAATTCAATAAGGGTGCTAAAACTGAAACTACTCACACTGAGTCTCCGAAGATTAATGAAGAACCTGTGATGTTTAGAGATACAGGAATGACACGAGAACAGTGGAGAGAAGTAGTAAATAGTTGGATGAAGGTACAACCCAAGTCTCCAATACAACCTGCTCAGAAAGAAAAATGTGTGAATAAAGAGCAGTGTATAGGAAGGATCATTAGTTGGTTTTATGATGGTGAATCAAAATTGTTTGTAATCAAACGATCTGATGGCGTTCAATACTTAAAGCCAAGGATCAAATATTTCAATACCTTGCCGAGGTGTGAAATAAATAGTCTAGCTTCAAAGCCACTCATAAATAGATCGAAGAATGGTTTGGCTGATGTGATAGCAAACCTGATAAAGAAAGAAGGTAGTTCGGGTAAGTATGAAAGGCTGAAGCCACAGAAGGGAAAGAGAGTGAAGATTACAGATCCTAAGACTAGGAAGTAACCTGGAGATACAAGTATAGACCAGTGCGTGTTGTTCACAAGATACCATTAAAGAAGATTCCTCAAGACTTTCTTGGGAATATGAAATGGTGGTATGTTGATGTTAATACTAGTGAAGCAAGGGTTGAAGATAAAGATAATAAGGTCATTGTGTGTTTCTATGACGCAATGAATCTTATTAATTTTTCAAAGAAAGATCAGAGGACCCTGCGAAAGAATGAGATAATGTATACTGATGAATGGATAGAACAAGGTCTACAGTATAAAAGAGTTTTGGAGATATGCAGAAGATACGGTGTGAATGCTGGCAGCAGACTACCAGACAACTGGAAGAGTTCAAGATAAAGACTGAAGACAAAAGATCAAGCTATTGTCAAGGGGGAGTCTGTTAGGACATAGAATTGTAATGACAAAAGCTTGTAATAGTTAGATTTTGTGTCTTTATGTTTTGTTATGAAATTGTAAAGTTGCTAAGTGTTTTTACTAGTAAGCCTAAAGGCGAACTTGTTAAGTTCGCTTGCTCTAACAGAGGCGAACTTAATAAGTTCGCTTAGGCATAACTGAGGTGAACTTGTTAAGTTCGCTTAGACTGTTTCAGGCGAACTTAACTAAGTTCGCTTACAGCAGTTTTGGTTCTATATATATGTGTTACAGAGTCATTAGACAGTAGAACAGAGATCGATCTGAGAGAGAAACAATTGTCTGATTGAGTATGTAACCATTGTTATTTGGAATATAATTGAGAAGTTTATTTACGCGTTTTGTCGGTTAGTATACAAACGTTAATACGAAGGATTCCTCACTTCGTATTATAGAAACGTCATATCACGAGTTCGATCAGTAGTTGAGTTACCTGGACCTACACAAATCACATCATAACTTCTTTTAACAAAAACCCAAAAATTAAAGTTACTATAAATAGAACCGAGCATGAAATCCCATATGACCAAAAGTTGTAGATAGCAAATCTACACATATTATCCATTCTTTATGCATATCTAACCATTTTCCATCATCAAATCACCCTAAACATGGCATCTAATCTGAAACCCAAAATTAAAGTTTCCAAAAATAGCAAAACCGAGCATGCATGTATCATCCATCACTTTTATCAACAAAGTTTTCACATATTAATCATCTACCACTATTATTACAACATAATCCATCATCAAACCAACAAAACCTCATCATCTAGCACCTGCATACATAATAAAGTTTCCTTAAATGGAAATCGAGCCTATGTACAAAACTCGAGTCCAAAACCACCAACAATATGTACCATTTGAGTTTTAAAACACATTTCCTTTAAGAATCCGGGGATAGTCTTTCATAAAAATGGGTTTTCTTTGGATGCATGTTCATAAGAACATGAAGATGAAAAATGAAAAAAAAAGGGTTTTGACCTTACCAAACTTGAAAATGGATTTGGATGGAAGAACAAGATTAAAAGAACAAAAAAAATGGAAGATGGAGGTGGTGGGTGTGGTTTCGGCTCAAGGAAGAAGAAAGAGGGAGGAGAGAGTGTGGTGGAGTGTGGAGGTGGAAATGGTAGGGATTGGGGGGTATTTATAGGGTCATTTGACTCCGGGTGGTGGAAAACGAATAGTCACCGATTTATTGACGAAAATCCCGAATATGTATGAACGAGATTATTTAAAAATAATTTGACTCATGTTGGAATGTTTAACATAAAAAATTTTCAGATTTTTATTTGGAAATGTCGGTACATACTGCAGACCGGTCGGACAACATTAAAACAGAAAGTCTCTAAGAAAATTTCCGAAAGATTCACAGAGTCTTGGAATAACATAACACAGTAGTACATGTAATTTGTTCTCACCAAATATATGTCTAAGTGTCTGCTTAGAATTATAGGCCTAGCTATTGCACATTGCGTGTCTACCGGACTGTGCTGAAAATAAAAGTATTTCCATAAATCATTGAAAAATTCATGTAGGCATGATTAATTAAATCACAGTGTTACATATAATTTTCATATACAGATTATATGTCCATGTATTTGTTTTAAATTATCACCAACGGTCGTGATGAAGGACGCGTGTTTGACCGGGTAATCTTTCGGATTACTGTCGCGTGTAAACGGATTGACATGCTTAGTGTGAAATGGACTTAATTCCTATAAACTTAAGTGTGATGCATGTCTAATAATGTAATATATATCTTAGTCGGGAATGGATATCAACCTGAAATTTGCCGGGTGTCACAGCCTACACTCCCAAAACTCGGCCGATGCTTTATCAAGTGTCGGCTAACGTTTTCTCAAGAATCGGCCGACAATCTCTCAAGATTCGGCTGACACTCTCGAGTGTCTCCTGAAGTTGCGTTCAGGACTTTTGTCATGCTATAGGGGCCGATTCTCTCTGGGCCGATTCTCCCTGGCCGACTCTTTCTACCCTTCTTCCTCGCTGAGTGTCGCTCCCTGGCCGATCCAAAAAAAGAACTTCTTACGTTTCATATCATTTCTCCAACTCCCATGAAGCTATATCTATACTTTTCATGTGTTTTTATACGTAAAAATCTAACCTTTAAGTTAGAAACTCCATGAAACCCTAAAACCAAATTTTTAACAAAAAACTCATATCTGAGCTAGTTTCTTATCTCAAATAGTCTCGTTTCTTCAGCAAAGCTTCGTGTTATCACTGGAGAAGAAGTTTGGTTCGATCTCTGAGCAAAACCGACACCTTTCTCTCTCTAACCTCTCACTCTCTCTCTAGAACTTGTGGAAATGAAGAAGATGGTGAAATGAGGGTGGAAGGGATGAAGTTGGGGTTTTATGGATCCCAATCTCCTTACCTATTTCGACCCATGTCCAATCCACCTTCCTTGTTCTTTGTAAATCTTGTGCCCGGTCTACGCTTTCGAGTTTCGGGGTGTTACAGGCGACCAGTACGACCCCAAGTGCGACCACCTCTCTTTCCTCTAGCAATTAGTGTCAACTGTGACCAAAGAATGCTTGTGTTATCATGACAGGTAATAATTTAGAATACCTCGAGTAAGGTAAATTACTAATTACCGAGACCGGTATGAAATTACTAATTTACTTTACTACTCGGGTTCTGAACATCTTGTTTCAGAGTGACATTCGCATTCAAGTTTAGAGTCTTTACTGTGAGGCACATACTATCTACTGTCTACTATCAAAGCTAAAGCACGTACTATGTACTATCTATGCTAGAGCATTTACTATCTAATATCTGTACCAAGGCATTATTGTCTATGTTCTATGTTAGGACATTGACTACCGTCTTTCACTTTCTATCCTTGGACGGGCTACTCTGACTGACATTCCTTTCCTCCCTTTCCTTTGTCCCATTCTCAGTTTAAGTTCAGACATTATCGCAAATGTCTGAATCTCTCAAACTATGGCTCTGATACAAACTTGAAACGCCCATTACCGGGTACATCTCATAGTTAGCACAAAACATAACAAACATAGTTCTTAAACCGGAAATCAGAATCTGTTACAGGGGAAGTCTTTAAATTAAAACATTCATCAAACGATAATGTAATTCATTGTCTATAACATAAACTATCAGAATTGGAAATGTCAGTCTTCAGTGCAGCGGCCAGATATCCATGCTATCCAGCCCTCACGGCTCTTTACTTTTCTTTCGCTTTACCTTTTCTACCTGTCATGCATACTAAAAGTTAGCTAATGCTGGTGAGTTCTATCTTTTCTTTAACTATAAAACTTTCTTTTAGGTAGCTTACTTTTATAAAAAAATAAAATAAGCTTTACTTTCTCTTTCTTCGAAAACACTTTAACTTTACTTTAAAACTTTACAACGTTACAATTATAAAATCGCACCGTTACATTTTTCATTTAAAAACTTTACTTTTGAGGTAACCGGTTAAGGTGTCTTCCTTTACTCTTTGCAACTTTACGTTTCACTTGTACAGGACAAGTGACTATGACATACTTTAACTGTCACATATGGATCGTTGCCCGAGGGCAAGATCCCTTTGCTCACTTACACCTCATGGTAAGACTTTTACTTTTCTATGCCCACACCTCAGGGTGGGACTTTCTCGCTTACACCGAAGTGAAGACTCCTTTGCCTGCTCAAACCTTAGGGTGAGACTTCTATTTTGCTTGTCTGTATGACTTTTTACTTTACAACTACAATGCAACTACTATGCAAATATACTACGTCACCTAATATAATGCCATTGAAACACATAACACATAAACAAACAACACATAAGCATATAATATGGTATCTGTTACTGTCACTATCAAGCTACACCGGAGTGCAGCTTATTTGCCATTCTTTACTTTAACTCTTTACTTTCATTAAAACACGTTTCATAGATAGTACTATACTCTTTAACACTTTCTTTTTCATTTTTATAAAAACATATAATTCTTATAAAAATATAATTTATCTTTCAAAACTATCTATTTAATAGTATGCATGACAACCAAAAAATGTTTAGAAAAAATGGCAATAAGAACTCATCTGACTTTTACTGTGTCTATCTCACTTAGCACTGAAACTTCAAGCTAGGTGGGGTGCTATTATATCTGTTTCAATAGTCAC
Source organism: Smallanthus sonchifolius (assembly GCA_023525975.1). Classification (NCBI taxonomy): domain Eukaryota; kingdom Viridiplantae; phylum Streptophyta; class Magnoliopsida; order Asterales; family Asteraceae; genus Smallanthus; species Smallanthus sonchifolius. The sequence goes on along the minus strand of CM042021.1, from coordinate 93,039,623 downwards.
GAATGGATCAAGGTTATAACAACATATCTCATTCGAAAACTCCTATGTCCGAAATCTTTTTCGGTCGAAATCTATTTCGACCGAAAACTCTAGTGTTAGAATTATCTTCTATTAATGGCTTTTTCATTCGAAAAATTTTGTCCGAGAACTGTTTTGTTTGAAAACATTTGTTCGAAATCTTTTTCTGTCCAAAATACTTTTCGAGCAAAATGTTCTGCCCGAGATACTTTACGATCGAAAAGTTCTGTCCGAAATCTATGATGTTCCGAAATACTTTTCGGACATATTCGAGTTTTCGGACCATTCATAGAGATTTTGGACGATTCACCTGTTCTTGATCAAATACTCCATTTTTGATCCAAGTTCCAATCTTTTTACGTTAGAAACTTGTATCTAGCATCCATGAAGCTAAACACATGTTTTCTAGTACAATTCTATCGTAAAAATCTCATCTTTGAGTGAAAAACCCATATAAAGCCTAAACCTACTTTCAAATTTAGAAATCATTTCTGAGAAGGATTTGATACCTGTTATGGATTAAAAATAACATATAATGATAAAATGATATATATTCCTAAATGACAAGTCCTAAAAGCATATACATCCCAATAGGGATTACTTATAAAGATTATAAATCTGAATACTTTGCTGCTTATATAGATACAGGTTCAGGTTTATGTGTTTGTAAACCAGATTATTTTCCAAATAAATACCATGAAGATTTAACACCTTGTAATGGGGTTAGCTTCTCAAAAAATATTTTACCTTTAAGAAAAGGAATAAAAGACCCGATAATATTAATTGGATCATATATGGTTAAATGTCCACCCTTTTACTTCTATAACACAGGAGCAGGGCTATTAGGATATAATTTCTTACATAGATTTAACAAAATTACATTTGATATTTTATCTAGCCAAATAAGATTGAAAACACCTTGTCATAGTCTAATAGTAGTAAAAAGGATAAAAAATGCATACGGAAGAAAAATTCCCAGTTAACTTCAAAACTCGCACAAGCTAGCGTGGTGATATAGGATATAAACAAAACCTAATAATTGAAAAAGGAATACCTATTTTAGAATATCAACAAGATGAACCATTAGAATACCAAGTAAATTTAAGAAAACTTGATCTTAATATAGAAGATATAAAACATAAGATAAAATAATGTTATACAGATAATTCATTACAATTCTGGGATAAAAATAAAATTACAGCAAAATTATAAATAAAAGATAAAGAAAAAGATATTAGAGTAAAACCAATGAGATATAATCCTCAAGATCAAAAGGAATTTAGCACTCAGATTAAAAAACTCTTGAGTTTGAAGTTGATTAAACCTAGCCACGACCCACATAGCTCTCCTGCCTTTCTAGTAAGAAAGCATGCTGAAATAACAAGAGGCAAGGCTAGATTAGTAATAACTTATAAAAAATTAAATGATAATACGGTATTTGATGGATATTTCTTACCTCATAAAGAAAGCTTAATAAACTAGACAAGAAAAAAAAAGATATTTTCTAAATTTGATTGTAAAAGCGGATTTTGGTAAATAAAAATGCTCCGGATAGTATAGCTTATACTGCATTTTCTACTCCTCAAGAACAATATGAATGGATGGTAATGCCTTTCGGATTATAAAATGCACCATAAATATTTCAAAGAAAAAATGGATATTATATTTAGGGATTATGATTTTATTTTTGTCTATATAGATGATATTCTAGTTCTGTCAAATGATGTTAAATCTCGTCTAAAGCATCTTGATATTTTTGTAGATATATGTATAAAACATGGACTAGCATTATCTGAAAGAAAAACTAATATGTTGAAAGAACAAATAGAATTCTTAGGAATGAAAATAGATGGTAAGGGAATATAGCTTGAAAGCCATATTCTTGAAAAAATAACAACATTTCGTAATAAGTTAATAGATAAAAAAACATGTACAAAGTTTTCTTGATATACTAAATTATGCATCAGATTTTATTAAAAATCTTGCAGAACTAAGAAAACCCTTTCAAAACCTGCTTAAAAAAAGATAAAATATTTAGTTTTGATAAAAACCTAGAAGACCAAGTAAGAAAAATAAAAGAGTATTGTAAAAATCTACCAAGGTTACAGTTAAATAAACAAAATAATAATCTAATTTTAGAAACTGACGCTTCAGAATAATATTGGAGTGGAATACTTAAAAAGATAGAATATAATTCTGAAAAAGAAAAGGGTGGGGAAATTATTTGTAGATATTGTTCAGGCACTTTTAGTGAAACTGAAACAAGATATCATATTAATAAAAAAAGAGTTATTAGCAGTAATAAAAATTTGTCAAAAGCTTTATTACTTTTTATTAAGACATAAATTTTTATTAAGAACTGGTAATACTCATGTAAAAGCTTTTATCAGAAATAATTTGCCATCTAAACCAGAATATAAAAGGCTTATAAGGTGGCAAACTCTTCTATCTGAATATAATTTTGATATTGAAATTATAAAATCTAATAAAAATGTATTGGCAGATTTCTTGACAAGATATGGAACAATTAGGCCAACAATTTGAAAACCGCCTAAAGATGATGGATGAACAGATAAAAGCCATTAAAGATATTGCATCAGATATGAGAGAAATGACAGATATAATTGAACTTCTTCGAGAACATGTTGGAGAAATAAAAAATTTGGTTAGAAGCCATTTTCAGAATGATAAGCGATAAGGTAACCATGTACGAATTCGATAGCATGAAGATGAAATTCTTGATAAAACACAAGATGTTGGAAAAAATAGATATTCCATCTACTTCCTCAGAAAGTCAAGATATGGATTCTACACCATATCTAAAGGGAGATAAGTAAGGCCTTTTTTTTCCCGGGGGTCCTTACTCATTGGATTTACCCATAAACATAGTCATCAAATGCCAAACTTAAATTAAAACATCAAAGTAGCGGAAGCATACATCATTCAGTTACATAACATAGCAACGGAATTCTTAACATTAAACATAAACATTGTCTTAACATAAACTCAAGTAGGTGGGATGTCAGTTGTGTCGAGTAGCCATCACGCCCCTTCTTCTTGCTACCTGAAGTGCATACTAAAAGTCAGCTAACGCTGATGAGTTCTAGTTTAAAAGCAATCAGATATTAACATTATCTTATAATACACACACACACACACACACACATATATATATATATATATATATATATATATATATATATATATATATCAAAAAGATCGTCTATTCTAGGTAGTGGGTATTTGTTCTTTACTGTTCGTTTGTTCAATTCACGGTAGTCGATGCACATGCAAATGCTTCAGTCTTTCTTCTTTACAAATAATAATACCGGAGTGCCCCATGGTGAGATGCTTGGTCTGATAAATCCTTTCTCTGTCAATTCTTCAAGTTGGGACATTAATTCTTTCATTTCTGATATATCCTTTCTCTGTCAATTCTTCAAGTAAGTCAATTTGAAATTCTATTTCCCGATCGGGCGGCGAGCCAGGTAGGTCCTCTGGGAACACTTTTGGGAAGTTGCACACCACGGGTACGTCTTTGAGTTCTTTCGTTTTCATTCTATCGTCAATAGGATACACCAGATAAGCTTCGTAATCGCGCCTCATATAACTTTCGACATTGATCATCGAGATGATGCTCGACATTGTGCAATTCCAATCACCATAAACCATAATCGGACTGCCGTCAGTGGCTTTGAGATGTATCATCTTTCTCTTACATACGATTTGTGCTTCGTTGGCAGTTAACCAATCCATTCCCAACACTATTGTCAAATCCTCCTAAGGTTAGAAGGTATAATCTAGAAGGAAACTTATGGCCCTCTATTTTTATCATGCAATCGTCAGTCTATCATATGACTACTGAGTTTCTACCAACATCAGTTTCTACCATAAAGGCCATTACGAGGTTGGTGATTGTGCAATTTAGTTTGCTACTAAAATCATTTGATATAAAGCTTTTGCTTGCACTAGAGTCAAATAAAATAGCAGCATGTTCATCATTAACTAGGAACGTACCTAACACGACATAAAGGTTTCCTCTGGCTTCCTCCTAAGTTAGGGCATAAGCCCGAGTCCTAGCCTTCGGCTGCTCCATTTCCCTTTCTTTTTCCTTTCCCGAACCAGATTGTCCGATTTTCCTACAATCCTTAGTCAGGTGGCCAAACAGCCCACATCCATGGCACTTGACGTCCCTCAGGCAATCTTTGGTGTAGTGCCCTGCCCTCCCGCACTTATATCACATTGTGGAGCCAGCTCTGCACTCACCATGGTGTTTCCTTCTACACTTCGTGCATGTTTCATACTCATCGGTCCTTGGTTTCTTAACTTCGGTTGCAACGGTTCCCTTTCCATTTCCTTTAGAAGGGTTATCTCATCTCCTTTTTGGTGCTTCCAGCACCGGGTCCCCGTTTGCATAATCGTCATATACGATTCCAGACAGATTTACTACCGACTCGAAGGTCGAGGGCATATTTGCTTTCACATGTACATGGACCCTTTGGGGTAGGCCCTTTGCATAGTACTTGATCAATTGTTCCTTCATTTACACCAAATGAGGTACCAGTTAGGCCAGTTCATTGAATCGGGAAGTGTACTAGCGATGTGTCACACCCCCAAAATCCACTAACCGAGTTTTACCGCGAGACATGTGACAAACCAGGATCTCAGTCATTAGTTACATCAAACGACACTATATGAGTTTAACAAAAACCATAAATGTTCAGAGTAAATGCGGAAGCGAAAAACAAAGTATTTAATGCGCAAAACAAACGCGCCCAAAAGTTAAGTCTAATGAAGCAGATAAATGGTTTAATGTTTGATATATGTTTGGAATGAAAATAGGACTCCAATGCATGTCCTAAGTGTGCACCTGTGCTTAGCGACCTGAGAAAATATGTAAGAAAATGTGTCAACACTAGGTTGGTGAGTTCACAGGTTTCAATTTCATAATAATGTTTGCTAGATTTTGTACATTCAATATATATATATATATATCAATAGGTAGCTAATGTATGTTCATGTTTACTAAAGTGCTCGCAACCGAAGCTGACTGTTTGTAATGTTTGAATGCCTTCCACCATGTATACCAACAATGGTGACGTGTTTAGGTCAATATTACACCCGTTCGACCTCCGATCAAGTTAGCGCGACTAACGCGGGTGGGGTTTGTCAAACCCATTAGTACTACACAAGATTACCTCACTATGTTTATATTTAACGGTTCGATGTGTAAGGACTTTCATGACAGAGTGTTATGCTTAGTCTTAACAGGTGATAATATAAGAATTACAGTAATCATGTGTTTGCGTCATGTTTTGTCCCCCTATTTTAAAAACAATAAATGGGGCCGTGAAACTCACCTGAGTTGTGTAGAGCGTAGTAGTTAGCACCACACAAGGATGCAATAGGAACCACAAATTGATTGCACGCGGACAGTCTACGAATGCCCTAGAATATGGTTTATGACAGTTAGGAACACATAGGATTTTGTGATGACGATATGGGATAAGCCGGATATCCTAAAACGTACTTAGGAATAATGAATAGATGTTTGTCATTGGGATTTAGGAATCCTTAATTTAATAATTAAAAATAGATGTGGTACGCATGAAACGTCACCGAACACGAGATAACATAAAATAAATGTTTGCGTGTTTTTATGGGTTAAACAATAGTTTCGAAAATAATAAATTATTATTATTATTTTTAATATGTAAGTAACACATAAAATGAGTTATAAATCCAATCCCGAGCCTACGGGTGTTTTTCGGGGTTAAAACGTATTAATATATTATTAAAATAATATAGGGTTAGTTTTTATTTAAATATAATATATAAAAAGCTATTTAAAAATAAAATGGGGGTGGAGGGACTCGAACCCGGGTCTCTTTTGTTAATCGATCCATTTCGACTTTGTGGGTGAGTTTAATTTCAAAATCGTTGAGTTTAGGGTCGTTTAATTCCTGTTTTGAAAACCGAAAGCCCTAGGTTTGAACTTAGAATTGAATTGAAGAATACTTATAATAGGAGTTGTTGGATTCATAGGGCTTTCAAAGAATGGATGATTGCGAGTCTATTCGTGTCAATTAATTGCATTGAGATAAAATCTAGGGTATAATTCAATTAAACCGTAATTGGTATGAACCCTAGAATCCGTTCGTGATCAATTCGGTGTTATAAGCCCCAATTAGCATAGGGCTTTTAATCTACGGATGAAATCGAAGCTGTGGATATGTTTAATTACCTCTAACGATATCGAATTGATAAAGATCAGCTAGTTAGGGTTCCGACTTGCGTGGGTTGGTCTCCAGCGACTTCGGCTTCGACTCTGACCAAACTCATGTGTGCAAAAGCTTCTAAGAGACTCGTTTGAGGTGCGCAGAGTGTTAGTGTAGAACCAAAGACTGATTGCTACCAAATTATTCTAAGTACAAATGCTGCTGATAGGCTTATCAGCAGCATTCAACACATGTTGCTGCTGATAGGCTTATCAGCAGCATTATTCTCATTCTTGCTGCTGATAGCTATGTTCCTTGAAGACAAATCGTCGCAGCTGACTATCCATGCCAAGCGTCACTGACTATCCATGCCAAGCATCACTGACAACTTTATGCAAAAGCAACTGACACACTCAAAGCAGAAGGGACCTTAATGGCACAACCAATGAAACTAAGCAATGCTCTTCTCCAGACATGCAAGCAATGATGCATAAAGAAGACGCTTCAATAAAGTTAGCTAGTTTAGCTTTAACATGTATTGTTAGTTTCTGTATAAGAGATCAACGGTCTGTGTTCGATCTGATCCTTAGAATCAAGGGTCTGTCTTGATTCTAAGTTAGTATAAATACTGTGTAAACACTTCATTATAAGTGTGCTTCTTAACTGAGTTTTCATTTGTAATCGTTTATTCACTAAGCTTAATACAACAGTGTTCTTATCAGTATTCTTTCTGTGTACTCGATTGTAATTGTGTAGTTGTTATTGTTTCCGCCAATCTCAACTAAGAACAGAACCATCTTGTAATTTCACGATCCTACAAGTGGTATCAGAGCTTTGGCTCAGATTAAACAAATTCACACTTGTTTAATCACTTTTGGTTCTATTCTAAACTCTCTGATCAAGTCACCCAAAATCTCAAAACAAAAATGGCACAAAGCAACGGTTTTGAAGACATCGGCAGCATCAACCGACCACCAAGGTTGGTATCTGGAGAAGACTACGACATGTGGAAAAATCGCATGGAAAGCTTCTTCTGTTATCAGGAGTACGGAATGTGGAAATCCATCAGGGATGGACCATACACTCCCATGGTGGCATCTGCTGACTCTGGAGGACCAACAGTTCCAAAGGATCCCTCCAAATATTCAGAAGAGGATATCAAGAAGATGGAGGTGGACTTCAAGGCACTAGGAGCCATCCAAATGTGCCTTCCAAATGAAGTTTTTCATAACTTCAGAAGCTACAAAACTGCAAAGGAGCTGTGGGAGGCCCTCGAGAAGATGTTTGCTGGATCTGAGGAAATTAAGGAAAACAGAAGAGACATCCTCAAGCAGCAGTACGAAAACTTCATCTGGAAGGAAGGTGAGTCTCTAACTATTTATATAACAGATATACTTATCTTGTAGGTGAGTTGCAGTGCTCAAAAGTGAAGTTGGAGAATGAAGACATTCTTAAAAAATTCATCAGATCTCTACCTAGTTGTTGGACACTCTACACAGTGTCCATCAGAAGAACCGAGAATCTAAAGACTCTTCAGATGACTGAGCTATTTGGTATGCTCAAAACCTATGAATTAGAAATGATTCAGGCCAAGGAAAGGAGCTCAAGCTACCAAACAGCCTCCACATCCAACACCACCTCATCTGCTTTTCACTCTGAGCACTCAGGCCCCAGTGCTACCAATTACTATCCTCCCATAGTCACACATCCTCAAACTCCCACCTCTAAAACAAACACATCACCGTTTCTTCTTGAAGCTCCTTCTCAAGCCTCAACCACTGCTGCTTTTGTTTCTGAAAACTCAAGCAACATGTACTTTATCAAGGAGGATCTTGAGTGTTTCCATCCAGATGATCTGGAAGAAATAGATATACAGCACTCGTTTGCAATGCTCTCCATAAGAGCAAAAAGGTTTTACTCCAGAACCGGAAGACCCTTTCCATGCAACAGCTCAAACACGAGAGTTGGCTTGGATAAAAGCAAATTGAAGTGTTACAACTGTAACCAACTGGGTCACTTAGCGAGAGAATGCAAGGCACCTAGAGCAAACCCAGCAGCTCACCAAGCCCAACCAAGACACCAACAGTAACAAGCTACTCCTCCAGCTCAAACTGCAGCTTGCACAGCTGTTGGAACATCTGACTTTGACTGGAGCTTTCAGTACGAACATCTGCCTACTAACAACCAAGCTCTTATGCAGACACAACTGAGATACCGCCACAGGTATATGAACATCTATGTTCCCAAGCTTGCATTGATAAGGTTTTAGGCTACAGAAAGCATAATCAAAACCTAATAGATCAAAATGAAGAGTTTCATCAAATGAAATCTGAATTCAAAAGGGTCGAAGACAGTTACAAAGAAAAAAATAACTGTCTAAAGAAAGAGATTTCATCATTAAAACATGAACAAACCAATCTTGAAACTCAGATTGATGATCTACTGGCCAGATTAAAAGCTACCAAAGCAGAATTGGCAGAACAAAAGGTTCATGTCGACAAATATGAATTTGCATCCAAAAAGCTGCAAAGACTTTTGGATGCTCAAATTCATGATAAGGTAAAAACTGGTGTGGGGTATCATGCTGAACAATATCAAGCCGTTGCACCTCCTGCTGACTACGTGACCATTCATGAACCAAGCTTCAATCTGGCAAATCTTGATATGGCCAACAGAAATCTTGATCCTTCTAAGGATGAACCATTGGTACAAGAATGCACTACCTTATCAGAGTCTGATTCAACTTACTCAGACTCCACTAAAACAAGTGAAGCTTCATCTCCTCCTGCCCCTCAAGTCACTCTGACTAAAGATGAAGTCCATTCAGCACAAGTACCAGCCATTTCAGTACCAGTTCCTACACCATTCAAACAAATCAAAATTAGCTATCCTCCAGAAGGTAGGAAGCTAAATACTGAAAAGGGACAGTCCTCATCTTCAGTCCAGCCAAGGAAGGTGTTTAACATATGTCATGCGCCTGGAGAAAGGGTTCCATATGTTCAAAAGACATTGGAAGAAGCTACTTTTGAGCACAACAAAGCTCACCCTTGGAATTTCAAAGACCTTTTCAAAAGAAAGGATTATGTGCATCTTTCAAGGGATAAACTGGCAAAATCATGTTTTGTCTGTGGGAAATATAACCACACTGCCAGCACCTGCTTCTACTACCTTCAGCAGCAAAGAAATCTCAAGCAACATGCCTTTGAGAAGACAAAGAAGAACAAACAGGTAAGAAGTTTTGAAGCTAAGACAACTTAATTCAGAAAATCTCTTTCTCCACCAAGGGAACAGTTTTCAAAACCTAAACAATCTTACATCATCTGTGGAGAAGCAAACCACTTTGCTGCAAATTGTAAGTTTAATCCTTTCAATCAGATTCTTCTTCTAACACCAGTTATACAAAAGCCTATCAGTGAGGGTAAGAAGGATAGGCATACGTCTGTTCCTAAGCCATCAGCAGTCAAAATAACTGCTGCTGATCGAGTAAAGCCCAAGGAACAAAAGGGAAAGCCTTCAGCAGCAACAAAATCTGCTACTGCTCAAGTAAAACGATCTGCAGTATCAAAATCTGCTTCTGATAAGCCAAATACAAAGTCTGCTGCTGAAAAGGCAAAAAGAGCTGGAAGACCACCAACTCAACAATGGAAGGCAAATAAACCACCAAGCATCATCATCGGTTCAGTTGAGTGCATCTATCCTTTACTATAAATATGCCTGTCTTTTGATGTAAATAAAAGTTATAAGTCAGCAGCATTTTTGCCCCTCAGCTGCTGACAGGTTTAATATTAAGCAGCAAAGGATTTGCCACTGACTACCTTACGTTATCAGCAGGAACAAGTTTTCCTGCGGATAGCTTTAAGGCCATCAGCAGCAACATCCCTGCTGCAGATCATTGCATCTATCAGTAGCAATTAAGTTTTCTGCTGACAGACTTAACCTTCCGCAGCAACCAAAGTTGCTGCGGACAGGCTTACTCATCCACAGCAACCAAGTTTGCTGATGATGGGTAAACTTAAGTCCAAAATTAACTTTTACCCGCTGTAAAAGAAAATAACGTCAATCTTTACCATGACTGCCTCGGTGTATTACAGCTGTAACAATGAAAAGTAAATAAGGTTGTACTGTACAAGTCATTCTGCTTTTTTTCTCATCTGCCGCTATAAGAATAAATCAAATTTTCTTTACCACCTCTTCACATTCAATTCAACCCTAACCAACTATCACTTTCACCCAAAGTCCCCACCACATTCAAAGCTCTCCATATTCTTCATACTCTCAAGTCTCCACCATATTCAAATCATCCCTCCAAAATCAAACGGCTATGGCAGATATCGACAACCCAGATGACAAGTTTTCCACATACCATAACCTAACAGCATACCTTACCAAAGGAAAGAAATCTGATGGTTTTGACGATATGATCGATTTCTTATGTCGATCAAAGATCTACTTTGCACACACCACCAACCCTACCATGTATATCCCTCATATGGAGGATTTCTGGAGTACCGCCGTCTACACAACCGAACAGTGGATTCCCCAAATCAAAGCCAAAGTAGACAGCAAGAATATCACCATCTTGGAAGCTACACTCAGAAAACATCTTAAGCTTCAAGATGAGGGAGCAGCCATCTCATACTCGAAGGACGAATACATGAGGACCTTTGTCTCCATTGGATACACTGGAAATCAAACCGAGTACACGATCGAGAAGGCGCTGATGGGCCCTCCATGGAAGTATCTCTGCCATACTCTTCTCCAATGCATATCTCAGAAAAGGAGTGGATGGCATCAGGTGAGCTCTGCACTGGCCTCCGCCTTCCATGGTATGGTCACTAACCAAGGCTTCAACTTTGCACATCTCATTTTTGAGGGTTTGCGATACAACCTTCAAGAGGGTGCAAAGCAGCAATTTTTCATGTACCCAAGATTCCTGCATGAAGTTTTCAATCAGGAACTAAAAGATCTTTCAAAACCTGCAAGAATCTACATCATGTTGGGTCATAAAAATAACATTTTTCAAAGCATGAGGACTGTTTCCAAAAAGTTCTCAGGGGTCAACGTTCCATTGTTATCTACAATGCTGAACGTCCAAAGTACCCCGGGTGACAGTTCAGCAATCTCGGTTGATACTGATCCCACACCCTCCACCTCACATCCTGAACAACAATCTGCATCCACCGTTCGAACCCCTGTGCATACTACTAAGGATGCACAGGCACAAAAATTACTTACACCTCTTTTGGATGTTATTGTTCAACCAGAACACAGGGCCCCGGTTGCAACAACATATACTAGAAAAAGGGGCAAGAGAACTCCTTCTTCTCTTGCCTCCAAGGCCCAAACCCAACCTAACAGCCCTCACTCAGAATCACAACATTCTGGTGAGAATATCATAAGGGAAAGCCACATTATTAGGGAGACTCCTTCGGATATCTCTCTATTAGGATCAGGATCACTTCCCGGATCCGTAGAACAGCCCCCTGAGCACTTCCTTTCTCTTCTGAACTTAAGTGTTGAAGAACCTGATCAAGATGATGTTCCTTCTCCAACTACCACTATCTCGGAGGTACTGATTGATCTTGCTTCCAGCACACCCAACCCAAGTTCATCTACCCTGAAGGTCTACTCTCGGAGTTATGAAAGAGTGAATGTGGAAGAGGCTGTCACTACTGCTGGCCCGTCAAATGACCAGGAGGACAGTGACAACAGTATTAAGACCTCAACCACGGCAACTCACAGTGAGGATGTTTCCTTGGAAACTCCCCTCACTGAGAGGAATCCCAAGCGCCAAGAAACCATGGGTGATGGGGATGAAAAGGCTAGGCCTAAGGCCCCATCTGGGTCCAAGGATTCCACAACTGTGGATGAGGACAGACTGAAACTTCATAACTTGGAATTGACGGCCAGGGTGGCTATGCTAGAGGCTGAAGTGTCCAAACTAAGATACCAAGTCTCTATGCCTGAAGCCCATCAATGCCCAACTCTAGCCACTCCTTCACTTGTATCAGTAGGCACCCAAACTGATGCTTACCTGTCTACTGATGCAACCAAAAAGGGGGAGATGGTCTCTATGGAAGAAGACACAGACAGTCTTGACGACTGAATTCAAGAGCAGGTTGTAATTCAAAGCTCACTATTCAAGCCGGCTTTTGTACAAGTTCATGACTTGCCAGTCTCAGATAACGAAGAAGAAGAGACATCTGAAGACTGGAAGTTGGTCGTCAGGGCTGTTGATGAAATGCTGAATGATGCTGAAGACACAGAACAAACAAACACATCATTCAACATCCTTCCTGAAGCAGCAGCCATCATAAGTCAATCCATTAACCCCCAACTCTTTCAAACTACACAGAAGCTAGAATTTGACTCCATTCTAGCTTGGGGGTATGATGGATTAGCTAAGAGATTTTGGATTGGATGGGAGTTTAGAGGTGTAGAAGAGCTAAACTGGAACTCTCTCAATGCCCTCCAAGTCCTACAACTGCATTTAACTAACTGCATCAACACTTCATCAGATCTCTTAGCAGAACTTGCCATTGGCAGGTTCCATGACTTGATGGAGGATAATCTACCCCACTTCGAAAGACTAATAAAAATAGCAAAACGGGTAGCTTATCCTGAATCTTCGGCAGCAGCAGAAAGAAGACTGACTCATAGAAGACTTGACATTATAAGGAGCAGTCTTCTCACTAACGAAGAAATTTGCTGCTTAAGAAGATTTCTGTACTCCTTCATTATCAAAGACTTAGATGTGCTGGGATGGACAAGCACTAAGTCTCTTGACCACACCTTCTTACTAAGCAACGGCTCCTCTCTCACCATCAACACCAGGAACATCTTGTCATTTCCTACAGACTTTCTCTACAAGATCTTTCAACTCAGGGCAAATATCTGTAATATCAACTCACTTGAAAGCCAGGCAATGATAGCTACTGTCAGAGCCAAACTTGAACAAGTAGGAAGAATTACTGAGGCAGTATATGTGTCAAACTCTGACACTGATACTGACTCAGCTTCCCTTCGAGTAGACATCTGTACTGCAGCATATGAGTCAAGATCAACTATCAAAGAAATATTGAAAGAAGTCACAAGTCCTGAATGGAAATCGAATGAAGCCAATGACCTTCCCATGTTCACATCCCAAATTGCCAATGAAGCTGAGGCAGAGATCCCAATAGCAGTACCATCATCTGCTGTTGTGGTCAGTGAAGTCGAAGCAGAGGTATCCAATGTAAACAAAGGAAAGGGAATCATGACAGATGAAGATGAAGAGAGGTTGCTAAAATAGAAAAGAGAGAGGGAAGAGAAAAGAAGAAGAAGAGAAGAAGAGGAGATGGCTGACCTTAAAAGGGCTCAAGAAAGAAAAACAGCCATTCTCCTAAGAGAACAAACCATCCAGCTGTATGCTAGACAGCTGGATGAACTGAAAAGAAAGATTCCTGCAGTTGACCAGATTGAAGAAGATGCAGCTCTTGCTCTTCAACTGCAGGAACAATTCAACAGAGAAAAGGAAGAATTGGAGAAGAAGAAAGAAGAAGCTAAGTTCAGAATAACCGATTCTGAACTAGCTAAAGAAATGAGGGAGGAGTGGGTAAAGACTCTAGTCTCTCAAGGTGAGGATGCAGACTACCTTGAGAAACTATCAAATAAAGAAGTCTACAGAGCCTACATGGGTCAGCAAGGTCAATTGGAAAGAAGAAACTGGCTGAAGAAGAAGAAAAAGCCAAACAACAGTCCAAAAAGACCATTGCCTTTAATAAACGGACCCATGAAGAAAGGAAGGTCATGATTGACTTCCTTAAGGCTAGAGGAGAGAATGGAAAGAGGATAGGTCCTATGAACTTCATGAACCTGCAAGCCCTCTACTTCAAAGTCAAGAAGGATGAGGAAGAAAGAGTGGGCAAGAAGGGCTCCAATAAAAGGGTACCTATTCAGGAAGAAGAAGAAACAAAAGCAAGGAAACCCAAGCCTTCTCCCTCACCTACCTCTTCCTCAGTCCAACAACCTTCCACTCCTCCCCAAACCTTCCACTCCTCCACCCAAAAAGTCCAAACCATCTCACCCAGCCCCCACTCATCAACAGCCTCCCTTGAAGAAATCCAAACCCACACCTAAACCAGAAGACTCAAGAGACATAGTTGATTGGGTCTATAATCCACAGGATCAAAGGTTTGAGATCTTCAGGGGGAGAACTGAAAGAAGAAGATCTATCTACAGATCTGTTGATGAAATTCTGCAATTGCCAGATTCAGATCTTGGCAGAATTCTGTAGCTAGGTGAAGCTCATGAGCCTGCAAATGAGAGTGGGAAACTTCTTGTGCTAGCAATCAAACACTACTTCAACCCTAGCAAAGATGTGATCATTGACATCAAACCACTCAAGTCCCACTCTCCATTTGTATGTTGGTCCTATAATGCTGATTTGGACGAGTTCACCTTAACTGATGTAAGGAAGCAGAAAATGAGATGTTCAAGCAAAACAATCTACAAAATGTCAAATAAAGACATCAAGACTCTGTCTGAACTTCCACTGAACAATCCCAGCAAGGATCCAAGAGGCTATGAGGTTGAAAGGATAGTCAGCCACATGCAAAAGCTTCAGCAGCAAAGTGATTAGAAGAATTTTGTTTGCATCAGTCTAGGGGGAGTTTGTAGAACCAAAGACTGATTGCTACCAAATTATTCTAAGTACAAATGCTGCTGATAGGCTTATCAGCAGCATTCAACACATGTTGCTGCTAATAGGCTTATCAGCAGCATTCAACACATGTTGCTGCTGATAGGCTCATCAGCAGCGTTCAACACAAGTTGCTGCTGATAGGCTTATCAGCAGCATTATTCTCATTCTTGCTGCTGATAGCTATGTTCCTTGAAGATAAATCGTCGCAGCTGACTATCCATGCCAAGCGTCACTGACAACTTTCTGCAAAAGCAACTGACACACTCAAAGCAGAAGGAACCTCAATGGCACAACCAATGAAACTAAGCAATGCTCTTCTCCAGACATGCAAGCAATGATGCATAAAGAAGACGCTTCAATAAAGTTAGCTAGTTTAGCTTTAACGTGTATTGTTAGTTTCTGTATAAGAGATCAACGGTCTGTGTTCGATCTGATCCTTAGAATCAAGGGTCTGTCTTGATTCTAAGTTAGTATAAATAATGTGTAAACACTTCATTGTAAGTGTGCTTCTTAACTGAGTTTTCATTTGTAATCGTTTATTCACTAAGCTTAATACAATAGTGTTCTTATCAGTATTCTTTCTGTGTACTCGATTGTAATTGTGTAGTTGTTATTGTTTCCGCCAATCTCAACTAAGAACAGAACCATCTTGTAATTTCACGATCCTACAGTTAGACTTCACAATTGTAATGCCAAATGATCGAATTCGATGATTTTTGTCACGAGGGTCGACCGTTACGGTTTCTAAATGATTAATGGGATTAATTCGAATTATTTACACTCAATAATGCTTCAGTGATGAATAGTTTTGTCATTACCACGCATTACAGATACGAATTTGGATAGTTTAAGCAAGTTACGGGTTTAATTTGGATCCAAGAACATCATGGTTTGACTTTTAAAAGTCAAAAGGGACAATTTCACTCAATTTTGAATTTAAAAAGTCAACAGAATTGAGTTTGAGTTAATTATACAACTAGTCTTTGTAGTTTAAGTCTATTAGAGTTTGAATTATGACAGAATTCGTCCCTGAGGTTGGTAATTGAGTTAACGGGGTTAACTGGAATTTGTCGGGTGTCACATCATCCCCTAGTTGAAAGAATTTTAGTCTCAAAAATTAAAATAAAAAAATTCTGCATGTCACATCATCCCCTAGTTGAAAAAATTATCATCCCGAAAATTAAATAGTACCTTATGTGTTTGACGTGGATTGCTTGAAAAGATGAGGGTACTTGCACATCATCTGATCCTCGTGCTCCCATGTGAATTCCGGTCCTCGTTTCGAGTTCCAACGAACTCTGAGAATAGGGATCTTAATGTGTTTGAGCGTTTTGATTTCCCTATCCATGATTTATACCGGTTCTTCAATGAAACGTAATTTTTCGTCGATTTGTAGTTCTTCAAGTGGAACCACGAGTGTCTTGTCTGCTAGGCATTTCTCTAAGTTTGAGAAGTGAAATACATTGAGTACACCACTAATTCCTTCAGGTAGGTCCAGTTGGTACGCTACTGACCAAATTCATTTCATTATCTTGAACGGTCCAACATAGCGAGGATTTAGTTTTCCTCGTTTCCCAAAACGAATTACACCTTTCCAAGGTGAGACTTTTAATAGAATCATGTCGTCCACTTGGAATTCCAACGGTTTTTGATGCTTATTGGCATAGCTCTTTTGACGATCGCGAGCTGCCGCCATACGATTTCGAATTTGAACGATTTTCTCTAAGGTTTCGAGCATAAGTTCAGGACCCGTAAATAGGTGATCGGAATTTCCGTCTGTATAATGCCTTGAAAGGTGCTGCTTTGATGCTAGTGTGATAACTGTTATTGTAGGAGAACTCAACTAAAGGCAAACGAGTTTCCCAACTGTTACCGAAATCAATCACACAAGCTCGTAGCATGTCCTCTAGGGTTTGAATAGTACGTTCAGTCTGGCCGTCTGTTTGAGGATGGTACGTTGTGCTCATATCCAGGTGCGTGCCTCGAGCTTTTGTAAAGATTGCCAGAAACGCGAGGTGAATCGAGCGTCACGATCAGAAATGATTGAAATTGGCACTCCATGCCGAGACACTACTTCCTTCAGATAGATACGAGTTAGCTTCTCCATCTTATTAGTCTCTTTAATTGCTAGAAAGTGAGCAGATTTAGTCAAACGATCTACGATCAGCCAGATGGTGTCGCATCCGCTAGGAGTTTGAGGTAGTTTAGTGATAAAGTCCATGGAAATCTGCTCCCATTTCCACAATGGGATTTTAGGTTGTTGAAGCAAACCAGAAGGTTTTTCGTATTAGAATTTGACCTTCGAGCAGGTCAGGCATTTGTTAACATAGGTCGATATATCAACTTTCATGTTCGGGCACCAGTATAGAACCTTCAGGTCATGATACATATTATCTGAACCAGGATGAATAGAATAGTGAGATTTATGAGATTCATCCATTACAAGTTCCCTTATGTTCCCGTACTTTGGAACCCATATTCGCTTTACGAAATAGTGAATACCGTCCGATTTAACCTCAAGTTGTTTCTCCATACCACGCGTGGATTCCAGCGGTAGGTTTTCCTCTTTCAGGGCTTCGAGTTGAGCACTACGGATTTGATCAGGTAGTCCAGGGTGGATAGTGAGTTGTAATGCTCGGACTCGTCTGGGTTTAGTTTCTTTCTGGCTTAGGGCGTCGGCTACCACATTAGCTTTGCCCGGATGGTACTTGATAGCACAATCATAGTCATTCAAGAGTTCGATCCAACGACGTTGTCGCATGTTCAACTCTTTTTGTTTGAAGATATGCTGAAGACTCTTGTGATCGGTGTAGATGGTGCACTTGGTACCGTACAAGTAAAGTCTCCAGATTTTCAGAGCAAACAGAACAACTACCAATTCCAAGTCATGGGCAGTGTAGTTCTTCTCATGAATTTTCAGCTGACGGGAAGCATATGCGATAACCTTCTCGCGTTGCATTAACACACAACCGAGACCCTGAATGGAGGCATCGCAATACACTACAAAGTCATCCATTCCCTCTGGAAGAGATAGGATGGGTGCACTACAGAGTTTCTGTTTTAATAGTTGGAATGATGCTTCCCGAGTTTCGCTCCAGTTATAGGGTTTAACCTTTGGGGTTAGGGCAGTGAGAGGTTGAGCGATCTTTAAGAATCTTTCAATAAATCGACGGTAGTAGCCAGCTAATCCTAGAAATTGTCGCACCTCTGTTGGAGCCGTTGGTGCCGCCCAATTCTTGATGGCTTCTACATTGGTTGGATCGACATGTATTCCTTTCTCGTTGATTACATGTCCTAGAAATTAACTTCACGAATCCAAAATTCGCACTTGGAAAATTTGGCGTACAATTGCTCTTGCTTCAGTAGTTCCAGGATTAAACGTAGGTACTCCTCGTGCTCTTCTTTGCTCTTAGAATAGATAAAGATATCATCAATGAATACGATAACGAATTGATCAAGGTAGGGTTTACACCCACGGTTCATTAGAACCATGAACACCGCGGGTGCGTTGATAATGGCCGTACCGAGTTCTGAATGTAGTTTTAGAGATGTCCTCGCCTCAGACACTCAGTTGATGATAACCGGATCTAATATCGATCTTTGAATAGAAGCTTGACCCCTGGAGTTGATCAAACAGATCATCAATAAGGGGTAGTCGATAACGATACATGATAGTCACTTTGTTCAGCTCACGGTAATTGATGCACATACGGAACGTCCCATCTTTCTTCTTAACGAATAAGACTGGAGCTCCCCATGGCGATGAGTTAGGTCTAATAAAACCCTTATCTAACAACTCTTGCAGTTGTGTAGATAGTTCTTGTAACACGCTTGGTGCAAGTCTATACGGTGCTCGAGCAATAGGCGTTGCTCTGGGTGCTAAATCAATTTGAAATTCGAGTTGACGGTGAGGCTGAAGACCAGGTAGGTCTTCAGGAAATACTTCTTGAAGGTCACAAACGATCGGAATGTCATCAGTCTTCCTCTCCTCAGATGATTGTTCGGCGACAAGAGCCAGAATAGAAGTATGACCCTTACGCAAACATTTATGTGCTTTCATGAAGGATATGATGCCTACGACAGCACCACTCTTTTCTCCTTGGACAGAAAGGGTTTCTCCGCTAGGGAGAGGAAGGCGAACAATTTTGTCACGAAAAATGATCTCAGCTTGATTTTTTATTGTTTCTACTTTGGTTGGATCAACATGTATTCCTTTCTCGTTGACTACATGTCCTAGAAATTAACTTTGCGAATCCAAAATTCACACTTAGAAAATTTGGCGTACAATTGCTCTTGCTTCAGCAGTTCCAAGATTAAACGTAGGTACTCCTCGTTCTCTTCTTTGCTCTTAGAATAGATAAGGATATCATCAATGAATACGATAACGAATTGATCAAGGTAGGGTTTAAACACACAGTTCATGAGATCCACGAACACCGCGGGTGTGTTGGTTAGTCCGAATGGCTTGACGATAAACTCGTAATGGCCGTACCGAATTTTGAATGCAGTTTTAGAGATGTCCTCGCCTCGGACTCTCAGTTGATGATAACCGGATCTAATATCGATCTTTGAATAGAAGCTTGACCCCTGGAGTTGATCAAACAGATCATCAATACGGGGTAGTGGATAACGATACATGATAGTCACTTTATTCAGCTCATGGTAATCAATGCACATACGGAAATTCCCATCTTTCTTATTGACAAATAAGACTGGAGCTCCCCATGGCGATGGGCTAGGTCTGATAAAAACCTTATCTAACAACTCTTGCAGTTGTGTAGATAGTTCTTGTAACTCTCTTGGTGCAAGTCTATACGGTGCTCGAGCAATAGGCGCTACTCCGGTTGCTAAATCAATTTGAAATTCGACTTGACGGTGAGGCAGAAGGCCAGGTAGGTCTTCAGGAAATACTTCTTGAAAGTCACGAATGATCGAAATGTCATCAATCTTCCTCTCTTCAGATGATTGTTCAGCGACAAGAGCCAGAATAGCAGTATGACCCTTACGCAAACATTTCTGTGCTTTCATGAAGGATATGATACCTATGACAGCACCACTCTTTTCGCATTGGACAGAAAGGGTTTCTACACTATGGAGAAGAAGGCGAACAATTTTGTCACGACAAATGATCTCAGCTTGATTTTTGGATAACCAATCCATACCAACAATTATGTCAAAACTGCCAAGTGTGACCGGCATGAGATCGATATCAAGCTTATGACCATCCAATCCTAGTTTACATTCTTTAAGAATGTGAGTTGCTTCGATTATCTGATCGTATGCTATCTCTATAGTGTACTTAGTTTCTAACAGGGTTGGAGTTTCTTTTAACAGATTACTAAGTTTCTTAGATATGAAACTCCTATCAGCACCAGTATCAAAAAGTAAAGAAGCAAAACAGTCATTCAGGAGGAACTTACCAGTAACCACGTTGTTATTGTTTCTTGCTTCCCTGGAACTAATCATGAAGGCTCGCCCCTTAGCACCGTTTCCGTTGTTGTTACCGTTATTGCCCTAATTGTTACCGCTGTCGTTGCCGTTTCCATTACCATTTCCACCTTTCTTCAATTGAGGACAATCTTTCCTGAAGTGTCCTTTGCCACACTCATAACATCCCCTGGTAGATCCCTGTTGTTGAAATGGTTGTTTAAGTTGGAGCTCACCCCTACAGTCTTTTACAGCGTGGCCCATCTTACCACACCGTTGGCAACGATGTTTATCACAAGCACCATTGTTGTGAAAACCACACTTATTACACTTAGGGTATTTCCTAGCATAAATACCCTGGTTTTGACTCGAAGAGGTTGACTGATTAAATGTTTTGGTAGGCTCAAACCTACGCTGCTGCATTTTAGGTGAGTTAGACTAAAAACTCTTGGTGTTGGTGTTGCTATCGAACTTACATTTGTTACTGTCCGTAGCTTTGGAAAATGTGTCCCTCGGGGGTAGGGTACCTTGAGTTACAGCCTGATTGGTCAGCCTGTGAGCAAGTCGGATGGTTTGCTGAATGGTTGTAGGGTTAGAAGAAGTGACCATGCTCTGAATTTGAGGTACCAGACCATCGATGTACCTCTCGATTCTTTTATATGCCGGTGTCACCATATGAGGACACATGACCGCATACTCATGTGAATGAGTAGTATAGAGTTCAATCTCGGAACCTTCCATATTCAAGTTCCAAAATTCACCTTCCAACTTCTGAATTTCATCTCGAGGATAGTACTCCTCTCGTAACATGGTTTTGAACTCTTCCCACGGTAGGGTGTTAGCCATGTCCAGACCTAATATATGAACTTGAGAGTTCCACCAGGTGAAGGCAGGACCCTCTAGAGTACCTGATGCATATTTGACCTGATTGGCTTGTGGGCAGTTGTACATAGCAAATACTGACTCAACTTTCTCAAACCAACGGAGCAAACCGACAGCTCCCTCAGCTCCACTATAGGTG
Source organism: Smallanthus sonchifolius (assembly GCA_023525975.1). Classification (NCBI taxonomy): domain Eukaryota; kingdom Viridiplantae; phylum Streptophyta; class Magnoliopsida; order Asterales; family Asteraceae; genus Smallanthus; species Smallanthus sonchifolius. The sequence continues at coordinate 93,018,256 of CM042021.1, read as the reverse complement.
TGGGGCTTGCAGTCCATTAAAGTTTTGAAGGTACATGTCTGCTGACCTGGATTGAAAACAATACACAATTACGGATATAAGGTTTGAAAACGAGTTTGGAGTGATGAATTGAGTTGCTAGAGACAACGGACAATGAATTTACCTGCAACATGTTGTGAAGCTTGGCTTGCTGCCACAGCTTCTGCTACACGTTCATTAATAAGTGTTGTGAGCTCAGCTGTAGTCATACTGATGTTACCACGTCCACCACGACCACGTCCAGACATGATTCTTCACATTCACAAATAAAATAATGAGAAAATATATCGCATATTATCATCATACAAGTACGAGTAAACAAATGAAAACTAAACCACAACATCTAATATTTCAATAATAATCCTTGATGAGATAAATTGTAACGGCTACAAAATAAATAAACCAAAACATCAAAATCCTGAAACATCTATTGGATGGGAACAACCCTGCCCATCTACGTTTATACAGAAAGAAAAGAAATAAGTAAAGATAGGATGTCAAATGCAATTGTTAGCTGATGAAATAACTGATTCATCATCCTCGTCCTCAGCTGGTTCTTCTTCAGGCTCAACATCTTGCGCGTCTTATGCCGTAATGGCAGCCTCGAGCTGTGTCTCTAATTGCTCAATCCTTGTATGGGCTACATCGAGGTTGAATTCTAGAGTATTCACTCGAGTTTCCATCTCATGGAATGAATTCACTAAATTCTCATGGTAGTGGTCAGTGTCTGCTAACTCTGCTGTCAACTTTTCAATCTTCTCATTCGTTGGCCTCTCTCGTTCCAACAAGTCGGTGATCTCCCCTACAGCATCTTCCATATTCCGAATCTCCCGGTCCATAGTGTCTACAAAAAGCATGTAAAGTCTGCTCAAATAGGTAAGGCAAAGGTGGTAGAGTCTGTAGAGTGGAAGTAGTGGCTGCAAAGTATGGAGGTGGGACCCGTTCTTGCCGGAACCAGTTCCTAATCATGCTAGGGTACCACTCCCAATCCTACGTGTTACCTCTCCCAATCCTGCATGTTACCTTCAGCCCGCACATGGAATGGCTCATCGTAGACGATGGTGTCGTCTATTGGGCTCAGCCGACGCCTCTTGGGCTCTTGTGAAGGTATGATAGGAACATCATGCTCGTGGGTAACATGTGATGAAAGTGGAGTAGACGTTTACTGTAACGTAAGGTATAAGTGCCATGCTTGAGTGTCTGTGTCGTGTAACTAATGCATGTGTGTAGTTATAGTCTAGTATGCATTCCTAGTTCTCTACAACCTATCTCTGTTACCAATCTGTCACACCACCAAAATCCACTAACGGAGTTTTACTGCGAGGCGTGTGACAATTTAGGATCTCAGTCATTAGTTACATTAAACGACACTATATGAGTTTAACAAAAAACCATAAATGTTCAGAGTAAATGCGGAAGCAAAAAACAAAGTATTTAATGCGCAAAACAAACACGCCCAAAAGTTAAGTCTAATAAAGCAGATAAATGGTTTAATGTTTGATAAATGTTTGCAATGAAAAAAGGACTCTAATGCATGTCCTAAGTATGTACCTGTGTTTAGCGAACTGAGAAAACATGTAAGAAAATCTGGCAAACATTTAATGTACAAAATCTGGCAAACATTAATGATTAGCTTGGTTATGAAGTCCATGGTAATGTGTTCCCACTTTCATTCTAGTATATCAAGTGGTTGAATCTTGCCATACGGTTTCGGGTGTTCAGCCTTAACTTGTGAGCAAGTCAAGCACTTGCTTACGTATTTCGCCACCTCATATTTCATTCCAGGCCACCAGTATTCCTTTTTCAGATCTTGGTACATATTGTTGGTACTGGGATGGATAGAGTAACGAGACTTATGAGCCTTATCTAAAATCTTGGTTCTAAGCTCGCCAGCCATAGGTATCCATACCCGCCCAAAACGTGTCCTAACACCAACGGAACAATATTCCAACTTGTCCCGTTGGCCAACCATCATTTCCTTCTTTATGTTTTCCTCTTTACGTGCCTCATCTTGACCCTTTTCAATTTCCCTCATCACATCCGATGTTACCACTAACTGGCAAGCTTTCACTCTAATAGGAGCAGGCACGTCCTTTCGTCTTAGAGCGTTAGCCACCACGTTTGCCTTTCCAGGATGGTATATGATTTCACAGTCGTAGTCTTTCAATAGTTCCAACTATCGTCTCTGCCTCATATTATGCTCCCTTTGTTCGAAGAAGTACTTCAAACTTTTGTGGTCGGAGTAAATAGTAAACTTCACCTGCTAAAGGTAGTGTCTACAGATTTTCAATGCGAACACGACAACAACAAGTTCCAAATCGTGAGTCGGATAATTGACTTCGTGAACTTTCAACGGTCGTGATGCATACACGATCACCCTCCCATGTTGCATCAGCACGCACCCCAATCCCTGACCCGAAGCGTCAGAGTATACCACCAAGTCTTCATTGCCCTCGAGAAGGGCCAAGACTGGAGCTTGGGTTAACTTTTCCTTCAATTTCTTGAATGCCTCTTCATGGGTCACACCCCGTTCGTACTTTACCTCCTTCCATGTCAACTTCATCAATGGCGAAGCTATCTTTGAGAAATCATGGATGAAACTCTGATAGTAGCCTGCCAATCCCAAGAAACTGCGGATTTCAGTTGGCGTCTTAGAAATATCCCAATCTCTTACCGTCATTATCTTTGCTGGGTCGACCATAATGTTGTTCGGGTTAATGATGTGACCTAGGAATTGTACTTCCCTAAGCCAGAACACGCATTTGGAGAACTTAGCATACAACTTCTCCTTCTTCAAGGCTTCCAACACTTCCTTCAAGTGACATGCGTGATCACCCTCATTCTTGGAGTAGATGAGGATATCATCGATGAACACTATTACCGATCGGTCCAGCATCGGTCGACACACCCTATTCATTAAATCCATGAATGCTGCGGGGGCGTTCGTCAATCCGAAGGACATTACGCGAAACTCAAAATGTCCATAGCGCGTGCGAAACACGGTTTTCGGTATGTCTTCTTCCCTCACCTTCAATTGATGGTACCGGGATCGAAGTCGATCTTTGAGAACCAACTCGCACCTTGTAATTGATCGAACAAGTCATCGATCCTTGATATAGGGTACTTATTCTTCACGATACCTTTGTTCAACTCGCGATAATCAATACACATTCTCATCGAACCATCCTTCTTCTTTACAAACAACACCGGGGCACCCCAAGGTGAGATGCTCGGTTGGATAAATCCTTTCTCAAGTAATTCTTCTAATTGTGCCATTAGTTCCTTCATCTCTACTGCTGCTAGTCGATATGGAGCCTTAGCCACGGGCTAGGCATCTGGTACTAAGTCAATTCAGAACTCAATCTCTCTGTCAGGTGGTATCCCAGGCATGTCCCCTGGAAACACCTCCGGCTACTCGCGTACCACCGGTACATCGTCCAATTACTTAATTTCCTCACACTTGTTAATTACGTACACCAGATAAGCCTTGCATACACGCCTCAAGTAATTTGTTGCCTTAATCATCGAGATGACGTTAGGCATCGAGGCGTCGCGATCCCCGAATACTTCGACTTCGCTACCTTCCGGAGCGTTGAGTCGGATTATCTTTCATTTGCATATAATCTGAGCCTCATTGGCAGTTAATCCATACCCAATACAACATCAAACCCTCCCAAAACCATAACAAATGATCTGATGAGGAATCTATGGCCTTCTATTTTTATCTTGGAATTGCCAACTACTTCGGTTACCCTCGCAGTTCTACCCTCAGCGGTTGCTACGGTAAAGGCCCTTTCTAGCTTACTTACGGTGCACTTTACTCGTTTATAGAGAGTTACAGATATAAAACTCTTACTGGCACCTGAATCAAATAACACAGATACAAAAGGGTTATCGAGGATGAACATACCTGACGCCACATCGGGGTCTACCCTGGCCTCTTCTTGCGTCAGTGCATACGCTCGAGTCTTTGCTCGGGGCCATTCTTCCTTCTTCTCCGGGCCTTTCCCCTTGCCACCTTCCCCCATCCTTGGCTTAGTGCATTCACGGCTCCTGTGTCCTTTTCCCCCACATTTATAACATTTGACACCTTGCGGGCATTCCCGGGAGTAGTGCCCGGTCTTGCGACAATTGAAATACAGATTCAATTCTATTATGCATTCGCCCACATGCTCCTTCCCGCACGTCTTTCACACAACCAACTCTCCCACCCGAGCTCTCTCATCACGAGCCCCAGACATAATCCCACTTGTTCGTTTATTTTGGAAGCTCGACTTCCTTTTGGGCTCTTTAATGGCGACCACGTTTAGGGACAGATCATCAAACACCACGCCACTCAGTTCTACTACCGAATCGTAGGTGGTAGGAGCGTTTGCGTTAACATAGGTGCGGACCTTGTCCGGTAATCCCTGAATGTAGCATGCGATTTCCCTTTCTTCCGTAGTGACATGATGTGGCACCAGACATGCCAGTTCATTGAATCGGGTAGTGTACTGCCGGTGCATCATGCTCCCGGCCTTCAATCCCAGAAATTCCCTCTCTACCTTCTCAATCTCGTTCCTCGGACAAAAGTTCTTGATTACCAGAGTTTTCAAGTCATTCCACATCATTGAGTCAACCACCTCATCCCCCTTAGCCTACCTTCCCACCAGTGATATGCTTCCTCCCTCAAGGAGTTAGCAGTAAACTTCACAACCTGATTTGCTCGGCATTCGCTTAGACGAATAGCGGCTTCCATATGGATTACCCAGTCAAACATAGCCACCGCGTCTTTCTTTCCAGTCAGGACCGGCGGATCACATGCCTTGAAGAACTTATAGTCGCAACCGCGAGAAGGCGGTGCATTAACTTCCTCAACGATCGGGGTATTAGTTTCCGTGTTGGACCCGCCCATCTCATTAGCCTTCTTCAATGCTTCTGCCAGTAGACCTGGCAGGGTAGCCTTCATCAGCTCAGTAAACTCACGTGCCAGGGCCGCTTTTACTTCCGGTTCAAAGGTGAAGTGTTGTTCTTCCACGGGAGTCCATTCAGTTCCATGCACGCTGACTTCCGGTTCCGTGTGGACACTTCCCTCTACACTGTACTCCTGACAAGCAGGAGTCCTACCGCGACCACCGGTATGGCCCCCACCACACCTTCCGCTCTTTCATCCTGCCATTTCATTCTATAAGACAAGGAATCTAATTTCATCATGCTAGTTAACAAATAGAATTCAACAAGCACTGTAAGATGTTAATATACACTGGCCATCTGCAATTAACCATTACACTAACTTTTGATTTCCATTTGACCACCTTTATGTTTTCATCAGAACACATGTCCGAATCTATTACATTCTAAGGCATACTACATAAACATACTCTACTTTTTCATACCTTATGTTGCGGCTCGAGTTACCCGTACTGGCATCCGCTTTCGGTCCCATTTACAGTTTAAGTTCAGACACTGGGAGTGTCCGAATCTCTCAAACTATTACTCTGATACCAACTTGTAAGGCCCCAAACCCGAGAGGCCTCACTTGTTGGATTTACTCATTCACAAAAAGTTCTTAAACTTGAATATCAAATAATGTAGCGGAAAATTTCATTTCAAACATAACATAACATCGATCAACATGCGGAAGCGTAACATTGTCTATTACATAACATAACATAACCAACTTCATAACCGGATGCCAGTCAACATATCATCCGGGTAACTCATCAAGCCGCCCAGCATCGCCGTCCATCATCATAACCTGCCTTAACCTGAATGTGCATACTAAAAATCAGCTACGCTGTTGAGTTCTAGTATTTCATAAAACCTTAACATAAACATCTGCCAAAAACATAACATACATTTATGTAACAAAAGCATACGTAAAACATGAAATAACTTAACATCATCGTAACATAGCTTCATAACATAAGTCAACATGAACCGAATATGCGCCTTCTCATAACCTTCAATTCCATAACTCGTATTCTGACGGAAGAACCTAAGGCTCGTTACCTCTAGGCCATCCGTCAGCCAGGTCTCCTAAGGCTAGTTACCTCAAGGCGGACCAAACCTCGTTTTAGGCACTGTTCCCTCGCGGGGAATAATGCCTCTTGTTAAGGGATCCCGGTAATCCCATGGGTGACCGTCGTCACCCCATCCCAGCCACATAGGTCCCCATAAGGGTAAGGCCCATTCACACATACATTCCTTAGCTCCCGTAGGAACACTTGGCAGATTCGTTCATTTTGTGACTTTCATAAAAACCTTTACCTCGTTTTAGTTAAAGCATTCGTACATTTTATTAAATAACTTTTCATTCATAAATCTTTTGTAAACTTTATTGGCAAAGAATTTCATTACCACGTTTCATCTTCCCCTTTCGGAAGCATCGTTTCGTAAACAATTCATTAACATTTTTCAACTTCACCTTTCGGAATCATAGTTTATAAACCTCGTTTTGTAAACATCATTTCATAAACCTCGTTTTGAATACATCATTTCATAAACCTCATTTTGTATGTATGCACACCAGCCCAAAACATTATTAAAACATTAAAAAGAGGGCTCTAGAACTCACCTGAGTTCAACAGGGTCAAAGGTCTCTAAAGGATCTTCTAACCTGTATGTACACAACCTAACCTTAGCTTTACATATAATTCGTTACATTTCATCTATTTATACCAGGAACCTAGGGTTACACGATTTTATTCCCGTGAACTTAGGAGTTCACGGCTCCTTAGGCGCACACGGCTCTTTCCCGTGAATTTAGGTATTTCACGGTTCAAGAAAAGTTCTCGGGGGCTTACCCGTGAACCCTTAGGCCTGAGAACCCTCAACCATGAACCCCACCCGAGAATCCCAGCCGTGAAACCCTAACCGAGTGTCCCCAGCCGTGAAACCCTACCCGAGTGTCCCCAGCCGTAAAACCCTACGCGAGTACCCCCTAGCCGTGAACCATCAGTTCATACCACAAAACCCTAGTTTTGCATGGTTTCAGATCTGGATCGAGTGATTCATCAAGTTTGGAACTTTTTACATTCAAAAGGTGTATTTTTCCCTCGTGAATCCAGATCTGAAGTATGACATCGTTTGACCCATAAAACCCGATATTTTTTAGCCAAATCCCGTAAAAACCCATTTCGAGAAAAAACATAGCAAAATGAGAGTTTCTTACCTCAAATCAATTCCTTCCTTCAGCAAATCTTTACTCGAGTGATGTATCAAGGTAGAGGATCGATCGTTAGCTAAATCCGAAGCTTTCTCTCTCTACGGATTTCTCTCTCTACAAATGGGTTGGAGCTTGAACAAGGATAGGGAGAATATGTGTGTGTGGAGGCTAGGGTTTAAACCCCCACCTCCCACCCCTTCTCGCCCCATAGAAGATGGCCCACGAGCCCCCTCACTCTTCGCATCCCATTATTTATTTTCATTCCGCTTATTATTTTCGTCGTTATTTTTTTTTTTGGGATGTTACACACACCTATCGTGCAAGTATGCTTTATGAAAGTTAATTACCGTACGTGCACATAAACCATGTTAACACATCCACATGTAATTATTTCTTCCGATATATGCACATAAGTGTTTCCATATTTCAACGGGTGTTTAAATATTAACATGTGATCATTTATTTATTTTTAACCAAACATAATTAGATTTCTTGTATTCATGACAACGTCCTATGTTATCAACTATAAACAACTTAGAAACATATGAATGATTTCAATTATTAGGTCGTTTCATTACCCATTCCTAGTTAAACATTTTTCCATCGTTCACATATATATATATATATATATATACATGCATATTATTTCTAATTTTTCCAAGTTCTATAACTTAGGATCATGCACCCACTTATATATATATATATATATCTATATACATATATATATATAGTCCAGTTTCTAAACATGCATACATATATTTACAGATTCCATGTTAATCAACTAAAAATGCACACATACATGTACACTTTGGTTACAATTTATATACACATATATTTACATATATTTCACTTATCCAAGTATTACCCATACTTCTCAATTTAATATTTCCCTATTATCATCAAATACTCAAACAAGTACATCAATACATTGATACATATACAAATTAGAATCCTTATGTATCTATATACTTGATCATTTCCAAATCATTAATCAAATCAAACATATACATATCTGCATGCATATCTCGGCCTATAAATATAGGTATACATATTTGAGTTTTTCTTGTTTTTAAATCTTAATATCATATGATCAACAACTTGTCATAAAATGATCAAAACAACAATTTATGCATATAATCTCTTTATTTTCGGCCCATATATAAATATTTATACCAAAACCCTAATTCTTATACTTAATAAAGTTAAGCTTCATGAAAAACTCTTTTAAATCTTTAAAATCCTTTGTTTTCTTTGGTGAACAACATGTTTTAAACAAGAATATGAAGATGAAAAGGAAGGTTCATGTCGGGTTCTTACCGCCAGTCAAAGCTAGGTGAAGATTTACTAGTAGAAGATGATAGATGCTCATTTTGCTATCAAAACCCGACTCCTATCTCCAAATCTTACTTGAATTTCCAGCCTCTAACTCAAACTCTCTATATTTATTTTGTATTTTGAATGTGCATATGTGTGTGTATTTTGATATATATATATATATATAGAGAAAGATGGAGATGGAGTGTTGGTTCCATCATAATCATTACAAGGTAAGGTTGAAAAGATGGGATTTGATGTTTGCTTGTAGAAGACTTGAATGGACATGGCTCTTACAACATCCATCATGAAGAGTTGTTGGTTTGCCAAGTGGGTAGCCCCACTTGGACCATTCGGCCGAACTAGGGGGGTAGGGGGTAGGGGTTGGATGTTTTCATTTCACATGTAATCATTCCAATGATTAGGTAGACGGTATTTAGGTAGTGTAAGCCCGGTGGGTGATCCCGTGATCATATACCCGGTGTATGACCTTTTATGATTAAAAACTGATGTATATATTGTGTAGCTTGATTAGTTTTAATAGCCTACTAGTTAAACCTGACCTAGTTATTACTTTAACTATAACATTGTGACAATCCAGACTTTTCCAGTTAACTCCGTTAACAAAATCCAGTTAATATTAACCTAATTAACTTAACTTAAACTTCAGGCACTAATTACGTCAATAATCCAAACCTAAACTTCAGGGACTGGTTATGTAATATCCCTAAAGTTGACTGTTGACTTTTAGAAAGTCAAAATCCCAGTTCAGTTGACTTTTGAGGTCAAACTAACAAGTTCTAACCTCAATCCTAACTACAGGGACCTATCCTGCCATTTCCTAAACCTTAATTCATACAAATTCAAGGATTAAACCTGTAATTTAACTAAAGATGATTTTTTTTACTTTTGAAAGTCAAAATCGCGACCATTAATCCAAATTCGATCTTAAACCTCGAATTCGTTTGATTTTGAAACCGTTATACACGACCAGACCATTAACGAACCTAATCAATGATTTAATCATCACCATTGTTCGCGAATAATTCCAAATTATGATTATCGAAGTTGTAACCGTCGACCCACATCAAACATTCATCAAATTCGACGAATCCTCGTATTACTTTCACAAATTAAACCACCCTCTCACACCTTTATCGAATCTGTTTGAGCCTGTTGCAAGCATCAATTCATCCAGAATCATAGCAGAGGGAGCCGGAGATCAAACCAGTTCAAGTCGGAACTATTTTAGTCGAGGATCATCAATTCGAACTCTATTCCGGTAATTGTCTAAACCCACACTATCGTTTCTGCCTAATACTTTAAAGCCCTAACCAAATTAGGGCTTACATTCTCGAATTCGACTCAAACCAAATTCTAGGGTTCATCGTAAACCAGTTTAATCGATCAAGACCCTAGACTTTATTTAAATCCAATTAATATACATAATTAGCTTCGCAATCCTCTGTATATCGAAAGCCCTATGTTAATTTTGGTTTCCATTATCGAATTCATCGTGATCCGATACCTAGGGTTCATACGACTTCGGTTTAGTCGAACCCAATCATTTCGATACGGATTACTGAAATTGAATGCATCAGTAGACTCGCCTTGATCGAACCTAGGGGTTTTATCATCGAATCGAAACCGGATCGAACCTAGGGTTCTTATGGCTTTCATATTAATCGAACTCATACCAGTACTCATTTTAAATGAAATTAAACTACACCATCAGATTCGTAATCATCAATTTAACAAAAACCCTATGAATCCAACACCTTTCAATATTAGAATCGATCAAATCGATTCAGGATCAAATTGAGAGTTTCCGGTTTTCATTTCACAAATTAAATGACCTTTAACTTGTTAGTTTTGCAATTAAATACGTACACAGGTTCGAAAACAACCGTTTAACAAAACCCCTATGCTGTATTACTCGATCGTAATCGGAATCGATGGATTAGGCTCGGATTCGATCGTGTTATCATTTGGGGAGGAAAACCACTTTGGACTTGTTGTTATAATCAATTGGAACTGGGATTGTACGCGATGACCCTAGCGGGCGGATTGGTTAAGGCAGTGTGCGTGTGTGGGAGAGACCCGGGTTCGAATCCGGGCTCCAACATTTCTTTTTAGACATTTTTCTAAACATATTTAATTATTAAAAATCAAACCATATATTATTATAATATTATACAAACGTGTTTTAACTCCGGAAACAACCCGTAGACTCGGGTTTGGTTTATAACCTATTTTAATATTATTACCCACTTTTTAAATAATATATTTATATTATTTTCGAACCACGACCCCGAATAAATAATATGTGTATATTATTTTCACCCCGTAACCTCAAATAAAAATAATATATTTTATATTATTTTTTTACCATGTTTGTAAACCCTACGTAACGTTTCAAAAATTTATAAATAATATAAATTTTTATATTATTTACTTAAGTGTATATACCCGAATTAAAAATAAGTTAATTATTATTTTTCCACACAAAGGATTATTTGGTAAATCATACAAACTTAAAATAATATATTAAATTATATTATTTCCCCGTGACCATTTTTAAATGAACACACGAATAAATACATTTATAAATTATTATTCGCTCAACACAAAACGTATTTATCTTAATCATTAAATTAAGAAAACCTTATGCCCATTGACAAATTTGTCTACTCGTTGATCTTTAGAGCGTTTCTTTTAAGACGTTCAACATTCCGTGTCGTCGTCACGTATCCCAATAAATCCCATATTTTTGTCCCTAACTTATGTGTTTATAATCTTAGGGCATCCATAAGTCCTTTGTGTGATACTACCTACAACGCAACGCATGTGAGTTTTCACGGCCCCTTTTACTGTTTTAACTTGGGGGAGAAAACATGATTAAACAATTTTGGATTTTGTAATTCGTATGATATCAATGTTATATGCTAAGCGTAACACGCTATCACAGAAAGTCCTCATCTTATATCGAGCCGTTAACATGGATCTTAACGAGGTAATATTTAGTAGTACTACTGGGTTTAACAAATCCCACCCGCGTTAGTCGCGCTAGCTAGATTAGATATCGAACGGGTGAAATGTTAGCCTACTCACACCGCCAGTGTTGATAGACCTGGCAGGAGGCAATAAACAAACAGTCAGCTTCGGTTACGAACGCATGAGCTGAACATGAACATAGGTTAGCTACCTATAGATACGTAATGAATGAACATAAATCTGGTAAACGCTTATTTACATATATTGAAACCTGTGGACTCACCAACCTCGTGTTGACATATTTTCTTACATGTTTTCTCATGTCGTTAAGTTAAGACGCAGGTGCACGTTAGGGCATGCATGGGATTCAACTACTTTAATTATGACTTATTTATAATTGTTTGAATTATTCTATTGTACTTGTTTTGGTTGGATGTTTTGGACCTTTTGGACTTTTGAACTATGGTTTTGGGCACGTGTATTTTGCGCATTTATTTTCTTTATACTTCCGCATTGATACTCTGATTTGAATGATATTTTCATTTTGAGTCCTATGTATAGTCGTTCAAAGTAACTAATGTCTGAGATCCTGGTTCGTCACTTCCCAAACGGTAAAACTCCGTTAGTTGAAATTGGGGGTGAGACAAACATATACGTTTTCACATAAAAATAACTTAACGTTATGTAATAAATGTTTAGACATCATCTTTTAAGAGTTTAGTCACCAATTATTAATTTTTTATATTATAAAGCGTCACTAGACTTTATTTAAATAAAATCTTGTTAATCACCAATGAACGTACCTTGCGGGTTAGTATTGTTTATTTCCTAGTAATTCTTAAAATTACTAAAACAATATGTGTGTTTCTTTGCTAGACTCCTTGACAATACTTTGTCAAAATAATAAACGAGGAAATATAAAATATGAACGTACAATTATGGATATGGATATTGACTTGAAATGTTGGGTGTCACATTCTCCCCATGTTAAAGAGAATTTCGTCTTGAAATTCAGTTGATGTTATCTTGACTTGGAGTGTTCGTGAACAAGGACGGGTACTTGGCTTTCATTTGATCTTCTTGTTCCCACGTATACACGGGGCCACGCTTTGAATTCCAACGTACCTTAACCAATTTAACATGGCTACACCTTGTTTTCTGAACTTCCCAATCTGTAACTTCAATGGGTTCCTCAACGAAGTGGAGCTTGTCATCTATGTGAATCTCATCAGACGGTATAATTAACGTCTCGTCTGATAAGCACTTCTTGAGATTTGACACATGAAATGTATCATGTACATTGCTTAGTTCATGTGGTAATTTTATTTTGTATTCTACAGGGCAAACCCTAGCCAATATTTCAAATGGTCCAATGTCCCTAGGGTTAAGCTTGGCACGGTTGCCAAACCTTGCAACTCCCTTCCAAGGTGAGACCTTCAACATGACTCGGTCCCCAATTTAGAATTCTAATGGTCTTCGTCTGTTATCCGCGTAACTCTTTTGCCTATCACGGGTGGCCTTCAGACGATACTTGATTTTGAAGATCTTGTCGATGGTTTCCTGAATAACCTTAGTACCAGTTAAATGCTTGTCGCCAACCTCCGCCCAACATAGCGGTGAACGACATATCCGACCATACAAAGCCTCAAACGGAGCGGCTTTGATGCTGGTGTGGTAACTGTTATTGTATGAAAACTCAGCCAACGACAAATGAGTATCCCAATTTCCTCCGAAATCAATTGCATATGCACGAAGCATATCCTCTAAAGTTTGAATGGTCCTTTCACTTTGACCATCTGTTTGTGGAAGATATGTCGAACTCATGTCAAGACGTGTGCCCAAGGCTTCTTGAAATGATTGCCAGATTCTAGACACTAATCTGCTGTCTCTATCAGAGATAATTGAAATTGGCACTCCATGCCTAGCCACAATTTCCTTGATATAAAGCCTTGCAATTTTCTCGGTTTTATCCGTCTCTTTGATGGATAGAAAATAAGCTGATTTTGTCAAACGATCGACGATTACCCATATAGTATCATATCCACTCGACGTCTTGGGTAACTTTGCGATGAAATCCATGGAAATCTGTTCCCATTTCCATTGAGGAATCTCGGGGTACTATAATAATCCCGACGGTTTCTGATGTTCTGCTTTTACTTTTGAGCATGTCATGCATTTACCGACATAAATAGCAATTTCTCCTTTCATGTTTTGCCACCAGTAGAGTTCTTTCAGATCCTTATACATTTTATCCGAACCTGGGTGAATGGAGTACCTGGACTTGTGGGCTTCGTCCATAACCAACTCCCGTATGTTACCAAAACATGGCACCCAAATTCTATTCATGAAGTATAAAGTATCATAAGATTTTGGCTCTAACTGTCTGATCATTCCTCGTAAAGCTTCATTTTGAATGTTCTCTTCTTTAAGTGCCTCTTGTTGTGCCATTCGGATTTGAGTCGTGAGACTCGTATGAATTGTCAATCCTAGGGCCCGGACACGAAGAGTTTTAACTCGTTCTTTATAACTCAAGGCGTCTGCTACGACATTCGCCTTACTAGGGTGTAACTTGATATCGCAGTCATAATCATTTAGTAGTTCTACCCAATGGCGTTGTCTCGTGTTAAGTTCTTTCTGATTAAAGATGTGCTGGAGACTCTTATGATCTGTAAAGATAGTACATTTTGTACCATATAAGTAATGTCTCCAAATCTTGAGTGCAAACACGACAGCACCCAATTCCAAGTCGTGAGTCGTATAATTTTTCTCATGGACTTTCAGCTGTCTGGATGCATATGCTATGACTTTTTCTCTCTGCATCAGTACACATCCCAGACCTTGGTGTGATGCGTCGTAGTACACGACAAAATTGTCGGTTCCCTCGGGAAGGGATAGGATTGGTGCACTTCAAAGCTTCTGCTTCAGCAATTGAAAAGCTGATTCTTGCTTATCAGTCCAATCAAACTTTTTATCCTTCTTGGTTAACATGGTCAAAGGAAGGACTATTTTTGAAAAATTCTCAATGAATCGCCTGTAATAGCCTGCCAAACCTAGAAATTGACGCACCTCAGTCGGAGTTCTTGGTGCTTCCCAGTTTTTGATAGCTTCAATCTTGGACGGATCCACGTGGATACCCTTCTTATTGATGACATGTCCTAGAAAATGAACCTCTCGGATCCAAAACTCACACTTAGAGAATTTGGCAAAAAGCTTCTCATTCCTGAGTAGTTCCAAGATTAATTTCAAATGATGTTCATGTTCCTCCTTGGTTTGTGAATATATCAATATGTCATCGATAAACACAATCACGAATTTATCTAAGTATGGCTTGCACACGTGGTGCATTAGCCAAACCAAATGGCATAACTAGAAACTCGTAGTGACCATAACGAGTCCTACAAGCCGTCTTTGGTACATCTTCCTCCTGAATTCTCAGTTGATGGTACCCTGATCGTAGATCAATCTTAGAATATAAGCTGGAACCTTGAAGTTGGTCGAATAAATCATCTATTCGAGGAAGTGGATACCGGTTCTTAATTGTAAGTTTGTTCAACTCCCGGTAATGAATACACATTCTAGATGTTCCATCCTTTTTCTTCACAAACAAGAACGGAGCTCCCTAGGGTGAGAAACTCGGTCTTATGACGCCTTTATTAAGCAATTCTTATAGTTGGCTTGATAATTCTTGCATATCAGAAGGTGCTAGATGATACGGCGATTGCGCAACTGGTGCGGCTCTTGGTATTAGGCCGATCCGGAACTTGACTTGTCTAGGTGGCGGTAAACCAGGTAAGTCTTCGGGAAATACCTCGGGGTAATCCCTAATGATCGGTATGTCCTCAAGTCGACATTCCTTGGGTTTCTTCTCGATGACATGGGCTAGGAATGCGCAATAACCCTTACTTAGATACTTATGAGCTTTCATGCAGTTTATCATTTTCAACATTGTTCTACACCTTTCGCCTTGAATTGAAATAATTTCTCAACTTGGTAGTGGGACACGTACAATCTTTTCGATGCATACTATCTCGGCATGATTCTTCGATAACCAATCCATGCCAATAACAATGTCAAAACTTCCCAGATCAACAGGTAGAAGGTCTATACTAAATGTATGGTTTTCTAGAAATAAAGTACAACCCCTTAATGACCTCTCCGGTTTCTATCAATTTCCCATTTGCTAATTCAATTGTATAACTTTGTTCTAGTTTGCTGGCCTTAATACCGAGTAAATATTTAAAGTCATTCGACACAAAGCTCATATCAGCACCCGAATCAAAAAGTACAGAGGCATAGTGATTATTTATCGGGAACGTACAAGTGAAGATATTCGGGTCCTGGTGTGCGTCCCCTGCACCCATCACAAATGCCCTTCCCGGTGCCTGGGCATTGTTCTAGTTCTTCCACTTGGGACGGTCTTTCTTGAAGTGCCCCATATTAGCATACTTGAAACATCATTGTTTAGCTTTACCCGTGGGGTTGGTGTTAACTCGACAGTTTTATGTGGTGTGACCAAACCAACCACATTTCCCACACTTAATACATCCACCCACATGATGATATCCACACTTGTTACACCTCCGTAGGACCCTATCATACTCCTTCGTTTCCACAGTGTTGGCTGCAAAAGCCTTTACCATTTCCTGCTTCTTAAATCCTTGCTTCCCATATTTGTTACTCGGATTCCCCATCCATTTCCTTTTCTCCCCATATTTACTTTCCTCATTCTCTTTCTTTCCAAACAATCCATTACGCACAGCATCATCTCTTAACTTGAATTCTAAAGTTATAGCACTCTTGGCATCCATCAAATTAGATGAAGTTACCATGCTGCGAATTTGAGGCGCAAGGCCCCACAAATATCTTTCCACACGCTTATGTTCTTGCGTGACCATGTGGGGTACCAGAATTTCCAATTCATTGAAACGATCGGTGTACCCAGCCACATCATCTCCTACCATCTGTAGATTACACATCTCAGCCTCGATCTTTTGTAATTCGTTTCGAGGACAGTATTCCTCGATCATCATGTTTTTCAGATCTTCCCAAGACAATTGATACGGTGTCTGTCTTCCCAAAGTTTTCACTTTGGTATTCCACCAGGTGAATGCCTTATCAGTGAGTGTACAAGTAGAATACTTCACCATGCAGTCAACGGTGCACTCACTGATGTCAATCACCGACTCCATCTTTTCTATCCACCTCATTAGACCTACTGCACCCTCGGTGCCATTGAAGCTGCGAGGGTTGCAGGATAGGAAGGCCTTGTAGGTGCACTTCCTGTTTGAAGCATCTATAGGGTCATAAGTCATTTATTTTAATAACGTCATTAATTTGGATCATGACTATGTGTTACGGATGTGATTACTCGTTCTTTACCTCTAGAACCTCTGGTTGTGCCGCTACCTCCTGCACCTCCTCCGCCGGTACCGCTGTCATTCCCTCCGCCACTATTTCAATTGGCTTCATACTGCTCTATGGCGGCAGCTACCCGTTGTGATATGAGTTGCTCCACGTTTGGGGAAATCGTCTCGTTGTTGTCGCTAGTGGTGTCACGCGGCATCCTTCGCTTAGGTGCCATTGTGTTCTTTCTAACATAAGATCTAAAAAGAAACAACATTATATAATAATAATGATATCACATGACATAAGGACACACCAACATCAAACATAAACAACCATCATGACAACATATATTACACATACATATTTAAAACATACATAGTACATTGTTCCAAAAGATAAGGATACAGCATAGATGGGTTCATATGACCACATCAGTACCAAAGTTTCAAACTACATAATGTGTTACAGGCATAACTCGCCCGTAATAGGTCTAGAAGTAGGAAGGTATCCTCGGTGGAGTAGCAGCTGCGGTGATCATTGCCTCGACGCGTGCCTCGGCTAAAGTGGCCCGGAGCTCAGCCTCAATCGCCCTCTGCTCGGATGCCTCTTCTCTCTGTTCTGCAGTGGTCCTCAACTCCATCTCTACAAGGCTCCTCTCGATCTCCACAAATCGGTTAGTGACGTGCTCAATAGACTGGTCGCACAGTCCTTGATCTTCATTGTCACACCCCAACCGATGGCGGAATACATCGGGGCGGACATGTAGACTGTTCATAAGCACATGATCATCTATAATTTCATATGTTCATTAAATCATGA
Organism: Smallanthus sonchifolius; assembly: GCA_023525975.1. NCBI lineage: Eukaryota > Viridiplantae > Streptophyta > Magnoliopsida > Asterales > Asteraceae > Smallanthus > Smallanthus sonchifolius. The sequence goes on along the minus strand of CM042021.1, from coordinate 93,000,618 downwards.
TTTCATTACATGAGTTCAATCAACAACTGTGACAATCCGTACTTTTCAGGTTAACTTTGTTAAACAAATCCAGTTAAATTTCAACTTAGTTAACTTATCTCAAACTCCAGTGAATTTAAGTTCTGTTTGACTTTAGAAAGTCAAACCGGGTACCTGTGATCTAAATTCGCAAGCCATAATCAATTCCTAGTGAAATTTGTAACTAATCTCGCACGTACTCTTCATTAACGGTCATAACCATCGATTTAATCACCATCATTGTCGGATTAAAGCCATTTATGAGCATTTAAGCTATAACCGTCGACGCCATGGTCTTATACGATCGAATTCGACTAAATCTGGTTACCAATTCGCAATCCAATACACTGCACACCTTATACGAACACCTCTGAAGCTTCTACGCATGTTTGATCAATCGAAGTAGCATCAGGATTTGCCAGAGACCAAGCCTTGCTTCGTTGGAACCCCATTTAGCCGTTCTTGTAAGGCCCCAAACCCGGGGGGCCTCACTTGTTGGATTTACTCATTTACAAACAGTTCTTAAACTTGAATATCAAAATAACGCAGCGTAAAATTTCATTAAAACATAGTCATTACATCATTCAACATGCGGAAGCGTAACATAGTCTAACACATAAACATAACATAAACTAATCATAACGGGATGCCAGTCTTCATGATCAACCGGGTAACTCTTCTCGCTTGCCAAGAATCATCGTTCATCATCCATACCTGCCTTAACCTGAATGTGCATACTAAAAAGTCAGCTACGCTGGTGAGTTCTAGTTTTCGTTCGATTTAAGAATTGGTTCATCATTCAAAACATTCATTAGGGTTTAACATCACGTATAAGAAAAACAGGGCCTTTAGTTCATCATTGAAAACCTTCAAACATTTTTCCTCATCATAAACACATTGAACGGATCATTTGTTTAAAACATTTAACATTCATTTAAGTCATACATTACTATCTAAATCTGTGTTACCATTCGTACCGTCATTTAGTATGGTATTGCCCCTAAGGCTTAACTGCACGAAGACCGACAATACCATGCACTCCGTTAATTCCCTTTTATATTGCCCCCAAGGCTTAACTGCACGAGGACCGACAATACCCACTCAGTTGCCCCTATGGCTCTCATGTCCATAGACCGACAACTTCCATCAACGGCTATGGCTCACGGCCATAACACCGTCGGATCATAATTTAACCTTACATAGGGTCACGTTAACCCCTGAGTAACTGTCGTTACTCCTTACCAGTTTTACAACATCAAAACCATTGGCAGGCCACCAAGACACTGCCCCTGTTGCTCTTATGGCAACTATGGTTTGCTGTCCATAATCTACCACAAGGCTGGGAATTACATTCCCAGACTTCATTCGTCAATTCCATTCATTCGACAGATTAGATTTGTAATGACTTCTTTAAAACCTTTGCCCTTTTTCTTTTCTTTTCATAAAACCTTTCATTCATTTTCGAAACCCTTTACCTTTAGTTTAAACCATTTCTTTACAAACATTTCGTTCGTAAACATTCCATTCATAAAACTTTCTTTCCATAAACCGTTCATTCCAAATCATTTCATTTCGTAAACATAGTTTCATAAGCATCATTTCATAAACATAGTTTCATAAACATCGTTTCGTAAAACATCATTTCATATGTATGCACACCAGCCCGAAAACATTATATAAAACATTTAAAAGAGGGCTTCTAGAACTCACCTGATAAGCTAATCCGGGTTTCCCTAAACAAAGGTCCCACTACGTTACTTTCAATCTGAATTTGATAGTTAAATACACATCAAACCCAATCCTGACTCTAACGGTTTAACCATTCTAAACATACTAACTTTACTTAAACAACATGATGCTTGCGCACTTAGCAAGTGCGCAGACCCTGCTTCCTGCGTAGTTGATAAGTACGCAGGATCCTCTTCCTGCGTACTTGATAAGTACGCAGTGCCCTCTTCCTGCGTACGTGATAAGTACGCAGGACCTGCTCCGTGCGTACTTGATAAGTACGCATGATCTGTTTCTTCGCAAAACCCTAACTTTCGCATTCAGGTCTGATCACGTCAAGATCCCGAACCTGTTTACATTCAAAACGTTTGTTTTCCATTAAGGAACTCAAATCTATGTTTATCTTTCAGATTTATCCGTGAAAACGTTACTTTTTCACCCAAAACCTGAAAAGCCCAAAAGCGAACAAAAACTCAGATTTAGGCCCGATCGTTACCTGAATCTAGTTTCTGATCCGGAGGTTCCTCTCACGAGCTATGGAGTAACACTTTGCTGAAATCTTGGGTCGATCCGCCAACTTTATATCTCTACGGTTTCTCTCTCTAGAACTTGCAAATGAGAGACAGGATGGAGGTCTAAGCTATTTATAGGGGAGGCTCCCCTTCCAGCCCGCCGGCCCATCCGGCCCGACCCGACATGCCTCGTTCGTTTATTTCGTCATATTAACTGTCGTTTTATTTTTGGAATGTTACAAGTCTACCCCCCTTACAATAGATTTCGTCCCCGAAACCTATCATTAGTCAAATAGATAAGGGTACGACTCCCTCATTTCCTTCTCCGTTTCCCAAGTGGCTTCCGATCCCCTTCGATGCTTCCATTGGACTTTAACCAATTGAATAGTCTTATTACGCAAACGCTTCTCCTTTCTGTCTAAGATGGCCACGAGTTCTTCGATGTAGTTAAGGCTGTTGTCGACCTCGATGTCAGCAAGTGGTATGTGGGCTTATTCATCCGCCAAACACTTTCGCAAGTGTGATACATGGAAGGTAGGATGAATCCCACTTAACTCATCAGGCAACTCTAACCGATAAGCGACCTCACCAACTCGTGCCATTATCCTGAATGGTCCGACAAACCTCGGACTTAACTTTCCTCTCTTCCTGAATCGTATGATTCCCTTCCAGGGTGACACTTTCAACATTACTCTGTCCCCAACATCAAACTCAATAGGCGTTCGTTGTTTGTCCGCATAGGATTTCTGACGATCTTGTGCGGCCTTCATTCGTGCTTTGATTTGATCAAACTTTTCTGACGTTTCTCTTACTACTTCAAGACTCCCTAATTCCTTTTGTCCAATCTCACCCCAACAAATCGGGGTCCTGCATCTCCTCCCATACAACATTTCGTAAGGCGGCATGCCTATAGTTGTGTAATGACTATTGTTGTAGGAGAATTCGGCTAACGGTAGATGACTGTCCCAACTGCCGCCAAAATCGATAATACAAGCACGAAGCATATCCTCAAATGTCTGAATGGCCTTTTCGGACTGACCATCCGTTTGTGGGTGGTATGCCGTGCTGATATTAAGCCTCGTGCCTATCGCCTCGTGAAATCTTTTCCAGAACCTCGATGTGAATCGTGTGTCCCGGTCAGATACGATCGTCAAAGGCATCCCATGCCGTGCTACTACTTCGTTAATAAATACTTCCGCTAACCTTTCCGACGAGAACGTCTCACGAATAGGTAGGAAATGAGCACTCTTCGTTAAACGGTCCACAATTACCCAAATGGTGTCATGACCTTTAGCTGTGCGAGGTAGCTTGGTTATGAAGTCCATGGTAATGTGTTCCCATTTCCATTCCGGTATATCAAGTGGTTGAATCTTACCATACGGTTTCTGGTGTTCGTCCTTTACTTGCGAGCAAGTCAAGCACTTGCTTACGTACTTTGTCACTTCATGCTTCATTCTAGGCCACCAGTATTCCTTCCTTAGATCTTGGTACATTTTATTGGTACCAGGATGGATAGAGTACCGAGACTTATGTGCCTCATCCAAGATTTTGGTTCTAAGCTCGCTACCCATAGGTATCCATACCCGTCCAAAACGTGTCCTAACACCAAGGGTGTTATATTCCAACTTGTCCCGTTGGCCAATCATCCTTTCCTTCTTTATGTTTTCTTCCTTAAGTGCTTCATCTTGAGCTCTTTCAATTTCCCTCATCACATCAGATGTTACCACCAACTGGCAAGCTTTCACTCTAATAGGAGTAGGCACATCTTTTCGGCTTAGAGCATCAGCCACCACGTTTGCCTTTCCCGGATGGTATATTATTTCACAGTCATAGTCTTTCAACAGTTCCAACCATCGCCTCTACCTCATATTAAGTTCCTTTTTTTCGAATAAGTACTTCAAACTTTTGTGGTCGGAGTAAATAGTAAACTTCACCCCATAAAGGTAGTGCCTCCAGATTTTTAATGCGAATACGACAGCAGCAAGTTCCAAATCGTGAGTCGGATAATTAGCTTCGTGAATATTCAACTTCCGTGACGAATACGCGATCACTCTCCCGCGTTGCATCAACACGCATCCCAATCCCTGACCCGAAGCGTCAGAGTATACCACTAAGTCTTCATTGCCTTCGGGATGGGCCAAGACTGGAGCTTAGGTTAGCCTCTTCTTCAATTCCTTAAACGCCTCATCTTGTGTCGAACCCCATTCATACTTTACCTCTTTCCGAGTCAACTTTGTCAAAGGCGAAGCTATTTTCGAGAAATCCTGGATGAATCTCCGATAGTAGCCTGCCAATCCCAAGAAACTGCGGATTTCAGTTGGTGTCTTAGGAATATTCCATTCCCTTACCGTCACTATCTTTGCTGGGTCAACCATAATGCCGTTCGGGTTAATGACGTGACCTAGGAATTGGACTTCCCTAAGCCAGAACGCGCATTTGGAGAACTTAGCATACAACTTTTCCTTCTTCAGAGCTTCCAATACTTCCTTCAAGTGACACGCGTGATCACCCTCATTCTTGGAGTAGATGAGGATATCATCGATGAACACGATTACCGATCGATCCAACATTGGTCGACAAACTCTATTCATCAAGTCCATGAACGCTGCGGGGGCGTTCGTCAATCCAAAAGACATTACGTGGAACTCGAAATGTCCATAACGCGTGCGAAATGCTTTTTTCTGTATGTCTTCTTCCCTCACCTTCAACTGATGGTACCCGGATCGAAGGTCGATTTTTGAGAACCAACTTGCGCCTTGCAATTGATCCAACAGGTCGTCGATCCTTGGTAAAGGGTACTTGTTCTTCACCGTTCGTTTGTTCAACACGCGATAATCAATACACATTCTCATCGAACCATCCTTCTTCTTCACAAACAACACTAGAGCACCCCAAGGCGAGATGCTCGGTTGTATAAATCCCTTCGCAAGTAGTTCGTCTAATTGAGTCATAAGTTCTTTCATCTCCACTGGTGCTAGTCGATATGGAGCCTTAGCCACGGGCTGGGCATCTGGTACTAAGTCGATTCGAAATTCAATCTCTCTGTCGGGTGGTATCCCAGGAAACTCTTCTGGAAACACCTCCGGGTACTCGCGTACCACGGGTACATCGTCTAGTTCCTTCACCTCCTTACACTTTTTAATTACGTATACCAGATAAGCCTCGCATCCGTGCCTCAAGTAATTTGTTGCCTTGATCATTGAGATGACGTTAGGCATCTGGGTGTCTCGATCTCAAAAAACCTCGACTTTGCTACCATCCGGAGCCTTGAGTCGGATTATCTTTCGTTTACATATAATTTGTGCTTCATTGGCAGTTAGCCAATCCATTCCTAACGCGACATCAAACCCACCCAAAACCATAACAAACAATCTGACAGGGAACCTATGACCTTCTATTTTTATCGTGGAGTTGTCAACTACATCGGTCACTCTCGCAGTTCTACCCTCAGCGGTTTCTACGCTAAAAGCCCTTTCTAGCTTACTGACAGTGTACTTCACTCGTTTACAGAAAGTCACAGATATAAAAATCTTACTGGCACCCGAATCAAATAACACAGAAACAAAAGTGTTGTCAAGGATGAACGTACCTGACGCCACGTCGGGGTCTGCCCTGCCTTGGACTTGCGTCAGCGCGTACGCATGAGTCTTCTCTCGGGGCCTCTCTTCTTTCTTCTCGGCACTCTTCCCTTTCCCAGATTCGCCCATCTTCGGTTTCGGGCATTCCCTAGTCAGATGACCGGCATCCCAACAGTTATAGCACTTGAAGTGTTGTGGGCACTCACGGGAGTAGCGTCCGGTCTTGCCACACTTGAAGCACAAGTTAGATCCCAGTCTGCATTCACCTGTATGCTCCCTTCCACACTTCTTACAAACAGTCGGCTCATTCACCCGAGCCCTCTTAGCACGAGTCCCAAACATCTTTCCACCAGTTCGCTTGTTTGAGAAGTTCGGTCTCTTCTTCGGTTCCTCAATGGTGGCATCATTTAATGCCAGATCATCATACACCACACCATTGAGTTCCACCACTGAATCGAAAGTGGTAGGAGTGTTTGCTTTGATAAAGGTGCGGACCTTGTCCGACAGTCCCTGGATATAACAAGAAATCTTTCTCTCTTCGGTAGTAATTAGGTGTGGTACCCGTCATGCCAACTCATTGTACTGGGTGGTGTATTGACGGTGGGTCATGTTACCAGCCTTTAAATTCAGGAATTCCCTCTCCACCTTCTCAATTTCGTTCCTTGGGAAAAAATTCTTAATAACTGACGCCTTTAAATCATTCCATAACATGGAGTCAACAGCTGTATCTCCCTTAGCTTGTCGCTCTCCTTCCCACCAATGGGACGCTTCTTTTCTCAAAGAGTTAGCAACAAAATTCACCACTTGATCCACCGGCATTCGCTGAGACGGATGGCAGCCTCCATACGGATTACCCAGTCAAACGTAGCCACAGCGTCTTTCTTTCCAGTCAGGACTGGCGGGTCACATGCTTTAAATGACTTATAGTCGCATCCGCGAGCAGGCGGCGCGTTGTTAGTCTCGTTGTTCTGGGCACCAGTTGCCGCGCTAGACCCACCTTCCCCATTAACCTTCTTCAATGCTTCAGCTAACAGACCTGGCAGAGAAGTCTTCATCAACTCGGTGAACTCTCGAGCTATAGTTGCTCTCACTTCTGGTTCAAAAGTGAAAGGTTGTTCTTCAACCAGTGTCTGCTCAGTTCCATGCACACTAACCGCTGGTTCAGTGTGAACACTTCCTTCTCATGTCCATAGACCGACAACTTCCATCAACGGCTATGGCTCATGGCCATAACACCGTTTGATCATAATTTAACCATACATAGGGTCACGTTAACCCCTGAGTAACCGTCGTTACTCCTTACCAGTTTTACAACATCAAAACCATTGGCAGGCCACCAAGATACTGCCCCTGTTGCTCTTATGGAAACTATGGCTTGCTGTCCATAATCTACCACAAGGCTGGGAATTACATTCCCAGACTTCATTCGTCAATTCCATTCATTCTACAGATTAGATTTGTAATGACTTCTTTAAAACCTTTGCCCTTTTTCTTTTCTTTTCATAAAACCTTTCATTCATTTTCGAAACCCTTTACCTTTAGTTTAAAACATTTCTTTACAAACATTTCGTTCGTAAACATTCCATTCATAAACTTTCTTTCCATAAACCGTTCATTCCAAATCATTTCATTTCGTAAACATAGTTTCATAAGCATCATTTCATAAACATAGTTTCATAAACATCGTTTCGTAAAACATCATTTCATATGTATGCACACCAGCCCGAAAACATTATATAAAACATTTAAAAGAGGGCTTCTAGAACTCACCTGATAAGCTAATCCGGGTTTCCCTAAACAAAGGTCCCACTACGTCACTTCCGATCTGAATTTGATAGTTAAATACACATCAAACCCAATCCTGACTCTAACGGTTTAACCATTCTAAACATACTAACTTTACTTAAACAACCTGATGCCTGCGCACTACCCTGCTTCCTGCGTACTTGATAATACGCAGGATCCTCTTCCTGCGTACTTGATAAGTACGCAATGCCCTCTTCCTGCGTACTTGATAAGTACGCAGGACCTGCTCCGTGATCTGTTTCTTTGCAAAACCCTAACTTTCGCATTCAGGTCTGATCACGTCAAGATCCCGAACCTGTTTACATTCAAAACGTTTGTTTTCCATTAAGGAACTCAAATCTATGCTTATCTTTCATTTTTAACCGTGAAAACGTTACTTTTTCACCCAAACCCCGAAAAAACCAAAAGGAACAAAAACTCAGATTTAGGCCCGATCGTTACCTGAATCTAGTTTTTGATCCGGAGGTTCTTCTCACAAGCTATGGAGTAACACTTTGCTGAAATCTCGAGTCGATCCGCCAACTTTCTCTCTCTACGGTTACTCTCTCTAGAACTTGCAAATGAGAGAAATGATGGAGGTCTAAGCTATTTATAGGGGAGGCTCCCCTTCCAGCCCGCCGGCCCATCCGGCCCGACCCGACATGCCTCGTTAATTTATTTCGTCATTTTAACTGTCGTTTTATTTTTGGAATGTTACAGTTCTCAATCAATTCATCATCCATTCTGCTAACTATGTACACCTATAGCTTCGTTTTCATCCATATAGTAAAAGCCCTGTGATTATTTGGGCTTACATCATCGATTTGATCAAAATCCAGATTCGAGGGTTCATATATAACTGGTTTAATCGAACTCTGCCTTAGAATCTGTTTAAATCAAATTAACCTATACCATTAGATTCGTAATCAACTACTTAGTGAAAGCCCTATGAATCCAACACCTCTCATTATCGGAATCGATCAAATCGATTCCTCCTTCATACCTAGGGTTTTGACGACTGAATCTGCTTTAAAACGATCATAAACCCGATGATTTTCAAATTAAACGAACCCACAGACTCGCCACCACCCGATTAACAAAACCCCTTTGATAAACTAACAAGTCGCGATCAGATTCGTGGGATTTGGGACGGGATTCGAACTGGAATGCGTATGGGAGGGAAGCCGTTCTAACTTGTATGTTAAAAACGTTTTGAGCCGGGTCTTATTGCGATTGCCCTAGCGGCGGACTGGTTAACTCATTGGACTGTGGGGGAGGAGACCCGGGTTCGAGCACTCCACCCCCCATTTCTTTTTAAACTAATTTTTAGTTATTATTTTAATATAAAACCAATACCCTATATTATTATAATAATATATTAATATGTTTTAATCTCGTAAATCACCCGTAGGCTCGGGTTTGATTTTATAACTTATAATTATTATTTTTTTCACTTTTAAAATAATATATTTATATTATTTTCAAACCCCGACTTCGAATAAATAATATATTTATATTATTTTCAACCCATGACTCCAACTAAAAATAATATATATTTAAATATTATTTTGCCACGTTTATGAACATTTTTAGACGTTTCAAACTATTAAATAATATAATTATTTATATTATTTGCACACGTTTATATACTCGGATAAAAATAATATATTTATTATTTTTGTCACATAATTTAATTATTGTGTTATTTTGCTAAGTTTAAAAATAATATAATAAATTATATTATTTTTCTAGCCATTATTTTAATGGTACAAAAGTACGAATATATTTATATATTAATATTGTTCATGATTAGAGACGTTCGACACGTAACATAATTATATTAATAATTAAATTAAGAAACTCTTATTCCCGTGGACACGTTCGTCTACTCATTGATCCTTGGAATCTCTTAAGACGTTCAAATCTTTCATGTCGTCGTCACAAACCTCATTGTATCCCTAACTATTATGCTTATAATTTTACGCCATACGTAAGAAGTTCAAATGCAAACTCATGTGTTTCCTACTTGCATCCTTGTGTGGTGCTATCTACTACTCGTACACTACTCAGGTGAGTTTCACGTCCCATTTTTACTCGTTTTCCTGTTGGGGGAGAAACATGTACACAAACCATCATACTTTTACTTGTTTTCCCATGGGGGAGAAACAGATACGCAAACAAACATTATTTTACATGTTTTTCCCGTTAGAGGAGAAAACATGATGCAAACACTTTTGATTTTTGTAATTCATATATGTTATCACTTGTTATGACTATGCGTAAAATCTATCATGAAAGTCCTCACATCGAATCATTTAAATATGAGTATAGCGAGGTATGTTGAGTAGTACTACTGGGTTGGACAAACCCCACCCGTGATAGTCGCGCTAACTCGATTGGAGGTCGAACGGGTGTACTATTGACCTAAACTTGCACCATGGTTGATAGACCTGGTGGGAGGCATTCAAACATAAACAGTCAGTTTACGGTTGCGAGCGCATTAGTATACATGAACATGGGTTAGCTACTTGTTTATATATATATTGAATGTACATTAATCTGTTAAATGCTATTACAAGCTGAAACCTGTGAACTCACCAACCTCATGTTGACACTTTTTCTTACATGTTTCTCAGGTTGCTCTGGCACAGATTGCACACTTAGGACATGCATGGAGTCCTATTGTCATGTCATTCATTTCTAACGTTTTAAACAATTAACTTGCCTTTATTAAACTAAACTTTGGCGCGTTGTTTTGCGCATTTACTTTCTTGTTTAAACGCTTCCACATTAACTCTGAACTTTTATGTTATAACATTTCAAGTCCCATATAGTGTCGTTTGATGTAACTATTGACTGAGATCCTGGTGTGTCACATCCCTAACGGTAAAACTCCGTTAGTGGAATTTGGGGGTGTGACAACAACCAAAAATCTAATACATCAACATGTTCAAATTCTTTGTTTACTAAGTCCAAACCCTATATGTTGTATCTTGCATATGATCTCAAACACTAGTACCTGAAACTTGATGAAAACAGGGTCAACTAAAAATAGTTGGTCAGCATACATAGGTTTTGACACCACAAGTAATATCAAGAGTTTGTGTACAATTCATATGATGCATGGTTTAATAAAGAAATTATGGAGAATCACTATTGTTTAAACTGGGCGCACAATCAATCCTTGTGACTGATAGGCATAACACGCAGGTTATCCTTAATTGTTTTCGGCAACAATCACCCTAACCGGGTGGGTTGGTCAGACATAATAGACCTATCATTGTATAATGTCGGCTTGTACTGAGTTAATGATTGCACTTGCACTATGCACAAAAAGTATGTAAATGTTGTTTGCACAAATAGTGTTCAAGCATAAGGCACAAATTGCATACATGATCATAATGTTTGAATTGTAATAATTGTAAATAGTTTGAATGTAATCATGTTTCACCCCAAAGATATAAAAGTGAAAAAGAGGCTATGTAAAGTCACATGTAATAAGTAGTTTGGAGATCAGACGAACAAGTTGTTGCACAAGTGACTAGCTAACCCCAAGGTTAACCTATGTTTGAATAGTGTAATTCTATCAATGACATGCACAAATGACTAGAGAAAATTCTATTGCACAAAGGGATTAGGTGAAGGCTTGGTAGAATGAACGTGTGTACTTGTTTGTGTGCTAGAGGGTGCTTATTTAATCTCATGTAAAGAATGTGTGTAAGAGTATATATGGTTGTATTTGTTTTTGAACAAATGGTTATGAGCAAAATATTTAATCAATGTATGTGCCTTTGTTTATGAATAAAATAAGAAGTGAATAAGATTTTATAAAGCTAATTAGTTTGAATAAATATGTAATTAAATAAATAAAAATCTATTTAATTATTACTAGTGGGGAACCCGCGCGATGCGGCGGAGTGTATAATTTACGGGTTTGTACTCGTATTTTGTTAGTATATCCATTGGTTTGTACTCATGTGAATAGATTTTTACAACACATGTCGTACTATCTATGATTGCTAAACCTGAATGTTACGACGGAGTAACGTGGTTTACAAACTTAAACTCAAATACAGAAATAGTTCAAACTAACCTGACTACGTAGCAAAAATAGGACGCAGTCGTTCGAAGATCTCATCTTCTGTTCCTAACTTCCTATGGCACTGATCTGCAAATTTTGGCATCAATTTAATAAACACAAATTAAAAATAATTAAAAAAAAATTGTGCATTATCAGTAAGTAGAACCTAGTGAAGCATCCCTTTCTGAGAGTAGTATCTAATGACATTAAGACCATAAGCTTCAAACACTCGAAGTTATCACCAACCCACCTCTATCAGAATTCAATATTTTTGAACACATTGGGGTTGGGGTGAGGGGGTGGGCTATCTAAAAATGTCATTCAAGGTGAAAAACACACCTAATTATGAAGTAGTACTCGTTTCATCATCTCCTCTTCATTGCAATAAAAAAAATTACAACTTCTCGTTCTATCCCGATCTATATATATAAACTTTGTATTACTTGTACCATTGTAATTCAACTCTTGGGAGGTTGGAGATAGCAAAATGGGTAAGTTATGCAGTTTGGATCACCGGTAAAAAAAAACTATTTTTTACAAGTAATTAGCGTTTCAAACATTATAAGTAATTAGTCTATAGAATTAATTAACCAAGTATTTAAGTACTGATCATGTGTTCACTGAACACTAATAGTTTTGGTTTTATAAAAATAAAAAAAAACTCGGTGCAGATTGTATTGCTTAATAACATATCCTTTGGAAGCATCATGAGTTCACTTAATGTAGTAAGGAGATGTAAAGTGATCGGTGAGCCAAGTCGATCGGTTAGCCAGCTGACCATGTTCCTATCTGTACTTGACCAAAATAACACACTTTAGTGAACATGCACATTAATATTGTAAACGTAAAGTTGTTAAACATTGAACACTAATATTTCAATAATATAACTTTTATAATCATATTTAATAAATTAATTGTTTTTAAAATCAAAAAATATGGAGCAAAGGTGTTGGCAGGTCAACCTCATAACAATGACCCATTTTATGCACATTAAAAATGACCCGTTTTCCGTTAAACAACCCATTCATTTTCCATCTCTGCTTATCATGCTAAGCGAATTGACCATAAGGTTAAATTAATTTTACTAACTTTTTTTAGTAGTGCACCGGATCCAACACTTCCTTTCCTAATGGAATAGGAAGAAACCTAGAATCACTAATGGCGTCTGATATACAGGGTCGGTTGGAATCTCATCACCCGGTTCACGAAGAATGGCATTGAACATAGCTACATCTAATCTACTAACACAATGCTCCATTATGTGTAATAAAGATAATAATAATAATAAAATGAAGATCATTTATAACAAACACCTCTCTAGGCATGTATAATTTTACTAAGCAAAATAAAAATGTGTTACCAACATAGACAGCACACTCAAGCAACCATAGTTGTGTCCTACAGCTCGAACATGATAAATTCTTTCACAAACATCGTTAAACCCAAATGAAGTGCATCTAAGGCGGCAAATACAAGATAATATGTGAAGCATTAATGTCCATTCAAAGGATCTTACAGAAGCTCATCCTTATTTGAGGTATTTTGTGAACCAGTTCAATAACATCGCACATTTAACAACATGTTCATCATCATCCTTGTACCTCACCGTCCAACCATGAACAACGCCATGATATATCTTTACAAAAGTATCAATCTTCAAAATAAATAAAAAAGTAAAAAAAATTATTCAAATATCATTTGACGTGTTAAGAATAGATAAAATATAGCCCAAATCGACCCATATGTAAACGAGTCAACTGCACCTCCCCAGCAGAAACTAGCTACACCAACCGCAGATGCTCCTTTGCTTTTCAAATCAGCAACTACTTTTCTGACATCCTCACACCTTTCACCTAAATCCAATAAGCAATTAAGGAAGATTATAGATTATGAAATTGAGCGCAAGCCATCCAACAATGAGGAACTCACCGGCTGAGGATTAGGGAACCAAGTAGATAGTGGCATCTCAGGCACATAAGGATTCCATAGAAGAAGTCAGGCACCGCCACATAGAATCCAGCTACATTTATTCATACATTAGTTTTGGAGCTTCATAGCCTGCAGCAAAAGTTTAAAAGTATGATGTCAATGCAGATATAACTATGCACATAGAGAGGATCCAAAACGAACCTTCGCAAAATCAGATTGGTGACCCGGATTGTGCTGAAATTCTTATTATTGATCTCCTTCCCCAAACGCGCTATTACTTTTGATGGTGTCCATAACACATGTTGTTGAACACAAACGGAATAAAGTATAAATTTCTACAAATCATCAAAACTCAACTTAAAAGTTCATATTTAATTTGTGTTAGATAAGATATAATAATATATTTGGTCAAATATTGGGAATTGGGATGCATCTAATCTTCAAACTTACAATAGTTCTCATTAGGCACCAAACAAGCTACCAACACGATTTAGTCCTATTGAGCTCAAGTCAGCACAAGATACAGAAAAATCACCTCTATATGCAAGGCATTTTATGATATCTTCCTCAATGCCACCGGCTGTCACAATCACTTCAACCTCAATTTAATAAGTTCAAAACAATCAACATTAAATCAAAACCAATTTATACCCCAAATCACAAACATATTGTGTTTCAATCAGAATTTGATCCGGTCATAAAGCCTAAACCTAACTCAGTTGAAAAATAAACCTAAACCCAGATCAGTTGAAAAAATAAACCTAAACCCAAATCAGTTGAAAAACTTACATTAATTCAGTGGAAAAAGTTACATCAATTCAGTGGAAACAAATAATAGATGCCAAATAAACCTAAACCCAAATCAGTTGAAAAAATGCCAGACTCAAAAATTTAATATTATGCTACAATGATTAAAAAAAAATAAATCATATAGAAAGAACTTACCTGGATTTATGATGATGACGACGGCAACATTGACACTCCAAATCACAACTCTAGATCGGGCTTACTTACCTGCAAGGACTTCGTGATAGACTGAAAATATAAACCCTAAGAATCGAAGAGGGTAAAAACACTATGAATTACCTAGAAATCATGGTCGATGGCTTGGTCGTACAACAGGGTTTGATCGATGGTGCAGCGGAGATTGCACAAAAGCTCTTTCTCTGCTGCCATCGTCGACGGTGGCTAGGGTTTTAGGAGAGGGAGAATTGGGGGTGATGGTGGGGGAGGGAGAGGCTGATGGTGGGGAGGGAGTCAATGAGATTAGGGTTTTGTTAAGAGTGGGAGATGGGTTAAAGGGTAATTGAACATGTTTTAAGCATTGATAAGTTGTACTCTATGCATAATAATGCGTATAAGGTGTCTTAATTTTTTTTGTTAAATTACATTTATATCCTTTCAATATATATTATATAGTAGTATAGATAATGAAAAGTGTTTCGAAGGGAGAGTATAATGATCTAAAAATATATATTAGTATAATTTGAAAATTATGTTGTAAATACTTAATATATTTAGACCCTAATTAGTTACTAATTTTAGGGTAAAATTGATTTTGTAAATTATAAAAATGATCGTGTAAAACTTTACAAAATAAAAATGGGTTTATAAAATTATCATATAATAATTTATAAACCAAGTGGATAAAATTAAATGTTTTGTTTAAAATAACAAGTTTAATTAAATTATATTTAAAATGATTTTTGTGTTTTATTAAAGTTTTAAAAGAAATTAAATAACAAAATAATTGTTTCTCCTTAAAAACTTGATAATTATTGTGTTAAATCAATCTTAGAGGATATAGGTTTTATAAATTTATTTTTATAAAAGATTTTGAGTGTTAAAAAATGTGTTTAAAAAGAATTGTAGACCATTCAGCTCGAACCCGGGTGGTTTCTTTGTTACCACAGTGTTCTACCGCTAGACCCAAGGGTCCTTTGATGACTGAATCCAGTTCAACAAGGTTTTAAATCGTGAAACAGAAGGGGCCGGGTTTAGGTTTGAACAGAGAAACAAAAAGGTGCTGGATATGGGTTTCGAACCCACACCACCTGGTTCGGCGGTGCAGTGGCTTACCGGTCGCACCAGGTGGTTTCGCATGTCTAATACTGAATTCTCTAAACAATATACGTTTATTAATCAGTAACCCAAACCCAAACCAGATTCGCGTATAAGCAGATAAGAACCCTAACTCGAATCAAACCCGATACTCTTTGTTATCACGAATTTATAGAGGGTTACTGGTTATCATCAAATCACGAATTGAAAGGCATAAGAATTACCTGATTTTGGTGAAGTAACAAGTTCAAACGGCTGGAACTTTGATTCGGGTGTCCTTGGTGCTCGATGGAGGTCCAGATATGGAATGCCGATTGTTTAAGGGTTTAGAGAGTTCGAACGTGGTGTCGTGAGTGTGTGTGAATGAATTGTATGCCTCAATTTTACCAGACTCGATTAATTTGATATTAATTTTTTTGAAACGGATACGGATGAGATTATAGAGTTAATTCGTTTGATTCCTCATAAATTGGTTAATCATTCGTGCTTGAAAACGTGCGTGTAACGTTTACGCATGATCTAAAGTCATTAAAGATGATTAATTTCGTGAATTGAAACAGAATTCATTCGGATTTGACTCTAGAAAGTCAAAGTCAACGGTTACGGGATTGAACGCCCATAATTTGGTTTAATTCGTGCATAATGATGATGTTTAAAGCTTTAATGATGTCGAAAATGTCATTAACATCCATTTCGGTTATGGATTCGAATGAATTTTCAGTTATCAATGCGAATTGAATTCAAAATTCAAGGGGTTTGACTTATAAAAGTCAACAAGAACAAAACACATTCTAATTTGACTTTAAAGGTCAACATAATTGAGGTTTTGGTTATCTACACAATTAGTCCTTGTAGTTTTTTGTTTAAATAATGACAGGATTAGTCCCTGAGGTTTGTAACTGAGTTAACTAAGTTAACTGGAACTTTTCGGATGTCACATCATACATAAATAAATATAAATATTTATTGTAAGGCTAAAATATGAATTTGCATGAATGAATTTCTAAATTTAATACACTTTTGTAATTATGGTTAATGTGACACAATGTAATGAGCTAGAATTGAAATTGAAATGCTATTATTGCACAAAACAAGGTATAAGAAAATCATGAATGTTATAATATCCCCATGTTGAGTTCAACTAGTGGAAACCACTGAATCAGGACAGAGATGTGGATACTTGAGCTTCATTTGATCCTCACGTGCCCAAGTAATCTCGGGGTCATGTTTAGATTCCCAAGGAGCTTTGACTGTTGGTTTGGGGAGTACGATTGATGACAAGATTTATATCTGATACTCAAAGTCAGGCATGAATGATGATAGTGGGTTTAGTTTGAAGAGAATTGAAGAGAAAACTGTCGAAGAATATTTTGGACTTCAAAGATGGAATGCATCACTTGAAATGCGAACGATGAGGATTTGATGATCAAAATTTGTTTAGGATGTAGTCTAATATGTTCAAGAAATGTAACTGGATAAGAGGTTTCACAAACATTGGTCAAGGTCAAAATAACATAAAACGTCATGTGACACGAATAACGCTACTTCTGACGATACGACAGGAACACTTGTATATAGGATGTACCAGCGGCGTATCCACCATGCCCTTATCATATCGCATCAATTTCGTTATTATATATCATGATAGGTTTTATGTCATAACGCATGACAAAATTCACTATGTTTTCCATGCGATGAATTTTATATTACGTGTGCACCCGTAATTTCTTATTTCATCGCATGATCCTTATAGATCATCCCATTGTGTGTGGGTTAAGAGAGGACACAAAAATTACTTAGTTGACATCTATTGTTATCACGTATGAGTTGCTAATAAATAATTGTGCCCCTAGATAGTAAGGTCAATTAGAAAACTTAAAGAGTGATAATGTGGCATAACTTAGAGTTCCATAGCTTCCTCGTGTTTGAACAAGAATACGTCAAACCCCGAGTAGTTTTAAAGTTTTACAGCTTTCTCGTGTTTGAACAAGATTACGTCAAACCCCGAGTAGCTTTAAAGTTTTACAGCTTACTCGTGTTTGAACAAGAATACGTCAAACCCCGAGTAGCTTTAAAGTTTGTAGTTTTAGACCTTCATGGATAAACTGAATTATCAGGCCTTATGATACATCAATTTCAACAATTGTACTCAATCTAGTTCCATGTATAATATAAACATCCAAGTTTCATGTACATTGTAAACAAATAAGTTTCACGTATAATGTGAACAACTTAGTATCATGTTCATTGTAAACAAATAAGTTTCATTTATAATGTGATCAATCTAGTATCATGTATATTGCATCCAACCACGTATCATGTATCATGTGATTAGTATAGTATTATGTATATTGCATACAACCATGTATCATGTATCATGTGATCAATCTAGTATTATGTATATTGTACTCAACCAAGTATCATGTATCATGTGAATGCTCATATGTAAATTAATGAATTCTCATGAGTAACGTAAACTATCGAATTTTGCGGGTGGTCGAGTGTCGCGGACAAGAGTATTTCTTGACGTTCATGTATAATGTGGGTAGTTGGGTTTTAAATTCTCAATCTTCTTGTGGTTTATATGGATGGCTAACTCCTACACGAAATGATTTATCCCCTTGAAGTGCCTAGTATGCTCATACATTTCCGAATGTGGAAGATAATGAGAAGGTTTTGTAGGTGTTTAGAGTGATGTGCTTACGAATAATTGGTTTGTGCTTTTGTTTGTAACTAGACGAGTAATTGTGACTTATTATTGTTTGTAATTTAATAAAATAGTGAAAATAATAAGTTGAATAACTAGATAAACAGATGAATAAATAAAACCTTTTAATTTTAATTATCATAAAAATAATGTTTCAAAGGAAGATAATGGCTAAATCATTTAATAATCGAGCCAAGATTTACTTAATTTAGCGAAGTAAAAGTCATAATTAATTATTAATAAAGATAATGTTTTTATAAAACAAGTTGTATCAAGTTTCTTTACGAGGTGAAAAAGGTTTATAGAAAATTTATATTCAAGATAATATTTATAAACTAAGGGTTTGATAAAGGTTTTGTTTTGTTTGAACATAATAGCGGTGTTGATTAAATTAGATAATAAACTTATTTGTTTACAACGAAGGCTTAGGTACGTGTACTAAACTGCAATGAATGAAAAGATGGTGTTTGGGTGACCATGACGAAAATATGACATATGTATTTTATACTCGTAATACTAAATCAACGAATAGTGGCATTTAAGTTGTAATATAAAACTTATCATTGAATGATGAAATGTTGAATACTTATTCCAAACATAAAGAAGTGGTTCTCAAACTGAAATTTTAAAGACAAGGAAATGTAACATCCCAAAAATAGTAAATAAATAAATAATAACGCGATCGAGATTTAAGCGTAGAAAATGGAAGGAAAATGGATGGGCTTGGGCTCGGCTCGAACGGGCCGAGGGAAGCCCAGGTATATAAGGGTCAAGACAGCCTCAAATTTCCAAACTTCCACCATTTGCAGTTTAGAGAGAGAAATGAGAGCTCGGGCCTAGAGAGAGAAAGTTAACGGATTGACCCGGAATTGAAGGAACACGTTACTTCTAAGCTCGTGAGCAAAACCTCCGAATCAGAATCCCAATCTAGGTAACGATTCGACCATAAACGGAGTTTTTGTATAATTTGGGATTTTCGGGTTTTAGCTAAATAGGTGACGTTTTTACGGATGAAACTTGAAAATAAGCTTAGGACTAGCATCTAGAATGAAAACCGCACATTTTGAACAAATAAAGTTGTAAGATTGGCCTGATTAGGTTAGCATGCAAGAATTTCGGACTTGTTGGGGAAGAAGACTGTTCGACAGGCGAACTTATCAAGTTCGCTTGGCAAGTTCGCTTATGGCCATCAAGAGGCGAACTTAGCATGTTCGCCTATTAAGTTCGCCTGATTATGTTCGCCTGATTAAGTTCGCTTGGTTAAGTTCGCTTGGTCAAGTCAGGCGAACTTAGGACAAGTTCGCCTATATGTTCGCCTAGACTTTAGGCAGCGAACTTAGCCTTAAGTTCACCTAGTTCAGCTGAAGTAAAAGTGGGTAATTTAAATTAGGTCTGATGTATGTGTAATTAACCAATCCAGATCATGTGTGGCACTCATTGGACGATGTTAGGACAGGACGAGACTAGCTCATCAGGTGAGTTCTATGTGCCCCCTTCTATGTTATGTGCAAATCATTTATAAATGTTTTGGGGCTGAAGTGTATACACTAAGTGAATAAATGCTATGAGTGCCAATGTGATCATATATATATATATATATATATATATATATATGAATATGAATTATGAACAAAGAATGAAACGTATGTTGACAAAGAATGAATGAAAGAATGGCATAACGTAAATGAATGAAATCTTGCTTTATAATTATATATATTGCATGTTATTAATGTATGTATGTATGTATACATTATGGACGGAAATGAAGCTAACAACTACTTCGGTAGACGGACGACCACATAACTATTTTGCAACCGGGACAAAAACGTTCCTTCATAAGCAAGGACGTATAAAAGGCACTCATGGACGGTTTATGAAATGGATTACGACGGTAGTTCTCATGGCGTTTGTCTTTGTGACTCACGTAGTAATTATGACGGGTTGATCACCCATATGTGTATGACCAATGAATGTTCTCCCCAAAGTAAGTATGTATGTACATATGTATATACTCAGTATGAATGTTATGTGAGAACAGTAAAGCAAAGAATATGCAAATGCATGTATATTATATATATATATATATATAATACTTAACAATAAGATAAATGTTTTGTCTGATTGTTTTTAAGCTAGAACTCACCAGCGTTAGCTGACTTTTAGTATACATTTCAGGTAACGAAAGGAAGGGTCGTGCGAAGGCGTGATGGTGACTCGGCAAGCGACTGACATCCCACTTTTAGATATGTTAGGACAATGTTATGTCTTCAATTCGAATTGTGTTTGCTTCCGCTACTCTCGAATGTTTTAAATTTAAGTTCAGTATTTGTGACTATGTTTATGAGTAAATCCAGCAAGTGAGGTTTTCCGGGAAAGGGGCCTTACAAGTTGGTATCGGAGCAATAGTTTGAGAGATTCAGACATCCCTAAATGTCTGCACTCAAGCTGATTTTGGGACCAACGCATGGATGTCAGTATGGGTAACCAACGCCAACACCAGCACGGTAAGTAAGTACTAAAGTTAATGTACTTGGATAAGAATAGATACCTTAACTTAGAACAAATAGATGTCAATGTCACAACCGATTTGAAGTGTTTTGAACCCGAAAAGCAATGTAAATTAGTAATCACAAACCGGTCACTGTAATTAAAAATTTACCTTGCTCGTACTGTTAAAAAACTATGATCTGAATGAATGGCATTGATGTAGTCCCTTTATAACTATCAGGAAACTAGGAACTATGGCTGGTGGAGGAAGAACCAGACGCCGAGGCGGTCGCACTTGCCGAGTCGGTAGACCTCCATTGAATCAAAGACATGAATAGGAAGAGAGTGTGCATGCAGAACACACTGAGAGTGTACACTAAACAGATGTGACCCCAACTGGGAACGACAATCAAGGGTCTCTACAGCTGGAACCCGAGGTCGGGGATACTATTGCCCGCGAAGTTGTACTCACTCTGAAGAAAGTATTGCCTGATCTACTATCCGAGGCACTAAAGAAAAGTAGAGTGGAGGATGAAGGAGACCACGAAGAGAAAGTGTATGACAGTGATGGGGACGAAGTAAAGGTGGTATCAAGCAATCGTGGGTGTACTTACAAAGGCTACGTTTGAATGGATCGAGAGGATGAACATCGTAATCAACATCAGTGAGTGTCGACCGTACCAGGCGGTTAAGTATGTTTCCCATTCTTTCACCAATGAAGCACTAAGTTGGTGGAGTAACATTCAGAGGACAAAGTCACCAAACCCTCTTGTCAGAATGACTTGGGAAGACCTAAATAAGCTGATAATCTAAAAGTTCTGTCCCCAGAACGAAATTGATCGAGTGGAAAACGAATTCCTGAACTTCAAGGCTGGCAACAAGACGCACCGCCAGTATACTTCTAGGTTCAATGAGCTAGCTCAACTGGTAACCCACCTGGTGGAGATAAAAGAACAAATGATTAAATACTATGTGAAATGCCTACCTCAAAGGGTCCGTGTTCATGTAAATGCTAATCTACCATTGACCTTCGAATCGATAGTCAAACTGTCTGGAATCGTCTATGACGATTATGCTAACGAGGACACAGCTCCCGAAGCTCCGAAACGAAAATGGGAGAACTCGTTCAAAGAAAATGGAAAGGGAAACTACACCACTGAGATGAAGAAGCATAGGACAGAAGGGTATGAAGTTTGTAAGAAATGCTCAAAGAAACACCAAGGCGAATGTCTTGTTAGCTCAACCATGTGTTATAAGTGCGGGAGGCAGGGGCATTACTCTCGAGATTGCTTAAAGGACGTCAAGTGCCAAAGTTGTGAAAGATATGAACACCTGACTAGGGATTGCAGGAAAACCAGACAATCCGGTTCAGGAAAGGAAAAGGAAGCTGAAAGGGAACAGCCGAAGGCTAGGACTCGAGCCTACGCCCTGACTAAGGAGGAAGCAAGGGGAAACCCTGATGTTGTGTCAGGTACGTTCCTAGTTAACGATGAACATGCTGCTATTTTATTTGACTCTGGTGCTAGTAAAAGCTTTATATCCAATGCATTTAGTCGTAAACTAGATTGAACTATCAACACCATAGTAAAGGCCTTTAGCGTACAAACTGCCGTTGGTAAAAATTCGGCAGTATTCCAAGTAACAGAGGATTGCATCATAGAAATAGAGGGTCATAAGTTTCCTTCTAGATTATTCCTTCTCACATTAGGAGGATTCGATATAGTATTGGGTATGGATTGGCTAGCTTCCAACGAAGCTCAAATCATATGTAAACGTAAGAGGATACACCTCAAAGCTCTTAGCGGCAGTCCAATTACGGTTTACGGGGATTGGAATTGCACGATGCGAACGTCATTTCGATGATCAAGGCCAAAAGTTACATGAGGCGCGGTTGCGAAGCTTATCTGGCGTATGTTATTGACGATAGAATGAAAAAGAAAGAACTCAAGGATGTACCCGTGGTGTGTAACTTTCCGGAAGTATTCCCTGAGGATCTACCTGGGTTGCCACCCAATTGGGAAATAGAATTTCAGATTGACTTACTGGAAGGAACTGAGCCCGTTGCCAAACCCCCTACCTTTTGGCTCTGTCAGAAATGAAAGAATTGATGTCTCAACTGGAGGAATTAATAGAAAAAGGATTTATCAGACCGAGCATTTCACCATGGGGCGCTCCGGTACTATTTGTAAAGAAGAAGGACGGCAGCATGCGCATGTGCATTGACTACCACAAATTGAACAAGAGGACAGTAAAGAACAAATACCCACTTCCTAGAATAGATGACCTTTTTGATCAAATGCAAGGTGCGAGTTGGTTCACAAAGATCGATCTTAGGTCGGGTTACTATCAGTTGAAAGTAAAAGAAGAAGACGTACCAAAGACCGCGTTTCGCACGCGTTATGGGCATTATGAGTTCCTCGTGATGTCTTTCGGATTGACCAACGCACCAGCAGCGTTCATGGACTTGATGAATAGAGTATGTCGACCAATGTTGGATCGATCAGTGATAGTTTTTATAGACGACATACTGATATATTCAAAAAACGAGGGTGATCACCACTGTCACCTAAGAGATGTTTTGGAGTTGCTAAAGCAGGAAAATTTGTATGCAAAATTCTCCAAATGCGCGTTCTGGCTTAGGGAAGTCCAATTCCTAGGTCATGTGATAAACCCAAACGGCATCATGGTAGATCCTGCAAAGATTGAGGCATTAAAGGAATGGAACGTCCCGAAGACGCCAACAGAGATACGAAGTTTTCTAGGATTGGCAGGCTACTATCGGAGGTTCATTCAAGATTTCTTGAGGATAGCCTCGCCACTAACTAAATTGACACGAAAGGAAGTAAAATATGAATGGGGTCCAACCCAAAACAATGCATTTGAGGAACTTAATACACGATTAACCTAAGCTCCAGTCTTGACTCTACCTGAGGGAAATGAAGACTTGGTAGTCTACTCTGACGCTTCGGGTCAGGGTTTAGGTTGCGTACTTATGCTACGAGGAAAGGTAATTGCTTACGCCTCATAACAACTAAAGATTCATGAGGCTAACTACCCAACTCACGATCTGGAGTTAGCGGCAGTAGTTTTCGCATTAAAAATATGGAGGCACTATCTGTATGGATTTAAATGCACCATCTACTCCGATCACAAAAGCCTGAAGTACTTTTTTAAACAAAAGGAATAAAACTTATGACAAAGGAGGTGGTTAGAGCTACTGAAAGACTATGATTGTGAGATATTGTACCATCCAGGCAAGGCAAACGTAGTGGTTGACGCTTTAAGCAGAAAGGAAGAATCGGAACCTATCCGAATCAAAGCGTGTCAGCTGATTATAATGCCAGATTTGATGGGTGAAATATCAAAGGCACAAGATGAAGCACTATTAGAAAGAAATATAAGACGAGAAAGAATACTAGGACAACAAGGGAATTTGTATACAAATGCTTACGGTGTACGAACTAGGTTTGGCCGGATGTGGATACCTAAGATTGGCGAGCTTAGAGCCAAAATCCTCGATGAGGCCCATAAGTCTCGCTATTCTATCCACCCTGGGACAAATAAAATGTATCAAGATTTGAAGAAAGAGTACTGGTGGCCTGACATGAAGAATGATGTGACTGAGTACATGAACAAGTGCCTAACGTGTTCACTAGTTAAGGCCGAGCACCAGAAGCCATGCGGTAAAATGCAACCTCTACCAATACCGGAATGAAAGGGGAGGAGATCACGATGGACTTCATTACCAAGCTACTGCGAACAGCTAAAGGCAATGATACCATTTGGGTGATCGTCGACCGCTTGACAAAGAGTGCTCACTTCTTGCCAATACGTGAGACTTCTTCGTCTGAAAAGCTAGCAGAAATATTTATCAAGGAAATTGTGAGTAGACATGGTATGCCGCTGTCGATTGTGTCCGACAGGGACACTAGATTCACGTCAAGGTTTTGGAAGAAATTCAATGAAGCGATGGGCACTAGACTGAACATCTGCATTGCTTACCACCCTCAAACCGATGGTCAATCTGAAAGGACCATTCAGACCTTGGAGGACATGCTCCGGTCCTGTATCATTGACTTCGGTGGGAGCTGGGACAACCATCTACCATTGGCAGAATTGTCATATAACAACAGCTATCACTCAACTATTGGCATTCTGCCATTTGAAATGTTGTATGGAAGGAGATGTAGGACCCTGGTATGTTGGGGGGAAATTGGACAGAAGGATTTTGCAAGTCTTGAAGTGGACAAAGCTACTTCGAAGAAATTTGATCAAACCAAGGCTTGAATGAAAGCCACAAAAGACAGACAGAAATCATACGAGGATAAGAGAATAAGGGATTTAGAGTTTCAAGTACGGGACATGGTACTGTTAAAGGTGTCACCATGGAATGGAATCATTCGATTCAGAAAACGTGGCAAACTAGGTCCAAGATTTGTCGTACCTTTCAAGATTTTAGCGAGAGTGGGTCAAGTTGCTTACAGACTCGACCTACTCGTTGAGCTTAGTGGAATACACCCTACGTTCCACGTGTCGCACTTACGCAAGTGCCTAGCTGACGACACAGCTCACATACCTTACGACGAGATCGAAGTGGATAACAGTCTAAATTATATGGAGGAACCAATAGCCATTCTTGACTGAGCTGAGAAATGACTACGTAATAAGTCGATTCATTTAGTTAAAGTACAATGGAAGCATAGAAAAGGGTCAGAAGCGACATGGGAGAAAGAGGACGAGATGAGGGGACTATACCCTCAATTGTTTAACGTATAAACGGTTTCGAGGACGAAACCCCTTTAAGGAGGGTAGACTTGTAACATCCCAAAAATAGTAAATAAATAAATAATAACGCGATCGAGATTTAATCGTCAAAAATGAATGGAAAATGGACGGGCTTGGGCTCGGCTCCAACGGGCTGAGGGAAGCCCAAGTACATAAGGGTCAAGACAGCCTCAAACTTCCAAACTTCCACCATTTGAATTTAGAGAGAGAAATGAGAGCCCTAGAGAGAGAAAGTTGACAGATCGACCATAAATATAAGGAACACGTTACTGCGGAGCTTGTGAGCAAAATCTCTGAATCAGAATCCCAATCCATGTAACGATTCGACCCTAAACTGAGTTTTTGTTTAATTTGGGATTTTCGGGTTTTAGCTAAATAGGTGACGTTTTTACGGATGAAACTTGAAAATAAGCTTAGGACTAGCATCTAGAATGAAAACCGCACGTTTTGAACAAAGAAAGTTGTAAGATTGGCCTGATTAGGTTAGCATGCAAGAATTTCGGACTTGTTAGGGAAGAAGACTGTTCGACAGGCGAACTTGGCAAGTTCGCTTATGGCCATCAAGAAGTGAACTTAGCATGTTCGCCTAAAAAGTTCGCCTGATTATGTTTGCTTGGTTAAGTTCGCTTGGTCAAGTCAGACGAACTTAGGACAAATTCGCCTAGACTTTAGGCAGCGAACTTAGCCTTAAGTTCACCTAGTTCAGCTGAAGTAAAAGTGTGTAATTTAAATTAGGTCTGATGTATGTGTAATTAACCAATCCAGATCATGTGTGGCACTCATTGGACGCTGTTAGGACAGGACGCGACTAGCTCATCAGGTGAGTTCTATGTGCCTCCTTCTATGTTATGTGCAAATCATTTTAAATGTTTTGGGGATGAAGTGTATACACTAAGTGAATAAATGCTATGAATGCCAATGTGATCATACGTGGTATACAAATATATATATATATATATATATATGAAAATGAATTATGAACAAAGAATGAAACGTATGTTGAGAAAAAAATGAATGAAAGAATGGCATAACGTAAATGAATGAAATCTTGCTTTATAATTATATATATTGCATGTTATGAATGTATGTATGTATAAGTTATGGACGGAAACGAAGCTAACAGCTACTTCGATAGACGGACGACCACGTGACTATTTTGCAACCGGGACAAAAACGTTCCTTCATAAGCTAGGACGTATAAAAGGCACTCATGGACGGTTTATGAAATGGACTGCGACGGTAGCTCTCATGGCGTTTGTCTTTGTGACTCACGTAGTAATTATGATGGGTTGATCACCCATATGTGTATGACCAATGAATGTTCTCTCCAAAGTAAGTATGTATGTACATATGTATATATTCAGTATGAATGTTATGTGAGAACAGTAAAGCAAAGAATATGCAAATGCACGTATATTATATATATATATAATACTTAACGATAAGATAAATGTTATGTCTGATTGTTTTTAAACTAGAACTCACCAGCGTTAGCTGACTTTTAGTATACATTTCAGTTAACGAAGTGCGAAGGCGTGATGGTTACCCGGCAAGAGACTGACATCCTACTTTTAGATATGTTAGGACAATGTTATGTTACCAATTCGAATGGTGTTTGCTTCCGCTACTCTCGAATGTTTTAAATTTAAGTTCAGTATTTATGACTATGTTTATGAGTAAATCCAACAAGTGAGGTTTCCCGAGAAAGGGGCCTTACAAGAATAGAAAAAAAAATCCAGCTAACGCCTCAGGTAGCTTTCCACTAGGAAGCAGATGAGCACCATGACGAACATCGCTATGGTTACTCGGATAGCAAACCGGGTCTCAGCTCTTGCTATCTCCATACGTGCATCAAATATTTCCCGATCTCCTTCCATCATATCAATGTGGGTACCTAGATTCGCAATCAGGTTCTCCTGGTACCGCACTTAACCCATAAGGTTGTCTATTCATTGACCTAGTAGGTCGTGCCTTATCCCGTGCTCCATCCCTTGTCTCATAAACTCTATGGTTCTCACATATTGGTGAGAGGCATCAGCTGGGACTCCTGTAGCACTGATAGGTGCCATGGTTTGTCTTGCTCTTGGGTTTGGGTGGTATGGGTCAGGTGTTAAGTAGGGGTCTCTCAACTTGTTGTGTCGGTGAGGTGCCTGATAAGGATCTGTTGATGGGGGTGGTTCAGACGCTCGGAGTCTCAGACCGGCGCTCCTAATCCAATCTGCCCTTATCTTAAACATGGACATAGCAACTAAAGGTGTCGGTGACTAATGGTCTGGTGTTGGTGATCCAATGTCTTCCTCCAGCTCAGACTCTGTCTCGGGATAGTATACCGGGGAGGGATGAGGGTAGGAGTCCATATCTAGCAAAAAAGAAAGATATTGTAAGTGATAAAACATACTATATGTTAGGTACAGAAGTTTTCATGAGTTCAGAGTTTGACTAGTCATAACACCGAGTTTTCACAATAGCAGAAAAGAAAGATATTCAGTATACCTAACAGCTGAAGGTGTCGGTGACTGATGGTCTGGTGATGGTGATCCAATGTCTTCCTCCGACTCAGACTCTGTCTCGGGATAGTATACCGGGGAGGGAGGAGGGTAGGAGTCCATGTCTAGCAGAAAAGAAAGATATTGTAAGTGATAAAACATACTATATGTTAGGTACATAAGTTTTCATGAGTTCAAAGTTTGACTAGTCATAACACCGAGTTTTCACAATAGTACGTTAGAAGTAACATTTGACCTATAAGTAGTGTACACACGAAGAGAATTCCCAGGAAAAAATGGGTGGGTCATAAGGGACACTCTTAAGTACTAGTCTTTCCTTAGTCAGAATCTCTTATGGGTCTACACCCACTCTTCCAGCCATTATGTACCAATAACACTATTGTTTGGGCTCATGGTCATGATGAGAATCATTTTGGACTAGGCTTTGAGGCCCAAGTGTATAGTAAAGCTTAGGATGACATTTAATGGAATCAAATAGATAGCATGTAATCAAACAGTGTGACAAAGAAGGTATTACATGAATAGCAATTCCTTTGTAAACATGTAAGTTATCAAGTAACGTAGCACATAAAATAACATGTATTGTATCATGCATTGTAATACCTAAGATAATACGTAGGATAATCACATAAGGGGGTATCCTAACGTTATAGACGAAGTCATTGGTTTCTAATAACCTAATTCCCTATAACCATGACTATGATTCTCAATGTCACACCCCAACCGATGGCGGAATACATCGGGGCGGACATGTACACTGTTCATAAGCACATGATCATCTATAATTTCATATGTTCATTAAATCATGATTTCATTACATGAGTTCAATCAACAACCAAAAATCCAATACATCAACATGTTCAAATTCTTTGTTCACTAAGTCCAAATCCTATATGTAGTATCTTGCATATGATCTCAAACACTAGTACCTGAAACATGATGAAAACATGGTCAAGTAAAAATAGTTGGTGAGCATACATAGGTTTTGACACCACAAGTAATATCAAGAGTTTGTGTACAATTCATATGATGCATGGTGTCACACCCCCAAATTCCACTAACGGAGTTTTACCGTTTGGCGTGTGACAAACCAAGATCTTAGTCATTAGTTACATCAAACGACACTATATGGGACTTAAAATGTCGTAACATAAAAGTTCAGAGTTAAATGCGTAAACGTTGGTATGAAATCAAAAGTAATTACATGCAACAAGCGTCAATTAATGTAAATAAGTAACACTGTTTAAAATGTTTGAAATGAATGATATGACAATAGGACTCCATGCATGTCCTGAGTGTGCAACCTGTGCCAAAGCGACCTGAGAAACATGTAAGAAAAAGTGTCAACACGAGGTTGGTGAGTTCACAGGTTTGTATGTAAATAACCTGTTTGAGTGTTGCTGGATCAACATACGTACGTCACACCTATTGCTAGCTAGACAATGTACAAGTTACTCTAAGCGCTCGCAGCCGTAGACTGACAGTTTATATTTGAATGCCTTCCACCGGGTCTATCAACCATGGTGCATGTTTTAGGTCAATATTACACCCGTTCGACCTCCAATCGAGTTAGCGCGACTAACGCGGGTGGGGTTTGTCAAACCCAGTAGTACTACTCAACATACCTCGCTATTCTTCATATTTAAACGAGTCGATGTGTGGACTTTCATGATATAGTTTACACTTAAGTACACAAGTGGTAGTGAAATACAATGTGATCCATGTCCATTTGTGTGTGTCTCTCCCTAGCTGGAAGACAAGTAACAAATGTATGTTCGTATGCATGTTTCTCCCCAACGGGAAAACAAGTCAAATGATGTTTGTTTGTATGCATGTTTCTCCCCAACGGGAAAACAAGTAAAATGATATTCGTGTATATATATGTTTCTCCCCTAACAGGAAAACAAGTAAAATGTTGTTTGTGTATATGCATGTTTCTCCCCCAACAGGAAAACAAGTAAAATGGGGCCGTGAAACTCACCTGCGTTGCGTAGTAGGTAGTATCACAAAAGTATGAGATTTGTATCTCAAGCGTTAGCCCGAAACGGCTTACGAATGCCCTAAAATTTTAACATAATAATTAGGGGTATAATGATATGTGACAACGACATGGAATGTTGAACGTCCTAAAAGAAACGCTCTAATGACCAAGGAGTAGACGAAAGTGTCCACGAGAATACAGGATTCTTAAATTATCCAACTAAGAAAAACTACGATTTGCGGCGAGTGACAAATAATAATAATAAAAATATATATCGCTTTTAATTGAGTTCAAGGATTGGAAATAATATATTATTTTATAAACGAGTTTTAAATAACGGATACGAGTTACAAAACTAAACCCGAGTCTACGGGTGGTTAATCCGGTTTTAAAACATATTAATATAATATCATAATTATTGATTTGAAAATATAAATATTAATTAAAACATTATGACAAAAGGTTTTCTCACACACGACCGCGCCTAAGACATGGCCCGACTTCGTTAAGGTCACGGGCGCGACCGAGCTGGTTAGGGGCACGACTGTGTTGATCAAACAGAAGACACAACAAAGTTGATCACTAGGCACGACCGTGTCTGAGCCAGGCACGATCGTGTCTGAGCCAGGTACGACCGTGTCTAGGGTTCTAAGGCACGACCAGGTCTAGCCAAGAGCCATGACCGGGCCAGAGTGTGAGGCACGACCGTGCTAAAACCTGGCACGACCGTGTCTCCTGGATATACAGACACAGAGTTTAACAGAATAATCCAACAAATCCAAATCCGCTTGGTTTCGATCGCGATTGCCCAAAAGGACATGGGGTTTTTATAAAACAGAACTTTGTGAATCTATCAGTATAGGTTAATTTGATGGAGAACAGGTTTAAGATCAAAACCCCCAAATCATTTTCGTATAAACCCTAGGTTTATGATCTTGAACAATTCGATGCTAACAGATTAAATTAACTTAGGGCTTTCAATCTACAAGTAAAAACAAAAGTGTGGATGGAAACAATTACCATAAAGGAGTTCGAATTGAAGGTGACCGACTACAACGAGTGCCGACGGCGGCGGGGTTGTTCTCCGGTGACTCCCGCAGCTTCTCTAACCTGTAAGGCCCCTTTTTCCGGGTGACCTCACTTATTCGATTTACTCATAAACAAAGTCATCAATACTGAACTTTAAATTTAACATATTCAATTAACAGCCAAAAACATTCACATTTGAGTACATTACAGCGGAAGTCTTAACATTTAACACATACATCAGTGTTTAACAAAAACATAAATCGGGATGTCAGTCTTTAGCCGGGTAACCTTCACGCCTTCACACGACCCTTTTCTTTGTTACCTGAAATGTATACTAAAAGTCAGCTAACGCTAGTGAGTTCTAGTTTAAAATGATTAGATATAAGCATTATTTCCTTAAAAGTATTCTTAAGTTTATACATAAAGATCATAAATACGTATTCTTAACTTTTTCTTAACATTCATTTGGTCGTACACATATGGGTGATCAACCCGTCTTTTACTACGTATGTCACAAAGACATACGCCATGAAGCTACCGTTGTAGCCCTTTGACTCGTCCGGTCCTAGAAACCGTCCGCCATAAAAAAAAACCGTCCGACCAACCTTCGGCCGTCCGTCATACCGTCCTACCGTCGTAGGCCGTCCTTTTCGCCCGTCTACCCAAAGGTATCCGTTTCCCACGTGCTACCATGTTTGCAACCGTTCTACATATGATTTGGCATTTGCTTCGACCGCCCATTTATGCCCCTTTTTATTTCCTTGCTGATGAAGGAACGTTTTTGTTCCGGTTGCAAGATAGTCACGTGGTCGTCCGTCTACCGTAGTAGCCGTTAGCATCGAAGCGTCCATAACATTCACGTATATTCATAACATGCAGTATATATATAATATAAGGCAAGATTTCATTCATACTTTGTAAACATACGTTTCAATCTTTGTTCATAATTCATTCTCATATATTTATATATCACGTATGTTCATATTGGCATTCATAACATTTATTCATTTAGTGTATACACTTCAGCCCCAAAAATATTTATAAATCATTTGCACATAACATAGAGGGGGCACATAGAACTCACCTGATCGGCTAGTCTTGTTCTGTCCTAACTGCGGTCCGATGAGCGTTGCACACGATCTGGATTAATTAATCATACACGTATCAGATCTAAACCAAGTTACATTCCTAACACAGCTGACATAGGCGAACTTAATGCCTAAGTTCGCTTCCACTGGCCTAGGCGAACTTATAGGCGAACTTAATGCCTAAGTTCGCTTCATCTGACCTAGGCGAACTTATAGGCGAACTTAATGCCTAAGTTCGCTTCATCTGACCTAGGCGAACTTAATAAGTTCGCTTACCCTTGGCCAAGCGAACTTAATCAGGTGAACTTGATAAGTTCTCCTACACCAAGCGAACTTTAAGTTCGCCTGCACCAGCAGTCATCTTCCCCAAACAGTCCGAAATTCTCGGATTTGGGTTCGATTATGTCAAAACTTCAACTTTCTTTGCTCAAAACAACTGGTTTTCATTCCAGA
Organism: Smallanthus sonchifolius; assembly: GCA_023525975.1. Taxonomy (NCBI): domain Eukaryota; kingdom Viridiplantae; phylum Streptophyta; class Magnoliopsida; order Asterales; family Asteraceae; genus Smallanthus; species Smallanthus sonchifolius. Next base: position 92,967,889 of record CM042021.1, on the reverse strand, counting down.
TACTAAACCCAAGCTTATTCTCAAGTTTCATCCGTAAAAACGTCCTATTTTCACCCGAAAACCCGGAAACTCAACCTAAGCAAAAATCTCAGTTTTGGCTCGAATGGTTACCTAGATGACGATTCTGATTTGGAGGTTTCCTTCACGAGTGCAAGAGACACGAGCAGGTGCAATCTTGTGCGATTCCGACACTTTCTCTCTCTATGTTTTTTTTTCTCTCTCTAGAATTGTAAAGAGGAGAACAATGAGGGCCTTAGGCTATTTATAGGGGAGACCTCCCCAAGCCCAGTTCGCGACTGACTCGGCCCGACTTCAGCCCTCTTGAACTCGTTAACTTTATTTCTCGCCATTTTAGGATGTTACAAGTCTAGCCCCCTTAAAAAGGTTTCGTCCTCGAAAACAGTTATGCGTTAAACAACCGAGGGTATAGTTCCCGCATCTCGTCTTTTTTCTCCCAGGTAGCTTCTGATCCCTTTCTGTGCTTCCATTAAACTTTGACCAATGGGATTGGCTTGTTGCGTAGTCGCTTCTCAGATCGGTCAAGGATGGCTATTGGTTCCTCGACATAATTCAGACTGTTATCCACCTCGATTTCATCGTAAGGTATGTGCGCTGTGTCATCAGCTAGGCACTTGCGTAAGTGCGACACGTGGAATGTAGGGTGTATTCCACTAAGCTCAACGGGTAGGTCGAGTCTGTAAGCAACTTGACCCACTCTCTCTAAAATCTTGAAAGGTCCGACAAACCTTGGACTTAGTTTGCCACGTTTTCTGAATCGAATGATTCCTTTCCATGGTGATACCTTTAACAGTACCATGTCCCCCACGTGAAACTCTAAATCCCTTCTTCTCTTATCCGCGTATGATTTTTGTCTGTCCTTTGCGGCTTTCATTCGAGCCTTGATTTGATCAAATTTCTCGGAAGTAGCTTTGACCACTTCGAGATTTGCAAAATCCTTCTGCCCAATTTCCCCCCAACAGATTGGGGTTCTACATCTCCTTCCATACAACATTTCAAATGGCGGCATGCCAATCGTTGAGTGATAACTGTTGTTGTATGAAAATTCTGCCAATGGTAGATGGCTGTCCCAGCTCCCACCGAAGTCGATGATGCAAGCCCGGAGCATGTCTTCTAGGGTCTGGATTGTCCTTTCAGATTGACCATCGGTTTGAGGGTGGTAAGCTGTACTGATGTTCAATCTAGTGTCCATTGCTTCGTTAAATTTCTTCCAAAACCTTGACGTGAATCTAGTATCCCGGTCGGACACAATCGACACCGGCATACCATGCTTGCTCACAATTTCTTTGATAAAAACTTCTGCTAGTTTTTCGGACGAAGCAGTCTCACGTATTGGCAAGAAGTGAGCACTCTTCGTTAAGCGGTCAACGATCACCCAAATGGTATCATTTCCTTTAGCTGTTCGCGGTAGCTTGGTAATGAAGTCCATCGTGATCTCCTCCCACTTCCATTCCGGTATTGGTAGAGGTTGCATTTTACCGCGTGGTTTCTGGTGCTCGGCCTTAACTAGTGAACACGTTAGGCACTTGTTCACGTACTCGGTTACATCATTCTTCATGCCAGGCCACCAGTACTCTTTCTTCAAGTCTTTATACATTTTGTTTGTTCCTGGGTGGATAGAATAGCGAGACTTATGGGCCTCATCGAGTATTTTGGCTCTAAGCTCGCCAATCTTAGGTATCCACATCCGGCCAAACCTAGTTCGTACACCGTATGCATTTGCATCCAAATTCCCTTGTTGTCCTACTATTCTTTCCCGTTTTATATTTCTTTCTAATAGTGCTTCATATTGAGCCTTTGATATTTCACTCATCAAATCTGTCGTTAATATCAGCTGACACGCCTTGATCCGGATAGGATCAGATTGCTCCTTTCTGCTTAAGGCGTCAGCTACTACGTTTGCCTTGCCTGGATGGTACAGTATCTCACAATCATAGTCCTTTAGTAGTTCTAGCCACCTCCTTTGCCTCATATTTAATTCCTTTTGCTCGAAAAAGTACTTCAAGCTTTTATGATCGGAGTAAATGGTGCACTTAAATCCATATAGGTAGTGTCTCCATATTTTTAGGGCGAAGACTACTGCTGCTAACTCTAGATCGTGTGTTGGGTAGTTAACCTCGTGAATCCTTAGTTGACGTGAGGCGTAAGCAATTACCTTTCCTCGTTGCATAAGTACGCATCCCAGACCTTGGCTCGACGCGTCAGAGTAGACTACCAAGTCTTCATTTCCTTCAGGTAGTGTCAAGACTGGAGCTTGAATTAATCGTGTCTTAAGTTCCTCAAATGCGTTGTTTTGGGTTGGACCCCATTCGTACTTTACTTCCTTCCGTGTCAGTTTGGTTAGTGGCGAGGCAATTCTTGAGAAATCTTGAATGAACCTGCGATAGTAGCCTGCCAATCCCAGAAAACTTCGTATCTCTGTTGGTGTCTTCGGGATGTTCCATTCCTTTACTTTCTCAATCTTCGCAGGATCCACCATGATGCCTTTCGTGTTTATCACATAACCTAGGAATTGGACTTCCCTAAGCCAGAAAGCGCATTTGGAGAATTTTGCGTACAACTTTTCCTGCTTTAACACTTCCAATACTTCTCTTAGGTGACAGTGGTGATCACCCTCGTTCTTCGAATAAACTAGTATGTCGTCAATGAAAACTATCACTGAGCGATCCAACATCGGTCGGCATATTCTATTCATCAAGTCCATAAATGCTGCTGGTGCGTTGGTTAACCCGAATGACATTACCAGAAACTCGTAATGCCCGTAACGCGTACGAAACGCGGTCTTCGGTACATTTTCTTCTCTCACCTTTAACTGATGATAACCCGACCTAAGATCGATCTTTGAGAACCAACTCGCACCTTGCAGTTGATCAAAGTGGTCATCTATTCTAGGCACTGGGTATTTGTTCTTTACTGTCTTCTTGTTCAGTTCTCGGTAGTCAATGCACATGCGCATGCTGCCGTCCTTCTTCTTTACAAACAGTACCGGAGCGCCCCATGGCGAAATGCTTGGTCTAATAAATCCTTTTTCTGTTAATTCCTGTAGTTGAGTCATCAATTCTTTCATTTCTGACGGAGCCAATCGGTAGGGGGCTTTGGCAACGGGCTCAGCTTCTGGCAGTAAGTCAATCTGAAATTCTATTTCCCGATCGGGTGGCAATCCAGGTAGATCCTCAGGGAATACTTCCGGAAAGTTGCACACCACGGGTACATCCTTGAGTTCTTTTGTTTTCATCCTTTCGTCAATAACGTACGCCAGATAAGCTTCCCAACCGCGCCTCATATAACTTTCGGCCTTGATCATCAAGATGATGTTAGGCATCGTGCAATTCCAATCCCCATAAACCGTAATTGGAGTGCCGCTTGGAGCCTTGAGGTGTATCCTCTTGCGTTTACATATGATTTGGGCTTCGTTGGCAGCTAACCAATCCATACCCAGTACTACATCGAATCCTCCTAAAGTGAGAAGGAATAATCTAGAGGGGAACTTATGGCCCTCTATTTCTATGATACAATCATCGGTTACTTGGAATACTGCCGAATTTTTACCAACGACAGTTTGTACGCTAAAGGCCTTTACTATGGTGTTGATAGTGCAATCTAGTTTACGACTAAATGCATTGGATATAAAGCTTCTATTAGCACCAGAGTCGAATAAGATAGCAGCAGGTTCATCATTTACTGGAAACGTACCTGATACGACATCAGGGTTTCCCCTTGCTTCCTCCTCAGTCAAGGCGTAGGCTCGAGTCCTAGCCTTCGGTTGTTCCTTTGCAACTTCCTTTCCCTTTCCCGAACTGGACTGCCCAGTTTTCCAGCAATCCTTAGTATGGTGTCCATATTTTCCACAACTTTGGCACTTGACATCCTTTAAACACTCTCGAGAGAAGTGCCCCGGCTTCCCGCACTTATAACACATGGTGGTGCCGATTCGGCACTCGCCAAAATGGCGTTTTCCACACTTTTTGCAAGTTTCATATTCCTCTAACCTTGGTTTCTTTATTTCAGCTACCACATTCCCTTTCCCGGTGCCCCTAGACGGGTTTTCCCACTTTCTCTTTTGTGTCTCAGGTGTCGGGTCCTCATTGGCGTAGTTGTCGTAGACGATTCCGCTCATATTCACTGCCGACTCGAAGGTCGTGGGTAGGTTGGCTTTCACATGAACACGGACCCTTTGAGGTAGGCCCTTCACATAGTACTTAATCAGTCTTTCTTCCGTCTCTACCAGGTGGGGTACCAGTTGAGCTAGTTCATTGAATCTTGAAGTATACTGGCGATGAGTCTTGTTGCCAGCTTTGAAGTTCAAGAATTCGTTCTCCACAGGATCGATCTCATTCTGTGGGCAGAACTTTTGGATTATAAGCTTTTTCAAGTCTTCCCACGTCATTCTATTGATAGCATTGGGTGACTTAGTTCTTTGAACATTCCTCCACCAACTTAGTGCTTCGTTAGTGAAAGAATTGGCAACGTACTTAACAGCTTGGTCGGATCGACACTCGCTGATGTTGATGACAACGTTCATCCTCTCGATCCACTCGAAGGTGGCCACCGAGTCCTTGTTCCCATCAAACTTGGGTGGGTCTCCGTCCTTAAAACCTTTATAAGTGTACCCCCGTTTACTTGATCCCACCTTTATTTCATCCCCATCGCTGTCATATACCTTTTCCTCATTGTTCCCTTCATCTCTGACCTCGGGTTCCAACTGTAGAGACCCTTGATGGCCGCCCCCAGTTGGGGTGACATTAGTTTGGTGCACGCTCTCAGTGTTTTCTGTGTGCATATCCTCTTCTTCTTGATGTCTTGGATTCAGTGGAGGTCTACCTACTCGGCCCGTACGACTGCCTCGGCGTCCTGTCCTTCCTCCACCAGCCATAATTCCTAGTTTCCTGATAGTTATAAAGGGAATACATCAATGCCATTTCTTCAGATCATAGTTTTAGAACAGTACGAACAAGGTAAATTTTTAATTACAGTGACCGGTTTGTGATTAGAAATTTACATTGCTTTTCAGGTTCCAAACTCTTCAAATTGGTCAAGACATTGACATCTATTGGTTCTATGTTAAGGCATCTATTCCTATCTACAAACATGAACTTTAGTACTTACTTACAGTGATGGCGTCGACGTTGGCTACCCAGACTGACACCCGTGCGTTGGTCCCATAATCAGCTTGAGTTCAGACATTTAGGTATGTTTGAATCTCTCAAACTATTGCTCTGATACCAACTTGTAAGGCCCCTTTTTCCGGGTGACCTCACTTATTCGATTTACTCATAAACAAAGTCATCAATACTGAACTTTAAATTTAACATATTCAATTAATAGCCAAAATCATTCACATTTGAGTACATTACAGCGGAAGTCTTAACATTTAACACATACATCAGTGTTTAACAAAAACATAAATCGGGATGTCAGTCTTTAGCCGGGTAACCTTCACGCCTTCGCACGACCCTTTTCTTTGTTACCTGAAATGTATACTAAAAGTCAGCTAACGCTGGTGAGTTCTAGTTTAAAATGATTAGATATAAGCGATATTTCCTTAAAAGTATTCTTAAGTTTATACATAAAGATCATAAATACGTATTCTTAACTTTTTCTTAACATTCATTTGGTCGTACACATATGGGTGATCAACCCGTCTTTTACTACGTATGTCACAAAGACATACGCCATGAAGCTACCGTCGTAGCCCTTTGACTCGTCCGGTCCTAGAAACCGTCCGCCATAAAAAAAAACCGTCCGGCCAACCTTCGGCCGTCCGTCATACCGTCCTACCGTCGTAGGCCGTCCTTTTCGCCCGTCTACCCAAAGGTATCCGTTTCCCACGTGCTACCATGTTTCCAACCGTTCTACATATGATTTGGCATTTGCTTCGACCGCCCATTTATGCCCCTTTTTATTTCCTTGCTGATGAAGGAACGTTTTTGTCCCGGTTGCAAGATAGTCACGTGGTCGTCCGTCTACCGTAGTAGCCGTTAGCATCGAAGCGTCCATAACATTCACGTATATTCATAACATGCAGTATATATATAATATAAGGCAAGATTTCATTCATACTTTGTAAACATACGTTTCAATCTTTGTTCATAATTCATTCTCATATATTTATATATCACGTATGTTCATATTGGCATTCATAACATTTATTCATTTAGTGTATACACTTCAGCCCCAAAAATATTTATAAATCATTTGCACATAACATAGAGGGGGCACATAGAACTCACCTGATCGGCTAGTCTTGTTCTGTCCTAACTGCTGTCCGATGAGCGTTGCACACGATCTGGATTAATTAATCATACACGTATCAGATCTAAACCAAGTTACATTCCTAACACAGCTGACATAGGCGAACTTAATGCCTAAGTTCGCTTCCACTGGCCTAGGAGAACTTATAGGCGAACTTAATGCCTAAGTTCGCTTCATCTGACCTAGGCGAACTTATAGGCGAACTTAATGCCTAAGTTCGCTTTATCTGACCTAGGCGAACTTAATAAGTTCGCTTACCCTTGGCCAAGCGAACTTAATCAGGCGAACTTGATAAGTTCGCCTGCACCAAGCGAACTTGATAAGTTCGCCTGCACCAAGCGAACTTAACAGGCGAACTTGCTAAGTTCGCCTGCACCAGCAGTCATCTTCCCCAAACAGTCCGAAATTCTCGGATTTGGGTTCGATTATGTCAAAACTTCAACTTTCTTTGCTCAAAACAACTGGTTTTCATTCCAGATACTAAACCCAAGCTTATTCTCAAGTTTCATCCGTAAAATCGTCCTATTTTCACCCGAAAACCCGGAAACCCAACCTAAGCAAAAATCTCAGTTTTGGCTCGAATGGTTACCTGGATGACGATTCTGATTTGGAGGTTTCCTTCACGAGTGCAAGAGACACGAGCAGGTGCAATCTTGTGCGATTCCGACACTTTCTCTCTCTACATTTTTTTTTCTCTCTCTACAATTCTAAAGAGGAGAACAATGAGGGCCTTAGGCTATTTATACGGGAGACCTCCCCAAGCCTGGTTCGCGACTGACTCGGCCCGACTTCGGCCCGCTTGAACTCGTTAACTTTGTTTCTCGCCATTTTAGGATGTTACATAACCGAACTAGCGTATGCAAAGCTCCTGTGAGACTCGTATAACATATGCAGAGGATCGATTTGTGAGTGAAATAACAGGAATGGACGGATTTGATAAAGGTGCAATTGTGGTCGACGGTTACGGCTATATTAGCCATAATTGAGATTAATTCGATCTTTACGGGTGTTAAAGTGCCGAATAATGGCTCAATAGTGATCCGCGTTTAAAGACTATACGTTACAACTTGCTATTCGAACAGATTTGTGATTAAAAACTGCGTTTACGTTTCAACTGGGCAAGAGGCGCGACCATGCCAATAAGAGGCGCGACTGTACCAAGGCACTTGGCGTGACCGTGCCTACTAGAGTTTCTGGTTATTTACAAAACCAGCACTTTCAACTTCAGCTTTGATAGAAATCATCCCTTGGTTTTAGAATTGGGTTAACTTGGTTAGGATTTAACAGAATATTTAACGGAATTACAAACGGTGTTAACTTGAAAAGTCGGATTGTCACACATGGTTTAATAAGGTATTTATGTAGAATCACTATTGTTTAAACTGGGCGTACAATCAAACCTTGTGACTGATAGGCATAACACGCAGGCTAACCTTAAGTGTTTTTGGCAACAATCACCCTAACCAGGTGGGTTGGTTAGACACAATAGATCTATCATTGTATGCCGTTGGCTTGTACTTAGTTAATGATTGCACTTGCACTATGCACAAAAAGTATGTAAATGTTGTTTGCAGAAATAGTGTTCAAGCATAAGGCACAAATTGCACACATGATCATAATGTTTGAATTGTAATAATTGCAAATAGTTTGAATGTAATCATGTTTCACCCCAAAGATATAAAAGTGAAAAAGGGGCTATGTAAACTCACATGTAATAAGTAGTTTGGAGATCACACGAACAAGTTGTTGCAAAAGTGACTAGCTAACCCCAAGGTTAACCTATGTTTGAATAGTATAATTATATCAATGACATGCACAAATGACTAGAGGAAATTCTATTGCACAAAGGGATTGGGTGAAGGCTTAGTTGAATGAACGTGTGTACTTGTTTGTGTTCCAGACGGTGCTTATGTAATCTCATGTAAAGAATGTGTGTAAGAGTATATATGGTTGTATTTGTTTTTGAACAAATGGTTATGAGCAAAATATTTAATCAATGTATGCGCCTTTGTTTATGAATAAAATAATAAGTGAATAAGATTTTATAAAGCTAATTAGTTTGAATAAATATGTAATTAAATAAATAAAAATCTATTTAATTATTATTATGAAAAGTGTTTTGAAGAGATAGTATAATGATCTAAAAATATATATTAATATAATTAGAAAATTATGTTGTAAATACTTAATATATTTAAACCCTAATTAGTTACTAATTTTAGGGTAAAATTGATTTTGTAAATTATGAAAATGATCGTGTAAAACTTTACAAACTAAAAATGGGTTTATAAAATTATCATATAATAATTTATAAACCAAGTGGATAAAACTAAATGTTTTGTTTAAAATAACAATTTTAATTAAATTATGTTTAAAATGTTTTTTGTGTTTAATTAAAGTTTTAAAAGAAATTAAATAACAAAATAATTATTTTTCCTTAAAAACTTGCTAATTATTGTGTTAAATCAATCTTAGAGGATATAGGTTTTATAAATTTATTTTTATAAAAGATTTTGAGTGTTAAAATTTTTTTTTAAAAAGAATTGGAAACCACATGGTTCGAACCGGGTGGTATCTGTGTGACCACAATGTTCTACCGTTGGACCCAAGGGTCCTTTAATGACCGAATCCAGTTCAACAAGGTTTTAAATCATGAAACAGAAGGGGCCAGGTTTAGGTTTGAACAAAGAAACAAAAAGGTGCTGGATATGGGTTTCGAACCCACGCCACCTAGTTCGGCGATGAAGTGGCTTACCGGCCGGACCAGGTGGTTTCGCTGATCTAATACTGAATTCACTAACCAATATACGTTTATTAATCAGTAACCCAAACTCAAACCAGATTCACGTATAAGCAGACAAGAACCATAACTCAAATCAAACCCGATACTATCTGTTATCATGAATTGATAAATGGTTACCGGTTATCATCAAATCATGAATCGAAAGGCGTAAGAATTACCTGATTTGGTGAAGTAACAAGTTCAAACGGCTAGAACTTTGATTCGGGTGTCCCTAGTGCTTGATGGAGGTCTAGAGATGGAATGCCGATTGTTTAAGGGTTTAGAGAGTTTGAAAGTGGTGTCGCTAGTGTGTTTGAATGAATTGTATGCCTCAATTTTACTAGAATTGATCAATTTGATATGAATTTGTTTGAAACGGATACGGATGTGATTATAGAGTTAATTCGTTTGATTCCTCATAAATTGATTAATCATTCGTGCTTGAAAACGTGCGTGTAATTTCTCGAATTGAAACAGAATTCATCCGGATTTGACTCTGGAAAGTCAAAGTCGACGGTTACGGGTTTGAACGCCCATAATTGGGTTTAATTCGTGCATAATGATGATGTTTAAAGCTTCAATGATGTCGAAAATGTCATTAACATCCATTTCGGTTATGGATTCGAATGAATTTTCAGTTAGCAATGCGAATTGAATTCAAAATTCAAGAGGTTTGACTTATAAAAGTCAACAAGAACAAAACACATTCCATTTTGACTATAAAGGTTAACAAAATTGAGTTTTTGGTTATCTACACAATTAGTCCTTGTAGTTTTTGTTTAAATAATGATAGGATTAGTCCCTGAGGTTTGTATTAACTAAGTTACCTGAATCTTTCTAGATGTAACATCATACATAAATAAATATAAATATTTATTATAAAGCTAAAATATGAATTTGCATGAATGAATTTATGAATTTAATACACTTTTGTAATTATGGTTAATGTGACACTATGTAATGAACCATAATTGAAATTGAAATGCTATTATTGCACAAAATAAGGTATAAGAAAATCATGGATGTTACACTCAGTCACCCCTAAAATGTGCAACTTCAGTTGTTGCATACACGCCATGTCTTCCTGAAGATTTCCTACGTCAGTCTCTAGATAGCCGATCTTCTCCTCGTGTGTATAGCTTCGGGTCACTAGTATGGGAATAGTGCACTCCACGCACTCCCCTGTGAGTGGTACGGGTCGTGATAAGCAGGATAGCCTAGCGGGGTCGCACGTCATCAGAAGATCCTCCTCTACCCTCCACATCCGAATAGCTCGGATCAACCAATCCCAATAAGATACATCCACTCTAGGTACTCTTATCGCGGGTACGTGTGCAGGCTCAACCATCTCGTGGACTACTTATGGAATCTAAGCGGTGCTCGGTCGTCTCGGGGTAGCGGACTGAAGTTAGAGTGGGGTTAGTGTGTGACATGATGTGACTATAATATCCATATAACATGATGAATGGTTATGCAATGGTTATGCAATGAAAACGTTTTAGTGAGTCATTTAAATTATAGACCAGGTTCAGTTTTTGACTCCTAGTTCGCTATAATCAATGGCTCTGATACCAATTTCTGTCACACCCCGCCAAGGCGGAAACGGGAGGCGTAACATCCAATGGTTTCCAAAGCATATGATTACCACAAACACATACATAATGATTGGATACATAATCAAGTTTAAAGTTTTACATCTCAAAATACCATTTAAGATTACAAAATATTAAGGTTTCGCAAGTATGACCCATATATAATGAGTTATACAAGAGAAATCTCCCAAAAGCCGTATCCGTTCATTCATGCATGTAATCCTACATTACTAACCATTTTGACCATGTTCAATTTCCTGAAAAACGTACTTAAAAAGTGTCAACACGAGGTTGGTGAGTTCACAGGTTTTGATCAAATATTCTTGTAGTTCCAAGGTTCACAAACGTTCAAATGAATAAGTTTTTCCGGTCAAATAGTATATCTATATAACCAATGAATTGAACATTTTCTGACCAATTGACCCCATTTGTAAGTTTGTAAAGAATACAAATAATATGTAATCCACGAGACCGTAACCAAACCATGACAATGAATGCCCTTCCCTCGCTATACCAAGAGAATAAGATGATATGCGGTCAATTGGCCATATGGACCCCTGGTTAGCGCGACTAACCATGACTGGGGGCGTCACCCCCAATAGTACTATTCACATATTCCTAGGCTAAGACCATAGCTAATGGTTACAAAATTGTACCAGGGGATTTTTATTGTTCCCTCAATGCACACATAACGGTCTGGTCTTTGTTCATTCATTTATATATGAAAGTAGTTACAAGTATGTTTCCTCCGCAAAACATTTCAAAAACATAGAAAAAGGGGACCGTGAAACTCACCTCGTCAGTAGTGTACGCTAGCAAGTATTTGTATAACTGTAGACCCCGCCTATCCGTATCCTAATTACACAAGGATACCTATATGTTAAGATTACCCGTCTTAAACACGAGTTGTTCACCCGACTTAACAAATCCCGTTAAGTACGTCTTTGTTTATTAAAACGATGTTTTCATGTGGTGACTCGTTGGTGATTATTTTTCTAGTCTTGACGCTTATATATTTTCTGAGAAAATATTAGGTTTCCATATTGGTGACTTGTTAGGTGTACCAAAAATAAATATTATTTTTGTAATATCTTATAATATGTCTATATTATAATCCACGTATAACCATATAATTATTTCTCACCAATAATTATATATAATCACAACTATCGTGCAAGTATGCCTTATGCAAGTTAATTACCGTACGTGCACATAAACCATGTTAACACGTCCACATTTAATTATTTCTACCGATATATGCACATAAGTGTTTCCATATTTCAACGGGTGTTTAAATATTAACATGTGACCATTTATTTATTTTTAACCAAGTATAATTAGATTTCTTGTATTAATGACAACGTCCTATGTTATCAACTATAAACAACTTAGAAACATATGAATGATTTCAATTATTTGGTCGTTTCATTACCCATTCCTAGTTAACCATTTTTCCATCGTTCACATATATATATAGATATATATCATGACTTTCATATATATATATATATATATATATATATATATTTATATATATATATATAAATTTACATGCATATTATTTCTAATTTTTCCAAGTTCTACAACTTAGGATCATGCACCCACTTATATATATATATAGTCTGATTTCTAAACATGCATACATATATTTAGAGATTCCATGTTAATCAACTAAAAATACACACATACATATACACTTTGGTTACAATTTATATGCACATATATTTCACTTATCCAAGTATTACCCATACTTCTCAATTTAATATTTCCCTTTTATCATCATATACTTGATCATTTCCAAATCATTAATCAAATCAAAATATACATATATGCATGCATATCTCGGCCTATAAATATAGGTATACATATTTTAGTTTTTCTTGTTTTTAAATCTTAATATCATATGATCAAAAATTTGTCATAAAATGATCAAAACAACAATTTATGCATATAATCTCTTTATTTTTGGCCAATATATATATATATATATATATATATATATATATATTTATACCAAAACCCTAATTCTTATACTTAATAAAGTTAAGCTTCATGAAAAACTCTTTTAAATCTTTAAAATCCTTTATTTTCTTTGGTGAACAACATGTTTTAAACAAGAATATGAAGATGAAAAGGAAGGTTCATGTCAGGTTCTTACCGCTAGTCAAAGCTAGGTGAAGATTTACTAGTAGAAGATGATATATGCTCATTTTGCAATCAAAACCCGACTCCTAGCTCTAAATCTTCCTTGAATTTCCAACCTCTAACTTAAACTCTCTATATTTGTTCTTGGATTTTGAATATGCAAGTGTGTGCATATGTATGTGTATGTCGATATATATATAGAGAGAGAAAGATGGAGATGGAGTGTTGGTTCCATCATAATCATTACAAGGAAAGGTTGAAAGGATGGGATTTGATGTTTGCTTGTAGAAGACTTGAATGGACATGGCTCTTACAATATCCATCATGAAGAGTTGTTGGTTTTCCAAGTGGGTAGCCCCACTTGGACCATTCGGCCGAACTAGGGGGGGTAGGGGGGTTGGGTTTTGTCATTTCACATGTAATCATTCCAATGATTAGGTAGACGGTATTAAGGTAGTGTAAGCCCGGTAGGTGATCCAATGATCATATACCCGATGTATGACCTTTTATGATTAAAAACTTATATATATTATGTACCTTGATTAGTTTTAATAGCCTACTAGTTAAACCTGGCCTAGTTATTACTTTAACTATAACATATACATTTTCACATAAAAATAACTTAACGTCATGTAATAAACATTTAGACGTCATCTTTTAAGAGTTTAGTCACCAATATTTAAGTTTTTATATTATAAAGCGTCACTAGACTTTATTTAAATAAAATCTTGTTAATCACCATCGAACGTACCTTGCGGGTTATTATTGTTTATTTACTAGTAATTCTTAAAACTACTAAAACAATATGTGTGTTCCTTTGCTATACTCCTTGACAATACTTTGTCAAAATGATAAACCAGGTAATATAAAATATGAACGTGCAATTATTGATATGGATATTGACCTGAACGGCTGGGTGTCACAATATATCGAAAACCTGTCCGGCTTGTTCCCGACAAAAAGATAAAATGAGCTTGGACTCATCAAAAGATAATATGAATAATATTGATTAAGTCTTTAATCATGGATTAAAGTCTAAAATCATGAAAAAACCAAAAAAGATTTTATAAAAAAATATATATATTGTAGGTCCAGATTTAATCGAAAGTCACTGATATGATCGATTCAACACATACACAGGCGGAAACTGTGTATATGGAGGTGAAACTGATAAACGAAACAGTGATGGTGAAGATAACCAGCTAACCACAGATGAATCAACAATCAAAGGGTATGAAAATGTAAGAACACAGTGAATAAACAACTGCAGATTGTATTGATTCAAGCAAAATGTGAAAGAGAAAGTTCAGGGTTACAGCCGCTACTCACACCCTAAACAATCTCAAACTAGGCTATTTATAGTAGTGACAGGTATCGAAACTATGGTCAATCGAAACTACTAGTTTCGATTGACCATTTACAAATGATACTTAGACCTGTCGAAACTACCATCTATCGAAACTACTAGTTTCGATTGAACAGACTCAATCGAAACTAAGTAGTTTCGATGGCCCAGACTTAACTAATTACAGAAAACTGAAATTACAATAATGAAATGACAGAAAGTAAACTAGTCTAAAATTGTTTAAACATACAATAAATGACAACAGCTTATACGAAATATATGACTTTACAATCTCCCCCTAAGCTGTTGCATTACTGTCTTCAGCTCTTCATCAAGCAGCTGGTCTTTCAGATGTCTTTTGAATGAAAGGTTTGACATGGAGAGAGACAATCCTTTGATAGGCCTTCGCATCAGCTTCATCTTCATCGCTGTAAGCCTGAATGTGATTCTGGAAAAGTACTTCCAGATCTTCCGGTTGAAATTTTAACAGCTCCATTGGATCAAAGATGGTGATGTCTTCCTTTCCCTCACATTCAATAACTGCACTGCCAATTACTGGGTTATAGAACCACTTTCTGAAAGTTTGTAGCTGGACAGGTACAGATTTTGGAATAGTGATAGTCTTGTGTGTTTGGGCAGGCTTGTATCTTAGGAACACATATGGCTTTTTAGTTTTAGGATGAAACCTAGTCTTTGAGATCTTCTTCTGAGTTTTCCTAGGCTTCATTCCTTTGAAATCATTGTTGACTTGAGAATGTAGAAACTTCTCAAAGTCATAAGCCATCATGACCTTCCCAGGGTTTTGAAGTGGAAGTTTTGCTAAATCCCTGAGGTCATAGAAAGGAAGGGTTTGGAAGTCAGTCATATTTTCGAAGTGATGAACTCCCCCTCTAAATCTTCTGATGATAAAGAGCTTCCTTTCAGCATCATATTTCCAGCCAATTGGAGGCCTTTTTAGTTCTTGATGCTCTGCTATCCACTCATATGTCTTAGGAGTTTCCTCCTGAATTATTTTCTTAAACCAGGACTTTCTTGAGATTGGAGGTTCAGGTGTAGTTGAAGGTTGATCTTGTGCTGGAGTTGTTTCAGATACTGGAATGGTTGGTTCAGGAATGATATCTTTGATGAGGTTAATCTGAACATCTTCTTCATCTGATAGTGTTTGAATCTCATCACCTTCTTCAGTAAAATATCTTGTTCGTTCAGTCTCCTTTTCTTCAGTGGTTAGAATTTCTGGATGAAGGTCATTATAGCCAAAGTTTTCAATGTCATCTAGAAGAGCATTCAGCTCATCATCAGATGGTATATCTTCTTCATCCAGAATGACAGTTTCAATATCAGGCATAGCTCCCTTCCCTCTTCTCCTTGCTTCTCTTCTTTCACTAGCTGAGGGAAGGTCAGACTCTATCTCCTCAACCTTTACTTCAACAGACTCCTTTGTCTTGGTACTGTGACCGGTATACATAATTAATGCAGATTCAAGATTAGTGACAAAGGCAGGAGATGATGGTTCAACTTCTGATGTAGTCTCTCCCTTTCCTGTTGAGGTGGATGGTTGTTGAGGTGTAGGTTTGAGTATTGAGTCTTTGAGCTGCTTTACTATTTCAGCTAGGGCTTTGAAATCTTCTTGTTGCTTTGTTATCAGCCTTTGTTGAGTTTTCAGCTGAGTCTGCTGACTATCTATTTGAGTATGTAAGCCTCCAACCTCCAGCTTTAAGTCTTTGACTTCCTCCTTAACTTCATTCAATTTGGACATCAATCCTTCAATCTCTGTATCTTTTTTTTTGAAGATCATCTTGAAGTCTTTTCATTTCAAGACTTAGAGTCTTGACTCTTGGTAAAGGAGAGGTTGAACCATGAAGTGGTGAGGTGGGAGGAGTATGGATAGGTGATTGTTGTGGAAAGGTAGGAGGTGTATGTATGGGTGATTGTTGTGGAGATGTAGGAGGTGTAGGGATAGGTGATTGTTGTGGAGATGTAGGAGGTGTAGGGATAGGTGCCTGTTGTGGAGAGGTAGGTGGAGTTGGATGTGGGGATGGTTCTGGAGTAGTGAATGATGAATCTGACGAGGATGACAAATCCTCCAATCCAGTCTTTATCCTTTTAGCTCTAAAGTCCTCATATTCAAAATCAGACCCTGATTCAATTTGCCTTTTAGAGGAAGATGCAAGTTGCTCCTTTTTATAATCTGAATCAGACTTGTAATAGTCTGATCCATAGATCCCTGCATCAAGAGTCCCACTTGACTCTGCAGCTTCTACTTCAACCTCCTGTACATCAGCTTCAGCAATGACTGCTGGCTTTTGAACTACTTGTATTTCTTCAACAAAGGGGGCCTCTATCACAGGCTCAAGAATTTGATGTTCTTCTTCTTGTACAACAGGAATGTCTATTTCAATTTCAGCTTCCAGCTCTTCATCTGATGATAAGTTTTCTTCTTCAAGGTCAGGATCAATGTCAGGAATGAACTCTTCTTCTTCTCCAATGACATGACCAAACAGGGGAATGTCAGCTATCGCCCTGTTGGTCCTTTTGCTGGTGCTTTTCATGTAGCTGAGAGTTTTGGCTATCATGTTATCAAAAACAAAAGTGTTTCCACCTTGTTGAATCTCTGGAAGAAGATGATTGATGATAATTTGTAGAAATCTAGGATATGCTAGAAATTTCTCCTTTACTGCTCCTGTTAAGTTATACTTCAGCTGAGTGAATATGAAACTAGAAAAGTTGTAGTCTCTTCCCTTTGTTAATCCCAAAATAGCTGATCCCAGAGTACTGTTAGCTGAATCAAAACCCCCTTTCCTTATTGATAGGCAGTGAATAAACACATGCACTATATATCTCCAATGGCTAGGTAAAGAGTTCTTGATTATTTGACCATTCTTAAACTCATCAGGATGACCCATTCTTCTAAAGCATTCTTTCACATAGAAGATTGGGAACTCAACGGGTGCTTCTGGATTGTCATTTAATTGCAGTGCTTCTCTAACTGTGTTTTCAGAAAATAATACTTCTTGGCCATGTACGGTTGCCCTAATGTGCTGCACATCATCAATTGTTATTATCTCAGCAGTTTCCCAGAATTGTCTTATAGTTGCTTCAAAAATCGACAGGTTGTGGCTGATGGCAAAACTGATGTTGGAGTTTGCCAGAAAATTTAAGACAGGGATAAATTCAGCAGCTTTCGGATCATTGCTATTAAGGAATGCCCAGACATTGTGCCTCTTCACGAATACGAGATCCATACCTGTAAAATTCATCAATGAATAAAGGTTTTGAATATCGAAACTAAGTATTCCAACACTTAGAAAAAATCAGAAATCCTTACTGTCGAAACTAAGTAGTTTCGATAGAGAAGGACGTATCGAAACTAACTAGTTTCGATAGAGGCAACAAGCCTTGATCAACACTTATAGAAACTCTGAAATCAACACTGTCGAAACTAAGTAGTTTCGATAGAGATGAATTTATCGAAACTAACTAGTTTCGATAGGGTCAATGAACTTTGATCAAGACTTGTAAAAATTCTGAAATCAACAATGTCGAAACTAAGTAGTTTCGATAGAGATGAATTTATCGAAACTGTAGTTTCGATAGAGAGATTAGGTCAAATTTGGGTGTCGAAACCAGTAGTTTCGATTAAAAACCTTTTGAAAACTTTTTGAAGGAGTTGAACTCCTTTATCGAAACTAACTAGTTTTGAAACCCAAACCCCCTATCGATTCATTATACTCAGACAATATAAACAATTAAATGAAAGGTTTTAGAGTGGCCTGTGAATGACGGATATTCGTCTTACCGAAAGCGAGTATGATTTCTGCAAGAATACACATAAAAAGTGAGTTCTCAGATGATAAAGATGTATGCAAACACGGATACGACTGAGATTATGAAGATTCAGTCGAACTGATTTTGAAATTTTGAAATTCTAGGTCTGTTGATTCGCAAGAATCATTCAAATGAAATAGTGACTTTACCTGATGATGGAGACGCTGGTGACTACGGGAAAATCAGGTGAATAATCACTGATATCTTGCAACTCAGACCAAGGCTTGATAGGTTTGTGAGAGACGGAGAAGATGAATAGGGTTTGCGAAAAAAGGACGAGTGAATAAGAAGTGAAGAGAGGGATTCATTTATGCAGGCGTTTAAATTGCGAGGAACAAAAGACAAAAATACCCCTGTCGAAACAACTAGTTTCGATAGGGCAAACTAGTTTCGATATTTACAGAGTAGTTTCGATAGGGCAAACTAGTTTCGATATTTACTGAGTAGTTTCGATAGAGCAAACTAGTTTCGATATTTACATAGTAGTTTCGATAGGGCAAACTAGTTTCGATATTTACAAAGTAACAGAAATAAGACTAACATATATACACATGATATTTACACTTTTTCTTCTTGAAAAAGATCCAACATGAGATCAGATCTGGTCAGTCTCTTGAAACACTTCCTTTTGCAATTAACTACTGTGAGTCCCTAAAGATAGCTGATATTTGTGCAAAGTAAGCCCGAACATTTGTTTGTATTTTGATTTCATGTGATTAAAAGGTACCATTTAAGCACTATACAAGGTGTACCCCACATATTAAAATAAAATGATTTTGAAAACCTATCAATCCTCAAGAAGTACCCACCTTCATCCTATCATCTCTTTCTGATTAACCAAGGTACCGTCTTAGTAATGTCAAAGTACCACCAAAAAATAAAATAATATATCCAAGTGGATTTAGAAAATTAAAATAAAAAAATATCCAAGTAGATATTAAAAGGTACGAGCATTCTAGATCTTTGCGTAAGCAAAACAGAAGAAGTCGTAAAATTATCCAAGCGGATAGAAAAATGTTGAACACCCGAGATCTTTGCATAAGCAAAACAGACGGGGTCAAATCATCCAAGTGGATGGGAAAAGGATGAGCACCCGAGATCTTTGCGTAAGCAAAACATACGGGGTCATCGGTGGTAAATATCGTTATATTGACGGTCACTTGGCGTATGAATAGGAATCTAATACGTAAGCCTGTATCTGATTGAATTGGTTTTCTTAGATATAAAAATGGGTTAGATGTTTCAATAATGGGTTCAAACACACAAGTATGAGATATGTATTAGAGTTTTCACACTACTTACAAGTTTTAACCATATGTCGGGCCTACCAGCTATACCTCAGTAAACACCATCGCTTTTGGTCCATTCCATGTCCAAGAGATGAGATCAGACACTATCATTTCTCAAAGGTCAGATACAATTCTTCCTGCAACTCAAAACCACTTGTAAGATTTTATACACAGCAATTCTTTTCAATATAATATTTCTCCCCCAAAAGATTTGCGTAAAAACTGTTCATAAAAATAAAATCTTTTTGGAATTTTCTTTGACAAGTAAACAGAATAAAAATAAAATAAAAATAAAAAATACTATTCACAATTTACTGAAAGTTATCATTCCAAGCATCTCCACCAGTTGGGCGAATCTGGTAGAGTCAAAAGCCTTTGTGAAGATGTCTGCGGTTTGTTTGTGAGTTTTGACTTCAACAATTTGAATATGCTTCTTTTCAACACAGTCACGGATAAAGTGATGTTTGATTTCAATGTGTTTGGTTTTGGAATGCTGAACGGGGTTTTTGGTGATATGAGGAACGGCGGTGTTGTCACACAGAATTGGTGTCTCATGGAATGTGATCCCATAGTCAAGCATCTGATGGTGTATCCATCTGACTTGGGAACAACAGAGGGCTGCGGCAATGTATTCAGCTTCGGCGGTGGATTGGGAAACGGTGGACTGTTTCTTGCATTGCCATGAGACAAGGCGGTTGCCAAGGAATTGACAACCTCCAGAAGTGGATTTTCGGTCTAAGTTGCAACCCCCGTAGTCTGAGTCTGAATAAGCCACAAGATCAAACAAGTCAGTTTTAGGATACCACAGACCCAATTTTGGCTTATATTTTAAATATCTCAAAATACGTTTTACAGCAGATAAATGAGAGAGTTTAGGATTAGCCTGAAAACGTGCACATAAGCACACTGCAAACATGATGTCTGGTCTGCTGGCCGTGAGATACATGAGCGATCCTATCATGGAGCGATATAGATGCGGATCAACACTTTCACCATCCACATCAGGAGTCAAACAATGACGAACTTCCACAGGAGTTTTTACAGGGTGGGAATCAACCATTTTGAACTTGGTCAAGATTTCTTTGACGTATTTATCTTGATGGATAAGGATTCCCGACTCAGACTGATCAACTTGTAGTCCCAAAAAGAACTTCATTTCCCCCATGGAGCTCATCTCAAACTTAGATCGCATCACTTCTTCAAATTCTTTGCAGAGACGGGGATTTGTAGAGATAAAAATGATATCATCCACATAAATTTGCACCATGATTGTATCCTTTTCCTCCTTCCGTTTGAACAATGTTTGGTCAATTGCTCCTCGTGTGAAACCATTCTCAAGCAGATGCTTTGATAAAGTTTCATACCACGCACGAGGTGCTTGGTGAAGACCGTACAATGCTTTGTCTAACTTGTAAACACGGTCTGGAAAATTAGGATCAATGAAACCCGACGGCTGCTTGACATATACTTCTTCTTGAACTTTGCCATACAAAAATGCGCTTTTGACATCCATTTGATGGACGGTGAAGTCCATGTAGGCTGCATAGGCGAGAAACATTCGGATGGCTTCCAAGCGAGCCACTGGTGTAAAGACTTCCTCGTAGTCAATCCCTTCTTCTTGATAGAAACCTTGAACCACCAGACATGCTTTGTTACGAATCACAGTGCCGCCTTCATCCTTTTTGTTGTGAAAGACCCAACGAGTACCGATTGGAACTTTGTTCTTGGGTAGATCCACCAAATTCCACACATGTAACTTAGAGAATTGCTGTAGCTCTTCCTGCATTGCTTCCACCCAGCTGTTTTCTAGTAGTGCTGCTTTAATGTTCTTTGGTTCAGTTTGAGAGATGAAGCAGGAAAACATGCTGTTTTCAAATGCTTCACAGGCACTTCGGGTACTAACACCCACATTGAGTGGTCCAATGATGTTATTGGTGGGATGAATCTTGTGAATTCGCAGTTGAGGAATTGCATCTTCTTCCACGACTTCCTCCAAATTGGTAAGATTTTCAGCAGGAGGATCGGCAATGTCATTAATAGGATCTTCAGCAGATGATTGTGGTGCAACATCTACTGTTGGAATGGAGTTGTCTTCAACAGTTTCACTTGTTGCACTAGAACCGGAAGACTCCATATTAGATTCAGCATTTGCAACCACAGGAATTTCAACCTGAGCAGATGAGGAAGAACCTAGATCATTTAAGTTCCCTAAATTGTTCACAGAAAAATAAGGATTAGCATGAGTTGAGTCAATTGAGAAATCAGGAAGATTAAATGATTTAAAAACTGAATCAACGTCAAATAGCCAATTGGGACCGTCTCCTGCGTCCGTGTGATTATTTTCATGCCAATTAATATCAATGGACTCCAGCACTATTCTTTTCTGCTTATGATAGACACGAAAAGCACGTTGATTGGAGGAATAACCAACAAAATAACATTCATCAGCTTTGGCTTCAAACTTGTTGAGCTGATCTGAAGTGTTCAGCATCGTGCACACACACCCAAATTTTCTGAAGAAATCAATAACTGGCTTGCGCTTGTACATGATCTCATATGGTGTCTTGTTGCAGCTTTTAGTGATAAGAACCCGATTTTGCACGAAGCATGCAGTGTTGACTGCCTCAGCCCAGAAAGTCACGGGAAGCTTAGAGTCAACAATCATAGTTCGTGCAACTTCAATTAAAGTGCGGTTTCTCCGTTCAGCTACACCGTTTTGTTGAGGAGTACGAGGTGCACTAAATTGACGAGAAATTCCTTTGCTTTCACAGAAGGAATCAAGAGTTGCATTCTTAAATTCAGTTCCATGATCGCTGCGGATAGTCTTCACACTTAAACTGAAGAGGTTTTCAATTTGAAGCAGATAGGTCTTTAAAATCTCTGGCGTCTCATCCTTTTTAGCTAAGAAAAATACCCAAGTGAATCGAGAAAAATCATCTGTTACCACCAGACAGTATGACTTTCGTCCAAGACTCATGACACTCACTGGACCAAAAAGATCCATGTGAAGCAATTGGAGAGGAGAGTCAATGGAATTGGTGGTCTTAGGCTTATGTGAAGATTTGTGTTGTTTTCCCTTTGAACATGAAATACAGTGTTCCATAGGAGTGAAATCTTTGAGAGGTAATCCAGTGACTAGGTTGCCTCGAGCCAGTCGGTTCATTGTTTTGAAGTTGACATGCCCCAACCTCTTATGCCACAGGAAAGATTCATCTTCGGAAGCCTTTGAGAGAAAACATGATTCAATTCCCGATGGGTTGTTCATATCCAAGCTGTATGTGTTGTATCTTCTGGGAGCACGCATGAGAATGAGTTCTTCCGGAATCACCACTCCCGGCTTTAAGATAAGACATTCTTTTGAATTGAATAAAGCACAAAAGTCCTTGTCACAAATCTGTGAAACACTCATCAGATTGTACTTTAACTGAGGAACATAGTTGACAAATTCCAGACTATTTACTCCATTTGATACTGTTCCTTGTCCTTCAATCTTTCCTCCTCTTGGGTTTCCAATAAAAGCAACATACTCTCCATCAATCTGATGATAATCTTGCAGCAAGTTAAAGTGCCCAGTCATATGCCTTGAACATCCACTATCTACATGCCAGATATTATCGCCGGTTCTTCTTGATTGACCCTATACACAACGAACCATTTATACGTTTTGACCAAAAATGTTTCAATCAAGAGATTTTAGTGTCAGGATATGACATCTCATTGGAATCAGAAGTGCAACCATCCTTTGATGAAGCACGGTCATCAAATAGAACATTATTTTTAATTTTCCACGTTCGTTTTAAATAATTTTTAGCATTTTTAATTCTTTTACGCCTAGATTTCCTACTGTGAGAAGAGTTAGGCAGCACATATGAATTTAATGAACTTTGGGTAGGTGAGTCTTCATTAAGATTTGCGGTTGTTAATTTACAACTTTTTGAAACATGATTTGAGGCACCACAACTAAAACAAACGTTTTTACAAGATATCTTAGCCTGATAATAATCATCACAAGATGAAGATGATTGTGATGTTGAGGAATCTGAACATGAGACGGTTCTTTCATCAATAACTTTGTCTTGAAGATGATGTGCTTCCTTTAATCTGAAAAATTCCATGTTGCTCATGGTTTCACGTGGTACATCATTCACAATAATTCCTGCACTTTTAACTTTTGTAACACATGGCATAACATTCAAAGATTTAGGAACAAACGGCAAGGCATTTTGAAATTTAGAAACATCACATCCCAAACCCGTATGCTCAGCAGGCATAGAATCAAAATACAAATTTTTAACGTGTTCACAAATATTTGGTTTTGACACGGACATATTATTACATTCATCCGACTCAAGTTCTTTTAAAATAGTTCTATCATTAGCACTCTTATCACAATCATCTTCGGACTTTACACAATTTGACTCTGCACAAGAAGCAAAACTGTCAGAATCAGAGGATGTAATATAATCATCAGGAGATAATGTGCAAACAAAAGGTGTGGAAACATGTGGAGTAGGCATATCAGCAAATTTCCCTGATTTAGAATAAGGAGGTGGATGAGAGTTATACCCAAGACCTTCTGTGCCTTTTCTATTAAATTGTTTGTCAATTATTCCAAACAGAATTTTCTGATTCATATCCATGTGATCAACCTGTAATTTGGCTTTTTCTGCCTTTTGGACTCTTTCAGTTAAAATTGTATTATTAATGGTTTGAGTATTGAGTTGCACAATTAAAGAACGATTTTCACCAGAAATATCACGAATTTTCTTTAGGTAAAGTTTCTCATTTTTGGCCACAGAGTCATACATCACCTTAATGTGATTTCGTTCATCAATCAAGGCTTGATTGATGAATCTGTATTTTTGAATTTCATTTAAGCAAGATCTAGAATCACAAAGTTTAGAAGTAACCTCAGCAGGCACAACAGTGAGATCCTCAGCTGGTTCAATCATGACACACTTGCCATTTTCTTCCACATCAGCCATCAAGGCTTTATCAGCAGCTTCCTCAGCTTGTTCTCCCCAATGATAATGTCCATCAGCTTGGCACACAAGAGCTGTGGAACTGGAAGTTGTGTTTGTCTTTGGAGGATTGGCAGCTTGTTTACCAGAGGAAATCTTCTTATCTTGTTGATCTTTGGAGGACGGCTCCTTGCAGTTTCTGGCAAAGTGACCCAGCTGATCACAATTGTAGCATCTCACCTTCTTGATGTCAAACCCAAGCGTCTTTCCTTGCTTGAACCTGTCTATACCAGTCCTTTTGATAAATCTCTTGGCTCTTAAGGTCAACATGGCCATGCACCAATCAATGTCCATTTTCTCCAAATCATCAGGATTAATCTGCTCCAAGTCATCAGGTTGAAAGCTAACCGGTGTTAGACTTCCAGAGATCAGTGCATCATAGCACGACATGCAAGCAGTCATGATTGGGACATATTCATCAGGAATCATGGTGATAGTCTTTTGAGGAGCAAAGGAGCTGGTAGACTTAATTGCAGCAGCTGAAGGAGGAACATCAGTCTGAAAGTATGGGCTACCGGATGAGCTTGATCCAGCAATGAGAGCTGTGTTTCCAGACTGATTGGATGGGGTGACTGCTCCCTTCTTAATCTCAATTTCATAAGATTCAAGAATGCTATAGACTTCCTATTGAGACAGAGCACTCAGATTCTCAGTCTTTTTGATCATGATTCGATACATATTCCATTCCTCAGGAAGAGAATCTAGGAGTTTCTTGTTCAGATCAAGAGTAGGGTACTCAACTCCCATAACCTTCAACCTTGAGACAATGCTTGAGAAACGGTTGATCAAATCAGATATTGATTCTCCCCTTACACTGCTGAACATAGCATATTGTTTCTTGATCAGATCTCTTTTGCTTTCTCTGACATCCTCACTTCCTTCATATCTTGTACACAGTGCAGCCCATAAGTCTTTGGCAGTTGTGTATTCAGCAAAGATGTTGAAAATATCCATAGGAAGAGCCATGGCAATAGTCCCATAGGCCTTGTTGTCTCGGGCAATCAAGGCAAGATCTTTCTCATCATATTCAGACACTAACTTAGGACGTTGAACATCAGCAGTGGTAGTTACGGGCTTGTAGGGACCATCAGTGATAGAATTCAACAGTGTATAATCGTGAAATTGAAAGAAAAGCTTCATTTTTTTTGTCCAGTCATCGAAATCTCTTGTGGATACAAGAACAGGTGGTCTATTTCCCCCAGAATGTTCTGTTGAACTTAAAGTGGCCATAATGTTTTGAATCGAAACTAAAACAGTAACTTAGTTTCGATAGGTCAACTTCTATCGAAACAACTAGTTTCGATAGGACTAGTTTCGATAGACCAACTATTATCGAAACAACTAGTTTCGATAGGACTAGTTTCGATAGACCAACTATTATCGAAACAACTAGTTTCGATACAGAAAACTTCACAGACTAGTTTCGATAACTGCAGATTCTATAAGAGACAAAAATCTAGTTTCGATAGTACCTTCTCCCGACAAAACGTAGACAAGAAGTTTCGATGATCAACAGAAATCAGAAATTGTTCCTCGTAGTTTCGATGCCTTCTTCTCCAAAATAGAAATACTCCATTGATGAAAAGCTTCAGAAATCAAAGCTGCAGAAACAACAAACCAATCCAGCGAAAACCTTCGTCTAACTGTCCTGATCACGAATCCAATCTCTGATTCCGAAAATACGAGCAAAAACCTTTGAAAAATGATGAAACAGTACCTCGAGAATAAATGTGCAAAAACCCAAAATAAGCAACGAAAACCTTCGGTAATCACCTAGAATCGATCAATAACCTGATAACACTCAAAAACACTAGAGCATAAAGTTCTGATACCAATTGTAGGTCCAGATTTAATCGAAAGTCACTGATATGATCGATTCAACACATACACAGGCGGAAACTGTGTATATGGAGGTGAAACTGATAAACGAAACAGTGATAGTGAAGATAACCAGCTAACCACAGATGAATCAACAATCAAAGGGTATGAAAATGTAAGAACACAGTGAATAAACAACTGCAGATTGTATTGATTCAAGCAAAATGTGAAAGAGAAAGTTCAGGGTTACAACCGCTACTCACACCCTAAACAATCTCAAACTAGGTTATTTATAGTAGTGACAGGTATCGAAACTATGGTCAATCGAAACTACTAGTTTCGATTGACCATTTACAAATGATACTTAGACCTGTCGAAACTACCATCTATCGAAACTACTAGTTTCGATTGAACAGACTCAATCGAAACTAAGTAGTTTCGATGGCCCAGACATAACTAATTACAGAAAACTGAAATTACAATAATGAAATGACAGAAAGTAAACTAGTCTAAAATTGTTTAAACATACAATAAATGACAACAGCTTATACGAAATATATGACTTTACATATATTTTACATAAATATATATAAAAGAAATCCTTTTTAAGTATTCCAAACAAGAAAATATAGCATTTTCATATGTAAAGAAAGCATATTAGTTTTTCTATTTTAGAATATCAAAATGCTTTCTTACTAGATAGAAGAGTTTGCCACCTTATAAGCCTTTTATATTCTTGTTTAGATGGCAAATTATTTCTGATAAAAGCTTTTACCTGAGTATTATCAGTTCTTAATAAAAATTTATTTTGTAGTAAAAAGTAATAAAGCTTTTGACAACTTTTTATTGCTGCTAATAACTCTTTTTCATTAATATGATATCTTGTTTCTATCACACCCCAACCGACGGCGGAAACGTCGGGGCGGGACATGGAGACTGTTTATGAGCACATGGTTGACTATGTTGTAATATATTAAATCGTCTCATTTCATTCATAATTCAAACAAACCAAAACCACAATACAAGAAATTTGAAATACAAAATAAGTTTTATTAAATTAACTAGGTCCACAACTTAAGTGAAGCAAGCTTGATCAATCTCAAACATTCGTACCTGAAACATAATTAAAACAAGGTTAACTAAAAAGTTGGTGAGCATACATAGGTTTTGACTCTAAATAGTATCATTGGGTTGTGTGCATACAATCCATACATATCATGGTTAATAAGGCAAATGTGAAACCAAGTTGTACAATCAAAAATTTGTAACTAGCATGCAAATAAATGAATTGTGTTGTCGACAACAATCACCCTAACTGGGTGGGTTTGTCAGACTCAATAGATCTATCATTGTTAACCGTCGACTTGTGTAGTTAATGATTGCACATGTAAATTGCACACAAATTGTAGTTTACACACCTAGTACTCAAACATAAGGCTCAAATTGCACACATGAATGTAGGGTGGAATTTTATTATGTAGTTTGTAAATATTGTATAATTGAACTCATGTTCCACCCAAAAAATGTAAATAGTGTAAAAATGGGCTATGTAAACTCACTTGTATCAAATATGTAGATAGCATGAGAGAATAGGTAGCAAAGTGATCCTTGTAACTCACAAAGTTAACCTAGAGTGGAAGTGTATGAACTTGAATTAACATTATGCATTATGTTTAAAGTAGAGTCTAGGGTTTCAATGGGAGTGAGGGTAGGGACTTGTACAAAGAGTTTGTGTTATTTCATGTAGAGGGTGTATGTAGGTTGATACTTGTATAAAATTTTGATATAAAAGTGTAAGTTTCAAAGTATGTTTTGGAGAATAATTATTTTTTTAGGGTTTAAGTTTAAATAAATAAATTCCTTTTATTTATTTAAAATAGTGTGTTTTAAAGAAATGATATGTTATATAAATAAATCTATTTTATTTAAGTATAATAATGTGACAAAATATATTAATACAAATTAATACCCTAAATAAATTGGTAAGTAGTATAAAAAAATAAGGAATGTAATTGTATTTATTAATATATATTAGAAAGAGTTTTATTTATTTTAAATATGGTTTTAAACTCTAATATAGTTTAATGGAAAAACAAATGATTTATAACTTTGTCCTATGAGAATGTAAAAAAAAAATCTCGTCACAATGTTTACAAATTAGGTAATTATATTAAATAATATGATTTTAAAAGTGATAAAAATGAGACTTTAAACAATAAAATTGGTAAAATAATTGCTTTATGTTTAATATTGCAATTTATTGTACTAATTGGTCCTAAATAGTGTTAAGTTTGTAGAAATAATTTTTTTTATAATTATTAAACCATTAAAAGTTGTTAAAAAAATTATCACAGGCCACCCGGCTCGAACCCTGGTGGCTCCTGTGTAGTGAGTGTGAGTTACCACTGGAGCAGAGGATCTAGTCCGTGTTAAGACCCGGGTTGTTTGGGCATTAACAGGAACGCGACAGGGGACCGGTCCTAATCAGGAGAAACGCGCAAAAACAAAATACTAGATGGTGGTGGGTTTCGAACCCACGCCTCCTGGTCTGATGTTGTAGTGGCCTAACCGGTCAGACCAGGTGGTTTCGCTGGTTATACAGGAACCTAAAAATTTCAATACGCTTAATGAATCAAACTATATCCCCAAATCTAATTTCGGGCAATCCGACCAAGAACCCTAATCCTAATTGACCTCTATAGCTTAAGTTAGCATGAATTGATAAGGGGCTATTGTTAAGGATTCATTTACGAATCGAATGACATAAAACTTACTTGTTTGGTTTGGGCAACGAGTGCAGACGGATATAAGGTTAGACACGATGTTCTTGGTGCTCGATCGCCGGTCAGACGCAGAATGGGAAGCGATACAGGGTTCTACGAAGGTGTGCGGCTATATTAATTCGTTTAATTTTATCTTAATTTCCCGATTCGATTACAGAAGGCAAGTGACAGCTGTCAGGATCAATTTACGCGTAATCGGTTTGATTTTGGATGAATTGAGTCATGTTTGTGGTCTGAATTCATACAAGGGTTGATTGAACGTGATTTGCGGGGTCTAACATGCGTTGAGTTCTTGATTTGGAATAGATTTGGGCTCGGTTTGTTTTAAATTCGAAGTTGCCGCTGAATTGATCGAATTGGAATGGTTAGTGGGGTGGGACGAGGTCGGTAATGCTCCAAGGTTCAACGTAGGTCCAACCTAGCTTGGCTCAACCAATTTTACTATCAAATTTGCAAGGATTTGTCCTGTTTGACTTTAGAAAGTCAAATAGGGTCAAAGTTGGTCAAATGGTTCAATTCTAAGGGCGAGGGTTCGATTAGAGAGTTCAAATGTTTAGGGGGGGGGGTTCAATCCATTTGTATACATCATTCATGGTCATGTTAATATATACATATTCATATATATATTCATAAACCTTGAAATCCTAAATGTAATAGTGTATTTCATAAAACGCATAGTTTTATTTTTATATTAATGTATGTATATATATTGGGATATATATATATAAGTGAGAGAATACAGGGTAACAATCTTTTTATGTATATGTATTTCCTGGGCAACAACTATATAAATTTGTGAGAACTTTAAACATTGGTGTTAGATTTACACCAGTATGTGTGTACGTGGTCAAAATTGTATTGGTGAGATCTTGAATTTGAAATCTAACACAAAGTATGGAATTGAAACAATGTTTGTTGCATTAAACCGAATACATGAAAATCAAGAATGTTACAGTATCCCCATGTTGAGGGAATTTCGTCTCAAAATTCAACTAGTTGAGGATACTGAATCATCAAAGAGGTGTGGCTTTGAGCTTCATTTGGTCCTCACGTTCACAAGTAAACTCAGGACCACGTTTAGAATCCCACCGAACCTTAACAATTGGAATACGGCTTCGCTTTAGTTGTTTTACTTCACGGTCCATGATCTCCATGGGTGTCTCAACAAAGTGCATCGTGTCATCAATGCGCACATCGTCAAGTGGTATATGGAGATTTTCGTTAGCAAGGCATTTCTTCAAATTGGATATATGAAAAGTAAGATGCACATTGCCAAGCGATGGAGGTAGTTCGAGTTTGTAAGCCACTTTCCCAATTCTTTCAAGGATTTTGAATGGACCCACAGAGCGAGGTGCTAGTTTGCCTTTCTTCCCAAAGCGGATCACACCCTTCCAAGGAGACACCTTTAGAAGTACAACGTCACCGACTTGGAATTCCAAGGGTTTTCGTCGTTTGTCGGCATAGCTCTTTTGGCGACTCCTCGCTACTTGAATGTTGTCGCGGATTTGAATGATTTTGTTAGAAGTTTCTTGAATTAATTCGGGACCGGTGATTTATGCTTCACCAATCTCGTTCCAACAGATAGGAGAACGACACTTGCGACCATAAAGAGCTTCAAATGGGGCCATGTTGATACTTGTGTGGTAGAT
Organism: Smallanthus sonchifolius; assembly: GCA_023525975.1. Taxonomy (NCBI): domain Eukaryota; kingdom Viridiplantae; phylum Streptophyta; class Magnoliopsida; order Asterales; family Asteraceae; genus Smallanthus; species Smallanthus sonchifolius. The sequence continues at coordinate 92,937,370 of CM042021.1, read as the reverse complement.
ATTGCTGTAAGAGAATTCAATGAGGGTTAGATGTGAATCCCAATTGCCACCAAAATCAATAACACATGCTCTAAGCATATCCTCGAGTGTTTGGATTGTTCGCTCGGTTTGACCATCAGTTTGGGGATGGTAAGCCGTGCTTAAATCCAATCGTGTACCAAGAGCAGTTTGGAAGGATTGCCAAAATCGGTAGGTGAAACGACCATCTCTATCAGAGATTATGTTTAGTGGAACACCATGACGACTCACAATTTCATCAATGTAGATTCGAGCCAATTTCTCAACCTGATAGTCTTCAAGGAGGGGCAAGAAATGAGATGATTTGGTGAGACAGTTAATGATCACCCAAATGCTATCATAACCCCTTGAAGTGCGAGGGAGTTTGGTAATGAATTCCATAGCTAGGTTATCCCAATTCCACATTGGAATTTTCGGTTGTTCAAGCAAACTGGAAGGACGTTGATGTTCGACTTTAACTTTGGAGCAAGTTAAACACTTGGCAACATAGAGTGCAATGTCTTTCTTCATACCGGGCCACCAATATTGTAGGCGAAGATCTTGATACATTTTATCTGCACCGGGATGAACAGAATAACGAGTCTTGTGTGCCTCGTTCATAAGAAATGCACTGAGCTCATCACGATCGGTAACCCAAACACGATTTAAGTAATAGAGCAAGCCATTGGGTTTGGATTCAAGCTGAAGTTCAACACCACACGACATTTCATCATACATGTTACCCTCGGTGACCGAGACGTGTTGAGCTTCTAGGATATGATTTTGAATGTCGGTTTGAATTCTGACACAATAGAGCATGACCTGATCCTTACTACTCAGAGCATCGGCCACAACATTCGCTTTGCGGGGATGGTAACGAATCTCGCAGTCGTAGTCGTTAAGGAGTTTAACCCAACGTCGTTGCCTCATGTTAAGTTCTTTTTGGTTGAAGATGTGTTGGAGACTTTTGTGGTCGGCGAACACCACACATTTCGTGCCGTAGAGATAATGTCTCCAGATCATTAATGCGAATACGACCACACCCAACTCAAGATCGTACGTCGTATAGTTCTTCTCATGAATCTTAAGTTGCCTTGATGCATAAGCGATCACCTTGCCTCGTTGCATGAGAACACAACCGAGACATTGGTTTGATGCATCACAGTAAACAACTAGATCATCATTGCCATCAGGAAGAGTGAGAATAGGTGTATTGCACAACTTTTGCTTGAGAGTCTGGAAAGCTTCTTCTTGTTTTGGTCCCCATTCATATGGTTTACCCTTATGTGTCAAAGCAGTGAGGGGGACAGTAATCTTGGAGAAGTTTGAAATGAAACGTCGGTAATAACCCGCTAGTCCAAGGAATGAACGAACTTCGGTAGGGATTTTAGGGGCACTCCAATTCTTAACAGTTTCAATCTTGGCAGGGTCAACATGAATTCCCATGTCATTGATAATATGACCTAAGAATTGAACTTCCTTTAGCCAAAATTCACACTTAGAGAACTTAGCGTATAGTTGTTCTTTCTTTAAGTGGTCCAAAATCAATCTAAGATGTTGTTCATGATCTTCCTTAGTCTTGGAATAGATCAAAATGTCGTCAATAAAAACGATCATGAATTTATCAAGGTACGGTTTGCACACGCGGTTCATGAGGTCCATGAAAACAGCGGGTGCATTGGTTAGTGTCACACCCCGCCAAGGCGGAAACGCGAGGCGTAACATTCATGGTTTCCAAATGTCGTCAATAAAAACGATCATGAATTTATCAAGGTACGTTTGCACACGCGGTTCATGAGGTCCATGAAAACAGCGGGTGCATTGGTTAGTGTCACACCCCGCCAAGGCGGAAACGCGAGGCGTAACATTCATGGTTTCCAAAGCATATGATTACCGCAAACACATACATGTAGTTGGATACATAATCAAGTTTAAAATATTTACATCTCAAAATATCACTTGAGTTTACAAAAGAGTAAGATTTCGCACTTATGACTCAAGACCATGAGTTATACGAGAGAAATCCTCCAAAAGCCGTATCCACATGCATGCATGTAACCTACATTGCTAACCTGAAGACCACGTTCAATTTCCTGAAAACGTACTTAAAAAGGGTCAACACGAGGTTGGTGAGTTCACAAGTCATTAACAAGAGTTATCATATGTCACACCCCCAAAATCTACTAACGGAGTTTTACCGTTAGGAGCGTGACATACCAGGATCTCAGTCATTAGTTACGTTGAACGACTCTATATGCGTTTAATAAAAACTCTAGCATTGCTCATAGTCACGATGCAACACTAGTAAATGAAAATACTAAGTTAATGCGAAATGCGAAAGCGTAAGGATTGAAGGAAAAGCATGCGCTAAAAACAATTGCGCCCAAAACATGCAATTCGAAAATAATTAAATAAGTAAGTCCTGCGTTTGATAAATAATGAAACTCCAATGCATGCCTGCCCTATCTCATGCTCGTATCTTAACGACCTGAGAAAACATGCTAAAACGTGTCAACACTAGGTTGGTGAGTTCACAGGTTTCAAATGTAAGTAATATTTACTAGATAAAACAATTTACAATTATATCAATAGGTAGCTAACCTAATAACATGTTACTAAAGCCTTTCGACACCGAAGCTGACTGTTTATGTTTGATCTGCCTCCTACCATGTCTATCATGAACAATGGTAAACTGTTTAGGTCAATGTTACACCCGTTCGACTTCCTGTCGTGTTAGCGTGACTAACGCGGGTGGGGCTTGTCAATGCCCAGTAGTACTACTCAAGATTACCTCGCTTTCCCATATATTAAACGGTTCGATAAGTAAGGACTAACATGATATGTTTGCGCTTAGTACAACAAGTGATATAAATGAAATGTAAGATCTAAATGTTTGTACCCATGTTTTCTCCCCCAAGTTTAAACCATAAGAAAAGGGGCCGTGAAAACTCACCTTAGAGTGCGTGCAGATGAAAGCTAATTAAAACTGCTTGACTACTAACCGCCACCTATAAACATTGGTTTATAAGTGTGTGTTTGTGTAAGTTGACATGAACCCTAAGTATCCAAACAATCCCATTGTTTTAAGTGTTTTAGAAAAACATTTAATAGTTTGACCAAGTTTGACCCGACGACCCGTTGGTGACCCGTTTAGTGATTTAATGTTTGGTTTGAATATTAACACACATAACATACAAGTAATTCAAGTTTCGTGCTACACATGTCACAACTAACTTAGGATGGCAAGTTATGTCTACACAATGCATGTTCAACAAGGTTCCTACTTTTAACAATGTATGAACACAAAGTTTGATTTCAATAGATTACATCATCTATTACATAATTGAATAACCCCAACACATTTATACACACCTACTAATGCATGAATGATCATCACAACATACACATTAGGTCTAGACATCAAGTTTCAATTTCTAAAAGTTTCCACTTTTAGTAAGTTAGGATCAATGCATGTGATTTATACCAAACAACACTCTTATAAGCTTTATTGCGTTCATAATAACGTGCTAGTATCATTCCATAACATCATGCATGTAAAACAACTCACATATAACAAACACTTTTCAATAAAGTTTCCTCTTTAGGAAAGTCTATGATTTCTAACTTGTTAACAAGATTCAACGCACCAATTCAATTGCATACAACCCAACTAGTATAAATATAACCATAACAATCATCGTAAACATCTAGCATGCAATCCTACATTATCACATAATCAAAAAGTCTCTACTTTAGACAAGTTATGAACCATAATACAACTAGGGTTTTCCAAATAACAATATACTCATAAAATAATTGCAAAACAATAATAAAGTTAACATATTTATTATAAAAATCAATGTTTGGATGAACTAGGGTTTGATCTAAAATTTAGGAATCAAAAACCAACGAAATTGAACGAAACAACTTACGTAGTAGCGTTAGCAATGCGTAGAGGAGTCCGATTATGCGATTAATTGCAAGATTGGAGATCAAAGAGAGGGTGTTTGGGTGTGTTCTTGGTCTTGGCTCAAAGAGAGAATATGGGGGGGGGGCGACGGCCAAACAAAAAAAAGGGCTAGGTTTAGTTTTTTTTATAACATTCTTTAAATACTTAATCTCATGGGGTTTAAAATGGGTTTAGATAATCCATGGGCTTCTTAATGGGTTTTTAATTATTTTATTTATCTACTAGCTAGAATTGTTTTTAAATAATTATTTTTATAAAAAAAAATTCTTTATAAAAATAACACTAAAACAGTAAAAGTCACAACGCGCGTAAACGTACGCGATTTCACGAATGTTCACATAATTCACAGAAAAATCACAAAGCATATAAATTCACATAGCTTATATTAAAATAATTATTCTCAATTATTTTTATTAGTTCACCAACGATCCCGGTTCGACTCGTGTGTGATCCGGTAATTCTACAATTTACCGATACGTGAGTGTTTATACGAAACTGACACACCTAATTAATCCTAATTAAATGTGATGCGTGTGTGACTAATTGAGATAACTGAGTTTGCATGAACAATGTTTGAACTAACGATGTTTATGTTAACGGAGTTAACCTAAATTTGCATGATGTCACATCATCTCCTTGTTGAAAGAATTTTCGTCCCGAAAATTAAACGAAGTCGGTAACGTCTGAAACAAAAAGTTTAGGTTTGTCACATCATCCCCTTGTTGAAATAAATTTCGTCTCGAAATTTAGTTAGTACCTTTCGTGTTTGCCGTTGACTGTTTGAAAAGGTGAGGATACTTTTTCATCCTTTGATCCTCGCGTTCCCACGTGAACTACGGTCCACGCTTCAAGTTCCAGCGAACTCTGACAATAGGTATCTTACTGCGCTTGAGAGTTTTGACCTCTCTGTCCATGATTTCGACTGTTCCCCAATAAAATGTAGCTGTTCATCGATTTCCAACTCCTTGAGTGGAACTACAAGCGTCTCATCTGATAGGCATTTCCTCGAGTGAAATACATTGTGTACTCCATTGAGTGTATCTGGTAGGTTCAGTTGGTATGCTACTGGACCGATCCTTTTAACTATCTCGAATGGTCCAACGTAACGCGGGTTTAACTTTCCTCGTTTCCCGAAACGAATCACACCTTTCCAAGGTGAAACCTTTAATAATACTTTGTCACCCACTTGAAATTCTAGCGGTTTTCTGTGCTTGTCTGCATAACTCTTTTGACGGTTACGAGCCGCCGCCATAAGGTTTCGGATTTGCATGATTTTCTCTGAGGTTTCGTGCACAAGTTTAGGACCCGTAAGTTGGCTATCTCCAACTTCAGCCCAATAAATTGGTGATCGACACTTTCGCCCGTACAAGGCTTCGAATGGTGCTGCTTTGATGCTAGTATGATAGCTGTTATTGTAGGAGAATTCCACTAAAGGCAAGTGAGTCTCCCAACTGTTTCCGAAATCGATCACACAAGCTCGTAGCATGTCTTCTAGGGTTTGTATGGTACGCTCACTATGGCCATCTATTTGAGAATGATACGCTGTACTCATGTCCAGGCGTGTGCCTAAAGCTTTCTGTAATGATTGCCATAAATGTGAAGTGAATCGGGCACCTCTATCAGAAATGATGGAGATTGGCACTCCATGTCGGGACACTACTTATTTAAGATAGAGGCGAGTTAACTTTTCCATTTTTTCGGTCTCTTTGATAGCAAGGAAATGAGCGGATTTGGTTAGGCGATCCACTATCACCCAGATTGTGTCACATCCAGTAGGGGTTCGGGGTAATTTGGTTATGAAATCCATGGAAATCTGCTCCCATTTCCACAACGGGATTTCTGGTTGTTGAAGTAATCCGGATGGCTTTTGGTACTCCACCTTTACCTTTGAACAAGTCAGACACTTGCTCATGTAGGTGGCTATGTCGGCTTTCATGTTCGGCCACCAATACAAAACTTTGAGATCATGATACATCTTGTCGGATCCCGGATGGATAGAGTATCGGGATTTATGAGCTTCATCCATGACTAGATCTCTTAGGTTTCCATATACTAGTATCCATATTCGTTCCGCGAAGTAGCGAATACCATCTGCTTTAACCTCAAGTTGTTTCTCCATACCACGAGTGGATTCCAATGGTAAGTTCTCCTCTTTTAAGGCTTCGAGCTGGGCATTGCGGATTTGTTCGAGTAATCCTGTATGAATAGTGAGTTGTAATGCTCTAACCCGTTGGGGTTTGTTTTCTATTCTGCTTAGGGCATCGACCACCACATCAGCTTTGCCCAGATGGTACTTGATTGCACAATCATAATCGTTTAATAACTCGATCCAACGACGTTGACGCATGTTCAACTCTTTCAGCTCAAAAATATGCTGAAGACTCTTGTGATCGGTGTAGATGGTGCACTTGGTACCGTACAAGTAATGTCTCCATATCTTGAGTGCAAACACCACGGCTCCTAACTCCAAATCGTGAGTTGTGTAATTCTTTTCATGGATTTTTAACTGTCGAGAAGCGTATGCAATAACCTTGTCACGTTGCATCAACACACAACCGAGACCTTGGATGGAAGCATCGCAATACACCACGAAGTCATCCGTTCCCTCCGGTAGAGATAGGATGGGTGCGCTACATAGTTTCTGCTTCAGTAGCTGGAATGCTGATTCTTAAGTCTCGCTCCAATTATAGGGTTTATCTTTTTGGGTTAAGGCGGTGAGAGGTTGGGCAATCTTTGAGAACCCCTCGATAATGCGACGGTAGTATCCGGCCAATCCTAGAAATTTCCAAACTTCGGTTGGAGTTGTTGGTGCTGCCTAATTCTTGATATCTTCCACTTTGGCTGGATCGATATGTATTCCTTTCTCACTGATCACATGTTCTAGAAATTGAACCTCGCGAATCCAAAAATCACATTTGGAAAACTTAGCGTATAGCTGCTCCTGTTTTAGTAGCTCAAGGATCAAACGCAGATGCTCCTCATGCTCTTCCCGACTCTTAGAGTATATGAGGATATTGTCAATGAAGACATGACGAATTGGTCAAGGTAAGGTTTACACACACGGTTCATGAGGTCCATGAACACCATGGGTGCGTTGGTTAATCCAAATGGCATGACCAAAAATTCGAAATGGCCGTACCGGGTTCTGAATGCAGTCTTGGATACATCTTCATCTCGAACTCTCTGCTGATGATAACCACATCTCAAATCGAGTTTTGAGTAGAAGCTTAACCCTTGAAGTTGGTCAAATAGATCGTTAATGCGGGGTAGTGGGTAGCGGTTCTTGACTGTTACTTTGTTCAACTCTCGGTAATCAATGCACATGCGGAAAGTCCCATCTTTCTTTTTGACAAATAGGACTGGGGCTCCCCATGGCAATGAGCTAGGTTGGATGAAACCTTTATCCAATAACTCTTGTAGCTGAGTGGATAACTCCTGCAACTCGCTTGGTGCCAGTCTATAGGGTGCTCGAGCAATAGGCACTGCTCCGGGTGTTAGGTCGATCTGGAATTCAACTTGACGATGAGGTAGAAGGCCAGGTAGGTCTTCAGGAAATACTTATGGGAATTCACGAACGATCGGGATATCTTCTAACTTCTTCTCCTCGGTAGACTTGTCAACGACAAGGGCTAATATCGCGGTATGACCCTTACGCAGACACTTCGGAGCCTTCATGAAAGATATGATGCCCACGACTGCACCACGTCTTTCGCCCTGAACGGATAGGATCTCTCCACTAGGAAGGGGTATACGAACAATCTTCTCACTACAGATGATCTCAGCTTGGTGTTTAGACAACCAATCCATGCCCACAATTATGTCAAAACTGCCAAGTGTAACTGGCAAGAGATCGATGTTAAGTTTGTGACCAGATAGTTCTAACTTACATCCCTTGAGAATGTGGGTTGCCTCGATTACTTTACCGTCTGCTATCTCTATGGTATAATGATGTTCTAGTAAGGTTGGGTTTATTCCTAACCGACTACTCAGTTCTCTAAATATAAAACTTCTATCGGCGCCAGTATCAAAAAGTACAGTAGCAAAATGATCGTTTAAAAGAAACATACCGTTAACAACGTTCCGATCATTCCTAGCTTCCCCCGAGCTAATCACGAAGGCTTGACCTTTAGCACCTTTGTTGTTATTGTTGCCGTTACCACCCTGGTTGTCGTTACTATTTCCATTGCCGCCCTGATAATTGTTACCTTTGCCATTCCCGTTTCCATTTCTCTTTAACTGTGGGTAATTTTTCCTAAAATGCCCTTCTTTCCCACACTCAAAACAGCCTTTGGGTGCTTCACTAGGTTGTGCCTGTTTGTTCTGCAGATCTACCCTACAATCTTTGGCCACATGACCCATCTTTCCACACCGGTGGCAACGGTACCGGTCGCATGCTCCATGATGGTGAAAATTACATTTGTTGCACTTCGGGTACTTGCCAACATATGAACCCTGATTCTGTTGAGAAGAGATAGACTGATTGTTGTTCTTTGATGGTTCAAGCTTACGGTGTTGCTGTTGTTGCGGAGAAGGTGAGTTTGACTGGAAAGTTTTAGGGAATGAACTGTCAAACTTCCGTTTGTTTTCAGTTGTCTTTGATAATGCACCTATAGGGGTTAGACTGCCCAAAGCGACTGCCTGATCGGTTAGCCTGTGAACCAACATGATAGTTTGCTTGATTGTAGTAGGATTAGAAGATGTCACCATGCTCTGAATTTGCGGAACCAAACCATCAATGAATTTCTCGATTCTCTTATAGGGAGGTGTTACCATTTGTGGACATAAGTTCGCCAGTTCATGCGAACGAGTAGTGTAGGCTTCAATCTCAGATCCTTCCATCTTTAGGTTCCAGAACTCGCCCTCAAGTTTCTGCACTTCATCGAGGGGACAATACTCCTCCCGCAGCATAATCTTAAATTCGTCCCATGGAAATGCATTTGCCATCTCAAGAGTTAGCATTTGCACTTGGGAGTTCCACCAAGTAAGGGACGGACCCTTAAGTGTGCCAGATGCATACTTCACCTGATTGTTCGGCGAGCAATTGCACATTGCAAAGGTGGTTTCAGATTTCTCCATCCAGCAGAGTAAGCCAACAGCCCCTTTGGCTCCACTAAACGAGCGGGGCTTGCAATCCATGTAAGCCTTGAAAGTACAAACCTGCTGATGGTTGTGCTGACCTTAATTGTAAACAAGAATGCGCTTTAAGAATACCATATTCGAATTTAAGTTTATGATGAATGATGACTCACTAGAGTCGATAATATTTTGCTTTACCTCCAGCATTAACAGTGGCTTGACTAGCTGCTACAACTTCAGCCACACGCTCATTTATGAGTGCCGTGAGCTCAGCTGCAGTCATGTTGACATTTCCGCGACCGCCACGTCCTCCGGCGCGTCCACCACGTCTATTTCCTCGTCCAGACATTATCTTTACATTCACAACATACAAAAATGAGAAAAATACATCGCATTTTATCATCATACAAGTACCAGTAAACAAAAGAAAATTTAAACCACAACATCTAACATTTCAATAATAATAATCCTTGATAAAATAAACTGTAAGGGCTACAAAGTAAATTCAATCAAACATCAAAATCCAGAAACATCTGTTGGATGGGAACAACCCTGCCCATCTAGGTTCAAAAGAAAATACGTAAATAAGTAATGAAGATAAGATATAAAATGCCACTGCTAGCTGATGTAACATCAGATGCTGCATCCTCGTCCTCGGCTGGATCTCCTGCGAGTGCATCATCTGGTGCAACTCCTACTACTTCAGCAGCTGCAAGTCGAGCCTCCACTTGCTCAATCCTGGTGTGGAGTATATTTAGGTTCCACTCTGCAGTGTTCAGCCAGTCTTCCATATCCACACATCCATTTGCCAAATTCTCATGGACTTTATCAGTGACTGCTAAATCTGAAGTCAGTTTGTCAATTTTCTGATTCATCATAATCTGTCGCTCTAATATGCCAGAAATCTCCCCCGCTACGTCCCTCATGTTTCGGATTTCCCGGTCCATCCTAGCTACAAATGCAGCTAACACCTGCTCAAAGGGGTACTGCAATGGTGGCAAAGCTCGCACAAAAGATGATGAAGAAGAAGTAATGTCAGTAGTGAGTGGAGGTGGGACTTCTTCCTCGCGGATCCAGTTCGTGATCCTACCGGGATACCAATCCCAGTCCTGTGTGTTACCTCTGACATGCACATGAATAGGCTCATCATACCCTACAGTGGTGTTGATCGGGTTGAGTCGACGTCTCTTCGGCTATGGCAAAGGAACGGTAGGAACATCTTGCTCCTAAACGACTTGGGATACGGGTGAATTAGGTGGTGTCGACATTTCCTGTAACGGGATAAGTGAGTGCCATGTATTAGTGTAAGTGCTGTGTAACTAATGCATGTGCGTGGTTATAGTCTAGTATGCATTTCCTAGTTCTCTAAAACCTGGCTCTGATACCAATCTGTCACACCCCTAAAATCCACTAACGGAGTTTTACCGTTAGGAGCGTGACATACCAAGATCTCAGTCATTAGTTACGTTGAACGACTCTATATGAGTTTAATAAAAACACTAGCATTGCTCATAGTCACGATGCAACACTAGTAAATGAAAATACTGAGTTAAGGCGAAATGCGGAAGCGTAAAGATTGAAGGAAAATCATTCGCCAAAAACAATTGCGCCCAAAACATGCAATTCGAAAATAATTAAATAAGTAAGTCCTGCGTTTGATAAATAATGAAAATCCAATGCATGCTTGCCCTATCTCGTGCTCTTACCTTAACGACCTGAGAAAACATGCTAAAACGTGTCAACACTAGGTTGGTGAGTTCACAGGTTTCAAATGTAAGTAAAGTTTACTAGATAAAACCATTACAATTATATCAATAGGTAGGTAACCTAATAACATGTTACTAAAGCGTTTCGACACCGAAGCTGACTATTTATGTTTGATCTGCCTCCTACCATGTCTATCATGAACAATGGTAAACTGTTCAGGTCAATGTTACACCCGTTCGACTTCCTGTCGTGTTAGCGCGACTAACATGGGTGGGGCTTGTCAATGCCCAGAAGTACTACTCAAGATTACATCGCTATCCCATATATTAAACGGTTCTATAAGTAAGGACTAACATGATATGTTTGCGCTTAGTACAACAAGTGATATAAATGAAATGTAAGATCTAAATGTTTGTATCCATGTTTTCTCCCCCAAGTTTAAACCATAAGAAAAGGGGCTGTGAAAACTCACCTTAGAGTGCGTGCAGAAGAAAGCTAATTAAAACTACTTGACTACTAACCGCCACCTATAAAAATCGGTTTATAAGTGTGTGTTTGTGTAAGTTGACATGAACCCTAAGTATCCAAACAATCCCATTGTTTTAAGTGTTTTAGAAAAACATTTAATAGTTTAACCAAGTTTGACCCGACGACCCGTTGGTGACCCGTTTAGTGATTTAATGTTTGGTTTGAATATTAACACACATAACATACAAGTAATTCAAGTTTCATGCTACACATGTCACAACTAACTTAGCATGGCAAGTTATGTCTACACAATGCATGTTCAACAAGGTTCCTACTTTTAACAATGTATGAACACAAAGTTTGATTTCCAAAGATTACATCATCTATTACATAATTGAATAACCCTAACACATTTATACACACCTACTAATGCATGAATGATCATCACAACATACACATTAGGTCTAGACATCATGTTTCAATTTCTAAAAGTTTCCACTTTTAGTAAGTTAGGATCAATGCATGTGATTTATACCAAACAACACTCTTATAAGCTTTATTTCGTTCATAATAACGTGCTAGTATCATTCCATAACATCATGCATGTAAAACAACTCACATATAACAAACACTTTTCAATAAAGTTTCCTCTTTAGGAAAGTCTACTATTTCTAGCTTGTTAACAAGATTCAACGCACCAATTCAATTGCATACAACCCAACTAGTATAAATATAACCATAACAATCATCGTAAACATCTAGCATGCAATCCTACATTATCACATAATCAAAAAGTCTCTACTTTAGACAAGTTATGAACCATAATGCAACTAGGGTTTTCCAAATAACAATATACTCATCAAATAATTGCAAAACAATAATAAAGTTAACATCTTTATTATAAAAATCAATGTTTGGATGAACTAGGGTTTGATCTAAAATTTAGGAATAAAAAATCAACGAAATTGAATGAAACAACTTACGTAGTAGCGTTAGCAATGCGTAGAGGAGTCCGATTATGCGTTTAATTGCAAGATTGGAGATCAAAGAGAGGGTGTTTGGGTGGGTTCTTGGTCTCGGCTCAAAGAGATAATTGGGGGGGGGGGGGGGTCGACGGCCAAACTAAAAAAAAGGGTTTAGGTTTAATTTTTTTTTATAACATTCTTTAAATACTTAATCTAATGGGCTTTAAAATGGGTTTAGATAATCCATGGGCTTCTTAATGGGTTTTTAATTATTTTATTTATCTACTAGCTAGAATTGTTTTTAAATAATTATTTTTATAAAAAAAACTTCTTTATAAAAATAACACTAAAACAGTAAAAGTCACAACGTGCGTAAATGTACGCGATTTCACGAATGCTCACATAATTCAAAGAAAAATCACAAAGCATATAAATTCACCTAATTTATATTAAAATAATTATTCGCAATTATTTTTATTAGTTTACCAACGATCCGGGTTCGACTCGTGTGTGATCCGGTAATTCTACAATTTACCGATACGTGAGTGTTTGTTCGAAACTGACACACCTAATTAATCCTAATTAAATGTGATGCATGTGTGACTAATTGAGATAACTGAGTTTGCAAGAACAATGTTTGAACTAACGATGTTTGTGTTAACGGAGTTAACCTGAATTTGCCGGATGTCACATCATAAATCCAACGTTTAAACATGATCATTTTCCGATCAAAACTTTTTGTATGTATAACCAATGAATCTGAACATTTTCCTGACCAATTGACCCCATTTGTAAACTTTCAAGGAATACAAATCAATATGTAATGCACGAGACCGTAACCAAACCCCAACTTTTTGTGCCTCCCCTCGTCTTTCTGTGAGTAAGACAATATGCGGTCATTCGGTCATTTGGATCCCTGGTTAGCGCGACTAACCATGACCGGAGACGTCACCCCCAATAGTACTATCCATAGAATCCCGAGCTAAGTCCATAGCTAATGGTTACTAAGTTTTTATTCCGAGGAGTTTAAGCGCTTTATTTTTCCCTCAATGCACACATACGGTCTTATCATTTATTCATTCATTTACATATGAAAATTCTTTACAAGTATGTTTTCACCCCAAAACATTTCAAAAACTTAGAAAAAGGGGTTAGTGAAACTCACCTCGATAGAAGTATATGCTATCAAATATTTGAATAACAGCAGACCCGCCTATCCGTATCCTAATTACACAAGGATACTATACACGTTAAGACTACCCGTCTTAAACGCAAGTTGTTCACCCGACTTAACGATTCCAGTTAAGTACGTCTTTGTTTATCTAAAAAAATGTTTTCTCATGACGACTCGTTGGTGATTATTATTCCAATCTAGACGCTTTACTTATTTTTTGGAAAAATATTATATTTCCATATTGGTGACTTGTTACGTTTATCAAAAATAAAATATTATTTTTGCAACATCTTATAATATATTTTTATTGTGTTCCACGTATAACCACATAATTATTCTTTATCAATAATTATATAAATCACAGATATCGTTCAAGTATGTTCTACGTATGTCTATTCCTACGTGCATATAATCCACGTTAACACGTTCTCATACAATTACTTGTTCCGAACGATATTTATTATTTTTTCATGTATTTATATTTTCACCAATATCTACACACAAGTATATTCATTAAATCCACATATATTTAAATATGTTCCACAATAACATGAGTACGTTTATTCCTTTACTGAAACATCTTTTTAATTTCATACATATAATTCCTGTATAACTAATTCATCATAATATATGCATATGTGATCTTTATATTTACTAAATGTCTTAGACATTTTAATCATACAAAGTTTCACGTCCAACACATATCCACAATTTACAAGTTCCAAATCTCTTACGCGTTTCATCTAACACTCTTTATGATTTATTTTCGATATATCAATACGTTTCATTATATAATAATCATACCCTCTAATATGTCTCTAATTTAACCATTTGACAATAATACATACATGTATACACATTAAATAATATAGAGCCATGTAACAATTATTTATAAGTCAACTTTTTATAAAAGTTTAGTCACCAATATTTATGTTTTTATGTTAAAGCGTCTCCCTAGACTTTTACTAGAAAAAAATTCTTGTTACTCACCAACGACGGTACCTTACGGTTTATCAGTGTTTATTTCCTAGTAATTCTTACAAATTACTATTATGATATAAATTCCTTTGCTAGACTCCTTGACTTTACTTAGTCAAAATAAAACTTCAGGAAATATATGTTATGAACGTGTATTTATGTAATATGGATATCGACCTGAAATGATGGGTGTCATAGATAGCCCGAAAGGCATAACCATGAATTCGTAGTGACCGTATCTTGTTCGGAGGGCAGTCTTTGGAATATCTTCCTCTTGCACAGGAAGTTGGTGATAACCGGATCGAAGATCAATCTTCGAGAAGCAGGTAGAACCTTGGAGTTGATCAAAGAGATCATCAATCCTAAGCAACGGGTAACGGTTTTTTATGGTAAGCTTGTTGAGCTCACGGTAGTCAATACATGTGCAGAATGATTCATCCTTCTTTTTAACGAATAAGAAGGGTGCACCCCACGGTGAATGACTTGGATGAATGAAACCTTTGTCAGAGAGTTCTTGAAGTTGACTTGAAAGTTCTTGCATTTCAGAAGGTGCGAGCCAGTATGGAGCTTTAGCCACGGGGTTAGCTCCGGGCACAAGATCAATGCGAAATTCCACTTGTCGGATGGGCGGAAGACCGGATAGATCCTCGGGGAATACTTCAGGAAAATCCCGAATGATGGGGATGTCTTGAATACTCCTCTCTTTGTCGTTATTTTGAACAACATGTGCTAAGAAAGCTGCGTACTTCTTTCATAAGTACTTTTGGGCGGTAGTGCACGATATAAGCTTGAGTCCTTTACAAGGCTTTTCACCAAAGACTCTCAACGTGTTGCTCGACGAAAGGGGTATTCGGATACAATTCTCAAAACAGATGACTTCGACATGGTGATTTGACAACCAATCCATGCCTATGATGATGTCAAAACTCCCTAATTGCATCGGTACGAGGTTAACTGGAAACATGTGTTCATTGAGTTCTAGGGAGCAGTCACAGATAATGGAGTCAATTGTGATGGAGTTACCATCCGCTACTTCAACGGTGAATGTTTTCTCTAGTTTGGATCATGTTTTTGCAAGTAAGGGTTCAAAGTTAAGTGACACAAAACTCTTATCAGCAGTATCAAATAGTATAGATGCATATTGATTATTGACAAGAAACGTACCGTTGACGACATCATTGTTGGCCCGGGCTTCACTGGCGTTTATGTTGAAAGCATGCCCTCGAGCCCTGCCTTGGTTAGCATTGACAAGCCTTGGGTACTTGTTACGGAAATGGTTTGGGTTGCCACATTCAAAGCAAGCACGTCCATTTGCAATGGATTGAATCACTTGATTAGCCACTTGTTAGTTGGTTCAGTTTGCTTGGTTTGTTTGGTTGGTAAGTGCCTTAGCTCGACAAATATTGGCTGTATGGCCATATTTCCTATAGTAGTTGCAAAGGTGGCAAGGAATGTTTTGGGGGTGGTGATAGTTGCATGTGTTGCAAGGTGGGTAGCTGCCCACATACGACTTCTTGACTGGATTTTGAGCCATGGGTACAAATTGGTTAACTGGAGCAACCGGAGTGGCCACAACATAACTTTTAGCTTTTCTCTTTTTGCTGTTATGATAGGGTTCGGGTTTGATTTCTTTGGCGGGTGCAGAGGGTGTTGCTGCGTGTAACATTCCTGATTTTCCGACCCTATTTGAATTTATTTTAATTAATAAAATAACAATACGACATTAAATCATATACTTGTTCAAACCTACACCTCATTAATTGTTAGCCGATTGTATTCAATTCGAAGATATAGAACTCTTAATCATGTGGTAACACCTCCTAGAGTTAATACAGTTAGTAATCCCGTTAATTTTCCGTTAAATCCCAACCAAGCTAATTCTGTCAAAGTTGAAGTTGCAAGGGCTGAATCTGTAAATAACCAGAAACCCTAGTAGGCACGGTCGCGCCACGTGTTGGCACGGTCGCGCCTCGTCTGGCACGGTCGCGTCTATTATTGGCACGGTCGCGCCTGAGTAACAGTCAAAACGTAAATGCAGTTTCAAAACGCTTGGTCGTTCGAATTCGAATCCTATGTGCGTTTCATTTCCGGTATCAAAGAAAATAATCGTCTATTTCGATTACTATCATCCAATTGCAAATTCTCTCAAGAAAAGCCATCCAATATTTCTCCCAAGCCTCGAATCATTATTTTCGATCCCGTTGCTACCAAATAATCAAGAAACTCAATCCTCCAATCATCTCTAAGGTTGCTGAAGGAGTTGGAACAGCCGGAATAGCAGCAGAAGCCGCCGGAAGCCACTTTCTCCGTCGCCGGAACTCCCTTCTACCGATCGCTATCAATTCCTTTCTGTTTTAGGTAATTGAATCATTCCTCTTGTTCGTTTCAATCCATATATCAAAAGCCCCATATTAATTTGGGCTTCCATTATAGTAATCATCCCGAATCAGAATCTATGTTTCATTCCAAAATGGTTTAATCGAATATGACTTTAAACATGTTTTAAAAGCAATTAATCTACACCAAAAGACTCGTAATAATCCTGTGAATGAAAGCCCTATCAATCCCGACTCCATCAATATAAGGATCAACCAATTCGTGTCTGTTTTGAAAGAGACACGGTCGCGCTAATCATCTAGCGCGGTCGTGCCTCGGGAGACGCGGTCATGCCGACTTCTAGCGCGGTCGTGCCTCCTGCTCAGACACAGTCATGCTCGTTGGCTAGACTTGGTCGTGCCCCAGAAGCATAGACACGGGCGTGCCTGTCCAAGGCACAGTCGTGCCTAATGATTTACTTAACTATGTCCTCTGTTGATCAACACGGTCGCGCCCTGGCTAGCGCGATCGCACCCGTGGTCCGAGCACGGTCGTGCCCTGTCTAGGCGCGGTCGTGTGTGTTGACAGAATATTTATAATTTTTATTTCTTTTTACAAATAGTATTTCAGATTTATTTTTAAAATAAAAATGATTGAAATTATAAAAATCTGTATTATTGTTTATTTAGAAAAGATCAAATATTTAATCTTAAAATAAATGGAAATTATTTAAAGTTCAACATTTAATTCATAAACTCTACTCTTAAATAATATTGTTATGTTTAAGTTACATTTTATAAATAAATGAATAAGTTAATAATTATTTATTTGATTTATAACTAAACAAAAACATTTATTTAATTATACTAAATTACATATAATACCTACGTTATTTCCATAAACTATAATTATTTAATTTACTTAAGTAATTATCCCAAAATCAAACCTTATTTAAAATGTTCTAAAAATATTCATTTCGAATCTTCTATTTTACTTTCAAGTACCAAATCACTAACTCCATCCAATTCAACCATAGACTTAGACTTAGACTATTGTGCATTATTAATGCAATATATTACACTTTAGGTTATCTTGTGCATCTCAAGGATCATTATACTATTTAGTATTTGTGCTAGCTACGCCTTCGAAACAAGTGAGTATTCACAACCCCTTTTTACTCTTTTACATTTTTTGGGTGAAACATGAACACTATTCAACTTACATGTTTACATTTACGCAAACAACACAAGTACAAATCCTACTTACATTCATGTGTGCAATTTGAGCTTTATGCCCGAGTGCTAGGTGTGTTAACCTCTTGTATGCTATTATGTGCAATCATTAACTTTTCAAGCCGACGGTTTTCAATGATGGATCTATTGAGTCTGACAAACCCACCCATGGTACGCGGTGATTGAAACCGACAACACACTTTGTTTTGCATGCTAGTTACAAAGGTTTGATTGTACGTTTGGTTACACAATAGCTGCTCCCCATAAATGTCTTATTTATCATGTTATGTAAAGGATTTGGTTTACAAACTATATGCTATCTATGTACAAACTTGTGTTATACTCACCAACTTTTTAGTTGACTTTATTTTATTCATGTTTCAGGTGATTTCATTTGAGTTTGATCAAGACATGCTACACATAGGCTTTGGACCTAGTAATATTAAATCAAAGACAAATTGTATTTCATTATGTACTTTGAATTTGTTTCGTGTTTGTTTGAATGGGAATGGATTTAATATATTACAATCTAGTCAACCTTGTGCTCATGAACAGTCTTACATGTCCCGCCCCGATGATTCCGCCATCGGTCGGGGTGTGACAGATTGGTATCAGAGCCTTGGTTATAGGGAACTAGGTTATTAGACACTCTTGACCTAGACTATAACTTTAGGACACCCATACAATGCTATACTACTACATGTTACATTATCAATTCATGTGTGATTATTTTTTTTTTCTTACATGCCAACCTAAGTACTCACACTACATACAACACATAATGACTTATGTGTCACACTACTTGATAACTCTTGTGCCTACACTCATTACTACCTACATGCTATATGAATATTTCCTATGTGAATATCTTCATATGTTATACTAC
This sequence comes from Smallanthus sonchifolius, assembly GCA_023525975.1. Lineage (NCBI taxonomy): Eukaryota > Viridiplantae > Streptophyta > Magnoliopsida > Asterales > Asteraceae > Smallanthus > Smallanthus sonchifolius. Next base: position 92,918,601 of record CM042021.1, on the reverse strand, counting down.
ATGAATACATTACATGATACAATATTCAATAGTTTATGTGTCAACTCTTCCTTCTATTCATAGCTACCTACTTAAATCATTTAAACACTATCCTAAGTTGACACACACACATACTCACCAAATTGTTCATACACATTTAGACTCCCATACATGATACCATCACCTTTATGAGCAAAGACTTAAATTATTGGGCCTAATGTCCACCAATAATAAACCAAGAAGCCCATCTATCCTTCAAGAAGAAGAAGCCCACTTAAATGTATAAATCTTACCTTGGGCCTCAAAGCCCAGTCCACAACAATTCTCATCTTAACCATGAGCCCAACAATAGTATTATTAATACATGATGGCTGGAAGAGTGTGTAAGCCCAAGAGGAATTCTGGCTAAGGAAAGATAGGGTATTTAAGTGTGTCTTAGTGACCCACCCCTCTTTCCTGGGAATTCTCCTTAGGGATACATTACTTATAGGTTAAGTGTATTTCTAAAATACTATCGTGAAGGTTCGGCGTTATGACTAGTCAAACTCTAAAACCCATAAGAACTTCTATATTTGACACTTCATATTTCATTATCACTTACAACTTTTTCATTGTTTTTCTGTTAGACATGGACTCCTACGCTCCTCCCTCCCCGGTTTACCGTCCTGGATCAGAATCTGATTGGGAAGAAGACACGGAGACACCCGTTTATCGATCACCAACACCCCCACCCGCTAGGCCAAGGTTCGATGTAAGGGCGTACGGGATTGGGAACACCGACCCGAGACTTCGAACACCTGGATCACCCGTACCCATAAACCCATATCATACACCACACCTCCACAATCAATTGCCACCCCCACTAAGAGACCCATACCTAATGCCCGACCCATACCATCCTAACCCTTGGGTAAGACAAACCATAGCACCCACTGGTGTTATGGGGATTCCAACCCATGACCTCCATCAATATGTAAGAACCTCAGAATTTGAGAGGCAAAGGTTAGAGCAGGGGATAATACACGATTTACAAGGACAAAGAATTGATAGTCTAGCAAACCAATTAGGGTACCAAAAGGAGTTGATGTCACACCCCGACCGATGGCGGAATCATCGAGGCGGACAATGTGATGATTGTTCAAAAGCACATGATAACTAAAGGTTGCATAATTCATTCATTTAATTTAAAGACAACAAGTTCCAAATACAATACATTTCAAATAACCTAGTCTAGTTCAAAACATTAATTTATTTAACTAGGTCCATAGTTCCTAAGTGGAGAGATCTTCGGCAAGCAGTCACATATCCAAACCTGAAACATTATTTAAATCAAGTGTCAACTAAAAAGTTGGTGAGTACATAGGTTTAGTATTCCCTGTAAATAGTGGTTGTAAATCGTTTTGCAACTCATTGTTTATATTGTTAAACATAGCATATGATGTAACATTTATTTAATCACAATTCAAACCGAGTTTGACGCGCTTGAACATAGCACAACAGCTAAGTCCGGTATGCTTGAATATAGTTACCCACTATATCCGGTATGTTTGAATATAACACGCGGTTATATCCGAGTATGCAGTAATAAACACCCTAACCGGGTGGGCTGGTCAGGCACAATAGATCTATCAATATTACAGTTGGTTGTCTTGTGTTTAAATGTATGTACATCCAAAGAATAAGCATATAGTCTCATGTATAACACGTATAAACAGTGTGAGTAGCATGTATAATGTTTCACCCCAAAACTTATAAAAATGTGAAATAGGGGCTATGTAACTCACCTTGCAAGCGGGTATTTTCCACGCGTGTAGGTGATAAGTATGCGGAAGCCTAAGCACGTTGATACCCTATGTAGACAAATGGGTATTATTGTATGCGTATAGGTGTGTATTTGTATTTAAATGTATATAGGCTCTAATATAATTTTCTTTAATATTTATTTGTATAAAGTATAGAAATAGAATGATAATGGGTTTTTTTGTAAAACTTTAACTTATAAGGATATATATATATATATTGTTTTAAACAAGTATTATTATATTCAATGTATTTATATAATAATAACAAAAGAAAAGTCTTTATTTATTTAAACAAGTTCATAAAATAAAAAAAAAATATAATGCTAGGTTCATATAAAAATAATGAGACATTTTATATATTATATGTATTTTAATAAGTTTATAAAATGTTACAAGATTTATAAAAAGATATAGAACATTTTATATTTAAAAATGTAATTAAGTGAGTTTATAAAGATATTTCAAGATTTATATAAATATGGACATTTTATATCTAAAAATGTAATTAAGTAAAAAATATTACAAGATTTATAAAAATATAGGATATTTTATGTCTAAAAATGTAATTAATTAAGTTTATATAAATATTGTAAGATTTATAAAAGTATGTGATATTTTATATATATTATAATGTATTTTAATAAGTTTATATATATATAAAATAAATGGGATGGTTTATAAAAATATAGTTTAAATTGATTTTAAAATAAACGAACGAGTAAACCGACTCGTTTTAGTATTTATTGCATAAAAAGAGTATTAGGATAATTAAATAAAATAAATAAATGAAAACAGAATTAAAAATAAATAAAAAAAAATTTGGCCGTAGGCTAACCGGGATCGAACCCGCGCCCTTTGACACAAACCCACACACGCATAACCAGCCGGGCTACTGCCCATCGCTGGTTATGTGTGTGTCATTTAATTGATATACACAAACGCGACCCTGGTCGCTGGTCCTCGGCAACCGGCAAACCGTGTCCGAGGACATTGGTTTGCCCGGTAATCAACGGTTTATTGCCGTGATTTCGATTTGGGGAGGTTACCTGATGATAACAGAAGGTACAGGAATCGAATCGAGGCTCGAACCCAGTCGCGAAGGGCTTGGTCGGCAGAGACTTTTGAATCGAAATGTCCAAAACGGGAATCAGACTTCGGGGTGGAATCAGGCCTTGATATCCTGGTCCAAGCTTCACTCAGAGTCGACGAATGCAATGGTGCCTTCAATTTGGGGTGAGAGTGGGTGTAAGAGGGGCATCGAGTTCGAACAGGTTCGTTAATGGCTATTTATAGTCGAGCCTAAACCTGATAATAAGGCAAGCAATTGAGCATGCCTGAACATTCGTCTGGACGAGACGAAGCTAACCAGACCATCGACAGGCGTGGAGGTGGCCTGTCGGGCCTGAATTCGGGCGTGGGTTCTCGGCCACCAACAGGATCAGACAGTCCGTGTGGTGGGGAGACCAATTGGTCGAGGGGTCTAGTTCGCGTGGGGGAGACGAAGTCGGGGAGGCTTTTGTCGGGTGTGGAGGTGCAGGGGACAGGCTTGTCGAGCGGGTCGCCGGAAATTCGCTTGGACCGCCGGACAAGGGGAAAGGGGCGACCGGAATTGCGAATTCGACTTTGGCAGATTTAGTCCCTGGAGTTTGGTTTGTTACAGAATAGCCCTTAAATTAAATACCGGATGAATCCCTGTGGTTTCATTTGACCAGAAACAGCCCCTCAACGATTTTAGTTTAAAAACCTTCTAGTTTAGTTAATTACAAAATGAACCCTGCACTTTTATTTAAATAAATCAATTCAATTTCTTTTAAATTAAATAAACTTAAAAATATTTTTATAAACTTATTTTATTATTATTTAAATAATAATTTTAATAAAAGTTACTAACCTTATTAAAATATGTTATTTTATTAAATATGTAACTTTTTTTAAATATAGATTTTTATATAAGTTTAAAACTTATAAAATTTTAATTATATTTATAAAATAAAATATATATATATATTTTGTACAAAATTAAATAAAAACATTTGCATTTCATTAAATGGAACGATGATTACATAATTTGTATTACAAAAGCGTAATAAAATTCGGAATGTCACAGTCTCCCCATGTTAAAGGAATTTCGCCCCGAAATTCAACTAATGAAGGCTATGAAAAGAGATGCGGATACTTGGTCTTCATGTGGTTTTCACGTTCCCAAGTGAACTCGGGTCCACGTTTAGACTCCCAACGGACCTTGACAATGGGGATGCGCCTACGCTTGAGTTTCTTGACTTCTCGGTCCATGATTTCCACGGGTTTCTCAACAAAGTGCATCCTCTCGTCAATACGCACTTCATCAAGAGGGATGTGGAGATTCTCGTCGGCTAGACACTTTTTCAAATTAGATACATGGAAAGTCGGATGAACGTTGATGAGTTCTGAAGGAAGATCGAGTTTGTAGGCCACTTTTCCTACCTTTTCGAGTATCTTGAAGGGACCCACATATCGAGGTGCAAGTTTTCCTTTCTTTCCAAATCGGACTACGCCCTTCCAAGGTGATACCTTTAGGAGAACCATATCCCCAACTTGAAATTCCAAGGGTTTCCGTCTTTTATCGGCATAGCTCTTTTGCCGACTCCTTGCCACTCGAATGTTGTCACGAATAAGAAAAATTTTATCGGTGGTTTCTTGGATAAGCTCGGGACCGGTGATTTGTGCTTCACCAATTTCGTTCCAACAAATCGGTGAACGACATTTTCGTCCATAAAGAGCTTCAAACGGTGCCATGTTAATACTTGTGTGATAGCTGTTGTTGTAGGAAAATTCGATCAGTGGTAGGTGAGAATTCCAATTGCCACCAAAGTCAACAACACAAGCTCTAAGCATATCCTCGAGAGTTTGGATTGTTCGTTCGGTTTGCCCATCAGTTTGAGGATGGTAAGCCGTACTTAGATCCAAACGAGTACCAAGTGCTGATTGCAATGATTGCCATAATCGGGAAGTAAAACGCGAATCACGATCGGAGATGATGTTCAAAGGGATCCCGTGACGACTTACGATTTCATCAATGTAGATCCGAGCCAATTTCTCGACTCGATAGTCCTCACGAATAGGCAAGAAATGAGCAGACTTTGTAAGTCGGTCGATAATAACCCAAATACTATCGTGTCCACTAGAAGTGCGTGGAAGTTTGGTGATAAAGTCCATAGCAAGGTTCTCCCACTTCCACACGGGAATTTCAGGTTGTTCGAGGAGTCCGGAAGGCTTTTGGTGTTCGGCCTTCACTTTAGAACAAGTTAGGCATTTTGCCACGAAAAGGGCAATATCCTTTTTCATGCCGGGCCACCAATATTGCTGACGGAGACCCATGTACATCTTATCAGCTCCGGGATGCACCGAATATCGAGTTTTGTGGGACTCGTTCATCAAAAATATACGGAGATCGTCGCGATCGGGAACCCAGATACGGTCCAAGTAGTACAATAGACCGTTGGCTTTGGTTTCTAACAAGAGTTCTACACCACATGCCATTTCTTGATACATGTTTCCCTCGGTAACCGAGGTGTGTTGTGCTTTGAGAATACGGGCTTGGATATCGTTATGAATATAAGCACTATGAAGCATGATATGTTCTTTACGACTCAAGGCGTCGGCTACAACGTTTGCTTTGCCGGGGTGGTAGCGGATCTCGCAGTCGTAGTCGTTTAGAAGTTCAACCCATCGTCGTTGCCTCATATTAAGCTCTTTTTGATTGAAAATATGTTGGAGACTTTTGTGGTCGGTGAAAACCACGCAATTGGTACCATAAAGATAGTGTCTCCAAATTTTCAAGGCGAAAACGACAGCACCAAGCTCGAGATCATGGGTCGTATAGTTCTTCTCATGGATTTTGAGTTGACGTGATGCGTATGCAATTACTTGGCCACGTTGCATTAGAACACAACCAAGACCTTGGTTGGATGCATCACAATAAACGACAAAGTCGTCATTACCACTAGGAAGAGTTAGTATAGGAGCATTGCAGAGCTTGTGCTTGAGAGTTTGAAAAGCTTCCTCTTGCTTGGGTCCCCACTCGTAAGATTTACCTTTATGAGTCAAGGCAGTGAGTGGAACCGCAATCTTGGAGAAATTTGAGATGAAGCGACGGTAGTAACCTGCTAGTCCAAGGAAGGAACGAATCTCGGTAGGAGTCTTAGGAGTACTCCAATTCTTTACCGCTTCGATTTTTGCCGGGTCCACATGAATTCCCTTATCGTTGACTATGTGTCCCAAAAATTGAACTTCCTTTAGCCAGAATTCACACTTAGAGAACTTGGCGTATAGTTGTTCTTTCTTCAAGAGTTCCAGGATCAAACGAAGATGTTGTTCATGCTCTGCTTTCGTTTTAGAATAGATGAGAATGTCGTCAATGAAAACGATCACGAATTTGTCCAAATAAGGTTTGCACACACGGTTCATGAGGTCCATGAAGACCGCAGGTGCATTAGTCAAACCGAATGGCATGACCATGAACTCGTAGTGACCATATCTAGTTCGAAAGGCCGTCTTTGGAATGTCTTCATCGAGAACACGAAGTTGATGGTATCCGGAACGAAGGTCAATCTTGGAGAAACATGTTGAACCTTGAAGTTGATCGAAAAGATCGTCAATACGGGGTAAAGGATAACGGTTCTTTATTGTAAGCTTGTTGAGTTCACGATAATCAATGCACATTCGAAACGATCCATCCTTTTTCTTTACGAACAGCACGGGAGCACCCCAAGGTGAATGGCTCGGGCGGATGAATCCTTTGGATGAGAGTTCTTGTAATTGACTTGCGAGTTCTTGCATTTCGGAAGGTGCAAGACGATAGGGGGCCTTTGCCACGGGAGTTGCCCCGGGCACAAGGTCGATACGAAACTCCACTTGTCTAGTGGGAGGAAGACCAGGTAAATCCTCGGGGAATACCTCGGGAAAATCTCGGATGATTGGAATGTCTTGCAATTTCTTACCCTTGTCTTTCGTGTCAACTATGTGGGCCAAGAATGCAACGTACTTTTTCCGCAAGTACTTTTGTGCCAATGTGCAAGACATGATTTGAAGACCACGACACGGTTTTTCACCGAAAATAACTAACGTGTCACCCGAAGGGAGAGGTATACGAATGCATTTTTCATAGCAAATAACCTCGGCATGGTGCTTGGATAACCAGTCCATGCCAATTATAATATCAAAGCTTCCCAATTGCATTGGAAGGAGATCAACAGAGAATTCATGATTATTAAGCTCGAGATCGCAGTTGCGGATAACAGAGTTTATAGCAATAGATTTCCCGTTTGCTATCTCCACGGAATAAGGATTGTCAAGTTTCGTTCTTTGTTTAGCAAGTTGAGATTCAAAGGTAAGAGACACGAAACTCCTATCGGCACCGGTATCAAATAAAATGGATGCATAATGATTGTTTACGAGAAACGTACCGTTTATCACGTCGTTGTTTGCTTGTGCCTCATTAGCGTTTATGTTAAACGCTCGTCCTTGGGGACCACCTTGACGATGAAGTTTTGGGCATCGGTCACGGAAGTGGTCTGGGTCTCCACACTCGTAACATGCCCTACCATTGGGAAGTGCCGGATAGTTGGGACGGATGGCTGGAGCAGCTTGATGGACGGGAGGACGGGTACGACAAGTAGTGACCACGTGTCCATATTTTCCGCAGCTCGAACACAATCGGCATGGTAAGTTGGCAGGATGATGGTACTTGCAGGTCTGGCATTGGGGATTCGGGCCCTGATAAATTTTCGGGTTTTGACCCAAAGGGGCCACTTGATTAGTAGGTACAGCGGGAATTACGGCTGCAAAGTTTCGACCCTTTCGTTTCTTGTTGCGGTTAGAAGACTCGGGTTTTATATCTTTGACAGCTGCAAGAGTGGAGACAACCTTCTTGGAACCCTTTCTTGTTAAGGTTCCGGCTTTGACATGGTTGTCGGATAGTGTAGCAGATAGACGGATAGCAGCTTCAAGAGTAGGAGGATTGCTTCCTAGCACAGCATCTTGAATTTGCATAGGCAGGCCGCCTATGTACTTTTCAATTCCCCGAGCAAGGGGAGTGATCATGTGAGGCACTAAAAGACTTAGTTCTTGGAACCGGGTGGTGTAAGCCAGATTATCCCCGCTGTCTTGGGCAAGATCCCAAAATTCAGCCTCGAGCTTCCTCATTTCATTCCGAGGACAGAATTCATCAGTCATGGCCTTTTTCAGATCATCCCATGATAAGGATGTAGCAACCTCAGCACCACGAGTGCGTTTCTCACTGTTCCACCAGGTGAGGGCTCTCTTTTGAAGTACACTTGTGGCATAGCGAACCCGAAGATTATCGGGACAGTCACTGTTTAGGAACGTGCTTTCCATGCTTTCAAACCATTGAAGTAGGCCGGTAGCACCTTCAGTTCCGAAGAATTTAGTAGGATTGCACGAGTTAAAGTGCTTAAACGTGCAATGAGGCGGGTTGGTACCACCGTTCCCTTGGATGTTGTGAGACCCGTCACTGTTGTTATTTGCTTGAGTCATTTGCCCTACTAGCTGGGCAAGAAGAGTAGCAAGATCCGGGTTGGAAGTGCTAGAGTTTGCACGTCGAGGAGGCATTCTAACATCATAAGAAAAGACAAGGATATTTTAGATAAGACGGATAAATACGAGTTATAGCGGGAAATAATGTAAGCAGAAATATGAGATTTATCATGACGCGTGCTAGTGCGTGTGTATTTATTCTAAGTTGATAGGGGAAACTAAGTCATCCTTTCCGGGTAGGACATGATGTTATAGATCATTATTTGCATAATAGAAATTTGCCGGGACTTGCATGCACCACAAATTGTTATTACGTGTGCACCCGTAATAATGATTTGTTTTGCATGTTCGTCTAGTTTTTCCTATTTTGCTATAATGTCCCCAGATTTTGAGTTTAAGTTCGGATCGTATCCTTGCGAATACATTGACTTATCAACGTTAAATAATTCCTCAAAACTTTCAAAGAGACATGCTTTAGCCTATAGGTAAACACTCACGTCAGGAATTCCCAGGAAAGCATACGGGTCCGTTTATTTGGATTTATACGAAATGCTTTCCTAGACAGAAAACCCAATGTACAGGTGTCACCCTTCCAGATTGCACGTGTCCTTTACTGGTTTCAAGAAATTAAGTCGTTGACGAGATTTTAAGATTTTAGTAGAATTGAGAGTTTATGTGTATAAAATGTGTAGAAATGTTGCAATTTATATGGATGAGGAGAGAGTATGGACAAGGATTTGTAGTGTATTTGTTTGCATAAGTGTGTTGATCAAATGTGTATGTAAAGTATGTATCATGTATCAAAGTCTTGTATGTATGTGTATAAGTCTCATGTACCAAACTTGGGAAAATTCAAATAATACCTAACTACAAATAATTCACATAGCAATTAATCATTTAGCACATAACACATAAAAGGGAGTCCTAGGGTTATAGTCTAGGTCATTGTGTCTAATAACCTAATTCCCTATAACCATGGCTCTGATACCAATCTGTCACACCCCGACCGATGGCGGAATCATCGAGGCGGACAATGTGATGATTGTTCAAAAGCACATGATAACTAAAGGTTGCATAATTCATTCATTTAATTTAAAGACAACAAGTTCCAAATACAATACATTTCAAATAACCTAGTCTAGTTCAAAACATTAATTTATTTAACTAGGTCCATAGTTCCTAAGTGGAGAGATCTTCGGCAAGCAGTCACATATCCAAACCTGAAACATTATTTAAATCAAGTGTCAACTAAAAAGTTGGTGAGTACATAGGTTTAGTATTCCCTGTAAATAGTGGTTGTAAATCGTTTTGCAACTCATTGTTTATATTGTTAAACATAGCATATGATGTAACATTTATTTAATCACAATTCAAACCGAGTTTGACGCGCTTGAACATAGCACAACAGCTAAGTCCGGTATGCTTGAATATAGTTACCCACTATATCCGGTATGTTTGAATATAACACGCGGTTATATCCGAGTATGCAGTAATAAACACCCTAACCGGGTGGGCTGGTCAGGCACAATAGATCTATCAATATTACAGTTGGTTGTCTTGTGTTTAAATGTATGTACATCCAAAGAATAAGCATATAGTCTCATGTATAACACGTATAAACAGTGTGAGTAGCATGTATAATGTTTCACCCCAAAACTTATAAAAATGTGAAATAGGGGCTATGTAACTCACCTTGCAAGCGGGTATTTTCCACGCGTGTAGGTGATAAGTATGCGGAAGCCTAAGCACGTTGATACCCTATGTAGACAAATGGGTATTATTGTATGCGTATAGGTGTGTATTTGTATTTAAATGTATATAGGCTCTAATATAATTTTCTTTAATATTTATTTGTATAAAGTATAGAAATAGAATGATAATGGGTTTTTTTGTAAAACTTTAACTTATAAGGATATATATATATATTGTTTTAAACAAGTATTATTATATTCAATGTATTTATATAATAATAACAAAAGAAAAGTCTTTATTTATTTAAACAAGTTCATAAAATAAAAAAAAAATATAATGCTAGGTTCATATAAAAATAATGAGACATTTTATATATTATATGTATTTTAATAAGTTTATAAAATGTTACAAGATTTATAAAAAGATATAGAACATTTTATATTTAAAAATGTAATTAAGTGAGTTTATAAAGATATTTCAAGATTTATATAAATATGGACATTTTATATCTAAAAATGTAATTAAGTAAAAAATATTACAAGATTTATAAAAATATAGGATATTTTATGTCTAAAAATGTAATTAATTAAGTTTATATAAATATTGTAAGATTTATAAAAGTATGTGATATTTTATATATATTATAATGTATTTTAATAAGTTTATATATATATAAAATAAATGGGATGGTTTATAAAAATATAGTTTAAATTGATTTTAAAATAAACGAACGAGTAAACCGACTCGTTTTAGTATTTATTGCATAAAAAGAGTATTAGGATAATTAAATAAAATAAATAAATGAAAACAGAATTAAAAATAAATAAAAAAAAATTTGGCCGTAGGCTAACCGGGATCGAACCCGCGCCCTTTGACACAAACCCACACACGCATAACCAGCCGGGCTACTGCCCATCGCTGGTTATGTGTGTGTCATTTAATTGATATACACAAACGCGACCCTGGTCGCTGGTCCTCGGCAACCGGCAAACCGTGTCCGAGGACATTGGTTTGCCCGGTAATCAACGGTTTATTGCCGTGATTTCGATTTGGGGAGGTTACCTGATGATAACAGAAGGTACAGGAATCGAATCGAGGCTCGAACCCAGTCGCGAAGGGCTTGGTCGGCAGAGACTTTTGAATCGAAATGTCCAAAACGGGAATCAGACTTCGGGGTGGAATCAGGCCTTGATATCCTGGTCCAAGCTTCACTCAGAGTCGACGAATGCAATGGTGCCTTCAATTTGGGGTGAGAGTGGGTGTAAGAGGGGCATCGAGTTCGAACAGGTTCGTTAATGGCTATTTATAGTCGAGCCTAAACCTGATAATAAGGCAAGCAATTGAGCATGCCTGAACATTCGTCTGGACGAGACGAAGCTAACCAGACCATCGACAGGCGTGGAGGTGGCCTGTCGGGCCTGAATTCGGGCGTGGGTTCTCGGCCACCAACAGGATCAGACAGTCCGTGTGGTGGGGAGACCAATTGGTCGAGGGGTCTAGTTCGCGTGGGGGAGACGAAGTCGGGGAGGCTTTTGTCGGGTGTGGAGGTGCAGGGGACAGGCTTGTCGAGCGGGTCGCCGGAAATTCGCTTGGACCGCCGGACAAGGGGAAAGGGGCGACCGGAATTGCGAATTCGACTTTGGCAGATTTAGTCCCTGGAGTTTGGTTTGTTACAGAATAGCCCTTAAATTAAATACCGGATGAATCCCTGTGGTTTCATTTGACCAGAAACAGCCCCTCAACGATTTTAGTTTAAAAACCTTCTAGTTTAGTTAATTACAAAATGAACCCTGCACTTTTATTTAAATAAATCAATTCAATTTCTTTTAAATTAAATAAACTTAAAAATATTTTTATAAACTTATTTTATTATTATTTAAATAATAATTTTAATAAAAGTTACTAACCTTATTAAAATATGTTATTTTATTAAATATGTAACTTTTTTTAAATATAGATTTTTATATAAGTTTAAAACTTATAAAATTTTAATTATATTTATAAAATAAAATATATATATATATATTTTGTACAAAATTAAATAAAAACATTTGCATTTCATTAAATGGAACGATGATTACATAATTTGTATTACAAAAGCGTAATAAAATTCGGAATGTCACAGTTGATCTCCATCCTCGAAAAGGAAGTTCAAGAGCATCGCACGGAGACCGCCAGGGCTGAAGCCAGATCTACTACTAGAGTGACCATAGCGGTGTTCATCTTGGCGATTATTTTCTTCCTAGTGGAAAGCTACCTGAGACGTTAGAAGAAGCTTCTACTGATTTCCTTTAAATTTTCAATTTGAAAACCATTACCCTATGTTTTGAATAATGTTTAACATTTCAGTATTCAGTCAATTCCATATATTTCAACTCTACAGTTATTTTTCATTGATTTGATCCGTGGAACGTAAATTACACCTGTTATATTTTCATCAAACCTTCTCAAATATTACTTCTTTCATTCAACATGATTTAGTACATTACCAACAATCTCTTTCATTAAATAAATCATCCTATTTTTTTTTATTTAAACAAAACCTCGTTATCTTGTTTAAATAAAATGTTTAACGAAATTTTAGATAATACCAAAAACATAAATTTTCCATAAAACTTTTTACCTAATAGGAAAGGTTAATGCAACCATTTTTATAAAAATATTAATTTCTTTCTACTGATAAATAATTTTGATTTTTCTTCATTAAAGTAAATATTTCTAAAGTTGGCTAAATTAATAAACTACAACTTATTTAGCCAATAGTTGAAAATTTAAGTTAAAAAAATATTTTCTCATAAATTGCATATCCATTTAAAATATGCGATTCATTGATCTCACTACTTTATATATCTTCAACCAAAGACATTTTCCCACTTTCTATATTCAAACAAAGGCCCATATTGGTAAACATAATTCCCGAATAATTCCAAAACCTCCTCACTACCTTTCACTTGACGCTTCAAGAGACGATCTATACCGCGTAAACGTTAACCTTTTCCCACCAACATCAATGAGATTTGAGGACTTGAACCTAACTACCACATGATCAAGGACGCCAAACAACACGTTTGTCCGCAGCACTCGATCACATGCAAAACCCGTTAGTACACATCGCACGCGAAGTTCAAAACTCATGTATGCCCGTTTACAATATACCCAACGCAACCACATGATACATGAAACTAGTTGCCTACAAATTACAATTTGCTCGATTGATCACGTAATGCACGAAACATGTTTATTTGCAATACATATGCTATTGGATCGAGCACATGATACACGAAACTTAGATTGTTTACAATCTACGTGATACATAAGAATTGCTTCATTGATACATAATTCTAGATTGACCACACTGTACATGAAACTTGTTTGATTACAAAGTACTTTATACTAAACGGTGTACACTATACAAGATACATGATGCTACGTTGCTAACACTATACATGAGGTCCATTTCCTTCGATACACATAATACTATGTTGTTTACATTACACGTTATGGTTTACCGATTAAAAATACAAGATGCTAAATTGTTTACTTTACATACATGAGACTTATGTGCTTACTATATACTCGAAACAAAATTTGCTTACAATTATTACAATGGATCGATTTCATTATACACAAGACATGGTCATGCACTTTGTACACCAAAGTTGAAGACCATGATACATTTAGACGCCTCGGGGTTTGACGTATTCTAGTTCAAACACGAGTAAGCTAAGAAACTTTCAGTGTTACTACTTTACTACTCTTTGGTTACAAACTTATCTGATTTGATGCATAATTAATTGTTAGCGACTTTTATGTGTAAACAATAGACGTGATAATAGTGAAATTGTGCCCTTACCCGCACACAATGGAATGATCTATACGGACCATACGATGATTTGAATAATTACGGGTGCACACGGAATTATAAAAATCAGCGCATGGAAACTATAGTGAAATTTTGTAGTGTGTTGTGACCTAAAACTTATCATGATATGTAACGACGAGACTGATGTGATATGACGAGGGTATGGTGGATACGCCTATGGTACTTCCTATATATAAGTGTCCTATCATATTATCAAAAGTAGCGTTGTTCATGTCACGTGAAGTTTTGACCTAAACCAATGTTTGTGAAATCTTTTACCCTTTAACAATTTTGAGCACATTAGTCTACATCTTACACGAACTCAAAAATTTAAAATTTCCCCCCATTTCCATTTCAAATAATACATCTCACCTTCATTTTATTATTCGTCCAATCTTCTTCTTAAACAATGTCAACCGTTACACCCCTTTGAAATCCAACAATCAAAATTCAGCGAGAATCAAAAACTCCCTCCTCCTTCTTGATCTTAGCAGCCTCCATTAATTAAATTTCGGGACGAAATTCCCTTAACATGGGGAGACTATAACATTCCTGATTTTCCGACCCTATTTGAATTTATTTTAATTAATAAAATAACAATACGACATTAAATCATATACTTGTTCAAACCTACACCTCATTAATTGTTAGCCGATTGTATTCAATTCGAAGATATAGAACTCTTAATCATGTGGTAACACCTCCTAGAGTTAATACAGTTAGTAATCCCGTTAATTTTCCGTTAAATCCTAACCAAGCTAATTCTGTCAAAGTTGAAGTTGCAAGGGCTGAATCTGTAAATAACCAGAAACCCTAGTAGGCACGGTCGCGCCACGTGTTGGCACGGTCGCGCCTCGTCTGGCACGGTCGCGTCTATTATTGGCACGGTCGCGCCTGAGTAACAGTCAAAACGTAAATGCAGTTTCAAAACGCTTGGTCGTTCGAATTCGAATCCTATGTGCGTTTCATTTCCGGTATCAAAGAAAATAATCGTCTATTTCGATTACTATCATCCAATTGCAAATTCTCTCAAGAAAAGCCATCCAATATTTCTCCCAAGCCTCGAATCATTATTTTCGATCCCGTTGCTACCAAATAATCAAGAAACTCAATCCTCCAATCATCTCTAAGGTTGCTGAAGGAGTTGGAACAACCGGAATAACAGCAGAAGCCGCCGGAAGCCACTTTCTCCGTCGCCGGAACTCCCTTCTACCGATCGCTATCAATTCCTTTCTGTTTTAGGTAATTGAATCATTCCTCTTGTTCGTTTCAATCCATATATCAAAAGCCCCATATTAATTTGGGCTTCCATTATAGTAATCATCCCGAATCAGAATCTATGTTTCATTCCAAAATGGTTTAATCGAATATGACTTTAAACATGTTTTAAAAGCAATTAATCTACACCAAAAGACTCGTAATAATCCTGTGAATGAAAGCCCTATCAATCCCGACTCCATCAATATAAGGATCAACCAATTCGTGTCTGTTTTGAAAGAGACACGGTCGCGCTAATCATCTAGCGCGGTCGTGCCTCCTGCTCAGACACAGTCATGCTCGTTGGCTAGACTTGGTCGTGCCCCAGAAGCATAGACACGGGCGTGCCTGTCCAAGGCACGGTCGTGCCTAGTGATTTACTTAACTATGTCCTCTGTTGATCAACACGGTCGCGCCCTGGCTAGCGCGATCGCACCCGTGGTCCGAGCACGGTCGTGCCCTGTCTAGGCGCGGTCGTGTGTGTTGACAGAATATTTATAATTTTTATTTCTTTTTACAAATAGTATTTCAGATTTATTTTTAAAATAAAAATGATTGAAATTATAAAAATCTGTATTATTGTTTATTTAGAAAAGATCAAATATTTAATCTTAAAATAAATGGAAATTATTTAAAGTTCAACATTTAATTCATAAACTCTACTCTTAAATAATATTGTTATGTTTAAGTTACATTTTATAAATAAATGAATAAGTTAATAATTATTTATTTGATTTATAACTAAACAAAAACATTTATTTAATTTTACTAAATTACATATAATACCTACGTTATTTCCATAAACTATAATTATTTAATTTACTTAAGTAATTATCCCAAAATCAAACCTTATTTAAAATGTTCTAAAAATATTCATTTCGAATCTTCTATTTTACTTTCAAGTACCAAATCACTAACTCCATCCAATTCAACCATAGACTTAGACTTAGACTATTGTGCATTATTAATGCAATATATTACACTTTAGGTTATCTTGTGCATCTCAAGGATCATTATACTATTTAGTATTTGTGCTAGCTACGTCTTCGAAACAAGTGAGTATTCACAACCCCTTATTACTCTTTTACATTTTTGGGGTGAAACATGAACACTATTCAACTTACATGTTTACATTTACGCAAACAACACAAGTACAAATCATACTTACATTCATGTGTGCAATTTGAGCTTTATGCCCGAGTGCTAGGTGTGTTAACCTCTTGTATGCTATTATGTGCAATCATTAACTTTTCAAGCCGACGGTTTTCAATGATGGATCTATTGAGTCTGACAAACCCACCCATGGTACGCGGTGATTGAAAACGACAACACACTTTGTTTTGCATGCTAGTTACAAAGGTTTGATTGTACGTTTGGTTACACAATAGCTGCTCCCCATAAATGCCTTATTTATCATGTTATGTAAAGGATTTGGTTTACAAACTATATGCTATCTATGTACAAACTTGTGTTATACTCACCAACTTTTTAGTTGACTTTATTTTATTCATGTTTCAGGTGATTTCATTTGAGTTTGATCAAGACATGCTACACATAGGCTTTGGACCTAGTAATATTAAATCAAAGACAAATTGTATTTCATTATGTACTTTGAATTTGTTTCATGTTTGTTTGAATGGGAATGGATTTAATATATTACAATCTAGTCAACCTTGTGCTCATGAACAGTCTTACATGTCCCGCCCCGATGATTCCGCCATCGGTCGGGGTGTGACACTGCGTCAGTGACTTTCTTTGAGCCTTTCCTTGTGAACGTGCCTGAATTCACATGATTATCAGTTAATGTGGCAGACACGCAGATAGCGTCTTCAAGGGTAGTAGGATTCCTCCCTAGAACGGTATCCTAAATTTGTTTGGGTAAACCACCGATGTACTTTTCAATGCACCGGGACTGTGGTGTGACCATATGGGGCACAAGAAGGCTCAACTCATGGAAGCGAGTTGTGTAGGCCAAACTCTCACCACTGTGTTGGGCAAGATCCCAAAACTCGGCCTCTAGCTTCTTCATCTCATTTCGAGGACAAAACTCCTCGGTCATGAGCCTTTTCAACTCATCCCACGGTAAGGAAATTGTCGTATCCATACCTCTAGTCCTTTTCTCACCATTCCACCATGTGAGCACCCATTTCGGGAAGACGCTGGTGGCATGACAAACCCGGAGGTTATCGGGACAGTCACTATTGAGGAATGTGCCCACAATACTTTCAAACTATTGAAGGAGTCCAGTTGCTCCTTCGGTGCCATAGAATTTGAGGGGATTACACGAATTGAAGTGTTTTGAGGGTGCATTGTGGTGGGTTGGTGCCACCACCACCTCCACCATTAGCACTGCCACTGGTGCCTCCATGGTTGTTGTTATTGGTCTGGGTGAGTTGGGTTACAGGTTGTGTGAAAAGAGCAGCAAGATCGTTGTTATTGTTGTTGTTGGTCTCGTTGGCACGACGAGGAGGCATTCTACAGATTTAAAACAACATAAGGAGAGATGTCAGGATTTATAAGAATTTCTTGGGTCAAAACAAGAGGATAAATAAATATAAATAATTCATAGTTCGGATTGTACTCAAATAGTAACATAACCACTTGAATACTATGAGATATTAAGGTTAATTAAACTTATATAAATTTCAAGGA
This sequence comes from Smallanthus sonchifolius, assembly GCA_023525975.1. Lineage (NCBI taxonomy): Eukaryota > Viridiplantae > Streptophyta > Magnoliopsida > Asterales > Asteraceae > Smallanthus > Smallanthus sonchifolius. Next base: position 92,900,823 of record CM042021.1, on the reverse strand, counting down.
TATGTGCTTTACCCTATAAGTAAACACTCATCCCAGGAATTCCTAGGAAAGAATATGGATCCCTCGGTTGATTGGGATTTACATGAAATGCTTTCCTAGACAGAAAACCCAGAATACAGGTGTCACACTTCCAGATTGCACGTGTCCTCTAATAATTAACAAAGTTTAAAACCTTAACGAGGTGTAAAGGAAATTTAATAGACTAGTGTCTATGAGTATGACATTCCACATGCTATGATGATGATGACATAGAAGTAGGCAAGAAGGGTATGAGGCTTAGGACATGGGTATGGATATTGTTATTTAGTTTATTATTTAGATATAACTTAATAAGTCATGAATTCTAACTAATAAGGCATCAAATAAACTAACACATAAAATAATAAGCATGTAACGCATACCACGTATCACCTATCACATAATCATATAGCATGGCATAGTTGGGTGTCCTAAGGTTATAGTCTAGGTTAAGGGCGTCTAATAACCTAATTCCCTATAACCAAGGCTCTAATACCAATCTATCACAACCCAACCGACGGCAGAAACGTCGGGGCGGGACATGGAGACTGTTCATGAGCATATGGTTGACTATGTTGTAATATATTAAATCGTCTCATTTCATTCATAATCCAAACAAACCAAAACCACAATACAAGAAATTTGAAATAAAAAATAAGTTCATTTATTAAATTAACTAGGTCCACAACTTAAGTGAAGCAAGCTTGATCAATCTCAAACATTCGTACCTGAAACATGATTAAAACAAGGTCAACTAATAAGTTGGTGAGCATACATAGGTTTTGACTCTAAATAGTCTCATTGTGTTGTGTGCATACAATCCATACATATCATGGTTAATAAGGTAAATATGGAGAGTTACTATTGTGAAACCAAGTTGTACAATCAAACCATTTTAACTAGCATGCAAATAAACGAATTGTGTTGTCGACAACAATCACCCTAACCGGGTGGGTTTGTCAGACTCAATGGATATATCATTGTTAATCGTCGGCTTGTAAAGTTAATGATTGCACATGTAAATTGCACACAATTTGTAGTTTACACACCTAGTACTCAAACACAAGGCTCAAATTGCACACATGAATGTAGGGTGGAATTGTATTGTGTAGTTTGTAAAAATTGTATAATTAAACTCATGTTCCACCCCAAAATGTAAATAGTGTAAAAAGGGGCTATGTAAACTCACTTGTATCAAATATGTAGATAGCACGAGAGAATAGGTAGCAAAGTGATCCTTGTAACTCACAAAGTTAACCTAGAGAGAAAGTGTATGAACTTGAATTAACATTGTGCATTATGTCTAAAGTAGAGTCTAGGGTTTCAATGGGAGTGAGGGTAGGGACTTTTACAAAGAGTTTATGTTATTTCATGTAGAGGGTGTATGTAGGTTGATACTTGTATAAAATTTTGATATAAAAGTGTAAGTTTCAATGTATGTTTGGAGAATAATTATTGTTTTAGGGTTTAAGTTTAAATAAATAAATTCCTTTTATTTATTTAAAATAGTGTGTTTTAAAGAAATGTGATGTTATATAAAAAAATCTATTTTATTTAAGTATAATAATGTGACAAAATATATTAATACAAATTAATACCGTAAATAAATTGGTAAGTAGTATAAAAAAATTAGGAATGTAAATGTATTTATTAATACATATTAGAAAGAGTTTTGTTATTTTAAATATGGTTTTAAACTCTAATATAGTTTAATGGAAAAACAAATGATTTATAACTTTGTGCTATGAGAATGTAAAAAAAAATCTCGTCACAATGTTTACAAAATTAGGTAATTATATTAAACAATTTGATTTTAAAAGTGATAAAAATGAGACTTTAAACAAATAAATTGGTAAAATAATTTCTTTATGTTTAATATTGCAATTTATTGCACTAATTGGTCCTAAATAATGTTAAGTTTGTAGAAATGATTTTTTTATAATTATTAAACAATTAAAAGCTATTAAAAAAATTATCACAGGCCACCCGGCTCAAACCTGGGTGGCTCCTGTGTAGTGAGTGTGAGTTACCACTGGATCAGAGGGTCTAGTCCCTGTTAAGACCCGGATTGTTTGGGCACTAACAGGAACGCAACAGGGACCGGTCCTGATCAGGGGAAGCACACAAAAAAATACTGGATGGTGGTGGGTTTCGAACCCACGCCACCTGGTCTGATGGTGAAGTGGCCTAACCAGTCAGACCAGGTGGTTTCGCTGGTTACACAGGAACCCAAAAATTTAAATACGCTTAATGAATCAATCTATTTCCCCAAATCTGATTTCGAGCAATCCGGCCAAGAATCCTAATCCTAATTGACCTCGATAGCTTAAGTTAGCACGAATTGATAAGGGGCTATTGTTAAGGATTCATTTACGAATCGAATGACATAAAACTTACTTGTTTGGTTTGGGCAACAAGTTCACACACGCTGTTCTTGGTGCTCGATCGCCGGCCAGACGCGAAATAGGAAGCGATACAAGGTTCAGAGAGTTTGAATTGGGTTCTACGAAGGTGTGTGGCTATATTAATTCGTTTAATTTTATCTTAATTACCCGATTCGATTACAGAAGGCAAGTGACAACTGTCGGGATCAATTTACGCGTAATCGGTTTGATTTTGGATGAATTTAGTCACGTTTGTGGTCTGAAATCATACAAGGGTTGATTGAACGTGATTTGCGGGGTCTAACATGCGTTGAATTCTTGATTTGGAAAGGATTTGGGCTCGGTTTGACTCTGAGGAGTCAAACCTGTTTGAAATTCAAAATTGCTTCTGAATTGATCGAATTGGAATGGTTAGTGGGTTGGGACGAGGTTGGTAATGCTCCAGGGCTCGACGTAGGTCCAACCTAGGTGGGCTCGATCGATTTTACAATCAAATTTGCAAGGATTTGTTTTTTTTGACTTTATAAAGTCAAATAGGGTCAAAATTGGTCAAATGGTTCAATTCTAAGGGTGAGGGTTCAATACAGAGTTCAAATGTTTAAGAGTTCAAATGTTGGGGGGGGGGGGGTTTCAATCCATTTGTTTACATCATTCATGGTCACACACACACATATATATATATATATATATATATATATATATATATATATATTCACATATATATATATATATATATATATATATATATATATATTCATAAACCTTGAAATCCTAAATGTAATAGTGTAATTCAGAAAACGCATACTTTTATTTTTATATTAATGTATGCGTATATATATATGGATATATATATATATATATATATATATATATATATATATATATATATATATATATATATATATAAGTGAGAGAATACAGTGTTCCAATCTTTTTATGTATATGTATTTCCTGTGCAACAGCTATTGAATAAGATTGTGAGAACTTTAAACTTGGTGTTAGATTTAGACTAGTATGTGTGTATGTGGTCAAAATTGTATTGGTGAGATCTTGAATTTGAAATCTAACACAAAGTATGGAATTGAAACAATGTTTATTGCATTAAACCGAATACATGAAAATCAAGAATGATACAGTTTCAGTGTCACTAAAAGTGCCTGAACAATATCTACAAATAATTCCCCAACCTTTTCTTTTTCTGAATTATATTCTATCTTTTTAAGAATTCAACTCCAATAATATTCTGAAGCATCAGTTTCTAAAATTATATTATCATTTTCTTTAGGTAACTGTAACATTGATAGATTTTTACTATACTTTTTTATTTTTCTTACCTGGTCTTCTAGGTTTTTATCAAAACTAAATATTTTATCTTTTTTAAGCAAGTTTTGAAAAGGTTTTCTTAGTTCTGCGAGATTTTTAATAAAATCTGATGCATAATTTAATATACCAAGAAAACTTTGTACCTATTTTTTATCTATTAACTTGTTAGGAAATGCTGTTATTTTTTCAAGAATATGGTTTTGAAGCTCTATTCCCTTACCATCTATTTTAATTCCTAAGAATTCTATTTGTCCTTTCAACATAAAAACCTTTTGGCCGTTACCTACGGATAGTATAGCGTTTTGATATTTTCATAACGGGGATTTTGATCTTAATTCATTAGAAAGCATTAAAAAAACAATTCAGGGAATTTACTTGGTATTGTAACTCATACAAGGATAATTATATTTGCTATATTGTCATATGTTTCAAATATAGTGTTCTTAATATCAGGGTGTATATTTTTCCAATATCTTAATGCACTGTTTAGTAAAGTTCTATCTAGAAATCCTTTTATAGTTTCTATATCCATTTTACTAACGGAAACTGTTATCCTAAAAGTTGTTTCCCATTTATCAATAGCTTTTTCTGTGTTACTAATACAATCTAAATCTAAATATATTCCAAAAGGGTTTATTGGTTCATTTTTCATAACTGGATAAGGTTTATAATAGTTTTCATTTCTTATTGTTGATTTTATTGCTGCATATCCTTCTGTTGGTCTATTAAATTCATTTCTTATAGGAATATTATTACTTGTACTAGTCTCATGAGTATCATTAACATTAAAATTTTCTTCATCTGTGTAAGGTTTTAGGTTAACAAAATTATCTTTTAATCTCATATTTTCTATTTGTGTAGCTAACTTTTCTACATCTGTTTGTTCGTAATTTTCTATTAAGTTTCAGTTTCAGACTTATAGTCCATTACCAAATTTTCTTTATAGGCTTTTGGTATTTTCATATTAAGTAAAAGACTGGCTAAAGGTTCATGTAATTTATTTTTTTCTATACTAGTAGTTTATTTATTTTTCTTATAAACAGAATCCATTAAGTCTAGTATTTTATCTAATTTGAAAATTATTTTATCTCCATAAAATATTATAGTTTTTTGAATTTCTATTAAATCTTTATCTAAATTTAATAAGTTATCGCTTTCTTTTAATTTGTTAAAAATATTGTTTTCCATTTAAGTAGAGTTATAATTACAATATGTGTTGTCATATATTAAGTCAAAATCTGTTATTTCATGCTTACTAAAATTGAAGTTTTTATCAGAGATATAATCAGTATCTGATATATCATTATCAGAATAATTAATACTAATCATACTTACTTCATTATTAATGAAATTGTAATTTAAATTTGTAACATCCCGAAAATAGAAAATAAATAAATAATAACGCGATCGAGATTTAATCGTCAAAAATGAAAGGAAAATGGATGGGCTTGGGCTCAGCTCCAACGGGCCGAGGGAAGCCCATGTATATAAGGGTCAAGACAGCCTCAAACTTCCAAACTTCCACCATTTGCAATTTAGACAGAGAAAGGAGAGCTCAGGCCTTGAGAGAGAAAGTTGACGGATCAACCCGGAATTAAAGGAGCACGTTACTGATGAGCTCGTGAGCAAAACCTACGAATCAGAATCCCAATCCAGGTAATGATTCAACCCTAAACTGAGTTTTTGTTTAATTTGGGAATTTCGAGTTTTAGCTAAATAGGTGATGTTTTTACGGATGAAACTTGAAAATAAGCTTAGGACTAGCATCTAGAATGAAAACCGCACGTTTTGAACAAAGAAAGTTGTAAGATTGGCATGATCGGGTTAGCATGCAAGAATTTCGGACTTGTTGGGGGAAGAAGATTGCTCGACATGCGAACTTATGGCATGGTTGAGGCGAATTTATCAAGTTCTCTTGAAAAGTTCGCCCGGTAAGTTTGCCTGATTAAGTTCGCTTGATTAAGTTCACTTGGTTAAGTTCACTTGGTCAAGTCAGGCGAACTTAGGACAAGTTCGCCTAGACTTTAGGCAGCGAACTTAGCCTTAAGTTCGCCTAGTTCAGCTGAAGTAAAAGTGTGTAATTTAAATTAGGTTTGATGTATGTGTAATTAACCAATCCAGATCGTGTGTGGCACTCATTGGATGCTGTTAGGACAGGACGAGACTAGCTCATCATGTGAGTTCTGTGTGCCCCCTTCTATGTTATGTGCAAATCATTTTAAATGTTTTGGGGCTGAAGTGTATACACTAAGTGAATAAATGCTATGAATGCCAATGTGATCATACGTGGTATACAAATATATATATATATATATATATATATGAAAATGAATTAGGAACAAAGAATGAAACGTATGTTGACAAAGAATGAATGAAAGAATGGCATAATGTAAATGAATGAAATCTTGCTTTATAGTTATATATATTGCATGTTGTGAATGTATGTATACGTTATGCACGGAAACGAAGCTAACGGCTACTTCGATAGACGGACGGCCACGTGACTATTTTGCAACCGGGACAAAAACGTTCCTTCATAAGCTAGGACGTATAAAAGGCGCTCATGGACGGTCGAAGCAAATGCCTTATTACATGTAGAACGGTTGCATACATAATAGCCGCGTGGGAAACGGATTCCTTTGGGTAGACGGGCGAATGAACGGACTACGACTGTAGGACGGGTTTTAGGCGGACGAACAAAGGTTGCCGGACGGTTTCTAGGGCAGGACGGTTTATGGAATGGACTACGACGGTAGTTCTCATGGCTTTTGTCTTTGTGATTCACGTAGTAATTATGACGGGTTGATCACCCATATGTGTATGACCAATGAATGTTCTCCCCAAAGTAAGTATGTATGTACATATGTATATACTCAGTATGAATGTTATGTGAGAACAGTAAAGCAAAGAATAAGCAAATGTACGTATATTATATATATAATACTTAACGATAAGATAAATGTTATGTCTTATTGTTTTTAAACTAGAACTCACCAGCGTTAGCTGACTTTTAGTATACATTTCAGGTAAAGAAAGGAAGGGTCGTGCGAAGGCGTGATGGTTACCCGGCAAGCGACTTACATCCCACTTTTATATATGTTAAGACAATGTTATGTTTTTAATTGTTAAGACTTCCGCTGTTATGTTATGTTATGTTATGTTATGTTATGTTATGTTATGTTATGTTATGTTATGTTATGTTATGAATTCGAATGATGTTTGCTTCCGTTACTCTCGAATGTTTTAAATTTAAGTTCAGTATTTATGACTATGTTTATGAGTAAATCCAACAAGTGAGGTTACCTTGGAAAGGGGCCTTACAAGTTGGTATCAAAGCAATAGTTTGAGAGATTCAACATCCCTAAATGTCTGAACTCAAGCTGATTATGGGACCAACGCACGGATGTCAGTATGGGTAACCAACGCCAACGCCAGCACGATAAGTAAGTACTAAAGTTAATGCACTTGGATAAGAATAGATACCTTAACTTAGAAAAAAATATATGTCAATATCACAACCGATTTGAAGAGTTTTCAACCCGAAAAGAAATGTAAATTAGTAATCACCTACCGGTCACTATAATTAAAAATTTACCTTGCTCGTACTGTTCTAAAACTCTGATCTGAAGGAATGGCATTGATGTAGTCCCTTTATAACTATCAGGAAACTAGGAACTAAGGCTGGTAGAGGAAGAACCGGACGCCGAGGCGGTCGCACAGGCCGAGTCGGTAGACCTCCATTGAATCAAAGACATGAAGAGGAAGAGAGTGTGCACGCAGAACACACTCAGAGTGTGCACGAAACAGATGTGACCCCAACTGGGAACCACAATCAAGGGTCTCTACAGTTGGAACCCAAGGTCAGGGATGCTATTGCCCGCGAAGTTGTACTCACTCTAAAGAAAGTATTGCCTTATTTACTATCTGAGGCACTAAATAAAAGTAGAGAGGAGGATGAAGGATACCATGAAGAGAAAGTGTATGGCAGTGATGGGACGAAGTAAAGGTGGGATCAAGCAATCGTGGGTGTACTTATAAAGGTTTCAAGGATGGAGACCCACCCAAGTTTGATGGGAACAAGGATTCGGTGGCTATGTTTGAATGGATCGAGAGGATGAAGGCCGTAATCAACATCAGCGAGTGTCGAACGGACCAGGCGGTTAAGTATGTTGCGCATTCTTTCACCAATGAAGCACTAAGTTGGTGGAGGAACATTCAGAGGAGAAAGTCGCCAAACGCTCTTGCAAGAATGACATGGGAAGACCTGAAGAAGCTGATAATCCAAAAGTTCTATCCCAAGAACGAAATTGATCGAGTGGAAAACGAATTCCTGAACTTCAAGGCTGGCAGCAAGATGCACCGCCAATATACTTCTAGGTTCAATGAGCTAGCCCAACTGGTACCCCACCTGGTGGAGACAGAAGAATGAATGATTAAGTACTATGTGAAGGGCCTACCTCAAAGGGTCCATGTTCATGTAAAAACTAATCTACCATCAACCTTCGAATCGGTAGTCAACCTGTCTAGAATCGTCTATGACGATTATGCTAACAAGGACACATCTCCCGAAGCTCCGGAACGGAAATGGGAGAACTCGTTCAAAGGAAATGGAAAGGGAAACTACGCCACTGAGGTGAAGAAGCCTAGGGGAGAAGGGTATGAAGTTTGTAATAAATGCTCAAAGAAACACCAAGGAGAATGTCTTATTGGCTCAACCATGTGTTATAAGTGCGGGAGGCCGGGGCATTACTCCCGAGATTGCTTAAAGGACGTCAAGTGCCAAAGTTATGGAAGATATGGACACCTGACTAGGGATTGCAAGAAAACCAGATAATCCAGTTCGGGAAAAGAAAATGAAGCTGAAAAGAAACAGCCGAAGGCTAGGACTCGAGCCTATGCCCTGACTGAGGAGGAAGCAAGGGGAAACCCTGATGTTGGGTTGGGTACGTTCCTAGTTAATGATGAACATGCTGCTATTTTATTTGACTCTGGTGGTAGTAAAAGCTTTATATCCAATGCATTTAGTCGTAAACTAGATTGCACTATCAACACCAAAGTAAAGGCCTTTAGCGTACAAACTGTCGTTGGTAAAAATTCGGCAGTATTCCAAGTAACAGAGGATTGCATCATAGAAATAGAGGGCCATAAGTTTCCTTCTAGATTATTCCTTCTCACCTTAGGAGGATTCGATATAGTATTGGGTATGGATTGGCTAGCTGCCAACGAAGCTCAAATCATATGTAAACGTAAGAGGATACGGCTCAAAGCTCCTAGAAGCAGTCCAATAACGGTTTATGGGGATTAGAATTGCACGATGCCGAACGTCATCTCGATGACCAAGGCCGAAAGTTACATGAGGCGCGGTTGTGAAGCTTATCTGGCGTATGTTATTGACGATAAAATGAAAATGAAGGAACTCAAGAATGTACCCGTAGTGTGCAACTTTCCGGAAGTATTCCCTTAGGATCTACCTGGGTTGCCACCCGATCGGGAAATAGAATTTCAGATTGACTTACTGCCAGGAGCTGAGCCCGTCGCTAAAGCCCCCTACCGATTAGCTGCGTAAGAAATGAAAGAGTTGATGTCTCAACTAGAGGAATTAACAGAAATAGGATTTATCAGACCGAGCATTTCACCATAGGGCGCTCCGGTACTATTTGTAAAGAAGAAGGACGGCAGCATGCGCATGTGCATTGACTACCGCGAATTGAACAACAGGATAGTAAAGAACAAATACCCACTGCCTAGAATAGATGACCTTTTTGATCAACTGCAAGGTGCGAGTTGTTTCTCAAAGATCGATCTTAGATCGAGTTACCATCAGTTGAAAGTAAGAGAAGAAGACGTACCAAAGACCGCGTTTCGCACGCGTTATGGGCATTATGAGTTCCTCGTGATATCCTTCGAATTGACCAATGCACCAGCAGCGTTCATGGACTTGATGAATAGAGTATGTCGACCAATGTTGGATCGATCAGTGATAGTTTTTATAGACGACATACTGATATATTCAAAAAACGAGGGTGATCACCACTGTCACTTAAGAGAAGTTTTGGAGGTGTTAAAGCAGGAAAATTTGCACGCAAAATTCTCCAAATGCGCATTCTGGCTTAGGGAAGTCCAATTCCTAGGTCATGTGATAAACCCAAACGGCATCATGGTAGATCCTACAAAGATTGAGGCAGTAAAGTAATGGAACGTCCCGAAGACGCCAACAGAGATACAAAGTTTTCTAGGATTGGCAGGCTACTATCGGTGGTTCATTCAAGATTTGTCAAGAATAGCCTCGCCACTAACTAAACTGACATGGAAGGAAGTAAAATATGAATGGGGTCCAACCCAAAACAACGCGTTTGCGAAACTTGAGACACGATTAACCCAAGCTCCAGTCTTGGCACTACCTGAGGGAAATGAAGACTTGGTAGTCTACTCTGACGCTTCGGGTCAGGGTTTAGGTTGCGTATTTATGCAACGAGGAAAGGTGATTGCTTACGCCTCGCGACAACTAAAGATTCACGAGGTTAACTACCCAACTCACGATCTGGAGTTAGCGGCAGTAGTTTTCTTATTAAAAATATGGAGGCACTATCTGTATGGAGTTAAATGCACCATCTACTCCGATCACAAAAGCCTGAAGTACTTTTTTGAACAAAAGGAATTAAACATGAGACAAAGGAGGTGGTTAGAGCTACTGAAAGACTATGATTGTGAGATATTGTACCATCCAGGCAAGGCAAACGTAGTGGCTGACGCTTTAAGCAGAAAGGAAGAATCGGAACCTATTCGAATCAAAGCGTGTCAGCTGATTATAATGCCAGATTTGATGAGTGAAATATCAAAGGCACAGGATGAAGCACTATTAGAAAGAAATATAAGAAGAGAAATAATAGTAGGACAACAAGGGAATTTGGATACAAATGCTTACGGTGTACGAACTAGGTTTGGCCGGATGTGGATACCTAATATTGGCGAGCTTAGAGCCAAAATCCTCGATGAGGCCCATAAGTTTCGCTATTCTATCAACCTCGGGACAAACAAAATGTATCAAGACTTGAAGAAAGAGTACTGGTGGCCCGGCATGAAGAATGATGTGACCGAGTACATGAACAAGTGCCTAACGTGTTCACTAGTTAAGGCCGAGCACAAGAAGCTATGCGGTAAAATGCAACCTCTACCAGTACCGGAATGGAAGTGGGAGGAGATCATGATGGACTTCATTACCAAGCTACCGTGAACAACTAAAGGCAATGATAACATTTGGGTGATCATCGACCGCTTGACAAAGAGTGCTCACTTCTTGCCAATACGTGAGACTTCTTCGTCTGAAAAGCTAGCAGAAATATTTATCAAGGAAATTGTGAGCAGACATGGTATGCCGCTGTCGATTGTGTCCGACAGGGATACTGGATTCACATCAAGGTTTTGGAAGAAATTCAATGAAGCGATGGGCACTAAACTAAACATCAGCACCGCTTACCTCCCTCAAACCGATGGTCAATCTGAAAGGACCATTCAGACCTTGGAGGACATGCTCCGGGTCTGTATCATTGACTTCGGCGGGAGCTGGGACAACCATCTACCATTGGCAGAATTTTCATATAACAACAGCTATCACTCAACTATTGGCATGACGCCGTTTGAAATGTTGTATGGAAGGAGATGTAGGACCTCGGTTTGTTGGGGGAAATCGGACAGAAGGATTTTGCAAGTTTTGAAGTGGTCAAAGCTACTTTCGAGAAATTTGATCAAATCAAGGCTCCAATGAAAGCTGCAAAAGACAGGCAGAGATCATACGCGGATAAGAGAAGAAGGGATTTAGAGTTTCAAGTAGGGGACATGGTACTGTTAAAGGTATCACCATGGAAAGGAATCATCCGATTCAGAAAACGTGGCAAACTAAGTCCAAGGTTTGTCAGACCTTTCAAGATTTTAGCGAGACTGGGTCAAGTTGCTTACAGACTCGACCTACCCGTTGAGCTTAGTGGAATACACCCTACGTTCCACGTGTCGCACTTACGCAAGTGCCTAGCTGACGACACATATCATATACCTTATGACGAGATCGAAGTGGATAACAGTCTAAATTATGTGGAGGAACCAATAGCCATTCTTCACCAAGCTAAGAAACGACTACGCAATAAGTCGATTCATTTAGTTAAAGTACAATGGAAGCACAGAAAAGGGTTAGAAGCGACATGGGAGAAAGAAGACGAGATGAGGGGACTATACCCTCAATTTTTTAACGTACAAACGGTTTCGAGGACGAAACCTCTTTAAGGAGGGTAGACTTGTAACATCCCAAAAATAGTAAATAAATAAATAATAACGCCATCGAGATTTAATCGACAAAAATGAAAGGAAAATGGATGGGCTTGGGCTCGGCTCCAACGGGCCGAGGGAAGCCCAGGTATATAAGGGTCAAGACAGACTCAAACTTCCAAACTTCTAGCATTTGCAATTTAGAGAGAGAAAGGAGAGCTCGGGCCTAGAGAGAGAAAGTTGACGGATCGACCCGGAATTGAAGGAACACGTTACTGCTGAGCTCGTGAGCAAAACCTCCGAATCAGAATCCCAATCTAGGTAACGATTCGACCCTAAACTGAGTTTTTTTTTAATTTGGGATTTTCGGGTTTTAGCTAAATATGTGACGTTTTTACGGATGAAACTTGAAAATAAGCTTAGGACTAGCATCTAGAATGAAAACCGCACGTTTTGAACAAAGAAAGTTGTAAGATTGGCATGATCGGGTTAGCATGCAAGAATTTCAGACTTGATGGGGAAGAAGACTGCTCGACAGGCGAACTATCAAGTTCGCTTGGCAAGGTTGAGGCGAACTTATCAAGTTCGCTTGACAAGTTCGTCTGGTAAGTTCGCTTGCTTAAGTTCCCCTGATTAAGTTCGCCTGATTAAGTTCACTTGATTAAGTTCGCTTGGTTAAGTTCGTCTGATTTAGTTCGCAAGACTGGACACTACTCACGTGAATGTCCCCAGCTCTTCAAATGCTACAACTGTGGGGAGAGTGGTCATATGAGCCGGGAATGGACCAATCCCAAGATGGGTGAAGCCGGGAAGGGGAAAGGCCCGGAGAAGAAAGAAGAGAGGCCCCGCGCAAAGACTCGTGCGTACGCGCTGACGCAAGACCAAGCCAGGGCAGACCCCGATGTGGCATCAGGTACGTTCATCCTTGACAACACTTTTATTTCTGTGTTATTTGATTCGGGTGCGAGTTAGAGTTTTATATTTGTGACTTTTTGTAAACGAGTGAAGTACAATGTCAGTAAGCTAGAAAGGGCCTTTAGCGTAGAAACCGCTGAGGGTAGAACTACGAGAGTGACCGATGTAGTTGACAACTGCACGATAAAAATAGAAGGTCATAGGTTCCTGTCAAATTGTTTGTTATGGTTTTGGGAGGGTTTGATGTCGTGTTGGGTATGGATTGGTTAACTGCCAACGAAGCACAAATTATATGTAAACGAAAGATAATCCGACTCAAGGCTCCGGATGGTAGCAAGGTCGAGGTTTTTGGAGATCGTGACGCCCCGATGCCAAACGTTATCTCGATTATTAAGGCAACAAATTACTTGAGGCGTGGATGCGAGGCTTATCTGGTGTACGTAATTGACAAGTGTAAGGAAGTGAAGGAACTAGACGATGTATCCGTGGTACGCGAGTACCCGGAGGTGTTTCCAGAGGATTTGCCTGGGATACCACCCGACAGAGAGATTGAATTTTGAATCGACTTAGTACCAGATGCCCAGCCCGTTGCTAAGGCTCTATATCGATTAGCACCCGTGGAGATGATAGAACTTATAGCCCAATTAGACAAACTACTAGAGAAGGGATTTATACAACCGAGCATCTCGCCTTGGGGTGCTCCGGTGTTGTTTGTGAAGAAGAAGGATGGTTCGATGAGAATGTGTATTGATTATCGCGAGTTGAACAAACGAACGGTGAAGAACAAGTACCCTTTGCCAAGGATCGACGACCTGTTCGATCAATTGCAAGGCGCAAGTTGGTTCTCAAAGATCGACCTTCGATCTGGGTACCATCAGTTAAAGGTGAGGGTAGAAGACATACCGAAAACTGCATTTCGCACGCGTTATGGACATTTAGAGTTCCGCGTAATGTCTTTTGGATTGACGAACGCCCCCGCAGCGTTCATGGATTTGATGAATAGGGTTTTTCGACCAATGCTGGATCGATCGGTAATCGTGTTCATCGATGATATCCTCATCTACTCCAAGAATGAGGGTGATCACACATGTCACTTAAAAGAGGTATTAGAAGCTCTGAAGAAGGAAAAGTTGTATGCTAAGTTATCCAAATGTGCGTTCTAGCTTAGGGAAGTCCAATTTCTGGGTCACGTTATTAACCCGAACGGCATTATGGTTGACCCAGCAAAGATAATGACGGTAAGGGAATGAAATATTCCTAAGACGCCAACTGAAATCCACAGTTTCTTGGGATTGGCAGGCTACTATCGGAGATTCATCCACGATTTCTCGAAAATAGCTTCGCCGTTGACAAAGTTGACTCGGAAGGAGGTAAAGTACGAATGGGGTTCGACCCAGGATGAGGCGTTTAAGGAATTGAAGGAAAAGCTAACCAAAGCCCCAGTCTTGGCCCTTCCTGAGGGCAATGAAGACTTAGTGGTAACTACCTATACGGGGTGAAGTTTACTATTTACTCCGACCACAAAAGTTTGAAGTACTTCTTCGAACAAAGAGAGCTTAATATGAGGCAGAGACGATGGTTAGAACTTCTGAAAGATTATGACTGTGAAATCATATACCACCCTGGAAAGGCACACGTGGTGGCTGACGCTCTAAGCCAAAAGGATGTGCCTACTCCTATTAGAGTGAAAGCTTGCCAGTTGGTGGTAACATCAGATGTGATGAGGGAAATTGAAAGAGCTTAAGATGAAGCACTTAAGGAAGAAAACATAAAGAAGGAAAGAATGGTTGGCCAACAGGACAAGTTGGAATATAACACCCTTGGTGTTAGGACACGTTTTGGGCGGGTATGGATACCTATGGGTGGCGAGCTTAGAACCAAAATCCTGGATAAGGCTCATAAGTCTTGGTACTCTATCCATCATGGTACCAATAAAATGTACCAAGATCCGAGGAAGGAATATTGGTGGCCTGGAATGAAACATGAGGTGACAAATTATGTAAGCAAGTGCTTGCTTGCTCACAAGTAAAGGCTGAACATCAGAAACCGTATGGAAAGATTCAACCCCTTGACATACCGGAATGGAAGTGGGACACATTACCATGGACTTCATAACCAAGCTACCTCGCACAGCTAAAGGTCATGACACCATTTGGGTAATTATGGACCGTTTAACGAAGAGTGCTCATTTCCTACCTATTCACGTGACATTCTCGTCGGAAAGGTTAGCGGAAGTATTTATTAGCGAAGTAGTAGCACGACATGGGATGCCTTTGAAGATCGTATCTGACCGGGACACACGATTCACTTCAAGGTTTAGGAAAATAATTCACGAGGCGATGGGCACGAGGCTTAATATCAGCACGGCATACCACCCCCAAACGGATGGTCAGTCCAAAAGGACCATTCAGACATTGGAGGATATGCTTCTTGCTTGTATTATCGATTTTGGCGGCAGTTGGGACAGTCATCTGCCGTTAGCCGAATTCTCCTACAACAATAGTCATCACACGACTATAGGCATGCCGCCTTACGAAATGTTGTATGGGAGATGATGCAGGACCCCGGTTTGTTGGGGTGAGATTAGACAAAAGGAATTAGGAAGTATTGATGTCGTAAGAGAAACGTCAGAAAGGTTTGATCAAATCAAAGCATGAATGAAGGCCGCACAAGATCGTCAAAAATCCTATGTGGATAAACGACGAAGGCCTATCAAGTTTGATGTTGGGGACAGAGTAATGTTGAAAGTGTCACCCTGGAAGGGAATCATACTATTCAGGAAGAGAGGAAAGTTAAGTCCGAGGTTTGTCGGACCATTCAGGATAATGGCACGGGTTGGTGAAGTCGCTTATCGGCTAGAGTTGCCTGATGAGTTAAGTGGGATTCATCCTACTTTCCATGTATCACACTTGCGAAAATGTTTGGCGGATGAATCGGCTCACGTAGCACTTACTGACATAGAGGTCGACAACAGCCTTAACTACATCGAAGAACCCGTGCCCATCCTAGATCGGAAGGAGAAACGTTTATGTAATAAAGTAATCCAATTGGTTAGAGTCCAATGGAAATATCGAAAGGGATCGGAAGCCACTTGGGAAACGGAGACGGAAATGAGGGAGTCGTACCCTCAACTATTTGACATATGATAGGTTTCGGGGACGAAACCTATTGTAAGGGGGGTAGACTTGTAACATCCCAAAATAAAACGACAGTTATAATAACGGAATAAACGAACGAGGCATGACGGGCCAGGCCGGATGGGCCGGCGGGGTAGAAGGGGAGAACATAGGGGAGCCTCCCCTAAAAATAGCCTAAGTCACCACCCTTTCTCTCATTAGCAACATCTAGAGAGAGAAACCACAGAGAGAGAAAGTTGGTAGATCGACCCGAGAATTCAGCAAAGTGTTGCTCCATAGCTCGTGAGAAGAACCTCCGAATCAGAAGCTCGATACAGGTAACTATCTAGCCTAGATCTGAGTTTTTGTTCGTTTTGGGGTTTTTTGGGTTATGGATGAAAAGGTAACGTTTTTACGAATGAAACTGGAAGAAAAACATAGATTTGAGTTCCTTAATGATAAGCAAACGTTTTGAATGTAAACAAGTTCGGGATCTTGACGTGATCAGACCCGAATGCGAAAGTTAGGGTTTTTGGGGTGAAGCAGATCCTGCGTACTTACCAAGTATGCATGAAGAGGATCCTGCGTACTTATCAAGTACGCATGAAGAGGGACCTGCATACTCATCAAGTACGCATGAAGCAAAGTTTGCACACTTATTAAGTACGCAAGAGCAAGGCCCTGCGCACTTGCTAAGTGCGTAGGCATCAGGCTGTTTAGGTAAAGTCAGTATGTTTAGAAGGTTAAACCGTTAGAGTCGGGATTTGGTCTGATGTGTATTTAACTAATCAATTCAAATCGGAACTGACGTTGTGGGACCTTTGTTTAGGACAACCCAGATTAGCTTATCAGGTGAGTTCTAGAAGCCCTCTTTTAAATGTTTTAAATAATGTTTTCAGACTGGTGTGCATACATACGAAATGATGTTTTACGAAACGATGTTTACGAAATGATGTTTACGAAATGATGCTTATGAAACTATGTTTACGAAATGAAATGATTTGGAATGAACGGTTTATGGAAAGATAGTTTTATGAATGGAATGTTTACGAACGAAATGTTTATAAAGAAATGGTTTAAACTGAAGGTAAAGGGTTTTGAAAATGAATGAAATGTTTTATGAAAAGAAAAGAAAAGGGCAAAGGTTTTAAAGAAGTCATTACAAATCTAATATGTCGAATGAATGGAATTGATGAATGAAGTCTGGGAATGTAATTCCCAGCCTTGTGGTGGATTATAGACAGCGAGCCATAGTTGCCATAAGAACAACAGGGGCAGTGTCCTGGTGGCCTGCCAATGGTTATGATGTACAACTGGTAAGGGAGTAACGACGGTTACTCAGGGGTTAACGTGACCCTATGAAGGTAAAATTATGATCCGACGGTGTTTGGCCGTGAGCCATAGCCGTCGATGGAAGTTGTCGGTTTATGGACATGGGAGCCATAGGGGCAACTAAATGGGTATTGTCGGTCCTCGTGCAGTTAAGCCTTGGGGGCAATACAAAGGGGAATTGACGGAATGTATTATATTGTTGGTCTTCGTGCAGTTAAGCCATAGGGGCAATACAATACTAAATGATGGAACGAATGGTAACATAGATTTGGATAATAATGTATGACTTAAATGAATGTTAAATGTTTCAAACGAACGATCCGTTCAATGGTGTTTATGATGATGATAAATGTTTGAACGTTTTTAATGATGAACGAAAGGCCCTGTTTTCTTATACATGATGTTAAACCCTAATGAATTATTGAATGACAAACCATTTCTTAAATCGAATGAAAAACTTGAACTCACCAGCGTAGCTGACTTTTCTAGTATGCACATTCAGGTTAAGGCAGGTTATGATGATGGACGGTGATGCTTGGCAAGCGAGAAGAGTTACCCGGATGATATGAAGACTGGCATCCCGTTATGATTAGTTTATGTTATGTTTATGTATTAGACTATGTTACGCTTTCGCATGTTGAAAAATGTTATGAGTATGTTTTAATGAAATTTTCCATTGCGTTATTTGATATTCAAGTTTAATAACTGTTTGTGAATGAGTAAATCCAACAAGTGAGGACTCCCGGGTTTGGGGCCTTACATCTGACATTTTCTCTCTCTACGGTTTCCCTCTCTAGATCTTGCAAAATGAGAGAAAGGGACGGGCTAAGGTATTTATAGGGAGAGGCTGCCCCCCCCCCCCTGAGCCCATTTGCGCGCAAGCCCAAGGCCTTCCGTTCGGTCCGCATCGTAACCCGCTCGTTATTCTTCTTTTTTTTTGCGATGTTACATCGGGTTGCAAGCCAGGTAGGTCCTCAGGGAACACTTCTCGAAAGTTGCACCCCACGGGTACTTCTTTGAACTCTTTCGTTTTCATTCTATCGTCAATAACATACGCCAAGTAAGATTCACAACCGCGCCTCATAAGTTTTGGCCTTGATCATCGAGATGACGTTCGACATTGTGCAATTCCAATCCCCATAAACCGTAATTTGACTGCCGTCCGTAGCTTTTAGATGCATCATCTTTCATTTACATATGATTTGAGTTTGTTGGCAGCTAACCAATCCATGCCCAATACTATATCGAATCCTCCTAAGGTTAGAAGGAATAGTTTAGAAGGAAACTTATGGCCCTCTATTTCTATCATGTAATCTTCGGTTACTTGAAATACTGCCGAGTTTCAACCAACGGCTGTTTCTACGCTAAAAGCTCTTACTATAGTGTCAATTGAATAGTCTAGTTTGCGATAGAAGTTGTTCAATATAAAGGTTTTGCTAGCACCAAAATCAAATAAAATAGAAGCATGTTCATCGTTAACTAGGAACGTACCTGACACGACATCAGGGTTCCCTCTTGCTTGCTCCTCAGTTATGGCGTAGGCCAGAGTCCTAGCCTTTGGCTATTCCTGTTCCTTTTCTTTTCCCGAACCAAATTGTCCGGCTTTTCTGCAATCCTTAGAAGCGTGCCCATACCAACCATAGTTTTAGCACTTGAGGGTGTTTCTATAATCCTTTGAATAGTGTCCCGGCTTCCCGCATTTAAAACACATGGTTCAGCCAGCCCGACATTCACCGTGGTGTAGTTTCCCGCATTTTAAGCATGCTTCGTATTCATCTGTTTTTGGCTTCTTAGCCTCAGCCATAACGTTTCCCTTCTTAGAGAATGGGTTTTCCCATTTTCTCATTTGTAGCTCTAGCGCCGGGTCCTCGTTTGCATAATCGTCATTGACGATTCCACTCAGGTTCACTACTGACTCGAAGGTCGAGGGTAGGTTAGCTTTTACATGAACTCGGACCCTATGTGGCAGGCCCTTGACATAATACTTTATTAATCTTTCTTCAGTCTCCACTAGGTGAGGTAACAGTTAGGTCGGCTCGTTGAATCTGGCGGTGTACTGGCAATGGGTCTTGCTGCCAGCTTTGAAGTTTAAAAACTCGTTCTCTACCCTATCGATTTCGTTCTAAGGGCAGAACTTCTGGATGATCAGAGTTTTTAAGTCTTCCCATGTCATCCTCCTGAGAGCGTTCGGTGACTTAGTCCTCTGAATGTTCCTCCACTAACTCAGTGCTTCGTTGGTGAAAGAGTGAGCAACATACTTAACAGCTTGGTTGGGTCGACACTCGCTTACGTTGATTATGTCGTTCATCATATCAATCCATTCAAATGTAGCCACCGAATCCTTGTTTCCATCAAATTTGGGCTGGTCACCGTCCTTGAAAACCTTATAGGTACACCCTCGGGTGTTCAGTCCCACATTCACTTCATCCTAATCAATATCATACACTTTCTCTTCATGGTTCCCTTCCTCCCCCTCTTTGCTTTTCTTAAGTGCTTCAGATAATAGATCAGGTAATATGCCCTTCAGAGTCAGTACAACTTCCTGGGCAATAGCATCCCTAACTTCGGGTTCAAGTCATAGTGATCCATCATTGCCTTGTCCTAGTGGGGTCACATTAGCTTCATGCACACTCTCGATGTGTTCCACGTGCTCGCTTTCTTCTTCCTCTTGTATTTGGTTCAATGCCGGCCTACCTACTTGTAACATCCATGATTTTCTCATCCTTTGATTTATGCAATAATATCATTTCAGTTTCAGTTCTGGATCATTTCATTGTGTTATATTAATTACAAGGTATACATTCATATTATAACATCACTATAGATATATATAACATAATATATCTACATACATATATATTTATTTCATTTATTTAAGAATTTAATTAGATAGTTTCACTCCTTTATATAAACATATAGATGTATATATATAAATATGATTAATTATAAATGCATGACAATATATTATTAATAAACCACATAAAAATATTTATTTAATCCCCACTCTTTTATAAACGTATAGGTATATATATATATGTGTGAGTTATTTAAATTCTAAATATATATATTTTACATTTTTTTAAATCATGACAAATTATAGTTTTCTTTTTTTTATAAGTTTTATAAAAACAAAATCAAATTATTTATATACAAAAGGTTTAAGGCAAATGAACTAGGGTTGAACCCCCACTTGAACCAATGAACCCTTTGGACACATTGGACCCCTCAAATTGAACCCTCCCAAGATCTTGAACCCCATTCCTGTCAGTTTGACTTTAGAAAGTCAAAGGGTGCTATTTCTCCATCAAATTTGATCCCAAACTCTTCATTTCGGGTGTTAAATTGTAATCAATCATTAGTAAACCATCATACGACTGTTATGACCCTCCATATCAAGCTAATTACAGTATAAATCAATGAATTCGATCCCAATCGTCACATAACCGTTCTTAATCAAACTCGTAATCAATTCATACGTTATACATGAAATTAGCCTATAAACTCATAATCAATTCATACGTTATACATGAAATTAGCCTATAAAATCTGCCAGTCTTTTATAAGGATTATTATTATACAGCTTACCATTTTATACAACTTAAAAAATGTCAATCATTTTTCGACAAAGTTGAGATAACAAGGAAATAATTTAATAGTTTCAATAAAAATGATATACATTATAGAAAAGCTATTGGTTTAAGGGTGGTCTTACAAGGGATGGAGGCTACTCTAAAAAAACAGCTCAGAACTTATGAGAGACAATTCCCAATAGCTCATAAATGCTATGAGTATTTTAGTATTCTAAAATACTATGAGTATTTTATAAAATACTCATAGATATAATTGGTTTATGTTACCTAGCCACAACCAACATAACTCTAAAATACGGAGTATTTTAGAATACAAAAATAATAGTATATGTGGGGGGTAACGGGGATTATTATTTCTTATAAAACCTAAGAGTATTAGATATTTAGAAATATTTCAGAATTAAATATAGAAAACAGGTACAAAGTGTTAATCAATTACTTGAATTAATGATTTTCAATCGACAAAACTTTTTGGCCGTTACCAACGAAAATGGTATCGGAGCCACGCAGATTTCCTTCGCGGGGGGTAACGAGGATTTTGATCCAAACGATTTTGATTTAGAAGATATAGTTAATTTAAATTACAATTTCATTAATAATGAAGTAAGTATGCTTAGTATTAATTATTCTGATAATGATATGTCAAATACTGATTATATCTCTGATGAAGACTTTAATTTTAGTAGGCTTGAAATAACAGATTATGACTTTATATATGACAATACAGATTGGAGTTATAACTCTCCTTAAATGGAAAACAATACTTTGAACAAATTAAAAGAAATCGATAACTTATTAAAATTAGATAAAGATTTAATAGAAATTCAAAAAAATATAATATTTTATGGAGATATAATAATTTTTAAATTAGATAAAATACTAGACTTAATGGAGTCTGTTTATAAGAAAAATAAAGAAACTACTAGTATAGAAAAAAAATAAATTACATGAACCTTTAGCCAATCTCTTACTTAATATGAAAATACCAAAAGACTATAAAGAAAATTAGATAATGGACTACAAGTCTGAAACTGAAACTGAAACTGAAATAGAAAATTACGAACAAACAGATGTAAAAAAGTTAGCTACACAAATAGAAAATATGAGATTTAAAGATAATTTTGTTAACCTAAAACCTTACACAAATGAAGAAAATTTTAATATTAACGATACTCATGAGACTAGTACAAGTAATAAGATTCCTACAAGAAATGAATTTAATAGACCAACAGAAGGATATGTAGCAATAAAATCAACAATAAGAAATGAAAACTGTTATAAACCTTATTAAGTTATGAAAAATGAACCAACAAACCCTTTTGGAATATATTTAGATTTAGATTGTATTAGTAACACAGAAGAAGCCATAGATAAATGGGAAACAACTTTTAGGATAGCAGTTTTCGTTAATAAAATTGATATAGAAACTAAAAAAGGATTTCTAGAAAGAACTTTACTAAACAGTGCATTAAGATATTGGCAAATATACACCATGATATTAAGAACACTATATTCGAAACAGATGATAATATAGCATATATAATTACAAAAGCGGTACAGGCATTCAGATTAGAATTTTGTGGGGAGGGAAATATTATAAAAGACCCTGCAACAGTTAAAAAATATAAAACAACTTTAATAAGATTTCAATTATGTGATATATGTGAAAGAGACAAATATATTTGCGTATTCCAATATTATTATTACCATATATATAATCAAGAAATAGATACCGATTATTATTTATCACTATTTTTCCCTAAAATACCTGACCCTTGGTGATAAAAACTAATAAATACATATAATCCAGGAACAACAGATACATTAGGAAAAAGAATAACTCATACAAGAGATAAGATAAGTGAATGGCGTGGAGATGCCATACTTGCTAAAGTAAGCAAAGGGTTGAAAAACAAAATATCATTATGTTTTAGCAATCCGAAAATGCCTATTATGATAAGATGCGATAGTTCTTACTACTATGGAAAAATAAAAAGAAAATACAAGAAAAAAGTCATTATAAGAAAAGATACTTTAAAAGACGTAAGGCAAAGTATTATAAAAAAAAAGTATATCAAAAGTTTTCTAAACCTACTTATAAAAGAAAACTAAGTCCAAAAGAATGTAGATGCTATTTTCGTAAAGAAAAACGCCACTATTCTAATAGATGTCCAAAAACGTTTAATAAAAATATTAAAATATTTGAAAGTGACGAGAAATTAATAAAATGATAGATGAAGGAGATTTTATACCAATCTATGATCTTCAAAATATAGATTCAAATGAAAGTATATTTATTTTAACTGAAACAGAATTTACATCTACTGAAGATGAATAATTTTGATATAGCCACAACTAGTAATACATGTAATTCTATAATAGATTGTCAAAACGAACAATTAGGAGAATATAAAGAAGAAATTTTGATAGATAAAAGAAAGCTAAAACAAATACAACATGAACAATTTTCTCTATCAAATTATTCAGGATTTAATATAAATACTTTACAAAGATTATGAATAAAACCTAGAAATCATCATCTATATTATGGATTAAATATCCAAGAAAGAGCTCTAGATATTGATATAACATCTAATAAAGTTATAATACCGTTATTATCTAAAAAGGATATTCAGGAAAGATTACAAAAAATAAAACCTGAAATTAGAAATACTCTAGGATGGATACATGTTGGAGCCTTTCAAATAATTATAAAATCTACTTTTAAAGAAAGTATAGATACTCCTCTAGAATTAGCAGTCATGGATAATAGGATCCAAAATAAAGAAGAAACATGTCTTGGAATATTAAGAAGAAATTTACAATATGTAAAATTAAAATTTAATATTCATCCAAGAATTTCCTATCATATTCAAGATAGAGAATTTGATAAAACATTAAGTTTATTACACGACTTTAAAAGAAAAAGATATTTTTAAACAACAAAATAGACCTTATTCTATTACATATGTTATATCCTATGCAATATCTAGCAAACATCATTCCGATTACTTTAGCATAAAAGATACTATTGATTTCTCTTTCCTATTCAATGATGTGTGTCAAATACAAATACCAAGTTTACCAAAAATAGAAGAAATAGATTCTAGACCCCTAAATCTTGATTTACAAGATAAACCATTACTGTTATCCAATCATAGTCTTCCTAGATTGTCTTTCTCTAACAAAGATTTAACTAGTCATCCTTTAAAAAGAATGTCTACGTCAAGCAGATTTTATAATATAATAGAGGCCAAAGAACACGATATAAAAAATTATAAAATACAAGGAGAATATTTTAATGGAAATAAATTCTCCTTTATAACCATACTAATAGATACATGAAACGCCCCAAACGGGTACATCTCATAGTTGGCACAAAACATAACAAACATAGTTCTTAAACCGGAAATCATAATCTATTACAGCGGAAGTCTTTAAATTAAAACATTCAACAAACGGCAGTGTAACTCTTTGTCTATACCATGAACTATCAGGATTGGAAATGTCAGTCTTCAATGCTGCAGCCCGATGCCCATGCTATCCAGCCCTCACGGCTCTCTTATTTTTCTTTCGCTTTGCCTTTCCTACCTGTCATGCATACTAAAAGTCAGGTAACGCCGGTGAATTCTATCTTTACTTTAAACTGTAAAACTTTCTTTTTGGTAGCTAGTTTTATAAAAATAAAATAAGCTTTACTTTCCCTTTCTTGGAAAACACTTTAACTTTACTTTAAATCTTTACAACGTTACAATTATAAA
This sequence comes from Smallanthus sonchifolius, assembly GCA_023525975.1. NCBI lineage: Eukaryota > Viridiplantae > Streptophyta > Magnoliopsida > Asterales > Asteraceae > Smallanthus > Smallanthus sonchifolius. Next base: position 92,876,125 of record CM042021.1, on the reverse strand, counting down.
ACTGTTATGTTACTGTGTATTATTAAAACTTTAGCTTCGAGGAAACCCGCCAGGGTGTCCTCCTGTACTCTGTCTGACTATCGTTTCACTTGTACTTGACAAGTGACTTAATCACACTTTAACTATCACATATGGATCATGGTCCGAGAACCAGATCCCTTTCTCGCTTACACCTCAGGGTACGAGTTTTACTTTAGTGCTACCCACACCTCAGGGTGGGACTTTCTTTTTCGCTTGCACGTCAGTGCAAGACTCCTTTAACATTGCCTACACCTCAGGGTAGGAATTTCTCGCTTACACTGAAGTGTAAGACTCCTTTGGCATTGCTTACACCGAAGTGTAAAACTCCTTTAGCATTGTTTATACCGAAGTGTAACACTCCTTTAGCATTGCTCACACCTTAGGGTGAGACTTCTACTTTAGCATGCCTGCAGGAGTTTCTGTGACAACCCAAACTTTTTGTTTTAGAAAACTAGCGACTTGGATTAATTTTCGGGACAAAATTTCTTTCAACAAGGGGATGATGTGACATCCGGCAATTTCAAGTTAACTTTGTTAACACAAACATCGTTATCTCAAACATGTATTTATACAAACTCAGTTATCTCAAATATTCACTTATGCATTACATTTAATTAGGTTAATTAAATGTGTCATTTTATTACACAAGCACTCGCGTAGCGGTAACTCATAGAATTACCGAATCACACACGAGTCTAACCCGGAACGTTGGTGAACTGTAACATCCTAAAATGGCGAGAAATAAAGTTAACGAGTTTAAGCGGGCCGAAGTCGGGCCGAGTCAGTCGTGAACCGGGCTTGGGGAGGTCTCCCCTATAAATAGCCTAAGGCCCTCATTGTTCTCCTCTTTACAATTCTAGAGAGAGAAAAACCGTAGAGATAGAAAGTGTCGGAATCGCACAAGATTGCACCCGCTCGTGTCTCTTGCACTCGTGAAGGAAACCTCCAAATCAGAATCGTCATCCAGGTAACCATTCGAGCCAAAACTGAGATTTTTGCTTAGGTTGGGTTTCCGGGTGAAAATAGGACGTTTTTACGGATGAAACTTGAGAATAAGCTTGGGTTTAGTATCTGGAATGAAAACCAGTTGTTTGAGCAAAGAAAGTTGAAGTTTTGACATAATCGAACCCAAATCCGAGAATTTCGGACTGTTTGGGGGAAGATGACTGCTGGTGCAGGCGAACTTAGCAAGTTCGCCTGTTAAGTTCGCTTGGTGCAGGCGAACTTATCAAGTTCGCCTGATTAAGTTCGCTTGGCAAGTTCGCTTGGCCAAGGGTAAGCGAACTTATTAAGTTCGCCTAGGTCAGATGAAGCGAACTTCGCCTATAAGTTCGCCTAGGCCAGTGGAAGCGAACTTAGGCATTAAGTTCGCCTATGTCAGCTGTGTTAGGAATGTAACTTGGTTTAGATCTGATACGTGTAAGATTAATTAATCCAGATCGTGTGTAACGCTCATCGGACCGCAGTTAGGACAGAACAAGACTAGACGATCAGGTGAGTTCTATGTGCCCCCTCTATGTTATGTGCAAATGATTTATAAATATTTTTGGGGCTGAAGTGTATACACTAAATGAATAAATGTTATGAATGCCAATATGAACATACGTGATATATAAATATATGAGAATGAATTATGAACAAAGATTGAAACGTATGTTTACAAAGTATGAATGAAATCTTGCCTTATATTATATATATACTGCATGTTATGAATATACGTGAATGTTATGGACGCTTCGATGCTAATGGCTACTACGGTAGACGGACGACCACATGACTATCTTGCAACCGGGACAAAAACGTTCCTTCATCAGCAAGGAAATAAAAAGGGGCATAAATGGGCGGTCGAAGCAAATGCCAAATCATATGTAGAACGGTTGCAAACATGGTAGCACGTGGGGAACGGATACCATCGGGTAGACGGGCGAAAAGGACGGCCTACGCCGGTAGGACGGTATGACGGACGGCCGAAGGTTGGCCGGACGGTTTTTTTTTTATGGCGGACGGTTTCTAGGACCGGACGAGTCAAAGGGCTACGACGGTAGCTTCACGGCGTATGTCTTTATGACATACGTAGTAAAAGACGGGTTGATCACCCATATGTGTACGACCAAATGAATGTTAAGAAAAAGTTAAGAATACGTATTTATGATCTTTATGTATAAACTTAAGAATACTTTTAAGGAAATAATGCTTATATCTAATCATTTTAAACTAGAACTCACCAGCGATAGCTGACTTTTAGTATACATTTCAGGTAACAAAGAAAAGGGTCGTGCGAAGGCGTGAAGGTTACCCGGCTAAAGACTGACATCCCGATTTATGTTTTTGTTAAACACTGATGTATGTGTTAAATGTTAAGACTTCCACTGTAATGTACTCAAATGTGAATGATTTTGGCTGTTAATTGAATATGTTAAATTTAAAGTTCAGTATTAATGACTTTGTTTATGAATAAATCCAATAAGTGAGGTCACCTGGGAAAAGGGGCCTTACAAGTTGGTATCAGAGCAATAGTTTGAGAGATTCAAACATCCCTAAATGTCTGAACTCAAGCTGATTATGGGAACAACGCACGGGTGTCAGTCTGGGTAGCCAACGCCGACGCCATCACTGTAAGTAAGTACTAAAGTTCATGTTTGTAGATAGGAATAGATGCCTTAACTTAGAACCAATAGATGTCAATGTCTTGACCAATTTGAAGAGTTTGGAACCTGAAAAGCAATGTAAATTTCTAATCACAAACCGGTCACTGTAATTAAAAATTTACCTTGTTCGTACTGTTCTAAAACTATGATCTGAAGAAATGGCATTGATGTATTCCTTTTATAACTATCAGGAAACTAGGAACTAAGGCTGGTAGAGGAAGAACCGGACGCCGAGGCGGTCGCACAGGTTGAGTCGGTAGACCTCCATTGAATCAAAGACATGAAGAGGAAGAGAGTGTGCACGCAGAACACACTCAGAGTGTGCACGAAACAGATGTGACCCCAACTGGGAACCACAATCAAGGGTCTCTACAGTTGGAACCCGAGGTTAGGGATGCTATTGCCCGTGAGGTCGTGCTCACTTTGAAGAATGTATTGCCTGACCTACTATCGGAGGCATTAAAGAAAATCAAGGAAGATGATGAAGGGAACAATGAGGAAAAGGTATATGACAGCGATGGGGATGAAATAAAGGTGGGATCAAGTAAACGGGGGTGCACTTATAAAGGTTTTAAGGACGGAGACCCACCCAAGTTTGATGGGAACAAGGACTCGGTGGCCACCCTCGAGTGGATCGAGAGGATGAACGCTGTCATCAACATCAGCGAGTGTCGATCCGACCAAGCTGTTAAGTACGTTGCCCATTCTTTCACTAACGAAGCACTAAGTTGGTGGAGGAATGTTCAAAGAACTAAGTCACCCAATGCTATCAACAGAATGACGTGGGAAGACTTGAAAAAGCTTATAATCCAAAAGTTCTGCCCACAGAATGAGATCGATCGTGTGGAGAACGAATTCTTGAACTTCAAAGCTGGCAACAAGACTCATCGCCAGTATACTTCAAGATTCGATGAACTAGCTCAACTGGTACCCCACCTGGTAGAGACGGAAGAAACACTGATTAAGTACTATGTGAAGGGCCTACCTCAAAGGGTCCGTGTTCATGTGAAAGCCAACCTACCCACGACCTTCGAGTCGGCAGTGAATCTGAGCAGAATCATCTACGACGACTACGCCAATGAGGACCCGACACCTGAGACACAAAAGAGAAAGTGGGAAAACCCGTCTAGGGGCACCGGGAAAGGGAATGTGGTAGCTGAAATAAAGAAACCAAGGTTAGAGGAATATGAAACTTGCAAAAAGTGTGGAAAACGCCATTTTGGCGAGTGCCGAATCGTCACCACCATGTGTTATAAGTACGGGAAGCCGGGGCACTTCTCTCGAGAGTGTTTAAAGGATGTCAAGTGCCAAAGTTGTGGAAAATATGGACACCATACTAAGGATTGCTGGAAAATCGGGCAGTCCAGTTCGGGAAAGGGAAAGGAAGTTGCAAAGGAACAACCGAAGGCTAGGACTCGAGCCTACGCCCTGACTGAGGAGGAAGCAAGGGGAAACCCTGATGTCGTATCAGGTACGTTTCCAGTAAATGATGAACCTGCTGCTATCTTATTCGACTCTGGTGCTAATAGAAGCTTTATATCCAATGCATTTAGTCGTAAACTAGATTGCACTATCAACACCATAGTAAAGGCCTTTAGCGTACAAACTGCCGTTGGTAAAAATTCGGCAGTATTCCAAGTAACCGATGATTGTATCATAGAAATAGAGGGCCATAAGTTCCCCTCTAGATTATTCCTTCTCACTTTAGGAGGATTCGATGTAGTACTGGGTATGGATTGGTTAGCTGCCAACGAAGCCCAGATCATATGTAAACGCAAGAGGATACACCTCAAGGCTCCAAGCGGCACTCCAATTACGGTTTATGGGGATTGGAATTGCACGATGCCTAACGTCATCTCGATGATCAAGGCCGAAAGTTATATGAGGCGCGGTTGCGAAGCTTATCTGGCGTACGTTATTGACGAAAGGATGAAAACAAAAGAACTCAAGGATGTACCCGTGGTGTGCAACTTTCCGGAAGTATTCCCTGAGGATCTACCTGGATTGCCACCCGATCGGGAAATAGAATTTTAGATTGACTTACAGCCAGGAGCTGAGCCCGTTGCCAAAGCCCCCTACCGATTGGCTCCGTCAGAAATGAAAGAATTGATGACTCAACTACAGGAATTAACAGAAAAAGGATTTATTAGACCAAGCATTTCGCCATGGGGCGCTCCGGTACTGTTTGTAAAGAAGAAGGACGGCAGCATGCGCATGTGCATTGACTACCGAGAACTGAACAAGAAGACAGTAAAGAACAAATACCCACTGCCTAGAATAGATGACCTATTTGATCAACTGCAAGGTGCGAGTTAGTTCTCAAAGATCGATCTTAGGTCGGGTTATCATCAGTTAAAGGTGAGAGAAGAAGATGTACTGAAGACCGCGTTACGGGCATTACGAGTTTCTGGTAATGTCATTCGGGTTAACCAACGCACCAGCAGCGTTTATGGACTTGATGAATAGAATATGCCGACCGATGTTGGATCGCTCGGTGATAGTTTTCATTGACGACATACTAGTTTATTCCAAGAACGAGGGTGATCACCACTGTCACCTAAGAGAAGTATTGGAAGTGTTAAAGCAGGAAAAGTTGTACGCAAAATTCTCCAAATGCGCTTTCTGGCTTAGGGAAGTCCAATTCCTAGGTCATGTGATAAACACGAAAGGCATCATGGTGGATCCTGCGAAGATTGAGACAGTAAAGGAATGGAACATCCCGAAGACACCAACAGAGATACGAAGTTTTCTGGGATTGGCAGGCTACTATCGCAGGTTCATTCAAGATTTCTCAAGAATTGCCTCGCCACTAACCAAACTGACACGGAAGGAAGTAAAGTACGAATGGGGTCCAACCCAAAACAACGCGTTTGAGGAACTTAAGACACGATTAACTCAAGCTCCAGTCTTGACACTACCTGAAGGAAATGAAGACTTGGTAGTCTACTCTGACGCGTCGAGCCAAGGTCTGGGAAGCGTACTTATGCAATGAGGAAAGGTAATTGCTTATGCCTCACGACAACTAAGGATTCACGAGGTTAACTACCCAACACACAATCTAGAGTTAGCAGAAGTAGTCTTCGCCCTAAAAATATGGAGTCACTACCTATATGGAGTTAAGTGCACCATTTACTCCGATCATAAAAGCTTGAAAGGACAATCCAGACCCTAGAAGACATGCTCCGGGCTTGCATCATCGACTTTGGTGGGAGCTGGGACAGCCATCTACCATTGACAAAATTTTCATACAACAACAGTTATCACTCAACGATTGGCATGCCGCCATTTGAAATGTTGTATGGAGGGAGATGTAGAACCCCAATCTGTTAGGGGGAAATTGGGCAGAAGGATTTTGCAATTCTCGAAGTGGTCAAAACTACTTCCGAGAAATTTGATCAAATCAAGGCTCGAATGAAAGCCGCAAAGGACAGACAAAAATCATACGCGGATAAGAGAAGAAGGGATTTAGAGTTTCACGTGGGGGACATGGTACTGTTAAAGGTATCACCATGGAAAGGAATCATTCGATTCAGAAAACGTGGCAAACTATGTCCAAGGTTTGTCGGACCTTTCAAGATTTTAGCGAGAGTGGGTCAAGTTGCTTACAGACTCGACCTACCCGTTGAGCTTAGTGGAATACACCCTACGTTCCATGTGTCGCACTTACGCAAGTGCCTAGCTGACGACACAGCGCACATACCTTACGATGAAATCGAGGTGGATAACAGTCTGAATTATGTCGAGGAACCAATAGCCATCCTTGACCGATCTGAGAAGCGACTACGCAACAAGCCAATCCCATTGGTCAAAGTTCAATGGAAGCACAGAAACGGATCAGAAGCTACCCGGGAGAAAGAAGACGAGATGCGGGAACTATACCCTCGGTTGTTTAACGCATAACTGGTTTCGAGGACGAAACCTTTTTAAGGGGGGTAGACTTGTAACATCCTAAAATGGCGAGAAATAAAGTTAACGAGTTTAAGCGGGCCGAAGTCGGGCCGAGTCAGTCGTGAACCGGGCTTGGGGAGGTCTCCCCTATAAATAGCCTAAGGCCCTCATTGTTCTCCTCTTTACAATTCTAGAGAGAGAAAAACCGTAGAGAGAGAAAGTGTCGGAATCGCACAAGATTGCACCCGCTCGTGTCTCTTGCACTCGTGAAGGAAACCTCCAAATCAGAATCGTCATCCAGGTAACCATTCGAGCCAAAACTGAGATTTTTGCTTAGGTTGGGTTTCCGGGTTTTCGGGTGAAAATAGGACGTTTTTACGGATGAAACTTGAGAATAAGCTTGGGTTTAGTATCTGGAATGAAAACCAGTTGTTTTAAGCAAAGAAAGTTGAAGTTTTGACATAATCGAACCCAAATCCGAGAATTTCGGACTGCTTGGGGAAGATGACTGCTGGTGCAGGCGAACTTAGCAAGTTCGCATGTTAAGTTCGCTTGGTGCAGGCGAACTTATCAAGTTTGCCTGATTAAGTTCGCTTGGCAAGTTCGCTTGGCCAAGGGTAAGCGAACTTATTAAGTTCGCCTAGGTCAGATGAAGCGAACTTAGGCATTAAGTTCGCCTATAAGTTCGCCTAGGCCAGTGGAAGCGAACTTAGGCATTAAGTTCGCCTATGTCAGCTGTGTTAGGAATGTAACTTGGTTTAGATCTGATACGTGTATGTTATGTGCAAATGATTTATAAATATTTTTGGGGCTGAAGTGTATACACTAAATGAATAAATGTTATGAATGCCAATATGAACATACGTGATATATAAATATATGAGAATGAATTATGAACAAAGATTGAAACGTATGTTTACAAAGTATGAATGAAATCTTTCCTTATATTATATATATACTGCATGTTATGAATATACGTGAATGTTATGGACGCTTCGATGCTAACGGCTACTACGGTAGACGGACGACCACGTGACTATCTTGCAACCGGGACAAAAACGTTCCTTCATCAGCAAGGAAATAAAAAGGGGCATAAATGGGCGGTCAAAGCAAATTCCAAATCATATGTAGAACGGTTGCAAACATGGTAGCACGTGGGAAACGGATACCTTCGGGTAGACGGGCGAAAAGGACGGCCTACGACGGTATGACGGACGGCCGAAAGTTGGCCGGACTGTTTTTTTTTATGGCGGACAGTTTCTAGGATCGGACGAGTCAAAGGGCTACGACGGTAGCTTCATGGCGTATGTCTTTGTGACATACGTAGTAAAAGACGGGTTGATCACCCATATGTGTACGACCAAATGAATGTTAAGAAAAAGTTAAGAATACGTATTTATGATCTTTATGTATAAACTTAAGAATACTTTTAAGGAAATAATGCTTATATCTAATCATTTTAAACTAGAACTCACCAGCGTTAGCTGACTTTTAGTATACATTTCAGGTAACAAAGAAAAGGGTCGTGCGAAGGCGTGAAGGTTACCCGGCTAAAGACTGACATCCCGATTTATGTTTTTGCTAAACACTGATGTATGTGTTAAATGTTAAGACTTCCGCTGTAATGTACTCAAATGTGAATGATTTTGGCTGTTAATTGAATACGTTAAATTTAAAGTTCAGTATTGATGACTTTGTTTATGAGTAAATCCAATAAGTGAGGTCACCCGGAAAAAGGGGCCTTACATGAACTAATAAAAATAAATGTAAACAATTATTTTAATGTAAATTATGTGAATTTATGCGCTAAGTGACTTTTATGTGAATTATGTGAACCTTCGTGAAATCGCGTAGATTTATCAGAAATTAATTGTATTAATTATTTTTATAGATATGGAGTTTTTATAAAAATAATAGTGGAGGGTTTTTTTTGTCAATTAGTGAAACTTGTTTTAAATTAACTCATGGATTCCCTTGTTGGCCCATGGATGATCCATAACCCATTTTTAACCCATGCATGCATATGTATAGAATTTATAAAAAAAATTAAACCCAAATCTCCTTTTCCCTCTTCTAGCCGTCGCGACCCCCTCCCCTTTCCCCTCCATTGCCGAAACCAAGAAGCAACCCAAACACCCCCTCTCCAAGCTTGAATCTTGCAATTGAACTTGTAATCGGGCTTCCCTAGGCGTTGTTAACACTACTACATAAGTTGTTTCGTCCGATTTCGTTATTTTATGATTCCAAGAATTTTGATTTAAACACTAGTTTATCCGAACGTGAGTTTTTACAAAAAAGATGGCGACTTTGTTAATTATTTGATAGTTATTGCACTTAATTGTTGAGATTATTGTTTTTGTGAAACCTTAGATCTCTAGAAACATGAATTACTAAAAAGGGAAACTTTATGTGATTTCTATTGTGCATACGACGTGGTTAGAATGATGTGATGACTTAATATGCGTTAGTATAATTATGTAAACATGTTAAGATCATGCAAACGTGTTATAAAAGATTAACTTATGGAAACCAAACCCTAGGTTCATACATTACTAAAAATAGTAACTTGTTGATAAAGATACATTTGTGTGTTCATAGCTTGACATGCTAGGAAGTTTTGTGAATCATGTGTGTAACTCGAAACATGAACTACTTGTATATTATGTGCACTAATATACTAAACAAACATTGGATCACAACATGAGTCACCAACGGGTCGTTGGGTCAAACTTGTAAATCTTTTCTAAACACTTAAACAGTGGTATTGTTTGGATACTAAGGGTTCATGTCAACCTATACGAACACACACTTATAGACCTATGATTTTAGGTGACAGTTAGAGGTCCAACTGTTTTTACTTAGCTTTCATCTGCACACATACTAAGGTGAGTTTCACGGTCCCTCTCTTTTACTTACTTTCTTTTTGGGGGAGAAAGCATGCTCGCAAACATTTTTGATCTTGTATTATTGTATTATCGCTTGCTTACTGAAGTAAAAACAAACCACATAAGTCCTTACATTCTCGAACCGTTACTATTGGAACATAGCGAGGTAATCTTGAGTAGTACTACTGGGTTTTAACAAGCCCTACCCAAGTTAGTCGCGCTAACTTGACTGGAGGTCGAACAGGTGTAATATTGACCTAGACATTTGCCATTGTTCGGTAGACATGGCGGAAGGCAAACAAACACAAACAGTCAGCTTCGGTTTTGAAACACTTGTAGTAGCATGACATAGACTAGCTATCTATCGGTATACATTAATTACATTATCTAGCAAACATCGAACTCTTATTTACTTACAACTCTGTGAACTCACTAACCATTGTGTTGACACTTTTAGCATGTCTTTATCATGTCGCTAAGGTACACTCAGGATTAGGATGCATGGCGGTGCATGGTTTTCATAAACAATTTTAAACTTATTTACTCATCTTATTTACTTTGGTTTGGGCGCGGTGTTTTGCGCATTTGATTTTACTTGCATTTGGATTTTATTTACACTTCTGCAACATTTTTCAAACTTAATGATTGTTGTCTCGTGACTATGAGCAGCAATGGTATTTTATTTAAATTCACTTAGAGTCGTTCCGTGTAACTAATGACTGAGATCCTGGTTTGTCACGCGCCTCGCGGTAAAACCTTGCAGGTGGATTTTGAGGGTGTGACAGTTTCTACTATGCAATACAATTACACGAGATAGAAATATAACTACATAACTTTCAAATAGACAAATAGCATACGTTAACACATAAGCATATAACATGGTATATGTAACTATCACTGTCACTGTTGAGCTGTACCGAAGTACAGCTCCTTTATCGTTATTTTCTTTAACTCATTGTTATCTTTCAAAAAACTTGTTTAAAAGATAATAATACACTCTTTAACCCTTTGTCTTTCATTTTACAAAAATATATAATTCTTATAAAACATTCACTATCTTTAAAAACTATCTCTTTAACAGTATGCATGCTAGCCCAAAACCGTTTAGGAAAAAGGGCAATAAGAACTCACCTGACTTCTACTGTGTCTATCTCAATTACCACTGAAGCTTCAAGCTAGGTGGGATGCTAATATATGTGTTTCAAGAGTCACGAATGGAACAAGGTTATAACCTACATATCTCATCCGAAAACTCCTATGTCAGAAATCTTTTTTGGTCGAAATCTATTTCTACCGAAAACTCTAGTGTTAGAACTATTTTGTGTTCATGGCTTTTTCGTTCGAAAACTTTTGTCCGAGAACTGTTTTGTTCGAAAACATCTCGAAATCCTTTACTGTCCAAAATACTTTTCGTCCAAAATGTTATGTCCGAGATACTTTTCGATCGAAAAGTCCTGTCTGAAATCTATGGTGTTCCGAAATACTTTTCGGACTTATCAGTGTTTTCAGACCATTCATAGAGATTTCGGACGATTCATCTGTTCTTGATCAAATACTTCGTTTTTTATCCAAGTTCCAATCTTTTTACGTCCAAAACTTTTATTTAGCTTCCATGAAGCTAAATACATGCTTTCTAGTCCAATTCCATCATAAAAATCTCATATTTGATTAAAAACCCATATAAACCCTAAACCCACTTATTCAATACAAAAATCTAATCTGAGAACGATTTGGTACCTGTTATCTCGTGTTCTTTCCTTCTCCACTCTCCAGCAATGCTCAACGACGATCGTGGGTCGAGAATGAAGGTCTCGGGTGTTGGTTTAGAGCTTTCTCTCTCTACTCTCTCTCTATCTAAAAATTGTGGTGAAGATGATGAAGTGGTGTGACAAGGGAGAAGGAAGGCAGGGTTTTACTCCTCCTCCTTACGCCTCCCATGCCCAGCCCACGAGTCCGTTATGTTTCTTTCGTTATTTCCCGAACTTCGTTTATAAGCTTTATTTCCTATTATTATTATTTTCGAGATGTTACAATACAGGTGCAAATGGTAATTATATAAACCATAAATTCTGTAAAAATCTACAAAAGTATAAATTGGATGAGCCTCACCAATATACAAACTTTAACGGTAAGCTACATGAAATTAACGAAGCTGTATAAACTATAATTAAATTTGAAGAAGAAAAAATACCATTAAGATTTCTAATAGGAAATGAAGATAAAAACGATATGCTAGAAATAATGTTAGGATTAACATTCTTAGAAAACGTAAAACCATATCAGATAACTTCCTACAGATTAAAAATAACATAAAATGATAAAATGATATATATTCTTAAATGACAAGTCTTAAAAGCATATACATCCCAATAGGGATTACTTATAAAGATTATAAAGCTGAATATTTTGTTTCTTATATAGATAGTGGTTCAGGTTTATGTGTTTGTAAACCAGATTGTTTTCCAAATAAATACCACGAAGATTTAACACCTTGTAATGAGGTTAGCTTCTCAAGAAATATTATACCTTTAAGAAAAGGAATAAAAGACCCGATAATATTAATAGGATCATATATGGTTAAATGTCCACCCTTTTACTTCTATAACACAGGATCCGATGTCATATTAGGATAAGATTTCTTTCAAAGATTTAATAAAATTACATTTGATATTTTATCTAGCCAAATAAGATTGAAAACACATTGTCATAGTCTAATAGTAGTAAAACGGATAAAAAATGCATACGAAAGAAAATTCCCAATTAACTTTAAAACTCGCACAAACCAGCATGGTGATATAGGATATAAACAAAACCCAATAATTGAAAAAAGAATACCTATTTTAGAAAACCAAGTAAATTTAAGAAAACTGGATCTTAATATAGAAGATATAAAACATAAGATATAACAATGTTATACACATAATCTATTACAATTCTGGGATAAAAATAAAATTACAGCAAAATTAGAAATGAAAGATAAAGAAAAAGATATTAGAATAAAACCAGTGAGATATAATCCTGAAGATCAAAAGGAATTTAGCACTCAGATTAAAGAACTCTTGAGTTTGAAGTTGATTAGACCTAGCCACAGCCCACATACCTCTCCTGTCTTTCTAGTAAGAAAGCATGCTGAAATAACAAGAGGCAATGCTAGATTAGTAATAAATTATAAAAAATTAAATGATAATACGGTATTTGATGGATATTTCTTACCTCATAAAGAAAGCTTAATAAACTGGATAATAAATAAAAAGATATTTTCTAAATTTGATTGTAAAAGCGGATTTTGGCAAATAAAAATGCATGCGCATAGTATAGCTTATATTGCATTTTTTACTTCTCAAGGACAATATGAGTGGTTGGTAATACCTTTCGGATTAAAAAATGCACCACAAATATTCCAAAGAAAAATGGATATTATATTTAGGGATTATGATTTTATTTTTGTCTACATAGAATATATTCTAGCTCTATAAATGAGGTTAAATCTCATCTAAAGCATCTTAATATTTTTGCAGATATATGTATAAAACATAGACTAGCATTATGTGAAAGAAAAACTAATATGTTGAAAGAACAAATATGTTAGGCCCCAAACCGGAAACATCACTCGTTGGATTTACTCATAAACATAGTAATCAAATATTGCATTTAAATTAAAACATTCAAAGTAGCGGAAGCATACATCATTCAATTACATGACAGCGGAAGTCTTAACATAACAAAACATTATCTTAACATAAAACTCAAGTAAGTGGGATGGCACAATTACATGACAGCGAAAGTCTTAACATAACAAAACATTATCTTAACATAAAACTCAAGTAAGTGGGATGCCAGATGTGCCGAGTAGCCATCACGCCTTAGCACGCCCCTTCTTCTTGTTACTTGAAGTGCATACTAAAAGTCAGCTAACGCTGGTGAGTTCTAGTTTAAAAGCAATCAGACATCAATTTTATCTTATGAGAATAAATATATATGTATAAATATATGTATATTTGTACTTTCTTTACTTTACTACTTTCATACATCTTTCATAATGGGTACGTACATACATACATACATGCTTATTTCTTTATGCACATTCATTGGTCGTACACATATGGGTGATCAACCCGTCATAATGCTTAGGTAAGTCATGAAGACAAACGCCATAGAACTACCGTCGTAGTCCATTTCGTAAACCGTCAGACAAACTAAACTGTCCACATATCATAAAATTGTCCGGCAACCTTCGACCGTCCGTCTAAAACCGTCCTACCGTCGTAGTCCGTCCTATTCGCCCGTCTGGCCTAAGGCATCCGTTTCCCACACGTCTATTATTTATGCAACCATTCTACCTATTACTGCAATCGTTCGGCACGAATGTGGTCGTCCATTATTGCCTTTCAAATGGCCTAGCTGATGAAGGTCCGTATATGTCCTGACTGCAAAATAGTCACATGGTCGTCCGTCTACCGACCTAGCCGTTATCATCGAAGCGTCCATAACGTTTACATACATTCATAACATGTAATATATAAAATATAAAGAAATATTTCGTTCTTATACATTATGTCAAACTTTCATTCGCTTATTCATAACATACTTATCAATTTCCTTGTTCATAAACATACTTGTTATACATATAGTTATCATGTATTGTCATATAACACATATCATAACATTCATTCATATCATGTATACACTTCGGTGCCAAAACATTTAAAATCATTTACACGTAAAACATAGGGGGCACATAGAACTCACCTGACTTCTATGGGGTTTATCACGATCACGAATGGAACAAGGTTAAAAAGTATAGGTTTCATCCGAAATCTATCTGTTCGAAATCATCTTCGACCGAAATCTCATTCGGTCTAAATCTTTCTCGGTCGAAATCTATCTCGGTCAAAATCTTTTTCGATCGAAAACTATTTAGTTAGAAATATCTTTTATTAGGTAACTATTTCGTTCGAAGTCTCTTGTCCGAAAGCTTTTTCATTCGAAGTCTTTCGTTCGAGAACTGCTTCATTTGAAAACACCTGTCCGAAATCATGCTGTCCAAAAATACTTTTCGGACGGCCAGAGTTTTCGGGCCATTCAAGGAGTTTTAGGACGATTCATATGTTATTGGCCAAAATCGTCGATTTTGATCCAAGTATAAATGTTTTTACGTTCAAAACTTTGGTATGACACCCATGAAGCTAAATACACCCTTTTTAACGCAATTCATACGTAAAAATCTCGTCTTTTGATTCAAAACCCGCATAAACCCTAAAGCCCATTTCTTAACCAAAAACTCAGATTCAAGCTTAGTGGTTACCTTTTTTGTTTCCTTTTTGTTGTTACACGTTCCGGAGATGATGACACACGATTCCCAAGCTTTCTCTCTCTAGATCCGTGCTCTACTTCCTCAGAAGATGAAATTCTTGATAAAACACAAGATGTTGGAAAAAATAGGTATTCCATCTACTTCCTCAGAAGGTCAAGATATGGATTCTACACCATATCTAGAGGGAGATATAGAAAAAACTTTTTCTTTTAAACCTCACTCGGATAAAACAACTACCTTTGAAACGATAAATCCAATGCTCCCTTTCCAACAAGATACAAAGCTCCAATTGCAACTTGATCCTATTATAACACAGAGGCAGAAAATGATAAAACTATATAACCTGCCTCAAACATATTTAAGGTATATTGATTTTACGGGAATATACCCTAGAATTAATTATCTGCAAGGTTCCTTTGCACGTGAATTAAGATAGTGGTACGATTTTGGAGCTGTCAATATGATTTACCTTACTTCACCTAATTTTCCTGAATTAATCTATTTATCAAAATGGATTTTGAACTCAGTAAAAAATTGTTATCTAAATAATACTACAATGACTCCAAAAGATACTTTGGCCTTAAAATTTTTATCAGCAGGCCAGACTTTTATAAGGATTATTATTATCCATCTTACCATTTTATACAACTAGAAAAATGTCAATCATTTTCCAGCAAAGTTGAGATAACAAGGAAAGAATTTAATAGTTTCAATGAAAATGGTATACATTATAGAAGAGCTATTGGTTTAAGGGTAGTCTTACAAGGGATGGAGGGTACTCTAAAAAAATAATTTAGAATTATATCTAGAAGTTTTGTCTCTCACATGACAAGATGATGATTTCTAGGTTTCTTTTTATAATTTATTACTAATATAGTTTTAATATTAGTTTTTGATATAGGTTAAAAACCTATATAATTTAGTATATGTGGTGGGTAACGGGGGATTATCATTTCTTATAATTAAACCGACAAAGTCAAAAAACTGTAAAAAGTCATTTAAAAACCCCACCACCACCCCCGAAAGTCTAAAACCCCCACCCCACCCCCCAAACCTAACCCCCACCCCACCCACCCAGAAAAACCTAAAACCCCCCACCCCCCAAAAACCTAAATCCTAACAAAAAACCTTTTTGCATACGTTATTATTTTTTTTAAAGAGTAAGGGCAAAATTGGAACTTAAAATATATAACTCTGTAAAAATTTATATCTTTTGTATACGTTATTATTTTTTTTTAAAAATTGCACCATTAAATCAAGAATTTATTTATCTTTCATTTGAGTGTAAATAACGTAATAAAAAATAAGAATTAACTCGATTTTTTTTCTTCTTATTTTCAATACTGCATATGTGTAGTATCACCCCAAAAACCTTAGAAGTCCCACGTAAGGGGTGGATCCAGTGCTATGATGATTCTAGTGATGATCTGATTAACAAATCAGGTATAGATCAGTTGTTATTGAAGAAATCAAAAGAAATGCCAGAAAAAGAGCATAAAACTAAGAACAAAAACCCATTAAATATGATCAGAATTCCACTATAATGAAGGCAATAAGCTTCTAGAAGAAGGTTAATGAGCTATGAAAATGGTCAGGTATATATAAGGAACCTGAGAGAGTCTGTAACACCTCAAAAATTCCCTAGAAAATAAAGGACTAAAGTTGCAAATTTTCAAAGTTGAAAGGTGGAAATGAAAATAAGCAAAGTCCAAGGACTCAAAATAAAATTTCTGAAAAACGAAGGGCTAGCGAACCGCTACCCAGGACCTTAGCGGTCTGCTAGGTGTTGACTAAGGAAGCACCCGGGTGGCGACACTTGTCCTATGACTCAGCGATTGGAATTTGACGCTTGGAAAGGGTGGCGGACCGTTAAGCCAGACCATAACGGTCTGCTACGTGTGCGCTAAGCAAAATACACCGCCACAAGGGGTGGCGTACCGCCACCAGCTAGCGTAGCGATCCGCTACGGGTCCCACTTTTGCCCTATAAATACTTGATCGATTCCAGCCATTTTTCACACACAAACACACCTTAATATACACACACTCTCCAAAGATCCGATCCCGAACCCCGGTTCGCGTAAGAGAGTCTGGTTTCTGGGCATTCGACTTCAAATTGTCGTAGATAATGCTGAGGAAAGGTTTCGACTTCCCATTAAGCTTTGGTTATATACCATTAAGCTAGGCTTATGTAATTAAGTAATGCCATATGATATCTAGGATCTTTGTCTGAAGTGTTGATCATATTACTGAATTGATAAGCCGAGATACTGCCAAGGTGAGTTCTTAAACTATGATACGTGAACCCAGTCATGACCTTGTCTGGAAAGATTGATTTATGAAAACATTTTAAGTATCTTGAAACGATTGTACCAATTGTTTATATATAACGTATTCTAAGCGCTTATTGTATTTCACTTGCCCATGGAACAACATGTTGGACAGGACCCGTGGAACGGTCTTTGGTTATATATATACTGAATGAATTTGGGTGTTGAAGCCCATGAATGTAAATTTGGGTGTTGAAGCCCATGAATGTGTTCAAGATACTTTGGGCGGATCATTTTAATAAACTATTTTTGTTTTTGAATTCACCAGCTTTGTGCTGACCCATGTTTTTATCAAATGTTTTTGAACACATCACAAATAGTCATTAGACAAGGCATTTCCAGGACTAGAACGAAATGATGAATGATCCAGATGATGGGCATGCCTGAAACTATAAGTCCCGAATGATATGTTCCTTGTTAGGAACGAATGATGTAACTATTATTAAACTTGATGTAAACAAAGTTTTAATGCTGATAGAAGTTATGACTTAGTCTTCCACTGTGTGTTTTTGATATCAACGTCACAGTAGCTAGAAGGTGACCTTCTAACCAGTATGTAGTTATCTGACAAAAGGAATGTTCTGTCTAGGAAAGGATGGTGTATAAATCTCTCCTTGATCCATCGTTCTTTCCTGATAGCATCTCTGTTGGAGGTGCTACTCTGGTTAGATAATTGTCCGGTGTTACGGGCGTGACAAGTTGGTATCGGAGCCTCAGTTTAAGGGATTTAGATACTACAGAAATAGTGTCTAGACTTAAACTAAGACTCTGGGATTAGTCTGGAAATGCCTCAGGATAAGTTAGGTGTAAACATTCAGTACGGCCTATAACGGGAAATACTTAGAAATCAGATAATTAAAGGCATATTTGGCCAAATGTTGTTAATTTCTGAATATTTGAGTTATGACCGGTTATACGGATTCTGATGTTATACATCTGTATGTAGGTACAAATCACAGGACGAGGTAGCGGACAAGGAAGAGGTAGGGATAGGATGCCCAATATTAGGTCTCATACCCGCAATACGACAAACACAAACCCTGATCCAAATGAGAACGTAAATAAAAATGCTGAACCTGAGTAACCGGTGGAAGAAGTCATTATGACTGAACCTCAATTCCAAGGAGCGGTGGCATCTGAGGTCACCCAAGCACTTCAAACAACTTTACACGGAATTCTTGATGATGCCTTTAGGAGAAGGGAGAATCATAACAATCTGGGAAACCGGAACGAAGGAACAAGTGGTGCTATTCCTAGAACAGAAGATACCCTTCATACTACTCCCGTAGGAAAAAAATATCAGAACAACCCGAACTCATGAAACAGTTACAAACCAAAGTACGACAATTTATGTCCAAAGATGCAATTACAAGAATTTCAGTGGCTGTCACCCCAAGCTGTTCAATGGAAAGAAGGAGGCCATTGCAGCATTGCAGTGGATCACATCTATGGAAGCAATAATCAAGATGAGAGAATGCAGAACTGACCAAGCTGTAAAGTTTGCTGCACATTCTTTCGAAGAAGAGGCCCTTGACTGGTGGGAATCAATCAAGCAGACAAAGGGAGAAGCTGTGATTGATAGGATGACTTGGGAGGATCTCAAGTCTTTGATTTTGAAGATATACTATCCACAAAATGTTGTGGATAAGATTGAAGCTGAGTTTCTATGGTTCGAAGCACGAACCATGACTCATTAGGAGTATACAACCAAATTTAATGAAATGGCCAAGCTGGTGCCACATTTGGTTACTACTGAATCACGAAGAGTCAAATGTTATATTCAAGCTTTACCTCCTAAGGTTCGTACCTTAGTGAAATCCATCGCACCTAAGATAATAGACTTGGCTGTTGAAAAGAGTGCGGTGATGTTTGCTGAGGTGGCAGCTCAAGAGCCACCAATGATTGATCACAAGAGGAAGCCCAATGAAGTTGTTTATAAGTTCAAACTGGGAAATAGTAAGTTTCCCACGAGAGGAGGATTTAATCTCAAACCCAGATAGAACCAATCAGGGAATAAAGTGCCTAACTTGTCAAAAGTTTGGCCATTTTGCAACCCAATGCCCGAATGTTAAATGTTTTAACTGTGGAGAGATGTAACATCCCTGATTTTTCGACCCTATTTTAGCTTATTTTTAACTAATAAAATAACAGCACGACATTGAATCATATACTTGTTCAAACCTACACCTCATTAATCGTTAGCCGATCGTATTCAATTCAAGGATTTAGAACTCATAATCAAGTGGTAACACCTCTTAGAGTTAATCCAGTTAGTAATCCCGTTAGGTGTTCTGTTAAATCCTAACCAAGCTAATTCTGTCAAAGCTGAAGTTTCAAGGGATGATTTTGTAAAAAACCAGAAACCCTAGTAGGCACGGTCGCGCCACGTTTTGGCACGGTCGCGCCTCGTCTGGCACGGTCACGCCACGTTTTGGCATGGTCGCGCCTCGTGTGGCACGGTCGCGCCTCTTATAGGCACGGTCGCGCCTCACACCAGTTGAAACATAAATGTGGTTTTAATCGCTCGATCGTTGAGTTTCGTAACCATTCCTCACTTCAGTTCCAGTTACGAGAGTAATAGCATTTTCAATTACACAAACGTCCCAGTTTAATTCCTTCGGACTCGAAAAATCGTTCAAACATTTCAAAGAAAACATAAACCTTTTTCTTCGATCCGAATCCTCCCAACCAAACAGAAGATTCACGATATACGATCCTCCTTAAAGCTTCAGAACACATTGAGTTTGCCGGAGTTGCAGCAGAAGACGCCGGAGATCAAACCCGTCATCGCCGGAACTCATCTTTACCGTACGCTATCAATTCATCGTCTTTCGGGTAATTGAACCTCCTACACTTTCCATTTAGTCTATAGATCAAAAGCCCTAAACTAATTTGGGCTTACAATATACAATTTAACACGAACCCAAATCTAGGGTTCATTCCAAAATGATTTAATCGAATACTGCTTTAAACATGTTTTAAACACAATTAATCTACACCAACAGACTCGTATTAACCTTGTGAAAGAAAGCTCTATACATTCCAGCACTATTAATATAAGAATCAAACAATTCGTTTCGGTTTTGAAAGAGACACGGTCGCGCTAATCATCTAGCGCGGTCGTGCCTCGGGAGAAGCGGTCGTGGCGACTTCCAGCGCGATCGTGCTTCCTGCTCAGACCCAGTCAATGCTCGTTCGCTAGACTTGATCGTACCCCAGAAGCATAGACACGGTCGTTCCTATCGAAGGCACGGTCGTGCCTAGTCGTTTGGCTAGTTGTCCTCTGTTTGACCAACACGGTCGCGCCCTGTCTAGAACGGTCGCGCCCGCCCTAGCACGATCGTGCCCTATCCTAGGCACGGTCGTGTGTGTTGGCAGAATGTTATTAATTTTTATATTTCTTAACAATTAGTATTTCATATTAATTTCTAAAATAATAATAATTGAATTTATAAAAATCTGTATTATTTTTATTTAAAGATCAAATATTTAATCTTAAAATAAATAGAAATTATTTAAAGTTCAACATTTAGTTTATAAACCCTACACTTAAATAATATTTTAAATGTCTAAATTACATTATATAAATAAATGAATAAGGTAATAATTATTTACTTGATTTATAATTAAACAAAAACATTTATTTAGTTACATCTAACACTTACATTATTTTCATAAACAGTAATTATTTAGTTTACATATTTAATTATTCCAAACTCAAACCTCATTAAAAAATGTTCTAAAAATATTCATTTCAAATCTTCTATTTTATACAATACTTTCAAGTACCAAACACTAACTTTATCCAATTTAACTTTAGATATAGACTTAGACTATTGTGCATTCTTAATGCAATATACATTACATTCTAGGTTAACATTGTGCAATACAAAGGATCACATTACTATCTCGTATCTCGTGTTAGCTACGCTTTCGAATCAAGTGAGTATACATAGCCCCTTTTACTCTTTTACATTTTTGGGGTGAAACATGAACACTATTCAACTTACATGTTTACATTTACACAAACAACACAAGTACAAATCCTACTTACATTCATGTGTGCAATTTGAGCTTTATGCCCGAGGGCTAGGTGTGCTAACCTTTTGTATGCGATTATGTGCAATCATTAACTTTTCAAGCCGGCGGTTTTCAATGATAGATCTATTGAGTCTGACAAACCCACCCAGATTGGGGTGATTGATACCGACCACACAATTTTGCATGCTAGTTACAACGGTTTGATTGTACTTGGTTACACAATAGCTGCTCCCCATAAATGCCTTATTTATCATGTTATGTAAGGATTTGTTTTACAAACTATATGCTATCTATATACAAACCTGTGTTATACTCACCAACTTTTTAGTTGACCTTATTTTATTCATGTTTCAGGTGCTTTCATATGAGTTTGATCAAGACATGCTACACATAGGCTTTGGACCTAGTTAATCTTAATTAAAAAACAAATTGTATTTCATTATGTACTTGGAACTTGATTCATGTTGTTTGAATGGAAATGGATTTAACATATTACAATTTAGTCAACCTTGAGCTCATGAACAGTCTACATGTCCCGCCCCGATGATTCCGCCGTCGGTTGGGGTGTGACAGATTGGTATCAGAGCCTTGGTTATAGGTGTAACATTCCGTATTTTTCCGACCCTATTTTAATTTATTTAAGTTAATAAAATAGCAATACAACATTTAACTCTATATTTACTCAAACCTACACCTCATTACTCATTAGCCGATCGTATTCAATTCAAAAATTTAGAACTCATAATCATGTAGTAATACCTTCTTGAGTTAATCCAGTTAATAATCCCGTTAAGTGTTCCGTTAAATCCTAACCAAGCTAATTCTGTCAAAGCTGAAGTTGCAGGGGCTGATTTTGTAAATAACCAGAAACCCTAGTAGGCACGGTCGCGCCATGTTTTGGCACGGTCGCGCCTCGTCTGGCACGGTCGCGCCTATTATTGGCACGGTCGCGCCTCGCATCAGTTGAAACGTAAAAACAGCCTTTAATCGCTGGACCGTTCGGTTTCGTAACCATTTCTCACATTAACAAACAATTAGGAGTTTAAATCATTTTCATTATAGCAAATGAACCCGTTTTGATCGATCCTTTTCCAAAGTATCAAGTCTCTCCTTTGTGACCATCAAATTCATCGTTTCATTGTGAATCCTCTCAACTAAGCAAACCAACACATTAATCGATCCTCCCTAAGGCTTCAGAAGACACCATTTTGACCGGAGTTACAGCAGAAAGCACCGGAGACCACTCCGTCGTCGCCAGAACTCTCCTCTACTGTACACTATTGATTCGTCGTCGTTCTAGGTAATTGAAACCGTATTTTCATTTGATTTAGTCTGTAGATCAAAAGCCCCATCTTGATTTGGGTTTTCAATATAGAAATCATCCCAAACCCGAACCTAAGTTTTATTCAAAAATAGTTTGATCGAATTCGATTCTGAACATGTTTTAAATACAATTAAACTACACAAACAGACTCGTAATAACCTTTTGGATGAAAGCCCTATCAATTCCGACTCTATCAATATAAGAATCAATCAATTCGTTCCTGTTTTGACAGAGACACGGTCGCGCTAATCATCTAGCGCGGTCGTGCCTCGGGAGACGCGGTCGTGTCGACTTACAGCACGGTCGTGCCTCCTGCTCAGACCAAATCATGCTTGTTGGCTAGACTTGATCTTACCCCCCCAGAAGCATAGACACGGTCGTGCCTTGCCAAGGCACGGTCGTGCCTAATGATTTGTTTAGCTATGCCCCTCTGTTGATCATCACGGTCGCGCCCTGGCTAGCGCGATCGCACCCGTGGCCCGAGCACGGTCGTGCCCTGTCTAGGCGCGGTCGTGTGTGTTGATAGAATATTTATAATTTTTATTTCTTTTTACAAATAGTATTTCAGATTAATTTTTAAAATAAAAATGATTGAAATTATAAAAATCTGTATTATTGTTTATTTAGAAAAGATCAAATATTTAATCTTAAAATAAATGGAAATTATTTAAAGTTCAACATTTAATTCATAAACTCTACTCTTAAATAATATTGTTATGTTTAAGTTACATTTTATAAATAAATGAATAAGTTAATAATTATTTATTTGATTTATAACTAAACAAAAACATTTATTTAATTATACTAAATTACATATAATACCTACGTTATTTCCATAAACTATAATTATTTAATTACTTAAGTAATTATCCCAAAATCAAACCTTATTTAAAATGTTCTAAAAATATTCATTTCGAATCTTCTATTTTACTTTCAAGTACCAAATCACTAACTCCATCCAATTCAACCATAGACTTAGACTTAGACTATTGTGCATTATTAATGCAATATATATTACACTTTAGGTTATCTTGTGCATCTCAAGGATCATTATACTATTTAGTATTTGTGCTAGCTACGCCTTCGAAACAAGTGAGTATTCACAACCCCCTTTTTACTCTTTTACATTTTTGGGGTGAAACATGAACACTATTCAACTTACATGTTTACATTTACGCAAACAAGACAAGTACAAATCCTATTTACATTCATGTGTGCAATTTGAGCTTTATGCCCGAGTGCTAGGTGTGCTAACCTCTTGTATGCTATTATGTGCAATCATTAACTATACAAGCCGACGGTTTTCAATGATAGATTTATTGAGTCTGACAAACCCACCCAAGTGGAGGTGATTGATACCGACAACACAATTTGCATACTAGTTACTAAGGTTTGATTGTACTTGGTTACACAATAGCGGCTCCCCATAAATGACTTATTTATCATGTTATGTAAAGGATTTGGTTTACAAACTATATGCTATCTATGTACAAACTTGTGTTATACTCACCAACTTTTTAGTTGACCTTATTTTATTCATGTTTCAGGTGCTTTCATTTGAGTTTGATCAAGACATGCTACACATAGGCTTTGGACCTACTTAATATTAAATCAAAGACAAATTGTATTTCATTATGTACTTTGAACTTGTTTCGTGTTTGTTTGAATGGGAATGGATTTAATATATTACAATCTAGTCAACCTTGTGCTCATGAACAGTCTTACATGTCCCGCCCCGATGATTCCGCCATCGGTCGGGGTGTGACAATAGGGAACTAGGTTATTAGACACCTTTGACCTAGACTATAAATTTAGGACACCCATACAATGTCATGCTACTACATGTTACATTATTAGTTCTTGTGTAAATATTTTTACATGCTATCATAAGTATTTACCCTACGTGATACAATACATAATGACTTATGTGTCACAGTACTTGATAACTTTTGTGCTTACACTCATTACTATCTACATGCTATATGATTACTTTTTATGTGAATATTCTTACATGTTATACTATATAATTACATCATATGATACGACACTTAATAATCTATGTGTCACATTACCTGCCAATTTTTCTCCTATTCATTGCTACCTATTTAATTTATTTAAAATGATATCCTAAGTTTCCACACACACTTAGTTATTCATGAACCCCTAAACTCACATACATAATACCACACCTCTTGTGAACAACAAATTTTTAAACTATTGGGCCTAATGTCCATCAATAATAAACTAAGAAGCCCATCTATCCTTCAAGAAGCAAAAGCCCACTAAAATGCATAAACCTTACTTTCGGGCCACAAGGCCTAGTTCACAACAATTCTCATCATGACCATGAGCCCAACAATAGTATTATTAATACATGATGGCTGGAAGAGTGTGTAGGCCCATGAGGAATTCTGGCTAAGGAAAGATAGGGTACTTAAATGTGTCCTAATGACCCACCCGTCTTTCCTGGGAATTCTCCTCAGGGATACACTACTTATAGGTCAAGTGTACTCCTAAAATACTATTGTGAAGACTCGGCGTTATGACTAGTCAAACTCTAAACCTATGAGAACTCCTATGTTTGACACTCAGTATTTATTTATCGCTTACAACCTTTCCATTGTTTTCCTGCTAAGCATGGACTCCTACTCTCCTACCTCCCCGGTATGCCATCCCGAAGAAGAGTCTGATTGGGAAGAAGACACCGGATCACCCGTACATCGATCACCAACACCCGCAGCTGCTAGATCAAGGTTTGATGTAAGGGTAGATTGGATTAGGAACACCGGCCCAAGACTTCGAACACCTGGATCAGCCACACCCATAAACCCGTATCATACACCCCATCTCCACAATCAATTACCACCCCCACTGAGAGACCCATATCTAATGCCCGACCCATACCTTCCTAACCCTTGGGTAAGGCATACCATGACACCCACTGGTGTTATGGGAATTCCAACCAATGACTTCCCTCAATATGTAAGAACTTCAGGATTTGAGAGGCAAAGGATAGAGCAAGGAGTATTACACGACTTGCAAAGACAAAGAATAGATAGCCTAGCAGACCAATTAGGGTACCAAAAGGAGCTAATCTCCATCCTCGAAAAGGAAGTACAAGAACATCGTACGGAGACCGCCAGGACTGAAGCTAGATCTGTTACACGAGTTACCATAGCGGTACTCATATTGGCGATTATCTTCTTCCTAGTGGAAAGCTACCAGAGACATTAAGCGAAAATTTTTATTTATTATCCTTAAATTCTCGATTTGAGGACCATTTTCCTATGTTTTGAATAATGTTTAACATTTCAGCCTTTAATCGATTTCATATGCGTCAACTCTAAGGTTATTAATTGTTGATTTGACCCATGGAGCGTGAATTTTCTCATCATATTTTTTTACAAAAAAAAAAAAAAAAAATTCCTCAAGTATCACCTTCTTCATTCAAATACGATTTAGTACACTACCAACAATCTTATTCAAATCATCCTATTCTATGATTTAAACAAAACTTCGTTACCTTGTTTAATCAAAATGATTATCAAATTTTTAGATAATATCAAAAAACATAAAATTTTCCATAAAACTTTTTCACATGATAAGGAAAGTTAATACAACCAATTTTATAAATATATATATATATATATATATATATATATATATATATATTTACTGATAGATAATTATGGTTTTTCTTCATTAAAGTAAATATTTCTAAAACTTTGGCTAAATCTTGTTTAAGCCAATAGTTGAAAATTTAACTTAAAGATATTTTATTTCCATAAATTGCATATTCATTTAAAATATGCGATTCAATGATTTCACTACTTTATATATCTACAACCAAGAACAATTTACCAATTTCTATGTTCAAACAAAGACCAGTATTTGTAAACACAATTCCCGAATATTCCCAAAACCTCCTTGTTATCTTTCATTTGACGCTTCAAGAGACGATCCATACCACATAGACGTTAACCTTTCCCACCAACCTCAACGAGATTTGAGGACTCGAACCTAACTACCACATTATGCAAGAACGCCAAACAACATGTTTGTCCGCAACACTCGATCACATGCAAAACCCGTTAATATACATCGCACGCGAAGTTCAATACTTACGTATACACGTTCGTAATATATCCAACGCAACCACATGGTACATGAAACTCAAATATTCTCAATATATCTAATGCTACACAAATTACATGATACATGAAACTAGTTTGCCTACAAATCACAGTTTACTCGATTGATTACGTAATGCACGAAACACGTTTATTTGCAATACACATGCTACTGGCTTGAGCACATGATACACGAAACTTAGTTGTTTGCAATATACATGATACATAAGAATTGCTTCATTGATACATAATTCTAGATTGACCACACTATACATGAAACTTATTTGGTTACGAAGTACATTACACTAAGCTGTGCGCATTGTACAATATACATGATGCTAAGTTGCCAACACCCTACACGAAAGTCATTTCCTACTATACACAAAATACTATGTTGTTTACATTACACATCAGAGTTTATTGACTTACAAAATACAAGAAGCTTAATTATTTACGCTATATATGAGACTTATTTGATTACGAGCTACGTGACACTAGATCATACATGAGACTTGTGTGCTTACTATATACTCGAAACAAAAATTTGCTTACAATTATTGCAATGAATTGATTACATTCTACACAAGACATGGTCATGCACTTTGTACACCAAAGTTGAAGACCATAATACATTGAAACGACTCGGGGTTTGACGTATTCTTGTTCAAACATGAGCAAACAAAGAAACTTTAAGTGTTACTACTTTACTACTCTTTAGTTGCGAACTGACCTGATTAGGGACATAGTTACATGTTAACGAATTTTTATGTGTAAACAATAGTGATCATAGTGAAATTATGCCCCCCCTTACCCGCACACAACGAAACAATCTATACGGACCATACGATGATTTAAATAATTACGGGTGCACACGGAATTATAAAAATCAGCGCATGGAAACTATAGAGACATTTTGTCGTGTGTTGTGACCTAAAACTTATCATGATGTGTAACAACGAAACTGATGTGATATGACAAGGACATGGTGGATACGCTGATGGTATTTTCTATATATAAGTGTCCTATAATATTATCAGAAGTAACGTTGCTCGTGTCACGTGAAGTTTTAACCTAGACCAATGTTTATGAAATCTTTTACCCACTGAAAAATTTAAAGGATATTATACTGCATCTTACACAAACCCTAATTATCAAGATTTCATCAAATTCATTCCAAATAATACATCTCACATTTAGAATTCAGAATTATTATTTGACAATCTCCTCCTTAAATTCATTTCAAAACAAAATTCTTTATCACCCTTCATATTCAACTTTAAGTACCAGGCCTAAGCCATGTCAAGGGTTACACTCCCCAGAATACAACAATCAAATCTCACCATGAACCCAAGACTTTCACCTGTTTCTTGATTTTTAATAGCCTCCAATTGTTAAATTTCGGGACGAAATTCCCTTAACGTGGGGAGACTGTAACATCCCTGATTTTCCGACCCTATTTTAACTTATTTTTAACTAATAAAATAACAACACGACATTGAATCATATACTTGTTCAAACCTACACCTCATTAATCGTTAGCCGATCGTATTCAATTCAAGGATTTAGAACTCATAATCAAGTGGTAACACCTCTTAGAGTTAATCCAGTTAGTAATCCCGTTAGGTGTTCTGTTAAATCCTAACCAAGCTAATTCTGTCAAAGCTGAAGTTTCAAGGGATGATTTTGTAAAAACCCAGAAACCCTAGTAGGCACGGTCGCGCCACGTTTTTGCACGGTCGCGCCTCGTCTGGCACGGTCACGCCACGTTTTGGCACGGCCGCGCCTCGTGTGGCACGGTCGCGCCTCTTATAGGCACGGTCGCGCCTCACACCAGTTGAAACGTAAATGCGGTTTTAATCGCTCAATTGTTGAGTTCCGTAACCGTTCCTCACTTCAGTTCCAGTTACGAGAGTAATAGCATTTTCAATTACACAAACGTCCCAGTTTAATTCCTTCGGACTTGAAAAATCGTTCAAACATTTCAAAGAAAACATAAACCTTTTTCTTCGATCCGAATCCTCCCAACCAAACAGAAGATTCAGGATATACGATCCTCCCTAAAGCTTCAGAACACATTGAGTTAGCCGAAGTTGCAGCAGAAGACGCTGGAGATCAAACCCGTCATCGCCGGAACTCATCTTTACCGTACGCTATCAATTCATCGTCTTTCCGGGTAATTGAACCTCCTACACTTTCGATTTAGTCTAGAGATCAAAAGCCCTAAACTAATTTGGGCTTACAATATACAACTTAACACGAACCCGAATCTAGGGTTCATTCCAAAATGATTTAATCGAATACTGCTTTAAACATGTTTTAAACACAATTAATCTACACCAACAGACTCGTATTAACCTTGTGAATGAAAGCCCTATACATTCCAGCACTATTAATATAAGAATCAATCAATTCGTTTGATTTTTGAAAGAGACACGGTCACGCTAATCATCTAGCGCGGTCGTGCCTCGGGAGAAGCGGTCGTGGCGACTTTCAGCGCGGTTGTGCTTCCTGCTTAGACCCAGCCAATGCTCGTTGGCTAGACTTGATCGTACCCCAAAAGCATAGACACGGTCGTGCCTATAGAAGGCACGATCGTGCCTAGTCGTTTGGCTAGTTGTCCTCTGTTTGACCAACACATTCGCGCCCTGTCTAGAACGGTCGTGCCCGCCCTAGCACGATCGCGCCCTATCCTAGGCACGGTCGTGTGTGTTGGCAGAATGTTATTAATTTTTATATTTCTAAACAATTAGTATTTCATATTAATTTCTAAAATAATAATAATTGAATTTATAAAAATCTGTATTATTTTTATTTAGAAAAAAAGATCAAATATTTAATCTTAAAATAAATGGAAATTATTTAAAGTTCAACATTTAGTTTATAAACCCTACACTTAAATAATATTTTAAATGTCTAAATTACATTATATAAATAAATGAATAAGGTAATAATTATTTACTTGATTTATAATTAAACAAAAACATTTATTTAGTTACATCTAACACTTACATTATTTTCATAAACAGTAATTATTTAGTTTACATATTTAATTATTCCAAACTCAAACCTCAATAAAAAATGTTCTAAAAATATTCATTTCAAATCTTCTATTTTATACAATACTTTCAACTACCAAACACTAACTTTATCCAATTTAACTTTAGATATAGACTTAGACTATTGTGCATTATTAATGCAATATACATTACACTCTAGGTTAACATTGTGCAATACAAAGGATCACATTACTATCTCGTATCTCGTGTTAGCTACGCTTTCGAATCAAGTGAGTATACATAGCCCCTTTTACTCTTTTACATTTTTGGGGTGAAACATGAACACTATTCAACTTACATGTTTACATTTACACAAACAACACAAGTACAAATCCTACTTACATTCATGTGTGCAATTTGAGCTTTATGCCCGAGGGCTAGGTGTGCTAACCTTTTGTATGCGATTATGTGCAATCATTAACTTTTAAAGCTGACGGTTTTCAATGATAGATCTATTGAGTCTGACAAACCCACCCAGATTGGGGTGATTGATACCGACAACATAATTTTGCATGCTAGTTACAAAGGTTTGATTGTACTTGGTTACACAATAGCTGCTCCCCATAAATGCCTTATTTATCATGTTATGTAAGGATTTGTTTTACAAACTATATGCTATCTATATACAAACCTGTGTTATACTCACTAAGTTTTTAGTTGACCTTATTTTATTCATGTTTCAGGTGCTTTCATATGAGTTTGATCAAGACATGCTACACATAGGCTTTGGACCTAGTTAATCTTAATTAAAAAACAAATTGTATTTCATTATGTACTTGGAACTTGATTCATGTTGTTTGAATGGAAATGGATTTAACATATTACAATTTAGTCAACCTTGAGCTCATGAACAGTCTACATGTCCCGCCCCGATGATTCCGCCATCGGTTGGGGTTATACAAGAGATAGGGCACTATCGGACTTCTTGTCCTAAACAACCTAAATAGAGAATAGGTGGTCAGAATAAAGGAACAGGACGAGTGTTCATATTAGGAAGTGGAGATGAACAGAAAAAATAAAGCTAAGGAGGTAGCAGGTACTTTTTTAGTTAATAATATTTACGTCAAGATTTTATTTGATACAGGGGTGAATAGAAGTTTTGTTTTGTGACACCCAGTATTACAGGTCAATACCCATAGTCATATTTGCACGTTCATATTTTATATTTCCTGAATTTTTATTTTGACAAAGTATTGTCCAGAAGTCTAGCAAAGGAACACACATTATATTATAGTAATTTTTTGAATTACTAGGGAATAAACAATTATAACCGGCATTGTACCTACGTTGGTGATTAACAAGATTTTATTCTAGTAAATTCTAGAGACACGTTTTAAAATAGAAACATAAATATTGGTGACAAAACTATTAAAGGTGGACATAAAAATATTTATTACATGGTGTTAAGTTATTTTTATGTGTATACATATATAATATAGTTAAAGTATTAACTATGTGGGGTTAACTAGTAAACCATTAAAGCTAGTAAAACTGCACAACATAGAGGATGTCTTAATAATTAAAGATATTGAAGCGGATATTAATTTCGGGTAGTATACCGCGTCTAAATCAATCACATCATCTTGATGACTTTGCTTACACTTCACTCAAGTGTCATAATCTTCATGATTATGACTAAGAGTGCAAGCAACCTCAAATATCACATCACCATCATTATATCTTTTCTTATACTCCACTCTAACATCAAGTCGTAATGATGATGACTTATTAAGATATACACTTAACCCCCATTTCATCTAATAATTATATATATATATATAAGTATATAGATATTAAGTTTAAATCACTAAAAGTTCCTACACCGGGTATTATATTACGGGAGCAACTACCGGGTTTACACCACCTTAGACCTACTTATCTAACAAGTAAAGTCACACTAGTGATTTGACAAGACCCAACCCCCCACCCCCTTACGGACGAAACTAGTGGGGCCACCCACAATCACCATCAAATCCATCTTTTTCCATCTTTCGTGTCATAACATCTATACTCCATCAACCAAGTATTCAAGCAAAGGTCAATCCATCTTTTCAATCCATGATTTGCAATGATGTTGTTAAGTCTAACACTCCAACTCCTTTTTCTTTATCTATATATACGATGCACACCACACACACACACATTTAACACTTTCAAAAATCTAGAACAAAGTTCTTGAGAGGTTTAGTTAGGAGAATTGGAGATTCAAGGGAGTTCTTGGAGTCTAGAAGGGTTTTCAATAAGAAGATCGAGCCATCACCATCTTCTACTCATGTTCTTCTCCTAGCTTGTCTAGCGGTATGAAACCGACACCAAACCCTAGTTTCATCTTTTTTTTCTTGATCTAAGCATGTTGTTCATCATTGAAAACGAAAGGATTTGGGGAGTTAATGATTTTTATAAAGTTTAACAAGTAATAACTTGAATGATTTAATATTCGAAACAAGGAAAGTACATATATATATATGTGTGGGTCGAAATATATGTGTATATATATATGTCTAGTCGTATTGTTAAAAAGATTGTATGTGTATACATACATATATATATGTACATACATATATATATATATATGAAATTCGAGATATATATATGTATGTATATAGTTGTAGTTTGTGACTTAAAACATGTTGAGTATATATATATATATATATATGAAACCGTAATATATGTATACATGGAAGTACACTTTGAAAGTCGATCATGGAAATATTTTACTAGAGGTTTAGATGCTTTGAAAACACATATGTATGCTATAATTTGATGATAGTTATTGTCAAAGCATAAAAGGCAAGTACAATACACATGGCCGAAATATTTATGTGTATATACATGTTTATGAGGTAGATTCATAAACAAGCTTAGATTAATTGATATAAAAGATGGTAAAATACATACATGTGGTACACGATAAGTTTTAGAAACAAATATGTACATGAAACATATGCTTAGGTTTGGTTAAAAACAAATAACGACATGGCATCTTGGAAACATATGAATATGTTTGTCTAAAGATATATGTTTACATATGCATGAGAAATAATAAAATACTTTAATGCATATATAGAAACATATAGATATATGTGTGCGTACATTTGATAAAAATAAATAAATATGTATGCATGATGAACCTAACTAAAGTTAATAAATGTCGTTCAAAACATAAGTATTTGCGTGTGGACGTAGTAACGTAGTTTGTACGTACGTGGAATAAATAACATGCATGGATATACTTGAATGATATTTGAGATTGTATATAATTGTTTTTGAGAAATAATTATATGTTTATACGTGAACTATAATGTGAATATATTATAAGTTGTTACAAAAATAATATTTATTTTTTATACACGTAACAAGTCACCAATAAGAAAACATAATATTTTCTCAGAAAATATGTAAGCGTCTAGACTGGAATAATAATCACCAATTAGTCGTACCATGGAAAACATTGTTTTTACTAAATAAAGACGTACTTAACGGGATTCGTTAAGTCGGGTGAACAACTTGCGTTTAAGACGGGTAGTCTTAACACATAAGTATCCTTGCATAATTACGATACGGATGGACAGGAACTATTAGCACACGGATAAATGCTAAGATTTCATCGGACACAAGGTGAGTTCACGACCCCATTTTCGCTTTTTAATGTTTTGTAAACTGTGGGGGAGAAACATACTTACATATTATGTATTACATTATTGTTTAATACATTTGAAAACATTGTTGTTTTATTCAATTACGAAAACATTGCAAACATTTTTATATGATAACAAGGAAACAAGAAACTATCATTATGTTGTAGATGAGGAACAATAGAGTGCTAAACGTCCCCGGAACAACATTAATATTTTGTAACCATTAGCTATGGTCTTAGCCTAGGATTCTATAAATAGTACTATTGGGGGTGACGCGCCCGGTCATGGTTAGTCACGCTAACCGAGACTTGAAGGGTCAAATGGCCACATATTGTCTTATTCTCGTGGTATAGCGAGGGAGGAGCATTCATTTGTCATGGTTTGGTTACGGTTTCATGTACGAACATAGGTATTTGTAAGCCTAGCTAGCTTACGAATGGATCAATAACACTTGTTTTGTTTATCATATGCGCTTAGAATTATTTATACTTAATTTATGACGGTAAAGTCAAGGGCATGTTTTCGGTGAAAACTACATATTTTATGACGGTTAAGTCATGTGCATGTTTTTGTGAAAATTACCTATTTTATGTCGGTTAAGTCATGTATATGTTTCGTTGAAAACTACTTATTTTTATGACTGTTAAGTCATGTATACGTTTTCAGGGAAAACTACTTATTTTATGATGGTTAAGTCATGTGCATGTTTTTTGTGAAAACTACCTATTTTTATGACAGTTAAGTCATGTATATGTTTCAGTGAAAACTACTTACTTTTATGACGGTTAAGTCATGTATATGTTTCGGGGAAAACTACTTATTTTTATGACAGTAAAGTCATTTCCATGTTTTAGGGTAAACTACCGACACTGAAATAACTAACTCTGTGAACTCACCAACCTTTGTGTTGACACTTTCAAGTTTGTTTCTCAGGTTATCCTTTTCCATGGCGCGGTTGGAATAGGCTACCTATGTTGGATCAATTCCTAGTAGCTGGAAGGACGTAGAATATCAAGTCTCAAGACTGTCGTTGATCTAGAAGAACTTAGATCATTGTATTACTTAGTCTTATAAATTGTGTATGTATTTCAAGTCTTAGAAATCACTGTTACAGCTTTCGCAATCGTGTAATGAACCAATCGTTGCAACCTTTATTTATTTATTAAGTAAATAAATTTGGGGGTGTGACAGATTGGTGTCAGAGCAATGGTTTAAGTGAATTAGGTTTCCTTAGTGACACCTAGGCTTTAACCAGACTCATTTAGGGACCAAGATTTCTAAGACTTACATCACACTAAGAACACCCAAGACTTGAGTATAGAAATTCCAACCGTTGCCGAACAACTTGTGTATACTATTAGTGTATGGAGTTACACTAGGGTATCATTAGGTACACTAATACTTAATACGATTACATGGCTCATGTAACGAACGCTTAGCGCGTACAAATAGACACCTACGATGTTTCTCAACAAAGTGTCACTATTCGTATTACGAAACAAGAATGACGGGTACGCAGCACACTATAACCCTAAAAGATCGAGTTACGAGCTGAGCTTGGACGACGACGGTAGCAATCGCTAGTTACCAATCTTGGAATCACAACAGGCTGAACCCGTACCAGGACCTGTACCTATATCTACACACACCTACAACTACTTCTGCAATAAAGGCAACTTTCTTTCTAACATATATGGGGTATATATACTCTCCTTCATGAGTTGTCGGATCGGACGCCTAGACTTTTGCCATGAGATATGGCAGACAGGATTGCCCAGACAGAAGGGAACCCGAGGTGGATAAGCAGGACTAAACGGGAGAGAACTCCATGGGTTAGGAGACCCAGACATTCATCAGGATCATGTGGATCCATACGTACATATAAACTAATCTCTACCCTACACATAGTGCCTGACTTCCATACACATTTTATTCTTGAGAGACACTGGTGGTGCCTCTCTACCATTAACCCCATCCGGTAACAGCCATATTCGGCAGATTCATGAGTATTGGTACACATAATTAAGAGTAATCCGATAGAACAATATACACTCCTGTACAAGTGTGCAAACACGATTTAATGATCATTTCAAATACTTTTGACTAAAAGGTTAAGATATGAGAAACACTACAGGGATCATGCAAAGTAAATTATCATTACGGGTGCACATGTAATCATAATTTCAGTGCATGGGAACTTTAGTGAGTCTTGCTGTCCAAGGTAATGATTAACCCATGTTCTCAGTCACTTGATTAAGGATTGGATCTTAACAAATTGGATTTCTCAAATAGGTGTCCACAAAGTATTCTCCTAGTTCGGGAGGAACGAGAGAAACTCAAATTGAATTCAACCAATCCTTAACAAATACGGAACGATGAAGGATTTCGCATATTCATTCTTTGAGATTCTACTTGTTAGGAAGGCTCTAAATTGAGCGTTACCACAACCAAAACTTATAATGATTGCATGATTATTGTGGGAGATTATAATGTAATCTCAGGATCCATCATACAGTTCAGTCTCACAATTACTTGGTATTTACGTCAGGAGTGCTATGCACTAACTCGGGTAATGGGGCAGAATATTATCCTGACCCGCATACACATAACATCTATGGGATATTGTGGAAGCTCGACATGAGACATGTAGGTAATCTGACATTTCAGAATATTGGTCAAACAGGGTTGCTCTCTATAACATCCCAAAAATAAAACGACAGTTATAATAACGTGTTAAAATGCGAGAATGAACAAAATAAATGAACAAGGCATGACGGGTCGGGCCGGATGGGCCGGCGAACTTGGGTGGCGAACACAGGGGATCTCTTCCTTATAAATAGCCTAAGTCACCACCCTTTCTCTCATTTGTAACATCTAGAGAGAGAAACCGTAGAGAGATAAAGTTGGCGGATTAACCCAAGATTGAAGAAGTGTGTTACTCCATAGCTCGTGAGCAAAACCTCTGAATCGGAAGCTCGATACAGGTAACAATCTGATCTAGATCTGAGTTTTTGTTCGTTTTGGAGTTTTCGGGTTTTGGATAAAAAGATGGCATTTTTACATATGAAACTTGAATATAAACATAGATCTAGCATCTATAATGAAAAACAAACGTTTTGAATGTAAAAAGTTCGTATCTTGACGAGGTCGGATCTACATGCAAAAGTTAGGGTTTTGTGGGGAAGAAGACTGCCCACACGCAGGCTCTGCGTACTTATTGAGTACGCAAGAACAAGGCCCTGCGTACTTGTTAAGTACGCAAGATCAAGGCCCTGCGTACTTGTTAAGTACACAAGAACAAATTCAGTATGGTTAACCCGTTAGAGTCGGGATTAGGTCTGATGTGTATTTAAGTACTCAATCCAGATCATATGTGACGTTGTTGGGCCATCGATTAGGACAACTGAGACTAGCTTATCAGGTAAGTTCTAGAAGCCCTCTTTTAAATGTTTTAATAATGTTTTTGGGCTGGTGTGTATACGTAACGATGTGACTGTTTTATAAATGATGTTTATTGTTGGAGCATATTCTGGTGACAACGAGCTTGAAGATATTATGTCTTAGTCTTAGATTCTTTGACTTGTAATTGATAGAATTGTTAGCAACAGTTAAAGGGGAGTCTGTTAGGACATGTTTTGTAACTGTTGATAAAATTCTGTGTAAGTTCTGCTAGAGGCGAACTTGTTAAGTTCGCCTAGGCTATCAGAGGCGAACTTAACAAGTTCGCTTAGTCTATCAGAGGCGAACTTGTTAAGTTCTCTTAGCCTATTAGAGGCGAACTTAACAAGTTCGCCTAATACTGTTCAGTGTCTATAAATAGAACAGTTCAGCAGAAACAGAGATGCAGTTTTAAGAACACAGAACATAAGTGACGATATCAGAGTAGACAGATTCTGTAATCTTGTAACCTGATATTGTGGTGGAAATACAAAGCGTTTATTTACACCGTTGTTGTTGATTGAGTTACACGAGCACGTTGGTCATGGATTCCGCACTTTATCACCGTGTCTAACCACGAGTCTAGAGATCCGTCACGCTCTGATACCACTTGTAGGTCCAGGTAACTCAGCTACTGATCAAACTCGTGATATGACGCTGCGATAACACGAAGTGCGGAATCCTTCGCGTTAACGTTTTGTATACTAACCGACAATTCACAACAACACGCGTAAATAAACTTCTCGATTATATTCAGAATAACAATGGTTACAGACTCGATCAGACAATTGTTCACCTCTGTTCACGCTTCTGTTCCTCTTTCGTCTTTGAGGTCTAGAAAGCCTCATCTCAGATTTTGAATTACCCTTTGGTGTGTCACGAGGTTTAACCACATTTGGGTTAACATAAGGCTTACCAGGAGTTCTTACCTTTTCTGGAGTAACATGTTGGTTACCTTTGACGTTGTGAGGACAAGCAATCCTAAGGTGACCCACAAGACCACAGTAAAAGCAAGATCTCGTCTCATGATATTCTCTCATATAAGGAATCTTCACACGATTAGATGCACTTGAAGAAGATTCTCCTACATGAACTTCGTTTGGAGTTTGAGACGGAACAAACTTTTTCTCAATAGGTTTTGATTCAGACTTCATCTTCTCAGGAACTACATGCTTCTTTCCTTTGTTTTTGTATGGACAGTTCACCACAATGTGTCCTATCTCATTACAATGAAAACATGTACGCCTGTCTTTATAATCTCTGACATATGGAACTCTCCTTGAGTTTGAAGAACTTCCAAATGTAGAATTTCCAGATGAATTAGAATCAACCTTTGAGTCTTCTTTCTTAACCTCTTTTGGTATCCCCTCTACCTTAGCTTCATCAAAATACTCATCATCACTCTCATCAGAATACACCATATCTTCACCTGTGACTGGATTCACCTTCAACACAGTCTTAGGATCTAAATCCTCATCATTTATAATCTCAGGTGTAACAGAATAATTTCCGTTGAATGGTGGAGGAACATAGCCAATACCACTAGTTCCCTTCCCCTCTTCAGTATTATTATGATAATGTTCTAATAAGAATGATGAATTTGCAAAGCTTTCTAACTTTCTATGCAATCTGATCACCTCTGCTTTAGATTCAGCTAGCTCTTTATCTTTCTCAGTAAGATCATTATTTCGTTTCTCAATTTCTACAAAGGACATATCTAGGTGATATGCCTGCTCTTTGATTTTCAAAGTCAGAGAACTTATATCCCTCTTCAATGATTCTATTCTTTCAATACACACATTCTCATTATCCTTTAATTTCTGATTTACCGTGTGCATCGATTTCATATCACAAATGAGGTTGACGTTGTCATCCATAACCCTCATCATTTTATCCTTAACTGAAACACAGTTAGAACAAAACGTCTCAGAGTTAGAAAATACCTCAGGTTTTACATCTGAAGAAGATGCATCAGTAGCCATGAATACGTCATCATCAGCTTCACTCTTTTGATCAACAATGACAGGCTCTGCATCAATTTCTATTTCACTCAGATCATCTTCAACTATCTGAAAACTTTCTTCACTCATCACATCAGTCTCAGTAGATTGATTACTTTCACCAGAACGAATACTCTCACTATCACTTAAATCTACAGAAGAATCACTTTGAGAAAAACCCAGCTTCTCCAATACTTCTTTGATCAAGACCTCAAACGCTTGAGTAGTAGCTTCACCCTTTTTCTTCAAAGCTTCCCATAGATCTCTTGAAGTTGGACACTTACCGAGACTATGAATGATTTCTTTTGGTAAAGACAACGTTAAAGTTTCACGCGTTTTCATCTCTCGATCAAAATTCTGCTTTTCTACTTTAGTAAGAGCTGTCACTGGTTTAGGAACATCATAATATCCCATATAGTCAAAAGTAGGATGAACATATCCTTCCAAAATGGATGTCTAAAAGTTTTCATCAGTGACTGATACGAACTGTTCGAACCGGACTTTCCAGTTACGAAAATCTGATATGCATAAAAGTCTCGGTGGCATAGTTCCAATATCATTAATATCACATAAAATTGACATTTTGAAATTTTCACAAAAATATCCGGAAAAAAATTTTCCCGCCAAAATACTCTTTAAAAAATTTCGAAAATTCAAAATTTCAAAAATGATTCAAAACGACTATAAAAGCGTTCACTAAAAAAATTGAACAAGTTGAATTTTCCCGCCAAAATACTTTTTTTTTTTTTTAAATTGAAGCGAACTTAAGAACACTGGAAAACAGTTAAGTTCGCCTGATA
This sequence comes from Smallanthus sonchifolius, assembly GCA_023525975.1. NCBI lineage: Eukaryota > Viridiplantae > Streptophyta > Magnoliopsida > Asterales > Asteraceae > Smallanthus > Smallanthus sonchifolius. The sequence continues at coordinate 92,836,613 of CM042021.1, read as the reverse complement.
CTTTTCAAGCGAACTTAATAAGTTCGCTTAAATCAGAATTCAAAAATCCGATTAAGTTCGCCTCAGAGACACCCAAGCGAAGAAGCGAACTTAATAAGTTCGCTTAATCCTGTGAGAAGCGAACTTAATAAGTTCGCTTGCTAAGTTCACCTGCGCAAGAACTTAGCAAGTTCGCTTAAACTGCTGTAACAGACTCAGAACCAAACACGAACCAAAACTTCCGAATTTCATGATTTCTTGCTTAAGTGATAGAATTTGATAAAATTAAACCGTAGGAATGTGTAGGAACTGATTTGGAACACTTCTATCAGATCAATTTCATCAAACGAATCCAAAATCAATCCAAATTGAGCAAAATTTCTCCATTTTTATCAAGAACAAGAAAATGCTTAAAAATCTTCAAAATCACAGAACTTTGATGTTGATTGGACACGAAAACACCACGAATCTTTTGCTAATCAAGAGCAATAGCTCTGATACCACTTGTAGGTCCCAAATTCGATGCGTGACGGATCTCTAGACTCGTGGTTAGACACGGTGATAAAGTGCGGAATCCATGATCAACGTGCTCGTGTAACTCAATCAACAACAACGGTGTAAATAAACGCTTTGTATTTCCACCACAATATCAGGTTACAAGATTACAGAATCTGTCTACTCTGATATCGTCTCTTCTGTTCTGTGTTCTTAAAACTACATCTCTGTTTCTGCTGAACTGTTCTATTTATAGACACTGAACAGTATTAGGCGAACTTGTTAAGTTCGCCTCTAATAGGCTAAGCGAACTTAACAAGTTCGCTTCTGATAGACTAAGCGAACTTGTTAAGTTCGCCTCTGATAGCCTAGGCGAACTTAACAAGTTCGCCTCTAGCAGAACTTACACAGAATTTTATCAACAGTTACAAAACATGTCCTAACATTTATAAATGATGTATGTGACGTTTTATGAAACAATGTATATGAACGATGTTTTGAAAGGAAAGGTTATGAAAGAAGTGTTTATGAAATATTTTGCCAAAATAAGTTTACGAAGTGTTTACGAATGAGTGAATGATTTTTAATAAAACGTACGAATGCTTTAACTGAAGTTTTGAAGTAAAAGAAGTGAATGTTTACGAAAGTCACAAACGAACGAATCTGCCATTATTCCTTAGGGAATGAAGGTTATGGGTATGGGAAGTATGTTATGGGCCTGTACCTTTTAGGGGCCTTTGTGGCTGGCCAACTGTTGTACAACTGGGGTGATGACGGTCACCAAGGGGATTATAGTGATCATTGAAGTTGGTACGATTTACCTTACAGGGTAGTCATGCTTGAAATTTACCAACGTGTGCCTTACGAGGTGCAGTGCTTGAAGTTTGGTACGGGTCATCCTTGTGATGCTGTGCTTGAAGTTTGGTGTTGAATGACCTAAGTATCGGGCCCTAGGATTTCTTCACCGAAGGACAGTACGGTGTTGATGGGACTAGAGGTGGTGATATTTAGGTTATTCCGCCAGTATGTGACGTTTAGATTTGACGGTTATGAGAAGGAGCAGATTCGATATGTTCGTTGACTTATGATTATGATGTTATGTTATGCTATTGCATGTTTTCGTACGCTTTTATTAATGAAGTTAAATGATCTGTTTTTGGCAAATATTTGAAGTTAATGTTTTATGAAAAGCTAGAACTCACCAGCGTAGCTGAGTTTTTAGTATGCACAATCAGGTTAAGGCAGGTTATGAGGATGGACGGTGATGCTTGGCTAGCGAGATGAGTTACCCGGTTGATCATCAGAACTGGCATCCCGTTATGTTTTAGTTATGATGTATTTATGTTTTAGACAATGTTTACGCTTCCGCATGTTTAAACATTGTTGACGTTATGTTTGAATGAAATTTTTCACAGCGTTATTTGATATTCAAGTTTAAGAACTGTTTGTGAATGAGGAAATCCAACAAGTGAGGCCTCCCGGGTTTAGGGCCTTACACTCTCACAACCTTTGACATTCAGTACACCCTCAAGTCCGACTATTCTTCCGGTGATGAATAAACCGTGATTTATTCTCAAGCAAATGCCAAAGAAACCTAAGTATGGACTAACGACCATTGTTGGACTAACAGAGGAATGACTTACCAAAATCTTAAAAGAGTCCCAAATGCGGGATTTGTTGCAAATTTCAATAGTTCATGATGTGCATAAAGGACGTAAGCACAAGTTGTTTGCAACAGAGCACTGTCCACAAGGATTCGAGAAGGATAATTTTATACCCTTTTGTACCCGCACTTCTCCAAAGATCATCTTGTTAAATGGATCCCAGTTTTCAGCCTAGAGGAGATGCGTGGTCACATCTCTCACTCCCAGTTTTCTATAAATAAGGAGCTCTAGGGCACCTATTGTTAAGAAATAACTTCTTAACGCAGGCTCCGGAAAAGTACAAAATTTTGATGTTTAACACTCATTACCTCAATGTTATGACCTGAGTACTTGTACTAAGGATTTTGAGGCTATGGCCGATGTAACATCCCGAAAATCCACAAAAGGATTATTTGAGCTAACAGATGATCCAATACTTTTATAAATGAGACGGTCAATGAAGGTTTTCATGTAAAACCCTATTCATGGAATTAAAAGAAATCGGTTAGCCAAAGGAGGATCGGTTTGGGTTGTGCACGTGCAAAATAGAAACCCAGGGACTAGAATGTAAACCTTGAAGGTTTAAATAGCACTTTATGAGAAACCCTACGCCATAATCGGCCTAGGTTGCGCTCGACGGTAAAGGGAGACTATCGGGAGGGAGAGTCCGGCAAAGTGGAAGGGACAGCGGTGGTGCTATGGCGGTCACGCGGTGGTGTGCCTCATGCGACAAGTTCAGGTAACCCGGTTCTAATTCCTTTCCTTTCGTTTTGTTTGCATGAAAACCCATTTAGGGTTTGGGGTGAGTTGGCCGAGGATGACAGCGAGAGAGGGGCTGAGGTTGGTGGCCGAGCGTGGTGGGGGTGAATAAAGGTGTGACATAGCGGCAACGACAGGAGAGTGGTGCCCGACGTGGTGCGACCGGTTCACGGTAGTAGTCTGCGTGCATGGTGGCGGCTGGAATAGGCTACGGTAAGGGTGGCGAAGACCTGATGGCGGCGTGTGACGGTGGCGGGAACTGTTGTGACAGTAGCCATGGTGGCGTTGCGGCGGCGTACGAAGGTGGAGAAAATAGGTGATGTTCCGACTAGAGATAAACAAGACAAAGGGGACGAAGGCGAGGAGCACGGTGGTCCGGGGTAGTGTACGGCGGGAGGGATGGAGGACGGGAAGGTGACCGGTGTGGCTTACATCGGTTAGTGTTTGCATGCATGTAAAGAAACCCGAATTGAGTACGTGCACTACGTGAGGTTAGGGTTGCATGACGCACGAACGTGCATGCATTGTAACCCAGTTCAGAGATACGAGTTTTAAATGGGTCATGAGCGATCCGGTAGGGTGGAACGTGAAACTAGGGTTTCATGGATATGGGTTGACAAACAAATGGGATGAGTGTTGGGGTTTTAGATGTTTTACTATTTTGGGGCTATCGTACATACTCACATGTTTTATTTAACGAATGAGTTATGATTTTAACTTGAAGTGTTTTATGAGGCCATTATGTAATAATGAGCTAAGAGTCATTTTGGGGTCCGTAGGGTGGGTGCACAAGAGTGGTGATGATCTGTGGGCGTCATCTTATGAGTTAGTCGGGGTGAGTCGAGAATTTAGTTAAACATGTGATGGTTATACAAGGAGAGTTAGCAGGGGAACCCGTACGCGGTTTATTAACGAGTCAAGTAAATGCTAGTATGTTATTAAGCGTTATGTGTTTGATATTGTGTGTATTATGTCGTTGTACTCGTGATACGGCGGGTATCGTGTTAGCATGGGTCTATGGGGTGTCCATAGTGTACGGGTTAGAACTTAGTATGGTGTTTGGGTGTCGTATAATTAAATATTTGGAAAGAGTTGGGTAATGTATCTAGACGTTAAAAAAGATACGTCTAAAGTATGTGTTAGTTTACACACGTAGGTGATCCGTGAAAGGGTGGTGAGTCGTAGTACATGTCCAGATAGTGTCATGTGTGCATAGATGTGTTGCTTTGTGTGCTTTCATTGTTGCCCATGTGTACGGTGAACAGTGGTGTGGAGGACGAAGTCCTTCGGGTCATCATCATACGTGTGATCTTGCAGTCATCATGTGGGTGATGTGTCAGTCATCGTATGGTAGATGATATAGTCATCGTGTGGTGGCTGGGTAGTCATCATAGATGACGAGTGTGTCACTATGTTTAGTGACGGGGCCCTGTAACAAGGGTATAGCAGAGCTTATGACGAGTATCCCGCCGGGACGAGGGTGAAGGGATGAGGTATGTGTTTGTATGCATATATATGTGTTAAATTGCATGCAAGTGATGAGTTATATTAATTGTGTACGAGATGATATTGATATGATAAATAGATGGAATCAATGTGGTGTGTCGAGTTAGATTAATCGTCGTGTCTTGACAAGTACATCGTGTACAACTGTTGTGTCAGTTGATTTGTAAGAGTCTTGGTTTGGGCTGGTTAAGCTAGTGTCTAGAGGTTGGTTGAGTTAACCAGTGTTTGGTTTAGATATATGGTAAGTTGTGTGTTTTCATAGTAGTAAGCTCGACCTAAGTCGGAGAGACTTACTGAGTTAAAATGGTGGGTTGAGTGTGGGGTGGTGAATCCTTCGGGATATTGTAAGATAACAGGGTTATCTATATGAGGGCAATTTGTAAAACTATTTTACAAAGATAAGAGGGTCTTGAGTGGAAATAAATATTAAATAAGACGAGTTGACTTTTGTTACATTAAACTATTAGAACTCACTCACCGTAGCTGACTTTGTATGTACGTTAGATTGTTTTGCAGGTGAGCCTGCTAGATGAGGTACCTTGGCTTGGGAGCGGTGCTACTCGAGTTGGTGTGCATGCATTCGTCAGGTAACGTTGTGAAAGTTAACGAGTTTAAAGATAACGTTATTTTGAGAAAGTCTTCCGCTGTTTACTTAAATGAAAGTTAAGTGTTTTTAATGAGTTTTCCTAGTGATGAGAACCAACTGTAGGATGCCTGATTTGGGGCCTTACAAGTTGGTATCAGAGCCGAGGTTTAAGAGAAAACTAGTGTTTTTAAACAAATAAAATGCCTTAACTTAAACTAAAAATGGGACAAGGGTGAAACGAATGCCCCCACGAGTAAACGCGAGCCAAGAGGTACGTCCTTCGAGTTGAGCTGTAGTTATTATTTACCATTTGTGTAGTGTTACACTAGGTAAAGCGATTGGTGTGAGTAAGTGATTTATGGTTCCGTGTGGGAACATGATGTGTGCTATTTGCTGTAATAGTATGTAGAACTACGTTTAGTTGTGTGGCGTGATTAAATGAGACTATGATGTGAGTTGAGTAATGCGGAGTAGAATTAAATGTAACTATGTGAGATAGTTTGGCATGTCGATGTGATTTAGTGATTTTGTGTGTAACCTTGTATGGTGTAAAATTATGATAAATATGACATACTAGATTGTTAAGTGGTGCTATGTGAGTTGTGTGGGATGCATGTGCATCCGGAGTGTGTGAAAGATAGAAAGCTAGTGTGAATATGATGGGGAAAGTTTAGAATCCGAGCAGTAATGTGGACAACCAAATTGCATTTGATCACCGTGATTTGGCAGTCTATGATTACTCTCATATTCTGAATTTGATGCCCATAGTAATCACCCCAGCGTTCTATCTTGTGCAGGTATTGATGGTCATGACGATTCGGACTAGATGGATTAGGCGGGAGCGCTCATCAGGAGGTTGAAGGAACGACGGGCTAGAAGTGCGGCTGCTGTTCGTACGGTTATCTTCGGGAGGAGACTGATCTTAGCACATGTTCCTTTGACAGTGGTTCCACCGGCGGCTGAGGATGAGCGGGAGCTACCAGCACAGGAGGTGATCTTGGCGCTTCCGGCGCCTAATGCTCCCAGTACTACCAGGGCAACTATGCGATGTGGACTCAGTAGCTCCTTTTACAAGAGAGGTGTTTGTAGAGGAATAAATGCATTTGCAGTCAGAAGTCATCCTTCGAGACACAACACTGAATCGGGAAATGGATGGCTGGAGGAATCTGAAGACGAGGAACAAGTGGGTGATAACTTTGACTTGTTCAGTGATTAGAGCAGTGGTGGTTACCACGAGATGACTAGAGCATTTTGAGTAGTGGTCGTCAGTCACTTTTGTGACGAATTACTTGTTCTTGGTTTTTCAATTACTTGATTTTAACCTTGGCAGTGAATCTTACCATGGGATGATTTAAAACGTAGTTAATGATAGTTGCATGAGGGGATAGCTTGCTATTGGTGGTGGAATGTTAATTATGTGTGAACATGTGATTACCTTTTTGAACAATGTGAGTTTATACTAAATGTAATCTTTGAGGTGATGCTAGAGCTTGGTTGATTAGACTGTATGAGTAGACCTGTGTAGACATGAGTTTTGATTATTTGTGTGTGTCTACGGTCTTAAGATAGTGTCACCTATGTGTTAATGTCTAGGTGATGTTTGAAGTGTAAGGGGTGTGTTGCACCTTGTGTAGTTGTTCAAGACGAGGTCATGTGGGAAATCTTAAATATAAATGTTCAGGACGAGGTCCTGTGGGAAATTGTAGTTACATACCTTATGTTTAGGTATGCATGTTCAGGACCAGATCCTGTGGGGAAATAAGATATCTTTGTATCTTGTGTGTATTAATGTTTAAGGATGTTTTGTGTCTAGACTGGGTAGTGTGTCGTCTTGATATATGGGTATGGCCCGTATGGGTACGACCGAGTAAACTCTATGTGAGTATATGATGACGTGTGGCAGGGGCTACCATTGTAGTGAGTAAGAGGTAAGGTTCAGGAGTTTGTGAGTCGATAAATGACTAGGTCATATTGTATGCATGTAGATTTACTCAGATCTAGCAGTTGTGGATGTGGACGTGATGTGTTTTTAGTGTTTGGGATTACTAGTACATGTGTAGAACATTATGTGTTCTGTTGATATGTGTGTTGTGTGTGTCCTGGTATTACACGCTTAGTTGTGCATAGATTTTCTCGACGATGATACATCGAGGTGGTGCGAGGAGTTTTGATGTTTTCTAGGTTACCAGTGAGGTGCTCTTATGAAATGCCTATGCTTATATCTCGAGGATTCGGAGCACGAAGCCAATGGGCAGAGCTGTGAGCGTAGATGATGAAAGCGTTTACGTGGACGCTGATGTGTGTAAACTATATATATATTTTTATAAGTGTTTTACACAATTAGTTTTAAAAAGGGTTTTCACCAAATACTAATCACACACACCGGGCAGTGTACCCGTCGGATAGCAATATAGTAAAGGTAAGAACCGGATATCAATCCGTGGACACGGTGGGATGCGATAATAAACCGGGACTAAGATTTAATCAAATATGGGTAAAAGATGTTAAGTTGATTTTTAACTAAACTAATATGTGAGAATATAAAACTAGACTAAAGTCACAAATCAAACAATCAAGGAGAAAATATCACTTTGGTGTCGAATCCATTTAGAATACATTCAATACATTCATAGAAATATGGCAAATACACGATACATAAATTGACTAAATTCTCGTCAAAGATATCTAATCAAATGACTATTCGGAAAGCTAGTATGAATTACACAAACCAACCACCTAAAGTCATACAATGAGGCTCACGTGTTTAATAATCATGTCAATGTTTATAAAGATTGAACTAGCTTCCGATTAAGGTACACTAATCCATCAACTAGTTGGAAAGATAATATGAACAACACACTATCCACCTCAAGTTGATTAATTTAGACAACAATATGCATTTCTTCAACATACAATGTTCATATAAAGATTATATAAATTAGGAGGATGTGTCAACAATTCCTAGATAAACACAATACTAAATATGAAACATCATAACGAATACTTTGTCTTTCCAAACATAAGCATAAGGTTACACATACAAATATAATGATTCATAAACAAGACTTCATTCACCATTCCTAGTCAAATGCCATAAACTAGTATAATTACATACACCAATCCATGAATATAAGCATAAATCATAAGTTTTCCAACATAATATGACATACACAAATACAAGTCTTGTAAACAACTCAAAATACTTGAATACATAATTTCATCAAAGAATAATCATACGGTTGTCATAACATTAACACAATAATTGCCAATAATCCATGAATGTTGTCAAATGTATCTAAACTTCATCTAAACCAAAGTGAACAGGAGTTTTAGCTCATCATGAGCATCAAAATTACAAGTAAGCAGGGAAAAATAGAGAGAAACAAGATATGAAAACAAGAATCAAACCACTTCTCCAAGCTTAGATGTTGTTGTTGATGTATGGTGATCCTCTTGATGTTGTATCCTCTCCAAGATTCTTGAAATATGGCTGGAACAAAGAAAACTCGAGCTGGAACAGTAGGTTTCTCCCCTGGGTTGCTGAATGTCTGAATGAGAATTAAGTTCTGTTTAAGTAGAAAAGGGGAGGCACGACCGTGCCAGGAGAGAAGGCATGACCGTGCCTTAGACATGGGCGCGGTCGTGTCTAGGTCTTGGCGCGACCGTGTGACAGAGGTTTGACCGATCCGTAGCTTCCATTGGGTACCACTAATCGAGGACGTACGGCTGTTCAGACTCACGACATGACGTGCGACCGTGGGCGGGCAAGACACGGTTGTGCCTTGGAATTTGGCTTGGCGCGGTCGTGCCAGATGTGGGCGCGACCGTGCCTAGGGTTTTGGAGCTTGGCACGACCGTGCCAAATAGAGGCACGACCGTGCCTCCATCACAGAAACCCTAAAACTTCACTTGTTTATCCTGGAATCTTCTTGTTTATTCATCAAGCTTCACAAAAACCTACAAAACAGGAAATGAAGCAAATAAGTGTCTAAACGTTGACAATAACCAAGAATTGATCATTAAATGAACGAAGTTTTGTGCCAAAAAGATGTGTAAATACTAACACATCAGACGCTCTGCCGGAAATGTTTTTGATGAGATCAAGGTGATGACGCTGAAGAGTTCAACATAGAGTTAACAAGGTGACGAAGAGTCTTCATGGAACACGTTCTATATGAAGAATCAGTTGAGGTGAGACACCATAAGAATAGGGATGTTTCCCTGGATGAGACGACAAAGAGCTGAGACTTGTGGCAGGCGGACTTCATGTTCGTACATGATAAATGAGATGTGGTAGGTGATCACATGGTAAAAGTAGAGCATCAATGAGGAAGGTAGAACTCAAAAGGGGCAAGTGCATGATTGCACATAAGTGACTGGAAAGGAGATTCCTACGCTGGGCAAAATTAAGACTAGCTTAAAGTGAGCTCATGTGGAGCATTCAAGTGAAGCATATGTTTGCCTATTGAAACAGACACGACAAAGGAATGAAGCCTACTTGGAAGGATGATCGTCGGAACAACGAGGCCCTTAGGGTTATACATGAGATAAAGGAAATTACGCATGTGAGCTGAAATGAAATGTGACAAGTGAGTGGACAATTAGAAGCGTTGTGCTACGTAGTACTAGAGATGATATGTATGATGTTAAGAACGTTAAGAGGAACAAGGTATTGTCAAGAACAATGACAATGAAACCTTCGTGAAAGGGTTAGTAACCAAGACAACCACGGAAGGCAAAGAGTTGGAAATGCAGTCGTTTGGCCAATGGCTGGAAGGACAAAAGGTGAGTTAATGTCACACCCCGCCAAGGCGGAAACGCGAGGCGCGACGTTACATGGTTTCCAAAGCATATGATTACCGCAAACACATACATGATAAATTGATACATAAACAAGATTAATGTTTTTCATTACAAAATGTAAAATGGAGTTTACAAAAAGTGAAGATTTCGCAAATATGACTCTATTACAATGAGTTATACAAGAGAAATCCCCCAAAAGTTGTATCCATCGTGCATGCATGTAATCTATATTGCTAACCTTGCGATCACGTTCAATTTCCTGAAAAACATACTTAAAATTGTCAACACGAGGTTGGTGAGTTCACAGGTTTAAACAAATAGTTCTTTGTAAAATTTAATCGTTCGTAAATAGTTTCAGGTGTATGTGATAAACAGAATAAGAATTGTTGACCCATTTGTAAACTAGCTAGGAATACAAATAATATGTTCATACATGAGGCGTAACCAAACCATGACAATTGTACATGCCCCTAATTTCGTTATCCGGTTCTATGCGGCCATAAATCCTCCAGATTGTGGTTAGCGCGACTAACCATGACCGGGAGACGTCACTCTCCATAGTACTATTCATAGGACCCTAGGCTACAGTTAATGGTTACTACATTGTTCCAGGGGACTTTAGCGGCCTCAACTCGTTGTTCTCATCTCATGTAAACATAAAAGTCGTGCCTTATTCTCTTGTTATCCCATAAAATAGTTGTAAGTATGTTTTTCCCCCAAATATAGAAAACAGTAAAAAGGGGCCGTGAAACTCACTTGAGTTTGTGTATACTTGTATGATACTTTTTGTAGTCAAACTTGACTATTCGTACCCTAAATACCAACGGGTAAATTGTGTTAAGACCGATCGTCTTATATTTGCAAATTGTTCACCGACTTTGTAAATCTGGTTGCTTTTGTTTAAAATATCTTCTTATATTTTTAACACTTGTTTTGTTATAAAAATAGATCTTAGTTACTGCCCAAAAGGGGACTGACACAGGTATCGAAACTACCTAGTTTCGATTGGGCAATTGAGTATCGAAACTTCCTAGTTTCGATTGAGTAGATGGTTATCGAAACTACCTAGTTTTGCTCGAGTAGTTGGGTATCGAAACTACCTAGTTTCGATTGATTATTTGAGTGTCGAAACAACGTAGTTTCGATTGAGTAGTTGTTATCGAAACAACCTAGTTTCGATTGAGTAAAAGGTATCGAAACTACCTAGTTTCGATTGATCAACAGGTATCGAAACTCCTAGTTTCGATTGAGTTAACTGGTATCGAAACTTCTAGTTTCGATTACTGGACTTCTGTTTGACAGAATTAGTCCTGCATATTTATGTTTTAAAACTTGAATTTGACACACTTTTCTTGTTATCTTACTTGCGATTTGAACATTTTGTATGCTACGTTTTTAAAGAAAATAAAGTGGATAGTATTGAGTTTTTACCTTAAAACCGAGATGAAGATGATGAAAGAAAATAGAGAATGATCTTGAATCTTTTGCTAAACTTTCTTCAAAAACACTTGAAATTCTTCTTAAAATACCGAATTAAAGTGAATTTCACCTTGAAACTTGACTTCGAATTCAGAGAAAATGGAAACGTTTACCGTATGAAAATGAGAGTGATGAAAGAAATTATGAGAGAAGTGATTGAAGTGAGTATGGTTATATCTGAATTTTCTCAGGTGTGGTATGGGTCGAGTAAAGGGGTGTGGGTTTTCTCTGGCTTCGGCCGAGAAAGTCAATAAAAGTGGTTTGGGGTAAATTTTCAAACAATTAGTTTTCAGTGTATTAATATTACTTAGAGTTTCAAAAGGGTAATTTAATTCGGTTAGGTTCTCCGCGGTATTATAAATTTAACACGTTTATGGCTCGTTAAAGAAAAACATTGAAATCTTGGATTGTATAATCCGTTGAGGTGATTATTTGTAGGTATAAATACCTAAAAGTGACGTTCGTATTTAGCTGGGTTATACTGGTATGCGAACCGGTAACTCCTAGAATTACCAAAATATAAAACGAGACCATGTACGGTTTTTGTTAGATCTTAATGTCCTTGTTTGTGAAATTAAATAAATCACAAAAATAATTATAACGTAAACTTGTTTAATACATGTACGGATATTGACCTGAAATGTCGGGTGTCACATTCTCCCCATGTTAACAGAATTTCGTCCCGAAATTCAATTTGTGTCATCTTGAACTGGTTTATCCTTAAACAAGGTGGGGTATTTTGTTTTCATTTGGTCCTTTCGTTCCCATGTATACTCAGGACCACGCTTTGAGTTCCAACGTACTTTAACCAGTTTGATTCGACTACGTCTCAGCCTTTGAACTTTCCAATCTAAAATCTCAATCGGTTCCTCGATGAAATGCAACATGTCGTCTATGTGAATCTCATCTGGGGGTATGATCAATGTCTCATCTGCCAAGCACTTCTTGAGATTTGATACATGAAACGTATCATGTACATTGCTTAGTTCTTGTGGCAACTTGAGCTTGTAAGCTACAGGGCCAACTCTAGCCAGTATTTCAAAAGGTCCAACGTATCTAGGGTTGAGCTTACCACGGTTACCAAACCTTGCAACGCCTTTCCATGGTGAGACTTTTAACATTACTCGGTCACTAATTTGAAATTCTAATGGTTTCCGTCTGTTATCAGCATAGCTCTTTTGTCTGTCTCGGGCAGCTTTCAGACGGTCCTTAATTTTGAAGATCTTATCAGTGGTTTCCTGGACAATCTCAGGACCTGTCAAATGTTTTTCACCAACTTCCGCCCAACATAGCGGTGAGCGGCATTTACGACCATATAAAGCTTCAAACAGAGCTGCCTTAATGCTCGTGTGGTAACTGTTATTATAGGAAAACTCCACCAACGGTAAATGAGTATCCCAATTTGTGACACCCGACATTTCAGGTCAATATCCGTACACATTATGAACAAGTTTACATTACAATAAACGAGTTTACATTATAATTTTTTTTGTGATTTACGTAATTTCACAAACAAGGACATTAAGGTCCATCAAAAACCGTACATGGTCTCACTTCATAGTTGGTAATTCTAGGAGTTACCGGATCACGTGTTATATACACCGACAAATTCGAACACTAGTGGTTAATTTAAATAACCAGAGAAATATATATTTTATTTCCACAAACTTTGCGTAGAACAATAAATTATTTTCAGAATAAATTTATAATACCGTGGAGGATCTAAACCGGATTTATTTACCCCTTTAAAACTATAATTGATATTAATACCTAAATCTAATTGTTTTTTTATTATAACCCAACCTACTCTTTGTCTTCTCGGCCGGAAGCCAGAGAAAACCCACACCCTCTCCCTTACTCGACCCATACTACACTGAGAAAACTCACATATAACCATACTCGCTTCAATCATTTTTCTCACAATTTCCATTCATCACACTCATTTTCATACGGCAAACATTCCAATTCTCTTCAATTCGAAGTCCAGTTTCAAGGCAAAATCCTACCACAAACCAGTATTTTAAGAAGAATTTCAAGTGTTTCTGCAAAAGAGTCGAGATCATCTCTGTTTTATTTCATCATCTTCATCTCGGTTTTAAGGTAAAAACTCGACATTTTCACATTAGTTTCTTTAAAACCGTAGCTAAACTTACATCTTATTTAAACGCAAGAAAGATAACAAGAAGAGTGTGTCGAATTCAAGTTTAAAACATAAAAATATGCAGGACTGATTCTGTCAAACAGAAGTACAGTAATCGAAACTAGGAGTTTCGATACCAGTTAACTCAATCGAAACTAGGAGTTTCGATACCTGTTCATCCATAGAAACTAGGAGTTTTGATGTCTTTTACTCAATCGAAACTAGGTAGTTTCGATAGCAAATACTCAATCGAAACTAGGTAGTTTCGATACCTTTTCTCAATCAAAACTAGGTTGTTTCGACTCCTGACCACTCCATCGAAACTAAGTAGTTTCGACACACATATACTCCATCGAAACTAAGTAGTTTCGACACACATATGCCCAATCGAAACTAAGAAGTTTCGACACCTGTACAACAGTCCCAGTTGGGCAGTAACTCAAAACTATTTTATAACAAAACATGTGTTGGAAAACTAAAACGATATTTAAACAAACACAATCAGATTTACAAGGTCGGTGAACAATTTACAATTAAGACGTTGGTCTTAACAACAATTTACCCTTGGTATCTAGGGTACAAATAGTCAAGGTTGACTACAACAAGTATTATCACAAGTATATACACAAACTCAAGGTGAGTTTCACGGCCCCTTTCTTTTTACTGTTTTCTAATATTTGGGGGAAGAACATACTTCAACTATTTTATGGGATAACAAGAGAATAAGACACGACTTTATGTTTACATGGGATGAGAACAACACATTGGAGGCCGCTAAAGTCCCCTGGAACAACATAGTAACCATTAACTGTAGCCTAGGGTCCTATGAATAGTACTATGGAGAGTGACGTCTCCCGGTCATGGTTAGTCGCGCTAACCACAATCTGGAGGATTTATGGCCGCATAGAATCTGATAACGCTTAATAGGGGCTCACACATGTCATGGTTTGGTTATGCCTCATGTATGAACATATTATTTGTATTCCTAGCTAGTTTACAAATGGGTCAACAATTCTTATTATGTTTATCACATACAACTGAAACTATTTACGAACGATGAAATTTTGCAAAGAACTATTTGATTAAACCTGTGAACTCACCAACCTCGTGTTGACGATTTTAAGTATGTTTTTCAGGTAACTGAACGTGATTTCAAGGTTAGCAATGTAGATTACATGCATGCACGATGGATACTACTCAAGGATGATTTCCCTTGTATAACTCATTGAATTGAGTCATATTTGTGAAATCTTAATGTTTTGTAAACTCATTTTACATTTTTGTAATGTAAAACTTTAAACTCATTTATGTATCCATTTATCATGTATGTGTTTGCGGTAATCATATGCTTTGGAAACCATAAACGTCGCGCCTCGCGTTTCCGCCTTGGCGGGGTGTGACAGAAATTGGTATCAGAGCCATTGATTATAGCGAATTAGGAATCTAAATTGGAACCTAGTCTATAATCTAAATGACTCACTAAAACGTTTTCATTGCATAAGCATTGTATAACCAGTCATTTTGTCATATGGATATTGTAGTCATAAGCATGTCGTCACATTCACATTCTGATCCCATCTCTGACATTGAATCAAACGAGGAACGTTCCGCCTCACATCCCAAAAATCGAGTACAAACCCGTAGCTCCACACCACCTAAAGTCGCCTTGGGAAAACCGCCTATTGTCTACCGAAAGAAAAGCGGAGGACCAGTGAAGGTACAAAGCGCTAGAAAGAAGTTTCGACTTCCGCACAAGAGGACTCTAGCAGCCCGTGACCCGAAGGACTTAGAGACTGATGAAGAGCCATCTAGGAAACGACCCTGTTACCACCCTGCTATGGGAACTATCCGTTGGATGCCACATACTCTGGCCCGATGGAGGGATATGGAGATCATCCCATCTACCTTTGAGATTGGAGAGTCTTCTAACTCCCCAACACCCCTACCTCACACTGGGGAAGTCATGGAGCTCACAATGCCTACACTAGTAGCACGCGTTCGTACGCATGAGGAGCGTCTTGATGATCTCCTAGATGAAATCCGGGCACAGGGGGATGCAGCCACGCGACTTCGTCAAGGAGTCGGATCTCGAGTTCAGACTCTAGATGACCGCACCCGAAACATACAGGATGCCACTAACTATCTAGAGTTGAGAGCTGACATGGACTGGCAGTTCATAGTTACGGTCCAAGACATGGTGGAGGCGCTAGAAGAAAGGACGTTGGCTGCAGAATTTGTGGCTAGAGCAAGCTTTGTTATGGCAGGACTTGCCATGATGATTGGATTGTACTCTCACTTCTTCTTCTAAACCTAATATGGGCGGGTTGTGCCCATAGTACATTATGTAGTTTAAAACTTTAGTACTGATGAGGTCATGAGAACCCATCACTTTTGTATCCGTTTCTTTTGGGAACAATGTACTATGAATGTTTTAACTATGTATATAAGGGTTTATGTTTTGATGTTGTCGTATCCTTATGCCATGTGCTATCATTATTGTCATATAATGTTATTTCTTTTTAATTGATGTGTTAGAAAGAACGTCATGGCACCAAAGCGTAGCACACCCCGTAACACTACTGGAGACAACAATGAGACGATTTCTCCAAATGTAGAACAACTCATAGCACAGCGAGTAGCTGCTGCCATGCAACAGTATGAGGCAAACCGAAATAGTGGAGGAGGAAACGGCAGTGGTACCGGCGGAGGAGGTGCAGGAGGTAGCGGTACAGCTGGAGGTTCCGGAGGTAATAGAATAAATAAGTCGTAACACCTAGTCATGATCCGAATTAATGACGTTATGACTTGTAATTCTACAGATGCTCCAATTTGGAAGTGCTCCTACAAGACCTTTCTATCTTGCAAACCCCGTAACTTCAATGGCACCGAGGGTGCAGTTGGACTAATGAGATGGATAGAGA
The DNA here is from genome assembly GCA_023525975.1 of Smallanthus sonchifolius. Taxonomy (NCBI): domain Eukaryota; kingdom Viridiplantae; phylum Streptophyta; class Magnoliopsida; order Asterales; family Asteraceae; genus Smallanthus; species Smallanthus sonchifolius. The sequence continues at coordinate 92,820,302 of CM042021.1, read as the reverse complement.
ATATGGAATCGGTGATTGATATTAGTGAATGCACCGCTGACTGCATGGTGAAGTATTCTACATGCTCACTCACTGATAAAGCTTTAACTTGGTGGAATTCACAAGTAAAGACTTTGGGAAGACAGACAGCATATGAGTTGTCATGGGAAGACCTAAAAGCCATGATGATCGAGGAATACTGTCCTCGAAATGAGTTGCAAAAGATCGAATCTGAAATATGGAACTTGCAAATGACAGGAGATGATGTTGCTGGCTACACTGACCGATTCAATGAGTTAGCAATCTTGGTTCCACACATGGTTACCCTGGAATACAAGAAGATTGAAAGATATTTGTGGGGTCCTCAAATCCGAAGTCTGGTGACTTCATCGAACCCTATGGATACCAAGAGCGCCATAACTTTAGCTTTCAAGCTAAGGGATAATGCTGTACGTGATGGTTTGTTTGAGAAGAAGGAGACCGAAGGAGGGAAATCTGGAGAAAAGAGGAAATGGTTTGGAAAACCAATTAATCAAAACAAGAATCAAATTTACAAGAGACCTGAAACTATGAAAGCCTTTGTCGCCAACACTGTGGAACAAAAAGGATACCTTGGAGCACGACCAAGGTGTGACAATTGTGGATATTATCACAGTGGGAAGTGTACCCAATGTGGAAAATGTAAAAAGTATGGACATCTAGCCCATGACTGTAGGAGCAATGCGAACCCAAACAAGATAAATCAAGTAGCAGGAAAAGTCAACCCAGGAACAGAAAGGATGAATCAAGGATGCTTTGAGTGTGGAGATCCAAAGCACTTCAGAAAAGACTGTCCAAAGTTGAAGAACCGAAACGACAATCAGGCCCGTGGAAGAGCATTTGTGATGGGGGCTGGTGACGCACGACAAGATCCAAACATTGTCACTGGTACGTTCCCGATAAATAATCACTATGCCTCTATACTTTTCGATACGGGTGCTGATTTGAGTTTTGTGTCAAATGACTTTAAGTCCCTACTCGGTATTAAGCCCAGTAAACTAGACCAAAAGTATACAATTGAATTAGCGAACGGAAAATTAATTAATACCGAAGAAGTCATTCAGGGTTGTACCTTATGTCTTAAAAACCACACATTTAGTATAGATCTGTTACCCGTTGATTTAGGAAGCTTTGACGTTGTTATTGGCATGGATTGGTTGTCAAAGAATCATGCCGAGATTGTTTGTTTTGAGAAGATTGTCCAAATCCCACTCTCAAACGGAGAAGTTCTTTCGATTCAAGGTGAGAAGAGTGGAGTAACGTTAAGGATGATAAACTGCATGAAAGCTCGTAAGTATCTACGTAAAGGCTATTGCGTATTCCTGACTCACGTCGTCGAAAAGAAACCCAAGGAACATCGACTTGAAGATATTCCAGTCGTTAGGGATTACCCCGAAGTTTTTCCTGAAGACTTACCTGGTTTACCACCACCGAGGCAAGTCGAATTCCGAATCGATTTGTTACCAGGATCCGCACCAATTGCGCGATCGCCGTATCGATTAGCACCTTCTGAAAGGCAAGAATTATCAAATCAACTACAAGAGTTGCTTGAAAAAGGTTTCATAAGACCGAGTTTCTCACCTTGGGGAGCTCCGGTCTTATTCTTAAAGAAAAAGGATGGAACCTTTAGGATGTGTATAGATTACCGAGAATTAAACAAGCTTACAATCAAAAACCGATACCCACTTCCTCGAATAGATGATTTGTTCGATCAACTACAAGGTTCTAGCTTCTACTCTAAGATCGATCTACGGTCAGGGTATCATCAACTAAGAATCCAAGAAGAAGATGTACCAAAGACAGCATTTAGGACTGTTATGGTCACTACGAATTCCTAGTTATGCCATTTGGTTTGACAAACGCACCAGCTGTTTTCATGGATCTCATGAACCGCGTGTGCAAACCATACTTGGATAAATTCGTGATTGTGTTTATCGATGACATATTAATATATTCACGAACCAAGGAGGATCATGAACATCATCTTAAATTAATCTTAGAACTACTCAGAAACGAGAAACTTTACGCTAAATTCTCTAAGTGTGAGTTTTGGATCCAAGAAGTGCATTTTCTTGGACATGTCATCAACAAGGAAGGAATTCACGTTGATCCATCTAAAATTGAAGCGATCAAAAACTGGGAAGCACCAAAGACTCCGACAGAAGTACGTCAATTTTTAGGTTTGGCCGGCTATTACAGACGATTCATCGAGAATTTTTCAAAAATAGCCCTGCCTTTAACCAAATTAACCCAGAAAGAAAAGAAGTATGATTGGAATGACAAGCAAGAGTCAGCTTTTCAATTACTAAAGCAGAAGCTGTGTAGTGCACCAATTCTATCCCTTCCTGAGGGAATCGACAATTTTGTCGTATACTGCGATGCATCACACCAAGGACTGGGTTGTGTGTTAATGCAAAGAGACAAAGTCATCGCATATGCCTCACGACAACTAAAAGTGCACGAAAAGAATTATACGACCCACGACTTGGAATTGGGTGCAGTTGTGTTTGCGCTCAAAATTTGGAGACATTACCTTTACGGTACAAGATGTACTATCTTTACTGATCACAAGAGTCTCCAACATATCCTTGATCAAAAGGAACTTAACATGAGACAACGTCGTTGGGTAGAACTACTAAACGATTATGATTGTGATATCAAGTACCATCCCGGGAAAGCCAATGTCGTAGCGGACGCTTTAAGTCGCAAAGAACGAGTTAAAACTCTTCGTGTTCGTGCCTTAGGATTGACAATTCATACGAATCTTAATACTCAAATTCGGATGGCAAAACATGAGGCAATCAAAGAAGAAAACATTCAGAATGAAGCTTTACGAGGAATGATAAAGCAATTGGAGCCAAAGTCAGATGACACTTTATACTTCATGAATAGAATTTGGGTGACACGTTTTGGTAACTTACGGGAGTTAGTTATGGACGAAGCCCACAAGTCCAGGTACTCCATTCACCCAGGTTCAGATAAGATGTATAAGGATCTAAAAGAATTATATTGGTGGCCCAATATGAAAGGAGATATTGCCACATATGTCAGTAAATGCCTAACGTGCTCAAAAGTAAAAGCCGAACATCAGAAACCGTCTGGTTTACTACAGCAACCTGAAATTCCCCAATGGAAATGGGAACAAATTTCTATGGATTTCATCACAAAATTACCCAGGACTTCCAGTGGTTATGATACCATATGGGTTATTGTCGACCGATTAACAAAATCTGCTCACTTTCTGCCAATGAAAGAAACTGATAAAACTGAGAAACTTGCAAAGCTTTATATCAAGGAAATTGTGGCTAGGCATGGAGTGCCAATTTCTATTATCTCTGATAGAGACAGCAGATTCGTGTCTAGAATCTGGAAATCATTACAAGAAGCTATGGACACACATCTTGACATGAGCACAGCATATCACCCACAAACAGATGGTCAAAGCGAAAGGACCATTCAAACTTTAGAGGATATGCTACGTGCGTGTGTAATTGATTTCGGAGGAAATTGGGATACTCATTTACCATTAGCTGAGTTTTCCTACAATAACAGCTACCACACAAGCATTAATGCAGCTCCGTTTGAAGCATTATATGGTCGTAAATGTCGATCTCCGCTATGTTGGGCGGAAGTCGGTGAAAAACATTTGACAGGCCCTGAGATTATCCAGGAAACCACTGATAAGATCTTCAAAATAAAGGACCGTCTGAAAGCGGCCCGAGATAGACAAAAGAGCTATGCTGACAACAGACGAAAACCATTAGAATTTCAAATTGGCGACCGAGTAATGTTAAAAGTCTCACCATGGAAAGGCGTTGCAAGGTTTGGTAACCGTGGTAAGCTCAACCCTAGATACGTTGGTCCGTTCAAAATACTGGCTAGGGTTGGCCCTGTAGCTTACAAACTCAAACTACCACAAGAACTAAACAATGTACATGATACGTTTCATGTATCAAATCTCAAGAAGTGTTTATCAGACGAGACACTAATTATACCGTCTGACGAGATTCATATTGACGATAAACTTCATTTCATCGAGGAACCGATTGAGATTTCAGATTGGAAGGTTTAAAAGCTGAGACGTAGTCGAATCAAACTGGTTAAAGTACGTTGGAACTCAAAGCGTGGTCCTGAGTATACATGGGAACGAGAGGACCAAATGAAAACAAAATACCCATCCATGTTTAAGGATACACCAGTTCAAGACGACACGAATTGAATTTCGGGACGAAATTCTTTTAACAAGGGGAGAATGTGACACCCGACATTTCAGGTCAATATCCGTACACATTATGAACAAGTTTACATTACAATAAACGAGTTTACATTATAATTTTTTTTGTGATTTACGTAATTTCACAAACAAGGACATTAAGGTCCATCAAAAACCGTACATGGTCTCACTTCATAGTTGGTAATTCTAGGAGTTACCGGATCACGTGTTATATACACCGACAAATTCGAACACTAGTGGTTAATTTAAATAACCAGAGAAATATATATTTTATTTCCACAAACTTTGCGTAGAACAATAAATTATTTTCAGAATAAATTTATAATACCGTGGAGGATCTAAACCGGATTTATTTACCCCTTTAAAACTATAATTGATATTAATACCTAAATCTAATTGTTTTATTATTATAACCCAACCTACTCTTTGACTTCTCGGCCGAAAGCCAGAGAAAACCCACACCCCCTCCCTTACTCGACCCATACTACACTGAGAAAACTCACATATAACCATACTCGCTTCAATCATTTTTCTCACAATTTCCATTCATCACACTCATTTTCATACGGCAAACATTCCAATTCTCTTCAATTCGAAGTCCAGTTTCAAGGCAAAATCCTACCACAAACCAGTATTTTAAGAAGAATTTCAAGTGTTTCTGCAAAAGAGTCGAGATCATCTCTGTTTTATTTCATCATCTTCATCTCGGTTTTAAGGTAAAAACTCGACATTTTCACATTAGTTTCTTTAAAACCGTAGCTAAACTTACATCTTATTTAAACGCAAGAAAGATAACAAGAAGAGTGTGTCGAATTCAAGTTTAAAACATAAAAATATGTGGACTGATTCTGTCAAACAGAAGTCCAGTAATCGAAACTAGGAGTTTCGATACCAGTTAACTCAATCGAAACTAGGAGTTTCGATACCTGTTGATCCATCGAAACTAGGAGTTTTGATGTCTTTTACTCAATCAAAACTAGGTAGTTTCGATAGCAAATACTCAATCAAAACTAGGTAGTTTCGATACCTTTTCTCAATCAAAACTAGGTTGTTTCGACTCCTGACCACTCCATCGAAACTAAGTAGTTTAGACACACATATACTCCATCAAAACTAAGTAGTTTCGACACACATATGCCCAATCGAAACTAAGAAGTTTCGACACCTGTACAACAGTCCCAGTTGGGCAGTAACTCAAAACTATTTTATAACAAAACATGTGTTGGAAAACTAAAACGATATTTAAACAAACACAATCAGATTTACAAGGTCGGTGAACAATTTACAATTAAGACGTTGGTCTTAACAACAATTTACCCTTGGTATCTAGGGTACAAATAGTCAAGGTTGACTACAACAAGTATTATCACAAGTATATACACAAACTCAAGGTGAGTTTCACGGCCCCTTTCTTTTTACTGTTTTCTAATATTTGGGGGAAGAACATACTTCAACTATTTTATGGGATAACAAGAGAATAAGACACGACTTTATGTTTACATGGGATGAGAACAACACATTGGAGGCCGCTAAAGTCCCCTGGAACAACATAGTAACCATTAACTGTAGCCTAGGGTCCTATGAATAGTACTATGGAGAGTGACGTCTCCCGGTCATGGTTAGTCGCGCTAACCACAATCTGGAGGATTTATGGCCGCATAGAATCTGATAACGCTTAATAGGGGCTCACACATGTCATGGTTTGGTTACGCCTCATGTATGAACATATTATTTGTATTCCTAGCTAGTTTACAAATGGGTCAACAATTCTTATTATGTTTATCACATACAACTGAAACTATTTACGAACGATGAAATTTTGCAAAGAACTATTTGATTAAACCTGTGAACTCACCAACCTCGTGTTGATGATTTTAAGTATGTTTTTCAGGTAACTGAACGTGATTTCAAGGTTAGCAATGTAGATTACATGCATACACGATGGATACTACTCAAGGAGGATTTCCCTTGTATAACTCATTGAATTGAGTCATATTTTTGAAATCTTAATGTTTTGTAAACTCATTTAAATTTTTGTAATGTAAAACTTTAAACTCATTTATGTATCCATTTATCATGTACGTGTTTGCGGTAATCATATGCTTTGGAAACCATAAACGTCGCGCCTCGCGTTTCCTCCTTGGCGGGGTGTGACACAATTACCTCCGAAATCAATTACACACGCACGGAGCATATCCTCTAAAGTTTGAATGGTCCTTTCGCTTTCACCATCTGTTTGTGGATGGTAGGCTGTGCTCATGTCTAGGCGCGTGCCTAAGGCTTCTTGTAATGATTTCCAGATTCTAGACACGAATCTGCTGTCTCTATCAGAGATAATAGAAGTTGGCACTCCATGTCTTGCCACAATTTCTTTAATGTAGAGTCTTGTAAGTTTCTCTGTTTTGTCGGTTTCTTTAATTGGCAGAAAGTGAGCAGATTTCGTTAAACGGTCGATAATTACCCATATGGTATCATAACCACTAGATGTCCTGGGTAATTTCGTGATAAAATCCATAGAAATTTGTTCCCATTTCCATTGGGGAATTTCAGGTTGTTGTAACAAACCAGACGGTTTCTGATGTTCGGCTTTTTCTTTTGAACACGTTAAGCACTTACTGACATATGTGGCAATATCTCCTTTCATATTGGGCCACCAATACAATTCTTTTAGATCCTTATACATCTTATCTGAACCTGGGTGAATGGAGTACCTGGACTTGTGGGCTTCGTCCATAACCAACTCCCGTAAGTTACCAAAACATGGCACCCAAATTCTATTCATGAAGTATAAAGTGTCATCTGACTTTGGCTCTAACTGCTTTATCATTCCTCGTAAAGCTTCATTCTAAACGTTTTCTTCTTTGATTGCCTCTTTTTGTGCCATCCGAATTTGAGTCGTGAGACTCGTATGAATTTTCAATTCAAGGGCACGAACACGGAGTGTTTTAATCCGTTCTTTGCGGCTTAAGGCGTCTGCTACGACATTGGCTTTCCCGGGATGGTACTTGATATCACAATCATAGTCGTTTAGTAATTCCACCCAACGACGTTGTCTCATGTTAAGTTCCTTTTGATCGAAGATATGTTGAAGACTCTTGTGATCAGTAAATATAGTACATCTTGTACCGTAAAGATAATGTCTCCAAATCTTGAGCGCAAACACAACTGCACCCAACTCCAAGTCATGGGTCGTATAATTCTTTTCGTGCACTTTTAGTTGTCGTGAGGCATATGGGATGACTTTGTGTCTTTGCATTAACACACAACCAAGTCCTTGGTGTGATGCATCGCAGTATACGACAAAGTTGTCGATTCCCTCAGGAAGGGATAAGATTGGTGCACTACACAGCTTCTGTTTCAGTAATTGGAAAGCTGACTCCTGCTTGTCACTCCAATCATACTTCTTTTCTTTCTGGGTTAATGTGGTTAAAGGTAAGGCTATTTTTGAAAAATTCTAGATGAATCGTCTGTAATAGCCGGCCAAGCCTAGAAATTGACGTACTTCTGTCGGAGTCTTTGGTGCTTCCCAGTTTTTGATTGCTTCAATTTTTGATGGATCAACGTGAATTCCTTTCTTGTTAATGACATGTCCAAGAAAATGCACTTCTCGGATCCAAAACTCACACTTAGAGAATTTAGCGTAAAGTTTCTCGTTCCTGAGTAGTTCTAAGATTAATTTCAGATGATGTTCGTGATCCTCCTTGGTTCGTGAATATATCAATATGTCATCGATAAACACAATCATGAATTTATCCAAGTATGGCTTGCATACGCGGTTCATGAGATCCATGAAAACAGCTGGTGCATTCGTCAAACCAAATGGCATAACTAGGAACTCGTAGTGACCGTAACGAGTCCTAAAAGTCGTTTTTGGTATATCTTCTTCCTGAATTTTCAGTTGATGATACCCTGATCGTAGATCAATTTTAGAATAGAAGCTGGAACCTTGAAGTTGATCGAACAAATCGTCTATTCGAGGAAGTGGATATCGGTTTTTGATTGTAAGCTTGTTTAATTCTCGGTAATCAATACACATCCTAAAGGTTCCATCCTTTTTCTTTACAAATAGGACCGGAGCTCCCCAAGGTGAGAAACTCGGTCTTATGAAACCTTTATCAAGCAACTCCTGCAGTTGATTAGATAATTCCAGCATCTCGGAAGGTGCTAGTCGATACGGTGATCGCGCAACTGGGGCGGCTCCTGGTACCAAATCGATTCGAAATTCGACTTGCCTCGGTGGTGGTAAACCAGGTAAGTCTTCAGGAAAAACTTCAGGATAATCCTTAACGATTGGTATATCCTCAAGTCGATGTTCCTTGGGTTTCTTCTCGACGACGTGAGCCAGGAATACGCAATAGCCTTTACGTAGATACTTACGAGTTTTCATGCAGTTTATCATCCTTAATGTTACTCCACTCTTCTCACCTTGAATCGAAAGAACTTCTCCGTTCGAAAGTGGAATTTGGACAATCTTCTCAAAACAAACAATCTCGGCATGATTCTTTGACAACTAATCCATGCCAATGATAACGTCAAAGCTTCCTAAATCAACAGGTAACAGATCTATACTAAATGTGTGATTTTTAAGACATAAGGTACAACCTTGAATGACCTCTCCGGTTTTAATTAATTTCCCGTTTGCTAATTCAATTGTATAATTTTGGTCTAGTTTGATGGGCTTAATACCGAGTTGGGACTTAAAGTCATTTGACACAAAACTCATATCAGCACTCGTATCGAAAAGTATAGAGGCATAGTGATTATTTATCGGGAACGTACCAGTGACAATGTTCGGATCTTGTCGTGCGTCACCAGCCCCCATCACAAATGCTCTTCCACAGGCCTGATTGTCGTTTCGGTTCTTCAAATTTGGACAGTCTTTTCTGATGTGCTTTGGATCTCCACACTCAAAGCATCCCTGATTCATCCTTCCTGTTCCTGGTTTGACCTGTCCTGCTACTTGATTAGTCTTATTAGGATTTGCATTGCTCCAACAGTTATGGGTCATATGCCCATACTTTTTACATTTTCCACATTGGATACACCTTTCACTGTGATGATATCCACATTTGTCACACTTTGGTCGTGTTCCAAGATATCCACTTTGTCCTTCAAGGTTGGCAGCATAGGCCTTCATAGTTTCAGGTCTCTTGTAAGCCTGATTCTTGTTTTGATTACTTGGTTTTCCAAACCATTTCCTCTTTTCTCCAGATTTTCCTTCTTCGGTCTCCTTCTTTCCAAACAAACCATCACGCACAGCATTATTCCTTAGCTTTAATGCTAAAGTTATAGCGCTCTTGGCATCCATAGGGTTCGATGAAGTCACTAGACTTCGGATTTGAGGTGCGAGACCCCACAAGTATCTTTCAACCTTCTTGTATTCTGGGGTGACCATTTGTGGAACCAAGATTGCTAACTCATTGAATCGGTCAGTGTAGCCAGCAACATCATCTCCTATCATTTGTAAATTCCACATTTCAGATTCGATCTTCTGCAACTCATTTCGAGGACAGTACTCCTCGATCATCATGGCTTTTAGGTCTTCCCATGACAACTCATATGCTGTCTGCCTTCCCAAAGTCTTTACATGTGAATTCCACCAATTTAAAGCTTTATCGGTGAGTGAGCATGTAGAATACTTCACCATGCAGTCAGCGGTGCATTCACTAATATCAATCACCGATTCCATCTTCTCTATCCATCTTATTAGTCCAACTGCACCCTCGGTGCCATTGAAGTTACGGGGTTTGCAAGATAGAAAGGTCTTATAGGAGCACTTCCTATTTGGAGCATCTGTAGAATTACAAGTCATAACGTCATTAATTCGGATCATGACTAGGTGTTACAGCTTATTTATTCTATTACCTCCAGAACCTCCGGCTGTACCGCTACCTCCTGCACCTCCTCCGCCGGTACCACTGCCGTTTCCTCCTCCACTATTTCGATTTGCCTCATATTGTTCCATAGCAGCAGCTACTCGTTGTGCTATGAGTTGTTCCACGTTTGGGGAAATCGCCTCGTTGTTGTCACCAGTAGTGTTACGGGTTGTTAGGTGCCATGACGTTCTTTCTAACATATCAATTAAAAAGAAACAACATTATATGACAATAATGATAGCGCATGACATAAGGATACAACAACATCAAGCGTAAACAACCATCATTACAATATAAACCATCACATACATAGTTAAAACATATATAGTACATTGTTCCCAAAAGATAAGGATACAAAAAGAGATGGGTTCACATGACCTCATCAGTACTAAAGTTTTAAACTACATAATGTACTATGAGCACAACCCGCCCATAATAGGTTTAAAAGAAGAAGTGAGAGTACAATCCAATCATCATGGCAAGTCCCGCCATGACAAAGCTAGCTCTCGCCACAAATTCTGCAGCCAAAGTCCTCTCTTCCAGCGCCTCCACCATGTCTCGGACTGTGACAGTGAACTGCCAGTCCATGTCAGCTCTCAACTCTAGATAGTCAGTGGCACCCTGTATGTCTCGAGTGCTGTCTTCCAGAGTCTGTACTCGAGATCCGAGCCCTTGACGAAGTCACGTGGCTACATCCCCATGTGCCTGAATATCGTCTAGGAGATCATCAAGACGCTCTTCGTGCGTACGAACACGAGCTACCAAGGTAGGCACAGTGAGCTCTATGGCTTCCCAGTGTGGGGTAGGGGTGTTGGGGAGTTAGAAGACTCTCCGAGCTCAAAGGTAGATGGGATGCTCTCTATCTCCCTCCATCTTGCCAAGGTACTGGGCATCCAACGGATAGTACCCACAGTAGGGTGGTAACAGGGTCGTTTCCTAGATGGTTCCTCATCGGTATCCAAGTCTTCCGGGTCACGGGCTACTAGAGTCCTTTTGCGTGGAAGTCGAAACTTCTACCTAGCTCTTTGCACCTTAACTGGTCCCCCGCTCTTCTTTCGGTAGACGATAGGCGGTTCTCCCAAGGCAACATTAGGTGGTGTGGAGCTTCGGGTTTGTACTCGATTTTTGGGACTTGAGGCGGAAAGTTCCTCGTTTGATTCAGTGTCAGAGACGGGATCAGAATGTGAATGTGACGACATGCTTGTGACTACAATATCCATATGACATGTTGATTGGTTATGCAATGCTTATGCAATGAAAACGTTTTAGTGAGTCATTTAGATTATAGACTAGGTTCCAATTTAGATTCCTAGTTCACTATAATCAATGGCTCTGATACCAAGTCTGTCACACCCCGCCAAGGCGGAAACGCGAGGCGCGACGTTACATGGTTTCCAAAGCATATGATTACCGCAAACACATACATGATAAATGGATACATAAACAAGATTAATGTTTTTCATTACAAAATGTAAAATAGAGTTTACAAAAAGTGAAGATTTCGCAAATATGACTCTATTACAATGAGTTATACAAGAGAAATCCCCCAAAAGTTGTATCCATCGTGCATGCATGTAATCTATATTGCTAACCTTGTGATCACTTTCAATTTCCTGAAAAACATACTTAAAATTCTCAACACGAGGTTGGTGAGTTCACAGGTTTAATCAAATAGTTCTTTGTAAAATTTAATCGTTCGTAAATAGTTTCAGGTGTATGTGATAAACAGAATAAGAATTGTTGACCCATTTGTAAACTAGCTAGGAATACAAATAATATGTTCATACATGTGGCGTAACCAAACCATGACAATTGTACATGCCCCTAATTTCGTTATCCGGTTCTATGCGGCCATAAATCCTCCAGATTGTGGTTAGCGCCACTAACCATGACCGGGAGACGTCACTCTCCATAGTACTAGTCATAGGACCCTAGGCTACAGTTAATGGTTACTATGTTGTTCCAGGGGACTTTAGCGGCCTCAACTCGTTGTTCTCATCTCATGTAAACATAAAAGTCGTGCCTTATTCTCTTGTTATCCCATAAAATAGTTGTAAGTATGTTTTTCCCCCAAATATAGAAAACAGTAAAAAGGGGCCGTGAAACTCACCTTGAGTTTGTGTATACTTGTATGATACTTGTTGTAGTCAAACTTGACTATTCTTACCCTAAATACCAACGGGTAAATTGTGTTAAGACCGATCATCTTATATTTGCAAATTGTTCACCGACTTTGTAAATCTGGTTGCTTTTGTTTAAAATATCTTCTTAAATTTTTAACACTTGTTTTGTTATAAAAATAGATCTTAGTTACTGCCCAAAAGGGGACTGACACAGGTATCGAAACTACCTAGTTTCGATTGGGCAATTGAGTATCGAAACTTCCTAGTTTCGATTGAGTAGATGGTTATCGAAACTACCTAGTTTCGCTCGAGTAGTTGGGTATCGAAACTACCTAGTTTCGATTGAGTATTTGAGTGTCGAAACAACCTAGTTTCGATTGAGTAGTTGTTATCGAAACAACCTAGTTTCGATTGAGTAAATAGTATCGAAACTACCTAGTTTCGATTGATCAACAGGTATCGAAACTCCTAGTTTCGATTGAGTTAACTGGTATCGAAACTTCTAGTTTCGATTACTGGACTTCTGTTTGACAGAATTAGTCCTGCATATTTATGTTTTAAAACTTGAATTTGACACACTTTTCTTGTTATCTTACTTGCGATTTGAACATTTTGTATGCTTAGATACGTTTTTAAAGAAAATAAAGTGGATAGTATTGAGTTTTTACCTTAAAACCGAGATGAAGATGATGAAAGAAAATAGAGAATGATCTTGAATCTTTTGCTAAACTTTCTTCAAAAACACATGAAATTCTTCTTAAAATACCGAATTAAAGTGAATTTCACCTTGAAACTTGACTTCGAATTCAGAGAGAATGGAAACGTTTACCGTATGAAAATGAGAGTGATGAAAGAAATTATGAGAGAAGTGATTGAAGTGAGTATGGTTATATCTGAATTTTCTCAGGTGTGGTATGGGTCGAGTAAAGGGGTGTGGGTTTTCTCTGGCTTCGGCCGAGAAAGTCAATAAAAGTGGTTTGTGGTAAATTTTCAAACAATTAGTTTTAAGTGTATTAATATTACTTAGAGTTTCAAAAGGGTAATTTAATTCGGTTAGGTTCTCCGCGGTATTATAAATTTAACACGTTTATGGCTCGTTAAAGAAAAACATTGAAATCTTGGATTGTATAATCCGTTGAGGTGATTATTTGTAGGTATAAATACCTAAAAGTGACGTTCGTATTTAGCCGGGTTATACTGGTATGCGAACCGGTAACTCCTAGAATTACCAAAATATAAAATGAGACCACGTACGATTTTTGTTAGATCTTAATGTCCTTGTTTGTGAAATTAAATAAATCACAAAAATAATTATAACGTAAACTTGTTTAATACATGTACGGATATTGACCTGAAATGTCGGGTGTCACAGTTAAGGTGTAGGTGAAACCTACAAGTCCTAAAGTAGGAAGCGGGCAATGGAGAAAACTCCTTTGAAGACCAAGGTGGGTGGTCATGTTGAAAAGCCGAGTAATGAGAACGGTCATCGTGAAGGTAAATTCTTAGCAGCGAATGGATTGGTGCACGGGTAAGAACGAAAGTGCATGTTGGGTCGGTTCGTACCAATGCAGGATTAGAGGACGAATCCTCTTTTAAGGGGGATAGACTTGTAACATCCCGAAAATCCACATAAGGATTATTTGAGCTAACGAATGATCCAAGACTTTTGTAAATGAGACGGTTAATGAAGGTTTTCACGTAAAACCCTATTCATGGAATTAAAAGAAACCAGTTAGCCAAAGGGGGATCGGTTTGGGTTGTGCACGCGCAAAATAGAAACCCGGGGACTAGAATGTAAACCTTGAAGGCTTAAATACCACTTTATGGGAAACCGTAAGCCATAATCGGCCTAGGTTGCGCTCGACGGCAAAGGGAGACGATCGGGAGGGAGAGTCCGGCAAAGAGGAAGGGACGGCGGTGGTGCTACAGCGGTCACGCGGTGGTGTGCCTCTTGGGACAAGTTCAGGTAACCCGGTTCTTATTCCTTTCCTTTCGTTTTGTTTGCATGAAAACTCGTTTAGGGTTTGGGGTAAGTTGGCCGAGGACGACAGAGAGCGAGAGGGGCTGAGGTTGGTGGCCGACGTGGTGCGACAGGTTCACGGTAGTAGCCGGCGTGCATGGTGGGGGTGAATAAAGGCGTGGCATGGCGGAAACGATAGAAAGGTGGTGCTCGACGTGGTGCGACCGGTTCACGGTAGTAGCCGTTGCATGGTGGCGGCTGGAATAGGCTACGGCAAGGGTGGCGGCGGCCTGATGGCGACATGTGATGGTGGAAGGAACTTATGTGACAATAGCCATGGTGGCGTTTGGGTGGCGTACGACGATGGAGAAAATGGGTGATGTTCCGGCTAGAGATAAACAAGACAAAGGAGACAAAGGCGAGGAGCACGGTGGTGCGTGGTGGTGTATGGCAGGAGAGATGGAGGACGGGAAGGTGACCGGTGTGGCTTACATCGGTTAGGGTTTGCATGCATGTAAAGAAACCCGACTTGAGTACGTGCACTACGTGAGGTTAGGGTTGCATGACGCACGAACGTGCATGCATGGGAACCCAGTTCGGAGATAGGAGTTTTAAATGGGTCATGAGCGATCCGGTAGGGATTTAACGTGAAACTAGGGTTTCATGGAGATGGGTTGACAAACATATGGGATGAGTGTCGGGGTTTTAATATATTGTTATACGTTATCCAACGCATGTTTTTAAACTTATCCTGATCGAGTGATCATACGTTGATAGGTTCGGGCTTTGTGCAAAGAGGTCGTTGCAGTGTAGGAATAGACCATCGTAACAGTGAGTTTCTAATCCCCTCTTTTAGACGTTTTACTATTTTGGGGCTATCGTATATACTCACATGTGTTATTTAACGAACGAGTTATGATTTTAACTTTCATTGTTTTATGAGACCATTATGTAATAATGAGCTAAGAGTCATTATGGGGTCCGTAGGGTGGGTGAACAAGAGTGGTGATGATCTGTGTCCGTCATCTTATGAGTTAGTCGGGGTGAGTTAGGAATTTAGTTAAACCTGTGATGGTTATATAAGGAGAGTTAGCAAGGGAACCCGTACGTGGTTTATTAACGAGTCAAGTAACTGCCAGTATGCTGTTAAGCGTTATGTGTTTGATATTGTGTGTATTGTGTCGTTGTCCTCGTGACACGGCAGGTATGGTGTTAGCATGGGTCTATGGGGTGTCCATAGTGTACGGGTTAGAACTCAGTATGGTGTTTGGGTGTCGTATAATTAATTATTCGAAAAGACTTGGGTAATGTGTCAAGACGTTAAAAAAGATACGTCTAAAGTATGTGTTAGTTTACACACGTAGGTGATCCGTGAAAGGGTGGTGAGTCGTAGTACATGTCCAGATTGTGTCATGTGTGCATAAATGTGTTGCTTTGTGTGCTTGCATTGTTGCCCATGTGTACGGTCAACAGTGGTGTGGAGGACGAAGTCCTTCGGGTCATCATCGTACGTGTGATCTTGCAGTCATCGTGTGGGTGATGTGTCAGTCACCGTATGGTAGATGATATAGTCATCGTGTGGTGGCTGGGTAGTCATCATAGATGACGAGTGTGTCACTACGTTTAGTGGCGGGGCCCTGTAACAAGGGTATAACAGAGCTGATGATGAGTATCTCGTCGGGGATAACCCTAACGAGGGTGTAGCGATGAGGTATGTGTTTGTATGTATATATATATATGTGTTAAATTGCATGCAAGTTATGAGTTATATTATTTGTGTACGAGATGATATTGATGTGATAAATAGATGGAATCAATGTGGTGTGTCGAGTTAGATTGACCGTCGTGTCGGGACAAGTACATCGTGTACAACTGTTGTGTCAGTTGATTTGTAAGAGTATTGGTTAGGGCTGGTTAAGCCAGTGTCTAGAGGTTTTCTAGTTAACCAGTGTATGGTTAAGATATATGGTAAGTTGTGTGTTTTTAGAGTAGTAAGCTCGACCTAAGTCGGAGAGACTTACTGAGTTATAATGGTGGGTTGAGTCTGGGGTGGTGAATCATCCGGGATATTGTAAGATAACATGGTTATCTATATGAAGAAAATTTATAAAACTATTTTATAAAGATAAGAGGGTCTTGAGTGGAAATAAATATTAAATGAGATGAGTTGACTTTTGTTACACTAAACTATTAGAACTCACTCAGCGTAGCTGACTTTGTATTTACGTAAGATTGTTTTGCAGGTTAGCCTGCTAGACGAGGTACCTTTGCTTGGGAGCGGTGCTACTCGGGTTGGTGTGCATGCATTCATCAGGTAACGTTGTGAAAGTTAACGAGTTTAAAGATAACGTTATTTTGAGAAAGACTTCCGATGTTTACTTAAATGAAAGTTAAATGTTTTTAATGAGTTTACCTAGTGATGAGAACCAACTGTAGGGTGCCTGATTTGGGGCCTTACAGCCGGTATGAGTGGGATACGTAATGGTAAGTCACAAAGTACCATTTCAATGCCAGGGAAGTGCAGACACACTATGACTAGTAGTTGGCCATCAACCCTTTATGCCAACTTAATGGGTTGATAAACCCATAGCCCACTTTGGGGAAAACACTTATTCTATGAGACCATGCTCACAGTCTCACTGTTCATTTCCTCACTTAGACGGAATATGAACATTCCAAACAAACATAGAACTCCATATGGCTTACCTACTTCGAGAGCATGGTAGTCAAGTCATGAGTTTACATATCAGGACGATACAACCCAACTGCTAGTCTGCCCCGGAAAGGTAGTGCAAGCAATGGGCAAAGTAGTGATCAGACTCGAACTTTGCTAGTAAGTGCTCACAAGGAACCTCAAAATCTTAGATCCATTAAGACACTTGGAAAAGAAAGATCCTAGGTAACATGAGACCTGAATTAAGTTAAATTTTTAGTCCGAGAAAGTGCTTTCAAGAAGCATAAGAGGGACAAGCATAATGATTCATCTTCATATTGTGTCATTTCCATCCAATCTTTAACTAAAGTCTGAACACCTCGTCGAGTAAATCTTTTCTAAGATCTATAGAGATCTGGCTATTGTGCATCATAGTGCGTAGATGAATAGAGGGTATGTGTCAGCATACACTCAAGAATCTCAGGCACCATTACTTTCATTATCAGGTTTGAGTATCGCATAACTCCACCATATTGAGGGTAACTAAAAAAGGGGTTCTTGCACAGCTAATATCAATAGTTGGAGAAGTATTCGCCTGGGTTTCAAATATCGACTGCCAAGTAAATGGAAATCAAACAATTGGAGCCTAAGTTGGATGATACAGATAAAATTTAGGTACGAAGTACCGGTAACCTATGTGTGTGGTTATAGATGAAGCCCATAAGTCCAAGTACTCTGTTCATCCAGGATCGAATAAAACGTATATGGATCTCGAGGAAATTTATTGTGTGGCCGAACATGAAAGGAGAAATTGATATCTACGTTGGAAAATGTCAGAAACCTTCTGGATTACTACAACAACCCGAGATTCCTTAATGGAAATGGGAACAGGTTTCCATGGATTTCATCACAAAGTTACCCAAGATGTCGAGCGGGTATGATGCTATATGTGTAATCGTCGATCGTTTGACGAAGTCAGCTCTTTTTCTACCCATCAAATAGACGGATAAAACCGAGAAACTTACAAGGCTTTATATTAAGGAAATTGTGGCTAGGCATGGAGTGCCAATTTCAATTATCTCTGATAGAGACAGCAGATTCGTGTCTAGAATCTGGCAGTCATTACAAGAAGCCTTGGGAACACGCCTTGACATGAGCACAGCATATCACCCACAAACAGATGGTCAAAGTGAAATGACCATTCAAACTTTAGAGGATATGTTCCGTGTGTGTGTAATCAATTTCGGAGGAAATTGGGATACTCAATTACCATTGGCTAAGTGTTCATATAATAACAACTACCATACTAGCATTAAAGCCGCTCCATTGAGGCTTTAAATGGTTGTAAATGTCACTCATCGCCATGTTGGGCGGAGGTTGGAAACAAGAATTTGACTGGTCCTAAGATTGGCCAGGAAACTATGTCGGGTTAACTAGTAAACCATTGAAGCTAGCCAAACTGCACAACATATAGGATGTCTTAATAATTAAAGATATTGAAGCGAGTTTTAATTTCGGGTAGTATACCGTGTCTAAATAAATCACATCATCATGATAAATTTGCTTACACTTCACTCAAGTGTCATAATCTTCATGATTATGACAAAGAGTGCAAGCAACCTCAAATATCACATCACCATCATTATATATTTGCTTATACTCCACTCCAACATCAAGTCATAATGATGATGACTTGTTGAGATCTACACTCAACCCCCTTTTCATCTAATAATTATATATATATATATGTATGTAGGTATATATATATATATATAAATATCTAGGTATATAGATATAAAGTTTAAATCACTAAACGTTACTACACCATGTATTATATTACGGGAGCACCTACTGGGTTTACACCACGTTAGACCTACTTATCTAACAAGTAAAGACACACTAGTGATTTGACAAGACCCAACCCCCCTACCCCCTTATGGCCAAAACTAGTGGGACACCCACAATCACCATCAAATCCATCTTTTTCCACTATTTGTGTCATAACATCCATACTCCATCAACCAAGTATTCAAGCAAAGGTCAATCCATCTTTTCAATCCATGATTTGCAATGATGTTGTTAAGTCCAACACTCCAAATCCTTTTTCTCTATCTATATATACGATGCACACACCACACACACACATTTAGCTCTTTCAAAAATCTAGAACAAAGTTCTTGAGAGGTTTAGCTAGGAGAATTGGAGATTCAAGGGAGTTCTGGAGTCTAGAAGGGTTTTCACTAAGAAGATCGAGCCATCACCATCTTCTACTCATGTTCTTCTCCTAGCTTGTCTAGCGGTATGAAACCGACACCAAACCCTAGTTTCATCTTTGTTTTCTTGATCTAAGCATGTTGTTCATCCTTGAAAACGAAAGGGTTTGGGGAGTTAATGATTTTTATAAAGTTTAACAAGTAATAACTTGAATGATTTAAGATTCGAAACAAGGAAAGTATACATATATGTGGGTCGAAATATATGTATATATATATGTCTAGTCGTATTGTTAAGAAGATTGTAAGTGTATACATACATATATATATATGAAAATCGAGATATATATATATATATATATGTATGTATATAGTTGTAGTTTGTGACTTGAAACTTGTTGAGTATATATATATATATATATATATATATTTATATATGAAACCGTAATATATGTATACACTTTGAAGGTCAATCATGTGTATGGTTTGTGTTGCTTTGTGTGCTTGCATTGTTGCCCATGTGTATGGTCATCAGTGGACGTCTTAATAATTAAAATTATTGAAGCGAGTATTAATTTCGGGTAGTATACCGCGTCTAAATCAATCACATGATCATGATGACTTTGCTTACACTTCACTCAAGTGTCATAATCTTCATGATTATGACCAAGAGTGCAAGCAATCTCAAATATCACATCACCACATTATATCTTTGCTTATACTCCACTCCAACATCAAGTCGTAATGATGATGACTTATTGAGATCTACACTCAACCCCCGTTTCATCTAATAATTATATATATATATATATATATGTATATATATATATATATAAATATCTAGGTATATAGATATAAAGTTTAAATCACTAAAAGTTACTACACCAGGTATTATATTATGGGAGCACCTACCGGATTTACACCACGTTAGACCTACTTATCTAACAAGTAAAGACAGACTAGTGATTTGACAAAACCCAACCCCCCTACCCCCTTACGGCGAAAACTATTGGGGCCACCCACAATCACCATCAAATCCATCTTTTTCCATCATTTGTGTCCTAACATCTTGTAAGGCCCCTTTCCCGGGTAACCTCACTTGTTGGATTTACTCATAAACATAGTCATTAATCACTGAACTTTTAATTAAAAACATTCAAACACAGCGGAAGCATACATCATTCAATAACATAACATAGCATAGTAGCGGAAGTCTTAACATTAAACATAACATTTTCTTAACATAAATAAAAGTGGGATGTCAGTCTCGTGCCGGGTAACCTTCACGCCTTCGCACGACCCTTACTTTCTATACCTGAAATGTATACTAAAAGTCAGCTAACGCTGATGAGTTCTAGTTTAATGCAATTAGGTATAAACATTCTTTTCTTTATAAGTATGCATAATTATATATATACGTTTATATAAGTACACATTGACTTGAATTGCTTCTCATTTATCATTCTTCGCAAATACATATGGATATATATTCACATCATTGGTCTCATTTATTTTCATAACTTTTGGTTCTCTTTCTTCTTTATTTTGTGATTACATATACATATGCATTCACCTTTTCTTTTCTTTTCTTTACATTCTTGGGTAATACCCTTAAGGGTGATCAACCCGTCATTTGTTTGCGAATGTCACCAAGACAAACGCCACGGTCCACCGTCATGGTCCGCCATTTTTACAACCGTCCGGCAACTAGTGTCCGTCCGTCATTATCTTACAACCGTCCGGCAACTAGTGTCCGTCCGTCATTATCTTACAACCGTCCTACCGAAGTAGTCCGTCATTATCTTACAACCGTCCTACCGAAGTAGTCCGTCATTATCTTACAATCGTCCTACCGAAGTAGTCCGTCATACTTACAACCGTCCTACCGTCGTAGTCCGTCATATTTGTCTGACTGCCCTAAGGTATCCGTCTCCCACCCAAACTAATTATACAGCCGTACATCGATTTCGGGACTTACTCCACCGTAGTGGCCTGTTTAGTCTACCTTTCTAGACTTTCATTTATGGCTGCATAATAGTCGAGTGGTCGCCCGTCTACCGAGGTAGCCGTTATCATTGTTCCATTCATAGCGTTTATTCATTCATAGCAAGCAATATATACATGGATATAAAGCAAGATTTCATCCTTACACATTGTGTTGTTCTTTCATTCATTCTATATAATCATACGATTCATTCTTTGTGCCTAATTCATTTCTGTATATATATATAACATATATATTAGTATATCACGTATGATTACATTAGCGTTCATATCATTTATTCATTTAGTGTATACATTTCAGCCCCAAATCATTTAATAAGGTTTGCACATAACATAGAAGGGGTCACATAGAACTCACCTGATAAGCTTCTCTACGTTGTCCTAAACAAAGGTCCAACAACGTCACTTCCGATCTGGATTAGGTAGTTAAATACACATTAGACCCAACCCCGACTCTAATGGTTTAATCATTCTAAACTTACTGACTTTACTTAACCAACATGCTGCCTGCTGTCTGCTGCCTGCGCACTTAGTAAGTGCGCAGGGACTTGCTCATGCGCACTTGGCAAGTGCGCAGGAGTCTCCCTCCTGCGTACTTGGTAAGTACGTAGGGGCTTCCTCCTGCGTACTTGGTAAGTACGCAGGAATTCCTTTCTGCGCACTTGGTAAGTACGCAGTACCTGGTTCTTGGACCAAAAATCCGAAGTTCTTGCATGCAAACCCGATCATGCCAATCTTGCAATTTTCTTTGATCAAAACGTGCGGTTTTCATTCTAGATGCTATTTCTAAGCTTATTATCAAGTTTCATCCGTAAAAACATCATCTATTTAGCTAAAACTCGAGAAACCCCAACATGAACAAAAACTCAGATTATGGTTGAATCATTACCTGGATTGAAGTTCTGATTCGGAGGTTTTGCTCACGAGCTCAGTTTTAACGTGCTCCTCTAATCTCGTGACGATCCGTCGAATTTCTCTCTCTAGACCCGAGCTCCCTTTCTCTCTCTAAGATGGTGAAAATGAAGGTGAAATGAGCTAGTGGGTTGCCTTGCCCCTTTTATACATGGGCTTCCTTCGGCCCGTTGGAGCCGAGCCCAAGCCCATCCGTTCTTATTTCATTTTATAACGTTTAAATCTCCATCGTATTATTATTTACTTAGTTACTATTTTCGAGATGTTACACATCTATACTCCATCAACCATGTATTCAAGCAAAGGTCAATCCATCTTTTCAATCCATGCATTGAAATGATGTTGTTAAGTCCAACACTCCAACTCCTTTTTCTCTATCAATATATATGATGCACACACCACACACACACACACATACACATTTAGCTCTTTCAAAAATCTAGAACAAAGTTCTTGAGAGGTTTAGCTAGGATAATTGGAGATTTAAGGGAGTTTTTGGAGTCTAGAAGGGTTTTCACTAAGAAGATCGAGCCATCACCATCTTCTACTCATGTTCTTCTCCTAGCTTGTCTAGCGGTATGAAACCGACACCAAACCCTAGTTTCATATTTGTTTTCTTGATCTAAGCATGTTGTTCATCCTTGAAAATGAAAGGGTTTGGGGAGTTAATGATTTTTATAAAGTTTAACAAGTAATAACTTGAATGATTTAAGATTCGAAACAAGGAAAGTATATATATATGTGGGTCGAAATATATGTATATATATATGTCTAGTGTAACATTTCTGATTTTAGTATCCGTATTTTCAATTCAATGTAATGCATTTCAAACTCAATTCTAGTGCACTGTTTTATTCCTTTTCGTACCATCAATTAAATACTATATTCCAATGTTAACCCGCAAATTTTACACGATTATAACCTACTAAAACACTACATAAGTATCTATTTATACAAATATGTCAAAGACCAAAGTTACAAGGTCTGATTTTGAAAATTTACAAGAAACCCTAATAGGCGGCACGGTCACGCCTCGTTCTGGCACGGTCGCGCCGAGTGCTTTGGCACGGTCGCGCGACTTGCTTTGGAATGATCGCGTCTGGTGCCTTAGCACGGTAGCGCCGCATATTGGCACGGTCGCGTCTCTTGGCAGTTGAAACGTAAAAACGATCTTTAATTCTAAACTCGCTCAATTCCGTAACGATTATACACGTCTAGCTGTTAATAATCATCATTAGACGATTATGCATCGACATTACACCTGAATTAACACCAATTATAGATTCCTAAGCTAAACCGTCGACCCTTCATTCTTGATCACCGAATTCACTGTTCTAGTCTCAATTCTTCCAAACAAACACATTACCACCTTCTCTAAAAACTTCTGAACGCATAAGAACAGTCGGAGTTGCAGCAGAAGACGCCGGAGATCAAAACCGTCGTCGCCGGAACAAGTCCCTACCGTACTCCATCGATTCATTATTCTTCCGGGTAATTGAAACCTTCCACACTTTCTTTTCGGTTCATAGATCAAAAGCCCCATGTTAATTTGGGCTTCCATTATGGAAATCACCACGAACCCGAATCCACATTTTCGTTAAAAATTATTTAATCGAATCAAACCTTAGACACGTTTTAAATACAATTAAACTCTACAAAAAGATTCGTGATGACCTAATGGGTGAAAGCCCCATGAATTCCAACATCTACAATATAAGAATTAGTCAAATTGAATCTGTTTTGGAACAGACACGGTCGCGCTAATCATACAGCGCGGTCGTGCTAACATGAGACACGGTCGCGCCAAATACCAACGCGGTCATGCCTCACACACTCAGACCCAGTCATGCCTTTGGCTAAACTTGGTCATGCCTCAAAACCATAGACACGGTCGTGCCTAGTCCAGAACACGATCATGCCTAGAGAACAATCCAATTGTGCATTCTGTTTGATCAACACGGTCGCGCCCTGACTAGCATGGTCGCGCTCGAGGTTCGAGCACGGTCGTGCCCTTCCCAGGCACGGTCGTGTGTGAGTTAGATTTTTAGCAGAATTATAATTTTATATGTTTTTCAAACAATAAGTAATTCTGATTAAATTACAAAATATAAATAATGTTTTTATAAAAATGCAATTTATTCTATTTGTAAAAGATCAAATATTTAATCTTGGGATAAATAAAAAAAATTATTTATTTAAAGTTTATAAAAATTAAATTTACAATTATTGCTAAACTTTTCATTTAAAAAGTATTTAAATGGTTAAGTTACATTTTATAAATAAATAAATAAAATAATGATTATTTATTTACCTTATATTTAAACAAAGCCATTTATTTATTTACACTTAATTTCATTTAACACTTATATTATTTTCATAAACAATAATTATTTACATTACTTATTTAATTATTCAAACTCAACCCTTAATCAAAATGTTCTAAAAATATTCTTTCAAACTTTATATATTTTATTCAATACCTTCGATTACAAATCAATGACTTTTTACACAAGTCCAAATACAACCTTAGGATTAAACTCTTGCACACACTATTAATACCATATACTTTACACTCTAGGTTAACTTGTGCATTTCAAGGATCTTTATTTTATCTAGTACCTTTGTTAGCAACGCCTTCAAACCATGTGAGTATTTCATAGCACCTTTTACTCTTTTACACTTTTGGAGTGAAACATGAACATTATTCAAATTACATGTTTACATTTACACAAACAACACAAGTACAAATCCTATTTACATTCATGTGTGCAATTTGAGCTTTATGCCCGAGTGCTAGGTGTGCTAACCTTTGTATGCGATTATGTGCAATCATTAACTATTCAAGACGACGGTTTTCAATGATAGATCTATTGAGTCTGACAAACCCACCCAGATTGGGGTGATTGATACCGACAACACAATTTTTGCATGCTAGTTACAAAGGTTTGATTGTACATGGTTACACAATAGTTGCTCCCCTAAAATGCCTTATTTGTCATGTTATGTAAGGATTTGTTTTACAACTATATACTATCTATATACAAACCTGTGTTATACTCACCAACTTTTTAGTTGACTTTATTTTATTCATGTTTCAGGTTCTAACGTGTGAGATTGTTCAAGATGTGCTACACATAGGATTGGACTTAGCTAATTTAAATAAAAGAACTCTATGTATTTCAATTTCGTTCTATCTTGGATTTGGTTATGTTTGGATTATTTGCAATGAAATTTGACGTTTAATATATTCAATTTAGTCAACCTTGTGCTTATGAACTGTCTACATGTCCCGCCCCGATGATTCCGCCATCGGTAGGGGTGTGACATCTAGTCGTATTGTTAAAAAGATTGTAAGTGTATACATACATATATATATATATATATATGAAAATCGAGATATATATATGTATATATATATATGTATGCATGTATATAGTTGTAGTTTGTGACTTGAAACTTGTTGAGTATATATATAGATATATAGATATATATGAAACCGTAATATATGTATACACTTTGAAGGTCGATCATGGAAATATTTTACTAGAGGTTTAGATGATTTGAAAACACATATATATGCTATAATTTGATGATGGTTATTGTCATAGCATAAATGGCAAGTACAATACACATGGTCGAAATATTTATGTGTATATACATGTTTATGAGGTAGATTCATAAAGAAGCTTAGATTAATTGATATAAAAGATGGTAAAATACATACATGTGGTACATGATAAATTTTAGAAACAAATATGTACATGAAACCTATGCTTTGGTTTGGTTAAAAACAAAT
Organism: Smallanthus sonchifolius; assembly: GCA_023525975.1. NCBI lineage: Eukaryota > Viridiplantae > Streptophyta > Magnoliopsida > Asterales > Asteraceae > Smallanthus > Smallanthus sonchifolius. Next base: position 92,794,513 of record CM042021.1, on the reverse strand, counting down.
AACCACATGGCATCTTGGAAACATACGAATATGTTTGTCTAAAGATATATGTTTACATATGCATGCGAAATAATAAAATACTTTAATGCATATATAGAAACATAGAGATATATGTGTGCGTACATTTGATAAAAATAAATAAAGATGTATGCATGATGAACCTAACTAAAGTTAATAAATGTCGTTCGAAACATAAGTATTTGCATGTGGGCGTAGTAACGTAGTTTGTACGTACGTGGAATAAATAACATGCATGGATATACTTGAACGATATTTGAGATTGTATATAATTGTTTTTGAGAAATAATTATATGTTTATACGTGAACTATAATGAGAATATATTATAAGTTGTTACAAAAATAATATTTATTTTTGTTACATGTAACAAGTCACCAATATGAAAACATAATATTTTCTCGGAAAATATGTAAGCGTCTAGACTGGAATAATAATCACCAATGAGTCGTACCATGGAAAACATTGTTTTTACTAAATAAAGACATACTTAACGGGATTCGTTAAGTCGGGTGAACAACTTACGTTTAAGACGGGTAGTCTTAACACATAAGTATCCTTGCATGATTAGGATACAGATAGACAGGAACTATTAGAACACTGATAATTGCTAGGATTTCATCGGACACAAGGTGAGTTCACGGCCCCCTTTTCGCTTTTTAATGTATTGTAAACCGCGGGGGAGAAACATACTTACATATTAAGTATTACATTATTGTTTAATACATTTGGAAACATTGTTGTTTCATACAATTGCGAAAACATTGCAAACATTTTTATATGATAACAAGGAAACAAGACACTAACATTATGTTGTACATGAGTAACAATAGAGTGCTAAAAGTCCTCGGAACAACATTAATATTTTGTAACCATTAGCTATGGTCTTAGCGTGGGAATCTATGAGTAGTACTATTGGGGGTGATGCCCCCGGTCATGGTTAGCCGCGCTAACCGGGAATTGAAGGGTCAAATGGCCTCATATTGTCTTATTCTAGTGGTATAGCGAGGAAGGGGCATTCATTTGTCATGGTTTGGTTACGATTTCATGTACGAACATAGGTATTTGTAAGGCTAGCTAGCTTACGAATGGATTAATAACACTTGTTTTGTTTATCATATGCGCTTAGAATTATTTATACTTAATTTATGACGGTAAAGTCATGGGCATGTTTTCGGTGAAAACTACATATTTTATGACGGTTGTCATGTATATGTTTCAGTGAAAACTACTTATTTTTATGACGGTTAAGTCATGTATACGTTTTCAGGAAAAACTACATATTTTATGACGGTTAAGTCATGTGCATGTTTTCGGTGAAAACTACCTATTTTTATGACGGTTAAGTCATATATATGTTTCGGTGAAACTACCTATTTTTATGACGGTTAAGTCATGTATATGTTTCGGTGAAAACTACTTACTTTTATGACGGTTAAGTCATGTATACGTTTTCGGGGAAAACTACTTATTTTATGACAGTTAAATCATGTGCATGTTTTTGGTGAAAACTACCTATTTTTATGACGATTAAGTCATGTATATGTTTCGGTGAAAACTACCTGTTTTTATGACGGTTAGGTCTTCTATATGTTTCGGTGAAAACTACTTACTTTTATAATGGTTAAGTCATGTATACTTTTTCGGGGAAAACTACTTATTTTATGACGGTTAAGTAATGTGCATGTTTTCGGTGAAAACTAGCTATTTTTATGACGGTTTGTAGGATCGTGAAAGTACAAGATGGTTCTGTTCTTAGTTGAGATTGGCGGAAACAATAACAAGTACACAAGTATAATCGAGTAAACAGAATGAATACTAATAAGAACATTGTTGTATTAAGCTTTGTGAATAAACGATTACAAATGAAAACTCAGTGAAGAAGCACACTTACAATGAACTGTTTACACGGTATTTATACTAACTTAGAATCAAGACAGACCCTTGATTCTAAGGATCGGATCTAACACAGACCGTTGATCTTTTATACAAAAGCTAATAATACACGTTAAAGCTAAACTATCTAACTTTATTGAAGCGTTTCCTTTATTCATCATTGTTTGCATGCTTGGAGAAGAGCATTGCCGTCCGTCATTGGTTGCACCATTGAGGTTCCTTCTGCTTTGAGTGTGTCAGCCGCTTTTGCAGAAAGTTGTCAGTGACGCTTGGCATGGATAGTCAGCTGCAACGATTTGTCTTCAAGGAACACAACTATCAGCAACAAGAATGAGAATGATGCTGCTGATAAGCCTATCAGCAGCAACTTGTGTTGAACGCTGCTGATAAGCCTATCAGCAGCAACAAGTGTTGAACGCTGCTAATAAGCCTATCAGTAGCAACATGTGTTGAATGCTGCTGATAAGCCTATCAGCAGCATTTGTACTTAGAATAATTTAGTAGCAATCAGTCTTTGGTTCTACAAACTCCCCCTAGACTGATGCAACCAAAATTCTTCTAATCACTTTGCTGCTGAAGCTTTTGCATGTGGCTGACTATCCTTTCAACCTCATAGCCTCTTGGATCCTTGCTGGGATTGTTCAGTGGAAGTGTAGACAAAGTCTTCATGTCTTTATGTGGCATTTTGTAGATTATTTTGCTTGAACATCTCATATTCTGCTTCCTTACATCAGTTAAAGTGAACTCATCCAAATCAGCATTATAGGACCAACTTACAAATGGAGAGTGGGACTTGAGTGGTTTGATGTCAATGATCACATCTTTGCAAGGGTTGAAGTAGTGTTTGATGGCTAGCACAAGACGTTTCCCACCCTCATTTGCAGGCTCATGAGCTTCACCCAGCTCCAAAATTTTGCCAAGATTTGAATCTGGCAATTGCAGAACTTCATCAACAGATCTGTAGATAGATCTTCTTCTTTTAGTTCTCCTCCTGAAGATCTCAAACCTTTGATCCTGTGGATTATAGACCCAATCAACTATGTCTCTTGAGTCTTCTGGTTTAGGTGTGGGTTTGGATTTATTCAAGGGAGGCTGTTGATGAGTGGGAGCTGGGTGGGATGGTTTGGACTTTTTGGGTGGAGGAGTGGAAGGTTTGGGGAGGAGAGTGGAAGGTTGTTGGACTGAAGAAAAGGTAGGTGAGGGAGAAGGCTTAGGTTTCTTTGCTTTTGTTTCTTCTTCTTCCTGAATAGGTACCCTTTTCTTGGAGCCCTTCCTTCCCAATCTTTCTTCCTCATCCTTCTTGACTTTGAAGTAGAGGGCTTGCAGGTTCATGAAGTTCATGGGACCTAGCCTCTTTCCACTCTCTCCTCTAGCCTTAAGGAAGTCAATCATGACCTTCCTTTCTTCATGGCTCCGTTTATTAAAGGTAATGGTCTTTTTGGACTTTTGTTTGGCTTTTTCTTCTTCTTCAGCCTGTTTCTTCTTTGCCAATTGACCTTGCTGACCCATGAAGGCTCTGTATATTTATTTATTTGATAGTTTCTCAAGGTAGTCTGCATCCTCACCTTGAGAAACTAGAGCCTTTACCCATTCCTCCCTCATTTCTTTGGCTAGTTCAGAATCGGTTATTCTGAACTTAGCTTCTTCTTTCTTCTTCTTCTCCATTTCTTCCTCTTCTCTGTTAAATTGTTCCTGCTGTTGAAGAGCAAGAGCTGCATCTTCTTCAATCTGGTCAACTGTAGGAATCTTTCTTTTCAGTTCATCCAGCTGTCTAGCATACAGCTGGATGGTTTGTTCTCTGAGGAGAATGACTGTTTTTCTTTCTTGATCCCTTTTAATGTCAGCCATCTCCTCTTCTTCTCTTCTTCTTCTCTTCTCTTCCCTCTCTCTTTTCTCTTTTAGCAACCTCTCTTCATCTTCATCTCTCATAATTCCCTTTCCCATGTTTATATTGAATGCCTATGCTTCGGCTTCACTTACCACAACAACAGATGATGGTGCTGCTATTGGGGTCTCAGCCTCAGCTTCATTGGCACCTTGAGAGGTTGACAAGGGAAGGTCCTTATCTTCATCTGATTGGCGCTCAGAACTTGCTAATTCTTGCAGAAATCTTTGAACAGCGGACCTTGACCCATAAGCTGCAGAAAAGATGTCTACTCGAGGGGAAGCTGAGTCAGAGTCAGTGTCAGAGTTTGACACATATACTTCCTCAGCAATCCTTCCTTCCTGTTCAAGGTGAGCTCTGATAGTGGCTATCATTGCTTGGCTTTCCAGGGAGTTGACATTGCAGATATTTACTCTGAGTTCAAAGATCTTGTAGAGAAAGTCTATAGGCAATTGCAAGATGTTCCTGGTGTTGATAATGAGAGAGGAGCCGTTGCTTAGTAGTAGAGTGTGGTCAAGAGACTTAGTGCTCACCCATCCTAGCACATCCAAGTCCTTGACCAAGAAGACATACAGGAATCTTCTTAGGCACAGAACTTCTTCTTCAGTGAGAAGACCGCTCCTTATTATTTCAAGGCTTCTAGGAGTCAGTCTTCTTTCTGCTGCTGCCGAAGATTCAGGATAAGCTACCCGTTTTGCTATTTGTATGAGTCTTTCAAAGGTGGGTAGATTATCCTCCATCAAGTCATAGAACCTGCCGATGGCAAGTTCTGCTGAGAGATCTGATGAAGTGTTGATGCAGTTAGTTAAATACAGTTGTAGGACTTTGGCTTAACAGCAGCAGATTTTGTTGCTGCTGATAGTTTTACTTGAGCAGCTGCAGACTTTGTTGCTACCGAAGGCTTTCCTTTTGGTTGCTTGGGCTTTACTTGATCAGCAGCAGTTATTTTGGCTGATGATGGTTTAAGAACAGACGTATGCCTATTCTTCTTCACCTTATTGATAGGCTTTGTATAATTGGGGTTGGAAGAAGAATTTGATTGAAAGGATTAAACTTACAATTTGCAACAAAGTGATCTGATTCATCACAGATGATGCAAGATTGTAGAGGTTTTGATAACTGCTCCCGTGGTGGAGAAAGAGAGTTTCTGAATTGAGTTGTCTTAGCTTTAAACCTTCTTACCTGTTTGTTCTTCTTTGTCTTCTCAAAAGCATGTTGCTTGAGGTTTTTTTGCTGTTGAAGGTAGTAGAAGCAGGTGCTGGCAGTGTGGTTATATTTTCCACAGACAAAACATGATTTTGCCAGTTTGCCCTTGAAAGATAAACATAACCCTTTCTTTTGAAAAGGTCTTTGAAATTCCAAGGGTGAGCTTTGTTGTGCTCAAAAGTAGCTTCTTCCAATGTCTTTTGAACATATGGAACCCTCTCTCCAGGCGCATGACATATGTCAAACACCTTCCTTGGCTAGACTGAAGTTGAGGATTGGCCCTTTTTAGTATGTAGCTTCCTACCTTCTGTAGGATAGCTAATTTTGATTTGTTTGAATGGTGTAGGAACTGGTACTGAAATGGCTGGTACTGGTGCTGAATGGATAATGTGGACTTCATCTTTAGTCAGAATGACTTTAGGGGCAGGAGGAGATGAAGTAGTGGATTCTTGTACCAAATATGAAGCTTCACTTGTTTCAGTGGAGTCTGAGCAAGTTGAATTAGAATCTGATGAGGTAGTGCATTCTTGTACCAAAGGTTCTTCCTTAGAAGGATCAAGATTTATGTTGGCCATATCAAGATTTGCAAGATTGAAGCTTGGTTCATGGATGGCAACGTAGTCAGCAGGAGGTGCAACGACTTGATATTGTTCAGCATGATACCCCAGACCAGTTTTTACCTTTTCATGAATTTGAGCATCCAAAAGTCTTTGCAGCTTTTTGGATGCAAATTCATATTTGTCGACATGAATTTTTTTTCTGCCAATTCTGCTCTGGTAGCTTTTAATCTAGCAAGTAGATCATCAATCTGAGTTTCAAGATTGGTTTGTTCATTTCTTAATGATGAAATCTCTTTCTTTAGGTAGTTAATTTTTTCTTTGTAACTGTCTTCGACCTTTTTGAATTCAGATTTCATTTGATGAAACTCTTCATTTTGATCTATGACGTTTTGATTATGCTTTCTATAGCCTAAAACCTTATCAATACAGGCTTGGGAACATAGATGTTCATATACCTGAGGCGGTATTTCAGTTGTATCTGCCATAAGGGCTTGGTTATTGGTAGGCAGATCTTCATACTGAAAGCTCCAGTCAAAGTCAGAAGTTCCAACAACTGCACAAGCTGCAGTTTGAGCTGGAGGAGTTGCTGTTGTTATCTAGGTTGGCTTTGTCTTGTTCGATCCTCAGCAGGGTTTGCCCTAGGTGCCTTGCATTCTCTAGCAAAATGACCCAGTTGGTTACAGTTGTAACATCTCAATTTACTTTTATCTAAGCCAACTCTGGTGTTGGAGCTGTTGCTTGGAATGGGTCTTCCGGTTCTAGAGTAGAACCTTTTTGCTCTTATAGAGAGCATGGCATAAGAGTGCTGTATATCCATTTCTTCTAGATCATCTGGATGGAAGCACTCAAGATCCTCCTTAATAAAGCACATGTTGCTTGAGTTTTCAGAAACAAAAGCAGCGGAGGTTGAGGCTTGAGAAGGAGCTTCAAGAAGAAATGGTGATGTGTTTGTTTTAGAGGTAGGAGTTTGAGGATGTGTGACTATGGGAGGATAGTAGTTGCTACTACTAGGACCTGAGTGCTCAGAGTGAAAAGCAGAAGAGGTGGTGGTGGATGTTGAAGCTGTTTGGTAGCTTGAGCTTCGTTCTTTTGCCTGAATCATTTCTAGCTCATAAGTCTTCAACATACCGAAGAGCTCAGTCATTTGGAGAGTCTTCAGATTCTCAGTTCTTCTAATGGACACCGTGTAGAGTGTCCAGCAGCTAGGTAAAGACCTGATGAACTTTTTGAGAATATCCTCATTCTCCAGTTTCACCTTTGAGCACTGCAGCTCACCTACAAGATAAGTAAATCTGTTATATAAAACAGCTAGGGACTCACCTTCCTTCCAGACGAAGTTTTCGTACTGCTGCTTCAGGATGTCTCTTCTGTTTTCTTTGACTTCTTCTGAGCCAGCAAACATCTTCTCAAGAGCCTCCCATAACTCCTTAGCAGTTTTGTAACTTCTGAAGTTATGAAAAACTTCATTTGGAAGGCACATTTGGATAGCTCCTAGTGCCTTGAAGTCCACCTCCATCTTCTTTATGTCCTCTTCTGAGTACTTGGAGGGCTCCTTCGGGACTGATGGTCCTCCAGAGTCAGCAGAGGCTACCATGGGAGTATATGGTCCATCCCTGATGGATTTCCACATTCCGTACTCCTGATAACAGAAGAAGCTTTCCATGCGATTTTTCCACATGTCGTAGTCTTCCCCAGATACCAACCTTGGTGGTCGGTTGATGCTGCCGATGTCTTCAAAATCATTGCTTTGTGCCATTTTTGTTTTGTGATTTTGGGTGACTTGATCAAAGAGAAAGTTTAGAATAGAACCAGAAGTGATTAAACAAGTGTGAGTTTGTTTAATCTGAGCCAAAGCTCTGATACCACTTGTAGGATCGTGAAAGTACAAGATGGTTTTGTTCTTAGTTGAGATTGGCGGAAACAATAACAACTACACAAGTATAATCGAGTAAACAGAATGAATACTAATAAGAACATTGTTGTATTAAGCTTTGTGAATAAACGATTACAAATGAAAACTCAGTGAAGAAGCACACTTACAATGAAGTGTTTACACGGTATTTATACTAACTTAGAATCAAGACAGACCCTTGATTCTAAGGATCAAATCTAACACAGACCGTTGATCTTTTATACAAAAGCTAATAATACATGTTAAAGCTAAACTAGCTAACTTTATTGAAGCGTTTTCTTTATTCATCATTGTTTGCATGCTTAGAGAAGAGCATTGTCGTCCGTCATTGGTTGCACCATTGAGGTTCCTTCTGCTTTGAGTGTGTCAGTCGCTTTTGCAGAAAGTTGTCAGTGACGCTTGGCATGGATAGTCAGCTACAACGATTTGTCTTCAAGGAACACAGCTATCAGCAGCAAGAATGAGAATGATGCTGCTGATAAGCCTATCAGCAGCAACTTGTGTTGAACGCTGCTGATAAGCCTATCAGCAGCAACAAGTGTTGAATGCTGCTGATAAGCCTATCAGCAGCAACATGTGTTGAATGCTGCTGATAAGCCTATCAGCAGCATTTGTACTTAGAATAATTTAGTAGCAATCAGTCTTTGTTTCTACACGGTTAAGTCATGTATTTGTTTCAGTGAAAACTACCTATTTTTATGATGGTTAAGTCATGTATATGTTTCGATGAAAACTACTTACTTTTATGATGGTTAAGTCATGTATATTAGGGGAAAACTACTTATTTTTATGACGATAAAGTCATGTACATGTTTTTGGGTAAACTACCGGCACTGAAATAACTAACTCTTTGAACTCACCAACCTTTGCGTTAACACTTTCAAGTATGTTTCTCAGGTAACCCTTAGCCATGGCGCGGTTGGAGTATACTAGCTATGTTGGATCAATTCCTAGTAGCTGGAAGGACGTAGAATCTCAAGTCTCAAGACTATCGTTTATCTAGATGAACTTAGATCATTGTATTACATAGTTTTAGAAATTGTGTATGTATTTCAAGTCTTAGATATCACTATTACAACTTCCGGAATCGTGTAATGAACCAATCGTTGCAACCTTTATTTATTTATCTATTTATTGAGTGAATAAATTTGGGGGTGTGACATGTTTCATGTGCATTCACCCCATATTTAGGCGTAAGACCGATTCCACTTATTAATGCCTATGTCATTGAAACGGCTAGTGGCGAACAGATTAAGATAACCGAATCATATCCTGATTTTGTCATTAATTTTGGTGACGATAAGGTATTAGTTACACTAATGCCGATAAGCTTGAACGAATATGAGGTTATCCTAGGGATGGATTGGTTAAACCAACAACAGGCCTAGATTAATTGTGACAAGAAAACGGTCAAGATTAAGAAACCAGATGAAATTTTGATGATTCAAGGTGATACTGAAACCAATAAGATTGAATTATATCGATAGCAAAGGTTAAGAAAGAGTTAATAAAGGGAGACGGTATAATCTTACTCCATGCTTTAAACATTAAACCCAAAGAACAGATTGCGGATATTCCCGTAGTCTGTGATCACTGGATGTCTTTCCGGAGGAATTACTTGGTCTTCCACCTGATCGTCAGATCGAATTCCAATTTGAACTCATTCCTTGAGCTAAGCCTGTTGCAAAATCCCCTTACCGCCTAGCTCCTTCTGAATTGAAGGAACTTATGAAACAAATTCAAGAACTCTTAGACAAAGGCGTCCGAGTACTTCACCTTGGGGAGTGCCAATATTATTCGTAAAGAAGAAAGATGGGAGCATGAGGATGTGTATTGACTATCGAAATTAAACAAACTGACTACAAAGAACATATATCCATTGCCTAAAATAGATGATCTGTTCGATCAGCTACAAGGAGCCAAGTACTTTTCAAAGATCGATTTTAGATCAGGATATCATCAGTTGAAGGTATAAGAAGAGGACGTTCCTAAGACTGCTTTCAGAACCCGACATGGTTACTATGAATTTTTGGTCATGTCATTTGGTCTAACGAATGCCCCTGTTGCGTTTATGGACTTAATGAACAGGGTTTGTAAACCATTCCTTGACAAATTTGTCATTGTTTTCATTGATGATATTCTTATTTATTCCTAAAGCCAGGAAGAACATGCTGAGCATCTTAATATCATTCTGGAAACCCTGAGAAAATAAAGATTATATGCTAAAGTTTCAAAATGTGAATTTTGGAAACAAGAAGTATGACTGTAGGTCCACATGACTCATCTACAGATCGATCTCGTGACAGGACGTCTCTATAACACGGAGTGCGGAAGCCTACCGTGTTAACGTTTGTATATCAATTGACAATAGAAACAACAGGTAAATAAACTTCTCTTTTTATATCATCAAACACATAGAGTTTACAGAATATACTCGTTCAACTCACTGTTCTCTGTTTCACTGAATCTGTAAACTCCTATTTATAGACACACGCTCTGCAACAGGCGAACTTAACAAGTTCCCTTCAAAGATGCTTAGGCGAACTTAACAAGTTCGCCTCTAATAGACTAGGCGAACTTATTGTAACATTCCTGATTTTCCGACCCTATTTGAATTTATTTTAATTAATAAAATAACAATACGACATTTAAAACCTTCAAGGACTAGTTGTGTAATTAGTCAAATCTAATTATAATAAAGTTGAAAGTCAAAGAAAAATTGAGAAATTAAGTTACCGTTAACTTTTAATAAATTAAATTAACAAATTCTTGACCAACTTAACTCGACTCAAACCCGAGGGACCAGTTCCGCCAGATTCAGAACTTTTGAACATGAAACTACAGGGATCAATCTGTAATTAACTCATTTTTGATTTAGTTTGACTTCAGAAAGTCAAACTGCCGTTTTTGCTCGAATCCGAACCCCACACCCGGAATCTGTTGCAATTCGTAACCGCTATACACGTTGGTGTCATTATCGATCATTATAGAACAATTAACAGCTTCGTCGTTACACGATTGAACTCCATTTACAGCAAATTAAACCGTGACCGTCGACCTATTTTCTTATTACCCACCAATTCACAACTATCGATCGTTTACACAGAAATCAATCACCTGCAAATCTCTAACGAATCCCCCAGAGCCTGTTACACTATCCAATTTCATCGAAGAAGGACGCAGAGTCGCCGGAAAATCGATCCGTCTCAGTCGGCATTCGTTTAGTCGATCGCGGTCAATTCGAACATCATTCCGGTAATTGAACCTATCATTAGCTTCGTTTTTATCACTACATTAAAAGCCCTATGCTTATTAGGGCTTACATTACAGAATCAAGCAAGATATGATTCTAGGGTTCTTAACATTTGCGGATTTAATCGAACCCTACCCCCGACTCTGTTTAAACCAAATTAATTCATACCAGTAGATTCTAAATCCATCTTTATTTGATAACCCTATGCCAATTCAGTCTCATATCATCGACTTAATCAAGACCCCGTAACTAGGGTTCGTTCATAAAGCAATTTGGGGGTTTCGACCCTAGACTTAATCACAATCCAATTAAAACATACTGATAGATTCGCAAGACCTTAATTAGTAAAAGCCCCATGTTTATATCGCATTCTATTATCAGAATCATTCAAATCAATTTTGAGTTTAAGCTTAGGGTTTCGGCTTTTGAATCCGTAATTTAACAATCCTAAATCCGTCGTTTTTGCAATTAAAACTCACCCCAGACTCGTTTGGGGTTAACAAACAAAACCCCTAAGATCTTGCAGTCGGTCGCTACCAGATTTGGTGGGATTGGGACTGAGTTCGATCGGCTCGGGTAAAGGGGAAGAACTCTCCGGGTTTGCTTGTTAAAACCATTTCGTCCCGGACTTGTGTGCGATACCCTAGCGGGCGGAGATGGTTGGGTGAGTGTGCTGGTGTGGGAGAGACCCGGGTTCGAGTCTCTCCACACCCTTTTAATTTTTAAAACATTTTTGAGTATTAATTTAATATAAAAACAATACCCCATATTATTATATTAATATATTAATGTGTTCTAGCCTCGTAAAACCACCCGTAGGCTCGGGTTTGGTTTATAACCTTTTTTTTTCCTCTTAAAAATACCAACTTTTAAAATAATATAGTTACATTATTTTCAAACCCCGACTTTGAATAAATAAAATTTTTATATTATTCCCAACCCGTGAATCCCATTAAAAATAATATATATATTTAGATATTTTCCTTCGCCTCGTTTATAAACTCGTGTAACGTTTTCAAACTTATAAATGATATAATTATGTATATTAGTTACCCACGTTTATATCCCCGAATGAAAATAAATATATTTATTATTCATATAAATTGTAATTTCAACTCGCTTAGTGTTAGATGGTATACAACACTAATTTTTATAAACTAATATATATTTACCCAAAGTTGACGCATTTTCATGACTAAATATCTAAATGAGTATAGACTTAATTATTTTGTTTATATTTAAAGCAAGTTAATTTCACACTACGTTTTAGATAAATAAATCTAATTTATCTAGTTAATTAACCCCAAGCTCTAAATCATTATTTTAATGACACTATATCCCAACTTTAATAATTATAAGACAATTATCCAAGAATAAAACGCAATCACCTATACAACCCTTTTATATAATTCGACACGAACTCATTACACAATTTCTTATACTCACATCCTTTGAAGCCCTAGACTTCGATTTAGATATTTTATTAATTCATCTTCATACGCAATACACTCTAGGTTAACGTTGTGCGTTACAAGGATCACTTTGCTACCTAGAGTCTCATGTTAAATACACATTTGATTCAGGTGAGTATTCACAACCCCTTTTTACTCTTTTACATTTTTGGGGTGAAACATAAACACTATTCAACTTACATGTTTACATTTACGCAAACAATACAAGTACAAATCCTATTTACATTCATGTGTGCAATTTGAGCTTTATGCCCGAGTGCTAGGTGTGCTAACCTCTTGTATGCTATTATGTGCAATCATTAACTTTTCAAGCCGACGGTTTTCAATGATAGATCTATTGAGTCTGACAAACCCACCCAGGATGCGCGGTGATTGAAACCGACAACACACTTTGTTTTGCATGCTAGTTATAAAGGTTTGATTGTACTTGGTTACACAATAGCGGCTCCCCATAAATGCCTTATTTATCATGTTATGTAAAGGATTTGGTTTACAAACTATATGTTATCTATGTACAAACTTGTGTTATACTCACCAACTTTTTAGTTGACCTTATTTTATTCATGTTTCAGGTGTTTTCATATGAGTTTGATCAAGACATGCTACACATAGGCTTTGGACCTAGATAATCTTAATTAAAAAACAAATTGTATTTCATTATGTACATTGAATTTGATTCGTATTTGTTTGAATGGAATTTGATTTAACATATTACAATTTAGTCAACCTTGAGCTCATGAACAGTCTTACATGTCCCGCCCCGATGATTCCGCCATCGGTCGGGGTGTGACAGATTGGTATCAGAGCCTTGGTTATAGGGAACTAGGTTATTAGACACTCTTGACCTAGACTATAACTTTAGGACACCCATACAATGCTATGCTACTACATGTTACATTATCAATTCATGTGTGATTATTTTTACATGCTATCCTAAGTATTTACACCATTTGATACAATACATGATGACTTATGTGTCACACTACTTGATAACTCTCATGCTTGCACTCATTACTACCTACATGCGATATGATTATTCCCTATGTGAATATCTTCATATGTTATACTATATGATTACATTACATGATACAATACTCAATAGTTTACGTGTCAACTTTTCCTCCAATTCATAGCTACCTACTTAAATTATTTAAAACACTATCCTAAGTTTAACACACACACATACACACCAAATTATTCATACACATTTAGACTCCCATACATGATACCATCACCTTTATGAACAAAGACTTGAATTATTGGGCCTAATGTCCACCAATAATAAACCAAGAAGCCCATCTATCCTACAAGAAGAAGAAGCCCACTAAAATGCATAAACCTTACTCTTGGACCTCAAGGCCCAGTTCACAACAATTCTCATCATAACCATGAGCCCAACAATAGTATTATTAATACATGATGGCTGGAAGAGTGTGTAAGCCCACGAGGAATTCTGGCTAAGGAAAGATAGGGTACTTAAGTGTGTCTTAGTGACCCACCCCTCTTTCCTGGGAATTCTCCTTAGGGATACATTACTTATAGGTCAAGTGTATTTCTAAAATACTATCATGAAGGTTCGGCGTTATGACTAGTCAAACTCTAAAACCCATAAGAACTTCTATATTTGACATTTCATATTTCATTATCACTTACAACTTTTTCATTGTTTTTCTGCTAGACATGGACTCCTACCCTCCTCCCTCCCCGGTTTACCGTCCTGGATCAGAATCTGATTGGGAGGAAGACGCTGAGACACCCATGTATTGGTCACCAACACCCCCAACTGCTAGGCCAAGGTTCGATGTAAGGGCGTACGGGATTAGGAACACTGACCCGAGACTTCGAACACCTGGATCACCCGTACCCATAAACCCGTATCATACACCTCACCCCCATAATCAATTGCCACCCCCACTAAGCGACCCATACCTAATGCCCGACCTATACCATCCTAACCCTTGGGTAAGACAAGCCATGGCACCCACTAGTGTCATGGGGATTCCAACCCATGACCTCCATCAATATGTAAGAACCTCAGAATTCGAGAGGCAAAGGATAGAGCAGGGAGTGATACACGACTTGCAAAGACAAAGAATGGATAGCCTAGCAAACCAATTAGGGTACCAAAAGGAGTTAATCTCCATCCTCGAAAAGGAAGTATAAGAACATCGCACGGAGACCGCCAGGGCTGAAGCCAGATCACTACTCGAGTGACCATAGCGGTGCTCATCTTGGCGATTATCTTCTTCCTAGTGGAAAGCTACCAGCGACGTTAGAAGAAGCTTCTACTGATTTCCTTTGAATTTTCGATTTGAGAACCCTTTTCCTTATGTTTTGAGTAATGTCTAACATTTCAGCATCTAGTCAATTCCATATATTTCAACTCTACAGTTATTTTTCATTGATTTGACCCGTGGAGCGTAAATTACACCTGTTATATTTTCATCAAACCTTCTCAAATATTGCTTCTTTCATTCAACATGATTTAGTACATTACCAACAATCCCTTTTATAAATAAATCATCCTATTTGATGATCTAAATAAAACATCACTATTTTGTTTAACAAAATATTTATTGAATTTTTAGAACATAAATTTTCCATAAAACTTTTCACCTAATAAGGAAAATTAATGCAATCAATTTCATAAAAATATTTTTGTTTCTTCCTTTTGACTGATAAATAGTCATGATTTTTATTTCATTAAAGTAAATAATTTCAAATTTTGGCTAAATTAATATGCTACTACTTGTTTAACCAAAAGTTAAAATTTTAAATTTTTAAAAAAAAAATAAATAAATAAATAAAATATTTTCTCATAAATTGCATATTCATTTAAAATATGCGATTCAATGATTTCACTACTTTATATGTGCACAACCAAAAACAATTTCCCACTTTTTATGTTCAAACAAAGACCCGTATTTGTAAACATAATTCCCGAATATTTTCAAAACCTCCTCGTTACCTCTCACTTGGCACTTCAAAAGACGAACCATACCACGTAGACGTTAACCCTTGTCACCAACATCAATGAGATTTGAGGACTTGAACCTAACTACCACATAATGCAAGAACGCCAAACAACACGTTTGTCCGCAGCACTCGATCACATGCAAAACCCGTTAGTACACATCGCACGCGAAGTTCAATACTCATGTATACACGTTTACAATATATCCAACGCAACCACATGATACATGAAACTAAATTGATTACAAAGTACTTTACACTAAAACGGTGTACACTATACAAGATACATGATACTACGTTGCTAACACTATATATGAGATCCATTTTCTTCAATACACATAATACTATATTGTTTACATTACACGTTATAGTTTATCGATTACAAAATACAAGACGCTAAATTGTTTACTCTATATATATATGAGACTTATTTGATTACGAACTACGTGACACTAGATCATACATGAGATTTGTGTGCTTACTATATACTCGAAACAAAATTTGCTTACCATTATTGCAATGGATCGATTTCATTATACACAAGACATGATCATGCACTTTGTACACCAAAGTTGAAGACCATGATACATTGAAACGCCTCGGGGTTTGACGTATTCTTGTTCAAACACGAGCAAACTAAGAAACTTTAAGTGTTACTACTTTACTACTCTTTAGTTGCAAACTGATCTGACTTGGGACATGATTAATTGTTAGCGACTTTTATGTGTAAATAATAGACGTGATAATAGTGAAATTGTGCCCTTTCCCACACACAACGAAACTGTCTATACGGACCATACGATGATTTGAATAATTACGGGTGCACACGGAATTATAAAAATCAGCGTATGGAAACTATAGGGAAATTTTGTCGTGTGTTGTGACCTAAAACTTATCATGATATGTAACAACGAAACTGAAGTAATATGACAAGGGCATGGTGGATACGCCGATGGTACTTCCTATACATAAGTGTCCTCTCATATTATCATAAGTAGCGTTGTTCGTGTCACGTGAAGTTTTGACCCAGACCAAGGTTTTAGGAAATCTCGTACCCACTAACAATGTTGAGCATATTAGACTATATTTACACAAACTCTAAATGTCAAAATCCCATCAATTTCATTCCAAGTAATACGTTTCACATTTAGAATTCAAATTCTTATTCGATAATCTTCAATTCAAAACAAAATTTATTATCACTCTTCGTATTCAAAGTATCAGGCTTAAGTCATGTCAACGGTTACACACCCCAGAATCCAACACTCAAAGCTACCTGAGAACCCAAAACTCCCTCCTCCATCTTGACTTTTGCAGCCTCCATTAATTAAATTTCGGTACGAAATTCCCTTAACAGGGGGAGACTGTAACATTCCTGATTTTCCGACCCTATTTGAATTTATTTTAATTAATAAAATAACAATACGACATTTAAAACCTTCAAGGACTAGTTGTGTAATTAGTCAAATCTAATTATAATAAAGTTGAAAGTCAAAGAAAAATTGAGAAATTAAGTTACCGTTAACTTTTAATAAATTAAATTAACAAATTCTTGACCAACTTAACTCGACTCAAACCCGAGGGACCAGTTCCGCCAGATTCAGAACTTTTGAACATGAAACTGCAGGGATCAATCTGTAATTAACTCATTTTCGATTTAGTTTGACTTCAGAAAGTCAAACTGCCGTTTTTGCTCGAATCCGAACCCCACACCCGGAATCTGTTGCAATTCGTAACCGCTATACACGTTGGTGTCATTATCGATCATTATAGAACAATTAACAGCTTCGTCGTTACACGATTGAACTCCATTTACAGCAAATTAAACCGTGACCGTCGACCTATTTTCTTATTACCCACCAATTCACAACTATCGATCGTTTACACAGAAATCAATCACCTGCAAATCTCTAACGAATCCCCCAGAGCCTGTTACACTATCCAATTTCATCGAAGAAGGACGCAGAGTCGCCGGAAAACCGATCCGTCTCAGTCGGCATTCGTTTAGTCGATCGCGGTCAATTCGAACATCATTCCGGTAATTGAACCTATCATTAGCTTCGTTTTTATCACTACATTAAAAGCCCTATGCTTATTAGGGCTTACATTACAGAATCAAGCAAGATATGATTCTAGGGTTCTTAACATTTGCGGATTTAATCGAACCCTACCCCCGACTCTGTTTAAACCAAATTAATTCATACCAGTAGATTCTAAATCCATCTTTATTTGATAACCCTATGCCAATTCAGTCTCATATCATCGACTTAATCAAGACCCCGTAACTAGGGTTCGTTCATAAAGCAATTTGGGGGTTTCGACCCTAGACTTAATCACAATCCAATTAAAACATACTGATAGATTCGCAAGACCTTAATTAGTAAAAGCCCCATGTTTATATCGCATTCCATTATCAGAATCATTCAAATCAATTTTGAGTTTAAGCTTAGGGTTTCGGCTTTTGAATCCGTAATTTAACAATCCTAAATCCGTCGTTTTTGCAATTAAAACTCACCCCAGACTCGTTTGGGGTTAACAAACAAAACCCCTAAGATCTTGCAGTCGGTCGCTACCAGATTTGGTGGGATTGGGACTGAGTTCGATCGGCTCGGGTAAAGGGGAAGAACTCTCCGGGTTTGCTTGTTAAAACCATTTCGTCCCGGACTTGTGTGCGATACCCTAGCGGGCGGAGATGGTTGGGTGAGTGTGCTGGTGTGGGAGAGACCCGGGTTCGAGTCTCTCCACACCCTTTTAATTTTTAAAACATTTTTGAGTATTAATTTAATATAAAAACAATACCCCATATTATTATATTAATATATTAATGTGTTCTAGCCTCGTAAAACCACCTGTAGGCTCGGGTTTGGTTTATAACCTTTTTTTTCCTCTTAAAAGTACCAACTTTTAAAATAATATAGTTACATTATTTTCAAACCCCGACTTTGAATAAATAAAATTTTTATATTATTCCCAACCCGTGAATCCCATTAAAAATAATATATATATTTAGATATTTTCCTTCGCCTCGTTTATAAACTCGTGTAACGTTTTCAAACTTATAAATGATATAATTATGTATATTAGTTACCCACGTTTATATCCCCGAATGAAAATAAATATATTTATTATTCATATAAATTGTAATTTCAACTCGCTTAGTGTTAGATGGTATACAACACTAATTTTTATAAACTAATATATATTTACCCAAAGTTGACGCATTTTCATGACTAAATATCTAAATGAGAATAGACTTAATTATTTTGTTTATATTTAAAGCAAGTTAATTTCACACTACGTTTTAGATAAATAAATCTAATTTATCTAGTTAATTAACCCCAAGCTCTAAATCATTATTTTAATGACACTATATCCCAACTTTAATAATTATAAGACAATTATCCAAGAATAAAACGCAATCACCTATACAACCCTTTTATATAATTCGACACGAACTCATTACACGATTTCTTATACTCACATCCTTTGAAGCCCTAGACTTCGATTTAGATATTTTATTAATTCATCTTCATACGCAATACACTCTAGGTTAACGTTTTGCGTTACAAGGATCACTTTGCTACCTAGAGTCTCGTGTTAAATACACATTTGATTCAGGTGAGTATTCACAACCCCTTTTTACTCTTTTACATTTTTGGGGTGAAACATGAACACTATTCAACTTACATGTTTACATTTACGCAAACAATACAAGTACAAATCCTATTTACATTCATGTGTGCAATTTGAGCTTTATGCCCGAGTGCTAGGTGTGCTAACCTCTTGTATGCTATTATGTGCAATCATTAACTTTTCAAGCCGACGGTTTTCAATGATAGATCTATTGAGTCTGACAAACCCACCCAGGATGCGCGGTGATTGAAACCGACAACACACTTTGTTTTGCATGCTAGTTACAAAGGTTTGATTGTACTTGGTTACACAATAGCGGCTCCCCATAAATGCCTTATTTATCATGTTATGTAAAGGATTTGGTTTACAAACTATATGTTATCTATGTACAAACTTGTGTTATACTCACCAACTTTTTAGTTGACCTTATTTTATTAATGTTTCAGGTGTTTTCATATGAGTTTGATCAAGACATGCTACACATAGGCTTTGGACCTAGATAATCTTAATTAAAAAACAAATTGTATTTCATTATGTACATTGAATTTGATTCGTATTTGTTTGAATGGAATTTGATTTAACATATTACAATTTAGTCAACCTTGAGCTCATGAACAGTCTTACATGTCCCGCCCCGATGATTCCGCCATCGGTCGGGGTGTGACAGATTGGTATCAGAGCCTTGGTTATAGGGAACTAGGTTATTAGACACTCTTGACCTAGACTATAACTTTAGGACACCCATACATTTCTATGCTACTACATGTTACATTATCAATTCATGTGTGATTATTTTTACATGCTATCCTAAGTATTTACACCATTTGATACAATACATGATGACTTATGTGTCACACTACTTGATAACTCTCATGCTTGCACTTATTACTACCTACATGCTATATGATTATTCCCTATGTGAATATCTTCATATGTTATACTATATGATTACATTACATGATACAATACTCAATAGTTTACGTGTCAACTTTTCCTCCTATTCATAGCTACCTACTTAAATTATTTAAAACACTATCCTAAGTTTAACACACACACATACACACCAAATTATTCATACACATTTAGACTCCCATACATGATACCATCACCTTTATGAACAAAGACTTGAATTATTGGGCCTAATGTCCACCAATAATAAACCAAGAAGCCCATCTATCCTACAAGAAGAAGAAGCCCACTAAAATGCATAAACCTTACTCTTGGACCTCAAGGCCCAGTTCACAACAATTCTCATCATAACCATGAGCCCAACAATAGTATTATTAATATATGATGGCTGGAAGAGTGTGTAAGCCCACGAGGAATTCTGGCTAAGGAAAGATAGGGTACTTAAGTGTGTCTTAGTGACCCACCCCTCTTTCCTGGGAATTCTCCTTAGGGATACATTACTTATAGGTCAAGTGTATTTCTAAAATACTATCATGAAGGTTCGGCGTTATGACTAGTCAAACTCTAAAACCCATAAGAACTTCTATATTTGACATTTCATATTTCATTATCACTTACAACTTTTTCATTGTTTTTCTGCTAGACATGGACTCCTACCCTCCTCCCTCCCCGGTTTACCGTCCTGGATCAGAATCTGATTGGGAGGAAGACGCTGAGACACCCATGTATTGGTCACCAACACCCCCAACTGCTAGGCCAAGGTTCGATGTAAGGGCGTACGGGATTAGGAACACTGACCCGAGACTTCGAACACCTGGATCACCCGTACCCATAAACCCGTATCATACACCTCACCCCCATAATCAATTGTCACCCCCACTAAGCGACCCATACCTAATGCCCGACCTATACCATCCTAACCCTTGGGTAAGACAAACCATGGCACCCACTAGTGTCATGGGGATTCCAACCCATGACCTCCATCAATATGTAAGAACCTCAGAATTCGAGAGGCAAAGGATAGAGCAGAGAGTGATACACGACTTGCAAAGACAAAGAATGGATAGCCTAGCAAACCAATTAGGGTACCAAAAGGAGTTAATCTCCATCCTCGAAAAGGAAGTACAAGAACATCGCACGGAGACCGCCAGGGCTGAAGCCAGATCTACTACTCGAGTGACCATAGCGATGCTCATCTTGGCGATTATCTTCTTCCTAGTGGAAAGCTACCAGCGACGTTAGAAGAAGCTTCTACTGATTTCCTTTGAATTTTCGATTTGAGAACCCTTTTCCTTATGTTTTGAGTAATGTCTAACATTTCAGCATCTAGTCAATTCCATATATTTCAACTCTACAGTTATTTTTCATTGATTTGACCCGTGGAGCGTAAATTACACCTGTTATATTTTCATCAAACCTTCTCAAATATTACTTCTTTCATTCAACATGATTTAGTACATTACCAACAATCCCTTTTATAAATAAATCATCCTATTTGATGATCTAAATAAAACATCACTATTTTGTTTAACAAAATATTTATTGAATTTTTAGAACATAAATTTTCCATAAAACTTTTCACCTAATAAGGAAAATTAATGCAATCAATTTCATAAAAATATTTTTGTTTCTTCCTTTTGACTGATAAATAGTCATGATTTTTATTTCATTAAAGTAAATAATTTCAAATTTTGGCTAAATTAATATGCTACTACTTGTTTAACCAAAAGTTGAAATTTTAAATTTTTTAAAAAAAAATAAATAAATAAATAAAATATTTTCTCATAAATTGCATATTCATTTAAAATATGCGATTCAATGATTTCACTACTTTATATGTGCACAACCAAAAACAATTTCCCACTTTTTATGTTCAAACAAAGACCCGTATTTGTAAACATAATTCCCGAATATTTTCAAAACCTCCTCGTTACCTCTCACTTGGCACTTCAAAAGACGAACCATACCACGTAGACGTTAACCCTTGTCACCAACATCAATGAGATTTGAGGACTTGAACCTAACTACCACATGATGCAAGAACGCCAAACAACACGTTTGTCCGCAGCACTCGATCACATGCAAAACCCGTTAGTACACATCGCACGCGAAGTTCAATACTCATGTATACACGTTTACAATATATCCAACACAACCACATGATACATGAAACTAAATTGATTACAAAGTACTTTACACTAAAACGGTGTACACTATACAAGATACATGATACTACGTTGCTAACACTATATATGAGATCCATTTTCTTCAATACACATAATACTATGTTGTTTACATTACACGTTATAGTTTATCGATTACAAAATACAAGACGCTAAATTGTTTACTCTATATATATATGAGACTTATTTGATTACGAACTACGTGAAACTAGATCATACATGAGATTTGTGTGCTTACTATATACTCGAAACAAAATTTGCTTACCATTATTGCAATGGATCGATTTCATTATACACAAGACATGATCATGCACTTTGTACACCAAAGTTGAAGACCATGATACATTGAAACGCCTCGGGGTTTGACGTATTCTTGTTCAAACACGAGCAAACTAAGAAACTTTAAGTGTTACTACTTTACTACTCTTTAGTTGCAAACTGATCTGACTTGGGACATGATTAATTGTTAGCGACTTTTATGTGTAAATAATAGACGTGATAATAGTGAAATTGTGCCCTTTCCCACACACAACGAAACTGTCTATACGGACCATACGATGATTTGAATAATTACGGGTGCACACGGAATTATAAAAATCAGCGTATGGAAACTATAGGGAAATTTTGTCGTGTGTTGTGACCTAAAACTTATCATGATATGTAACAACGAAACTGAAGTAATATGACAAGGGCATGGTGGATACGCCGATGGTACTTCCTATACATAAGTGTCCTCTCATATTATCATAAGTAGCGTTGTTCGTGTCACGTGAAGTTTTGACCCAAACCAAGGTTTTAGGAAATCTCGTACCCACTAACAATGTTGAGCATATTAGACTATATTTACACAAACTCTAAATGTCAAAATCCCATCAATTTCATTCCAAGTAATACGTTTTACATTTAGAATTCAAATTCTTATTCGACAATCTTCAATTCAAAACAAAATTTATTATCACTCTTCGTATTCAATGTATCAGGCTTAAGTCATGTCAACGGTTACACACCCCAGAATCCAACACTCAAAGCTACCTGAGAACCCAAAACTCCCTCCTCCATCTTGACTTTTGCAGCCTCCATTAATTAAATTTCGGGACGAAATTCCCTTAACAGGGGGAGACTGTAACATTCCTGATTTTCCGACCCTATTTGAATTTATTTTAATTAATAAAATAACAATACGACATTTAAAACCTTCAAGGACTAGTTGTGTAATTAGTCAAATCTAATTATAATAACGTTGAAAGTCAAAGAAAAATTGAGAAATTAAGTTACCGTTAACTTTTAATAAATTAAATTAACAAATTCTTGACCAACTTAACTCGACTCAAACCCGAGGGACCAGTTCCGCCAGATTCAGAACTTTTGAACATGAAACTGCAGGGATCAATCTGTAATTAACTCATTTTCGATTTAGTTTGACTTCAGAAAGTCAAACTGCCGTTTTTGCTCGAATCCGAACCCCACACCCGGAATCTGTTGCAATTCGTAACCGCTATACACGTTGGTGTCATTATCGATCATTATAGAACAATTAACAGCTTCGTCGTTACACGATTGAACTCCATTTACAGCAAATTAAACCGTGACCGTCGACCTATTTTCTTATTACCCACCAATTCACAACTATCGATCGTTTACACAGAAATCAATCACCTGCAAATCTCTAACGAATCCCCCAGAGCCTGTTACACTATCCAATTTCATCGAAGAAGGACGCAGAGTCGCCGGAAAACTGATCCGTCTCAGTCGGCATTCGTTTAGTCGATCGCGGTCAATTCGAACATCATTCCGGTAATTGAACCTATCATTAGCTTCATTTTTATCACTACATTAAAAGCCCTATGCTTATTAGGGCTTACATTACATAATCAAGCAAGATATGATTCTAGGGTTCTTAACATTTGCGGATTTAATCGAACCCTACCCCCGACTCTGTTTAAACCAAATTAATTCATACCAGTAGATTCTAAATCCATCTTTATTTGATAACCCTATGCCAATTCAGTCTCATATCATCGACTTAATCAAGACCCCGTAACTAGGGTTCGTTCATAAAGCAATTTGGGTGTTTCGACCCTAGACTTAATCATAATCCAATTAAAACATACTGATAGATTCGCAAGACCTTAATTAGTAAAAGCCCCATGTTTATATCGCATTCCATTATCAGAATCATTCAAATCAATTTTGAGTTTAAGCTTAGGGTTTCGGCTTTTGAATCCGTAATTTAACAATCCTAAATCCGTCGTTTTTGCAATTAAAACTCACCCCAGACTCGTTTGGGGTTAACAAACAAAACCCCTAAGATCTTACAGTCGGTCGCTACCAGATTTGGTGGGATTGGGACTGAGTTCGATCGGCTCGGGTAAAGGGGAAGAACTCTCCGGGTTTGCTTGTTAAAACCATTTCGTCCCGGACTTATGTGCGATACCCTAGCGGGCGGAGATGGTTGGGTGAGTGTGCTGGTGTGGGAGAGACCCGGGTTCGAGTCTCTCCACACCCTTTTAATTTTTAAAACATTTTTGAGTATTAATTTAATATAAAAACAATACCCCATATTATTATATTAATATATTAATGTGTTCTAGCCTCGTAAAACCACCCGTAGGCTCGGGTTTGGTTTATAACCTTTTTTTTTTCCTCTTAAAAATACCTACTTTTAAAATAATATAGTTACATTATTTTCAAACCCCGACTTTGAATAAATAAAATTTTTATATTATTCCCAACCCGTGAATCCCATTAAAAATAATATATATTTAGATATTTTCCTTCGCCTCGTTTATAAACTCGTGTAACGTTTTCAAACTTATAAATGATATAATTATGTATATTAGTTACCCACGTTTATATCCCCGAATGAAAATAAATATATTTATTATTCATATAAATTGTAATTTCAACTCGCTTAGTGTTAGATGGTATACAACACTAATTTTTATAAACAAATATATATTTACCCAAAGTTGATGCATTTTCATGACTAAATAACTAAATGAGTATAGTCTTAATTATTTTGTTTATATTTAAAGCAAGTTAATTTCACACTACGTTTTAGATAAATAAATCTAATTTATCTAGTTAATTAACCCCAAGCTCTAAGTCATTATTTTAATGACACTATATCCCAACTTTAATAATTATAAGACAATTATCCAAGAATAAAACGCAATCACCTATACAACCCTTTTATATAATTCGACACGAACTCATTACACGATTTCTTATACTCACATCCTTTGAAGCCCTAGACTTCGATTTAGATATTTTATTAATTCATCTTCATACGCAATACACTCTAGGTTAACGTTGTGCGTTACAAGGATCACTTTGCTACCTAGAGTCTCGTGTTAAATACACATTTGATTTAGGTGAGTATTCACAACCCCTTTTTACTCTTTTACATTTTTGGGGTGAAACATGAACACTATTCAACTTACATGTTTACATTTACGCAAACAATACAAGTACAAATCCTATTTACATTCATGTGTGCAATTTGAGCTTTATGCCCGAGTGCTAGGTGTGCTAACCTCTTGTATGCTATTATGTGCAATCATTAACTTTTCAAGCCGACGGTTTTCAATGATAGATCTATTGAGTCTGACAAACCCACCCAGGATGCGCGGTGATTGAAACCGACAACACACTTTGTTTTGCATGCTAGTTACAAAGGTTTGATTGTACTTGGTTACACAATAGCGGCTCCCCATAAATGCCTTATTTATCATGTTATGTAAAGGATTTGGTTTACAAACTATATGTTATCTATGTACAAACTTGTGTTATACTCACCAACTTTTTAGTTGACCTTATTTTATTAATGTTTCAGGTGTTTTCATATGAGTTTGATCAAGACATGCTACACATAGGCTTTGGACCTAGATAATCTTAATTAAAAAACAAATTGTATTTCATTATGTACATTGAATTTGATTCGTATTTGTTTGAATGGAATTTGATTTAACATATTACAATTTAGTCAACCTTGAGCTCATGAACAGTCTTACATGTCCCGCCCCGATGATTCCGCCATCGGTCGGGGTGTGACACTTATGAAGTTCGCCTCTAGCAGAACTTGTTCTATCACGTAGACAAAATCTATACAATTACATAAAAACATAACGACAATAAGACCTAAACTATTACAAAGCTTTTGTCATACATTCTATGTCCTAACAGACTCCCCCTTGACAATAGCTTGATCTTCTGTCTTCAGTCTTTATGAACTCTTCCAGTTATCTGGTAATCTGCTTCCTGCGTGCACTCCATATCTCTGACAGATCTCCAACACTCTTTTATACTGCAATCCTTGTTCTCTCCATTCATTAGTAAACATAATCTCATTCTTTCTTAACATCCTCTAATCTTTCTTTGAGAAGTTAATAAGATTCATTGCATCATAGAAACTAACAATGACCTTATTATCTTTATCATCAATCCTAGCTTCACCAGTATTCACATCTACGTACCACCATTTCACATTCCCCAGAAAATCTTGTGGTATTTTCTTCAATGGTATCTTCTATACAGCACATACTGGCTTGAACATATACTTCCAAGTCACAATCTCAGTCTTTTGATCTACAATCTTCACTCTTTTTCCTTTCTGTGGCTTTAATCTGTCATACTTCCCTGATCCACCTTCTCTTTTAATCAGGTTAGCAATCACATCGGCTAATCCACACTTTGATCTATTAATCAGTGGTTTCGTAGCTAGACCATTCATTTCACACCTTGGCAAGGTATTGAAATACTTGATCCTAGGCTTTAAGTATTGAACACCATCAGATCTTTTAAGAGCAAACAACTTTGTGTCATCATCATAAAACCAACTGATGATTCTTCCAATACACCTCTCTTTATTCACATATCTTTCTTTATGAGCAGGTTGTATAGGTGACATTGGTAGTACTTTTATCCAACTATTAACTACTTCACTCCACTGTTCTCTAGTCATTCTTGTATTTCTATACATCACAGGTTCTTCATTCAGCTTAGGAGACACATTATGAATAGTATCAACATCAGAATCTATCTTGGATTGAGCAGTATCATCCGGTGTAGTGATATCTTCAACAGAGTCCATAGAATCTGTTACTCCATCATAAGAAAAATCAGGAATAACATCATCTTGGATGAAGTTATACGTAACATTCAGACCATCACTTCCTGCATATGTAACTTTATCTTTACTCTTTTCTATCTCAATTTCTACAATCTCTCCTTCTTCAACTTCATTATCCAACACATCCTCTTCAACATCATCAAATAATTCGTCAATATCATCCAGACATTCTAACTTCTCAGATTCTTCTTCTTCAGAATCAGCAAATAATTCCAATAGTAAAATATCTTCATTTACTCAATAATCATTCTTGGTTCCTTCAATATTATGTGATGTCGACTCCCCCTGAGCTCTTGATATTGGATTCACGGCAGCGTATTGACGATCACCCTCAATATTACCACTAGGATCATTGTCCACATTATCCTTACATTGAATTGATTCAGCATGACAAGTATCATGTATCCTTAACTCCCCCAGAGCGTCAAGACGCTCAACAAGTTTGGACACCAATAACTGCATGTCAGCAATCTGTGTAGCTTCAGCTTGAATGACCAACTGTCTCTGAGTATCAGTAGAAACAATAGTATCTACCTGAGTCTGCAAAGCAAGCACCTATGATTCAAGGAAGGTAATCCTTTCATAATCAGACGACTTTGAAGGACCAGCGTTAGATGTGTGTGGAACATGTGGAGAAATCACCGGAGATGGATGTGTAGAAGTAGGAGGTGTAATCAGTAAGGTGTTAGGACATGTTTTGTAACTGTTGATAAACTTCTATATAAGTTCTGCTAGAGGCGAACTTATCGTTTATCAGAGGCGAACTTAATAAGTTCGCTTAGTCTATCTGAGGCGAACTTAATAAGTTCGCTTAGCCTATTAGAGGCGAACTAAGCATCTTTTAGGCGAACTTGTTAAGTTCGCCTGGTGCAGAACAGTAGTTTATAAATACAGAACAGAGTCTGTTAGAAAAAGTGTAGACAGAAGAGACAATAGACTAGAGACTGAGAGAAATTATGTAATCTTGTAAACTGATATCTTGGTGGAAATACAAAGCGTTTATTTACACCGTTGTTGTTGATTAAGTTACACGAGCACGTTGATCATGGATTCCGCACGTTATCACCGTGTTGTACCGCGAGTCTAGAGATCCGTCACACACCGAATTAGGGACCTACAAGTGGTATCAGAGCCTTTGCTCTTGATTAGCAGAAGATTCGTGGTGTTTTCGTGTCCAATCAACATCAAATTTCAGAGATTTTGAAGATTTCTCATCTTTTTTGTGATCTTGATAAAAATGGAGAATTTTTGATCATTTTGGATTGATTTTGGATTCTTTTGATGAAATTGATCCGATAGAAGTGTTCCTAATCAGTTCCTACACATTCCTACGGTTCAATTTTATCAAATTCCATCAATTCAGCAAGAAATCATGATTTTTGAAATTTTTGGTTCGTGTTTGGGTTGAACAGCTGAACCAGGCGAACTTAAAATTCTATTGCAGGCGAACTTAGTGGGCGAACTTAATAAGTTCGCTTCACTCAGTATTAGGCGAACTTAATAAGTTCGCTTGGTGAAGATCAAGCGAACTTAACAAGTTCACTTGGTCAAGTTCGCTTGGGTCAAGTTCGCTTCTCAATGAAGTTCAGGCGAACTTATTAAGTTCGCTTGTACAGTATCAGGCGAACTTATCTGTTTGCTAGTGTTCTTAAAAAAAAATAAAATAAAAAAAAGTATTTTGGTGGGAAAATTCTTCTTGTCCAAATTTTTTAGGGAAAGCTTATATGGTCGTTTTGAATCATTTTTGAAATTTTGAATTTTCAAAATTTTTTAAAAAGAGTATTTTGGCGGGAAATTTTTTTCCGGATATTTTCGCAAAAATTTCAAAATGTCAATTTCATGTGATGATAAAGAGATTGGAACTATGCCACCGAGACTTTTGTGCATATCCGATTTTCGTAGCTGGAAAGTCCGGTTCGAACAGTTCGTATCAGAAACTGATGAAAACTTTTGGACATCCATATTTGAAGGATATGTGCATCCTACTTATGACTATATGGGATATTATGATGTTCCTAAACCAGTGACAACTTTTTCATTGTTTTTCTGCTAGACATGGACTCCTACCCTCCTCCCTCCCCGGTTTACCGTCCTGGATCAGAATCTGATTGGGAGGAAGACGCTGAGACACCCATGTATTGGTCACCAACACCCCCAACTGCTAGGCCAAGGTTCGATGTAAGGGCGTACGGGATTAGGAACACTGACCCGAGACTTCGAACACCTGGATCACCCGTACCCATAAACCCGTATCATACACCTCACCCCCATAATCAATTGCCACCCCCACTAAGCGACCCATACCTAATGCCCGACCTATACCATCCTAACCCTTGGGTAAGACAAGCCATGGCACCCACTAGTGTCATGGGGATTCCAACCCATGACCTCCATCAATATGTAAGAACCTCAGAATTCGAGAGGCAAAGGATAGAGCAGGGAGTGATACACGACTTGCAAAGACAAAGAATGGATA
Organism: Smallanthus sonchifolius; assembly: GCA_023525975.1. Taxonomy (NCBI): domain Eukaryota; kingdom Viridiplantae; phylum Streptophyta; class Magnoliopsida; order Asterales; family Asteraceae; genus Smallanthus; species Smallanthus sonchifolius. The sequence goes on along the minus strand of CM042021.1, from coordinate 92,765,008 downwards.
GCCTAGCAAACCAATTAGGGTACCAAAAGGAGTTAATCTCCATCCTCGAAAAGGAAGTATAAGAACATCGCACGGAGACCGCCAGGGCTGAAGCCAGATCACTACTCGAGTGACCATAGCGGTGCTCATCTTGGCGATTATCTTCTTCCTAGTGGAAAGCTACCAGCGACGTTAGAAGAAGCTTCTACTGATTTCCTTTGAATTTTCGATTTGAGAACCCTTTTCCTTATGTTTTGAGTAATGTCTAACATTTCAGCATCTAGTCAATTCCATATATTTCAACTCTACAGTTATTTTTCATTGATTTGACCCGTGGAGCGTAAATTACACCTGTTATATTTTCATCAAACCTTCTCAAATATTGCTTCTTTCATTCAACATGATTTAGTACATTACCAACAATCCCTTTTATAAATAAATCATCCTATTTGATGATCTAAATAAAACATCACTATTTTGTTTAACAAAATATTTATTGAATTTTTAGAACATAAATTTTCCATAAAACTTTTCACCTAATAAGGAAAATTAATGCAATCAATTTCATAAAAATATTTTTGTTTCTTCCTTTTGACTGATAAATAGTCATGATTTTTATTTCATTAAAGTAAATAATTCCAAATTTTGGCTAAATTAATATGCTACTACTTGTTTAACCAAAAGTTAAAATTTTAAATTTTTAAAAAAAAAATAAATAAATAAATAAAATATTTTCTCATAAATTGCATATTCATTTAAAATATGCGATTCAATGATTTCACTACTTTATATGTGCACAACCAAAAACAATTTCCCACTTTTTATGTTCAAACAAAGACCCGTATTTGTAAACATAATTCCCGAATATTTTCAAAACCTCCTCGTTACCTCTCACTTGGCACTTCAAAAGACGAACCATACCACGTAGACGTTAACCCTTGTCACCAACATCAATGAGATTTGAGGACTTGAACCTAACTACCACATAATGCAAGAACGCCAAACAACACGTTTGTCCGCAGCACTCGATCACATGCAAAACCCGTTAGTACACATCGCACGCGAAGTTCAATACTCATGTATACACGTTTACAATATATCCAACGCAACCACATGATACATGAAACTAAATTGATTACAAAGTACTTTACACTAAAACGGTGTACACTATACAAGATACATGATACTACGTTGCTAACACTATATATGAGATCCATTTTCTTCAATACACATAATACTATATTGTTTACATTACACGTTATAGTTTATCGATTACAAAATACAAGACGCTAAATTGTTTACTCTATATATATATGAGACTTATTTGATTACGAACTACGTGACACTAGATCATACATGAGATTTGTGTGCTTACTATATACTCGAAACAAAATTTGCTTACCATTATTGCAATGGATCGATTTCATTATACACAAGACATGATCATGCACTTTGTACACCAAAGTTGAAGACCATGATACATTGAAACGCCTCGGGGTTTGACGTATTCTTGTTCAAACACGAGCAAACTAAGAAACTTTAAGTGTTACTACTTTACTACTCTTTAGTTGCAAACTGATCTGACTTGGGACATGATTAATTGTTAGCGACTTTTATGTGTAAATAATAGACGTGATAATAGTGAAATTGTGCCCTTTCCCACACACAACGAAACTGTCTATACGGACCATACGATGATTTGAATAATTACGGGTGCACACGGAATTATAAAAATCAGCGTATGGAAACTATAGGGAAATTTTGTCGTGTGTTGTGACCTAAAACTTATCATGATATGTAACAACGAAACTGAAGTAATATGACAAGGGCATGGTGGATACGCCGATGGTACTTCCTATACATAAGTGTCCTCTCATATTATCATAAGTAGCGTTGTTCGTGTCACGTGAAGTTTTGACCCAGACCAAGGTTTTAGGAAATCTCGTACCCACTAACAATGTTGAGCATATTAGACTATATTTACACAAACTCTAAATGTCAAAATCCCATCAATTTCATTCCAAGTAATACGTTTCACATTTAGAATTCAAATTCTTATTCGATAATCTTCAATTCAAAACAAAATTTATTATCACTCTTCGTATTCAAAGTATCAGGCTTAAGTCATGTCAACGGTTACACACCCCAGAATCCAACACTCAAAGCTACCTGAGAACCCAAAACTCCCTCCTCCATCTTGACTTTTGCAGCCTCCATTAATTAAATTTCGGTACGAAATTCCCTTAACAGGGGGAGACTGTAACATTCCTGATTTTCCGACCCTATTTGAATTTATTTTAATTAATAAAATAACAATACGACATTTAAAACCTTCAAGGACTAGTTGTGTAATTAGTCAAATCTAATTATAATAAAGTTGAAAGTCAAAGAAAAATTGAGAAATTAAGTTACCGTTAACTTTTAATAAATTAAATTAACAAATTCTTGACCAACTTAACTCGACTCAAACCCGAGGGACCAGTTCCGCCAGATTCAGAACTTTTGAACATGAAACTGCAGGGATCAATCTGTAATTAACTCATTTTCGATTTAGTTTGACTTCAGAAAGTCAAACTGCCGTTTTTGCTCGAATCCGAACCCCACACCCGGAATCTGTTGCAATTCGTAACCGCTATACACGTTGGTGTCATTATCGATCATTATAGAACAATTAACAGCTTCGTCGTTACACGATTGAACTCCATTTACAGCAAATTAAACCGTGACCGTCGACCTATTTTCTTATTACCCACCAATTCACAACTATCGATCGTTTACACAGAAATCAATCACCTGCAAATCTCTAACGAATCCCCCAGAGCCTGTTACACTATCCAATTTCATCGAAGAAGGACGCAGAGTCGCCGGAAAACCGATCCGTCTCAGTCGGCATTCGTTTAGTCGATCGCGGTCAATTCGAACATCATTCCGGTAATTGAACCTATCATTAGCTTCGTTTTTATCACTACATTAAAAGCCCTATGCTTATTAGGGCTTACATTACAGAATCAAGCAAGATATGATTCTAGGGTTCTTAACATTTGCGGATTTAATCGAACCCTACCCCCGACTCTGTTTAAACCAAATTAATTCATACCAGTAGATTCTAAATCCATCTTTATTTGATAACCCTATGCCAATTCAGTCTCATATCATCGACTTAATCAAGACCCCGTAACTAGGGTTCGTTCATAAAGCAATTTGGGGGTTTCGACCCTAGACTTAATCACAATCCAATTAAAACATACTGATAGATTCGCAAGACCTTAATTAGTAAAAGCCCCATGTTTATATCGCATTCCATTATCAGAATCATTCAAATCAATTTTGAGTTTAAGCTTAGGGTTTCGGCTTTTGAATCCGTAATTTAACAATCCTAAATCCGTCGTTTTTGCAATTAAAACTCACCCCAGACTCGTTTGGGGTTAACAAACAAAACCCCTAAGATCTTGCAGTCGGTCGCTACCAGATTTGGTGGGATTGGGACTGAGTTCGATCGGCTCGGGTAAAGGGGAAGAACTCTCCGGGTTTGCTTGTTAAAACCATTTCGTCCCGGACTTGTGTGCGATACCCTAGCGGGCGGAGATGGTTGGGTGAGTGTGCTGGTGTGGGAGAGACCCGGGTTCGAGTCTCTCCACACCCTTTTAATTTTTAAAACATTTTTGAGTATTAATTTAATATAAAAACAATACCCCATATTATTATATTAATATATTAATGTGTTCTAGCCTCGTAAAACCACCTGTAGGCTCGGGTTTGGTTTATAACCTTTTTTTTCCTCTTAAAAGTACCAACTTTTAAAATAATATAGTTACATTATTTTCAAACCCCGACTTTGAATAAATAAAATTTTTATATTATTCCCAACCCGTGAATCCCATTAAAAATAATATATATATTTAGATATTTTCCTTCGCCTCGTTTATAAACTCGTGTAACGTTTTCAAACTTATAAATGATATAATTATGTATATTAGTTACCCACGTTTATATCCCCGAATGAAAATAAATATATTTATTATTCATATAAATTGTAATTTCAACTCGCTTAGTGTTAGATGGTATACAACACTAATTTTTATAAACTAATATATATTTACCCAAAGTTGACGCATTTTCATGACTAAATATCTAAATGAGAATAGACTTAATTATTTTGTTTATATTTAAAGCAAGTTAATTTCACACTACGTTTTAGATAAATAAATCTAATTTATCTAGTTAATTAACCCCAAGCTCTAAATCATTATTTTAATGACACTATATCCCAACTTTAATAATTATAAGACAATTATCCAAGAATAAAACGCAATCACCTATACAACCCTTTTATATAATTCGACACGAACTCATTACACGATTTCTTATACTCACATCCTTTGAAGCCCTAGACTTCGATTTAGATATTTTATTAATTCATCTTCATACGCAATACACTCTAGGTTAACGTTTTGCGTTACAAGGATCACTTTGCTACCTAGAGTCTCGTGTTAAATACACATTTGATTCAGGTGAGTATTCACAACCCCTTTTTACTCTTTTACATTTTTGGGGTGAAACATGAACACTATTCAACTTACATGTTTACATTTACGCAAACAATACAAGTACAAATCCTATTTACATTCATGTGTGCAATTTGAGCTTTATGCCCGAGTGCTAGGTGTGCTAACCTCTTGTATGCTATTATGTGCAATCATTAACTTTTCAAGCCGACGGTTTTCAATGATAGATCTATTGAGTCTGACAAACCCACCCAGGATGCGCGGTGATTGAAACCGACAACACACTTTGTTTTGCATGCTAGTTACAAAGGTTTGATTGTACTTGGTTACACAATAGCGGCTCCCCATAAATGCCTTATTTATCATGTTATGTAAAGGATTTGGTTTACAAACTATATGTTATCTATGTACAAACTTGTGTTATACTCACCAACTTTTTAGTTGACCTTATTTTATTAATGTTTCAGGTGTTTTCATATGAGTTTGATCAAGACATGCTACACATAGGCTTTGGACCTAGATAATCTTAATTAAAAAACAAATTGTATTTCATTATGTACATTGAATTTGATTCGTATTTGTTTGAATGGAATTTGATTTAACATATTACAATTTAGTCAACCTTGAGCTCATGAACAGTCTTACATGTCCCGCCCCGATGATTCCGCCATCGGTCGGGGTGTGACAGATTGGTATCAGAGCCTTGGTTATAGGGAACTAGGTTATTAGACACTCTTGACCTAGACTATAACTTTAGGACACCCATACATTTCTATGCTACTACATGTTACATTATCAATTCATGTGTGATTATTTTTACATGCTATCCTAAGTATTTACACCATTTGATACAATACATGATGACTTATGTGTCACACTACTTGATAACTCTCATGCTTGCACTTATTACTACCTACATGCTATATGATTATTCCCTATGTGAATATCTTCATATGTTATACTATATGATTACATTACATGATACAATACTCAATAGTTTACGTGTCAACTTTTCCTCCTATTCATAGCTACCTACTTAAATTATTTAAAACACTATCCTAAGTTTAACACACACACATACACACCAAATTATTCATACACATTTAGACTCCCATACATGATACCATCACCTTTATGAACAAAGACTTGAATTATTGGGCCTAATGTCCACCAATAATAAACCAAGAAGCCCATCTATCCTACAAGAAGAAGAAGCCCACTAAAATGCATAAACCTTACTCTTGGACCTCAAGGCCCAGTTCACAACAATTCTCATCATAACCATGAGCCCAACAATAGTATTATTAATATATGATGGCTGGAAGAGTGTGTAAGCCCACGAGGAATTCTGGCTAAGGAAAGATAGGGTACTTAAGTGTGTCTTAGTGACCCACCCCTCTTTCCTGGGAATTCTCCTTAGGGATACATTACTTATAGGTCAAGTGTATTTCTAAAATACTATCATGAAGGTTCGGCGTTATGACTAGTCAAACTCTAAAACCCATAAGAACTTCTATATTTGACATTTCATATTTCATTATCACTTACAACTTTTTCATTGTTTTTCTGCTAGACATGGACTCCTACCCTCCTCCCTCCCCGGTTTACCGTCCTGGATCAGAATCTGATTGGGAGGAAGACGCTGAGACACCCATGTATTGGTCACCAACACCCCCAACTGCTAGGCCAAGGTTCGATGTAAGGGCGTACGGGATTAGGAACACTGACCCGAGACTTCGAACACCTGGATCACCCGTACCCATAAACCCGTATCATACACCTCACCCCCATAATCAATTGTCACCCCCACTAAGCGACCCATACCTAATGCCCGACCTATACCATCCTAACCCTTGGGTAAGACAAACCATGGCACCCACTAGTGTCATGGGGATTCCAACCCATGACCTCCATCAATATGTAAGAACCTCAGAATTCGAGAGGCAAAGGATAGAGCAGAGAGTGATACACGACTTGCAAAGACAAAGAATGGATAGCCTAGCAAACCAATTAGGGTACCAAAAGGAGTTAATCTCCATCCTCGAAAAGGAAGTACAAGAACATCGCACGGAGACCGCCAGGGCTGAAGCCAGATCTACTACTCGAGTGACCATAGCGATGCTCATCTTGGCGATTATCTTCTTCCTAGTGGAAAGCTACCAGCGACGTTAGAAGAAGCTTCTACTGATTTCCTTTGAATTTTCGATTTGAGAACCCTTTTCCTTATGTTTTGAGTAATGTCTAACATTTCAGCATCTAGTCAATTCCATATATTTCAACTCTACAGTTATTTTTCATTGATTTGACCCGTGGAGCGTAAATTACACCTGTTATATTTTCATCAAACCTTCTCAAATATTACTTCTTTCATTCAACATGATTTAGTACATTACCAACAATCCCTTTTATAAATAAATCATCCTATTTGATGATCTAAATAAAACATCACTATTTTGTTTAACAAAATATTTATTGAATTTTTAGAACATAAATTTTCCATAAAACTTTTCACCTAATAAGGAAAATTAATGCAATCAATTTCATAAAAATATTTTTGTTTCTTCCTTTTGACTGATAAATAGTCATGATTTTTATTTCATTAAAGTAAATAATTTCAAATTTTGGCTAAATTAATATGCTACTACTTGTTTAACCAAAAGTTGAAATTTTAAATTTTTAAAAAAAAAATAAATAAATAAATAAAATATTTTCTCATAAATTGCATATTCATTTAAAATATGCGATTCAATGATTTCACTACTTTATATGTGCACAACCAAAAACAATTTCCCACTTTTTATGTTCAAACAAAGACCCGTATTTGTAAACATAATTCCCGAATATTTTCAAAACCTCCTCGTTACCTCTCACTTGGCACTTCAAAAGACGAACCATACCACGTAGACGTTAACCCTTGTCACCAACATCAATGAGATTTGAGGACTTGAACCTAACTACCACATGATGCAAGAACGCCAAACAACACGTTTGTCCGCAGCACTCGATCACATGCAAAACCCGTTAGTACACATCGCACGCGAAGTTCAATACTCATGTATACACGTTTACAATATATCCAACACAACCACATGATACATGAAACTAAATTGATTACAAAGTACTTTACACTAAAACGGTGTACACTATACAAGATACATGATACTACGTTGCTAACACTATATATGAGATCCATTTTCTTCAATACACATAATACTATGTTGTTTACATTACACGTTATAGTTTATCGATTACAAAATACAAGACGCTAAATTGTTTACTCTATATATATATGAGACTTATTTGATTACGAACTACGTGAAACTAGATCATACATGAGATTTGTGTGCTTACTATATACTCGAAACAAAATTTGCTTACCATTATTGCAATGGATCGATTTCATTATACACAAGACATGATCATGCACTTTGTACACCAAAGTTGAAGACCATGATACATTGAAACGCCTCGGGGTTTGACGTATTCTTGTTCAAACACGAGCAAACTAAGAAACTTTAAGTGTTACTACTTTACTACTCTTTAGTTGCAAACTGATCTGACTTGGGACATGATTAATTGTTAGCGACTTTTATGTGTAAATAATAGACGTGATAATAGTGAAATTGTGCCCTTTCCCACACACAACGAAACTGTCTATACGGACCATACGATGATTTGAATAATTACGGGTGCACACGGAATTATAAAAATCAGCGTATGGAAACTATAGGGAAATTTTGTCGTGTGTTGTGACCTAAAACTTATCATGATATGTAACAACGAAACTGAAGTAATATGACAAGGGCATGGTGGATACGCCGATGGTACTTCCTATACATAAGTGTCCTCTCATATTATCATAAGTAGCGTTGTTCGTGTCACGTGAAGTTTTGACCCAAACCAAGGTTTTAGGAAATCTCGTACCCACTAACAATGTTGAGCATATTAGACTATATTTACACAAACTCTAAATGTCAAAATCCCATCAATTTCATTCCAAGTAATACGTTTTACATTTAGAATTCAAATTCTTATTCGACAATCTTCAATTCAAAACAAAATTTATTATCACTCTTCGTATTCAATGTATCAGGCTTAAGTCATGTCAACGGTTACACACCCCAGAATCCAACACTCAAAGCTACCTGAGAACCCAAAACTCCCTCCTCCATCTTGACTTTTGCAGCCTCCATTAATTAAATTTCGGGACGAAATTCCCTTAACAGGGGGAGACTGTAACATTCCTGATTTTCCGACCCTATTTGAATTTATTTTAATTAATAAAATAACAATACGACATTTAAAACCTTCAAGGACTAGTTGTGTAATTAGTCAAATCTAATTATAATAACGTTGAAAGTCAAAGAAAAATTGAGAAATTAAGTTACCGTTAACTTTTAATAAATTAAATTAACAAATTCTTGACCAACTTAACTCGACTCAAACCCGAGGGACCAGTTCCGCCAGATTCAGAACTTTTGAACATGAAACTGCAGGGATCAATCTGTAATTAACTCATTTTCGATTTAGTTTGACTTCAGAAAGTCAAACTGCCGTTTTTGCTCGAATCCGAACCCCACACCCGGAATCTGTTGCAATTCGTAACCGCTATACACGTTGGTGTCATTATCGATCATTATAGAACAATTAACAGCTTCGTCGTTACACGATTGAACTCCATTTACAGCAAATTAAACCGTGACCGTCGACCTATTTTCTTATTACCCACCAATTCACAACTATCGATCGTTTACACAGAAATCAATCACCTGCAAATCTCTAACGAATCCCCCAGAGCCTGTTACACTATCCAATTTCATCGAAGAAGGACGCAGAGTCGCCGGAAAACTGATCCGTCTCAGTCGGCATTCGTTTAGTCGATCGCGGTCAATTCGAACATCATTCCGGTAATTGAACCTATCATTAGCTTCATTTTTATCACTACATTAAAAGCCCTATGCTTATTAGGGCTTACATTACATAATCAAGCAAGATATGATTCTAGGGTTCTTAACATTTGCGGATTTAATCGAACCCTACCCCCGACTCTGTTTAAACCAAATTAATTCATACCAGTAGATTCTAAATCCATCTTTATTTGATAACCCTATGCCAATTCAGTCTCATATCATCGACTTAATCAAGACCCCGTAACTAGGGTTCGTTCATAAAGCAATTTGGGTGTTTCGACCCTAGACTTAATCATAATCCAATTAAAACATACTGATAGATTCGCAAGACCTTAATTAGTAAAAGCCCCATGTTTATATCGCATTCCATTATCAGAATCATTCAAATCAATTTTGAGTTTAAGCTTAGGGTTTCGGCTTTTGAATCCGTAATTTAACAATCCTAAATCCGTCGTTTTTGCAATTAAAACTCACCCCAGACTCGTTTGGGGTTAACAAACAAAACCCCTAAGATCTTACAGTCGGTCGCTACCAGATTTGGTGGGATTGGGACTGAGTTCGATCGGCTCGGGTAAAGGGGAAGAACTCTCCGGGTTTGCTTGTTAAAACCATTTCGTCCCGGACTTATGTGCGATACCCTAGCGGGCGGAGATGGTTGGGTGAGTGTGCTGGTGTGGGAGAGACCCGGGTTCGAGTCTCTCCACACCCTTTTAATTTTTAAAACATTTTTGAGTATTAATTTAATATAAAAACAATACCCCATATTATTATATTAATATATTAATGTGTTCTAGCCTCGTAAAACCACCCGTAGGCTCGGGTTTGGTTTATAACCTTTTTTTTTTCCTCTTAAAAATACCTACTTTTAAAATAATATAGTTACATTATTTTCAAACCCCGACTTTGAATAAATAAAATTTTTATATTATTCCCAACCCGTGAATCCCATTAAAAATAATATATATTTAGATATTTTCCTTCGCCTCGTTTATAAACTCGTGTAACGTTTTCAAACTTATAAATGATATAATTATGTATATTAGTTACCCACGTTTATATCCCCGAATGAAAATAAATATATTTATTATTCATATAAATTGTAATTTCAACTCGCTTAGTGTTAGATGGTATACAACACTAATTTTTATAAACAAATATATATTTACCCAAAGTTGATGCATTTTCATGACTAAATAACTAAATGAGTATAGTCTTAATTATTTTGTTTATATTTAAAGCAAGTTAATTTCACACTACGTTTTAGATAAATAAATCTAATTTATCTAGTTAATTAACCCCAAGCTCTAAGTCATTATTTTAATGACACTATATCCCAACTTTAATAATTATAAGACAATTATCCAAGAATAAAACGCAATCACCTATACAACCCTTTTATATAATTCGACACGAACTCATTACACGATTTCTTATACTCACATCCTTTGAAGCCCTAGACTTCGATTTAGATATTTTATTAATTCATCTTCATACGCAATACACTCTAGGTTAACGTTGTGCGTTACAAGGATCACTTTGCTACCTAGAGTCTCGTGTTAAATACACATTTGATTTAGGTGAGTATTCACAACCCCTTTTTACTCTTTTACATTTTTGGGGTGAAACATGAACACTATTCAACTTACATGTTTACATTTACGCAAACAATACAAGTACAAATCCTATTTACATTCATGTGTGCAATTTGAGCTTTATGCCCGAGTGCTAGGTGTGCTAACCTCTTGTATGCTATTATGTGCAATCATTAACTTTTCAAGCCGACGGTTTTCAATGATAGATCTATTGAGTCTGACAAACCCACCCAGGATGCGCGGTGATTGAAACCGACAACACACTTTGTTTTGCATGCTAGTTACAAAGGTTTGATTGTACTTGGTTACACAATAGCGGCTCCCCATAAATGCCTTATTTATCATGTTATGTAAAGGATTTGGTTTACAAACTATATGTTATCTATGTACAAACTTGTGTTATACTCACCAACTTTTTAGTTGACCTTATTTTATTAATGTTTCAGGTGTTTTCATATGAGTTTGATCAAGACATGCTACACATAGGCTTTGGACCTAGATAATCTTAATTAAAAAACAAATTGTATTTCATTATGTACATTGAATTTGATTCGTATTTGTTTGAATGGAATTTGATTTAACATATTACAATTTAGTCAACCTTGAGCTCATGAACAGTCTTACATGTCCCGCCCCGATGATTCCGCCATCGGTCGGGGTGTGACACTTATGAAGTTCGCCTCTAGCAGAACTTGTTCTATCACGTAGACAAAATCTATACAATTACATAAAAACATAACGACAATAAGACCTAAACTATTACAAAGCTTTTGTCATACATTCTATGTCCTAACAGACTCCCCCTTGACAATAGCTTGATCTTCTGTCTTCAGTCTTTATGAACTCTTCCAGTTATCTGGTAATCTGCTTCCTGCGTGCACTCCATATCTCTGACAGATCTCCAACACTCTTTTATACTGCAATCCTTGTTCTCTCCATTCATTAGTAAACATAATCTCATTCTTTCTTAACATCCTCTAATCTTTCTTTGAGAAGTTAATAAGATTCATTGCATCATAGAAACTAACAATGACCTTATTATCTTTATCATCAATCCTAGCTTCACCAGTATTCACATCTACGTACCACCATTTCACATTCCCCAGAAAATCTTGTGGTATTTTCTTCAATGGTATCTTCTATACAGCACATACTGGCTTGAACATATACTTCCAAGTCACAATCTCAGTCTTTTGATCTACAATCTTCACTCTTTTTCCTTTCTGTGGCTTTAATCTGTCATACTTCCCTGATCCACCTTCTCTTTTAATCAGGTTAGCAATCACATCGGCTAATCCACACTTTGATCTATTAATCAGTGGTTTCGTAGCTAGACCATTCATTTCACACCTTGGCAAGGTATTGAAATACTTGATCCTAGGCTTTAAGTATTGAACACCATCAGATCTTTTAAGAGCAAACAACTTTGTGTCATCATCATAAAACCAACTGATGATTCTTCCAATACACCTCTCTTTATTCACATATCTTTCTTTATGAGCAGGTTGTATAGGTGACATTGGTAGTACTTTTATCCAACTATTAACTACTTCACTCCACTGTTCTCTAGTCATTCTTGTATTTCTATACATCACAGGTTCTTCATTCAGCTTAGGAGACACATTATGAATAGTATCAACATCAGAATCTATCTTGGATTGAGCAGTATCATCCGGTGTAGTGATATCTTCAACAGAGTCCATAGAATCTGTTACTCCATCATAAGAAAAATCAGGAATAACATCATCTTGGATGAAGTTATACGTAACATTCAGACCATCACTTCCTGCATATGTAACTTTATCTTTACTCTTTTCTATCTCAATTTCTACAATCTCTCCTTCTTCAACTTCATTATCCAACACATCCTCTTCAACATCATCAAATAATTCGTCAATATCATCCAGACATTCTAACTTCTCAGATTCTTCTTCTTCAGAATCAGCAAATAATTCCAATAGTAAAATATCTTCATTTACTCAATAATCATTCTTGGTTCCTTCAATATTATGTGATGTCGACTCCCCCTGAGCTCTTGATATTGGATTCACGGCAGCGTATTGACGATCACCCTCAATATTACCACTAGGATCATTGTCCACATTATCCTTACATTGAATTGATTCAGCATGACAAGTATCATGTATCCTTAACTCCCCCAGAGCGTCAAGACGCTCAACAAGTTTGGACACCAATAACTGCATGTCAGCAATCTGTGTAGCTTCAGCTTGAATGACCAACTGTCTCTGAGTATCAGTAGAAACAATAGTATCTACCTGAGTCTGCAAAGCAAGCACCTATGATTCAAGGAAGGTAATCCTTTCATAATCAGACGACTTTGAAGGACCAGCGTTAGATGTGTGTGGAACATGTGGAGAAATCACCGGAGATGGATGTGTAGAAGTAGGAGGTGTAATCAGTAAGGTGTTAGGACATGTTTTGTAACTGTTGATAAACTTCTATATAAGTTCTGCTAGAGGCGAACTTATCGTTTATCAGAGGCGAACTTAATAAGTTCGCTTAGTCTATCTGAGGCGAACTTAATAAGTTCGCTTAGCCTATTAGAGGCGAACTAAGCATCTTTTAGGCGAACTTGTTAAGTTCGCCTGGTGCAGAACAGTAGTTTATAAATACAGAACAGAGTCTGTTAGAAAAAGTGTAGACAGAAGAGACAATAGACTAGAGACTGAGAGAAATTATGTAATCTTGTAAACTGATATCTTGGTGGAAATACAAAGCGTTTATTTACACCGTTGTTGTTGATTAAGTTACACGAGCACGTTGATCATGGATTCCGCACGTTATCACCGTGTTGTACCGCGAGTCTAGAGATCCGTCACACACCGAATTAGGGACCTACAAGTGGTATCAGAGCCTTTGCTCTTGATTAGCAGAAGATTCGTGGTGTTTTCGTGTCCAATCAACATCAAATTTCAGAGATTTTGAAGATTTCTCATCTTTTTTGTGATCTTGATAAAAATGGAGAATTTTTGATCATTTTGGATTGATTTTGGATTCTTTTGATGAAATTGATCCGATAGAAGTGTTCCTAATCAGTTCCTACACATTCCTACGGTTCAATTTTATCAAATTCCATCAATTCAGCAAGAAATCATGATTTTTGAAATTTTTGGTTCGTGTTTGGGTTGAACAGCTGAACCAGGCGAACTTAAAATTCTATTGCAGGCGAACTTAGTGGGCGAACTTAATAAGTTCGCTTCACTCAGTATTAGGCGAACTTAATAAGTTCGCTTGGTGAAGATCAAGCGAACTTAACAAGTTCACTTGGTCAAGTTCGCTTGGGTCAAGTTCGCTTCTCAATGAAGTTCAGGCGAACTTATTAAGTTCGCTTGTACAGTATCAGGCGAACTTATCTGTTTGCTAGTGTTCTTAAAAAAAAATAAAATAAAAAAAAGTATTTTGGTGGGAAAATTCTTCTTGTCCAAATTTTTTAGGGAAAGCTTATATGGTCGTTTTGAATCATTTTTGAAATTTTGAATTTTCAAAATTTTTTAAAAAGAGTATTTTGGCGGGAAATTTTTTTCCGGATATTTTCGCAAAAATTTCAAAATGTCAATTTCATGTGATGATAAAGAGATTGGAACTATGCCACCGAGACTTTTGTGCATATCCGATTTTCGTAGCTGGAAAGTCCGGTTCGAACAGTTCGTATCAGAAACTGATGAAAACTTTTGGACATCCATATTTGAAGGATATGTGCATCCTACTTATGACTATATGGGATATTATGATGTTCCTAAACCAGTGACAGCTCTTACTAAAGTAGAAAAGCAGAAGTTTGATCGAGAGATGAAGACGCGTGAAACTTTAACGATGTCTTTACCTAAAGAAATCATTCATAGTCTCAGGAAGTGTCCAACTTCAAGAGATCTATGGGAAGCATTGAAGAAAAAGGGTGAAGCAACCTCTCAAGCGTTTGAGGTCTTGATCAAAGAAGTTTTGGAGAAGCCGAGTATTCTCAAAGTGATTCTTCTGCAAATTTAACTGATAGTGAGAGTTTTCGTTCTGGTGAAAATACTCAATCTACTGAGAGTGATATGATAGGTGAAGAAAAGCTTTCAGACAGTTGAAGATGATCTGAGTACTAATGCAGAGCCTGTCATTGTTGATCAAAAGAGTGAAGCTGATGATGACGTTTTCATGGCTCCTGGTGCATCTTCTTGAGAAGTAAAACCTGAGGTACTTTCTAACTCTGAAACGTTTTGTTCTAACTGTGTTTCAGTTAAGGATAAAATGATGAGGGTTATGGATGACAATGTAAACCTCATTTGTGATATGAAATCGATGCACACGGTAAATCAGAAATTAAAAGATAATGAGAATGTGTGTATTGAAAGAATAGAATCACTGAAGAGGGATATAAGTTCTCTGACTTTGAAGATCAAAGAGCAGGCATATCACCTGGATATGCCCTTTGCAGAAATTGAGAAAATAAATAATGATCTTGTTGAGAAAGATAAGGAAGTAGCTGAATCCAAAGTAGAAGTGATCAGATTACACAGAAAGTTAGAAAGCTTTGGAAATTCATCATTCTTATTAGGACATTATCATGATAATACTAAAGAGGGGAAGGGAACTAATGGTATTGGTTATGTTCCTCCACCATTCAACGGGAATTATTCTGTTACACCTGAGATTATAAACGATGAGGATTTAGATCCTAAGACTGTGTTGAAAGTGAATCAAGTCACAGGTGAAGATATGGTGTATTCTGATGAGCGTGATGATGAATATTTTGATGAAGATAAGGTAGAGGGAATACCGACAGAGATTAAGAAAGAAGACTCAAAGGTTGATTCTAATTCATCTGGAAATTATACATTTGGAAGTTCTTCAAATTCAAGGAGAGTTCCATATGTCAAAGATTATAAAGACAGGCGTACTTGCTTTCATTGTAATGAGATGGGACGCATTGTGATGAATTGTCCTTACAAAAATAAAGGAAAGAAGCATGTAGTTCGTGAGAAGATGAAGCCTGAATCAAAACCTGTTGAGAAAAAGTTTGTTCAGTCTCATACTCCAAAAGAATTTCATGTAGGAGAATCTTCTTCAAGTGCATCTTATCGTGTGAAGATTCCTAATATGAGAGATTATCGTGAGACGAGATCTTGCTTTTCTTGTGGTCTTGTTGGTCATATTCGGATTGCTTGTCCACACAAAGACAAAGGTAACCGACATGTTACTCCAGAAAAGGTAAGAACTCATGGTAAGCCTTATGTTAACCCAAATGTTGTTAAACCTCATGATACACCAAAGGGTAAATCAAAATCTGAGGTTAGGCTTTCTAGACCTCAAAGACGGAGGAGAAACAGAAGATTGAGAAAACTTTTAGAACAACAAGAGTTTTCACAGTCTAAACATTTTTCAAATGAACATGATTGTTCAAACACTTCACATTTTAAGCAAAAAGAACTTAATGAAAAGAAGTATGTTTGGAAATCTAAAGTTTCTGTTTCTGACTCGTTGGAACAATCTCCGAAAATCGATGAGAGATTCGATTGTCAATGGAGTGAGGTTTATTATTTTGATACAGATGGACGACCCATGACTACCATGGCCTGGGCCCCAATTTCAAATTAATGTTTCTTGTTAGATGTGCAGGATTTACCATGAGGGACTATTAATACCATTTTGGTTGTTGATAGTGGTGGTTCTAAGCACATGATAGGGAATGACATCTGCATGAGTAAAGAGTTGTTGATAACTTAGAATCTATTTGATTCAACGACTTGATGCTCAATGGGGAGAATATGTCCCACACAATGTCTTGGAAAGAGTTTTACAAAGTCCAAAAGATAACCTGGAACTTAGGATGACGATGGTGAGCATAAAGTCATTGATGCAACCATTTGACTAGTTGAGGGGGAGTCTACAGGACAGGGGGAGTATAGAACTGTGTTGGTGACAGAGGCAATGACATTCAATTGCAGGATTACATCGGTTTGAGTTTTTAATTGATTGACTTGCTTAATTCTGAGTAACCAAGTAAAATGTTTTTCTTAAAATGTTTTCATGGAAGATTTTATTTTCGTTTGTTTTACTTTCTTGAAAAAAGATTTTGAAAAAGCCAAACAAATTGAAAAAGATAAAATCGACATTACTTGAAGTTAAAGAAGAGATGATAGTACATCAGTAGATGTTCTTTCACACATGACCTTAGATTGACTTGTTGGTGCTTTATGTTAATATATCTTAATTTTATGTTTTGATCTAAACTTCAGAGACTACACAAATAGGAATTGATAGTGTTGTGTATGCATATAATTTGAATTGTCAGTAGACTAAAAGCGTCACTGAACCATTAGTAGTGTGAAAACATAATTTCATATGTTACAACTGTGAATTGAACCCATTTTATGCCCGGATGTGTGTTTTAAAAGATCACTATCAGATAAAGAATATTAGCTTTTAATAAAGATTTTCCTATGAGATCTGTTTCGGGTTATGTCCTTAGCACTATTCATTCGATTTGCTTCAGTGCCCATGTCCCGAAAAGCATGCAATTTGAAGTATAATCAAGATATGTACTTGACAACATCTGTCAAACATATACTAGCCATTGGATCATATTGATAAATCATCTTTATTGATTCCATTGAATTCATAATCCAGATAACTGTTGGATCCACGTACCTGAATCTTATGATTCCATATATATAAACCAAAACATTGAATCATTCGATTCTGAATCTCATTGATTCCTATACAATCCAATTTGGATTCTGCTATTCATGTGCTAAGTGATGTCTCCTCATTCTGGAAATTCAGATAATCTTTAGTAAAATCTCATATGTCTTGAAGATAGTGCATTTACTTTCTGTTGGCATACTAGTGGGGTACACGTTGTATTTCATACTTAAATGGTACCTTAACTCACAAGAAAGTGGGAATGAGATGCTTTAGTTTAAAATCTTATAATATTGACAATTTGAATTTGTGTGTCATAGCGTGATCCTATTTTCTTTGAATGTTTATCGCGTATCATAACATGCAATATGAAAGTCTTGAAAAGATAGAGTGTGATAATCTTGAAAGATATTGGTTTGATTGGTCAAGGCCTGAAAGAATGACATAGAATACCATTTGATATTATATGGATTTTATATCCAAGATGTGTGATTGATATCTCATATATATACTAATATGATCTTCTTACTTGTGATGTTTGACAAAAAAGATGTGATTTTGTATTTTACATTTCAGTTTATATAGAGAAAACCAAAAAGATTTTGTGTTTCTTATGTTTGAAAAACCAAAAAGATTTTATTTTTCCAGCTTCCATTGAAATTTTAATTGTTGGTTATTCTTGGTTGTTCTCATTTGCAAAAACTGAAAATTGCAGACAGAAGTTGACAAGGGGTCCTTCTCCCAAGTTTTCTTCTAGAAATAAAGAGAGAATGTGCAGATGAACAAGACGAAGACTACACAGTGTGTTTGATGATATATGAAGACGGATGACAATCTTCTGAAGCTGTTGTCAAGGGGGAGTCTGTTGGAGCATATTCTGGTGACAACGAGCTTGAAGATATTATGTCTTAGTCTTAGAGTCTTTGACTTGTAATTGATAGAATTGTTAGCAACAGTTAAAGGGGAGTCAGTTAGGACATGTTTTGTAACTGTTGATAAAATTCTATGTAAGTTCTGCTAGAGTCGAACTTAACAAGTTCGCCTAGCCTATCAGAGGCGAACTTATTAAGTTCGCCTGGTTTATCAGAGGCGAACTTAATAAGTTCACTTAGTCTATCTGAGGCGAACTTAATAAGTTCGCTTAGCCTATTAGAGATCTTTTAGGCGAACTTGTTAAGTTCGCCTGGTGTAGAACAGTAGTTTATAAATACAGAACAGAGTCTGTTAGAAAAAGTGTAGACAGAAGAGACAATAGGCTAGAGACTGAGAGAAATTCTGTAATCTTGTAAACTGATATCTTGGTGGAAATACAAAGCGTTTATTTACACCGTTGTTGTTGATTGAGTTACACGAGCACGTTGATCATGGATTCCGCACGTTATCACCGTGTTGTACCGCGAGTTTAGAGATCCGTCACACACCGAATTAGGGACCTACATAAGGATGCAACAAAATTAGCGTCCTCAACACCTTGAGATGAATGAGCAGCAGAAATAGAAGCAGACATAAGCTTCTGAGCTTTTGGAACTGGAATAAGATCACTATTCGATTCAGAACTCTCATCGATTAAAGTTCTCT
This sequence comes from Smallanthus sonchifolius, assembly GCA_023525975.1. Lineage (NCBI taxonomy): Eukaryota > Viridiplantae > Streptophyta > Magnoliopsida > Asterales > Asteraceae > Smallanthus > Smallanthus sonchifolius. The sequence goes on along the minus strand of CM042021.1, from coordinate 92,745,796 downwards.
TGCCATGTACTGATCCAGAAGGAGGATTTCGAACAAACTTACGCCTTGATTTTCTGGCTTTAGATTTAATACGTTTCCCTGCATTTGCCAATGGTAACATAGACAACCTCTTATAATGATCTGAGCTAAAATCTCTAGACGAATCAGAATCAGTAGCTTCAGAATCAGGTAAAATAGTATCACCGGAACTCGTATCTACAACATTTCCTTCAACTTCATGAATAGGTGAGTTCACAGCTTCATTATCAAAATCGTCCATATTCATACCCAAATCTTTTTCATTATCTTAAGCAATATCTTCTTGAACTGGTTCATTAACAGGAATGTGAACCTGTTCTTGTGGAATAGGAACTTGTTGTTGTTGTTGAATAGGAACTTGTTGTTGAGCTTGAACTTGTTGCGGTTGTTGTTGTTGAACTTGATTCTGGACTTGGCCTTGAACTAACTCCTCAGGATGAAACCAATTATCATTAGGTGGCTCAACATAATCAGGATTGATTAAGTGACCAAACAACGGAGTTGGAACAGGAATCAAAGCAACATTTTGTTGTTTAACCTTAGTATAATCAGTAAAGATTCTTTTGGACATAGGAGTCAAGGTCAAACGGATTGGATGTTGAGGTAAATCTGGAATTAAATGATTCAGAATCATTTGCACGAACCTAGGGTACATAAGAAACCCTTGACCTTCTAGAGGATTGATTTGCATGACCAACTCACGGTATATATACAAAGCAAAGTTAAACTGTTTGTTTAGAGTCAAAGCAACCATTGCAGCTTGTAATGCACTCTTCAAACCATCAGTACCAGCCTTTCTTGGAGACAAACATTGTATGATGACGTGCATAAAATACCTCCATTCTCCAACCAAACCTCCTTTTCGGGCTTGAGTATCATTTGGTCTTCCTCTGTAACCATCCTCTGAAAACACCCCATAATCAGTGTTCCAGGATAAGACATAGGATCATCATTAGCACCTCCCATTGTCAAAGCAGCACGAATAGTTTCCACTGAAATATCTACCTCCGTATTATTCACCGAGCACGAAGTACGTGAAGTTCAACATCTGTATCTTGATGTACGGTATCCCAGAATTGTTGAATATACAGTAAACTGATGTATGAATTAACAAATAAGGCCACATGCAAACGTGAACGATTCAGAAAGTTGATAATTCCTTGAAAATGAACAGCTTCAGACATATTTGGATCTAATAACGCCACTTGATTATGTTTGTACTCAACACGACGAGCCATCTGTAAATGTATTGGACAAACAAACACACATTAGTCATATAACAATCAAAAAGAAAATAATTTTTTTTTAAAAATCACAAGTCCAAACACTACTAATCCCTTAGGTGAACTTAATAAGTTCGCTTAGTGTTGCAAGAAGTGAACATAATAAGTTCGCCTAAACAAGTTCGCTTGAACAAGTTCGCCTGAACCAGTTTGTCGATACAAAATTTTCAGCAGAATCTCAAAAAGACCAAATCGTCAATTTTGTTCAAATTAAACATATCATAGACATCGATTAACAACAGCTAAACAATATTAAGCTTCAATTTCAAGATTTAAGTCCAGAAAACCTTGATTTTCTCAGAAAACCGTAAATAATTCAAAAGCCGATGAACACAGGTTAAAAAAAATAGATTCCCATCGATTTAACGGATAAAAATCTTCGAAACTACCTTAGAAAGGTTCGCAATCCAAAACCGATCCAGAAACAAACACAAAAATTTCAAATCGAAAACCCTAGATTAGAAAATCACAAGTTCGCTAATAAACCCGTAAGTTCGCTCGATAAGTTCGCTCTCACAGTGAAAGAAGATAATAAGGATAAGTTTGCCTGAACAAAATATTTAATCACAATTAAGTTCGCTTTATTAGGCGAACATGTTAAGTTCGCTTAACAAGCCTTAGCGAACCTATTAAGTTCGCTTAATCAGAACCCGGCGAACATATTAAGTTCGCTCCAAACCTTTGCCATGAACAAATTCTTCACTTTCAACACATCACATTCTTGTGAACTTCTATCTGTAGCATGTATCCGATCCAATCCCGAATCATTTTAATAAAAATAAAATTCTCATGTAAGATAGAAACAAAAATTTTTTGGATTTTATCTATACAAACGGAATCACATATTTTTGGTTTTTATCTGAGCAAACTGAAACACATATTTTTGGTTTTTCATAATGAGCAAGAAGATCATATCAGTATATGAGTAATTCATCACACAGTCTATTATCAACTATGGGTAACCTATGATATGCCCAAAAAAATGATATGAAACAATCAAACTCATTCTTATGTAACTCAAATCTTTTTCAATTTTATGTAACTTTTGCAATCAATTTGAATAATACTTGAAATGATACGCGATAAATTTCAAAGTAAACAAGATCAGGTTATGAAATGCTCAAAAAAAATTTTTCATACCGAATTTGCAATACAAAGCATGAATTCTTAAATTGTCAATATTATATAATTTGAAACTATACGCATTTTTCTTCCAAATTCATGTGAGTTAGTACCATTTAGATGAAAAACATCGTGTACCCCACATATATGCCAACAAAAATTTAAATTTGCACTATCTTCAAGACATACACAGTTTATTGCAAGATTAGATCAATCTCTAAGATGAAATTATCCCTATTAGCACAAATATAGAATAGCAGATCCCAAAGGATATAAGAATCAGAATGATTCAGAATCAAAAGATTCTAATGAATTGGCTTTATAATGAGAATCAGTGATTCAGGTAGGAGGATCCAACTATTATGTGGATAAATTTCAATGAAATCAGAATAGATGATGTATCTAACTGATCCAAGGGTGAATATATGTTCCAACAGATGTTGTTAGAAACATATCTTAGTTCAACAGCACATTGCATGTTTTCGGGGCATTGGTAGTGAAGTGAGCTGAAAGAGATTGTGCTAAATACATAATTCGATATTGGTCTCATGAAATTCTTAAAACCATATAATATATATCTGATAATGATCTTTTACACACACAACCAGGCATATAATGGATTCAAATCACAGATGTAATCATATCATATTTAATTTTCACACTATTATTGGTTAAAAAACGCTTCTAGTTTATTGACAATTCAAGTTTCAAACTCATATTCAAATTTAAAACACATTATCAAGATTAGAGCATTTAAAACACTATCATTTCTTATTTATGCAGACATTGAAATTTAGATCAAATCAAATTACTTTAAACTATCATATATCAAAGGTCTACGATGGTCATGTGTAATAAACTATTCACTTATGTACTATCATTTCTTCTCTAACTTCAAATGATGTCAATTTTAAGTTTTTCATTTTGTTTTGAATTTTTTAAATAACAAGTTTAATTTTTTTTAGTGAAATTTAAAATGCAGAAATGTAATAAAGCAATAAAAGAAATTTAAAAATAAAATCTCCCGTGAAAATTGTTTTTGAAAAACTTTTATTCGGGATTGATCATACCTATCATTTTGATCAAAAATTCAAACCTGGTACAATCAAATGCCTTGGTAAAAAGATCAGCAAAATTATCATCTGTATGTACCTTTACCAGCTCAATCAACTTCTTATCTGCACAATCACGAATAAAATGATATCTAATTTCAATGTGCTTTGTTTTACTGTGCTTAACTGGATTAATTGTGATAGGCATTGTAGCATTATTATCAATAAACATGGGGGTTCCTGTAAAATTCAAACCGTAGTCTCTTAATTGTTGTTGGATCCACAAGATCTGTGAACAACAACTTGCAGCATCAACATATTCCGCTTCACATGTTGAAATGGAGACCGTAGTTTGCTTTTTGCATTGCTAGGTAACTAGACGATTACCCAAGAACTAGAAACCACCTACAGTAGATTTCCTGTCCAAACAACAACCACCAAAATCAGAATCAGTGTATGCGATGAATTCAAAGTAAGATCCATGTGGAAACCATAGTCCCAATCTTTGTTTTCCTTTCAGATATCGAAAGATTCTCTTTACTGCAATCAAATGAGACTCTTTTGGTTTTGCTTGGAACCTGGAACAAATACACACACCAAACATTATGTCTTGCATTGAAGCGGTTAAGTACATGAGAGATCCAATCATTGCACGGTAGAGTCGGCAATCAACTTATTTTCCATCCGGGTCAGAATTCAATTTATGATTGACCAGAATTGGAGTATCATATGGGGTATAGTCCTCCATCTTGAACCGGCTCAAGATATCCTTTGCATACTTGGACTGATGAATAAAGAAACCATCTTCCTTCTGACTAACTTGAAGACCTAGGAAAAATGATAACTCTCCCATAGCTGACATCTCAAACTTCGATTTCATAATACTCTCAAACTCTTTGCACAACCCTTCATTTGTAGAGCCAAAAATAATATCATCTACATATATCTGTACCAGTAGATATTCTCCCCCCTGCTTTCTTAATGAATAAAGTCGAGTCAATATGTCCACGAACAAAATCATTTTCCCTAAGATGTGTAGACAATGTTTCATACCACGCTCGAGGAGCTTGATGAAGACCATAGAGAGCTTTATCATGCTTGAAAACTTTAGACGGATTAATTAGATCTTCAAACCCCGGCGGTTGACATACATAAACATCCTCCTTGACTTTACCATATAAGAAAGCACTTTTTACATCTAATTGAAACACCTTAAACCCTTTGTAAGAAGCAAAAGCAAGAAACAGCCGTATAGCTTCAAGCCTAGCAACAAGAGCATAAACCTCGGTGTAATCAATTCCCTCTTGTTGATTGAAACCTTGTACAACTAATCTTGCCTTATTTCTCACCACAACACCTCGATCGTCTTTCTTGCATTTAAACACCCACTTTGTACCAATTGGATACACATCGTTTGGAAGATCTACAAGATTCCAAACTTTGAGTTTGTCAAACTGAGCAAGTTCTTCCTGCATGGTCTCTATCCAATTTTTATCACGTAACGTCATTTAGACATTCTTTGGTTCGACCTGAGAAATAAAACAGGAATGGGAGCATACATCAAAAACACCAGTATCCTTAAAACCTGTATACAAGAAAGTGTTGTCAATAATAGAACGCGTTGCACTCCATCATGCAAATCCCCAATGATATTTAAAATCGGATGAGCTTTGAGTTCCTTGATTGATGCAACCTCAGGAACCGGCAACACATCAACTTGAGTTGTATCAGATTGATAGGACAGATCTTGATTAACTGGTATCTTCGAGTCCAGATTTGTAGGAATCTCCCCCTGATCCTGTGTCAAATAAGAAGGTTCATGAACTATCAAAGGATCAGCAGAAGAATCTTGGAAAATAACGTTGTCATCCTCACTGTCAGACTCTTGTGTTCCCGAACAAGAAGCAACATTAGGATCTGGAGCAGATGTAGAAGGAACAGATGACTGTGGAACCGCAGTCGGTAGAAAACCACTATTTTGTGCATCCTAACATGAATCATATAATACAGCAGCTTCCTCAGGAGAAATATCAGAAGGTAAATGAAAAGACTTGAATAAATTGTCATAATCAAAAGCCCAATCTGGTCCAATCGTCATTTGAGGTTAAGACCGATTAGAACTGTCAATATGAAACCATTCTTCAACCCGACGAGTCTCTTTGTTATAAACCCTCTTGATAGTAGAATTTGCAACATACCCTAGAAAGATCCCTTCAATAGCCTTAGCACTGAACTTGGTTGGGACGTCTCGAACTTTCAACAGGGTGCATGGATTACCAAAAGGTAGTAAATATTCCATATTTGGCTTAAGAATTAAGCAACTCATAGCATCTCTTGTTGTGTCGCTTAACGGTCAAAACTCTATTCAAAACGTGACACGCAGTATTCACAGCCTCAGCCCAAAAAGTTACTGGAAGCTTAGAATCTGCAAGCATTGTACGTGTCGTTTCAACCAAAGTCCTGTTCTTTCGTTCTGCAACACCATTTTGTTGAGGAACATATGGCGCACTGAATTCATGATGAATTCCCTTTTGAAGACAAAATAAACCCATCTTGCTATTTTTAAACTCTCTGCCATTGTCACTCCTAATTCTTCTGACTTTTTGTTTGAACAAATTCTCTAAACCCAGGATTAAGAATTGTACCAACTCTGTGGTTTCGGCTTTAGAAGCAAGGAACTTAACCCATTAAAATCTAGAGAAATCATATGTTACTACCAGATAGTAAGATTTACCACCAATGCTCCTGATACTAATCGGTCCGAACAAATCCATATGCAGTAGCTCCAAAGGAGTCAGAATTGAATTCTTTAACTTAGATTTGTGGGACTTCTTGTGTTGTTTCCCCTTCTTGCAAGGAATACAGTCATCAGGAATTGAAAATTTCATTTTCGGAACACCAAAAACCAGATCATTCTTCACGAGATAATTCATTTTTCGATAATTGATGTGAGCAAGTTTCCTGTGCCACAAAATAGAATTCGACTCAGATGCCTTGGAGAGTAGACATGTTGGAATTGAATCCGTTGTAGTAGCAACACTCATGTCTAGGACATATGTGTCATTTCTCCTCGGAGCCTTCATTAGAATCCATTCGTCAGGAATCACAAAGCCCGGTTTCAAGATATAACACTCAGAATCATTGAAATGAAATGAAAATTTCTTGTCACACACTTGAGATACACTCAAAAGATTATGTACAAGTTGCTCCACATAGTTCACTTTCTCAAATTTGACTTTTTCGTTCTTTAAAGTACCCTGACCAGTTATGTACCCACCTTTATTTCCAGCAAAAGCGACATAACCACCATCAAAATTAATAACATCTTCCAACAAACGAATATTCCCCGTCATATGTCGAGAACAACCACTATCCACATACCACATATTGTTGATAGTCCTTCTTGATTGTCCCTACATAAACAAAGAAAATTAGTTAGAAATTGGAACCCAAGCCATTGTGGTCTTGGGTCGTCCAGATGGATCAAAATAAACAACTTCAATCAATTCACAATCAGTATTGTCATCAACCTTTGGAACATAAGATTCACAATTAGACCTTCTCAATGAAGACATAGTATGATGAATTGGAAAAACATTATTAGATTTATGATTATCAGATTCAGGTATTTCCAAAAATTTCTTTAGTTTTCTGTTACGTCTTCTTCGTTGTGGTCTAGCAAGTTTGACCACAGGTTGAGAACCTTTTAGAATTCCAACATGTGGAATCTCAAACTTCTTTTGAAAAACAACTGGTTTTGAAATACGCTTATCATGTTGCTTAAATCCTAAAGATTTAGCATATGATTGACAAGGCATATTCTTTACAACACTAGTGTCACACCCCGACCAATGGCGGAATCATCGGGGCGGGACATGTAAACTGTTCATAAGCACAAGGTTGACTAAATTGAATATATTAAACGTCAAATTTCATTACAAGTAATCCAAACACAACCAAATCCAAGATAGAACAAAATTGAAATACATACAGTTCTTTTATTTAATTTAGCTAAGTCCAATCCTATGTGTAGCACATCTTGAACAATATCACATGTTAGAACCTGAAACATGAATAAAATAAAGTCAACTAAATAGTTGGTGAGTATAACACAGGTTTGTATATAGGTAGCATATAGTTTGTAAAACAAATCCTTACATAACATGATAAATAAGGCATTTATGGGGAGCAGCTATTGTGTAACAAGTACAATCAAACCTTTGTAACTAGCATGCAAAATTGTGTTGTCGGTATCAATCACCCTACCTGGGTGGGTTTGTCAGACTCAATAGATCTATCATTGAAAACCGTCGGCTTGAATAGTTAATGATTGCACATAAGTGTAGGATCGTGAAATTACAAGATGGTTCTGTTCTTAGTTGAGATTGGCGGAAACAATATCAACTGCACAATTACAATCGAGTAAATAGAAAGAATACTGATAAGAACACTGTTGTATTAAGCTTTGTGAATAAACGATTACAAATGAAAACTCTGATTCAAAAGTACACTTACAATGAAGTGTTTACACAGTATTTATACTAACTTAGAATCAAGACAGACCCTTGATTCTAATGATCAGATTGAACACAGACCGTTTATCTTTTATACAAAAGCTAATAATACACGTTAAAGCTAAACTAGCTAACTTTATTGAAGCGTTTTCTTTATTCATCATTGTTTGCATGCTTGGAGAAGAGTATTGCTGTTTTCATTGGTTATGCCATTGAGGTTCCTTCTGCTTTGAGTGTGTCAGTTGCTTTTGCAGAAAGTTGTCAGTGACGCTTGGCATGGATAGTCAACTGCAACGATTTGTCTTCAAGGAACATAGCTATCAGCAGCAAGAATGAGAATGATGCTGCTGATAAGCCTATCAGCAGCAACATTGGTCTTCAGCAGATAAGGCTATCCGCAGCAGATTTGTTCTTCAGTAGGAGAACAAGTATCCATAGCAGATAAGCTTGTCCGCAGCAGTTTGTTGGTCAGCAGCAAACTCTGAGATCAGGTGCATTTGTAGTTAGAGAATTTTGTAGCCATCAGTCTTTGTTTCTACAAAATCCCCCTAGACTGATGCTACCAAAATTCTCTTACTGTCTTTGTTGCTGAAGCTTTTGCATGTTTCTGACTATCCTTTCAACCTTATATCCTCCATTTGGACCATCTCCCCCTCTTTGGGTGCGTTAATGGACGAATAAGCATCAGTTTGGGTGCCCATTGATACAAGGGAGAGAGTAGATAAAGTTTAGATTTTATGAGCTTCATGCATAGAGACTTGGTGTCTTAATTTGGACACTTCAGCCTCTAGCATGACAATCCTGGCCGTCAATTTCAAGATATGAAGTTACAGTCTATCCTCATCCACAGCTGTGGAATCCTTGGATCCAGATGGGGCCTTAGGCCTGGCCCCTTCATCCCCATCCCCATCTCCCATGGTTTCTTGGCACCTGGGATTCCTCTTAGTGAAGGGAGTTTCCAAGGAAACATTCTCACTGTGAGTTGCCGTGGTTGAAGTCTTAACAATGTTGTCACTGTCCTCCTGGTCATTTGATGGACCAGCAGTAGTGACAGCCTCTTCCACATCCACTCTTTCATAACTCCTAGAGTAGACCTTCAGGGTAGATGAACTTGGGTTGAGTGTGTTGGAAGCAAGATCAATCAGTACCTCCGAGATAGTGGTGGTTGGAGAAGGTACATCATCTTGATCAGGTTCCTCAACACTTAAGTTCAGAAGAGAAAGGAAGGGCTCAGGGGGCTATTCTACAGACCCGAGAAGTGATCCTGATCCTGATCCTAATAGAGAGGCATCCAAAGGAGTCTCCCTAATAATGTGGCTTTCCCTTATGATATTCTCACCAGAATGTTGTGATTCTGAGTGAGGGCTGTTGGGTTGGGTTTGGGCCTTGGAGGCAGGAGAAGAAGGAGTTCTCTTGCCCCTTGTCCTGGTATATGTCGTTGCAACCGGGGCCCTGTGTTCCGGTTGAACGATAACATACAAAAGAGGTGAAGTAATTTTTTGTACCTGTGTATCCTTAGTGGTATCCACAGGGGTTCGAATGGTAGAAGCAGACTGTTGTTCAGGTTGTGAGGTGGAGGGTGTGGGATCAGTATCAGCTGGGATTGCTGAACTGTCACCCGGGGTACTTTGTATGTTCGGCATTGTAGATAACAGTGGAACATTTACCCCTGAGTACCTTTCTGGAAACAGCTTCATCTTATCACTCCAAATCGACGAAAATGCAGATCTTCGTGAAAACCCTAACTGGTAAGACGGTCACGTTTGAGGTCGAATCCTTTGACACAATCGACAACGTGAAGGCAAAGATCCAGGACAAGGAAGGCATCCCATCAGACCAGCAGCGTCTAATCTTCGCCGGAAAACAGCTCGAGGACGGCAGAGCCTTAGCCGATTACAACATCCAGAAGGAGTCAACTCTCCACCTTGTCCTTCTTCTCTGTGTTGGCACGAGCGGAGCTTACTTGATGCCATATGCTTTTCTTCTGAGATATGCATTGGAGAAGAGTGTGACAGAGATACTTCCATGGAGGGCCTGTCATCGCCTTCTCTACTGTATACCCATTTTGATTTCCAGTGTACCTGATTGATTTCCAGAGATACTTTCATGGAAGGAAGGTTTGAAGGTTTGTGGATGAGGGTTGGTTGGGACTTGTGAGAAATTGATGCTGGTGGGTGGAGGTTGGTGGGGACTTCCATGAGAAAGTGATGTTGGTTTATGGAGGAAGGTGAAGAGGTGGTAAGGAAATTTGATTTTGTTTTTATAACTGCAGAGGTGAGAAAAAGAAAAATGACTTGTACCGTACAACCTTATTTACCTTTTATTGTTACAGCTGTAATACACCAAGGCAGTCATGGTAAAGACTGACGTTGATTTCTTTTACAGCGGGTAAAAGTTAATTTGGACTTAAATTTACCCATCAGCAGCAAACTTGGTTGCTGTGGATGGATAAGCCTGTCCGCTGCAACCTTGGTTGCTGCGGAAGGTTAAGTGTGTCAGCAGCAAACTCAATTGCTGCTGATGGATTCAGTGATCTGCAGTAAGGATGTTGCTGCTGATGGCTTTAAGGCTATCCGCAGAAAACTTGTTCCTACTGATAACTTAAGGCAGTCAGTGGCAAATCCTTTGCTGCTGATGATTAAACCTGTCAGCCGCGCAAGTACAAAAATGCTGCTGACTTATAACTTTTATTTACAACATAAGACAAAACACATTTTTAAAATATAAATTTTAGAGAAAGATTTTAATCAAAGTTCATCATACCAATGGATTCAACTAAATATTTAAATCTAGCTTCATCAAAAGGTTTTGTAAACAAATCAGCATATTGCTCATTTGTATGAACTTTGGTTAGAATAATCCTCTTTTTCTCAGCTTGATCTCTTATTAAGTGATACCTGATGTCAATGTGCTTTGTCTTTGAGTGCTTCACCAGATTGTTTGTGATTGAGATAGCACTCATGTTGTCAATGTGAATTGGAGTTGCCATAAAATTCATCCCATAGTCCAACATTTGATTTTGTATCCAAATGACTTATGCACAGCAACTTGAAGCTGCAATGTATTCTGCTTCAGCTGTAGAAGTTGAAACACATGTTTGCTTCTTGCACTGCCATGAAATTAACCTCCCTCCCAGAAACTGACATCCCCCTGAAGTGGACTTTGTGTCCAAGTTGCATCCTCCATAGTCACTGTTAGTGTATGCATATAGATTAAACATGTCATTTTTAGAGTACCATAGCCTAAGTCTTGAGGCACCCTTTAGGTATCTAAAGATTCTCTTGACAGCCTGAAGATGTGAAGCATTTGGAGCTGCTTGAAATCTTGCACATAGACATACTGCAAACATGATATCTGGCCTTGAGGCAGTAAGATACATGAGAGACCCTATCATTGCACGGTACTGATGTTGATCAGTATCTTGGCCATCTTTGTCTGCAGTCAGTTGATGATGAACTTGCATAGGGGTTCTTGCAGCAGAGCAGTCAGTCATTTTGAATCTTTCCAAAATGCTTTTTACATATTTGGATTGGCTGATGAAGATTCCATTTGGGACCTGTTTGACTTGTAGACCTAAGAAGAAATTTAGTTCACCCATTGAACTCATTTCAAACTTTGAGTGCATCAGAATCTCAAAGTCTTTGCACAGCTGTTTCCTTGTTGATCCAAAGATGATATCATAAACATAAATTTGAACTAGTAAGATTTCTCCCCCTTCATCTTTGATAAACAAGGTCTGGTCAATGGCACCTCTTCTGAAATTGTTGCTTAGTAGATATCCTGATAAGGTTTCATACCAGGCTCTTGGTGCCTGATGTAGGCCATATAGAGCTTTATCTAGTTTGAACACTTGAGTAGGATGTGCAGGATCTATAAAGCCTGGAGGTTGTTTGACGTATACTTCCTCACCAATCTTCCTATACAGAAAGGCACTTTTTACATCCATTTGATAGACAGTGAAGTTCTTGGATGCAGCATATGCCAGGAAGATTCTGATGGCCTCCAGTCTGGCAACGGGAGCAAAGACTTCATCATAGTCAATTCCTTCTTCCTGAGTGTAGCCCTGAGCTACAAGTCTGGCTTTGTTTTATACTACAATGCCTCTCTCATCTTGCTTGTTCCTGAAAACCCATCGTGTGCCGATGGCATATTTGCCTGGTGGAAGATCAACAAGTTTCCAGACATCCTGCCTCTTGAATTGCAGCAATTCTTCCTGCATTGCTTCAATCCAGCTGCTGTGTTTGAGTGCTTCATCTATCTTCTTGGGTTCCACCTGAGATAGGAAACATGAAAACAAGCATATATTGGCCTCATGAGATTTGCTTCTTGTGAGAACTCCTTGGTGTATTTGGCCAATAATATTCTCTTGAGGATGTTCTTTGTGGATCCTTTGTGCTGGTACCACCTCCAGCTGTATCCCTTCTTCCAGATTGCTTTGATTTTGATCAGGGGACTCTTCATTCAAGGTGGAAGAGTCTTCAACAGCATTGTCCAGTTCAATATTTTCAGCAATAGCATTATCAGCATTTACAGCATTTACCGAAGAGTCTTCGTTTAGATTGTCAGTATCAGACAGGCTGCTGCTGGTTACGTCAGACAGTCTTGTTCCTGCTTCACTTGCTTCAATTGCTTCCACAACTGCCGGAGGATCAGCTGATGGTTTTCTCAGACTGAGAGAAGATTTGGGAAAATCCATTCTGTAGTCAGTGGATGAGGTGGAGGCAGGAGTTTGTGTAGACGTAGACTCCATGTTTGAGAAGGTGAGAGGCTCAAATATTTGGGAGAAAGAATCTATGTCAAAGAGACAGTTTGGTCCTTTTCCCTGCTCACAGACAATGTGTTCTCTGCATTCCACATTTGCAGATTCTTCTACAATTCTTGTTCTTGAGTTGAATACTCTATAGGCCTTTGATTGAGAGGAATAGCCTACGAAATATCCTTCATCAGATTTTCCACCAAACTTAGGAAGAATCCCATGTGTGATGAGAATTGTGCATGGACACCCAAAAGGTTTTAGAAACCCAATGTAGGGAATTCTTTGGAACCAAAGTTCATAGGGTGTCTTGTTGAAGGGTTTGACAATTAGAACTCGGTTTTGCACATAGCAGGCTGTGCTAACCGCTTCTGCCCAGAATATGAGTGGCAGTTTAGAGTCGGCCAACATAGATCGTGCTGACTCAATAAGAGTTCTGTTTCGTCTTTCAGCAACTCCATTTTGTTGAGGAGTTCTAGGAGCACTGTATTGTCTTTCTATCCCCTTGCTTTCACAGAAACAGTTCAATATGTGGTTCTTGAACTCTTTGCCCTGGTCACACCTTATGATCTTCACCTTTTGATTGCTTTGATTCTCTACCCTGAGAATGTAGATTTTGAGAATTTCAGCAGTTTCATCTTTAGTTCTCAAGAAGAATACCCAAGAGAATCTGGTGTAGTCATCTGTTATCATCAGACAGTATGACTTTTTCCCATAGACATGACATTTGTAGGACCGAAAAGATCCATATGTAGTAGTTGCAGTGGAGTGTCATTTGAGTTTAGGGTCTTGGGCTTATGAGAACTCTTGTGTTGCTTTCCTTTTAGGCATGCAATGCAGTGGTCTTCCAGCTGAAATTCTTTGTCAGGAATCCCTCTGACAAGATTATTCTTCACCAATTTGTTAATGGTTTTGATATTAACAGGGCTTAATCTCCTGTGCCAGAGAGCTGATTCATCAACTGAGGCTTAAGACAAAAAGCAGGAGACACTCCCAGATGGAGTGACCTCATTCATGTCCAGAACATAGAGATTTTCTTTTCTCTATGCCGTAAGTAGAATGCTTTGTAGGTCCCTTCGTCTGTGTCGGATCGTCACATGCAAGTGGTCTACTAGTCGCACCGGGTTGCGGAATACCCGTGACTAGGTGGAGAGTCTTACTAAACAAAGTAAACCAAACCCGAGAGTCACAATAAACGTTCTTTGTATTATAAACACTCGACGGTTACAGAGAGAATACAAGCTGCGTACTTAGCAGAACTGAGTTCGTCTAAACAAATAGTTCTGCGTACTTAGCCTCTGTGAACCTATACTATTTATACAGACCTGATGCCTGTGCACTTAACAAGTGCGCAGGACCAATTGCTCTTGCGTACTTAACAAGTACTCAAAGGTGTTCTTGCGTACTTGCTAAGTACGCAGGAGCTTTCTCCTGCGCACATGTAAGTGCGCAAAACACTTGGCAGAAAAACAACATACATTAGGTAAAAGTAAATACAACTCGATAAACTATTACATAATGACTCATAAATACAAAGACAAATTACAGACATTAGAAATACAAACTAAGACTCTATCTAGAGTGTTGTCACAGGAAAGTGCATCAACAAACTCCCCCTTGACAACAGCTCGGGATCTTCATCGTCTTCAGTCTTCATTCTTCAGTTTTCACAGCACTTGTTCCTTAGCTTCCATCTTCTTCTTGTAATCAAGGCAGAACTTAATCACCTTGTCATATTTAGAAGCAAGGAGCTTCGTCCACTCATCTGTGTAGACGCAGTAGCGTTCTGCTAGTACCTCCAGATCTTTCACAGAAAAGTTGATGAAGCAGACTTCATTGAAGATTCTGATAAGTTCCTTTGGCACTATCTTCCCGCTCTCTGAACGTCCTTTACCCATGATCACAGCCTCGCCCGTCTTTGGATCTACGTACCAGTACCACATGTCACCAAGAATATCCTGAGATAACTTGCTTAGGGGAATCTTAGTTTCACATCGCACTGGCTTGTATACCAATCTCTTTAGGTGCTTCTTAGTCACAGGATGCACAGCATGCTTATCCTTGACTCTCTTGGGCACTTGAGGCTTGAAATATTCAAATTTCCCTGATCTTGCTTCCTGCTGTAGTGTTACCCACAAACCCATTGCTACTGCATTATTCGAGTGACATAGCAGATCGCGGTTTGCAAGGTTAACTAGGTCGTACTTTGGCAAAGAGTTGAATGCCTCACTGGTGGGTTTCAAGTATTGAACCCCCCAGATCTTTTGATGGCGAACAACTGTTTGTCCTCCTCGAACCTAACAGCCAAGATCATACCTGTAGCTCCGTGCTTGTCTGTGATAGACGTCTTTTGCCACACGGGAGCTGGACCCTTTGTAGATGCAGAAGGCATGTCTTTCTCTTTTTGTGCCTCGGGATCCACAGGTATAAGGTCGACCGGGGAGGCTTCAGTTTTAGCTTCAACATTACTTGCCATGTCAACTGAGCCTGTGTCGAGCAGAGATCACCATCCTCTAACTCGTACTCTCCTTCCCCGTCGCCCTTAGGAATCTCTATCACCACATCATCGTCATCCTCGATCCAGTTATCACCAGAGTTGATCTCTCCTTCTTCTAGATTAAGGAGAGCACGTCAGCCGCTGACTTCCCTTTATCTCCGCCACCACCACCTGAGGTATCACCACCCTCTTGCTGAGTAGACTCCCCCTCAGCCAATGGAACAGAAGAGACGGGCACAATCGCCAAAGCTAGGTGCTCACCTCCACTAGGACCGACTTTAGGATCCTTGTCTTTATCATCATCCTTAGTCAGATCGACTGGATGACAAGACTCAGCACCGGTGGATTTCTTTTCATTGTCTTTCTCTTTCTCTTTCTCTGTCTCCTTCTCCCCTTAAGCACCTAGCTTCGCGGTCAGTTCACCAACTAATTTGACCATAGCTTCTTGCTCTTTTCTCTGCAAATCCATCCTTAGCTCAAGTGAAGTTCTGTGGCCTAGAATCATTTCATTAGTCTTCATTAACAGTTCATTCTGTACCATGACATTCTTCAACCGTTCATCAGTCCCCGTTCTCTGGCTACGCAGAATCCTAACTTCATCCGCCAGAGAGTTTATCTATGCTTGTTGAGCATCAGAATCCTATTTTGACTTTTGAATAGTCTTCAACAAGCTAGCAACTTGGGTTTCTAGCACATCGATCCTAGCTTCATTTGGATCCGGATGCCTAGATGATGAGGCTTCGGCGTTGTGGATGGGGGAAGAGAAGATTGTGTCAAAGTCGAACCCTGTGAGAAATCACCGTAGTTAAAGGGTTGACCTGACGGCTCTTTGGTGGGTGTTGGGATGGGGGATGTAATGATGGGAGTGGGTGTTATGGTTGGGGTGATGGTGACTGACTCTGTAAGAAGTGGAGTAGTCACAGTCACCGGGACGGTTTGAGTAGGGAGGTTCACCGTCACAGGAATCTCCTCTGTGACCGCCGTGACTGCCACATTACCTTGTACTAGTGGCCTTCTCCTCCTTCTAAACAGTTGCCGTGCTGGGGGGGTAGATTCTGACTCTGGACGGGCAGCTTCAACTTGTACTGGCTGCACAGTCGGAATCTCTTCAACCCTGGGGATAGCAACCTCTTGCCTATCGCCCCTTTTCTTGTTGGCCCTCTCACGCCTTTGTCTTTGTATAGCAGCGTCAGAGTCAGAATCCGGCTCGTATTCGCTGCTCGAGCTTTGTCGTTTTCTTTTGGAAGAAGACGCAGGCAGGGTTACATGTGCCGACCTTCTCGGATGTGCCTGTGATGGTGCGTCATCAGAATCAGAAGAATCTGATTCTGTTGCCTCCGAATCGGATTCCTCAGCACCACCAACATCACCTTCATCATCATCATGCTCTTCCTCTTGCTCTTCACCAGAGTCATCACTCATCTCTGGTGCTGAGTTGGGACTATACCAGTTCCAATCTTCAGGAGCGACGTATGCTACATTCATTAGGTGGCCAAAGAGTTCAGTGTGCGCAGGGGTAGGTTCTACACTGCCTGGCTTTAGAAACTGAGCAAAGACTCTCTTGTCCACCCTTTTTACCTGCAGTCTCTCCCCAATAGCGCGTAGGTTTGGCAATGCATCATCGATCAGGAGCTGCACAACCCTCGGGTATAAAAGGAACCTGAACCTCTCTGCTGTATTTATCTGGTCATTGAGTGCTTTGAAAATATAGCGAGAGAAGTTGTAGCCCCGATTGAGAGACAGGCCCACCATGGCCGCTGCAAGGTCATAACCCATGGCATCTTTCCCCGCTTTCCTGGATGAGATGCACACGATCATGATGTGGGCAAAGTAACGCCATTGATCCAATAGCCACATCTTCTTGTAAGAAGCATAGTCCCTAGCCCCGACATATCCCATTCTGTGCCTCCAACACCCATCCACGTAGTAATCTGGATAGGATGTCGGGTCAGTGGCAAGGTCTCCGAACTGCAATACTCTCCTTATTGTATCCTCAGAGATAGCAATAGCCCGACCGTCAACGGTAGCCCTTATGACATTCGGGGATACCGTGCAATCGTGCTCTGCAGTCTCCCAGAATTGCTCCAGGTAAGGTCTTGAGACTGTTGGGTTTGCTGAGATTGCATAACTTATTCTTGATCTGTTCAGAAAATCCACAATCTCCCTGTATTGCAAGGCTGCGCCTTTCCATTCTGGTTCGGTGTTAGCCAATAGGTTGAATTCGTCAGTGAATGCACGAGCCATAGCCTGCAAACACACACAGAAAACATATTCAGAACATCTTATAACACTGGAAGTAGACACACATGACATAGTATAGTAGTTACACTTTGAAAAAATTTTCAGATTTAGAAAAAAATTCTAAGTGTTGGTCCTGCGCACTTAGCAAGTGCGCAGGATTTTCCTCTTGCGTACTTAACAAGTACGCAGGAATTGCTTCTTGCGTACTTGCTAAGTGCGCAAGATTCACACTTAGCAAAAATTCCAGAAAATTGTAATTTATTCAAAACGTGGGTTGATTAGGTCGTCACTAGGTCGGAATCAAGGATTCTAACCTATGGTACCATTATTAACACCACACACTGCTTAACCTCGTTCAATTTTTGACCTAGACCAGTCGCCGACCCACTGTCGGTTCAACTTCAACCGACGGATCAATCGAGGACCAGGAGATGATTAGGGAATCGATTAAAGCTTCCTATTCGCTTGTTACAGATAATAAGTTACCCAAACAACTCCATTTTACCCCAAAATATATCGGATTTAACCTAACATTTTCTAAGTCAAAAATCAGTCAATAGTCACGATTAACGGATGAAATCGGCCAAGATTCTCACCTATGAGATGAAATAAGATGATGAAAGTATGGACGGGACGAAAAAATGGTTTAGACACTATCGATTTTGAGCAAAAAATTTGCAGAGGGAAATTTTGAGTGTTGAATGCGTGAAACTGAGAACAATTCTAAGTGTCACATATATACCCCTCACTTACTGCTCGTGCGTACTTGTTAAGTGCGCACGAGTTAACTCTTGCGTACTTACACGTACGCAGGACTTAACTCTTGCGCATTTATAAGTGCGCAAGAATAACTCTTGCGTACTTGTTAAGTGCGCAAGTTTTACTTCGTGCGAACTTGACAAGTGCGCACAACCCTTAAGTGCGCAATTTTTTCAACTCAGAATTTATGAAGATTTTCAAGTCAAATAACGAACAAGATAAAAATATTCAACCAAGAGGATTCAAATGCAATTCATGAAGATTAAATATAAAATATTTTTGGCCTTTTTCTGATTTAAACTTGAACTATGCATAAATTTAAAATATTTTTGATCTTTTCTCATAGAAATATACAAGTATTCACACAAACTATTTTTGATCAAAGACACGAGCAAAGGATCATATCAGGCTATCTTATAGCAAAAACGATACAATATAAACATCAACGAGTATGGGATCATGTCATGTATTACTCTTTATTCATACGTAATAAGCACATAAACAAGTAATTCAAGTTGACAATATTATAAGATTTGAAACTATACACATCTTTGTATCATGTTCTTGTGTATTAAGGTATTAATTATAAGATATACAACGTGTACCCCACTGAGATGCTATTATATTTTGCACTATCTTCAAGGCATCTAAGATTATTTTCAATTATTTTCTTAATTTTCAGAATGAAGTTACATCAATTAGCACAGAAAAATCAAGCAGAATCCATAAGGATTATCAGGAATCATAAGATTCAGAATCGAGTGATTCTTTTGTCTTGGTTTCATGTGATTTTCTTCTTTGAATATCGGGATGATGATTCAGGATAATAGATATGGTGTTTGATTATCAGGTAAGGGGATCCAACTTTTATCTGGATTTGATTTCAATGAATCAGGAGTGATTCAAGGGTGAATACATGCTCAACGGTTAATGTAGATACATGTATTGATTCAATCTCTCCTTGCATACTTGTGAGTATGGGCAGTGAGATGAACCGCATTAATTGTGCTAACGACATAACCCGAAACTGATCTCAAAAGAAAATTATTGTCAAAATCTAACATCCTTTATCTGATAGTGATCTTTTCTAATCTTTTACTCACACACGCTTGCAAACATGGGTTCAAATCACAGTTCTAATTTAGATTTAGTTTCGACACTACTAGTGATTCAAAGACGCATACAGCCTACTGACAATTCAAATTACTTGTAAATAAACAGATTAAAAACATAATAATTTTAAACAGATAAGTAAGCATGACGCAATCATTTCCCATATGAGCAGTCTATGAAGTTTAGATCATTTCTGATGTACTATCATTTCCTCTTTTCTCAAGTTAACTTTGAAATTTTCTCCATTTTCTATTTTGTTTTTTGAATTTTGTAAAATATTTTAAAACTAAAAGAACTATATAGAAAATTTAAAGAAATTAAAAATTTAACTTCCATGAATTGAATTGAGTTAAGAAAACTTAGTTTTCACTCAGGATTGAACATTCCTATCAAGTTGACAAGATGCTCAAAACGGGATCGATCAAATGCCTTTGTGAAAAGGTCAGCAAGATTGTCATCCGTGTGAACTTTTACAAGTTCAATTAAATGCTTTTCAGCACAATCACGGATGAAATGATGGAGAATCTCTATATGTTTAGTTTTGGAATGTTTCACCGGGTTATTTGTGATGGACATGGTGGCATTGTTGTCAATGAATAGAGGAGTTCCAGTGAAGTTTAACTTGTAGTCTCTCAATTGCTGCTGAATCCACAATATCTGAGAACAACCGCTAGCTGCAGCAATGTACTCTGCTTCATAAGTTGAGACAGAAACCGTTGACTGCTTCTTGCACTGCCAGGAGACCAGTCTGTCTCCTAAGAATTGACATCCACCAGAAGTTGGCTTTCTGTCAAGGTTACAACCGCCATAATCTGAATCAGTGTAGGCTTTGAAGTCGAATGACTGTTGCTTAGAGTACCAAAGACCTAATCGGGGTTTCCCTTTCAGATATCTGAAAATTCTCTTCACAGCTATCATATGAGACTCCTTCGGTTGTGACTGAAACCTTAAGCACAAGTACACAACAAACATTATATCGGGTCTTGAAGCTGTGAGATACATAAGTGATCCGATCATCCCACGGTACAACCTGCTGTCCACATCCTTTCCATCTCTGTCGGGATGCAAACCATGATTGACTGGGATTGGTGTGCCATAAGTAGTGCTATCACTCATCTTGTATTTTGACAAGATGTCCTGCACGTACTTAGTTTGATGTAGATAAATACCATTCTCTCTTTGACTGACTTGCAGACCTAGAAAGAATGACAGTTCACCCATATTGCTCATTTCAAACTTGGACTTCATCACCTTCTCGAATTCCCTACACACCCCTTCATTGGTCGACCCAAAGATAATGTCGTCGACATATACCTGCACAAGAAAAATGTCACCTCCTGCTTTCCGTATGAAGAGAGTCGAGTCAATCTGTCCACGGTCGAAACCATTTGACAGTAAATGCTTAGATAATGTCTCATACCATGCCCGCGGTGCTTGATGAAGACCATAAAGTGCTTTGTCGAGCTTGTACACTTTATTGATATTATGCGGATCTTCAAAACCGGGAGGTTGAGTGACATAGACTTCTTCATGCACCTTACCATAAAGGAAAGCACTCTTCACATCAAGTTGATAGACCTTGAAGCCGACATATGTGGCATAAGCCAAGAACAGTCGAATGGCCTCAATTCTAGCAACTGGGGCATATACTTCATTGTAATCCAAGCCCTCTTGTTGATAAAAACTCTGAACAACCAATCTTGCTTTGTTCTTCACAACTACATGACGATCATCCATCTTGCATTTGAACACCCATATGGTACCAATTGGCTGAAAGCCTTTTGGCAAGTCAACTAAATCCCACACTTGCAACTTTTGGAATTGAGACAGTTCATCTTGCATCGCCTCAATCCAGCAGTTGTCAGCGAGAGCCTCCTTCACATTCTTCGGCTCTAACTGGGACACAAATGCAGCATGCAGACATGTTTCCATGACACCAGTGTCAAATATCTCTGTGTAAAGACTGGTGTTCTCAGTGATGGTTCTATGACGAGTCTGAACACCGTCATAAGGATCACCAATAATGTTGTCGATTGGATGATTCCTATGCACCCTCGTCTCCGGTACAATTGG
The DNA here is from genome assembly GCA_023525975.1 of Smallanthus sonchifolius. Lineage (NCBI taxonomy): Eukaryota > Viridiplantae > Streptophyta > Magnoliopsida > Asterales > Asteraceae > Smallanthus > Smallanthus sonchifolius. The sequence continues at coordinate 92,724,371 of CM042021.1, read as the reverse complement.
TTCTTGAATTTCTGGATCTAGATTTGTGCTTAACTCCCTTATTTCCTGTGTTCTAGAGGAAGAAGATTCAATGTTTATTGGATCAGCTGGAGCTTCATTTCCTACAGTTGTGTTAGGATTGGCTGGAGCGTCATTTCCATCAGCAAGAACATCTTCACTGTCATCACTGTCATGAGTTCCAGATGCAGATGCAGCATTGGAATCAGGAGTTATAATTGGTGCAGTAGCACGAGTAGAAAAACTGGAGTCATTGTCGCCACGCAATAAATCATAAACATTTGCGGCGTCTTCTGCAGATAAGTCAGGAAGATTGAAGGACTTGAATAGCGCATCATAATCAAAACCCCAAGCTGGACCTTTTGGTTCTGGTGGAGTGCTGTGTTTACTACAGTCCACTTCAAACCATTCCTCGACAGTACGAGTTCCTATGTTGTACACTCTCTTGCAGGGCGAATTGGCAACATATCCTAAGAAGATGCCTTCCACCGCTTTCGCATGAAATTTAGACTGACGGTCTTTATACTGTAGCAACAAGGAACAAGGACTACCAAAAGGAACTAGGTAATCAAGATTGGGAAGTCGATTGTTGATCAACTCATAACATGTCTTGTTGTGCCTTTTCACAACCAGAACCCTGTTTAAGACGTGACAAGCTGTATTAACGGCTTCTGCCTAGAAAGTGACAGGAAGCTTTGCATCCGACAGCATAGTCCTTGCAGTCTCAATCAGTGTCCTGTTCTTCCTTTTGGCAACTCCATTCTGCTGAGGTGTGTACGGCGCACTGAATTCGTGATGGATCCCTCTCTTGAGACAGAAAAGTTCCATCAAATTATTCTTGAACTCAGTTCCGTTGTCACTCCTTATTCTTCTAACTTTCAGCTTGCAAAGAGATTCCAAGCTCAGGATCAGGTATTGAAGAAAATCAGCAGTCTCGTCTTTTGTACCTAAAAAATGCACCGAAGAAAAACGTGAGAAATCATCAGTTACAACTAGACAGAACGACTTACCTCCAATACTCCTGATACTTATAGGGCTAAACAGATCCATGTGTAATAGCTCCAAAGGGGTATCGATAGAGTTTTGGAGCTTAGGCTTGTGAGACTTTCGTTGCTGTTTACCCTTTTTACACGGCATACAGTCATCTGCAACGGTAAACCTCAATTTAGGAACCCTGGTTACCAAACCGTTTCGGACAAGATGATTCATTTTACGATAAGAAATATGTCTGAGTTTCCTATGCCACAACATGGAGTCAAGTTCTGTCGCTTTTGTAAGCGAGGTAGTTTTTGCCACGCTCATATCTATCTGATAAGTGTCGTTTGATCTTGGTGCTCTCATCAGAATCCAGTCTTCGGGAACCTCAAAACCGGGTTTGAGAATCAGACATTCTGACTTGTCAAACATCACCGAGTACTCCTTGTCACACATTTGGGAGACACTCAACAGGTTATGCTTCAGCTGCTCGCAAAAGTTGACATTGTCAAAGCTAACACAACCGTTTGAAACCACGCCTTGACACGTGATGCTGCCGCCTTTTTCTCCGGCAAAGGCCACATAGCCGCCTCTGAATGGTTTAACATCTTGAAGCAAGGCCATGTTTCCTGTCATGTGCCAGGAGCATCCACTATCTACATACCAACGATTAGAGATAGTACCCTCCGGACGTCCCTGCACGAGTAACAAAAGAATTAGTTAGATTTGGAGACCCAAGCCATTGTGGTCTTGGGTCGTCCATCCTTCTCAAAATAAACTACTTCTTTCAACTCACAGTCATGATGACTGTTCAAAATTGGTGAATCTTTGGATGAATTTGGAACAGGAGATTGAGAACCTTTAACTTTCTTGTTCCAGGATCTCTTTTGATTCTTAACCAGAACAGTAGACTTTGGCTCAACCACAGCCGATGAACTTGTGGAAGCTTCACCTGATTGAGTCTTAGTCAGTTGTTCCAGCTTTCTCAACCTCTTATTCCTTCTTCTTCTTTGTGGCTTAGAGAGTCTAGCCACAGATTTCTCACCAGTGCGTGTACTACCAGATGTAGACACACGAGGTACAGCAGGTTGCTTTACCTTTCTTGCAACAGATGGTTTGGCCTCAGATTTAATCTTAGGTTTTCCCATAGGTTGTACTGGTGGTTTCACCACATTCTGCTTTGGACTTCTGGGAGGTTTCACTATTGGCGACTTAGGGATAACGGCTGGCTCTGAGACAACATGCTGTTTCCCTTGGTTCTTTGATGGACAGTTCACAAGAATGTGACCAACCATGCCACAATGAAAACACATCCTCTTGTCCACATGAGTTCTCTTGTAAGGCTCATTAGATCTGGCCTTAGATAACTCTCCATTATGAGCAGGAGGAGTTGGTTTATGAACAGGAGTCTGACATTTTTCAGTTTGGTTTTTGGGGGTATAATACTTTTGCAAATTCTCTTTGTAACCAAGCCCATAATGAGCTGAAAAAGCCTCTTTCTTAACTTGGTTAATATTTTTATAACCCCCGTAAAGCATTACCTTAAGTTTATCATTTCTTTCAATGATATCAGGTTCAGTTAAAATGCAGTTATCACCATTAGTGATAATGTTTTTGTGGACTTTCTGTTCAGTCAACAACTCCTCAGAGACTACTCCTTCAGGGCAAGTGTTAACCGACCCATCATCAGAAGCAGTAACATACTCCTCACTAGATGTGGAGTTAGCCTTACTTGAGGATTCATCCTTTTTAGGGGAATCATCCTTATCAGAGGACTCATCTAGACAGGTGAGATCAATGTCTATCAAGCTATTGACAAACTTCCCACTTATTGGTGGAGGAATGGCATTGGTACCAAGACCTAGGCCCTTCAATTTCCTCACTACTGATTCGTAGTGCTCCACCACAAAGCGAGAGTTTTTCAACTTCTCATTTGTACAATTTAACTGCAGGATCTCATTTTGCAGTTTGTTGATTTCATTGTTCCGTTTTTCTAACCCCCTATATGCAATATCCAAGTGAACTTGTTGCTCACTTATTTGTAAAGAATATTCACATTTTTCCTTTTTTAACGTTTCAACAGACTCTTTAAAACGTTTTTCGTTTTCTTTGTAATTATGAGCTGCCATAGTTAGGGGTTCGAGTTTGTCTTGGAGCTTAGAAATTTCAAGCTTTAGCCCTAGACATTTAGAACAAGAAATAACAGAGAAAGGGTTAGAATCTACCTCAGATGATGAACTATGTGCTTCTCCAATGGCCATGAGAGCAACGGCAGTGGTAGACTCCTTTTCAACAGCTATAGAAGCGTCCATCTCCTCGGCTTCTTTTCTCTCAGCCTCCATCAGCTCCATGATCTCAGCCATGAGACCAACCTGTGTTTGAGCAATGATGGCGTCCTCTAGATGAACACCCCAATCAAAGTTTCTGTCAAGCTGAGCTACCAGTGCATTTGACGAACCACCTTGGTGTTGATTGTGGTGGCTAGTGTTGTTGTGGCCGTGGCTGTTTCCCTGGCTAGGTCTGGTGAAACCAGAGGCCAGTGCTCGGTCTTTTTGAAACTCACGAGCAAAGTGTCCATAGTTCAGACACTTGTAGCATTTGGCCTTGGATTTATCAAATCCAACCTTGGCATTAGAATGTCCACCAATGAACTTTCTTCCTGTTCTGTTCAGGAAACGCTTGGCCATCCTCAAAAGCATGGCCATATTCCATTGAATATCCATGTCCTCTATATCATCAGGATCCACTTGGTTAAAGTCTTCTTCAATAGTTTCGGGATCCGTTAGCTTGCCGCCTATGAAATTCTCATACGCAAGCATACATGATGAAAACAAAGCTACATGATCTTCAGCTATTTTGACTATTGCAGAATGGTTAGCTGAAGACGTAGCTGGAGGATTTCTTGAGGTGTGTTGATGATTAGTTCCCAACCCTGATCCGGATGCATAACAAGCATGACCACCACACCCATTTGAGTGGTCTTCTTCATTGGAGTGTCCAGTAAAGAGGGCAATTCCAGAGCCCGATGATTTTGAAGTGGAAGTCGTCCCATGATACATGGAAGGGTCCTGTATCTGAGGTCTTCCCGAGCTCTCCTTCTTCATAAGATTCATGTTATGAGCTTGAATCTTACCAATAGCCTCATCTACTGTTAACTCATAGAATTTAGGATTTTCCCTCATCAGGGTTGTATACATCTCAAACTTTGGTGGCAAAGCATCAAGAAATTTTTCCACCAGTTCTTCATCGGGATATTTCAGTTCAAAAGCTTTCAACTCCGTTTGTAAATGATAGAATCTAGAGATGAGATCATCTAACGATTCATTTTCCATGAAATTGAAGCATTCATACTGCTTCCGGAGAAGATCCTGCTTACTCTTCTTAATGTCACTGTTCCCCTCAAATCTTTTCTGAAGTGCTTTCCAAAGATCCTTGGGGTGTCATAGCCTCGGAAACTGTGAAACAATTCCCGAGTTAATGACATAGTGATTGAGCCAAGAGCCTTCTTTTCCCGATCATAAGCTTTCTTTTGTTCTTCATCAAGCTTAGAGATGGGCTTTGGCACCTCTTCATCAAGATAGATGTGTGTGGGATGCTTATATCCCTCAATGATTGGTATCCATAATGATGAGTCGGTGTATGAAATGTAGTGCTCAAAACGCGCCTTCCAATTGGAATAATCGTTTACATTTAATAGTTTAGGCGGTTTCTGAGGTGTACCGATCTCATTATCATAATTTAACATGTTTCCAAGATTCTGAAGGTTCGACATAGTGAATTACTTGGTCAAAAAATCAGACACTGTTGCGTACTTGGCTTTGGCCTTGCGCACTTGAGAAATGGTCTTGCGTAGTTAAGACTTGCTCTTGCGTACTTGTAAGTACGCAGGAGGAAATATTAAGTACGCAAGATATAACTTAAGTTCGCACAAGTTCAGTCTTGCGCACTTGTAAGTACGCAGGAGATAACTCTTGCGTAGTTAGTAAGTACGCAGAAAACTGTACTTTTTACCAAAAATGGTAAGTACGCAGGACACCTTTTCAGCAACTCTCACCAACCTTTTTCGGTCACCTGAAAATCGCCGGAGATAGTGAAAAGTAGGCGGATGATCAATGCAATCGAGCCAAAGGATCAGAAACAAGTTTCTAACCAACCTTTGATGCTCAAAACACACAAATACACAACAAAAATCAGTTTTTAAGAGATTTTTGTTTCTAAAAAAGTGCTCAAGAGCTACCCCTTTTTTATCACAAAAATCAACAAAAATACCTCTTTTTGCTTGTAAAACTCAGTAAAACGTCTCCAAACTCACTTACAACACTCGAATTCAAGAGCAATGCTCTGATACCACTTGTAGGTCCCTTCGTGTGTGTCGGATCGTCACATGAAAGTGGTCTACTAGTCGCACCGGGTTGCGGAATACCCGTGACTAGGTGGAGAGTCTTACTAAACAAAGTAAACCAAACACGAGAGTCACAATAAACGTTCTTTGTATTATAAACACTCGACGGTTACAGGGAGAATACAAGCTACGTACTTAGCAGAACTGAGTTCGTCTAAACAAATGGTTCTGCGTACTTAGCCTCTGTGAACCTATCCTATTTATACAGACCTGATGCCTGCGCACTTAACAAGTGCACAGGACCAATTGCTCTTGCGTACTTAACAAGTACGCAAAGGTGTTCTTGCGTACTTGCTAAGTATGCAGGAGCTTTCTCCTGCGCACATGTAAGTGTGCAAAACACTTGGCAGAAAAACAACATACATTATGTAAAAGTAAATACAACTCGATAAACTATTACATAATGACTCATAAATACAAAGAAAAATTACAGACATTAGAAATACAAACTAAGACTCTATCCAGAGTGTTGTCACAGGAAAGTGCATCAACATGCTTTCTAGAGGAGGTGTGGTTAAGCCTGGAGACAGTACAAAGCATTCTTTATCTGTGAAGAGCATCCAATGCTTTTGATCACAGACCTGGGAAACACTCATGAGATTGAAATCCAATTCTTTGACATAGTTGACCTTATCAATGCTCATTCTTTTGTTGGACACAGTTCCTTGTCCAGTAATGGATCCTCCCTTTGAATCACTGCCAAAGGCAACATATCCTCCATTGAAGTGTCTAAAATTTGAGAGGATGGATTTGTTGCCTGTCATGTGCCTGGAACAACCACTATCTACCACACAGGTGTTATTCTTGTGACCTGGCTGTCCCTGCACATGATAGATTTCTAATTAGTAAGAGGAACCCAAGAGTCTGCAGACTTGGGAAGGGTGGTTGGAGATGGTTTGTCCTTTCCATTGCTTTGTTGGTGATTTTTTAGTTTTCCTTGCATTGTTATCAGCAGATTTTGCTACTGATGTTTCTGGGTTGTCCGTAGTAGATCCTGCTGCTGATGGCTTTGTTGAAGTGTCAGCATTCTTTGCCTTGGATTTTGCCTTAGCAGCAGTGGACACTCTTGCTGCTGATGGCTTTGCCTTATGAGCAGCAGTTTCTGTTGCGGATGATTTAGCTTATCAGCAGCAGTCTTGGTTGCTGCTGCAGGCTTCTGCTTTGTTTTGTTGGGCTTGACTTAACTAACAACCGATGTATGCTGATCCATCAGTACTTTTTGTCTTTGAGGGGCTTGATGAAGGATCTGGTTGAAGGGGTTAAACTGACAGTTTGCAGCAGAGTGGTTTGATTCACCACAAATGATGCATGTTTGTTGAGATTTAGGCAGCTTCACTCTTGGGGGAGATAGAGACTCCCTGAACTTGGTTGCTTTGACTTGGTAGCTTCTCACCTTTTGTTTTTGTTAGTCTTTTCAAAGGCATGCTGCTTTGAGTTTCTTTGATATTCCAGGTAATGAAAGCAGGTGCTGGCAGTATGGTTGTATCTTCCACACACAAAGCATGATCTTGCCAGTTTGTCTCTTAAAAGGTAGACATAGTCCTTTCTTTGGAACAGATCCTTGAAGTTCCATGGATGGGCTTTGTTATATTCAAAAGTGGCTTCTTCTAGGGTCTTTTGAACATATGGAACTTTTTCTTCAGGCTTACGACATATATCAAATACCTTCCTTTTTGGGATCGGCTTTGACTGAGGGTTGGGGTCGGTAGGTCCTGATGTCTGTTCCTTTTCAATGCTTAGCCTTCTTCCATCTGGAGGATAGCTGATCTTGATCTGTTTGAATGGTACGGGGACTGGAACAGCTGGAAGCACGGTAGGAACTTCAACTTTATTCAGAGTAACTTCAGATGGTGATGCATTGGTTTCATCATGGTCTGAGTGGGTTGACTCAGATTCCGATGAGGTAGTGCATTCTTCAGCGAAGGGTTCATCCGTTGAGGGATCAAGATTTCGGTTTGCAGAGTCAAGATTTGCAACATTGAAGCTTGGTTCGTAGATGGCAATGTAGTCAGCAGGAGGAGGAACAGATTTGTACTGATCAGTGTTATACCCAAGTCCAGTTTTTACCTTCTCATGGACTTGACTATCTAAAAGTCTTTGTAACTTTTTGGAGGAAAACTCATATTTTTCAATATGAACTTTCTGTTCTGCCAGTTCAGCTCTGGTTGCTTTTAGTTTGACCAGTAGATCATCAATCTGAGTTTCCAGATTAGTTTGTTCGTGTTTTAGTGATGAAATATCTTTCTTAAGACAGTTAATCCTTTCTTTATACGTGTTTTCAACCTTTTTGAACTCAGATTTCATCTGATGAAACTCTTCATTTTGATCTATCAGGTTTTGGTTATGCTTTCTATAACCCAAAACTTTATCAATACAGGCTTGAGAGCAAAGATGTTCAAATACCTGAGGTGGTATCTCTGTAGTGTCTGCCATAAGAGCTTGATTGTTGACAGGCAGTTCTTCATACTGGAAGCTCCAGTCGAACTCGGAAGTTCCAGCAGTTGCACAAGCTGCAGTTTGAACTGGAGGAGTAGCTTGGTGCTGTTGTTGTCTAGGTTGGGCTTGATAAGCTTGTCTTGACTGAGTGGTAGCTGGATTTGCTCTTGGTGCCTTGCATTCTCTAGCAAAGTGACCCATTATGTTACAGTTGTAACATCTTAGTTTGCTTTTATCCAAGCCAACTCTGGTGTTGGAGTTGTTACTTGGAATGGGTCTTCCGGTTCTAGAGTAGAACCTTTTTGCTCTTATAGAGAGCATGGCATATGAGTGCTGTATGTCCATTTCTTCTAAATTATCTGGATGAAAGCATTCCAGATCCTCCTTGATAAAGAACATGTTGCTTGAGTTTCCAGAAATAAAAGCAGCAGAGGTTGATGTTTGAGGAGGAGCTTCTAGGAGAAATGGTGAGCTGTTTGTTTGAGAGGTAGGAGTTTGTGGATGGGTGACAATGGGAGGATCATAGTTGCTGGAACCGGGACATGAGTGGTCAGAGTGGAGGGCAGAGGTGGTGGTGGATGTTGAGGCATTTTGATAGCTTGAGCTTCGTTCTTTTGCCTGAATCATCTCTAGCTCATAGGTTTTTAGCATTCCAAAGAGCTCAGTCATTTGGAGAGTCTTCAGATTCTCTGTTCTTCTGATTGACACTGTGTAAAGTGTCCAGCAGGTTGGTAGAGACCTGATGAACTTTTTGAGAATATCTTCATTCTCTAGCTTAACCTTTGAGCACTGCAGCTCACCTACAAGATAGGTAAATCTGTTGTATAGAATAGTTAGAGACTCACCTTCCTTCCGGACGAAGTTTTCATACTGCTGCTTCAGTATGTCTCTTCTGTTTTCTTTGACTTCTTCAGAGCTAGCAAACATCTTTTCAAGAGCCAACCAGAGCTCTTTAGCAGTTTTGTGACTTCTGAAGTTATGAAAAACTTCATTTGGAAGGCACATTTGGATAGCTCCTAGTGCCTTGAAGTCCACCTCCATCTTCTTTATATCCTCTTCTGAATATTTGGAGGGATCCTTTGGAACTGATGGTCCTCCAGAGTCAGCAGACGCCACCATGGGAGTGTAGGGTCCATCCCTGATGGATTTCCACATTCCGTACTCCTGATAGCAGAAGAAGCTTTCCATGCGATTTGTCCACATGTCGTAGTCTTCCCCAGATACCAACCTTGGTGGTCGGTTGATGCTGCCGATGTCTTCAAACACATTGCTTTGTGCCATCTTTGTTTTTGGTGACTTAATGAAAGAGAGAGTTTAGAATAGAACCAGAAGTGATTAAACAAGTGTGAGTTTGTTTAATCTGAGCCAAAGCTCTGATACCACTTGTAGGATCGTGAAATTACAAGATGGTTCTGTTCTTAGTTGAGATTGGCGGAAACAATATCAACTGCACAATTACAATCGAGTAAACAGAAAGAATACTGATAAGAACACTGTTGTATTAAGCTTTGTGAATAAACGATTACAAATGAAAACTCTGATTCAAAAGTACACTTACAATGAAGTGTTTACACAGTATTTTTACTAACTTAGAATCAAGACAGACCCTTGATTCTAAGGATCAGATCGAACACAGGCCGTTGATCTTTTATACAAAAGCTAATAATACACGTTGAAGCTAAACTAGCTAACTTTATTGAAGCGTTTTATTTATTCATCATTGTTTGCATGCTTGGAGAAGAGCATTGCCGTGTTTCATTGGTTATGCCATTGAGGTTCCTTCTGCTTTGAGTGTGTCAGTTACTTTTGCAGAAAGTTGTCAGTGACGCTTTGCATGGATAGTCAGCTGCAACGATTTGTCTTCAAGGAACATAGCTATTAGCAGCAAGAATGAGAATGGTGCTGCTGATAAGTCTATCAACAGCAACATTGGTCTTCAGCATATAAGGCTATCCGCAACAGATTTGTTCTTCAGCAGGAGAACAAGTATCCGTAGCAGATAAGCTTGTCCGTAGCAGTTTGTTGTCAGCAGCAAACTCTGAGATCAGCTGCATTTGTACTTAGAGAATTTTGTAGCCATCAGTCTTTGTTTCTACAAAAGTTAGCACACATAGCACTCGGGCATAAAGCTCAAATTGCACTCATGAATGTAAATAGGATTTATATTTATGTTGTTTGTGTAAATGTAAACATGTAATTTGATAGAGTTCATGTTTCACCCCAAAAGTGTAAAAGAGTAAAAGGGGCTATGAAATACTCACTTGGTTTGAAGGCGTAGCTAACAAAGATACTAGATAGAATAAGGATCCTTGAAATGCACAAGTTAACCTAGTGTGTAATGCGTATTGTATCAATAGTGTGCACAAAAGTTTAAGTTTAAAGTTAAATTTGAATTTGTGTATAAGGCCATTGATTTGTACTTAAAAGTATTGAATAAAATATAAGGTTTTGAAGTAAACATTTTTGAAGCATTTTGTTTAAGGTTTGAGTTTGAATAATTAATTAAGTAAATTAAATAATTATCGTTTGTAAAAATATTATAAGTGTTAAATGTAATTAAGTGTAAATAAATAAATGTCTGTGTGTAAATATAAAGTAATTAAATAATCATTATTTTATTTATTTATTTATAAAATGTAACTTAACCATTTAAATACTTTTTAAATGAAAGGTTTAGCAATAATTGTAAATTCAATTTTTTTTATAAACTTTAAATAAATAATTTTCTATTTATTCCAAGATTAAATATTTGATTTTTCTAAATAGAATTAAATGCGTTTTTATAAAAATCAACTATTTTTATTTTGAAATTTAATCAGAAATATTTATTGTTTGAAAAATATATAAAATTATAATTCTGCCAAAAAATTAACTCACACACGACCGTAACTTGGAAGGGCACGATCGTGCTCGAACCACTGGCGCGACCGCGCTTGTCAGGACGCGACCGGGTTGATCAAACAGAGACATAACTAGATAAATCACTAGGCACGACCGTGCCTTGGCTCGACACGATCGTGTCTATGATTCTGAGACACGACTGAGATTAGCCAAAGGGCATGACTGGATCTAAACAGGAGGACACGACCAAGCTGGTAATCGGCACGACCGCGTCTCATGAGGCACGACCGCGCTAGATGATTAGCGCGACCGTGTCTCTTCCAAAACAGACACGAATTGACTGATTCTTACATTATTAGTGTTTGAAATCATAGGGCTTTTATTCATAGTGATGTTACGAGTATGTTGGGATGTTTTAATTGTATTAACAACATGTTCTGGGTCGAAATCGATTAAACCATTTTTAATAAAATATGGATTCGGGTTCAGGATGATTTCTATATTGTAAGCTCAAATTGATATGGGGATTTTGATATAGCGACTAAATAGACCGAGGACAAGATTTCAATTACCCGGAAGGACGATGGATAGATAGCGTTCGATAGAAATGAGTTCCGGCGACGACGAGAGTGGCTTCCGGCGTCTTCTGCTGCGATTCCGGCTAGACCAGAGAGTCTAGAAGTTTTAGGGAGAATCGAGTAGCGTGACTCTTTTGCTTGATTGGGAGAATTCGGATCGAAAGGGGGGGTTTGCGTTTTCTTTGAAATGCTTGAGGGATTTTTTTGAGTCTGGTGGAATTAAACTGGGACGTTTGTTGTAATTGAAAATGTTATTGCTTTCGTTAATGGTAATGAAGTGTAAATCGCTAACGGAACTCAACGATCGGGCGATTAAAACTGATTTTACGTTTCAACTGGTACTAGGCGCGACCGTGCCTATTAGGGTTTATTGCTATTTTTCAACATCAGACCTTGTAACTCTAGTCTTTGACGTATTTGTATAAATAGATACTTATGTAGTGTTTTAATAGAATATAACCGAGTAAAATTTATGGATTTGCATTGAAGTATAGTATTTAATTGATGGTACGAATAGAACAAAACAGTGCACTAGAAATGAGTTTGAAATGCATTACATTGAATTGAAATACGGATACTAAAAATCAGAAATGTTACAGTCTCCCCATGTTGAGGGAATTTCGTCCCGAAATTTAGTTAGAGGAAGCTACGACATCAGTAAAAAGGTGGGGGTACTTGAGCTTCATTTGGTCCTCTCGTTCCCAAGTGAATTCAGGACCACGCTTAGAATCCCAGCGAACTTTAACAATAGGAATACGACTTCGCTTGAGTTTTTTGATTTCACGATCCATAATTTCTACCGGTGTTTCAACGAAGTGCATCGTTTCATCAATGTGCACGTCATCAAGCGGTATATGGAGATTCTCATCAGCGAGACATTTCTTCAAATTAGATACATGAAATGTAGGATGCACATTTCCAAGAGATGGAGGTAACTCGAGTTTGTAAGCCACTTTCCCAATCCTTTCAAGGATTTTGAATGGACCAACATAGCGAGGTGCTAACTTGCCTTTCTTTCCAAAATGGATCACACCCTTCCACGGAGACACCTTAAGAAGAACAAGGTCACCGACTTGGAATTCCAAGGGTTTTCGACATTTGTCGGCATAACTCTTTTGCCGACTCATCGCTACTCGAATGTTGTCACGGATTTGAATGATCTTATCTGATGTTTCTTGAATTAGCTCGGGACCGGTGATTTGTGCTTCACCAATCTCATTCCAACAGATCGGAGAACGACATTTGCGACCATAAAGAGCTTCAAATGGAGCCATGTTGATACTCGTGTGGTAGCTATTATTGTAAGAGAACTCAATGAGAGATAAATGTGAATCCCAATTGCCACCAAAATCGATTACACAAGCTCTAAGCATGTCTTCAAGAGTTTGGATTTTTCGCTCGGTTTGACCATCAGTTTGAGGATGGTAAGCCGTGCTCAAATCCAATCGTGTGCCAAGAGCAGTTTGGAGAGATTGCCAAAATCGAGAAGTGAACCAGGCATCTCGATCGGATATTATGGTCAAGGGAACACCATGACGGCTCACAATTTCGTCGATGTAAATCCGGGCTAGTTTCTCAACCCGATAGTCTTCACGAATAGGCAAGAAATGAGCAGATTTGGTGAGACGGTCAATGATCACCCAAATGGTATCATAACCACTTGAGGTGCGAGGGAGTTTGTTAATGAAATCCATAGCTAAGTTCTCCCATTTCCACACGGGAATTTCCGGTTGTTCAAGCAAACCAGAAGGACGTTGATGTTCGGCCTTGACTTTGGAGCAATTTAGACATTTGGCAACATAAAGGGCAATGTCCTTCTTCATACCGGGCCACCAATATTGCTAGCGAAGATCTTGGTACATTTTATCCGCACCAGGATGAATGGAATAACGAGTCTTATGAGCCTCGTTCATGAGAATTGCATGGAGATCATCGTGATCGGGAATCCAAATACGGTTCAAGTAATAGAGTAAGCCATTGGGTTTTGATTCAAGCAGAAGTTCAACACCACACGACATTTCTTCGTACATGTTACCCTCGGTGACTGAGACGTGTTGAGCTTCTAAGATGCGGATTTGAATATCGGTTTGAATTCACAATGAAGCATAACATGGTCCTTTCGACTCAAAACGTCGGCTACAACATTCGCTTTGCCGGGATGGTAACGAATCTCGCAGTCGTAGTCGTTAAGGAGTTCAACCCAACGTCGTTGCCTCATATTGAGTTCCTTTTGATTGAAAATATGTTGAAGGCTTTTGTGGTCGGTGAACACCACACATTTTGTGCCATAGAGGTAATGTCTCCAAATCTTCAATGCGAATACAACCGCACCCAACTCAAGGTCGTGCGTTGTATAATTCTTCTCGTGAATTTTAAGTTGCCTTGATGCATAAGCGATTACTTTGCCTTGTTGCATGAGGACACAACCAAGACCTTGGTTAGAAGCATCACAGTAGACAACTAGATCATCATTCCCATCAGCGAGAGTCAAAATAGGGGCATTGCATAACTTTTGCTTGAGGGTTTGGAAAGCTTCTTCTTGTTTTGGTCCCCATTCATAAGTCTTACCCTTGTGGGTCAAAGCGGTAAGGGGGACAGCAATCTTAGAGAAGTTTGAGATGAAACAACGGTAATATCCCGCAAGACCAAGAAATGAACGGACTTCAGTGGGAGTCTTCGGGGCATTCCAATTCTTAACCGTTTCGATCTTAGCAGGGTCAACATGAATACCCTTGTCGTTGACGATATGACAAAGAAATTGAACTTCCTTTAACCAAAATTCACATTTGGAGAATTTGGCATATAGTTTTTCCTATCTCAAGGGATCCAAAACCAAACTAAGATGTTGCTCATGGTCAGCTTTAGTCTTGGAATAGATTAAGATATCATCAATGAAGACAATCATGAATTTATCAAGGTACGGTTTGCACACACGATTCATGAGGTCCATGAAAACTGCGGGTGCATTGGTTAGCCCAAAAGGCATGACCATGAACTCATAGTGTCCATACCTTGTTCGAAAGGCAGTCTTTGGAATATCATCCTCTTGCACACGGAGTTGGTGATAACCAGATCGAAGATCAATCTTCGAGAAGCAAGTAGAACCTTGGAGCTGATCAAAGAGGTCATCAATTCTAGGTAAGGGATAACGGTTTTTGATAGTAAGCTTGTTAAGTTCGCGGTAGTCAATACACATGCGGAATGATCCATCCTTCTTCTTGACGAACAAGACGGGTGCACCCCACGGCGAATGACTTGGACGAATGAAACCTTTGTCGGAGAGCTCTTGGAGTTGGCTTGCAAGTTCTTGCATTTCAGAAGGTACAAGGCGGTAAGGAGCTCTAGCCACGGGGTTAGCTCTAGGTATAAGATCAATGCGAAACTCTACTTGACGAACGGGAGGAAGACCGGATAAATCTTCGGGGAACACTTCGGGAAAATCTCCGATAATGGGGATGTCTGGAATACTCTTCTTTTTGACATCCTTTTGAACGATATGGGCCAAAAAGGCCACGTACTTCTTTCGTAAGTACTTTTGAGCAGTAGTGCATGACATTAATTTAAGCCCTTTGCAAGGCTTTTCACCAAAGACTCTTAGTGTTTCTCCCGATGGTAGAGGTATTCGGATGCACTTCTCGAAAAAAATGACTTCGGCATGATGATTTGATAGCCAATCCATGCCTATGATGATATCAAAACTTCCTAGTGGCATTGGTACAAGGTTGATTGGAAACGCATGATCATTAAGTTATAGGGAGCAATCATAGATGATGGAGTCGATTGTAAGAGAGTCGCCATTTGCTATTTCGACGGTAAAGGTTTTCTCTAATTGGGATCGTGTCTTTGCAAGTAAAGGTTCAAAGTTAAGTGACACAAAGCTTTTATCGGCACTGGTATCAAATAAAATGGAGGCATATTGACAATTAATAAGAAACGTACCATTGACTACATCATGGTTGGCTTGAGTTTCATTGGCATTTATATTGAAAGCACGCCCACGAGCTCCACCTTGTCTAGCATTGACTAACCTTGTGCATTGATCACGGAAATGATTTGGGTCGCCACATTCATAACAAGCACGCCCATTTGCAATAGCAGGAACACCTTGATGAGCCACTTGCGGGTTGGTTCGGTTTGGTGGGTTGACTTGGCCCGCAAGAGCTTTGGCCCTACAAACATTGACCGTATGGCCATATTTCCCACAATAAGTGCAAAGGCGACATGGGATGCTTTGTGGGTGATGATAGTTACATGTGGCACACAGCGGGTAAATCCCAACATATGGCTTTTTGGCTGGTGCTTGAACCATAGGTGCAGCTTGATTAACAGGAATAGCAGGAGTGACCACAGCAAAATTTCTAGCCTTTCTCTTCTTATTGTCCGGGGAGGGCTCAGTTGTGGCTTCTTTGTTGTGGGTAGGAGGAGTTGCGGTGTCGGAAGCTTTCTTGGTGCCCTTTTTAGTAAGAGTCCCCGCCTTCACATGATTATCGGTTAAGGTAGCATACAAACAGATAGCATCCTCAAGTGTTGTGGGATTCCTTCCTAGGACAGTATCTTGAATTTGATTAGGTAGTCCTCCAATATACTTTTCAATGCAGCGGGACAAAGGAGTGACCATGTGGGGCACGAGGAGACTCAACTCATGGAACCGAGTCGTATATGCCAAGCTTTCACCACTATCTTGGGCAAGATCCCAAAATTCGGCTTCAAGCTTCTTTACTTCGTTTCGAGGACAGAATTCCTCGGTCATTAGCCTTTTAACCTCATCCCAAGGTAAGGTCATTGCTACATCCACCCCTCTATTTCTTTTCTCCCCATTCCACCACGTGAGTGCCCGTTTTTGTAGGACACTTGTGGCATGACGAACACGAAGGTTGTCGGGGCAGTCACTATTGAGAAAGGTATTCTCAATGCTTTCGAACCATTGAAGGAGTCCGGTAGCTCCTTCGGTACCATAAAAATTGAGGGGATTACATGAGTTGAAATGCTTGAAGGTGCATTGAGTTGGGTTGACACCACCATTTCGACCATTACCACCATTACCACCATGGTTACCATTGGCGGCACCATTAGCTTGAGTGAGTTGAGTTACGAGTTGTGTAAGGATGGTAGCAATGCCGGTGTTGGTGTTGGCCACGGGAGCACGACGGGGAGGCATTCTACAGATTTGCACAAGACAAGAAAAGATGTAAGAACTCATGAGAATTGCTTGAATTAAAAGGACAAGGTAATGAAATAAAATAGTTAATCATAGTTTAGATTGTACTCAAATAGTGATATAATCACTTGAATACTATGACACATTAAGGTTAATTAAACTCATGTAATTTTCAAGGAGACATGCTTTAGCCTATAAGTAAGCACTCATCTCGGGAATTCCCAGGAAAGCATACGGGTCCCTCGGTTGATTGGGATTTATGCGAAATGCTTTCCTAGACAGAAAACCCAAAATACAGGTGTCACTCTTCCATATTGCACGTGTCCTCAAATAATTAACAAAGTTTAAAAACCTTAACAAGGAAATAAAGAAAATTTTATGGATTTAGCTTCATGAAGATTCCACATGCTAAGAAAGATATAGATAGAGAAGGAGATAAGAGTATTATGAGGTTTAGGGTATAGGAAGGGATACTATTTATTTAATTATTATTTAAGGATATCCTAATAAGTCATGAATTTTTAACAAGTAATGAATCAAAAATGAAATAATATTTAATCATAGTAAGCATGTAGCACATAGCATGTAGCACATAACACATAATCATGAAGCATAGCATAAGTGGGTGTCCTAAAGTTATAGTCTAGGTCAAGGTGTCTAATAACCCAATTCCCTATAACCAAGGCTCTGATACCAATCTGTCACACCCCGACCGATGGCGGAATCATCGGGGCGGGACATGTAGACTGTTCATAAGCACAAGGTTGACTAAATTGAATATATTAAACGTCAAATTTCATTACATGTAATCCAAACACAACCAAATCCAAGATAGAACAAAATTGAAATACATAGAGTTCTTTTATTTAAATTAACTAAGTCCAAGCCTATGTGTAGCACATCCTGACCAATCTCACACATTAGAACCTGAAACATGAATAAAATAAAGTTAACTAAAAAGTTGGTGAGTATAACACAGGTTTGTATATAGGTAGCATATAGTTTGTAAAACAAATCCTTACATAACATGATAAATAAGGCATTTATGGGGAGCAGCTATTGTGTAACCAAGTACAATCAAACCTTTGTAACTAGCATGCAAAATTGTGTTGTCGGTATCAATCACCCTACCTTGGTGGGTTTGTCAGACTCAATAGATCTATCATTGAAAACCGTCGGCTTGAATAGTTAATGATTGCACATAAGTGTTCACAAAAGTTAGCACACATAGCACTCGGGCATAAAGCTCAAATTGCACTCATGAATGTAAATAGGATTTGTATTTGTGTTGTTTGTGTAAATGTAAACATGTAATTTGATAGAGTTCATGTTTCACCCCAAAAGTGTAAAAGAGTAAAAGGGGCTATGAAATACTCACTTGGTTTGAAGGCGTAGCTAACAAAGATACTAGATAGAATAAGGATCCTTGAAATGCACAAGTTAACCTAGTGTGTAATGCGTATTGTATCTATAGTGTGCAGTTTAAGTTTAAAGTTAAATTTGAATTTGTGTATAAGGCCATTGATTTGTACTTAAAAGTATTGAATAAAATATAAGGTTTTGAAGTAAACATTTTTTAAGCATTTTGTTTAAGGTTTGAGTTTGAATAATTAATTAAGTAAATTAAATAATTATCGTTTTTAAAAATATTGTAAGTGTTAAATGTAATTAAGTGTAAATAAATGTCTTTGTTTAAATATAAAGTAATTAAATAATCATTATTTTATAAATTTATTTATAAAATGTAACTTAACCATTTAAATACTTTTTAAATGAAAGGTTTAGCAATAATTGTAAACTTTAAATAAATAATTTTCTATTTATTCCAAGATTAAGTATTTGATCTTTCTAAATAGAATTAAATGCATTTTTATAAAAATCGACTATTTTTATTTTGAAATTTAATCAGAAATATTTATTGTTTGAAAAATATATAAAATTATAATTCTGCCAAAAAATTAACTCACACACGACCGTGCCTGGGAAGGGCACGATCGTGCTCGAACCACGGGCACGACCGCGCTAGTCAGGACGCGACCGGGTTGATCAAACAGAGACATAACTAGATAAATCACTAGGCACGACCGTGCCTTGGCTCGGCGCGATCGTGTCTATCATTCTGAGACACGACTGAGATTAGCCAAAGGGCATGATTGTGTCTAAACAGGAGGACACGACCGCGCTGGTAATCAGCACGACCACATCTCATGAGGCACGACCGCGCTAGATGATTAGCGTGACCGTGTCTCTTCCAAAACATACACGAATTGACTGATTCTTACATTGTTAGTGTTTGAAATCATAGGGCTTTTATTCATAGTGATGTTACGAGTATGTTGGGATGTTTTAATTGTATTAACAACATGTTCTGGGTCGAAATCGATTAAACCATTTTTAGTAAAATATGGATTCGGGTTCAGGATGATTTCTATAATGTAAGCCCAAATTGATATGGGGCTTTTGATATAGCGACTAAATAGATTGAGGACAAGATTTAAATTACCCGGAAGGACGATGGATAGATAGCGTTCGATAGAAATGAGTTCCGGCGACGACGAGAGTGGCTTCCGACGTCTTCTGCTGCGATTCCGGCTAGACCAGAGAGTCTAGAAGTTTTAGGGAGAATCGAGTAGCGTGACTCTTTTGCTTGATTGGTAGAATTCGGATCGAAAGGGGGGGTTTGTGTTTTCTTTGAAATGCTTGAGGGATTTTTTTGAGTCTGGTGGAATTAAACTGGGACGTTTGTTGTAATTGAAAATGTTATTGCTTTCGTTAATGGTAATGAAGTGTAAATCGGTTACGGAACTCAACGATCGGGCGATTAAAACTGATTTTACGTTTCAACTGGTACTAGGCGCGACCGTGCCCAAACGAGGTGCGACCGTGCCAATTAGGGTTTCTTGCTATTTTTCAACATCAGACCTTGTAACTTTAGTCTTTGACGTATTTGTATAAATAGATACTTATGTAGTGTTTTAATAGAATATAACCGAGTAAAATTTATGGATTTGCATTGAAGTATAGTATTTAATTGATGGTACGAATAGAACAAAACAGTGCACTAGAACTGAGTTTGAAATGCATTACATTGAATTGAAATACAGATACTAAAAATCAGAAATGTTACAACTAGACGTATGCTTTTCCCCATTTTGTCTTTTCAGAATCGTCACCGCTCGTTTTTATGAGGGATCACTCTTTAATTTGCGTTGATTCTTATAAGGACAGTGAATCATAATATGACCAGCCTCATTATAGTGAAAACAAACTCTTCTATCTTGATGATTTCTGATATAAGGAGTTTTTCTCGAATTTGATGACCCATCCGATGAACAATCTTCAGAAGATTTTACTGAATAGTTGACTGGCTTCTTTTGAACAAAAACTTGTTTATTCACCATTGATAAATTCTTCTTCTGATTACCAGCAGCAACAAAACCACTTGATTGTAACATTTTGGAAATTTTAGGTTGATCAACTTTCACCTCATCAGGTTCTGTTAAAATGCATCTTTCATGGGTAACATTTTTTACTACCTTTGGTTCATCAAGTTGCACTTCCTTATGAATGCCTTTAACCTTTTTATCATCAAAAACTTCATCTTCAAAATTAGAATCATATATCATATCTTCACCAGTTACTGGATTTACTTTCAACACTGTCTTTGGATCAATTTCCTCTTCATGAATAGTTTCTGGTTCAACCACATAATTTGCATTGAATGGTGGGGGGACAAATCCAATTCCAGCAACCATCTTTGTAGGATCAGCATTAGCATTAAAGTAATCCAATACAACAGATGAATTTTCAAAATTTTCTAGCTTTCTATGTAATTTGATCACTTCAGATTCTTTATCAGAAATTTCTTTGTTCTTCTGAGCGACAATTTCATTTCGCTTCTCAATCTCAGCATAAGTCATATCCAGATGATATGCTTGTTCCTTATATTTCAATCACAAAGAGTTCAAATCTCTTTTCAAAGACTCAATTCTATCTATACACAATTTATCATTATCTTTCAACTTTTGATTAACTGAATGCATCGATTTCATATCACAAATTAAATTTGTGTTATCATCCATTACTTTTTGCATTTTATCTTTTAAACTTATGCAATTTGAGCAATAAATGTGACATACATAATCTTTTACCTTAGAAGGATCTAACATATCTGCCATGAAGACTTTTGCAATCGGAATATTTTCAGAATTAGCACCATCAGAAGAATTTTGAGTTAATACAATATCATCTTCACATACACCAGATGCAATATCAGACTCAACATTATGTACTTGATCACGCTCTTCATCAGCACTAGGCAAACTCTCACCATCACTTTGTAGAATGAATCTCAGCTACAAACGCTTGACTTACAGTACCAACCAAATCTTCAAGATGAATACCCTAGTCATAATTTTCATCATTCTGAGCAACCAAAGCAGATGATGCAGATGCATGATTAGAATTTCCAAAGTGAGAGGAGCCATGTGACTGATTATGATTGTTCTGAAAGTTATTAGGCTTCTTCTGAGAATCAAATTCAACTTTTGGTTTCACACATTATTTGGCAAAATGACCATACTCCTGACAATTATAGCAACGAACTTTGGTTTTATCAAATCCCATACGTGAACGACTGTTAGAACCGATATACTTTCTTCCAGTCTTCTACAAAAAATCCTTTGCTTGTCTCATCAACATAGCCATATTCCATTTAATGTTCATCTCTTCCAGATCAACAAGATCAATCTGTCTGAAATATTTCTCAATAACATCTGGATCATGAATGCTTCCTCCAATAAAATTTTCATAAGAAGCCATAAAGGAAGAAAACATCGCTAAATAATCATCAGCAACGCTGTGATTCATATTATGTGTTCCAGATGATGAAGAAGCTGTATTTGCAGAGAAACCATAATGACTTGGAACCCCAAAACAATGATCATTAGAAATGGGGCGCTCCGGTACTATTTGTAAAGAAGAAGGACGGCAGCATGCGCATGTGCATTGACTATCGCGAACTGAACAAGAGGACAGTAAAGAACAAATACCCACTGCCTAGAATAGACGACCTTTTTGATCAACTGCAAGGTGCGAGTTGGTTCTCAAAGATCGATCTTAGGTCGGGTTACCATCAGTTGAAAGTAAGAGAGGAAGACATACCAAAGACCGCGTTTCGCACGCGTTATGGGCATTATGAATTTCTCGTGATGTCCTTCGGATTAACTAACGCACCAGCAGCGTTCATGGATTTGATGAATAGAGTGTGTCGACCCATGTTGGATCGATCGGTGATAGTTTTTATAGACGACATACTGGTATATTCGAAAAGCGAGGGTGATCATCACTGTCACCTAAGAGAAGTTCTGGAGGTGCTAGAGAAGGAAAAGTTGTACGCAAAATTCTCCAAATGCGCGTTTTGGCTTAGGGAAGTCCAATTCCTAAGTCATGTGATAAACCCAAACGGCATCATGGTAGATCCTGCAAAGATCGAGACAGTAAAGGAATGGAACATCCCAAAGACACCAACAGAGATACGAAGTTTCCTGGGTTTGGCAGGCTACTATCGAAGGTTCATTCAAGATTTCTCAAGAATAGCCTCGCCACTAACTAAATTGACACGTAAGGAAGTAAAATATGAATGGGGTCAAACCCAAAACAACGCGTTTGAGGAACTTAAGGCACGATTAACTCAAGCTCCAGTCTTAACACTACCTGAAGGAAATGAAGACTTGGTAGTCTACTCTGACTCTTCGGGGCAGGGTTTAGGTTGCGTACTTATGCAACGAGGAAAGGTAATTGCTTATGCCTCACGACAACTAAAGATTCACGAGGTTAACTACCCAACGCACGATCTAGAGTTAGCAGCAGTGGTTTTCGCGTTGAAAATATGGAGGCACAACTTGTATGGAGTTAAATGCACCATCTACTCCGATCACAAAAGCTTGAAATATTTTTTTGAACAAAAGGAACTAAACATGAGGCAAAGAAGGTGGTTAGAGCTACTGAAAGACTATGACTGCGAAATATTGTACCATCCAGGCAAGGCAAACGTAGTGGCTGACGCTTTAAGTAGAAAGGAAGAATCGACACCCATCCGGATCAAAGCGTGTCAGCTGATTATAACACCAGATTTGATGGGTGAAATAACAAAGGCACAAGATGAAGCACTGTTAGAAAGAAATGTGAAACGGGAAAGAATAGTAGGACAACAAGGCAACTTAAGTGCAAATACATACGGAGTACGAACTAGGTTTGGCCGGATGTGGATACCTAAGATTGGCGAGCTTAGGGCCAAAATACTCGATGAGGCCCATAAGTCTCGTTATTCTATCCACCCCGGGACAAACAAAATGTATCAAGACTTGAAGAAAGAGTACTGGTGGCCTGGCATGAAGAACGATGTGACTGAATACGTGAACAAGTGCTTAACGTGTTCACTAGTTAAGGCCGAGCACCAGAAACCATGTGGTAAAATGCAACCTTTACCAATACCGGAATGGAAGTGGGAGGAGATCACAATGGACTTCATTACCAAGCTACCGCGAACAGCTAAAGGCAATGACACCATTTGGGTGATCGTCGACCGCTTGACAAAGAATGCTCACTTCTTGCCAATACGTGAGACTTCTTCGTTAGAAAAGCTAGCCGAATTATTTATCAAAGAAATTGTGAGCAGACATGGTATGCCGCTATCGATTGTGTCCGACAGGGATACTAGATTCACGTCAAGGTTTTGGAAGAAATTCAATGAAGCGATGGGCACTAGATTGAACATCAGCACATCTTACCACCCTCAAATCGATGGTCAATCTGAAAGGACAATCCAGACCTTAGAAGACATGCTCCGAGCTTGTATCATTGACTTCGGTGGGAGCTGGGACAGCCATCTACCATTGGCATAATTCTCATATAACAATAGCTATCATTCAACTATTGGTATGCCGCCATTTGAAATGTTGTATGGAAGGAGATGTAGGACCCCGGTTTGTTGGGGGGAAATTGGACAGAAGGATTTTGCAAGTCTCAAAGTGGTCAAAGCTACTTCCGAGAAATTTGATCAAATCAAGGCTCGAATGAAAGCCGCAAAGGACAGGCAGAAATCATACGCGGACAAGAGAAGAAGGGATTTAGAGTTTCAGGTAGGGGACATGGTACTGTTAAAGGTATCACCGTGGAAAGGAATCATCCGATTCAGGAAGCGTGGCAAATTGAGTCCAAGGTTTGTCGGACCTTTCAAGATTTTAGCAAGAGTGGGTCAAGTTGCTTACAGACTCGACCTACCCGTTGAGCTTAGTGGAATACACCCTACGTTCCACGTGTCTCACTTACGTAAATGCCTAGCCGATGACACAGCTCACATACCTTACGACGAGATCGAGGTGGATAACAGCCTAAATTATGTAGAGGAACCAATAGCCATCCTTGATCGAGCTGAAAAGCGACTACGCAATAAGTCGATCCCTTTAGTCAAAATACAATGGAAGCACAGAAAAGGGTCGGAAGCTACATGGGAAAAAGAAGACGAGATGAGAGGACTATACCCTCAATTGTTTGACGTATAAACAGTTTCGAGGACGAAACCTCTTTAAGGAGGGTAGACTTGTAACATCCCGAAAATACTAAATAAGTAAATAATAATACGATGGGGATTTAAACGTCATAAAGCGAAAGAAAGACGGATGGGCTTGGGCTCGACTCTAACGGGCCGAGGGAAGCCCAGGTATAAAAGGGGCAAGACAGCCCATTTGACCATTTCACCTCCATTTCACCAATTCTAGAGAGAGAAAGGGAGCCCGGGTCTAGAGAGAGAAAGTCAACGGATCGTCACGAGATTAGAGGAGCACGTTACAGCTGAGCTCGTGAGCAAAACCTCCAAATCAAAACTTCAATCCAGGTAATGATTCATACATAATCTGAGTTTTTGTTCATTTTGGGGTTTCTCGAGTTTTAGCTAAATAGATGATGTTTTTACGGATGAAACTTGATAATAAGCTTAGAAATAGCATCTAGAACGAAAACCGCATGTTTTGATCAAAGAAAATTGTAAGATTGGCACGATCGGGTTTGCATGCAAGAACTTCGGATTTTTGGTCCAAGAACCAGGTCCTGCGCATTTACCAAGTGCGCAGGAGGGAATCCCTGCGTACTTACCAAGTACGCAGGATGCAGACCCTGCGTACTTACCAAGTACGTAGGAGGAAGGCTCCTGCGGACTTGCCAAGTGCGCAAGAGCAAGTCCCTGCGCACTTACTAAGTGCGCAGGCAGCAGATAGCAGGCAGCAGGTTGGTTTAGTAAAGTCAGTAAGTTTAGAATGATTAAACCATTAAAGTCGGGGTTGGGTCTAATGTGTATTTAACTACCTAATCCAGATCGAAAGTGACGCTGTTGGACCTTTGTCTAGGACAACCTAGAGTAGCCCATCAGGTGAGTTCTATGTGCCCCCTTCTATGTATGTGCAAATAATTTATAAATGTTTTGGGGCTGAAGTGTATACACTAAGTGAATAAATGTTATGATTGTTAATGTGATCATACGTGGTATACAAACATATATATATACTCAAGTACAAAAATGAATTATGAACAAAGAATGAATCGTATGATTATTTAGAATGAATGAAAAGAATAACATAACGTGTAAGAATGAAATCCTGCTTTATATCTATGTATATATTGCTTGCCAAGTAACAGAAAACGTTATGGACGCTTCAATGATAACGGCTACTTCGGTAGACGGACGACCACTTGACTATTATGCAGCCAGAAAAAGTAAGTCTAGAAAGGTAGACTAAATAAAGGCCACTACGGTGGAGTAAGGCGCTAAATCAATATTCGGCTGTATAATTAGTTTAAGTGGGAAACGGATGCCTTATGGCAGACGGGCGAAATACGACCTACGACGGTAGGACGGTTGTAAGATTACGGACGGACACAAGTTGCCGGACGGTTGTAAGAATGAAAAATACGGACGGACACTAGTTGCCGGACGGTTGTAAGAATAGGCGGACCATGACGATGGACCGTGGCGCTTGTCTTTGTGACATTCGCAAATAAATGACGGGTTGATCACCCATGAATGAAAAGAAAAGAAAAGAAAAGAAAAGGGTGAATGCATACATATGTAGTCACAAAGAAAGATGAAAGAAAAGCAAAAGTTATGAAAGTAAATGAGACAAATGATGTGAATATATTTTTATATGTATTTGCGAAGAATGATAAAAGAAAAGCAATTCAAGTCAATGTGTATTTATATAAATGTATATATAATTATGCATACTTATAAAGAAAAGAATGTTTATACCTAATTGTATTAAACTAGAACTCACCAGCGTTAGCTGACTTTTAGTATACATTTCAGGTAAAGGAAGAAAAGGTCGTGCGATGGCGTGAAGGTTACCCGGCACGAGACTGACATCCCACTTTTGTTTTATATGTCTTAGAACAATGTCATGACTTATTTGTAAAGACTTCCGCTGTTATGATTATGTAATTGAATGATGAATGTTTTAATTTTAAGCTCAGTATTTATGACTATGTTTATGAGTAAATCCAACAAGTGAGGTTACCCGTTTTTGGGGCCTTACAACCGATTAAAGTAAAAGCACTACAATTAGATCTAAAGTTAGATTTAATGGAACAAATCAAAGAAATCCAACCAAAAGACTTGGAAGAAGAGAATATCAAGAAATAACGTATGATTGGGAAACATAAATTGCTATCCAAAGGAAATGATGGAATCATGAGATTCGATCAAAGGATCTGGATTCCAAGACTTGGAGATATTCAAAAGAAGGTGTTAGATGAAGCACATAAATCAAGATATTCCATGCATGCTGGTGCAAACAAGATGTATAAAGATCTGAAGACACATTACTAGTGGCCTAACATGAAGAGATCAATTGCCCAGTATATAGACAAATGCTTGACTTGTCTTCAAGTTAAGATTGAGCACCAGAAACCAGCAGGTCAATTACAACAAATAGAATTACATGTCTGGAAATGGGATCGTATTACAATGGACTTCATTACTAAACTACCCAGAACTCAGAAAGGGCACAATGCAATATGGGTCGTGGTCTATAGACTGACCTAGTCAGCCCATTTCGTACCTATCAATGAAACATACTCTATGGATAAGTTAGCTATAATTTACATCAATGAAGCCATCATGGCATACCACTGTCTATTATTTTTTATAGAGACAGTCGGTTCACATCTAGATTCTGGACAAGTTTTCAGAAAGAATTGGGAACTAGACTTACCATGAGTACTGCCTATCATCCCCAGATAGATAGATAGAGTGAACGAACAATTCAAACTCTGGAAGATATGCTAAGAGCTTGTGTTATCGATTTCGGAGGAAATTGGGATAATCACCTACCGTTAATAGAATTCTCCTATAATAAATGTTACCATTCAACTATTAAAGCTGCACCATTCGAAGCACTGTATGGAAGGAAGTGCAGAACTCCTGTCTGTTGGATTGAAATAGGAGACAGTCAATTGTCTGGACCTGAGGTTATACAGGAAAAAATAGATAAGATAGCCCAGATTAAACAACGATGAAAGGCTGCTCAGGACCGTCTGTAACACCCCCAAATTTATTCATTTACTAAATAAATAAATAAATTAGGGAGTAACGATTGGTAACATTACACAACAGCGGAAGCTAAAATAAAGAGTTCTAAAGTGTCGAACACCTTTACAAAAACTAAATGAATACATAGACCTAAAGACATGCAAGTCTAAATGCACTTGACGTTAAACGACCATGCGTCTTCGTCTTCTAAGGTCTTAATCCAAATGCTTAACCTATTCCAATCGTACCGTAGCTTTGTATTACCTAAAAAACATGCTCAAAAATGTCAACGCAATGTTGGTGAGTTCACAGGTTTTAAATAAATACAATTGGCAAAACAGTTGTCGAAATCCCTTGGCAAAAATCATTTGTACGAAATCGATTGACAAAACTGTTTGTACAGGTACTATTGGCAAAATCCTTTCCTCAAAATTCACTAGCAAACCATTGATACGTATACCATTGGCAAAACACGTTTCTCGAAACGGACTTACAACCCATTGGCGAAATCCCTTGCTCGAAATTTACTTTATGCATATGATAAACAAAACAAGTTAGCGGTTGATTCATCGAAGTCTAGCTAGCACTTACAAATTATGTGATGCACAAGCCTATAACCAAACCTTTAATGAATTCGAATTTTGCCCCAGCCCATTGTACCTTTAAACAAT
The DNA here is from genome assembly GCA_023525975.1 of Smallanthus sonchifolius. Classification (NCBI taxonomy): domain Eukaryota; kingdom Viridiplantae; phylum Streptophyta; class Magnoliopsida; order Asterales; family Asteraceae; genus Smallanthus; species Smallanthus sonchifolius. The sequence continues at coordinate 92,696,731 of CM042021.1, read as the reverse complement.
GAGAACAACAAGACCTAATATGCAATCATTTGACCATTCTAGTATGGTTAGCGCGACTAACCATGACCGGGGGTGTCAAACCGAATAGTACTATTCATATCAATCTACGGCTAAGTCCATAGCTAATGGTTATAGTTCGAAATACCGAGGACCTTTATGTGTTAACTCATGCACACAAGTGAATAAGATGCTTGTTTCTCGTTTTCTAGTTATCATACCATTTGAATTTAACATGCTTTTCCCCCAAGTATAGAAAACAGTAAAAAGGGGCCGTGAAACTCACCTGGTAGCGTGTCAAAAACAATAATGTCCTCCTGACAGTAAGGGAAAACAATGTCCACATGATATGATAGTCACGGGTTTATATCCTACTCGAGTCATACGATACTTGTAGGTATTTAAAAAGATTTATGGAATAACCTAATATTAAAAAGTGATTCTAAACTCATATTGAGCTATCACGTGTGCGGTTGACCTCTGTTGATTGTTAACGGTATTACTGATTCGATAGATGATGTTGGTTTAATATTCGGTAATATTAGTTGCTTAATTCGAGTCGGGTCTCTCAGCTCGAATATGTTCCTATAGTTATATTCAAAAGTATTAGTTTGTCGTGTACACGATCGTATATAACTATGTGCACGTATAATTAATAATACTAATTCACATTCGTGCGTCCTTTAACATGTATGCAGCTCTATGATTTAATATAACTATCTCTTGGTTTTTATAATATATTCATAATAATATATATAAATACACGTGTTTATACACATTCAAAAGCTTATAATGTATTCATACAGTATTGTATTTCAAAATCACGTGTTTCATGTTTATGCAAAAGATACGTGTATCATCTTAACATTATCACGTATACATACATATATATATATATATATATATATGTATATATATATATATTGCAATAGTCCTCGTATTATATATTATAAAACGTAAACATTTATGACTTTACATTTATATATATGATTACAATTATATATGTGTAACGAAGTATTTGATTCGAGTTCATATAGATCAAGGTTTCTGTATTTATTCAAAACATAAGTGTTTAAGTTAACAATTTTATTTTGTGTCATATATCCGAACATTTCAATGGTATATATATCATATTCATAGTAATCGTTTGATTCATTTTTTTATATATATAAAATGTGAATACTTGTATACATATATGTATTTATGTTTATACAAAACATTTGAAGTTAAAATCGTCCTATAGTATCTATTTTGTATAACACGTTTCATATCACATTGTAACGTGTTTGTTTTCATGTCCAAGTAATAATATTTAATAACATTATGTATTGCTCTTCAATCGTACTCATGATCCTCGTTTATCAGATTATACATTTACGAATATACTTTCCCGTTTAATAATTTTTATATATATTTTAGTCGAAACAAAATCCTTTTGAAAAATGTACATGTTTTCCGCATCATTAATAATGTTTGATAACTTATAATTTTTTTATTTACCATTAATAGATCATTTAAGCTCAATACCATCTAACCATACACACACGTTTATTTTTCGTATATTCAACCGTTAGGCGTTAAGTGTGCGTTTTTACCTTTCCATTCACTCGGTTCGCAAACGCGGACCTGTTGATCTGCATTGACCAAGTTTGACCAGATTGACTTTTGTTGACTGAGTTTGACCGAGACCCGGGAGTGCATATAACAAGTCTAACGACCCCCGATCTAACCACCAACGTCGGGTTACCACCATTTTCAACAAATCAAACGCCCAAAACTCACCAAGTTCTCTAGATCTATAACATATATTAACGGATCTAACATTAGTTACATTTATTTAACAAGAATTAGGCTCGGGGTTCGGGATTTTACCTCGTATCGCTGGAAAAAAAAACGAAGGGAACTACAGATCTAGAAATGTGAACCTCGTCGGAACCCTAGCCGACTTCGCCGGAAAACCGCTTCTTGTCCGAAACACGAAATAGAAAACTAATCACAAAAGGAGAAGTATAGGTATATACCCGAAATGTTATTAAACGTGGGAATGAACTCACCTGAAAAACGGGTTCACCGGAACCCTAACGTCACCTGAAAATGAGAAGAAAAGACAGCATGTTGTTGCCTGAACACGAGTTGACCACCAGGTCTGCCGCCCGAGTGTCATTTGTACAGCCACTACCATTTTCGGAGCCCCCAAAGGCTCGTCGAAAAATGCTACATGCCGCGGAACCCTAGCCGCCACCTTACTTCACAATGGATTTTCTTCACCACTATCGCGAGTTCGCAAAATCCACTTCCACCATAGCGTTCAGGACCTCAAGGACACTCGGAAACATCACCCCACTCTCCGTCACTCGACGAAGGACCTTGCTGGAACCCTAGCGCTGCTGGAGCCCCGCCGTCACGCCACCTCCGCTTCAGTTGAACCGTCGTGCGCTGCCACGAGTTGGCCGGTCTCCTCTCTCTCTCTCTCACGGTCTCTCTCTCTACTCTCTCTCTCTCTCTCTAAAAATACATGGTGGCTTGAGCAAATGAGAGAATATGGAGAATAAGATGAAAATATACCTAGGGTTTTGGGGTGGGGGTTTTCAAGAGGAAAATACTGGTTTTGCAGAACCACGTATCCGTTCGAGTCTCCATCTAGATTAAAATTCTTGGGTTATTATTTTAAATTAGTTAAAATTGTTTATTTTATGAACTCTTTGCTCGACCGTTGTCCAAGCCGGTATGCGACAACACCGTGTGTTTAGTGTGTTCGTTCGTTTAGGGGTTGCACATTCTATTAAAATTATTATTTCTCGCATGATAATTATAATAATAATAATAGTAGTAATAATAATAATAATAACGGTGATCTAAAATAATTGACATAGTATAAATAATCATTTATATCGTTTAATTACCCCGAGCAATAGATAACTAGATTAAGTTTACATCGTATGACTAAAGCGTAAACCCCTACATAGTCGGTCGAAGTAAATATTAATAATTATCATTAGTATTCAACATTAGTAGTAAGGTATCACGTTGTGTGCCGATTACCCACCGTGTACGCGTTAATTCATTTAACCAGGAGTCGTATGGCTATGTATACATTATGTATACACTGTATTAATAACACGTCATCTTGAATCATCTTGTATCCGTCAAGTAAGGTTACATATCAAGTTTGCATGATGGATCTCAAACGGCTTATTGGGCTAGTTGGGTTAGCCTAACAACTAGATTTTAGGATCCTAAAATTTGGCAGTTGTTACATTCTCCTCTCCTTAAAGAAATTTCTTCCTCGAAATTTGTTAAGCTTACTCTTATTAAGCTTACGTAATCTAACTCCATTTCCGGATGTTTTGGGAGAATTTTCACTCATTCCAAACGGCAATCGGTAATGTATGTAAAGTGGATATTTCATCAACTAACGATGTTGGATTTGTAAAGATTTGAGATCTCATCGCATCATGTAACAGTATAACGTTACTGTTGAGCATATATTGTATCAAATAAGTAGCTTCGGAGAAACTCTTTGAATGTGTCATCAAGTGAACTTCGTCGGTTTTACTATTAAGTGATAAAGTTATCACCAGAGTCCAATGAACAAAAGGGATTATAATCAGTGAGGTCATATTAATCAAGGGAATGTCTGGTCGTTGTGAATTGAGATAGTGAGTTTCCACAACTCAAGTGAACAACTTAAACACCAAGGTAGCAATCAAGGATTAGATGTTGTAGCATTGTCTCATCCGAGTGGAACTGTATGATAATCATTGACAATGCATTGCAAAGGTGCATTCGTGCACGTGTATTCTGAATGTATGTAGGCACGTACTCTATATTCATATACGTGTTTTAACGCACAAGGACGAAACCATGATAAAACCTAAAAGAAAATTATTGGAAGTCCAGTAAGATATGTCAGATGGTTTGATAAGGTGTTCTGGTCTTAGTTCAAAATCAGGTACCTGACTGTTTTCTTGCAACGAGTCAATGCCTTGATGCATTCAAATCTTTCTAGAACAAAAGATTCTAACTAATATTTCATCTGTATAATCTATGTTTAAATTGATTCGATTGAGTTCCACGAACTAATATCATTGTATGCACTTTCTCGCAAGGAAGTTGGAATGGTTTAGAGAAACGTTAGTAGTTGTCAAGGTAGCGAATTAGACAATTATTATATGTATTACCATTTTCATGGAGATACGATCTCCTGAGTTTGGCCTTGGTTTTGTCAAATCTCATTATTGGTAACATCATCACGAATGTTATTCATAATGAGGTTTAAATTGAACTCTTAATGAAATAGATGTCGAACAATAAACTCGAGACACAAAAATCCCGTAGTATCATTGAGTCATCCAGGTCTTTGAATCGTTCCGATTTCTATGATTCATCTAAAGATGGAAGTGAAATCTCGATGAAGAAAGAGAATGTCAAAGTATTTGGGAATAGTCTAGTTGCTTTGGCTCAACAGATATTAAAAATAGATGAATCTTTAGGGTCCAGAGAAAATTATTTGAGAATAATCTAGCTTTTGTTTGGAAAAGTCGCAATTCGTCTAGATGAGGAAGTAAAGGTCATACTGTGAAGAAAAAAAAAGTCTCATAGAAGTAGTGTCTCCTGAAATCGATTTTGGGTTTGCCAACCATTAAATTGGTAGGCTTTGATGTAATATCATTTTTAATTTAGTGTGGGGTTTGACTCTCTTTAGGTAGTTGTCAAAAAATAGACAAGAATCAAGTATAACTTCAGGTATTTGTCGAACGCGAGAACATCATGTTCTTAGGTTCCTTAGAGAAAGTGTATTGTTATCTCAAAAAGGACTTTGAGAAAGTAAGTATAAAATTTAGGAGGAAAGTTGAGAAGTCCGAAGAAATGTATGTGTAGGCTTTCAAGAGAGTAAAGTCAACTACGATTTGTCTCTTGTTTATCTTCCTAGTAGCGTACAACTTTAAACGGTTAACTATCGTAGAACATAGAAATAAATTTTCAAATTTCAACATAGGTCCTTGATTCCATACTAAAGTTGGTTAAAATGGGTCATGAGGTTTTAGAATTTGTCTCGTGATCTTGTTTTGAAGAGGGTTAAATTGATTATTTGCCAACAGTTGATAGTACAGTATGCCTGTAACTTCCTTGTCTTTCGAATGGTATTATCATGACTTACCAAGTCGTATTTCACCTATATCGGTTATAGCCTTCAAGTCCTTAGCACAAGGGCTTAAGCCGTAAATTTGAGGTAATGAGTGTTAAGCATCAGAGATTTGTACTTTCTCTGGGAAGCCTCATGCTTTCACAGATAAGTAATGAAATCGAAAAGAGAAAATCTATAGTTGAACCTCAAAAGTTGAAGCGGTACTTTATAGAGAATTTCCAAATTCGGTCTAAATACCTAGACCAAATCAAGTAATAATAGATCTCTTTAAAGTTTTGGTTAGTGTTGTCGGGCAATTGAAGTCTCGTTGAGAGTTTTGGATCCGTTAAGATTTAAGGATGGAAGAGATGATGTACATTTCCATGTCACCTGTGATAGCCCATCGCATTATCTGATGCCTATTGGCTCAATCCAACGGTTATGTTCATTTCGATCAATATTCGAATGCCTGGGAATCAGAATTAGGAATTTAGATTAATCATGAACATTTGCTCGGACACTAAGACTCACTATAGTTCTCATGCACTGCAAATTATTATTACGTGTGCACCCATAATGATGATTTATTTTGCATGGTCCTATAGTGTTTCTCCTATCCCAAGCTCTCAGTTAACAAAGATCTGAAATGTTCATTAGATTGTGTTGCACTCGTGCGTACGAGTATGTATGTACTATCTGATCACTCATGGTTATTTGTACCAATACTCATAGATCAATCGAGTAAGGCTGCTGTTGGATGGAGTGAATGGTAGTGAGGCACAAACGGTGCCCTCTATTTACAAGACGTGTGTGGTGGAAGTCAGGCACTATATTAGGGCAGAGGTCCTCAAATCAGTGTCAAGAAAATCATGCTCTAAATTTGTATGTACGTATGGATCCACATGACTCAGATGAGTCTATGGGTCTCCTGACCCGTACAGTTCTCTCCCGTTTAGTCCTGTTTTCTCCACCTTGGGTTCCCTTCTGATCGGGCAGTTTCGTCTTCTATATCTCATGGCGAAACTTTTAGTCATCCAATCCAGCAAATCACGTAATTGAGTATATATACCACACCAGATGAAGACAACGGATGTCAGATGAGGAAGCTGACTCCCCAACTAGATTAGATGCAGGTGTGGTACAGGTATAGGTTCAGTCCGTTGTAACACCAAGATCGGTAGCTTGTAACTTGATTCTCCAGGGTTATAGTGTGTTGAGTACGCATCATTCTTGATTCGTAACCCGAACAGTGATACTCAGTTGGATCATATTGTAGGTATTAATTATTGTCACATTGTTGTACATATTAGATACTAGTTACCTAGCCACGTAATTATATTTAATATAAGTATAGCAAATGATACTCTAATGTAACTACATACACTAAAAGTCAACTCGAGTTGTTCGGCAACGGTTGGAATATCTATACTCAAGTCTGGGGTGTTCTTAGAGTGATGTTAGTTTTGGAAAACTTGGTCCCTAAAAAAGTCCGGTTAGAGCCTAGGTGTCTCTACGGAGACCTAATTCGCTAAAACCATTGTGTGACAATCCGGATTTTTAGGATTAATTCCGTTAACTAAATCCAGTTAAATCTTAACTGATTTAACAAAATCCAAACCCCACGGACTAATTCAGTAAAACTCTAAACTCTAATTCACATAAAATTTCAAGGACTAGTTCTGCCAAGCCCTAAACCTCAATCTGTTGACCTACAAAGTCAAAATCAAGAGCAATTTGGCCTTGTTCACTTTTATAAGTCAAACATGTGATCATTTGATCCAAATTCGAATCCTATAACTGAAATTCATGGAAATTGAAACCGAAATACACGACCTCTATCATAAATGCCCCTCATTAGAGCCATTACACCGTCATTGATTCGAATTCAAACCCAATAATGCGTGATAAACCGGTAACCGTCGACAACATCACCATTTCTATCAAATTCACATCAATCCGATCATTTACACTGAAATCGATCACCTGCGCATCTCTATCTCACTTCACAGAAGCTGTTACGGACGTCAATTCGACCGGAGAAGCTGTTGGTGTCGCCGGAGGTCAACCCCGTCACCGTCGGCACCTGATTTACTCGATTTCCTTCAATTCGTTTCACATTTTGGTAACCAATTACCTCCTCAGTTTCGTTATCTTATATAGAATAAAATCCCTATGTAAATTGGGGCTTACATTAACGAATTTAACAAGAACAGATCCTAGAGTTCTTGTGCATTCGGGTTTAATCTAGCCACATCCTAGACCGAGTCTTAATTCAATTAAATGGTATGATCAGACTCGCCATCAACAACTCTTTGAAAGCCCTTTGAATCAAATCACTTTTATTATCGAATTCGACAAATTAAATTCCATGTTCTTGTTTTAGGGTTTTGGTTTTCACATACCTGATTTAACGATTCAAAACCATTTCATTTTGAAATTAAACTCATACACAGGTTCGCCATGACTCGATTAACCAAACCCTATGATCCTTTGTTGAATCGCGACTGAATCTGATGGTATTGGGACGGGTTTCAAACTGGTATGCATATGGGAGGGAAACAAGTTAAAGTTCTATGTTAAAACCATTTCCATCGGAGTTTTGTTGCGAAACACCAGTGGGCGAAGATGGTTAAGACTTGGTGCATATACGCAGGAGACCCGGGTTCAAAACCGGTCTCCTGCATTTAATTTTTTGGGAATTTTCTTGAAGTATTTTTTATATAAAATCAAATCTTATATCATTATATTTAAAAGTTAAAATGTTTTAGCCCGAAAAATCACCCGAAGGCTCGAGATTTATTTTATAAAGCATTCTTGAGAATTTAAGTTATATTAAAAATCATATATTAATTTTATTGTTTCACAAAATTGTTATTTAGTTTATGAAAAACACTCAAACGATTGTGTTTATATTAATGTCCGGGTTTAGTTCATAACCTGTTTTGATATTATTTCCCTCTATTAAAAAAAATATATTTATATGTTATTTTCGTCGCATTAGCGATCGTTGTATAACGCTTTGAATTTATAAATATTATAATTAGATATATTATTACCTACGTATATATATTCTCAATATAAAAATAATATAATTATTATTTTTGCCACATAAATGATTATCGTATTAACTCTACGAGTTTAAAAATAATAGAATAATATTATTTTTCTAAATCATTATTTAACGGCGAAAACGAGTGAATATATTTATTATATATTATTGTAATAATAATTAGAATCATTCAACGGGAAACATATTTATCCTAATTATTTAGAAATCCGTATTCTCGTGGACACGTTCGTCTTTTCCTTGATCATTAGAACGTTTTTAGGACGTTCAATCATACGTGTCGTCACAATTCCCATTATATCCCTAATTATTATGTTATATTTCTAGGGCATTTGTAAGCCGTTTCGGGCTAACACTTGAGGTTCAAATCTCATTCTCGTGTGAATCTACCTACGCAAATCAGGTGAGTTTTCACGGCCCCTTTTACTGATTTACAACTAGGGGAGAAAAACATGATGTAAACATATTTGTTTATGTAATTCATATATGTTATCACTTATTTAACTATGCGTACACCTCTATCACTAAGTCCTCACATCGGACTGTTAATATGAACATAGCGAGGAAAGTTGAGTAGTACTACTGGGTTTGACAAACCTCACCCGCGTTAGTCGCGCTAACCCGACTGGATGTCAAACGGGTGCAGTCTTGACTTAAACATGCACCATGGTTGATAGGGATGGTGGGAGGCAAAAACATAAACAGTCAGCTGTCGGTTGCAAGCGCATTGGTTAACATGCTTATGGGTTAGCTACCTATTGATTTATATATTGAATGTACATTAACCTATTGAACTTTGTTGCAAACTGAAACCTGTGAACTCACCAACCTCGTGTTGACATTTTCTCACATGTTTTCTCAGGTCGCTTAAGAAAAGTGTAGGTCCAGGTAACTCAACTACTGATCGGACTCGTGATATGACGTTGCTATAACATGAAGTGCGGAATCCTTCGTGTTATCGTTTGTATACTAACCGACAATTCAAACAACAAGCGTAAATAAACTTCTAAAATATATTCAGATTCACAATGGTTTACAGACTTAGTCAGACAAAGCTCTCTCTCAGTTCTTTCTGTTCTCTTCTATGTCTAATGACTCTTTAAACACATATATATAGAAACTAACCTGCTGTAAGCGAACTTATTAAGTTTGCCTGAAATAGACTAAGCGAACTTAACAAGTTCGCCTCAGTTAGACCTAAGCGAACTTATTAAGTTCGCCTCTGATAGACCAGGCGAACTTAACAAGTTCGCCTCTAGGCACACTTGTAAAAACACTTAGCAACTTTATACAATTACATAACAAAAACATAAAGACATAAAATCTAACTATTACAAGCTTTTGTCATTACAAATCTATGTCCTAACAGACTCCCCCTTGACAATAGCTTGATCTTCTGTCTTCAGTCTTTAACTTGAACTCTTCCAGTTGTCCGGTAGTCTGCTGCCAGCATGCACTCCATATCTTCTCCATATCTACAAAACTCTTTTATACTGTAGACCTTGTTCTCTCCATTCATCAGTATACATGATCTCATTCTTTCGCAGCGTCCTCTGATCTTTCTTTGAAAAATTAATAAGATTCATTGCGTCATAGAAACACACAATGACCTTATTATCTTTATCTTCAACCCTTGCTTCACCAGTATTAACATCAACATACCACCATTTCATATTCCCAAGAAAGTCTTGAGGAATATTCTTTAATGGTATCTTGTGAATAGCACGCACTGGTCTATACTTGTATCTCCAGGTTACTTTTCCAGTCTTAGGATCTGTGTTCTTCACTCTCTTTCCCTTCTGTGGTTTCAGCTGTTCATACTTACCCGAACTACCTTCTTTCTTTATCAGGTTTGCTATCACATTTATTTATGAGTGGCTTTGAAGCTAGACCATTTATTTCACACCTCGATAAGGTATTGAAATATTTGATCCTTGGCTTTAAGTATTGAACACCATCAGATCATTTGATTGCAAATATTTTTGATTCACCATCATAGAACCAACTTATAATCCTTCCTACACACTGCTCTTTATTCACGTATTTCTCTTTCTGAGCAGGTTGTGCTAGAGACTTGGGTAGCACCTTCATCCAACTGTTTACAACTTCTCTCCACTGTTCTCGTGTCATCCTTGTATCTCTGTACATCAAAGGTTCTTCATTAATCTTCGGAGACTCAGTGTGAGTAGTTTCAGTTTCAGCACCCTTATTGAATTGAAGATTTTCATCATCAGTATCCATCTTTGACTCTGCTGTATCATCAGGCAATGTGACGTCTTCAATAGAGTCCATAGATTCAGTTATTCCGTCATAAGAGAACTCAGGAACAACATCCTCTTGGATGAAGTTATACGGCACCTTAAGACCGTCACAACCTTCATAGGTAACACTGTCTTTATCTTTCTCTATTTCAATCTCTACTATTTCTCCTTCTTCTATCTCAATATCTGACATATCCTCGTCCATGTCATTGAATAAATCGTCAATGTCATCAAGACATTCAATCTTTTCATCTTCCTCTTCTTCTGAATCTTGAAGGAATTATAATAACAGAATTTCTTCTTCATTCGTACCAGAAGTATTTTTTCTTTGTTTCCTTCAAGAGATTGTGATGTCGACTCCCCCTGAACTCTAGATATAGGATTAGCGTTAGTGTATTGACGATCACCCTCAATATTTCCAGCAGGATCGTTGTCTTCATCATCACGTCTTTGTATTGACTCTGTGTGACAAGTATCAGGTATCCTCAACTCCCCCTGAGCGTCAAGACGCTGAACGAGTTTGGACACTAATGATTGCATATCAGCAATCTGTTGAGCTTGAGTCTGAATCACCAGCTGCCGTTGTGAATCAATAGACACAAGAGAATTAACTTATGTTTGTAGAGAAAGCACTTGAGATTCAAGGAAAGTAATCCTGTCAGAATCAGAAGGCTTTGACGGACCAGCTGTTGATTGTGGAATAGAAGGACTTGAAGTAGTAGGAATGACTGGAGGAACAGGAGTATGAACTGGAGATGGATCCTTAGATCGTGGAGGAGTAATTATCAGAGAAGCAACAAAATTTGCATCTTCAACTCCTTGAGAAGATTTTGCAGCAGCAATCGACGCAGACATTAACTTTGGACGTGTATGATCTGAATTAAAGTCACTGTCAGTGTCAGAACTCTCATCGACCAAAGATCTTTTTCCAAGTACTGATCCGGAAGGAGGATCCCGAACAGACTTGCGTCGTGGTCGTCTGGCTTGAGATTTAATGCGTTTTCCAGCATTAGCCAGTGGAATAGCAGCCAACCGTTCATAATGACCTGGGGAAAAATCCCTAGATTCATCAGAATCAGTGCTGTCATCATCAGATGATATTGTATCACTTGAACTGGAACTAGACTCAGCTTCTGTCACCACATTCCCTTCTTGTTCATGAATAGGCGAGTTCACAGCATCATCAACAAAATCATCCATGTTCATTCGTAGATCTTGATTAGGGTCATGAACGACCTCTTCTTGAACTGGTTCCTGAATAGGAATATCAACTGCAGCTTGTGGAATAGGAACTTGTTCAGGAATAGGAATTTGTTGTTGTTGTGCAGGTAGTTGTGGTTGTATCTGTTGTTGTTATGCAGGTTGTTGTGGTTGTATCTGTTGTTGTTGTTGTTGTGGTTGAACATTAACTCCTTGAGCTTGAGCAAGTTCATTAGGATGAAACCAGTTGTCATTAGGTGGTGCAACATAATCAGGATTGATTAAGTGCCCAAACAGTGGAGTATTGACTGGAATCAAAGTAGCATTCTGCTGTTTCACCTTTGTACAGTCGGTAAAGATACGTTTTGACATCGGAGTCAAAGTCAATCGTATAGCATGTTGTGGAAGATCCGGAATAAGATGATTGAGTATCATTTGAATAAACCGAGGATACATCAAGAAACCTTGACCTTCACCTGGATTGATCTGCATTACCATATCCCGATAAAAATAAAGAGGAAAATTGAATCTTTTATTCAATGTTAAGGCCACCATAGCTGTTTGAAGTGCCATCTTCAAGCCATCGGTACCAGCTTTTCGCGGAGAGAAGCATTGTATAATCACATGCATAAAATACCTCCATTCACCCACTAATCCACCTTTCCGAGCTTGGGTATCATTTTGTTTCCCACGATATCCCATCCTTTGAAAACAACCCATAATAAGAGTGTTAGGATAAGATATTAGATCTTCAGCATTTCCACCCAAATCAAGAACAACACGAATCGTCTTTTCTGAAATTGCAATCTCGGTATTGTTTACTGTTGCACGAAGGACATGCGGTTCCACGTCGATATCTTGATGTACCGTATCCCAGAATTGTTGTATATACACCAAGCTAATATAGGGATCCACAGATAAGGCAACATGCAATCTTGATCGATTCAGAAAATTTATGATGCCTTGAAAATGAACTGCTTCTGGCATATTAGGATCTAACAACGCCACTTGATTATGCTTATATTCGACACGACGAGCCATCAGTGAAAATATCGGACAACACAACAAACATTAGTATACTTACACATATATGAAACACACATTTAATAATACACAAAAAAAATTTTCAAACAACAAAAAAAAATTTCAAAAAAAAAAAAAAAAAAATCACAAGTCCTTTTCACTTCTGACCCCTAGGCGAACTTAATAAGTTCGCTTAGTAGTGCAAGAGGCGAACTTATTAAGTTCGCCTGAACCTGAGACGTTTCAAATTCAAACACAGATTTTCAAACTTAGGCAAATCGATAGAAATCGTGATATAAGCATATACAATCAATCGAATATCAAATTATAACAAAAAATGATGATCAATTTTATATTTCGGTCAAAAATTAGGTCAAAATCGTCCTTGAAACAGTCGACGAAAAAACCGAGATTAATACCCCCAAATACACACAATTGACCGGATGAAAATCGACGAAAATACCTTTGTTAGATTCGCAAGTCAATTTTGATCAAGATTCAACCAGAAAATAACACTCACAACACAGATTCAAAGTTTTGAGAATTTTTAGGCAAGTTCGCTTAAGTTCTGAGGAAGACGAAGAGAATGACAAGTTCGCCTGATTCAACCCTTATTCAGATTAAGTTCGCATGATTAAGCGAACTTGTTAAGTTCGCTTAACAAGCCTTCGGCGAACAAGATAAGTTCGCTTCACCCTTAAGTTCGCTTCACCCCAGACTGTAGATTAAGTTCGCTTCACTGTACACAGGCGAACTTAATTACTTTTCAACCATTTTGCCTTGAACACAAAGTTTACCAACTTCAACCTTTCTAATCTTGAACTTCCGTCAGTAACATATATTTGATCCAATCCCGAACAATTTTAATAAAAGTTTAGAATTTTCATGGAAAATAAAAATCAAAATCTTTTTGAGTTTTATCTATACAGACGGAAATACATATTTTTGGTTTTTCTCTATACAAACTAAAATCACATATTTTTTACTTTTATTTGAATAAACTGAAATCACATATTTTTGGTTTGAACATCATGAGCAAGAAGATCATATCAGTATTCAATTAATTCATCACACATATTATCAATAACAAAGGGTAACCAATAGTAAGAGACCATTCAACTCAATTTTATGCATTTTACATCTTTTTCATTTTGAAACTCATTCAATTTGAATAATATTTGAAATGATACGCGATAAATTTCAAAGTAAATAAAATCAGGTTATAAAATGCTCTTTTATTTATACCGAATTTGAAATATAAAGCCTGAATTCTTAAAATTGTCAATATTATATTATTTGAAACTATAAGCGTTTATTCTCCAAATTCATGTGATTTAGTACCATTTAGATGATAAACATCGTGTACCCCACATGTATGCCAAATAGAAAATAAATGCACTATCTTCAAGACATATATAAGATTTTACTAAAGATTATCCAAATATTCAGAATGAGGAGACATCACTTAGCACATGAATAACAGAATCCAAATTGGATTGTAAAGGAATCAATGAGATTCAGAATCGAATGATTCAATGTTTTGACTTGTATCTGAGGAATCATAAGATTCAGGTACGTGGATCAAACTGTTATCTGGATTATGAATTCAATGGAATCAGTAAAGATGATATATCAATATGATCCAAGGGCTAATATATGTTTGACAAATGTTGTCAAGTACATATCTTGATTATACTTCAAATTGCATGCTTTTCGGGACATGGGCACTGAAGCAAATCGAATGAATAGTGCTAAGGACATAACCCGAAACTGATCTCGTAGGAAAATCCTTATTAAAATCTAATATTTTTTTATCTAATAGTGATCTTTTAACACACACACCCAGGCATATAATGGATTTAAATCACAGATGTAATCATATTATATTTGATTTTCACACTACTATTAGTTTCAAAACGCTTTTAGCCTATTGACAATTCAAGTTTCAAATTTTATACACAAATTTTAAAACATATTATCAAAAATAGAGCATTCACAACACTATCATTTCTTATTTATACAGACATTGAAATTTAGATCAGATCAACTTATTTTAATCATTCATATATCAAGATCTACTAAGGTCGTGTGAAATGAACTAATCACTGATGAACTATCATTTCTTCTCTAACCTCAAATGATGTCAAATTTTATATTTTTCAATTTGTTTTGACTTTTTATAATTTAAACTTTTTGACTGAAAATGTAAATGCAGAAATGTAATAAAGCAATAAAAGAACTTAAAAGAAAAATTTCCATGAAATTCTGATTTTGAAAAACTTTTATTCGGGATTGATCATACCAATCATTTTAATTAGGAATTCAAACCTGGTACGATCAAATGCCTTAGTAAACAAATTAGCAAAATTATCTTCAGGATGTACCTTGACCAGCTCAATCAACCTTTTCTCTGCACAATCACGTATAAAATGATATCGAATTTCGATGTGCTTAGTTTTACTATGTTTAATAGGATTATTCGTTATAGACATAGTAGCATTGTTATAATAAACATGGGGGTTTCTGTGAAATTCAAACCGTAATCTCTCAATTGTTGTTGTATCCACAGGATTTGTGAACAGCAACTTGCAGCAGCAATGTATTCTGCTTCGCATATTGAAATCGAGACTGTGGTTTGCTTTTTGCATTGCCATGATACAAGTCGATTTCCTAAGAACTGGCAACCACCTGTTGTAGATTTCCTGTCCAGACAACAACCACCAAAATCAGAATCAGTATAAGCATTGAAATCAAAGTTAGAACCATGAGGATACCATAGCCCTAAACGTTGTTTTCATTTTAAATACCGAAAGATTCTTTTCACAGCAATTAAGTCAGATTCTTTTGGCTTTGCCTGAAATCTGGAACAGATACACACGGCGAACATTATATCTGGCCTTGAAGAGGTTAAGTACATGAGGGATCCAATCATAGCTCTGTAAAGTCGACAATCCACATCTTTTCCTTCCGGGTCAGAATTTAACTTATGATTGACCGGAATTGGAGTATCGTATGTGGTACAGTCCTCCATCTTGAATCGGCTCAAGATGTCTTTGACATACTTGGACTGATGAATAAAGAAACCATCTTCCTTTTGATTTACTTGTAAACCTAAGAAAAACGATAACTCTCCCATAGCAGACATTTCAAATTTCGACTTCATAACACCCTCAAAGTCTTTGCACAACCCTTCATTCGTCGAGCCAAAAATAATATCATCCACATAAATCTGTACCAGTAGGTAATCTCCCCCTTATTTCTTTATGAAAAAGGTCGAGTCTATCTTTCCACGAACAAAGTCATTCGCCAAAAGATGTGTGGATAATGTTTCATACCACGTACGAGGAGCCTGATGAAGACCATAGAGGGCCTTATCTAGCTTGAAAACCATGTTCGGATTCAGTGGATCTTCAAACCCCGGCGGCTGACACACATAGACTTCCTCCTTGACCTTTCCATATAAAAATGCACTCTTGACGTCTAATTGAAACACCTTAAAACCTTTAAAAGAAGCAAAAGCTAGAAACAGCCTTATAGCTTCAAGCCGCGCAACCGGCACATAAACTTCGGTGTAATCAATTCCTTCTTGTTGATTGAAGCCCCGGACAACTAATCTTGCCTTATTGCGTACCACGACACCTCGATCGTCTTTCTTACATTTAAACACCCATTTTGTTCCTATCGGATACGCACCTTTCGGAAGATCAACCAGATTCCAAACCTTAAGTTTGTCAAATTGAGCAAGTTCTTCCTGCATAGCTTCTATCCAGTTATTGTCATTTAAAGCCATCTCTACATTCTTGGGTTCAACCTGCGAAATAAAGCAAGAATGTGAGCAATCATCAAGAACACCAGAATCTTTAATGCAAGTATACAAACAAGTATTGTCAACAAGAGAACGAGTTTTCACTCCATCCTGTAAATTTCCAATTATATTTGTTACTGGATGATCTTTGTGTTCCTTGATGGATGCAACCTCAGGAACCGGCAACACGTCAACTTGAGTAGATTCAGATTGATAAGAATAATCTTGAGGAATTGGAATTTCCGAGTCTAAAGTTGTTGGAATCTCCCCCTGAGCCTGTGTCGAAGGTAATGGATCATCACTCAACAGCGGATCAGCAGAAGAATCTTGAAAAATAGCATTATCCTCCTCACTCTCTGAATCTTGTGGACCTGAACAAGAAGCAACATTTGGATCTGGAGCACAAGTAGATGGAATTGATGAATTTGGAACTGCATTTGGTAGAAATCCATTGTGCTGTGTATCTTGACAAGAATCATAAAGAACAACAGCATCTTCATAAGAAATATCAGACGGTAAATGAAAAGACTTGAATAAGTTTTCATAATCAAACGCCTAATCCGGACCAATCGCCATTTGTGGTAAAGACCGATTTGAACAGTCAATATGGAACCATTCTTCAACTTGGCGTGTCTCTTTGTTATAAACCCTCTTGGTTATCGAATTAGCCACATACCCCAGAAAAATCCCTTCAATATCCTTTGCACTGAATTTTGTTGGGACATCTCGAACCTTCAGTAGGGTACACGGATTACCAAAAGATAGTAAGTATTCCAGATTCGGCTTTCGATTATTCAACAACTCATAGCAAGTCTTGTTATGTCGCTTGACTGTCAAGACCCTGTTCAAAACATGACACGCAGTATTCATAGCTTCAGCCCAAAAGGTAACTGGAAGCTTTGAATCTGCAAGCATCGTGCGAGCTGTTTCGACCAACGTCCTGTTCTTTCATTCAGCAACACCGTTTTGTTGAGGAACATATGGCGCACTGAATTCATGATGAATTCCTTTTTGTAGACAGAATAAGCCCATTTTGCTATTCTTAAATTCGCTGCCATTGTCACTCCTGATTCTTCTGACTTTCAGATTGAATAAATTCTCCAAACCCAAGATTAAGTATTGTACCAACTCAGTGGTTTCAGCTTTAGAGGAAAGAAATTTAACCCATGAAAATCTGGAGTAATCATCAGTTACGACCAAGCAGTACAATTTCCCACCAATGCTCCTAATACTGATAGGACCAAACAAATCCATATGCAGCAACTCCAAAGGAGTTAGATAGAATTCATCGATTTCGATTTGTGAGATTTCTTTCTTTGCTTTCCCTTCTTGCACGGAATACAATCATCAGGAACTGAGAATTTCATTTTCGGAATACCAAGCACAAGATCATTCCTAACAATGTAGTTCATCTTCCTGTAGTTTATGTGAGCTAGTTTCCTGTGCCACAATATTGAATCAGATTCCGACGCCTTGGAGAATAAACATGTTGGAATTGAATCCGTTGTACTGGCGACACTCATGTCAAGGACATACGTGTCATTTCTCCTTGGAGCCTTCATGAGAATCCATTCATCAGGAATCACAAATCCCGGTTTCAAAATATAGCATTCATGATCGTTGAAATGGAACGAAAACTTCTTGTCACAGACTTGTGATACGCTTAAAAGATTGTGTTCCAGCTGCTCAACATAATTCACCTTTTCAAATTTTACTTTGTCATTCCTTAACGTTCATTGGCATGTTATGTACCCACCTTTATTACCCGCAAAAGCGACATAACCACCATCAATTTTAATCACATCCTCAAGCAATCTAACATTCCCTGTCATATGTCGAGAGCAACCACTATCCACATACCATGTATTGTTGATAGTCCTCATTGGTTGTCCCTTCATAAACAACGAGAATCAGTTAGAAAGTGGAACCCAAGCCATCGTGGTCTTGGGTCGTCCGGATTGATCAAAATAAACAACTTCTTGTAATTTACAATCAATTTTATCATTCACTTTTGTAACAGAAGTTTGACAATCAGACCTTTTCAAAGAAGAGTCATTTTTATTATTTTGAAAAACAATATTTGATTTATTATTGTCAGTTTAAGATGTTTCCAAAATTTTCTTTAATTTTCTGTTTCTTCTTCTTCTTTGAGGTCTAGACAATTTAACCTCCTGAAAAGAATCTTTTGTAATCCCAACTTTTGGAATCTCAAGTTTCTCTCTGCATATAAAAGATTTAGCATGCAATGTATTCTGTTGTTTAATTCCAGGGGAATTAACAAAAGATCGTCCAGTCATATCTTTCTCCAAACTAGAAGACGATTTTCCCTCATATTTTCTTTTCAGAATCTTCACCACTTTCGGTTGTGAAGGAACAGTCTTCATTTTACCCTTGTTCTTGTATGGACAATTAATAAAAATATGACCAGGCTCATTGTAATGAAAACACACTCTTCTTTCTTGATAACTTCTGAAATAAGATGTTTTCTTTGAATTTGAAGAACCATCAGAAGAATAAGCTTCAGAGGAATGTCCTGAACAATTTATCGGCTTCTTAGGAACATAAGTCTGTTTTGGCACCTTTGAAGAATTCACCTTTTGAAAACCAGCCGCCACAAACCCACTTGACTGTAAGATTGGAGAAAGGTTAGTTGGAACCACTTTCACCTCTTCAGGTTCTGTCAGGATGCATCTATCCCTAGTAACATTCTTCACAACCTTTGGTTCCTCAATTTTCACTTCTCTCGGAATGCCTTCAACCTTTGAATCATCAAACACTTCATCCTCTGTATCAGAATCATACACCATGTCTTCACCCATCACTGGATTCACTTTTAATACTGTCTTGGGATCAATCTCCTCTTCATGAATGATTTCAGGCTCAACCACATAATTTGCATTGAACGGAGGAGGAATAAACCCAATACCAGCAATCCTTTTTGTGGGATCAGCATTAGCATTAAAATAATCCAAAACTACAGATGAATTCTCAAACTGTTCCAGCTTTCTATGTAACTTTATCACCTCAGATTCTTTTTCAGAAATCTCCTTGTTCTTTTGAGCAACTACTTCATTTTTTTTTTGATTTCAGCATAAGCCATATCTAGATGATAACCCTGCTCTTTGTATTTTAACCCAAGAGAATTTAAGTCTCTTTTCAAAGACTCAATTCTATCAATGCACAGTTTATCATTATCTTTCAGTTTCTGATTAACTGAATGCATTGATTTCATGTCACAAATCAAGTTTGTGTTATCATCCATGACTTTTTACAGTTTATCTTTAACAGAAATACAATTAGAACAGTATATATGACAAACAAAGTCTTTTACCTTAGTCGGGTCAGACATGTCTGCCATGAATACTTTGGCAATTGGAATATTCTCTGAATCTTCACCAACTGAAACATTTTCTGTAAGAACAATTTCTTTCTCAGAAACCCCTGACACAACATCAGAATCAATACTTTTCTCTCTTTCTTCCTCATCGTCAACACTTGGAACACTATCACCATCACATGAATCATCACTAGAACTTTCATCATCAGTAGACCCTTCTGGTTTTTCTGAATGAATTTCTGCAACAAAAGCCAGACTCACAGCGCCCACCAAATCTTCCAGATGAATGCCCCAATCATAGTTTTTGTCGTTTTGAGCAACTAAAGCTGATGATGCAAATGCATGATTTGTATTACCAGAAGGACCATGACTTTGATTACCAGATGAACCATGTGACTGATTCCTATTATGCTGTAAGTTAGATTGCTTCTTTTGAGAATCAAATTCTACCTTTGGCTTCACACACTCCTTAGCAAAGTGACCATACTCTTGGCAGTTGTAACACCTAACTTTGCTCTTATTAAAACCCATACGCGATCGACTATTTGAACCAATATATTTTCTGCCAGTTCTCTTCAAGAAATCTTTAGCTTGTCGCATTAACATGGCCATATTCCATTGGATATTCATTTCTTCCAGATCAACAGGGTCAATCTGTCTGAAATCTTCTTCTATTACCTCAGGATCATGTATTTTTCCTCCAATGAAATTTTCATATGATGCCATGAATGAAGAAAACATAGCAAGATAATCATCAGCAACTTTCTGATTCAAATGAGATCCAGATGATGTTGAAGCAGTAGTAGCAGAAAATCCAGAATGGCTTGTATGACCAGAATAAATTGTAACTCCAGAACACTGATCATTTAAAGACTCTTGAGCATCACCAGAAAAGAATGCCACTCCAGTACCAGATTTACCAACAGATTTGGCAAAATACATCGAGGGATCCTGGATATGCTCCATATTAGTCTCTTTCTTCTTCATATTCATGCCATGTGACTGAATCTTCCCTAGGACTTCTTCAAGAGACATGGTTTTGTACTTAACATTTTCTTTGATCAAAACCGTATACACATCAAACTTTGATGGTAAAGCCTCCAAGAATTTATCATTGATTTCCTCAGTCTCATATACCACAGATGCACTAGCCAGTTCACTTAGAAGATGATAGAATCTTGTAGCAAGATCATCCAAAGATTCATTTTGAAAATGTTTAAAGACTAGGAACTGCTTCTTTAGTAACTCTTTTCTACTTTTCTTCACATCTAAACTCCCTTCACACCTTTTCTGTAATGCTTCCCACAGTTGTTGAGAAGACTTGAACTGTTTAAAACTGTGATAAATTTCCTTTGGTAGAGACATCGAAATGCTAGCCATTGCTTTCTTTTCTCGATCAAATAACAGCTTCTCTTCAGTAGTTAAAGCTGACACTGGTTTCGGAACATCATCCTTTCCCATCCATGAATAAGTAGGATGCGTATATCCTTCCAAAATTGGAATCCACAAACTGGTATCGGTAAAAGATACGAACTGGTCAAACCGATCTTTCCAATTTGAATAATCAGCTAGATTCAGCAACTTCAGAGGTTTTTGAGATGTACCAATCTCATTGTCATAATTGAACATGTTTGTGACTTGAACCATATTTGCCATGTTAAAAAAAATTTTCTGAAAAATTTCTAAGTATTGAGCAGTTTTACCCTCAGACGAACTTAATAAGTTCGCTTTAGTGAGTACTAAGCGAACTTGATATCAGGCGAACAAGACAAGTTCGCTTAAGGAGGAAATCTGGTAAGTTCGCTTAACAGCTAAGTTCGCTTAAAATGTGAGAAGCGAACTTAATAAGTTCGCTTGCTAATTTCGCCTACACAGGAACTCAGCAAGTTCGCTTAAACTGCTGTAACAGATTCAAAAGAATCTTCACCCAAACACGAACAGAAAACTTCAAAAATCATGATTTCTCAGCGAATTGATGGAATTTAAGGAAATTGAACCGTAGGATTATGAATTTTATCAAATAGAACAGTTCTATCGGACTAATTTCATCAAAAACACTTCCAAAAACACGAATTCAGCAGAGAAACGATCTTCAAGAACTTGAAAAACTCAAAAATGTTGAATTTCTTGTCGAATTGTACACAAAAACCGTCACTAATCACCGAGAATCGTACTTAATTCACGAGCATAAGCTCTGATACCACTTGTAGGTCCAGGTAACTCAACTACTGATCGGACTCGTGATATGACGTTGCTATAACACAAAGTGCGGAATCCTTCGTGTTATCGTTTGTATACTAACCGACAATTCAAACAACAAGCGTAAATAAACTTCTCAAATATATTCAGATTCACAATGGTTTACAGACTCAGTCAGAGAAAGCTCTCTCTCAGTTCTTTCTGTTCTCTTCTATGTCTAATGACTCTGTAAACACATATATATAGAAACTAACCTGCTGTAAGCGAACTTATTAAGTTCGCCTGAAACAGACTAAGCGAACTTAACAAGTTCGCCTTAGTTAGACCTAAGCGAACTTATTAAGTTCGCCTCTGATAGACCAGGCGAACTTAACAAGTTCGCCTCTAGGCACACTTGTAAAAACACTTAGCAACTTTATACAATTACATAACAAAAACATAAATACATAAAATCTAACTATTACAAGCTTTTGTCATTACAAATCTATGTCCTAACAAAAAGGCACAAGTGCACGCATAGGGCATGTTTGGAGTCTTATGATTTGTTTATAAAATAATATTGCTGAATTGCTTGTACTTTATTTTTTGACTTTGTTAGGACTGAACGCTTTGGGACTTTTCTTGGGCGCGTTTGTTTTGCGCATTTACTCTCGTTTTACGCTTCCGCACTTACTTTGATCAATTATGATATATTTTTATTTTAGTCGCATATATTGTCGTTCAATGTAACTAATGACTGAGATCCTGGTTTGTCACTTCCCAAACGGTGAAACTCCGTTAGTTGAAATTGGGGGTGTGACAGATTGATATCAGAGACATTGGTTATAGAGAACTAGAATTGCATACTTAATTGGAATGCATATCCAAAGGTGGATCGAGATGGGAAATGTTCCATCACCCTATTTTTGTTAGGGTTGCAACGATTGATAACATTACACAACAGGGAAAGCTAAAATAAAGAGTTCTAAGGTGTTGAACACCTTTACAAAAACTAAATGAATACATAGACCTAAAGACATACAAGTCTAAATGCACTTGACGTTAAACGACCATGCGTCTTCGTCTTCTAAGGTCTTAATCCAAATGCTTAACCAATTCCAACCGTGCCATAGCTATGTATTACCTGAAAAACATGCTCAAATATGTCAACGCAATGTTGGTGAGTTCACAGGTTTTAAATAAATACAATTGGCAAAATATTTGTACGAAATCCCTTGGCAAAAATCATTTGTACAAAATCGATTGACAAAACTGTTTGTACGGGTACTATTGGCAAAATCCTTTCCTCAAAATTTACTAGCAAACTA
Organism: Smallanthus sonchifolius; assembly: GCA_023525975.1. NCBI lineage: Eukaryota > Viridiplantae > Streptophyta > Magnoliopsida > Asterales > Asteraceae > Smallanthus > Smallanthus sonchifolius. The sequence continues at coordinate 92,673,407 of CM042021.1, read as the reverse complement.
TTGATACGTATACCATTGGCAAAACCCGTTTCTCGAAATGGACTTACAACCCATTGGCGAAATCCCTTGCTCGAAATGTACTTTATGCATATGATAAACAAAACAAGTTAGCGGTTGATTCATCGAAGTCTATATAGCACTTACGAATTATGTGATGCACAAGCTTATAACCAAACCTTTAACGAATTTGAATTTTGCCCCAGCCCATTGTACCTTTAAACAATGAGAACAACAAGACCTAATATGCAATCATTTGACCCTGCTGATCTGGTTAGCGCGACTAACCATGATTGGGGGTGTCAAACCGAATAGTACTATTCATATCGATCTACAGCTAAGTCCATAGCTAATGGTTATAGTTCAAAATACTGAGGACCTTTATGTGTTAACTCATGCACACAAGTGAATCAGATGCTTGTTTCTCGTTTTCTAGTTATCATACCATTTGAATTTAACATGTTTTTCCCCCAAGTATAGAAAACAGTAAAAGGGGCCGTGAAACTCACCAGGTAGCGTGTTAAGAACAATAATGTCCTCCTGACAGTAAGGGAAAACAATGTCCACATGATACGATAGTCACGGGTTTATATCCTACTCGAGTCATACGATACCTATAGGTATTTAAAAAGCTTTATGTAATAACCCTAATATTAAAAAGTGAATCTAAACTCATGTTGAGCTATCACGTGTGCGGTTGACCTCTATTGATTGTTAACGGTATTACCGGTTCGATAGACGATGTTGGTTTAATATTCGGTAATATTATTTGCTTAATTCGAGTCGGGTCTCTCAGCTCGAATATGTTCCTATAGTTATATTCAAAAGTATTAGTTTGTCGTGTACACGATCGTATATAAATATATGTGCATGTATAATTAATAATACTAATTCACATTCGTACATCCTTTAACATGTATGCAACTCTCTGATTTAATATAACTATCTCGAAGTTTTTATAATATATTCATAATAATATATATAAATACACGTGTTTATACACATTCAAAAGCTTATAATGTATTCGTACATTATTGTATTTCGAAATCACGCGTTTCAGGTTTATGCAAAAGATACGTGTATCATCTTAACATTATCAGGTATACATACATACATACATACATACATATATATATATATATATATATATATATTGCAATAGTCCTCGTATTATATATTATAAAACGTAAACATTTATGACTTTACATTTATATATTGGATTACAATTATATATGTGTGACGAAGTATTTGATTCGAGTTAATATAGATCAAGGTTTCTTTATTTATTCAAAACATAATTGTTTAAGTTAACAATTTAATTGTGTCATATATCCGAACATCTCAATGGTATAGATATCATATTCATAGTAATCGTTTGATTCATTTTTTATATATATAAAATGTGAATACTTGTATACATATATGTATTTATGTTTATACAAAACATTTGAAGTTAAAATCATCCCATAGTATCTATTTTGTATAACACGTTTCATATCACAATGTAACGTGTTTGTATTCATGTCCAAGTAATAATATTTAATAACATTATGTATCGCTCTTCAATCGAACTCAAGATCCTCGTTTATCAGATTATACATTTACGAATATACTTTCCCGTTTGATAATTTTTATATATATTTTAGTCGAAACAAAATCCTTTAATGTACATGTTTTTCGCATCATTAATAATGTTGGATAACATATTATTTTTCTATTTACCGTTAATAGATCTTTTATGTTGAGCACCATCTAACCGTACACACACGTTTATTTTTCGTATATTCAACCGTAAGGCGTTAAGTGTGCGTTTTTACCTTTCCATTCACTCGGTTCGCAAACGCGGACCCGTTGACCAAGTTTGACCAGATTGACTTCTGTTGACTAAGTTTGACCGAGACTCGGGAGTGCATATAACAAATGTAACGACCTCGATCTAACCACCAACGTCGGGTTACCACCATTTTCAATAAATCAAACGCCCAAAACTCACCAAGTTCTCTAGATATATAACATATATTAACGGATCTAACATTAGTTACGTTTATTTAACAAGAATTAGGCTCGGGGTTTGGGATTTTACCTCGTATTGCTGGAAAAAAAATGAAGGGAACTACAGATCTAGGAATGTGAATCTCGTCGGAACCTAACCGACTTCGCCGGAAAACCGCTTCTTGTCAAAAACACGAAATAGAAAACTAATCACAAAAGGAGAAGTATAGGTATATACCCGAAATGTTATTAAACGTAGATTGACTTCTGTTGACTATGTTTGACCGAGACTCGGGAGTGCATATAACAAGTCTAACGACCTCGATCTAACCACCAACGTCGGGTTACCACCATTTTCAATAAATCAAACGCCCAAAACTCACCAAGTTCTCTAGATATATAACATATATTAACGGATCTAACATTAGTTACGTTTATTTAACAAGAATTAGGCTCGGGGTTCGGGATTTTACCTCGTATTGCTGGAAAAAAAACGAAGGGAACTACAGATCTAGGAATGTGAACCTCGTCGGAACCTAGCCGACTTCGTCGAAAAACCGTTTCTTGTCAGAAAAATGAAATAGAAAACTAATCACAAAAGGAGAAGTATAGGTATATACCCGAAATGTTATTAAACGTAGGAATGAACTCACCTGAAAAACGGGTTCACCGGAATCCTAACGTCACCGAAAAACGAGAAGAAAAGACAGCATGTTGTTGCGTCGTTTCCTGAACACGAGTTGACCACCAGGTCTGCCGCCCATGGTGTCATTTGTACAGCCACTACCGTTTTCGGAGCCCCCAAAGGCTCGCCGGAAAATGCTACATGCGGCGGAACCCTAGCTGCCACCTTACTTCATGATGGATTTTCTTCACCACTGTTGCGAGTTCGTAAAATCCACTTCCACCAAAGCTTTAAGGACCTCAAGGACACTCGGAAACATCACCCCACTCGCCGTCACTCACCAGAGGACCTTGCCGGAACCCTTGCGTTGTCGGAGCTCCGCCGTCACGCCGCCTCCGCTTCAGCTGAACCGCCGTGCGCTACCACGAGTTGGCTGGCCTCCTCTCTCTCTCTCACGGTCTCTCTCTCTCTACTCTCTCTCTCTAAAAATACATGGTGGCTTGAGCAAATGAGAGAATATGGAGAATAAGATGAATATATACCTAGGGTTTTGGGGTGGAGGTTTTCAAGAGGAAAATACTGGTTTTGCATTCTCTGCTGATCGTTATTTTAAAATAGTTAGAATTGTTAAACGTTATTATAAATATTAATCAGATATTTATTTTATGAACTCTCTGCTGATCGTTGTCCGAGCCGGTATGCGACAACACCGTGTGTTTAGTGTGTTAGTCCGTTTAGGCGTTGCACATTCTATTAAAATTATTATTTCTCGCATGATAATAATAATAATAATAACGGTGATTTAAAATAATGACATAGTATAAATAATCATTTATATCGGTTAATTACCTCGAGCAATAGATAACTAGATTATGTTTACATCGTTTGACTCAAACGTAAATCCCTAAATAGTCGGTTGAAGTAAATATTAATAATTATCATTAATATTCAACATTAGTAGTAAGGTATCACGTTGTGTGCCTATTACCCACCGTGTACGCGCTAATTCATTTAACCAGGAGTCGTATGGCTATGTATACATTATGTATACACTGTATTAATAACATGTCATCTCGAATCATCTCGTAATCCGTCAAGTAAGGTTACATATCAAGTTTGCATGATGGACCTCAAACGACTTAAATTTCTATTGGGCCTTTTTGGGCTAGTTGGTTAGCCCAACAACTAGATTTTAGGATCCTGAAATTTGGCAGTTGTTACACCGCCAAAAAAGTTATGCTGACAGAAGACGACGACCGTCAGAATTCCAAATCGGAGATTTTGTGATGTTATAAGTTTCACCTTGGAAAGGTGTTGTAAGGTTCAAGAAAAGTGGAAAGTTAGGAGCAAGATATATCGGACCTTACAAGATCACAAAAAGAGTTGGAGCAGTAGCTTACAAGCTAGATCTACCTGAAGCCTTGCAAGGAATTCGTAATACGTTTCACGTATCTTGCTTACGCAAGTGTTTAGCTGATCCAACTCAGGCTATTGCACTAGATGATGTGCATGTGGATGACAAGCTTTACTTCATTGAACAACCAATCAAAATTTTAGACACAGGCCTTTTTCCATCTTTTAAGGCTTTTTAATGAAAGAATGAGCTCCTAAATAGATTAGTTAATTAAAAGTTGAATTGGTTAAGCCCAAAGCATAATACCATCATTTTTATAAAATCCAATTTAGAGTTGTTGGCACATATCGCGTATCCGCTTAAATAGCGTTAAAATAAAACTTGCTCTAAAAATTCCGGAAAAATTAACCTAAGAAAAAATATTAAATCAAAGTATTACATAGAATTTTTGCACACCAAATATATGCCTAAATATTATTTCTAATATTCACCAACGTTAGTGTGATAGGACGTGTGTGTGACCCGGTAATCCGCCCGATTACCGATGCATGTATTGAAATGAAACGAATGGACTTGCTGTATGAAATATGTACTTAATTACTCTATAATTAAGTATGATGCAAATGTAATCTTGTGAATTCAGATAATAGTTGGGTATGGATATTAACCTGAATTTGCCGGGGGTCACAATACCGATCGGAAGGTTACCCTTTGTTTATATGGTAGAAATCATATGTATTTAATTATTCTTTCTTTTTATCTTTTCTTTTATTTTTCTTTTCTTTTTCTTCTTCCTGTTGATGAACCCGTTCCTTGAGCTACCTGGATTCCTTTTTCACTTCATCCGTCTCTCTTAGAGCATGGTCCAGGAATTCTATAGGAGTTCCCAGGTGAGCAGAAGAATAATTGTATTGAGCAGGGGGATCTCGTATACCAAATAGTATATCATTGTATACGTTATGGTACGGATCATTAGGTCTATTTTGTGGTTCATTGATGTACTCTTCTATTGCGTCCATATATGTAATTTGGGGAAGGCTTGGATAGATATAAGGATCTAAGGATTCAAAGGGATGGTTTTGAATTTCTTCGGATTCTTCTTTGTCAGGTAGTTCTTGATATACTTCGTTCATGTATACTGTAGATACGTGCATATGCTCTGTTGGCATTCTAACACGCATTTTTGGTTTACTAGATCGACTTGATCCAGCTTAATTTGTATCTACCTGTTGTACCGCTAGGTGGAGTATTAGTTCTCCAATTCTCAAAATCCGAAGTGGCTTCCATCCAGGATGAACTAGATTGATTTTGGTGATATGATTCTTTGTCAGAGACAATGATAGGATTATTGAGGGAATCACCGCCATCAGGAATAATAACAGGGTTTTCCATGGATCCAGTAGGATGATAACGTTCTACTTCAGATCGTCCGAAGATATAAGAGAAATAGCTATCTCCAGACATCTGTATATTTATAACTTTTTTAGGATTGAGATTTACCTACTATTCTTAGCAGGCACTCTATCCTGGTTAAAGCTTAGATACTTACCTCAGTAACTTATTTTGCTAAAACTAATAATATCAAAATCAAGTTACAGCTTAGATACTAATTTTTGGTATCTAATTTGCTGAAACAAATGGCTCTGATACCAACCTGTCTATAACACCCAGGGAATTCTTAAGTAAAATAAAGGCCAAAAAGTATCAAAAGATAAAATTTAGGGGTTAAATTGCACGTTTTCCAAAGATAAAGGACTAAAAGTGAAAATTCTAAAAATAAGGCGGATATCGGACCGACATCCAACACATATCGGTCTGATATGTGTTAACGAAGGCATAAACCAGGTAGTGACACGTGTCCAGTGATTCACCGATGAATACTGACGCGTGGCACCAAGTCGTACCGACATCTAGGACCATTGCGGTCCGACAGCCGCAAAAAGGAAGGCGGCCGAATGGGAGAGCGACGTGTGTAGGGCTGATGCATGCAGGGTGATATCGGACCGATATCCCCCTACATGTCGGTCCGACATAGGACCAAATTCACCCCATAAAAATTTGGGACGAGCTCGATCAGTTGACACAACTCACACACACTTTCACCTTCACCCACACACACTAAAGACCTGCTAATTCGATTTTCGAGGTTCTGGCCTGCTCTCGAAAGTCCAGTTTCTCACAATTCGTCCGCAAAACTGCCGTAGATAGTGCTGAGGCAAGGTTTTTGAACACCCTGAGGTTTCTTCGCGTAAACCTAAGATAGGGGTATTGATTATAATAATGTCGGATATAATCTAGGGTTCTGTCGAAGTGTTGATTGTTATATTCGATACAGGAGGAGGTTCTACTTGAGGTGAGTTCCTCTGAACTGTGCTCTATAAATGTTTTGTATATGTTTTTTTATATGAGATCCCAATATTATCGGTGCATATATCCTATAATAAGTACTTATTATGGCTATGATTGGGGTGGGACCTAGGGACAAGACTAAGCCTCTTGTTTGAGATCTGGTATATATGGGACCAACGCGCTGGAAGGTCTCTGTATATATGTATATTGTAGACTAAGAACCCGAGTAAAGCAGAGGTTACTGGGTGATAGATTAGAGAGGATGGTTGTAAGACCCAGGCGGGGCATTCATCCCTGTATCAAGGATAACCGTAAACATGATTTTGTTTATGAACTCACCAGCGTAAGCTGACCCAAAATGTTTTCAAATGTTTTTTAGCACAGGTGAACCCTAGCTGGTAGTTGGCATTCCAGGAGATATACAGATGTTTTAAGATAGGGATGACTGAGGGCAGGTCTCTGTGTGACCATAAGGCCTGAGTGGATGTCATGATTTTTCATGAGCTATAAGTCCAGAGTTTGTTTATGTTGTATTTTGCCAGTCAATCCCTGTTGTACAAACTTTATGTTATGAAATAAAATAAGTTATGATATTAAGTCTTCCGCTGTGTGTTTTTGGTATCAACGTCACAGTAACTAGAAGGCGACCTTCAACTGGTATGTAGTTATCTGACGAATGGAATGTTCAGTCTAGGAAAGAGCGGTGTATAAATCTCTCATAGACCCGTCGCTCTTACCTGGGAACATAACAGTTGGAGGTACTACTCTGGTAGATGACTGTCCTGTGTTACGGGTGTGACAAGTTGGTATCAGAGCCGTAGTTTAAGGGATTTAGATACAAATAGGAAAGATTAGTATCTAGACTTAAACTAAGAGCTCTGAGAATAGCTGAAATACCACAGGATATAAGTTGAGATATTGGCTATCGTTATGAATATAACAGGAGATGTCGAGAAAAACATATATTAATTACATTCTTGGCCAGATGTCTTCAATTTCTGATTTTCTAGATCATAACCAGTTATACGAATTCTGATATCAGACATCTGTGTATATAGGTAACAATGGTTAGACAAGGAAGAGGAAGAGGAAGAGGTAAGGGAACAGGTCGTACCCTGATCACTAGGTCTCGTAGGCAGACTGAAAATAACACTAATACTAACGATCATTACGAAACACACAAGAATGACAATAACACCGATACTCATGCTGAAGAAGTGATTATGTCTGAGGCCCAGTTCCAAGATGTTGTGGCATGTGAAGTGACTAAAGCTTTACGAAACACACTACCCCGATTGTTAGACGAAGTTCTTTCAAGAAGAATGGGTACTAGAAATGCTGGAGGAGGAACCACTAATAATACCGGAGGTACAAATGGAAACGCCAATACTAGCTCAGTGACGAGAACTGAGAATCATGAAGAATGCAACTATAAATCCTTCGAAGGATGCAAACACAAGTCATTCGATGGCAAGAAGGGAGCTATCGATACTACTCAGAAGATCACAAAGATGAAAGCTATGATCAAGCTCTTTGAATGTAGAAGTGACCAGGCAGTCAAGTTCGCAGCCAATTCCTTGGAAACCAGAACATTGTACTGGTGGGAATCTGTGAAGCAAGCCCGAGGGGAACAAGCTGTGGACAACATGAAATGGGACGAGTTCAAGGAACTGGTTCTACAACGATGTTATCCTCAAAATGAACTTGATAAGCTTGAGGAGGAGTTTCAGCATTTGGTGGTCAGGAGTATACCAAAAAGTTTGATGAAATGTCTAAACTAGTGCCACATCTTGTACACCCGAACCCCGAAGAATCAAACATTTTGTTAGGGGTTTGGCACCTAAGGTGCGTACCTTGGTGAAAACCTCTGCACCTCAAACAATGGATGCAGCTTTAGCATTAAGTGCCATGGTTTACGATGATGTGGCAACTCAAGAAGCGAAGGATAAGGCTGAGAAAGCAGTGGAGGTAAAACCTATAGAAGCAAAGAGAAAGAGTGAAGAAGTGATGTATCGGTTTAACCCAATAAATTTTAAGTTCCCTAGAAGAGAGGGAAATAATCCGGTGAGAAGTTCTCAGGAAATAAGATGCTACAAATGCCAAAAGATGGGGCATACTACAACATCTTGTCCAACCCTTAGATGTTTCAGATGTAATGAAATGGGACATCTGGCAAGAAATTATACAAAACTTGTTCAGCAGAAGCCCGGGGTAGGGGCTAAAGGTTGGGGGTTTGTGATAGGCGAAGGATGGAGGAACGACAATGCCAAGGTGGTAGCTGGTACGTTCCTAGTTAACACTATTTATGCTAATATCCTATTTGATACAGGAGCGAATAGAAGTTTCGTTTCAGATGCCTTTAGTTTGCATTAAGGCATGAAACCAACCCCACTTGAGCGTGCTTACGTAGTTGAGACGGCAAGTGGTGAGCAAATTAGGATAACCGAATCGTATGCGAATTGCAAGATGACTATAGGCAACAAAAATTCAGTGATTGAATTAATGCCAATAAGTATGAGCAAGTACGATGTTATCACTGGAATGGATTGGTTAAACCAATGCCATGCTCAAATCAATTGTGATCAATGGACTGTTTGTCACACCCCAAGACAACGAATCGCAGCGAAAATGTTTATGAAAGCATGGTGGTAACATAAGTTGGAGCCCATAATATAATAGCAAACACTTTTATTTATAAATTAGGGAAATAAGTCTTACATAAGATGAAATTTAGTTTAAACATAACATAAGTTTAATGATCCAATACTAGGTGGATCACATTACAAAAGATAGTCCCAAATGAATTTCCCATGTGAAGCGTTTGCCAAAAGCCCATTTTCGTGACCGCGCGTGCTTGAATCTATTTTCCTGAAAAAATGCTTAAAAACATCAACAAAAAGTTGAGCGAGTTTCACAGGTTTAAATAATTACTAACCGAACTATCATGCAACTTTTGACTAACATGTGCTAAGTTGTAAACTAGCAAGGGATACAACAAGATGATAGTACCTAGAGCTTATAATCAAACCGAGACACGAAATAAATAATATGTCCCCACAAAACCTTTCAAAATATACTCTCTCGTACAAACGACCGATTAGCGCTACTAATCACGAGAGTGGGTGGTCATACCCAAATAGATCTATCAATATACCCTGTGGCCCACAAGAGGCTAATGATTATAACGGCGGGGCGGCTATTCATGAACAATTTACACGAATATATATATAAAAATGCCCTTATTCAAGACCATCACACAAACACATATAAGTAAGTCAAGTATCATGATAACAAACGAACGAAAGCATGTTCTTCCCCCATATTTTATAAACAGTTAAAATAATTTGAAAAGGGGCCGTGAAAACTCACCTTGAGCAAGGAACAACGAAATTGACAAGTACTAGCAACTACGCCCACGAACGCCGATCGGACCTAATAGTGCCCTAAATGAGATAGACATTTTAATAATCGAACTCAAGTCTTACAAGTAAGTTGTTCATCCAACCTACTAGACTTATAATATTTTTAAGAAAATATTTATTTACGAGAACCGTTGGTGACTTCGACACTCGGTTAAGATTTTAATGAAAACGATGGATTACGCACCCTTAGATAAAATGCTAATCAACAATCAAAATGTGAAATTATAACCAAATAGCTCATAAAAACATTCATACTTATATACATAGGTCCTAGATCATATCAAATCATACTACTTGCATATACACATTATTTAAGTAAAACGGTCAATTTTTACTAGTCAAATTCTCAATTTACCAATACTAGTGACCACATATCATCTCGTAACATGAAATCATAATTGACAAACCATGTTTCATGAATCAAAACAATCTTTCATCACATTAGCATCAATGTACCTAAAACAAGGCAATTTCTACGCATACGAGGTAACCGAATAGTCAAATGATGCATATAGAAACATGTTTAATGAAGTTAATCAATTTTTTTATAACTTAAAAGCTGTAAATATGACAAAACTTTCTGCTCAAAATCAGATTTATAGAACACTTATTTTTCATACCGAAAATAGTCGATTTTTACGACTAGTTTACCGTAAAACCTAACGAAATGCATCCAAACACCAAGATTCATACATATAACTAAAAATCTAAGTTTTAAACAAAAAATATCATCAAGTTACTGCCATAGCTCTAGATTTTTAACAATTTCCTTTTTATGGCCAAATTTCACCGTTTTAGCGTACTTTTAAGCATCGTAAGCTAGTCCACTATTTAACCAATCATCCCAACACATGATATACTTTTAGAACAGATTATTATAGCCAAAATACATCAAATTTATCACATTATTTTCAGATTTCAATAATCCTTTTAATCCATACTCAAAACCCTAATTTAAACATGCATTTTAACGACAATTTTAAGCAACAAACACCTAAATCAATAAATCAATGATCCGTCCATAATCTATCATGCTTTTATACAATAATATATCCTAATTTACTATTTGAAACTAACCATAATAAATATTTGTTTGCATGCCAAGATCAAGTCTTAAGTTGTAACATTTTGCAAGATATGAACAAATACATACATACATATATACACGACACACATACACACCCATAAACACTTCAAAACCTTCAATAATAAGCCATAATTTACTGATTTAAAACTTTATAAAAAGTTCCTCTTAGTTGGTGGTGAACAATCACTTGTAAGTGTCAAATTCGATAAAATAAGTAAAGGAATAGATGGGGTTTTCTTACCACTTAAATCAATCAAGGGAAGCACTATAAATGTAGGTGAAAAGGGATTATTTTCTGCTAGAAACTCAGCTCCAAGAGACTCCAAGACTCAAAACACCATAAAAAAATCAAGAATAGTTAAGAACTTAGAGAGGTAATAAATGGAGATGGTGTGGAGACTTGTTGCAAGAGTTGAAGGGTATAAATAGGGGGAGGGGGGCTGCTTTTCGAACTCAAGAGGGAGGGAGAGAGGGGATTTGGTCCAATGGGTGTTCATGCAAAGAAATGATGAGGATTTGGTGTGTAAGATTGGTTTTAAGCAAATGTGTAATCTTGGGTAAAATAATTAGATTAGATTTGATGATTTGTGGTAGGTGGGACCCACATTTTTCAGCAGATTTTTAAAGGGGGGGGGGAACTTCTAGAAGACCATTTTTTTATAAAATTACCCATAAGTAGGTAATTCTTTGTATAAAAACCAACCTTTTATAAAAATAAACCATTTTAAACATGGTTTCTCACCAAATAAAAATTATATAAATTAACTACTAATTTTTCTCTATCATAATTGATAAAGATCATAATATTTACTAAAGGTGAATTTTTAACACTTCCGGTGCGTCAAACGGTTAAAATACTGTTAAAAACGCGCTAAAAATTACCGGACGCAAAAATTAATAAGTAGCACATAATTTTCACATATAATCCACCAATTTAATTTTATCCAAGTAATTTTTGGTAAAAACGGATATTTTTATCTTACCGGGTCGTAACCAGCGCGAATTACGGGCATTTTACCGATACGCGGTACCGAAATTTCACGAAATGCCATTTTTTGTAAACGAAGGGCTTTGCTAGACTTTACAACATCCTAATTAACTAAAATTAAGTCTAAGATGCGTATAATTAATTTATGATGCGTATCAGGGCTTAACGGTAATTAACCTGAAAATCGTCGAATGTCACAGCCTTCCCTCCTTTAAGAAATTTCGTCCCGAAATTTTCAACTATACAGTTTGGTTACGAACAGACTTGAACAAATGTGGGTACTTCTGTCTCATCTCATCTTCACGTTCCCACGTAAACTCGGGACCATGCTTTGAATTCCACCTTACTTTCACCAATTTAATGCAACTACGTTTCAACTTGTGAACAATCCAATCTGTGATTTCCACGGGTTCATCACGAATATGAAGTTTGTCATCGACACGAACTTCATTAGGAGGTATTATGAGTGTCTCGTCGGCTAGACACTTTTTCAGATTGGAAACATGAAACACGTTGTGCACTCCGCTTAAATCTTGCGGCAACTCGAGTCGGTAAGCAACTGGGCCAATGCGAGCAATAATCTTATAAGGACCAATATAGCGGGGGCTAAGCTTATCATGCTTACCAAACCTAACAACCCCCTTCCAGGGAGAGACTTTCAACATAACTTTATCTCCTATCCGGAATTCTAACGGCTTTCTTCTTCTATCGGCATACTTCTTTTGCCTATCCAAAGCGACTTTCAACCGATATCGGATCTTAAAAACCTTATCAGTAGTCTCTTGGATAAGTGCGGGTCCAGTTAATTGCTTATCTCCAACTTCTGCCCAACAAAGTGGGGAACGACATTTTCTGCCATACAAAGCTTCAAACGGAGCGGCCTTCAAGCTGGTTTGGTAGCTGTTATTGTAGAAAAACTCAGCCAACGGTAGATGAGTATCCCAACTTCCACCAAAATCAATTACACAGGCTCGAAGCATGTCTTCTAAAATTTGGATGATCCTTTCACTTTGACCATCACTCTACGGATGATAGGCTGTGCTCATATCCAGACGAGTACCTAAGGCTTTTTGTAGGGCTTTCCAAAACCTTGATGTAAATCGGCTATCTCTATCCGAAATGATCGATATTGGCACACCATGCCTAGCCACTACTTCTTTAAGATAAATGTTGGCTAATTTCTTCATACGATAGGATCCTTTAATGGGTAGGAAATGCGCTGATTTCGTCAAACGATCCACAATTACCCAAATGGCATCAAAGCCACTACGAGTGCGGGGTAACTTGGTGATGAAATCCATGGCAATACGATCCCATTTCCACTGCGGAATCATAGGTTGTTGAAGAAGTCCAGACGGTTTTTGGTACTCAGCTTTGACTTTCACGCAAGTCAAACATTTACCAACATATTTAGCAATATCACCCTTCATGTTTGGCCACCAATAATGCTCTTTGAGATCCTTATACATCTTATCCGATCCTGGATGAATCGAATACCTGGATTTATGGGCCTCGTCCATAACCAATTCACGTAGGTTCCCGATAAGAGGCACCCATACTCTATCCATAAAGTACAAGGTATCATCAGACTTGGGCACTAATTCTCTGGCCATACCTCGGAGATTCTCATTCTTCAAATTTTCTTCCTTCAAAGCTTCATGTTGTACATCGCGAATTTGTGCTGCGAGGTTTGATTGAATGGTCAGCCCCAGTGCACGCACACGTAAAGGCTTAACTCGCTCTTTCCTACTCAAAGCATCGGCCACGACATTAGCCTTGCCTGGGTGATAATGGATATCACAGTCGTAGTCATTGAGCTATTCCACCCAACGTCTCTGCCTCATATTCAACTCCTTTTGATCAAAGATGTGCTGGAGACTTTTGTGATCGGTAAAGATTGTGCATTTAGTACCATAAAGGTAATGCCTCCAAATCTTAAGTGCGAACACTACGGCACCTAATTCCAAATCATGAGTTACGTAATTCTGTTCATGCACTTTTAGCTGGCGTGAAGCATAAGCTATAACTTTTCCATTCTGCATCAGAACTCATCCGAGTCCTTGTCGTGAGGCATCACAATATATTACGAAACCATCCGTCCCTTCAGGAAGAGACAAGATAGGGGCACTGCATAACTTTTGTTTCAGCAACTGAAAGGCTGTTTCTTGTTTTTCACTCCAAACGAACTCCTTTTCCTTCTGAGTCAATAGCGTCATAGGCTGTGCTATTTTGGAAAAATTCTCAATGAACCTTCGGTAATAACCTGCCAAACCTAAGAATTGTCGTACCTCGGTTGGACTTTTAGGCGCTTCCCAATTCTTAATCGCTTCAATCTTTGCTGGATCCACGTGAATGCCCTTCTCATTGATCACGTGTCCAAGAAAATAAACTTCTCGGATCCAAAACTCACACTTTGAGAACTTTGCATAGAGCTTCTCATTCCTTAGCAACTCCAAAATCAGCTTCAAATGTTGCTCATGCTCCTCTTTTGTTCACGAATAGATGAGTATGTCATCAATGAATACTATAACGAATTTGTCTAAGTACGGGCGACACACCCTATTCATGAGATCCATGAATACAGCAGGAGCATTGGTCAACCCAAAGGGCATGACCAAAAATTCATAGTGACCATACCGTGTTCGGAACGCAGTCTTTGGAACATCTTCATCAATGATTCTCAATTGATGGTAACCAGATCGCAAATCAATCTTCGAGTAATAACTTGAACTTTGTAGTTGGTCGAACAAGTCATCAATTCTCGGCAAAGGATACCGATTCTTGACAGTAAGTTTGTTCAACTCTCTATAGTCGATACACATCCTCATTGATCCGTCCTTCTTTTTCACAAATAAAACCGGCGCTCCCCAGGGTGAGAAACTAGGTCATATGAAACCTTTGTCCAACAGTTCTTGCAATTGCTTGGATAACTCTTGCATTTCAGACGGCGCCAAACGATAAGGAGATCGAGCAATTGGTGCAGCTCCTGGCACTAAATCTATTCTAAACTTAACTTGTCTTTGCGGCGGCAAACCAGGCAATTCCTCGGGGAACACTTCTGGATAATCACGGACTATCGGAATTTCTTCAAGCTTCTTTTCTTCCAATCTAGTGTCAACCACGTGAGCTAAGAATGCCAGATATCCCTTTCGAAAATACTTGTGCGCCTTCATCATAGTGACAATTTTCAATGGGGCACTCTCATCACCTTGAATCTTCAGCACCTTGCCGCTTGGGAGTGTCAATCAAACTATCTTTTCGGAGCACACAATCTCCGCATGATTCTTTGATAGCCAATTCATGCCAATAACAATATCAAAACTTCCAAGTTCTACTGGCAGAAGGTCAATACTAAACGTATGATCTCCTAAACGTAAAGTGCACTCACGAAACACTTCATTGGTTTCTATTAATTTACCATTAGCTAACTCTATAGAGTATTTAACATTTAATTTACTTGACTGCGAGCTAAGGAGAGGTTCAAAGTTTTTAGAAACAAAACTTCTATCAGCCCCAGTATCAAATAAAACGCAAGCATAATGGTTATTAACAAGAAACGTACCGGTAACAACTGACGGGTCCTTCTTCGCCTTCTTTCCGTCCATCATAAAGGCTCTGCCACGGGCTTCATTATTCTTCAGTTTTGGGGAGTCTTTCTTAAAATGTCCAACAGCGCCACATTCGTAACAACCAGGGTTTGGTTCTTCCTTCTTCACAGTTAACTTCACACGGCAGGTTGGGGCTTGGTGCCCAAACTTGTTGCAATGATCGCAGACATTGCATGGGCCGGTGTGAAAGTAACCACACTTGTTGCATTTAGGGCTTGGGCCCTGATTCCTTCTTGGTTCAGTAATATTTGCTGCAAACATCCTTCCCAGATTCTTCTTCTTGTTCTGGAAGTTATTAGCACGACTCCCATAAGCTTCAGTCCACTTACGCTTCCCTTCATTAGACCACTTTCCTTTCTCCTCACAAGCTTCCATTGGATTTTTCCCAGTACTACCCTTCTTCAATAGTCCAGTACGAACTGCATCATCAGCTAAAGTGTGTGCCAGCTGCACAGCATCTTGAATGGTTGTGGGGTTTGCTGATGTCACCATACCATGAATTTGAGGTGCCAACCCCCAAATATAACGCTCAATCTTTTTTGGCTCAGGGGTGACGAGATGGGGTACAAGCCTTGCCATCTGATGAAACTGGGTAGTGTACTCTCTAACTTCAGCATCAATCATAGTCAAGTTCCAAAATTCAGCTTCAATTTTCTGGATCTCATTGCGCGGGCAGTATTCACGCATCAACATTTCCCTCAGTTGATTCCAATTGAGACCATAAGCATTCGCTTCACCGAGCCCCTGTACTTGGGTGTTCCACCAGGTTAATGCTTCGTCTTGAAAGCAACTTGTTGCATACTTTACACGTTGAGCAGGAGTGCAGTTGCTTATGACCATTACGGACTCCATCTTCTCGATCCAACGAACGATTCCTACGGGTCCTTCTGTTCCAGAGAATGGTTGTGGTTGGCACGCTTGAAAAGTCTTGTACGAACAGCCCTCGTTCGGGTTCCCTGTTTTCACAAGTAAAAACCATTTCTCAATAACTGGTTATACAAGAACAGTTGCTTGGAACCCTACGAAAACATCATCCATTGGTGCTATAAAGCATCATTAGGAGAGTTTGGCATACCTTGGTTAGCTTGAACACCATGAGTAGCAGCAAATTGGGCAAGAGCAGCATTAACATGTTGAGTAATCACTTGATTTAACTCTTCAGCGGTGGTTGGAAGCATCGTTCCACTGGTTTCACGTCTTGGTGCCATTTTTCACTCTAATACATACGATACAAGATAATTACGACAATATCATACGCGATATTTAATTAAATCATGCACGTAAGCAAGGAAAATAAATAAGCACAACACATAAAACCAAAAGATAATTCATGTCATTTCCATAATAAATAGTGTTTGACTTGACAACATCATTTTAAACTAAAATGACAACCAAAAATGGGTATGGCATACAACCAACCCTCAAGTTCACCAATACAGTACATGAAATGACATAAATGATCCCAAAAGAAACAACTACCAATAACTAGCGAGTACGACGGGTAACAACACCGACATGAGCAACAGTAGCAGCAAGGAAAACACATGCTACATCTAGGGCTAGTGTAGCCTCGAGGCGCTCCTCGAGTGTGTCCATACGCTGCAGAGCCTCGGCTTCCCTAACTTCCGCTGCTGCGGCTCTAACTGTGGCGTTTTCAGCCACCAACCTAGCCTGCTCAGTCACTCTCTCGCACTCATCCATCATCTTCTTTAACTCAGCAATCTCGTCGCGCGTCTTTACCTGCTCACTACTCACTACCTTAACATGATCACCTAACCTCTCTGACCTACGGTCAACATGGTCAACTTTGGCTCCCATAGAATCCATCCTAGTCTCCTCACGGGCACACCTAGCGGCTAGTAATGGAACTGTCCGCTCAATGGGCTGTCCTGTGAGGGGTAATACCCTTGAGGAGGAGGACTCTCCAACACAACGAATATAGGGGACACCCTCTTCATCGGTCCATTCTTGCACACGCTCAGAAAGCCAACCCCAATGTCTCGCAACAAAGGCCCTCGTCTTTTGAGGAGGACGCTCCACTATGTAACCAACTGTAGCCGATTCATTTTCCCTTTCATCCATCTTTCTTTTCTTAACCGGTGATATAGATTTTCTAGCAGTCATTTTAAAAAACGCACCCCAAGACAACGAATTGCAGCGGAAATGTTTATGAAAGCATGGTGGTAACATAAGTTGGAGCCCATAATATAATAGCAAACACTTTTATTTATAAATTAGGGAAATAAGTCTTAAAAAGATGAAATTTAGTTTAAACATAACATAAGTTTAATGATCCAATACTAGGTGGATCATATTACAAAAGATAGTCCCAAATGAATTTCCCATGTGAAGCGTTTGCCAAAAGCCCATTTTCGTGACCGCGCGTGCTTGTATCTATTTTCCTGAAAAACATGCTTAAAAACATCAACAAAAAGTTGAGCGAGTTTCACAGGTTTAAATAATTACTAACCGAACTATCATGTAACTTTTGACTAACATGTGCTAAGTTGTAAACTAGCAAGGGATACAACAAGATGATAGTACATAGAGCTTATAATCAAACCGAGACACGAAATAAATAATATGTCCCCACAAAACCTTTCAAAATATACTCTCTCGTACAAACGACCGATTAGCGCTACTAATCACAAGAGTGGGTGGTCATACCCAAATAGATCTATCAATATACCTTGTGGCCCACAAGAGGCTAACGATTATAACGGCGGGGGTGCTATTCATGAACGATTTACACGAATATATATATAAAAATACCCTTACTCGAGACCATCACACAAACACATATAAGTAAGTCAAGTATCATGATAACAAACGAACGAAAGCATGTTCTTCCCCCATATTTTATAAACAGTTAAAATAATTTGAAAAGGGGCCGTGAAAACTCACCTTGAGCAAGGAACAACGAAATTGACAAGTACTAGCAACTACGCCCACGAACGCCGATCGTGCCTAATAGTGCCCTAAATGAGATAGACATTTTAATAATCGAACTCAAGTCTTACAAGTAAGTTGTTCATCCAACCTACTAGAGTTATAATATTTTTAAGAAAATATTTATTTACGAGAACCGTTGGTGACTTCGACTCTCGGTTAAGATGTTAATGAAAACGATGGATTACGCACCCTTAGATAAAATGCTAATCAACAATCAAAATGTGAAATTATAACCAAATAGCACATAAAAACATTCATACTTATATACATAAGTCCTAGATCATATCAAATCATACTACTTGCATATACACATTATTTAAGTAAAACGGTCAATTTTTACTAGTCAAATTCTCAATTTACCAATACTAGTGACCACATATCATCTCGTAACATGAAATCATAATTGACAAACCATGTTTCATGAATCAAAACAATCTTTCATCACATTAGCATCAATGTACCTAAAACATGGCAATTTCTACGCATACGAGGTAACCGAATAGTCAAATGATGCATATAGAAACATGTTTAATGACGTTAATCAATTTTTTTATAACTTAAAAGCTGTAAATATGACCAAACTTTCTGCTCAAAATCAGATTTATAGAACACTTATTTTTCATACCGAAAATAGTCGATTTTTACGAATAGTTTACCGTAAAACCTAACGAAATGCATCCAAACACCAAGATTCATACATATAACTTAAAATCTAAGTTTTAAACATAAAATATCATCAAGTTACTGCCATAGCTCCAGATTTTTAACAATTTCCTTTTTATGGCCAAATTTCACCTTGTTAGCGTACTTTTAAGCATCGTAAGCTAGTCCACTATTTAACCAATCATCCCAACACATGATATACTTTTAGAATAGATTATTATAGCCAAAATACATCACATTTATCACATTATTTTCAGATTTCAATAATCCTTTTAATCCATACTCAAAACCCTAATTTAAACATGCATTTTAACGACAATTTTAAGCAATAAACACCTAAATCAATAAATCAATGATCCGTCCATAATCTATCATGCTTTTATACAATAATATATCCTAATTTACTATTGGAAACTAACCATAATAAATATTTGTTTGCATGCCAAGATCAAGTCTTAAGTTGTAACATTTTGCAAGATATGAACAAATACATACATACATATATACACGACACACATACACACCCATAAACACTTCAAAACCTTCAATAATAAGCCATAATTTACTGATTTAAAACTTTATAAAAAGTTCCTCTTAGTTGGTGGTGAACAATCACTTGTAAGTGTCAAATTCGATAAAATAAGTAAAGGAATAGATGGGGTTTTCTTACCACTTAAATCAATCAAGGGAAGCACTATAAATGTAGGTGAAAAGGGATTATTTTCTGCTAGAAACTCAGCTCCAAGAGACTCCAAGACTCAAAACACCATAAAAAAATCAAGAATAGTTAAGAACTTAGAGAGGTAATAAATGGAGATGGTGTGGAGACTTGTTGCAAGAGTTGAAGGGTATAAATAGGGGGAGGGGGGCTGCTTTTCGAACTCAAGAGGGAGGGAGAGAGGGGATTTGGTCCAATGGGTGTTCATGCAAAGAAATGATGAGGATTTGGTGTGTAAGATTGGTTTTAAGCAAATGTGTAATCTTGGGTAAAATAATTAGATTAGATTTGATGATTTGTGGTAGGTGGGACCCACATTTTTCAGCAGATTTTTAAAGGGGGGGGGGGGAACTTCTAGAAGACCATTTTTTTATAAAATTACCCATAAGTAGGTAATTCTTTGTATAAAAACCAACCTTTTATAAAAATAAACCATTTTAAACATGGTTTCTCACCAAATAAAAATTATATAAATTAACTACTAATTTTTCTCTATCATAATTGATAAAGATCATAATATTTACTAAAGGTGAATTTTTAACACTTCCGGTGCGTCAAACGGTTAAAATACTGTTAAAAACGCGCTAAAAATTACCGGACGCAAAAATTAATAAGTAGCACATAATTTTCACATATAATCCACCAATTTAATTTTATCCAAGTAATTTTTGGTAAAAACGGATATTTTTATCTTACCGGGTAACCAGCGCGAATTACGGGCATTTTACCGATACGCGGTACCAAAATTTCACGAAATGCCATTTTTTGTAAACGAAGGGCTTTGCTAGACTTTACAACATCCTAATTAACTAAAATTAAGTCTAAGATGCGTATAATTAATTTATGATGCGTATCAGGGCTTAACGGTAATTAACCTGAAAATCGTCGAATGTCACACTGTTAGGATTTGTAGGCCTAACGGAAAGTCTATGTTGATACAATGTGATAGTGATAAGAATAAGATTGAAAATATTTATGTAACCAAAGCTAAAAAATGTGTGAATACAGGAGGTAGTGTATTCGTAGTTTATGCCTTAAACTCTAAACCTGAATGGCAGATTGCGGACATTCCTGTAGTATGCGATCACCCGGATGTATTTCCGGAAGAATTACCTAGTCTACCACCAGATAGACAAATTGAATTCTGAATCGACCTTATTCCTAGAGCTAAACCCGTTGCTAGAGCACCGTATCGTCTAGCCCCATCTGAATTGAAAGAGTTATTGAAGAAGATTCAAGAATTATTAGACAGAGGTTTCATACGTCCAAGTGCATCACCCTGGGGAGCACCAGTCTTGTTTGTAAAGAAGAAGGACGGAAGCATGCGTATGTGTTTAGACTATCAGGAATAAAACAAGCTCACTGTAAAGACAAATATCTATTTCCAAGGATAGATGATTTGTTCGATCAGTTGCAAGGAGCTAAATACTTCTCGAAGATAGATCTTAAATCTGGATATCATCAGTTGAAGGTACAGGAGGAAGACGTACCTAAGACTGCCTTTAGAACCCGATGTGGACACTACGAATTCTTAGTTATGTCATTCGGTCTAACTAATGCTCCCGCAGCATTTATGGACATAATGAATCAAGTTTTTAAACCATTCCTGGACAAATTCGTTATAGTGTTCGTAGACGATATCCTTATCTACTCTCGAACTCAAGAAGCACATGCCAAACATCTTCAGATAATCCTGGAAACTCTTAGCAAAGAGAAATTGTATTTTAAGTTTTCCAAATGCGAGTTTTGAAAACAAGAGGTACAATTCTTAGGGCATGTTATAAACCATCAGGGAATTCAAGTAGATCCAGCCAAGATTGAAGCAATAATGAAATGGGAAACCCCAAAAACACCGACTGAAGTTCGGAGCTTTCTTGGTCTAGCCGGATACTACCGATGGTTTATATAAGACTTCTCCAAGATTGCTACTCCATTAAATACCTTAACTCATAAAGTTGTGAAGTTTAAATGGAGTCAGAAGCAAGACGAGGCATTCAAAACCCTTAAACAGTAACTTAGTTCAGCACCGATCTTAGCATTACCAGAAGGGAATGATGACTTCGTCATCTATTGTGATGCTTCCCGAATTGGTCTAGGTTGTGTGTTGATTCAGCAAGAAAAGGTGATAGCCTATGCATCACGACAATTAAAGGTTCACGAGAAAAACTATACCACACATGATCTCAAACTTGGTGCCATAGTGTTTGCTCTAAATATTTGGAGACACTATCTATATGGTACTAAGTGCGTGATATATACATACCATAAAAGTTTCCAGCATATATTCAATCAGAAGGAATTGAATATGAGACAAAGGAGATGGATGGAACTCATTAATGATTATGATTGTGAGATTAAATACAATCCCGGGAAAGCTAATGTTGTAGCAGATGCATTAAGTCAGTAGGAGAGAATTAAACCTATCAAGATAAGAGCCTTAAGGTTAGAAATCAAAATAGATTGGATGGATCAAATCAAGGAAATTCAGACACAAGCACTACAAGAAGATAACATCAAAAAGGAGTGCATGGTTGGTAAAGAAAAATTACTAACAAAAGGCGATGATGGAATCCTATGATTTGGAAGCAGAATTTGGATTCCTAGACTTAGGGAAATCCAAACAAAGATAATGGATGAAGCTCACAAATCCAAATACTCGATACATCCTGGAGCTGATAAAATGTAAAAAGGGATTGAAAACTCATTATTAGGGGCCGAATATGAAAAGATCCATAGCTCAGTATATAGAAAAATGTCTAACTTGCCTTCAAGTCAAAATCGAACATGAGAATCCCGCAGAGCAACTACAACAGTTGCAAATACCTGTATGGAAATGAGATAAGATTACTATGGACTTTGTCACAAAACTGTCGAGAACCCAGAAAGGGCATGATGCTATTTGGGTTGTGGTTGACAGACTAACCAAATCGGCACACTTTATTCCTGTCAGTGAGAACTATTCAATGGATAAGTTAGCCCGACTTTACATCAATGAAATTGTGAGCCGCCATGGTATACCACTATCTATTATCTCTGATAGAGATAATCGGTTCACTTCTAGATTCTGGACTAGTTTCCAGAAAGAGTTGGGGAAACAAATTAACATGAGTACATCATATCATCCTCAAATCGACGGACAAAGTGAAAGAACAATTCAAACCCTAGAAGATATGTTGAGGGCTTGTGCAATAGAATTTGGAGGTAGTTGGGATAATCACCTTCCATTGATAGAATTTTCTTACAATAACAGTTACCATTCAAGTATAAAAGCTGCACCGTTTGAAGCGTTATACTGTAGTAAGTGCAGGACTCCAATTTGTTGGACGGAAGTTGGAGATAGCCAACTATCTGGACCAGAAATCTTACTGGAAACCACTGATAAGATAGTCCAAATCAAACATAGGTTGAAAGCTGCACAAGATCGACAAAAAATTTATGCAGATAAACGTCGACGACCATTAGAATTCCAAGTAGGCAACTACGTGATGTTGAAAGAATCACCTTGGAAAGGTGTTGTACGTTTCAGAAAATGTGGAAAGTTAGGCCCAAGATATATTGGACCTTATAAGATAATTTAAAGAGTTGGAGCCGTGGTATATAAATTAGAACTGTCTGAAGCATGTATTCATAACACATTCCACGTGTCATGTTTACGCAAGTGCTTAGCAGATCCCGATCAAGCAATCTCATTAGACAATGTACACGTCGATGATAAGCTCCAATTCACCGAGCAAACTGTTAAAATCTTAGGAACCCAAGACCGAAAGTTAAAAAGGAAAACTATACCGATGGTACTAGTATAGTGGCAAGGTCGGAAAGGCGCCGATCAGACTTGGGAATTAACAGAACAGATGAAAACTATGTATCCTCATCTATTTAACTGATCTTGAATTTTGAGGACGAAATTCTTTTAAGCAGGGGAGATTTGTAACGCCCGGAGAATTCCCAAGTAAAATAAAGGCCAAAAAGAATCAAAAGATAAAATTCAGGGGTTAAATTATAAGTTTTCCAAAGATAAAGGACTAAAAGTGAAAATTCTAAAAATGAGGCGGATATCAGACCGACATCCAACACATATCGGTCCGATATGTGTTAACGAAGGCGTAAACCAGGTAGTGAAACGTGTCAAGTGACTCACCGATGAATACTGACGCATGGCACCAAGTCGGACTGATATCCCGGACCATTGCGGTCTGACAGCGGCAAAAAGAGGGCGGTCGAATGGGAGAGCAACGCGTGTAGGACTGACGCATGCAGGGTGATATCAGACCAATATCCCCCTACATGTCGGTCCCACATGGGACCAAATTCACCCTATAAATAGATGGGTTGAGCTTGATCAGTTGACACAACCCACACACACTTTCACCTTCTCGCACACACACTAGAGCCCTGCTAGTCCGATTTTCGAGGTTCTGGCCCGCTCTCGAAAGTTCAGTTTCTCGCAATTCGTCAGCAAAACTGCCGTAGATAGTGCCGATTTAAGGTTTTTTAACACCCTGAGGTTTCTTCGTGTAAACCTAATATTGGGGTATTGATTATAATAATGTGGATATGATCTATGTCACACCCCCAAATTCCACTTCCGGGCTATACCCGAGGGGGGTAACTCGAGAGGATCTTTACCATTGAATTACTTTGAATGACCACTAAATGGTTTTCAATATACCTGTTTTATGCATGACTCGAACGAGTCCCAAAATAAAGTTTGACATGGTCCAAAGTAAGAGTGCGGAAGCAATGTTTAAATGTTTACAACTTTCAAAAATAAGGATGATAAAATATTGTTTATCAAAATAGGATGCCATGCATGATGAGTGTGTGACTCCTGTGGGTGCATCCTAGCCACATATCCTATGCATTCAACGACCTGAGATAAACATGCTAAAATGGGTCAACATAAAGTTTGTGAGTTCGCAGGTTATATGTAATGGAAATCATATCATGAAATGTTTTGAAAAATCATATATTGACAATGCATGGAAAAGCATATATTGAAAATGCATGGAAAAGCGTATGTACTGTGCACCATCATTATTGATCAGACAAAACCAAAAATTATCATAAGTCCGCCAACTGAATCTCAACTGTAGCTGCTGAAAAAGGAAAAGGATGTGGTTCGCCTCTTTGTGCCTCGCACATGAATGGATTAGGTCAATTATATACCCGTTTGACCTCCAGTCAAAGTTAGCGCTACTAACCCGGGCAGTGGTTGTTAAACCCAACAGTACTGTTCATAATCACCTCGCTTGTGGAAAAATTAACGGTTGACTCTGAGACGACTTTGTACACACCATGTACAACTTATATAATTAATGTAACTATGTAAGCATGGAAATATGATTTTTGAAAAATGTACTTGAGCATGTATCTCACCCCAAAATGGAAAATGAGTGAAACGGGGTTGTGAGAACTCACCTGATAAAGCGGTAATGATATGCAAGTCTTAGCAAATCCGGCTAAATGAGACGACCTACTCGTGCCCTAGGAAACTTTTAGGACTTTAAGGTCTAAGTATTATAAATGCTTGACTATGAACTCTATGCATCCAAAAAGTTGTTTGAAAAATGACTTTGACGTTTCAAAGATGTTTTGACTCGACGACCCGTTGGTGACACGTTGGACTTGAGCATTCAAATCCTAATATAGAATTCAAACCTACTTTGAAATAGTCTATTATCGTCTAATAAACACATTGGCACATTCGATTGGAATTTAGAACTTGAAACACAACTTTTGATACATTAAAGTTTCTTTAGTTGGAAAGTCAAGTTGTTGAGTCCTAAACATGGCAACTATGCAAAGTTGGTGTTCACACATGAAATTTGGCGTGCTATAACATATATAGAACATTTCAATGTTTACTTGCTAAAAATAGACAAACATGTGAGTTTCGGATAATTAAAGTTTCCTATTATAGCAAGATCATGTCAAATTGTCAAGTTCATGGATAATCATCATGTATTATCATACAATGCACTTAGTTAAGTGTTACTAAGTCATTTAAACCATCTAATCATGTTAACAACTTGCAAACACATCTTGTGGAAACATAAAGTTTCCTTATTTAGAAAACGGGCTCTAAAACTCATACACATGCATTTTAATCCATCATGTGGTCAATCATTTTTCCATAATGTTCACTACACTAGTTTCATGCTTTGAATACACCCAAACACCAAGTTTTCATACATGTCAAGAAATAAAGTTTCAAAAAATAGAAAACGAGCCTAAAAGCATCATGGACATGTGATTTTACCAAAAAAAAATCATACAATCTCTATATCTAGTGTTTATGCATCATTTCCACCAAACAAATCACATCATAACTTCTTTTAACAAAAACCCGAAAATTAAAGTTAATATAAATAGAACCGAGCATGAAATCTCATATGATCAAAAGTTCTAGATAGCAAATTGTCACACCCCGACCGATGGCGGAATCATCGGGGCGGGACATGTTGACTGTTCATAAGCACAAGGTTGACTAAATTGAAATATATTAATTATCAAACTTCATTGCAACATTCATGACAAAACAAATCCAAGAAAACAACATAATTGAAATACATAAGTTCCTTATTTATATTAACTAAGTCCAAGCCTATGTGAAGCACATCTTGATCAAACTCACACATTAGTACCTGAAACATGAATAAAATAAAGTCAACTAAAAAGTTGATGAGTATAACACAGGTTTGTATATAGATAGCATATAGTTTGTAAAACAAATCCCTACATAACATGATAAATAAGGCATTTATGGAGAGCAGCTATTGTGTAACCAAGTACAATCAAACCTTTGTAACTAGCATGCAAAATTGTGTTGTCGGTATTGTAGGTCCTGAACAGATCCGAAAACACAAATCTGTGGAGAAATCTTCAAACAGTCCGGATCGAGAGGCGGAATCTCTGGATCCGGAATCACTCTCGAATCATAAATGGTAGAGACGGGTGCGGGAATCACAAACACTGACAGAAACATATGAAAATGAAAAGAACAGATAATTGAAAGCATAAAACGTATGATTCTTTGATTGAAATGAAAATTAAAAGGCTCGATCATACACTAACAATTATCTCACCCCAGGGTGAGCTCCCCCTGGGGTGGTGATTCCCTCTACAGACACACACTCACTCCTAGGGCATAATCTGCTATATATATAGGAGGCCAAGCAATGCGCCTTGTTTTCCAAGCCACCGCCCAATGGGCCTGAAAAACAGGTATCGAAACTACCTAGTTTCGATTGAACAAATGTTCAACCGAAACTAGTAGTTTCGATTGAACAAAAAATTCAACCGAAACTAGTAGTTTTGATTGAACAAAAGTTCAACCGAAACTAGTAGTTTCGATTGAACAAAAGTTCAACCGAAACTAGTAGTTTCGATACTGTAATTTCGATTGACAGCATCAGTCTCAAAATTATACCCAACAGGTATCAATCACCCTACCTGGGTGGGTTTGTCAAACTCAATAGATCTATCATTGAAAACCGTCGGCTTGAATAGTTAATGATTGCACATAAGTTGTTCACAAAACTTATCACACATAGCACTCAGGCATAAAGCTCAAATTGCACACATGAATGTAAATAGGATTTGTATTTGTGTTGTTTGTGTAAATGTACATAGTAATTTGTATAGAGTTCATGTTTCACCCCAAAAGTGTAAAAGAGTAAAAGGGGCTATGAAATACTCACATGGTTCAAGGTGTAGCTAAACACGGGAGACTAGATTGTAATTTGATCCTTGCAACTCACCACGTTAACCTAATGTATAATGTAGACTTGAATTATTAGAGGGTACAATAGTCTATGTCTAAGTCTAGGATTGAATCGGTTGTGTGTGACAAGTGTTGGAGTGGCAAGTATTAGTGGTTCGTATTTAAATGAAATGTTTCATAAAATGGGGAATTTAAATAAATAGTTTTAAAATAATTAAACTAAGTTTTGAGTTCGAATAACTAAATAAATTAAATAATTATTATTTAATAATTTAGTTATAAAATTAGTCGTGTGATTTATCTTATTTAAATAAATAATTTATTTATTTATCTATAAAGATATGTAAAAAATAATATTTATTTATATAGGTGTATAAAAAGTAAAATATATTTACCTTTGTATGTTATAATAAATGACTTATATTTTTTTATTCATCCTTTGGAAAATAAGCATTTTGATTGTTTTAAATAAAAGTAATCTTTTATAACTTTTATAAAATTAATTGTTTTTATTTAGAAATTAATTTAAATGTTTAAAGTTTTGATTTAAAAGATTAATATGCAATTTAACACTTTAATTCGGATTAAATCGGAATTTATATTGAAATTTAATGATTCTGCTTTTATTCTGTTATAAATGTTTCAAGGTTTATAAAAATATTTTTATAAAATTTTTTGAGTTTTAAAAATGGTATTTAAAAATATAAACAGGCCACCCGGTTCGAACCCGGGTGGATCCTGTGTGAGTGTTGCGTGTATACCGCTGGACCAGGGGAGCTATTCGCGTATAAGACTCGTTCGGGTATCAGATAATCCGTAACGAAAAAGTATCCGGGTCTGATGTTCAAGCTTCGCGCAAAAAGGCTGGTTTGGTGGGTTTCGAACCCACGCCACCTGGTTCGGCGGCGCAGTGACTTGCTGGCCGGACCAGGTGGTTTCGCTGGATTATCTGAATACCAAAAATTTAAGAACACAACTTCGGATCGAAACCCAAATCCGTATGAGCGCCAAGAACCCTAGAATTTAAATTGGTTCGATTCTGTATTGCTAGTATAAATTGATATAGGGCTATTGATCAGGGTTCGATTACGATTCTAATGATGTAAAACTTACACGTTGAGATTGGGCAACAAGTGCTGACGGCTACGAGGTTGGTTCCGACTGTTCTTCGTGATCGAGAGGATTCCAGAGATGAAATGTAGATTCGCCAGAGGTTGGGAGAGTTTGTGAGGTGGTATACGCGTGAGGGTGAGTGGTTTAATTCGTTCAATTTTATTTGAATTAACCAATTCGATTTCGATTTGACCGAAACATTTTTGCGGGGCTGATTTCACGTTATTCCATTGAATTGGGAACGAATTGAGTCTGATAGCAGTCCAGGTTCACTCGAGGTCGACTGGGGCATCATTTCATGGATTAAATACGCGTTATTTACACGAATTAAACTTAAAATGATACGGTTTGA
Source organism: Smallanthus sonchifolius (assembly GCA_023525975.1). NCBI lineage: Eukaryota > Viridiplantae > Streptophyta > Magnoliopsida > Asterales > Asteraceae > Smallanthus > Smallanthus sonchifolius. Next base: position 92,644,464 of record CM042021.1, on the reverse strand, counting down.
CTTTCAGGAGTCAAATTCGTTTGAATTTGAAACTTGACCGCTAAATCGATCAAATTGGGTTGTTGTTTGGGCCAAGATTGGATCGATTCTTGTCTGGGAAATCATGAGGAGTCCAATTCAAAAGAAATCCGTCGATGGCCGACTTGAATTGTCACGGTTTTGGTCCCTTTGACTTTTGAAAGTCAAACAAGTCAAGGAAGGTCAAAATTGGAGTGTGGGGTTCCAATTTAGGGTTTAATTGTTTTGGGGTTCGATCAGCCGTGAAATTTCTTGTTAATGGTATAAATGTATCTATGTGTGTATGTATTTGATTGAAATTTTATATAAATGTATACCCGTAAACGAGTTTGCGGATTTGTTTTGAGGTTTAATATTTGGTACGAACAGTTTAAACCAGTGCACTAGAAGTTGGAATTTAAACGAGTTACATTTAATTTCAAACATGTTGGAAATCAGAAATGTTACAGTATCCCCATGTTGAGGGAATTTCGTCCCGAAATTTAGCTAGTTGGGACTACAGAATCAGCAAAGAGGTGAGGGTACTTGAGCTTCATTTGGTCCTCACGTTCCCAAGTAAACTTAGAACCACGTCTTGATTCCCAACGAACTTTGAAAATAGGAATACGGCTTCGCTTGAGCTGCTTGATCTCACGATCCATGATTTCTACTGGTCTCTCAACGAAGTGCATCGTTTTGTCAATGTGCACATCGTCAAGAGGTATAAGGAGGTTCTCATCAGCAAGACATTTCTTTAGATTAGACACATGAAATGTAGGATGCACATTGCCAAGAGATGGAGGTAACTCGAGTTTGTAAGCCACTTTCCCAATCCTTTCAAGGATTTTGAATGGACCAACATAGCGAGGTGCTAACTTGCCTTTCTTTCCAAAACAGATCACACCCTTACACGGAGACACCTTTAGCAGAACAAGGTCACCGACTTGAAATTCCAAGGGTTTTCGTCGTTTATCGACATATCTCTTTTTCCGACTCCTCGCTACTCAAATGTTATCACGGATTTGAATAATTTTGTCGGATGTTTCTTGAATTAGCTCGGGTCCGGTGATTTGTGCTTCACCAATCTCATTCCAACAGATAGGAGAACGACACTTGCGACCATAAAGAGCTTCAAATGGAGCCATGTTGATACTTGTGTGGTAGCTATTGTTGTAAGAGAACTCGATTAGGGATAAATGGGAATCCCAATTGCCACCAAAATCAATTACACAAGCTCTAAGCATATCCTCAAGAGTTTGGATTGTACGCTCGGTCTGACCATCAGTTTGGGGGTGGTAAGCCGTGCTCAAATCCAATCGCGTACCAAGAGCAGTTTGGAGGGATTACCATAACCGAGAGGTGAATCGAGCATCTCTATCAGAGATTATGTTTAATGGAACACCGTAACGGCTCACGATTTCGTCAATGTAAATTTGGGCCAATTTCCTAACCCGATAGTCTTCACGGATGGGTAAGAAATGAGCAGATTTGGTGAGACGGTCAATGATCACCCAGATGCTATCATAACCACTTGAGGTGCGAGGGAGTTTGGTAATGAAATCCATAGCTAAGTTCTCCCATTTCCACACGGAAATTTCTGGCTGTTCAAGTAACCCGGAAGGACGTTGATGTTCGGCTTTGACTTTGGAGCAAGTTAGACATTTGGCCACATAGAGAGCAATGTCTTTCTTTATACCGGGCCACCAATATTGTTGGCGAAGGTCTTGGTACATTTTATCCGCACCAGGATGGATAGAATAACGAGTCTTGTGGGCCTAGTTCATGAGAAATATATGGAGATCATCGCGATCGGGAACCCAAATACGGTTCAAGTAATACAGTAAGCCATTGGGTCTTGATTCGAGCAGAAGTTCAACACCACACGACATCTCCTCATACATGTTTCCCTCGGTGACTGAGACGTGTTGAGCTTCTAACATACGATTTTGAATGTCGGTTCGAATTTGGACACATTGAAGCATGACATGGTCCTTTTGACTCAAGGCATCGGCTACAACATTCGCCTTATCGGGATGGTAACGAATCTCGCAGTCATAGTCGTTAAGGAGTTTAACCCAACGTCGTTGCCTCATATTGAGTTCTTTTTGGTTGAAGATGTGTTGGAGACTTTTGTGGTCAGTGAACACCACACATTTAGTGCCATAGGGGTAATGTCTCCAAATCTTCAATGCGAATACAATCGCACCCAATTCAAGGTCGTGCGTTGTATAATTCTTCTCGTGAATCTTAAGTTGCCTTGATGCATAAGCGATTATCTTACCTCGTTGCATGAGGACACAACCAAGACCTTGGTTGGAAGCATCATAGTAGACAACTAGATCATCATTCTCGTCAGGGAGAGTCAAAATAGGAGCATCGCACAACTTTTGCTTGAGAGTTTGGAAGGCTTCTTCTTGCTTTGGTCCCCATTCATAAGGTTTACCCTTGTGGGTCAAAGCGGTGAGTGGAACAGCAATCTTAGAGAAATTTGAAATGAAACGACGATAATATCCCGTAAGACCAAGAAATGAACGAACTTCGGTGGGGGTCTTAGGGGCATTCCAATTCTTAACAGCCTTAGTCTTAGCAGGGTCCACATGAATTCCTTTTTCGTTGACGATATGACCCAGGAATTGAACCTCCTTTAGCCAAAATTCACATTTGGAGAACTTGGCATATAGTTGCTCTTTTCTCAAGAGGTCCAAAACCAATCTAAGGTGTTGTTCATGTTCGGATTTAGTCTTGGAGTAAATTAAGATATCATCAATGAAGACGATCACGAATTTGTCGAGGTATGGTTTGCACGCACGATTCATGAGGTCCATGAAAACCGCGGGTGCATTGGTTATCCCAAAAGGCATGACCATGAACTCGTAGTGACCATACCTTGTTCGGAAGGCAGTCTTTGGAATGTCTTCATCTTGTACACGGAGTTGGTGATAACCAGATCGAAGATCAATCTTTGAGAAGCAAGTGGAGCCTTGAAGTTGATCAAAGAGATCATCAATTCTAGGCAATGGATAACGGTTCTTGATGGTAGGCTTGTTGAGTTCGCGATAGTCAATACACAAGCGGAATGATCCATCCTTCTTTTTGACGAATAAGACGGGTGCACCCCACGGTGAATGACTTGGACGGATGAAGCCCTTGTCAGAGAGTTCTTGGAGTTGGCTTGCAAGTTCTTGCATTTCAGAGGGTGCAAGACGGTATGGAGCTCTAGCCACTGGGTTAGCTCCGGGTACAAGGTCAATGCGAAATTCTACTTGCCGAACGGGAGGAAGACCGGATAAGTCTTCGGGGAATACTTCGGGGAAGTCCCGAATGATGGGGATATCTTGAATATTCTTCTCCTTGACATCTTTTCGGACAATATGAGCTAAGAAGGCCACGTACTTCTTTCGTAAGTACTTTTGAGCAGTAGTGCATGACATCAATCTGAGTCTTTTGCAGGGTTTTTCACCAAGGACTCTCAACGTTTCTCCCGACGGAAGGGGTATTCGGATGCACTTCTCAAAACAGATTACTTCGGCATGGTGATTTGACAGCCAATCCATGCCTACGATGATATCAAAACTTCCTAGTGGCATTGGCATAAGGTTGATTGGAAACGTATGATCATTAAGTTCTAGGGAGCAATCATAGATAATGGAGTCAATTGTAAGAGAGTCACCATTTGCTATTTCGACGGTAAAGGTTTTCTCTAATTGGGATCGTGTCTTTGCAAGTAAGGGTTCAAAGTTAAGTGACACAAAACTTTTATCGACACCGGTATCAAATAAAATGGAGGCATATTGACTATTAACAAGGAACGTACCATTAACCACATCATTGTTGGCTTGAGCTTCATTGGCGTTTATGTTGAAAGCACGCCCACGAGCTTCGTATTGTCTAGCATTGGTAAATCTTGGGCATTGGTCACGGAAGTGATTTGGGTCGCCACATTCATAACAAGCACGCCCATTTGCAATAGCGGGAACACCTTGATTAGCCACTTGCGGGTTGGTTCGGTTTGGTGGGTTGACCTGGCCTGCAAGAGCTTTGGCCCTTCACACATTGACCGTATGGCCATATTTCCCACAATGAGTGCAAAGGCGACATGGGATGCTTTGGGGATGATGATAGTTGCATGTGGCACAAAGCGGGTAGATCCCAACATATGGCTTTTTGACTGGTGCTTGAACCATAGGTGCAGCTTGGTTAACGGGAATAGTAGGAGTGACCATAGCATCGTTTCTAGCCTTTCTTTTCTTATTATTGCGGGAGGGTTCAGTTGTGGCTTCTTTGTTGTGGGTGGAAGGAGTTGCGGTGTCGGAAACTTTATTTGTGCTTTTTTTAGTAAGAGTCCCCGCCTTCACATGGTTATCGGTTAAAGTGGCAGATAATCGGATAGCATCTTCTAGTGTGGCAGGATTTCTCCCTAAGACGGTATCCTGAATCTGCCTAGGTAGTCCACCGATGTACTTTTCAATGCAGCGGGATAGGGGCGTGACCATGTGGGGCACAAGGAGACCCAGTTCATGAAACCGGGTTGTATACGCTAGACTTTCACCACTGTCTTGGGTAAGATCCCAAAACTCAGCTTCCAGCTTCCTCACTTCGTTCCGAGGACAAAACTCTTCGGTCATTAGTCTTTTAACCTCATCCCATGGTAAGGCCATGGTTGCCTCTGCACCACGGGTTCTCTTTTCCCCATTCCACCACGTGAGTGCCCGTTTTTGGAAGACACTTGTGGCATGATGGACACGAAGGTCATCGGGACAGTCACTATTGAGGAAAGTGCCCTCAATACTTTCAAACCATTGAAGGACTCCCGTAGCTCCTTCGGTACCATAGAACTTGAGAGGATTGCATGAGTTGAAATGCTTGAAGATGCATTGAGATGGGTTGGCACCACCATTTCCTCCATTACCACGATTAGCCCCATGGTTACCATTGGTGGCACCATTAGCTTGAGTGAGTTGAGTTACGAGTTGTGCAAGGATAGTAGCGATGTCGGTGTTGGTGTTGGCCACGGGAGCATGACGGGGAGGCATTCTACAGATTTGCACAACACAAGAAAAATATGTAAGAACTTATGAGAATTGCTTGGATTAAAAAGGGCAAAGTAATGAAATAAAATAGTTAATCATAGTTTGGATTGTACTCAAATAGTGATATAATCACTTGAATACTTTGACACATTAAGGTTAATTAAACTCATATAATTTTCAAGGAGACATGCTTTAGCCTATAAGTAAACACTCATCCCGGGAATACCCAGGAAAGCATACGGGTCCCTCGGTTGATTGGGATTTATGCGAAATGCTTTCCTAGACAGAAAACCCAGAATATAGGTGTCTCCCTTCCAGATTGCATGTGTCCTCAAATAATTAACAAAGTTTAAAAACCTTAACGAGGGTATAAAAAGATTTTTATAGTTTTAGATTCATGAAGTTTCCACATGCTAAGAAGATGATGATAGAGAAATAGGCAAGAATATTATGAGGTTTTAGGGTATAGGTAGGGATATTGTTTTATTTAATTTATTATTTAAGTATAGTCTAATAATTCATGAACTCTAACAAATAAGGCACCATAGTGAAATAAATATTAATATAATAAGCATGTAACACATAGCATGTAGCACATAATCGTATAATAAAGAAGCATGGTATAAGTGGGTGTTCGAAAGTTATAGTCAAGGTCAAGGGTGTCTAATAACCTAGTTCCCTATAACCAAGGCTCTGATACCAATCTGTCACACCCCGACCGATGGCGGAATCATCGGGGCGGGACATGTTGACTGTTCATAAGCACAAGGTTGACTAAATTGAAATATATTAATTATCAAACTTCATTGCAACATTCATGACAAAACAAATCCAAGAAAGCAACATAATTGAAATACATAAGTTCCTTGTTTATATTAACTAAGTCCAAGCCTATGTGAAGCACATCTTGATCAAACTCACACATTAGTACCTAAAACATAAATAAAATAAAGTCAACTAAAAAGTTGGTGAGTATAACACAGGTTGGTATATAGATAGCATATAGTTTGTAAAACAAATCCCTACATAACATGATAAATAAGGCATTTATGGAGAGCAGCTATTGTGTAACTAAGTATAATCAAACCTTTGTAACTAGCATGCAAAATTGTGTTGTCGGTATTAATCACCCTACCTGGGTGGGTTTGTCAGACTCAATAGATCTATCATTGAAAACCGTCGGCTTGAATAGTTAATGATTGCACATAAGTAGTTCACAAAAGTTAGCACACCTAGCACTCAGGCATAAAGGTCAAATTACACACATGAATGTAAATAGGATTTGTATTTTTGTTGTTTGTGTAAATGTAAATAGTAATTTGTATAGAGTTCATGTTTCACCCCAAAAGTGTAAAAGAGTAAAAGGGGCTATGAAATACTCACATGGTTCAAGGTGTAGCTAAACACGGGAGACTAGATTGTAATTTGATCCTTGCAACTCACCACGTTAACCTAATGTATAATGTATATTTGAATTATTAGAGGGTACAATAGTCTATGTCTAAGTCTAGGATTGAATCGGTTGTGTGTGACAAGTGTTGGAGTGGCAAGTATTAGTGGTTCGTATTTGAATGAAATGTTTCATTAAATTAGGAATTTAAATAAATAGTTTTAAAATAATTAAACTAGGTTTTGAGTTCGAATAACTAAATAAATTAAATAATTATTATTTAATAATTTAGTTATAAAATTAGTCGTGTGATTTATCTTATTTAAATAAATAATTTATTTATTTATCTATAAAGATATGTAAAAAAAATTAATATTTATTTATATAGGTGTGTAAAAAGTAAAATATATTTACCTTTGTATGTTATAATAAATGACTTATATTTATTTATTCATCCTTTGGAAAATAAGCATTTTGATTGTTTTAAATAAAATTAATCTTTTATAACTTTTATAAAATTAATTGTTTTTATTTAGAAATTAATTTAAATGTTTAAAGTTTTGATTTAAAAGTTTAATATGCAATTTAACACTTTAATTCGGATTAAATCGGAATTTATATTGAAATTTAATGATTCTGCTTTTATTCTGTTATAAATGTTTCAAGGTTTATAAAAATATTTTTTATAAAATTTTTTGAGTTTTAAAAATGGTATTTAAAAATATAAACAGGCCACCCGGTTCAAACCCGGGTGGATCCTGTGTGAGTGTTGCGTGTATACCGCTGGACCAGGGGAGCTATTCGCGTATAGGGCCCGTTCGGGTATCTGATAATCCGTAACGAAAAGGTATCCGGGTCTGATGTTCAAGCTTCGCGCAAAAAGGCTGGTTTGGTGGGTTTCGAACCCACGCCACCTGGTTCGGCGGCGCAGTGACTTGCCGGCCAAACCAGGTGGTTTCGCTGGATTATATGAATACCAAAATTTTAAAAACACAACTTCGGATCGAAACCCAAATCCGTATGAGCGCCAAGAACCCTAGAATTTAAATTGGTTCAATTCTGTATTGTTAGTATAAATTGATATAGGGCTATTGATCAGGGTTCGATTACGATTCTAATGATGTAAAACTTACACGTTGAGATTGGGCAACAAGTGCTGACGGCTACGAGGTTGGTTCCGACTGTTCTTCGTGATCGAGAGGATTCCAGTGATGAAATGCAGATTCGCCAGAGGTTGGGAGAGTTTGTGAGGTGGTATACGCGTGAGGGTGAGTGGTTTAATTCGTTCAATGTATTCGAATTAACCAATTCGATTTCGATTTGACCGAAACATTTTTACGGGGCTGATATCGTGTTATTCCATTGAATTGGGAACTAATTGAGTCTGATAGCAGTCCAGGTTCACTCGAGGTCGACTGGGGCATGATTTCAGGGATTGAATACGCGTTATTTACACGAATTAAACTTAAAATGATACGGTTTAACTTTCAGGAGTAAAATTCGTTTGAATTTGAACCTTGACCGCTAAATCGATCAAATTAGGTTGTTGTTTGGGCCGAGATTGGATCGATCCTTGTCTGGGAAATCATGAGGAGTCCAATTCAAAAGAAATCCGTCGATGGCTGACTTGAATTGTCACAGTTTTGGCCCCTTTGTCTTTTGAAAGTCAAACAAGTCAAGGAAGGTCAAAATTGGAGTGTGGGGTTCCAATTTAGGGTTTAATTGTTTTGGGGTTCGATCAGCCGTGAAATTTCTTGTTAATGGTATAAATGTATCTATGTGTGTATGTATTTGATTGAAATTTTATATAAATGTATACCCGTAAACGAGTTTGCGGATTTGTTTTGAGGTTTAATATTTGGTACGAACAGTTTAAACCAGTGCACTAGAATTTGGAATTTAAACGAGTTACATTGAATTTCAAACAGGTTGGAAATCAGAAATGTTACACAAATCTACACATATTATCCATTCTTTATGCATATCTAACCATTTTCCATCATCAAATCACCCTAAACATGGCATCTAACATGAAACCCAAAATTAAAGTTTGCTAAAATAGCAAAACCGAGCATGCATAACAAAGTTTTCACATGTTAATCATCTACAACTATTATTACAACATAATCCATCATCAAACCAACAAAATCTCATCATCTAGCTCATGCATACATAATAAAGTTTCCTTAAATGAAAACCGAGCCTTTGAACAAAATCCGGGTTCAAAATCACCAACAATATGTACCATTTGAGTTTTAAAACATATTTCCTTTAAGAATTCATGGCTAATCTTTCATAAAAATGAGTTTTCTTTGGATACATGTTCATATGAACATGAAGATGAAAAATGAAAAAAAGAGGGTTTTAATCTTACCAAACTTGAAAATGGATGGAATGATGGATGAAATCTCTTGCAAATGCTTGATTCTTGATGGTGGAAGCTTGGATTTGATGAATGAAAGATCAAAGAATCAAAAATGGTGAAGAATGGTGGTGGGGGTGATGATCTCGGCTCAAAGGAGAGGGAGAAGAAGAGAGAGAAAGTGAAAGAGTGGTGGTGGAAATGTGGGGAAGAGTGGGGGTATTTATAGGCTCTCATGTCACTTTGTGGTGGAAAATGAATAGTAATCGATTTGTTTACGGAATTCCCGAATAGGTATGAACGAAATTATTTAAAAATAATTTGACTCATAATGGTATGTTTAACATATAAAATTTTTGGATTTTTATTTGGAAATGTCGGTACATACTGCAGACCGGCAGGACAGCGTTAAAACAGAAAGTTTCTCAGAAAATTCCTGAAAAATGCACAGAGTCTTATAATAACATATCATAGTACTACATGTAATTTGTGCACACCAAATATATGCCTAAGTGTCTGCTTAGAATTATGAACCTAGCTAGTGCGCACTGCGTGTCTACCAGACTGTGCTGGAAATAAAAGTATTTCCATAAATCATCGAAAAATTCATGTAAGCATGATTAATTAAATCGCAGTGTTACATATAATTTTCACACACAAATTATATGTCTAGGTATTAGTTTTAAATTATCACCAACGGTCGTGCTGTAGGACGCGTGTTTGACCGGGTAATCTTCCAGATTACAGTCGCGTGTAAACGAATTGACTTGCTAAGTGCGAAATGGACTTAATTAGTATAAAATTAAGTGTGATGCATGTCTAATAATATAATATGTATCTCAGTTGATAATGGGTATCAACCTGAAATTTGTCGGGTGTCACATTAACCCCGGTTGAAAGGAATTTTGTCCTGAAATTCAACTTGCGGTAATAGCTGATGGTGTGGTCTGAAACAAGTGTGGGTGCTTGTGCTTCATCTGATCTCTGTGCTCCCATGTGAACTCTGGTCCGCGTCTGGAATTCCATCAGACCTTGACTATCGGAATGCGACTTTGTTTCAGTTGTTTAACCTCGCGGTCCATGATTTCCACAGGTTCTTTGACGAAATATAGTTGTTTGTCGATTTCTACCTCCTCGATAGGTATTTTCAGTGTCTCATCGTGTAGGCACTTTTTTAAGTTAGACACATGGAATACATTGTGGATATTCTATAGCTCTTCCGGTAGGTTGAGTCGGTAGGCAACAGGGCCAATCCTTTGTAGGATCTCGAATGGTCCTATGTAGCGGGGGTTCAGTTTCCCACGTTTGCCAAATCGGATCACGCCTTTCCAATGCGCAACTTTTAGTAACACTTTGTCACCTACTTGAAACTCCACTGGTTTACGCTTTTGATCAGCGTAGCTTTTCGGTCTATCTTGAGTGGATTTTAGTCTATCTCGGATTTTGAAAATTTTCTCGGTGGTCTCGTGGACAAGCTCTGGTCCAGTGAGCTGACTATCTCCCAACAGAGTGATGATCTACACTTTCTTCCATAAAGTGCTTCAAATGGTGCTGCCTTGATACTCGTGTGGTAACTGTTGTTGATGAAAATTCAACCAATGGTAGGTGAGTATACTAGCTGTTGCCAAAATATAACGCACAAGCTCTTAATAGATCTTCTAGTGTTTGGATTCTTCGTTCACTTTGACCATCTATTTGTGGGTGATAGGCAGTGCTCAAATCTAAGCGTGTTCCCAACGTTTCTTGTATGATTGCCTGAATCAGGAAGTAAAACGACTATCCGTATCTGAGATGATGGAGATCGGCACTCCATGACTTGAAACTACTTCCTTTAGGTAAAGCCGGGTCAACTTCTCCATTTTATCATTTTCTTTGATTGGAAGGAAGTGTGCAGATTTGGTTAAACAGTCAACGATCACCCATATGGCGTCGTATCCGCTCGGGGTTTTAGGTAACTTCGTGACGAAGTCCATTGAAATTTGTTCCCACTTCCATTGTGGAATTTCCGGCTGCTGTAGCAACCCTGATGGTTTCTGGTATTCCGTTTTAACCTTGGCGCAGGTTAGACATTTTCTAACATAGGTGGCAATCTCGGCTTTCATGTTTGGCCACCAGTAGTTTGTCTTGAGGTCTTGGTACATTTTTCAGAACCAGGGTGAATTGAATACCTCAACTTATGTGCCTCATCCATCACTAAGTCTCTTCAGTTCCCATGGTTCGGTACCCATATCCGGTCCATGTAGTAACGCACATCATCGGATTCGATCTCAAATAGTTCTCCATGCCTCGTATGCCTTCATTTTCCAAATTTTCCTCCTTGAGTGCCTCGAGTTGAGCGTCACATATTTGGATAGGTAGATTCATGTAGATTATCAAGGTTAATGCTCACACTCGACGTGGTTTGAGTTGTTATTTCCTACTTAGGACATCAGCAACTACGTTTGCCTTTCCCGAATGGTAACGGATTACGCAGTCGTAATCATTAAGCAATTCCACCCATCTGCGCTATCGCATGTTCAACTCCTTTTGATCAAAGATGTGTTGGAGACTTTTGTGGTCGGTGAAAATCATACATTTGGTACCATACAGGTAGTGTCTCCAGATTTTGAGTGCGAAAACCACGGCTCCCAATTCCAAGTAATGGGTGGTGTAGTTATTTTCGTGCACTTTGAGTTGTCGTGAAGCATAGGCGATAACCTTCTCTCTTTGCATCACTACGCAACCGAGTCCTTGGTGTGACGCATCGCAGTAGGCTACGAAGTCGCCGTTTCCTTCAGGTAGCTCTAAGATCGGTGCGCTGCAAAGTTTTTGCTTGAGTAACTAAAATGCTTTTTCAGTTCTTTCATTCCAATCATACTTCACGTCTTTCTCCGTCAAAGCAGTCAATGGTTGTGCAATCTTTGAAAAGTTTTCAATAAACCGTCTATAATATCCGGCAAGTCCCAAAAATTATCGTATTTCGGTTGCAGTTTTGGGTGTTCGCCAGATTCTTATCGCTTCAATCTTGGTTTGGTCAATGTGTAAGCCCATCTCGTTTACCACATGACCTAGGAAATGCACTTCTCAGATCCAGAAGTCGCACTTTGAAAACTTAGCATACAGCTTCTCGATTTTTAATAATTCTAGAACGAGTTTTAGATGTTCAGCGTGTTACTCCTCGCTGCGAGAATAGATCAAGATGTCATTAATGAACACAATAACAAACTTGTCTAGGTAGGGTTTGCACACACGGTTCATAAGATCCATAAACACTGCGGGTGCATTGGTCAAACCGAATGGCATAACCAAAAACTCATAGTGTCCATATCGAGTTCGGAATGTCGTCTTGTGTATGTCCTCCTCTTGGATTCTCAGCTGATGGTATCCTGACCGTAAGTCGATCTTGGAGTAATAACTCTGTCCTTGTAGTTGGTTGAACAAATCCTCTATTCTGGGTAGAGGGTATCGGTTCTTGATGGTTACTTTGTTCAATTCCCTGTAGTCGATACACATACGAAATGATCCGTCTTTCTTTTTGAGAAATAAGACAGGTGATCCCCAAGGCGGATGATTTGGTCGGATAAATCCTTTATCTAGCAACTCCTGTAGTTGGTTTGATAACTCCTTCATTTCCGACGGCGCCAGTCGGTACGAGGATCGCGCTATCGGGGTAGTTCCTGGGGTAAGGTCTATTCGGAATTCGATTTATCGCTGTGGTGGGAGTCCCGGTAAGTCTTCAGGGAATACTTCAAGAAAATCACAAACAACTGGTTTGTCCTCGACCTTCCTTTCTTCTGTCCGGTTCTCCGTTACATGTGCCAAGATGACATAGTATCCTTTCCGTAGATACTTCTGGGCTTTCATACATGAGATGATATTCAGAAAAATCCCGCTCCTTTTCTCCTTGTATTGCAATTGTTTCTCCATCTGGTAGGGGTAATCTGATAATCGTTTCGCGGCATACAATCTCTGCTCCATTCTTAGACATCCAGTCCATACCGATAATCACGTCAAAACTCCCTACTTTAACGGGTAGTAGATCTATTTCGAAGGAATGATTAGCAAATTCTAGGACACTGCTCGGAATAATGTGGTTGGTTTTGATTAATTTACCGTCAGCTACTTCTACGGTATACTCGTTATCTAGAATGGTAGGTTTGATACCAAGTAATGGACTTAATTCATTGGACACGAAGCTTCTTTCAGCACTAGTATCAAATAATATAGATACATAATGGTTGTTTAGAAGGAACGTACCCGTGATAGTGTCGGGGTTCTGTTTGGCTTCTTATGCTCCAATCACAAAAGCTCGCCCTTTGGCGTTGTTGTTGTTATTTCCTGGCTTCCTGTTCTTTGGGGAATCCTTTGAAAAATGTCCATTCTGCCCACAAGTGTAACAAGCACGGGTTGCTCCAGTGTTTGGAACTGGTCCTCTTACTCTAAAATCCTTGGCCGCATGGCCAATCCTCTTGCATATCTGGCACCTTGCTTCCTCACAAGTGCCGTTGTGGTGAAAATTGCATCGATTGCACCTTGGTAGGGTTCCCGTGTAAGCTCTCCTCGACTTATTGTCAGCTTGACCTGCGGTTTAGGCTCGGGTAGTTTTTTGCCTTTTCTATGGTGGTGGCGGATTAAATGACCTTGAGGATCTACCTTCGCACTTTCTCTTGGTATCAGTAGGTTTGTCAAAGAGTCCGTCACGAACGGCCTGGGATGTCAGGTTGTGTGCCAATCGTATTGCTTGCTGGATTGTTGTAGGTTCAGAAGATGATACCATACCCTGGATTTGTGGGGCCAGTCCCCAAAGATAACGCTTAATACGTTTCTCTTCAGGTGTTACCATATGAGGACACAATCCTGCCAAATCCTGAAACTTTGACGTGTAATCTACCACATCTGGTCCATTCATTTTCAAGTTCCAAAACTTTTCCTCAAGATCCTGGATCTCATTCCGTGTATAGTACTTATCCCTTAACAGCTTCTTGAAGTCTGCCCATGGCATATCATTCGCTGCTTCCAAGCCCGTCGCCTGGACATTGGATTTCCACTAGGTAAGGGATTGTCCCTCGAAAGTTCCAGTAGCGAATTTCATCTTTGAAGTTTCTGGACAGTTGAACATCTCGAAAGTAGACTCTACATTCTCAATCCATCGTACAAAGTTAACTGCTCCATCCCGCCCATTGAAAGAGAGCGGTTACAGTAAAGAAAAGCTTGTAGGTGCATATTGGGGGATTTTGTTCTGGTCCTCCTGCATTCTGGTTTCTCGGTAAGGCTGCAACAGCTGCAGCTACTCTTTGGTTAATCAGGTCCTCCATCTATGTTGCCATTATTGTTGCTTGGCGGGGCAGCATGTCTCTTCATATTATAATGTTAGCAAAAGTTAGATTATATGTAACATACAACCAAAACATGTACGCAAAATAACACATCACATCACCAATCAACCACAAAATATAAAAAGATAGTAAACTTGATAAAATAGATTGTAAGTGGTGTTAGGACATGTTTTGTAACTGTTGATAAAATTCTGTGTAAGTTCTGCTAGAGGCGAACTTAACAAGTTCGCCTAGCCTATCAGAGGCGAACTTAATAAGTTCGCCTGGTCTATCAGAGGCGAACTTAATAAGTTCGCTTAAGTCTATCAGAGGCGAACTTATTAAGTTCACTTAGCCTATTAGAGGCGAACTTAATAAGTTCGCCTAAGCACAGTGAAGCGAACTTGTTAAGTTCGCCTGGTGCAGAACAGTGCTTATATATAGGTGTTTACTGAGACAGAACAGAGAGAGGGCAGAACAGAATAGAGCTTAGACCAGAACAGAACAAGGTGATACGATATCAGAGTAGACGAGAGAGATATCTTGTAACCTGATATTGTGGTGGAAATACAAAGAGTTTATTTACACCGTTGTTGTTGATTGAGTTACACGAGCACGTTGATCATGGATTCCGCACGTTATCACCGTGTCGTACCGCGAGTCTAGAGATCCGTCACGCACCGAATTAGGGACCTAGAAGTGGTATCAGAGCCTTTGCTCTTGATTAGCAGAAGATTCGTGGTGTTTTCGTGTCCAATCAACATCAAAGTTCAGAGATTTTGAAGATTTTTGATGAATTCGTGTTCTTGATAAGAATGGAAGAATTTTGATAAATTTGGATTGATTTTGAATTGTTTTGATGAAATTGATCCGATAGAAGTGTTCCAAATCAGTTTCTACACAATCCTACGGTCCGATTTTGATTAATTCCTTCAAATCAGTGATTTATGATGAATTCAGTATGGTTCGTGTTCGCGATTCTGGTCTGAATTTGTTCTTGATCTTGATTCTGTTACTGCAAGCGAACGTGCTGTTTGTTGTGCAGGCGAACTTAAGGAAGCGAACTTAATAAGTTCGCTTGGTGTATATTAGGCGAACTTAATAAGTTCGCTTGGTGCAGAGTAAGCGAACTTAATCAGCAGGCGAACTTAACAAGTTCGCTCGGGTCAACTTAAGTTCGCTTGTACAGTATCAGGCGAACTTAGTGTTCTTAAGTTCGCTTGAACTTAGTATTTTGGCGGGAAAATTCACCTTGTCCAAATTTTTTACGGAAAGCTTATATAGTCGTTTCGAATCATTTTTGAAATTTTGAATTTTCAAAATTTTTTAAAGAGTATTTTGGCGGGAAAATTTTTTCCGGATATTTTCGCAAAAATTTCAAAATGTCAATTTCATATGATGATAATGAGATTGAAACTGTGCCACCGAGACTTTTGTGCATATCAGATTTTCGTAGCTGGAAAGTCCGGTTCGAACAGTTCGTATCAGTCACTGATGAAAACTTTTGGACATCAATATTTGAAGGATATGTTCATCCTACTTTTGACTATATGGGATATTATGATGTTCCTAAACCAGTGACAGCTCTAAGTAAACTAGAAAAACAAAAGTTTGATCGAGAGATGACGACGCGTGAAACTTTAACGTTGTCTTTACCGAAAGATATCATTCATAGTCTCGGGAAGTGTTCTACTTCAAGAGATCTATGGGAAGCATTGAAGAAAAAGGGTGAAGCAACTTCTCAAGCGTTCGTGGTCTTGATCAAAGAAGAAGTAGTAAAACAGAGTGTTTCTGAAAGTGATTCTTCTACCGAGTTAAGTGATAGTGAGAGTATTAGATCTGGTGAAAGTACTCAGTCTACCGAGAGTGATGTAGAGACTGAAGTAAGCTTTCAAACAGTTGAAGATGATTTGAGTGTATCAGAAAATGATGCAGAGCCTGACATTGTTGATCAACAGAGTGAAGCTGATGATGACGTTTTCATGGCTCCTGGTGCATCTTCTTCAGAACTAAAAGCTGAGGTAGTTTCTAACTCTGAGACGTTTTGTTCTAACTGTATTTCAGTGAAGGATAAAATGATGAGGGTTATGGATGACAACGTCAACCTCATTTGTGATATGAAATCTATGCACACGGTAAATCAGAAATTAAAGGATAATGAGAATGTGTGTATTGAGAGAATAGAATCACTGAAGAGGGATATAAATTCTCTGACCTTGAAGATCAAAGAGCAGGCATATCACATGATATATCCTTTGCAGAAATTGAGAAAAGAAATAATGATCTTGCTGCGAAAGATAACGAACTAGCTGAATCTAAAGCAGAGGTGATCAGATTGCATAGAAAGTTAGAAAGCTTTGCAAATTCATCATTCTTATTAGAACATTATCATAATAATACTGAAGAGGGGAAGGGAACTAGTGGTATTGGCTATGTTCCTCCACCATTCAACGGAAATTATTCTGTTACACCTGAGATTATAAAAGATGAGGATTTAGATCCTAAGACTGTGTTGAAGGTGAATCCAGTCATAGGTGAAGATATGGTGTATTCTGATGAGAGTGATGATGAATATTTTGATGAAGCTAAGGTAGAGGGGATACCAAAAGAGGTTAAGAAAGAAGACTCAAAGGTTGATTCTAATTCATCTGGAAATTCTACATTTGGAAGTTCTTCAAATTCAAGGAGAGTTCCATATGTCAGAGATTATAAAGACAGGCGTACATGTTTTCATTGTAATGAGATAGGACACATTGTGGTGAACTGTCCTTACAAAAATAAAGGAAAGAAGCATGTAGTTCCTGAGAAGATGAAGCTTGAATCAAAACCTGTTGAGAAAAAGTTTGTTCCGTCTCAAACTCCAAAAGAAGTTCGTGTAGGAGAATCTTCTTCAAGTGCATCTAATCGTGTGAAGATTCCTTATATGAGAGATTATCGTGAGACGAGATCTTGCTTTTACTGTGGTCTTGTTGGTCATATTCGGCTTGCTTGTCCTCACAAAGCCAAAGGTAACCGACATGTTACTCCAGAAAAGGTAAGAACTCCTGGTAAGCCTTATGTTAACCCAAATGTGGTTAAACCTCATGTTACACCAAAGAGTAATTCAAAATCTGAGGTTAGGCTTTCTAGACCTCAAAGACGGAGGAGAAACAGAAGATTGAGAAAACTTTTAGAACAACAAGAGTTTTCACAATCAAAAATTTTAAATGAAAGAAAATGTTCAAACACTTCACATTTTAAGCAAAAAGAACTTAATGAAAAGAAGTATGTTTGGAAATCTAAAGTTTCTGTTTCTGACTCGTCGGAACAATCTCCTAAAATTGATGAGAGATTCGATTGTGAATGGAGTGAGGTTTATTATTTTGATACAAATGGAAGACCCATGACTACCATGGCTTGGGTCCCAATTTCAAATTAATGTTTCTTGTTAGATGTGCAGGATTTACCAAGAGGGACTATTAATACCATTTTGGTTGTTGATAGTGGTTCTTCTTAGCACATGACAGAGAATGGCATCTGCAAGAGTAACGAGTTGTTGATAACTAAGAATCTATTTGATTCAACGACTTAATGCTCAAGGGGGAGAATATGTCACACACAATGTTTTGGAAAGAGTTTTACAAAGTCCAAAAGATAACCTAAAACTTAGGATGACGATGGTGAGCATAAAGTCGTTGATGCAACCATTTGACTAGTTGAGGGGAAGTCTACAGGACAGGGGGAGTACATAACTGTGTTGACAGAGGCAATGACATTCAATTACATTACATTGGTTTGAGTTTTTAATTGATTGAATTGCTTAATCCTGAGTAACCAAGAAAAATGTTTTTCTTAAAATGTTTTCATGGAAGATCTTATTTTCGTTTGTTTTACTTTCTTTGAAAAATATTTTGAAAAAGCCAAACAAATTGAAAAAGATAAAATCAACATTACTTGAAGTTAAAGAAGAGATGATAGTACATCAGTACATGTTCTTTCACACATGACCTTAGTTGGAATTTATGATGCTTATCTAATATATCTGTGATAAATGTTTTGATCAGAACTTCTTAGATTGCACAGTATGAGAAATGATAGCTTCATAACTGCTTATGCTTAACAAAAATTGATGCTTGATGCTTATATTTTAATTTGGATACTATTATGTAGTCTGAATTGTCAATAGGCTATGAGTATCTTTGGTCCATTAGTAGTGTGACAACATAATGATCTTTGTGACAACTGTGATTTGAACCCATGGTATGCCGGGTGTGTGTGTAAAAGATCATTATCAGATAAAGAATATAAGATCTAAATACTTCATGAGACCAGTATCGGTTATGTCGTTAAACACAAATTTTTCAGTTCACTTCACTGCCCATGCCCTGAAAAACATGCAATGTGGTGTTGAACTAAGATATGTTTCTGACAACATCTGTTGGAACATATACTAGCCCTTGGATCAATATCCTGATTCCATTGAATATATCCAGATAACAGTTGGATCACGCTACCCTATGTCATTGAATCAATCGATTCCTTGATCAATCTTTCTGTTACTATGAATCATGATACTTCATCCAAACCAAGACATTTGAATCATTCGATTCTGAATCATTCGATTCTGAATCATTCTGATTCTCTGCTTGATATTTACCTGTGCTTATCGGTATAATTCATCCTGGAGATTGAATATTATCTTGTAATGATCTTATATGTCTTGAAGATAGTGCACATTTAAATTTCTGTTGGCATATTTGTGGGGTACACGTTGTATTACAAAATAAACGGTACCTTAATTCACAAGAACATGGGACAAAGATACTGATGGTTTCAATTCTTATAATATTGACAACTTAGATGGACATGTTATGTGTTGCAAATTCGTATGTAATAAGCATGTTATGATCTGATCTCATCTTCTTTAAAGTTCTTCGCGTATCATTACATGTTTTGGTTGAAGCTTAAAAGATTTGATCTTATCTGATAAAAAGAAATGATGAATCTGGATAGGATACCCTTAGAATGTTTAGGGATGTTTATCCAAAATGTGTGATTGATGCATTGTTTTTACTGATATGATCTTCTTACTCGTAATGTTCAACCAAAAAGATGTGATTTTGTATTTTACATTTCAGTTTATATAGAGAAAAACCAAAAAGATTTTGTGTTTCTTATGTTTGAAAAACCAAAAAGATTTTATTTTTCCAGCTTCCATGGAAATCTTAATTGTTGGTTATTCTTGGTTGTTCTCCTTTGCAAAATCTGAATATTGCAGACAGAAGTTGACAAGGGGTCCTTCTCCCAAGTTTTCTTCTAGATAGAAAGATGTGTAGATGAACAAGACGAAGACTACAGTGTGTTTGATGATATTTGAAGACGGATGACAATCTTCTGAAGCTGTTGTCAAGGGGGAGTCTGTTGGAGCATATTCTGGTGACAACGAGCTTGAAGATATTATGTCTTAGTCTTAGAGTCTTTGACTTGTAATTGATAGAATTGTTAGCAACAGTTATAGGGGAGTCTGTTAGGACATGTTTTGTAACTGTTGATAAAATTCTGTGTAAGTTCTGCTAGAGGCGAACTTAACAAGTTCGCCTAGCCTATCAGAGGCGAACTTAATAAGTTCGCCTGGTCTATCAGAGGCGAACTTAATAAGTTCGCTTAAGTCTATCAGAGGCGAACTTATTAAGTTCGCTTAGCCTATTAGAGGCGAACTTAATAAGTTCGCCTAAGCACAGTGAAGCGAACTTGTTAAGTTCGCCTGGTGCAGAACAATGCTTATATATAGGTGTTTACTGAGACAGAACAGAGAGAGGGCAGAACAGAATAGAGCTTAGACCAGAACAGAACAAGGTGATACGATATCAGAGTAAACGAGAGAGATATCTTGTAACCTGATATTGTGGTGGAAATACAAAGAGTTTATTTACACCGTTGTTGTTGATTGAGTTACACGAGCACGTTGATCATGGATTCCGCACGTTATCACCGTGTCATACCGCGAGTCTAGAGATCCGTCACGCACCGAATTAGGGACCTACAAGTGGTACAAAATATTCCAGGAGTCTCCGCTCCTCAAAAATGAGAACAAGTTTAATACTTCAAATATCATGTGGGCACAGCCTGCCCACAATAGGCTGAATAGTGAATCTAAGAGAACCATCCTCTAAAAAGGATAAATGCGAGCAACATTGTGTTCACGATAGTGAGAGCTGCAAATGAATTCAGACGCTCGTCGGCCCGCTCATTCCGCTGCCCTGCTGCGATCACCTCATGCTCTATCGCTGTCAGCCGTGTCTGTCCCATGGAAACTCGTCCATGTAGCCTCCCTAATGCTAAGTATGCAAGGTCCACTATTCCCTGAAGTTGCACCAGACGATCATCTAGTGCCTCCATAACATCATCCGAGTCCTCGTTAGTGCTCTCGCTCAGTTGTGCTTTTGGGTCTTGATGTGGCTCGCTCCTCTCAGTGCTAGGCGGTATGGTCGGATCAGTAGGCCCCACTTCTTGTGGCCTAACCAGACGGGAAGATTCCCCAATCTCTAGCTGATTCAAAAAGGAGTGCCTCTTGGGTAACGGCTCGGTGTCAGTAGGAGAAAGGGCCCGCTTCTTGGGCAGCAGTATGGTCTTGAGAGTTGTTTTGCAGCACGCAAATCCCATGAAGTTGACCCAATCGCTGCGTAGCGGTGCAGGGCTGGGCAACCGAGGTAGGGGTAGGTGTTCGTACTTCCTCACTCCTAGTGTCCTCCCCGTAGGCGATTGAGTACGGCACAGACTCTCCTGAGTCGGTGTCGGAGTTTGCTCCTTCCGTGTCTCCCACTGGTTCGTATTCCGACTCCTCCTCTGGTTCCGATTCTGAGACTTGTTCTGGCTCTTCCTCGTGTGGCATGGCTGGGGGAAATGGTGCATTTCCTGAGTTGGCTGATGACATGTTCCTATAACAGGTAAACTACAATTTCTATCTTACGTGAGTATTCTAAGTGTAAGTGAGAATACTAAGTGTACGTGCGGAAGTGAAATGCATATGAGACATCGGTTACAGTCTAAGTCCACTATATGCAACCTAGTTCGCGACAACCAATGGATCTTATACAAGTCTATCACACCCCAAATTCCACTTTCGATATACCCAAGGGGCGTGACTCGAGAGAATCTTTACCATTGAATTACTTTGAACGACCACTAAATGGTTTTCAAAATACTTGTTTTATGCATGACTCGAACGAGTCCAAAATAAAGTTTGACGTACTCCAAAGTAAAAGTGCGGAAGCAATGTTTAAATGTTTACAACATTTGAAAATAAGGATGATAAAATATTGTTTATCAAAATAGGATGCCATGCATGATGAGTGTGTGACTCCAGTGGGTGCATCCTAGCCACATATCCTATGCATTCAACGACCTGAGATTAACATGCTAAAATGGGTTAACATAAAGTTGGTGAGTTCGCAGGTTATATGTAATGGAAATCATATCATCAAATGTTTTGGAAAATCATATATTGACAATGCATGGAAAAGCATATATTGAAAATGCATGGAAAAGCATATATACTCTACACAATCATTGTTGATCAGACAAAACCAAAAATTATCATAAGTCCGCCAACCGAAGCTCAACTGTAGCCACTGAAAACGGAAAAGGATGTTGTTCTCCTATTTGTGCCTTGCACATGAATGGATTAGGTCAATTATGTACCCATTCGACCTCCAGTTGAAGTTAGCGTGACTAACCCAGGCATGGGTTGTTAAACCCAATAGTACTGTTCATGATCACCTCGCTTGTGGAAAAATTAACGGTTGACTATGAGACGACTTTGTACACACCATGTACAACTTATATAATTAATGTAACCGTGTAAGCATGGAAATATGATTTTGAAAAATGTACTTGAGCATGTATCTCACCCAAAAATGGAAAATGACTGAAACGGGGCTGTGAGAACTCACCTAATAAAGCGGTAATGATATGTAAGTCTGTAAGGCCCCAAACCCGGGAGGCCTCACATATTGGATTTACTCATTCACAAACAGTTCTTAAACTTGAATGTCAAATAACGCGACGGAAAATACTTCATTAAAACATAACCATTACATTGTTCAACATATGGAAGCGTAAACATTGTCTAAACATAACATAACGAAATCCAAAACGTAACATGATGCCAATCTTCATAAGTAGCTGGGTAACTCTTCATCACTAGCCAAGCATCACCGCCCCACCTCATAACCTGCCATAACCTGAATGTGCATACTAAAAAGTCAGCTACGCTGGTGAGTTCTAGCTTTACATAAAACTTTCACAAAACCATTTGCCAAAAAACATTACATTCATTTATTTAATAAAAGCGTACATAAAGAATGAAATAACATAACATTAACCATAAGTCAACAATAAACCGAATCTGCGCCTCTTCGTAACCGTCAATTCCTCATTACAGCACGGTACCTCATAGGGTACATGCACCGACCTTGAGTAAGGTGCTCCATAGAGCATACGCACCCACATTAACCATTTCAAGTACGGCGTCCCAAAGGATAGCTCGTACCACCTTAAATACTATTCCCTCACGGAGAATGGTATCTCATTAGGGATCCCGGTAATCCCCCATTGGTGACCGTCGTCACCCCTTTTCACCCAGTTGTACAACCGTTTGCCAGCCAAAAAAGCCCCTATAAAGGTAAGGCCCATTCATGCATACATTCCCTTGCCCCCGAAGGAACTCATGTCAGATTCATTTATTTCGTGACTTCCATAAAACCTTTACTTCTTTTCAGTTAAAGCGTTCACACGTTTTATTAAATAGCATTTCATTTGTAAACATTTCGTAAACCACATTTGGCAACACGTTTCATAAATACATTTCAACTTTCCTTTCATAAACATCATTTCATAAACATTATCGTGTAAGTATGCACACCAGCCCAAAACATAGTTCAAAACATATAAAAGTAGGGCTCTAGAACTCAACTGATAAGCTAGTCTTAGTTCTGTCCTACCCACGGTCCAACGAGCTCCACACACGATCTGAATTGGTTAATTACACATACATCAGACCTAATCTAACTTACACACTTTTACGCAGTCTGATCTAGGCGAACTTAAGGCTATGTTCGCTGCCGATAGTCTAGGCAAACATATAGGTGAATTTGTGCTAAGTTCGCTTATCTTGTCTAGGCGAACATAACCAGGCGAACAAAACCAAGTTCATCCCCCCCTGAGGACTTAAGAGAACTTGTCAAGCGAACTTGATAAGTTTGCCCCAACATTACCAGGCGAACATAACCAGGCGAACAAAACCAAGTTCATCCTCCCCTTCCGGAGCCCACCTCGCGACAACCCCGGCCCGCGCACCTTTGTCCGCTCGTACCGTTCATCCCGCTTGCACCCGATATCTTTATTTCTCATTTTTTATTTTTGGGATGTTACAAGTCTACCCTCTTACAATAGGTTTCGTCCCCAAAACCTATCATAGGTCAAATAGATAAGGGTACGACTCCCTCATTTTCGTCTCCGATTCCCAAGTAGCCTTCGATCCCTTCCGGTGCTTCCATTGGACTTTAACCAATTGGATTACTTTGTTACGTAAACTTTTCTCCTATCGGTCTAGGATAGCCACAGGTTCTTCAATGTAGTTAAGGCGGTTGTCGACCTCGATGTCAGTAAGTGGTACGTGAGCTTATTCATCCGCCAAACACTTCCATAAGTGTGACACATGGAAAGTAGGATGGATCCCACTTAACTCATCGGGGAACTCCAATCGATACGCGACTTCACCAACCCGTGCCGCTATTCTGAATGGTCCGACAAACCTCGGACTTAACTTTCCTCTATTCCTGAATCATATGATCCCCTTCCAGGGTGATACCTTCAACATTACGCGATCCCCAACGTTAAACTCAATAGGCCTTCGTCGCTTATCCGCATAGGATTTCTGACGATCTTGCGGCCTTCATTCTGGCTTTGATTTGATCAAACCTTTCTGATGTTTCTCGTACGACTTCAAGACTTCCTAATTTCTTCTATCCAATCTCACCCCAACAAACCGGGGTCCTACATATTCTCCCATACAACATTTCGTAAGGCGGCATGCCTATCGTCACGTGATGACTATTGTTGTAGGAGAATTCGGCTAACGGCAGATGACTGTCCCAACTGCCACCAAAGTCGATAATGCAAGCATGGAGCATATCCTCAAGCATCTGAATGGTCCTTTTAGACTGACCATCCGTTTACGGGTGGTATACCATGCTGATATTAAGTCTCGTGCCCATCGCCTCGTGAAATCTTTTCAGAACCTCGATGTGAATCGTGTGTACCGGTCAGATATAATCGTTAAGGGCACCCCATGCCGTGCTACTACCTCATTAATAAATACCTCCGCTAACCTTTCCTACGAGAACGTCTCACGAATAGGTAAGAAGTGAGCACTCTTCGTCAACGGTTTCACAATCACCCAAATGGTATCATAACCTTTAGCTGTGCGAGGTAGCTTGGTTATGAAGTCCATGGTAATGTGTTCCCACTTCCATTCCGGTATCTCAAGTGGTTGAGTCTTTCCATACGGTTTCTTGTGTTCTGCTTTTACTTGTGAGCAAGTCAAGCACTTGCTTACATACTTTGTCACATCATATTTCATTCCAGGCCACCAGTAGTCCTTCTTCAGGTCTTGGTACATTTTGTTGGTACCGGGATGGATAGAGTACCTAGACTTATGAGCCTCATCCAAGATTTTGGTTCTAAGCTCGCCATCCATAGGTATCCATACCGGTCCAAAACAAGTCCTAACACCAAGGGTGTTATATTCTAACTTGTCCTGTTGTCCAATAATTCTTTCCTTCTTTATGTTTCCTTCCTTAAGTGCTTCATCTTGAGCTATTTCAATTTCTCTCATCACATCTGATGTTACCACCAACTGGAAAGCTTTCACTCTAATAGGAGCAAGCACATCCTTTCGGCTTAGAGCGTCAGCCACCACGTTTGTCTTTCCGGGATGGTATATGATTTCACAGTCATAATCTTTCAATAATTCCAACCATCGTCTCTGCCTCATATTAAGTTCCCTTTGTTTGAAGAAGTACTTCAAACTTGTGTGGTCGGAGTAAATAATAAACTTCACCCCGTAAAGGTAGTGCCTCCAGATTTTCAATGCGAATACGACAGCAACCAGTTCCAAATCGTGAGTCGGATAATTATCTTCATGAATCTTCCACTGTTGTGACGCATACGCGATCACTCTCCCGCGTTGCATCAATACGCATCCCAATCCCTGACCCGAAGCGTCGGAGTATACCACTAAGTCTTCATTACCCTCGGGAAGAGCCAAGACTGGAGCTTGGGTTAGCTTCTCCTACAATTCCTTAAACGCCTTATCTTGGGTCGAACCCCATTCATACTTTACCTCCTTCCGAGTCAACTTTGTCAACGACGAAGCTATTTTTGAGAAATCCTGGATGAATCTCCGATAGTAGCTTGCCAATCCCAAGAAACTGTGGATTTCAGTTGGCGTCTTAGGAATATTCCATTCCCTTACCGTCATTATCTTTGCTGGGTCAACCATAATGCCATTCGGGTTAATGACGTGACCTAGGAATTGGACTTCCCTAAGCCAGAACGCACATTTGGAGAAATTAGCATACAACTTTTCCTTCTTCAGAGCTTCCAATACCTCCTTTAAGTGACACGCGTGATCACCCTCATTCTTGGAGTAGATGAGGATATCATCGATGAACACGATTACCGATCGATCCAGCATTGGTCGACAAACTCTATTCATCAAATCCATGAACATTGCGGGGGCCTTCGTCAATCCAAAAGACATTACGCGGAACTCGAAATGTCCATAACGCGTGCAAAATGCAGTTTTTGGTATGTCTTCTTCCCTCACCTTCAACTGATGGTACCCGGATCGAAGGTCGATTTTTGAGAACCAACTTGCGCCCTGTAATTGATCGAACAGGTTGTCGATCCTTGGTAGAGGGTACTTGTACTTCACGGTACGTTTGTTCAACTCGCGATAATCAATACACATTCTCATCGAACCATCCTTCTTCTTTACAAATAACACCGGGGCACCCCAAGGTGAGATGATCGGTTGTATAAATCCCTTCTCAGGTAGTTCGTCTAATTGGGCCATAAGTTATTTCATCTCCACCGGTGCTAGTCGATATGGAGCCTTATCCACGGGCTGGGCGTCTGGTACTAAGTCGATTCGGAATTCAATCTCTTTGTCGGGTGGTATCCCAGGCAAATCATCTAGAAACACCTCCGGGTACTCGCGTACCATGGGTACATCATCTAGTTCCTTCACTTCCTTACACTTGTCAATCACGTACACCAGATAAGCCTCGCATCCGCGCCTCAAGTAATATGTTACCTTAATCATCGAGATCACGTTTGGCATCAGGGCGTCATGATCTCCAAAAACCTCGACTTTGCTACCATCCTGAGCCTTGAGTCGGATTATCTTTCGTTTGCATATAATTTGTGCTTCATTGGCAGTTAGCCAATCCATAACTAACACGACATCAAACCCTCCCAAAACCATAACAAACAATCTGACAGGGAACCTATGACCTTCTATTTTTATCGTAGAGTTGTCAACTACATCGGTCACTCTCGCAGTTCTACCCTCAGCGGTTTCTATGCTAAAAGCCCTTTCTAGCTTACTGCCAGTGTACTTCACTCGTTTACAAAAAGTCACAGATATAAACTCTTACTGGCACCTGAATCAAATAACACAGAAACAAAAGTGTTGTCAAGGATGAACGTACCTGACGCCACGTCGGGGTCCACCCTGGCCTGGGCTTGCGTCAGCGCGTACGCACGAGTCTTTGCTCGGGGCCTATCTTCTTTCTTCTCGGTACTCTTCCCTTTCCCAGATTCGCCCATTTTCGGTTTCGGGCATTCCCTACTCAGATGACCGGCATCCCCACAGTTATAGCACTTGAAGTGTTGTGGGCACTCACGGGAGTAGTGCCCGGTCTTGCCACACTTAAAACACAAGTTAGATCCCAGTCTACATTCACCTGCATGTTCCTTTCCACACTTCTTACAAACAGTCAGCTCATCCACCCGAGCCCCGAACATCTTTCCACCAGTTTGCTTGTTTGAGAAGCTCGGTCTCTTCTTTGGTTCCTCAATGGCGGCATCGTTTAATGCCAGATCATCATACACCACACCACTGAGTTCCACCACCGAATCGAATGTGGTAGGAGTGTTTGCTTTGATAAAGGTGCAGACCTTGTCCGGCAGTCCCTGGATATAACAAGAAATATTTCTCTCTTCTGTAGTAATCAGAGGTGGTACCAGACGTGCCAACTCATTGTACCGGGTGGTGTATTGACGGTGAGTCATGTTACCAGCCTTTAAATTCAGTAATTCTCTCTCCACCTTCTCAATTTCGTTCCTTGGGCAAAAATTTTTAATAACTAACGCCTTCAAATCATTACATAACATAGAGTCAATAGTTGTATCTCCCTTAGCTTGTCGCACTCCCTCCCACCAATGGGACGCTTCTTCTCTCAAGGAGTTAGCAGTAAATTTCACCACTTGATCCGTCTGGCATTCACTGAGACGGATGACAGCCTCCACACGGATTACCCAGTCAAACGTAGCTGCCGCGTATTTCTTTCCAGTCAAGACCGGCAAGTCACATGCTTTAAATGACTTATAGTAGCATCCGCGACCAGGCAACGCGTTGTCAGTCTCGTTGTTCTAGGCACCAGTTGCCGTGCTAGACCCACCTTCCCCATTAACCTTCTTCAACGCTTCTGCCAACAGACCTGACAGTGAAGTCTTCATCAACTCTGTGAACTCTCGAGCTATAGCTACTCTCACTTCTGGTTCAAAAGTGAATGGTTGTTCTTCAACCTTTGTCTGCTCTCAGTTCAATGCACACTAACCGCCAGTTCAGTGTGAACACTTCTTTCTTCACTATACTCTTGGCATGCACGGGTCATGCCACGCCCACCATTTCGGCCTTCGGTACGACCGCCGGTACGACCCCCACCACGCCTTCCGGTTCCTCTCCTTGCCATTTCGTTCTATAAGACAAGAAATCCAAAGTTATCACGCTAGTTAACATATAGTATTCAACAAGCACTGTAAGATGTTAATATACACTGGCCATCTGCAATTAACCATTACACTACCTTTCGATTTCTATTTGACCACCTTTGTGATTAGAACACAAGTCCTTACCTACCCTTTCTAAGGCATACTATACATGTAATATATACTACCTTCATACCTGATGCTGTGGCTCGAGTTACCCGTACTGGCATCCGCTTTCGGTCCCATTCACAGTTTAAGTTCAGACACTGGGATTGTCCGAATCTCTCAAACTATGCTCTGATACCAACTTGTAAGGCCCCAAACCCGGGAGGCCTCACTTATTAGATTTACTCATTCACAAACAGTTCTTAAACTTGACTATCAAATAACGCAGCGAAAAATACTTCATTAAAACATAACCATTACATTGTTCGACATACGGAAGCGTAAACATTGTCTCATAACGAAATCCAAAACGTAACATAATGCAAGTCTTCATAATCAGCCGGGTAACTCTTCATCGCTAGCCAAGCATCACCGCCCCACCTCATAACCTGCCTTAACCTGAATGTGCATACTAAAAAGTCAAATACGCTGGTGAGTTCTAGCTTTACATAAAACTTTCACAAAACCATTTGCCAAAAACATTACATTCATTTATTTAATAAAAGCGTACATAAAGCATGCAATAGCATAACATTAACCATAGGTCAACAATAAACCGAAAATGCGCCTTTTCATAACCGTCAATTCCTCATTACAGCACGGTACCTCATAGGGTACACGCACCGACCTTGAGTAAGTTGCTCCATAGAGCACACAACCACAATAACCATTTCAAGTACGGCGTCCCAAAGGATAGCTCGTACCACCTTAAATACTATTCCCTCACGGAGAATGGTATCTTATTAGGGATCCCGGTAATCCCCCATTGGTGACCTTCGTCACCCCTTTACACCCAGTTGTACAATTATTGGCCAGCCACAAAGGCCCCTATAAAGGTAAGGCCCATTCATGCATACATTCCCTTGCCCCCGAAGGAACTCATGGCAGATTCATTTATTTCGTGACTTCCATAAAACCTTTACTTCTTTTCAGTTAAAGCATTCGCACGTTTTATTAAATAGCATTTCATTTGTAAACATTTCGTACACCACATTTGGCAACGCGTTTCATAAATACATTTCAACTTTCCTTTCATAAACATCATTTCATAAAACATTATCATGTAAGTATGCACACTAGCCCAAAACATAGTTCAAAACATATAAAAGTAGGGCTCTAGAACTCACATGATAAGCTGTGTGTTTTTGGTATCAACGTCATAGTAACTAGAAGATGACCTTCAACCGGTATGTAGTTATCTGATGAACGAAATGTTCTGTCTAGGAAAGAGCGGTGTATAAATCTCTCCTAGACCTGTCGCTCTTACCTGGGAACATAACAGTTGGAGGTACTACTCTGGTAGATGACTGTTCCGTGTTACGGGTGTTACAGATTTAGCCTACCTGGGCGTGCGACCGATGATTGGTACATGTCTCTTATTTTATATCATCAGAGTTTATAAACAAAGCGAAATATTTTATAAGTTTTCATAAATCAGGATCTTTTTCAAAAGATGGGCTAACTCCCGTTTCATTTCATTATAAACAGGGATAAAACCTGATAGTTTACACAAACGTTTAATTTACAAGACCAAGGTTACAAGAGCCATTTCTTTCAAACTGATGTCTAGGGTGGACGTTTCTTTTCATGACATCTTTATTTTCTTGTCATTCCATGGCTATATCAATATAAATTCATCCTTGGTTACCTGTAAAAATGTTTTAAAATATTTATCAGTATAAACTGGTGAACACATGTTTTATTTTATTATAATCCGACAAGCTTGAATAAATAGAACAATTTGCCCATAGTTTATGGACAATTTACACAGCCAACTTTCTATTCACCAGCCACACTAGATACCTTGGATATTGTTTTACGTTATAAAGTCCCGCCTTAAGCCTCAAGCGATATAGGTCTTACGTATTAGAACAACCAAGGCATCATACCCTAGCCTTGTTACACGTGCATATATACGTGACTCTATGGACTGATTGTTTTGAATTGTACACCGGTTTTAACATTAAAACAATACTTTATAAAATCAGATTAACAATGGCAGAAGCGTAAACAATAGCACATGATAATAAAGTTCGGAACTTTATCCTACAGTGATCCGATTACACAACGTTTAGACAATAATAAATATATATAAAACTCATCCATAGGGTGTTAGGGTTTTATACCTTTGACAAATAACTGGATTGTAACACTCGGGTACAAAGAACGTCATGCTACTTGACTTTAAACGAACTCGTCTCACAAAACACTCGTATTGAAAACCCGGTCCTTGGCTCCTTTCCGGTTCGGCTCGCGGAAGAAGCACGACACCACAGTGGCGGCGGGCAATTGGTGGAGTGACGGGTAGCGGCGGCTTCCAGCTATGGTAGCCGGCAGCAGTTCACGGCAGCGGTGGTGGCCTGCGACGTCGGACAGAAAACCCGGAGGGGATGGGGCCGGTTATCGATTTCGCAAGGGAAGAGGAGGCCAAAAAATGCATTAGGGTTTTAAGAGTTTGCATGTATATATATTTACAATATTTACATCTTAATCTCTATGTAATTAACACTTAATTACTGACTGATTAACACTTAATCAGTTTTAGTCCTCGTACTTTATAATTTCAATAATCATAAACAAAACTTGCGTAAACTGAATAATTTATATTTAACAGTTAAACCTAAAATTTAATTATTCTAAATAATTAAATACAACGTAATAAATATTTATCTAAATATTTAATCCACTGTGTTTCGTGAAATAACGCCTAACAATTAAACGCTATGATATGTTCTTTGCCCAACGTGTAACTCTTTGGATCGTACCTCGATAGCTACGTTGATATTAACGATGATTGGACATCTAATATCCAACAATCTCCCACTTGGACTATTCATCGATGAATTGGGTCAACGTTGACAGTGGTGGACGCCTAGCTACATCTCACTGCCCCTAACAAGGTATGACGTATTTATAATTGTCAATTAATTCCTTGAGCTCAAGTAACCTTTACTTAACCAAGTACAATACCCATGGCAAACATATCTATGTATCCTTTCTGTTTAGGTCATCTGTTGAACATGAGACATGGATACAAGTCACTTCTCGTATGTGGTTCAATTATTCTTGTTATCGTTCTCCAATTCAAGAATGGTCTAAACAAACTACTTTTTAGTTTGTGCATGGCCACGCGATTTATACCGGTTTGAATCAACGAGGGCTCTAGAATATCTAACTCCTAATCAAAGGAGAACATAATTCCTTTGGTCACGTACAACTCCCACTTAACTTCAGATTTATTCCTAATCATACCCTTATTACTGCCTATTTGTGACACCCAGTATTTCAGGTCAAAAGCCATATTATTTTAGCATGTTCATACTCCATATTCCTGGAATATTATCTTTGACATAGTATTGTCAAGGAGTCTAGCAAAGTAAAACGTATCATACTTTAGTAATTTTAAGAATTACTAGGTCAAAAACATTTATTACTCGTAGTGTACGACCATTGGTGATTAACAAGATTTTATTCCAGTAAAGTCTAGAGACACGTTTTAATATAAAAACGTATATATTGGTGACTAAACCTTAAAACATGGACATAAAAATGTTGGTTGCATGACCTTGAGATATTTTATGTGTATACATGTATGATATAGTTAAAGTAATAACTATGTCGGGAATTCACTAGCAGATTATTAAAGCTAGTCAAACTACACAAAATGTAGGACATCTTAATAATTAAAGATATTAAGGCGGGTATTAATTTCGGGTAATATACCACGTCTAAATCAATCACATCTTCATCATGATTGCTTTTCTTACACAACACTAAAGCGTCATAATCATCATGATTATGACCAAGAGTGCAAGCAACCTCAAAGATCACATCACAATCATTATATCTTTGCTTATATTTCACTCCAACATCAAATCATGTTAATGATGACTTGTTGAGGTCTACACTCAACCCCCGTTTCATCTAATAATTATATATATATATATATATATAAATATCTAGGTATATAGATATAAAATTTACATCAGTAAAAGTTCCTACACCGGGTGTTATATCACGAGATCACCTACCGGGTTTACGCTACCTTAAACCAAACTAACTAGCAATTGAGAGGTAGCTAGTGATTGGACAACACCCAACCCCCAACCCATTCTCGGCCGAACCCAAGGTGGGGCCACCCACCTTGCTTACCCCATCTCATCACCATACTTGTTGTCATGGGAAGACCATACCCTTTCACCTAAGATGTCAAGCAAGGGTCACTATCAATCTCATCTAATATGATTTGCAATGATGATGGAAGGAATTACACTCCATCTATGTAGTATAAAAGGGAGTGTCCAATTCAAAGCAAGAACTCTTGCTCCTTTCTCCCTTTCTCGGCTCAAATAACACACACACATACCCAAAAATTCAAGTGCCAAGCCCTAGTACCTCAAGAAGAAATCACCCTCTATCCCCCTCTCCAAAACCGAAAATGCAAACAATTCCCGTAACTCAGCTTCATGCCAGATTTTCGGTCAACTTCGGAAGGCCATATCTCCTTCGTTACTTGGCCAAATAAGTCCATTCTTTTTCTAGAATGAAGCTCTATTTAACAGAGGAAAACCCAAGTGGAATCACTCGAATCCATGGAGTATTCAACCTCCAAACAGCTGCCGCAAGAAGACCGCTTAGTGCAGGTCGAATCTGGACACCTCTTCTCATTTTTCTGTTTTGAGGTACGTACACAACTCCAAATCCAGTAATTCTTTTTCACATCTCCTATGGTTTCAATAAAATTGATTTTAGAAGAAAACCCTTAGTCATTTGGTCTTCTAAAACCATCTAAAATTCTACTCGGAGTACGCCTAAAAATCTGAGTTTTCAAGAACAAAATAAAATATAAAAGTCTTGATGAGTTTTGGCTTTATTTCTTCATAAGTCATGTTCGAATACATATATTTAAACATGTACATGTTCATACATAAAATACCAAACTAGAAGAACCATGGACAAGACAAGGACACATCAAATATAAACTATATATATATATATATATATAATCACATAAAATAACACTTGGATGATGGTGTTCTTCATAAACCCTTCATTCCATTCATGTGTTATGTTGAAG
This sequence comes from Smallanthus sonchifolius, assembly GCA_023525975.1. Lineage (NCBI taxonomy): Eukaryota > Viridiplantae > Streptophyta > Magnoliopsida > Asterales > Asteraceae > Smallanthus > Smallanthus sonchifolius. The sequence continues at coordinate 92,611,112 of CM042021.1, read as the reverse complement.
GATACATGTTCATGAAGTTATATGATCATATGTGACTTACTTGGCAAGACCCGAGGTAGTGTCCTATGATTCAAGAAGACATACGAACGATTATCATCAACATATGAACGTGAAAGGTGTTACTAAAAATATATGTTTATGGATAAAATTTGTGATATATATGTGTTGGTGTACGATTTTGGTTAAATTATGGAAATGTTCTAGGAATTAAAGATTAGTATCCTAATATGAACATTTGATATAAGTACATGGAACATATGAAGAGATTCGGTTAAAAAATAAATAATCACATGACATCGTGGAACATAAGTGAATATATTTTAAGTTGCTACAAAAATAATATTTATTTTTGGTACACTTAATATGTAACATTTTTTATTTTAGTATCCGTATTTCGATTCAATATAGCGCTTTTCAAACCTAATTCTAGTGCACTAATTTGTTCTATTCGTATCTACAATTAAATATAATGATTCAATACAAATACTCAAGTTTTACTCGGATATATACTGTGACACCCAGTATTTCAGGTCAATATCCATATTACATAAATGCACGTTCATAACATATATTTCCTGAAGTTTTATTTTGACTAAGTAAGGTCAAGTAATCTAACAAAGGAAATTATATCAAAATAGTAATTTTTAAGAATTACTAGGAAAATAAACAGTGATAACCCGTAAAGTACGGTCGTTGGTGATTAACAAGAACTTGACAGTAAAAGTCTAGTGAAATGTTTTAATAATTAAAGATATTAAAGCGTGTATAAATTTCAGGTATTATACCACATCTAAATCAATCACATCATCATCATGATTGATTTGCTTACACAACACTCAAGCGTCATAATCATCATGATTATGACCAAAGATGCAAGCAACATAAAGATCACATCACCATCATTATATCCTTGCTTATACTCCACTCAATGTCATAAATCTCATGATTGATATTATGGATAAAACCACACTCTAACTCTATCATCATGATTTCTTGTACAACACTCCACTCCAAGGTCAAATAATGAGAATTTGACTTTATACAGGAGTGCACTCGACATCGAAAAATCATATCGTCATAATTATGAAATTTATTTATGACAAACACTCAAACATCGTTTCATCTAATAATTATATATATATGTATCTAGGTATATAGATATAAAGTTTTAATCACTAAAAGTTCCTACACCAAGTATTATATCACGGTATCACCTACCGAGTGTATTCTAACTAGAACCGACCTAACTAACCATTGGATCCTAGCTACAAGATTTGACAACACCCAACCCCCCACCCCTTAACCCTCTCTCGGCCGAAATAAGGTGGGGTCACCCACCTTGCCTACTCCATCTTTTCTCCATGTGTGTTGTCATGTCAAACCATACCCTTTCAAGTTGATTACAAACAAGGTGTCAAATCCATCTCATCTCCATGACTTGTGATTATTAGAAGAAGTCTAACACTCAATCCCACCCCTTTCTATCTATATATATACATACGACATATACACATGCACACACAATTTCACTCTTTCAAAAATCAAGAACAATCCACTAAAAAGTTTAGCTAGAGCTTTGAAGTTTCAAGGTGTTTCAAGGGTGATTTCAAGAGTTCGAGCTTCCTACACCATTCCGTCCTTCTCCTTGCTTGCTTTAAGTGAGTGTTCATATCCTAAGTTTTGATTTTATTAAGTACACAAGTTGTTTTGTGTGTAAGTTCACCCAAGCAGTGTTTATTTCAAAAGAAAAGTCACCATTCAAAACGAGAACGTGCTGGCAGGATTTTCAGTCCACTTTGGACGGTCATATACGAGTCAAAACTAAACCAAAATGGACGTTTCTTGAGTCAAAAATTAATTTTAAAGAATCCTCTATCCATCCCAAGTGATTTCGTGATTTTTGGTGGAGTTTTGATACCCTAAAAGGTCAATACAAGAAAATGGGTACAATCTGAGTTTTTGGACAGAATTCTAAGGACGGCTTCATGGGGTCATAACTCACTCAAAAATGGTTCAAATGACTTGATTCTTTTTTCTAAAACTAGTATTTTGTGTTGGCATTACAACCCATATATCCTATTATCATAAAACTAACATTTTGACCCCCAACCATCAAGATTTCCGAGACCTATCCGACAAAACCGAAGCTGTTAACATCTTTGTGTTATGATTTTTGTTTGAAACCCTTAAACCCCTTTATAAATTATGACCCATACATTTATATAGAGTCAATACACTTAGTTGAGTATGGTAAAAGTTTCATAAATTATTGAGTTCGATAAAATGACTAAAAACATGACACAAGTTGACTTAAAAACCCGAACACATTACTAAAGGCTATCTTGATGTAAAAGTTTTACCTTCCATACTATATATTTGTTTTCAACCCCAACCATGGGGTGGTTGTGTAAACGTAAAGACACGTCTTGAGATGTGTAAACGTAAAGACACGTCTTGAGATACATAACTTATTTATATAAGTATATATAAGTGTATATGATTGTCACAACTCGTCACTAACGGTCGTCATGTCAAAACTGTCGGAAATATAAACTAGTATTCATGTCGAGTCTAATTGGGTGAATCATATACACGATCAACTTACACATTCGAACATTGTTTAGACCGTAAAGTATCTTATTTTACCATAGGGAACGGTTAGGTCGGCTCACGTATTCACGGACTTTGCTAGTTGCTACTTATTTTGCTTTGCTTCATTGTTTGCTCATCAGGTGAGTATACATAGCCCCTTTTTCTCTTTTACATTTTTGGGTTGAAACATGAACACTATTCAAATTACATGTTTACATTTACACAAACAACACAAGTACAAATCCTATTTACATTCATGTGTATAATTTGAGCTTTATGTCCGAGTGCTAGGTGTGCTAACCTTTGTATGCGATTATGTGCAATCATTAACTATTCAAGCCGACGGTTTTCAATGATAGATCTATTGAGTCTGACAAATCCACCCAGATTGGGGTGATTGATACCGACAACACAATTTTGCATGCTAGTTACAAAGGTTTGATTGTACTTGGTTACACAATAGCTGCTCCCCATAAATGCCTTATTTATCATGTTATGTAAGGATTTGTTTTACAAACTATATGCTATCTATATACAAACCTGTGTTATACTCACCAACTTTTTAGTTGACCTTATTTTATTCATGTTTCAGGTGTTTTCATATGAGTAGATCAGGACATGCTACACATAGGCTTTGGACCTAGTTAATCTTAAATCAAAAACAAATTGTATTTCATTATGTACTTTGAACTTGATTCATGATTGTTTAGATGTAAATGGATTTAACATATTACAATTTAGTCAACCTTGAGCTCATGAACAGTCTACATGTCCCGCCCCGATGATTCTGCCGTCGGTCGGGGTGTGACAGATTGGTATCAGAGCCTTGGTTATAGGGAACTAGGTTATTAGACACTCTTGACCTAGACTATAACTTTAGGACACTCATACAATGCCATACTACTACATGTTACATTATCAATTCCTATGTGATTATTTTTACATGCTATCATAAGTATTTACACTACATGATACAATACATAATGACTTATGTGTCACACTACTTGATAACTCTTGTGCTTACACTCATTACTACTTACATGCTATATGATTATATCCTAAGTTTAACACACACACACACACATCAAATTATTCGTACACCTTTGGACTCGCATACATGATACCATCACACTTTATGAATAAAGACTTAAACTATTGGGCCTAATGCCCACCAACAATAAACTAAGAAGCTCAACTATCCTCCAAGAAGAAGAAGCCCACTGAATTGCATAAACCCTACTTTTAGGCCTCAAAGCCCAGTTCACAACAATTTTCATCTTAACCATGAGCCCAACAATGGTATTATTAATACATGATGGCTGGAAGAGTGTGTGAACCCATGAGGAATTCTGGCTAAGGAAAGATAGGGGTACTTAAGTGTGTCCTAGTAACCCACCCCTCTTTCCTGGGAATCCTCCTCAGGGATGCATTGCTTATAGGTCAAGTGTATTTCTAAAATACTATCGTGAAGGTTCGGTGTTATGACTAGTCAAACTCTAAAACCAAAAGGAGTTAATCTCCATCCTCGAAAAGGAAGTACAAGAACATCGCACGGAGACCGCCAGGGCTGAAGCCAAATCTGCTACTCGAGTGACCATAGCGGTGCTCATCTTGGCGATTATCTTCTTCCTAGTGGAAAGCTATCAGAGACGTTAGAAGAAGCTTCTACTGATTACCTCTAAATTTTCGATTTGAGAACCATTTCCTTATGTTTTGAGTAATGTTTAACATTTCAGCATTTCATCAATTCCATATATTTCAACTTTACAGTTATTAATTCATTGATTTGACCCGTGGAGCGTAAACTACACCCGCTATATTTCCAAAAATTTTTTTCTCAAGTATCACCTTCTTCATTCAAATACGATTTAGTACACTACCAAAAATCTTATTCAAATCATCCTATTCTATGATTTAAACAAAACTTCGTTACCTTGTTTAATCAAAATGATTATCAAATTTTTAGATAATATGAAAAACATAAAATTTTCCATAAAACTTTTTCACCTGATAAGGAAAGTTAATACAACCAATTTTATAAAAAATATATTCTTTTTTGTACTGATAGATAATGATGGTTTTTCTTCATTAAAGTAAATATTTCTAAAACTTTGGCTAAATCTTGTTTAAGCCAATAGTTGAAAATTTAACTTAAAAATATTTTTTTCCATAAATTACATATTCATTTAAAATATGCGATTCAATGATTTCACTACTTTATATATCTACAACCAAGAACAATTTACCACGTTCTATGTTCAAACAAAGACCAGTATTTGTAAACACAATTCCCGAATATTCCCAAAACCTCCTCGTTACCTTTCACTTGACGCTTCAAGAGACGATCCATACCGCATAGACATTAATCTTTCCCACCAACCTCAACGAGATTTGAGGACTCGAACCTAACTACCACATTATGCAAGAACGCCAAACAACACGTTTGTCCGCAACACTCGATCACATGCAAAACCCGTTAATATACATCGCAAGCGAAGTTCAATACTTACGTATACACGTTCATAATATATCCAACGCAACCACCTGGTACATGAAACTCAAATATTCTCAATATATCCAATGCTACACAAATTACATGATACATGAAACTAGTTTGCCTACAAATCACAATTTACTCGATTGATTACGTAATGCACGAAACATGTTTATTTGCAATACACATGCTACTGGATTGAGCACATGATACACGAAACTTAGTTGTTTGCAATATACGTGATACATAAGAATTGCTTCATTGATACATAATTCTAGATTGACCACACTATACATGAAACTTATTTGGTTACGAAGTACATCACACTAAGCTGTGCACATTGTACAATATACATGATGCTAAGTTGCCAACACCCTACATGAAATTCATTTCCTACTATACACAAAATACTATGTTGTTTACATTACACATCAGAGTTCATTGACTTACAAAATACAAGACACTTAATTATTTACGCTATATATGAGACTTATTTGATTACGAGCTACGTGACACTAGATCATACATGAGACTTGTGTGCTTACTATATACTCGAAACAAAAATTTGCTTACAATTATTGCAATGGATTGATTACATTATACACAAGACATGGTCATGCACTTTGTACACCAAAGTTGAAGACCATAATATATTGAAACGACTCGGGGTTTGACGTATTCTTGTTCAAACACGAGCAAACTAAGAAACTTTAAGTGTTACTACTTTACTACTCTTTAGTTGCGAACTGACCTGATTAGGGACATAGTTACTTGTTAACGATTTTTTATGTGTAAACAATAGACGTGATCATAGTGAAATTGTGCCCCCCTTACCCACACACAACGAAACAATCTATACGGACCATACGATGATTTAAATAATTACGGGTGCACACGGGATTATAAAAATCAGCGCGTGGAAACTATAGGGAAATTTTGTCGTGTGTTGTGACCTAAAACTTATCATGATGTGTAACAACGAAACTGATGTAATGTGACAAGGGCATGGTGGATACGCCGATGGTACTTCCTATATATAAGTGTCCTATCATATTATCATAAGTAGTGTTGTTCGTGTCACGTGAAGTTTTGACCCAGACCAATGTCTATGAAATCTCTTAACCACTGACAATCTTGAGCATATTAGACTACATCTTACGCAAACCCTAAATTTCAAAATCCCATCAAACTCATTCCAAATAATACAACTTACATCTAGAATTCAAAATTTCTATTCGGCAAGCTCCCTCGCACCACGAGTGGTTATGATAGCATTTGGGTGATCATTGATCGTCTCACCAAATCTGCTCATTTCTTGCCTATCCGCGAAGACTATAAGGTTGAGAAACTAGCCCGAGTTTACATTGACGAAATTGGGAGCCGTCATGGTGTTCCCTTGAACATAATATCCGATAGAGATGCTCGGTTCACTTCTCGTTTTTGGCAATCTCTCCAAACTGCTCTTGGTACACGATTGGATTTGAGCACGGCTTACCATCCCCAAACTGATGGTCAAACCGAGCGAATAATCCAAACTCTTGAAGACATGCTCGAGCTTGTGTAATCAATTTTGGTGGCAATTGGGATTCACATTTATCCCTGATCGAGTTCTTTTACAATAATAGCTACCACCAAGTATCAACATGGCTCCATTCGAAGCTCTTTATGGTCGCAAGTGTTGTTCTCCTATCTGTTGGAACATCGGTGAAGCACAAATCACCGGTCCCAAACTAATTCAAGAAACATCCGATAAGATCATTCAAATTCGTGACAATATTCGAGTAGCGAGGAGTCGGCAAAAGAGTTATGCCGACAAACGTCGAAAACCCTTGGAATTCCAAATCGGTGACCTTGTTCTTCTAAAGGTGTCCCCGTGGAAGGGTGTGATCCGCTTTGCAAAGAAAGGCAAGTTAGCACCTCGCTATGATGGTCCATACAAGATCCTTGAAAGGATTCGGAAAGTGGCTTAAAAGCTCGACTTACCTCCATCTCTTGGCAATGTGCATCCTACATTTCATGTAGCTAATATGAAGAAATGTCTCGCTAATGAGAATCTCCATATACCGCTTGATGACGTGCGCATTTATGAGACGATGCACTTCGTTCAGAAACCGGTAGAAATCATGGATCGTGAAGTTAAACAACTCAAGCGAAGTCGTATTCCTATTGTCAAGGTTCGTTGGGAATCTAAGCGTGGTCCTGAATTCACTTGGGAACGAGAAGACCAAATGAAGTTCAAGTACCCTCATCTTTTTACTAATGCTGTCGCCTCCTCTAGCTAAATTTCGGGACGAAATTCTCTCAACATGGGGAGACTGTAACATTTTTGATTTTAGTATCCGTATTTCGATTCAATATAGCGCTTTTCAAACCTAATTCTAGTGCACTAATTTGTTCTATTCGTATCTACAATTAAATACAATGATTCAATACAAATACCCAAGTTTTACTCGGATATATACCGTGACACCTAGTATTTCAGGTCAATATCCATATTACATAAATGCACGTTCATAGCATATATTTCCTGAAGTTTTATTTGACTAAGTAAGGTCAAGGAATCTAACAAAGGAAATTATATCAAAATAGTAATTTTTAAGAATTACTAGGAAAATAAACAATGATAACCCGCAAAGTACGGTCGTTGGTGATTAATAAGAACTTGACAGTAAAAGTCTAGTGAAACGTTTTAATAATTAAAGATATTAAAGCGGGTATAAATTTCAGGTATTATACCACATCTAAATCAATCATATCATCATCATGATTGCTTTGCTTTCACAACACTCAAGCGTAACATAAAGATCACATCACCATCATTATATCCTTGCTTATACTCCACTCAATGTCATAAATCTCATGATTGATATTATGGATAAAACCACACTCTAACTCTATCATCATGATTTCTTGTACAACACTCCACTCCAAGGTCAAATAAGGGGAATTTGACTTTATACAGGAGTGCACTCGACATCGAAAAATCATATCGTCATAATTATGAAATTTATTTATGACAAACACTCAAACATCGTTTCATCTAATAATTATATATATATATGTATCTAGGTATATAGATATAAAGTTTTAATCACTAAAAGTTCCTACACCGAGTATTATATCACGGTATCGCCTACCTGTGAAATTTTCAGAATTTGTCCAGTTTTTGAGAACTTGTTTGTTTGTGTTGAAGATAGATGGAAAAGTGTATGAGACTAAGAAGCTTGTGGGTAAGTCGCCACCGATGCTGAAATCCGTTTCAGAATTTTCAAACTGGAAGATTATGATGAAAGCATACTTTAAGTTTACCGAACATAAACTGTGGGACTCGATTGTTAAATGTCCACATGTACCTAGGATGACTAATGCTGATGGACTTGCTCCAATTGCAGACCCAGATTAGTATACTAAAGAAGAAGATAAGAAGTTAATCGAAAGGGATAATCGAGCCTTGGGAGCAATTATCCTTGCTCTTCCGGCTAAACTTTACATAAACTTTGAATAGCATGAGACGGCTTGTGGGTTATGGAATGCATTATGTTTGAGGTTTGAAGGGAATGAAGCTTTGCAGGAGAGTCGTACCGATCTCCTACTGAAATAATACAATATGTTCAACTACAAAAGGGGTGAATCCTTGAGTGAACAGGTCACTCGCTACACCACTATGATCAACCGGCTGAGAAAGATGGGTGTCAAGTTAGAGGAATATGATGTGTGCAAGAAGTTGTTGGATTCACTACATGATAGTTGGAGTATCCCTTATACGTTGATAAAAAATACTACTCCAGATTTGAAAAGTAAAACTTGTAACATCCATGATTTTCTAATACTATTTTATTTTATACAATAATGGCACTCCATTTGAATACCGTACTTATCCCACACAGTGTGTCACATTAATTAATATTTCAATTAAACCTTGCATTTACATATTAATTTCTATTTATATAACATATGTTTGTATATTTATAAAGATATATATATATATACTAGGTTAGAATCCCGTGTAATACACGGGTAAAATAAATATAATGTTATATATTTATTAATAAAAAATTTATGTCTTTAAAAACTCGTGTATTACACGGGTTGAATAAAATATTACGTGACAATTATAAATTCAGTTAAGTTAATTTTTAGAGAAAAAAAATTTAGCTGAATATTAATTTTTTTATATAACCGATAAATGTTAATTTATATTAAACTTTAGAAACCAGATGCATTATATGGGTTAAATAAATGCAATGTTATAAATACTTAGTAATAAAGATTTATATATTACATATCTATGAAAAACGTTTTATTAAAATAATTATATTAATCATTATTATTTAATAAGAGAGAGAGGCGGGAAACAAAAAATTTCTAAAAACAATTAAAGAAATTTGTACAATTAATAGAAGAGAGAGGTGGGAAAAAAAGTTGAGGATGCATGAGAGAGTGACAAGTGTCCCATCAAAATCTTTATTTATTTTTATTATTATATATATATATATATACACTCTATTGTAGAAATTAAATAAAAAATAAACTAATAAATACTAAATCATGCATTACATCTTTTCATACATACATATATATATATATATATATGTATGTATTTGTTTATAAGAGTATATATGTAAATGTGTATATATATATACTTGATTACGTTTATAAGATTTATAGTTTTATAAAATATTAATTATTCCTTTATAAAAGATTGGAAATTTAACATAAATAAGCTTAGTTTTATAAAAACCAAGTGTTTTATATATTTAAAAAGAGTTTAAAACAAATAAAATAGGTTTTGAATCCCTCCATAAGCAAATGAACCCCCTAGACACATGAAACCTCTTCAATTTGAACCCTCATGATCTTGAACCCTATCCCTCATCGATTTTTGACCTTGGGAAAGTCAACATGGACGAAATCCATTTCAAACCCCACGATTTAGGGTGTAATAACTCGTAATGATCGTGCATAGACGTTATGCGACCTGCTTCAAAAGATTTTAGTGAACCAATTTAATCGAAATCAAAGCATATTAACTCATATCATTCCCGTAACCGGCATTCTTAAACCCGATCATAATTGGTGCTTTTCTTTTGGAATTGGATCATATAACCTGATCATAAACCTTCGCGACATCCCTTCCTTACTCCCTGAACTCTCAAATGCAACTCATTTCGTCTTTGGAACACCAATCTCAGTCGAAGAACACGAGCCCTAAGCCTGCAGTCGTTATCTTCCAACCCGTAACCATACCAGGTAAAATTTATGCCATTAGACTCATCTTGATCAGGGGAAGGAAAGCCCTATGATTCCGGGGTCGATCGTTTGCTTAATCGGGTTTTGGGAGGCTAGGGTTTACGGTTGGGTAAATTGGGGAAGATGAAGACCTCAGGGCTGTTTGTTATATGATTAGCGCGCGGGTCTTTGATCAAGGCACTCGCCTAGATCCGCCGGTTAAAGCTCTTACCCCAAACGCATGAGGTTGCGGGTTTGATTCCGGCCAAACCTGTTTTGGGCTGTTTTCTTTTATTTTTAAGTTTTAAAATTGATTTCTAATCCAAATATTTTAATAAAAAATATTTTTATGAACATGTGAGTACTCAGAATTATTTTGATAATTCAATTTCTTAAATTTTCAATATGAACTATTTTATTTCATTATTATTTGATTAAATTCCTAATAAAACATAATTTATTTAAAACAATTAATTTGTAACAAATTAATATTTTAAAACCCTTGCTTTATAAATTAAAATTGGGATAATCATATTTATAAACCCTTTTATCTTGTTTAGACCAATACATTCTAGTTTAAAGCAATTAGGAATACATCATTCATTTGTACGTACACACACACACACACACATATATATATATATAGTTTTAACATTGTCTTCATTGAACATTAATTGGTCATACACATAAGGGTGATCAGCCCGCCATTGATTGCGTACGTCACAAAGACAGACGCTCCGTCCAACCGTCGTAGTGTCACACCCCAACCGACGGCGCAAACGTCGGGGCGGGACATGTAGACTGTTCATGAGCACATGGTTTACTAGGTTGTAATATGTTTAATCATCATATTTTATTTCCATAGGATTCAACATGTACATGAAAAATGAAAAATACATAACATTTTCTTTTAAATATCTAGGTCCACATCCTAAGTGTAGCAAGCTTGTTCAACTCAAACATTTGTACCTGAAACATGATGAAAACGAGGTCAACTAAAAAGTTGGTGAGCATACATAGGTTTTGACTCTAAATAGCATCAAAGTATTGTGTGTAAACAAATCCATACAAGTCATGATTAACAAGGCATTTATGGGGAGTTACTATTGTGTAACCAAGTAGTACAATCAAACCTTTGTAACTAGCATGCAATATTGTGTTGTCGGTAACAATCACCCTAATCTGGGTGGGTTTGTCAGACTCAATAGATCTATCATTGTTAACCGTCGGCTTGATTAGTTAATGATTGTACATGTAATTTCAAATAAGTAGTTAACACACCTAGCACTCAAACATAAAGCTCAAATTGCACACAAATTGTAAAGTGGATTTGTATTGTGTAGTTTATGTAAATCATTGTAAGTTGTGATCATGTTTCACCCCAAAATGTAAAAAAACAGTGAAAAAGGGGCTATGTAAAACTCACCTGAATAAACTGTGCAGATAACACTAGCAAGTATGAAGCACGAGTGATCCTCCAAACCACAAGTTAACCTAGTGTGAAAGTGTATATAGATATGAATAAATAACATGCACAAATGTCTAAGGCAAAGTCTAGGGTTTTCAGTGGGAGTGAGTGTAGGGGCTTGTACTACGAGTCCGTGTCATATTATGTAAGGGAAATGTGTATGTGTTTGTTATTTGAATAAGCGTTTCATGGAAAAGTAACTTGAAACATATGGTTTTTAAAGATAACTAAATAAATTAAATAAGTTTCTTTTTATTTATTTATAAAAAAATGTATCGGATTATAGTGTAAATATTGTAAACGTATGATATATAAATAATATATAGATTTATTCATTTATCTATCATTTTAAAATATATATACATTTGCATTTAGGTAACGTTTTATTTGTTTTGATATATAGTGAAAAATGACTCCTTTATTTCAAGAGAAAGCGTTTATAAGAACATGTCACAAAATTTTATTTAAATTAGGTATTTTAAATAATTGATTTAAAGTAAGTTTTATGAATGATTAAAATGAGATTTTTTAATCAACTTAATTTATAACAAGATGTTTTATAAGGGAATTTGTAAACTATATTTTTAATCTAAGCTAGAAGAGATTGAGTTTATAAAATAATTTTTATATAATTATTTGGAGCATTAAAAGTCGGTTAAAAAAAAGATTACAGGCCAGGGACTCGAACCCGGGTCGGCGCGGGGAAGCTTGGACGCACGAACCACTGGACCAAGGCCTGAACACTGATACAGAAATGGTTTTGAATTAATTTCATCATAATACTGGGGTGGAGCCGGGTCTGTTTTTAGTGTGTGCGCAAAAAGGGCTGTTATATGCGGGTTGTGGGTTTAGAACCCGCGACCACAGGTTTACGGGTCTTGTGTATTAACCGGTGGAACCGGGTGGAAATCTTGGTAAGTATTCGTTTGCTTAATCCTTTAACAAACACTCCTTGAACCCTTTCTTCCCCAATTCGTAACCGTAAACCCTAACCCTTTAATCGATTCGATTAAGCCCCCCATTGAACCCGGAATCATGGGGCTTATGCTCGTGGGATCAAAACGAAAATAGAGGTATAGGAATTACCCGTAGTGGTGGAGCAAGGAGTGAGAATGGCTGGAACGACAGATCCGCTGTTCTTGATTATCGATCGAGGTCCCAAAGTGGAATGAGGTGCGGGCGTGTGTTTAGAGTGTTTATGAGGGGATGTACGAAGGTGCGTGAATGCTTTGATTTGTTCAATTCCAAATTAATGGTTCAAATCAATTCGGATTACCGGGGAAACAGTTGGCATTGCGAATTTCGTGTGAACTCAACTGATTGATGTCACACCCCAACCGACGGCGGAAACATCGGGGCGTGAAGCGTGCAGACTGTTCATTGCTCATGGTTTACTAAAGTTTAAATAATTAATAATCGTTTTCATTGCAATCAAACAAGTTCAACAAAACATAGATTCAATCCACCAAACAATAATGAAAATTACATCAAAATATAACTGGTTCAATTAAAACTAGGTCAAAATCCTATGTGTAGCATATCTTGATCACTTCAAACATTGGTACCTGAAACATGGTTAAAACAGGGTCAACTAGAAAGTTGGTGAGAGTACATAGGTTTAATCGTGTGATAGCAAAATACGTGTTGTGTGCATACAGTTCAATACAATCATGACAATTAAGGCATTTATGGAGAGAAAAACATCGTGTGACCTATACAATCAAACCTTTGTAACTTGAACTCAAAATTTGTGTTGTCAGTAACAGTTACCCTACCTGGGTGGGTTTGTCAGACTCAATAGATCTACCACTGTTTACTGTCGGCTGTTAGTTAATGATTGTACATGAAGAGCATAATAATTGGTCTACAAAATGTACTCAAGCACAAAGCGCAAAACTGTAAACATGCATAGGATGGAACTGTATATGTGTATAATTGAAAACATGTAAATAGAACGCATGTTCCACCCCAAAACGTTTGTAAAATAGAGTAAAAGAGGGGCTATGTAACTCACGTGTTATGTAGCGTGAAGATTGCACAAGCAAATGGAAAACAGCGATGTGTTGTAGATTGCTAAGTTCGACCTAATGAACAATGTATATGTGTTATTGATTTGCGTTATTTAATGACGGAAGTGAAGTTGTCATTCTTAAACGTGTAGGGTTTGTTTAAAAATAATAATTAACTATGTTATTTATTATATATATTTATTTGTATTAGTTTAAGTAATAGAATATTTATTTAAAATATAAGTTTAAATAAATAATGTTCATTCGGAACAGTGTAAGGTATTCCAGTAATTAGTTTATAAAAATAATTTTTTTAAACTGTTATTTAATTTATTTATCAAATTAACAGAATAAAAATAAAATTAAAGATTCTGTTTAAGGGATGAGCACGACCGTGCTTGTATATGGCACGACCGCGCCCGGCACGTACGCGACCGCGCTTGGTCGGTAACGCGCCCGTGGTTGGTCAGAAGTCAAAACAAGAGTCTGGTCCTGAGACACGACCGCGTCCGTATCCGGCACGACCGCGCCTAGGGTTTTGACTAGGTCAGGACTTGGTTTGATCGGTAAACACGACCGGGCCTCTTACGGGGCACGACTGTGCTTGGTCAGGCATGACCGCGCTCGTAGGACAGCGCGACCGTGTATGGTCAATTCCAGAAGCAATTCTCCTGATTCTTGTAATAAAACAGATTAGAAACTTAGGGTTTTCATTGATATGATGTTTGCGAATCGAATTACACCATTTAATTAGGTTTATATTCTGTTTATCGTGTCGATCGTTTAAAACCATTTTTTATCAAAACTCAGATTCAATTCTGTAAAATCATGTAATGTGGTTACGAATTAAGTTAGGGCTTTCGATTAGCTTGGAGAGATGATCCTAATGAACTATTAGTAACCTGTTTTGAATGGGCAACAAGTGCAGACGGCTACGGGGAGACTTCGCGGCTTTTTCTTGATCGACAGACGAGATAGAGATGATGGAATGATGGATTTAGGGTTTAGGGAAGTTTATATATGTCTCGGGTAGGTATGGGCTTAACTTAATTCGTTTGATTCTTGCCCCAATTACTTGATTCGTTTTAAAAAAAGTCGGTTTAGAATTTGCGAGTATTTGGACGATTGCATGTGTATTTGGTCGTGTTTTAGTCTCAATTAGCCGAATATCTTCTTCTGCAAGTTTCGCGACCTTCTAAACGTGTTTACAATCTATTTTTGGACACGATTTGAGTCGGTTTGACTTTGCGGAGTCAAACTGTATCGAGGCGCGACCGTGCTTAATGTTAAGCACGACCGTGGTCATGGCACAAGCGCGACCGTGCCTAGGACTAGGCGCGACCGTGCTTGTGTTGGTTTTTGGAAGTTTCAAGACTAGTCCTTGTAGTTTTGTAATATTGATGTTGTTTTGAGTTTTGATCAAGTTTAGGTCAAGTTTGGTCCTCGAGGTTTGTAAGATTGTTTTCGTTAATATTGTATTATAATGAACGCGTGTATGCTTGTAAGTGTATATGAACAATAAATGTAAGGTTGAAATCTTTTATTGCACGACATAAAATACATAGGAGAAACATGGAAATCCGAAAGGTTACAGTATCCCCATGTTGAGGGAATTTCGTCCCGAAATTCAACTGGTTGAGGCTACTGCTTCAGCAAAAAGATGTGGGTACTTGAGCTTCATTTGGTCTTCTCGTTCCCAAGTAAACTCGGGTCCTCGTTTAGATTCCCAACGAATCTTGACAATAGGAATACGGCTGCGCTTGAGTTGTTTTATCTCACGATCCATAACCTCGACTGGTTTTTCAACGAAGTGCATCGTTTCATCAATGCGCACATCGTCAAGAGGTATATGAAGGTTTTCATCAGCAAGACACTTCTTGAGGTTGGACACATGAAATGTAGGATGTACGCTGCCAAGTGATGGAGGTAACTCGAGCTTGTAAGCCACTTTCCCAATCCTTTCAAGGATCTTGAATGGACCCACATAGCGAGGTGCTAGCTTGCCTTTCTTCCCAAAACGGATCACCCCCTTCCAAGGAGACACCTTTAGAAGTACAAGATCACCAACTTGGAATTCCAAGGGTTTGCGTCGTTTGTCGGCATAGCTCTTTTGCCGACTCCTCGCAACTCGAATGTTGTCACGGATTTGGATAATCTTGTCGGAGGTTTCTTGAATTAACTCGGGACCGGTGATTTGTGCTTCACCAATCTCGTTCCAACAGATGGGCGAACGACACTTACGACCATAGAGAGATTCAAACGGAGCCATGTCGATGCTGGTGTGGTAACTATTGTTGTAGGAAAATTCGATAAGTGCCAAATGTGAATCCCAATTGCCACCAAAGTCGATGACACAGGCTCTCAGCATGTCTTCCAGGGTTTGGATTGTTCGCTCGGTCTGACCATCAGTTTGGGGATGGTAGGCCGTGCTCAAATCCAATCGTGTACCAAGTGCCTTTTGAAGAGATTGCCAAAACCGAGAAGTGAAACGAGCATCTCTATAGGAGATTATGTTCAAAGGAACGCCGTGACGACTCACGATCTCGTCAATGTAAATTCGGGCCAATTTCTCAACCTTATAGTCTTCACGGATAGGCAAGAAGTGTGCGGACTTAGTGAGACGGTCAATGATCACCCAGATGCTGTCATAACCGCTCGAAGTGCGAGGGAGTTTAGTGATGAAATCCATAGCTAGATTCTCCCATTTCCACACGGGGATTTCCGGTTGTTCAAGTAACCCAGAAGGACGTTGATGCTCAGCTTTGACTTTAGAACATGTGAGACATTTTGCTACAAACAAAGCAATGTCTTTCTTCATACCGGGCCACCAATATTGTGGACGAAGATTTTGGTACATTTTATCCGCACCAGGATGGATAGAATATCGAGACTTGTGTGCTTCGGTCATGATGAATGCTCGGAGATCGTTACGATCGGGGACCCAAATACGATTTAGAAAATAAAGCAAGCCATTGGTTTTAGTCTCTAATTGGAATTCAGCACCACAAGACATTTCCATATACATATTGCCCTCGGTAACCGAGACATGTTGAGCTTCTAGAATACGAACTTGCATATCGGAATGGATCTTGACACTTTGAAGCATGACATGTTCCTTGCGGCTTAGTGCATCGGCTACAACATTAGCCTTGCCGGGATGATAAAGAATTTCGCCATCGTAATCGTTGAGGAGTTCAACCCAACGTCGTTGTCTCATATTGAGTTCCTTTTGGTTGAAGATATGTTGGAGGCTTTTATGGTCGGTGAACACCACACATTTCGTGCCATAGAGATAATGTCTCCAAATCTTCAACGCAAATATGACAGCACCCAACTCCAGATCATGCGTCGTATAATTCTTCTAATGGATTTTGAGTTGTCTTGATGCATAAGCGATCACCTTGCCTCGTTGCATGAGAACGCAACCAAGACCTTGGTTTGAAGCATCACAGTAAACAACTAGATCATCTTCACCTTCAGGAAGGGTGAGGATAGGAGCATTGCACAACTTTCGCTTGAGAATTTGAAAGGCTTCTTCTTGTTTCGGTCCCCACTCATAGGGTTTACCTTTTTGGGTTAAGGCAGTGAGGGGAACAGCGATCTTGGAGAAATTAGAGATGAACCTTCGATAGTAACCTGCTAAGCCAAGAAACGAACGAACTTCGGTAGGGGTTTTAGGAGCTTTCCAATTCTTAACAGCTTCAATTTTGGCGGGGTCAACATGAATTCCCTTTTCATTGACAACGATACCCAAAAATTGAACTTCTTTTAGCCAAAATTCACATTTAGAGAACTTGGCGTATAGCTGTTCGGTTTTCAAGAGATCCAAAATCAACCTAAGGTGTTGTTCATGATCTTCCTTAGTTCTTGAATAGATCAAGATGTCATCAATGAACACGATAACAAATTTATCAAGGTATGGTTTGCACATACGATTCATGAGGTCCATGAAGACAGCAGGTGCATTGGTTATCCCAAAAGGCATAACCATGAACTCGTAGTGACCATATCTCATTCCGAAGGCGGTCTTGGGAATATCCTCCTCTTGCACACGGAGTTGATGATAACCAGATCGAAGATCAATCTTCGAGAAGTAGGTAGAACCTTGGAGTTGATCGAAGAGATCGTCAATCCTAGGTAAAGGGTAGCGGTTTTTGATTGTAAGCTTGTTGAGTTCTCGATAGTCAATACACATGCGGAAAGAACCGTCCTTCTTTTTAACAAATAAGACTGGTGCACCCCACGGTGAATGACTCGGCCGTATGAAACCTTTGTCGGCGAGTTCTTGAAGTTGACTTGCAAGTTCTTGCATCTCGGAAGGTGCAAGCCGGTATGGAGCTTTAGCCACCGGGTTTGCTCCAGGTACAAGATCGATGCGAAATTCCACTTGCCGAACAGGTGGAAGACCTGGTAAGTCATCAGGAAAAACTTCAGGAAAATCCCGAACGATGGGGATGTCTTGTACACTCCTCTTTTTGTCTTCTTTTTGGATAACATGGGCTAGGAAAACCATGTACTTCTTTCGTATATACTTTTGGACGGTAATGCATGACATTAGTTTGAGTCCTTTACAAGGTTTCTCACCAAAGACCGTCAACGTTTCACCGGATGGGAGTGGTATACGGATGCATTTTTCAAAGCACATGACTTCGGCGTGGTGCTTCGACAACCAATCCATACCTACGATGACGTCAAAACTTCCTAATGGCATTGGTATGAGGTTGATTGGAAAGGTGTGTTTATTTAGTTCTAGGGAGCAATCATAAATGATGGTGTCAATTGCAACGGTGTTACCATCGGCTACCTCAACGGTAAAGGTTTTCTCTAGTTTAGACCGGGTTTTTGCAAGTAACGGTTCGAAGTCTAGTGACACAAAACTTTTATCGGCTCCAGTATCAAATAGTATAGAAGCATAATGATTATTCATAAGGAACGTACCGTTAACCACATCAGTGTTGGCCTGAGCCTCATTGGCGTTGATGTTGAAAGCACGCCCATGAGCTCCGCCTCGATTAACATTGATCAGTCTTGGGCACTGGTTACGGAAGTGGTTCGGGTCACCACATTCGAAGCAAGCACGTCCATTTGCAATGGCGGGGATGGCTTGGTTAGTTGCTTGATGATTGGCTTGATTTGCTGGGTTGGTTTGGTTGGCAAGTGCCTTGGCTCGACAAATATTGGCTGTGTGGCCATGTTTCCCGCAGTGGTTGCAAAGGCGACAAGGTATGTTTGGAGGGTGATGGTAGTTGCAGGTGTTGCAAAGTGGGTAGCTGCCCCCATAGGGCTTCTTTGTTGGGTTTGGAGCTATGGGTGTAACTTGATTCACTGGAGCAGCCGGAGTGATTACAGCACAGTTCTTGACCTTTCTCTTCCTAGTGTTGCGGTATGGTTCAGTTTGGACTTCTTTGACATGAGCGGGAGGTGTTGTTGTTTCAGAAACTTTCTTGGCACCCTTTCTTGTAAGTGTACCCGCTTTAACATGATTGTCATTAAGTGTAGCTGACAAACGGATAGCATCCTCCAGAGTAGCAGGATTTCCTCCTACCACAGTATCTTGAATTTGT
The DNA here is from genome assembly GCA_023525975.1 of Smallanthus sonchifolius. Taxonomy (NCBI): domain Eukaryota; kingdom Viridiplantae; phylum Streptophyta; class Magnoliopsida; order Asterales; family Asteraceae; genus Smallanthus; species Smallanthus sonchifolius. The sequence goes on along the minus strand of CM042021.1, from coordinate 92,591,756 downwards.
CTAGGTAGACCACCAATGTACTTTTCAATACACCTAGACAGAGGTGTAACCATGTGTGGCACAAGTAGACTCAGCTCCTGAAAACGGGTGGTGTATGCTAAGCTTTCACCACTATCTTGAGCAAGATCCCAAAATTCCGCTTCTAGCTTTTTCATCTCATTTCGAGGACAGAATTCCTCAGTCATGATCCTTTTCAACTCATCCCACGGCAGTGCCATTGCTACATCCACTCCCCTAGTCCTTTTCTCACCATTCCACCAAGTAAGCGCCCTTTTTTGAAAGACACTGGTAGCATGACGAACACGGAGGTTGTCGGGACAGTCGCTATTGAGGAAAGTGCTCTCAATGCTTTCAAACCATTGAAGGAGTCCCGTGGCTCCTTCGCTGCCATAGAATTTGAGGGGATTACAGGAGTTGAAGTGTTTGAAGGTGCATTGTGGCGGGTTGGCACCACCACCACCACCACCTCCAGTAGCAGCACTTCCACTGGCATGGCCATTATTGTTGTTGTTGGCTTGGGTAATTTGGTTCACCAGCTGTGTGAGTAAAGCAGCCAGGTCAGTGTTATTGCTGTTGTTGCTGTTGACACGACGAGGAGGCATTCTACAGATTTAGACACAATAAGAGTTGTGAGATTTTCTTGGATTAAATAGAAGAATAAATAGATGTAAGTAGTTCATAGTTTGGATTGTACTCAAATAGTGACATAATCACTCGAGTACTATGACATATTAAGGTTAATTTAAACTCAGATAATTATCAAGGAGACGTGCTTTAGCCTATAAGTAAACACTCATCCCGGAAATTCCCAGGAAAGCATACGGGTCCCTCGGTTGGTTGGGATTTATACGAAATGGTTTCCTAGACAGAAAACCCAGAATACAGGTGTCACTCTTCCAGATTGCACGTGTCCTTTAACAATTAAACAAAGTCTAAAAACCTTAACGGGTGTAAAAGAAAGTTTTATAGACCAAAGTCTAAGAATATGATTCAGGTTATGTTGATGATGACATGGAAGCAGGCATGAAGGATATGTGGTTTAGGATATGGGTAGGGATATTGTTTATTTAAGTTATTATTCATATATACATATAAAACATGTAGCATATATCATATAGCATGTAGCACATAGCATGTAAATCATGAAGCATGACATAAGTGGGTATCCTAAAGTTATAGTCTAGGTCAAAGGTGTCTAATAACCTAATTCCCTATAACCAAGGCTCTGATACCAATCTGTCACACCCCAACCGACGGCGGAAACATCGGGGCGTGAAGCGTGCAGACTGTTCATTGCTCATGGTTTACTAAAGTTTAAATAATTAATAATCGTTTTCATTGCAATCAAACAAGTTCAACAAAACATAGATTCAATCCACCAAACAATAATGAAAATTACATCAAAATATAACTGGTTCAATTAAAACTAGGTCAAAATCCTATGTGTAGCATATCTTGATCACTTCAAACATTGGTACCTGAAACATGGTTAAAACAGGGTCAACTAGAAAGTTGGTGAGAGTACATAGGTTTAATCGTGTGATAGCAAAATACGTGTTGTGTGCATACAGTTCAATACAATCATGACAATTAAGGCATTTATGGAGAGAAAAACATCGTGTGACCTATACAATCAAACCTTTGTAACTTGAACTCAAAATTTGTGTTGTCAGTAACAGTTACCCTACCTGGGTGGGTTTGTCAGACTCAATAGATCTACCACTGTTTACTGTCGGCTGTTAGTTAATGATTGTACATGAAGAGCATAATAATTGGTCTACAAAATGTACTCAAGCACAAAGCGCAAAACTGTAAACATGCATAGGATGGAACTGTATATGTGTATAATTGAAAACATGTAAATAGAACGCATGTTCCACCCCAAAACGTTTGTAAAATAGAGTAAAAGAGGGGCTATGTAACTCACGTGTTATGTAGCGTGAAGATTGCACAAGCAAATGGAAAACAGCGATGTGTTGTAGATTGCTAAGTTCGACCTAATGAACAATGTATATGTGTTATTGATTTGCGTTATTTAATGACGGAAGTGAAGTTGTCATTCTTAAACGTGTAGGGTTTGTTTAAAAATAATAATTAACTATGTTATTTATTATATATATTTATTTGTATTAGTTTAAGTAATAGAATATTTATTTAAAATATAAGTTTAAATAAATAATGTTCATTCGGAACAGTGTAAGGTATTCCAGTAATTAGTTTATAAAAATAATTTTTTTAAACTGTTATTTAATTTATTTATCAAATTAACAGAATAAAAATAAAATTAAAGATTCTGTTTAAGGGATGAGCACGACCGTGCTTGTATATGGCACGACCGCGCCCGGCACGTACGCGACCGCGCTTGGTCGGTAACGCGCCCGTGGTTGGTCAGAAGTCAAAACAAGAGTCTGGTCCTGAGACACGACCGCGTCCGTATCCGGCACGACCGCGCCTAGGGTTTTGACTAGGTCAGGACATGGTTTGATCGGTAAACACGACCGGGCCTCTTACGGGGCACGACTGTGCTTGGTCAGGCATGACCGCGCTCGTAGGACAGCGCGACCGTGTCTGGTCAATTCCAGAAGCAATTCGCCTGATTCTTGTAATAAAACAGATTAGAAACTTAGGGTTTTCATTGATATGATGTTTGCGAATCGAATTACACCATTTAATTAGGTTTATATTCTGTTTATCGTGTCGATCGTTTAAAACCATTTTTTATCAAAACTCAGATTCAATTCTGTAAAATCATGTAATGTGGTTACGAATTAAGTTAGGGCTTTCGATTAGCTTGGAGAGATGATCCTAATGAACTATTACTAACCTGTTTTGAATGGGCAACAAGTGCAGACGGCTACGGGGAGACTTCGCGGCTTTTTCTTGATCGACAGACGAGATAGAGATGATGGAATGATGGATTTAGGGTTTAGGGAAGTTTATATATGTCTCGGGTAGGTATTGGCTTAACTTAATTCGTTTGATTCTTGCCCCAATTACTTGATTCGTTTTAAAAAAAGTCGGTTTAGAATTTGCGAGTATTTGGACGATTGCATGTGTATTTGGTCGTGTTTTAGTCTCAATTAGCCGAATATCTTCTTCTGCAAGTTTCACGACCTTCTAAACGTGTTTACAATCTATTTTTGGACACGATTTGAGTCGGTTTGACTTTGCGGAGTCAAACTGCATCGAGGCGCGACCGTGCTTAATGTTAAGCACGACCGTGGTCATGGCACAAGCGCGACCGTGCCTATGACTAGGCGCGACCGTGCTTGTGTTGGTTTTTGGAAGTTTCAAGACTAGTCCTTGTAGTTTTGTAATATTGATGTTGTTTTGAGTTTTGATCAAGTTTAGGTCAAGTTTGGTCCTCGAGGTTTGTAAGATTGTTTTCGTTAATATTGTATTATAATGAACGCGTGTATGCTTGTAAGTGTATATGAACAATAAATGTAAGGTTGAAATCTTTTATTGCACGACATAAAATACATAGGAGAAACATGGAAATCCGAAAGGTTACAATTGATGATGAATTGAGTCGAGTTTAAGGTCTGGAATCATACGCAATTAGTCAGGGCGTGATTTGCGGGCGATTACACGCGTTTAATTAGCTGATTTCAACCGGATTTGTTTCAATTTGACTTTGGGTAGTCAACAGGTTTGAATTTCGAATTAAACCGCGTTTAGGGTTGAATTAGGTTGTTAGTTGGGTTTAGGCGCGGTCCATAAACGATTATGCAATTAGGGAAAGCCCATGTCAAAATGAATCTGACCAATTTCAGTATTGATTTGCAATGGTTTGAGACTAATTGACTTTTTAAGTCAAAATTGGTCAATTTGGTATTGTGTAGGAGTCAAATTCGGGTACAAAGGTCCGAATTAGGGGTGGGGGTTCAACTTGAGAGTCCAAGGGACTAAAGTGTTCAAGTTCAAAATATGGGTTCAACTAGTTTATCTTTAATTTTTTTTAATAATCATAAATATATACATATGTACGTGTACATATAAGTTTTGGTTTTAAAATAAAATAAGTTTACATATTTATACTTAAAACATAGGTCATATATATATATATATATATATATACATATATGCATATATGTGTGTATAATCATTTATGAAAAACATTATACAATTATATATATATATATATATAGAGTGAAATTGTATAATGTTTTTCATAAATGATTATACACGCATATATGCATATATGTATATATATATATATATATATATATGTAGTAGAAAAAAATACTATGTTAAAATGAGGAAAAAAAAAATATTTCATGTGGTGGGTGTGGGATTGAACTGAGGTGTTTTTATTATATATAAAATATATAATATTAATAATTAAAATAATATCAGAAAATCTTGGATGTCACAGTCTCCCCATGTTAATGGAATTTCGTCCCGAAATTAGTGGAGACTATTGAATCGGGAAGGAAGTGTTTGAGTTTTTGATTGTCGGCGTGAGGGGTATGATAGGTAACAGGATTTGGGTCCAAAGCTCATGCTAAGTATGAACGTTATCAATGGACTTTAGTTTCAAATGATTTAAGGAGAGGTCTGTCAAAGGTTCTAACGATGAAATGCGTTAATTGGGATGGATTTGATGGGAACTTGATAGTTAGGGTTTGTTTAAGATGTAATCTAATATGCTCAGGTGTTGTTAGTGGATAAGAGGGTTCACAAACATTGGTCTAGGTCAAAACTTCACGCGACACGAACAACGCTACTTCTGATAATATGATAGGACACTTATATATAGGAAGTACCATCGGCGTATCCACCATGCCCTTGTCATATCACATCAGTTTCGTTGGTATATATCACGATAGGTTTTTAGGTCACAACACACGACAAAATTCGCTATCTTTTCCTGGCGCTGATTTTCATAATTCTGTGTGCACCCGTAATTACTCAAATCTTCGCATGGTCCGTATAGATCCTTCCGTTGTATGCGGGTCCAGAGGGGCACAATTTCACTCAGTTCATGTCTACTGTTTTCACATAAGAGTTGCTAAAAAGTAACTATGTCCTTAAATAGGTAGATCAGTTAGCAACTAAAGAGTAATAAAGTAGTATAACTTAAAGTTCCATAGTTTGCTCGTGTTTGGACAAGAATACGTCAAACACCGATTTGTTTTAAAGTGTTAAAGCTTCCTCGTGTTTGAACAAGTATACGTCAAACCCCGAGTAGCTTCAATGTGTCATGGTTTTCAAGTTGGGTGAACAAAGTGTATGACCATGTTTCATGTATATTGTGATCAATCAATTGCAAAAATCGTAAGTATCCTAGTTCCATATATAATATGAACCCACAAATCTCATGTATGATCTAGTGTTATGTAGTTAGTAATCAAATAGGTTTCATGTATAACGTGAACAACTTATCATCATGTATTTTGTAAAATCAACTAAACTTGTATTGTAAGTAATGCAGTATCATGTGTATTACTAGCAATGAATTTCATGTATGGTGTTAACAACTTAGTACCACGTATTTGTAAAACCAACAATCTTTCATGTGTAATGTCAGTAATGTAATATCGTGTGTCATGTAACCAAATGAGCTTCATGTTTAGTGTGGACAATCAAGTATTATGTATCAAACCAACGATTGTTATGTATTGTGTGATCATTTTAGTATATGTATATTACAAACAACTACGTTCCATGTATTACAAAATCAATCCAGTAGAACGTGTGTTGTAACTAATCAAATTTCACGTATCATGTAATCAGTGTAGCATTGGGTATATTGGAAGTAACTGGGTTTCATGTACCATGTGGTCATGTTGTGTATATTGTGAATGTGCGTACGCATATTATTGAATTTCAAGTGTGACGTGTACTAACGAGTTTTGCATGTGGGTAAGTGTTGCGGAGAAGTGTGTTGTTTGGCGTTCGTGTAAAAAGGTGGTAGTTAGGTTTTAGCTCTTCTGTTGAGGCTTGTAGGGGTAGTTAACGTCTATGCGGTATGGATCGTTTCTTGGAGCGGCAAGATAAAGATAACGAGGAAGTTCAGAAAAACATTCGGGGAGATGTGTTTACAATTTCTGATCTTTGTTTGAAAATAGGAATTTGTAAATTGTTCTTGGTTGTAGATATATAAAGTAGTGAAATCATTGAGTTACATAATCCAAATAAATAGACAGTTTATAGAAAAAACTTTTTAAATTTTCAATTATTATAAGGAGAATATTTTTAAGAGGAATTATTGGCAATTAGCCACGATTTAGAAATAATTACTTTAATGAGGAAAATCATACTTATTTAACAATTTGAAGTAATTTTTTTTTGTCAAATAGGTTGTATTAAATTCCCTTGCAAAGTGAAAATGTTTATTGGAAATTGATATTTCTGATACTCTTTTAAAAGTTTGATAAACATTTGGTTTGAAAGTAACAAGGTTGTTTAAATCTAATATGATGATTTGTTTACGAAGGAGATTAAATCGTATTGAATGAAGAAGGTGTTACTTGAAGGATCTTAATGAAAATATGATGGGTGAAATTCACATTCAATCGTATTAAATCATTGAATAATAACTTTAGAATTAAATAAGATATAAAATTTATTAATTGCAGAAATGGTAAACTTTAGTCAAAACATAAGAAAATGGTTCTCAAACTGAAAATTTAAAGGCAATAAATAAAAGTTTCTGTTAACGTCGCTGGTAGCTTTCCACTAGAAGGAAGATAATCACTAAGATGAGCACGGCTATGGTCGCTCGGGTAGTCGATCTGCCTTCAGCTCTAGCCGTTTCCGTACGATTCTCCAGTATTTCCCTTTCGAGGATGGAAATTAACTCCTTTTGGTAGCCTATTTGATTTGCTAGACTATCCATCCTTTGTCCTTGCAAGTCGTGCATTACCTCGTGTTCCCTCCTTTGTCTCTCAAACTCTGAGGCACTCACATATTGGTGTATGTCGTTGATTGGGATTCCCATGGCACTGGTGGGTGTCATGGTATGCCTTACCCAAGGGTTAGGATGGTATGGGTCGGGCATTAGATATGGGTCTCTTAATGGGGGTGAGCTAGGTGTTCGAAATCATGGGCCGGTGTTCCTAGTCCAATCTGCACTTACATCAAATCTTGGTCTAGCAGCTATGGGTGTTGGTGACCGATATACGGGTGTCCCGATGTCTTCTTCCCAATCAGACTCTGCTCCAGGACGGTAAACTGGGGAGGAAGGAGAGTAGGAATCCATGTCTATTAGGAAAACAATGAACAAGTTGTAAGCAATAATGAAATACCGAGTGTTAAGTATAAGAGTTCTCATAGGTTTTGAGTTTGACTAGTCATAACACCGAGTCGTCACAATAGTATTTTAGGAATACACTTGACCTATAAGCAATGCATCCCTGAGGAGAATTCCCAGGAAAGAGGGGTGGGTCACTAGGACACACTTAAGTACCCTGTCTTTCCTTAGCCAGAATCCCTCATGGGCCTACACACTCTTCCAGTCATCATGTATTAATAACACTATTGTTGGGCTCATGGTCATGATGAGAATTGTTGTGGACTGGGCTTTAAGGCCCGAAAGTAAGGTTTTAGCATTTTAGTGGGCTTCTTCTTCTTGGAGGATAGATGGGCTTCTTAGTTTATCGTCGTTGGACATTAGGCCTAATTAGGCCCAATAGTCTAGATTTTGGATCACAAGAGATAGTGATATTTTGTGTGTGAGATTAAGGGTGTATGAAAAATTTGGTGTGTATGTTTGTGTGTTTAAAACTTAGGATAGCACTTAATGAAACACATAGGTAGCATGTAGATAGTAATGAATGTAAGCACAAGGGTTATCAAGTAGTGTGACACACAAACTATCATGTATTGTAGCATGTATTGAAATTACTTAGGATAACACGTAAAAACGTTCACACAAGTATCAATCATGTAATCATATAGTAGCATGGCATATTGTGGGTGTCCTAAGGTTATAGTCTAGGTCAAAAGTGTCTAATAACCTAATTCCCTATAACCAAGGCTCTGATACCAATTTGTCACACCCCAACCGACGGCGGAAACGTCGGGGCGGGACATGTAGACTGTTCATGAGCACATGGTTTACTAGGTTGTAATATGTTTAATCATCATATTTTATTTCCATAGGATTCAATATGTACATGAAAAATGAAAAATACATAACATTTTCTTTTAAATATCTAGGTCCACATCCTAAGTGTAGCAAGCTTGTTCAACTCAAACATTTGTACCTGAAACATGATGAAAACGAGGTCAACTAAAAAGTTGGTGAGCATACATAGGTTTTGACTCTAAATAGCATCAAAGTATTGTGTGTAAACAAATCCATACAAGTCATGATTAACAAGGCATTTATGGGGAGTTACTATTGTGTAACCAAGTAGTACAATCAAACCTTTGTAACTAGCATGCAATATTGTGTTGTCGGTAACGATCACCCCAATCTGGGTGGGTTTGTCAGACTCATAGATCTATCATTGTTAACCATCGGCTTGATTAGTTAATGATTGTACATGTAATTTCAAATAAGTAGTTAACACACCTAGCACTCAAACATAAAGCTCAAATTGCACACAAATTGTAAAGTGGATTTGTATTGTGTAGTTTATGTAAATCATTGTAAGTTGTGATCATGTTTCACCCCAAAATGTAAAAAAATAGTGAAAAAGGGGCTATGTAAAACTCACCTGAATAAACTGTGCAGATAACACTAGCAAGTATGAAGCACGAGTGATCCTCCAAACCACAAGTTAACCTAGTGTGAAAGTGTATATAGATATGAATAAATAACATGCACAAATGTCTAAGGCAAAGTCTAGGGTTTTCAGTGGGAGTGAGTGTAGGGGCTTGTACTACGAGTCCGTGTCATATTATGTAAGGGAAATGTGTATGTGTTTTTTATTTGAATAAGCGTTTCATGGAAAAGTAACTTGAAACATATGGTTTTTAAAGATAACTAAATAAATTAAATAAGTTTCTTTTTATTTATTTATAAAAAAATGTATCGGATTATAGTGTAAATATTGTAAATGTATGATATATAAATAATATATAGATTTATTCATTTATCTATCATTTTAAAATATATATACATTTGCATTTAGGTAACGTTTTATTTGTTTTGAAATATAGTGAAAAATGACTCCTTTATTTCAAGAGAGAGCGTTTATAAGAACTTGTCACAAAATTTTATTTAAATTAGGTATTTTAAATAATTGATTTAAAGTAAGTTTTATGAATGATTAAAATGAGATTTTTTAATCAACTTAATTTATAACAAGATGTTTTATAAGGGAATTTGTAAACTATATTTTTAATCTAAGCTAGAAGAGATTGAGTTTATAAAATAATTTTTATATAATTATTTGGAGCATTAAAAGTCGGTTAAAAAAAAGATTACAGGCCAGGAACTCGAACCCGGGTTGGCGCGGGGAAGCTTGGACGCACGAACCACTAGACCAAGGCCTGAACACTGATACAGAAATGGTTTTGAATTAATTTCATCATAATACTGGGGTGGAGCCGGGTCTGTTTTTAGTGTGTACGCAAAAAGGGCTGTTATATGCGGGTTGTGGGTTTAGAACCCGCGACCACAGGTTTACGGGTCTTGTGGATTAACCGGTGGAAATCTTGGTAAGTATTCGTTTGCTTAATCCTTTAACAAACACTCCTTGAACCCTTTCTTCCCCAATTCGTAACCGTAAACCCTAACCCTTTAATCGATTCGATTAAGCCCCCGATTGAACCCGGAATCATGGGGCTTATGCTCGTGGGATCAAAACGAAAATAGAGGTATAGGAATTACCCATAGTGGTGGAGCAAGGAGTGAGAATGGCTAGAAAGACAGATCCGCTGTTCTTGATTATCGATCGAGGTCCCAAAGTGGAATGAGGTGCGGGCGTGTGTTTAGAGAGTTTGTGAGGGGATGTACGAAGGTGCGTGAATGCTTTGATTTGTTCAATTCCAAATTAAAGGTTCAAATCAATTCGGATTAACGGGGAAACAGTTGGCATTGAGAATTTCGTGTGAACTCAACTGATTGATGATGAATTGAGTCGAGTTTAAGGTCTGGAATCATACGCAATTAGTCAGGGCGTGATTTGCGGGCGATTTCACGCGTTTAATTAGCTGATTTCAACCGGATTTGTTTCAATTTGACTTTGGGTAGTCAACAGGTTTGAATTTCGAATTAAACCGCGTTTAGGGTTGAATTGGGTTGTTAGTTGGGTTTAGGAGCGGTCCATAAACGATTATGCAATTAGGGAAAGCCCATGTCAAAATGAATCTGACCAATTTCAGTATTGATTTGCAATGGTTTGAGACTGATTGACTTTTTAAGTCAAAATTGGTCAATTTGGTATTGTGTAGGAGTCAAATTCGGGTTCAAAGGTCCGAATTAGGGGTGGGGGTTCAACTTGAGAGTCCAAGGGACTAAAGTGTTCAAGTTTAAAATGTGGGTTCAACTAGTTTATCTTTAATTTTTTTTTAATAATCATAAATATATACATATGTACGTGTACATATAAGTTTTGGTTTTAAAATAAAATAAGTTTACATATTTATACTTAAAACATAGGTCATATATATATATATAGAGTGAAATTGTATAATGTTTTTCATAAATGATTATACACACATATATGCATATATGTATATATATATATATATGTGTAGTAGAAAAAAATTCTATGTTAAAATGAGGAAAAAAAATATATTTCATGTGGTGGGTGTGGGATTGAACTGAGGTGTTTTTATTATATATAAAATATATAATATTAATAATTAAAATAATATCAGAAAATCTTGGTTGTCACACGTAGTCTGTCATTCATTACCGTCTAGCAAACCTTCGACCGTCCGTCATTCATTACCATTCGGCAAACCTTTGACCGTCCGTCCTACCATCGTAGTTCGTCCTTTCTCCCGTTTACCCTAAGGCATTCGTTTCCCGTACGAACTATATATGCAGACATGCGTCATAAGGGCCTTCGTCTACCGTAGTAACTGTATTTAGTCTACCTTTCTAGACTTTATCATTCCGTCTGCATAATAGTCGTATGGTCGTCCGTCTACCGTAGTAGCTGTCATCATCGTACCGTCATCATCTTAACCTGCAATATATATATATATATATATATATATATATATATATATAAAGCTAGATTTCATTCATTTACGTTAGGTCATTCATTCATTGCATTCTTTGTAAACGTTTGTTTCATTCTTTGTTCATCATTTACTTTCATATAACACGTATGGTCATATTAGCATTCTTAACATTCAATCACTTTGCACGTATACACCTCAACCCCAAAACATTTGAAAACATTTTCTCATAACGCATAGGGGGGGCCACATAGAACTCACCTGACTTGTTATATAAAACCAATTAAAGTGATGGAACCTCCCTTTTGAATTACTTCCAAAGGCATCATATCCACCATAAAAGTTTCTGAAATCTGAGAGGATGGACCTATTGCCAGTCATGTGCCTGGAACAACCACTGTCTACAACCCAGGTGTTATCCTTGTTACCTGGTTGTTCCTGCACATGAGAGAGTTCTACATGTCTCGCCCCGACGTATTCTGCCGTCAGTTGGGGTGTGAAAGATTGGTATCAGAGCCATGGTTATAGGGAATTAGGTTATTAGAAACCAATGACTTAGTCTATAACCCTAGGATACCCTTGTGTGAAAATCCTACATGTTATCTTAGGTATTACATTGCATGATACAATACGTGTTACGTTATGTTCTATGTTAATTGACAACTTATATGATTACAAAATTTCTAGCCATGTAATACCTTAATTGCCACATTACCTTATTTGCCTACACATTGACTACTTTATTCTACTAAATGTTATCCTAAGTCTCACTATACACTTATTCATATCTAAGATCTCATACACCCTCATTATCATCACATGTGAACAAAATTTAAACCTATGGGCTGAATGCCCATTAATAAGGAACTAAAGGAACCTACTGGAGTAAATGAACCTCACCCTTGGGCCTCAAAGCCCAGTTCATAATAAATCTTATCATGACCATGAGCCCAAACAATAGTGTTAGTAGTACATGGTGGCCGGAAGAGTGGGTATAGGCCCATAAGAGATTCTGACTAAGGAAAGACTGGGTACTTAAGTGTGTTCCTTGTAACCCACCCCTCTTTCCTAGGAATCCTCTTCATGGGTATGCTACTTATAGGTCAAGTGTTACTCCTAAAATACTATTGTGAAAACTCGGTGTTATGACTAGTCAAACTCTAAACTCATGAAAACTTCTGTACTTAACATTTAGCATTCTATTATCACTTACAATCTTTTTCTTTTCCTGCTAGGAATGGACTCCTACGCTCCTCTCTCTCCAGTATACTATCCCGAGACAGAATCTGAGCAGGAGGCATCGGATCACCGTCTCCAGATCATCAGTCACCGACACCCCCAGCTGCTAGATCCATGTTTGACATAAGAGCATATTGGTTTAGGAACACCGGCTTGAGACTCCAAGCATCTGAACCACCCATCAAGAGATCCTTATCAAGAACCTCACCGACACAACTAGCTGCCATCCCCACTGAGAGATCCTTACTTAGCACCTGACCCATACCACCCAAACCCAGGAGCCAGGCAGACTATGGGAACCACCAGTGCTATAGGAGTCCCAACTGATAACACTCACCAGTATGTGAGGACCACAGAGTTTCTGAGGCAGGGAATGGAACACGGGATAAGGCATGACCTGCTAGGCCAACGAATAGACAACCTTTTGGGTCAAGTGCGGTACCAGGAGGATCTGATTGCAAATCTAGGTACCCACATTGACATGATGGAAGGAGATCGAGAGATATTTGATGCACGTACGGAGGTAGCTAGAGCTGAGTCCCGGTTTTCTATACGAGTAACCATAACGATGTTCATCTTGGTTGTGACAATCCTAAAGTTAGGGCCAAGTACATTGATAGTTAATTCATCATAAACGGGCTCAGCTCATTAACGGCCAAACTAAAGGTCCAACATTCAAACCGAATACAAATAAAACTATTAAACATTGTCTGATGGATATTTACACGATTCAATAAAATTTATAATGATTACGAACTAAAGCATTTAAGCGGAGAACTATTAGAACGATTAACGCACTCGTATGGGTTATTACTGGTTATCCAACGCAATCAAATATATAGACTTCAAACCTCAAATAAATAATATTAATAATATCTAGTATTAAATTCGGGCAATTGATTAGGAGTTAACGCGAGATATGCGACGTTGGATGCGTGACTGCGACAAATACCGGAGTAGACGTCAATGGGTTTTGCTAGATCCGGTATAACTAGATAATGTAAACAAGTATTTATTTTATACCTATTGTATTAAAGTATTAATATTATTATTATTTAGCACGTCATAACTAATTTCGGAACGCGACACGTTTTACCCGGAGCGGACGCGTATGAACACGCGGTACAGAACTATCCGACTACTCTAGAATTGGCACAATAAAACATATAATTAGTTATTATTATAGTTAATAATATTAGTATTGATATATAATAGTGGTTAACAGAGTGCGAAACGTTCATTTTAGCGAACGAGTATGAGATACGCAGTGTCGACACATACCGGCTTGGATATCATTTGGAACGGAAATTCTACGAAATAAATATTTAAATTATATATATTACCGCGTCTTAGTATTATAATAGCTACGGAACTAAAATACGAATTCTTTGGACATGACGGAGACTCGAGCAAACACGCGATACTGTGAGGAACCTACACTTCTAAACTAAAACCCTAGATATATAAACCCATCATCTCCATCTCCCCTCACTTTTGCCCTAGCCTCCACACCTATACACCTTAGAGAGAGAAGGAATTATGAGGGAGAGATGGAAATCCAGCCACCTCTCACGGCGGTCTCCGACGGCAACGACAATGGTGGCGGCCGACCACCTTCATTACCTCTCCTTCATCTGCTGCCTCCGCAAACCCTAACCACGCACGCTTACACATCTTTAGAGAGAGAGAGAGAGTGAGCAGCTTGAGAGAGAGAGAGGGGGAGCCCCATCTCCGGCGACCACCTCAGGTGACGGTGGCGGTTGTACGGTCGAGCAATAGTTAAAGACACCCTACGAAGAGATTCCAGCTTCTGGCAGCATCTGGAAGCCGACTTCATGGCTCTTGTGGCATTCCATGTCACACTCCGACCGATGGCGGAATCATCGAGGCGGACATTAGAATGATTGTTCAAAAGCACATGGTAACTAAAGGTTGCATAATTCTTTAATTAAATTTAAGAACAACAAGATCCAAGTACAATACAATCCAAATAACCTAGTTTAGTTCAAAACATTGATTTATTTAACTAGGTCCATAGTCCTTAAGTGGAGAAATCTTCAGCAAATAGTCACATATCCAAACCTGAAACATTATTTAAATCAAGTGTCAACTAAAAAGTTGGTGAGTACATAGGTTTAGTAATTCCGGTAAATAGTAGTGTAAATCGTTTTGCAACTCATTGTTTACCTTGTTAAACATAGTATATATATATATATATATGATGTACCATTTATTTAAATCACAATTCAAACCGAGTTTGACACGCTTGAACAGAGCACAACAGCTAAGTCCGGTATGTTTGAATATAGTTACCCACTATATCCGATATGTTTGAATATAACACGCGGTCATATCCGAGTATGCAGTAATAAAGATCCTAACCGGGTGGGCTGGTCAGGCACAATAGATCTATCAATATTACAGTTGGTTGTCTTGTGTTTAAATGTATGTACATCCAAAGAATAAGCATATAGTCTCATGTATAACACGTATAAACAATGTGAGTAGCATGTATAATGTTTCACCCCAAAATGTATGAAAATGTAAAATAGGAGCTATGTAACTCACCTTGCAAGCGGGTATTTTTCCACGCGTGTAGGTGATAAGTATGTGGAAGCCTAAGCACGTTGATACCCTATGTAGACAAATGGGTATTATTGTATGCGTATAGGGGTGTATTTGTATTTAAATGTATATAGGCTTTAATATAATCCTCCTAAATATTTATTTGTATAAAGTATGGAAACAGAATGATAATGGTTTTTGTAAAACTTTAACTTATGAGGATATATATATATATATATATATTGTTTTAAACAAGCATTGTTATATTTAATGTATTTATATAAAAATAACAAATAAAAGAAAAGTCTTTATTTGACTAATTATGTTGATATTTAAAATTTATTTAAACAAGTTTATTAAAAATATTGCTAGGTTCATATAAAAAGATGAGACGTTTTATATATTAAATGTATTTTATTAAGTTTATAAAAATGTTACAAGAGTTATAAAAATATAGGACATTTTATATATAAAAATGTATTTAAATAAGTTTATAAAAATATTACAAGATTTATAAAAAATATGAGATATTTTATATATAAAAATGTATTTAAATAATATTACAAGATTTATAGAAATGGAATAGTTTATGGATTAAAAAGATTGTTTAATCGGTTTCAAAATAAACGAACGAGTTAACCGACTCGTATTGGGTTTTATTGTGTAAATATGGTATTAAAATATGGTGGGATAAATAATTAAACTAAATTATATCTTTAAAACAGAAAATAGAAAAAAAAAATGGGTTGGGCCGTAGGCCACCCGGATCGAACCCGCGACCTGTGACACAAACACACACACGCATAACCAGCCGGGCTACTGCCCATCGCTGGTTATGTGTGTGTTGTTTAATTGATATACACACAACCAGTATTGGTCGTTGGTTCTCGGTGACCGGCAAACCATGTCCGAGGACTTAGGTTTGCCCGGTAATCAACGTTTTCATGCCGCGATTTCGATTAGGATAGTTTGCCAAAGGGTAACAGAAGGCAATTGAATGGATTTGAGGTACCTCTTTGGTCGCGAGGGGTCTGGTCGGCAAGCTTTTTGGTCCGCAATACCAAGATAGTGATCTCGAGTTCCATAGGGAGTTAGGCCGTCAGTAGGGGTGGTATAGCTTCGCACAGAAGAGACGAACACGATGGTGGTTTCAATTTGAAGTGAGAGCAGGTGGAAGGATGGTAGCGAGCTCGTGCATGGTCGACAATGGTCATTTATAGGCGAGCTTGATTCCTATGCTCAAACATGCAATTGAGCACGTTCCGACATTATTCTGGACGAGACGAAACTAACCAGACCTTCCACAGGCGTGGAGGTGGCATGTCGGGCACGAATTCGGATATGAGTATCTCGGCCATCAACAGGATCTGTCGATTCTTATGTCGGGGGAACAAATTTGTCGAAGGAACGAGGTCGCACGAGGAAGGCGAGTACAATGGTGCAGGTTTTAGGTGTGGAGGTGTAGAGGGACAGGGCTGTCGGGGCTCGCCGGAAAGGCTTTGGTCCGCCGGACAAAGGAACAGGACGACCGGCAAAACGATTTGAATTTTGACAGTTTTGGTCCCTGGAGTTTGGTTTAATTCGAAACAACCCTTAAAATAATTACGGATGGGCCCTTGCAGTTTCATTTGACCAGAAACAGACCCTATGGTGAAATTCTGTTAAAACCTTTGAGTTTGGTTTGTTACAATTCAACCCCTGAACTTTTTAATAAATAAATTAATTTAATTCCTTTTAAATCAAATTAATTTAAAAATGTTTTTATGAACTTATTTTATTATTATTTTATAAATAATAATCTTTATAAAAGTTATTAATCTTATTAAAATATGTTGTTTTATTAAATATGCAACTTTTTAAATGTAGAATTTTTATATAAAATTTTATATTAGTTTTTAAAATTTATAAAATTCTAAATAAATTAAATCCATAACATAAAATACCTATTTGTATAAAAACCAAATAAAATTCTTACACTTTATCTAAATAGAAAATGGTCACATGATAATTTTAATACAAGTACGAGAATGAAAAATCCGAAACGTCACAGTCTCCCCAAGTTAGAGGAATTTCGCCCCGAAATTCAACTAGTGGAGGCTATGAAAAGAGATGTGGATACTTGGTCTTCATTTGGTCTTCACGTTCCCAAGTGAACTCGGGTCCACGTTTAGACTCCCAACGGACCTTGACAATGGGGATGCGGCTACGCTTGAGTTTCTTGACTTCTCGGTCCATGATTTCCACGGGTTTCTCAACAAAGTGCATTTTCTCGTCAATGCGCACTTCGTCAAGAGGGATGTGGAGATTCTCGTAGGCTAGACACTTTTTCAAATTAGACACATGAAAAGTCGGATGAACGTTGCTGAGTTCTGAAGGAAGGTCGAGTTTGTAGGCCACTTTTCCTACCCTCTCGAGTATCTTGAATGGACCCACATACCGAGGTGCAAGTTTTCCTTTCTTTCCAAATCGGACTACGCCTTTCCAAGGTGATACCTTTAGAAGAACCATATCTCCAACTTGAAATTCCAAGGGTTTTCGTCGCCTATCGGCATAGCTCTTTTGCCGACTCCTTGCTACCCGAATGTGGTCACGGATAAGAGAGACTTTATCGGAGGTCTCTTGGATAAGCTCGGGACCGATGATTTGTGCTTCACCAATTTCGTTCCAACAAATCGGTGAACGACATTTTCATCCATAAAGAGCCTCAAACGGTGCCAAGTTAATACTTGTGTGGTAGCTGTTGTTATAGGAAAATTCAATCAGTGGTAGGTGAGAATCCCAATTGCCACCAAAATCAATGACACAAGCTCTAAGCATATCCTCAAGAGTTTGGATTGTTCGCGCGGTTTGTCCATCAGTTTGAGGATGGTAAGCCGTACTTAAATCCAAACGAGTACCGAGTGCTGATTGTAATGATTGCCAAAATCGGGAAGTAAAACGCGAGTCATGATCGAAAATGATGTTCAAAGGGATTCCGTGATGACTTACGATCTCATCAATGTAGATCCGAGCCAATTTCTCGACTCGATAGTCCTCACGAATAGGCAAGAAATGAGCAGACTTTGTAAGTCGGTCGATAATAACCCAGATACTATCGTGCCCACTATAAGTGCGTGGGAGTTTGGTGATGAAATCCAAGCAAGGTCCTCCCACTTCCACACGGGAATTTCAGGTTGTTCGAGGAGTCCGGAAGGCTTTTGGTGTTCGGCCTTCACTTTAGAACAAGTTAGGCATTTTGCTACAAAGAGGGCAATATCCTTTTTCATGCCGGGCCACCAATATTGCTGACGGAGACCCATGTACATCTTATCAGCTCCGGGATGTACCGAATAACGAGTTTTGTGGGACTCGTTCATCAAAAATATACGAAGATCGTCACGATCGGGAACCCAGATACGGTCCAAGTAATACAATAGACCGTTGGCTTTGGTTTCTAGCAAGAGTTCTACGCCACATGCCATCTCTTGATACATGTTTCCCTCGGTAACCGAGGTGTGTTGTGCTTTGAGAATACGGGCTTGGATATCGTTATGGATATAAACACTATGAAGCATGATACGTTCCTTATGACTCAAGGCGTCGGCTACAACGTTTGCTTTGCCGGGGTGGTAGCGAATCTCGCAGTCGTAGTCGTTTAGGAGTTCGACCCATCGTCGTTGCCTCATATTAAGCTCTTTTTGATTGAAAATATGTTGGAGGCTTTTGTGGTCGGTGAAAACCACGCTTTTGGTGCCATATAAATAGTGTCTCCAAATTTTCAAGGCGAAAACGACGGCGCCAAGCTCGAGATCATGGGTCGTATAGTTCTTCTCATGGATTTTGAGTTGACGTGATGCATATGCAATTACTTGGCCACGTTGCATAAGAACACAACCAAGACCTTGGTTGGATGCATCACAATAAACGACAAAGTCGTCATTACCACTAGGAAGAGTCAGAATAGGAGCATTGCAGAGGTTGTGCTTTAGAGTTTGGAAAGCTTCTTCTTGTTTGGGTCCCCACTCGTAGTGCTTACCTTTGTGAGTCAAGGTAGTGAGCGGAACCGCAATCTTGGAGAAATTTGATATGAAACGACGATAGTAACCTACTAGTCCAAGGAATGAACGAATCTCGGTAGGAGTCTTAGGAGTACCCCAATTCTTTACTGCTTTGATCCACATGAATTCCCTTATCGTTGACTATGTGTCCCAAAAATTGAACCTCTTTTAGCCAGAATTCGCACTTGGAGAACTTGGCGTATAGTTGTTCTTTCTTCAAGAGTTCCAAAATCAAACGAAGATGCTGTTCATGCTCCGCTTTCGTTTTAGAATAGATGAGAATGTCGTCAATGAAGACGATCACAAACTTGTCCAAATAAGGTTTGCATACACGGTTCATGAGGTCCATAAAGACCGCAGGTGCATTAGTCAAACCGAATGGCATGACCATGAACTCGTAGTGACCATACCTAGTACGAAAGGTAGTCTTCGGAATGTCTTCATCTAGAACACGAAGTTGATGGTACCCGGAACGAAGGTCAATCTTGGAGAAACATGTTGATCCGTGAAGCTGATCGAAAAGATCGTTGATACGGGGTAAAGGATAACGGTTCTTAATTGTAAGCTTGTTGAGTTCACGATAATCGATGCACATTCGAAATGATCCATCATTTTTCTTTACGAACAGCACGGGAAAACCCCAAGGTGAATGGCTTGGGTGGATGAATCCTTGGATGAGAGTTCTTGCAATTGACTTGCAAGCTCTTGCATCTCGGAAGGTGCAAGACGATAGGGGGCTTTTGCCATGGGAGTTGCCCCGGGCACAAGGTCGATACGAAACTCCACTTGTCTAGGGGGAGGAAGGCCAGGTAAATCCTCGGGGAATACCTCAGGAAAATCTCGAATGATTGGAATGTCTTGCAATTTCTTACCCTTGTCTTTCGTGTCAACTATGTGGGCCAAGAAGGCAACGTACTTTTTCCTCAAGTACTTTTGTGCCAAGGTACAGGACATGATTTGAAGCCCACGACATGGTTTTTCACCGAACATAACTAACGTGTCGCCCGAAGAGAGAGGTATACGAATACACTTTTCATAGCAAATAACCTCGGCATGGTGTTTGGATAACCAGTCCATGCCAATTATAATATCGAAGCTTCCCAATTGCATTGGAAGGAGAACAACAGAGAATTTGTGACTATTAAGCTCGAGATTGCAGTCGCGAATAACATAATTTATAGTAATAGATTTTCCGTTTGCTCTCTCCACGGAGTAAGAATTGTCCAGTTTTGTTCTTTGTTTAGCAAGTCGAGATTCAAAGGTAAGGGATACAAAACTCCTATCGGCACCGGTATCAAATAAAACGGATGCATAATGATTATTTACGAGAAACGTACCGTTTATCACATCGTTGTTTGCTTGAGCCTCATTAGCGTTTATGTTAAACGCTCGTCCTTGAGGACCACCTTGATGATGAAGTTTCGGGCATCGGTCACGGAAATGGTTTGGATCTCCACATTCGTAACATGCCCGACCATTGGGAGGTGCCGGATAGACGGGACGGTTGGCTGGAGCAGCTTGATGGACGGGAGGACGGGTACGGCAAGTAGTGACCACATGTCCATATCGCCCGCAACTTGAGCACAATCAGCATGGTAGATTGGTAGGATGATGGTACTTGCAGGTCTGGCATTGGGGATTCGGGCCCAGATAAGTCTTCGGGTTTTGACACAAAGGGGCCGCTTGAATAGCAGGTACAGCGGGAGTTACGGCTGCGAAGTTTCGACCCTTACGTTTCTTGTTGCGGTTAGAAGACTCGGGTTTCACATCTTTGACGGCCGCAAGAGTAGACACGACCTTCTTGGAACCCTTTCTTGTTATGGTTCCGGCTTTGACATGGTTGTCGGATAGTGTAGCAGATAAACGGATAACAGCTTCAAGTGTAGGAGGATTGCTTCCTAACACAGCTTCTTGAATTTCCATAGGCAGACCGCCTATGTATTTTTCAATTCCCCGAGCAAGGGGAGTGATCATGTGAGGCACCAACAGACTTAGTTCTTGGAACCGGGTGGTGTAAGCCAGATTATCCCCGCTGTCTTGGGCAAGATCCCAAAACTCAGCCTTGAGCTTCCTCATTTCATTCCGAGGACAGAATTCATCAGTCATGGCCTTCTTCAGATCATCCCATGATAAGGATGTAGCAACCTCAGTACCACGAGTGCGTTTCTCACCGTTCCACCAGGTGAGGGCTCTCTTTTGGAGTACACTTGTGGCATAGCGAACCCGAAGATTATCGGGACAGTCGCTGTTTAGAAATGTGCTTTCCATGCTTTCAAACCATTGAAGTAGGCCGGTAGCACCTTCAGTCCCGAAGAATTTTGTAGGATTGCACGAGTTAAAGTGCTTAAACGTGCAATGAGGCGGGTTGGTACCACCGTTCCCTTGGATGTTGTGAGACCCGTCACTGTTGTTATTTGCTTGGGTCATTTGCCCTACTAGCTGGGCAAGAAGAGTAGCAAGATCTGGGTTGGAAGTGCTAGAGTTTGCACGTCGAGGAGGCATTCTAACACCATAAGAAAAGACAATGATATTTTAGATAAGATGGATATATATAGTTATAGCGGAAAATAATGTAAGCAGAAAGACGGGACTCATCATGACGCGTGCCAGTTCATGTGCATTTATTCTAAGTTGATGGGGGAAACTAAGTCATCTATTCCAGGTAGGACATGATGTTATAGATCATTATTTGCATAATAGGAATTGTCGAGACTTGCATGCATTACAAATCGTCATTACGTGTGCACCCGTAATAATGATTTGCTTTGCATGTTTGTCTAGTTCTTCCTATCTTGCTATAACGTCCCCAAATTTTGAGTTTAAGTTTGGATTGTATCCTTGCGAATACATTGACTTATCAACGTTAATTAATTCCTCGAAATTTTCAAAGAGACATGCTTTAGCCTATAGGTAAACACTCACTTCAGGAATTCCCAGGAAAGCATACGGGTCCGTTTATTTGGATTTATACGAAATGCTTTCCTAGACAGAAAACCCAATGTACAGGTGTCACCCTTCCAGATTACACGTGTCCTTTACTGGTCTCAAGAAATTAAGTCGTTGACGAGATTTTCAAGATTTTGATATACTTACGAGTATAAAATGTGTAGGAATTGTTGCAATTAATACGGATTAGGAAAGAGTATGGATAAGGATGGGTAGTGTATTTGTTTGCATAAGTTTGTTTGTCAAATGTGTATGTAAAGTATGTATCATGTATCAAGGTCTTGCATGTATGTATATAAGTCTCATGTACCAAACTTGGGAAAATTCAAATATTACCTAACTTCAAATAATTCACATAGCATTTAATCATTTAGCACATAGCACATAAAAGGGAGTCCTAGGGTTATAGTCTAGGTCATTGTGTCTAATAACCTAATTCCCTATAACCATGGCTCTGATACCAATCTGTCACACCCCGACCGATGGCGGAATCATCGAGGCGGACATTAGAATGATTGTTCAAAAGCACATGGTAACTAAAGGTTGCATAATTCTTTAATTAAATTTAAGAACAACAAGATCCAAGTACAATACAATCCAAATAACCTAGTTTAGTTCAAAACATTGATTT
Organism: Smallanthus sonchifolius; assembly: GCA_023525975.1. Classification (NCBI taxonomy): domain Eukaryota; kingdom Viridiplantae; phylum Streptophyta; class Magnoliopsida; order Asterales; family Asteraceae; genus Smallanthus; species Smallanthus sonchifolius. The sequence goes on along the minus strand of CM042021.1, from coordinate 92,569,250 downwards.
ATTTAACTAGGTCCATAGTCCTTAAGTGGAGAAATCTTCAGCAAATAGTCACATATCCAAACCTGAAACATTATTTAAATCAAGTGTCAACTAAAAAGTTGGTGAGTACATAGGTTTAGTAATTCCGGTAAATAGTAGTGTAAATCGTTTTGCAACTCATTGTTTACCTTGTTAAACATAGTATATATATATATATGATGTACCATTTATTTAAATCACAATTCAAACCGAGTTTGACACGCTTGAACAGAGCACAACAGCTAAGTCCGGTATGTTTGAATATAGTTACCCACTATATCCGATATGTTTGAATATAACACGCGGTCATATCCGAGTATGCAGTAATAAAGACCCTAACCGGGTGGGCTGGTCAGGCACAATAGATCTATCAATATTACAGTTGGTTGTCTTGTGTTTAAATGTATGTACATCCAAAGAATAAGCATATAGTCTCATGTATAACACGTATAAACAATGTGAGTAGCATGTATAATGTTTCACCCCAAAATGTATGAAAATGTAAAATAGGGGCTATGTAACTCACCTTGCAAGCGGGTATTTTTGCACGCGTGTAGGTGATAAGTATGTGGAAGCCTAAGCACGTTGATACCCTATGTAGACAAATGGGTATTATTGTATGCGTATAGGGGTGTATTTGTATTTAAATGTATATAGGCTTTAATATAATCCTCCTAAATATTTATTTGTATAAAGTATGGAAACAGAATGATAATGGTTTTTGTAAAACTTTAACTTATGAGGATATATATATATATATATATATTGTTTTAAACAAGCATTGTTATATTTAATGTATTTATATAAAAATAACAAATAAAAGAAAAGTCTTTATTTGACTAATTATGTTGATATTTAAAATTTATTTAAACAAGTTTATTAAAAATATTGCTAGGTTCATATAAAAAGATGAGACGTTTTATATATTAAATGTATTTTATTAAGTTTATAAAAATGTTACAAGAGTTATAAAAATATAGGACATTTTATATATAAAAATGTATTTAAATAAGTTTATAAAAATATTACAAGATTTATAAAAAATATGAGATATTTTATATATAAAAATGTATTTAAATAATATTACAAGATTTATAGAAATGGAATAGTTTATGGATTAAAAAGATTGTTTAATCGGTTTCAAAATAAACGAACGAGTTAACCGACTCGTATTGGGTTTTATTGTGTAAATATGGTATTAAAATATGGCGGGATAAATAAATAAACTAAATTGTATCTTTAAAACAGAAAATAGAAAAAAAAAAATGGGTTGGGCCGTAGGCCACCCGGATCGAACCCGCGACCTGTGACACAAACACACACACGCACGCATAACCAGCCGGGTTGGTTCTCGGTGACCGGCAAACCATGTCCGAGGACTTAGGTTTGCCCGGTAATCAACGTTTTCATGCCGCGATTTCGATTAGGATAGTTTGCCAAAGGGTAACAGAAGGCAATTGAATGGATTTGAGGTACCTCTTTGGTCGCGTAGGGTCTGGTCGGCAAGCTTTTTGGTCCGCAATACCAAGATAGTGATCTCGAGTTCCAGAGGGAGTTAGGCCGTCAGTAGGGGTGGTATAGCTTCGCACAGAAGAGACGAACACAATGGTGGTTTCAATTTGAAGTGAGAGCAGGTGGAAGGATGGTAGCGAGCTCGTGCAGGGCCGACAATGGTCATTTATAGGCGAGCTTGATTCCTATGCTCAAACATGCAATTGAGCACGTTCCGACATTATTCTGGACGAGACGAAACTAACCAGACCTTTCACAGGCGTGGAGGTGGCCTGTCGGGCACGAATTCGGATATGAGTATCTCGGCCATCAACAGGATCGGTCGATTCTTATGTCGGGGGAACAAATTTGTCGAGGGAACGAGGTCGCACGAGGAAGGCGAGTACAATGGTGCAGGTTTTAGGTGTGGAGGTGTAGAGGGACAGGGCTGTCGGGGCTCGCCGGAAAGGCTTTGGTCCGCCGGACAAAGGAACAGGACGACCGGCAAAACGATTTGAATTTTGACAGTTTTGGTCCCTGGAGTTTGGTTTAATTCGAAAAAACCCTTAAAATAATTACCGATGGGCCCTTGCAGTTTCATTTGACCAGAAACAGACCCTAAGGTGAAATTCTGTTAAAACCTTTGAGTTTGGTTTGTTACAATTCAACCCCTGAACTTTTTAATAAATAAATTAATTTAATTCCTTTTAAATCAAATTAAATTAAAAATGTTTTTATAAACTTATTTTATTATTATTTTATAAATAATAGTCTTTATAAGAGTTATTAATCTTATTAAAATATGTTGTTTTATTAAATATGCAACTTTTTAAATGTAGAATTTTTATATAAAATTTTATATTAGTTTTTAAAATTTATAAAATTCTAATTAAATTAAATCCATAACATAAAATACCTATTTGTATAAAAACCAAATAAAATTTTTACACTTTATCTAAATAGAGAATGGTCACATGATAATTTTAATACAAGTACGAGAATGAAAAATCCGAAACGTCACATTCCATGACTCTGACTGCGACAGGGGAAAGTTCAGATGGTGAACTGGCAGGGGTCAGCGGCCACTGAAGTAGAAAATGGTGGTTTTGGCGAAGACAAAGGCGGCGGGTGTGGAAGTTTAACGACGGCGGTGCTCGGTGTTGTAGCCGCTCAGCGGCGGTTAGGGTTTTGAAACCCGTTTTCTAGCAGCCACACTAGGGTTCCGGCGACTCCGGTGAGTTTGTTCCCGTTTGCTTATGGAACCGAGTTAGATCTATGTGTGTGTATATATATATATATATATTGATTTGTTCTTGGTTTAATGCTATGGCTAACCTCCTGCGAAAGTTTAACGACCTAAATCTTGTTCATAGGTTGTTCGATCATCCCGATCTATGAAATACGAGGTTAGTTTGATGTTTAAAGTGTGACTCTTGACGAACGAGTATTTTTCAGCCTAGATATAATATTGTACGCTATAAATATACAGATTTGGTGGCCGGGTTTTATCACCGGATGTTAAATACGCGTTTTTGGACAGGAAATGATGTCATGGGTCTTGGTCAAACCTAGTCAAACTCAGTCAAACTCGAGTCATCGACGGTCAAACATGATCAAATACGTGAACCGTAAGGTTTAGAACACGTCGGTTTGTAGACGAAACGTACGAAAGGTATTAACACGCGCTAAATTCCTATTTATATGTAATTAAATTTGCATCATCAATAAGATATTAATACTAACACGTGTGTAACATCCTAAAATGGCGAGAAATAAAGTTAACGAGTTCAAGCGGGCTGAAGTCGGGCCGAGTCAGTCGCGAACCGGGCTTGGGGAGGTCTCCCCTATAAATAGCCTAAGGCCCTCATTGTTCTCCTCTTTACAATTCTAGAGAGAGAAAAACCGTAGAGAGAGAAAGTGTCAGAATCGCAGAAGATTGCACCCGCTCGTGTCTCTTGCACTCGTGAAGGAAACCTCCAAATCAGAATCGTCATCCAGGTAACCATTCGAGCCAAAACTGAGATTTTTGCTTAGGTTGGGTTTTCAGGTTTTCGGGTGAAAATAGGACGTTTTTACGGATGAAACTTGAGAATAAGCTTGGGTTTAGTATCTGGAATGAAAACCAGTTGTTTTGAGCCAAGAAAGTTGAAGTTTTGACATAATCGAACCCAAATCCGAGAATTTTGGACTGTTTGGGGAAGATGACTGCTGGTGCAGGCGAACTTAGCAAGTTCGCCTGTTAAGTTCGCTTGGTACAGGCGAACTTATCAAGTTCGCTTGGCCAAGGGTAAGCGAACTTATTAAGTTCGCCTAGGTCAGATGAAGCAAACTTAGGCATTAAGTTCGCCTATAAGTTCGCCTAGGCCAGCGGAAGCAAACTTAGGCATTAAGTTCGCCTATGTCAGCTGTGTTAGGAATGTAACTTGGTTTAGATCTGATACGTGTATGATTAATTAATCCAGATCATGTGCAACGCTCATCGGACCGCAGTTAGGACAGAACAAGACCAGCCGATCTGGTGAGTTCTATGTGCCCCCTCTATGTTATGTGCAAATGATTTATAAATATTTTTGGGGCTGAAGTGTATACACTAAATGAATAAATGTTATGAATGCCAATATGAATATACGTGATATATAAATATATGAGAATGAATTATGAACAAAGATTGAAACGTATGTTTACAAAGTATGAATGAAATCTTGCCTTATATTATATATATACTGCATGTTATGAATATACGTGAATGTTATGGACGCTTCGATGCTAACGGCTACTACGGTAGACGGACGACCACGTGACTATCTTGCAACCGGGACAAAAACGTTCCTTCATCAGCAAGGAAATAAAAAGGGGCATAAATGGGCGGTCGAAGCAAATGCCAAATCATATGTAGAACGGTTGCAAACATGGTAGCACGTGGGAAACGGATACCTTCGGGTAGACGGGCGAAAAGGACGGCCTACGACGGTAGGACGGTATGACGGATGGCCGAAGGTTGGCCGGACGGTTTTTTTTATGGCAGACGGTTTCTAGGACCGGACGAGTCAAAGGGCTATGACGGTAGCTTCATGGCGTATGTCTTTGTGACATACGTAGTAAAAGACAAGTTGATCACCCATATGTGTACGACCAAATGAATGTTAAGAAAAAGTTAAGAATACGTATTTATGATCTTTATGTATAAACTTAAGAATACTTTTAAGGAAATAATGCTTATATCTAATCATTTTAAACTAGAACTCACCAGCGTTAGCTGACTTTTAGTATACATTTCAGGTAACAAAGAAAAGGGTCGTGCGAAGGCGTGAAGGTTACCCGGCTAAAGACTGACATCCCGATTTATGTTTTTGTTAAACACTGATGTATGTGTTAAATGTTAAGACTTCCGCTATAATGTACTCAAATGTGAATGATTTTGGCTGTTAATTGAATATGTTAAATTTAAAGTTCAGTATTGATGACTTTGTTTATGAGTAAATCCAATAAGTGAGGTCACTCGGAAAAAGGGGCCTTACAAGTTGGTATCAGAGCAATAGTTTGAGAGATTCAAACATCCCTTAATGTCTGAACTCAAGATGATTATGGGACCAACGCACGGGTGTCAGTCTGGGTAGCCAACGCCGACGCCATCACTGTAAGTAAGTACTAAAGTTCATGTTTGTAGATAGGAATAGATGCCTTAACTTAGAACCAATAGATGTCAATGTCTTGACCAATTTGAAGAGTTTGGAACATGAAAAGCAATGTAAATTTCTAATCACAAACCGGTCACTGTAATTAAAAATTTACCTTGTTCGTACTGTTCTAAAACTATGATCTGAAGAAATGTCATTGATGTATTCCCTTTATAACTATCAGGAAACTAGGAATTATGGCTGGTGGAGGAAGGACAGGACGCCGAGGCGGTCGTACGGGCCGAGTAGGTAGACCTCCACTGAATCCAAGACATCAAGAAGAAGAGGATGTGCACACAAAAAACACTGACAGCGTACACCAAACTAATGTCACCCCAACTGGGGGCGACCATCAAGGGTCTCTACAGTTGGAACCCGAGGTCAGAGATGCTATTGCCCGTGAGGTCGTGCTCACTTTGAAGAATGTATTGCCTGACCTACTATCGGAGGCATTAAAGAAAATCAAGGAAGATGATGAAGGGAACAATGAGGAAAAGGTATATGACAGCGATGGGGATGAAATAAAGGTGGGATCAAGTAAACGGGGGTGCACTTATAAAGGTTTTAAGGACGGAGACCCACCCAAGTTTGATGGGAACAAGGACTTGGTGGCCACCCTCGAGTGGATCGAGAGGATGAACGCTGTCATCAACATCAGCGAGTGTCGATCCAACCAAGCTGTTAAGTACGTTGCCCATTCTTTCACTAACGAAGCACTAAGTTGGTGGAGGAATGTTCAAAGAACTAAGTCACCCAATGCTATCAACAGAATGACGTGGGAAGACTTGAAAAAGATTATAATCCAAAAGTTCTGCCCACAGAATGAGATCGATCGTGTGGAGAACGAATTCTTGAACTTCAAAGCTGGCAACAAGACTCATCGCCAGTATATTTCAAGATTCAATGAACTAGCTCAACTGGTACCCCACCTGGTAGAGACGGAAGAAAGACTGATTAAGTACTATGTGAAGGGCCTACCTCAAAGGGTCCGTGTTCATGTGAAAGCCAACCTACCCACGACCTTCGAGTCGGCAGTGAATCTGAGCGGAATCTTCTACGACGACTACGCCAATGAGGACCCGACACCTAAGACACAAAAGAGAAAGTGGGAAAACCCGTCTAGGGGCACCGGGAAAGGGAATGTGGTAGCTGAAATAACGAAACCAAGGTTAGAGGAATATGAAACTTGCAAAAAGTGTGGAAAACGCCATTTTGGCGAGTGCCGAATCGGCACCACCACGTGTTATAAGTGCGGGAAGCCGGGGCACTTATCTCGAGAGTGTTTAAAGGATGTTAAGTGCCAAAGTTGTGGAAAATATGGACACCATACTAAGGATTGCTGGAAAACCGGGCAGTCCAGTTCGGGAAAGGGAAAGGAAGTTGAAAAGGAACAACCGAAGGCTAGGACTCGAGCCTACGCCCTGACTGAGGAGGAAGCAAGGGGAAACCCTGATGTCGTATCAGGTACGTTTCTAGTAAATGATGAACCTGCTGCTATCTTATTCGACTCTGGTGCTAATAGAAGCTTTATATCCAATGCATTTAGTTGTAAACTAGATTGCACTATCAACACCATAGTAAAGGCCTTTAGCGTACAAACTGCCGTTGGTAAAAATTCGGCAGTATTACAAGTAACCGATGATTGTATCATAGAAATAGAGGGCCATAAGTTCCCCTCTAGATTATTCCTTCTCACTTTAGGAGGATTCGATGTAGTACTGGGTATGGATTGGTTAGCTGCCAACGAAGCCCAGATCATATGTAAACGCAAGAGGATTCACCTCAAGGCTCCAAGCGGCACTCCAATTACGGTTTATGGGGATTGGAATTGCACGATGCCTAACATCATCTCGATGATCAAGGCCGAAAGTTATATGAGGCGCGGTTGCGAAGCTTATCTGGCGTACGTTATTGACGAAAGGATGAAAACAAAAGAACTCAAGGATGTACCCGTGGTGTGCAACTTTCCGGAAGTATTCCCTGAGGATCTACCTGGATTGCCACCCGATCGGGAAATAGAATTTCAGATTGACTTACTGCCAGGAGCTGAGCCCGTTGCCAAAGCCCCCTACCGATTGGCTCCGTCAGAAATGAAAGAATTGATGACTCAACTACATGAATTAACAGAAAAAGGATTTATTAGACCAAGCATTTCGCCATGGGGCGCTCCGGTACTGTTTGTAAAGAAGAAGGACGGCAGCATGCGCATGTGCATTGACTACCGAGAACTGAACAAGAAGACAGTAAAGAACAAATACCCACTGCCTAGAATAGATGACCTCTTTGATCAACTACAAGGTGCGAGTTGGTTCTCAAAGATCGATCTTAGGTCGGGTTATCATCAGTTAAAGGTGAGAGAAGAAGATGTACCGAAGACCGCGTTTCGTACGCGTTACGGGCATTACGAGTTTCTGGTAATGTCATTCGGGTTAACCAACGCACCAGCAGCGTTTATGGACTTGATGAATAGAATATGCCGACCGATGTTGGATCGCTCAGTGATAGTTTTCATTGACGACATACTAGTTTATTCGAAGAACGAGGGTGATCACCACTGTCACCTAAGAGAAGTATTGGAAGTGTTAAAGCAGGAAAAGTTGTACGCAAAATTCTCCAAATGCGCTTTCTGGCTTAGGGAAGTCCAATTCCTAGGTTATGTGATAAACACGAAAGGCATCATGGTGGATCCTACGAAGATTGAGATAGTAAAGGAATGGAACATCCCGAAGACACCAACAGAGATACGAAGTTTTCTTGGATTGTCAGGCTACTATCGCAGGTTCATTCAAGATTTCTCAAGAATTGCCTCGCCACTAACCAAACTGACACGGAAGGAAGTAAAGTACGAATGGGGTCCAACCCAAAACAACGCGTTTGAGGAACTTAAGACACGATTAACTCAAGCTCCAGTATTGACACTACCTGAAGGAAATGAAGACTTGGTAGTCTACTCTGACGCGTCGAGCCAAGGTCTGGGATGCGTACTTATGCAACGAGGAAAGGTAATTGCTTACGCCTCACGACAACTAAGGATTCAAGAGGTTAACTACCCAACACACGATCTAGAGTTAGCAGCAGTAGTCTTCGCCCTAAAAATATGGAGACACTACCAATATGGAGTTAAGTGCACCATTTACTTCGATCATAAAAGCTTGAAGTACTTTTTCGAGGAAAAGGAATTAAATATGAGGCAAAGGAGGTGGCTAGAACTACTAAAGGACTATGATTGTGAGATACTGTACCATCCAGGCAAGGCAAACGTAGTAGCTGACGCCTTAAGCAGAAAGGAGCAATCTGATCCTATCCGGATCAAGGCGTGTCAGCAGATATTAACGCCAGATTTGATGAGTGAAATATCAAAGGCTCAAGATGAAGCACTGTTAGAAAGAAATATAAAACGGGAAAGAATAGTAGGACAACAAGGGAATTTGGATGCAAATGCATACGGTGTACGAACTAGGTTTGGCCGGATATGGATACCTAAGATTGGCGAGCTTAGAGCCAAAATACTCGACGAGGCCCATAAGTCTCGCTATTCTATCCACCCCGGAACAAACAAAATGTATCAAGACTTGAAGAAAGAGTACTGGTGGCCTGGCATGAAGAATGATGTAACCGAGTACGTGAACAAGTGCCTAACGTGTTCACTAGTTAAGGCCGAGCACCAGAAACCATGCGATAAAATGCAACCTCTACCAATACCGGAATGGAAGTGGGAGGAGATCACGATGGACTTCATTACCAAGCTACCGCGAACAGCTAAAGACAATGATACCATTTAGGTGATCGTTGACCGCTTAACGAAGAGTGCTCACTTCTTGCCAATACGTGAGACTGATTCGTCCGAAAAACTAGCAGAAGTTTTTATCAAAAAAATTGTGAGCAGGCATGGTATGCCGGTGTCGATTGTGTCCGACCGGGATACTAGATTCACGTCAAGGTTTTGGAAGAAATTTAATGAAGCAATGGGCACTAGTTTGAACATCAGCACAACTTACCACCCTCAAACCGATGGTCAATCTGAAAGGACAATCCAGACCCTAGAAGACATGCTCCGGGCTTGCATCATCGACTTCGGTGGGAGCTGGGACAGCCATCTACCATTGGCAGAATTTTCATACAACAACAGTTATCACTCAACGATTGGCATGCCGTCATTTGAAATGTTGTATGGAAGGAGATGTAGAACCCCAATTTGTTGGGGGGAAATTGGGCAGAAGGATTTTGCAAGTCTCGAAGTGGTCAAAACTACTTCCGAGAAATTTGATCAAATCAAGGCTCGAATGAAAGCCGCAAAGGACAGACAAAAATCATACGCGGATAAGAGAAGAAGGGATTTAGAGTTTCACGTGGGGGACATGGTACTGTTAAAGGTATCACCATGGAAAGGAATCATTCGATTCAGAAAACGTGGCAAACTAAGTCCAAGGTTTGTCGGACCTTTCAAGATTTTAGCGAGAGTGGGTCAAGTTGCTTACAGACTCGACCTACCCGTTGAGCTTAGTGGAATACACCCTACGTTCCACGTGTCACACTTACGCAAGTGCCTAGCTGACGACACAACGCACATACCTTACGATGAAATCGAGGTGGATAACAGTCTGAATTATGTCGAGGAACCAATAGCCATCCTTGACCGATCTGAGAAGCGACTACTCAACAAGCCAATCCCATTGGTCAAAGTTCAATAGAAGCACAGAAAGGGATCACAAGCTACCTGGGAGAAAGAAGACGAGATGCGGGAACTATACCCTCGGTTGTTTAACGCATAACTGGTTTCGAGGACGAAACCTTTTTAAGGGGGGTAGACTTGTAACATCCTAAAATGGCGAGAAATAAAGTTAACGAGTTCAAGCGGGCCGAAGTCGGGCCGAGTCAGTCGCGAACCGGGCTTGGGGAGGTCTCCCCTATAAATAGCCTAAGGCCCTCATTGTTCTCCTCTTTACAATTCTAGAGAGAGAAAAACCGTAGAGAGAGAAAGTGTCAGAATCGTACAAGATTGCACCCTCTCGTGTCTCTTGCACTCGTGAAGGAAACCTCCAAATCAGAATCGTCATCCAGGTAACCATTCGAGCCAAAACTGAGATTTTTGCTTAGGTTGGGTTTCCGGGTGAAAATAGGACGTTTTTACGCATGAAACTTGAGAATAAGCTTGGGTTTAGTATCTGGAATGAAAACCAGTTGTTTTGAGCAAAGAAAGTTGAAGTTTTGACATAATCGAACCCAAATCCGAAAATTTCGGACTGTTTGGGGAAGATGACTGCTGGTGCAGGCGAACTTAGCAAGTTCGCCTGTTAAGTTCGCTTGGTGCAGGCGAACTTATCAAGTTCGCCTGATTAAGTTCGCTTGGCAAGTTCGCTTGGCCAAGGGTAAGCGAACTTATTAAGTTCGCCTAGGTCAGATGAAGCGAACTTAGGCATTAAGTTCGCCTAGGCCAGTGGAAGCGAACTTAGGCATTAAGTTCGCCTATGTCAGCTGTGTTAGGAATGTAACTTGGTTTAGATCTGATACGTGTATGATTAATTAATCCAGATCGTGTGCAACGCTCATCGGACCGCAGTTAGGACAGAACAAGACCAGCCGATCTGGTGAGTTCTATGTGCCCCCTCTATGTTATGTGCAAATGATTTATAAATATTTTTGGGGCTGAAGTGTATACTGATGTGTTAGTATTTTCACATCTTTTTGGCATAAAACTTCTCTCATTTAACGATCAATTCTTGGTTATATTCAACGGTTAGGCACTTATTTGCTTCATTTCCTGTTTTGTAGGTTTTTGTGAAGCTTGTGAAAAAACAAGAAGATTCCAGGATAAAAAGTGAAGTTTTTAGGGTTTCCGTGATGAAGGCACGGTCGTGTCCCTAATTGGCACGGTCGTGCCTAACTTGCAAACCCTAAGCACGGTCGCGCCCCGTACATGGCACGACCGCGCCAAGCCAAAAGTCAGAACACAACCGTGCCCTGACACCCCACGGTCGCGTGTACACCCGTGAGTCTGACACCTCGAAGCAAGAGAGCCAATGAAAGAAGCAGATCGGTCAACCACCTGTCCCACGACCGTGCTTTACCCTAGGCACGGTCGCGTTCCCTTGTTTGGCACGGTCGTGCCTTCCCACTAGGCAGGGTCGTGCCCCTTGTTTTATAAATATCAGAAGTTTTCCTCACATCAGAAGCCTGGAGACCTGGAGAGTTGAAGCCCTTAGCACTGTTTTGTGCTCCGAATTTCCTTGTTTCTAGCCACATTTCAAGCTTCTAGGAAGGACTACAACATCAAGAGGATCACCATACATCATCATCATCTAGCTTGGGGAAGTTGTTTGATTCTACATTTCAAGCTTCTAGGAAGGACTACAACATCAAGAGGATCACCATACATCATCATCATCTAGCTTGGGGAAGTTGTTTGATTCTTGGCATTTATTTATGAGTCTTGTAACTTTTCCTTGCTTTGTTCTTGTTCTTATGCTCACCATGAGCTAACTCTTGACATCACTTTGGTTTAGATGAAGTTTAGTAACGTTTGACAACATTTATGGATCCTTGGCATAGTTCATGTTAATGTTATAACAATGGCATGATTATTCCTCAATGATATTGTGTATTTGGGAGTTGATATTGTTTGCAAGACTTGTATATGTATTGACTTTGTATGTTGGAAAACCCATGGTCTATGCATGTATTCATTGATTAGTGTATGTATGTATGCTAGTTTATGGCCTTTGACTAGGAATGGTGGATGAAGTCTTGTTTATGGTTGAAAACTCTTGAATGTGCATCCTTGTGCTTATGTTTGGAAAGACAAAGTGCTTGTTATGATGTGTCATGTTTAGTATTATGTTCATCTAGGACTTGTTGACGCAATCTTCTAGTTTATGTAATCTTGATATGAACATTGTATGTTGAAGAAGTGCATGTTGTTGTTTACTTTAATCAACTTGAGGTGGGTTATGTGTTGATTCGTGTAATCTTTCCAACTAGTTGTTGAATTAGCCAACCTTGACAGGAAGCTAGTCCAATCTTTATTAAACATTTACATATTCATAGCACGTGAGCTTCATTGTATGATTTTAGGTGGTTGGTTTGTGTTATTCATTCTAACTTTCCGAAGAATCATTTGATTAGATGTCTTTGACGAGAATTTAGTCAACTTATATATTGTGTACGTGTCATGTATTTATAGTTGTTGTTGGATGTTTACTAAATGGATTCGAGGCCGAAGTGATATTCCTTCCTTGATTGTTTGATTTGTGTTCTTAGTTTAGTTTTATATTCTTGCATATTAGTTTAATCAAAAATCAACTTAAACTTATTTACCCTTACTTGATTGGATTTTAGTACCGGTTTATTATCGCATTCCACCGTGTCCACGGATTGATATCCGGTTCTTACCTTTACTGTATTGCTATCCGATGGGTACACTGCCCGATGTGTGTGTGATTAGTCTTTGGTGAAAACCCTTTTTAAAACTAATACTGTGTGATAAATCTCTATTAAAATATATATAGTTTCACACGCATCATATACACTAAATGAATAAATGTTAGGAATGCCAATATGAACATACGTGATATATAAATATATGAGAATGAATTATGAACAAAGATTGAAACGTATGTTTACAAAGTATGAATGAAATCTTGCCTTATATTATATATATACTGCATGTTATGAATATACGTGAATGTTATGGACGCTTCGATGCTAACGGCTACTACGGTAGACGGACGACCACGTGACTATCTTGCAACCGGGACAAAAACGTTCCTTCATCAACAAGGAAATAAAAAGGGGCATAAATGGGCGGTCGAAGCAAATGCCAAATCATATGTAGAACGGTTGCAAACATGGTAGCACGTGGGAAACGGATACCTTCGGGTAGACGGGCGAAAAGGACGGCCTACGACGGACGGCCGGTATGACGGACGGCCGAAGGTTGGCCGGACGGTTTTTTTTATGGCAGACGGTTTCTAGGACCGGACGAGTCAAAGGGCTACGACGGTAGCTTCATGGCGTATGTCTTTGTGACATACGTAGTAAAAGACGGGTTGATCACCCATATGTGTACGACCAAATGAATGTTAAGAAAAAGTTAAGAATACGTATTTATGATCTTTATGTATAAACTTAAGAATACTTTTAAGGAAATAATGCTTATATCTAATCATTTTAAACTAGAACTCACCAGCGTTAGCTGACTTTTAGTATACATTTCAGGTAACAAAGAAAAGGGTCGTGCGAAGGCGTGAAGGTTACCCGGCTAAAGACTGACATCCCGATTTATGTTTTTGTTAAACACTGATGTATGTGTTAAATGTTAAGACTTCCGCTGTAATGTACTCAAATGTGAATGATTTTGGCTGTTAATTGAATATGTTAAATTTAAAGTTCAGTATTGATGACTTTGTTTATGAGTAAATCCAATAAGTGAGGTCACCCGGAAAAAGGGGCCTTACAACGTGTGAGATGAGAACGAAACGAGAGGAAATAACGAGGTGTTAATGTGAACGGGGAAATTTAAAATATATTTATCGAGATTTGTACCCTAATAAAAGTGCACGATTGATTAAGATAGAATAATGCGCCATTGTTAATAATTTACAAAACATCAGTTGCATCTATATATATATATATATATATGTATATATGAAAATATATTATTTAGATTAAATAACATTTTATATTTAATTATAACATGTATACGTATATGCATATTTATCTTGGCCAACATTCATATTTTCTTATAAAATATGTTTATGCATACTCAATTTACTCATAATTATACAATTTTGTTTACACTGGACAACAATTATATTTTGATATACTATATATATTTTTCGAAACGAGCTTACAAAACTATGATACATACGTACACAACTAGTTTTGTTATAAACTTACTAATCGCAATATCGAGCGATAATTTCGTTGTGTATATATATTTACCTACAATTGTGAATTTAAAATTGTTATGAGAATATTAGCCTTAGATAATTCATTAGAAATAAGTAATCCAATATTACTATCTTTGTTGGAAATGATAATAATATTATCATTAATATATTAAACAATGCTTTCATTATAAGTCGATTAACATAACTATAATTAACAATAGTAACCTTTTCCGCATCGACATTAGCGAGTTATTTATAAATTGATTTTCAAACAAATATTACCATCAATAATAATCTCATTAGAGAGAAATTATAAATATTATTTTTATTTGTCTAAATAGTAAACCATTTAGTATGATAAACATTGGAGGAACTTTTGTAAATGAGGTTATTATTAATATTATTGGGCAAATAATATGATTTTTACGAATTGGTTATAAGATCTTACATGCTATGATATTTATACCTAACACACTATTTCATAAAAACTTAAAATATGTACAACTTGAAAATCATATTTGGATATTAAACTCGGTATTTTATACCTGATTAGTCTTAAATATATATATATATATATATATATATATATATATATATATATATATTCTCCTATATGATATGCTTCGAGGTAAAGAACAACTTTTATATATACGAACCTATCATTATGGTTCGAAGAATCGGGCATATATATTTTATTTCCGTCAATAATTGTTATAGACACTGGCGTTATTAACGAGACCTTGAGAGACGTGTCGGCAACATGGAGCCAAACAAAGTGCATATAGAATTAGGACATAATTCTATTTATGCATTGATAAATATATTGACCATTTATACAAATCATAGGGTAGCCCATAAATTCTATAGTGCCTACGTATATCGTGGGACTCAAGTAGGATATATACCCAGCACTGTCACGTATTTGAGGAATAAGGTTTTCCCCGCAACATTGTCAAGTGAGTTTCACGGCCCCTTTTTACTGTTTTCTATATTTGGGGGAAAACATGTTAAATTCAAATGGTATGATAACTAGAAAACAAGAAACAAGCATCTGATTCCTTTGTGTGCATGAGTTACACCTAAAAGTCCTCGGTATTCTGAACTATAACCATTGGCTATGGACTTAGGCGTAGATCGATATGAATAGTATTATTGGGGTTGACACCCCCAATCATGGTTAGTCGCGCTAACCATGACGAGCATGGTAAAATGATTGCATATTAGGTCTTGTTGTTTCTCATTGTTTAAAGCAACAATGGGCTGAGGCAAAATCGAGAATTCGTTAAAGGTTTGGTTATAGGCTTACGCATCACATAATTCGTTTGTGCTAGCTAGACATCGATGAATCAACCGCTAATTTGTTTTGTTTATTATATGCATCAAGTAAATTTCGAGCAAAAGGTTTTGCCAATGGTTTTGTCATACAATTTCGAGCAAAAGGTTTTGCCAATGGTATACATACCAATGGTGTTGCAAGTAAATTTCGAGCAAAGGATTTTGCCAGTAGTACCCGTACAAACAGTTTTGTCAATCATTTTCGTGCAAATGGTTTTTTTTGCCGAAGGATTTCGCACAAATGGTTTTGCCAAATGATTTTGCACAAATGGTTTTGCTAATTGTATTCATTTAAAACCTATTAACTCACCAACAATGCATTGACATTTTTGAGCATCTTTTTCAGGAATAACATGACTTTGGCACGGTTGGAATAGGTTAAGCATTTGGATTAAGACCTTAGAAGACGAAGACGCATGGTCGTTTAATGACAAGTTCATTTAGACTTGTAGGTCTTTAGATCTATGTATTCACTTAGTTTCGGTAATGGTATTTGATACTTTAGAAGTCTTCATTTAGCTTCCGATGTTGTGTAATGTTACCAATCATTGCAACCCTAATTTATTAATTTATTTATTAAGTGAATAAATTTGGGGGTGTTACAAATTGGTATCAGAGCTAATGGTTTTAGCGAACTAGGTCTCCTTAGTGATACCTAGGCTCTAACCAGACTTATTTAGGGACCAAGATTACTAAGACTTGCAATAGACCATGAACACCTAAGACTTGTGTATAGAAAATTCCAACTGTTGCCGGACAACTTGAGTTAACTATTAGTGTATGTGATTACACTAGAATAACATTAGCTATGTTGATATTAGAAACAATTATGTGACCTTCGTGACTAATATCTGATACATGCAACAATGTGGAAACAATAGACACCTACAATATGACCCACAGCGGGATAATACTAGAGTGATCAAGTAAGGTAAATTGACAATTACACTTGATATCACGTAATTGTGAATTTATAGGTACTCGTGAATTCTGGGAAATTCCATTGTGTTAACCAATTTATAACGTTATAGTTAGTTACTATTAATGACGCAGGCGTAGTCATCATTTCATCTATCATTGCTTCATCGTAACTCTGACTTTCTATCCAGGAGTCTAAATGAAACGACAATCTGGCTTAAGATCTTGACAACCTCAACTTTCAATCCTTAACAACCACTCTGTCATATTTGGACATTTGTCATAATGGACGTCATCTATACTTTTGTCATAATTTGATACTCACTGATTTCAAATTATCTTATGGAATGCCCTTCACATCCTTTTCGATATCATAATGGACGTCATCTCTACTTTTGGGCAACATCTATTACTGTGTAAGGACATAGACAGAGATGAATAATTATCATGATTATCCTTGAAATCTGGTGCAGAAGACTTAGAATCTTGATCACAAAACTTTAGGGGAACTATTATTATACATTCCCCTTGACAATCTTGTTGACCCCTTGATACATGAATATTTTTGTTCAATGAAAAGGTGGGAAACTCAAATATAGATGAGTGGAAGTCTTAGTTTTCATGGAAATCTATCGCTCTTGGATCGGAACACCCAATCACAGGTGCATAAGTAAACTCTGTACTTTGTATGATTTCTAAAGATCCATAAGCCACACTTATGATTTGATGAGTCCTAGGACTTAGGAGTGAGCTATCTGCCACTTTTAGACATACGCGAAGCCGACACTCCATGTCTAGAATTTAGCTAATCTACTAAAAACTATACAACATCATTGCATCAGATCCCTCCATGATAGATAGAAATGAGTTGTCTTCGACGACCAAATGTCTATAAAATATACGAAGGGTGATGTTATTTTCATCAACAGACTATCAACGACCCACAAACATTCCTTACAAAACACAGTCATCTTCATCCGGGATGATCATACTTTCAAATTCAACTGTTTCATCTATGGATCTCAGAATATAGTGTCACACCCCCAAATTTCAACTAACGGAGTTTTACCGTTTGGGAAGTGACGAACCAGGATCTCAGACATTAGTTACTTTGAACGAATCTACATGGGACTCAAACGAAAATATCATATCAATCAGAGTTTCAATGCGGAAGCGTAAAGAAAAGTAAATGCGCAAAACATACGCGCCCAAACCAAAAGTCCAAAAGTCCAAATGTCCAACAAAGCCAAATACAATATAAAATAATTCAAACAAACATAAATAAGCAACAATCAAAATAGATAAAGATTGTCTTATCTTAGCGACCTGAGAAAACATCTAAGAAAATATGTCAACACGAGGTTGGTGAGTTTACAGGTTTCAATATATAAATGAGCGTTTACCAGATTTATGATCATTCAATATGTATCTATAGGTAGCTAACCTATGTTCATGTTTTACTCAAGCGCCCGCAACCGAAGCTGACTGTTTGTTTATCTGCCTCTTGCCAGGTCTATCAACACTGGCGGTGTGAGTAATCTAACATTTCACCCGTTTAATCTCTAATCGAGTTAACGCGACTAACGCGGGTGGGATTTGTCAAACCCAGTAGTACTACTAAACATTACCTCGCTAAGATCCATATTAAAGGTCTGATATAAGATGAGGACTTTCTATGATAGCGTGTTACGCTTAGCTTTAACATCGATATCATACGAATTACAAAATCTAAAAATAGTTTAATCATGTTTTCTCCCCCAAGTTAAAACAGTAAAAAGGGGCCGTGAAAACTCACCTGAACGGCGTAGGTAGTAATCACACAAGTACGAGATTAAGATCTCAAGCGGTAGCCTGATACGGCTCACAAATGTCCTAGTATTACAACATAACAGTTAGGGACTCAATGGGAATATGTGACGACGACACGAAAATGAGGAACGTTCTAAAAGAAACGTTCTAATGATTAAGGAATAGACGAACGTGTCCACGGAACAAGGATTCTTTGTATGCCTATTAAGATACATACGTTTCGCGACGAATGACAAAATAATATAATAAATATATTCGAGCGATTTCGTCATTACATAATGGCCTACGAAAATAATATAATACATATATTGTTTTTAGATCTATAAAGTATTACAATAATTAATTATGCAATAAAATAATAAATTCGTTATTTTATTCGACGATAACAACGAGTGTAAAATATTATAAATAACTACATTATTTATTATTTTAAAACGTTACACAAAATTTTATAACCGAACGATATTATAATATATTATTTTTAATCGTGATACGGTTATAATATATATGTAAATGCAATTTAATTAAAAATACAAGGTACGAGGCTAAACCCGAGCCGATGGGGTCTTTTCTGGTTTAAAACATTTTAATATATTCACATAATAATATACCATTTTATTTTAAAATACAATAAAGGCTAGAAAACAATTAAAAATCAAAACGGGGGTGAGGAGACTCGAACCCGGGTCTCCTCCCCACCAGCACACAACCTTAACCAACTCCGCCCGCTAGGGTGTCGAGATTAACCTGCTTCCGAATTGATTTTAATGATTCCAAACCCTCCTCCCCTCTACTCTTAGTCACGACCCGAAGCAACCCACTCCAAATTCCAACGATTTCGATAACGATTGATCCAAACCAGAGAGGGGTTTTGTTAATCGCATTATTTCGAATCCGGGGGTGGTTTTAATTATCAAAACAATAAGTTCTGCATCGATTAATTAGAGATTGAAGGCCGAAATTCTAGTTTAAAAACATGAAATCGATTTGAACATTTTTTATATTAGAAATCCTTGAAATCATGGGGCTTTCACAGAGTGTTGGATTTCAAAGCTGACCATATAAATCAATTTCATTTTGGTTAATTCTAGAATCGAAACCCCCAAGTCGTTTTATGAAGAACCTTAGATTCCAGATCTTGTAAAATTTGGTGTTGTTTGATTCAATTAACATGGGGCTTTCATTAGACTGAGAATTGAGAAACTAATGGTATGATTCAATTGAATTGAAAACGGGTCTAGGATCAAAAGCCCCAAATCTGGTTTCATATGAACCCTAGATTAGTGATCTTGCTAAGATCGATGATGTATGCCCTAATTGACATAGGGGTTTTCATCAGGAGGTACAAACGAAAGTGAGGATGTGTTAATTTACCAGAAACAGTTGTGAATTGACCGAGATCGACTAGGGTGGGTTTCGTCTTCGATGTGCTTGGTTTCTGGTGGCTTCGATGCGTCTCCGGCGAAATTGACAAGTGGTATTGCTCCTGTAGTGTCCGTTGAGTGTGCGCAGGGGATCGGTTTGGGAGAATGACACACGAATTCGATGAATTCGATTGATAACGGCATTGGATCGGCGGTTACGATTTAATTATCATAATTTTGATTAATTCATGATGAATGCAGTTGTTAAATGCCCTAATGACGATCGTTAATGATATGATTGTGTTTCCGTTACCAATTCGCACAAAGATTGGTTCTTGGATTTGAATTTTGAGGTCAAGAGTCGCGATTTTGACTTTACAAAGTAAAAAAGGATTCAAAATATCCTGATTTTGACTTTCAGAGTCAATGGAAGTTGAAAATGAGTTATTTACAATATCAGTCCTTCAAGTTTCATGCACAGAAGTTTGGAAGTTGATAGGAGAACTCCCTAGAGTTTCGGATTAGATTGACTGGGTTAGGATTTAACGGAAAACTTAACGGGATTGTTAACTTAGAAAAGTCGGATTGTCACATCATCCCCTAGTTGAAAGAATTTTTGTCCCGAAAATTAAATAAAATAATAAAAAAAAATAAAAATTCCCGGATGTCATATCATCCCTTAGTTGAAAGAATTTATGTCCGAAAATGAAATAGAACCTTAAGGATTTGACGTGGAGTGCTTGAACAGATTAGGATATTTGTAAATCATCTGATCCTCATGCTCCCACGTGAATTCCGGTCCACGTTCCGAGTTCCAACGAACTCTGACAATAGGGATTTTACTGCGTTTTAACGCTTTGATTTCCCTATCCAAAATTTCCACAGGTTCTTCGACAAAACACAACTGTTCATCAATGTGTAGTTACTCAAGAGGAACCGCGAGTGACTTATCTACCAGGCATTTCTTCAAGTTTGAGACGTGAAAGACGTTGTGTACACCACTAAATCCATCAGGTAGGTCCAGTTGGTACGCCACTGGCCCGATTCTTTTCAATATCTTAAATGGTCCAACATAACGAGGATTTAGTTTGCCCCGTTTTCCAAAACGAATGACACCCTTCCAAGGTGAAACTTTTAACAAGACCATATCCCCTACTTGAAATTCTAACGGTTTACGAAGCTTATCAGCATAGCTCTTTTGACGATCACGAGCCGCTGCCATACGATTTCTAATTTGAACGATTTTCTCAGAAGTTTCTAGTACGAGTTCAGGACCTTTAAGTTGACTATCCCCAACTTCGTCCCAACAAATAAGAGAACGGCATTTCCGTCCACATAGTGCTTCAAATGGAGCTGCCTTGATGCTAGTATGATAACTGTTGTTGTAGGAGAACTCCACCAACGGTAGGTGAGACTCCCAAGTGTTACCGAAATTGATCACACAAGCTCGTAGCATGTCCTCCAGAGTTTGGATAGTACGTTCTGTTTGGCCATCAGTTTGAGGATGGTATGCTGTGCTAATATCTAGACGCGTGCCTAAAGCTTTATGTAACGACTGCCAGAAACGAGAAGTGAATCGTGCATCACGATCCGAAATGATAGAGATCGGCACTCCGTGCCGAGAGACTACTTCTTTCAAGTAAATACGAGTAAGCTTATCCATTTTTTCGGTTTCCTTGATTGCTAAGAAGTGAGCGAACTTTGTTAAACGATCAACAATTACCCAAATGGTATCACATCCGGTAGGAGTTCGAGGCAATTTCGTGATAAAGTCCATGGATATTTGAAAACCATTTCCACATGGGAATTTTTGGTTGCCAGAGAAGACCGGATGGCTTTTGATATTCAACTTCGACCTTCACGCAAGTCAGACACTTACTCACATAGGTGGCTATATCGGCCTTCATCTTTGGCCACCAATACAGCACCTTTATATCATGATACATCTTATCGGAACCTGGATGAATAGAGTAACGAGATTTATGAGCCTCATCCATGACTAGTTCCTTTAGGTTTCCGAATACTGGAACCCATATTCGCTCAACGAAGTAGCGAATACCGTCAGATTTGACCTCGAGTTGTACTTCCATACCGTGTGTACCTTACAGCGGTAGGTTTTCCTCCTTCAGGGCTTCGAGTTGAGCACTACGGATTTTGTCAGGTAATCCGGGGTGAATAGTAAGCTGTAATGCTCGAACTCTTTTGGGTTTCGTTTCCTTTCGACTTAGGGCATCAGCTACAACGTTAGCTTTACTCGGGTAGTACCGGATCGCACAGTCATAATCATTTAAGAGTTCGACCCAACGATGCTGTCGCATGTTCAACTCTTTCTACTCGAAGATGTGCTGAAGACTCTTGTGATCGGTGTAGATGGTGCATTTGGTACCGTACAAGTAATGTCTCCATATCTTAAGTGTGAAAACTACAGCTCCCAACTCTAAGTCATGAGTGGTGTAGTTTTTCTCGTGAACCTTTAGTTGACGCGAAGCATACGCGATCACCTTTTCTCGTTGCATTAACACACAACCTAGACCCTGAATAGACGCGTCACAATACACCACAAAATCATCCATTCCTTCCGGAAGAGCTAGAATAGGTGCACTGCAAAGTTTCTGTTTAAGATGTTGGAATGCTGACTCTTGGTTATCGCCCCAGTTATAGGCTTTACCCTTTTGAGTTAAGGCAGTGAGAGGTTGTGCAATTTTTGAAAATCCCTCGATGAATCGACGGTAATAAGCAGCCAATCCCAGAAATTGTCGCACCTCAGTCGGAGTCGTCGGTGCTGCCCAATTCTTGATGGCTTCTATCTTTGATGGATCGACATGTATTCCTTTCTCGTTAACCACGTGTCCTAAAAATTGAACTTCCCAGATCCAGAACTCACACTTGGAAAACTTAGCATACAGTTGCTCCTTCTTAAGTAATTCCAAAATTAGGCGCAGATGTTCCTCATGTTCTTCCTTGTTCTTGGAATAAATAAGGATGTCGTCGATGAAAACGATAACAAATTGATCAAGATATGGCTTACACACACGGTTCATGAGGTCCATGAATACCGCAGGTGCGTTGGTTAATCCGAAAGGCATGACCATAAATTCGTAGTGGCCGTACCTTGTCCTGAATGCAGTCTTAGAGATATCCTCATCTCGGACTCTTAATTCATGGTAACCGGACCTAAGATCTATCTTGGAATAGAAACTTGATCCTTGGAGTTGATCAAAGATATCATCTATCCGGGGCAAAGGGTAGCTATTTTTTATTGTTACTTTATTCAGCTCACGGTAGTCAATACACATACGGAAAGTCCCGTCCTTCTTCTTAACAAACAGTACCGGAGCTCCCAATGGCGATGAGCTAGGTCGGATGAAACCTTTATCCAACAAATCCTGTAACTGAGTGGACAATTCTTGTAATTCACTAGGTGCTAACCTATAAGGTGCCCGGGCGATCGGTGCTGCTCCGGGTGTTAGATCGATTTGAAATTCAACTTGACGGTGTGGTGGCACACCAGGAAAATCCTCGAGAAATACTTCTAAAAATTTACGAACGACGGGAATATCATCATTCTTCTTCTCTTCTGACGACTGCTCAGCAACGAGAGCCAAAATAGCCGTATGTCCCTTTCGAAGGCATTTCTGTGCTTTCATAAAAGATAGGATGCCCATGACTGCACCAACTTTTTCGCCCTGAACGGAAAGGGTTTCTCCATTCGGGAGAGGAATACGAATAATTTTCTCATGACAGATAATTTCAGCTTGGTTTTTAGATAACCAATCCATCCCGACAGTTACATCAAAACCACCAAGCGTGACTGGCATAAGGTCGATATCAAGTATAGGTCTAGCTAGCTCAAGCTTACAACCCTTAAGAATGTGGGTTGCTTCAATTATTTGGCCATCAACTATTTCTATTATATACTTATCTCCTAACAGAGTTAGAGTTCCTTTTATCATATCACTAAGTTTATTAGATATAAAACTTCTATCAGCACTAGTGTCAAAAATGACAGAAGCAAAGTAATTATTTAAGAGAAACATACCAGTGACCACATTATGATCATAACGAGCTTCTCCAGATCCTAGCACGAAGGCTCGTCCCTTCTCACCATTTCCTCCACCATTACTGTTGTTACCCCTATTGTTGTTATTTTGGTTAGGGTTGTGGTTTCCAGTACCCCCTTTCTTCAATTGAGGACAATTCTTCCGAATATGCCCCTCCTTCCCACACTCGAAACAACCCTTTGAAAATCTAGGCTGTTGAAAAGGCTGCTTGGCTTGTAATTCACCCCTACAATCTTTGGCAGCATGACCTATTTTGCCACACCGCCGACAACGGTTGCAAAACCCAAAGTGATGGAAGTTGCACTTGTTACACTTAGGAGATTTTCCTGCGTAACCACCCTAATTTTGACCTGAAGAGGTCGACTGGTTGAAGTTCTTAGCAGGCTCAAACTTACGATGCTGCTGCTGCGGTTGATTAAGCTGGGGTTGGTTGAATTGGGGTCCTTTGGAATTGGAGTGAGTGTTGGAGTGGTGATCGAACTTGCGCTTATGATTATCGGTGGATTTAGAGACCGATCCCCTCGGAGGTAAAGTCCCTTGAGTCACCGCCTGATCGGTTAACTTATGGGCAAGTCGGATAGTTTGCTGGATAGTAGTAGGGTTGGATGAAGTCACCATACTTTGTATCCGAGGCACTAGGTGTCACACCCCGCCAAGGCGGAAACGCGAGGCACGACGTTCACTAGTTTCCAAAGCATATGATTACCGCAAACACATACATGATAAATGGATACATAAATGAGTTTAAAGTTTTACATTACAAAATGTAAAATGAGTTTACAAAACATTAAGATTTCACAAATATGACTCAATTCAATGAGTTATACAAGGGAAATCCTCCTTGAGTAGTATCCATCGTGCATGCATGTAATCTACATTGCTAACCTTGAAATCACGTTCAGTTACCTGAAAAACATACTTAAAATCGTCAACACGAGGTTGGTGAGTTCACAGGTTTAATCAGATAGTTCTTTGCAAAATTTCATTGTTCGTAAATAGTTTCAGTTGTATGTGATAAACAGAATAAGAATTGTTGACCCATTTGTAAACTAGCTAGGAATACAAATAATATGTTCCTACATGAGGCGTAACCAAACCATGACAATTGTACACGCCCCTAATTTCGTTATCCGGTTCTATGCGGCCATAAATCCTCCAGATTGTGGTTAGCGCGACTAACCATGACCGGGAGACGTCACTCTCCATAGTACTATTCATAGGACCCTAGGCTACAGTTAATGGTTACTACGTTGTTCCAGGGGACTTTTCCGGCCTCAAATTGTTGTTCTCATCTCATGTAAACATACAAGTCGTGTCTTATTCTCTTGTTATCCCATAAAATAATTGTAAGTATGTTTTTCCCCCAAATATTGAAAACAGTAAAAAGGGGCCGTGAAACTCACCTTGAGTTTGTGTATATACTTGTGATAAAACTTGTTGTAGTCAACCTTGACTATTCGTACCCTAGATACCAAGGGTAAATTGTTGTTAAGACCAACGTCTTAATTGTAAATTGTTCACCGACCTTGTAAATCTGGTCGTTTTTGTTTGAATATCTCCTTAGTTGTTCAACACATGTTTTGTTATAAAATGGTTTTGAGTTACTGCCCAAATGGGACTGATGTACAGGTGTCGAAACTTCTTAGTTTCGATTGGGCATATGTGTGTCGAAACTACTTAGTTTCGATGGAGTATATGTGTGTCGAAACTACTTAGTTTCGATGGAGTGGTCAGGAGTCGAAACAACCTAGTTTCGATTGAGAAAAGGTATCGAAACTACCTAGTTTCGATTGAGTATTTGCTATCGAAACTACCTAGTTTCGATTGAGTAAAAGACATCAAAACTCCTAGTTTCGATGGATCAACAGGTATCGAAACTCCTAGTTTCGATTGAGTTAACTGGTATCGAAACTCCTAGTTTCGATTACTGGACTTCTGTTTGACAGAATCAGTCCTGCATATTTTTATGTTTTAAACTTGAATTCGACACACTCTTCTTGTTATCTTTCTTGCGTTTAAACATTTTGTACGTTTAGCTACGGTTTTGAAGAACATAATATGAAAAATATCGAGTTTTTACCTTAAAAACAGGAATGAAATTGATGAGAGAAAACAGAGAAAAGTCTTGAATCTTCTGCAGAAACACTTGAAATTCTTCTTAAAACAGCAAATTATGGTGAATTTCGCCTTGAAACTGGACTTCGAATTGAAGAGAATTGGAATGTTTGCCGTATGAAAATGAGAGATAAATGGGAATTGTGAGAAAAATGATTGAGGGGGGTATGGTTTTGTTTGAATTTCGAAGGTATGAGGTATGGTCCTTCTCTGAAGATTGGTTGAGAAAGTCAAGGATTAGAGAGGGGGGTTTCTTCTCTGATTTCGGCCGATTAAATATGTGGGTTGGGTTAATTTTCAAACAATTAGTCTTAAGTGTATTAATATTACTTAGAGTTTCAAATGGTAAATAAATTCGGTTGAGGTCCTCCACGGTATTATAAATTTATTCCAAAATAATTTACTGCTCCTCGTAAAGTTTGTGTAAAATAATATATATATGTATATATATATTTTTCTGGTTATTTATTTTAACCACTAGTGTTCGAATTTAGTCGGGTTATAAGTGTATGTGAACCGGTAACTCCTAGAATTACCAAATGTGAATTGAGACCATGTACGGTCTTTGTTAGACCTTAATGTCTTTATTTGTGAAATTAAATAAATCACAAAAATAATTATAACGTAAACTTGTTTATAATGTGTACGGATATTGACCTGAAATGTCGGGTTGTCACACTAGGCCTCCAATATATAGTTCAATTCTCTTGTAATCAGGGGTCACCATATGCGGGCACATAGTAGCAAGCTCATGTGAACGCATGGTATAAATTTCAATTTCAGAACCCTCCATCTTTAGGTTCTAGAATTCTCCCTCTAACTTCTGAATTTCATCGCGAGGACAATACTCCTCCTTCATCATTGATTTAAACTCCTGCCACGGGAGTCCATTTGTCATGGCCAGACCCAACATCTGGACATGGGCGTTCTACCATGTGAGAGCCGGGCCCTCCAAAGTTCCAGCGGCGAACTTGACCCGATTAGCCACTGGGTAGTTGCACATGGCAAACACTTATTCTACTTTCTCGAACCAACGAAGTTGTCCGACAGTTCCTTCAGCTCCACTAAACGCGTGGGGCTTACAATCCATGAATGCCTTGAAAGTGCAGGCTGGTTGCTGATTCTGCGGGCCTGGAGCATTTTGTGCTGCTAGAGCCTCCGCCACACTATCGTTTATTAGTGCCGCTAGCTCTGCTGTCGTCATGTTGATGGTACCTCGGCCACCAGCACGACCTCCACGTCCTCTTCCTGACATGATTCTTCATATTCACAAATACAAAACAATGAGAAATATATCGCATATTAAACATTATTTATGTACGAGTAAAGAAATACAACATCTAATATTTTGAAAATTAAATAAAGTGTAAGGCTACAAAATAAGTAACTCAAACATTAAACTTCTCATACTTTTATTGAATAGGAACAACCTTACCCATCTAGGTTTGAAAAGAGAAATATCATAAGCAAAACATACATGAAAAGGGAAGATAGAATAGGAAGATCATCAAACATCTTCGTCATCGGAAGAAACGTATGATTGAGCATCATCGATCTCCACCGGTTCCTCCTCGGGTGGTTCCCCCTCTAGGGGCTCATCCTCGAAAGGCTCCTCCTCAAAAGGCTCCTCCTCGCCGTCCGAAAGTGGAATTTCCTCAGGAAATAGGGCTGCTTGCAGTTGGGCTTCCAAGTGAGTAACTCTTTCTTGAAGTCCTTCGGCAGCATGATTTTCTACTTGCAGTTGGCCTTCCAGGTTAGCCACTCTCTCCAAAATCCCTTCTACATCCTGATCCGAGGTGTCCACTGTCACACCCCGACCGATGGCGGAATCATCGGGGCGGGACATGTAGACTATTCATGAGCTCAAGGTTGACTAAATTGTAATATGTTAAATCCATTTCCATTCAAACAAACATGAATCAAATTCAATGTACATAATGAAATACAATTTGTTTTTGAATTAAGATTATCTAGGTCCAAAGCCTATGTGTAGCACGTCTTGATCAAACTCATATGAAAGCACCTGAAACATGAATAAAATAAGGTCAACTAAAAAGTTGGTGAGTATAACACGAGTTTGTACATAGATAGCATATAGTTTGTAAACCAAATCCTTTACATAACATGATAAATAAGGCATTTATGGGGAGCCGCTATTGTGTAACCAAGTACAATCAAACCTTTGTAACTAGCATGCAAAACAAAGTGTATTGTCGGTTTCAATCACCGCGTACCATGGGTGGGTTTGTCAGACTCAATAGATCTATCATTGAAAACCGTCGGCTTGTATAGTTAATGATTGCACATAATAGCATACAAGAGGTTAGCACACCTAGCACTCGGGCATAAAGCTCAAATTGCACACATGAATGTAAATAGGATTTGTACTTGTGTTGTTTGTGTAAATGTAAACATGTAAGTTGAATAGTGTTCATGTTTCACCCCAAAAATGTAAAAGAGTAAAAAGGGGTTGTGAATACTCACTTGTTTCGAAGGCGTAGCTAGCACAAATACTAAATAGTATAATGATCCTTGAGATGCACAAGATAACCTAAAGTGTAATATATATTGCATTAATAATGCACAATAGTCTAAGTCTAAGTCTATGGTTGAATTGGATGGAGTTAGTGATTTGGTACTTGAAAGTAAAATAGAAGATTCGAAATGAATATTTTTAGAACATTTTAAATAAGGTTTGATTTTGGGATAATTACTTAAGTAAATTAAATAATTATAGTTTATGGAAATAACGTAGGTATTATATGTAATTTAGTATAATTAAATAAATGTTTTTTGTTTAGTTATAAATCAAATAAATAATTATTAACTTATTCATTTATTTATAAAATGTAAGTTAAACATAACAATATTATTTAAGAGTAGAGTTTATGAATTAAATGTTGAACTTTAAATAATTTCCATTTATTTTAAGATTAAATATTTGATCTTTTCTAAATAAACAATAATACAGATTTTTATAATTTCAATCATTTTTATTTTAAAAATTAATCTGAAATACTATTTGTAAAAAGAAATAAAAATTATAAATATTCTGTCAACACACACGACCGCGCCTAGACAGGGCACGACCGTGCTCGGGCCACGGGTGCGATCGCGCTAGCCAGGGCGCGACCGTGATGATCAACAGAGGGGCATAGCTAAACAGATCATTAGGCACGACCGTGCCTTGGACAGGCACGACCGTGTCTATGCTTCTGGGGGGGGGGGGTAAGATCAAGTCTAGCCAACAAGCATGATTTGGTCTGAGAAGGAGGCACGACCGTGCTGTAAGTCGACACGACCGCGTCTCCCGAGGCACGACCGTGCTAGATGATTAGCGCGACCGTGTCTCTGTCAAAACAGGAACGAATTGATTGATTCTTATATTGTTAGAGTCGGAATTGATAGGGCTTTCATCCAAAAGGTTATTACGAGTCTGTTTGTGTAGTTTAATTGTATTTAAAACATGTTCAGAATCGAATTCGATCAAACTATTTTTGAATAAAACTTAGGTTCGGGTTTGGGATGATTTCTATATTGAAAACCCAAATCAAGATGGGGCTTTTGATCTACAGACTAAATCAAATGAAAATACGGTTTCAATTACCTAGAACGACGACGAATCAATAGTGTACAGTAGAGGAGAGTTCTGGCGACGACGGAGTGGTCTCCGGTGCTTTCTGCTGTAACTCCGGTCAAAATGGTGTCTTCTGAAGCCTTAGGGAGGATCGATTAATGTGTTGGTTTGCTTAGTTGAGAGGATTCACAATGAAACGATGAATTTGATGGTCACAAAGGAGAGTCTTGATACTTTGGAAAAGGATCGATCAAAACGGGTTCATTTGCTATAATGAAAATGATTTAAACTCCTAATTGTTTGTTAATGTGAGAAATGGTTACGAAACCGAACGGTCCAGCGATTAAAGGCTGTTTTTACGTTTCAACTGATGCGAGGCGCGACCGTGCCAGACGAGGGGTGACCGTGCCAAAACATGGCGCGACCGTGCCTACTAGGGTTTCTGGTTATTTACAAAATCAGCCCCTGCAACTTCAGCTTTGACAGAATTAGCTTGGTTAGGATTTAACGGAACACTTAACGGGATTATTAACTGGATTAACTCAAGAAGGTATTACTACATGATTATGAGTTCTAAATTTTTGAATTGAATACGATCGGCTAATGAGTAATGAGGTGTAGGTTTGAGTAAATATAGAGTTAAATGTTGTATTGCTATTAACTTAAATAAATTAAAATAGGGTCGGAAAAATACGGAATGTTACAGTCTCCCCATGTTAAGGGAATTTCGTCCCGAAATTTAACTGATGAAGACTACTAAATCAAGAAAGAGGAGGGAGTTTTGGGTTCTCGGTGAGTTTTGATTGATAGACAAGGCCTTGGGCCTGATCATCGAGGTTGAATACGAATGATGACTGTAAATTTAATTTTTGAACTGGATTTAGGGAGAAGGTTGCCGAATAGCAATTTGAATTCCAAACGTGAGATGCGTTACTTGGGATGAATTTGATGGGATTTGAAATTTTGAGTTTGTGTAAGATGTAGACTAATGTGCTCAAAATTGTTAGTGGGTAAAAGATTTCACAAACGTGGGTCTAGGTCAAAACTTCACGTAGCACGAACAACGCTACTTTTGATAATATGATAGGGCACTTATATATAGGAAGTACCATCGGTGTATCCACCATGCCCTTGTCATATTACTTCAGTTTCGTTGTTACATATCATGACAAGTTTTAGGTCACAACATAATACAAAATTTCACTATAGTTTCCATGCGCTGTTTTTTTTATAATTCCGTGTGCACCCGTAATTATTCAAATCATCGTATGGTCCGTATAGATCATTCCATTGTGTGCGGGTAAGGGCACAATTTCACTATTATCACGTCTATTGTTTAAACATAAAAGTCGCTAACAATTAATTATGCATCAAATCAGATAAGTTTGCAACCAAAGAGTAGTAAAGTAGTAACACTTAACGTTTCTTAGCTTGCTCGTGTTTGAACTAGAATACGTCAAACCCCGAGGCGTCTCAATGTATCATGGTCTTCAACTTTGGTGAACAAAGTGCATGACCATGTCTTGGGTATAATGAAATCGATCCATTGTAATAATTGTAAGCAAATTTTGTTTCGAGTATATAGTAAGCACACAAGCCTCATGTATGATCTAGTGTCACGTAGTTCGTAATCAAATAAGTCTCATATATATAGAGTAAACA
The DNA here is from genome assembly GCA_023525975.1 of Smallanthus sonchifolius. Lineage (NCBI taxonomy): Eukaryota > Viridiplantae > Streptophyta > Magnoliopsida > Asterales > Asteraceae > Smallanthus > Smallanthus sonchifolius. The sequence continues at coordinate 92,538,335 of CM042021.1, read as the reverse complement.
ATTTAGTGTCTTGTATTTTGTAATCGATAAACTATAACGTGTAATGTAAACAACATAGTATTATGTGTATCGAAGGAAATGGATCTCATGTATAGTGTTAGCATCATGTATCTTGTATAGTGTACACCGTTTAGTATAAAGTACTTTGTAATCAAATGAGTTTCATATACAGTGTGGTCAATCTAGAATTATGTATCAATGAAGCAATTCTTATGCGTCACGTATATTGCAAACAATCTAGGTTTCGTGTGTCATGTGCTCAATCCAATAGCATATGTATTGCAAATAAACATGTTTCGTGTGTTACGTGATCAATCGAGCAAGTTGTAATTTGTAGGCAAACTAGTTTCGTGTATTTTGCAATTTGTGTAGCATTGGGTATATTGAGGTTCTTTGAGTTTCATGTATCATGTGGTTACGTTGGATATATTGAAAGCGTGTATACGTGAGTATTGAACTTTGTGTGCGATGTGTACTAACGGGTTTTGCATGTGATCGAGTGCTGCGGACAAACGTGTTGTTTGGCGTTCTTGTATCATGTGGTAGTTAGGTTCAAGTTCTCAAATCTCATTGATGTTGGTGGGAAAAGGTTAACGTTTACGCGATATGGATCGTCTCTTGAAGTGCCAAGTGAAAGGTAACGAGGAGATTTTGAAAATATTCGGGAATTGTGTTTACAAATATGGGTCCTTGTTTGAACATATAAAGTGAGAATTTGTTTTTGGTTGTGGACATATAAAGTAGTGTGATCATTGAATCGCATATTTTAAATGAATATGCAATTTATGAGAAAATATTTTTTTTAACTTAAATTTTCAACTATTGGCTAAATAAGTTGTAGTATATTAATTTAGCCAACTTTAGAAATATTTACTTTAATGAAGAAAAATCAAAATTATTTATCAGTAGAAAGAAATTAATATTTTTATAAAAATGGTTGCATTAACCTTTCCTATTAGGTAAAAAGTTTTATGAAAAATTTATGTTTTTGGTATTATCTAAAATTTCGTTAAACATTTTATTTAAACAAGATAACGAGGTTTTGTTTAAATAAAAAAAAAATAGGATGATTTATTTAATGAAAGAGATTGTTGGTAATGTACTAAATCATGTTGAATGAAAGAAGTAATATTTGAGAAGGTTAGATGAAAATATAACAGGTGTAATTTACGTTCCACGGGTCAAATCAATGAAAAATAACTGTAGAGTTGAAATATATGGAATTGACTGAATACTGAAATGTTAAACATTATTCAAAACATAGGGTAATGGTTTTCAAATTGAAAATTTAAAGGAAATCAGTAGAAGCTTCTTCTAACGTCTCAGGTAGCTTTCCACTAGGAAGAAAATAATCGCCAAGATGAACACCGCTATGGTTACTCTAGTGGTAGATCTGGCTTCAGCCCTGGCGGTCTCCGTGCGATGCTCTTGAACTTCCTTTTCGAGGATGGAGATCAACTCCTTTTGGTACCCTAATTGGTTTGCTAGACTATCAATTCTTTGTCCTTGTAAATCGTGTATTATCCCCTGCTCTAACCTTTGCCTCTCAAATTCTGAGGTTCTTACATATTGATGGAGGTCATGGGTTGGAATCCCCATAACACCAGTGGGTGCCATGGTTTGTCTTACCCAAGGGTTAGGATGGTATGGGTCAGGCATTAGGTATGGGTCTCTTAGTGGGGGTGGTAATTGATTATGGGGGTGAGGTGTATGATACGGGTTTATGGGTACGGGTGATCCAGGTGCTCGAAGTCTCGGGTCGGTGTTCCTAATCCCGTACGCCCTTACATCGAACCTTGGCCTAGCAGTTGGGGGTGTTGGTGACCAATACATGGGTGTCTCAGCGTCTTCCTCCCAATCAGATTCTGATCCAGGACGGTAAACCGGGGAGGGAGGAGGGTAGGAGTCCATGTCTAGCAGAAAAACAATGAAAAAGTTGTAAGTGATAATGAAATATGAAATGTCAAATATAGAAGTTCTTATGGGTTTTAGAGTTTGACTAGTCATAACGTCGAACCTTCACGATAGTATTTTAGGATTACACTTGACCTATAAGTAATGTATCCCTAAGGAGAATTCCCAGGAAAGAGGGGTGGGTCACTAAGACACACTTAAGTACCCTATCTTTCCTTAGCCAGAATTCCTCGTGGGCTTACACACTCTTCCAGCCATCATGTATTAATAATACTATTGTTGGGCTCATGGTTATGATAAGAATTGTTGTGAACTGGGCTTTGAGGTCCAAGAGTAAGGTTTATGCATTTTAGTGGGCTTCTTCTTCTTGTAGGATAGATGGGCTTCTTGGTTTATTATTGGTGGACATTAGGCCCAATAATTCAAGTCTTTGTTCATAAAGGTGATGGTGTCATGTATGGGAGTCTAAATGTGTATGAATAATTTGGTGTGTATGTGTGTGTGTTAAACTTAGGATAGTGTTTTAAATAATTTAAGTAGGTAGCTATGAATAGAAGGAAAAGTTGACACGTAACTATTGAGTATTGTATCATGTAATGTAATCATATAGTATAACATATGAAGATATTCACATAGGGAATAATCATATAGCATGTAGGTAGTAATGAGTGCAAGCATGAGAGTTATCAAGTAGTGTGACACATAAGTCATCATGTATTGTATCAAATGGTGTAAATACTTAGGATAGCATGTAAAAATAATCACACATGAATTGATAATGTAACATGTAGTAGCATAGCATTGTATGGGTGCCCTAAAGTTATAGTCTTGGTCAAGAGTGTCTAATAACCTAGTTCCCTATAACCAAGGCTCTGATACCAATCTGTCACACCCCGACCGATGGAGGAATCATCGGGGCGGGACATGTAGACTGTTCATGAGCTCAAGGTTGACTAAATTGTAATATGTTAAATCCATTTCCATTCAAACAAACATGAATCAAATTCAATGTACATAATGAAATACAATTTGTTTTTGAATTAAGATTATCTAGGTCCAAAGCCTATGTGTAGCACGTCTTGATCAAACTCATATGAAAGCACCTGAAACATGAATAAAATAAGGTCAACTAAAAAGTTGGTGAGTATAACACGAGTTTGTACATAGATAGCATATAGTTTGTAAACCAAATCCTTTACATAACATGATAAATAAGGCATTTATGGGGAGCCGCTATTGTGTAACCAAGTACAATCAAACCTTTGTAACTAGCATGCAAAACAAAGTGTATTGTCGGTTTCAATCACCGCGTACCATGGGTGGGTTTGTCAGACTCAATAGATCTATCATTGAAAACCGTCGGCTTGTATAGTTAATGATTGCACATAATAGCATACAAGAGGTTAGCACACCTAGCACTCGGGCATAAAGCTCAAATTGCACACATGAATGTAAATAGGATTTGTACTTGTGTTGTTTGTGTAAATGTAAACATGTAAGTTGAATAGTGTTCATGTTTCACCCCAAAAATGTAAAAGAGTAAAAAGGGGTTGTGAATACTCACTTGTTTCGAAGGCGTAGCTAGCACAAATACTAAATAGTATAATGATCCTTGAGATGCACAAGATAACCTAAAGTGTAATATATATTGCATTAATAATGCACAATAGTCTAAGTCTAAGTCTATGGTTGAATTGGATGGAGTTAGTGATTTGGTACTTGAAAGTAAAATAGAAGATTCGAAATGAATATTTTTAGAACATTTTAAATAAGGTTTGATTTTGGGATAATTACTTAAGTAAATTAAATAATTATAGTTTATGGAAATAACGTAGGTATTATATGTAATTTAGTATAATTAAATAAATGTTTTTTGTTTAGTTATAAATCAAATAAATAATTATTAACTTATTCATTTATTTATAAAATGTAACTTAAACATAACAATATTATTTAAGAGTAGAGTTTATGAATTAAATGTTGAACTTTAAATAATTTCCATTTATTTTAAGATTAAATATTTGATCTTTTCTAAATAAACAATAATACAGATTTTTATAATTTCAATCATTTTTATTTTAAAAATTAATCTGAAATACTATTTGTAAAAAGAAATAAAAATTATAAATATTCTGTCAACACACACGACCGCGCCTAGACAGGGCACGACCGTGCTCGGGCCACGGGTGCGATCGCGCTAGCCAGGGCGCGACCGTGATGATCAACAGAGGGGCATAGCTAAACAGATCATTAGGCACGACCGTGCCATGGACAGGCACGACCGTGTCTATGCTTCTGGGGGGGGGGGGTAAGATCAAGTCTAGCCAACAAGCATGATTTGGTCTGAGCAGGAGGCACGACCGTGCTGTAAGTCGACACGACCGCGTCTCCCGAGGCACGACCGCGCTAGAAGATTAGCGCGACCGTGTCTCTGTCAAAACAGGAACGAATTGATTGATTCTTATATTGTTAGAGTCGAAATTGATAGGGCTTTCATCCAAAAGGTTATTACGAGTCTGTTTGTGTAGTTTAATTGTATTTAAAACATGTTCAGAATCGAATTCGATCAAACTATTTTTGAATAAAACTTAGGTTCGGGTTTGGGATGATTTCTATATTGAAAACCCAAATCAAGATGGGGCTTTTGATCTACAGACTAAATCAAATAAAAATACGGTTTCAATTACCTAGAACGATGACGAATCAATAGTGTACAGTAGAGGAGAGTTCTGGCGACGACGGAGTGGTCTCCGGTGCTTTCTGCTGTAACTCCGGTCAAAATGGTGTCTTCTGAAGCCTTAGGGAGGATCGATTAATTTTTTGGTTTGCTTAGTTGAGAGGATTCACAATGAAACGATGAATTTGATGGTCACAAAGGAGAGTCTTGATACTTTGGAAAAGGATCGATCAAAACGGGTTCATTTGCTATAATGAAAATGATTTAAACTCCTAATTGTTTGTTAATGTGAGAAATGGTTACGAAACCGAACGGTCCAGCGATTAAAGGCTGTTTTTACGTTTCAACTGATGCGAGGCGCGACCGTTCCAATAATAGGCGTGACCGTGCCAGACGAGGCGCGACCGTGCCAAAATATGGCGCGACCGTGCCTACTAGGGTTTCTGGTTATTTACAAAATCAGCCCCTGCAACTTCAGCTTTGACAGAATTAGCTTGGTTAGGATTTAACGGAACACTTAACGGGATTATTAACTGGATTAACTCAAGAAGGTATTACTACATGATTATGAGTTCTAAATTTTTGAATTGAATACGATCGGCTAATGAGTAAAGAGGTGTAGGTTTGAGTAAATATAGAGTTAAATGTTGTATTGCTATTAACTTAAATAAATTAAAATAGGGTCGGAAAAATACGGAATGTTACATCCACCCTCGTCTCCAAATGTGTCACCCAATCCACCAAAACGTTATGGACCTGATCTGTCACTGCTAGCTCAGCAGTCAACTGCTCAATTCCTACCTTGTTCTCCTCTATTTGTGACTCTCGCTGCAGAATGCCGGGTATCTCCTCAGTAGCATCCTTCACAATGCTCAACTCCCTAGACATGTAAAATACAAAGGCTGCAAAAGCTTGTTCCATAGTGCATGGCAAGCTAGGTAAAGTAGATGATGAGGAAGCAGACCCAAAGTAAGGTGATGGGACATCTCCCATTTCGATCCACCTTTGAACCATTTGTGGGTACGCATTCCAATTGCGAGCAGGATTCATTGCTTGTGCGCTACTCGGTTCACCCTGATCAACTGAATAGTCGCTAAAACTAGTCCGGTGCCTTTTGGGCTCCTGGGATGATAGGATAGGTGCCTTATGTCCTGGTGCCTTAGGTGATGGAGGTGGAGTTGACGACATGTTCCTGTAACAATATATATAAGGGACAAACATCCAAATGACATATAACTAATGTGTGAGGCTATAGTCTAGTATGCAATCCTAGTTCTCTAAAACCAATGGCTCTGATACCAATCTGTCACACCCCCAAATTTCAACTAACGAAGTTTTACCGTTTGGGAAGTGAAAAACCAGGATCTCAGACATTAGTTACTTTGAACGACTCTACATGGGACTCAAATGAAAATATCATATCAATCAGAGTTTCAATGCGGAAGCGCAAAGAAAAGTAAATGAGCAAAACACACGCGCCCAAACCAAAAGTCCAAAAGTCCAAACGTCCAACCAAGCCAATAACAATACAAAATAATTCAAACAAACATAAATAAGCAACAATCAAAATAGATGAATCCCATGCATTCCCTAATGTGTACCTTTGCCTTATCTTAGCGACCTGATAAAACATGTAAGAAAATATGTCAACACGAGGTTGGTGAGTTCACAGGTTTCAATATATAAATGAGCGTTTACCAGATTTATGATCATTCAATATGCATCTATAGGTAGCTAACCTATGTTCATGTTTTACTCAAGCGCTCACAACCGAAGCTGACTGTTTGTTTATCTGCCTCTTGCCAGGTCTATCAACACTGGCGGTGTGAGTAGTATAACATTTCACCCGTTCGATCTCTAATCGAGTTAGCGTGACTAACGCGGGTGGGATTTGTCAAACCCAGTAGTACTACTAAACATTACCTCGCTGAGATCCATATTAACGGTCCGATATAAGATGATGAATTTCTGTGATAGCGTGTTACGCTTAGCTTTAACATCGATATCATACGAATTACAAAATCTCAAAATAGTTTAATCATGTTTTCTCCCCCAAGTTAAAACAGTAAAAAGGGGCCGTGAAAACTCACCTGAACGGCGTAGGTAGTAATCACACAAGTACGAGATTAAGATCTCAAGCGGTAGCCTGATACGGCTCACAAGTGTCCTAGTATTACAACATAACAGTTAGGGACTCAATGGGAATATGTGACGACGACACGAAAATGAGGAACGTTCTAAAAGAAACGTTCTAATGATTAAGGAATAGACGAACGTGTCCACGGAACAAGGATTCTTTGTATGCCTATTAAGATACATACGTTTCGCGATGAATGACAAAATAATATAATAAATATATTCGAGCGATTTCGTCATTACATAATGGCATACGAAAATAATATAATACATATATTATTTTTTGATCTATAAAGTATTACAATAATTAATTATACGATAAAATAATAAACTCGTTATTTTATTCGAAGATAACAACGAGTGTAAAATATTATAAATAACTATATTATTTATTATTTTAAAACGTTACACGAAATTTTATAACCGAACGATATTATAATATATTATTTTTAATCATGATACGGTTATATTATATATGTAAATGCAATTTAATTAAAAATACAAGGTACGAGGCTAAACCCGAACCGATGGGGTCTTTTCTGGTTTAAAACATTTTAATATATTCACATAATAATATACCATTTTGTTTTAAAATACAATAAAGGCTAGAAAACAGTTAAAAATCAAAACGGGGGTGAGGAGACTCGAACCCGGGTTTCCTCCCCACCAGCACACAACCTTAACCAACTCCGCCCGTTAGGGTGTCACGATTAACCTGCTTCCGAATTGGTTTTAATGATTCCAAACCCTCCTCCCCACTACTCTTAGTCGCAACCCGAAGCAACACACTCCAAATTCCAATGATTTCGATCACGATTGATCCAAACCAGAGAGGGGTTTTGTAAATTGCATTATTTCGAATCCGAGGGTGGTTTTAATTATCAAAACAATAAGTTCTGCATCGATTAATTAGAGATTGAAGGCCGAAATTCTAGTTTAAAAACATGAAATCAATTTCAACATTTTTGATGTTAGAAATCCTTGAAATCATGGGGCTTTCACAGAGTGTTGGATTTCGAAGCTGGCCATATAAATCAATTTCATTTTGGTTAATTCTAGAATCAAAACCCCCAAGTCGTTTTATGAAGAACCTTAGATTCCAGATCTTGTAAAATTTGGTGTTGTTTGATTCAATTAACATGGGGCTTTCATTAGACTGAGTATTGAGAAACTAATGGTATGATTCAATTGAATTGAAAACGGGTCTAGGATCAAAAGCCCCAAATCTGGTTTCATATGAACCCTAGATTAGTGATCTTGCTAAGATCGATTATGTAAGCCCTAATTGACATAGGGCTTTTCATCATGAGGTACAAACGAAAGTGAGGATGTGTTAATTTACCAGAAACAGTTGTGAATTGACTGAGATCGATTAGGGTGGGTTTCGTCTTCGATGTGCTTGGTTTCTGGTGGCTTCGACTGCGTCTCCGGCGAAATTGACAGGTGGTATTGCTCCTATAGTGTCCGTTGAGTGTGCGCAGGGGATCGGTTTGGGAGAATGACACACGAATTCGATTGATAACGGCATTGGATCGGCGGTTACGATTTAATTATCATAATTTGGATTAATGCGTGATGAATGCAGTTGTTAAATGCCCCAATGACGATCGTTAATGATATAATTTGTGTTTCCGTTACCAATTCGCATGAAGATTGGTTCTTGGATTCGAATTTTGAGGTCAAGAGTTGTGATTTTGACTTTACAAAGTCAAACAGGATTCAAAATATCCTGATTTTGACTTTCAGAGTCAATGGAAGTTGAAAATGAGTTATTTACAATATCAGTCCTTCAAGTTTCATGCACAGAATTTTGGAAGTTGATAGGAGAACTCCATAGAGTTTCGGATTAGATTTACTGGGTTAGGATTTAACGAAAAACTTAACGGGATTGTTAACATTGAAAAGTCGGATTGTCACATACAGTGACAAGACAATGAATGGATCCACACCGTCTATCATTTAATCACTTGAAGCCAAAGCAATTAGACTAGACTCAAATACTTTTATAATCTCTTACCTCTTCTTCTAGACTCATCCTCAATTTTTGGAAGAACTATAGAAATCCAGATAATTCGATGAACCACGAGACTTTTTGCCTCAAGAAAACAACTCGACAACTATTTCGTCAAAATTTCAGTCAAAATCAGGATCAATCTCAGAAGATTCTGTTTCCCTGAGTTTTCCTTCTATATCATAGCTGTCTACTTCACTACTTAGACAACCACTATCAGGTTTCTCTAAACCGTCCCTATCCAAGTAAAGGAAATTATGAAGGCTAATGACCTACTCATAGGCTAGGTCGATCAGACTAAACTTATAACTCTTCTTGGTTGATAAAATTTCGATGAGAATCTCTTGTTTAATGACAGTGATAACCTTGCTTCGTCAAAGGTGGACAAGTCAGGACAATTCCCAGTTGTAATAAGCAAACTTCCATATGATCAGAAACTTTTTTTGGAACCCATAAATGCATTTTAAATCCATCTCAGTTTCATAGTAATCCTTTATCTCTTGTAAACATCAGCTTGCGTTCACTGTTAAAAACTAATCATAATTGAATCCTTATTATAATGATTAACAGGCATCGATAGGAAAAATAGATCCTATACGAAACTGTATCCTTTTGTTATTCTTTGATGTTGACCTACCTTATTATAACCGTGTTAATTTATAGGACTTTAGTTATGACTTTACCACCTTGTGGTGTTGTAATTACCGTCCTCTTGATACGCTACTTGGTAAACTTTGAAAACGAAAATCTTCCATCAATCAGTCATTCCCTTCAATGATTTGATCATCATACTACCCTTCATTTAACCTCATCACCTGTAGACATGTAGACCTTATGCGAATTATATTAACCTCGTATTAATACTACGAACAATGGATAGTTACAACAACATTTCCATTTAGTACTTATCGACTGAAAACGTCAAGTGTACCTACGACACGCTTAGATTTCTCACATAACGTATCCTTCCAGTTCATTATTAAAACCAGTTACATAGTCCTCGACGATAACTTCTCGATCTTCGTATCTTATCTTGAGGTCAAGTAAAAAATAAAATGAAAAAAAAGGTGTTCGCATCTTATTGGTAAATTCCTAAGAACATACTTGACATTGCTCGTTACTATTCCTGATTAAAGGATATCTACTCATTTCAGTTCCATCCACAAGTAGTCATTAATTGAAAGTGGCGGATATCATACATCACCGAGTGAAACAAAACTGAAGATTCTCCCTAAGAACTAGAAATGAACTTGGAATGCGAAACCCTCTACTGAGTAAGTCGAAGCAATCCTATAGGTTAACTTAAATTAAGTTTCAAGGATGAAACTTCTTTAACAAGGGAAGAATGTGACAACCCTAAAGTTAGGGCCAAGTACATTGATAGTTAATTCATCATAAACGGGCTCGGCCCATTAACGGCTTAACTAAAGTTCCAACATTCAAACCGAATCCAATGCAAACTATTAAACAATGTATGATGGATATTTACACAATTCGATAAAATTTATAATGATTACGAACTAAAGTGTTTAAGCGGAGAACTATTAGAATGATTAACGCACTCGTATGGGTTATTACTGGTTATCCGACGCAACAAAATATTAAGACTTCAAACCTCAAATAAATAATATTAATAATATCTAGTATTTAATGACTTAGTATGAGTTTTAGACTTGAAACCTCAAATAAATAAAACGCATGTGTATGAGTTTTAGAGCCCGGTTTCTAAATAAGGAAACTTTATTCTTTCAAGAGTTATGATTGCAAGTTATTAACATTATTAGAAGGTCTAAATGACTTAGTAACATGTAACTAAGTACATTGTATGATAATACATGATGATTATCCATGAACTTGACAATTTGACATGATCTTGCTATAATAGGAAACTATAATTATCCAAAACTCGCATGTTTGTCTGTTTTTAGCAAGTAAACATTGAAATGTTCTATATATGTTATACCATGCCTAATTTCATGTGTGAACATCAACTTTGCATAGTTGTCATGTTTAGAACTCAAAAACTTGACTTTCCAATTAAGGAAACTTTGAATGTATCAAAAGTTGTGTTTCAAGTCCTAAATTCAATTGAATGTGCCAATGTGTTTATTAGACGATAATAGACTATTTTCATAGGAGGTTAGAACTCTTTGTTAGGGTTTGAATGCTTAAGTCCAACGTGTCACCAACGGGTCGCCATGTCAAAACATCTTTGAAACGTCAAAGTCACTTTTCAAACAACTCTTTGGATGCATAGAGTTCATAAGTCAAGAATTTACAATGCTTAGACCTTAAAGTCCTAAATGTTTCCTAGGGCACGAGTAGGTCGTCTCATTTAGCCGGAATTGCTAAGACTTGCATATCATTACCGCTTTATCAGGTGAGTTCTCACAGCCCTGTTTCACTCATTTTCCATTTTGGGGTGAGATACATGCTCAAGTACATTTTTCAAAAATCATATTTCCATTCTTACACAGTTACATTAATCATATAAGTTGTACATGGTGTGTATAAAGTCCTCTCAGAGTCAACCGTTAATTTTTCCACAAGTGAGGTGATCTTGAACAGTACTGTTGGGTTTAACAACCCCTACCCGGGTTAGTAGCGCTAACTTCGACTGGAGGTTGAACGGGAACATAATTGACCTAATCCATTCACGTGCAAGGCACAAAGAGGCGAACCACATCCTTTTCCTTTTTCAGTGGCTATGGTTGAGCTTTGGTTGGCGGACTTATGATAATTTTTTGTTTTGTTTGATCAACAATGATTGTGTAGAGTACATATGCTTTTCCATGCATTTTCAACATATACTTTTCCATGAATTGTCAGTATATTATTTTCCAAAACATTTGATGATATGATTTCCATTACATATAACCTGTGAACTCACCAACTTTATGTTGACCCATTTTATCATGTTAATCTCATGTCGTTGAATGCATAGGATATGTGGCTAGGAAGCACCCACTGGAGTCACACACTCATCATGCATGGCATCCTATTTTGATAAACAATATTTTATCATCCTTATTTTCAAATGTTGTAAACATTTAAACATTGCTTCCGCACTTTTACTTTGGAGTACGTCAAACTTTATTTTGGACTCGTTCGAGTCATGCATAAAACAGGTATTTTGAAAACCATTTAGTGGTCATTCAAAGTAATTCAATGGTAAATATCCTCTCGAGTCACGCCCCTCGGGTATAGCCCGGAAGTGGAATTTGGGGGTGTGACAGACTGGTATCAGAGCCATTGGTTGTAGCGCACTAGGTTGCATATAGTGGACTTAGACTGTAACCGATGTCTCATATGCATTTCATTTCCGCACATACACTTAGTATTTTCACATACACTTAGAATACTCATGTAAGACAGAAATTTATGGTTGACCTGTTACAGGAACATGTCAGCTGCAATCCAGTCGATTGAGATTACACACTCCGAGGACGAGTACGTGTACACGCCATCGACACTAGTGGACACTTCATCCGATGAGACACTACTAGAGTACCTTGTCTCCGACGACACCACTATTGAGAAGTCGGGAGCAGAACCGATAGAGGATGATGAAGTTGAATCAAAGATGGAGTCTGAAGAGACCCGCGGGGTGGCCACTTGTGACATCGCCTACCCGCACCGACATCGCCCCTATGGGCCACTAGTTCAGCATACCCCGATGAAGCGGGCACCACCCTCTCCTACAAGCACGCCTGTCCCTGAGCCCAAGCGCAAGAAAGCTAGACTTGACACGAGAAAGTGGACGTTTATTTTTGATTCCTTGAGGGATTGGGCTAAGGAGGAAGGAGTACCTGCTATGACCGAGATTGTAGAATCTTCACATGGACCACGCATCTTACTAATTACCGGGGAGCCGATCGAGCATACGATCCCGACCCTGGTAGCCCGATGCAACCGGTACGAAAGACTGCTAGGGAATCTGCGATGGGAGCAGAAGAAGGTATGCGGCAAACTGAAGCAAGTGGAGCACCTTAAGAATAAGGTTTTGTCACTAGAAGATCTAGGGAAAGAGACTGAGCAGAGGATTGAGCATATGCCTACGCAAGTGTCCGAGAGTGCACTACAGACCCTATAGGAGCAGGTGTCCTGACTGACGGAGGATCACCAGAGGGATGCTGCCAGGATTACCATTTTATCTGACCGAGTATCTGAGACTGAGAGGCACCTGAGCCTCGAGAGACAGAGGACCACCATGGCAGAGGAGAGAGCTGTTGCAGCGGAGCTCAGGGCAAATGCACTGGGGAGCAGCTAGAGGCTACTAGTACTCTTGTTGTGTTCTGCACTGCTTTTCTCTCGGCCGATTTACAGAACGACACACTTACTTGATCTATTTCTTTTCCTATTCAACCTATTGTGGGCGGGCTGTGCCCACAGAATATTTGAAGTTTTAAACTTGTTCTCATTTTGAGGAGCGGAGACTCCTGGAATATTTTGTACCACTTACAATCTATTTTATCAAGTTTACTATCTTTTTATATTTTGTGGTTGATTGGTGATGTGATGTGTTATTTTGCGTACATGTGTTGGTTATATGTACATATAATCTAACTTTTGCTAACATTATGATATGAAGAGACATGCCGCCCCGCCAAGAACCAGTGACGGCAGCACAGATGGAGGCCCTGATTAACCAAAGAGTAACTGCAGCTGTTGCAGCCTTACCGAGAAACTAGAATGCAGGAGGACTAATAAAAGGTAGTAGTTAAGCTACTAAGGTCCTAGTATCGAGAGGGCATACCTGGGGCTGAAGTATGAGAAATTTAAATTTGAAAAGTCAAACCTAAGGTCCATGATTCTACCATATGCACCAACCTCTCAATTTATTCATGATCATAGGGTTGCCTCCCGGAAGCACTACGTTTATTTATGGGTCTTTAGCCTGACCCATACATGCTGCATCAGTCTTTCTCTTCTAGTGGAACTTCATCCACTTCTTGGTCAATTGGTCCTTCGAGGTATCGTTTCACTTGATGACCGTTAACTTTGAAAGTTGTTCCGTCAGATTTTTCTAGTTCCATTGTTCCATAACAAAATATTTTTCGAATTATGTATGGTCCCGTCCATTTAGATCTTAGTTTCCATGGGAATAGTTGTAATCTTGAATTGTAAAGCAGGACTTTTTCTCTTTCTTGAAACTCTCCCTTTTTTAGCTTTTTGTCATGAATTTTCTTTACTCTGTCCTTGTATATTATGGAGTTCATATATGATTGTTTTCAGAGTTCTTCTAATTCATGAATTTGTAGAAGGCGGTGTTCCCCTGCACTGGATAATTCTAAGTTGTCTGCCTTAAGCGCCCAATATGCTTTATGCTCAATTTCTATTGGGAGATGACATGCTTTTCCATAGACCATTAGGTAAGGAGTAGTTCCGATAGGTGTTTTGTTAGCTATGCGCAGAGCCCATAATGCATCTTCTAGTTTATCAGACCAGTCTTTACGTTTTGGACTCATAACTTTTTTCTAAAATTCGCTTGATTGTTCTATTTGTAACTTCTACTTGCCCATTTTCTTGGGGATGATAAGGTGTGGAAAGCTTATGGGTACACCTGTACCGCTTAAGAATCTTTTCCAATTGAGAATTGCAAAAGTGAGTTCCTCTATCACTGATTAAAGCTTTTGGTGTACCGAATCGTGTGAACAGTCTTTTTAGAAAATGGATAACTACTTTTGCGTCATTGGTTGGTAAAGCTTGTGCCTCTACCCATTTTGATACGTAGTCCACTGCTACCAGGATATATTGATTTCCTCGAGATGGAGGGAATGGCCCAACAAAGTCGATCCCCCATACGTCGAATACTTCACAGACTTGGATGTTTGTTTGGGGCATTTCGTCACGCTTAGAAACACCTCCTGTCCTTTGACACGAGTTGCATGTTCTTATAAGCTTATGGGCGTCTTTGAATATGGTTGGCCAAAAGAATCCGGACTCAAGGACTTTTTGCCCTCCTGTTGGTCCTTCGTGACATTGTCATAGTATCTCCAGTGCCTCCTTCCTGTATATGCATCGTCGAACTATTTGATATGTACATACGCGGAATAGATATGGATCTTCCCGTAAGTAGTGTTTAATATTCGAGAAGAATTTCTTCTTTTCCTGAAATGTTATTCCTTTCACTAGTATTCCACTTGCTAGAAAATTTGCAACATCTACAAACCATGGGTATTCGCCTATGTCTTGTACACGTAATATGTATTCATGAGGGAAACTATCATTTATGGACACTTTTTTATTCCCTTGAGTATTTTCAAGGCGAGATAGATGATCTGCTACGAAATTCTCTTCTCCTTTCTTATCATTTATCTCGATGTCAAATTCTTGTAGTTGGAGGATCCATCTGATCAACTGTAACATCCCGAAAATAAAACGACAGTTATGATATTGGAATAAACATAAGACGAACAAAATAAACGGATAAGGCATGATGGGCCGGCCCGGGAAGGGCTCGGCGGGCTAAAGGGTGGCGAACATAGGGGAGCCCACTATAAATAGCCATGGAGTCCCAAGTTTCTCTCATTTGGCAAACTTAGAGAGACAAATCATAGAGAGAGAAAGTTGGCGGATCGACCCGATATTGAAGGAGAGTGTTACTACTGAGTTCGTGAGTAAGACCTCCGAATCAGAAGCTCGAATCACGTAACAACTCGATCTAGATCTGAGTTTTTAGTTTATGTTGGGTTTTTGGGTTTTGGATAAAAAGGTAACATTTTTACGTATGAAACTTGACAATAAACATAGATCTAGCATCTAGAAGGAAAAACGAACGTTTTAAACGTAGAAATTCAGGATCTTGACGTGATCAGATCTGTATTGAAGAACTTAGGGTTCTTGGGGAAAAAGACTGCCCGACAAGCGAACTTATCAAGTTTGCCTGACAATGATTGGGGCGAACTTATCAAGTTCACTTGACAAGTTCACCTGGGGCATAAAGTAGTCGAACATATGGTGGCGAACTTAGTAACTTCACTGGGTTGCATCAAGCGAACTTAAGTAAGCAAACTTACTAAGTTCGTTGGGCATGGGTCAAGAGAACTTGATAAGTTCGCCTGTATGTTTGCCATTCTTTACTACCTCTTGCATCTTAGGGTTCAGTCATCTTTGGTGCTGCAGACTGGTCTTGTAATTGTCTTCCATGAGTATCTTGTGTGTGCAAAATGAAGGACTAATCCCCTTAAGATCCATTAGCTTCCACGCGATGGCCTTTTTATGCCTTTTTAACACTTCTAGTAACTTTCCCTTCTGGTCATTTTCCAAGCTGGAAGAGATAATAATAGGAAGTTTGGATTCTTTTATCTAGGAAGGCATATGACAGGTCGGCAGGGAGCTCCTTTATCTCAAGTGTAGGTGGTTCTTCAATAGATGGTTTTGTCTTTTCGCTTTCGTCTCGGTCTTCCAGTTCCTCAACGCCTATTGTTTCCTCATCATGATTAATTTGTTTTATCATGAATCCTTCACAAACTAAATATTCCTCTTGTTCCTCAGCTGGCCATTCCTCTTCTTTTTCCAAGAAGTCATGTATGTAGTAACCTACTAGGTAACCGAAATCGTCGAACAGAAAAGCGAGATCGTCGTGACTGCTTGGCCGCTTCATGGCCTTCTTTAGATCGAATGTGATGTGTTCTTGTTGAATACTCAATGTTCTTTTTCCCCTTGTCACACCTCAACCGACGGCGAAATATGTCGGGGCGGACGTGTGGACTGTTCATAAGCTCATGATCAGTTAAAGTTTCATATATTAGTTACATCAAGATTTCATTACAATAGTTCAAATCAACAACCAAAATCAAATACATCAATATGTTCAATTTCTTTGTTTACTAAGTCCAAATCCTAAATATAGTATCTTGCATATGATCTCATACCCTAGTACCTGAAACATGATGAAAACATTGACAACTAAAAATAGTTGGTGAGCATACATAGGTTTTGACACCACAAGTAAAGTTCAAATGTTTTGTGTGCAAATCATATGATACATGGTTTATAAAGAATTTACGGAGAATCTAAGTTAAGCTTGTCACACCCCAACCGACGGCGAAAACGTCGGGGCGGGACATGTACACTGTTCATGAGCACAAGGTTCGCTAGATTTCAATATTTAATCATCAATTTCATTTCAAACAATTCAAACTCAAATAGCAAAATTCAACAAGTACATAAATGAAAATACAAATTGTTCTTTGTATTTAAATTAGCTAAGTCCAAACTTAAGTGTAGTATTTCTTGATCAAACTCACACATTAGCACCTGAAACATGAATAAAATAAGGTCAACTAAAAAGTTGGTGAGCATACATAGGTTTGTACATAGATAGTGTATAAATATGAATAAACAAATCCTTATATCTCATGATAAAATAAGACATTTATGGGGAGCAACTATTGTGTAACTAAAGTACAATCAAACCTTTGTAACTAGCATGTAAATTGTGTTGTCGGTAACAATCACCCCAATCTGGGTGGGTTTGTCAGACTCAATAGATCTATCATTGTTAACCGTCGGCTTAAATAGTTAATGATTGCACATAATTTGCACACAAAAGTTAACACACCTAGCACACAAACATAAAGCTCAAATTTGCACACATGAATGTAAATAGGATTTGTGTTTGAGTAGTTTGTGTAGATGTAAGCTATTGTTTGTATAAGATTCATGAATCACCCCAAAAAGTGTAAAAAATAAAAGGGGGGGGGGGGGCTATGTAATACTCACCTGATTCAAGAGTTTTGCTAGCATGCAAGACTAGGTAGCAAAACGGTCCTTGTAACTCACCACGTTAACCTAGTGTGTAATGTATATTGAGTTAATAGCGTGTACAAAAGTCTATGTCTAAGTCTAGGGTTCAACGGGTTTTGATGTGTGTGGATTTGTACAAAGAGGTTTGTGTTATTCCATGTAAAGGCATGCTATGCTTGTATAAGAATTTAATGTATATTATGAGTTCAAGGTATATATGTATGAACTTAATAGTCACTGACTTAGGGTTAGATTTAAATAAATATAATAAATAAATAATTTCATTTATTTATTTGTGAAAAATATGTTAAAATATATAGAACGTAAATATATATTTATATTTAGAAAAAAAGGGAATTTTATTTGTGCAGATAGGGTTTAATTTAAATAAATAATTTCTACTTTATTTATTTATATTTAAAGTTTAATAAAAAATAAAATAAAATAAAAATTTGTGTAAATTATATTTATGTATAAAATCTAACGTTTAACTTTTTATTGTGGGTTATAATAAATAAATTTTATTTATTTATCATCTTTAAACTAAATACTAGTTTGCTTTAAATAAGTTAATATTTTATAAACTTTATAAAATCAATTGTTTTTATTTGAAAATTTATTTAAATACCTAAATTTTTATTTTAATTATTTAATATACTATTTTTTGTAGCCGGAAATTCATAATAAAATGAATTTATATTAGAAATCTGTAGATCTGATTTTATTTTGTTAACAATATTGTGAGGTTTTATAAAATAATTTTTATAAAATTTTTGGAGCTTTAAAACTGGTTTTAAAAATAAATAGGTTCGCCCGGATCGAACCCGGGTCCGCCTGGTCAAGGGAAACAAGTACCAACCACTTGACCAGTTGCGCGGCCTTGCTACAGACTGATTCGAATTTGTTTTAACATGTGATTGAGAGGAGACCGGGTCCAGGACAGGTTCCATGCGCAAAAGGTCAGGGTTGTGGGTTTCGAACCCATAACATCTAGTTCAGTCGCACATGCACCAAACCGGCTGAACTAGATGGTTCGCTAGTATAACACGAGAAGTAAAAACTTAAATGGTTTATCCGCGTTAAATCGAAATCCCCTTTTTAAAAGAAAACGTATGAACAATTTGGAGAAATCATCAGAATTCGAATTCGATTTGGATTAGCTTTAGTAAATTGATAAGGGGCTTTCGATGAGCGGGTCAGAACGAACTGAATGGTGTAAACCATACCTGTAATGGTTGCGTAACGAAGGCCATCGACTAGATGGACAGAGACGATGTTCTTGGTGATCGATCGGTAAGCAGGAGGTGAAATGAGGACCGATAGGGTGTTTAGGGAGTTTGTAATGATCCGTGGGAAAGTGTGGGAGTGTATAATTTCGTTTAATTCCCTCTTAATTACGTGATTCGACTGTGATTTGCAAGTAACACCCGTCGACTATGATTAAGTGTAAATTCGATCTGCTGTGAATGAATTTGGTCGGGAAATAGGCTCTAATACATGCGAGATCCGTCATGGAAGGATGTACGGGTGTTAATTACATTAAATGTCTAGATTGGAAAGGATTTGAACGCGGTTTGACTATAGGAGGTCAAACTATTCGAAATTTGAAATTAATCCTCGTAAATGGTCGAATTAGGCTGTTAAGTGGGTCAGGATATGGTCGATTATGGATTCTTTTAAACTCGAGAGGTCCAAAACAGTCGGAATCCATCGAGGGCAGCCTTGATTTGCAAAGTTTTGAGCTGTTTGACTTTCAGGGTCAAACTAGGTCAACATGGGTCAAAATTGAGGGTTTGAGGGTTCAAACCTAAAGGTGGGGGTTCAAAGTGGGTGTTCAATTGTCCAAGGGTTCAAATGAAAGAATTTTTACTTGTTAATTGAGTGTATATACGTGTATGTACTTGTGTGATGTATATATATAGATATACATACATTTATATGCTCACATATATATATATATATATATATAGTGTTTTAATAGGACATACAAGTGAGAAAAAGAAAAAAAAATTTGTTAATTTGTTTCGAACTTAGGGTTTAATATTTGTACGAATAAAATGACCATTGCACTAGAATTGGATTTCAAACATGATTAATTATACTAAAATGAAAATCAGAAATGTTACAGTATCCCCATGTTGAGGGAATTTCGTCCCAAAATTTAGCTAGTTGGGGCGACTGCATCAGCAAAGAGGTGGGGGTACTTGAGCTTCATTTGGTCCTCTCGTTCCTAAGTAAACTCAGGACCACGTTTTGATTCCCAACGAACTTTGACAATAGGGATACGGCTTTGCTTCAGTTGCTTGATCTCACGATCCATGATTTCTACCGGTCTCTCAACGAAGTGCATCGTTTCGTCAATGCGCACGTCGTCAAGAGGTATATGGAGATTTTCATTAGCAAGGCATTTCTTCAGATTAGACACATGAAATGTAGGATGCACATTGCCAAGTGATGGAGGTAACTCGAGTTTGTAAGCCACTGTTCCAATCCTTTCAAGGATCTTGAATGGGCCCACATAGCGAGGTGCTAACTTGCCTTTCTTTCCAAAATGGATTACACCCTTCCAAGGGGACACCTTTAGAAGTACAAGGTCACCGATTTGGAATTCCAAGGGTTTTCGTCGTTTGTCGGCATAACTCTTTTGCCGACTCCTCGCTACTCGAATGTTGTCACGTATTTTGATAATCTTGTTAGATGTTTCTTGAATTAGATCGGGACCGGTGATTTGTGCTTCACCAATCTCGTTCCAGCAGATAGGAGAGCGACACTTACGACCATAGAGAGCTTCAAATGGAGCCATGTTGATACTCGTGTGGTAGCTATTATTGTAGGAGAACTCGATTAAGGATAAATGTGAATCCCAATTGCCACCAAAATCAATTACACAAGCTCTAAGCATGTCCTCAAGAGTTTGGATTGTACGCTCGGTCTGACCATCAGTTTGGGGTGGTAAGCCGTGCTTAAATCCAATCGTGTACCAAGAGCAGTTTGGAAAGATTGCTGGAAACGGGAGGTGAATCGAGCATCTCTATCGGAGATTATGTTTAAGGGAACACCGTGACGGCTCACAATTTCGTCAATATAGATTCGGGCCAATTTCTCAACCCGATAGTCTTCACGGATAGGCAAGAAATGAGCAGATTTGGTGAGGCGGTCAATGATTACCCAAATGCTGTCATAACCACTTGAGGTGCGAGGAAGTTTGGTAATGAAGTCCATAGCTAAATTATCCCATTTCCACATGGGAATTTCCGGTTGTTCGAGTAAACTGGAAGGACGTTGATGTTCGGCTTTGACTTTGGAGCAAGTTAGACATTTGGCAACATAGAGGGCAATGTCTTTCTTCATACCGGGCCACCAATATTGATGGCGATGATCTTGGTACATTTTATCCGCACCAGGATCGATAGAATAACGAGTCTTGTGGGCCTCGTTCATGAGAAGTGTATGGAGATCATCGCGATCAGGAATCCAAATACAGTTCAAGTAATAAAGTAAGCCATTGGGTTTTGATTCAAGCTGAAGTTCAACACCACACGACATTTCCTCGTACATGTTACCCTTGGTGACCGAGACGTGTTGAGCTTCTAGGACACAATTCTGCATGTTGGTTTGAATTTGGGCACAATGAAGTATTACATGGTCCTTTCGACTCAAGGCGTCGGCTACAACATTCGCTTTGCCGGGATGGTAATGAATCTCACAGTCATAGTCATTAAGTAGTTCAACCCAACGTCGTTGCCTCATATTGAGTTCTTTTTGGTTGAAGATGTGTTGGAGACTTTTGTGGTCGGTGAACACCACACATTTCGTGCCATAGAGGTAATGTCTCCAAATCTTCAATGTGAATACAACCGCACCCAACTCGAGGTCGTGCGTCGTATAATTCTTCTCATGAATCTTAAGTTTCCTTGATGCATAAGCGATTACTTTACCTCGTTGCATGAGGACACAACCGAGACCTTGGTTGGAAGCATCACAGTAGATAACTAGATCATCATTCCCATCAGAGAGAGTCAAAATAGGAGCATCACACAACTTTTTCTTGAGTGTTTGGAAAGCTTCTTCTTGCTTTAGTCCCCATTCATAAGGTTTACCCATGTGGGTCAAAGCGGTGAGAGGAACAGCAATCTTAGAGAAATTTGAAATGAAACGACGATAATATCCCGCATGACCAAGAAATGAATGAACTTCAGTGGGGGGTTTTAGGGGCATTCAAATTCTTAATAGCTTCGATCTTAGCAGGGTCTTAGAGAAATTTGAAATGAAACGACGATAATATCCCGCAAGACCAAGAAATGAATGAACTTCAGTGGGGGTCTTAGGGGCATTCAAATTCTTAACAGCTTCGATCTTAGCAGGGTCAACATGAATCCCCTTTTCGTTGACGATATGACCCAGGAATTGAACCCCCTTTAGCCAAAATTCACATTTGGAGAACTTGGCATATAGTTTCTCTTTCCTCAAGAGGTCCAAAACCAGCCTAAGGTGTTGCTCATGATCGGATTTAGTCTTGGAGTAGATTAAGATATCATCAATGAAGACGATCACGAATTTGTCAAGGTATGGTTTGCACACACGATTCATGAGGTCCATGAAAACCGCGGGTGCATTGGTTAGCCCAAAATGCATGACCATGAACTCGTAGTGACCATACCTTGTTCGAAAGGCAGTCTTTGGAATATCTTCCTCTTGTACACGGATTTGGTGATAAGCAGATCGAAGGTCAATCTTCGAGAAACAAGTAGAGCCTTGAAGTTGATCAAAGAGGTCATCAATTCTAGGCAATGGATAACGGTTCTAGATAGTAAGCTTGTTGAGTTCGCGGTAGTCAATACACATGCGGAATGATCCATCCTTCTTCTTGACGAATAAGACGGGTGCACCCCATGGTGAATGACTTTGACGGATGAAGCCCTTGTCGGAGAGTTCTTGGAGTTGACTTGCAAGTTCTTGCATTTCGGAAGGTGCAAGACGGTATGGAGCTCTAGCCACTTGGTTAGCTCCGGGTACATGGTCAATGCGAAATTCTACTTGTCGAACGGGTGGAAGACTAGATAGATCTTCGGGGAATACTTCGGGAAAGTCCCGGATGATGGGGATGTCTTGAATATTCTTCTCTTTGACATTGTTTTGAACAATATGGGCTAGGAAGGCTACGTACTTCTTTCGTAGATACTTTTGGGCGGTAGTGCATGACATTAACTTGAGCCCTTTGCAAGGCTTTTTACCAAAGACTCTTAACGTTTCCCCCGATGGAAGGGGTATTTGGATGCACTTCTCAAAACAGATGACTTCAGCATGGTGATTTGATAGCCAATCCATGCCTATGATGATATCAAAACTTCCTAGCGGCATTGGCACGAGGTTGATTGGAAATGTATGATCATTAAGCTCTAGAGAACAGTCGTGGATAATGGAGTCTATTGTAAGGGAGTCACCATTTGCTACTTCGATAGTGAAGGTTTTCTCTAATTTGGACCGTGTTTTTGCAAGTGAGGGTTCAAAGTTAAGTGACACAAAACTTTTATCTGCAACGGTATCAAATAAAATGGAGGAATATTGACTATTAACATTGGCGTTTATGTTGAAAGCACGCCCACGAGCTCTGCCTTGTCTAGCATTGATGAACTTCGGGCATTGGTCACGGAAATGATTCGGGTTACCACATTCATAACAAGCACGCTCATTTGCTATGGCGGGAACACCTTGATTAGTCACTTGTTGATTGGTTCGGGTTGGTGGGTTTACTTGGCATGCAAGTGCTTTGGCTCTACAAACAATGACCGTATGGCCATATTTCCCACAGTGAGTGCAAAGGCGACAAGGAATGTTTTGGAGGTGGTGATAATTGCATGTGGCACAGAGTGGGTATGTCCCCACATATGGCTTCTTGACTGGTGCTTGAGCCATGTGAGTAACTTGGTTAACATGCATAGCAGGAGTGACCACAGCAAAATTTCTAGCCTTTCTTTTTTTATTATTGTGGTAAGGTTCCGTTTTGGATTCTTTGATGTGTACGGGAGGGGTTGTGGTGTTGGGAGCTTTCTTCGTGCCTTTTCTAGTTAGATTACCTGCTTTCACATGGTTGTCGGTCAAAGTAGCAGATAATCGGATAGCATCTTCGAGTGTTGCGGGATTTCTCCCTAAGACAGTATCCTGAATCTGCCTAGGTAATCCACCGATGTACTTTTCAATGCAACGGGATAAGGGAGTGACCATATGGGGCACAAGGAGACTCAGTTCATGGAACCGGGTTGTATAAGCCAGACTTTCACCACTGTCTTGGGTAAGATCCCAAAACTCAGCTTCCAGCTTCCTTACCTCATTCCGAGGACAGAACTCTTCGGTCATTAGTCTTGGAGTAGATTAAGATATCATCAATGAAGACGATCACGAATTTGTCAAGGTATGGTTTGCACACACGATTAATGAGGTCCATGAAAACCGCGGGTGCATTGGTTAGCCCAAAATGCATGACCATGAAATCGTAGTGACCATACCTTGTTCGGAATGCAGTCTTTGGAATATCTTCCTCTTGTACACGGATTTGGTGATAACCAGATCGAAGGTCAATCTTCGAGAAACAAGTAGAGCGTTGAAGTTGATCAAAGAGGTCATTAATTCTAGGCAATGGATAACGGTTCTTGATAGTAAGCTTGTTGAGTTCGCGGTAGTCAATACACATGCGGAATGATCCATCCTTCTTCTTGACGAATAAGACGGGTGCACCCCATGGTGAATGACTTGGACGGATGAAGCCCTTGTCGGAGAGTTCTTGGAGTTGACTTGCAAGTTCTTGCATTTCGGAAGATGCAAGACGGTATGGAGCTCTAGCCACTGGGTTAGCTCCGGGTACATGGTCAATGCGAAATTCTACTTGTCGAACGGGTGGAAGACCAGATAGATCTTCGGGGAATACTTCGGGAAAGTCCCGGATGATGGGGATGTCTTGAATATTCTTCTCTTTAACATTGTTTTGAACAATATGGCTAGGAAGGCTACGTACTTCTTTCGTAGATACTTTTGGGCGGTAGTGCATGACATTAACTTGAGCCCTTTGCAAGGCTTTTCACCAAAGACTCTTAACGTTTCCCCCGACGGAAGGGGTATTTGGATGCACTTCTCAAAACAGATGACTTCAGCATGGTGATTTGACAGCCAATCCATGCCTATAATGATATCAAAACTTCCTAGCGGCATTGGCACGAGGTTGATTGGAAATGTATGATCATTAAGCTCTAGAGAACAGTCGTGGATAATGGAGTCTATTGTAAGGGAGTCACCATTTGCTACTTCGACAGTGAAGGTTTTCACTAATTTGGACCGTGTTTTTGCAAGTGAGGGTTCAAAGTTAAGTGACACAAAACTTTTATCTGCAACGGTATCAAATAAAATGGAGGAATATTGACTATTAACATTGGCGTTTATGTTGAAAGCACGCCCACGAGCTCCGCCTTGTTTAGCATTGATGAACTTCGGGCATTGGTCACGGAAATGATTCGGGTTACCACATTCATAACAAGCACGCTCATTTGCTATGGCGGGAACACCTTGATTAGTCACTTGTTGATTGGTTCGGGTTGGTGGGTTTACTTGGCCTGCAAGTGCTTTGGCTCTACAAACATTGACCGTATGGCCATATTTCCCACAGTGAGTGCAAAGGCGACAAAGAATGTTTTGGAGGTGGTGATAATTGCATGTGGCACAGAGTGGGTATGTCCCCACATATGGCTTCTTGACTGGTGCTTGAGCCATGGGAGTAACTTGGTTAACAGGCATAGCAGGAGTGACCACAGCAAAATTTCTAGCCTTTCTTTTTTTATTATTGTGGTAAGGTTCAGTTTTGGATTCTTTGATGTGTACGGGAGGGGTTGTGGTGTTGGGAGCTTTCTTGGTGCCTTTTCTAGTTAGATTACCTGCTTTCACATGGTTGTCGGTCAAAGTAGCAGATAATCGGATAGCATCTTCGAGTAATGCGGGATTTCTCCCTAAGACAGTATCCTGAATCTGTCTAGGTAATCCACCGATGTACTTTTCAATGCAACGGGATAAGGGTGTGACCATATGGGGCACAAGGAGACTCAGTTCATGGAACCGGGTTGTATAAGCCAGACTTTCACCACTGTCTTGGGTAAGATCCCAAAACTCTGCTTCCAGCTTCCTCACCTCATTCCGAGGACAGAACTCTTCAGTCATTAGTCTTGGAGTAGATTAAGATATCATCAATGAAGACGATCACGAATTTGTCAAGGTATGGTTTTCACACACGATTTATGAGGTCCATGAAAACTGCGGGTGCATTGGTTAGCCCAAAATGCATGACCATGAACTCGTAGTGACCATACCTTGTTCGGAAGGCAGTCTTTGGAATATCTTCCTCTTGTACACGGATTTGGTGATAACCAGATCGAAGGTGAATCTTCGAGAAACAAGTAGAGCCTTGAAGTTGATCAAAGAGGTCATTAATTCTAGGCAATGGATAACGGTTCTTGATAGTAAGCTTGTTGAGTTCGCGGTAGTCAATACACATGCGGAATGATCCATCCTTCTTCTTGACGAATAAGACGGGTGCACCCCATGGTGAATGACTTGGACGGATGAAGCCCTTGTCGGAGAGTTCTTGGAGTTGACTTGCAAGTTCTTGCATTTCGGAAGGTGCAAGACGGTATGGAGCTCTAGCCACTGGGTTAGCTCCGGGTACATGGTCAATGCGAAATTCTACTTGTCGAACGGGTGGAAGACCAGATAGATCTTCGGGGAATACTTTGGGAAAGTCCTGGATGATGGGGATGTCTTGAATATTCTTCTCTTTGACATTGTTTTGAACAATATGGGCTAGGAAGTCTACGTAATTCTTTCGTAGATACTTTTGGGCGGTTGTGCATGACCTTAACTTGAGCCCTTTGCACGGCTTTTCACCAAAGACTCTTAACGTTTCCCCCGACGAAAGGGGTATTTGGATGCACTTCTCAAAACAGATGACTTCAGCATGGTGATTTGACAGCCAATCCATGCCTATGATGATATCAAAACTTCCTAGCGGCATTGGCACGAGGTTGATTGGAAATGTATGATCATTAAGTTCTAGAGAACATTTGTGGATAATGGAGTCTATTGTAAGGGAGTCACCATTTGCTACTTCGACAGTGAAGGTTTTCTCTAATTTGGACCGTGTTTTTGCAAGTGAGGGTTCAAAGTTAAGTGACACAAAACTTTTACCTGCACCGGTAACAAATAAAATGGAGGAATATTGACTATTAACAAGGAACGTACCGTTGGCCACATCATTCTTGGCTTGAGCTTCATTGGCGTTTATGTTGAAAGCACGCCCACGAGCTCAGCCTTATCTAGCATCGATGAACTTCGGGCATTGGTCACGGAAATGATTCGGGTTACCACATTCATAACAAGCACGCTCATTTGCTATGGCGGGAACACCTTGATTAGTCACTTGTTGATTGGTTCAGGTTGGTGGGTTTACTTGGCCTGCAAGTGCTTTGGCTCTACAAACATTGACCGTATGGCCATATTTCCCACAGTGAGTGCAAAGGCGACAAGGAATGTTTTGGAGGTGGTGATAATTGCATGTGGCATAGAGTGGGTATGTCCCCACATATGGCTTCTTGACCGGTGCTTGAGCCATGGGAGTAACTTGGTTAACATGCATAGCAGGAGTGACCACAGCAAAATTTCTAGCCTTTCTTTTTTTATTATTGTGGTAAGGTTCAGTTTTGGATTCTTTGATTTGTACGGGAGGGGTTGTGGTGTTGGGAGCTTTCTTGGTGCCTTTTCAAGTTAGATTACCTGCTTTCACATGGTTATCGGTCAAAGTAGCAGATAATCGGATAGCATCTTCGAGTATTGCGGGATTTCTCCCTAAGACAATATCCTGAATCTGCCTAGGTAATCCACCGATGTACTTTTAAATGCAACGGGATAAGGGTGTGACCATATGGGGCACAAGGAGACTCAGTTCATGGAACCGCGTTGTATAAGCCAGACTTTCACCACTGTCTTGGGTAAGATCCCAAAACTCAGCTTCCAGCTTCCTCACCTCATTCCGAGGACAGAACTCTTCGGTCATTAGTCTTGGAGTAGATTAAGATATCATCAATGAAGACGATCACGAATTTGTCAAGGTATGGTTTGCACACACGATTCATGAGGTCCATGAAAACTACGGGTGCATTGGTTAGCCCAAAATGCATGACCATGAACTCGTAGTGACCATACCTTGTTCGGAAGGCAGTCTTTGGAATATCTTCCTCTTGTACACGGATTTGGTGATAACCAGATCGAAGGTCAATCTTCGAGAAACAAGTAGAGCCTTGAAGTTGATCAAAGAGGTCATTAATTCTAGGCAATGGATAACGGTTCTTGATAGTAAGCTTGTTGAGTTCGTGGTAGTCAATACACATGCGGAATGATCCATCCTTCTTCTTGACGAATAAGACAGGTGCACCCCATGGTGAATGACTTTGACGGATGAAGCCCTTGTCGGAGAGTTCTTGGAGTTGACTTGCAAGTTCTTGCATTTCGGAAGGTGCAAGACGGTATGGAGCTCTAGCCACTGGGTTAGCTCCGGGTACATGGTCAATGCGAAATTCTACTTGTCGAACGGGTGGAAGACCAGATAGATCTTCGGGGAATACTTTGGGAAAGTCCCGGATTATGGGGATGTCTTGAATATTCTTCTCTTTGACATTGTTTTGAACAATATGGGCTAGGAAGGCTACGTACTTCTTTCGTAAATACTTTTGGGCGGTAGTGCATGACATTAACTTGAGCCCTTTGCAAGGTTTTTCACCAAAGACTCTTAACGTTTCCCCCGACAGAATGGGTATTTGGATGCACTTCTCAAAACAGATGACTTCACCATGGAGATTTGACAGCCAATCCATGCCTATGATGATATCAAGACTTCCTAGCGGCATTGGCACGAGGTTGATTGGAAATGTATGATCATTAAGTTCTAGAGAACAGTCGTGGATAATGGAGTCTATTGTAAGGGAGTCACCATTTGCTACTTCAACAGTGAAGATTTTCTTTAATTTGGACCGTGTTTTTACAAGTGAGGGTTCAAAGTTAAGTGACACAAAACTTTTATCTGCACCGGTATCAAATAAAATGGAGGAATATTGACTATTAACAAGGAACGTACCGTTGGACACATCATTCTTGGCTTGAGCTTCATTGGCGTTTATGTTGAAAGCACGCCCACGAGCTCCGCCTTGTCTAGCATTGATGAACTTCGGGCATTGCTCACGGAAATGATTCGGGTTACCACATTCATAACAAGCACGCCCATTTGCTATGGCGGGAACACCTTGATTACTCACTTGTTCATTGGTTCGGGTTGGTGGGTTTACTTGGCCTGCAAGTGCTTTGGCTCTACAAACATTGACCGTATGGCCATATTTCCCACAGTGAGTGCAAAGGCGACAAGGAATGTTTTGGAGGTGGTGATAATTGCATGTGGCACAGAGTGGGTAGGTCCCCACATATGGTTTCTTGACTGGTGCCTGAGCCATGGGAGCAACTTGGTTAACAGGCATAGCAGGAGTGACCACAGCAAAATTTCTAGCCTTTCTTTTTTTATTATTGTGGTAAGGTTCAGTTTTGGATTCTTTGATGTGTACGGGAGGGGTTGTGGTGTTGGGAGCTTTCTTGGTGCCTTTTCTAGTTAGAGTACATGCTTCACATGGTTGTCGGTCAAAGTAGCAGATAATCGGATAGCATCTTCGAGTGTTGCGGGATTTCTCTCTAAGACAGTATCCTGAATCTGCCTAGGTAATCCACCGATGTACTTTTCAATGCAACGGAATAAGGGTGTGACCATATGGGGCACAAGGAGACTCAGTTCATGGAACCTGGTTGTATAAGCCAGACTTTCACCACTGTCTTGGGTAAGATCCCAAAACTCAGCTTCTAGCTTCCTCACCTCATTCCGAGGACAGAACTCTTCGGTCATTAGTCTCTTAACCTCATCCCATGGTAAGGCCATCCTCTATACCTCTAGTTCTCTTTTCCCCATTCCACCACGTGAGTGCCCATTTTTGGAAGACACTTGTGGCATGACGGACACGAAGGTTATCGGGGCAGTCACTATTGAGGAAGGTGCCCTCAATACTTTCGAACCATTGAAGGAGTCCCGTAGCTCCTTTGGTACCATAGAACTTGAGAGGGTTACATGAATTGAAGTGCTTGAAGGTACATTGCGGTGGGATGGCACCACCACCACCATTAGTTCCATGGTTACCGTTTGTGGCACCATTAACTTGAGTGAGTTGAGTTACAAGTTGTGTAAGGATAGCAGCAATATCAGTGTTGTTTTTTGCCACGGTAGCACGACGGGGAGGCATTCTACAGATTTGCACAACATAAGTAGAGAGGTAAGAACTTATGAAGGTTGATTGAATTTAAATGATAAGATACAAATAAAATTGTAAATCATAGTTTGGATTGTACTCAAATAGTGATATAATCACTTGAATACTATGACACATTAAGGTTAATTAAACTCATATAATTTTACAAGGAGACATGCTTTAGCCTATAAGTAAACACTCATCCCGGGAATTCCCAGGAAAGCATACGGGTCCCTCGGTTGATTGGGATTTATACGAAATGCTTTCCTGGACAGAAAACCCAGAATACAGGTGTCACCCTTCCAGATTGCACGTGTCCTCAAATAATTTACAAAGTTTAAAAGCCTTAATGAGGAAATAAAGAAATTTTTATAGATTTAACTCCATGAAGTTTCCACATGCTATGATGATAATGATAAAGAAGTAGGCAAGAAGGTTATGAGGCTTAGGGTAAGGGTAGGGATATTGTTTATTTAATTTATTATTTAAGTATAGTCTAATAAGTCATGACTTTTAACAAATAAGGTATCGAGATGAAATAAATATTAATATAAAAAGATGTAACACATAGCATGTAGCACATAACACATAATCATGAAGCATGGTATAAGTGGGTGTCCTAAAGTTATAGTCTAGGTCAAGGGTATCTCATAACCTAGTTCCCTATAACCAAGGCTCTGATACCAATCTGTCACACCCCAACCGACGACGAAAACGTCGGGGCGGGACATGTAGACTGTTCATGAGCACAAGGTTCGCTAGATTTCAATATTTAATAATCAATTTCATTTCAAACAATTCAAACTCAAATAGCAAAATTCAACAAGTACATAAATGAAAATACAAATTGTTCTTTGAATTTAAATTAACTAAGTCCAAACTTAAGTGTAGTATGTCTTGATCAAACTCACACATTAGCACCTGAAACATGAATAAAATAAGGTCAACTAAAAAGTTGGTGAGCATACATAGGTTTGTACATAGATAGTGTATAAATATGAATAAACAAATCCTTACATGTCATGATAAAATAAGGCATTTATAGGGAGCAGCTATTGTGTAACTAAAGTACAATCAAACCTTTGTAACTAGCATGCAAATTGTGTTGTCGGTAACAATCACCCCAATGTGGGTGGGTTTGTCAGACTCAATATATCTATCATTGTTAACCGTCGGCTTAAATAGTTAATGATTGCACATAATTTGCACACAAAAGTTAACACACCTAGCACTCAAACATAAAGCTTAAATTTGCACACATGAATGTAAATAGGATTTGTGTTTGTGTAGATGTAAGCTATTGTTTGTATAAGATTCATGAATCACCCCAAAAAGTGTAAAAGAGAAATAGGGGGGCTATGTAATACTCACCTGATTCAAGAGTGTTGCTAGCACGCAAGACTAGGTAGCAAAACGGTCCTTGTAACTCACCACGTTAACCTAGTGTGTAATTTATATTGAGTTAATAGCGTGTACAAAAGTCTATGTCTAAGTCTAGGGTTCAACGGGTTTTGATGTGTGTGGATTTGTACAAAAAAGTTTGTGTTGTTCCATGTAAAGGCATGCTATGCTTGTATAAGAATTTAATATATATTATGAGTTCAAGGTATATATGTATGAACTTAATAGTCATTGACTTATGGTTGGATTTAAATAAATAAAATAAATAAATAATTTCATTTATTTATTTGTGAAAAATATGTTAAAATATATAGAACGTAAATATATATTTATATTTAGAAAAAAAGGGAATTTTATTTGTGTAGATAGGGTTTAATTTAAATAAATAATTTCTACTTTATTTATTTATGTTTAAAGTTTAATAAAAAAAATAAAATAAAAAGTTGTGTAAATTATATTTATGTAAAAAATCTAACGTTTAACTTTTTATTGTGGGTTATAATAAATAAATACTAGTTTGCTTTAAATAAGTTAATATTTTACAAACTTTATAAAATCAATTGTTTTTATTTGAAAATTTATTTAAATACCTAAATTTTTGTTTTAATTATTTAATATACTATTTTTTTGAAGCCATAAATTCATAATAAAATGAATTTATATTAGAAATCTATAGATCTGATTTTATTTTGTTAACAATATTGTGAAGTTTTATAAAATAATTTTTATAAAATTTTTGGAGCTTTAAAACTTGTTTTAAAAATAAATAGGTTCCCCCGGATCGAACCCGGGTCCGCCTGGTCAAGGGAAACAAGTAGCAACCGCTGGACCAGTTGTGCGTCCTTGCTACAGACTGATTCAAATTTGTTTTAACATGTGATTGAGAGGAGACCGGGTCCAGGACAGGTTCCACGCGCAAAAGGTCAGGGTTGTGGGTTTCGAACCCACACCATCTAGTTCAGTCGCACACGCACCAAACCGGCTGAACTAGATGGTTCGCTAGTATAACACGAGAAGTAAAAACTTAAATGGTTTATCCGCGTTAAATCGAAATCCCCTTTTTAAAAGAAAACGTATGAACAAGTTGGAGAAATCATCAGAATTCGAATTCGATTTAGATCAACTTTAGTAAATTGATAAGGGGCTTTCGATGAGCGGGTCAGAACGAACTGAATGGTGTAAACCATACCTGTAATGGTTGCGTAACGAAGGCCGTCGACTAGATGGACAGAGACGATGTTCTTGGTGATCGATCGGTAAGCAGGAGGTGAAATGAGGACCGATAGGGTGTTTAGGGAGTTTGTAATGATCTGTGCGAAAGTGTGGGAGTGTATAATTTCATTTAATTCCCTCTTAATTACGTGATTCGACTGTGATTTGCAAGTAACACCCGTCGACTATGATTACGTGTAAATTCGATCTGCTGTGAATGAATTGGGTCAGGAAATAGGCTCTAATACATGTGAGATCAATCATGGAAGGATGTACGGGTGTTAATTGCATTAAAAGTCTTGATTTGGAAAGGATTTAAACGCGGTTTGACTATAGGAGGTCAAACTATTTGAAATTTTAAATTAATCCGCGTAAATGGTCCAATTGGGATGTTAAGTGGGTCAGGATATGGTCGATTATGGATTCTTTTAAACTCGAGAAGCCCGAAACAGTCGGAATCCATTGAGGGTAGCCTTGATTTGCAAAGTTTTGAGCTGTTTGACTTTCAGGGTCAAACTGGGTCAACATGGGTCAAAATTGAGGGTTTGAGGGTTCAAACCTAAAGGTGGGGGTTCAAAGTGGGTGTTCAATTGTCCAAGGGTTCAAATGAAAGAATTTTTACTTGTCAATTGAGTGTATATATGTGTATGTACTTGTGTGATGTATATATATAGATATACATACATTTATATGCTCACATATATATATATATATATAGTGTTTTAATAGGACATACATGTGAGAAAAAGAAAAAAAAATGTTAATTTGTTTCGAACTTAGGGTTTAATTATTTGTACGAATAAAATGACCATTGCACTAGAATTGGATTTCAAACATGATTAATTATACTGAAATGAAAATCAGAAATGTTACAAAGCTAGTTGCATAAATGTAACCTTGTAATTGAAGGGCATAACAACACATATTATCCTGATGTAAATGTATGGCATAACAACACATGTTATCCTGATGTAAATGTAGGGCATAACAACACATATTATCCTGATATAAATGTAGGACATAACAACACATGTTATCCTGATGTAAATGTAGGGCATAACAACACATGCTATCCTGATATAGGGTATAACAATCAAATGTTATCCTAATGTAATGTGTAGGGCATAACAACACATGTTATCCTGATGTAAATATAGGGCATAACAACACATGTTATCCTGATGTAGGGCATTACAATCAAATGTAATCCTGATTTAATGCATTAATGATTACACGAGTATGTCATAAATATGTAGCCTTAACAGTTACCATTCAAGCATAAAGCACAAATAAACACATATGATCATATTGTAGAATTGTACGTATGAAATTGTAAATAGTGTGTTATTGAGTAATCATGTTTCACCCAAAAAAATGTACAAAAAGGAAAATGGGCTATGTAAACTCACTTGTATAGATGGTGTAGATAACACGAACAATAGGTAGTAAAAGTGATTCTTGTAAATCACAAAGTTAACCTAGAGTGAGAATGTATGATCTTGAATTAATAATGTGTACGGAGTCTATGTCATGATTAAATGTTCATCGGTTTTATATGTCTGGATTTGTATAAGGGTTGTGTCATTTTATCTGACAGGATGTAAGTCTAGAAAAGTTTGATATGTAAAATTGTAAGTTCAAAGTATATATAAAAAATAATATTTGTCTTTATGGTTTATGTTTAGTTAATTTAAATAAATAAATTCATTTAGGGTTTAGATAAATAAATCTATCTCATTTATTCATTTAATAATAATGTGCCAAGAAATATTGTAAATATATATTAGTATATAAATAGTTTGTATAGGTTTTGAATAAAATAATCATATAAACTTTTTATTTAGAATTTTTAGTTTTATATCCGCTAGGAAGGATCATATAAATGGTTTAAAATTCCCATGTTGGTAGTTGGGTTTATAAAACAATTTCCGTGCCTTGGGGTTTTATAAAATAATTTTTATAAAGAAATTTGGGTTTAAACAAAATATATTAAAATAATTTAAAAAAAAAAGAAAACTGATCAGGGGACGCACGACCGTGCCAGGATATGGGCACGACCGTGCTTAGGCATGGGATGCGACCGTGCCTAGCCAGGAGGCACAATCATGCCTAGAGTAAGGGCACAACCGTGCTAAGG
The DNA here is from genome assembly GCA_023525975.1 of Smallanthus sonchifolius. NCBI lineage: Eukaryota > Viridiplantae > Streptophyta > Magnoliopsida > Asterales > Asteraceae > Smallanthus > Smallanthus sonchifolius. The sequence continues at coordinate 92,503,722 of CM042021.1, read as the reverse complement.
AATGAGCACGACCGTGTCTGGTTTTCTCAAGAAAACAAATTGACTAGATCTTGCATTAAAATTGGTTAGATTCATGGGGCTTTCAAAGAATGAATGTTTGTGAATGTAACCATGTAATTTAATTGAATTGAATTGAGGTCGTGTCTAGGGTGTAGTTCGATTAAAACGTATATGTCACGAACCCTAGGATCGATTCACGTTAAATTCGATGTTGTAAGCCCCAATTGGGTTAGGGCTTTCCATCTACAGATGAAAACGAAAGCATAGGTGTGATTTGTTACCTTTAACGATCTCGAATTGGTGGGGTTCGACCAAACGGAGTTCCGACTCGATCTCCGACGACTCCGACTTCGTCTCCGGCCAAATTAGCGTGTGTAACAGCTTCTGAGAGGTTCGACTAGTGTGTGTAGAGTGATTGGTTTTGAATTAGAATGACCAAATGATCAATTTGATTAATTCTAATAATGCTTTTGACGGTTACAAATTTGACACTCTTAATTCGCAATCAAAGTCGTTAAAACGTAATAAAACGGTTTACTGATGACTTAAAATCGACATTGAGGTTGCGCGACCGTGTCTGGAATTAGGCACGACCGTGTGTGTGGGCTTAGCGCGACCGTGCTCAAGCAACGAATCGACCGTGTCTTTGAGTTTTTAGTTAAATACAAGAATAGTCCCTGTAGTTTTGTAGTCTTGATGTTGTTTTGAGTTTTGTCAGTTTTGGTCCTCGAGGTTTGTGAGATAATGGAGGTTTGTTTCAGTTGTTATTGTAACAAGGTAAAATGTGTGTATGTACTTATATCATTATGATAATACACCATAGTTATTGCACATGAAAATAATAAATGTTGTGACACAACGCTTTGAATGTGAAAATGAAATTGAAATTGTCATTCATTGCAAAACATGAAATATTAGGAAAAACATTGATGTTACAGTATCCCCTAGTTGAGGGAATTTCGTCCCGAAATTCAACTTGTTGAGGCTACTGAATCAGCAAAGAGGTGTGGATACTTAAGCTTCATTTGGTCCTCTCGTGCCCAAGTAAACTCTGGGCCTCGTTTAGATTCTCAATGAACTTTGGACATTGGGTTGAGGAGTACGATCGATAATAAGATTCGGGTCTGTTTCTCAAAGTTTAGCACGAATGATGATAGTGAATTTAGTTTAAAAGAATTAAGGAGGAGAACTTGTCGAAAAATATTTTGGACTCTAAAGATGAAATGTATCCCTCGAAATGAGAACGATGAGAAAATTGATGATCAAAACTTGTTTAGGATGTATTCTAATGTGTTCAAGATGCGTTACTGGTCAAGAGATTTCACAAACATTGGTTAGGGTCACAATAACATAAAACTTCACGTGATACGAATGACGTTACTAACGACAATATGATAGGAACACTTATATATAGGAAGTACCAGCGGCGTATCCACCATTCCCTTATCATATAGTATTAGTTCCGTTATTATATATCACGATAGGTTTTATGTCATAATACACAACATAATTTACTATGTTTTCCATGCGCTGATTTTTATAATTACGTGTGCACCCGTAATTACTCGAATCATCGCATGGTCCGTATAGATCATTCCGTTGTGGGCAGGTCAAGAGGGGGGCACTAAATTCACTTAGTTCATGTCTATTGTTTTCACGTATAAGCTGCTAATAAATAACTATGTCCCTAGAGAGTAAGGCCAATTAGCATCTAAGGAGTAATGAGGTGGCATAACTTAGAGTTCCATAGTTTACTCGTGTTTGAACAAGAATACGTCAAGCCCCGAGTATTTTCAAACTGTAACAACTTCCTCGTGTTTGAACAAGAACACGTCAAACCTCAAGTAGCTTCAAAGTGTTATAGCTTTCAACTTTAGTGAATAGAGTGTATGGTTATGCTTTGCGTATAATGTGATCAGTCAATTGCAACAATTGTAAACAATTTAGTTCCGTGTATAATATAAACACTCAAGTTTCATGTATGATTTAGTGTTATGCGCATTATAGGCAAATAGGTTTCATGTAGAATGTGAATAGTTTAGCGCCATGTATATAGTAAACAAATGGGTTCTATGTATAAGGTGAACAATCTAGTATTTATGTATTCTGTAAACAAACAAGTTTTCATGTATAATGTAAGCAATTGAGTATCATGTGTATCGTGAACAACTGATTTTCATGTAGCATGTAATCAATCTTATATCATATATATTGTGAATCAACTAAGTTTCATGTATCATTTGATCAATCTTATATCATGTATATTGTGAATCAACTAAGTTTCATGTATCATGTGATCAATCTTATATCATGTATATTGCAAACAACATGTTTTATGTGCTCAATCTGATATTATGTATATTGCAAACAACTAAGTATTATGTATGTTGTGAATGTTTGTACGTAAGTTATTAAATCTCATGAGTGACGTATACTAACGAATTTTGTAGTTGATCGAGTGTTGCGGACAAGCGTGTTGTCTTGGTGCTTATGTATATTGTGGGTAGTTGGGTTTTAGCTTTTTAGATCTCGTTGAGGTTTATAGGGAGGGTTAATGTCTACGCAAAAAGATCCATCTCTTTGAAGTGGCAAGTGCACTCATATTTACCGAAGGTGCAAGATAACGAGGAGGTTCTTAAAATATTATGAGTAATGTGCTTACGAATAACTAATTTTGTTTGTAAATAAATAAGTAATTGTAATTTATCCTTGTTTGTAGATAAATAAGATGGTGAAACTAATGAGTCGAATAATCTAAATAAATGGATAATTCATAGGAAAACCTTTTTATTAGATTTTAATTATCATAAAGGGAGTGTTTCAAAGGAAAAATAATGGCTAAATTATTTACTAATTAAGCCAAGGTTTTATTTAACGAAACCAAAATCATAATTTATTTAGAGAATGTTTTATAAAACGAGTCGCATTAAATTTTCTTACAAGGTAAAAAGGTTTGTTGAAAATTTATATTCTAGTAATATTTATAAATCAAGGGCTTGATAGATGCTTTGCTTGAACAAAATAATGATGTTGTTTAAATAAATAAAATGATTAGTTTGCAAGAGAGGCTTAGGTACGCGTACTAATTTGCAATGAATGAGAAGGTGGCGTTTGGGTGATCTTGATGAAAATATGATGGTAATATTGAATCAACGAGTAATGGCATTAAAGTTGTAAAGTAAAACTTAGCATTATATGCTAAATTTTCAAAAGCTTAACCCAAACATAAGGTAGCGGTTTCAAACGGAAATTTAAAGACAAAAGTAGAACAATCCAGCTAGCGTCTCAGATAGCTCTCAAAGAGGAAACAGATGAGCACCAGGACGAACATTGCTATGGTCACTCGAATAGCAAAACGGGCCTCAGCTCTTGCTGCTTCCGTGCGTTCATCAAGTATCTCCCTATCTTCTTCAGGCTTGAAATTTTCTCCTCCTGGCACCACTCTTGATTCCCTAGGCTATCAATTCTTTGTCCTAACACGTCGTGTCTTATCCCGTGCTCCATCCCTTGTCACACAAACTCTAAGGTTCTCACGTGTTGGTGGATGGCATCAAATGGGACTCCCATAGCACTAGTGGGTGCCATGGTTTGCCTTGCCCTTGGGTCAGAGTGATATGAGTCGTGTGCTAGGTAGGGGTCTCTCATAGGGGGTGGCAACTGGTAGTGTAGATGGGGTGCCTGATACAGGTTTCTTGATGGAGGTGATCCAGATGTTCGTAGTCTCGAGCTAGTTTTCTTAATCCAGTCTGCTCTTATGTCAAACCTTGCTCTAGTGGCTGGGGGTGTTGGTGATCGATAGTCTGGTGATCCCATGTTCTCTTCCTATTCAGACTCTGTTTCGGGATAGTATACCAGGGAGGGGGGAGAGTAGGAGTCCATGTCTAGCAGAAAAAGAAGGGAAAGATTGTAAGTGGTATAGAAATACTAAGTGTTAAATATATGAGTTTTCATGAATTCAGAGTTTGACTAGTCACGACACCGAGTCTTCACAATAGTATTTTAGGAGTAACACTTGACCTATAAGTAGTGTATCTATGAAGAAAATTCCCAGGAAAGAAAGGTGGGTCACAAGGGACACACTTAAGTACCCGGTCCTTCCTTAGCCAGAATTTCTCATGGGTCTACACACACTCTTCCAGCCATCATGTACTAATAACACTATCGTTTATGGTCATGATGAGAATCATTATGGACTGGGCTTTGAGGCCCAAGGGTGAGGTTTGTTTACTTCAGCAGGCTTCCTCTTTTTTTTTAGGGTAAGTGGGCTCCTTAGTTTGTTATTAGTGGGCATTAGGCCCAAAGGTTTGAGTTTTGTTCACAAATGAGGATGGTGTCATAGTGTGTATGAATGAGGGTGTATTAAGACTTAGGTATGAATATGTGTGAGGCAAGACTTAGGATAATACTTATTGGGATCAAATAGGTAGCATGTAGATAGCAATGTTTATAAGCGTGTGGGTTATCAAGTAGTGTAGCACATAGACGGTCATGTATTGTATCATACGATGTAACACTTAGAATAACATGCAAAATAATCACACAAAGTTTTAAACATGTAGCATTTAACAATGTGGAAAGTATCCTATAACTTATAGCATAGCATGGTATAGGATGGGTGTCCTAAGGTTATAGTCTAGGTCAAGGATGTCTAATAACCTAATTCCCTATAACCAAGTCTCTGATACCAATCTGTCACACCCCAACCGAAGGCGGAATACTTCGGGGCGGACGTGTGGACTGTTCATAAGCTCATGATCAATTAAAGTTTCATATATTAATTACATCAAGATTTCATTACAATAGTTCAAATCAACAACCAAAATCAAATACATAAATATTTTTAATTTCTTTGTTTTTGACACCATAGGTAAAGTTGGTGAGCATACATAGTTTTTGACACCATAGGTAAAGTTCAAATGTTTTGTGTACAAATCAAATGATACATGGTTTATAAAGCATTTATGGAGAATCTAAGTTAAGCTAGTTGCACAAATGTAACCTTGTAACTGAAGGGCATAACAACACATGGTATCCTGATGTAAATGTAGGGCATAACAACATATGTTATCCTGATGTAAATGTAGGGCATAATAACACATGTTATCCTAATGTAAATGTAGGGCATTACAACACATGTTATCCTGATGTAAATGTAGGACATAACAACACTTGTTATCTTAATCTAGGGCATAACAATCAAATGTTATCCTGATGTAATGTGTAGGGCATAACAACACATGTTATCCAGATGTAAATGTAGGGCATAACAGCACATTTTATCTTGATGTAGGGCATAACAATCAAATGTTATCCTGATGTAATGTATTAATGATTACACGAGTATGTCATGTATATCTAGCCTTAATAGTTAGCATTCTAGCACAAAGCATAAATGAACACATATGATCATATTGTAGAATTGTACGTATGAAATTGTAAATAGTGTGTTATTGGGTAATCATGTTTCACCCAAACAATGTACAAAAAGGAAAAGGGGCTATGTAAACTCAGTTGTATAGATGGTGTAGATAGCATGAACAATTGGTAGTAAAAGTGATTCTTGTAAATCACAAAGTTAACCTAGAGTGAGAATGTATGATCTTGAATTAATAATGTGTACAGAGTTTATGTCATGATCAAATGTTCATCAGTTTGATATGTGTGGATTTGTACAAGGGTTGGGTCATTTTATGTGATAGGATGTAAGTCGAAAAAGTTTGATATGTAAAATTGTAAGTTCAAAGTATATATGAAAAATAATATTTGTCTTTAGGGTTTATGTTTAATTAATTTAAATAAATAAATTCATTTAGGGTTTAAATAAATAAATATATCTCATTTATTCATTTAATAATAATGTACCAAGAAATATTGCAAATATATATTAGTATATAAATAGTTTGTATAGGTTTTGAATAAAATAATCATATAAACTTTTTATTTAGAATTTTTAGTTTTATATCCGCTAGAAAGGATCAAATAAATGGTTTAAAAATCCCAAGTTGGTAGTTGGGTTTATAAAATAATTTCCGTGCCTTGGGGTTTTTTAAAATAATTTTTATAAAGAAATTTGGGTTTAAACAAAATATATTAAAATGATTTTCTTTAAAAAAAAGAAAATTGATCAGGGGACACACGACCGTGCTTAGGCATGGGACGCGATCGTGCCTAGCCAGGAGGCACAATCATGCCTGGAGTAAGGGCACGACCGTGCTAAGGAATGAGCACGACCGTGTCTGGTTTTCTCCAGAAAACAAATTGACTAGATATTGCATTAAAAATAGTTGGATTCATGTGGCTTTCAAAGAATGAATGTTTGCGAATGTAACCATGTAATTTAATTGAATTGAGGTCGTGTCTAGGGTGTAATTCGATTAAAACGTATATGTCACGAACCCTAGGATCGATTCACGTTAAAATCGATGTTGTAAGCCCCAATTGGGTTAGGGCTTTCCATCTACAGATGAAAACGAAAGCGTAGGCGTGATTTGTTACCTTAAACGATCTCGAATTGGTGTTGTTCGACCAAACGGAGTTCCGACTCAATCTCCGACGACTCCGGCTTCGTCTCCGGCCAAAATAGCGTGTGTAACAGCTTCTGAGAGGTTCGACTAGTGTGTGTAGAGTGATTTATTTCGAATTGGAATGACCAAATGATCGATTTGATGAATTCTAAGAATGGTTTTGACGGTTACAAATTTGACACTCTTAATTCGCAATCAAAGTCGTTAAAACGTAATAAAACGGTTTACTGATGATTTAAAATCGACATTGAGGTGCATTTCCGTTTAGGATCCGATCGGTTTGGGACGTTACGGAAATGATTTGCGTCTATACTGCTCGAGGCGTGACCGTGTCTTGAATTAGGCACGACCGTGTTTGTGGGCTTAGCGCGACCATCCTCAAGCAACGGCGCGACCGTGTCTTTTAGTTTTTGGTTAAATACAAGAATAGTCCCTGTAGTTTTGTAGTCTTGATGTTGTTTTGAGTTTTGTCAGTTTTGGTCCTCGAGGTTTGTGAGATAATGGAGGTTTGTTTCAGTTGTTATTGTAACAAGGTAAAATGTGTGTATGTACTTATATCATTATGATAATACTCCATAGTTATTGCACATGAAAATAATAAATGTTGTGACACCACACTTTTAATGTGAAAATGAAATTGAAATTGTCATTCATTGCACAGCATGAAATATTAGGAAAAACATGGATGTTAAACCCCCCCAAACGTCAATGAGGGCAAGAGAGGTATTGAGGAATGGTCTCCCGAGAATAAGAGGAAAACGTGTTCCTCCTTTTATGTCAACCACCACAAAATCCACAGGGAAGACGAATTCATTAATTTTAATAAGTACGTCTTCAGTGATTCCCTTTGGATAGCGAACTGTCCTATTGATTAGGCATAGTTCTAATTTTGTGGGTTGAAGTTTCTTGAGATTCATTTTGTCAAATATTGCACTAGGTAAAATATTTACGCCTATATGTAGGTCAGCAATAGTATTACCTTGGATTGAGTCGCTTGTAAGACAGGAGATCATTAATTGGTCGGGAGGTTTTCTTCCTCTCATAATAGCTGAGCATTCTTTGTTCAACGCGATTTGTGGCTGCTCTTCCATTTTTTTCTCGGTTAGTGAGCATATCCTTGAGAAATTTTGCATGAGCAAGCATCTTATAGAGGAATAGTTTGTAAGGAAGATTTAGCTGAATTTGATTTAATAAAGAATGAAATCGTTTGAACTGTTTTTCCAATCTTGGTGGTTCTAAGGTTTCTTGTATGATTTCAGCCCTCAACACGTCATCTTTACCTGTATTCTCTATGTTCCCCATGGGTATCATGGTTATTACCTCTACATTCTGTTCTTGTGATGCTTGATCTACTTCGACACATGGTGGATGATCCATATGTCACACCCCAACCGACGACGGAATCATCGGGGCGGGACATGTAGACTGTTCATGAGCACAAGGTTGACTAAATTGAATTATATTAATCATTCAAATTCATTTCAAGTATTCAAGACAAAACCAAATCAAACCAAGTACATAAAATGAAATACAAAATCCTTTATTTAAAATTATCTAGGTCCAAAACTTATGTGTAGCAAGTCTTGATTAAAATCACACATTAGTACCTGAAACATGAATAAAATAAGGTCAACTAAAAAGTTGGTGAGCATACATAGGTTTGTATATAGATAGCACATAGATTATGAATAAACAAATCCTTACAAAACATGATAAAATAGGGCATTTATGGAGAGCAGCTATTGTGTAACCAACTACAATCAAACCTTTGTAACTAACATGCAAAATTGTGTTGTCGGTAACAATCACCCCAATCTGGGTGGGTTTGTCAGACTCAATAGATCTATCATTGTTTACCGTCGGCTTGAATAGTTAATGATTGCACATAAATTGCACACAAAAGTTAGCACACCTAGCACTCAGGCATAAAGCTCAAATTGCACACATGAATGTAAAGAGGATTTGTATTTGTGTAGTTTGTGTAAATGTAAGCAATAGTTTGTATAGTGTTCATGTTCCACCCCAAAAGTGTAAAAGAGTAAAAGGGGCTATGTAATACTCACTTGATTCGAAGGCGTAGCTAACACGAGATACTAGATAGTAATATGATCATTGTAATGCACAACGTTAACCTAGCGTGGGATATATATTGAATTAATATTGTGCACAACAGTCTATGTCTAAGTCTAGGGTTGAATTTGATGTGTGTATAAAGCTTGTGGTTTATACTTGAAATGTATTGCATAAAATGAAAGATTTGAAATGGATATTTTAGAACATTTTGATCAATGTTTGAGTTTGAATAACTAAATAAATAAATTACATAATTATTATTTATTCACTTATTTATAAAAATAATGTAGGTATTAGGGGTAATTAAGTATAACCTAAATAAATAATTTTTGTTTAAATGTAAATTAAATAAATAATTGTTACCTTATTTATTTATGAAATATGTAACTTAGTCATTTAGTTATAAAAATGTATCGGATGTTTTATATTAAATATAAATTTCTTTACTTTATTTTCATAAAGATGTGTAAATAAGTTGTGTAAATAATATTTAAGTGTAGGGTTTAACAATAAGTATAAATTTAATTTTGTATATTTAAATAACAAACTTCTATTTATTTTAGGATTAAGAATTTGATCTTTTTAAAAAAAGTTAATATAAATCTTTATAAACTCAATTATTTTTATTTGAAAATTAATCTGAAATACTTATTGTTTTTAAAATATAAAAAAAATAATTATTCTGCCAAGATTTTTCTCACACACACGACCGTGCCTGGGACAAGGCACGATCGTGCGAGGACCATGGGCGCGACCGTGTTGACCAAACAGAAGACATAGCTAAGCTGTTCACTAGGCACGACCGTGTCTGGGATAGGCACGACCGTGTCTAGGGTTCTGAGGCCCGACCAAGTCTAGTCAAGAGGCATGACTGGGTCTGAGTGTGTGAGGCACGACCGAGCTGGTATTAGCACGACCGTGTCTCATGAAGCACGACCGCGCTAGAAGACTAGCGCGGCCGTGTCTGTTCCAAAACAGGAACGAATTGCTTAAATCTTATATTGTTATTGTTGGATTTCATAGGGCTTTCATCTATAAGGTTATTACGAGTCTATTGGAATATATTAATTGTATTTAAAACGTGTTCAAAGCAGGGTTCGATTAAACCATTTTGAACGAAACATAGATTTGGTTTTGTGATGATTTCCATATTGTAAGCCCCAATTAAGTTGGGGCTTTGGGTCTATGGACTAAAACGAATGAGTATGAGATTTCAATTACCCGGGAAGACCATGAATGGATAGCATACGGTAGAGGTGAGTTCCGACGTTGACGGGTTTGATTTCAGGTGCTCTTTGCTGCAACTCCGGCTAAACCAGCGTGTCCAGAAGCTTTAGAGAGGATCGAGTGGTGTGGTTCGTTTGTTTGCTTGAGAGCATTTGGATCGTAATGGAGGAATTTGTGGTCTTGTGAAATTGAATTGGCGGTTTTGAGGCTAATCAAATTTCACCGAGTTATTGGTTGTAATTGTGGTGTTTATTCGATTAATTGTTTTCGTTAATGGTAATGATACGTATATCAGTTACGAATTCAAACGATTCTGCGTTTAAAAACTGCATTTACGTTTCAACTAACGCGAGGCACGACCGTGCCTATACGAGGCGTGACCGTGCCACCGTCCCAAAGCGAGGCGCGCGGCCGTGCCAAAACGAGGCACGATCGTGCCTATTAGGGTTTCTTGTTAGTTTATAAAAGCAGTCCTTGCAAATTTCAGTTTTGATCGATTTGTATAAATATGAACTTATGTGGGACTTAATAGGATATACTCGTGTAAAATTTGCGGATTTACGTTGAAACATAGTATTTAATTGTTGGTACGAATAGATCAAATCAGTGTACTAGAATTGGGTTTGAAATGTATCACATTGAATTGAAGTACAGATAATGAAAATCAGAAATGTTACAGTATCCCCCTGTTGAGGGAATTTCGTCCCGAAATTTAGCTAGCGGAGGCGACGGCATCAGTGAAGAGATGGGGGTACTTGAGCTTTATTTGGTCCTCATGTTCCCAAGTGAATTCAGGACCACGTTTAGATTCCCAACTAACCTTGATAATAGGGATGCGACTTCGTTTGAGCTGCTTGATCTCACGATCCATGATTTCTACCGGTCTATCAACGAAGTGCATCGTTTCGTTAATGCGCACGTCGTCAAGAGGTATATGGAGATTTTCATCAGCGAGGCATTTCTTCAGATTAGATACATGAAATGTAGGATGCACATTGCCAAGTGATGGAGGTAGCTGAGTTTGTAAGCCACTTTCTCAATCCTTTCAAGGATCTTGAATGGACCCACATAGCGAGGTGCTAACTTGCCTTTCTTTCCAAAACGGATCACACCCTTCCATAGGGACACCTTTAAAAGGACAAGGTCACAGGCTTGGAATTCTAAGGGTTTTCGCCGTTTGTCAGCATAGCTCTTTTGCCGACTCCTTGCTACTCGAATGTTGTCACGGATTTGGATAATCTTGTCGGATGTTTCTTGAATTAGCTCGGGACCGGTGATTTGTGCTTCACCAATCTCATTCCAACAGATAGGAGAACGACACTTGCGACCATAGAGAGCTTCAAATGGAGCCATGTTGATACTCGTGTGGTAGCAATTATTGTAGGAGAACTCGATTAGGGATAGATGTGAATCCCAATTTCCACCAAAATCAATTACACATGCCCTAAGCATATCCTCAAGAGTTTGGATTGTTCGCTCGGTCTGCCCATCAGTTTGGGGATGGTAAGCCGTGCTCAAATCCAATCGTATACCAAGAGCAGTTTAAGGGAACACCGTGAAGGCTCACAATTTCGTCAATGTAAATTCAGGCCAATTTTTCAACCCTATAGTCTTCACGGATAGGTAAAAAATGAGCAGACTTGGTGAGACGGTCAATGATCACCCAAATACTATCATAACCACTTGAGGTGTGAGGGAGTTTGGTAATGAAATCCGTGGCCACCAATTTTGTTGGCGAAGATCTTGGTACATCTTATCCGCACCAGGATGAATAGAATAACGAGTTTTGTGAGCCTCTTTCATGAGGAGTGCACGGAGATCATCGCGATCGGGAACCCAAATACGATTCAAGTAATAAAGTAAGCCATTGGGTTTTGATTCAAGCTGAAGTTCAACACCACACGACATTTCCTCGTACATGTTAGCCTCGGTGATTGAGACGTGTTGAGCTTCTAAGATACGGTTTTGAATGTCGGTTTGGATTCGGGCACAATGAAGCATGACATGGTCCTTGCGACTCAAAGCGTCGGCTACAACATTCGCTTTGCCGGGATGATAACGAATCTCGCAGTCATAGTCGTTAAGGAGTTCCACCCAACGTCTTTGCCTCATATTGAGTTCTTTTTGATTGAAGATGTGTTGGAGACTTTTGTGGTCGGTGAACACCACACATTTTGTGCCATAGAGGTAATGTCTCCAAATCTTTAATGCAAATACGACCGCACCCAACTCGAGGTCGTACGTCGTATAATTCTTCTCATGAATCTTAAGTTGCCTTGATGCATAAGCGATTACTTTGCCTCGTTGCATGAGGACACAACTGAGACCTTGGTTGGAAGCATCACAGTAGACAACTAGATCATCATTCCCATCGGGGAGAGTTAAAATAGGAGCATTGCATAACTTTTTCTTGAGCGTTTGGAAAGCTTCTTTTTGTTTTGCTCCCCATTCATAAGGTTTACCCTTGTGGGTTAAAGCGGTAAGAGGGACAACAATCTTAGAGAAATTTGAGATGAAGCGACGATAATATCCCGCAAGACCAAGAAATGAACGAACTTCGGTGGGGGTCTTCGGGGTATTCCAATTCTTAACCGCTTCGATCTTGGCAGGGTCAACATGAATTCCCTTGTCGTTGACAATATGACCAAGAAATTGAACTTCCTTTAGCCAAAATTCACATTTGGAGAATTTGGCATATAGTTGTTCCTTCCTCAAGAGGTCCAAAACCAGTCTAAGGTGTTGCTCATGGTCGGCTTTAGTCTTGGAGTAGATTAAGATATCATCAATGAAGACGATCATGAATTTATCAAGGTACGGTTTGCACACACGATTCATGAGGTCCATTAAAACTGCGGGTGCATTGGTTAGCTCAAAAGGCATGACCATGAACTCGTAGTGACCATACCTTGTTCGAAAGGCAGTCTTTGGAATATCTTCCTCTTGTACACGGAGTTGGTGATAACCAGATCGAAGGTCAATCTTCGAGAAGCAAGTAGAACCTTGAAGTTGATCAAAGAGATCATCAATTCTAGGCAAGGGATAACGGTTCTTGATGGTAAGCTTGTTGAGTTCGCGGTAGTCAATACACATGCGGAATGATCCATCCTTCTTCTTGACGAATAAGACGGGTGCACCCCACGGTGAATGACTTGGACGAATGAATCCCTTGTCGGAGAGCTCTTGGAGTTGACTTGCAAGATCTTGCATTTCAGAAGGTGCAAGAAGGTAAGGAGCTTTATCAACGGGGTTAGCTCCGGGTATAAGGTCAATGCGAAATTCTACTTGTCGAACGGATGGAAGACCGGATAGATCTTCTGGAAATACTTCGGGAAAATCCCGAATGGTGTGAATGTCTTGGATACTCTTTTCTTTGGCATCCTTCTGAACAACATCAGCTAAGAAGGCTACGTACTTCTTTCGTAAGTACTTTTGGGCGGTAGTGCATGACATTAACTTTAGTCCTTTGCAAGGCTTTTCACCAAAGAATCTTAACGTTTCTCCCGACGATAGAGGTATTCGGATGCACTTCTCAAAACAGATGACTTCGGCATGGTGATTTGATAGCCAATCCATGCCTATGATGATATCAAAACTTCCTAGTGGCATTGGTACAAGGTTGATTGGAAATGTATGATCATTAAGTTCTAGAGAGCAGTCGTGAATAATAATTCAATTGTAAGGGAGTCACCATTTGCCACTTCGACGGTGAAGGTTTTCTCTAATTGGGATCGTGTCTTTGCAAGTAAGGGTTCAAAGTTAAGTGACACAAAACTTTTATCGGCACCGGTATCAAATAAAATGGAGGCATATTGACTATTAACAAGGAACGTACCGTTGACCACATCATTGTTGGCTTGAGCATCATTGGCGTTTATGTTGAAAGCACGCCCACGAGCTCCGCCTTGTCTAGCATTGATGAACCTTGGGCACTGGTCACGAAAATGATTTGGGTTACCACATTCATAACAAGCACGCCCATTTGCAATAGTGGGAACACCTTGATTAGCCATTTGGGGGGGTTGGTTCGGTTTGGTGGGTTGATTTGGCCTGCAAATGCTTTGGCTCTACAAACATTGACTGTATGGCCATATTTTCCGCAGTGAGTGCAAAGGCGACATGGAATGTTTTGGAGATGGTGATAGTTGCATGTGGCACAGAGTTGGTAGATCCTAACATATGGCTTTTTGGTTGGTGCTTGAACCATAGGTGCAGCTTGGTTAACAGGGATAGTAGGAGTGACCATAGCATAGTTTCTAGCCTTTCTTTTCTTATTATTACGGGAGGGTTCAGTTGTGGCTTCTTTGATGTGTGTGGGAGGGGTTATGGTGTCGGGAACTTTCTTGGTGCCTTTTCTAGTCAGAGTTCCCGCTTTCACATGGTTGTCGGTTAATGTAGCAGATAAGCGAATAGCATCTTCGAGTGTTGCGGGATTTATCCCTAAGACATTATCTTGAATTTGCGGGATAAAGGTGTGACCATATGGGGCACAAGGAGACTCAACTCATGGAACTGAGTTGTATAAGCTAGACTTTCACCACCATCTTGGGCAAGATCCCAAAACTCGGCTTCCAATTTCTTTACCTCATTTCAAGGACAAAATTCTTCGGTCATTAGCCTTTTAACCTCATCCCAAGGTAAGGCCATTGCTACTTCCACACCTCTAGTTCTCTTTTCCCCATTCCACCACGTGAGTGCCCGTTTTTGTAAGACACTTGTGGCATGACGAACACGAAGGTTATCGGGGCAGTCACTATTGAGGAAGGTATTCTCAATACTTTCGAACCATTGAAGAAGTCCCGTAGCTCCTTCGGTACAATAGAACTTAAGAGGATTTCATGAGTTGAAGTGTTTGAAGGTGCATTGTGGTGGGTTGGCACCATCACCCCCATTAGCTCCATGGTTACCATTGGCGGCCCCATTAGCTTGAGTGAGTTGATTCACAAGTTGTGCAAGGATGGTAGCAATATCGGTGTTGTTGTTTATCACAGTAGCACGGCGGGGAGGCATTCTACAGGATTGCACAACACAAGAAAAGATGTAAGAACTTATGAATGTTGTTTGGATTTAAAAGAGTAAGATAACAAATAAAATAGTTAATCATGGTTTGGATTGTACTCAAATAGTGATATAATCACTTGAATACTATGACACATTAAGGTTAATTAAACTCATATAATTTTTCAAAGAGACATGCTTTAGCCTATAAGTAAACACTCATCCCGGGAATTCCCAGGAAAGCATATGGGTCCCTCGGTTGATTGGGATTTATGCGAAATGCTTTCCTAGACAGAAAACCCAGAATACATGTGTCACCCTTCCAGATTGCACGTGTCCTCAAATAATTAACAAAGTTTAAAAGCCTTAACGAGGAAATAAAGAAATTTTCTTTTTTATAGATTTAGATCCCTAAAGTTTCCACATGCTAAGAAGATAATGATAGAGGAGTGGGTAACAATATTATGAGGCTTTAGGATATAGGTAGGGATATTGTTTAATTAATTATTATTTAAGTATATCTTAATAAGTCATGAATTTTTTTAACAAGTAAGGCATCAAAAACGAAATAATAGCTAATCATAGTAAGCATGTAACATATAGGATGTAGCACATAGCATATAGCACATATCACATAATCATGAAGCATGGCATAAGTGGGTGTCCTAAAGTTATAGTCTAGGTCAAGGGTGTCTAATAACCTAGTTCCCTATAACCAAGGCTCTGATACCAATCTGTCACACCCCAACCGACAACGGAATCATCGGGGCGGGACATGTAGATTGTTCATGACCACAAGGTTGACTAAATTGAATTATATTAATCATTCAAATTCATTTCAAGTATTCAAGAGAAAACCAAATCAAACCAAGTACATAAAATGAAATACATAATCCTTTTTTTAAAATTATCTAGGTCCAAAACTTATGTGTAGCAAGTCTTGATCAAAATCACACATTAGTACCCGAAACATAAATAAAATAAGGTCAGCTAAAAAGTTGGTGAACATACACAGGTTTGTATATAGATAGCATATAGATTATGAATAAACAAATCCTTACATAACATGATAAAATAAGGCATTTATGGAGAGCATCTATTGTGTAACCAACTACAATCAAACCTTTGTAACTAACATGCAAAATTGTGTTGTCGGTAACAATCACCCCAATCTGGGTGGGTTTGTCAGACTCAATAGATCTATCATTGTTTACCATCGGTTTGAATAGTTAATGATTGCACATAAATTGCACACAAAATTTAGCACACCTAGCACTCAGGCATAAAGCTCAAATTGCACACATGAATGTAAAGAGGATTTGTATTTGTGTAGTTTGTGTAAATGTAAGCAATAGTTTGTATAGTGTTCATGTTCCACCCCGAAAGTGTAAAAGAGTAAAAGGGGCTATGTAATACACACTTGATTAGAAGGCGTAGCTAACACGAGATACTAGATAGTAATATGATCCTTGTAAGGCACAACGTTAACCTAGTGTGGGATGTATATTGAATTAATAGTGTGCACAATAGTCTATGTCTAAATCTAGGGTTGAATTGGATGTGTGTATAAAGCTTGTGGTTTATACTTGAAAGGTATTGCATAAAATTTAAGATTTGAAATGGATATTTTAGAACATTTTGATCAATGTTTGAGTTTGAATAACTAAATAAATAAATTACATAATTATTATTTATTCACTTATTTATAAAAATAAAGAAGGTATTAGGGGTAATTAAGTATAACCTAAAATAATTTTTGTTTAAATGTAAATTAAATAAATAATTGTTACCTTATTGATTTATTTATAAAATATGTAACTTAGTCATTTAGTTATAAAAATTTATCGTATGTTATATATTAAATATAAATTTCTTTACTTTATTTTCATAAAGATGTGTAAATAAGTTGTGTAAATAATATTTAAGTGTAGGGTTTAACAATAAGTATAAATTTAATTTTGTAAATTTAAATAACTAACTTCTATTTATTTTAGGATTAAGAATTTAATCTTTTTAAATAAAGTTAATATAAATCTTTATAAACTCAATTATTTTTATTTGAAAATTAATCAGAAGTACTTATTGTTTTTTAAAATATAAAAAAAATAATTATTCTGCCAAGATTTTTCTCACACACACGACTATGCCTGGGACAAGGCACGATCGTGCTAGGACCATGGGCGCGACCGTGCTAGTCAGGGACGCTACCAAGTTGACCAAACAGAAGACATAGCTAAGCTGTTCACTAGGCACGACCATGTCTAGGGTTCTGAGGCCCGACCAAGTCTAGCCAAGAGGCATGACTGGGTCTGAGTGTGTGAGGCACGACCGAGCTGGTATTAGCACGACCGTGTCTCATGAAGCACGACCGCGCTAGAAGACTAGCGTGACCGTGTCTGTTCCAAAACAGGAACGACTTGCTTAAATCTTATATTGTTATTGTTGGATTTCATAGGGCTTTCATCTATAAGGTTATTACGAGTCTATTGGAATATATTAATTGTATTTAAAACGTGTTCAAAGCAGGGTTCGATTAAACCATTTTGAACGAAACATAGATTTGGTTTGATGATTTACATATTGTAAGCCCCAATTAAGTTGGGGCTTTGGGTCTATGGAGAATGAGTATGAGATTTCAATTACCCGGGAAGACGATGAATGGATGGCGTACGATAGAGGTGAGTTCCGACGTTGACGGGTTTGATTTCCGGTGCTCTTTGCTGCAACTCCGGCTAAACCAGCGTGTCCAGAAGCTTTAGAGAGGATCGTGTGGTGTGGTTCGTTTGTTTGCTTGAGAGGATTTGGATCGTAATGGAGGAATTTGTGGTCTTGTGAAATTGAATTGACGGTTTTGAGGCTAATCGAATTTCACCGAGTTATTGGTTGTAATTGTGGTGTTTATTCGATTAATTGTTTTCATTAATTGTAATGATACGTATATCAGTTACGAATTCAAACGATTCTACGTTTAAAAACTGCATTTACGTTTCAACTGACGCGAGACGCGACCGTGCCTATACGAGGCGCGACCGTGCCAAGGCACCGGGCGCGACCGTGCCAGAACGAGGCGCGACCAAGCCTATTAGGGTTTCTTGTTAGTTTATAAAACCAGTCCTTGCAAATTTTAGTTTTGATCGATTTGTATAAATATGAACTTATGTGGGACTTAATAGGATATACTCGTGTAAAATTTGCGGATTTGCATTGAAACATAGTATTTAATTGTTGGTACGAATAGATCAAATCAGTGTACTAGAATTGGGTTTGAAATGTATCACATTGAATTGAAGTACAGATAATGAAAATCAGAAATGTTACACCATAATTCAGAAGGATCTTTATTTGGTTCCGTAGCGTAGAGTTTAATGATCTGACTATTTATTTCCTCCAAATTATGAAATAATGTGTCTGTTTTCCAAGGATCTGGTTCATAGGAAGCACGGTCTGTGTTCACTGATGGAAGTGGGGAAGGAAATAAATTTTCAAATGGTGACGGGTGGAGATTTATCTCGTGATCCATGGGGTGCCATACGCAGAGATAACATTCCTCGACGTAGTGTGATCCCCCACACAATTCGCACCATGAATCCGAAAAATCTCTGTCAAATTTAAAAAATCTTCTTGGGTGAAGGTTTCGTTATATGAATCCATGATTATATTTTTGTGAAATCTTAAATTTAAAAAGGCTAATCCGTTAACTCGAATTTTTCTTGAAATCACCGTGTCCCCGGCAACGGCGCCAAAAACTTGATGTGTGAATTTTGATGTAGTTAAATATTATATAATAATATTTAGAGATTATGGTTTCACGAGATCATGTTTTAAATTTATAAAATGATAATTACTTTAACTTAAAACACACACAATAGTCAAGTATACCTATCGCAGCGTAATATAGTCTAAGTAAGAACCAAGTATCGAACTAATGGACACGGTCGAGTTCCAATACTCAACTTTTGTTATCGTTTAGCCGGATTAATTGATAAGTGGGTTTTGTGTGCTTGTGAAGCTGAATAGTAAATGACAGAAAAGTAAATGATGATAAAGTAAATAACATAAAAGTAAGAACGTACATGATGTGTGTAACAGAAATGTAACGAACAAAATAGTAAATAGCAGAAAAGTAAATATCTCGGAGATGATCAGGTCACGGAGAGTATTGCTTCGGGATTCGAATCCGCTTGGTACGTGATAATGTTAAGTTGACTAATCCAGTGATATGACTACTACAAACTTGTGACCCGGGTCACCGCTAGAGCCTCGTCCTCATGACATTTGATTTGCAAATTAAAATCTTTAACAAGTGGTAGTGCCTCCCGTTAAGGACAACAGTTACCCTCAACCATTCAAATGGTCATCTCCGGGTTGGTTTAAGACATCGAACGTAAAATGCTTCGTATTAGAGTTAAATAGGTGATTATATTTTGTTCACCGGGAGGCGGTGCATCAATGGGACCAAGTATAAAGATGTACCGTTCCCAACATGAGTTCACCAATTATTGGTCGCATAATAAGTTCGTATAAAGACGTACGACCTTAATAGTATTGACCAAGCCTTGGCTTATCAATCTCTACTTGTATAAAGACGTACAAGCTTCAAGAGAAGTTTGATTAAAAAGGTTTTACAATCTTACACTTTCAAATCAAGAACACTCACAAATATAAAGACGGATTTAGACAATAATAAAAGCCCACCAAAATGGTGGTTTTAAGGACGAATGATTAAAGACATAAACACATCATTTGGATTAATATGTTAAACATTAACATGCAAAACTTCATCTTCACCCTAGCAATACAAAGAGTTTAGCCACTAATCGCCATACTAACTAGCGTAACGCTGAGTTTCGTAGGCTCCCCTATTGTGGAACAAGGAGGAAGAGCCCCTCTACTCGCTACTCTCTACTCTAACTACGAAATAAGCTCTCTATTGAGGTATGGATGGTTGTTGTAGGGTGTGTGGAATGAAGAACTCAAGCCATCTATTTATAGGCCTCAAATTGAGCAACGCACGGTCATGCATTGGATTGCACGGGCGTGCCTCGTGAATCAAACAGGGTACACGGGATAGTGTACTAGATCCTTGGAGAGCAAGACAGGCAATGCACGACCGTGCAAACTCCTGCCTGCTCTCCAGGCTTGTCTTTTAGCTGCTTGTTGACTTATGTTGTACTGGTTTGACTTCTTGGGGGTCAATGCTCGGGTTTGGTCCTCCAAAAGCTTGATTTCTTCTTGTTTTAGGCTAGTTTTTGCTCCGTTTATCTTGGAACACCGAATAACCTGCAATTGTGAAATATTAACGTTTTAAGTATCAATTGCAAGGCTTTTAATCAATTACTACCATAATATGGGGATTATTATGCATGCAAAACATGTATAATTTAAGGCATATCAACCAGCAGGGTCAAATGATTGCATATTAGGTCTTGTTGTTTCTCACTATGGCTGGGGCCAAATCAAGAATTCGTTAAAGGTTTGGTTATAGTCTTACGCATCACATAATTCATTTGTGCTAGCTAGACATCGATGAATCAACTGCTAACTTGTTTTGTTTATCATATGCATCAAGTAAATTTCGAGCAAAAGGTTTTGCCAATGGTATACGTACCAATGATTTTGTCAGACAATTTCGAGCAAAAATTTTTGCCAATGGTATACGTACCAATGGTGTTGCCAGTAAATTTCGGGCAAAGGATTTTACCAATAGTACCCGTACTAACAGTTTTGTCAATCAAATTCGTGCAAATGGTTTTTTTTGCCGAAGGATTTCGCACAAATGGTTTTTCCCAAATGATTTCACACAAATAGTTTTGCTAATTGTATTCATTTAAAACCTGTGAACTCACCAACATTGCGTTGACATTTTTTAGCATCTTTTTCAGGTATAACATGACTTTGGCACGGTTGGAATAGGTTAAGCATTTGGATTAAGACCTTAGAAGATGAAGACGCATGGTCGTTTAATGACAAGTTCATTTAGACTTGTAGGTCTTTAGATCTATGTATTCACTTAATTTCGGTAATGGTATTTGACACTTTAGAAGTCTTCATTTAGCTTCCGATGTTGTGTAATGTTACCAATCGTTGCAACCCTAATTTATTAATTTATTTATTAAGTGAATAAATTTGGGGGTGTTACAGATTGGTATCAGAGCCAATGGTTTTAGCGAATTATATCTCCTTAGTGATACCTAGGCTCTAACAAGACTTATTTAGGGACCAATATTACTAAGACTTGCAATAGACCATGAACACCTAAGACTTGTGTATAGAAAATTACAACCGTTGCCGGACAACTTGAGTCAACTATTAGTGTATGTGATTACACTAGAATAACATTAGCTATGTTGATATTAGAAACAATTATGTGACCTTCGTGACTAATATCTGATACATGCAACAATGTGGAAACAATAGACACCTACAATATGACCCACAACGGGATAATACTAGACTGATCAAGTAAGGTAAATTGACAATTACACTTGATATCACGTATTTGTGAATTTATAGGTACTCGTGAATTCTGGGAAATTCCATTGTGTTAACCAATTTATAACGTTTTAGTTAGTTACTATTGACGACGCAGGCATAGTCATCATTTCATCTATCAATGTGTCATCGTAACTCCGACTTTCTATCCAGGAGTCTAATGAAACGGCAATCTGGCTTAAGATCTTGACGACCTCAACTTTCAATCCTTAACAACCACTCTATCATCTTTAGACATTTGTCATGTATTGCTGATACAATCCCAACGCTTTGCACATGTTTTTACCTCGAAATTATGTGAACCGCACGACGACGTATGTATTGATTTATATTCGCACAACTCATATCTCAACTCTTCGAACTTCTTATATTGATTTATAGTTGGACTCCCTACAAGTTCTACATAAATTATTGATATTCGAGACAATTTCAACAAAAACTTCAGTTGGCCACGGACATTATTAACTCATCCAACCCCTTATTTTTGTTGAATCGGTCTATTACGACAATTCCTTCAGTGCGACTTTGGTTTAGTATCATGTTATGTTTACTGTGTGATTTTATTTTGCAACGATTGTGTGTAGTTAAATAAAGCACATCACAATTTTAGGGGGAGAATAAAATAAAATAAAAAAAATAATAAGTGATAGTACTTTGTGAGTATTTGTAAGATTGTGAATAATATGCTGATATTAAAAATTGTGCTGATCCTGATAAAAGTTGAAAATGTGACTGATTGACGTGCATATAGGAAATGAATATTTGTGTGCTGAGCTTATGTATGAATTGGATATGATGGTGACATCGGTTACAATTATTGATGTGTCGGTAGGCTCTGCATGTAATAAAATAGGTGATATTTGTGTGACTAACTAAATTGCAATTTTTGTGTTTTACTCACATCGAATATCGGTTGTTTCATCATTCGAATGCTAGGTGAATCTAGACATGCCATGAGACCAAGATCTTGATGCGTTCTTAGCACAATTTGTTTGCTCTAGTGCCTATATCCGTCAACTATATAATCTAGAGTTAAACACCTCTTACACAGCTGATGGTTCTGGTGAAAATATCGGATGGAAACCAGGAAGTCAGTCTGTTTGCCCTTGATTCAGTCTTTGAATTCATTGTATATCCAGATAACAGTTGGATACCCGCTACCCAAATCATCTGATTCTTTACAAATCTCAAATTCATATGAATCTATCTGATTCTCTGTTCATACACATATACTCGTCTGAAGATTTCATGACTCCATATATATCATTCATCTCATTCACTTACAGACCAAGACATTTGATTCTATACTTCAAATCCACTTGGATTATTTTTCTATGCTAAGAATATTACCTTCATGCTGGTGATTGGGTCATGATCTAGTGAAATCTTACATTATGTCTTACTTCATTCCATCTCAATTGTGGGGTACACATTGTATTGATTAAATCTTACCTTAATCATCACACGGTATTTGCTGAAATATGATGCATGAGTTTATGTGGATAAACATACTAGCAATCGATGTTGAACTGTATATATCTTGATTTGATATGAAGTGTAATGAGATAATGTGCATTTATGATCCTATGTCAATTTCAGTTCACCAAAAAGAGAAAAGAAAAAGATCAAATAAAGAAAACTGTGAAATTCAATAAGTGTTGTTCATTTGATGTGGTTTATAGTTCAGTATTGCAAATAGAGTTGATCTTCTAGTTCTACATGTGTTATAGTGTGTTTAGTGTGTTTGTGTCATAAAAGTCAAAGTTTGTTCTTATATTTCTGTTTATGTTAGTTAGAAAATACTTCATGATATGTTTCTTATGTGTTTTTGTGTTATATAGTGTTATAGTTGCTGTTAAGTTTGCATAAATTTTTTTGAAAAACATCTTGGAATAGGTCTTAATGATTTTGAGATCGGATTGTTGATAAAAAACTAAAAATTTTAATAAGTAAAAGTTTTCGAACAAATAATGTGTCCGGAATCTACTTCGTCCGAAATAGTTTTCGATTGAAAAGTCGGGTTCGAAATGTGATTTCGTCCGAAATCTCAGAAGGTATATATATACATGTTTTCGATCGAAATATGTTTCACCGCCATTGTTGAGTTTTCGAGCTTGATCCGAAATTCATCCGAGTCTAGTGTTTTCGTGCGAAATCTTCATTCAGTGCATGAATCGTTTTGGCATTGAGCTTTATGACATCGAGGTATGTTTTCTTGACCCATAGAGTAAGATAAGATAGATCCATAGACCTAGATTTGATAGTTTTTGAATCGTCCGATATATGTGATGATTGGTCCAAAATCTTTGATTAATGGATCGAAATTGTTTTCGGATGGAAATAAAGAATTAGACTCTGATTTGTCCGAAAAAGATTTCGATCGAAATGGATTTTTGATAGTGGGTTTTTTGTTCGAAATCTCTAGAGTTGGTTTCTGAGAAATTTTGTTCGAAAAGGTTTCTGAACAAGGAGTTTTCGACCGAAATCTTTTGAGTTGAAATTTTATTAGTTTGAGTTCTCGATCGAAAAAGATTTCGACCAAGACTTTTCGTCCGAAATCTTTGGAATTGTGATTTTTTTCAAAATTTCTGACTTTTGAACTTTTGTGTTTTGTAGTCATGAATCGATTAAAGTTTGATGCTAGGCACAACATCTGTGCATGTTTGACCTCAAGCACCAGGAAATCAAGAGGTTACGAGGAGATAGTTTGGTTTCTCAACGAATCAAGGATATTAACTGCCATATCAACTCAAGTTACTGTCAATGAAACACATGTCAGAGAACTCTGGGATAACGTCAAATACAAACATGTCAATAAATAGATTTGGATAGAAAGTACTATAGGTGGCAAGAATATCAAAGTTGATGAACAAGTTATCAGAGAGGTGTTGAACTTCAGGGTCAATGTTAGCTTTCTGTACAGAATCAGTTATACACGAGTTTCACAGATTATCCAAACCATGGGTTATGAAGGAGACTTTCCAAGGCGGCAGGATATAAAGACATTGCTAGGGAAACAGTGGAGATATCTGGTGCATGTCTTCATTCATTGTCTAGGACCGAGGACAGCGTTTGATCAAATCGGTGTAGTTTTCAGCCGTGCTCTAGTTTTTTTATCAACTCACCGACGATTTAATTTCTCAAGAATGATCTTTGAAGCCATGATAAATAACTTTGTGGGACCGAGACAGAACAAAAAATTCTTGTTATATCCGAGGTTTTTACAAATGATAATCAACACTCTACTACCAGATCTACCGAATGATGGAGTTGAATTGCCTTTGGAACACATGTCCGAAACTATTTTAAGTAGTATGAATACAATAAGGAAAAAGAGCAAGTTCTCAGGTCAAGTTACTCCGTTATTTCCAAATATGCTCAAAGAAAATCCAAATCCAGACTTTGGAGTTAATGATGAAGTTGATGATATTTTGTGTAGTGACGTAAAAGATAATGAAGGAGATGATGAAGACGATGGCGATTAAGGAGGTGATGGTGCTGAAGGTGGTGCAGGACAAGCAAACTTGAATCAAGAAGGTGAACAACCTGTTAATGCTGGAAATAATCAAGTACTGGATGGTGAAACAAAGAATGAAGTTCCAGTTGTTAATGAGTCAGAAACTGTAAAGGGAAGTGATCAAGATAAACAAGTTGATACAAGTTTGAATGAGAATGAACCAGTGAAAGAGTCAGAGAATGTTCAAGTTGATATTCCTGTGGCAACAACTGATGTTGTTGCAACAACTGATGTTGAAGCAACAACAACAACAAATACTCCAGTCAAAAGAAAAGAAGCTAAAGCTAAAATGACCGTGCCTTCTAGACCTCCTCCGTCTAAGGGTATCGTGATAAAAGAGCCTAAGAAGAAGAGACAAAAGACAATGACACAGAGGTATACAGGCAAAGGAAAGGCAAAGGAAGTTCCAGAAACTGTGAAACAAAATAGTTCTAAAGATTACAACTTAATAGATGAAGGATTTGCGAATTATGCAACACATGAAACAGCTAACATAGTGAGTCAAATTACAAATCTTCAGAGCCGTGAAGCTTCTAGTGCCCAAGAGATAAGAGATTTGAGGGCAAGAGATCGTAGAAGACAAGAGCAGCTAGATTAGCAACAATTTCAAATTAGTCAACTTCAAGAAATTGTACAAGATTTGTTAAAGCACCTCAGAATGTCAATTCAGGGCAATATTGAAATCCCTCAACCTAGTACTGAAGCAAATAAAGATAGTTTGAATCAAGAAGGACCTTCATCTGATCCACAAAAACACAAAGCTCTAAATGATGATGAAACTGTATTTGGATCACAAGATATGTTCGGTGTTGCTTCTTTACTTAAACAGTAAGGAGAAGGCAAGGAAGTAGAGGATGAAGAGAAAGAGAAGGAAGAGGAGAAAGTGGAGGAAGATGATGTGATCATAACCAACATTAAAAGGAATGATAAAGATGCATCAGATGATGATGATGATGATAGTAGAAGTGGTAGTTCAGATATTGGTGGTGGTGGATCAAATGACAAAGATTCAAGTGATGAAGATGATTCGAACAAAGTTTATGAAAAGTATGAATAAGTAGAGAAACAAACATATGCTGAAGGCGATGGAAATGTCATAGGAAAGATGAATAAAGTGGTGGATGAAAGAATACCTTTTGTTGAACCAAGTGAAGAAAGTACAACAGATGAAGCACAAAAATATTCTACTACAAAGAAGGATGTATTTGATAAAAGTTTGTGGTGGAAAACAAGCGAAACTTCTTCAATTGTAGAGAAAATTACACAAAGGATAAGAGATCCAAAGAAAGGGTTGACGGGGCAGATCCTAAGTTGGAAATATGATAGTGAGAAAAAGACGTATGTTATCAAGAAAGTTGAAGGGGATATTCAGTAGTTTGCTACAAGTCACAAAATGCAGACATTACCGAGATGGGACATCAGAGATTTAAGTCATCTCAAATTGCTTAATCCATCGAACAACACACTTGCATCTGATTTTGAGAATTTCTTGAGAAAACAGTGTGAACAAGATAGTTTTACTTCACTCCAGCATCAAATTCCAAAATGTGAAAAGATCAAGAAGAAATATAGATCAAGTGCTCAAAGAAAGTTTAGATACATAGTCAAACCAGCTGATACGGTGACGACTGTGTATATTCCTAAGAGGAAGGGGAGCTTTATCAAATATTTTGACAAATGGTTTTATGATTCCAAGACTCCTGAAGCTGTTATTCAACAGAGAGGCTTACTAGAATTCAGGGTTTTTGACCCGATGGATCTTTTCAGTTTGTTCGACGAAGATCACAAGATTCTGTATTACAACACGATCCAGTGTGATATGAGCTTGATGATAAAGAATGAGGCAAAGCTGTATATGAGGGTTGTTGCTAGATGTTTGTCGATGAGAGCAGAAGCGAAGATTATAACGAAGTGTTTGCAGGATCTGGATGCCAAGAAAGTGAAGACAGAGACCAAGCCTGATGCCGATAAGACATAAGACTTGTAATTCAATGGACTAGGGGGAGATTTTTGGAACCTAGTAGTCCATCGAATTCAATTTCTTTAGTTTAGATTTGTTTAAGTATAAATTTTTCGGACGAAAACTTTTTCGATCGAAATAGTTTTCGGACGAAAACTTTTTTGATCAAAATAGTTTTCGGACGATAGAGTTTTCGGACGAAGACTTTGTACTATATATATGTCTAGTTTTGAATTGTGTTTAGAACTAAAACTTGATAATCAGATTGTGTATTTTTGTCTTAGTGATTGTTCTGATTAGCGATTACTCTGAATTAGTGATTGTATTCAGCAATTTATCATCAATACAAGTAATTCGGTTGTGATTATCTCGTGTTCATGGCGTTTTATTCATTTGTTAGAGTTTGAATCGTCGGTTTCAATCTAGCTATCTCTAGGATTGTTTCCGCCTTTCCTGGAGATATTCGGTGTTTGGATAGCTTGGAATATAGCAGATCGGGAGGACTAACAAATAGTCATAATGCGAAAAAGTTTAAAATAAGTCATACTTAAAATAATCAAGCAATATTCAAAAGAAAATAAATCCGGAATTTAAATTTGTTCAAAAACAAATAATCATAACATCATCCAATGGTGTAATCAAATCTTGAAAGTAATCTTCATGCTTTGTCCGTCTTCCTTTTCTTCTTTCTTTCCTTCTTTTCTTTCGTTTATGCAAAATAGCAAGTTTTGCACATATTGTGACATCCAGACTTTTTAGGTTAACTCTGTTAACATAACTCTGTTAAATCCTAACCTAGTTAACCCTATCTCTAACTTTAGGGACTAGTTCTGTCATTTTTCAAACCCTAACTACAAGGACTAATTGTGTAATTAGCCTAAACCCAATTCTAATTGACTGTGTAAAGTCAAAGTCAATATTAAAGTTCTTATTGACTTTTGAAAGTCAACTAACAATGCTCCTTAACTCAATTCAAACCACAATGATTGTTCCTGCCAAATTCTAAACTCAAACAAAGGAAATTACAAGGACTAGATGGGTAATTCGACCTTTCTTAATTCTGTTTGACTTTGGAAAGTCAAACGCGTGGCTTTGATCCAAATTCAAACTTCTAAATGGATTTCGGTTGGATTTGAAACTGATATCGCATATATGGTGTCATTAACGATCTTAACTGCCGAAATGAAGCATCATCATTAGCAAATTAAACCAATTAATGACCATTAACTCAAAACCGTCGACCATGATCGTAATGGCCATCAAATTCGTTTAAACCTAATGTTAATTCCACAATTGGATATCCTGCACACCTTATACGAACACCTCTGAAGCTTTGGCGCACATTAATTAGATCGGAGTAGAAGAGGGGGTGGTCGGAGATTAACCGGACACAGTCGACACTTATTTTAGTCGGGAACCATCAATTCGAATCCAATTCTGGTAAATTCTTACATCCATAGTCTCGTTTTCATACCTAGATGAAAATCCCTATGACAATTAGGGCATAAACTATCAAATTCTTCACATTCAAGTTCTAAGGTTCTTGTTCTGTCGGATTTAGTCGAACCCTACCCCCGACTCTGTTTAAATCAAATTAAAACGTATCAGTAGATTTGCAATCCTTCGTTTAAAGATAACCCCATGCTAATTGAATCAAACAACATCGATTTAATCAGGATCTACAACCTAGGGTTTGTTCATATACTAATTTGGAGGTTTTGATCTTAACGACTATCTCAATCAAATTAAACCACATGGTTGGATTCGCAACCCTCTGTTTGTCAAAAGCCCTATGATTCCAATCACTTTTATCATCAAATCTAACCAATTCGATCTATATTCATAAACCTAGGGTTTCGGGATTCAATCAAGAAATTAACAAACTTAAACTTTGTGTTTTTGCAATTAAAACCACCCACACACTCGTGTAACATTGATGAACAAATCCCCTCTGTCATTTGGCTATATCACGACCGGATTTGTGGGTTTTGGGACTGGTTTCGATCATACGTGGGTATGGGAGGGGGATTCACTGGAGTTGTTTGATAAAACCAATTGGAAACGGATGCTTACGCGATGACCCTAGTGGGCGTGGTGGTAGAGCAGTTGACTCATACACAGGAGACCCGGGTTCGAGTCCGGTCTCCTTCATTGTTATTTTTAGGCCTTTTCCACTATTTCCCTTTTTACAAAATCTTTCCCTATATTATTATATTAGCATATTAAAATGTTTTAGCCCGGGAAACTACCCGTAGGCTCGGGTTTTGTTATATAACCCATATTTTTATTACTCCTCACTTTTAAAATAATTTATTTATATTATTTTCGACCCATTACTCCTATTAAAAATAATATATATTATATATTATTTTCACCACATTTATAAACAATGAGTAACGCTTCAAAGTAATTAATAATAAAATTATTTATATTATTTACTCACGTTTATATACTCGAATAAAAGTAATATATTTATTATTTTTGGCACTTAAATGATTATCGTATTGATTTCACGAACTTAAAATAATATATTAAGTTATATTATTTTATTAGACCATTTTAAGTGGTAAAAACGCACGAATATATTTATTATATATTGTTATTCGTAATTAGAAACATTCGACACGAAACGTATTTATCTTAATAAATATATTAAGAAACCCTTACTCTCGTGGACAAGTTCGTCTACTCATTGATCCTTAGAATATTTTAAGACATTCAAATCTTCTGTGTCGTCGTCACAAATCCCATTGTATCCCTAATCATTATGTTTATAATTCTAGGGCATATGTAAGCCGTTTCAGGCTAACACTTGTGGTCCCAATCTCATTACTGTGCAGTACCATCTACTACTCAACTTAGGTGAGTTTTCACGGCCCCTTTTACCGTTTTAAATTTGGGGAGAAACATCCATACAAACGAACATCATTTTACTTGTTTTCCCGTTGGAGAGAAACATGCATACAAACGAATATCATTTTTACTTGTTTTCCCGTTGGCGAGTGTAACACCCGGACAATTCCCAAAATCAAATAAAGGATAAAAGTATCAAAAGACAAAGTTCAAGGGTTAAACTGCAGTTTCTCCAAAGATGGAGGACTAAAAGTGAAAATTATGAAAATGGACGGATGTCGGACCGACATCCGATACATATCGGTCCGATATGTGGTGATGAAGGCATGAATGAGGTGCTGACACGTGTCCTATGACTCACCGGTGGAGTTTTGACGCGTGGCACCATGTCGGACCGACATCTCCACCCATTGCGGTCCGAAAGCCGCAAAATGAGGGACAGTCCAATATAAAGCTGACGCTTAGAGCGCTGACGCAGGCCGGGCGATAGCGGACCGCTATCCCCCTGCATAACGGTCCGACATGGACCCGATTTCACCCTATAAATAGATGGATCGATTCCAGCCACTTTGAGCACATAAACACTTCACCACACACACTCTCTAAGCTAGTAACTCGAGTCCCGAGGTTCTGGTCCGCTCTCGAAAGTCCGGTTTCTCGCAATTCGTCCGCAAACTTCGGTAGATAGTGCCAAGGTAAGATTTATTAACACCCTGAGGTTCCTTCGTGTAAACCAAAGATAGGGATGTTATTTATGATAATGTCGGATATGATTTAGGGTTCTATCGAGGTGTTGATTATTATAAGTGATCAGAAAGGAGGTTCTGCTTGAGGTGAGTTCCTCTGAACTATGCTCTATAAATGTTTTGTAAATGATTTTTATCTAAGATCCCAATACTATCCGTGCATATATCTGTAGAACCAAAGATTGATTGCTACCAAATTATTCTAAGTACAAATGCTGCTGATAGGCTTATCAGCAGCATTTAACACATGTTGCTACTGATAGGCTTATCAGCAGCATTCAACACATGTTGCTGCTGATAGGCTTATCAGCAGCATTCATCACTTGTTACTGCTGATAGGCTTATCAGCAGCATTCAACACAAGTTGCTGCTGATAGGCTTATCAGCAGCATTATTCTCATCTCTGCTGCTGATAGCTTTATTCTCTGAAGACCAAACGTTGCAGCTGACTATCCATGTGAAGCGCCTCTGACACCTTTCTGCAAAAGCAACTGCCACACTCCAAGCAGAAGGAACCTCAATGGTGCAACCAATAAAGGACGATGACGCTCTTCTCTAAGCATGCAAACAATGGTGCCTAAGAAGACGTTTCAATAAAGTTATCTAGATTAGTCTTTGCGTGTAATTTAGATTAATAAACAAGATCAACGGCTTGTGTTAGATCTGATCCTTAGAATCAAGGGTCTATCTTGATTCTAAGTTACTATATATATCTTGTAAACACTTCAAACAAAGAGTGCTTGTGCTTATACTTGCTAGTGCTTGTGTGCCTTGATAGTGCTTCTTGATAGTGTTTTACTTCTAAACTTGTAATCTCGGAAGTCTAATACAACAGTGCATTTATCAGTATTTTTGCTGTTTACTTGTTTACTTTGTTGGTTGCTATTGTTTCCGCCAATATCAACTAGAACAGAATCACCTTGTAATCTTACGATCCTACAAGTGGTATCAGAGCTTTGGCTCAAGATTAAACAAAGTAACATTTGTTTAATCACTTTCTGATTCTATTCAAAACTCTATTCTTGATCAAGTCACATCAAAACAAAAATGGCACAAAGCAACGGGCTTGAAGACATCTTGAAGCAGCAATACGAAAACTTTGTCTGCAATGAAGGTGAGTCACTAACCAGTGTATATAACAGGTACACCTACTTGGTAGGAGAGCTGCAGTGTTCTAAGGTGAAACTGGAGAATGAAGACATTCTCAAAAGGTTCATCACTCTTCCTAGTTGCTGGACACTTTACACAGTGTCAATAAGAAGAACTGAGAATCTGAAGACTCTGCAAATGACCGAGCTCTTTTGTATGCTAAAAGCCTATGAATTAGAAATAATTCAAGCCAAAGAAAGAAGCTCAAGCCATCAATCAGCCTCTTCCACATCCTCTTCCACATCCTCTTCCGCGCTTCACTCTGACCACTCAGGTCCTAGTTCAAGCGACTACTATCCTACCAGACAAGCACACCAAGCTCAGCCAAGACACCAACAACAGCAACAAGTTAATCCTCCAGCACAAACTGCAGCCTGTGCAAATGTTGGAACTACTGACTTTGACTGGAGCTTCCAGCCTGAGGATCTTTCTGCCAACAATCAAGCTCACATGGCAGACACATCAGAGGTACCACCAAAGGTATATGAAAATCTATGTACTCAAGAGTGCATTGATAAGGTCCTTGGATATAGGAAACATAACCAGAAGCTCATAGATCAAAATGAAGAATTTCACCAAATGAAATCTGAATTTAAAAAGGTTGAAAGTAGTTACAAGGAAAAGAATGATTGCTTAAAGAAAGAAATTTCATCATTAAAACATGAACAAACAAACCTTGAAACTCAAATTTATGATATTCTGGTTAAGTTAAAAGCTGCAAGGGCTGAATTGGCAGACCAAAAGGTCCATGTGGAAAAATATGAATTTGCATCCAAAAAGCTGCAAAGACTTTTGGATGTTCAAATCCATGAAAATGTAAAAACTGGGTTGGGATATCATGCTGACCAGTATAAAACCGTCGCACCTCCTACTGATTACGTTGCCATCCATGAACCAAGCTTCAATCTAGCAAATCTTAACATGGCCAACCGAAATCTTGACCCTGCTGTCAAAGAAACCCCTGTGCAAGAATGCACTACTTCATCAGAGACTGAGTCAACTTACTCAGACTCCACTGAAACAAGTAATGCCTCATCTCCTCCTGCCCCTCAAGTAATAGTCACTAAAGATGAAGTCCCTATTATCCCTTCAATACCAGTTCCTAAACCCTTCAAACAAATCAGAATTAGCTATCCTCCAGAAGGAAGAAAGCTAACTATTGAAAAGGGACAGTCCTCCACCTCCACCAACTCAAAGCCTCCTTCCAATTCAGTCCAGCCAATGAAGGTGTTTGACACATATCATGCGCCTGAAGAAAGGGTTCCATATGTTCAAAAAACATTGGAAGAAGCTACTTTTGAGCACAACAAAGCTCACCCTTGGAATTTCAAAGACCTTTTCAAAAGAAAGGATTATGTGCATCTTTCAAAGGATAAACTGGCAAAATCATGTTTTGTCTGTGGGAAATATAACCACACTGCCAGCACCTGCTTCTACTACCTACAGCAGCAAAGAAACTTCAAGCAACATGCTTTTGAGAAGACAAAGAAGAACAAACAAGTAAGAAGCTTTGAAGCTAAGACAACTCAATTCAGAAAATCTCTTTCTCCACCAAAGGAGCAGTTGTCAAAGCCTCAAAAATCTTGCATCATCTGTGGAGAATCAGACCACTTTGCAGCAAACTGTAAGTTTAACCCCTTCAACCAGATTCTTCATCAAGCCCCTCAAAGACAAAGGGTAAAGAAGGATCAGCATACATCGGTTGTTAGTCCAGTTAAGCCCAAGAAAACAAAGTAGAAGCCGTCAGCAGCAACCAAGTCTGCTGCTGATAAGCTAAAATCCTTCGCAGCAAGAGTGCCCACTGCTGATAAGGCAAAATCCAAGGCAAAGCCTACAGTAGCAAAAAATGCTGACACTTCAACAACGCTATCAGCAGCAGGATCTACTGTCAACAAGCCAGAAACATCAGTAGCAAAATCTGCTGCTGGTAGTGTGAGGAAAACTAGAAAAACACCAATAATGCAATGGAAAGCCAAATCATCAGATACAATGTCTGCTGCTGAAAAGACAAAGAAAGCTGGAAAACCACCAACTCAACAATGGAAGGTAAAGAAAACATCAAGCATCATCATCGGTTAAGGTGAATGCGTCTATCTTTTGATGTAAATATGTCTGTCTTATGTTGTAAATAAAAGTTATAAGTCAGCAGCATTTTTGCCTCTCACTGCTGACAGATTTACTCTTCAGCAGCAAAGCCTTTGCCACTGAACGCTTTAAGTTATCAGCAGGAACAAGTTTCCTGCGGATAGCTTTAAGGCAGTCAGCAGCAACCTTTTTTGCTGCGGAATGAATACAACAGTCAGCAGCTACCAAATCTGCTGCTGAAAGACTTAACTATCCGCAGCAACCAAGTTTGCAGCGGATAGCACATCATCAGCAGCAACCAAGTTTGCTGCTGATGGGTAAAACAAGTCTACATTAACTTTTACCTGCGGTAAAAACTACTCTCAGTCTTTACCATGACTGCTCGAGTGCTTTACAGCTGTAACAATGAAAAGTGAAACAGGTTGTACTGTACAAGTAAGGTTGCTTTTTCTTCGTCTGCCGTTATATCACAATTTCAAACGTTCCCACAACCTCTTCATATTCAATTTCAAACCTATCTCCCATCACTTTCTCTCCCGTCCCCACAGCATTCAAAGCAATAAATAATTAACCACCATTAAAAACACCCTTCTCTCTTCCCTCCAAATCCATAACAATGGCAGGCGCAGACATAAACAACCCAAACGACAAGTTTTCCCCATATCACAACCTCACTGCATGCCTAATAAAGGGCAAGAAATCTGAAGTTTTCGATGATATGATCGACTTCCTTTGTCGGTCCAAAATCCTCCATGCCCTAACAGTCAACCCAACCATCTATACTTCCCTCATGGAAGATTTTTGGAGCTCAGCCGTGTATTCTACTGACCAGGGTACTCCCCAAATCAGAGGTACAGTAGACGGCAAGGAGATGATTATCACTGAAGCAAAGCTCCGCCAACACCTCAAGCTTCAAGATGAAGGGGACGCCATCTCTTACCCAAGAGACGTATACATGAGGACCTTTGTATCCATAGGGTACACTGGGAATCCAACAGAGTATACAATAGAGAAGGCACTCATGGGTCCCAAATGGAAGTATCTCTGCCACACTCTTCTCCAATGCATATCCCAGAAGAGGAGTGGCTGGAACCAACTTAGCTCCGGACTTGCGTCGGCAATTCACGGTATGATAACTGGGGCGGGTTTCAATTTTTCCCACCTCATTCTTGAAGGTTTGAGATACAACCTTCAAGAAGGGGTGAAATCTCAGTTCTTCATGTACCCAAGATTCTTGCAGGAAGTGTTCAATTTTGAGCACCAAGATCTTTCAAAAACTGCAAGAATCTACGTAATGCTGGGTCATAAGAACAACATTTTTCAAAGCATGAGAACAGTTTCATCAAAGTTCTCAGGGGCCGATGTTCCATTGTTATCTACAATGCTGAACACGCAAAGTGCCCAGGGTGACAGTTCAGCAAACCCAGCTGATACTGATCCCACACCCTCCACCTCACTGCCACAAACTCAAACCGCTGCTTCCCTTGATCGAACCCCTGTGCATTCAACTGAGGATGCACAGGCACATAATTTACTTACCCATAGTTTGCTTGCTCAACCGGAACACAGGGCCCCGGTTGCAGCCAAATATACAAGGAAAAGGGGCAAGAGAACTCCTTCTTCTCTTGCCTCCAAGTCCCAAACCCAAGCCAACATCCCTCACTCAGAATCACAACATTCTAGTGAGAATATCATAAGGGAAAGCCACACTGTTAGGGAGACTCCTTCGGAAGTCTCTCTATTAGGATTAGGATCACTTCCCGGATCCGTAGAACAGCCCCCTGAGCACTTCCTTTCACTTCTGAACTTAAGTGTTGAGGAACCTGATCAAGATGATGTTCCTTCTCCAACTACCACTATCTCGGAGGTACTGATTGATCTTGCTTCCAACACACCTAACCTAAGTTCATCTACCCTGAAGGTCCACTCTAGGAGTATTGAAAGAGTGGATGTAGAAGAGGCTGTCACTACTGCTGGTCCATCAAATGACCAGGAGGACAGTGACAACATCTTTAAGACCTCAACCACGGCAACTCATGGTGAGGGTGTTTCCTTGGAAACTCCCCTCACTGAGAGGAATCCCAGGCGCCAAGAAACCACGGGTGATGGGGATGCTGAGGCTCGGCCTACGGCCCCATCTGGGTCCAAGGATTCCACAACTGTGGATGAGGACAGACTGAAACTTCATAACTTGGAATTGACGGCCAGGGTGGCTATGCTAGAGGCTGAAGTGTCCAAACTAAGACACCAAGTCTCTATGCATGAAGCCCATCAATGCCCAACTTTATCCACTCCCTCTCTTGTATCAGTAGGCACCCAAACTGATGCCTACCTGTCTACTGATGCAACCAAAAAGGGGGAGATGGTCTCTATGGAAGAAGATAAAGACAGTCTTGATGGCTGGATTCAAGAGCAGGTTGTACTTCAAAGCTCACTATTCAAGCCAGTCTTTGTCCAAATTCATGACTTGCCAGTCCCAGATAATGAAGACGAAGAGACATCAGAAGACTGGAAGTTGGTCGTCAGGGCTGTCGATGAAATGCTGTATGATGTTGAAGACACAGAACAAACAAATACATCATTCAGCATCCTTCCTGAAGCAGCAGCCATCATTGGTCAATTCATCAAAGAAGCTAGAATTTGACTCCATTCTAGCTTGGGGGTATGATGGATCAGCTGAGAGGTTTTGGATTGGATGGGAGTTCAGCGGAGTAGAAGAGCTGAACTGGAACTCTCTCAATGCCCTCCAAGTCCTACAGCTATACGTATCAAACTGCATCAACAACTCAGCAGATCTCTCAGCAGAACTTGCCATTGGCAGGTTCTATGACCTGATGGAGGATAATCTACCCCACTTCGAAAGACTAATTCAAAAAGCAAAACGGGTAGCTTATCCTGAATCCTCGGCAGCCGCAGAAAGGAGACTGACTCCTAGCAATCTTGAAATAACAAGGAGCAGTCTTCTCAATGAAGAAGAAGTTCTGGGCCTTCGAAGATTCCTGTATGCCTTCCTGGTCAAGGACTTGGACGTGCTAGGTTGGGTGAGCACTAAGTCCCTTGACCACACTCTTCTGCTCAGCAACGGCTCCTCTCTCATCATCAACACCAGGAACATCCTTCAGCTGCCCTCAGATTTCCTATTCAAGATTTTTCAGCTCAGAGCCAACATCTGCAATATTAACTCATTGGAGAGCCAGGCAATGATGGTCACCATCAAAGCCCATCTTGAAAAAGAAGGACTGATTCCTCAGGAAGAGTCTATGTCAACTTCTGATACTGACTCCAACTCAGATACTCCACAAGTTGAAGCCACATCTGTAGCAGCTGGCACAAGATCTTCTCTTAGGGATCAACTGAGGGAAATAGAAGGTCCTGAGTATCAACTTAATGAAGACAGTGATCGTCCCTTGTCAATTCCTCAATTTACCAATGAAGCTAAGGCAGAGATCCCATTAGCAGCATCATCATCTGCTGTTGTGATCAGTGAAGTTGAAGCAGAGGCACCCAATGTAAACAAAGGAAAGGGAATCATGACTGATGAAGATGAAGAAAGGTTGCTAAAAGAGAAAAGAGAGAGGGAAGAGAAAAGAAGAAGAAGAGAAGAAGAGGAGATGGCTGACATGAAAAAGGCTGAAGAAAGAAAAGCAGCCATTCTCCTAAGAGAACAAACCATCCAGCTGTATGCTAAACAGCTGGATAAACTGAAAAGAAAGATTCCTGCAGTTGACCGAATTGAAGAAGATGCAGCTCTTGCTCGTCAACTGCAGGAACAGTTCAATAAAGAAGAGGAAGAATTGGAGAAGAAGAATAAAGAAGAAGCTAAGTTCAGAATAACCGATTCTGAACTAGCTAAAGAAATGAGGGAGGAGTGGGTAAAGACTCTAGTCTCTCAAGGTGAGGATGCAGACTACCTTGAGAAACTATCAACTAAAGAAGTCTACAGAGCCTTCATGGGTCAGCAGGGTCAATTGGCTAGCAAGAAAAAGGCTGAAGAAGAAGAAAAAGCCAAGCTACAGTCCAAGAAGACCATTGCACTGAATAAAAGAACCCATGAAGAAAGGAAGGTCATGATTGACTTCCTTAAGGCTAGAGGAGATAGTGGAAAGAGGCTAGGTCCCATAAATTTCATGAACCTGCAAGCCCTCTACTTCAAAGTTAAAAAGGATAAGGAAGAAAGACTAGGGAAGAAGGGCTCCAAGAAAAGGGTACTTATCAAAAAAGAAGAAAAACCAAAGACAAAGAAACCCAAGCCTTCTCCCTCACCTACCTCTTCCTCAGTCCATCATCCTTCCACTCTCCTCCCCAAACCTTCCACTCCTCCACCCAACAAGTCCAAATCATCCCACCCAGCTCCCACTCATCAACAGCCTCCCCTAAAGAAATCCAAATCCTCATCTGAACCTGAAGACTCAAGAAACATAGTTGAATGGGTCTACAATCCACATGATCAAAGGTTTGAGATCTTCAGGGGGAGAACTGAAAGAAGAAGATCTACATACAGGTCTGTTGATGAAGTTCTGCAACTACCAGATTCAGACCTAAGAAGAATTTTGGAGCTGGGTGAAGCTCATGAGCCTGCAAATGAGAGAGGGAAACATCTTATGCTAGCAATCAGACATTACTTCAACCCTAGAAAAGATGTGGTCATGGATATCAAACCACTCAAGTCCCACTCTCCATTTGTATCCTGGTCCTACAATGCTGATTTGGATGAGTTCACTCTGATTGATGTAAAGAAGCAGCAGATGAGATGTTCAAGCAAAGCAATCTACAAAATGCCACACAAAGACATCAAGACTCTGTCTGAACTTCCACTGAACAA
This sequence comes from Smallanthus sonchifolius, assembly GCA_023525975.1. Taxonomy (NCBI): domain Eukaryota; kingdom Viridiplantae; phylum Streptophyta; class Magnoliopsida; order Asterales; family Asteraceae; genus Smallanthus; species Smallanthus sonchifolius. The sequence goes on along the minus strand of CM042021.1, from coordinate 92,465,279 downwards.
TCCCAGCAAGGATCCAAGAGGCTATGAGGTTGAAAGGATAGTCAGCCACATGCAAAAGCTTCAGCAGCAAAGTGATTAGAAGAATTTTGGTTGCATCAGTCTAGGGGGAGTTTGTAGAACCAAAGACTGATTGCTACCAAATTATTCTAAGTACAAATGCTGCTGATAGGCTTATCAGCAGCATTCAACACATGTTGCTGCTGATAGGCTTATCAGCAGCATTCATCACTTGTTGCTGCTGATAGGCTTATCAGCAGCATTCAACACAAGTTGCTGCTGATAGGCTTATCAGCAGCATTATTCTCATCTATTCTGCTGATAGCTTTATTCTCTGAAGACCAAACGTTGCAGCTGACTATCCATGTGAAGCGCCTCTGACACCTTTCTGCAAAAGCAACTGCCACACTCCAAGCAGAAGGAACCTCAATGGTGCAACCAATAAAGGACGATGACGCTCTTCTCCAAGCATGCAAACAATGATGCCTAAGAAGACGTTTCAATAAAGTTATCTAGATTAGCCTTTGCGTGTAATTTAGATTAATAAACAAGATCAACGGCTTGTGTTAGATCTGATCCTTAGAATCAAGGGTCTGTCTTGATTCTAAGTTACTATATATATCCTGTAAACATTTCAAACAAAGAGTGCTTGTGCTTATACTTGCTAGTGCTTGTGTGCCTTGATAGTGCTTCTTGATAGTGTTTTACTTGTAAACTTGTAATCTCGGAAGTCTAATACAACAGTGCATTTATCAGTATTCTTGCTGTTTACTTTGTTGGTTGCTATTGTTTCCGCCAATATCAACTAGAACAGAATCACCTTGTAATCTTACGATCCTACAATATCCTATAATAAGTACTTACTATGGCTATGATTGGGGTGGGACCTAGGGACAAGACCGATCCTCTTCTTTGAGATCTGGTACATATGAGACCAGCACGCCGTAAGGTCTTTGTATATATGTATGTTGTAGACTCAGAACCCGAGTAAAGCAGAGGTTACTGGGTGATGGATTGGAGGGGATGGTTGTAAGACCTATCTGGGCATTCATCCCTGTATCAAAGATAACCGTAAATATGATTTTGTTTAAGAAATCACCAGCGTAAGCTGATCTAAAATGTTTTCAAATGTTTTTGAGCACATGTGAACCCTAGCTGGTAGTTGGCATTCCAGAGGAGATGTACAGATGTTTTGGGAATAGGGATGACTGAGGGCAGGTCCCTGTGTGACTATAAGGACTGAGTGGATGGCATGATTCTTCGTGAGCTATAAGTCCAGAGTTGTTTATGTTGTATTTTTCCTGTCAGCTATAAGTCTTCCGCTGTGTGTTTTTGGTAACAACGTCACAGTAACTAGAATGCAACCTTCAACCGGTTTGTAGTTATCTGACGAACGGAATGTTCTGTCTAGGAAAGAGCGGTGTATAAATCTCTCCTAGACCCGTCACTCTAACCTGGGAACATATCTGTTGGAGGTACTACTACGGTTAGATGACTGTCCTGTGTTACGGGTGCAACAAGTTGGTATCAGAGCATCAATTTAAGGAATTTAGATACTAATAAGTGGTTAGTATCTAGACTTAAACTAGGGTTCTGTAAGGTAGCTGGAATGCCACAGGTTAAGATGTTGATTTTCATTATGAATATAGCAGGCAATGTCGAGGAAACAGATAATTAAATGCATTCTTAGCCAAATGTCTTTAATTTCTGATTTTCTTGATTATTACTAGTTATACGAATTCTGATATCATACATCTGTGTACATAGGTTACGATGGTTGGAGGAGGAAGAGGAAGAGGTAAAGGAACAGGTCGTACTCCGGTCACTAGGTCTCGTAGGCAGAATGAAAATAACGCCGATACTAACGATCATCACGAAACAAATGAGAAAGACAATAACACCGATACTCATGCTGAAGAAGTGATTATGTCTGAGGCCCAGTTCCAAGATGATGTGGCCAGTGAACTAACAAAGGCTTTACGAACCACACTACCCGGACTATTAGACGAAGTTCTTACAAGAAGGGTGGGTACTGGAAATGCTGGAGGAGGAATCAATAGCAATACCAGAAGTACAAATGGAAACACTAATACTAGCTCAGCGATGAGAACTGAGAATCACGAAGGATGCAACTACAAATCCTTCGAATGATGCAAACCCAAGTCATTCGATGGCAAAAAAGGAGCCATCGATACTACTCAATGGATCACAAAGATGGAAGTTGTGATCAAACTCAGTGAATGTAGAAACGATCAGGCAGTCAAGTTTGCTGCCAATTCCTTGGAAACCACCACACTGGATTGGTGTGAATCTATGAAGCAAGCCAGAGGGGAACAAGTTGTGGATAATATGAAGTGGAATGAGTTCAAGGAACTGATTCTGCAACGTTTCTGTCCTCAGAACGAACTTGATAAGCTTAAAGAGGAATTTCAGCGTTTGGAGGCTGGAACTATGACGCATCAGGAATATGTGACAAATTTTGATGAGATGTCTAAACTGGTGCCACATCTGGTGACACCTGAACCCCGAAGAATCAAACATTTTATTAGGGGTTTACCACTCAAGGTGCATACCTTGGTGAAAACCTCTACACCTCAAACAATGGATGTGGCTTTAGCATTAAGCGCCACGATTTACGATGATGTGGCAGCTCAAGAAGCCAAGGAGAAGGCGGCAGAGATAAAACTAGTAGAAACAAAGAGGAAGAGTGAGGAAATATTGTATCGGTTGAAACCAAGAAATTTCAAGTTCCTTATGAGAGAGGGAAATAATCCAGTAAGAAATCCTCAGGAAATGAGATGTTATAAATGCCAGAAGATGGGGCATACTGTAATGTATTTTCCAGCAGAAGCCCGGGGTAGGTGCTAAAGGTAGGGTGTTTGTGATAGGCAAAGGAAGGAGGAAAGACAATGCCAAGGTAGTAGCTGGTACGTTCCTAGTTAATGATATTTATGCTAATATCATGTTTGATACGGGAGCGAATAGAAGTTTTGTTTCAGATGCCTTTAGTTTGCATTTAGGCATGAAACCAATTCCACTTGAGCGTGCTTACGTAGTTGAGACAACAAGTGGTGAGCAAATTAGGATAACCGAATCGTATGCGAATTGCAAGATGACTCTAGGCAATGAAAATTCAGTGATTGAATTAATGCCAATGAATATGAGCAAGTACGATGTTATCATTGGAATGGATTGGTTGAACCAATGCCATGCTCAGATCGATTGTGACCAACGGACTGTTAGGATTTGTAGGCCAAACGGAGAATCTATGTTAATACAATGCGATAATGATGAGAATAAGATTGAAACAATTTCTGTAGCCAAGGCTAAGAAATGTATGAGTACAGGATGTAGTGTATTCGTAGTTTATGCTTTAGATGCTAAACCCAAACCGTAGATTGCGGACATTCCTATAGTATGCAATCACCCGGATGTATTTCCAGAAGAATTACCTGGTCTACCACCAGATACACAAATCGAATTCCAAATCTGTAGGATCGGTAAAGACAAGATGGTTCTATTCTAGTTGAGATTGGCGGAAACAATCACAACTAATCAATGTAAACAAGTAAATAAAAAAAGTACTGATAAATGCAATTTGTATTAAGCTTCAATGGTTACAAGATTACAGAGAAAACTCTAAGAAAAGCACTAAGATACAATGACTATAAGTACTACTTATATAGTAACTTAGAATCAAGATAGACCCTTGATTCTAAGGATCAGATCTAACATAAGCCGTTGATCTTGTATTGAAGCTATTCTACATATAATAACAATAAACACTACAAAGGTTAACTTTACTCAAACGTCTTCTTAGGCATCATTACTTGCATGCTTGGAGAATAGCGTTGTGGTTCTTTATTGTCTGCACCAGTGACATTCTTTCTGCGTGGAGTGTGTCAGTGTTGCAGTAGAAAGTTGTCAGTGGTAATGGTTGCTTTATCGAAGCCAGACAGCTGCAACGTTTGATCTTCAGTGGAAATGGCTATCAGCTGCAAAGTTGGAGATCAGCTACAAGATGCAACCGTCCAAAGCTGGTGATGATTTGCCTATCAGCAGCATCATGTGTTTATGCTGCTGAGAGGCCTATCCGCAGCAACCCTGGTCTTCAGCAGATAAGGCTATCCGCAGCAGTTTGTTTGTCAGCAGTAAACTCTGAGGATCCGCAACATTTGTACTTAGAAAGTTTTGTAGCCATCAGTCTTTATTTCTACCAACTCCCCTAGACTGATGCTACCAAAACTGTATTACTTCTTTTGCTGCTGAAGCTTTTCCATGTTGTTGACTATTCTTGCAACCTCATATCCTCTCTGGTACTTGCTGGGATTGTTAAGAGGAAGCTCAGATAGAGTCTTGATGTCTTTGCTTGCCATTTTGAATATGGCCTTGCTTGAACACCTCATCATTTGTCCTTTAACGTTTGTCAATGTGAACTCATCCTTTTCAGCATTGTAGGACCAACTGATGAATGGAGAGTGGGATTGGAGAGGTTTGGCATCAATATTTTCATTTTTACTGGGGTTGAAGTGATGTTTGATCACCAGCAACAGATGTCTCCCACCTTCATTCTCAGGCTCATTAGCTTCACCCAGCTCTATCATTCTTCTTAGATCAGAATCTGGAAGCTGCAATACCTCATCAACAGTTGTATAGATTGATCTTCTTTCTTCTGTTCTTCCCCTAAAGACTTCAAAACGTTGATCTTGAGTGCTGTAGAACCAGTTGACGATTTCTCTTGAGTCTTCTGGTTTGGTAGTAGGTTTGCTTTTCTTCTTGGGAGGTTGTTGATGAGTAGGAGCTGGGTGGGAGGATTTGGACTTTGTGGTTGGAGAGGAGGGAGATCTAGGATGGAGAGAGAAAGGTTGTTGGATAGGGGAAGTGGTGGATAAGGGAGAAGGCTTGGGTTTCTTTGGTTTCCTTTCTTCTTCTTGATTGATTACCCTCTTCTTTGAGCCTTTCTTCCCCAGTCTTTCTTCCTCTTCCTTTTTGACTTTAAAGTAAAGGGCTTGCAAGTTCATGAAACTCATGGGACCAGCCTTTTTACACTTTCTCCTCTAGCCTTTAGGAAGTCAATCATGACCTTCCTATCTTCAGGGGATCTTTTGTTGAAGGCAATGGTCTTCTTGGATTTATGTTTGGCTTTTTCTTCTTCTTTAGCCCTTTTCTTATTTGCCAATAGACCTTGCTGACCAATGAAGGCTATGTAGATTTCTTTATTGGATAACTTCTCAAGGTAGTCTGCATCCTCACCTTGAGAAACAAGAGCTTCTATCCACTCCTCTCTCATCTCTTTGGCTAGTTTAGAGTCAGTAATTCTAAAATTAGCCTCTTCTTTTCTTTTCTGCTCTCTTTCTTCTTCTTCTTTATTTAGTTCTTCTTTCCTCCTTTTCCTTCTTTTCCTTCACTATCCTTTCTTCATCTTCTTTTGTTATAAGTCCCTTCCCCTTGTCTTTCCTGGATGCCTCTGCTTTAGCTTCATTGACCTCAACAGCAGATGTAAGAGATGCTGTTGGGATCTCAGCTTCAGCTTCATTGGCATTTTGGGGAATGGACAAGGGAAGGACACTTTCTTCATCTTCTTCCCATTCAAGACCTGTTACTTCTTTCCACCCTTCCTTCACCTCTTCCCCTTCTCTTCTTTTGGATTCTTCTTTTGTGTTCAGTCTGACTGTAGGTGAGGAAAGGAAGGATAGGTCTCAGTCGGAGTCAGAGGCATCCATTGCAAGTAGACCTTCCTTTTCAAGCTAAGCCTTAATGGTTTTTATCATTGCTTGACTCTCTAAGGAATTAACATTGCAGATGTGTGTTCTTTAATCGAAGACCTTGTGTAGGAAGTCTGAATTTAAGAGTAGGATCTCATTGATGTTGATTGAGAGAGATAATCCATTACTCAGGAAGAATGTGAAGTCAGAAGACCCAGTGCTCGACCATCCTAGCACTTCCACATCTCTGACCACTTTGTTGTACAGAGATCTTCTCCAGCAGACAACTTCTTCTTCTGTTAAAGTGCTGCTCCTGATTAAGTCAAGTCTTCTAGGAGCCAGTCTTTGTTTTGCTGCTGTTGAAGATTCTGCACTGTCTTTAGGATAAGCCACCCTGTTTGCTTCTTCTAATAGTGTTTCAAACTAGGGCAGATTTTCCTCCATTAGGTCTTGGAACCTGATGATTGCAAGTTCTGCTGAGAGATCTGTAGAGGTGTTGATGCAGTTGGATAGGTACAGTTCAAGCACTTGGAGTGGATTTAGTGCATTCCAGTTCATCTCTTCTACTCCGCTGAACTCTTTCCCAATCCATAATCTCTTAGTTGAATCGTCATACCCCCAAGCTAGTATGGAGTCAAATTCTAGCTTATTATTGCTGCTGCTTCAGGAGCTATGCTGACTGATGGAGGTGTGTTTTCATTTTGACTTTCATCCTTTAATACCTCATCAACAGCTCTGACAACCAACTTCTAGTCCTTAGTGATTTCTTCCTCTTCATTTACTGAGTCTGGCAAGTCATGAGCTTGAACAAAGGCAGGCTTGAATAATGAACTTTGAAATGCGGCCGGCTCCTGTATCCATTCTTCTAGGCTGTCAGCATCATCTTCTACTGCAACTACCTCCCCCTTTTTGGTTGCATCAGTGTAAAGGGCTGCATCCGTTTGAGTTCCTACTGATACAAGGGAGGGAGTAGGCATAATTGGGCATTGATGGGCTTCATGCATAGAGACTTGGTGCCTTAGTTTGGACACTTCAGCCTCTAGCATAGCTACCCTGGCTGTCAATTCCATATTATAAAGTTTCAGTTTGTCCTCATCCACAGTTGTGGAATCCTTGGAGCTAGATGGGGCCTTAGGCCTAGCCTCTGCATCCCCATCACCCTGGTTTTCTTGGCACCTGGGATTCCTCTCAGTGAAGAGTGTTTCAAAGGAAACATCCTCACTGTGAGTTGCCGTGGTTAGGGTCTTAGTTATGTTGTCACTGTCCTCCTGGGCAGTTGATGTACCAGGAGTAGTGCCAGCCCTTTCCACATTCACTCTGTAACATTTCTGATTTTTAGTATCCATATTTTCAATTCAATGTAATGCATTTCAAACTCAATTCTAGTGCACTGTTTTGTTCTATTCGTACCATCAATTAAATACTATACTTCAATGCAAATCCACAAATTTTACTCGGTTATGTTCTATTAAAACACTACATAAGTATCTATTTATACAAATATGTCAAAGACTAAAGTTACAAGGTATGATGTTGAAAAATAACAAGAAACCCTAATAGGCACTGTCGCGCCTCGTTTTTGCACGGTCGCGCCAAGTGCTTTGGCACGGTCGCGCGACTTGCTTTGGAACGATCGCGCCCGGTGCCTTGGCACGGTCGCGCCTCGTTTGGGCACGGTCGCGCCTAGTACCAGTTGAAACGTAAAATCAGTTTTAAACGCGAGATCGTTGATTGTCGTAACCGATATACGTTTCACTTTCATGGACAAAGAAACGAGTATTATCAATTGTAACCATTAACAACAGAAAATAGATTCAAGAAAAATCAAAACCTCCTCATTTGAAAATCCTCTCCTTTGAACGCCGATCCTCCTATTCTGGAGTGAATTTCCCCCCCAACCAAATGCTACACGATTCTCCCAGAAGCTACTGAACCATTTGAAGCAGCCGGAATCGTAGCAGAAGACGCCGAAAGCCAAGCTCACCGACGCCGGAACTCCTTTCTACCGTTTTCTATCAATTCGCTACTCTTCCAGGTAATTGAAACCTTTTCCTCACTCGTTTCAGTTCATGGATCAAAAGCCCCATATTAATTTGGGCTTTCATTATGGAAATCATCTCGAACTCGAAGCCACATTTACATTCAAAATAGTTTAATCGAATCCGGTACTAAACACGTTTTAAATTCAATTAATCTATACAAAAAGACTCGTAATAATCTATTGGGCGAAAGCCCTATGATTTCCAACCCTGTTATTATAAAAATTAGTCAAATCGTTCCTGATTTGGAACAGACGCGGTCGCGCTAATCATCTAGCGCGGTCGTGCCTCATGAAACACGGACGTGCCGGCTTCCAGCGCGGTCGTGCCTCCTGCTCAGACCCAGTCATGCCCTTTGGCTAATCTCAGTCGTGTCTTAGAATCATAGACACGATCGTGCCTGGCCAAGGCACGGTCGTGCCTAATGATTTAGTTAGTTAAGCCCTCTTTTTGATCAACACGGTCGCGCCCTGACTAGCGCGGTCGCGCCCGTGGTTCGAGCACGATCGTGCCCTTCCCGGGCACGGTCGTGTGTGAGTTAATTTTTTGGCAGAATTATAATTTTATATATTTTTCAAACAATAAATATTTCTGATTAAATTACAAAATAAAAATAGTTGATTTTTATAAAAATGCATTTAATTCTATTTAGAAAGATCAAATATTTAATCTTGGAATAAATAGAAAATTATTTATTTAAAGTTTATACAAAAATTAAATTTACAATTATTGCTAAACCTTTCATTTAAAAAGTATTTAAATCGTTAAGTTACATTTTATAAATAAATAAATAAAATAATGATTATTTATTTTACTTTATATTTAAACAAAGACATTTATTTATTTACACTTAATTACATTTAACACTTACAATATTTTTACAAACGATAATTATTTAATTTACTTAATTAATTATTCAAACTCAAACCTTAATCAAAATGCTTCAAAAATATTTATTTCAAAACCTTATATTTTATTCAATACTTTTAAGTACAAATCAATGGCCTTATATTCAAATTCAAATTCAAGTTTAAACTTAAACTTTTGTGCACACTATTGATACAATACGCATTACACACTAGGTTAACTTGTGCATTTCAAGGATCCTTATTCTATATAGTATCTTTGTTAGCTACGCCTTCAAACCAAGTGAGTATACATAGCCCCTTTTACTCTTTTACATTTTTGGGGTGAAACATGAACACTATTCAAATTACATGTTTACATTTACATAAACAAAACAAGTACAAATCCTATTACATTCATGTGTGCAATTTGAGCTTTATGCCCGAGTGCTATGTGTGCTAACTTTTGTGAACACTTATGTGCAATCATTAACTATTCAAGCCGACGGTTTTCAATGATAGATCTATTAAGTCTGACAAACCCACCTAGTTGAGGTGATTGATACCGACAACACAATTTACATGCTAGTTACAAAGGTTTGATTGTACTTGGTTACACAATAGCTGCTCCCCACAAATGCCTTATTTATCATGTTTTGTAAGGATTTGTTTTACAAACTATATGCTACCTATATACAAACCTGTTTTATACTCACCAACTTTTTAGTTGACTTTATTTTATTCATGTTTCAGGTTCTAATGTGTGAGACTAGTCAAGAAGTGCTACACATAGGCTTGGACTTAGTTAATTAAAATAAAAGAACTCTATGTATTTCAATTTCATTCTATCTTGGATTTGGTTGTGTTTGGATTACTTGCAATGAAATTTGACGTTTAATATATTCAATTTAGTCAACCTTGTGCTTATGAACAGTCTACATGTCCCGCCCCGATGATTCCGCCATCGGTCGGGGTGTGACACACTCTATCAGTACCACCAGAGTGAACCTTCTTGGGTGATGAACTTGGGTTAGGTGCACCAGTAGCCAAGTCAATCAATACCTCCGAGATAGTGGTTGTTGGAGAAGGTATATCATCTTGACAAGGAGCCTCTGCACTTAAGTTCAGAGAAAAGACATAAAGGTATGGCTCAGCAGGTTGTTCTATGGATCCAGAATGTGATCCTGAGCCTAATAGAGAAACTTCCAAGGAGGTCTCTCTAGTGTTTTGGCTATCCCTTTTGATATTCTCATCAGAATGTTGGGATTCTGAATGAGGGCTTTGTGGTTGGGATTGGACCTTTGAGACAAGAAGAGAAGGAGTCTTCTTGCTCCATTTTCTAGTGTATGTTGTTGCAACTGGGGCCCTTTGTTCCAGTTGAACGATAACATTAATAACAGATGTAAGTAATTTCTATGCCTGTGCATCCTTAGTAGTATGCACAGGGGTTCGAGCAATGGAAGCAGTTTGTTGTTCATGATTTGAAGTGGAGGGTGTGGGATCAGTATCAGATGGGATTGTTGAACTGTCACCCTTGGTACTTTGTATGTTCACCATTGTAGATAAAAATGTAACATTGACCCCTGAAAACTTTTTGGAAAGAGTTCTCATGCTTTGAAAAATGTTGCTTTTATGACCCAGCATAAGATAGATTTTTGCAGGTTTTGAAATTTCTTTTATTTCATTGTTAAACACCTCCTGCAAGTATCTTGGGTGCATGAAAAATTGCTACTTTGCACCCTCTTGAAGGTTGTATCTCAAACCTTCAAATATGAGATGTGCAAAGTTGAATCCTTGGCTAGTAACCATACCGTGAACAGTAGAGGCAAGTGCAGAGCTCACTTGATGCCATCCACTTCTCTTCTGAGATATTCATTGTATAAGAGTGTGGCATAGATACTTCCATGGGGGGCCCATCAGTGCCTTCTCTATTGTGTACTCATTCTTATTTCCAGTGTACCCTATGGATACAAAGGTCCTCATGTAGACTTCTTTTGAGTACGAAATGGCGGCCCCCTCGTCTTGAAGCTTGAGGTGTTTGCGGAGAGTGGCTTCAGAGATGGTGATGTCCTTGCTATCTACCTTGGCTTTAATTTGGGGTATTCCCTGTTTGGTGGAGTAGATGACAGATTTCCAAAAATCCTCCATGTGAGGAATGTAAATGGGTGGGTTGACAGTGAGTGCATGGTATATTTTTGATCGACAGAGAAAGTCGATCATGTCATCAAACCCGTCGGATTTCTTCCCTTTTATTAAGTATGGTGTGAGGTTGTAATAGGGAGAAAACTTATCATCTGGATGGTTTATGTCTACCTCTGCCATTGTTTGGTTTGGAGGGAAAGAGGAAGGTTTTTAAGGGTGGTTAGGAATGGAAGGCTTTGAATGTTGTGGCGGCTTAAGAGAAAGTGATGGGAGTTAGGGCGAAATTGAATGTGAAAGGGTGGTGAGGAAATTTGATTTGTTCTTATAACGGCAGAGGAGGGAAAAGAAAAATGACTGGTACAGTACAACCTCATTCACTTTTTACTGTTACAGCTGTAATGCACTATAGCAGTCACGGTAAAGACTAAAAGGAATTTTTTTTACAGCGGGTAAAATTTAATTTAGACTTATTTTTACCCATCAGCAGCAAACTTGGTTACTGCGGATGGTTAAGCCTATCCGCTGCAAGCTTGTTTGCGGCAGATAGTTAAGTCTGTCAGCAGCAAACTCTATTGCTGCTGATGGATGCATTGATCCGCAGCAAGGGTGTTGCTGCTGACTGCCTTAAAGCTATCCGTAGGAAACTTGTTCCTGCTCATAACATAAAGCAGTCAGTGGTAAAATCCTTTCTGCTGATTATTAAACCTTTCAGCAGCAAAAATGGATGCTGCTGACTTGTAACTTTTATTTATAACAAAAGACAAACATATTTAAAAACAAATTTTTAGAGACATATTTTAATCAAAGTTTATCATAGTCATACTGCAAACATGATATCTGGCCTTAAGGCAGTGAGATACATGAGAGACCCTATCATTGCACGGTACTGATGTTGATCAGTGTCTTGACCATCTTTGTCTGGAGTCAGCTGATGGTGCACTTGCATAGGGGTTCTTACAGCAGAGCAGTCAGAGATCTTGAATCTTTCAGAATGCTCTTGACATATTTGGATTGGCTGATGAAGATTCCATTTGGGTCTTGTTTGACTTGAAGACCCAGAAAGAAATTTAGCTCACCCACTGAGCTCATTTCAAACTTTGAGTGCATCAGGATCTCGAAGTCTTTACACAGCTTCTTCCTTGTTGATCCAAAGATGATATCATCTATGTAGATTTGAACACTTGCTTAGGATGTGCAGCATCTACAAAGCCTGGCGACTGTTTGACATATACTTCTTTACCAATCTTCCCATACAGAAAGGCACTCTTGACATCCATTTGATAGACCATGAAATTCTTGGATGCAACGTATGCCAGGAAGATTCTGATGGCCTCCAGTCTGGCAACAGGAGCAAAGACTTCATCATAGTCAATTCCCTCTTCCTGAGTGTTGCCTTGAGCTACAAGTCTGGCTTTGTTCTTGACTACAATGCCTCACTCATCTTGCTTGTTCCTGAATACCCATCTTGTGCCAATGGTAGATTGACCAGGTGGAAGATCAACAAGCTTCCAGACATCCTGTCTCTTGAATTGCAGCAACTCTTCCTGCATTGCCTCAATCTAACTGCTGTGTTGCAGAGCTTCATCTATCTTCTTGGGTTCCACCTGAGATAGAAAACTTGAAAACAAGCATATATTGGCATCATGAGATTTGCTTCTTGTTAGAACTCCTTGGTGAACTTGGCCAATAATATTTTCCAAAGGATGTTCCTTGTTAATCCTTTGTGCTGGTACCACCTCTAACTGTATCTCTTGCTCAAGATTGCTTTGATTTTGATAAGGGATTTCTTCATTCATGGTTGAAGAGTCTTCAAGATCAACAGCTACATCAGTATTATCAGCAATAGTATTTGCAGCATCTACAGCATTTACCGAAGAGTCTTCATTCAAATTTTCATTTTCAGACAGGCTGCTGCTGGTGACATTTGAGAGAGTGGTTCTGGCTGCACTTGCTTCAATGGCTTCCATAACAGATGGAGGATCAATGGATGGTCTTCTCAGGCTGACTGTAATCAAAGGAGAAAGTGGATGCAGGTGCTTGAGAAGAGAAAGACTCCATATCTTAGAAGATGAGAGGCTCAAATATTTGGGTGAAGGAGTTTATGTCAAAAAGCCAGTTTGTACCTTTTCCCTGTTCACAGACAATGTGTTTTCTGCATTCCACATTGGCTGATTCTTCCACAATTCTTGTTCTTGAGTTGAATACTTTGTAGGCCTTGGATTGAGAGGAATAGCCCACAAAATATCCTTCATCAGATTTGGCACCAAACTTAGGAAGAACCCCATGTGTGATCAGAATTATGCATGGACATCCAAAGGGTTTTAGAAATCCAATGTATGGAACTCTTTGGAACCATATTTCATAAGGTGTCTTGTTGAGAGGCTTGACTATGAGAACTCTATTTTGCAAATAGCAGGCTGTGCTTACTGCTTCTGCCCAGAATGTGAGAAGCAGTTTTCAGTCAGCCAACATAGATCTTGCTGACTCAATTAGAGTTCTGTTTCTTCTTTCAGCAACTCCATTTTGTTGAGGAGTTCTTAGAGCACTGTATTTCCTTTCTATTCCCTTGCTCTCATAGAAATAGTTCAAAGTGTGGTTCTTGAACTCTGTGCCCTGATCACACCTTATTATCTTTACCTTCTGATTGCTTTGATTCTCTACCCTAAGGATGTAGGATTTGAGAATTCCAGCAGTTTCATCTTTTGTTCTAAAGAAGTATACCCATGAGAATCTGGTGTAGTCATCAGTTATCACCAGATAGTATGACTTCTTACCCATTGACATAATATTTATAGGACCAAAGAGATCCATATGCAGCAGCTGTAGTGGAGTATCATTTGTATTCAAAGTCTTGGGCTTGTGAGAACTCTTGTGTTGCTTCCCCTTCAAACAAGCAATGCAATGATCTTCTAGCTGGAATTATTTATCAGGAAGCCCTCTGACAAGATTATCCTTCACCAATTTGTTGATGGTTTTGATGTTAACACGGCTTAATCTCCTGTGCCAGAGAGCTGATTCATCAACTGAAGCTTTTGACAGAAAACAGGATACACTGCTAAATGGAGTGACCTCATTCATGTCACACCCCGACCGATGACGGAATCATCGGGGCGGGACATGTTGACTGTTCATAAGCACAAGGTTGACTAAATTGAATATATTAAACGTCAAATTTCATTGCAAGTAATCCAAACACAACCAAATCCAAGATAGAACAAAATTGAAATACATAGAGTTCTTTTATTTAAATTAACTAAGTCCAAGCCTATGTGTAGCACATCTTGACCAATCTGACACATTAGAACCTGAAACATTAACAAAATAAAGTCAACTAAAAAGTTGGTGAGTATAACACAGGTTTGTATATAGGTAGCATATAGTTTGTAAAACAAATCCTTACATAACATGATAAATAAGGCATTTATGGGGAGCAGCTATTGTATAACCAAGTACAATCAAACCGTTGTAACTAGCATGTAAATTGTGTTGTCGGTATCTGTAACATCCCGTTTTCAGAAGCAAATATAAAAATAAAAAAAACATGAAATTGTAATTTAAAGTAAAGTCTGGGGTAGAAAACGTAAAAAAATTAATGAATTGAAAAGGAAGATAGGGTTATATTAGTAGGCTTAAATATGTGCAACCCACCTTTTTTCTCCTCCATAATTAGACCAAGAGAAAAGAGAAGAACGGAAGAAATCCCGTTTTTAGGGTACACAACTTCAAAGATCGGATGATCCTAGGAGATTTAACCGTCGCTTCATTCTCAAAATTTTACTGGAGCTTCATAGAACATAAAGGAAGACTTCCACCGTCGGGTTTTTGATTTGGATAATTGGAGGTCGGGTTTTGCTGTCACAAACAGTACAGCGATTTTTAAGAGATTCCGGCGACTGTTTCGGTTTTCCGGTGACGTCGGAGGTGGTTTCCGGTGGAGGCTTAGTGGGGATCTGGTAGATATCATCGAGACGGTTCCGTGGACGCTTGAATCATCTCAATCGGAGTTCGTTTGCTATAGTTTTGAGCTACTCGTATGCTTGTTAGCAAAATCTTACAAAGGTAACAACTTTACATAAAGTTTACGCTTTTAGCAAAGAGTGGTATATGAGTTACGGATATATGATGATATCAAGTCTTTTGAACGATTAAAGTTGGAAGCTTTACATATTAAAAGATCAGATCCGAATTTGTTCTTGAGATACTAGTTTCTATTGAACAAATAGTTTCTATTGAAGAAAGTAGTTTCTATTGAACAAAATAGTTTCTATTGAACAAATAGTTTCTATTGAAGAAAATAGTTTCTATTGAACAAAGTAGTTTCTATTGAACAGATTAGTTTCTATTGAACAAGTAGTTTCGATTGAACAAGTAGTTTCGATTGAACAAAATAGTTTCGATTGAACAAAGTAGTTTCGATTGAACAAAATAGTTTCTATTGAACAAAGTAGTTTCTATTAAGCAAAGTAGTTTCTATTGAATAAAATAGTTTCGATTGAACAAGTAGTTTCGATTGAACAAGTAGTTTCGATTGAACAAAGTAGTTTCGATTGAACAAAATAGTTTCTATTGAACAAAGTAGTTTCTATTGAACAAAGTAGTTTCTATTGAACAAAATAGTTTCGATTGAACAAGTAGTTTCGATTGAACAAAGTAGTTTCGATTGAACAAAGTAGTTTCGATTGAACAAAATAGTTTCTATTGAACAAAGTAGTTTCTATTGAACAAAGTAGTTTCTATTGAACAAAATAGTTTCTATTGAACAAAGTAGTTTCTATTGAGCACATAGTTCGATATGAACCACGACCCGAAACTACTCTAGTTCGATATGAACCATGATCCGAAACTACTCTAGTTTCGATATGAACTATGACCCGAAACTACCATAGTTTCGATATAAACTACCTATCGAAACTACTAGGTTCGAGCTTAGCAATGTTTAGTGTCAACTAGGAACACTACCTTATGTGGATGACTTTATTATACAGATCATGAGTGACATTAGTGACGCTCAGTAACTAGCTAAGTGTATTTCAGAAACTACTCATCAGGTGAGTTCTATGTGCCCCCTTCTATGTTATGTGCAAACCTTATTAAATGTTTTGGGGCTGAAATGTATACACTAAATGAATAAATGATATGAATGCTAATGTGATCATACGTGATGTACTAATATATATTTTATATATATATAAGAGAATGAATTTTGAACAAAGAATGAAACGTATGTTTACAAAGAATGAAGGAAAGAATGGCATAACGTAAATAAATGAAATCTTGCTTTATAATTATTTATATTGCATGTTATGAATGTATGTATACGTTATGGACGGAAACGAAGTTGACGGCTACTTCTGTAGATGGACGACCACGTGTCTATTTTGCAACCGGGAAAGATACGTCCTTCGCAAGCTAGGACGTACAAAAAGCATAAAAGGGCGGTCGAAGTAAATGCTAAAATAGTATAACGGTTGCATAAACAATAGTTCGCGTGGGAAACGGATGCCTTAGGGCAGACGGGTGAATATGATGGACTATGACGGTAGGACGGTAAAGACGGACGGCCGAAGGTTGGCCGGACGAAAGTTAAGGCGGACGGTTTCTAGGACCGGACGAGTAAAAGGGATGCGACGGTAGCATAAGGGCGTATGTCTTTGTGATATACACAGTAAAAGACGGGTTGATCACCCTTAAGTGTATGACCAATGAATGTTAAGGATAGAAAAGGTGAATACATATCTATGTAATCACATAAGAATGAAGAAAGAAAAGTAAAAGCTATGAATACGTATTTGTAGAAATGTATGTATATAATTATGTATACTTATAAAGAAAAGAATGATTATACTTAATAGTTTTAAACTAGAACTCACCAGTGTTAGCTGACTTTTAGTATACATTTCAGGTAATAAAAGGAAAGTGTCGTGCGAAGGCGTGAAGGCTGCACGGCATGTGACTGACATCCCACCTTATGTTTTGTTTAGACAATGGTTAATGTTTTGAATGTTAAGACTTTCGCTATAATGTACTCAAATGTTGAATGTTTCCGCTGTGTTTGAATGTTTTTAATTAAAAGTTCAGTAATTAATGACTATGTTTATGTGTAAATCCAACAAGTGAGGTTACCTGGGAAAGGGGCCTTACAAGTTGGTATCAGAGCAATAGTTTGAGAGATTTAGACATCCCTAAATGTCTAAACTCAAGCTGATAATGGGACCAACGCAAGGATGCCAGTACGGGTAGCCAACGCCAACGCCAAAACAAGTAAGTATCAATGTCAATATATATAACTCAGGGTAGATGCCTTAGCATAGGACACATGCCTTAGTTACCAATATCACTACTGATATGAATAGTTACACATAGGACATAAGATGGTAGACAATTTGAGCACTCACCATCGTATGTACTGTGTAAGGGTATCTCGATTTGTCATCCGTCGTATGTACTCACCATAGAGAGTGAATGGGATGTTAGTCTAATACTACGAAATGCACACAAATTATAAGAACGGTGAGATCCATGTGAGGTGAATCACAAACAACGAGCAAAAGTTCAATAAACCACAAAGAAACAAAGATGACGGAATATCAACGGTCGGAGTAGACTAATAACGAACATTCACGAACGACTTCCATCAACAAGGAGTTCAGAAAGGGAAGAAGTATACATGGATTAAACACCGTTTATAGAAGACATTTAAATTATGAAGCATTATAAGACGAGTCAGGAATTCACAAGTAAGGTAAGTTGGCAATTACGTCTGGATCCACGTAATTGTAAATTTACATGTGGTTGTGCATACTGATGAACCTTATCATGTAGATTAATACACATGTCACCAAAAACAATTAAATCACTCTAAGCAGGACTATGAGATTAGTCACTTAAGTAATGATGATCGCAACGGATTAGCAAGACGAATGATGACAACAACGGCATAACAAAGGTGGAACGAGAAGGAACGAGGCTTTAAATGGAGTTGCTGAAGTTGAGTAACACTAAGGAACAAGTATAGAAAGACTGAAGAGACCTGGTTCGGAACCAGATGCAACAACTAACAAAGTAGTAAGTCAAGCAAAGTCAAAGGAAATGGAAAGATTGCACCAAAAGAGAATTAGTATGAGGACGATAAGAGAGCCTATCAAGCCCAGTGAGAAGATTACTTCGCATGACAAACCGCGAACGACGAGACTGATTAAGTAGAATTTGAAGAACTCAACACTTGTTTGATTCAAATTGAGAAAGTAGCTGTCAAGGATCACAACTTAGCACGAGGTGTGAGTACTACATATGTTAGATGAACATGCGTTTAGAAACTGCTTCTGAACTTGAATTGTCAATGCTTAAAGCAAACGCGATACGATGAATGACCGTGGACCTACGGTCGAGTGTACATAAAAAAATGAATAAAATAACCACACAACTATATGTTCAAAGAAAATACGAGTACTCGAATGCACAAATGACATTTTTCCATGAAGAATACAATCTTAGATAAACTACTAAGAGTATTCACTGAGATGAGAAAATAGATATATCAACAACAACAAATGACTGGAACCACGATGCTAATTAGGGTGTGCAGGCAAAACCAAATGAAAACAGATCCAACCTAGGGTTTGAATGTTTAGAATAATTGTGAAGTTCAAGTTCTGAACAATGATGTGAAGAAAGAAATGAGTACTAGCAAGGACTCAAGAGTCAGAAAGCACTCTACAGTGATTAAGACAAGACAATAGAACGTGACTACTTAAATTGAAAAGCCAATAAGGAACACAATGAGACTAGAAAGGGAATGAATGATCGAGTATCACCACACGTGTCATCTATCCGTAATGAAACCATTGAACGAAATCCTAAAAGAATCACATACAGAAAATGTTAACGATCATGAAAAGTTAGAAAATGTATGCTTAGGTGACAAGGGATGCCAATCCCTAAGACCATTTAATGATATGAAGGAAGAATGGTGCACGATAGATTAATAATGAGAAGGGTAAACCATGACGACTATGTTTTAAAGAAAGACAAGAAGGGAGTTTCGTGTACAGGAATAGGAATGTAAGGATTGTATACCTAGTGTTTCGTCTGAATGAGTACCTTCCCGACAAGTTTGAATACGATAGAGTAATGCTTGGTTCCTTCGGGAACGAAATAATATGGTTCCTTCAGGAACGCAACGGAATGGTTCCTACGAGGACGAAATAATATGGTTCCTTCGGGAACAGAACATAATGGTTCATACGGGAACGAAGTGATATGGTTCATTCGGGAACGAGATAGTAGAATTCATTTGGGAGTAAAATAGTATGATTCATTCGGGAACGACATAGTATGGCCCTTCATGGGCGAATACACCAAGGATAATTTATGAGGTGCACGTAATGACCAAAGCAACTTAGAAAGAGGTTGATAGCAACTGCCTAAAGAACATAGTGGATGTCACACCCCGACCGATGGCGGAATCATCGAGGCGGACAATGTAATGATTGTTCAAAAGCACATGATAGCTAAAAGGTTGCATAATTCATTAATTAAATTTAAAGACAACAAGATCCAAATACGATACATTTCAAATAACCTAGTCTAGTTCAAAACATTGATTTATTTAACTAGGTCCATAGTCCTTAAGTGGAGAAATCTTCGGCAAGTAGTCACATATCCAAACCTGAAACATTATTTAAATCAAGTGTCAACTAAAAAGTTGGTGAGTACATAGGTTTAGTAAATCCGGTAAATAGTAGTTGTAAATCGTTTTGCAACTCATTGTTTATCTTGTTAAACATAGTATGTATGATGTATCATTTATTTAATCACAATTCAAACCGAGTTTGACGCGCTTGAACAGAGCACAACAGCTAAGTCCGGTATGTTTGAATATAGTTGCCCACTATATCCGATATGTTTGAATATAACACGCGGTTATATCCGAGTATGCAGTAATAAACACCCTAACCGGGTGGGCTCGTCAGGCACAATAGATCTATCAATATTACAGTTGGTTGTCTTGTGTTTAAATGTATGTACTTCCAAAGAATAAGCATATAGTCTCATGTATAACACGTATAAACAATGTGAGTAGCATGTATAATGTTTCACCCCAAAACGTATAAAAATGTAAAATAGGGGCTATGTAACTCACCTTGCAAGCGAGTATTTTTCCACGCGTGTAGGTGTTAAGTATGTGGAAGCCTAAGCACGTTGATACCCTATGTAGATAAATGGATATTATTGTATGTTTACATGTGCGTATTAGTATTTAATTGTGTATAGGTTTATAGTAGTATTTCTCAGTGTTATTTGCATAAAAGTTGGTCCAGATTTACTTGAAATTACTGATTTGATCGAAACTGTTTTATAGTTGTGAGAGGTATCGAAACTGTGTTCAATCGAAACTACTATCTATCGAAACTACTAGTTTCGATTGATCATTTATAAGTGATACACAGGCTGTCGAAACTACCATCTATCGAAACTACTAGTTTTGATTGATCATTTATAAGTGATGCACAGGCTGTCGAAACTACCATCTACCGAAACTATTAGTTTCGATTGACCATTTACTCAATCGAAACTAAGTAGTTTCGATGGCCCAGAATTTAGCAAATAAAACAGTAACATTAGTTTATCCGGTAATCGATGGTTTGGAGTTGTGACTTCGATTGGTTCAGTTTGTCTTATGATAACAGAAGGTAAAGAAACGAAGTTGAGGATTCTTACGTGGTCGTGAAGGGGCTGGACGGCAGAGTCTTAAATCCGAGAATGTCCAGAATGAGAATCGAGTTTCTGGGTGGGATTAGCCTCTACAACCTTGGTCATAGCTTCACACAGAGATGGCGATTGTAATGGTGCCTTCAATTTGGAGTGAGATTGGGTGAAAGAGGGGCCGCGAGCTCGAGCAGGTCCGACTATGGCTATTTATAGCCGAGCTTGATTTCTTTGTTAAAACGTGCAATTGGGCACGTTCCGACACTAGTCTGGACGAGACGAAACTACCCAGACATTCAACACGCGTGGAGGTGGTCTGTCGGGCGCGAATTCGAACGTGAGTTTCTCGGCCACCAACAGGATCAGACGATCCTTATGTTGGGGAGACCAATTGGTCGGGGGGTCTTGTTCGCGTGGGGACGACGAGGTCGGGGAGATCAAATTCGGCTGTCGAGGTGTAGGGGACAGTCGTGTCGAGGAGTCGCCGGAGAAAAGCTCGGACCGTCAGTCAATGGGGAAGACGGTCGGAAACGCGAATCGGGAGTTGGAAAAACCAGTCCCTGGAGTTTGTTTTTGATTTAAAATAGTCCCTGAGAGTTATTACAAATTGGCCCCTGTGGTTTGATTTGTCCAGAAACAGCCCCTTAGTCGTTTTCAGTTTTAAATCCTTCTAGTTTGTTTAATTACAATACAACCCCTGAACTTTTATTTAAATAAATTAATTTAATTTCTTTTAAATCAAATTAATTTAAAAATGTTTTTATAAACTTATTTTATTTATTTATTTATTTTTTTATTATTATAAATAATTTTTTTAAAGTTACTTATCTTATTTAAATAGGTTATTTTATTAAATATACAACTTTTTAACTTTAGATTTTTTATATAAAACTTTATATTAGTTTTAAAATTTATAAGATTCTAATTAGTTTAAATCCGTAAATAAAATACCTATTTGTATAAACCAAATAAAACTCTTACGCTTTATTAAAATAGAGAATGATTACACGATAATTATAATACAAGTGCGAGAACGAAAAACCCGAAACGTCACAGTCTCCCCATGTTAGAGGAATTTCGCCCCGAAATTCAACTAGTGGAGGCTATGAAAAGAGATGCGGATACTTGGTCTTCGACGTTCCCAAGTGAACTCGGGTCCACGTTTAGATTCCCAATGGACCTTGACAATGGGGATGCGGCTACGCTTGAGTTTCTTAACTTCTCGGTCCATGATTTCCACGGGTTTCTCAACAAAGTGCATTTTCTCGTCAATGTGCACTTCATCAAGAGGGATGTGGAGATTCTAGTCGGCTAGACACTTTTTCAAATTAGATACATGAAAAGTCGGATGAACGTTGATGAGTTCTGAAGGAAGATCGAGTTTGTAGGCCACTTTTCCTACCCTTTCGAGTATCTTGAATAGACCCACATATAGAGGTGCGAGTTTTCCTTTCTTTCCAAATCGGACTACGCCCTTCCAAGGTGATACCTTTAGGAGAACCATATCCCCAACTTGAAATTCCAAGGGTTTTCGTCTTTTATCGGCATAGCTCTTTTGCCGACTCCTTGCTACTCGAATGTTGTCACGAATAAGAAAGATTTTATCGGTGGTCTCTTGGATAAGTTCGGGACCGGTGATTTGTGCTTCACCAATTTCGTTCCAACAAATCGCGCTGGAAGCCAAAGGGCATGACTGGGTCTGAGTAGGAGGCACGACCGCGCTGGAAGCCGGCACGTCCGTGTCTCATGAGGCACGACCGCGCTAGATGATTAGCACGACCGCGTCTGTTCCAAATCAGGAACGATTTGACTATTTTTTATAATAACAGGGTTGGAAATCATAGGGCTTTCGCCCAATAGATTATTACGAGTTTTTTTGTATAGATTAATTGAATTTAAAACGTGTTTAGGACTGGATTTGATTAAACTATTTTGAATGTAAATGTGGCTTCGAGTTCGAGATGATTTCCATAATGAAAGCCCAAATTAATATAGGGCTTTTGATCCATGAACTGAAACGAGTGAGGAAAAGGTTTCAATTACCTAGAAGAGTAGCGAATTGATAGAGAGCAGTAGAAAGGAGTTCCGGCGTCGGTGAGCTTGGCTTCCGACGTCTTCTGCTACGATTCCGGCTGATTCAACTGGTTCAGTAGCTTCTGGGAGAATCGTCTAGCGTTGGTTGGGGGAAATTCACTCCAGAATAGGAGGATTGATGTTCAAAGGAGAGGATTTTCAAATGAGGAGGTTGTGATTTTCTTGAATCGGTTTTCTGTTGTTAATGGTTATAATTGATAATATTCGTTTCTTTGTCCATGAAAGTGAAACGTATATCGGTTACGAAAATCAACGATCTCGCGTTTAAAAATGCATTTACGTTTCAACTGGTACTAGGCGCGACCGTGCCCAAACGAGGCGCGATCGTTCCAAAGCAAGTCGCGCGACCGTGCCAAGGCACTTGGCGCGACCGTGCCAAAACGAGGTGCGACCGTGCCTATTAGGGTTTCTTGCTATTTTTCAACATCAGACCTTGTAACTTTAGTCTTTGACGTATTTGTATAAATAGATACTTATGTAGTGTTTTAATAGAATATAACCGAGTAAAATTTGTGGATTTGCATTGAAGTATAGTATTTAATTGATGGTACGAATAGCACATAACAGTGCACTAGAATTGAGCTTGAAATGCATTACATTGAATTGAAAATACGGATACTAAAAATCAGAAATGTTACAGTCTCCCCATGTTGAGGGAATTTTGTCCCGAAATTTAGCTAGAGGAAGCTACGACATTTGGTCCTCTCGTTCCTAAGTGAATTCAGGACCACGCTTAGACTCCCAACGAACTTTGACAATAGGAATACGACTTCGCTTGAGTTGCTTGATTTCACGATCCATAATTTCTACCGGTTTCTCAACGAAGTGCATCGTTTCATCAATGCGCACGTCATCAAGTGGTATATGGAGATTCTCATCAGCAAGACATTTCTTCAGATTAGATACATGAAATGTAGGATGCACATTGCCAAGAGATGGAGGTAACTCGAGTTTGTAAGCCACTTTTCCAATCCTTTCAAGGATTTTGAATGGACCAACATAGCGAGGTGCTAACTTACCTTTCTTTCCAAAACGGATCACACCCTTCCACGGAGACACCTTAAGAAGAACAAGGTCACCGACTTGGAATTCCAAGGGTTTTCGACGTTTGTCGGCATAACTCTTTTGCCGACTCCTCGCCACTCGAATATTGTCACGGATTTGAATGATCTTATCGGATGTTTCTTGAATTAGCTCGGGACCGGTGATTTATGCTTCACCAATCTCGTTCCAACAGATAGGAGAACGACACTTACGACCATAAAGAGCTTCGAATGGAGCCATGTTGATACTTTTGTGGTAGCTATTATTGTAAGAGAACTCAATGAGGGATAAATGTGAATCCCAATTGCCACCAAAATCGATTACACAAGCTCTAAGCATGTCTTCAAGAGTTTGGATTGTTCGCTCGGTTTGACCATCAGTTTGAGGATGGTAAGCCGTGCTTAAATCCAATCGTGTGCCAAGAGCAGTTTGGAGAGATTGCCAAAATCGAGAAGTGAACCGGGCATCTCGATCGGATATTATGTTGAAGGGAACACCATGACGGCTCACAATTTCATCAATGTAAATTCGGGCTAGTTTCTTAACCTTATAGTCTTCGCGGATAGGCAAGAAATGGGTAGATTTGGTGAGACGATCAATGATCACCCAAATTCTATCATAACCACTCGAGGTGCGAGGGAGTTTGGTAATGAAATCCATAGCTAAGTTCTCCCATTTCCACACGGGAATTTCCGGTTGTTCAAGCAAACCAGAAGGACGTTGATGTTCGGCTTTGACTTTGGAGCAAGTTAGACATTTGGCAACATAAAGGGCAATGTCTTTCTTCATACCGGGCCACCAATATTGCTGGCGAAGATCTTGGTACATTTTATCCGTACCAGGATGAATGGAATAACGAGTCTTATGAGCCTCGTTTAAGAGAAATGCACGGAGATCATCGCGATTGGGAACCCAAATACGGTTCAAGTAATAGAGTAAGCCATTGAGTTTTGATTCAAGCAGAAGTTCAACACCACACGACATTTCTTCGTACATGTTACCCTCGGTGACTGAGACGTGTTGAGCTCCTAAGATGCGAATTTGAATATCGGTTTGAATTCGGGCACAATGAAGCATAACATGGTCCTTTCGACTCAAAGCGTCGGCTACAACATTCGCTTTGCCGGGATGGTAACGAATCTCGCAGTCGTAGTCGTTAAGGAGTTCAACCCAACGTCGTTACCTCATATTGAGTTCCTTTTGATTGAAGATATGTTGAAGACTTTTGTGGTCGATGAACACCACACATTTTGTGCCATAGAGATAATGTCTCCAAATCTTCAATGCGAATACGACCGCACCCAATTCGAGATCGTGCGTCGTATAATTCTTCTCATGAATTTTAAGTTGCCTTGATGCATAAGCGATTACTTTGCCTCGTTGCATGAGGACACAACCGAGACCTTGGTTGGAAGCATCACAGTAGACAACTAGATCATCATTCCCATCAGGGAGAGTCAAAATAGGGGCATTGCACAACTTTTGCTTGAGGGTTTGGAAAGCTTCTTCTTATTTTGGTCCCCATTCATAAGTCTTACCCTTGTGGGTCAAAGCGGTAAGGGGGACAGCAATCTTAGAGAAGTTTGAGATAAAACGACGGTAATATCCCGCAAGACCAAGAAATGAACGAACATCAGTGGGAGTCTTCGGGGCATTCCAATTCTTAACCGTTTCGATCTTAGCAGGTCAACATGAATACCCTTGTCGTTGACGATATGACCAAGAAATTGAACTTCCTTTAACCAAAATTCTCATTTGGAGAATTTGGCATATAGTTGTTCCTTTCTCAAGAGATCCAAAACCAAACTAAGATGTTGCTCATGGTCGGCTTTAGTCTTGGAATAGATTAAGATGTCATCAATGAAGACGATCACGAATTTATCAAGGTACGGTTTGCACACACGATTCATGAGGTCTATGAAAACTGCGGGTGCATTGGTTAGCCCAAACGTCATGACCATGAACTCATAGTGTCCATACCTTGTTCGGAAGGCAGTCTTTGGAATATCATCCTCTTGCACACGGAGTTGGTAATAACCAGATCGAAGATCGATCTTTGAGAAGCAAGTAGAACCTTGGATCTGATCAAAGAGGTCATCAATTCTAGGTAAGGGATAACGGTTTTTGATAGTAAGATTGTTAAGTTCGCGGTAGTCAATACACATGCGGAATGATCCATCCTTCTTCTTGACGAACAAGACGGGTGCACCCCACGGTGAATGACTTGGACGAATGAAACCTTTGTCGGAGAGCTCTGGAGTTGGCTTGCAAGTTCTTGCATTTCAGAAGGTGCAAGGCGGTAAGGAGCTCTAGCCACGGGGTTAGCTCCAGGTATAAGATCGATGCGAAATTCTACTTGACGAACGGGTGGAAGGCCGGATAAATCTTCGGGAAACACTTCGGGAAAATCTCGGATAATGGGGATGTCTTGAATACTGTTCTTTTTGACATCTTTTTGAACGATATGGGCCAAAAAGGCCACGTACTTCTTTCGTAAGTACTTTTGAGCAGTAGTGCATGACATTAATTTAAGCCCTTTGCAAGGCTTTTCACCAAAGACTCTTAGTGTTTCTCCCAATGGTAGAGGTATTCGGATGCACTTCTTGAAACAGATGACTTCGGCATGATGATTTGATAGCCAATCCATGCCTATGATGATATCAAAACTTCCAAGTTGCATTGGAACAAGGTTGATTGGAAACGCATGATCATTAAGTTCTAGGGAGCAATCATAGATGATGGAGTCGATTGTAAGAGAGTCACCATTTGCTATTTCGACGGTAAAGGTTTTCTCTAATTGGGATCGTGTCTTTGCAAATAAAGGTTCAAAGTTAAGTGACATAAAGCTTTTATCGGCACCAGTATAAAATAAAATGGAGGCATATTGACTATTAATAAGAAACGTACCATTGACTACATCATGGTTGGCTTGAGCTTCATTGGCGTTTATATTGAAAGGACGCCCACGAGCTCCACCTTGTCTAGCATTGACTAACCTTGGGCATTGATCACGGAAATGATTTCGGTCGCCACATTCATAACAAGCACGCCCATTTGCAATAGCAGGAACACCTTGATGAGCCACTTGCGGGTTGGTTCGGTTTGGTGGGTTGACTTGGCCCGCAAGTGCTTTGGCCCTACAAACATTGACCGTATGGCCATATTTCCCACAATAACAAAGGCGACATGGGATGCTTTGGGGGTGATGATAGTTGCTGGTGGCACAAAGTGGGTAGATTCCAACATATGGCTTTTTGGCCGGTGCTTGAACCATAGGTGCAACTTGATTAACAGGAATAACAGGAGTAACCGTAGCAAAATTTCTAACCTTCCTCTTTCTATTATTGCTAGAGGGTTTGGTTGTGGCTTCTTTGCTGTGGGTAGGAGGGGTTATGGTGTCAGAAACTTTCTTGGTGCCCTTTTTAGTAAGTGTCCCCGCCTTCACATGGTTATCGGTTAAGGTGGCGGATAAGCGGATAGCATCCTCAAGTGTTGCGGGATTCCTTCCTAGGACAGTATCTTGAATTTGCCTAGGTAGTCCCCCAATATACTTTTCAATGCAGCGGGACAAAGGAGTGACCATGTGGGGCACAAGAAGACTCAACTCATGGAACCGAGTCGTATATGCCAAGTTTTCACCACTATCTTGGGCAAGATCCCAAAATTTAGCTTCGAGTTTCTTCACTTCATTTTGAGGACAAAATTCCTCGGTCATTAGCCTTTTAACCTCATCCCAAGGTAAGGCCATTGCTACATCCACCCCTCTATTTCTTTTCTCCCCATTCCACCACGTGAGTGCCCGTTTTTGTAGGACACTTGTGGCATGACGAACACGAAGGTTGTCGGGGCAGTCACTATTGAGAAAGGTATTCTCAATGCTTTCGAACCATTGAAGGAGTCCGGTAGCTCCTTCGGTACCATATAATTTGAGGGGATTACACGAGTTGAAATGCTTGAAGGTGCATTGAGATGGGTTGTTACCACCATTCCCACCATTACCACCATTACCACCATGGTTACCATTGGCGGCACCATTAGCTTGAGTGAGTTGAGTTACGAGTTGTGTAAGGATGGTAGCAATGTCGGTGTTGGTGTTGGCCACGGGAGCACGACGAGGAGGCATTCTATAGATTTTCACAAGACAAGAAAATATGTAAGAACTTATGAGAATTGCTTGGATTAAAAAGGACAAGATGATGAAATAAAATAGTTAATCATAGTTTAGATTGTACTCAAATAGTGATATAATCACTTGAATACTATGACACATTAAGGTTAATTAAACTCATATAATTTTCAAGGAGACATGCTTTAGCCTATAAGTAAACACTCATCTCGGGAATTCCCAGGAAAGCATACGGGTCCCTCGGTTGATTGGGATTTATGCGAAATGCTTTCCTAGACCGAAAACCCAAAATACAGGTGT
The DNA here is from genome assembly GCA_023525975.1 of Smallanthus sonchifolius. Lineage (NCBI taxonomy): Eukaryota > Viridiplantae > Streptophyta > Magnoliopsida > Asterales > Asteraceae > Smallanthus > Smallanthus sonchifolius. The sequence continues at coordinate 92,437,279 of CM042021.1, read as the reverse complement.
CACTCTTCCAGATTGCACGTGTCATCAAATAATTAACAAAGTTTAAAAACCTTAACGAGGAAATAAAGGAAATTTTATGGATTTAGCTTCATGAAGATTCCACATGCTAAGAAAGATATAGATAGAGAAGGAGATAAGAGTATTATGAGGTTTAGGGTATAGGTAGGGATATTGTTTATTTACTTATTATTTAAGGATATCCTAATAAGTCATGAATTTTTAAAAAGTAATGCATCAAAAATGAAATAATAACTAATCATAGTAAGCATGTAGCACATAACATATAATCATAAAGCATGGCATGAGTGGATGTCCTAAAGTTATAGTCTAGGTCAAGGTGTCTAATAACCTAATTCCCTATAACTAAGGCTCTGATACCAATCTGTCACACCCCGACCGATGGCGGAATCATCGGGGCGGGACATGTTGACTGTTCATAAGCACAAGGTTGACTAAATTGAATATATTAAACGTCAAATTTCATTGCAAGTAATCCAAACACAACCAAATCCAAGATAGAACCAAATTGAAATACATAGAGTTCTTTTATTTAAATTAACTAAGTCCAAGCCTATGTGTAGCATATCTTGACCAATCTCACACATTAGAACCTGAAACATGAATAAAATAAAGTCAACTAAAAAGTTAGTGAGTATAACACAGGTTTGTATATAGGTAGCATATAGTTTGTAAAACAAATCCTTACATAACATGATAAATAAGGCATTTATGGGGAGCAGCTATTGTGTAACCAAGTACAATCAAACCTTTGTAACTAGCATGCAAATTGTGTTGTCGGTATCAATCACCTCAACTAGGTGGGTTTGTCAGACTCAATAGATCTATCATTGAAAACCGTCGGCTTGAATAGTTAATGATTGCACATAAGTGTTCACAAAAGTTAGCACACATAGCACTCGGGCATAAAGCTCAAATTGCACACATGAATGTAAATAGGATTTGTATTTGTGTTGTTTGTGTAAATGTAAACATGTAATTTGATAGAGTTCATGTTTCACCCCAAAAGTGTAAAAGAGTAAAAGGGGCTATGAAATACTCACTTGGTTTGAAGGCGTAGCTAACAAAGATACTAGATAGAATAAGGATCCTTGAAATGCACAAGTTAACCTAGTGTGTAATGCGTATTGTATCAATAGTGTGCACAAAAGTTTAAGTTTAAAGTTGAATTTGAATTTGTGTATATGGCCATTGATTTGTACTTAAACGTATTGAATAAAATATAATGTTTTGAAATAAACATTTTTGAAGCATTTTGTTTAAGGTTTGAGTTTGAATAATTAATTAAGTAAATTAAATAATTATCGTTTGTGAAAATATTGTAAGTGTTAAATGTAATTAAGTGTAAATAAATAAACGTCTTTGTTTAAATATAAAGTAAATAAATAATCATTATTTTATTTATTTATTTATAAAATGTAACTTAACCATTTAAATACTTTTTAAATGAAAGTTTAGCAATAATTGTAAATTTAATTTTTTTATAAACTTTAAATAAAAAAATTTCTATTTATTCCAAGATTAAATATTTGATCTTTCTAAATAGAATTAAATACATTTTTATAAAAATCAACTATTTTTATTTTGTAATTTAATCAGAAATATTTATTGTTTGAAAAATATATAAAATTATAATTCTGCCAAAAAAAATCTAACTTACACACGACCGTGCCTGGGAAGGGCACGATCGTGCTCGAACCACGGGCGCGACCGCGCTGGTCAGGGCGCGACCGTGTTGATCAAACAGAGGGCTTAACTAACTAAATCATTAGGCATGACCGTGCCTTGGCCAGGCACGATCGTGTCTATGATTCTAAGACACGACTGAGATTAGCCAAAGGGTATGACTGGGTCTGAGCAAGAGGCACGACCGCGCTGGAAGCCGGCACGTCCATGTCTCATGAGGCACGACCGCGCTAGATGATTAGCGTGACCGCGTCTGTTCCAAATCAGGAACGATTTGACTAATTTTTTTAATAACAGGGTTGGAAATCATAGGGCTTTCGCCCAATAGATTATTACGAGTCTTTTTGTATAGATTAATTGAATTTAAAATGTATTTAGGACCGGATTCGATTAAACTATTTTGAATGTAAATGTGGCTTCGAGTTCGAGATGATTTCCATAATGAAAGCCCAAATTAATATGGGGCTTTTGATCCATGAACTGAAACGAGTGAGGAAAAGGTTTCAATTACCTGGAAGAGTAGCGAATTGATAGAGAACGGTAGAAAGGAGTTCCGGCGTCGGTGAGCTTGGCATCCGGCGTCTTCTGCTACGATTCCGGCTGATTCAACTGGTTCAGTAGCTTCTGGGAGAATCGTGTAGCGTTTGGTTGGGGGAAATTCACTCCAGAATAGGAGGATCGATGGTCAAAGGAGAGGATTTTCAAATGAGGAGGTTTTGATTTTCTTGAATCGGTTTTCTGTTGTTAATGGTTACAATTGATAATATTCGTTTCTTTGTCCATGAAAGTGAAACGTATATCGGTTACGACAATCAACGATCTCGCGTTTAAAACTGCATTTAAGTTTCAACTGGTACTAGGCGCGACCGTGCCCAAACGAGGCGCGACCGTGCCAAGGCACCGGGCGTGATCGTTCCAAAGCAAGTCGCGCGACCGTGCCAAGGCACTTGGCGCGACCGTGCCAAAACGAGGCGCGGCCATGCCTATTAGGGTTTCTTGCTATTTTTCAACATCAGACCTTGTAACTTTAGTCTTTGACGTATTTGTATAAATAGATACTTATGTAGTGTTTTAATAGAATATAACCGAGTAAAATTTGTGGATTTGCATTGAAGTATTGTATTTAATTGATGGTACGAATAGAACAAAACAGTGCACTAGAATTGAGTTTGAAATGCATTACATTGAATTGAAAATACGGATACTAAAAATCAGAAATGTTACAATTCATGTCAAGCACATAAAGATTTTCTTTTCTCTAAGCAGTTAATAAAATCTTTTCTGGAGGAGGTTTGGATAAGCCAGGAGATAGTACAAAGCATTCTTTTTCTATGAAGAGCATCCAATGCTTTTGATCACAGACCTGGGAAACACTCATGAGATTGAAGTCCAATTCTTTAACATAATTTACCTTATCAATACTCATTCTTTCATTTGACACAGTCCCTTGTCCAGTAATAGATCCTCCTTTTGAGTCACTTCCAAAGGCAACATATCCTCCATTGAAGTGTCTGAAGTTGGAGAGGATGGATCTGTTGCCTGTCATGTGCCTGGAACAACCACTGTCTACCACCCAGGTGTTATTCTTGTGACCTGGCTGCCCCTGCACATGAGAGAGATCTAGTTAGTGGGATGTAGATGCATAATATGTCCCTAATCCCTTGTAATATGTATTTCATCTATGTTTAATGTAATTATTTGATGTATTAATGAAATTACATGTTTATCCTTAATGTTTACTCATATATAACGACTGTGTATTAAACGATCTGATAAATAGCGATAACGTTGATCAATCGTGCTAATGAAAGGCCCATTCGCACGAATGGATCATGAGAATGATCCATTCGCGCGAATAGCTCATGAGAATGATTCATTCGCTAGAATAAGTCATGAGAATGATTCATTCGTACGAATGAACCATTCTGATGATTCATTCTTAAGAATGAACCATTCTGCTGATTCATTCGCACGAATGAGTCCATTCACATGGATCATTCGTACGAATGGCCTCAGCACTATATATAGAACTTTCACTTCATGAGCACAAACAACACAAAAAGACAACAGAAATACAACACATATACACACAGAACTAGACTAAGAAACAACACACAAACTCTCTGCACCTGTATTGTCGAATCTTTGTCCGTTGAGAGTTTCCAGGTCTTGTATCCAACTTCTCTACACCAAAGGGTCGATAGAAACCTTCGTTTCGACATCTAATCCGCTCGTTTCTTACGACCCGATCCGTGTCATAGATTGGATTGCCAATCAAATCGGATTCCGCACGATTTGGTTCGGTTAATGTGTTGAATCATTGGATCAAGGTAGATCCCGATCCAACAAAGTGGTATCAGAGCCTGATTGTGCTCTAGATTCAACATAGAAAATCTAATCTTGCTTTTTCTAGCTTCTTGAATGTTATAAAGATCACTTGATCGTTGTTTAGCCACGTTCAAAACTTGTGATTATTGCTTCTGAGTGATCTGATCGCTCAGTTTTCAGCTCTGATAAAAGGATCAATCATTGGTGCTTTTTGGTGCAAAAAAGTCAAACAACTCTCTGTCGTACGTATGGCTACTATGATGAACTTCATTCGCACAAATGGCTCCTACCATTCGCATGAATAGATCAAGTCTCCCGCTCACTTGTTCAAACTTCCAATCGCACGAATAGAACATTCCATTCGCACGAATAGAAAATTCCATTTGCACGAATAGAAAATTCCATTCGCACGAATAGAAAATTCCATTCGCACGAATAGAAAATTCCATTTGCACGACGAATAGACCCATTCGCATAAATCTCTTCTAAATTTTTTCTTGTGTCGAAAAACTTCGTTTTTTACCATGTCGGACTTAGCTTTTGTTGCCAGTCAGAACAGTAAAATCCAAAACTTGTTATTAATCGATAATGAAGCTGGAAATGCTAACAAGGCTCCAAAACTCATGACAATGGACGAATATCATCACTGGAAAAACAGGTTTGAGATACACATTAATGGAGTTGATACAAACTTATGGATGATGATAGAGAATGGATATCAAAAAGTGTTGAGTGAGGATGAAACTCCTGTTTTGGCTTCCCTTTTAAGCGAACAACAAAGAAAAGATTATGACTTAGAAAAGAAGGCATATGCTATCTTATCTCAGGCCATATCAAGAGAAATATTTCATCAATTCAGGCAGTTTACATCTTCAAAATCTCTGTGGGTTGCCTTAGAACAACGTCACGAAGGAAATGCTTCGTTGAAAGCTATCAATGCTAAGGCCATTAAGAAGGAATTTGATAATTTCATGTATATTGGAAATGAGTCCTTAGATGATCTATTTGAGAGATTCTATCACTTGATGAGTGAATTGCATGCCCATGAGATCAAAACAGCGAAAGAAGAAAAGGTTCAATGCATGGCAGATGCGCTACCACCAAAATGGGATTCATTCTTGATGGTTCTCAAACAGAACAAGACTCTTGAAACCATTGATATCAATGAATTTCTTCAGAAATTGAGAGAACAAGAGGTGATGAATAAGTGGAAGTCAAAGAGAGGTGTACAAGCTCAGGATCCTTCATTGTACTATTCCACATCAACTTAACAAAATGCTCCTTTGCAGACTGCGTTTGTATCAAACATGTCAAATGTTTCAGCCAGCCAGTCTTCAACAGCTCATGCTTCAGTTTCATCAAGCTCGGTTCCACAGCAGGGAAATACTGCTAGTACTCCTCCACCAAGCCCCATTAAATTGCAAACAGAGAACTTCGACAAGGTTACTATCGAAGTGGCCAAGGAACACATGGCACTGTTGTCTACCTTTGTCAATTCATATGACAGTCTTGTTGCTGGACAGGTTGGAAACAGTCATCTGACAGCAGAAGACTATGCTCAGATTGATAAGGATGAAATGGATAGAATTGATATAATGTGGGCTCTTGCAAGTGCAGTCAGAAGAGCGAGAGATTATGTAAAAAGGATAGGAAAAACTCTCGAAGGGAACAAAGACACTACTTATGGTTTTGATCTGTCTGCTGTTGTTTGTTTTAACTGTGGTGAGAAAGGGAATTTTGCTAGGCAATGTGAAAAGCCTAAACAGACTGGAAACCGCAACCCTTTCAACAACCGTCAAAGCCAACCGAAGCAACAAAATCAAAATACAGAAACAAACCTTGTTCCAGTTACTCTTGCACAAGATAAGGACACTTCAAGTGGAACAAAAGCTATGGTTGTTCAAACAGATGAGACTGTTGATTGGTCTTTTAAATTTGGAGCTGATGGTAGTTCAGGGGATAGAGCTTACATGGCAAAGGCTGTAGAAGTCAATGAAGAATCAGATTCTGATGCTGAGAGAGAGAGATTGTTTCAAAAAGTTCATCAGCTGCAAACGACACATCTTCAAATAGTTCTGGATTCACAGCTGAGAATGAAGATAAATCATCTGTTGTCTCTTCAAGTCAATCGACAGCTGATGTGGATGATAACAATTCCTCTTCTGAATCTACCTGTAGCTGTGCTTTTATGGTAAAAACATCCACAGGCATTCAGGTAAATTCTGACAGTTTTGAAAGTGAGTCTGAATCTCAACCGTGTTTAATTTGTGATGAACTTGAGAAGAAAGTTGAGACACTTAAAAGTCACAACACAGACTTAATTGCTGATTTAACTAATTGTCTTGAAGCAAACCGTGTTTTAAAGGGAAACGAACTTGCTTTCAAAAACAAAATTGATCTTTTAAACAGGTAAGTTCATGAATTAGAAATCTGTGTTATCAACAAACAAAATGCCATCACTTTTTATTTAAACACGATTGATGAAACAAAGAAAAAGCTGGCGCTTGTCGAGTGTGATTATGAAACTTTAAATCAAAAGCTGAAAAGTTATTCAAATTCTGCTTACATTCTTGATTACATGATTTCACGGCGTCCAGGAAAGAAAAATGCTGGGTTTGGGTATAAAAATTGTCCTCCACCGGTGTTGAATACTATGGTAAACACACCGGATGATAACCCAATCATTGACTTTAAGGTCAAAACGCCACTTGTCGTTGATCCAACCGAAGACAAAATTTCTCAACCAAAGGTTAACGATAATGGTGCTTCGATCTCGGAGTCCCAGTGTGTTGATGGAATGGTAGAAGAGTGGGATGAAGACGACGATGAGTGTCCTACTCGTGGTTTGGGACACAAAAACTCGTCTGCTCCACAGAATCACAGCATTGGTATTTCAAAATCTGCTTCTAAAAATGTTTTTAAAATTAAACCAACCAATTGCAGTCCATCTTATCCCACTACTTCTGATCAGAAGAGTCAAGTAACCAAAGCCTCAATCAAAAAGGTTAATTTTGTTAAAGCTGGAGAGTCTGTTCAATCAAACAAGTCACTCTCTTCAGCTGAACAAAAAGAAGCTAAGGCTTGTGGTTCAAAAACTCACCAAAGTGAAAATCAATACAGATCTCCAAGGTTGGTTGAGCGGAGATACTGTTTTGAGTGCGGTACACAAGGACACGTTGTTGTCAGCTGTCCTTATCTTCAGAAGCCAAGTAAAAGAGTTAATCATTTTCCAGAAAATAAACAAAAGTTTTTAAAGTCAAAATCTAACTCTTTTACCCAACAACAAGTGCATCAAAAGAAAGTTAAACAAAAGATGCATGACTTGTTGGTCTCTGATTCGAGTTCCACACCTGTACAAATTGTTAAGCAATCCACTGTTTACCACAAACAGTCGTTGCACAAACAACGTGTGTGGAAAGCAAAATCAGATGATGCTTCTGACGACTGTACTTCAAAGTCAAATGGTTGTTCCAAAAGTCCACAAGGACAGTGGATGGATTGTACTGTTGTAGATGAGACTGGGAAACCCAAGACCGTAAAGGCTTGGGTTCCTAACCTAAACTAATTACTATCCTTCTTGTGCAGGTTGTCCTTTATAATCCTATTAGCAATAATTGGATTATTGATAGTGGGGCATCCAGGCACATGACTGGGAACTTAGCTCTCCTTTTCGACGTCAGAAATATCAAAGGGGGCTATGTTTCATTTGCAGGCGATAAAGGTGGTTTTATCTCAGCTCAGGGAACACTGTCTAATGGAGCTGTCAGCTTTGAGAAGGTCAACTTTGTCAAACAGTTGGATAACAACTTACTTTCTGTTTCTCAAATCTGTGATAAGGAGTTCAAGGTTCTTTTTGATGACAAGCATTGTTATATCTTGAAAAAGGAGTTTATGATTCCAGAAGACATGGTGGTTATGTCTGCTCCAAGAATGAATGATCTTTATATTCTTGACATGTCACAAGCATCATCCTCAGTGTCCACAACATCATGTTTTGTTTCGAAAGCCACTGAGAAGGATTCTATTTTATGGCACAAAAGAATGGGACATCTCAGTCTCAGAAAAATGAATCATTTGGTGCACAAAAATCTTGCTGAAGGAGTCACTGTTAAAAGTTTTCATCTTCCTGACGTGTGTGTTTCTTGCAAGAAAGGCAAACAAACCAAGAAATCTCATAAACCCAAATCTCAACATTCCATCACTATACCACTAGAGCTCTTACACATGGACTTGTTTGTTCCTATCAACCGGAAGAGCATTGCTGGAGACTTATATTGTTTGGTTATGACGGATGAGTATTCAAGATATTCTTGGGTGATGTTCTTAAAAGAAAAATCTGAAACTTTTGAATATGTGGAGATTCTGATTACCAAATTGGAGTCTCTATATAAGTTAAAGGTTAGGAGGATCCGTTCGGACAATGGTAATGGATTTAAAAATCACCTTATGGAAACTTTCTGTCAAAAACTTGGTATTCACCATGAATTCAGTGCGCCATATGTTCCACAAATGAACGGTGTTGCTGAGAGGAAGAATCGGACCTTGATAGAAGCTGCAAGGACTATGCTCGCTGACTCAAACTTACCCGTACAGTTCTGGAATGAAGCTATTGCTAATGCGTGTTACATGCTCAACCGGGTTCTAGTTGTCAAGCGTCACGATAAAACTTGCTTTGAATTGTTGCATCGAAGGAAACCGAACTTACAGTATCTTGAACCGTTCGGCGCTCCATGTACCATGTTGATGTTCAAAAGTATACCTCTCCTGTTGCTGGAAAAGGTCTTCCTTGGATGTTTGATTATGAAGAACTTTTTGCCTCGTTTAATCTTCCTCCAGAATATTCAGATGAGGAGGTTGCTGTTCAAATGATGTATGATGCTCAAAACGCACCTGATGAACATGTGCAACCTACTCCCTCATCATCTGACATTCCTGAGTCCTCCAATAACACACAAGTCACACAGGATGATGACTCTTCTTCTTCTTCAGAGTATGAGGGTTCTCGACAAGAAATAGACCAGGAAATTGAAGATACTTCCCATGATGTTGTACAATTGAGTGATGATGTTTCACATTCTGTGGCAATTGAACAGAGTATCACAAACCTTGATCAAACTGTTGAGGTTCCTGCTCATCCTGTGGGTAGAATTGATAGAATTCATCCTCAACAGAACATTATTTGTGATCCCACATCTGGTGTTAAAACTAGGGGTCAGATCAATTCTGGAGTCTACTCAGAAATCATGGAATCTGGTGTGGTCAACGATTGTGCGCATTCATGTTTCGTCTCGCAAATCTAACCACGGTCTATAACAGATGCTTTAAAAGAAGAATCTTTGGTAAATGCAATGCAGGAAGAACTACTCCAATTTCAGAAGCTCGGAGTTTGGAAGTTGGTTGATTTACCAAAAGGAGCTAAGAAGATTGGTACTCGATGGGTTCTTCGTTGCAAAAGGGATGATCAAGGAATAGTCATAAGAAATAAGGCTCGTTTGGTCGTTCAGGGATTTAGCCAAATTGAAGGTATAGATTACAATGAAGTGTTTGCACCGGTTGCTCGTCTGGAAGCAATTCGAATTTTTCTTGCTTATGCATCCTACAAAAGGTTCAAAGTCTATCAAATGGATGTAAAGAGTGCTTTCCTTCATGGAGAAATCAGTGAAGTCGTATACGTCAGTCAACCTCCCGGGTTTGAAGATCCTATGCATCGTGACCGTGTCTACAAATTGGACAAGGCACTGTATGGATTGCACCAAGCTCCGCGAGCGTGGTACGAGACACTTTCCACTCATCTTCTGAACAATGGTTTTAGAAGAGGCACGTTGTTTATTCGGGAAAAGGGTGGAGAACTTTTAATGGTACAGGTATACGGGGATGACATTATTTTCGGATCGACAAATGATGTTCTGTGCAAAGAATTTGAAAGAGTTATGCAGGACAAGTTCGAGATGAGTTCCATGGGAGAGATAAAGTTCTTTCTAGGGCTACAAGTAGATCAATCTGAGACAGGGATTTTCCTTCATCAAAAAAATTATGTTGGAGACATACTGAGTCGATTCAGTATGACTGATGCCAAACCTGCTGGTACTCCATTGGCGATCAATCACGGGATTTCGCCTGATGACAAGGGGGAGTATATTGATGCTACTCTCTATCGAGCCATGATCGGATCTCTCATGTATCTCACGACATCTCGACCAGACATCATGTTCGCCACGTGTCTCTGTGCCCGATATCAGTCAAAACCAAAAGTCTCCCACTTAATTACTGTCAAAAGGATTTTTCGTTATCTGAAGGGTACTCCTGATCTTGGATTATGGTACTCTAATGATGATAACTTTGAGCTTAATGCATATAGTGATTCTGATTATGGTGGTTGCAAAACAGACTTCAAGTCTACATCTGCAGGGTGTCAGTTCTTTGGAAACTGTCTTGTGACATGGCAATGCAAAAAGCAGACTTCAGTGGCTACATCTACTTGTGAAGCTGAATACATCGCTGCTGCCAGTTGCTGTTCTCAGATTATCTGGATTCAACAGCAACTTCGGGACTACGGTTTGCAATTCTCTAACACTCCTATTTATGTAGATAATTCTGCTGCCATAGCTATCACTAAGAATCCGGTTCAGCATTCAAAAACCAAACACATCGGCATAAAATATCACTTCATTCGTGATTGTTTTGAAAAGAAACTGATTGATGTGGTTCAAATTAACACTGATTTCCAAAAGGCCGACCTCTATACAAAAGCCTTTGACAAACCAAGATTTTTATTCTTGTTAGAGGTAAACGGCATGAAAAAGAAGGATGACGTTGTTCCGGACCAAGAGTCGAGTCAATAATCATTTTTATCAATTACGTTCCTGTATATATTTTCTTTCTTGCGTTTATTAAAAATCTCAAAAACTCAAAAAGATTTTTCATTTTGAAATTTTAGGGGGAGATAATGTCAGTAAGAAAATGATCTCTCGCTGAGAAAAATGATAGTACACAGACGCTAGTTATCTGAGACTCCAAAAAGATTTTCTAAATTGTGAACAGTTATTTGTGTACAGTTATTTGTGTACAGTTTTTTACTAAAAAAAAAAAAAAAAAAGATTTTCCATTTTTGTACAGTCTAAAACCCAAAAACATCTGAAAAACTCAAAAATGAGAAATCGTATCCAACCTTTGGGAAGTGATGGCACACTAACCATATGTATGAAGCACATTGCATTTAATGTCATAGTGAATAGTCACACTAAGTCGACATGTGATGCATTGATAGGCTTATCTTACTGAATCTCGACCATTGATGATCAATCTATACCATATTAGATATTGTCTTGTGAGTCACATAATGGTGAAAGGATTGACGAAAATCAACAATAGAAACTGAAGGTGTTTCTCATTCTGTGCACAGCAGTTATCATCGGTTTAATAAGATATCAGAAAGTAGTTATAAAATTAAAAATTAGATTCCGAAGTCGTATACATGCCATATTGCCTTGTAAATACCTGGCTGAAGCCGTCCATGCGATTAAGAATAAAATAAAAGTATGAATCCGAATCCGTATATGTGCCATATTACCGGGTTGCAGCCTGGTTGAAGCCATCCATGGGATAGGATGAACACAAACACCGTTAGCTGCATACGTGCCATATTGCCTTGTAAATACCTGGCTGAAGCCGTCCATGAGCTGATGGCTGTCACTGTGAATACTAAAAAAAAAAAAAAATTGAGTGTAGTAAAGAAGTAACAGGGAATAACTGAGATCTCATGAACTTATGATGACTGGTTAAGTTAGTTGTGCTGATTTGAAACATTAACATGTTTTGAAAAGTAATTCAAGTCAATACTTAACTAGTGTGGGACACACAGATAATGGACTTAATCCTTCAAGATCATCTTGTAAGTGTTGAGAAAAGGTCTGCATAAGTTTAAGATGGACAAACATATCAATGATCGCATTTTGACTAAGTGTACTTAAAGCTCAGATAATTTGCAATGTTGCTGATTGCTATGAGTTTAGTACTGATCCTATGTTCGGATCTTTCTCACAAAAAGATGTGTAAATACCATTGTATAGTTGTATCTACAAAATTCAAAATGTCTCAGATCATTAGTCACTAAGTCTGTATGATTTCTCATAAGGATCATTCTTACTAAGACATGCGTGTATATATCTTGTTGATATTATTTTCAGCATTACATATTCAAAAATCCAAAAAGATTTTACTTTTCCTGAATTTTAGATTATCTGATAAGACTCGAACGACTGTCTGAAAATCAAAATTTGAAAACCGCTTGACTTCCTGATTGATCAAATCGTTCCTTTACTTCATAAACTATTCCAAAACTTCATAATTGATCCCTCACTTCATAAGTAAATGTAAATTACTTCATAATCAAATTGTTGTCAAGACCGATGTGGTCGGATACCCCATTTAACTTGAAAAGTTTAATTTGCATAAGGGGATTGTCCCATTCGTACGAATGGATGAGCAAAATGGCTCACTCGTACGAATGGATGAGGAGAATAGCTCATTCACACGAATGGACTGACCAGAATGGTCCACTCGTACGAATGAGTGGCAGAATGAATCAAGTCTGGGTCACTCGCACGAATGGACTGACCAGAATGATCCATTCGTACGAATGAACCAGGCCATCCTATAAAAAGGCCATTCATTCGCATTCTCAGCATCATTCGCACAAATCAGAAATCCTTATTCGCACGTCTGTTTCATCAAATTCTGATTTTGAACAAAACTTTGTCAAATCTGTAATCTAATCATTCGTTTTCATTTTACAGGTATAACCCCACAAGTATTCATCGATTGTATACCGATTCGTGGATGTTCGACTAGATTTAGGGTTCAAAACCGAAAACCAAACCTAAAAAACGTAAAAAGTGACTTAATAAACCAATTAAAATGCTAAATATTGGTTGAAAATCATAGTCGAGTGTGTTGGTGTCTTTTTCGGCAAATATTTTCAAGTCTTGATCGAATTTTTGGACAAGTTGGATCGCGACCCGTCTGTCATACGAATGGACACACTCTTCATGTTCATTCGTACGAATGAGCACTCATTCACATGAATGAACACTCATTCATACGAATGAAACTTATTCCCACGAATGAATACTCATTCATATGAATGAAACTCATTCGCACGAATGAATAGGCAGAATGATCCATTCACACGAATGAACCAACTTTTTGGGTTCATTCGTACAAAGGGAAAATGGTCCAAAAGTTCATATTTCCAAAATCTTGCATGTACTGATCTGATGTGCTTCATGTTTTTGTGTTTGCAGACTGATCGTTATGGCGCATAGAGCTCCAGTTTTTCTTAAGGCTTCAATAAAAAGCAACATATGTGCGTACATGATTCCTACATCAAGGAATGCACGTCCGTTTGTCGGAATGATCGAGTTTTTATCAAGATCAAGGATTGCTCATGCTATATCCCATCACCGGACTCCATATACGTCGCATCAAAGGGAGTTCTGGGCCTCTGCCGAGATTGACTGTGAGGTATCTCCACCGGTCATACGAGGGAAGATCGCAGGTCAAGATGTGGTTGTATCGGCAGCTCATATTCGCCGATTGTGTCAATTCGGTGATCATCCTGAAGATCCAGTGACACTGGATAAATATCTGGTCCGCGGATGCTTCATGAGAATAAAGTACGACGGGAATGTAGCCGAAGGAGTTTTAAACAAAGCGAACCTCTGTCCTCAGTACAAGTATCTAGGACATGTTCTTCTGCATTGCCTCGGTTCCCGTCGTGGCGGTTTCGACGACATGCGCGAAACAATTCAGAGCGCATTCGTTGCTCTGGTGTTGAACATTCCGTTCAACTTTTCCGAAATGGTGTTCACTCATCTTAAGGAAAACATCTATCTAAAAGGGGACAATGCGTATCTTATGTACCCCAAATTCTTACAAATGATAATAGATGACCAACTTCCTCTTCTGCCAAGGTCAGACATCGACATGATCAAGCTAGAACACATGACGGATGTCACTCTAAACAGGGTACAGACCTACAGGGGCAGACCAACAAAGCCACCTCACAAACGACTCATTGGACATCTGGTAAATCCGGAGTATGTGGCACCAGCAAACAGAAAATGGCGTCACGATAACAGTGATTCTGACAGGGAGGATATTGTTGTACCTCCAGCTGACGACCAAGATGATGACGACCAAGATGGTCAGGGAGATGGTGGCAATGCTCCTAATGTTCCATCTACCACTGCCACCACCCCCACTGTTGCTGCTATCGATTCTTCCCTTCCAACTAACCCAGAAGACGTTAACCTGGACACCGTCCTGTTTACTGATTCTGAGGACACTGAAGACGAATTTGTAATCAGTCAACAAGGGGCAAGATTGGTCGCAACAAAACGAAAAAGGGGAGCAGATCAAGGAAGCTCAAGGGTTGATGATGACGTCAGGGATGCTGATTTTGTCCCTGACTGTCCACAAGTATCTGCTGCTCCTTCTTCCTAATCTACCCTAGTCAAGAAAGGAAGAGGAAAGAGAATGGCCAAACGCCAAAAGTTTAAACTTGTTAGAAGGACGGAGAGCACCTCTGCTACTACAGCAACTGCCACCAGGTCTGAGGCTCCAATGTCAACATCTATGCCTCAGACACAAACTGTGCCTCCTCCCATCTACACGACTGCTCCTACATCACAGCCATCAACTATTCGAGCTGAATCTTCAATGTCACTGCCGACTGTCTCTCTACACGACCAGATCAGTACTTTAAACAGTTTGGTACTTCGTTTACTGGCTCAGAATGAAGAGCAATCAAAGCGTCTTGATCAACAGGGCTCGCAGATCAGTCAGTTGACTCTGCAAAATACTGAACAAGCCCAAGCCATCACAAGTCTTTCCACTAGATGTAATGATCAACAAGCCCTCCTTCTCACTGCTACAAACCAGAATCAAAAGTTGTCTACAACTGTCGATGCACACACTCAGAGGATACAAAGGCTAGAGGAGGAAAACAAAAAGCTGTTGGAAGACTTAGAAAGCAGAAGAGACCCGACACCCAGAATTGAGGGTGCTCGCAATGATGGTGATGATGGTGATGATGATGATGGTGATGATGATGGTGATGATGATGACGATGATGATGATGATGATGACGATAATGATGATGATAGTGATGATGATGACAATAATGACAAAGATAAGGATGATGGTGCCAATGCTGGTGCTGCATCAAGTGCTTCAAAGACAGCAGAAGCAGAGGCACGCACAAAGCAAAAATCAGACAAGTCAGAAGGCCCATCATCAGATACACAAAAGGGCACTGAAGGTTGATAGTTTTTGTTTTAAATGTTTTAAGTTGTCTTATTGTAAATATTAGATTATTATGTAAATAATTTCAGTTTTATTTTGATTAAATCAATGATATTTAAAATTCTCACATGTTTATTCTTTGTTTGTTTATGAAAATAGTTTTGGATGTGATGCCTCTCAAGCAACAACCTTCAAAGTTAACTTATGTGGTTGACATGCAAGGGATCATCCAACATTCAGTTATTTATGACAAAGAGGAAGGGGAAATCGTACACTGCTTGTCAAAAGAACAGATTGCCGAGCTATTTCAAATGAATCCCGACGAAGTCATCACTGAAGAGGCATCTGTTCCTACAACTGATTATCCCTCCTCTGACGAACTAGAAGACGTTGATGAGGTTGAAGTCAAAGACATCACTGATCAAGAATATCCAAAGTACACATCAGTAGATGGTGATGATCTTCCCTCCTTCGCAGACTTATTCACTCAGCAGTCTGACGAGGAGGTCAACCGCATTATCGACAACAAAGGAGATGAAGCCGGTCCCTCCACTATTGATATTGACGAGCTGAATGAACGTAAAAGTCAGTGGATGGAATACATGGCCGAATTAAAGAAGAACTTAAAGCCCTCTCCTCCAACCAAGTACACTAAAGTTTATCGACTCAAAGGACACAAGTCTGATGGTCGTATAATCAGTTGGGCATACTTCAACGACTTAAGCTGCTATGCTATAAAAAGAGAGAAGGGCATACAATATTTCAGGTACCCTCATGACTTCAAGACGCTGCCCGCATTTGAAGTAAATCAATTGGCGCGTCTAAAGCTTCTATACAGCGAATCTTCCGGTCTATCCGAATGGTTTGAACGTCAATTACAATACGAATACCGGAAGAAGTGGGTGAACTTCAAGCCACAAATGCCTACACGTTACATTCATAAGGAAAAGGTTCATCCAATCACCAAGAAGCTCCTAATTGTCTTAAAGTGGAAACCTCCAACGATCATGAAGAAGATTCCTTTAAGGAAAATGATCCAGGACTTCTCAGATCAGTTCAAATGGTGGTACTATGATGGGCGTACTGGTGAAGCTGTTATAGTGCTTTGTAAAGAAGGGTCATGGGAGACCATCAGGGTCTTTGATCCCTTGTGGCTGACCAACTTGTCTGAACAAGATGTTACAACTCTATACAAGTGTCAACCGTTTTTTGAAGTTGCAGATATAGACCAGGCGTTGCAGTATGTGAAAGTGATACGTATATGCTTTGCTTTTGACATACACGCCGGAGTTAACTGGAAAACTCGTACAAAAGAGATGTTGAAGACCAACTAATGTTAGTTAGGTCATTTTGAAGGGATCTAGGTCCAAGGGGGAGTATGTAGATGCATAATATGTCCCTAATCCCTTGTAATATGTATTTCATCTATGTTTAATGTAATTATTTGATGTATTAATGAAATTACATGTTTATCCTTAATGTTTACTCATATATAACGACTGTGTATTAAACGATCTGATAAATAGCGATAACGTTGATCAATAGTGCTAATGAAAGGCCCATTCGCACGAATGGATCATGAGAATGATCCATTCGCGCGAATAGCTCATGAGAATGATTCATTCGCTAGAATAAGTCATGAGAATAATTCATTCGTACGAATGAACCATTCTGATGATTCATTCTTAAGAATGAACCATTCTGCTGATTCATTCGCACGAATGAGTCCATTCACATGGATCATTCGTACGAATGGCCTCAGCACTATATATAGAACTTTCACTTCATGAGCACAAACAACACAAAAAGACAACAGAAATACAACACATATACACACAGAACCAGACTAAGCAACAACACACAAACTCTCTGCACCTGTATTGTCGAATCTCTGTCCGTTGAGAGTTTCCAGGTCTTGTATCCAACTTCTCTACACCAAAGGGTCGATAGAAACCTTCGTTTCGACATCTAATCCGCTCGTTTCTTACGACCCGATCCGTGTCATAGATTGGATTGCCAATCAAATCGGATTCCGCACGATTTGGTTCGGTTAATGTGTTGAATCATTGGATCAAGGTAGATCCCGATCCAACATGGGAGGTATCCAAGAGCTTGCATCCTTAAAGAAAAGGGTTCTCGAAATATCAGATTCAGCATGTGTTCTTGGAGGGATAGAAGCTGGGATCTTGGCTTTCCATTCCTGAGGAGATGGTTTTCCAGTTCTCTTTGCTCTGTCAGCAGCTAATGTTGCTTTGGCTGCTGATGGATTTGCTTTATCAGCAGCATATTTTGCTGCTGATGACTTTAGCTTATCAGTAGCCAATTTTGTTGCTGCTGAGGACTTCGGCTTATCAGTAGTAGATTTTGTTGCTGCTGATGGTTTTGCTTGAGCAGCAGCAGACTTGGTTGTTGTTGAAGGCTTGTCCTTTAGTTTCTTGGGCTTGGCATGATTACCAACATTTTTGCTGGCTGCTGATGGTTCAACAACCAATGTATGTTTATCCTTCTTTACCTTGTTGACGGAGGGCTTCTCTGTAGAAGTTCTCATGCTGATGGGCTTTTGTTTAGGAGGGGTTTGATGAAGGATCTGTTTGAAGGGATTAAATTCACAATTTGCAGCAAAGTGGTCTGATTCACCACAGATGATGCAAGATTGTTGAGGCTTTGGCAGCTGCTTCCTTGGTGGGGAAAGAGAGTTTCTGAAATGAGTTGCCTTGGCTTCAGAACTCCTTACCTTTATGTTCTTGTTTGTCTTCTCAAAAGCATGTTGTTTGAGGTTTACTGCTGCTGAAGGTAGTAGAAGCAGGTGCTGGCACTGTGGTTGTATTTGCCACAGACAAAGCATGATTTAGCTAGTTTGTCCCTTGAAAGGTAAACATAGTCCTTTCTTTTGAACAAGTCTTTGAAGTTCCAGGGGTGAGATTTGTTGTGCTCAAAGGTGGCTTCTTCCAATGTCTTTTGAACATATTGAACTCTTTCTCCAGGCGCATGACATATGTCAAACACCTTTCTTTGAGGCTTTGAGTTGGTGGAGGTTGAAGACTGTCCCTTTTCAACAGTTAGCTTTCTTCCTTCTGGAGGATAGCTTATTTTGATTTGGTTGAAAGGCATAGGAGCACTTGTTTGAATGACTTCAAGAACAGGCTGTGACACCCAGTAATTCAGGTCAATATCCATATTTCATAAATACACGTTCATAACGTATATTTCCTGAAGTTTTATTTTGACTAAGTAAAGTCAAGGAGTCTAGCAAAGGAAATTATATCAAAATAGTAATTTTTAAGAATTACTAGAAAAATAAACAGTAATAACCCACAAAGTACGGTCGTTGGTGATTAACAAGAACTTGACAATAAAAGTCTAGGGAGACGCTTTAACATAAAAACATAAATATTGGTGACTAAACTTTTATAAAAAGTTGACATATAAATAATTGTTACATGACTCTATGTTATTTTGCGTATACATGTATAATATAGTTTAAGTAATGACTACATCGGGAATTCACTAGCAGATTATTAAAGCTAGTCAATCTACACAAAATGTAGGACGTTTTAATAATTAAATATATTAAAACGGGTATTAATTTCGGGTAGTATACCGCGTCTAAATCAATCACATCATCATCATGATTGCTTTGCTTACACAACACTCAAGCGTCATAATCATCATGATTATGACCAAGAGTGCAAGCAACCTCAAAGATCACATCACCATCATTATATCTTTGCTTATACTCCACTCCAACGTCAAGGCATAATGATGATGACTTGTTGAGTTCTACAGTCAACCCCCTTTTCATCAAATAATTATATATATACGTGTATATATATATGTATGTATATATATATAATATCTAGGTATATAGATATATAAAGTTTAAACCATTAAAAAGTCATACACTGAGTATTAGATCACGGGATCACCTACCGGGTATACACTACCTAAAAACCAGTCAACTAATACATGGAATGATGACTCGTGATGTGACAAGACCCAACCCCCACCCCATGCCCAATCATGGCCGAAATGTGTGGGACCACCCACACACCCACTCCACCATCATGTCCATGATGATTGTCATAAGAGGCCATACACTATTAACCAAGTGTGCAAGCAAGGGTCAATCCATCAAGTCAACCATCCCTTGCCATTATTAGGTTGAATGCAACACCCAAACCCCCACCCTAACCCTTGGTTTGGCCGAGAATAGAGGGCCCCACCCACCTCACATCACCTCACCACTTCCATACTCATGTCATAAGAAGACCATGCTTCTTTGAGTGTAGACCATACCAACATCAAATCCATCACATTTAATACACCCTCTTACACACTCAAGCTCTCACTCTCTCATATATATATCGACATATGCACACACATAATCACTTTGCATCTTTCAAATTCAAGAGCAAAAACCATAGAGAAGTTTGAGTTAGAGTTGAAGATTCAAGGAAGGTTGGAGTCTAGGAGTCGGGACTTGATAACAACACGAGCACCTAGTGTCTTCCATACGTTTTTCTTCACCTAGCTTGTCTAGTGGTACGAAACCATCATCCATCTTTTATGTTTTCTTTACTTCCTTAAATTACGCATGTTGTTCATCCTAATAATTAAAGGAGGTTTAAAAAGCTAAAGAGTTTTATAAAGTTTAACATTATTATGATTAAAAACTAGATTTTATAATAAAAAGATGTATGAAATTCGAAAATGATAAGCTCTTATACATAGATTCTTATCTTAACATATTTATGAGATATTTGTTAATTTGAATTCATGATGCTAAATTAAGAATTGATAAACTAAAAAGATGTGTGCAAATATATATATACATATATATGTGTAACCGAAATTTGTATGTATAAGTGTATAAGTGATTGTTTTGATCCTATAATGATAGTTGTAGATATTAAAAGCATGATTAACATTAGATAAAAAGGTTTGAACATGAATACATATCCATGATTAGAGATGTAAACCGGAAATAATCAAGTGTATTATTTAAAAAGAAATCGTGACATATGTATGTTCAAATGTATGTTCATAAAGTGTTAACTTGTTGAATTGAGAATTATTGAAACATATGCATGCTTGATAAGAACCGAAATATATGTCCAGAAATGTATGCATATAAGAGTAAATATGGTACATGAGTAAAATGATATATATATATATATATATGGAAGCTAAAAAGTATATATGGAGACATAATTATAATCGTATCTTGAAAGTAAATTATGGATGATATTGTATTGTTGTGTATTGACATGAAATTTGTTATGATTAAAGTGTTTGGGAAATTTGGTAACAATAAAAAGCATACATGCACATATCATGAAATAACCATAGATAGGTTCATGTGCACGAAATTAAAGATGTTTCAGTTAAAAATAAATAAGTGTATGTTGAAATGTAGTTATACTTGTGTGTATATATATTTGTAAGGAAATATAAATACATGTCGAACTGAAACAAGTTAATAAATATCGTTCGGAACAAGTAATTGTATATGCATATAGAGATAAACATACATAGAAAATACATGAATGATACTTGCATATAAATTGGAAAGAAGTAATTATGTGTTTATACATGGATTATAGTATAAATATATTACAAGACGTTGCAAAAATAATATTTATTTTTGACAAACAAAACGAGTCACCAATATGGAAATATAATAGTTTTTCCGGAAAATAAATAAAGCGTCTAGACTGGAATAATAATCACCAACGAGTCGTCATGAGAAAACATTGTTTTAAATAAACAAAGCCGTGTTTAACAGGAATAGTTAAGTCGGGTGAACAACTTGCGTTTAAGACATGTAGTCTTAACGTGTTTAGTACCCTTGTGTGATTAGGGTACGGATAGACAAGAACTATTAGCACAAGGTTGTTGATAGGATTTCATCGAACACAAGGTGAGTTCACGGCCCCCTTTTAACTCTTTACTGTTTTGTAAACATCGGGGGAGAAACATACTTACTTGCTATGTTTTGAAAACATGAATTACATTGCTTATACGTTTGACAATATGAACATTCTGGTTTAACTTCTTGTGAGTTTCACTAACCCCTTTTTCTAAAGTTTTTGAAATGATTTGGGGTGGAAACATACTTGTAAAAGACTTTTGTATGTAAATGAATGAACTAATGATCTGACCGTATGTGTGTATTGAGGGAAAAGTAAAGCGCTTAAAGTCCTCTGAATAAGTTAGTAACTATTAGCTATTTTAGCCCGGGATTATATGGATAGTACTATTGGGGGTGACGCCTCCGGTCATGGTTAGTCGCGCTAACCAGGGGTCCAAATGGCCGAATGACCGCATATTGTCTTACTCGCAGAAAGGTGGGGAGAGGCACAGAATGTTGGGGTTTGGTTACGGTCTCGTACATTACATACTATTTTGTATTCCTTGCAAGCTTACAAATGGGGTCAATAGATCGGATTAGTATTCAGATTCATTGGTAATACATGCAAAAGGGTTCTGATCAGGTTAAAGTGATCAGGTTTAAACAAAAGAGTTTTGATCAGGTTAAAGTGATCAGGTTTATACAAAGGGTTCTGATCAGGTTAAAGTGATCAGGTTTAAACAAAGGGTTTTGATCAGGTTAAAGTGATCAGGTTTAAACAAAGGGTTTTGATCAGGTTAAAGTGATCAGGTTTAAACAAAAGAGTTTTGATCAGGTTAAAGTGATCAGGTTTATACAAAGGGTTCTGATCAGGTTAAAGTGATCAGGTTTAAACAAAGGGTTTTGATCAGGTTAAAGTGATAAGGTTTAAACAAAGGGTTTTGATCAGGTTAAAGTGATCAGGTTTAAACAAAGGGTTCTGATCAGGTTAAAGTGATCAGGTTTAAACAAAGGGTTTTGATCATGTTAAAATGATCAGGTTTATACAAAGAGTTTTGATCAGGTTAAAATGATCATGTTTAAACATTGGATTTATGACGGTTAAGTCATGGTAATGTTTTCAAAGAAAAACTACTTATTATTTATGACGGTTAAGTCATGTATAGTTTTTCGGGGAAAACTACTTAGTTTTATGAAAGTAAAGTCATATACATGTTTTTGGGAAAAACTATAAGCACTGATATAACTAACTCTGTGAACTCACCAACCTTTGTGTTGACACTTTCAAGTATGTTTCTCAGGTAACCTTTAGCCATGGCGCGGTTGGAATAGGCTAGCTATGTTGGATCAATTCCTAGTAGCTGGAAGGACGTAGAATATCAAGTCTCAAGTCTATCGTTGATCTAGAAGAACGTAGATCATAGTATTACTTAGTTTTAGTAATTGTATATGTAATCAAATCTTAGAAATCACAATTACCGCTTCCGCTATCGTGTAATGAACCAATCGTTGCAACCTGTATTTATTTATTATGTAAATAAATTTGGGGGTGTGACACATGCGGTGCTGGTACTTGTACTGGTGCTGAGGCCTCCTCTGTTTTAGTGGACTCTGAGCAAGCTGACTCAGACTCTGACAAGGTAGTGCATTCTTGCACCAATGGTTCATGCCTTGAAGGATCAAGATCTCGGTTGGCCTTTTCAAGATTTGAGAGATTGAAGGTTGGTTCATGGATGGCAACGTGGTCAGCAGGAGGTGCAACGGCTTGGTATTGTTCAGCATGATACCCCAGACCAGTTTTTACCTTGTCATGAATTTGAGCATTCAAAAGTCTTTGCAGCTTTTTGGATGCAAATTCATATTTGTCAACATGAACTTTCTGTTCTGCCAATTCTGCTCTGGTAGCTATTAATCTAGCCAGTAGATCATCAATCTGAGTTTCAAGATTGGTTTGTTCATGTTTTAGTAATGAAATCTCTTTCATTAGGCAGTTAATTTTTTCTTTATAACTGTTTTCAATTTTTGTGAATTCAGATTTCATTTGATGAAACTCTTCATTTTGATCTATAAGGTTTTGATTATGCTTTCTGTAGCCTAACACCTTAGCAATACAAGCTTGGGAACAGAGATGTTCATATACCTGAGGCGGTATCTCAGTTGTGTCTGCCATAAGAGCTTGGTTGTTAGCAGGCAGATCTTCGTACTTGAAGCTCCAATCAAAGTCAGAAGTTCCAACAGCTGCACAAGCTGCAGTTTGAGCTGGAGGAGTAGCTTGTTACTGTTGTTGTCTGGGTTGGGCCTGGTGAGCTTGTCTTGATTGAGGAGCTGCTGGGTTTTCCCTAGGTGCCTTGCATTCTCTAGCAAAATGACCTAGTTGGTTACAGTTGTAACATCTTAATTTGCTTTTATCCAAGCCAACTCTGGTGTTGGAGTTGTTACTTGGAACGGGTCTTCCGGTTCTAGAGTAGAACATGTTTGCTCTTATAGAGAGCATGGCATAGGAGTGTTGTATATCCATTTCTTCTAAGTCATCTGGATGGAAGCATTCCAGATCCTCCTTGATAAAGGACATGTTGCTTGAGTTTTCAGAAACAAAAGCAGCAGAGGTTGAGGTTTGAGGAGGAGCTTCTAGGAGAAACGGTGATGTGTTTGTTTGAGAGGTTGGAGTTTGGGTATGAGTGACAATGGGAGGATAATAGTTGCTTGAACTAGGACCTTAGTGGTCAGAGTGGAGGGCAGAAGAGGTGGTGGTGGATGTTGAGGCTGTTTAGTAGCTTGAGCTTCTTTCTTTTACCTGAATCATCTCTATCTCATAGGTTTTTAGCATTCCGAAGAGCTCAGTCATCTGGAGAGTATTCAGATTCTCAGTTCTTCTGATGGACACTGTGTAGAGTGTCCAGCAACTTGGTAGAGACCTGATGAACTTCTTGAGAATATCTTCATTCTCCAGTTTCACCTTTGAGCACTGCAGCTCACCTACAAGATAGGTATATCTATTATATAAAACAGTTAGAGACTCACCTTCCTTCCAGATGAAGTTTTCATATTGCTGCTTCAAGATGTCTCTTCTGTTTTCTTTGACTTCTTCTGAACCAGCAAACATCTTCTCAAGAGCCTCCCATAGCTCCTTTGCAGTTTTATAACCTCTAAAGTTATGAAAAACATCATTTGGTAAGCACATCTGGATGGCTCCCAAGGCTTTGAAATCTACCTCCATTTTCTTGATGTCTTCATCAGAGTACTTGGAGGATTCTTTGGGAACCAGTGTACCTCCGGAATCAGCTGAGGCCACCATGGGTATGTATGGTCCATTTTTAATGGATTTCCACATACCATATTCTTGATAGCAGAAGAAACTTTCCATTCTGTTCTTCCACATATCATAGTCTTCCCCATACACCAGTCTTGGTGGTCTGGAGATGCTTCCAATATCTTCAAATCCATTGTTTTGTGCCATTTTGTTTTGATTTGTGATAATGAGAGACTTTAGCAAAGAGATAGTTTAGAATAGAACCGGAGAATGATTAAACAAGTATGAGTTTGCTTAATCTGTGAGCCAAAGCTTTGATACCACTTGTAGGATCGGTAAATACAAGATGGTTCTATTCTAGTTGAGATTGGCGAAAACAATCACAACTAATCAATGTAAACAAGTAAACACAAGAAGTACTGAAAAATGCAATTTGTATTAAGCTTCAATGGTTACAGGATTACAAAGAAAACTCTAAGAAAAGCACTAAGATACAATGACTCTAAGTATTACTTATATAGTAACTTATAATCAAGACAGACCCTTGATTCTAAGGATCAGATCTAACACAAGCCGTTGATCTTGTATTGAAGCTATTCTACATATAATGAAAATAAACATAACAAATGTTAACTTTACTCAAACGTCTTCTTAGGCATCATTGCTTGCATGCTTGGAGAAGAGCGTTGTGGTTCTTTATTTTCTACACCAATGACATTCTTTCTGCGTGGAGTGTGTCAGTGTTGCAGTAGAAAGTTGTCAGTGGTAATGGTTGCTTTATCGAAGCCAGACAACTGCAACATTTGATCTTCAGTGGAAATGGCTATCAGCTACAAAGTTGGAGATCAGCTGTAAGAGGCAACCATCCAAAGCTGCTGATGATTTGCCTATCAGCAACATTAAGTGTTGATGCTGCTGAGAGGCCTATCCGCAGCAACTCTGTTCTTCAGCAGATAAGGCTATCCGCAGCAGATTTGTTCTTCAGTAGAAGAACAAGTATCCGCTGCAGATAAGCTTATCCGCAACAGTTTGTTGGTCAGCAGCAAACTCTGAGGATCCGTAACATTTGTATTTAGAAAGTTTTGTAGCCATCAATCTTTATTTCTACAGAATCAAACTCATTCCCGGAGCTAAACCCGTGGCTAGAGCACCGTATCGTCTAGCACCTTCTGAGTTGAAAGAGCTGGTGAAGCAAATTCAAGAACTATTGGACAGAGGTTTTTTACGTCCAGGTACTTCACCTTGTGGAGCACCAGTCTTGTTTGTAAAGAAGAAGGACGGAAGCATGCGTATGTGTATAGACTATCGGGAACTAAATAAGCTCACTGTAAAGAACAAATATCCATTGCCAAGGATAGATGATTTGTTCGATCAGTTGCAAGGAGCTAAATACTTCTCGAAGATAGATCTTAAATCTGGATATCATCAGTTGAAGGTACAGGAGGAAGACGAACCTAAGACTGCCTTTAGAACCCGATATGGACACTATGAATTCTTAGTTATGTCATTCGGTCTAACTAATCATCCCGCAGCATTTATGGACCTAATGAACCGAGTTTGCAAACCATTCTTGTACAAATTCGTTATAGTGTTCATATACGATATCCTTATCTACTCCCGAACTCAGGAAGATCATGCCAAACATCTTCAGATAATACTTGAAACTCTTAGAGAAGAGAAGTTGTACGCTAAATTTTCGAAATGCGAGTTTTGGAAACAAGAAGTACAATTCTTAGGGCATGTTATAAACCATCAAGGAATTGAAGTGGACCCGGCCAAGATTGAGGGCATTATAAAGTGGGAGACTCCAAAGACCTCGACTGAGGTTCGAAGTTTTCTTGGTCTAGCCGGATACTACCATAGGTTTATACAAGACTTCTCCAAAACTGCTACTCTGTTAACTACCCTAACTCAGAAGGCTGTGAAGTTTGAATGGAGTCCAAAACAAGAGGAAGCATTCAAAACCCTTAAAAAGAAACTCAGCTCTGCACCAATCTTAGCATTACCTGAAGGGAATGATGACTTTGTCATCTATTGTGATGCTTCCTGTATTGGTCTAGGTTGCGTATTGATGCAGCGAGAAAAGGTGATAGCCTATCAATCACGACAACTTAAGATTCATGAAAAGAACTATACCACACATGATCTTGAACTTGGTGCCATAGTGTTTGCTCTAAAGATTTGGAGACACTATTTCTATGGTACTAAGTGTGTGATATATACAGACCATAAAAGTCTCCAGTATATATTCAATCAGACGAAATTGAATATGAGACAAAGAAGATGGATGGAACTTATTAATGATTATGATTGTAAGATTAAATACCATCCCGGGAAAGCTAATGTTGTAGTAGATGCATTAAGTCGATAGGAAAGAATTAAGCCTATCAAGATAAGAGCCTTAAGGTTAGAAATCAAGATAGATTGGATGGATCAAATCAAGGAAATTCAGACACAAGCACTACAAGAAGATAACATCAAGAAGGAGCGCATGGTTGGTAAAGAAAAGTTACTAACCAAAGGCGATGATGGAATCCTACGATTTGGTAGCAGAATTTGGATTCCTAGACTTGGGAAAATCCAAACAAAGATAATAGATGAAGCTCACAAATCCAAATACTCGATACACCCTTGAGTTGATAAAATGTACAAGGGATTGAAAACTCATTATTGGTGGCCGAGTATGAAGAGATTTATATCTCAGTATATAGAAAAATGTCTTACTTACCTTCAAGTTAAAATCGAACATTAGAAACCCGCAGGTCAACTTCAACAATTGGAGATACCTGTGTGGAAATGGGATAGGGTAACTATGGATTTTGTCATGAAACTACCGAGAACCCAGAAAGGGCATGATACTATTTGGGTTGTGGTTGATAGACTAACCAAATTAGCACACTTTTTTCCTATTAGTGAAAACTACTCCATGGATAAATTAGCCCGACTCTACATCAATGAAATTGTAAGCCACCATGGTTTACCGCTATCTATTATCTCTGATAGAGATAGTCGGTTCACTTCCACATTCTGGACTAGTTTCCAAAAAGAGTTGGGAACTCGGATCAATATGAGCACGACATATCACCCTCAAACCGATGGAAAAAGTGAAAGAACAATCCAAACCCTAAAAGATATGCTGAGAGCTTTTGCAATAGAATTTGGAGGTAGCTGGGATAATCATCTTCCATTGATAGAATTTTCTTACAACAATAGCTATCATTCAAGTATAAAAGATGCACCGTTTGAAGTCTTATACGGCAGAAAATGCAGAACTCCAATTTGTTGGATGAAAGTTGGAGATAACCAACTATCTGGACCAGAAATCTTACAGGAGACAACTGATAAGATAGTTCATATCAAACAAAGATTAAAAGCTGCACAAGATCGCCAGAAGAGTTATGCAGACAGACGACGACGGCCGTTAGAATTCGAAGCAGGCGACTATGTTCTGTTGAAAGTATCACCTCGGAAAGGTGTTGTACGTTTCAGGAAACGTGGAAAGCTAGGCCCAAGATATATTATACCTTATAAGATAATTGAAAGAGTTGGAGAAGTGGCATATAAATTAGAACTGCCTGAAGCATTGCAGGGTATACATAAAACATTTCACGTGTCATGTCTACGCAAGTGATTAGCAGATCCTGAACAGGAAATCTCATTAGATGATATACACGTCAATGATAAGCTCCATTTCACTAAGCAACCTGTCAAGATCTTAGGAACCCAAGATCGAAAGCTCAGAAAGAAGACCATACCAATGGTACTGGTATAATTGCAAGGTCGGAAAGGGGCCGACAAAACTTGGTAATTAACAGAACAGATGAACACTAATTATCCCCATCTATTCAATGAATCCTGAATTTCGAGGACGGAATTCTTTTAAGGAGGGGAGATTTGTAACACCTGAACAATTCCAAAAATCAAATAAAGGCTAAAAGTATAAAAAGAAAAAGTTCAAGGGTTAAACTGCAGTTTCTCCAAAGATGGAGGACTAAAAGTGAAAATTCTGAAAATGGATGGATGTCGGACCGACATCCGATACATATCGGTCTGATATGTGGTGATGAAGGCATGAATGAGGTGCTGACACGTGTCCTATGACTCACCGGTGGAGTTTTAACGCGTGGCACCATGTCGGACCGATATCTCCACCCATTGCGGTCCGAAAACCACAAAATGAGGGACAGTCCAATAGGAAACTGACACGTGGAGGGCAGCAGGTCGGGCGATAGCGGACCGCTATACCCTGCATAACGGTCCAATATGGACCCGATTTCACCCTATAAATAGATGGATCGATTCCAGCCACTTTGCAC
This sequence comes from Smallanthus sonchifolius, assembly GCA_023525975.1. NCBI lineage: Eukaryota > Viridiplantae > Streptophyta > Magnoliopsida > Asterales > Asteraceae > Smallanthus > Smallanthus sonchifolius. The sequence continues at coordinate 92,408,526 of CM042021.1, read as the reverse complement.
ACACAAAAACTTCACCACACACACACTCTCTAAGCTGGTAGCTCGAGCCCCAAGGTTTTGGTCCGCTCTCGAAAGTCTGGTTTCTCGTAATTCATCCGCAAACTGTGGTAGATAGTGCCAAGGTAAGATTTCTAAACACCCTGAAGTTCCTTCGTGTAAACTTAAGATAGGGATGTTATTTATGATAATGTCGGATATGATTTAGGGTTCTGTCGAGGTGTTAATTATTATAAGTAATCAGAAAGGAGGTTCTACTAGAGGTGAGTTCCTCTGAACTGTGCTATATAAATGTTTTGTAAATGATTTTTATCTGAGATCCCAATACTATCCTGTAAAGCCCCAAACCTGGGAGGCCTCACATGTTGGATTTACTCATTCACAAACAGTTCTTAAACTTGAATATCAAATAACGCAATGGAATCATTCATTCAATATAATTAAAATTATTTTCAACATGCGAAAGCGTAACATTGTCTAAAACATAAAAATGACATAATTAAAACATAACGGGATGCCAGACTTCATGATCAGCCGGGTAACTCTTCTAGCTTCATCACCGTCCATCGTCCATACCTGTCCTTAAGCTGAATGTGCATACTAAAATTCAGCTACGCTGGTGAGTTCTAGCTTTACATAAAACCTTAACATAAACATTTTTGCCAAAAAACATAGCATACATTTATTTAACAAAAGCATACGTAAAGCATGCAATAACTTAACATCATCACAACATCGTAACATAGCATCATAACATAAGTCAATATGAACCGAATCTACGCCTTCTCGTAACCGTCAATTCCATACATCGCATACCAGCAGAAGAACTTAAGGCTGGTTACCTCTAAGTCATCTGTCACCCAGGTCTCCTAAGGCTCGTTACCTCTAGGAAGACCATACATATGTCTCCAAGGCTCGTTACCTCTAGGAAGACTAAACATCGTCTTAGGCATTGTTCCCTCACAGGGAATAGTACCTTCCATCGGGATCCCGGTAATCCCATGTGTGACCGTCGTCACCCCATCCTCAACCAGTTGTACAACCGTTAGCCAGCCACAAAGGCCCCCCGTAAAGGTAAGGCCAATACATAATACATACATGCCCTAGTTCTCGTACGAACTCGTGGTAGATTCATTCATTCGTGACTTTCACAAAACCTTTACGTCATTTTAGTTAAAGCATTCGTACGTTTTATTAAATAATGTTTCATGCATAAACCTTTCATAAACTTCGTTTGGCAAAACATTTCATAACAACATCCTTCGTAAACATCCTTTCATAAACCTCATTTCGTAGACATCGTTTCGTAAACATCGTTTCGTAAATATCATTTTGTATGTATGCACACCAGCCCAAAAAAATTAATTAAAACATTTAAAGAGGGGCTTCTAGAACTCACCTAATAAGCTAGTCTCGGTTGTCCTAAACAAAGCTCCAACAACGTTACTCTCGATCTGAATTGATTAGTTAAATACATATCGGACCTAATCCCGACTCTAAGTGTTTACTCATTCTGTTTTAGGCGAACTTAAGGCTAAGTTCGCCCCTTATAACCCTGGCGAACATACAGGCTAACATAGGTCAAGTTCTCCTAGTCCATGCCCAGCGAACTTAGTAAGTTCACTACCATAAGTTCGCCTCCTCTACATTAGACGAACATGCTAAATTCGCCTAAACTGGTTCTTTTTCCCCCAAACAACCCAAACCGTAATGAGGACTTCTAGGTAAAATACACTTCTTTAATTCCAACTAAAATCGGACAGAGTACCGTTTGTTTCTGGTCTAAACCTGACAATCCCAATTGTCTATTTCCATTATCAAATCATAACCAATAATTCATAATCAACATGCTAAATTCGCCTAAACTGGTTCTTTTTCCCCCAAACGACCCAAACCGTAATGAGGACTTCTAGGTAAAATACACTTCTTTAATTCCAACTAAAATCGGACAGAGTCCCGTTTGTTTCTGGTCTAAACCTGACAATCCCAATTATCTATTTCCATTATCAAATCATAACCAATAATTCATAATCAACCAAGCTTTAGCTACTAGTTTTGATAGCATTAATTTCCTTTATTTTTGACATGTGATTCTTATATAAAAATAATTAACCTTTCGTCGATTATGGTTTCGTCAAAATATAAACTCTACACGTCCTCCTCGAACACGGTATTATTGACCCGAGCCAATAATAATAATAATTAATATTCTACGGGTTCAAAGAATTTACCTTCCCTATCACAGCATCTAGTATACATTCCCGTATTGTACCCGTAACTCGACCATGCAGAGTCCGATTTAGGTGATTCAAAAGTTCAAGAACTTGTCTCGACATACCGGTCTCAACTAAAGGAATTCTTTGTCGTCAACCCTCGTCATACTATCCTTATTTTCATGTCGTGAATCCGTCATCTACCTTGTCATCATCGAATCACCGTGAACCACCATGACCGCCATGAGCCCACCTTAACCACCATGACCACCATGAACCACTCCTGCCATGAGTCCCATACCACCAACACTATCATGCCACAAACATCCAAGACTGCCGTCGTACCTCCACCGCTAACCACCGCTATCCCCATCACCCTTAACAGCCTCCGCCACCACCGTGAGAGTCACTACCACTCGCCATCAGGTTCGTACCACCACCATCATCACGTAAACCACCGTTAACCACCACCGGTTCTTTTAAACATCAACACCTTATAACCATTCTACCGTGGAGCTGTTAACAACCACCACCAGGATTGTTGTCGTTAGCCACCATAGAGCAATTGTCATGAAACACAGCCATTATCATCTTCGTTCACCTCCCTTTCTTCGCGTCTGCCCGCCGCAACAAAAACAACCATCGTCATCTCCACCGTGAAGTTTGCGCAGTCTCCATCCAGTACCGTGAAGCTCATTCCACCGAACCCTCTGCTGCTGCCGCAGCCATGGCAGCAGCTCCCCCGTCCATTGCCGTCGTCAACTCCTGCCCGTACCACCACCATACTACCCCCTCTTCGTTCGCGTCTGAATCCACGCCATCATCTCTCTCTCGTTCTCTTCTGCAACCACATGTGAGCTAAGCTATGATGCCATCTTCATGAACATCGAAACAAATTTTCAGGTTATAGGTTGGATTAGGGTTACATGGTGGGAGTGGTGCGTGGAGTTCCAGCCGAAAAATGGGAGAAGGAAAGAAACGGGTTGGCGGCTGGTGTAATAGGAGAGGAATATTAGGTTTAAACAATTTTTCACTCTGCTCCCCCCAACTTTGTAGAATTTACATTTCCATCTTTTTAATTCAAGTAGTAGTTAAGTTATTGTGCCATGTTTTCGTTCCTTGACAAGCTTAGTCCTAAATGAATTCCCGTGTTTTAAATTAAAGATAATTTGAGATGTTACAAGTCTACCCACCTTATAAGAATTTCGTCCTTGAAATTCGTCGCTTCTCATAACACAACTAAACTCTGACTCTCATGACTAGGTGGCCTCTCTGGTTCCTTTGAATTGATAGGTGTCGTGTTATTTGAAGGGTGGTCATTGATGCAATTCATGGACTACATGAAGTTAGGGTTTTACCTATCACTACTACCTCTTCCTCTTGGTAACGAACACTTCGGATGTTATATTGAATAGTATAACTTACTTTACTCTTATGTGTGTCTCATGGGTAGACCTAACTCGGATCCACTAAACACTTGCGTGAATCGTTATGCTGAGCGAGTCGTGAGCCTCTTTACAAACTTATGCGTGTCCTCTAGGAAATTTAGCGTCTTTAATCTGAACCGAAACCCTAGACTCTAGACGTTGATCATTCCTTGCTTTTCTCTTGCTAGATTCTTGTGTAGTCTTGAGTATACCTCTCTAGTTCTTAATCGACGTTAGCTCTTTCGGTATCGTACATCCCTAGTTGATCTTTTACATCTAACCGTTAGGGTTCTTATCTCGTCATTCTACGTGAACTGCCTTATCAAGCTCAGAGTCTTCCATAGAAGACTCCATTGCCATTAATTCATCTCCTCATTAAGGTTGTCTACCTTGTTATCTAGACGGTTACTATCGATCATCTCTCGACTATTGGGATCATTGTGTGTACCTCATAAGTCATACATGGTGCATTCGTCCCCAAAGAACCATAACATGTCGTTCCCGAACAAATCATACCATCCCATTCCTGAATGAATCCTACTATCAAGTTTTCGAAGGTACCGTGCTGTTTCGCTCCCGAAGGAACCACATCGTCTCGTTCCTGAAGGAACCATATCGTTTCATTCCTGAGGGAACCGCATCGCTTCGTTCCCGATGTCACACCCCAACCGATGGCGGAAACGTCGAGGCGGAACATGGAGACTAGCACATGGTTGACTATGTTGTGATAAATTAAAACATCACATTTCATTTCAAAGTTCAAACCAAATATAATTCAACAAATACAAGAAATTGAAATACATAATTAGTTCATTTATTATATTATCTAGGTCCACAACTTAAGTGAAGCAAGCCTGATCAATCTCAAACATTCGTACCTGAAACATGAATAAAAAAAGGTCAACTAAAAAGTTCGTGAGCATACATAGGTTTTGACTCTAAATAGTATCATTGTGTTGTGTGCATACAATCCATACATATCATGGTTAATAAGGCAAATATGGAGAGTTACTATTATGAAACCAAATTGTACAATCAAACCTTTGTAACTAGCATGCAAATAACCAAATTGTGTTGTCGGTAACAATCACCCTACCTAGGTGGGTTTGTCAGACTCAATAGATCTATCATTGTTAACCGTCGGCTTGTGTAGTTAATGATTGCACATGTCAATTGCACACAAATTGTAGTTTACACACCTAGTACTCAAGCATAAGGCTCAAATTTGTACACATGAATGTAGGGTGGAATTGTATTGTGTAGTTTGCAAACATTGTATAATTGAACTCATGTTCCACCCCAAAAATGTAAATAGGGTAAAAAGGGGCTATGTAAAATCACATGTATTGGTGGTGTAGATAACACGAGCAATAGGTTGCACAAATGATTAGCTAACCACAAGGTTAACCTATAATTAAATTGTATAATGTAATCAATGACATGCACAAATGACTAGGGCAAAACCTATTACACAAAGGGATGGAGCAAAAGTTTGGTTGAATGAGTGTGGGGACTTGTTTGTATACAAAAGGGTACTTATGTATTCTCATATAAGGTCGTGTGTAAAAATATGTATAATTGTATTTGTTTTTGAACAAAAGGTTAGGAGCAAAATGTTTGAATCAATGTATGTTCCTTTGTTTATGAATAAAGAAATATTAAGTGAATAAGGTTTTATAAAACTATTTAGTTTAAATAGATATGTAAAAAAAACCTTTTTATCTATTTAATTATCATAATAAAAAGTGTTTCGAAATAAAGAGTATAATGATCTAAATATATAATAATATAATTAGAAAATTATGTTTTTAAATACTTAATATTTTTAAACCCAAACTAGTTATTAATTTAGGGTAAATGATTTTGTAGATTATAAACAATGATCGTGTAAAACTTTACATAATAAAATGGGTTTATAAAAATAATTATAATTTATAAACCAAGTGGGTAAATTAGGTGTTTTGTTTAAAACAACAATTTTATTTAAATTATGTTTAAAAATTATTTTTGTGTTCTATTAAAGTTTTAAAAGTAATTGAATAACAAAATAAATGCTTCTCCTTATAAACTTGTCATTTGTAGTACTAAAACAATCCTAGATAATCTAGGTTTTGTAAATTTATTTTTATATCATGATTTGGAGTGTTAACACGATTTTTAAAAATGATTGGAGACCATCCGGTTCGAACCCGGGTGGTTTCTGTATGAGAAACCCGTGTTACCACTGGACCATGGGAGTCACCCGCGTCAATGATCCGGTTCGTTTTGCATTAACTTGTAGATAACAAGGGGGCGGGGTCTGGTTAGTGGTACACGCCAAAAAGGCTGGGGGTGTGGGTTTCGAACCTACGCCATCTGGTCCGATGGTGCAATGCCTTAGCCAGTCGGACCAGATGGTTTCGCTAGTCTAATTGGGAACCCACTTAAAGGTATACGATTTCTAAATCAAGGACTATCCCCAATTCAGAATACGCATAAATTGTCAAGAACCATAATCAAAATTGCACCCGATAACATCGGTCATGCCGAATTGATAGAGGGTTAATGATCGCCAGAGGATTACGAACTAGGAGCACTAAATCTTACCTGGAATGGTGATGTGAGAGAGAGAACGACTGGAACAAAAACTCGGCTGTTCTTGAAGCTTGACAGAGTTCGAGAGGTGTAATGCTGATCAATTTGTGGTTGGGAGAGTTTGTAAGAGGTTGCGCGAAGGTGAGGGAATGATTCAAACGGATTAATTTCACCTAAAATGTTTGATTCGATTCGGATTAGTAGGGAATAGCTATCAACACGAATTACGCGTGAATTAAAATGGGTATTGATGAATTGGGTCGCGATTAAGGTCTAGATTTATGCGAGAATAATCAAGGCATGATTTGCGGGTTTAGAACGCGTGAAATTTCTTGATTACAGCTTGAATTCAACAAGGTTTGACTCTGGAAAGTCAAACTGTTTGAATCCGAATTAGACCGCGCAAACGTGTTAAATTGTTATGTTAATTGGATTGAAAACAGTTCAAAAATCATTCAAGTATATAAGGTAAGTCCAATGCATTCGGGTATGATTGAATTCGATGCTCAATTTCAAGAAATTCGTCCTGTCTGACTTTAGAAAGTCAAAGGGTCAGTTAAAGGGTTCGAAACTCTTGAATAGGTCCAATTTGAGGTGTAAGGGTCCAAATACAAAGGTGGGGGTTCAAGGTTGGGAGTTCAAATGACTAAAGGGGGGGGGGGGTTCAAACTAGTTTATTTATTTTCATTCTTATGTAATTATATATAAATTTTGATTTCTCTTTTATAAACTTATAAAAACTAATTTAAAATATCAAATATATATATTTGCTAAACAAATCTTCTTATGTGGTTTAATTAATAAATTCAAATATATTAATATATTTGTATACAAATATTTATAAGTAAATATTTATACATATACATAGAACATATATATAAACATACGAACAGGTGATATAGAAATTTATATGTAAAAGCAAAGTTTTAAATTTTGAATAGAATATTAATTAAAATAATGACTTATGTGGTAAAATGTGCTTGAATAAATGCAGGATTTAAATGTAGTGTTATTATTGAAATAAATAAAACAAAATAGAGCAGGAAAGTCATGGATGTTACACCCGAAGGAACCGTACCGCTTCGTTCCCGAAGGAACCGTACCGCTTCGTTCCCGAAGGAACCGTATTGCTTCGTTCTCGAAGGAACCGTATGAAGGATTACCCATCATACTCAAAATTGTCGGGAAGGTATTCATTCAGACGAAACACTAGGTGTACGATCTTTACATTCAAATTTTTATGCACACAACTTCCTTCTAGTCTTCCTTTCAAGCATACTTGTCAGGTTTTTACATTTCACATCATCGATTTGTTGTACCCATTCTTCTTTCATACCATTGGATGGTCTTAGGGATTGGCATCCCCTCGTGACTGTTATCATTTTCCGTATGTGCTGGTTTTAAAAATCACGTTCATAGGGTTCATTACTAGTAAATGACATGTGTTGTGACACCCGTTCATTCCTTTCCTTTCCAATTTCATTGGGTCCATTAACGGCTTTCCAATTCTAACAACCCTCGTGGCTAATGATTACACTTAGCCATAGACCATAGTAGAGTGTTCTCTGAGTCATCTTGAATTTCTTCTTAGTACGCATGCCTTACTTCACATTGTTGGTCAAACTTGTCCTTCACATTCATTCTGAGCAAACATTCTTTGGGTCGGATCTGGTTTCATTTGGTTTAGCCTGCATGCCCTAATTAACATCGTAGTTCCCGTTACTTGTTGTTATTGATGTATCTATCTTCTAGTTTCAACAGACACTCATATTAGTTGTCTGGGATCGTCTTCTACATGGAGAGATGCCATTTATGCATTCGTGCACACATATATTCTTTAGACATACACTTGTGTGGTTATTTCCTTCCTACTCAGGCCTACTTCGACAGTAGACCAATTTTCTTTTTTTCATTATAACATGTTTGTGCTAAGCGTAGTCGACACTAGCTCCTTGGCATTCTTCATCTGTATGCTCGTCTGACTTAGGTAAAACCGAAGTTTCATTCCTCCTCATCTTGCCCGTGGCTCGTACTTGCTGACATCATTCACCATTGTAAGGTACACCATATTTGACATCATTACTATTACTAATGATGTTCATCAATATCTTTAAATTGTTACTTGGGTGACTAACATCTTGTAGTCATAGTTGAGTAATTGGGTCAACTCTGATACGTAAGCATTAATCAACATCATAAGATTCGCTATCATGAACGTGCACATGTAAATTCACAATTTTGCGGATCCAAACGTAATTGCAATTTACCTTACTCGAGTATTCTAGTTCCTCTTATAACATTTCTTAATACCCGCATCTCTTTAAAGTTGATATTTTGTCCCGGCATTCTTCTCGACACCTCTTACCACTCCCGCGCTAAGTCCACACAACCGATGACAACTCGGAACACACGTGTACGGTCTCATGCATACTACGTCCCGGTTTCTCATGAACACTTGCCTCTTTACTGTAAACTTGGAGGGCGGGCATCCTACCGTGTCGTCCGGTACGCCTTCCTCCCCCCACCACGCCTTCCTCCTATTCTACCCGCCCTTTAGTTCTATAAGATAAGGGATCTAATGTCATCACGCTAGTTAACAAATAGAATTCAACAACTATTGTAAGATGTTAATATACACTGGCTATCTGCAATTAACCATTACACTACCTCTCGATTTCTATTTGACCACCTTTGTGATTTCCATCAGAACACAAGTCCTAACCTAACACTTCTAAGGCATATTATATACGTAAATATATATACTACCTTCATACCTGATGCTGTGGCTCGAGTTACCTGTACTGGCATCCGCTTTCGGTCTCATTCACAGTTTAAGTTTAGACACTAGGAGTGTCCAAATATCTCAAACTATTGCTCTGATACCAACTTGTATGGCCCCAAACCCGGGAGGCCTCACTTGTTGGATTTACTCATTCACAAACAGTTCTTAAACTTGAATATCAAATAACGTAGCGGAATCATTCATTCAACATAATTAAAATCTTGTTCAACATGCGGAAGCGTAACATTGTCTAAAACATAAACATGACATAACTAAAACATAACGGGATGCCAGACTTCATGATCAGCCGGGTAACTCTTCTCTCTTGCCAAGCATCACCGTCCATCGTCCATACTTGTCCTTAACCTGAATGTGCATACTAAAAGTTAGCTACTCTAGTGAGTTCTAGCTTTACATAAAAACTTAACATAAACATTTTTGCCAAAACATAGCATACATTTATTTAACAAAAGCGTACGAAAAGTATGCGATAACTTAACATCATCACAACATCATAACATAGCATCATAACATAAGTCAATATGAACCGAATCTGTGCCTTCTCATAACCGTCAATTCTATACCTCGCATACCAGCAGAAGAACTTAAGGCTCGTTACCTCTAAGCCATCCGTCACCCAGGTCTCCTAAGGCTCGTTACCTCTAGGAAGACCATACACATGTCTCCTAAGGCTCGTTACCTCTAGGAAGACTAAACATCATCTTAGGCACATTTCCCTCACGAGGAATAGTACCTTCTATCGGGATCCCGGTAATCCCAAGGGTGATCGTCGTCACCCCATCCTCAACCAGTTGTACAACCGTTAGCCAGCCACAAAGCGCCCCCGTAAAGTAAGGCCAATACATACATACATGCCCTAGTTCCCGTAGGAACTCGTGGCAGATTCGTTCATTCGTGACTTTCACAAAACCTTTACCTCATTTTAGTTAAAGCATTCGTACGTTTTATTAAATAATGTTTCATTCATAAACCTTTCATAAACTTCGTTTTGCAAAACATTTCATAACATCATCCTTCGTAAAAATCCTTTCATAAACCTCATTTCGTAGACATCGTTTCGTAAACATTGTTTCGTATGTATGCACACCAGCCCAAAAAAAATAATTATTACATTTAAAGAAGGGCTTCTAGAACTCAACTGATAAGCTAGTCTCGGTTGCCCTAAACAATGGTCCAACAACGTCACTCTCGATCTGAATTGATTAGTTAAATACACATCGGACCCAATCCCGACTCTAACGGTTTACTCGTTCTGTTTTAAGCGAACTTAAGGCTAAGTTCGCCCCTTATAACCCTGGCGAACATAGGTCAAGTTCGCCTAGTCCATGCCCAACGAACTTAGTAAGTTCGCTACCATAAGTTCGCTTCCTCTATATTAGACGAACATGCTAAGTTCGCCATCCTTCCTAAAGGCGAACATTCTAAGTTCGCCTGAACTGGTTCTTTTTCCCCAAACAACCCAAACCGTAATGAGGACGTCTAGGTAAAATGCACTTCTTTAATTCTAACTAAAATCGGACCGAGTCCCGTTTGTTTCTGATCTAATCCTAACAATCCCAATTGTCTATTTCCATTATCAAATCATAACCAATAATTCATAATCAACCAAGCTTTAGCTACTAGTTTTGATAGCATTAATTTCCTTTATTTTTGACATGTGATTCTTATATAAAAATAATTAACCTTTCGTAGATTCTGGTTTCGTCAAAATATAAACTCTACACGTCCTCCTCGAACACGGTATTATTGACTCGAGCCAATAATAATAATAATTAATATTCTATGGGTTAAAAGAATTTACCTTCCCGATCATAGCATCTAGTATACATTCCCGTATTGTACCCGTAACTCGACCATGCGGACTCCGATTTAGGTGATTTAAAAGTTCACGAACTCGCCTCGACATACCGGTCTCAACTAAAGGAATTCTTTGTCGTCAACCCTCTTCATACTCTCCTTATTTTCATGTCATGAATCCGTCATCTACCTTGTCATCATCGAGTCACCGTGAACCACCATGACCGCCATGAGCCCACCTTAACCACCATGACCACCATGAACCACTCCTGCCATGAGTCCCATACCACCAACACTATCATGCCACAAACATCCAAGACTGCCGCTGTACCTCCTCCACTAACCACCGCTATCCCCATCACCCTTAACAGCCTCTGCCACCACCATGAGAGTCACCGCCACTCGCCACCAGGTTCGTACCACCACCATCATCACGTAAACCACCGTTAACCACCACCGGTTCTTTTAAACATCAACACCTTATAACCATTCTGCCGTGGATCTATTAACAACCCCCACCAGGACTTTTGTCGTTAGAACATATCCACCAAGGAGCAATTGTCATGAAACACAGCCACTATCATCTTCGTTCACCTCCCTTTCTTCGCGTCTGCCCGCAGCAACCAAAACAATCATCGTCATCTCCACCGTGAAGTTTGCGAAGTCTCCATCCACTACCGTGAAGCTCGTTCCACCGAACCCTCTGCTGCTTCCGGAGCCATGGCAGTAGCTCCCCCGTCCATTGCCGCCGTCAACCACTGCATGTACCACCACCATACGACCGCCTCTTCCTTCGCGTCTGAATCCACGCCATCACCTCTCTCTCATTCTCATCTGCAACCACATGTGAGCTAAGCTATGATGCCATCTTCATGAACACTAAAACAAATTTTCAGGTTAGAGGTTGGATTAGGGTTACATGGTGGGAATGGTGCATGTAGTTCCAGCCGGAAAATGGAAGAAGGAAAGGAACGGGTTGGCGGCTGGTGTAATAGGAGAGGAATATTAGGTTTAAACAATTTTTCACTTTGCTCCCCCCAACTTTGAAGAATTTACATTTCCATCTTTTTAATTCAAGTAGTAGTTAAGTTATTGTGCCATGTTTTCGTTCCTTGACAAGCTTAGTCCTAAACAAATTCCCGTGTTTTAAATAAAAGATAATTTAGGATGTTACATATCCGTGCATATATCCTATAATAAGTACTTATTATGGCCATGATTGGGGTGGGACCTACGGACAAGGCCGATCCTCTTGTTTTAGATCTGGTACATATGGGACCAGCGTGTCGTAAGGTCTCTGTATATATGTATGTTGTAGACTCAGAACCCGAGTAAAGCAGAGGTTACTAGGTGATAGATTGGAGGGGATGGTTCTAAGACCTGTCGGGGTATTCATCCTTGTATCAAAGATAACCATAAATATGATTTTGTTTATGAACTCACCAGCGTAAGCTGATCCAAAATGTTTTCAAATGTTTTTGAGCACAGGTGAACCCTAGCTTGTAGTTGGCATTCTAGAGGAGATGTACAGATGTTTTGGGAATAAGGATGACTGAGGGTAGGTCCCTGTGTGACTATAAGGCCTGAGTGGATGGCATGATTCTTCGTGAGCTATAAGTCCAGAGTTGTTTATGTTGTATTTTGCCAGTCAGTCCATATTGTACAAACATTATTTTATGAAATAAAATAAGTTATGATGTTAAGTCTTCCGCTGTGTGTTTTTGGTAACAATGTCACAGTAACTATAATGCGACCTTCAACCAGTATGTAGTTATCTAACGAACGGAATGTTCTGTCTAGGAAAGAGCGGTGTATAAATCTCTCCTAGACCCGTCGCTCTTACCTGGGAACATATCTGTTGTAGGTACTACTCTGGTTAGATGACTGTCCTATGTTACGGGTGTGATAGGGAGAAACATGCTTGCAAACAAACATCCTTTACTTTTTTTTCTGTTAGAGAGAAACATGCACACAAACAAACATGGATCACATAGTATTTCACTACCACTTGTGTACTTAAGCGTAACACACTATCATTGAAAGTCCTCACATATATCGGACCATTAATATGGATTTAGCGAGGTAATGCTTGGTAGTACTACTGGGTTTGACAAACCCCACCCGCGTTAGTCGCGCTAACTCGATTGGAGGTCGAGCGGGTGAAATGTTGGCCTTTTACATTGCGAGAGTTGATAGACCTGGCGGGAGGTAAACAAACGCAAACAGTCAGCTTTGGTTACGAGCTCTTAGAGTAACTTGTACATTGTCTAGCTAGCAATAGGTGTGACTTACATATGTGGATCCTACAAACACACAAACAGTTTATTTACTTACAAACCTGTGAACTCACCAACCTCGTGTTGACACTTTTTCTTACATGTTTCTCAGGTCGCTAAGGCACAGGCTGCACACCTAGGACATGCATGGAGTCCTACTGTTGCATTCTTATGCAAACATTTAAAACAATTCACTTGCTTTTATTAAACTAAACTTGGGCGCGTTTGTTTTACACAGTAACTATTTGACCTAAACCGCTTTTGCATTTAACTCTGAACTTTTATGATATTTCATTTATATCCCAAATAGTGTCGTTTGATGTGACTAATGTCTGAGATCCTAGTTTGTCACACGCCAAACGGTAAAACTTCGTTAGTGGAATTTGGGGGTGTGACAAATTGGTATCAGAGCCGTTGGTTATAGAGAACTAGGATTGCATACTAGACTATAACCGCACACATGCATTAGTTACATGATACAGACACTCATACATGTTACATACAGCATCCATACTGTAACATTTCTGATTTTATTATCTTTACTTTCAACTCAATGTAACACATTTCAAATTCAAATCTAGTGTAATGGTTTAAGGTTATTTGTGCAAACAACTAAACCCTAATTATCGATATGAAATCACAAATCCCAATCCTCATTCATTCTAAAATTCCTTTATATGCATATATATTTAAACATTTTTTTTCAAATACATACAAATATATAAACACACAATGGTTTGAACCCCTCCTTTTAATCTCAAACTCGTAAATGTAAATAGATTGACTTATAAAAGTCAAAATTGATCCAAGCCTCCCAAGAAATCGACATGTTTGACTTTCAAAAGTCAAACGGAGCCGAATTCTTTCAATCCAAGCCACGATATGGATCCAATCGAGTCTCGTGGGGCCCTATCTCGTGTACAAACAATAAATCGGCCCAATCCAGACCTAAACAACAAATCAATTCGTTCAATCACGCGGTCAATTCAAATTTTGAAAGAATTTGACTCGGATTAGTCAAACCCGTATCAATCAACATTCAATCCAAAGAATTAACGCGTTGTAATCCTGAAATTCACTCCTCAATCAATCTCGCGTGTACCTAGACCATTATCAGGACCCAATTCGATCCCGAATCAATGAATTAACGCGTGATTAGTCGTCCGCATCATTGCGGTCAAAATTGAAATCAAATCGGTCATTACAAGCAAGATTAATCGAATTAAAACACCCTCCCACCCTCGTATACGTCCATCCAAACTATCTCATCCTACAATCGAGCCGCATATCACCGCAGGGAGCCTGTCGAGCACCAAGATCAGCCGAACATTTGATCCTGTCATTCTCATGCATTCCTACGCCGATTCAGGTACCAATTACGCCAATCGATTCGTAATCCCCTGGTTATCGAAAGCCCACTGCCAATTCGTGATGGCATAAGGTATCGAGGTCGATTGGGATTAAGGTTCTTAGCGGGTCGATGCGTATTCGAATTTGGGTTTCGTTTAGTTTCATGTTATATTTAAATAGAATCAGTAATCGACATGCGAAACCACCTGGTCCGGCTGGTAAGTCACTGCGCCGCTGAACCAGGTGGCGTGGATTCGAAACCCACGGCCCGTGACCGGCCTGTTTTTCTTGCGCCCCTCATTTAAAACCCGACCCTCTTAATAATGGGTTTAGACCCATCCAAAACGAACCTAGTAACAAGAATAGTCTTCTTGTCAAGTGGTTCGTTCACGAGGCTCATACAGAACAGACCCGGGTTCGAACCCCCAAGTCTGTTTATTTTTTTAAACCATTTTAAGGCTCCAAAACTCATAAAAAAATTATTTTTATAAACTTTACATTTATTAGAACAGAATGAAACAGATTTTATAATTTCTGCATAAAATCCCTATTTTTAAAAATTAATTCTTAAACACTCAATTTAAACTATGTTATCTATTTGGAGTAAATTATTTATAAAATTTTGTGACAAATTTATGAACACGTTTTACAAAGTTTTATAAAAAAAATTTAAGTTATATTTTAATACCTAAGCATATATAGTTTTATATACGTAAAGAATACATGTTAACTTTTAAATTAAATTTATTTATTATAACATACCTATTTTAAATGATAAATAAATAAATAAATTTATTTATTATTTACATAATTTGTGTTTACAACTCGCTAAGAGTTTAAATTAAAAATTAGTTCTTATGCACCAATATTTATTTACACACCTTTATAAGTAAATAAATATAATAAAGTTATTTATTTATATTTTATTGGAACGAATATAATTTCACACTATCCTTTTAGTTAAATAAATAAATGACAACTGTTTAATTAGTTATTCAAATCTAGACCCTAAATTATTTATTTAAATACAAAACACAATCCTTTTACATAATACGACACGAACTCATTGTACAATTCCCTATGCTCACACCCATTGAAACCCTAGACATCCTCTTAGACGTATTATTGACTCATATTCATACACATTACACACTAGGTTAACGTTGTGAGATTTCAAAGATCACTTTGGTATCTAGACTCTCGTGCTAGCAACACCCTTGATTCAAGTGAGTATTGCATAGCCCCTCTTACTCTTTTACACTTTTTGGGGTGAAACATGAACTCTATACACACAATTTCTTACATTCACACAAACACAAATCCTCTTTACATTCATGTATACAAAATTTGATCTTTATGTTTGAGTGCTAGGTGTGTTAACTGTTTATGTGCAATTTATGTGCAATCATTAACTATTCAAGCCGACGGTTAACAATGATAGATCTATTGAGTCTGACAAACCCACCCAGATTGGGGTAATTGTTACCAATAACACAATTTGCATGCTAGTTCCAAAGGTTTGATTGTACTTTGGTTACACAATAGTTGCTCCCCATAAACGCCTTATTTTATCATGTTATGTAAGTATTTGATTATTTACATCTATACACTATCTATGTATAAACCTGTGTATGCTCACCAACTTTTTCGTTGACTTTATTTTATTCATGTTTCAGGTGCTAATGTGTGAGTTTGATCAAGACATGCTACACATAGGCTTTGGACTTAGTTAAATTTAAATAAATAATATTATGTATTTCATTTACGTACTTGTTTTGAATTTAGTTGTGTTTGAATTGTTTGAAATGAAATTTGATGATTAAAATATTGTAATCTAGTCAACCTTGTGTTCGTGAACAGTCTACATGTCCCGCCCTGACGTATTCCGTTGTCAGTTGGGGTGTTACACATACATACATTGCATTGCATGCAAGTTAACATCATCCATATCACCCTCTGCTGACGAGGAACACGTCATTCTCAGTGCATCATCATTCCCAGTGGCAATACTCGGGGAATCACCAAAACAACATCCACTCCCATCCGAGGGCAGCAAGACGGAGCCTTCGGAGGAGTCACTCACACCACCATCATATGCACCCTTGTTACACCATCAGAGCCGAAGATAATACTCGGATCAAACGATTCCTGACTTCCCATCCTGATATAAGTCCTAGTTGATCAACTTTTGGTTGATGACAAAGTCTTTCGATGACTTATAATCTCTAACACACTCTGAACTCAGTAATAAATTGAGGGACATTTTGACACGAGACAGGGATAATTAGGGTGAGCATGCAAAGAAAATTATGGTTACGGGTGCACACGTAATAGTAATTTGAGGTGCATGTAAGTCCTGGTGAAACCTAGTGCATGGATAAATGGTCCTAATCTGTGCTTTACAGACTTAGGTTTCCATTGTGTATAGAAATTCAATTAACCCGCTCAACGACTAGTTGGTATCGTTAAACCTGTTCAACAGTTGATAGACACGACTATCAGGTTGAAGATGTTTACGAACACACTTAACTATCATCAATAGGATCCATCATTTTATTTCACTCATGTAAGAGTCTTAGTGAACTTAAGACTATCAAGGAAACCACCTCGATTGAAACCCTAGTAGTACCTCATGGTAAACTCACCGACTCCAGCTACGTAAGCGGAATTTGAGGAATTCTTTCTAAGCTAACACGTTATTCCTTACACTCCAGCAATAGATTCCATTTGACCCTATTACCTTATCATGTGACTAATCCTTAGTCTAATTTGAAATATACCCCAACATATAAATCAAGCTGAAATCATTTGTCATGACAAAATTACTCACCTTCCTCTCCCGAGTGGAGAAACCCTTTCTGTCCAAGGCGAGAAGAGTGGTGTAGTCGTTGGCATCATATCTTTCATGAAAGCGCAGAAGTGCTTACGTAAGGGTCATACTGCCATTCTGGCTCTCGTCGCCGAGCAGCCGTCTGAGTGGAAGAGGATTGACGACATCCTGATCGTACGCGATTATCCAGAATTATTTCCCGAAGACTTTCCTGGTCTTCCACCTCACCGTCAAGTCAAATTTCAAATTGACCTAGCACCCGGAGCAGCACCTATTGCTCGGGCACCATATAGACTTGCACCAATTTCAAATTGAACTGCAGGAGTTGTTGGATAAAGGTTTCATTCGACCTAGCTCATCGCCATGGGGAGCTCCATTCCTGTTCGTCAAGAAGAAAGTCGGGACTTTCCGCATGTGCATTGACTACCGTGAACTTAACAAAGTAACCATCAAGAACCGTTATCCTCTACCCAGCATCGATGATCTGTTCGATCAACTCCAGGGATCAAGCTTCTATTCTAAGATAGATCTTAGATCCGGTTATCATCAGTTGAGAGTCTGAGACGAAGACATCTCAAAGACGGCATTCAGAACTAGGTATGGTCACTACGAATTCATGGTCATGCCATTCGGACTGACCAATGCACCCGCGGTTTTCATGGACCTCAAGAACCGTGTGTGTAAACCGTACCTTGATCAGTTCGTCATCGTATTTATTGATGACATCCTCATATATTCCAAGAATAGGGATGAACATGAGGAACACCTGCGTTTGATTCTAGAATTGCTAAAACAAGAACAGTTGTACGCAAAACTTTCAAAGTGCAAATTCTGGATTCGTGAAGTGCAATTCTTAGGACATGTAGTCAATGAGAACGGAATACATGTCGATCCATCTAAAATAGAAGCCATGAAGAATTGTGTCACACTCCGACTAGGCGGAACGCGAGGCGTAACGTTCACCGGTTTCCAAAGTATATGATTACCGCAAACACATACATAATTATTGGATACATAATCAAATTTAAAGTTTTACATCCCAAAATATCTATTTGAGTTTACAAAACAATAAGATTTCACAAATATGACCCATAACGATGAGTTATACAAGGGAAATCTCCTAAAAAGCCATATATGTTCATGCATGCATGTAATCCTACATTGCTAACCATTGCGACCACGTTCAATTTCCTGAAAAACATACTTAAAAAGTGTCAACACGAGGTTGGTGAGTTCACAGGTTTTGATCAAATATTCTTATAGTTCCAACATTTACAAACATTCAAATGAATAAGTTTTTTCGATCAAATAGTATATATGTAACCAATGAATTGAACATTTCTTGGCCAATTGACCCCATTTGTAAGCTTGCAAGGAATACAAATAATATGTAATGCACGAGACCGTAATTAAACCATGACAATTAATGCCCATCCCTCGCTATACCACGAGAATAAGACGATATGCGGTCAATTGGCCATATGGACCCCCTGGTTAGCATGACTAACCATGACCGTGGGCATCACCCCCAATAGTACTATTCACATAATCTCAGGCTAATACCATAGCTAATGATTAGTAAATATGTTTGTTCCAGGGGACTTTACGAGCTATATAATTGTTCCCTCAATGCACACATAACGATGTGGTCTTTGTTCATTCATTTATATATGAAAATAGTTACAAGTATGCTTCTTCCCCAAACCGTTTCAAAACTTAGAAAAAGGGGACAGTGAAATTCACAAGGAGTTAAACCAGAGTATCCATGTTTTCAAAACATAATTAGTTAAGTATGTTTCTCCCCCGATGTTTACAAACAGTAAAGAGTTAAAAGGGGGCCATGAAATTCACCTCGACAGAATGCTAGCAAAAACTTGAATGACCGTAAACCCCGCTTATCCGTACCCTAAATACACAAGGATACCTTACGTGTTAAAACTAACCGTCTTAGACGCAAGTTGTTCACCCGACTTAACGAATCCCGTTAAGTACGTCTTTAATTAAAAAAATTGTGTTTAAACGCGACGACTCGTTGGTGATTATTATTCAAGTCTACACGCTTACTTATTTTCTGAGAAAATATTATGTTTCTATATCGGTGACTTGTTACGTGTACCAAAAATAAATATTATTTTTGTAATATCTTATAATATATTTATATTATAATTCACGTATAACCATATAATTATTTATTACCAATAATTATATATTTTCACAATTTTCGTGCAAGCATGCTTTATGCAAGTCAATTACCCTACGTGTACATATACTACGTTAACACGTCCACATACAACTATGCACACAAGTGTTTTCATATGTCAATGAGTGTTCAAATATAACATGCGAAAATTTATTTATTTTTAACCGAACGTAATTAAGTTTCTTGCATTCATGACAACGTTCTATGTTATCAACTATAAACAACTTATAATCATATGAATGATTTCAATTATTTAGTCACTTCATTACTCATCCCAAGTTAATAATTTTCCATCATTCACCTATATATACCATGACTTCTATTTATACATATTTCCATGCATGTTATTTCTAAATCTTTCCAAGTTTTACAACTCATGATCGTGCACCCATATATATATAGTCCGGTTTCTAAACGTGCACACATACTCCAAATCATCCATTCAAGTTAACAATTTGTGACATACGTATGGATATATGTTCTTATGTTTAGCTATTTTTTTTCCAAGTTATTAAACTTTAACAATACCCCTATATGTACATGTCATCCATGATTTTATATGTATAAATATATTTCTCTTTTCATCAATTGCCCAAACAAGAACATCTACACACAGATAGATATATATATATATATACAAATTTCTATTTTTATACATGTGTGCATATACTTAAACATTTCTAAATCATTAATCAAATCAAACATGTATCTATATATGCATGCATTCTTCGGCCATTATATATATATATATATATGATATATATATATATATATATATATATATGTATACATATTTTATTTTTTCCTTACTTTAAATCTAGACTTTATATGATCATGCTTCAACTTATCATAAAATGATCAAACAACAAATCATGCATATAACCACCAAATTTTTGGCCCATGTATATATTTCCATAACCAAAACCCTAGTTTTGAATTTGGTAAAGTTAAGCTTTAAGAAAAACTCTTTTAATCTTGCAAATACTTTGTTTATTAGGATGAACAACATGCGTTAAACAAGAATATGGAGACGGAAAGAAAGGATTTGTGTCGGGTTCTCACCACTAGTCAAGCTAGGTGAAGATCTACTAGTGGAAAATGATGGATGCTTGTATTGCTCTCAAAACCCGACTCCTAGCTCCATTCCTCCTTGAATCTCCAATCTTCTAACTTAAAAACTTTCTAAATTTTGCTTTTGAATGAAAAAGGTGGAAATGTGAATGTGTGTGCATATGTATCGATATATATAAGGGGAAAAAGGTAGAGGTTGGTTGAGTGTAGGTTCACTAAAATCATTGTCATTCATGTTGAGATGATGGATTGACATATGGATGGATTAACACTTGAAATAACATGGTCTTATGACATGAAATGAAAGAGTAGTTGGTTTGGTGAGTGGGTGGCCCCACTTGGGGTCATTCGGCCGGGAGGTGCACAGGGGGGGGGTTTGGGTCTTGTTCCAACATCTAATTGATTTCTAAGTGTTAGTTGAATGGTTTTTAGGTAGTGTATACCCGATATGTGAGTCTGTGATCTAATACCCGGTGTATGAAGTTTTAAATGTCGAAAACCCTATATATTTTTGTGTTGAATCAACTAGTTTTAATCGTCTACTAGTTACATCCGACATAGTTAATACTTTAACTATAATGTATATGTATGCACAAATAAATAACTTTAAAGTCACGTAACAAATATTTTCACATAAACTTTTAAAGGTTTTGCTCGCCAATATTTATGTGTTTATATTTAAAACGCGTCTTTGAACGTTACTTGAATATTATTCTTGTTAATCACCAACGAATTCACCTTGCGGGTTATTATTGTTTATTCCCTAGTAATTCTTAAAATTACTAAAATATATATAGTGTGTTCCTTTGCTAGCCCCTTGACAATACTATGTCAAAATAATAAACCAGGAAATATAAATCATGAACGTGAAATTATGTGATACGGATATTGACCTGAAATGCAGGGTGTCACATTCTCCCCATGTTAAAGAGAATTTCGTCCCAAAATTCAGTTGTTGTTATCTTGACTTGGAGTGTTCGTGAACAAGGATGGGTACTTGGCTTTCATTTGATCTTCTCGTTCCCACGTGTACTCAGGGCTACGCTTTGAATTCCAACCTACCTTAACCATTTTAACACGGCTACGCCTTGTTTTCTGAGCCTTCCAATCTGTGACTTCAATGGGTTCCTCAACGAAGTGAAATTTGTAGTCTATGTGGATCTCATCAGGCGGTATAATTAATGTCTCGTCTAATAAGTACTTCTTGAGATTTGACACATGAAACGTATCATGTACATTGCTTAGTTCCTGTGGCAACTTGAGTTTGTATACTACAGGGCCAACCCTATCCAATATTTCAAATGGTCCAATGTACCTAGGGTTAAGCTTGCTACAGTTGCCAAATCTTACAACTCCCTTCCAAGGTGAGACCTTCAACATGACCTAGTCCCCAACTTGGAATTCTAATGTTCTTCGTCTGTTATCCGCGTAACTCTTTTGCCTATCAAAGGCGGCCTTCAGACGATCCTTGATTTTGAAAATCTTGTCAGTGGTCTCCTGAATAACCTCAGGACCAATTAAATGCTTGTCGCCAACCTCTCGCCCAACATAGCGGTGAACGACATTTTCGGCCATACAAAGCCTTAAACGAAGCGGCTTTGATGCTGGTGTGGCAACTGTTATTGTTTGAAAACTCAGCCAAGGGCAAATGAGTATCCGGTGATATGCTGTGCTCATCTCAAGACGTGTGCCCAAGGCTTCTTGTAATGATTGCCAGATTCTAGGCACGAATCTGCTGTCTCTATCTGAGATAATGGAAATTGGCACTCCATGCCTAGCCACAATTTCCTTGATATATAGCCTTGCAAGTTTCTCGGTTTTATCCGTCTCTTTGATGGGTAGAAAATGAGCTGATTTCGTCAAACGGTCGACGATTACCCATATAGTATCATACCCGCTCGACGTATTGGGTAACATTGAAATGAAATCCATGGAAATCTGCTCCCATTTCCATTGAGGTATCTCGGGTTGTTGTAACAATCCCGACGGTTTCTGATGTTCTGCCTTTACTTTTGAACACGTCAGGCATTTACCGACATAAATAGCAATCTCTCATTTCATGTTCGGCCAGCAATAGAGTTCTTTCAGATCCTTATACATTTTATCCGAACCTAGGTGAATGGAGTACCTAGACTTGTGGGCTTCGTCTATAACCAACTCCCGTAAGTTACCAAAACATGGTACCCAAATTCTATTTGCAAAGTACAAAGTATCATATGATTTTGGCTCTAACTGTCCGATCATTCCTCGTAGTGCTTCTTTCTCAATGTTCTCTTCTTTGATTACCTCTTGTTGTGCCATCCAGATTTGAGTCGTGAGACTCGTATGAATTGTCAATCCTAGGGCACGAACACGAAGAGTTTTAACTCGCTCTTTACGACTCAAGGCATCTGCTACAACTCGCCTTACCAGGGTGATACTTGATATCGCAGTCGTAATCATTTAGTACTTCTACCCAACGGCGTTGCCTCATGTTAAGTTCTTTCTGATTAAAGATGTGCTTGAGACTCTTATGATCTGTAAAGATAGTACATTTTGTACCATATAAGTAATGTCTCCAAATCTTGATTGCAAACACGACAGCACCCACTTCAAAATTGTGAGTCGGATAATTTTTCTCATGGACTTTCAGTTGTCTGGATGCATATGCTATGAATTTTTCTCTCTGCATCAGTACACATCCCGAACCTTGGTGTGATGCATCGCAATACACGATGAAATTGTCGGTTCCCTCGGGAAAGGATAGGATTGGTGCACTGCAAAGCTTCTGCTTCAGCAATTGAAAAGTTGATTCTTGTTTATCAGTCCAATCAAACTTTTTGTCCTTCTGGGTTAACTTGGTCATAGGCAGGGCTATGTTTGAAAAATTCTCGATGAAACGCCTGTAATAGCTTGCCAAACCCAGAAATTGACGCACCTCAGTCGGAGTTCTTGGTGCTTCCCAGTTTTTGATATCTTTAATCTTGGACAGATCCACGTGGATACCCTTCTTATTGATGACATGTCCAAGAAAATGAACTTCTCAGATCCAAAACTCACACTTAGAGAATTTGGCATAAAGCTTCTCATTCCTGAGTAGTTCTAAGATTAATTTCAAATGATGTTCATGTTCCTCCTTGGTTCCTGAATATATTAATATATCATCGATAAACACAATCACGAATTTATCCAAGTATGGCTTGCACACGCGGTTCATGAGATCCATGAAAACTGCCGGTGCATTAGTCAAACCAAATGGCATGACTAGAAACTAGTAGTGACCATAACGAGTCCTAAAAGCCGCCTTTGGTATATCTTCTTCCTGAATTCTCAGTTGATGATACCCTGATTGTACATCAACTTAGAATAGAAGCTGGAACCTTGAAGTTGATCGAATAAATTGTCTATTAGAGGAAGCGGATACCGGTTTTTAATTGTAAGTTTGTTCAACTCCCGGTAATCAATACACGTTCTAAAGTTCCATCCTTTTTCTTCACAAACAAGACCGGAGCTCCCCAGGGTGAGAAACTCGGTTTTATGAAACCTTTATCAAGTAACTCTTACAGTTGACCTGATAATTCTTGCATCTCAGAAGGTGCTAGGTACGGCAATCGTGCAACTGGTGTGGCTCCTGGTACTAGGTCGATCCGGAACTCGACTTGTCTTGGTGGCAGTAAGCCAGGTAAGTCTTCGGGAAATAGCTCAGGGTAATCCCTAACGATCGGTATGTCTTCAAGTTGACGTTCCTCGGGGTTCTTCTCGGCGACATGGCACAATAACCCTTACGTAGATACTTATGAGCTTTCATGCAGTTTATCATCTTCAACATCGTTCTACACCTTACGAAGCATACGATCTCGGCATGATTCTTTGATAACCAATCCATGCCAATAACAATGTCAAAACTCCCCAGATCGACAGGTAGAAGGTCTATACTAAATGTATGGTTTTCTAGACATAAAATACAACCCTTAATGACCTTTCCGGTTTCTATTAATTTCCCATTTGCTAATTCAATTGTATAACCTTGTTCTAGTTTGCTGGCCTTAATACCAAATAAAGATTTAAAGTCATTTGACACAAAGCTCATATCAGCACCGGAATCAAAAAGTACAGAGGCATAGTGATTATTTATCAGGAACCTACCAGTAACAATATTCGGGTCCTGGCGTGCGTCCCCTGCACCCATCACAAATGACCTCCCCGGTGCCTGAGCATTGTTCTGGTTCTTCTAATTGGGACAGTCTTTCTTGAAGTGCCCTAGATCACCACACTTGAAACATCCTTGTTTTGCTTTGCCCGAGGGGTTGGTGTTGACTCTACAGTTTTGTGTGGTGTGTCCAAACCGACTACATTTCCCACACTTAATGCACCTACCCCCATGGTGATATCCACACTTGTTACACCTCGGTAGGCCCCTGTCATGCCCCTTCCTTTCCACTGTGTTGGCTGCAAAAGCCTTTACCGTTTCCTGCTTCTTAAATCCTTGCTTCCCAGATTTGTTACTCGGATTTCCCATCCATTTCCTTTTCTCCCCAGATTTACTTTCCTCATTCTCTTTCTTTCCAAATGATCCATTACGCACAACATAATCTCTTAACTTGAATGTTAAAGTTATAGCACTCTTGACATCCATCGGATTGGATGAAGTTACCAAGCTACGAATTTGAGGTGCAAGGCCTCATAAATACCTTTTCACACGCTTATTTTCTGGCGTGACCATGCGGGGTACCAGAATTGCCAATTCATTGAAACGATAGGTGTACCCCGCCATATCATCTCCGATCATCTGTAGATTCCACATACATGTCTCGATCTTTTGTAACTCGTTTCGAGGACAGTATTCCTTGATCATCATGTTTTTTAGATCTTCCCATGATAACTGATATGATGTCTGCCTTCCCAAAGTCTTCACTTGAGAATTCCACCAGGTCAAAGCTTTATCGGTGAGCGTGCAAGTAGAATACTTCACCATGCAGTCAGCGGTGCACTCACTGATGTCAATCACCGATTCTATCTTCTCTATCCACCTCATCAGGCCTACTACACCCTCGGTGCCATTGAAGTTGCGAGGGTTGTAGGATAGCAAGGCCTTATAGGTGCACTTCCTGTTCGAAGCATCTGTAGGATCACAAGTCACTTATTTTAATAACGTCATTAATTTGGATCATGACTATGTGTTACGGCTGTGATTATTTATTCTATTACCTCCAGAACCTCCGGTTGTGCCGCTACCTCCTTAACCTCCTCCGCCGGTACCGCTGTTGTTCCCTCCTCCACTATTTCGATTGGCTTCATACTGTTCCATGGCGGCAGCTACCCGTTGTGATATGAGTTGCTCCACGTTTGGGGAGATCGTCTCGTTGTTATCAGTAGTGGTGTCACGGGGCATCCTTCGCTTAGGTGCCATGGTGTTCTTTCTAACATGACATTTAAAAAGAAACAACATTATATAATAATAATGATATAAAATGATATAAAGGATACAACAACATCAAACGTAAACAACCATCATCACAACATAAACCATCACATAAATAGTTAAAACATACATAGTACATTGTTCCAAAAGATCAGGATACAAAAGAGATGGGTTCATATGACCACCTCAGTACCAATGTTTTGAACTACATAATGTGTTACGGGCACAACCCGCCCGTAATAGGTCTAATGAAAGAAGTGAGAGTACAACACAATCATCATGGCAAGTCCAGCCATGACAACACTAGCTCTAGCTACAAACTCTGCAGCCAAAGTCTTCTCCTCCAGGGCCTCCACACTGTCTCGAACCGTGGTAGTCAACAACCAGTCCATATCAGCCCTCATCTCCAAGTAATCAGTGGTACCCTACAGGTCTCTGGTGGTGTCCTCTAGTGTCTCTACTCGGGATCTGAGCCCTTGCTGCAGCCGAGTAGATGCATCCTCATGTGCCCGAATGTCATCTAGGAGGTCATCAAGACGCTCCTCGTGTGTGTGTACACGGGCTACTAAAGTAGGAACTATAAGCTGCATGTCCTCCCTAGTGTGGGGCAGCTGTGATGGGGAGTTTAATGGCTCCCCGAGCTCAAATGTGGAAGGGATGCCCTCCATCTCTCTCCAACGTGCAAGAGTATGGGACATCCCACTGGTGGTAGGGTGGTAGCAAGGTCGTTGTCTGGGCGGCTCCTCTCCAGTCTCCCAGTCCACGGGGTCGCGTGCAACAAGGGTTCTCTTATGGGGCAGTCGTGTCCTCTTCCTGGCACTCTTGACCATGATCGGTCCTCTTCTCTACTTGCGGTAGCAGATAGGTGGGTCTCCAAGAGCTATGTCAGGTGGTGTGGTGCTGCGGGTCTGAACCCGATACCGGGGGTGTGTGGTGGGAGTCTCCTCCCTAGCAGGTAAACGGTGCTCTGACGACTCATCCTCGGAGTCAGAAGTGGGGATGTGACCATCGTACGACGACATGATGTTACTACAATATCCATATGACATGATGAATGATTATACAATAAAAATGTTTTAATGAGTCATTTAAATTATAGACTAGGTTCAGTTTTAGACTCCTAGTTCGCTATAATCAATGTCTCTGATGCCAAGTTCTGTCACACCCCGCCTAGACGGAACGCGAGGCGTAACGTTCATCGGTTTCCAAAGCATATGATTACCGCAAACACATACATAATGATTGGATACATAATCAAATTTAAAGTTTTGCATCCTAAAATATCTATTTGAGTTTACAAAAGATTAAGATTTCACAAATATGACCCAAAACAATGAGTTATACAAGGGAAATCTCCCAAAAAGCTATATCTGTTCATGCATGCATGTAATCCTACATTGCTAACCATTGCGACCACGTTCAATTTCCAGAAAAACATACTTAAAATGTGTCAACACAAGGTTGGTGAGTTCACTTGTTTTGATCAAATATTCTTGTAGTTCCAATGTTTTTTTCCGATCAAATAGTATATATATAACCAATGAATTGAACATTTCTTGACCAATTGACCCCATTTGTAAGCTTGCAAGGAATACAAATAATATGTAATGCACAAGACCGTAACTAAACCATGACAATTAATGCCCCTCCCTCGCTATACTACGAGAATAAGACGATATGCGGTCAATTGGCCATATGAAACCCCTGGTTAGCGTGACTAACCATGACCGGGGGCATCACCCCCAATAGTACTATTCACATAATCCCAGGCTAAGACCATAGCTAATGATTAGTAAATATGTTTGTTCCAAGGGACTTTACGTGCTCTATAATTGTTTCCTCAATGCACACATAACGATCTGGTCTTTGTTCATTCATTTATATATGAAAATAGTTACAAGTATGCTTCCTCCCCAAACCGTTTCAAAACTTAGAAAAAGGGGACAGTGAAACTCACAAGGAGTTAAACCAGAGTATCCATGTTTTCAAAACATAATTAGTTAAGTATGTTTCTCCCCCGATGTTTACAAACAGTAAAGAGTTAAAAGGGGCCGTGAAACTCAACTCGACAGAATGCTAGCAAAAACTTGAATGACCATAAACCCCTCTTATCCGTACCCTAAATACACAAGGATACCTTACGTGTTCATGCTTTATGCAATTCAATTACCCTACGTGTACATATACAACGTTAACACGTCCACATACAACTATTTCCACTCTTATATGCACACAAGTGTTTTCATATTTCAACGAGTGTTCAAATATAACATGCGATTATTTATTTATTTTTAACCGAACATTATTAAGTTTCTTGCATTCATGACAACGTTCTATGTTATCAACTATAAACAACTTATAATCATATGAATGAATTCAATTATTTAGTCACTTCATTACTCATCCCATGTTAATAATTTTCCATCATTCACCTATATATACCATGACTTCTAATTAAATATATTTACATGCATGTTATTTCTAAATCTTTTCAAGTTTCACAACTCATGATCGTGCACCCATATATATAGTCCGGTTTCTAAACGTGCACACATACTCCAAATTATCCATTCAAGTTAACAATTTGCGACATACGTACGGATATATGTTCTTATGTTTAGCCATATATTTTCCAAGTTATTAAACTTTAACAATACCCCTATATGTACATGTCATCCATGATTTTATATGTATAAATATATTTCTCTTTTCATCAATTGCCCAAACGAGAACATCTACACACAGATATATATATATATATATATATACATATATATACATATATATATATAAATTTCTATTTTTATACATGTGTGCATATACTTAAACATTTCTAAATCATTCAAATCAAACATGTATCTATATATGCATGCATTTTTCGACCATTATATATATATATATATATATATGTGTGTGTGTGTGTGTATACATATTTTAGTTTTTCTTTATTTTAAATCTTGACATTATATGACCATGCTTCATCTTATCACAAAATGATCAAACAACAAATCATGCATATAACCACCAAATTTTCGGCCCATGTATATATTTCCATACCCAAAACCCTAGTTTTGAATTTGGTAAAGTTAAGTTTAAGAAAAACTCTTTTAATATTGCAAATACTTTGTTTATTAGGATGAATAACATGCTTTAAACAATGTGGGACCTTCTTGTTAAGTCAACAAAATCAGCCCCGGCCACCATCTTCTTCCCATCTTCATTTCAAGCTTCCCGATCTTCAATTATCGTGTTGGGACATCAAGGTCCAAATTAGATATGGTTGAATCCTTATTTTGATAATTAAAGAAATTAAATAACTTGTGCTATTAAGTGTTTATTAAAAATGATCATATACGACATACATGTCACTAAACATTCAATGAATCATAAGTGGATGTGACCAACAAGTTCTAACATGTTAAATGTCATTAAGAACAAGACTACAACATTCATGTCGGATTCTCACCACTAGTCAAGCGGAAGATGATGGATGATTGTATTGTTATCAAAACCCGACTCCTAGCTCCAATCCTCCTTTAATCTCCAATCTTCTAACTTAAAAACTTTCTAAATTTTGCTCTTGATTGACAAAGGTGGAAATGTGAATGTGTGTGCATATGTATCGATATATATAAAGGGAAAAAGGTAGAGTTTGGTTTAGTGTTAGGTTCACTAAAATCATTGCCATTCATGTTGAGATGATGGATTGACATATGGATGGATTAACACTTGAAAGAGCATGGTCTTATGACATGAAATGAAAGAGTAGTTGGTTTGGTGAGTGGGTGGCCCCACTTGGGCTCATTCGGCCGAGAGGTGCACAGGGGGGGGGGGGGTTGGGTCTTGTTTCAACATCTAACTGATTTCTAAGTGTTAGTTGAACGGTTTTTTGGTAGTGTATACCCGGTATGTGATTCCGTGATCTAAGACCCGGTGTATGAACTTTTAAATGTCAAAAACCCTATATATTTTTGTGTTGAATCAACTAGTTTTAATCGTCTACTAGTTACATCCGACATAGTTAATACTTTAACTATAATGTATATGTATGCACATATAAATAACTTTAAAGTCACGTAACAAATATTTTCACGTAAACTTTTACAGGTTTTGCTCGCCAATATTTATGTGTTTATTTTTAAAAAGCGTCTTTGAACTTTACTTGAATATTATTCTTGTTAATCACCTACGAACGCATCTTGCGGGTTATTATTGTTTTTTTCCTAGTAATTCTTAAAATTACTAAAATATATATAGTGTGTTTCTTTGCTATCCCCTTGACAATACTATGTCAAAATAATAAACCAGGAAATATAAATCATGAATGTGAAATTATGTGATATGGATATTGACCTGCAATGCTGGGTGTCACAAATTGGGCGGCACCGACAACTCCGACAGAGGTGAGACAATTCCAGGGATTGGTTGGCTATTACCGACGTTTCATCGAAGGATTTTCCAAGATTACCCAACCCCTCACTACCTTAACTCAAAAGGGTAAACCCTATAACTGGGGTGACATCCAGGAGTCAGCATTCCAACTTTTGAAACATAAAATCTGTAGTGCACCCATCCTATCTCTTCCGGAGGGAACGGATGATTTTGTGGTATATTGCGATGTATCCATTCAAGGTCTTAGTTGTGTACTGATGCAACGCGAGAAACTGATCGTATACGCTTCTCGTCAACTGAAAATCCATGAGAAAAACTATACAACTCATGACTTAGAATTTGGAGCCATGGTATTTGCGATAAAGATATGGAGACACTACTTGTACGGTACCAAGTGCACTATTTACACCGATCACAAGAGTCTTCAGCATCTTTGAGCAGAAAGAGTTGAACATGAGACAGCGTCGTTGGGTCGAACTCTTGAATGACTACGACTGTGCTATCAGGTATCATCCGGGCAAGGCTAATGTGGTAACTGATGCCCTAAGTAAAAAAGAAACCAAACCCAAATGCGTTCGAGCATTACAACTTGCTACCCATACCGGATTACCTGACAAAATCTGTAGTGCTCAACTCGAAGCCCTGAAAGGGGAAAACCTACCGTCAGAAGCCACATGTGGTATGGTGAACCAACTTGAGGTTAAATCAGACGATATTCGCTACTTCACGGAGCGAATATGGATTCCAGTGTACGGGAACTTAATGGAACTGGTAATGGATGAAACTCACAAATCTAGATACTCTATTCATCCTGGTTCCAACAAGATGTACCATGACGTGAAGGTGCTATATTGGTGGCCGAAGATGAAAGCTGATATAGCCACCTATGCGAGCAAGTGCCTGACATGCTCAAAGGTCAAGGTGGAATACCCAAAAGCCTTCTGGCTTACTTCAACAACCAGAGATTCCAATGTGGAAATGGGAGAAAATATCTATGGATTTTATCACCAAATTACCCCGAACTCCTAGCGGATGCGACACCATCTAGGTGATCGTCGATCGCTTGACAAAATCCGCTCACTTTTTGGCAATCAAAGAGACTGCAAAAATGGAGAAACTAACTCGTATTTACCTAAAGGAAGTAGTCTCTTGGCACGGAGTGCCAATTTCTATCATTTCGGATCGTGACGCCCGATTCACCTCACGCTTTTGGCAATCTCTACAAAAAGCTCTAGGCACACGTCTAAACATGAGCACGACATATCGTCCCCAAACAGATGGCAAGACAGAACGTACCATTCAAACCTTAGAGGACATGCTATGAGCTTGTGTGATTGATTTCGGTAACAGTTGGGAAACTCACTTGCCCTTAGTGGAGTTCTCCTAAAATAACAGTTATCACACTAGTATCAAGGCAGCGCCATTCGAGGCATTATACAAAAGTAAATGCCGATCTCCTAACTGTTGGGCTGAAGTTGGGGATAGCCAACTTACGGGTCCTGAACTTGTATTTGAAACCTCTGAAAAGATCGTTCAAATTTCGAAACCGTATGGCGGCAGCTCGTGATCGTCAAAAGGGCTATGCTAATAAGCGCCAAAAACCGTTAGAATTTCAAGTAGGCGATATGGTTCTATTGAAAGTCTCACCTTGGAAAGGTGTAATTCGCTTTGGGAAGTGAGGCAAACTCAACCCTCGTTATGTTGGACCATTCAAGATAGTGAAGAGAATTGGCCCAGTAACGTACCAACTGGACCTACCTGAAGGACTGAGTGGTGTACACAACGTCTTTCATGTCTCGAACTTGAAGAAATATGTAGCAGACGAGACACTCGCGGTTCCTATTGAGGAACTACAAATCAATGAACAACTGTGTTTCATTGAAGAACCGGTAGAAATCATGGATAGGGAAGTCAAAACGCTCAAACGCAGTAAAATCCCTATTGTCAGAGTTCGTTGGAACTCGAAACGCGGACCAAAATTCAAATGGGAGCGGGAGGATCAGATGATGCGCAAGTATCCCCATCTGTTCAAGCACTCCACGTCAAACTCTTAAGGTACTATTCAAATTTTCTTTCAACTAGGGGATGATGTGACATCCGGACTTTTTAGGTTAACTCTGTTAACATAACTCTGTTAAATCCTAACCTAGTTAACCCTATCTCAAACTTTAGGGACTAGTTCTGTCATTTTTCAAACCCTAACTACAAGGACTAACTGTGTAATTAGCCTAAACCCAATTCTAATTGACTTTGTAAAGTCAAAGTCAATATTAAAGTTCCTATTGACTTTTAAAAGTCAACTAACCATGCTCCTTAACACAATTCAAACCACAAGGATTGTTCCTTCCAAATTCCAAACTCAAACACAGGATATTACAAGGACTAGATGTGTAATTCGACCTTTCTAAATTATGTTTGACTTTTGGAAAGTCAAACACGCGGGTTTGATCCAAGTTTAAACTTCCAAACGGATTTCGGTTGGATTTGAAACTG
Source organism: Smallanthus sonchifolius (assembly GCA_023525975.1). NCBI lineage: Eukaryota > Viridiplantae > Streptophyta > Magnoliopsida > Asterales > Asteraceae > Smallanthus > Smallanthus sonchifolius. The sequence continues at coordinate 92,375,702 of CM042021.1, read as the reverse complement.
ATATTGCATATATGGTGTCATTAACGACCTTAACTGCCGAAATGAAGCATCATCATTAGCAAATTAAACCGATTAATGACCATTAACTCAAAACTGTCAACCATGATCGTAATGGCCATCAAATTCGTTTAAACCTGGTGTTAATTTCATAACTGGATATCCTGCACACCTTATACGAACACCTCTGAAGCTTTTGCGCACATTTATTCGATCAGAGTAGCAGAGGGAGTGGCCAGATATCAACCAGACACAGTCGACACTTATTTTAGTCGGGAACCATCAATTCGAATCCAATTCTAATAAACTCTTACATCCTTAGTCTCGTTTTCATACCAAGATCAAAAGCCTAATGACAATTAGGGCTTAAACTATCGAATTCTTCACATTCGAATTCTAGGGTCCTTGTTCTGTCGGATTTAGTTTAACCCTACCCTTGACTCTTTTTAAATCAAATTAAAACGTATCAGTAGATTCACAATCCTTCGTTTAACGATAACCCCAAGCTAATTGAATCAAACAACATCGATTTAATCATGATCTACAACCTAGGGTTTGTTCATATACTAATTTGGGGTTTTTGATCTTAACGACTATCTCAATCAAATTAAACCACAGGGTTGGATTCGCAACCCTCTGTTTGTCAAAAGCCCTATGATTCCAATCACTTTTATCATCAAATCTAACCAATTCGATCTGTATTCATAAACCTAGGATTTCGGGATTCGATCAAGAAATTAACAAACTTAAACTATGTGTTTTTGCAATTAAAACCACCCAAAGATTCGTGTAACATTGATGAACAAATCACCTCTGTCATTTGGCTATATCACGACCGGATTTGTGGGTTTTGGGACTTGTTTCGATCGTACATGGGTATGGGAGGGGGATTCACTGGAGTTGTTTGATAATACTAATTGGAACCGGATGCTTACGCGATGACCCTAGAGGGCATGGTGGTAGAGCAGTTGACTCGTACGCAGGAGACCCGGGTTCGAGTCTGGTCTCCTGTATTATTATTTTTAGGCCTTTTCCACTATTTCCCTTTTTACAAAATCTTTCCCTATATTATTATATTAGCATATTAAAATGTTTTTGCCCGGGAAACCACCCGTAGGCTCGGGTTTTGTTATATAACCGATATTTTTATTATTCCTCACTTATAAAATAATATATTAATATTGTTTTTGACCCATTACTCCTATTAAAAATAATATATATTATATATTATTTTCGCCACATTTATAAACATTGAGTAACGCTTCAAACTAATTAATAATATAATTATTTATATTATTTACTCACGTTTATATACTCGAATACAAATAATATATTTATTATTTTTGCCACTTAAATGATTATCGTATTGATTTCACGAACTTAAAAATAATATATTAAGTTATATTATTTTCTTAGACCAGTTTTAAGTGATACAAACGCACGGATATATTTATTATATATTATTATTCGTAGTGAGAAACATTCGACACGAAACATATTTATCTTAATAAATATATTAAGAAACCCTTACTCCCATGGACAAGTTCGTCTACTCGTTGATCCTTAGAATATTTTAAGACATTCAAATCTTCTGTGTCGTCGTCACAAATCACATTGTATCCCTAATCATTATGTTTATAATTCTAGGGCATACGTAAGCCGTTTCAGGCTATCACTTGTGGTCCCAATCTCATTACTGTTTAGTACCATCTACTACTCAACTCAGGTGAGTTTTCACAGCCTCATTTACCGTTTTAAATTTGGGGAGAAACATGCATACAAACGAACATCATTTTACGTGTTTTCCCGTTAGGGAGAAACATGCATACAAACGAATATCCTTTTTACTTGTTTTCCCGTTGGGGAGAAACATGCTTGCAGACAAACATCCTTTACTTGTTTTTCCATTGGGGAGAAACATGTACACAAACAAACATGGATCACATAGTATTTCACTACCACTTGTGTACTTAAGCGTAACACACTATCATTAAAAGTCCTCACACACATCGGACCGTTAATATGGATTTAGCGAGGTAATGTTTGGTAGTACTACTGGGTTTGACAAACCCCACCCGCGTTAGTAGCGCTAACTCGATTGGAGGTCAAACGGGTGAAATGTTGGCCTAAACACATTGCTAGAGTTGATAGACCTGGCGGGAGGCAAACAAACGCAAACAATCAGCTTCGGTTGCGATCGCTTAGAGTAACTTATACATTGTCTAGCTAGCAATAGGTGTGACTTACGTATGTGGATCCTGTAAACACACAAATAGTTTATTTACTTACAAACCTGTGAACTCAACAACCTGGTGTTGACACTTTTTCTTACATGTTTCTCAGGTCTCTAAGGCACAAGTTGCACACCTAGGATTTAACATCCATGTTTTTCCTAATATTTCATGTTGTGCAATGAATGACAATTTCAATTTCATTTTCACATTCAAAGCGTGGTGTCACAACATTTATTATTTTCATGTGCAATAACTATTCTTGTATTTAACCAAAAACTCAAAGACACGGTCGCGTCGTTGCTTGAGCACGGTCGCGCTAAGCCCACAGACGCGGTTGTGCCTAATTCTAGACACGGTCGCGCCTCGTGCAGTAAAGACGCAAATCATTTCCGTAACGTCCCAAACCAATCGGATCCTCAACGGAAACGCACCTCAATGTCGATTTTAAATCATCAGTAAACCGTTTTATTACGTTTTAACGACTTTGATTGCGAATTAAGAGTGTCAAATTTGTAACCGTCAAAACCATTCTTAGAATTCATCAAATCGATCATTTGGTCATTCTAATTCGAAACCAATCACTCTACACACATTAGTCGAACCTCTCAGAAGCTGTTACACACGCTAATTTGGCCGAAGATGAAGCCGGAGTCGTCAGAGATCGAGTCGTAACTCCGTTTGGTCAAACACCACCAATTCAAGACCGTTTAAGGTAACAAATCACACCTACGCTTTCGTTTTCATCTATAGATGGAAAGCCCTAACCCAATTGGGGCTTACAACATCGAACTTAACGTGAATCGATCCTAGGGGTCGTGACATATACGTTTTAATCGAACTACACCCTAGACACGACCTCAATTCAATTAAATTACATGGTTACATTCGTAAACATTCATTCTTTGAAAGCCCCATGAATCCAACCATTTTTAATGCAAGATCTAGTCAATTTGTTTTCTAGAGAAAACACGCGTGCTCATTCCTTAGCACGGTTGTGCCCTTACTCCATGCATGATTTTGCCTCCTGGCTAGGCACGGTTGCGTCCCATGCCTAAGCACGGTCGTGCCCATACCCTGGCACGGTCGTGTGTTCCCTGGTCAGTTTTTTTTTTTTAAAAAAATTATTTTAATATATTTTGTTTAAACCCAATATTCTTTATAAAAATTATTTTATAAAACCCAAGGCACGGAAATTGTTTTATAAACCCAACTACCAACTTGGGAATTTTAAACCATTTATTTGATCCTTCCTAGCGGATATAAAACTAAAAATTCTAAATAAAAAGTTTATATGATTATTTTATTCAAAACCTATACAAACTATTTATATACTAATATATATTTACAATGTTTCTTGGCACATTATTATTAAATGAAAAAATGAGATAGATTTATTTATTTAAACCCTAAATGAATTTATTTATTTAAATTAATTAAACATAAACCCTAAACACAAATATTATTTTTCATATATACTTTGAACTTACAATTTTACATATCAAACTTTTCTCGACTTACATCTTATCACATAAAATGACACAACCCTTGTACAAATCCACACATATCAAACCGATTAACATTTGATCATGACATAGACTCCGTACACATTATTAATTCAATATCATACATTCTCACTCTAGGTTAACTTTGTGATTTACAAGAATCACTTTTACTACCTATTGTTCGTGCTATCTACACCATCTATACAAGTGAGTTTACATAGCCCCTTTTTTCTTTTTGTACATTTTTGGGGTGAAACATGATTACTCAATAACACACTATTTACAATTTCATACGTACAATTCTACAATATGATAATATGTGTTTATTTGTGCTTTGTGCTTGAATGCTAACTGTTAAGGCTACATATACATGACATACTCATGTAATCATTAACACATTACATCAGGATAACATTTGATTGGTATGCCTTACATCAGGATAACATGTGTTGTTATGCCCTACATTTACAACAGGATAACATGTGTTGTTATGCCCTACACGTTACATCAGGATAACATTTTATTGTTATGCCCTACAACAGGATACCATGTGTTGTTATGCCCTACATTTACATCAGTATAACATGTGTTGTTATGCCCTACATTTACATCAGGATAACATGTGTTGTTATGCCCTACATTTACATCAGGATAACATGTGTTGTTATGCCCTTCAGTTACAAGGTTACATTTGTGCAACTAGCTTAACTTAGATTCTCCATAAATGCTTTATAAACCATGTATCATATGATTTGTACACAAAACATTTGAACTTTACTTGTGGAGTCAAAACCTATGTATGCTCACCAACTATTTTTAGTTGACACTGTTTTCATAATGTTTCAGGTACTAGGGTATGAGATCATATACAAGATACTATATATAGGATTTGTACTTAGTAAACAAAGAAATTAAACACATTGATGTATGTGATTTTGGTTGTTGATTTGAACTATTATAATGAAATCTTGATGTAATTAATATATGAAACTTTAATTGATCATGAGCTTATGAACAGTCCACACATCCGCCCCGACATATTCCGTCGTCGGTTGGGGTGTGACAGATTGGTATCAGAGCCTTGGTTATAGGGCATTAGGTTACTAGACATCCTTGACCCAGACTATAACCTTAGGACACCCATCCTATGCCATGATATATGTTATAGGATACTTGCCATATTGTTAAATGCTACATGTTTAAAACTTTGTGTGATTATTTTGCATGTTATTCTAAGTGTTACATCATATGATACAATAGATTACCGTCTATGTGATACACTACTTGATAACCCACACGCTTATGAACATTGCTATCTACATGCTACCTATTTGATCCCAATAAGTATTATCCTAAGTCTTGCCTCACACATATTCATACCTAAGTCTTAATACACCGTCATTCATACACACTATGACACCATCCTCATTTGTGAACAAAACTCAAACCTTTGGGCCTAATGCCCACTAATAACAAACTAAGGAGCCCACTTACCCTCCAAAAAAAAAGAGGAAGCCTGCTGGAGTAAAAAAAACCTCACCCTTGGGCCTCAAAGCCCAGTCCATAATGATTCTCATCATGACCATGAGCCCAAACGATAGTGTTATTAGTACATGATGGCTAGAAGAGTGTGTGTAGACCCATGACAAATTCTGGCTAAGGAAGGACCTGGTACTTAAGTGTGTCCCTTGTGACCCACCTCTCTTTCCTGGGAATTTTCTTCATGGATACACTACTTATAGGTCAAGTGTTACTCCTAAAATACTATTATGAAGACTCGGTGTCATGACTAGTCAAACTCTGAATTTATGAAAACTCCTATATTTAACACTTAGTATTTCTATACCACTTACAAACGTTTCCCTTCTTTTTATGCTAGACATGGACTCCTACTCTCCCCCCTCCCCGGAATAGAGTCTGAACAGGAAGAGAACATGGGATCACCAGACTATCGATCACCAACACTCCCAGCCGCTAGAGCAAGGTTTGACATAAGAGCAGACTGGATTAGGAACATTGGCCCGAGACTACGAACATTTGGATCACCTCCATCAAGAAACCCATATCAAGCTCCCCATCTACACTACCAGTTGCCACCCCCTATGTGACACCCAGCATTTCAGGTCAATATTCATATTACATAAATGAACGTTCATAACATTTATTTCCTGAAGTTTTATTTTGACTAAGTAAAGTCAAGGAGTCTAGCAAAGGAACTTATATCAAAATAGTAATTTAAAAGAATTACTATGAAAATAAACAGTGATAACCCGCAACGTACGGTCGTTGGTGATTAAAAAGAATTTTATTCTAGCAAAAGTCTAGGGACACGCTTTAATGTAAAAAAAACATAAATATTGGTGACTAAACTTTTATAAAGGTTGATATAAAAATAATTGTTACATGTCTCAAGTTGTTTTTATGTGTATCCACTATATTATAGTTAAAATAATAACTATGATGGGTTAACTAGTAAATTATGGAGACTAGTCAAACAACACAAAAACATATAAGTTATGTGATCATTAAAAGTTTTACACAGAGAATTAGATCACGGGATCGATTACCGAATATACGCAACTTAAAATCCATCTGACTAAACACTTAGAAACCAACTAGAAGTGGAACAAGACCCAACCCCCCACCCATACCCTATTCTCGACCGAAATTGGCCTAAAAGGGGAACCCACCTTCTTGTCTTCTCCATGGCATCATTCCTTGTGTCATTTGCACCATACTCTTTCAAGTAAAGATCTATCCAAAAGTACCATCCATCATGAGCCACCGTCCTTGGTAATGATGATAGTGTGACTAACACACCATCTCCATCCCTTTCACTCTATAAATGTCGACGCACACATATGTGCATACACTTTGCACACTTTGATTCAAGAACACAAGTATAGAGAGTTTGAGTAGAGTTGGAGATTCAAGGAAGTTGGAGTCTAGGAGTCGGGTTTTGTAGCATCACGAGCATCTAGCACCTTCCACTCGTTTTCTTCACCTAGCTTGTCTAGTGGTAAGAAACCGACACTACTCTCCATCTTTATCTCTATTTATAGATTAAAGCTAGTAGTTCATCCCAATAATCAAAGATTTTTATAAGTTTAAACTTTATTATTTAAAAAACTAGATTTTATATAAGAAGATGTATGTGGTTCGAAAATGATAGGCTTATATGCATAGATTATTGTCTTGAAATATTTTCTGAGATATTTGTTATTTTGATTTCATGATGCTAAGTTGTGAGTTGTTAATCTAAAAGATTTGTATAAATGTATATAAGGGATCGAAATTTGTAGGTATATATATGTAAGGATATTGTTATTGTATTAACTTGAAAATGTGATAATACATCCATATATATATATATATATATATATCGAAATCGGAATAGTATGTTTATGTGGATGTTGACAAATGTTGAACTTCGAAAATGGTCAAGTATATGGATGCATGTATAGGAATCGTGATATGTATATATATATATATATATATATATGTGTTTAAAAAAATTTTAACTTGGAAATAATAAAGTGTATGAATACATGTATGTATTATTGTCAAATGGTTAAATTAGAGACATATTAGAGGATATGATTATTATATAACGAAACGTATTGATATCTCGAAAATAAATCATAAAGAGTGTTAGACGAAACGCGTAAGAGATTTGGAACTTGTAAAATGTGGTTATGTGTTGGACATGAAACTTGGTATGATTAAAATGTCTAAGACATGTAGTAAATATAAGGATCACATTTGCATATATTATGATGAATTAGTTATAGAGGAATTATGTGCATGAAATTAAAAAGATGTTTCAGTAAAGGAATAAACGTACTCATGTTATTGTGGAACATATTTAAATATATGTGGATTTAATGAATATACTTGTGTGTAGATATTGGTGAAAATATAAATACATGACAAGATTATAAATATCGTTCGGAACAAGTAATTGTATGTGAACGTGTTAACATGGATTATGTGTACGTAGGAATAGACATACGTAGAACATACTTGAACGATATATGTGATTTATATAATTATTGATAAAGAATAATTATGTGTTTATACGTGACTATAATGTGAAATATTACAAGTTATTGCAAAAATAATATTTATTTTTGGATTCATATATTAAGTCACCAATATGGAAATATAATATTTTTCCGGAAAATAAATAAAACTTCTAGACTGGAATAATAATCATTAACGAGTCGTCATGAGAAAACATTGTTTTAGATAAACAAAGACGAACTTAACATGAATAGTTAAGTTGGGTGAACAACTTGCGTTTAAGACGGGTAGTCTTAACGTGTATAGTATCCTTGTGTAATTATGATACGGATAGGCGGGTCTGCTTTTATTCAAATATTTGCTAACACATACTTCTATCGAGGTGAGTTTCACTAACCCCTTTTTCTATGTTTTTGAAATGTTTTGGGGTGGAAACATACTTGTAAAGAATTTTCGTATGTAAATGAATGAACAAATGATCAGACCGTATGTGTGTATTGAGGGAAAAATAAAGCGCTTAAAGTCCTCGGAATAAAAACTTAGTAACCATTAGCTATGGACTTAGCCCGGGATTCTGTGGATAGTACTATTGGGGGTGACGCCTCCGGTCATGGTTAGTCGCGCTAACCAGGGGTCCAAATGACCGAATGACCGCATATTGTCTTACTCGCAGAAAGGCGAGGGGAGGCACAAAAAGTTGGGGTTTGGTTACGGTCTCATGCATTACATATTATTTTGTATTCCTTACAAGCTTACAAATGGGGTCAATTGGTCAGGGTAATGTTCAGATTCGTTGGTTATACATACAAAGAGTTTTGATCGAAAAATGATCATGTTTAAACACTGGATTTATGATAACTCTTGATAATGACTTGTCTCACCAACCTCGTGTTGACACTTTTTAAGTATGTTTTCAGGAAATTGAACGTGGTCTTCAGGTTAGCAATGTAGGTTACATGCATGCATGTGGATACGGCTTTTGGAGGATTTCTCTCGTATAACTCATGGTCTTGAGTCATAATTGCGAAATCTTAAACTTTTGTAAACTCAAGTTGATATTTTGTGATGTAAATATTTTAAACTCGATTATATATCCAACTACATGTATGTATTTGCGGTAATCATATGCTTTGGAAACCATGAATGTTACGCCTCGCGTTTCCGCCTTGGCGGGGTGTGACAGATTTGGTATCAGAGCCATTGATTATAGTGAACTAGGAGTCTAAAACGGAACCTAGTCTATGATTTAAATGACTCACTAAAACGTTTTCATTGCATAAGCATTGCCTAACTATTCATCATGTCATATGGATATTGTAGTCACACCATGTCACACACTAACCCCACTAAAATCCATAGTTAGGAAGCGACCTACAAAAATGGCTGAATCCACTGGTGAGACTATGCCCAGAGGACCGAGGATCGACGTATCGTATTGGGATTGCCTTCGCCAAGCAATCCAGATGTGGAGGGTGGAGGAATGTCGGAGTAGCATGCAGTTCACAGCCCGTGCCGCTCACCGGGGAGTGCGCGGAATGCACCATTCCCCTACTAGTGTCCCGCAGCAATAAGCAAGAGGTAGAAATTCACCATCTGGAGAAGGATGTGAAGTCCATCCGAAGAGACTTGACGACCGTTCCGACTCTACGGGGAAATGTTGCTGGAATGAGGGAAGATCAGAGGCTGATCGACCAGTCCCTTCAGCATGCATCTAATCACATGATGGAGTTCAAGAAAAGACTAGCGGAGATGGAGAGGAGGATCGCCGCAGCTGAGCGGAGGGCAGAGGCAGCCGAGCAGAGGGCGATTGATGTTGAACTCCGGGCTACTCTAGCTGAGGCACGTGTAGAGGCTATGATCACTACAGCTGCTGCCCCACCAAGAGTACCTTCCTACTTTTAGACCTGTTACGGGCGGGTTGTGCCCGTAACACATTATGTAGTTTGAAACTTTGGTACTGATGTGGTCATGTGAACCCATCTCTTTTGTATCCTTATCTTTTGGGAACAATGTACTGTGTATGTTTTTAACTATTTATGTGATGGTATATGTTGTGATGATGGTTGTTTACGTTTGATGTTGGTGTATCCTTATGTCATGTTATATCATTATTATTATATAATGTTGTTTCTTTTTAAATGTTATGTTAGAAAGAACGCCATGGCACCTAAGCGAAGGACACCCCGTGACACCACTGGTGAGAAAAACAACGACACGATTTCCCCAAACGTGGAACAACTCATAGCACAGTGAGTAGCTGCCGCCATGGAGCAGTATGAAGCAAATCGAAATAGTGGCGGAGGAAATGGCAGCGGTACCGTCGGAGGAGGTGTAGGAGGTAGCGGCACAGCCGGAGGTTCCGGAGGTAATAGAATAAATAATCACAGCCATAACACATAGTCATGATCCAATTAATGACGTTATGACTTGTGATCCTATAGATGCTCCAAGCAGGAAGTGCACTTACAAGGCTTTCCTATCCTGCAACCCCCGCAACTTTAATGGCACCGAGGGTCGAGTAGGTCTGATGAGGTGGATAGAAAAGATGGAATCGGTAATTTATATTAGTGAGTACACCGCTGACTGCATGGTGAAGTATTCTACTTGCACACTCACTGATAAAGCTTTAACTTGGTGGAATACTCAAGTAAAGAGTTTGGGGAGAGAGACAGCGTATCAATTGTCTTGGGAAGATTTGAAAGTCATGATGATCGAGGAATATTGTCCTCGAAACGAATTGCAAAAGATCGAGACAGAGATGTGGAATCTACAGATGGTAGGAGATGATGTGGCTGGGTACACCGACCGTTTTAATGAGTTGGCAATTCTGGTACCGTATATGGTCACGCCAGAACATAAGCATGTGGAAAGGTATCTGTGGGGCCTTGCACCTCAAATTAGCAGTATGGTAACTTCATCTAATCCAATGGATGCCAAGAGTGCTATAACTTTAGCATTCAAACTGAGGGATGATGCAGTGCGTAATGGATTGTTTGGAAGGAAGGAGAACGAGGAAGGTAGGTTTGGAGAGAAAAGGAAGTGGATGGGAAATTCAAATAACAAGTCTGAAAAGCAAGGGTTTAAGAAACAAGGAACTGTGAAGGCTTTTGTAGCTAACGTAGTGGAAAGGAAGGAGTATAATAGGGGCCTACCGATATGTAAGAAGTGCGGAAATCATCATGCCGGTGAGTGCATCAAGTGTGGAAAATGTGACAAGTTTGGTCACACCACACAAGTTTGTCGAGCTAACAACCGAATGGGGGGAATTAAACCGGGATGTTTCATATGTGGTGACCTGAAGCACTTCAAGAGGGATTATCCCAAGTGGAAGAATCAGAACAACGCTCAGGCACCAGGGAGGGCATTTGTGATGGGTGCAAAGGACGCACGCCAGGACCCGAACATCATCACTGGTACGTTCCCGATAAAAAATCATTATGCCTCTGTACTTTTTGATTCGGGTGCGGATATGATCTTTGTGTCGAATGATTTTAAATCCTTACTCGGTATTAAGGCCAGCAAACTAGATCAAAGTTATACAATAGAATTAGAAAATGGGAAATTAATTAAAACTGGAGAGGTCATTAAGTGTCACACCCCGCCAGGGCGGAAACGCGAGGCGCAACGTTCACTTGTTTCCAAAGCATATGATTATCGCAAACACATACATGTAATTGGATACATAATCGAGTTTAAAATATTTACATCACAAAATATCAACTTGAGTTTACAAAAGTTTAAGATTTCGCAAATATGACTCAAGACCATGAGTTATACAAGAGATATCCTCTCAAAAGCCGTATCCACGTGCATGCATGAATCCTACATTGCTAACCTGATAGCCACGTTCAATTTCCTGAAAACATACTTAAAACTGTCAACACGAGGTTGGTGAGTTCACAAGATATTATAAAGAGTTATCATAAACCCAATGTTTAAATCTGATCTTTTTTCGATCAAAACTCCTTTCTTAAACCTGATCATTTTAACCTGATCAGAACTCTTTTATTTAAACCTGATCAGAAACCTGATCACTTTAACCTGATCAGAACTCTTTTGTGTAAAACCTGATCACTTTAACCTGATCAAAACCCTTTTGTTAAACCTGATCATTTTAACCTGATCAGAACTCTTTTATTTAAACCTGATCACTTTAACCTGATCAGAAACCTGATCACTTTAACCTGATCAGAACTCTTTTGTGTAAAACCTGATCACTTTAACCTGATCAAAACCCTTTTGTTAAACCTGATCAGAATTCTTTTATTTAAACCTGATCACTTTAACCTGATCAGAAACCTGATCACTTTAACCTGATCAGAACTCTTTTGTGTAAAACCTGATCACTTTAACCTGATCAGAACTCTTTTGTGTAAAACCTGATCATTTTAACCTGATCAGAACTCTTTTGTGTAAAACCTGATCATTTTAACCTGATCAGAACTCTTTTGTTTGTATTACCAATGAATATGAATACTAATCTGATCTATTGACCCCATTTGTAAGCTTGCAAGGAATACAAAATAGTATGTAATGTACGAGACCGTAACCAAACCCCAACATTCTGTGCCTCCCCTCGCCTTTCTGCGAGTAAGACAATATGCGGTCATTCGGCCATTTTGACCCGTGGTTAGCGCGACTAACCATGACCGGAGGCGTCACCCCCAATAGTACTATTCATATAATCCCGGGATAAATCCATAGCTAATGGTTACTAATTTATTCAGAGGACTTTAAGCGCTTTACTTTTCCCTCAATACACACATACGGTCAGATCATTAGTTCAATTCATTTACACACAAAAGTCTTTTACAAGTATGTTTCCACCCCAAATCATTTCAAAAACATAGAAAAAGGGGATTAGTGAAACTCACCTCGACAGTATGAATGCTAGCAAATATTTGAATAACAGCAGACTTGCCTATCCGTATCCTAATTACACAAGGATAACATACACGTTAAGACTACCCGTCTTAAACGCAAGTTGTTCACCGACTTAGCAGATCTGATTACTTTTGTTTATAAATATCTTTTTAGTTTTTCCAACCTTTGTTTTGTTATAAAAATAGTTCTGAGTTACTGCCCTATGGGGCTGATGAACAGGTATCGTCGAAACTTTCTTAGTTTCGATTTAAACATAACAGATGTCGAAACTACCTAGTTTCGATTGAATAAACTGGGTATCGAAACTACCTAGTTTCGATTGGCAAGAAAAGTATCGAAACTACCTAGTTTCGATTGGGCAATCGGTATCGAAACTACTTAGTTTCGATTGTAAACAGGTATCGAAACTACTAGTTTCGATTGAATAATCGGTATCGAAACTCCCAGTTTCGATCAGCAGGTGTCGAAACTCCTAGTTTCGATTACTGCACTTTGATTGACAGAATTTGCCCTTTATATTTTGATGTTCAAATCTTGAATTTGACACATTTTTCTTGTTATCTTACTTGCGTTTGAATGATTTGTATGTTTAGTTATGGTTTTAACGAAAATGAAATGGATAATATTGAGTTTTTACCTCAAACAGAGAATGGTGATTTTTAGAGAAACAGAGAAGATAGTCTTGAATTCTTTTGCTAAGCTCTCTTCAGGAACCCTTGAAATTCTCCTTATACCACTGAATTATGGTGGATTTCTGCCTTAAACTGCACTTCGATTTGAAGGAGAATTGGGAATTTGCCGTAAGAAAAAGAGAATTATGGAAAGGATACGTGGGATTTCGACTGAGAAGGTATGGTTTTTATCTGAATTTGAGTGAATTTGCAAGTGGGAGAATGGCTCCCCTGACTCTCGACCGAGAAAGTCAAGAAAGTAGTTTAGGGTTAATGATAACTATTTTTAAGTATTAATTTATTAATGATATTAGTATCAATTAAAGTTTTATAGGGGTAATTTAATCCGGTTTAGATTCTTCACGGTATTATGATTTTAACCATTTTATGGCTCGCTGAAGAAATTATTAAAATCTTGGTTCAACGTAAATTTTTGTGTAACATATATATATATATATATATATATATATATATATATATATATATATATATAATTTTCTGGTTATTTTATTTAACCATTTACGTTCGCATTTAGTCGGGTTATTCTGCTTACTTTTTCTAGTAATTCATTAAGATTTACTAGACTTGGAATAAATTCCTTTGCTAGACTCCTTGACTTTACTTAGTCAAAATAAATATCAGGAAATAATAATTATGAACGTGCATTTATGTAATGTGGATATTGACCTGAAATGCTGGGTGTCACATTAAGGGTTGTACTTTATGTTTAGAAAACCATACATTCAGTATAGACCTTTTACCCGTCGAACTAGGGAGTTTTGATATTGTTATTGGCATGGATTGGTTATCAAAGAATCATGCCGCGATCGTATGCTTCGAGAAAATTGTACGTATCCCACTACCAAGCAGAAAAATTCTTTCAATTAAAGGCGAAAGGTGTAGAACGATGTTGAAGACGATAAACTGCATGAAAGCTCATAAGTATCTACGCAAGGGTTATTGCGCATTCCTGGCTCACATCGTTGAGAAGAAACCCGAGGAACATCGACTTGAGGATATACCAATCATTAGGGATTACTCTGAGGTATTTCCCGAGGACTTACCAGGATTACCACCATTAAGACAAGTCGAGTTCCGGATCGACCTAGTACCAGGAGCCGCACCAGTTGCACGATCGTCGTATCGTCTAGCCCCTTCCGAGATGCAGGAACTGTCGAGCCAACTACAAGAATTACTTGACAAAGGTTTCATAAGACCAAGTTTCTCACCCTGGGGAGCTCCGGTCCTGTTTGTAAGAAAAAGAGGGGAACCTTTAGGATGTGCATCGATTACCGGGAATTGAACAAACTGACAATTAAAAATCGGTATCCACTTCCCCGAATAGACGATTTATTCGATCAACTTCAAGGTTCCAGTTTCTATTCTAAGATTGATCTACGATTAGGGTATCATCAATTGAAAATTCAGGAAGAAGATATACCAAAAACGTCTTTTAGGACTCGTTACGGTCACTACGAGTTCCTAGTTATGCCATTTGGCTTGACTAATGCACCGGCCGTATTTATGGATCTCATGAACCGCGTGTGCAAGCCATACTTGGATAAATTCGTGATTGTGTTTATCGATGACATATTAATATATTCACGAACCAAGGAGGAACATGAACATCATTTGAAATTAATCTTGGAACTACTCAGGAATGAGAAGCTTTATGCCAAATTCTCTAAGTGTGAGTTTTGGATCCGAGAGGTTCACTTTCTCGGACACGTCATCAATAAGAAGGGTATTCACGTAGACCCGTCCAAGAATGAGGCTATCAAAAACTGGGAAGCACCAAGAACTCCGACTGAGGTGCGTCAATTTCTGGGTTTGGCAGGCTATTACAGACGATTCATCGAGAATTTTTCAAAGATAGCCTTGCCTTTGACCACGTTAACTCAGAAGGACAAAAAGTTTGAATGGACTGGTAAACAAGAATCAGCTTTTCAATTGCTGAAGCAGAAACTTTGCAGTGCACCAATCCTATCCCTTCCCGAAGGAACTGACAATTTCATCGTGTACTACGACGCATCACACCAAGGTCTGGGATGTGTGTTGATGCAAAGAGAAAAAGTCATCGCGTATGCATCCAGACAGCTGAAAGTCCATGAGAAAAACTATACGACTCACGATCTGGAATTGGGTGCTGTCGTGTTTGCACTCAAGATTTGGAGACATTACTTATACGATGCAAAATGTACTATCTTTACAGACCACAAGAGTCTCTAGCACATCTTTAATCAGAAAGAACTCAACATGAGCCAACGTCATTGGGTAGAGCTACTGAATGATTACGACTGTGATATCAAGTATCACCCTGGTAAGGCAAACGTCGTAGCAGATGCCTTGAGTCGTAAGGAAGGGGTTAAAACTCTCCGTGTTCGTGCCCTAGGATTAACAATTCATACGAGTCTCACGACTCAAATCCAGGTGGCACAACAAGAGGCAATCAAAGAAGAAACATTCAGAATGAAGCTTAACGAGGAATGATAAAACAGTTGGAACCAAAGTCAGATGATAATTTATACTTCATGAATAGAATTTGGGTGCCATGTTTTGGTAACTTACAGGAGTTGGTTATGGACGAAGCCCACAAGTCCAGGTACTCCATTCACCCAGGTTCGAATAAAATGTATAAGGATCTGAAAGAACTCTACTGGTGGCCGAACATGAAAGGAGAAATTGCTATTTACGTCGGTAAATGCCTGACATGTTCAAAGGTAAAGGCAGAACATCAGAAACCATCGGGATTGTTACAACAACCCGAGATACCTCAATGGAATTCCATGGATTTCATTACAATGTTACCCAAGACTTCGAGCGGGTATGATACTATATGGGTAATTATCGATCGTTTGACGAAATCAACTCATTTTCTACACATCAAAGAAACAGATAAAATCGAGAAACTTGCAAGGCTTTATATCAAGGAAATTGTGGCTAGGCATGGAGTGCCAATTTCTATTATCTCTGATAGAGACATCAGATTCGTGTCTAGAATCTAGCAATCATTACAAGAAACCATGGGCACATGTCTTAACATGAGCACAGCATATCACCCATAAACAGATGGTCAAAGTGAAATGACCATTCAAACTTTAGAGGATATGCTCCGTGCGTGTGCAATTGATTTCAGAGGAAATTGGGATACTCATTTGCCGCTGGCTGAGTTTTCATACAATAGCAGTTACCACACCAGCATTAAAGTCGCTCCGTTTGAGGCTTTGTACGGTCGAAAATGTCGTTCACCGCTATGTTGGGTAGAGGTTGGCGACAAGCATTTAACCGGTCCTAAGGTTATTCAGGAGACTACCGACAAGATCTTCAAGATCAAGGATCGTCTGAAGGCCGCCCATGATAGGCAAAAGAGTTACGCGGATAACAGACGAAGACCATTAGAATTCCAAGTGGGAGACAAAGTCATGTTGAAGGTCTCACCTTGGAAAGGAGTTGCAAGATTTGGCAACCGTAGAAAGCTTAACCCTAGGTACGTTGGACCATTTGAAATTATGGCTAGGGTCTCAAGATGCCACAAGAACTAAGCAATGTACATGATACGTTTCATGTGTCAAATCTCAAGAAGTGCTTATCAGACGAGACATTAATTATACCGCCTGATGAGATTCACATAGATAACAAGCTGCACTTCGTTGAGGTACCCATTGAAGTCACATATTGGAAGGTTCAGAAAACAAGACGTAGCCGGGTTAAATTGGTTAAGGTACGTTGGAATTCAAAGCGCGGCCCCGAGTATACGTGGGAGCGGGAAGATAAAATGAAAGCCCATTATCCGTCCTTGTTCACAAACACTTCAAGTCAAGATGACAAGGACTGAATTTCGGGATGAAATTCACTTTAACATGGGGAGAATGTGACGCCCAGCATTTCAGGTCAATATCCATATTACATAAATGCACGTTCATAACATTTATTTCCTGAAGTTTTATTTTGACTAAGTAAAGTCAAGGAGTCTAGCAAAGGAACTAATATCAAAATAGTAATTTAAAAGAATTACTAGGAAAATAAACAGTGATAACCCGCAACGTACGGTCGTTGGTGATTAACGAGAATTTTAATCTAGCAAAAGTCTAGGGACACGCTTTAATATAAAAAATAAAAATAAAAAAAAATATTGGTGACTAAACTTTTATAAAGATTGATATAAAAATAATTGTTACATGTCTCAAGTTGTTTTTATGTGTATCCTATGTATTATAGTTAAAATAATAACTATGACGGGTTAACTAGTAAAATATGGAGACTAGTCAAACAACACAAAAACATATAAGTTATGTGATCATTAAAAGTTTTACACCGAGTATTAGATCACGGGATCTATTACCGAGTATACGCAACTTAAAATCCATCTGACTAAACACTTAGAAACCAACTAGAAGTGGAACAAGACCCAACCCCCCACCCATACCCTATTCTCGGCCGAAATTGGCCCAAAAGGGGGACCCACCTTCTTGTCTTCTCCATGGCACCATTCCTTGTGTAATTTGCACCATACTCTTTCAAGTAAAGATCTATCCAAAAGTACCATCCATCATGAGCCACCATCCTTGGTAATGATGATAGTGTGACCAACACACCATCTCCATCCCTTTCACTTTATAAATGTCGATGCACACATATGTGCATACACTTTGCACACTTTGATTCAAGAACACAAGTATAGAGAGTTTGAGTAGAGTTGGAGATTCAAGGAAGTTGGAGTCTAGGAGTCGTGTTTTGTAGCATCACGAGCATCTAGCACCTTCCACTCATTTTCTTCACCTAGCTTGTCTAGTGGTAAGAAACCGACACTAGTCTCCATCTTTATCTCTATTTATAGATTAAAGCTAGTTGTTCATCCCAATAATCAAAGAGTTCTATAAGTTTAAACTTTATTGTGTTTAAAAACTAGATTTTATATAAGAAGATGTATGTGGTTCGAAAATGATAGGCTTATATGCATAGATTATTGTCTTGAAATATTTTATGAGATATTTGTTATTTTGATTTCATGATGCTAAGTTATGAGTTGTTAAACTAAAAGATTTTTATAAATGTATATAAGGGATCGAAATTTGTAGGAATATATATGTAAGGATATTGTTATTGTATTAACTTGAAAATGTGATAATACATCCATATATATATATATATATATATATATATATATATATATATATATATATATATATATATATATATATATATCGGAATAGTATGTTTATGTGGATGTTGACAAATGTTGAACATGGAAAATGGTCAACTATATGGATGCATGTATAGGAATCGTGATATGTATATATATGTGTTTAAAAAATTATTAACTTGGAAATAATAAAGTGTATGAATACACGTATGTATTATTGTCAAATTAAATTAGAGACATATTAGAGGATATGATTATTATATAATGAAACGTATTGATATCTCGAAAATAAATCATAAAGAGTATTAGACGAAACGGGTAAGAGATTTGGAACTTGTAAATTGTGGTTATGTGTTGGACATGAAACTTGGTATGATTAAAATGTCTAAGACATTTAGTAAATATAAGGATCACATATGCATATATTATGATGAATTAGTTATAGAGGAATTATGTGCATGAAATTAAAAAGATGTTTCAGTAAAGGAATAAACGTAGTCATGTTATTGTGGAACATATTTAAATATATGTGGATTTAATGAATATACTTGTGTGTAGATATTGGTGAAAATATAAATACATGACAAGATAATAAATATCGTTCGGAACAAGTAATTGTATGTGAACGTGCTAACATGGATTATGTGCACGTAGGAATAGACATACGTAAAACATACTTGAACGGTATCTGTGATTTATATAATTATTGATAAAGAATAATTATGTGTTTATACGTGACTATAATGTGAAATATTACAAGTTATTGCAAAAATAATATTTATTTTTGGATACATATATTAAGTCACCAATATGGAAATATAGTATTTTTTCGAAAAATAAATAAAACGTCTAGACTGGAATAATAATCACCAACGAGTCGTCATGAGAAAACATTGTTTTAGATAAACAAAGACGAACTTAACAGGAATAGTTAAGTCGGGTGAACAACTTGCGTTTAAGACGGGTAGTCTTAACGTGTATAGTATTCTTGTGTAATTAGGATACGGATAGGCGGGTATGCTTTTATTCAAATATTTGCTAACACATACTTCTATCGAGGTGAGTTTCACTAACCCCTTTTTCTATGTTTTTGAAATGTTTTGGGGTGGAAACATACTTGTAAAGAATTTTCGTATGTAAATGAATGAACAAATGATCAGACCGTATGTGTGTATTGAGGGAAAAATAAAGCGCTTAAAGTCCTCGGAATAAAAACTTAGTAACCATTAGCTGTGGACTTAGCCCGGGATTCTGTGGATAGTACTATTGGGGGTGACGCATGAGCGCATATTGTCTTACTCGCAGAAAGGCGATAGGAGGCACAAAAAGTTGGGGTTTGGTTATGGTCTCGTGCATCACATATTATTTTGTATTCCTTGCAAGCTTACAAATGGGGTCAATTGGTCAGGGTAATGTTCAGATTCGTTGGTTATACATACAAAGAGTTTTGATCGAAAAATGTTCATGTTTAAACACTGGATTTATGATAACTCTTGATAATGACTTGTGAACTTACCAACCTCGTGTTGACACTTTTTAAGTATGTTTTCAGGAAATTGAACGTGGTTTTCAGGTTAGCAATGTAGGTTACATGCATGCATGTGGATACGGCTTTTGGAGGATTTCTCTCGTATAACTCATGGTCTTGAGTCATAATTGCAAAATCTTAAACTTTTGTAAACTCAAGTTGATATTTTGTGATGTAAATATTTTAAACTCGATTATGTATCCAACTACATGTATGTGTTTGCGGTAATCATATGCTTTGGAAACCATGAATGTTATGCCTCTCGTTTTCGCCTTGGCGGGGTGTGACACCCTATGAGAGACCCCTACCTAGCACCCGACTCATATCACTCTGACCCAAGGGCAAGGTAAACCTTGGTACCCACTAGTGCTATGGGAGTCCCATTTGATGCCATCCACCAATACGTGAGAACCTCAGAATTTGTGAGACAAGGGATGGAGCACGGGATAGGTGTGGTGCCAGGAGGAGAAAATTTCAAGCCTGGAAGAAGATGGGGAGATACTTGTTGCACGCACGGAATTAGCAAGAGCTGAGGCCCGTTTTGCTATTCGAGTGACCATAGCAATGTTCGTCTTGGTGCTCATCTGTTTCCTCGTTGAGAGCTATCTGAGACGCTAGTTGGATTGTTCTGCTTTTGTCTTTAAATTTTCGTTTGAAACCGCTACCTTATGTTTGGATTAAGCTTTTGAAAATTTAGCATTTAATGCTAAGTTTTATTTTACAACTTTAATGCCATTACTCGATGATTCAATATTACCATCATATTTTCATCAAGATCACCCAAACGCCACATTCTCATTCATTGCAAATTAGTACGCGTACCTAAGCCTCTCTTGCAAACTAATCATTTTATTTATTTAAACAACATCATTATTTTGTTCAAGCAAAGCATCTATCAAGCCCTTGATTTATAAATATTACTAGAATATAAATTTTCAACAAACCTTTTTACCTTGTAAGAAAATTTAATGCGACTCGTTTTATAAAACATTCTCTAAATAAATTATGATATTGGTTTTGTTAAATAAAACCTTGGCTTAATTAGTAAATAATTTAGCCATTATTTTTCCTTTGAAATACTCCCTTTATGATAATTAAAATCTAATAAAAAGGTTTTCCTATGAATTATCCATTTATTTAGATTATTCGACTCACAGGTTTCACCATCTTATTTATCTACAAACAAGGATAAATTACAATTACTTATTTATTTACAAACAAAATCAGTTATTCGTAAGCACATTACTCATAATATTTTCAGAACCTCCTCGTTATCTTGCACCTTCGATAAATATGAGTGCACTTGCCACTTCAAACAGATGGATCTTTTCGCGTAGACATTAACCCTCCCTATAAACCTCAACGAGATCTAAAAAGCTAAAACCCAACTACCCACATTATACATAAACACCAAGACAACACGCTTGTCAGCAACACTCGATCAACTACAAAATTCGTTAGTATACGTCACTCATGAGATTCA
Organism: Smallanthus sonchifolius; assembly: GCA_023525975.1. NCBI lineage: Eukaryota > Viridiplantae > Streptophyta > Magnoliopsida > Asterales > Asteraceae > Smallanthus > Smallanthus sonchifolius. The sequence goes on along the minus strand of CM042021.1, from coordinate 92,354,237 downwards.
ATAACTTACGTATGAACATTCACAAGATACATAATACTAGATTGGTCACATAAAACTTAGTTGTTTGCAATATACACAATACCAGATTGAGCACATAAAACATGTTGTTTGCAATATACATGATATAAGATTGATTACATGATGCGTGAAACTTAGTTGATTCACAATATACATAATATAAGATTGATCACATGATACATGAAACTTAGTTGATTCACAAAATATATGATATAAGATTGATTACATGCTACATGAAACTCAGTTGTTCACGATACACATGATACTCAATTGTGTACATTATACATGAAAACTTTTTTGTTTACATATTACATAAATTCTAGATTGTTCACCTTATACATAGAACTCATTTGTTTACTATATACATGGCGCTAAACTATTCACATTATACATGAAACATATTTGCCTACAATGTGCATAACACTAGATCATACATGAAACTTGAGTGTTTACATTATACGCGAAACTAAATTGTTTACAATTGTTGCAACTGACTGATCACATTATACGCAAAGCATGACCATACACTCTATTCACTAAAGTTGAAAGCTATAACACTTTGAAGCTACTCGGGGTTTGACGTATTCTTGTTCAAACACGAGGAAGCTGTTACACTTTGAAAATACTCGGGGCTTGACGTATTCTAGTTCAAACACAAGTAAACTATGGAACTCTAAGTTATGCCACCTCATTACTCCTTAGATGCTATATGGCCTTACTATCTAGGGACATAGTTATTTATTAGCAGCTTATACATGAAAACAATAGACATGAACTAAGTGAATTTAGTGCCCCCCTCTTGACCCGCACACAACGGAATGATCTATACGGACCATGCGATGATTCGAGTAATTACGGGTGCACACGTAATTATAAAAATCAGCGCTTGGAAAACATAGTAAATTATGTCGTGTGTTAGGACATAAAACGTATCGTGATATATAATAACGGAACTAATACGATATGATAATGGCATGGTGGTTACGCCGCTGGTACTTCCTATATATAAGTGTTCCTGTCATATTGTCGTTAGTAACGTCATTCGTATCACGTGAAGTTTTATGTTATTGTGACCCTAACCAATGTTTGTGAAATCTCTTGACCAGTAACGAATCTTGAACACATTAGACTACATCCTAAAAAAGTTTTGATCATCAATTTTCCCATCGTTCTCATTTCGAGGGATACATTTCATATTTAGAGTCCAAAATATTCTTCGACAAGTTCTCCTCCTTAAGTCTTTTAAACTAAATTCACTATCATCATTCGTGCTCAACTTTGAGAAACAGACCCGACTCTTGTTATCGATCATACTCCTCAACCCAATGTCCAAAGTTCATTGAGAATCTAAACGAGGCCCCGGGTTTACTTGGGAACGAGAGGACCAAATGAAGCTCAAGTATCCACACCTCTTTGCTGATTCAGTAGCCTCAACTAGTTGAATTTCAAGAAGAAATTCCCTCAACTAGGGGATACTGTAACATCCATGTTTTTCCTAATATTTCATGTTGTGCAATGAATGACAAATTCAATTTCATTTTCACATTCAAATCGTGGTGTCACAACATTTATTATTTTCATGTGCAATAACTATGGAGTATTGTCATAATGATATAAGTACATACACACATTTTACCTTGCTACAATAACAACTGAAACAAACCTCCATTATCTCACAAACCTTGAGGACCAAAACTGACAAAACTCAAAACAACATCAAGACTACAAAACTACAGGGACTATTCTTGTATTTAACCAAAAACTCAAAGACACGGTCGCGTCGTTGCTTGAGCACGGTCGCGCTAAGCCCACAGACACGGTCGTGCCTAATTCCATACATGGTTGTGCCTCATGCAGTAAAGACGCAAATCATTTCCGTAATGTCCCAAACCGATCGGATCCTCAACGGAAACGCACCTCAATGTCGATTTTAAATCATCAGTAAACCGTTTTATTACGTTTTAACGACTTTGATTGCGAATTAAGAGTGTCAAATTTGTAACCGTCAAAACCATTCTTAGAATTCATCAAATCGATCATTTGGTCATTCTAATTCGAAACCAATCACTCTACACACATTAGTCGAACCTCTCAGAAGCTGTTACACACGCTAATTTGGCCGAAGATGAAGTCGGAGTCGTCAGAGATCGAGTCGTAACTCCGTTTGGTCGAACACCACCAATTCGAGACCGTTTAAGGTAACAAATCAAACCTACGCTTTTGTTTTCATCTATAGATGGAAAGCCCTAACCCAATTGGGGCTTACAACATCGAATTTAACGTGAATCGATCCTAGGGTTCGTGACATATACATTTTAATCGAACTACACCCTAGACACGACCTAAATTCAATTAAATTATATGGTTACATTCTCAAACATTCATTCTTTGAAAGCCCCATGAATCCAACCATTTTTAATGCAAGATCTAGTCAATTTGTTTTCTGGAGAAAACAGACACGGTCGTGCTCATTTCTTAGCACGGTCGTACCCTTACTCCCGGCATGATTGTGTCTCCTGGCTAGGCACGGTCGCGTCCCATGCCTAAGCACGGTCGTGCCCGTACCCTGACACGGTCGTGTGTCCCCTGGTCAGTTTTCTTTTTTTTTAAGTCATATTAATATATTTTGTTTAAACCCAAATTTCTTTATAAAAATTATTTTATAAAACTCCAAGGCACGGAAATTGTTTTATAAACCCATCTACCAACTTGGGAATTTTAAACTATTTATTTAATCCTTCCTAACGGATATAAAACTAAAAAATCTAAATAAAAAGTTTATTTGATTATTTTATTCAAAATCTATACAAACTATTTATATACTAATATATATTTACAATATTTCTTGGCACATTATTATTAAATGAATAAATGAGATAGATTTATTTATTTAAACCATAAATGAATTTATGTATTTAAATTAATTAAACATAAACCCTAAACACAAATATTATTTTTTATATATACTTTGAACTTACAATTATACATATCAAACTTTTCTCGACTTACATCTTGTCACATAAAATGACACAACCCTTGTACAAATCCACACATATCAAACCGATTAACATTTGATCATGACATAGACTCCTTACACATTATTAATTCAATATCATACATTCTCACTCTAGGTTAACTTTGTGATTTACAAGAATCACTTTTACTACCTATTGTTCGTGCTATCTACACCATCTATACAAGTGAGTTTACATAGCCCCTTTTTCTTTTTGTATATTTTTGGGGTGAAACATGATTACTCAATAAGACACTATTTACAATTTCATACGCACAATTCTATAATATGATCATATGTGTTTATTTGTGCTTTGTGCTTGAATGCTAACTGTTAAGGCTACATATACATGACATACTCGTGTAAACATTAACACATTACATTAGGATAACATTTGATTGTTATGCCTTACATCATGATAACATGTGTTGTTATGCCCTACATTTACAACAGGATAACATGTGTTGTTATGCCCTACACGTTACATCAGGATAACATTTGATTATTATGCCCTACATCAGGATAACATTTGATTGTTATGCCCTACATTTACATATGGATAACATGTGTTGTTATGCCCTACATTTACATCAGGATAACATGTGTTGTTATGCCCTACATTTACATCAGGATAACATGTGTTGTTATGCCCTTCAGTTACAAGGTTACATTTGTGCAACTAGCTTAACTTAGATTCTCCATAAATGCTTTATAAACCATGTATCATATGATTTGTACACAAAACATTTGAACTTTACTTGTGGTGTCAAAACCTATGTATGCTCACCAACTATTTTTAGTTGACACTGTTTTCATCATGTTTCAGGTACTAGGGTATGAGATCATATGCAAGATACTATATATAGGATTTGTACTTAGTAAACAAAGAAATTGAACATATTGATGTATTTGATTTTGGTTGTTGATTTGAACTATTATAATGAAATCTTGATGTAATTAATATATGAAACTTTAATTGATCATGAGCTTATGAACAGTCTACACGTCCGCCCCGACGTATTCTGCCGTCGGTTGGGGTGTGACATTGGACATGCATGGAGTCCTACTGTCATTGCATTCCCATGCAAACATTTAAAACAATTCATTTGCTTTTATTAAACTAAACTTGGGCCCGATTGTTTTGCACAGTAACTATTTGACATAAACCGCTTCCGCATTTAACTTTGAACTTTTATGATATTTCATTTATGTCCCATATAGTGTCATTTGATGTGACTAATTTCTGAGATCCTGGTTTGTCACACACCAAACGGTAAAACTCCGTTAGTGGAATTTGGGGGTGCACATATGTTAAAAGTCTAACTTTTAAGTGATAAAGAAACAATGGAAAAATTGCCAAGATACCTGGAGTATATTCTTTGAAGCATTCTCTAGCAACTGCAAGTTCGGGCATCTCTCGAACATGGTATCGGGGTTTAGAGAGGTGTGTCTTGGTCTCACCAATAGCTATGCCTTATCCCCGGTCTTGACAGTGTCATCCGGTACCTCTTTGCTTGTGTAGGACAAGTGAAGCCCATCATTGAATATAGCTCGAATGATGTTGTCACTAGGGTAAACCCCGTTCCTCTCAAGCTGGTCAATAAAGCATGTCATACTTAAAGCATCCACGGGTTCCATCTTGGCGTACCAAGAGATGAAATCCCTAACTTCATCATAACGACTAAGTAGACGTCTTTTCCCATTTATAGTCGTCAAATACGTCATCAATAGTAATATCTATGACCAAGTGATCGTCTATAGGAGTGCATTCTTTCTCGAGGTCTGCCACTTTCTTCCTCATGATCATAGCATGTCTCGGATTCTCCAAAGCAACATCTCTAATGTGTGACATTAAAGAGTGAGAAGGATCATTATTGTAATCTTGATGGAATATTTCCTTCAAGTTACGGATCATGTCATAAGCAGTCAAGCACTGGAGTGATTATCTAATCCCAGGGCTAACAGATGCAAGCATAAGATTTGATCACTACAAGAAAAAACCCCTTAGATGACACGCATTGCGTGTCATAAAAGGGGGTAGATGACACGCGGATGCGTGTCAAGGATAGCCATGTCTAGAATGAAGATGACACGCATTTTATGTGTCATCTTTTTATGACACGCATTTATGTTAGGACATAGAATGTATGACAAAAGCTTTGTAATAGTTTAGGTCTTATTGTCTTTATGTTTTTATGTAATTGTATAGATTTTGTCTAAGTAATAGATCAAGTTATGCTAGAGGTGAACTTGTTAAGTTCGCCTAGTCTATTAGAGGCGAACTTGTTAAGTTCGCCTTAGCATCTTTGAAGAGAACTTGTTAAGTTCGCCTATTGCAGAACGTGTATCTATAAATAGAGAGTTTACAGAATCTGTTTAGAACGACAAGTGAGAGCAGAGAGTTGAACTGTAAACTTCTATGTGTTTGATGATATAAAAAGAGAAAGTTTATTTACCTGCTGTTTCTATTGTCAATTAGTATACAAACGTTAATACGGTAGGATTCCGCATTCCATGTTAATGAGACGTCCAATCACGAGACCAATCTGAGATGAGTCATGTGGACCTACAAGTGGTATCAGAGCTTTTTCTCATGATTTGTGTTTGATTCTTGGTGATTAGAGATGTTTTCGTGTACAATTTGACAAGAAATTGATCATTTTTGAAGTTTTTGTATCCATGGAGTTTTCAAGTTCTTGAAGTTGATTTTGCTGCTGAATTCGTGGATTTGAAGTTGATTTTGATGAAATTAATCCGATAGAAGTGTTCTAATTCATAAAATACTAAATCCTACGGTCCAGTTTCTTCAAATTCCTTCTAATCTGTGAGAAATGATGATTTTTGGTGACGTTTGTTCGTGTTTGGGTTAAAGTTCTTGCTGAGTTTGTTTCACCTGCAGTAAGCGAACTTGCTGAAAGTTGTTGCAGGAGAACTTAACAAGCGAACTTATTAAGTTGCTTCTCTCAGTTTAAGCGAACTTAGTAGGCGAACTTAATCAGTAGGCGAACTTACCGGATTTTCTTGGGTAAGCGAACTTATCAAGTTCGCTTGATATCAAATTCGCTTGTTTGGATTTGAAGCGAAGTTATTATCTTCGCCTAACGGGAGTATTTGTTCAACACTTGAAAAGTTTTTCCGAAAATGGCAAATATGGTGCAAGTGACTAATATGTTAAATTACGATAATGAGATTGGTACATCTCAGAAACCACCCAAATTGTTAAGTCTTGCAGATTATTCTAACTGGAAAGATCGGTTTGATCAGTTCATATCTTTTACTGATACAAGTTTGTGGATTCCAATCTTGGAAGGTTATACACATCCGACATATACTTGGATGGGAAAGGATGATGTTCCTAAATCAGTATCTGCGTTAACCACAGAAGAAAAATTATTGTTTGATAGGGAAAAGAAGACAATGGCTAGTATTTCTATGTCTCTTCCTAAAGAAATTTATCATAGCTTTAAATAATTCAGGACTTCTCAACAATTGTGGGAAGCATTACAAAAGCGATGTGAAGGTAGTTTGGATGTTAAGAAAAGCAGAAAAGAATTACTGAAGAAGCAGTTCTTAGTATTCAAGCACTTTCAAAATGAATCTTTAGATAATCTTGCAACGAGATTCTATCATTTGCTGAGTGAGTTGTCAAGTGCTTCAGTGGTTTATGAGACTGAAGAGATAAATGATAAGATTTTGGAGGCATTACCATCTAAATTTGATGTGTATACGGTTTTGATAAAAGAGAATGTCAAGTATAAAACTATGTCTCTTGAAGAGGTTCTTGGCAAGATTCAATCACATGATTTGAATATGAAGAAGAAGGAAACTAATATGGAGCATATCCAAGATCCTTCAATGTATTTTGCTAAGTCTTCTTGCAAAACTGGTGCAGGGGTTGCGTTCTTTTCTTGTGATACTCAAGATGTTTCTAATGATCATTGTTCTGGAGTTCCATGTCATTCTGGTTTCTCTGCAAATACTACTTCTTCATCATCTGGAACACATAATATGAATCACAGAGTTGCTGATGACTATTTAGCGATGTTTTCTTCCTTTATGGCTTCTTATGAAAATTTTATTGGAGGAAAAATTCATGATCCAGATGTTATTAAGGAGGATTTCAGACAGATTGATCATGTTGATCTGGAAGAGATGAACATTCAATGGAACATGGCTATGCTGATGCGGCAAGCAAAGGATTTTTCAAAGAAGACTGGAAGAAAGTATATCTGTTCTAACAGTCGTTCACGTATGGGATTTGATAAAACCAAAGTTCGTTGCTATAATTTTCAGGAGTATGGTCATTTTTCCAAAGAATGTGTGAAACCAAAAGTTGAATTTGATTCTCAGAAGAAGCCTAATAACTTTCAAAACAATCGTAATCAGTCACATGGCTCCTATGGCTCTGGAAATTCTAATCATGCATCTGCATCATCTGCTTTGGTTGCTCATAATGATGAAAATTGTGACTGGGGTATTCATCTTGAAGATCTGGTTGGTACTGTAAGTCAAGCGTTTGTAGCTGAGATTCATTCTACAAAATCTGAAGAGTCAACTGATGATGATAGCTCAAGTGATGGTGAGAGTTTTCATAGTGCTGATGAAGAGCGTGATCAAGTACATAATGTTGAGTCTGATATTGCATCTGGTGTATCTGAAGATGATATTGTATTAACTCAAAATTCTTCTAATGGTGCTGATTCTGAAAATATTTCGATTGCAAAAGTCTTCATGGCAGATATGTCAGATCCTTCAAAGGTAAAAGATTCTGTCTGTCACATTTATTGCTCTAATTGCATCAGTATAAAAGAATAAATGCAAAAAAGTAATGGATGATAACACAAATTTAATTTGTGATATGAAATCGATGTATTCAGTTAATCAGAAATTGAAAGATAATGATAAATTGTGTATAGATAGAATTGAGTCTTTGAAAAGAGATTTGAGCTCTTTGGGATTGAAATATAAGGAACAAGCATATCATCTGGATATGGCTTATGCAGAGATTGAGAAGCAAAATGAAATTGTCGCTCAGAAGAACAAAGAAATTTCTAATAAAGAATCTGAAGTGATCAAATTACATAGAAAGCTGGAAAATTTTGAAAATTCATCTGTGGTATTGGATTACTTTAATTCTAATGCTGATCCTACTAAGAGGGTTGCTAGAATTGGATTTGTTCCTCCACCATTCAATGCAAATTATGTGGTTGAACCATAAATTATTCATGAAGCGGAAATTGATCCAAAGACGGTGTTGAAAGTAAATCCAGTAACTGGTGAAGATATGACCTATGATTCTGATTCTGAGGATGAAGTTTTTGATGATAAAAAGGTTGAAGGCATTCCTAAGTAAGTGCAACTTGATGAACCAAAGGTAGTGAAAAAGGATACCCTGATAGATGCATTTTAACAGAACCTGATGAGGTGAAAGTTGATCAACCTAAAATTTCCAAAATGTTACAATCAAGTGGTTTTGTTGCTGCTGGTTATCAGAAGAAGAATTTATCAGCGGTGACTAAACAAGTTTTTGTTCAAAAGAAGCCAGTCAACTGTTCAATAAAATCTTCTGAAGATTGTTCATCGGATGGGTCATCAAATTCGATAAAAACTCCTTATATAAGAAATCATCAAGATAGAAGAGTTGGTTTTCACTGTAATGAGGGTGGTCATATTTTGATTCACTGTCCTTATAAGAATCAAGGCAAATTAAAGAGTGATCCCTCACAAAAATGAGTGGTGACGATTCTGAAAAGACAAAATGGGGAAAAGCCTACGTCTAGTGTTGTAAAGAATATACCTTGTCAATCATTTGCTAAATCTTCGGGATTTAAGCAACATGATAAGCGTATTTCTAAACCAGTTGTTTTTCAAAAGAAGTTTGAGATTCCACATGTTGGAATTCCAAAAAAGTCTCAACCTTAGGTCAAACTTTCTAGACCACAACGAAGAAGACGTAACAGAAAACTACAGAAATTTTTGGAAATACCTGAATCTAATAATCATAAATCTAATAATGTTTTTCCAATTCATCATACTATGTCTTCTTTGAGAAGGTCTAATTGTGAATCTTATGTTCCAAAGGTTGATGACAATGTTGATTGTGAATTGCTTGAAGTTGTTTATTTTTATCCATCTGGACGACCCAAGACCACAATTGCTTGGGTTCCAATTTCTAACTAATTTTCTTTTTTTATGTAGGGACAACCAAGGAGGACTATCAAGAATACGTGGTATGTGGATAGTGGTTGTTCTCGACACATGACAGGGAATATTCATTTGTCGAAAGATGTTATTAATATTGATGGTGGTTATGTCGCTTTTGCTGGAAATAAAGGCGGGTACATAACTGGTCAGGGTACTTTAAAGAACGAAAAAGTCAAATTTGAGAAAGTGAACTATGTGGAGCAACTTGAACATAATCTTTTGAGTGTATCTCAAGTGTCTGACAAGAAGTTTTCATTTCATTTCAATGATTCTGAATGTTATATCTTGAAACCGGGCTTTGTGATTCCTAACGAATGGATTCTAATGAAGGCTCCGAGGAGAAATGACACATATGTCCTAGACATGAGTGTTGCTACTACAATGGATTCAATTCCTACATGTCTACTCTCCAAGGCATCTGAGTTGGATTCTATTTTGTGGCACAGGAAACTTGCTCACATCAATTGTCGGAAAATGAATTATCTCGTGAAGAATGATCTGGTTTTTGGTGTTCCGAAAATGAAATTTTCAGTTCCTGATGATTGCATTCCTTGCAAGAAGGGGAAACAACACAAGAAGTCCCACAAATCTAAGACAAAGAATTCAATTGTAACTCCTTTGGAGCTACTGCATATGGATTTGTTCGGACCGATTAGTATCAGGAGCATTGGTGGTAAATCTTACTGTCTGGTAGTAACAGATGATTTCTCTAGATTTTCATGGGTTAAGCTCCTTGCTTCTAAAGCCGAAACCACAGAGTTGGTACAAGTCTTAATCCTGGGTTTAGAGAATTTGTTCAAACAGAAAGTCAGAATAATTAGGAGTGACAATGGCAGCGAGTTTAAAAATAGCAAGATGGGTTTATTTTGTCTTCAAAAGGGAATTCATCATGAATTCAGTGCGCCATATGTACCTCAACAAAATGGTGTTGCTGAACGAAAGAACAGGACTTTGGTTGAAATGGCACGTACGATGCTTGCTGATTCTAAGCTTCCAGTAACTTTTTGGGCTGAGGCTGTGAATACTACATGTCACGTTTTGAACAGATTTTTTACCGTTAAGCGACACAACAAGACATGCTATGAGTTGCTTAATAATCGTAAGCCGAATCTGGAATATTTACTACCTTTTGGTAATCCATGCACCCTGTTGAAAGTGAGAGATGTTCCAACCAAGTTCAGTGCTAAGGCTATTGAAGGGATCTTTCTGGGGTATGTTGCAAATTCTACTACCAAGAGGGTTTATAACAAAGAGACTCGTCAGGTTGAAGAATGGTTTCATATTGACTGTTCTATTCGGTCTTTACCTCAAATGGTGATTGGACCAGACTGGGCTTTTGATTATGACAATTTATTCAAGTCTTTTCATTTACCTTCTGATATTTCTCCTGAGGAAGCTGCTGTTTTATATGATTCATGTCAGGATGCACAGAATAGTGGTTTTCTACCGACTATGGTTCCATCATCATCTGTTCCTTCTACATCTGCTCCAGATCCGAATGCTGCTTCTTGTTCGAGAACACAAGAGTCTGATAGTGAGGATGAAAATGTTATTTTTCAAGATTCTTCTGCTGATCCTTTGTTAGTTGATGAACCTTCTAATTTGACACCGGATCAGGGGGAGATTCCTACAAATCTGGACTCGGAGATACCAGTTAATCAAGATCTGTCTTATCAATCTGATACAACTCAAGTTGATGTGTTGCTGGTTCCTGAGGTTGCATCAATCAAGGAACTCAAAGCTCGTCCGATTTCAAATATCATTGGGGATTTGCGTGATGGAGTGCAAACGCGTTCTATTCTTGACAACACTTGCTTGTATACAGGTTTTAAGGATACTGATGTTTTTGATGTATTCTCACATTCCTGTTTTATTGGCGTTAAGTGATAGCAATTGGATAGAGGCCATGTAGGAAGAACTTGCTTAGTTTGACAAACTCAAAGTTTGGAATCTTGTAGATCTTCCAAAGGGAGTGTATCCAATTGGTACGAAGTGGGTGTTTAAATGCAAGAAAGACGATCGAGGTGTTGTGGTGAGAAATAAGGCAAGATTAGTTGTACAAGGTTTCAATCGACAAGAGGGAATTGATTACACCGAGGTTTATGCTCTTGTTGCTAGGCTTGAAGCTATACGGTTGTTTCTTGCTTTTGCTTCATACAAAGGGTTTAAAGTGTTTCAATTAGATGTAAAAAGTGTTTTCTTATATGGTAAAGTCAAGGAGAAAGTTTATGTGTGTCAGCCGCCGGGGTTTGAAGATCCTATTAATCCATCTAGAGTTTTCAAGCTTGATAAAGCTCTCTATGGTCTTCATCAAGCTCCTCGAGAGTGGTATGAAACGTTGTCTACACATCTTATGGAAAATGATTTTGTTCGTAGACATATTGACTCGACTTTATTCATTAAGAAAGCAGGGGGAGAATATCTACTGGTACAGATATATGTAGATGATATTATTTTTGGCTCTACAAATGAAGGGTTGTGCAATGAGAGTATTATGAAATCAAAGTTTGAGATGTCAGCTATGGGAGAGTTATCATTTTTCCTAGGTCTTCAAGTTAATCAGAAGGAAGATGGATTCTTTATTCATCAGTCCAAGTATGTAAAGGACATCTTGAGTCGGTTCAAGATGGAGGACTGTACCCCATACGATACTCCGATTCCGGTCAATCATAAATTGAATTCTGACCTGGATGGAAAAGAAGTTGATTGCCGACTCTACCGTGCAATGATTGGATCTCTCATGTACTTAACCGCTTCAAGGCCAGACATAATGTTCGTTGTGTGTATTTGTTCCAGGTTCCAAGAAAAACCAAAAGAATCTCATTTGATTACAGTAAAGAGAATCTTTCGTTATCTGAAAGGAAAACAAAGATTAGGACTATGGTTTCCACATGGTTCTAACTTTGAATTCAATGCATACACTGATTCTGATTTTGGTGGTTGTTGTTTGGACAGGAAATCTACTACAGGTGGTTGCCAGTTCTTGGGTAATCGTCTAGTTTCCTGGCAATGCAAAAAGTAAACTACGGTCTCCATTTCAACATGTGAAGCAGAATACATTGCTGCTGCAAGTTGTTGTTCACATATCTTGTGGATCCAACAGCAATTAAGAGACTATGGTTTGAATTTTACAGGAACCCCCATGTTTATTGATAATAATGCTACAATGTCTATCACAAATAATCCTGTTAAGCATAGTAAAACAAAGCACATTGAAATTAGATATCATTTTATTCGTGATTGTGCAGATAAGAAGTTGATTGAGCTGTTAAAGGTACATACAGATGATAATTTTGCTGATCTTTTTACCAAGGCATTTGATTGTACCAGGTTTGAATTTCTTATCAAAATGATAGGCATGATCAATCCCGAATAAATGGTTTTTAAAAACAATTTTCATGGGATATTTTGTTTTAAATTTCTTTTATTGCTTTATTACATTTCTTAATTTTAAATTTCAGTCAAAAATTTTTATTTATAAAAATTCAAAACAAAATGAAAAATATAAAATTGACATCATTTGAAGTTATAGAAGAAATGATAGTACATCAGTGAATAGTTCATTACATATGACTATAGACCTTTGATATATGAAAGTTTAAAGTAATTTGATTTGATCTAAATTTCAAAGTCTGCATAAATGAGAAATGATAGTGTTTTGAATGCTCTAATCTTGATAATATGTTTTAATTTGAATATGAGTTTGAAACTTGAATTGTCAATAGACTAGAAGCGTTTTTGAACCAATAGTAGTGTGAAAATTAAATATGATATGATTACATATGTGATTTGAATCCATTATATGCTTGGGTATGTGTGTAAAAGATCATTATCATATATAGAATATATGGTTTTAAGAATTTCATAAGACCAATATCGAATTATGTCTTTAGCACAATCTCTTTCAGTTCACTTCACTGCCCATGCCCCGAAAAACATGCAATGTGCTGTTAAGATATGTTTCTAACAACATCTGTTTGAACATATATTCACCCTTGGATCAGTTAGATACATCATCTATTCTGATTTCATTGAAATTTATCCAGATAATAGTTGGATCCTCCTACATGAATCTATTGATTCTCATTATAAAGCCAATTCATTAGAATCTTTTGATTCTGATTCTTATATCCTTTGGTATCTGATATTCTATACTTGTGCTAATAGAGATAATTTCATCTTGAAGATTGATCTAATCTTGCAATAAACTGTGTATGTCTTGAAGATAGTGCAAATTTAAAATTCTGTTGGCATATAAGTGGGGTACACGATGTTTTTCATCTAAATGGTACTAACTCACATGAAGTTGGAAGAAAAATGCTTATAGTTTCAAATTATATAATATTGACAATTTAAAAATTCATGCTTTGTATTGCAAATTCGAAATGAAAAATTGAGCATTTCATAACCTGGTCTTGTTTACTTTGAAATTTATCGCGTATCATTTCAAGTATTATTCAAATTGATTGCAAAAGTTACATAAAATTGAAAAAGATTTGAGTTACATAGGAATGAGTTTGATTGTTTCATATCATAGGTTACCCATAGTTGATAATAGATTGTGTGATGAATTGCTCATATACTGATATGATCTTCTTGCTCATGATGTTCATCCAAAAATATGTATTTTAGTTTGCTCATATAAAATCCAAAAATATGTGTTTCAATTTGCTCAGATAAAAAACCAAAAATATGTGATTTCGTTTGTACAGATAAAATCCAAAAATATTTTGTTTCTATATTCCATGAGAATTTTATTTTTATTAAAATGATTCGGGATTAGATCGGATACATGCTACATATGGAAGTTCACAAGAATGTGACGTGTTGAAAGTGAAGAAACTGTTCATGGCAAAGGTTTGGAGCGAACTTAATATGTTCGTCTGGTTCTGATTAAGCGAACTTAATATGTTCGCCTAAGGCTTGTTAAGCGAACTTAACAAGTTCGCCTAATGAAGCGAACTTAATTGTGATTAAATATTTTGTTCAGGCGAACTTATCCATATTATCTTCTTTACTGTGAGAGCGAACTTACCGAGCGAACTTACGAGTTTTTAGCGAACTTGTGATTTTCTTATCTAGGGTTTTCGATTCAAAATTTTTGGGTTTGTTTCAGGATCGGTTTTTGATTGCAAATCTTTCTAAGGTAATTTCGAAGATTTTTATCCATTAAATCGATGGGAATCTTGTTCTTTTTAACCTGTGTTAATCGGATTTTGAATTTTTTACGGGTTTCTGAGAAAAACTAGGTTTTCTGGATTTAAATCTTGAAATTGATGCTTAATAGTGTGTCGTGGTTGTTAATCGATGATGATGATGTGTTTTAATTTGAAAATTTTGACGATTTAGACTTTTTGAGAATTCTGCTGAAAAAGTTGTATTTGTTCAGGCGAACGTGTTCAAGTGAACTTGTTTAGGCGAACTTATTATGTTCGCCTCTTGCAACACTAAGTGAACTTATTAAGTTCGCCTAAGGGCTCAGTAGTGTTTTGGACTTGTGATTTTTTTTTGTTGAAATTTTTTTTTTATTTTTTTTTTATTTTTTTGTTTTGTTTGTTTGATGACTAATGTGTGTTTTTGTCCAATACATTTACAGATGGCTCGTCGTGTTGAGTACAAACATAATCAAGTGGCGTTGTAAGATCCAAATATGTCTGAAGCTGTTAATTTTCAAGGAATTATCAACTTTCTGAATTGTTCACGTTTGCATGTGGCCTTATCTGCTAATCCGTACACCAGTTTACCGTATATTCAACAATTCTAGGATACGGTACATCAAGATACAGATGTTGAACCTCACGTACTTCGTGCTACAGTGAATAATACGGAGGTAGCTATTTCAGTGGAAACTATTCGTGCTGCTTTGGCATTGGGAGGTGCTGTTGACGACCCTATGTCTTATCCTGGAACACTGATTATGGGATGTTTTCAGAGGATGGGTTACAGAGGAAGACCAAATGATACTCAAGCCCGAAAAGGAGGTTTAGTTGGAGAATGGAGGTATTTTATGCACGTCATCATACAATGTTTGTCTCCAAGAAAGGCTGGTACTGATGGTTTGAAGAATTCATTACAAGCTACAATGGTTGCTTTGACCCTAAACAAACGGTTTAACTTTGCTTTGTATATATACCGTGAGTTGGTCATGCAAATCAATCCTCTAGAAGGTCAAGGGTTTCTTATGTACCCTAGGTTTGTGCAAATGATTCTGAACCATTTAATTCCCGATTTACCTCAGCATCCAATCCGTTTGACCTTGACTCCTATGTCAAAAAGAATCTTTACTGATTGTACTAAGGTTAAACAACAAAATGTTGCTTTAATTCATGTTCCAACTCCTTTGTTTGGTCACTTAATCAATCCTGATTATGTTGAGCCACCTAATGATAATTGGTTTTGTCACACCCCAACCGACGGCGGGATCATCGGGGCGGGACATGTAGACTGTTCATGAGCACAAGGTTCGCTAGATTTTAATATTTAATCATCAATTTCATTTCAAACAATTCAAACCCAAATAGCAAAATTCAACAAGTACATAATTGAAAATACAAATTGTTCTTTGAATTTAAATTAACTAAGTCCAAACTTAAGTGTAGCATGTCTTGATCAAACTCACACATTAGCACCTGAAACATGAATAAAATAAGGTCAACTAAAAAGTTGGTGAGCATACACAGGTTTGTATATAGATAGCATATAGATTATGAATAAACAAATCCTTACATAGCATGATAAAATAAGGCATTTATGGAGAGCAGCTATTGTGTAACCAAGTACAATCAAACCTTTGTAACTAGCATGCAAAATTATGTTGTCGGTAACAATCACCCCAATCTGGGTGGGTTTGTCGGACTCAATAGATCTATCATTATTTACCGTCGGCTTGAATAGTTAATGATTGCACATAAATTGCACACAAAAGTTAGCACAACTAGCACTCAGGCATAAAGCTCAAATTGCACACATGAATGTAAAGAGGATTTGTATTTGTGTAGTTTGTGTAAATGTAAGCAATAGTTTGTATAGTGTTCATGTTCCACCCCAAAAAGTGTAAAAGAGTAAAAGGGGCTATGTAATACTCACTTGCTTCGAAGGCGTAGCTAACACGAGATACTAGATAGTAATATGATCCTTGTAATGCACAACGTTAACCTAGTGTGAAATGTATAATGAATTAATAGTGTGCACAATAGTCTATGTCTAAGTCTAGGGTTGAATTGGATGTGTGTATAAAGCTTGTGGTTTGTACTTGAAAGGTATTGTATAAAATGAAAGATTTGAAATGGATATTTTTTAGAACATTTTGATCAAGGTTTGAGTTTGAATAACTAAATAAATAAATTATATAATTATTATTTATTCACTTAGTTATAAAGATGATATAGGTATTAGGGGTAATTAAGTATAACCTAAATAAATAATTTTTGTTTAGATGTAAATTAAATAAATAATCGTTACCTTATTTATTTATTTATAAAATATGTAATTTAGTCATTTAGTTATAAAAATGTATCAGATGTTTTATATTAAATATAAATTTCTTTACTTTATTTTCATAAAGATGTGTAAATAAGTTGTGTAAATAATATTTAAGTGTAGGGTTTAACAATAAGTATAAATTTAATTTTGTAAATGTAAATAAATAACTTCTATTTATTTTAGAATTAAGAATTTGATCTTTTTAAATAAAGATAATATAAATATTTATAAAATCAATTATTTTTATTTGAAAATTAATCTGAAATACTTATTGTTTTTAAAATATAAGAATAATTATTCTGCCAAGACTTTTCTCGCACACACGACCGTGCCTGGGACAAGGCACGATCGTGCTAGAACCACGGGCGCGACCGTGCTAGTCAGGGTGCGACCGTGTTGATCAAACAGAAGGCGTAACAAAGCTGTTCACTAGGCACGACCGTGTCTTAGCCAGGCACGACCGTGTCTATGGTTCTGATGCACGACCAAGTCTAGTCAAGAGGCATGACAGGGTCTGAGTGTGTGAGGCACGACTGTGCTGGGATTAGCACGACCGTGTCTCATGAAGCACGACCGCGCTAGAAGACTAGCGCGACCGTGTCTGTTCCAAAACATGAACGAATTGCTTAAATCTTATATTGTAAATGTTGGGATTCATAGGGCTTTCATCTATAAGGTTATTACGAGTGTATTGAAATAATTTAATTGTATTTAAAACGCGTTCAAAGCAGTGTTCGATTAAATCCATTTTGAACGAAAAATAGATTCGGATTCGTGATGATTCCCATATTGTAAGCCCAAATTAGATTAGGGCTTTTGATCTATAGACTAAAACGTAGATGTGGAATGTTTCAATTACCCGGAATGGTGATGAATCGATGGCGTGCGGGTAGAACGAGTTCCGGCGGCGACGGTTTGGTTTCTGGTGTCCTTTGCTGCAGCTTCGGCTAATTCACGTGTCGAGAAGCCTTAGAGAGGATCGAGTAGTGGGTATCGTGTGTTTGCATGAGAGAATTTGGATCGTAATGGAGGAATTCGTGGTCTTGCTAAAGTGGGTTGACGGTTATGAGAGGAATCCGTATAATTGGGTTTATTTGTTGTAAATACGATGATTAACATTCTTAATTGGGTTGTTAATGGTAGAAACGTGCGCAACGGTTTTGAAATCGAACGATTCCGCGATTAAAGGCTGCATTTACGTTTCAGTTGACGAGCGACGCGACCGTGCCCATAAGAGGCGCGACCGTGCCCAAGCACCGGGCGTGACCGTTCTAAAGCAAGGCGCACGATCATGCCAAGACACTTGGCGCGACCGTGCCAGAACGAGGCGCGACCGTGCCTATTAGGGTTTCTTGTTAATTGTTAAAATCAGTCCTTGTACATTTCAGTTTTGACAGATTTATATAATTATAAACTTATTTAGAATTTTAATAGGATATACTCTTGTAAAATTTGTGGATTTGCATTGAAACATAGTATTTAGTTGTTGGTATGAATAGAACAAGTCAATGTATTAAAATGGGGTTTGAAATGTATCACATTGAACTGAAATACAGATAATGAAAATCAGAAATGTTACAGTATCCCCATGTTGAGGGAATTTCGTCCCGAAATTTAGCTAGTGGAGGCGACGGTATCAGTGAAGAGATGGGGGTACTTGAGCTTCATTTGGTCCTCTTGTTCCTAAGTAAACTCAGGACCACGTTTAGATTCCCAACGAACTTTGACAATAGGAATACGGCTTCGTTTGAGTTGCTTGACTTCGCGATCCATGATTTCCACTGGTCTCTCAACGAAGTGCATCATTTCGTCAATGTGCACGTCGTCAAGTGGTATGTGAAGATTTTCATCAGCAAGACATTTCTTCAGATTAGACACGTGAAAAGTAGGATGCACGTTGCCAAGTGATGGAGGTAAGTCGAGTTTGTAAGCCACTTTCCCAATTCTTTCAAGGATCTTAAATGGACCCACATAGCGAGGTGCTAACTTGCCTTTCTTTCCAAAACGGATCACACCCTTCCACGGAGACTGTAACATCCATGATTTTCAGGTCATAAATTTTTATAGAGTTTCTTATATTTTTAAAATCTTTAAAAGAAAATAAATATGAAACTACAAAAGAAATAAGGTCGTATTTGTTACAAGGCAGATTTGAACCTTTGACCATATGGTCTTCCATTTTGAACCTTCCAAAACCTTAGCAATTGAACCTTTTTACTTTAATTTGGACCATTCAAAGAAATTGAACCCTAAACCCTCCTATTTGACTTTTGAAAGTCAACAGGGACGAATTTCCCCTAAATTATTTGTCTCAATCGAGCAAACTTGAAATCAAGGATTTGCCTTGTATAGCTAATTGATTCTCGATCAATTCTCGGCTCAATTATTGGGTCGATTTAACAGATTTAACAACTGGAACCTTTTTCACACGCGTTTGACTACTCAGAGTCAAACGAAACCAAATTCGTTTACAAATCAAGGAAATCAATGCGTTTATTGACCGCAAATCACGATCAGACGATACTCGTATGTATTCAAACCCAAATACCGACTCAATTCATTGGGAATTAAACGAATTGGTTGTATAAATCAACCCCATAGCCGTTTCCCATAACCACAAATCATTCGAGCATTTTGAATAAAATTGGAGCCTATAACCTACACCCACACTCTCGCAACACCCTTTTCTAACTCCCCGAGCTCTCAATCACTCTGCATATCACTGTTGAAAGTCAACTCGAACCGAAGGACTAGATCTCAGGAGCCATAGCCGAACAACACCATCTTGTAACCAAATCAGGTATTCCTTGTACCGTTGTACTCATCTTATACCAGGGAATGAAAGCCCCATGATTCTAAAGCCGATTAGCTGCTTAATCGGGTTGATTTGGGGGACTAGGGTTTTCAATTTCATATGGGGACGATGGTGGGTTGGGATAGTTGATACAACCAAACGGTTCTGTTCTCTTACAAGGCATATCACCCAGTCCGACCGGTTAATTCCATTGATTCGCACAGAAAGGTCGCGGGTTCGGAACCAGCCCCGCACCTTTTTGCCCCTTTTTCGCACCTCTGGACCCGGACTCATTGCCATTACTGTTAAACACTAATCCGGTTGGACATATACCAACTACTAGACCACTGACCTAGTGGTTTGGATCCTTGGCCTCCACCGAGCCCACCCGGGTTCGACCCGGGCAAGCTCCATTCTTATTAAAAACTGTTTTTACCACTCCATTTATTTTATGAAAATTATTTTATAAATGTTTATATCATTTGGAATTATTTAGTACAATAATAAACGGTCATTAAATATAAAACAATTATTTTTGCAATTATTTTTGCAATTTCCAAGGTAAAAGTAAGTTAAAATGTATTTCTACAAACAAAGCATTTAAAAATATTTATTTTACGAATTCGTGATTTGATTCTATAAAATCATTAGTTTTAATTACCTAAAACATTTTTATGATTATATTTAAAAACAAATCTTTTTACATAGGAATTTACTCAGGGTTTAACTTATATCAAATAAATATAATTTTTCTAAATATATATATATATATATATATATATATATATATATATATTTTCGCTTCCAAATTTTAAAGAAAAAAATAAATAAATAAAAGAAATTTTTTTTTATTTAAATTAGTTACCTTTACACTTATAATTGTTTTAGAGTACAAGTTAAATAAAATCTCCTTAAATATATATATATACCAACATATAAATACTTTGTTTTATGACACACCAAAATTTTTTTATGATAAATAAATAAAAAGAATTTATTTACTTAAACTATTTAGAGTTAAATCCTAAGACAATTATTCTTTTGAACCCACATTTTTATACCAAACTTTTATCAGTTTACATCTTTTACATAACGCAAAATTTTATCAATTTACATCTTTTACATAACGCAAACATTTTTGTACAAATCCCTCAGATCCCGTGGAACCTTAGCCCTTTACTTTAGACATTGTACATGTCTTTGATTTAAGTTCATATATTTTCACTCTAGGTTAACTTTGTGATTTACAAAGATCACTGTTGCTACCTATTGCTCGTGTTATCACACAACCAATACAAGTGAGTTTACATAGCCCCCTTTTTCCTTTTGTACATTTTTGGGGTGAAATGATTACATTCAAACACTATTTGCAATTACACACGTACAATTCTACAATATGATTATATGTGTTTATTTGTGCTTTATGCTTGAATGCTAATTGTTAAGGCTACATTTACATGATATACACGTGCAAACACCAGTACATTACTTCAGGCTAACATGTGTTGTTATGCCCTACATTAGGATAACATGTGTTGTTATGCCTTACATTTACATTAGGATAACATGTGTTGTTATGCCCTAAATTATGATAACATGTGTTGTTATGCCCTTCAATTACAAAGTTTCATTTGTGCAACTAGCTTGTCACACCCAACCGTGCATCTTAACCACGGGTGCGACTTAATTGACAAAAGAACACAATGGAATAAAGACATTTACTATTAAAGTTTCATAATATTAAAATAAATCCCAATTACATAAGTTTCGAATTAAACCAAACAGATAACATGTTCAAAAGACAAGCAACTTAAAATAAGATTCTTCAATTGATATCTAGGCAAATCCTATGTGATATTGACTTGACCTATCACGAGCTTAATCACCTGAAACATGTACGAAAAACAAGTGTCAACTAAAAATAGTTGGTGAGAAATCACAGGTTTAATAAAAGTATAAGTTTGGCAAAGGTGACAATTCATATTCCAAGATCATCATATAGCACGTAATAAAACAAACACATGATTAGCAAATCCAACCTAAAATGATGAATAACGAATAAGTGGTACAACTCGCAAGTTGCACTGATAACGAATAAGATGTCCAACCAAAAGTTATACATAAAGTATATGCGGTTTCCATCCTATGGCCCACATCTGTACTACCGTTGGCTTGAAAGTTTCAAGTTAAGGATTTGCAAGTTTAACGTTTATCATGTTGTGTTCATTTACTCACATACATATATGATTCCCTTGCTTTAGAATTGTTTGAAAACGTGTTTTAATGTGTGCCAACGCGTACATGTTTCCCTCAAAACGATT
The DNA here is from genome assembly GCA_023525975.1 of Smallanthus sonchifolius. NCBI lineage: Eukaryota > Viridiplantae > Streptophyta > Magnoliopsida > Asterales > Asteraceae > Smallanthus > Smallanthus sonchifolius. Next base: position 92,332,405 of record CM042021.1, on the reverse strand, counting down.
TGAATAAAGTGGGGCTATGAAGTCTCACCTTGAAAGCTAGACGAGATAAGAAACTTGAACGAATAGACGAGATGAATCACGGACCAGACCCTAAACAAATAAATAAACCAGTTTTAGGGTAGGTTCGATGGTTACGAGTGTTAGATAGGCGGTTCGGGTCATAAGATTAAGAATTAGTTGCAAAAATAGAGTTTTAGTTGATTTTCAGATTTGGACAGCAAAGTAGCTGAACAGAAACGGGATTGTTAAAAATATCAAACGACGTCTAAAAATTATGAAATTTTACAGGGAATTATTTTAAGTCGTTCTGAAGAAGTTTCGTTTAGAAAGTTTTTCCATTTGAGACTCGGATCATAGCCAAAATAGTCCAACAAGACAGAAGGTACTGAAAAAGGTTTCTGTCCCGTTTTGGCTACTACGGAGTCATACTTTTGAAATAGAAAACGATAAAATTATGGTTGGAAAGGAAATTCGACGAACTACGTCGTGGAAATTGATTTTGCTCAGTTTAGATTAATTATGGTCAAGTTACGCTCAGTTAAATTCAGCACAGTTTCTGTCCAAAATCAATGGTTGCACTTAAGTGGTCCGTTTAGGGTTTTAAGATTACCGAACGCGCAAATAAAAATTAGAAGAATGTTATTATGTTATTATAATACATAATATAATCAGATTAGGTTAGCCAAAATGTCCCGTGTCACCGGTCTAGCCATGATATTCACATAAGCGTTTTGGAGAATCACAGAATGCAATCGGCATAGCCGACACAAGCAAGCGGATTCTATATTTAATTAGCGTGTGAGTTCATATAAGTGATAATATAGAATAAATAACATGTTTTAAGTTAGCAAGAACATACTAGAGCATCGGCAGAGCCACTTTTGCAATAGTTGTCTTGAGGATTCGCAAAATGCGACGGCATAGCCGCCATTGCAAACGGGATCCTTTGTTTGTTAGTTGGTGATGTTAGCTTGATTTATTAGTTTGATTAAGATTATTAGAGGGTTTTTAGGGCTGAGGTTTCACATGATCAAGAGATCATGGATAGAAAATAGAAAAAGATTGAGGTGATGAAGAAAGAATAAAATAAAAAGACGGTATTCAACTTCGGAGGGTTACTTACTTGTTTGATCTTCAAACCCTTGGAATCCTCTAAGGGATTTTCAAAATCTTCAAGGTTGGGAAGGGATTTCACAAATTAGGAGGGGTTGGGAGTGTTTGAGGGAGAATTAGCAAAGAAAACAAGATCTTAAGCCTCCTATTTATACTAATGGTTGAAAGGGTGTAAATATGGAATGTCTTGGAAAGCAATTTAGGGTTTTAGGGCCCTCTAATCTGCGAAATTTTCCTCAATGGGGCTGGGTTTTTTGTGATTTCTTGCTTGGGCTAGGTCCAAGAGTAGGTGGGTTGGGTCCTAGCTTGATCCGGTTGAGTGCGCGCATTCGAAAATTGCGATTTTAAGCATTTCTAAGCGAAATTGGCAAATGTTTTCAACATTAAAGTTGATTGTCATAAAAAAAAGAGTATGTTTAGCTAAAAACATTTAAGTTAAAGTTACGTTATTCGCGTATAGTAGTTGGCGATCAGTGGGCGAGAAAACGGACTTTTTGATCGTTTTTCGAATTTCAGGATTTATTTAAGGAAAGTTTTGCAAACAAACTTTGTTTTAATTAAAGAAATGAATATTTTAAAATTTTAAAACATAAATTAATGTCATGTTAAACGATTTGTCGGTCGTGGACGGTACGTAGTTAACGACGGTTTAAAAGGCGAACGATCGCACGAAAGTACTAACTAGTACTTTTAAGCATCAATTCACATTGAATGGGTTGTAAGAACATGTTTGAGATGTATGGGGGTGTTTCATGTGTATTTAATGTGTCATAAAGATCAATTAAGTCTACGTGCGATCCATGAATCAATCACAGATAAGTATAAGTCTTTGAAATCAAGCATAAACGTAATGTTTCACATGTGAACTAGTATTGTAACAACGTCTGAATAGGATTTCAAGTAAAATGAAATGTCATGCTGATTTTCATTGATAAGTCTAGAATGAGTACAAGTAGTGAAAATCAGAAGTGTCACAGTCTCCTCTAGTTAAAAGAATTTCGTCCCCGAAATTCAACTAGTAGAGACTGTAGGGTCTAGAAAGAGATGAGGGTACTTATGTTTCATTTGGTCTTCACATTCCCAGGTGAACTCAGGACCATGCTTGGCTTCCCAACGAACTTTCACGATAGGGATGCGGCTACGCTTGAGTTGCTTGACTTCACGGTCCATGATTTCAACGGGCTTTTCGACGAAATGCATAGAGTTGTCGATACGAACATCGTCCAGAGGAACTTGAAGTGTGTCATCAGCAAGGCACCTTTGAAGGTTTGATACATGAAAAACGTCATGAACGTTACAAAGTTCGGTTGGTAGCTTGAGTCTATAGGCTACTGGGCCAATCCTTTCAAGAATTTCGAATGGCCCAACGAACCTAGGGGCTAGCTTTCCCTTCTTCCCAAATCGGACAACACCTTTCCAGGGGGAAACCTTGAGTAAGACTCTATCACTGACTTGAAATTCAAGGGGCTTCCTACGGTTGTCAGCATAACTCTTTTGACGATCGCGAGAGGCCTTGAGTCTTTCTTGAATTTGAAGTATCTTGTCGGTGGTTTCTTGAATGAGTTCGGGACCGGTGATTTGAGGGTCTCCGATCTCTGTCCAACACACCGGAGATCGACACTTCCTACCATATAGAGCCTCGAAAGGGGCGCACTTGATGCTCTTATGGTAACTATTGTTGTAAGAGAATTCGATGAGTAGCAAGTGTTGATCCCAACTTCCTCCAAAGTCAATCACACAAGAACGGAGCATGTCTTCCAAGGTCTGTATGGTCCTTTCACTTTGACCATCAGTCTGGGGATGGTAAGCCGTGCTAAGGTTCAAACGAGTTCCCAAAGCTTTCTGTAAAGATTGCCAGAATCGGGAGGTAAAACGGCTATCACGGTCGGAAATAATGGATAGAGGGACACCGTGACGTGTCACGAACTCATTGATATAGAGTCTGGAAAGCTTCTCCATTTTGTAGTCCACACGGATTGGGAGAAAATGAGCGAATTTGGTTAAGCGGTCAACAGTGACCCACATGGAGTCATGACCACTAGAGGTTCGCGGAAGCTTAGTGATGAAGTCCATGGAAATTTGCTCCCATTTACATTGTGGGATTTCGGGTTGTTGGAGAAGACCAGATGGTTTCTGGTGCTCAGCTTTAACTTTAGAGCAAGTAAGACACTTCCCTACATAGAGGGCGATGTCTTTCTTCATTCCTGGCCACCAATAAAACTCTTTCAAGTCGTGATACATCTTATCAGCACCGGGATGAACAGAATAACGGGATTTATGTGCTTCATCAAGGATAAGGGTTCGGAGCTCACTTGATTCGGGGATCCAAATTCGACCCATGAAGTAAAGGAGATCATCGGGTTTGGGTTCCAAGTGCTTTTCGACACCATAATCCAAATCCTTCTTTAACTCATCATTTGCAACAACTTGTTTTTGAGCTAGGAGGATCTCATCTTTGAGACTGGTTTGGACCAACATTCCCATGGCTCGCACACGGGTGGGTTTGATTCGGTCCTTACGGCTAAGGGCGTCAGCCACCACATTAGCTTTCCCCGGGTGGTAACGAATTTCGCAATCGTAGTAACTAAGTAATTCAACCCAATGTCGCTGCCTCATGTTGAGTTCTTTCTGGTTCAGAATATGTTGAAGGCTCTTGTGATCAGTAAAAACCACACATTTAGTGTCGTAGAGATAATGTCTCCAGATTTTCAAAGCAAAGACCACCGCACCCAACTCAAGGTCATGAGTGGTGTAGTTCTTTTCGTGAACCTTTAGTTGTCTGGATGCATAGGCTATGACCTTGTCTCGTTGCATCAACATGCAACCAAGACCTTGGTTTGAGGCATCACAGTAAACAACGAAATCATCATTGCCATCGGGAAGACTTAGAATAGGGGAGTTGCACAATTTCTGCTTAAGAGTTTGGAACGCATCTTCTTGCTTTTGTTCCCAGACGAAAGGCTTATTTTTCTGAGTTAATGTAGTGAGAGGCAGGGCAATCTTTGAAAAGTTCGGGATGAATCTTTGATAATAACCCGCCAAACCCAGAAACGAACGGATCTCAGAGGGTGTGGATGGTGTACTCCAATTCTTGATAGCGGTGACTTTGGCTGGATCGACGTGTATACCCTGGTTGTTGATCACGTGACCCAAGAAATGAATTTCTCTAAGCCAGAATTCACACTTGGAGAATTTAGCATAAAGTTGTTCCTTCTTCAAGAGTTCCAAAATCAGCTTAAGGTGGGTTGTATGATCCTCTTTGGTTCGGGAGTAGATCAAGATGTCATCGTTGAAGACAATGACAAATTGATCTAGGTAGGGTTTGCAGACACGGTTCATGAGGTCCATGAACACCGCGGGCGCATTGGTTAACCCAAAAGGCATAACCATGAACTCGTAGTGTCCATAACGAGTTCTAAAAGCAGTTTTGGGAATGTCCTCTTCATAGACTCGGAGTTGATGATACCCAGATCGGAGGTCAATCTTCGAGAAACAAGTTGCTCCTTGCAGTTGATCGAAAAGGTCATCGATCCTATGTAGCGGGTAACGATTCTTGATGGTAAGCTTGTTTAGTTCACGGTAGTCGATGCACATGCGGAAGGACCCATCCTTCTTCTTGACAAAGAGAACCTGAGCTCCCCAAGGTGAGAAGCTCGGTCTAATGAATCCCTTGTCCAGCAGCTCTTGCAGTTGGCTAGATAGTTCTTGCATCTCAGAAGGGGCTAGGCGGTACGGAGATTTGGCAATGGGGTTAGCTCCCGGTAAAAGATAAATCCGAAATTCAACTTGTCGAGTTGGAGGGAGTCCATGAAAGTCATCAGGGAATACTTCCGGAAAATCTCGGATGATCGGTATATCTTGTAATTTCTTTTCTTCAGATTTCTCGACGACATGTGCCAAGAAAGCATAGTATCGCTTCCTTAAATATCTACGTGCCTTCATGCAGGAGATGAATTTCAAACCTTTGCAAGGTTTCTCTCCAAAGATTTTCAAAGTCTCACCGGATGGTAGAGGGATACGAATGAGTTTCTCCGAACAGTTGATTTCCGTATGATTGTGGGATAGCCAATCCATTCCCACGATGATATCAAAACTCCCAAGAGTGATGGGAATCAGGTCGATAGAGAATGTGTGATCGTTGAGAGTTAGAGCACAACCTCGGACAACGGAATGCACAACAATTAGTTTGCCATCAGCTATTTCTATAGTATAAGAAGGTTCAAGAGCGGTACGACAAGTTTTAAGTAAAGGTTCAAATTCTAAGGAGACAAAGCTTTTATCCGCTCCGGTATCAAATAAGATAGAGGCATAACGATTATTGATGAGAAACGTACCAGTAACCACGGCATTGTCATTTCTGGCCTCGGTTGCTCCTATGGCAAAAGTGCGAGCACGTGCACCTCGGTTATTGTTGTTGAGCTTCGGGCATTGGTTTTTGTAGTGATCAGGAGCACCACATTCATAACAGGCCCTACCATTGATGATGGCAGGAGAGGCAGTTTGGGTAGTAGCAGCCTTTTCAACTACGCGACAAGCGTTAGCAAAATGACCAAGCCTTCCACATTTAGTGCACGAACGACATTGAACAGTAGTAGGGTGATGGCATTGATACCTTGCACACAGCGGGTGAGGTCCACTATATGGCTTCCTGCCAGGTGCAGGTCTAGGTGCTACTTGGGCAACAGGAACAGCTGGGGTAACCATGGCAAAGCTTTTAGAGGTCTTTTGCTTCTTGTGGCGATACTCAGGCTTTTTCGCCACTTCCTCCTTAACTCTCTTGTCACCTTTCCTGAATAGAACTCCAGACTTAACCAGATCGTCCGTTAAGGATGCAGATAAACGAATAGCAGCTTCAAGTGTTGATGGGCTTGTAAGGCCCCTTTTCCCGGGGTAACCTCACTTGTTGGATTTACTCATAAACATAGTCATGAATACTGAACTTAAATTAAAAACATTCATCATTCAATTACATATCATTCGTCATTCAATTACATAACAAAACATAACTTGACAGCGGAAGTCTTAACACATGTATTAAAGTGGGATGTCAGTCTTGTGTCGGGTAACCTTCACGCCGCACGACCTTTTCTTCCTTTACCTGAAATGTATACTAAAAGTCAGCTAACGCTGGTGATTTCTAGTTTAAAGACAATCATACATAATATTTACCTTATCGTGAATATAGTGTATATATATGTATATCTTCATACTTTTAAATATTCTTTACCTTACTGTTCTCACATAACATTCATTGAGGGTATGTACATACATACTTTCTTTTTGAGAGAACACTTAGTGGCCACAATCTTAAGGGAGATCAACCCGTCATACTTGTCGCGAATGTCACGAAGACATCGCTGTCAGAACTACCGTCGTAGCCCATTTCATTACCGTCCGGCTCTAGAAAACCGTCCGTCATTCATTAATCCGTCCGGCAACCTTTGTCCGTCCGCTCTTAAACCGTCCTACCGTCGTAGTCCGTCATTTTGTCCGTCTGCCCTAGGGCATCCGTTTCCCACGCGACCATTATGTATGCAACCGTTCTACATTAGTTAAGGCATGTGCTTCGACCGTCCATTAATACCTTTTCATACGTCCTAGCTTGCGAAGGAACATTTTTGTCCCGGTTGCAAAATAGTCACGTGGTCGTCCGTCTACCGAAATAGCCGTTGTCATAGAAGGGTTTATAAAGTTTACATTCATTCATAACATGCAATATATATGTAATATAAAGCAAAATTTCATTCTTTTACGTTATGTCCTTCTTTCATTCATTCTTTAAAATCATACGCTTCTTTCTTTATTCATAATTCATTTTCATATATAAGTATTTATATATATACGTATGATCATATTGAAATTTATAACATTTAATCATTTAGTGTATACACTTCAGCCCCAAAACATTTAAAATGATTTGCACATAACATAGAAGGGGGCACATAGAACTCACCTGATGAGTAGTTTCTGAAATACACTAAGCTGGCTACTGAGCATCACTGATGTCACTCACGATCTGTATAATAAAGTCATACTCGTAAGGTAGTGCTCCTAGATGACATTAGACATTACTATGCTTGAACTTAGTAGTTTCGATGGATTTGCTTTATCGAAACTTGGTAGTTTCGATAGGTTGCTTATGTCGAAACTTGGTAGTTTCGATAGGTTGCTTCTGTCGAAACTTGGTAGTTTCGATAGGTTGCTTCTGTCGAAACTTGGTAGTTTCGATAGGTAACTTAGGTGTAATCTTAGCTTCGGATCATGGGCTTATATCGAAACTATGGTAGTTTTGATAGGTCTATATATCGAAACTATGGTAGTTTCGATGGGTCTGTATATATATATCAAAACTATGTAGTTTCGATGGGTCTGCACATATCGAAACTAAGTAGTTTCGATGGGTCTGCACAAATCATCTTCCCTAAAAATCTGAAGTTTCTGCATGCGAATCTGATCGTGCCAATATCTCAATTTTTCTTAGATCATAACGTTCGTTTTCATTCTAGATGCTATACCTAAGCTCATTTTAAAGTTTCATCCGCAAAATCGTCATCTATTGGGCTAAAACCAAAAATCCAAACAAAATCATAAAAACTCAGATTATGATCGAACGCTTACCTGGATTGGATTTCTGATTCGGAGAAGATGGTCACGAGCACAGCAGCAACGTTTTCCTGAATTCCCGAGTTGATCCGTCACTTTCTCTCTCTAGACCCGAGCTCTCTTCTCTCTCTCTAGAACCTGCGTGAGTGGGGAAATGAGTAGAGAAGAGGGCTGCCTTGCCTCTTATATGGATGGGCTTCCCTCGGCCCATTAAAGCCGAGCCCAAGCCCGCTCCCTTTTGTTTAAATATTCGGACTAAGTCACCGGTCTCGCTATATTTATTCGTTTTATTTTTTTTGGGATGTTACAAGTCTACCCTCCTTAAAGAGGTTTCATCCTCGAAACTGTTCATACGTTAAACAGTTGAGGGTATAGTCTCCTCATCTCGTCTTCTTTTTCCTACGTAGCTTCCGACCCTTTTCTGTGCTTCCATTGTATCTTGACTAACGGTATCGACTTATTGCGTAGTCGTTTCTCAGCTCGGTCAAGAATGGCTATCGGTTCCTCTACATAATTTAGACTGTTATCCACTTCGATCTCGTCGTAAGGTATGTGAGCTGTGTCGTCAGCTAGGCACTTGCGTAAGTGCGACACGTGAAACGTAGTGTGTATTCCACTAAGCTCAATGGGTAGGTCGAGTCTGTAAGCAACTTGACCCACTCTTGCTAGTATCTTAAAAGGTCCGACAAACCTTGGACTTAGTTTGCCACGCTTTCTGAATCGGATGATTCCTTTCCATGGTGATACCTTTTACAGTACCATGTCCCCTACTTGAAACTCTAAATCCCTTCTTCTCTTATCCGCGTATGATTTCTATCTGTCTTTTGCGGCTTTCATTCAAGCTTTGATTTGATCAAAATTCTCGGAAGTAGCTTTGACCACTTCGAGACTTGCAAAATCTTTCTGTCCAATTTTCCCCCAACAAACCGGGGTCCTACATTTCCTCCCATACAACATTTCAAACGGCGGCATGCCAATAGTTGTGTGGTAGCTGTTGTTATTTGAAAATTCTGCCAATGGTAGATGGCTGTCCCAACTCCCACCGAAGTCAATGATACAGGCCCTGAGCATGTCCTCCAAGGTCTGAATGGTCCTTTCCGATTGTCCATCGGTTTGGGGGTGGTAAGCGGTGCTGATGTTCAGTCTAGTGCCCATTGCTTCATTGAATTTCTTCCAAAACCTTGATGTGAATCTAGTATCCCTGTCGGACACAATTGACAGCGGCATACCATGTCTGCTCACAATTTCCTTGATAAATACTTCTGCTAGTCTTTCTGACGAAGAAGTCTCACGTATTGGCAAGAAGTGAGCACTTTTCGTCAAGCGGTCGACGATCACCCAAATGGTATCATTGCCTTTAGCTATTCGCGGTAGCTTGGTAATGAAGTCTATTGTGATCTCTTCCCACTTCCATTCCGGTATACGTAAAGGTTGCATTTTACCTCATGGTTTCTGGTGCTCGGCCTTAACTAGTGAACACATTAAGCACTTGTTCACGTATTCAGTCACATCACTCTTCATGCCAGGCCACCAGTACTCTTTCTTCAAGTCTTGATACATTTTGTTTGTCCCGGGGTGAATAGAATAACGAGACTTATGGGCCTCATCGAGTATTTTGGCTCTAAGCTCGCCAATCTTAGGTATCCACATCCGGCCAAACCTAGTTCGTACTCCGTATGCATTTGCATCTAAGTTCCCTTGTTGTCCTACTATTCTTTCCCGTTTCACATTTCTTTCTAACAGTGCTTCATCTTGTGCCTTTGATATTTCACCCATCAAGTCTGGTGTTATAATCAGCTGACACGCTTTGATTCGGATAGGTGCCGATTCTTCCTTTCTACTTAAAGCGTCAGCCACTACGTTTGCCTTGCCTGGATGGTACAATATCTCACAGTCATAGTCTTTCAGTAGCTCTAACCATCTCCTTTGTCACATGTTTAATTCCTTTTGTTCGAAAAAGTACTTCAGGCTTTTGTGATCGGAGTAAATGGTGCATTTGACTCCATACAGATAGTGTCTCCATATTTTCAACGCGAAAACTACTGCTGCTAATTCTAGATCGTGTGTTGGGTAGTTAACCTCGTGAATCTTTAGTTGCCACGATGCATAAGCAATTACCTTTCCTCGTTGCATGAGTACGCACCCTAAACCCTGCCCTGAAGCGTCAGAGTAGACTACCAAGTCTTCATTTCCCTCAGGTAGTGTTAAGACTAGAGCTTGGGTTAATCGTGCCTTAAGTTCCTCAAACGCGTTGTTTTGGGTTTGACCCCATTCATATTTCACTTCCTTCCGTGTCAGTTTAGTTAGTGGCGAGGCTATCCTGGAGAAATCTTGAATGAACCTTCGATAGTAGCCTGCCAATCCCAGAAAGCTTCGTATCTCTGTTGGTGTCTTTGGGACGTTCCATTCCTTTACTGTCTCGATCTTTGCAGGATCTACCATGATTCCGTTTGGGTTTATTACGTGACCTAGGAATTGGACTTCCCTAAGCCAGAACGCACATTTGGAGAACTTTGCGTATAATTTTTCCTGCTTTAACACCTCCAGAACCTCTCTTAGGTGACAGTGGTGATCACCTCGCTTTTTGAATACACCAGTATGTCATCTATAAAAACTATCACCGATCGATCCAACATTGGTCGACATACTCTATTCATCAAATCCATGAACGCTGCTGGTGCGTTGGTCAATCCGAAGGACATCACGAGAAACTCATAATGCCCATAACGCGTGCGAAACGCGGTCTTTGGTACGTCTTCTTCTCTTACTTTCAACTGATGGTAACCCGACCTAAGATCGATCTTTGAGAACCAACTCGCACCTTGCAGTTGATCAAAAAGGTCGTCTATTCTAGGTAGTGGGTATTTGTTCTTTACTGTTCTCTTGTTCAATTCGCGGTAGTCGATGCACATGCGCATACTACCGTCCTTCTTCTTTACAAATAGTATCGGAGCGCCCCATGGTGAGATGCTCGGTCTAATAAATCCTTTTTCTGTTAATTCCTGTAGTTGAGACATCAATTCTTTCATTTCTGACGTAGCCAATCGGTAGGGGGCTTTGGCAACGGGCTCAGCTCCTGGCAGTAAGTCAATCTGAAATTCTATTTCCCGATCGGGTGGTAACCCAGGTAGATCCTCAGGGAATACTTCTGGGAAGTTGCACACCACGGGTACATTCTTGAGTTCATTCATTTTCGTTCTATCATCAATAACATATGCCAGATAAGCTTCGCAACCGCGCCTCATGTAACTTTCGGCCTTGATCATCGAGATGATGTTCGGCATCGTGCAATTCCAATCCCCATAAACCGTAATTGGGCTGTCGCTTGGGGCCTTGAGGTGTATCCTCTTACGTTTACATATGATTTGAGCTTCGTTGGCAGCTAGCCATACCATACCCAATACTATATCGAATCCTCCTAAGGTGAGAAGGAATAATCTAGAAGGAAACTTATGTCCCTCTATTTCTATGATGCAATCCTCTGTTACTTGGAATACTGCCGAATTTTTACCAACGGCAGTTTGTACACTAAAGTCCTTTACTATGGTGTTGATAGAGCAATCCAGTTTACGACTAAATGCATTTGATATGAAGCTTTTACTAGCACCAGAATCGAATAAAATAGCAGCACGTTCATCATTAACTAGAAACGTACCTGACACGACATCAGGATTTCCCCTTGCTTCTTCCTCAGTTAAGGCATAGGCCCGAGTCCTTGCCTTTTGTTGTTCTTGTTCACTCTCCTTTCCCGAACCAGATTGGCCGGCCTTCCTGCAGTTCTTTGTCAGATGTCCAAACAATCCACATACTTGACATTTGACATCCTTCAAACAATATCGGGAGTAGTGCCCCGGCCTCCCGCACTTATAACACACGGTGGTGCCGATTCGACACTCGCCCAGATGTTGCTTTCCACATCTCTTGCATGTTTCATATCCATCCAACCTTGGTTTCTTAATTTCAGCTGTTTCTTTCCCTTTTCCGGTGCCTCTAGACGGGTTCTCCCACTTTCTCTTTTGTGTCTCAGGTGCCGGGTCCTCATTGGCATAATCATCGTAGACGGTTCCAGACAGGTTGACTACCGACTCGAAGGTCGATGGTAGATTAGCTTTTACATGAACACGGACCCTTTGCGGCAGACCCTTGACATAGTATTTGATCATACGTTCTTCAGTTTCCACCAAGTGTGGTACCAGTTGGGCCAACTCGTTGAATCTTGAAGTATAATGGCGATGAGTCTTGTTGCCAGCCTTGAAGTTGAGGAACTCGTTCTCCACACGATCAATCCCGTTCTGTGGGCAGAACTTCTGGATTATGAGCTTTTTCAGGTCTTCCCATGTCATTCTGGCAAGAGCATTTGGCGACTTTGTTCTTTGGATGTTTCTCCACCAGCCTAGTGCTTCATTGGTGAAAGAATGAGCAACATATTTGACCGCCTGGTCCGGTCGGCACTCGCTGATGTTGATTACAGCGTTCATCCTCTCAATCCATTCGAAAGTAGCCACCGAATCCTTGGTTCCATCAAACTTAGGTAGGTCTCCGTCCTTGAAACCTTTGTAAGTACACCCACGATTGCTTGATGCCACTTTTACTTCATCCCCATCACTGTCATAAATTTTCTCTTCATTTTTTCCTTCATCCTCTTCTTTGCTTTTCTTCAGTGCCTCATATAATAGGTCAGGCAATATGTTCTTCAGAGTAAGTACAACCTCGCGGGCAATAGCATCCCTAACCTCGGGTTCCAACTGTATAGGCCCTTGATTGTCGTCCCCAGTTGGGGTCACATTAGTTTCGTGCACACTTTCAGTGTGTTCTGCGTGCACGCTCTCTTCCTCTTCACTTCTTCGATTCAATGGAGGTCTACCCACTCGGCCAGTGTGACCACCTCGGCGTCCAGTCCTTCCTCCTCCAGCCATAGTTCCTAGTTTCCTGATGGTCATAAAGGGAATACATCAATGTCATTCTCTCAGATCATAGTCTTAGAACAGTACGAACAAGGTATATTTTTAATTACAGTGACCGGTTTGTGATTAGAAATTTACATTGCTTTTCGGGTTCCAAACTCTTCAAATTGGTCATGACATTGACATCTATTGGTTCTAGGTTTGAGTATCTATTCTTACCCAAGTGTATTAGCCTTAGTACTTACTTACTGTGCCTGCGTTGGCGTTGGCTACCCAGACTGACATCCGTGCATTGGTCCCATAATCAGCTTGAGTCCAGACATTTAGGGATGTCTGAATCTCTCAAACTATTGCTCTGATACCAACTTGTAAGGCCCTTTTTCCCGGGGGTAACTTCACTTGTTGGATTTACTCATAAACATAGTCATGAATACTGAACTTAAATTAAAAACATTCAGCATTCAATTACATATCATTCGTCATTCAATTACATAACTAAACATAACTTGACAGCGGAAGTCTTAACACATGTATTAAAGTGGGATGTCAGTCTTGTGTGGGGTAACCTTCACGCCGCACGACCTTTTCTTCCTTTACCTGAAATGTATACTAAAAGTCAGCTAACGCTGGTGAGTTCTAGTTTAAAGATAATCATACATAATATTTACCTTATCGTGAATATATTGTATATATATGTATATCTTCATACTTTTAAATATTCTTTACTTTACTGTTCTCACATAACATTCATTAAGGGTATATACATATGTACATACATACTTTCTTTTTGAGAGAACACTTATTGGCCACAATCTTAAGGGAGATCAACCCGTCATACTTGTCGCGAATGTCATGAAGACATCGCTGTCAGAACTACCGTCGTAGCCCATTTCATTACCGTCCGGCTCTAGAAAACCGTCCGTCATTCATTAATCCGCCCGGCAACCTTTGTCCGTCCGCTCTTAAACCGTCCTACCGTCGTAGTCCGTCATTTTGTCCGTCTGCCCTAGGGCATCCGTTTCCCACACGACCATTATGTATGCAACCGTTCTACATTAGTTAAGGCATGTGCTTCGACCGTCCATTAATACCTTTTCATACGTCCTAGCTTGCGAAGGAACGTTTTTGTCCCGGTTGCAAAATAGTCATGTGGTCGTCCGTCTACCGAAATAGCCGTTGTCATAGAAGGGTTTATAAAGTTTACATTCATTCATAACATGCAATATATATGTAATATAAAGCAAAATTTCATTCTTTTACGTTATGTCCTTCTTTCATTCATTCTTTAAAATCATACGCTTCTTTCTTTATTCATAATTCATTTTCATATATAAGTATTTATATATATACGTATGATCATATTGACATTTATAACATTTAATCATTTAGTGTATACACTTCACCCCCAAAACATTTAAAATGATTTGCACATAACATAGAAGAGGGCACATAGAACTCACCTGATGAGTAGTTTCTGAAATACACTAAGCTAGCTACTGAGCGTCACTAATGTCACTCACGATCTGTATAATAAAGTCATACTCGTAAGGTAGTGCTCCTAGATGACATTAGACATTACTATGCTTGAACTTAGTAGTTTCGATGGATTTGCTTTATCGAAACTTGGTAGTTTCGATAGGTTGCTTCTGTCGAAACTTGGTAGTTTCGATAGGTTGCTTATGTCGAAACTTGGTAGTTTCGATAGTTTGCTTCTGTCGAAACTTGGTAGTTTCGATAGGTTGCTTCTGTCGAAACTTGGTAGTTTCGATAGGTTGCTTCTGTCGAAACTTGGTAGTTTCGATAGGTTGCTTCTGTCGAAACTTGGTAGTTTCGATAGGTTGCTTCTGTCGAAACTTGGTAGTTTCGATAGGTTGCTTCTGTCGAAACTTGGTAGTTTCGATAGGTAACTTAGGTGTAATCTTAGCTTCGGATCATGGGCTTATATCCAAACTATGGTAGTTTCGATAGGTTTATATATCGAAACTATGGTAGTTTCGATGGGTCTGTATATATATATCAAAACTATGTAGTTTCGATGGGTCTGCACATATCGAAACTAAGTAGTTTCGATGGGTCTGCACAAATCATCTTCCCCAAAAATCTGAAGTTTCTGCATGCGAATCTGATCGTGCCAATATCTCGATTTTTCTTAGATCATAACGTTCGGTTTTCATTCTAGATGCTATACCTAAGCTCATTTTAAAGTTTCATCCGCAAAATCGTCATCTATTGGGCTAAAACCGAAAATCCAAACAAAATCATAAAAACTCAGATTATGATCGAACGCTTACCTGGATTGGATTTCTGATTCGGAGAAGATGGTCATGAGCACAGCAGCAACGTTCTCCTGAATTCCCGAGTTGATCTGTCACTTTCTCTCTCTAGACCCGAGCTCTCTTCTCTCTCTCTAGAACCTGCGTGAGTGGGGAAATGAGCAGAGAAGAGGGCTGCCTTGCCTCTTATATGGATGGGCTTCACTCGGCCCATTGAAGCCGAGCCCAAGCCCGCTCCCTTTTGTTTAAATATTCCGACTAAGTCACCGGTCTCGCTACATTTATTCGTTTTATTA
The DNA here is from genome assembly GCA_023525975.1 of Smallanthus sonchifolius. Lineage (NCBI taxonomy): Eukaryota > Viridiplantae > Streptophyta > Magnoliopsida > Asterales > Asteraceae > Smallanthus > Smallanthus sonchifolius. The sequence continues at coordinate 92,317,216 of CM042021.1, read as the reverse complement.
TTTTTGGGATGTTACAGGGCTACTACCCATTACAGTACCCCGAATTTGAGGCGGAAGGCCTCCAATATAACGATCAATCATTCGGGTCAAGGGTGTAACCAGATGAGGGACTAGGATGCAGAGTTCATGAAAGCGTGTGGTGTACGCCTCACTCTCCCCACTATCCTGGGTAAGGTCCCACAGCTCAATCTCCAACTTCTTCATCTCATTGCTAGGACAGAACTCCTCGATCATAATTTCCTTGAGCTTATCCCAAGTCATAGCAAGAGCTCCTTCCCTACCCCGAATTTTCTTTTCAGCATTCCACCAAGTCAGTGCCCTCCTTTGGAAGGCACTTGAAGCATATTTTACCTTAAGTTCATCGGGGCAGTCACTCATCTCAAATGTGTTCTCCATGCCTTCAAACCATTGCAATAGCCCTGTCGTACCTTCACATCCAAGGTACTTGTGTGGGTTACAAGAGTTGAAGTGCTTGAAAGTACAAACACTCCCACTAGATCCTCCGGTGGAGTTGTTGATTTGAGTGACAATAGTGGGTAAGACCGCAGCAAGTTGTTGAGTGAGCAGGGTGGCTATGGCGGTGGTTTCGGTGGAGGCTTCACTGGTGTTAGCCACGGTGTTATCAGGATCACGACGAGGAGGCATTCTACGAAAAAGAAATCATAAGTTGGTAGTTAGGATAGACATTCAAGAATTAAAAGTGACAATATTTATAAATAAAATCACTCATTCATTAATATTAATGTCTTACAAGATAAATAAAACATATATTTAAAACATATATGTTGAATTACAAATGAAATATAAAGACAAAATTGACTAGTCAAAATTCAAGATTCGGATGAATGATACTAGTGAGACGTGTTTTAGCCTATAAGTGAGCACTCACTCCAAGGGTCCCCAGGTAAGTGCGACTCGTAACGAACGTGCCTCACTTTCCTTTGACAAGACCCTCAGTGTACAGGCGCTCACCCTTCCAGATTACACGTGTCTCTAGTATCACTATCCAAGCCTTTGATTTTGATGAGAACATTATGGATTGGGCCTTGCCCAAGAGTTGGATTCAGCTTCACAAGTCAGCTTTCTTTTCTTGAACGGGAGTTAGGCCTCAGAAGTGGTTCCAACATGGCTCTCTTGGTCTTCGGATTCCGAATCACTTGATACGTTGATTACTTCAGGCTTCGGTGCAGGCCGGCTTGTCGCATCGGAGATTAACTCGAGCTTGACATTATGTTTCGAGGGTAGCAGGCTTCCAGAGAAAGATGATCGTGGTGAGATTAGCCTACTCCAACTAATTGGGCTTTGGGACCTATCATCGGAAATAAGGCTTGAATTGCTAGAGATGTCAGCAGAGTATGACGACATACTAAAGATAAGAGAGTTAGTGGATTAGAATCAAATAAGCATATAAGTTTCAAATGGGAGCTTAGGTTATAGTCTAGGTCAAATGGTTGCCTAATTCTCTATAACCTGTCTCTGATACCAATCTGTCACACCCCAACCGTGCATCTTAACCACGGGTGCGACTTAATTGACAAAAGAACACAATGGAATAAAGACATTTACTATTAAAGTTTCATAATATTAAAATAAATCCCAATTACATAAGTTTCGAATTAAACCAAACAGATAACATGTTCAAAAGACAAGCAACTTAAAATAAGATTCTTCAATTGATATCTAGGCAAATCCTATGTGATATTGACTTGACCTATCACGAGCTTAATCACCTGAAACATGTACGAAAAACAAGTGTCAACTAAAAATAGTTGGTGAGAAATCACAGGTTTAATAAAAGTATAAGTTTGGCAAAGGTGACAATTCATATTCCAAGATCATCATATAGCACGTAATAAAACAAACACATGATTAGCAAATCCAACCTAAAATGATGAATAACGAATAAGTGGTACAACTCACAAGTTGCACTGATAACGAATAAGATGTCCAACCAAAAGTTGTACATAAAGTATATGCGGTTTCCATCCTATGGCCCATATCTGTACTACCGTTGGCTTGAAAGTTTCAAGTTAAGGATTTGCAAGTTTAACGTTTATCATGTTGTGTTAATTTACTCACATACATATATGATTTGCTTGCTTTAGAATTGTTTGAAAACGTGTTTTAATGTGTGCCAACGCGTACATGTTTCCCCCAAAACGATTTGAATAAAATGGGGCTATGAAGTCTCACCTTGAAAGCTAGACGAGATAAGAAACTTGAACGAATAGACGAGATGAATCACGGACCAGACCCTAAACAAATAAATAAACCAGTTTTAGGGTAGGTTCGATGGTTACGAGTGTTAGATAGGCGGTTCGGGTCATAAGATTAAGAATTAGTTGCAAAAATAGAGTTTTAGTTGATTTTCAGATTTGGACAGCAAAGTAGCTGAACAGAAATGGGATTGTTAAAAATATCAAACGACGTCTAAAAATTATGAAATTTTACAGGGAATTATTTTAAGTCGTTCCGAAGAAGTTTCGTTTAGAAAGTTTTTCCATTTGAGACTTGGATCATAGCCAAAATAGTCCAACAAGACAGAAGGTACTGAAAAAGGTTTCTGTCCCGTTTTGGCTACTACGGAGTCATACTTTTGAATTAGAAAACGATCCAATTATGGTTGGAAAGGAAATTCGACGAACTATGTCGTGGAAATTGAGTTTGCTCAGTTTAGATTAATTATGGTCAAGTTACGCTCAGTTAAATTCAGCACAGTTTCTGTCCAAAATCAATGGTTGCACTTAAGTGGTCCGTTTAGGGTTTTAAGATTACCGAACGCGCAAATAAAAATTAGACGAATGTTATTATGTTATTATAATATATAATATAATCAGATTAGGTTAGCCAAAACGTCCCGTGTCACCGGTCTAGCCATGATATTCACAGAAGCGTTTTGGAGAATCACAGAATGCAATCGGCATAGCCGACACGAGCAAGCGGATTCTATATTTAATTAGTGTGTGAGTTCATATAAGTGATAATATAGAATAAATAACATGTTTTAAGTTAGAAAGAACATACTAGAGCATCGGCAGAGCCACTTTTGCAATAGTTGTCTTGAGGATTCGCAGAATGCGACAGCATAGCCGCCATTGCAAACGGGATCCTTTGTTTGTTAGTTGGTGATGTTAGCTTGATTTATTAGTTTGATTAAGATTATTAGAGGGTTTTTAGGGCTGAGGTTTCACATGATCAAGAGATCATGGATAGAAAATAGAAAAAGATTGAGGTGATGAAGAAAGAATAAAATAAAAAGACGGTATTCAACTTCGGAGGGTTACTTACTTGTTTGATCTTCAAACCCTTGGAATCCTCTAAGGGATTTTCAAAATCTTCAAGGTTGGGAAGGGATTTCACAAATTAGGAGGGGTTGGGAGTGTTTGAGGGAGAATTAGCAAAGAAAACAAGATCTTAAGCCTCCTATTTATACTAATGGTTGAAAGGGTGTAAATATGGAATGTCTTGGAAAGCAATTTAGGGTTTTAGGGCCCTCTAATCTGCGAAATTTTCCTCAATGGGGCTGGGTTTTTTGTGATTTCTTGCTTGGGCTAGGTCCAAGAGTAGGTGGGTTGGGTCCTAGCTTGATCCGGTTGAGTGCGCGCATTCGAAAATTGCGATTTTAAGCATTTCTAAGCGAAATTGGCAAATGTTTTCAACATTAAAGTTGATTGTCATAACAAAAAGAGTATGTTTAGCTAAAAAAATTTAAGTTAAAGTTACATTATTCGCATATAGTAGTTGGCGATCGGTGGGCGAGAAAACGGACTTTTTGATCGTTTTTCGAATTTCAGGATTTATTTAAGGAAAGTTTTGCAAACAAACTTTGTTTTAATTAAAGAAATGAATATTTTAAACATTTAAAACATAAATTAATGTCATGTTAAATGATTTTTCGGTCATGGACGGTACGTAGTTAACGACGGTTTAAAAGGCGAACGATCGCACGAAAGTACTAACTAGTACTTTTAAGCATCAATTCACATTGAATGGGTTGTAAGAACATGTTTGAGATGTATGGGGGTGGTTCATGTGTAGTTAATGTGTCATAAAGATCAATTAAGTCTACGTGCGATCCATGAATCAATCACAGATAAGTATAAGTCTTTGAAATCAAGCATAAACGTAATGTTTCACATGTGAACTAGTATTGTAACAACGTCTGAATAGGATTTCAAGTAAAATGAAATGTCATGCGGATTTTCATTGATAAGTCTAGAATGAGTACAAGTAGTGAAAATCAGAAGTGTCACATAGCTTAACTTAGATTCTCCATAAATGTTTTATAAACCATGCATCATATGAATTGTACACAAAACATTTGAACTTTACTCGTGGTGTCAAAACCTATGTATGCTCACCAACTTTTTATAGTTAACCCTCTCATTTTATCATGTTTCAGGTACAGATGTTTGAGTTAAGATTCAAGCTACTTCACTTAGGGTTGAGGACCTAGTCTTAAATTTTAATATGGAGATTTATGTATTCTTGTAAATGATGTAATTGATTACTTGAGTTATGAAATGAAACTTATTGTTTAATTATTACAACTTTAGCAAACCATGAGCTTATGAATAGTCTACATGTCCTGCCCCGACGTTTTCGCCGTCGGTTGGGTGTGACAGATTGGTATCAGAGCCTTGGTTATAGGGAATTAGGTTATTAGACACCTTTGACCTAGACTATAACCTTAGGACACCCATTTACACCATGTCTCTATGATTATATGATATGCTACATGCTACATGACAAATATATTATGTGTTAATTACTTACCTGTTAAATCTCATGACTTATTGGGTCTCACCTAAATAGTAAAATATATATATATATATATATAATAAAATAAAATAATATCCTTACTCTTATCCTAAGTCTCAATCTTTCTTCTATGTCATTACCATCATAGCATATTGAACGTCATAAGTCTTTTAAAATTCTTTTTACACCCCGTTAGGGTTTTAAACCTTGTTAACTAGTAAAGGACACATGCAATCTGGAAGGGTGACACCTGTATTCTGGGTTTTCTGTCTAGGAAAGCATTTCATATAAATCTCAATCAACCGAGGGATCCGTATGCTTTCCTGGGAATTCCCGGGATGAGTGTTTACTTATAGGCTAAAGCATGTCTCCTTGAAAGTTATATAAGTTTATTAACCTTAATATGTCATAGCATTCAAATGGTACTATCCCCGTTTGAGTGCAACCCAAACTAAAATACTTATGTTTTAAATTATCCTTTGTTTTATGTCCAAGAAACCCTCATAACCTTTTTATCATTCCTCATGTTTTGTTAAAACCAATAGCATGCCTCCTCGTCGCGCCAACGAGACCAACAACAACAACGACCTTGCTGCTCTCCTCACTCAACTTGTGAACCAACTCACTCAGGCCAATAACAACAATGGTGGCACTAACAGTAGTGCTAATAATGGTGGTGGTGGTGCCAACCCACCCCCATGCACTTTCAAACACTTTAACTCATGCAACCCCGTCAAGTTCTATGGTACCGAAGGAGCTACGGGCCTCCTTCAATGGTTTGAAAGCACTTTTCTTAACAGTGATTGCCCTGACCATCTCCGGGTTCGCTATGCCACCAACGTCTTTCAGAAACGAGCGCTCACTTGGTGGAATGGTGAGAAGAGGAACCGGGGTGTGGATGTGACCATGGCCTTGCCATGGGATAAAGTTAAGAGACTCATGACCGAGGAATTCTGTCCTCGTAATGAAATGAAGAAGTTAGAGGCTGAGTTTTGGGATCTTACCCAAGACAGTGGTGAAAGTTTTGCCTACACAACTCGTTTCCACGAGTTAAGTCTTCTGGTACCCCACATGGTCACCCCACTGACTCGGGGTATTGAGAAGTACATCGGTAGTCTACCCATGAAAATCCAAGATACAGTCCTAGGAAGAAATCCAGCTACTCTTGAAGATTCTATCCGCTTAGCGGCCACATTAACCGGTAACCATGTGAAGGCGGGTACACTAACAAGGAAAGGCGCAAAGAAAGTCACTGACCCAACAGCCTCTTCTGAACCCTCTCAGGAAGACAAACCCAAACCTCCTCACACCAATAAGAAACATAACTTTGTTGTCATTACCCCTGCTGTACCAATCAACCAAGTAGCTCCTCTAGCCCAAAACCATAATAAGAAACCAAATGCGGGCAACAACCCTCTGTGCAACACGTGCAACTATCACCACTTCCCAAACATGTCATACCGTCTATGTGCCAATTGTGGAAGGTATGGTCATGTAGCGAACACTTGTCAATCCAGATCACATGTTAGTCAAACCCACCAAGGGAACCGAGCCAATCACCAAGTTGCCAATCAAGTTGTACCATCCATTACTAATGGGCGTGCTTGTTATGAATGTGGTAATCCAAACCACTTCAAAAACCAATGCCCAAGGATAGCCAATGCAAACCAAGGAGGTGCTCGTGGGCGTGCCTTCAATATAAACACTAACGAAACTCAAGTCAATGCCGAGGCAGTAGATGAAACCAATTGAAACTAGTGCAAGATGGAGTCGAATAGGGATCTAGTCTGGAATAAATTATGCATTGTAATCCTTTATGTTAGTTTTGTCATTGTCGGAACTATTTACACCCACTACGGTTTGTCACTATAAACTTGAGCTTGCTAGCCAACTTCAGAAAGTGAATCATTTCGCCATTAACCGTCCATATAAGCACTAACGAATTTAAAAGTTAAAAACTCATCTACCTACATTGTGCATGAACGTCAAGTAACACGCCTGATCGCCTACAAAATCCGATAGTTTCCGATACACATGAGACTCAATACACATTCATAAAATACATAATACTAGAGTGATCACATTATACATATTTTCTTATACATGATACCAAATTGTTCACACTATACATGAAACCTATTTGCTTACAACATGCCTAACACTAGATCATATATGAAACATGAGTGTTTACATTATACACGAAATTAGATTGTTTACATTGTTTCAATTGACTAAGTACATCATACACAAGGCATGACTATTCACCCTATCCATGAAAGCTACTCGGGGTTTGACGTATTCTTGTTCAAACACGAGGAAGCTATGGAACCCTAAATTATGCCACGTTATTACTCTTTAGTACCTAATTGACTCTACTATCTATGGACATAGTTATTTGTTAGCAACACCTACGTGAAAAAAATATTTACAAATTAAGTGATTTTGTGTTACCCCTTGGACCCACACACATAATGGGATGAACTATACGGACCATGCGACGATTTGGATAATTACGGGTGCACACATAATTATAAAAATCAGCGCATAGAGAACATAGCAAATTATGTCGTGTGTTATGACATAAAACCTATAATGATATAAAATAACTAAACTAATGCTATATGACAAGGGCACGGTGGATACGCCGCTGGTACTTCCTATATATAAGTGTTCTTGTCATATTATCAGAAGTAGGATTATTCGTGTCATGTAAAGTTTTATGTTAGTTTGACCTAGGCCAATGTTTGTGAAGTCTCTTATCCACTGACAATTCTTGAGCATGTTAGACTACATCTTAAACAAACCCTAATCATCGAGTTCCTATCGAATCCATTCCAAGCAATGCATTTCACATTTAGAATCCAAATTATTATTCGATAGTTTCCCCTTAGGTCCTTTCAAAACTAAATTCATTATCATCATCCATACCTGACCTTGAGAAACAGACCTAAATCTCTTCATCAGTTATACTCCTCAAATCAACAATCAAAATTCCTTTAAAAAAATCCAACCCTCAACTCTTTCCTGATCCAGTAGTCTCCACTAGTTAAATTTCGGGACGAAATTCCCTTAACATGGGGAGACTGTAACATCCATGATTTTCAGGTCATAAATTTTTATAGAGTTTCTTATATTTTTAAAATCTTTAAAAGAAAATAAATATGAAACTACAAAAGAATTAAGGTCGTATTTGTTACAAGGCAGATTTGAACCTTTGACCATATGGTCTTCCATTTTGAACCTTCCAAAACCTTAGCAATTGAACCTTTTTACTTTAATTTGGACCATTCAAAGAAATTGAACCCTAAACCCTCCTATTTGACTTTTGAAAGTCAACAGGGACGAATTTCCCCTAAATTATTTGTCTCAATCGAGCAAACTTGAAATCAAGGACTTGCCTTGTATAGCTAATTGATTCTCGATCAATTCTCGGCTCAATTATTGGGTCGATTTAACAGATTTAACAATTGGAACCTTTTTCACACGCGTTTGACTACTCAGAGTCAAACGAAACCAAATTCGTTTACAAATCAAGGAAATCAATGCTTTTATTGACCGCAAATCACGCTCAGACGATACTCGTATGTATTCAAACCCAAATACCAACTCAATTCATTGGGAATTAAACGAATTGGTAGTATAAATCAACCCCATAGCCGTTTCCCATAACCACAAATCATTCGAGCATTTTGAATAAAATTGGAGCCTATAACCTACACACACACTCTCGCAACACCCTTTTCTAACTCCCCGAGCTCTCAATCACTCCGCATATCACTGTTGAAAGTCAACTCAAACCGAAGGACTAGATCTCAGGAGCCATAGCTGAACAACACCATCTCGTAACCAAATCAGGTATTCCTTGTACCGTTGTACTCATCTTATACCAGGGAATGAAAGCCCCATGATTCTAAAGCCGATTAGCTTCTTAATCGGGTTGATTTGAACTGGTCAAGGTAAGGCTTACACACACGGTTCATTAGATCCATGAATACCGTAAGTGCGTTGGTTAACCCGATTCGTAATGGCCGTACCTCGTTCTGAATGCAGTCTTTGAGATATCCTTTTCTCGGACTCTTAACTGATGGTAGCCGGACCTAATATCTATTTTGGAATAGAAACTTGATCCTTGGAGTTGATCAAAGAGGTCATCTATGCGAGGTAAAGGGTAGCGGTTCTTGATTGTGACTTTATTCAGCTCCCGGTAGTCAATACACATACGGAAGGTTCCGTCCTTCTTCTTGAAAAATAGTACCGGAGCTCCCCACGGCGATAAACTAGGTCAGATGAAACCTTTATCCAACAAATCTTGCAATTGAGTGGACAGTTCCTGCAATTCAAAGTCTGTAAGGTGCCCGAGCAATCGGTGCTGCTCCGGGTGCTAAATCAATTTGGAATTCAACTTGACAGTGCGGTGGCAAACCGGGCAGATCCTCGGGAAACACTTCCAAAAATTCACGCACGACGGGAATATCTTCAATTTTCTTCTCTTCGGAGGGCTGCTCAGCAACAAGAGCCAAAATAGTCGTATGCCCCTTTTGAAGGCATTTTTGTGCTTTCATGAAAGATATGATGCCCATGACTGCACCAACTCTTTCGCCCTGGACGGAAAGGGTTTCTCCATTCGGGAGGGGTATACGAACAATCTTCTCACGACAGATAATTTTGGCTTGGTTTTTAGATAACCAATCCATGCCGACAATTACATCAAATCTACCAAGCGTGACCGGCATAAGGTCGATATCAAGTTTATGACTAGCTAGCTCAAGCTTACAACCCTTATGAACGTGGGTTGCTTCAATTATTTGGCCATCAGTTATCTCTATTATATACTTAGCTTCTAACGGAGTTGGAGTTCCTTTTATCATATCACTAAGTTTCTTAGATATAAAACTCCTATCAGCGCTAGTGTCAAAAAGGACAAAAGTAAAGTAATTATTTAAGAGAAACTTACCGGTGACCACATTAGGATCATAACGAGCTTCTCCAGATCCTAGCACGAAGGCTCGTCACCATTTCCTCCACCATTGCCGTTGTTACCACCATTGTTGTTATTCTGGTTATGGTTATGGTTTCCATTACCCTCTTTCTTTAACTGAGGACAATTCTTCCGAATATGTCCCTCCTTCCCACACTCGAAACAACCCCTTGTAGATCCAGGCTGTTGAAAAGGTTGCTTGGTTTGCAAATCACCCCTACAATCTTTGGCAGCATGACCTATTTTGCCACACCGCTGACAACGGTTGCAAAACCCGAAGTGATGGAAGTTGCACTTGTTACACTTAGGAGATTTTCCCGTATAACCACCCTGATTTTGACCAGAAGAGGTCGACTGATTGAAGTTCTTGGTAAGCTCAAACCTACGTTGTTGCTGCTGCTGCGGTGGATTAAACTGGGGTTGGTTGGGTTGGGGTCCTTTGGAGTGGTTGTGGGTGTTGGAATGGTGATCGAACTTGCGTTTGTGATTGTCGGTGGGTTTAGCAACTGAACCTCTCGGAGGTAGGGTCCCTTGTGTCACCGCTTGGTCGGTTAACCTATGCGCAAGTCGGATGGTTTGTTGGATAGTGGCAGGATTGGATGAAGTAACCATGCTTTGTATTTGAGGCACTAGACCTCCAATGTAAAGCTCGATTCTTTTGTAATCAGGGGTTACCATATGCGGGCACATAGTAGCAAGTTCATGGGAACGTGCAGTGTAGAGTTCAATCTCAGAACCCTCCATCTTTAGGTTCCAAAATTCTCCCTCTAACTTCTGGATCTCATCGCGAGGACAGTATTCCTCCTTCATCATTGCTTTGAATTCCTCCCACGGGAGTCCATTCTCCATGGCAGACCCAACATTTGGACATGGGCATTCCACCAAGTGAGTGCCGGGCCTTCTAAAGTTCCGGCGGCAAACTTCACTTGATTAGCCACGGGGCAGTTACATATGACAATTACTGATTCAACCTTCTCAAACCAACGAAGTAGTCCAACGGCTCCTTCAGCTCCACTAAAGGCGTGGGGCTTGCAATCCATGAACGCCTTGAAAGTGCAGGCTAGTTGTTGGTTTTGTTGATTTTGCTGGCTTGGATTTAGAAATACAATAGAATTGGAATTATAAAGTTTAGGGCAGGCTTTTTAAGAGATGGATTGACATCATTAGTCAATAGCTATAGCATTTACCTGCAGCATTCTGTGCTGCCAGAGCCTCCGCCACACTATCATTTATTAGTGCTGCTAGCTCTGCTGCCGTCATGTTAATGGTACCACGACCACCGGCACGGCCTCCGCGTCCTCTCCCAGACATGATTCTTCACAATCACAAATGAAAAACAATGAGAAATATATCGCATATTAAACATTATTCCGGTATGAGTAAGGAGATACAACATCTAATATTTTGAAAAATTAAATAAATTGTAAGGCTACAAAATAAATAACTCAAATATTAAACTTCTCATGCTTTTATTGGATGGGAACAACCTTACCCATCTAGGTTTGAAAAGAGAAATAACATAAGCAAAAGCAAACATGAAAAGGAAGATAGAATAGGAAGATCATCAAGCATCTTCGTCATCGGAAGAAACATACGATTGTGCTTCGTCTATCTCTGCCGGTTCCTCTTCCACGGGATCCTCCTCGAAAGGCTCTTCTTCAAAAGGTTCCTCCTCAAAAGGTTCCTCCTCGCCATCAGAATGTGGAATCTCTTCAGGAAATAAAGCGGATTGTAATTGGGTTTCCAAGTGGGTTACCCTCTCTTGAAGACCTTCAGCAGTGTGGTTTGCTACATGTAGCTGAGCTTCCATAGCAGCCAATCTCTCCGGAACTCCTTCCATATCATCGTCCATAGTGTCGGCCCTCGTCTCCAAATGTGCCACGCGATCCACTAAAAGGTTATGAACATGGTCCGTTGCAGCTAGTTCGGTAGTCAAGAGTTCTATTCCTACTTTATTCTCCTCTATTTGGGGTCTATTCTTCAGAAGGTTAGGTATCTCCTCGGTAGCATCTTGTACAATACTCAATTCCTTCGACATATAAGATACGAAGGCTCCGAAAGCTTGTTCCATAGTGCATGGCAAGCTAGGTAGTAGGGATGATGAGGACGTAGAACCGAAGTAGGGTGATGGGACATTTCCCATTTCGATCCACCCTTGGATCATTTGCGGGTACACATTCCAATTGAGAGTATAATCCATTGCTTGTGCGCTACTCGGTTCACCTTGGTCAACTGAATGGTCACTGGAAGTAGTCCGGCGCCTTTTGGGCTCCGGGGATGGTAGGATAGGTGCCTTATGTCCTAGTGCCTTAGGTGATGGAGGTGGGGTTAACGACATGTTCCTGTAATAATATATATAAGTGCCAAACATTCAAATGACATGTAACTAATGTGTGAGGCTATAGTCTAGTATGCAATCCTAGTTCTATATAACCAATGGCTCTAATACCAATCTGTCACACCCCCAATTTCAACTAACGAAGTTTTATCATTTGGGAAGTGATGAAACAGGATCTCAGACATTAGTTATTTTGAAAGACTCTACATGGGACTCAAAATGAAAATACCATTCAAATCAGAGTATCAATGCAGAAGCGTAAGAAAGTAAATGCGCAAAATACACGCGCCCAAAACCAAAGTCTAAAAGTCCAAAAAGTCCAAACGTCCCATCAAAACAAGTACAATAGGATAACTCAAGTAAATATAATTAAATCAAAATCAAGCAGCTGAATCCTATGCATGCCCTAACGTGCACCTGTGTCTTAGCTTAGCGACCTGAGAAAACATGTAAAAATATGTCAACACGAGGTTGGTGAGTCCACAGGTTTCAATATAAGTAAATAAGCGTTTACCGGATTTATGTTCATTCAGTACGTATCTATAGGTAGCTAACCTATGTTCATGTTCAGCTCAAGCGCTCGCAACCGAATCTGACTGTTTGTTTATTGCCTCCTGCCAGGTCAATCAACACTGGCGGTGTGAGTAGGCTAACATTTCACCCGTTCGATATCTAATCGAGTTAGCGCGACTAACGCGGGTGGGATTTGTCAAACCCAGTAGAGTATTAAATATTACCTCGCTAAGATCCATATTAACGGTCCGATATTAGTTGAGGACTTTCTGTGATAGCGTGTTACGCTTAGCATTTAACATTGATAACATACGAATTAAAAACCCAAAATCGTTTAGTCATGTTTTCTCCCCCAAGTTAAAACAGTAAAAGGGGCCGTGAAAACTCACATGCTTTGCGTTGAAGGTAGTTTCACCCTAGAGGTAAGTTGGAACCACGAGTGTAAGTCTCAAAAGACCTACGAATGTCCTAAAATTATAAACACATAAATTAGAAATGATAATGGGAATTGTGACAGTGACACGGAAAGAAGCGTCTTAAAGAACTGCCCTAATATTCAAGAGTGGACGAAAGTGTCCACGGAGTTAGGGATTACTTTACGCGACGAATGACAGAAATAATAATAAATAAAATCGGGTGTTTTGTCATTCATGAAAATTGAGAAGATAAATATATATATATATATATATATATATATGCGAGTAAATAACATAACTAATTATATTATTATTTAGTCTCAATCGATACACAACGTTATAAAATGATTTGAAATAATATAAATATATATTATTTAATAATACGGGTCACGGTTTGAAAATAATATAAACGTATTATTTTATACGAATTTATGGCTTAAAAATAATATAAACATATTATTTTTACTTGATAATAATAACAATATATTATTTATAAAAGTGGGTATAATTTATAAAAATATGTTTAATAATTCAAACCCGAGCCTACGGGCTGTTTCCCGGGTTAAAACACAGTTATATAATAATATAATATTATAGGGTTTGATTTTTATTAATTAAATATCACCAGAAAAAGTTTAAAAATTATTTGTGGGAGCCCGGTCTCGAACCCGGATCTCTCCCACACACGCACACTATCCTAACCAGTCCCGCCCGCTAGGGTATCGCAATGATATCCGGTTCCGATTGGTTTTAACATATACGGTTTCTGTGTTCTAGTCCCCTTTCAAAACCGAATACAATCCAGTCTTAAATCTATCGATCTTGATAATAACTAGTTACAAAATTTTGGGGGTTTTGATTATATGCATAGGTTCAACCTGTTTACGAGTTTAATTCGAAAATCATTAAGGTTAAGATCGTTTAATCGTGGGTTGAATGGCCAAAACTCTAGATTAGGAAACTTGGAATTGGTTTAGTCAAATTCTGTGATAAAACTCGTTAATACCATGGGGCTTTTACTCATCAGAGGTCTGCGAAGCTTTCCCTATGGTTTAATTAGATTGAAATTGAGTTTAAGATCGAACCCCCCAAATTGAATCAAGAACAAACCCTAAATTCCAGATCGATATCAATCCGATGGTAGGATGTTAAATTGGCATAGGGCTAATGTTAAGCAGGTTATTACGAATCTAGTTGTATGGTTTAATTAGATTTAAACAGGTTCTAGACTGGGTTTCGATTAAACCAGTTTTGCATGAACCCTAGAATCTGGATTGATCGAATTGGATGTTATAAGCCCCAATTATGATAGGCCTTTCCATCAGAAGATTAAAACGAAACTGAGGGTGTAAGAATTTACCAAAACAAATGTCGATTTGATGAGGATCGACTAGAACGACAGCCGACTGCAACTGTGTTGATCTCCGGTAACCACAGCTTCGATTCCGATGAAATTGACGAGTGAAATAGCTTCTGAGATACTCGACTACGGTACGCAGGTGTGTGATTTATGAGAGTAATACAAGGATTTGGCGAATTCGATGATCATGTAGGAAGGGGTCGACGGTTTCAACTTGAATTATCATAATTGAGATTAATTCACTCAATTACAACTTAATTATGATCTCATTATGATCGGTAATAAAATTAAAGTGTATGATTGTTGTAATTCCAAACGATTTCGGTTATGGAACAAGGATTTGAGAAAAAAAACGTGATGTTGACTTTCAAAAGTCAACAAATCAAGTTTGATCTAAATACAGAAGTGATCCCTGAGGTTTTCCTGAGAATTGGAGTTTGAAACTTGGCAGAATAGGTCCCTCCAGTTTAGATGGAGTTAAAATTCGGTTAGTTTGACTTCTACAGTCAACAGGATTTGAATTTTGACTTTTCTAAAAGTCAACATAGTAGATAAGGGTTATTACATAACTAATCCCTCGAGTTTAAGTTTGAAATATTGGCAGAAACAATCCCTGCAGTTTGAGTTAAGTTAACTTAGTTAACTTTAACTGGATTTTGTTAACGGTGTTTAATTGAAAAGTCCGAATTGTCACAGAAATCGCCTAGGTTTTCAGAGGAAATCGAGTTTTTTCCTCTCGGAAATCGCCTAGAGGATGACGTGGTGAAGAAATTGCAAACCTCACAATCAAAAGGATGGCAATTAAAGAAGATGTCACTGCTAGATACGGCTAAACTGGAAGAAAAAGTTCCAAAATCGCAAGTAAATGAACTAATGAGGGTTTCTTGAGCAGAAGATGATGTAAAGCCACTGCTAGAGACGGATGATGGTGTGTTCTAGGGTTTTTAGAAGAAGGGCGCGCATATATGAGCGGGATATGTGAAATTAAAAGATGGCAGTTTAGAGATGACACGCGTGTTGAAAAAGTGTATTCCGTGTTTTTTTAATATGACATTAAAAGATGACACACGTTTTTACGTGTCATAGATAGCGTGTCATTAAAGCCCCGTTTCACTATAATGACACTAAAACGATGACAAGCGTTGTTGCGTGTCATCGTTCGCATGTCATTAAAGGTATATTTTGTAGTAGTGGATATAGCATTGGTATCATCCTTAAGTTTATTCCAGGCATTTAGAACAAACTCGCTAGCACCCTCAGGTGGCTGCTTAGGTAAGGGGTACTTAAGAACATGTAATTTCTTGTTGAATCTAAGGACGTTCTTCAAATTGTAGTACCATGTCAAGAAATTTGTTCCATCGAGTTTAATGTTAAGGATGTTGTTAATATGCTCTAGAATAACCACATCAGCAGATTGAGACATCTACAAAATTCAAATAAGGTTCAGTATTTTCATGCTTAAATTTCCTAATTAAATTAATGACCCATGGACAAAAATATATATAATTAGGAATGAGATCCCGGTTCACCATGTCTTAGTGAATGGCTGAGCACTCTCCACTGGCATAGCTAGATAGGTAGGTATGAAAATACCAATTGTGTCGACTACACAATTCTCGATTTGATGGGCATGACAAGCAAGGTCAAGCTTTGGATACGTTTCCCTCAACTACGCCCACTTAGACGACAAAAGTGATATTTGTCCTTCAATTGTGACCGTAGACCCGGTCTAAGTGACTCAGGAATCGCGGTTCTACCTTCAACCAAAACCGTAGGGCCGGATGCAGGGTAATTCACTAACACCGGGGTTTCGGATAGATTAGTTGAAGTGTCAAAATTTAGGGTGGCGCGGAAATATTGATTTTAAATCGGGATTACTTTAATGTTTTAAATTACCGGTTAAGGGTCGAAAACATTTTGGGCGACGAGGAGCATGAGCCAAGTTGTGCAATTTTAAGTAAACCAATTTTACTATATGTAAGTTCGTGAAACGCTTTCAACACTCGACACGATCCATTTTTAAATACCTTATTTATAATCTAAATTGGTCGTTAGTTGCGAAGTTAATTTTAAACTAATTAACATTTAATTAATTTAATGATGTTTTTAAATAAAACAATTAAATTTAAAAACTCGTTTTACTTTTAAATAAAAAACCCTTTTATTTATTACCTTTCCAAGAAGTTTTAAACCTTTTAATATTCTCGTCGTTTTATATGATCGTGTTAAACGTTTTATAAAATACTTATAGTTTAATTATTATCCTAAATAATTTTAGCAACCACAAAATATATAAAACAAACACCGAGCCACTACTAAGGTTGTCCGGTTTCGTTCGAGCCATCAAACGAAAACCGAACCGGTCTAAGGGATAACAAATAATAAATAAACTTGTCGTCTCCCACTTAGTCCAAGATCTCTATCTTCAAATCCCGTCCTTGTCAATCTCCGGTGTTCAAGTTTTCGTCTTATTAGGTTTACAATATTTATACTTTTACAATAAAATAAATAAATAAAAGAAACCTAACTATTAGATCAGGTTCCAAATAACCCAAAAATAAATACAAAGAACATAAAACCAAAACATGACAAACACAACTACGGGTCACTAGGGCTCGATGTATCAATACACAATCCCAACCAAAACGATAAAGGTTCGATCTTTTGTTAACCAAAAGTGTTAACAAATAAAACGGAGATCGAAAAAAAAATTATGTTTAAACGCGCGTAAACCTGTCTCTGATACCATTGTTGGGAATCGTGCACCGGTTTTAACATTTAAAACAATACTTTATAAAATCAGGTTTACAATGGCGGAAGCGTAAACAATAGCGCACTATAATAAAGTTCAGAACTTTATCTGACAGTGATCCGATTACACAACGTTTAGACAATAATAAATATATATAAAACGCATCCATAGGGTGTTAGGGTTTTATACCTTTGACGAATAACCGGATTGTAACACTCGGGTACAAAGAACGTCACGGTAGTTGACTTTAAATGAACTCCTCACACGAACTCGTCTCAAAAAACACTCGTATTGAAAACCCGGTCCTTGGCAGCTTTTCGGTTCGGCTCGCGGAGGATGCACGACACCATAGTGGTGGCGTGCGGCTGGTGGAGTGTAACACCCCAATTTTCAAGGAAATATAAGTATAAGGGTTAAAATTGTCAATTGATAAAACCCTAGGTGTTTAAATGACATTATGTTAAAGTATAAGGGGTTAGGTTGTAATGGGATCAAAGTTTAGGGACTAAAAATGAAAATTTGAAAAAAGTAGGCAGATGTCGGACCGACATCTCAGGGGATAGCGGTCCACTATGTAGAGGGCAAGGAATCCACTGGGGGAGTGACACATGTCGGGTGACTAATCACTGAAGACTGACACGTGGAGGATCGATATCGGACCGAATGGAGTCCGTTAGCCGCAATCTATTCCTTGCGGACTGACATGAGAAGTATAACGGTCCGTTATGTGCCTGTTAAGCAAATTACACTGCCACACTGGATAGCGGACCGACATGTATATAGATAACGGTCCGCTATGGACCCGTCGGGCAGCCTATAAATAGTTGGACCTTGTGATCGATTTTAGAACATCTCAAACACCAACACACCTCACAAAACACACACTTAACCTAGGAAGCATGCCCCGAGCCCCGGTTCATGTAGGGAAGTCCAGTTTCCAGCTTTTCGACCCCAATACGCAAGAGATAGTGCTGAGGCAAGGTTCCGACTAGTTCCTAATGACTTGGTTGTTTCCACTAAACTAGGAACTTATGATTAAGTAAAGTTATAAATGACTTAGGACTGTGATCCAAGTTGTTGTGCTAGCCACATTAGCACGTAAAGATTATTTAAACGAGCAGGAAGTTAGAGGTGAGTTCTATGATGCCCTTTTTAAAATGTTTTTAATGTTTTGGGCATGATGCACGTGTTATAAATGTTTTAGATACTGTATTACATGGATTTAAATCTTTGAGCCAGTATCCATGATGTTTCAATGTTGTAAAGTGAAAGGTAACCTTCCTACCGGTATGTAGTTATCTTATAAACGGAATGTTCTGTATAAGGAAAGAGTGGTGTATAAATCCCTCCTGGACCCGTCATTCTTTCATGGGAACATATCTGTTGGAGGTACTACTCTTGAAGGATAACCACCTTATTTTTATTGAAGGAAAGAATGATGATTTTGATATGTAAAATGTTTTAAGACTTGTCTTGGTTTACCAAGATAAGTGATGATGAAATGATGTCATTGGCAGTAATTGCATTGACATGAAATGTTTTGACCATTTTGGTCTGTAAAGGAATGTTTTGCCATGTATGGTCAAATCCCACATAATATCTTGCAACTTATGGAATGGAATGCGGACCGTTACATTCCTTCGTGGTATGTAACGGGGGAATGGCCTTTATATAAAAGTAATGGTAAGTGGTGACGATCACTTGAGAGGTTTACGAACCTCGATAAGATATAAGTTGTACAAGATTAATGTTATGGTTGGATAAAGGCTATGTGAAATGGAAAGATGATATGTTAAAGATATTTTGATTAAAACCTAGAACTCACCAGCGTAAAGCTGACCCATGTTTAAGCATGTGTGTCAGGTTAGAGTATGGTCTCAAGCAGTAAAGGAAAGGAGGAATTTTGAGCAGGCTGTCTGGCATCAAATTTAGAGACTGGTATTAGTATAACAATGTACTTTCCTTAGAATGTACTAAGATGTCACGCCCGTATTACTACCTTCAACAGAGATGTTCCTAGGAAAGAACGACGGGTCTAGGAGAGATTTATACACCGTCCTTTCCTAGACAGAACATTCCGTTTGTCAGATAACTATATATCGGTCAGAATGTCGCCTTCTAGTTACGGTGACGTTGATATCAAAAACACACAGCAGAAGACTAAATCGTAACTTGTATTAACATCAAAACATTGTTTACATAATGGTTAACTAAAGTTACATCATCTGTTCCTAACAAGGAACGAGTCATTCGGGACTTATAGTTCCAGGCATGCCCATCATCTGGATCGTTCATTTGTTCATTCTAGTCCTGGAAATGCCATGTCTAATGACTACATGTGATGCGTTCAAAAACATTTGATAAAACATGGGTCAGCACAAAGCCGGTGAATTCATAAACTAAAATAGTTTATTTAAAATGACCCGCCAAAGTATCTTGAACACATTCATGGGCTTCAACTCCCAAATTCATAGATAACTATGAATAATCATTCAGTCTATATATAACCAAAGACCGTTCCACGGGTCCTATCCAACATGTCGTTCCACGGGCAAGTGAAATATAATAAGCGCTTAGAATACGTTATATATAAACAATCGGTACAATCGTTTCAAGATACAAAAAATGTTTCATAAATCAAACATCCCAGACAAGGTCATGATTGGGTTCATGCATCTCAGTTTAAGAACTCACCTCGGAAGTATTTCGGCTTATTAATCAGTAATGTGGCAAACACCTTGGGCAGAGCTCCTAGATAAGTATAATATTACTTAATAATATAATCCTAGTTTAAAGATTCAAAACCAAAGCTTAATGAGAGGTTGGAACCTTACCTCAGCACTATCTATGGCAAATTTGGAGTCGAAACGTTGTAAACCTGACTCTCGTATGTGAACCGAGCTTGGGATTACAAGTTCAGAGAGTGTGTGTGTGTGTGTGTGAAGGTGTTTTAGTGTGTGAAAATGGCTAGAATCGTTCAAGTATTTATAGGGCAAAAGTCCAACCCGTAGCGGACCGCTATGCTAGGTGGTGGCGATCCGCCACCCTTGTGGCGGCTTATTTTGCTTGAAGTGTCTATAGCAGACCGTTATGGTCTGGCTTAGCGGTCCGCTACCCCTTCCACGTGTTGATTTCCAATCAGTGAGTCACAGGACACGTGTCGCCTCCCGGGTGCTTCCTTAGTCAACACGTAGCGGACCGCTAAGGTCCTGGCTAGTGGACCGCTAAGGTCCTGGCTAGCGGTCCGCTACCCCTTTGTTTTTCAGAAATTTCATTTTCAGTCCTTGGACTTTACTTATTTTTATTTCCACCTTTCAACTTTGAAAATTTGCCAATTTAGTCCTTTATTTTCTAGGGAATTTTCGAGGTGTTACATAAGACAAGTTTTATAAATAAAAAGATGTTTTAAAGTCTTACGATGTGTATGTCTCTCTAATTTCTATATGTTCACGAGTAAATCCAACAAGTGATCGGCATCCCGGGTGATCTGGGATGTGGGTATCACAAGTTGGTATCAGAGCTATAGTTTAAGAGAATTAGATACTTGCCCAACTATCTAGACTTTAACTAGGATTAAGGGACCATAGAAATGCCAGTCAAGATAGCCTAATGCCAAGGGTAAAAGGAAAAGGTATAAGTATTTAGTGGGAACATAATAGAAGGATAACTAGAGCTCCGAAAGTGGCGTAAATGATTAATTTCGTTGTGGCCACAGTTATTAACATTTACAATACACTTATGTTCTAGCTATCAATCTATCATGTGAATACTAAAACACTCCATATCTTTTGTAGAAAATGGTTGGTAGAGGAAAAGGTAAAAGAGGAGGAAGGGTTAATCCCAATACTCCCAGAAGGTAGACGCGGTCTACCGCAAATACCGAACCTGAAATAGAAAATAGGGATCATATAGAAATGAATGAGCCAATAGTTGAACCCCAAATGCAAAATGCAATAGACACGGCTGTGGCTAAAGCTTTGGATACGGCTTTTCCTATCCTATTAACTAGCCTAGAGGAAAGAAGAAAAAAAGATAAAATGGAGAATGTTGTTAAAAATTTAGACAATAACGATCTCTACGAATACGAATCCGACGATTCTTATGAAGTTAGGACAGTGAAAAAAGGAAGGAATGGATGCTCCTATAAAACATTCAAGGACGGCAGTCCTCCAAAATTTGATGGAACAAAGGATGCCACAGTTACTCATTAGTGGATCCGGGAGATTGAAGCTGTAATAAAGATTAGTGAATGTAGAGATGATTAGGAGGTGAAATACGCTGCTCACTCATTCGTATTAGAGGCATTATGTTGGTGGGAGAATCTGGTCATAGCTATGGGTGAGAAAGCTATTGACCGAATGACGTGGGAAGAGTTGAAGAGATTGTTGATAGAGGAGTTTTCTCCAGATAATGAAATGGACAAACTAGAGAGAGACTTTCTAAGGATAGAAGCCGGTAGTATGACTCACCGAGAGTATACTACAAAATTCAATATGATGGCCCGTTTGGTACCCCATCTTGTGACCCCTGAAGTTGTACGTATTAAGAGATATGTACAAGGGTTACCATCTGAAATCCAAAGGCTAGTGAAAACTTTGGAGTTAAAAAGATTTAGATCCGTCGTACAACTTGCTTCGATTATATACGACGAGGTCTATGGTTCCCGCCTCGTGGAATCAAAAAGGAAGTGGCCTGAAAATTCTCAGGGCCAGAAGAAGCAGAATGACGTTGGATGGAAGAAAAGGATAACTACAAGTGGTGCCACTACATGTACCACTTGTGGTAAGAATCATGCCGGAGAATGTAGATTGAAATCCGGCGTTTGTTTCAAATGTGGCAAGGCAGGGCACTTGGCGCTCAACTGTCATATCAAGCCTAAGTGTTTTAAGTGTGGAGAAAGTGGGCATAGAATGTTGGAATGCCCAACGCTTAAGATTAACAATCCCGAGCCATTAAAAGCAAAGGAAGGAGAAGCCTCAAAAGCCAAGGGTTGAGCTTATACTCTGACAACCGAAGAGGCTAAAGCATTACCAGATGTAGTATATGGTACGTTCCTTGTTAACCACGTACCTACTACTGTGTTATTTGATTCTGGTGCAAGTAGAATTTTTGTATCCCTAGATTTCTATCCTTCCTTAAATAAACCTACATTAAGATTAGACAAAATTTTTGAAGTCGAAACGGGCTATCAGGAAAACAATGAAAGTAACGGAAGTCATTCAAGATTGTTCTATCGATCTTGAAGGACACAGATTTCCTGTTAGACTATATCCGATGATCCTCGAAGGATTCAATATAGTCTTAGGAATGGACTGGTTAGCAGCAAACGATGCCCAGATCATTTGCAACCAGAAAGCAGTTCAGATACAGACTCCTCACGACAATTGGATTACCATCCATGGTGATAAGATAAGATCAGCCATTAGAATCATTTCCATGATGGAAGCTATGAAGTTTATGACTCGAGGCAATGAGGCCTACCTGGCATACGCAATTGATTCCAAAGTGAAAACTAAGGAATTAAAAGATGTGCCAGTAGTCTGTGATTTTCCTGATGTCTTCCCAGAAGAATTGTCAGGAATACCTCCAGAAAGAGAAGTGGAGTTTCGAATCAACTTAATGCCTAGCTAAGGATCCATATCGTTTAGCTCCATCAGAAATTAAGGGACTGATGTCACAACTGCAAGAGTTGTTAGACAAAGGTTTCACCAGACCAAGTATCTCGCCTTGGGGTGCTCCGGTACTGTTTGTGAAGAATAAGGATGGTAGTATTCGTATGTGCATAGACTACCGGGAGCTGAATAAACTTACCATCAAGAATAAATACCCATTGCCTAGAATCGATGACTTGTTTGATCAATTACAAGGAGCAAGTTGGTTCTCCAAAATCGATCTAAGGTCGGGTTATCATCAGTTGAAGGTTAGAGATGAAGATATTTCCAAGACAGCCTTCCGTACGAGATATGGACATTGTGAGTTCTTAGTAATGTCATTTGGTTTGACTAAAGCACCTGCTGCATTCATGGATATTATGAATAGGGTTTGTCGACCAATGTTGGACCGATCTGTGATCGTGTTCATTGATGATATTCTAATTTACTCAAAGAATGAAGGAGATCATGCATGTCATCTCAAGGAAGTGTTGGAAACTCTGAGAAAAGAGAACTTATATGCAAAATTCTCTAAGTGTGTGTTTTGGCTCTGAGAAGTTCAGTTCTTGGGTCATGTGATAAACACAGAAGGAATTCTTGTAGATCCTTCAAAGATAGAAACAGTGATGAAATGGGACCTGCCAAAGACACCTACAGAGATACGCAGTTTCTTAGGTTTGGCTGGTTACTATAGAAAGTTTATTCAAGATTTCTCTAAAATTGCTACCCCATTAACAAAACTTACGAAGAAGGAGAAAAAGTTTGTATGGGGAATAGAGCAAGATAATGCTTTTCAAAAGCTAAAGGAGAAATTAACTCAAGCTCCGGTTTTGTCTTTACTGGAAGGAGTAGAGGATCTGGTAGTTTACTCTGTTGCTTCGTATCAGGGATTAGGGTGTGTATTAATGCAAAGAGGCAAGGTCATAGCCTATGCTTCACGGCAACTCAAACCCAATGAAACTAACTATCCAACTCATGACTTGGAATTAGCTGCAGTAGTATTTGCACTTAAAATATGGAGACATTATCTCTATGGAGTTAAGTGCACTATCTACACAGATCATAAAATCTTGAAGTATTTCTTTGAGCAAAAATATCTAAACATGAGGCAGCGAAGATGGTTAGAGCTGATAAAGGATTATGATTGTGAAATCTTATATCACCCAGGGAAAGCCAATGTAGTAGCAGATGCTCTAAGTCGTAAAGAAGAGCATCCGCCTATCAGGGTGAAGTCATATAAGTTAGTTATAACTCCTGACTTTATGACTCAGCTCAGAAATGTCCAAATAAACGCATTGAAAGCAGAAAATGTTAAGAAAGAGAGAATGGCTGGACAAGAGAAGTACTTGGAAGAGAATGAGTATGAAGTTAAGATTAGATTCGGCCGTATGTGGATGCCACATATAGGTGAATTCAGAATTAAATTTTTAAATGAAGCTCATAAATCACGATATTCAATTCATTCGGGTACTACAAAAATGTACCAAGATCTGCGCCAAGATTATTGGTGGCCCGGTATGAAATTTGATGTCATGAAATATGTGGCTAAGTGCCTAACTTGTTCTCAAGTTAAAACAGAGCATCAAAAGCCTTATGGCAGATTACAGCCACTAGACATTCCCGAATGGAAATGGGAACATATCACTATGGACTTCATAACTAAGCTACCAAAAACGGCTAAAGGTTATGATACCATATGGGTGATAGTTGATAGGCTAACTAAGAGTGCTCACTTCTTACCGATACGCGAGACTTGCTCTTCTGAAAGGTTACCCGAAGCATTTATTAAAGAAATTGTGACAAGGCATGGAGTGCCAGTTTCAAATGTATCTGACGTTTACACACGCTTTATGTCGCATTTCTGGAAGAAGTTCCATGAAGAGATGGGAACTAAATTATTTATTAGCACGGCATATCATCCTCAAACGGATGGTCAAAGTGAAAGAACAATACAAACACTTGAAGCTATGTTGCGTGCTTGCATTATTGACTTCGGTGGAAGTTGGGATAATTATCTACCTTTGGTAGAATTCTCATATAACAACAGCTATCATGCAAGTATTGGCATGCCGTCATATGAAATGTTGTACAGGAGAAGATGTAGAACTCCCATATATTGGGGAGAAGTTGGACAGAAAGAACTTGGAAGTAAAGAAATTGTCCAAGCAACGGGTATAAACTTAGATCAGATTAGAGCTCGCCTAAAAGCCGCACAGGACAGACAGAAGTCTTATGCAGATAAAAGGCGAAGACCAATAGAATTCCAAGTGGGAGATTACGTTCTGTTGAAAGTATCTCCATGGAAAGGAATCATTAGATTCAGAAAAAGAGGAAAGTTAAGTCCAAGATTCATTGGACCATTTAAGATTATAGCTCGAGTAGGGAAAGTTGCTTATAGACTTGATTTGCCAGAAGAGTTGAGTGGAATTCACTCGACATTCCATGTATCACACTTATGAAAGTGTTTGGTAGATGAAACCTCTCATGTACCACTAAATGACATTGAAATAGATGAAAGATTGAGATATGTCGAGAAGCCAGTGGCTATACTCGATTGGAAAGAAAAGAGATTACGAAATAAAGTAATCAAGCAAGTGAAAGTTCAGTGGCAACATCGGAAGGGATCTGAAGCCACATGGGAAACAGAGGAAGAAATGAGGCAGTCTTATCCCTACTTATTTGAGTAAGTGTCCGGTTTCAAGGACGAAACCTTATAAGGGGAGTAGATTTGTAACACTCCAATTTTCAAGGAAATATAAGTATAAGGTTTAAAATTATCAATTGATAAAACCCTAGGTGTTTAAATGACATTATGTTAAAGTATAAGGGGTTAGGTTGCAATGGGATCAAAGTTCAGGGACTAAAAATGAAAATTTGAAAAAAGTAGGCAGATTTCGGACCGACATCTCAGGGGATAGCGGTCCGCTATGTAGAGGGCAAGGAATCAACCGGGGAGTAACACGTGTCGGGTGACTAATCACTGAAGACTGACACGTGGAGGATCGATATCGGACCGATATGGAGTCCGTTGCGGTCCGTTAGCCGCAATCTATTCCTTGTGGACTGACATGAGAAGTATAACGGTCCGTTATGTGCTTGTTAAGCAAATTACACCGCCACACTGGATAGCGGACCGACATGTATATAGATAACGGTCCACTATGGACCTGTCGGGCAGCCTATAAATAGTTGGACCTTATGATCGATTTTAGAACATCTCAAACACCAACACACCTCACAAAACACACACTTAACCTAGGGAAGCGTGCCCCGAGCCCGGGTTCATGTAGGGAAGTCTGGTTTCCAGCTTTTCGACCCCAATACGCAAGAGATAGTGCTGAGGTAAGGTTCCTAATAGTTCCTAATGACTTGGTTGCTTCCACTAAACTAGGAACTTATGATTAAGTAATGTTATAAATGACTTAGGACTGTGATCCAAGTTGTTGTGCTAGCCACAATAGCACGTAAAGATTATTTAAACGGGCAGGAAGTTAGAGGTGAGTTCTATGATGCCCTTTTTAAACGTTTTTAATGTTTTGGGCATGATGCACGTGTTATAAATGTTTTAGATACTGTATGCCATGGATTTAAATCTTTAAGACAGTATCCATGATGTTGCAAGGAATGTTTTATGTTGTAAAATGAAAGGTAACCTTTCGACCGGTATGTAGTTATCTAACAAACGGAATGTTCTGTCTAAGGAAAGAGTGGTGTATAAATCCCTTATGTACCCGTCATTCTTTCCTGGGAACATATCTGTTGGAGGTACTACTCTAGAAGGCTAACCACCTTATTTTTATTGAAGGAAAGGATGATGATTTTGATATGTGAAATGTTTTAAGACTTGTCTTGGTTTACCAAGATAAGTGAGGATGAAAGGATTTCATTGGCAGTAATTGCATTGACATGAAATGTTTTGACCATTTTGGTCTGTAAAGGAATGTTTTGCCATGTATGGTCAAATCCCACATAATATTTTGCAACTTATGGAATGGAATGCGGACCATTACATTCCTTCGTGGTATGTAACGGGGGAATGGCCTTTATATAAAGGGAATGGTAAGTGGTGACGATCACTTGAGAGGTTTACGAACCTCGATAAGATATAAGTTGTACAAGATTAATGTTATGTTTGGATAAAGCCTATGTGAAATGGAAAGATGATATTTCAAAGATATTTTGATTAAAACCTACACCGGCGTAAAGCTGACCCGTGTTTAAGCATGTGTGTCAGGTAAGAGTATGGTCTCAAGCAGTAAAGGAAAGGAGGCATTTTGAGCAGGCCGTCTGGGATCAAATTTAGAGACTAGCATTAGTATAACAATGTACTTTCCTTAGAATGTACTAAGACATGTTTTATAAATAAAAAGATGTTTTAAAGTCTTCCGTTGTGTATGTCTCTCTAATTTCTATATGTTCACGAGTAAATCAGACAAGTGACCGGCATCCCGGGTGATCTGGGATTTGGGTGTCACATGGAGTGACGGGTAGAGGCAGCTTCCGGCTATGGTAGCCGGCAGCAGTTCACGTGGCGGTGGTGGTCTGCGATGTAGGACGGAAAACCCGGACGGGGTGGGGCCGGTTATCGATTTCGCAAGGGAAGAGGAGGCCAAAAAATTGCATTAGGGTTTTTAAAGTTTGCATGTATATATAATTATAATATTTACATCTTAATTCCTATGTAATTAACACTTAATTACTGACTGATTAACACTTAATGAGTTTTAGTCCTCGTAGTTTATAATTTCAAAAATCATAAACAAAACTTGTGTAAACCGAATAATTTATATTTAACAGTTAAACATAAAATCCCGAATATATATATATATACCACTAATATATATATATATAAATCCTTATTTCTTCTATCGTTAGATTTAATTATTCTAAATAATTAAATACAACGTAATAAATATTTCTCTAAATATTTAATCCACCAAATCCTAATTTGTGTTTCGTGAAATATCGCCTAACAATTAAACGCTATGATATGTTCCTTGCCCAAAGTGTAACTATTCGGATCGTACCTCGATAGCAAAGTTAATATTAACGATGATCGGACATCTAATATCCAACACTGACTGCTATATAGTAAATCACCTTATGCAACCAATGGATTTATTAGTTCATTCGAGTCAGACCATAATTCAAAACTTTTCATGGTTTTGAAATCATTTTATAAAAATACACGTATTCACCTTGGTAGAGTCTTCACTTAGTGAGTCTAGAATTGTTGGTTCCTATTGGGCAGAGTCTCCACTTAGTTCTTTTAGCTTGGAATTTCCTGATGAGCGTTTCCTAGCTTCTAGAACTTCGTCTAACACAACTGGCAGCTTCGGAACTTAAACGTACGAGTAGCGGGTATTTAGGAAGTTGGAAAGTGGGTATAAGTTTTCTGAAATTCGTTTTGTGATGTTCAAATGAGTTGAACCTCGTCAACTATTTATAGGCATTAGACCAGACCCGTAACGGGCCTTTATGGTGGGTGATGGTCCGTCACCGGCATTCGTAATGGACCGTTATGGATGGTGACGGTCCATCACAAGATTAGGGCTTGCGTAGTCATCAGACAAGTGTCAGCTTCTGGTGTGATTGCGGCGTAACGGGCCGTTACGGGGCGTGATGGTCCGTCATACGGTTGACACTCGTCATTCCTCACAACTAGTGTCACCGGACACGTGGCAAGCAATGATGTATCATGATCCGATTAGTAAGGAACCGTTACCACTGGTGACGGTCCGTCACCGGCCAATTTTCAAGTTTTTTTGCTTTTGGTCCTTGTTCTTTCATATATTTATACTTATAGTCCCTGTACTTTATATTTTTATTAATTTTGGGAACAATTTTTTTTAAGAAATGTTACAATCACCATCAACATCCTCCGCCATACGCCACCGTAGCACCATCGCCACTTCCCACCACAGTCGTTCCCCGCCATCGTACCTGTCGGGTCCGTCGTGCCCTACAACTTTTGAGATCACCACCTCAGTTGCCGTCCCCCGTGTGCCACCCTAGTCCACCTCCTCTCTCTCTCTCTCTCTCTCTTCCGGCAGCCGTCCAACCTACCAACCGTGTCGCCGCCTTGATCATGCTCGCCATCGGCTACCACCACACTACCACCATGGCTATCGAGTGCACGCCGATACAGCCGTCACCCGACCACGCCTTCTTCTCCAATCACCATAATCCAAACCAGAACCCTAACCGGGTTTCTTGCAAACACAAATGTAAACAACAATCAAACATAAACGGGGACTTACCTTTGCGATGTATGAAGTTCCCCGCGTGATACCACCGTCGAACCACCGCTGTCGGCCTCCCTTCTCCGGTGTCTCTCCCTTTCTCTCGCGTCTCTGCCGTCAAAGACAAGCCTAGGCCGAATGGCTTAGGGTTTTGCCGAAATATGGTATTTAAACCTTTACGGTTTACGTCTGGGCCCCTCCTAATACGTTTAGCGTGGTCCTAGTCCGAGTTGTATGAAAAAGGTTTAACCGGGTCCTTCTAATTTCCTCTCGTGCGTTTCGATCTCAGGTTATGATTAAAACGCCTAACTGTGTCATTTAATGTCGTCAAAACGCCCCATGCACGACAAACCTTGCTCCGTGTTTAATTAAATAGAGACTCGGGTTACTCACTAACCTGAACCCTTAACTTTTTGGATTTTCAAGATGTTAAAGTGCATGAGAAAAACTACACCACCCACGATCTACAGTTGGGAGCTGTGGTTTTCGCGCTCAAGATTTGGAGACATTACCTCTATGGTACGAAATGCATTGTCTTTACCGACCACAAGAGTCTCCGGCACATCTTCGATCAAAAAGAGCTAAATATGAGACAACAAAGATGGGTCGAGTTACTTAACGACTATGACTGTGAGATTCGGTATCATCCTGGCAAGGCAAGCGTCGTAGCGGATTCCTTGAGTATGAAGGAGCGAGTCAAGACCTTACGAGTGCGAGCATTGGGAATGACAATTCAAACGATTCTCACAACTCAAATCCGTGATGCTCAGCATGAAGCACTCAAAGAGGAGAATCTAAAACAGGAATCATTAAGGGGTATGGATACACAGCTCGAGGTCAAATACGATGAAACCCGATACTTCATGAATAGGATTTGGGTCCCTAGTTTAGGGAATCTGAGAGATCTAGTGATGGACGAAGCACATAACAGCTACTCAATACACCCAGAATCGGATAAGATGTACCGTGACCTCAAGGAGCTATATTGGTGGCCCAACATGAAAGCAGACATCGCCACCTACGTTAGCAAATGCCTGATCTGTTCAAAGGTCAAAGCAGAATACCAAAAACCATCAGGACTGTTGCAACAACTTGAGATCCCACAATGGAAATAGGAGCAGATCTCTGTGGACTTCATCACGAAATTAGCTAAGACTTCAGGTGGATGTGACACCATATGGGTAATCGTCGATCGTCTAACAAAATCCGCACATTTTTTACCAATCAAGGAGACAGACAAGATGGAGAGGTTGATCAGAATATCTTTGAAGGAAGTTTTCTCGAGACATGTGTGACAATCGGTACTTTTCAAGTTAACTCTGTTAATCAAGTCCTGTTAAAGTTAACCTATCTAACCCTATCTCAGAGTTCAAGGACTATTTCTGTTAATATTCTAAATTTAAACTCCAGGTACTAGTTGTGTATTATCCCTAAACCTTCTGTTGACTTTACAAAGTCAAAATTGAATTCCTGTTGACTTTTGATAGTCAAACTAACACATTCTTAACCCAAACTCAAACCCTACATGCATGAAACCTCAGGGACTAAATCTGTATTTAGCCAAATTCTGATTTCGTTGACTTTTGGAAGTCAACCCACATGTTCTAGACTCAAATTCGCATGGTATAACTGAAATTCGTTTGAACTAGTAACTGAAATGCACATTAACACCTTAATCGATCATCATTGAACCAATTAACTTCACCATTATGCGCAAATTAATTCCATTATGGGCATTAAAAGCCGAAACCGTCGATAACGTCCTTCATCCCAATCAAAGTCGATCAATCCGATCATTCACTCTACAATCGAACGTCTGCGCACCTCTATCACACCCCTCAGAAGCAATCCCTCACACCAACTCGATCAGAATTAAAGCCAGAAACGCCGGAGACCAAATCGTGCAGAGCCGGAACCCCAATTTGTCGTTCCTTATCAATCCGATATCGTTTCAGGTAATCAAATACACCTTTAGTTTCATTTTCTGGTCTACAACTAAAGCCCTAACATAATTTGGACACACAACATCGAATTAAGCACGAACTCGTACATAGGGTTCATCTGATTTCGGTTTAGTCGAACTCTAATCCGGACATCACCTCAATCTAATTAAACTACATGTTTAGATTCTCAATCCGCCGTAGATTGAAAGCCCTAACCATTTGAGAGCTTATAACATCGAATTGAACGTAACCTGAATCTAGGGTTCTTCGCGAACCCAGTTTAATCGAGCTTCATCCTAAACTCAGTTTAAATACAATTAAACCATATGGATAGATTCGCAAACCCTCACTCATTGATAGCCCCATGATTTCAACAGCTTTTAATATCAGAACATATCAAATCAATTTTTATGTTCATGTTCTAGGGTTTCGTTTTTCAAATCAAGAACTAACAACGATAAACGCAATGGTTTTGCAAATAAACACAATCACATATTCGCATACTACTGTTAAACAAAACCCCTATGATATTATAGTCGATCACGACCAGATTTGATGGATTTGGGGACTGGGTTCGATCGGATTGGTGTATAGGGGAAGAACCCACTGAACTCTGATGTTAAAACCATTTTGATCTGGTTGTGTTTGCGATTCCCTAGCGGGCTGGAGTGGTTGGGTCTGTGTGCTGTGGTGGGAGAGACCCGGGTTCAAGTCTCTCCACCGACTTTTGTTTTTAGAATCAATTTTTGATATTATTTTAAATATAAAATTTATCCCTATATTATTATAATACTATATTAAAGTGTTTTAACCCAGAAAACAACTCGTAGGCTCGGTTTGGTTTTATAACCTATTTTTATATTTATTACCACTTTTAAAATAATATATTTATATTATTTTTCAAACCACGAATTCAGATAAAATAATATGTTTATATTATTTTCAACCTGTGACTTCTAGTATAAAATAATATATATTTTATATTATTTCGCCTCGTTTATTTGACTCGTGTAACGTTTTAAACTAATTAATCATATAATTGTTTATATTATTTACACATGTTTAGTATATTGAATAAAAATAATATATTTATTATTTTTCCACACAAATGATTATTTTGTTAATCATACGACTTAAAAAATAATATATATAGTTATATTATTTTCCTAACCATTTTAAATGGCAAACGTACGAAGTTGTTTATTTACTTAATATTATTCGTTATTAACATTCGACACGTAGCGCTTTGATCTTAATTATTATATTAAGAAACATATATATTTCTGTATACGCGTTCGTCTACTCTTAAATCCTTAGAATGCGTTAAGGCGTTCAATCTTCCGTGTCGTCGTCACAAACCCCATATAATTTATGTGTTTATAATTCTAGGGCATATGTAAGCCGTGCAGGCTAACACTTGAGGTTCCAAAATCTCTTACTTGTGTGATACTACCTACAACGCAACGCATGTGAGTTTCACGGCCCATTTTTACTTATTTTCCTATTGGGGGAAAAAATGCATACACACAAACATTATTTTACTTGTTTTCCTGTTGAGGAGAAACATGCATACACACAAACAGTATTTTACTTGTTTTCCCATTGGGGAGAAACATACATACAAACGAATATCATTTTACTTGTTTTCCCGTTGGAAAGAAACATGCGTACAACAAACATCATTTTACTTGTTTTCCCGTTGGGGAGAAACATGCATACGAACAGACATCCGTTACTTGCCTTCCAGTCAGGGAGAGACATACACACGGACATGGATCACATAGTATTTCATTACCACTTGTGTACTTAAGCGTAAACACTATCATGAAAGTCCTCACATTGAACCGTTAATATGGACTTAGAGAGGTAATTTGAGTAGTACTACTGGGTTTGACAAACCCCATCTGGGCTAGTCGTGCTACCACGATTGGAGGTCGAACGGGTGTAGATTGGCCTAAACATATTAGTCAGAGTTGATAGACCTGGCTGGAGGCAAACAAACAAACAAACAAACAGTCAGCTTCGGTTGCGAGCGCTTAGAGTAACTTGTACATTGTCTAGCTAGCAATAGGTGTGACTTATGTATGTGGATCCAGCAACACTCAAACAGTTTATTTACATACAAACCTGTGAACTCACCAACCTCGTGTTGACACTTTTTCTTACATGTTTCTCAGGTCGCTTTGGCACAGGTTGCACACTTAGGACATGCATGGAGTCCTACTGTCATATCATTCATTTCAACATTTTAAACAGTTTTACTTATTTGCATTAATTGACACTTGTTGCGTGTGATTACTTTTGATTTCATTCTAACGTTTACGCTTCCGCCTTTAACTCTGAACATTTAATGGTTATGTTTAAACTCATATAGTGTCGTTTGACGTAACTAATGACTGAGATCCTGGTTTGTCACGATCCTAATGGTAGAACTCCGTTAGTGGAATTTGGGGGTGTGACAACATGGAATGCCAATCTCGATCATCTTGGACCGAGATAGCCGTTTCACTTCTAGATTTTGGCAGTCATTGCAACAGGCTTTGGGTACTCGTTTGGACATGAGTACCACATATCACCCGCAGACAGATGGTCAGAGTGAAAGGACTATCCAGACATTAGAAGACATGCTTAGAGCTTGTGTGATAGACTTCGGAAACAAATGGGATCTTCACCTACCGCTAGCTGAGTTTTCATACAACAACAGCTACCACACTAGCATCAAAGCGGCACCGTTCGAGGCACTTTATGGACGAAAGTGTCGATTAGCGTTATGATGGACCGAAGTTGGTGATAGTCAACTCACTGGTCTAGATATCATTCATGAAACAACCGAGAAGATTGTACAGATTCAAAATCGATTGAAAGCCGCGCGTGATCGTTAGAAGAGTTACGCTTACGTGAAACGCAAGCTTTAGAATTCCAGGTTGGAGACAATGTCATGTTAAAAGTCTCACCTTGGAAAGGAGTCATTAGATTTGGCAAACGAGGCAAACTAAACCCCCAATACATTGGACCGATCGAAATCCTTGTAAGGATTGGTCATGTGGCTTACAAACTCAAATTTTCGCAAGAACTCAGCGGAGTTCACGACACGTTCCATGTATCAAACTTGAAGGAGTGTTTAGCTGACGAGACGTTAGTTATACCACTCGATGAGATACAAATCGATGATCAGCTCCATTTCGTGGAAGAACCAGTTGAAATCATGGACCGAGAGATCAAGAGGCTACAACATAGTCGCATTCCTATAGTGAAGGTACGATGGAACTCTAGACGAGGACCGGAGTTCACTTGGGAACGAGAAGATCAGATGAAATGCAAATACCCTCAACTGTTCTAAATAGTACCAGCCACGAATGACACAAGCTGAATTTCGTTCTAACATGGGGAGAATGTGACAACCGACAATTTCAGGTCATTGACTGTTCCCGTCAACCGCCATTAACTGACCTCCAAATTGGCTAGGGTCTCCTTACCCAGCTCAACCGCCATCCCCAATCGCCCTGGAACTTTGTTGATTGGCATTGCCCCCACTTGAATTGTTTGTGTAATCCCAAACAAGAAACCCTAATCGTTATTATATGAGATCTTTTTCAGGTATGTAATTATTTTACAG
Organism: Smallanthus sonchifolius; assembly: GCA_023525975.1. Lineage (NCBI taxonomy): Eukaryota > Viridiplantae > Streptophyta > Magnoliopsida > Asterales > Asteraceae > Smallanthus > Smallanthus sonchifolius. Next base: position 92,282,646 of record CM042021.1, on the reverse strand, counting down.
TTTAATCTTGCCTTTGTGTTGTTAGAAAATAGTTCACTAGGTTAATTAAGAAATTCTAAACTACAAGAGTCAATGGAAGAACAATCAACGTCTTACCTACTTAATTATATGTGAAGAAGGGGGTATATTATTAATTTCATATAAAAACTAACAGAAATTTTAACGGAGTTAAGGACCAGGGACGGAAACTATTAAAACATAAAACGTCAGGGATGTTATGTATTACAGGGGGACGAAACCTGAAATTTGGTTCAAACCTTAGGGACGAAAACTTAAGTTTACTCAAAACTTTAACATAGTTATTGTTATGGACTAAAATGATTATAACAATGAAACAATAAGGTTTGATAGGTTAGCAAAAAAACATAATTTACTCCATATTTAGAGTAGGGGTTAGGCTATACGTACCCCCCACTCATACTTGTCGTACCCCCTTCCTGAAAAAATAAATTTTAAACATGTTATTTTACCCCCTTCAAAAAGTCATTATTTCTAAAACCATTATTTTAAGTTTAAAAACACTTTCGATAAAATAAAACGTATACTCCTCCCCCATGCTACTTGTCGTACCCCCCTCATTTTACCCCTTTCGAATAATCATTATTTATAAAACCGTTTTTTTTTAGTTTAAAAACTTTCTGTAAAATAAAAACGGGTTAGATCATACGACATACATATCCCCCTCCTACTTGTCGCACCCCCCTGAAAAAATAATATTTAAACTTGTCATTTTACCTTATTCGAAAAATTATTATTTCTAAAATCGTTCTTTTAAGTTTAAAAACACTTTATATAAAATAAAACGTATATACTCCTCCCCCTCCTACTTGTCGTACCCCCTCCCCATTTTACCTCATTCGAATAATCATTATTTATAAAAAAAAATTTTAAGTTTAAAAACACTTTTTATAAAATAAAAACTGGTTAGACTATAAATACCCACCTGAAAAAATTACTTTTAACCAATGATTACTAATTAATAAAAAGATAAAAGTTAAAGAAAGAATAAATAAAAAATTTGAATTATATTTATTTAAAAGATGGTGCAACAATTAAAAATTAACGAAAGGGGTACGTATTCACTAGTTCGAACTCCAATCGCAAGCCCACAACCCGAATCTCAGCAGGCCTAGCATGCGGGTCAGATATATACAATAGATATACATATACGGCCTATTCTCTGATTTCTTGCGCAGAAAGACTGTGAAAACCTTCAAAAACCCAATCCAAATCCTTCCTTTCCTTTGTATTTTCATCTCGAATGGGTCAAGGAACTCCCGGAGGTTTGAACCGGCAAGGTAGTCCCGGCGATCGCAAGGACGGCGACAAAAAGGAGAAGAAATTCGAACCCGCAGCGCCGCCTGCTCGAGTGGGCCGGAAACAACGCAAGCAGAAGGGACCAGAAGCAGCCGGTAGGTTACCGACGGTGACGCCTCACTCAAAGTGTCGGCTGCGGCTCTTAAAGCTGGAACGAATCAAGGATTATCTGTTGATGGAAGAAGAGTTTGTGGCGAATCAGGAGAGATTGAAGCCTCAAGAAGAGAAAACCGAAGAGGATAGGTCTAAGGTCGATGATCTACGTGGATCTCCGATGAGCGTTGGTAATCTGGAAGAGCTGATTGATGAGAATCACGCCATCGTATCGTCGTCGATCGGACCGGAGTATTATGTTGGGATTTTGTCCTTTGTTGACAAGGATCAGCTGGAGCCTGGATGTGCTATTTTGATGCACAATAAGGTACTCTTGTTTTTTAAATTATTAATAATTAATAATATTGGTTGAAATTATTAGGGTTAATGCATTGTCAGGTTCTTTCTGTTGTTGGGCTGCTACAAGATGACGTGGACCCCATGGTATCTGTTATGAAGGTTGAGAAAGCTCCATTGGAGTCTTATGCTGATATTGGTGGGTTGGATGCTCAAATTCAAGAAATAAAGGAGGCTGTAGAGCTCCCTTTGACTCACCCTGAACTATATGAAGACATTGGGATTAAACCTCCTAAGGGGGTTATATTGTATGGAGAGCCTGGAACAGGCAAGACTTTGCTTGCAAAGGTTGTATACTTATAAACTTATCTTATGATTTTAATCCTTTAATACTTTTCATCTGTCTGTTTTTAACTTTGACTGCCACTAGAAGACTCTTTTCGTTGCCTTTTTAGGGTATGCATATCCTATAGTAATAAAGGGAGGTATCATTTGTGAAGTAGAATGTTGGTAGGTTGCGTGTTGAGTGGGATTGGGTTAAAAAAAGGTAACTTGTTGGTATGGATTGACCTTACCTCAGAACTCTTTTGTCCATTCTCTAGAAATGATTTGTGTGTTAAATATGGTTTATCTATTTTGAATAAAGCAATTTAGTAGGTTGTATGCCTTATAATACACTTCCAGCGACTTCCAACCTGTTTTCTTTTTGGTCCAACTTGTTGATTTACCCATTAGACCCATAATAGTTGAATAATACCCCGTGTTGACATGATCATAAGTAAATAGCTCGAAATTGACACCTCTAATTTATACAAAGGACACTGATCTTAATGAACTTTATGGATTATATTTATTGTTTGAGGTTTTCAATTGCAGTTTTATATTTATCTCTAATCTGTTACTGATTTTTCTGCTTCTGGCAAAAACAACAATAATCTCTAATCTGTTACAGATTTTTTTATTTGTATCTAAGCCCTTTTTCTGTTTTTTAGGCAGTGGCAAACTCTACATCAGCAACTTTCTTGCGTGTTGTTGGAAGTGAATTGATTCAAAAGTACCTTGGAGATGGTCCTAAATTGGTTAGAGAACTCTTCCGAGTTGCAGATGATCTTTCTCCATCTATAGTTTTTATTGATGAAATTGACGCCGTTGGTACAAAGAGGTATCGCGTTCAACTTTCTGAATTGAAGGCTGAAAATTTGAACCATTTTCGTATTTTAGGGTTGATTCAGCTTGTGTTTTTTCTCTAGCGGGTCAGACTGGTCAAAGAATTCTAGCTTAAAATGAAATGTTTAAATAGGTGGATTAAAAGTCGAAAAAAGTGCATATTTAATGCATAAAACCTCTGGAATCATTGCATTTGATAAGTTGGATTATTATTGGAAGAATAACTCTGTAATCAAATTTGGCACTCACATTATTTATAGGACACATTGCATAGAATAGCAATCCAACCTGGTATTGAAGTTGATAAATTGGCCAATATGGTAAATTGTATTGTTAAAAATAGTTACTAAATTGGGGCAAAAGGAAACTTATTACCGTATGGGACATAAAAAGGTATAATTGCTTAATTGGACCATTTTGAGATTGCTATTTTGTGGAGTTTGCTCTTATTTATGATATTTTATTGATTTTTAGTCAAAAAATACCTGACCACCTATTTTTCCACATCCACTTTGAATATTCGTTGTGAAAGTGAGGCCTAAGCATGAATACCATGCAGGTATGACGCACACTCCGGTGGTGAACGTGAAATTCAGAGAACTATGTTGGAATTATTGAACCAGTTGGATGGTTTTGATTCAAGAGGTGATGTCAAAGTGATCCTAGCCACAAACAAAATTGAAAGTCTTGACCCGGCCCTTCTCCGACCTGGTCGAATTGATAGAAAGATAGAATTTCCACTTCCTGACATCAAAACCAGGAGACGCATTTTTCAGGTACAGTTTCATGGAAATTGCAATGACATTGATATAGATGATAAGAGGGGTGGGGGGGTTGGTTGGTTGGTTGGTTGGTTGGTTGGTTGGTTTAAGTTGATTATGGAGGTGGCAATTTTGACCCGTTTAATTTTGAATGGATCGATTTGGGCTGTGTACTTGTGTTTTGTCTCAAGTGTGTCAATTAACTAAAAAGGGAATGTGTCACGCTGGTTGAACTCGCAAACAATCTATTTTTAGTGCATGCAACCTCTTAAATAGTTTTATTAAATAATTTAGGTTACTATTAAAACCAAACTAGTGAGACATATTTTGTTTGTAAAAAGTTGCAAGAAAGTGTTTGCCGGCTAACTCGACCCTGTACTAATAATGCCCCGTATTGTCATCTCTGATTATCACTGAGAGACAGCCACTTATTGTCCGTTTTTAATATTTTTTTCTGAATACTTGATGTGTAACTTATGATTAGAAAACCGATAACATATAATCTAAATCTTTGAATAAAAAACAATTTAAGATGTCGCATGCATTACAAATAGGCTTTGGATGGCTTTCAAGCCGTTGGATCCTTTCCCCTTTCTAGTTATTTTTTTATTTGGCCCATTTGAGATAAAACAAGATCCATATCGACTTGATAAGCAAATGGGTTAGAATCGCCTCTAAACATGACTTGTCAAATATTGTGACTTAGTGCTTAATAATTTTGTTAATCTAGATACATACATCAAGAATGACTTTGGCGGATGATGTGGACTTGGAAGAATTTGTCATGACCAAAGATGAGTTCTCGGGAGCTGATATCAAGGCTATATGTACCGAGGCTGGTTTACTTGCTTTAAGGGAACGCCGAATGAAGGTCAGTAAAATATATTTATTTTGTATATGCTTCAAACTTAAAGCCTTAAATCTCTATACTTTAAGGCTCACTTACATTTTTATGCTTTGTATTGATTTATTATTTTTGTGGCAAAATCAGGTGACACACGCTGACTTTAAGAAGGCAAAGGACAAGGTTATGTTCAAGAAGAAAGAAGGTGTACCAGAAGGACTATATATGTGAAAGTGCTTTCAAACTCTCAAGAGCATGTTTATGTTTTTTCTTTAAATGGTCATGTAACCGCCAACTATGATGATATTATTCTTAATGGTTTCATCTAGCAGTGACATTTGAATGATTTAGGTCATGAATCAAAGTTGCTTCCTCTCTGTAGACAGGCAAAGTTCTCAATTCATTGTTTTTTAAAACACAGTTTTAACCCTAATTTCACATATGTTTAATTTACTTAGAGCTGCTTTAAAATAGGCACAATCGCGGTTCGTATGAAACAACTATATTTTCCAAAACGCTTGTTTTTCCACTAAATTTTGATACAGGCAGTGTCACGGTTCCTCTGAAACCATTACTAAAACTACAATTGCCAAATAGCAAACCTATAAATCCTAAGTTACAAACGAGTAATGCATAATTTATTTTGTCTTTTACTCCACCTACTCTTTCTCACTTCAAAATATGTCTCTTTCTCCGACTTTGTTTTCACATGAACTACCATTTATATTAGATAATTAATATCATATTTTATCCTTGCGATTAATATTCTTTTAATCTTGCTTTTTTTAAAATATAAAACTTCTTTTTTCTTTGTTGTCCTATTTGTAACTTTTAAATTAAGATGTTTTATAAAATTTCGTATGTATCGTTACGATGTGCATATTTTATTTACGTTTTGTTCAAAATGGAGTAGCGCATGATAAGTACAAGTTGTCTAACCATTTACATACAATGTCGTTATGCATTTTTTTAACTCCTTGCATTTTTTAAACGGTTTTGTTTTTTTCTAACTTTTTACGGTTAAATTTTTTAACAGGTTTGTTATGGTTTATTTTTTTTGTATAAAGTTTCTAGAATGTTACTAACTATTTTGTTGTAACGCTTATTTACTTCGTACACGATAACTTTTTTAACGGTTTCGCTATCCTATATAATATCGTTAATATTATCAACGATTTATTAAATGTTTTGGTTTTATTTGTATTGCGTGTTTTAACGTGCGCTACGTGTGAGTTAACGCGCGGGATTTTCAAAGACTTTGATTTATTTAACCGTTTTACTTTTTTTATAAAGTTTCGAAGCCTTTTGGCGTCCATTTTTGTTTTTTGCTTTTTAGAAGACTTTGCTTTATTTTTTTAGCTTTCCTTTTTTTTTGGTAAACTACGAAGTCGTTTAGCATCCGTTGTTTAACGTGTGGCAAAACGCCTGGTAAATTACTAGTTATGTTTTGTTTTACAACTTTTTTCTAATATATATATACATATATATATAGGGTCCGGTTATTGTACAAAGGGATTTTAGTGTACAAAGCGTACGAAGGCACCAGCATGTGTGTGACGTTTCGGATTTTTTGTTCGCGCACTTGTATTATATTTATCGTGTAATCATTCTCTATTTAAATAAAATGTAAGAGTTTTTATTTAGTTTTATACAAATAGGTATTTTATTTTACGGATTTAAATTAATTAAAATTTTATAAATTTTAGAAACTTATATAAAATATTATATAAAAATCTAAAATTAAAAGTTGCACATTCAATATAATAACCTATTTAAATAAGATAAATAACTTTTATAAAAATTATTTATAATAATCATAATAAAATAAGTTTATAAAAACATTTAAAATATAATATAAAATTAAATTGATTTAAAAGAAATTAAATTAATTTATTTAAATAAAAAGTTTAGGGGTCGTTTTGTAATTAATCAAACTAGAAGGTTTTTAAGCTAAAGTCTGTTGAGGGACTGTTTCTGGACAAATTAAACTACAAGGATCCATCCGTAATTATCTCAGGGGGCGAATTAAAACAAAATTTAACTCCAGGGACTACACCTGCCAAATTGCAAATCGTAAATCCGGTCACCCCCCTACATTGTCCGGCGGTCCAAAGCTTTTTCCGGCGAGCCACCGACAGGGCTGTTCCCTGCACCTCGACAGCCGCTAAAGGCACCTCTGGCTTCGTCTCTCCCACGTGAACAAGAACCCCCGACCAATTGGTCTCCCCAATATAAGGATCGTCTGATCCTGTTGGTGGCCGAGAAACCCACGTTCGAATTCGCGCCCAACAGACCACCTCCACGCGTGTTGAATGTCTGGTTAGTTTCGTCTCGTCCAGACGAGTGTCGGGACGTGCCCAATTACACGTTTTGTCATAGGAAACGAGCTCGGCTATAAAAAGCCATAGTCGGACCTGCACGAGCTCGCTACCCCCCTTCCACCCACTCTCACTCCAAATTGAGGACACCATCACTTTCGTCGTCCCCGAGTGAAGCTGTGAACAAGGTTTCAGGGGCTAATTCCATCCAGAAGCTGATTCCCACTTGTGATATCTTCGAGTTTAAAGTCTTGCCGACCAGACCCGTTGCGACCAAGTTCGAGCCTCCATTTGGTTCCTTTGTCTTCTGTTATCTCCTGGTAAGCAATTCCAGTCGAAAGCTCGACCATCGCCCGAGAGTTACAGGGCAAACCAAGTGTCCTCGGACACGGTTTGCCGGTTGCCGAGGACTAGCGACCGGTTTTGCCCTTGTGTATATTAATTAACCGGTACACACATAACCAGCGATGGGCAGTAGCCCGGCTGGTTATGCGTGTGTGTGTTCGAGTGACAGGTCGCAGGTTCGAATCCGGTTGGCCTTCGGCCCAAACTTTTTATTCTGTTTTCATTTTATTTATTTTAATTATTTGTTTTAACTTATTTTAATATTCTTTTTATACAATAAAAAAAAACTAAAACGAGTCGGTTTACTCGTTCATTTATTTAAAAAAAAATAATAATAATTAAACGAAATTTTTATACATATCCAATCCACCCAAATTTTTATAAAATAATAAACTCTATATTTTTATAAAACTTTTAAAATAGTTTTAACTTACAAAAATATATGTAATAATGATAATATAATTAAATAAATAGAACTTTTATAAATACATAATAACTACTTATCGAAACTAAGTAGTTTCGATGGAAGGAAGTTTCGACAGTTCTGTGGTCAATCGAAACTAATAGTTTCGATTGAACATAGTTTCGATACTTGAACATAGTTTCGATACCTGAAATAGTTTCGATCAAAATCAGTGATTTCAAGTAAATCTGAACCTACACTTTACGCAAATAATTTTAAGAAATATTATTACAAACTTATACACAATTAAATACGAATACACACCTATAAGCATACAATAATACCCATTTATCTACATAGGGTTCCATCGTGCTTAGGTTTCAAACATCCGTATCACCTACTCTCGTGGATTATCATATCCGCTAGCCAGGTGAGTTACATAGCCCCTATCTTACATTTTTATACGTTTTGGGGTGAAACATTATACATGCTACTCACATTGTTTGTACGTGTTATACATGAGACTATATGCTTATTCTTTGGATGTACATACATTTAAACACAAGACAACCAACTGTAATATTGATAGATCTATTGTGCCTGACCAGCCCACCCGGTTAGGGTGTTTATTACTGCATACTCGGATATAACCGTTTGTTATATTCAAACATATCGGATATAGTGGGTAACTATATTCAAACATACCGGACTTAGCTGTTGTGCTCTGTTCAAGCGCGTCAAACTCGGTTTGAATTGTGATTAAATAAATGATACATCATATATACTATGTTTAACAAGATAAACAATGAGTTGCAAAACGATTTACAACTACTATTTACCGGAATTACTAAACCTATGTACTCACCAACTTTTTAGTTGACACTTGATTTAAATAATGTTTCAGGTTTGGATATGTGACTACTTGCCGAAGATTTCTCCACTTACGGACTATGGACCTAGTTAAATAAATCAATGTTTTGAACTAGACTAGGTTATTTGGAATGTATCGTATTTGGATCTTGTTGTCTTTAAATTTAATTAATGAATTATGCAACCTCTTAGCTATCATGTGCTTTTGAACAGTCATTTCATTGTCCGCCTCGATGATTCCGCCATCGGTCGGGGTGTGGCAGATTGGTATCAGAGCCATGGTTATAGGGAATTAGGTTATTAGACACAATGACCTAGACTATAACCCTAGGACTCCCTTTTATGTGTTACGTGCTAAATGATTATCTGCTATGTGAATTATTTGTAGTTAGGTATTATTTGAATTTTCCCAAGTTTGGTACATGAGACTTATACACATACATACAAGACTTTGATACATGATACATACTTTACATACATATTTGACAAACAAACTTATGCAAACAAATACACTACCCATCCTTATCCATACTCTTTCCTAATCCGTATTAATTGCAACATTCCTACACATTTTATACACATAAACTCTCAATCTTGAAAATCTCGTCAACGACTTAATTTATTGAAACCAGTAAAGGACACGTGCAATCTGGAAGGGTGACACCTGTACATTGGGTTTTCTGTCTAGGAAAGCATTTCGTATAAATTCAAATAAACGGACCCGTATGCTTCCTGGGAATTCCTGAAGTGAGTGTTTACCTATAGGCTAAAGCATGTCTCCTTGAAAGTTTTGAGGAATTATTTAACGTTGATAAGTCAATGTATTCGCAAGGATACGATCTGAACTTAAACTCAAAATTTGGTGACATTATAGCAAGATAGGAAGAACTAGACGTACATGCAAAGCAAATCATTATTACGGGTGCACAAGTAATAACAATTTGTAATGCATGCAAGTCCCGGCAATTCCTATTACGCGAATAATGATCTATAACCTCATGTTCTATCCGGAATAGATGGCTTAGTTTCCCCCATCAACTTTGAATAAATACACATGCACTGGCACGCGTCATGATAAATCCCGCTTTTCTGCCTACATTATTTCCCACTATAACTCATATATATCCATCTTAGCTAAAATATCATTGTCTTTTCTTATGATGTTAGAATGCCTCCTCGACGTGCAAACTCTAGCACTTCCAACCCGGATCTTGCTACTCTCCTTGCCCAACTGGTGGGGCAAATGACCCAAGCCAATAACAACAGTGATGGGTCTCACAACATCCAAGGAAACGGTGGTACCAACCCGCCCCAATGCACGTTTAAGCACTTTAACTCATGCAATCCTACAAAATTTTTCGGGACTGAAGGTGCTACCGGCCTACTGCAATGGTTTGAAAGCATGGAAAGCACATTCCTAAACAGTGACTGTCCCGATAATCTTCGGGTTCGCTATGCCACAAGTGTACTTCAAAAGAGAGCCCTCACCTGGTGGAACGGTGAGAAACGCACTCGTGGTGCTGAGGTTGCTACATCCTTATCATGAGATGATCTGAAGAAGGCCATGACTGATGAATTCTGTCCTCGGAATGAAATGAGGAAGCTTGAGGCTGAGTTTTGGGATCTTGCCCAAGACAGCGGGGATAATCTGGCTTACACCACCCGGTTTCAAGAGCTAAGTCTGTTGGTGCCTCATATGATCACTCCCCTTGCTCGGGGAATTGAAAAATACATAGGCGGGCTGCCTATGCAAATTCAAGATGCTGTGTTAGGAAGCAATCCTCCTACACTTGAAGCTGTTATCCGTCAATCTGCTACACTATCCGACAACCATGTCAAAGCCGAAACCTTATCAAGAAAGGGTTCCAAGAAGGTTGTTTCTACTCTTGCGGCCGTCAAGGATGTAAAACCTGAGTCTTCTAACCGCAACAAGAAACGAAAGGTCGAAACTTCGCAGCCGTAACCCCCGCTGTGCCTGCTATTCAAGCGGCCCCTTTAGGTCAAAACCCGAAAACTTATCAGGGCCCGAATCCCCAATACCAGACCTGCAAGTACCATCATCCTGCCAACCTACCATGCCGATTGTGTTCAAGCTGCGGACGATATGGACACGTGGTCACTACTTGCCGTACTCGTCCTCCCGTCCATCAAGCTGCTCCAGCCAACTGCCCAATCTATCCGGCACCTCTCAATGGTCGGGCATGTTACGAATGTGGAGACCCAAACCATTTCCGTGACCGATGCCCAAAACTTCATCATCAAGGTGGTCCTCAAGGACGAGCGTTTAACATAAACGCTAATGAGGCTCAAGCAAACAACGACGTGATAAACGGTACGTTTCTCGTAAACAATCATTATGCATCCATTTTATTTGATACCGGTGCCGATAGGAGTTTTGTATCTCTTACCTTTGAATCTCGACTTGCTAAACAAAGAACGAAACTTGACAATTCTTATTCCGTGGAGATAGCAAACGGAAAATCTATTACTATAAATTCTGTTATCCGCGACTGCAATCTCGAGCTTAATAATCACAAATTCTCTGTTGATCTCCTTCCAATGCAATTGGGAAGCTTCGATGTTATAATTGGCATGGACTGGTTATCCAAGCACCATGCCGAGGTTATTTGCTACAAAAAGTGCATTCGTATACCTCTCCCTTCGGGTGACACGTTAGTTATTTTAGGTGAAAAACCGTGTCGTGGTCTTCAACTCATGTCTTGCACATTAGCACAAAAGTACTTGCGGAAAAAGTACGTTGCTTTCTTGGCCCACGTAGTTGACACGAAAGACAAGGGTAAGAAATTGCAAGATATTCCGATCATTCGAGACTTTCCCAAGGTATTCCCCGAGGATTTACCCGGTCTTCCTACTCCTAGACAAGTGGAGTTTCGTATTGACCTTGTGCCTGGAGCAACTCCCGTGGCAAAAGCTCCCTATCGTCTTGCACCTTCCAAAATGCAAGAACTCGCAAGTCAATTACAAGAACTCTCATCCAAAGGATTCATCCGACCAAGCCATTCACCTTGGGGTGCTCCCGTGCTATTCGTAAAGAAAAAGGATGGTTTGTTTCGAATGTGCATCGATTATCGTGAACTCAACAAGCTTACAATTAAGAACCGTTATCCTTTACCCCGTATCGACGATCTTTTTGATCAGCTTCAAGGTTCAACATGCTTCTCCAAGATTGACCTTCGTTCCAGGTACCATCAACTTCGTGTTCTCGATGAAGACATTCCGAAGACTGCCTTTCGGACTAGGTATGGTCACTACGAGTTCATGGTCATGCCATTCGGTTTGACTAATGCACCTGCGGTCTTCATGGACCTCATGAACCGTGCATGCAAACCTTATTTGGACAAGTTCGTGATCGTTTTCATTGACGACATCCTCATCTATTCTAAAACAAAAGCGGAACATGAACAACATCTTCGTTTGATCTTAGAACTCTTAAAGAAAGAACAACTATACGCCAAACTCTCCAAGTGTGAATTCTGGCTAAAAGAGGTTCAATTTTTGGGACACATAGTCAACAATAAGGGAATTCATGTGGACCCGGCAAAGATCGAGGCGGTAAAGAATTGGAGTACTCCTAAGACTCCTACCGAGATTCGTTCATTCCTTGGACTAGCAGGTTACTATCGTCGTTTCATCTCAAATTTCTCCAAGATTGCGGTCTCGCTCACTGCCTTGACTCACAAAGGTAAGCACTACGAGTGGGGACCCAAGCAAGAGGAAGCTTTTCAAACTCTAAAGCACAAGCTCTGCAATGCTCCTATTCTAACTCTTCCTAGTGGTAATGACGACTTTGTCGTTTATTGTGATGCATCCAACCAAGGTCTTGGTTGTGTTCTTATGCAACGAGGTCAAGTAATTGTATACGCATCACGTCAACTCAAAGTCCATGAGAAGAACTATACGACCCATGATCTCGAGCTTGGTGCTGTCGTTTTCGCCTTGAAAATTTGGAGACACTATCTATATGGCACCAAATGCGTGGTTTTCACCGACCACAAAAGTCTCCAACATATTTTCAATCAAAAAGAGCTTAATATGAGGCAACGACGATGGGTTGAACTTCTAAACGACTACGACTGCGAGATCCGAAACCACCCCGGCAAAGAAAACGTTGTAGCCGACGCCTTAAGTCGTAAGGAACGTATCATGCTTCATATCCAATCCCGCATTCTCAAAGCACAACACACCTCGGTTACCGAGGGAAACATATATCAAGAGATGGCATGTGGCGTAGAACTCTTGCTAGAAACCAAAGCCAACGGTCTATTGTATTACTTGGACCATATCTGGGTTCCCGATCGCGACGATCTTCGTATATTTTTTATGAACGAGTCCCACAAAACTCGATATTCGGTACATCCCAGAGCTGATAAGATGTACATGGGTCTCCGTCAGCAATATTGGTGGCCCGGCATGAAAAAGGATATTGCCCTCTTTGTGGCAAGATGCCTAACTTGTTCTAAAGTGAAGGCCGAACACCAGAAGCCTTCCGGCCTCCTCGAACAACCTGAAATTCCCGTGTGGAAGTGGGAGAACCTTGCTATGGATTTCATCACCAAACTCCCACGCACTTCTAGTGGGCACGATAGTATCTGGGTTATTATCGACCGACTTACAAAGTCTGCTCATTTCTTGCCTATTCGTGAGGACTATCGAGTCGAGAAATTGGCTCGGATCTACATTGATAAGATCGTAAGTCGTCACGGAATCCCTTTGAACATCATCTCCGATCGTGATTCGCGTTTTACTTCCCGATTTTGGCAATCATTACAATCTGCGCTTGGTACTCGTTTGGATCTAAGTACGGCTTACCATCCTCAAACTGATGGACAAACCGAGCTAACAATCCAAACTCTCGAGGATATGCTTAGAGCTTGTGTCATTGACTTTGGTGGCAATTGGAATTCTCACCTACCACTGATCGAATTTTCCTACAACAACAGCTACCACACAAGCATTAACATGGCACCGTTTGAAGCTCTTTATGGACGAAAATGCCGTTCACCGATTTGTTGGAACGAAATTGGTGAAGCACAAATCACCGGTCCCGAGCTTATCCAAGAGACCACCGATAAAATCTTTCTTATTCGTGACAACATTCGGGTAGCAAGGAGTCGGCAAAAGAGCTATGCCGATAAACGACGAAAACCCTTGGAATTTCAAGTTGGAGACATGGTTCTTCTAAAGGTATCACCCTGGAAAGGCGTAGTCCGATTTGGAAAGAAAGGAAAACTTGCACCTCGATATGTGGGTCCATTCAAGATACTCGAGAGGGTAGGAAAAGTGGCCTACAAACTCGATCTTCCTTCAGAACTCAACAACGTTCATCCGACCTTTCATGTATCTAATTTGAAAAAGTGTCTAGCCGAAGAAAATCTCCACATCCCTCTTGACGAAGTGCGTATTGACGAGAAAATGCACTTTGTTGAGAAACCCGTGGAAATCATGGACCGAGAAGTCAAGAAACTCAAGCGTAGCCGCATCCCCATTGTCAAGGTCCGTTGGGAGTCTAAACGTGGACCCGAGTACACTTGGGAACGTGAAGACCAAATGAAGACCAAGTATCCACATCTCTTTTCATAGCCTCCACTAGTTGAATTTCGGGGCGAAATTCCTTTAACATGGGGAGACTGTGACGTTTCAGATTTTTTGTTCGCGCACTTGTATTATATTTATCGTGTAATCATTCTCTATTTAAATAAAATGTAAGAGTTTTTATTTAGTTTTATACAAATAGGTATTTTATTTTACGGATTTAAATTAATTAAAATTTTATAAATTTTAGAAACTTATATAAAATATTATATAAAAATATAAAATTAAAAGTTACACATTCAATAAAATAACCTATTTAAATAAGATAAATAACTTTTATAAAAAATATTTATAATAATAATAATAAAATAAGTTTATAAAAAAATTTAAAATATAATATAAAATTAAATTGATTTAAAAGAAATTAAATTAATTTATTTAAATAAAAAGTTTAGGGGTCGTTTTGTAATTAATCAAACTAGAAGGTTTTTAAGCTAAGGTCTGTTGAGGGACTGTTTCTGGAAAAATTAAACTACAAGGATCCATTCGTAATTATCTCAGGGGGCGAATTAAAACAAAATTTAACTCCAGGGACTAAACCTGCCAAAATTCCAAATCGTAAATCCGGTCACCCCCCTACATTGTCCGGCGGTCCAAAGCTTTTTCCGGCGAGCCACCGACAGGGCTGTCCCCTGCACCTCGACAGCCGCTAAAGGCACCTCTGGCTTCGTCTCTCCCACGTGAACAAGAACCCCCGACCAATTGGTCTCCACAACATAAGGATCGTCTGATCCTGTTGGTGGCCGAGAAACCCACGTTCGAATTCGCGCCCAACAGACCACCTCCACGCGTGTTGAATGTCTGGTTAGTTTCGTCTCGTCCAGACGAGTGTCGGGACGTGCCCAATTGCACGTTTTGTCATAGGAAACGAGCCCGGCTATAAATAGCCATAGTCAGACCTGCACGAGCTCGCTACCCCCCTTCCACCCACTCTCACTCCAAATTGAGGACACCATCACTTTCGTCGTTCCCGAGTGAAGCTGTGAACAAGGTTTCAGGGGCTAATTCCATCCAGAAGTTGATTCCCACTTGTGACATCTTCGAGTTTAAAGTCTTGCCGACCAGACCCGTTGCGGCCAAGTTCGAGCCTCCATTTGGTTCCTTTGTCTTCTGTTATCTCCTGGTAAGCAATTCCAGTAGAAAGCTCGACCATCGCCCGAGAGTTACCGGGCAAACCAAGTGTCCTCGGACACGGTTTGCCGGTTACCGAGGACCAGCGACCTGTTTTGCCCTTGTGTATATTAATTAACCGGTACACACAACCAGCGATGGGCAGTAGCCCGGCTGGTTATGCGTGTGTGTGTTCGAGTGACAGGTCGCAGGTTCGAATCCGGTTGGCCTTCAGCCCAAACTTTTTATTCTGTTTTCATTTTATTTATTTTAATTACTTGTTTTAACTTATTTTAATATTCTTTTTATACAATAAAAAAAAAACTTAAAACGAGTCGGTTTACTCGTTCATTTATTAAAAAAAAAACAATTAAACGAAATTTTTATACATATCCAACCCACCCAAATTTTTATAAAATAATAAACTCTATATTTTTATAAAACTTCTAAAATAGTTTTAACTTACAAAAATATATGTAATAATGATAATATAATTAAATAAATAGAACTTTTATAAATACATAATAACTACTTATCGAAACTAAGTAGTTTCGATGGAAGGAAGTTTCGACAGTTCTGTGGTCAATCGAAACTAGTAGTTTCGATTGAACATAGTTTCGATACTTGAACATAGTTTCGATACCTGAAATAGTTTCGATCAAAATCAGTGATTTCAAGTAAATCTGAACCTACACTTTACGCAAATAATTTTAAGAAATATTATTACAAACCTATACACAATTAAATACGAATACACACCTATAAGCATACAATAATACCCATTTATCTACATAGGGTTCCATCGTGCTTAGGTTTCAAACATCCATATCACCTACTCTCGTGGATTATCATATCCGCTAGCCAGGTGAGTTACATAGCTCATATCTTACATTTTTATACTTTTTGGGGTGAAACATTATACATGCTACTCACATTGTTTGTACGTGTTATACATGAGACTATATGCTTATTCTTTGGATGTACATACATTTAAACACAAGACAATCAACTGTAATATTGATAGATCTATTGTGCCTGACCAGCCCACCCGGTTAGGGTGTTTATTACTGCATACTCGGATATAACCGTGTGTTATATTCAAACATATCGGATATAGTGGGTAACTATATTCAAACATACCGGACTTAGCTGTTGTGCTCTGTTCAAGCGCGTCAAACTCGGTTTGAATTGTGATTAAATAAATGATACATCATATATACTATGTTTAACAAGATAAACAATGAGTTGCAAAACGATTTACAACTACTATTTACTGGAATTACTAAACCTATGTACTCACCAACTTTTTAGTTGACACTTGATTTAAATAATGTTTCAGGTTTGGATATGTGACTACTTGCCGAAGATTTCTCCACTTAAGGACTATGGACCTAGTTAAATAAATCAATGTTTTGAACTAGACTATGTTATTTGGAATGTATCGTATTTGGATCTTGTTGTCTTTAAATTTAATTAATGAATTATGCAACCTCTTAGCTATCATGTGCTTTTGAACAATCATTTCATTGTCCACCTCGATGATTCCGCCATCGGTCGGGGTGTGACAATGCGACATGTGTTCAGTGGGTGAGGGGTAAATGCGTCCGTGTCCATAATCACGTATGTTCATAATAACGCATTACCATAATCACGTATGTTTTATAGTAACACATGATCATAATCACGTAATCACGCATGTTATAAATAATCATGTAATCACGCATGTTATACATAATCACTCACAGCATATCTTCATTTAAAAAAAAGTCGATTTTTTTTAAATAAAAGTATAGCAAAAGTATACTCATTAAAGAGAATAGAATACTCGATTTTATTGTGTAATTTTAAAAAAAAAAATAATGTCGTATAAAAAAGTTATACGTGTTTTAAAAAAATGGGAGAACTTGAAAAAAGTAAACAAATGTAGGTTATGCCCATTTTACCCTTTCAGACTTTTTTCACGCTTAAAAATAAGCTGACTAGGCACACATTTCTTCTCAAACCCTTGAATTGCTCTATAATCCTTCGTACCCTTCGCACCATAAAAACCCTTTGTAATTAAAACTTCATCTATATGTATATACTAGTCAGAACCTGCATGATATATTGTATAATGCGTCTGCTAGTTTTCTAATGGTGGTTTAGAGCCCAATATAATGATCCAAGATTCCATGTGGTTTTCCGCAACCCTTTTACCTGAGCCACATACATGATAAGAAGCCGGAAACATTAACTGATGTCTCATAGCTATCGTCTTGTCGCTGGATCTCAAGAATGAAAGGTTTGTTTTTCATCTTACGTAGCTCTGATGGTAAAACAAAGAGACCGGTAATAGGGTTCGCCATTTCCTGTTCAAGTTTAAAGCATCCATTTTTTACAAATGAAGCAGCTTCATAGGCATAATCTGAATTCACAAATGCTACACAACACCCTCTGTGTTTGTCCAGCGACGAATTACATATTAGAACATGCTTTCTTTTAAAATGAAGTTATATGTGGAGAATGCTAATCTGATTACTTAATAGTGAAATATGCATGACACTTGGGGGGAGTGGGTGGGGAGACAGAAAGTGTGTAAACACCCACGTGATCAACATCTCAATATATGCTCAAGCAAAAAAAAAAATCCCAGATAAATTGTATGATGCTAAAGCTGAAATTAAAAACAAAACATGGTAGTTTCTACACAATCTAATTAATGTCACACCTACCGTTACTGTAGAATGTTACTATTTTCTTTGTCTAGACCTTCCGGAAGGATCTTTGTGGTTTTCTCAAGCGGGAACCGTTGGTCGACTCGTTTGAGGAAGTAACCGTACATCAATGAGGCTGCATATACCTGCCCGACTCTGAGTTTGTTGATCTGAGTGACAGATGCTCGACTACGCGGTTTCCAAGTATTAGAGCCAAGTGGTTTTGAATCATTTCAAGAGTTTCTGGTGAACGGAGAAGCTCCAACTTGTCATCTTGGTTGGCCACGTGGAAGACACGGGTGTTACAAACGGTATTAAGGAAACGTTTGCATCCATGAATTGCCGCACCGTCATTGTTCTGCAACATATAAGGTTCTAGGTGTTTACTTTCAATTTTAATTTTTACAACTTGTAAGGAATTGAATTAGTAAAGGATGGAGATGGTTATAAGTTATACTTCTTCCTTGAAATTCAAATCATAAGTTTTATCTTTGTTTTCATAGAACTCAGATGCAGTGACATCCATTCCAATAACAACCTGCAGTAATTCAATTAGCAAGACTCAACAGTTCAAACTACACACATTCAGAACGCCACATGTTTGAAAAGCTGATAAAAAAGTATGGGAGGTGGGAAGATAAGAGGCTTGACAACACACATTCAGAACGCCACACAATCAAACCTCAGCCTATCAGTTTAATCCATGTATCCAAACGCCCCCACACCACCTAAAATGAATCCAACTCTCTTGGTCAAGGTAGTTCCTAATACAATTTTAAGCTAATTCCTAAAAAAAATATTACGTGTTTTCTGAATAAAAATTCAAATTTTAGGTGGTTCCCGGGCCTGGTTCGCCAATGACTAATATTAAAAGCAAATTTAGGGTAGTTCTGATGGAAACTAAGGGCTAATATCAAAAAAGAATGTGCCTTTTTTATTTGTTTTTTTAAAAAACAATCCAAGCTTACATAGTTAGAAAATTTAGTCAATTTGGACGATAGTTTGAATAATATAAAGCAGGCTGTTTCCCTTGCTTGAGTTATGACTTTTAAAAAGGATTACCCAATTAAAAAGATAAATGGAGCAAAACCAACCTCTTTAAGCAATGTGAAGGTGCTCTACCAAACAAACAAGCACTCAGAAGAAATCATAAGTTGGAAGTAAATCAACAATACTAAATTGGATTACATACAACTACCAAATATCAGGTTCTTGTTTCTAAAACTAAATCATGAAAACCAAAACCAATTTCTTTAGAAACATTTGCATTCGTCAATTACATTGAAGCGTTAAATTACTGCAAGATCTCAAAAGATGACACCTAGGCATGGCAAGCCTCATCCGACCCGATGATCATCCACCCGATCTGAGTATGAGTGAATTTAAATGGATGTTTACTGGAACGTATATGGATATGACGATTTGTCTTCCATGGACTTACCCCTTTACCAAAAGATATATATGGTCTGTGAATTTTTGTAAGGTATATAGATCTATTATATTATTTTTTTCTTAAACCAGGTACATTAACTCACTAATTGAAGTTTCAACTTACATATGGTAATGGTTTGTGAATTAAAGCACTGGTAAATTTAACAACTTTGGGGACAACAACATTGCTACTAAGCAAGTTAAAATTTCTATCATTAATATAGCAGATAAACTACTTAAACACAAGACACTTTCACAGATACTTGATGAACTACATGTAGAGTATGAAGGCTTTTAGGGTCAGCCGGCCCTAGAGTCTGTCAGGTTACGGGTTTTGGGCTGGACCCCATATTGACTTAACTTGTTAGTTAAGCTATTAACCCTAGACTAGTTTCTATATATATGATGTAATAGTCTTGTAATACTTTAAGCACCTAAATATAATAAACACCCTAGTTGCAGCAAGTGGATGTAGGTCATACCGACCGAACCACTATAAATATTTCGTGTCGTTTATTCTTTTTAGCATGTGTTGCGTGTTGTGTGATACCCTAACAACCGGTATCAGAGCTTGGCTCTTGATCGTGTCACACTCACAGCCGCCGCCCGGGGTGCTAGGGTTCCGTCGTGAACATTACCCGTCGTGAACAGTACCGAGTCGTGAACAGTAGCGCGCTGCTACAGTGTTTTCCGACTGCTACAGTACCACCATGAACAGTATTTAAAAAAAAAATCGCTACTGATTAGGGTTCTGCCGACCTGCCGCTGTTGTTGACCTGGTCAACCACAGCCGTTAAACCCTAAATCCGGTAAACTTTTTTATCGGTGTTTTTTACTCGTTTATTACTGATTTTGGTTGAGATTGGTTGAATAGACAGTGTCCAATAGAATAGTCAACAAGTTCAGGCCGCCGCCACTGCTGTGTTTGTTCACTGTTCCTGGTCTCGACTCGATCAGTTCTACTCGGTAAGTTTTGTTTCAATGGCAGAAGAAGGTAAGGTAAAGATAGTGGCGTTTGATGGACAAGATTATGGATTCTGGAGAATACAAATTGAAGACATGCTCTATCAGAAGAGCTTACATCTTCCGATAATTGGTTTGACAGCAAAACCAGAGAAGATGTCTGAAGCCGACTGAAATCTCCTAGACAGACAAGCCTTGGGAGTAGTAAGGTTGTCTTTGTCAAGGAACGTGGCCTACAACATAGTCAAAGAAAAGACCACTTCAGGTTTGTTAAAAGCCCTGGCTGACATGTATGAGAAGCCTTCTGCCGTTAATAAGGTATTTCTCATCAGGCAATTGGTTAACACCAAGTTGAGAGAAGGTTCGTCTGTTTCTGCCCATTTTAATGATTTCAATTCTATTTTAACTCGGTTAGAATCTGTTGATATTAACTTTGAGAATGAGGTATAAGCTCTCCTTCTATTGTCTTCTTTGCCCGAAAGCTGGTCAGGTACTGTTACAGCTGTCAGTAGTTAATCTGGAACTACCAAACTCACATTCAAGGGGATGCGAGATTTGATTCTAAATGAAGACGTACGTAGGAAAAACGCAGGAGAATCTTCCAGTTCTATTCTACATACTGAAGGAAAAGCGGTACAGAAACGACACCTGACAGAGCCGAATTCCAGTCCCACTTCTATGCTCCTGCGATTGTATGAAATCACAACCATATGAGGGGGGCAAATTGCAAAAAAGAAGAGCGCAAGTAAAACCTGATAATATGGGGATCGAGCAGGAAGTTTGTGTCTGGTTGCCATGGCCGACTTCTTAACACTGGGTGAGCTGGCAACAGACGGTCGGATTAAATTGCATAACACCATTAGATTGCATAAGGCCATTAGATTGCATAACGAAGCACAATTGGGACAAAATTCAGAGTATGTTGCAGAACAAAATTAGATTTTAATTGAAGAAATTTCCCAATTTTTGATGGAAAACCAAAAGAAAGATGAAAGTATGCATAACCCTGAGATATAGGCAAGTTATGTACATACCTAGGCAAACTCCTCTCCTCCAAACCTTGGACACATATATCACTGTTTAAAAAAGGTTAGAAATATGATTCATATAATAGACTGTATTATAAATCTAAATATTAATCATTACCTTATGACTGTATCTAAACCACCCTGTATATTTCCAAATAAATTCTGCTCCTTTGGTCTCTTATGAGCTGCATATATAACCACACCTCATATATAAGAAATACAACCACCTTTCCATGAAAACTGCATCTATTTCTATTGGGTTAGGTTGCGTTTACATGAAAATACTTTCTTGAAGATAAAAATCAAATTCACAAACTTGTAACTGTTTAATAAGTTTTCAAATATTTTAATATTAGTTTTGATGTTTTGTAACACTTGCATCTTTAATATACCTTTTACATTAACTTAAACATAATCGATCTAAAATCCACCATCTTTCCACCACAATCCTTAAGCGACCTAAAAATAACGTACGACATATATATAAGCAAATATATTTTTTTAGAATGGTTTACTAATATGTAAATGAGCGCATAAAGAAATTTCATATAAATAAAGAGTTGAAAAAGAGCGTGGCCCTAATTTTTTCAACAATAAACATTTGGCTTACATCCTTGAAGGCTATGTCTAGTAACAGTTGCCTGCATCTCATCTCCATATTCTATAAAACCAATCCCTGGTTTTGCTTCCACCATTCTTAGTTCCTTGAACCGTTGGCGCTGCCCGAACAACAGTTGCAGCATAATTTACAGCAGACATAGTAAGGTGCAGTCAATTTATTATTTTTCCTAACTAAAATAGTAAATAAAAAGAGTAACTAATCAATCTTCCAGTGAATCTAATAAGATGAATAGAAAAGTAAAAAAATTACCTTCTTATGCACTAAGATTCTCAAATCTCTTCATCGTCTCCTTCTCGAATTGCAATCTTAGTCTGTGCCCTTTCAAGAATTTGCTTTTTCTGGGGCTCTAGTTCTTTCCGAAAATCCATTCTCATCTTCTCCAGCTTCAACATTTGTTATCATCCTCGATCTTTTCATAAATTTCCCTAAGATTTTAAACGGATTCAGCCAACAACCTAAATTTAACGTCTTTTTTCCTTCACTTTCTGTCAGATGGTCATGTTCTTCATCTTCACGTATGCTAATGTATAAGTTGAGTTCCAAAATGCCAATGAAGTAACTCATGTTTGGTAGCCATTTACGCCTTTTTTTTTTGTTCAGTTGCACTGAGACCTGAAGAAAGTAACAGAGTTTAAAATAGAAACTGAAAGCATAAATTAATCACAACAATGGAGAGTTAAAAAAAATAGACTGCATCGGTTTTCCCAAACTTACCATAAAAGGGGAAGATGCTTTAAATTTTTTTGGCAAATAACTCTCACAAATAGATCCAACTGTTATAACAATGTAAAACATGTTGCATAACAAATAACATGATTCATCTGTGGCAGGGACCATATACAGAATGTGTGGTTGTGGATCTTTTAATTTAAGAGTGAATAGAAAAATAAATATCTATTAAAAACCCTAGTATTGTCAATTTTTCCCTGAAAGTTGAAGCAAGAATACTATTTTTTTCAAGTCAAAAAGATGCACAAACTTTTAGCACGTTAAATAAAAAGTCACAGATAAAAGTAGTCAATCAAGATATATATCTACCAGCTTACCTCTTATATATTTTGTATCATTTTCTATAGTTGTGCAGAAAACTAATCATGTGATTTTATGGTTCCTCATAAAAATAAGCACTAAAAATAAAAAGCACATGAAAATTAATAAAAGAACATGGGAACTGTAAGGGTTTTTTAAAATAAAAAGCACATGAAAAATTTTTGTTCATTTACAAACATTGTTCTCATATGCTCCATGTGAAGGTATATGAGAACAATGTTTGTAAATGAACAAAAATTAGTGACTGTGTTAAAACAATGAGAGAATATTTATCATTTAGCAGTTCAAATTCATCAACAAAATTTGCAACAGTGCGATATAAATATTAATTAGTGACTGTTCTTACACTTCGATAAAAGTCAGACCTTTTGTAGGATGATGTTGCCCTCAACACAGAAGAAAACCCATACACTACATAAAAATGACGAAACGGGTCAGACGCTTGTTGAGATGCACCATTAACACCTTTGTAAAAAAATCTAATTTTTTAAACACGAACACAGAAAAAAATTCTGTTTTTTTTTAAACATGCGACACGGGGCAGATGGCTGTTTAAAAACACAGTTAACAGCGCCTAAGACCCTAAAAAATTCACATATTTCAAACAAAAGTAAAAAATTACTGAAGCAAGG
This sequence comes from Smallanthus sonchifolius, assembly GCA_023525975.1. NCBI lineage: Eukaryota > Viridiplantae > Streptophyta > Magnoliopsida > Asterales > Asteraceae > Smallanthus > Smallanthus sonchifolius. The sequence goes on along the minus strand of CM042021.1, from coordinate 92,259,089 downwards.
TAGGTCACAATACGAAACTGAGTGTTGCAGCAGGTTTGTTAGGAGATTGTTTGCCTGAGACACACCAAGTCAAAAGTAAATCTGTTTTAACATTACAAATTTAAAATTAGAATCTGTAACATACAAATCGAAGGCTATAACTAACTTCTGTTCATTTTGAACATGGGTCAAATGTAAAAGTCAAAGTTAGTTGTTAAAAAGAACCAAAATGAAATTCAACTTACAAGAATATGAAAGTAAATAAGACTAAAAGACAGTGAAAATCAAAGAAGATTGCTTGTATTTTGATCAACAAAGCACTAAAGTATATTTCAATTAGGGAAGCAACTGAAAAACTTATCAGTTATAGATGTCATATTACACTAATATACACACACTAAGAAAGGTTTAAAAATCAGACCCGTGCAGCCCATATCTTTTCAATATTCTCAGCTGAAGCCTGCCCCCTATCTTACACTAAAATGACATTAGAATAGTTCTCAGCTGCTGTAATCAGCCCACATCAGTAACATAGTTCCCAGATGGCATTCAAAAATTTTTAAGCTAATTGAAGGAAGATTTGGAATTCAATCTTCTTTCAATTTATCATACACACACAAAATGTTCAAAAAAATAATTATAAAGTTCTAGCCAAATATCCGAATATGGGATCTGATTTAAACATGCAAATAGGTATTATTCATTTGAGTTGTGCCACTTATGAGTAGGAAAATATCACATACCTCCATATGTCGTTGAAGTGATTGAACATAGTTGATAATCTCATCAAGCATTACTGCTTTTCTAGTGATCTTTACCCAAATTCATAAACACCATCAAAACCTTAAAAATCACAAATAAAGAACCATGAAATATGCTGTGTTTAGTATACCTTATTGCAGCCAGGAACAAGTTCTTGAAGCAATTTCATCCTCTCATTGATCATCTCTCTCTCCTAACCTGAATGAACTAAGTTCTATAATCTTTGAAATAAAGACACAACTTTCAAAATTGTTAAAAAGATACAAAATTGTTACCCTTTCTGCAAGGCTGTGACTGTTTGTAGCCCAACCCCTTTTGGCAGCAGCCCCAAAATTATGATTATTTAATCCCTAAACCAGGCCAATCTGTAACAATTCAAACATCAAACATTTCATCCAAGTCTAACATAACATGAAACATTATCAACCTGCTCATGTAAATCGTAGATCTAGCTTGATACTCATCTAATTGTACAAATCTAAATTTAATTTTCATAGCAACAATACAAGTAGCGAAACCCTAGAATATGAAATCGGTTACTCTCCAGCAAATTAATAGACCTGTAACAGTTTCGAAATTATAAATACAGATCTATTCAGATCGAAATCGAATATGAGAATAACCGTTCACAAATTCAAAAGGAGAAATGAAAACGCATTAACTTAGTTGTAGAGCCAAATGCTGGTGTTGAAGATGCAAAAAACGAAGCTTACCTTGTTCTATTTTAGAGTCACAAATGCAAAAACCGTCTTCATCCTCAAAACCCTAAATGGGAACGAAGGAGAGAGCGATCGACGGGAGCAGAAGTTGTTGTGGTTCAGGCAGGCGATCGAAGGTTGCAAGGGAGACCGAAGGTTGCAAGGGAGACCGGAGGTTGCAGGGGAGAGGGGTCGACGGGGAGTAGTTCCGGCCAGGGAACTTCTAGGGTTTGGGATGAGCGGCGGGTTTGATTTTTGAATCAGGGGCCAGCGATCTTGTAGGGTAGTAAACATTTGTACCTTGAGCTTAAATATGCCTACAAGTCCAAATTTTAAGACATTATGATGAAATTACCATATTGTCCGTGTAATATCTATATTAATATACTAGTAGGACACCGGCGTGATGCGGCGGCGGCCGATTTATAAAAATATTATTTTGATTCGGGTGGCTGATTTATAAAAAATAACATTTTGATTCGGGTTCGGGTCACTGTTACAATTTAGAACTGCTAACACATTATTGCAAAAAAAAAAAAAACATAACAAAAGATGGAAATTCAAGATAGTCAAACATCCAAAAATTCACCATTAAGTACTCAATCAGTAGTTGAATTGTAGATTAACATCATGGTCCTTTTTCTGATAAGGTGCCAGAGGTACTTTATCCCATAAGTGTCTTCCATATTCCATCAGTAACCAGTTTTTTGCTTGTTAACCTTTCTTCTCCTGCATTATGTATCAATTAAAGAAGACCATCGATGTATGATAAAACAGACGGATGTACCTTGTTGGTTCATCAACCTCTTCTTCATCAACAATAAAGTCAGCCATTTCATCCTCCTCTTCACCAATGTCACCATCTTCTTCACGTTGATCCTCTTCAGCAATATCCTATAAGGGTGGACCTAAAAGTTGTGCGCAAATTACAATTTATCATAATGGAACTTTGTACAATAATAAAAACATAAAAGATATTGTATTGTGTTAGATAAAATATATACTAAAATATAAATATTATAGATAAAGCACAAGTTTCCTATTTGTTCAAGTTGTTAGCAAGTTGCTTAGATCTTAGTTTTCCTATATATATAGCATGTAATCTGTAAGTTTCAAGAGAGAAATACAAAGCTAATTCTCCATACTTCATAAATTTGATTTCAACTTACATGGTATGAGCCCATGGTCTCTGTTCTGTGAGAGTTGTACATCGTGCGGAAAAAGTTGTACCGTGTAAGTATACCGCTGCCCCCTTTAGAAATCCTTTTTTGAGTGATCGCCTCATCTCACCTCCACCACCATCGCATTTGCCAACCCCAGCAAAGATGCTTCCTGCAATTTTAATGCCCAAAATATCATAAATAAATAATGTAAAACCACATAACAATCAATGGAAGAACATGTCTGACAACTAATAATCCATGCAACATGCAGTGTAAATGTTTCTACAAAAACCTGATCTGAGACTATCCAATTCCTTCTTCCGTCAGGTTTTTGGGCTACAGCAAGCAATACTCTTTCAGAATCTTTTCTAAAAACAACCAAATTCCTTCAACTTTTTAAAAACGGGTCAGGACGGGCCAATTTAAAAACAGGTCAGGACCTTTTACGTTTTTGTACATATACAAAAAGTTAAGAATATACACACATAATGCATACATACATAAACCCTATTGTGCCAAATTGAAAAAAAATGTATCATTAAAAACCTACTGTGTCCACATAGATACATAATGGTGATGGTCACTGTTAAAAATAATAATACACACACAATAATACATGCACACATATAATAAACAAAATTATACACACACAGATATATGCAGACATTGTCACATATTCAAACTTGGAATCAAAATTATACTACATACACACAAATAAAAATAATAATACGCACTTGAAGATGACGATGAGCAGTTAACTATGTAATTTTACTGCATATGATTAAGTGATAAATTTGTATAAGCTTTTTTTTTTAAATATTAAGGTTGTACAACTATCCTAAGGACAAAAAATTGCAAAAATCAGCTTAAATGAGAAATTAAAATTTTGAGACATGAATTAAAATTGGTGCACCTTGTTTTTAAATTAACTAACCTGCAACCGTTTTCTTCTGCAATTTGTAAAGCTTGCTCTTCTTCAATTTAGCCATCCTATACACCTTCAAACACAAATGTTTTAACTTTTATTCAACAGTCATAAACACCAGAAAAGAATGCAAGCAATAATTGTAGTTCAAAAGAAGCCATATGAGCATAAAAATAGAAGTAAACTTCAATTTTACCCCAGCCCATTGTACCTTTAAACAATGAGAACAACAAGACCTAATATGCAATCATTTGACCCTGCTAGTCGTGGTTAGCGCGACTAACCATGATTGGGGGTGTCAACCCAAATAGTACTATTCATATCGATCTACGGCTAAGTCCATAGCTAACGGTTATAGTTCGAAATGTCGAGCACCTTTATGTGTTAACTCATGCTCATAAGGGAATCAGATGCTTGTTTCTCATTTTCTAGTTATCATACCATTTGAATTTAACATGTTTTTCCCCCAAATATAGAAAACAGTAAAAAGGGGCCGTGAAACTCACCTGTGTCACCAATGCATCGTCATAATGATTTCTAGACAGGAGTAAGTGTGCCAATGTGGCGTGCAATTCTACCACATTTATGTGTCCACCGTCATAACCCTAATTACGAATATATGTAGGTATATCATTTACTTATGATACTAGGGCCAAGCTATCACGTGTGCGGTTGAGCTCAATTGATTCACTAAGTTATAATACCGATTCAGTATACAATGTCGGTTTAACATCAGGTAATGATAGGTATATAGATGGTGTCAGGTGTAACACCCTGAAAATCCACTAATGAAATGAAGGATTAAAGTTATCAAATTTCATAAGTCTAGGGGCTATAATAAGAACATACAAAATCCAAGGATCAAAAATGAAAATTTAGAAAAAATAGCCTGTAACGAACCGTCACCAGCCATAATGGTCCGTTACGCCTCATGAGGACCGTCACCCATCATGACGGTCCGTGCCGCAAAACCTAGAAGCGGTTTAGGGTTTCTGACACGTGTCCGATGACTCACCCTCATGACGGACCGTCACGAACCATAACGGTCCGTTACGTGGTCCGGAAGCGCGTAGCCGCCAAGTCAAGGCGTGACGAACCGTCACACCTGGTAACGGTCCATCACGGACCCAATTCTTGCCCTATAAATAGTTGAACGATCCCAGCTTGTTTCTCACATCCTCCACACCTAAAAACACACACATAAGCTTTGGTGTTTCAATCCCGAGCCCCGGTTCAGGTACGAGAGTCCGGTTTCCAACGTTTCGACTCCAAATTGCTGTAGATAGTGCCGAGGTAAGGTTCTGACCTTATGTTAAGCTTTGGTTATACACCATTAAGCTAGGATCATGTAATTTAATAATGTCGTGTTATATCTAGGAGCTTTGTCCAAGGTGTTTGCTATATTATTGATTCATTAAACCGAAATACTACCGAGGTGAGTTCTTAAACTGTGATACATGAACCCAATCATGACCTTGTCTGGCATGATTGGTTTATGAAAACACTTTGAGTATCTTGAAATGATTGCACCGATTGTTTATATATAATGTATTCTAAGCGCTTACTGTCTTTCACTTGCCCGTGGAACGACATGTTGGACAGGACCCGTGGAACGGTCTTTGGTTATATATATACTGAATGATTGTTCATAGTTATCTATGAATTTGGGGGTGGAACTCCATGAATGTGTTCAAGATACTTTGACGGGTCATTTTAATAAACTATTTTAGTTTATGAATTCACCAACTTTGTGCTGGCCCGTGTTTTATCAAATGTTTTTGAACGCATCACAGGTAGTCATTAGACAAGGCATTTCCAGGACTAGAATGAATAGATGAATGATCCATATGATGGGCATGCCTGGAACTATAAGTCTCGAATGACATGTTCCTTATTAGGAACGAATGATGTAACTGTTGTTAAAACTTGATGTAAACAATATTTTGATGTTAATAGAAGTTATGATTAGTCTTTCGCTGTGTGTTTTTGATATCAAAGTCATAGTAACTAGAAGGTGACCTTCTGGCCAGTATGTAGTTATCTGACAAACGGAATGTTCTGTCTAAGGAAAGAGCGGTGTATAAATCTCTTCTAGACACGTCGTTCTTTCCTAGGAACATCTCTGTTGGAGGTACTAATCTAGTTAGATAACTGTCCTGTGTTACGGGTGTGACAAGTTGGTATCAGAGCCTCAGTTTAAGGGATTTAGATGCTACAGGAATAGTATCTAGACTTAAACTAGGACTCTGAGATTAGTCTGGAATGCCTCATGATAAGTTAGGTGTATACATTCAGTACGATCTATAATGGGAAATGTCTAGAAATTAGATAATTAAAGGTATTTTTGGCCAAGTGTTATTAATTTCTGAATTTCTGGATTATGACCGGTTATACGAATTCTGATGTTATACATTTGTGTGTAGGTACAAATGGCAGGACGTGGAAGAGGACAAGGCAGAGGTAGGGGTAGGATGCCCAACACTAGGTCTCGTACTCATGACACGACAAACACGAACACTGATCCAAACAAAAACGTCAATACGAATACTAAACCCGAACAACCTGTGGAAGAAGTTATTATGACGGAAGCCCAATTTCAAGGGGCAGTGGCATCTGAGGTCACCCGAGTTCTTCAAAAAACTCTACCTGGAATCCTTGATGATGCTCTTAGGAGAAGGGAGAATTATAACAGTCTAGGAAACTGGAATGAAGGAACAAGTAGTGCTGTTCCGAGAACAGAAGACACCCTTCATACTACTCCAGTACAAAACAATATAGGAACCACCCAAACTCACAAAAACAGTTGGAATGACGAACCAGAGCACAAGAATTCATGGCCACGGATGTAACAACAAAATTTCAGTGATTGTCATCCAAAGCCCTTTAACGGAAAAAAGGAATGCCATTGCAGCCTTGCAATGGATCACGTCTATGGAAGCAGTGATCAAGATGAGTGAATGCAGGGCAGACCAAGCGGTAAAGTTTGCCGCACATTCTTTTGAAGAAGAATCTCTTGACTGGTGGGAATTAGTTAAACAAACAAAGGGAGAAGCTGTGACTAACAGGATAACTTGGGAGGATCTCAAGTCTTTGATTATCAAGAGGTACTGTCCACAAAATGCTCTGAATTTCTGCGGTTCGAAGCTGGAACCATGACTCATCAGGAGTACACAACCAAGTTTAACGAAATGGCTAAGTTGGTGCCACATTTGGTTACTCCGGAGTCAAGAAGAGTTAAATGTTACATCCAAGGTTTTCCTCCTAAGGTTCGTATCTTAGTAAAATCTATTGCACCCGAGACGATAGATTTGGCGGTCGAGAAGAGTGCTGTAATGTTTGATGAGGTGGCAGCCCAAGAGCCACCAAAGATTGATCACAAGAGAAAAACTGAAGAGGTTATTTACAAGTTTAAATGGGGAAATGATAGGACTGTCCAAGGGACGAAATGCCAGACTTGTTAGAAGTTTGGACATTCCGCAACCCAATGCCCAAACGTTAAATGTTTTACCTGCGGAGAGATAGTGCATTATAAGACTTCTTGTCCTAAACCACTTAAACCAAGAATGGGTGGTCAGAGCAAGGGAATAGGACGAGTATTCCTCTTAGGAAGTGGAGATGAACAGAAAAATAAAGCTAAGGAGGTGATAGGTACTTTCTTAATTAATAATATTTGTGCCAAGATTCTATTTGATACAAGGGCGAATAGAAGTTTTGTATCATGTGTATTCACCCCATATTTAGGCGTAAGATCGACTCCACTTATTCATGCCTATGTCGTTGAAACGACAAGTGGCGAACAAATTAGGATAACTGAAACATACCCTGATTGTGTCATCAATTTTGGTGACGATAAGGTATTAGTTACACTAATGCCAATGAACATGAATGAATATGAGGTTATCCTAGGGATGGATTGGTTAAACCAATACCAGGCCCAGATTAATTGTGACCAGAGAACGGTCAAGATTAAGAAACCAGATGAAAATAGTTTAATGATTCAGGGTGATAGCAAGACTAATAAGATTGAAATTATTTCTATAGCAAAAGCTAGGAAATAATTGATTAAGTGTGACAATATATTCTTACTCCATTCCTTAAACACTAAAACTGAAGGACAGATTGCGGATATTCCCGTAGTCTGTGATCACCCGGATGTTTTTCCGAAAGAATTACCCGGTCTTCCACCCAATCGTTAGATCGAATTCCGAATGGAAATCATTCCTGGAGCTAAACCTGTTGCAAGATCCCCATATCGTCTAGCTCCTCCCGAATTAAAAGAACTCATGAAACAAATTCAAGAACTCTTAGACAAAGGGTTCATTCGTCCCAGTACTTCACCTTGGGGAGCGCCGGTACTATTTGTGAAAAAGAAAGATGGAAGCATGAGGATGTGCATTAATTATCGGGAATTGAATAAACTGACTGTGAAGAACAGATATCCATTGCCTAGAATATATTACCTATTCGATCAGCTACAAGGAGCCAAGTATTTCTCAAAGATCGATCTTAGATCATGATATCATCAGTTGAAGGTACAAGAAGAAGATGTACCTAAGGCTGCTTTCAGGACCAGATATTGTCACTATGAATTCCTGGTCATGTCATTCGGTCTAACGAATGCTCCCACAACATTTATGGACCTTATGAACCGAGTTTGTAAACCATTCCTTGATAATTTCATCATCGTTTTCATTGATGATATTCTTATCTATTCCCGAAGTCAAGAAGAACATGAGGAGAATCTGTCACACCCCGCCAGGGCGGAAACGCGAGGCACGATGTTCACTGGTTTCCAAAGCATATGATTATCGCAAACACATACATGTAATTGGATACATAATCGAATTTAAAATATTTACATCACAAAATATCAACTTGAGTTTACAAAAGTTTAAGATTTCGCAAATATGACTCAAGACCATGAGTTATACAAGAGAAATCCTCCCAAAAAGCCGTATCCACGTGCATGCATGTATCCTACATTGCTAACCTGATGGCCACGTTCAATTTCCTGAAAACATACTTAAAACTGTCAACACGAGGTTGGTGAGTTCACAAGTTATTATAAAGAGTTATCATAAACTCAATGTTTAAATCTGATCTTTTTCCGATCAAACTCCTTGTTAAACCTGATCACTTTATCCTGATCAGAACTCTTTTACTTTAAAACCTGATCACTTTAACCTGATCATAACTCTTTTGTGTAAAACCTGATCACTTTAACCTGATCAGAACTCTTTTGTGTAAAACCTGATCACTTTAACCTGATCAGAACTCTTTTGTGTAAAACCTGATCACTTTAACCTGATCAGAACTCTTTTGTGTAAAACCTGATCACTTTAACCTGATCAGAACTCTTTTGTGTAAAACCTGATCACTTTAACCTGATCAGAACTCTTTTGTGTAAAACCTGATCACTTTAACCTGATCAGAACTCTTTTGTGTAAAACCTGATCATTTTAACCTGATCAGAACTCTTTTGTATGTATTACCAATGAATATGAATACTAATCCGATCTATTGACCCCATTTGTAAGCTTGCAAGGAATACAAAATAGTATGTAATGTACGAGACCGTAACCAAACCCCAACTTTCTGTGCCTCCCCTCGCCTTTCTGCGAGTAAGACAATATGCGGTCATTCGGCCATTTTGACCCCTGGTTAGCGCGACTAACCATGACCGGAGGCGTCACCCCCAATAGTACTATTCATATAATCCCGGGCTAAATCCATAGCTAATGGTTACTAATTTATTACGAGGACTTTAAGCGCTTTATTGCTCCCTCAATACATACATACGGTCAGATCATTAGTTCCATTCATTTATACACAAAAGTCTTTTACAAGTATGTTTCCACCCCAAATCATTTCCAAAACTTTAGAAAAAGGGGGATTAGTGAAACTCACCTCGACAATATGAATGCTAGCAAATATTTGAACGACGGCAGATTCGCCTATCCGTATCCTATTTACACAAGGATAATATACACGTTAAGACTACTCGTCTTAAACGCAATTTGTTCACCCGACTTAGCAGTTCTGATTGCTTTTGTTTTAATTATCTTTTTAGTTTTTCCCAACACTTGGTTCGTTATGAAAATAGTTCTGAGTTACTGCCCAATGGGGCTGATGAACAGGTATCGAAACTTTCTTAGTTTTGATTAAACAGAACAGATGTCAAAACTTCCTCGTTTCGACTGAGCAAAACAGGTATCGAAACTACCTAGTTTCGATTGGCAAGAATAGTATCGAAACTGCCTAGTTTCGATTGGGCAATCAGTATCGAAACTACTTAGTTTCGATTGTAAATAGGTATCGAAACTCCTAGTTTCGATTGAACAACTGGTATCGAAACTCCTAGTTTCGATTGAACAACTGGTATCGAAACTCCTAGTTTCGATTGAATAATCGGCATCGAAACTCCTAGTTTCGATCAGCAGGTAGCGAAACTCCTAGTTTCGATTACTGCACTTTAATTGACAGAATTTGTCCTGTATATTTTTATGTTCAAATCTTGAATTTGACATATTTTTCTTGTTATCTTACTTGCGTTTGAATGATTTGTATGATTAGTTACGGTTTTAACGATAATGAAATGGATAATATTGAGTTTTTACCTCAAACAGAGAATGGTGATTTCTAGAGAAACAGAGAATGATCTTGAGCTCCTTAGCTCGATTCTTGAGAACACACTGGGAACTCTTCTTATAGCACCGAAATCTGGTGAATTTTTGCCTTGAACTGGACTTCGATTTGAAGGAGAATTGGGAATTTGCCGTAAGAAAAAGAGGAGGTTTGAAAGGAATGGTGAAGTTTCGACTGAAGGGTATGGTTTTCATCTGAATCAAAGTGAATCAGGCAAGTGGAAGCATGGCTCCCCTGACTCTCGGCTAAGAAAGTCAAGAAGTGGGTTTGGGGTTAATGATAACAATTTTAATCATTAATTTATTAATGATATTAGTATTAATTAGAGTTTTAAAGGGGTAATTTAATTCAGTTTCGATTCTTCACGGTATTATGATTTTTACCAGTTTATGGCTCGTTGAAGAAAATATTGAAACCTTGATTTGTATAATTCGTTGAGGTGATTATTTGTAGGTCTGAGTACCTAAACATGGCGCTACCTCGTAACGTCTTCGAAGAGTCCTTTATTTTACTTTTACGTATGTTATATAATTTAGTCTTAACCATAAATTATGGTTCAACGTAGATTTTGTGTAACATATATATATTTTTCTGGTTATTTTATTTAACCATTTACTTTCGTATTGAGTCGGGTTATTCTGCTTACTTTTTCTAGTAATTCTTTAAGATTTACTAGACTTGGAATAAACTCCTTTGCTAGACTTCTTGACTTTACTTAGTCAAAATAAGTATCAAGAAATAATAATTATGAACGTGCGTTTATGAAATGTGGATATTGACCTGAAATGATAGGTGTCACATTCTCCCCATGTTACAGAGAATTTCGTCCTGAAATTCAGTTCTTGTCACTCTGACTTGGTGTGTTTGTAAATAAAGACGGGTACTTGGATTTCATTTTATCTTCCCGCTCCCACGTATACTCGGGGCCGCGCTTTGAATTCCAACGTACCTTGACCAGCTTAACACGGCTGCGCCTTGTTCTCTGAACCTTCCAATCTGTGACTTCCATAGGTTCCTCAATGAAGTGCAACTTGTCGTCTATGTGAATCTCATCAGACGGTATAATTAACGTCTCGTCTGATAAACACTTCTTGAGATTTGATACATGAAACGTATCATGTACATTGCTTAGTTCTTGTGGCAACTTGAGCCTGTAAGCTACAGGGCCAACCCTAGCCAATATTTCAAATGGTCCAACGTACCTAGGGTTAAGCTTGCCACGGTTGCCAAATCTTGCAACTCCTTTCCAAGGTGAGACCTTTAACATGACTTTGTCTCCCACTTGGAATTCTAAAGGTCTTCGTCTGTTATCTGCGTAACTCTTTTGTCTGTCACGAGCGGCCTTCAGACGATCCTTGATTTTGAAAATTTTATCTGTGGTCTCTTGAATAACTTGAGGACCGGTTAAATGTTTGTCGCCAACCTCTGCCCAACAAAGCGGTGAACGACATTTTCGACCATACAAAGCCTCAAACGGAGCGGCTTTGATGCTGGTGTGATAACTATTATTGTATGAAAACTCAGCTAGTGGCAAATGAGTATCCCAATTTCCACCGAAGTCAATTGCACACGCACGGAGCATATCCTCTAATGTTTGAATAGTTCTTTCACTTTGACCATCTGTTTGTGGGTGATATGCCGTGCTCATGTCAAGACGTGTGCCCATGGCTTCTTGTAATGATTTCCAGATTCTAGACACGAATCTGCTGTCTCTATCAGAGATAATCGAAATTGGTACTCCATGCCTAGCCACAATTTCCTTAATATAAAGTCTTGCAAGTTTCTCGGTTTTATCCTTTTCTTTGATGGGTAGAAAATGAGCTGATTTCGTCAAACGATCGACGATTACCCATACAGTGTCATACCCGCTCGACGTCTTGGGTAACTTTGTAATGAAATCCATAGAAATTTGTTCCCATTTCCATTGAGGTATCTCGGGTTGTTGTAACAATCCCGACGGTTTCTGATGTTCTGCCTTTACTTTTGAACATGTCAGGTATTTACCGACATAAATAGCAATTTCTCCTTTCATGTTCGGCCACCAGTAGAGTTCTTTCAGATCCTTATACATTTTATCCGAACCTGGGTGAATGGAGTACCTGGACTTGTGGGCTTCGTCCATAACCAACTCCCGTATGTTACCAAAACATGGCACCCAAATTCTATTCATGAAGTATAAAGTGTCATCTGACTTTGGTTCCAACTGCTTTATCATTCCTCGTAAAGCTTCATTCTGACTGTTTTCTTCCTTAATTGCCTCTTGTTGTGCCATCCTGATTTGAGTCGTGAGACTCGTATGAATTGTCAATTCTAGGGCACGAACACGGAGAGTTTTAATCCGTTCTTTACGACTCAAGGCATCTGCTATGACGTTTGCCTTACCAGGGTGATACTTGATATCACAGTCGTAATCATTCAGTAGCTCTACCCAACGACGTTGCCTCATGTTAAGTTCTTTCTGATTAAAGATGTGCTGGAGACTCTTGTGGTCTGTAAAGATAGTACATTTTGTATCGTATAAGTAATGTCTCCAAATCTTGAGTGCAAACACGACAGCACCCAATTCTAGATCGTGTGTCGTATAATTTTTCTCATGTACTTTTAGCTGTCGGGATGCATATGCTATGACTTTTTCTCTTTGCATCAATACACATCCCAAACCTTGGTGTGATGCGTCACAGTACACAATGAAATTGTCAGTCCCTTCGGGAAGGGATAGGATTGGTGCACTACAAAGTTTTTGCTTCAGCAATTGAAAAGCTGATTCTTGTTTATCCGTCCAATCAAACTTTTTGTCCTTCTGAGTTAACGTGGTCAAAGGTAAGGCTATCTTTGAAAAATTCTCGATAAATCGCCTGTAATATCCTGCCAAACCCAGAAATTGACGCACCTCAGTCGGAGTTCTTGGTGCTTCCCAGTTTTTGATAGCTTCAATCTTAGATGGATCCACATGGATACCATTCTTATTGATGACGTGTCCGAGAAAATGAACCTCTTGGATCCAAAACTCACACTTAGAGAATTTAGCATAAAGCTTCTCATTCCTGAGTAGTTCCAAGATTAATTTCAAGTGATGTTCATGTTCATCCTTGGTTCGTGAATATATCAATATGTCATCGATAAACACAATCATGAATTTATCCAAGTACGGCTTGCACACACGGTTCATGAGATCCATGAAGACGGCTGGTGCATTAGTCAAGCCAAATGGCATAACTAGGAACTCGTAGTGACCGTAACGAGTCCTAAAAGCCGTTTTTGGTATATCTTCTTCCTGAATTTTCAGTTGATGATACCCTGATCGTAGATCGATTTTAGAATAGAAACTGGAACCTTGAAGTTGATCAAACAAATCGTCTATTCGAGGAAGAGGATACCGGTTTTTGATTGTCAGCTTGTTCAATTCCCGGTAATCAATGCACATTCTAAAGGTTCCATCCTTTTTCTTTACAAATAGAACCGGAGCTCCCCATGGTGAGAAACTCGGTCTTATGAAACCTTTGTCAAGTAACTCTTGTAGTTGGCTCGACAGTTCCTGCATCTCGGAAGGGGCTAGACGATACAGAGATCGTGCAACTGGTGCGGCTCCTGGTACTAGGTCGATCCGAAACTCGACTTGTCTTGATGGTGGTATTCCTGGTAAGTCCTCGGGAAATATCTCCGAGTAATCTCTGACTATTGGTATATCCTCAAGTCGACATTCTTCGGGTTTCTTCTCGACGATGTGAGCCAGGAATGCACAATACCCCTTGTGTAGATACTTATAAGCTTTCATGCAGTTTATCGTTTTTAACATCATTCTACACCTTTCGCCTTGAATTGAAAGAATTTCTCCGCTTGGTAGGGGAATACGTACAATCTTCTCGAAGCATACTATATCGGCACGATTCTTGGTTAACCAATCCATACCAATAACAATATCAAAACTCCCTAATTCGACGGGTAGAAGGTCTATACTGAATGTACGGTTTTCTAAACATAAAGTACAACCCCTAATGACCTCTTCGGTTTCTATTAATTTCCCATTTGCTAATTCAATTGAATAACTTTGATCTAGTTTACTGGCCTTAATACCGAGTAAGGATTTAAAATCATTCGACACAAAGCTCATATCCGCACCCGAATCAAAAAGTACAGAGGCATAGTGATTATTTATCGGGAACGTACCAGTGACGATGTTCGGGTCTTGGCGTGCGTCCCTTGCACCCATCACAAATGCCCTCCCTGGTGCCTGAGCGTTGTTCTGATTCTTCCACTTAGGACAATCCTTCTTGAAGTGTTTTAGATCACCACATACAAAACATCCCGGTTTGATTTTCCCCAATCGGTTGTTAGTTCGACAAGCTTGAGTGGTGTGACCAAACTTGTCTCATTTTCCACACTTGATGCAAACACCGGCATGATGATTTCCACACCTCTTACATCTCGGTAGGCCCCTATCATACTCCTTTCTTTCCACTGTGTTGGCTGCAAAAGCCTTCACAGTTCCTTGTTTCTTAAACTCTTGTTTTCCAGATTTGTTACTTGAATTTCCCATCCATTTCCTTTTCTCCCCAGATTTACCTTCCCCGTTCTCCTTCCTTACAAACAATTCATTACGTACTGCATCATCCTTTAGCTTGAATGCTAAAGTTATAGCACTCTTGTCATCTATTGGATTAGATGATGTTACCATGCTACGAATTTGAGGCGCAAGGCCCCACAGATACCTCTCAACCCGCTTATGTTCTGGTGTGACCATATGCGGTACCAGAAGTGCCAATTCGTTGAAACGGTCGGTGTATCCCACTATATCATCCCCTATCATCTGTAGGTTCCACATCTCAGTTTCAATCTTTTGCAATTCGTTCCGAGGACAGTATTCCTCAATCATCATGTTTTTCAAATCTTCCCAAGATAATTGGTACGCCGTCTCTCTCCCCAAAGTCTTCATTTGAGTATTCCACCAAGTTAAAGATTTATCAGTGAGCGTACATGTAGAATACTTCACCATGCAGTCAGCTGTGCATTCACTTATATCAATCACCGAATCCATATGTTCTATCCATCTCATTAGTCCTACTGCACCCTCGGTGCCATTAAAATTGCGGGGTTTACAGGATAGGAAGGCCTTGTAGGTACACTTCCTATTTGGAGCATCTGCAGGATCACAAATCATAACGTCATTAATTCGGATCATGACTATGTGTTATGGCTTAATTATTTTTATTACCTCCGGAACCTCCTGCACCTCCTGCGCCAGTACCACTGCCGTTTCCTCCGCCACTATTTCGATTTGCTTCATACTGCTCTATGGCGGCGGCTACTCGCTCTGCTATGAGTTGTTCTATGTTTGGGGAAATTGTCTCGTTGTTGTCACCAGTAGTGTTACGGGGTGTCCCACGCTTAGGTGCCATGACGTTCTTTCTAACATGTCAATTAAAAAGAAACAACATCATATATCAATAATGATAGATCATGACATAAGGATACCACAACATCAAACATGAACAACTATCATTACAACATAAACCATTACATATATAGTCAAAACATACATAGTACATTGTTCCCAAAAGACAAGGATACAAAAGAGATGGGTTCACATGACCTCATCAGTACTAAAGTTTTAAACTACATAATGTACTATGGGCACAACCCGCCCATAATAGGTTTAAAAGAAGAAGTGGGAGTACAACCCAATCATCATGGCAAGTCCTGCCATGACAAAGCTAGCTCTTGCCACAAATTCTGCAGCCAAAGTCCTCTCCTCCAGCGCCTCCACCATGTCTCGGACCGTGAGAGTGAACTGCCAGTCCATATCAGCTCTCAACTCTAGATAATCAGTGGCACCCTGTATGTCTCGGGTGCTATCCTCCAGAGTCTGTACTCGAGATCCGAGCCCTTGACGTAAGCGCATGGCTGCATCCCCCTGTGCCCGAATATCATCTAGGAGATCATCAAGACGCTCTTCGTGTGTATGAACACGTGCTACTAATGTAGGCACTGTGAGCTCCATGGCTTCCCCAGTGTGGGGTAAAGGTGTTGGAGAGTTGGAGGACTCTCCGAGCTCAAAGGTAGATGGAATGCTCTCCATCTCCCTCCATCGTGCCTGGGTACGAGGCATCCAACGGATAGTCCCCACCGTAGGGTGGTAACAGGGTCGTTGCCTCGGTGGTTCCTCATCGGTCTCCAAGTCTTTCGGGTCACGGGCTGCTAGAGTTCTCTTGCGCGGAAGTCGAACCTTCTTCCTTGCACTTTGCACTTTAATTGGTCCTCCGCTTTTCTTTTGGTAGAATATAGGCGGTTCTCCCAGGGCGACATTAGGTGGTGTCGAGCTGCGAACTTGTACTCGATTTTTAGGGCGTGAGGCGGAAAGTTCCTCGTTGGATTCAGGGTCAGAGACGGGGTCAGAGTGTGAATGTGACGACATAATTGTGACTACAATATCCACATGACATGATGACTGGTTATGCAATGCTTATGCAATGAAAACATTTTAGTGAGTCATTCAAATTATAGACTAGGTTCCGTTTTAGACACCTAGTTCGCTATAATCAACGGCTCTGATACCAAGTTCTGTCACACCCCGCCAGGGCAGAAACGCGAGGCACGACGTTCACTGGTTTCCAAAGCATATGATTATCGCAAACACATACATGTAATTGGATACATAATCGAATTTAAAATATTTACATCACAAAATATCAACTTGAGTTTACAAAAGTTTAAGATTTCGCAAATATGACTCAAGACCATGAGTTATACAAGAGAAATCCTCCCAAAAAGCCGTATCCACGTGCATACATGTATCCTACATTGCTAACCTGATGGCCACGTTCAATTTCCTGAAAACATACTTAAAACTGTCAACACGAGGTTGGTGAGTTCACAAGTTATTATAAAGAGTTATTATAAACTCAATGTTTAAATCTGATCTTTTTCCGATCAAACTCCTTGTTAAACCTGATCAGAACTCTTTTACTTTAAAACCTGATCACTTTAACCTGATCAGAACTCTTTTGTGTAAAACCTGATCACTTTAACCTGATCAGAACTCTTTTGTGTAAAACCTGATCACTTTAACCTGATCAGAACTCTTTTGTGTAAAACCTGATCACTTTAACCTGATCAGAACTCTTTTGTGTAAAACCTGATCACTTTAACATGATCAGAACTCTTTTGTGTAAAACCTGATCACTTTAACCTGATCAGAACTCTTTTGTGTAAAACCTGATCACTTTAACCTGATCAGAACTCTTTTGTGTAAAACCTGATCACTTTAACCTGATCAGAACTCTTTTGTGTAAAATCTGATCATTTTAACCTGATCAGAACTCTTTTGTATGTATTACCAATGAATATGAATACTAATCCGATCTATTGACCCCATTTGTAAGCTTGCAAGGAATACAAAATAGTATGTAATGTACGAGACCGTAACCAAACCCCAACTTTCTGTGCCTCCCCTCGCCTTTCTGCGAGTAAGACAATATGCGGTCATTCGGCCATTTTGACCCCTGGTTAGCGCGACTAACCATGACCGGAGGCGTCACCCCCAATAGTACTATTCATATAATCCCGGGCTAAATCCATAGCTAATGGTTACTAATTTATTACGAGGACTTTAAGCGCTTTATTGCTCCCTCAATACATACATACGGTCAGATCATTAGTTCCATTCATTTATACACAAAAGTCTTTTACAAGTATGTTTCCACCCCAAATCATTTCCAAAACTTTAGAAAAAGGGGGATTAGTGAAACTCACCTCGACAATATGAATGCTAGCAAATATTTGAACGACGGCAGATTCGCCTATCCGTATCCTATTTACACAAGGATAATATACACGTTAAGACTACTCGTCTTAAACGCAATTTGTTCACCCGACTTAGCAGTTCTGATTGCTTTTGTTTTAATTATCTTTTTAGTTTTTCCCAACACTTGGTTCGTTATGAAAATAGTTCTGAGTTACTGCCCAATGGGGCTGATGAACAGGTATCGAAACTTTCTTAGTTTTGATTAAACAGAACAGATGTCAAAACTTCCTCGTTTCGACTGAGCAAAACAGGTATCGAAACTACCTAGTTTCGATTGGCAAGAATAGTATCGAAACTGCCTAGTTTCGATTGGGCAATCAGTATCGAAACTACTTAGTTTCGATTGTAAATAGGTATCGAAACTCCTAGTTTCGATTGAACAACTGGTATCGAAACTCCTAGTTTCGATTGAACAACTGGTATCGAAACTCCTAGTTTCGATTGAATAATCGGCATCGAAACTCCTAGTTTCGATCAGCAGGTAGCGAAACTCCTAGTTTCGATTACTGCACTTTAATTGACAGAATTTGTCCTGTATATTTTTATGTTCAAATCTTGAATTTGACATATTTTTCTTGTTATCTTACTTGCGTTTGAATGATTTGTATGATTAGTTACGGTTTTAACGATAATGAAATGGATAATATTGAGTTTTTACCTCAAACAGAGAATGGTGATTTCTAGAGAAACAGAGAATGATCTTGAGCTCCTTAGCTCGATTCTTGAGAACACACTGGGAACTTTTCTTATAGCACCGAAATCTGGTGAATTTTTGCCTTGAACTGGACTTCGATTTGAAGGAGAATTGGGAATTTGCCGTAAGAAAAAGAGGAGGTTTGAAAGGAATGGTGAAGTTTCGACTGAAGGGTATGGTTTTCATCTGAATCAAAGTGAATCAGGCAAGTGGAAGCATGGCTCCCCTGACTCTCGGCTAAGAAAGTCAAGAAGTGGGTTTGGGGTTAATGATAACAATTTTAATCATTAATTTATTAATGATATTAGTATTAATTAGAGTTTTAAAGGGGTAATTTAATTCAGTTTCGATTCTTCACGGTATTATGATTTTTACCAGTTTATGGCTCGTTGAAGAAAATATTGAAACCTTGATTTGTATAATTCGTTGAGGTGATTATTTGTAGGTCTGAGTACCTAAACATGGCGCTACCTCGTAACGTCTTCGAAGAGTCCTTTATTTTACTTTTACGTATGTTATATAATTTAGTCTTAACCATAAATTATGGTTCAACGTAGATTTTGTGTAACATATATATATTTTTCTGGTTATTTTATTTAACCATTTACTTTCGTATTGAGTCGGGTTATTCTGCTTACTTTTTCTAGTAATTCTTTAAGATTTACTAGACTTGGAATAAACTCCTTTGCTAGACTTCTTGACTTTACTTAGTCAAAATAAGTATCAGGAAATAATAATTATGAACGTGCGTTTATGAAATGTGGATATTGACCTGAAATGCTAGGTGTCACAGAATCTTAGAATCATTCTGGAAACCCTAAGAAAGAAAGATTGTACGCTAAGTTTTCCAAATGCGAATTTTGGAAACGAGAAGTACAATTTCTTGGGCATGTTGTGAACGAACGTGGAATACAAGTGGACCCAAGTAAGATTGAAGCAGTTATGAAATGGGAAGCCCTAAAGACTCCAACAGAAATCAGAAGCTTTCTTGGATTAGCCGGTTACTACAGAAGGTTCATTCAGGACTTTTCCAAGATTGCCACACCTTTGACTTCTTTAACTCAGAAAGCAGCAAAGTTTGAATGGGTGTCACACCCCGCCAAGGTGGAAACGCGAGGCATAACATTCACTGGTTTCCAAAGCATATGATTACCGCAAACACATACATGATAATTGGATACATAATCAAGTTTAAAGTTTTACATTCCAAAATATCTATTTGAGTTTACAAAAGATTAAGATTTCGCAAATATGACCCATATGTAATGAGTTATACAAGAGAAATCTCCCAAAAACCGTATCCGCTCATGCATGCATGTAACCTACACTGCTAACCATTGCGACCACGTTCAATTTCCTGAAAAACATACTTAAAAGTGTCAACACGAGGTTGGTGAGTTCACAGGTTTTGATCAAATGTTCTTGTAGTTCCAACGTTTACAAACGTTCAAATGAATAAGTTTTTCCGATCAAATAGTATATATATATATATATAACCAATGAATTGAACATTTCCTGACCAATTGACCCCATTTGTAAGCTTGCAAGAAATACAAATAATATGTAATGCACGAGACCGTAACCAAACCATGTCAAATGAATGCCCCTCCCTCGCTATACCACGAGAATAAGACAATATGCGGCCATTGACCCTACAAATCCCGGTTAGCGCGACTAACCATGATCGGGGCCGTCACCCCCAATAGTACTATTCACATAATCCCAGTCTAAGACCATAACTAATGGTTACAAAATGTTAATGTTGTTCCGGGGACTTTTAGCGCTCTATTGTTCCCTTAATGCACACATAACGGTCTAGTATTTGTTCATTTATTTATATATGAAAATAGTTACAAGTATGTTTCCTCCCCAAAACATTTCAAAAACTAGAAAAAGGGGACAGTGAAACTCATCTCGACAGTAGTGTACGCTAGCAAATATTTGTATAATTGTAGGCCCCGCCTATCCGTATCCCAATTACACAAGGATACTTTATATTTTAAGATTGCCCGTATTAAACACAAGTTGTTCACCCGACTTAACGAATCCCGTTAAGTACGTCTTTGTTTATTAAAACAATGTTTTCATGCGACGACTTGTTGGTGATTATTATTCTAGTGTAGACGCTTATATATTTTCCGAGAAAATATTATGTTTCCATATTGGTGACTTGTTACGTGTACAAAAAATAAATATTATTTTTATAATATATTCATATTATAGTCCGCGTATAACCATATAATTATTTCTTACCAATAATTATATGAAATCACAAATATCATTCAAGTATGTTCTACGCATGTCAATTATCCTACGTGCGTATAAACCACGTTAATACGTCCACATGCAAATACTCATTCTGAACGACATTTATTAATTTGTTTACGTTCGTATTGCATTTATTTATACCAATATATGCATACAAGTATCTCATTAATCTAACATATATTTAAATATGCTTCACGATAACATGTGAACATTTATTTTTGACTGAAACGTCTTTAATCTCATGCACATAAATTTACCTATGATTATTTCATCATGATATATGCATATATGATTCTTATGATTACCAAGTGTCTTAAACATTTTAATCATAACAAGCTTCATGTTTAACCCATAACTATAATTTGCATGTTCCAAATTCTTTAAGTGTTTCTTTTTATATTTTCCATGATCTATTTTCAAGACATGAGTATATTTCATCATTTTATGTATATATACCTTTGATCATGCAACTACCCAAGTATGTGTACATACACATTTATCCAGGTTTCCATATGCATATATATATATATATATATACACACATACCACTTATCTTTATGATCATGAACATTTTTCTACCAATATCACCAAATCATGCTTTAAACTACCAACTATACATCATCATATACATCTTGCAATTTTTGGCCTAGTATGCATAAACATAAACAAATCTTAGACTTTATGTCACAATGTTTACTTTGTAAAAACACTAATCATGCCTTTTATTTAAAATTCACATCTTATCATCAAATGATCCAACAACAATATATATACACATATATACATACAATTTACGATTTCTTTTATGTAGATATCTATACACTTCATTTTTCATCAAATATTACCCACACTTTAGATTATAAATCACACTTTTAGTTCAACAATTTATAACTTATCATCAAATAATCAAAACAGCAAAACATGCATATAAACTCACCATTTTCGGCCCTTATATATATATATATATATATATTTATACAAAACTCTAGTTTTTAAACTTAATAAGTTAAACTTTTAAAAAACTCTTTAACTTTTCAAATCTCTTTATTTTCATGGTGAACAACGAGCTTTGAGCTAAAAATAAAGACAAAGATGAAAAGTGGTGTCGGTTTCATACCGCTAGACAAGCTAGGTGAAGATTTACGAGTAGAAAGTGATGATAACTCGATATATTAGCAAAACCAACCCTTAATCCTTCAAAGCTCCCTTGAATATCTTAAGTTCTAGCTAGACTCTTTAGATTTTTGGTCTTGGATTTTTGAAAGATGCAAGTGTGTGTGTGTAGGAATCGTATATATATATAGAGAGAGAGAGAGAAAGAAAGTTGGAGTGTTGTATTGAACAAAATGATGACTAAAGATGGTGGATTTGATGTTAGCTTAATTCACACTCGATTAGGGATGGCTTCATATGACAAGAGAATGGTGATGAGAATGGTGGTGGTGTGTGGGTGGGTCCCATTTTAGGCCGAGAAAAAAGGGTGGTGGGGGGGGGGGGGGTTGGGTGTTGTCACTTCAAGTAATCATTCCAATGTTTTAGTTGATTGGTTTTTAGGTGGTGTGAACCCGGTAGGTGATCTCGTGATCATATACCCGGTGTATGACTTTTTATGATCGAATAACTTTATATATTTTGTAACTTGACCAGTTTTAATAATCTACTAGTTAAACCCGACATAGTTAATACTTTAACTATAATATACATGTATACACATAAAAATAACTTTAGAGCCATGTGATAAAACATTTTTATATCACTTTTAAAGTTTTGTTCACAAATATTGATGTGTTTATTTTAAAACGCGTCCCTAGACTTTTCTTGCAAAACTTTTGTTAATCACCAACGAACGTAACTTGCGGATAATAATTGTTTGGTTTCTAGTAATTCTTAAAATTACTAATATATAGTGTGTTCCTTTGTTAGACTCCTTGACAATACTCTGTCAAACAATAAACCAGGAAATATAAATTATGAACGTGAAATCATGAATATGGATATTGACTTGAAATGATGGGTGTCACAATGGGGCACGAAACAAGAAGAAGCGTTCAGTACTCTCAAAGATAAGCTCAGTCATGCACCGATCTTAGCACTACCCAAAGGAAATGATGATTTTGTTATCTATTGTGACGCTTCTTGAACTGGTCTGGGTTGTGTGTTGATGCAGCGAGACAATGTTATTGCCTACGCAACACGCCAACTTAAAATTCATGAGAAAGACTACACCACACATGATTTAGAACTTGGTGCCATAGTGTTCGCTCTAAAGATTTGGAGACACTATCTGTATGGTACCAAATGCGTGATATATTCAGACCACAAAAGCCTCCAACATATTTTTAAACAGAAAGATTTAAATATGAGGCAAAGGAGGTGGATGAAACTTATTAATGACTACGACTGTGAAATCAAATACCATCCCGGGAAGGAAAATCTAGTAGCAGATGCTTTAAGTCGGAAGAAACAAAGCCAACCGATTAAAGTAAAAGCACTACGATTAGACCCGAAGTTAGACTTAATGGAACAAATCAAGAAGATCCAACCAAGAGCCTTAGAAGAAGGGAACCTTAAGAAAGAACGTATAGTTGGGAAGCTGAAGTTGCTATTCAAAGAAGATGATGGAATCATGAGATTCGATCGAAGAATCTGGATTCCAAGACTTGGAGATATTCAAGAGAAGGTGTTAGATGAAGCACATAAATCAATATATTCCATGCATCCCGATGCAAACAAGATGTATAAAGATTTGAAGACACATTACTGGTGGCCTAACATGAAGAGATCAATTGCCAAGTATATAGACAAATGCTTGACTTGTCTTTAAGTTAAGATTGAGCACCAGAAACCAGCAGGTCAATTACAACAATTAGAATTACCTGTCTGGAAATGGGATTGTATTACAATGGACTTCGTTACTAAACTACCCAGAACTCAGAAAGGGCATAATGCAATATAGGTCGTGGTCGATAGACTGACCAAGTCAGCCTATTTCATACCTATCAATGAAACATACTCTATGGATAAGTTAGCCATAATTTACATCAATGAAATTGTGAGCCACCATGGCATACCACTGTCTATTATTTCTGATAGAGACAGTCGGTTCACATCTAGATTCTGGAAAAGTTTTCAGAAAGAATTGGGAACTAGACTTACTATGAGTACTACATATCATCCCTAGACAGATGGACAGAGTGAATGAACAATTCAAACTCTGGAAGATATGCTAAGAGCTTGTGTCATCGACTTCAGAGGAAATTGGGATAATCACCTACCGTTATTCGAATTCTCATAGAATAACAGTTACCATTCAAGTATTAAAACTGCACCATTCGAAGCACTGTACAGAAGGAAGTTCAGAACTCCTGTCTCTTGGACTGAAATAGGAGACAGTCAATTATCTGGACCTGAAGTTATACAAGAAACAACAGATAAGATAGTCCAAATTAAACAATGTTTGAAAGCGGCTCAAGATCGACAAAAGAGTTATGCTGGCAGAAGACGACGACCGTTAGAATTCCAAGTCGGAGATTATGTGATGTTAAAAGTTTTACCTTGGAAAGGTATTGTAAGGTTCAGGAAACGTGGAAAGTTAGGATCAAGATATATCGGACCATACAAAATCAGTAAAAGGGTTAGAGCAGTAGCCTACAAGTTAGATCTACCTGAAGCCTTACAAGGGATTCACAATACGTTTCACGTATCTTGCTTACGTAAGTGTTTAGATGATCCAACTCAGGCTATTACACTAGATGATGTACACATAGATGACAAGCTTCAATTCACTGAACAACCGATCAAGATTTTAGACACCCAGGAACGAAAATTGAGAAAGAAAGTTATACCAATGTTGTTAGTTCAATGGCAAGGTCGGATTGGAGCCGACCAGACTTGGGAATTAGAGGAACATATAAAAGACAAATATCCTCATCTATTCACACCTTAATTTCGATGATGAAATTTCTTAAAGGAGGGGAGATTTGTAACACCCCAAAAATACCCTAAGGAATTGAAGGATTAAAGTTGTCAAATTTCATAAGTCTAGGGGCTATAATGAGAACATACAAAATCCAAGGATCAAAAATAGAAAATTTAGGAAAAATAGCCTGTAACGGACCGTCACCAGCCATAACGGTCCGTTACGCCTCATGAGGATCGTCACCCGTCATGACGGTTCGTGCTGCAAAACCTAGAAGCGGTTTAGGGTTTCTGACATGTGTCCGATGACTCACCCTCATGACGGACTGTCACGAACCATAACGCTCCGTTATGTGGTCCGGAAGCGCGTAACCGCCATGTCAAGGCGTGACGGACCGTCACACCTGGTAACGGTCCGTCACGAACCCAATTCTTGCCCTATAAATAATTGAACGATCCCAGCTTGTTTCTCACATCCTCCACACCTAAAAACACACACATAAGCTTTGGTGTTTCAATCCCGAGCCCCGGTTCGTGTACGAGAGTCCGATTTCCAACGTTTCGACTCCAAATTGCCGTAGATAGTGCCGAGGTAAGGTTCCGACCTTCTGTTAAGCTTTGGTTATACACCATTAAGCTAGGATCATGTAATTTAATAATGTCGTGTTATATATAGGAGCTTTGTCCAAGGTGTTTGCTATATTATTGATTCATTAAGCCGAAATACTACCGATTTACGTTCTTAAATTGTGATGCATGAACCCAATCATGACCTTGTCTGGCATGATTGATTTATGAAAACACTTTGAGTATTTTGAAACGATTGCACCGATTGTTTATATATAACGTATTCTAAGCGCTTATTGTATTTCACTTGCCCGTGGAACAGCATGTTGGACAGGACCCATGGAGCGGTCTTTGGTTATATATATACTGAATGATTGTTCATAGTTATCTATGAATTTCGGGGTGGAACCCCATGAATGTGTTCAAGATACTTTGGCGGGTCATTTTAATAAACTATTTTAGTTTATGAATTCACCAGATTTGTATTGACCCATGTTTTATCAAATGTTTTTGAACGCATCACAGGTAGTCATTAGACAAGGCATTTCCAGGACTAGAATGAATAGATGAACGATCCAGATGATGGGCATGCCTGGAACTCTAAGTCCCGAATGATATGTTCCTTGTTAGGAACGAATGATGTAACTGTTGTTAAAACTTGATGTAAACAATATTTTGATGTTAATAGAAGTTATGATTTAGTCTTCCGCTGTGTGTTTTTGATATCAACGTTACAATAACTAGAAGGTGACCTTCTGGCCAGTATGTAGTTATCTGACAAACGGAATGTTCTGTCTAAGGAAAGAGCGGTGTATAAATATCTTCTAGACCCGTCGTTCTTTCCTGGGAACATCTCTGTTGGAGGCACTACTCTGGTTAGATAACTGTCACGTGTTACGGATGTGACATCAGGATTCCCCACCCACCCACATTCCAATAGTCACGTTTAAAAGTATTAGTTTGTTTCGCACCCAAATGTGCATAATTATATGCGCTTATAATCGATATATATATATATATATAATTCGTATTGATGCGATTTTTAACAGAATGTGTGCAACTCTATGTTTTAATAAAATCATTTCAGGACTTATAGTAAATTCATATGCGCATTTATAAATATAAATATATTCGTATATTTATATAGTTTCAAAATACTAAAATATATTTATACTCGAAAATAGTTTCACAAATAATCGTTCAATCTTGTATAATGAAAATATATGTATTTACCTTGAATGTATATATGTGTTCGGAGCTATATACTATTTTATAGAACAATTGTTTGGTTTCGAAAATGTGTAAAGATTCTGTTGAAGCATTTATGTGTGACAGGCACTCTTAGAGTGTCTCTGCTTTTGTAATGTACTTTGTTTTTTGTAATTCAGTCTTTGTTTTATTGGCTTATCGAGTTGTAATCCTGTCTGTATGTATTTGTTATTGTACTTGTCTTGTTGTCTAAGTTGTATGCTTTGCGTATTTGGCAAGTGCGTAGGAAGTATGTCTTGCGTACTTAGCAAGTACGCATAAAGCAAGTCTTACGTACTTGCTAAGTACGTAGGAAGGATTTCCTGCACACTTGCTAAGTACGCAGGTACTGAGTCTGGGACTATATATAGCAAGTACGTATTTATGTGTGACAAGCACTCTTAGATTGTCTCTGCTATTGTAATGTACATTGTTTATGTAATTCAATGTTTGTTGTATTGGCTTATCGAGTTGTAATCGTGTCTGTATGTATTTGTAATTGTACTTGTCTTGTTGTCTAAGTTGTATGCTTTGCGTACTTGGCAATTGCACAGGAAGTATGTCCTGCGTACTTAGCAAGTACGCATGAAGCAAGTCTTGTGTACTTGCTAAGTACGCAGGTACTGAGTCTGTGACTATATATAGCCGGTTGTAGGAGATGTTAAGTACGTTTTCATTTGCATTCTCTGTAATTGGCTTCATATTGATAATATACGAAGTATTTTGTGACTTATGTTTGTTATCGGTTTCCTTTGTTGTTGATACTCCATCTAGTCACGGGTATTCCGCACCCTGTTCGACTAGAGACTCACTCGCACGATACGATCCGTGACCCCCGGGGACCTACAAGTGGTATTAGAGCGATTGTTCTTGATTTCGAGTGTTTTGAGTGTGTTAGGAGCATTTTCGACACATTTAGAAGCCTAATTACTTGAGATTTGACTGAGTTTTGTGGATTTTTGGACTGAAAATAGCCTCTGACTTTAGCGATGTGTTCATACTGAAAATCCTTCAAAATTCGACCCATTTGTTGTTTTTTTGAGTGTTTTGATCATCAAGGGTTTGTTAGAAACAAGTTTCTAACCTTTTGGCTTGAACAATTTCGTGATTACATCAACATTTGAAGATTTGAGTGTTTTTCGGTGACCGGAAAAAGTTGTTGGAGCAGGTTGAAAAAGTGAACAGCGTACTTACCCGATTTGGCAAAAAGTAGTTTGTTCCTGCGTACTTGACAACGCAAGACTAAATTCCTGCGTACTTGTCACATATCCTGTGTACTTAGGTAAGTACGCAAGGCTAAATCCATACGTTCGTAAGGCCAGTTTCTAAGTACGCAAGTTGTGAAGAAAACTCTGAATTTTGACTAAGTATAACACCATGTCGAACATTCAGAACATCAGTAGCATGCTAAATTATGACAACGAGATAGGGACTCCACAAAATCCACCAAAATTGCTAAACATAAATGATTATTCAAACTGGAAAGCAAGATTTGAGGAGTACGTCTCGTACACTGATTCTACCATGTGGATACCCATTCTTGAAGGGTACAAGCATCCAACCATGAATTCCTAAATGAGATTGTCCCCAAACCACTGTCTAGGCTTCCTGAGGAAGAAAAGAGGGCTTATGACCTAGAGAAGAAAGCACATGGTTCTATAACCTTGGCATTGACACGAGATTTATTTCACAGCTTCAGAGGTTATGATACTTTGAAAGATCTTTGGAAAGCATTGCAGAAAAGGTTTGAGGGTAACAGTGATGTCAAGAAGAGTAAGAGGGAGATGTTGAGGAAGCAGTATGAGTGTTTTAGATACTTGGAGAATGAATCTATTGACGAGCTTATCTCCAGATTCTATCACTTGAAGACTGAACTAAAGTCTTATGAATTAAAGTATCCTGATGATGAACTAGTGGGAAAATTTATTGATGCTTTACCTCTAAAATTTGATATGTACACAACCTTATTGAGAGAAAACCCTAAGTTCTATGAGATGACTATTGATGAAGCGATAGGGAAGATTCATGCACATGACTTGAATTTGAGAAAGAAAGAAACATCAGGCAGACCTCAAACTCAAGATCCTTCACTTTACTTTGGAACATCTTCCACTTCAAAGTCATCTGGATCTGGAATTTGCATTGTTCTCAGGGAATACTACTCATGATGAGGAGAATTCTAGGGGTTGTGGTGGTTGTTCTACATGTTTGGCTGCATCAGGGTCTAGTTCATTTCATCAACATTCCCCAAGAGGCCCCACTTCTACATCATCAACTCATCAAAGTGCTATAGCCAAGATTGCTGAAGATCATGTAGCCTTATTTTCTTTGTGTATGCTTGCCTATGAAAACTTTATCGGGGGAAAGCTTACAGAT
Source organism: Smallanthus sonchifolius (assembly GCA_023525975.1). NCBI lineage: Eukaryota > Viridiplantae > Streptophyta > Magnoliopsida > Asterales > Asteraceae > Smallanthus > Smallanthus sonchifolius. The sequence continues at coordinate 92,230,045 of CM042021.1, read as the reverse complement.
CCGAAGACCATTGAAGAAGACTTCAACCAAGTTGATCCTGATGATATGGAAGATATGGATAATCAATGGAATATGGCTATGATTTTAAGAAGGGCAAAGCGTTTTCTAAACAGAACCGGAAGAAAGTTTATCGGTGCACATTCAAATGCTAAAGTCGGGTTTGACAAATCTAAAGCTAAATGTTACTAGTGTCTGAACTTCAGGCACTTTGCAAGAGAATGTCAAAAGGACAAAGCACCAGCTTCTGGTTTCACTCGACCAAGTCTAGGAAACAACCAAAACTTCAACAACCAGTACACCCACAGTCAGAATCAAGGAGCATCGTCCAATGCATTGGTGGTTCAACAGGGTGATAGTTTTGACTGGGGAGTTCATTTGGAAGATGCCATAATTTCACAAACTCAGCTCGGGTTGATGGCAGAAATTGTTGAGACGATGGAGGCTGAAGAAAGGGAAGCTGTTGCTGCTGACCAACAAGAATCTGTACTTGCTCTAATGGCTATTGGAGAAGCTTCCAGTTCATCAACTAAGGTAGATTCTAATTCTTTTGTTGTTATTTCTTGTGCTAATTGTATGATATTGAAGGACGAGAATGATCGCATCCATGATCAACTCGGACCTCTACATAGTGTAGCTCTAAATTACAAAGAAAATGAAAAACGTTTTAAAGGTTCAATTGAAAATCTTAAGAAAGAAAAACAAGATTTCTCAATTAAAATCAGCGAACAACAATTTCATTTGGATGTTGCCTACAAGGAGTTAGAGAAAAAGAATGTTGAGATGGCCAAGCTGTAAAATGAGATCCTGCAGCTAAGTGGCAAACTTGAGAAGTTGAAAAACTCTCGTTTTGTGGTAGAACACTACGAGTCTGTAGTACGACAAGTGAGTGGCAAAGGTTTAGGTACTAATGCCATTCCTCCACCAGTTAACGGCAAGTTTGTCAATGGGCCAGTTGACAATGATCTGTCCTTTTTAGATGTGTCTTCTAGTAAGGCTGATTCAACTTCTGATGAGGAGTTCTATTCCGATGAATGCTCCGAGGACAACAAGGTTGAGGGAGTTGTCTCAGGGGAGTTGCTTGATGAACCTAAAATTCAGAAAAACATTGTCACTGACCGTGATAATTGCATTTTAACTGAACCTGATATGATTGAGACAAATGATAAATTGAAAATGATGCTTTATGGGGGTTTTAAAACCATAAAGCAAGCAAAGAAAGAAACTTTTGCTAACAAATTGGGAAAGAACTTTCAAGAAAACATTGACAAACATTATACTCCCAAAAGTCAATCAAAATCAGGTCAAGCACAAGCTGCTGTTCATCAAACTACTCCTACTGCTCATTAAGCTGAACCATCAACATCAAGAACCAAGGAGCCTTAAAGGAAAGTTTTCAAGGAAAGCAGAAGTTGTTTTCACTGTGGTACTGTCGGTCACATTCTTGTGAATTGCCCTGATAAGAATCAGGACAAACGACCAGTTGTCCCACAACAGGCTGAATCCCCTAAGACACCATCAGTGAAGCAACCAAAAAGTCCAAAATCAAAAGTGGTGAAACCACCAGTGAAGCAAATGGTTAAGCCACAAGCAAAACCTGTGGCTATACCATCTGTTCCAAAACGGGAAAAGCAACTTGCTAATCCCAGTGTGTCTACCTCTGGTAATACACATTCTGGTGAGAATCCTGTGGTGAAACTCTCAAAGCTACAGAAGAGAAGGCGGAATAAGAGGTTGAGGAAACTTGAAAACAACTTGCTGGTTGTCAACTAGGTGAAGCTTCTACTAGTTCACCAGTTGATAACGATAGCAAGCCAGCTGTTCAAAAGAAACAGAAGAAAAGATACTTGAGAAAGAAAACCAAGAGTTCTCAATTCTCTGATTCTAAATCTCCAAAAGATTCACCAATTTTTGATAGTCATGATTGCGAGTTAATTGAAGTCGTTTATTTTGAGAAAAACGGACGACCCAAGACGATAATGCTTAGGTCTCCAAATCTAATTAATTTCTTTTGACTCGTGCAGGGACATCCGAAGGGAACTATTACAAACAGATGGTATGTTGATAGTGGATGCTCCTGGCACATGACAGGAAACATGGCCCTGCTTCAAGATGTGAAACCATTCAGAGGCGGCTATGTGGCCTTTTCATGCGAAAAAGGGTGGTAGTATAACTTGTCAAGGCGTGGTTTCTAATGGATGTATAAGCTTCGACAACGTCAACTACTGTGAGTAGCTGAAGCATAACCTGTTGAGCGTCTCTTAAATGTGCGAAAAGAAGTACTCGGTTATGTTTGACAAGTTAGAATGCTTGGTTCTCAAGCCTGGTTTTGTGGTTCCTGAAGAGTGGATTCTGATGCGAGCACTAAGAACAAACGACACCTATCAGATTGATACGAGTGTGGCAAAAACCACCTCATCAGTTGCTACTTGTTTACTTACCAAAGCGACATAAATTGACTCAAACTTGTGGCATAGTAAACTCGGACACATTTCTTATAGAAAAATGAATCATCTTTTCCGAAACGGTTTGGTAGCCGGGGTTCCTAAGTTGAGATTTGTCGTTGCAGATGACTATATGCCTTGTAAAAAGGGCAAACAGCAACGAAAATCTCACAATCCCAAGACCCAAAACTACCCCTTTGGAGCTATTGCACATGGATTTGTTCAGGCCCATAAGCATCAGGAGTATTGGAGGTAAGTCATACTATCTGGTTGTAACTGATGACTTCTCACATTTTTCTTAGGTGCATTTTTAGATACAAAGGATGAGACTGCTGACACTCTTTAGTACCTGATCTTGAGCCTGGAATCATTATGCAAGTTGAAGGTTAGAAGAATCAGAAGTGATAACGGTACAAAGTTCAAGAACAACATGATGGAGCTTTTATGTCTCAAGAAGGGTATTCGTCATGAATTCAGTGCGCCGTACACACCACAGCAGAATGGAGTTATAGAAAGGAAGAGCAGAACTTTGACTGAAACTGCAAGGACGATGCTGTCTGATGCTAAGTTGCCAATAACATTCTAGGCAGAAGCAGTTAATACAGCGTGTCACGTTTTGAATCGAATTCTGGTGGTGAAGCGTCACAACAAAACTTGTTATGAGTTTATCAACAATCGACCTCCCAATCTAGACTACTTGGTCCCATTTGGTAGTCCCTGTTCTTTATTGTTACAGTCCAAGGATCGCAAATCCAAATTTCATGAGAAAGCGGTGGAGGACATCTTCTTAGGATATGTTGCCAATTCATCATGCAAAAGGGTGTACAATATCAAAACTCGTTCAGTTGAAAAGTGGTTCGAAGTAGATTGTAGTAAGCAAAACGTTCCACCAGAACCAGTAGGTCTAGCTTGGGGATTTGATTATGATGCTCTTTTCAAGTCATTCAACCTTCCAGATTTATCTGCTGATGATGCCGCCAATCTGTATAACTAATCTAGTAGTGGCGATGACTCCAATTTCTCAACCAGATCAACTGTACCCATCCCAACTCCTAGTTCTAATGCTGCATTTGCATCTGGGACTCATGATAATGATGATGAAGAGGATACAAATGTTAAAGGAAACGATTCTCAAGCTGATCCTAACTTTGTGGTAGGAAATGAAGCTCTAGTTGATCCTATCATTATTGAATCTTTTTCTGGTACACATGATGTGGGGGAGTTGATCACAAACCTTGAATCAGATATCCGTGAATCTATTGTGACAGAGACGAGAGTGCATAAGAATCATCCAATTGACAACATCATTGGTGATCCTGATGCCGGTGTTCAAACTCGTCACAGAACCACTGCTGAGAACGCCAGTCTTTATGTTGAGATACTTGACACAGGTATCATGGAAACATGTTTGCATGCTGCATTCGTATCCCAAATAGAGCCGAAGAATGTGAAGGAGGCTCTCGCTAACAACTGCTGGATAGAGGCGATGCAAGATGAATTGTCTCAATTCCAAAAGTTGCATGTGTGGGATTTGGTTGACCTGACTAGAGGTGTACATCCAATTGGAACCAGATGGGTGTTCAAGTGTAAAACAGACGATCGACACGTTGTGGTGAAAAACAAGGCAAGGTTGGTTGTTCAAGATTTTTATCAGCAAGAGGGCTTGGATTACACTGAGGTGTATGCCCCAGTTGCTAGACTTGAAGCCATTAGACTATTTCTCGCTTATGCCTCCTTTGTTGGCTTCAAGGTCTATCAACTTGATGTGAAGAGTGCTTTCCTATATGGAAAAGTTCATGAAGAGGTCTATGTCACTCAACCACCTGGTTTTGAAGACCCACAAAATCCTAATAAAGTGTACAAGTTGGATAAAGCACTTTATGGTCTTCATCAAGCACCAAGAGCGTGGTATGAGACTTTATCAAAGCATTTATTGTCCAACGGTTTCTATCACAGACAAATTGACTTGACTCCTTTCATAAGGAAAGCAGGGGGAGATATTCTATTTGTGCAAGTGTACATGGATGACATTAATTTTGGGTCTACAAATGAGGATATGTGTAGGGAATTTGAGAAGGTGATGAAGTCCAAGTTTGAAATGAGCAACATGGGTGAATTATCATTTTTTCTAGGTCTGCAAGTCAGTCAAAGGGAGGATGACATTTATCTACATCAAACTAAGTATGTACACGACATTTTGTTTAAATACAAAATGAATGACTGTTCTACTTATGGCACACCAATCCCAGTCAATAATGGTTTGCATCCAAACAAAGATGGAAAGGATGTGGATCGTAAATTGTACCGTGGGATGATTGGTTCTCTTATGTATCTCACAGCTTCAAGACCTGATATTATGTTTTCCATCTGCTTGTGCTCGAGGTTTCAGTCACAATCGAAGGAATCTCACTTGATAGTTGTTAAGAGGATATTCAGATACTTGAAAGGGAAACCCCGATTAGGTCTTTGGTACTCCAAGCAGCAGTCGTTTGATTTCAAAGCCTATACTGATTCAGATTATGGCGGTTGTAACCTCGATAGAAAGTCAACCTCAGGTGGATGTCAGTTCTTAAGAGACAGGCTGGTCTCCTGGCAGTGTAAAAAGCAGTCAACGGTTCCTGTGTCAACATGTGAAGCAGAGTACATTGCTTCTGCGAGCTGTTGTTCTCAGATCTTGTGGATCCAGCAACAACTAAGAGACTACGGCTTGAACTACTCTGGAACTCCTTTGTTCATTGACAACAATGCCACCATGTCTATCACAAATAACCCTGTGAAACATTCCAAAACTAAACACATTGAGATTCGTCACCACTTCATCCGTGATTGTGCTGAAAAGCACCTGGTTGAACTTGTAAAAGTTCACACGGATGACAATTTTGCTGACCTTTTCACTAAGGCGTTTGATCGTACACATTTTGAACACCTTGTCAACATGATATTTTTCAAAACAAAATGTTTCATGGAAGTTAAAATTTATTTTAATTCTGTATAGTTCGTTTCTCTTTGAAAAATTTCAGAAAAATCCAAACAAAATAGAAAATTAAGAAAATTTCAAAGTCATTTGAAGATAAAGGGAAATGATTGCACATCAATAAGTGATCTAAACGTCTTAGACTGCACGTATGGGAAATGATTGCGTCATGATTACTTGAGCTTTAAATTTAATTATCTTGTCTTAATTTGAATACTTACAAGTAATTTGAATTGTCAGTAGGCTATAAGCATTTTTGGATTGTTAGTAGTGTGAAAATTTAAAGATAAATTACTACAACTGTGATTTGAACCCATGTTTTGCAAGTGTGTATGTGTAAAAGAATGCAAAAAGATCATTATCAGATAAAGGATGTAAGATTTTGGCAAGTATTTTCTTATGAGACCAGTTTCGGGTTATGTCTTTAGCACAATTTTTCGGTTCTCTTCACTGCCCATACTCACAAGTATGCAATGGGAAGTTGAATCAAGATATATTGACAACAACCATCAAGCATATGTTACCCCTTGGATCATATCGGATTCCATTGAAGACAAATCCAGATAACAGTTGGATCCCCTTACCCAAATCCATAGACTCCATATTTATTGACCTGAATCATCATCTGATATTCACAGAAGAAAACCCTATCAAACCAAGATAAATGAATCACTCGACTATGAATCTTATGATTCTTGATAATCCTTATGGATTCTGCTTGATTTTTTCTGTGCTAAATGATGTAACTTCATTCTGAAGATTCTGATAATCTTTGGGAAAATCTTAGATGCCTTAAGATAATGCAATTTAATTTCTGTAGCATAACTGTGGGGTACACGTTGTATATCTATAAATATTACCTTAACTCATAAGAACATGATACAAAAATGCTCGTAGTTTCAAATCTTATAATATTGATAACTTAAATTGACTTGCTTGTATTGCAAATTCGTTTAGAATAAGTAGTAAGTCATGACATGATCCCATACTCTTTGATGTTTATCTTGTATCATTTTTTGCTAGAAATTAGCCTGATATGATCCTCTGCTCATGATTTTGATAAAAAAGAGTTTGTTTGTAAATTTCATGTATATTCAAATCAGTATCTTGTGTATATTATCTGTTATTTTAATGTGTACAGTTATATCATTGAAAAAAAAATGCCACAAAGATTTGAAGTACAATTTGCGTTAAATTTCGGAAAAATCAAAAATATTTTCATTTAACTTCCGTGGATCGTTTATGAAAACCTCTAGATTGAACGTTCATATCCGGTTCGCTATTTGACACGACATTCTTCATAATTTGAGTTGATTTCTGAGTTGGACAAGTGTTCTGAGTACTTAGCTAAGTACGCAAGAAGGAGCTTCTGCGTACTTAGCGAAGTACGCAGGATATGGTCATGTGTACTTAGCAAGTACGCAGGAGTAAAATCCTGCGCACTTAGCTAAGTTCGCAGGGTCAGTCACTGAAGAGTATATATACATGTGTTAGAAATTTTTTCATCAGTTTCAAACCATCCACTATTGTATACAGTCTCCCACTCTTAATCACTCAAAATTTGTGTGTTCCTAAGATAGTTTTTCATCCCATACCAAGTTTTGACTTCATCTAACTTACATCTGGTGAGATTCACAGCCCTTACATCCATGAAATCATCACTTTTGGACCTAGTTTTAGTGTTCTTGGAACTAGGGTTTGATGGCCAAAATTCATAGGATTTTGGATGTTGTTAAGTAAAATTGTAACTTAAAACATGTTCATAATCATCAATCAATCCTTATGTTTACCAAATTCATCCTTAAAATTGTTTGATTTGTGAATTTGATCCCTGTGGAACCGTTGGCTCATGTCGGTCAGGGGTTTGATCTATATGGGGATGTTTGGCAAGGCATTGGTCTTGATTTTGGTACCATGTGTCTTAACAATGTTTGTCGACACTATGGTGACCATATTCTTGGACCAAATCACTGAATTTTTGACTTTGAGATTTTGAAAATTGGCTGTGTATATGTTCATGCGTACTTAGTAAGTACACACGAAGGGACTCATGCGTACTTACTAAGTACGCAAGAACAAAATCCTGCGTACTTGCTAAATACGCAGGAGGTGCAATCTTGAAAAATTTCTAAGTCTGGAAGTCAGTTTTTGTCACACCCCAACCGACGGCGGAAACGTCGGGGCGGCACATAGAGACTGTTCATAAGCTCATGGTTTACTACATTTGAAATAATTAAACAACCAATTTCATTTCATAAATCACGACATCAAATCCAACAATATAATAATGGAAATTACATAAACAAACTTGTTCAAAATAAAATACTAGGTCCTTAAACTTAAATGAAAGCAACTTGATCAAACTCATTTGTTTGTACCTGAAACATGATGAAAACGAGGTCAACTAAAAAGTTGGTGAGCATACACAGGTTTTGACACTACAAATAAAGTTCAAATGTTTTATACAATTCATATGATACATGGTATATAAGGCATTTATGGAGAATCTATAGTTAAGCTAGGTGTACAATCAAACCTTGTGACTGAGGCATAACACGCAGGTTACCCTAATGTAATGTCGGTAACAAACACCCTACCCAAGTGGGTTTGTCAGACTCAATAGATCTATCAATGTTAACCGTTGGCTTGTACTGAGTTAATGATTGTACTAATGTCATGTATATGTAGTCTTAACTCATATCATTCAAGCATAAAGCACAAATAACACATATCATCATATTATTGAATTGTATATGAGTAATTGCAAAGAGTTTCAAAGAGTAATCATGTTTCACCCCAAAATTACAAAATGAAAAAAGGGGCTATGTAAAACTCACAAAGTTAACCTAGAGTGAAAGTGTATGATCTTGAATTAATATTGTGCATTATGTCTAAAGTAGAGTCTAGGGTTTCAACGAGATTGAGTGTAGGGACTTGTACAAATGGTTTGTATTGTATCATGTGAGAGATGTGTTTGTGTTTGTATTTGAATAAGAATTTTAAATGAAGAAATGTAAATTCAAAGAATATGTTTTTAATAATAAAAGACTTAGAGTTTAATTTTGAATAACTAAATAAATAATTTTTTTTATTTATTTGCTTAGAAAGAGTAGTACGAATTATATTTATTCAAATATAATTTAAATAAATTTATTTTATTTATTTATTTATGAAGTGTGTCAAACTATAGTGTATATGTATATATATTAGTGTGTATATAAGAATTTATACTAAAAAGAATTTTAAACCCTATACAGGTTATTATTGTAAAGAAAAATAATTGATTTTAAATAAGTAAATCCTTTTATTTATTTAAAATGGTATGTTCCTTTAAGAATGTGAAAAATATAAATATAGGTATATTAATATATATTTAGAAAAGTTTGATTCATTTTAATACTATTTAAATCTTTAAAATAGAATATTAAATGGAAAGATGGTTTATAATATTGTTTTATGAAATTTGATTAAAAATCTTTACAAAATTTTATGGAATAAGTATTTGAAATGCCTTAATTTAAAAATTAACCATTTTAGTAAAAAAAAATAACTCTTAAATGATTTTTATGGAGTTTTAAGTCCCTTTTAAAAAATAATAGTTCTAATTAAAAAAAATTGGTTTTCTTTTGCACAAGTTAGTCCTGATTGGTTTTAGGTTTATAAAAATATTTTTTTTACAATTAAATTCTGTTTTAAATCTATTTAAAAGAAATAAACAGCCCACCCGGTTCGAACCTGGGTGGATGTTGTGTGAGTCTAAAGCTGATCCTCTTTGATTTATCTTAACATGTCGCGGAAATGGAGCCGGGTCTGAGTTTAGGGCTCGCGCAAAAAGACTGAGGCTTGTGGGTTTCAAACACATGCCACTTGGTCCGTTGGTGTAATGTCATACCAGTCGGACCAAGTGGTTTGCTGGTCAAATATGGATTCCAATAATTTAAATGAGCTAAGTGAATTGAATCAAAACCCCCATTTAAAATCGCAAGAACAGGTTGCTAAATCCAAATGGAAATTGGATCAGATGCCCTTTGTCATGTGAAATTGATAAAGGGCTTTCGATGAATGAAGAAAAACGAAACGAACAAATTAAACCTAACCTGAAATGATCGAGTTTTGAAGGCTGTCGGCTAAAAGTGCAGAGCCGGTGTTCTTGCCACTCGATCGAGGATTAGGGATGATATGAGGATCGAAAAAGGGATCAGAGAGTTTGGAGGATGGTATGCGAAGGTGTGTGGACGAATTGATTTGATTGATTTGGTCTTACAGGCTCAAACCGATCCGGATTTGAAGAGGACAGCTGTCAGATCGATTAACATGTGAAATCGATCGATTGAGAGTGAATTGGGTCTTGATTATGGTCTGAATTCATGCGAAATCAGTCTACGCATGATTTTCTGTCATCAACGCGCTTCAAATCACGGATTCATTCCTAAATTAGATGGGTTTGACTCTACCGAGTCAAACTTGTCTTGAATTTGAATCAACACGCGCGTTTTGATCGAATTTGGGTTATTATTGGGCCGGGATGAGGTCTATACTTGATTTGGAACCCAACACAAGGAAGAAACAGCCGGGCTTGATCAAATTTCTTCAAACGAGTCAATGATAGTTCAAACGGCTAGGGGGGGTCAAACCATTTCATGGTAAATATATATGCTTATATGTATATATATAACTTTATAAATCAAAATTTTTGAATGTAATAATGTTTATGTTATAAGTATTTTTATTAACTTCCATATACATACATATATATATATATATATATATGTATATATAGAATAAGGGTGTAAAATCCTTTGAATTAAAGATGTGTGTGTACAAAAGAGAATAATTCTATGAAAAACTTGAATTATGATGTTCGTATAGATAATATAGGGTATTGCACTAGAATTTGGAAATTGAAACTTTGTTCTTTGCACAAAACAAATACATGAAAAATCAGGAATGTTACAGTTTTCTCGTGAATGTTCTATACCATGTTGTGTGTGTTCTAATCCAATGACTCTATGTGTTCTCATGTTGTTTTTCATGTGTTCTTGCAGATATGGCTCGTGCCTTCACAGACGAATTCAACATGCTCGCTCTTACTCATCCAATGGAAAGGTGCAGCGATGAACTACCAAGAGATAGTCAACTTCCTTAACCGTTCCAAGATCAGCTATGCAATCTCAGCTGATCCCGTTGTTGTAACACCCGGATAATTCCCAAATAAAGGCCAAAAGTGTCAAAATAGAAAGTTCAGGGGTTGAACTTTAATTCTCCAAAGTTAAGGGACTAAAAGTGAAAATTTTGAAAATAGAAGGGGTAGCGGACCGCTACCCTAAGCCTTAGCGGTCCGCTATGTGTGGACTAAGGAATGAACTGGGAGTTGACACGTGTCCCTGTGACTCACCGCTTGAGATCTGACGTGTAGAAGGGTGGCGGACCGCCAGCCTTCACCTTAGCGGTCCGCTACACAAAATTGGCCGCCTCAAGGGGTGGCGGACCGCCACACCCTTGCTTAGCGGTCCGCTACGGGCCCGATGATCACCCTATAAATAGATGGACGAATTCAGTCCATTTTACACCACCACCACTTCATCACACACAGACACTAAGTTGGTAGCTCGATTCCCGAGGTTCTGGTCCGCTCTCGAAAGTCCGGTTTTTCGCTATTTCGTTCGCAAACTGTCGTTGTAAGGCCCCAAAACCGGGTAACCTCACTTGTTGGATTTACTCATAAACATAGTCATTAATTACTGAACTTTTAATTAAAAACATTCAAACACAGCGGAAACATTCAACATTTAAGTATATTACAGCGGAAGTCTTAACATTCAAAACATTAACCATTGCCTAATCAAAACATAGGGTGGGATGTCAGTCACACGCCGGGCAGCCTTCACGCCTTCGCACGACCCTTGCCTTTGTTACCTGAAATGTATACTAAAAGTCAGCTAACGCTGGCGAGTTCTAGTTTAATGCGTTTAGATATAAACATTCTTTTCTTTACTTCATAAGTAAGCATTATTATAAAGTCATTCATATAAATACGTATTCATAACTTTTGCTTTTCTTTCATCTTTCTTTTCTTTATTTTTGTGATTACATATATATATATGCATTCACCCTTTTCTTTTCTTTACATTCCTTCTTCAACATTCTTATGTGATTACATGGATATGCATTCACCTTTACTTTCTTTACCATTTATTGGTCATACACATATGGGTGATCAACCCGTCATTTACTGCGTATATCACAAAGATATACGCCATTGAGCTACCGTCGTAGCCCTTTTACTCGTCCGGTCCTAGAAACCGTCCGCCTTAACTTTTGGTCCGGCCACCCTTCGGCCGTCCGAAATAACTTTAGGTCCGGCCACCCTTCGGCCGTCCGACATAATCGCCCGTCTGCCATAAGGCATCCGTTTCCCACTTGAACTAATTATACAGTCGAATTATTGACATAGCGACTTACTCCACCGTAGTGGCCTTTATTTAGTCTACCTTTCTAGACTTACTGTTTCTGGCTGCATAATAGTCAAGTGGTCGTCCGTCTACCGTAGTAGTCGTTAGCTTCGTTTCCGTCCATAACGTATACATACATTCATAACATGCAATATATATTTATAAAGCAAGATTTCATTCATTTACGTTATGCCATTCTTTCATTCATTCTTTGTAAACATACGTTTCGTTCTTTATTTAATATTCATACTTCCTTTTTCATATGTATCTACACATATACCTTAATATATCACGTATGATCACATTGACATTCATATCGTTTATTCATTTAGTGTATACACTTCAGCCCCAAAACATTTATAAATCATTTGCACATAACACAGAAGGGGGCACATAGAACTCACCTGATGAGTAGTTTCTGTAATACACTAAGCTGGCTACTGAGATTCACTAATGTCACTCACGATCTGTATAATAAAGTCATACACATAAGATGGTGCTCCTAGATGACACTAGACATTACTATACTTGATCTTAGTAGTTTCGATGGGTTTACTTATATCGAAACTGGATAGTTTCGATAGATTGTCCCTGTCGAAACTTGTAGTTTCGATAGGTTGCCTCTGTCGAAACTTGTAGTTTCGATGGGTAGTTTCGATAGGTAGTTTCGGTAGATAACCTATGTATTATCTTAGCTTCGGATCGGGGGCTCATATCGAAACTATGGTAGTTTCGATTGGGTCTGCATATATCGAAATTGGGTAGTTTCGATAGGTCTGCACACATCGAAACTAAGTAGTTTTGATGGGTCTGCACATCGCCTTCCCCAAAAATCCGAATGTTCTGCATGCGAATCTGATCATGTCGATATCTAAGTTTTCTTTGATCAAAACGTTCGTTTTTCATTCTAGATGCTATACCTAAGTTCACTTTCGAGTTTCATCCGAAAAATCGTTATCTTTGAGCCAAAACCCGAAACTACCCAAATCGAACAAAAACTCATAATGTGATCGAATCATTACCTGGATTGGATTTCTGATTAAGAGGATATGATCACGAGAACAGCAGCAACGTTCTCCTGAATTCCCGTGTTGATCCGTCACTTTCTCTCTCTAGACCCGAGCTCTCCTTTCTCTCTCTAAAAGTTGGGTGAGTTGGGGAAATGAGCAGGGAAGAGGGCTGCCTTGCCTCTTATGCGCATGGGCTTCCCTCGGCCCATTGAAGCCGGGCCCAGGCCCGCTCCCTTTTTTTTAAATATTCCAACTAAATCACCGGTCTTGCTATATTTATTCGTTTTATTATTTTTGGGATGTTACAGTCGTAGAATGTGCCGAGGTAAGGTTTCTTAACACCCTGAGGTTTCTTCATGTAAACCTAAGATAGGGATATTGATTAGATTGTGTCGGACATGATTTAGGGTTCTGTCAAAGTGTTGATTATTATATTCAATACAGGTGGAGGTTCTGCTTGAGGTGAGTTCCTCTGAACTGTGCTCTATGAAATATTTTGTAAATGATTTTTATCTGAGATCCCAATACTATCCATGCATATATCCTTTAATAAGTACTTATTATGGCCATGATTGGGGTGGGACCTAGGGACAAGGCTGATCCTCTTGTTTGAGATTTGGTACATATGGGACCAGTGTGCCGGAAGGTCTCTGTATATATGTATGTTGTAGACTCAGAATCTATACGTGGCTATTGGGTGATATATTGGAGGGAATGATCGTTAGACCCATGCAGGGCATTTCATTCTTGTATCAAAGATACCATAAAGATGATTTTGTTTATGAACTCACCAACATTAAGCTGATCCAAAATGTTTTCAAATGTTTTTGAGCACATGTGAACCCTAGCTGGTAGTTGGTATTCCATGAGATGTACAGATGTTGGATATAGGGATGACTGAGGGCAGGTCCCTATGTGACCATAAGACCTGAATGAATGGCATGATTCTTCGTGAGCTATAAGTCCAGAGTTTGTTTATGTTGTATTTTTTCAGTCAGTCCCTATTGTACAAACTTTATGTTATGAAATAAAATAAGTTATGATGTTAAGTCTTTCGCTGTGTGTTTTTGATATCAACGTCAAAGTAATTAGAAGGTGACTTTCAACCGGTATGTAGTTATCTGACAAATGGAATGTTCTGTCTAGGAAAGAGCGGTGCATAAATCTCTCCTAGACCCGTCGCTCTTACCTGGGAACATATCTGTTGGAGGTACTACTCTGGTTAGATGATTGTCCTGTGTTAAGAGTGTGACAGTTGTTTCTCGACCCTATCTGGAGCAGTTCTAGGACAATGCTAATCATGACTGCACAGTGACCCCAAACCTCATTAGGGCTACTGTTGCAGGTCAAGAGATAGCTATTTCTGAAGACATCATCAGGCGGGTACTACAGTTCAGAGACTAACCTGAAGATCCAGTGGTTTATCTAGGATATGTTGTAGATGGGTGCTGGAGGCAAAGGATGGGGTACGTGGGGAGAGAAGACTATGCCTCGTACATGAAGAAATGGGTGCTTGATCAGTGGCGTTGCTTCGCACACGTCATGATCATGTGCATATCGACAAGGAAGGCTGGGAAAGATGCGATGGGCCATGACTTGGCATCTGCAATGGTAGGGCTTTCACTGAACAAGGGATACAATTTCTCTAAGCACGTCTACAAAGCCATGGTGGATCAGATTAACGCTGCAGAGAAGTTCAGATTCCTATTGTTTCCAAGATTTGTACAACTGCTGATAAATGATTCCCTACCCAATCTACCTCAGATTTGACAGGGATTACAAGACAAGAGGGTCGACAAGAGGGTGTTTGCCCAATTTCTGAGGCCGGGAACCGAAGAGCCTATTCCCGTGCATACACCCTATAATCCCCAGGAATTTCCGGCCTTTATTTTAACTATTCCTGCACTTGTATTTCCATTATTTCATGACTTTTACTTCCCTATTTAAATGAGAACTATCGTAATTGCCTATTTCATTACATGAACATATACATACATTCATTGTGTACCATTACTTCAAATTTAAAAATAACAAATATCTATATAGGGGATTAAATAAATAATAGGTTAAAGTTCTATGAAATAAATATATATATATATGCTAGGCCTATATATGTGTATATATATAAATATACAACTTATAAAAAAACTAAAGTATAAATTCTATAAAAATTAGGGTTTATAAAAATCTATATTATCTATTTTCAAAGGAAATGATTTTTAATAGAAATAAAACTATTTCTATATTATAAATCATATTTTTATGTTTATAACATTTAAATATAATATAAAGATTTACGAGATTTTATAAAAATTTGTAAAACCTAAAATTTCTATGTTTTATAAAAGTTCAGGGTTAATATTGTAATTCCTGAAACTCTGATTTCAAATTAAAACAAAGTTTGTTCATAAAATGATAAAGCTTTAGAACTTCAGGGACATGTTATGCCAATTCCGGAACTTCCCTCTTCCCCATTCAGTCACGAGTTCGAATCCCGCACTAACCGGTTTTTGAACCTTTGATCTCGAACTCGTTCCTGAGATTTTATCATACAAAATCATCAATAGCATTACGTTTAGGACAACCAAACGATCCCACCTTTGTGTTTAATCGGATTTTTATGAACATTTGAATTCCTAACTCGTAACCGATCTAGCCTTGAATTCCATTTAATCGATCAGTCATTTCCTGCACGAATTGCGTATAAATAGAGGCCTACAATCATTAACGAAAGTATTGCAAGCTTCTCCTACCCACAATTGCGTCTGAATTCACCTCTGTAACACCCTGATTAACCGAAGAACACGAACCTGTTTCGTCAAGTCGTTCTCACCCTACACGTATCCACTTCAGGTAATATTGGTACCATTGAACTCGTTTAAGTCCCACGAACAAAAGCCCTATGATTTGGGTTCCAATCGTATAAGTAATCGGGTCAATTGGGGACCTAGGGTTTGCGGGTTTCAAATTAGGGACGATGGCGTTTGGGTTTGCTTGTTAAAACATAAACTGGCTTCTGGACAAGGCAGCATGCCTAGTCCAGCGGTTAAGTGCGCGTGTGTGTGTGAAGCCCGGGCTCGACGCGGGTTCGAGTCCCGGTGGCCGGTTTTGGGATTATTTTCCTTTTTAATGCTTTAAATGCATAAATAAATGTTTTAAAATCCTAATTTAATTTTTATAAATCAAATAAACATGTCCTTCAACTTTTATAAATAGAGGAAAACCAAAATGGTGTTTTATCTATTTTTATTTATTATAAACTCTAAATAAACAATATAAAAGGTTTATTTAAATAAACCTAAATATGATGTTTTATTTATAAAATATCCATATTTATAAAACAACTTTAAATATTTATTATTATAAACACATAAATAATTATTTTAACAAGAATAATTATTTAAAACATTTTAAACTTATAAATAATTATTTTGGTAAAGAATAATTATTTAAAACCAATAGAAATACTTAAATAATAATTTTAGTTAGATAATTATACAAAGTTCAATTTACTTCATTTAACATTTATATCTAATTAATATCTCTTTTATGATTCAAGAGATTATTTAGTTTAATTAACTATTTTATAAAATGAATTATTTAAACCTTTTTTATTCCATAACTCATTTATTAAATATTTCTAGAATAATTATATAAATAAATACAAACGTATTACTATTTAAACCCTTTCCCTAATTTGTTTATTTAATTTAAAATCATTATATTCAAACATATTATTATTGTAAATACTATATTAGAGTTTCTAATTAATCCTAATTAGTATTAACTCATCATTATAAACATATATATTTTCCTACAAAACTTGTACAAATCCCATATCCAATCCCAAACTCTATGAAACCCTAAAATCTTAAAATTTTCTTATTTCCATTTAGACATACATTGAATTTAGAGTACAATTACCCATGTAGTTTTATTGTGAGAAATCCTCACGAGGCCTATCCATACTTATCAATTTGGCAAAGAATAATTATTTAAAACCTATAGAAATACTTAAATAATAATTTTAGTTAGATAATTATACAAAGTTCAATTTACTTCATTTAACATTTATATCTAATTAATATCTCTTTTATAATTCAAGAGATTATTTAATTTAATTAACTATTTTATAAAATGAATTATTTAAACCTTTTTCCATTCCATAATCATTTATTAAATATTTCTAGAATAATTATATAAATAAATCCAAACGTATTACTATTTAAACCCTTTCCCTAATTTGTTTATTTAATTTAAAATCATTATATTCAAACATATTATTATTGTAAATACTATATTAGAGTTTCTAATTAATCATAATTAGTATGAACTCATCATTATAAACATATGTATTTTCCTACAAAACTTGTATAAATCCCATATCCAATCCCAAACTCTATGAAACCCTAAAATCTCAAAATTTCCTTATTTCCATTATACATTGAATTTAGAGTACAATTACCCATGTAGGTTTATTGTGAGGAAAACTCACCAGGCCTATCCATCCTTATCAATTCATACCATTTGTGAGTTTCATAGCCCCTTTTCATACTTTTGTTTACAAATACTCAGGGTGAAACATGTTTACAAAATTTACATACACAATTCAATTACCTATGTTTTTATACAAAGGTCTTTATGATTTATGTCTTAAACTGTTTGGTGACCATATGTGTGTTCATGTTAGTACAATCATTAACTTGTGTGGCAAGCCTAAGGTAGTACCTTTTATGATCATTTATATGGGAATCCGATTAATTAGTTAACACAAAACCTTGGCGGGTTTTTGTGTATACATTTTGGAACTTCACGCAATCCGGGGGATTGTGCATACATATAAACATGGCTTGATTGTACGCTTTGGAACCTTGTATGTTTTCACATTTATGCTTTAGACTTGCTTTGAAGATAATGAATTGTAAACTTTAATCAACTTTGTTTGGTCTCAAAACCTATGTTTCTCACCAAGTACTTGTAGTTGACATTTACTCACATGTTTCAGGTGTACCTGTTTGAGGACCGTGCTTGAACACTTAGGGTTATGGACCTAGCAATAATGAATTTAATTTATGTTTATGTTATGAACACTTTGTTTTCTATTTCTCTTTGTAACAGATGCTTTTAATATGAGGAATAATATTTGTAACACATTTAATAGTCAATCATGTGCTTATGAACAACCGCGTCAGCCCCGACGTATAATCCACCGTCGACCGGGGTGTGACAGATTGGTATTAGAGCCATGGTTATAGGGAATTAGGTTATTAGACATGACCTAGACTATAACCAAGGAGTCCAAAACATGAGTTCAACTCGTGTCCTTTATTAGAAACTCCACTATATACTTATTCCATACACATACTTACATGAATCACATCCACTCACCTATACCTACTATGACATTTCGTTTTTTTTATTCACGCTTTATATTATGTATCATGTAATCATTTTCTATTAAATGAAATGCGAGTGTTTTTATTTAATTTTGTACAAAATATATATATATTTTTTATTTTATGGATTTAAAATAATTAAAATTTTATAAGTTTTAAACTTATATAAAATTTTATATAAAAATCTAAATTAAAAGGTTCATATATAAATAAGATAATCCATTTAAATAAAATAATTAACTTTTATAAAAATATTTATAATAATAATAATATAAGTTTATAAAAAAAATAATTGAAATTAAAAAGAAATTTAATTAATTATTTTTATAAAAGTTAAGGGGCTGTTTTGAAAATTATGAAACTAAAAGGTTTAAAGACAAAAATCAGTTAAGGGGCTAATCTTGGACAAATCAAACTCCAGGGACCAAAGTTGACAAATCCCAATTCGCGTTTCCGGTCGTCTCCCCCATTGACAGGCGGTCCAAGCTAATTTCCTGCGACTCCTAGACACGCCTGTCCCCTGCACCTCGACAGCCGAAGATGGTCTCCCTGACCTCGTCGTCCCCACGCGAACAAAAGCCCCCGACCAATTTGTCTCCCCGACATACAGAAAGCCTGATCATGTTTGTAGCCCAAAGTCCACGCCACGAATTCGGCCTCGACAAGAAACCTCCACGCCTGAAAGATGGCTCGACAGTTTCGTCTCGTCCAGACGAGTGTCTGGACATGCTCAATTGCTTGTCTTATTATCGGGATCGAGCTCGGCTATAAATAGCAATTACCGGACCTGCTCGAGCTCGCCACCCCCTTTTTCACCCACTCTCACTTCAAATTGAAGACGACATTGTGTTCGTCGCCTCTGAGTGAAGCTGTGACCAGAGTCTTAGAGCCCAATTCCATCCCGAAGCTTGAATTCCCATTCTTGATATTCTCGGATTAAAAGCTCTGTCGTTCGACCCTTTGCGACCAAGTAAGAATCCTCAAACCCGTTCCTTTACCTTCTGTTATCGTCAGGCAAGCTATTCCAATCGAAGTCACGACCTCAGGCCTTGAGTTACCGGGCAAACCAGTGTTCTCGGACACGGTTTGCCGGTTGCCGAGAACCAGCGATCTGTTTTGGACATGTGGTTATGTATTAAACGATACACACATAACCAGCGATGGGCAGTAGCCCGGCTGGTTATGCGTGTGTGTGTTTGTGTCGTAGGTCGCGGGTTCGAACCTAATGGCCTCCGGCCCAACCCATTTTTTTTTTCTGTTTTTATTTTATTTATTCATTTTATCTTATTTTAATATTTCCCCTATGCAATGAAAACTATTACGAGTTGGTTGACTCGTTCGTTTATTTTGGAAACAATTAAACAATTTCTCGTTACACATATTTAACCTGTTAAAGTTTTAAAATAATAAATAATAAACCCTATATTTTATAAACTCGTTTAAATAAGTTTTAATTCACAAAAGAATATATATATATAATAATAATATAAATAAACAAAATAGAAATTTTTATAAATATAATATCTACTTGTTTAAAAATATAAATATTTAACAAGATTAAATATATATTTTTAGATGTTAAATTTTACTAAAAATCATTATTATTTTACTACAATATTTTTACAAATAATTTTAAGGAATGTTATTATAAACCTATACACATTTAAATACGAATACACATATACAAACATACAATAATACATATTTATCTACATAGGATTTCATCGTTCTTAGATTTCAACATCCTTATCACATACACACGTGGATTAAAACATCCGCAAGCCAGGTGAGTTACATAGCCCCTATTTTACATTTTTATATACTTTGGGGTGAAACATTATTTCATGCTACTCAATCAAATTGTTTATACGTGTTATTCATGTGGATTATATGCTTATTATCTTGGGTGTACAATCATTTACTTTAAACACAAGAAAACCAACAGTAATATTAATAGATCTATTGTGCCTGACCAGCCCACCCGGTTAGGGTGTTTATTACTGCATACTCGGATATAGCCGCGTGTTATATTCAAACATATCGGATATAGTGGATAACTATATTCAAACATATCGGGCCTAGCTGTTGTGCTATGCTCAAGCGCGTCAATCAAGGTTTGAATTGTGCTTAGATAAACATGAAGGATACAACCATATATGCTATGTTTAACAAGATAAACAATGAGTTGCAAAACGTTTTTATCTACTATTTATCGGGTTCACAAAACCTATGTACTCACCAACTTTATAGTTGACACTTGATTTAAATAATGTTTCAGGTTTGGATATGTGATTGCTTGCTGAAGATTCTACCACTTAAGAACTTATGGACCTAGTTAATTAAATCAATGTTTTGAAATAGACTAGGTTATTTGAATTTGTATTGTACTTGAATGTTTGTTGTCTTTAATTAAATTAATGAATTATGAAATATTTTAGTTATCATGTGCTTTTGAACAATCATTCCATTGTTCGCCTCGATGATTCCGCCATCGGTCGGGGTGTGACAGATTGGTATCAGAGCCATGGTTATAGGGAATTAGGTTATTAGACACAATGACCTAGACTATATCCCTAGGACTCCCTTTTATGTGTTACGTGCTAAATGATTATCTGCTATGTGAATTATTTGTAGTTAGGTATTATTTGAATTTCCCCAAGTTTGGTACATGAGACTTATACACATACATACAAGGCTTTAAAACACATAATACATACTTTACACACACATTTGACAAACAAACGTATGCAAACAAATACACTACCCATCCTTATCCATACTCTTTCCATACCATTTGCAACATTCCTACACATTTTATACTCATAGACTCTCAAGTCTATTAAAACCTTGAAAATCTCATCAACGACTTAATTTCTTGAAACCAGTAAAGGACATGTGCAATCTGGAAGGGTGACACTTGTACATTGGGTTTTCTGTCTAGGAAAGCATTTCGTACAAATCTAAATAAACGGACCCGTATGCTTTCCTGAGAATACCTGAAGTGAGTGTTTACCAAAAGGCTAAAGCATGTCTCCTTGAAAGTTTTGAGGAATTACTTAACGTTGATAAGTCATTGTATTCGCAAGAATACGATCCGAACCTAAACTCAAAATTTTGGGGACATTATAGTAAGATAGGAAGAACTAGATGAACATGCAAAACAAATCATTATTACGGGTGCACACGTAATAACGATTTGTAGTGCATGCAAATCCCGACGATTCCTATTACGCAAATAAGGATCTATGACATCATATCCTACCCGGAATAGATGGCTTACCTCCCCCATCAACCCTAAATAAATACACATACATTGGCACGCGACATGATGAATTCCGCATTTCTGCTTACATTATTCCCACTATAGCTCATGTATACCCACTTTATCTAAAATATCATTGTCTTTTCTTATGGTGTTAGAATGCCTCCTCGACGTGCAAACTCTAGCACTTCCAACCCGGATCTTGCTACTCTTCTTGCCCAACTGGTAGGACAAATGACCCTAGCCAATAACAACAGTGACGGGTCTCACAATATCCAAGGAAACGGTGGTACCAACCCGCCTCAATGCACGTTTAAGCACTTTAACTCGTGCAACCCTACAAAATTTTACGGGACTGAAGGTGCTACCGGCCTACTACAATGGTTTGAAAGCATGGAAAGCACATTCCTAAACAGTGACTGCCCCGATAATCTTTGGGTTCGCTATGCCACAAGTGTACTACAAAAAGAGAGCCCTCACCTGGTGGAACGGTGAGAAACGCACTCGTGGTGTTGAGGTTGCTACATCTTTATCACGGGATGATCTGAAGAAAGCCATGACTGATGAATTCTGTCCTCGAAATGAAATGAGGAAGCTCGAGACTGAGTTTTGGGATCTTGCCCAAGACAGCGGGGATAATCTGGCTTACCCCACCCGATTTCAAGAGCTGAGCCTACTGGTACCTCATATGATCACTCCCCTTGCTCGGGAAATTGAAAAATACATAGGCGGGCTGCCTATGCAAATTCATGATGCTGTGTTAGGAAGCAATCCTCCTACACTTGAAGCTGCTATTCGTCTATCCGCTACGCTATCCGACAACAACGTCAAAGCCGGAACCTTAACAAGAAAGGATTCCAAGAAGGTTGCTTCTACCCTTGCGGCCGTCAAAGATGTAAAGCCCGAGTCTTCTAACCGCAACAAGAAACGAAAGGGTCAAAACTTCGCAGCCGTAAGTCCCACCGTACCTGCTATTCAAGTGGCCCCTTTGGGTCAAAACCCGAAACCTTATTTGGGTCCAAATCCCTAATGTCAGACCTGCAAGTACCACCATCCTGCCAACTTACCATGCCGATTGTGTTCAAGCTGGGACGATATGGACACGTGGTCACTACTTGCCGTACCCATCCTCCCGTCCATCAAGCTGCTCCAGCCAACCGTCCAAACTATCCGGCACCTCTCAATGGTCGGACATGTTACGAATGTGGAGACCCAAACCATTTCCGTGACCGATGCCCAAAACTTCATCATCAAGGTGGTCCCCAAGGACGGGCATTTAATATAAACGCTAATGAGGCACAAGCAATCAACGACGTGATAAACGGTACGTTTCTCGTAAACAATCATTATGCATCCATTTTATTTGATACCGGTGCCGATAGGAGTTTTGTGTCTCTTACCTTTGAATCTCGACTTGCTAAACAAAGAACGAAACTTGACAATTCTTATTCCGTGGAAATAGCAAACGGAAAATCTATTACTATAAATTTTGTTATCCGTGACTGCAATCTCGAGCTTAATAATCATGAATTCTCTGTTGATCTCCTTCCAATGCAATTGGGAAGCTTCGATATTATAATTGGCATGGACTGGTTATCCAAGCACCATGCCGAGGTTATTTGCTATGAAAAGTGCATTCGTATACCTCTCCCTTCGGGCGACACGTTAGTTATTTTCGGTGAAAAACCGTGTCGTGGTCTTCAACTCATGTCTTGCACATTGGCACAAAAGTACCTGCGGAAAAAGTACGTTGCCTTCTTGGCCACGTAGTTGACACGAAAGACAAAGGTAAGAAATTGCAAGATATTCCGATCATTCGAGACTTTCCCGAGGTATTCCCTGAGGATTTACCCGGTCTTCCTCCCCCTAGACAAGTAGAGTTTCGTATTGACCTTGTTCCCGGAGCAACTCCCGTGGCAAGAGCTCCCTATCGTCTTGCACCTTCCGAGATGCAAGAACTCACAAGTCAATTACAAGAACTCTCATCCAAAGGATTCATCCAACCAAGCCATTCACCTTGGGGTGCTCCCGTGCTCTTCGTAAAGAAAAAGGATGGATCGTTTCAAATGTGCATTGATTATCGTGAACTCAACAAGCTTACAATCAAGAACCGTTATCCTTTACCCCGTATCGACGATCTTTTCGATCAACTTCAAGGTTCAACATGTTTCTCCAAGATTGACCTTCGTTCCGGAGACCATCAACTTCGTGTTCTCGATGAAGACATTCCGAAGACTGCCTTTCGGACTAGATATGGTCCCTACGAGTTCATGGTCATGCCTTTTGGCTTGACTAATGCACCTGTGGTTTTCATGGATCTTATGAACCGTGTATGCAAACCTTATTTGGACAAGTTCGTGATCGGTTTCATTGACGACATTCTCATCTATTCTAAAATGAAAGCGGAGCATGAACAACATCTTCGTTTGATTTTGGAGCTCTTGAAGAAAGAAAAACTATACGCCAAGTTCTCCAAGTGTGAATTCTGGCTAAAGGAGGTTCAATTTTTGTGACACATAGTCAATGATAAGGGGATTCATGTGGACCCGGCAAAAATCGAAGCGGTAAAGAATTGGAGTACTCCTAAGACTCCTACCGAGATTCGTTCCTTCCTTGGACTAGCGGGTTACTATCGTCGCTTCATCTCGAATTTCTCTAAGATTACGGTTCCGCTCACAGCCTTGACTCACAAAGGTAAACCTTACGAGTGGGGACCCAAACAAGAGGAAGCTTTTCAAACTCTCAAGCACAAGCTCTGCAACGCTCCTATTCTAACTCTTCCTAGTGGTAATGACGACTTTGTCGTTTACTGCGATGCATCCAACCAAGGTCTTGGTTGTGTTCTTATGCAGCGTGGCCAAGTAATTGCATACGAATCACGTCAGCTCAAAATCCATGAGAAGAACTATACGACCCATGATCTCGAGCTTGGTGCTGTCGTTTTCGCCTTGAAAATTTGGAGACACTATCTTTATGGCACCAAATGCGTGGTTTTCACCGACCACAAAAGTCTCCAACATATTTTCAATCAAAAAGAACCTAATATGAGGCAACGACGATGGGTCAAACTTCTTAACGACTACGACTGCGAGATTCTCTACCACCCCGGCAAAGCAAATGTTGTAGCCGACGCCTTGAGTCATAAGGAACGTATCATGCTTCATAGTGTTCATATTCATAACGATATCCAAGCCCGCATTCTCCAAGCACAACACACCTCGGTTACCGAGGGAAACATGTACCAAGAAATGGCATGTGGTGTAGAACTCTTGCTAGAAACCAAATCCAACGGCCTATTGTATTACTTGGATCGTATCTGGGTTCCCTATCGCGACAACCATCGTATATTTTTGATGAATGAGTCCCACAAAACTCAATATTCGGTACATCCCGGAGCTGATAAGATGTACATGGGTCTTCGTCAACAATATTGGTGGCCCGGCATGAAAAAGGATATTGCCCTCTTTGTGGCAAAATGCTTAACTTGTTCTAAAGTGAAGGCCGAACATCAGAAGCCTTCCGGACTCCTCGAACAACCTGAAATTACCATGTGGAAGTGGGAGAACCTTGCTATGGACTTCATCACCAAACTCCCACGCACTTCTAGTGGGCACGATAGTATCTGGGTTATTATTGATCGACTCACAAAGTCTGCTCATTTCTTGCCTATTCGTGAGGACTATCGAGTCGAGAAATTGGCTCGGATCTACATTGATGAGATCGTAAGTCGTCACGGAATCCCATTGAACATCATCTCCGATCGTGATTCGTGTTTTACTTCTCGATTTTGGCAATCCTTACAATCTGCGCTTGGTACTCGTTTGGATTTAAGTACGGCTTACCATCCTCAAACTGATGGACAAACCGAGCGAACCATCCAAACCCTCGAGGATATGCTTAGAGCTTGTGTCATTGACTTTGGTGGCAATTGTAATTCTCACCTACCACTGATCGAATTTTCCTACAGCAACAGCTACCACACAAGGATTAACATGGCACCGTTCGAAGCTCTTTATGGACGGAAATGTCGTTCACCGATTTGTTGGAACGAAATTGGTGAAGCATAAATCACCGGTCCCGAGCTTATCCAAGAGACCACCGATAAAATCTCTCTTATTCGTGACAACATTCGAGTAGCAAGGAGTCGGCAAAAAAGCTATGCCGATAATCGACGAAAACCCTTGGAATTTCAAGTTGGGGATATGGTTCTTCTAAAGGTATCACCTTGGAAAGGCGTAGTTCGATTTGGAAAGAAAGGAAAACTTGCACCTCGATATGTGGGTCCATTCAAGATACTCGAAAGGGTAGGGAAAGTGGCCTACAAACTCGATCTTCCTTCAGAGCTCAGCAACGTTCATCCAACTTTTCACGTATCTAATTTGAAAAAGTGCCTAGCCGACGAGAATCTCCACATCCCTCTTGATGAAGTGCGTATTGACGAGAAAATGCACTTTGCTGAAAAACCCGTGGAAATCATGAACCGTGAAGTCAAGAAACTCAAACGTAGCCGCATCCCCATTGTCAAGGTCCGTTGGGAGTCTAAACGTGGACCCGAGTTCACATGGGAACGTGAAGACCAAATGAAGTCCAAATATCCGCATCTCTTTTCATAGCCTCCATTAGTTGAATTTCGGGGCGAAATTCCTTTAACATGGGGAGACTGTGACATTTCGTTTTTTTTATTCACGCTTTATATTATGTATCATGTAATCATTTTCTATTAAATGAAATGCGAGTGTTTTTATTTAATTTTGTACAAAATATATATATATTTTTTATTTTATGGATTTAAAATAATTAAAATTTTATAAGTTTTAAACTTATATAAAATTTTATATAAAAATCTAAATTAAAAGGTTCATATATAAATAAGATAATCCATTTAAATAAAATAATTAACTTTTATAAAAATATTTATAATAATAATAATAATATAAGTTTATAAAAAAAAATAATTGAAATTAAAAAGAAATTTAATTAATTATTTTTATAAAAGTTAAGGGACTATTTTAAAAATTATGAAACTAAAAGGTTTTAAGACAAAAATCAATTAAGGGGCTAATCCTGGACAAATCAAACTCCAGGGACCAAAGTTAACAAATCCCAATTCGCGTTTCCGGTCGTCTCCCCCATTGACCGGGGTCCAAGCTAATTTCCGGCGACTCCTCGACACGCCTGTCCCCTGCACCTCGACAGCCGAAGATGGTCTCCCTGACCTTGTCGTCCCCACGCGAACAAAAGCCCCCGACCAATTGGTCTCCCCGACATACAGAAAGCCTGATCATGTGTGTGGCCGAAAGTCCACGCCACGAATTCGGCCTCGACAAGAAACCTCCACGCCTGAAAGATGGCTCGACAGTTTCGTCTCGTCCAGACGAGTGTCTGGACATGCTCAATTGCTTGTCTTATTATCGGGATCGAGCTCGGCTATAAATAGCCATTACCGGACCTGCTCGAGCTCGCCACCCCCTTTTTCACCCACTCTCACTTCAAATTGAAGACGACATTGTGTTCGTCGCCTCTGAGTGAAGCTGTGACCAGAGTCTTAGAGCCCAATTCCATCCCGAAGCTTGAATTCCCATTCTTGATATTCTCGGATTAAAAGCTCTGCCGTTCGACCCTTTGCGACCAAGTAAGAGTCCTCAAACCCGTTCCTTTACCTTCTGTTATCGTTAGGCAAGCTATTCCAATCGAAGTCACGACCTCAGGCCTTGAGTTACCGGGCAAACCAGTGTTCTCGGACACGGTTTGCCGGTTGCCGAGAACCAGCGATCTGTTTTGGACATGTGGTTATGTATTAAACGATACACACATAACCAGCGATGAGCAGTTGCCCGACTGGTTATGCGTGTGTGTGTTTGTGTCGTAGGTCGAGGGTTCGAACCTAATGGCCTCCGGCCCAACCCATTTTTTTCTGTTTTTATTTTATTTATTCATTTTATCTTATTTTAATATTTCCCCTATGCAATGAAAACTATTACGAGTTGGTTGACTCGTTCGTTTATTTTGGAAACAATTAAACAATTTCTCGTTACACATATTTAACCCGTCAAAGTTTTAAAATAGAAATAATAAACCCTATATTTTATAAACTCGTTTAAATAAGTTTTAATTCACAAAAGAAAATATATATATATAATAATAATATAAATAAACAAAATAGAAATTTTTATAAATATAATATCTACTTGTTTAAAAATATAAATATTTAATAAGATTAAATATATATTTTTAGATGTTAAATTTTACTAAAAATCATTATTATTTTACTACAATATTTTTATAAATAATTTTAAGGAATGTTATTATAAACCTATACACATTTAAATACGAATACACATATACAAACATACAATAATACATATTTATCTACATAGGATTTCATCGTGCTTAGATTTCAACATCTTTATCACCTACACACGTGGATTAAAACATCCGCAAGCCAGGTGAGTTACATAGCCCATATTTTACATTTTTACATACTTTGGGGTGAAACATTATTTCATGCTACTCAATCAAATTGTGACAATCCGACTTTTCAAAGTTAACGCCGTTAGCAATCCTGTTAAGTATTCCGTTAAATTTCTAACTTAGTAACCCAATTTCAAACCCAGGGACTGATTCTGTTACAAATTAAACTTAAAACTACAAGGACCAGTCTCGCAAAATTCCAAAACTGAATCCATTGACTTGAGAAGTCAAAATTTATACACATTGAGTTCCTGTTGACTTTAAAAGTCAAACCACCTTGTTCTTGATTCAAATTAGTGATCCAAAACCGAAATCGGATCGAATTCAAGATTGTAACGTGTGGCATTAATCATTTCGATCATTATAAGCGCAATTAACAAGTCATTTATACGAATTTAACCCCATTATTGGGTATTCACGTCGAAACCGTCGACTCCTCATTATGTACGCATCAAGTTCGTTTATTTCCAGCATCTATCCTGAAATTGAACCTCTTCACACCTCAAACGAATCCATTAGAAGTTCATTCACACATCAATTCGATCGGAGGAACAACCAGAGACACCGTCGACCAAACCCGTCGAACTCGGAAACCCATTTGCTCGATCTCCATCAAGTAGACATCCATTCTGGTAATAGAACACATCCCTAGTTTCGTTTTCACCTATATAGTAAAAGCCCTAACCTGTTAGAGGCTATTAACATCAAATTGGAGGTAAACCCAATCCTAGGGTTCGTTCATAAACCAATTTGGGGCTTTCGATCTTATCAACTTTATAAATCCAATTAAATGATATGATTAGATTCGCAGGTATCAATATAACGAAAGCCCTATGATTCCAACACTTAACATCATCAGATTTAAACCTAATTGATTCATGTTTAAATCTAGGGTTTTAGTATGTTCAAACGGAAATTACGACTATAGGCTGGATATCTTTGAAATTAAACTTGTCCACAGGGTCGTATGACACCGATTTACAAAACCCTTTTGTCATTTGGCTCAATCGCTATCGAATTCAAGGGAATCAAGGGGGGTTTGGGTTCGGCTCGACCAAAAAGGGGGGAACACCGTTTGTAAACTGATAAAACCATTTCGGATCGGGATTATGTCGCGATAGCCTAGCGGCCGAGATGGTTAAGTCAGTGTGCTATTGGGGGAGAGACCCGGGTTCGAGTCTCTCCACCCACATTTATTTTTCAAACCGATTTTTACTATTATTTTAATTATAAAATAAATTGTTATATTAATATAATATTATATTAAAGTGTTTTAACCCGGAAAACAACCCGTGGGTTCGGGTTTGATTTTATAACTATTAATTGTTAATAAATTCCACTTTTGAAATAATATAATTATATTATTTTCAACCCCGAATTCGTATGAAATAATATGTTAATATTATTTTTAGCTCGTGACTTCTATTTCTAAATAATATATATTTATATTATTTCGCTTTGCTTAAATATATCGTGCGATATTTCAAACCAATTAATAATATATTTGTTGTATTATTTACTCACGTTATATACTCGATTAAAAATAAAATATTTATTATTTTATCACATAAACGATTATTTAGTTAATCTGTCGAGCCTAAAAATAATATATTAAATTATATTATTTTCCTAACTTTTGTAAACGACTTTAACGTAAGAATGTATCCATTCATTTATTATTCGTTATTAACGTACGACACGTAACGCTTTCCCCTTAATGATTATATTATGAAATTTATATAATTCCGTAGACACGTTCGTCTACCCTTAAATCCTTAGAAAGCGTTAAGACGTTCTAATCTTCCGTGTCGTCGTCACAAATCCCATATGTCCCTAACTTATGTGTTTATAATTCTAGGGCATACGTAAGCCGTGCAGGCTAACACTTGAGATTTCAAATCTCATACTTGTGTGACACTACCTACTACGCAACGCAGGTGAGTTTCACGGCCCCTTTTTACCTGTTTTACTATTGGGGGAGAAACATGCTTACACACAAACGTATTTTACTTGTTTTCCTGTTGAGGAAGAAACAAACATGAAACACCAATTATCAAACTTTTACTTGTTTTCCCTGTGGGGGAGAAACAGGTACGCAAGCAAATATTGTTTTTCCCGCCAGGGGAGAAAATATGACGCAACTATTTGATTATGGTACTTTATATGATATCACTGTTGAGACTAAGCGTAACATGCTATCACAGAAAGTCCTCATCTTATTTCGAACCGTTAATATGGATCTTAGCGAGATAATGTTTAGTAGTACTACTGGGTTTGGCAAATCCCACCCGCGTTAGTCGCGCTAACTCGATTGGATATCGAACGGGTGAAATGTTAGCCTACTCACATGTGCCAGAGTTGATAGACCTGGCAGGAGGCATACAAACACAGTCAGCTTCGGTTGCGAGTGCTTTAGTGAAACATGAACATAGGTTAGCTACCTATAGATATGCATATTGAAAGTACATAATCTGGCAAACATACTCTTATTGTAAACTTGAAACCTGTGAACTCACCAACCTCGTGTTGACACTTTTTCTTACATGTTTCTCAGGTCGCTTTGGCACAGGTTGCGCACTTAGGACATGCATGGAGTCCTACTGTCATATCATTCATTTCAAATACTTTAAACAGTTTATTTAATTACATTAATCGACGCTTGTTGCGTGTAATTACTTTTGATTTCATATTAACGTTTACGCTTCCGCATTAACTCTGAACTTTTATGTTTTGACATTTCAAGTCCCATATAGTGTCGTTTGATGTAACTAATGACTGAGATCCTGGTGTGTCACCTTCCAAACGGTAAAACTCCGTTAGTGGAAATTGGGGGTGTGACAGATTGGTATCAGAGCCATTGGTTATAGAGAACTAGGATTGCATACTAGACTATAACCGTACATTTGCATTAGTTACACAGCACAGACACTCATACCTGATATATATAGCATCTATACATACATTGTAGTGCAGGTATGTAACACCATCCGTATCACCCTCAGTTGGCGAGGGACACAACATTTGCATTGCATCATCATTCCCAGTGGCGACACTCGGGGAATCACCAGAATATTATCCACTCCTGTTCGGGGGCAGCGAGACGGAGCCTTCAGAGGAGTCACTTACATCACCATCACCTGTGGGGTATGGTGGGCTTTCTCAGGTCCATGTTATGGACGACACTCAGCACTAACGCATATCTCTTCGGGAATTGGGATCGTCGGAGGCGAGTCCCTACTGTACCCGCCAGCAACAATACGCCGAATGAAGGCAGACCGTTGCACGCATGATTGCAGACTCCATTGACATGTAGATGTCATCACTTTCCCGAGCCATGGGCTCGCATCCTTGTTCGATATTCTGTTGAGAATAGATTGACCCCAAATCTGAGAACGCATTGCTTAATGCATACTCAAACCCTATCTTGACTAAGTTAAAAGGGCAGCTACCTTGCTGCTTCCTGTAACCTGTATTCATGAATTAGTTTCATTTCTCGAAGTCGCATTTCGTGTACATGTTTGCTTCATGCTCTCATCTACAATCCACTGGATTGGACTCTTGTATTGTGTTTCAACTCGAGTGAATACTCGGATCAAACGATTTCTTGACTACTCATCCTGATATGAGTTCTAATTGATCAACTTATGGTTGATGACTAAACTTTTCGATGACTTATCATATCTGACAACACTCTGTACTCAGCAATACAAACTAAAGGACATTATAGCACAGGACGGGGAGAACTAGGGTGAACATGCAAAGCAAATTATCATTACGGGTGCACACGTAATAATAATTTGAGGTGCATGTAAGTCCTGGTGAAACCTAGTATGTGGATGAATGGTCCTAAGCAGTGATCTATAAACTTAAACTTCCACTGTCAGTAGAAGTTATTGTAACCCACTCAACGACTAGTTAGTATAGTTAAACTCGATCAACAACTGATAGACGCTACTATCAGGTTGAAGATGTCTATGGACACACAGAACTATCATTAATGAAATCCATCAATGTTATTCTCACTCATGTAAGAGTCTTAGTGAAATTAAGACACTCATCTAAACACAACCATCTTGATTGAAACTCTAATAGAATCTCATAGCAAACTTATCGATTCCAACTATGTACACAGAATTTGAGAAATTCCTTCTATGCTAACACGTTATTCCTTACACTCCAACAATAGATCGCATTTGAACTTATTACCTCATCTTGTGACTAATCCTTAGCCTAACTTCGAATTTTTACTCCAGCATATTCAATCCTGTAAACGGATTTCTTTCTTCACGAAATGATCTTGTTGATCCAATGACATTAGGAAACGAAGATTTAACCTAACCAACCATCAGTTGAACGCAACTACTTAGACATACATCCTATATCTTATGCTACTGGAATCTATATCTCATTAGACTTTTCATTCTTACATGTGAACCTATTCCCTTAGCCTATGCATTGACTGACACTTGCTTTATAAGCACGGGTCTCACTAGAAGCCTCAGTATGACTTCACAAACCCCATATTAGTGTGTAGTGCTCCAACTCTGTTAAAAGCCAAGTATACTATTGAGATAGCAGACGCTCAGAAAATCGAAACAACTCGCATTCTTACAGATGTAAACTAGTATTGGTTAGTCATAAACTTGACATTGACCTTCTGCCAGTTACACTTGGCAGTTTTGACCTTATTGTCGGTATGAATTGGTTATCCAAGAATCGACCTGAGGCCAACTGTTGTGACAAAAATATTTGCCTTCCTTTCCTTAGAGGGGAAATCCTTTTTATCTAAGGCAAAAGGAGTGGTGCAGTCATAAGCATCATATCCTTCATGAAAGCGCAGAAATGTCTACGTAAAGGTCATACTGACATTTTGGCTCTCGTCACCGAGCAGTCATCTGAGGAGAAGAAAATTGATGATATACCAATCGTACGTAACTATCCGGAATTATTTCCCGAGGACTTGTCTAGTCTGCCACCGTATCATCATGTTAAATTCCAAATCGACCTGGCACCCGGAACGGCACCGATCGTTCGAGCACCTTATAGGTTGGCACCTAGTGAATTACAAGAATTATCCACGCAATTGCAAGATCTGTTGAGTAAAGGTTTCATCCGACCTAGTTCATCACCGTGGGGAGCTCTGGTAATATTTGTCAAGAAGAAAGACGGTATGTTCCGTATGTGTATTGATTACCGGGAGTTGAATAAAGTCACAATCAAGAACCGCTACCTTTACCTCGTATTGATGACCTTTTTGATCAACTCCAAGGATCAAGTTTCTATTCCAAAATAGATCTTAGGTCCGGCTATCATCAGTTAAGAGTCCGAGAAGAAGATATCTCTAAGACTGCATTCAGAATGAGGTACGGCCATTACGAATTTATGGTCATGCCTTTCGGTTTAACCAACGCACCCGCGGTATTCATGGATCTCATGAACCGTATGTGTAAACCCTACCTCGATTAGTTCGTCATCGTTTTCATTGTTGACATCCTCATCTATTCTAAGAACAAGGAAGGACATGAGTAGCACCTACACTTAATCCTTAGATTGCTGAGACAAGAGCAATTGTATGCCAAATTCTATAAGTGCGAATTCTGGGTTCGTGAAGTGCACTTCTTAGGACATGTAGTCAGCGAGAAAGGAATACATGTCGATCCAGCTAAAGTAGAAGCAATCAAGAATTGGGCAGCACCTACAACGCCGACGGAGGTGCGTCAATTTTTGGGATTGGCTGGTTATTACCGTCGTTTCATTGAGAGATTTTCCAAGATTGCACAACCCCTCACCACTCTGACGTAAAAGAGTAAACC
Organism: Smallanthus sonchifolius; assembly: GCA_023525975.1. Lineage (NCBI taxonomy): Eukaryota > Viridiplantae > Streptophyta > Magnoliopsida > Asterales > Asteraceae > Smallanthus > Smallanthus sonchifolius. Next base: position 92,196,226 of record CM042021.1, on the reverse strand, counting down.
TTAGGACTGGGGTGATACCCAAGAATCAACATTCCAACTTCCGAAGTAAAAGCTCTGCAGTGCACCCATCTTATCTCTTCCGGAAGGAACCGATGACTTTGTGGTGTATTGTGATGCATCTATTCAAGGTCTGGATTGCGTCTTAATGAAGCGCGAAAAGGTAATCGCATACGCTTCACGTCAGTTAAAGGTTCACGAGAAAAACTACACCACTCATGACCTAGAGTTGGGAGCAGTAGTTTTTGCACTTAAGATATGGAGTCATTACTTGTACGGTACCAAATGCACCATCTACACCGATCACAAGAGCCTCCAGCATATCTTCGAGCAGAAGGAGTTGAATATGCGACAACGTCGTTGGGTTGAACTTTTAAATGATTACGACTGTGCGATCCGGGTAAAGCTAACGCTGTGGCTGATGCACTAAGCCGAAAGGAAACGAAACCCAAACGAGTTCGAGCGTTACAACTTACTATTCACCCTGGATTGCCTGACAGAATCCGTAGTGCTCAACTGGAAGCCTTGAAGGAAGATAACCTACCGTTAGAAGGTACACGTGGCATGGAAGCACAACTGGAAGTAAAATCTGACGGAATTCGTTACTTCGTCGAACGAATATGGATTCCAGTGTTCGAAAATTTAAGGGAACTAATCATGGATGAAGCTCATAAATCTCGTTACCCTATTCATCCAGGTTCCGATAAGATGTACCATGATTTAAAGATACTATATTGGTGGCCAAAGATGAAGGCCGATATAGCTATTTATGTGAGTAAATGTCTGACATGCGCAAAAGTTAAAGTTGAATACCAAAAGCCTTTTGGTCTTGTACAACAACCAGAAATTCCTATGTGGAAATGGGAACAAATATCCATGGATTTCATCACCAAATTACCACGAACTCCTACCGGATGCGATACCATTTGGGTAATCGTTGATTGATTAACAAAGTCTGCTCATTTCTTAGCCATCAAGGAAACCGATAAGATGGAAAAGCTAACTCGGATTTACCTAAAAGAAGTAGTATCTCGGCACGGAGTGCCAATCTCCATTATTTCAGATCGTGATGCACGATTCACTTCTCGTTTCTGGCAGTCATTACATAAGGCCTTGGGCACGCGTCTAGATATGAGCACAGCTTACCATCCTCAAACCGATGGTCAAACAGAACGTACTATCCAAACTCTGGAGGACATGCTACGAGCTTGTGTGATCGATTTCGGTAATACTTGGGGGTCTCACCTACCGTTGGTGGAGTTCTCCTACAACAACAGTTATCACACTAGTATCAAGGCAGCTCCATTTGAAGCACTTTATGAACGGAAATGCCGTTCTCCCATTTATTGGACCGAGATTGGAGATAGCCAACTCACAGGTCCTGAACTTGTATTTTAAACTTCTAAAAAGATCGTTCAAATTAGAAACCGTATAGCGGCAGCTCATGATCGTCAAAAGAACTATGCCGACAAGCGTCGTAAACCCTTGGAATTTCAAATAGGTGACATGGTCTTACTCAAAGTCTCACCTTGGAAAGGTGTCATTCGTTTCGGGAAACGAGGTAAACTAAATCCTCGTTACGTTGGACCTTTCAAAATAATAAAGAGAATCGGAACAGTAGCGTACCAACTGGACTTACCTGAAGGACTGAGTGGAGTACATAACGTCTTTCACATCTCCAATTTGAAGAAATGTCTAACTGACGAATCTCTCGCGGTTCCTCTTGAGGAACTACACATCGATGAACAACTGCGCTTCATCGAAGAACCTGTGGAAATCATGGATAGGGAAGTCAAATCGTTAAAGCACAGTAAAATCCCTATTGTTAGAGTTCGTTGGAACTCGAAACGCGGACCGGAATTCACGTGGGAGCGCGAGGATCAGATGATGCGCAAATATCCTAATCTATTCAAGCACTCCACGTCAAACTCTTAAGGTACTATCCTAATTTTCGGGACGAAAATTCTTTCAACTAGGGGATGATGTGACATCCGGAAATTTTTTTTTTATTTTTTACTTTCGGGACGAAAATTCTTTCAACTAGGGGATGATGTGACAATCCGACTTTTCAAAGTTAACGCCGTTAGCAATCCTGTTAAGTATTCCGTTAAATTTCTAACTTAGTAACCCAATTTCAAACCCAGGGACTGATTCTGTTACAAATTAAACTTAAAACTACAAGGACCAGTCTCGCAAAATTCCAAAACTGAATCCATTGACTTGAGAAGTCAAAATTTATACACATTGAGTTCCTGTTGACTTTAAAAGTCAAACCACCTTGTTCTTGATTCAAATTAGTGATCCAAAACCGAAATCGGATCGAATTCAAGATTGTAACGTGTGGCTTTAATCATTTCGATCATTATAAGCGCAATTAACAAGTCATTTATACGAATTTAACCCCATTATTGGGTATTCACGTCGAAACCGTCGACTCCTCATTATGCACGCATCAAGTTCGTTTATTTCCAGCATCTATCCTGAAATTGAACCTCTTCACACCTCAAACGAATCCATTAGAAGTTCATTCACACATCAATTCGATCGGAGGAACAACCAGAGACACCGTCGACCAAACCCGTCGAACTCGGAAACCCATTTGCTCGATCTCCATCAAGTAGACATCCATTCTGGTAATAGAACACATCCCTAGTTTCGTTTTCACCTATATAGTAAAAGCCCTAACCTGTTAGAGGCTATTAACATCAAATTGGAGGTAAACCCAATCCTAGGGTTCGTTCATAAACCAATTTGGGGCTTTCGATCTTATCAACTTTATAAATCCAATTAAATGATATGATTAGATTCGCAGGTATCAATATAACGAAAGCCCTATGATTCCAACACTTAACATCATCAGATTTAAACCTAATTGATTCATGTTTAAATCTAGGGTTTTAGTATGTTCAAACGGAAATTACGACTATAGGCTGGATATCTTTGAAATTAAACTTGTCCACAGGGTCGTATGACACCGATTTACAAAACCCTTTTGTCATTTGGCTCAATCGCTATCGAATTCAAGGGAATCAAGGGGGGTTTGGGTTCGGCTCGACCAAAAAGGGGGGAACACCGTTTGTAAACTGATAAAACCATTTCGGATCGGGATTATGTCGCGATAGCCTAGCGGCCGAGATGGTTAAGTCAGTGTGCTATTGGGGGAGAGACCCGGGTTCGAGTCTCTCCACCCACATGTATTTTTAAAACCGATTTTTACTATTATTTTAATTATAAAATAAATTGTTATATTAATATAATATTATATTAAAGTGTTTTAACCCGGAAAACAACCCGTGGGCTCGGGTTTGATTTTATAACTATTAATTGTTAATAAATTCCACTTTTGAAATAATATAATTATATTATTTTCAACCCCGAATTCGTATGAAATAATATGTTAATATTATTTTTAGCTCGTGACTTCTATTTCTAAATAATATATATTTATATTATTTCGCTTTGCTTAAATATATCGTGCGATATTTCAAACCAATTAATAATATATTTGTTGTATTATTTACTCACGTTATATACTCGATTAAAAATAAAATATTTATTATTTTATCACATAAACGATTATTTAGTTAATCTGTCGAGCCTAAAAATAATATATTAAATTATATTATTTTCCTAACTTTTGTAAACGACTTTAACGTAAGAATGTATCCATTCATTTATTATTCGTTATTAACGTACGACACGTAACGCTTTCCCCTTAATGATTATATTATGAAATTTATATAATTCCGTAGACACGTTCGTCTACCCTTAAATCCTTAGAAAGCGTTAAGACGTTCTAATCTTCCGTGTCGTCGTCACAAATCCCATATGTCCCTAACTTATGTGTTTATAATTCTAGGGCATACGTAAGCCGTGCAGGCTAACACTTGAGATTTCAAATCTCATACTTGTGTGACACTACCTACTACGCAACGCAGGTGAGTTTCACGGCCCCTTTTTACCTGTTTTACTATTGGGGGAGAAACATGCTTACACACAAACGTATTTTACTTGTTTTCCTGTTGAGGAAGAAACAAACATGAAACACCAATTATCATACTTTTACTTGTTTTCCCCGTGGCGGAGAAACAGGTACGCAAGCAAATATTGTTTTTCCCGCCAGGGGAGAAAATATGACGCAACTATTTGATTATGGTACTTTATATGATATCACTGTTGAGACTAAGCGTAACATGCTATCACAGAAAGTCCTCATCTTATTTCGAACCGTTAATATGGATCTTAGCGAGGTAATGTTTAGTAGTACTACTGGGTTTGACAAATCCCACCCGCGTTAGTCGCGCTAACTCGATTGGATATCGAACGGGTGAAATGTTAGCCTACTCACATGTGCCAGAGTTGATAGACCTGGCAGGAGGCATACAAACATAGTCAGCTTCGGTTGCGAGCGCTTTAGTGAAACATGAACATAGGTTAGCTACCTATAGATATGCATATTGAAAGTACATAATCTGGCAAACATACTCTTATTGTAAACTTGAAACCTGTGAACTCACCAACCTCGTGTTGACACTTTTTCTTATATGTTTCTCAGGTCGCTTTGGCACAGGTTGCGCACTTAGGACATGCATGGAGTCCTACTGTCATATCATTCATTTCAAATACTTTAAACAGTTTATTTAATTACATTAATCGACGCTTGTTGCGTGTAATTACTTTTGATTTCATATTAACGTTTACGCTTCCGCATTAACTCTGAACTTTTATGTTTTCACATTTCAAGTCCCATATAGTGTCGTTTGATGTAACTAATGACTGAGATCCTGGTGTGTCACCTTCCAAACGGTAAAACTCCGTTAGTGGAAATTGGGGGTGTGACACAAATTGTTTATACGTGTTATTCATGTGGATTATATGCTTATTATCTTGGGTGTACAATCATTTACTTTAAACACAAGAAAACCAACAGTAATATTAATAGATCTATTGTGCCTGACCAGCCCACCCGGTTAGGGTGTTTATTACTGCATACTCGGATATAGCCGCGTGTTATATTCAAACATATCGGATATAGTGGATAACTATATTCAAACATACCGGGCCTAGCTGTTGTGCTATGCTCAAGCGCGTCAATCAAGGTTTGAATTGTGCTTAGATAAACATGAAGGATACAACCATATATGCTATGTTTAACAAGATAAACAATGAGTTGCAAAACGTTTTTATCTACTATTTATCGGGTTCACAAAATCTATGTACTCACCAACTTTATAGTTGATACTTGATTTAAATAATGTTTCAGGTTTGGATATTTGATTGCTTGCTGAAGATTCTACCACTTAAGAACTTATGGACCTAGTTAATTAAATCAATGTTTTGAAATAGACTAGGTTATTTGAATTTGTATTGTACTTGAATGTTTGTTGTCTTTAATTAAATTAATGAATTATGCAATATTTTAGTTATCATGTGCTTTTGAACAATCATTCCATTGTCCGCCTCGATGATTCCGCCATCGGTCGGGGTGTGACACCTATCTACCTTTATCTATTTCTGTCTACATGGTGCAATTACATGAACAACAACTATAAGGGACTACATGAAAGTACTTGAAACTACGTTGGTTATTCGAAACATACTCTTAGACCTAAAGGTCTAACCCAAATTGAGACTCTTGTCAAAGGTATGTAAGTTCTTAATAATGAATGAGAACCTATGCAATCCGGAAGGGTGGATGCCTGTATTCTCGAAAATTTTGTCTAGGAAAGCATTTCCTGGGAATTTATGCTTTATGCTTTCCTGGGAATTTATGCTTTATGCTTTATGTAACCCAAAATGAGACTCTCGTCAAAGGTATGTAAGGTCTAACCCAAATCAACAGATGGACCATTTATGCTTTCCTGGGAATTCTTGGGATGAGTGTCCACTTATAGGCTAAAGCACGACTTCTTGGACATTAGATGAACTTAAAATACTTTTGATAAGTCAATGTATCCATTTATAAACTGAATGGGTGCCATCCAATGTTCTATTAAGTACCTCTTGATTTCATCATAAATTCTTATTCATGATTCATATCAGATGAATTTCTTATTTATCCTTTCCTGTGTTTTACTATTGTAGAATGCCTCCTTGTCGGGAACATAGAAACAACCTCACTGACAGAATCATCCAGCAAATGGCTACGATCTTACTGACCATGGTCAACCAACTGAACCAGAATGCAGCTCCAAGAAATCCCACATGGACGTTCAAACATTTCAACTCCTACAACCCCACCAAGTACTACGGGAACGAAGGAGCCACTGGACTTCTCCAATGGTTCGAAAGCATTGAAGGTACCTTCATCAATGCCGACTGTCCCGAGAACCTAAAGGTTCGTTATGCTACTAGTGTCTTTCAGAAGAGGGCACTCACCTGGTGGAACGGGGAAAAGCGTAATTGTGACACCCAGCATTTCAGGTCAATATCCACATTTCATAAACGCACGTTCATAATTATTATTTCCTGATATTTTATTTTGACTAAGTAAAGTCAAGAAGTCTAGCAAATAAGTTTGTTCCAAGTCTAGTAAACCGTAAAGAGTTACTAGAAAAAGTAAGCAGGATAACCCGACTTAATGTGAACGTAAATGGTTAAATAAAATAACCAGAAAAATATATATATATATATATTATACAAAATTTACGTTGAGCCAAGATTCTAATATTTTCTTCAACGAGCCATAAAATGGTTAAAAATTATAATACCGTGAAGAATCGAAACTGAATTAAATTACCCCTTTAAAACTCTAATTGATACTAATACCATAATAAATTAATATTTAAAAATTGGTTATCATTAACCCCTAAACAACTTCTTGACTTTCTTGGCCGAGAGTCAGGGGAGCCATGCTCCCACTTGCCTGATTCACTTTGATTCAGATGAAAACCATACTCTTCAGACGAAACTTCACCATTCCTTTCAAACCTTCTCTTTTCTTACGGCAAATTCCCAATTCCCTTTCAAATCGAAGTCCAGTTTTAAAGCGAAAATCACCATAATTCGGTGTCATAAGGAGAATTTCAAGTGTTCTTGAAGAAAGCTCAAAAGATTCAAGACTACTTCTCTGTTTTTCTCTAAAGATCGCCATTCTCGGTGTGAGGTAAAAACTCGATACCATCCATATTATTTGCTTTAAAACCGTAACTAAACATACAAATCGTTCAAACGCAAGTAAGATAACAAGAAAACTGTGTCAAACTCAAGATTTGAACATAAAAATATACAGAGTGAATTCTGTAAATCAAAGTGCAGATATCGAAACTATAGTTTCGATACCTGTTAGTCAATCGAAACTGGGAGTTTCGATACCTATTGATCGAAACTAGGAGTTTCGATACCAGTTATTCAATCGAAACTAGGAGTTTCGATACCGGTTGTTCTATCGAAACTAGGAGTTTCGATATCTATTTACTCAATCGAAACTAGGAAGTTTCGATACCTGTGTACAATCGAAACTAGGTAGTTTCGATACTATTCTTGCCAATCGAAACTAGGTAGTTTCGATACCTATTTCACTCAGTCGAAACTAGGAAGTTTCGACATCTGTTCTGTTCAATAGAAACTAAGAAAGCTTAGATACCTGTTCATCAGCCCCTTAAGGCAGTAACTCAGAACTATTTTCATAACAAAACAAGGTTGGAAAAACTAAAAAGATAATTAAAACAAAAGTAATCAGATCGGCTAGGTCAAATGAACAAATTGCGTTTAAGACGAGTAGTCTTAACGTGTATGTTATCCTTGTGTAAATAGGATACGGATAGGCGAATCTGCCGTCATTCAAATTTTTGCTAGCATTCATACTGTCGAGGTGAGTTTCACTAATCCCCTTTTTCTAAGTTTTTGAAATGATTTGGGGTGGAAACATACTTGTAAAAGACTTTTGTGTATAAATGAATGGAACTAATGATCTGACCGTATGTATGTATTGAGGGAACAATAAAGCGCTTAAAGTCCTCGTAATAAATTAGTAACCATTAGCTATGGATTTAGCCCGGGATTATATGAATAGTACTATTGGGGGTGACGCCTCCGGTCATGGTTAGTCGCGCTAACCAGGGGTCAAAATGGCCGAATGACCGCATATTGTCTTACTCGCAGAAAGGCGAGGGGAGGCACAGAAAGTTGGGGTTTGGTTACGGTCTCGTACATTACATACTATTTTGTATTCCTTGCAAGCTTACAAATGGGGTCAATAGATCGGATTAGTAATCATATTCATTGGTAATACATACAAAAGAGTTCTGATCAGGGTAAAATGATCAGGTTTATCAAAAGAGTTCTGATCAGGTTAAAATGATCAGGTTTTACACAAAAGGGTTCTGATCAGGTTAAAATGATCAGGTTTTACACAAAAGGGTTCTGATCAGGTTAAAATGATCAGGTTTTACACAAAAGAGTTCTGATCAACGTAAAGTGATCAGGTTTTACACAAAAGGGTTCTGATCAGGTTAAAATGATCAGGTTTTACACAAAAGGGTTCTGATCAGGTTAAAATGATCAGGTTTTACACAAAAGAGTTCTGATCAACGTAAAGTGATCAGGTTTTACACAAAAGGGTTCTGATCAGGTTAAAATGATCAGGTTTTACACAAAAGGGTTCTGATCAGGTTAAAATGATCAGGTTTTACACAAAAGAGTTCTGATCAACGTAAAGTGATCAGGTTTTACACAAAAGAGTTCTGATCAGGGTAAAGTGATCAGGTTTATCAAAAGAGTTCTGATCAGGTTAAAATGATCAGGTTTTACACAAAAGTGTTCTGATCAGGGTAAAGTGATCAGGTTTAAAGTAAAGAATTCTGATCAGGTTAAAGTGATCAGGTTTAAACGAAAGAGTACTGATTAGGTTAAAATGATCAGGTTTAACAAAGAGTTTTGATCGGCAAAAAGATCAGATTTAAACATTGGGTTTATGATAACTCTTTATAATAACTTGTGAACTCACCAACCTCGTGTTGACAGTTTTAAGTATGTTTTCAGGAAATTGAACGTGGTCATCAGGTTAGCAATGTAGGTTACATGCATGCACGTGGATACGGCTTTTGGGAGAATTTCTCTTGTATAACTCATGGTCTTGAGTCATATTTGCGAAATCTTAAACATTTGTAAACTCAAATTGATATTTTGTAACGTAAATATTTTAAATTCAGTTATGTATCCAATTACATGTATGTGTTTGCGGTAATCATATGCTTTGGAAACCAGTGAAAGTCGCGCCTCGCGTTTCCGCCCTGGCGGGGTGTGACAGAACTTGGTATCAGAGCCATTGATTATAGCGAACTAGGTGTCTAAAACGGAACCTAGTCTATAATTAGAATGACTCACTAAAATGTTTTCATTGCATAAGCATTGTATAACCAGTCATCATGTCATGTGGATATTGTAGTCACAAGTATGTCGTCACATTCACACTCTGACCCCGTCTCTGACTCTGAATCCAACGAGGAACTTTCCGCCTCACGCCCTAAAAATCGAGTACAAGTTCGCAGCTCGACACCACCCAATGTCGCTCTGGGAGAACCGCCCATCGTCTACCGAAAGAAAAGCGGAGGACCAGTTAAGGTGCAAAGTGCTAGGAAGAAGGTTCGACTTCCGCGCAAGAGAAACCTGGCAGCCCGTGACCCGAAAGACTTGGAGACCGATGAGGAACCACCGAGGCAACGACCCTGCTACCACCCTACCGTGGGAACCATCCGTTGGATGCCTCGTACCCTGGCACGTTGGAGGGAGATGGAGAGCATCCCATCTACCTTTGAGCTTGGAGAGTCTTCTAACTCCCCAACACCCCTACCCCACACTGGGGAAGCCATAGAGCTCACTGTGCCTACCTTGGTAGCTCGCGTTCATACGCATGAGGAGCGTCTTGATGATCTCCTAGATGACATCCGGGCACAGGGGGATGCAGCCACGCGACTTCGTCAAGGGCTTGGATCTCGAGTTCAGACTCTGGAAGACCACACCCGAGACATACAAGGTGCCACAAACTATCTAGAGTTAAGAGCTGACATGGACTGGCAGTTCACTGTCACGGTCCGAGACATGGTGGAGGCGCTGGAGGAGAGGACTTTGGCTGCAGAATTTGTGGCAAGAGCTAGCTTTGTTATGGCAGGACTTGCCATGATGATTGGGTTGTACTCCCACTTCTTCCTTTAAACCTATTATGGGCGGGTTGTGCCCATAGTACATTATGTAGTTTAAAACGTTAGTACTGATGAGGTCATGTGAACCCATCTCTTTTGTATCCTCGTCTTTTGGGAACAATGTACTATGTATGTTTTGACTATGTATGTAATGGTTTATGTTGTAATGATAGTTGTTCATGTTTGATGTTGTGGTATCCTTATGTCATGATCTATCATTATTGATATATGATGTTGTTTCTTTTTAATTGACATGTTAGAAGGAACGTCATGGCACCTAAGCGTGGGACACCCCGTAACACTACTGGTGACAACAACGAGACAATTTCCCCAAACATGGAACAACTAATAGCACAGCGAGTAGCTGCCGCTATAGAGCAGTATGAAGCAAACCGAAATAGCGGAGGAGGTGCAGGAGGTAGCGGTACCGCAGGGGGTAGCGGTACAGCAGGAGGTTCCGGAGGTAATAAAAAAATAAATAAGCCATAACACATAGTCATGATCCGAATTAATGACGTTATGACTTGTGATCCTGCAGATGCTCCAAATAGGAAGTGTACCTACAAGGCCTTCCTATCCTGCAAACCCCGCAGTTTTAATGGCACCGAGGGTGCAGTAGGACTAATGAGATGGATAGAACATATGGAGTCGGTGATTGATATAAGTGAATGCACCGCTGATTGCGTAGTGAAGTATTCTACCTGCACGCTCACTGATAAAGCTTTAACTTGGTGGAATACTCAAATGAAGACTTTGGGGAGAGAGACAGCGTACCAATTGTCTTGGGAAGATTTGAAAAACATGATGATTGAGGAATACTGTCCTCGGAACGAATTGCAAAAGATTGAAACTGAGATGTGGAACCTACAGATGATAGGAGATGATGTAGCGGGATACACCGACCACTTCAATGAATTGGCACTTCTGGTACCGCATATGGTCACACCAGAACATAAGCGTGTTGAAAGGTATCTGTGGGGCCTTGCGCCTCAAATTCGTAGCATGGTAACATCATCTAATCCAATAGATGCCAAGAGTGCTATAACTTTAGCATTCAAACTAAAGGATGATGCAGTACGTAATGAATTGTTTGTGAGGAAGGAGAATGAGGAAGGTAGATCTGGGGAGAAAAGAAAATGGATGGGAAATTCAAGTAACAAATCTGGAAAACAAGAGTTTAAGAAACAAGGAACTGTGAAGGCTTTTGCAGCCAACACAGTGGAAAGAAAGGAGTATGATAGGGGCCTACCGAGATGTAAGAGGTGTGGAAATCATCATGCCGGTGTTTGCATCAAGTGTGGAAAATGCGACAAGTTTGGTCACACCACTCAAGCATGTCGAACTAACAACCGATTGGGGAAAATCAAACCGGGATGTTTTGTATGTGGTGATCTAAAACACTTCAAGAAGGATTGTCCCAAGTGGAAGAATCAGAACAACGCTCAGGCACCAGGGAGGGCATTTGTGATGGGTGCAAGGGACGCACGCCAGGACCCGAACATCGTCACTGGTACGTTCCCGATAAATAATCACTATGCCTCTGTACTTTTTGATTCGGGTGCGGATATGAGCTTTGTGTCGAATGATTTTAAATCCTTACTCGGTATTAAGGCCAGCAAACTAGATCAACGTTATACAATTGAATTAGCAAATGGGAAATTAATAGAAACCGGAGAGGTCTTTAGGGGTGGTACTTTATGTTTAGAAAACCGTACATTCAGTATAGACCTTCTACCTATCGAGTTAGGGAGTTTTGATATTGTTATTGGTATGGATTGGTTAACCAAGAATCGTGCCGAGATAGTATGCTTCGAGAAGATTGTACGTATTCCCCTACCAAGCGGAGAAATTCTTTCAATTCAAGGCGAAAGGTGTATAACGATGTTAAAAACGATAAACTGCATGAAAACTTATAAGTATCTACGCAAGGGTTATTGTGCATTCCTGGCTCACATCGTCGAGAAGAAACCCGAAGAACGTCGACTTGAGGACATACCAATCGTCAGAGATTATTCGGAAGTATTTCCCGAAGACTTACCAGGAATACCACCATCAAGACAAGTCGAGTTTCGGATCGACCTAGTACCAGGAGCCGCACCAGTTGCACGATCTCCGTATCGTCTAGCCCCTTCCGAGATGCAGGAACTGTCGAGCCAACTACAAGAATTACTTGACAAAGGTTTCATAAGACCGAGTTTCTCACCATGGGGAGCTCCGGTCCTATTTGTAAAGAAAAAGGATGGAACCTTTAGAATGTGCATTGATTACCGGGAATTGAACAAGCTAACAATCAAAAACCGGTATCCTCTTCCTCGAATAGACGATTTGTTTGATCAACTTCAAGGTTCCAGTTTCTATTCTAAAATTGATCTACGATCAGGGTATCATCAACTGAAAATTCAGGAAGAAGATATACCAAAAACGGCTTTTAGGACTCGTTACGGTCACTACGAATTCCTAGTTATGCCATTTGGCTTGACTAATGCACCAGCTGTTTTCATGGATCTCATGAACCGCGTGTGCAAGCCGTACTTGGATAAATTCGTGATTGTGTTTATCGATGACATATTGATATATTCACGAACCAAGGAGGAACATGAATATCATTTAAAATTAATCTTGGAACTACTCAGGAATGAGAAGCTTTATGCTAAATTCTCTAAGTGTGAGTTTTGGATCCAAGAGGTTCACTTTCTCGGACATGTCATCAATAAGAATGGTATCCATGTGGATCCATCTAAGATTGAAGCTATCAAAAACTGGGAAGCACCAAGAACTCCGACTGAGGTGCGTCAATTTCTGGGTTTGGCAGGCTATTACAGGCGATTTATCGAGAATTTTTCAAAGATAGCCTTGCCTTTGACCACGTTAACCCAGAAGGACAAAAAGTTTGATTGGACTGATAAACAAGAATCAGCTTTTCAATTGTTGAAGCAAAAACTTTGCAGTGCACCAATCCTATCCCTTCCCGAAGGGACTGACAATTTCATTGTGTACTGTGACGCATCACACCAAGGTTTAGGAGGTGTATTGATGCAGAGAGAAAAAGTCATAGCATATGCATCCAGACAACTAAAGGTGCACGAAAAGAATTATACGACCCACGACTTGGAATTGGGTGCAGTCGTGTTTGCACTCAAGATTTGGAGACATTACTTATATGGTACAAAATGTACTATATTTACAGACCACAAGAGTCTCCAGCACATCTTTAATCAGAAAGAACTCAACATGAGGCAACGTCGTTGGGTAGAACTACTGAATGATTACGACTGTGATATCAAGTATCACCCTGGTAAGGCAAACGTCGTAGCAGATGCCTTGAGTCGTAAAGAACGACTTAAAACACTCCGTGTTCATGCCCTAGAATTGACAATTCATACGAGTCTCACGACTCAAATTCGGATGGCACAACAAGAGGCAATCAAAGAGGAAAACAGTCAGAATGAAGCTTTACGAGGAATGATAAAGCAGTTGGAACCCAAGCCAGATGACACTTTATACTTCATGAATAGAATTTGGGTGCCATGTACTGGTAACTTACGGGAGTTGGTTATGGACGAAGCCCACAAGTCCAGGTACTCCATTCATCCAGGTTCGGATAAAATGTATAAGGATCTGAAAGAATTCTACTGGTGGCCGAACATGAAAGGAGAAATTGCTATTTATGTCGGTAAATGCCTGACATGTTCAAAAGTAAAAGCAGAACATCAGAAACCGTCGGGATTGTTACAACAACCCGAGATACCTCAATGGAAATGGGAACAGATTTCCATGGATTTCATTACAAAGTTACCCAAGACGTCGAGCGGGTATGACACTATATGGGTAATCGTCGATCGTTTGACGAAATCAGCACATTTTCTACCCATCAAAGAAACGGATAAAACCGAGAAACTTGCAAAGCTTTATATTAAGGAAATTGTGGCTAGGCATGGAGTACCAATTTCTATTATCTCTGATAGAGACAGCAGATTCGTGTCTAGAATCTGGAAATCATTACAAGAAGCCATGGGCACACGTCTTGACATGAGCACGGCATATCACCCACAAACAGATGGTCAAAGTGAAAGAACTATTCAAACATTAGAGGATATGCTCCGTGCGTGTACAATTGACTTCGGTGGAAATTGGGATACTCATTTGCCACTAGCTGAATTTTCATACAATAATAGTTACCACACCAGCATCAAAGCCGCTCCGTTTGAGGCTTTGTATGGTCGAAAATGTCGTTCACCGCTTTGTTGGGCAGAAGTTGGCGACAAACATTTAACCGGTCCTGAAGTTATTCAAGAGACCACAGATAAGATTTTCAAAATCAAGGATCGTCTGAAGGCCGCCCGTGACAGACAAAAGAGTTACGCGGATAACAGACGAAGACCTTTAGAATTCCAAGTAGGAGACAAAGTCATGTTAAAGGTCTCACCTTGGAAAGGAGTTGCAAGATTTGGCAACCGTGGCAAGCTTAACCCTAGGTACGTTGGACCGTTTGAAATATTGGCTAGGGTTGGCCCTGTAGCTTACAAACTCAAGTTGCCACAAGAACTAAGCAATGTACATGATACGTTTCATGTATCAAATCTCAAGAAGTGTTTATCAGACGAGACGTTAATTATACCGCCTGATGAGATTCACATAGACGACAAGTTGCACTTCATTGAGGAACCTATGGAAGTCACAGATTGGAAGGTTCAGAGAACAAGACGCAGCCGTGTTAAGCTGGTCAAGGTACGTTGGAATTCAAAGCGCGGCCTCGAGTATACGTGGGAGCGGGAAGATAAAATGAAATCCAAGTACCCGTCACTGTTTACAAAAACACCAAGTCAGAGTGACAAGAACTGAATTTCGGGACGAAATTCTCTGTAACATGGGGAGAATGTGACACCCAGCATTTCAGGTCAATATCCACATTTCATAAACGCACGTTCATAATTATTATTTCCTGATATTTTATTTTGACTAAGTAAAGTCAAGAAGTCTAGCAAAGAAGTTTGTTCCAAGTCTAGTAAACCGTAAAGAGTTACAAGAAAAAGTAAGCAGGATAACCCGACTTAATGCGAACGTAAATGGTTAAATAAAATAACCAGAAATATATATATATATATATATTACACAAAATTTACGTTGAGCCAAGATTCTAATATTTTCTTCAACGAGCCATAAAATGGTTAAAAATTATAATACCGTGAAGAATCGAAACTGAATTAAATTACCCCTTTAAAACTCTAATTGATACTAATACCATAATAAATTAATATTTAAAAATTGGTTATCATTAACCCCTAAACAACTTCTTGACTTTCTTGGCCAAGAGTCAGGGGAGCCATGCTCCCACTTGCCTGATTCACTTTGATTCAGATGAAAACCATACTCTTCAGACGAAACTTCACCATTCCTTTCAAACCTTCTCTTTTCTTACGGCAAATTCCCAATTCCCTTTCAAATCGAAGTCCAGTTTTAAAGCGAAAATCACCATAATTCGGTGTCATAAGGAGAATTTCAAGTGTTCTTGAAGAAAGCTCAAAAGATTCAAGACTACTTCTCTGTTTTTCTCTAAAGATCGCCATTCTCGGTGTGAGGTAAAAACTCGATACCATCCATATTATTTGCTTTAAAACCGTAACTAAACATACAAATCGTTCAAACGCAAGTAAGATAACAAGAAAACTGTGTCAAACTCAAGATTTGAACATAAAAATATACAGAGTGAATTCTGTAAATCAAAGTGCAGATATCGAAACTATAGTTTCGATACCTGTTAGTCAATCGAAACTGGGAGTTTCGATACCTATTGATCGAAACTAGGAGTTTCGATACCAGTTATTCAATCGAAACTAGGAGTTTCGATACCGGTTGTTCTATCGAAACTAGGAGTTTC
This sequence comes from Smallanthus sonchifolius, assembly GCA_023525975.1. Lineage (NCBI taxonomy): Eukaryota > Viridiplantae > Streptophyta > Magnoliopsida > Asterales > Asteraceae > Smallanthus > Smallanthus sonchifolius. The sequence goes on along the minus strand of CM042021.1, from coordinate 92,180,209 downwards.
GATATCTATTTACTCAATCGAAACTAGGAAGTTTTGATACCTGTGTACAATCGAAACTAGGTAGTTTCGATACTATTCTTGCCAATCGAAACTAGGTAGTTTCGATACCTATTTCACTCAGTCGAAACTAGGAAGTTTCGACATCTGTTCTGTTCAATCGAAACTAAGAAAGCTTAGATACCTGTTCATCAGCCCCTTAAGGCAGTAACTCAGAACTATTTTCATAACAAAACAAGGTTGGAAAAACTAAAAAGATAATTAAAACAAAAGTAATCAGATCGGCTAGGTCAAATGAACAAATTGCGTTTAAGACGAGTAGTCTTAACGTGTATGTTATCCTTGTGTAAATAGGATACGGATAGGCGAATCTGCCGTCATTCAAATTTTTGCTAGCATTCATACTGTCGAGGTGAGTTTCACTAATCCCCTTTTTCTAAGTTTTTGAAATGATTTGGGGTGGAAACATACTTGTAAAAGACTTTTGTGTATAAATGAATGGAACTAATGATCTGACCGTATGTATGTATTGAGGGAACAATAAAGCGCTTAAAGTCCTCGTAATAAATTAGTAACCATTAGCTATGGATTTAGCCCGGGATTATATGAATAGTACTATTGGGGGTGACGCCTCCGATCATGGTTAGTCGCGCTAACCAGGGGTCAAAATGGCCGAATGACCGCATATTGTCTTACTCGCAGAAAGGCGAGGGGAGGCACAGAAAGTTGGGGTTTGGTTACGGTCTCGTACATTACATACTATTTTGTATTCCTTGCAAGCTTACAAATGGGGTCAATAGATCGGATTAGTAATCATATTCATTGGTAATACATACAAAAGAGTTCTGATCAGGGTAAAATGATCAGGTTTATCAAAAGAGTTCTGATCAGGTTAAAATGATCAGGTTTTACACAAAAGGGTTCTGATCAGGTTAAAATGATCAGGTTTTACACAAAAGGGTTCTGATCAGGTTAAAATGATCAGGTTTTACACAAAAGAGTTCTGATCAACGTAAAGTGATCAGGTTTTACACAAAAGGGTTCTGATCAGGTTAAAATGATCAGGTTTTACACAAAAGGGTTCTGATCAGGTTAAAATGATCAGGTTTTACACAAAAGAGTTCTGATCAACGTAAAGTGATCAGGTTTTACACAAAAGGGTTCTGATCAGGTTAAAATGATCAGGTTTTACACAAAAGGGTTCTGATCAGGTTAAAATGATCAGGTTTTACACAAAAGAGTTCTGATCAACGTAAAGTGATCAGGTTTTACACAAAAGAGTTCTGATCAGGGTAAAGTGATCAGGTTTATCAAAAGAGTTCTGATCAGGTTAAAATGATCAGGTTTTACACAAAAGTGTTCTGATCAGGGTAAAGTGATCAGGTTTAAAGTAAAGAATTCTGATCAGGTTAAAGTGATCAGGTTTAAACGAAAGAGTACTGATTAGGTTAAAATGATCAGGTTTAACAAAGAGTTTTGATCGGCAAAAAGATCAGATTTAAACATTGGGTTTATGATAACTCTTTATAATAACTTGTGAACTCACCAACCTCGTGTTGACAGTTTTAAGTATGTTTTCAGGAAATTGAACGTGGTCATCAGGTTAGCAATGTAGGTTACATGCATGCACGTGGATACGACTTTTGGGAGGATTTCTCTTGTATAACTCATGGTCTTGAGTCATATTTGCGAAATCTTAAACATTTGTAAACTCAAATTGATATTTTGTAACGTAAATATTTTAAATTCAGTTATGTATCCAATTACATGTATGTGTTTGCGGTAATCATATGCTTTGGAAACCAGTGAAAGTCGCGCCTCGCGTTTCCGCCCTGGCGGGGTGTGACAGTAATCGTGGCATTGAAGTTGCACTGGCCCTACCTTGGGCTGATGTGAAGACACTCATAACTGATGAGTTTTATCCTCGTAATGAAATCAAAAAGCTGGAAGCAGAGTTCTGGTTTCTCAGGCAGGACAGTGGTGAAAGCCTTGCCTACACCACCAGTTTTCATGAACTTAGCCTTCTTGTACCTCACATGATCACTCCTCTTTCAAGGTCCATTGAGAAGTACATCAATGGTCTACCTATGCAAATCCAAGACACCGTCTTTGGTAGCAATCCAGCCACACTCGAGGAAGCAATCCGTCTTGTTGCTACCCTGACTGATAACCATGTTAAGGCAGGGACCTTGTCTAAGAAGGGTGCCAAGAAAACCTTTGAGAAAACCACTGCTGAACCCACCAAGGAAGTCAAGGCTGAGTCTTCCTTCAATGGCAAAAAACAGAAAGGCAGGAACTTTGCTATTATTACTCCTGCTGCACCTTTAGCTCAAGTGGCCCCTAATGCCTTCAACCCTAACAAGAGACCTTATGGGGGAACCCTACCTTTGTGCAACACCTGCAAGCTCCATCATACCACTAACGTGCCATGTCGTCTATGTACCACTTGTGGACGTTATGGGCATTGGGCTAACACCTGCCGTATTCCACAAGTTAACTAAGTCCAGCAACCCGTTGTTCCTGCTCCTGCTACTATTACCCAGGGTCGTGCTTGTTACGAGTGCAGTGACCCCAATCATTTCAGGAACCGTTGCCCTAGGTTGGTCATTGTGAATCAAGCCAACATGAACCAAGGCAACATGAATCAGGGAAACATGAACCAGGGGAACATGAACCAGGGAAATGTGATCCAGGGGAATGCAAACCCCGTAGATCATGGACGTGCCTCCAATATTAATGTCAATGAGGCTCAATCCAACAACGACATGGTGAACGGTACGTACCCAATCAATCAACAATATGCTTCCATCCTGTTTGATACTGGTTCCGATAGGAGTTTCGTGTCCTTTGAATTTGAACCACAACTTGCTATTAGTCGAACTAAGTTAGACAAATCCTTTGACATATTAGTAGCAGATGGATACTCTGTTACATGTGACATCATCATTAGAGATTGTACCCTAAACTTGAACGATCATGACTTCTCGATTAATCTTATTCCTATGGCTCTCGGAGGATTCGACATCATAGTAGGCATGGATTGGCTGACCAAGCATCATGCTGAAGTCGTCTGCTTTGACAAGTATATTCGTATCCCTCTTGACTCGGGCAACATTTTGAACGTCTATGGTGAGAAGCCGTCTAAAGGACTCAAGCTTATGTCTTGTACTACCATGCATAAGTATTTACGAAAGAAATGCGTAGCTTTCTTGGCACACATTGTGGAGTGGAAAGACAAGGGAAAAAGCATCCAAGACATTCCTGTGATCAAGTACTTTCTGGAGGTTTTTCCCGAAGACTTACCCGGTCTTCCTCCCGCACATCAAGTTGAATTCTGTATCGACCTAGTGCCAGGAGCAAACCCTGTGGCTAAGTCACCCTATCATCTTGCACCATCAGAGATGCAAGAACTTTCAAGCCAGTTTCGAGAACTTTTCGACAAAGGATTTATTCGTCCTAGTATTTCTCCTTGGGGAGCACCCTTCTTATTTGTCAAGAAGAAGGATGGTTCTTTCCGGATGTGCATCAACTACCGGGAGCTCAACAAGCTTACTTTGAAGAACCGTTATCCACTTTCGAGGATTGATGATTTGTTTGATCAACTTCAATGCTCGACTTATTTCTAAAAAATCGATCTTCGTTCTGGTTATCACCAGTTACGAGTCCTTGAATCTAATATCCCAAAAATAGCCTTTCATACGAGGTACGGTCATTATGAGTTCATGGTTATGCCCTTCAGTCTGACCAATGCACCCGCGGTATTCATGGATCTTATGAATCGCGTGTGTAAACTGTACTTGGACAAATTCGCGATCGTCTTCATTGACGATATCCTCAAAATAAAAAGTGGAGCATGAAGAACACTTGTGATTGGTTTTGGACCTCTTGAAGAAGGAGCAATTGTACGCCAAGTTCTCTAAGTGTGAATTTTGGCTAAAGGAAGTCCAATTCTTGGGCCATATAGTCAACGAGAAGGGTATTCATGTGGATCCCGCTAAAATTGAGGCAGTGAAGAACTGGCAAGCTCCAAAGACCCCTACGGAAGTCCACTCATTTCTTGGCTTAGCGGGCTATTATTGTCGCTTCATATCGAACTTTTCAAAGATCGCAGTGCCAGTCACAGCCTTAACACATAAAGGCAAACCATACGAGTGGGGACCAAAACAAGAGGAAGCCTTTCAAACTCTGAAGCAAAAATTATGTGAGGCTCCTATCTTGACTCTTCCTGATGGAACCGAGGAATTTTTCGTTTACTGTGAAGATTCTAACTTAGGCCTTGGTTGTGTTCTTACGAAACGAGGTAAAGTGATTGCTTATGCGTCTCGACAACTTAAAATCCATGAGAAGAATTATACGACACACGAAATTGAGTTGGGTGCGGTCGTGTTTGCTCTCAAAATTTGGAGACACTATTTTTATGGTACCAAGTGTGTGGTTTACATCGACCATAAGAGTCTTCAACACATCTTTAATAAAAAAGAACTCAACATGAGACAAAGGCGTTTGGTTGAACTTCTAAACGACTACGACTGTGATATTCGTTACCATCCTAGCAAGGCGAATGTCGTAGCCGATGCTCTTATTCGTAAGGAATCTATCAAGATCCACAGTATTCAAATCCAAAATGACATTCAAACTTGCATCTTTGAAGCACAACATCTTTCAGTCACTGAAGGAAACATGTACAATGAAATGTCATGTGGTGCTGAACTCCAACTTGAAACAAAACCCAATGGTTTACTTTTTTCCTGAATCGTATCTGGATTCCAGACCGTGACAATCTTCGTACTTTCATCATGAACGAGGCTCACAAGACTCGTTATTCTATACATCCCGGTGCGGATAAAATGTATAAGGACCTTCGTACTCAATATTGGTGGCCTGGTATGAAAAAGGACATTGATCTATATTTGTCTAAGTGCCTTACTTGTTTGAAGGTTAAGGCCGAGCACCAGCACCCATCTGGCTTACTTGAACAACCCGAGATTCCCATGTGGAAATGGGAGCATATTGCTATGGACTTCATAACCAAGCTCCCGCATACGTTTGGTGGTCATGATAGTATTTGGGTAATCATTGATCGTTTGACAAAATCTGCTCACTTTCTACCCATTCGTGACCGGTCAAGAAGTTGGCTCGAATCTATATTGACGAAATAGTTAGTCGTCATGGTGTACCTCTCAATATTATTTCTGATTATGATGGAAAATTCACTTCTCGTTTCTGGCAATCCTTGCAATCAGCTTTGGGTACTCAACTAAATCTTAGTACGGCTTACCATCCGCAAACTAATGGTCAATCCAAACGTATGATTAAAACCCTTGAGGATATGCTTAGAGCTTGTGTCATTGACTTTAAGGGAAACTGGGATTTACATCTACCCTTAGTTGAGTTCTCGTATAACAATAGCTACCACACGAGCATTGACATGGCTCATTTCAAAGCACTTTACGGTCAGAAGTGTCATTCTCTTATCTGTTGGACTGCGATTGGCAAAGCATAAATCACTGGTCCCGAACTCATCTAGGAGACTTCCGACAAGATCATGTTAATCCGTGACAACCTTCAAGTAGCAAGGAGTCGGCAAAAGAGCTATGCCGAAAAACGTTGAAAACCCTTGGAATTTCAAGTCGGCGATCTGGTTCTTCTCAAGGTATCCCCTTGGAAAGGCGTGGTTCGTTTCGAAAATAAGGGAAAACTTGCACCAAGGTTTGTAGGTCCTTTTAAAATCCTTGAACAAATTGGGAAGGTAGCCTACAAACTAGATTTGCCTGAAGGACTCAACAACGTACATCCAACATTCCATATCTCGAACCTGAAGAAATGCTTGGCCGACGAAAATCTTCACATACCACTTGTCGAGGTTCACATTGTTGAGTCAATGCATTTCATGGAGAAACCCATGGAGATTATGGATCGGGAAGTTAGGCAACTCAAACGAAGTCGTATTCCAATCGTTAAGGTTCGGTGGGAATCCAAACGTGGCCCGGAGTTTACTTGGGAATGTGAGGATCAAATGAAGGCTAAATACCCACATCTTTTTCCTAGACCCTCCTCCTAATCAATTTCGGGACGAAATTTCCTAAAGTAGGGGAGACTGTAATCCCCAGGAATTTCCGGCCTTTATTTTAACTATTCCGGCACTTGTATTTCCATTATTTCATGACTTATACTTCCCTAGTTAAATGAGAACTATCATAATTGCCTATTTCATTACATGAACATATACATACATTCATTGTGTACCATTATTTCAAATTTAAAAATAACAAATATCTATATAGGGGATTAAATAAATAATTCGTTAAAGTTCTATGATATATATATATATATATATATATATATATATATATATAAATATACAACGTATAAAAAAACTAAAGTATAAATTCAATAAAAATTAGGGTTTATAAAAATCTATATTATCTATTTTCAAAGGAAATGATTTTTAATAGAAATAAAACTATTTCTATATTACAAATCATATTTTTATGTTTATAACATTTAAATATAATATAGAAATTTACGAGATTTTATAAAAATTTATAAAACTTAATAATTCTATGTTTTATAAAAGTTCAGGGTTAATATTGTAATTCCTGAAACTTTGATTTCAAATTAAAACAAAGTTTGTTCATAAAATGATAAAGCTTTAGAACTTCAGGGACCTACTATGCCAATTTCGGAGCTTCCCTCTTCCACATTCAGTCACGAGTTCAAATCCCGCACCAACCGGTTTTCGGACCTCTGATCTCGAACTCGTTCCTGAGATTTTATATAGTATAAAATCATCAATAGCATTACGTTTAGGACAACCAAACGATCCTTCCTTTGTGTTTAATCGGATTTTTATGAACATTTCAATACCTAACTCGTAACCGATCTAGCCTTGAATTCCAATTAATCGATCGGTCCTTTCCCGCACGAATGGTGTATAAATAGAGGCCTATAATCATTAATGAAACTCATTGCAAGCTTATCCTACCCTCAATTGCGTCTGAATTCACCTCTGTAACACCCTGATTAGCCGAAGAACACGAACCTGTTTCGTCAAGTCGTTCTCACCCTACACGTATCCACTTCAGGTAATATTGGTACCATTGAACTCGTTTCAGTCCACGATCAAAAGTCCTATGATTTGGGTTCCAATCGTCTGAGTAATCGGGTCAATTGGGGACCTAGGGTTTGCGAGTTTCAAATTGGGGACGATGACGTTTGGGTTTTCTTGTTAAAACATAAACGAACCGGCTTCTGGACAAGGCAGCATGCCCAGTCCAGCGGTTAAGCGCGTGTGTGTGTGAAGCCCGGGCTCGACGCAGGTTCGAATCCTGGTGGCCGATTTTGGGATTTTTTTTCCTTATTAATGCTTTAAATGCATAAATAAATGTTTTAAAATCCTAATTTAATTTTTATAAATCAAATAAACATGTCCTACAACTTTTATAAAAACAGGAAAACTAAAATGGTGTTTTATCTATTTTTATTTATTATAAACTCTAAATAAATAATATAAAAAGTTTATTTAAATATACCTAAATATGATGCTTTATTTATAAAATATCCATATTTATAAAACAACTTTAAATATTTATTATTATAAACACATAAATAGTTATTTTGACAAGAATAATTATTTAAAATATTTTAAACTTATAAATAGTTATTTTGGTAAAGAATAATTATTTAAACCAATAGAAATACTTAAATAATAATTTTGGTTAGATAATTATGCAAAGTTCAATTTACTTCGTTTAACATTTATATCTAATTAATATCTCTTTTATAATTTAAGAGATTATTTAATTTAATTAACTATTTTATAAAATGAATTATTTAATCCTTTTCCCAATCCATAACTCATTATTAAATATTTCTAGAATAATTATATAAATAAATCCAAACGTATTACTATTTAAACCCTTTCCCTAATTTGTTTATTTAATTTAAAATCATTATATTCAAATATATTATTATTGTAAATACTATATTAGAGTTTCTAATTAATCTTAATTAGTATTAACTTATCATTATAAACATATATATTTTTCTACAAAACTTGTACAAATCCCATATCCAATCCCAAACCCATGAAACCCTAAAATCTCAAAATTTCCTTATTTCCATTTGGACATACATTGAATTTAGAGTACATTTACCCATGTAGGTTTATTGTTAGAAAAACTCACCAGGCCTATCCGTCCTTATCAATTCATACCATTACTAGCTTCATTACATGTGAGTTTCATAGCCCCTTTTCATACTTTTGTTTACAAATACTCGGGGTGGAACATGTTTACAAAATTTACATACACAATTCAATTACCTATGTTCTTATACAAAAGTCTTTATGCTTTATGTCTTAAACTGCTTGGTGACCATATGTGTGTTCATGTTAGTACAATCATTAACTTGTGTGGCAAGCCTAAGGTAGTACCTTTTATGATCATTTATACGGGAAACCGGTTCATTACTTAACACAAAACCTTGGTGGGTTTTTGTGTATACATTTTGGTACTTCACGCAATCCGAGGGATTGTGCATACATATAAACATGGCTTGATTGTATGCTTTGGAACCTTGTATGTTTTCATATTTATGCTTTAGACTTGCTTTGAACATAATGAATTGTAAACTTTAATCAACTTTGTTTGGTGTCAAAACCTATGTTTCTCACCAAATACTTGTAGTTGACATTTACTCACATGTTTCAGGTGCACCTGTTTGAGGACCGTGCTTGAACACTTAGGGTTATGGACCTAGCAATAATGAATTTAATTTATGTTTATGTTATAAACACTTTGTTTTCTATTTCTCTTTGTAACGGATGCTTTTAATATGATGAATAATATTTGTAACGCATTTAATAGTCAATCATGTGCTTATGAACAACCGCGTCAGCCCCAGCGTATAATCCGCCGTTGACCGTGGTGTGACACACCTCTCTTTGGCCACCTCATAAATAAGCATACGTGGCACCTCCAAATGACAGGTGGTTCAATGTTGATTCGGAGCCTGAAGTAAGTGAACATTCTGATGAAGAGAATGATGATGAACAAGTAGAGGAGGAAGAAGAATAAGCTGAAGAGTCTGATGATGAAGAAGCTGGTGATGGTGAAGATGAAGGCGAGGGTGAAGGTGCTGAAGAGTCTGATTCCGAAAGAACAGAATCTGATTCCTCTGACTCTGATGATGAACCAGATCAAACACACCCAAGGAGAACGACAAAGGTTTCCCTTCCCGAGTCATCCTCCAAGAGACAAAGACTACACAGCTCTGAGAGTGATTACGAGCCGGAGTCAGAGACTGATATCGAAAGACAAAGGACTGAGAGGAGAATTAAGCAGAAGAATGATAGACCGTGGGAGACGATTATGAGTGAGTTGAATGCTCGTCTCCAAGTTCAAGCTAGCACTGCAGTTCCAAGTACGAGACAATCTCCCGCACAACTATATCAAAGGAGGAGGCAACCAAGGGTTACAAGTACAACGGTTGCTACATCTGTCTCAAAGGAGGTGCCTGAGATAGTTTCCCTCCCTTTGACGACAGTTCAAACAGTGGTAAGTACGGTACCTATCTTGATAGAATTTGTCATCACAACACCCATCACCACACAAGCTACAACTGTCCCATCAGCAATCCCAGTCACAACCTTGCATGCCATCAGTCAACCCTCTCACTATGGAGACTTTTCTCAGGGGTTTCACTTTGATGACATCTTCTCATCCCCGATATAAGGAACTTGTGAAGCATCCACATCTAAGGATCCTGATCCCCGAGATGCTCGGATTACATACTTGGAATCTCAGGTCGCTGCCTTGCTTGAAATAGTCAATAAATCAAAGAGTGAGCCCGAAGCTCAACAAACTAGGATAAACTCTTTGGTAGATGAAGTGACACGATTGAGACACCAGGGGGAGGGAACCCAAGAGAAGTTGAAGAGCCTTCTAGCCCAAAATGAAATGCTATTCAAAGTTAATGAAACTATCTTGGACCACAAGCAAACTTTTGAAGCAAGATTTCTACTTCAACAAGAAGAACATAAAACAATGGTTGCCTTAGTGGAAGAACTGCTTAGGGGAGAAGCAGAAGCCAAGTGCCGAAGAGGCCTGTCATCCAGTTGATCTGACAAAGGATGACGACAAAGACAAGGATCCCGAGGCTGGTCCTAGCGGTAGTGAGCAACAAGCTTTATCGGTTGTTCCACTGTCCGCTGTTCCTATGTCTCAGGGGGAGTCTACAGTTGCTGGTATGTCTCAGGGAAAGTCGGCGGCTGAAGTTCTTGAAGACTTATCTAATGATGTGATTCTACTTCTAGAGCTTGACTATTCCAAAGCCGAACAGATCGATGCTCTTAATGAAATAGAAGAAGGAGAGATCGAGTCTGATGAAGATTGGGATTTTGATGATGAGGACGTGATGGTGGAGTTTCCAAAGTGTGACGGTGAGGGGGTGTATGAACTGGAATACAGAGAGATCTTTGAAGCTCCGGTCTTTGAAGCTACTAATATAGGTTCAGTTGAGCCTGAACATGTTGCTGAGGCTAGTGGAGCAGCAACCTCGACTGAAGCCTCCCCTACCAATCCCCAACCTGTTGATGCTGCTGACGCCTGGAGGAACAAGCTTCCTTAGGAATGGTTTAAGAAGGGTCAGCCTCCTGCTTGGCAAAATTTATACATAACAGACAAGCATGGAGCAGCAGGGATGATACTTTCAGTGTGATTTGAAGATGACAGGAAGTTGTTTTCCATCAAACGCGCTGGTGGGGTTCAATACTTGAAACCAACCGGCGAGGCATTCAGCTCCTTGCCAAAATATGATCTTGTGAACTTAGCAAACCGTGAGCTGATTGGCGATACCAGCCATGCTGTGGTGAAGGGTTTAGGGAGTGCACTACAAAGAGAAGGAAGATCAGGAAACTTCGAGGTGTTCAAGTCTCAGATGCCCAAGCGAATCAGGGATAGGACACTCAGAGATCTCGTGACTAACAAACACTTGAAGAAATTGGTCTACAAGCCAGTGCTATGTGATACCAGGATTCCCCTGAGCAAGTTACCTTAGGATATCCTTGGGAGCATGTGGTACTGGTACGTGGATCCAATCACAGGCAAGGCGATGATGATGGATAAGACGAGGTCAAAAGGTGAAAGTGTAGAACCAAGGGAGCTGATCAAAGTTTTTGATGAGATTTGTTTCATTAACTTCTCTATGAAAGATCTGGCGGTTCTGCACGACAAGTACTGCATCTATACGGACGAATGGACAAAGCTTCTTGCATCAAGATACAATAAGTTAGTCAAGTTCTGCTTCGACTATAAGATGAAGATGGGAAGCTAAGCAAGAGCTGAAGACAGTTAGATATTGAAGACAATCCAGAGTTGCTGTCAAGGGGGAGTTTGTTGAAGCATTTATGTGTGACAAGCACTCTTAGATTGTCTCTGCTTTTGTAATGTACTTTGTTTTTGTAATTCAGTCTTTCTTGTATTGGCTTATTGAGTTGTAATCGTGTCTGTATGTATTTGTTATTGTACTTGTCTTGTTGTCTAAGTTGTATGCTTTGTGTACTTAGCAAGTGCGTAGGAAGATGTCCTGCGTACTTAGCAAGTACGCATGAAGCAAGTCTTGCGTACTTGCTAAGTACGCAGGAAGGATTTCCTGTGCACTTGCTAAGTACGCAGGTACTGAGTCTGTGACTATATATAGCCGGTTGTAGGAGATGTTAAGTACGCTCTCATTTGCATTCTCTGTAATTGGCTTCATATTGATAATAGACGAAGTATTTTGTGACTTGTGTTTGTTATCGGTTTCCTTTGTTGTTGATACTCCATCTAGTCACGGGTATTCCGCACCCTGTTCGACTAAAGACCCACTCGCACGATACGATCCGTGACACCTGGGGACCTACAGATTCATAATTACATATTTTTATACGAATATCTTTTCATATGTACAAGAATATATTTTACGGTCGTTGTTGGGACCTAGTAGTCCATCGAATCCAATTGCTTGAAAGCTTATTTTGTACAAGTCATTAGTTTTCGGTCGAAAACGTTTTCGGACGAAAACTTTTGCATATAAATAGTTGTTTGTTTGAATTGTAATTAGCTTGTGGTCATTTGTCTAAGTTGAAGCATCAAAGTGATTAGTCTAACTTTGGTGTGTTTTACACATAGTTAGCATCTTGTAATTTGTTTGAAGTTCAATACAAGTATCTTTTGTGATTCATCTTGTTCTTATGGCGTATTATGCGTATTTCGGTGTTTGATCCGGTGTATTCAATCTCGTTGTCTCTTGGATTGTATTCCGCCTTTCCTGGAGTCTAGTGTTAGATTTTGTTGCTTGATTCCAGACGATCAGAGGGTATAACAAGTGGTATCAGAGCTGTTGGTTAAAGCTCTTAGTTTACAAGCTATTTTTCATCATTTGAGATCGTTTCAGTGTGAATTTCTTCGCCATTTTCAAGTATTCTATGCTATTTTTGATAGAGATGAAGTTTGGGATTGATTTGGAGACTTGATTTTACATCCGGATAGTTGCAGGTCAGATTTGGTGTTTTTGGGAAGCATCGTCCGAAATCTCGCTTGAAGGGTCCGAAATCTCCATTTCGTTCGAAATCCTTTTCGATCGAAATCTATGTCCGAAATCTTTGGAGTGTTCGAAATCAGCTGTGTCAGAAATCTTGTTCGAAATCTCGTTTTCGATCAAAAAGTTTTATCCGAATTTGTTTTCGCTCAAAAAAAGTTTTCGATCGAAATCTTATGACTTGAGATTTTTTAGAAATTTGTATTTTTATAAGACGTATGAGTAGAGGAACCAAAATAATCATTAAGTAAAACCCTGAGGTGGTAGAGTGAAGATATACAAAAATTCAAGGATCAAAAAATTAAAAGTTTGGAGTTTTAGACCAATGACGGACCGTTGATATGCCCTAAATTATATATGTTTTGCATATATAATAATCCCCATATTAGGGTACTAATCAAACAAAAGCCTTGCAATTAATACTTAATGCGTTATTATTTCATAATTGCAGGTTATTCGGTGTCCTAAGATAAACAAAGCAAAAACCAACTTAAAACATGAAGAAATCAAGCTTTTGGAGGACCAAACCCGAACTTTGACCCCTAACAAGTCAAACCAGGTCAACAGCCAGTCAAACAAGCATTTAAAAGAAAAAACTGGAGGCAAGAAGGAGATGTACGGCCGTACAATGCCCAACTTGCTCTCTAAGGGTCTACTACACTGTCACTTGTACCCTGTTTGATTCCCGAGGTGTTTGCACGCCCGTGCATTGCTCATTTTGAGGCATATAAATAGATGGCTTGGGTTCTTCATTCCATACACCTCAAGACACCCTTACCAGAGATCAAGAGAGTCTGTTTCTGTAGTCTAGAGTAGAGAGTAGAGAGGCTCCTCCTCTTTGTCCTCAATAGGGAGCCTACGAAACTCAATGTTACGCTAGTTAGTATGGCCATTCGTGGCTAAACTTCTTGTATTGCTAGGGTGAAGATGATGTTTGGTGCATGTTAATGTTTGACGTATTAATCTAGTGGTATGTTTATGTCTTTAATTATTCATACTTAAAACCACCATTTGGTGGGCTTTTATTATTGTCTAAATCCGTCTTTATATTTGTGAGTGTTCTTGTTTTTAAAGTGTAAGATCGTAAAACCTTTTTAATCAAACTTCCTTTGAAGCTTGTACGTCTTTATACAAGCATAGATTGATAAGCTAAGGCTTGGTCAATATTATTAAGGTCGTATGTCTTTATACGAACTTATTATGCGACCAAGAAATGGTGAACTCACGTTGGGAACGGTACGTCTTTATACTCGGTCTCATTGTTACACCGCCTCCCGGTGAATAAAATATAATCACCTATTTAACCTTAATACAAAGCATTTACGTTCGATGTCTTAAACCAACACGGAGATGACCATTCGAAGGGTTGAGGGTAACTGTTGTCCTTAACGGGAGGCACTACTATTTTAATTTAAAGATTTTAATTCGTGAATCAAATGTCGTGAGGACAAGGCTCTAGCGGTGACCCGGGTCACAAGTTTGCAGTAGTCATATCACTGGATTAGTCAACTTAACATTATCACGTACCAAACTGATTCGAAGCCCGAAGCAATACTTTTCATGACCTGATCATTTCTAATTTATTTACTTTTCTGCTATTTAATATTCTGTTCGTTACATTTCTGTTACACACATCACGCACATTTTTACTTTTCTGTCATTTACTTTTCTGCAATTTACTTTTCTGTCATTTACTTTTCTGATTCACAAGTACACAAAACTCACTCACTAATTAATCCGGCTAAACGGTAGCAAAAGTTGAGTATTGGAACTCGACTGTGTCCATTGGTTTGATACTTGGTTCTTACCTAAACTATATTACGCTGTGATAGGTACACTTGCCTATTGTGTGTGTTTTTAAGTTAAAGTAATTATCATTTTATAAATTTAAAACCTGATCTCGTAAAACCATCATAAAAATATATTATATTTTTATACATTAAAAACGACACATCAAGTTTTTTGGCGCCATTGCCGGGGACACGGTGATTTAATGAAAAAATCGAGTTAACGAATTAGCCTTTTTAACATTGACATTTATTTTTATGGTTTGTTTTGATTATTCTTCACAACAACTTTCATGAATGACAACTACGATTGTTGTTATGAAGGATATCAATACGACTATGAGTACAACTATTCGGAGGTTTGGTGTGAGATCTGTGGGGAACCCCACTACACTCAAGATTGTTATCACTTTCAAGGGTATTCCACAGATTTTCACCAACCATACTGGCAATCATATGAGGAAACCACACCGCCCCAATAAATTCAATACTCAGATCTAGATTTTGACTCATGGACCCTAGGAAATCTGTTTCATCATTTGGAAGAAATTATGGTTCAACTCCTAAGGAGCTCTAAAAACTGAACGACAAGTGTTTCGTCGTTTGGAAGAAATTAAGGTTCAAATTCTAAAGAGCTTTCCAACTGAACAACAAGATGATCTCTTCGAAGTCCAAGAATCGGAAGTTATAGCTCCAACATCAATAGCAGGGTTGAGTGACTCTAAGGAGCAAGAACCTTCCAACTTCACAAGCATGAATCAGTCAGAAGTGAGACCGGATGATTCAGAAGAGAGGGTTACTACGACTTTACAATCACTTCTTGACTTTTCTTAGAAGTCAAAAGCTAAACAATCAAAGGAGTTAGAAGAATGAATCTCTAAAGAAGAATTGGTGGGAATCTTCAATATGGAAGCACAAGAAAGATGTATAGAACAGTCTGGAGTTCCTGTCACTTCAGAGACAACATCATATGAAGAACTAGATTGTGAGACTAACATCCAGGAGGAGATTATGCAGGAGAATGTGAACACCAACAAAAAAATGACAATGGTGGCACCTCTTCCTTATAACAGTGATAGTTGGCCTGTGACCAAGCATATTAGTGAATCATTCCATGAATCACATAAGCCACAGGATAGGGCACATTACTCTGAGGACCACTTCTCATGAAAGAAGCAACATTCATCCAACGAAAATTACATGACAAAACTATCATACCGAGGTGACCGTCTCCTTCACTACATGGGTTTCTTGAAGTTTGGTCCAGGAAATTTCAAATGGTGGTGGCGTGATTTAATTACACTATTTTCTTTAGGTGCTCTTTTATAGAGCATTCTAAATTTGATAGGTTTACGAAAATTTTCAAAATTTCAAATCGATCCATCCAAACTAAAATTAAAACTAAAAATAGACTTTTAAAATACATAAATCGATGATTCACCCGTTTTAGCACAAAAAAGTTGGAGGTATTAAAAATAGAAAATTGGGGAAATATTTGATTTGTGAAATTAGGCCACTTAATGAGGGAATTTTGCTCGGACCACTGGGACAAACCACCTACGGCGTTTGCCACATGATCCGGCTTGTCGAAACCTTTCTGTCCCCTGGTCGGGGGCCCTCAAACTCAAAATGTAGCTCAAGTTATGACCGTTTCAAGTTCGAACTCTTTTTACCCTGTTTTGTCTTGTCCAGCTGGTCCAGGATGGACTTCATTAATTCCTGGATTAGCTTATCATCACATCATACCCATGGTTATCAAATGGGTTGGATGAACCTCTCCATATTACAAGCCACCCATTTGACTGATTATTTTACCATGAGCACTAAATTGGAAACTAATGAAGCACGTACGGGTCTGGCCAACGACCCTTAAATAAACGTGGCACTTTTGGGAGGCAACCCAATGATCTTGAATAAATTGAGAGGTTGGTGCATATGGCAGAATCATGGACCTCAGGTTTGGTTTTCCAAATTTAAGTTTCTCATACTTCAGCCCCAGGTATGCCCTCTCGATACTAGGACCTTAGTAGCTTAACTACTACCTTTTATTTTCCTTGTCTGCTTTTATGTTTTTCTTTATGTGTTTAGTAGCATAGCATCATCAGGTAGTTTCTCTACTTCTTTGAGGAGTTACACTCCACCTCTATGAAATGGGAACCGGAAACCACATCAAATTTCTGAGAAAGTCGATAAAGTCTTTGAAGCAAAGGGTTGACAAGCAGCTGATAGGAACAACCTGACAACATCAATAAGTTTTGGCCTTAGGTTATATACCGAACTGACCAGGGGAGTACCAGTTTCTTTTCCCTTAAAACTTTATTCATTTAAATTCCTACATAGCATTCTATTACATGCATTTGAACATTGAGGGCAATGCACATTTTTAAGTGTGGGGTGGGGAATTAGAGATTTAGGACTACTTGTAACCTCAAAGTAGTAAAAAATTTAACTTGTGATTTTCTACCTATTTGACTAAGACCTTACAAAAACCTACCTTTTGAAAAACTCAAAAAATTTTCAAAAATTTTAAACTTTAAAATCTAAATCTCTTTGAGTTCGCACTTAATTAAATAAAATGAATACATGGCAAGTAGAAACAAATGGATATTATGCGTAACAAATCAATAAACCATATCCCATCCGTTTTCATGTGAGAATAATCTGAGCCTTTTCACGAGCATTATTATCATTATTTTTCGCATGCTCTTTCATTTGGTATATTGAGAGTTTATTCGATCGGATTTTATGCATAATTAGAACCTGTGTGACTTATACGTATCGAGATCTTGAACTAGTATAATTATGAAAACGATTGAGGCACCTAGGACTTTATTATCCTTACATATTATCTTTAAACCCAAAAAATCCTAAAAATATTATCCGCCTAGATAGCCCTCTGATCCTTAGCCTTTTCTTTTCTACTACCCACATTTATCAACCAACCAGCTTTTCGCAAGCACCGGTTATTAGCAGAATGTCTTTAAAATGGGAAAATTATCTTATGTCGTTATTTCAAGTTCATTACGATTTAGGCAACTTTGGAAAGAATCTGTTTTACTCAAAATAATTGGAGTATACAAGAAGGTGGATGTATTAGGAAGAAACAGCCGAAATATCTGCAAGGAATCTATGGAAATATTATTTCAAGAAAATTGAGGAAAAAGAATTATTGAAGAATTTGTCTTGATACAAAAAGAAAAGAAAAAAAAAATAGAAAAAGAAGAAAAGAAAAAGAAAGAGAGAAGCGGGTCTTTTACCGGCTAGATCTTAAAGAACTGGATATGCATTCTAAAAACACTTGATAGAATCAAACACAAAATCATGCTCAGCGGTGATCACCTTATATCCAAAGTCCAACATTCTTCAATTAGATCTTCATTCCTGGTTCACACCTCCTAATCTGTATACGTTCACCGCGGTGAAGTTCCAAAACTAGGTTGTCTATCTGGATTCCGCCCAGATCCCAAATGAGAAATCCCATCATAATTGAATCACATCAAATCTTGAACACATGCTTGACCAATGAGCACGAAAAATATAGTTTACTCGAGAAATCATAGTTGACATTCATGTTACGTCAAAGAGGTATATATATAGGAAGTACCAACGGATTTTCCACCACCTCTTTAATGTCTCATGAATACTAGATTTTGTCCCCCTCATTTCTCTGTAAACTATCACTCAAATCCTCAAAAAGCACAACTAGCTAACTCCAGGATTTTATTCTTTTATTCCTTTGCAAAGATCCAAAACAGCAAATCCTTGGGTTCAAGTTGTTCCAGTATTCATCCCCTATTAAAGAAGTATCCCGGATACTCGTAGCCTATATATTCAGGTTTGAATACCTAAACAAGATGATGCTCTTTCCAAAAGACCCAAAGCAACCACGTCTTCACAAATAGAACGAGACCTTTAGCCGATGACGACCCAATTGCTCCCATTAGTTCAACATTCATACCCTATTAAATAAGTATCCCGGATACTCATAGCCTACATTTTCAGGTATGGACACTTAAACAATGTATGACAAGTGGTATCATCCGACAAAAATCTCGTCCGTGTTTCGCCAAGCCACATTGTATACAAGTTCTGGTCCCGAAAAACCAAAATTACTATCTTCTCAAAAATGACCCGAAACACGCGTACAAATGATCCCTAAAAATTTTGGCCAAGAAAAGTTTTCCCGCCAAAAAACTTTTTTTTTTTGAATCCCAGATGCTAGTTCATGCTTACTTAGTAAATACGCACATAAAGGGTGCTCATGCATATTTAGTAAATACGCAAAGCCAAGTGCTCATGCGTATTTGATAAGTTCGCAAAGACAACCATGCGTACATGCTAAGTACGCAGAGTCAAATACTCATGCGTACTTAACAAGTACGCAGGACAACTTCTCTTACGTACTTTGTAAGTACGCAGAAAAGCTGAATTTGCGTACTTATAAAAAAGTAATAGCGTTCCTGACGGATCTTGAGGAGAATGCTCGAAAAGTGATGGATCTGAGAAATTGATGCTTCCAAAAGCTTAGAAATCATCATCTAACAAACCCTTAGCCTTCCAAACACCAAATGAAGTGATAACAAACTCGATTTTAAGGATTTTAGGTCTGAAAAGTACAAACTGCTCGAAACCCTAAAAAATCAAAACTGGAACAAAAATCAACGAACACCGAGGCTCTGATACCACTTGTAGGTCCCGGGAGCCTTGTCGCGCAGCGGAGATACACGGACCTGTTCTGTGATATGTGTGGGAACCAAGAAACGAGACAGAGAAACACGAACAAAGACAAAAGACAAGGAAATGATACGTAATCCATAACATAGAAGTCATCCCGTATTACAGTCTACATACCGAAGGAGCACACATCTCTCATCTAAGCTCACGGTCCAGGGGTCGGGAGAGCCCGTCCCGACCCGGACACCTCTCAACCTAGTTCCAGAGTTCCACCTACAAATGAAGACAAGTCTTCTAGTTATAGGGGAAGGAACATTACCTACGTACTTGTCTAAGTATGCAGGGTTTGGTCATGCGTACTTGACAAGTACGCAAGGCAAAAGCCTTACGTACTTACTAAGTACGCAGGACCAAACTGGTGAACAAGCTAAGGACGCAGGAACACCCTCTTGCGTAGTAGCCTAGTACACCGATACATAGAATTTAATCTATAGTTACTAAAACATGCTTTTACAACGCTGCAATAGGTACACTTGCCTATTGTGTGTGTTTTTAAGTTAAAGTAATTATCATTTTATAAATTTAAAACCTGATCTCGTAAAACCATCATAAAAATATATTATATTTTTATATATTAAAAACGACATATCAAGTTTTGGACGCCGTTGCCGGGGACACGGTGATTTCATGTAAAATTCGAGTTAACTGATTAGCCTTTTTAACTTTAACCTTTATTTTTTATGGTTTGTGTTTATTATTCTTTACAGCAACTTTCATGGATGACAACTACGATTGTTGTTATGAAGGATATCAATACGACAATGAGTACAACTATTTGGAGGTTTGGTGTGAGATTTGTGGGGGACCCCACTACACTCAAGATTGTTATCACTGTCAAGGGTATTCTACAGATTTTCACCAACCCTACTTGCAACCATATGAGGAAACCACACCGCCCCAATGTAACATCCCTAAATTAAATAAACTCGAATAAATGAGATAGCATTCGAGATTAATAAAGCAAGGGTAAAGAAAACGTGTGGGCTTAGCCCATGGGCCGCGAGCAAAGGAGGGAAGCCTCAAAGTCAGCTACAACACCACACCCTTCCCTCACTTCCACCATTTTCGCAAGATTATAGAGAGAGAGAAAACCGGGTCTAGAGAGAGAAAGCAAAGGAAACGGCTCAAAAGCTCGAGAATCATCACTCTCTATCTCAGAAACGTTTAGCAACGAAGAGGAGACGAAAACACGTAACCATCACGCTCGAATCTAAGCTTTTAGTTAAGAAATGGGTTTAGGGTTTATATGGGTTTTTCACATAAAGATGGGATGTTTACGTATGGAATCACATAAAAAGCATGTATCTAGCTTCATGGAATCTAGATACGAGTTTTGGATGTAAAAAGATTGAAGTTTGGATAAAAAACGAAGAATAAGATCTTGATTAGTCGAATCGTCCGAAAAGTCGGATGAATGGTCCGAAAACTATCTTCGTCCGAAAACTATTTTCGGACGGCATGATTTCGGACAAAAGATCTCGAACGAAATAATTCTCGGACAAAAGATTTCGAACGAAATATTTAACTAATAAAAGATGTTTTCTAACTATATAGTTTTCGGTCGAAAAGAGATTTCGACCGAGAGAGATTTCGACCGAGATAGATTTCCACCGAGAAAGATTTCGGTCGAGAAAGATTTCGGACCAATAGATTTCGGATGAAACAGGTTGTGACACCCAGTATTTCAGGTAAGTGTCCATATTACATAAATGCACGTTTATAACATATATTTCCTGAAGTTTTATTTTGACTAAGTAAAGTCAAGGAGTCTAACAAAGGAAATTATACCAAAATAGTAATTTTGGAGAATTTCTAGGAAAATAAACAGTGATAACCCACAAAGTACGGTCGTTGGTGATTGACAAGAACTTGACAGTAAAAGTCTTGTAAGACGTTTTAATAATTAAATATATTAAAGCGGGTATTAATTTCAGGTATTATACCACATCTAAATCAATCACATCATCATCATGATTGCTTTGCTTACATAACACTCAAGAGTCATAATCATCATGATTATGACCAAAGATGCAAGCAACATAAAGATCACATCACTATCATTATATTCTTGCTTGTACTCCACTCCAGCATCAAATCTTAATGATGATGACTTGTTGAGATCTATACTCAACCCTCGTTTCATCTAATAATTATATATATGTATATATATATATATCTAGGTATATAGATATAAAGTTTTAATCACTAAAATATCACCTACTGGTGTATTCTAACTAGAACCGACCTAACTAACCATTGGATCCTAACTACAAGATTTGACAAGACCCAACCCCCCACCTATACTCTATTCTCGGCCGAAGTTGGCCCTAGAGGGGGACCCACCTTCTTGTCTTCTCCATGGCACCATCCCTTGTGTCATTTGCACCATATTCTTTCATGTGACAATCAAGCCAAAGTCACATCAATCCCACCCACCATCCTCACCCATCATATGTGTCATAAGGCCATGCCCATTTAACCAACACTCCAAGCAAGAGTCACCTCCATCACATCGACCATACCTTGTAATAATGATACATGATG
Organism: Smallanthus sonchifolius; assembly: GCA_023525975.1. Classification (NCBI taxonomy): domain Eukaryota; kingdom Viridiplantae; phylum Streptophyta; class Magnoliopsida; order Asterales; family Asteraceae; genus Smallanthus; species Smallanthus sonchifolius. The sequence continues at coordinate 92,158,568 of CM042021.1, read as the reverse complement.
ATCACCAAGTTCACATTCCATCTAACATATATATATATAAGAGTGTATGGAGGAAGAACAAGAGTTTCCTCTTGTTCTCTCCCTTTCTCGGCTCAAGAAACACACACAAACACACACTTACAACTCAAAGATCAAGATCCATTGGAAAGAATTAGCTAAAAGCCTTGGAGATTCAAGAGATCTTGGAGTTTTAGGAAGCTTTTACTAAGAGGATTCAAGCATTATCATCTTTCACTAATGGTTCTTCCCTAGCTAGACTAGTGGTTTGGAAACTCAAACACTCCAACTCCTTTCTTTCTCTCCATATGTATCGACACATACATGCACACACACTTTACCATTTTGAAATCAAGAACAAAATCCTCTATAGGTTTAGCTAGAGCTTTGAAGCTTCAAGGTGTTTCAAGGGTGTTTTAAAGAGTTCAAGCTTCCTACACAATTCCATCCTTCTCCTTGCTTGCTTTAAGTGAGTGTTCATATTCTAATTCTTGATTTCATTAAGTACACTAGTTATTTTGTGTAGGAGATTCACCCAAATAATGGATTGTTCAAAGAAAAAGTCGCCACTTTATACACGTTATTGCTGGCAGAATTTTTAGCCATCTTTAGGGAGTTGTGTCTCGGTCAAAACTAAACCAAAATGGACGATTCTTGAGTCAAAAATTAAGTTTAAAGAATCCTCTATCCAACCCAAGTGATTTCGTGATTTTTGGTGGAGTTTTGATACCCGAAAAGATCTATACAAGAAAATTGGTATAAACTGAGTTTTTGGACAGAATTCTAAGGCCGACTTCATGGGGTCATAACTCACTCAAAAATGGTTCAAATGACTTGATTCCTTTTTCTAAAACTAGTATTTTGTGTTGGCATTACAACCCATACGTCCTATTATGTAACATCCCAAAATGTCGAGAAATAAAGTTAACGAGTTCAAGCGGGCCGAAGTCGGGCCGGGTCAGTCGCGAACCGGGCTTGGGGAGGTCTCCCCTATAAATAGCCAGGGTCACCACATGTTTCTCTCATTTGCAATTCTAGAGAGAGAAAGTGTCGGAATCGCACAAGATTGCACCCGCTCGTGTCTCTTGCACTCGTGAGAAGAACCTCCGGATCAGAAGCTCGATTCAGGTAACGATCCGACCTAAATCTGAGTTTTTAGTTCGTTTTTGGGTTTTTCGGGTTTTGGGTGAAAAGGCAAGGTTTGAACGGATGAATCTGATAAATAATCATAGATTTGAGATCCCTAAGGGAAAACGAACGTTTTGGATGCAACATGTTCGGGATCTTGACATGATCAGACCCGAAATGCGAAAGTTAGGGTTTTCGCGAAGAACAGGTCATGCGCACTTGCTAAGTGCGCACGGAGCAGGTCCTGCGCACTTGCTAAGTGCGCAGGAGGAGGAACCTGCGCACTTGCTAAGTGCGCAGGAGGAAGGACCTGCGCACTTGCTAAGTGCGCAGGAGGCAGAGTCTGCGCACTTGCTAAGTGCGCAGGCAGCAGGGTCTGCGCACTTGCTAAGTGCGCAGACATCAGACTGGTTAAGTAAAGTTAGTATGTTTAGAAGGGTTAAACCGTTAGAGTCGGTAATGGTCTGATGTGTATGTAACTACTCAATTCAGATCGTACGTGAAGTCGTTGGACCTTCGTTTAGGACAACCGAGACTAGCTTATCAGGTGAGTTCTAGAAGCCCTCTTTTAAATGTTTTTATATAATGTTTTCGGGCTGGTGTGTACACGTATGAAATGTTGTTTTATAAAAATGATTTTTATGAAACTACGTTTACGAAAGGAAATGATTTGGAACGAAGGATTTATGGAAAGAAAGTTTATGAACGGAATGTTTACGAACGAATGTTATAAAGAAATGGTTTAATGAAAAGGTAAAGGGTTTTGAAAGTGAAGGAAATGTTTTATGAAAAGAAAACAAAAAGGGGCAAAGGTTTTAAAGAAGTCATTACAAATCTAATCTGTCGAATGAATGGAATTGACGAATGAAGTCTGGGAATGTGATTCCCAGCCTTGTGGTAGATTATGGACAGCGAGCCATAGTTACCACAAGAACAACATGGGCAATGTCTTTGTGGCATGTCAATGGTTTTGATGTTGTACAACTGGTAAAGGGAGTAACGACGGTTACTCGGGTGATGACGATCATCCTAAGCGAACGAGGTAATGGGAAATCAATGACGGCGATACGTAACGGTTGATTTCCAAAGGAAAGATGCGTGTTGGGCAATGACGGCGATACGTAACGGTTGACCCCACGCATTGAAGGGTTGGGCAATGACGGCGATACGTAACGGTTGACCCAACGTAGTGGTATGGTTGTGGCAATGACGGCGATACGTAACGGTTGCCCACAACATTAAAAGTTCCTACGGGGACATAGAGACGCGTAACGATACAGATTTAGATAATAATGTATGACTTAAATGAATGTTAATATTTTAAACAAATGATTGTGTTTAAATATGCGAAGGTTTACGAATGAAAGGCCCTGTTTTCTTATACGAATGTTAAACCCTATTGAATGTTTGAATGATGAACCATTTCTTAAAACGAACGAAAACTAGAACTCACCAGCGTAGCTGACGTTTTTTAAGTGTACACATTCAGGTTAAGGTAGGTTCTGAGGATGGACGGTGAGGCTTGGCTAGAGATGAAGAGTTACCCGACTGCTTTTGAAGACTGGCATCCCGTTATGTTTAGTTATGATGTAAATATGTTTTAAACTATGTTTACGCTTCCGCATGTATGAACAACGATTAAGTTATGTTTAAATGAAATTTCCGCTGCGTTATCTGATATTCATGTTTAAGAACTGCTTGTGAATGAGTAAATCCAATAAGTGAGGCCTCCCGGGTTTGGGGCCTTACATATTATCAGAAAACTAACATTTTGGCCCCCAACCGTCAAGATTTCCGAGACCTACCTGATAAAACCGAAGATGTTAACATCTTTGTGTTATGATTTTTGTTTAAAACCCTTAAACCCCTTTATAAATTATGAACCATACATTTCTATAGAGTCAATACACTTATTTGAGTGTGGTAAAAGTTTCATAAATTATTGAGTTCGATAAAATGACTAAAAACACGACACAAGTTGACTTAAAAACCCGAATACATTAATAAAGGCTATTTTGATGTAAAAGTTTTACCTTCCATACTATATATTTGTTTTCAACTCCAACCATGAGGTGGTTGTGTAAACGTAAAGACACGTCTTGAGATACATAACTTAGTTATATAAGTATATATAAATGTATATGATTGTCACAACTCGTCACTGACAGTCGTCATGTCAAAACTGTCGGAAATATAAACTAGTATTCATGTCGAGTCTAATTGGGTGAATCATATACACGATCAACTAACACATTCGAAACAGTGTTTAGACCGTAAAGTATCTTATTTACCATAGGGAATGGTTAGGTCGGCTCACATATTCACGGACCTTGCTTGTTGCTACTTATTTTGCTTGGATTTCATCGAACACAAGGTGAGTTCACGGCCCCCCTTTCGCTTTTTAATGTTTTGTAAACTGCGGGGGAGAAACATACTTACTGGTTATGTTTTGAAAACATGAAATACAATTGCTTATACGTTTGACAATATGAACATTCTGGTTTAACTTCTTGTGCTAACCCCTTTTTCTAAGTTTTTGAAATGTTTTGGGGTGGAAACATATTCATAAAGAATTTTCGTATGTAAATGAATGAACTAATGATCAGACCGTATGTGTGTATTGAGGGAAAAATAAAGCTCTTAAAGTCCTCGGAATAAAAATTAGTAACCATTAGCTATGGACTTAGCCCGGGATCATATGGATAGTACTATTGGGGGTGACGCTCCCGGTCATGGTTAGTCGCGCTAACCAGGGGTCCAAATGGCCGAATGACCGCATATTATCTTACTCGCAGAAAGGCGAGGGGAGGCACTAAATTGTTGGGGTTTGGTTATGGTCTCGTACATTACATACTGTTTTGTATTCCTTGCAAGTTTACAAATGGGTTCAATTGATCGGATTAGTATTCGAATTCATTGGTAATACATACAAAGAGTTTTGATCGGAAAATGATCATGTTTAAACATTGGATTTATGACGGTAAAGTCATGGTAATGTTTTCAAAGGAAAACTACATATTTTATGACGGTAAAGTCATGGACATGTTTTCAAAGGAAAACTACTTATTTCATGACGGTTAAGTCATGGACATGTTTTCAAAGGAAAACTACATATTTTATGACGGTTAAGTTATGGTAATGTTTTCAAAGGAAAACTACATATTTTATGACGGTTAAGTCATGGTAATGTTTTCAAAGGAAAACTACATATTTTATGACGGTTAAGTCATGGTAATGTTTTCAAAGGAAAAGTACATATTTTATGACGGTTAAGTCATGGTAATGTTTTCAAAGGAAAACTACATATTTTATGACGGTTAAGTCATAGTAATGTTTTCAAAGGAAAACTACATATTTTATGACGGTTAATTCATGGTAATGTTTTCAAAGGAAAACTACATATTTTATGACGGTTAAGTCATGGTAATGTTTTCAAAGGAAAACTACATATTTTATGACGGTAAAGTCATGGACATGTTTTCAATGGAAAACTACTTATTTTATGACGGTAAAGTCATGGACATGTTTTCAAAGGAAAACTACTTATTTTATGACGGCTAAGTCATGTATACGTTTTCGGGGAAAACTAATTGTACTAAATGAACAAACTCTGTGAACTCACCAACCTTTGTGTTGACACTTTCAAGTATGTTTCTCAGGTAACCTTTAGCCATGGCGCGGTTGGAATAGGCTAACTATGTTGGAACAATTCCTAGCTGGAAGGACATAGATAATCCGGTCTCAAGTCTGTCGTTGATCTAGAAGAACTTAGATCATTGTACTATTTAGTCTTACTATTTGTGTATGTATACAAGTCTTAGAAATCACTATTACAGCTTCCGCTATCGTGTAATGAACCAATCGTTGCAACCTGTATTTATTTATTAAGTAAATAAATTTGGGGGGTGTGACACAGGTAGGTTATAACCTTGTTCCATTCGTGACCCTTGACAGATCCATTAGCACCCGCTTAACTCAGGGGCCCCTAAGTATCCTATGGGAACTGCTCATCAGGTGAGTTCTATGTGCCCCCTCTATGTTACGTGCAAATCATTTTAAATATTTTGGGGCTGAAGTGTAGACACGAATTGAATAAAAGATATAAATATTATATGTAGACTTATGTGTTATGTGACAATGCATTGTGAATACCATAAATGACAAGTACATATAAAACTATGAAATGAAAGAATGACATAACATATAAGAATGAAATCTTGCTTTATATCCATGTATATATTGCTTGCCAAGTATGAAAAGTATGACATAACGTGTAAGAATGAAATCTTGCTTTATATCCATGTATATATTGCTTGCTAAGTATGAATGAACGTTATGGACGGAAACGAAGATAATGGCTACTACGGTAGACGGACGACCACTTGACTATTATGCAGCCAGAAATGAAAGTCTAGAAAGGTAGACTAAAGAATAACCACTACGGTGGAGTAAGTCCTTCAATCGATGCATGGCTGTATAATTAGTTCAAGTGGGAAACGGATGCCTTAGGGCAGACGGGTGAATAGGACGGACTACGACGGTAGGACGGTTTAGACGGACTACGACGGTAGGACGGTTTAGACGGACGACCGAAGGTTTGCCGGACTGTTTTATGATATGACGGACGGTTTCTAGGGCCGGACGGTTAAGTAAAAGGGTTACGACGGTAGCTTAATGGCGTATGTCTTTGTGATATACGTAGTAAAAGACGGGTTGATCACCCTTATGTGTATGACCAATGAATGTTTAATGAAAGTAAAGGTGTATACATATTTAATGTACTCGCTAATGAACGATAAAGGAAAGCAAAGAATGTGCTAAATGTGTATTTATACATATATTTATATATAAAAACTTATAAAAGAAATGATGTTTATACCTATTTGCTTTAAACTAGAACTCCCCAGCGTTAGCTAACTTTTAGTATGCACTTCAGGTAAAAAGAAGAAAGGACGTACGAAGGCTTGAAGGCTACCCGACATGAGACTGACATCCCACTTTAATTTATGTTAAAACAATGATTACATTTTTAAATGCTAAGACTTCTGATGTCATGTACTTGAATGAGGAATGTTTCTGCTGTGTTTTGAATGTTTTAAATTTATAATTCAGTATCGATGACTATGTTTATGAGTAAATCCAACAAGTGAGGTCACCCGGGAAAGGGGCCTTACAAGTTGGTATCAGAGCAATAGTTTGAGAGAATCAGACATCCCTAAATGTCTGGACTCAAGCTGATAATGGGACCAACGCACGGATGTCAGTCTGGGTAGCCAACGCCGATGCCAGTACAGTAAGTAAGCAATAAAGTTAATGCCTATAGTTAGGGATAGATGCCTTAACTTAGAACGCTTAGATTTCATTGTCACTACTGATGTGAAGAGTTTCGAACCCGAAAAGAAAAGCAAATTTATAATCACAAACAGGTCACTGTAATTAAGAATTTACCTTGCTCGTACTGTTCTAAACTATGATATGAAGGAATGACATTGATGTATACCCTTTTACTTATAAGGAAATCTAGAAAAATATGGCTCGTAGAGGAGGAACTGGACGCCGAGGCGGTCGCACTGACCGAGTCGATAGACCACCATTGAACCGAAGACGTAATGATTAGGAAAGCGTGCACGAAGAGCGTACTGAGAGTGTGCACGAAACTAATGTGAATCCACCGGGTGAAGGTAACGAAGGATCTCTACGACTGGAACCCGAAGTTAGGGATGTTATTTCCCATGAGGTTGTGCTAAATCTGAAGGACTTACTGCCTGATCTGCTATCCGAGGCACTAAATAAGAGCAAGAAGGAGGAGGAAAAGAACCATGAGGAGAAAGTGTATGATAGCGATGAGGATGAGGTGACTGAGGGACTGAACACCCGTGGGTGTACCTACAAAGGATTCAAGGACGGAGACCCACCTAAGTTTGATGGGAACAAGGATTCGGTGGCTACATTTGAATGGATTGAGAGGATGAATGGAGTAATCAACATAAGCGAGTGTTGACCTGACCAGGCGGTTAAGTATGTGGCTCACTCTTTCACCAACGAGGCACTGACTTGCTGGAGGAACATTCAAAGGACTAAGTCGCCAAACGTTCTCAAAAGGATGACTTGGGAAGATCTGAAAAAGCTGATAACAAGACTCACCGCCAGTACACTTCCAGATTCAATGAGCTAGCTCAACTGGTACCCCATTTGGTAGAGACTAAAGAACGATTGATTAAGTACTATGTCAAGGGCCTGCCTCAAAAGGTCCGTTTTCACGTTAAAGCCAACCTACCCTCAACTTTCGAGTCGGTAGTGAATTTGAGTGGAATCGTCTATGACAATTATGCTAATGAGGACCCGGTGCCGGAGGTACCAAAGCGGAAATGGGAAAATCCGTCTAAGGGAAATGGAAGGGGAACATTTGCAACTGAAGTTAAGAAGCCAAGGACAGATGAGTATGAAACATGCACGAAATGCGGAAAACTACACCGCGGTGAGTGCAAAGTTGGCTCCATAATGTGCTATAGATGCGGGAGGGCAGGGCACTACTCTAAAGACTGTATGAGGGACGTCAAGTGCCAAGGATGTGGATTGTTTGGCCACCTGAATAAGGATTGTAGGAAAACCGGCCAATCTGGTTCGAGAAAAGAAAAAGAAAAGGAAAAGGAGCAGCCGAAGGCTAGGACTCGGGCCTATGCCCTAACTGAGGAGGAAGCCAGAGGAAACCCTGATGTCGTGTCAGGTACGTTCCTAGTTAATGATGAACATGCTGCTATTTTATTTGACTCTGGTGCAAGCAAAAGCTTTATATCAAATAATTTTAGTCGCAAATTGAACTGCACAATCACAAACCTCGTAATGGCTTTTAGCGTAGAAACTATTGTTGGTAGAAACTCAGTAGTCATCCAAATGACTTACGATTGCATGATAGAAATAGAGGGCCATAAGTTTCCTTCTAGATTGTACCTTCTAACCTTAGGAGGATTTGACCTAGTGTTGTGCATGGATTGGCTAGCTGCCAATGAAGCACAAATCATATGTAAGCGAAAGATGATACATCTCAAAGCCACTGACGGCAGTCCGATTATGGTTCATGGTGATTGGAATTGCAAAATGCCGAACGTCATCTCGATGATCAAGACCGAAAGTTATATGAGGCACGGTTGCGAAGCTTATATGGCATATGTTATTGACGATAGAATGAAAATGAAAGAACTCAAAGACGTTCCCGTAGAGTGCAACTTCCCAGAAGTGTTCCCAGAGGACTTACCTGGCTTGCCGTCCGATCGGGAAATAGAACCCGTTGCCAAAGCACCCTACCGGTTGGCTCCGTCAGAGATGAAAGAATTATTGTCTCAACTTGAAGAATTGACAGAGAAAGGATTTATCAGACCGAGCATCTCACCATGGGGAGCTCCAGTATTATTTGTAAGGAAGAAAGACGGAAGCATGCGCATGTGCATCGACTACCATGAATTGAACAAACGAACAGTAAAGAACAAGAACCCACTGCCTAGAATAGACGATCTTTTTGATCAACTACAAGACGCAAGTTGGTTCTCAAAGATTGATCTCAGGTCGGGTTACCACCAATAGAATGTAAGGGAGGAAGATGTACCGAAAAATGCGTTTCATACGCGTTACGGACATCATAAATTCCTCGTTATGTCCTTCGAGCTGACCAACGCATCGACATCATTCATGGATTTAATGAATAGAGCTTGCCGACCAGTGTTGGATCGGTCGGTTATAGTATTCATATATGACATCCTTATCTACTCAAAGAACGAAGGTGACCACTAGTGTCACCTAAGGGAAGTATTGGAGGTTCTAAAGCAGGAGAAGTTATATGTAAAATTTTCTAAATGCGCATTCTAGCTTAGGGAAGTCCAATTCCTAGGTCATGTCATAAACCCAAACGGCATTATGGTGGATCCTGCAAAGATCGAGATGGTAAAAGAATGGAATGTCTCAAAAACGCCAACAGAAATACGAAGTTTCCTGTGATTGGCAGGCTACTATCGAAGATTCATTCAGGATTTCTCAAGAATAGCCTCGCCACTGATGAAGCTGACACGTAAGGAAGTAAAGTATGAACGGGTCCAACCCAAAACAACGCATTCAAAAAATTAAAAACAGGATTAACCCAAGCTCCAGTCTTGACCTTACCTGAAGGAAACGAAGACTTGGTAGTCTACTCTGACGCTTCGGGTCAAGGATTGGGTTGTGTACTTATGCAACGAGGAAAAGTAATTGCTTATGCCCCGCGACAGTTAAAGATTCACGAAGTTAACTACCTGACTCACGACCTAGAGTTGGCGGCGGTAGTTTTCGCATTAAAGATATGGAGGCACTATTTGTACGGAGTTAAATGCACCATTTACTCCGACCACAAGAGCCTGAAATATTTTTTCGAGCAAAAGGAATTAAACATGAGACAGAGAAGGTGGTTGGAGCTATTAAAAGACTACGATTGTGAAATATTGTACCATCCAGGCAAGGCAAACGTAGTTGCTGACGCCTTAAGCAGGAAGGAAGAATCAACACCTATCCGAATCAAAGCGTGTCAACTGATCATAACACCGGATATAATGAACGAAATAGCAAAAGCTCAAGATGAAGCATTGTTGGAGAGGAATGTGAAACGGGAAAGAATAGTAGGACAACATGGCAATCTGGAAACCAATGTGTTTGGTGTACGAACTCGTTATGGCGGATGTGGATACCTAAGATTGGTGAACTCAGGGCCAAAATCCTTGATGAGGCCCATAAGTCTCGCTACTCTATCCACCCCGGGACGAACAAAATGTACCAAGATCTAAAGAAAGAATACTGGTGGCATGGCATGAAGAACGTTGTAACCGAATATGTGAGCAAGTGCCTAACTTGTTCCCTAGTCAAGGCCGAGCACCAGAAACCATGCAGTAAAATGCAACCCTTGTCGATCCTGGAATGGAAGTGGGAAGAGATCACAATGGACTTCATTACCAAGCTACCGCGAACAACTATAGGTAATGATACCATTTGGGTGATCGTCGACCGCTTAACAAAAAGTGCTCACTTCTTACCAATACATGAGGTTTCTTCGTCAGAGAAGTTAGTAGAGATATTCATCAACGAAATCGTGAGAAGACATGGTATGCCAGTGACGATCGTATCCGACAGGGACACTCGATTTACGTTAAGATTTTGGAAGAAATTCAATGAAGCAATGGGTACTAGACTAAATATCAGCACTGGTTACCACCCTCAAACAGATGGTCAATCAGAAAGGACCATTCAGACCTTGGAGGACATGCTCCGGGCCTGTATCATTGATTTCGGTGGAAGTTGGGATAGCCACCTGCCATTGGCAGAATTTTCGTATAAAAACAGCTATCACTCAACCATCAGCATGCGCCATTTGAGATGCTGTATGGAAGAAGATGTCGAATCCCGGTTTGTTGGGGGAGAAATTGGACAAAAGGACTTTGCAAGTCTCGAAGTGGTCAAAGCTAGTTCAGAGAAGTTTGACCAGATAAAAGCTCGAATGAAAGCCGCTAAATACAGACAAAAATCATATACGGATAAGAGAAGGAGGGATTTAGAGTTTCAAATAGGGGACATGGTACTATTGAAAGTGTAGCCCTGGAAAGGAATTATTCGATTCAGAAAATGTGGCAAATCAAGTCCAAGGTTTGTTGGACCTTTTAGAATCTTAGCAAGAGTTGGAAAAGTTGCTTACAGACTTGACCTACCCAACGAGTTTAGTGGGATTCACCCTACATTCCACGTGTCGCATTTACGCAAGTGTCTGGCTGACGACACGGCTCACAATCCCTATGACGAGATTGAAGTGGATAACAGTTTGAACTACGTAGAAGAACCAATAGCTATTCTTGATCGAGCAGAGTAACGACTACGCAATAAGTTAATCCCTTTAGTCAAAGTACAATGAAAACATAGAAAAGGTTCAGAAGCTACGTGGGAAAAAGTGAACGAAATGAAGGAACTATATCCGCAGTTGTTTGACTAGTAACGAGTTTCGAGGATGAAACACCTTTAAGGAGGGTGGACTTGTAACATCCCTAAATTAAATAAACCCGAATAAACGAGATATCATTCCAGATTAATAAAGAAAGGGGAAACAAAACGTGTGGGCTTAGCCCATGGGCCGCGAGCAAAGGAGGGAAGCCTCAAAGTCAGGTACAACACCACAACCTTCCCTCACTTCCACCATTTTCGCAAGATTGTAGAGAGAGAGAAAACCGGGTCTAGAGAAAGAAAGCAAAGGAAACGGCTCAAAAGCTCGGGAGTCAACACTCTCCATCTCAGGAACGTTTAGCAACGAAGAGGAGACGAAAACAGGTAACCATCACGCTCGAATCTAAGCTTTTAGTTAAGAAATGGGTTTAGGGTATATATGGGTTTTTCACATAAAGATGGGATTTGTACGTATGGAATCGCATAAAAAGCATGTATCTAGCTTCATGGAATCTAGATACGAGTTTTGGACGTAAAAAGATTGAAGTTTGGATAAAAAACGAAGAATAAGATCTTGATCAGTCGAATCGTCCGAAAAATCGGATGAATGGTCCGAAAACTATCTTCGTCCGAAAACTATTTTCGGACGGCATGATTTCGGACAAAAGATCTCGTACGAAATAGTTCTCGGACAAAATATTTTGAACGAAATATTTAACTAATAAAAGATGTTTTCTAAGTATATAGTTGTCGATCGAAAAGAGATTTCGACCGAGAGAGATTTCGACCGAGAAATATTTCGGTCGAAGAAGATTTCGGACCAATAGATTTCGGATGAAACATGTAGGTTATAACCTTGTTCCATTTGTGACCCTTGACAGATCCATTAGCACCCGCTTAACTCAGGAGCCCCTAAGTATCCTACGGGAACTACTCATCAGGTGAGTTCTATGTGCCCCCTATATGTTACGTGCAAATCATTTTAATTGTTTTGGGGCTGAAGTTTATACACGAATTGAATAAAATATATAAATATTATATGTAGACTTATGTGTTATGTGACGATGCATTGTGAATACCATAAATGACAAGTATATATAAAGCTATGAAATGAAAGAATGACATAACATATAAGAATGAAATCTTGCTTTATATCCATGTATATATTGCTTGCCAAGTATGAAAAGTATGACATAAAGTGTAAGAATGAAATCTTGCTTTATATCCATGTATATATTGCTTGCTAGGTATGAATGAACGTTATGGATGGAAACGAAGCTAACGACTACTACGGTAGACGGATGACCACTTGACTAATATGCAGCCAGAAATGAAAGTCTAGAAAGGTAGAGTAAAGAATGACCACTACGGTGGAGCAAGTCCCTCAATCGATGCACGGCTATATAATTAGTTCAAGTGGGAAACGGATGCCTTATGGCAGACGGGCGAATATGACGGACTACGACAGTAGGACGGTTTAGACGGACGGCCGAAGGTTTGCCGGACGGTTTTAAGATATGACGGACGGTTTCTACGGCCGGACGGTTAATTAAAAGGGTTACAACGGTAGCTCAATGGCGTATGTCTTTGTGATATACGTAGTAAAAGACGGGTTGATCACCCTTATGTGTATGACCAATGAATGTTTAATAAAAGTAAAGGTGTATACATATTTAATGTACTCGCATATGAAAGATTAAGGAAAGCAAAGAATGTGCTAAATGTGTATTTATACATATATTTATGTATAAAAACTTATAAAAGAAATGATGTTTATACCTATTTGCGTATATTTATGAGTAAATCCAACAAGTGACGTCACCCGGGAAAGGGGCCTTACACCCAATAAATTCAACACTCAGCTCTAGATTCCGACTCATGGACCCCAGAAACTCTGTTTCATCATTTGGAAGAAATTAAGGTTCAACTCCTAAAGAGCTCTAAAAACTGAACAACAAGTGTTTCGTCGTTTGGAAGAAATTAAGGTTCAAATCCTAAAGTGCTTTCCAACTGAACAACAAGATGATCTCTTCGAAGTCCAAGAATCGAAAGTTATAGCTCCAACATAAACATCAGGGTTGAGTGACTCTAAAAAGCAAGAACCTTCCAACTTCACAAGCATGGATCAATCGAAAGTGAGACCGGATGATTCAGAAGAGAGGGTTACTGCGACTTTACAATCACTTATTGACTTTTCTGAGAAGCTGGAAGCTAAACAATCAAATGAGTTAGAAGAATGAATCTCTAAAGAAGAATTGGTGGGAATCTTCAATACGGAAACACAAGAAGGATGTATAGAACAGTCTGGAGTTCCTGTCACTTCAGAGACAACATCATATGAAGAACCAGATTGTGAGACTAACATCTAGGAGGAGATTAGGCAGGAGAATGTGAACACCAACAAACAAATGACAATGGTGGCACCTCTTCCTTGTAACAGTGATAGCTGGCCTGTGACCAAGCATATTAGTGAATCATTCCATGAATCACAAAAGCCACAGGATAGGGCACATCATGTAACATTTCTGATTTTTAGTATCCGTATTTCAATTCAATGTAATGCATTTCAAACTCAATTTTAGTGCACTGTTTTGTTCTATTCGTATCATCAATTAAATACTATACTTCAATGCAAATCCACAAATGTTACTCGGTTATATTCTATTAAAACACAACATAAACATCTATTTATACAAATACGTCAAGGACAAAAGTTACAAGATCTGATGTTGAAAAAATAGCAAGAAACCCTAATAGGCACGGTCGCGCCTCGTTTTGGCACGGTCGCGCCAAGTGCTTTGGCACGGTCGCGCGACTTGCTTTGGAACGATCGCGTCCGGTGCCTTGGCACGGTCGCGCCTCGTTTGGGCACGGTCACGCCTAGTACCAGTTAAAACGTAAATGCAGTTTTAAACGCGAGATCGTTGATTGTCGTAACCGATATACGTTTCACTTTCATAGACAAAGAAACGAATATTATCAATTGTAGCCATTAACATCAGAAAACCGATTCAAAAAAATCAAAACCTCCTCATTTGAAAATCCTCTCCTTTGAACGTCGATCCTCCTATTCTGGAGTGAATTTTCCCCCCAACCAAACGCTACACGATTCTCCTAGAAGCTACTGAACCATTTGAAGCAGCCGGAATCGTAGCAGAAGACGCCGGAAGCCAAGCTCACCGACGCCGGAACTCCTTTCTACCGTTCTCTATCAATTTGCTACTCTTCCGGGTAATTGAAACCTTTCCCTCACTCGTTTCAGTTCATGAATCAAAAGCCCCATATTAATTTGGGCTTTCATTATGGAAATCATCTCGAACTCGAAGCCACATTTACATTCAAAATAGTTTAATCGAATCCGGTCCTAAACACGTTTTAAATTCAATTAATCTATACAAAAAGACTCGTAATAATCTATTGGGCGAAAGCCCTATGATTTCCAACCCTGTTATTATAAAAATTAGTCAAATCGTTCCTGATTTGGAACAGACGCGGTCGCGCTAATCATCTAGCGCGGTCGTGCCTCATGAGACACGGACGTGCGGGGTTCCAGCGCGGTCGTGCCTCCTGCTCAGACCCAGTCATGCCCTTTGGCTAATCTCAGTCGTGTCTTAGAATCATAGACACGATCGTGCCTGGCCAAGGCACGGTCGTGTCTAATGATTTAGTTAGTTAAGCCCTCTGTTTGATCAACACGGTCGCGCCCTGACTAGCGCGGTCGCGCCCATGGTTCGAGCACGATCGTGCCCTTCCCAGGCACGGTCGTGTGTGAGTTAATTTTTTTGGCAGAATTATAATTTTATATATTTTTCAAACAATAAATATTTCAGATTAAATTACAAAATAAAAATAGTTGATTTTTATAAAAATGCATTTAATTCTATTTAGAAAGATCAAATATTTAATCTTGGAATAAATAGAAAATTATTTATTTAAAGTTTATAAAAAAAATTAAATTTACAATTATTGCTAAACCTTTTATTTAAAAAGTATTTAAATGGTTAAGTTACATTTTATAAATAAATAAATAAAATAATAATTATTTATTTACCTTATATTTAAACAAAGACATTTATTTATTTACACTTAATTACATTTAACACTTACAATATTTTTACAAACGATAATTATTTAATTTACTTAATTAATTATTCAAACTCAAACCTTAAACAAAATGCTTCAAAAATGTTTATTTCAAAACCTTATATTTTATTCAATACCTTTAAGTACAAATCAATGGCCTTATACACAAATTCAAATTCAACTTTAAACTTAAACTTTTGTGCACACTATTGATACAATACGCATTACACACTAGGTTAACTTGTGCATTTCAAGGATCCTTATTCTATCTAGTATCTTTGTTAGCTACGCCTTCAAACCAAGTGAGTATTTCATAGCCCCTTTTACTCGTTTACACTTTTGGGGTGAAACATGAACTCTATCAAATTACATGTTTACATTTACACAAACAACACAAATACAAATCCTATTTACATTCATGTGTGCAATTTGAGCTTTATGCCCGAGTGCTATGTGTGCTAACTTTTGTGAACACTTATGTGCAATCATTAACTATTCAAGCCGACGGTTTTCAATGATAGATCTATTGAGTCTGACAAACCCACCTAGTTGAGGTGATTGATACCGACAACACAATTTGCATGCTAGTTACAAAGGTTTGATTGTACTTGGTTACACAATAGCTGCTCCCCATAAATGCCTTATTTATCATGTTATGTAAGGATTTGTTTTACAAACTATATGCTACCTATATACAAACCTGTGTTATACTCACCAACTTTTTAGTTGACTTTATTTTATTCATGTTTCAGGTTCTAATGTGTGAGATTGGTCAAGATGTGCTACACATAGGCTTGGACTTAGTTAATTTAAATAAAAGAACTCTATGTATTTCAATTTTGTTCTATCTTGGATTTGGTTGTGTTTGGATTACTTGCAATGAAATTTGACGTTTAATATATTCAATTTAGTCAACCTTGTGCTTATGAACAGTCTACATGTCCCGCCCCGATGATTCCGCCATCGGTCGGGGTGTGACAGATTGGTATCAGGGCCTTGGTTATAGGGAATTAGGTTATTAGACACCTTGACCTAGATTATAACTTTAGGACACCCACTCATGCCATGCTTTATGATTATATGTTATGTGCTACATGCTTACTATGATTAGTTATTATTTCATTTTTGATGCATTACTTGTTAAAAATTCATGACTTATTAGGATATCCTTAAATAATAAGTAAATAACAATATCCCTACCTATACCCTGAACCTCATAATACTCTTAACTCCTTCTCTATCTATATCTTTCTTAGCATGTGGAATCTTCATGAAGCTAATTCCATAAAAATTTCTTTATTTCCTCGTTAAGGTTTTTAAACTTTGTTAATTATTTGAGGACATGTGCAATCTGGAAGAGTGACACCTGTATTTTGGGTTTTCTGTCTAGGAAAGCATTTCGCATAAATCCCAATCAACCGAGGGACCCGTATGCTTTCCTGGGAATTCCCGAGATGAGTGTTTACTTATAGGCTAAAGCATGTCTCCTTGAAAATTATATAAGTTTAATTAACCTTAATGTGTCATAGTATTCAAGTGATTATATCACTATTTGAGTACAATCTAAACTATGATTAACTATTTTATTTCATTACCTTGTCCTTTTAATTCAAGCAATTCTCATGAGTTCTTACATCTTTTCTTGTCTTGTACAAATCTGTAGAATGCCTCCCCGTCGTGTCCCGTGGCCAACACCAACACCGACATTGCTACCATCCTTACACAAATTGTAACTCAACTCACTTAAGCTAGTGGTGCCGCCAATGGTAACCATGGTGGTAATGGTGGAAATGGTGGTGTCAACCCATCTCAATGCACCTTCAAGCATTTCAACTCGTGTAATCCCCTCAAGTTCTATGGTACCGAAGGAGCTACCGGACTCCTTCAATGGTTCGAAAGCATTGAGAATACCTTTCTCAATAGTGACTACCCCGACAACTTTCGTGTTCGTCATGCCACAAGTGTCCTACAAAAACGGGCACTCACGTGGTGGAATGGGGAGAAAAGCAATGGCCTTACCTTAGGATGAGGTTAAAAGGCTAATGACCGAGGAATTTTATCCTCGAAATGAAGTGAAGAAACTCGAAGCTGGATTTTGGGATCTTGCCCAAGATAGTGGTGAAAGCTTGGCATATACGACTCGGTTCCATGAGTTGAGTCTTCTTGTGCCCCACATGGTCACTCCTTTGTCCCGATGCATTGAAAAGTATATTGGGGGACTACCTAGGCAAATTCAAGATACTGTCCTAGGAAGGAATCCCGCAACACTTGAGGATGCTATCCGCTTATTCGCCACCTTAATCGATAACCATGTGAAGGCGGGGACTCTTACTAAAAAGGGCACCAAGAAAGTTTCTGACACCATAACCCCTCCTACCAACAGCAAAGAAGCCACATCTGAACTCTCTCGCAATAATAGAAAGAGGAAGGTTAGAAATTTTGCTGCGGTTACTCCTGCTATTCCTGTTAATCAAGCTGCACCTATGGTTCAAGCACCAGCCAAAAAGCCATATGTTGGGATCTACCCGCTTTGTGCCACATGCAACTATCATCACCCCCAAAGCATCCCATGTCGCCTTTGCACTTATTGTGGGAAATATGGCCATACGGTCAATGTTTGTAGGGCCAAAGCTCTTGCGGGCCAAGTCAACCCACCAAACCGAACCAACCCGCAAGTGGCTCATCAAGGTGTTCATGCTATTGCAAATGGGCATGCTTGTTATGAATGTGGCGACCCAAATCATTTCCGTGATCAATGCCCAAGGTTAGTCAATGCTAGACAAGGTGGAGCTCATGGGCGTGCTTTCAATATAAACGTCAATGAAGCTCAAGCCAACCATGATGTAGTCAATGGTACGTTTCTTATTAATAGTCAATATGCCTCCATTTTATTTGATACCGGTGCCGATAAAAGCTTTGTGTCACTTAACTTTGAACCTTTACTTGCAAAGACACGATCCCAATTAGAGAAAACCTTTACCGTCGAAATAGCAAATGGAGACTCTCTTACAATCGACTCCATCATCTATGATTGCTCCTTAGAACTTAATGATCATGCGTTTCCAATCAACCTTGTTCCAATGCCACTAGGAAGCTTTGATATCATCATAGGCATGGATTGGCTATCAAATCATCATGCCGAAGTCATGTGTTTCGAGAAGTGCATCCGAATACCTCTACCATCGGGAGAAACACTAAGAGTCTTTGGTGAAAAGCCTTGCAAAGGGCTTAAATTAATGTCATGCACTACTGCTCAAAAGTACTTACGAAAGAAGTACGTGGCCTTTTTGGCCCATATCATTCAAAAAGATGTCAAAAAGAAGAGTATATTATCCGAGATTTTCCCGATGTGTTCCCTGAAGATTTATCCGGCCTTCCACCCGTTCGTCAAGTAGAATTTCGCATCGATCTTATACCTGGAGCTAACCACGTGGCTAGAGCTCCTTACCTCCTTGCACCTTCTGAATTGCAAGAACTTGCAAGCCAACTCCAAGAGCTCTCCGACAAAGGTTTCATTCGTCCAAGTCATTCACCGTGGGGTGCAACCGTCTTGTTCATCAAGAAGAAGGATGGATCATTCCGCATGTGTATTGACTACCGTGAACTTAACAAGCTTACTATCAAAAACCGTTATCCCTTACCTAGAATTGATGACCTTTTTGATCAGCTCCAAGGTTCTACTTGCTTCTCGAAGATTGATCTTCGATCTGGTTATCACCAACTCCGTGTGCAAGAGGATGATATTCCAAAGACTGCCTTCCGAACAAGGTATGGACACTATGAGTTCATGGTCATGCCTTTTGGGATAACCAATGCACCAACAGTTTTCATGGACCTCATGAATCGTGTGTGCAAACCGTACCTTGATAAATTTGTGATCGTCTTCATTGATGATATCTTAATCTATTCCAAGACTAAAGCCGACCATGAGCAACATCTTAGTTTGGTTTTGTATCTCTTGAGAAAGGAACAACTATATGCCAAGTTTTCCAAATGTGAATTCTGGCTAAAGGAAGTTCAATTTCTTGGTCATATCGTCAACAACAAGGGTATTCATGTTGACCCTGCTAAGATCGAAACGGTTAAGAATTGGAATGCCCCGGAGACTCGCACTGAAGTCCGTTCATTTCTTGGTCTTGCGGGATATTACCGTCGTTTCATCTCAAACTTCTCTAAGATTGATGTCCCCCTTACCGCTTTGACCCACAAGGGTAAGACTTATGAATGGGGACCAAAACAAGAAGAAGCTTTCCAAACCCTCAAGCAAAAGTTGTGCAATACCCCTATTTTGACTCTCCCTGATGGGAATGATGATCTAATTGTCTACTGTGATGCTTCTAACCAAGGTCTTGGTTGTGTCCTCATGCAACGAGGCAAAGTAATCGCTTATGCATCAAGGCAACTTAAAATTCACGAGAAGAATTATACAACGCACGACCTCGAGTTGGGTGCGGTCGTATTCGCATTGAAGATTTGGAGACATTATCTCTATGGCATAAAATGTGTGGTGTTCACCGACCACAAAAGTCTTCAACATATCTTCAATCAAAAGGAACTCAATATGAGGCAACGACGTTGGGTTGAACTCCTTAACGACTATGAATGCGAGATTCGTTATCATCCCGGCAAAGCGAATGTTGTAGCCGACGCTTTGAGTCGAAAGGACCATGTTATGCTTCATTGTGCCCGAATTCAAACCGATATTCAAATCCGCATCTTAGAAGCTCAACACGTCTCAGTCACTGAGGGTAACATGTACGAAGAAATGTCATGTGGTGTTGAACTCCTACTCGAATCAAAACCCAATGGCTTACTCTATTACTTGAACCGTATTTGGGTTCCCAATCGCGATGATCTCCGCGCATTTCTCTTAAACGAGGCTCATAAGACTCGTTATTCCATTCATCCTGGTGCGGATAAAATGTACCAAGATCTTCGCCAGCAATATTGGTGGCCCGGTATGAAGAAAGACATTGCCCTTTATGTTGCCAAATGTCGAACTTGCTCCAAAGTCAAATCCGAACATCAACGTCCTTCTGGTTTGCTTGAACAACAGGAAATTCCCGTGTGGAAATGGGAGAACTTAGCTATGGATTTCATTACCAAACTCCCTCGTACCTCGAGTGGCTATGATAGCATTTGGGTGATCATTGATCGTCTCACCAAATCTGCCCATTTCTTGCCTATCCGCGAAGACTATAAGGTTGAGAAACTAGCCCGAATTTACATTGACAAAATTGTGAGCCGTCATGGTGTTCCCTTGAACATAATATCCAATCAAGATGCCCGGTTCACTTCTCGTTTTTGGCAATCTCTTCAAACTACTCTTGGCACACGATTGGATTTTAGCACGGCTTACCATCCTCAAACTGATGGTCAAACCGAGCAAACAATCCAAACTCTTGAAGACATGCTTAGAGCATGTGTAATTGATTTTGGTGGCAACTGGGATTCACATTTACCCCTAATTGAGTTCTCTTACAACAATAGCTATCACACGAGTATCAACATGGCTCCATTTGAAGCTCTTTATGGTCGCAAATGTCGTTCTCCTATCTGTTGGAATGAGATTGGTGAAGCACAAATCACCAGCCCCGAGCTAATTCAAGAAACATCCGATAAGATCATTCAAATCCGTGACAACATTCGAGTAGCGAGGAGTCGGCAAAAGAGTTATGCCGACAAACGTCGAAAACCCTTGGAATTCCAAGTCGGTGACCATGTTCTTCTTAAGGTGTCTCCGTGGAAGGGTGTGATCCGCTTTGGAAAGAAAGGCAAGTTAGCACCTCACTATGTTGGTCCATTGAAGATCCTTGAAAGGATTGGGAAAGTGGCTTACAAACTCGACTTACCTCCATCTCTTGGAAATGTGCATCCTACATTTCATGTATCTAATCTGAAGAAATGTCTCGCTGGTGAGAATCTCCATATACTGCTTGATGACGTGCGCATTGATGAAACGATGCACTTCGTTGAGAGACCGGTAGAAATCATGGATCGTGAAATCAAGCAACTCAAGCGAAGTCATATTCCTATTGTCAAAGTTCGTTGGGAGTCTAAGCGTGGTCCTGGTTTCACTTGGGAACGAGAGGACCAAATGAAACTCAAGTACCCCCATCTTTTTACTGATGCCGTAGCTTCCTCTAGCTAAATTTCAGGACGAAATTCCCTCAACATGGGGAGACTGTAACATTTCTGATTTTTAGTATCCGTATTTCAATTCAATGTAATGCATTTCAAACTCAATTTTAGTGCACTGTTTTGTTCTATTCGTATCATCAATTAAATACTATACTCCAATGCAAATCCACAAATTTTACTCGGTTATATTCTATTAAAACACTACATAAGCATCTATTTATACAAATACGTCAAGGACTAAAGTTACAAGATCTGATGTTGAAAAAATAGCAAGAAACCCTAATAGGCACGGTCGCACCTCGTTTTGGCACGGTCGCGCGACTTGCTTTGGAACGATCGCGCCCGGTGCCTTGGCACGGTCGTGCCTCGTTTGGGCACGGTCGCGCCTAGTACCAGTTGAAACATAAATGCAGTTTTAAACGCGAGATCGTTGATTGTCGTAACCGATATACGTTTCACTTTCATAGACAAAGAAACGAATATTATCAATTGTAGCCATTAACATCAGAAAACCGATTCAAAAAAATCAAAACCTCCTCATTTGAAAATCCTCTCCTTTGAACGTCGATCCTCCTATTCTGGAGTGAATTTTCCCCCCAATCAAACGCTACACGATTCTCCCTGAAGCTACTGAACCATTTGAAGCAGCCGAAATCATAGCAGAAGACGCCGGAAGCCAAGCTCACCGACGCCGGAACTCCTTTCTACCGTTCTCTATCAATTCACTACTCTTCCAGGTAATTGAAACCTTTCCCTCACTCGTTTCAGTTCATGGATCAAAAGCCCCATATTAATTTGGGCTTTCATTATGGAAATCATCTCGAACTCGAAGCCACATTTACATTCAAAATAGTTTAATCGAATCCGGTCCTAAACACGTTTTAAATTCAATTAATCTATACAAAAAGACTCGTAATAATCTATTGGGCGAAAGCCCTATGATTTCCAACCCTGTTATTATAAAAATTAGTCAAATCGTTCCTGATTTGGAACAGACGCGGTCGCGCTAATCATCTAGCGCGGTCGTGCCTCATGAGACACGGACGTGCGGGCTTCCAGCGCGGTCGTGCCTCCTGCTCAGACCCAGTCATGCCCTTTGGCTAATCTCAGTCGTGTCTTAGAATCATAGACACGATCGTGCCTGGCCAAGGCACGGTCGTGTCTAATGATTTAGTTAGTTAAGCCCTCTGTTTGATCAACACGGTCGCGCCCGTGGTTCGAGCACGATCGTTCACTTCCTAGGCACGGTCGTGTGTGAGTTAATTTTTTTGGCAGAATTATAATTTTATATATTTTTCAAACAATAAATATTTCTGATTAAATTACAAAATAAAAATAGTTGATTTTTATAAAAATGCATTTAATTCTATTTAGAAAGATCAAATATTTAATCTTGGAATAAATAGAAAATTATTTATTTAAAGTTTATAAAAAAATTAAATTTACAATTATTGCTAAACCTTTCATTTAAAAAATATTTAAATGGTTAAGTTACATTTTATAAATAAATAAATAAAATAATGATTATTTATTTACTTTATATTTAAACAAAGACATTTATTTATTTACACTTAATTACATTTAACACTTACAATATTTTTACAAACGATAATTATTTAATTTACTTAATTAATTATTCAAACTCAAACCTTAAACAAAATGCTTCAAAAATGTTTATTTCAAAACCTTATATTTTATTAAATACCTTTAAGTACAAATCAATGGCCTTATATACAAATTCAAATTCAACTTTAAACTTAAACTTTTGTGTACACTATTGATACAATACGCATTACACACTAGGTTAACTTGTGCATTTCAAGGATTCTTATTCTATCTAGTATCTTTGTTAGCTACGCCTTCAAGCCAAGTGAGTATTTCATAGCCCCTTTTACTCTTTTACACTTTTGGGGTGAAACATGAACTCTATCAAATTACATGTTTACATTTACACAAACAACACAAATACAAATCCTATTTACATTCATGTGTGCAATTTGAGCTTTATGCCCGAGTGCTATGTGTGCTAACTTTTTTGAACACTTATGTGTAATCATTAACTATTCAAGCCGACAGTTTTCAATGATAGATCTATTGAGTCTGACAAACCCACCTAGTTGAGGTGATTGATACCGACAACATAATTTGCATGCTAGTTACAAAGGTTTGATTGTACTTGGTTACACAATAGCTGCTCCCCATAAATGCCTTATTTATCATGTTATGTAAGGATTTGTTTTACAAACTATATGCTACCTATATACAAACCTGTGTTATACTCACCAACTTTTTAGTTGACTTTGTTTTATTCATGTTTCAGGTTCTAATGTGTGAGATTGGTCAATATGTGCTACACATAGGCTTGGACTTAGTTAATTTAAATAAAAGAACTCTATGTATTTCAATTTTGTTCTATCTTGGATTTGGTTGTGTTTGGATTACTTGCAATGAAATTTGACGTTTAATATATTCAATTTAGTCAACCTTGTGCTTATGAACAGTCTACATGTCTCGCCCCGATGATTCCGCCATCGGTCGGGGTGTGACAGATTGGTATCAGAGCCTTGGTTATAGGGAATTAGGTTATTAGACACCTTGACCTAGACTATAACTTTAGGACACCCACTCACGCCATGCTTTATGATTACATGCTATGTGCTACATGCTTACTATGATTAGTTATTATTTCATTTTTGAAGCATTACTTGTTAAAAATTCATGACTTATTAGGATATCCTTAAATAATAAGTAAATAAACAATATCCCTACCTATACCCTAAACCTCATAATACTCTTATCTCCTTCTCTATCTATATCTTTCTTAGCATGTGGAATCTTCATGAAGCTAAATCCATAAAATTTTCTTTATTTCCTTGTTTAGGTTTTTAAACTTTGTTAATTATTTGAGGACATGTGCAATCTGGAAGAGTGACACCTGTATTTTGGGTTTTCTATCTAGGAAAGCATTTCGCATAAATCCCAATCAACCGAGGGACCCGTATGCTTTCCTGGGAATTCTCGAGATGAGTGTTTACTTATAGGCTAAAGCCTGTCTCCTTGAAAATTATATGAGTTTAATTAACCTTAATGTGTCATAGTATTCAAGTGATTATATCACTATTTAAGTACAATCTAAACTATGATTAACTATTTTATTTCATTACCTTGTCCTTTTAATTCAAGCAATTCTCATGAGTTCTTACATCTTTTCTTGTCTTGTGCAAATCTGTAGAATGCCTCCCCGTCGTGCTCCCGTGGCCAACACCAACACCGACATTGCTACCATCCTTACACAACTCGTAACTCAACTCACTCAAGCTAATGGTGCCGCCAATGGTAACCATGGTGGTAATGGTGGTAGTGGTGGTAATGGTGGTAGTGGTGGAAATGGTGGTGTCAACCCATCTCAATGCACCTTCAAGCATTTCAACTCGTGTAATCCCCTCAAGTTCTATGGTACCGAAGGAGCTACCGGACTCCTTCAATGGTTCGAAAACATTGAGAATACCTTTCTCAATAGTGACTGCCCCGACAACTTTCGTGTTCGTCATGCCATAAGTGTCATACAAAAACGGGCACTCACGTGGTGGAATGGGGAGAAAAGAAATAGAGGGGTGGATGTAGCAATGGCCTTACCTTGGGATGAGGTTAAAAGGCTAATGACCGAGGAATTTTGTCCTCGAAATGAAGTGAAGAAACTCGAAGCTGAATTTTGGGATCTTGCCCAAGATAGTGGTGAAAGCTTGGCATATACGACCCGGTTCCATGAGTTGAGTCTTCTTGTGCCCCACATGGTCACTCCTTTGTCCCGCTGCATTGAAAAGTATATTGGGGGACTACCTAGGCAAATTCAAGATACTGTCCTCGGAAGGAATCCCGCAACACTTGAGGATGCTATCCGCTTATCCGCCACCTTAACCGATAAACATGTGAAGGCGGGGACTCTTACTAAAAAGGGCACCAATAAAGTTTCTGACTCCATAACCCCTCCTACCCACAGCAAAGAAGCCACAACTGAACCCTCTCGCAATAATAGAAAGAGGAAGGTTAGAAATTTTGCAGCGGTTACTCCTGCTATTCCTGTTAATCAAGCTGCACCTATGGTTCAAGCACCAGCCAAAAAGCCATATGTTGGGATCTACCCGCTTTGTGCCACATGCAACTATCATCACCCCCAAAGCATCCCACGTCGCCTTTGCACTTATTGTGGGAAATATGGCCATACGGTCAATGCTTGTAGGGCCAAAGCTCTTACGGGCCAAGTCAACCCACCAAACCGAACCAACCCGCAAGTGGCTCATCAAGGTGTTCCTGCTATTGCAAATGGGCGTGGTTGTTATGAATGTGGCGACCCAAATCATTTCCGTGATCAATGCCCAAGGTTAGTCAATGCTAGACAAGGTGGAGCTCATGGGCGTGCTTTCAATATAAACGTCAATGAAGCTCAAGCCAACCATGATGTAATCAATGGTACGTTTCTTATTAATAGTCAATATGCCTCCATTTTATTTGATACCGGTGCCGATAAAAGCTTTGTGTCACTTAACTTTGAACCTTTACTTGCGAAGACACGATCCCAATTAGAGAAAACCTTTACCGTCGAAATAGCAAATGGTGACTCTCTTACAATCGACTCCATCATCTATGATTGCTCCTTAGAACTAAATGATCTTGCGTTTCCAATCAACCTTGTTCCAATGCCACAAGGAAGCTTTGATATCATCATAGGCATGGATTGGCTATCAAATCATCATGCCGAAGTCATCTGTTTCGAGAAGTGCATCCGAATACCTCTACCATCAGGAGAAACACTAAGAGTCTTTGGTGAAAAGCCTTGCAAAGGGCTTAAATTAATGTCATGCACTACTGCTCAAAAGTACTTACGAAAGAAGTACGTGGCCTTTTTGGCCCATATCGTTCAAAAAGATGTCAAAAAGAAGAGTATATTATCCGAGATTTTCCCGAAGTGTTCCCTGAAGATTTATCCGGCCTTCCACCCGTTCGTCAAGTAGAATTTCACATCGATCTTATACCTGGAGCTAACCACGTGGCTAGAGCTCCTTACCGCGTTGCACCTTCTGAATTGCAAGAACTTGCAAGCCAACTCCAAGAGCTCTCCGACAAAGGTTTCATTCGTCCAAGTCATTCACCGTGGGGTGCAACCGTCTTGTTCGTCAAGAAGAAGGATGGATCATTCCGCATGTGTATTGACTACCGTGAACTTAACAAGCTTACTATCAAAAACCGTTATCCCTTACCTAGAATTGATGACCTCTTTGATCAGCTCCAAGGTTCTACTTGCTTCTCGAAGATTGATCTTCGATCTGGTTTTCACCAACTCCGTGTGCAATAGGATGATATTCCAAAGACTGCCTTCCGAGCAAGGTATGGACACTATGAGTTCATGGTCATGCCTTTTGGGCTAACCAATGCACCCGCAGTTTTCATGGACCTCATGAATCGTGTGTGCAAACCGTACCTTGATAAATTTGTGATCGTCTTCATTGATGATATCTTAATCTATTCCAAGACTAAAGCCGACCATGAGCAACATCTTAGTTTGGTTTTGGATCTCTTGATAAAGGAACAACTATATGCCAAGTTCTCCAAATGTGAATTCTGGCTAAAGGAAGTTCAATTTCTTGGTCATATCGGTAACAACAAGGGTATTCATGTTGACCCTGCTAAGATCGAAACGGTTAAGAATTGAAATGCCCCGGAGACTCCCACTAAAGTCCGTTCATTTCTTGGTCTTGCGGGATATTACCGTCGTTTCATCTCAAACTTCTCTAAGATTGCTGTCCCCCTTACCGCTTTGACCCATAAGGGTAAGACTTATGAATGGGGACCAAAACAAGAAGAAGCTTTCCAAACCCTCAAGCAAAAGTTGTGCAATGCCCCTATTTTGACTCTCCCTGATGGGAATGATGATCTAGTTGTCTACTGTGATGCTTCTAACCAAGGTCTTGGTTGTGTCCTCATGCAACGAGGCAAAGTAATCGCTTATGCATCAAGGCAACTTAAAATTCACGAGAAGAATTATACAACGCACGACCTCGAGTTGGGTGCGGTCGTATTCGCATTGAAGATTTGGAGACATTATCTCTATGGCATAAAATGTGTGGTGTTCACCGACCACAAAAGTCTTCAACATATCTTCAATCAAAAGGAACTCAATATGAGGCAACGACGTTGGGTTGAACTCCTTAACGACTATGAATGCGAGATTCGTTATTATCCCGGCAAAGCGAATGTTGTAGCCGACGCTTTGAGTCGAAAGGACCATGTTATGCTTCATTGTGCCCGAATTCAAACCGATATTCAAATCCGCATCTTAGAAGCTCAACACGTCTCAGTCACTGAGGGTAATATGTACGAAGAAATGTCATGTGGTGTTGAACTCCTACTCGAATCAAAACCCAATGGCTTACTCTATTACTTGAACCGTATTTGGGTTCCCAATCGCGATGATCTCCGCGCATTTATCTTAAACGAGGCTCATAAGACTCGTTATTCCATTCATCCTGGTGCGGATAATGTAAGAGCCCCTAAACCGGGTGACCTCACTTGTTGGATTTACTCATAAACATAGTCATAAATACTGAACTTAAATTAAAATAATTCATCATTCAATTACAAATCATTCGTCGTTCAATTACATAACATAACAGCGGAAGTCTTAACACATATATTAAAGTGGGATGTCAGTCTTGTGTCGGGTAACCTTCACGCCTTCGCACGACCCTTTCCTTTGTTACCTGAAATGTATACTAAAAGTCAGCTAACGCTGGTGAGTTCTAGTTTAAAGACAATCATACATAAAATTTATCTTATCATGAATATAATGTATATATGTATATTCGTACTTTTAAATATTCTTTACTTTGCTGTTCTCACATAACATTCATTGAGGGTATATACATATGTACACACATACTTTCTTTGAGAGAACACATATTGGCCATAATCATAAGGGAGATCAACCCATCATACTTGTCGCGAATGTCACAAAGACATCACAGTCAGAACTACCGTCGTAGCCCGTTTCATTAGCGTCCGGCTCTAGAAAACCGTCCGTCATATCCTTAAATCCGTCCGACAACCTTTGTCCGTCCGCTCTTTACCGTCCTACCGTCGTAGTCCGTCATTTTTGTCCGTCTGCCCTAGGGCATCCGTTTCCCACGTGACCATTATGTATGCAACCGTTCTACATTAGTTAAGGCTTGCTTCGACCGTCCATTAATACCTTTACATACGTCCTAGCTTGCGAAGGAACGTTTTTTGTCCCGGTTGCAAAATAGTCACGTGGTCGTCCGTCTACCGAAGTAGCCGTTGTCACAGAAGGGTTTATAACGTTTACATTCATTCATAACATGCAATATATATGTAATATAAAGCAAGATTTCATTCTTTTACGTTATGTCCTTCTTTCATTCCTTCTTTATAGTCATACGCTTCATTCTTTATTCATAATTCATTTTCATATATAATTATTTATATATATATATATACGTATGATCACATTGACATTTATAACATTTATTCATTTAGTGTATACACTTCAGCCCCAAAACATTTATAAATCATTTGCACATAACATAGAAGGGGGCACATAGAACACACCTCATGAGTAGTTTTCGAAGTACACTTAGCTGGCTACTGAGCATCACTAATGTTACTCACGATCTGTGTAATAAAGTCATACTCGTAAGGTAGTGCTCCTAGATGGCATTAGATATTACTATACTTGATCTTAGTAGTTTCGATGGGTTTACTTATATCGAAACTTGATAGTTTCGATAGATTGCCTCTGTCGAAACTTGTAGTTTCGATAGGTTGCTTCTGTCGAAACTTGTAGTTTCGATAGGTTGCTTCCGTCGAAACTTGTAGTTTCGATAGGTAACCTAGGTGTAAACTTAGCTTCGGATCGTGGCTCATATCGAAACTATGGTAGTTTCGATAGGTATGCATATATCGAAACTACTGCACATATCGAAACTATGTAGTTTCGATGGATCTGCACATATCGAAACTAAGTAGTTTCGATGGGTCTGCACATTGTCTTCCCCAAAATTGCAGTTTCTTTTGCATGCGAGTCTGATCGAGCCAAAATCACTATTTTTCTTAGATCAAAACGTTTGGTTTTCATTCTAGATGCTATACCTAAGCTCACTTTCAAGTTTCATCCGCAAAATCGTTATCTTTTTAGCCAAAACCCGAAAACTCTCAAAACGAACAAAAAGTCATATTGTGATCGAATCGTTACCTGGATTGGATTTCTGATTCAGAGGATATGATCACGAGAACAGCAGCAACGTTCTCCTGAATTCCCGAGTTGATCCGTCACTTTCTCTCTCTAGACCCGAGCTCTCCTTTCTCTCTCTAAAAGCTACGTGAGTTGGGGAAATGAGCAGGGAAGAGGGCTGCGTTGCCTCTTATGTGCATGGGCTTCCCTCGGCCCATTGAAGCCGGGCCCAGGCCCGCTCCCTTTTTGTTTAAATATTCCAACTAAATCACCGGTCTCGCTATATTTATTCGTTTTATTATTTTTGGGATGTTACAAGTCTACCCTCCTTAAAGAGGTTTCATCCTCGAAACTGTTCATATGTTAAACAATTGAGGGTATAGTCCCCTCATCTCGTCTTCCTTTTCCCATGTAGCTTCTGACCCTTTTCTGTGCTTCCATTGTATCTTGACTAACGGTATCGACTTATTGCGTAGTCGTTTTTCAGCTCGGTCAAGAATGGCTATTGGTTCTTCTACATAATTTAGACTGTTATCCACTTCGATCTCGTCGTAAGGTATGTGAGCTGTGTCGTCAGCTAGGCACTTGCGTAAGTGCGACACGTGAAACGTAGGGTGTATTCCACTAAACTCAACGGGTAGGTCGAGTCTGTAAGCAACTTGACCCACTCTTGCTAAAATCTTGAAAGGTCCGACAAACCTTGGACTTAGTTTGCCACGCTTGCTGAATCGGATGATTCCTTTCCATGGTGATACATTCAACAGTACCATGTCCCCCACTTGAAACTCTAAATCCCTTCTTCTCTTATCCGTGTATGATTTCTGTCTGTCTTTTGCGCCTTTCATTCTAGCCTTGATTTGATCAAATTTTTCAGAAGTTGCTTTGAACACTTCGAGACTTGCAAAATCCTTCTGCCCAATTTCCCCCCAACAAACCGGGGTTCTGCATTTTCTCCCATATAACATTTCAAATGGCGGCATGCCAATAGTCGTGTGATAGCTGTTGTTATATGAAAATTCTGCCAATGGTAGATGGCTATCCCAACTGCCACCGAAGTCAATGATACAGGCCCGGAGCATGTCCTCCAAGGTTTGAATGGTCCTTTCAGACTGGCCATCGGTTTGAGGGTGGTAAGCGGTGCTGATGTTCAGTCTTGAGCCCATCGCTTCGTTGAATTTCTTCCAAAATCTAGATGTGAATCTAGTATCCCTGTCGGACACAATTGACAGCGGCATACCATGTCTACTCACAATTTCCTTGATAAATACTTCTGCTAGCTTTTCAGACGAAGAAGTCTCACGTATTGGCAAGAAGTGAGCACTTTTCGTCAAGCGGTCGACGATCACCCAAATGGTGTCATTGCCTTTAGCTGTTCGCGGTAGCTTGGTAATGAAGTCCATTGTGATCTCCTCCCATTTCCATTCTGGTATTGGTAAAAGTTGCATTTTACCGCATGGTTTCTGGTGCTCGGCCTTAACTAGTGAACATGTTAGACACTTGTTCATGTATTCGGTCACATCATTCTTCATGCCAGGCCACCAGTACTCTTTCTTCAAGTCTTGATACATTTTGTTTGTCCCGGGGTGGATAGAATAACGAGACTTATGGGCCTCATCAAGTATTTTGGCTCTAAGCTCGCCAATCTTAGGTATCCACATCTGGCCAAATCTAGTTCGTACTCCGTATGCATTTGTATCTAAGTTCCCTTATTGTCCTACTATCTTTTCCCGTTTCACATTTCTTTCTAACAGTGCTTCATCTTGTGCCTTTGTTATTTCACCCATCAAATCTGGCGTTATGATCAGCTGACACGCTTTGATCCGGATAGGTGCCGATTCTTCCTTTCTACTTAAAGCGTCAGCCACTACGTTTGCCTTGCCTGGATGGTACAATATCTCACAGTCATAGTCTTTCAGTAGCTCTAACCACCTTATTTGCCTCATGTTTAGTTCCTTTTGTTCGAAAAAGTATTTCAAGCTTTTGTGATCGGAGTAGATGGTGCATTTAACTCCATACAGGTAGTGCCTCCATATTTTTAACGCGAAAACTACTGCTGCTAATTCTAGATCGTGTGTTGGGTAGTTAACCTCGTGAATCTTTAGTTGTCGTGAAGCATAAGCAATTACCTTTCCTCGTTGCATAAGTACGCAACCTAAACCCTGCCCCGAAGCGTCAGAGTAGACTACTAAGTCTTCATTTCCCTCAGGTAGAGTCAAGACTGGAGCTTGGGTTAATCGTGTCTTGAGTTCTTCAAACGCGTTGTTTTGAGTCTGACCCCATTCATACTTTTCTTCCTTCCGTGTCAGTTTAGTCAATAGTGAGGCTATTCTTGAGAAGTCTTGAATAAACCTTCGATAGTAGCCTGCCAATCCTAGAAAACTTCGTATCTCTGTTGGTGTCTTTGGGATGTTCCATTCCTTTACTTTCTCGATCTTTGCAGGATCCACCATGATGCCGTTTGGGTTTATCACATGACCTAGGAATTGGACTTCCCTAAGCCAAAACGCGCATTTGGAGAATTTTGCGTACAACTTTTCCTTCTTTAGCACCTCCAGAACTTCTCTTAGGTGACAGTGATGATCACCCTCGCTTTTCGAATATACCAGTATGTCGTCTATAAAAACTATCACCGATCGATCCAACATTGGTCGGCATACTCTATTCATCAAATCCATGAACGCTGCTGGAGCGTTAGTCAACCCGAAGGACATCACGAGGAATTCATAATGTCCATAACGCGTGCGAAACGCGGTCTTTGGTACGTCTTCTTCCCTTACTTTTAACTGATGGTAACCCGACCTAAGATCGATCTTTGTGAACCAACTCGCACCTTGCAGTTGATCAAAAAGATCGTCTATTCTAGGCAATGGGTATTTGTTCTTTACTGTCCTCTTGTTCAATTCGCGGTAGTCAATGCACATACGCATGCTGCCATCCTTCTTCTTTACAAAAAGTACCGGAGCGCCCCATGGTGAGATGCTCGGTCTAATAAATCCTTTTTCGGTTAGTTCCTCTAGTTGAGACATCAATTCTTTCATTTTTGACGGAGCCAATCGGTAGGCGGCTTTGGCAACGGGCTCAGCTCCTGGCAGTAAGTCAATCTGAAATTCTATTTCCCGATCGGGTGGCAACCCAGGTAGATCCTCAGGGAATACTTCCGGAAAGTTGCACACCACGGGTACATTCTTGAGTTCTTTCGTTTTCATTCTATCATCAATAACATATGCCAGATAAGCTTCGCAACCGCGCCTCATGTAACTTTCGGCCTTGATCATCGAGATGACGTTTGGCATCGTGCAATTTCAATCCCCATAAACCGTAATTGGACTGCTGCTAGGAGCTTTTAGGTGTATTCTCTTACGTTTACATATGATTTGAGCTTCGTTGGCAGCTAACCAATCCATACCCAATACTATATCGAATCCTCCTAAGGTGAGAGGGAATAATCTAGATGGAAACTTATGTCCCTCTATTTCTATGATGCAATCCTCTGTTACTTGAAATACTGCCGAATTTTTACCCACGGCAGTTTGTACGCTAAAGGCCTTTATTATGGTGTTGATAGTGCAATCCAGTTTACAACAAAACGCATTTGATATGAAGCTTTTACTAGCACCAGAATCGAATAAAATAGCAGCACGTTCATCATTAACTAGAAACGTACCTGACACGACATCAGGGTTTCCCCTTGCTTCTTCCTCAGTTAAGGCATAGGCCCGAGTCCTTGCCTTTTGTTGTTCCTGTTCCTTCTCCTTTCCCGAACCAGATTGGCCGGCCTTCCTGCAGTTCTTTGTCAGATGCCCAAACAATCCACATACTTGGCATTTGGCGTCCTTCCAACAATCTCGGGAGTAGTGCCCCGGCCTCCCGCACTTATAACACACGGTGGTGCTGATTCGACACTCGCCACTATGTTGCTTTCCACATTTCTTGCACGTTTCATATCCGTCCAACCACGGTTTCTTAATTTCAGTTGTTTCATTCCCTCTTCCGGTGCCCCTAGACGGATTCTCCCATTTTCTCTTTTGTGTCACAGGTGCCGGGTCCTCGTTGGCATAATCGTCGTAAACGATTCTAGACAGGTTGACTACCGACTCGGAGGTCGAGGGTAGGTTGGCTTTTACGTGGACACGAACCCTTTGCGGCAGACCCTTGACATAATATTTGATCATACATTCTTCGGTTTCCACCAAGTGTGGTACCAGTTGGGCCAGCTCGTTGAACCTTGAAGTATATTGGCGATGAGTCTTGTCGCCAGCTTTGAAGTTCAGGAACTCGTTCTCCACACGATCAATCTCAGTCTGTGGGCAGAACTTTTGGATTACGAGCTTTTTCAAGTCTTCCCATGTCATTCGGGCAAGAGCATGTGGTGACTTTGTTCTTTGAATATTTCTCCACCAACCCAGTGCTTCATTGGTGAAAGAATGAGCAACATATTTAACCGCCTGGTCTGGTTGGCACTCGCTGATGTTGATTACAACGTTCATTCTCTCAATCCATTCCAAAGTAGCCACCGAATCCTTGCTACCATCAAACTTGGGTGGGTCTCCATCTTTGAAACCTTTATAAGTGTACCCTTTAGTGCTTGACTCCACTTTTATCTCATCCCCGTCGCTGTCGTATACTTTTTCTTCGTGGTTTCCTTCAACCTCCTCTTTACTTTTCTTTATTGCCTCGGATAGTAGATTAGGCAATACCTTCTTCAAAGTGAGCACAACTTCACGGGAAATAGCATCCCTGACTTCAGGTTCAAACTGTATAGGCCCTGGACTGTCGTCCCTAATTGGGGTCACTTCTGTTTCATGCACACTTTCGGTGTGCTCTGCGTGCACACTCTCTTCTTCTTCAAATCTTGGGTTCAACGGAGGTCTACCTCGTCGGCCAGTGCGACCGCCTCGAGGTCCTGTTCTTCCTCCACCAGCCATAGTTCTTAATTTCCTGATAGTTAAAAAGGGAATACATCAATGTCATTTGTTCAGATCATAGTTTGGAACAGTACGAGCAAGGTAAATTCTTAATTACAGTGACCGGTTTGTGATTACTAATTTACATTGCTTTTCGGGTTCGAAACTCTTCAAATCAGTCGTGGCATTAACATCTATTTGTTCTAAGTTAAGGTATCTATTCCTATGCTAAAGCATTAACTTTATGACTTACTTACCGTGCTAGCGTTGGCGTTGGTTACCCATACTGACATCCGTGCGTTGGTCCCATAATCAGTTTGAGTCTAGACATTTAGGGATGTCTAATTCTCTCAAACTATTGCTCTGATACCAACTTGTAAGAGCCCCTAAACCGGGTGACCTCACTTGTTGGATTTACTCATAAACATAGTCATAAATACTGAACTTAAATTAAAATCATTCATCATTCAATTACAAATCATTCGTCGTTCAATTACATAACATAACAGCGGAAGTCTTAACACATATATTAAAGTGGGATGTCAGTCTTGTGTCGGGTAACCTTCACGCCTTCGCACGACCCTTTCCTTTGTTACCTGAAATGTATACTAAAAGTCAGCTAACGCTGGTGAGTTCTAGTTTAAAGACAATCATACATAAAATTTATCTTATCATGAATATAATGTATATATGTATATTCATACTTTTAAATATTCTTTACTTTGCTGTTCTCACATAACATTCATTGAGGGTATATACATATGTACACACATACTTTCTTTGAGAGAACACATATTGGCCATAATCATAAGGGAGATCAACCCATCATACTTGTCGCGAATGTCACAAAGACATCGCAGTCAGAACTACCGCCGTAGCCCGTTTCATTACCGTCCGGCTCTAGAAAACCGTCCGTCATATCCTTAAATCCGTCCGGCAACCTTTGTCCGTCCGCTCTTTACCGTCCTACCGTCGTAGTCCGTCATTTTTGTCCGTCTGCCCTAGGGCATCCGTTTCCCACATGACCATTATGTATGCAACCGTTCTACATTAGTTAAGGCTTGCTTCGACCGTCCATTAATACCTTTTCATACGTCCTAGCTTGCGAAGGAACGTTTTTTGTCCCGGTTGCAAAATAGTCACGTTGTCGTCCGTCTACCGAAGTAGCCATTGTCACAGAAGGGTTTATAACGTTTACATTCATTCATAACATGCAATATATATGTAATATAAAGCAAGATTTCATTCTTTTACGTTATGTCCTTCTTTCATTCCTTCTTTATAGTCATACGCTTCATTCTTTATTCATAATTCATTTTCATATATAATTATTTATATATATATATATACACGTATGATCACATTGACATTTATAACATTTATTCATTTAGTGTATACACTTCAGCCCCAAAACATTTATAAATCATTTGCACATAACATAGAAGGGGGCACATAGAACTCACCTGATGAGTAGTTTCCGAAGTACACTTAGCTAGCTACTGAGCGTCACTAATGTTACTCACGATCTGTGTAATAAAGTCATACTTGTAAGGTAGTGCTCCTAGATGGCATTAGATATTACTATACTTGATCTTAGTAGTTTCGATGGGTTTACTTATATCGAAACTTAATAATTTCGATAGATTGCCTCTGTCGAAACTTGTAGTTTCGATAGGTTGCTTCTGTCGAAACTTGTAGTTTCGATAGGTTGCTTCCGTCGAAACTTGTAGTTTTGATATGTAACCTAGGTGTAAACTTAGCTTCGGATCGTGGCTCATATCGAAACTATGGTAGTTTCGATAGGTATGCATATATCGAAACTACTGCACATATCGAAACTATGTAGTTTCGATGGATCTGCACATATCGAAACTAAGTAGTTTCGATGGGTCTGCACATTGTCTTCCCCAAAATTGCATTTCTTTTGCATGCGAGTCTGATCGAGCCAAAATCTCTATTTTTCTTAGATCAAAACGTTTGGTTTTCATTCTAGATGCTATACCTAAGCTCACTTTCAAGTTTCATCCGCAAAATCGTTATCTTTTTAGCCAAAACCCGAAAACTCCCAAAACGAACAAAAACTCATAATGTGATCGAATCGTTACCTGGATTGGATTTCTGATTCAGAGGATATGATCACGAGAACAGCAGCAACGTTCTCCTGAATTCCCGAGTTGATCCTTTCTTTCTTTCTCTAGACCCGAGCTCTCCTTTCTCTCTCTAAAAGCTGCGTGAGTTGGGGAAATGAGCAGGGAAGAGGGCTGCCTTGCCTCTTATGTGCATGGGCTTCCCTCGGCCCATTGAAGCCGGGCCTAGGCCCGCTCCCTTTTTGTTTAAATATTCCAACTAAATCACCGGTCTCGCTATATTTATTCGTTTTATTATTTTTGGGATGTTACAGATAAAATGTACCAAGATCTTTGCCAGCAATATTGGTGGCCCGGTATGAAGAAAGACATTGCCCTTTATGTTGCCAAATATCTAACTTGCTCCAATGTCAAATCCGAACATCAACGTCCTTCTGGTTTGCTTGAACAACAGGAAATTCCCGTGTGGAAATGGGAGAACTTAGCTATGGATTTCATTACCAAACTCCCTCGCACCTCGAGTGGCTATAATAGCATTTGGGTGATCATTGATCGTCTCACCAAATCTGCCCATTTCTTGCCTATCCGCGAAGACTATAAGGTTGAGAAACTAGCCCGAATTTACATTGACGAAATTGTGAGCCGTCATGGTGTTCCCTTGAACATAATATCCGATCAAGATGCTCGGTTCACTTCTCGTTTTTGGCAATCTCTTCAAACTGCTCTTGGCACACAATTGGATTTTAGCACGGCTTACCATCCTCAAACTGATGGTCAAACCGAGCGAACAATCCAAACTCTTGAAGACATGCTTAGAGCTTGTGTAATTGATTTTGGTGGCAACTGGGATTCACATTTACCCCTAATTGAGTT
Source organism: Smallanthus sonchifolius (assembly GCA_023525975.1). Lineage (NCBI taxonomy): Eukaryota > Viridiplantae > Streptophyta > Magnoliopsida > Asterales > Asteraceae > Smallanthus > Smallanthus sonchifolius. Next base: position 92,121,162 of record CM042021.1, on the reverse strand, counting down.
CTCTTACAACAATAGCTATCACACGAGTATCAACATGGCTCCATTTCAAGCTCTTTATGGTCGCAAATGTTGTTCTCCTATCTGTTGGAATGAGATTGGTGAAGCACAAATCACCAGCCCCGAGCTAATTCAAGAAACATCCGATAAGATCATTCAAATCCGTGACAACATTCGAGTAGCGAGGAGTCGGCAAAAGAGTTATGCCGACAAACGTCGAAAACCCTTGGAATTCCAAGTCGGTGACCATGTTCTTCTTAAGGTGTCTCCGTGGAAGGGTGTGATCCGCTTTGGAAAGAAAGGCAAGTTAGCACCTCGCTATGTTGGTCCATTGAAGATCCTTGAAAGGATTGGGAAAGTGGCTTACAAACTCGACTTACCTCCATCTCTTGGAAATGTGCATCCTACATTTCATGTATCTAATCTGAAGAAATGTCTCGCTGATGAGAATCTCCATATACTGCTTGATGACGTGCGCATTGATGAAACGATGCACTTCGTTGAGAGACCGGTAGAAATCATGGATCGTGAAATCAAGCAACTCAAGCGAAGTCATATTCCTATTGTCAAAGTTCGTTGGGAGTCTAAGCGTGGTCCTGGTTTCACTTGGGAACGAGAGGACCAAATGAAACTCAAGTACCCCCATCTTTTTACTGATGCCGTAGCTTCCTCTAGCTAAATTTCAGGACGAAATTCCCTCAACATGGGGAGACTGTAACATTTCTGATTTTTAGTATTCGTATTTCAATTCAATGTAATGTATTTCAAACTCAATTCTAGTGCACTGTTTTGTTCTATTCGTATCATCAATTAAATACTATACTTCACTGCAAATCCACAAATTTTACTCGGTTATATTCTATTAAAACACTACATAAGCATCTTTTTATACAAATACGTCAAGGACTAAAGTTACAAGATTTGATGTTGAAAAAATAGCAGGAAACCCTAATAGGCACGGTCGCACCTCGTTTTGGCATGGTCGCGCTAAGTGCTTTGGCACGGTCGCGCGTCTTGCTTTGGAACGATCGCGCCCGGTGCCTTGGCACGGTCGCGCCTCGTTTGGGCACGGTCGCACCTAGTACCAGTTGAAACGTAAATGCAGTTTTAAACGCGAGATCGTTTATTGTCGTAACCGATATACATTTCACTTTCATAGACAAAGAAACGAATATTATCAATTGTAGCCATTAACATCAGAAAACCGATTCAAAAAAATCAAAACCTCCTCATTTGAAAATCCTCTCCTTTGAACGTCGATCCTCCTATTCTGGAGTGAATTTTCCCCCCAACCAAACGCTGCACGATTTTCCCAGAAGCTACTGAACCATTTGAAGCAGCCGGAATCGTAGCAGAAGACGCCGGAAGCCAAGCTCACCGACGCCGGAAGCCAAGCTCATTGACGCCGGAACTCTTCCAGGTAATTGAAACCTTTCCCTCACTCATTTCAGTTCATGGATCAAAAGCCCCATATTAATTTGGGCTTTCATTATGGAAATCATCTCTAACTCGAAGCCACATTTACATTGAAAATAGTTTAATCGAATCCGGTTCTAAACACGTTTTAAATTCAATTAATCTATACAAAAAGACTCGTAATAATCTATTGGGCGAAAGCCTTATGATTTCCAACCCTGTTATTATAAAAATTAGTCAAATCGTTCCTGATTTGGAACAGACGCGGTCACGCTAATCATCTAGCGCGGTCGTACCTCATGAGACACGGACGTGCGGGCTTCCAGCGCGGTCGTGCCTCTTGCTCAGACCCAGTCATGCCCTTTGGCTAATCTCAGTCGTGTCTTAGAATCATAGACACGATCGTGCCTGGCCAAGGCACGGTCGTTTCTAATGATTACTTAAGCCCTTTGTTTGATCAACACGGTCGCGCCCTGACTAGCGCGGTTGCGCCCGTGGTTCGAGCACGATCGTTCCCTTCCCAGGCACGGTCGTGTGTGAGTTAATTTTTTTGGCAGAATTATAAGTTTATATATTTTTCAAACAATAAATATTTCTGATTAAATTACAAAATAAAAATAGTTGATTTTTATAAAAATGCATTTAATTCTATTTAGAATGATCAAATATTTAATCTTGGAATAAATAGAAAATTATTTATTTAAAGTTTATAAAAAAATTAAATTTACAATTATTGCTAAACCTTTTATTTAAAAAGTATTTAAATGGTTAAGTTACATTTTATAAATAAATAAATAAAATAATGATTATTTATTTACCTTATATTTAAACAAAGACATTTATTTATTTACACTTAATTACATTTAACATTTACAATATTTTTACAAACGATAATTATTTAATTTACTTAATTAATTATTCAAACTCAAACCTTAAACAAAATGCTTCAAAAATGTTTCTTTCAAAACCTTATATTTTATTCAATACATTTAAGTACAAATCAATGGCCTTATACACAAATTCAAATTCAACTTTAAACTTAAACTTTTGTGCACACTATTGATACAATACGCATTACACACTAGGTTAACTTGTGCATTTCAAGGATCCTTATTCTATCTAGTATCTTTGTTAGCTACGCCTTCAAACCAAGTGAGTATTTCATAGCCCCTTTTACTCGTTTACACTTTTGGGGTGAAACATGAACTCTATCAAATTACATGTTTACATTTACACAAACAACACAAATACAAATCCTATTTACATTCATGTGTGCAATTTGAGCTTTATGCCCGAGTGCTATGTGTGCTAACTTTTGTGAACACTTATGTGCAATCATTAACTATTCAAGCCGACGGTTTTCAATGATAGATCTATTGAGTCTGACAAACCCACCTAGTTGAGGTGATTGATACTGACAAAACAATTTGCATGCTAGTTACAAAGGTTTGATTGTACTTGGTTACACAATAGCTGCTCCCCATAAATGCCTTATTTATCATGTTATGTAAGGATTTGTTTTACAAACTATATGCTACCTATATACAAACCTATGTTATACTCACCAACTTTTTAGTTGACTTTATTTTATTCATGTTTCAGGTTCTAATGTGTGAGATTGGTCAAGATGTGCTACACATAGGCTTGGACTTAGTTAATTTAAATAAAAGAACTCTATGTATTTCAATTTTGTTCTATCTTGGATTTGGTTGTGTTTGGATTACTTGCAATGAAATTTGACGTTTAATATATTAAATTTAGTCAACCTTGTGCTTATGAACAGTCTACATGTCCCGCCCCGATGATTCCGCCATCGGTCGGGGTGTGACACATCACTCTGAGGTCCACTTCTCATGGAAGAAGCAACATTCATACAACGAAAATTACATGACAAAATTATCATACCGGGGTGACCGTCTCATTCACTACATGGATTTCTTGAAGTTTGGTCCTGGAAATTTCAAATGGTGGTGGCGTGATTTAATTACACTCTTTTCTTTAGGTGCTCTTTTATAGAGCAATCTAAATTTGACAAGTTTACGAAAATTTTCAAAATTTCAAATCGATCCATCCAAACTAAAATTAAAACTAAAAATAGACTTTAAAAATACATAAATCAAATATTCACCCGTTTTAGCACAAAAAAGTTGGAGGTATTAAAAATAGAAAATTGGGGAAAATTTTTTATTTGTAAAATTGGGCCACTTAATGGGGGAATTTTGCTCGGACCACTGGGACAAGCCGCCTACGGCATTTGCCACATGATCCGGCTCGTCGAAACCTTTCCGTCCCCTGGTCGGGGGCCCTCTAACTCAAAATGTAGCTCAAGGTATTACCGTTTCAAGTTTAAACTCTTTTTACCATGTTTTCCTTTGTCCAGCTGGTCCAGGATGGACTTCATTAATTCCTGAATTAGCTTATCATCACATCGTACCCATGGTTATCAAATGGGTTGGATGAACCTCTCCATATTACAAGCCACCCATTTAACTGATTATTCTACCACGAACACTAAATTGGAAACTAATGAAGCACGTACGGGTCTGGCCAATGACCCTTAAATAAACGTGGCGCTTCCGGGAGGCAACCCGATGATCTTGAATAAATTGAGAGGTTGGTGCATACGGCAGAATCACGGACCTCAGGTTTGGTTTTCTAAATTCAAGTTTTCATACTTCAGCCCCAGGTATGCCCTCTCGATAGTCGGACCTTAGTAGCTTAACTACTAACTTTTATTTTCCTTGTCTGCTTTTATGTTTTTCTTTATGTGTTTAGTAGCATAGCATCATCAGGTAGTTTCTCTACTTCTTTGAGGAGTTACACTCCACCTCTACGAAATGGGAACCGGAAACCACATCAAATTTCTGAGAAAGTCGATGAAGTCTTTGAAGCAAAGTGTTGACAAGCAGCTGATAGGAACAACCTGACAACATCAATAAGTTTTGGCCTTAGGTTATATACCGAACTTGTCACACCTCGCCAAGGCGAAAACACGAGGTGCGACGTTCACTGGTTTCCAAAGCATATGATTACCGCAAACACATACATGATAAATGGATACATAAATGAGTTTAAAGTTTTACATTACAAAATGTAAAATGAGTTTACAAAACATTAAGATTTCACAAATATGACTCAATTCAATGAGTTATACAAGGGAAATCCTCCTTGAGTAGTATCCATCGTGCATGCATGTAATCTACATTGCTAACCTTGAAATCACGTTCAGTTACCTGAAAAACATACTTAAAATCGTCAACACGAGGTTGGTGAGTTCACAGGTTTAATCAAATAGTTCTTGGTAAAACTCAGTTGTTCATAAATCGTTTCAGTTGTATGTGATAAACAGAATAAGAATTGTTGACCCATTTGTAAACTAGCTAGGAATACAAATAATATGTTCATACATGAGGCGTAACCAAACCATGACATGTGTGAGCCCCTATTAAGCGTTATCAGATTCTATGCGGCCATAAATCCTCCAGATTGTGGTTAGCACAACTAACCATGACCGGGAGACGTCACTCTCCATAGTACTATTCATAGGACCCTAGGCTACAGTTAATGGTTACTATGTTGTTCCAGGGGACTTTAGCGGCCACCAATGTGTTGTTCTCATCCCATGTAAACATAAAGTCGTGTCTTATTCTCTTGTTATCCCATAAAATAGTTGAAGTATGTTCTTCCCCCAAATATTAGAAAACAGTAAAAAGAAAGGGGCCGTGAAACTCACCTTGAGTTTGTGTATATACTTGTGATAATACTTGTTGTAGTCAACCTTGACTATTTGTACCCTAGATACCAAGGGTAAATTGTTGTTAAGACCAACGTCTTAATTGTAAATTGTTCACCGACCTTGTAAATCTGATTGTGTTTGTTTAAATATCGTTTTAGTTTTCCAACACATGTTTTGTTATAAAATAGTTTTGAGTTACTGCCCAACTGGGACTGTTGTACAGGTGTCGAAACTTCTTAGTTTCGATTGGGCATATGTGTGTCGAAACTACTTAGTTTCGATGGAGTATATGTGTGTCGAAACTACTTAGTTTCGATGGAGTGGTCAGAAGTCGAAACAACCTAGTTTCGATTGAGAAAAGGTATCGAAACTACCTAGTTTCGATTGAGTATTTGCTATCGAAACTACCTAGTTTCGATCAAAACTCCTAGTTTCGATGGATCAACAGGTATCGAAACTCCTAGTTTCGATTGAGTTAACTGGTATCGAAACTCCTAGTTTCGATTACTGGACTTCTGTTTGACAGAATCAGTCCTGCATATTTTTATGTTTTAAACTTGAATTCGACACACTCTTCTTGTTATCTTTCTTGCGTTTAAATAAGATGTAAGTTTAGCTACGGTTTTAAAGAAACTAATGTGAAAATGTCGAGTTTTTACCTTAAAACCGAGATGAAGATGATGAAATAAAACAGAGATGATCTCGACTCTTTTGCAGAAACACTTGAAATTCTTCTTAAAATACTGGTTTGTGGTAGGATTTTGCCTTGAAACTGGACTTCGAATTGAAGAGAATTGGAATGTTTGACGTATGAAAATGAGAAATATGAAGAGGAGTCGTGATGTTGAGACTGAAAAGGTATGGGATGAGTGAAGGGAGGGGGTGTGGGTTTTCTCTGGCTTCCGACCGAGAAGTCAAAGAGTAGGTTGGGTTATAATAATAAAACAATTAGATTTAGGTATTAATATCAATTATAGTTTTAAAGGGGTAAATAAATCCGGTTTAGATCCTCCACGGTATTATAAATTTATTCTGAAAATATTTTATTGTTCTACGCAAAGTTTGTGGAAATAAAATATATATTTCTCTGGTTATTTAAATTAACCACTAGTGTTCGAGTTTGTCGGTGTATATAACACGTGATCCGGTAACTCCTAGAATTACCAAATATGAAGTGAGACCATGTACGGTTTTTGATGGACCTTAATGTCCTTGTTTGTGAAATTACGTAAATCACAAAATAATTATAATGTAAACTCGTTTATTGTAATGTAAACTTGTTCATAATGTGTACGGATATTGACCTGAAATGTCGGGTGTCACATTCTCCCCTTGTTAAAAGAATTTCGTCCCGAAATTCAATTCGTGTCGTCTTGAACTGGTGTATCCTTAAACAAGGATGGGTATTTTGTTTTCATTTGGTCCTCTCGTTCCCATGTATACTCAGGACCACGCTTTGAGTTCCAACGTACTTTAACCAGTTTGATTCGACTACGTCTCAGCTTTTGAACCTTCCAATATGAAATCTCAATCGGTTCCTCGATGAAATGAAGTTTATCGTCAATGTGAATCTCGTCAGGCGGTATAATTAGTGTCTCGTCTGAAAAACACTTCTTGAGATTTGATACATGAAACGTATCATGTACATTGCTTAGTTCTTGTGGTAGCTTGAGTTTGTAAGCTACAGGGCCAACCCTAGCCAGTATTTCGAACGGACCAACGTATCTAGGGTTGAGCTTACCACGGTTACCAAACCTTGCAACGCCTTTCCATGGTGAGAATTTTAACATTACTCGGTCGCCAATTTGAAATTCTAATGGTTTTCGTCTGTTGTCAGCATAGCTCTTTGTCTATCTCGGGCCGCTTTCAAACGGTCCTTAATTTTGAAAATCTTATCAGTGGTTTCCTGGACAATCTCAGGGCCTGTCAAATGTTTTTCACCAACTTCCGCCCAACATAACGGTGAGCGGCATTTACGACCATATAAAGCTTCAAACGGAGCTGCCTTAATGCTCGTATGGTAACTGTTATTGTAGGAAAACTCAGCTAATGGTAAATGAGTATCCCAATTTCCTCCGAAATCAATTACACACGCACGTAGCATATCCTCTAAAGTTTGAATGGTCCTTTCGCTTTGACCATCTGTTTGTGGGTGATATGCTGTGCTCATGTCAAGATGTGTGTCCATAGCTTCTTGTAATGATTTCCAGATTCTAGACACGAATCTGCTGTCTCTATCAGAGATAATAGAAATTGGCACTCCATGCCTAGCCACAATTTCCTTGATATAAAGCTTTGCAAGTTTCTCGGTTTTATCAGTTTCTTTCATTGGCAGAAAGTGAGCAGATTTTGTTAATTGGTCGACAATTACCCATATGGTATCATAACCACTGGATGTCTTGGGTAATTTTGTGATAAAATCCATAGAAATTTGTTCCCATTTCCATTGGGGAATTTCAGGTTGCTGTAGTAAACCAGACGGTTTCTGATGTTCGGCTTTTACTTTTGAGCACGTTAGGCATTTACTGACATATGTGGCAATATCTCCTTTCATATTGGGCCACCAATATAATTCTTTTAGATCCTTATACATCTTATCTGAACCTGGGTGAATGGAGTACCTGGACTTGTGGGCTTCGTCCATAACTAACTCCCGTAAGTTACCAAAACGTGTCACCCAAATTCTATTCATGAAGTATAAAGTGTCATCTGACTTTGGCTCCAATTGCTTTATCATTCCTCGTAAAGCTTCATTCTGAATGTTTTCTTCTTTGATTGCCTCATGTTGTGCCATCCGAATTTGAGTATTAAGATTCGTATGAATTGTCAATCCTAAGGTACGAACACGAAGAGTTTTAACTCGTTCTTTGCGACTTAAAGCGTCCGCTACGACATTGGCTTTCCCGGGATGGTACTTGATATCACAATCATAATCGTTTAGTAGTTCTACCCAACGACGTTGTCTCATGTTAAGTTCCTTTTGATCAAGGATATGTTGGAGACTCTTGTGATCAGTAAAGATAGTACATCTTGTACCGTAAAGGTAATGTCTCCAAATTTTGAGCGCAAACACAACTGCACCCAATTCCAAGTCATGGGTCGTATAATTCTTTTCGTGCACTTTTAGTTGTCGTGAGGCATATGCGATGACTTTGTCTCTTTGCATTAACACACAACCCAGTCCTTGGTGTGATGCATCGCAGTATACGACAAAATTGTCGATTCCCTCAGGAAGGGATAGAATTGGTGCACTACACAGCTTCTGCTTTAGTAATTGAAAAGCTGACTCTTGCTTGTCATTCCAATCATACTTCTTTTCTTTCTGGGTTAATTTGGTTAAAGGCAGGGCTATTTTTGAAAAATTCTCGATGAATCGTCTGTAATAGCCGGCCAAACCTAAAAATTGACGTACTTCTGTCGGAGTCTTTGGTGCTTCCCAGTTTTTGATCGCTTCAATTTTAGATGGATCAACGTGAATTCCTTCCTTGTTGATGACATGTCCAAGAAAATGCACTTCTTGGATCCAAAACTCACACTTAGAGAATTTAGCGTAAAGTTTCTCGTTTCTGAGTAGTTCTAAGATTAATTTAAGATGATGTTCATGATCCTCCTTGGTTCGTGAATATATTAATATGTCATCGATAAACACAATCACGAATTTATCCAAATATGGTTTGCACACGCGGTTCATGAGATCCATGAAAACAGCTGGTGCGTTTGTCAAACCAAATGGCATAACTAGGAATTCGTAGTGACCATAACGAGTCCTAAATGCTGTCTTTGGTACATCTTCTTCTTGGATCCTTAGTTGATGATACCCTGACCGTAGATCGATCTTAGAGTAGAAGCTAGAACCTTGTAGTTGATCGAACAAATCATCTATTTGAGGAAGTGGGTATCGGTTTTTGATTGTAAGCTTGTTTAATTCTTGGTAATCTATACACATCCTAAAGGTTACATCCTTTTTCTTTACGAATAAGACCGGAGCTCCCCAACGTGAGAAACTCGGTCTTATGAAACCTTTATCAAGCAACTCTTGTAGTTGATTTGATAATTCTTGCATTTCAGAAGGTGCTAATCGATACGGCGATCGCGCAATCGGTGCGGATCCTGGTACCAAATCGATTCGGAATTCGACTTGCCTCGGTGGTGGTAATCCAGGTAAGTCTTCAGGAAAAACTTCGGGGTAATCCCTAACGATTGGAATATCTTCAAGTCGACGTTCCTTGGGTTTCTTTTCGACGACGTGAGCTAGGGATACGCAATAGCCTTTACGTAGATACTTACGAGCTTTCATGCAGTTTATCATCCTTAACGTTACTCCACTCTTCTCACCTTGAATCGAAAGAACTTCTCCGTTTGAGAGTGGGATTTGGACAATCTTCTCAAAACAAACAATCTCGGCATGATTCTTTGCCAACCAATCCATGCCAATAACAACGTCAAAGCTTCCTAAATCAACGGGTAACAGATCTATACTAAATGTGTGGTTTTTAAGACATAAGGTACAACCCTGAATGACCTCTCCGGTATTAATTAATTTTCTGTTCGCTAATTCAATTGTATACTTTTGTTCTAGTTTACTGGGCTTAATACCGAGTAGGGACTTAAAGTCATTTGACACAAAACTCAAATCAGCACCCGTATCGAAAAGTATAGAGGCATAGTGATTATTTATCAGGAACGTACCAGTGACAATGTTTGGATCTTGTCGTGCGTCACCAGCCCCCATCACAAATGCTCTTCCACGGGCCTGATTGTCGTTTCGGTTCTTCAACTTTGGACAGTCTTTTCTGAAGTGCTTTGGATCTCCACACTCAAAGCATCCTTGATTCATCCTTTCTGTTCCTGGGTTGACTTTTCCTGCTACTTGATTTATCTTGTTAGGGTTCGCATTGCTCCTACAGTCATGGGCTAGATGTCCATACTTTTTACATTTTCCACATTGGGTACACTTCCCACTGTGATGATATCCACAATTGTCACACCTTGGTCGTGCTCCAAGGTATCCTTTTTGTTCCACAGTGTTGGCGACAAAGGCTTTCATAGTTTCAGGTCTCTTGTAAATTTGATTCTTGTTTTGATTAATTGGTTTTCCAAACCATTTCCTCTTTTCTCCAGATTTCCCTCCTTCGGTCTCCTTCTTCTCAAACAAACCATCACGTACAGCATTATCCCTTAGCTTGAAAGCTAAAGTTATGGCGCTCTTGGCATCCATAGGGTTCGATGAAGTCACTAGACTTCGGATTTGAGGTGCGAGACCCCATAAATATCTTTCAACCTTCTTGTATTCCGGGGTAACCATGTGTGGAACCAAGATTGCTAACTCATTGAATCGGTCAGTGTAGCCAGCAACATCATCTCCTGTCATTTGCAAGTTCCACATTTCAGATTCGATCTTTTGCAACTCATTTCGAGGACAATATTCCTCGATCATCATGGCCTTCAGGTCTTCCCATGACAACTCATATGCTGTCTGCCTTCCCAAAGTCTTTACTTGTGAATTCCACCACGTTAAAGCTTTATCAATGAGTGAGCATGTAGAATACTTCACCATGCAGTCAGCAGTGCATTCACTGATATCAATCACCGATTCCATTTTCTCTATCCATCTCATTAGTCCAACTGCACCCTCGGTGCCATTGAAGTTACGGGGTTTGCAAGATAGAAAGGCCTTGTAGGAGCACTTCCTATTTGGAGCATCTGTAGAATTACAAGTCATAACGTCATTAATTCGGATCATGACTAGGTGTTACGACTTATTTATTCTATTACCTCCGGAACCTCCGGAACCTCCAGCTGTACCGCTACCTCCTGCACCTCCTCCGCCGGTACCACTGCCGTTTCCTCCTCCACTATTTCGGTTTGCCTCATACTGTTGCATGGCAGCAGCTACTCACTGTGCTATGAGTTGTTCTACATTTGGAGAAATCGTCTCATTGTTGTCTCCAGTAGTGTTACGGGGTGTGCTACGCTTTGGTGCCATGACGTTCTTTCTAACACATCAATTAAAAAGAAATAACATTATATGACAATAATGATAGCACATGGCATAAGGATACGACAACATCAAAACATAAACCCTTATATACATAGTTAAAACATTCATAGTACATTGTTCCCAAAAGAAACGGATACAAAAGTGATGGGTTCTCATGACCTCATCAGTACTAAAGTTTTAAACTACATAATGTACTATGGGCACAACCCGCCCATATTAGGTTTAGAAGAAGAAGTGAGAGTACAATCCAATCATCATGGCAAGTCCTGCCATAGCAAAGCTTGCTCTAGCCACAAATTCTGCAGCCAAAGTCCTTTCCTCCAGTGCTTCCACCATGTCTCGGACCGTGACAGTGAACTGCCAGTCCATGTCAGCTCTCAACTCTAGATAGTTAGTGGCATCCTGTATGTTTCGGGTGTGGTCTTCCAGAGTCTGAACTCGAGATCCGAGTCCTTGACGAAGTCGCGTGGCTGCATCCCCCTGTGCCCGGATGTCATCTAGGAGATCATCAAGACGCTCCTCATGCGTACGAACGCGAGCTACCAAGGTAGGCATAGTGAGCTCTATGGCTTCCCCAGTGTGGGGTAGGGGTGTTGGGGAGTTAGAAGACTCTCCAAGCTCAAAGGTAGATGGAATGCTCTCCATCTCCCTCCAACGTGCCAGAGTACGGGGCATCCAACGGATAGTTCCCACGGTGGGTGGTAACAGGGTCGTTTCCTAGATGGCTCCTCATCAGTCTCTAAGTTCTTCGGGTCACGGGCTGCTAGAGTCCTCTTGTGCGGAAGTCGAAACTTCTTTCTAGCGCTTTGTACCTTCACTGGTCCTCCGCTTTTCTTTCGGTAGACAATAGGCGGTTCTCCCAAGGCGACATTAGGTGGCGTGGAACTACGGATTTGTACTCGATTTTTGGGATGTGAGGCGGAACGTTCCTCGTTTGATTCAGTGTCAGAGACGGGATCAGAATGTGAATGTGACGACATGCTTATGACTACAATATCCATATGACAAAATGACTGGTTATACAATGCTTATGCAATGAAAACGTTTTAGTGAGTCATTTAGATTATAGACTAGGTTCCAATTTAGATTCCTAATTTGCTATAATCAATGGCTCTGATACCAAGTTCTGTCACACCCCGCCAAGGCGGAAACGCGAGGCGCGACGTTCACTGGTTTCCAAAGCATATGATTACCGCAAACACATACATGATAAATGGATACATAAATGAGTTTAAAGTTTTACATTACAAAATGTAAAATGAGTTTACAAAACATTAAGATTTCACAAATATGACTCAATTCAATGAGTTATACAAGGGAAATCCTCCTTGAGTAGTATCCATCGTGCATGCATGTAATCTACATTGCTAACCTTGAAATCACATTCAGTTACCTGAAAAACATACTTAAAATGGTCAACACGAGGTTGGTGAGTTCACAGGTTTAATCAAATAGTTCTTGGTAAAACTCAGTTGTTCATAAATCGTTTCAGTTGTATGTGATAAACAGAATAAGAATTGTTGACCCATTTGTAAACTAGCTAGGAATACAAATAATATGTTCATACATGAGGCGTAACCAAACCATGACATGTGTGAGCCCCTATTAAGCGTTATCAGATTCTATGCGGCCATAAATCCTCCAGATTGTGGTTAGCGCGACTAACCATGACCGGGAGACATCACTCTCCATAGTACTATTCATAGGACCCTAGGCTACAGTTAATGGTTACTATGTTGTTCCAGGGGACTTTAGCGGCCTCCAATGTGTTGTTCTCATCCCATGTAAACATAAAGTCGTGTCTTATTCTCTTGTTATCCCATAAAATAGTTGAAGTATGTTCTTCCCCCAAATATTAGAAAACAGTAAAAAGAAAGGGGCCGTGAAACTCACCTTGAGTTTGTGTATATACTTGTGATAATACTTGTTGTAGTCAACCTTGACTATTTGTACCCTAGATACCAAGGGTAAATTGTTGTTAAGACCAACGTCTTAATTGTAAATTGTTCACCGACCTTGTAAATCTGATTGTGTTTGTTTAAATATCGTTTTAGTTTTCCAACACATGTTTTGTTATAAAATAGTTTTGAGTTACTGCCCAACTGGGACTGTTGTACAGGTGTCGAAACTTCTTAGTTTCGATTGGGCATATGTGTGTCGAAACTACTTAGTTTCGATGGAGTATATGTGTGTCGAAACTACTTAGTTTCGATGGAGTGGTCAGAAGTCGAAACAACCTAGTTTCGATTGAGAAAAGGTATCGAAACTACCTAGTTTCGATTGAGTATTTGCTATCGAAACTACCTAGTTTCGATCAAAACTCCTAGTTTCGATGGATCAACAGGTATCGAAACTCCTAGTTTCGATTGAGTTAACTGGTATCGAAACTCCTAGTTTCGATTACTGGACTTCTGTTTGACAGAATCAGTCCTGCATATTTTTATGTTTTAAACTTGAATTTGACACACTCTTCTTGTTATCTTTCTTGCGTTTAAATAAGATGTAAGTTTAGCTACAGTTTTAAAGAAACTAATGTGAAAATGTCGAGTTTTTACCTTAAAACCGAGATGAAGATGATGAAATAAAACAGAGATGATCTCGACTCTTTTGCAGAAACACTTGAAATTCTTCTTAAAATACTGGTTTGTGGTAGGATTTTGCCTTGAAACTGGACTTTGAATTGAAGAGAATTGGAATGTTTGCCGTATGAAAATGAGAAATATGAAGAGGAGTCGTGATGTTGAGACTGAAAAGGTATGGGACGAGTGAAGGGAGGGGGTGTGGGTTTTCTCTGGCTTCCGACCGAGAAGTCAAAGAGTAGGTTGGGTTATAATAATAAAACAATTAGATTTAGGTATTAATATCAATTATAGTTTTAAAGGGGTAAATAAATCCGGTTTAGATCCTCCACGGTATTATAAATTTATTCTGAAAATAATTTATTGTTCTACGCAAAGTTTGTGGAAATAAAATATATATTTCTCTGGTTATTTAAATTAACCACTAGTGTTCGAATTTGTCGGTGTATATAACACGTGATCCGGTAACTCCTAGAATTACCAAATGTGAAGTGAGACCATGTACGGTTTTTGATGGACCTTAATGTCCTTGTTTGTGAAATTACGTAAATCACAAAAATAATTATAATGTAAACTCGTTTATTGTAATGTAAACTTGTTCATAATGTGTACGGATATTGACCTGAAATGTCGGGTGTCACAGAACTGATCGGGGGAGTACCAGTTTCTTTTCCCTTAAAACTTTATTCATTTAAATTCCTACATAGCATTCAATTACATGCATTTGTACATTGAGGGCAATGCACAGTTTTAAGTGTGGGGTGGGGAATTAGAGATTTAGGACTACTTGTAACCTCAAAGTAGTAAAAATTTTAACTTGTGATTTTCTACCCATTTGACTAAGACCTTACAAAAACCTACCTTTTGAAAAACTCGAAAAATTTTAAAAAATTTTAAACCTTAAAATCTATTTGAGTTCGCACTTAATTAAATAAAATGAATACATGGCAAGTAGAAACAAATAGATATTATGCGTAACAAATCACTAAACCCTATCCCATATGTTTAAATGTGAGAATAATCTGAGCATTTTCACGAGCATTATTATCATTATTTTTTGCATGCTCTTTCATTTGGTATATTGTGAGTTTATTCGGTCGGATTTTATGTATAATTAGAACTTGTGTGACTTATACGTATTGAGATCAAGAACTAGTAGGAGTACGAAAATGATTGAGGCACCTATGACTTTATTACCGTTACATTATCCTTAAACCCAAAAAATCCCAAAAATATTATCCGCCTAGATAGTCCTCTGAGCCTTAGCCTTTTCTTTTATACTACCCACATTTATCAACCAACCAGCTTTTCGCAAACACCGGTTATTGGCTGAATGTCTTCAAAATGGGAAAATTATCTTACGTCGTTATTTCAAGTTCATTACGATTGATGCAACTTTGGAAAGAATCTGTTTTACTCAAAAGAATTGGAGTATACAAGAAGGTGGATGCATAAGGAAGAAACAACCAAAATATCTACAAGGAGTCTATGGAAATATTATTTCAAGGAAATTGAGGAAACATAATTATTGAAGAATTTGTCTTGATACAAAAAGAAAAGAAAAAAAATATAAAAAGAAGAAAAGAAAAAGAAAGAGAGAAGCGGGTCTTTTACCGGCTAGATCTTAAAGAACTGGATATGCATTCTTTTGATTTTAATTTGCTTTTCTTATTTTATTTCGCATAGCCTGAATTACCGCCCGAACTCCGAGAGAAAGTTTTCAAAGAAACAAGTGATGTAAGAAAACGGTGGCGCAAGCAAGAACAATTGCCACCATTCTGCGGCCTATCAAAAAGTGCCGCCAAAAGAAGAGCCAAAAGATACGACAAATGTGTGAAGTGTGGCAACTGGAGCCACGATGGAAAGTGTAGCAAGAATCAAACTCATTTAGAGCATGAGTATACTCATCTGATCAAAGTAGGAGCTGTTAGGCTACATGCCGAAAGATCCATACGGAAAGGCAGTAATGTGTACTACGCAGTAAGGAAAGAGTTGAGAATGATAAGAGATCTTGGTCTTGGCAATCTGACCATAAACAAGCCCTCAGATTAGTTATACCCTCATGATCTGAGTACTGTAGAGGGACCTGCTAGTATTTTCCATTTTAAGCTAGGAAGCCGTAGCTGTGTGTTCCACGATAGTTGCAACCCTTCAAAACCCTTTTAAATCCCTAAAAATCCAAAAACATTTTCATTTTCACCCTTTATTTTTCTTTTAGCCCCATTACAACCCTTTTAAAGTACTCTTGATTCATACATACTACTTAGTTAGTTGGTGGAGACTAGATTTGCATACAAGCTTATGACCATTGCATAATTCGATTCGAACTTGAGTGTTCCACTTAACTTACATTATCTATACATATAAACAAAGCAAAAACCACCTTAAAACATGAAGAAATCAAGTTTTTAGAGGACCAAACCCGAACTTTGACCCCCAAGAAGTCAAACAGGTCAATAGCTAGTCAAACAAGCAACTAAAAGACAAAACATGAGGCAAGAAGGGATGCACGATTGCACGACCGTGCATCCCATTGCACGACCGTGTAATGCCCAACTTGCTCTCCATGGGTCTAGTACACTGTCACTTGTACCCGGTTTGATACCCGAGGTGTTGTGCATTTCTCATTTTGAGGCCTATAAATAGATGGCTTGGGTTCTTCATTCCATACACCTCAAGACACACTTCCATACATTGCCAGAGCTCAAGAGAGTTCGTTTCTGTAGTCTAGAATAGAGAGTAGAGCGTAGAGAGGCTCCTCCTCTTTGTCCGCAACAGGGGAGCCTACGAAACTCAGCGTTACGCTAGTTAGTATGGCCATTCATGGCTAAACTTCTTGTATTGATAGGGTGAAGATGATGGTTGGTGCATGTTAATGTTTGACGAATTAATCTAGTGGTATGTTTATGTCTTTAATTATTGGTTCTTAAAACCACCATTTGGTGGGCTTTTATTCTTGTCTAAATCCGTCTTTATATTTGTGAGTGTTCTTGATTTGAAAGTGTAAGATCGTAAAACCTTTTTAATCAAACTTCCTTTGAAGCTTGTACGTCTTTATACAAGAAGAGATTGATAATCCAAGGCTTGGTCAACATTATTAATGTCGTACGTCTTTATACAAACTTATTATGCGACCAAGAAATGGTGAACTCACGTTGGGAACGGTACGTCTTTATACTCGGTCCCATTGTTACACCGCCTCCCGGTGAACAAAATATAATCACCTATTTAACCTTAATACAAAGCATTTACGTTCGATGTCTTAAACCAACCCGGAGATGACCATTCGAAGGGTTGAGGGTAACTGTTGTCCCTAACGGGAGGCACTACTATTTTAATTTAAAGATTTTAATTCGTGAATCAAATGCCGTGAGGACGAGGCTCTAGCGATGACCCGGGTCACAAGTTTGCAGTACTCATATCACTGGATTAGTCAACTTAACATTATCATGTACCAAGCTGATTCGAAGCCCGAAGCAATACTCTTCGTGACGTGATCATTTCCAATATATTTACTTTTCTGCTATTTAATATTCTGTTCGTTACATTTCTATTACACACATCACGCACGTTTTTACTTTTCTGTCACTTACTTTTCTACTATTTATTTTCTGTCATTTACTTTTCTGCTTCACAAGCACACAAAACTCACTTACTAATTAATCCGGCTAAACGATAGCAAAAGTTGAGTATTGGAACTCGACCGTGTCCATTGGTTCGATACTTGGTTCTTACCTAAACTATATTACGCTGTGATAGATACACTTGCATATTGTGTGTGTTTTTAAGTTAAAGTAATTATCATTTTATAAATTTAAAACCTGATCTCGTAAAACCATCATAAGAATATATTATATTTTTATATATTAAAAACGACACATCAACTGTCACAGATAGGTAACGGTCCGTTACGGACGGTGACGGACCGTGTCAAAGCATAACGGTCCATTACGGCTTGACCACGGCAATGTGTGAGAAAATGGCACGTGTCAGCTGACTAAGGGACACGTGGAAACCCTATGGCGGATCGTCATGAGGGGTAGCGGTCCGTCACAGTCGCAAATTAGACCGTTCATCCGGGAGTTGAAGCGTGGCAGGTGACTCAAACTCGTGACGGACCGTCACGGGAGATAACGGTCCGTTACGGACGCCGCAAGAAATTGGTGACGGACTGTCACCAATGGTAACGATCCGTTGGTCCTGAATCTGCACTATAAATATATGAATGAGGATAGTCATTTTGAAGCACTCCAAACACTCAAACACACTCACAAAACACCTAGTTAGCCTAGGGAAGCGTGCCAAGAGCCCAAGTTCACGTAAAGAAGTCTGATTTTCAGTCTTTTAGCCCCAACACGCAATAGATAGTTTCGAGGTCAGGTTCCAACTAGTTCCTAATGACTTGGTTACTTTCACTAAGCTAGGAGCTTGTAATTAAGTCATGTTATGATGACTTAGGAACCTGATCTAAGTCGTTGTGCTGTTTACATTAGCACAAAAGAATTACGTGAAAGTGACGGAAGTTAGAGGTGAGTTCTATGAGGCCCTTTTTAAACGTTTTACTTTAAATATTCTGGGCCGGTATGCATGCTAGAAAGATTTACATAAATGCTATACACCCTTGATTTAAATGTTTGGGATAGCATTCATGTGTTGCAAGAGGTTATGTATAAAAGATGTCTAAATCTTAAAACTAAGTAACGGAGTATTCATGAGATATTAAAGAAGTATTTGGTAACCATCCAACCAGTATGTAGTTATCTGGCAAACAAAATGTTCTGTCTAAGGAAAGAGTGGTGTATAAATCCCTCCTGGACCCATCATTCTTTCATGGGAACATTTCTGTTAGAGGTACTACTCTGAAAAGATAACCACCTTGTCTTCTTTAAATTACCATGAAGAAACCTTAACAAAGATAAGATAAAGATTGATTTTGAAAGGGAAAGAGAGAGAAAGAAAGAAACGAATACTTGCCTTTCGGCATGATTTCATAAAGTAAAGATTTTGAGAAAGAAAATGGTTTTTGACACGTAAAACGTTTTAGAACTTATCATGGTGTGCTCAGATAAGTAAAGGCAGAGAAGTTAGGGTTTTACCTTGACTAGCAGAGGTCTTGACAATTATTGTCTTGACAAAGAATAGAGGGAAAGGAATTGAGTTTTTGGCATGTTTTGCCATGTCAAATATTTTTACCATATTGGTTTGTAAAGAAAGAAAAGATTTTGCCACGTCTGGCCAAATGCCACATAATATCTTCCAACTTAGATAGATGTAGAGACATACTGCATTCCTTTATGGAATCTAGTATGGACACCTTGTACAAGGGTGACGACCGCTTGGAGGTTAACGTGACCTCGAAAAGACAAGTGTGCAAGTATAAACTATTATGTTTGGGCAAGAAGTTAATGTGATGTTTTAAATGCGTGTCATATAAATCCATTTATGAAAGAGATAGAGGTCAAAGATATTCTTAACTAAACACTTAGAACTCACCAGCGTAAGCTAACATATGTTTAAGCATGTGTATCAGGTAAAGATATAGCTTCTTGCAGTAAAGGTACGAGGCTAGAGTAGAGGCATTTGGTGGCTTTCTGGCATTCTCTGACGAACTGGCATTAAAATAGACATATTTGTACGTTATTTTGAATGTACATTAAACAAAATTATGATATAAAATAGTATTTTTAAAGTCTTCCACTGTGTATGATCTTTGTTCACTATATGTTCATGAGTAAATCCGACAAGTGGCCGGCATCTCGGGTGAGCCGGGATGTGGGTGTCACAAGTTGGTATCAGAGCTATAGTTTAAGAGGTTTAGATACTTGCCAAAGTATCTATATACTTAAACTAAGATTAAGGGATAGTAAGAATGGCAATAGTGATGCTAAGGATAAAGAAAGGAAAATGATAGGGATATTTAGCAGGAACATGATAGAGAGATAACTAGAGCACCAAAAGTGGCGTAAATGATTAATTTAGTCATGGCCACAGTTATTAATATTTACAATACACTTGTGATCTAGCTATCAATCCATCATGCGAATACTAAAAACACTCCATATCTTTTGTAGAAATGGTTGGTAGAGGTAGAGGCAGAAGAGGAGGAAGGGTTAATCTGTGACACCCAACATTTCATGTCAATATCCATATCGCATAATTTCATGTTCATGATTTATGTTTCCTGGTTTATTATTTTGACAAAGTATTGCCAGGGAGTCTAGCAAAGAAACACACAATATATTTAGTAATTTTTTAGAATCACTAGGAAATAAGTAATTTTAACCCGCAAGGTGTGTTCGTTGGTAACTAACAAGATTTTTATTCTAGTGAAGTCTAATAATACGTCTTAATATAAAAACATAAATATTGGTGACAAAACTATTAAAAGCGGATACAAAAATGTTTATTTCATGGTGACAAGTTATTTTTGTGTGTATACTTATATATTATAGTTAAAGTATTAACTATGACGGGTTAAATTAGTAAGACTACTAAAAATAGTCAAAATACAAAAATATAGAGTTTTGACATTTAAAAGTTCGTACACCGAGTGTTAAATCACGGGATCACATACCGGGTACATACTACCTAAAAACCTATCAATTAAGTGTTAGATTTAAACTACAAGTTAGAACAAGACCCAACCCCTAGCCCCCCCTTCTCGGCCGAGAGCCACTCCAAGTGGGGCCACCCACTCACCCAACCACAACCAAACCACTTCCAACTTTCTTACACCTTGTCATACTAGCCTATGCTCCATCAACTTGATTACAAGCAACCATCTTGTCTTGTAATGATGAGAGATGAACTTACACTCCACCTCTCTCCTTCTTCTCTCCTTTTAGGACACACACACACATACTCACACTTGCACATTCAAAGTTCAAGAGCAAAGTTAGAGGAGCTAGCTAGAAGGATTAGAGATCTAAGGAGTTCTTGAAGATTCAAGGGGTCGGTTTTGCTAGAGTACCAAGCATCCATCATCATCTACTAGTGAAATCTTCACCTAGCTTGACTAGTGGTGAGAACCCGACTCAAATCCTTCCTCTTCATCTTCACATTCTTGTTAAAACATGTTTTTCAACAAGAGAAAAAAGGATTTTAAAAAGATTAAGGAGTTTTTATAAAAGCTTAACTTTATTAAGTTTAAAAATTAGGATTTTTGTATAAAAACATATATAAGGGTCGAAAACTTGGTGATTATATACATGATTTGTTGTTTTGATCATTTTAATGATAAGTTGTTGATTCGTGTGATGTCAAGTTTTAAAGCAAAGAGAAATTAGAATATACATACATATATATATATATATATATATGGGTCGAAAATGCATGCATAAATATATACATGTTTGATTTAGTAAATGAATTGGAAATAACCAAGTAGATGGACACATAAATAAGAATGTTAATTTAATATATATATATATGTATTCTTGATGTTGGATGATTTTGTTAATAAGTTATAGATTAGAAAAAGTCTAAATTAATACTTGATGAAAAAGTAAAACGTATGTGCATATATATATATATGTTTAAATTTGGTAACTTGGAATATTCTTAAGTTTGAAATAATATGTTCATATAAGGAGGTTAAACGTATATACGGGTGCATGGTCATAAGTTGTAGAACTTGGAAAAGGGTTAATATTGTGCATGTAAATATATATATATATATATATATATATATATATATATATATATATAAGTCATGATATATGAATGATGGAAAAATTGTTAACTCAGAATGAGTTATGAAATGACTAAATAATGGAAATCATATATATATATATATATATATTTATAACTTGTTTATATTTGATAACATGGAACGTTGACATGAGTGCATAAAGAAGAAAAATAAATAAATAAATGATCGCATGTTATCGTGAAACATAGTTAAGCGCATGTTGAGATATGGTTATACTTGTGTGCACATATTTGATAGAAACAAGTGCATGTTGAATAGAAACAAATTAATAAATGTCTTTCGGAACAAGTAGTTGCATGTGGACGTGTTAACTTGGTTTATGTGCACGTAGGATAATGAACATGCGTAGAACGTACTTGAACGATATTTGTTATATTATATAATTATTGGTAAGAAATAATTATATGGTTATACGTGGACTATAATATGAATATATTATAAGATGATGCAAAAGTAATATTTATTTTTGATAAACGTAACAAGTCACCAATATGGAAATATAATATTTTCTCGGAAAATAAGTAAGCGTCTAGACTGGAATAATAATCACCAACGAGTCGTCACGATAAAACAGTTTTATTAATTAAAGACGTACTTAACGGGATTTGTTAAGTCGGGTGAACAACTTGTGTCTAAGACGGTTAGTCTTAACACGTAAGGTATCCTTGTGTATTTAGGGTACGGATAAGCGGGGTTTACAATTATTCAAGTTTTTGCTAGCATTTTGTCAATGTGAGTTTCACGGCCCCCCTTTTTAACTCTTTACTGTTTTGTAAGCATCGGGGGAAAACATACTTAACTAATTATGTTTTGGAAAAACATGGATACTCTGGTTTAACTCCTTGTGAGTTGCACTGTCCCCTTTTTCTAAGTGTTGAAAAGGTTTTGGGGAGGAAATATACTTGTAAACTATTTCCCATAAATGGATGCACAAAGACCAGATCGTTATGTGTGCATTGAGGGAACAATTACAGAGCTCATAAAGTCCCCTGGAACAAACATATTTAGTAATCATTAGCTATGATCTTAGCTTGGGATTATGTGGATAGTACTATTGGGGGTGACGCCCCCGGTCATGGTTAGTCGCGTTAACCAGGGTCCATATGGCCAAATGACCACATATCGTCTTATTCTCGTGGTATAGCGAGGGAGGGACATTCATTGTCATGGTTTGCTTACGGTCTCGTGCATTTACATATTATTTGTATTCCTTGCAAGCTTACAAATGGGGTCAATTGGTCAGGAAATGTTCAATTCAATGGTTATATATATGTACTATTCGATCGGAAAACTTATTCATTTAAACGTTTGTAAACGTTGGAACTACAAGAATATCTGATCAAAACCTGTATCATCAACCTCGTGTTGACACTTTTAAGTATGTTTTTCAGGAAATTGAATGTGGTCGTAATGGTTAGAGGTGTAGGTTACATGCATGCATGATGGATACGGATTTTTGAGGTTTCTCTCGTATAACTCATTATATGAGTCATATTTGTGAAATCTTAATCTTTTGTAAACTCAAATTGATATTTTGGGATGTAAAACTTTAAACTTAATTATGTATCCAATCATTATTTATGTGTTTGCGGTAATCATATGCTTTGGAAACCAGTGAACGTTACTCCTCGTGTTTCCGCCTAGGCGGGGTGTGACAGAACTTGGTATCAGAGCCATTGATTATAGCGAACTAGGAGTCTAAAACTGAACCTAGTCTATAATTTAAATGACTCATTAAAACGTTTTCCTTGCATAAGCATTGCATAACCATTCATCATGTCATATGGATATTGTAGTCACCTCATGTCACACACTAACCCCCACCCTAACTTCAGTCCACCATTCGAGATGACCAAGCACCGCTTAGATACCACAGTAGTTCACAAGATGGCAGCATCTTCAGCCGTACCTACATACAGAGAACCTAGGGTGTGCATGTCCGATTGGGATTGGTTGATCCGAGCTATTCGGATGTGGAGGGTAGAGGAGGATCTTTCGACGACATGCGACCCCGCTGGGCTATCCTGTTTATCACGACCCGTACCACTCATAGGGGAGTGCGTGGAGTGCTCTATTTCCATACTGGTGGCCAGAAGCTATACTCATGGGGACATGATCGGCTATCTGGAGACTGACGTAGGAAATATTCAGGATGAAATGACGTGTATACAACAACTGAAGCAGCACGTTCTGGGAGTGATGGAGGATCAGGAGCTGTACGACCACTCCCTTGAGCAAGCAGCTAACCGTCTGGTGGAGGTCGAAAGGAGAATAGCTGAGATGGAGTCGAGGACCACTGCTACCGACCAGAGAGCGGAGGCTGTTGAGCAGAGAGCGGAGGCAGCCGAGAAGAGGGCGACTGAGGCTGAGCTCCGGGCCACCTTAGCTGAGGCACGTGTAGAGGCTATGATCACTACAGCTGCTGCCCCACCGAGGGTACCTTCCTACTTTTAGACCTATTATGGGCGGGTTGTGCCCGTAACACATTATGTAGTTTGAAACTTTGGTACTGATGTGGTCATATGAACCCATCTCTTTTGTATCCTTGTCTTTTGGAACAATGTACTATATATGTTTTAACTATTTATGTTGTGATGATGGTTGTATACGTTTAATGTTGTTGTATCCTTTATGTCATGTTATATCATTATTGTTATATAATTTTGTTTCTTTTTAAAATGTTATGTTAGAAAGAACACCATGGCACCTAAGCAAAGGATGCCCCGTGACACCACTGGTGATAACAACGAGAAGATTTCCCCAAACGTGGAGCAACTCATATCACAGCGGGTAGCTACCGCCCTGGAACAATATGAAGCCAATCGAAATAGTGGCAAAGGGAACGACAACATTACCGGCAGAGGAGGTGCAGGAGGTAGCGGCACATCCGGAGGTTCTGGAGGTAATAGAATAAATAATCACAGCCGTAACACATAGTCATGATCCAAATTAATGACGTTGTTAAAATAAGTGGCTTTTGATCCTACAGATGCTTCAAACAAGAAGTGCACCTATAAGGCTTTCCTATCCTGCAACCCTCGCAACTTTAATGGCACCGAGGGTGCAGTAGGCCTTATGAGGTGGATAGAAAAGATGGAATCGGTGATTAATATCAGTGAGTGCACCGCTGATTGCATGGGGAAGTATTCTACTTGCACACTCACTGATAAAGCTTTAACATGGTGGAATTCACAAGTAAAGACCTTGGGAAGGCAGCCAGCATATCAGCTATCATGGGAAGATTTGAAAATCATGATGATCGAGGAATACTGTCCTCGAAACGAGTTGCAAAAGATCGAGACAAAGATGTGGAATCTATAGATGGCTGATCATGTGGCTAGGCACACTGATCATTTCAATGAATTGGAAATCCTGGTACCCCACATGGTCACACCAGAACATAAGTGTGTGGAAAGGTATTTGTGGGGCCTTGCCCTTCAAATTCGCAGTATGGTAACTTCATCAAATCCGATGGACGCCAAGAGTGCTATAACTTTAGAATTCAAGTTAAGAGATGATGTTGTGCTTAATGGATCATTTGGGAAGAAAAAGAACGAGGAAAGTAAATCTGGGGAGAAGAGAAAATGGATGGGAAATTCTAGTAACAGGTCTGGGAAGCAAGGATTTATAAAGCAGGAAACGGTAAAAGCTTTTGCAGCCAACATAGTGGAAAGGAAAGGGTATGATAGGGGCCTTCCAAGGTGTAACAAGTGTGAATATCACCATGGGGGTGGGTGCATCAAGTGTGGGAAATGTAGTCGGTTTGGACACACCACACAAAACTGTAAAGTCAACACCAACCCCGCGGGCAAAGCAAAGCAAGGATGTTTCAAGTGTGGTGATCTGGGGCACTTCAAGAAAGACGGTCCCAAGTGGAAGAACCAGAACAACGCTCAGGCACCGGGGAGGGCATTTATGATGGGTACAGGGGACGCACGCCAGGACCCGAATATTGTCACTGGTACGTTCCCGATAAATAATCACTATGCCTCTGTACTTTTAGATTCAGGTGCTGATATGAGCTTTGTGTCAAATGATTTTAAATCTTTACTCGGTATTAAGGCCAACAAACTAGAACAAAGATATACAATTGAATTAGAAAATGGGAAATTAATAGAAACCGGAGAGGTCGTTAAGGGTTGTACTTTATGTCTAGAAAACCATACATTTAGTATAGACCTTCTACCTGTTAATCTGGGAAGTTTTGATATTGTTATTGGCATGGATTGGTTATCGAAGAATCATG
The DNA here is from genome assembly GCA_023525975.1 of Smallanthus sonchifolius. Lineage (NCBI taxonomy): Eukaryota > Viridiplantae > Streptophyta > Magnoliopsida > Asterales > Asteraceae > Smallanthus > Smallanthus sonchifolius. Next base: position 92,095,476 of record CM042021.1, on the reverse strand, counting down.
CCGAGATCATGTGCTTCGAAAAGATTGTACATGTCCCACTACCAAGCGGAGAAATTCTTTCAATTCAAGGCGAAAGGTGTAGAACGATGATGAAGATGATAAACTGCATGAAAGCTCATACGTATCTACGTAAGGGTTATTGCGCATTCCTGGCCCATGTCGTCGAGAAGAAACCGAGGAACGTCGACTTGAAGACATACCAATCGTTATGGATTACCCTGAGGTATTTCCCTAAAACTTACCTTGCTTACCGCCACCAAGACAAGTCGAGTTCCGGATCGACCTAGTACCAGGAGCCGCACCAGTTGCACGATCAACGTACTGTCTAGCACCATCTGAGATGCAAGAGTTATCAAGTCAACTACAAGGGTTACTTGATAAAGGCTTCATAAGACCGAGTTTCTCACCCTGGGGAGCTCAGCGGAGAGTTTGTAAAGAAAAAGGATGGAACCTTTAGGATGTGTATTGATTACCGGGAGTTGAACAAACTTACAATTAAAAACCGGTATCCGCTTCCTCGAATAGACGATTTTTTCGATCAACTTCAAGGTTCCAGCTTCTATTCTAAGATTGATCTACAATCAGGGTATCATCAACTGAGAATTCAGGAAGAAGATATACCAAAAACGGCTTTTAGAACTCGCTATGGTCACTACGAGTTTCTGGTTATGCCGTTTGGCTTGACTAATGCACCGACCGTTTTCATGGATCTTATGAACCGCGTGTGCAAGCCATACTTGGATAAATTCAAGATTGTGTTTATCAATGACATATTAATATATTCACGAACCAAGGAGTAACATGAACATCATTTGAAATTAATCTTGGAACTACTCAGGAATGAGAAGCTTTATGCCAAATTATCTAAGTGTGAGTTTTGGATCCGAGAAGTTCATTTTATTGGACATGTCATCAAAAAGAAGGGTATCCACATGGATCCGTCCAAGATTGAAGCTTTCAAAAACTGGGAAGCACCAAGAACTCCGACTAAGGTACGTCAATTTCTGGGTTTGGCAGGCTTTTACAGGAGTTTCATCGAGAATTTTTCAAAAATAGCCCTGCCTTTGACCACGTTAACCCAGAAGGATAAAAAGTTTGATTGGACTAATAAGCAAGAATCAGCTTTTCAATTGCTGAAGCAGAAGCTTTGCAGTGCACCAATCCTATCCCTTCCTGAGGGAACCGATAATTTCGTCGTGTACTGCGACGCATCACACCAAGGTCTGGGATGTGTAGTGATGCAGAGAGAAAAAGTTATAGCATATGCATCCAGATAGCTAAAAGTCCATGAGAAAAATTATACGACTCACGACTTGGAATTGGGTGCTGTAGTGTTTGCGCTCAAAATTTGGAGACATTACTTATATGGTACAAAATGTACTATCTTTACGGATCATAAGAGTCTCCAGCACATCTTTAATCAGAAAGAACTTAACATGAGGCAACGCCGTTGGGTAGAGCTAATGAATGATTACGACTGCGATATCAAGTACCACCCTGGTAAGGCGAATGTCGTAGCAGACGCCTTGAGTCGTAAAGAACGAGTTAAAAATCTTCGTGTTCGTGCCCTAGGATTGACAATTCATACGAGTCTCAGGACTCAAATCCGGATGGCACAACAAGAGGCAATCAAAGAAGAGAAACATTCAGAATGAAGCTTTACGAGGAATGATCAGACAATTAGAGCCAAAATCAGATGATACTTTATACTTCATGAATATAATTTGGGTGCCATGTTTTGGTAACTTACGGGAGTTGGTTATGGACGAAGCCCACAAGTCCAGGTACTCCATTCACCCAGGTTTGGATAAAATGTATAAGGATTTGAAAGAACTCTATTGGTGGCCGAACATGAAAAGAGAGATTGCTATTTATGTCGGTAAGTGCTTGACGTGTTCAAAAGTAAAGGCAGAACATCAGAAGCCATCGGGATTGTTACAACAACCCGAGATACATCAAAGGAAATGGGAGCAAATTTCCATGGATTTTATTACAAAGTTACCCAAGACATCGAGCGGGTATGATATTATATGGGTAATCGTCGATCGTTAGATGAAATCAGCTCATTTTCTGCCCATCAAAGAAACGGATAAAACCGAGAAACTTGCAAGGCTTTACATCAAGGAAATTGTGGCTAGGCATGGAGTGCCAATTTCTATTATCTCTGATAGAGACAGCAGATTCATATCTAGGATCTGGCAATCATTACAAGAAGCCATGGGCACACGTCTTGACATGAGCACAGCATATCACCCACAAACAGATGGTCAAAGTGAAAGGACCATTCAAACTTTAGAGGATATGCTCCGTGCATGTGCAATTGATTTCAGAGGAAATTGGGATACTCATTTGCCGTTGGCTGAGTTTTCATACAATAACAGTTACCACACTAGATCAAAGCCGCTCCGTTTGAGGATTTGTATGGTCGAAAGTGTCGTTCACCACAATGTTGGGCGGAGGTTGGAGACAAGCATTTAACTGGTCCTAAGGTTATTCAGGAGACCACTGACAAGATTTTTAAAATCAAGGATCGTCTGAAGGCCGCCCGTGACAGGCAAAAGAGTTACGCGGATAACAGACGAAGACCATTAGAATTCCAAGTTGGGGACCGGGTCATGTTGAAGGTCTCACCTTAGAGGGGTGTTGCAAGATTTGGAAACTGTGGCAAGCTTAACCCTAGGTACATTGGACCATTTGAAATATTGACTAGGGTTGGCCCTGTAGCATACAAGCTCAAGTTGCCACAAGAACTAAACAATGTACATGATACGTTTCACGTGTACAATCTCAAGAAGTGCCTATCAGATGAGACATTAATTATACCACCTGATAAAATTCACATAGATGACAAGCTGCACTTCGTTGAGGAACCCGTTGAAGTCACAGATTGGAAAGTTCAGAAAACAAGGCGTAGCCGTGTTAAATTAGTTAAGGTACGTTGGAATTAAAAGCGTGGCCCCGAGTATACGTGGGAACGAAAAGATCAAATGAAAGCCAAGTACCCATCCTTGTTCACGAACACTCCAAGTCAAGGTAACAACAACTGAATTTCGGGACGAAATTCTCTTTAACATGGGGAGAATGTGACACCCAGCATTTCAGGTCAATATCCATATCGCATAATTTCATGTTCATGATTTATATTTCCTGGTTTATTATTTTGACAAAGTATTGTCAGGGAGTCTAGCAAAGGAACACACAGTATATTTAGTAATTTTTGAGAATTACTAGGAAATAAGTAATTTTAACCCGCAAGGTGCGTTCGATGGTGACTAACAAGATTTTTATTCCAGTGAAGTCTAGTAATACGTCTTAATATAAAAACATAAATATTGGTGACAAAACTGTAACATCCGTGATTTTGTGCTTGTAATACCTTGGTTTATTATAATAAGAACATTTGTGAGCCGGGATGCCTAACATATCATTAAATTGTAATAACGTGAAATTCTAAAATATAATGTCCAAGTTGTATGTGATTAATGAAATTTAATTGAATATTGATTGTTCCATTTATTTACATTTTTAAATTTTATTCTTCTAATGTTTTTTTTATATATTGATAGAATTTGTGTTTAAAAGAAAATGTTTTTTAAAGGAAAAGGACCTACTAATTATTTCACAAAGTACAAGGGCCAAAAGGATAAAAGTTTCAAAACTATTTTGTTCCCTTCACCCGCATGACTTTTTTTCTTTTCCGGCGGAAATCCGACCACCATCGTTTGATTCCGGCGATGCTTATCAGCCCTTAAACCATCAAATTAATTCATGGAAACATTTCCAAAAGAATCGTATGCGTAAACCGCGAATCACGCAAGCGTTTAAAGCATTCAAATCCCTTCAATTCGGGCATTTATCACCGCCCCCAAATCATGGAGTTTCCATGATTATATAACGCGTATGAACTCTTTAAATAGCAAACGAATTCGTTCGTTTTGAACACACCTCTCTCAGTAATCCTTTCCCCTTACTCAAAACAACCCTTTGTATGGAATTCTACCGCCATCGTAGTAACTCCGGCGAACACCGCCGGTGACGTTTAAAGCACTAATTTGAGGTAAATTAAACACATCATCCTACTCGTTTTTACGTTATGATTTGTAAGGCCCCAAACCCGGGAGGCCTCACTTGTTGGATTTACTCATTCACAAACAGTTCTTAAACTTGAATATCAAAATAACGTAGCGGAAAATTTCATTAAAACATAATCGTGACATTGTTCAACATGCGGAAGCGTAACATAGTCTAATACATAAACATAACATAAGCTAATCATAACGGGATGCCAGTCTTCATATCATCCGGGTAACTCATCAAGCCGCCCAGCATCACTGTCCATCATCATAACATGCCTTAACCGGAATGTGCATACTAAAAAGTCAACTACGCTGGTGAGTTCTAGCTTTTCATAAAACCTTAACTTCAAATATTTGCCAAAAATATATCATTTAACTTCATTAATAAAAGCGTACGAAAACATGCAATAACATAACATCATAAACATAAGTCAACGAACATATCGAATCTGCGTCTTCTCGTAACCGTCAAATCCAAACGTCACATACTAGCGGAATAACCTAAAGATCACCACCACTAGGGCCATCAACACCGTACTGTCCTTCGGGTAAAGAAATCCTAGGGCCTGATACTTAGGTCATTCAACACCAAACTTCAAGCACGGCATCACAAGGATAACACGTAACAAACTTCAAGTACTGCACCCCGTAAGGCACAAGTACCAAACTTCAAGCACGACTACCATGTAAGGTAAACCGTACCAACTTCAAGGATCATGAAAATCCCCTTGGTGATCGTTATCACCCCAGTTGTACAACAATTGGCCAGCCACAAAGGCCCCTAAAAGGTAAAGGCCCATAACATACATTCCATACCCATAACCTTCATTCCTTAAGGAATAATGGTAGATTCGTTCGTTCGTGACTTTCGTAAACATTCACTTATTTTACTTCAAAACTTCAGTTAAAGCATTCGTACGTTTTATTAAAAATCATTCATTCATTCGTAAACACTTCGTAAACTTCTTTTGGCAAAATATTTCATAAACACTTCCTTCATAATCTTTTCCTTCCAAACATCATTCATAAACATTGTTTCATTAAACGTCACACATATCATTCATAAACATCGTTTTATAAACACAGTCACATCGTTACGTATGTACACCAGCCCTAAAAACATTATTTAAAACATTTAAATGAGGGCTTCTAGAACTCACTTGATAAACTAATCTGGGTTGTCCTAAACAAAGGTCCAACAACGTCACTTTCGATCTGAATTGATTAGTTAAATACACATCAGACCAATCCTGACTCCAATGGTTTAACCATTCTGAATTAGGCGAACATACTGACTTTACTAACCAGCATGATGCCTACGCACTTAGCAAGTGCGTAGGGCCTTGTTCTTGCGTACTTAATAAGTGCGCAGACTTCACTTCATGCGTACTTGATAAGTACGCAGGACCTGCTTCATGCGTACTTGATAAGTACGCAGGACCTTCTTCATGCGTACCTGATAAGTACGCAGGACCTGCTTCATGCGTACTTGATAAGTACGCATGACCTTCTTCCCCGTAAAAACCCTAACTTTTGCACGCAGATCTGATCACGTCAAGATCCTGACTTTTTGTTCAAAACGTTCGTTTTTCCTTCTAGATGCTAGATCTATTTTCATTTTCAAGTTTTATGCGTAAAAACGTGACCTTTTCATCCAAAACCCAAAAATCACAAAACGAACAAAAACTCAGATCTTGACCAGATCGTAACCTGTATCGAGCTTCTGATTCGGAGGTTCTTTTCACTAGCTATGGGGCAACACTTTGCTGAAATCTAGGGCCGATCTGTCTACTCTCTCTCTCTCTTTGGTTTCTCTCTCTAGAACTTGTAAAATGAGAGAAGAGAGATGGGCTAGGGTATTTATAGGGAGAGACTACCCTTGAGCCCATACGCGCGCAAGCCCATAGCCGGCCCATTCCACGCTCGTTTATTCCATTCGTCTCGCGTCCCCGAAACCTATCATACGTCAAATAGTAAAGGGTACGACTCCCTCATATCCGTCTCCATTTACCAAGTGGCTTCCGATCCCTTTCGATGTTTCCATTGGACTTTAACCAATTGAATAATCTTATTACGCAAATGCTTCTCCTTTCTGTCTAAGATGGCCACGGGTTCTTCGATGTAGTTAAGGTTGTTGTCGACCTCGATGTCAGTAAGTGGTATGTGAGCCGATTCATCCGCCAAACACTTTTGCAAGTGTGATACATGGAAGGTAGGATGAATCCCACTTAACTCATCAGGCAACTCTAACCGATAAGCGACTTCACCAACCCGTGCCATTATCCTGAATGGTCCGACAAACCTCGGACTTAACTTTCCTCTCTTCCTGAATCGTATGATTCCCTCCCAGGGTGACACTTCCAATATTACTTTGTCCCCAACATCAAACTCAATAGGCCTTCGTCGTTTATCCGCATAGGATTTCTGACGATCTTGTGCGGCCTTCATTCGTGCTTTGATTTGATCAAACCTTTCCGACGTTTCTCTTACGACTTCAAGACTTCCTAATTCCTTCTGTCCAATCTCACCCCAACAAACCGGGGTCCTGCATCTTCTCCCATACAACATTTCGTAAGGCGGGATGCCTATCATCGTGTGATGACTATTGTTGTAGGAGAATTCGGCTAACGGCAGATGACTGTCCCAACTGCTACAAAAATTGATAATAGAAGCACGAAGCATATCCTCCAATGTCTGAATGGTCCTTTCGGACTGACCATCCGTTTGTGGGTGGTATGCCGTGCTAACATTGAGTCTCGTGCCCATCGCCTCGTGAAATCTTTTCCAGAACCTCGATGTGAATCGTGTGTCCTGGTCAGAAACGATCGTCAAAGGCATCCCATGCCGTGCTACTACTTCGTTAATAAATACTTCTGCTAACCTTTCCGACGAGATCGTCTTGCGAATAGGTAGGAAATGAGCACTCTTCGTTAAACGGTCCACAATTACCCAAATGGTGTCATGACCTTTAGCTGTGTGAGGTAGCTTGGTTATGAAGTCTATGGTAATGTGTTCCCACTTCCATTCCGGTATATCAAGTGGTTGAATCTTTCCATACGGTTTCTGGTGTTCGGCCTTTACTTGTGATCAAGTCAAGCACTTGCTTACATACTTTGTCACCTCATGTTTCATTCCAAGCCACCAATATTCCTTCCTCAGATCTTGGTACATTTTATTTGTACCAGGATGGATAGATTACCGAGACTTATGAGCCTCATCCAAGATTTTGGTTCTAAGCTCGCCACCCATAGGTATCCATACCCGTCCAAAACGTGTCCTAACACCAAGGGTGTTATATTCCAACTTGTCCTGTTGGCCAACCATCCTTTCCTTCTTTATGTTTTCTTCCTTAAGTGCTTAATCTTGAGCTCTTTTGATTTCCCTCTTCACATCTGATGTTACCACCAACTGGCAAGCTTTCACTCTAACAGGAGTAGGCACATCCTTTCGGCTTAGAGCGTCAGCCTCCACATTTGCCTTTCCAGGATGATATATGATTTCACAGTCATAATCTTTCAGGAGTTCCAACCATCGTCTCTGCCTCATACTAAGCTCTCTTTGTTCGAAGAAGTACTTCAAACTTTTGTGGTCAGAGTAAATAGTAAACTTTACCCCGTAGAGGTAGTGCCTCCAGATTTTCAATGCAAATACGACAGCAGCAAGTTCCAAATCATGAGTCGGATAGTTTACTTCGTGAACTTTCAACTGCCGCGACGCATATGCAATCACTCTCCCGCGTTTCATCAACACGCACCCTACTCCCTGACCCGAAGCGTCAGAGTATACCACCAAGTCTTCATTGCCCTCAGGAAGGGCCAAGACTGGAGCTTAGGTTAGCTTCTCCTTCAATTCCTTAAATGCCTCATCCTGGGTCGAACCCCATTCATACTTTACCTCCTTCGGAGTCAACTTTGTCAACGGCGAAGCTATTTTCGAGAAATCCTGGATGAATCTCCGATAGTAACCTGCCAATCCCAAGAAACTGCGGATTTTAGTTAGCGTCTTAGGAATATTCCATTCCCTTACCGTCATTATCTTTGATGGGTCAACCATAATGCCGTTCGGGTTAATGACGTGACCTAGGAAGTGGACTTCCCTAAGCCATAATGCACATTTAGAGAACTTAGCATACAACTTTTCCTTCTTCAGAGCTTCCAATACCTCCTTCAAGTGACCCGCGTGATCACCCTCATTCTTGGAGTAGATGAGGATATGATCGATGAAAACGAGTACCGATCGATCCAGCATTGTCGACAAACTCTATTCATCAAATCCATGAACGATGCGGGGGCATTCGTCAATCCAAAAGACATTACGTGGAACTCGAAATGTCCATAACGCGTGCGAAATGCGGTTTTTGGTATGTCTTCTTCCCTCACATTCAACTGATGGTACCCGGATCGAAGGTCGATTTTTGAGAACCAACTTGCGCCATGTAATTGATCGAACATGTCGTCGATCCTTGGTAGAGGATACTTGTTCTTCACGGTACGTTTTTTCAACTCACGATAATCAATACACATTCTCATCGAACCATCCTTCTTCTTTACAAATAACACCGGGGCACCCCAAGGAAAGATGCTCGGTTGGATAAATCCCTTCTCAAGTAATTCGTTTAGTTGTGTCATTAGTTCCTTCATCTCTACTGGTGCTAGTCGATATGGAGCTTTAGCCACGGGCTGGGCATCTGGTACTAAGTCGATTCGGAACTCAATCTCTCTGTCGTGTGGTATCCCAGGCAAATCCTCTGGAAACACCTCCGGGTACTCGCGTACCACGGGTACATCGTCTAGTTCCTTCACTTCCTTACACTTGTTAATTACGTACACAAGATAAGCCTCGGATCTGCGACTCAAGTAATCTGTTGCCTTAATCATCGAGATGACATTTGGCATCGGGGCGTCACAATCTCCAAAGACCTCGACTTTGCTACCATCCGGAGCCTTGAGTCGGATTATCTTTCGTTTGCAAATAATTTGCGCTTCATTGCAAGTTAGCCAATCCATACCTAACACGACATCGAACCCACCCAAAACCATAACAAACAACCTAAACGGTTACTCTCGTAGTCCTACCCTCAGCGGTTTCTACGCTAAAGGCCCTTTCTAGCTTACTGACAGTGTATTTCACTCGTTTACAAAAAGTCGCAGATATAAAACTCTTACTGGCACCCGAATCAAATAACACTGAAACAAAAGTGTTGTCAAGGATGAACGTACCTGACGCCACGTCGGGGTCCACCCTAGCCTGTTCTCGCGTCATCGCGTACGCACGAGTCTTTGCTCGGGGCCTCTCTTCTTTCTTCTCCGGGCCTTTCCCCTTCCCGGCTTCACCCATCATGGGCTTGGTGTATTCCCGGCTTATATGACCACTCTACCCATAGTTGTAGCATTTGAAGCCTTGCGGGCATTCACGGGAGTAGTGTCCGGTCTTGTCGCATTTAAAGCACAAATTTGACCCTAGCCGACATTCACCTGCATGTCTTACCCCACATTTTCCATAGACTTCCGTCTCGCCTACCCTGTCCTGTTTGTCCCGAGCCCTAAACAACTTCCCAGCCGATCACTTAGCGGGAAAACTCAGCTTCTTCTTAGGCTCTTCAATAGCAACGACATTCAGCGCCAGATCATCAAATACCACGCCGCTCAGTTCTACTACCGAATCATAGGTAGTAGGGGCGTTTCCTTAACATAGGTGCGGACCTGGTCCGGCAGCACTTAAATGTAGCAGGCAATCTTTCTTTCCTCAGTCGTGACAAGATGTGGCACCAGATGTGCCAGTTCATTGAACCGTGTGGTGTACTGCCGGCGCGTCATGTTCCCGGCCTTAATCCCCAGAAATTCCCTTTCTACCTTTTCGATCTCATTCCTTGGACAGAAATTCTTGATCACCAAAGTTTTCAAATCAGTCCACATCATTGCATTCACAGCCTCATCCCCCTTGGCTTAACGTACCCCATCCCACCAATGGGACGCTTCCTCTTTCAAGGAGTTAGTAGCAAATTTCACAACTTGATTCGCTCGACACTCGCTCAGACGAATGGTAGCTTCCATACGGATTACCCAATCAAAAGTAGCCACCGCGTCCTTCTTCCCAGTCAGGACCGGCGTGTCACATGCCTTAAAGAACTTATAGTCGCAACCACAGTGAAGCGGTGCGTTGATTGCCTCAGTGTTCGGGGTACCAACCGCCGTGTTAGACCCACCCGTCTCATTAGCCTTCTTTAACGCTTCTGCCAACAGTCCTGGCAAAGAAACCTTTATCAACTCAGTGAACTCGCGGGCCAGAGCGGCTCTCACTTCCGGTTCAAAAGTGAATTGTTGTTCTTCGACATGAGTCGGCTCAGTCCCATGTATACTAACTTATGTCTCAGTGTGAACACTTCCTTCTTCACTGTACTCTTGGCGTGCAGGGGTCTTGCCACGCCCACCGTTACAACCACCGGTATGGCCCCCACCACGCCTTCCGTTTCCTCTCCTTGCCATTTCGTTCTATAAGACAAGGAAACCAATGTCATCACGCTAGTTAACAAATAGAATTCATCAAGTACTGTAAGATGTTAATATACACTGGCCATCTACAATTAACCATTACACTACCTTTCGATTTCTATTTAACCACCTTCGTGATTCCATCAGAACACAAGTCCTTACCTAACCCTTTCTAAGGCATACTATATATGTAAATATATACTACCTTCATACATGATGCTGTGGCTCGAGTTACCCGTACTGGCATCCGCTTTCGGTCCCATTCACAGTTTAAGTTCAGACACTAGGAGTGTCCGAATTTCTCAAACTATTGCTCTGATACCAACTTTTAAGGCCACAAACCCGGGAGGCCTCACTTGTTGGATTTACTCATTCACAAACAGTTCTTAAACTTGAATATCAAAATAACGAATCGAAAAACTTCATTAAAACAAAATCGTGACATTGTTCAACATCCGGAAGCGTAACATAGTCTAATACATAAACATAACATAAGCTAATCATAACGGGATGCCAGTCTTCATATCATCCGGGTAACTCATCAAGCCGCCCAGCATCACTGTCCATCATCATAACCTACCTTAACCTGAATGTGCATATTAAAAGTCAGCTACGCTGGTGAGTTCTAGCTTTTCATAAAACCTTAACTTCAAATATTTTCCAAAAGCATATCATTTAACTTCATTAATAAAAGCGTACGAAAAAATGCAATAACATAACATAACATCATAAACATAAGTCAACGAACATATCGATTATGCGCCTTCTCGTAACTGTCAAATCCAAACGTCACATACTAGCAGAATAACCTAAAGATCACCACCACTAGGGCCATCAACACCGTACTGTCCTTCGGGTGAAGAAATCCTAGGGCCCGATACTTAGGTCATTCAACACCAAACTTCAAGCACGGCATCACAAGGATGACACGTAGCAAACTTCAAGCACTGCACCCCGTAAGGCACAAGTACCAAACTTCAAGCACGACTACCATGTAAGGTAAACCGTACCAACTTCAAGGATCATGAAAATCCCCTTGGTGACCGTTATCACCCCAGTTGTACAACAGTTGGCCAGCCACAAAGGCCCCTAAAAGGTAAAGGCCCATAACATACATTCCATACCCATAACCTTCATTCCTTAAGGAATAATGGTAGATTCGTTCGTTCGTGACTTTCGTAAACATTCACTTCTTTTACTTCAAAACTTCAGTTAAAGCATTCGTATGTTTTATTAAAAATCATTCATTCATTCGTAAACACTTCGTAAACTTCTTTTGGCAAAATATTTCATAAACAATTTCTTCATAACCTTTTCCTTCCAAACATCGTTCATAAACATCGTTTCATAAAACGTCACACATATCATTCATAAACATCGTTTTATAAAAACAGTCACATCGTTACGTATGCACACCAGCCCCAAAAACATTATTTAAACACATTTAAAAGAGGGCTTCTAGAACTCACTTGATAAGCTAATCTGGGTTGTCCTAAACAAAGGTCCAACAACGTCACTTCCGATCTGAATTGATTAGTTAAATACACATCAGACCAATCCCGACTCTAAGGGTTTAACCATTCTGAATTAGGCGAACATACTGACTTTACTAACCAGCATGATGCCTGCGCACTTAGCAAGTGCGCAGGGCCTTGTTCTTGCGTACTTAATAAGTGCGCAGACTTCACTTCATGCGTACTTGATAAGTATGCAGGACCTTCTTCATGCGTACTTGATAAGTACGCAGGACCTGCTTCATGCGTACGACCCTCTTCCCCGTAAAAACCCTAACTTTTGCACGCAGATCTGATCACGTCAAGATCCCGACTTTTTTGTTTAAAACGTTCGTTTTTCCTTCTAGATGCTAGATCTATGTTCATTTTCAAGTTTTATGCGTAAAAACGTTACCTTTTCATCCAAAACCCGAAAACCCCAAAACGAACAAAAATTAGATCTAGACCGGATCGTTACCTGTATCGAGTTTCTGATTCGAAGGTTCTTCTCACGAGCTATGGGGCAAAAGTTTGCTGAAATATCGGGCCGATACGTCTACTCTCTCTCTCTCTCTTTGGTTTCTCTCCCTATAACTTGTAAAATGAGAGAAGAGAGATGGGCTAGGGTATTTATAAGGAGAGACTAGGCCCATGGCCAGCCCATTCCACGCTCGTTTATTCCGTTCGTCTCGCGTTTAACCCGTTTTCATTTATTGCCGTTTATTATTTTTGGGATGTTACATGATTTAAAGCTCTAAGATTTCGAGCACTAATAGTTAATCTTAAGAATGGATTTGAATTTGAGGATGGGGTGGCGTTCTAGGGTTCATATGGGGAAGGAGATGAGGCTTTAAACAAGTTTTAAATACTTATTTTCAGAAGTGATTTTTAATATATGGCTTTAAACCAACTGGTTGAAACTTTTGTACCACAAACCCATGGTCATGGGTTCTACTCTTGCACCATCTTTCTGTTTCTTTTTTTTTTCTTTCTAAACAAACTATTATCTTCTTTTAAACTCTATATTAGTTATTTTAAATAATTGTATAAAATTTATGTATGCCCTTTTAAAGGTAAAGAAATTATGTATGTTATTATTTGAAAAGTATTGTTTTTTTATTTATACGAAAGGATTATATATATATATTTAACCTAAACTAATAAAACGACTTGATCTATAATATTAATACGATTTTATAGCATAATTTTTATTAATTGTTTTATCGATATATCTTATTATTATTACTACTCGCACAAATAATATGGTATTAGTAGTCATATGACTCGTTTAGTAATTTGATTTTCATAAATAATAATATTACAACTTGCATAACTAATTTATTTACACATTTTAAATAATATTCTTATGAGTATTATTATTTTAATTCAAAGTGATTATTACTTTATTTTAAGCACATTTGACATCGTCTTAATAATGTAAATGTTGTATCTTATTAATGTTTTTACAAATAATACTTATTATTGGTACCTAATTTCTTTTTATAAATAAAATTTATAAAACCATAATTTTTAAACTCTATTTGTATTCTATATCGCTCGTCCATTCCAAAACCCTAAAATCCCAAATCATTCCAATGTCGTATCTCTTGACCGTTTCTACGTTATAATAACATATCTTATTTAACTTAGGGCATTCTTAATTCTCGTTGCTACAAATTACAAGGTCAACCCCCTACTATTCAAGGTGAGAACATAGCCCATTTTTCCTTTTACTTTTGGGGTGAAACATGTACATATGGCTTGATAACTTAAACTTTTATTTAAACAAATTCTTAAACAAGTAATTTCAATTATGTGCTTGATATTTGAACACTAAATGATAACATTGCAATCATTAACTTGTTTACAATCCTAAGGTAGTACTAGTATGCCCATATAGGGGAAACCGATATAACAACGGCACAATCTTTGGGATTGTGGATGTAATAAAATTTCAACGGCACAATCTTTGGAATTGTGGATGCAATAACATTTCAACGGCACAATCTTTGGGATTGTAGATGCATATAACATTAAGGGTTGATTGCAATAAATTTTATGTTAATATGTTTGCACACTAGATTGAACTTGTATTGAATTTGTATGCCTTTTCTTATACCAACTTATTTCAATGACTTATAAAACCTATGTCTCGCACCAACTTTATGTTGACCCATTTTACTTTACATGTTTCAGGAAATAAATAGTTGATGATGAAGGATCACATAGGAAAGCTCTTCGATTTAGTTAATAAATTGAACAATAATTTCTGTTGATGTTTGTTTGATTTGAAACAAGTGTAAACATTAATTATGAAATTTAATAATTTATGTGATGCTTTAGTAATTGTGTTTGTACCTTATGTTATGAACTAAATGTGTGACACCTCGTGTTTCCGTCTTAGCAGGGTGTGACAGATTGGTATCGGAGCCTTGGTTATTGAGAATTAGGCTTAGAAAGACCTAGACTATAACCTAAGACTCCCTTACACTTTCATAGGAACTTTATGTGATTTATATACTAACTTTATTTCTTCCTAGCCATGTCATTCTATTCCACCGATGTTTCTAATAACACTCATGTCAACTCAGACCTTTCTCTACCCACACCCATTAGGGAAACCTCGTATAGCCCCATCCATTAGACCTCGCTAATGACGTCAAGTGAAGGAATTAAAATGACTAGACCTAACAAGAAGGCCCACAAGGATGAAGGCCCCGAACTATTATCTGATACCACGAGCAAATACAAGGGAAGTAAGGAGGAAGCTAAGGAAGCCAATTACCATTCAAGGAAAGGAAGCTCACTCTAGTGGATGGATCTCACTCTTGGGCTTCAAAGCCCAATCCATGATGTTTCCATCAAAATCAAAGGCCCAAAATGAAATGTGCTAGGGACACGTGTAATCTGTAAGGGTGAGCGCCTGTACACTAAGGGTCTTGTCATTAGGAAAGTGGGACACGTTCGTTACGAGTCACACTTACCTGGAGACCCTTAGAGTGAGTGCTCACTTATAGGCTAAAACAAGTCTCACTAGTATTATTCATACGGATCTTGAATTTTGATTAGTCAAATTTTCATCTCTAAGTATTTTCCCATTGTAACTCAACATATATGTTCTAATATATGTTTTATCTATCTTGTAAGAATTTTCATATAATGAATAAGTGGTTCTATTTAAGAATATTGTCACTTCTATTATTTATATGGCTTTCTTCTTTAAATTCTTGACATAAGCACAAGTATTATGTATCTATCTTTCCTCATTTGTAATTCAAACCAATTTGATTATAAATGAAATTCCATCCTTGTTTGGTTACGATTCTATAACTTGTCATTTTATCTAAACGTGTTGGAATGCCTCTTCTTCGTAACACTACCGAAACCAATTAGATTGCCACCATTATCTTCCATCAACGGTGTCAAGATCTGCAATTAATGTGATGACCTTAACCACCTCGGAAACCATTGCCAAAGCTGAACCCTACCAAAAAAATCAAGCTTCACAAAATCGAGTTTTGCCTTAGGAGCACTTGGAAACCGCCGAGATCCAGCTATCTAGGATAACGCAAAATCCACTAGTTAAATTATGGATGAAATTCCCTTAACGAGGGGAGACTTGGTAACCCTGATTCTTTCATTGCATCTTGTTCACTACTTGGATATATCTCAATTTTATGTTTATCTGCCTTATTCTATGAATTGTTATCTTAATTTTACTACTTCAGTGTTAATTTCATTTTATGAATTGTTATATGTGAATGCCACTACTCACACTAATTCAATTTTGCAAGCATAAATTACTTCTATCATGTTATCATCAAGGTTACCAAACTTGCTATTTGTATTTTACAGCAACTCGCTACCTAACATGATTACTTGAGCAATGAATAAACACCTTCAATACCTCTAGGCATAGGTAACTATTTACCTTTGACAATCCAATCTAATGGACATTGTAGAAGGATAAGAGAAGCTAAGGTGATCATGCAAAGTAAGCCATTATTACGGGTGCACACGTAATAAAAGTTTACAGTGCATGCAAATCTTAGTAAACCCTATCCTGTAAGCAGTAGCCATTATCTCTATGAACATTTGATTCCAACCCCAAATCTCTAGAACGTCAATCCCAACTGTGAGGTTTAAAATGTTTACTAAATCGATAAACTTTCTTTAAGTTCAAATCTCATTCGTATTCCTCTACAATGAAGCTTAAGTACCCTCACCTCTTTTATGTTTTACTAGCCTCCACCTGTTGAATTTTGGGGACGAAATTCCCTCAACTTGGGGATACTTTAACATCCGTGATTTTGTGCTTGTAATACCTTGGTTTATTATAATAAGAACATTTATGAACCGAGATGCCTAACATATCATTATATTGTAATAACGTGAAATTTTAAAATATAATGTCCAAGTTGTATGTGATTGATGAAATTTAAGTGAATATTGATTGTTTCATTTATTTACATTTTTAAATTTTATTCTTCTAATGTTTTTTTATATATTGATAGAATTTGTGTTTAAAAGAAAATGTCTTTTTAAAGGAAAAGGACCTATTAATAATTTCACAAAGTACAAGGGCCAAAAGGATAAAAGTTTCAAAACCATTTTGTTCCCTTCACCCCCACGTTTTTTTTTCTTTTCCAGCAAAAATCCGGCCACCATCGTTTGATTCTTGCGATGCGTATCAGCCCTTAAACCATAAAATTAATTCATGGAAACATTTACAAAAGAATCGTATGCGTAAATCGCGAATCACGCAAGCGTTTAAAGCTTTCAAATCCCTTCAATTCGGGATTTATCGCCGCCCCCAAATCACGTATTTTCGATGATTATATAACGCGTATGAACTCTTTAAATAGCAAACGAATTCGTTCATTTCGAACACACCTCTCTCAATAATCCTTTCCCCTTACTCAAAACGACCCTCTGTATGGAATTCTACCGCCGTCGTAGTAACTCCGGCGAACACCACCGATGACGTTTAAAGCACCAATTTGAGGTAAAGTAAACACATCATCCTACTCGTTTTTACGTTATGATTTAAAGCCCGAAGATAAGAATGGATTTGAATTTGAGGTTGGGGTGGCGTTCTATGGTTCATATGGGGAAGTAGATGAGGCTTTAAACAATTTTTAAATACTTATTTCGAAAGTGATTTTCAATATATGGCTTTAAACCAACTGGTTGAAACTTTTGTACCACAAACCCATGGTCACGGGTTCTACTCTTGCACCATCTTTCTGTTTCTTTTTTTTTCTTTCTAAACAAACTATTATCTTCTTTTAAACTCTATATTAGTTATTTTAAATAATTGTATAAAATTTATGTATGCCCTTTTAAAGGTAAAGAAATTATGTATGTAATTATTTGAAAAGTATTGTTTTTTTTATTTAAACGAAAGGATAACCTAAACCATTAAAACAACTTGATCTATAATATTAATACGATTTTATATCATAAATTTTATTAATTGTTTTATCGATATATCTTTTTATTACTACTCGCACAAATAATATGGTATTAGTAGTCATATGACTCGTTTAGTAATTTGATTTTCATAAATAATAATATTACAACTTGCATAACTAATTTATTTACACATTTCAAATTATATTCTTATGAGTATTATTATTTTAATTCAAAGTGATTATTACTTTATTTTAAAAACATTTGACATCGTTTTAATAATGTAAATGTTGTATCATATTAATGTTTTTACAAATAATACTTATTATTGGTACCTAATTTCTTTTTATAAATAAAATTTATAAAACCATCATTTTTAAACTCTATTCGTATTCTAGATCGCTCGTCCATTCCAAAACCCTAAAATCTCAAATCATTCCATTGTTGTTTCTCTTGACCGTTTCTATGTTATGATAACATATCTTATTTAACTTAGGGCATTCTTAATTCTTGTTGCTACAAATTACAAGGTCAACCCCCTACTATTCAAGGTGAGAACATAGCCCATTTTTCCATTTACTTTTGGGGTGAAACATGTACATATGGCTTGATAACTTAAACTTTTATTTAAACAAATTCTTAAACAAGTAATTTCAATTATGTGCTTGATATTTGAACACTAAATGATAACATTGCAATCATTAACTTGTTTACAAGCCTAAGGTAGTACTAGTACGTCCATATAGGGGAAACCGATATAACAACGACACAATTTTTGGGATTGTGGATGCAATAACATTTCAACGGCACAATCTTTGGGATTGTGGATGCAATAACATTTCAACGGCACAATCTTTGGGATTGTGGATGCATATAACATTAAGGGTTGATTGCAATAAATTTTATGTTAATATGTTTGCACACTAGATTGAACTTGTATTGAATTTGTATACCTTTTGTAACATCCCAAAAATAATAAAACGAATAAATATAGCGAGACCGGTGATTTAGTCGGAATATTTAAACAAAAGGGAACGGGCTTGGGCTCGGCTTCAATGGGCCGAGGGAAGCCCAAATATATATATAAGGCAAGACAGCCCTCTTCCCTGCTCATTCCACACTCACGCAGCGTTCGATCATAATCTGAGTTTTAATGACTTTTTAGGATTTTCGGGTTTTGGCTAAAAAGGTAACGATTTTGCGGATGAAACTTGAAAATGAACTTAGGTTTAGCATCTAGAATGAAAACCGAACGTTTTGATCTAAGAAAAATGAGATATTGACTCGATCAGACGCGCATGCAAAACTTCGAATTTTTTGGGGAAGACGATCTGTGCAGACCTATCGAAACTACTTAGTTTCGATATGTACAGAACCATCGAAACTACATAGTTTCGATATGTACAAACCCATCGAAACTACCCAGTTTCGATATGTGCAACCTATCGAAACTACCATAGTTTCGATATGAGCCCACGATCCGAAGCTAAGATTACACCTAAGTTACTTATCGAAACTACCAAGTTTCGACAGAAGCAACCTATCGAAACTACCATATTTTCGATATGAGCCCACGATCCGAAGCTAAGATTACACCTAAGTTACTTATCGAAACTACCAAGTTTCGACAGAAGCAACCTATCGAAACTACCAAGTTTCGACAGAAGCAACATATCGAAACTACCAAGTTTCGATAAAGCAAATCCATCGAAACTACTAAGTTCAAGCATAGTAATGTCTAATGTCATCTAGGAGCACTACCTTACGAGTATGACTTTATTATACAGATCGTGAGTGACATTAGTGACGCTCAGTAGCCAGCTTAGTGTATTTCAGAAACTACTCATCAGGTGAGTTCTATGTGCCCCCTTCTATGTTATGTGCAAATCATTTTAAATGTTTTGGGGCTGAAGTGTATACACTAAATGATTAAATGTTATAAATGTCAATGTGATCATACGTATATATATAAATACTTATATATGAAAATGAATTATGAATAAAGAAAGAAGCGTATGATTTTAAAGAATGAATGAAAGAAGGACTTAACGTAAAAGAATGAAATCTTGCTTTATATTACATATATATTGCATGTTATGAATAAATGTAAACGTTATAAACCCTTCTATGACAACGGCTACTTCGGTAGACGGACGACCACGTGACTATTTTGCAACTGGGACAAAAACATTCCTTCGCAAGCTAGGACGTATGAAAAGGTATTAATGGACGGTCGAGGCACATGCCTTAACTAATGTAGAACGGTTGCATACATAATGGTCGCGTGGGAAACGGATGCCCTAGGGCAGACGGACAAAATGACGGACTACGACGGTAGGACGGTTAAGAGCGGACGGACAAAGGTTGTCGGACGGATTAATGAATGACGAACGGTTTTCTAGAGCCGGACGGTAATGAAATGGGCTACGACGGTAGTTCTGACAGTGATGTCTTCGTGACATTCGCGACAAGTATGACGGGTTGATCTCCCTTAATATTGTGGCCAATAAGTGTTCTCTCAAAAAGAAAGTATGTATGTACATATGTATATACCCTTAATGAATGTTATGTGAGAACAGTAAAGTGAAGAATTTTTAAAAGTATGAATATATATATATATATATATACATTATATTCATGATAAGGTAAATATTATGTATGATTGTCTTTAAACTAGAACTCACCAGCGTTAGCTGACTTTTAGTATACATTTCAGGTAAAGGAAGAAAAGGTCGTGCGATGGCGTGAAGGTTACCCGACACAAGACTGACATCCCACTTTAATACATGTGTTAAGACTTCCACTGTCAAGTTATGTTATGTTATGTAATTGAATGACGAATGATGTGTAATTGAATGATGAATGTTTTTAATTTAAGTTCAGTATTCACGGCTATGTTTATGAGTAAATCCAACAAGTGAGGTTACCCGGAAAGGGGCCTTACACCTTTTCTTATGCCAACTTATTTCAATGACTTATCAAACCTATGTCTCTCACCAACTTTATGTTGACTCATTTTACTTTACATGTTTCAGGAAATAAATAGTTGATGATGAAGGATCACATAGGAAAGCTCTTTGACTTAGTTAATAAATTGAACAATAATTTCTCTTGATGTTTGTTTGATTTGAAACAAGTATAAACATTAATTTATGAAATTTAATAATTTATGTGATGCTTTAGTAATTGTCTTTTTACCTTGTGCTATGAACTAAATATGTGACACCTCGTGTTTCCGTCTTAGCGGGTTGTGACAAAAACTATTAAAAGTGGACACAAAAATGTTTATTTCATGGTGACAAGTTATTTTTGTGTGTATACTTATATGTTATAGTTAAAGTATTAACTATGACGGGTTAAATTAGTAAGACTATTAAAAATAGTCAAAATACAAAAATATAGAGTTTTGACATTTAAAAGTTCGTACACCGAGTGTTAAATCACGGGATCACATACCGGGTACATACTATCTAAAAACCTATCAATTAAATGTTAGATTTAAACTACAAGTTAGACCAAGACCCAACCCCCCTAGCCCCCCTTCTCGGCCGAGAGCCACCCCAAGTGGGGCGACCCACTCACCCAACCACCACCAAACCACTACCAATTTTCTTACACCTTGTCATACTACCATATGCTCCACCAACTTGATTTCAAGCAACCATCTTGTCTTGTAATGATGAGAGATGAACTTACACTCCACCTCTCTCCCTCTTCTCTCCTTTTACGGCACACACACACATATACTCACACTTGCCCATTCAAAGTTCAAGAGCAAAGTTAGAGGAGCTAGCTAAAAGGATTAGAGATCTAAGGAGTTCCTGAAGATTCAAGGGGTCGGTTTTGCTAGAGTACCAAGCATCCATCATCATCTACTAGTGAAATCTTCACTTAGCTTGACTAGTGGTGAGAACCCGACTCAAATCCTTCCTCTTCATCTTCACATTCTTGTTAAAACATGTTTTTCACCAAGAGAAACAAGGATTTTAAAAAGATTAAGGAGTTTTTAAAAAAGCTTAACTTTATTAAGTTTAAAAATTAGGATTTTTGTATAAAAACATATATAAGGGTCGAAAATTTGGTGATTATATACATGATTTGTTGTTTTAATCATTTTAATGATAAGTTGTTGATTCGTGTGATGTCAAGTTTTAAAGCAAAGAGAAATTAGAATATACATACATATATATATATATATATACATATATATATATATACATATATATATATACATATATATATATATACATATATATATATATATATGGGCCGAAAATGCATGCATAAATATATACATGTTTGATTTAGTAAATGAATTGGAAATAACCAAGTAGATGGACACATAAATAAGAATGCTAATATATATATATATATATATATGGATGTATTCTTGATGTTGGATGATTTTGTTAATAAGTTATAAATTAGAAAAAGTATAAATTAATACTTGATGAAAAAGTAAAATGTATGTGCATATATATGTGTTCAAATTTGGTAACTTGGAATATTGTTAAGTTTGAAATAATATGTTCATATAAGGAGGTTAAACGTATATACGGGTGTATGGTCATAAGTTGTAGAACTTGGAAAATGGTTAATAATGTGCATGTAAATATATATATATATATATATATATATATATATATATATATATATATATATATATATATATATATATAAGTCATGATATATGAATGATGGAAAAATTGTTAACTCGGAATGAGTTATGAAATGACTAAATAATGGAAATCATATATATATATATAACTTGTTTATATTTTATAACATGGAACGTTGACATGGGTGCATAAAGAAGAAAAATAAATAAATAAATGATCGGATGTTATCGTGAAACATAGTTAAGCGCACGTTGAGATATGGTTATACTTGTGTGCACATATTTGATAGAAACAAGTGCATGTTGAATAGAAACAAATTAATAAATGTCGTTCGGAACAAGTAGTTGCATGTGGACGTGTTAACTTGGTTTATGTGCACGTAGGATAATGAACATGCGTAGAACGTACTTGAACGATATTTGTTATATTATATAATTATTGGTAAGAAATAATTATATGGTGACTATAATATGAATATATTATAAGATGATGCAAAAGTAATATTTATTTTTGATAAACATAACAAGTCACCAATATGGAAATATAATATTTTCTCGGAAAATAAGTAAGCGTCTAGACTGGAATAATAATCACCAACTCGTCACGATAAAACAGTTTTATTAATTAAAGACGTACTTAACAGGATTCGTTAAGTCGGGTGAACAACTTGCGTGTAAGACGGTTAGTCTTAACACGTAAGGTATCCTTGTGTATTTAGGGTACGGATAATCGGGGTTTACGGTTATTCAAGTTTTTGCTAGCATTCTGTTAAGATGAGTTTCACGGCCCCGCTTATTAACTCTTTACTGTTTTGTAAGCATCGGGGGAGAAACATACTTAACTAATTATGTTTTGGAAAAACATGGATACTCTAGTTTAACTCCTTGTGAGTTGCACTGTCCCCTTTTTCTAAGTGCTGAAAAGGTTTTGGGGAGGAAATATACTTGTAAACTATTTTCACATAAATGGATGACCAAAGACCAGATCGTTATGTGTGTATTGAGGGAACAATTACAGAGCTCATAAAGTCTCGTGGAACAAACATATTTAGTAATCATTAGCTATGGTCTTAGCCTGGGATTATGTGGATAGTACTATTGGGGGTGACGCCCCCGGTCATGGTTAGTCGCGCTAACCAGGGGTCCATATGGCAAAATGACCGCATATAGTCTTATTCTCGTGGTATAGCGATGGAGGGACATTCATTGTCATTGTTTGGTTACGGTCTCGTGCATTTACATATTATTTGTATTCCTTGCAAGCTTACAAATGGGGTCAATTGGTCGGCAAATGTTCAATTCATTGGTTATATATATGTACTATTTGATAGGAAAACTTATTCATTTAAACGTTTGTAAACGTTGGAACTACAAGAATATTTGATCAAAATCTTTGAACTCACCAACCTCGTGTTGACACTTTTAAGTATGTTTTTCAGGAAATTGAACGTGGTCGCAATGGTTAGCGGTGTAGGTTACATGCATGCATGATGGATACGGCTTTTTGAGGATTTCTCTTGTATAACTCATTATATGAGTCATATTTGCGAAATCTTAATCTTTTGTAAACTCAAATTGATATTTTGAGATGTAAAACTTTAAACTTATTTACGTATCCAATCATTATGTATGTGTTTGCGGTAATCATATGCTTTGGAAACCAGTGAACGTTACGCCTCGCGTTTCCGCCTAGGCAGGGTGTGACATAATCCCAATACTTCTAGAAGGCAAACGCTGTCTACCGCCAATACCGGACCCGAGATAGAACATGTAGAGAGAGAGGAGCGAGTAGAGGAACTTGTGATTGATCCACAGTGATGTCGCACTGACGGTCTATATAAAACTAACTATAAAACCTAACCTAGACTCCTAAGTAATAAAAGGAGTACCTTCAACTAAACCGCACTGACAGGCAAATGTACCTATCGAGTGTAGCACAGCTTAATGGTAAACCGAGTATCGAACCCTAAAGACCCTACGATAACAAAACTAGACTCTGACTAAATATTTAATTGGTTTGGGGGGTTGACTACACTACTAGTTAAACTAATGAATGCAGAAAGCAAAGATCGACTCAACTATCAAGACAAAGGAAAAAGGTGAAATCAGACGATGGGAAGAATACTACCTAGGTCGGAATCCTACTTGCAAAGCACAACCGGTTCTGGAAACAAAGATGGATCTGGGTTTCTAAAGATGACAACTAAAGACTACCTAGTGGATCCCTAATCACTCTCAGGGTGTCACCAACTAAGGAACCTAAAGTGTACTAAACTCACCAGATGGTTAGATCACCTCTCGGGTATTTCCAACGAATGATAAAGTACCCAAATAGACAGATTACCTCTCAGTCTCACAGTCCACCAATACACTCGAAGAATGCACGGTGTAATCTCAAGATAACAACTATGACACGAATGGCAACAATCACTAGACACCTAATACCAACTTCCTCTCAGACAGCTGACACTCGGATTCCTAATGACGAAGACTAAACGACTAATTCTCACCTCTCGGGTATTGAACTAGGATACACATTTAATTCTAATCAGCAATCAAAGACAACTCCTATGGCTACTATGTCTAGCAAACCACCCTAATCACAAACCCTAAGATCTATGACCAAGATACGCAGATCAAACTGGCAGACAACCACAATCAACGCGAGGAATTGAAATCAAACACAAGATCAGATCTAAACATGCAATAACCTCACAATAATCAACTCAAGATATTTTACAAAATCATAAACCCATTAATTGAATCCAAAAACCGATAAAAATCGAAACTTTTATAGTATTCATCATGCGACCTAGGTAATATCAAAGTTTTAGCCTAGGATCATGTTTTAACAACCAAAACAGAAGTAATAAACAAGATTCATGGTTTCAAACAAAGCATTTAAACACAAAGATCGAATCTTGGAAACCGAATAAGCTAGAATAAACCAACCCGGATCCAAAGCTTGAACCTTTTGCTTCAAAGTTGCTTCCTACTCCTCAAAATCGCCCCTAAACCCTCTCTGGACGGCTAAAAATCAAACTCCTTGAATAATGGCATAAGAATTCTAGTTAATTTGAAAAACTAGGGTTTTGCGAAAAATAGCTCTCTCGCGTACCGCGAGAGTTTTGGGTTGGGTTCCTCACGTACCGCGAGGAACAAAATAGTCGCAGCCGGATTTGGCTTCCCTCGCGTACCGCGAGGTTCTTGGTCTTTACTCTTCGCGTACCGTGAAGGACCTATTTTCTTCATTTTTCACTTTTGATCCCTGGACTTTCTTCTAGCTTCGTTCTCTTTCTCGGTTTCTTCACGTATTCACATGTAATTCATACGAGCACCTGCAAACAAGACAAAGACTCAATAGTATACAAAAACGACTCAAAACAAAGATAAAACTAACTAGAAACGCACTAAACACTAGGAATAAAGATGTGTGCTTTGCACTAGATGAAACATCCCCACACTTAACCTTTTTTCATCCTCGAAAAAGCTGCAAATGGAATCATAACTGAGATCTAACTTAATAAACATCAATTACCAATTGGCAAAATATACTCACGCATTAAAAATCAATAATCAATATTTATGTCCGATTAAACCCAAGCACCAACTTTCAAGCCCCCGTTTAGTGTTCCAATTCATTTTATACAACAATCAATCTATGTGTCTCACACTTAAAAGTTACCGCTCTACCTAATCCCGTCTCACGGTCATGTCTAGGCATGGATCAAACCATATAGATTTACCCTACCACGTTAAACTAAAATTTACACGTTTTTAGAAATTAGATGAAATCAATGAATGAATGGATGAAATATGAGCACAACCAAATGTATGAATCAACGTCACCATCCCAGAAGGTAGAACATAGGATATAGTTTATCAATTAAACACATAAGAATCAACCTAGTGGTGTTTTAATCAGGCTAGAACCCGACGTGTGACACGTAGACGAAACTTAGATTTCAGTCAAATAAGCTCAAGAATTATGGAATTTTGGATGTGGGCGCCACCAAAACTCGGATTTATTCTCTTAAAAAGAGAGTGGTGTGCCATGAAATTTCAAAAACCTCTAAATTTTAACTTAACGTGGTACCTATCACCCTATGTTGACAGTTTTAGTATTACCATTACCCTAAGATGAATACCCATAAGATATGATGATTTAATTCAATTATTAATCTTATTTAACACAAACAGGATATTTAAGCTTTGCTAGTTAGTTGGGTCTACCAAAACATCACTAATTATACACGTTTTCAATTATTTATTTCATTTAAACTTACAAGTAGATCCAGCTGTACTATCATTTTCCAAGTATATGCAATTATTTCCAAGTACATTTTTCAAAAAAATTATTTTTTTTGTATTTTTGAATTTTTATAAACAAGACAAACTAGACACTCACATCCCCACACTTGAAACACACATTATCCTCAATGTGAAGCAAGACACAACTGAAAATAAAAATGCAAAAATAAAACAGAATCAGGAAGCGACTTAGCTGGTAATGTAAATGCAAACAAATGTGCAGCTTCGTTCTTCCACTTGTGCACCGTATAGCATTTCGGTCGTGGTTGCACAAACGACTGTCGGGTTGCCTTTACAAACTTCATATAAGTGATGATCGATCCCACCCGAATGGAGATTGAGTACGGGCAGAATGATAAAACCTACAAAATAAACCTCACAACAAACCTTCAGCATTAAACTGACTCAAATAAATTTAAAACAAAGACTCAAGTTAAAAGTAACGACTCACTAAGACTCTGGATAGCAGCAGGGAAAAGTACTCGATGCGTGGCAAACACACAGACATGAAAGCCCCGGCAAGGTAGGTCATCGGACACGACTGGTTTTCAAAGTTCCCATTGTAATTGTGTATGATGTGGATGATGATAGAGGATGGATGATCATGATAATGGATAAATGAATGATGAATAATGGGTGGTGATGGTGGATGTGAAAAACCATGGAAAACAAGGGAACAAGGCAAAACCAGGGGGTCCCCGCGTACCGCGAGAAAACAGGCGGCCACTCCTCGCGTACCACGAGGGAGTGGCATTTAAGCCGGCCCCTATTTCTACCCGTCGCGTACTGCGAGGAACAGAGGCATAATCTCTCGCGTACCGCGAGGTCCATCTGGTGACAAAAAGTTTTGAGGGTTTTTGTACTTAGAAAATTTTTGATCCCTCAAATCTTTTTCACCTTAATTCCATAAAACCCTATTCCAAGCATAAAAACATATGTAAAAATACTTGGAACTTCATTCCTGACGATTTTCTTCGCCGAATCAACCGCGAATTCCTACAAAACATGACACAAACAAAACACACATACCGAAAAACAAAGAAAAAGACACGGACTCAGACCAAGTAAAGCACACAAACTCTACATCCCGGGCACTTGCCAGAGACTCAAGCAAGCCTATCAGGAGGCTTCTCCCTGATCCTAACCGGTACCCGCCTTCATCCTTCGCGGCCTACCGGTTCTCCACAATCTTCGCACACTCCTACTCCTATCAAACACTGAAACTCTAGCACTTAGATCTTTCCACCACAACATAAACCTACCAGCTCCGAAAATAACACGGTTCAAATATCCTAGCAAGTTATCACTTCTAAACATCCCCACACTTGGGGTTTGCACTCCCTCTAACTCACATGTATCTCTCAACGTACGGGTTCTCTTCCGGGGTGGCCTAGATCTAGGGGTGACGCAGTCTTACGCCCCTCGGCACAAAGAACAGAAATGGGTATAGGCTCAGGAGTAAGATTCTCTATGGTTACGACCTCCAAGCTCTTACCAGGATCTTCCGGTTCATCTACACCCACCACCATGGGTGGCTCACAAACTATCTTCCCCACTTGTGCTAGAATCTCACTCAAACTGAGTTCATCATCGTCAGCACTAAAAAACGGGGACCCTATCAAACTCTTTTTAAACTCCTCCAACCAATCCAGAGGCTCCTATAACATTCCTTTATCCAAATAATCCTCTAATGGATTTGAATCCTGATGATCGTCCATGGAGGCATCAAGCATGCACACGGAGTGGCTATGCTCGCCAACATCCTCCATGGAGTTTGTAGCATCGAATGTAATAAACTCATCCCCCGCACGAAGTGTGAGTTTCCCGTCAAAGACATCAATCATCGCCTTGGTGGTACGTAGGAATGGCGTCCTAGGATGAGTGGGACTCTATCATCCACTTCCATATCTAGAATAACAAAATCCACGGGGAATACAAACTTGCCTAATTTAACTAGAAGATTCTCCACAACTCCCCATGTGACTGAGCGGCCAGCCAAGGAAATGCTCATGCGCGTCGGCTACAGTTCACCTAGGTCTAGCTGTTTATAGATAAAATACGACATCAAATTGATGCTAGCACCTAGGTCGGCTAACGCGTGGTGCAAAGGCAAACTGCCTAGGAGAAACGGAATCGTGAAACAACCCGAATCTCCTAATTTCTCGGGCAGCTTGTTTTGCACCACAACAAAACATTGCTCACTAAGTGAGACTTCAGAGATCCCCCCTAGCTTCTTCTTGTTGGAAAGAAGATCTTTGAGGAATTTGCCATACTTAGGCATGTGTCGGAGGACCTCTATGAACGGGAGATTGACCTTGAGTTATCTAAACATATCAAGGAAGGTACCGTATTCCCTAGCGTTCTTATATGGCAGTACGCACACTGGGTAAAGAATACGACTCAAGTCAACCCCGGGGGACTTCATCTCCACCCCCTTCTTCTTCTCCACTGCCTTCTCGGCAGGCTTCTCCATCTCTATCTGTTCATCCACCGGCTCTTCTTCTTCTACCACCGGTGGGCTCTCCTTTTCTTCGACCATATTAGCATCAATTGCAGCAAATCGAGCTCTCCAATCTACCTTATTAACTTCCTCTACCGAAGGTATACCATACTCAATAGAGTGGGAGTCATCCTCTACAACCTCTTTCTTCTCCACACTCCTAATAGACACGGCCATCACTGAAGTGTTAGAACTCTTATAGGCCGCAGATGCTTCACTCAGCCTCTCCTTCAAGCTCCTCGCAATGTCTCCTACCGTGCGCTGCAAATCCTGGAAAGTCGACTGCTGATTCTTCAATAAGGTGTCATGGCTATCAAATCTCTGCCTAGCATCCTGTCATTCTGGACCAAGTGGGCAAGCATTTGTGTCTGGTTCTCAATCATCTCCTCTATCTTCTTGGTGTTGACACTACTTCCCGATCTAGCTCATCCTTGCTGATGCTGGCGGCCATTAAACCTAAGCGGGTAATTTCCAGATCTCCATCCCGAGCCAAATGAATTATTGTAGTTGTATCCTCGGTTCTGGTATTGTTTGCCAGCAAAACTCATGTGCTCCTGATTATTAACTGGGCAGTCCCTGGTGTCGTGGCCTCCCCTGCACACTTGACACCGCTGAGCACTGAGCTTCAGCTCCTTGATCTCGTTAGCCATTGAGGCGAGTGCAGCAGCCACGCTAGAATCAGGAGTGACCTAATGCACACCTCTAGAAGAATAGGCAGCTGCCCTAGCACTAGGAATGGAAGTCCTAGTAGATGGATACTGTTGTTAGGCTTGAGCGAAGCTCTCGAACATTTCATCGCACTCATCAGGCTCGAGTCTCTCCATGATATGGCCTCCCGCAGCTATATTGAACATTTACTGCTTCTCGAAGGTGAGACCATTGTAGAACTTCTCCACTAGTGCCCAGTCAGAAAGACCATGCTGGGGACATCGGCTCAACAACGCGTTGAACCGCTCCCAGGCCATGTGATAGGGCTCGTCGGGATCCATCCGGAAGGAGTGGATCTGATCCCTAAGGCGAGCGGCCCTAGAAGGTGGATAGTACTTTTTAAAGAACTTGGCTTTGAGATCCTCCCATGTGGTGATAGAATTGTCTGGGAGAGTGTTGAGCCAAGTAGATGCACGCCCAGAGAGGGAGAATGGGAAGAGACGCATGTAGATAGCGTCCTTAGACACACCCGTGATATTGAATGTATCACATATCCGCGCGAAGCGGGATACATGTCCGGGTGCATCCTCATCCTCGAGGCCATGGAATTGAGTAGCATGAGTGATCGTACTCATGACATGTGATGGGATCTGCCATGTATTGGTGTTCAGAATAGCGGGGTGTGTGATCGAAGATCTCGCCCCAGTGACCCCGTCATTGGCCCTCTGGTGCACAGCGTCGCCAATTATAGGAAATGGGATTGGGCCAGTAGAATGTACCCGGGATTTGTACAGCTCGTTTAAACGCTCCTGAAAGCCGCGGGTGCGCTCGTGAAGCTCTTGTTCGGGCTCTGGACAAGCTGAATAAGGTGGTGATCCCTACGAACAAAAGAAAACAAATGTAGACTCACAAACAGAAGGACTCAATCCTATGTTAGACACTCAGATAACACGCAGGACAAGCACAGAAGACAAGCAAACACAAGACTCAAAAGAAAAAGAAAATAAAATAAACCAAAAATCAAACAAAGAACTAGTAAAAGTCAATATTGCTATTGCCAAGTGTCCCCGGCAACGGCGCCAAAAACTTGATGTCGCCCAGACGATCTATATAAAACTAACTATAAAACCTAACCTAGACTCCTAAGTAATAAAAGGAGTACCTTCAACTAAACCGCACTGACAGGAAATTGTACCTATCGAGTGTAGCACAGCTTAATGGTAAACCGAGTATTGAACCCTAGAGACCCAATGATAACAAAACTAGACTCTGACTCGGACTAAAGATTTAATTGGTTTGGGGGGTTGAGTACACTACTATTTAAACTAATGAATGTAGAAAGCAAAGATCGACTCAACTATCAAGACAAAGGACAAAGGTGAAATCAAACGATGGGAAGAATACTACCTAGGTCGGAATCCTACTTGCAAAGCACAACTTCTACCGGTTCAGGAAACAATGATGGATATGGGTTTCTAAAGATGACAACTAAAGACTACCTAGTGGATCCCTAATCACTCTCAGGGTGTCACCAACTAAGGAACCTAAAGTGTACTAAACTCACCAGATGGTTAGATCACCTCTCGGGTATTTCCAACGATTGAAAAAGTACCCGAATAGACAGATTACCTCTCAGTCTCACTGCCCACCAATACACTCGAAGAATGCACGAGGTAATCTCAAGATAACAACTATGACACGAATATCAACAATCACTAGACACCTAATACCAACTTCCTCTCAGACAACTGACACTCGGATTCCTAATGACGAAGACTAAACGACTAATTCTCACCTCTCCGGTATTGAACTAGGATACACATTTAATTCTAATCAGCAATCAAAGACAACTCCTATGGCTACTACGTCTAGCAAACCACCCTAACCACAAACCCTAAGATCTATGACCAAGATACGCATATCAAACTGGCAGACAACCACAATCAACGCAAGGAATTGAAATCAAACACAAGATCAGATATAAACATGCAATAAAATCACAATAATCAAGTCTAGATCTTTTACAAAATCATAAACCCATTAATTGAATCCAAAAACTGATAAAAATCAAAACTTTAACAAGTATTCATCATTGTGACCTAGGTAATATCAACGTTTTAGCCTAGGATCATGTTTAAACAACCAAAACAGAAGTAATAAACAAGATTCATGGTTTCAAACATAGCATTTAAACACAAAGATCGAATCTTGGAAACCGAATAAGCTAGAATAAACCAACCCGGATCCAAAGCTTGAACCTTTTGCTTCAAAGCTGCTTCCTACTCCTCAAAATCGCCTCTAAACCCTCTCTGGATGGCTAAAAATCGAACTCCTTGAATAATGGCATAAGAATTCTATTTAATTTAAAAAACTACGGTTTTGCAGAAAATAGCTCTCTGGCGTACCGCGAGAGTTTTGGGTTGGGTTCCTCGCGTAACGCGAGGAACAAAATAGTCGCGACTGGATTTGGCTTCCCACTTGTACCGCGAGGTTCTTGGTCTCCACTCTTCGCGTACCGCGAAGGACCTATTTTCTTCATTTTTCACTTTTGATCCCTGGACTGTCTTCCGGCTTCGTTCTCTTGCTCGGTTTCTTCACGTATTCACTTGTAATTCATACGAGCACCTGCAAACAAGACAAAGACTCAATAGTATACAAAAACAACTCAAAACAAAGATAAAACTAACTAGAAACGAACTAAACACTAGGAATAAAGATGTGTGCTTTGCACTACATCACACAACTTAAAAATCTTGTAGATATGGCTGTTGCCAAGGTGTTAGACACGGATTTGCCAATCTTATTAATGACCTTAGAAGAGAACAGAAAGAAACAAGGTGAGATTCAACCGGATAAAAGAAATTAATAATGTAGACGATGAGGATGAAGATGACTTTGATTATGATTATGAATCTGATGATTCATACGAGTGAGACCTTATAAGAAAGGAAAGAAGGGATGTCCCTACAAAGCATTCAAAGATGGAAATCCTCCAAAGTTTGAAGGAACGAAGGATGCCACGGTTACTCATCAGTGGATAAGAAAAATAGAGGCAGTGATCACGATTATTGAGTGTAGAGATAACCAGAAGGCTAAGTACGCAGCCCACTCATTTGTTTCAGAGGCTCTATGCTGGTGGGAAAATTTGGTCATAACTTTGGGAGATAAAGCTATTGATCGGATGACTTGGAGGAGATGAAAAGATTGCTGATAGAGGAATTATGTCCAGATAATGAGATGGACAAGCTCGAGAGAGATTTTCTTAGATTGGAAGCTAGTAGTATGACTCACCGAGAATATACTACCAAGTTTAATAGAATGGCTCATTTGGTACCCCATCTGATAACCCTTGAATCTGTACGCCTCAAGCGATACGTACATGTTTTCCATATGAGATACGAAGGTTAGTAAAGACTTCAGACCTAAAGACTTACCGGTCTGCCGTACAACTTGCTTCAACAATGTACGATGAAGTCTTCGGTTCCCGCCCTGTGGAACCATAGAGAAAATGGTCTGAGATTTCTAAACACTAAAACAAGAAGAATGGAGGAGGAAAGAAGCAGGAACAGAGTGGTGGTTTGAAATGTACTAAATGTGGTAAACTGCATACTGGAGAATATGGAACTAATACTTGCTACACTTTTGGTAAACCTGGGCATATAGCCACCAATTGCCCAAGTAAGTCAGGGCTAAGGTGTTACAAGTGCAAAGAACTTGGA
The DNA here is from genome assembly GCA_023525975.1 of Smallanthus sonchifolius. NCBI lineage: Eukaryota > Viridiplantae > Streptophyta > Magnoliopsida > Asterales > Asteraceae > Smallanthus > Smallanthus sonchifolius. The sequence goes on along the minus strand of CM042021.1, from coordinate 92,062,208 downwards.
CACCGAATCATAGAATGCCCAACCCTAAAGATTTCCGCACCGGTATTGATCAAGGATGGAAAAGAGAAAGAAGCACCAAGGGCCAAGACTAGGGCTTACACGTTGACAATAGAGGAAGCAAAGGCATTGCCTGACATAGTATCAGATACATTTCTTCTTAATAACGTACCTACTACTGTGTTATTTGACCCAAGAGCTAGTAGGAGTTTCGTATCCTTAGGTTTCTATCCTTCCTTAGCTAAACCTACCATAAGATTAAGTGAAACCTTTGAAGTAGAAATGGTTATTGGAATGATGACGAAGGTGGCAGAAGTCATTCAAGATTGTTTCATCAATCTCGAAGGACATTGATTTCCCGTTAGACTATATCTAATGATCCTCGAGGGATTTAATATATTCTTGGGAATGGACTGGTTGGCAGAAAACGATGCCCAAATCATTTGTAATAAGAAAGCAATCCAGATTCAGACTCCAAACGGCAATTAGATCACTATCGACAGCGATAAAATAAGGTCATCCATTAGGATCATTTCTATGATGAAAGCTAGGAAATTTATGAGTCAAGGCAGTGAGGCCTACCTGGCATACGTTATTGATTCCAAAGTGAAAACTAAGGAATTAAAGAATGTGACAGTAGTCTGTGACTTTCCTGATATATTTCCCGAAGAATTACCTGGAATACCCCATGAAAGAAAAGTGGATTTTAAAATCGACTTAGTGCCTGGTGCTAAGCCTGTAGCGACGGCACTGCATCGATTAGCTCTATTAGAAATGAAGGAACTAATGTCACAATTGCAAGAGTTGTTAGACAGAGGTTTCATTAGACCGAGTATCTCGCCTTGGGGTGCTCCGGTTCTTTTTGTGAAGAAGAAGGATGGTAGTATGCGGATGTGCATAGACTACACAGAGCTGAACAAGCTTACTATAAAGAATAGTGTAACATCCCGAATAAATAGAAAAAAAATAAAAGAAAAGCAAGGTGGGCTTAGCCAAAGTTCGGCCCATGGGCCCGAAATATGAAGGGAACTCTTTCTAATCAGTAGCCACCAACCTTTCCCCCTCATTTCCACCACATTCGCAGCTTCTAGAGAGAGAGAGAGTGAGAAGCCGGTTCTAGTGAGAGAAAATGGAGAAAGAGGCTCAAAGGCTCGGGAATCGTTCGTCTTCATCATAGCAACGTATAGCAACGGGAACCGAACTCCAAGAGGTAAGCACCACCTCTAAATCTGAGTTTTTTTTTTTATATATTTTGGGGTTTCAGGTTTAAGTCACATAAAGGCATGATTTTTACGTATGAAACCTGAAACAAAACACATACATGGAAGAAAAAGAAACGTTTTGAACGTAAAAAGTTCAAGGCTTGATCGATTAGAAATAATTAGCCAGATCTAGGGTTTCTGGTTGGGGAAGAAGACTGATGCATCGAAACTAATAGTTTCGATATAGGTAAATCCATCGAAACTACCTAGTTTCGATATATACCCCTAACCCGAAACTACTAAGATTTTACATAAGTTACTTATCGAAAGTACCATAGTTTTGTTATAAACCCATGACCCGAAACTACCATAGTTTCGATATAAACCCATGACACGAAACTACCATAGTTTAGATATAAACCCATGACCCGAAACTACCATAGTTTCGATGTTATTCATCCATCAAAACTATTGGGTTCAAGCATAGTAATGTCTAGTGTCATGTAGGAGCACTACCTTATGTGTATGACTTCATTATACAGATTGTGAGAGACCTTAGTGATGCTCAGTAACCAGCTAAGTGTATTACAGGAACCACTCATCAGGTGAGTTCTATGTGCCCCCTATATGTTACTTGCAAATCATTTTAAATGTTTTGGGGCTGAAGTGTATACACTAAATGAATGATTATTATGAATACCAATATGAACATACGTAATATATATATGAATGCTAAGATGATCATACGTGAAATATAATGAACAAAGAATGAAGCGTATGTGTACAAAGAATGAAAGAACGAATGGCATAACGTAAATGAATGAAATCTTGCTTTATATTTTATATATTGCATGTTATGAATGTATGTAAACGTTATGGACACTTTGATGATAACGGCTACTTCGGTAGACGGACGAGCATGTGACTATTTTGCAATCGGGACATATATGTACCTTCATCAGCTAGGACGTATAAAAGGGCATTAACGAACGGTCACATTCGTTGCCAAAAAAATAAAAGTAGAGCGGTTGCATAAACAATAGTTCACGTGGGAAACGGATGCCTTTGGGTAGATGGGCGTATTACGGACAACGACGGTAGTACGGTATGAAGGACGGCCGAAGGTTTGTCGGACGGTTTAAGCTATTGACGGACGGTTTCTAGAGCCGGACGGTGAATTAAATGAGCTACGACGGTAGTTCGAGAACGTTTGTCTTTGTGACTTATGTAAGACAGATTGATCACCCTTATGTGTATGACCAATGAATGTTTAATGAAAGTAAAGGTGAATACATATTTATGTATTCGCATATGAACGATAAATGAAGGAAAAGAATGTGTTAATTTGTATATATATATATATGTATATACTTATATTGGAATGATGTTTATACCAAATTGCCTTAAACTAGAACTCACCAGCGTTAGCTGATTTTAGTATACATTCCAGGTAACAAGAATAAGGGTCGTGCGAAGGCGTAGAGGCTACCTGGAACAAGAATGACATTTCCTTTATTTGAACCTTATGATTAGATAATGTTATGCTAAGTTTATGTAATTGAATGATGAAAGCTTCCACTGTGTTTGAATTTTTTAAGTAATGATCAGTAAATTATGACTATGTTTATGAGTAAATCTAATGAGTGAGGTCACCCGGGAAAGGGGCCATACAAGTTGGTATCAGAGCAATAGTTTGAGAGATTCAGACATCCCTAAATGTTTGGACTCAAGCTGATAATGGGACCAATGCACGGATGTCAGTCTGGGTAGCCAACGCCAACGCCAACACAGTAAGTAAGTAGTAACATTAACACATGTAGTTAGGGATAGATGCCTTAACTTAGAACACTTAGATGTCAATGTCACTACTGATGGGAATAGTTTTGGACCCGAAAAGAAAAGCAAATTATTAATCACAAACGGGTCACTATAATTAAGAATTTACCTTGCTCGTACTGTTCTAAACTATTATCTGAAGAAATGACATTAATGTATACCCTTTTACTTATCAGGAAATCTAGAAAAAATTGGCTCGTAGGGGAGGAACTGGACGCTGAGGCGGTCGTACTGGTTGATTCGGTAGACCACCACTGAACCGAATACGTAATGATGAGGAAAATGTACATGTGGAACGGGAGGAAAGCGTGCACGAAGAACGTATTGAGAGTGTGCACGAAACTAATGTCACTCCACCGGGTGAAGGCAACGAAGGATCTCTACGACCGGAACCCAAATTTAGGGATGCTATTGCCCGTGAGGTTGTGCTAACTCTGAAGGACGTACTGCCTGATCTGTTATCCGAGGCACTAAAGAAGAGCAAGGAGGAGGAGGAAAAGAACCTAGAAAATAAAGTGTATGATAGTGATGAGGATGAGGTGACTGAGATACTGAACACCCGAGGGTGTACCTATAAGGGATTTAAGGACGGTGACCCACCCAAGTTTGATGGAAACAAGGATTCGGTGGCTACGTTTGAATGGATCGAGAGGATGAACGGCGTAATCAACATAAGCGAGTGTCGACCCGACCAGGCCGTTAAGTATGTTGCTCATTCTTTCACCAACGAAGCACTGAGTTGGTGGAGGAACATTCAGAGGACTAAGACGCCGAACGCTCTCAAAAGGATGACTTGGGAAGACTTGAAAAAGCTAATAATCCAAAAGTTTTGTCCCCAGAACGAGATTGATCGAGTGGAGAACGAGTTCCTAAAATTCAAGGCTGGCAACAGGACTCATCGCAAGTACACTTCCAGATTCAGTGAACTGGCCCAACTGGTACCCCACCTGGTAGACACTGAATAGAGATTGATCAAGTACTACGTCAAGGGCTTGCCCCAATGGGTCCGTGTTCATGTGAAAGCTAACCTACCCTCAACCTTCGAGTCGGTAGTGAATTTGTCTGGAATTGTCTACGATGATTATGCCAATGAGGACCTAGCTCCAGAAGCACCAAAAAGGAAGTGGGAGAACCCGTCTAGGGGAACTGGAAAGGGAAATGTTGCAACTGAGGCTAAGAAACTGAGGGCTGAAGAATACGAAGCATGCTAAAAATGCGGGAAACTACACCGTGGTGAATGTCGGCTGGCTCAACCATGTGTTTTAAATGTGGGAAGTCGGGGCATTTTTCTAAGGATTGTAGAAACACCCTCAAGTGCCAAAATTGTGGATGGTTTGGGCACGCGACTCAGGATTGCCGGAAAACCGGACAATCTGATTCGGGAAAGGAAAAGGAAGCTGAAAAGGAATAGCCGAAAGCTAGGGCTCGGGCTTATGCCTTGACCGAGGAGGGGGCGAGAGGAAACCCTGATGTCGTGTCAGATATGTTCCTAGTTAATGATGAACATGCTACTATTTTATTTGACTCTGCTGCAAGCAAAAGCTTCATATCAAATGATTTCAGTCATAAACTAGACTGCACAATCACCAACCTCGTAATGGCCTTTAGCGTAGAAACTGCTATTGGTAGAAACTCAGTAGTCATCCGTATGACTGATGATTGCATGATAGAAATAGAGGGCCATAAGTTTCCTTCTAGATTGTACCTTCTAACTTTGGGAGGCTTTGACATAGTGTTGGGCATGGATTGGTTGGCTGCCAATGAAGCACAAATCGTATGTAAGCGAAAGATGATACATCTCAAGGCCACTTACGGCAGTCCGATTACAATGCCGAACGTCATCTCAATGATCAAAGCCGAAAGTTACATGAGGCGTGGTTGCGAAGCTTATCTGGCATATGTTATTAACGATAGAATGAAAATGAAAGAACTCAAAGACGTACCCGTGGTGTGCCACTTCCCAGAAGTGTTCCCAGTGGACCTACCTGGCTTGCCGCCCGATCGGGAAATAGAATTTCAGATTGACTTACTGCCAGGAGCTCAGTCCGTTACCAAAGCACCTTACCGATTGGTTCCGTCAGAAATGAAAGAGTTAATGTCTCAACTTGAAGAATTGACAGAGAAAGGATTTATCAGACCGAGCATCTCACCATGGGGTGATCCGGTATTATTTGTAAAGAAGAAAGACGGCAGCATGCGCATGTGCATCGACTACCGTGAACTGAACAAATGAACAGTAAAGAACAAGTACCCGTTGCCCAGAATAGACGATCTTTTTGATCAACTGCAAGGCGCGAGTTGGTTCTTAAAGATAGATCTTAGGTCGGGTTACCATTAATTGAAAGTAAGGGGGGAAGATGTTTCAAAAACCGCATTTCGTACGCGTTATGGACATTATGAATTCCTCGTAATGTCCTTCGGACTAACCAACGCACATGCGACGTTTATGGATTTAATGAATAGGGTATGCCGACCGATGTTGGATCGGTCAGTGATAGTTTTCATCGATGACATTCTCATTTATTCAAAGAACGAAGGTGATCATCACTATCACTTAATAGAAGTATTAGAAGTTCTGAAGCAGGAAAAGTTATATGCAAAATTCTCCAAATGCGCGTTCTGGCTTAGGGAAGTCCAATTCCTAGGTCATGTTATAAACCCAAACGACATTATGGTAGATCCTTCAAAGATCTAAACAGTAAAGGAATGGAACGTCCCGAAAACACCAACAGAAATATGCAGTTTTCTAGGGTTGGCAGGCTATTATCGAAGATTCATTAAGGATTTCTCAAGGGTAGCCTTGCCACTGATAAGACTAATGCGTAAGGAAGTAAAGTATGAATGGGGTCCAACCCAAAACATTGCATTTGAGGAACTAAAAACATGATTAACCCAAGCTCCAGTCTTGACCTTACCTAAGGGAAATGAAGACTTGGTATTCTACTCTAACGCTTCGAGTCAGGGATTGGGTTGTGTACTATTGCAACGACGAAAAGTAATTGCTTATTGATGTGTTGCAAAGCACACCTCTTATTCCCGTGTAATTCATGTCGTTTTTATGTAGTTTTTGAGCCGTATTGAGTCGTTTATGTTTGGTATTGAGTTGTGCCATGGTTTGTAGGTAATCGGGTCACTTTGGAGCTTAAACGATCAAGATATGTGAAGGCACGAGCAAAGGAGAATAAACGAGAAAAAGCAAGAAACTTTATGTGATGGTGTGGGCCACACGGTATGCGACACATGAGGGCCTTCCCCCTCGCGGTACGTGAGGGGTGTAACTTCAGGAAACTTGTGAGTTAAGCTAGTCTTTCGCGGTACGCGAGAGATGGCTTCTCGGGGCCTCGCGGTACGCGGGAGACCCCAGTTACGGCTATTTTCACCTATTTTCAAGGTATAAAAGGTTAAGTTCGATTCTAGGGTTTAGAATTCGATTCCAGGCGAAAAGGTGAACGCTTTTTGGCGATTTTGAGTGGGAGAATCTCAAGGGATCAAGGATTGAAGCGTTGGATGCGTGGATCGATTGGATTATCGTCTTTTCGGTTTATTTTTCTTATCTTTTGCTTTTTGATTCATCTATCTTGTATCATGATCATGGATATTAGACTTTGTGTTGATGTTTTGATGATGGTAGTAGGCTAGATTTCTTGAACTACCTAGATTTTGATGATTATGCGTTGTTATTTGGATTGATTTTGGATTTTGGTTTCTTGTTGATGGATTAATATTAAAGTAAAGAACTTGGTTTTGTTTGATTGGATGTATTTGCGTATTTGATCTTGATTTATGATCTGTTGAATGTTCCATATGCTGCTTTGTGAATGTCTTTCATGTATGGTTGCATATTAAGTCACTAGCTGTGTGCACGTGATTGGTTTATGGTTTACTACATTGTATCCATAGGAACATCGATTGAGAGTATGTTAGGGTTAGGTATTCGACCTGCTTCAATAGCTGAAAGGTGCGAAGTTGTCGGGTAATCCTTGGTGTTAGGGTTTTTAGGTCGAACGCTCTGAAAGGAGGGTTTCCTAGAGTTTCTTAGCGTCATTGTTATTCCACGTCTCGTCAAGTGAATTCAAGTTACTCCTTGCACTGAAAGGTGTATTGAGATAATGAGACTGAGTGTCACACCCCAACCGACGGTGGAATATGTCGGGGCGTACATGTAGACTGTTCATAAGCACATGATTAACTATAATTTTATATGTTCATTAAATCAAGATTTCATTACAATAGTTCAAATCAACAGCGAAGATCAGATATATCAACATGTTTAATTTCTTTGTTCACTAAGTCCAAATCCTATATGTAGCATCTTGCATATGATCTCATACACTAGTACCTGAAACATGATGAAAACAGGGTCAACTGAAATTGTTGGTGAGCATACATAGGTTTTGACACCACAAGTAATATCAAGAGTTTGTGTACAATTCATATGATACATGGATTAATAAGGCAATTATGTAGAACCACTATTGTTTAAACTGGGCGCACAATCAAACCTTGCGACTGATAGGCATAACACACAGGTTATCCTTAAGTGTTTTTGGCAACAATCACCCTAACCGGGTGGGTTGGTCAGACACAATAGATTTATCATTGTATATCGTCGGCTTGTACAGAGTTAATGATTGCACTTGCACTATGCACAAAAAAGTATGTAAATGTTGTTTGCACAAATAGTGTTCAGGCATAAGGCACAAATTGCACACATGATCATAAGGTTTGAATTGTAATAATTGCAAATAGTTTGAATGTAATCATGTTTCACCCCAAAGAATGTAAAAGTGAAAAAGGGGCTATGTAAACTCACCTGAGTTGAGTAGTAGGTAGATTCACACAAGAATGAAATTGGGACCACAAGTGTTAGCGTGCAACGGCTTACGTATGCCCTAGAATTATACACATAACAATTAGGGATACAATGGGATTTGTGACGACGACACGGAAGATTTCAACGAGTAGACGAACTTGTCCACGGTAATAAGGGTTTCTTAATACAATTATTAAGATAAATACGTTTCGTGTCGAATATTTCTAATTACGAATAATAATATGTAATAAATATATTCGTACGTTTGTAGCATTTAAAAATGGTCTAAGAGAATAATATAAGTTATTAAATTATTTTAAATTTAGAGAAATAACATGATCATTAAATCGTGTGACAAAAATAATAAAAACAATTATTTTTATTCGCATCATAACAACGTGGGTAATAGTATAAATAAATATATTACTTATTAGTTTGAAACGTTACACATTGTTTATAAACGGTGAAAATAATATATATAAATATACTATTTTTGGTTGGAGTCGAGGGTTGAAAATAATATAAATATATTATTTTATAAGTGGGTTTTAATAATAAATATGGGTTACAAACCAAACCCGAGCCTACGGGTTGTTTCTGAGGTTAAAATATTTTAATAGATAAATATAATAATATAGGGTATGATTTTATTTAATAAAATAATACTAAAATGTGTTTTAAAAATAAAACGGCGTGGGGAGACTCGAACCCGGGTCTCCTCCACACCAACACATACACTTAACTAGTCCCGCCCGCTAGGGTATCGCACAAATACCCAGATCAAAATTGTTTTAACATGTTGGTCTCCTGTGCTCTTCCCCCCAACGAAGCCGAAGCAAGCATCAGTCCCAAAACCCCCCGATTTGATCGCGATATCCCAAAATGTCACACCCCGCCAAGGCGGAAACGCGAGGCGTAACGTTCATGGTTTCCAAAGCATATGATTACCACAAACACATACATGATAAATGGATACATAAACAAGTTTAAAGTTTTACATTCCAAAATGTAAATTGAGTTTACAAAAAGTGAAGATTTCGCAAATATGACTCTATTACAATGAGTTATACAAGAGAAATCCCCCAAAATTTGTATCCATCGTGCATGCATGTAATCTACATTGCTAACCTTGCGATCATGTTCAATTTCCTGAAAAACATACTTGAAAATGTCAACACTAGGTTGGTGAGTTCACAAGTTTAATCAAATAGTTCTTTGTAAAATTCAATTGTTCGTAAATAGTTTCAGGTGCATGTGATAATCAGAATAAGAATTGTTTGACCCATTTGTAAACTAGCTAGGAATACAAATAATATGTTCCTACATGAGCCGTAACCAAACCATGACAATTGTTCTTCGCCCCTAATTTCGTTATCCGGTTCTATGCGGCCATAAATCCTCCAGATTGTGGTTAGCGCGACTAACCATGACCGGGAGACGTCACTCTCCATAGTACTATTCATAGGACCCTAGGCTACAGTTAATGGTTACTAAATTGTTCCAGGGGACTTTAGCGGCCTAAAATCGTTTAACTCATGTAAACATAAAAGTCGAGTCTTATTCTCTTGCTATCACATAAAAATAGTTATAAGTATGTTCTTCCCCCAAATATTGAAAACAGTAAAAAGGGGCCGTGAAACTCACCTTGAGTTTGTGTATGCTTGCGATGATATTTGTTCTAGTCAACTTGACTATTCGTACCCTAATTACAAAAGGGTAATTCGTGTTATGACCGAATGTCTCATATGTAAATTGTTCACCGACTTAGCAAATCTGATTGCTTTTGTTTAAATATCTTTTTAGTTTTTCAACACTTGTTTCGTTATAAAATAGTTCTAAGTTACTGCCCAATGGGCTTGAAACAGGTATCGAAACTACCTAGTTTTGATTGAACAGAACAGATGTCGAAACTACGTAGTTTCGATTGAGCAAACTGGGTATCGAAACTACCTAGTTTCGATTGGGTAAGAAAGGTATCGAAACTACCTAGTTTTGATTGAGTAATAGGTATCGAAACTACTTAGTTTCGATTGAACAACAGGTATCGAAATTACTTAGTTTCGATTGAGTAAACAGGTATCGAAACTCCTAGTTTCTATTACTGAAATTTTAAATTGACAGAATCAGTTTCAAAACTTTATTCATACATATACGCGTATATTCATGTTTTAAATCTTGAATTCGACACACTTTTCTGGTTATTTTACTTACGTTCGAATAAACTGTATGTTTAGCTACGGTTTTAAAGAAAATAATATGAATAATATTGAGTTTTTACCTCTAAACAGAGATGATGATTTTTAAGAGAAACAGAGAAGATGGTCTTGAATTCTCTTGGTTAGAAATCCTTGGAAGCTCCTTATAATACCGAAATATGGTGGATTTTGCCTTAAAACTTGACTTCGATTTAAAGAGAAATGGGGAAGATTGCCGTAAGAAAGTGAGAATGATGAAAGGGGTTCGTGAGAATGGTGATTGAGGTGGTATGGTTTATATCTGAGTTTTGAAGTCATGAGGTATGGGTTTAAAGATAAAGAATTTGATTGAGGTGGTATGGTTTATATCTGAGTTTTGAAGTCATGAGGTATGGGTTTAAAGATAAAGAATTTGAATGAGAGGAAAACAGTAGTGTGAATGGGGGGGGGGGGTCTTCTCTGGCTTCGGCCGAGAAAGTCAAGGGTGGGTTGGGGTTAATTTATCTAATAAGATATAAGTGTAACTTAACATTATTTAGAGTTTTTAAATGGTAAATTAATTCGGTTTAGATTTCTCACGGTATTATAATTTTATCAAGTTTATGGCTCGTTGAAGAAAATATTGAAATCTTGGGTTGTATAATTCGTTGAGGTGATTATTTGTAGGTATGAGTACCTAAAGGTGGCGCTACATAGTAACGTCTTCGAAAAGTCCATTATTTTACTTTTACGTATATTATATGATTTAGTCTTAAAAATAAATTATAGTTCAACGTAAATTTTGTGTAATATATATATATATTTTTCTGGTTATTTAATTTAACCACTAGTGTTCGTATTTAGTCGGGTTATCCTGGTACGTGAACCGGTAACTCCTAGAATTACCAAATATGAAATGAGACGATGTACGGTTTTTGCTAGACCTTAATGTCCTTGTTTATGAAATTAAGTAAATCGCGAAAACAATTATACTGTAAACTCGTTTATAACATGTGCGGATATTGACCTGAAATGCCGGTTGTCACATTCTCCCCATGTTAACAGAATTTTGTCCCGAAATTTCAGTTCATGCCATCTTGAACTGGTGTATCCTTAAACAAGGAGGGGTATTTCGTTTTCATTTGATCTTCTCGTTCCCATGTATACTCAGGACCACGTTTTGAGTTCCAACGTACTTTAACCAGTTTGATTCGACTACGTCTCAGCTTTTGAACTTTCCAATCTGAAATCTCAATCGGTTCCTCGATGAAATGAAGTTTATCATCAATGTGAATTTCATTAGGCGGTATGATCAAAGTCTCGTCTGACAAACACTTTTTGAGATTAGACACATGAAATGTATCGTGTACGTTGCTTAGTTCTTGCGGTAGCTTGAGCTTGTAGGCTACAGGGCCAACCCTAGCCAGTATTTCAAATGGTCCAACGTATCTAGGGTTGAGCTTACCACGGTTACCAAACCTTGCAACGCCTTTCCATGGTGAGACTTTTAACATTACTCGGTCACCAATTTGAAACTCTAATGGTTTCCGTCTGTTATCAGCATAGCTCTTCTGTCTGTCTCGGGCCGCTTTCAGACGGTCCTTAATTTTGAAGATCTTATCAGTGGTTTCCTTGACAATCTCAGGACCTGTCAAATGTTTTTCACCAACTTCCGCCCAACATAGCGGTGAGCGGCATTTACGACCATATAAAGCTTCAAACGGAGCTGCCTTGATGCTCGTGTGGTAACTGTTATTATAGGAAAACTCTGCCAACGGTAAATGAGTATTCCAATTTCCTCCGAAATCAATTACACACGCACGGAGCATATCCTCTAAAGTTTGAATGGTCCTTTCGCTTTGACCATCTGTTTGTGGGTGATATGCCGTGCTCATGTCAAGACGTGTGCCCATGGCTTCTTGTAATGATTTCCAGATTCTAGACACGAATCTGCTGTCTCTATCAGAGATAATAGAAATTGGCATTCCATGCCTAGCCACAATTTCCTTGATATAAAGCTTTGCAAGTTTTTCGGTTTTATCCGTATCTTTGATGGGTAGAAAATGAGCTGATTTTGTCAGACGATCGACAATTACCCATATTGTAAGGCCCCTTTCCCGGGTAACCTCACTTGTTGGATTTACTCATAAACATAGTCATTGATCACTGAACTTTTAATTAAAAACATTCAAACACAGCGGAAGCATACATCATTCAATAACATAACATAGCATCGGAAGTCTTATCATTAAACATAACATTGTCTTAACATAAATAAAAGTGGGATGTCAGTCTCGTGCCGGGTAACCTTCACGCCTTCGCACGACCCTTCCTTTATGTACCTGAAATGTATACTAAAAGTCAGCTAACGCTGGTGAGTTCTAGTTTAAAGACAATCATACATAATATTTACCTTATCATGAATATAATGTATATATATATATGCATACTTTTAAATATTCTTTACTTTACTGTTCTCACATAACATTCATTGAGGGTATATACATATGTACATACATACTTTCTTTTTGAGAGAACACTTATTCGCCACAATCTTAAGGGAGATCAACCCGTCATACTTGTCGCGAATGTCACAAAGACATCGCTGTCAGAACTACCGTCGTAGCCCATTTCATTACCGTCCGGCTCTAGAAAACCGTCCGTCATTCATTAATCCGTCCGGCAACCTTTGTCCGTCCGCTCTTTACCGTCCTACCGTCGTAGTCCGTCATTTTGTCCGTCTGCCCTAGGGCATCCGTTTCCCACGTGACCATTATGTATGCAACCGTTCTACATTAGTTAAGGCATGTGCTTCGACCGTCCATTAATACCTTTTCATACGTCCTAGCTTGCAAAGGAACGTTTTTGTCCCGGTTGCAAAATAGTCACGTGGTCGTCCGTCTACCGAAGTAGCCGTTGTCATAGAAGGGTTTATAACGTTTACATTCATTCATAGCATGCAATATATATGTAATATAAAGCAAGATTTCATTCTTTTACGTTATGTCCTTCTTTCATTCATTCTTTAAAATCATACGCTTCTTTCTTTATTCATAATTCATTTTCATATATAAGTATTTATATATATACGTATGATCACACTGACATTTATAACATTTAATCATTTAGTGTATACACTTCAGCCCCAAAACATTTAAAATGATTTGCACATAACATAGAAGGGGGGGCACATAGAACTCACCTGATGAGTAGTTTCTGAAATACACTAAGCTGGCTACTGAGCGTCACTAATGTCACTCACGATCTGTATAATAAAGTCATACTCGTAAGGTAGTGCTCCTAGATGACATTAGACATTACTATGCTTGAGCCTAGTAGTTTTGATGAATTTGCTTATATCGAAACTTGGTAGTTTCGATAGGTTGCTTATGTCGAAACTTGGTAGTTTCGATAGGTTGCTTCTGTCGAAACTTGATAGTTTCGATAGGTTGCTTCTGTCGAAACTTGGTAGTTTCGATAGATTGCTTCTGTCGAAACTTGGTAGTTTCGATAGGTAACTTAGGTGTAATCTTAGCTTCAGATCGTGGGCATACCGAAACTATGGTAGTTTCGATGGGTCTGAATATATATCGAAACTATGTAGTTTCGATGGGTCTGTACATATCGAAACTAAGTAGTTTCGATGGGTCTGTACAAATCGTCTTCCCCAAAATCCGAAGTTTTTACATGCGCGTCTGATCGAGTCAATGTCTCAATTTCTTAGATCAAAACGTTCGGTTTTCATTCTAGATGCTAAACCTAAGTTCATTTTAAAGTTTCATCCGCAAAATCGTCATCTAATGGGCTAAAACCGAAAATCCTAAAAAAATCATAAAAACTCAGATTATGATTGAACGCTTACCTGGAGTGGATTTCTGATTCGGAGAAGATGGTCACGAGCATAGCAGCAACGTTCTCCTGAATTCCCGAGTTGATCCATCACTTTCTCTCTCTACACCCGAGCTCTTTTCTCTCTCTCTAGAACTTGCGTGAGTGGGGAAATGAGCAGAGAAGAGGGCTGCCTTGCCTCTTATATGGCTGGGCTTCCCTCGGCCCATTGAAGCCGAGCCCAAGCCCGCTCTCTTTTGTTTAAATATTCCGACTAAGTCACCGGTCTCGCTACATTTATTCGTTTTTATTATTTTTGGGATGTTACAAGTCTACCCTCCTTAAAGAGGTTTCGTTCTCTAAACTATTCATACGTTAAACAATTGAGGGTATAGTCCCCTCATCTCGTCTTCTTTTTCCCATGTAGCTTCCGACCCTTTTCTGTGCTTCCATTGTATCTTGACTAATGGTATCGACTTATTGCGTAGTCGTTTCTCAGCTCGGTCAAGAATGGCTATCGGTTCCTCTACATAATTTAGACTGTTATCCACTTCTATCTCGTCGTATGGTATGTGAGATGTGTCGTCAGCTAGGCACTTGCGTAAGTGTGATATGTGGAACGTAGGGTGTATTCCACTAAGCTCAACGGGTAGGTCGAGTCTGTAAGCCACTTGACCCACTCTTGCTAAAATCTTGAAAGGTCCGACAAATCTTGGACTTAGTTTGCCACGCTTTCTGAATCGGATGGTTCCTTTCCATGGTGATACTTTCAACAGTACCATGTCCCCCACTTGAAACTTTAAATCCCTTCTTCTCTTATCCGCGTATGATTTCTGTCTGTCTTTTGCGGCTTTCATTCGAGCCTTGATTTGATCAAATTTCTCGGAAGTAGCTTTGACCACTTCGAGGCTTGCAAAATCCTTCTGCCCAATTTCCCCCCAACAAACCGGGGTTCTGCATCTCCTCCCATACAACATCTCAAACGGCGGCATGCCAATAGTTGAGTGATAGCTGTTGTTATATGAAAATTCTGCCAATGGTAGATGGTTGTCCCAGCTCCCACCAAAGTCAATGATACAGGCCCGGAGCATGTCCTCCAAGGTCTGAATGGTTCTTTCCGATTGTCCATCGGTTTGGGGGTGGTAAGCGATGCTGATGTTCAGTCTAGTGCCCATTGCTTCACTGAATTTCTTCCAAAACCTTGATGTGAATCTAGTATCCCTGTCGGACACAACTGACAGCGGCATACCATGTCTGCTCACAATTTCCTTGATAAATACTTCTGCTAGTCTTTCTGACGAAGAAGTCTCACGTATTGGCAAGAAGTGAGCACTTTTCGTCAGACGGTCGACGATCACCTAAATGGTATCATTGCCTTTAGCTGTTCGCGGTAGCTTGGTAATGAAGTCCATTGTGATCTCTTCCCACTTCCATTCCGGTATAGGTAAAGGTTGCATTTTACCGCATGGTTTCTGGTGCTCGGCCTTAACTAGTGAACACGTTAAGCACTTGTTCACGTATTCAGTCACATCACTCTTCTTGCCAGGCCACCAGTACTCTTTCTTCAAGTCTTGATACATTTTGTTTGTCTCGGGGTGGATGGAATAACGAGACTTATGGGCCTCATCGAGTTTTTTGGCTCTAAGCTCGCCGATCTTAGGTATCCACATCCGGCCAAACCTAGTTCGTACTCCGTATGCATTTGCATCTAAGTTCCCTTGTTGTCCTACTATTCTTTCCCGTTTCACATTTCTTTCTAACAGTGCTTCATCTTGTGCCTTTGATATTTCACCCATCAAGTCTGGTGTTATAATCAGCTGACACGCTTTGATCCGGATAGGTGCCGATTCTTCCTTTCTATTTAAAGCGTCAGCCACTACGTTTGCCTTTCCTGGATGGTACAATATCTCACAGTCATAGTCCTTCAGTAGCTCTAACCATCTCCTTTGTCTCATGTTTAATTCCTTTTGTTCGAAAAAGTACTTCAGGCTTTTGTGATCGGAGTAAATGGTGCATTTGAATCCGTACAAATAGTGTCTCCATATTTTCAACGAGAAAACTACTGCTGCTAATTCTAGATCGTGTGTTGGGTAGTTAACCTCGTGAATCTTTAGTTGCCACGATGCATAAGCAATTACCTTTCCTTGTTGCATGAGTACGCACCCCAAACCCTGCCTTGAAGCGTCAGAGTAGACTACCAAGTCTTCATTTCCCTCAGGTAGTGTTAAGACTAGGGCTTGGGTTAATCGTGCCTTAAGTTCCTCAAATGCGTTGTTTTGGGTTTGACCCCATTCATATTTCACTTCCTTCCGTGTCAGTTTAGTTAGTGGCGAGGCTAAACTGGGGAAATCTTGAATGAACCTTCGATAGTAGCCTGCCAATCCCAGAAAACTTCGTATCTCTGTTGGTGTCTTTGGGACGTTTCATTCCTTTACTGTCTCGATCTTTGCAGGATCTACCATGATTCCTTTTGGGTTTATTACGTGACCTAGGAATTGGACTTCCCTAAGCCAGAACGCGCATTTGGAGAATTTTGCGTACAACTTTTCCTGCTTTAGCACCTCCAGAACCTCCCTTAGGTGACAGTGGTGATCACCCTCGATTTTCGAATATACCAGTATGTCGTCTATAAAAACTATCACTGATCGATCCATCATGGGTCGACATACTCTATTCATCAAATCCATAAACGCTGCTGGTGCGTTGGTCAATCCGAAAGACATCACGAGAAACTCATAATGCCCATAACGCGTGCAAAACGCGGTCTTTGGTACGTCTTCCTCTCTTACTTTCAACTGATGGTAACCCGACCTAAGATCGATCTTTGAAAACCAACTTGCACCTTGCAGTTGATCAAAGAGATCGTCTATTCTAGGCAATGGGTATTTGTTCTTTACTGTCCTCTTGTTCAATTCACGGTAGTCAATGCACATGCGCATGCTGCCGTCTTTCTTCTTTACGAATAGTACCGGAGCGCCCCATGGTGAAATGCTCGGTCTAATAAATCCTTTTTCTGTTAATTCATGTAGTTGAGACATCAATTCTTTCATTTCTGACGGAGCCAATCGGTAGGGGGCTTTGGCAACGGGCTCAGCTCCTGGCAGTAAGTCAATCTGAAATTCTATTTCCCGATCGGGTGGCAACCCAGGTAGATCCTCAGGGAATACTTCCGAAAAGCTGCACACCACGGGTACATCCTTGAGTTCTTTCATTTTCATTCTATCGTCAATAACATATGCCAGATAAGCTTCGCAACCGCGCCTCATGTAACTTTCAGCCTTCATCATCGAGATGACGTTCGACATCGTGCAATTCCAATCCCCATAAACCGTAATTGGACTACCGTTAGGAGCTTTGAGGTGTATCCTCTTACGTTTACATATGATCTGAGCTTCGTTGGCAGCTAGCCAATCCATTCCCAATACTATATCGAATCCTCCTAAGGTGAGAAGGAACAATCTAGAAGGAAACTTATGTCCCTCTATTTCTATGACGCAATCCTCTGTTACTTGGAATACTGCCGAATTTTTACCAACGGCTGTTTGTACGCTAAAGGCCTTTACTATGGTGTTGATAGTGCAATCCAGTTTACGACTAAATGCATTTGATATGAAGCTTTTACTAGCACCAGAATCGAATAAAATAGCAGCACGTTCATCATTAACTAGAAACGTACCTGACACGACATCAGGATTTCCACTTGCTTCTTCCTCAGTTAAAGCATAGGCCCGAGTCCTTGCCTTTTGTTGTTCCTGTTCCCTCTCCTTTCCCGAACCAGATTGGCCGCCCTTCCTGCAGTTCTTTGTCAGATGTCCATACAATCCACATACTTGACATTTGACATCCTTCAAACAATCTCGGGAGTAGTGCCCCGGCCTCCCGCACTTATAACACACGGTGGTGCCGATTCGACACTCGCCCAAATGTTGCTTTCCACATCTCTTGCATGTTTCATATCCATCCAACCTTGGTTTCTTAATTTCAGCTGTTTCTTTCCCTTTTCCGGTGCCTCTAGACGGGTTCTCCCACTTTCTCTTTTGTGTCTCAGGTGCCGGGTCCTCATTGACATAATCGTCGTAGACGATTCCAGACAGGTTGACTACCGACTCGAAGGTCGATGGTAGATTAGCTTTTACATGGACATAGTATTTGATGGTAGATTAGCTTTTGCGGCAGACCCTTGACATAGTATTTGATCATTCATTCTTCGGTTTCCACCAAGTGTGGTACCAGTTGGGCCAGCTCGTTGAATCTTGAAGTATACTGGCGATGAGTCTTGTTGCCAGCCTTGAAGTTTAGGAACTCATTCTCCACACGATCAATCTCATTTTATGGGCAGAACTTTTGGATTATGAGCTTTTTCAGGTCTTCCCATGTCATTCTGGCAATAGCATGTGGCGAATTTGTTCTTTGAATGTTTCTCCACCAACCTAGTGCTTCATTGGTGAAAGAATGAGCAACATATTTAACTGCCTGATCCGGTCGGCACTCACTGATGTTGATTACAGCGTTCATCCTCTCAATCCATTTGAAAGTAGCCACCGAATCCTTGGTTCCATCAAACTTAGGTGGGTCTCCGTTCTTGAAACCTTTGTAAGTACACCCACGATTGCTTGATGCCACTTTTACTTCATCCCCGTCACTGTCATAAATTTTCTCTTCATTTTTCCCTTCATCCTCTTCTTTGCTTTTCTTTAGTGCCTCAGATAATAGGTCAGGCAATATGTTCTTCAGAGTAAGTACAACCTCGCGGGCAATAGCATCCCTAACCTCGGGTTCCAACTGTATAGGCCCTTGATTGCCGTCCCCAGTTGGGGTCACATTAGTTTCGTGCACACTCTCAGTGTGTTCTGCGTGCACACTCTTTTCCTCTTCACTTCTTCGATTCAATGGAGGTCTACCCACTCGGCCAGTGCGACCGCCTCGGCGTCCAGTTCTTCCTCCTACAGCCATAGTTCCTAGTTTTCCTGATGGTCATAAAGGGAATACATCAATGTCATTCTCTCAGATCATAGTCTTGAAACAGTACGAACAAGGTAAATTTTTAATTACAGTGACCGGTTTGTGATTAGAAATTTACATTGCTTTTCGGGTTCCAAACTCTTCAAATTGGTCATGACATTGACATCTATTGGTTCTAGGTTTGAGTATCTATTCTTATCCAGGTGTATTAACCTTAGTACTTACTTACTGTGCTGGCGTTGGCGTTGGTTACCCATGACTGACATCCGTGCATTGGTCCCATAATCAGTTTGAGTCCAGACATTTAGGGATGTCTGAATCTCTCAAACTATTGCTCTGATACCAACTTGTAAGGCTCCTTTCCCGGGTAACCTCACTTGTTGGATTTACTCATAAACATAGTCATTGATCACTGAACTTTTAATTAAAAACATTCAAACACAGCGGAAGCATACATCATTCAATAACATAACATAGCATCGGAAGTCTTATCATTAAACATAACATTGTCTTAACATAAATAAAAGTGGGATGTCAGTCTCGTGCCGGGTAACCTTCACGCCTTCGCACGACCCTTCCTTTCTGTACCTGAAATGTATACTAAAAGTCAGCTAACGCTGGTGAGTTCTAGTTTAAAGACAATCATACATAATATTTACCTTATCATGAATATAATGTATATATATATATATATTCATACTTTTAAATATTCTTTACTTTACTGTTCTCACATAACATTCATTGAGGGTATATACATATGTACATACATACTTTCTTTTTGAGAGAACACTTATTGGCCACAATCTTAAGGCAGATCAACCCGTCATACTTGTTGCGAATGTCACAAAGACATCGCTGTCAGAACTACCGTCGTAGCCCATTTCATTACCGCCCGGCTCTAGAAAACCGTCCGTCATTCATTAATCCGTCCGGCAACCTTTGTCCGTCCGCTCTTTACCGTCCTACCGTCGTAGTCCGTCATTTTGTCCGTCTGCCCTAGGGCATACGTTTCCCACGCGACCATTATGTATGCAACCGTTCTACATTAGTTAAGGCATGTGCTTCGACCGTCCATTAATACCTTTTCATACGTCCTAGCTTGCGAAGGAACGTTTTTGTCCTGGTTGCAAAATAGTCACGTGGTCGTCCGTCTACCGAAGTAGCCGTTGTCATAGAAGGGTTTATAACGTTTACATTCATTCATAGCATGCAATATATATGTAATATAAAGCAAGATTTCATTCTTTTACGTTATGTCCTTCTTTCATTCATTCTTTAAAATCATACGCTTCTTTCTTTATTCATAATTCATTTTCATATATAAGTATTTATATATATACGTATGATCACACTGACATTTATAACATTTAATCATTTAGTGTATACACTTCAGCCCCAAAACATTTAAAATGATTTGCACATAACATAGAAGGGGGGGCACATAGAACTCACCTGATGAGTAGTTTTTGAAATACACTAAGCTGGCTACTGAGCGTCACTAATGTCACTCACGATCTGTATAATAAAGTCATACTCGTAAGGTAGTGCTCCTAGATGACATTAGACATTACTATGCTTGAGCCTAGTAGTTTCGATGAATTTGCTTATATCGAAACTTGGTAGTTTCGATAGGTTGCTTATGTCGAAACTTGGTAGTTTCGATAGGTTGCTTCTGTCGAAACTTGGTAGTTTCGATAGGTTGCTTCTGTCGAAACTTGGTAGTTTCGATAGATTGCTTCTGTCGAAACTTGGTAGTTTCAATAGATTGCTTCTGTCGAAACTTGGTAGTTTCGATAGGTAACTTAGGTGTAATCTTAGCTTCAGATCGTGGGCATACCGAAACTATGGTAGTTTCGATATCGAAACTATGGTAGTTTCGATGGGTCTGAATATATATCGAAACTATGTAGTTTCAATGGGTCTGTACATATCGAAACTAAGTAGTTTCGATGGGTCTGTACAAATCGTCTTCCCCAAAATCCGAAGTTTTTGCATGCGCATCTAATCGAGTCAATATCTCAATTTTCTTAGATCAAAACGTTCGGTTTTCATTCTAGATGCTAAACCTAAGTTCATTTTAAAGTTTCATCCGCAAAATCGTCATCTAATGGGCTAAAACCGAAAATCCTAAAAAAATCCTAAAAACTCAGATTATGATTGAACGCTTAACTGGATTGGATTTCTGATTCGGAGAAGATGGTCACGAGCACAGCAGCAACGTTCTCCTGAATTCCCGAGTTGATCCGTCACTTTCTCTCTCTAGACCCGAGCTCTCTTCTCTCTCTCTAGAACTTGCGTGAGTGGGGAAATGAGCAGAGAAGAGGGCTGCCTTGCCTCTTATATGGCTGGGCTTCCCTCGGCCCATTGAAGCCGAGCCCAAGCCCGCTCTCTTTTGTTTAAATATTCCGACTAAGTCACCGGTCTCGCTACATTTATTCGTTTTTATTATTTTTGGGATGTTACACATATCGCGTCATACCCGCTCGACGTCTTGGGTAATTTCGTGATGAAATCCATAGAAATTTGTTCCCATTTCCATTGGGGAATTTCGGGTTGTTGTAACAAGCCAGACGGTTTCTGATGTTCGGCTTTTACTTTTGAACACGTTAAGCATTTACTGACATATGTGGCAATATCTCCTTTCATATTGGGCCACCAATATAATTCTTTTAGATCCTTATACATCTTATCTGAACCCGGGTGAATGGAGTACCTGGACTTGTGGGCTTCATCCATAATCAACCCACGTAAGTTACCGTTACTCGGCACCCAAATTCTGTCCATGAAGTAAAACGTATCATCTGACTTAGACTCCAATTGTTTGATCATTCCACGTAGTGCTTCATTTTGGATGTTCTTTTCCTTAAGTGCTTCTTGTTGTGCCATTCGGATTTGAGTAGTAAGACTCGTATGAATTGTTAATCCTAGGGCACGAACACGAAGAGTTTTAACTCGTTCCTTGCGACTTAAGGCGTCTGCTACGACATTGGCTTTCCCAGGATGGTACTTGATATCACAATCATAGTCGTTTAGTAGTTCTACCCAACGACGTTGTCTCATGTTAAGTTCTTTTTTATCAAAGATATGTTGGAGACTCTTGTGATCAGTAAAAATAGTGCATCTCATACCATAAAGATAATGTCTCCAGATCTTGAGCGCAAACACAACTGCGCCCAACTCCAAGTCGTGGGTCGTATAATTCTTTTTGTGCACTTTTAGTTGTCGTGAGGCATATGCGATGACTTTGTCTCTTTGCATTAACACACAACCAAGTCCTTGGTGTGATGCATCGCAGTATACGACAAAATTGTTGATTCCCTCCGGAAGAGATAAGATCGGTGCACTACACAGCTTCCGCTTCAGTAATTGGAAAGCTGACTCTTGCTTGTCACTCCAATCATACTTCTTTTCTTTCTGGGTTAATATGGTTAAGGGCAGGGCTATTTTTTAAAAATTCTCAATGAATCGTCTGTAGTAGCCAGCCAAACCCAAAAATTGACGTACTTCTGTCGGAGTCTTTGGTGATTCCCAGTTTTTGATCGCTTTTATTTTAGATGGATCAACGTGAATTCCTTCCTTGTTGATGACATGTCCAAGAAAATGCACTTCTCGGATCCAAAACTCACACTTAGAGAATTTAGCGTAAAGATTCTCGTTGCTGAGTAGTTCCAAAATTAATTTCAGATGATGTTCATGATCCTCCTTGGTTCGTGAATATATTAATATATCATCAATAAATACTATCACGAATTTATCCAAGTATGGCTTGCACACTCGGTTCATGAGATCCATAAAAACAGCTGGTGCGTTCGTCAAAACAAACGGCATAACTAGGAATTCGTAGTGGCCATAACGAGTCCTAAATGCCGTCTTTGGTACATCTTCTTCTTGGATTCTTAGTTGATGATACCTCGAACGTAGATCGATCTTAGAGTAGAAGCTAGAACCTTGTAGTTGATCGAACAAATCGTCTATTCGAGAAAGTGGATATCGGTTTTTGATTGTAAGCTTGTTTAATTCTCGGTAATCAATACACATCCTAAAGGTTCCATCCTTTTTCTTTACGAATAGGACAGGAGCTCCCCAAGGTGAGAAACTCGGTCTTATGAAACCTTTATCAAGCAACTCCTGAAGTTGATTTGATAATTCCTGCATTTCAGAAGCTGCTAATCGATACGGTGATCGCGCAACCGGGCCGGCTCCTGGTACCAAGTCGATTCGGAATTCGACTTGCCTCGGTGGTGGTAATCCAGGTAAGTCTTCACGAAAAACTTCGGGGTAATCATTAACGATTGGTATGTCTTCAAGTCGACGTTCCTCGGGTTTCTTCTCGACGACGTGAGCCAGGAACACGCAATAGCCTTTACGTAGGTACTTACGAGCTTTCATGTAGTTTATCATCCTCAATGTCACTCCACTTTTCTCACCTTGAATCGAAAGAACTTCTCCGTCCGGGAGGGGAATATGAACAATCTTCTCAAAACAAGCAATCTCGGCGTGATTCTTCGACAACCAATCCATACCAATAACAACGTCAAAACTTCCCAGGTCAACAGGTAACATGTCTATACTAAATGTGTGGTTTTTCAAACATAGAGTACAACCCTGAATGACTTCTTCGGTTTTAACTAATTTCCCGTTTGCTAATTCAATTGTATAATTTTGGTCTAGTTTGCTGGCCTTAATATCGAGTAGGGACTTAAAATCATTTGACACAAAACTCATATCAGCACCCGTATCGAAAAGTATAGAGGCATAGTGATCATTTATCGGGAACGTACCAGTGACAATGTTTGGATCTTGTCGTGCGTCACCAGCCCCCATCACAAATGCTCTTCCACGGGTCTGATTGTCGTTTCGGTTCTTCAATCTTGGACAGTCTTTTCTGAAGTGCTTTGGATCTCCACACTCAAAGCATCCCTGATTCATCCTTCCTGTTCCTGGTTTGACCTTTCCTGCTACTTGATTAATCTTATTAGGATTTGCATTGCTCCAACAGTTATAGGCTAGATGCCCATACTTTTTACACTTTCCACATTGGGTACACTTTTCACTGTGATGATATCCACACTTGTCACACTTCGGTCGTGTTCCAAGATATCCATTTTGTTCCAAAGTGTTGACAGCATAGGCTTTCATAGTTCCAGGTCTCTTGTAAGTTTGATTCTTGTTTTGATTACATGGTTTTCCAAACCATTTCCTCTTTTCCCCAGACCTTCCTTCCTCGGTCTCCTTCTTTCCAAACAAACCATCACGCACAGCATTATCCCTTAGCTTGAATGCTAGAGTTATAACGCTCTTGGCATCCATGGGGTTCGATGAAGTCACCATGCTTCGGATTTGAGGTGCGAGACCCCACAAATATCTTTCAACCTTCTTGTATTCTGGGGTAACCATGTGTGGAATCAAGATTGCTAACTCATTGAATCGGTCAGTGTAGCCAGCAACATCATCTCCTATCATCTGTAAATTCCACATTTCAGATTCGAGCTTTTGCAACTCATTTCGAGGACAGTACTCCTCGATCATCATGGCTTTCAGCTCCTCCCAAGTTAGTTGGTATGCAATCTGCCTTCCCAGGGTTTTCACTTGTGAATTCCACCAAGTTAAAGCCTTATCAGTGAGCGTGCATGTAGAATACTTCACCAAGCAGTCAGCGGTGCATTCACTAATATCAATCACCGACTCCATCTTTTCTATCCATCTCATTAGCCCAACTGCACCCTCGGTGCCATTGAAGTTGCGGGGGTTGCAAGATAGAAAGGCCTTGTAGGAGCACTTCCTATTTGGAGCATCTGTAGCATTACAAGTCACAACGTCGTTAATTCGGATCATGACTATGTGTTACGGCTTATTTATTCTATTACCTCTGAAACCTCCGGCTGTACCGCTACCTCCTGCACCTCCTCCGCCGGTACCACTGCCGTTTCCTCCTCCACTATTTCGATTTGCCTCATACTGCTCCATGGCAGCAGCTACTCGCTGTGCTATGAGTTGCTCCACGTTTGGGGAAATCGTCTCGTTGTTGTCACCAGTAGTGTTACGGGGTGTCCCACGCTTAGGTGCCATGACGTTCTTTCTAATATATCAATTAAAAAGAAACAACATTATATAATAATAATGATAGATCATGACATAAGGATACAACAACATCAAACGTAAACAACCATCATTACAACATAAACCATCACATACATAGTTAAAACATGCATAGTACATTGTTCCAAAAGACAAGGATACAAAAGGGATGGGTTCACATGACCACATCAGTACCAAAGTTTTAAACTACATAATGTGCTACGGACACAACCCACCCGTAATAGGTCTAAAAGAAGATGTGGGAGTACAACCCAATCATCATGGCAAGTCCCGCCATGACAAAGCTAGCCCTAGCCAGAAATTCTACAGCCAAAGTCCTTTCTTCCAGCGCCTCCACCATGTCTCGGACCGTAACAGTGAACTGCCAGTCCATGTCAGCTCTCAACTCTAGATAGTCAGTGGCACCCTATATGTCTCGGGTGCTGTCCTCCAGAGTCTGAACTCGAGATACGAGCCCTTGACGTAAGCGCGTGGTTGCATCCCCATGTGCCCGAATATCATCTAGGAGGTCATCAAGACGTTCCTCGTGCGTATGAACGCGTGCTACTAATGTAGGCACTGTGAGCTCCATGGCTTCCCCAGTGTGGGGTAGGGGTGTTGAGGAGTTGGAGGACTCTCCGAGCTCAAAAGTAGAGGGAATGCTCTCCATCTCCCTCCATCGTGCCAGGGTACGGGGCATCCAACAGATAGTCCCCACCGTAGGGTGGTAACAGGGTCGTTTCCTAGGTGGTTCCTCATCAGTCTCCAAGTTTTCTGGGTCACGGGCTGCCAGGGTTCTCTTGTGTGGAAATCGAACCTTTTTCCTAGCACTCTTTACCATAACTGGTCCTCCGCTTTTCTTTCGGTAGACGGTAGGCGGTTCTCCCAGGGCAACATTGGGTGGTGTGGAGCTGCGAACTTGAACTTGTACTCGATTTTTGGGGCGTGTGGCGGAAAGTTCCTCGTTGGATTCAGGGTCAGAGACGGGGTCAGAGTGTGAATGTGACGACATGCTTGTGACTACAATATCCACATGACATGATGACGGGTTATGCAATGCTTATGCAATGAAAACGTTTTAGTGAGTCATTTAAATTATAGACTAGGTTCCATTTTAGACACCTAGTTCGCTATAATCAATGGCTCTGATACCAAATCTGTCACACCCCGCCAAGGCGGAAACGCGAGGCGTAACGTTCATGGTTTCCAAAGCATATGATTTGATAAATGGATACATAAACAAGTTTAAAGTATTACATTCCAAAATGTAAATTGAGTTTACAAAAAGTGAAGATTTCGCAAATATGACTCTATTACAATGAGTTATACAAGAGAAATCCCCCAAAAGTTGTATCCATCGTGCATGCATGTAATCTACATTGCTAACCTTGCGATCACGTTCAATTTCCTGAAAAAAATACTTGAAAATGTCAACACTAGGTTGGTGAGTTCACAGGTTTAATCAAATAGTTCTTTGTAAAATTCAATTGTTCGTAAATAGTTTCAGGTGCATGTGATAATCAGAATAAGAATTGTTTGACCCATTTGTAAACTAGCTAGGAATACAAATAATATGTTCCTACATGAGCCGTAACCAAACCATGACAATTTTTCTTCGCCCCTAATTTCGTTATCCGGTTCTATGCGGCCATAAATCCTCCAGATTGTGGTTAGCGCGACTAACCATGACCGGGAGACGTCACTCTCCATAGTACTATTCATAGGACCCTAGGCTACAGTTAATGGTTACTAAATTGTTCCAGGGGACTTTAGCGGCCTAAATCGTTTAACTCATGTAAACATAAAAGTCGAGTCTTATTCTCTTGCTATCACATAAAAATAGTTGTAAGTATGTTCTTCCCCCAAATATTGAAAACAGTAAAAAGGGGCCGTGAAACTCACCTTGAGTTTGTGTATGCTTGCAATGATATTTGTTCTAGTCAACTTGACTATTCGTACCCTAATTACAAAAGGGTAATTCGTGTTATGACCGAATGTCTCATATGTAAATTGTTCACCGACTTAGCAAATCTTATTGCTTTTGTTTAAATATCTTTTTAGTTTTTCAACACTTGTTTCGTTATAAAATAGTTCTAAGTTACTGCCCAATGGGCTTGAAACAGGTATCGAAACTACCTAGTTTTGATTGAACAGAACAGATGTCGAAACTACGTAGTTTCGATTGAGCAAACTGGGTATCGAAACTACCTAGTTTCGATTGGGTAAGAAAGGTATCGAAACAACCTAGTTTCGATTGAGTAATAGGTATCGAAACTACTTAGTTTCGATTGAACAACAGGTATCGAAATTACTTAGTTTCGATTGAGTAAACAGGTATCGAAACTCCTAGTTTCTATTACTGAAATTTTAAATTGACAGAATCAGTTTCAAAACTTTATTCATACATATACGCGTATATTCATGTTTTAAATCTTGAATTCGACACACTTTTCTGGTTATTTTACTTACGTTCGAATAAACTGTATGTTTAGCTACGGTTTTAAAGAAAATAATATGAATAATATTGAGTTTTTACCTCTAAACAGAGATGATGATTTTCGAGAGAAACAGAGAAGATGGTCTTGAATTCTCTTGGTTAGAAATCCTTGGAAGCTCCTTATAATACCGAAATATGGTGGATTTTGCCTTAAAACTTGACTTCGATTTGAAGAGAAATGGGGAAGATTGCCGTAAGAAAGTGAGAATGATGAAAGGGGTTCGTGAGAATGGTGATTGAGGTGGTATGGTTTATATCTGAGTTTTGAAGTCATGAGGTATGGGTTTAAAGATAAAGAATTTGATTGAGGTGGTATGGTTTATATCTGAGTTTTGAAGTCATGAGGTATGGGTTTAAAGATAAAGAATTTGAATGAGAGGAAAACGGTAGTGTGAATGGGGGGGGGGTCTTCTCTGGCTTCGGCCGAGAAAGTCAAGGGTGGGTTGGGGTTAATTTATCTAATAAGATTGAAGTGTAACTTAACATTATTTAGAGTTTTTAAATGGTAAATTAATTCGGTTTAGATTTCTCACGGTATTATAATTTTATCAAATTTTGGCTCGTTGAAGAAAATATTGAAATCTTGGGTTATATAATTCGTTGAGGTGATTATTTGTAGGTATGAGTACCTAAAGGTGGCGCTACATAGTAACGTCTTCGAAAAGTCCATTATTTTACTTTTACGTATATTATATGATTTAGTCTTAAAAATAAATTATAGTTCAACGTAAATTTTGTGTAATATATATATATATATATATATATATATATATATATTTCTGGTTATTTAATTTAACCACTAGTGTTCGTATTTAGTCGGGTTATCCTGGTACGTGAACCGGTAACTCCTAGAATTACCAAATATGAAATGAGACGATTTACGGTTTTTGCTAGACCTTAATGTCCTTGTTTATGAAATTAAGTAAATCGCGAAAACAATTATACTGTAAACTCGTTTATAACATGTACGGATATTGACCTGAAATGCCGGGTGTCACACAAAAGGTCAAAGGGGTTATGTTCAACAGTGTTATACGAATGTGTGTGCATGTTTAATTGCAAAAACATCGGGTATAGAATCGTTAACTTCTCATATGAAAAGCCGAAAACCCTAGATTAGAACATGAAATTGATTTGATTAATTCTGATAATGAAAGCGTTTGAATTCATGGGGCTATCAATGAGTACAGGATTGCGGATATAGCTATATGATTTAATTGGAATTTTGATCGAGTCTAGGGTGATGTTCGATTAAACCCGAATGGGTATGAACCCTAGAATCAAAGCGTGAAAAATCCGATTGTGTAAGCCCTAATTAGGTTAGGGCTTTCATACTAGAGATGAAAATGAGTCTAAAGATGTGTTTAACTACCTGATTCGAAGTCAGACTTATGGAGATCGGTTAGAACACAGTCCCGACTTGCATGGGTAGTCTCTGGCGATTACGGCTTCAACTCCGATCGAATTGGATGATGCAATAGGTTCTCTGAGATTCGATTAAGGTGCGCATGTGTTTGGTTTGTGAGAGTAATACACGAATTCGTCGAATTTGGTGATTAAGCTTAATGTGTCAACGATTACGACTTGATTACCCATAATTGGGTTTAATTCCACACAATAATGGTGTTTAAAATCTTAATGATGAACGTTTAAGTCATTATCGTGCATTTCAGTTACAAATCCAGGCATAACTTCGATTATGAATTCGAATTGAGATCAAAGGGCTACGGGTTTGACTCCCAGAAGTCAACAGAACCCTAGAATCATGATTTTGACTTTTAAAAGTCAAAGAAATCGGTTTTGGGGTAATTGCATAACTAGTCCCTGCAGTTTCATGTGTTTGTGTTTGAGTTTGAGGAATGGAAGAATTAGTCCCTGGGGTTTGTGATTGGATAACTTGGACTAACTGGAGTAATTGTGTTTGTGTGAGATAACAGAACTTGAGTTAACGGAGTTATCTCTAAATAGCCGGATGTCACATCAAACATATTTATATATATATATATATATATTTATATAGATATAAATATTTATTATAAGGCTAAAATATGAAATTGTATGAATGAAATTTTGAATTTAATACACTTTTGTATTTATGGTTAATGTGACACAATGTAATGAATCAGAATTGAAATTCAAATGCTATTACTGCACAAAACAAAGCATAAGAAAATCACGGATGTTACAGTATCCCCATGTTGAGGGAATTTCGTCCCGAAATTCAACTAGTGGAAACTACTAAATCAGGAAACAGATGTGGATACTTGAGCTTCATTTGATCCTCACGTTCCCAAGTAAACTCGGGGTCATGTTTAGATTTCCAACAAGCTTTTACTGTTGGTTTGAGGAGTACGATTGATAATAAGATTTAGGTCTGATACTCAAAGTCAGGCATGAATGATGATAGTGGATTTAGTTTGAAGAGAATTAAGGAGAAAACTGTCGAAGTACATTTTGGACTTCAAAGATGGAATGCATCACTTGAAATAAGAATGATGAGAATCTGATGATCAAAACTTGTTTAGGATGTAGTATAATATGCTTAAGAAATGTCACTGGATAATAGGTTTCACAAACATTGGTCAAGGTCAAAATAGCATAAAACGTCACTTGACACGAACAACGCTACTTCTGACGATATGACAGGAACACTTATATATAGGAAGTACCAGCGACGTATCCACCATGCCCTTATCATATCGCATCGGTTTCGTTATTATATATCACGATAGGTTTTATGTCATAATGCACGACAGAATTCACTATATTTTCCATGCGCTGACTTTTATAATTACGTGTGCACCCGTAATTACTCAATTCATCGCATGGTCCATATAGATCATCCCATTGTGTGTGGGTCAAGAGGGGACACAAAAATACTTAGTTCACATCTATTGTTTTCACGTATGAGTTGCTAATAAATAACTGTGCCCCAAGATAGTAAGGTCAATCAGAAAACTAAAGAGTAATAATGTGGTATAACTTAGAGTTCCATAGCTTCCTCGTGTTTGAATAAGAATACGTCAAACACCGAGTAGTTTAAAGTTTTACAGCTTCCTCGTGTTTGAACAAGAATACGTCAAACCCCGAGTAGCTTAAAAGTTTTACAGCTTCCTCGTGTTTGAACAAGAATACGTCAAACCCCGAGTAGCTTAAAAGTTTGTAGTTTTCAACATTCATGGATAAAGTGAATTATCATGTCTTGTGATCCATCAATTGCAACAATAATACCCAAACTAGTTCCATGTATAATGTAAATACCCAAACTAGTTCCATGTATAATGTAAACATCCAAATTTCATGTTTAATCTAGTATCATGTACATTGCAAACAAATAAGTTTCACGTATAATGTGAACAACTTAGTATCATGTATATTGTAAACAAATAAGTTTCATGTATAATGTGATCAACTTAGTATCATGTATATTGTAAACAAATAAGTTTCATGTATAATGTGATCAATTTAGTATCATGTACATTGCATCCAACTATGTATCATGTATCATGTATCATGTGATCAATCTAGTATTATGTATAGTGTATACAACCAAGTATCATGTATCATGTGAACAATCTAGTATTGTGTATCATGTGCTAAATCTAGTATTATGTATATTGTATTCAACCAAGAAACATGTATCATGTGAACAATCTAGTATTGTGTATCATGTGCTAAATCTAGTATTATGTATATTGTATTCAACCAAGTATCATGTATCATGTGAACAATCTAGTATTGTGTATCATGTGCTAAATCTAGTATTACGTATATTGTAAACAAACAAGTTTCATGTATCATGTGATAAATCCAGTGTTATGTATCGTGTGAATGCTCATATGTAAGTTACTGAATCTCATGAGTAACATAAACTATTGAATTGTGTGACAAAAATAATAAAAACTATTATTTTTATTCGCATCATAATCTCATGGGTAATAGTATAAATAAATATATTATTTATTAGTTTGAAACGTTACACATTGTTTATAAACGGTGAAAATAATATATATAAATATACTATTTTTTGTTAGAGTCGAGGGTTGAAAATAATATAAATATATTATTTTATAAGTGGTTTTTAATAATAAATATGGGTTACAAACCAAACCCGAGACTCGAACCCGGGTCTCCTCCACACCAACACATACACTTAACCAGTCCCGCCCGCTAGGGTACCGCACAAATACCCGGATCAAAATTTTTTTTAACATGTTGGTCTACTGTGCTCTTCCCCCCCAACCGTGGGTGCACTTACAAAGGATTCAAAGACGGAGACCCACCCAAGTTCGATGGGAGCAAGGATTCAGTGGCAACGCTCGAATGGATTGAGAGGATGAACGCTGTAATTAACATCAGCGAGTGTCGACCGGACCAGGCGGTTAAATATGTTGCTCATTCTTTCACCAACGAAGCGCTAGGTTGGTGGAGAAACATTCAGAGAACAAATTCGTCAAACGCTATCGCCAGAATGACATGGGAAGACCTGAAGAAGCTCATAATCCAAAAGTTCTGCCCACAGAACGAGATTGATCGTATGGAGAACGAGTTCCTAAACTTTAAGGCGGGCAGCAAGACGCACCGCCAGTATACCTCTAGATTCAATGAGCTAGCTCAACTGGTACCCCACCTGGTGGAGACAGAAGAGCGAATGATCAAGTATTATGTGAAGGGCCTACCTCAAAGCGTCTGTGTCCATGTGAAAGCCAACCTACCCTCGACCTTCAAGTCGGTAGTGAATCTGAGCGGAATCGTCTACGACGATTATGCCAATGAGGACCCACCAACAGAGACCCAAAAGAGAAAATGGGAGAACCCGTCTAGAGGCACCGGAAAAGGGAATGTAACAACCGAAATTAAGAAACCAAGGTCGGAAAGGTATGAAACTTGCAAGAAATGTGGAAGGCAACATCTTGGCGAGTGTCGAGTCGGCACCACCACATGTTATAGGTGTGGGAGGGTGGGACACTATTCTCGCGACTGTTTGAGAGACACTAAATGCCAAAGTTGTGGACAATTTGGACATCTGACCAAGAGTTGCAGAAAAACAAGAAAATCTGGTTCGGGAAAAGAAAAGGAACAAGAACAGCCAAAGGCTAGGACACGAGCCTACGCTCTAACTGAGGAGGAAGCAAGGGGAAACCCCGATGTTGTGTCAGGTACGTTCCTAGTTATTGATGAACATGCTGCTATTTTATTTGACTCTGGTGCTAGTAAAAGTTTTATATCCAATGCATTTAGTCGTAAACTAGGTTGCACTATCAACACCATAGTAAAGGCCTTTAGCGTACAAACTGTCGTTGGTAAAAATTCGGCAGTATTTCAAGTAACAGAGGATTGCATCATAGAAATAGAGGGTCATAAGTTCCCTTCTAGATTGTTCCTTCTCACCTTAGGAGGATTCAATATAGTATTGGGTATGGATTGGCTAGCTGCCAATGAGGCTCAAATCATATGTAAACGTAAGAGGATACACCTCAAAGCTCCAAGCGGCAGCCCAATTACGGTTTATGGGGATTGGAATTACACGATGCCGAACATCATCTCGATGATCAAGGCCGAAAGTTACATGAGGCGAGGTTGCGAAGCTTATCTGGCATATGTTATTGATGATAGAATGAAAATGAATGAACTCAAGAATGTATCCGTGGTGTGTAACTTTCAGGAGGTATTCCTTGAGGATCTACCTGGGTTACCACCCGATCGGGAAATAGAATTTCAGATTGACTTACTGCCAGGAGCTGAGCCCGTTGCCAAAGCCCCCTACCGATTGGCTCCGTCAGAAATGAAAGAATTGATGTCTCAACTAGAGGAACTAACAGAAAAAGGATTTATTAGACCGAGCATCTCACCGTGGGGCGTTCCGGTACTATTTGTAAAGAAGAAGGACGGCAGCATGCGCATGTGCATTGACTACCGCGAGTTGAACAAGAGGACAGTAAAGAACAAATACCCACTGTCTAGAATAGACGACCTTTTTGATCAACTGCAAGGTGCAAGTTGGTTTTCAAAGATCGATCTTAGGTCGGGTTACCATCAGTTGAAAGTAAGAGAAGAAGACGTACCAAAGACCGCGTTTCGCACGCGTTATGGGCATTATGAGTTACTCGTGATGTCCTTCGGATTAACCAACGCACAAGCAGCGTTTATGGATTTGATGAATAGAGTATGTCGACCCATGTTGGATTGATCAGTGATAGTTTTTATGGATGACATACTAGTATATTCGAAAAGCGAGGGTGATCACCACTGTCACCTAAGGGGAGTTCTGGAGGTGCTAAAGCAGGAAAAGTTGTACGCAAAATTCTCCAAATGCGCGTTCTGGCTTAGGGAAGTCCAATTCCTAGGTCATGTAATAAACCCAAACGGAATCATGGTGGATCCAGTAAAGATCGAGACATTAAAGGAATGGAACGTCCCAAAGACACCAACAGAGATACGAAGCTTTCTGGGATTGGCAGGCTACTATCGAAGGTTCATTCAAGATTTTTCAAGAATAGCCTCGCCACTAACTAAGTTGACACGGAAGGAAGTGAAATATGAATGGGGTCCAAACCAAAACAACGTGTTTGAAGAACTTAATGCACGATTAACCCAAGCTCCAGTCTTGGCGCTACCTGAGGGAAATGAAGACTTAGTAGTCTACTCTGACGCTTCGGGTCAGGGTTTAGGTTGCGTACTTATGCAACGAGGAAAGGTAATTGCTTACACCTCGCGACAACTAAAGATTCATGAGGTTAACTACCCAACACACGATCTAGAGTTAGCAGCAGTAGTTTTCGTGTTGAAAATATGGAGGCACTATCTGTATGGAGTCAAATGCACCATCTACTCAGATCACAAAAGCCTGAAGTACTTTTTCGGGCAAAAGGAATTAAACATGAGACAAAGGAGGTGGTTAGAGTTACTGAAGGACTATGACTGTGAGATATTGTACCATCCAGGCAAGGCAAACGTGGTGGCTGACGCTTTAAGCAGAAAGGAAGAATCGGAACCTATACGGATCAAAGCGTGTCAGCTGATTATAACACCAGATTTGATGAGTGAGATATCAAAGGCACAAGATGAAGCACTATTAGAAAGAAATATAAAACGGGAAAGAATAGTAGGACAACAAGGGAATTTGGATGCAAATCAAATGGTGTACGAACTAGGTTTGGCCGAATGTGGATACCTAAGATTGGCGAGCTTAGAGCCAAAATACTCGATGAGGCCCATAAGTCTCGCTATTCTATCCACCCCGGGACGAACAAAATGTATCAAGACTTGAAGAAAGAGTACTGGTGGCCTGGCATGAAGAATGATGTGACAGAGTACGTGAGCAAGTGCCTAACGTGTTCTCTAGTTAAGACCGAGCACCAGAAGCCATGCGGTAAAATGCAACCTCTACCAATACCGGAATGGAAGTGGGAGGAGATCACGATGGACTTCATTACCAAGCTACCGCGAACAACTAAAGGCAATGATACCATTTGGGTGATCGTCGACCGCTTGACGAAAAGTGCTCACTTCTTGCCAATACGTGAGACTTCTTCGTCAAAAAGACTGGCAGAAGTATTTATCAAGGAAGTTGTGAGCAGACATGGTATGCCGCTGTCGATTGTGTCCGACAGGGATACTAGATTCACGTCAAGGTTTTGGAAGAAATTCAATGAAGCAATGGGCACTAGACTGAACATCAGCACCGCTTACCACCCCCAAACCGATGGACAATCGGAAAGGACCATTCAGACCTTGGAGGACATGCTCCGGGCCTTTATCATTGACTTCGGTGGGAGCTGGGAAAGCCATCTACCATTTGCAGAATTTTCATATAACAACAGCTATCACTCGACTATTGGCATGCCCCCATTTGAAATGTTGTATGGGAGGAAATGTAGGACCCCGGTTTGTTGGGGGGAAATTGGACAGAAGGACTTTGCAAGTCTTGTAGTGGTCAAAGCTACTTCCGAGAAATTTGATCAAATCAAGGCTCGAATGAAAGCCGCAAAAGACAGACAGAAATCATACGCGGATAAAGGAAGAAGAGATTTAGAGTTTCAAGTAGGGGACATGGTACTGTTAAAGGTATCACCATGGAAAGGAATCATTCGATTCAGAAAACGAGGCAAACTAAGTCCAAGGTTTGTCGGACCTTTCAAGATTTTAGCGAGAGTGGGTCAAGTTGCTTACAGACTCGACCTACCTGTTGAGATTAGTGGAATACACCCTACGTTCCACGTGTCACACTTACGCAAGTGCCTAGCTGACGACACAGCTCACATACCTTACGACGAGATCGAAGTGGATGACAGACTAAATTATGTGGAGGAACCAATAGCCATTATTGACCGAGCTGAGAAATGACTACGCAATAAGTCGATTCCTTTAGTCAAAATACAATGGAAGCACAGAAAAGGGTCAGAAGCTACATGGGAAAAAGAAGACGAGATGAGGGGACTATACCTTAAATTGTTTAATGTATAAATAGTTTCGAGGACGAAACCTCTTTAAGGAGGGTAGACTTGTAACATCCCAAAAATAGTAAATAAGTAATTAATAACGCGATAGAGATTTAATCGTCAAAAATGAAAGAAAATGGATGGGCTTTGGCTCGGCTCCAACGGGACGAGGGAAGCCCAAGTATATAAGGGCCAAGACAGCCTTGAATCTCTTATTTTTCACCAACACATACAATCTAGAGAGAGAAAGGAGAGTCGGGTCTAGAGAGAGAAAGTCGACGGATCGACACGAAATTGAAGGAGCACGTTACTACTGAGCTCGTGAGCAAAACCTCCGAATCAGAATCACCATCCAGGTAACGATTCGACCTTAAACTGAGTTTTTCTTCGTTTTGGGGTTTCTCGGGTTTTAGCTAAATGGGAGACGTTTTTATGGATGAAACTTGAAAATAAGCTTAGAACTAGCATCTAGAGTGAAAACCGCACCTTTTGATCAAAGAAAATTGTAAGATTAGCATGACCGGATTAACATGCAAAATTTCGGACTTGTCCAGAAAACATGTGCTGCGTACTTATCAAGTACGCAGTAGGGACGTCCTTCATACTTACCAAGTACGCAGGAGAAAGATCATGCATACTTACCAAGTACGCAGGTATGTAGGAGAAAGATCATGCGTACTTACCAAGTACGCAGGTATGCAGGAGAAAGATCATGCGTACTTGTCAAGTGCGCATGAGCAAGGCCCTGCGCACTTACTAAGTGCGCAGGCAGCAGACCAGTAAGTAAAGTCAGTATGTTTAGAATGATTGAACCGTTAGAGTCGGGGTTGAGTCTGATGTGTATTTAACCACCTAATTCAGATCGTACGTGACATTGTTGGACCTTTGTTTAGGACAACCAAGACTAGCTTATCAGGTGAGTTCTATGTGCCCCCTTCTATGTTATGTGCAAACTTTATTAAATGTTTCGGGGCTGAAATGTATACACTAAATGAATAAATGATATGAATGCTAATGTGATCATACGTGATATACTAATATATATTATATATATATATATACGAAAATGAATTATGCACAAAGAATGAATCGTATGATTATATAGAATGAATGAAAGAATAACACAATGTGTAAGAATGAAATCTTGCTTTATATCCATGTATATATTGCTTGAAAAGAATGAAATAATGTTATGGACGCTTCAATGATAACGGCTACTTCGGTAGACGGACGACCACGTGACTATTTTGTAACCGGGACAAATACGTTCCTTCATCAGCTAGGACGTACGAAAGCCATTAATGGACGGTCGAAGCAAATGGCATAATATGAATAGTAGAACGGTTGCATAAATAATAGTCGCATAGGAAACGGATACCTTCGGGTAGACGGGCGAATTACGGCCTACGACGGTAGGACGGTTGTAAGTCATTACGGACGGACAAAAGTTGCCTGACGGTTGTAAGAATAAATTACGGACGGACAAAAGTTGCCGGACGGTTGTAAGAATGGCGGGCCATGACGATGGACCGTGGCGTTTGTGTTTGTGACATTCGCAAACAAATGACGGGTTGATCACCCTTAAGTGTATGACCCATGAAAGTTAAGAAAATAAAAAGGTGAATGCGTATATATATATATATGTAATCACAAAAGAAAGATGAAAGAAAAGCAAAAGTTATGAATACGTGTATTTATATATATGTAATCACAAAGAAAGATGAAAGAAAAGCAAAAGTTAAGTGAGGTCACCCGGGAATGGGGCCTTACATTCTAACAAACCCTCAGCCTTCCAAACACCAAATGAAGCGATAACGAACTCGAATTTAAGGATTTTGGTCTGAAAAAGGTAGCGACCCGTATGAACTTAGAACTGCTCAAAACACTAAAAACTCGAATATGGAACACAAATCAACAAACACCGAGGCTCTGATACCAGTTGTAGGTCCCGGGAGCCTCGTCGCGCAGCGGGAAATACACAGATCTGCTCGTGATTCGTGTGGGAACGAAGGAACAAGACAGATAAAACCACAAACATAAAGACAAGAGAATCGACAGAAACGAAATGTAATCCATAACAAAGAAGTCATCTCACATTACAGACCACATAACGAAAGAGTACACATCTCTCGTTTACGCTCACGGTTCACAGGGGCCGGGAGAGCTCATCCCGGCCAGAACCTCTCTCAACCTTGTCCCAAGTTCCACCTATAAATGAAGACAACACCTTCTATTTATAGGGGCAGGAACAATACATGCGTACTTGGATAAGTATGCAGGTCATTGGTCATGCGTACTTGATAAGTACGCTGGGCAAAAGCCATGCGTACTTACTAAGTACGCAGCACCAATCTGGTGTACAAGCTAAGTATGTAGGAACACCCTCCTGCGTACTAGCTAAGTACACCGATACACAGAATTTTATCTATAGTTACTAAAACATGCTTCTACAGACTCCCTCTTAACTATAGCATCAAATTCTATCTATCACTAACACTGAAAATCATTAGTTTACAAAGAATGTCCTAACAGACTCACTCTAAACTAATGACATCACGTGTCTTCTAGCGAGACTTGATCTTCTGGCATTCCACTTGTGATCTTCAAATCTTAAAACTTTAGTCTTCAATTGCCGAGTGATTTGACAAACCCGACACCCTCTTGAATGTAGCTTTCATTGTAGATCAAACTAAGTGCTTCAATAAGAACCAACTAGCCCAACACACCTCATTGTAGTTCATCCTCTCAATAATACTTTCCTCCAACCTGACTAAGGAATTTGAGTTTGAACGTGTCTTCCTCACAAGGTAACATCAGTAGACTAAGACATCTCCAAATCAACTTGCATATGATAGAGAGTTTGAATTTCCAATAACCTTTATCAAACCAATCAACTCCCATAGGAATTCCAGTAAGATAAATTTCAGTCTTCATACCAGATGTGTTCAACTCTGTCCTGTTTCTTCACGAGTCAACCAAATTCCCGAAGATGTTCATTTCCATTTCCCCTTTCAATGTAAGCTCAATCTAACTAGACCAGAAACAAGGGAATGTTTCCTATCCCGTCGACCAATGATAAAGGTTCCATCTTCAACTAATAATTCAATGGAGATCCAACTTCATCTTGAAAACACTCGATAGAATCAAACACAAAATCATGCTCCGCAGTGATCATCCTGAATCCAAAGTCCAACATTTTTCAATTAGATCTCCATTCCTGGTTAACACCTCCTAATCTGTATACATTCACCACGGTGAAGTTCCATAACTAGGTTGTCTATATGGATTCCGCCCAGATCCCAAATGAGAAATCCAATCATAACTAAATCACATCAAATCTTGAACACAGGCTTGACCAAAGAGCATGAAAAAATATAGTTTAAATGAGAAATCTTAGTTGAGATCCATGTTACGTTAAAGAGGTATATATAGGAAGTACCAGCGGCTTATCCACCACCCCTTTAATGTCCAATGAATACTCCTTAACTTTTATTCCCCTCATTTCTCTGTAAGCTATGACCAGCTT
This sequence comes from Smallanthus sonchifolius, assembly GCA_023525975.1. Taxonomy (NCBI): domain Eukaryota; kingdom Viridiplantae; phylum Streptophyta; class Magnoliopsida; order Asterales; family Asteraceae; genus Smallanthus; species Smallanthus sonchifolius. The sequence continues at coordinate 92,022,854 of CM042021.1, read as the reverse complement.
CATCACCGCTTCACTCAAATCCTCAAAAACCATAACTAGTCAACTCTAGGATTTTATTCTTTTATTCCTTTGCAAAGATCCAAAACAGCAAAACCTTGGGTTCAAGTTGTTCCAGTATTCATCCCCTATTGAAGAAGTATCATAGATACTCGTAGCCTAAATATTCAGGTTTGAATACTTAAAGAATATGATTCTTTTTCCAAAGACCCAAAGCAACAACATCTTCACAAATAAAACGAGACCTTTAGCCGATGACGACTTAGTTGCTCAAATTGATTCAGCATTCATTCCCTATTAAAGAAGTATCATAGATACTCGTAGCCTACATTTTCAGGTCTTAACACTTAAACAATGTATGACAATTGGTATCATGCAACAAAAATCTCGTTCTTATTTCGCCAAGCCACATCAAATACAAATTTCGGTCCCGAAAAACCAAAACTACTATATTCTCAAAAATGGCCCGAAACAAGCGTACAAACGATCCGTCAAAATTTTGGCCAAGAAAAGTTTTCCTGCCAATTTTTTATTTTTTATTTTTTAATTATTATTTTTTTAATCCCAGATGCTAGTTCATGCGTACTTAGCAAGTTCGCACAACCAAATGATCATGTGTACTTGATAAGTTCGCAGAGCCAAATACACATGTGTAACATCCCAAAAATAAAACGAAAATTTTAATCACGGGTTAAACATGAGACGAGCCGAATAAACAAGAAAGGCACGATGGGCTGGGCCGGATGGGCCAGGCGCGCATGAGGGTGGCAAACAAGGAAAGTGAGCCTGTCACACCCCCAAATTTATTTACTTAATGAATAAATAAATAAATTAAGGTTGCAACGATTGGTAACATTACACAATAGCGGAATCTAAAGTAAAGACTTCTGAATATTGAACACCATTACAACAACTATAATACTTGTACATTGTCCTAGAACTATGTATAGGTGAAAGCCATCTTGAGGTTTGACGATCATACTCCTTCGGCTTCTAGGGTTTAATCCGAAATGCTAACCTATTTCAACCGTGCCATGGCTATGAATTACCTGAAAAACATACTTAAAAATGTCAACACAAAGGTTGGTGAGTTCACAGGTTTGATTGTTGCAATGTAAAGTGATTTTCCTTGAAAACATTGATACTGTGTACATGGTCATGATACGAAACTGTTTTCCTTGAAAACATTGAAAATATGTACACGGGTTTAATGTAAGGTTGTTTTCCTCGAAAACATGTGATGACTTCATAGTCATAAAACGAGTAGTTTTCCCAATGAAAACATGTGATAACGTCATAGTTATAAAATAAGTCGTTTTTCATGAAAAACATTGATACTGTGTACATGGCCATAATATGAAACTGTTTTCCTTGAAAACATTGATAAAAACATTTCCACGTAAACGAATGGCAAAACCATTGGTGTATAAGTGATTGGCACCATCTGCACGAAAACGTTTCAATGAATATGATAAACAAAACAAGTAATGTTGACCCATTTGTAGACTAGCTAGGAATACAAATAATATGTACATACATGAGGCATAACCAAACCATGACACATGTGTTTTGCCCCTCGCTCATACCTCACGATCAATGTTTGAACACTATTCGGTCATTTGGCCAGAGGGACCCATGGTTTGCACGACTAACCATGACCGGGGGTGTCAATCCCAATAGTACTATCCATAGAATCCCAGGCTAATCTATAGCTAATGATTATAAATATGATGGTCAGGGGACTTCCAGCGCTCTATATGTGTTAACTCATGCAAACATAAAGGTCGGGTCTTGTTTTCTTGTTATCATATAAAAATGTTCATAAATGCGTTCTATGTTTTCTCAAATGTATCAAGTAAATACGTTTCCAAATGTATCAAACAAAGATGCTTCATGTTTGTGAAACGTGTTAATAAGTATGTTTCTCCCCCGATGTTTCTAAAACATTTAAAAATAAAGAGGGGCAGTGAACTCACCTTTGATTGTTTAATAGACATAAATGTACCAATGTTGCAAGCAATCCAATGATGTGCAGGTAATCACCATCATAACCCTAATCACAAATATATTATTAACTTATGATACTAGGGTTAAGTTATCGCGTGTGTAGTTGAGCTCTGATGATCCTTAACGGTATTACCGATTCGGTATACAATGTTGGTTTAACAATCGATAATATTAGTTGCTTAATTAGAGTCGGGTTTCTCAATTCGAATATGTTTCAATTTTTATATTCCAAAATATTACTTTGTCGAGCATACGAACGTATATAGTAAGTGCACGTACAATTAATAATAATAATAATAACATACTAATCATACGTATTTATATACATTTAAAACCTTGAATAATATTTGTACCGTATGGTATTTCGATATCACACGATACTGTTTACGCAAAAGATACACGTATTATCTTAACATTATTACGTATACATGTATATGTGATTGTAATAATCCGCGTATTGTATCATATGAAAAATAAACTTTTATGACATTATACTTATACATGATTTCAATTATATATGTGACGAAGTATTTGATTCAAGTTCATATATATATATATATACATATATATAACTTCACTCATTGAATATAATCATCTCGAGTGACCGTATACACGTTTGTTTTCCCTACACACCTATCTTTGCATTCTATGTATATATATGTGAAGTATCATTTAAGACGAGTTATGAAGATATATAATTACGTATATGTTTGTACTATTTCTTCATGATTTTATGACTTGTTATGTTTCAAAACCGTTAATATCAATATATATTCACAATGCCAAAGTCATATATTTATTTATGCTTGTGTTCAATATTATACTTAACAATAATCATCCGACTTTGTATGATAAGTACACATATATAGATTGAATATATATATTTGTGTGTGTGTTTTCTGGTTCAAATACGGCATTATAGGTAATCGTTTGGTTTCTAAATAATGAACCTATAACAGGTCTATCTTCATATGTAGCATAAGCGTATTTATCATCGTTATCTAGGAACCCTCGTTTAGTTGATAACGCTAAACGCTAAAGTACATTTTGCATAAGTTTCAAAATGTCCAATGTAGTATCCAGAGACGAGTGTATACAAAATATATTCGTTGTCCATTTTGTCCCAAATAATAATCATCAGTGATTTATATGAATACTTGTAAATGTTTATTTGACGGTAGTTATATTACTATTCGTGTGTGTGTATATATATAAAAGGATTGTAATTCGTATTAAAGATCCATTTTACCGATTACACGTTCACGTTCGTATTTATCGTTTAATTAATATATATAATTTTACGGAAACCTCTCGCTAATAACACTTTAACTCGAATCGTTAATATCTATTGTTAAATTAATATTTATTTTTATTGTTAACGAATCGTTTCGGGATCAAAGCGTTTTAACCGCACACACTCGCTTAACTTTCATAATAATAAATGTAAAACGTTTAGTGTGCGCTTTTACCTTATCACCAACTCGATTCGTAAACGCGAACTCGTTGACTAGCGTTGACCTGATTTGACCGGTTGACCAAGTTTGACCGAGACTCGAGATGCCATAATCTGTCCAAAATCACCCTATTAATACCCGGGGATGAAACCCGACCACTAAATATCACTACATCTACAACGTGTGCCAACGGATCTGAACGATAAACGACCGAATCTTTAATGTTACCTTAAAAATTCGTAGCTAACCTTGAAAATTTGTAGATCGTGATAGTAGAACAACTTTATAATCAATATACGTTTGTTTGGGGCTCGCCGGAGACTCGCCAGAAAACCGGGAGTCGCCGGAATACCGTTTTCCGTCTTCTGTCGTTGGATCCGTGGAGAACAGTTGCTCACTTAGCCTTTGTCACGCCAAAACTCACTCTGGAGGGCCACGAAAAGGACGGATCTGTAGTGGGTGTTTGTGTGCGCGTCCCGCCGTCGCCACCGCTGCTAGGGGCGGAACCCTAGCAATCGTCTTCACCTGAGAAACGGGTTAGGGTCCAGGTTTGGTACCCCGTCGTCACTGCCGTTTTCCACTCCAGATCGCCGTCGACAATGTAGGAACTAGTGAGAAAGGAGGCTCTCCCCTCTCTTTCTCTGCTGCTGCCCCCTCGTGGTCACGGACAACCGCCGCCGCCGTCCTCGAGGTGTTGTCGGAGGTGCCGCCTGGAGGTGGTCGGTCCTCCTCCTGCGTCTCTCTCCCGGTCTCTCTCTCTCTCACTAGAATATGTGATTAGGGTTTGTGTGTTTGGAAAATGAAGGAGGAGAAGAAGTTGTTAGCTTTTATAGTTAGGGTTTTGAATGGTGCATTCTTTACCAGTATCGCGTGTCAACACCGTGTCTCGTAAAACTTAAACGTCACGTTTGGGTACAACTCGTGTTAAATTATTTCTCGTCTATAATAGTTAGAAATACTGAATATATATATTTTTTTAAATATTTAATTCGCTACGATAGGGTATCCGAGTCAGTACGAGATGACTGCGCGTCTCAAGACCTATCTTTTGGATTTAACGTCTCGTGCTCTATTTTATTGTTATTATTATTATTCTGATAATATATAAATAATAAGTATTTCATAATATTTAACATACCAATTTACACATTGGTGATGCTTATGTGGTCTACTATGTGGCCAATGCAGCTTAACATTTACGTACACGTGCTCTGTGTGAAATTTTATAAATTGATTTTCTGAATGGGTATTAATAATTAATGTTAATACTTCGTTATCTGGCACAATCTTTGTGTCGAATATCCGTTTAGGAACCGATGACTAACACATTTAACGTTTAAATTGCTAAATCGCGTACTTTTTTTTGTATCTTTTCTCAAATTCTCATAACTACGTAACAAGTCATTAGATGAAACTAAGTGGCTAGTATTACTTTCAGATTGTGTAATCTTGGACCTCTAACGGGCTTGGATTCTTATCGAGCCTCAAATGGGCTTGAATTTCTATTGGGCCTGGTTGGGTTAGCTCAACAACTAGGTTTTAGGATCCTGAATTTTGCAGGTGTCACATTCTCCCATCCTTAAAGAAATTTCGTCCTCGAAATTTGTTATACATACACGGATTAGGGTTTCATATCCTTGCTCCATTTTCGGATTCTTAGGGAGAATGTTTACTCATTCCAAATAGTAGTTGGTAATGTAGATGAAATGGATATCTCACCAACTATCGATATCGGTTGTGTAAAGATTTGAGATAGCACTGTATCATATAGTAGTGTACGCTATTGTTTAGTAGATATTATATCCAGTGAGTAGATCTAGGAAATCCTTTGATTATGCCGCCATATGAATGACGTTAGCTATACGACGAGGTAATAATGTCATTACTAGAGTCCCATAAACCAAAGAGATTACAACCAGTGAGGTCATATTCATGTAATGGGTGAGTCATTAAGAGAGCGTCTAATCAGTGTGAATTAAAATAAGAAGTTTTCACAATTCAAGTGAACAACTCACACACCAAAGTAAACAATCACGATTAGATGTCGAAGCATTTCGTTATGTAACCATTTTCATCAAAGTGTAACTGTACGATCACCATCTTTGATAAGAAAAAGCAAAAGTGCATTCATGCACACGGATTTCTGAAAGTATGAGGGTACATATACCTAATAAATGCTCGATTTTCTTTCATGAAAACAAACCATGATAGAATCTAACGAAGAACTTATCGTAAGTTCATGAAGATATGTCGAGTGGTTTTGATGAAATGTTCGCATGTTAGTTCGTAATCAGGTAGTTGTCCATCCATCGCAACGAGTCGATACCTTAACGCATTCTATCTTTTTAGAACAAAAAATTTAACTGACATTTCATCGGTCTAATCAGTATGCAGGTAAAACTGATTCGATTGAGTTCCAGGAAACAATATCATCGTATATAATTTCTCACAAAAGAGTTGGACCGTTTTAGATAACAACATTAACGAAATGGGTGTCCAACAATTAACCCGAGGTAACGAAAAAAAAAAAAAAAAAATTTTCCATGGCATTGAATTTCTTTTGAATCGTCAGGATTTATATGATTTATCTAAAGATAGAGGTGAAATCGATGTAGAAAGAGAATGTCAAAGTATTTAGGAATACTCGATTTGGCTCAACCGATACTAAATATAAATGAATCTTCACGGGGTTCAAAGAAAAGCGTTTTAGAATAGTCTAGCTTTCTAAAAAAAATCTCATTTCGTCTTGATGGAAAAAGAAACAGCAGGACCGCGAAAACAGTCTCACAGTAACAGTGTTCCTCGAAATTTGTTATGGGTTTGCCAACCATTAAGTTGGTAGATTGTGATGTGATATCATTCTCAACTTAGTCCGGGGCTCGAGACTCTTAACTTAGATGTCAGGATTTAGACGAAAATCACGTATAAAGTTAGGAACTAGTGGAATGTGAAGGCGTCTTGTCCTTAGGTTCGTTAAGGATAACGCGTTGGTATTCCAAAAGGTATTGGAGATGAGTGAATATGGAAATTTGAAGGAAGGTCGAGAAGGCAAAAGAAATGTGTACGTGTAGACCTCCAACAGGATAAGGTCAGATAGGATTCATCCTTTGTTCACTTTCCTGGTAGCATACAGCTTAGAATGGTTAACAATCGTAGAACATTACCCAGTAGCATACAACTTAGAATGGTTAACAATCGTAGAACATTACCCTAAATTCATGAAACTGCATTCTATGATTGTAGTACGCATCTTTCAAATGATGAAGTTCTAAATTTTCAACTTTGTCCTTAATTTCCCACTAAAGTTGGTTTGAAAGGATTAGGAGATTTCAAAACTTGTCAACAACTGATATTACATTATGTCTGCAACTTCCCTGACATTCGGATGGTATTATCGTGACTTACCATTACGTATTTCACTTATATCGGCTATAGCTTTAAAGTTCTTAGCACATGGGCTTAAGCTATAACAGTGAAGTAATGAGTGTTAAGTGTTAGAGATTTGTATTTTCTCTAAACACGTTTAAGAGTTTGTATATCAGTCTCATGCTTTGGTAGATTGGCAACGAAATCGAATAGAGAAAATCTATTGTTGGATCTCAAAAGTTGATTCAGTATTTTACAAAGAATTTCCATATTCGGTCCAAATACCACGGTCAAATTAGATGAGAAAAGATATCTCCAGTGTTTCGGTCAAAATTGTCTTGCCAAAGAAGTCTTGATAAGAGTTTTTGGATTCATAAGAATTCAAAGATGAAAGAGATGATGTACACTTCCACGTCACTTGGGTAGCCCATCGCATCATCCGATGCACTTTTGGCTCAACCATTTGGTTATGGTAATTTCAGTCATAATCGAGTGACTAGGAATTGAGATTAGGAATACAGATTAATCATGAACATTAGCTTGGACAGTAAGGCTCACCAGGCTGTAAATTATGATTACGTGTGCACCCGTAATAATAATTTACTTCGCATGGTCCCTCTAGTGTTTCTCATATCCCAAGCACTTAGTTAAAAGAGATCTGAGATGTTTGTTAGATCTTGTCGTTGAGTTGCATTCTTGCGTTTAAAAGTATATGCTTTATCAGAATACTCTCATTCATGTGTACCAGTACTCATAGATCGTTGACCCAGGTTGATATTGGATGATGGAGAGACACAACTGGTGTCCTTTATTAATAATATGTGTGTGGTGGAAGTCATGCACTATATCAGGGTAGAGATCCTCAAATCAATGTCGAGCAACTCATGCTCCAATTTTGTCTATACTTGTGGATCCACATGTTCCCAATGAGTCTATAGGTCTCCTGACTCATAGAGTTCTCTCCCGATTAATCCTGCTTTTCCCACCTCGGGTTCTCTCTACATTTGGCAGTCCGGTCTGCCATATCTCATGGCGAAAGTTTTAATCACCCAATCCGGCAGATCATGAAGGAGAGTATACATATCACGCCAAATGGAGGTAACATATGCTAGAAAAGGAAGCTGACTCCATAGTTGAACTAGATACATGAGTGGTGCAGCTACAGACACAGTTCTAGGTACAGGTTCAGCCTATTGTGATATCAAGACCGGTAACTGGCGATTACTACCGTCATGTGACGTTTCGGATTTTTCGTTCTCGCACTTGTATTATATTTATCATGTAATCATTTTCTATTAAATGAAATGCGAGTGTTCTTATTTAATTTTATACAAAATACATATATTTTATTTTATAATAATTAAAATTTTATAAGTTTTTAAACTTATATAAAATTTTATATGAAAATCTAGATTTAAAAGTTGCATAACCCATTTAAATAATACAAATAATATTTTTATAAAAGTTATTTATAATAATAATAATGAAAATAAATTTATAAAATATAAATGGATTTAAAAGAAATTAAATTAATTTAATAAAAAGTTTAGGGGTTGTTTAGTAATTAATCAAACTAGAAGGTTTTAGAATGGAAATCTGTTGAGGGACCATTCCTGGACAAGTTAAAGTACAAGGGCCCATCCGTAATTATCGCAGGGACCTAATTAAAACGAAATCAAACTCCAGGGACTAAAACTGTCAATACCCAATTCCTTTATCCGGTCACCCCCAACAATAGTCCGGCGGTCCAAGGCTTTCTCCGGTGAACGCCCGATAGGACTGTTCCCTGCACCTCAACAGCCGACAAGAACTTCTCTGGCCTCGTCGTCCCCACGCGAACAAAAGCCCTCGACAAATTTGTCGATTAAACATAGGGATCGACTGATCCTGTTGGCGGCCGAAAAACCCACGATCGAATTCGCACTCGACAGGCCACCTCCACGCGTGTCGATTGTCTGGTTAGCATCGTCTCGTTCAGACCAATGTCGGGACATGCCCAATTGCACGTTCTAGCATAGAAATCGAGCTCGCCTATAAATGACCATTGTCGGCCCTGTACGAGCTCGCTACCATCCTTCCACCTGCTCTCACTCCAAATTGAGAATTTCATCACTCTCGTCTTCCCTGTGAGAAGCTGTGACCAAGAATTCAAGAGCTGATTCCATCCAGAAGTTTGATTCCCGTTTTGGACATTTACGGTTCAAGGTTTCTGCCGACCAGGCTCTTCGCGACTAGGTTCGAGTCTCGAATCGATTCCTTTACGTTCTATTAATCCCTGGTAAACAATCCAACTCAAAATCACGGTAATCGCACGAGAGTTACCGGGCAAACCCAGTGTCCTCGGACACGGTTTTCCGGTCACCGAGGTCCAGCGACCTGATTTACCCTTGTGCATTTAAATTATCCATCACACACATAACCAGCGATGGGCAGTAGCCCGGCTGGTTATGCGTGTGTGTGTCCGAGGCTGAGGTCGCGGGTTCGAACATTCCGGCCTCCGGCCCAACCCCATTTTGCTCCTGTTTTCATTTTTTTATTTTATTTAATTATCTTAACATATTTTAATATTATTTTTATACACTAAAGACTAAAACGAGTCGGTTTGATCGTTCATTTATTTTGAAATCTATTAAACAATCTTTTTATCTATAAACTATTCCAATTTTTATAAATCTTATAATATTTTTATAAACTTATTTAAACACATTTTATATATATAAAATGTCCTATATTTTTATAAATCTTACAACATTTTTATAAACTTATTTAAACACATTTTATATATATAAAATGTCCTATATTTTTATAAATCTTACAACATTTTTAAAAACTTATTTAAACACATTTTTATATATAAAATGTCCTATATTTTTATAAATCTTGCAATATTTTTAATAAACTTGTTAAAACAAATTTTAATCTATATAATATGATTAGTCAAATAAAGAATATTCTTTTATTTGTTATTGTTATTTATAAATACATTAAACATAATAAATACTTGTTTAAAACAATATATATATATATATATATTTTTATGAGTTAAAAGTTTTACAAAACCGTTATCATTTTCTACTCTATTTTATACAAATAAATATTAAGGATATTATTATAAAACCTATACTCATTAAATACGAATGCGCTTATACATATAAACATACAATAATACTTATCCATCCACATAGGGTTTCATCGTGCTTAGGTTTCAACGCCTTTATCACCCGCACTCGTGGATTATCGTATCCGCTTAGCCAGGTGAGTTACATAGCCCCTATTTTACATTTTCATACGTTTTGGGGTGAAACATTATACATGCTACTCACATCGTTTATACGTGTTATACATGAGACTATATGCTTATTCTTTGGATGTACATACATTTAAACACAAGACAACCAAATGTAATATTGATAGATCTATTGTGCCTGACCAGCCCACCCGGTTAGGGTGTTTATTACTGCATACTCGGATATAACCGCGTGTTATATTCAAACATATCGGATATAGTGGGTAACTATATTCAAGCATACCGGACTTAGCTGTTGTGCTCTGTTCAAGCGCGTCAAACTCGGTTTGAATTGTGATTAAATAAATGGTACATCATATACTATGTTTAACAAGATAAACAATGAGTTGCAAAACGATTTACACTACTATTTACCGGATTTACTAAACCTATGTACTCACCAACTTTTTAGTTGACACTTGATTTAAATAATGTTTCAGGTTTGGATATGTGACTGCTTGCTGAAGATCTCTCCACTTAGGAACTATGGACCTAGTTAAATAAATTAATGTTTTGAACTAGACTAGGTTATTTGAAATGTATTGTATTTGGAACTTGTTGTCTTTAAATTAAATTAATGAATTATGCAACCTTTAGTTTTCATGTGCTTTTGAACAATCATCACATTGTCCGCCTCGATGATTCCGCCATCGGTCGGGGTGTGACAGATTGGTATCAGAGCCATGGTTATAGGGAATTAGGTTATTAGACACAATAACCTAGACTATAACCCTAGGACTCCCTTTTATGTGTTATGTGATAAATGATTAATTGCTACGTGAATTATTTGTAGATAGGTATTATTTGAATTTTCCCAAGTTTGGTACATGAGACTTATACACATACATACAAGACTTTGATACATGATACATACTTTACTTACACATTTGACAAACAAACTTATGCAAACAAATACACTACTCATCCTTGTCCATACTCTTTCCTAATCCATGATTATTTCAACATTCCTACACATTTTATACTCATAGACTCTCAAGTCTAGTAAAATCTTGAAAATCACGTCAACGACTTAATTTCTTGAAACCAGTAAAGGACATGTGCAATCTGGAAGGGTGACACCTGTACATTGGGTTTTCTGTCTAGGAAAGCATTTCGTATAAATCCAAATAAACGGACCCGTATGCTTTCCTGGGAAATCCTGAAGTGAGTGTTTACCTATAGACTAAAGCATGTCTCCTTGAAAGTTTTGAGGAATTAATTAACGTTGATAAGTCAATGTATTCGCAAGGATACAATCCGAACTTAAACTTAAAATTTGGGGACATTATAGCAAGATAGGAAGAACTAGACAAACATACAAAACAAATCATTATTATGGGTGCACACGTAATAACGATTTGTAATGCATGCAAGTCCCGGCAATTCCTATTATGCAAATAATGATCTATAACATCATGTCCTACCCGGAAAAGATGACTTAGTTTCCCCTATCAACTTAGAATAAATACACATGCACTGGCACGCGTCATGATAAATCTCGTATTTCTGCTTACATTATTTCCCGCTATAACTCATATTTATTCGTCTTATCTAAAATATCATTGTCTTTTCTTATGGTGTTAGAATGCCTCCTCGACGTGCAAACCCTAGCACTTCCAACCCGGATCTTGCTACTCTCCTTGCCCAACTCGTAGGACAAATGACCCAAGCAAATAACAACAGTGACGGGTCTCACTACATCCAAGGGAACGGTGGTACCAACCCGCCTCATTGCACGTTTAAGCACTTTAACTCGTGCAATCCTACTAAATTCTTCGGGACTGAAGGTGCCACCGGCCTACTCCAATGGTTTGAAAGCATGGAAAGCACATTCCTAAACAGCGACTGTCCCGATAATCTTCGGGTTCGTTATGCCACAAGTGTACTCCAAAAGAGAGCCCTCACCTGGTGGAACGGTGAGAAACGCACTCGTGGTGCTGAGGTTGCTACATCCTTATCATGGGATGATCTGAAGAAGGCCATGACTGATGAATTCTGTCCTCGGAATGAAATGAGGAAGCTCGAGGCTGAATTTTGGGATCTTGCCCAAGACAGCGGGATAATCTGGCTTACACCACCCGATTTCAAGAGCTAAGTCTGCTGGTGCCTCATATGATCACTCCCCTTGCTCTGGGAATTGAAAAATACATAGGCGGCCTGCCTATGCAAATTCAAGATGCTGTGCTAGGAAGCAATCCTCCTACTCTTGAAGCTGCTATCCGTCTATCTGCTACACTATCCGACAACCATGTCAAAGCCGGAACCTTAACCAGAAAGGGTTCCAAGAAGGTTGTGTCTACTCTTGCGGCCGTCAAAGATGTGAAACCCGAGCCTTCTAACCGCAACAAGAAACGTAAGGGTCGAAACTTCGCAGCCGTAACTCCCGTTGTACCTGCTCTTCAAGTGGCCCCTTTGGATCAAAACCTGAAACCTTATTTGGGTCCAAATCCGCAATGTCAGACCTGCAAGTACCATCATCCTGCCAACCTACCATGCCGATTGTGTTCAAGCTGCGGACGATATGGACACGTGGTCACTACCTGCCGTACCCGTCCTCCCGTCCACCAAGCTGCTCCAGCCAACCGTCCAAACTATCCGGCACTTCTCAATGGTCGGGCATGTTACGAATGTGGAGACCCAAACCACTTCCTTGACCGATGCCCAAAACTTCATCATCAAGGTGGTCCCTAAGGACGAGCGTTTAATATAAACGCTAATGAGGCACAAGCAAACAACGACGTGATAAACGGTACGTTCCTCGTAAACAATCATTATGCATCCATTTTATTTGATACCGGTGCCGATAGGAGTTTCGTGTCTTTTACCTTTGAATCTCAACTTGCTAAACAAAGAACGAAACTTGACAATCCTTATTCCGTGGAGATAGCAAACGGGAAATCTATTGCTATAAACTCTGTTATCCGCAACTGCAATCTCGAGCTTAACAATCATGAATTCTCTGTTGATCTCCTTCCAATGCAATTGGGAAGCTTCGATGTTATAATTGGCATGGATTGGTTATCCAAGCATCATGCCGAGGTTATTTGCTACGAAAAGTGCATTCGTATACCTCTCCCTTCGGGTGACATGTTAGTTATTTTCGGTGAAAAACCGTGTCGTGGTCTTCAACTCATGTCTTGCACTTTGGCACAAAAATACTTGCGGAAAAAGTACGTTGCCTTCTTGGCCCACATAGTTGACACAAAAGACAAGGGTAAGAAATTGCAAGACATTCCAATCATTCGAGATTTTCCCGAGGTATTCCCCGAGGATTTACCTGGTCTTCCTCCCACTAGACAAGTGGAGTTTCGTATCGACCTTGTGCCCGGGGCAACTCCCGTGGCAAAAGCCCCCTATCGTCTTGCACCTTCCGAGATGCAAGAGCTTGCAAGTCAATTACAAGAACTCTCATCCAAAGGATTCATCCGCTCGAGCCATTCACCTTGGGGTGCTCCCGTGCTGTTTGTAAAGAAAAAGGATGGATCATTTCGAATGTGCATCGATTATCGTGAACTCAACAAACTTACAACTAAGAACCGATACCCTTTACCCCGTATCGACGATCTTTTCGATCAGCTTCAAGGTTCAACATGTTTCTCCAAGATTGACCTTCGTTCCGGATACCATCAACTTCGTGTTCTCGATGAAGACATTCCGAAGACTGCCTTTCGGACTAGATATGGTCACTACGAGTTCATGGTCATGCCATTCGGTTTGACTAATGCACCTGCGGTCTTCATGGACCTCATGAACCGTGTATGCAAACCTTATTTGGACAAGTTCGTGATCGTTTTCATTGACGACATTCTCATCTATTCTAAAACGAAAGCAGAGCATGAACAACATCTCCGTTTGATTTTGGAACTCTTGAAGAAAGAACAACTATACGCCAAGTTCTCAAGTGTGAATTCCGTCTAAAGGAAGTTCAATTTTTAGGACACATAGTCAACGATAAGGGAATTCATGTGGACCCGGCAAAGATCGAGGCGGTAAAGAATTGGAGTACTCCTAAGACTCCTACCGAGATTCGTTCATTCCTTGGACTAGCAGGTTACTATCGTCGCTTCATCTCAAATTTCTCCAAGATTGCGGTTCCGCTCACTGCCTTGACTCACAAAGGTAAATCTTACGAGTGGGGACCCAAGCAAGAGGAAGCTTTTCAAACTCTCAAGCACAAGCTCTGCAATGCTCCTATTCTAACTCTTCCTAGTGGTAATGACGACTTTGTCGTTTATTGTGATGCATCCAACCAAGGTCTTGGTTGTGTTCTAATGCAACGTGGCCAAGTAATTGCATATGCATCACGTCAACTCAAAATTCATGAGAAGAACTATACGACCCATGATCTCGAGCTTGGTGCCGTCGTCTTCACCTTGAAAATTTGGAGACATTATTTATATGGTACCAAATGCGTGGTTTTCACCGACCACAAAAGTCTCCAACATATTTTCAATCAAAAAGAGCTTAATATGAGGCAACGACGATGGGTCGAACTTCTTAACGACTACGACTGCGAGATTCGCTATCACCCCGACAAAGCAAATGTTGTAGCCGACACTTTGAGTCGTAAAGAACGTATCATGCTTCATAGTGTTCGTATTCAAAATGACATCCAAGCCCGCATTCTCCAAGCACAACACACCTCGGTTACCGAGGGAAACATGTTTCAAGAAATGGCATGTGGTGTAGAACTCTTGCTAGAAACCAAAGCCAACGGCCTATTGTATTACTTGGATCGTATCTGGATTCCCGATCGCAACGATCTTCGTATGTTTTTGATGAATGAATCCCATAAGACTCGATGTTCGGTACATCCTGGAGCTGATAAGATGTACATGGGTCTCCGTCAGCAATATTGGTGGCCCGGCATGAAAAAGGATATTGCCCTCTTTGTGGCAAAATGCCTAACTTGTTCTAAAGTGAAGGCCGAACACCAAAAGCCTTCCGGACTCCTCGAACAACCTGAAATTCCCGTGTGGAAATGGGAGAACCTTGCTATGGATTTCATCACCAAATTACCACGCACTTCTAGTGGGCACGATAGTATCTGGGTTATTATCGACCGACTTACAAAGTCAGCTCATTTCTTGCCCATTCGTGAGGACTATCGAGTCGAGAAATTGGCTCGGATTTACATTGATGAGATCGTAAGTCGTCACGGAATCCCTTTGAACATCATCTCCGATCGTGATTCGCGTTTTACTTCCCGATTTTGGTAGTCATTACAATCAGCACTTGGTACTCGTTTGGATTTAAGTACGGCTTACCATCCTCAAACTGATGGACAAACCGAACGAACAATCCAAACTCTTGAGGATATGCTTAGAGCTTGTGTTATTGAATTTGGTGGCAATTGGAATTCTCACCTACCACTGATCGAATTTTCCTACAACAACAGCTACCACACAAGTATTAACATGGCACTGTTTGAAGCTCTTTATGGACGAAAATGTCGTTCACCGATTAGTTGGAACGAAATTGGTGAAGCACAAATCACCGGTCCCGAGCTTATCCAAGAGACCACCGACAAAATTTTTCTTATTCGTGACAACATTTGAGTGGCAAGGAGTCGGCAAAAGAGCTATGCCGATAAAAGACGAAAACCCTTGGAATTTCAAGTTGGGGATATGGTTCTCCTAAAGGTATCACCTTGGAAGGGCGTAGTCCGATTTGGAAAGAAAGGAAAACTTGCACCTCGATATGTGGGTCCCTTCAAGATACTCGAAAGGGTAGGAAAAGTGGCCTACAAACTCGATCTTCCTTCAAAACTCATCAACGTTCATCCGACTTTCCATGTATCTAATTTGAAAAAGTGTCTAGCCGACGAGAATCTCCACATCCCTCTTGATGAAGTGCGCATTGACGAAAGGA
The DNA here is from genome assembly GCA_023525975.1 of Smallanthus sonchifolius. Taxonomy (NCBI): domain Eukaryota; kingdom Viridiplantae; phylum Streptophyta; class Magnoliopsida; order Asterales; family Asteraceae; genus Smallanthus; species Smallanthus sonchifolius. The sequence goes on along the minus strand of CM042021.1, from coordinate 92,006,873 downwards.
TGCACTTTGTTGAGAAACCCGTGGAAATCATGGACCGAAAAGTCAAGAAACTCAAGCGTAGCCGCATCCCCATTTTCAAGGTCCGTTGGGAATCTAAACGTGGACCCGAGTTCACTTGGGAACGTGAAGACCAAATGAAGACCAAGTATCCGCATCTCTTTTCATAGCCTCCACTAGTTGAATTTCGGGGCGAAATTCCTCTAACATAGGGAGACTGTGACGTTTCGGATTTTTCGTTCTCGCACTTGTATTATATTTATCATGTAATCATTTTCTATTAAATGAAATGCGAGTGTTCTTATTTAATTTTGTACAAAATACATATATTTTATTTTATAATAATTAAAATTTTATAAGTTTTTAAACTTACATAAAATTTTATATGAAAATCTAGATTTAAAAGTTGCATAACCCATTTAAATAATACAAATAATCTTTTTATAAAAGTTATTTATAATAATAATAATGAAAATAAATTTATAAAATATAAATGGATTTAAAAGAAATTAAATTAATTTAATAAAAAGTTTAGGGGTTGTTTAGTAATTAATCAAACTAGAAGGTTTTAGAATGGAAATCTGTTGAGGGACCATTCCTGGACAAGTTAAAGTACAAGGGCCCATCTGTAATTATCGCAGGGACCTAATTAAAACGAAATCAAACTCCAGGGACTAAAACTGTCAATACCCAGTTCGTTTATCCGGTACCCCCAACAATAGTCCGGCGGTCCAAGGCTTTCTCCGGCGAACGCCCGACAGGACTGTTCCCTGCACCTCAATAGCCGACAAGAACTTCTCTAGCCTCATCGTCCCCACGCGAACAAAAGCCCTCGACAAATTTGTCGATTAAACATAGGGATCGACTAATCCTGTTGGTGGCCGAAGAACCCACGATCGAATTCGCACTCGAGAGGCCACCTCCACGCGTGTCGATTGTCTGGTTAGCTTCGTCTCGTTCAGACCAATGTCGGGACATGCCCAACTGCACGTTCTAGCATAGAAATCGAGCTCGCCTATAAATGACCATTGTAGGCCCTGTACGAGCTCGCTACCATCCTTCCACCTGCTCTCACTCCAAATTGAGAATTTCATCACTCTCGTCTTCCCTGAGAGAAGCTGTGACCAAGAATTCAAGAGCTGATTCCATCCAGAAGTTTGATTCCCGTTTTGGACATTTACGGTTCAAGGTTTCTGCCGACCAGGCTCTTCGCGACTAGGTTCGGGTCTCGAATCGATTCCTTTACCTTCTATTAATCCCTGGTAAACAATCCAACTCGAAATCACGGCAATCGCACGAGAGTTACCGGGCAAACCTAGTGTCCTCGGACACGGTTTGCCGGTCACCGAGGTCCAGCGACCTGATTTACCCTTGTACATTTAAATTATCCATCACACACATAACCAGCGATGGGCAGTAGCCCGGCTGGTTATGCGTGTGTGTGTCCGAGGCTCAGGTCGCGGGTTCGAACCTTCCGGCCTCCGGCCCAACCCCATTTTGCTCATGTTTTCATTTTTTTTATTTTATTTAATTATCTTAACTTATTTTAATATTATTTTTATAAACTAAAGACTAAAACGAGTCGGTTTGATCGTTCGTTTATTTTGAAATCTATTAAACAATCTTTTTATCTATAAACTATTTCAATTTTTATAAATCTTATAATATTTTTATAAACTTATTTAAACACATTTTATATATATAAAATGTCCTATATTTTTATAAATCTTACAACATTTTTATAAACTTATTTAAACACATTTTATATATATAAAATGTCCTATATTTTTATAAATCTTACAACATTTTTATAAACTTATTTAAACACATTTTTATATATAAAATGTCCTATATTTTTATAAATCTTGCAATATTTTTAATAAACTTGTTAAAACAAATTTTAATCTATATAATATGATTAGTCAAATAAAGAATTTTCTTTTATTTGTTATTGTTATTTATAAATACATTAAACATAATAAATACTTGTTTAAAACAATATATATATAGATATATATATATATATATATATATATATTTTTATGAGTTGAAAGTTTTACAAAACCGTTATCATTTTCTACCCTATTTTATACAAATAAATATTAAGAATATTATTATAAAACCTATACTCATTAAATACGAATGCGCTTATACATATAAACATACAATAATACTTATCCATCCACATAGGGTTTCATCGTGCTTAGGTTTCAACGCCTTTATCACCGCACTCGTGGATTATCGTATCCGCTAAGCCAGGTGAGTTACATAGCCCGTATTTTACATTTTCATACGTTTTGGGGTGAAACATTATACATGCTACTCACATCGTTTATACGTGTTATACATGAGACTATATGCTTATTCTTTGGATGTACATACATTTAAACACAAGACAATCAACTGTAATATTGATAGATCTATTGTGCCTGACCAGCCCACCCGGTTAGGGTGTTTATTACTGCATACGCGGATATAACCGCGTGTTATATTCAAACATATCGGATATAGTGGGTAACTATATTCAAGCATACCGGACTTAGCTGTTGTGCTGTGTTCAAGCGCGTCAAACTCGGTTTGAATTGTGATTAAATAAATGGTACATCATATACTATGTTTAACAAGATAAACAATGAGTTGCAAAACGATTTACACTACTATTTACCGGATTTACTAAACTTATGTACTCACCAACTTTTTAGTTGACACTTGATTTAAATAATGTTTCAGGTTTGGATATGTGACTGCTTGCTGAAGATCTCTCCACTTAGGAACTATGGACCTAGTTAAATAAATTAATGTTTTGAACTAGACTAGGTTATTTGAAATGTATTGTATTTGGAACTTGTTGTCTTTAAATTAAATTAATGAATTATGCAACCTTTAGTTATCATGTGCTTTTGAACAATCATCACATTGTCCGCCTCGATGATTCCGCCATCGGTCGGGGTGTGACACGTCATCACCCGACCATAGCTTGTAACTTGATTTTTCTAGGATTACAATGTGTTGAGTACCCGTCATCCTTAGTTTGCAATCCGAATAGTGATAATTTGTTGAGTAACGTTGTAGATGTGTATTATTTCCACGTTGTTGTACGTATTAAATGTTTATTACGTATGTCATTTAATTTTATTACGTATTAGTGTAGCTAATGATACCCTAGTGTAACTACATACACTAATAGTCTACTCAAGTTGTTCGGCAACGGTTGGAATTTCTATGCTCAGATCTTGGGTGTTCTTATTATGATGTAAGTCATAGAAATCTTGGTCTCTAAATTAGTCTGGTTAGAACCTAGGTGTCACTTAAGGAATCCTAATTCACTAAAACCATTGGCTCTGATACCAATCTGTCACACCCCCAAATTTATTTACTTAATGAATAAATAAATAAATTAAGGTTGCAACGATTGGTAACATTACACAACAGCGGAAGCTAAAGTAAAGACTTCTGAATATTGAACACCATTACAACAACTATAATACTTGTACATTGTCCTAGAACTATGTATAGGTGAAAGCCATCTTGAGGTTTGACGATCATACTCCTTCGGCTTCTAGGGTTTAATCCAAAATGCTAACCTATTCCAACCGTGCCATGGCTATGAATTACCTGAAAAACATACTTAAAAATGTCAACACAAAGGTTGGTGAGTTCACAGGTTTGATTGTTGCAATGTAAAGTGATTTTCCTTGAAAACATTGATATTGTGTACATGGTCATGATACGAAACTGTTTTCCTTGAAAACATTGAAAATATGTACACGGGTTTAATGTAAGGTTGTTTTCCTCGAAAACATGTGATGACTTCATAGTCATAAAACGAGTAGTTTTCCCAATGAAAACATGTGATAACGTCATAGTTATAAAATAAGTCATTTTTCCTGAAAAACATTGATACTGTGTACATGGCCATAATATGAAACTGTTTTCCTTGAAAACATTGATAAAAACATTTCCACGTAAACGAATGGAAAAACCATTGGTGTATAAGTGATTGGCAGATCCATCTGCACGAAAACGTTTCAATGAATATGATAAACAAAACAAGTAATGTTGACCCATTTGTAGACTAGCTAGGAATACAAATAATATGTACATACATGAGGCATAACCAAACCATGACACATGTGTTTTGCCCCTCGCTCATACCTCACGAGCAATGTTTGAACACTATGCGGTCATTTGGCCAGAGGGACCCATGGTTTGCACGACTAACCATGACCGGGGGTGTCAATCCCAATAGTACTATCCATAGAATCCTAGGCTAATCTATAGCTAATGATTATAAATATGATGGTCAGGGGACTTCCAGCGCTCTATATGTGTTAACTCATGCAAACATAAAGGTCGGGTCTTGTTTTCTTGTTATCATATAAAAATGTTCATAAATGCGTTCTATGTTTTCTCAAATGTATCAAGTAAATACGTTTCCAAATGTATCAAACAAAGATGCTTCATGTTTGTGAAACGTGTTAATAAGTATGTTTCTCCCCCGATGTTTCTAAAACATTTAAAAATAAAGAGGGGCAGTGAACTCACATTTGATTGTTTAATAGACATAAATGTACCAATGTTGCAAGCAATCCAATGATGTGCAGGTAATCACCATCATAACCCTAATCACAAATATATTATTAACTTATGATACTAGGGTTAAGTTATCGCGTGTGTAGTTGAGCTCTGATGATCCTTAACGGTATTACCGATTCGGTATACAATGTTGGTTTAACAATCGATAATATTAGTTGCTTAATTAGAGTCGGGTTTCTCAATTCGAATATGTTTCAATTTTTATATTCCAAAATATTACTTTGTCGAGCATACGAACGTATATAGTAAGTGCACGTACAATTAATAATAATAATAATAACATACTAATCATACGTATTTATATACATTTAAAACCTTGAATAATATTTGTACCGTATGGTATTTCGATATCACACGATACTGTTTACGCAAAAGATACACGTATTATCTTAACATTATTACGTATACATGTATATGTGATTGTAATAATCCGCGTATTGTATCATATGAAAAATAAACTTTTATGACTTTATACTTATACATGATTTCAATTATATATGTGACGAAGTATTTGATTCAAGTTCATATATATATATATATATATATATATATATATATATATATATATATATAACTTCACTCATTGAATATAATCATCTCGAGTGACCGTATACACGTTTGTTTTCCCTACACACCTATCTTTGCATTCTATGTATATATAAGTGAAGTATCATTTAAGACAAGTTATGAAGATATATAATTACATATATGTTTGTACTATTTCTTCATGATTTTATAACTTGTTATGTTTCAAAACCGTTAATATCAATATATATTCACAATGCCAAAGTCATATATTTATTTATGATTGTGTTCAATATTATACTTAACAATAATCATCCGACTTTGTATGATAAGTACACATATATAGATTGAATATATATATTTGTGTGTGTGTTTTCTGGTTCAAATACGGCATTATAGGTAATCGTTTGGTTTCTAAATAATGAACCTATAACAGGTCTATCTTCATATGTAGCATAAGCGTATTTATCATCGTTGTCTAGGAACCCTCGTTTAGTTGATAACGCTAAACGCTAAAGTACATTTTGCATAAGTTTCAAAATGTCCAATGTAGTATCCACAGACGAGTGTATACAAAATATATTCGTTGTCCATTTTGTCCCAAATAATAATCATCAGTGATTTATATGAATACTTGTAAATGTTTATTTGACGGTAGTTATATTACTATTCGTGTGTGTGTGTGTGTATATATAAAAGGATTGTAATTCGTATTAAAGATCCATTTTACCGATTACACGTTCACGTTCGTATTTATCGTTTAATTAATATATATAATTTTACGGAAACCTCTCGCTAATAACACTTTAACTCGAATCGTTAATATCTATTGTTAAATTAATATTTATTTTTATTGTTAACGAATCGTTTCGGGATCAAAGCATTTTAACCGCACACACTCGCTTAACTTTCATAATAATAAACGTAAAACGTTTAGTGTGCGCATTTACCTTATCACCAACTCGATTCGTAAACGCGAACTCGTTGACTAGCGTTGACCTGATTTGACCGATTGACCAAGTTTGACCGAGACTCGAGATGCCATATTCTGTCCAAAATCACCCTATTAATACCCGAGGATGAAACCCGACCACTAAATATCACTACATCTACAACGTGTGCCAACGGATCTGAACGATAAACGACCGAATCTTTAATGTTACCTTAAAAATTCGTAGCTAACCTTGAAAATTTGTAGATCGTGATAGTAGAACAACTTTATAATCAATATCCGTTTGTTTGGGGCTCGCCGGACCGGGAGTCGCCGGAATACCGTTTTCCTTCTTCTGTCGTTGGATCCGTGGAGAACAGTTGCTCACTTAGCCTTTGTCACGCCAAAACTCACTCTGGAGGGCCACGAAAAGGACGGATCTGTAGTGGGTGTTTGTGTACGCGTCCCGCCGTCGCCACCGCTGCTAGGGGCGGAACCCTAGCAATCGTCTTCACCTGAGAAACGGGTTAGGGTCCAGGTTTGGTACCCCGTCGTCACTGCCGTTTTCCCTTCCAGATCGCCGTCGACATTGTCGGAACTAGTGAGAAAGGAGGCTCTCCCCTCTCTTTCTCTGCTGCTGTCCCCTCGTGGTCACGGACAACCGTCGCCGCCGTCCTCGAGGTGTCGTCGGAGGTGCCGCCTGGAGGTGGTCGGCCCTCCTCCTGCGTCTCTCTCCCGGTCTCTCTCTCTCTCACTAGAATATGCAATTAGGGTTTGTGTGTTTGGAAAATGAAGGAGGAGAAGAAGATGTTAGCTTTTATAGTTAGGGTTTTGAATGGTGCATTCTTTACCATTATCGCGTGTTAACACCGTGTCTCGTAAAACTTAAACGTCACGTTTGGGTACAACTCGTGTTAAGTTATTTCTCGTCTATAATAGTTAGAAATACTGAATATATATTTTTTTTAAAATTTTTAATTCGCTACGATAGGGTATCCGAGTCGGTACGAGATGACTACGCGTCTCAAGACCTGTCTTTTAGATTTAATGTCTCGTGCTCTATTTTATTGTTATTATTATTATTCTGATAATATATAAATAATAAGTATTTCATAATATTTAACATACCAATTTACGCATTGGTGATGCTTATAATATTAACGGTGGTCTACTGTGTGGCCAATGCAGCTTAACATTTACGTACACGTGTTCTGTGTGAAATTTTCTAAATTGACTTTCTGAAAGGGTATTAATAATTAATGTTAATACTTCGTTATCTGGCACAATCTTTGTGTCGAATATCCGTTTAGGAATCGATGACTAACACGTTTAACGTTTAAATATCTAAATCGCGTACTTTTTTTTGTATCTTTTCTCAAATTCTCATAACTACGTAACAAGTCATTAAATGAAACTAAGTGGCTAGTATTACTTTCAGATTGTGTAATCTTGGACCACTAACGGGCTTGGATTCTTATCGAGCCTCAAATGGGCTTGAATTTCTATTGGGCCTTGTTGAGTTAGCTCAACAACTGGGGTTTAGGATCCTGAATTTTGCAGGTGTCACAGAGCCCCTCCATAAATAGCATAAACCACCACCTTTTCTCTCGTTTGCAAGTTCTAGAGAGAAACCGTAGAGAGAGAAAGTTGGCGGATCGACCCGAGATTCAAGAAACGTGTTACCACATAGCTTGGGAGCAAAACCTCAGAATTAGACGCTCGATTCAGGTAACGACTCATTCTGAATCTGGGTTTTTGTTTAAAGTCGGGTTCCCGGGTATTTTTGGTAAAAAGGTTGGGTTTTTATTAACCAAAAGAGAAAAGGATTATAGATTTGGAATCATGAGAGGAAAATACGCGTTTTGAACGTAAAAAGTTTCAAACTTGACAAAACCGTCAGATCTCCATGAAAAAAACGGGCTGTTGGGATGAAGTTTGCGGTTTGGGTGAAGTTTACGGTTTGGGTAAAGTTTACGGTGGGGTGAAGTTTGCGGATGGGTAAAGTTTGCGGTAGGGTGAAGTTTGCGGTGTGGGTAAAGTATGTGGTTTGGGTGAAGTTTGCGGTTTGGGTAAAGTTTGCGGTATTGGGTAAAGTTTGCGGTTAAGAAAACGTTCACGGCTAGAGTTCTCGAACCTGGTTCACGGGTAAACTCTGGAGAACTTTCCTTAAGCTGTATACTCCCATGCTCACGGGATTGAGCTATGAACTCCCCAAAGTTTACAGGAAATAACCGTGTACCCTAGGTCCTCGGTATAAAAGGGATGAAATGTGATGGATTGTATGAGAATCTAAAACTAGATTACATACGTACAGGTTAGAAGATCCTTTAGAGACCTTTGACACAGTTTAGCTTAGGGGAGTACTAGAGCCCTTATTTTAATGCTTTAAATTATATTTTGGCCTGGTGTGCATACTTATGAGATGGGGTTTACGAAACGATGTTTACGAAATGGTGTTTACGGAATCATGTGTATGAAACGTGTTACGAAATGTTTTGTCAAAAGAAATTTAAGAAGTGTTTATGAACAAAATGTTATTTAATAAAACGTATGATGCTTTAACTGAAGTGAAGTAAGGGTTTTTACGAAAGTCACTAAAATGAACGAATCTGCCATGGTTCCTTTGGGAATCGAAGTATGTATATTATGTAAAGGCCTTACCTTTATAGGGGCCTTTGTGGATGTCCAACGGTTGTACAACTGGGTGGGAAAGGGGCGACGACGGTCATCAAGGGGATTACCGTGATCCTTAAAGTGGGTATCGTTCTCTGCGAGGGAACGGTGCTTGAAGTTTGGTATGTGCAATCCTTTGGGAAGCCGTGCTTGACGGGAATTGATGTTTATGTATGGTTACGAATGGTAAAGGTTAAGATGGTTTACGTTGGTGCGTGTGCTCTATTGAGCGCCGTACTTGAAGTTGGAATTGACGGTTACAAGAAGACGCAGATTCGGTTTATTGCTGACTTATATTTTATGTTTATGTTATTGCATTATTTACTTAAGTTTTTATTAAATGAAGTTTGAAACTATGTTTTTGGCAAAATATTTAAAGTTAATGTTTTACGTAAAGCTAGAACTCACCACCGTAGCTGACTTTTAGTATGTACATTTAGGTTAAGGACAGGTATGAAGGTAGAACGGTGATGCTTGGCTGGCGAAAAGAGTTACCCGGTTGTTCATGAAGACTGGGATACCGTTGTCGACTCTATGCTATGGAATGATTTGAAAACCTTGGTTATCAGTAATTTTTGCCCATGGAACGAGATTGAGAAGTTGGAGAGGGATTTTCCAAAGTTGAAGGCTGGGGACATGACTCACCTTCAGTACACCACTGGGTATAACGAGTTGTCACGTCCGGTGCCACATCTCGTCACCACTGAAGAAAGGAGGATCGCATGCTATATCCAGGGATTGCTAGACAAGGTCCGCATGTTTGTTAAGGCAAACACCCCTAACACCTTTGACTCAGTAGTGGAACTCAATGCTGTAGTGTATGATGACCTGGCGTTGAACGATGTAGCCGTTGAGGAACCTAAGAAGAAACTGACTTTCCCTGCCAAGCTAACCGGTGGGAAACTACTAGGATCTCAGGGTAAGAAAGCTGGAGGGAATGAGTCGGCGATCTATGGGAAATGTGGAAAGGAACATGCAGGTGAATGCAAGCTAGGGTCAAATATATGCTACAAGTGTGGCAAGCCCGAGCCCTACTCTCGATAATGCCTACAAGGCTTTAAATGCTATAACTGTGGAGAGAGTGGTCATATGAGCCGAGAATGTACTAAACCGAGAATGGGGGAATGTGGAAAGGGGAAAGGCCCAGAGAAGAAGGAATAAAGGCCCCAAGCAAGGACCCGAGCATATGTGCTGACGCAGGAAGAGGCAAGGGTGGACCCTGATGTGGCGTTAGGTACGTTCATCCTTGACAACACTTTTGTTTCTGTGTTATTTGATTCTAGCGCCAGTAAAAGTTTTATATCTGCCACTTTCTGTAAATGGGTGAAATACTCAGTCAGTAAACTAGAAAGAGCCTTTAGCGTAGAAACCGCTGAGGGTAGAACCGCAAGGGTTACCAAAGTTGTTGACAAATCCACGATAAAAATAGAAGGCCATAGATTCCTCGTCAGGTTGTTTGTTATGGTTTTGGGAGGGTTTTATGTCGTACTGGGTATGGATTGGCTAACTGCCAACGAAGCACAAATTATATGCAAACGAAAGGTAATCCGACTAAAGGCTCCATATGGTAGCGAAGTCGAGGTTTTTGGAGATCATGACGCCCCGACGCCCAACGTCATCTCAATGATTATGGCAGCAGATTACTTGAGGCACGGATGCGAGGCTTATCTGGTGTACGTGATTGACAAAGGTAGGGAAGTGAAGGAACTGGAGAATGTACCCGTGGTATGCGAGTAACCGGAGGTGTTTCTAGAGGATTTTCCGGGATACCACCCGATAAAGAGATTGAGTTCCAAATTGACTTAGTACCAGATGCCCAGCCCGTGTCCAAGGCTCCGGATTGACTAGCACCAGTGGGGATGAAAGAACTAATGGCACAACTAGATGAATTACTTGAGAAAAGATTTATCCAACCGAGCATCTCGCCTTGGGGTGCTCCGGTATTGTTTGTGAAGAAGAAAGATGGTTCTATGAGAATGTGTATCGACTACAGGGAGTTGAACAAACGAACGTTGAAGAACAAGTACCCTTTACCAAGGATCGACGACATGTTCGATCAATTACAGGGCGCAAGTTGGTTCTCAAAAATCGACCTTCGATCCGGGTACCATCAGTTGAAGGTGAAGGAAGAAGACATACCGAAAACCGTGTTTCACACGTGTTATGGACATTTCGAGTTCCACGTGATGTTCTTCGGATTGACGAATGCCCCCGTGGCGTTCATGGATTTTATGAATAGGGTGTGTCGACCGATGCTCGACTGATCGGTAATTGTGTTCATCGATGATATCCTCATCTACTCCAAGAAAGAGGGTGAACACGCATGTCACTTGAAGGAAGTGTTGGAAACTCTAAAGAAGGATAAGTTGTATGGTAAGTTCTCAAAATACGCATTCTGGCTTAGGGAAGTTCAATTCGTAGGTCACGTCATTAACCCGAACGACATTATGGTTGACCTAGTAAAGATAATGACGGTAAAGGATTGGGATATTCCTAAGACGCCAACTGAGATCCGCAGTTTCTTAGGATTGGCAGGCTACTACAGGAGATTCATCCTGGATTTTTTGAAAATAGCTTCGCCATTGACCAAAGTAACATGGAAAGACGTAAAGTACGAATGGGGTTCGACCCAGGATGAGGCATTTAAGGAATTGAAGAAGAAGCTAACTCAAGCTCCAGTCTTGGTCCTTCCCGAGGGTAATGAAGACTTGGTAGTATACTCTGATGCTTCCGGTCAGGGGTTGGGGTGTGTGCTGATGCAATGCGGGAGAGTGATCGCGTATGTATCACGACAGTTGAAAGTTCACGAAGTCAGTTACCCGACTCATGATTTGGAACTTGTTGCTGTTGTGTTTGCATTGAAAATCTGGAGGCACTACCTTTACGGGGTGAAGTTTACCATATACTCCGATCACAAAAGTTTGAAGTACTTCTTCGAACAAAAGGAGTTGAATATGAGGCAGAGGCGATGGTTGGAACTTTTGAAGGACTATGATTGTGAAATCATATTCCATCCCGGAAAGGCGAACGTGGTGGCTGATGCTCTAAGCCGAAAGGATGTGCCTGCTCCTATTAGAGTGAAAGCTTGCCAGTTGGTGGTAACATCAGATGTGATGAGGGAAATTGAAAAGGCTCAAGATGAAGCACTTAAAGAAGAAAACATAAAGAAGGAGAGAATGGTTGGCCAACAGGACAAGTTGGAATATAACACCCTTGGTGTTAGGACACGTTTTGAATGGGTGTGGATACCTATGAGTGGCGAACTTAGAACCAAAATATTTGATGAGGCTCATAAGTCTCGTTACTCTATCCATCCCGGTACAAACAAAATGTACCAAGATCTGAAGAAGGAATACTGGTGGCCTGGAATGAAACATGAAGTGAAGAAATACATAAGCATGTGCTTGACTTGCTCACAGGTTAAGGCCGAACACCAGAAACCGTATAGAAAGATTCAACCACTTGATATACCATAATGGAAGTGAGAACACATTACCATAGACTTCATAACCAAGCTACCTCGCACATCTAAAGGTCATGATACCATTTGGGTAATTGTGGACCGTTTAACGAAGAGTGCTCATTTCCTACCTATGCGCGAGACATTCTCATCGGAAAGGCTAGCAGTAGTATTTATTAACGAAGTAGTAGCACTGCATGGAATGCCTTTGACGATTGTATCCGACCGGGACACACGATTCACATCAGGATTCTGGAAAAGATTTCACGAAGCGATGGCACGAGACATAATATCAGCACGGCATACCACCCGCAGAAGGATGGTCAGTCCGAAAGGACCATTCAAATGTTGGAGGATATGCTCCGTGCTTGTAATATTGACTTCGGTGGTAGTTGGGACAACCATCTACCGTTAGCCAAATTTTCCTACAACAACAGTTATCACACAACAATAGGCATGCCACATTATGAAATGTTGTATGGGAGAAATGCAGGACCCCGGTTTGTTGGGGTGAGATTTGACAGAAGGAATTAGGAAGTCTCGAAGTCATAAGAGAAACGTCGGAAAGGTTTGATCAAATCAAGGCACGGATGAAGGCCGCTCAAGATCGTCAGAAATCCTATGCGGATAAACGACGAAGGCCTATTGAGTTTGATGTTGGGGACAGAGTAATGTTGAAAGTGTCACACTGGAATCATACGATTCAGAAAGAGAGGAAAGTTGAGTCCGAGGTTTGTCGGACCATTCCGGGTAATGGCTCGGGTTGGTGAAGTCGCTTATCGGTTGGAGTTACCTGACGAGTTAAGTGGGATTCATTCTACCTTCCACGTACACACTTGCGAAAGTGTTTGGCGGATGAATCGGCTCACGTACCACTTACCGACATTGAGGTCGACAACAATCTTAACTACATCGAAGAACCCATGGCCATCCTAGACGGGAAGGAGAAACGTTTGCGTAACAAAGTTATCCAATTGGTTAAAGTCCAATGGAAGCATTGAAAGGGATCAGAGGCTACATGGGAAACGGAGACGGAAATGAGGGAGTCGTACCCTCAACTATTAGACTTATGATAGGTTTCAGGGACGAAACCTATTGTACGGGGGTAGACTTGTAACATCCCAAAACTTTTAATCACGGGTTAAACTTGAGAGGAGCCGAATAAACAAGCATGGCATGATGAGCCGGGCCGGATGGGCCAGGCGCGCCATGAGGGTGGCAAACAAGGGAAGTGAGCCCCTCCATAAATATCATAAACCACCACCTTTTCTCTCGTTTGCAAGTTCTATAGAGAGAAACCGTAGAGAGAAAGTTGGAGGATCGACCTGAGATTCAAGAAGCGTGTTACCACATAGCTTGGGAGCAAGACCTCCTAATCAGACGCTCGATTTAGGTAATGACTCGTTCCGAATCTGGGTTTTTTTAAAGTCGGGTTCCCGGGTATTTTTGTAAAAAGGTTGGGTTTTTATTAACCAAAAGAGAAAAGGATTATAGATCTGGAATCACTAGAGGAAAATACGTGTTTTGAACGTAAAAAGTTTCAAACTTGACGAAACCGTCGATCCAGATCTGAATCCATGCAAAAATGGGCTGTTGGGATGAAGTTTGCGGTTTGGGTGAAGTTTGCGGTTTGGGTAATGTTTACGGTAGGGTGAAGTTTGCGGATGGGTAAAGTTTGCGGTAGGGTGAAGTTTGCAGATGGGTGAAGTTTGCAGTGTGGGTAAAGTATGCGGTTTGGGTGAAGTTTGCGGTTTGGGTAAAGTTTGCGGTATTGGGTAAAGTTTGCGGTTGGGAAAAAGTTCACGGTTAGAGTTCTCGAACCTGGTTCACGGGTAAAATCCTGAGAACTTTCCTTAAGCCGTATACTCTCATGCTCATGGCATTGAGCCGTGAACTCCCTAAAGTTTACGGGATATAACCGTGTACCCTAGGTCCTTGGTATAAAAGGGATGAAATGTGATGGATTGTATGAGAAGCTAAAACTAGATTACATACGTACAGGTTAGAAGATCCTTTAGAGACCTTTGAACCAGTTTAGATCAGGTGAGTACTAGAGCCCTTATTTTAATGCTTTAAATTATATTTCGGGCTGATGTACATACTTACGAAATGGTGTTTACGAAATGATGTTTAAGAAATAGTGTTTACAGAATGATGTTTATGAAACGTGTTACGAAATGTTTTGTCAAAAGAAGTTTAAAAAGTGTTTACGAACGAAATGTTATTTAATAAAACGTATGATGCTTTAACTGAAGTGAAGTAAGGGTTTTTATGAAAGTCACTAAAATGAACGAATCTGCCATGGTTCCTTTGGGAATCGAAGTATGTATGTTATGTAAAGGCCTTACCTTTATATGGGCCTTTGTGGCTGGCCAACGGTTCTACAACTGGGTGGGAAAGGGGTGACGACGGTCATCAAAGGGATTACCGTGATCCTTGAAGTGGGTATCTTTCTCTGCGAGGGAACGATGCTTGAAGTTTGGTACGTGCTATCCTTTGGGACGCCGTGCTTGAAGGGAATTGACGTTTATGTATGGTTACGAATGGTAAAGGTTATGATGGTTTACGTTGGTGCGTGTGCTGTATTGAGCGCCGTACTTGAAGTTGGAATTGACAATTACTAGAAGGCGCATATTGGGTTTATTATTGACTTGTGTTTTATGTTTATGTTATTGCATTATTTACGTACGTTTTTATTAAATGAAGTTTAAAACTATGTTTTTGGAAAAATGTTTAAAGTTAATGTTTTACGTAAAGCTAGAACTCACCAGCGTAGCTGACTTTTAGTATGCACATTCAGGTTAAGGAAATGTGTGATGGTTGAACGGTGATGCTTGGCTGGGGAAAAGAGTTACTCGGTTGTTCATGAAGACTGGCATCCCGTTATGAGTTGTTCATGTTATATTTATATATAGACCAAAACAACTTCATCACCGCTTCACTCAAATCCTCAAAAACAATAATTAGTCAACTCTATGATTTTATTCTTTTATTCATAAAGATCCAAAATAGCAAAACCTTGGGTTCAAGTTGTTCCAGTATTCATCCCCTATTGAAGAAGTATCATAGATACTCGTAGCCTACATATTCAGGTTTGAATACCTAAACAATATGATTCTTTTTCCAAAGATCCAAAGCAGCAACATCTTCACAAATAAAACGATACCTTTAGCCGATGATGACCCAGTTGCTCAAATTGATTTAGCATTCATTCTCTATTAAAGAAGTATCATAGATACTCGTAGCCGACATTTTCAGGTCTTAACACTTAAACAGTGTATGACAATTGGTATCGTCCAACAAAAATCTCGTCCTTGTTTCGCCAAGCCACATCAAATACAAATTTCGGTCCCGAAAAACCAAAACTACTATATTCTCAAAAATGGCCTGAAACAAGCGTATATACGATCCGTCAAAATTTTGGCCAATAAAAGTTTTCCCGCCAAAATTTTTATTTTTTTTATTTTTAATTATTATTTTTTTAATCCCAGATGCTAGTTCATGCGTACTTAGCAAGTTCGCACAACCAAATGATCATGCGAACTTGATATGTTCGCAGAGCCAAAAGCACTTGTGTAACATCCCAAAAATAAAACGAAAATTTTAATCACGGGTTAAACATGAGACGAGCCGAATAAACAAGCAAGGCAAGATGGACCGGGCCGAATGGGCCAGGCACGCATGAGGGTGGCAAACAAGGGAAGTGAGCCCCTTCATAAATAGCATAAACCACCACCTTTTCTCTTGTTTCAAGTTCTAGAGAGGGAAACCGTAGAGAGAGAAAGTTGGCGTATCGACCTTAGATTCAAGAAGGGTGTTACCACATAGCTTGGGAGCAAGACCTCCTAATCAGACGCTCGATTCAGGTAACGACTCATTCTGAATCTGGGTTTTTGTTTAAAGTCGGGTTCCCGGGTATTTTTGGTAAAAAGGTTGGGTTTTGGTTTATTAACCAAAAGAGAAAATGATTATAGATCTGGAATCACGAGAGGAAAATACGTGTTTTGAACGTAAAAAGTTTCAAACTTGATGAAACCGTCGATCCAGATCTGAATCCATGCAAAAACGGGCTGTTGGGATGAAGTTTGCGGTTTGGGTGAAGTTTGCGGTTCGGGTAAAGTTTACGGTAGGGTGAAGTTTACAGAATTTTGCAGTAGGGTGAAGTTTTCGGATGGGTGAAGTTTGCGGTGTGTGTAAAGTATGCGGTTTAGGTGAAGTTTGCGGTTTGAGTAAAGTTTGCGGTATTGGGTAAAGTTTAGGTTAGGGAAATGTTTACTGTTAGAGTTCTCGGACCTGGTTCACGGGTAAACTCCGGAGAACTTTCCTTAAGCCGTATACTCCCATGCTCATGGGATAGAGCCGTGAACTCCCCAAAGTTTACGGGAAATAACCGTGTACCCTAGGTCCTCAGTATAAATGGGATGAAATGTGATGGATTGTATGAGAAGCTAAAACTAGATTACATACGTACAGGTTAGAAGATTCTTTAGAGACCTTTGACAAAGTTTAGCTCAGGTGCGTACTAGAGCCCTTATTTTAATGATTAAAATTATATTTTGGGCTGGTGTGCATACTTACAAAATGATGTTTACGGAATCATGTTTATGAAACGTGTTACGAAATGTTTTGTCAAAAGAAGTTTAAGAAGTGTTTACGAACGAAATGTTATTTAATAAAACGTATGATGCTTTAACTGAAGTGAAGTATGGGTTTTTACGAAAGTCACTAAAATGAACGAATCTACCATGGTTCCTTTAGGAATCGAAGTATGTATGTTATGTAAAGGCCTTACCTTTATAGGGGCCTTTTTGGCTGGCCAACAGTTGTACAACTGGGTGGGAAAGGGGTGACGACAGTCATCAAGGGGATTACCATGATCCTTGAAGTTGGTATCGTTCTCTGCGCGGGAACGGTGCTTGAAGTTTGGTACGTGCTATCTTTTGGGACGCCGTGCTTGAAGGGAATTGACATTTATGTAAGGTTACGAATGGTAAAGGTTACGATGGTTTACGTTGGTGCGTTTGCCCTATTGAACGTCGTACTTGAAGTTGGAAATGACGGTTACGAGAAGGCGCAGATTCGGTTTATTGTGGACTTATGTTTTATGTTTATGTTATTGCATTATTTACGTACGTTTTTATTAAATGAAGTTTGAAACTATGTTTTTGGCAAAATGTTTAAAGTTAATGTTTTACGTAAAGCTAGAACTCACCAGCGTAGCTGACTTTTAGTATGCACATTCAGGTTAAGGACATGTATGAAGGTTGAACGGTGATGCTTGTATAGCGAAAAGAGTTATCCAGTTGTTCATGAAGACTGGCATCCCATTTTGAGTTGTTCATGTTATATTTATATATAGATTATGTTTACGCTTTCGCATATTTGACTATGTTGATGTTATGTTCGAATGAAGTTTTTCCACTGCGTTAATTGATATTCAAGTTTAAGAACTGTTTGTGAATGAGTAAATCCAACGAGTGAGGCCTCCCGGGTTTTGGGCCTTACAAGTTGGTATCAGAGCAATAGTTTGAGAGATTTGGACACTCCCGGTATCTGAACTTAAACTGTGAGTGGGACCGAAAGTGGATGCCAGTACGGGTAATTCGAGCCACAACATCAGGTATGAAAAGTAGTGTATGTGTATGTAGTATGCCTTAGAAAGTAATAGATTAGCACATGTGTTCTGTTGGAATCATAAAGGTGGTAAGATAGAAATCGAAAAGTAGTGTAATGGTTAATTGGAGATGGCCAGTGTATATTAACATCTTATAGTACTTGTTGAATTCTATTTGTTAACTAGCGTGATGACATTGGATTCCTTGTTTTATAGAACGAAATGGCAAGGAGAGGAAACAAAAGGCGTGGTGGAGGCCATACCGGTGGTCGTACCGGTGGCCGTAATGGTGGACGTGGCAGGACCCCTGCTCGCCAAGAGTACATTGAAGAACGAAGTGTTCACACTGAACCAGAAAATAGTGTGCATGGAATGGAACGGACTCCCGTGGACGAACAACAGTTTACTTTCGAGCCGGAAGTGAAGGTGGCCCTGGCACGTGAAATTATTGAGATAATGAAGACTTTGTTGCCAGATCTACTGCAGAAGCAATGAGGAAAGCCAATGAGACAGGCGGGTCTAGCCCGGCAACTGATGCCCCAATCATCTAGGCAGCTAACGCGCCGCTCGCTCGCGGTTGAGACTATAAGTCCTTTAAGGCATGTGACCCACCGATTCTGACTGGGAAGAAAGACGCAGTGGGTACTTTTGATTGGGTAATCCGAATGGAAGCCGCCATTCGCCTGAGCGAATGTTGAGCGGATCAAGCGGTGAAATTTGCTGCTAATTCACCGAGGGAAGAAGCATCCCATTGGTGGGAGGGAGTGCGACATGCCAAGGGGGATACTGTTGTCGACTCTATGCTATGGAATGATTTGAAAACCTTGGTTATTAGGAATTTTTGCCCAATGAACGAGATTGAGAAGGTGGAGAGGGATTTTCTGAGGTTGAAGGCTGAGACACCACTTGGTATAATGAGTTGGCACGTCTGGTGCCACATCTCATCACCACTGAAGAAAGGAGGATTGCATGATATATCCAGGGATTGCCAGACAAGGTCAGCACGTTTGTTAAAGCAAACACCCCTAACACCTTTGGCTCAGTAGTGGAACTCAGTGGTGTAGTGTATGATGACCTGGCGTTGAACGATGTCGCCGTTGATGAACCTAAGAAGAAACTGACTTTCCCAGCGAAGCGAACTGGTGGGAAACTACTGCGATATCAAGGTAAGAAAGCTAGAGGGAATGAGTCGGCGATCTATGGGAAATGTGGAAAGGAACATGCAGGTGAATGCAAGCTAGGGTCAAATATATGCTACAAGTGTGGCAAGCCCGGGCACTATTCTCGAGAATGCCCACAAGGCTTTAAATGCTATAACTGTGGAGAGAGCGGTCATATGAGCCGAGAATGTACTAAACTGAGAATGGGGGAAAGTGGAAATAGGAAAGGCCTAAAGAAGAAGGAAGAAAGGCCTCGAGCAAGGACCCGAGCATATGCGCTGACGCAGGAAGAGGCAAGGGTGGACCCCGATGTGGCGTCAGGCACGTTCATCCTTGACAACACTTTTGTTTCTGTGTTATTTGAGTCGAGCGCCAGTAAAAGTTTTATATCTGCAACTTTCTGTAAGCGGGTGAAATACTCAGTCAGTAAACTAGAAAGAGCCTTTAGCGTAGAAACCGCTGAGGGTAGATCCGCAAGGGTAACCGAAGTTGTTAACAATTCCACGATAAAAATAGAAGGCCATAGATTCCCCGTTAGGTTGTTTGTTATGGTTTTGGGAGGGTTTTATGTCGTATTGGGTATGGATTGGCTAACTGGCAACGAAGCACAAATTATATGTAAACGAAAGATAATCCGACTCAAGGCTCCGGATGGTAGCGAAGTCGAGGTTTTTGGAGATCGTGGCGCTCCGATGCCCAATGTCATCTCAATGATTAAGGCAGCAGATTACTTGAGGCGCGGATACGAGGCTTATCTGGTGTACGTAATTGATAAAGGTAGGGAAGTGAAGGAACTGGACAATGTACCCGTGGTACGCGTGTACCCGGAGGTTTTTCCAGAGGATTTTCCTAGGATACCACCCGATAGAGAGCTTGAGTTTTGAATTGACTTAGTACCAGATGCCCAGCCTTTGGCCAAGGCTCCGTATCGACTAGCACCAGTGGAGATGAAAGAACTAATGTCACAACTAGATGAATTACTTGAGAAAAGATTTATCCAACCAAGCATCTCGCCTTGGGGTGCTCCGGTATTGTTTGTGAAGAAGAAAGATGGTTCTATGCGAATGTGTATCGACTACAGGGAGTTGAACAAACGGACGGTGAAGAACAAGCACCCTTTACCAAGGATCGAAGACCTGTTCGATCAATTACAGGGCGCAAGTTGGTTCTCAAAAATCGACCTTCGATCCGGGTACTATCAGTTGAAGGTGAGGGAAGAAGATGTGACATCCGGCCATTTAGAGTTAACCCCGTTAACACAAACTCAGTTAAATCCATTATTTCTTAACCTCACTAACCCAGTTGCAAATCCGAGGGACTAGTTCTATCAATATTTAAATTGAAACTTCAAGGACCAAAGTTGTAATTACCCTAAAACCATTTTGTTGACTTTGCTAAGTAAATATTGAGAGCTTTTGTCTCTGTTGACCTTTAAAAGTCAAACCCTCATGATCCTTGATCCAAATTCGTTCCATAACTACAAAACGGTCCGAATTCATAAGTGATAATCATGGCATTGATGATGTCGAGCATCAATAAGGCGTGTTCATACGTTTTAACTCTCCCATGATTGTGAATTAAGTTCCAAAACCCGTAACCGTCGAACTCGCATCGATGACAATCAAATTCTATCGATTCGATCATTATTCCCGAAATCAAACACCTACGCACCTTGAACGAACCCCTCTAAACCTGTTCCACAAAACATTTTGGCTGGAGACGAAGTCGGAAGCACCGGGGATGTGAGGCCCCAATCCCGGGAGACCTCACTCATTGGATTTACTCATCAACACATAGCACTTTTAAAAATAAGACATTCATTAACACAGCGGAAACGTTTTAAAATCTCAACATACGCAGCGGAAACATACATGTCTAAACATAACTAGCCAATTACAACTGAAACTTGTCTTAATCAACATAATCAAAAGAAACATAACATAAAACATAAACGGGATGCCAGACACTGATCTTCGGGTAACTCTTCTCTCTAAACCAAGCATCCACATCCATCAACTAACCTGCACTTAACTGATATGCATACTAAAAATCAGCAACGCTGAGTGAGTTCTAACGTTTACTTTAAATCAATTATACAAAAGATTTACTAAAACATATATATATATATACTGCCCATATGGCTAAACTTTACATACTTTACTTTTTAAACAGTTTAAAACGTATAATAAACCGTCAATTCCTCTTTACTGTACTGCCCTCATGGCTTACATCCATGAACCGACAAGTACCTGGTCAATGCCCCCATGATCAACGATCATGAACCGACAATACCGCTTATCCGTCAATTCCTTGTCACTACTGTACCGCCCCCATGGTCAACGACCATGAACCGACGAGTACCTGGTCAATGCGCCCATGGCTAACGTCCATGAACCGACATTACCGCTTAACCGTCAATTCCTTGTCATTACTGTACCACCCCCATGGCTAACGTCCATGAACCGACGAGTACCTGGTCAATGCCCCCATGGCTAACGTCCATGAACCGACATTACCGCTAAGGGGAGGTTGCGTGGACCTCCCGAGCAACCGCCGTCACTCATCCCAGTTGTACAACCGTTAACGAACCCAAAGGTTCTTACTAATGGGTAGAACCCATGTCTGACATCTTGTACAAGTAACATCTGTCCTAAGGACCTTTATAGCTGATACATATTCCCGAAGAAAAACTGTTCACTTTACTGTTCATAAATCTTTCTGTAAATCTTGTTCATAACTTAACATATATCATGCCTTTGTTTATGTATATAAAAATATAGTAAACGCTTGCCAAATGATATATCTTTGCTTTTACTGAAACATAGCTTATCATAAAATACATCTTACTTTCTGAAACATAGCTTATCATAAAATACATCTTACTTTCTGAAACATAGCTTATCATAAAATACATCTTACTTTCTGAAACATAGCTTATCATAAAATACATCTTACTTTCTGAAACATAGCTTATCATATATATCATGCCTTTGTTTATGTATATAAAAATATAGTAAACGCTTGCCAAATGATATATCTTACTTTACTGAAAACATACTAGCACATATATCATGCCTTTGTTTATGTATATAAAAATATAGTAAAAGCTTGCCAAATGATATATCTTACTTTACTGAAACATACTTTTGCCTCTTTTAAACCTTTCACTAAAACATAGCTTTTCTCTTCAGTTTATAATATATAAAATATAATAAACACTTTACACTAAGTATGCATACCACCCCTAAAGAAGGCAAAAAGGGGATTAGAACTCACCTGGTATCTAAGCTGCAACGGTCTACTGGATCTCACACAATCTGAACAATCATAACAATTTGACACTTATCAGACTTAACTCGACGCTAAACGGTTTAACCACTCTAACATACTGACTTTACTTAATCAGTCCTGATGCCTGCGCACTTAGCAAGTGCGCAGACACTGCTTCCTGCGCACTTAGCAAGTGCGCAGACTTCCCTTCCTGCGCACTTAGCAAGTGCGCAGGTCCCTCTTCCTGCGCACTTAGCAAGTGCGCAGGTTCCTCTTCCTGCGCACTTAGCAAGTGCGCAGGACCTGCTCTGTGCGCACTTAGCAAGTGCGCACGACCTGTTCTTGGCGAAAAACCCTAACTTTCGCATTCGGGTCTGATCACTTCAAGATCCCGAACCTGCTTGCATTCAAAACGTTCGTTTTCCATTAAGGAACTCCAATCTATGCTTATCTATCAGTTTCATCCGATTAAACATAACCTTTTCACCCAAAACCCGAAAACCCCAAAAACAAACTAAAACTCAGATCTAGGAGAATCGGTTACCTGTAATCACTTCCTTTTCGTTACTAAACACTCACGAGACTCTTGCTAACGATCCTTGAAGCTCTAATCCAAAAACCGGGACTTTCTCTCTCTAGACTCTCTCTCACTTTCTCTCTCTAGAATCCGAAAATCTGGATGGAAATGGGGCTTTTGGGCAAGTCTTGAGGTTTATAAGGGCCCAAACCCTTCCCCTTTCGGCCCATACACCCCGGCCCAAGCCCGCTTCCTTTCTTTTTATTTAAGTTTTAATTCCTCATGAATTCTCTCGTGCTCTAAAACTCGGGATGTTACAAGTCTACCCTCCTTACAATAGGTTTCGTCCTCGAAACCTGCCATAAGCTATACTGATAGCTAATCACAGAATGGGTGGCATAAACCATAGCTATGCAAGGCAGCTCGGTCATGAAGGCCATTGTGATTAACTACCACTGAGGATCTAATCCGGATAATATCTAGTTCTAAGGCTTCTAAGCTGATGGGGCTTAACTAATCACTTAAGGAAATAATAACATAAACTTGGCATATCACGAATAAGAGTTTGCAACGTACCTTACTGAGTCATCTGGTAGGCCCTTGCTGTGGCCTTGTTGATGTAAGGTTCCTTCTCTGCAGCCTTACCCTTTCCGGATCCTCCCGCTTCCGCTTTCTTGGGTTTCCTGCAATCTCGGCTCCTGTGTCCCTGTTCCCCACAATTGTGGCATCTTGGCCTTTCCGGTCAGTCCCGCGATTGGTGTCCAAACCTGCCACACTTGAAACATCCTACCTGCCCAGCTCTGCACTCTCCTCCGTGCCTTTTTCCACATTTTCCACACAAACCCTCCGCTTCTAACCTTGACCTCTTATCATTAGGACCCTGAAGGTCCTCCCCAGTCCGCTTAGCCGCTTGTTTAATAGGCGCTTCAAAAATGACTTCAGAGGCAATGTCATCGTAGACAACTCCGCTCAGAACGACCACCGACTCAAAGGTACTCGGTGTGTTGGCATTTACAAATGTACGTATCTTTGGGGGCAACCCTTGAATATAATAATGAATCCTCCTCTCTTCTGTGGTTACAAGATGAGGCACCAGGCGTGCGAGTTCGTTGTACTTGGAAGTATATTGTCTGTGAGTCATGAGTCCGGCTTGCAAAGTCAGGAACTCTCTCTCCACCTTGTGGACTTCATTCTTAGGGCAGAACTTCGAAATTACTAACGCCTTCAGATCATTCCACCTCATTAGCTCGACCGCTTGGTCACCCTTCACTTGTTTCACAGTCTCCCACCAGTGTGCTGCCTCTCCCTTTAGTGACTTAGCCGCGAACTTGACCGCTTGATCCGGTCGACAGTCACTGAGGCTGATGGTGGATTCCATGCCATTGATCTAATCTAAAGTATATGCTGCTTCTTTCTCCCCAGTTAGCTCAGGGGGATCACAACCACAAAATGCCTTGTAATCGCATCCGCGAGTAGGCGGTGCAACATCCTCCACCAGGATTGGTCCTCCCGCAGCTGGAAGCACCACTGGCCCTTCAGGGGCTGGGATTTCATTGGGGATCTCCTTGGCCCTCCTCAACGCTTCGTCTAGTATGGCTGGTAAGGTTTCCTTCAGTAGTCTGGTAAACTCACGACCGAGAGCTGCTTGTACTACTGGTTCAAACTCAAACGTCTGATCATCTCCTTCCACATGTTCAGCATTGTGTTGGCTGACTACTGTATCAGTATGGGTAGTGTGAACACTCCCCTCAATCACTTCATTTGTGCTAGCTCCACCGTGGCGGCCTGTACGCCCACCACGTCTTCCTCCTCCACCCCCTCTAGTTCCTCCACGTCTAGCCATTTCTAACTGGAAGATAAAGAACAAAAGGATTTAATTTCATCATGCTAGAGAATTTGTAGAACACAATAAGTAAGGTAAGATGTTAATATACACTGGCCATCTGCAATTAACCATTACATCACATCTTGTTTTCTATTTATTCGCTTTCATGGTTCCACTAAAGCCTCTATTCTTATCTTGACGCCCTAAAAGGTAAACTTTACTTACTATACGCTTCTGATGCTTTGGCTTGAGTTACCCATACTGGCATCCGCTACTTGGTCCCATTCTCAGTTTAAGTCTGGACATTGGGAATGTCCAAATCTCTCAAACTATTGCTCTGATACCAACTTGTGAGGCCCCAATCCTGGGAGACCTCACTCATTGGATTTACTCATCAACACATAGCACTTTTAAACATAAGACATTCATTAACACAGCGGAAACATTTTAAAATCTCAACATACGCAGCGGAAACATACATGTCTAAACATAACTAGCCAATTACAACTGAAACTTGTCTTAATCAACATAATCAAAAGAAACATAACATAAAACATAAACGGGATGCCAGACACTGATCTTCGGGTAACTCTTCTCTCTAAACCAAGCATCCACATCCATCAACTAACCTGCACTTAACTGATATGCATACTAAAAATCAGCAACGCTGAGTGAGTTCTAACGTTTACTTTAAATCAATTATACAAAAGATTTACTAAAACATATTTATATACTGCCCATATGGCTAAACTTTACATACTTTACTTTTTAAACAGTTTAAAACGTATAATAAACCGTCAATTCCTCTTTACTGTACTGTCCTCATGGCTTACATCCATGAACCGACAAGTACCTGGTCAATGCCCCCATGATCAACGATCTTGAACCGACAATACCGCTTATCCGTCAATTCCTTGTCACTACTGTACCGCCCCCATGGTCAACGACCATGAACCGACGAGTACCTGGTCAATGCCCCCATGGCTAACGTCCATGAACCGACATTACCGCTTAACCGTCAATTCCTTGTCATTACTGTACCACCCCCATGGCTAACGTCCATGAACCGACGAGTACCTGGTCAATGCCCCCATGGCTAACGTCCATGAACCGACATTACCGCTAAGGGGAGGTTGCGTGGACCTCCCGAGCAACCGCCGTCACTCATCCCAGTTGTACAACCGTTAACGAACCCAAAGGTTCTTACTAATGGGTAGAACCCATGTCTGACATCTTGTACAAGTAACATCTGTCCCAAGGACCTTTATAGCTGATACATATTCCCGAAGAAAAACTGTTCACTTTACTGTTCATAAATCTTTCTGTAAATCTTGTTCATAACTTAACATATATCATGCCTTTGTTTATGTATATAAAAATATAGTAAACGCTTGCCAAATGATATATCTTTGCTTTTACTGAAACATAGCTTATCATAAAATACATCTTACTTTCTGAAACATAGCTTATCATAAAATACATCTTACTTTATGAAACATAGCTTATCATAAAATACATCTTATTTTCTGAAACATAGATTATCATAAAATACATCTTACTTTCTGAAACATAGCTTATCATATATATCATGCCTTTGTTTATGTATATAAAAATATAGTAAACGCTTGCCAAATGATATATCTTACTTTACTGAAAACATACTAGCACATATATCATGCCTTTGTTTATGTATATAAAAATATAGTAAACGCTTGCCAAATGATATATCTTACTTTACTGAAACATACTTTTGCCTCTTTTAAACCTTTCACTAAAACATATCTTTTTTCTTCAGTTTATAATATATAAAATATAATAAACACTTTACACTAAGTATGCATACCACCCCTAAAGAAGGCAAAAAGGGGATTAGAACTCACCTGGTATCTAAGCTGCAACGGTCTACTGGATCTCACACAATCTGAACAATCATAACAATTTGACACTTATCAGACTTAACTCGACGCTAAACGGTTTAACCACTCTAACATACTGACTTTACTTAATCAGTCCTGATGCCTGCGCACTTAGCAAGTGCGCAGACACTGCTTCCTGCGCACTTAGCAAGTGCGCAGACTTCCCTTCCTGCGCACTTAGCAAGTGCGCAGGTCCCTCTTCCTGCGCACTTAGCAAGTGTGCAGGTTCCTCTTCCTGCGCACTTAGCAAGTGCGCAGGACCTGCTCTGTGCGCACTTAGCAAGTGCGCACGACCTGTTCTTGGCGAAAAACCCTAACTTTCGCATTCGGGTCTGATCACTTCAAGATCCCGAACCTGCTTGCATTCAAAACGTTCGTTTTCCATTAAGGAACTCCAATCTATGCTTATCTATCAGTTTCATCCGATTAAACATAACCTTTTCACCCAAAACCCGAAAAACCCAAAAACGAACTAAAACTCAGATCTAGGAGAATCGGTTACCTGTAATCACTTCCTTTTCGTTGCTAAACACTCACGAGACTCTTGCTAACGATCCTTGAAGCTCTAATCCAAAAACCAGAACTTTCTCTCTCTAGACTTTCTCTCACTTTCTCTCTCTAGAATCCGAAAATCTGGATGGAAATGGGGCTTTTGGGCAAGTCTTGAGGTTTATAAGGGCCCAAACCCTTCCTCTTTCGGCCCATACACCCCGGCCCAAGCCCGCTTCCTTTCTTTTTATTTAAGTTTTAATTCCTCGTGAATTCTCTCGTGCTCTAAAACTCGGGATGTTACAGGGGACCAACTCGTTCAACTCGCGACTGACTTCTAGCTGAGCACCATCGAGTCGAACTTCATTCTGGTAATTGAAACCTCACACACTTTCGTATTAATCTCTAGAACAAAAACCCTATGATAATTTGGATCCATAACACCGAATTAAACACGAACCCATATCTAGGGTTCATACATCTTCGGATTGGTCGAACCCCAATCCAATCACCTTTTCAATCAAATTAAACCACAGAGTTAGACTCGTCATCCTTTTTTTGTCAAAAGCCCTGTGATTCCAACGAGTTTTATTATCTGGATTGTTCAAATCGAATCCATGCTAAGAACCTAGGGTTTTGGCTTTCAAAACAGAAATTAAACGATCTAAAACTTAGTGTTTTTCGAATTAAACTCACATGCAGACTCGTAAACCTTCAATTAACAAAACCCCTATGCCTTTTGCCTCAATCGTAGTCGAATTCAGTGGATTCAGGGGGGAGATTCGATCGGTTCATATGGGGGGAAGAACACGGGGGCGTGGATGTTAAAACCAAATTGATCCGATCCTTGTATGCGATGACCCTGGCGGATGGGGTGGTTAAGTTGTTGGACTCATGCGCAGGAGACCCGGGTTCGAGTCCGGTCTCCTGCATTCTTTTTTTGGGGCTTTTTCACTAATTTCCTCTTTATAAAATCTTTCCCTATGATATTATAATGTTATATAATTATACTTTGACACCAGAAAACACCCGTAGGCTCGGGTTTGGTTTTATAACCCATTTTTATATTATTTCCACTTTTAAAAATAATATATTTATGTTATTATCGAATAAAAATAGTATATTTATATTATGTTCAAACCGTGACTCCTAGTATAAAATAATATGTATATTTTTATATTATTTCGCCTCGTTTAATTAATTCGTGTGACGTTTTAAAATTTTAAATAATATGATCTGTTATATTATTTACCCACGTTTATATATCCGATTAAAAATAATATAATTATTATTTTTCCATACAAATGATTATTTGGTTAATCCTACGAACCTAAGAATAATATATTAAATTATATTATTTTCCTAATCTTTGTAAACGACTCGAACGTATGAATTTATGTATTTGTTTAATTATTATTCGTTATTAACATACGACACGTAACACTTCGATCGTAAATTTGGTATTAAGACTCTTTATTCCCGTAGACACGTTCGTCCACTCTTAAATCTTTAGAATGTGTTAAGACGTTCTAACCTTCCGTATCGTCGTCACAAACCCCATTGTGTCCTACGTGATCCGTTTTAGGCTAACACTTGTGGTTTCAATCTCATACTTGTGTGATACTAATTACTACACAACGCAGGTGAGTTTCACGGCCCCTTTTTACTTGTTTTACTATTGGGGGAGAAACATGCTTACACATAAACTTATTTTACTTGTTTTTCCTGTTGAGGAGAGACAAACATGTACACAAACTAGCATACTTTTACTTGATTTCCCCGTGGGGGAGAAACAGGTACGCAGACAGACATTATTTTACATGTTTTTCCCGTTGGGGGAGAAAACATGACACAAATATTTTAGATTATTGTAATTCATATGTTATTACTGTTGAGGCTAAGCGTGACACACTATCACAGAAAGTCCTCATCATACATCGAACCGTTAATATGGATCTTAGCGAGGTAATGTTTAGTAGTATTACTAGATTTGACAAATCCCACCCGCGTTAGTCGCGCTAGCTCGATTGGAGATCGAACGGGTGAAATGTTAGCCTACTCACATTTGCCAGAGTTGATAGACCTGGCAGGAGGCATACAAACACAAACAGTCAGCTTCGGTTGCGAGCGCTTTAGTAAAACATGAACATAGGCTAGCTACCTATAGATATGCATATTGAATGTACATAATTTGGCAAACACTCTCTTATTGTAAACTTGAAACCTGTGAACTCACCAACCTCGTGTTGACACTTTTTCTTACATGTTTCTCAGGTCGCTTTGGCACAGGTTGCACACTTAGGACATGCATGGAGTCCTACTGTCATATCATTCATGTCAAATATTCTAAACAGTTTTACTTATTTACATTAATTTACGCTTGTTGCGTGTAATTACTTTTGATTTCCTATTAACGTTTACGCTTCCGCATTTAACTCTGAGCTTTTGTGTTATGACATTTTGAGTCCCATATAGTGTCGTTTGATGTAACTAATGACTGAGATCCTGGTGTGTCACCTTCCAAACGGTAAAACTCCGTTAGTGGAATTTGGGGGTGTGACAGAAGACATACCGAAAACCGCGTTTCGCACGTGTTGTGAACATTTCTAGTTCCGCGTGATGTCCTTTGGATTGACGAATTCCCCCGCGGCGTTCATGGATTTGATGAATAGGGTGTGTCGACCGATGCTGGACCGATCGGTAATTGTGTTTATCGATGATATCCTCATCTACTCCAAAAATGAGGGTGATCACGCATATCACTTGAAGGAAGTGTTAGAAGCTCTAAAGAAGGAGAAGTTGTATGCTAAGTTCTCCAAATGCGCATTCTGGCTTAGGGAAATCCAAATCTTAGGTCACGTCATTAACCCGAACGACATTATGGTTGACCCAGCAAAGATAAGGACGGTAAAGGATTGGGATATTCCTAAGACGCCAACTGAGATCCGCAGTTTCTTGGGATTGGGAGGCTACTACCGGAGATTTATCCAGGATTTTTCAAAAATAGCTTCGCCACTCACAAAACGAACACGGAAAGAGGTAAAGTACGAATGGGGTTCGACCCAGGATGAGGCGTTTAAGGAATTGAAGAAGAAGCTAACTCAAGCTCCAATCTTGGCCCTTCCCGAGGGTAATGAAGACTGAGTAGTATACTCTAATGCTTCGGGTCGTGTGCTGATGTGTTAGAGCTTATTTGGAAGCATGTGACAAACATCTTCAGAGCTGTTGTCAAGGGGGAGTTTGTTGGAGCATGTTTTGTGATAAGCAGCTTTAAGATTGTTTGTAGTTTATGAGAGTCGTTTGTATCTGATCGAGCTGTATAGTCGAGTCTTTGTTCATGTGTGTTTTCGGTTGTTTTAGTGGATGCGTACTTAGCAAGTACGCAGGGAGAGTTTGTCCTGCGTACTTAGCAAGTACGCAACCTGAGTCTGTGAGTATAAATAGCTGTTGGGGTTCTTGTAGAAAAGAGGTCTGAACAAGTTCTTGAGAGAAAACCCTTTGTAATCAGTTGTTTGATGCTAATAGACAAAGTTTTATATACTTGTGTTTGTTCTCATCGTATCTAGTCATCTTGTTCAAGCTAATCACAGAGGATTCCGCACTCTGTTGATTGGTTTCATCTCCTATACGTCAATCGATCTAACACCAGGGGACCTACAAGTGGTATCAGAGCTTTGCTCTTGAAATTGAGTGTTATAGGAGTGATATTGAGCATTTTCGACTAGATTTGGACTGAATTACAAGGTTTTTGATTTGAATTTGAGGGTTGTTGAGCAAAAACTGAGCGTTTTTGTTCCTCACTTTCACGTACTGAGATTGCTTCAAAATATCTCAATAGTTGTTTGATTTTATAAATTATTCATCAAGGGTTTGTTAGAATTGGATTTCTAAACTTTTGGTTGGATTAATTTCATATTTTAGACAAGATTTGAGTGATGGATTGAAAAAAAGTAGGTGAACAGACCTTATTTTCTGACTTTTTTGCGTACTTAATTTTGTTCTTGCGTACTTAGTTTTGTTCCAGCGTACTTAATTTTGTTCCTGCGTACTTATATTTGTTCCTGCGTACTTAATTTTGTTCCTGCGTACTTATATTTGTTCCTGCGTACTTAATTTTGTTCCTGCGTACTTAATTTTGTTCCTGCATACTTAGTAAAAAAAAATAATAATAATTAAAAAAAAATAAATAAATAAAAATTTTACTAAGTTTAAGTGTTACAATGATGTTGTGTTACAAGAATGAGTTTGGAACATGGCCCCCGCCTCCTAGACTCGTATCTCTAAATGATTATACTACTTGGAAAGCTCGGCTTTCTAAGTACGTTTCTTTGACCGATGAAGGTTTTTGGAAACCAATAGAGGAAGAATATACCCCTCCTACTTACACTTTCTTGGGTGATCCGAATACTCCAAAACCTCCATCAAAGTTCACGGTGAAAGAAAAGAAAGAATTTGATAGAGAAAAGAAGACTAGAGAGGTTCTTGAAATGGCTTTTTCACAAGAATTCAACTATAAATTTAGCAGTTACTACACTTCAAAAAGCTTATGGGAAGCAGTTCAAATGAAGTGTGAAGGATGCTTGAACGAGAAAGAAAAGACGGTGAATTATGTGGATTCACCAAAATCTTCGGTTGGTCAAAAGGATAAAAAAAAATGAATGTGAAATTCCTCTTGAAGAAGAAAGGGAAGCTTCTGTAGCTGACCTAGAAGAATCTACCACTGCCGTTGCTCTTATGGCCATTGGAGAAGCACAGAGTTCATCATCTGAGGTAGATTCTAACCCTTTCTCTGTTATTTCTTGTTCTAAATGTCTAGGGCTAAAGCTTGAAATTTCTAAGCTCCAAGACATAATCGAACCCCTAAAGTTGGCAGCTAAAAATTACAAAATGAATGAATCACGTTTTAAAGAATCAGTTGAAATGCTACAGAAAGAAAAACAAGACTATTCTTTAAAAATAAGCGACCAACAGGTTCATTTGGACATTGCGTATAGGGCTTTGGAAAAGAAGAACAATGAAATTAACAAACTGCAAAATGAGATTCTGCAGTTAAAATGTACAAATGAGAAGTTGAAAAACTCTCGCTTTGTGGTGGAGCACTACGAATCAGTAGTGAGGAAAATGAAGGGTATAGGTCTTGGTACCAATGCCATTCCTCCACCAATAAGTGGGAAGTTTGTCAATAGCTTGATAGACATTGATCTCACTTGTCTAGATGAGTCCTCTGATAAGGATGATTCCCCTAAAAAGGATGAATCCTCAAGTAAGGCTAACTCCACATCTAGTGAGGAGTATGTTACTGCCTCTGAAGATGGGTCGGTTGACACTTGCCCTGAAGGAGTAGTCTCTGAGGAGTTGCTGACTGAACAGAAAGTCCACAAAAACATTATCACTAATGGTGATAACTGCATTTTAACTGAACCTGATATCATTGAAACAAATGATAAACTTAAGGTAATGCTTTACGGGGGTTATAAAAACATTAATCAAGTTAAAAAGGAAGCTTTTTCAGCTCACTACGGGCTTGGCTATAAAGAAAATTTGCAAAAATACTACACTCCCAAAAGCCAATTACCATCGGGTAAACCAAATGTTCACCAAACAAATTCTCCTGTTCATCATGTCGAGTCCTCAAATAGCAAATCAAATGAGCCTTACAGGAGGACTTACAAAGAGAAGAGAGCTTGTTTTCATTGTGGTATTGTAGGACACATTGTGGTGAAGTGTCCTCACAAGAACCAGAGTAAGAAACCAGTTGATCCACAACAAGTTAAATCATCTGTGAAGCCACCGGTCAAACTAGTGGACAGATTTGTTGCTCCACGGGTTCAGAAAGATAAAAGACCACCAGTTCAGAAGAAAGGTATCTCAAAAAGACAGCCTGGTAGAATACCAAAGGCTAGTCTAAATGTGCCCAAATCAGTTGGTGAACAACATTTTGAGACACCTGTGGTGAAGCTTTCTAAACCACAAAAACGGAGACTGAACAAACGTTTGAGAAAATTAGAAAGAGAATTTCTTGAGGGTAAGTTTGATCAAAAACCTGTTTCTGGAAAGCTAACTGGTGAAAGACCAAATTTTTCAAAACCTGATTTTACAGAGTATAGCCACAAAACGGTTGTACCTGAGTTTTCAAAACACCAAAGTTTTCAAAAGAAAGAGGTTCAAAACAAGAAGGTTTGGAAAAGAAAAGATCCAGTCTCTGATTCTGATTCTAACTCTACTTTACAATCACCACAACTTGATGATGGGCTTGATTGTGAACTTAGAGAAGTGAGTTATATTGGTAAAGATGGACGACCCAAGACAACGATGGCTTGGGTTTCTATTTCAAACTAATGTGTTTGTTGTTGTATGTGCAGGGTCAACCAAAGAGAACTATTACCTAAAATTTTTATTTATTAACATTGATTTGATGTAGGTCGATAGTGGTTGTTTCATGGCACATAATAGGCATGTCACACTTCTACAAAATTTCAAAAATCAGTTGGATGTGGCGACATGGCATAACCATTGCGCTAAATGAGTTGTTGAGATATTTCAATGACTTGATGCTTAGAGGGAGAAGTTGAAGAAGGTATCTGGATTTTGAGGTCACACAGTAGATGAGTCTAAGATGACAATGAATCTTGACACAAGAAGTAGATGAGTGGGCATCAAGCTTTTGATGTTGTACCTAGTTCTAGTGTTCAAGGGGAGTCATCTGAACAGGGGGAGTCTACCACTCAGGTGATAAAATTTTAATTTTTATTGTGTTGACATATCACTGTTATTGGTAACTTCTGATGATATCTTCTATCTCATCTTGAACATTTTGCCCAAGTTAAAAAAAAATATATAAAAAAAAAGTTTTTCATGGAAGTGTTTATTTTTTATTTTTCTTTCATTTAAGGTCTTTTTAATTTAATTTACTTTCACATTTACAGTTCCTTTTATTTGGTACATTTCTTTTAATTTTGTACAGATCTTAAAACAAAAATCTATAAAAAAATATATATATATACATATATATAGAAAATTTTGAAAAATCAAGGTTGTTTGAAGTTTTAGGGGAAATGATAGTACATCAGGTGATTGTTTGACACACTAGACCATAGGATTTGAC
The DNA here is from genome assembly GCA_023525975.1 of Smallanthus sonchifolius. Lineage (NCBI taxonomy): Eukaryota > Viridiplantae > Streptophyta > Magnoliopsida > Asterales > Asteraceae > Smallanthus > Smallanthus sonchifolius. The sequence goes on along the minus strand of CM042021.1, from coordinate 91,972,795 downwards.
TGAAATGGTAATTTAAGTGTTTAATTGAAGTTTATGTTGATCTAGACATCTAAGACTGCACAAATGGGAAATGATTGTCTCATGATTACCTGATTTATTAGAAAATTACAAAAATAGAATAAAGGTGTGTAATTTGGATTGTTGATAGGCTATAAGCGTGTTTATAACTTGAGTAGTGTGAAAATATAATTAACATGATTCATCTGTGACGTAAACCCGCGTCTAAGTATGTTTAACATCTATGGTGAGCTCTATCAGATATAGATTGTGTGATGAATCTTAGATATTTTATGAGATTACCGTCATGAAGAAGTTTTAGCACAATTGGATTGATTTCATGCATATGCCACAAGCATAGAATTGGAATTTAATTCAGAGATGACCTCCTCTGCTTTGTTTACGCAATGACCTGGAGTGTTCATCTCACCTAAATAAATGTGTTGATCAAGTGATCAAAACATGAGTCAATCTTTGCAAATGCAAAGTATTTGAAAGATAAAAAAAAATACATATATTAAAGTGTCATCCACTTGGATATTTTCCTGTGCTAAAACAGCTTCATCACTGTAAAGATTGAATGTCTGAATGAAGTCTAGCATGTCTTGAGGATATATAAAGACTTAGATTGTGGGTAACACGATGATATCTACTAAAAGTACCATAATCACACGAAATTAGGGACTAAACATGATTTTAGTTTCAAGTCTTATAATATCGGCAACTTAAATTATATGCTATGGGGTTTAAATTGCAACACCTTGGAAATTCTTGATATGATCCCATTTTCTATGATGTCTATAGTATCATTGCTATTTAATCTTGAAATAATGAATTATCTAACTGTTTGCAGTTCATGATTAAGGCTGAAATTGATACTAGAACCCATAGAAGTTAGTTCAATGTGTGTGTCATTCAATTTGTATCTGGTATGATCCCCTTTCTCGCGACTCTTGAACAAAAAGAAGTTGCTTGGTAAATAGCTTTCTGTAAATAACTTTGTTATTTTCCTGTATATTCTAATCTCTTTCTCATTTATTTAAAAAAAAAATAATAATAATATATATATATATATTCTAAACTTCCATGAAGTTCACATTTTTTATGACTTGGGAAATTAAGTGTTTGAGAATCCTTGAATGTAGACAAATAGTTCTCTTTCTTATGTCTTGTTCGAGATTAAGTGCAGATATACTAGGCAAGGACTGAAGATACAGACTGGACTTCATGATGTGAGCAGACTTGAAGACAACTTCTGAAGACTTCTGAAGCTGTTGTTAAGGGGGAGTCTGTTAGAGCTTATTTGGAAGCATGTGACAAACATCTTCAGAGCTGTTGTCAAGGGGGAGTTTGTTGGAGCATGTTTTGTGACAAGCAGCTTGAAGATTGTTTGTAGTTTATGAGAGTCGTTTGTATCTGATCGAGCTGTATAGTCGAGTCTTTGTTCATGTGTGTTTTCGGTTGTTTTAGTGGATGCGTACTTAGCAAGTACGCAGGGAGAGTTTGTCCTGCGTACTTAGCAAGTACGCAACCTGAGTCTGTGAGTATAAATAGCTGTTAGGGTTCTTGTAGAAAAGAGATCTGAACAAGTTCTTGAGAGAAAACCCTTTGTAATCAGTTGTTTGATGCTAATAGACAAAGTTTTATATACTTGTGTTTGTTCTCATCGTATCTAGTCATCTTGTTCAAGCTAATCACAGAGGATTCCGCACTCTGTTGATTGGTTTCATCTCCTATACGTCAATCGATCTAACACCAGGGGACCTACATGATGCAACGCGGGAGAGTGATCGCGTATGTATCACGACAGTTGAAAGTTCACGAAGTCAGTTACCCGACTCATGATTTGGAACTTGTTGCTGTTGTGTTTGCATTGAAAATCTGGAGGCACTACCTTTACGGGGTGAAGTTTACCATATACTCCGATCACAAAAGTTTGAAGTACTTCTTCGAACAAAAGGAGTTGAATATGAGGCAGAGGCGATGGTTTGAACTTTTAAAGGACTATGATTGTGAAATCATATACCATCCTGGAAAGGCGAATGTGGTGGCTGGCGCTCTAAGCTGAAAGGATGTGACTGCTCTTATTAGAATGAAAGCTTGCCAGTTGGTGGTAACATCTGATGTGATGAGGGAAATTGAAAAGACTCAAGATGAAGCACTTAAAGAAGAAAACATAAATGAGAGAATGGTTGGCCAACAGGACAAGTTGGAATATAACACCCTTGGTGTTAGGACACGTTTTGGACGGGTGTGGATACCTATGGGTGGCGAGCTTAGAACCAAAATATTTGATGAGGCTCATAAGTCTCGTTACTCTATCCATCCCGGTACGAACAAAATGTACCAAGATCTGAAGAAGGAATACTGGTGGCCTGGAATGAAACATGAAGTGTAAGCAAGTGCTTGACTTGCTCACAGGTTAAGGCCGAACACAAGAAACCATATGGGAAAATTCAACAACTTGATATACCAGAATGGAAGTGGGAACACATTACCATGGACTTCATAACCAAGCTACCTCGCACAACTAAAGGTCATGATACCATTTGGGTAATTGTGGACCGTTTAACGAAAAGTGCTCATTTCCTACCTATTCGCGAGACATTCTCATCGGAAAGGCTAGCAGAAGTATTTATTAATGAAGTAGTATCACGACATGGAATGCCTTTGACGATTGTATCCGACCGGGACACATGATTCACATCGAGGTTCTGGAAAAGATTTCACGAAGCGATGGGCACGAGACTCAATATTAGCACGGCATACCACCCGCAGACGGGTGGTCAGTCGGAAAGGACCATTCAAATGTTGGAGGATATGCTCCGTGCTTGTATTATTGACTTCGATGGTAGTTTGGACAACCATCTACCGTTAGCCAAATTTTCCTACAACAACAGTTATCACACAACGATAGGCATGCCACCTTACGAAATGTTGTATGAGAGAAGATGCAGGACCCCGGTTTGTTGGGGTGAGATTGGACAGAAGGAATTAGGAAGTCTCGAAGTCATAAGAGAAACGTTGGAAAGGTTTGATCAAATCAAGGCACGGATGAAGGCCGCTCAAGATCGTCAGAAATCCTTTGCGGATAAACACGAAGGCCTGTTGAGTTTGATGTTGGGGACAGAGTAATGTTGAAAGTGTCACCCTGGAATCATATGATTCAGAAAGAGAGGAAAGTTGAGTCCGAGGTTTGTCGGACCATTCCAGGTAATGGCTCGGGTTGGTGAAGTCGCTTATCGGTTGGAGTTGCCTTACGAGTTATGTGGGATTCATTCTACCTTCAATGTACACACTTGAGAAAGTGTTTGGTGGATGAATCGGCTCACGTACCACTTACCGACATTGAGGTCGACAACAATCTTAACTAAATCGAAGAACCCGTGGCCATCCTAGACAGGAAGAAGAAACGTTTGCGTAACAAAGTTATCCAGTTGGTTAAAGTCCAATGGAAGCATCGAAAGTGATCGGAGGCTACATGGGAAATGGAGACGGAAATGAGGGAGTCGTACCCTCAACTATTTGACTTGTGATAGGTTTCGGGGACGAAACCTATTATAGGGGGGTAGACTTGTAACATCCCAAAAATAAAATGAAAATTTTAATCACGGCTTAAACATGAGATGTGATGGATTGTATGAGAGGCTAAAACCAGATTTCATGCATACAGGTTAGAAGATCCTTTAGAGACCTTTGACCCAGTTTAGCTCAGGTGAATACTAGAGTCCTTATTTTAATGCTTTAAATTATATTTTGGGCTGGTGTGCATACTTACGAAATGGTGTTTACGAAATGATGTTTACGAAATGGTGTTTACGGAATCATGTTTATGAAACGTGTTACGAAATGTTTTGTCAAAAGAAGTTTAAGAAGTGTTTACGAACGTAAATTTTATTTAATAAAACGTATGATGCTTTAACTGAAGTGAAGTAAGGGTTTTTACGAAAGTCACTAAAATGAACGAATCTGCCATGGTTCCTTTGGGAATCGAAGTATGTATGTTATGAAGGTTGAACGGTGATGCTTGGCTGGCGAAATAAGTTACCCGGTTGTTCATGAAGACTTGCATCCCGTTATGAGTTGTTCATGTTATATTTATATTAGATTATGTTTACCTTTTCGCATATTTGACAATGTTGATGTTATGTTTGAATGAAGTTTTTCCTATGCGTTAATTGATATTCAAGTTTAAGAACTTTTTGTGAATGAGTAAATCCAATGAGTGAGTCATCCCGGGTTTGGGGCTTACAACATGCGTACTTAGCTAAGTACGCATGTTAGTACTCATGCGTACTTGATAAGTACGCAGGGCTAACCCATGCGTACTTAGTAAGTACGCATAAAAGGTGATTTTGCGTACTTAGTCAGTACAACAACGTTCTTGACTGATCTTGATGAGAATGCTTGAAAAGTGTTGGATTTGTGAAATTGATACTTCCAAAAGCGTAGAAATCATCTTCTAACAAACCCTCAGCCTTCCAAACACCAAATGAAGCGATAACGAACTCGAATTGAAGGATTTTGGTCTGAAAAAGGTAGCGACCCGTATGAACTCAGATCTGCTCAAAACCCTAAAAACTCGAATTTGTAACACAAATCAACGAACACTGAGGCTTTGATACCAGTTGTAGGTCCCGGGAGCCTCGTCGCGCAGCGGAAAATACACAGATCCGCTCGTGATTCATGTGGGAATGAAGAAACAAGACAGAGAAAACCACGAACATAAAGACAAGAGAATCGACAGAAACGAAACGTAATCCATAACAAATAAGTCATCTCACATTACAGACCACATACTGAAGGAGTACACATCTCTCGTTTACGCTCGCGGTTCACGGGGGCCGGGAAAGCTCATCTCGGCCAGAACCTCTCTCAACCTTGTCCCAAGTTCCACCTACAAATGAAGACAACACCTTCTATTTATAGGGGCAGGAACAATACCTGCGTACTTGGCTAAGTACGCAGGTCATTGGTCATGCGTACTTGATAAGTACGCAGGGCAAAAGCCTTGCGTACTTACTAAGTACGCAGCACCAATCTGGTGTACAAGCTAAGTATGTAGGAACACCCTCCTGCGTAGTAGCTAAGTACACCGATACATAGAATTTTATCTATAGTTACTAAAACATGCTTCTACAGTCTCCTTCTTAACTATAGCATCAAATTATATCTATCACTAACACCGAAAATCATCAGTTTACAAATAATGTCCTAACAGACTCCCTCTAAACTAATGACATCACGTGCCTTCTGGCGAGACTTGATCTTCTGGCATCCCACTTGTGATCTTCAAGTCGTCAAACTTCAGTGTTTACTTGCCTAGTGATTTGACAAACCCGACTCCCTCTTAACTGTAGCTTTCATTGTAGATCAAACTAAGTGCTTCAATAAGAACGAACTAGCCCAACACACCTCATTGTAGTTCATCCTCTCATCAGTAGCTTCCTCCAACCTAAATTAGGACTCTGAGTCTGAACGTGTCTTCCTCGCAAGGTAACATCAGTAGACTAAGACATCTCCAAATCAATTGGCATATGATAGAGAGTTTGAATTTCCAATAACCTGCATCAAACCAATCAGCTCCCATAGGAATTCCAGTAAGATAAATTTCAGTTTTCAAACTAGATGTGTTCAACTCTGTCCCGTATCTTCACGAGTCAACCAAATTTTCGAAGATGTTCATTTCAAATTTCCCCTTTCAATGTAAGCTCCATCTGACTAGACCAGAAAAAAGGGAATTTTTCCTATCCCGTCGGCCAATGATAAAGCTTCCATCTTCAACTAATAATCTAGCGAAGATCCAGCTTCATCTTGAAAACACTTGATAGAATCAAACACAAAATCATGCTCAGAAGTGATCATCCTGAATCCAAAGTCCAACATTCTCCAATTAGATCTTCATTCATGGTTAACACCTCCTAATCTGTATACATTCACCACGGTGAAGTTCCATAACTAGGTTGTCTATTTGGATTCCGCACAGATCCCAAATGAGAAATCCAATCATAACTAAATCACATCAAATCTTGAAAACAAGCTTGATCAAAGAGCACAAAAAATATAGTTTACACGAGAAATCTTAGTTGAGATCCATGTTACGTTAAAGACGTATATATATAGGAAGTACCAACGGCTTATCCACCACCCCTTTAATGTCCTATGAATACTCCTTAACTTTTATACCCCTCATTTCTCTGTTAACTATGGCCAACTTCATCACCGCTTCACTCAAATTCTCAAAAACCATAACTAGTCAAATCTAGGATTTTATTCTTTTATTCCTTTGCAAAGATCCAAAACAGCAAAACCTTGGGTTCAAGTTGTTCCAGTATTCATCCCCTATTTAAGAAGTATCATAGATACTCGTAGCCTACATATTCAGGTTTGAATACCTAACCAATATGATTCTTTTTCCAAAGACTCAAAGCAGCAACATCTTCACAAATAAAACGATCCTTTAGCCGATGACGACCCAGTTGCTCAAATTGATTTAGCATTCATTCCTTATTAAAGAAGTATCATAGATACTCGTAGTCTACATTTTCAGGTCTTAACACTTAAACAATGTATGACAATTGGTATCATCCAACAAAAATCTCGTCCTTGTTTCGCCAAGCCACATCAAATACAAATTTCGGTCCCGAAAAACCAAAACTACTATATTCTCAAAAATGGCCCGAAACAAGCGTACAAATGATCCGTCAAAATTTTGGCCAAGAAAAGTTTTCCCACCAAAATGTTTTATTTTTTATTATTTTTTTATTTTTTAGTTATTATTTTTTTTAATCCCAGACGCTAGTTCATGCGTACTTAGCAAGTTCGCACAACCAAATGATCATGCGTACTTGATAAGTTCGCAGAGCCAAATACACATGTGTAACATCCCAAAAATAAATCGAAATTTTTACTCACCGGTTAAACATGAGACGAGCCGAATAAACAAGCAAGGCACGATGAGCCGGGCCGGATGAGCCAGGCGCGCATGAGGGTGGCAAACAAGGGAAGTGAGCCCCTCCATAAATAGCATAAACCACCACCTTTTCTCTCGTTTGCAAGTTATAGAGAAAGAAACCGTAGAGAGAGAAAGTTGGCGGATCGACCCGAGATTCAAGAAGCGTTTTACCACATAGCTTGGGAGCAATACCTCCAAATCAGACGCTCGATTCAGGTAATGACTCGTTCCGAATCTGGGTTTTTATTTAAAGGCGGGTTCCCGGGTATTTTTGGTAAAAAGGTTGGGTTTTTATTAACCAAAAGAGAAAAGGATTATAGATCTGGAATCACGAGAGGAAAATACGCGTTTTGAACGTAAAAAGTTTCAAATTTGACGAAAACGTCGATCCAGATCTGAATCCATGCAAAAACGGGCTGTTGGGATGAAGTTTGCGGTTTGGGTGAAGTTGGCAGTTTGGGTAAAGTTTACGGTAGGGTGAAGTTTGCGGATGGGTAAAGTTTGCGGTAGGGTGAAGTTTGCGGATGGGTGAAGTTTTGCGGTGTGGGTAAAGTATGCGGTTTGGGTAAAGTTTGCTGTATTGGGTAAAGTTTGCAAATAGGAAAAAGTTCACAGTTAGAGTTCTCGGACCTGGTTCATGGGTAAACTCCTGAGAACTTTCCTTAAGCCGTATACTCCCATGCTCACGGGATTGAGGCGTGAACTCCCCAAAGTTTACGGGAAATAACCGTGTACCCTAGGTCCTCGGTTTAAAAGGGATGAAATATGATGGATTGTATGAGAAGCTAAAACTAGATTACATACGTACAGGTTAGAAGATCCTTTAGATACCTTTGACCCAGTTTAGCTCAGGTGAGTACTAGAGCCCTTATTTTAATGCTTTAAATTATATTTTGGGCTGGTGTGCATACTTACGAAATGGTGTTTGCGAAATGATGTTTACGAAATGGTGTTTACGGAATCATGTTTATGAAACGTGTTACGAAATGTTTTGTCAAAAGAAGTTTAAGAAGTGTTTACGAACGAAATGTTATTTAATAAAACGTATGATGCTTTAACTGAAGTGAAGTAAGGGTTTTTACGAAAGTCACTAAAATGAACGAATCTCGTATGGTTCCTTTGGGAATCGAAGTATGTATGTTATGTAAAGGCCTTACCTTTATATGGGCCTTTGTGGCTGGCCAACGGTTGTACAACTGGGTGAGAAAGGGGTGACGACGGTCATCAAGGGGATTACCGTGATCCTTGAAGTAGGTATCGTTCTCTGCGAGGGAACGGTGCTTGAAGTTTGGTATGTGCTATTCTTTAGGACGCCGTGCTTGAAGGGAATTGACGTTTATGTATGGTTACGAATCTTAAAGGTTACGATGGTTTACGTTGTTGCGTGTGCTCTATTGAGTACCGTTCTTGAAATTGGAATTGACGATTACTAGAAGGCGCAGATTCGGTTTATTGTTGACTTATGTTTTATGTTTATGTTATTGCATTATTTACGTACTTTTTTATTAAATGAAGTTTGAAACTATGTATTTGGAAAAATGTTTATAGTTAATGTTGTACGTAAAGCTAGAACTCACCAGCGTAGCTGACTTTTAGTATGCACATTCAGGTTAAGGACAGGTAAGAAGGTTGAACGGTGATGCTTGGCTAGCAAAAAGAATTACCCGGTTGTTCATGAAAACTGGCATCCCTTTATGAGTTGTTCAAGTTATATTTATATATATATTATGTTTACGCTTCCGCATATTTGACAATGTTGATGTTATGTTTCAATGAAGTTTTTCCGCGGCGTTAATTGATATTCAAGTTTAAGAACTGTTTGTGAATGTGTAAATCCAACGAGTGAGGCATCTGGGGTTTGGGGCCTTACAAGTTTGTATCAGAGCAATAGTTTGAGAGATTTGGACACTCCCAGTGTCTGAACTTAAACTGTGAGTGGGACCGAAAGTGGACGCCAGTACGGGTAACTCGAGCCACACAGCATCAGGTATAAAAACTAGAGTATGTGTATGTAGTATGCCTTAGAAAGTAATAGATTAGTACATGTGTTCTGATGGAATCAAAAAGGTGGTCAGATAGAAATCGAAAGGTAGTGTAATGGTTAATTGCAGATGGCTAGTGTATATTAACATGTTACAGTACTTGTTGAATTCTATTTGTTAACTAGCGAGATGACATTGGATTCCTTGTCCTATATAACGAAATGGCAAGGAGAGGAAACGGAAGGCGTGGTGGGGGCCGTACCGGTGGTCGTACCAATGGCCGTAATGGTGGACGTGGTAGGACCCCTGCTCGCCAAGAGTACAGTGAAGAAGGAAGTGTTCACACTGAACCAGAAAATAGTGTGCATGGAACGGAACAGACTCCCGTGGACAAACAACAATTTACTTTCGAGTCGGAAGTGAAGGTGGCCCTGGCACGTGAAATTACTAAGATAATGAAGACTTTGTTGCTAGATCTACTGACAGAAGCGATGACGAAAGCCAATGAGACAGGCGGGTCTAGCCCGGCAACTGATGCCCCGATCATCGAGGCACCTAACGCGCCGCTCGCTCGCGGTTGCGACTATAAGTCCTTCAAGGCATGTGACCCACCGATTCTGACTAGGAAGAAAGACGCGGTGGCTACTTTTGATTGGGAAATCCGAATGGAAGCCGCCATTCGCCTGAGCGAATGCCGAGCAGATCAAGTGGTGAAATTTGCTGCTAATTCACAGAGGGAAGAAGCATCCCATTGGTGGGAGGGAGTGCGATAGGCCAAGGGGGATACCGCTGTCGACTCTTTGCTATGGAATGATTTGAAAACCTTGGTTTTCAGGAATTTTTGCACAAGGAACGAGTTTAAGAAGGTAGAGAGGAATTTTCTGAGGTTGAAGGCTGGGAACATGACTCACCGTCAATACACCACTCGATATAACGAGTTGGCACGTCTGGTGCCACATCTGATCACCACTGAAGAAAGGAGGATCGCATGTTATATCCAGGGATTGCCAGACAAGGTTCGCACATTTGTTAAGGAAAACACCCCTAACACCTTTGACTCAGTAGTGGAACTCAGTGGTGTAGTGTATGATGACCTGGCATTGAACGATGTCGTCGTTGAGGAACCTAAGAAGAAATAACTTTCCCTGCCAAGCATACCGGTGGGAAACTACTGGGATCTCACGGTAAGAAAGCTAGGGGGAATGAGTCGGCGATCTATGGGAAATGTGGAAGGAACATGCAGGTGAATGCAGGCTAGGGTCAAATATATGCTACAAGTGTGGCAAGCCCGGGCACTACTCTCGAGAATGCCCACAAGGCTTTAAATGCTATAACTGTGGAGAGAGCAGTCATATGAGCCGAGAATGTACTAAACCGAGAATGGGGGAAAGTGGAAAGGGGAAAGGGCCAGAGAATAAGGAAGTAAGGCCACGAGCATATGCGCTGACGCAGGAAGAGGCAAGGGTGGACCCCGATGTGGCGTCAGGTACGTTCATCCTTGACAACACTTTTGTTTCTGTGTAATTTGATTCGGGCGCCAGTAAAAGTTTTATATTTGCCACTTTCTGTAAGCGGGTGAAATACTCAGTCAGTAAACTAGAAAGAGCCTTTAGCGTAGAAACCGCTGAGGGTAGAACCGCAAGGGTAACCGAAGTTGTTGACAATTCCACGATAAAAATAGAAGGCCATAGATTCCCCGTCAGGTTATTTTTTTTGGTTTTGGGAGGGTTTTATGTCGTATTGGGTATGGATTGGCTAACTGCCAATGAAGCACAAATTATATGCAAGCGAAAGATAATCCGACTCAAGGCTCCGGGTGGTAGCGAAGTCGAGGTTTTGGGAGATCGTGACGCCCCGATGCCCAACGTCATCTCAATGATTAAGGCAGCAGATTACTTGAGGCGCGAATGCGAGGCTTATCTGGTGTACGTGATTCACAAAGATAGGGAAGTGAAGGAACTGGACAATGTACCCGTGGTACGCGAGTACCCGGAGGTGTTTCCAGAGAATTTTCCTGGGATACCACCCTATAGAAAGATTGAGTTCCAAATTGACTTAGTACCAGATGCCCGGCCCGTGTCCAAAGCTCTGTATCGACTAGCACTAGTGGAGATGAAAGAACTAATGGCACAACTAGATGAATTACTTGAGAAAAGATTTATCCAACCGAGCATTTCGCATTGGGGTGCTCCGGTATTGTTTGTGAAGAAGAAAGATGGTTCTATGAGAATGTGTATCGACTACAGGGAGTTGAACAAACGAACGATGAAGAACAAGTACCCTTTACCAAGGATCGACGACCTGTTCGATCAATTACAGGGCGCAAGTTGGTTCTCAAAAATTGACCTTCAATCGGAGTACCATCAGTTGAATGTGAGGGAAGAAGACATACCGAAAACCTCGTTTCGCACGTGTTATAGACATTTTGAGTTCCGATTGATGTCCTTCGGATTGACGAATGCCCCCGCGGCGTTCATGGATCTGATGAATAGGGTGTGTCGACCGATGCTGGACCGATCGGTAATTGTGTTCATCGATGATATCCTCATCTACTCCAAGAATGAGGGTGATCACGCATGTCACTTGAAGGAAGTGTTGGAAGCTCTAAAGAAGGAGAAGTTGTATGCTAAGTTCTCCAAATGCGCATTCTGGCTTAGGGAAGTCCAATTCCTAGGTCACGTCATTAACCCGAACGGCATTATGGTTGACCCAGCAAAGATAATGACGGTAAAGGATTGGGATATTCCTAAGACGCCAACTGAGATCCGCAGTTTCTTGGGATTGGCAGGCTACTACCGGAGATTCATCCAGGATTTCTCGAAAATAGCTTTGCCACTGACAAAACTAACACGTAAAGAGGTAAAGTACGAATGGGGTTCAACCAAGGATTAGGCGTTTAAGGAATTGAAGAAGAAGCTAACTCAAGCTCCAGTCTTGGCACTTCCCGAGGGTAATGAAGACTTGGTAGTATACTCTGATGCTTCGGGTCAGGGGTTGGGGTGTGTGCTGATGCAAAACGGGAGAGTGATCGCGTATGCATCACGACAGTTGAAAGTTTACGAAGTCAGTTATCCGACTCATGATTTGGAACTTGTTGTTGTTGTGTTTGCATTGAAAATCTGGAGGCACTTTCTTTACGGGGTGAAGTTTACCATATACTCCGATCACAAAAGTTTGAAGTACTTCTTCGAACAAAAGGAGTTGAATATGAGGCAGAGGCGATGGTTGGAACTTTCGAAGGACAATGATTGTGAAATCATATACCATCCTAGAAAGGCGAACGTGGTGGCTGACGCTCTAAGCCGAAAGGATGTGTCTGCTCCTATTAGAGTGAAAGCTTGCCAGTTGGTGGTAACATCATATGTGATGAAGGAAATTGAAAAGGCTCAAGATGAAGCACTTAAAGAAGAAAACATAAAGAAGGAGAGAATGGTTGGCCAACAGGACAAGTTGGAATATAACACCCTTGGTGTTAGGACAGGTTTTAGACGGGTGTGGATACCTATGGGCTGTGTGCTTAGAACTAAAATATTTGATAAGGCTCATAAGTCTCGTTACTCTATCCATCCCGATACGAACAAAATGTACCAAGATCTGAAAAAAGAATACCGGTGGCCTGGAATGAAACATGACTTGATCACAGGTTAAGGACAAACACCATAAACCGTATGGGAAGATTCAACCACTTGATATACCAGAATGGAAGTGGGAACACATTACCATGGACTTCATAACCAAGCTACCTCGCACAGCTAAAGGTTATGATACCATTTGGGTAATTATGGACCGTTTACCGAAGAGTGCTCATTTCCTACCTATTCGCGAGACATTCTCGTCGGAAAGGCTAGCAGAAGTATTTATTAATAAAGTAGTAGCACGGCATGGAATGCCTTTGACGATTGTATCTGACCAGGACACACGATTCACATCGAGGTTCTGGAAAAGATTTCATGAAGCGATGGGAATGAGACTCAATATCAGCATGGCATACCACCCGCAGACGGATGGTCAGTCCCAAAGGACCATTCAAACGTTGGAGGATATGCTCCGTGCTTGTATTATTGACTTCGGCGATAGTTGGCACAACCATCTACTGTTAGCCGAATTTTCCTACAACAACAGTTATGACACAACGATAGGCATGCCACCTTACGAAATGTTGTATGGGAGAAGATGCAGGATCCCAGTTTGTTGGGGTGAGATTGGACAGAAGGAATTAGGAAGTCTCGAAGTCATAAGAGAAACGTCAAAAAGGTATGATCAAATCAAGGCACGGATGAAGGCCGCTCAAGATCGTCAGAAATACTATGCGGATAAACGATGAAGGCCTATTGAGTTTGATGTTGGGGACAGAGTAATGTTGAAAGTGTCACCCTGGAAGGGAATCATACGATACAGAAAGAGAGGAAAGTTGAGTCCGAGGTTTGTCGGACTATTCCGGGTATCACACTTGCGAAAGTGTTTGGCGAATGAATCGGCTCACGTACCACTTACCGACATCGAGGTCGACAACAACCTTTACTACATCGAAGAACTCGTGGCCATCCTAGACAGGAAGGAGAAACGTTTGCGTAACAAATTTATCCAATTGGTTAAAGTCCAATGGAAGCATCGAAAGGGATCGGAGGCTACATGGGAAACGGAGACGGAAATGAGGGAGTCGTACCCTCAACTATTTGACTTATGATAGGTTTCGGGGACGAAACCAATTGTAGGGGGTAGACTTGTAACACCCCAAAAATAAAACAAAAATTTTAATCACGGGTTAAACATGAGACGAGCCAAATAAACAAGCAAGGCACGATGGGCCGGGCCGGATGGGCCAGGCGCGCATGAGGGTGGCAAACAAGGGAAGTGAGCCCCTCCATAATAGCATAAACCACCACCTTTTCTCTCATTTGCAAGTTCAAGAGAGAGAAATCGTAGAGAGAGAAAGTTGGCGGATCGACCCGAGATTCAAGAAGCGTGTTACCACATAGCTTGGGAGCAAGACCTTCGAATCAGACGCTCGATTCAGTTAACGACTCTTTCCGAATCTGGGTTTTTTGTTTAAATTCGGGTTCCCGGGTATTTTTGGTAAAAAGATTGGGTTTTTATTAATAAAAAGAGAAAAGGATTATAGATCTGGAATCACGAGAGGAAAATACGCGTTTTAAACGTAAAAAGTTTCAAACTTGACGAAACCATCGATCTAGATCTGAATCCATGCAAAAACGGGCTGTTGGGATGAAGTTTGCGGTTTGGGTAAAGTTTACGGTAGGGTGAAGTTTACGGATGGGTAATGTTTGCGGTAGGGTGAAGTTTGCGGATGGGTGAAGTTTGCGGTTTGGGTGAAGTTTGCGGTTTGGGTAAAGTTTGCGATATTGGGTAAAGTTTGCGGTTGGGAAAAAGTTCATGGTTAGAGTTCTCGGACCTGGTTCACGGGTAAACTCTTGAGAACTTTCTTTAAGCAGTATACTCTCATGCTCACGGGATTGAGCCGTGAACTCCCCAAAGTTTATGGGAAATAACCATGTACCCTAGGTCCTCGGTATAAAAGGGATGAAATGTGGTGGATTGTATGAGAAGCTAAAACTAGATTACATACGTACAGGTTAAAAGATCCTTTAGAGACCTTTGACCCAGTTTAGCTCAGGTGAGTACTAGAGCCCTTATTTTAATGATTTAAAATTATATTTTGGGCTGGTGTGCATACTTACGAAATGGTGTTTACGAAATAGTGTTTACGGAATGATGTTTATGAAACGTGTTACGAAATGTTTTGTCAAAAGAAGTTTAAGAAGTGTTTACAAATGAAATGTAATTTAATAAAACGTATGAAGCTTTAACTGAAGTGAAGTAAGGGTTTTTACGAAAGTCACTAAAATGAACGAATCTGCCATGGTTCATTTGGGAATCGAAGTATGTATGTTATGTAAAGGCCTTACCTTTATAGGGGCCTTTGTGGCTGGCCAACGGTTGTACAACTGGGTGGGAAGGGGTGACGACGGTCATCAAGGGGATTACCGTGTGTGACATCCGAACATTTTGGAATTAAACCTGTTAGCAAAACGTAGTTAGTCCCGTTAAATATTAACCTATTTAACCCAATCACAAACCTCAAGGACTAAATATGCCTTATCTCAAACTCTAAAACATGGAAATTCAAGGACTAAAGCTGAAATTCATCCAATTTTGATTGTGTTGACTTTCTAAAGTCAAACATGGTGTTAGTGAGCCAAACTTCGAATCTTAAATCGAAATCTGCTAGGGGTTGTAACTGAATTACACATTGAGGTCATTAAAGATCATTATTACAGTTTTAAACACCATCATTGTGTCGAATTAAACCAATTAATGACCAATAAAGCTGTAACTGTCGAAACTGTAACAAAGACCTCTCAAGCTGATCATTCGGCATAGTAATTCTTGAAATCAAACCTTCGCGTTCCCCAAACGAGTCCCACAGAAACTGTTTCATAGTTCAATTCAGCCGGAATCGCAGTAGGAGCCACCGGAGAGCAAGAACACGTCGACAGGGCTGTGTTTTACTCGAACGCCACAAATTCGAACTCAATTCTGGTAAATAATCACACCTGTAGTTTCGTTTCAGTCTCTAGAACAAAAGCCCCATCCTAATTTGGGCTTTCATTATCGAATTTAACATGAACCAATACCTAGGGGTCATACGTTTTTGGTTTAGTCGAACCCTATCAATTCGATATCAAATAACGAAATTAAACAAGTCCTCAGACTCGTCTCGAGATCTAGATTGAAAGCCCTATTAAACCATAGGCTTATAACATCAAATCGATGATGGACCGATCCTAGGGTTCATCGTAGGTACTGTTTAATCGAGCTACGGTCTAGGCACAACTTCAGTTCAATTAACCTGTATGGTTAGATTCGTAATCATTCACTTGTTAAAAGTCCTATGAATCCAACATTTTTTATCAGAATTGTTTAATCCGATTCCACATTCAAACCAAGGGTGTCGACGATTTCAAAGAAGAATTAAACTATCCTAAACTTGATGTTTTTCCAACTAAACTAGTAATCAGATTCGCATTGGACCCATAATCAAAACCCCTAAACCCCTGTGTTCATCCACGATAAAAAAACGATTGAAATTGGTTGGGCTTTGGATCGAGATACGTAGGGGGGGAGGAACTCAGGAACCATCATGGTTAAAAGCAATTGGAGTCGGGTATGTATGCGATACCCTAGCGGGCGGTGATGGTTAAGGCATTAGACTCACACGCAGGAGACCCGGGTTCGAGTTCGGTCTCCTGCAATTTTATTTTTGGGGACTTTTTCATTTGTTTCCACTTTTACAATTAAACCCTTTTATTATATTAATGATATATTATACGTTTTGAACCCGGAAAACACCCGTAGGCTCGGGTTTAGTTTTATAACCCAAATTTATATTATTTCCCCACTTTCAAAATAATATATATTCATATTATTTTTCAAGTAACAACTCCGAATAAAATAATATATTTATGTTATTTTCAACCCGTAACTCCGATTAGAAATAATATATTTATATATCATTTTCGCCACGTTTATAAATATTGTGTAACGTTTCAAACTAATAAATAATATAATTATTTATATTATTCACTCACGTTTATATGCTCGAATAAAAATAATAGATTTATTAATTTTACCACGCAATTATTTATTGTGTTTATTTACTAAACTTAAAAATAATATAATAAATTATATTATTTTCTTACACCACTTTTAATGGCACAAACGCATGAATATTTATTCATTAATATTATTCGTAATTAGAAACGCTCGACACGAAACGTATTTATCTTAATAATTTATTATATTAAGAAATCCGTATTCCCGTGGACAAGTTCGTCTATTCGTTAATCCTAAGAATGTTTTAGGACGTTCAAATCTTCCGTGTCGTCGTCACAAATGTCCCATTGTATCCCTGACTATTATGTTTATAATTTTAGGGCATACGTAAGCAGTTCACTGGAAAACTCTTGTGTTTCCTACTTGCATCCTTGTGTGATGTTCACGGCCCCTTTTTACTCGTTTTCCTGTTGGGGGAGAAACATGTACACAAATCAACATCTTTTACTTGTTTTCCCGTTGGGAGAGAAACATACACGCAAGCAATCATACTTTTACTTGTTTTCCCGCATGAGAGAATTAGTTACGCAAACAAACATTATTTTACATGTTTTTCCCATTGGGGGAGAAAACATGACGCAAACTATTTTGATTACGGTACTTCATATGATATCACTGTTGAGGCTAAGCGTAACACACTATCATGAAAGTCCTCACACACTTCGAACCGTTAATATGGAATTAGTGAGGTAATTTTTGTAGTACTACTGGGTTTGACAAACCCCACCTGCGTTAATCGCACTAACTCAATTGGAGATCGAACGGGATAAATATTAACCTTAACACATTAGTCAGAGTTGATAGACTTGGCTGTAGGCAAACAAACAAACACTTTCAGCTTCGGTTGCGAGCGCTTTAGTAAGACATGAACATAGGCTAGCTACCTATAGATATGCATATTGAATGTACATAATCTGGCAAACACGCTCTTATTGCAAACTTGAAACCTGTGAACTCACTAACCTCTTGTTGACATTTTTCGTACATGTTTTCTCAGGTCGCTAAGGCACAGGTTGTACAACTAGGACATGCATGGAGTCATACTATCAATTCACTCATAAGCAAACCGTTAAAGCAATTCACTTACTTTTATTAAACTAAACTTTGGCGCGTTGTTTTAGGCATGTACTTTCTTGTTTAAACGCTTCCGCATTAACTGTGAACTTTTATGTTATGACATATTATGTCCCATATAGTGTCATTTGATGTAACTGATGTCTGAGCTCCTAGTTTGTCATACGCCTGACGGTAAAACTCCGTTAGTGGATTTTGGGGGTGTGACACCGTGATCCTTGAAGTGGGTATCGTTCTCTGCGAGGGAACAGTGCTTGAAGTTTGGTACCTGCTATCCTTTGGGACACCGTGCTTGAAAGGAATTGACGTTTATGTATGGTTACGAATGGTAAAGGTTACGATGGTTTACGTTGGTGCGTGTGCTCTATCGCCGTACTTGAAGTTGGAATTGACGGTTACAAGAAGGCGCATATTCGATTTATTGTTGACTTATGTTTTATATTTATGTTATTGCATTATTTACGTACATTTTTTATTAAATGAAGTTTGAAACTATGTTTTTGGCAAAATGTTTAAAGTTAATGTTTTACGTAAAGCTAGAACTTACCAGCGTAGCTGACTTTTTGTATGCACATTCAGGTTAAGGACAGGTATGAAGGTTGAACGGTGATGCTTAGCTGGCGAAAAGGGTTACCCGGTTGTTCATGAAGACTGGCATACCATTATGAGTTTTTCATGTTATATTTATATATAGATTATGTTTATGCTTCCGCATATTTGACTATGTTGATTTTATGTTTGAATGAAGTTTTCCTGCTGCGTTAATTTATATTCAAGTTTAAGAACTGTTTCTGAATGATTAAATCCAACGAGTGAGGCCTCCCGGGTTTAGGGCCTTACAACATGCGCACTTAGCTAAGTACGCAGGTTAGTACTCATGGGTACTTGATAAGTACGCAGGGCTAACCCATGCGTACTTAGTAAGTACGCAGAAAAGGTGATTTTGCGTACTTCGTCAGTACAACAACGTTCTTGACTGATCTTGAGGAGAATGCTCGAAAAGTGTTGGATCTGTGAATCTGATGCTTCAAAAAGCTTAGAAATCATCTTCTAACAAACCATCATCCTTCCAAACACCAAATGAAGCGATAACGAACTCGAATTTAAGGATTTTGGTCTGAAAAAGGTAGCGACCCGTTTGAACTCAGATATGCTCAAAACCCTAAAAACTCGAATCTGGAACACAAATCAATGAACACCGAGGCTCTGATACCAGTTGTAGGTCCCGAGAGCATCGTCACGCAGCGAAAAATTCATAGATCCGCTCATGATTCGTGTGGGAACGAAAAAACCATAACAAAGAAGTCATCTCACATTACAGACCACATACCGAAGGAGTACACATCTCTCGTTTATGCTCACAGTTCACGGGGGCCGGGAGAGCTCATCCCGACCAGAACCTCTCTCAACCTTGTCCAAAGTTCCACCTACAAATGAAGATAACACCTTCTATTTATAGGGGCAGGAACAATACCTGCGTACTTGGCTAAGTACGCATGTCATTGGTCATTCGTACTTAATAAGTACGCAGGGCAAAAGCCATGCGTACATACTAAGTACGCAGAACCAATCTGGTGTACAAGCTAAGTACGCAGGAACACCCTCCTGCATACTAGCTAAGTACACCTATACATAGATTTTTATCTATAGTTACTAAAACATGCTTTTACAATCTCCCTCTTAACTATAGCATTAAATTCTATCTATCACTAACACTGAAAATCATCAGTTTACAAAGAATGTCCTAACAGACTCCCTCTAAACTAATGACATCACATGTCTTCTAGCGAGACTTGATCTTCTGGCATTCCACTTGTGATCTTCAAATCTTCAAACTTCAGTCT
The DNA here is from genome assembly GCA_023525975.1 of Smallanthus sonchifolius. NCBI lineage: Eukaryota > Viridiplantae > Streptophyta > Magnoliopsida > Asterales > Asteraceae > Smallanthus > Smallanthus sonchifolius. The sequence goes on along the minus strand of CM042021.1, from coordinate 91,953,308 downwards.
TCAGTTGTCGAGTGATTTCACAAAACCGACTCCCTCTTAACTGTAGCTTTCATTGTAGATCAAACTAAGTGCTTCAATAAGAACCAACTAGCCCAACACACCTCATTGTATATGTAATCCCCAGGAAATTTCCGGCTTTATTTTAACTACTCCGACACTTGTAATTCCAGTATCTGGTGATTTGCATTTATAAAACTGTCTCATTTGCCCATTACATTTCATAAAGTATTGATAAATATACATTAAATGCGATTATTCCAAATTTTAAGGTAATAAATATTTATGTTGGGTATTATGTAAATAATTGTTACCCCTCTTTTACATAAATGTATATTTTCTAAACCTATGAATATACATATAAACTATTTAGAAATTTGGGTTTATATATTTTAAATCAATTATAAAAAAAATAACTTTAATATTTAGTAAATTATATTTATATATTTATAACAAATGATTTATTAAGTTTTATAAACAAATATACATAGAATTTAATACATTTATGTGTTATAAATGTTTAGAGTTCAAAAATGTAACCTTTTGAAACTTAGTTCCAAATTGAAACCTAAGTTTTTACATGAAAGAATATCACTTGAAACCTCAGGGACTGATTATGTAATTTTGGACCATCTTCCCCCATCCCCCAATTTTGACTTATCAAAGTCAAACAACTTCAAATCGTTTTCCCAATCGCACGATTTGGATGAATTAACTTCAGTTGATGGTACATAACCCTTGATCGACCAAAACTTGATGACTTTAACTACCCAATTCAATCTTAATCAAACCATCTAACTCGAACCGTCCTCAATCAAACCCGACTTCAATGTGAGCATTTATCATGAAATTTGTAACATCCTAAAATGGCGAGAAATAAAGTTAACGAGTTCAAGCGGGCCGAATTCGGGCCGAGTCAGTCGTGAACCGGGCTTGGGGAGGTCTCCCCTATAAATAGCCCAAAGGCCCTCATTTTTCTCCTCTCAGTAATTTTAGAGAGAGAAAACCGTAGAGAGAGAAAGTGTCGGAATCGCACAAGATTGTACCCGCTCGTGTCTCTTACACTCGTGATCATCCCCTCTAAATCAGAAATCCAATCCAGGTAATCATCCTATCATAATCTGAGTTTTGTGATATTTTAGGATTTCCGGGTTTTCGGGTGAAAATAGGACGTTTTTACGGATGAAACTTGAGAATAAGCTTAGGATTTGTATCTACAATGAAAACCGGTTGTTTTGAGCAAAGAAAGTTGAAGTTTTGACATAATCGAACCCAAATCCGAGAATTTCGGACTGTTTGGGGATGATGACTGCTGTTGCAGGCGAACTTAGCAAGTTCGCCTGTTAAGTTCGCTTGGTGGAGGCGAACTTATCAAGTTCGCCTGATTAAGTTCGCTTGGCAAGTTCGCTTGGACAAGGGTAAGCGAACTTATTAAGTTCGCCTATAAGTTCGCCTAGTCCAGTGGAAGCGAACTTAGGCATTAAGTTCGCCTATGTCAGCTGTGTTAGGAATGTAACTTGGTTTAGATCTGATACGGGTATAGTTAATTAATCCAGATCGTGTGCGGCGCTCATCAGACCGCAGATAGGACAGAACAAGACTAGCTGATCATGTGAGTTCTATGTGCCCCCCCCCCTCTATGTTATGTGCAAATGATTTACAAATATTTTTGGGGCTGAGGTGTATACACTAAATGAATAAATGTTATGAATGCCAATGTGAACATACGTGATATATAAATATATGAAAAATGAATTTTTAACAAAGATTGAAACGTATGTTTACAAAGTATGAATGAAATCTTGCCTTATATTATATATATACTGCATGATATGAATATACGTGAATGTTATGGACGCTTCGATGCTAACGGCTACTACGGTAGACGGACAACCACGTGTCTATCTTGCAACCGGGACAAAAACGTTCTTTCATCAGCAAGGAAATAAAAAGGGGCATAAATGGGCGGTCGAAGCAAATGCCAAATCATATGTAGAACGGTTGCAAACAAGGTAGCACGTGGGAAACGGATACCTTCGGGTAGACGGGCGAAAAGGACGGCCTACGACGGTAGAACGGTATGACGGACGGCCGAAGGTTGGCCGGACGGTTTTTTTATGGCGGACGGTTTCTAGGACCGAACGAGTCAAAGGGCTACGACGGTAGCTTCATGGCGTTTGCCTTTGTGGCATACGTAGTAAAAGACGGGTTGATCACCCATATGTGTACGACCAAATGAATGTTAAGAAAAAGTTAAGAATACGTAATTATGTTCTTATGTAAAAAAAAAAACTTATGAATACTTTTAAGGAAATAATGTTTATACCTAATCATTTTAAACTAGAACTCACCAGCGTTAGCTGACTTTTAGTATACATTTTAGGTAACAAAGAAAAGAGTCGTGCGAAGGCGTGAAGGTTACCCGGCTAAAGACTGACATCCCGATTTATGTTTTTGTTAAACACTGATGTATGTGTTAAATGTTAAGACTTCCACTGTAATGTACTCAAATGTGAATGATTTTGGCTGTTAATTGAATAGGTTAAATTAAAAGTTCAGTATTGATGACTTTGTTTATGAGTAAATCCAATAAGTGAGGTCACCTGAAAAAAAAAGGGGCCTTACAAGTTGGCATCAGAGCAATAGTTTGAGAGATTCAAACATCCCTAAATGTCTGAACTCAAGCTGATTATGGGACCAACGCACGGGTGTCAGTCTGGGTAGCCAACGCCAACGCCATCACTGTAAGTAAGTACTAAAGTTCATGTTTATAGATAGGAATAGATGCCTAAACTTAGAACCAATAGATGTCAATGTCTTGACCAATTTGAAGAGTTTGGAACCTGAAAAGCAATGTAAATTTCTAATCACAAACCGGTCACTGTAATTAAAAATTTACCTTGTTCGTACTGTTCTAAAACTATGATCTGAAGAAATGGCATTGATGTATTCCCTTTATAACTATCAGGAAACTAGGAATTATGGCTGGTGGAGGAAGGACAGGACGCCGAGGCGGTCGTACTGGCCGAGTAGGTAGACCTCCACTGAATCCAAGACATCAAGAAGAAGAGGATGTGCACACAGAAAACACTGAGAGCGTGCACCAAACTAATGTCACCCCAACTGGGGGCGACCATCAAGGGTCTCTACAGTTGGAACCTGAGGTCAGAGATGCTATTGCCCGTGAGGTCGTGCTCACTTTGAAGAATGTATTGCCTGACCTACTATCGGAGGCATTAAAGAAAATCAAGGAAGATGATGAAGGGAACAATGAGGAAAAGTTATATGACAGCGATGGGGATGAAATAAAGGTGGGATCAAGTAAACGGGGGTGCACTTATAAAGGTTTCAAGGACGGAGACCCACCCAAGTTTGATGGGAACAAGGACTCGGTGGCCACCCTCGAGTGGATCGAGAGGATGAACGCTGTCATCAACATCAGCGAGTGTCGATCTGACCAAGCTGTTAAGTACGTTGCCCATTCTTTCACTAACGAAGCACTAAGTTGGTGGAGGAATGTTCAAAGAACTAAGTTACCCAATACTATCAACAGAATGACGTGGGAAGACTTGAAAAAGCTTATAATCCAAAAGTTCTACCCACAGAATGAGATCGATCGTGTGGAGAACGAATTCTTGAACTTCAAAGCTGGCAACAAGACTCATCGCCAGTATACTTCAAGATTCAATGAACTAGCTCAACTGGTACCCCACCTAGTAGAGACGGAAGAAAGACTGATTAAATACTATGTGAAGGGCCTACCTCAAAGGGTCCGTGTTCATGTGAAAGCCAACCTACCCACGACCTTCGAGTCGGCAGTGAATCTGAGCGGAATCGTCTACGACGACTACACCAATGAGGACCCGACACCTGAGACACAAAAGAGAAAGTGGGAGAACCCGTCTAGAGGCACCGGGAAAGGGAATGTGGTAGCTAAAATAAAGAAACCAAGGTTAGAGGAATATGAAACTTGCAAAAAGTGTGGAAAACGCCATTTTGGCGAGTGCCGAATCGGCACCACCATGTGTTATAAGTGCGGGAAGCCGGGGCACTTCTCTCGAGAGTGTTTAAAGGATGTCAAGTGCCAAAGTTGTGGAAAATATGGACACCATACTAAGGATTGCTGGAAAACCGGGCAGTCCAGTTCGGGAAAGGGAAAGGAAGTTGCAAAGGAACAACCGAAGGCAAGGACTCGAGCCTACGCCCTGACTGAGGAGGAAGCAAGGGGAAACCCTGATGTCGTATCAGGTACGTTTCCAGTAAATGATGAACCTGCTGCTATCTTATTCGACTCTGGTGCTAGTAAAAGCTTTATATCCAATGCATTTAGTCGTAAACTAGATTGCACTATCAACACCATAGTAAAGGCCTTTAGCGTACAAACTGCCGTTGGTAAAAATTCGACAGTATTCCAAGTAACCGATGATTGTATCATCGAAATAGAGGGCCATAAGTTCCCCTCTAGATTATTCCTTCTCACTTTAGGAGGATTCGATGTAGTACTAGGTATGGATTGGTTAGCTGCCAACGAAGCCCAGATCATATGTAAACGCAAGAGGATACACCTCAAGGCTCCAAGCGGCACTCCAATTACGGTTTATGGGGATTGGAATTGCACGATGCCTAACATCATCTCGATGATCAAGGCCGAACGTTATATGAGGCGCGGTTGCGAAGCTTATCTGGCGTACGTTATTGACGAAAGGATGAAAACAAAGGAACTTAAGGATGTACCCGTGGTGTGCAACTTTCCGGAAGTATTCCCTGAGGATCTACCTGGATTGCCACCCGATCGGGAAATAGAATTTCAGATTGACTTACTGCCAGGAGCTGAGCCCGTTGCCAAAGCCCCCTACCAATTGGCTCCGTCAGAAATGAAAGAATTGATGTCTCAACTACAGGAATTAACAGAAAAAGGATTTATTAGACCAAGCATTTCGCCATGGGGCGCTCCGGTACTATTTGTAAAGAAGAAGGACGGCAGCATGCGCATGTGCATTGACTACCGAGAACTGAACAAGAAGACAGTAAAGAACAAATACCCACTGCCTAGAATAGATGACCTCTTTGATCAACTGCAAGGTGTGAGTTGGTTCTCAAAGATCGATCTTTGGTCGGGTTATCATCAGTTAAAGGTGAGAGAAGAAGATGTACCGAAGACCGCGTTTCGTACGCGTTACGGGCATTACGAGTTTCTGGTATTGTCATTCGGGTTGACCAACGCACCAGCAGCGTTTATGGACTTGATGAATAGAATATGCCGACCGATGTTGGATCGATCAGTGATAGTCTTCATTGACGACATACTAGTTTATTCGAAAAACGAGGGTGATCACCACTGTCACCTAAGAGAAGTCTTGGAAGTGTTAAAGCAGGAAAAGTTGTACGCAAAATTCTCCAAATGCGCTTTCTGGCTTAGGGAAGTCCAATTCCTAGGTCATGTGATAAACACGAATGGCATCATGGTAGATCCTGCGAAGATTGAGACAGTAAAGAAATGGAACATCCCGAAGACACCAACAGAGATACGAAGTTTTCTGGGATTGGCAGGCTACTATTGCAGGTTCATTCAAGATTTCTCAAGAATTGCCTCGCCATTAACCAAACTGACACGGAAGGAAGTAAAGTACGAATGGGGACCAACCCAAAACAACGCTTTTGAGGAACTTAAGACACGATTAACTCAAGCACCAGTCTTGACACTACCTGAAGGAAATGAAGACTTGGTAGTTTACTCTGACGCGTCAAGCCAAGGTCTGGGATGCGTACTTATGCAACGAGGAAAGATAATTGCTTACGCCTCACGACAACTAAGGATTCACGAGGTTAACTACCCAACACACGATCTAGAGTTAGCAGCAGTAGTCTTCGCCCTAAAAATATGGAGACACTACGTATATGGAGTTAAGTGCACCATTTACTCCGATCATAAAAGCTTGAAGTACTTTTTCGAGCAAAAGGAATTAAATATGAGGCAAAGGAGGTGGCTAGAACTACTAAAGGACTACGATTGTGAGATACTGTACCATCCAGGCAAGGCAAACGTAGTAGCTGACGCCTTAAGCAGAAAGGAGCAATCTGATCCTATCCGGATCAAGGCGTGTCAACTGATATTAACGCCAGATTTGATGAGTGAAATATCAAAGGCTCAAGATGAAGCACTGTTAGAAATAAATATAAAATGGGAAAGAATAGTAGGACAACAAGGGAATTTGGATGCAAATGCATACGGTGTACGAACTAGGTTTGACCGGATGTGGATACCTAAGATTGGCGAGCTTAGAGCCAAAATACTCGATGAGGCCCATAAGTCTCGCTATTCTATCCACCCCGGGACAAACAAAATGTATCAAGACTTGAAGAAAGAGTACTGGTGGCCTGGCATGAAGAATGATGTAACCGAGTACGTGAACAAGTGCCTAACGTGTTCACTAGTTAAGGCCGAGCACCAGAAACCATGCGGTAAAATGCAACCTCTACCAATACCGGAATGGAAGTGGGAGGAGATCACGATGGACTTCATTACCAAGCTACCGCGAACAGCTAAAGGCAATGATACCATTTGGGTGATCGTTGACCGCTTAACGAAGAGTGCTCACTTCTTGCCAATACGTGAGACTGCTTCGTCCGAAAAACTAGCAGAAGTTTTTATCAAAGAAATTGTGAGCAGGCATGGTATGCCGGTGTCGATTGTGTCCGACCGGGATACTAGATTCACGTCAAGGTTTTGGAAGAAATTTAACGAAGCAATGGGCACTAGATTGAACATCAGCACAGCTTACCACCTTCAAATCGACGGTCAATCTGAAAGGATAATCCAGACCCTAGAAGACATGCTCCGGGCTTGCATCATCGACTTCGGTGGGAGCTGGGACAGCCATCTACCACTGGCAGAATTTTCATATAACAACAGCTATCACTCGACTATTGGCATGCCGCCATTTGAAATGCTGTATGGAAGGAGATGTAGAACCCCGGTCTGTTGGGGGGAAATTGGGCAGAAGGATTTTGCAAGTCTCGAAGTGGTCAAAGCTACTTCCAAGAAATTTGATCAAATCAAGGCTCGAATGAAAGTCGCAAAGGACAGACAAAAATCATACGCGGATAAGAGAAGAAGAGATTTAGAGTTTCACGTGGGGGACATGGTACTATTAAAGGTGTCACCATGGAAAGGAATCATTCGATTCAGAAAACGTGGCAAACTAAGTCCAAGGTTTGTCGGACCTTTCAAGATTTTAGCGAGAGTGGGTCAAGTTGCTTACAGACTCGACCTACCCGTTGAGCTTAGGGGAATACACCCTACGTTCCACGTGTCGCACTTACGCAAGTGCCTAGCTGACGACACAGCGCACATACCTTACGATGAAATCGAGGTGGATAACAGTCTGAATTATGTCGAGGAACCAATAGCCATCCTTGACCGATCTGAGAAGCGACTGTGCAACAAGTCAATCCCATTGGTCAAAGTTCAATGGAAGCACAGAAAGGGATCAGAAGCTACCTGGGAGAAAGAAGACGAGATGCGGGAACTATACCCTCGGTTGTTTAACGCATAACTGGTTTCGAGGACGAAACCTTTTTAAGGGGGGTAGACTTGTAACATCCTAAAATGGCGAGAAATAAAGTTAACGAGTTTAAGCGGGCCGAATTCGGGCCGAGTCAGTCGCGAACCGGGCTTGGGGAAGTCTCCCCTATAAATAGCCCAAAGGCCCTCATTTTTCTCCTCTCAGTAATTTTAGAAAGAGAAAACCGTAGAGAGAGAAAGTGTCGAAATCGCACAAGATTGCACCCGCTCGTGTCTCTTGCACTCGTGATCATCCCCTCCAAATCAGAAATCCAATCCAGGTAATCATCCGATCATAATCTGAGTTTTGTGATATTTTAGGATTTCCGGGTTTTCGGGTGAAAATAGGACGTTTTTACGGATGAAACTTGAGAATAAGCTTAGGATTTGTATCTACAATGAAAACCGGTTGTTTTGAGCAAAGAAAGTTGAAGTTTTGACATAATCGAACCCAAATCCGAGAATTTTGGACTGTTTGGGGTTGATGACTGCTGTTGCAGGCGAACTTAGCAAGTTCGCCTATTAAGTTCGCTTGGTGGAGGCGAACATATCAAGTTCGCCTGATTAAGTTCGCTTGGCAAGTTCGCTTGGACAAGGGTAAGCGAACTTATTAAGTTCGCCTATAAGTTCGCCTAGTCCAGTGGAAGCGAACTTAGGCATTAAGTTCGCCTATGTCAGTTGTGTTAGGAATGTAACTTGGTTTAGATCTGATACAGGTATAGTTAATTAATCCAGATCGTGTGCGGCGCTCATCAGACCGCAGATAGGACAGAACAAGACTAGCTGATCAGGTGAGTTCTATGTGCCCCCCCCTCTATGTTATGTGCAAATGATTTACAAATATTTTTCGGGCTGAGGTGTATACACTAAATGAATAAATGTTATGAATGCCAATGTGAACATACGTGATATATAAATATATGAAAAATGAATTTTTAACAAAGATTGAAACGTATGTTTACAAAGTATGAATGAAATCTTGCCTTATATTATATATATACTGCATGATATGAATATACGTGAATGTTATGGACGCTTCGATGCTAACGGCTACTACGGTAGACGGACGACCACGTGTCTATCTTGCAACCGGGACAAAAAACGTTCCTTCATCAGCAAGGAAATAAAAAGGGGCATAAATGGGCGGTCGAAGCAAATGCCAAATCATATGTAGAACGGTTGCAAACAAGGTAGCACGTGGGAAACGGATACCTTCGGGTAGACGGGCGAAAAGAACGGCCTACGACGGTAGGACGGTATGACGGACGGCCGAAGGTTGGCCGGACGGTTTTTTTATGGCGGGCGGTTTCTAGGACCGGACGAGTCAAAGGGCTACGACGGTAGCTTCATGGCGTTTGCCTTTGTGGCATACGTAGTAAAAGACGGGTTGATCACCCATATGTGTACGACCAAATGAATGTTAAGAAAAAGTTAAGAATACGTAATTATGTTCTTATGTAAAAAAAAAACTTATGAATACTTTTAAGGAAATAATGTTTATACCTAATCATTTTAAACTAGAACTCACTAGCGTTAGCTGACTTTTATTATACATTTTAGGTAACAAAGAATAGGGTCGTGCGAAGGCGTGAAGGTTACCCGGCTAAAGACTGACATCCCGATTTATGTTTTTGTTAAACACTGATGTATGTGTTAAATGTTAAGACTTCCGCTGTAATGTACTCAAATGTGAATGATTTTGGCTGTTAATTGAATAGGTTAAATTAAAAGTTCAGTATTGATGACTTTGTTTATGAGTAAATCCAATAAGTGAGGTCACCCGAAAAAAAAAGGGGCCTTACAAAATTAGCCTACAAAACCGAGTACCACACCCTTATAGCATTCACTACAAACTCCCTACACATCTGTTAGCACCGCATTCCTCCCCTAGAGCTCCGACGAACTCAAGAACCGCCGATCTCCGCCTCGCTTTTGTTCTCCCTTCATCCCTAATCATTTCAGGTATTTGAGGTCTATGATTTCGTTTTGTTGTATGGAGTGAAAGCCCCATGAATTCGAGGACGATAAGGTGCTCAATCAATCGAATTGGGTGGGTTAGGGTTACGGTTTGTATAAGGAAGAAGATGACTCGAGGCCCACTGTATAAAGCTAAAGCGCGGCACCTCTAGACCAAGGCATAAGCCCTGGTCTGATGGTTATGGTGTTGCGTGTGTGTGTGGCCCGGCTGAGGTCGCGTGTTCGAGTCCCAGGGAGCCCAACTTTTGCTTCCTTTTCTTTTAATCCATTTTAATACATTAGTAAGTACTTAAAACTCCAAAATTATTTTTGTAAATTACATAAATTTATCCTGCGAACTTTATAAAAACAGAAAAATATAATTTAATGTTTTCAACTATTTTATTCTATCGAAAACATATTTGAAAACGAATTAATTATGTCATTTTAATCATAAATTCACAATGTTTATTACATAAATTTTAATTTTAGTTGTTATGGTTTTTCCTTCGAGCTTATTAATAATTGTTTTAGTGGGAATAATTATTTAAAAACACTTATAAGTACTTAAATAATCATTTTAGATATTTATACAAATTCTATTTAAAACCTATTTATTTCTTTTACAAATTCAATTAAAGCAAAATTATTTAAATGATCATATAACCATATTATTTGCATTTACTATTAAATTAATTAACACTTTTATTTACAATTACTACTTGCTTAATTAATTTATTTACCTAAAATAAATTAATTAAACCTTTTCATTTCATTATTTATTTATAAGTTATTTTATCAAATTCCACTTTTGAAACTTGTTACTTTTCATAAATTTATTTATCTTTGGGATAATTACATAAATAAATTACTAATTGATTTATTAATTAATTTTGCAAACTACTTTTTATATTGAACTTGCTTTTCTTACAAACCCCGTGAAACCCTAAAGTCCCAATAAATTCTTAAATCCATTTAGACCGTACATTAAATTTGGAGTACCATTACACATGTAGGTTTATTGTGAGAAGTCCTCACGAGACCTATTTATCTTACCGAATCATACCAACTCTAGCTTCATTACAAGTGAGTTTCATAGCCCCCTTTATTTTACTATTGTTCACAAATACTCGGGGTGGAACATGTTTACGTACATACCAAAATTCAATACCATTTGTTCTCATGCAAATTACTATGTGCTTTATGTCTTAAACTACTTGGTGACCATTACATGTGTTCATGCTAGTACATTCATTAACCTGCTACCCAGGCCTAAGGTAGTACCTAACATGATCATTTATAGGGGAATCCAATTCCAGTTAACAAAGACCTTGGCGGGTTTTGTGTATACCATATTACTATTTTTCCAAAACACAATCAGTGGGATTGTACTTACCAGTTTTCCATTTACTACGGATTGAATTGTACGCTTGGAACTTTGTATGTTTTCACATTTATGCCATAGTTACGCTTTGAACAGTATTGAATTACAAACACTTTTTACTTAACCTTTGTTAGTGTCAAAACCTATGTTACTCACCAACTACATGTAGTTGACATTTACTCACATGTTTCAGGTGCACAAATTTGAGGACCCTACCTGCTCATCTAGGACTTGGACCTAGATTAATTTAAATTATGTTATGTTTTGAACGTTTCGTTTTCCATTTTCTATGTAACGGATGATTTTAAGTGGATGAATAAATATTGTCATTTAATAATAGATGATCATGTGCTTATGAACAACCGCGTCAGCCCCGACGTTTAATCCGCCGCCGGTCGGGGTGTGACAGATTGGTATTAGAGCCATGGTTATAGGGAATTAGGTTATTAGACACATGACCTAGACTATAACCTAGGAGTCCCAAACATGAGTCTAACTCGTGTCTTTTATTAGGAACTCCACTTTATTCCTACCACGTATACTTACCTACACCTATCTATTTTTGATTACTTGATATAACTACATGAACTTCAATATTCAAGAGTCTACATGAAACTGTTTGGAACTACTTGAACTACATGAAACTTACACTTAGACTTAATAGTCTAATCCGAAGGAAACTCTCGTCAAAGGAATGTAAGTTCTAACTAATGAATGAGAACTTGTGCAATCCGGAAGGGTGGATGCCTGTATTCTAGGAATTCTGTCTAGGAAAGCATTTCGTATAAATCCAAATCAACCGATGGACCAGTTATGCTTTCCTGGGAATTCTTGGGATGAGTGTCCACTTATAGGCTAAAGCATGACTTCTCAAACATTAGAAAGACTTAAAATACCTTGATAAGCCAATGTGCCCAATAGGGTACCATCTATGTTTCACCTAACATCTCATGATTAAATTGCAAACTCTTGTACATGATTCACATCTTATGAACTTTTTATTCACTCGTTTGTAGAATGCCTCCCCGTCATGAGCATAGGCACAACCTTACCGATAGGATCATTCAGCAAATGGCTACAATCCTACCAACTATGGTCAATCAACTGAACCAGAATGCTGCACCAAGGAATCCCGCGTGTACATTCAAACACTTTAACTCCTGCAACCCCACCAAGTTTTATGGGAACGAAGGAGCTACTAGACTTCTCCAATGGTTTGAAAGCATTGAGGGGACTTTCATCAATGCTGACTGTCCTGAGAACCTGAAGGTTCGTTATGCTACTAGTGTCTTCCAGAAGAGGGCACTAACATGGTGGAATGGAGAAAAGCGTAACCGTGGGATAGAGGTTGCACTAGCCTTACCTTGGGCCGATGTGAAAGCACTCATGACCGATGAGTTTTGCCCCCGTAATGAGGTCAAGAAACTAGAAGCTGAATTCTGGGATCTCAAACAAGACAGTGGTGAAAGCCTTGCCTATATCACCCGCTTTCATGAGCTTAGCCTCTTGGTGCCCCACATGGTCACTCCTCTCTCCCGAGCCATTGAGAAGTACATCAACAGTTTGCCCATGCAGATTCAGGATACCGTGTTGGGTAGTAACCCAGCCACTCTTGAAGAAGCTATCCGTTTAGCTGCCACACTATCAGATAACCACGTTAAGGCAGGGACTTTGTCCAAGAAGGGTGCTAAGAAAGTCAGTGAAAAACCCACCACTGAAACCACCAAGGAAACCAAAGCTGAGTCCTCCTTCAATGGCAAAAAGAGGAAAGGCAGGAACTTCGCCATCATCACTCATGCTGCTCCTCTAACCCAAGTGGCCCCTACTGCCTACAACCCCAACAAGAAGCCTTATGTGGGGACTCTACCTCTGTGTAACACCTGCCAGCTCCATCATACTACCTACATGTCATGTCGTCTATGCACTAATTGTGGACGTTCTGGGCATACGGCTAACATCTGCCGTACTGCTCCCCGAGCCTACCAAGCTAATCAAACTGTTGTTCCTGTTCCTACTGCTTTCGCTCAGGGTCGTGCTTGTTACAAGTGTGGTGACCCAAATCATTTCAGGAACCGTTGCCCTAGGTTGGTCATTGTGAACCAAGCCAACATGAATCAAGGCAACATGATACAGGGGAACGGGAACCAAGGTAACATGATTCAGGGAAACAGGAACCATGGGAATATGAATCGGGGAAATATGAATCAGGGGAATGCAAACCCCGTAGCTCGAGGACGTGCCTTCAACATCAATGCCAATGAGGCACAAGCCAACAACGATGTGGTGAACGGTACGTACCCAATTAATCAACAATATGCTTCCATCCTATTTGATACTGGTTCCGATAGGAGTTTCGTGTCCTTTGAATTTGAACCACAACTCGCTATGAGTCGAGCTAAGTTAGACAAACCCTTTGATATTTTAGTAGCGGATGGTTATTCTATTTCATGTGACACCATCATTAGAGATTGTACCTTAACCTTGAACGATCATGACTTTTCAATCAATCTTATTCCTATGGCCCTCGGAGGTTTCGACATCATAGTAGGCATGGACTGGCTGACCAAGCACCATGCTGAAGTCGTCTATTTTGACAAGTATATCCGTATCCCTCTTGACTCGGGTGAAGTTTTGAACGTTTATGGTGAGAAGCCGACAAAAGGACTCAAGCTTATGTCCTGCACTACCGCACAGAAGTATTTACGGAAGAAATGTGTGGCATTCTTGGCCCATATTGTGGAACGAAAAGTCAAGGATAAGAACCTCCAAGACATTCCAGTAATCAAAGACTTCCCCGAAGTTTTCCCTGAAGATTTACCCGGTCTTCCTCCTATACGCCAAGTCGAATTCCGTATTGACTTATTGCCAGGAGCAAACCCCATGGCCAAGTCACCTTATCGTCTTGCACCATCAGAGATGCAGGAACTTTCAAGTCAACTCCGAGAACTTTCTGACAAAGGATTCATTCGTCCTAGCGTTTCCCCTTGGGGAGCACCTGTTCTATTCGTCAAGAAGAAGGATGGTTCTTTTCGGATGTGCATCGACTATCGGGAACTTAACAAGCTTACCGTGAAGAACCGTTATCCACTTCCTAGGATTGACGATTTGTTCGATCAGCTTCAAGGCTCGACTTATTTCTCTAAGATCGATCTTCGTTCTGCTTATCACCAGTTACGAGTGCTCGAATCCGATATCCCCAAGACAGCCTTTCGTACAAGATATGGTCATTACGAGTTCATAGTTATGCCATTCGGACTAACCAATGCACCCGCAGTATTCATGGATCTTATGAACCGAGTGTGCAAGCCGTACTTGGACAAATTTGTAATCGTTTTCATTGACGACATTCTCATCTATTCAAAATCAAAAGCAGAACATGAGGAACACTTGCGTTTGGTTTTGGACCTATTGAAGAAGGAGCAATTATATGCTAAGTTCTCCAAATGTGAATTTTGGCTAAAGGAAGTCCAATTCTTGGGACACATAGTCAACGAAAAGGGTATTCACGTAGATCCCGCTAAGATTGAGGCGGTAAAGAACTGGCAAGCTCCAAAGACCCCTACCGAAGTCCGCTCGTTTCTTGGTTTAGCGGGCTATTATCGTCGTTTCATAGCAAACTTTTCAAAGATCGCGGTACCACTCACAGCCTTAACTCACAAAGGAAAACCCTACAAGTGAGGACCAAAACAAGAGGAAGCCTTTCAAACCCTGAAACAGAAACTGTGTGAGGCTCCTATCCTGACTCTTCCTGATGGAACCAAAGACTTTGTCGTTTACTGTGACGCTTCCCACTTAGGCCTTGGTTGTGTACTAATGCAGCGGGGCAAAGTGATTGCTTATGCGTCCCGACAACTCAAAATCCATGAGAAGAATTATACGACGCACGATCTTGAGTTAGGTGCGGTCGTATTTGCTCTAAAAATTTGGAGACATTACCTATATGGTACCAAATGTGAGGTTTACACCGATCATAAGAGCCTCCAGCACATTTTCAATAAAAAAGAACTCAACATGAGACAAAGGCGTTGGGTTGAACTCCTAAATGACTACGACTGTAATATTCGTTATCATCCTGGTAAGGCGAATGTAGTGGCTGATGCTCTTAGCCGTAAGGAACCTATCAAGATCCACAGCATTCGAATCCAAAATGATATTCAAACTCGCATCCTAGAAGCACAACATCTTTCTGTCACTGAAGGAAACATGTACAATGAAATGTCATGTGGTGCTGAACTCCAACTTGAAACCAAACCCAATGGATTACTTTACTTTCTAAATCGTATATGGATTCCGGACCGTGACAACCTTCGTACCTTTATCTTGAACGAGGCTCACAAGACTCGTTACTCTGTGCATCCTGGTGCAGACAAAATGTACATGGATCTTCGCACTCAATACTGGTGGCCTGGTATGAAAAAGGACATTGCCCTATATGTGTCCAAATGCCTTACTTGTTTAAAGGTTAAAGTCGAGCACCAACGTCCATCCGGTTTACTTGAACAACCCGAGATACCCGTGTGGAAATGGGAGTGTATTGCCATGGAATTTATAACCAAACTCCCACACACATCTCGTGGTCATGATAGCATCTGGGTGATCATCGACCGCTTAACAAAGTCTGCTCATTTCATACCCATACGTGAGGACTATCGGGTTGAACAACTAGCTCGAATCTATATTGATGAGATCGTTAGTCGTCACGGTGTGCCTCTCAATATTATTTCGGATCGTGATGGACGATTCACCTCCCGTTTCTGGCAATCACTACAATCAGCTCTAGGTACTCAACTGAATCTTAGTACGGCTTACCATCCGCAAACTGATGGTCAGTCCGAACGAACGATTCAAACCCTCGAAGATATGCTTAGAGCCTGTGTCATTGACTTCAAGGGAAATTGGGATTTACACCTACCCCTAGTCGAGTTCTCATACAACAACAGTTATCACACAAGCATTAACATGGCTCCTTTTGAAGCACTTTATGGTCGGAAGTGCCGCTCTCCTGTCTGCTGGGCGGAAATCGGTGAATCACAAATCACTGGTCCTGAACTGATTCAAGAGACTTCCGACAAGATAATGTTAATCCGAGACAACCTTCTGGCAGCAAGAAGTCGGCAAAAGAGCTATGCCGACAAATGCCGAAAACCCTAAGAATTTCAAATTGGCGATATAGTTCTTCTCAAGGTATCCCCTTGGAAGGGTGTAGTTCGTTTTGGAAAGAAAGGGAAACTTGCGCCAAGATTCGTGGGTCCTTTTAAAATCCTTGAGCGGATTGGGAAGGTAGCCTATAAGTTGGATCTACCTGAAGGACTCAGTAACGTTCATCCAACATTTCATGTCTCGAACCTAAAGAAATGTTTAGCTGACGAGAATCTCCACATACCACTCGACGAGATTCACATTGACGAAACAATGCACTTCGTGGAGAAGCCCGTCGAGATCATGGACCGAGAAGTTAAGCAACTCAAGCGAAGTCGAATTCCAATCGTTAAGGTTCGATGGGAATCCAAGCGTGGCCCTAAGTTTACTTGGGAGCGTGAGGATCAAATGAAATCCAAATACCCACATCTGTTTCCAGGACCCTCTTCTTAATAAATTTCAGGACGAAATCTCCTAAAGTAGGGGAGACTGTAATCCCCAGGAAATTTCCGGCTTTATTTTAACTACTCCGACACTTGCAATTCCAGTATCTGGTGATTTGCATTTATAAAACTGTCTCATTTGCCCATTACATTTCATAAAGTGTTGATAAATATACATTAAATGCGATTATTCCAAATTTTAAGGTAATAAATATTTATGTTGGGTATTATGTAAATAATTGTTACCCCTCTTTTACATAAATGTATATTTTCTAAACCTATGAATATACATATAAACTATTTAGAAATTTGGGTTTATATATTTTAAATCAATTATAAAAAAAATAACTTTAATATTTAGTAAATTATATTTATATATTTATAACAAACGATTTATTAAGTTTTATAAACAAATATACATAGAATTTAATACATTTATGTGTTATAAATGTTTAGAGTTAAAAAATGTAACCTTTCGAAACTTAGTTCCAAATTGAAACCTAAGTTTTTACATGAAAGAATAGCACTTGAAACCTCAGGGACTGATTATGTAATTTTGGACCATCTTCCCCCATCCCCCAATTTTGACTTATCAAAGTCAAACAACTTCAAATCGTTTTCCCAATCGCACGATTTGGATGAATTAACTTCAGTTGATGGTACATAACCCTTGATCGACCAAAACTTGATGACTTTAACTACACAATTCAATCTTAATCAAACCATCTAACTCGAACCGTCCCATAACCGTCCTCAATCAAACCCAACTTCAATGTGAGCTTTTATCATGAAATTAGCCTATAAAACCGAGTACCACACCCTTATAGCATTCACTACAAACTCCCTACACATCTGTTAGCACCGCATTCCTCCCCTAGAGCTCCGACGAACTCAAGAACCGCCGATCTCCGCCTCGCTTTCGTTCTCCCTTCATCCCTAATCATTTCAGGTATTTGTGGTCTACGATTTCGTTTTGTTGTATGGAGTGAAAGCCCCATGAATTCGAGGACGATAAGGTGCTCAATCAATCAAATTGGGTGGGTTAGGGTTACTGTTTGTATAAGGAAGAAGATGACTCGAGGCCTACTGTATAAAGCTAAAGCGCGGCACCTCTAGACCAAGGCATAAGCCCTGGTCTAATGGTTATGGTGTTGCGTGTGTGTGTGTGGCCCGGCTGAGGTCGCGTGTTCGAGTCCCAGGGAGCCCAACTTTTGCTTCCTTTTCTTTTAATCCATTTTAATACATTAGTAAGTACTTAAAACTCCAAAATTATTTTTGTAAATTACATAAATTTATCCTGCGAACTTTATAAAAACAGAAAAATATAATTTAATGTTTTCAACTATTTTATTCTTTCGAAAACATATTTGAAAACGAATTAATTATGTCAATTTAATCATAAATTCACAATGTTTATTACATAAATTTTAATTTTAGTTGTTAAGGTTTTTCCTTCGAGCTTATTAATAATTGTTTTAGTGGGAATAATTATTTAAAAACACTTATAAGTACTTAAATAATCATTTTAGATATTTATACAAATTCTATTTAAAACCTATTTATTTCTTTTACAAATTCAATTAAAGTGAAATTATTTAAATGATCATATAACCATATTATTTGCATTTACTATTAAATTAATTAACACTTTTATTTACAATTACTACTTGCTTAATTAATTTATTTACCTAAAATAAATTAATTAAACCTTTTCATTTCATTATTTATTTATAAGTTATTTTATCAAATTCCACTTTTGAAACTTGTTACTTTTCATAAATTTATTTATCTTTGGGATAATTACATAAATAAATTACTAATTGATTTATTAATTAATTTTGCAAACTACTTTATATATTGAACTTGCTTTTCTTTCAAACCCCGTGAAACCCTAAAGTCCTAATAAATTCTTAAATCCATTTAGACCGTACATTAAATTTGGAGTACCACTACACATGTAGGTTTATTGTGAGAAGTCCTCACGAGACCTATTTATCTTACCGAATCATACAAACTCTAGCTTCATTACAAGTGAGTTTCATAGCCCCCTTTATTTTACTATTGTTTACAAGTACTCGGGGTGGAACATGTTTACGTACATACCAAAATTCAATATCATTTGTTCTCATGCAAATTACTATGTGATTTATGTCTTAAACTACTTGGTGACCATTACATGTGTTCATGCTAGTACATTCATTAACCTGCTACCCAGGCCTAAGTTAGTACCTAACATGATCATTTATAGGGGAATCCGATTCCAGTTAACACAGACCTTGGCGGGTTTTGTGTGTACCATATTACTATTTTTCCAAAACACAATCAGTGGGATTGTACTTACCAGTTTTCCATTTACTACGGATTGAATTGTACGCTTGGAACTTTGTATGTTTTCACATTTATGTGATAGTTACGCTTTGAACAGTATTGAATTACAAACACTTTTTACTTAACCTTTGTTAGTGTCAAAACCTATGTTACTCACCAACTACTTGTAGTTGACATTTACTCACATGTTTCAGGTGCACAAATTTGAGGACCTACCTGCTCATCTAGGACTTGGACCTAGATTAATTTAAATTATGTTATGTTTTGAACGTTTCGTTTTCCATTTTCTATGTAACGGATGATTTTAAGTGGATGAATAAATATTGTCATTTAATAATAGATGATCATGTGCTTATGAATAACCGCGTCAGCCCCGACGTGTAGGTCCAGGTAACTCAACTACTGATCAACTCGTGATATGACGTTTCTATAATACGAAGTGCGGAATCCTTCGTATTAACGTTTGTATACTAATTGACAATTCAAACAACAAGCGTAAATAAACTTCTCGATTATATTCCAAATAACAATGGTTACAGACTCAATCAGACAATTGTTTCTCTCTCAGATCGATCTCTGTTCACCTCTGTCTAATGAGTCTGTAACACATATATATAGAACCAAAACTGCTGTAAGCGAACTTAGTTAAGTTCGCCTGAAACAGTCTAAGCGAACTTAACAAGTTCGCCTCAGTTATGCCTAAGCGAACTTATTAAGTTCGCCTCTGTTAGAGCAGGCGAACTTAACAAGTTCGCCTCTAGGCTTACTAGTAAAAACACTTAGCAACTTTACAATTTCATAACAAAACATAAAGACACAAAATCTAACTATTACAAGCTTTTATCATTACAATTCTATGTCCTAACAGACTCCCCCTTGACAATAGCTTGATCTTCTGTATTCTGTCTTTATCTTGAACTCTTCCAGTTGTCAGGTAGTCTGCTGCCAGCATGCACACCGTATCTTCTGCATATCTCCAAAACTCTTTTATACTGTAGACCTTGTTCTATCCATTCATCAGTATACATTATCTCATTCTTTCGCAGCGTCCTCTGATCTTTCTTTGAAAAATTAATAAGATTCATTGCGTCATAGAAACACACAATGACCTTATTATCTTTATCTTCAACCCTTGCTTCACCAGTATTAACATCAACATACCACCATTTCATATTCCCAAGAAAGTCTTGAGGAATCTTCTTTAATGGTATCTTGTGAATAGCACGTACTGATCTATACTTGTATCTCCAGGTTACTTTCCCAGTCTTAGGATCTGTAATCTTCACTCTCTTTCCCTTCTGTGGTTTCAGCCGTTCATACTTACCTGAACTACCTTCTTTCTTTATCAGGTTTGCTATCACATCAGCCAAACCATTCTTCGATCTATTTATGAGTGGCTTTGAAGCTAGACCATTTATTTCACACCTCGGCAAGGTATTGAAATATTTGATCCTTGGCTTTAAGTATTGAACGCCATCAGATCGTTTGATTACAAACAATTTTGATTCACCATCATAAAACCAACTAATAATCCTTCCTATACACTGCTCTTTATTCACATATTTCTCTTTCTGAGCAAGTTGTACCGGAGACTTGGGTTGTACCTTCATCCAACTATTTACTACTTCTCTCCACTGTTCTCGTGTCATTCCTGTATCTCTGAACATCACAGGTTCTTCATTAATCTTCGGAGACTCAGTGTGAGTAGTTTCAGTTTCATCACCCTTATTGAATTGAAGATTCTCATCATCAGTATCCATCTTTGACTCAGCTGTATCATCAGGCAGTGTGACGTCTTCAATAGAGTCCATAGAGTCAGTTATTCCGTCATAAGAGAACTCAGGAACAACATCCTCTTGGATGAAGTTATACGGCACCTTAAGACCGTCACAGCCTTCATATGTAACACTATCTTTATCTTTCTCTATTTCAATCTCCACTATATCTCCTTCTTCTATCTCAGTGTCTGACATATCATCTTCCATGTTATTGAATAAATCGTCAATGTCATCAAGACATTCAATCTTTTCAGCTTCCTCTTCTTCTGAATCTTGAAAGAATTCTAATAACAAAATTTCTTCTTCATTATTACCCGAAGTATCTTTGTCTTTGTTTCCTTCAAGAGATTGTGATGTCGACTCCCCCTGAACTCTAGATATAGGATTAACGTCAGTGTATTGACGATCACCCTCAATATTTCTAGCAGGATCATTGTCTTCATCATCACGTCTTTGTATTGACTCAGTGTGACAAGTATCAGGTATCCTCAACTCCCCCTGAGCGTTAAGACGCTGAACGAGTTTGGACACTAACGCTTGCATATCAGCAATCTGTTGAGCTTGAGTCTGAATCACCAGCTGTCGTTGAGAATCAATAGACACAAGAGAGTTAACTTGTGTTTGTAAAGTAAGCACTTGAGATTCAAGGAAAGTAATCCTGTCAGAATCAGAAGGCTTTGATGGACCAGCTGTTGATTGTGGAATAGAAGGACTTGAAGTAGTAGGAATCTCTGTAGGAATAGGAGATGGAACTGGAGATGGATCTTTAGATCTTGGAGGAGTAACTATCAGAGAAGCAACAAAATTTGCATCCTCAACTCCTTGAGAAGATTGTGCAGCCGCAATTTAAGCAGACATTAACTTTTGTCGTGAAGGATCAGGATTAAAGTCACTGTCAGTGTCAGAACTTTCATCTACCAACGATCTTTTTCCAAGTACTGATCCGGAAGGAGGATCCTGAACAGACTTGCGTCGTGGTCGTCTGGCTTGAGATTTAATGCGTTTTCCAGCATTAGCCAGTGGAATAGCAGCCAACCGTTCATAATGACCTGGAGAAAAATCTCTAGATTCATCAGAATCAGTACTGTCATCATCAGATGATGAAGTATCACTTGAACTGGAACTAGACTCAACGTCTGTCACCACATTCCCTTCTTGTTCATGAATGGGCGAGTTCACAGCTTCATCAACAAAATCATCCATGTTCATACCCATATCTTGATTAGGATCATGAACGACCTCTTCTAGAACTGTTCCTGAATCAGAATATTAACTGTAGCTTGTGGAATAGGAACTTGTTCAGGAATAGGAATTTGAGGTTGTACAGGAACTTGTATTTGTGGTTGTTGAACTTGAATTTGTGGAACTGGTAGCTGTTATTGTTGTGCAGGTTGTTGTGGTTGTTGTTGTGCTGGAACGTTAACTCCTTGAACTTGAGCAAGTTCATTTGGATGAAACCAATTATCATTTGGTGGTGCAACATAATCAGGATTGATTAAGTGCCCAAACAGTGGAGAATTAACCGGAATCAACGCCGCATTTTGCTGTTTAACCTTTGTACAATCTGTAAAAATACGTTTTGACATCGGAGTCAAAGTCAATCGTATGGCATGTTGTGGAAGATCCGGAATAAGATGATTGAGTATCAGTTGAATAAATCGGGGATACATCAAGAAACCTTGACCTTCAGCTGGATTGATCTGCATTACCATCTCTCGGTAAAAATAAAGCGGAAAATTGAATCTTTTATTCAAAGTTAAAGCCACCATCGCTGTTTGAAGTGCCATCTTCAAGCCATCGGTACCAGCTTTTCACGAAGAAATGCATTGTATAAGCACATGCATAAAGTACCTCCATTCTCCCACTAATCCACTTTTCCTAACTTGTGTATCATTTTGTCTTCCACGATATCCCATCCGTTGAAAACACCCCATAATAAGAGTATTGGGATAAGATAATGGATCTTCAGCAGTGCCTCCCAAAACTAGAGCAGCCCGAATTGTCTCTTCTGAAATAGCAATCTCTGTATTATTGACTGTTGCACGAAGGACATGTGGTTCCACATCAATATCTTGATGTACAGTATCCCAGAATTGTTGGATGTACACCAAACTAATATAAGGATCCGCAGATAATGCAACATGTAGTCTTGATCTATTCAGAAAATTGATAATGCCTTGATAGTGAACTGCTTCAGGCAAATTTGGATCTAACAACGCCACTTGATTATGCTTGTATTCGACACGACGAGCCATCTGTGAAAATATTGGACAACTTAACAAACATTAGAACACGTACACATATAGGATACACATTTAATAAAACACACAAACAAAACAACAACAAAAAAAATTTCAAACAAAAAATTTAAAAAAAATTTCAAACACAAAAAAAAATCACAACACTTTTTCACTTCTGACCCCTAGGCGAACTTAATAAGTTCGCTTAGTAGTGCAAGAGGCGAACTTTCTAAGTTCGCCTGACAAGTTCGCTTGGAACAAGTTCGCTTGGAACCTGAGACGTTTCAAATTCAAACACTGAAATTTCAAAATCCGGCAACCAAGATCAAATCATGAAATAACTATGAACAATCAATCGAATAACACAATATTACCAACAATGATGATCAATTTCATAGTTAGGTCAAAATTTAGGTCAAAAACGTCTGGAAACAGTCCGACTAAAAACCAAAACTAAAAAGCATCGAATACGCTCAATTTATCGGATGAAATCCAACGAAAATACCTTTGTTAGATTCGCAACGTGATTCCGATCAAGAGGCAACCAAAAATTAACACCCACAACACAGATTTAAAATTTTGAGAAATTTGAACAAGTTCGCCTAATTTTTTGATGAAGACGATGAGAGTCAAGTTCGCCTGATTCAAAACTTATTCAGATTAAGTTCGCTTGATTAACTCAACTACTGATCAAACTCGTGATATGACGTTTCTATAATACGAAGTGCGGAATCCTTCGTATTAACGTTTGTATACTAATTGACAATTCAAACAACAAGCGTAAATAAACTTCTCGATTATATTCCAAATAACAATGGTTACAGACTCAATCAGACAATTGTTTCTCTCTCAGATCAATCTCTGTTCACCTCTGTCTAATGACTCTGTAACACATATATATAGAACAAAAACTGCTGTAAGCGAACTTAGTTAAGTTCGCCTGAAACAGTCTAAGCGAACTTAACAAGTTCGCCTCAGTTATGCCTAAGCGAACTTATTAAGTTCGCCTCTGTTAGAGCAGGCGAACTTAACAAGTTCGCCTCTAGGCTTACTAGTAAAAACACTTAGCAACTTTACAATTTCATAACAAAACATAAAGACACAAAATCTAACTATTACAAGCTTTTGTCATTACAATTCTATGTCCTAACATGACGTTTAATCCGCCGCCGGTCGGGGTGTGACAGTATAGTTCATCCTATCAGCAGTAGCTTCCTCTAACCTAACTTAGGAATCTGAGTCTGAACGTGTCTTCCTCGTAAGGTAACATCAGTAGACTAAGACATATCTAAATCAAATGGCATATGATAGAGAGTTTGAAATTCCAATAACATGCATCAAACCAATCAGCTCCCATAGGAATTCCAGTAAGATAAATTTCAGTCTTCAAACCAGATGTGTTCAACTCTGTCCCGTATCTTCACGAGTCAACCAAATTCCCGAAAATGTTCATTTCAAATTTCCCTTTCAATGTAAACTCCATCTGACTAGACCAGAAACAAGGGAATGTTTCCTATCCCGTCGGCCAATGATAAAGGTTCCATCTTCAACTAATAATCTGTCACACCCAGCCAGGGCGGAAACGCGAGGCGCGACGTTCACTGGTTTCCAAAGCATATGATTACCGCAAACACATACATGTAATTGGATACATAACTGAATTTAAAATATTTACATTACAAAATATCAACTTGAGTATACAAATGTTTAAGATTTCGCAAATATGACTCAAGACCATGAGTTATACAAGAGAAATCCTCCCAAAAGCCGTATCCACGTGCATGCATGAAACCTACATTGCTAACCTGATGACCACGTTCAATTTCCTGAAAACATACTTAAAATTGTCAACACGAGGTTGGTGAGTTCACAAGTTATTATAAATAGTTATCATAAACCCAATGTTTAAATCTGATCTTTTTGCCGATCAAAACTCTTTGTTAAACCTGATCATTTTAACCTGATCAGTACTCTTTTGTTTAAACCTGATCACTTTAACCTGATCAGAACTCTTTTTGTTAAACCTGATCACTTTACCCTGATCAGAACTCTTTACTTTAAAACCTGATCACTTTATCCTGATCCGAACCCTTTTGTTAAACCTGATCACTTTACCCTGATCAGAACTCTTTTGTTAAACCTGATCACTTTACCCTGATCAGAACTCTTTTGTTTAAAACCTGATCACTTTACCCGGATCAGAACTCTTTTGTATGTATTACCAATGAATATGAATACTAATCCGATCTATTGACCCCATTTGTAAGCTTGCAAGGAATACAAAATAGTATGTAATGTACGAGACCGTAACCAAACCCCAACTTTCTGTGCCTCCCCTCGCCTTTCTGCGAGTAAGATTATATGCGGTCATTCGGTCATTTGGACCCCTGGTTAGAGCGACTAACCATGACCGGGAGCGTCACCCCCAATAGTACTATTCATAAAATCCCGGGCTAAATCCATAGCTAAAGGTTACTAATTTATTACGAGGACTTTAAGCGCTTTATTGTTCCCTCAATACATACATACGGTCAGATCATTAGTTCCATTCATTTATACACAAAAGTCTTTTACAAGTATGTTTCCACCCCAAATCATTTCAAAACTTTAGAAAAAGGGGGATTAGTGAAACTCACCTCGACAATATGAATGCTAGCAAATATTTGAACGACGGCAGATTCGCCTATCCGTATCCTATTTACACAAGGATAACATACACGTTAAGACTACTCGTCTTAAACGCAATTTGTTCACCCGACTTAGCAGTTCTGATTGCTTTTGTTTTAATTATCTTTTTAGTTTTTTTTTTCCAACACTTGGTTCGTTATGAAAATAGTTCTGAGTTACTGCCCAATGGGGCTGATGAACAGGTATCGAAACTTTCTTAGTTTTGATTAAACAGAACAGATGTCAAAACTTCCTAGTTTCGACTGAGCAAAACAGGTATCGAAACTACCTAGTTTCGATTGGCAAGAATAGTATCGAAACTGCCTAGTTTCGATTGGGCAATCAGTATCGAAACTACTTAGTTTCGATTGTAAATAGGTATCGAAACTCCTAGTTTCGATTGAGTAAATAAGTATCGAAACTCCTAGTTTCGATTGAACAACTGGTATCGAAACTCCTAGTTTCGATTGAATAATCGGCATCGAAACTCCTAGTTTCGATCAGCAGGTAGCGAAACTCCTAGTTTCGATTACTGCACTTTAATTGACAGAATTTGTCCTGTATATTTTTATGTTCAAATCTTGAATTTGACACACTTTTATTGTTATCTTACTTTCGTTTGAACGATTTGCTTGTTTAGCTACGGTTTTTAAAGAAAATGAAATGGATAATATTGAGTTTTTACCTCAAACAGAGAATGGTGATTTCTAGAGAAACAGAGAATGATCTTGAGCTCCTTAGCTCGATTCTTGAGAACACACTGGGAACTCTTCTTATAGCACCGAAATCTGGTGAATTTTGCCTTGAACTGGACTTCGATTTGAAGGAGATATTGGGAATTTACCATAAGAAAAAGAGGAGGTTTGAAAGGAATGGTGAAGTTTCGACTGAAGGGTATGGTTTTCATCTGAATCAGAGTGAATCAGGCAAGTGGGAGCATGGCTCCCCTGACTCTCGGCCAAGAAAGTCAAGAAGTGGGTTTGGGGTTAATGATAACAATTTTAATCATTAATTTATTAATGATATTAGTATCAATTAGAGTTTTAAAGGGGTAATTTAATTCAGTTTCGATTCTTCACGGTATTATGATTTTTACCAGTTTATGGCTCGTTGAAGAAAATATTGAAACCTTGATTTGTATAATTCGTTGAGGTGATTATTTGTAGGTATGAGTACTTAAAAGTGGCGCTACATAGTAACGTCTTCGAGAAATCCATTATTATACTTTTTCGTATAATATATGATTTAGTCTTAACCATAAATTATGGTTCAACGTAAATTTTGTGTAACATATATATATATATATATATATTTCTGGTTATTTTATTTAACCATTTACGTTCGTATTAAGTCGGGTTATCCTGCTTACTTTTTCTAGTAATTCTTTAAGATTTACTAGACTTGGAATAAATTCCTTTGCTAGACTTCTTGACTTTACTTAGACAAAATAAGTATCAGGAAATAATAATTATGAACGTGCGTTTATGAAATGTGGATATTGACCTGAAATGCTGGGTGTCACATTCTCCCCATGTTACAGAGAATTTCGTCCCGAAATTCAGTTCTTGTCATTCTGACTTGGAGTATTTGTAAACAAGGACGAGTACTTGGATTTCATTTTATCTTCCCGCTCCCACGTATACTCGGGGCCGCGCTTTGAATTCCAACGTACCTTGACCAACTTAACACGGCTGCGCCTTGTTCTCTGAACCTTCCAATCTGTGACTTCCATAGGTTCGTCAATGAAGTGCAACTTGTCGTCTATGTGAATCTCATCAGGCGGTATAATTAACGTCTCGTCTGATAAACACTTCTTGAGATTTGATACATGAAACGTATCTTGTACATTGCTTAGTTCTTGTGGCAACTTGAGCTTGTAAGCTACAGGGCCAACCCTAGCCAATATTTCAAATGGTCCAACGTACCTAGGGTTAAGCTTGCCACGGTTGCCAAAGCTTGCAACTCCTTTCCAAGGTGAGACCTTTAACATGACTTTGTCTCCTACTTGGAATTCTAAAGGTCTTCGTCTGTTATCCGCGTAACTCTTTTGTCTGTCACGGGCGGCCTTCAGACGATCCTTGATTTTGAAAATCTTATCTGTGGTCTCTTGAATAACTTCAGGACCGGTTAAATGTTTGTCGCCAACCTCCGCCCAACATAGCGGTGAACGACATTTTCGACCATACAAAGCCTCAAACGGAGCGGCTTTGATGCTGGTGTGATAACTATTATTGTATGAAAACTCAGCTAGTGGCAAATGAGTATCCCAATTTCCACCGAAGTCAATTGTACACGCACGGAGCATATCCTCTAAGGTTTGAATGGTTCTTTCACTTTGACCATCTGTTTGTGGGTGATAGGCCGTGCTCATGTCAAGACGTGTGCCCATGGCTTCTTGTAATGATTTCCAGATTCTAGACACGAATCTGCTGTCTCTATCAGAGATAATAGAAATTGGTACTCCATGCTTAGCCACAATTTCCTTGATATAAAGTTTTGCAAGTTTCTCGGTTTTATCTGTCTCTTTGATGGGTAGAAAATGAGCTGATTTCGTCAAACGATCGACAATTACCCATCTAGTGTCATACCCGCTCGACGTCTTGGGTAACTCTGTAATGAAATCCATGGAAATCTGTTCCCATTTCCATTGAGGTATCTCGGGTTGTTGTAACAATCCCGACGATTTCTGATGTTCTGCTTTTACTTTTGAACATGTCAGACATTTACCGACATAAATAGCAATTTCTCCTTTCATGTTCGGCCACCAGTAGAATTCTTTCAGATCCTTATACATTTTATCCGAACCTGGGTGAATGGAGTACCTGGACTTGTGGGCTTCGTCCATAACCAACTCCCGTAAGTTACCAAAACATGGCACCCAAATTCTATTCATGAAGTATAAAGTGTCATCTGACTTTGGTTCCAACTGCTTTATCATTCCTCGTAAAGCTTCATTCTGACTGTTTTCTTCTTTGATTGCTTCTTGTTGTGCCATCCGAATTTGAGTCGTGAGACTCGTATGAATTGTCAATTCTAGGGCACGAACACGGAGTGTTTTAACTCGTTCCTTACGACTCAAGGCATCTGCTACTACGTTTGCTTTGCCAGGGTGATACTTGATATCACAGTCGTAATCATTCAGTAGTTCTACCCAACGACGTTGCCTCATGTTGAGTTCTTTCTGATTAAAGATGTGCTGGAGACTCTTGTAGTCTGTAAAGATAGTACATTTTGTACCGTATAAGTAATGTCTCCAAATTTTGAGTGCAAACACGACAGCACCCAGTTCCAGATCGTGAGTCGTATAACTTTTCTCATGTACTTTTAGCTGTCTGGATGCATATGCTATGACTTTTTCTCTCTGCATCAATACACATCCCAGGCCTTGATGTGATGCGTCGCAATACACGATGAAATTGTTAGTTCCTTCGGGAAGGGATAGGATTGGTGCACTGCAAAGTTTTTGCTTCAGCAATTGGAAAGCTGATTCTTGTTTATCCGTCCAATTAAACTTTTTGTCCTTCTGAGTTAACGTGGTCATAAGTAAGGCTATCTTTGAAAAATTCTCGATAAATCGCCTGTAATATCCTGCCAAACCCAGAAATTGACGCACCTCAGTCGGAGTTCTTGGTGCTTCCCAGTTTTTGATAACTTCAATCTTAGATGGGTCTACGTGAATACCATTCTTATTGATAACATGTCCGAGAAAATGAACCTCTTGGATCCAAAACTCACACTTAGAGAGTTTAGCATAAAGCTTCTCATTCCTGAGTAGTTCCAAGATTAATTTTAAATGATATTCATGTTCCTCCTTGGTTCGTGAATATATCAATATGTCATCGATAAACACAATCACGAATTTATCCAAGTACGGCTTGCACACGCGGTTCATGAGATCCATGAAAACAGCTGGTGCATTAGTCAAGCCAAATGGCATAACTAGGAACTCGTAGTGACCGTAACGAGTCCTAAAAGCCGTTTTTGGTATATCTTCTTCCTGAATTTTCAGTTGATGATACCCTGATCGTAGATCAATTTTAGAATAGAAACTGGAACCTTGAAGTTGATCAAACAAATCGTCTATTCGAGGAAGAGGATACCGGTTTTTGATTGTCAGCTTGTTCAATTCCCGGTAATCAATGCACATTCTAAAGGTTCCATCCTTTTTCTTTACAAATAGGACCGGAGCTCCCCATGGTGAGAAACTCGGTCTTATGAAACCTTTGTCAAGTAATTCTTGTAATTGGCTCGACAGTTCCTGCATCTCGGAAGGGGCTAGACGATACGGAGATCGTGCAACTGGTGCGGCTCCTGGTACTAGGTCGATCCGAAACTCGACTTGTCTTGATGGTGGTATTCCTGGTAAGTCCTCGGGAAATACCTCCGAGTAATCTCTGACGATTGGTATGTCCTCAAGTCGACTTTCTTCGGGTTTCTTCTCGACGATGTGAGCCAGGAATGCACAATAACCCTTGCGTAGATACTTATAAGCTTTCATGCAGTTTATCGTTTTTAACATCATTCTACACCTTTCGCCTTGAATTGAAAGAATTTCTCCGCTTGGTAGGGGAATACGTACAATCTTCTCGAAGCATACGATTTCGGCACGATTCTTTGATAACCAATCCATGCCAATAACAATATCAAAACTCCCTAATTCGACGGGTAGAAGGTCTATACTGAATGTACGATTTTCTAAACATAAAGTACAACTCCTAATGATCTCTCCGGTTTCTATTAATTTCCCATTTGCTAATTCAATTGTATAACGTTGATCTAGTTTGCTTGCCTTAATACCGAGTAAGGATTTAAAATCATTCGACACAAAGCTCATATCCGCACCCGAATCAAAAAGTACAGAGGCATAGTGATTATTTATTGGGAACGTACCAGTGACGATGTTTGGGTCCTGGCGTGCGTCCCTTGCACCCATCACAAATGCCCTCCCTGGTGTCTGAGCGTTGTTCTAATTCTTCCACTTGGGACAATCCTTCTTGAAGTGTTTCAGGTCACCACATATGACACATCCCGGTTTAATTCTCGCCATTCGGTTGTTAGTTCGACAAGCTTGAGTGGTGTGACCAAACTTGTCGCATTTTCCACACTTGATGCAAACACCGGCATGATGATTTCCACACCTCTTACATCTCGGTAGGCCCCTATCATACTCCTTTCTTTCCACTGTGTTGGCTGCAAAAGCCTTCATAGTTCCTTGTTTCTTAAACCCTTGCTTCTCAGACTTGTTACTTGAATTTCCCATCCATTTCCTTTTCTCCCCAGATCTACCTTCCTCGTTCTCCTTTCTCACAAACAATTCATTACGTACCGCGTCATCCCTTAGCTTGAATGCTAAAGTTATAGCACTCTTGGCATCTATTGGATTAGATGATGTTACCATGCTACGAATTTGAGGCGCAAGGCCCCACAGATACCTTTCAACACGCTTATGTTCTGGTGTGACCATATGCGGTACCAGAAGTGCCAATTCATTGAAGCGGTCGGTGTATCCCGCTACATCATCTCCTATCATCTGTAGGTTCCACATCTCAGTTTCAATCTTTTGCAATTCGTTCCGAGGACAGTATTCCTCAATCATCATGTTTTTCAAATCTTCCCAAGACAATTGGTACGCTGTCTCTCTCCCCAAAGTCTTCATTTGAGTATTCCACCAAGTTAAAGCTTTATCAGTGAGCGTACATGTAGAATACTTCACTATGCAGTCAGCTGTGCATTCACTTATATCAATCACCGACTCCATATGTTCTATCCATCTCATTAGTCCTACTGCACCCTCGGTGCCATTAAAACTGCGGGGTTTGCAGGATAGGAAGGCCTTGTAGGTACACTTCCTATTTGGAGCATCTGCAGGATCACAAGTCATAACGTCATTAATTCGGATCATGACTATGTGTTATGGCTTATTTATTTTTATTACCTCCGAAACCTCCTGCTGTACCGCTACCCCCTGCGGTACCGCTACCTCCTGCACCTCCTCCGCTATTTCGGTTTGCTTCATACTGCTCTATGGCGGCAGCTACTCGTTGTGCTATTAGTTGTTCCATGTTTGGGTAAATTGTCTCGTTGTTGTCACCAGTAGTGTTACGGGGTGTCCCACGCTTAGGTGCCATGACGTTCTTTCTAACATATCAATTAAAAAGAAACAACATTATATAAAATAATGACAAATCATGACATAAGGATACAACAACATCCAATGCAAACAATCATCATTTCAACATAAACCATCACATACATAGTTAAAACATACATAGTACATTGTTCCCAAAAGACAAGGATACAAAAGAGATGGGTTCACATGACCTCATCAGTACTAAAGTTTTAAACTACATAATGTACTATGGGCACAACCCGCAATAGGTTTAAAAGAAGAAGTGGGAGTACAACCCAATCATCATGGCTAGTCCTGCCATAACAAAGCTAGCTCTTGCCACAAATTCTGCAGCCAAAGTCCTCTCCTCTATCGCCTCCACCATGTCTCGGACCGTGAGAGTGAACTGTCAGTCCATATCAGCTCTCAACTCGAGGTAGTCAGTGGCACTCTGTATGTCTCGAGTGCTATCCTCCAGAGTCTGTACTCGAGATCCGAGCCCTTGACTTAAGCGCATGGTTGCATCCCCCTGTGCCCGAATATTATCTAGGAGATCATCAAGACGTTCTTCGTGCGTACGAACACGAGCTACCAAGGTAGGCACGGTGAGCTCCATGGCTTCCCCAGTGTGGGGTAGGGGTGTTGGAGATGGAATGCTCTCCATCTCCCTCCATCGTTCCAGGGTACCAGGCATCCAACGGATAGTCCCCACCGTAGGGTGGTAACAGGGTCGTTGCCTCGGTGGTTCCTCATCGGTCTCCAAGTCTTTCGGGTCACGGGCTGCCAGGTTTCTCTTGCGCGGAAGTCGAACCTTCTTCCTAGCACTTTGTACTTTAATCGGTCCTCCGCTTTTCTTTCGGTAGATTATAGGCGGTTCTCCCAGGGCGACATTAGGTGGTGTCGAGCTACAAACTTGTACTCGATTTTTGGGGCGTGTGGCGGGAAGTTCCTCGTTGGATTCAGAGTCAGAGACGGGGTCAGAGTGTGAATGTGACGACATACTTGTGACTACAATATCCACATGACATGATGACTGGTTATGCAATGCTTATGCAATGAAAACATTTTAGTGAGTCATTCTAATTATAGACTAGGTTCCGTTTTAGACACCTAGTTCGCTATAATCAATGGCTCTGATACCAAGTTCTGTCACACCCCGCCAGGGCGGAAACGCGAGGCGCGACGTTCACTGGTTTCCAAAGCATATGATTACCGCAAACACATACATGTAATTGGATACATAACTGAATTTAAAATATTTACATTACAAAATATCAACTTGAGTTTACAAATGTTTAAGATTTCGCAAATATGACTCAAGACCATGAGTTATACAAGAGAAATCCTCCCAAAAGCCGTATCCACATGCATGCATGTAACCTACATTGCTAACCTGATGACCACGTTCAATTTCCTGAAAACATACTTAAAATTGTCAACACGAGGTTGGTGAGTTCACAAGTTATTATAAAGAGTTATCATAAACCCAATGTTTAAATCTGATCTTTTTGCCGATCAAAACTCTTTGTTAAACCTGATCATTTTAACCTGATCAGTACTCTTTTGTTTAAACCTGATCACTTTAACCTGATCAGAACTCTTTTTGTTAAACCTGATCACTTTACCCTGATCAGAACTCTTTACTTTAAAACCTGATCACTTTATCCTGATCCGAACCCTTTTGTTAAACCTGATCACTTTACCCTGATCAGAACTCTTTTGTTAAACCTGATCACTTTACCCTGATCAGAACTCTTTTGTTTAAAACCTGATCACTTTACCCGGATCAGAACTCTTTTGTATGTATTACCAATGAATATGAATACTAATCCGATCTATTGACCCCATTTGTAAGCTTGCAAGGAATACAAAATAGTATGTAATGTACGAGACCGTAACCAAACCCCAACTTTCTGTGCCTCCCCTCGCCTTTCTGCGAGTAAGATTATATGCGGTCATTCGGTCATTTGGACCCCTGGTTAGCGCGACTAACCATGACCGGGAGCGTCACCCCCAATAGTACTATTCATAAAATCCCGGGCTAAATCCATAGCTAAAGGTTACTAATTTATTACGAGGACTTTAAGCGCTTTATTGTTCCCTCAATACATACATACGGTCAGATCATTAGTTCCATTCATTTATACACAAAAGTCTTTTACAAGTATGTTTCCACCCCAAATCATTTCAAAACTTTAGAAAAAGGGGGATTAGTGAAACTCACCTCGACAATATGAATGCTAGCAAATATTTGAACGACGGCAGATTCGCCTATCCGTATCCTATTTACACAAGGATAACATACACGTTAAGACTACTCGTCTTAAACGCAATTTGTTCACCCGACTTAGCAGTTCTGATTGCTTTTGTTTTAATTATCTTTTTAGTTTTTTTTTTTCCAACACTTGGTTCGTTATGAAAATAGTTCTGAGTTACTGCCCAATGGGGCTGATGAACAGGTATCGAAACTTTCTTAGTTTTGATTAAACAGAACAGATGTCAAAACTTCCTAGTTTCGACTGAGCAAAACAGGTATCGAAACTACCTAGTTTCGATTGGCAAGAATAGTATCGAAACTGTCTAGTTTCGATTGGGCAATCAGTATCGAAACTATTTAGTTTCGATTGTAAATAGGTATCGAAACTCCTAGTTTCGATTGAGTAAATAAGTATCGAAACTCCTAGTTTCGATTGAACAACTGGTATCGAAACTTCTAGTTTCGATTGAATAATCGGCAGATCAGCAGGTAGCGAAACTCCTAGTTTCGATTACTGCACTTTAATTGACATAATTTGTCTTGTATATTTTTATGTTCAAATCTTGAATTTGACACACTTTTATTGTTATCTTACTTTCGTTTGAACGATTTGCATGTTTAGCTACGGTTTTTAAAGAAAATGAAATGGATAATATTGAGTTTTTACCTCAAACAGAGAATGGTGATTTCTAGAGAAACAGAGAATGATCTTGAGCTCCTTAGCTCGATTCTTGAGAACACACTGGGAACTCTTCTTATAGCACCGAAATCTGGTGAATTTTTCCTTGAACTGGACTTCGATTTGAAGGAGATATTGGGAATTTACCGTAAGAAAAAGAGGAGGTTTCAAAGGAATGGTGAAGTTTCGACTGAAGGGTATGGTTTTCATCTGAATCAGAGTGAATCAGGCAAGTGGGAGCATGGCTCCCCTGACTCTCGGCCAAGAAAGTCAAGAAGTGGGTTTGGGGTTAATGATAACAATTTTAATCATTAATTTATTAATGATATTAGTATCAATTAGAGTTTTAAAGGGGTAATTTAATTCAGTTTCGATTCTTCACGGTATTATGATTTTTACCAGTTTATGGCTCGTTGAAGAAAATATTGAAACGTTAATTTGTATAATTCGTTGAGGTGATTATTTGTAGGTATGAGTACTTAAAAGTGGCGCTACATAGTAACGTCTTCGAGAAATCCATTATTTTACTTTTTCGTATAATATATGATTTAGTCTTAACCATAAATTATGGTTCAACGTAAATTTTGTGTAACATATATATATATATATTTTTCTGGTTATTTTATTTAACCATTTACGTTCGTATTAAGTCGGGTTATCCTGCTTACTTTTTCTAGTAATTCTTTAAGATTTACTAGACTTGGAATAAATTCCTTTGCCAGACTTCTTGACTTTACTTAGACAAAATAAGTATCAGGAAATAATAATTATGAACGTGCGTTTATGAAATGTGGATATTGACCTGAAATGCTGGGTGTCACATAATCCAACAGAGATCCAGCTTCATCTTGAAAACACTCGATAGAATCAAACACAAAATCATGCTCAACCAATCATCCTGAATCCAAAGTCTAACATTCTTCAATTAGATCTTCATTCCTGGTTAACACCTCATAATCTGTATACATTCATCACGGTGAAGTTCCATAACTAGATTGTCTATCTAGATTCCGCCCAGATCCCAAATGAGAAATCCAATCATAACTAAATCACATCAAATCTTGAACACAGGCTTGAACAAAGAGCACGAAAAAATATAGTTTACACGAGAAATCTTAGTTGAGATCCATGTTACGTTAAAGATGCATATATATAGCAAGTATCAGCGGCTTATCCACCACCCCTTTAATATCCAACGAATACTCCTTAACTTTTATTCCCCTCATTTCTCTATAAACTATGACCAGCTTCACCACCGCTTCACTCAAATCCTCAAAAACCATAAGTAGTCAACTCTAGGATTTTATTCTTTTATTCCTTTGCAAAGATCCAAAACAGCAAAACCTTGGGTTCAAGTTGTTCCAGTATTCATCCCCTATTAAAGAAGTATCATAGATACTCGTAGCCTACATATTCAGGTTTGAGTACCTAAACAATATGATTTTCTTTCCAAAGACCCAAAGCAGCAACATCTTCACAAATAAAACGAGACCTTTAGCCGATGACGACCCAGTTGCTAAAATTGATTCATCATTCATTCCCTATTAAATAAGTATTATAGATACTTGTAGCCTACATTTTCAGGTCTGAACACTTAAACAATGTATGACAATTGGTATCATCCAACAAAAATCTCGTCCTTGTTTCGCCAAGCCATATCAAATACAAATTTCGGTCCCGAAAAACCCGAACTGCTATACTCTCAAAAATTACCCGAAACAAGCGTACAGATGATCCGTCAAAATTTTGGCCAAGAAAATTTTTTTCGTAAAATTTTTTATTTTTATTTTATTTTTTTTAATCCTAGATGCAAGTTCATGCGTACTTAGCAAGTTCGCACAGCCAAATGATCATGCGTACTTGATAAGTTCGCAGAGCCAAATACACATGCGTACTTAGCTAAGTATGCAGGTCACTACTCTTGCGTACTTGATAAGTACGCAGGGCTAACTCATGCGTACTTAGTAAGTACGTAGAAAAGGTGATTTTGCGTACTTAGTCAGTACAACAGCGTTCTTGACTGATCTTGAGGAGAATGCTCAAAAAGTATTTGATCTGTGAAATTGATGCTTCCAAAAGCTTCAATCATCTTCTAACAAACTCTCAGCCTTCCAAACACCAAATGAAGCGATAACGAACTCAAATTTAAGGATTTTGGTCTGAAAAGGTAGCGACCCGTATGAACTCAGATCTGCTCAAAACCCTAAAAACTCGAATCTGGAACACAAATCAACGAACCCCGAGACTCTAATACCAGTTGTAGGTCCCGGGAGCCTCGTCGCGCAGCGGAAAATACACAGATCCACTCGTGATTCGTGTGGGAACGAAGAAACAAGACAGAGAAAATCACGAACATAAAGACAAGAGAATCGACAGAAACGAAATGTAATCCATAAAAAAGAAGTCATCTCACATTACAGACCACATACTAAAGGAGTACACATCTCTAGCTCACGGTTCATGGGGGCCGGGAGAGCTCATCCCGGCCAGAACCTCTCTCAACCTTGTCCCAAGTTCCACCTAAAAATGAAGACAACACCTTCTATTTATAGGGGCTGGAACAATACCTGCTTACTAGGCTAAGTACGCAGGTCATTGGTCATGCGTACTTGATAAGTACTTACTAAGTACGCAGCACCAATCTGGTGTACAAGCTAGTACACAGGAACACCCTCCTGCGTACTAGCTAAGTACACCGATACATAGAATTTTATCTATAGTTACTAAAATATGCTTCTACATTGGTAATGTAGAATTAAGAACATAACCGGGGGCTTGATAGTTGGTGTTGGGTTTAGTCAGACCGAAATATCTTTTGTTGCATTTTAACGCGTGATTATATATGTGCTATGAAATTATAAGATTATTACATTTTGTGTGTTCAGTTGTGATTCCATTGCAGAGATCTTTTTCGAGGACGAAAAAGGGTTAAGTTTGGGGATGTTTGATGTGTTGCAAAGCACACCTCTTATTCATGTGCATTTCGTGTCATTTTTATGTAGTTTTCGAGTCGTATTGAGTCGTTTATGTTTGGTATTGAGTTGTGCCATGGTTTGTAGGTAATCGGGTCACTTTGGAGCTTAAACGATCAAGATATGCGAAGGCACGAGCAAAGGAGAATAAACGAGAAAAAGCAAGAAACTTTCTGTAATGGTGTGGGCCTCGCGGTAGGTGAGACATGAGGGCCTTCCCCCTCGCGTACCGCGAGGGGTATAACTTTAGGAAACTTGCGAGTTAAGCTAGTGTCACACCCCCAAATTCCACTTTCGAACTATACCCGAGGGGCGTGAATCGAGAGGATCTTTACCATTGAATTACTTTGAATGACCACTAAATGGTTTTCAAAATACATGTTTTATGCATGACTCGAACGAGTCCCAAAATAAAGTTTGACATGGTCCAAAGTAACAGTACGGAAGCAATGTTTAAATGTTTACAACATTTGAAAATAAGGATGATAAAATATTGTTTATCAAAATAGGATGCCATGCATGATGAGTGTGTGACTCCTGTTGGTGCATCCTAGCCACATATCCTATGCATTCAACGACCTGAGATAAACATGCTAAAATGGGTCAACATAAAGTTGGTGAGTTCGCAGGTTATATGTAATGGAAACCATATCATGAAATGTTTTAGAAAATCATATATTGATAATGCATGGAAAAGCATATGTTGGAAATGCATGGAAAATCATATGTACTCTACACAATCATTGTTGATCAGACAAAACTAAAAATTATCATAAGTCTGCCAACCGAAGCTCAACTGTAGCCACTGAAAAAGGAAAAGGATATGGTTCGCCTCTTTGTGCCTTGCACATGAATGGATTAGGTCAATTATGTACCCGTTCGACCTCCAGTCGAAGTTAGCGCTACTAACCCGGGCAGGGGTTGTTAAACCTAACAGTACTATTCATGATCACCTCGCATGTGGAAAAATTAACGGTTGACTCTGGGAGGAATTTTTACACACCATGTACAACTTATATAATTAATGTAACTGTGTAAGCATGGAAATATGATTTTAAAAAAATGTACTTGTGCATGTATCTTACCCCAAAATGGAAAATGAGTAAAACGGGGCTCTGAGAACTCACCTAATAAAGCGGTAATAATTTGCAAGTCTTAGCAAATCCGGCTAAATGAGACGACCCACTCGTGCCCTAGGAAACATTTAGGACTTTAAGGTCTAAGTATTGTAAGTGCTTGACTATGAACTCTATGCATCCAAAGAGTTGTTTGAAAAGTGACATTGACGTTTCAAATATGTTTTGACTTGACGACCCGTTGGATTTTAATACATATACAAAAACATCTATTTATAAAAAAGGATTATTGGATTTTAATAATCCCACATTTTACCAATTGACAAATAATAATCCCAACTGAGAATATTCATAACACCAGTCCTTAATTTCAAACTATTTTCTTACATTAGACCCCCCGTTAAAAAACTTAACGCCGTTAGATTTTATATGACGTGGACTTCTGCAAACCGTCGGAATGTCGAGCCAAGCTAGCAGTGGTCTCGTGGTGGGTTTTGAAACTGGCTCTGGTGGTATTTAACTGGTCTCATTTATCCAGCAAGACTAAACAGAGACAACGGTGATGTTTAACGAGACCAGTTAAACACCACCAGAGCCAATTTCAAAACCCACCACGAGACCACTGTTAGCTTGGCACGACTTTCCAGCGGTTTGCAGATGTCCACGTCATATAAAATCTAACGACGTTAAGTTTTTTTAACGGGGGGTCCAATGTAAGAAAATAGTTTGAAAGTAGGGACTAGTAGTAAGAATAATATCAATTGGGATTATTATTGGCCAATTGGTAAAAAAGTGGGATTATTAAAATCCAATAATCCTTATAAAAATTATAAAGCTTTTAAAAAACAAAAATTGATTTATTCATATATATATATATACATTTATTTAAACAAATTGGTCTTGACCCCTCCCCCCCTAGGCTTTTGGACTTCAAATTCTTAACCCCCACGCTTGTATTTGGACCTTGCACCTCAAGTTTGAACCCCATCATGGATTTCGAACCCTTAATCGCTTCCTTTAACTTTCTAAAAGTCAACAGAGGCAAATTCTTGCAATTTGGCATTGAATTCGATCAAACCCAAATGCAATGGACTTGCCTTGTATAACTGAATGATTCTCGACCAGTTTCTAATCAAATTAACATACCAATTTGACTAATTGAGCGGTTGAATTCAAATTTCAAACGTTTTGACTATCCAGGGTCAAACCGAGCCAAATCTGGTTGTAATCCATGAAATTAAAAGCGTATGATGCCGACAGATCATGCACGAACGATTCTCCTATGTATTCAAACCTTAAGTGTGACCAAATTTCCTTCGACCAATTTCCGCGTAATCACAGCCGACAGCTGTCATCCTCAAACCTCGGATCGAATCGTGTAATTAAGGTGAAATTGAACGAGTTAAATCACTCATACACCTTCACATAAACTATTGCAAACTCCCTGAATCCGTAATCGCATCCCTTATTACGTCTGGCTCCTGATCGAGTACCGAGGACAGCAAGTTCTTTGACCTAGCCGTTGCTTCCGATACTTCGCCTAAGCAGGTAATTTTTGTGTCACTAGCTTCATTTTTCCATAGCAAACAGAAGCCCTATGTCAATTTCATATGACAGAGGGTACCGAAAACAAATCGCGATTGGGGTTCTTGACCAATTCGATACGTATTTTGATTTGGGTTTGATTGTGTTAGCAGATATGTATTTGTGGATTTCATGTTATACCAGCGAAACCACCTGGTCCGACCGGTAAGCCACTGCACCACCGAACCAGGTGGCGTGGGTTCGAAACCCACACTCAACGGCCTTTTTGGCGTGTTCAATGAACCTGACCCGGCACCCTTTCTAGTTTAGGTTAAAACAACTACGGACCGATTTGTTGTAAGCATCAGTCCTCTGGTCTGGTGGTAAGGGCGATACACACACAAAAACAACCCAGGTTCAAACCAGGTGGCCTACATTTTCTTTTTGAGATAGTTTTACCAACAATATTTAATCTATAAAATTTATTTTATATAACATATATCATTTAGATCAGATTAGTGCATTAATTAACAAGTTTAAATTTAAAACAACTATTTTACAATTTAAATTGTTTTTAAAAACCTTATTTCCATGGTGAAAATTATTTAAAATTTTATTATTAATTAAAATTATTAGTGTTACAATTTAAGCATTTAAACCATTTATTATATAAAAATACATTTTCACTCCATAAAACAAATTTTATTATTGGGGTTTAGGTCTTATTTAAAACAAATATAATTTTTTCCTAATTATACATTAATGTATATATATATTTACAAGAACTTACTGTTTTAAATAAATAAATACAAAGAATTTATTTATTTAGATTGTTACCTTTACTTTTATAATTCATTTAGAGTTAAGTTATATTTAAATAAATATAATATCTTAAATATATACTAATATACTTACACTTCCTTTTTTAATGATATAATATTATAATAATAAATAAATAAAAGAATTTATTTAAATTATTTATCTTTTTATATAAAATCCTAAAACAATTATTATCTTTACTAAGACGTATATATTTTTATTTCACATTTTACACAAATTCTTTTCATGAAATTTCACAAACCCTTTTGTACAAATTCCCACACATCAAACCCCGTTGAACCTTAGACCTTGTCTTAGATATTTGTACATAACACTAATTAGATACATACAATTCACTTATAGGTTGACATTGTGATCAACTAATCACTTGTACTACCTATTGCTCGTGCTATCCACAAACAACTTACAAGTGAGTTTTACATATCCCCTTTTTTTACATTTTGCACATTTTGGGGTAAAACATGATTACTCTTAGAAAACTCTTAGCATTTACAACTATACAATTCAATATTATGATACTATGTGTTATTTGTGCTTTATGCTTGAATGCTATGAGTTAAGACTACATATACATGACATACTCGTGCAATTATTAACTCTGTACAAGCCAACAGTAACATTGATAGATCTATTGTGTCTGACAAACCCACCCGGGTAGGGTGATTGTTACCGACAATTACATTAGGGTAAACTGCGTGTTATGCCTCAGTCACATGGTTTGATTGTGCACCTAGTTTAACTATAGATTCTCCATAAATGCCTTGTATACCATGTATCATATGAATTGTATAAAACATTTGAACTTTATTTGTCGTGTCAAAACCTATGTATGCTCACCAACTTTTTAGTTGACCTTGTTTTTATCATGTTTCAGGTACGAATAAATGAGTTTGATCAAGTTGCTTTCACTTAAGTTTGAGGACCTAGTATTTTAATTTAAACGAGTTTGTTTATGTAACTTCTATTATTGTATTGTTGGATTTGATGTTTTGAATTATGAAATGAAATTTGATTGCTTAATTATTTCAACTTTAGTAAACCATGAGCTTATGAACAGTCTACATGTCCCGCCCCGACGTTTTCCGCCGTCCGTTGGGGTGTGACAGATTGGTATCAGAGCCTTGGTTATAGGGAATTAGGTTATTAGACACCTTTGACCTAGACTATAAACTTAGGACACCCATTTATACCATGCTCTATGATTGTATGATATTTGCTACATGCTATGTGTTACATGCCTACTATCTTATGTGTTAATTTATTTGATGCCTATTTGTTAGACTTCATGACTTATTAGGTCCCATCTAAATAATAAATTAAACAATAATACCCATACCCTTATCCTAAGCCTCAATCCTTCTTCTAGGTCATCATCATAGCATGTGGGACGTCATACTCATAGACTTAAGTCTATTAAACTTTCTTTTACACCTCATTAAGGTTTTAAACTTTGTTAATTAGTAGAGGACAAGTGCAATCTGGAAGGGTGACACCTGTATTCTGGGTTTTCTATCTAGGAAATCATTTCATATAAATCCCAATCAACTGAGGGATCCGTATGCTTTCCTGGGAATTCCCGGGATGAGTGTTTACTTATAGGCTAAAGCATGTCTCCTTGAAAGTTATACAAGTTTAATTAACCTTAATATGTCATAGTATTCATGTGGTTATATTACTATATGAGTGCAATCCAAACTATGATTACTCATGAATATTTATTCTCTTATTCCTTTTAATCCAAACATTCTCATAAATTCTTACATCTCTCCGTGTGTTGTTTAAATCTATAGCATTCCTCCCCGTCGTGCCAACGAGACCAACAACACTGATCTTGCTGCTCTTCTCGCCCAGCTTGTGAATCAACTCACTCAAGCCAATAACAACAACAATAGTGGTAGTGCTACTGGTGGTGGTGGTGGTGGTACCAACCCACCCCCATGCACTTTCAAGCACTTTAACTCGTGCAACCCTGTCAAGTTATATGGCACCGAAGGAGCTACGGGTCTCCTTCAATGATTCGAAGGCATTGAAAACACCTTCCTCAATAGTGACTGCCCTGACAATCTCCGGGTTCGCTATGCCACCAGCGTCTTTCAAAAAACAGGTGCTCACTTGGTGGAATGGTGAGAAAAGGAACCGGGGTGTGGATGTGGCATTGGCCTTGCCATGGGATGAGGTGAAGAGGCTCATGACCGAGGAGTTTTGTCCTCGTAATGAAATGAAGAAGCTAGAGGCTGAATTTAGAGATCTTACCCAAGACAGTGGCGAGAACTTGGTCTACACAACTCGTTTCCATGAGTTGAGTCTTCTTGTGCCTCACATGGTCACACCACTGACTCGGTGCATTGAGAAATACATCGATGGTTTGCCCATGAAAATCAAGGACACTGTTCTAGGAAGAAATCCTGCTACCCTTGAAGACGCTATCCGCCTAACTGCCACATTAACTGATAACCATGTGAAGGCGGGCACGTTGACAAGGAAAGGTGCCAAGAAAGTCTCTGACACAGCAACATCTTCTGAGCCTTCCAAAGAAATCAAGCCCGAACCCTACTACAACAACAAGAAGCGAAAGGCTAAAAACTTTGTTGTTGTCACTCCAGCTGCCCCAGTCAATTAAGTTGGTCCTAT
This sequence comes from Smallanthus sonchifolius, assembly GCA_023525975.1. Taxonomy (NCBI): domain Eukaryota; kingdom Viridiplantae; phylum Streptophyta; class Magnoliopsida; order Asterales; family Asteraceae; genus Smallanthus; species Smallanthus sonchifolius. The sequence goes on along the minus strand of CM042021.1, from coordinate 91,909,724 downwards.
GGCTCAGAACTTGGTCAAGAAGCAATATTTGGGCAACAACCCTTTGTGCAGCACGTGCAATTACCATCACTTCCCAAACATATCGTGCCGACTATGTGCCAGTTGTGGAAGATATGGGCATGTAGCCAAGACCTGCATATTCAAGCCACCTGGGAATCAAGTCAACCAGGGAAACATAGCCAATCAAGCAGTTCTGACTATTGCTAATGGGCACGCTTGCTTTGAATGTGGTAACCCAAACCACTTCCGAGACCGATGCCCAAGACTTTTCAATGCTAAACAAGGTAGAGCTTGTGGGCGTGCTTTCAACATAAACGCCAATGAAGCTCAGGCCAACAATGATGTGGTCAACGGTACGTTCCTCGTTAATAACCAATATGCTTCCATACTATTTGATACCGGTGCTGATAAGAGTTTTGTGTCACTTGAATTTGAGCCCTTACTTGCTAAAGCACGATTTAAGTTAGAGAAAACTTTTACCGTTGACGTAGCGGAAACCCCATCCTCATTAATTCTGTTATCCGCGATTGTTTCGTTGAACTCAGTGAACACTCTTTTCCCGTCAACCTCATACCTATGCAATTAGGAAGTTTTGACATCATCATAGGCATGGATTGGTTTTCCAGTCATCATGCCGAGGTCGTTTGTTTCGAGAAGTGCATCTGAATCCCTCTCCCCTCGGGCGATACATTAAAAGTCTTTGGTGAAAAACCATGTGGTGGACTTAAACTCATGTCGTGCACTACGGCCCGTAAGTACTTATGAAAGAAGTATGTGGCCTTTTTAGCCCATGTTATTCAAAAGAATGACAAAGAGAGGAGTATTCAAGACATCCCCTTCATTCGGGATTTTCTCGAAGATCTATCTTGTCTTCCACCCGTTTGTCAAGTGGAGTTTCGTATTGATCTTATACCCGGAGCTAATCCGGTAGCCAAAGCTCCATACCGTCTTGCACCTTCTGAAATGCAAGAGCTTGCAAGTCAGCTTCAAGAACTTTCTAATAAAGGTTTCATTCATCCCAGTCATTCCGGATGTGTATTGACTATCGTGAGCTCAACAAACTTACCATCAAGAATCGTTATCCTTTGCCTAGGATTGACGATCTATTTAATCAACTCCAAGGTTCCATCTACTTCTCAAAAACTGATCTTCGATCTGGTTATCACCAACTTCGTGTGCTAGAGGAGGATATTCCAAAGACTGCTTTTCATACAAGATACGGTCACTATGAATTCATGGTTATGCCTTTTGGGTTGACCAACGCACCCGCGGTTTTAATGGACCTCATGAACCGTGTATGCAAGCCTTACCTAGACAAATCCGTGATCGTTTTCATTGACGACATCTTGATCTACTCCAAGACTAAGTCAGATCATGAACAACACCTTAGGTTGGTTTTAGACCTTTTGAGAAAAGAACAACTATATCCCAAGTTCTCTAAGTGTGAATTCTGGCTAAAGGAAGTTCAATTCTTGGGTCATATTGTCAACGAAAAGGGAATTCATGTTGATCCTGCTAAGATCGAAGCTGTTAAGAATTGGAGTGCCCCTAAGACTCCTACCGAAGTCCGTTCATTTCTTGGACTAGCAGGCTATTACCGTCGATTCATCTCAAACTTCTCCAAGATTGTTGTCCCTCTCACCGCCTTGACCAACAAGGGTAAACCTTATGAGTGGGACCAAAGAAAGAGGAAGCCTTTCAAATCCTCAAGCATAAGTTGTACAATGCTCACATTCTCACTCTTCCTAATGGCAATGATGATCTAGTTGTTTACTGTGATGCATCAAACCAAGGACTCGGTTGTGTTCTCATGCAACGAGGCAAGGTGATCGCTTATGCATCAAGAAAACTTAAGATTCATGAGAAGAACTATACGACGCACGATCTTGAGTTTGGTGCGGTCGTCTTCGCATTGAAGATTTGGAGACATTATTTCTATGGCACAAAATGTGTGGTGTTCACCGACCACTAAAGTCTCCATTTAACCTCCACGATTTTCTAGCATTATTCCATTCTATTTTAGATAATAATAACACTTCATTTCAAATCCGTACTTATCACATTAATTATTATTTTAACGAGTATTAATTCAAAGTTTCATTCTTATTGTAATACATTATTTTCTAATTGTACATATATACATATGTATGTATATTTATATAGATATATATCTATACTATATAATAAATAAAGGTTTTTCAATGACACGTGTCACCTCCATATTCATTCTCATCATTTTTTTCCGGCCTCTTTCTGTTATTAAATATACATCTATCTTTTAATAATAATTACATTTTTAAAGAAAATACTAATTATACTAATAAAACACATTTATTTTAAATTATTCCTTATTATAAGAAACTTTGAAATCTAATTATGTAACTTTTATTTTCAATCAAATAGTAAATGAAAGTCTAAGTACATTAAATAGTAATTAACGTTTTTTCATAACCCAATTATATATTAATTTTTACATGTTTTAAATTTTGTTTTCTATCCTTAGTATATGTAATACATTTTTACACCTGTAAAATATATACATAAAGATTTAAAAATTTTATGTATTGGTATATTTCACCCCATGTGTAGACACGGGGTTCTAAACTAGTATATATATATATATACTTTATAATAACTACGAGCTTTAAATCATGTATTTACATTATATATATATGAGTATTTATTTATAAATATATGTAAATATATATTTGTTTGCAATAAATAAATCATTTATACAACTTTATAATTTTATAAAAAAATAGAAACTTTTTCCTTTTATAAAATTAATGTGATAAAAGAAATAAGTATATAATTACATTTATCAAACACTTTAAATATGAATTATGTTGAAACATAAAATTAATGAGCACTTAAGTTAGAATATTAAAAATTATTCTTCATATTTTGCATCCTAGTCCAATTATCTATTTAAATTTTGCGAATAAGTCCCTAATCCCACCCTATAAATAGAGCCCTTATTCCTCCATTATTCTTCGCACCTCAACGATCCTCTAGGGCTTTCTAGCTACTAAAGGTCGTTCCTCTCATCTTTTGGAAGATTCTAGCTTAAATCCTTCCATTCTAAGTAAGTTTTTCTCGTGTTCTTGCTCGTTCATACTTTTCTTTCAAAATTCTTCATAACTAGCTAGATCTATGATTCCCTAACATGTTTATGTTATAATCATAGACCTATCCAAGATCAAAAGCCTTATTTAATCAAAAGTGTTCAAACTTATATTTAAAAAAGGGATAACTTTACACAATAGTAACCAAGTTTCTCAAGTGTTTCCTTTAATTCACTCAAAGTTTTTTGTCCCTCTAAAGTCACTCAACTTTCGGTAAGTGTTCCAATCCTATGTAATATTTTTATAAATGTTTAAATTTTTTAAAATTGAATGAGATAAATGAAACATATATGAATCTTGTTTACTATTAAGCAATTATTTTTTTCAATTCGACTTAAATATAAGAATTTTGAAACTTTTTTATTATTTTGTGAATTTTTTTTCTTCCCTATTACCTCATATTTTAAGTTAATTGGAATAAAAATTTCACTTATTGGTAACTAATATTCATTTGCCTCGTTCAGTTTTAAAAAATGTAAACATTTATAAAAAGATTACATAAGATTGAAACACTTAGTGAAAGTTGAGTGACTTTAGAGGTACAAAAAAACTTTGAGTGACTTAAGTAGAACATTTAAGAAACTTAGTTACTATTTGGTGAACTTTTCCCTTTAAAAAACTTGGTTTGATCTTTCTTGTTCCTTTTAATTTAAAAAATTATGTTTTTACTAAAACTCCTTATTTTCAAATTAAATTATTTAATATTCAATTTCTATCTTTACTAAACTCATATTTCCACTTTATCCCATATACTTTCCAAACACACCCTAAACTTGTTTAAGTATGCAAATAGAGTAAATTTCAAACCATTATATAGTTATCTTGCAAACATTAAAGTTCTGGCTAGGAAAAGACGGGGTTCTGATCCGACCAACTCTTTCCTGGAAACTTTTCTGTTGGAGGTACTACTCTGGAATGATAACCATTCTAGTGTACAACAACCACTTTCAGCTAATTATGATTATGATTATAAACCCCTTTCTTGCAAATATTTATACAAACTTTTATATAATTCATTTTTATTATATGAGAACATTTAAAACACAATTCTATACTTTTAATTAATAATTAATTTTGGTTTAATTATTAATTAATTAGAACATTATTATTATACTGTAAGGGCCCCTAAACCGGGTGACCTCACTTGTTGGATTTACTCATAAACATAGTCATAAATACTGAACTTAAATTAAAAACATTCATCATTTAATTACAAATCATTCGTCGTTCAATTACATAACATAACAGCGGAAGTCTTAACACATATATTAAAGTGGGATGTCAGTCTTGTGTCGGGTAACCTTCACGCCTTCGCACGACCCTTTCCTTTGTTACCTGAAATGTATACTAAAAGTCAGCTAACGCTGGTGAGTTCTAGTTTAAAGACAATCATACATAAAATTTATCTTATCATGAATATAATGTATATATGTATATTCGTACTTTTAAATATTCTTTACTTTGCTGTTCTCACATAACATTCATTGAGGGTATATACATATGTACATACATACTTTCTTTGAGAGAACACATATTGGCCATAATCTTAAGGGAGATCAACCCATCATACTTGTCGCGAATGTCACAAAGACATCGCAGTCAGAACTACCGTCGTAGCCCGTTTCATTACCGTCCGGCTCTAGAAAACCGTCCGTCATATCCTTAAATCCGTCCGGCAACCTTTGTCCGTCCGCTCTTTACCGTCCTACCGTCGTAGTCCGTCATTTTTGTCCGTCTGCCCTAGGGCATCCGTTTCCCACGTGACCATTATGTATGCAACCGTTCTACATTAGTTAAGGCTTGCTTCGACCATCCATTAATACCTTTTCATACGTCCTAGCTTGCGAAGGAACGTTTTTGTCCCGGTTGCAAAATAGTCACGTGGTCGTCCGTCTACCGAAGTAGCCGTTGTCACATAAGGGTTTATAACGTTTACATTCATTCATAACATGCAATATATATGTTATATAAAGCAAGATTTCATTCTTTTACGTTATGTCCTTCTTTCATTTTTATAGTCATATGCTTCATTCTTTATTCATAATTCATTTTCATATATAAATATTTATATATATATATATATATATATATACGTATGATCACATTGACATTTATAACATTTATTCATTTAGTGTATACACTTCAGCCCCAAAACATTTATAAATCATTTGCACATAACATAGAAGGGGGCACATAGAACTCACCTGATGAGTAGTTTCCGAAGTACACTTAGCTGGCTACTGAGCGTCACTAATGTTACTCACGACCTGTGTAATAAAGTCATACTCGTAAGGTAGTGCTCCTAGATGGCATTAGATATTACTATACTTGATCTTAGTAGTTTCGATGGGTTTACTTATATCGAAACTTGATAGTTTCGATAGATTGCCTCTGTCGAAACTTGTAGTTTCGATAGGTTGCTTCTGTCGAAACTTGTAGTTTCGATAGGTTGCTTCCGTCGAAACTTGTAGTTTCGATAGGTAACCTAGGTGTAAACTTAGCTTCGGATCGTGGCTCTTATCGAAACTATGGTAGTTTCGATAGGTATGCATATATCGAAACTACTGCACATATCGAAACTATGTAGTTTCGATGGATCTGCACATATCGAAACTAAGTAGTTTCGATGGATCTGCACATATCGAAACTAAGTAGTTTCGATGGGTCTGCACATTGTCTTCCCCAAAATTGCAGTTTCTTTTGCATGCGAGTATGATCGAGCCAAAATCTCTATTTTTCTTAGATCAAAACGTTTGGTTTTCATTCTAGATGCTATACCTAAGCTCACTTTCAAGTTTCATCCGCAAAATCGTTATCTTTTTAGCCAAAACCCGAAAACTCCCAAAACGAACAAAAACTCATAATGTGATCGAATCGTTACCTGGATTGGATTTCTGATTCAGAGGATATGATCACGAGAACAGCAGCAACGTTCTCCTGAATTCCTGAGTTGATCCGTCACTTTCTCTCTCTAGACCCGAGCTTTCCTTTCTCTCTCTAAAAGCTGCGTGAGTTGGGGAAATGAGCAGGGAAGAGGGCTGCCTTGCCTCTTATGTGCATGGGCTTCCCTCGGCCCATTGAAGCCGGGCCCAGGCCCGCTCCCTTTTTGTTTAAATATTCCAACTAAATCACCGGTCTCGCAATATTTATTCGTTTTATTATTTTTGGGATGTTACATATACTTTAAATTTTGGTTTAATTACCAATTAATTAAATCATTATTTTTAACATTTATTGTGACAATCGACAATTTCAGGTCAATAACCGTCCTCATATCAGTCATAAATTTCATACATTATATACGTATTAGACTTATTATAGATAATTAAGGGCATTTCATGCATAGCAAAGTCCATTTATAACATTTCACGTATTGGTAATCCAGTAAATTACCGGATCACATAATATAACCGACACAAACGAACGTTGGTGATAATTAATATTTATGTTTTAATAAATATTTTGAGGTGTTACAAATCTATTTTAAAACATAGATATATGCGTGTGATTAATTATATCAACCGACTACTTTAACGCACATCTTTTCCGTTCCACCGGTGTACCTTATTTTAACGCGTTGTTTCAAAATATTAAATTACTAAACATATATTTACATATTAGTAAACCACTAAAAATATGATGTATAATTTTATTAAACTTAGTTTTAATAAACAAATGTGATTCGTATCGCGTCCAACTTATACCCGCTACCACCTTAATATCCGTTTAAATTATTTAATCTAGTAAATATCTCAATTCCATTTATTATTTCCTTGCTCCTGTGATTCACGGCCACTATGGCCCAAAACACATTTCTAAATTTTAAAAAGGTTAGTGAAATATGTCATATTTCATCATTTCTTTCTTACGGTTGATTGAGGACCATATCTGTCACAACCCCAAATTTATTTACTTAATAAATAAATACAGGTTGCAACGATTGGTTCATTACACGAATTGATTACATATACAATTACTAAACTAAGTAATACTATGATCTAAGTTCTTTTAAATCAACGATAGACTTGAGGCTTGATATTCTACGTCCTTCCAGCTACTAGGAAATTGATCCAACATAGCTAGCCTATTCCAACTCGCCATAGCTAAAGGTTACCTGAGAAACATACTTGAAAGTGTCAACACAAAGGTTGGTGAGTTCACAGAGTTAGTTATATCAGTGCTTATAGTTCTTCCCGAAAACATGTACATGACTTTACCGTCATAAAACTAAGTAGTTTTCCCCGAAAAAACTATACATGACTTAACCGTCTAAATAATGAGTAGTTTTCATTTGAAAACGTGTCCATGACTTTACCGTCATAAAATATGTAGTTTTTCCTTTGAAAACATTACCATGACTTAACCGTCATGAATCCAATGTTTAAACATGATCATTTTCTGATCAAAAACTCTTTTGTTTAAAACCTAATCACTTTAACCTGATCAGAACTCTTTTGTTTAAAACCTTATCAGAACTCTTTTGTTTAAAACCTGATCACTTTAACCTGATCAGAACTCTTTTGCTTAAAACCTGATCACTTTAACCTGATCAGAACTCTTTTGTTTTAAACCTGATCACTTTAACCTGATCAGAACTCTTTTGTTTAAAACCTGATCACTTTAACCTGATCAGAACTCTTTTGCTTAAAACCTGATCACTTTAACCTGATCAGAACTCTTTTGTTTAAAACCTGATCACTTTAACCTGATCAGAACTCTTTTGCTTAAAACCTGATCACTTTAACCTGATCAGAACCCTTTTGCATGTATTACCAATGAATTTGAATACTAATCTGATCTATTAACCCCATTTGTAAGCTTGCAAGGAATACAAAATAGTATGTAATGTACGAGACCGTAACCAAACCCCGACCTTTTGTGCCTCCCCCTCGCCTTTTTGCGAGTAAGACAATATGCGGTCATTCGGCCCTTTTGACCCCTGGTTAGCGCGACTAACCATGACCGGAGGCGTCACCCCCAATAGTACTATCCATATAATCCCGGGCTAAAATAGCTAATGGTTACTAACTTATTCAGAGGACTTTAAGCGCTTTACTTTTCCCTCAATACACACATACGGTCAGATCATTAGTTCAATTCATTTACACACAAAAGTCTTTTACAAGTATGTTTCCACCCCAAATCATTAGAAAAACTTAGAAAAAAGGGGATTAGTGAAACTCACAAGGAGTTAAACCTGAATGTTCATGATGTCAAACGTGTAAGCAATTGTAATTCATGTTTTCAAAACAATACAAGTAAGTATGTTTCTCCCCCCGATGTTTACAAAACATTAAACAGTTAAAAGGGGGCCGTGAACTCACCTTGTGTTCGATGAAATCCTAGCAAACAAACTTGTGCTAGTTCTTGTCTATCCGTACCCTAATCACACAAGGGTACCAATGTGTTAAAACTACCCGTCTTATATCCGACTTAACAAATCCCGTTAAGTACGCCTTTGTTTAGTAAAAATAGTGTTTTTATTTACGACTCGTTGGTGATTATTAATCCAGTCTAGACGCTTACATATTTTCCAAGAAAATAATATGTTTCCCTATTGGTGACTTATTAAGTGTACCAAAAATAAATATTATTTTTGTAACTTAAAATATATTCACTTATGTTCCACGATGTCACGTGATTATTTATTTTTAACCGAATCTCTTCATATGTTCCATGTACATATATCCAATGTTCATATTAGGATACTAATCTTTAATTCTTAGAACATTTCCATGATTTAACCAAAACCGTACATCAACACATATATATATCATAATTTTATGCATAAACCTATACTTTTAGTAACACCTTTCACGTTCATATGTTGATGATAATCGTTCGTATGTCTTCTTGAATCATAGGACACTACCTTGGGTCTTGCCAGGTAAGTCACACATGATCATATAACTTCACGAACATGTATCCTTCAACATAACACATGAATGGAATGAAGGGTTTGTGAGGAACACCATCATCCAAGTGTTTATTTTATGTGATAGTATATATATGTAGTTTATATTTGATGTGTCCTTGTCTTGTCCATGGTCCTTGTAGTTTGGTATTTTATGTATGAACATGTACGTGTATTAAATATATGTACTCAAACATGACTTATGAAGAAATAACGCCAAAACTCATCAAGACTTTTATGTTTTATTTCGTCCTTTAAAACTCAGATTTTTTTAGGCGTACTTCGAATAGACTTTTAGATAGTTTTAGAAGACCAAATGACTTGGGGTTTTCTTCTAAAATCAAGTTTATTGAAACCAGAGGAGATGTGAAAAAGAATTACTACGTTTGGAGTTGTGTAGGTACCTCAAAACAGAAAAATGGAAAGAGATATCCAGATTCGACCTGCACTGAGCGGTCTTCTTGCGCCGGCTGTTTGGAGGTCGAATACTCCATGTATTCGAGTGATTCCACTTGGGTTCTTCCTTCTTAACATGGAGCTTCATTCTAGAAGAAAAATGGACCGATTTGGCCAAGTAACGAAGGAGATATGGTCTTGTAAAGTTGACCCAAAAATCTGCCAGAAACTGAGTTACGGGATTTTGGTCTTCTTTAGGTTTTCGGGGCTGGTTAAAATTAGAGAACAATATGTGGTGTCGAGTTCATACCACCAGACAAGATAGGTGGTGAACAACGAGTAGAAAGATGGTAGAGGCTCGTGATGCTACAAAACTCGACTCTTAGACTCCAAACCTTTCTTGAATCTTCAACTCTAACTCAACTTCTCTATGGTTTGCTCTTGGACTTGAAAGATTTCATAGTGTTTGTGTGTGTGCATGTGTGAGCCGATTGTGTGTATATATATGAGAGAGTGAGAGGTTGAGTGTGTAAGTGGGTGCATTTAATGTGATGGAACTTGATGTTGGTGTGATCTACACACAAAGAGGCATGGCCTCTCTATGACATGGGTATGGTGAGGTGGTGTGAGGTGGGTCCTTCCTTGACTTTCGGCCGAAGTAGGGGGAGAAGGGTGGGGGGGTTTGGTGTTGTAGTCAACCAAGTCACTTCAAAGATGATTGACTTGACGGATTTGACTCTTGCTTGCACCTTTGGTTAATAGGGTATGGGCTTATGACAACATGATGGTGCCAAGAATGGTGGAGTGGGTGGTTCCACATAGGTATGGCTGAAAATGGGGTAGTAGGGTGGGGGTTGGGTCTTGTCACATCTCATAATAGCCATCTAAGCCCTAGTTAGATGGGTTCTTTGGTGGTGTCAACCTTCTGGGTGATTGCGTGATCTAATACCCGGTGTATGACTTTTTAATGGTTTAAACTTTATATATCTATATACCTGGATATTATATATATATATCCATACATATATATACACGTATATATATAATTATTTGATGAAAAGGGGGTTGAGTGTAGAACTCAACAAGTCATCATCATTACGACTTGACGTTGGAGTGGAGTATAAGCAAGGATATAATGATGGTGATGTGATCCTTGAGGTTGCTTGTACTCTTGGTCATAATCATGATGATCATGACGCTTGAGTGTTGTGTAAGCAAAGCAATCATGATGATGATGTGATTGATTTAGACGCGGTATACTACCCGAAATTAATACCCGTTTTAATATATTTAATTATTAAAACGTCCTACATTTTGTGTAGATTGACTAGCTTTAATAATCTGCTAGTGAATTCCCGACGTAGTTATTACTTGAACTATATTATACATGTATACACATAAAGTAACTTAGAGTTATGTAACTTATTTATGTGTCAACTTTTTATAAAAGTTAGTCACCAATATTTATGTTTTTAAAGCGTCTCCCTAGACTTTTCTGGAATAACATTATTTTTAATCACCAACGACCGTATCTTGTGGGTTATAACCGTTTACTATTCTAGTAACTCTTGAAAATTACTAAAATATGGCACGTGTTCCTTTGCTAGACTTCTGACAATACCATGTAAAAGATAATACTCCTAACAAATATAAAATACGAACGTGTCATTATAAATATGGATAATGACCTGAAATACTGGGTGTTACAATATCACCATCCAAATTCCCTTGTTCAAATAACAATACAATTTGACATATTATTCTTTTCTCTTCATGACTCACGACAAACAAGGGGGCCCCCCTCAATTACAGATTTTCTTTCAACTCTAAAATACTAGTCACAATCATACTTACCTATCATATCTATTCTTCTTCATAGACTACGGCTAGAAGGGAGACACTATTTTCACATCAACCAACATTGTACCACTCCTTTCTCTGTTCTCTTTCTTTACTGGATTACGTTTATGAGGAGGGCCCTCTATACACAAATTTAAACCCCAAAATCTAATAATAAACATATTCAAACTATTCCACTTTCTCTGCCAAGCTTATAGCCACAAGGGATTTCCCCCATACATATGAATCTCAGTTGAATTAAACCATACCCTCATCATTCCACCACCTAATTTATAGCTGGAAAAGACACCCTCACCATTACAATTTACAAACCATACTTACCATCTCTTTTTCCCTTCTTATTTACGGCACAAAGAGGACCCCCTCCCTACATTTCACTTCCAATTTAATGACACCATACTAGTATTCATATTTAAAAATCAAAACCAATACTCTAACTTCAATATAAATAGTTCTTATTCAAAATAATTTCACACACCAAACTCTCTCTAAAATAAAAATCGGTTCTTGGAATCCTCGGTGCTACTTGTTGATCACAATTTTTACATCCAACACCAAGTGAAGATTCAAGCTTCAAGTTCATCATCTTTATTCCTTCATTCTTCCTTGCTTGCTTCTAGTGAGAAAACCCTCCTACTTATTTATATTTTTACTCTTGTTTTATATTTCTTTACCTACAAGTTGTTATGTACCAACTTTCACCAACCAAAAATCCATATTTGTAAAATATGGAGCTTTCTATAAACTAAAAACTACATGAACCTTACTTTAGTATAAAAATGTAAGGTCCCTTTCCCGGGTAACCTTACTGGTTGGATTTACTCATAAACATAGTCATAAATACTGAACTTAAATTTAAAACATTCAGAAGTAGCGGAAGCAAACATCATTCAAATTACATGACGTAACAGCGGAAGTCTTAACAATTAATTACATAACATTGTCTTAATATATATAGATATGGGATGTCAGTCTTGTGCCGGGTAACCTTCACGCCATCGCACGACCCTTTCTTCCTTTACCTGAAATGTATACTAAAAGTCAGCTAACGCTGGTGAGTTCTAGTTTAAAGACAATCATACATAATACTTATCTTATCATGAATATTTTATATATATATATGTGTACATAACATACGTAATATTCGTGCTTTTACATATTCATTACTTTACTGTTCTCACATAACATTCATTTTATGTATATACATATGTACATACATACTTACTTTGGGGGGAGAACAGTTATTGGCCATAATCTTAAGAGAGATCAACCCATCATACTTGTCGCAAGTGTCATAAAGACATCGCAGTGAGAACTACCGTCGTAGCCCATTTCATTAACCGTCCGGCTCTAGAAAACCGACCGTTCTTTCATTAAATCCGTCCAGCAACCTTTGTCCGTCCGCTCTTAAACCGTCCTACCGTCGTAGTCCGTTCTTTTGTCCGTTTGCCCTAGGGCATCCGTTTCCCACGCGACCATTATGAATGCAACTGTTCTACTTTAATTAAGGCAATTGCTTCGACCGTCCATTAGTGCCTTAATATACGTCCTAGCTTGCGAAGGAATGTTTTTGTCCCGGTTGCAAAATAGTCACGTGGTCGTCCGTCTACCGAAGTAGCCGTTGTCATAGAAGGGTTCATAACGTTTACATACATTCATAACATGCAATATCTATAACATAAAGCAAGATTTCATTCATTTACGTTATGTCCTTCTTTCATTCATTCTTTGTAATCATACGTTTCATTCTTTGTTCATAATTCATTTTCATATATAAGTATATATATATATACATATTTGTATACCACGCATGATCACATTGACTTTTATAGCATATATTCATTTAGTGTATACACTTCAGCCTCAAAACATTTAAAATGATTTGCACATAACATAGAAGGGGGCACATAGAACTCACCTGAAAAGCTAGTCTTGGTTGTCCTAAACAAAGGTCCAACAACGTCACGTACGATCTGAATTAGGTAGTTTAAATACGCATCAGACCCAATCCCGACTCTAACGGTTTAATCATTCTAAACATACTGACTTTACTTACTGGTCTGCTGCCTACGCACTTAGTAAGTGCGCAGAGCCTTGCTCATGCGCACTTGACAAGTATGCATGATCTTTCTCCTACGTACTTGGTAAGTACGCATGATCTTTCTCCTGCGTACTTGGTAAGTACGCATGATCTTTCCCTTGCGTACCTGCGTACTTGGTAAGTACGCATGACCTTTCTCCTGCGTACTTGGTAAGTACGCAGGACGTCCTTACTGCGTACTTGATAAGTACGCAGCACCTGTTTTCTGGACAAGTCCGAAATTTTGCATGTTAATCCGATCATGCTAATCTTACAACTTTCTTTGATCAAAAGGTGCGGTTTTCACTCTAGATGCTAGTTCTAAGCTTATTTTCAAGTTTCATCCATAAAAACGTCTCCTATTTAGCTAAAACCCGAGAAACCCCAAAACGAAGAAAAACTCAGTTTAAGGTCGAATCGTTACCTGGATTGTGATTCTGATTCGGAGGTTTTGCTCACGAGCTCAGTAGTAACGTGCTCCTTCAATTTCGTGTCGATCCGTCGACTTTCTCTCTCTAGACCCGACTCTCCTTTCTCTCTCTAGCTTGCAAGTGTTTGTGGAAAATAAGAGCTTCAAGGCTGTCTTGGCCCTTATATACCTGGGCTTCTCTCGGCCCGTTGGAGTCGAGCCCAAGCCCATCCGTTTTTCTTTTGTTTTATGACGATTAAGTCTCTTTCACGTTATTATTTACTAAATTACTATGTTTGGGATGTTACAAGTCTACCCTCCTTAAAGAGGTTTCGTCCTCGAAACTGCTTATACGTTAAACAATTGAGGGTATAGTTCTCGCATCTCGTCTTCTTTCTCCCATGTAGCTTCCGATCCCTTTCTGTGCTTCCATTGAACTTTGACCAATGGGATTGACTTATTGCGTAGTCTCTTCTCAGATTGGTCAAGAATGGCTATTGGTTCCTCGACATAATTCAGACTGTTATCCACTTCGATCTCATCGTAAGGTATGTGAGCCGTGTCGTCAGCTAGACACTTGCGTAAGTGCGACACGTGGAACGTAGGGTGTATTTCGCTAAGCGCATCGGGTAGGTCAAGTCTATAAGCAACTTGACCCACTCTCGCTAAGATCTTAAAAGGTCCGACAAACCTTGGGCTTAGTTTGCCACATTTTCTAAATCGAATGATTCCTTTCCATGGTGATACCTTTAACAGTACCATGTCCCCTACTTGAAACTCTAAATCCCTTCTTCTCTTATCCGCGTATGATTTCTGTCTGTCTTTTGCGGCTTTCATTCGAGCCTTGATTTGATCAAATTTCTCGGAAGTAGCTTTGACCACTTCAAGACTTGCAAAGTCCTTCTGTCCAATTTCCCCCCAACAAACCGGGGTCCTACATTTCCTCTCATACAACATTTCAAATGGGGGCATGCCAATAGTCGAGTGATAGCTGTTGTTATATGAAAATTCTGCCAATGGTAGATGGCTGTCCCAGCTCCCACCAAAGTCAATGATACAGGCCCGGAGCATGTCCTCCAAGGTCTGAATGGTCCTTTCCGATTGTCCATCGGTTTGGGGGTGGTAAGCGGTGCTGATGTTCAGCCTAGTGCCCATTGCTTCGTTGAATTTCTTCCAAAACCTTGACGTGAATCTAGTATCCCTGTCGGACACAATCGACAGCGGCATACCATGTCTACTCACAACTTCCTTGATAAATATTTCTGCTAATCTTTCTGACGAAAAAGTCTCACGTATTGGCAAGAAGTGAGCACTTTTCGTCAAGCGGTCGACGATCACCGAAATGGTATCATTGCCTTTAGCTGTTCGCGGTAGCTTGGTAATGAAGTCCATCATGATCTCCTCCCACTTCCATTCCCGTATTGGTAGAGGTTGCATTTTACCGCATGGTTTCTGGTGCTCGGCCTTAACTAGTGAGCACGTTAGGCACTTGCTCACGTACTCTGTCACATCATTCTTCATGCCAGGCCACCATTACTCTTTCTTTAAGTCTTGATACATTTTGTTTGTCCCGGGGTGGATAGAATAGCGAGACTTATGGGCCTCATCAGGTATTTTGGCTCTAAGTTCGCCAATCTTAGGTATCCACATCCGGCCAAACCTAGTTCGTACACCATGTGCGTTTGCATCTAAATTCCCTTGTTGTCCTACTATTCTTTCCCGTTTTATATTTCTTTCTAATAGTGCTTCATCTTGTGCCTTTGATATTTCACCCATCAAATCTGGCGTTATAATCAGCTGACATGCTTTGATTCGAATAGGTGCCGATTCTTCCTTTCTACTAAAAGCGTCAGCCACCACGTTTGCCTTGCTTGGATGGTACAATATCTCACAGTCATAGTCTTTCAGTAGCTCTAACCACCTCCTTTGTCTCATGTTCAATTCCTTTTGCTCGAAAATGTAACATCTCTGATTTTCCGACCCTATTTTAAATTTATTTTAACTAATAAAATAACAACACGACATTAAAACATATACTTGTTCAAACCTACACCTCATTAATCGTTAGCCGATCGTACCAAATTCAAAGATTTAGAACTCATAATCATGTGGTAACACTCCTAGAGTTAATCCAGTTAGTAATCCCGTTAAGTGTTCTGTTAAATCCTAACCAGGCTAATTCTGTCAAAGCTGAAGTTGCAAGGGCTGATTTTGTACATAACCAGAAACCCTAGTAGGCACGGTCGCGCCTATTTTTGGCACGGTCACGCCTCGCCTCGGCACGGTCGCGCCTCGCCTCGGCACGGTCGCGCCTCGCCTCGGCACAGTCACGCCTTGTTTTGGCACGGTCGCGCCTCGCGTCAGTTGAAACGGAAATACAACCTTTAATCGCTAGACCGTTCGATTTTTGTAACCAATTCTTGCATTAACAAACCCATTATGAGTTTAACCATCTCAATTATATCAAATAAACCCGTTTTTAGTCGATCCCTCTCCTAATTACCGAAACCCTCCATTGTGACAAATGATTTCATCGTTTCGTTGTAAATTCTCTCAACCAAACAAACCAACACCTTAGTCGATTCCCCCTAAAGCTCCAGAACACATCAACTGGGCCGGAATTGTAGCAGAAAGCATCGGAGACCACACTCGTCATAGTCGGAACTCGTCCCCACCGTAGGCCATCAATTCATCCTCTCACAGGGTAATTGACACTTTCAAAACTATCTATTTATTCTATAGATCAAAAGCCCTAATTCAATTTCGGCTTTCATTATCGAAATCTACTCGAACCCGAAACCGTATTTTCATTTAAAATAGTTTAACCGAATCCGGTTCTAAACATGTTTTAAACACAATTAACCTGCACCAAAAGACTCATAAGAACCTTGTTAATGAAAGCCCTATGCATTCCAGTTCTATAAATATAAAAATCATTCAATTCGTTCCTGTTTTGAAAGAGACATGGTCGCGCTAATCATCTAGCGTGGTCGTGCCTCGGGAGACGCGGTCGTGTCAACTTCCATCGCGGTCGTGCCTCTTGCTCAGACCTAGTCATGCTCGTTGGCTAGATCTGGTCGTGCCCTTGAAGCATAGACACGGTCGTGCCTGTCTAAGGCACGGTCATGCCTAGTGATTTGGCCAGTTGTCCTCTGTTTGACCAACACTGTCGCGCCCTGTTCAGAACGATCGCACCCGACCAAGCACGATCGTGCCCTTCCCTGTCACGATCGTGTGTGTTGGCAGAATATTTATATTTTTATATTTTTAAAACAATTTATATTCCAGAGTTGTTTTTAAAATAAAAGTAATTAAATTTAAAAATCTGTATTACCTTTATTTAGAAAAGATCAAATGTTTAATCTTAAAGTAAAAGAGAATTATTTAAAGTCCAACATTTAATTCATAAACCCTACACTTAATAATATTTTAATGTCTAAGTTACACTTTATAAATAAATGAATAGAGTAATTATTATTTATTTGATTTATATTTGAACAAAAGCATATATTTAGTTATACATAAATACATCTAATATTTACATCATTTTCACAAACAATAATTATCTAATTTACTTATTTAATTATTTCAAACTCAAACCTTATTCAAAATATTCTAAAAATATTCATTTTAAAATCTTCCATTTTATACAATACTTTCAAGTACCAACCACTAACTTTATCCAATTCAACCTTAGACTTAGACTTAGACTATTGTGCATTATTAATGCAATATACATTACACTCTAGGTTAACATTGTGCAATACAAGGATCACATTACTATCTAGTATCTTGTGTTAGCTACGCCTTCGATACAAGTGAGTATTTCATAGCCCCTTTTACTCTTTTACACTTTTGGGGTGAAACATGAACATTATTCAAATTACACATTACATTTACACAAACAACAAAAAGTACAAATCCTATTTACTTTCATGTGTGCAATTTGAGCTTTATGCCCGAGTGCTAGGTGTGCTAACCTTTGTATGCGATTATGTGCAATCATTAACTATACAAGCCGACGGTTTTCAATGATAGATCTATTGAGTCTGACAAACCCACCCATGGTACGCGGTGATTGAAACCGACAACACATTTGTTTTGCATGCTAGTTACAAGGTTTGATTGTACATTTGGTTACACAATAGCTGCTCCCCATAAACGCCTTATTTTATCATGTTTTGTAAAGGATTTGTTTTCAACTATATGCTATCTACATACAACTGTGTTATACTCACCAACTTTTTAGTTGACCTTATTTTATTCATGTTTCAGGTGTTTTCATATGAGCTAGATCAAGACATGCTACACATAGGCTTTGGACCTAGTTAATATTAAATCAAAGACAAATTGTATTTCATTATGTACTTTGAACTTGTTCATGTTTGTTTGAATGGAAATGGATTTAACATATTACAATTTAGTCAACATTGAGCTCATGAACAGTCTTACATGTCCCGCCCCGATGATTCCGCCATCGGTCGGGGTGTGACAGATTGGTATCAGAGCCTTGGTTATAGGGAACTAGGTTATTAGACACTCTTGACCTAGACTATAACTTTAGGACACCCATACAATGCCATGCTACTACATGTTACATTATCAATTCATGTGTGATTATTTTTACATGCTATCCTAAGTACTTACACTACCTGATACAATACAAAATGCCTTATGTGACACACTACTTGATAACTCTTGTACTTACACTCATTACTATCTACATGCTATATAATTATATTTTTATGTGAATATTCTTACATGTTATACTACATAATTACATCCTAGGATACAACACTCAATAGTCAATGTGACACGTTACTTACCAACTTTTCCTACTATTTATTTCTACCTATTAGATTTATTTAAAGTACTATCCTAAGTTTAACACACACACATACACACTAAATTATTCATACATATTTGGACTCACATACATGACGCCATCACCCTTTATGAACAAAGACTTAAACTATTGGGCCTAATGCCCACCAATAGTAAACTAAGAAGCCCATCTATCCTCCAAGAAGAAGAAAGCCCACTGAAATGCGTACACCCTACTTTTTGGGCCTCAAAGCCCAGTTCACAACAATTCTCATCATAACCATGAGCCCAACAATAGTATTATTAATACATGATGGCTGGAAGAGTGTGTAAGCCACGAGGAATTCTGGCTAAGGAAAGATAGGGTACTTAAGTGTGTCTTAGCGACCCACCCCTCTTTCCTGGGAATTCTCTTCAGGGATGCATTGCTTATAGGTCAAGTGTATTTCTAAAATTCTATCGTGAAGGTTCGGTGTTATGACTAGTCAAACTCTAAAACCTATAAGTACTCTTATGTTCAACCCGCAATATTTCATTATCACTTACAACTTTTTCATTGTTTTTCTACTAGACATGGACTCCTACCCTCCTCCCTCCCCTGTTTACTGTCCTGGATCAGAATCTGATTGGGAAGAAGACACTGAGACACCCGTGTACCGGTCACCAACACCCCCAGCTTCTAGACTAAGGTTTGATGTAAGGGCGGACTGGATTAGGAACACCGGTCCGAGTCTTCGAACATCTGAATCACCCGCACCCAGAAACCCGTATCAAACACCTCGCCTCCACAATCAATTACCACCCCCACTAAGAGACCCATATTTAATGCCCGATCCGTACCATCCTAACCCTTGGGTAAGGCATACCATGGCACCCACTGGTGTTATGGGGATTCCAACCCATGACCTCCACCAATATGTAAGAACCTCAGAATTCGAGAGATATAGGATAGAGCAAGGAGTAATGCACGACTTGCAAGGACAAAGGATGGATAGCCTAGCAAACCAATTAGGGTACCAAAAGGAGTTAATCTCCATCCTCGAAAAAGAAATGCTGGAGCATCGCACGGAGGCAGCTAGAGCTGAAGCCAGATCGACTACCCGAGTGACTATAGCAGTGCTCATCTTGGTGATCATCTTCTTCCTAGTGGGAAACTACCAAAGACGTTAATCGAAGATTTCTAGTTATTATCTTTAAAAATTTTTTAGGACCATTCCCCTATATTTTGAACAATGTTTAACATTTCAACCTTTAATCGATTTCATATGTTTCAACTCTAAGGTTATTAATGGTTGACTTGACCCATGGAATATGAATTTTCTATCATATTTAAAAAAAAAAAATTATTTAGGTATCACCTTCTTCATTCAAATACGATTTAGTACACTACTGATAATCTCCTTCATAAACAAATCATACTATTATGTGACTCAAGCAAAACCTCATTATCTTGTTTAAACAAAACGTTTATCAAACATTTAGATAGT
Source organism: Smallanthus sonchifolius (assembly GCA_023525975.1). NCBI lineage: Eukaryota > Viridiplantae > Streptophyta > Magnoliopsida > Asterales > Asteraceae > Smallanthus > Smallanthus sonchifolius. Next base: position 91,889,629 of record CM042021.1, on the reverse strand, counting down.
ATCAAAAATATAAATTTTCCACCAAACTTTTCATCCGATAAGGAAGGTTAATGCAACCAATTTTATAAAAATATTATTATTATTATTTTTTTTTACTGATAAATAATTATGATTTTTTCCTCATTAAAGTAAATATTTCTAAACTTTGGTTAAATTAATATGCTCCTACTTGTTTAGCCAATAGTTGAAAATTTAAATTAAAAATATTTTCTCATAAATTGCATATTCATTTAAAATATGCGATTCAATGATTTCACAACTTTATATATCTACAACCAAAAACAATTTCCCACTTTCTATGTTCAAACAAAGACCCGTATTTGTAAACACAAATTCCAGAATATTTCCAAAACCTCCTCGTTACCTTTCACTCGACGCTTCAAGAGACGATCCATATCGCGTAAACGTTAAACTTTCCCACCAACCTCAATGAGATTTGAGGACTTGAACCTAACTACCACATTATGCAAGAACGCCAAACAACACGTTTGTTTGCAGCACTCGATCACATGCAAGACCCGTTAGTACATATCGCACGCGAAGTTCAATACTCATGTATACACGTTCACAATATATTCAACGCAATCTCATGGTACATGAAACTCAATATATCCAATTCTACACAAACTACATAATACATGAAACTAGTTTGCCTACAAATCACAATTTGCTCGATTGATCACGTAATGCACGAAACATGTTTACTTGCAATACATATGCTACTTGATTGAGCACATGATGCACGAAACTTAGTTGTTTGCAATATATGTTATACATAAGAATTGCTTCATTGATACATAATTCTAGATTGACCACACTATACATGAAACTCATTTGGTTACAAAGCACTTTATACTAAACGGTGTACATTATACAAAATACATGATGCTAAGTTGCTAACACTATACATGAGATCCATTTCCTACAATACACATAATACTATGTTGTATACATTACACATTAGAGCTTTTTGATTTACAAAATACAAGACGCTAAATTATTTACGCTATATATGAGACCTAGTTGATTACAAACTACGTGACACTAGATCATACATGAGACTTGTGTGCTTACTATATACTCGAAACAAAATTTGCTTACAATTATTGCAATGGATTGATTTCATTATACACAAGACATGGTCATGCACTTTGTACACCAAAGTTGAAGACCATAATACATTGAAACGACTCGGGTATTCTTGTTCAAACACGAGCAAACTAAGAAACTTTAAGTGTTACTACTTTACTACCCTTTAGTTGCGAACTGACCTGATTAGGGACTTAGTTACTTGTTAGCGACTTTCTATGTGTAAACAATAGACGTGATCATAGCGAAATTGTGCCCCTTACCCACACACAACGAAACAATCTATACGGACCATACGATGATTTGAATAATTACGTGTGCACACGGAATTATGAAAATCAGCGCATGGAAACTATAGTGAAATTTTGTCGTGTGTTGTGACCTAAAACTTATCATGATGTGTAACAACGAAAGGGATGTAATGTGACGAGGGCATGGTGGATACGCCGATGGTACTTCCTATATATAAGTGTCCTATCATATTATCAGGAGTAGCGTTGTTCGTGTCACGTGAAGTTTTGACCTAGACCAATGTTTATGAAATCTTTTACCCACTAACAATTTTGAGCACGTTAGACTACATCTTACACAAACTCAAAATTTCAAAATCTCATCAAATTTGTTCCAAGTAATACATCTTACATTTAGAATTCAAATTGCTATTCGACAATCTTCTCCTTAAGTCCATTTCAAAAACTAAATTCATTGTCATCATTCATATTCAACCTTGAGTATCAGGCCTAAATCATATCAACGGTCAAACTCACCGAGAACCCAAAACTCCCACCTTTTTTTCTTGATTTTTAGTAGCCTCCATTAGTTAAATTTCGGGACGAAATTCCCTTAACATGGGGAGACTGTAACATCTCTGATTTTCCGACCCTATTTTAAATTTATTTTAACTAATAAAATAACAACACGACATTATATACTTGTTCAAACCTACACCTCATTAATCGTTAGCCGATCGTACCAAATTCAAAGATTTAGAACTCATAATCATGTGGTAACACTCCTAGAGTTAATCCAGTTAGTAATCCCGTTAAGTGTTCTGTTAAATCCTAACCAGGCTAATTCTGTCAAAGCTGAAGTTGCAAGGGCTGATTTTGTAAATAACCAGAAACCCTAGTAGGCACGGTCGCGCCACGTTTTGGCACGGTCGCGCCTCGTCTGGCACGGTCGCGCCTATTTTTGGCACGGTCGCGCCTCGCCTCGGCACGGTCGCGCCTTGTTTTGGCACGGTCGCGCCTCGCGTCAGTTGAAACGGAAATACAGCCTTTAATCGCTAGACCGTTCGATTTTGTAACCAATTCTTGCATTAACAAACCCATTATGAGTTTAACCATCTCAATTATATCAAATAAACCCGTTTTTAGTCGATCCCTCTCCTAATTACCGAAACCATCCATTGTGACCAATGATTTCATCGTTTCGTTGTAAATTCTCTCAACCAAACAAACCAACACCTTAGTCGATTCCCCCTAAAGCTCCAGAACACATCAACTGGGCCGGAATTGTAGCAGAAAGCATCGGAGACCACACCCGTCATAGTCGGAACTCGTCCCCACCGTAGGCCATCAATTCATCGTCTCACAGGGTAATGGACACTTTCAAAACTATCTATTTATTCTATAGATCAAAAGCCCTAATTAAATTTCGGCTTTCAATATCGAAATCTACTCAAACCCGAAACCGTATTTTCATTTAAAATAGTTTAACTGAATCCGGTTCTAAACATGTTTTAAACACAATTAACCTGTACCAAAAGACTCATAAGAACCTTGTTAATGAAAGCCCTATGCATTCCAGTTCTATAAATATAAAAATCATTCAATTCGTTCCTGTTTTGAAAGAGACACGGTCGCGCTAATCATCTAGCGCGGTCGTGCCTCGGGAGACGCGGTCGTGTCAACTTCCAGCGCGGTCGTGCCTCTTGCTCAGACCTAGTCATGCTCGTTGGCTAGACCTGGTCGTGCCCTTGAAGCATAGACACGGTCGTGCCTGTCTAAGACACGGTCGTACCTGTCTAAGGCACGGTCGTGCCTAGTGATTTGGCCAGTTGTCCTCTGTTTGACCAACACGGTCGCGCCCTGTCCAGAACGGTCGCGCCCGACCAAGCACGATCGTGCCCTTCCCTGGCACGGTCGTGTGTGTTGGTAGAATGTTTATATTTTTATATTTTTAAAACAATTTATATTCCAGAGTTGTTTTTAAAATAAAAGTAATTAAATTTAAAAATCTGTATTACCTTTATTTAGAAAAGATCAAATGTTTAATCTTAAAGTAAAATAGAATTATTTAAAGTCCAACATTTAATTCATAAACCCTACACTTAATAATATTTTAATGTCTAAGTTACACTTTATAAATAAATGAATAGAGTAATTATTATTTATTTGATTTATATTTGAACAAAAGCATCTATTTAGTTATACATAAATACATCTAATATTTACATCATTTTCATAAACAATAATTATCTAATTTACTTATTTAATTATTTCAAACTCAAACCTTATTCAAAATATTCTAAAAATATTCATTTCAAATCTTCCATTTTATACAATACTTTCAAGTACCAACCACTAACTTTATCCAATTCAACCTTAGACTTAGACTTAGACTATTGTGCATTATTAATGCAATATACATTACACTCTAGGTTAACATTGTGCAATACAAGGATCACATTACTATCTAGTATCTCGTGTTAGCTACGCCTTCCTTCGATACAAGTGAGTATTTCATAGCCCCTTTTACTCTTTTACACTTTTGGGGTGAAACATGAACATTATTCAAATTACACATTACATTTACACAAACAACACAAAGTACAAATCCTATTTACTTTCATGTGTGCAATTTGAGCTTTATGCCCGAGTGCTAGGTGTGCTAACCTTTGTATGCGATTATGTGCAATCATTAACTATACAAGCCAACGGTTTTCAATGATAGATCTATTGAGTCTGACAAACCCACCCATGGTACGCGGTGATTGAAACCGACAACACATTTGTTTTGCATGCTAGTTACAAGGTTTGATTGTACATTTGGTTACATAATAGCTGCTCCCCATAAACGCCTTATTTTATCATGTTTTGTAAAGGATTTGTTTTCAACTATATGCTATCTACATACAACTGTGTTATACTTACCAACTTTTTAGTTGACGTTATTTTATTCATGTTTCAGGTGTTTTCATATGAGCTAGATCAAGACATGTTACACATAGGCTTTGGACCTAGTTAATATTAAATCAAAGACAAATTGTATTTCATTATGTACTTTGAACTTGTTCATGTTTGTTTGAATGGAAATGGATTTAACATATTACAATTTAGTCAACCTTGAGCTCATGAACAGTCTTACATGTCCCGCCCCGATGATTCCGCCATCGGTCGGGGTGTGACAGAAAAAGTACTTCAGGCTTTTGTGATCTGAGTAGATGGTGCATTTAACTCCATACAGATAGTGCCTCCATATTTTTAACGCGAAAACTACTGCTGCTAACTCTAGATCGTATGTTGGGTAGTTAACCTCGTGAATCTTTAGTTGTCGCGAGGCGTAAGCAATTACCTTTCCTCGTTGCATAAGTACGCAACCTAAACCCTGACCCGAAGCGTCAGAGTAGACTACTAAGTCTTCATTTCCCTCAGGTAGTGCCAAGACTAGAGCTTGGGTTAATCGTGCCTTAAGTTCCTCAAACGCGTTGTTTTGGGTTGTACCCCATTCATATTTCACTTCTTTCCGTGTCAACTTAGTTAGTGACGAGGCTATTCTTGAAAAATCTTGAATGAACCTTTGATAGTAGCCTGCCAATCCCAGAAAGCTTCGTATCTCTGTTGGTGTCTTCGGGATGTTCCATTCCTTTACTGTCCCGATCTTTGCAGGATCTACTATGATGCCTTTTGTGTTTATCACATGACCTAGGAATTGGACTTCCCTAAGCCAGAACGCGCATTTGGAGAATTTTGCGTACAACCTTTCCTGCTTTAACACTTCCAAGACCTCTCTTAGGTGACAGTGGTGATCACCCTCGTTCTTCGAATAAACTAGTATGTCGTCAATGAAAACTATCACTGAGTGATCCAACATCGGTCGTCATACTCTATTCATCAAGTCCATAAAAGCTGCTGGTGCGTTGGTCAACCCGAATGACATCACTAGAAACTCGTAATGCCCATAACGCGTGCGAAACGCGGTCTTTGGTACGTCTTCTTCTCTTACTTTCAACTGATGGTAGCCCGACCTAAGATCAATCTTTGAGAACCAACTCGCACCTTTCAGTTGATCAAAAAGGTCATCTATTCTAGGCAGTGGGTATTTGTTTTTTACTGTCCTCTTATTCAACTCGCGGTAGTCAATGCACATGCGCATGCTGCCGTCCTTCTTTACAAATAGTACCGGAGCGCCCCACGGTGAGATGCTCGGTCTAATAAATCCTTTTTCTATTAGTTCCTCTAGTTGAGACATCAATTCTTTCATTTCTGACGGAGCCAATCGGTAGGGGGCTTTGGCAACGGGCTCGACTCCTGGCAATAAGTCAATCTGAAATTCTATTTCCCGATCGGGTGGTAACACAGGTAGATCCTCAGGGAATACTTCCGGAAAGTTGCACACCACGGGTACATTCTTGAGTTCATTCATTTTCATTCTATCATCAATAACATATGCCAGATAAGCTTCGCAACCGCGTCTCATGTAACTTTCGGCCTTGATCATCGAGATGATGTTCGGCATCGTGCAATTCCAATCCCGTAAACCGTAATTGGACTGCCGCTAGGAGCTTTGAGGTGTATCCTCTTACGTTTACATATGATTTGAGCTTTGTTGGCAGCTAGCCAATCCATACCCAATACTATATCGAATCCTCCTAAGGTAAGAAGGAATAATCTAGAAGGGAACTTATGACCCTCTATTTCTATGATGCAATCCTCTGTTACTTGAAATACTGCCGAATTTTTACCAACGGCAGTTTGTACGCTAAAAGCCTTTACTATGGTGTTGATAGTGCATCCTAGTTTACGACTAAATGCATTGGATATAAAACTTTTACTAGCACCAGAGTCAAATAAAATAGCAGCATGTTCATCATTAACTAGGAACGTACCTGACACAACATCAGGGTTTCCCCTTGCTTCCTCCTCAGTTAGGGCGTAGGCTCGAGTCCTAGCCTGCGGTTGTTCCTTTTTAGCTTCCTTTTCCTTTCCCGAACCGGATTGTATGGTTTTCCTTCAATCCCTAGTCTGGTGTCCATGTCTTCCACAACTTTGGCACTTGACGCCCTTCAAACAATCTCGGGAGTAGTGCCCTTGCCTCCCGCACTTATAACACATGGTGGTGCCGATTCGAAATTCGCCAAGATGTTGTCTTCCACATTTCTTGCATGTTTCATATTCATCCAACCATGGTTTCTTAATTTCAGTTGTTACATTCCCTTTTCCGGTACCTCTAGACGGGTTCTCCCACTTTCTCTTTTGTGTCTCATGTGCCGGGTCCTCATTGGCATAATCGTCGTAGACGATTCCAGACAGGTTGACTACCGACTCGAAAGTCGATGGTATATTAGCTTTTACATGAACACGGACCCTTTGAGGTAGGCCCTTTGCATAGTACTTAATCATTCGTTCTTCTGTCTCCACCAGGTGGGGTACCAGTTGGGCTAGCTCATTGAATCTCGAGGTATACTGGCGGTGCATCTTGCTGCCAGCCTTGAAGTTTAGGAATTCATTTTCCACTCCATCAATTTCATTTTGGGGACAGAACTTTTGGATTATCAGCTTCTTCAAATCTTCCCATGTCATTCTGGCCAGAGCGTTTGGTGATTTTATCCTCTGAATGTTTCTCCACCAACCTAGTGCTTCATTGGTGAAAGAATGAGCAACATATTTAACCGCCTGGTCCGGTCGACATTCGCTGATGTTGATTACAGCGTTCATCCTCTCGATCCATTTGAACGTAGCCACTGAATCTTTGTTCCCATCGAACTTGGGTGGGTCTCCGTCCTTGAAACCTTTGTAAGTACACCCACGGTTGCTTGATTCCACCTTCACTTCATCCTCATCACTGTCATACACTTTCTCTTCATGGTCTCCTTTATCCTCCTCTCTACTTTTCTTTAGTGCCTCGGATAGTAGATCAGGCAATACTTTCTTCAGAGTGAGTACGACTTCACGGGCAATAGCATCCCTGACCTCGGGTTCTAACTGTAGAGGCCCTTGATCGTTGTTCCCAGTTGGGGTCACCTCTGTTTCGTGCACACTCTCAATGTGTTCTGCGTGCACACTCTCTTCCTCTTCCAGTCTTCGATTCAACGGAGGTCTACCTACTCGGCCAGTGCGACCGCCTCGGCGTCCTGTTCTTCCTCCACCAGCCATAGTTTCTAGTTTCCTGATAGTTATAAGAGAATACATCAATGCCATTCCTTCAAATCATAGTTTAGAACAGTACGAGCAAGGTAAATTTTTAATTACTGTGACCGGTTTGTGATTACTAATTTACATTGCTTTTCGGGTTCAAAACTCTTCAAATCGGTTGTGACATTGACAACTATTTGTTCTAAGTTAAGGTATCTATTCTTATCCAAGGGTATTAACTCTAGTACTTTCTTACCGTGCTGGCGTTGGCGTTGGTTACCCATACCGACATCCGTGCATCGGTCCCATAATCAGTTTGAGTCCAGACATTTAGGGATGTCTGAATCTCTCAAACTATTGCTCTGATACCAACTTGTAAGGCCCCTTTCCCGGGTAACCTCACTTGTTGGATTTACTCATAAACATAGTCATAAATACTGAACTTAAATTTAAAACATTCAGAAGTAGCGAAAGCAAACATCATTCAAATTACATGACGTAACAGCGGAAGTCTTAACAATTAATTACATAACATTGTCTTAATATATATAGATATGGGATGTCAGTCTTGTGCCGGGTAACCTTCACGCCATCGCACGACCCTTTCTTCCTTTACCTGAAATGTATACTAAAAGTCAGCTAACGCTAGTGAGTTCTAGTTTAAAGACAATCATACAAAATACTTATCTTATCATGAATATTTTATATATATATATGTGTACATAACATACGTAATATTCGTGCTTTTACATATTCATTACTTTACTATTCTCACATAACATTCATTTTATGTATATACATATGTACATACATACTTACTTTGGGGGGGAGAACAGTTATTGGCCATAATCTTAAGGGAGATCAACCCATCATACTTGTCGCGAGTGTCACAAAGACATCGCAGTGAGAACTACCGTCGTAGCCCATTTCATTAACCGTCCGGCTCTAGAAAACCGACCATTCTTTCATTAAATCCGTCCGGCAACCTTTGTCCGTCCGCTCTTAAACCGTTCTATCGTCGTAGTCCGTTCTTTTGTCCGTTTGCCCTAGGGCATCCGTTTCCCATGCGACCATTATGTATGCAACCGTTCTACTTTAATTAAGGCAATTGCTTCGACCGTCCATTAGTGCCTTAATATATGTCCTAGCTTGGGAAGGAACGTTTTTGTCCCGGTTGCAAAATAGTCACGTGGTCGTCCATCTAGCGAAGTAGCCGTTGTCATAGAAGGGTTCATAACGTTTACATACATTTATAACATGCAATATATATAACATAAAGCAAGATTTCATTCATTTACGTTATGTCCTTCTTTCATTCATTCTTTGTAATCATACGTTTCATTCTTTGTTCATAATTCATTTTCATATATAAGTATATATATATATATATACATATTTGTATACCACGCATGATCACATTGACTTTTATAGCATTTATTCATTTAGTGTATACACTTCAGCCCCAAAACATTTAAAATGATTTGCACATAACATAGATGGGGGAACATAGAACTCACCTAAAAAGCTAGTCTTGGTTGTCCTAAACAAAGGTCCAACAACGTCACGTACGATCTGAATTAGGTAGTTTAAATACGCATCAGACCCAATCACTACTCTAACGGTTTAATCATTCTAAACATACTGACTTTACTTACTGGTCTGCTGCCTACGCACTTAGTAAGTGCGCAGAGCCTTGCTTATGCGCACTTGACAAGTACGCATGATCTTTCTCCTGTGTACTTGGTAAGTACGCATGATCTTTCTCCTACGTACTTGGTAAGTACGCATGATCTTTCCCCTGCGTACCTGCGTACTTGGTAAGTACGCATGACCTTTCTCCTGCGTACCTGTGTACTTGGTAAGTATGCAGGACGTCCCTACTGCGTACTTGATAAGTACGCAGCACCTGTTTTCTAGACAAGTCCGAAATTTTGCATGTTAATCCGATCATGCTAATCTTACAACTTTCTTTGATCAAAAGGTGCGGTTTTTCACTCTAGATGCTAGTTCTAAGCTTATTTTCAAGTTTCATCCATAAAAACGTCTCCTATTTAGCTAAAACCCGAGAAACCCCAAAACGAAGAAAAACTCAGTTTAAGGTCGAATCGTTACCTGGATTGTGATTCTGATTCGGAGGTTTTCCTCACGAGCTCAGTAGTAACGTGCTCCTTCAATTTCGTGTAGATCCGTCGACTTTCTCTCTCTAGACCCGACTCTCCTTTCTCTCTCTAGCTTGCAAGTGTTTGTGGAAAATAAGAGCTTCAAGGCTCTCTTGGCCCTTATATACCTGGGCTTCTCTCGGCCCGTTGGAGTCGAGCCCAAGCCTATCCGTTTTTCTTTTGTTTTATGACGATTAAGTCTCTTTCACATTATTATTTACTAAATTACTATGTTTGGGATGTTACAAAAAATATTAATAATAACTTAATATTGGTTCTTGCACTAAAATAAATGTTTAAGTTGGAGACCTTAACATGTGTTAAAATATCTATATAGTTTCTTTTCAAGTTGTTGGTATTTTGGTAAAACTTATGACAAATTATAGATATGTATTATTACTAGTTGTAAAGTTAGTATTACTTGGGTCTAGTTATGGAGTTTGAAACATATAAATTTTAGGTATTTTTTTTTTGGTAATTGTAAGTATTTAAAATGACCAAGACTAGATTCTAAAATATATAATTTTATAAATATATATGTATATACTTTGGACGTAAAACGAAAACCGACATTATTTTAAGAGTAATAATTCTCAAAGTGATATTTTGTAGAAATAATATAAATATTATTTTTACCTAAAATCATGACGTGTTTCGAAAACGTTATTTTAAATAAATATATATGATACATTTATTTACCGTTCGCAACGAGTTACGACTCGGGTCGAGTCAAACCTTACTTTGAAAACCAAACACTAAGTTGTCACCAAATTACTTATAGACATGGTCGTACATGCTCGAATTTATAGTTTATATTTATTTTATGTAAATATATATTTTTGGGTAACAAATACATATCACCAACGGGTCGTCGAGTCAAGACATTTTAAACCAAAACTTACTCACATAACGTAACGAGTTGGGTGAAACTGTTACATGACCAACTTGCATGTAGAATCATTACTTAGACTTTAAGGTGTCTTATATATTCTATGGCACGCATAGGTCGGTTTACTCTCGGACTTTTGCTAGTTGCACGTTTCCAGTACTCACGCTTCAGGTGAGTTTCACGGCGCCATTTTACTTATTTTCCTTTTGGGGGAGATTACAAGCATACTTACAGTTTTCATTGGACACAATTACATTTATATGATTTCACGTATTACATAAGCGGTTTACTTACCGTACTAAGTCCCATCACAACTGGACCGTTAGTTCTTTCACAAAGCGTGGTAATTATGGATAGTACTATAGGGTTTGACAACCCCCACCCGAGTTAGTCGCGCTAACTTTGATTGTAGGTCAAAACGGTTGCATCATTAGCCTAAACACCCCCATGTATTCGGTAGGCATGGGTAGGGGCATGGGATTACAGTTACATTTACAGTTACAGTCTAGCTTCGGTTTCGGTGTGCTTATGGTAATAATGTAGCATTGTCTGTACAACAATCAAATCATAGAAAGTCTTGTGGTCCATTACAACAATTTACTTTTACAATTAAAACTTGTGAACTCACCAACATTATTTGTTGACCCATTTTACGCATGTATTCTCAGGTAATTGATATTGCTTGGAAGTTAACTGCATACTTGCATGGAGTTGCATTTCCACTTAGGGACACAATTACTTTTGGACATTTTGCATTACCAAATGTCGTATTTTGAAAAATTATCACTTCCACCTTTGCTTCCGCACTAAAACTTGTAAAACAGTTATGTATTTTGAAATGATTTACTACGTATGATTTTCAAACCACTTAGTGGTCGTTCGATGTAATCGATGACGATGATTTCCATGACCGTCACGCCCCGTGGGAGTTACCGTCATGGTTGGGGGTGTGACAGATTGGTATCAGAGCCATTGGTTATAGAGAACCAGGTTGCATTTAGTGGACTTGGACTATAACCGTAGGCTCACAGCATTACAGTTACATTACATAAACTTGCATAACTCACGTTAGGAGTATTCAGAAATTGCCATGTTGCAGGTATGTCATCAGCATCTGACCCCATCCACGTGTATGCATCTGATGAGGACTACACCCCGTCCATACCACTTCCACCACCGCCACCAGCAGGGACACTACCTGCTACACCGTCGCCACCAGCAGGGACGCCACCCGCCACACCACCACATGTTGAGGTGTCCAGCGACACCATGGAGGAGGTTACAGTGTCAGATGAGGAGATCCCTGACACTGATGAGGACCTGGAGGAGGACTATGAGTCTAACCCAGAGCAGATACCAGAGAGACCAGTTGAGGGCGATACAGGCGAGACTGCCACCGGGGGCGATCACACCGGATCTGGGGAGTCTGTGCCACACATGGTACTCTATGGACACTCCACTTCAGATGAGACTGTTGAGGCACCTGCAGCTGAGGAGGTTCCTATGGAAGCCCACACCACCCCTATCGCTCACACCCCTAGTGGTGGAGCGAAGAGGCCAGCCGAGACTACTGGCACTACTACTGATCGGGAGCCCAAGAGGCCCCGATACGACGAGAGTTTCGGTTGGGTGACCCAAACCTTGGGAGATTGGGCATATGAGGAGTGGATACCTTCTACCATGAGACTGGCGAGTCCTCCACCGCACCACGACCACTGTCGTACTATGAGGAGCCTGTGGAGCACACTATCCCAATCCTTGTTTCTCGTGGCATGCGACACGAGCACGATATGTAGAACATGCAGGGCGAGATCAGAGCTCTCCAGGAGGATGAGAGGATTCAGACTGTGACAGGATGACTAGAGCAGGTAGCTGAGGTACAGTATATGGAGATCATGGCCATTGGCCTTCTGGATCAGCGATTCACTCACCTGGAGGATAGGATGATCGCTCAGGAGATGAGACTATCAGTAGAGGAGCAGCAGAGGGCAGCTGTAGAGAGGAGAGTTGCTGCCTTAGAGCAGCGAGTAGTGGCAGCCGAGGAGCGTGCCACGTCCGCTGCCACGCTGGCTACTATTTGCATCATGGTTTCTGTTGCCATGATGCAGATTAGCGCAGAGGCACATTGGTGTAGATAGACCTATGTGAGCGGGTTGTGCTCACTTAGTGTAGGCATAGTAGGAAAACTTGTACTGGGGAGGCTTTGTACCCTCACCCATTTTGTTTCTTTTGTGAACTATGTATCAAGTATTTCCGTTTGGTTATGCGCTCTATCTTATGGGCTATTTGTGTGTGATGATTGTGATTACTGTTGTGGTTGTCGTTATGATTATTATTGTGATTGTTGTTGTAATTCTATGGTTGTTTACATTTCATGTTCATGTGTTGAAAATTATTTATGTATTGTCTTATTTCTTTTATCGTCTATGACTAGAAGAAAACCATGGCACCAAAGAGAGGACCTAGATGTACCGACCATCGAACCACCGACACAACAACAACCATGAGCTCGGAGGCAATCGAGCAGCTAGTGGCGCAGCGTGTGGCCGATGCGATCGCACAGTACGATGCTGGAAGACCCAGTGGGTCCGGTGGTGACCGAGGGTCCAACGAAGGTAAAGGGATAAATTGACTGATTGTGATCATATATGTCACTATTTATGATTACGCGACTAATAACGTAACAACTGTTGCAATACAGGAACCGAGGAACCTGTAAGAGGCTTCTCTTACAAAGCTTTCCTAAACTGCAAACCGCTTCACTTTCGTGGTAACAAAGGAGCTGTGGGACTAATGCGCTGGATTGAAAAGGTGGAATATGTCCAACGTATTAGTAACTGTGCTGAAGAAAACAAGACCAAGTATGCCACGTGTACTTTTGAGGGCCAAGCACTCTCCTGGTGGAATACTCATGCCCAGACTATTGGGATTGATGCTGCTTACCAAATCCCATGGGATGAACTAAAGAAAATACTTACTGACGAATATTGCCCACGTAACGAACTGCAGAAGTTGGAAGTTGAGTTGTGGAATCACACCATGAATGGATCGGATGTGGCAAACTATAGCACTCGTTTCCATGATCTTGCTCGCTTGTGCCCACATATGGTCACCCCTGAATACGAGCGAATCGAAAGGTATATTTGGGGCCTCACACCCCAAATTCAGAGCATGGTTACTTCTTCCAAGACAGCCACCATTTCGGATGTAGTTAGAATAGCTCATGACTTGACAGATCAAGTGGTACGCCAGGGTGTGTTTGTGAAGAAGGCTGAGGTAGAGAAGAGCTATGATAACAAGAGGAAATGGGATAACAATCATGGCAAGACTTATGTGCCTCCTGTTCAGAAGAAACAAGAAACGGTTAAGGCCTTTGCTGTAGGCCCAACTGAGAAGAAGCTAAGAGGTGGGTATGTCGGAATCCTACCCAAGTGTAACAAGTGTGGTTTCCATCATCAGGGTACATGTGAAGATTCCAAGTGCCAAAAGTGCAAGTTCTTTGACCATGCAACCAAAAATTGCCGAATGGCCGATCCTACCACCAACACGGGAGTCAACCGCAGATGTTTTGAATGTGGCAATATTGGGCACTTTCGCAAAGGCTGCCCAAAATTGAAGCAAACCGGAGGAAACAATGCATGTGGTCGAGCATTTGTGATTGGAGCCGGAGAAGCCCGTCAGGACCCGAACATTGTCACGGGTACGTTTCTCGTTAACGATCACTATGCATCTATTTTTTTTTGATACAGGTGCTGATAAGAGTTTTGTGTCTAACGAATTTAGTCCATTACTCGGTACTAAACCAACTGCATTAACCTGTAAGTACACAATAGAATTAGCCGATGGTAAATTAATCAAAACCGTTGAGATGTTGCAAGGATGTACTTTGAATTTGGCGGATCACTCTTTCGACATAGATTTGCTACCCGTAACGTTTGGAAGTTTTGATATCGTTATCGGGATGGATTGGTTATCGAAGAATCAAGAAGAGATCGTTTGCCGCGAAAAGATCGTTCGCATTCCTCTTTTGAATGGAGAAACGCTTTCGATTCAAGGCGAGAGGAGTTGTACTACGCTAAGAGTCATAACATGTATGAAGTCCCAGAAGTACTTACGAAAGGGTTATCATGCAATCTTAGCGCACGTAACGGAGAAGAAAACGAAGGAAAAGAAAATCAAGGATATACCAATCGTTGAGGACTATCCCGAAGTCTTTCCCGAAGATTTACCCGGACTCCCACCGCCGAGGCAAGTCGAGTTTCGGATCGATCTGGTACCCGGAGCTGCACCGGTAGCGCGCTCACCGTATCGACTCACACCGTCAGAAATGTAAGAATTGTCTAATCAACTACAGGAGCTGTTAGACAAAGGTTTCATAAGACTGAGTTTCTCACCATGGGGAGCCCCGATCTTATTTGTCAAGAAGAAGGATGGATCTTTCCGGATGTGCATCGATTACCGGGAGTTAAACAAGCTCACTATTAAGAACCGATACCCCCTCCCGAGGATCGATGACTTATTCGACCAACTTCAGGGATCCAGTTATTAATCGAAGATCGACATACGTTCAGGATATCATCAGTTACGGATTCAAGAAGAAGATGTTCCTAAGACCGCATTTCAAACTAGTTATGGTCACTGCGAGTTCATGGTCATGCCGTTTGGGCTAACCAATGCACCAGCTGTATTCATGGACCTCATGAATAGAGTGTGCAAGCCCTACTTGGATAAATTCGTGATTGTCTTCATCGATGACATTTTGATTTACTCTCGAACTCAAAAAGAACATGAGCAGCAATTGAGACTGATCTTGGAATTACTCAAGAACGAGAAGTTGTACGCTAAATTCTCGAAATGCGATTTTTGGATTCGAGAAGTGCAATTTCTCGGGCATGTGGTCAACGAGAATGGTATACATGTTGACCCATCCAAGATTGATGCGATAAAGAATTGGGAAGCACCAAAGACTCGGACCGAGGTGCGACAATTCCTAGGTCTGGCAGGCTACTACAGACGGTTTATCGAAAATTTCTCTAAGATAGCCCAACCAATGACGACCTTAACCCAGAAAGACAAAAAGTTCGATTGGGGCGATAAGCAAGAAGCAGCTTTTTAGCTGTTGAAATAGAAACTATGTTGTGCTCCGATTTTGTCCCTTCCAGAAGGAACAGACGGATTCGTGGTGTACTGTGACGCATCACACCAAGGTCTTGGATGCGTGTTAATGCAAAACAATAAGGTTATTGCCTACGCATCCCGACAGCTTAAGATGCGCGAGAAAAACTACACCACCCATGACTTAGAATTGCGAGCTGTAGTTTTTGCATTCAAGATTTGGAGACATTACATTTACGGTACTAAATGCACTATCTTCACCGATCACAAAAGTCTCCAGCACATCTTTGACCAAAAAGAGTTAAACATGAGGCAACACAAATGGGTCGAATTGCTAAACGACTATGACTGTGAGATTCGATACCATCCCGACAAGGCAAACGTCGTGGAGGATGCCTTGAGTAGAAAGGAACGAACCAAAACTCTACAAGTGCGAGCGTTAGGGATGACCATTCACACGAGTCTAACCACTCAAATTTGCGATGCTTAGTTAGAGGCACTCAAGGAGCAGAATCTAAAGAATGAGTCCTTAAGGGTATAGACAAGAAGTTTGAGATCAAATCCGATGAAACTCGTTACTTCATGAATCGGATTTGGGTACCAAGCTTTGGGAACTTGAGGGATTTAGTAATGGAGGAAGCACACAAGTCCAAATACTCGATTCACCCAGGCTCTGAAAAAATGTATCAGGATCTCAAGGAACTTTACTGGTGGCCTAACATAAAGGCTGACATTGCCACCTACGTTAGTAAGTGCTTGACGTGTTCAAAAGTTAAGGCAGAGTATCAGAAACCGTCAGGGTTACTACAACAACCGGAGATTCCACAATGGAAATGGGAACAGATCTCTATGAGTTTCATCACGAAATTACCCAAGACATCCAATGCTTGTGACATGATTTGGGTTATTGACGAAGTCTGCACATTTCTTGCCGATTAAGGAAACTGATAAGATGGAGAGATTGACCAGAATTTATCTCAAAGAGGTTGTCTCGAGACATGGAGTGCCAATCTCCATCATTTCAGATCGAGATAGTCGATTCACCTCTAGGTTTTGGCAATCTTTACAAAACGCATTGGGTACGAGATTGGACATGAGTACTGCGTATCACCCCCAAACTGATGGTCAAAGTGAAAGGACTATTCATACATTGGAGGACATGCTTAGAAATTGTGTGATTGATTTCGGGAACAAATGGGATACTCATCTACCGCTGGCTGAGTTTTTCTACAATAACAGTTATCACACTAGCATCAAAGCCGCTCCGTTTGAGACACTATATGGAAGAAAGTGCCGATCACCGTTATGTTGGAGATAGTCAACTTACTGGTCCAAAAATCATTCACGAGACAACAGAGAAGATTGTCCAAATTCGGAATAGACTGAAAGCCGCGCGTGATCGTCAGAAGAGTTACGCTGACCTAAGACGCAAACCGTTGGAATTCCAGGTTGGAGAAAAGGTTTTACTCAAAGTCTCACCCCGGAAGGGAGTTATTCGCTTCGGCAAACGTGGTAAATGAAACCCAAGATACATCGGACCGTTTGAAATCTTGGCAAGGATTGGTCCCGTAGCTTACAAGCTTAAACTGCCACAAGAACTTAGTGGTGTTCATGACACTTTCCACGCGTCAAATATGAAGAAGTGTTTATCAGATGAGACGCAAATTATACCACTCGAGGAGATACAGATCGACGATCAACTTCATTTCATCGAAGAACCCGTGGAGATTATGGACCGGGAAGTCAAGAGCTTGAAACAGAATCACATTCCCATTGTAAAAGTCTGATGGAACTCTAGACGAGGACCAGAGTTTACTTGGGAAGGCGAAGATCAGATGAAGCTCAAGTACCCACAGTTATTTGAAACTGCAGCAGTCACGGATGACACTAGCTAAATTTCGGGACAAAATTCTTTTTAACATGGGGAGTATGTGACAATTCCATTTATGTGACGAAATTCATATCGCGTACAACTTATACCCGCTACCACCTTAATATCCATTTAAATTATTTAATCTAGTAAATATCTCAATTCCATTTATTATTTCCTTGCTCCTGTGATTCACGACCACTATGGCCCAAAACACATTTCTAAATTTTAAAAAGGTTAGTGAAATATGCCATATTTCATCATTTCTTTCTCACGGCTTATTGAGGACCATATCTCCATCCAAATTCCCTTGTTCAAATAACAATACAATTTGACAAATTATTCTTTTCTCTCCATGACTCACGACAAACAAGCCCCCCCCCCCCCCCCTCAATTACACATTTTCTTTCAACTCTAAAATACTAGTCACAATCATACTTACCTATCAAATCTATTCTTCTTCATAAACTACAGCTAGAAGGGAGACACTATTTTCACATCAACCAACATTATACCACTCCTTTCTCTGTTCTCTTTCTTTACTGGATTACGTTTATGAGGAGGGCCCTCTATACACAAATTTAAACCCTAAAATCTAATAATAGACATATTCAAACTATTCCACTTTCTCTGCCAAGCTTAGGGCCACAAGGGATTTCCCCCATACATATGAATCTCAGTTAAATTAAACCATACCCTCATCATTCCACCACCTAATTTATGGCTGGAAAAGACACCCTCACCATTACAATTTACAAACCATACTTACCATCTCTTTTTCCCTTCTTAGTTACGGCACAAAAAGGACCCCCTCCCTACATTTCACTTCCAATTTAATGACACCATACTAGTATTCATATTTAAAAATCAAAACCAATACTCTAACTTCAATATAAATAGTTCTTATTCAAAATAATTTCACACACCAAACTCTCTCTAAAATAAAAATCGGTTCTTGGAATCCTCGGTGCTCCTTGTTGATCACAATTTTTACATCCAACACCAAGGGAAGATTCAAGCTTCAAGTTCATCATCTTTATTCCTTCCTTCTTCCTTGCTTGCTTCTAGTGAGAAAACCCTCCTACTTATTTATATTTTTACTCTTGTTTTATATTTCTTTACGTACAAGTTGTTATGTACCAACTTTCACCAACCAAAAATCCATATTTGTAAAATATGGAGCTTTCTATAAACTAAAAACTACATGAACCTTACTTTAGTATAAAAATATTAATAATAACTTAATATTGGTTCTTGCACTAAAATAAATGTTTAAGTTGGAGACCTTAACATGTGTTAAAATATCTATATAGTTTCTTTTCAAGTTGTTGGTATTTTGGTAAAACTTATGACAAATTATAGATATGTATTATTACTAGTTGTAAAGTTAGTATTACTTGGGTCTAGTTATGGGGTTTGAAACATATAAATTTTAGGTATTTTTTTTGTGGTAAATGTAACTATTTAAAATGACCAAGACTAGATTCTAAAATATATAATTTTATAAATATATATGTATATACTTTGGACGTAAAACGAAAACCGACATTATTTTAAGAGTAATAATTCTCAAAGTGATATTTTGTAGAAATAATATAAATATTATTTTTACCTAAAATCATGACGTGTTTCGAAAACGTTATTTTAAATAAATTTATATGATACATTTATTTACCGTTCGCAACGAGTTACGACTCGGGTCGAGTCAAACCTTACTTTGAAAACCAAACACTAAGTTGTCACCAAATTACTTATAGACATGGTCGTACATGCTCGAATTTATAGTTTATATTTATTTTATGTAAATATTTATTTTTGGGTAACAAATACATATCACCAACGGGTCGTCGAGTCAAAACATTTTAAACCAAAACTTACTCACATAACGTAACGAGTTGGGTGAAACTGTTACATGACCAACTTGCATGTAGAATCATTACTTAGACATTAAGGTGTCTTATATATTCTATGGCACGCATAGGTCGGTTTACTCTCGGACTTTTGCTACTTGCACGTTTCCAGTACTCACGCTTCAGGTGAGTTTCACGGTGCCATTTTACTTATTTTCCTTTTGGGGGAGATTACATGCATACTTACAGATTTCATTGGACACAATTACATTTATATGATTTCACGTATTACATAAGCGGTTTACTTACCGTACTAAGTCCCATCACAACTGGACCGTTAGTTCTTTCACAAAGCGTGGTAATTATGGATAGTACTATAGGGTTTGACAACCCCCACCCGAGTTAGTCGCGCTAACTTTGATTGTAGGTCAAAACGGTTGCATCATTAGCCTAAACACCCCCATGTATTCGGTAGGCATGGGTAGGGGCATGGGATTACAGTTACATTTACAGTTACAGTCTAGCTTCGGTTTCGGTGTGCTTATGGTAATATTGTAGCATTGTCTGTACAACAATCAAATCATAGAAAGTCTTGTGGTCCATTACAACGATTTACTTTTACAATTAAAACCTGCGAACTGTAACACCCTAGGCGAATCCCACATCGGCCGTGCATAAGAGAGATCCTTGGTTCATAAGAAATGCCCTGCCTCTTAAATCTACAACGCGTTTTGGGGCTTAATGTAGTGGATGAGAGGAGAACTCCACAGTTAAGCGTGCTCGGGTGGGAGTAATCCAGGGATGGGTGACCCCCTGGGAAGTTTTAACCCGGGCAACCAAAAACAAATCCGTGAGCTCTTAGTGGGCAAAGCGGACAATATTGTTGGTACGAGGGGCCGGATGTTACAAATGGTATCAGAGCCACTCTTGTGTCGTTCGGGATGGTGGGGCAAACCTCAGCGATCACGGTTGAGTCCCCGGGGGTGTGCAGAAGGACACCTTAGGCGAATCCCACATCCCTGAATTGGATGGTGGGGCAAACCTCATCGAGGACGATGAGTCCAAAAGGGGGGGTGATTGTAACACCCTAGGCGAATCTCACATCGGTCGTGCACAAGAGAGATCCTTGGTTCATAAGAAATGCCCTGCCTCTTAAATCTACAACGCGTTTTGGGGCTTAATGTAGTGGATGAGAGGAGAACTCCACAGTTAAGCGTGCTCGGGTGGGAGTAATCCAGGGATGGGTGACCCCCTGGGAAGTTTTCACCCGGGCAACCAAAAACAAATCCGTGAGCTCTTAGTGGGCAAAGCGGACAATATTGTTGGTACGAGGGGCCGGATGTTACATGAACTCACCAACATTATTTGTTGACCCATTTTACACATGTATTCTCAGGTAATTGATATTGCTTGGAAGTTAGCCGCATACTTGCATGGAGTCGTATTGCCACTTAGGGACACAATTACTTTTGGACATTTTGCATTACCAAATGTCGTATTTTGAAACAATTATTACTTCCACCTTTACTTCCGCATTAAAACTTGTAAAACAGTTATGTATTTTGAAATGATTTACTACGTATGATTTTCAAACAACTTAGTAGTCGTTCGATGTAATCGATGACAATGATTTCCATGACCGTCACATCCCGCGGGAGTTACCGCTGTGGTTGGGGGTGTGACATTTATTTTTCATAAATCAAATGAAAGGTTTTATTCAATTATTTATGTAGTAAATTATTTAATTAGTTATTACTCATTTATTTATTTATCCATTTATTAATTTATGCGATTGCAAATAAAAGAAAACTACTCATTTATTTGTGTATTTATTTACAAACAAAAGAAACCTAATTATTTTTTTTATACATTTATATAATTGTTACAAACAAACAAAATCCTTATTCATTCGTTCACTTATTACAATACGATTATTTATCAAAGATTTACACAAAATATTATTTGCAACTCAAATAATTATTTTATTATTAAAATGAGGACACCCACATCAATCTCCTTGCATATTAGGATTTCCTATTTCATTTGTACAAATCATTGATACATATTATCCAACAAACATACATTAACCTTGTGGTTAGCTTGAACATTTGTGCAACAAACAACATACTTGTGTGACATTCAAGCTACTCATTGCAAGGTGAGTTTATATATTCCCTTTTTCATATTTACAACTTTGGGGTGAAACATGATTACATACAAACTATTTACAATTATTACAATTCAAACATTATGATCATGTGTGCAATTTGTGCCTTATGCTTGAACACTATTTATACAAACAACATTTACATACTTTTTGTGCATAGTGCAAGTGCAATCATTAACTATATACAAGCCGACGGTATACAATGATAGATCTATTGTGTCTGACCAACCCACCCGGTTAGGGTGATTGTTGCCGAAAACACTTAAGGATAACATTTGTGTTATGTCTATCAGTCACAAGGTTTGATTGTGCGCCCCAGTTTAAACTATAGTGGTTCTCCATAATTGCCTTATTAAACCATGATATCATATGAATTGTACACAAACTTTGAATATTACTTGTGGTGTCAAAACCTATGTATGTTCACCAACTATTTTTAGTTGATCCTGTTTTTATCATG
The DNA here is from genome assembly GCA_023525975.1 of Smallanthus sonchifolius. Classification (NCBI taxonomy): domain Eukaryota; kingdom Viridiplantae; phylum Streptophyta; class Magnoliopsida; order Asterales; family Asteraceae; genus Smallanthus; species Smallanthus sonchifolius. The sequence continues at coordinate 91,867,674 of CM042021.1, read as the reverse complement.
TTTCAGGTACTAGTGTGTGAGATCATATACAAGGAACTACATATAGGATTTGGACTTAGTGAACAAAGAATTTAAACATGTTGATGTATTTGATTTTGGATGTTGATTGAACTTATGTAATGAAATCTTGATGTAATTAATATATGAAACTTTAGCTTGATCAAGTGCTTATGAACAGTCTACACGTCCTCCCCGACGTATTCCGCCATCGGTTGGGGTGTGACAGATTGGTATCAGAGCCATGGTTATAGGGAATTAGGTTATTAGACACATATGACCTAGACTATAACCTAGGAGTCCCCAAACATGGGTTTAACTCGTGTCTCTTACTAGGAACTCCACTCTATACTCATTATACATACATCCACTTACTTGTATACATCTGCCTATTTCTATCTACGTAGTGCAAATACGTGAACTACAACATTCAAGAGACTACATGAAACTATTTGAAACTACATGGACTACTTTAAACATATTTTTAGTATATAATCTATAACCTTAGGATACCCTTGTGTAATTATGCTACATATTATCTAGCGTATTACATTGCATGATACAACATAAATTCTCTTATGTGCTATGTTACTTGATAACCTACATGTTTACAAAAACTACTACTCCTGTGATACCTTATTAGCTACACTATTTGAATTGTTTGCACAATACTTATTTGGTATCACTAGATGCTATCCTAAGTTTTTCCATACACACCTTCATCTTTACACATCATCACAAGTCACTTATGGAAAGATTCAAACTCCTAGACCCAATGCCAATTAAAAATTTAAAATCCCGTCAAAGTTTTGGGTTCTGAAATTTAGTAGAGAACATATGCAATGCGGAAGGGTGGATGCCCGTACCTTAGGTCTTCTGTCTAGGAAAGCATTTCGTATAAATCCACATCAACCGAAGGATCCGTATGCTTCCCTGGTGTCACACCCCCAAATTCCACTAACAGAGTTTTACCGTTAGGGATGTGACACACCAGGATCTCTGTTATTAGTTACATCAAACGACACTATATGGGACTTGAAATGTCATAACATAAAAGTTCAGAGTTAATGCGGAAGCTTTTAAACAAGAAAGTAAATGCGCAAAACAACGCGCCAAAGTGTAGTTTAATAAAGGTAAGTGAATTGCTTTAAATGTTTGCATATGAGTGAAATGATAGTAGGACTCCATGCATGTCCTAGTTGTGCAACATTTGCCTTAGCGACCTGAGAAAACATGTACGAAAAGTGTCAACACAAGGTTGGTGAGTTCACAGGTTTCAGCTTCTAATAGCGTTTAACAGATTAATGTACATTCAATATATATATCGAGAGGTAGCTAACCCATGTTCATGTATACTAATGCGCGCGCAACCATAAACTGACTGTTTATGTTTGAATGCCTCCCACCTGGTCTATCAACCATGGTGCATGTTTAGGTCAATATTACACCCGTTCGACCTCCAATCGAGTTAGCGCGACTAAACCGGGTGGGGTTTGTCAAACCCAGTAGTACTACTCAACATACCTCGTTATACTCATATTTAAACAGTTCGATGTGAGGACTTTCATGATAGAGTTTACGCATAGTCATAACAAGTGATAACATATATGAATTACAAAAATCAAAAGTGTTTGTGTCATGTTTTCTCCCCCAAATTAAAACAGTAAAAGGGGCTGTGAAAACCCACCCGCGTTGCATAGTAGGTAGTATCACATAAGTATGAGATTTGGAAACTCAAGTGTTATCCTGCACGGCTTACGTATGCCCTAGGATTATAACCCGGGTCTCTCCCACACATGCACCAAGCCTGTAAGGCCCCAAACCCGGGAGGCCTCACTTGTTGGATTTACTCATTCACAAACAGTTCTTAAACTTGAATATCAAATAACGCAGCAGAAAACTTCATTTCAAACATAACATAACATTATTCAACATGCGGAATCGTAACATTGACTTAAACATAAAACATAACATAAATAAAACGTAACGGGATGCCAGTCTTCATATCATCCGGGTAACTCATCAAGCCGCCCAGCATCACCGTCCATCATCATAACCTGCCCTTAACCTGAATGTGCATACTAAAAGTCAGCTACGCTGGTAAGTTCTAGCTTTACATAAAACTTTAACATAATCATTTTGCCAAAAACATAACATTCATTTATTTAACAAAAGCGTACATAAAACATGCAATAACTTAACATCATCATAACATCGTAACATAGCATCATATCATAAGTCAACATGAACCGAATCTGTGCCTTCTCATAACCGTCAATTCCATACATCGCATACCAGCGGATGAACTTAAGGCTCGTTACCTCTAAGTCATCCGTCACCCAGGTTTCTTAAGGCTCGTTACCTCTAGGTGGATCAAACATATGTCTCCTAAGGCTCGTTACCTCTAGGTAGACAGAACACAACTTAGGCACTATTTTCCCGCAAGGAATAGTACCTTCCATTAGGATCCCGGTAATCCCATGGGTGACCATCGTCACCCCATCATCAACCAGTTGTACAACCGTTAGCCAGCCACAAAGGACCCCCATAAGGTTGAGGCCAATACATACATACATACCCTAGCTCCCGTAGGAACTCGTGGCAGATTCGTTCATTCGTGACTTTCACAAATACCTTTACCTCATTTTAGTTAAAGCATTCATACGTTTTATTAAATAATGTCTCATTCATAAAACATTCATAAACTTCATTTGGCAAAACATTTCATAAACATCATCTCGTAAACATCTTCGTAAACATCATTTCGTAAACATCATTTCATAAAACATCATTTCGTAAGTATGCACACCAGCCCAAAACGGTTATTATAACATTTAAAGAAAGGGCTCTAGAACTCACCTGATAAGATAATCTGGGTTGTTCTAAACAAAGGTCCAACAACGTCACTTCCGATCTGAACTGATTAGTTAAATACACATCAGACCTAATCCCGACTTTAACGGTTTACTCGTTCTGTTTTAGGCAAAACATACTGACTTCACTAACCAGCTATATATACCCATAGACCTGATGCCTTCGCACTTAGCAAGTGCGTAGGGCCTTGTTCTTGCGTACTTAATAAGTACGCAGACTTCGCTTCTTGCGTACTTATTGCGTACTTGATAAGTACGCAGGACCTTCTTCCCCGTAAAAACCCTAACTTTTTGCATGCAGATTCGACCTCGTCAAGATCCGAACTTTTTACGTTCAAAACGTTTGCTTTTCATTCTAGATGCTAGATATATGTTTACATTCAAGTTTCATATGTAAAAATGCCATCTTTTTATCCAAAACCCGAAAACCCCAAAACGAACAAAAACTCAGATCTAGATCAGATCGTTACCTATATCGAGCTTCTGATTCAGATGTTTTGCTCACGAGCTATGGAGTAACACACTTCTTCAATCTCGGGTTGATCCGCCAAGTTTCTCTCTCTACGGTTTCTCTCTCTAGATGTTGCAAATGAGAGAAATGGAGGTGACTTGGGCTATTTATAGAGAAGGGACTCCTCCCCTCATGTTCGCCAGCCCCTCTGGCCCGGCCCATCACGCCTCATTCAGTTATTCCATTCATCTCGCGTTTAACCCGTTATTTTAACCGTCGTTTTATTTTTTTGGGATGTTACAAGTCTACCCCCTTACAATAGGTTTCGTCCCCGAAACCTATCATAAGTCAAATAGTTGAGGGTACGACTCTCTCATTTCTGTCTCCGTTTCCCAAGTAGATTCGGATCCCTGCCGGTGCTTCCATTGGACTTTAACCAATTGAATAACCTTATTATGTAAACACTTCTCCTTCTTGTCTAAGATGGCCACGGGTTCCTCAATGTAGTTAAGGCTGTTGTTGACCTCAATGTCAGTAAGTGGTACGTGAGCCGATTCATCCGCCAAACACTTTCGCAAGTGTGATACATGGAAGGTAGGATGAATCCCACTTAACTCATCGGGCAACTCCAACCGATAAGTTACTTCACCAACTCGTGCCATTATCTTGAATGGTCCCACAAACCTCGGACTTAACTTTCCTCTCTTTCTAAATCATATGATTCCCTTCTAGGGCGACACTTTCAACATTACTCTGTCCCCAACATCAAACTCAATAGGCCTTCGTCATTTATCCGCATAGGATTTCTAACGATCTTGTGCGGCCTTCATTCGTGATTTGATTTGATCAAACCTTTCCGACGTTTCTCTTACGACTTCAAGACTTCCTAATTCCTTCTGTCCAATCTTACCCCAGCAAGTCGGGGTCCTGCATCTTCTCCCATACAACATTTCGTAAGGCGGCATGCCTATCGTCGTGTGATAACTGTTGTTGTAGGAGAATTCGGCTAACGGTATATGAATGTCCCAAATCCCGCCAAAATCGATAATACAAGCACAAAGCATATCCTCCAATGTCTGAAGGGTCCTTTCGGACTGACCATCCGTTTGTGGGTGGAATGCCGTACTAATATTGAGTCTCGTGCCCATCGCCTCGTGAAATCTTTTCCAGAACCTCGATGTGAATCGTGTGTCCCGGTCAGATACGATCGTCAAAGGCATCCCATGCCGTGCTACTACTTCATTAATAAATACCTCCGCTAACCTTTCCGATGAGAACGTCTCGCGAATAGGTAGGAAATGAGCACTCTTCGTTAAACGGTCCACAATTACCCAAATGGTGTCATGACTTTTAGCTGTGCGAGGTAGATTGGTTATGAAGTCCATGGTAATGTGTTCCCACTTCCATTCCGGTATATCAAGAGGTTGAATCTTTTCATAAGGTTTCTGGTGTTTGGCCTTTACTTGCGAGCAAGTCAGACAATTGCCTACGTATTTCATCACCTCATGCTTCATTCCAGGCCACCAGTATTCCTTGCTCAGATCTTGGTACATTTTGTTGGTACCAGGATGGATAGAGTAACGAGACTAATGAGCCTCATCTAAGATCTTGGTTCTAAGCTCGCCACCCATAGGTATCCATACCCATCCAAAACGTGTTCTAACACCAAGGATGTTATATTCCAACTTGTCCTGTTGGCCAACCATCCTTACTTTCTTTATGTTTTCCTATTTCATGCCTCATCTTGAGCCTTTTCAATTTCCATCATAACGTCCGGTGTTACCACCCGTTGGCAAGCTTTCACTCTAATAGGAGCTGGCACGTCCTTTCGACTTAGAGCGTCGGCCACCACATTTGCTTTTCAAGGATGGTATATGATTTCACAGTCATAATCTTTCAGGAGTTCCAACCATTATCTCTTCCCAATTCAAACATTATGATCATGTGTGCAATTTGTGCCTTATGCTTGAACACTATTTATGCAAACAACATTTACATACTTTTTGTGCATAGTGCAAGTGCAATCATTAACTATGTACAAGCCGACGGTATACAATGATAGATCTATTGTTTCTCACCAACCCACCCGGTTAGGGTGATTGTTGCCGAAAACACTTAAGGATAACATTTGTGTTATGCCTATCAGTCACAAGGTTTGATTGTGCGCCCCATTTTAAACTATAGTGGTTCTCCATAATTGCCTTATTAAACCATGATATCATATGAATTGTACACAAACTTTGAATATTTTGTGGTGTCAAAACCTATGTATGCTCACCAACTACTTTTAGTTGACCCTGTTTTCATCATTTTTCAGGTACTAGTGTATGAGATCATAAACAAGGAACTACATATAGGATTTGGACTCACTGAACAAAGAATTTAAACATGTTTATGTATTTGATTTTGGATGTTGATTGAACTTATGTAATGAAATCTTGTTGTAATTAAAATATGAAACTTTAGCTTGATCATGTGCTTATGAACAGTCTACACGTCCGCCCCGACGTATTCCGCCATCGGTTGAGGTGTGACACTCCAACACATCTTCAACCAGAGAGAACTCAACATGAGACAGCGACCTTGGGTTGAACTCCTTAACGACTATGACTGTGAGATTCGTTACCATCCCGGCAAAGCGAATGTTGTGACAGATGCCTTAAGTCGTAAAGATCACGTCATGCTTCATTGTGTATGTAGGTCCCTGAAGCCTCATCACGCAACGGAAAATACAAAGATCCGATCGTCGATTCGTGTGGAAACGAAGGAGACAAGACATAGAAAAGTACAAACAACAAACAAGAGAATCAACACAAAAACGATACGTAATCCATAACAAAGAAGTCATCTCACATTACAACCGAAGAAGTACACATCTTTCATCTACGCTCACAGTCCAGGGGCGAGAGAGACGGACACCTCTCAACCTTGTTCCGGAAGTTCCCATCTACAAATGAGGCCATCATCTCAATTTATAGGGGCTGGAACAATACCTGCGTACTTGGCTAAGTACGCGAGGCATTGGTCATGCGTACTTGATAAGTACGCAGGGCAAAAGACATGCGTACTTACTAAGTACGCAGCACCAATCTGGTGTACAAGCTAAGTACGCAGGAACACCCTCCTGTACTAGCTAAGTACACCGATACATAGAATTTTATCTATAGTTACTAAAACATGCTTATACAGACTCCCTCTTAACTATAGCATCAAATTCTATCTATCACTAACACTGATAATCATAAGTTTACAAAGAATGTCCTAACAGACTCCCTCTAAACTAATGACATCACGTGTCTTCTGGCAAGACTTGATCTTCTGGTATTCCACTTGTGATCTTCTGATCTTCAATCTTCAATCTGCAGTCTTCAATTACCGAGTAATCGTCAAACGCAGCGACTCCCCTTTAATTGATGATTTCATTGTAGATCAAATCAAGTTCTTCAATAGGAACCAACTAACCCAACACAACTCATTGTAGTTCATCCTCTCAGCAGTAGCTTCCTCCAACCTGACTTAGACTTCCTCCAACTCAGCCGCCATATGATAGAGAGTTTGAATTTCCAATAACCTGCATCAAACTAATCAGCTCCCATAGGAATTCCAGTAAGATAAACTTCAGTCTTCAAACCAGATGTGTCCAACTCTATCCTGTATCTTCACGAGTCAACCAAATTCCCGAAGATGTTCATTTCCAATTTCCCCTTTCAATGTAAGCTCCATGTGACTAGACTAGAAACAACGGAATGTTTCCTATCTCGTCGGCCAATGATAAAGGTTCCATCTTTAACTAATAATCCAGCGGATATCCAGCTTCATCTTGAAAACACTCGATAGAATCTTACACAAAATCATGCTCGGCGGAGATCACCCGTATCCAAAGTCCAACATTCTTCAATTAGATCTTCATTCTTGGTTAACATCTCCTAATCGGTAACATTCACCATGGTGAAGTCCCATAACTAGGTTATCTATCTAGATTCCGCCCAGATCCCAAATGAGAAATCCAATCATAACTGAATTATATCAAATCTTGAGCACAGGCTTGACCAAAGAGCATGAAAAAATATAGTTTACACGAGAAATCATAGTTGAGATCCATGTTACGTTGATGAGGTATATATATATAGGAAGTACCAGCGGCTTATCCACCACCCCTTTAACGTCCCATGAATACTCCTTAGATTTTATCCCCCTCATTTCTTTGTAAACTATGACCAGCTTCATCACCGCTTCACCCGATTCCTCAAACACCACAACTAGTCAAATCTAGTATTTTATTCTTTTATTCCTTTGCAAAGATCCAAAACAGAAAAACCTTGGTTTCAAGTTGTTTCAGCATTCATCCTATATTAAAGAAGTATCATAGATACTCGTAGCCTACATATTCAGGTTTGAATACCTAAACAATATGATTCTTTTTCCAAAGACCTAAAGCAGCAACATTTTTACAAATAAAATGAGACCTTTAGCCGATGACGACCCAGTTGCTTAAATTGATTCAGCAATCATTCCCTATTAAAGAAGTATTATAGATACTCGTAGCCTACATTTTCAGGTCTGAACACTTAAACAATGTATGACAATTGGTATCATCCAACAAAAATCTCGTCCTTGTTTCGCCAAGCCACATCAAATACAAATTTCGGTCTCGAAAAACCAAAACTACTATATTCTAAAAATGGCCCAAAACAAGCGTACAAATGATACCTAAAAAATTGCATCAAACTAATCAGCTCCCATAGGAATCTCGTCCTTTTTTTTAATCCCAGATGATAGTTCATGTGTAATTAATAAATATGCAGATATAGGGTGTTCCTGCGTATTTAGTGAGTTCGCAAAGCCAAGTGTACATGCGTACTTGTAAGTTTGCAGAGTCAAATACCCTTGTGTACTTAGTAAGTATGCAGGAAAACTCCTCATGCGTACTTAGTAAGTACGCGGGCTAACCCATGTGTACTTAGTTAGTACGCAGAAAAGGTGATTTTGCGCACTTATTCATCACAGTAGCGTTCTTGACTGATCTTGAGGAGAATGCATGAAAAGTGTTGGCTCTGAGAAATTGATGCTTCCAAAAGCTTAGAAATCATCTTCTAACAAACCCTCAGCCTTCCAAACACCAAATGAAGCGATAACGAACTCGAATTTAAGGATTTTTGGTCCCAAAAAGGTACGACTCGTTTGAACTCAGATCAGCGAAAAACCCTAAAACCTCAAATCTAGAACACAAATCAACAAACACCGAGGCTCTGATACCAGTTGTAGGTCCCGGGAGCCTCGTCGCGCGGCGGAAAAACACATATATGATCGTCGATTCATGTGGGAACGAAGGAGACAAGACAGAGAAAATTACGAAAAATAAACAAGATAATCAACACAAAAACGATACGTAATCCATAAAAAAGAAGTCATCTCATATTACATACCGAAGAAGGACACATCTCTTGTCTACGCTCACGGGGTAGGGGCGGGAGAGCTCATCCCGCCCGGGCACCTCTCAACCTTGTTCAAGAAGTTCCCATCTACAAATAAGGCCATCATCTCAATTTATAGGGGATGGAACAATACTTGCATACTTGGCTAAGTACGCAGGGCATTTGTCATGCGTACTTGATAAGAACACAGGGCAAAAGCCATGCGTACTTACTAAGTACGCAGCACCAATCTGGTGTACAAGCTAAGTATGCAGGAACACCCTCCTGCGTACTAGCTAAGTATATCGATACATAGAATTTTATCTATAGTTACTAAAACATACTTCTACAGTGTCAGAATTCAAACCGACATTCAAAACCATATTCTAGAAGCTCAACACGTCTCGGTCACCGAGGGTAACATGTACGACGAGATGTTATGTGGATTTGAACTTCAATTAGAAACCAAACCCAACGGTTTACTCTACTACTTGGATCGTATCTGGGTTCCCGATCGTGATCATCTCCGTGCAAATCTCATGAACGAGGCTCACGACACTCGTTATTCAGTCCATCCCGGTGCGGATAAAATGTACAAAGATCTTCACCAGCAATATTGGTGGCCCGGCATGAAGAAGGACATTGCACTTTATGTTGCAAAATGTCTAACTTGCTCCAAAGACAAAGCTGAACACCATCGTCCTTCCGGTTTGCTTGAACAACCGGAAATTCCAGTGTGGAAATGTGAGAATCTAGCCATGGAATTCATTACCAAACTCCCTTGCATTTCTAGTGGTTATGATAGCATTTGGATGATCATTTATCGTCTCACTAAATCTGCTCACTTTTTGCCCATCCGTGAAGACTATCGGGTTGAGAAATTGGCCCGAATCTACATTGACGAAATTATGAGTCGTCATGGTGTTCCACTAAACTTAATCTTTGATAGAGATGCTCGTTTCACCTCCCTCTTTTGGCAATCCCTCCAAACTGCTCTTGGCACACGATTGGATTTGAGCACGGCTTACCATCCCCAAACTGATGGTCAAACCGAGCGAACAATCCAAACCCTTGAGGACATGCTTAGAGCTTGTGTTATTGATTTTGGTGGCAATTGGGATTCACATCTATCCCTCATTGAGTTCTCTTACAACAATAGCTACCAAACAAGCATCAACATGACTCCATTTGAAGCTCTCTTTGGTCGTAGGTGTCGTTCTCCTATGTGTTGGAACGAGATTGGTGAAGCACAAATCACCGGTCCCGAGTTAATCCAAGAAACATCTGACAAGATAATTCAAATCCGTGACAACATTCGAGTCGCGAGGAGTCGGCAAAAGAGCTATGCCGACAAACGACGAAAACCCTTGGAATTCCAAGTCGGTGACCTTGTACTTCTGAAGGTGTCTCCTTAGAAGGGTGTCATCCGTTTTGGGAAGAAAGGTAAACTAGCACCTCGTTATGTGGGTCCATTCAAGATCCTTGAAAGGATTGGGAAAGTGGCTTACAAACTCGAGTTACTTCCATCACTCGGCAATGTGCATCCTACATTTCACGTGTCCAACCTGAAGAAATGTCTTGCTGACGAGAATCTCCATATACCTCTGGACGATGTGCGCATTGATGACACGATGCACTTCATTGAGAAACCCGTGGAAATTATGGATCATGAAGTAAAATAACTCAAGCGAATCCGTATTCCTATTGTCAAAGTTCGTTGGGATTCTAAACGTGGCCCTGAGTTTACCTAGGAACATGAGGATCAAATGAAGCTCAACTGTCCACACCTCTTTGCTGATTCAGTAACCTCAACTAGTTGAATTTCGAGACAAAATTCCCTCAACATGGGGATACTGTGACATCCTTGATTTTCCTTGTAATTGCTTGGTGGAATAAACAATAATTCAATTTCAATTATAGTGCAATACTTTGTGTTATTCATGCAAACATTATATTCCAAGGTTTCATTTAATACAATTTTTATTTTTGGGTTTCAAGTACACATACATACATTTAAATCTGAGTTAATTCAAATTTAAAGGATTCAAATATTTTTCAATTATAAATATATATATATATATAGTTTTGTGTATAAAACATGTATATATATAGGTATTGAATCTTTATAAAATACATATACTAAAACATCTGTTTACAAAAATTTTGAAGCTTTTAAAAAACAAAAATTGATTTATTCATATATATATATATATATATACATTTATTTAAAAAAATTGGTCTTGAACCCCCCTTAGGCTTTTGGACTCCAAATTCTGAACCCCCACGCTTGTATTTGGACCTTGCACCTCAAGTTTGAACCCCATCATGGATTTCGAACCCTTAATCGCTTCCTTTGACTTTCTAAAAGTCAATAGAGGCAAATTCTTGCAATTTGGCATTGAATTCGATCAAACTCAAATGCAATGGACTTGCCTTGTATAACTGAATGATTCTCGACCAGTTTCTAATCAAATTAACATACCAATTTGACTAATTGAGCGGTTGAATTCAAATTTCAAACTTTTTGACTATCCAGTGTCAAACCGAGCCAAATCCGGTTATAATCCATGAAATTAAACTCGTATGATGCCCGCAGATAACGCACGAATGATTCTCCTATGTATTCAAACCTTAAGCATGACCAAATTCATTCTCCTTCGACCAATTTTCGCGTAATTGATATGCTCTAAATTATACATGTTTTGCATGCATAATAATCCCCATATTATGGTACCAATTGATTAAAAGCCTTGTAAATGGTACTTAATGCGTTAATATTTCACAATTGCAGGTTATTCGGTGTCCCAAGATAAACAGAGCAAAAACAAGCTTAAAACATGAAGAAATCAAGCTTTCGGAGGACCAAACCCGAGCATTGACCCCTAAGAAGTCAAACCAGTTCAACTGCAAGTCAACTAGCAGCTAAAAGACGAAACAGGGAAGCAAGGGAGGGATGCACAGCCGTGCATCCCATTGCACGGCCGTGCAATGGCCTCCTTGCTCCCCAAGGCTCTAGTACAATGTCCTTTATACCCTGTTTGATTCCCGAGGTGTTTGCACGCCCGTGCAATCCAATGCACGGCCGTGAATTGCTCATTTTGAGGCCTATAAATAGATGGCTTGGGTTCTTCATTCCACACACCTTACAACACCATTACACCCTTCAAGAACACACCAGAGAGAGCTTATTTCGTAGTTAGAGTAGTGAGTAGAGAGTGGAGAGGCTCTTCCTCCTTGTTCCACAATAGGGGAGCCTACGAAACTCAGCGTTACGCTAGTTAGCATGGCCATTCGTGGCTAAGCTTCTTGTATTACTAGGCTGAAGATGATGTTTGGTGCATGTTAATGTTTGACGTATTAATCTAGTGGTATGTTTATGTCTTTAATTATTCGTCCTTAAAACCACCACTTGGTGGGCTTTTACTATAGTCTGAATTTGTCTTTATATTTGTGAGTGTTCTTGATTTTAAAGCGTAAAATCATAAAAATTTTTTAATCAAACTTCTTTTGAAACTTGTACATCTTTATACAAGCAGAGATTGATAAGCCAAGGCTTGGTCAACATTATTAAGGTCGTACGTCTTTATACGAACTTCTTATGTGACCAAGAATTGGTGAACTCATGTTGGGAACGGTACGTCTTTATACTTGGTCCCATTGTTACACCGCCTCCCGCTGAGCAAAATATAATCACCTATTTAACTCTAATATAAAGCATTTTAAGTTCGATGTCTTAAACCAACCCGGAGATGACCATTCGAATGGTTGAGGGTAATTGTTGTCCTTAACGGGAGGCACTACCATTTGTTAAAGATTATAATTTGCAAAACAAATGTCGTGAGGACGAGGCTCTAGCGGTGACCCGGGTCACAAGTTTGTAGTAGTCATACCACTGGAATAGTCAACTTAACATTATCACGTACCAAGCGGATTCGAATCCCGAAGCAATGCTCTCCGCGACCTGATCATCTCCGAGATATTTACTTTTCTACTATTTACTATTCTGTTCGTTACATTTCTGTTACACACATCACGCACGTTCTTACTTTTATGTTATTTATTTTATCGTCATTTACTTTTCTATCATTTACTATTCTGGTTCACAAGCACACAGGACCTACTTATCAATTAATCCGGCTAAACTATAACAAAAGTTGAGTATTGGAACTCGACCGAGTCCATTGGTTCGATACGTGGTTCTTCCCTAGACTATATTACGCTGCGATAGGTACACTTGCCTATTGTGTGTGTTTTAAGTTAAAGTAATTATCATTTTATAAATTTAAAATATGATCTCATGAAACCATAATCTCTAAATATTATTATATAATATTTAACTACATCAAAATCCACACATCAAGTTTTTGGTGCCGTTGCTGGGGACACGGTGATTTCAAGAAAAATTCGAGTTAACGGTTTAGCCTTATCATTTTCCATCTGTTTTCCTCTTACATTTTGTTGCATGTAGTGTATAATCCACAGCTCCACTACTGGTTTATATCGACCTTTAACAGAGCCTGAAAGATTCTTTCACCGTCGAATACGAGAAAACCGTGCTAAAAAAATTGCAATTGAAAACCGCACTATTTCCGATTTCGCAAGACCGTCACTAGAAGCTTTGGGGTCTGGCATCACAAGGCCAACGGTTGACGCTGACAACTTTGAGATCAAGTCTCATGTTATCCATATGATCTAGTCATCATGCACTTTCCATGGATTACCCGATGAAGATCCACATGCCCACATTGCAAATTTCCTTGAAATTTGTGACACTTTCAAACTGAACGGAGTTTGGAATGACGCAATTCACCTCTGAATGTTTCCCTTCTCCTTAAGGGAATGAAGGCATGGCTAAATTCTCTTCCTACTGGGTCAATCACTACATGAGACGATCTTGCTCAGAAATTCATGTCAAAATACTTCCCGCTAGCTAAAACTGCTAAACTAAGAAATGATATCACCACTTACACTCAGGATGATGGTGAATCACTATATGAGGCATGGGAGCGCTTCAAGGATATGTTGAGAAAATGTCCTCATCATGGGTTAGAGGTTTGGTTACAAGTATCATCATTCTTCAATGGGTTGCATAACCAAGCTCGTCAGACACTTGACGCTACTGCAGGTCGTATTTTTGGAAACAAGAGGCCACAAGAAGCATACGACCTACTTGAGGAAATAGCAATGAATAGCTATCAATGGTACAATCCAAGGAATAACAGGGGAGCAAGGCAAGAGTTCACTCTGTCGATACTGTCACTTCACTTTCTGCTCAAGTAGACGCCCTCACCACTCGACTCAATCAACTTACCAAGGGTAAAGCAACCCCTGAAACTACTGAAGAAGTAAAAAAGCATCACTGTTGATGCTGAGCAGGTTGACTTTATCAGAACAAATCGCTCACAGAACAACCCCTACAGCAATACTTACAACCCTGGATGGAGGAACCATCCGAATTTCAGCTGGAGGGATAATAAAAATATGGACAATCTGGCTTCGGACAATAACAACAGTTTCAACAAAGAATTTCGCAGAACTATCAGCCTCGTCAACAATTTCAAGAAGCTAACAAGCCAATTAATGAGTTAAGCCTAGAGGAAGCGGTAACTAAGTTGATCTCTACAACTAAAAGTCAAACACTTCTAGCGGACTCCCGTCACAAACAATATGAGGAACGATTTTGTCTTCATGAAGCTAAGTTCAAGACACAAAAAGCAACTCTTCAAGCCATTGAAACGCAATTAGGGCAAATTGCAAAACTATTATCCGAAAGACAACCAGGATGTCTCCTGAGTAACACTGAAACCAATCCAAAAGCTAACGTGAGTGATATCACTCTTAGAAATAGCAAAGTCTATCCAGAGCCACCAATGCCAAGAGAAGAAGTCCAATCACCAAGAAGAGAAATATTCACCAGAGTACCACTTCATCCACATATCGCAGAAACAACCACTCAAGGGTCACAATCAAGTGTGATTCCACCTCCTCCTCTGACGAATCTCCCTCCGAAAGCTCCAACAAAAAGAGCCTTCCACTCTCACATACCATATCCAGGAAGGTTGGTAAAGCAGAAGACTGACGAACAATATAAAAAATTCATCGAGCTTTTGAGTCAAATCCATGTCAATCTTCCTTTCCAAGATACCATACAACAAATGCCTAAGTATAGACATTTCTTGAAGGATTTCCTTACAAACAAGAGAAACATGGAGGAAGCAGTAAAGAGGACTAACCATTGTGTCGCTCTCATTGAAAGGTGCCTTCCAAAGAAACTTTCAGATCCTGGAAAATTCCCTCTACCATGCTCTATCGGACCACTACCGATCACTTTTGCACTAGCTGATCTAGAAGCAAGCGTGAACGTTATGCCATATAACATGTTCCAAAGACTCCAAATTGGAAACCCGTGACCTATTAATGCAACTATCGAACTCGCGGATGGATCAATTAAGTCACCTATAGGAGTCATTGAAAACTTACTAGTAAAAGTTGGCAAGTTTGTCTTCCTTGCCGATTTCATGGTACTGGAAACAGGACCCGATTATTCAGTACCCTTGATTTTAGGTCGCCCATTTTTAGCTACCGCCAGAGCCGTCATTGACATGAATGAAGGAATCTTAACACTTCGTGTTGGAAAACAACCAGTAACCTACGACATCGGAGGAAATGAATGCTTGTCAAATGATCCCTTTGAAATTGCACAATTCATCGATTCCAATCTAGACTACTAACTTAAGAAAACTAAGGAATTCAACAAAGGAAAGAAACTTGATCTTAGCAAGGAACTTGACAACACTAATTGGATCGATAAACACTTTGATAAACTACCAAAGTTGAAGGACTTGAATGAAGGGACATGAGACACGGGGGAAGTTGATGGCCCCCACTTGAAGTAAGACTGATGCAGCACGTATGGGTCGGACTAAATACCCTTAAATAAATATAGCGCTTCTGGGAGGCAACCCGATGATCATGAATAAACTGAGAGGTTGGTGCATACGGCAGAATAATGGACCTCATGTTTGACTTTTCAAATTTAAGTTTCTCATACTTCAGCCCTAGGTATGCCCTCTCGATACTAGGACCTTAGTAGCTTAACTACTACCTTTTATTTTACTTGTCTGCTTTTATGTTTTCCTTTGTGTGTCAGGTAGAATAGCATCACCAGATCATCTATTTTTGAGAAATTCGATGAAGTATTTGAAGCAACATCTACAAGCTTGGAGCCGGAAACCACATCAAATTTTTGAGAAATTCGATGAAGTATTTGAAGCAACATGTTGACAAGCAGCTAATAGGCACCGCTTGACAGCAATAATAAGTTTCGGCCTTAGGTTATACACCGAATTAACCGGGGGAGTACCAGTTTCTTTTCCCTTAAAAGTTTATGCATAACATTTCATTACATGCATTTGTACATTGAGGGCAATGCACATTTTTAAGTGTGGGGTGGGGAATTAGAGATTCATGACTACTTGTATCCTCAAAGCAGTAAAACTTAACTTGTGATTTTCTACCCATTTGACTAAAACATTACAAAAATCTACCTTTTGAAAAACCCGAAAAATTTTCAAAAATTTTAAACCTTAAATCTAAACCTCTTTGAGTTCGCACCTAATTAAATAAAACGAAGACATGGCAAGTAGAAACAAATGGATATTATGCATAACAAATTGCTAAACCCTATTCCATCTGTTTTCATGTGAGAATAATCTGAGCCTTTTCACGAGCATTATTATCATTATTTTCGCATGCTCTTTCGTTTGGTATATTATGTGTTTATTCGATCGAATTTTATGCATAATTAGAACTTGTATGACTTATACATATCAAGATCATGAATTAGTAGAAGTATGAAAATGATTGAGGCACCTAGAAATCCCAAAAATATTATCCACCTAGATAGCCCTCTGAGCCTTAGCCTTTTCTTTTCTACTACCCACATTTATCACCCAACTAGCTTTTCGTAAACACCGGTTATTGGCTGAATGTCTTCAAAATGGAAAAATTATCCTATGTCGTTATTTCAAGTTATTACCATTAAGGCAACTTTAGAAAGAATCTGTTTTACTAAAAAAAATTGGAATATACAAGAAGGTGGATGTATTAGGAATAAACAGCCGAACTATCTGCAAGGAATTTATGGAAATATTATTTCAAGGAAATTGAGGAAAAAGAATTATTGAAGAATTTTTCTTGATACAAAAAGAAAAAAAAAAGAAATAGAAAAAGGAGAAAAAAGAAAAAGAAAGAGAGAAGTGGGTCTTTTACCGGCAAGACCTTAAAGAACTGGACATGCATTCATTTGATTTCAATTTGCTTTTCTGCCTTCATTTCGCAAAGCCTGAATTACAATCCGAACTCCGAGAGAAATTTTCCAAGCAACCAGTGATATAAGAAAATGGTGGCGCAAGCAAGAACAATTACCACCATTCTGTGGCTTGTCAAAAAGTGCCGCCAAGAGAAGAGCCAAAAGATACGGCTAATGTGTGAAGTGTGGCAACTGGAGGCACGATGGAAAGTGTAGCAAGAATCAAACTTATTCCCAAAATGAGTATACGCACCTGATCCAAGTAGGAGCTGTTAGGCTACAATCCGAAAGATCCATGCGCAAAGGCAGCAATGTGTATTACGCAATAAGGGAAGAGTTTAGAATGATAAGAGATCTTGGTCTTGGCAATCTGACCATAAACGAGCCCTCAAATTAGTTATACCCTCATGATTTGAGTACTGTAGATGGACCTGCTATTATTTTCCATTTTAAGCCATGAGGCCGTAGCTGTGTGTTTCACGATAGCTGCAGCCCTTCAAACCCTTTAAAAATCCCTAAAAATTCCAAAAAGATTTTCATTTTCACCCTTTATTTTCATTTTAGCCACATTACAACCCTTTAAAGTCCTCTTGATTCATGCATACTACTTAGTTAATTGATGGAGACTTGGTTTGCATACAAGCTTATGACCATTGCATAATTCGATTCGAACTTGAGTGTTCCACTTAACTTACATTATCCATATATATATAACCCTAAGGGTTGAGTGAACATTGTGAGGAGTGAAAGGTTATGTATAATTAAAGTTCTAGCATGCTTTTCATGGATTCCATCATCTTGAAATAGAAAAATACAAAAATAGATCTTGAAACAGAAAAATACAAAAATAGAATAAGCAACTCAAGAGTTATCCAGGAGCTTCGACTTGTTTGGAGTTCCATTACCTTTGTAAAGTTTTTAGTTATGGGTATGATCATGCATGAGTTTGCTTAAGGAAAAGAAAAGTTTAAGTGTGGGGTATTGTAAGGCCCCCAAAGCCGGGAGGCCCCACGTGTTGGATTTACTCATTCACAAACACTTCTTAAACTTGAATATCAAAATAACGCAGTGGAAAAACTTCATTCAAACATAATCATAACATTGTTCAACATGCGGAAGCGTAACATAGTCTAATACATAAACATAGCGTAAACTAATCATAACGGGATGCCAGTCTTCATATCATCCAGGTAACCCCTCAAGCCGCCCAGAATCACCATCCATCATCATAACCTGCCTTAACCTGAATATGCATACAAAAAGTCAGCTACGCTGGTGAGTTCTAGCTTTACGTAAAACGTTAACATTAAACATTTTTCCAAAAACATAACTTCAAACTTCATTTAATAAAAACGTATGTAAATAATGCTATAACATAAACATAAACATAAAACATAAGTCAACAATAAATCGAATCTGCGCCTTTTCGTAACCGTCAATTCCCTTCAAGTACGACGCTCGATTGAGCACACGTACCAACGTAAACCATTTGTAAATTTTACCATTCGTAACCATACATAAACGCCAATTACCTTCATGCACGGCGTCCCAAAGGATAGCACGTACCAAACTTCAAGCACCGTTCCCTCGCAGAGAACAATACCCACTTCAAGGATCACGGTAATCCCCTTGATGACCGTCGTCACCCCTTTCCCACCCAGTTGTACAACCGTTGGCCAGCCACAAAGCCCCTTATAAAGGTAAGGACTTTACATAACATACATACTTCGATTCCCAAGGGAACCATGGCAGATTCGTTCATTTTAGTGACTTTCATAAAAACCTTTACTTCTCTTCAGTTAAAGCATCATATGTTTTATTAAATAACATTTCGTTCATAAACACTTCTTAAACTTCTTTTGACATAAAATTTCGTAACACGTTTCATAAACATCATTCCGTAAACATCATTTTGTAAACATCATTTCGTAAGTATGCACACCAGCCCAAAAACATTTATTTAAAACATTTAAATAAGGGCTTCTAGAACTCACCTAGTAAGCTAGTCTCGGCTGTCCTAATCAAAGGTCCAATAACGTCACGCACGATATGAATTGAGTAGTTAAATACACATCAGATCCTATCCCGACTCTAACGGTTTAACCATACTGAACTAGCCGAACATACTGACTTCACTAACCAACTATTTATCCCCATAGACCTGATGCCTGAGCACTTAGCAAGTGCGCAGGGCCTTGTTCTTGTGTACTTAATAAGTATGCAGACTTCGTTCTTGCGTACTTGATAATTATGGAGGCTTTGCTTCTTGCGTACTTGATAAGTACGCAGGCTTTGCTTCATTCGTACTTGATAAGTACGCAGACTTTGCTTCTTGCGTACTTGATAAGTACGCATGACATGCTTACGGGCAGCCTTCTTACACGCAAAAACCCTAACTTTTTGCATGCATATCCGACCTCGTCAAGATCCGAACTTTTTACGTTCAAAATGTTTGCTTTTCATTCTAGATGCTAGGTATATGTTTATATTCAAGTTTCATACGTAAAAATGCCATCTTTTTATCCAAAACCCGAAAACCCAAAACGAACAAAAACTCAGATCTAGATCAGATCGTTACCTGTATCGAGCTTCTGATTCTGAGGTTTTGCTCACGAGCTATGGAGTAACACACTTCTTCAATCTTGGGTCGATCCTCCAACTTTCTCTCTCTATGGTTTTTCTCTCTAGAACTTGCATATGAGAGAATGGTGGAGTATGTTGGCTATTTAAAGAGAGGAGACTCCTTCCCTCAAGTTCGCCAGCCCATTCGGCCCGGCCCGTCACGCCTCGCTCGTTTATTCCGTTATTTTAATCGCCGTTTTATTTTTGGGATGTTACAAGTCTACCCCCCTTACAATAGGTTTCATTCCCGAAACCTATCATAAGTCAAATAGTTGAGGGTACGACTCCCTCATTTCCGTCTCCGTTTCCCAAGTTGATTCCGATGCCTTCTGGTGCTTCCATTAGACTTTGACCAATTGAATAACCTTATTACGTAAACGCTTCTCCTTCCTGTCTAAGATGGCCACAGGTTCCTCGATATAGTTAAGGCTGTTGTCAACCTCGATGTCAGTAAGCGGTACGTGAGCTGATTCATCCGCCAAACACTTCCGCAAGTGTGATACATGGAAGGTAGGATGGATCCCACTTAACTCATCAGGCAACTCCAGTCGATAAGCGACCTCACCAACCCGTGCCACTATCCGGAATGGTCTGACAAACCTCGGACTTAACTTTCCTCTTTTTCTGAATCGTATGATCCCTTTCCAGGGTGACACTTTCAACATTACTATGTCCCCAACATCATACTCAACAGGCCTCTATCATTTATCCGCATAGGATTTCTGACGATCTTGTGCAGCCTTCATTTATACTTTGATTTGATCAAACATTTTCGACGTTTCTCGTACGACTTCAAGACTTCCTAATTCCTTTTGTCCAATTTCACCCCTAAAAACAGGGGTCCTGCATCTTCTCCCATACAACATCTCGTAAGGCGGCATGCCTATCGGCATGTGATGACTGTTGTTGTAGGAGAATTCGGCTAACGGCAGATGACTGTCCCAACTGCCACCGAAGTCAATAATATAAGCATGGAGCATATCCTCCAACGTTTGAATGGTCCTTTCGGACTGACCATCCGTTTACGGGTGGTATGCCGTGCTGACATTAAGTCTCGTGCCCATCGCCTCGTGAAATCTTTTCCAGAACCTCGATGTGAATCGTGTGTCCCTGTCAGATACAATCGTCAAAGGCATCCCATGCCACGCTACCACTTCATTAATAAATACTTTCGCTAACCTTTCCGATGAGTACGTCTCGCGAATAGGTAGGAAATGAGCACTCTTCGTTAAACGGTCCACGATTACCCAAATGGTGTCATGACCTTTAGCTGTGCGATGTAACTTGGTTATGAAGTCCATGGTAATGTGTTCCCACTTCCATTTCGGTATCTCAAGTGGTTGAATCTTGCCATATGGTTTCTGGTGTTTGGCCTTCACTTGTGAGCAAGTCAAACACTTGCTTACGTATTTCGTCACCTCATATTTCATTCTAGGCCACCAGTATTCTTTCCTCAGATCTTGGTACATTTTGTTGGTACCGGGATGGATAGAGTAACGAGACTTATGAGCCTCATCCAATATTTTGGTCCTAAGCTCGCCACCCATAGGTATCCATACCCGCCCAAAACGTGTCCTAACACCAAGGGTGTTATATTCCAACTTGTCCTGTTGGCCAACCATTCTTTCCTTATTTATGTTTTCTTCCTTAAGTGCTTCATCTTGAGCTCTTTCAATTTCCGTCATCACATCTGATGTTACCACCAACTGGCAAGCTTTCACTCTAATAGGGGCAGACACATCCTTTCGGCTTAGAGCGCCATCCACCACGTTTGCCTTTCCAGGATGGTATATGATTTCACAGTCATAGTCTTTCAAAAGTTCCAACCGTCGTCTCTGCCTCATATTAAGTTCCTTTTATTCGAAGAAGTACTTCAAACTTTTATGGTCGGAGTATATGGTAAACTTCACCCCGTAGAGGTAGTGTCTCCATATTTTCAATGCAAACACGACAGTAGCAAGTTCCAGATCATGAGTCGGATAGTTGGCTTCGTGACTCTTCAACTGTCGTGACGCATACGCGATCACTCTCCCGTGTTGCATCAACACGCACCCCAATCCCTGAGCCGAAGCGTTAGAGTATACCACCAAGTCTTCATTGCCCTCAGGAAGGGCCAAGACTGAAGCTTGGGTTAGCTTCTCCTTTAGTTCCTTAAATGCTTCTTCCGGGTTCGAACCCCATTCGTACTTTACCTCCTTCCATGTTAATTTTGTCAACAGTGAAGCTATTTTTGAGAAATCCTTAACGAATCTCCGATAGTAGCCTGCCAACCCCAAGAAACTGCGGATCTCAGTTAGCGTCTTAGGAATATCCCAATCTCTTACTGTCATTAACTTTGCTGGGTCAACCATAATGTCGTTCGGGTTAATGACGTGACCTAGGAATTGGACTTGCTTAAGCCAGAACGCGCATTTGGAGAACTTAGCATACAACTTCTCCTTCTTCAAGGCTTCCAACACTTCCTTCAAGTGACATGCGTGATCACCCTCATTCTTGGAGTAGATGAGGATATCATCGACGAACACGATTACCGATCGATCCAGCATCGGTCGACACACCCTATTCATCAAATCCATGAACGCTGCGGGGGCGTTTGTCAATCCGAAGGACAACACGCGGAACTCGAAATGTCCATAACTCGTGCGAAACACGGTTTTCGGTATGTCTTCTTCTCTCACCTTCAACTGATGGTACCCGGATCGAAGGTTGATTTTTGAGAACCAACTTGCGCCCTACAATTGATCGAACAGGTCGTCGATCCTTGGTAGAGGGTACATGTTCTTCACGATACGTTTATTCAACTCACGATAATCAATACACATTCTCATCGAACCATCCTTCTTCTTCACAAACAACACTGGAGCACCCCAAGGAGAGATGCTAGGTTGGATAAATCCTTCTCAAGCAGTTCGTCTAGTTGTGCCATTAGTTCCTTCATCTCTACTGGTGCTAGTTGATATGGAGCCTTAGCCACGGGCTGGGCATCTGGTACAAAGTCGATTCGGAACTCAATCTCTCTGTCGGGTGGTATCCCAGGCAAATCCTCTGGAAACACCTCTAGATACTCGCGTACCACGGGTACATCGTCTAGTTCCTTCACTTCCTTACACTTGTCAATCACGTATACCAGATAAGCCCCGCACCTCATGTAATCTATTGCCTTAATCATCGAGATGACATTTGGCATTCGGGGCGTCACGATCTCCAAAAACCTCTACTTCGCTACCATCCGAAGCCTTGAGTCGGATTATCTTTTGGTTGCATATAATCTACGCTTAATTGGCAGTTAGCCAATCCATACCCAAAACTACATCAAACCCACCCAAAACCATAACGAACAACCTGACGGGGAATCTATGGCCTTCTATTTTTATTGTGGAATTATCAACTACATCAGTTACCCTCGTGGTTCTACCCGCAACGGTTTCTACACTAAAGGCCCTTTTTAGTTTACTAACAGCGTACATCACTCATGTACAAAAAGTCACAGATATAAAACACTTACTGGCACCCGAATCAAATAACACAGAAAAAAAAAGTGTTGTCAAGGATGAACGTACCTGACGCCACATCGGGGTCCACCCTGGCTTGTTCTTGTGTTAGTGCATACGCTCGAGTCTTCGCTCGGGGCCACTCTGTCACACCCCAACCGACGGCAGATTATACGTCGGGGCGGACACGGTTGTTCAAAAGCATAAGGTTGACTAGTATAGTTGAGATATTTCATTAATAAATCAAAGGGTTCAACATGACAAAAATAACATAAGGTTCAAGCATGAAAAGTAACAAAAGTTCAATTCTTGACGGTCATTCTAAGTCCATGCATCCTACGTTTTCATAGATAAGCCTCACTCTTGAGCACCTGAAACATGTTAAGTAACTGTCAACTAAAAATAGTTGGTGAGATACAAAGGTTTTGACACAGTTTTACAATAGTTTTTAAAAGTTTTACAATTCACTATGATTAATGCATCTAAGTATAAATGTGAGAATCAAGCAAGTTAAACATTGTGCACGTCAAACCTCCAACCAAGTTTAGGCATAACCCGAAGGTTACCCTTATAAGTTTCAAGTATAAGTTTCAGTAACAATCACCAAGGGCTCCCCCCGAAGGGTCAATCAATCAAGGTGGATTGGTCAAATACAATAGATCTATCACTGTTACTATAGGCTCGGCCAAAGTTAATGAACATGCTAGAATTAAGTTTAATTTAAGCATGCAAGTCTCAAAGCATTCAAACACGTAGAAGACATGTAAACATAGTTAAGTTTGAATTGTATAAGTCTAAAAAGTTTGAACATGTTCCACCCCAAGTTTATAAAATAAAAAAAAAACAAAAGGGGCTATGTATACTCACCTTGAGTGGAATGTAAGAGTACTCAACAAGGATTAATTGTAGTGAAAGCTTCGAGGAAAGATATCCTCACAATAAGCCTAAATGACAAGTCTAAAGTTTAAGATTTGATCATAGAAATCCTTAGGACAAGGATTTTAAGTGTTTGGGGTTTACTAGGGTTTCCGGAATGGGAAGTGGGTGCATTTGAAATATAAAGTTTATATTCGTAACAAGTTTTAGATGCTCTTATAAGGTTTGTTTAATTTGAAGTTTTAAAATAAATAATTGTTTACAAGAGTTAGGTAATAGATTCCTAAATAGTTTCCCGTGTATCGTGTTTATAGTATTGAGTGTAAAGTAAACAAGTATTTTAACTTGGTAAACATTTACATAGTAGGGCTTTAAAAAAAAAGAAAATATTAGTTTCCTTAGACAATTATTAAGTATAAGTAGTAAATAGTAAAAATGGGAGATAATTGTTTTAAAGAAATAAATACTCTTAAATATTTATTTGTTTTAAAACTTTATCACAATTTGTAATTGTTCTAAATAATAATTGTAATGATGTTCTTAGAAGTTTTTAACTAAATTTATTTTTTTTAAAAGGAAAAGACGGCTTCCTTAAAAAAAATATATATATACAAGTTGCGTTTTATAACATTTTAAATTCTTTTATATAGTTTTTCCTAGTTTACGAGCTCCGAATTTGTAATTGAAATGCATTTATTTTCTCAAATAAATAAGTGAAGTATTGGGTTTTAATTACAAATTAATAAGTTTCTAAAGTAAGTATAAATGTATAATTCTTATTTATATATACAAAGTTTGATTATTATTATTTGAAATTTAAACCAAAATGGCTTTTATCTATTTAAAAATAATAAAATTTCTGCCAAGTATTTAAGTTTCATAAAACTTAAGAAATTTTTATAGGTATTTTTTGTATTAAAACAATTCCTAAGTAATAGCTTTTATAGTTTTTAATTTGATTTTTATTTTGTTAAAATGTTTTCTGAAAATAAAATAAACACTGATTTCCAGTGGATAAAGTTTCAACATATTTTATAAAAATTTTTTAGAAAGATTAACCTTGATTACAAGTGGCTAAAAAAATCAAAATATCAAAACTGGGTCGCCCGGATTCGAACCCGGGTCGCCCAGTTCACAGGCACACGACTTAACCAACTCGGCCGCTAGGCTATCGCTGAGATTATAACCAGGAAATTGTTTTTAACAACAAGTTCAAACGATTCCAAAATCCGAATGAACCCTACAACCCAAATATGTCAAATGCGTGTTGATTAGCCCTCTGTTAATGAAATTAAACAGAGGGCTTTTGATTATTAAGGGATTTCGAGTCGATTGACCACCGAGTTTACCTGAATTGATGCGAAAACGAGGGAGATCGGGACTGTGGTAGTTCGTCGGCGGTCGCAGCTCCAAACCGAGGCAAACTGGTACTCGTTTCGTGAAATTGGTGAGTGATGGAGTGTTGGGGTGCTGTTGTTGAGGGGCCGAAGTCGGTATATATAGCCAATTTTGGCATTAAATGCGTGAATGGATCGAGGGCGGGTGGTTGAGCCGCTCGTAGTAAATGCCGACTCCATGCGTGGCCTCGATCAAAATTGGTCATCATCCCACCTTGGGGACGGGTCGCACGCGAGAGACGAGCCCGAGGTTCAGTGAACCTGGACGAAATCGTGATTTTCGCGTAAAGAGGGGAAAAACCGGGGCTGCGGGGATTCGAACTCGTGATCGGGGGGGGGGGGCGGGGTTCTGAGAGTTTGGAATATTTGCATAACAGGTCCCTGGGTTTTCCAAAGTTTATCACTTTATATTAAAACTTTGGTTTTTGATAAAACCCAGTTTTAGAATTGGCAGATTTAGTCCCTTGACTTTGTAAAATGATTCCATAAAATCTTTTTATAAATTTTAATATACTGATATTTTTAAATATTTAAGACGTATCAATTTTATTTATCATTATAAACTGTACACATATTTGTATATTAAAGATTGAACTCACAAAATACGTTTATTCATTCTTGAAACAGACGGGTTACAACGGGAATTAGAATCTTAAGGTAACAACGGTACGTCGGAAAACCCTGGATATTACAGTCTCCCCTACTTTAGGAAATTTCGTCCCGAAATTTAAGAGGAGGGCCTAGAGAAAAGGTGCGGGTACTTGACTTTCATCTGGTCTTCGCGTTCCCAAGTAAACTCTGGGCCACGTTTGGACTCCCAACGTACTTTGAATATAGGAATATGACTACTCTTGAGCTGCTTGACTTCACGATCCATGATCTCCACGGGTTTCTCTACGAAGTGCAAAGTTTCGTTGATGCGTACTTCGTCGAGAGGTATGTGGAGGTTCTCGTCCGCAAGACATTTCTTGAGGTTAGAGACGTGGAAAGTTGGATGAACATTGCTAAGGCTTTCAGGTAGTTCAAGTTTATAGGCCACCTTTCCTATCCTTTCGAGGATTTTAAAAGGGCCCACGAAACGAGGAGCTAGCTTTCCCTTCTTTCTGAAACGAACTACTCCCTTCCAAGGTGATACCTTGAGGAGTACGAGGTCACCGACTTGAAACTCTAGAGGCTTTCGACGCTTGTCGGCATAACTCTTTTGCCGACTTCTGGCTGCTAGGAGGTTATCGAGAATACGAAGGACCTTGTTTGATGTCTCTTGGATTTGTTCAGGTCCAGTGATTTGGGATTCACCAATCTCGTTCCAACAAACAGGGGAACGACACTTACGACCATAAAGGGCTTCAAAAGGTGCCATGTTGATGCTTGTGTGGTAACTATTATTGTAAGAGAATTCAATCAACGGTAGATGCGAATCCCAGTTACCCCCGAAGTCAATGACGCATGCCCGAAGCATGTCCTCCAAAGTATGTATGGTTCTTTCGGATTGACCATCGGTTTGAGGATGGTATGCTGTGCTGAGATTTAATTGTGTACCAAGAGCGGGTTGTAAGGATTGCCAGAAACGGGAAGTGAAACGACCGTCACAATCAGAGATAATGTTAAGAGGCACACCGTGGCGACTAACTATTTCATTAACGTATATCCGAGCCAATTTTTCGACTCCATAATCCTCACGAATAGGCAAGAAATGTGCGGATTTAGTTAGTCGGTCCACGATCACCCAAATGCTATCGTGACCATGAGTGGTACGGGGTAGCTTGGTAATGAAATCCATCGCTATACACTCCCATTTCCACACGGGAATCTCTGGTTGTTCTAGAAGGCCAGACGGACGTTGGTGCTCGGCTTTAACCTTGGAGCAAGTGAGACACTTTGCTACGTATAACGCAATGTCTTTCTTCATACCGGGCCACCAGTATTGGTGACGAAGATCTTTGTGCATTTTGTCTGCGCCAGGATGGACCGAATAGCGGGTTTTATGAGCTTTGTTCATAATGATAGTACGAAGGTCATCACGATCAGGAATGCAGACACGGTTCAAGAAATAGAGTAAGCCATTGGGCTTAGTCTCTAATTGGAGCTCAGCTCCGCACGCCATTTCCTCGTACATCTTCCCTTCGGTGACCGAAAGGTGTTGTGCTTCGAGGATGCGGATTTGGATATCGTTTTGAACAATCACACAATGTAACATGGTGTGTTCCTTCCGACTCAAGGCATCGGCTACAACATTCGCCTTTCCAGGATGATAACGAATGTCGCAGTCGTAGTCGTTAAGTAGTTCTACCCAACGACGTTGCCTCATGTTGAGTTCCTTCTGATTAAAAATGTGTTGAAGGCTTTTGTGGTCTGTGAAAACCACACACTTTGTACCATAGAGGTAGTGTTGCTAGATCTTGAGAGAGAAGACAACTGCACCTAACTCGAGGTCGTGTGTCGTGTAATTCTTTTCATGAATTTTGAGTTGCCTTGACGCGTAAGAAATAACCTTGCCTCGTTGCATAAGGACACAACCGAGACCTTGGTTGGATGCATCACAGTAAACCACGAAATCATCATTACCCTCAGGGAGGGTCAAGATTGGAGCATCACAAAGTTTTTGTTTAAGAGTCTGAAAGGCTTCTTCTTGTTTTGGTCCCCACTCGTAAGGCTTTCCTTTATGGGTTAAGGATGTGAGGGGCACCGCAACTTTCGAGAAGTTAGAAAAGAAACGACGGTAGTAGCCAGCTAGGCCAAGGAATGAACGGACTTCAGTAGGGGTCTTTGGAGCTTTCCAGTTTTTCACTGCTTCTATCTTTGCAGGATCTACATGAATTCCTTTCTCATTGACTATATGACCCAAGAATTGGACTTCATTTAGCCAAAACTCACACTTGGAAAATTTGGCGAACAAGGTCTCCTTCTTTAAGAGGTCTAACACCAACCGTAGGTGTTCCTCGTGATCCTTTTTAGTTTTTGAGTAGATCAAGATGTCGTCAATGAAAACAATTACGAATTTGTCCAGGTACGGCCTACACACACGGTTCATTAAGTCCATGAATACCGCAGGTGCATTAGTAAAGCCAAAAGGCATAACCATGAACTCATAGTGGCCATATCTTGTACGAAAGGCTGTCTTAGGAATATCCTCGTCGAGGACACGATGTTGATGGTAGCCAGAACGAAGATCGATTTTGGAGAAACATGAAGATCCTTAAGTTGGTCAAGGAGGTCGTCAATCCTAGGTAATGGGTAGCGATTCTTGAAGGTAAGTTTATTTAGCTCACGATAATCAATGCACATCCGGAAGGATTCGTCCTTCTTCTTGACGAATAGAACAGGTGCTCCCCAAGGGGAGACGCTAGGACGAATAAACCCTTTTTCGGAAAGCTCTTGAAGTTGGCTTGCTAACTCTTGCATCTCCGAAGGTGCAAGGCGATATGGTGATTTTGCTACAGGATTTGCTCCCGGAATAAGGTCGATTTTGAATTCGACTTGACGTACGGGAGGAAGGCCTGGCAAGTCTTCGGGAAACACTTCGGGAAAATCACGGATGACAGGGATGTCCTGGATGTTCTTTCCCTTCCCTTTCTTTTCCACGACATTTGCTAGAAATTCCACGTAATTCTTTCGTAGATACTTACGGGCTGTGGTACAAGACATGAGTTTTAGACCGCTTGATGGTTTTTCACCATAGATTTGCAACGTGCTTCCTGATGATAAGGGAATACGGATGCATTTTTCGAAGCATATGATTTCTGCATGATGCTCGGCTAGCCAATCCATGCCCACTGTTATGTCAAAACTTCCAAGGCGCATTGGAATGAGGCTTATTGAAAAGTTGTGGTCGTTAAGGTTAAGGACACAATCACGGATAACGGAGTCAATAGCTATGGGGTTTCCATCAGCCACTTCTATCGTGATTGGTTTCTCTAATCTAGAGCGACCTTTAGCAAGTAATAACTCAAACTCCAAAGAGACGAAACTCTTATCGGCACCAGTATCAAATAAAACGAAAGCATAATGTTGATTTACTATAAACGTACCGTTGACTACTTCTGCGTTGGCTTGGGCTTCATTAGCGTTGATGTTAAAGGCACGTCCCCGTGCTCCCAGGTTTGGGTTTGGATTTGCGAGCATTGGGCACTGGTTACGAAAGTGGGTTGGGTCACCACATCCAAAACATGCTCGACCATTTGCCAAAGCTGGTAGTGCCGGGACGTTGGGACGATTTCCCTGAGCCATTGGAGGTTTGTTGGCGAAGCAAGTAGTGGACAAATGCCCATAGCGACCACAAAGGGTGCACGATCGGCATGGCAAGGTGGTCGGATGATGAAACTTGTAGGTGTTACATTGGGGATGTGCTCCCCCATAGGGCTTCTTAATCGGGGCAGCTTGTGCCAAAGGAGCTGCCAGTGTGACCACTGCATAGTTCCTGACCTTTCATTTTTTATTGAACGAGGGTTCAGTCTTAACCGTTTTGAGAGGCTCGGGAGTAGAGGTGTCAACGGGCTTCTTGGAGCTTTTCTTGGATAGGGTTCCAGCCTTCACGTGACTATCCGTCAAGGTAGCAGAGAGACGGATAGCGTCTTCCAGAGTGGCAGGGTTCCGACCCCACACCGTGTCCTGAATCTTCATCGGTAGCCCACTGATATACTTTTCGATACCCCGAGACAGAGGGGTAACCATATATGGCACTAGCAGACTCAGTTCATGGAAACGGGTCGTATACACTAGATTCTCCCCACTGTCCTGGGCAAGATCCCAGAATTCAGCCTCGAGTTTCTTCATTTCATTTCTCGGGCAAAATTCCTCGATCATTAGCTCCTTGAATTCTTCCCAGGTCAGTGACATAGCAGCGTCAGCACCTCTATTTCGTTTTTCTCCGTTCCACCAGGTTAATGCCCTCTTCTGTAGGACACTTGATGCATGACGATCTCTGAGGTTATTCGGGCAGTCACTGTTCAGAAATGTGCTCTCCATGCTTTCAAACCATTGGAGGAGGCTAGTGGCTCCTTCCGTTCCAAAGAATTTGGCGGGATTGCAGGAGTTGAAATGCTTGAAGGTGCACGGAGGGTTTGAACCTGATTGGAGAGATCTAGAGTTGGCACTGTTGCTGGCTGCTGCTTGGTTTAGTTGAGTAACTAGAGTAGGCAGAATCTAAGCCATTTTTTGAGCGATGAGGGTTGCCATGACTCTGCTTCGGCTACGACGGGGAGGCATACTATAAAATGAAAAAGTTTGGACATAAGGATAATAGGGTAAGGATCATAGGATGAGGTTATGAAGTATAAGGATTTTAGATGGTGCCTACTTAGTCCATGTTATTAAACAGGTACCTTGACATATCAAAGGTAGTTTAAATTCTCAAACGTTAGAGAAGTCGTGCATTCCTATAAGTGGACACTCATCCCAAGAATTCCCAGGAAAGCATACGGGTCCAACGGTTGATCTGGATTTGTACGAAATGCTTTCCTTGACAGAATTTCATAGAATACAGGCATCCACCCTTCCGGTCCGCACAAGTTCTCATACATTATTTAGAACCCAAATACTTTTGACGGGAGTTAGTTTGGAAACCTAAGTATATAGACTTGATGTAGTGGTAAGTTTTCGATGTATAAGTATGTATAGGGTTTAGAGAGTAGAATAGAGGAGTGATTCCTAATAAGTACATGAGATGACTCATGTCATGGGGAATCCTAAGTTATAGTCTAGGTCATGTGTCTAATAACCTAATTCCCTATAACCAAGGCTCTAATACCAATCTGTCACACCCCAACCGACGACAGATTATACGTCGGGGCGGACACGGTTGTTCAAAAGCACAAGGTTGACTAGTAAAGTTGAGATATTTCATTAATAAATTAAAGGGTTCAACATGACAAAAATAACATAAGGTTCAAGCATGAAAAGTAACAAAAGTTCAATTCGTGACGGTCTTTCTAAGTCCATGCATCCTACGTTTTCATAGATAAGCCTCACTCTTGAGCACCTGAAACATGTTAAGTAACTGTCAACTAAAAATAGTTGGTGAGATACAAAGGTTTTGACACCGTTTTACAATAGTTTTTAAAAGTTTTACAATTCACTATGATTAATGCATCTAAGTATAAATGTGAGAATCAAGCAAGTTAAACATTGTGCACGTCAAACCTCCAACCAAGTTTAGGCATAACCCGAAGGTTACCCTTATAAGTTTCAAGTATAAGTTTCAGTAACAATCACCAAGGGCTCCCCCCGAAGGGTCAATCAATCAAGGTGGATTGGTCAAATACAATAGATCTATCACTGTTACTATAGGCTCGGCCAAAGTTAATGAACATGCTAGAATTAAGTTTAATTTAAGCATGCAAGTCTCAAAGCATTCAAACACGTAGAAGACATGTAAACATAGTTAAGTTTGAATTGTATAAGTCTAAAAAGTTTGAACATGTTCCACCCCAAGTTTATAAAATAAAAACAAAACAAAAAGGGCCTAAGTATACTCACCTTGAGTGGAATGTAAGAGTACTCAACAAGGATTAATTGTAGTGAAAGCTTCGAGGAAGGATATCATCACAATAAGCCTAAATGACAAGTCTAAAGTTTAAGATTTGATCATAGAAATCCTTAGGACAAGGATTTTAAGAGTTTGGGGTTTACTAGGGTTTCCGGAATGGGAAGTGGGTGCATTTGAAATATAAAGTTTATATTCGTAACAAGTTTTAGATGCTCTTATAAGGTTTGTTTTGTTTGAAGTTTTA
The DNA here is from genome assembly GCA_023525975.1 of Smallanthus sonchifolius. Classification (NCBI taxonomy): domain Eukaryota; kingdom Viridiplantae; phylum Streptophyta; class Magnoliopsida; order Asterales; family Asteraceae; genus Smallanthus; species Smallanthus sonchifolius. The sequence goes on along the minus strand of CM042021.1, from coordinate 91,835,514 downwards.
AAATAAATAATTGTTTACATGAGTTAGGTAATATATTCCTAAATAGTTTCTCGTGTATCGTGTTTATAGTATTGAGTGTAAAGTAAACAAGTATTTTAACTTAGTAAACATTTACATAGTAGGGTTTAAAAAAAAAAGAAAATTTTAGTTTCCTTAGACAATTATTAAGTATAAGTAGTAAATAGTTAAAAGGGGAGATAATTGTTTTAAAGAAATAAATACTCTTAAATATTCTTTACTTTGCTGTTCTCACATAACATTCATTGAGGGTATATACATATGTACATACATACTTTCTTTGAGAGAACACATATTGGCCATAATCTTAAGGGAGATAAACCCATCATACTTGTCGCGAATGTCACAAAGACATCGCAGTCAGAACTACCGGCGTAGCACGTTTCATTACCGTCCGTCTCTAGAAAACCGTCCGTCATATCCTTAAATCCGTCCGGCAACCTTTGTCCGTCCGCTCTTTATCGTCCTACCGTCGTAGTCCGTTATTTTTGTCCGTCTGCCCTAGGGCATCCGTTTCCCACGTGACCATTATGTATGCAACCGTTCTACATTAGTTAAGGCTTGCTTCGACCGTCCATTAATACCTTTTCATACGTCCTAGCTTGCGAAGGAACGTTTTTGTCCCGGTTGCAAAATAGTCACGTGGTCGTCCGTCTACCGAAGTAGCCGTTGTCACAGAAGGGTTTATAACGTTTACATTCATTCATAACATGCAATATATATGTAATATAAAGCAAGATTTCATTCTTTTACGTTATGTCCTTCTTTCATTCATTCTTTATAGTCATACGCTTCATTCTTTATTCATAATTCATTTTCATATATAAATATTTATATATATATATATATATATATATACGTATGATCACATTGACATTTATAACATTTATTCATTTAGTGTATACACTTCAGCCCCAAAACATTTATAAATCATTTGCACATAACATAGAAGGGGGCACATAGAACTCACCTGATGAGTAGTTTCCGAAGTACACTTAGCTGGCTACTGAGTGTCACTAATGTTACTCACGATCTGTGTAATAAAGTCATACTCGTAAGGTAGTGCTCCTAGATGGCATTAGATATTACTATACTTGATCTTAGTAGGTTCGATGTGTTTACTTATATCGAAACTTGATAGTTTCGATAGATTGCCTCTGTCGAAACTTGTAGTTTCGATAGGTTGCTTCTGTCGAAACTTGTAGTTTCGATAGGTTGCTTCTGTCGAAACTTGTAGTTTCGATAGGTAACCTAGGTGAAAACTTAGCTTCGGATCGTGGCTCATATCGAAACTATGGTAGTTTCGATAGGTATGCATATATTGAAACTACTGCACATATCGAAACTATGTAGTTTCGATGGATCTGCACATATCGAAACTAAGTAGTTTCGATGGGTCTGCACATTGTCTTCCCCAAAATTGTAGTTTCTTTTGCATGCAAGTCTGATCGAGCCAAAATCTCTATTTTTCTTAGATCAAAACGTTTGGTTTTCATTCTAGATGCTATACCTAAGCTCACTTTCAAGTTTCATCCGCAAAATCGTTATCTTTTTAGCCAAAACCCGAAAACTCCCAAAACGAAAAAAAAACTCATAATGTGATCGAATCGTTACCTGGATTGGATTTCTGATTCAGAGGATATGATCACGAGAACAGCAGCAACGTTCTCCTGAATTCCCGAGTTGATCCGTCACTTTCTCTCTCTAGACCCGAGCTCTCCTTTCTCTCTCTAAAAGCTGCGTGAGTTGGGGAAATGAGCAGGGAAGAAGGCTGTCTTGCCTCTTATGTGCATGGGCTTCCCTCGGCCCATTGAAGCCGGGCCCAGGCCCGCTTCCTTTTTGTTTAAATATTCCAACTAAATCACCGGTCTCGCTATATTTATTCGTTTTATTATTTTGGGATGTTACATATAGTCTAGGTCATGTGTCTAATAACCTAATTCCCTATAACCAAGGCTCTGATACCAATCTGTCACACCCCAAACGACGGCGGATTATACGTCGGGGCGGACACGGTTGTTCAAAAGCACAAGGTTGACTAGTAAAGTTGAGATATTTCATTAATAAATTAAAGTGTTCAACATGACAAAAATAACATAAGGTTCAAGCATGAAAAGTAACAAAAGTTCAATTCTTGACGGTCTTTCTAAGTCCATGCATCCTACGTTTTCATTGATAAGCCTCACTCTTGAGCACCTGAAACATGTTAAGTAACTGTCAACTAAAAATAGTTGGTGAGATACAAAGGTTTTGACACCGTTTTACAATAGTTTTTAAAAGTTTTACAATTCACTATGATTAATGCATCTAAGTATAAATGTGAGAATCAAGCAAGTTAAACATTGTGCACGTCAAACCTCCAACCAAGTTTAGGCGTAACCCGAAGGTTACCCTTATAAGTTTCAAGTATAAGTTTCAGTAACAATCACCAAGGGCTCCCCCCGAAGGGTCAATCAATCAAGGTGGATTGGTCAAATACAATAGATCTATCACTGTTACTATAGGCTCGGCCAAAGTTAATGAACATGCTAGAATTAAGTTTAATTTAAGCATGCAAGTCTCAAAGCATTCAAACACGTAGAAGACATGTAAACATAATTAAGTTTGAATTGTATAAGTCTAAAAAGTTTGAACATGTTCCACCCCAAGTTTATAAAATAAAAACAAAACAAAAAGGGCCTAAGTATACTCACCTTGAGTGGAATGTAAGAGTACTCAACAAGGATTAATTGTAGTGAAAGCTTCGAGGAAAGATATCATCACAATAAGCCTAAATGACAAGTCTAAAGTTTAAGATTTGATCATAGAAATCCTTAGGACAAGGATTTTAAGAGTTTGGGGTTTACTAGGGTTTCCGGAATGGGAAGTGGGTGCATTTGAAATATAAAGTTTATATTCGTAACAAGTTTTAGATGCTCTTATAAGGTTTGTTTAGTTTGAAGTTTTAAAATAAATAATTGTTTACATGAGTTAGGTAATAGATTCCTAAATAGTTTCCCGTGTATCGTGTGTAAGGGCCCCTAAACCGGGTGACCTCACTTGTTGGATTTACTCATAAACATAGTCATAAATACTGAACTTAAATTAAAAACATTCATCATTCAATTACAAATCATTCGTCGTTCAATTACATAACATAACAGCGGAAGTCTTAACACATATATTAAAGTGGGATGTCAGTCTTGTGTCGGGTAACCTTCACGCCTTCGCACGACCCTTTCCTTTGTTACCTGAAATGTATACTAAAAGTCTGCTAACGCTGGAGAGTTCTAGTTTAAATACAATCATACATAAAATTTATCTTATCATGAATATAATGTATATATGTATATTCGTACTTTTAAATATTCTTTACTTTGCTGTTCTCACATAACATTCATTGAGGGTATATACATATGTACATACATACTTTCTTTGAGAGAAGACATATTGGCCATAATCTTAAGGGAGATCAACCCATCATACTTGTCGCGAATGTCACAAAGACATCGCAGTCAGAACTACCGTCGTAGCCCGTTTCATTACCGTCCGGCTCTAGAAAACCGTCTGTCATATCCTTAAATCCGTCCGGCAACCTTTGTCCGTCCGCTCTTTACCGTCCTACCGTCGTAGTCCGTCATTTTTGTCCGTCTGACCTAGGGCATCCATTTCCCACGTGACCATTATGTATGCAACCGTTCTACATTATTTAAGGCTTGCTTCGACCGTCCATTAATACCTTTTCATACGTCCTAGCTTGCGAAGGAACGTTTTTGTCCCGGTTGCAAAATAGTCACGTGGTCGTCCGTCTACCGAAGTAGCCGTTGTCACAAAAGGGTTTATAACGTTTACATTCATTCATAACATGCAATATATATGTAATATAAAGCAAGATTTCATTCTTTTACGTTATGTCCTTCTTTCATTCATTCTTTATAGTCATACGCTTCATTCTTTATTCATAATTCATTTTCATATATAAATATTTATATATATATATACGTATGATCACATTGACATTTATAACATTTATTCATTTAGTGTATACACTTCAGCCCCAAAACATTTATAAATCATTTGCACATAACATAGAAGGGGGCACATAGAACTCACCTGATGAGTAGTTTCCGAAGTACACTTAGCTGGCTACTGAGCGTCACTAATGTTACTCACGATCTGTGTAATAAAGTCATACTCGTAAGGTAGTGCTCCTAGATGGCATTAGATATTACTATACTTGATCTTAGTAGTTTCGATGGGTTTACTTATATCGAAACTTGATAGTTTCGATAGATTGCCTCTGTCGAAACTTGTAGTTTCGATAGGTTGCTTCTGTCGAAACTTGTAGTTTCGATAGGTTGCTTCCGTCAAAACTTGTAGTTTCGATAGGTAACCTAGGTGTAAACTTAGCTTCGGATCGTGGCTCATATCGAAACTATGGTAGTTTCGATAGGTATGCAGATATCGAAACTACTGCACATATCGAAACTATGTAGTTTCGATGGATCTGCACATATCGAAACTAAGTAGTTTCGATGGGTCTGCACATTGTCTTCCCCAAAATTGAAGTTTCTTTTGCATGCGAGTCTAATCGAGCCAAAATCTCTATTTTTCTTAGATCAAAACGTTTGGTTTTCATTCTAGATGCTATACCTAAGCTCACTTTCAAGTTTCATCCGCAAAATCGTTATCTTTTTAGCCAAAACCCGAAAACTCCCAAAACGAACAAAAACTCATAATGTGATCGAATCGTTACCTGGATTGGATTTCTGATTCAGAGGATATGATCACGAGAACAGCAGCAACGTTCTCCTGAATTCCCGAGTTGATCCGTCACTTTCTCTCTCTAGACCCGAGCTCTCCTTTCTCTCTCTAAAAGCTGCGTGAGTTAGGGAAATGAGCAGGGAAGAGGGCTGCCTTGCCTCTTATGTGCATGGGCTTCCCTCGGCCCATTGAAGCCGGGCCTAGGCCCGCTCCCTTTTTGTTTAAATATTCCAACTAAATCACCGGTCTCGCTCTATTTATTCGTTTTATTATTTTTGGGATGTTACAAGTCTACCCTCCTTAAAGAGGTTTCGTTCTCGAAACTGTTCATACGTTAAACAATTGAGGGTATAGTCCCCTCATCTCGTCTTCCTTTTGTCACACCCATCCAAGGCGTAAACGTGAGGTACGACGTTCATGGTTTCCAAAGCATATGATTACCGCAAACACATACATGATAAATGGATACATAAATAAGTTTAATGTTTTACATTCCAAAACATAATCTGAGTTTACAAAAAGTTAAGATTTCACAAATATGACTCAATTCAATGAGTTATACAAGAGAAATCCTCCTTGAGTAGTATCCATCGTGCATGCATGTAATCTACATTGCTAACCTTGCGATCACGTCAATTTCCTGAAAAACATACTTAAAATCGTCAACACGAGGTTGGTGAATTCACAGGTTTAATCAAATAGTTCTTTGTAAACTTCGATTGTTCATAAATAGTTCAGTTGTATGTGATAAACAGAATAAGAATTGTTGACCCATTTGTAAACTAGCTAGGAATACAAATAATATGTTCATACATGAGGCGTAACCAAACCATGACATGTGTGAGCCCCTATTAAGCGTTATCAGATTCTATGCGGCCATAAATCCTCCAGATTGTGGTTAGCACGACTAACCATGACCGGGAGACGTCACTCTCCATAGTACTATTCATAGGACCCTAGGCTACAGTTAATGGTTACTATGTTGTTCCAGGGGACTTTGGCGGCCTCCAATGTTGTTCTCATCCCATGTAAACATAAAGTCGTGTCTTATTCTCTTGTTATCCCATAAAATAGTTGTAAGTATGTTTCTCCCCCAAATATTTGAAAACAGTAAAAAGGGGCCGTGAAACTCACCTTGAGTTTGTGTATACTTGTATGATACTTGTTGTAGTCAACCTTGACTATTCGTACCCTAGATACCAAGGGTAAATTGTGTTAAGACCGAACGTCTTATATTGCAAATTGTTCACCGACCTTGTAAATTTGGTTGCTTTTGTTTAAAATATCCTCTTAGTTGTTCAACACTTGTTTCGTTATAGAAGTTGATCTTAGTTACTGCCCAAAAGGGGACTGACACAGGTATCGAAACTTCATAGTTTCGATTGGGCAATTGAGTGTCGAAACTTCCTAGTTTCGATGGAGTATTAGGTATCGAAACTACCTAGTTTCGGTTGACAAGAACGGTATCGAAACTACCTAGTTTCGATTGAGCAATATGTATCGAAACTACCTAGTTTCGATTGAACAGCTAGTATCGAAACTCCTAGTTTCGATCGAGTAACAGGTATCGAAACTACTTGTTTCGATTGAGTATAAGTATCGAAACTTCATAGTTTCGATTACTGGACCTTTGTTTGACAGAATCAGTCTTGCATATTTTTATGTTTAAACTTGAATTCGACACACTCTTCTTGTTATCTTTCTTGCGTTTAAATAAGATGTAAGTTTAGATACGGTTTTAAAGAAAATATAGTGGATAGTTTGGAGTTTTTACCTTAAAACAGTGACGATGATGATGAGAGAAAACAGAGAATGGTCTTGACTCTTTTGCAGAATTTTCTTTAAAACACTTGAAATCTTTTTAAGATACCGAATTATGGTTGATTTTGCTTTTGAACTTGGCTTCAAATTCGAAGAGAATGGAAACGTTTGCCGAATGAAAATGAGAGATAAAATGGGAATTGTGAGGTTTTTGATTGAAAGGAGTATGGTTTTGTCTGAGTTTTTCGCAATAGGAGGTATGGGTTTTGAGTAAAATAATTCGGATGTGAGTGAAAGATGATCGTGGGAGTGGCTTTCTCTGGCTTCGGCCGAGAAAGTCAATAAAAGTGGTTTGGGATAATTTGAATAAAATAATTAGATTTAGGTATTAATTAGAGTTTTAAAGGGTAATTTAATTCGGTTTATACGGGTATGTGTACCGGTAACTCTCAGAATTACCAAAAATATAAAATTAGACAATGTTCGGTTTTTGTTAGACCTTCATGTCCTTGTTTGTGAAATTAAGTAAATCACAAAAATGATTATAATGTAAACTTGTTTATAATGTGTACGGATATTGACCTGAAATGTCGGGTGTCACATTCTCCCCTTGTTAAAAGAATTTCGTCCCGAAATTCAATTCGTGTCGTCTTGAACTGGTGTATCCTTAAACAAGGATGGGTATTTTGTTTTCATTTGGTCCTCTCGTTCCCATGTATACTCAGGACCACGCTTTGAGTTCCAACGTACTTTAACCAGTTTGATCCGACTACGTCTCAGCTTTTGAACTTTCCAATCCGAAATCTCAATCGGTTCCTCGATGAAGTGAAGTTTATCATCAATGTGAATCTCGTCAGGCGGTATAATTAGCGTCTCGTCTGATAAACACTTCTTGAGATTTGATACATGAAACGTATCATGTACATTGCTTAGTTCTTGTGGCAACTTGAGCTTGTAAGCTACAGGGCCAACCCTAGCCAGTATTTCAAACGGACCAACGTATCTAGGGTTGAGCTTACCACTGTTACCAAACCTTGCAACGCCTTTCCATGGTGAGACTTTTAACATTACTCGGTCACCAATTTGAAATTCTAATGGTTTCCGTCGGTTATCAGCATAACTCTTTTGTCTATCTCGGGCCGCTTTCAAACGGTCCTTAATTTTGAAGATCTTATCTGTGGTTTCCTGGACAATCTCAGGGCCTGTCAAATGTTTTTCACCAACTTCCGCCCAACATAACGGTGAGCGGCATTTACGACCATATAAAGCTTCAAACGGAGCTGCTTTAATGCTCGTGTGGTAGCTGTTATTATAGGAAAACTCTGCTAATGGTAAATGAGTATCCCAATTACCTCCGAAATCAATTACACACGCACGGAGCATATCCTCTAAAGTTTGAATAGTCCTTTCGCTTTGACCATCTGTTTGTGGGTGATATGCCGTGCTCATGTCAAGACGTGTGCCCATGGCTTCTTGTAATGATTTCCAGATTCTAGACATGAATCTGCTGTCTCTATCAGAGATAATAGCAATTGGCACTCCATGCCTAGCCACAATTTCCTTGATATAAAGCTTGGCAAGTTTCTCGGTTTTATCTGTCTCTTTGATAGGTAGAAAATGAGCTGATTTTGTTAAACGGCCGACAATTACCCATATGGTATCATAACCACTGGACGTCTTGGGTAATTTCGTGATAAAATCCATAGAAATTTGTTCCCATTTCCATTGGGGAATTTCAGGTTGTTGTAACAAGCCATACGGTTTCTGATGTTCGGCTTTTACTTTTGAACATGTTAAGCACTTACTGACATAGGTGGCAATATCTCCTTTCATATTAGGCCACCAATACAATTCTTTTAGATCCTTATACATCTTATCTGAACCTGGGTGAATGGAGTACCTGGTCTTGTGGGCTTCGTCCATAACTAACTCCCGTAAGTTACCAAAACGTGTCACCCAAATTCTATTCATGAAGTATAAAGTGTCATCTGACTTAGGCTTCAATTGCTTTATCATTCCTCGTAAAGCTTCATTCTGAATGTTTTCTTCTTTGATTGCCTCTTGTTGTGCCATCCGGATTTGAATCGTGAGACTCGTACGAATTGTCAATTCTAGGGCACGAACACGGAGTGTTTTAACCCGTTCTTTGCGACTTAAAGCGTCTGCTACGACATTGGCTTTTCCAGGGTGATACTTGATATCACAGTCGTAATCATTCAGTAGCTCTACCCAACGACGCTGTCTCATGTTAAGTTCCTTTTGATCGAAGATATGTTGAAGACTCTTGTGATCAGTAAAGATAGTGCATCTTGTACCGTAAAGATAATGTCTCCAAATCTTGAGTGCAAACACAACTGCACCCAATTCCAAGTTATGGGTCGTATAATTCTTTTCGTGCACTTTTAGTTGTCGTGAGGCATATGCGATGACTTTGTCTCTTTGCATTAACACACAACCAAGTCCTTGGTGTGATGCATCGCAGTATACGACAAAATTGTCGATTCCCTCAGGAAGGGATAGGATTGGTGCACTACACAGCTTCTGCTTTAGTAATTGGAAAGCTGACTCTTGCTTGTCATTCCAATCATACTTCTTTTCTTTCTGGGTTAATGTGGTCAAAGGCAAGGCTATTTTTGAAAAATTCTCGATGAATCGTCTGTAATAGCCAGCCAAGCCTAAAAATTGACGTACTTCTGTCGGAGTCTTTGGTGCTTCCCAGTTTTTGATCGCTTCAATTTTAGATGGATCAACGTGAATTCCTTCCTTGTTGATGACATGTCCAAGAAAATGCACTTCTCGGATCCAAAACTCACACTTAGAGAATTTAGCGTAAAGTTTCTTATTTCTGAGTAGTTCTAAGATTAATTTCAGGTGATGTTCATGATCCTCCTTAGTTCGTGAATATATTAATATGTCATCGATAAATACAATCACGAATTTATCCAAGTATGGCTTGCACACGCGGTTCATGAGAACCATGAAGACAGCTGGTGCGTTCGTCAAACCAAACGGCATAACTAGGAATTCGTAGTGGCCATATCGAGTCCTAAATGCTGTCTTTGGTACATCTTCTTCTTGGATTCTTAATTGATGATACCCTGAACGTAGATCAATTTTTGAATAGAAGCTAGAACCTTGTAGTTGATCGAACAAATCATCTATTCGAGGAAGTGGGTATAGGTTTTTGATTGTAAGCTTGTTTAATTCTCGGTAATCAATACACATCCTAAAGGTTCCATCCTTTTTCTTTACGAATAGGACCGGAGCTCCCCAAGGTGAGAAACTCGGTCTTATGAAACCTTTATCAAGCAACTCTTGGAGTTGATTTGATAATTCCTGCATTTCAGAAGGTGCTAATCGATATGGTGATCGCACAATTGGTTCGGATCCTGGTACCAAATCGATTCGGAATTCGACTTGCCTCGGTGGTGGTAATCCAGGTAAGTCTTCAGGAAAAACTTCGGGGTAATCCCTAACGATTGGAATATCTTCAAGTCGACGTTCCTTGGGTTTCTTCTCGACGACGTGAGCCAGGAATACGCAATAGCCTTTACGTAGATACTTACGAGCTTTCATGCAGTTTATCATCCTTAACGTTACTCCACTCTTCTCACCTTGAATCGAAAGAACTTCTCCGTTTGAGAGTGGGATTTGGACAATCTTCTCAAAACAAACAATCTCGGCATGATTCTTTGACAACCAATCCATGCCAATAACAACGTCAAAGCTTCCTAAATCAACAGGTAACAGATCTATACTAAATGTGTGGTTTTTAAGACATAACGTACAACCCTGAATGACCTCTCCGGTATTAATTAATTTTCCGTTCGCTAATTCAATTGTATACTTTTGTTCTAGTTTGCTGGCCTTAATACCGAGTAGGGACTTAAAGTCATTTGACACAAAACTCAAATCAGCACCCGTATCGAAAAGTATAGAGGCATAGTGATTATTTATCGGGAACGTACCAGTGACAATGTTTGGATCTTGTCGTGCGTCACCAGCCCCCATCACAAATGCTCTTCCACGGGCCTGATTGTCGTTTCGGTTCTTCAACTTTGGACAATCTTTTCTGAAGTGCTTTGGATCTCCGCACTCAAAGCATCCCTGATTCATCCTTTCTGTGCATGGGTTGACTTTTCCTGCTACTTGATTTATCTTATTAGGGTTCGCATTGCTCCTACAGTTATGGGTTAGATGTCCATACTTTTTACATTTCCCACATTGGGTACACTTTCCACTGTGATGATATCCACACTTGTCACACCTTGGTCGTGCTCCAAGGTATCCATTTTGTTCCACAGTGTTGGCAACAAAGGCTTTTATAGTTTCAGGTCTCTTGTAAATCTGATTCTTGTTTTGATTAATTGGTTTTCCAAACCATTTCCTCTTTTCCCCAGACCTCCCTTCTTAGGTCTCCTTCTTCTCAAACAAACCATCACGTACAGCATTACCCCTCAGCTTGAAAGCTAGAGTTATGGCGCTCTTGGCATCCATAGGGTTCGATGAAGTCACTAGACTTCGGATTTGAGGTGCGAGACCCCACAAATATCTTTCAACTTTCTTGTATTCTGGGGTAACCATGTGTGAAACCAAGATTGCTAACTCATTGAATCGGTCAGTGTAGCCAGCAACATCATCTCCTATCATTTGTAAATTCCACATTTCAGATTCGATCTTTTGCAACTCATTTCGAGGACAGTATTCCTCGATCATCATGGCTTTTAGGTCTTCCCATGACAACTCATATGCTGTCTGCCTTCCCAAAGTCTTTACTTGTGAATTCCACCAGGTTAAAGCTTTATCAGTGAGTGAGCATGTAGAATACTTCACCATACAGTCAGCAGTGCATTCACTGATATCAATCACTGATTCCATCTTCTCTATCCATCTCATTAGCCCCACTGCACCCTCGGTGCCATTGAAGTTACGGTGTTTGCAAGATAGAAAGGCCTTGTAGGAGCACTTCCTATTTGGAGCATCTGTAGATTTACAAGTCATAACGTCATTAATTCGGATCATGACTATGTGTTACGGCTTATTTATTCTATTACCTCCGGAACCTCCGGCTGTACCGCTACCTCCTGCACCTCCTCCGCCGGTACCGCTGCCGTTTCCCCCTCCACTATTTCGATTTGCCTCATACTGCTCCATGGCAGCAGCTACTCGCTGTGCTATGAGTTGTTCCATGTTTGGAGAAATCGCCTCGTTGTTGTCACCAGTAGTGTTACGGGTTGTCCTACGCTTAGGCGCCATGATGTTCTTTCTAACATATCAATTAAAAAGAAACAACATTATATGACAATAATGATAGCGCATGACATAAGGATACAACAACATCAAACGTAAACAACCATCACTACAATATAAACCATCACATACATAGTTAAAACATCTATAGTACATTGTTCCCAAAAGATATGGATACAAAAAGGATGGGTTCACATGACCTCATCAGTACTAAAGTTTCAAACTACTTAATGTACTACGGGCACAACCCGCCCGTACTAGGTTTAAAAGAAGAAGTGAGAGTACAATCCAATCATCATGGCAAGTCCTGCCATAACAAAGCTTGCTCTAGCCACAAATTCTGCAGCCAAAGTCCTTTCCTCCAGTGCTTCCACCATGTCTCGGACAGTGACAGTGAACTGCCAGTCCATGTCAGCTCTTAACTCCAGATAGTTAGTGGCATCCTGTATGTCTCGGGTGTGGTCTTCCAGAGTCTGAACTCGAGATCCGAGCCCTTGACGAAGTCGCGTGGCTGCATCCCCCTGTGCCCGGATGTCATCTAGGAGATCATCAAGACGCTCCTCGTGCGTACGAACACGAGCTACCAAGGTAGGCATTGTGAGCTCCATGGCTTCCCCAGTATGGGGTAGGGGTGTTGGAGAATTAGAAGACTCTCCGAGCTCAAAGGTAGATGGGATGCTCTACATCTCCCTCCATCATGCCAGAGTACTAGGCATCCATTGGATAGTTCCCACATTAGGGTGGTAACAAGGTCGTTTCCTAGATAGTTCCTCATCGATCTCCAAGTCTTTCGGGTCACGGGCTGCTAGAGTCCTTTTGCGTGGAAGTCGAACCTTCTTTCTAGCACTTTGCACCTTAACTGGTCCTCCGCTTTTCTTTCGGTAGACAATAGGCGGTTCTCCCAAAGCAACATTAGGTGGTGTGGAGTCGCGAACTTGTATTCGATTGTTGGGACGTGAGGCGGAAAGTTCCTCATTTGATTCAGTGTCAGAGACGGGATCAGAATGTGAATGTGACGACATGCTTGCGACTACAATATCCATATGACAAAATGACTGGTTATACAACGCTTATGCAATGAAAACGTTTTAGTGAGTCATTTAGATTATAGACTAGGTTCCAATTTAGATTCCTAGTTCGCTATAATCAATGGCTCTGATACCAAGTCTGTCACACCCCGCCAAGGCGGAAACGCGAGGCACGACGTTCATGGTTTCCAAAGCATATGATTACCGCAAACACATACATGATAAATAGATACATAAATAAGTTTAATGTTTTACATTCCAAAACGTAATCTGAGTTTACAAAAAGTTAAGATTTCACAAATATGACTCAATTCAATGAGTTATACAAGAGAAATCCTCCTTGAGTAGTATCCATCGTGCATGCATGTAATCTACATTGCTAACCTTGCGATCACGTCAATTTCCTGAAAAACATACTTAAAATCGTCAACACGAGGTTGGTGAGTTCACAGGTTTAATCAAATAGTTCTTTGTAAACTTCGATTGTTCATAAATAGTTCAGTTGTATGTGATAAACAGAATAAGAATTGTTGACCCATTTGTAAACTAGCTATGAATACAAATAATATGTTCATACATGAGGCGTAACCAAACCATGACATGTGTGAGCCCCTATTAAGCGTTATCAGATTCTATGCGGCCATAAATCCTCCAGATTGTGGTTAGCGCGACTAACCATTACCGGGAGACGTCACTCTCCATAGTACTATTCATAGGACCCTAGGCTACAGTTAATGGTTACTATGTTGTTCCAGGGGACTTTGGCGGCCTCCAATGTTGTTCTCATCCCATGTAAACATAAAGTCGTGTCTTATTCTCTTGTTATCCCATAAAATAGTTGTAAGTATGTTTCTCCCCCAAATATTTGAAAACAGTAAAAAGGGGCCGTGAAACTCACCTTGAGTTTGTGTATACTTGTATGATACTTGTTGTAGTCAACCTTGACTATTCGTACCCTAGATACCAAGGGTAAATTGAGTTAAGACCGAACGTCTTATATTGCAAATTGTTCACCGACCTTGTAAATTTGGTTTCTTTTGTTTAAAATATCCTCTTAGTTGTTCAACACTTGTTTCGTTATAGAAATTGATCTTAGTTACTGCCCAAAAGGGGACTGACACAGGTTGGGCAATTGAGTGTCGAAACTTCCTAGTTTCGATGGAGTATTAGGTATCGAAACTACCTAGTTTCGGTTGACAAGAAGGGTATCGAAACTACCTAGTTTCGATTGAGCAATATGTATCGAAACTACCTAGTTTCGATTGAACAGCTAGTATCGAAACTCCTAGTTTCAATCGAGTAACAGGTATCGAAACTACTTGTTTCGATTGAGTATAAGTATCGAAACTTCATAGTTTCGATTACTGGACCTTTGTTTGACAGAATCAGTCTTGCATATTTTTATGTTTTAAACTTGAATTCGACACACTCTTCTTGTTATCTTTCTTGCGTTTAAATAAGATGTAAGTTTAGATACGGTTTTAAAGAAAATATAGTGGATAGTTTGGAGTTTTTACCTTAAAACAGTGACGATGATGATGAGAGAAAACAGAGAATGGTCTTGACTCTTTTGCAGAATTTTCTTTAAAACACTTGAAATCTTTTTAAGATACCGAATTATGGTTGATTTTGCTTTTGAACTTGGCTTCAAATTCGAAGAGAATGGAAACGTTTGCCGAATGAAAATGAGAGATAAAATGGGAATTGTGAGGTTTTTGATTGAAAGGAGTATGGTTTTGTCTGAGTTTTTCGCAATAGGAGGTATGGGTTTTGAGTAAAATAATTCGGATGTGAGTGAAAGATGATCGTGGGAGTGGCTTTCTCTGGCTTCGGCCGAGAAAGTCAATAAAAGTGGTTTGGGATAATTTGAATAAAATAATTAGATTTAGGTATTAATTAGAGTTTTAAAGGGTAATTTAATTCGGTTTATACGGGTATGTGTACCGGTAACTCTCAGAATTACCAAAAATATAAAATGAGACAATGTTCGGTTTTTGTTAGACCTTCATGTCCTTGTTTGTGAAATTAAGTAAATCACAAAAATGATTATAATGTAAACTTGTGTATAATGTGTACGGATATTGACCTGAAATGTCGGGTGTCACACCTTTTCCCATGTAGCTTCTGACCATTTTCTGTGCTTCCATTGTATCTTGACTAACGGTATCGACTTATTGCGTAGTCGTTTTTCAGCTCGGTCAAGAATGGCTATTGGTTATTCTACATAATTTAGACTGTTATCCACTTCGATCTCGTCGTAAGGTATGTGAGCTGTGTCGTCAGCTAGGCACTTGCGTAAGTGCGACACGTGAAACGTAGGGTGTATTCCACTAAACTCAACGGGTAGGTCGAGTCTGTAAGCAACTTGATCCACTCTTGCTAAAATCTTGAAAGGTCCGACAAACCTTGGACTTAGTTTGCCACGCTTTCTGAATCGGATGATTCCTTTCCATGGTGATACTTTCAACAGTACCATGTCCCCCACTTGAAACTCTAAATCCCTTCTTCTCTTATCCGCGTATGATTTTTGTCTGTCTTTTGCGGCTTTCATTCTAGCCTTGATTTGATCAAATTTTTCAGAAGTTGCTTTGACCACTTCGAGACTTGCAAAATCCTTCTGCCCAATTTCCCCCCAACAAACCGGGGTTCTGCATTTTCTCCCATATAACATTTCAAATGGCGGCATGCCAATAGTCGTGTGATAGCTGTTGTTATATGAAAATTCTGCCAATGGTAGATGGCTATCCCAACTCCCACTGAAGTCAATGATACAGGCCCGGAGCATGTCCTCCAAGGTCTGAATGGTCCTTTCAGACTGGCCATCGGTTTGAGGGTGGTAAGCGGTGCTGATGTTCAGTCTTGAGCCCATCGCTTCGTTGAATTTCTTCCAAAATCTAGATGTGAATCTAGTATCCCTGTCGGACACAATTGACAGCGGCATACCATGTCTACTCACAATTTCCTTGATAAATACTTCTGCTAGCTTTTCAGACGATAAAGTCTCACATATTGGCAAGAAGTGAGCACTTTTCGTCAAGCGGTCGACGATCACCCAAATGGTGTCATTGCCTTTAGCTGTTCGCTGTAGCTTGGTAATGAAGTCCATTGTGATCTCCTCCCATTTCCATTCTGGTATTGGTAAAAGTTGCATTTTACCGCATGGTTTCTGGTGCTCGGCCTTAACTAGTGAACATGTTAGACACTTGTTCACGTATTCGGTCACATCATTCTTCATGCCAGGCCACCAGTACTCTTTCTTCAAGTCTTGATACATTTTGTTTGTCCCGGGGTGGATAGAATAACGAGACTTATGGGCCTCATCAAGTATTTTGGCTCTAAGCTCGCCAATCTTAGGTATCCACATCCGGCCAAACCTAGTTCGTACTCCGTATGCATTTGTATCTAAGTTCCCTTGTTGTCCTACTATCCTTTCCCGTTTCACATTTCTTTCTAACAGTGCTTCATCTTGTGCCTTTGTTATTTCACCCATCAAATCTGGCGTTATGATCAGCTGACACGCTTTGATCCGGATAGGTGCCGATTCTTCCTTTCTACTTAAAGCGTCAGCCACTACGTTTGACTTGCTTGGATGGTACAATATCTCACAGTCATAGTCTTTCAGTAGCTCTAACCACCTTCTTTGCCTCATGTTTAGTTCCTTTTGTTCGAAAAAGTATTTCAAGCTTTTGTGATCGGAGTAGATGGTGCATTTAACTCCATACAGGTAGTGCCTCCATATTTTTAATGCGAAAACTACTGCTGCTAATTCTAGATCGTGTGTTGGGTAGTTAACCTCGTGAATCTTTAGTTGTCGTGAAGCATAAGCAATTACCTTTCCTCGTTGCATAAGTACGCAACCTAAACCCTGCCCCGAAGCGTCAGAGTAGACTACCAAGTCTTCATTTCCCTCAGGTAGAGTCAAGACTGGAGCTTGGGTTAATCGTGTCTTGAGTTCTTCAAACGCGTTGTTTTGAGTCTGACCCCATTAATACTTTTCTTCCTTCCGTGTCAGTTTAGTCAGTGGTGAGGCTATTCTTGAGAAGTCTTGAACAAACCTTCGATAGTAGCCTGCCAATCCTAGAAAACTTCGTATCTCTGTTGGTGTCTTTGGGATGTTCCATTCCTTTACTGTCTCGATCTTTGCAGGATCCACCATGATGCCATTTGGGTTTATCACATGACCTAGGAATTGGACTTCCCTAAGCCAAAACGCGCATTTGGAGAATTTTGCGTACAACTTTTCCTTCTTTAGCACCTCCAGAACTTCTCTTAGGTGACAGTGATGATCACCCTCGCTTTTCGAATATACCAGTATGTCGTCTATAAAAACTATCACTGGTCGATCCAACATTGGTCGACATACTCTATTCATCAAATCCATGAACGCTACTGGAGCGTTAGTCAACCCGAAAGACATCACGAGGAATTCATAATGTCCATAACGCGTGCGAAACGCGGTCTTTGGTACGTCTTCTTCCCTTACTTTTAACTGATGGTAACCCGACCTAAGATCGATCTTTGTGAACCAACTCGCACCTTGCAGTTGATCAAAAAGGTCGTCTTTTCTAGGCAATGGGTATTTGTTCTTTACTGTCCTCTTGTTCAATTCGCGGTAGTCAATGCACATACGCATGCTGCCGTCCTTCTTCTTTACAAAATGTACCGGAGCGCCCCATGGTGAGATGCTCGGTCTAATAAATCCTTTTTCGGTTAGTTCCTCTAGTTGAGACATCAATTCTTTCATTTCTGACGGAGCCAATCGGTAGGGGGCTTTGGCAACGGGCTCAGCTCCTGTCAGTAAGTCAATCTGAAATTTTATTTCCCGATCGGGTGGCAACCCAGGTAGATCCTCAGGGAATACTTCCGGAAAGTTGCACACCACGGGTACATTCTTGAGTTCATTCATTTTCGTTCTATCATCAATAACATATGCCAGATAAGCTTCCCAACCGCGCCTCATGTAACTTTCGGCCTTGATCATCGAGATGATGTTCGGCATCGTGCAATTCCAATCCCCATAAACTGTAATTGGGCTGCCGCTGGAGCTTTGAGGTGTATCCTCTTACGTTTACATATGATTTGAGCTTCGTTGGCAGCTAGCCAATCCATACCCAATACTATATCGAATCCTCCTAAGGTGAGAAGGAATAATCTAGAAGGAAACTTATGACCCTCTATTTCTATTATGCAATCCTCTGTTACTTCTAATACTGCCGAAATTTTTTTTTTTTTTTACCAACGGCAGTTTATACACTAAAGGCCTTTACTACTGTGTTGATAGTGCAATTCAGTTTACGACTAAATGCATTTGATATAAAGCTTTTACTAGCACCCGAGTCAAATAATATAGCCGCATGTTCATCATTAACTAGGAACGTACCTGACACAACATCAGGGTTTCCCCATGCTTCCTCCTCAGTCAGGGCGTAAGCTCGAGTCCTGGTCTTTGGTTGTTCCTGTTCCTTTTCTTTTCCTGAACCAGATTGTCTGGTTTTTCTGCAATCCCTAGTCATGTGACCAAACAGTCCACATACTTGGCATTTAGTGTCTCTTAAGCAGTCACGAGAATAGTGCCCCGCCTTCCCACACCTGTAACATGTGGTGGAGCCGACTAGGCACTCGCCTTGGTGTTTCCTCAAACATTTCTTACAAGCTTCGTATTCTTCAGTTCTTGGCTTCTTAGCCTCAGCTGTATAGTTCCCCTTTCCAGTTCCCTTAGACGCGTTTTCCCATTTCCTTTTATGTGTCTCGGGTAACAGACCAGGCAATATGCTCTTCAATGTCAGTACAACCTCACGGGCAATAGCATCCCTAAGTTCGGGTTCCAATCGTAGTGCCCCTTCATTGTCACCTCCCGGTGGGGTCACATTAGTGTCATGCACTCTCTCGGTGTATTTCACGTGCATGCGTTCTTCTTTCTCTTGTCTTTGGTTCATTGGCGGTCTACCTACTCGGCCCGTATGGCCGCCTTGGCGTGCAGTTCTTCCTCTACTTGCCATAGTTTTCTAAAAATTTCTGATAGTTAAAAAGGGAATACATCAATGTCATTTCTTCAGATCGTAGTTTCGAACAGTACGAGCAAGGTAAATTCTTAATTACAGTGACCGGTTTGTGATTACTAATTTACATTGCTTTTCGGGTTCGAAACTCTTCAAATCAGTCTTGGCATTAACATCTATATGTTCTAAGTTAAGGTATCTATTCCTATGCTAAAGCATTAACTTTATGACTTACTTACCGTGCTAGCGTTGGCGTTGGTTACCCATACTGACATCCGTGCGATGGTCCCATAATCAGTTTGAGTCTAGACATTTAGGGATGTCTAAATCTCTCAAACTATTGCTCTGATACAAACTTGTAAGGGCCCCTAAACCGGGTGACCTCACTTGTTGGATTTACTCATAAACATAGTCATAAATACTGAACTTAAATTAAAAACATTCATCATTCAATTACAAATCATTCGTCGTTCAATTACATAACATAACAGCGGAAGTCTTAACACATATATTAAAGTGGGATGTCAGTCTTGTGTCGGGTAACCTTCACGCCTTCGCACGACCCTTTCCTTTGTTACCTGAAATGTATACTAAAAGTCAGCTAACGCTGGTGAGTTCTAGTTTAAAGACAATCATACATAAAATTTATCTTATCATGAATATAATGTATATATGTATATTCGTACTTTTAAATATTCTTTACTTTGCTATTCTCACATAACATTCATTGAGGGTATATACATATGTACATACATACTTTCTTTGAGAGAACACATATTGGCCATAATCTTAAGGGAGATCAACCCATCATACTTGTCGCGAATGTCACAAAGACATCGCAGTCAGAACTACCATCGTAGCCTGTTTCATTACCGTCCGGCTCTAGAAAACCGTCCGTCATATCCTTAAATCCGTCCGGCAACCTTTGTCCGTCCGCTCTTTACCGTCCTACCGTCGTAGTCCGTCATTTTTGTCCGTCTGCCCTAGGGCATCCGTTTCCCACGTGACCATTATGTATGCAACCGTTCTACATTAGTTAAGGCTTGCTTCGACCGTCCATTAATACCTTTTCATACGTCCTAGCTTGCGAAGGAACATTTTTGTCCCGGTTGCAAAATAGTCACGTGGTCGTCCGTCTACCGAAGTAGCCGTTGTCACAGAAGGGTTTATAACGTTTACATTCATTCATAACATGCAATATATATGTAATATAAAGCAAGATTTCATTCTTTTACGTTATGTCCTTCTTTCATTCATTCTTTATAGTCATACGCTTCATTCTTTATTCATAATTCATTTTCATATATAAATATTTATATATATATATATACACGTATGATCACATTGACATTTATAACATTTATTCATTTAGTGTATACACTTCAGCCCCAAAACATTTATAAATCATTTGCACATAACATAGAAGGGGGCACATAGAACTCACCTGATGAGTAGTTTCCGAAGTACACTTAGCTGGCTACTGAGCGTCACTAATGTTACTCACGATCTGTGTAATAAAGTCATACTCGTAAGGTAGTGCTCCTAGATGGCATTAGATATTACTATACTTGATCTTAGTAGTTTCGATGGGTTTACTTATATCGAAACTTGATAGTTTCGATAGATTGCCTCCGTCGAAACTTGTAGTTTCGATAGGTTGCTTCTGTCGAAACTTGTAGTTTCGATAGGTTGCTTCCGTCGAAACTTGTAGTTTCGATAGGTAACCTAGGTGTAAACTTAGCTTCAGATCGTGGCTCATATCGAAACTATGGTAGTTTCGATAGGTATGCATATATCGAAACTATTGCACATATCGAAACTATGTAGTTTCGATGGATCTGCACATATCAAAACTAAGTAGTTTCGATGGGTCTGCACATTGTCTTCCCCAAAATTGCAGTTTCTTTTGCATGCGAGTCTGATCGAGCCAAAATCTCTATTTTTCTTAGATCAAAACGTTTGGTTTTCATTCTAGATGCTATACCTAAGCTCACTTTCAAGTTTCATCCGCAAAATCGTTATCTTTTTAGCCAAAACCCGAAAACTCCCAAAACGAACAAAAACTCATAATGTGATCGAATCGTTACCTGTATTGGATTTCTGATTCAGAGGATATGATCACGAGAACAGCAGCAACGTTCTCCTGAATTCCCGAGTTGATCCGTCACTTTCTCTCTCTAGACCCGAGCTCTCCTTTCTCTCTCTAAAAGCTGCGTGAGTTGGGGAAATGAGCAGGGAAGAGGGCTGCCTTGCCTCTTATGTGCATGGGCTTCCCTCGGCCCATTGAAGTCGGGCCCAGGCCCGCTCCCTTTTTGTTTAAATATTCTAACTAAATCACCGGTCTCGATATATTTATTCGTTTTATTATTTTTGGGATGTTACATCGTGTTTACAGTATTGAGTGTAAAGTAAACAAGTATTTTAACTTAGTAAACATTTACATAGTAGGGTTTTAAAAAAAAAGAAAATATTAGTTTGCTTAGACAATTATTAAGTATAAGTAGTAAATAGTTAAAAGGGGAGATAATTGTTTTAAAGAAATAAATACTCTTAAATATATATTTGTTTTAAAACTTTATCACAATTTGTAATTGTTCTAAATAATAATTGTAATGATGTTCTTAGAAGTTTTTAACTAAATTTATTTTTTTAAAAAGGAAAAGACGGCTTCCTTAAAAAAAATATATATATACAAGTTGCGTTTTATAACATTTTAAATTCTTTTATATAGTTTTTCCTAGTTTACGAGCTCCGAATTTGTAATTGAAATGCATTTATTTTCTCAAATAAATAAGTGAAGTATTGGGTTTTAATTACAAATTAATAAGTTTCTAAAGTAAGTATAAATGTATAATTCTTATTTATATATACAAAGTTTGATTATTATTATTTGAAATTTAAACCAAAATGGCTTTTGTCTATTTAAAAATAATAAAATTTCTGTCGAGTATTTAAGTTTCATAAAACTTAAGAAATTTTTATAGGTATTTTTTGTATTAAAACAATTCCTAAGTAATAGCTTTTATAGTTTTTAATTTGATTTTTATTTAGTTAAAATGTTTTCTGAAAATAAAATAAACACTGATTTCCGGTGGATAAAGTTTCAACATATTTTATAAAAAAATTTTAGAAAGATTAACCTTGATTACAAGTGGCTAAAAAAATCGAAATATCAAAACTGGGTCGCCCGGATTCAAACCCGGGTCGCCCAGTTCACAGGCACACGACTTAACCAACTCGGCCGCTAGGCTATCGGTGAGATTATAACCAGGAAATTGTTTTTAACAACAAGTTCAAACGATTCCAAAATCCGAATGAACCTTAGAACCCAAATCTGTCAAATGTGTGTTGATTAGTCCTCTGTTAATGAAATTAAACAGAGGGCTTTTGATTATTGAGGGATTTCGAGTCGTTTGACCACCGAGTTTACCTGAATTGATGCCAAAACGAGGGAGATCAGGACTGTGGTGGTTCGTCGGCGGTCGTAGCTCCAAACCGAGGCAAACTGGTACTCGTTTCGTGAAATTGGTGAGTGATGGAGTGTTGGGGTGCTGTTGTTGAGGGGCCGAAGTCGGTATATATAGCCAATTTTGGCATTAAATGCGTGAATGGATCGAGGGCGGGTGGTTGAGCCGCTCGTAGTAAATGCCGACTCCATGCGTGGCCTCGATCAAAATTGGTCATCATCCCACCTTGTGGACGGGTTGCACGCGAGAGACGAGCCCGAGGTTCAGTGAACCTGGACGAAATCGCGATTTTCGCGTAAAGAGGGTAAAAACTGGGGCTGCGGGGATTCGAACTCGTGATGGGGGGGGCGGGTTCTGAGAGTTTGGAATATTTGCATAACAGGTCCCTGGGTTTTCCAAAGTTTATCACTTTATGTTAAAACTTTGGTTTTTGATAAAACCCAGTTTTAGAATTGGCAGATTTAGTCCCTTGACTTTGTAAAATGATTCCATAAAATCTTTTTATAAATTTTATTATACTGATATTTTTAAATATTTAAGATGTATCAATTTTATTTATCATTATAAACTGTACACATAATTGTATATTAAAGATTGAACTCACAAAATACGTTTATTCATTCTTGAAACAGACGGGTTACAACGGGAATTAGAATCTTAAGGTAACAACGGTACGTCGGAAATCCCTGGATATTACACTCTCTTCTTTCATCTCCGGGCCTTTCCCTTTCCCGGCTTCACCCATCCTGGGCTTGGTGCATTCCCGACTCATATGACCACTCTCCCCACAGTTGTATCATTTGAAACCTTGCGGGCATTCATGGGAGTAGTGTCCGGTCTTGCCAAACACACAAAACCCACTTATCAATTAATCCGGCTAAACGATAACAAAAGTTGAATATTGGAACTCGACCGTGTCCATTGGTTCGATACTTGGTTCTTACCTATACTATATTACGCTGAGATAGGTACACTTGCCTATTGTGTGTGTTTTAAGTTAAAGTAATTATCATTTTATAAATTTAAAACCTGATCTCATGAAACCATAATCTCTAAATATTATTATATAATATTTAACTACATCAAAATTCACACATCAGTAATCAATGCCGACAGCTCTCATCCTCAAACCTCGGATCGAATCGTGTAATTAAAGTGAAATTGAACGAGTTAAATCACTCATACACCTTCACATAAACTATAGCAAACACCCTGAACCTGTAATCGCATCCCTTATCACGTCTGGCTCCCCATCGAGTACCGAGGACAGCAAGTTAGTTGACCTAGTCGTTTGCTTCCGATACTTTGCCTAAGAAGGTAATTTTTGTGTCACTAGCTTCGTTTTTCCATCGCAAACAGAAGCCCTCTGTTAATTTCATATGACAGAGGGTACCAAAAACAAATCGCGATTAGGGTTCTTGACCAATTCGATACGTATTTTGATTTGGGTTTGATTCTGTTAGCATATATGTATTTGTGGATTTCATGTTATACCAGCGAAACCACTTGGTCCGGTCGGTAAGCCACTTCACCGCCGAACCAGGTGGCGTGGGTTCGAAACCCACACTCAACGGCCTTTTTGGCGTGTTCAATGAACCAGACCCGGCCCCCTTTCCAGTTTAGGTTAAAACAACTACGGACCGATTTGTTGTAAGCATCAGTTCTCTGGTCTGGTGGTAAGGGCGATACACACACAGAAACCACCCGGGTTCGAACCGGGTGGCCTACATTTTTTTGAGACAGTTTTAGCAACAATATTTAATCTATAAAATTTATTTTATATAACATATATCATTTAGATCAGATTAGTGCAATAATTAACAAGTTTAAATTTAAAACAACTATTTTACAATTTAAATTGTTTTTAAAAACCTTATTTCCAAGGTGAAAATTATTTAAAAATTTATTTTTAATTAAAATTATTAGTGTTACAATTTAAGCATTTAAACCATTTATTATATGAAAATTTTGGCAAGATTTGTTTTTATATAAAATACATTTTCACTCCATAAAACAAATTTTATTATTAGGGTTTAGGTCTTATTTTAAACAAATATAATTTTTTCCTAATTATACATTAATGTATATATATATTTACAAGGACTTGCTATTTTAAATAAATAAATACAAAGAATTTATTTATTTAGATTATTACCTTTACTTTTATAATTAATTTAGAGTTAAGTTATATTTAAATAAATATAACTTCTTAAATATATACTAATATACTTACACTTCCCTTTTTAATGACATAATATTATATAATAAATAAATAAAAGAAATTATTTAAATTATTTATCTTTTTACATAAAACCCTAAAACAATTATTATCTTTACTAAAACGTATATATTTTTATTTCACATTTTACACACATTCATTTCATGAAATTTCACAAACTCTTTTGTACAAGTTCCCACACAACAAACCCCGTTGAACCTTAGACCTTGCCTTAGATATTTGTACATAACACTAATTAGATACATACAATTCACTTATAGGTTGACATTGTGATCAACTAATCACTTGTACTACCTATTGCTCGTGCTATCCACAAACAACTTACAAGTGAGTTTTACATAGCCCCCTTTTTTTTTACATTTTGCATATTTTGGGGTGAAACATGATTACTCTTAGAAAACTCTTTGCATTTACAACTATAAAATTCAATATTATGATATTATGTGTTATTTGTGCTTTATGCTTGAATGCTATGAGTTAAGACTAGATATACATGACATACTTGTGCAATCATTAACTCTGTACAAGACAACAGTAACATTGATAGATCTATTGTGTCTGACAAACACACCCGGGTAGGGTGATTGTTACCGACAATTACATTAGGATAACTTGCGTGTTATGACTCAGTCACAAGGTTTGATTGTGCACCTAGTTTAACTATAGATTCTCCATAAATGCCTTATATACCATGTATCGTATGAATTGTATAAAACATTTGAACTTTATTTGTGATGTCAAAACCTATGTATGCTCACCAACTTTTTAGTTAACCTTGTTTTTATCATGTTTCAGGTATGAATAAATAAGTTTGATCAAGTTGCTTTCACTTAAGTTTGAGGACCTAGTATTTTAATTTAAACGAGTTTGTTTATGTAACTTCTATTATCGTATTGTTAGATTTGATGTTTTGAATTATGAAATGAAATTTGATTGCTTAATTATTTCAACTTTAGTAAACCATGAGCTTATGAACAGTCTACATGTCCCGCCCCGACGTTTTCTGTCGTCAGTTGGGGTGTGACATAAATGCACCATTTACTCTTATCACAAGAGCCTGAAATACTTTTTCGAACAAAAGGAATTAAACATGAGACAAAGAAGGTGGTTGGAACTACTAAAAGATTATGATTGTGAGATATTGTACCATCCAGGCAAAGCAAATGTAGTGGCTGACGCCCTAAGCAGGAAGGAAGAGCCGACACCTATCCGGATCAAAGCATGTCAGTTGATTATAACACCGGATCTGATGAATGAAATAGCAAAAGCGCAAGACGAAGCACTATTAGAAAGGAATGTGAAACGGGAAAGAATAATGGGACAAAGAGTAATTTGGGGACCAATGCGTACGTGGTGCGAACTCGTTTTGGTCGGATGTGGATACCTAAGATTGGTGAACTTAGGTCCAAAATCCTTGATGAGGCCCATAAGTCTTGCTACTCTATCCACCCCGAGACAAACAAAATGTATCAAGACTTGAAGAAAGAATATTGATGGCCTTGCATGAAGAACGATGTAACTGAATATGTGAGCAAGTGCCTAACTTGTTCAACAGTTAAGGCCGAGCACCAGAAACCATGCGGTAAAATGCAACCCTTGCCGATACCGGAATGTAAGTCGGAAGAGATCACAATGGACTTCATTACCAAGCTACCGCGAACAGCTAAAGACAATGATACCATTTGGGTGATCGTCGATCGCTTGACGAAAATTGCTCCCTTTTTACCAATACGTGAGACTTCTTCGTCTAAGAAACTAGCAGAGTTGTTCATCAACGAAATTGTGAGTAGACATGGTATGCCAGTGTCGATCATGTTCGACAGGGACAATCGATTCACGTCAAGATTTTGGAAGAAATTCAATGAAGAAATATGCACTCGACTGAATATCAGCACCGCTTACCACCCTCAAACCGACGGTCAGTCAGAAAGGACCATTTAGACTTTGGAGGACATGCTCTGGGCATGTATCATTGATTTTGGTGGGAGCTGGGATAACCACCTGCCCTTGGCAGAGTTTTCATATATCAATAGCTATCACTCAACAATCGGCATGCCGCCTTTTGAGATGCTGTATGGAAGAAGATGTAGAACCCCGGTGTATACACTAAATGAATGATTGTTATGAATGCCAATATGAACATACGTAATATATATATATATGAATGCTAAGATGATCATACGTGAAATATAATGAACAAAGAATGAAGCGTATGTGTACAAAGAATGAATGAACGAATGGCATAACGTAAATGAATGAAATCTTGCTTTACATTTTATATATTGCATGTTATGAATGTATGTAAAAGTTATGGACGCTTCGATGATAACGGCTACTTCGGTAGACGGACGACCATGTGACTATTTTACAACCGGGACATATACGTACCTTCATCAGCTAGGACATATAAAAGGGAATTAACGGGCGATCACCTTCATTGCCAAAAAAATAAAAGTAGAACGGTTACATAAACAATAGTTCGCGTGGGAAACGGATGCCCTCGGGTAGACGGGCGAATTACGGACTACGACGGTAGTACGGTATGACGGACGGCCGAAGGTTTGCCGGACGGTTTAAGCTATTGACAGACAGTTTCTAGAGCCGGACGGTGAAGTAAATGAGCTACGACGATAGTTCGAGAACGTTTGTCTTTGTGACTTACGTAAGACGGGTTGATCACCCTTATGTGTATGACCAATAAATGTTTAATGAAAGTAAAGGTGAATACATATTTATGTATTCGCATATGAACGATAAATGAAGGCAAAGAATGTGTTAATGTGTGTGTATATATATGTATATACTTATATAGGAATGATGTTTATACCAAATTGCCTTAAACTAGAACTCACCAGCATTAGCTGACTTTTAGCATACATTTCAGGTAACAAGAAGAAGGGTCGTGCAAAGGCGTAGAAGCTACCTGGCACAAGACTGGCATCTCCTTTATTTGAACCTTATGATTAGATAATGTTATGATGTAACATCCCAAAAAAAAAAATAAACGACAATAAATGGAAACGGGTTAAACGTGAGACGAATGAGATAAGCGAGCATGGAATGGGCCAGCTATGGGCTTGTGTGTGTATGGGCTCAAGAGTAGTCTATCCCTATAAATACCCTAGCCCATCTATTTTCTCTCATTTTACAAGTTCTAGAGAGAGAAACCAAAGAGAGAGAAAGTAGACGGATTGGCCCGAGATTCCAGCAAAGTTTTGCTCCATAGCTCGTGAGAAGAATCTCTGAAACAAAAGCTCGATACAGGTAACGATCTTGTCTAAATCTGAGTTTTTGTAAGATTTGGGGTTTTTGGATAAAAAGGTAACGTTTTTACGTATAAAACTTGAAAATGAATATAGATCAAGCACCTATAAGGAAAAAACAAACGTTTTGGACGTAAAAACTCAGGATCTTGACGTGATCAGATCTGCATGCAAGAACTTAGGGTTCTTGGGGAAGAAGACTGCCCGACAGGCGAACTTGGCAAGGAGTGGGGCAAACTTATCAAGTTCGCTTGACAAGTTCGCCTAGGGCAAAAAGTAAGCGAACATATGGTGGCGAACTTAGTGACTTCACTAGGTTGAATCAAACGAACTTAAGTAAGTGAACTTACTAAGTTCACTGGGCATGGATCAGGCGAACTTAGCCTAAGTTCTCTTTTATTATCCAGGTGTGTAAGAGGTGAACTTAGCCTTAAGTTCGCCTAAAATAGAACGAGTAAACCGTTAGAGTCGGGATTACGTCTGATGTTTATTTAACTAATCAATTCAAATCGAAAGTGACGTTGTTGGACCTTTGTTTAGGACAACCAAGATTAGCTTATCAGGTGAGTTCTAGAGCCCTCTTTTAAATATTTTATTAATGTTTTGGGCTGGTGTGCATACTTACGAAATGATGTTTAACGAAATGATGTTTTATGAAATGATGTTTACGAAAGGAAAGTTGAAATGTGTTTATGAAGTGTTTCGCCAAAGAGGTTTGTGAATGGTTTACAAACGGTTTAATGATGAAATGTTTTATAATAAAACGTACGAATGCTTTAACTGAAATGATGTAAAGGCGGTAATGGTTATTTTATAAAAGTCACAAAATGAACAAATCTGCCACGAGTTCTTTCGGGAACTAAGGTATGCATGTATGTTATGGGCCTTAACTTTTAGGGGCCTTTGTGGCTGGCCAACGGTTATACAACTGGGTGGATAAAAGGGTGACGACGGTCACCATGGGATTACCGGGATCCCTATTGAAGGTACTATTCCCTGCGAGAGAATAGTGCTTAAGGTGAAGGTACGTGTTGTCCTTCGGGACGTCGTGCTTAAGGTGAAGGTGTGTGTATCCTTGCGGTACCGTTCCTAAGGTTCTGGTGTTGAACGGCTTTGGGGTATCGGGCCCTAGGTTTCTCCGCCTACAGGTAATGTACGGTGTCAAAGGGCCTAGTGGTGGCGTGCCTCGGGGTTTCTCCGCTATTATGCGATGAATGGAATTGACGTTTACGAAAAGGTGCAGATTCGGTAAATGTTGACTTATGTTATGATGATATGATTACGAGGTTTTGATGACGTTAATTTATTGCATGGTTTTATGTATGCTTTTATTAAATGAATGAATGTTATGTTTTTGGCAAATGTTAATGTTAAAGTTTTTATGAAATGCTAGAACTCACCAGCATAGCTGACTTTTAGTATGTACATTCAGGTTAAGGACAGGTATGGACGATGGATGGTGACGCTTGGCAAGCGATGAAGAGTTACCTGGTCGATCTACGAAGTTTGGCATCCCGTTATGTTTTATTTATGTTATGTTTTATGTTTAAGACAATGTTACGCTTTTTCATGTTGAACAATGTTATGTTATGTTTGAAATGAAATTTTCCGCTGCGTTATCTGATATTCAAGTTTAAGAACTGTTTGAGAATGAGTAAATCCAACAAGTGAGGCCTCCCGGGTTTGGTGCCTTACAAGTTGGTATCAGAGCAATAGTTTGAGAGATTTGGACACTCCTAGTGTCTGAACTTAAACTGTGAATGGGACTGAAAGCGGATGCCAGTACAGGTAACTCGAGCCACAACATTAGGTATGAAGGTAGTAAATATATTTACATATATAGTATGCCTTATAAGTGTTAGGTTAGGTCTTGTGTTCTAGTGGAATCACAAAGGTGGTCAAATGGAAATCGAGAGGTAGTGTAATGGTTAATTGCAGATGGCCTGTGTATATTAACATCTTACAATACTTGTTGAATTCTATTTGTTAACTAGCGTGATGGCATTGGATTCCTTGTCTTATAAAACGAAATGGCGAGAAGAGGAAATGGAAGGCATGGTGTGGGCCATACCGGTGGTTGTGGTAGGACTCCTGCTCGTCAGGAGTACAGTGAAGAGGGAAGTGTCCACACGGAACCGGAAGTCAGTATGCATGGAACTGAACGAACACCCGTGGAGAACAACACTTCAATTTTGAACCGGAAGTGAAGGCGGCCCTGGCACGCTAGTTTACTTAGCTGATGAAGGCTACCTTTCCAGACTTGCTGGAAGAAACATTGAAGAAGGCTAATGAGGCGGGCGGGTCCAACACGGCAACTGATGCCCCGATCATTGAGGCAGTTAACGCACCGCCTGCTCGCGGTTGCGACTATAAGTCCTTCAAGGTATGTGACCCGCCGGTTCTGACCGGGAAGAAAGACGCGGTAGCTACTTTTGACTGGGTGATACGTATGGAAGCCGCCATCCGTCTGAGCGAGTGTCAAGCAAATCAAGTTATGAAATTTGCTGCAAACTCCTTGAGGTAAGAAGCATCCCATTGGTGGGAAGGTGTACGTCAAGCTAAGATGGACGAGACGGTTGACACAATGCTGTGGAACGATTTGAAAACATTGGTGATCAAGAACTTCTGCCCGAGGAATGAAGTCGAGAAGGTGGAAAGAGAGTTTCTGGGATTTAAAGCCGGAAGTAAAACACATCGGCAATACACTACCAGATTCAATGAACTGGCACGTCTTGTGCCGCATCTGATCACGACTGAGGAGAGAAAAATTGCTTGCTACATCCAAGGATTGCCAGATAAGGTCCATACTTTCAACAAAGCAAGCACCCCTAGCACCTATGATTCGGTGGTGGAACTCAGTGGTGTAGTGTATGATGACCTGGCACTAAATGATGTTGCCATTGAGAAACCCAAGAAGAAACCGAGCTTCCAAAACAAACGAACAGGTGAAAAGATGTTTGGGGCTCGTGATAAGAGGGCTCGGGTGGTGGAGATAGCGATGTGTAATAAGTGTGGGAAGGAACATATGGGTGAGTGCAGACTAGGATCCAATCTTTGCTTCAAGTGTGGCAAAACTGGACACTACTCACGCGAATGCCCCCAACTCTACAAGTGCTATACCTGTGGGGGAACCGGGCATCTGAGTAGGGACTGCGCAAAGCCAAGAATGGGGGAAACTGGGAAAGGGAAGAGCACCGAAAAGAAGGATGAAAGGCCACGGGCAAGGACCCGAGCATATTCACTAACGCAGGACCAAGCCATGGCAGACCCCGATGTGGCGTCAGGTACGTTCATTCTTGACAACACTTTTGTTTCTGTGTTATTTGATTCGGGTGCTAGTAAAAGTTTTATATCGGCCGCTTTCTGTAAACGGGTAAAGTACACGGTTAGTAAAATAGAACGAGCCTTTAGTGTAGAAACCGCTGAGGGTAGAACTGCGAGTGTGACCAATATTGTTGTCAACTCCATGATAAAAATAGAAGGCCATAGGTTCCCTGTCAGATTGTTTGTTATGGTTTTGAGAGGGTTTGATGTCGTGTTAGGTATGGATTGGTTAACTGCCAACGAAGCACAAATCGTATGTAAACGAAAGATAATCCGACTTAAGGCTCCAGATGTTAGCGAAATCGAGGTTTTTGGAGATCGTGACGCCCCGATGCCTAACGTCATCTCAATGATTAAGGCAGCAGATTACTTGAGGCGCGGATGCGTGGCTTATCTGGTGTACGTGATTGACAAGTGTAAGGTAGTGAAGGAACTAGACGATGTACCCGTGGTACGCGAGTACCCGGAGGTGTTTCCAGAGGATTTGCTTGGGATACCACCCGACAGAGATATCGAGTTCCGAATCGAATTAGTACCAGATGCCCAGCCCGTGGCTAAGGCTCCATATCGACTAGCACCAGTGGAGATGAAAGAGCTAATGGTTAGACGAGTTACTTGAGAAAGGATTTATCCAGCCGAGCATCTCGCCTTGGGGTGCTCCAGTATTATTTGTTAAAAAGAAAGATGGTTCTATGAGGATGTGTATCGAATACAGGGAGTTGAATAAACGTACCGTGAAGAAAAAGTACCCTCTACCAAGGATCGACGACATGTTCGATCAATTGCAGGGCGCAAGTTGGTTCTCAAAGATCGACCTTCGATTCGGGTACCATCGATTGAAGGTGAGAGAAGAAGACATATCGAAAACCGCGTTTTGCATGCGTTATGGACATTTCGAGTTCCGCGGGATGTCCTTCGGATTGACAAACGCCCTCGCAGCGTTCATGGATTTGATGAATAGGGTGTGTCAAACGATGCTGGACCGATCGGTGATTGTGTTCATCGATGATATCCTAATCTACTCCAAGAACGAGGGTGATCACGCATGTCACTTGAAGGAGGTGTTGGAAGATTTGAAGAAAGAGAAACTGTATGCTAAGTTCTCCAAATATGCGTTCTGGCTTAGGGAGGTCCAATTCCTAGGTCATGTCATTAACCCGAACGTCATTATGGTTGACCCAGCAAAGATAATGACAGTAAGAGATTGGGATATTCCTAAGACTCCAACTAAAATCCGCAGTTTCTTAGGGTTGGCAGGCTACTATCGGAGATTCATTCAGGGCTTCTCGAAAATAGCTTCACCGTTGACAAAATTGACACGGAAGGAGGTAAAGTACGAATGGGGTTCGACCCAGGAAGAAACATTTAAGGAACTAAAGGAGAAGCTAACCCAAGCTCCAGTCTTGGCCCTTCCCGAGGGCAATGAAGACTTGGTGGTATACTCTGACGCTTCGGGTCAGGGATTGGGGTGCGTGTTGATGTAACGCAGGAGAGTGATTGCATATGCGTCTTGGCAGTTGAAAGTTCATGAAGTTAACTATCAGACTCATGATTTGGAACTTGTTGTTGTCTTATTTGCATTGAAAATCTGGAGGCACTACCTCTACGGGGTGAAGTTTACCATATACTCCGATCACAAAAGTTTGAAGTACTTATTCGAACAAAAGGAGTTGAATATGAGATCTAGGCGATGGTTGGAACTTTTGAAGGATTATGACTGTGAAATCATATACCATCCTGGAAAGGCAAACGTGGTGGCTGACGCTCTAAATCGTAAGGATGTGCCTACTCCTATTAGAGTGAAAGCTTGCTAGTTGGTGTTAACATCGGACGTGATGAGAGAAATTGAAAAGGCTCAAGACGAAGCACTAAAAGGAGAAAACATAAAGAAGGAGAGGATGGTTGGCCAACAGGGCAAGTTAGAATATAACACCCTTGGTGTTAGGACACGTTTTGGTCGGGTGTGGATACCTATGGGTGGCCAGCTTAGAACCAAAATCTTAGATGAGGCTCATAAGTCTCGTTACTCTATCCATCCCGGTACCAACAAAATGTACCAATATCTGAGGAAGGAATACTGGTGGCCTGGGATGAAATATGAGGTGACGAAATACGTAAGCAAGTGTCTGACTTGCTCGCAAGTAAAGGCCGAACACCAGAAACCGTATGGAAAGATTCAACCTCTTGATATACCGGAATGGGAATGGGAACACATTACAATGGACTTCATAACCAAGTTACCTCGCACAACTAAAGGTCATGACACCATTTGGGTAAGTGTAGACCGTTTAACGAAAATTGCTCATTTCCTACCTATTCGCGAGACGTTCTCTTCAGAAAGGTTACCAGAAGTATTTATAAATGAAGTGGTAGCACGTCATGGGATTCCATTGACGATTGTATCTGACTGGGACACACGATTTACATCGAGGTTCTGGAAAATATTTCACGAAGCAATGGGCACGAGACTTAATATCAGCACAGCATACCACCCGCAAATGGATGGTCAGTCCAAAAGGACCATTCAAACGTTGGAGGACATGCTCCGTGCTTGTATTATTGATTTCGGCGGCAGTTGGGTCAGTCATCTACCGTTAGCCGAATTCTCCTACAACAACAGCCATCACACGACGATAGGCATGTCGCCTTATGAAATGTTATATGGGAGGAGATGCAGGACCCCGATTTGTTGGGGTGAGATTGGACAGAAGGAATTAGGAAGTCTTGAAGTCGTACGAGAAACGTCGGAAAGGTTTGATCAAATCAAAGCACGAATGAAGGCCGCACACGATCGTCAGAAATCCTATGCGGATAAACAACGAAGGCTTATTGAGTTTGATGTTGGGGACAGAGTAATGTTGAAAGTGTCGCCCTGGAAGGGAATCATACGATTCGGAAAGAGAGGAAAGTTAAGTCCGAGGTTTGTCGGACCATTCAGGATAATGGCACGGTTTGGTGAAGTCGCTTATCGGTTGGAGTTACCTGATGAGTTAAGTGGGATTCATCCTACCTTCCACGTATCACACTTGCGAAAGTGTTTGACGGATA
The DNA here is from genome assembly GCA_023525975.1 of Smallanthus sonchifolius. Lineage (NCBI taxonomy): Eukaryota > Viridiplantae > Streptophyta > Magnoliopsida > Asterales > Asteraceae > Smallanthus > Smallanthus sonchifolius. Next base: position 91,801,374 of record CM042021.1, on the reverse strand, counting down.
AATCAGCTCACGTACCGCTTACTGACATCGAGGTTGACAACAACCTTAACTTCATCGAGGAACCCGTGGCCATCCTAGACAGGAAGGAGAAACGTTTATGTAATAAAGTTATCCATTTGGTTAAAGTCCAATGGAAGCACCGAATGGGGTCTGAAGCTACTTGGGAAATAGAAACAGAAATGAGGGAGTCGCACCCTCAACTATTTGACTTATGATAGGTTTCGGGAACGAAACCTATTGTAAGGGGGTTAGACTTGTAACATCTAAAAAAAATAATAAACGACAATAAATGGAAACGGGTTAAATGCGAGACGAACGGGATAAGCGAGCATGGAATGGGCAGGCTATGGGCTTGCGCGCGTATGGGCTCAAGAGTAGTCTCTCCCTATAAATATCCTAGCCCATCTCTTTTCTCTCATTTTACAAGTTCTAGAGAAAGAAACTTAAGAGAGAGAAAGTAGACGGATCGGCCCGAGATTCCAGCAAAGTGTTGCTCCATAGTTCGTGAGAAGAATCTCCGAAACAAAATCTCGATACAGGTAACGATCTAGTCTAAATCTGAGTTTTTGTAAGATTTAGGGTTTTTGGGTTTTGGATAAAAAAGGTAACGTTTTTACGTATAAAATTTGAAAATGAATATAAATCTAGCATCTATAAGGAAAAAACGAACGTTTTGGATGTAAAAAGTCGGGATCTTAACGATCAGATCTGCATGCAAGAACTTAGGGTTCTTAGGGAAGAAGACTGCCCGACAGGCGAACTTAGCAAGTTCGCCTGGCAAGGATTGGGGCGAACTTATCAAGTTCGCCTGACAAGTTCGCCTGGGGCAAAAAGTAAGCGAACATATGGTGGCGAACTTAGTGACTTCACTGGGTTGAATCAAGCGAACTTAAGTAAGCGAACTTACTAAGTTCGCTGGGCATGGATCAGGCGAACTTAACCTAAGTTCGCTTGTATGATCGCCAGTTGTGTAAGAGGCGAACTTAGCCTTAAGTTCGCCTAAAACAGAACGAGTAAACCGTTAGAGTCGGGACTAGGTCTGATGTGTATTTAACTAATCTATTCAGATTGGAAGTGACGTTGTTCGACCTTTGTTTAGGACAACCAAGATTAGCTTATCAGGTGAGTTCTAGAGCCCTCTTTTAAATGTTTTATTAATGTTTTGGAATGGTGTGCATACTTACGAAATGATGTTTTATGAAATGATGTTTACAAAAGGAAAGTTGAAATGTGTTTATTAAGTGTTTTGCCAAAGAGGTTTATGAATGGTTTACGAACGGTTTAATGATGAAATGTTTTATAATAAAACGTACGAATGCTTTAACTGAAATGATGTAAAGGCAGTAACGGTTATTTTATAAAAGTCACAAAATGAACGAATCTGCCACGAGTTCTTTCGGGAACTAAGGTATGCATGTATGTTATGGCCCTTACCTTTTAGGGGCCTTTGTGGATGGCCAACGGTTGTACAACTGGGTGGATAAAGAGCTGACGACGGTCACCATGGGATTACCGGGATCCCTATTGAAGGTACTATTCCCTGCGAGGGAACAGTGCTTAAGGTGAAGGTACGTGTTGTCCTTTGGGACGCCGTGCTTAAGGTGAAGGTGCATGTATCCTTGCGGTACCATTCATAAGGTTCTTGTGTCCATGGGCTTTGGGGAATCAGGCCCTAGGTTTCTCCGCCTACAGGTAATGTACGGTGTCGAAGGGCCTAGTGGTGGCGTGCCTCAGGGTTTCTTCGCTGGTATGTGATGAATGGAATTAACGGTTACGAAAAGACGCAGATTCGGTTAATGTTGACTTATGCTATGATGATTTGATTATGAGGTTTTGATGACGTTAAGTTATTGCATGATTTTATGTATGCTTTTATTAAGTGAATGAATGTTATGTTTTTGCCAAATGTTAATGATAAAGTTTTTTATGAAATGCTAGAACTCGCTAGCATAGCTGACTTTTAGTATGTACAGCGATGAAGAGTTACCTGGTCGATCTACGAAGTTTGGCATCCCGTTATGTTTTATTTATGTTATGTTTTATGTTTAAGACAATGTTACGCTTCCGCATGTTGAACAATGTTATGTTATTTTTGAAATGAAATTTCCCGCTGCGTTATCTGATATTCAAGTTTAAGAACTGTTTGTGAATGAGTAAATCCAACAAGTGAGGCCTCCCGGGTTTGGGGCCTTACATATGCTATGTTTATGTAATTGAATGATGAAAGCTTCCGCTGTGTTTGAATGATTTTAAGTAATGATTAGTAAATTATGACTATTTTATGAGTAAATCCAACGAGTGAGGTCTCCCGGGAAAGGGGCCTTACAAATAGATACCCATTACCAATGATCGATGACCTATTCGATCAATTACAAGGAGCAAGCTGGTTCTCCAAAATTGATCTAAGATCAGGTTATCATCAGTTGAAGGTAAGAGACGAAGACATTCCAAAGACAACATTCCGTACGAGATATGGACTCTATGAGTTCTTAGTAATGTCATTTGGTTTGACTAATGCCCCTGCTGCATTCATGTACCTCATGAATAGGGTTTGTCGACCAATGTTGGACCGATCCGTGATCGTGTTCATTGATGATATTCTAATCTACTCAAGGAATGAAGGAAATCATGCATGTCATTTCAAGGAAGTGCTAGAAACACTTAGAAGGGAAAAATTGTATGCAAAATTTTCTAAGTGTGAATTTTGGCTCCGAGAAGTTCAGTTCTTGGGTCATGTGATAAACGCAGAAGGAATTATTGTGGATCCTTCAAAGATAGAAACTATAATGAAATGGAACCCGCCAAAGACACGTACAGAGATTCGTAGTTTCTTAGGATTGGTCGGTTACTATAGAAGATTTATTCAAGATTTCTCCAAGATTGCTACCCCATTGACAAAACTCACAAAGAAGGAGACAAAGTTTGTATGGGGAGCAGAGAAAGATAATGCTTTTCGAAAAATAAAGGAGAAATTAACTCAAGCTCTGGTTTTGTCTTTACCGGAAGGGACAGAGGATCTGATAGTTTACTCTTATGCATCGTATCAGGGACTGGGGTGTGTATTAATGTAGAAAGGAAAGGTTGTAGCCTATGCTCACAACAACTCAAACCCCATGAAGCTAACTACCTAACCCATGATTAGAGTTAGCTACTATAGCATTTGCACTTAAAATATGGAGACACTATCTCTATGGAGTTAAGTGCACAATCTACACAGTTCATAAAAGCTTAAAGTATTTCTTTAAGCAAAAAGATCTGAACATGAGGCAGCGAAGATGGTTAGAGCTGATAAAGGATTATGATTGTGAAATTCTATATCAACCAAAAAAAGCTAATGTGGTGACAGATGCTCTAAGCCATAAGGAATAGCATCCACCTATCAGGGTGAAGTCATATAAGTTAGTTATAACTCCTGACTTTATGCCACAGCTCAGGAATGTTCAAATAGACTCATTGAAAGCAGAGAATGTTAAGAAAGAAAGATTGGCTGGACAAGAAAAATACTTAGAAGCGAATGAGTATGGGGTTAAGATTCGATTCGGCCGTATATGGATACCACGTATGGGTGAATTCAGAGTTAAAGTTCTGGATGAAGCTCATAAGTCACGATATTCGATTCATCCGGGTACTACAAAAATGTACCAAGATCTGCGTCAAGATTATTGGTGGCCCGGTATGAAATACGTTGTCATGAAATATGTGGCTAAGTGCTTGACTTGTTCCCAAGTCAAAGCAGAACATCAAAATCCTTATGGCAGGTTACAACCACTAGATATTACGGAATGGAAATGGGAGCATATCACTATGGACTTCATAACAAAGCTACCAAAAACAACTAAAGGTTATGATACCATATGGGTGATAGTTGACATGCTGACTAGGAGTGCTCACTTCTTACCGATACGTGAGACATACTCTTTAGAAATGTTAGCAGATGCATTTATTAAATAAATTGTTTCACGGCATGGAGTGCCTGTTTCAATTGTATCTGACAGAGACACACATTTTACGTCGCGTTTCTAGAAGAAGTTCCATGAAGAAATGGGAACTAAGTTATTGATTAGCATGGCATATAACCCTCAAACAGACGGTCAGAGTGAAAGAACGATACAAACACTTGAGGATTTGTTGTGTGCTTACATTATTGACTTCAGTGGAAGTTGGGATAGTCATCTACCTTTGGTATAACTTTCATATAACAACAACTATCATGCAAGTATTGGCATGCCGCCATACGAAATGTTATACGGAAGAAGATGTAGAACTCCCATATGTTGGGGAGAGGTTGGACATAAAGAATTAGGAAGCAAAGAGATTGTCCAAACTACAGGTGTGAAATTCGATCAGATTAAAGCTCGCTTAAAAGCTGCACAGGATAGACAAAATTCCTACACAGATAAAAGGTGAAGACCAATAGAATTCCAAGTCGGAGATTACGTTATGTTGAAAGTATCTCCGTGGAAGGGAATCATAAGATTCAGAAAGAGAGGAAAGCTGAGTCCAAGCATTATTGGACCCTTTCAGATTATGGCCCGAGTAGGGAAGGTTGCTTATAGACTGGAATTGCCAGAAGAGTTGAGTGGAATCCACTCAACATTCCATGTATCGCACTTATGCAAGTGCTTGGCAGACGAAACCTCTCATGTACCACTAAATGATATAGAGATAGACGAAAGATTGAATTATATTGAGAAGCCAGTGGCTATACTCGATCGAAAAGAAAAGAGATTACGAAATAAAGTAATCAAGCAAGTGAGAGTTCAGTGGCAACATCGAAAGGGATATGATGCCACATGGGAGACAGAGGAAGAGATGAGGCAATCTTATCCCTACTTATTCGAGTAAGTAATAGGTTTCGGGGACGAAACCTTTGTAAGGGGGGTAGATTTGTAACACCCCAATTTTTATAAGACGTATGAGTAGAGGAACCAAAATAATCATTAAGTAAAACCCCAAGGTGGTAGAGTGAAGATAGATAAAAATTCAAGGATCAAAAAAATAAAAGTTTGGAGTTTTAGACCTGTGACGGACCGTCACAGATGGGTAACGGTCCGTTACGGACGGTGACAGACCGTCACAAAGCATAACGGTCCGTTACGGCTTGACCACGGCAATGAGTGAGAAAATGACCCGTGTCAGCTGACTAAGGGACATGTGGAAACCCTATGACGGGTCGTCATGAGAGGTAACGGTCCGTCACAGCTGCAAATTAGACCGCTCATTCGGGAGTTGACGCATGGCAGGTGACAACAAACTCATGACGGACCGTCACGGGAGATAACTGTATGTTACGGACGCCGCAAGAAATTGGTGAAGGGCCGTCACCAATGGTAACGGTCCGTTACGGGTCCTGAATCTGCACTATAAATAGATGAACGAGGCCAATCATTTTGAAGCACTCCAAACACTCAAACACACTCTCAAAACACCTAGTTAGCCTAAGGAAACATGCCAAGAGCCCAGTTCACGTAAAGAAGTCCGATTTCAAGTCTTTCAGCCCCAATATGCAATAGATAGTTCTGAGGTAAGGTTCCAACTAGTTCCTAATGACTTGGTTACTTTCACTAAGCTAGGAGCTTGTAATTAAGGCGTGTTATGATGAATTAGGACCTTGATCCAAGTCGTTGTGCTGTTTACATTAGCACAAAAGAATTACGTGAAAGAGACGACAGTTAGAGGTGAGTTCTACGAGGCCCTTTTTAAATGATTTACTTTAAATATTTTGGGCCAATATGCATGCTAGAAAGACTTACATAAATGCTATACACCCTTGATTTAAATGTTTGGGATAGCATTCATGTGTTGCAAGAGGTTATGTATAAAAGATGTCTAAATCTTAAAACTTAGTAACAGAGTATTCATGAGATATTAAAGAAGTATTTGGTAACCATCCAACCGGTATGTAGTTATCTGGCAAACCTTATGTTCCGTCTAAGGAAAGAGCGGTGTATAAATCCCTCCTGGACCCGTCATTCTTTCCGGGGAACATTTCTGTTGGAGGTACTACTCTGGAAAGATAACCACCTTGTCTTCTTTAAATTACCATGAAGAAACCTTTACAAAGATTTAAGATAAATATTGATTTTGAAAGGGAAATAGAGAGAAAGAAAGAAATGAATACTCGCCTTTTGGCATGATTTCATAAAGTAAAGATTTTGAGAAAGAAAATGGTTTTTGACACGTAAAACGTTTTACAACTTACCATGGTGTGCCAAGATAAGTAAAGGCAGAGAAGTCAGGGTTTTACCTTGACTAACAGGGGTCTTGACAATTATTGTCTTGACAAAGAATAGAGGGAAAGGAATTGAGTTTTTGGCATGTTTACCATGTCAAATATTTTGACCATATTGGTCTGTAAAGAAAGAAAAGATTTTGCCACGTCTAGCCAAATGCCACATAATATCTTGCAACTTAGATAGACGTAGAGACGTACTGCATTCCTTTGTGGAATGTAGTACGGACTCCTTGTACAAGGGTATGTATAAGTGGTGACGACCGATTGGAGATTAACGTGACCTCGAAAAGACAAATGTGCAAGTATAAACTATTATGTTTGGGCAAGAAGTTAATGTGATGTTTTAAATGTGTGTCATATAAATCCATTTATGAAAGAGACAGAGGTCAAAGATATTCTTGACTAAACACTTAGAACTCACCAGCGTAAGCTCACATATGTTTAAGCATGTGTATCAGGTAAAGATGTAGCTTCTTGCAGTAAAGGTATGAGGCTAGAGTAGAGGCATCTTGTGGGCTATCTGACATTCTCTGACGAACTGGCATTAGAATAGACGTATTTGTATTTTCTTTTGAATGTACATTAAACAAAATTATGATACAAAATAGTATTTTTAATGTCGTCCGCTGTGTATGATATCTGTTCACTATAGGTTCATGAGTAAATCCGACAAGTGGCCGGCATCTCGGGTGAGCCGGGATGTGGGTGTCACATTGTATTTGTTATACCGTTATTTGTAAGAATGACAGGCAAAGTTTACGAGACTGAGAGGTTTGTGGGAAAGTCACCACCCATGCTTAAATCCGTATCTGAGTTTTCCAACTAGAAAATTCAAATGAAGGCGTACTTTAGATTTACCGAGCACATTATTTGGGACTCGACTGTGAAAGGTCCTCATATACCAAAGATGGCAAATGCAGATTGGATTGTTCCTATTGCTGATCCAGATCAGTATTCTGAAGAAGATAAGAAATTGATTGAAAAAGATAATCATGATTTGGGATCAATCATACTTGCTCCTCCAACTGAATTGTACTTGAATTTTGAACAACATGAGACTGCTCAAGGACTTTGGAATGCTTTGTGCTTAAGATTTGAGGAAAATGTTTCTTTGCAGGAAAGTCGAACTGATATGTTCCTGAAGCAGTACAATATGTTTAATTACAAGAAGGGTGAATCTCTGAGCGAACAAGTTACTCGTTTCACAACTTTGATCAATAGGCTGAGAAAGATGGGTGTTGAAATTAAGGAGTATGAAGTATGCAAGAAGTTGTTAGATTCGTTACCCGACACATGGAGTATCCCATGTATGCGGATTAAGAACACTACACCAGATTTGAAGAATAAAACTCTTGATGACATAATTTGTGTTCTTGAATCTTATGAGCTAGAAAAAAAAAAGAAAAGAGAAATGAACAACCCTGATAAGTCACATCATACAAGTTCATCAAATGCAACTTTATTTTCTGGGAGTGGAAAAGGTAGCATGTAACGAACCAAAATCCAAAATATAATGGTATTTGCCTAAAATAATATTATAAGGGTGAAGGTGGAATAAAATAAAAGTGGAAGGTTTTAGATGTAAATGAGCATTCTTGACTTTTTGGTAAAAGGGTCAATAATGGAAGTTCAGGGGCTGTTTTGTAACATTTACAAATCAGATTTTGTTTATGGGGGAGAAACACACGTTTTTTATTTGTGTTTGTGTGTGTAGCATGAAAAGCAAGGGGAAGAGGGGAGGAGGAGCCAAGGAGCTTGATTCTGGAAATTGGAGTTGAAAGATTATGGATTTGATGATGTCTAAGGTTCAACCAACATTCATGTAAGTTCATCTTCTCCATTTTCATATCCCACACCTCAATTAATGGAGTTTTGGTGGGTTTTTTTAGAAAACCCAAATTAAGTCAATTGGTGTGATGATTTTGGTTAAATGTTGATTATAAACGTTAATCTAGTGTTATTGAAGTTGGAGAATCATGATTTACATGATTTAAACATCCAATTTGATGATTTCAAAATTAGGGTTCTTGAGGTGAAAATTGGGGGTTTTCAAATGGATGAAGTTAAATGATAAATTGGTGGTTGGTAAGTTTTTATGGTGTTAATAAACACAATTTTTAGTAGAAACCCTCAATCAATTTGGTAAATTGGGGAATTGGGTGAACTTGAATAAACCTTAACGGGTCAAAATGGGTTGAAATGTGGTTCTTGGGCGTTGGAGATTTGGTTAAAGTTGTGTTAACCAAATTAAGTTGGAGTGTTGATCTTTAGATTATGGGTGTGTCTTGAATCTCAATTTGGTGTATGGATTGAGATCGTAGGATTGCTAATTGCAATTGGATTGTTTAGGTGATCAAGGTATAAAGTAGCTAGCTTTGAAGATCAAGTGGGATCCTTCTTAGTTAAAGGTATGTGCTTTGCACTTACTTAGTAATGATAGATGGTAGTAAACACATATAGTGTTATACATGTTGATTTGTTGACTATCATGTGTGTAATTATGCATATGTTGTTTTGGTAAACTTGCAAATGGGGAATGTATGCAAGGGAAGGGTGTTTAAGGTGCTTGAGGTCCATGAACTTCACATTGTAGTATAGTGATAAAGTCTTTGAATGACTTATGTGGTTTAGAGTCAAACAAATTACTTAAGTGGTTTATGGTCAAACAAATGTAGCAATTTGATTAATTTGACTTAAGTGGTTTATAGTCAAACAAATGTGGTAATTTTACTTAAGTGATTTATAGTCAAACAAATGTGGTAATTTTACTTAAATGATTTATAGTCAAACAAATGTGGTAATTGACTTATGTGATGTATAGTCAAACAAAATGGGATGAATATGATGTAATTGATGTCTTTGAACTTCATAACTAATCGGTGGGATTGGGGTCTTGAACCTCACAATGTCGGGTATAATCTACGGGTTATAAAGATGGGTTAGTAACTTATGTGTACACTTGTATGTATGTGAAAGGTTCGGTGTTGAAGTCTAAGAACCCCACCCGATAGTAATTGAGGTCTTGAACTTCAATAGTTGTCATTGTTGTTTGAGGTCTTTGAACCTCACATGGGAGTAAATATGATTATATAAAGGAGTTTGAAGTCTAAGAACCTCACACGGTAGTCATTTGAGGTCATGAACTTCACAAGTTGTAAGGCCCCAAACCTGGGAGGCCTCACTTGTTGGATTTACTCATTCACAAACAGTTCTTAAACTTGAATATCAAATAACGCAGCGGAAAAACTTTCTTTTAAAACATAACATCAACATTGTTCAACATGCGGAAGCGTAACATTGTCTAAAACATTAATTACATAACATAAAACATAACAAACGGGATGCCAGTCATCGTATCAGCCGGGTAACTCTTCATCACTTGCCAAGCATCACCGTCCCTTCGTACCTGTCCTTAACCTGAATGTGCATACTAAAAGTCAGCTACGCAGCTTTACATAAAACCTTAACATAAACATTTTGCCAAAAACATAACATACATTTATTTAACAAAAGCGTACGTAAAACATGCAATAACTTAACATCATCATAACATCGTAACATAGCATCATAACATAAGTCAACGTGAACCAAATCTGCGCCTTCTCGTAACCGTCAATCCCATACATCGCATACCAGCGGATGAACTTAAGGCTCGTTACCTCTAAGTCACCCGTCACCAGGTCTCCTAAGGCTCGTTACCTCTAGGTGGACCAAACATATGTCTCCTAAAGCTCGTTACCTCTAGGTGGACCAAACATAACATAGGCACTATTTCCCCGCAAGGAATAGTACCTTCCATCGGGGATCCCGGTAATCCCATGGGTGACCGTCGTCACCCAATCATCAACCAGTTGTACAACTGTTAGCCAGCCACATAGGCCCCCCATAAGGGTATGGCCCATTCACACATACATACCTTAGCTCCCGTAGGACCTCGTGGCAGATTCGTTCATTCATGAGTTTCATAAAAACCTTTACCTCATTTTAGTTAAAGCATTCGTACGTTTTATTAAACAAAACATCATCTCTTTCGTACACCTTTCGTAAACTTCATTTGGTAAAACATTTCATAAACATCATCTCGTAAACATCATTTCGTAAACATCATATCGTAAACTTCGTTTCGTAAACATCATTTCGTAAACCTCATTTTAAAAACATCATTCTGTATGTATGCACACCAGCCCAAAAATGTTTAATTAAAACATTTAAAGAAGGGCTTCTAGAACTCACCTGATAAGCTAGTCTTGGTTGTCATAAACAAAGGCCAACAACGTCACGTACGATCTGAATTAGGTAGTTAAATACACATCAGACCCAATCTAGACTCTAACGGTTTAATCATACTAAATTAGGCGAACATACTGACTTAACTAACCAGCCTGATGCTTGCGCACTTAGCAAGTGCGCAGGGCCTTGTTCTTGCGAACTTAATAAGTGCGCAGACTTCGTTTCATGCGTACTTGATAAGTACGCAGGTTTTGCTTCATGCGTACTTTATAAGTACGCAGGACCTTCTTCTTGCGTACTTGATAAGTACGCAGAAGCGTACTTGATAAGTACGTAGAACCTTCTTCTTGCGTACTTGATAAGTACGCAGGATCTGCTTCCCCGCAAAAACCCTAACTTTCGCATGCGGGTCTGATCATGTCAAGATCCCGAACTTGTTTACATTCAAAACGTTTGCTTTTCGTTTAAGAACTCAAATCTATGTTTTTCTTCCATTTTCATCCGTAAAAACGTTACCTTTTCATCCAAAACCCAAAAAACCCCAAAACGAACAAAAACTCAGATCTAGGCCAGATCGTTACCTGTATCAAGCTTCTGATTCGGAGGTTCTTCTCACGAGCTATGGAGCAACACACTTCTTCAATCTCGGGTCAATCCGCCAACTTTCTCTCTTTACGGTTTCTCTCTCTAGAACTTGCAAGTGAGAGAATGGTGGAGTGTGTTGGCTATTTAAAGGGAAGGGACTCCTCTCCTCAAGTTCGTCGGCCCATCTGGCCTGACCCGTCACGCCTCGTTCATTTATTCCTTTCGTCTCACGTATAACCCGTTATTTTAATCGTCGTCTTATTTTTGGGATGTTACAAGTCTACCCCCTTTATAATAAGTTTCTTCCCCGAAACCTATCATAAGTCAAATAGTTGAGGGTACGACTCCCTCATTTCCGTCTCTGTTTCCCAAGTGGCTTTCGATCCCTTTCGATGTTTCCATTGGACTTTAACCAATTGGATTACTTTATTATGTAAACGTTTCTCCTTCCGATCTAAGATGGCCACGGGTTCTTCGATGTAGTTAAGGCTGTTGTCGACCTATATGTCAGTAAGTGGTACGTGAGCCGATTCATCCGCCAAACACTTTCGCAAGTGTGATACATGGAAGGTAGGATGAATCCCACTTAACTCATCAGGCAACTCTAACCGATAAGCGACCTCACCAACCTGTGCCATTATCCTGAAAGGTCTGACAAACCTCAGACGTAACTTTCCTCTCTTCCTGAATCATATGATTCCCTTCCAGGGTGACACTTTCAACATTACTCAGTCCCCAACATCAAACTCAATAGGCCTTCGTCGTTTATCCGCATAGGATTTCTGACGATCTTGTGCGGCCTTCATTCGTGCTTTGATTTGATCAAACCTTTCCGACGTTTCTCTTACGACTTCAAGACTTCCTAATTCCTTCTGTCCAATCTCACCCCAACAAACCGGGGTCCTGCATCTTCTCCCATACAACATTTCGTAAGGCGGCATGCCAATAGTCGTGTGATGACTATTGTTGTAGGAGAATTCGGCTAACGGCAGATGACTGTCCCAACTGCCACCAAAGTCGATAATACAAGCACGAAGCATATCCTCCAATGTTTGAATGGTCCTTTCGGACTGACCATCCGTTTGTGGGTGTATGCCGTGCTAACATTGAGTCTCGTGCCCATCGCCTCATGAAATCTTTTCCAGAACCTCGATGTGAATCGTGTGTCCCGGTCCGATACGATCGTCAAAGGCATCCCATGCCGTGATACTACTTCGTTAATAAATACTTCCGCTAACCTTTCCGACGAGAACGTCTCGCGAATAGGTAGGAAATGAGCACTCTTCGTTAAACGGTCCACGATTACCCAAATGGTGTCATGACCTTTAGCTGTGCGAGGTAGCTTGGTTATGAAGTCCATGGTAATGTATTCCCACATCCATTCCGGTATATCAAGTGGTTGAATCTTTCCATACGGTTTCTGGTGTTCGGCCTTTACTTGTGAGCAAGTCAAGCACTTGCTTACATACTTTGTCACCTCATGTTTCATTCCAGGCCACCAGTATTCCTTCCTCAGATCTTGGTACATTTTATTGGTACTAGGATGGATAGAGTACCGAGACTTATGAGCCTCATCCAAGATTTTGGTTCTAAGCTCGCCACCCATAGGTATCCATATCCGTCCAAAACGTGTCCTAACACCAAGGGTGTTATATTCCAACTTGTTCTATTGGCCAACCATCCTTTCCTTCTTTATGTTTTCTTCCTTAAGTGCTTCATCTTGAGCTCTTTCGATTTCCCTCATCACATCTGATGTTACCACCAACTGGCAAGCTTTCACTCTAATAGGAGTAGGCACATCCTTTCGGCTTAGAGCATCAGCCACCACGTTTGCCTTTCCAGGATGGTATATGATTTCACACTCATAATCTTTTAGGAGTTCCAACCATCGTCTCTGCCTCATATTAAGCTCTCTTTGTTCGAAGAAGTACTTCAAACTTTTGTGGTCGGAGTAAATAGTAAACTTCACCCCGTAAAGGTAGTGCCTCCAGATTTTTAATGCGAATACGACAGCAGCAAGTTCCTAATCGTGAGTCGGATAATTAGCTTCATGAATCTTCAACTGTCGTGACGCATACGCGATCACTCTCTCGCGTTGCATCAATACGCATCCCAATCCCTGACCCGAAGCGTCAGAGTATACCACTAAGTCTTCATTGCCCTCGGGAAGGGCCAAGACTGAAGCTTGGGTTAGCTTCTCTTTCAATTCCTTAAACGCCTCATCCTGGGTTGAACCCCATTTGTACTTTACCTCCTTTCGAGTCAACTTTGTCAACGGCGAAGCTATTTTTGAGAAATCTTGGATGAATCTCTGATAGTAGCCAGCCAATCCCAAGAAACTGTGAATTTCAGTTGGCGTCTTAGGAATATTCCATTCCCTTACCGTCATTAACTTTGCTGGGTCAACCATAATGTCGTTCGCGTTAATGACGTGACCTAGGAATTGGACTTCCCTAAGCCAGAACGCACATTTGGAGAACTTAGCATACAACTTTTCCTTCTTCAAAGCCTCCAACACCTCCTTTAAGTGACATGCGTGATCACCCTCATTCTTGGAGTAGATGAGGATATCATCGATGAACACGGTTATCGATCCAGCCTTGGTCGACAAACTCTATTCATCAAATCCATGAACACTGCGGGGGCGTTCGTCAATCCAAAAGACATTACGCGGAACTTGAAATGTCCATAACGCGTGCGAAATGCAGTTTTCGGTATGTCTTCTTCCCTTACCTTCAACTGATGGTACCTGGATCGAAGGTCGATTTTTGAGAACCAACTTGCGCCTTGCAATTGATCGAACAGGTCGTCGATCCTTGGTAAAGGGTACTTGTTCTTCACCATACGTTTGTTCAACTCGCGATAATCAATACACATTCTCATCGAACCGTCTTTCTTCTTCACAAACAACACCGGAGCACCCCAAGGCAAGATGCTCGGTTGTATAAATCCCTTCTCAAGTAGTTCGTCTAATTGGGCCATAAGTTCTTTCATATCCACTGGTGCTAGTCGATATGGAGTCTTAGCCACGGGCTGGGCATCTGGTACTAAGTCGATTCGGAACTCAATCTCTCTGTCGGGTGGTATCCCAGGCAAATCCTCTGGAAACACCTCCGGGTACTCACGTACCACGGGTACATCGTCTAGTTCCTTCACTTCCTTACACTTGTCAATTACGTACACCAGAGAAGCCTCGCATCCGCGCCTCAGGTAATTTGTTGCCTTAATCATCGAGATGACGTTTGGCATCGGGGCATCACGATCTCCAAAAACCTCGACTACGCTACCATCCGGAGCCTTGAGTCGGATTATCTTTCATTTGCATATAATTTGCGCTTCATTGGCAGTTAGCCAATCCATACCTAACACGACATCGAACCCACCCAAAACCATAACGAACAGCCTGACGGGGAATCTATTGCCTTCTATTTTTATCATGGAATTATCAACTACCTCAGTCACCCTCGCAATTCTACTCTCAGCGGTTTCTACGGTAAAGCCCCTTTCTAGCTTACTTGCAAAAGGTAGCAGATATAAAACTCTTACTGGCACCCGAATCAAATAACACAGATACAAAAGTGTTGTCAAGGATAAACGTACCTGACGCCACCTCGGGGTCCACCTTGGCATGTTCCTGCGTCAGCGCATAGGCTCGAGTCTTCGCTCGGGGCCTGTCTTCTTTCTTTTCGGGGCCTTTCCCTTTTCATGCTTCACCCATTCTTAGTTTAGTGCATTCCTGGCTCATGTGGCCGCTTTCGCCACAATTATAACATTTAATGCCTTGCATGCATTCACGTGAGTAGTGCCCAGTTTTGCCACATTTGTAGCACAGATTTGTCCCTAGCCTGCATTCACCTAGATGCCTACTGCCACACTTCCCACATACCGCGACCTCACCCACTCTAGCCTATTTCTCTCGAGCTCCAAACAGTCTCCCGCCAGATCGTTTGGCCGAAAAACTTAGTTTCTTCTTCGGCTCATCAGTAGCGACAACATTCAGTGCAAAATCATCAAATACCACGCCACTCAGTTCTATAACCGAATCGTAGGTGATAGGAGCGTTTTCCTTAACGTAGGTGCGGACCTCATCCGGCAGCCCCTGAATGTAGCAGTCAATCTTTCTTTCCTCAGTCGTGACAAGATGTGGCACCAGACGTGCCAGTTCATTGAATCGGGTTGTGTACTGCCGGTGCGTCATGCTCCCGGCCTTCAAACCTAGAAATTTTGTCTCTACCTTCTCAATCTCGTTCCTCGGGCATAAATTCTTGATTACCAGATTTTTCAAGTCATTCCACATCATCGAGTCAACAACCTCGTCCCCTTTAGCCTCACGTACACCTTCCCACCAGTGGGATGCTTCCTCCCTTAAGGAGTTAGCAGCAAACTTCACGACTTGACTCGCTCCGCTCAGACGAATGGTAGCTTCCATACGGATTACCCAATCAAAAGTAGCCACTGCGTCCTTCTTCCCAGTCAGGACCGGCTAGTCACATGCCTTAAAGGACTTATAGTCGCAACCACGGTTAAGCGGTGCGTTGATTGCCTCAGTGTTCGGGGTACCAACCGTCGTGTTAGACCCACCCGTCTCATTAGCCTTCTTTAACGTTTCTGCCAACAGTCCTGGCAAAGAAACCTTCATCAACTAAGTGAACTCGCGTGCCAGAGCGGCTCTCACTTCCGATTCAAAAGTGAATTGTTGTTCTTCGACATGAGTCGGCTCAGTCCCGTGCACACTAACTTCTGGTTCAGTGTGAGCACTTCCTTCTTCACTGTACTCCTGGCGTGCAGGGGTCCTGCCGCGCCCACCGTTACGACCACCGATACGGCCCCCACCACGCCTTCTGCTCTTTCGTCCTGTCATTTCGTTCTATAAGACAAGGAATCTAATGTCATCACGCTAGTTAACAAATAGAATCCAACAAGCACTGTAAGATGTTAATATACACTGGCCATCTGCAATTAACCATTACACTACCATTCGATTTCTATTTGACCACCTTTGTGATTCCATAAGAACACAAGTCCTTACCTAACCCTTTCTAAGGCATACTACATATGTAAATATATACTACCTTCATACCTGATGCTGTGGCTCGAGTTACCCGTACTAGCATCCACTTTCGGTCCCATTCACAGTTTAAGTTCAGACACTAAGAGTGTCCGAATCTCTCAAACTATTGCTCTGATACCAACTTGTAAGGCCCCAAACCTGGGAGGCCTCACTTATTAGATTTACTCATTCACAAACAGTTCTTAAACTTGAATATCAAATAACGCAGCGGAAAAACTTTCATTTAAAACATAACATCAACATTGTTCAACATGCGGAAGCGTAACATTGTCTAAAACATTCATTACATAACATAAAACATATCCCTGCCAGTTCATCTGGTAACAACAATCGGTAGGCGACACTACCAACACGCTCCTCAATCATAAATGGTCTAATATACCGCCGACTAAGCTTTCCCCGTTTCTTGAAACGAATAATGCCCTTCCATGGCGACACGTTAAGCATAACAAAATCTCCTTCATTGAACTCTATAGGTCGCCGTCTCTTGTCAGCATAAGACTTCTTCCGATCCTGAGAGGCTTTCATTCTCAGTTTAACCATCTCAATTTTCTCCGGAGTTTCTTTCACAACGTCTAAACTCCCTAATAATTTCTACCCAATCTCGCCCCAACACACCGGGTGTAACATTTGTGTTTTTTCCATTTCATTGTATTCATCGTACAAGCCCATGTAATCCATGAGCAAGTTCAAATTTCAACACAACATAAACCAAGTGTTCATTATACATTATGCATTGTATAAGTTATTATAACACATGATCAATCATAGTCATCTTTACAAATGCATTCATATTTTATCACATCATATTTATACATCATCATTTTTAAAATATTATTTAAACATTTGTTTATTTCCACTAATCATTATTATATCAAATGACTTATATTTTTTATTGACTTAAAACTCTATTGAATTTCATATTTATGTCCCATAAATATATCAAACTTGTGGTATATATTTATTCATTATATTGTTATAAACCTTTCTTAACTCATGCATTAACTAATTTAAGTTATCATGATTTTAATTCCAAATTTTCTTTTTTTATGAATTATATTCATAGGAGTTATTGTAACAATTAAGTTATAAGTTTCAATCTTTAGAAAAACTAAATTCAGACTTAGAAAGTCTAAAACCACACATTTATAACTACAAGTTTCATTGGTGTACCTTTTTATAAAAACTAATACTTTTTAACCATTTACAAAAAAATCAAATTTTAGTATTTTTTTAGTCATGAATGTTATTAAAAACCTTATAGATAAATACCCATTTTTTTAAATTTATGAATTTGTATATTATATAAATTAATGGAATTTAAACCTCTTAATTATCCTTGAATATTATGAAACATTTTATTAATAATTTACTAGTTTTTCTCATAATCCTCCACTATAAATAAACCCTCATTCTACCCCATTCTCACACCATTCCCACAAAATTGAAGAGCCCCAAGACTACCATAATCAAGTTTTAACCCCCCCCCCCCCAGATCCAAAGTCGTTTCCTTGTTTTTAAGTAAGTTCTACCCGCATTCGATTTTGCGTTCTTGTTTCATTTTTGTTTCTTGTTTTCCTTGCATAGCACACCCACTCACACACACGTATATATATGTATTTATATAAATCATCTTTATAAACCAATTTTTTTATAAATGTTCAAGGGATTACAATAACTATCTTTTTTAAATAAAAATATACATATTTAATTTATAACTTTGCATAATTATTATCACAAAGGTTTAACGAGTGATATGTGAACATTATTATTTCTAACACGTGTAATGATTTATTACTAATTATGTAATTGAAATCTTGGATTATAAAATATATTTTGAGATATAAAAGAAATTGTTTTTGTAAATATTTGCCTTATATAGTTTTGTAAATTCATTTATTTAGACTATTTTCTAATATGAATCAATAAAACAAATTTATTACTTTTAATTAAAAATTAATTATGATCATTTTTATAAACCCATATATTTTGTAAAGATTTATACATCTTTTATATAATTTATTTTTATTATATAAAAATATTTAAAGCACATTTTCATACTCTTAATTAATAATTAATTTTAGTTTAATTATTTATTAATTAGAATATTATTTTTATACTTTAAATTTTGGTTTAATTACCAATTAATTTAAATCATTTTTTTAACACTTATCTTTCATAAAAATCAAAATATATAAATAAAATGTTTTAATTATTTAGTTATGTAGTTAACTAATTATTTATTCAACTAATTATTATTTATTTATTCATTTATTCATTTATTATTTTATGCATTTACAAACAAAAGAAAACTATGTATTTATTTATTCATTCATTTATTATCAAACAAAAGGACACTTATTATTTATACATTTACTTATTTATTTATAAAACAAATAAAGTCATTTATTTATTCTTTTACATATTCAAATTTCAATACAAATATTTATCAAGATTTACATAAATACTATTTAAAACTCAAATAATTATTTTATTATTAAAATGAGGACACTCACATCAATCCCTTTGAGCATTAGGATTCCCTTATTCATTTTGTACAAATTATTGATACACATATTCCATCAAACATAGGTTAATCTTGTGATTAGCTAGAACAATTGTGCAACAACAACATACTTGTGCGACTTTCAAGCTACTCATTGCATGGTGAGTTACATAGCCCCACATTTTACATTTTTATACTTTTGGGGTGGAACATGATTACATTGAACTATTTTCAATTTATACAATTCAAACATTATGTTCATGTGTGTATTTTTATGCATTATGCTTGAACACTATGAGTTAAACTATATTTATAACAAGTACAATCATTAACTCCGTACAATTCAACGGTAACAATGATAGATCTATTGCATTTGACAAATCCACCCAGGTAGGGTGATTGCTTACCGACAATACATAAGGGTAACAACGGTGTTATGCCTAACATGTCACAAGGTTTGATTGTGTACCCGGTTTACTATAGTGGTTCTCCATAATTGCCTATTTATACCTTGTTACATGTGAATTGTACACAACAATTTGAAACTATTTGTAGAGTCAAAACCTATGTATGCTCACCAACTATTTTTAGTTGACCTTGTTTTCATCATGTTTTAGGTGAAAATGTTTGAGATCATATGCAAGATGCTCCACATATGATTTGGACCTAGATTGAATAATGAATTGAACAATTTGATGTATTTTTGTTTTGGATGTTTGTTTGAACTTATGTCATGAAACCTTGATTTAATAATTATATGAAATCTAGTTTAATCACGTGCTTATGAATAGTCTCCGTGTCCCGCCCCGGCGTATTCCGCTGTCAGTTGGGGTGTGACACCGGGGTCCTACACTTTCTTCCATACAACATCTCGTATGGCGCCATTCCAATAGTTGCGTGATAACTATTGTTATAAGAGAATTCCGCCAACGGTAGATGACTATCCCATGCACCACCAAAATCAATCACACATGCACGAAGCATGTCTTCTAATGTTTGTATCGTTCGCTCCAACTGTCCCTTAGTTTGAGGATTATACGCCGTGCTAATTTGTAATCTCATCCCCATAGCCTCATTAAACATCTTCCAAAACTTTGACGTAAATCTCGTATCATGGTCGGATACAATAGAAATCGGCACCCCATGCCTTGCAACAATCTCATTCACAAACACCTCAGATAACCTCTCTAAAGAGAAGGTCTCTCTAATCGGTAGAAAATGAGCGATTTTAGTTAACCGATCGATTACTACCCAAATAGTATCGTGCCCATTCACCGTCTTGGGAACTTCGTAATAAAACCCATTGTAATGTGCTCCTATTTTCATTTCGGAATTTCTAACGGTTGAATTCTTCCATAAGGCTTCTGATGCTCGGCCTTGACCTGCAAGCACGTCAAGCACTTACTCACATTCTAGGTTACGTCATACTTCATTCCCGGCCACTAATAATTCCCTTTCACATCTTGGTACATCTTTGCCGTCCCCGGTGGATCGAATACCTAGACTTATGAGCCTCGTCAAGTACTTTCTTTCTAAACCCTCTTAATCTCGGTATCCAAATACGGTCACCCTTGACCCACACCCCATGACTGTTCTCAGTCAACAAATCCCATTGACCAAAGTTCCTCTCTTCCTTTAGCCTCTCGTCCCCCAAGGCTTCAGCTTGCACATCCTTTAGTAACGCTAGGAAATCTGGCATTACAATCAACTGACAAGCTTTAACCCTAATCGGTACGTGCTCCTCCTTACGACTCAATGCATCGGCAACTACATTCGCTTTACCAGGGTGGTAAAGAATTTCACTGTCGTAATCTTTTATCAGTTCCAGCCACCTCCTTTGTCTCATATTCAATTCTATCTGCTCAAAGAAGTACTTCAAGCTCTTGTGATCAGTGTAGATCGTGCACTTGATTCCATACAAATAATGTCTCCACAACTTAAGTGCAAAAACTACTGCTGCTAGCTCTAAATCATGGGTAGGGTAATTCACCTCATGAGTCTTCAATTGCCTTGATGCGTAAGCAATAACTTTTCCACGTTGCATCAACACGCAACCTAGACCCAAATATGATGAATCCGAAGAGATTTCGAATGAAATAGTTACCTAATAAATAATATTTCTAACTAAATAGTTTTCGGTCGATAAAGATTTCGACCGAGATAGATTTCGACCCATAAATATTTCGACCGAAGGAGATTTCTGTCGAAGATGATTTCGAACAGATAGATTTTGGATGAAACCTATAGTTTATAACCTTGTTCCATTCGTGACCCTTGACATATCTGTTAGCATCCCACCTAGTTCGGAGTTCCCTTGCTAAGGGTGATAAACCCCATAGAATTCAGGGGAGTTCTATGTCCCCTTATGTGTTACGTGTAAACGATTTTAAATGTTTTGGGGCCGAAGTGAATACATGATATGAATTAATGTTGAGATATGTGCTATATCGCAATACATGATAACTATATGTATGAGAAGTATGTTTATGAACAAAGAAATATGATAAGTATGTTATGAATAAAGGAATGAAAGTATGACATAATGTATAAGAACGAAATCTTACTTTATATTTTATATATTGCATGTTATGAATGTATGTAAACGTTATGGACGCTTCGATGATAACGGCTACTTCGGTAGACGGACGACCACGTGACTATTTTGCAACCAGGACATATACTGACCTTCATCAGCTAGGCCGTTTGAAAGGCAATAACGGACGGCCACATTCGTGCCGGACGATTGAAGTAATAAGTAGAACGGTTGCATAAATAATAGTCGCGTGAGAAAAGGATGACTTAGGGCAGAGGGGCGAATAGGACAGACTACGACGGTAGGACGGTTTTAGACGTACGATCGAAGGTTGCCGGACGGTTTTATGATATGACGGACGGTTTCTAGTAACGGACAGTTTACGAAATGGACTACGACGGTAGTTCTATGGTGTTTGTCTTCATGACTTACGTAAGCTTTATGACGGGTTGATCACCCATATGTGTATGACCAATGAATGTGCACCAAGAAATAAGCATGTATGTATGTATGTATGTACATACTCATTATGAAAGATATATGAAAGCAGTAAAGTAAAGGAAGTACAAATATATATATATTTATTCTCATAAGATAAAATTGATGTCTGGTTGCTTTTAAACTAGAATTTTTAGTATGCACTTCAGGTAACAAGAAAAAGGGGCGTTATAAGGCGTGATGGCTACTCGGCACACCTGACATCCCATTTACTTGAGTTTTATGTTAAGACAATGTTTTGTTATGTTATGTAAGGCCCCAAACCCGGGAGTCCTCACTTGTTGGATTTACTCATTCACAAACAGTTCTTAAACTTGAATATCAAAATAACGCAGCGGAAAAAATTCATTCAAACATAATCATAACATTGTTCAACATGCGGAAGCGTAACATAGTCTAATACATAAACATAACGTAAAGTAAACATAACGGGATGCCAGTATTCATATCATCCGGGTAACCCCTCAAGCCGCCCAGCATCACCATCCATCATCATAACCTGCCTTAACATGAATGTGCATACTAAAAGTCAGCTACACTGGTGAGTTCTAGCTTTACATAAAACTTTAACATAATCATTTTGCCAAAAACATAAGATACATTTATTTAACAAAAGCGTACGTAAAACATGCAATAACTTAACATCATCGTAACATCATAACATAACATCATAACATAAGTCAACATGAACCGAATCTGCGCCTTCTCGTAACCGTCAATTCCATACATCGCATACCAGCAGAGCAGATAAACTTAAGGCTCGTTACCTCTAAGTCATCCGTCACCCAGGTCTCCTAAGGCTCGTTACCTCTAGGTGGACCAAACATATGTCTCCTAAGGCTCGTTACCTCTAGGTAGACAGAACATACCTTAGGTACTATTTCCCCGCAAGGAATAGTACCATCCATCGGGATCCCAGTAATCCCATGGGTGACCGTCGTCACCCCATCATCAACCAGTTGTACAACCGTTAGCCAGCCACAAAGGCGTAAGGGTGAGGCCAATACATACATAAATACCCTAGCTCCCGTGGGAACTCGTGGCAGATTCGTTCATTCGTGACTTTCACAAAACCTTTACCACATTTTAGTTAAAGCATTCGTACGTTTATTAAATAATGTTTCATTCATTAACCTTTCATAAACTTCGTTTGGCAAAACATTTCATAACATCATCCTTCGTAAACATCGTTTCGTAAAACATCGTGTCGTAAAACATCGTTTCGTAAACATCATTTTGTATGTATGCACACCAGCCCAAAAACATTAATTAAAGCATTTAAAAAAGGGCTTCTAGAACTCACCTGAGATGAATAGGGTCAAAGGTCTCTAAAGGATCTTCTAACGTGTACATACACAACCTAACATTAGCTTCACATACAATTCATTACACTTCATCCCATAATACCGAGAACCTAGGGGTACACGGTTTTCTTCCCATGAACTTAGGAGTTCAAGGCTCAAGGGAAGTGCTCGGGAGTTTACCCGTGAACTAGGCCCGAGAACCTCAGCCGTGAGTTATACACGTGACTCCCACCGTGAACCGTTCCGGGGAATCCCAGCCGTGAACCCTACCCAAACCTTACCCGTGAACCCTACCCGTGAACTATACACTTCTTTGATTCTTAACAAAAATCGGACAGAGTCCCGTTTGTTTCTGGTCTATACCCGACAATTCCAATTGCCTATTTCTATCCCAAATCAACCAACAATAATCCACAATAATCGTGTATTAATTACTAACATTAATAACCATCTCTATATACATTTATCATTTATATAAAAATAATAAATCTTGTCGGTTATTGTTTGTTATTTATATATAACTCTACACGTCCCCTAGAACACGGTATTCTTGACCCTAGCCCATAATAATAATAATAATTAATATTCTAGGGGTTATAAGGAACGTACCGTCCCGAACACGGCGTCTAAAATACGAACCCGTACCGTACCCGTAGCTCGACCGTACGGACTCCGAATCGGGTGATTCAAAGGTTCACGAACTCGTCTCAACACGTCGGTTACCACGAGATGGAACCCATTGCTATCAATCCTCCTCATACCCTCACCATCCTTATGCCATGAATCCCTCGTCAATCTCGTTGCTATAGAACCACCGTGAACCGTCGTGGACCATCTTGAAACCACCACGACTACCACTAACCGTCATTGTCTGCCACTAACCACCACTAACTGTCATCAGCCTTGTCCTCACCATATACCCATGAACCACTAACAGTCCATAACAACCCGGATTCCTCCATCGTGAGGTCACCACCTTCATCCTCATACGAACCACCATCAACCTTAACAAGCCCGACTTCACCACCACCAACCATACAACCACCACAAGGCCACCTGCCATGGAGCATAGCCGCCATCATCTCAAAGCATCCAAGACTGCTGCTATACCTCACCGCTAACCACCGCTGCCTCCATCACCCGTCCACTGATAACCACCGTACAAAGTGTTAACAACCTCCACCATTTCTGTCATGAGCCACCAGGACCACCCCAAGGCCACTAATGGCCACCGGTTGCCACCGTCAACCTTGTGAAACCCGTACCGTCTCCACCTTCACCATTGTGAACTACCACCATCATCTTCACCGTGAACTCCCTTCCATCTGCTCCATTCACCCGCCACCATGAAGTCCTAACACCCCTAACCTCCTTCATCTCCATCGTTCACCTCATAACAGCCTGGTCACCACCATAGACACGCCACAGCTGCTGCCGGAGCCATGGCAGCAGCTCGCACCTTCCCTGATACAGTTCCGACATTGCTCCTACCACCGGAGTACACCATAATGAAGCCACTTCTGCTGCCGAAGCCATGCCAGCAGCTCATACGCCTGTTGCTGCCATTGTTCGGTAATTGGAGTCCCCATCGTTGTCTTCTTTAGTTCCGACGGAACACGAGCTGCATCACACGTTCCTATTTGATGTCGTCCTTCCATTACCCGGTTTTGTGTTTCCTTCAAGTGAACCGAGCACACACAGTAGGTGGATGTCGGATTCATGCTTTCCGGTGGGGGTGCGTGAGGCTTTCAGCCGGCGAGAGATGAGGGAAAAACGGGAGGGGGTTGGCGGCTGATACAAGAGAAATAGGAATTTAGGTTTAATAAAACTTTCACTTGTCCCCCCTTATCTTTAAATAAATTACCTTCTCATCCTTTAATTTACATTAGTAGTTAAGTTACCGTGCTATACATTCGTTCGTTGACAAATCCTTAGTCCTAAACAAAGTCACGTGTTTTAGGTAGTAGAGAATTCGAGATGTTACAAGTCTACCATCCTTATAAGAATTTCGTCCTCGAAATTAGATGTTTCTTGTAACACAATTAAACTTGCTTCATGAAAGTGAAATGAACATTCGATGCCATACGTGAACTTCATGTATAGGGTTTATACTATCGTTTGAATTGAATACATGCCACTACTATCTCTTCTACCTTCACGACAAGCATTTCTTGATGTTGCCTCGAACGACTTTAATTATTTGGCTCTCATGCACGTTTCACGGGTGTGACTTAACTCGAATCCACTAAACACTTATGTGGATTTGACATGCGGAGCATGCCACGCATTCCTTTCAACACTTAGGGTGTCTCTAAGGAGTTTTAGTATGTCGTTGAAATTAGCGCCCTTCAACCGAACCAATCCTAGACTTCAGTCATTGATCAGACTTTGTCTTTCCATTGCTAGACTTTTGTGTAGTCTTGACTTCACCTTTCTAATCCCCGATGAATGCCTTCCGGCAAGACACATTCTGAGTCGGCCTCTTGCATATAACCGTGAGGCAAAAGAATGAGTCATAAGATGAATTGGCTGGGGCTTTCTTTGATCACACCAAGTTCTGTCCGGACGTGGTGTCGACCGAGAAGGCGAAGATTGACAGATTTTATGCTATGTTGACTGTGGAGTTCAGAGATAGCATATCTCCTTCCTCTTTTACCACACTTGTGGACTTGATAAATAGGTGTCGGGAAAGAAAGGTGGAGTTGAGGAGGCAAGAGGCAAGAGGTGAAAAGAGAAAGCGTGAAATTGTGGATCAAGTTGTGAATAAATTAAAGGGTGGGAGCCCTAGTAAGAAGCCTTTTAGTAAGTTTTCTCCGCGGGGATGCAAGGTTTATGGAAAGGAGCACTTTGGGGAGTGTAGGAAGGGTATGTCAAATTGCTATAAATGTGGGAAGCCAGGGCATATGGCTAATCAATGACCCAACCAAGTCCTTATATGCTACAATTGTTACAAGTCCGGGCACAATAGGGTTGATTGCCCCAAGTTGAAGCAAAGTGGAAGTGAAAAGAAGGTTGAAATACCAAAGCCAAAGGGTAGAGCTTTCCATATCTCGGCGGAAGAGGCAAAGACGAACTCGGAAGTGGTGCCAGGTACATTCAAGATTAACTCTTTACCTGCACTAGTTCTTTTTTATTCGGGGGCTAGTCGTCTGTTTGTGTCTTTGAAATTTGTTAAGCATTCTTCATTTCTAAGTAGCAAGTTAGATGAACCCTTAGAAATTGAGGTGGAAAATGATAAGAGTTTCCTAGTGTTTGATATTTATAGAAATTTCAAATTAAGGGCGGGGGTGAAACGTTCCTTATTGATTTAATTCCTATGACCATGGGGGATTTTGATGTGATAGTGGGGATGGATTGGTTGTCTATGAACAAAGCGAGTATCTTATGTGGACCTAAGGCAATACAACTTGATTCCCCATCGGGTGAGTCCATTCACATAGAAGGTGAAAAGAAAGGAAAGATAAGATTGTGTTTTTATGTGAAGGCAACAAAGTACATGGCGCGTGGGTGCAAGGCATACATGGTTTGTGTTGCGGATGTGATCGAGAAAGTGAAAGATATTCGTGATGTTCCGGTTGTGAATCAGGTTGGGAATGTGTTTCCAGATGAATTACCGGGGGTTCCACCGGAGAAGGAAGTAGAGTTTGGGATTGACTTGATACCGGGTGCTAAGCCGGTATCCAAAGCACCTTATAGGTTAGCACCGCCAGAAATGAAAGAGCTAATAGAGCAATTACAGGAACTACTTGATAAAGGTTTTATTCGCCCAAGCGTCTCGCCTTGGGGTGCACCCGTTCTCTTCGTTAAAAAGGACGGAAGCATAAGGATGTGTATGGATTATCAGGAGTTGAACTAGTTGACAGTGAAGAATAGGTACCCATTACCTCGGATTGACGACCTCTTCGATCAATTGCAAGGGGCGTCATGGTTCTCTAAAATTAATTTGAAGTCCGGATATCATCAGTTGAAAGTGAAAGAAGGTGATGTTCATAAGACAGCTTTTCGCACTCGATACGGTCACTATGATTTTACGGTTATGACTTTCAGTTTAACCAACGCGCCCGCGGTTTTCATGGACCTTATGAACCGGGTGTGTAGACCGTTCCTCGACCGTTCGGTCATTGTGTTTATTGACGATCTTCTCATTTATTCAAGGAGTGAAGGTGATCATGCTTGTCATTTGCGTGAGATTCTTAAAGTTCTTTAAAGGGAAAAGCTTTATGCAAAATTTTCTAAGTGTGCATTTTGGTTGCGCGAAATCCAATTTTTAGGTCATGTGTTTAATGAGAAAGGGATTACTGTCGACCCATCCAAGATAGTGGCGGTTAAAGATTAGTCGTCACCAAAACACCTTCAGAAATTAGAAGTTTCTTAGGGTTGGCGGGTTATTATCGGCGGTTTATTAAAAACTTATCTCGGATTGCTTTGCTGATGAAGAAGTTGACGCGTAAAGAGACTAAATTTGTATGGGGTTCCGAGCAAGAATCTGCCTTTCGACTCTTGAAAGAAAAGTTGACTAAGGCTCCAGTTTTATCCTTGCCGGACGGGACCGAAGATTTTGTTGTGTATTTAGATGCCTCGCATTCGGGGTTGTGTTTTGATGCAAAGGGGGAAAGTAATTGCCTATGTGTCTAGGCAATTGAAGATTCACGAGGTGAATTACCCTACCCATGATTTAGAACTTGCGGCCGTGGTTTTTGCGCTCAAGATTTGGAGGCATTATTTGTATGGGGCTAAGTGTACGATATACACGGATCACAAAAGTCTCAAATATTTCTTTGACCAAAAGGACCTCAACATGAGGCAAAAGCGGTGGCTTGAATTAGTCAAGGACTATGATTGTGAGATACTTTATCATCCGGGTAAAGCGAATGTAGTAGCGGATGTGCTGAGTCGAAAGACGAGTCATACACCTTTCAAGGTGAAGTCATTTAAGATGAAAATTCCATCATCTCTTATTGATGAAATCCGGGAGGCTTAAGTGTTAGCACTTGGTGGTGATTTGAAAAAAGAACGGATGGTTGCTTATGTTGACAAGCTTGGGGAAAATAGTTCGGGTTTAAAGACATGTTTTGATAGAATTTGGATTCCTAGGTTGTCAAGTGTTTTGACAACTATTTTAGACGAGGCGCATAAATCCAAGTATTCTATCCATCCGGGGGCCACAAAAATGTTTTATGACTTGAGGTGTCATTTTTGGTGGCCGGGTATGAGGCGTGATATTGTTAAGTATGTGAAAAAATGTCTCACATGCTTAGGGGTTAAAGCGGAGCACCAAAAGCCGTATGGAAAGCTTCAACCGCTTGAAATACCGCTTTGGAAATGGGAGAATATAACCATGGATTTGATTACTAAACTACCAAAGACTCGAAAGGGTTATGATGCGATATGGGTAGTAGTGGATCGGTTGATAAAGAGTGCACATTTCCTTCCTATTAAGGAATCTTATTCTTCGGACAGATTGGCGGAAATGTATGTGAAGGAAATTGTGTCACGTCATGGTGTACCGGTGTCGATTATATCGGACCGTGATACGAGATTTACTTCTCGTTTTTGGAAGAGATTCCATGAGGATATGGGGACTAGATTGAATCTTAGCATTTCTTATCATCCATAAACGGATGGTCAAAGCAAGTGAACGATTCAAACGCTAGATGATATGTTGCGAGCGTGTGCTTTGGATTTTGGGGGTAATTGGGACGACCATTTACCGTTGGCGGAATTTTCTTATAACAATAGCTACCATTCTAGTATTGGTATGCTGCCTTTTGAGGTGTTGTATGGGAGGAAATGTCGAACACCCGTGTGTTGTGGTGAAATTGGTCAAAGGGAACTTGTTAGTAAAGAGGTGGTCAAGGAAACTAATAGTAGTATTGACCAAATAAGGGCACGCTTGAAGGCGGCTCAAGATCGCCAAAAGTCCTATGCAGATAATAGAAAGCGGGCGATTGAGTTTCAAGTGGGGGACTTTGTGCTTTTGAAAGTCTCTCCTTGGAAAGGGGTGATTCGGTTTAAGAAACGGGGGAAGTTAAGTCCACGTTTCATCGAACCGTTTATGGTGATAGCAAGGGTGGGTGCGCGGTGGCTTATCGTTTGGAGCTACCGGAAGTACTAAGTAAACTTCATAACACGTTTCATGTGTCTCATTTGCGAAAATGTTTGGCGGATGAATCTACTTTTGTTCCATTGGATGATAATGATTTGGATGAAAAGTTGAATTATGTTGAGGAACCGGTGGCAATCTTGAATAGAAAGGTGAAGCGTTTACGAAATAAAGAGATTTGCCAAGTTTTGGTGAGGTGGAAACATAAGAAGGGAGCAGAAACGACTTGGGAAACCGAGGGAGAAATGCTCAAATATTATCCGAACATTTTTATGTGATATCGGGTTTCGGGGACGAAACCCAAATAAGGGGAGGTGATTTGTAACGAACCAAAATCCGGGTTTCGTTATAAATAAATAAATAAATATTCTAATAAATATTATGGTAAAATAATATTTTAGAAATAAGTTGAAACAAGTGAGTTTCAAGTTAGTAATGGGTTATATTAGTTTTTAACTAATTTGGCATGAAAGTGGATGAATTAGAAGTTGAGGGGCTGAAAGTGCAAATATGAAAAATCTGCCATATTTGACTAGTAAAAGTCAAAATTGTCTTCATTTGGTGAAAGAGATCGTTCTTGAGCAAAGGAGAAAAAGGAGAAACGCTCATTGAAGCTTAAATCGTGCATTTGAGACTTGTTTTGTGAAGGTTTTGGCTCATACATCACCTTTCTAACATCAAGTAAGTGATTATCTTACTTTTGATTTCACCATTGATGTGTTCTTGGTGGGTTTTGGGTGAAATCAGAAATTTATGATGCATGTTGTTAATTAGTGTTATATTGTTGATAATCTAGCTAATCTAAAGGTAAAGAATGGTCATTAACATCCTAAAACCCTTTGATTTTGATTATAAGAAGTTAGGGTTCATATGGAGAAAATTTGGGGTTTTTGGATTTTGATGATAATATGATGAATTAATGATGATTAAGTTTTTATATGAGGTTGGACACTTGAACAAACATCAAATTAACCTAATGATAATTATTGAGTGAAAAATTAGTGTTAAGGTAAGGATAATGAAACTCATGTAGGTGAGTTTGGAGTGAAAAAGGGTGTTTGGATATGAGGATAACTCAAACGGTTTAGTTTGGGTTGGAAATGGGAAATTGGGTTGTAAACCCAATTATAATGTGATTTTGATATATGGTTATATTACTAAACTAGGTGTATATGTTTAGGTAATCAAATTGCAAAACTTGAAGGTGGTGCGGGATCTTCTAACCCGAAAGGTAAGTGCTCTTGCACTTACTTAGTAAATGATGATAAATGGTGTTATATGCAATGTTGTGTGCATAATGTGTTATGTGGTATGAATGTGTATAGTGGTGTACGAATCTATACTAATAAATAAAGGTTTAATGTGACACTTGTCACTTCCTCATGTCTCCTCATATTGATTTTCCCGCATCTCTCTCCTAATAAATGCGCATCTATCTTATTAAATAATAATGATATTATAAATATAAATATATTATTAAAAAAAATATTTATTATATTAAATAAAAATATATAATAGGAAATCAAAATAAAATAACTAAAGAAAAATACTAATTTGTTATATACACACACATTTTCACTTGATATATCTCGAGACGATCATAATAGTCTGACAAGTTATTACGTATTTACAAATTTATAAGTTTTATATTTTTTAATATATAATCTCGTGTAATACACGAGATTCTAACCTAGTAAGTGAATGAATGAAGTTATAGTATTAATACTATAATTGATATGTGGATATGGAGTTATGGTTTAAGTACTATAATGGATATGTAGATATGGAGTTTTGGTCTAAGTACCATAATGGATATATGGATATGAAGTTATGATCTAAGTATAATAATGGAAATGAGGTTATGGCCCTTGTACCATAATGAAAATGGAAATGTGTTAATTATGTATGATAAATGAAAAGAATGAAATTTGTAGATGAAATGCAAGTGGTATGTAGCCTAATGACACATTTGGGTGGAAACGAGAATATTTACTTGTTTGATATGTTTTATCTTCATTACTAATATTGTTATATGTGATGTTATGTAGGAAAAGCTCCGGGATAGTTAAGGTCAAGTCTAAGGCGTATGTTGGATTCTCGTATGCGCAGTTTTGGTGATTTCGGTTGTATTTAGAAGCCCATCAAATGGATGTTCATGATACTTGAAAATGGTTGTTTTGATGCAAAATTATGTTGTTTTGAATGTTAGAACACATATTTAAGTGTTTGGTAAAATTTTATGACAAAATGGGTTAAAGATGGAAATTTAGTTAAGTGTTAAAAACTACACAGGTCTGGAAACTTTCTGGAAAAAGAGGGTCTTCGCGCCACGCGAAAAGCCAGGGATGGGTCTTCGCGACACGCGAAGACCTGGTCTTCCGGATTTTTTTTTAGGACTCCCTCGCGGCACGCGAAGGGAGGGCCCCAGAGGTTCGCGACACGCGAAGATAAAAAAAATTTTCTTGGGATAAATGCTTTCGCGTGTTTTAATGAATTAATAATCGGTATTTGAAAATATAGTGTTACATTAAAAGTTTATTTTTTTTATACATTTAAAAAATCTTTCACAATTTTAGGAACTGTTTTAATAATAAACGTTTTTCACTTTTCTAATATGATAATTAAGATTTATAAACCGTTTAATAATTTTTGTCAATGATTTTTTGTTTCCTAATTTATACACAAATCACAAAAAAAAACTTCCATGTATGACGAGCTATCATTATTCCATAAATCATGTATATTTATTAATTAAATTTATTTTATTCATATTTTTATTTCTTAAAATAACAAGCTTAAATTGATGAACTAAGTTATCTGATCATATTCAAAGTTTAATTTATTTTAGACATACCTTATTAATGACAGAGTAAAATTACTAATATTAGACAAAAATGGTAAAGGCTAGGGGTGTTCAAATTCGGATATCCGAAAATTCCGGATAGTGGATTTCACTATCCGAATCCGAAAACTCGGATATCCGAATTTTCAGATTCGGATTCGGAAAGTGATTCGGATATCCGATTTTTTTTTTATGTAATAAAATAATTCTAAACAAATACTAATTCTATTATTAGTTTGTCTACATAGTTGTTATTATAGTCAAATTAGCTTTTGATCGTGGAAGATTATGTTGAATCGTATAACGATTGATAAAAAACTATGAAATCGATCCGAATTTTCGGATTCGGAAATCCGATTTTTTTTATATAATAAAATAATTCTAAACAAATACTAATTCTGTTATTAGTTTGTCTACAAAGTTGTTATTATAGTCAAATTAGCATTTGATCGTGGAAGATTATGTTGAATCGTATAACGATTGATAAAAAACTATGAAATCGATCCGAATTTTCGGATTCGGATATCCGATTTTTTTTTTGTATAATAAAATAATTCTAAACAAATACTAATTCTATTATTAGTTTGTCTACAAAGTTGTTATTATAGTCAAATTAGCATTTGATCGTGGAAGATTATGTTGAATCGTATAACGATTGATAAAAAACTATGAAATCGACATAAATATAAATGAGTTTAAAATCCAAAAAACAGGATGTCACCAATTCACCATATACACCGTTATGTATCAAAACCCTTTACAAAAAGGAAACTAAAAATCAGCCATCTTAATGTAGCCTTTGCCTCTTTCCAATTGACCCTAAATTACCAACACCAGGGCAAGATGCCACCATCCTCCCTTGAAAATTAACATCAAATGTAACTATGAAACCCACTCAAGTTAACAACCAAAATCTGAAAACTCAAGATGGAGGTGATGATGAATAATACCTTGAACGGGTGGTCACCGGTCTGAAGTTCAGACCCTGAACAATACAGTAGCTGTAAAACGGCTGAACGGCAACATGCGGTGACTCGGTGAGGCGGAGACGTGGAGCAGTCGTCGGGCGGAAACGCGGAGGAGTCGTCGGGCAGAGACAGTCACAGAGCCACAAAGGCGTCTGGAGCGTTAGAAGGAGAAGCAAGAGGCGTATTAGGGAAATGGTATTTTGGGTTTCTATGGAGTCCATGCCTTATATATTTAAATATAAATAAATAATTAAAAATAAATAAATTAAATATTTCGGATATCCGAAATATCCGAAAATTTCAAATATTACTGTCCGAATCCGAAAATTCGGATATCCGAATTTTCGGATAATTCAGATTCGGAATTTCGGATAATTCGGGTTCGTTTTCGGATTCGGATTTTTTTGAACACCCTTAGTAAAGGCACAAATCAAACATCAAATGTTGTTTAGAATGATATATTTAGAGATTTATGATTCTTTATATGTTTATTAATTATAAATGTAATTTTACCTTGTCCTTATTTAATAAAAAATAATAATTCATTTATATATTTTTTTGTTTATATAGTTATAACTTATATAATTTTTATAATTCAGGTCGTGTAATATACAGGTACCTAACCTAATATAAACTGTTATTTTTTGTCGGGTCTACTCCTAAAATAAGAACTCTTATTTGAGATGTGAAATTATAAGGATTGTCTCCTATGGCTTTTAGTCTGTTTATTTGGTCTGGACTGTGGGTTTTTTTGCTTTACCATATTCCTAAGGCTGTTGGGCCTAAGGTTGTTTCTAGATAAGAAAACATATCCGAAGTTGATGGATGTAAAGACGGATGGGGAGCAGTCCTCATTTGCAAACCAAACGTACATAGTTATAAAAGAGAAGAAAAGATTTGTTCTTATTACAGCGGAAGTTTTAAAGTCGGATCCACTTGGACCAGCTTAGATTTTGAAATACAAGCTTTAATTAATGCTTTAGAAAAATTTAAACTATTTTTACATAAAGACTTTATAGTCAGAACAGACTGCGAAGCTATAGTTAAATTCATAAAAAATAATCAGAGTAAAAAGATAAACAGAACAAGGTGGGTAAATTTACAAAATGTTATACAAGGTAGCGGGTATTCTATACAATTTGAACATATAAAGGGAAAAGATAACGGGATAGCTGATTTATTATCTCAAAATATTAACAAATTGTTTTGTTCAGATGGATAGAAAGCTAAAAGGAAAAGAGAAAGTGGTCATCAGACCATTTCAGTATAAACAAAACCCTTCCCCCATGAGCATCTCGTCTAACGACGATGAAGAAACAGAAAAACTACTCAGTCAATCTATCATGGCCGAAAAAATACACAGTTCTAGACAGACGGCCCTTTTACCTCCGATTCTACAAAGTACTAGACAACTCCCTCCTTACTTCCTTACGCAACCTTCCCAAAACCCACAGACTTCTCAAAGCCCAAACACCTTCATCCAAAACATGATATACAAAAAACAGGTCCATAAACAAATCCAAAAACAAGCCCAAAAACCCACTTCTCTACACAATCCCCCTATATTCTCTTTTGGTACATATGACCTACAAGCCTGCAATGACACACACATGAAATTCCGTCTTAATCCCGGAATAAAACTTACAGATAAACAGCAGTGTCTAATGGATAATCTATGGCATATACAAACCATGCCTCATGCCTCTTCTTTTATAGTTCAGGTTTTAAATGCGCTAAGTATTTACTTTAGCGAACAGGGAGTGAAATGCCCTGAAAAACAAGTTCAGCTTCCTCAAAAATTTACACATTATATAATCTTTCAAGGAACAAAAATTGGTATTTTTAATAAATGGGAAACAATGACAAAGTTTATACAGTGTCCCGGCCCTATTTATAAATGATACTACAGCTTCTCTGAAGCATTAGACACAGCTAGAAACCATTTTGGTATAGACAGTTTCTTCATTGAACCTGAAGAGATTCAAACTTTTTCACAAGTTATAAAGACGAGTCAAGAACAGATAATAAAGACTCAAGAAGAAATCTGTTATAAGTGGTAATTCTAAGGGTTTAATTTCTTTGACCTTTTCTTTAATCTTTTTTATCAGAATCACATCTTCATTATTAAAATGTCTTTGTCCATTTTTAGTGGTTTTACTATATAATGGTCCAACTAATTTTGAAAGGTTTGGGATAAACTTTCTAGCATAGTTTACCAGGCCTAAAAAAGCTTGAATTTGTTTTAAATTTGTAAGTTTTTCTGGAAAATCGAGAATTTTTGTAGAAATATGTGGTTGTAACTCAATTTTTCCGTTGCCAATTTCTAATTCTAAAAAAGAGATTTTTCTTTTAAATAATTTCATTTTTCTTTTAGACACTATTATCCCATTCTTTTTTATTTCTTCAAATACTTGTTGTAAATGTTTTTCATGTTCTTGAACAGTTTCGCTTGCTACTAGTATATCATCGATATAAACTAGGCAAAATTTGTATTTGATAAATATACTGTCCATAAATCTTTGAAAAATTGAAGGGGCGTTCTTTAATCCGACGCTAAGAACATTCCATTTATATAGACCTTCAGAACATGTGAAGGTTGTCCATTTTTTAAAGTCTTCATCCAAATGTAGTTTTATTAAAACCTGATTTTAAATCAAATTTAGAAAATACTTTGTTGTTTTGTATTAACTGGATTAGACTATCTTTGTTAGGAATATTATAGCTATCGTCTTCTGTGTTATCATTTAATCTTTTATAATTGTAAACTATTCTTGCTTTTCCTCTTTTTATTTCACTATGATTTTTTACTATAAAGGCTGTTGATCCATGAGGACTCTCAGATTTTCTGATTAATCCTTGTTTAGTCATTTCGAGAATTTGTGTTCTAAATTCTTCTTTATCTAGGGGACTATATTCTATAACTGAAGAAATTTAAGTAAGGGTTTTTCTAAAGAAATCAGATAGAGAGATTTTAAGCTTCCATAAGAACGAAATTCTTATTGATTCTTGATGATTTTTCGGTGTATTTACAACTGAATTCTTAGTGCCTTTAAATAGGCAGGAGCCTAAGCTAACAAACAAAACAAAAAAGGGCGCACCAAGCGCACTAACTATCAATCGTACAAAGATAAAATAAAATATTGACAGCGCATATGGCGCACTAAGATTACATTATCTGTGAAAAAGAAAAAGTAAAAACGACAAAAACTTTTAGTGCTGTCGGCATAGTGGGCTGTCGGCAGAATTATTTGATCTTTAATTGATTGTGTGTTTTGATGTCGTCATTGCATACGTCTGTGTATCCTTTGATGTCATTGCTTACGTCTTCTTTTGTCTTTTTCAGAAATCCCTGTGTGTATCTGGAATGGTGTCTGTTTCACTGAAGTCGTCTGGATTCAAGTAATAATCTTCTTGGTCCAGAATATGATTCAACTGGAGAGATTCTCCTTCTCCAATGAATGGCAAAAGCATGTTCCAGTTTTTAAGACTCCATATTTGTAAATAATGACCTTCAGCGAGTAAATGGTAGCAATCCCAATGGAAGTTAGAAGGTAGGTTTGGAGTTTTTTGGTGTAGGGAGATGAAGTGTTTTGTGTCTTTTTTTTTGTCTTTTGTGATGAGGCTGGCAAGATTGTCAACCCAGTAAAGCTTTGAGAACTGTATCTCGGTTTGAACTGCTAGGTTTTTAAGGTATTCTTTGCCAGATGGTTTATGGTTAATGAAAATTCTTTTTCTGGCTGGTCTGTAGGTATGATCGTTTGCGAATGAAAAAGAAGAAAAGATTTTGCAACCGATATGAGGAGGGGTATTGTGTGTAGATATATTTCCTGTAGCTAAGACGAATTTTTCTCCAAAGAGGTTTATAATACTTTCTTTTTTAGGATTTAATTCTAGTTCTATGTAGTCGATCATGCCATTATGATAGAACTGTAAGATAAGATCATTTGGCATATCTGTATCTTTTAGGTTTATTTGGAGGAGGAGTAAGCAGGTTCCTTCTCCATCTTCATCTGTTCTTTCAATGACTGTTATCCCTTTATACTTTTCTTCGTTTAAGGCAATAGACATAAGTCGGAGCTGTAAATCATACAACACCATTGGGAATTCTGTGTTTATTTTCTTAGAAACAATCTGTTCAAATTCTGGGAATTGATCAAACACTGTTTGAAGACAAGTCTTCCAAGGTGTGTCTAGCATTCTTGCTTCAAAGGAGTCATAGCTTCTGTAGCTATTTTCTTTTTTGTCTATTCTTTCTAAAAGCAACATGTTTTTAGCTTCAAGTATTTCTACTTTCTGCTTTAGCTTACTGTATTCAATATGATTCTGAATCGACTGTGTATTCTTTCCCTGCTGTATAAGCTGTCTTTGCAGATTAGCTATAGTTTCTTCTTGAGTCTTTATTATCTGTTATTGACTCGTCTTTATAACTTGTGAAAAAGTTTGAACCTCTTCAGGTTCAATGAAGAATCTGTCTATACCAAAATGGTTTCTAGCTGTGTCTAATGCTTCAGAGAAGCTGTAGTATCCTTTATAAATAGGGCCGGGACACTGTATAAACTTTGCCATTGTTTCCCATTTATTAAAAATACCAATTTTTGTTCCTCGAAAGATTATATAATGTGTAAATTTTTGAGGAAGCTGAACTTGTTTTTCAGGGCATTTCACTCCCTGTTCACTAAAGTAAATACTTAGCGCATTTAAAACCTGAACTTTAAAAGAAGAGGCATGATGCATGGTTTGTATATGCCATAGATTATCCATTAGACACTGTTGTTTATCTGTAAGTTTTATTCCGGGATTAAGACGGAATTTCATGTGTGTGTCATTGCAGGCTTGTAGGTCATATGTACCAAAAGAGAATATAGGGGGATTTTGTAGAGAAGTGGGTTTTTGGGCTTGTTTTTGGATTTGTTTATGGGCCTGTTTTTTGTATATCATGTTTTGGATGAAGGTGTTTGGGCTTTGAGAAGTCTGTGGGTTTTGGGAAGGTTGCGTAAGGAAGTAAGGAGGGAGTTGTCTAGTACTTTGTAGAATCGGAGGTAAAAGGGCCGTCTGTCTAGAACTGTGTATTTTTTCGGCCATGATAGATTGACTGAGCAGTTTTTCTGTTTCTTCATCGTATTCATTTATATTCTTATTTATATTTTGACTGGTACTTGGTGTTTCTATACTGTAGACATCATTTAAGCAAATATGACATATTTCTTTAAAGCATATGTTACATTGAGATCTTTTTTCTATGCTTGGGTAGTATTCACAAATATAACATTTAATATAATTGTTTCCTTTTCTATGTTTCCAATCATGTTTACATTCTTCTGGATTTGTATATGTATATGAGATTTTTGTTATTGGTTTTTCTTCTTCGCTATATATATTATATATTGATTCATTATCTGTGTAATCTGTATCTAAGGCTTCTATTTCGTAGTCGTTAATTTGCTCTACTAGATTACTCCTTTCTATATTTTTATTCCTATTTAGGCATTTGTTAGCCAAATGCTCTGTATCTCCACATATAAAACATTTACACGTCCTAGTATGAGGTTTTCTAACGTATTTATTCTAATATTTTTTATATGGTTTGTATTCTTTTTTATATGTAGTACTTTTTCTAATTTTCTTTTTCTTATCATAATATCCATATGCTTGTGGAGTATAAATAGCTGTTTTGCAAAATGCAAAAGCATTTCTTTTTAACTGTTCTTGTAATGCAACTTCTTTGCATTTTTCTTCTAGAATACTAAATGTAAAGGTTATTCTAGGTCCTATTCCTAAGTTTTCTATATTTCCATACTATAATTTCCAGGCTTCATGTATAGTTTTTCCTAAATCTCCTGGTAATTTTATAAAATATTTGTCACATAGGTTATCGTCCATAGCTTGTCCTGTTTGTGCTAATAACCTTGTGAAATCTAGTGTAAATTCATTTATGTATTTCATATCAGCTATACTTAGTTGTTCTAGGTTTCTAATGGCTGTATCTTGTAGTAGACTGTTATTTTTTGCCGGGTCTACTCTTAAAATAAGAACTCTTATTTGAGATGTGAAATTATAAGGATTGTCTCCTATGGATTTTAGTCTATTTATTTGGTCTGGACTGTGGGCTTTTTTGCTTTGCCATATTCCTAAGGCTGTTGGGCCTAAGGTTGTTTCTAGATAAGAAAACATATCCATGCTTTCTTTTTTGTTGGTTTCCTACATTCTTACTACTGTTTGTTCCCATA
This sequence comes from Smallanthus sonchifolius, assembly GCA_023525975.1. Classification (NCBI taxonomy): domain Eukaryota; kingdom Viridiplantae; phylum Streptophyta; class Magnoliopsida; order Asterales; family Asteraceae; genus Smallanthus; species Smallanthus sonchifolius. The sequence continues at coordinate 91,762,272 of CM042021.1, read as the reverse complement.
TGAGAACTTCATCTACCCATAACTGAGGTTTTTGTTGTTCTAATAATAGCATACTACCGCTAAAATTTTTTCCTATAGGTAGCCTATTTCCTGTTCCTTTGTAACTTGACTCTTGTTGGTAGCCTGTGACTGGTTTAGTCCATGGTTCTCTACCCATATTTTCATATGAATTGTCTCCTACTACTTCAGTATATTTTCTTTTGGGTTTTAGTTCAGGGTTCATGAGGTTACTTTCAAGATTATGTTTACAGAAATCAGAGATCATGGTGTCTCCTTTGACTATACTTTTTACTAATGGTAAATTAAAATCTTCGAGTAATTTATTATAACTTTGTTCATATGTCATACTTAGAGTAGTCATACATTCTACTATCATGTCGTCTACTTCTTCCTGTATATTTAGTTCTGTAAATTTTCTATTTGTTATTTGTTCATATGATTTGTTTGTTTCTTCTGTTTTAAAAATTGTATTTGTCTCTTCTGTTAAATGATCTAGTAGACTATAATCTATGTCTATGTCTATATTTTCTTGTTCAAATTTTGTGAATTCTGAATTTATATATTCATCATCACTTTCCTCATTTTCTGTATCGTATATAGGTTGTCCGTATTCAGATTCGTTATCTGATTCAATATTCATAAAGTTATATTGTGGTTGTTCTGGTGGTTCTGATGGCTGTCCTTCAGAATAACTACTACTTTCTTCGTATCTATTGCTTTCTTGTTTAAAATCTGTAAATCTTAAGCTTTGTATACCATCTATTCCTTCATATATATGACTTCTTTTAGGTACTAATGTTGAACTTTCTGTTTCTGTTAAATCGTTTATCTGCCATTCTAATCCTGCTAATTCTTCAGGATCAATTTTTACTGGTTCTATCATTTGTATAGATTTTGACGCGACTGTATTTACTATTCCTTCTATATTTACTTTATATTTCATACCTGACCTATTGCTAGCTTTTCCTAAGACTCCTATACTTATTACTATGTTGTTTCCTTCATAGTTTTCGTATCCTTTTGTTTGTAAGGCTATTTTTAGTTTTTGTAAATCTTTTATGTCTTTTAATATTCTAGGTGTACAATAAAAAAGGGCTGTATTTTGACTTAAATCTATTTCCATCCCTGAAATTATTGCTTTTTTCATATCTGTTTTCCAACTTTTATCTAATATTAAAGCTAGAAGTTTAGTTCCTAGGTTTTTTCTTCCTAGGGCTTTGATTCCTACAACTATAAGTCCTGTGTGTATAAATTGTTTTCCTGATTGTTTAATTTTTTGAATTGTTTCTGGTGAGAATAAATCTAATTCTACCATTTTGTCTATTACTCGTAAACTTTCTTCTATACTACTTTGTATTAACGTTGTATTAACGTTTAGCCTTCCTGTCTGGTATAAAATTCTAGGATTTAGGATATCTAGTTGGTGTTGGTTGTATAAGTCTATGTTTTTATTTAGGTCTATTTCTTCTTCTATCTGTATTGTTTGTTGTGTATTTCTAGAAGATTCTTTCTTTAAAATTTTGTTTAAAAAAGTGTCAAATGTAATAACATCTCTTATATTACTTGTAGATTTTTTAGATCCTTGGATGATTTGTCTATTCATTGTTAGGTTTCCAATGTTTATATGGTTTTGGCTTATTATCACTTATATGTATTGTATTTAACTTATTTATAAGTTAATCGATTTCGTTAGAACCTTTTCCTTCTTCTAGTGTATGTTTATTTTTGTTAATATTTTTTAATTCTAGTAAAATTTGATTATTCTGTTCTCTTATATAATCTAAGTTTTCTGTGAATTTTTTAACTTCTTCTGTTTCTTTGTTTATTAAATGTATAATTTTTTCAAAAAAGTATTTATTGTTTACTGATTCTCTTTGTAAACTGAAACCTAAATTTATTATAAGGTCTGTGATACTATTTAGATGTGTATTATCTGTATGTAGACTATGCGTATGAAGTTCTTTAAACCTACATATATGACTATAATAACTACTATTTATATTTTTATGATCGCTTTTGTCTGAAAATTCTAGATATAAGAATTCTAATTTTTTGAAGGTTCTTGAAGATTCAATAATTATTTAAAATTTCGATTTCTTTAGTGAACACCTTACTTTTTAAACATCTTCTCATAATATTTTTCTATACCCCGATTTTTCATAAAAGTAAAAAAATCATTCATTAAACATACAAGTTTATAAAAACCTTTGATAACTTTTTTCTAAATTAGTAAATCAAAGCAAGTTTTTTCCCTAATCTTCACCTAAGCGGGGTTCCACATAAATATGACTTAAGCATACCAAGCTGTCTGATATGGACCTGTCTTAGTCTTTTAGATATTAGGAAATATATATATATATATATATATATAGGTTGGTTCAATGGGGAACACTACAAAAATGGGGAACATGGGAACACTTTTCAGCCACACATTTAGTCATTTATGTAATATATATATATATATATACACTATATATAATATAGATATTAAATGGGCAATATGGTAATTTCACCATAAAGTCTTAATTTTAAGACTTGTATAACAGTATTTGCACCTGGTACAAGTCATAAAGCCTTGAAGTTCACATGCTAAATTGAAATCCCTTTTAGGGTTTCCAGATGCTCTCACCTTGACGATATCGCTTTTTCTCCATCGTTCTCTCTCGTCTCTCACCTCTCTCACCTTGACGAAGATGATGAAGACGACGACGGGCTATGAATATAGATCCACCACAAAGTAGATGACAATGATGGCGGTTAGTGTCAAGATTTAAAGCGTTCCTCAAAACCCTAGATTTGAGATTTGCAATTGTTGCTTTCGTATATCAGGTATATGCCTCTCTACTCGATTATATCTTTTTTGTCTCATTAATATGCCTATATTTTCCTTAAACACACACTGATTTCAGTTGTTTTATGTCTCTCTAGATCGAAATCATAAGCGATCATTTGTTCCTTTAGCAATGGTGCTGGGGAGTTCTTCGTTTTCAGATTTCGTTTAGTTTCTGTTCTTTTGTTATCAGTCTGTCATGCAGTTTTTCTTTAAATTTAGACGGATATAGGGTTTTGATGTGTGATTCTACTATCATGTAGTTTTTCATTGAATTTAGACAGATTTAGGGTTTAAATGCACGATTCTACCGTATTGATTTGTTAACGACTTTTTATGATGAAATTCGCTATGAAATTGTTGTTATGCAGATGCATTTGTTGAAAAATGTTGTTATGCAGATGGTTTGTTGTAACACCCCAAAGTTTTAGAAATTTAAACATAATTAAGGCCTAATTAACTAGGTTAAAGTTAATGAAAAGGGGGACAACTAGTGAGATTTTAAGGGCTAAAGGCGACATTCTGGCAAAGTAAAAGGGGCTTGATGAAAAATTTGTTAAACCTAAAATGACATTTTCATGTGGGCATGTAACATCCCAAAAATAAAACGACAATAAAAATAGTAACGGGTCTAAAGCGGGACGAACGGAATAAACTAACAAAGACACGCGGGTCGGGGATGGGCCAAGGTTGGTCGCGAATGCGCCTGGGGTGGGAGGCCTATCCCATAAATACCCCTACACACACCATTTCTATCATTTGCAACATCTAGAGAGAGAAACCGTAGAGAGAGAAAGTTGGCGGATCAACCCGAGATTGAAGAAGTGTGTTACTCCATAGCCCGTGAGCAAAACCTCCGAATCAGAAGCTCGATACAAGTAACGATCTGATCTAGATCTGAGTTTTTGTTCGTTTTGGGGTTTTGGATAAAAAGATAGCATTTTTACATATGAAACTTGAATGTAAACATAGATCCTAGCATCTAGAATGAAAAGCAAACGTTTTAAACGTAAAAAGTTCGGATCTTGACGAGGTCGGATCTGCATGCAAAAAGTTAGGGTTTTTGCGGGGAAGAAGGTCCTGCGTATTTATCAAGTACGCAAGAAGCAAAGCATGCGTACTTATCAAGTACGCATGAAAAAAAGCCTGCGTACTTATCAAGTAGGTAAGAAGCGAAGTCTGCGTACTTATTAAGTACGCAAGAACAAGGCCTTACGCACTTGCTAAGTGCGCAGGCATCAGGACTATGGGGATAAATAGCTGGTTAGTAAAGTCAGTATGTTCGCCTAATTCATTATGATTAAACCGTTAGAGTCGGGATTGGGTCTGATGTGTATGTAACTACTCAATTCAGATCATACGTGACGTTGTTGGGCCTTCGATTTGGACAACGAGACTAGCTTATCAGGTGAGTTCTAGAAGCCCTTCTTTAAATGTTTTAATTAATGTTTTTAGGCTGGTATGCGTACATACGAAATGATGTTTTTGGAAATGATGTTTACGAAATGACGTTTATGAAATGATGTTTACGAAGGATGATGTTCATGAAATGTTTTGTCAAATGAAGTTTACGAAAGGTTTACGAAAGAGATGATGTTTTGTTTAATAAAACGTACGAATGCTTTAACTAAAATGAGGTAAAGGTTATATGAAAGTCACGAATGAACGAATCTGCCACGAGTTCCTACGGGAGCTAAGGTATGTATGTATGTATTGGCCTCACCCTTACGGGGGCCCTTTGTGGCTGGCTAACGGTTGTACAACTGGTTGACGATGGGGTGACGACGGTCACCCATGGGATTACCGGGATCCCGATGGAAGGTACTATTCCTTGTGGGGAAATAGTACCTAAGGTATGTTCTCTCTACCTAGAGGTAACGAGCCTTAGGAGACATATGTTTGGTCCACCTAGATGTAACGAGCCTTAGGAGACCTGGTGACGGATGACTTAGAGCTAACGAGCCTTAAGTTCATCCGCTGGTATGCGATGTATGGAATTGACGGTTACGAGAAGGCGTAGATTCGGTTCATGTTGACTTATGTTATGATGCTATGTTACGATGTTATGATGATGTTAAGTTATTGCATGTTTTACGTACGCTTTTGTTAAACAACTGTATGTTATGTTTTTGGCAAAGTGTTTATGTTAAGGTTTTATGTAAAGCTAGAACTTACCAGCGTAGCTGACTTTTAGTATGCACATTCAGGTTAAGGCAGGTATGGAAGTTGAACGGTGATGCTTGGCAAGCGATGAAGAGGACCCGGCTGATATGATGACTTGCATCCCGTTACGTTATGTTTATGTTATGTAATGAATGTTTTAGACAATGTTTACGCTTCCGCATATCTGACAATGTTACGCTTCCGCATGTTTGAACAAGTTTTATTATGTTGAATGAATGATTCCGCTGCGTTATTTTGATATTCAAAGTTTAAGAACTGTTTGTGAATAAGTAAATCCAACAAGTGTGGCCTCCCGGGTTTGGGGCCTTACAAGTTGGTATTAGAGAAATAGTTTGAGAGATTCGGACACTCCCAGTGTCTGAACTTAAAGTGTGAATGGGACCGAAAGTGGATGCCAGTACGAGTAACTCGAGCCACATCATCAGGTATGAAGGTAGTATATATTTACATATATAGTATGCCTTAGAAAGTGTTAGGTAAAGACTTGTGTTCTGATGGAATCAGAAAGGTGGTAAAATAGAAATCAAAAGGTAGTGTTATGGTTAATTGCAGATGGCCAGTGTATATTAACATCTTACAATACTTGTCAAGTTCTATTTGTTAACTAGCGTGATTACATTAGATCCCTTCTCTAATAGAACGAAATGTAGGATATAATAGGCGGTAGGCGTGGTGGGGGTCGTACCGGACGACACGGTAGGATGCTCGCCCACCAAGTTTACAGTAGAGAGGCAAGTGTTCACACAGAACCGAAAGGTAGTGTGCATGAGACCGTGCGAGTGTGTTTCGAGTTGTCATCTATTGTGTGGATTTAGCGCGGGAGTGGTAAGAGGTGTCGAGAAGACTACCGAGACAAAATCTCAACCTTGAAGAGACGCGAGTATTATGAAATATTATAAGAGGAACTAGAATGCTCGAGTAAGGTAAATTGGCAATTTCTTTTGGATCCGCGAAATTGTGAATTTACGGGTGCACGTGCATGATAGCCAATCTTATGGTGTTGATTAATGCTTACGTATTAGAGTTGACCCAATTACTCAACTATGACTACGAGATGTTAGTCACCCGAATAATGATTTTAAGAGATTGATGAACATCATTAGTAATAGTAATGATGTCAAAGATGGTGTGCCTTACAAGGTGAATGATGTCAACTAGTACGAGCCACAGGCACGATGAGGAGGAATGAAACTTCGGTTTTACCTAAGTCGGATGAGCATACGTATGAAGAATGCCAAGGAGCAAGAGTGTGCTACGCTTAGCACGAACACGTTATGACGAATAAAAATCGGTCTACTGTCGAAGTATGCATGAGTATGAAGGAAATAACCATAAAAGTGTATGTCCAAGGAATATATGCGTGCACGAATGCACAAATGGTATCTCTCCATGTAGGAGACGATCCCAGACAACTAATATAAGTAACTCCTGAAACGAGAAGATAGATATACCAACAACAACAACAAGCAACGGGAACCGCGATGTTAATTAGGGCGTGTAGGCTAAACCAAATGAAACCAGATCCGACTCAAGGATTGTTTGTTCGGAATGAATGTGAGGGGCTAGTTTCGAATAACGATGTGAAGTAAGGCATGGGCACTAAGAAGAAAATTCAAGAGGAATCAGAGAACGCTCTACTATGGCTCTAATCAATAATCGTGAGGGTTGTTAGAATTGGAAAGCCGTTAAGGGACCCACTGAAACTAGAAAGGAAATGAAAGTACAAGTGTCACCGCACATGTCATTTATCCGTAATGAAATCAACATAGGTGACTTTAGAAGAGTTTCATACAGAAAATGCTAACGGTCACGAGAGGTTATGGAATGTACACTATTAGGTCGCGAGGGGATGTCAATCCCTAAGACCATCCAGTGGTATGAAAGAAGAATGGGTACAACAAATCGATGATGTGAAATGTAAAACCCTGACAAGTATGCTTGAAAGAAAGACTAGGAGGAGATTGTGTATAAAAATATGAATGTAAAGGTCGTATACCTAGTGTTACATCTGAATGAATACCATCCAGACAAGTTGAGTGTGATGGGGGATACCTCATACGGTTGGGGGATACCTGATCGGTTCCTACGGGGACAAAGCGATACGGTTCCTACGGGGATGAAGCGATACGGTTCCTACGGGGACGAAGCGATACGGTTCCCATGGGAACAAAGTGATACGGTTCCTTCGGGAACGAGACGATGTGGTTCCTTCGGGAACGAGACGGTACGGTACCTTCAGAAACTTGATAGTAGGATTCCTTCGGGAACGTGATGGTATGATTCATTCGAGGATGGCATGGTATGGTCCTTTGAGGACGAATGCACCATGGATAGTTATAAGGTATACACAATGATACAAACAGTCGAGAGACGATGAAAGAGTAGATAACCTTATATAGAAGATGAATTTATGGCAATGGAGTCTTTTGTGGACGACTCTGAGCTTGCTAAAACGGTTCAGGTAGAATGACGAATTGAGAACCCTAACGGCTAGATGAAAAGGTCATCTCGGGTTATGCCTTGCCGAAAGATATAACATTCATCAGGAATTAGAGAGGAGTAGTCAAGACTACACAAGAATCTAGCCATGGAAAAGCAAAGGATGGTCAACGTCTACAGTCTAGAGTTAGTTCAGATGAAAGACGCTAAAGTTCCTATGAGACACCCCAAGTGTTGAAAGGAATGCGTGGATTGCTCCGCATGTCATATCCACGCAAGTGTTTAATGGATTCGACTTGAGACACCCCTGTGATACGTAAGAGCAAAGTAGGTGATGCTATTCGGAGCAACATAAGGGAGCTTAATATGAGGCAGAGACGATGGTTGGAACTCTTGAAAGATTATGACTGTGAAATCATATACCATCCTGGAAAGGCAATCGTGGTGGTTGACGCTCTAAGCCGAAAGGTTGTGCCTGCTCTTATTAGAGTGAAAGCTTGCCAGTTGGTGGTAACATCAGATGTGATGAGGGAAATTGAAAGAGCTCAAGATGAAGCACTTAAGAAAGAAAACATAAAGAAGGAAAGAATGGTTGGCCAACAGGACAAGTTGGAATATAACACCCTTGATGTTAGGACACGTTTTGGACGGGTATGGATACCTATGGGTGGCGAGCTTAGAACCAAGATCTTGGATGAGGCTGATAAGTCTCGTTACTCTATCCATCCCGGTACCAACAAAATGTACCAAGATCTGAGGAAGGAATACTGGTGGCCTGGAATGAAACACGAAGTGACAAAGTACGTAAGCAAGTGCTTGACTTGCTCGCAAGTAAAGGCTGAACACCAAAAACCATATGGAAAGATTCAACCACTCGATATACCAGAATGGAAGTGGGAACACATTACCATGGACTTCATAACCAAGCTACCGCACAAGCTAAAGGTCATGACACCATTTGGGTAATCGTGGACCGTTTAACGAAGAGTGCTCATTTCCTACCTATTCGCGAGACGTTCTCGTTGGAAAGGTTAGCGGAAGTATTTATTAATGAAGTAGTAGCGCGGCATGGGATGCCTTTGATGATTGTATCTGACCGGGACACATGATTCACATCGAGGTTCTGGAAAAGATTTCACGAGGCCATGGGCATGAGACTTAAGGTCAGCACGGCATACCACCCGCAAACGGATGGTAAGTCCGAAAAGACCATTCAAACATTGGAGGACATGCTCCGCGCTTGTATTATTGACTTCGGTGACAGTTGGGACAGTCATCTGCCGTTAGCTGAATTCTCCTACAACAACAGTCATCACACCACATAATTTGCATTGAACGGTGGATGAATAAATCCAATTCCAGCAACACGCTTAGTAGGATCAGCATTTGAGTTAAAATAATCCAAAACAACCGAAGAATTTTCAAATTTTTCCATCTTTCTATGAAGTTTGATCACTTCAAACTCTTTGTCAGATATTTCTTTATTCTTTTGAGCAACAACTTCATTACGTTTTTCTATCTCAGCATAAGCCATATCTAGATGATAACCCTGCTCTTTGTATTTTAGCCCAAGAGAACGCCTTACAAAATGTTGAATGGGAGAAGATGCAGGACCCCGGTTTGTTAGGGTGAAATTGGACAAAAGGAATTCGGAATTCTTGAAGTCATACGAGAAACGTCTGAAAGGTTTGATCAAATCAAAGCACGAATGAAGGCTGCACAAGATCGTCAGAAATCCTATGCGGATATATGACGAAGGCCTGTTGAGTTTGATGTTGGGGACATATTAATGTTGAAAGTGTCGCCCTGGAAAGGGATCATACGATTCAGAAAAAGAGGAAAGTTAAGTTCGAGGTTTATCGGACCATTCTGGATAATGGCACGGGTTGGTGAAGTCGCTTATCGGTAAGAGTTGCCTGATGAGTTAAGTGGGATTCATCCTACCTTCCATGTATCACACTTGCGAAAGTGTTTGGCGGATGAAAAGGCTCACGTACCACTTACTGACATCGAGGTCGACAACAGCCTTAACCACATCGAAGAACCCATGGCCATCTTAGACATAAAGGAGAAGCGTTCACGTAATAAGATTATTCAATTGGTTAAAGTCCAATGGAAGCACCGAAAGGGATCGGAATCTACTTGGGAAATGGAGACAGAAATGAGGGAGTCGTACCCTCAACTATTTGACTTACGATAGGTTTCGGGGACGAAACCTATTGTAAGAGGGTAGAATTGTAACATCCTAAAAATAAAACGACAATAAAAATAGTAACGAGTCTAAAGCGGGACGAACGGAATAAACGAACCAAGACACACGGGCCAGGGATGGGCCAAGGTTGGTCATGAATGGGCCTGGGGTGGGAGGCCTCACCCATAAATACCCCTACACATACCATTTCTCTCATTTGCAACATCTAGAGAGAGAAACCGTAGAGAGAGAAAGTTGGTGGATCGACCCGAGATGTAAGAAGTGTGTTACTCCATAGCACGTGAGCAAAACCTCCGAATCAGAAGCTCGATACAGGTAACGATCTTATCTAGATCTGAGTTTTTGTTCGTTTTGGGGTTTTAGATAAAAAGATAGCATTTTTACGTATGAAACTTGAATGTAAACATAGATCTAGCATCTAGAATGAAAAGCAAACGTTCTGAACGCAAAAAGTTCAGATCTTGACGAGGTCGGATCTGCATGCAAAAAATTAGGGTTTTTAAGGGGAAGAAGGTCCTGCGTACTTATAAAGTACGCAAGAAGCAGGTCCTGCGTACTTATCAAGTACGCAAGAAGCAAAGCATGCGTACTTATCAAGTACGCATTAAAAAAAGTCTGCGTACTTATCAAGTACGCAAGAAGCGAAGTCTGCGTACTTATTAAGTACGCAAGAACAAGGCCCTACGCACTTGCTAAGTGCGCAGGCATCATGACTATGGGGATAAATAGCTGGTTAGTAAAGTCAGTATGTTCGCTTAATTCATTATGATTAAACCGTTAGAGTCGGGATTGGGTCTGATGTGTATGTAACTACTCAATTCAGATCATACGTGACGTTGTTGGGCCTTCGATTAGGACAACGAGACTAGCTTATCAGGTGAGTTCTAGAAGCCCTTCTTTAAATATTTTAATTAATATTTTTGGGCTGGTGTGCATACATACGAAATGATGTTTTACGAAACGATGTTTACGAAATGACGTTTATGTAATGATGTTTACGAAGGATGATGTTCATGAAATGTTTTGCCAAATAAAGTTTACGAAAGGTTTACGAAAGAGATGATGTTTTGTTTAATAAAATGTATGAATGCTTTAACTAAAATGAGGTAAAGGTTTTATGAAAGTCACGAATGAACGAATCTGCCACGAGTTCCTACGGGAGGTAAGGTATGTATGTATTGGCCTCACCCTTACGGGGGGCCTTTGTGGCTGGCTAACGGTTGTACAACTGGTTGATGATGGGGTGACGACGGTCACCCATGGGATTACCGGGATCCCGATGGAAGGTACTATTCCTTACGGGGAAATAGTACCTAAGGTATGTTCTGTCTACCTAGAGGTAACGAGCCTTATGAGACATATGTTTGGTCCACCTAGAGGTAACGAGCCTTAGGAGACCTGATGACGGATGACTTAGAGGTAACGAGCCCTAAGTTCATCCGTTGGTATGCGATGTATGGAATTGACGGTTACGAGAAGGCGCAGATTCAGTTCATGTTGACTTATGTTATGATGCTATGTTACGATGTTATGATGATGTTAAGTTATTGCATGTTTTACGTACGCTTTTGTTAAACAACCGTATGTTATGTTTTTGGCAAAGTGTTTATGTTAAGGTTTTATGTAAAGCTAGAACTCACCAGCGTAGCTGACTTTTAGTATGCACATTCAGGTTAAGGCAGGTATGGAAGTTGAACGGTGATGCTTGGCAAGCGATGAAGAGTTACCCGGCTGATATGACGACTGGCATCCCGTTACATTATGTTTATGTTATGTAATGAATGTTTTAGATGATGTTTACGCTTCCACATGTCTGACAATGTTACGCTTCCGCATGTTTGAACAAGTTTTTATTATATTGATTGAATGATTCTGCTGCGTTATTTTGATATTCAAAGTTTAAGAACTGTTTGTGAAAGAGTAAATCCAACAAGTGAGGCCTCCCGGGTTTGGGACCTTACAGGGCGCCTGCAGCTCCATCCTTCCTCATCTTCGCGATACCCCAACTCTATCCTCCTTAGCCAGTTATGGTGCTCGAACAACATGGCAGTGGTGGTGGTTCACCTCAGGTAACGGCAGGCGGTGGTGGTTCAAGTTCCGACGGGATTAAAGGCAATGGTGGTGACGGTTAATTCCGGTTACCCAACAGCGATCGCGATGGTCGTGTGAGCTGTTGCCATAGCTCCGACAGCAACAGTGAGTCACTGAAACATGGTGAACAGTGGTTCGTACAAGGTGGCTAGCAGTGGCGGTAAATTTCACGGCGATGGTGTTTGCTAACAAGTTACGGAGATGGTAAGCTTCACAGCTGAAATGTGGGTTAATGGTGGAAGGAAAACAATGGTGGGATGTGTTGCAGCAGCTTCACGATGGTGGTGAGTGAATGAGTTTCACGGTGGTGGTTGTAGGAGCTTGAAGGTGGTGGTAGTGGTGTAACGATGGCAATGGAGATGGAGGTTAGCTTCATGGTGATTAGTGGTTGCTAATGGTGGATGTATCAAGCTTCGCGATGGTGGAGGTTGTTAACGGTGGTGACTGCGTGAGCTTCACGGCGGCGCGTGGTGGTATAACAACCTCGTGACGGTGTTGGGTGTGAAATAATAGCAATGATAACGAACCTACGGTGATGTAAATAATGAGCGATGGTGATTGCTAGTAGTTTCGTGACAATGGAAGGTGGTTCAAGGTTCGTTCAAGAAGAAAGGACTCGGTTTCGTTCGAGTGTGGTTTGGATACATCAAGGTAGCCGGCAAGTGAGATGGGACCATCGGCTTTTGAATCACCCGATTCGGAGTCCGTTTGGTCTAGATATGTGCATAGTCATAAGGGGCGGTTCGTGTCAAGTTCGGATACATTACGGGTTCGGGTTCTAGAAGTCGTGTTAGATGAGGTATATTCTTTAAACCCGTAGAATGTTAAATATTAATATTGGCTCGGATCATAATACCGTATTTTTGAGGAGGACGTGTAGAGATCTCTTTTTGACAATAATTAACGACATATAATTATGTATTTTTAATAATAATAATTATCGCTCGTTAAAACATTTTGGGTACATTGTATCGATGCTAGTTGCTAAAGCTCGATTGTATGAATTATTGTTGATTGATTTGGGATGAAAATGGACAATTTAAATTGTCGGGTTTCAGACAAAAACAAACGGGACTCTGCCCGATTTTTGTTAGAATTAAAGAAGCGTATTCTACCAAGACGTCCTCAATACGGTTTGGGTTGTTTGGGGAAAAGAACCAGTTCATGCGAACTTAGCATGAAGCAAGGATGGCGAACTTAGCATGTTCGCCTAATGTAGAGGAGGCGAACTTATGGTAGCGAACTTACTAAGTTCGCTGGACATGAACTAGGCGAACGTGGCCTATGATCGCTTGTATGTTAGCTAGGGTTATAAGGGGCGAACTTAAACAGAACGAGTAAACCGTTAGAGTCGGGATAGGGTCTGATGTGTATTTAACTACTCAATTCAGATTGTACGTGAAGTCGTTGGACCTTTGTTTAGGACAACTGAGACTATCTTATCAGGTTAGTTCTAGATCCCTCTTTTAAATGTTTTAATAATGATTTGGGCTGGTGTGCATACATACTAAATGAGGTTTATGAAATGATGTTTACAAAACGAGGTTTATGAAATGATGTTTACAAAACGAGGTTTATGAAATGATGTTTACAAAACGAGGTTTATGAACGATGCTTCTGAAAGGGGAAGTTAAAAGGTGTTAATGAAATGATTACGAAACGATGCTTCCGAAAGGGGAAGATGAAACGACTTAATGAAATGTTTTTCCAAATACAGTTTACAAAATATTTACGAATGAAATGTTATTTAATAAAATGTACGAATGCTTTAACTAAAACGAGGTAAAGGTTTTTATGAAGGTCATGAAATGAAAGAATCTGCCACGAGTTCCCACGGGAGCTAGGGTATGTATGTATGTATTGGCCTTACCCTTACGGGGGGCCTTTGTGGCTGGCTAACGGTTGTACAACTAGTTGAGGATGGGGTGACGACGGTCACCCATGGGATTATCGGGATCCCTTAATGAGAGGCACTATTCCCCGCGAGGGAATAGTGCCTAAAACGAGGTTTGGTCTGCCTTGAGGTAACTAGCCTTAGGAGACCTGGCTGACGGATGGCCTAGAGGTAACGAGCCTTAGGTTCTTCCGTCAGAATACGAGTTATGGAATTGACGATTACGAGAAGGCGCAGATTCGGTTCATGTTGACTTATGTTATTGTGCTATGTTACGATGTTTTGATGATGTTAAGTTATTGCATGTTTTACGTACGTTTTTGTTAAATAAATAAATGTTATATTTTTGGCAATTGTTTATGTTAAGGTTTTTATGTAAAGCTAGAAGTCACCAGCGTAGCTGACTTTTTAGTATGCACATTCAGGTTAAGGACAGGTACGGAGGGACGGTGATGCTAGGCAAGTGATGAAGAGTTACCCGGCTGATATGATAACTAGCATCCCGTTACATTATGTTTATGTTATGTAGTGAATGTTTTAGACAATGTTTACGCTTCCGCATGTCTGACAATGTCACAATTATGTTTAAATGAAAGTTTTCCGCTGCGTTATTTGATATTCAAGTTTAAGAACTGTTTGTGAATGAGTAAATCCAGCAAGTGAGGCCTCCCGGGTTTGGGGCCTTACATTTGTTAACGACTTTTGATGATGAAATTCGCTATGTCTGAGTCTCTGATGAATGTGTAGATGTGATTCTAACCCCAACCGACAGCGGAATACGTCGGGGCGGACATGGAGACTATTCATAAGCACATGATCAACTAAATTTCATATTGTTTATTAAATCAAGATTTCATTACATAAGTTCAATCAAACCAAGTCAGACATACAAGAAATAAAGTATTCCCACAAAGTTCATTTGTTTAATTAACTAAGTCCTCAATCCTATGTGTAGCGTCTTGTAAATGATCTCAAATATTAGTACCTGAAACATGATGAAAACGAGGTCAACTAAAAATAGTTGGTGAGCATACATAGGTTTTGACACCACAAGTAATATCAAGAGTTTGTATACAATTCATATGAACCATGGTTTAATAAGGTAATTATAGAGAACCTCTATAGTTAAACTGGGGCGTACAATCAAACCTTGTGACTGCACACAATGTTATCCTAAATGTAATACCGACAACAATCACCCTACCTGGGCGGGTTTGTCAGACCCAATAGATCTGTCATTGTTACCGTCGGCTTGTACAGAGTTAATGATTGCACTTGCACTATGCACACATGTATGTAATTGTGTGACACACAGCATTTCAGGTCAATATCCATATTACATAAATGCACGTTCATACTTATTATTTCCTGATATTTTATTTTGACTAAGTAAAGTCAAGAAGTCTAGCAAAGGAGTTTATTCCAAGTCTAGTAAATCTTAAAGAATTACTAGAAAAAGTAAGCAGTATAACCCGACTAAATACGAACTACAATGGTTAAATTAAATAACCAGAAATATATATATATATATATATATATATATATATATATATATATATATATATTACACAAAAATTTACGTTGAACCAAGATTTTAATATTTTCTTCAACGAGCCATAAACTGGTTAAAAATATAATACCGTGAAAAATCTAAACCGAATTAAATTACCCCTTTAAAACTCTATATGGTATTTCCCGAGGAATTACCAGGATTACCACCATCAAGACAAGTCGAGTTCAGGATCGACCTAGTACCAGGAGCCGCACCAGTTGCATGATCGCCGTATCGTCTAGCTCCTTCCGAGATGCAGGAACTATCAAGCCAACTACAAGAATTACTTGACAAAGGTTTCATAAGACCGAGTTTCTCACCATGGGGAGCCCCGGTCCTATTTGTAAAGAAAAAGGATGGAACCTTTAGAATGTGCATTGATTACCGGGAATTAAACAAACTGACAATCAAAAACCGGTATCCTCTTCCTCGAATAGACGATTTGTTTGATCAACTTCAAGGTTCCAGTTTCTATTCTAAAATTGATCTACGATCAGGGTATCATCAACTGAAAATTCAGGAAGAAGATATACCAAAAACGGCTTTTAGGACTCGTTACAATCACTACGAGTTCCAAGTTATGCCATTTGGCTTGACGAACGCACCGGCCGTCTTCATGGATCTCATGAACCGCGTGTGCAAGCCGTACTTGGATAAATTCGTGATTGTGTTTATCGATGACATATTGATATATTCACGAACCAAGGAGGAACATGAACATCATTTGAAATTAATCTTGGAACTACTCAGTAATGAGAAGCTTTATGCTAAATTCTCTAAGTGCGAGTTTTGGATCCGAAAGGTTCACTTTCTCGGACACGTCATCAATAAGAATGGTATCCATGTGGATCCATCCAAGATTGAAGCTATCAAAAACTGGGAAGCACCAAGAACTCCGGCTGAGGTGCGTCAATTTCTGGGTTTGGCAGGCTATTACAGGCGATTCATCGAGAATTTTTCAAAGATAGCCTTGCCTTTGACCACGTTAACTCAGAAGGACAAAAAGTTTGATTGGACTGATAAACAAGAATCAGCTTTTCAATTGCTGAAGCAAAAACTTTGCAGTGCACCAATCCTATCCCTTCCCGAAGGAACTGACAATTTCATCGTGTACTGCGACGCATCACACCAAGGTCTGGGATGTGTATTGATGCAGAGAGAAAAAGTCATAGCGTATGTATCCAGACAGCTAAAAGTACATGAGAAAAATTATACGACTCACGATCTGGAATTGGGTGCTGTCGTGTTTGCACTCAAGATTTGGAGACATTACTTATACGGTACAAAATGTACTATCTTTACAGACCACAAGAGTCTCCAGCACATCTTTAATCAGAAAGAACTCAACATGAGGCAACGTCGTTGGGTAGAACTACTGAATGATTACGACTGTGATATCAAGTATCACCCTGGTAAGGCAAACGTCGTAGCAGATGCCTTGAGTCGTAAGGAACAGGTTAAAACACTCCGTGTTCGTGCCCTAGAATTGACAATTCATACGAGTCTCACGACTCAAATCCGGATGGCACAACAAGAGGCAATTAAGGAAGAAAACATTCAGAGTGAAGCTATACGAGGAATGATAAAGCAGTTGGAACCAAAGTCAGATGACACTTTATACTTCATGAATAGAATTTGGGTGCCATGTTTTGGTAACATACGGGAGTTGGTTATGGACGAAGCCCACAAGTCCAGGTACTCCATTCACCCAGGTTCGGATAAAATGTATAAGGATCTGAAAGAACTCTACTGGTGGCCGAACATGAAAGGAGAAATTGCTATTTATGTCGGTAAATGCCTGACATGTTCAAAAGTAAAGGCAGAACATCAGAAACCGTCGGGATTGTTACAACAACCCGAGATACCTCAATGGAAATGGGAACAGATTTCCATGGATTTCAATACAAAGTTACCCAAGACGTCGAGCGGGTATGACACTATATGGGTAATTGTCGATCGTTTGACGAAATCAGCTCATTTTCTACCCATCAAAGAGACGGATAAAACCGAGAAACTTGCAAGGCTTTATATCAAGGAAATTGTGGCTAGGCATGGAGTGCCAATTTCTATTATTTCTGATAGAGACAGCAGATTCATGTCTAGAATCTGGAAATCATTACAAGAAGCCATGGGCACACGTCTTGACATGAGCACGGCATATCACCCACAAACAGATGGTCAAAGTGAAAGGACCATTCAAACTTTAGAGGATATGCTACGTGCGTGTGCAATTGATTTCGGTGGAAATTGGGATACTCATTTGCCGCTAGCTGAGTTTTCATACAATAATAGTTACCACACCAGCATCAAAGCCGCTCCGTTTGAGGCTTTGTATGGTCGAAAATGTCGTTCACCGCTATGTTGGGCAGAAGTTGGTGACAAGCATTTAACCGGTCCTGAGGTTATTCAAGAAACCACGGACAAGATTTTCAAAATCAAGGATCGTCTAAAAGTCGCCCGTTACAGACAAAAGAGTTACGCGGATAACAGACGAATACCTTTAGAATTCCAAGTGGGAGACAAAGTCATGTTAAAGGTCTCACCTTGGAAAGGAGTTGCAAGATTTGGCAACCGTGGCAAGCTTAACCCTAGGTACGTTGGACCGTTTGAAATATTGGCTAGGGTTGGCCCTGTAGCTTACAAACTCAAGTTGCCACAAGAACTAAGCAATATACATGATACGTTTCATGTGTCAAATCTCAAGAAGTGCTTATCAGACGACACATTAATTATACCGCCTGATGAGATTCACATAGACGACAGGTTGCATTTCATTGAGGAACCCATGGAAGTCACAGATTGGAAGGTGCAGAGAAAAAGGCGCAGCCGTGTTAAGCTGGTCAAGGTACGTTGGAATTCAAAGCGCGGCCCTGAGTATACGTGGGAGCGGGAAGATAAAATGAAATCCAAGTACCCATCCCTGTTTACAAACACTCCAAGTCAGAATGACAAGAACTGAATTTCGGGACGAAATTCTCTGTAACATGAGGAGAATGTGACACCCAGCATTTCAGGTCAATATCCATATTACATAAATGCACGTTCATACTTATTATTTCCTGATATTTTATTTTGACTAAGTAAAGTCAAGAAGTCTAGCAAATGAGTTTATTCCAAGTCTAGTAAATCTTAAAGAATTACAAGAAAAAGTAAGCAGTATAACCCGACTAAATACGAACTATAATGGTTAAATTAAATAACCAGAAAAATATATATATATATATTACACAAAAATTTACGTTGAACCAAGATTTTAATATTTTCTTCAACGAGCCATAAACTGGTTAAAATTATAATACCGTGAAGAATCTAAACCGAATTAAATTACCCATTTAAAACTCTAATTGATATTAATACCATTAATAAATTAACACTTAAATCTAATTATTATTAACCCAAACCACTTCCTTGACTTTCTTGGCCGAAAGTCAGAGGAGCCATTCTCCCACTTGCTACTTCACTCACATTTAGAAAAACCCATACATGCCTGCGAGAATTCAAATAAAAACCATACCTCCTCAGTCGAAATCTCACAATCCCTTTCATACTTCTCATTTTCTTACGGCAATTTCCCCATTTTCCTTCAAGTCGAAGTCCAGTTTAAGGAAAAATCCACCATAATCCGGTGTTATAAGAAGAATTTCAAGTGTTCCTGAAGAGAGTTTAGCAAAAGATTCAAGACCATTTCTCTGTTTCTCTCAAAATCATCATCTCTGCTTACAGGTAAAAACTCAATATTATCCATATTATTTTCTTTAGAACCGTAGCTAAACAAACAAAACCGTTCGAACGCAAGTAAGATAACAAGAAAAGTGTGTCAAATTCAAGATTTAAAACATAAATATATGCAGGACTGATTCTGTCAAAAGATCAGTAATCGAAACTATAGTTTCGATACCTGTTGTTCAATCGAAACTAGGAGTTTCGATACCTGGTTAATCAATCGAAACTAGGAGTTTCGATACCTGTTTAAATCAATCGAAACTGAGTTTCGATACCTGTTTTGCTCAATCGAAACTAGGTAGTTTCGATACCTATTACTCAATCGAAACTAGGTAGTTTCGATATCTGTTTACTCAATCGAAACTAGGTAGTTTCGATACCTATTACTTAATCGAAACTAGGAAGTTTCGACCTCTGTTCTGTACAATCGAAACTAAGAAAGTTTCGATACCTGCTCATCAGCCCCATGGGGCAGTAACTTAGAACTATTTTATAACGAAACAGGTGTTGAGAAACTAAAAAGATATTTAAACAAAAGCAATCAGATCTGCTAAGTCGGGTGAACAACTTGCGTTTAAGACGGGTAGTCTTAACGTGTATGTTATCCTTGTGTGATTAGGATACGGATAGGCGAATCTGCTGTTATTCAAATATTTGCTAGCATTCATACTGTCGAGGTGAGTTTCACTAATTCCCCTTTTTCTAAAGTTTAAAAGAAATGATTTAAGGTGGAAACATACTTGTAAAAGACTATTGTATGTAAATGAATTGAACTAATGATCTGACCGTATGTGTGTATTGAGGGAAAAGCAAAGCGCTTAAAGTCCTCTGAATAAATTAGTAACCATTAGCTATGGACTTAGCCCGGGATTATATGAATAGTACTATTGGGGGTGACGCCTCCGGTCATGGTTAGTCGCGCTAACCAGGGGTCCAAATGGCCGAATGACCGCATATTGTCTTACTCGCAGAAAGGCGAGGGGAGGCACAGAATGTTGGGGTTTGGTTACGGTCTCGTACATTACATACTATTTTGTATTCCTTGCAAGCTTACAAATGGGGTCAATAGATCGGATTAGTATTCATGTTCATTGGTAATACATACAAAAGAGTTCTGATCAGGTTAAAAGGATCAGGTTTTAAACAAAAGAGTTCTGATCAGGTTAAAGTGATCAGGTTTAAAAAAAAGGGTTCTGATCAGGTTAAGGTGATCAGGTTTAACAAAGAGTTTTGATCGGAAAATGATCAGATTTAAACATTGGGTTTATGATAACTCTTTATAATAACTTGTGAACTCACCAACCTCGTGTTGACATTTTTAAGTATGTTTTCAGGAAATTGAACGTGGTCATCAGGTTAGCAATATAGGATACATGCATGCACGTGGATACGGCTTTTAGGAGGATTTCTCTTGTATAACTCATGGTCTTGAGTCATATTTGCGAAATCTTAAACTTTTGTAAACTCAAGTTGATATTTTGTGATGTAAATATTTTAAACTCGATTATGTATCCAATTACATGTATGTGTTTGCGGTAATCATATGCTTTGGAAACCATGAACGTCGCGCCTCGCGTTTCCGCCTTGGCGGGGTGTGACAGAACTTGGTATCAGAGCCATTGATTATACCGAACTAGGTGTCTAAAACGGAACCTAGTCTATAATTTGAATGACTCACTAAAATGTTTTCATTGCATAAGCATTGCATAACCAGTCATCATGTCATGTGGATATTGTAGTCACAAGCATGTCGTCACATTCACACTCTGACCCCGTCTCTGACCCTGAATCCAATGAGGAACTTTCCGCCACACGCCCCAAAAATCGAGTACAAGTTCGCAGCTCCACACCACCCAATGTTGCCCTGGGAGAACCGCCTATCGTCTACCGAAAGAAAAGAGGAGGGCCAGTTATGGTAAAGAGTGCTAGGAAAAAGGTTCGATTTCCACGCCAAAGAACCCTGGCAGCCCGTGACCCGGAAAACTTGGAGATTGACGAGGAACCACCTAAGCAACGACCCTGTTACCACCCTACGGTGGGGACTATCCGTTGGATGCCCCGTACCCTGGCACGATGGAGGGAGATGGAGAGCATTCCCTCTACCTTTGAGCTCGGAGAATCCTCCAACTCCCCAACACCCTTACCCCACACCGGGGAAGCCATGGAGCTCACAGTGCCTACATTGGTAGCACGTGTTCATACGCACGAAGAACGTCTTGATGATCTCCTAGATGATATTCGGGCACAAGGGGATGCAGCCACGCGACTACGTCAAGGGCTCGGATCTCGAGTACAGACTCTGGAGGACAACACCCGAGACATACAGGGTGCCACTGACTACCTCGAGTTGAGAGCTGATATGGACTGGCAGTTCACTCTCACGGTCCGAGACATGGTGGAGGCGTTGGAAGAAAGGACTTTGGTTGCAGAATTTGTGGCTAGGGCTAGCTTTGTCATGGCAGGACTTGCCATGATGATTGGGTTGTATTCCCACTTCTTCTTTTAAACCTATTATGGGCGGGTTGTGCCCATAGCACATTATGTAGTTTAAAACTTTGGTACTGATGTGGTCATGAGAACCCATCCCTTTTTGTATCCATGTTTTTTGGGAACAATGTACTATATATGTTTTAACTATGTATGTGACGGGATATGTTGTAATGATGGTTGTTCACGTTTGATGTTGTTGAACCTTTATGTCATGACCTATCATTATTATTATATAATGTTGTTTCTTTTTAATTGATATGTTAGAAAGAACGTCATGGCACCTAAGCGAAGGACGCCTCGTAACACTACTAGTGGCAACAACGAGACGATTTCCCCAAACGTGGAGCAACTCATAGCACAGCGAGTAGCTGCCGCCATGGAGCAGTATGAAGCAAATCGAAATAATGGTGGAGGAAACGGCAACGGTACCGGCGGAGGAGGTGCAGGAGGTAGCGGTACAGCAGGAGGTTCCGGAGGTAATAAAAATAAATAAGCCATAACACATAGTCATGATCCGAATCAATGACGTTATGACTTGTGATTATACAGATGCTCCAAATAGGAAGTGCACCTACAAGGCCTTCCTATCCTGCAACCCCCGTAATTTCAATGGCACCGAGGGTGCAGTAGGTCTGATGAGATGGATAGAAAAGATGGAGTCGGTGATTGATATTAGTGAATGCACCGCTGACTGCATGGTGAAATATTCTACATGTGCGCTCACTGATAAAGCTTTAACTTGGTGGAATACTCAAATGAAGACTTTGGGGAGAGAGACAGCGTACCAATTGTCTTGGGAAGACTTGAAAAACATGATGATTGAGGAATACTGTCCTCGAAACGAATTGCAAAAGATTGAAACTGAGATGTGGAACCTACAGATGATCGGAGATGATGTGGCAGGATACACCGACCGTTTCAATGAATTGGCGATTCTAGTACCGCATATCGTCACACCAGAACATAAGCGCGTTGAGAGGTATCTGTGGGGTCTTGTGCCTCAAATTCGTAGCATGGTAACATCATCTAATCCAATAGATGCCAAGAGTGCTACAACTTTAGCATTCAAGCTAAGGGATGATGCGGTACGTAATGAATTGTTTGTGAGGAAAGAGAACGAGGAAGGTAGATCTGGGGAGAAAAGAAAGTGGATGGGAAATTCAAGTAACAAGTCTGAGAAGCAAGGGTTTAAGAAACAAGGAACTATGAAGGCTTTTGTAGTCAACACAGTGGAAAGAAAGGAGTATGATAGGGGCCTACCGAGATGTAAGAAGTGTGGAAATCATCATGCCGGTGTGTGCATCAAGTGTGGAAAATGTGACAAGTTTGGTCACACCACACAAGCTTGTCGAACTAACAACCGAATGGGGAAAATTAAACCGGGATGTTTCATATGTGGTGACCTGAAGCACTTCAAGAGGGATTGTCCCACGTGGAAGAATCAGAACAACGCTCAGGCACCAGGGAGGGCATTTGTGATGGGTGCAAGGGACGCACGCCAGGACCCGAACATCGTCACTGGTACGTTCCCGATAAATAATCACTATGCCTCTGTACGTTTTGATTCGGGTGCGGATATGAGCTTTGTGTCGAATGATTTTAAATCCTTACTCGGTATTAAGGCCAACAAACTAGATCAAAGTTATACAATTGAATTAGCAATTGGGAAATTAATAGAAACCGGAGAGGTCATTAGGGGTTGTACTTTATGTTTAGAAAACCATACATTCAGTATAGACCTTCTACCCGTCGAACTAGGGAATTTTGATATTGTTATTGGCATGGATTGGTTATCAAAGAATCGTGCCAAAATCGTATGCTTCGAAAAGATTGTACGTATCCCACTACCAAGCGGAGAAATTCTTTCAATTCAAGGCGAAAAGTGTAGAATGATGTTGAAGACGATAAACTGCATGAAAGCTCATAAGTATCTACGCAAGGGTTATTGTGCATTCCTGGCTCACATCGTCGAGAAGAAACCCAAAGAACGTCGACTTGAGGACATACCAATCGTCAGAGATTACTCGGAGGTATTTCCCGAGGACTTACCAGGATTACCACCATCAAGACAAGTCGAGTTCCGGATCGACCTAGTACCAGGAGCCGTACCAGTTGCATGATCGCCGTATCGTCTAGCCCCTTCCGAGATGCATGAACTATCAAGCCAACTACAAGAATTACTTGACAAAGGTTTCATAAGACCGAGTTTCTCACCATGGGGAGCCCCGGTCCTATTTGTAAAGAAAAAGGATGGAACCTTTAGAATGTGCATTGATTACCGGGAATTAAACAAACTGACAATCAAAAACCGGTATCCTCTTCCTCGAATAGACGATTTGTTTGATCAACTTCAAGGTTCCAGTTTCTATTCTAAAATTGATCTACGATCAGGGTATCATCAACTGAAAATTCAGGAAGAAGATATACCAAAAACGGCTTTTAGGACTCGTTACGGTCACTACGAGTTCCAAGTTATGCCATTTGGCTTGACGAACGCACCGGCCGTCTTCATGGATCTCATGAACCGCGTGTGCAAGCCGTACTTGGATAAATTCATGATTGTGTTTATCGATGACATATTGATATATTCACGAACCAAGGAGGAACATGAACATCATTTGAAATTAATCTTGGAACTACTCAGTAATGAGAAGCTTTATGCTAAATTCTCTAAGTGCGAGTTTTGGATCCGAGAGGTTCACTTTCTCGGACACGTCATTAATAAGAATGGTATCCATGTGGATCCATCCAAGATTGAAGCTATCAAAAACTGGGAAGCACCAAGAACTCCGGCTGAGGTGCGTCAATTTCTGGGTTTGGCAGGCTATTATAGGCGATTCATCGAGAATTTTTCAAAGATAGCCTTGCCTTTGACCACGTTAACTCAGAAGGACAAAAAGTTTGATTGGACTGATAAACAAGAATCAGCTTTTCAATTGCTGAAGCAAAAACTTTGCAGTGCACCAATCCTATCCCTTCCCGATGGAACTGACAATTTCATCGTGTACTGCGACGCATCACACCAAGGTCTGGGATGTGTATTGATGCAGAGAGAAAAAGTCATAGCGTATGTATCCAGACAGCTAAAAGTACATGAGAAAAATTATACGACTCACGATCTGGAATTGGGTGCTGTCGTGTTTGCACTCAAGATTTGGAGACATTACTTATACGGTACAAAATGTACTATCTTTACAGACCACAAGAGTCTCCAGCACATCTTTAATTAGAAAGAACTCAACATGAGGCAACGTCGTTGGGTAGAACTACTGAATGATTACGACTGTGATATCAAGTATCACCCTGGTAAGGCAAACGTCGTAGCAGATGCCTTGAGTCGTAAGGAACAGGTTAAAACACTCCGTGTTCGTGCCCTAGAATTGACAATTCATACGAGTCTCACGACTCAAATCCGGATGGCACAACAAGAGGTAATTAAGGAAGAAAACATTCAGAGTGAAGCTTTACGAGGAATGATAAAGCAGTTGGAACCAAAGTCAGATGACACTTTATACTTCATGAATAGAATTTGGGTGCCATGTTTTGGTAACATACGGGAGTTGGTTATGGACGAAGCCCACAAGTCCAGGTACTCCATTCACCCAGGTTCGGATAAAATGTATAAGGATCTGAAAGAACTCTACTGGTGGCCGAACATGAAAGGAGAAATTGCTATTTATGTCGGTAAATGCCTGACATGTTCAAAAGTAAAGGCAGAACATCAGAAACCGTTGGGATTGTTACAACAACCCGAGATACCTCAATGGAAATGGGAACAGATTTCCATGGATTTCAATACAAAGTTACCCAAGACGTCGAGCGGGTATGACACTATATGGGTAATTGTCGATCGTTTGACGAAATCAGCTCATTTTCTACCCATCAAAGAGACGGATAAAACCGAGAAACTTGCAAGGCTTTATATCAAGGAAATTGTGGCTAGGCATGGAGTGCCAATTTCTATTATTTCTGATAGAGACAGCAGATTCATGTCTAGAATCTGGAAATCATTACAAGAAGCCATGGGCACACGTCTTGACATGAGCACGGCATATCACCCACAAACAGATGGTCAAAGTGAAAGGACCATTCAAACTTTAGAGGATATGCTACGTGCGTGTGCAATTGATTTTGGTGGAAATTGGGATACTCATTTGCCGCTAGCTGAGTTTTCATACAATAATAGTTACCACACCAGCATCAAAGCCGCTCCGTTTGAAACTTTGTATGGTCAAAAATGTCGTTCACCGCTATGTTGGGCAGAAGTTGGTGACAAGCATTTAACCGGTCCTGAGGTTATTCAAGAAACCACGGACAAGATTTTCAAAATCAAGGATCGTCTGAAAGCCGCCCGTTACAGACAAAAGAGTTACGCGGATAACAGACGAATACCTTTAGAATTCCAAGTGGGAGACAAAGTCATGTTAAAGGTCTCACCATGGAAAGGAGTTGCAAGATTTGGCAACCGTGGCAAGCTTAACCTTAGGTACGTTGGACCGTTTGAAATATTGGCTAGGGTTGGCCCTGTAGCTTACAAACTCAAGTTGCCACAAGAACTAAGCAATATACATGATACGTTTCATGTGTCAAATCTCAAGAAGTGCTTATCAGACGACACATTAATTATACCGCCTGATGAGATTCACATAGACGACAGGTTGCATTTCATTGAGGAACCCATGGACGTCACAGATTGGAAGGTGCAGAGAAAAAGGCGCAGCCGTGTTAAGCTGGTCAAGGTACGTTGGAATTCAAAGCGCGGCCCTGAGTATACGTGGGAGCGGGAAGATAAAATGAAATCCAAGTACCCGTCCCTGTTTACAAACACTCCAAGTCAGAATGACAAGAACTGAATTTCGGGGCGAAATTCTCTGTAACATGGGGAGAATGTGACACCCAGCATTTCAGGTCAATATCCATATTACATAAATGCACGTTCATACTTATTATTTCCTGATATTTTATTTTGACTAAGTAAAGTCAAGAAGTCTAGCAAAAGAGTTTATTCCAAGTCTAGTAAATCTTAAAGAATTACTAGAAAAAGTAAGCAGTATAACCCGACTAAATACGAACTATAATGGTTAAATTAAATAACCAGAAAAATATATATATATATATATATATATATATATATATATATATATATATATATATATATATATATATATATATATATATATTACACAAAAATTTACGTTGAACCAAGATTTTAATATTTTCTTCAACGAGCCATAAACTGGTTAAAATTATAATACCGTGAAGAATCTAAACCGAATTAAATTACCCATTTAAAACTCTAATTGATATTAATACCATTAATAAATTAACACTTAAATCTAATTATTATTAACCCAAACCACTTCCTTGACTTTCTCGGCCGAAAGTCAGAGGAGCCATTCTCCCACTTGCTACTTCACTCACATTTAGAAAAACCCATACATGCCTGCGAGAATTCAGATAAAAACCATACCTCCTCAGTCGAAATCTCACAATCCCTTTCATACTTCTCATTTTCTTACGGCAATTTCCCCATTTTCCTTCAAGTCGAAGTCCAGTTTAAGGAAAAATCCACCATAATCTGGTGTTATAAGAAGAATTTCAAGTGTTCCTGAAGAGAGTTTATAAAAAGATTCAAGACCATTTCTCTGTTTCTCTCAAAATCACCATCTCTGCTTAGAGGTAAAAACTCAATATTATCCATATTATTTTCTTTAGAACCGTAGCTAAACAAACAAAACCGTTCGAACGCAAGTAAGATAACAAGAAAAGTGTGTCAAATTCAAGATTTAAAACATAAAGATATGCAGGACTGATTCTGTCAAAAGATCAGTAATCGAAACTATAGTTTCGATACCTGTTGTTCAATCGAAACTAGGAGTTTCGATACCTATTGTTCAATCGAAACTAGGAGTTTCGATACCTGGTTAATCAATCGAAACTAGGAGTTTCGATACCTGTTTAAATCAATCGAAACTGAGTTTCGATACCTGTTTTGCTCAATCGAAACTAGGTAGTTTCGATACCTATTACTCAATCGAAACTAGGTAGTTTCGATATCTGTTTACTCAATCGAAACTAGGTAGTTTCGATACCTATTACTTAATCGAAACTAGGAAGTTTCGACCTCTGTTCTGTACAATCGAAACTAAGAAAGTTTCGATACCTGCTCATCAGCCCCATGGGGCAGTAACTTAGAACTATTTTATAACGAAACAAGTGTTGAGAAACTAAAAAGATATTTAAACAAAAGCAATCAGATCTGCTAAGTCGGGTGAACAACTTGCGTTTAAGACGGGTAGTCTTAAAGTGTATGTTATCCTTGTGTAATTAGGATACGGATAGGCGAATCTGCTGTTATTCAAGTATTTGCTAGCATTCATACTGTCGAGGTGAGTTTCACTAATTCCCCTTTTTCTAAAGTTTAAAAGAAATGATTTAGGGTGGAAACATACTTGTAAAAGACTATTGTATGTAAATGAATTGAACTAATGATCTGACCGTATGTGTGTATTGAGGGAAAAGCAAAGCGCTTAAAGTTCTCTGAATAAATTAGTAACCATTAGCTATGGACTTAGCCCGGGATTATATGAATAGTACTATTGGGGGTGACGCCTCCGGTCATGGTTAGTCGCACTAACCAGGGGTCCAAATGGCCGAATGACCGCATATTGTCTTACTCGCAGAAAGGCGAGGGGAGGCACAGAATGTTGGGGTTTGGTTACGGTCTCGTACATTACATACTATTTTGTATTCACAAATGGGGTCAATAGATCGGATTAGTATTCATGTTCATTGGTAATACATACAAAAGAGTTCTGATCAGGTTAAAAGGATCAGGTTTTAAACAAAAGAGTTCTGATCAGGTTAAAGTGATCAGGTTTAAACAAAAGGGTTCTGATCAGGTTAAAGTGATCAGGTTTAACAAAGAGTTTTGATCGGAAAATGATCAGTTTTAAACATTGGGTTTATGATAACTCTTTATAATAACTTGTGAACTCACCAACCTCGTGTTGACATTTTTAAGTATGTTTTCAGGAAATTGAACGTGGTCATCAGGTTAGCAATATAGGATACATGCATGCATGTGGATACGGCTTTCAGGGGGATTTCTCTTGTATAACTCATGGTCTTGAGTCATATTTGCGAAATCTTAAACTTTTGTAAACTCAAGTTGATATTTTGTGATGTAAATATTTTAAACTCGTTTATGTATCTAATTACATGTATGTGTTTACGGTAATCATATGCTTTGGAAACCATGAACGTCGCGCCTCGCGTTTCCGCCTTGGCGGGGTGTGACAGAACTTGGAATCAGAGCCATTGATTATAGCGAACTAGGTGTCTAAAACGGAACCTAGTCTATAATTTGAATGACTCACTAAAATGTTTTCATTGCATAAGCATTGCATAACCAGTCATCATGTCATGTGGATATTGTAGTCACAAGCATGTCGTCACATTCACACTCTGACCCCCTCTCTGACCCTGAATCCAATGAGGAACTTTCCGCCACACGCCCCAAAAATCGAGTACAAGTTCGCAGCTCCACACCACCCAATGTTGCCCTGGGAGAACCGCCTATCGTCTACCGAAAGAAAAGCGGAGGGCCAGTTATGGTAAAGAGTGCTAGGAAAAAGGTTCGATTTCCACGCAAAAGAACCCTGGCAGCCCGTGACCCGGAAAACTTGGAGATTGACGAGGAACCACCTAGGCAACGACCCTGTTACCACCCTACGGTGGGGACTATCCGTTGGATACCCCGTACCATGGCACGATGGAGGGAGATGGAGAGCATTCCCTCTACCTTTGAGCTCGGAGAATCCTCCAACTCCCAAACACCCTTACCCCACACCGGGGAAGCCATGGAGCTCACAGTGCCTACATTGGTAGCACGTGTTCATACGCACGAAGAACGTCTTGATGATCTCCTAGATGATATTTGGGCACATGGGGATGCAGCCACGCGACTACGTCAAGGGCTCGGATCTCGAGTACAGACTCTGGAGGACAACACCCGAGACATACAGGGTGCCACTGACTACCTCGAGTTGAGAGCTGATATGGACTGGCAGTTCACTCTCACGGTCCGAGACATGGTGGAGGCGCTGGAAGAAAGGACTTTGGCTGCAGAATTTGTGGCTAGGGATAGCTTTGTCATGGCAGGACTTGCCATGATGATTGGGTTGTATTCCCACTTCTTCTTTTAAACCTATTATGGGCGGGTTGTGCCCATAGCACATTATGTAGTTTAAAACTTTGGTACTGATGTGGTCATGAGAACCCATCCCTTTTTGTATCCATGTTTTTTGAGAACAATGTACTATATATGTTTTAACTATGTATGTGATGGGATATGTTGTAATGATGGTTGTTCACGTTTGATGTTGTTGAACCTTTATGTCATGACCTATCATTATTATTATATAATGTTGTTTCTTTTTAATTGATATGTTAGAAAGAACGTCATGGCACCTAAGCGAAGGACGCCTCGTAACACTACTAGTGGCAACAACGAGACGATTTCCCCAAACGTGGAGCAACTCATAGCACAGCGAGTAGCTGTACAGGAGCAGTATGAAGCAAATCGAAATAATGGTGGAGGAAACGGCAACGGTACCGGCGGAGGAGGTGCAGGAGGTAACGGTACAACAGGAGGTAGCGGTACAAGAGGAGGTTCCGGAGGTAATAAAAATAAATAAGCCATAACACATAGTCATGATCCGAATCAATGACGTTATGACTTGTGATTATACAGATGCTCCAAATAGGAAGTGCACCTACAAGGCCTTCCTATCCTGTAACCCCCGTAATTTCAATGGCACCGAGGGTGCAGTAGGTCTGATGAGATGGATAGAAAAGATGGAGTCGGTGATTGATATTAGTGAATGCACCGCTGACTGCATGGTGAAATATTCTACATGTGCGCTCACTGATAAAGCTTTAACTTGGTGGAATACTCAAATGAAGACTTTGGGGAGAGAGACAGCGTACCAATTGTCTTGGGAAGACTTGAAAAACATGATGACATGCCTTAGCCTATAAGTAAACACTCACCCCGGGAATTCCAAGGAAAGCATATGGATCCTTCGGTTGATTTGGATTTATATGAAATGTTTTCCTAGACAGAAAACCCAGAGTACAGGTGTCACCCTTGCATATTGCACATGTCCTCTACTAATTAATAGAATTTAAAACCTTGACGGGGTTTTCAGAATTTTTAATAGGCTTGAGTCTAGGAGTATGATGTTCCACATGTGAAGATGATGAAGGCATAGTAGGGTAAAGAAGGATAAGAGACTTAGGATATGAGTATTATTATATAATTATTTAGTTATCATTTAGGGTTGGAATTAGTAAGTTATATAGTCTAACAAGTAAGGCATCAAGAAATTAGCACATAGTGTAGAAGATAACAAGTAGCATATAACATAGTACAAATGGGCATCCTAAGGTTATAGTCTAGGTAATTGGTTTCTAATAACATAATTCCCTATAACAATGGCTCTGATACCAATCTGTCAAACCACAACCGACGGCGGAATACGTCGGGGTGGACATGGAGACTGTTCATAAGCACATGATCAACTAAATTTCATATTGTTTATTTAATCAAGATTTCATTACATAAGTTCAATCAAACCAAGTCAGACATATAAGAAATAAAGTATTCCCACAAAGTTCATTTGTTTAATTAACTAAGTCCTCAATCCTATGTGTAGCGTCTTGTAAATGATCTCAAATATTAGTACCTGAAACATGATGAAAACGAGGTCAACTAAAAATAGTTGGTGAGCATACATAGGTTTTGACACCACAAGTAATATCAAGAGTTTGTATACAATTCATATGAACCACGGTTTAATAAGGTAATTATAGAGAACCACTATAGTTAAACTGGGGCGTACAATCAAACCTTGTGACTGCACACAATGTTATCCTAAATGTAATACCGACAACAATCACCCTACCTGGGCGGGTTTGTCAGACCCAATAGATCTGTCATTGTTACCGTCGGCTTGTACAGAGTTAATGATTGCACTTGCACTATGCACACATGTATGTAATTGTAGTTTACACTCATAATGTTCAAGCATAAGGCACAAATTGCACGCATGTTCAAAATGTTTGAATTGTATAAATTGCAAATAATTTCAAATGAAATCATGTTCCACCCCAAAAGTATAAATATGTAAAAGGGGCTATGTAAAATCACCTGGTATGAGTAGTGTAAGTACTAGATACGCGAAAATGCCCGAATTACACGTGTCCTAAAATATGCAAAGACGTAAGTTCTATGAAATGTTGTGCTTGATTATGCGATCAATCCACCCAACTCGACTCTTTGAAAATTGTGTTTATCTTTTTGGGTTTGACCATATTTGACTTGACGACATGTTGGTGACTTGTTAGAATAGATAAAAATATATTTGTTTCCCAAAAATAAATATTAATAATAGATCGTATGATGGAAATCATGCATGTCATAAAATATACTTTTGAAATATGAAGATATATATTTTTTGATGATTGAAATATTATACAAATATCCAAATGCTATTTAGTCAAGTTTAAAGATATATGCATGCAAACAAATAAGGTATTTTTAAATCATCCAAGAGTTTAAAAATAAATCATCCAAGAGTTTAAAAATAGGTGTATGAATATTAACAAAAATAGTTTCATCATCAACACCATTATAAGGATAAAAACCCGGTTTTTGATTTAACAAAGTTTTCTTAAATAGAAAA
This sequence comes from Smallanthus sonchifolius, assembly GCA_023525975.1. Taxonomy (NCBI): domain Eukaryota; kingdom Viridiplantae; phylum Streptophyta; class Magnoliopsida; order Asterales; family Asteraceae; genus Smallanthus; species Smallanthus sonchifolius. The sequence continues at coordinate 91,730,109 of CM042021.1, read as the reverse complement.
TGATTCGAATGACTTACATGTAGTAAAAATGATGATCTAAATAACAAATATACTTTTATTTTTCATAGAAATACACTTTGTAAATTCAAATGACAAAAGATCCATGTCTAGTATAAAACCCATTTTTGAAAACAACAAAGTTGCTACTATTCGAAATACGATCCATCAACATGCATGTGATCAAAATGATGATCCATCAACATGCATGTATCATCTAATATATATAGAAGCAATAAATCATAAAAAAAGTATATAAACTAATTTTTTTATATGACGCATGTTACATATTTAGATTTCTTTTTATAAAAGAATGTAAGTTTTGTTGGGTGTTATGATTCAAGAAATAATAGACTCAAAATAAATATATAAGGAGTTAATAGTTTAAGTTTTCTTACTTAGAGAAACCGAAAAAGATGAAGGCTTGATCCTAGCACTCGAGAAAGCACCAAACGAAACTTGAACACTTGAGTCTTGAAATCGAAACGGAGGGTGTAGGTGGGTGGTGGTGTGGCCGAAAATGGCTAGAGGGAGAGAGGAAGAGAGCTTTGCTCTTGAGTTGTGAAGGAGAAATGGTGTGGAAATGAAGTGAGGGTGAGAGTGTATTTATAGTGTGGGATGAGAGAGAAATGAAAGATTTTAAAATAATAAAAAAAAAATAATTATTTAATGTGGGGTGATGGATACAAGTGGATTGGTGGTGTAGGGTGGTGGAGTGTGAGAAAAGAGATATTGAAGATTTTCTAGAAATATGGTAATGATTATGTTGGATTATTAAAAGATATTTAGAAAAATTAATTTTTATAATTAATTTTTAATCATTTGTAACAAATGATATTATTTTATATGCATTAATTAAATACAATGTAATATACAGTGTTATCCGGACTGTGTTTAAAATAAAACGTTCGTTAATGATTCTCAAACTTTTATTTTTGACTTGAAATATTAATTCGCAGTGTTACGTATAATTTTTATATTATAAATCATACTTTTAGTTATCTGTCTTAGATATCACCAACGTTCGTGTGTGACCCGAAAATTATTCGAATTACCGACGCATGATATGAATTGATCGAACTTTGATATGCAACAAATGAACTTAATTACTCTAAATTAAGTATGATATGCACAAATTGTACATGATTAAAAATTCATAAGCTTTATTTTTTTATTTATTTATTTTAACCATGTATAAATATGTATATACATATATTGTTGGAAAAAAATATAATTACAAAGATTCAAATTTGAATTTAATACTCATTAAAATAAAAATTGATGTGTCATGTTGTTTTGAACGATTACGGGTTTTAAATGTAATAAAATAAAATAAGGCCAGGTGTATATATGTGATTCAGATTAGGGTGAAGGTCTCACCTTGGCGTGGCAGCTTCGGATGATGGCAGGTGCTCACCTGCAACCTCCAATGCAGCCATGGTGGTCTGACCCCCTTACACACTCTGAGCTTAATGAAATTCAGCGAATGCATCTGCGTGTTTGAAAGGTTAAAGGGTATTCAAAGCATAAACCCAAAAACTTGTGTTCTTTATGTCCTTTGATTCAGAACCTTGGCTGTCGGTTCCATCCTATTTCGGTTTCACTGTTATGATTCAGAACCCTGTTATGATCCGAAATTTTGTTATGCAGATGGTTTATTGACGACTTTTGATGATGAAATCGGCTATGTTTGAGGCTGTAATGAATGTCTGCGAGTTGAGGCTGTGATGAATGTGTGGATGCGATTCAGATTAGGGTGAAGGTCTCACCTTGGCGTGGCAGCTTCGAAGGATTGCAGGTGCTCACCTGCAACCTCCATTGCAGCCATGGTGGTCTGACCCCCTTACACACTCTGAGCTTAATGGAATTCTTACATTGATCAATAACATTTCGAGGGCATTTTATAACTTAAAAGCCAAGGGAATGTCCACTGTTTGGCTTATGATATCATTGGCATATTTGTTGTATCTAAATGCAGGATTGTAGGTCCTCTATTTCAATGCTCTTTTTATTTCAAAAAGCATGAAAACCTTTAGTTTGAAATTTAAAATTAACTTTCAAACTTTATGTCATCCACCAGTTTAAAAACCATGTCATATGTGCTCCTACACCTTTAAAGGGTATTTTTATTCTAGACTTGGTAATTCTAAAGTCAATTAAATGAGATACATATTTGGTCTTGTGAACTTTTCCATTTTGGTGTAATAGTTTGAATAGCTTGATTCAGAACCTTGGCTGTCAGTACCTTTTGATGAATCATTGTCATTAAAGTTCTTGAATTTTGTTATTAGTCATCCATTGTAATTGGGTATTTGAAATCGGCTATGTTTGAGGCTGTGATGAATGTGTAGATGTGATTCTAATCCCTGAGTCGGTGGTTGGTATGCGAATGTCTACGAGATGAGGCTTTAATGAATGTGTTGATGCGATTCAGATTAGGGTGAAGGTCTCACCTTGGCGTGGCAGCTTCGGAGGATGGCAGGTGCTCACCTGCAACCTCCAATGCAGCCATGGTGGTCTGACCCCCTTACACACTCTGAGCTTAATGGAATTCAGCGAATGCATCTGCGTGTTTGAAAGGTTAAAGGGTATTCAACGCATAAACCCAAAAACTTGTGTTCTTTATGTCCTTTGATTCAGAACCTTGGCTGTCGGTTCCATCCTATTTCGGTTTCACTGTTATGATTCAGAACCCTGTTATAATCCGAAATTTTGTTATGCAGATGGTTTATTGACGACTTTTGATGATGAAATCGGCTATGTTTGAGGCTGTAATGAATGTCTGCGAGTTGAGGCTGTGATGAATGTGTGGATGCGATTCAGATTAGGGTGAAGGTCTCACCTTGGCGTGGCAGCTTCGAAGGATTGCAGGTGCTCACCTGCAACCTCCATTGCAGCCATGGTGGTCTGACCCCCTTACACACTCTGAGCTTAATGGAATTCTTACATTGATCAATAACATTTCGAGGGCATTTTATAACTTAAAAGCCAAGGGAATGTCCACTGTTTGGCTTATGATATCATTGGCATATTTGTTGTATCTAAATGCAGGATTGTAGGTCCTCTATTTCAATGCTCTTTTTATTTCAAAAAGCATGAAAACCTTTAGTTTGAAATTTAAAATTAACTTTCAAACTTTGTCATCCACCAGTTTAAAAACCATGTCATTTGTGCTCCTACTCCTTTAAAGGGTGTTTTTATTCTAGACTTGGTAATTCTAAAGTCAATTAGATGAGATACATATTTGGTCTTGTGAACTTTTCCATTTTGGTGTAATAGTTTGAATAGCTTGATTCAGAACCTTGGCTGTCAGTACCTTTTGATGAATCATTGTCATTAAAGTTCTTGAATTTTGTTATTAGTCATCCATTGTAATTGGGTATTTGAAATCGGCAATGTTTGAGGCTGTGATGAATGTGTAGATGTGATTCTAATCCCTGAGTCGGTGGTTGGTATGCGAATGTCTACGAGATGAGGCTTTAATGAATGTGTTGATGCGATTCAGATTAGGGTGAAGGTCTCACCTTGGCGTGGCAGCTTCGGAGGATGGCAGGTGCTCACCTGCAACCTCCAATGCAGCCATGGTGGTCTGGCCCCCTTACACACTCTGAGCTTATTGGAATTCAGCGAATGTATCTGCGTGTTTGCAAGGTTAAAGGGTATTCAAAGCATAAACCCAATCCTGGTGTGGGTATTCACCTGCTGAGATACTGTAGTTCTTCATTACCGTTTTGAAAATGAAGCATTTTTTTCATTTAATATGTCTGTGTATTTTTTTAGCTAACTGTGTGCACCTTACTGGATTCATAATCACATTCTTTATCGAATCTGATTCTGTCTATGTATGTGTCTAGCTACATAATGTATTAGATATACGTGTATCTATACTATCTATTACTATATATAAATCATATAGGGAGGATAGAATAGTAATTTCACCATGTTTTTAAGAGGTACCGTTTGAATCATTTCTATGTTATATCGCATTTCAACAGTCCAATTACTTCCAACTGAAAATGACCGCCTGCAAAAACAAGTGTCTCAGCTTGTATGCGAGAACGGTTATATGCGCCAACCAATGCACAAAGTATGTTTATATAATATAAGTTTTAATGCCGATAAAAATCAAAGCAAGATCTAATTTTATTGTGTTTTTTCAGGGTTCTGCAGCTACGGATGCGAGTTGTGATTCTGTGAGTACCACTCCACAACATTCTTTGAGAGAAGATGATGTCTTTTTTAACTTTGTCTTCCGTTTGCAAGTGCACCTAGCAGTAGGAGTGTTGCCTCTACCTTCACGTTTACACAGGTATGTATTCTTTACTCTACCCAACGTTTTCTGGACACTTTATGTTTTTATGTTGCTTCTATTGTAGTTTTGTGCCTTATTTAAGTTGATGTTTTTTTGACTTTTTGAGTTTTGTATCTGTAGGACTAACAGTTTTAGGGGTTTTGGTTCTAATATATTGGGTGTTTGATATAATGGGTTTTTTCTGTTAAAGAGAAGGCAAGTACTTGACGGGTCCTCTTATGGCCGATCATCTAGCATTTTTTAGTATTGTTCTTCAAAAACAAGAAGTGAAATAGAGCTGTCAAGTACCCTTATATGTGAGTCAGTGTACATGGGCTTATAATGTCAATGTGTCATGAATTCTGCTGTGGGCCTGTCATCAATTTTTTTGCATTTTTTCTGCAAAATTTTTTTGCTTTTTTTTTTTTGCAAGTTTTCTGCGTTAGTTTGTGACTGACTTTTGACCATATTGCTCTAATTGCTGACCTCTTTTGATAAACTGTTCTTGATTCTTGATTTACTCATCAATGGTGTTTACATTTGTGTTGCATGTCAAAAAGACATAATATAATCAGGGTCAAACAAGGTACATTTGCTGCATGTCAAAAAGAGTATAATCTCCATGTCAACATCACTTGTTTATATATATATATATATATATATATATATATATATATATATATATATATATATATATCTTTTTGTGTGTTTCTGGTAGGGATGGGTAAAGGAAGTGATGTAGTGCGAAGCACACATCTTTATTCCTATTGTTTTCATGTGTTTTTGATTAGTTTTATCTTTGTTTTGAGTCGTTTTTGTATACTATTGAGTCTGTGTTATGTCTATAGGTGCTTGTGAAGATTACAAGTGAATATCCGAAGAAACCGAGCAAGAGAAGAAAGCCCAAAGTTCAAAAGTCAAAAATGTTGAAAATCATGTCCTCGCGGTACGCGAGAGAGATATATATATATATATATATGCCTCGCGGTACGCGAGGATCTTCAGAACCGGCCGTGACTAATTTGTTGCTCGCGGTACGCGAGGAAACGTGCCCAATCTCTTGCGGTACGCGAGAGACCCGTATTCCGTGAAAAAAATCCTAATCGGATTATTAGTTTTTTAATACCATTATTAGAGGAGTTCGAATTATTGCCGTCCAGAGGGAGAAAATAGGCGATTTCTAGAGTAAAGGAGCCAATTGAAGTGCAAGATTGGAGCTTTCGAATCCGGGTTCGTTAGTAATAGCGTATTCGATTGTAAAGCTTTGATTTTTATCTTTGATTGATTTGTTTGATACCATGGTTTATGTTTGTACTTCTGTTTTAGTTGTTTTGAGCATGATCCTAGGCTAAAACATTGATACTGTATGGGTCTTATGATGATTGCTTATTAAAATTACGATTTTTATCCGGTTTTGGTTTTGTTTGATGGCTTAATGATTTTGTAACGAGTCTTGTGTAACATCCCAATTTTTAAGAAATACAACTTGAAGGACTAAAATGGTCAATTGATGAAACCTTAGGGGGTTGAAAAGACATTATGTTAAAGTATAAGAGGTTGGAATATAATTGAATCGAAGTTCAGGGACTAAAAGTGAATTTTGAAAGTTAGACAGGTGGCGGACCGCCACCAAAGGGATAGCGGTCCGCTACGTATGGAGCAAGGAATCACTCAGGAGAAGCCACGTGTCAGGTGACTAATCACTGAAAATTGACGCATGGAAGACTGGTAGCGGACCGTCATTGGATACTTAGCGGTCCGCCAGCCGTAATAATTCTTAGTGGTCCGTCACGATGAAGCATAGCGGTCCGCTACGTGTGCCCCAATCCAGAATAAGCCGCCTCAAAAGCGTGGCGGACCGCAACCCTATATCTTAGCTGTCCGCTACGGACCCGTCGAGCACTCTATAAATAGATGGACAATGAGCTCAGTTTTAGACCATCTCACACAGCAAAACACACTCTCAAACACCTAGTTAACCTCAGTAAGCGTACCTAGAAGCCCGGTTTATGTAGAGAAGTCCGGTTTCTAGTCTTTCAGCTCTAGTACGGAGTAAATAGTCTCAAGGTAAGGTTCCGACTAGTTCATAATGACTTGGTTATTTTCACTAAGTTAAGGACTTGTGATTAAGTAATATTATAATGACTTAGGACCTTGATCCAAGTCGTTGTGCTGTTAGCACGAAAGTATTGTGTGATAAAGAAGAAGGTTAGAGGTGAGTTCTATGAGGCCCCTTTTTTTACTTTAAATGTTTTGGGCCGTTATGCATGGTAGAAAGATTTACATAAATGCTATATACCTTGATTTAAATATTTGGGATAGCATTCATGTTGCAAGAGGTTATGTATAAAACATGTCTAAATCTTAAAACTAAGTAACGGAGTATTCATGAGATATCAAAGAAGCGTTGGGTAACCATCCTACCGGTATGTAGTTATCTGGAAAACAGAATGTTCTGTCTAAGGAAAGAGTGGTGTATAAATCCCTCCTGGACCCGTCATTCTTTCCTGGGAACATCTCCGTTGGAGGTACTACTCTGGAAGGATAACCACCTTGCCTTCTTTGATATACCATGGAGAAACCTTTACGAAGATTTAGGATAAGGACTAGTTTTGAAAGGAATGGTTAGAATGGAAACTTGCCTTTTGACATGATTTCACATTACAAATATTTTGAGAAAGAAAATGGTTTTGACACGTAAAACGTTTTAGAACTTATCATGGTAAGCCCTGATAAGTAATGGCAGAGGAGTCAGGGTCTACCTTGACTTGCAAAGGTTTTGACATTTATTGTCTTGACAAAGAGTAAAGAGAAAGAGATAGAGTTTTGGCATGTTTTGCCATGTCAAACATTTTGACCATATTGGTCTGTAAAGAAAGGAAAGGTTTTGCCACGTCTGGCCAATTGCCACATAATATCTTGCAACTTAAGACGTAGAGATATACTGCATTCCTTTGTGGAATATAGTATGGCACCTTGTACAAGGGTATGTATAAGTGGTGACGACCGCTTGGAGGTTAACGTGACCTCGGAAAGACAAGTGTGCAAGTTTAAAGTATTATGTTTGGGAAAGAAGTTAATGTGATGTTTTAAATTCGTGTCATATAAATCCATTTATGTATGAGACAGATGTCAAATATATTTTGATTAGAACTGAAAACTGTCACACCCCGAACGATGGCGGAATCATCGAGGCGGACACTATATGATTAAGGTTGCATAATTCATTAATAAGATTTAAATACCAAATATCCAAATACAATTCAAGTTACAACACCCTATTCTAGAATATTACACATAATTATTTTACTAGGTCCAAAAGCCTTATGTGTAGCACCTTCAACACATAGTCACACAATCACGTATCTTCACCTGAAACGTAATCCAAAACAAGTGTCAACTACGAGAGTTGGTGAGTTTACATATGTTTAAATTAGGTAAAAGTTTAGTTAAAAACGTTTATACAATTCATAGTTTGACATGGTATGATATGGCATAATGTGGAGAATTCACTATATGTATACTAATTGTAAGCATGTAATTGTATATATAAGCATAAAGGTTTAACGTGATAGGCATGGAATCAAGACTATGTGGGTCACACACAGTTTAAAACCACCCTAAAAGTATCCAAAGCATGCAAGTATGTATAAGCACAAAGGTTTAACGTGATAGGCATGGAATCAAGACTATGTGGGTCACACACCGTCTAAGAACCACCCTAAAAGTATCCATAGCATAACAAGTGACCATGCACAAAAGCACAATAATCTACGCATGTAAACACAAGTTGAATTGTATGTAAGTATGCACAGATTACGTCTCACCCCAAAATGTTTAAAAATGTAAATAGGGGATATGTAACTCACCTGTGCAAACAAGGTAGTGATGCGGTATGTAGCAAAGTCCAATAGTGTATTCCGACCTACTCGAGTCCTAAATATTTAAGTTACCACAAAGTCTATGTAATGATTCTACCGTGTGTTGATCATGCATTCAATTCACCCAACTAGGCTCGACAAGAATCCCTATTAAGTTTCCAAGTGTTTTGACACGACGATCGTTGGTGACGGTTTGTGATCAAAAAATACATTTATATGCTAAGATATGTATTTCAAAACATGTCATCATATTATCGTATCATCATTTGGTTTAAGGGTTGGAATTAAATATACATACCATAGAAAATAAGGCTTTTGATATCAAACTAGTCATTTAGAAAAATACTTGGTTTTTAAGTCCACTTAAGACATGTATTTAGTTAACTAAATAAATCCAATAAATTTCAGGGTTCTTGACATGAATAATTATATGTCATTGGTTCATAAAGATGTAAGGTTTAAAATATTTGGAGGGGTTTAAGGGTTTCAAATATTTATACTAACATAAGTAGGTTAACAGTTTCGGTTTTCTGGACAGGTCCTTGAAATTTCGATGTTCTGGAAATCAAAATATTAGTTTCAAGAGGGGAGGCCATATGGGTTTTAGAGACAACACAAAATCCTAACTTTAGAAAGAAGAATCAAGTTAGTTGGACTATTATTAAACAAGATATGAATCAAACAAGTTGGCACAATAATTCTGCCATAAAACTCAGAATATTCACGTTTTCTTGTATCACCCTTTTGGGGTATCAAAACTTATCCAAAAATTATGAATCCAAATAGGTTGGAAAGAGGACTCTTTAAAATTAATTTTAGACTCAAGTAACGTTCAATTTGGTTGAGTTTTGACCAAGATAAGACCCTTTAAAGTCGACCAAAATTTCTGCCAGTTACTGTTTGGTTTAAGATAAAGACTTTCTTTGAAATAAGCACTATTTGGGTGAACTATCATTACAAATCAACAAGTAAACTTAATAAGTACTAAGGTTTAGTAAAACACTCACTCAAAACAAGCAAGGAGAAGGTAGAACGAATGATTGAAGCTTGAACACACTTGTACAGTCACTTAAATGACACTTGAGAGCAAAAGGTGGTGGAGGTGATTTGAGACCCGGACACTAGCACGAACACTCGTTGTCACTTGAAATCGCCTACAAGCCTTGAACCCTTGAACTTGAATTGGAGCAAGAATTAACACATAACAAAAACTTGTTTTGTTTGAGCCGTGGACACAAAAACAAAAAAAAAAGGAAATAAGATTCATCTTTTGAATGATAAATTATGGATTGGTGTTGGGAACCGAGAGCAGCTAAGCAAAAAAAAGAAAACAATGTTGCCGTGAGATAAAGAGGAGGGGAAAGGGGGATGTTGGAGCCGAGAGAAGTGAGGGAGGGAGAAGAGTGTGATATGTGTATGAGTTGGTGTGGGTTTATGTGGTGTTAATGCATGAGGTAATACACAAAGGTTCTTGTGTTCCCATGAGACAAGGTTGTCTCCATATAATAAAGATGTTAGGGGAATTAATAGACAAGGGAGCAAAAGGGATGGAGGATTTCATTTGATGGTCTCTTGGCTGAGAAAGGATAGAAACGCACGGGTTGGGGGGGGGGGGGGGTAGGGGTAGGGTGTTAGGTGTTACCCGTTAGTATAAGTCCGGTATAATACCCACTAAGTGTAACCCGGTTATTAATAGTCGTTATATGCCAGTAGGGCACGGGTCAGGTATATAAAAAAATATAAGTTTAATAGTTTTGACATAATACGGGTATGTGTAAAACACTTAGAATTTGTTTTTATATAGTTTGGTACTCAAAAAAAATATAACGAGAATGTTTTCGAGCGGTTTGTTTTATTAAGTTTTAAATGTTTTTATAAACTTTATAAATTATTTTATATAAATCGACTCATTTTTTTTGTCAAATCATTTTATTTGTTTTCAAAGTGATTTATTATTATAAAATTTAAATAAATTTATATAATTCGAATATTTTTATATTTAAATTAAAATACATAATTTATATATTATTAACACATTAAATTGAACAAATGCACGTGTAATTATTGAATCTAAATTGTTTATAAATACCAGATAAATTTATACCATCATTTTAAATATTTAATTTATTAAAAATAATCGATATACTTTGTCTTATATTTTTAAGACTTTAATTTAAAAACACATAATTTGAAATTTGTAAACACACCCTTTTGTATAAACTTGGTTAAATATACGTGTGCATATTTGGAATAAAATGTTGAAATTTTTACGTGTTAATATATTATAGCTGAAATTTCGAAATGTCACAGTCTCCCCATGTTGAAGGAATTTCGTCCCGAAATTCGATTTACGAAGGTTATAGAAACGGGAACGAGATGCCAAAGGACTTAGGATGGGATTTCTTCACAAGAGAAAGATTCAACGGGGAAATAGCGTATGATAACGGATGACGATGCTAATTCGAGTCGAGTTTTCAATTAGTTGCTCTATTAGTGTAATGAGATTTATGCATACATTTTTTTTTTCATACAACGCATGAATGTAAACTACTAGAAACCATACTTTAACAATATTGGTACCAATCACCTTGTGACATGGCATTTTCCTTTAAAACTCTTCCCCACGGGTGTTCATATTTTCAAATTTTGCAAAAACATTTTCAAAAACCGGTCCTCCTCCTAGTACTTATGCATGGTTTATACTCGTTATATCAAGTGGGTTTATGTATAGGGTGTACCAGCGGCTAACCCACCACCCCTTTGATATACCGGGGATTCCCCGTGCTTAATTACTAGGATTTAGAACTTCAACAATTTAAGTAACCTTTAACAGAGCTAGCAAGTTGTATGACTGGATTTAAACATAATAGGTTTGTTTCACAAAAGTATAGGAATGAGATGAATGATGATAGCATAGCTGTTATATGCAATCACGGGTTGTAGAACTCATAGCAATGGATTTCCCATCCGCTATTTCCATGATATACGAGTTATCAAGATTGGTTGGTTGTTTAGCAAAAAAGCAAGAGACACAATTTTTCTATTGGCATGAATATTAAATAAAACGGATGTATAAAGATAGTGAACAAAGGAACGTACCGTTGACAGTGTCGTCATTGGCCGGAGTCTCGTTAGCATTTATATTAAAGGCTCGTCCACGAGGACCACCTTGATTTTGAAGTTTTGGACATTGGTTTCGAAAGTGGTTTGGGTCTCCACATTCGTAGCAGGCCCGTCCATAGGTGACAGTGGGAGGCACTGGATGATTGCCTTGAGTAGCTTGATTAACAATAGTGCGAGCACGGCAAGTAGTAACAATGTGTCCATAGCGTCCACATTTTGAGCATAGACGGCATGCAGCATGCGGGGCATGGTGATACTTGCAAGTAGGGCATTGGGGAAATGAACCTACGTAATTTCTCAGAATTTGACCCGCATGAGTAACTTGGGTCATAGGTACGGCAGGAGTGATGGCCGCAAAGTTTTGGGCCTTGTGTTTCTTATCATGATGGGAAGATTCGGGCTCTTCGTCTTTGTCGGACACGAAAGTAGCAGCTTTGTCGACCACTTTCTTGGTACCCTTCTTGGATAAGGTACCCGCTTTGACGTGATTGTCAGTCGACACAGCAGACAAACGGATAGCGTCTTCGAGAGTGGAGGGATTACTTCCCAATACGGTGTCTTGGAGCGGCATAGGCAGTCCACCTATGTATTTCTCAATTCCCCGCGCTAAGGGAGTAACCATGTGGGGCACGAGCAGACTTAGTTCTTGAAAACGAGTGGTGTAAGCCAAATTCTCTCCTCTATCTTGGGTGAGATCCCAAAACTCAGCTTCGAGCTTCCTGATTTCGTTGCGAGGACAGAAATCGTCAGTCATAAGTCGTTTCATTTCGTCCCAAGACAAGGACATAGCGGATTCGTTGCCTCGAGTACGTTTCTCACCGTTCCACCAGGTGAGAGCTCGTTTTTGGAAGACGTTGGCAGCATAACGGACCTTGAGAACGTTGGGACAATCGCTGTTTAGGAAAGTACTCTCCATACTTTCAAACCATTGAAGAAGGCCAGTTGCACCTTCCGTCCCGAAGAATTTGGTGGGGTTGCAAGAATTGAAATGCTTGAATGTACAGTATGGTGGGTTTGCGCCATTCCCTTGCGTGTTAGACCCGTTACTGTTGTTGTTAGCTTGGATCATTTGGCTTACTAGTTGGGTAAGTAGTGCAGCAAGGTCAGTGTTGGAATTGCTGGAGTTAGCATTAACTGCGCGGCGGGGAGGCATTCTATAAAATACCACAAGAAGAGACAAGAATTTATAAGATTTCGGATAAAATGGGCATGTATGTGCCACAGTTGGTGGGCTGTTCACAATAATGCAAGCAGGAACACGAGATGACACTCATCATGTCGCATGGTAATGTATGTATGTTCTAACTAAAACTGATCACATAATTTATTCAAAATTTTATAACACAAAAGGGATAGGGGAAATAAGCCATGAAATCTATTCCTGGGAGGATATGATAATATAGTTCATTATTCGCGCAATAGGAATGGCCGGGATTCGCATGCACTACAAATCGTTATTACGTGTGCACCCGAAATAATGATTTGTTTTGCATGTTCGTCTAGTTCTTCCTACCTTGCTATAATGTCCCCAAATTTTAAGTTCGGATTGTATCCTTGCGAATACGTTGACTTATCAACGTTAAATAATTCCTCAAAACTTTCAAAGAGACATGCTTTAGCCTATAGGTAAACACTCACTTCAGGAATTCCTAGGAAAGCATACGGGTCCGTTTATTTGAATTTATACGAAATGCTTTCCTAGACAGAAAACCCAATGTACAGGTGTCACCCTTCCAGATTGCACGTGTCCTTTACTGGTTTCAAGAAATTAAGTCATTGACGAGATTTTCAAGATTTTAATAGACTTGAGAGTCTATGAGTATAAAATGTGTGGGATTGTTGCAATTTATATGGAGTAGGAAAGAGTATGGATAATGATGGGTAGTGTATTTGTTTGCATAAGTTTGTTTGTCATATGTGTAAGTAAAGTATGTATTATGTGTTTAAAGCCTTGTATGTATGTGTATAAGTCTCATGTACCAAACTTGGGAAAATTCAAATAATGCCTAACTACAATTAATTCACATAGCAATTAATCATTTAGCACATAACACATAAAAGGGAGTCCTAGGGTTATAGTCTAGGTCATTGTGTCTAATAACCTAATTCCCTATAACCATGGCTCTGATACCAATCTGTCACACCCCGAACGATGGCGGAATCATCGAGGCGGACACTATATGATTGTTCATAAGCACATGATCTACTAAGGTTGCATAATTCATTAATAAGATTTAAATACCAAATATCCAAATACAATTCAAGTTACAACACCCTATTCTAGAATATTACACATAATTATTTTACTAGGTCCAAAAGCCTTATGTGTAGCACCTTCAACACATAGTCACACAATCACGTATCTTCACCTGAAACGTAATCCAAAACAAGTGTCAACTACGAGAGTTGGTGAGTTTACATATGTTTAAATTAGGTAAAAGTTTAGTTAAAAACGTTTATACAATTCATAGTTTGACATGGTATGATATGGCATAATGTGGAGAATTCACTATATGTATACCAATTGTAAGCATGTAATTGTATATATAAGCATAAAGGTTTAACGTGATAGGCATGGAATCAAGACTATGTGGGTCACACACAGTTTAAAACCACCCTAAAAGTATCCAAAGCATGCAAGTATGTATAAGCACAAAGGTTTAACGTGATAGGCATGGAATCAAGACTATGTGGGTCACACACCGTCTAAGAACCACCCTAAAAGTATCCATAGCATAACAAGTGACCATGCACAAAAGCACAATAATCTACGCATGTAAACACAAGTTGAATTGTATGTAAGTATGCACAGATTACGTCTCACCCCAAAATGTTTAAAAATGTAAATAGGGGATATGTAACTCACCTGTGCAAACAAGGTAGTGATGCGGTATGTAGCAAAGTCCAATAGTGTATTCCGACCTACTCGAGTCCTAAATATTTAAGTTACCACAAAGTCTATGTAATGATTCTACCGTGTGTTGATCATGCATTCAATTCACCCAACTAGGCTCGACAAGAATCCCTATTAAGTTTCCAAGTGTTTTGACACGACGATCGTTGGTGACGGTTTGTGATCAAAAAATACATTTATATGCTAAGATATGTATTTCAAAACATGTCATCATATTATCGTATCATCATTAGGTTTAAGGGTTGGAATTAAATATACATACCATAGAAAATAAGGCTTTTGATATCAAACTAGTCATTTAGAAAAATACTTGGTTTTTAAGTCCACTTAAGACATGTATTTAGTTAACTAAATAAATCCAATAAATTTCAGGGTTCTTGACATGAATAATTATATGTCATTGGTTCATAAAGATGTAAGGTTTAAAATATTTGGAGGGGTTTAAGGGTTTCAAATATTTATACTAACATAAGTAGGTTAACAGTTTCGGTTTTCTGGACAGGTCCTTGAAATTTCGATGTTCTGGAAATCAAAATATTAGTTTCAAGAGGGGAGGCCATATGGGTTTTAGAGACAACACAAAATCCTAACTTTAGAAAGAAGAATCAAGTTAGTTGGACTATTATTAAACAAGATATGAATCAAACAAGTTGGCACAATAATTCTGCCATAAAACTCAGAATATTCACGTTTTCTTGTATCACCCTTTTGGGGTATCAAAACTTATCCAAAAATTATGAATCCAAATAGGTTGGAAAGAGGACTCTTTAAAATTAATTTTAGACTCAAGTAACGTTCAATTTGGTTGAGTTTTGACCAAGATAAGACCCTTTAAAGTCGACCAAAATTTCTGCCAGTTACTGTTTGGTTTAAGATAAAGACTTTTTCTTTGAAATAAGCACTATTTGGGTGAACTATCATTACAAATCAACAAGTAAACTTAATAAGTACTAAGGTTTAGTAAAACACTCACTCAAAACAAGCAAGGAGAAGGTAGAACGAATGATTGAAGCTTGAACACACTTGTACAGTCACTTAAATGACTCTTGAGAGCAAAAGGTGGTGGAGGTGATTTGAGACCCGGACACTAGCACGAACACTCGTTGTCACTTGAAATCGCCTACAAGCCTTGAACCCTTGAACTTGAATTGGAGCAAGAATTAACACATAACAAAAACTTGTTTTGTTTGAGCCGTGGACACAAGAACAAAAAAAAAAGGAAATAAGATTCATCTTTTGAATGATAAATTATGGATTGGTGTTGGGAACCGAGAGCAGCTAAGCAAAAAAAAGAAAACAATGTTGCCGTGAGATAAAGAGGAGGGGAAAGGGGGATGTTGGAGCCGAGAGAAGTGAGGGAGGGAGAAGAGTGTGATATGTGTATGAGTTGGTGTGGGTTTATGTGGTGTTAATGCATGAGGTAATACACAAAGGTTCTTGTGTTCCCATGAGACAAGGTTGTCTCCATATAATAAAGATGTTGGGGGAATTAATAGACAAGGGAGCAAAAGGGATGGAGGATTTCATTTGATGGTCTCTTGGCTGAGAAAGGATAGAAACGCACGGGTTGGGGGGGGGGGGTAGGGGTAGGGTGTTAGGTGTTACCCGTTAGTATAAGTCCGGTATAATACCCACTAAGTGTAACCCGGTTATTAATAGTCGTTATATGCCAGTAGGGCACGGGTCAGGTATATAAAAAAATATAAGTTTAATAGTTTTGCCATAATACGGGTATGTGTAAAACACTTAGAATTTGTTTTTATATAGTTTGGTACTCAAAAAAAATATAACGAGAATGTTTTCGAGCGGTTTGTTTTATTAAATTTTAAATGTTTTTATAAACTTTATAAATTATTTTATATAAATCGACTCATTTTTTTTGTCAAATCATTTTATTTGTTTTCAAAGTGATTTATTATTATAAAATTTAAATAAATTTATATAATTCGAATATTTTTATATTTAAATTAAAATACATAATTTATATATTATTAACACATTAAATTGAACAAATGCACGTGTAATTATTGAATCTAAATTGTTTATAAATACCGGATAAATTTATACCATCATTTTAAATATTTAATTTATTAAAAATAATCGATATACTTTGTCTTATATTTTTAAGACTTTAATTTAAAAACACATAATTTGAAATTTGTAAACACACCCTTTTGTATAAACTTGGTTAAATATACGTGTGCATATTTGGAATAAAATGTTAAAATTTTTACGTGTTAATATATTATAGCTGAAATTTCGAAATGTCACAGTCTCCCCATGTTGAAGGAATTTCGTCCCGAAATTCGATTTACGAAGGTTATAGAAACGGGAACGAGATGCCAAAGGACTTAGGATGGGATTTCTTCACAAGAGAAAGATTCAACGGGGAAATAGCGTATGATAACGGATGACGATGCTAATTCGAGTCGAGTTTTCAATTAGTTGCTCTATTAGTGTAATGAGATTTATGCATACATTTTTTTTTCATACAACGCATGAATGTAAACTACTAGAAACCATACTTTAACAATATTGGTACCAATCACCTTGTGACATGGCATTTTCCTTTAAAACTCCTCCCCACGGGTGTTCATATTTTCAAATTTTGCAAAAACATTTTCAAAAACCGGTCCTCCTCCTAGTACTTATGCATGGTTTATACTCGTTATATCAAGTGGGTTTATGTATAGGGTGTACCAGCGGCTAACCCACCACCCCTTTGATATACCGGGGATTCCCCGTGCTTAATTACTAGGATTTAGAACTTCAACAATTTAAGTAACCTTTAACAGAGTTAGCAAGTTGTATGACTGGATTTAAACATAATAGGTTTGTTTCACAAAAGTATAGGAATGAGATGAACGATGATAGCATAGCTGTTATATGCAATCACGGGTTGTAGAACTCATAGCAATGGATTTCCCATCTGCTATTTCCATGATATACGAGTTATCAAGATTGGTTGGTTGTTTAGCAAAAAAGCAAGAGACACAATTTTTCTATTGGCATGAATATTAAATAAAACGGATGTATAAAGATAGTGAACAAAGGAACGTACCGTTGACAGTGTCGTCATTGGCCGGAGTCTCGTTAGCATTTATATTAAAGGCTCGTCCACGAGGACCACCTTGATTTTGAAGTTTTGGACATTGGTTTCGAAAGTGGTTTGGGTCTCCACATTCGTAGCAGGCCCGTCCATAGGTGACAGTGGGAGGCACTGGATGATTGCCTTGAGTAGCTTGATTAACAATAGTGCGAGCACGGCAAGTAGTAACAATGTGTCCATAGCGTCCACATTTTGAGCATAGACGGCATGCAGCATGCGGGGCATGGTGATACTTGCAAGTAGGGCATTGGGGAAATGAACCTACGTAATTTCTCAGAATTTGACCCGCAGGAGTAACTTGGGTCATAGGTACGGCAGGAGTGATGGCCGCAAAGTTTTGGGCCTTGTGTTTCTTATCATGATGGGAAGATTCGGGCTCTTCGTCTTTGTCGGACACGAAAGTAGCAGCTTTGTCGACCACTTTCTTGGTACCCTTCTTGGATAAGGTACCCGCTTTGACGTGATTGTCAGTCGACACAGCAGACAAACGGATAGCGTCTTCGAGAGTGGAGGGATTACTTCCCAATACGGTGTCTTGGAGCGGCATAGGCAGTCCACCTATGTATTTCTCAATTCCCCGCGCTAAGGGAGTAACCATGTGGGGCACGAGCAGACTTAGTTCTTGAAAACGAGTGGTGTAAGCCAAATTCTCTCCTCTATCTTGGGTGAGATCCCAAAACTCAGCTTCGAGCTTCCTGATTTCGTTGCGAGGACAGAAATCGTCAGTCATAAGTCGTTTCATTTCGTCCCAAGACAAGGACATAGCGGATTCGTTGCCTCGAGTACGTTTCTCACCGTTCCACCAGGTGAGAGCTCGTTTTTGGAAGACGTTGGCAGCATAACGGACCTTGAGAACGTCGGGACAATCGCTGTTTAGGAAAGTACTCTCCATACTTTCAAACCATTGAAGAAGGCCAGTTGCACCTTCCGTCCCGAAGAATTTGGTGGGGTTGCAAGAATTGAAATGCTTGAATGTACAGTATGGTGGGTTTGCGCCATTCCCTTGCGTGTTAGACCCGTTACTGTTGTTGTTAGCTTGGATCATTTGGCTTACTAGTTGGGTAAGTAGTGCAGCAAGGTCAGTGTTGGAATTGCTGGAGTTAGCATTAACTGCGCGGCGGGGAGGCATTCTATAAAATACCACAAGAAGAGACAAGAATTTATAAGATTTCGGATAAAATGGGCATGTATGTGCCACAGTTGGTGGGCTGTTCACAATAATGCAAGCAGGAACACGAGATGACACTCATCATGTCGCGTGGTAATGTATGTATGTTCTAACTAAAACTGATCACATAATTTATTCAAAATTTTATAACACAAAAGGGATAGGGGAAATAAGCCATGAAATCTATTCCTGGGAGGATATGATAATATAGTTCATTATTCGCGCAATAGGAATGGCCGGGATTCGCATGCACTACAAATCGTTATTACGTGTGCACCCGAAATAATGATTTGTTTTGCATGTTCGTCTAGTTCTTCCTACCTTGCTATAATGTCCCCAAATTTTAATTTCGGATTGTATCCTTGCGAATACGTTGACTTATCAACGTTAAATAATTCCTCAAAACTTTCAAAGAGACATGCTTTAGCCTATAGGTAAACACTCACTTCAGGAATTCCCAGGAAAGCATACGGGTCCGTTTATTTGGATTTATACGAAATGCTTTCCTAGACAGAAAACCCAATGTACAGGTGTCACCCTTCCAGATTGCACGTGTCCTTTACTGGTTTCAAGAAATTAAGTCATTGACGAGATTTTCAAGATTTTAATAGACTTGAGAGTCTATGAGTATAAAATGTGTGGGATTGTTGCAATTTATATGGAGTAGGAAAGAGTATGGATAATGATGGGTAGTGTATTTGTTTGCATAAGTTTGTTTGTCATATGTGTAAGTAAAGTATGTATTATGTGTTTAAAGCCTTGTATGTATGTGTATAAGTCTCATGTACCAAACTTGGGAAAATTCAAATAATGCCTAACTACAATTAATTCACATAGCAATTAATCATTTAGCACATAACACATAAAAGGGAGTCCTAGGGTTATAGTCTAGGTCATTGTGTCTAATAACCTAATTCCCTATAACCATGGCTCTGATACCAATCTGTCACACCCCGAACGATGGCGGAATCATTGAGGCGGACACTATATGATTGTTCATAAGCACATGATCTACTAAGGTTGCATAATTCATTAATAAGATTTAAATACCAAATATCCAAATACAATTCAAGTTACAACACCCTATTCTAGAATATTACACATAATTATTTTACTAGGTCCAAAAGCCTTATGTGTAGCACCTTCAACACATAGTCACACAATCACGTATCTTCACCTGAAACGTAATCCAAAACAAGTGTCAACTACGAGAGTTGGTGAGTTTACATATGTTTAAATTAGGTAAAAGTTTAGTTAAAAACGTTTATACAATTCATAGTTTGACATGGTATGATATGGCATAATGTGGAGAATTCACTATATGTATACCAATTGTAAGCATGTAATTGTATATATAAGCATAAAGGTTTAACGTGATAGGTATGGAATCAAGACTATGTGGGTCACACACAGTTTAAAACCACCCTAAAAGTATCCAAAGCATGCAAGTATGTATAAGCACAAAGGTTTAACGTGATAGGCATGGAATCAAGACTATGTGGGTCACACACCGTCTAAGAACCACCCTAAAAGTATCCATAGCATAACAAGTGACCATGCACAAAAGCACAATAATCTACGCATGTAAACACAAGTTGAATTGTATGTAAGTATGCACAGATTACGTCTCACCCCAAAATGTTTAAAAATGTAAATAGGGGATATGTAACTCACCTGTGCAAACAAGGTAGTGATGCGGTATGTAGCAAAGTCCAATAGTGTATTCCGACCTACTCGAGTCCTAAATATTTAAGTTACCACAAAGTCTATGTAATGATTCTACCGTGTGTTGATCATGCATTCAATTCACCCAACTAGGCTCGACAAGAATCCCTATTAAGTTTCCAAGTGTTTTGACACGACGATCGTTGGTGACGGTTTGTGATCAAAAAATACATTTATATGCTAAGATATGTATTTCAAAACATGTCATCATATTATCGTATCGTCATTAGGTTTAAGGGTTGGAATTAAATATACATACCATAGAAAATAAGGCTTTTGATATCAAACTAGTCATTTAGAAAAATACTTGGTTTTTAAGTCCACTTAAGACATGTATTTAGTTAACTAAATAAATCCAATAAATTTCAGGGTTCTTGACATGAATAATTATATGTCATTGGTTCATAAAGATGTAAGGTTTAAAATATTTGGAGGGGTTTAAGGGTTTCAAATATTTATACTAACATAAGTAGGTTAACAGTTTCGGTTTTCTGGACAGGTCCTTGAAATTTCGATGTTCTGGAAATCAAAATATTAGTTTCAAGAGGGGAGGCCATATGGGTTTTAGAGACAACACAAAATCCTAACTTTAGAAAGAAGAATCAAGTTAGTTGGACTATTATTAAACAAGATATGAATCAAACAAGTTGGCACAATAATTCTGCCATAAAACTCAGAATATTCACGTTTTCTTGTATCACCCTTTTGGGGTATCAAAACTTATCCAAAAATTATGAATCCAAATAGGTTGGAAAGAGGACTCTTTAAAATTAATTTTAGACTCAAGTAACGTTCAATTTGGTTGAGTTTTGACCAAGATAAGACCCTCTAAAGTCGACCAAAATTTCTGCCAGTTACTGTTTGGTTTAAGATAAAGACTTTTTCTTTGAAATAAGCACTATTTGGGTGAACTATCATTACAAATCAACAAGTAAACTTAATAAGTACTAAGGTTTAGTAAAACACTCACTCAAAACAAGCAAGGAGAAGGTAGAACGAATGATTGAAGCTTGAACACACTTGTACAGTCACTTAAATGACACTTGAGAGCAAAAGGTGGTGGAGGTGATTTGAGACCCGGACACTAGCACGAACACTCGTTGTCACTTGAAATCGCCTACAAGCCTTGAACCCTTGAACTTGAATTGGAGCAATAATTAACACATAACAAAAACTTGTTTTGTTTAAGCCGTGGACACAAGAACAAAAAAAAAGGAAATAAGATTCATCTTTTGAATGATAAATTATGGATTGGTGTTGGGAACCGAGAGCAGCTAAGCAAAAAAAAGAAAACAATGTTGCCGTGAGATAAAGAGGAGGGGAAAGGGGGATGTTGGAGCCGAGAGAAGTGAGGGAGGGAGAAGAGTGTGATATGTGTATGAGTTGGTGTGGGTTTATGTGGTGTTAATGCATGAGGTAATACACAAAGGTTCTTGTGTTCCCATGAGACAAGGTTGTCTCCATATAATAAAGATGTTGGGGGAATTAATAGACAAGGGAGCAAAAGGGATGGAGGATTTCATTTGATGGTCTCTTGGCTGAGAAAGGATAGAAACGCACGGGTTGGGGGGGGGGTAGGGGTAGGGTGTTAGGTGTTACCCGTTAGTATAAGTCCGGTATAATACCCACTAAGTGTAACCCGGTTATTAATAGTCGTTATATGCCAGTAGGGCACGGGTCAGGTATATAAAAAAATATAAGTTTAATAGTTTTGACATAATACGGGTATGTGTAAAACACTTAGAATTTGTTTTTATATAGTTTGGTACTAAAAAAAAATATAACGAGAATGTTTTCGAGCGGTTTGTTTTATTAAATTTTAAATGTTTTTATAAACTTTATAAATTATTTTATATAAATCGACTCATTTTTTTTGTCAAATCATTTTATTTGTTTTCAAAGTGATTTATTATTATAAAATTTATATAATTCAAATATTTTTATATTTAAATTAAAATACATAATTTATATATTATTAACACATTAAATTGAACAAATGCACGTGTAATTATTGAATCTAAATTGTTTATAAATACCGGATAAATTTATACCATCATTTTAAATATTTAATTTATTAAAAATAATCGATATACTTTGTCTTATATTTTTAAGACTTTAATTTAAAAACACATAATTTGAAATTTGTAAACACACCCTTTTGTATAAACTTGATTAAATATACGTGTGCATAGTTGGAATAAAATGTTGAAATTTTTACGTGTTAATATATTATAGCTGAAATTTCAATATGTCACAAAAACTCACCAGCGAAAGCTGACATATGTTTAAGCATGTGTATCAGGTAAAGACGTAGCCTCCTGCAGTAACGGCATGGGGCCAGAGTAGAGGCATCTAATGGGCTGTCTGGAATTCTCTGACAGGCTGGCATTAGAATTGAAATGTTTGTACTTTCTTTAGAATGTACATTAAGACAAGTTTTATGAAATAGATATAGTATTTTAAAGTCTTTCGCTGTATGACCTCTGGTTACTATATGTTCATGAGTAAATCCGACAAGTGGCCGACATCTCGGGTGAGCCGGGATGTGGATGTCACAAGTTGGTATCAGAGCTATAATTTAAGAGATTTAGATACTTGCCCAAGTATCTAAACTTAAACTAAGATTAAGGGACAGTGAGAATGCCAGTTAAGATAGCCTAATGCTAAAGATAGAGAAAGGAAAAAGGTAGGGATATTTAGTAGGAACCTGATAGAAAGATAACTAGAGCACCGAAAGTGGCGTAAATGATTAATTTCGTCGTGGCCACAGTTATTAATGTTTACAATAAACTTGTGTTCTAGCTATCAATCCATCATGCGAATACTAAAACACTCCATATCTTTTGTAGAAATGGCCGGTAGAGGTAGAGGAAGAAGAGGAGGGAGAACTAATCCCACTACTAGAAGGCAGACGCGGTTTACCGCCAATGCCGAACCTGAGATAGAACATGTACAGAGAGAGGAGCGATTAGAAGAACCTGTGATAGATCCTCATCTTAAAAATCTTGTAGACTTAGATGTGGCCAAAGCACTAGACACGGCTCTGCCAATTTTATTGACAAGCTTAGAAGAAAATAGAAAGAAGAATGATGAGACTCAGCCGACAGAAAGAACTAATAAGCTAGATGATGAGGATGATTTCGATTATGATTATGAATCTGATGATTCATATGAGGCAAGACCTCATAAGAAAGGAAAGAAGGGATGTCCTTACAAGGCATTCAAATATGGAAACCCTCCTAAGTTTGAAGGAACGAAAGATGCCACTGTTACTCATCAGTGGATAAGAGAGATAGAAGAAGTTATCAAGATCAGTGAATGTAGAGACGATCAGAAAGTCAAGTATGCAGCCCACTCGTTTGTTTAAGAAGCTTTGTGTTAGTGGGAAAACTTAGTCATAGCTTTGGGAGATAAAGCTATTGACCGGATGACTTGGGAAGAATTGAAAAGATTGCTAATAGAGGAGTTATGTCCAGATAATGAGATGGACAAACTCGAAAGAGATTTTCTTAGATTGGAAGCAGGTAGTACGACTCACCGAGAGTATACTACCAAGTTTAATAGAATGGCTCGTTTAGTACCCCATCTGATAACTCCTGAATCTGTACGCATCAAGTGATACGTACAGGGTTTACCATCCGAGATAAGGAGGTTAGTAAAGACTTCAGACTTGAAGACTTTTCGGTCTGCCGTACAACTTGCTTCGACAATGTACGATGAAGTCTTCGGTTCCCGCCCTGTGGAATCAAAGAGAAAATGGTCTGACATTTCTAAAAATCAGAACAAGAAGAATGGAGGAGGTGGAGGAGGAGGAAAGAAGCAAGAACATAGTGGTGGTTCTAAGTGTACCAAATGTGGTAAACTACACACTGGAGAATGCAGGTATGGGACAAATACTTGCTACAGTTGTGGTAAGACTGGGCATATAGCCACCAATTGCCCAAATAAGTCAGGAATGAAATGTTACAAGTGTGGAGAACTCGTATGGGTGATAGTGTGCTCATTCAATAGGTGGCCAAAGAGTTCAGTGTGCTCAGGGGTAGGTTCTACACTGCCTGGCTTTAGAAACTGTGCAAAAACTCTCTTGTCCACCCTTTTAACTTGCAATCTCTCCCCGATAGCACGCAGGTTTGGCAACGCATCATCGATCAGTAGTTGCACAAACCTCGGGTATAACAGGAATCTAAACCTCTCCGCTGTATTGATCTGATCATTGATTGCTTTGAAAATGAAGCGGGAGAAGTTGTAGCCCCTATTGAGAGACAAGCCCACCATGGCTGCTGCAAGGTCATGACCCATGGCATCTTTCCCTGCTTTCCTGGACGAGATGCACATGATCATGACGTGGGCAAAGTAACGCCACTGATCTAATACCCACATCTTCTTGTAAGAAGCATAGTCTCTTGCCCCGACATATCCCATTCTCTGCCTCCAACACCCATCCACGTAGTAATCTGGATAGGATGTCGGGTCGGTGGCAAGGTCTCTGAACTGCAGTACTCGTCTGATTGTATCTTCAGAGATTGCAATAGCCCGACCATCAACAGTAGCCCTTATGACATTAGGGGATACTGTGCAATCGTGCTCTGCAGTCTCCCAGAATTGTTCTAAGTATGGTCTTGAGACTGTTGGATTAGCCGAGATTGCATAACTTATTTTTAGATATGTTCAGAAAGTCCACAATCTCTCTATATTGTAAGGCTGCCCCTTTCCATTCTGGTTCAGTGTGCGCCAACAGATTGAATTCGTCAGTGAATGCACGAGCCATTATCTGCAAACACACACAGAAAACATAATCAGAACAATTTATAACAATGGAAATAGACATACAGGACATAGAATAGTAGTTACACTTTGTAAAAAATTTCAGACTTTGAAAAACTTTCTAAGTGTTGGTCCTGCGCATTTAGCAAGTGCGCATGATTTTACTCTTGCGTACTTAACAAGTACGCAGGAATTACTTCTTGCGTACTTGCTAAATGCGCAAGAACAACCCTTAGCAAAAATTTCAAAGATTTAAATTCGTTCAAAATGCGGGTTGATTAGGTAGCCACTAGGTCGGAATCAGGGATTCGAACCTATGGTACCATTATCAACACCATTAACCACTAAGACACGATCAAATTTTGACCTAGGTCAGTGATCGACCCACTGACGGTTCGACTTCAACCCGTCGGATCAATCGTTGACCAAAGGGAAAATGTATGATCGATTAGGCAATCTAATAACTTGTTAGTGACATTAGTTACCCAAACAACCCATTTTACCCCAAAAATTTTACGGATTTAACCTAAAAAATTTTAAGTCAAAAATCGGTCCAAAAAAAAACACGAATCTATGGATGGAATCGGCCTAGATTCTCACCAAAGAGATGAAATACGAAGATGATAATGTGGACGGGATGAAAAACGGGTTTGAACACACTCGATTTTGAGAGAAAAATCGCAGGGGGGAAAAAAAAATTTGGGTTTGAATGAGAAAACCAGAAAATTTTCTAAGTGTCAAACTTATACCCCACTGATATTATTCATGCGTACTTGCTAAGTGCGCACGAATTAACTCTTGCGTACTTAACAAGTACGCATGAATTAACTTTTGCGTACTTGCTAAGTGCGCAAGTCTTACTTCGTGCGTACTTGACAAGTGCGCAGAAACTTTAAGTGCGCAATTTTCAACTCAGAATTATGAAGATTTTCAAGTTAAATAACGAACAAGATAAAAATATTCAATCGGGAGGATTCAAATACAATTCATGAAGGTTAAACATAACATATTTTTGGCCTTTTCTGAATTAAACTTAAACAATGCATAAACTTAAAATCTTTTTGTTCTTTTCTAGATAGAAATATACAAGTATTCACACAAGCTATTTTTTTTTTTGAACAAAGACACGAGCAGAGGATCATATCAGGCTAATTTTTAGCAAAAACGATACAATATAAACATCAAAGAATATGAGATCATGTCATGTATTACTTTTTATTCTTACGTAATAAGCAAATAAACAAGTAATTCAAGTTGACAATATTATAAGATTTGAAACTATATGCATCTTTGTATCATGTTCTTGTGTATTAAGATATTAATTATAAAATATACAACGTGTACCCCACTTAAATGCTATATTTTGCACTATCTCAAGGCATCTAAGATTTTTCCAATGATATTCTTAATTTTCAGAATGAAGTTACATCAATTAGCACAGAAAAATCAAGCAGAATCCATGAGGATTATCAAGAATCATAAGATTCAGAATCGAGTGATTCAATTGTCTTGGTTTCATGTGATTTTCTTCTTTGAATATCGGTATGATGATTCGGGATAATGAACATGGTGTTTGATTATAAGGTAACGGGATCCAACTTTTATCTGGATTTGATTTCAATGAACCAGGAATGATTCAAGGGTGAATGCATGCTCAACGGTTGATGTAGAGACATGTCTTGATTCAATCTCTCCTTGCATACTTGTGAGTATGGGCAGTGAGATGAACCGCATTAATTGTGCTAACAACATAACCCGAAACTGATCTCAAAAGAAAATTATTGCCAAAATCTAACATCCTTTATCTGATAATGATCTTTTCTATTCTTTTACACACACACACTTGCAAACATGGGTTCAAATCACAGTTGTAATTTAGATTTAGTTTCCACACTACTAGTGATTCAAAGACGCATACAGCCTACTGACAATTCAAATTACTTGTAAGTAAACAGATTAAAAACATAATAATTTAAACAATTAAGTAAACATGACGCAATCATTTCCCATATGAGCAGTCTATGATGGTTAGATAATTTCAGATGTACTATCATTTCCTCGTTTCTCAAGTGAACTTTTGAAATTTTCTCCATTTTTTTTTTGTAAAGTATTTTAAACTAACAGAACTATACAAAAAAAATTTAAAAGAAATAAAATTTAACTTCCATGAATTGAATTGATTTAAGAAAATTAATTTTTCACTCAGGATTGAACATTCCTATCAAGTTGACAAGATGCTCAAAACGGGACTGATCAAATGCCTTTGTGAAAAGGTCAGCAAGATTGTCATCCGTGTGAACCTTTACAAGTTCAATTAAATGCTTTTCAGCACAATCACGGATGAAATGATGGCGAATTTCAATATGCTTAGTTTTGGAATGTTTCACCGGGTTATTTGTGATGGACATGGTGGCATTGTTGTCAATGAATAAAGGAGTTCCAGTGAAGTTCAAGCCGTAGTCTCGCAATTGCTGCTGAATCCACAATATCTGAGGACAACCGCTAGCTGCAGCAATGTATTCTGCTTCACAAGTTGAGACAGAAACCGTTGACTGCTTCTTGCACTGCCAGGAGACCAGTCTGTCTCCCAAGAATTGACATCCGCCAGAAGTTGACTTTCTATCAAGGTTACAACCGCCATAATCTGAATCAGTGTAGGCTTTGAAGTCGAATGACTGCTGCTTGGAGTACCAAAGACCCAATCGGGGTTTCCCTTTCAGGTATCTGAAAATCCTCTTCACAGCTATCATATGTGACTCCTTCGGTTGAGACTGAAACCTTGAGCACAAGCATACAACAAACATAATATCGGGTCTCGAAGCTGTGAGATACATAAGTGATCCGATCATCCCATGGTACAACCTGCTGTCTACATCCTTCCCATCTTTGTCAGGATGCAAACCATGATTGACTGGGATTGGTGTGCCATAAGTAGTGCTATCACTCATCTTGTATTTTGATAAGATGTCCTGCACGTACTTAGTTTGATGTAGATAAATGCCATCCTCTCTTTGACTGACTTGCAGACCCAGGAAGAATGACAGTTCACCCATATTGCTCATTTCAAACTTGGACTTCATCACCTTTTCGAAATCCCTACACATCCCTTCATTGGTCGACCCAAAAATGATGTCGTCGACATATACTTGCACAAGAAGAATGTCACCTCTTGCTTTCCTTATGAAGAGAGTCGAGTCAATCTGCCCACGGTCGAAACCATTAGACAGTAAATGCTTTGATAGTGTCTCATACCATGCCCTCGGTGCTTGATGAAGACCATAAAGTGCTTTGTCGAGCTTATACACTTTATTGATATTATGCGGATCTTCAAAACCGGGAGGTTGAGTGACATAGACTTCTTCATGAACTTTACCATAAAGGAAAGCACTCTTCACATCAAGTTAGTAGACCTTGAAGCTGACATATGTGGCATAAGCCAAGAACAGTCGAATGGCCTCAATTATAGCAACTGGGGCATATACTTCAGTGTAATCCAAGCCCTCTTGTTGATAAAAACCCTGAACAACGAATCTTGCCTTGTTTTTCACAACTACATGACGATCATCCGTCTTGCATTTGAACACCCATCTGGTTCCAATTGGCTGAAAGCCTTTTGGCAAGTCAACCAAATCCCATACATGCAACTTTTGGAATTGGGACAATTCAACTTGCATCGCCTCAATCCAGCAGTTGTCAGTGAGAGCCTCCTTCACATTCTTCGGCTCTATCTGGGACACGAATGCAGCATGCAGACATGTTTCCATGACACCAGTGTCAAATATCTCTGTGTAAAGACTGGTGTTCTCAGTGATGGTTCTATGACGAGTCTGAACACCGGCATAGGGATCACCAATAATGTTGTCGATTGGATGATTCCTATGCACCCTCGTCTCCGGTACAATTGGTTCTTGAATTTCTGGATCTAAATTTGTGCTCAACTCCCCCATTTCCTGTGTTTCAGCAGAAGAAGATTCAATGTTAATTGGATCAGCTGGAGCTTCATTTCCTACAGTTGTGTTAGGATTGGCTTGAGCGTCATCTCCAACAACATGAACACTTTCACTGTTATCACTGTCATGAGTTCCAGATGCAGATGCAGCATTGGAATCAGGAGTTATAATTGGTACAGTAGCACGAGTAGAAAAACTGTCGCCATTCAATAGATTATAAACATTTTCGGCGTCTTCTGCAGATAGCTCAGGAAGATTGAAAGACTTGAATAGCGCATCATAATCAAAACCCCAAGCTGGACCTTTTGGTTCTGGTGGAATGCTGTGTTTACTACAATCCACTTCGAACCATTCCTCGACAGTACGAGTTCCTATGTTGTACACTCTCTTGCAGGGCGAATTGGCAACATATCCTAAGAAGATGCCTTCCACCGCTTTCGCATGAAATTTAGATTGACGATCTTTATACTATAGCAACAAGGAACAAGGACTACCAAAAGGAACTAGGTAATCAAGATTGGGAAGTCGATTGTTGATCAACTCATAACAAGTCTTGTTGTGTCTTTTCACCACCAAAACTCTGTTTAAGACGTGACAAGCTGTATTTACTGCTTCTGCCCAGAAAGTGACAGGAAGCTTTGCATCTGACAGCATAGTCCTTGCAGTCTCAATCAGTGTTCTGTTCTTCCGTTCAGCAACTCCATTCTGCTGAGGCGTGTACGGCGCGCTGAATTCGTGACGGATCCCTTTCTTGAGACAGAAAAGTTCCATCAAATTATTCTTGAACTCAGTTCCGTTGTCACTCCTTATTCTTCTAACTTTCATCTTGCAAAGAGATTCCAAGCTCAGGATCAAGTATTGAAGAATATCAGCAGTCTCATCTTTTGTACCTAAAAAATGCACCCAAGAAAAACGTGAGAAATCATCACTTACAACTAGACAGAATGACTTACCTCCAATACTCCTGATACTTATGGGGCCAAACAGATCCATGTGTAATAGCTCCAAAGGGGTATCGATAGAGTTTTGGAGCTTGGGCTTGTGAGACTTCCGTTGCTGTTTGCCCTTTTTACAAGGCATACAGTCATCTGCAACGGTAAATCTCAGCTTAGGAACCCCGGTTACCAAACCGTTTCGGACAAGATGATTCATTTTATGATAAGAAATATGTCCGAGTTTCCTATGCCACAAGATGGAGTCAAGCTCTGTCGCTTTTGTAAGCAAACAAGTAGCAACTGATGAGGTGGTTTTTGCAACGCTCATATCAATCTGATAAGTGTCGTTTGTTCTTGGTGCTCTCATCAGAATCCAGTCATCAGGAACTTTGAAACCGGGTTTGAGAATCAGACATTCTGACTTGTCAAACATCACTGAGTACTCCTTGTCACACATTTGTGAGACACTCAACAGGTTATGCTTCAGCTGCTCGCAGAAGTTGACATTGTCAAAGCTAACACAACCGTTCGAAACCACGCCTTGACACGTGATACTGCCGCCTTTTTCTCCGACAAAGGCCACATAGCCGCCTCTAAATGGTTTAACGTCTTGAAGCAAGGCCATGTTTCCTGTCATGTGCCGGGAGCATCCACTATCTACATACCAGCGGTTAGAGATAGTACCCTTCGGACGTCCCTGCACGAGTAACAAAAGAATTAGTTAGATTTGGAGACCCAAGCCATTGTGGTCTTGGGTCGTCCATCCTTCTCAAAATAAACTACTTCTTTCAACTCACAGTCATGATGACTGTCCAAAATTGGTGAATCTTTGGAGGAATTGGGAACAGGAGATTGAGAATCTTTAACTTTCTTGTTCCAGGATCTCTTTTGAATCTTAACCAGAACAGGAGACTTTGGTTCAATCACAGCCGGTGAACTTGTGGAAGCTTCACCTGATTGAGCTTTAGTCAGCTGTTCCAGCTTTCTCAACCTCTTATTCCTTCTTCTTCTCTGTGGCTTAGAGAGTCTAGCCACAGGTTTCTCACCAGTGCGTGTACTACCAGATGTAGACACACGAGGTACAGCAGGTTGCTTTACCTTTCTTACAACAGATGGCTTGGCCTCAGATTTGATCTTTGGCTTAGCTATCGGTTGCACTGGTGGTTTCACCACATTTTGCTTTGGTCTGATAGGAGCTTTCACTACTGGCGACTTAGGGATAACAGCTGGTCGTGAAACAACATGCCGTTTCCCTGGGTTCTTAGAAGGACAGTTCACAACAATGTGACCAACCAAGCCACAGTGAAAGCAATTCCTCTTGTCAACATAAGTTCTCATGTAAGGCTCTTTAGTTCTGGCCTTAGAAAACTCACCATTGTGAGAAGGAAGAGTTGGTTTATGAACAGAAGTTTGAACTTTTACAGTTTGATGTTTAGGGGTATAATACTTTTGCAAATTCTCTTTGTAACCCAGCCCATAATAAGATGAAAAAGCCTCTTTCTTAGCTTGGTTAATATTTTTAAAACCCCCATAAAGCATTCCCTTAAGTTTATCATTTGTTTCAATGATATCAGGTTCAGTTAAAATGCAATTATCACCATTAGTGATAATGTTTTTCTGGACTTTCTGTTCAGTCAACAACTCCTCAGATACTACTCCTTCAGGGCAAGTGTTAACCGACCCATCCTCAGAAGCTGTAACATACTCCTCACTAGATGTGGAGTTAGCCTTACTTGAGGATTCATCCTTTTTAGGGGAATCATCCTTATCAGAGGGCTCATCTAGACAAGTGAGATCAATGTCTATCAAGCTATTGACAAACTGCCCACTTATTTGTGGAGGAATGGCATTGGTACCAAGTCCTAGGCCATTCATTTTTCTCACCACGGATTCGTAGTGTTCCACCACGAAGCGAGAGTTTTTCAATTTCTCGTTAGTGCATTTGAGCTGCAAGATCTCATTTTGCAGTTTGTTAATTTCATTGTTCTTCTTTTCCAAAGCCTTATACGCAATGTCCAAATGAACCTGTTGGTCGCTTATTTTTAAAGAATAGTCTTGTTTTTCGTTCTGTAGCATTTCAACTGATTCTTTAAAACGTGATTCATTCATTTTGTAATTTTTAGCTGCCAACTTTAGGGGTCCGATTATGTCTTGGAGATCAGAAATTTCATTTTTTAGCCCTAGACATTTAGAACAAGAAACAATAGAGAAAGGGTTAGAATCTAACTCAGATGATGAACTTTGTCCTTCTCCAATTGCCATGAGAGCGACAGCAGTGGTAGACTCCTTTTCATCAGCTACAGAAGCTTCCTCTTCTTCAGATTCAGAAGATTCCTCTCCTTCAGATTCAGAAGATTCCTCTTCTTCAGCTTCCTTCCACTCGGCCTCCTTCCTCTCGGCCTCCATCAGCTCCATGATTTCTGCCATGAGACCAACCTGTGCTTGAGCAATGATGGCGTCTTCTAGATGCACACCCCAATCAAAATTTTCGTCATTCTGTGCGACCAGTGCATTGGACTGATTACTTTGGGTATGATTGTGGTGACTTTGGTTGTTTTGGCCATGGCTGTTTCCCTGGCTAGGTCTGGTAAAGCCAGAGGCAGGTGCTCTGTCCTTTTGACAGTCACGAGCAAAGTGTCCATAGTTTTGACACTTGTAGCACTTAGCCTTGGATTTGTCAAATCCAACCTTGGCATTAGAATGCCCGCCAATATACTTTCTTCCTGTTCTGTTCAGGAAACGCTTGGCCCTCCTCAGTAACATGGCCATATTCCACTGAATATCCATGTCTTCAATATCATCAGGATCCACTTGATTGAAGTCCTCTTCAATAGTCTCAAGATCCGTTAGCTTTCCACCAATGAAATTCTCATATGCCAGCATGCAAGATGAGAATAGTGCTACATGATCTTCAGCTATCTTGGCAATAGCTGACTGGTTGGCTGAGCACGTATTCTAAGAAGTCTTTGAGTTTTGTTGATTTTGTTGATGAGATCCAAACCCTGATCCTGATGCATAACATGCATGACCACCACAACCATTAGAGTGGTCTTCTTCAATGGATTTCCCAGTAAAGAGTGCAATCCCAGAGCCGGAAGACATTGACGTGGAAGTCGTCCCGTGATACATGGAAGGGTCCTGTATCTGAGGTCTTCCAGAATTCTCCCTTTTTATAAGATTCATGTTATGAGCCTGAATCTTACCGACTGCCTCATCTACTGTCATCTCGTAGAACTTTGAACTTTCCCTCATCCGGGTTGTATACATCTCATATCTCGGTGGCAGAGCATCCAAAAACTTTTCCACCATTTCCTCTTCTGGATATTTAAGCTCAAACGATTTCAACTCCGTTTGTAGGTGATAGAATCTAGAGATAAGATCATCTAAAGATTCATTTTCTATAAATCTGAAGCACTCGTATTGCTTCCGGAGCAGATCCCTCTTGCTTTTCTTGATGTCACTATTTCCTTCGAATCTTTTCTGTAAAGCTTTCCAAAGATCCTTAGAAGATTCATATCCTCGGAAACTGTGGAACAAATCCCGAGTTAATGACATAGTGATTGAACCCAATGCCTTCTTCTCTCGATCATAAATTTTCTTTTCTTCTGCATCCAGCTTAGAGATAGGCTTAGGTACGTTTTCATCAAGATACAAGTGGGTTGGATGCTTATATCCCTCAAGAATAGGTATCCATAACGATGAATCGGTGTATGAAATATAGTGCTCAAAGCGGGCTTTCCAATTGGAATAATCGTTTACATTGAGCAACTTGGGAGGTTTCTGTGGAGTACCGATTTCATTATCATAATTTAACATACTACTAAGGTTCTAAAGGTTTGACATGGTGAACACTTGGTCAAAAATCAGAAAAGTCAGTAGCTATTGCGCACTTAGGATTGGCCTTGCGCACTTATGAATGGTCTTGCGTATTTAATATTTGCCCTTGCGTACTTGTAAGTATGCAGGAGTAAATTGTTAAGTACACAGGATAAGTCTTAAGTTCGCAGTTCAGTCTTGCGCACTTGTAAGTACGCAGGAGATAACTCTTGCGTATTTAGCAAGTTCACAGAAAACTGTACTTTTTGCCAAAAATGGTAAGTACGCAGGACACCTTTTCAGCAACTCTCACCAAACTTTTCCGGTGACCTGAAACTCGCCGGAGTTGGTAAAAAATGGTCTGATGATCAATGCAGTTGAGTCAAAGGGTCAGAAACAAGTTTCTAACCAACCTATGATGCTCAAAACACATAAATACACAACAAAATCGGTTTTTTGAGAGATTTTTGCTTCAAAAAAAGTGCTCAAGAGCTACCCCTTTTTTATCACAAAAATCAACAAAATAACATCTCTTTGCTTGTAAAACTCAGTAAAAACGTCTCCAAACTCACTTACAACACTCGAATTCAAGAGCAATGCTCTGATACCACTTGTAGGTCCCTCGGGTGTGGTGGATCGTCACATGCAAGTGGTCTACTAGTCGGACCGGGTGCGGAATACCCGTGACTAGGTGGAGAGTCTAACTGAATAAAGTAAACCGAACACAAGAGTCACAATAATCGTTCTTTGTATTATAAACACTCGACGGTTACAGAGAGAATACAAGCTGCGTACTTAGCAAAACTGAGTTCGTCTGAACAAATGGTTCTACTTACTTAGCTTCTGTGAACCTATCCTATTTATACTGACCTGATGCCTGCGCACTTAGTAAGTGCGCAGGACCAATTACTCCTGCGTACTTAACAAGTACGCATAGGTCTTCCTGCGTACTTGCTAAGTACGCAGGAGCTTTCTCCTGCGCACATACAAGTGCGCACAACACTTGGAAGAAATCAACAACACATTATGTAAACGTAAATACAACTCGATAAACTATTACATAATGACTCTTACATACAAAGATAAAATACAGACATTAGACATACAAACCTAGACTCTATCCAGAGTGTTGTCACAGGAAAGTGCATCAACAGTATGTATGTATTGGCATTACCCTTACGGGGGGCCTTTGTGGCTGGCTAACGGTTGTACAACTGGATGAGAATAGGGTGACGACGGTCACCCATAGGATTACCGGGATCCCTTACGGGAGGCACTATTCCCCGCGAGGGAACAGTGCCTAAGATGATGTTTGGTCTGCCTTAAGGTAACTAGCCTTAGGAGACCTGGTTGACGGATGGCCTAGAGGTAACGAGCCTTAGGTTCTTCCATCAGAATACGATGTATGGAATTGACGGTTCAAAGTCTGAAATTTTTTACAAAGTGTAACTACTATTCTATGTCCTGTGTGTCTATTTCCATTGTTATAAATTGTTCTGATTATGTTTTCTGTGTGTGTTTGCAGATAATGGCTCGTGCATTCACTGACGAATTCAATCTGTTGGCGCACACTGAACCAGAATGGAAAGGGGCAGCCTTACAATATAGAGAGATTGTGGACTTTCTGAACAGATCTAAAAATAAGTTATGCAATCTCGGCTAATCCAACAGTCTCAAGACCATACTTAGAACAATTCTGGGAGACTGCAGAGCACGATTGCACAGTATCCCCGAATGTCATAAGGGCTACTGTTGATGGTCGGGCTATTGCAATCTCTGAAGATACAATCAGAAGAGTACTGCAGTTCAGAGACCTTGCCACCGACCCGACATCCTATCCAGATTACTACGTGGATGGGTGTTGGAGGCAGAGAATGGGATATGTCGGGGCAAGAGACTATGCTTCTTACAAGAAGATGTGGGTATTAGATCAGTGGCGTTACTTTGCCCACGTCATGATCATGTGCATCTCGTCCAGGAAAGCAGGGAAAGATGCCATGGGTCATGACCTTGCAGCAGCCATGGTGGGCTTGTCTCTCAATAGGGGCTACAACTTCTCCCGCTTCATTTTCAAAGCAATCAATGATCAGATCAATACAGCGGAGAGGTTTAGATTCCTGTTATACCCGAGGTTTGTGCAACTACTGATCGATGATGCGTTGCCAAACCTACGTGCTATCGGGGAGAGATTGCAAGTTAAAAGGGTGGACAAGAGAGTTTTTGCACAGTTTCTAAAGCCAGGCAGTGTAGAACCTACCCCTGAGCACACTGAACTCTTTGGCCACCTATTGAATGAAGCATACGTCGCTCCGGAGGACTGGAACTGGTATAGTCCCAACTCGGGACCAGAGATGAGTGATCACTCTGATGAAGAACAAGATGAAGAGAATGAGGATGATGAAGGTAATGATGAAGGTAATGATGAGGGTGATGATGAAGGTGGTGTTGGTGGTGCTGAGGAATGCGATTCGGAGGCTACAGAATCAGATTCTTCTGATTCCGATGATGCACCATCACAGGCACATCCGAGGAGACAGGCACAGGTAACCCAGCCTGCGTCGTCTTTAAAAAGAAAGAGACAAAGCTCCAGCAGCGAATATGAGCCGGATTCCGACTCTGACGCTGCTTTACAAAGACAGAGGCATGAGAGCACCAACAAGAAAAGGGGCGATAGGCAAGAGGTTGCCATCCCCAGGGTTGAAGAGATTCCAACTGTGCAACCAGTACAAGTTGAAGCTGCCATTCCAGAATCTACCCAACCAGCACGACAACTGTTTAGTAGGAGGAGAAGGCCACTGGTACAAGCAGATGTGGCGGTCACGGCGGTCACAGAGGTGATTCGTGTGACGGTGACCCTCCCTATTCCAACCGTCCAGGTGACGGTGACTGCTCCACTTCTCACGGAGTCAGTCACAGTCACCCCAACCATAACACCCACTCACATCATACCATCCCCAACCCCAACACCCACCAAAGAGCCGTCAGTTCAACCCTTTAATTATGGTGACAACTCACAGGGGTTCGACTTTGACACAATCTTCTCTTCCCCCATCCACAACGCCGAAGCCTCATCATCTAGGCATTCGGATCCAAATGAAGCTAGGATCGATGTGCTAGAAACCCAAGTTGCTGGCTTGTTGAAGACTATTCAAAAGTCAAAAGAGGATTCTGATGCTCAACAAGCACAGATAAACTCTCTGGCAGATGAAGTTAGGATTCTGCGTAGTCAGAGAACGGGGACTGATGAACGGCTGAAGAATGTGATGGCGCAGAATGAACTATTAATGAAGACGAATGAAATGATTCTGGCCCACAGAACTTCAATTGAGCTAAGGCTGGATGCTCAAAGGCAGGAGCACGCTACTATGGTCAAATTGATTACAGAACTGACCGAGAAGCTAGGTGCTCAGGGGGAGAAGGAAAAAGAAAAATCCACCGGTGCAGAGGGTTGTCATCCAGTCGATTTGACTAAGGATGATGACAAAGACAAGGATCCTGAAGTCGGTCCTAGTGGAGGTGAGCACCAAGCTTCGGCAATTGTGCCCATCTCTACTACGTCAATGGCTGAGGGGGAGTCTACTACGCAAGAGGGTGGTGATACCTCAGGAGGTGGTGGCGGTGATAAAGGGAAGTCAGTGGCTGGTGAGATTCTATGTCTCGAGCCTGACTATTCTAAAGAAGCACAGATCGATGCTCTCCTTAATCTGGAAGAAGGAGAGATCGACTCTGGTGATGATTGGAACGATGATGATGATGTGATAATCGAGATTCCCAAGGGCGACGGGGATCTAGAGTATGAGTTAGAGGATGGTGAGATCTTTGAAATACCATCGCTCGAATCTCTGCTCGAAACAGACACAGGCTCAGTTGATACAGCTAGTAATGTTGAAGCTACAACTGATGCCCCCCCGGTCGACCCTATACCTGTGGACCCCGAGGTACAAAAAGAGAAAGACATGCCTTCTGCATCTACAAAGGGTCCAGCTCCAGTGTGGCAAAAGACGTCTATCAAAGACAAGTATGGAGCGACAGGTATGATCTTAGCTGTCAGGTTTGAGGAGGACAAGCAATTGTTCGCCATTAAAAGATCTGGAGGGGTTCAATACTTGAAACCAACTAGTGAGGCGTTCAACTCTTTGCCCAGGTATGACCTAGTTAACCTTGCAAACCGTGACATGCTGAATCATTCGAATCATGCAGTAGCAATGGGTTTGTGGAGTATACTACAGCGTGAAGCAAGATCGGGAAAGTATGAGTATCTCAAGCCTCAGGTGCCCAGAAGAGTCAAGGATAAGCATGCAGTGCATCCTGTGACTAAGAAGTCGTTAAAGAGATTGGTATACAAGCCAGTGCGATGTGAAACCAAGATTCCCCTGAGCAAGTTACCTCAGGATATTCTTGGTGACATGTGGTACTGGTACGTTGATCCAAAAACGGGCGAGGCTGTGATCATGGGTAAAGGTAAGTGAGATAGTGGAAACATAGTGCCAAAGGAAGTGATCAGGGTTTTTGATGAAGTCTGCTTCATCAATTTCTCTGTGAATGATCTGGAGGTACTAGCAGACAAATTCTGCATCCACACTGACGAATGGACAAAGCTTCTCTCGGCCAAATACGACAAGTTAATCAAGTTCTGTCTTGATTACAAAAGGAAGATGGAAGCTAAGGAAGCAGTGCTGTGAAGACTGAAGATTGAAGACTGAAGACGATGAAGATCCCGAGCTGTTGTCAAGGGGGAGTTTGTTGATGCACTTTCCTGTGACAACACTCTTGATAGAGTCTAGGTTTGTATGTCTAATGTCTGTATTTTGTCTTTGTATGTAAGAGTCATTATGTAATAGTTTATCGAGTTGTATTTACGTTTACATAATGTGTTGTTGATTTCTTCCAAGTGTTGTGCGCACTTGTATGTGCGCAGGAGAAAGCTCCTGCGTACTTAGCAAGTACGCAGGAAGACCTATGCGTACTTGTTAAGTACGCAGGAGTAATTGGTCCTGCGCACTTACTAAGTGCGCAGGCATCAGGTCAGTATAAATAGGATAGGTTCACAGAAGCTAAGTAAGTAGAACCATTTGTTCAGACGAACTCAGTTTTGCTAAGTACGCAGCTTGTATTCTCTCTGTAACCGTCGAGTGTTTATAATACAAAGAACGATTATTGTGACTCTTGTGTTCGGTTTACTTTGTTCAGTTAGACTCTCCACCTAGTCACGGGTATTCCGCACCTGGTCCGACTAGTAGACCACTTGCATGTGACGATCCACCACACCCGAGGGACCTACACATACATACCCTAGCTCCCGTAGGAACTCGTGGCAGATTCGTTCATTTCATGACTTTCATAAAAAACTTTACCTTGTTTTAGTTAAAGAATTCGTACATTTTATTAAATAACATTTCATTTATATATATTTCGTAAAGTTTATTGGCAAAACATTTCATTAACTCGTTTCATCTTCGCATTTCAGAAGCATCATTTCGTAAACATTTCATTAACACCTTTTAACTTCCCCTTTTGGAAGCATCGTTCATAAACCTCGTTTTGTAAATATCATTTCATAAACCTCGTTTTGTATGTATGCACACCAGCCCAAAACATTATTAAAACATTTAAAAGAGGGCTCTAGAACTCACCTGATAAGCTAGTCTCGGTTGTCCTAAACAAAGGCCCAACAACCTCACGTACGATCTGAATTAGGTAGTTAAATACACATCAGACCCAACCCTGACTCTAACAGTTTACTCGTTCTGTTTCAGGCGAACATACTGACTTCACTAACCAGCTATATATACCTATAGACCTGATGCCTGCGCACTTAGCAAGTGCGCAGGGCCTCGCTCTTGCGTACTTAACAAGTACGCAGGGCCTTGTTCTTGCTTACTTAACAAGTAAGCAGGGCCTTGTTCATGCGTACTTAACAAGTACGCAGGGACTTGTTCTTGCGTACTTAACAAGTACGCAGGGCCTTGTTCTTGCATACTTAACAAGTACGCAGGGCCTGCGTGTGGGAAGTGTTCTTCCCCACAAAACCCTAAATTTTGCATGCAGATCCGACCTTGTCAAGATCCGAACTTTTTACGTTCAAAACGTTTGTTTTTCATTCTAGATGCTAGATCTATGTTTAAATACAAGTTTCATACGTAAAAATGCCATCTTTTTATCGAAAACCCCAAAACGAATGAAAACCCAGATCTAGATCAGATCGTTACCTGTATCGAGCTTCTGATTTGGAGGTTTTGCTCACGAGCTATGGAGTAACACACTTCTTCAATCTCGGTTCGATCCGCCAACTTTCTCTCTCTAGAACTTGCAAATGAGAGATTATGGAGTGTGTTGGCTATTTAAAGGGGGGAGACTCCTTCCCTCAAGTTCGCCGGCCCATCCGGCCAGGCCCGTCACGCCTCGTTCATTTATTCCGTTCGTCTCGTGTTATTTTAAATTGTCGTTTTATTTTTGGGATGTTACATCTGATGAGTTATTACATCTTTAGGTTCCTTAGTTGGTGACACCCTAAGAGTGATTAGGGATACACTAGGTAGTCTAGAGTTGTTTCTTTAGAAACCAGATCCATCATAGTTTACAGAACCAGTAGAAGTTGTGCTTTGCAAGTAGGGTTCCGATCTAGGTGGTATTCTTCCCATCTCTGATATTACCTTAGTTCTTCACCTTGATAGTTTGAGTCGAATTTGTTTGATGCATTAGTAGTTAATCTTTAGTGTAGTCAACCCCCTAATCATCAATATTTAGTTCGAGTCAGAGTCTAGTATTAGTATTCAGTGTCTCTAGGGTTCGATAACTCGGTTTACCGTTAAGCTGTGCTACACTCGATAGGTCCACTTGCTTGTCAGTGCGGTTTAGTCGAAGTGTCACACCCCGAAAATGATGATTCGTAGCGAAAACGAGACGTAAGCATGGTGGTAATATAAGTTGGATCATAATGATAATAAGCAAACACATTTATTTAAAACATCGGAAAGGTTTAACAAAACAAAGATAAGTCTTCAGATTATCCAAAATTAAAAGCATTGAAATTTAAAACAAGAGTTTCCATGATCCAACACATGAGGATCCAAAATAAAGTTTAAAATGTCCCAACTGAATTCTGATGCAAGTGTTTGCCCAAAAGCCCGTTTTCATAACCGCGCGAGAGCATTTAAGTACCTGAAAAACATGCTTAAAAACATCAACATAAATTTGAGCGAGTTTCACGGGTTTAAACGAAAACATAAACGAATTTTATGAACTATCAAGTAACTTGGACAAACATGTGATATGTCATAGACTAGCTAAGAATATGACAAATGACAGTACCTAGAGCTTATAATCAAACCGAGAAACGAATACAACTTGTCCCCACAAATCCTTTCAAAATATATTCTCTCGTACGAACGAGCGATCAGCACTATTGATCACGAGAGTGGGCAGTCAGTCCCAAATAGATCTATCAACACACCTTGCGTCTTACACGAGGCTAATGATTAAAACGGTGGGGCTATTCATGAACGACATACATGAACACATAACGAAAGCCCTTGCTCGAGACCATCAAACGAACACATAACGTAAGTCCAGTATCATGATAAATGAACAAAAGCATGTTCTTCCCCCATAGTTTATAAAACAATAAAATAGTTTAAAAAGGGGTCGTGAAAACTCACCTTGATAACGAACGACGGAAAACGAGTGCTAGGAAAAATACGCCCATGAATGCTAACGGTGCCCTAAATACGAGGGATACATTACTAATTGAACCTCATGTCTTACAAGCAATTTGTTCACCCAACCTATTTAGACTTATAATATTTTTAAGAAAATATTTAGTTAAACGACCCGTTGGTGACTATGACACGCGGTTATGTTTTTAACGAAAAACGGTGGATCATACATACATACGAAGACATCAAGTGTTATTACTTATCAATAATCAAAATGAAAGTACGAAACTAGTAACACACACATATATATATACTCATACATATGCTTATAAGTTCTAAATCACATGTGAAAACACGAAAATCATAATATTTGTACATAAGCACTTTTCAAGCAAAACGACTAACTTTTAAGGAACAAACGTCCAAATTTCTAACACA
Organism: Smallanthus sonchifolius; assembly: GCA_023525975.1. Taxonomy (NCBI): domain Eukaryota; kingdom Viridiplantae; phylum Streptophyta; class Magnoliopsida; order Asterales; family Asteraceae; genus Smallanthus; species Smallanthus sonchifolius. Next base: position 91,688,343 of record CM042021.1, on the reverse strand, counting down.
TGAGTTCATATAACATCATATATTATCAAAATATACTTAATAAAATATATTTCATCAAACAAATCATTCTTTCATTATTTTGACATAAAGTACCTAAACATGACAATTTCTAGCACATACGTGACAATCGAAGCGTCAACGACAAGTACAAACGCATATTTCATAACATGAACTCATTATATACCTAAAGAGTTGTATTTTAATCATAAAATATACTCAAACTTACTGCTCAAAATCAGATTTAACAAATACTCATTTTTCATGTCGAAAATTACCGTTTTAATCGACTAGTTTAGCGTAAAACCTAACGAAACGCATCCAAACACCAAGAATCATACATATTACTAAAAAAATATATTTTAGACATAAAATATCATCATATTACAGCCATGATTCCAGATTTACAAATCTATCTATTTTCATACAAAAATCTACCTTTTTAGCGTCTTTAAGCAATATAAACATGTCATACACTTAGCAAATCATCACAACCTAAATAACACTTTTAGAGCTGGTCATTATTACTATAAAACATCATTTTTATTAACATATTTCCAGATTTTACACAATCTAAATAATCCATGCTAAAACCCTAGTTTAAATCATGTTTTTGGACAACAACCTTTAGCAATAAACACCTAAATCATCAATCCAATGATCCATGCATAAACTAACATGTTTTTATGCAATAATATACCATTATTTTTTGTTTGAAATAAACCATAACAAAATATTTGATTGCATGTAAAGATCAGCCCTAATCATCAACATTTTGCAAGATACGAACACATGCACATACATACATACATACACCAATATATATACATATATACCCATCAAAACCTTCAATAATAAGCCATTATTTAATGATTTTAAATGTTTCAAAAAGATCCTTTTAGTTGGTGATGAACAACACTTGCAAGAATCAAAACTAGTAAGAAGAAAGTAAGAGAATGGTTAGGGTTCATACCACTTGATTAAATAAAGGGAGACACTTAGGGAAATTAAAAGATGATGGATGTTTTTCCCTTGTATAATCAGCCCCTAACATTCTTGAATCTTCAAGAGGTGCTTCAAGAACACCAAAACTCAAGAACACTTGCAAGAACACTTAGAGAGAGGATGATAGAAATGGTGTGGAGTTGCAAATGAAGTTTGAAGGGGTATTTATAGGGGGTGGGGGTTGGATTTCAGCCAAGAGAGGGAGAGAGGAAAAATATGGAGATTTGACATGCTCCACACAAAAACCATGCAAGGATATGATCACATTTGTGGAGTGTGGAGTTGTGTTAAGTGTGTAAGGAATCAAATGAGTGTGTTTAACACTTGATTAGGGTGTGGGACCCACTTTTTATTGCTGATTTTAAGAGAGAGGTCTTTTAGAACCTTATTTGTTTTATAAAAACTACACCATACAAGTGTAGGTGACATTTTATAAAAACTACAACACTTTTATAAAATTTTACCACTTTAAACATGGTTTTTCATCAAAATAAAAATATATAAAATACCCACTAATTATTTGCTATCATAAATATTAGAAATAATAATTTTTGCTAACAGTTCATTTTAACTCATCCGGTACGCGATTGTACCGGGTAAAACACAACGAAAATCACCGAAAGCGATATTTAACAAGTAGCACACAATTTTCACATATAATCCACTAATATAAACCAGTTTATATAATTTTCATCAAAATTGATATTTTTAAGGTTAACCAGGTCGTCACCAACGCTAAATACGGACATTTTACCGATACGCGATACCGTAATTTCTGAAATTTCACGAAATGCAAACCTATGCATACGAAGGGCTTTGCTAGACTTTATAATGACCTAATTAACTGAAATTAAGTCTAAGACCCACATAATTAAATTATAAACGCGTTCTAAGGTTATACAGTAAATAACCTGAAAATTACCGAATGTCACAGCCTCCTTTCCTTAAAGAAATTTCATCCCTGAATTTTACTCTACGAAGCCTGTTACGGACAGACTTAAACAAACGAGGGTAGTTCGGTTTCATCTCATATTCGCGTTCCCATGTGAACTCGGGACCACGCTTTGAATTCCATCTGACCCTGACCAACTTAATACGGCTTCGTCTGGTCTTGTGAATCTTCCAATCCAAAACCTCCACGGGCTCTTCACGAAAATGAAGCTTGTCATCAACACACACTTCATTGAAGGTATCACAAGTGTCTCATCAGACAAACACTTTTTTAGATTGGACACATGCAATTGTAGATGGTAAGCAACTGGCCCTACACAAGCAATAATCTTGTAAGGTCCAATGTAGCGGGGGCTAAGCTTATCATGCTTGCCAAACCTAGCTACCCCCTTCCAAGGAGAGACCCTCAGCATAACTCTGTCTCCCCCTTGGAATGCTAATGGTTTCCTTCTTCTATCAGCGTATTTCTTCTGACGGTCCTGGGCAACCTTTAAACGATCACGGATCTTGAAAACATTATCAGTAGTTTCCTGGATAAGCTCTGGTCCGGTTATATGCTTGTCACCAACTTCTGCCCAACAAAGTGGTGAGCGACATTTTCTTCCATACAGGGCTTCGAACGGAGCGGCTTTCAAGCCAGTTTGGTAACTGTTATTATTATAAGAGAACTCAGCCAACGGTAGGTGAGTATCCCAACTTCCACCAAAGTCGATTACGTAGGCACAGAGCATGTCTTCCAAAATCTGGATGGTCCTTCCACTTTGACCATCACTCTGCGGATGATACGCCATGCTTAAATCCAAACGGGTACCCAAGGCTTTTTGTAGTGTCCGCCAAAACTTCGATGTGAAACGACTATCTCTATCGGAGATGATCGAAGTGAGCACCCCATGCCGGGACACTACTTCCTTGAGGTATATGCTGGCCAATTTCTTCATTCGGTAAGGTTCCTTCACGGGCAGGAAATGTATCGATTTCGTCAAACGATCCACAATTACCCAGATGGAATCGTAGCCACTAGACGTTCGGGGTAACTTGGTGATGAAATCCATGACAATACAGTCCCATTTCCACTGCGGAATCTCCGGTTGTTGCAGAAGTCCAGATGGCTTTTGGTACTCGGTCTTGACTTTTACGCAAGTCAAACATTTACCAACGTATGAAGCAATGTCACCCTTCATGTTCCGCCACCAATAGTGCTCCTTAATAACCTTATACATTTTTTTCGATCCTAGGTTAATCGAATATCTTGATTTATGGGCCTCATCTAAAACCATTTCTCGTAAATTGCCTGCCAGAGGCACCCATATTCTATCCATGAAGTACAAGGCATCCTTAGACTTGGGTATAAGTTCTCTAACCATACCACGAAGGTTCTCATCCTTTAAATTCTCTTCCTTTAGAGCTTCTTGTTGTGCATCACGAATCTGAGTTGTGAGGTTTGTGTGAATGGTCAGTCCTAGCGCAAGCACGCGTAAGGGCTTGACTCTCTCCTTCCTACTCAAGGCATCAACCACAACATTAGCCTTGCCTGGGTGTTAACGAATATCATAATCGTATTCATTAAGCAATTCTATCCAACGTCGTTGCCTCATATTCAGCTCCTTCTGGTAAAAAATGTGCTGGAGACTCTTATGATCTGTAAAATTTGTGTGTCACACCCCAACCGACGGCGAAAACGTCGGGGCGGGAGATGTAGACTGTTCATAAGCTCATGGTTTGCTGAAGTTTGTAATAATTAAACAGTAATTTCATTTCATAACTCAAGTAATCAGTTACATCATTTACAAGAATTTAAGAATACATAAATCTCCGTATTAAAATTTAAGACTAGGTCCTCAACCCTAAGTGAAGTAGCTTGAATCTTAACTCAAACAATTGTACCTGAAACATGATAAAATGAGAGGGTCAACTATAAATAGTTGGTGAGCATACATAGGTTTTGACACCATAAGTAAAGTTCAAATGTTTTGTGTACAATTCAAATGATACATGGTTTATAAAGCATTTATGGAGAATCTATGTTAAGCTAGTTGCACAATTGAAATTTTATAATTGAAGGGCATAACAACACATGTTATCCTAATGTAGGGCATAACAACACATGTTATCCTAATGTATGGCATAACAACACATGTTATCCTGATGCAAATGTGGGGCATAACAACACATGTTATCCTAATGTAGGGCACAACAACACATGTTATCCTAATGTAATGTATTTGTGTTTGCACGTGTATGTCATGTATATGTAGCCTTAACAATTAGCATTCAAGCATAAAGCACAAATAAACACATATGATCATATTGTAGAATTATACGTGTGTAATTGCAGATAGTGTTTAATAAGTGATCATGTTTCACCCCAAAAATGTGTAAAAATGTAAAAGAGGGGCTATGTAAACTCACTTGGAAGTTGTTTGTAGATAGCACGAGCAAAAGCTAGCACAAGTGATTTGCAAATCACAAGATTAACCTAGAGTTGAATTATATGAATTTGAATCAATACTATGCACAAAAGTCTAAGTCACAGTCTAGGGTTCCATGGGGTTTGAGTGTAGGGAATTGTACACAAGTATTTATGGGATTTTATGAAATGGATGAGTGTAAGTTAATGTTCGAAATTGAATAAGAGTTTAATCAAGAATGTAACTTTAAAGTATGCATGAATTTAATAATATAATAATCGACTTAGGGTGATTTATAAAGGTGTTTTTATGAAACGATATTGTATTTTTATAAAATCATAACAAAATTTATAAAGTTACATATTTCAAATGGTTGATTAAAAATTTTAAATAGTTTTAATTTAAAATGCTCTTAAATGATTTCTATATAGAAAATAGAAGATCTTAATTAATTTAAATGATAAAAAAATAGTTGTTCCTCCTTTAAATTGTTAATTATGGAAGTAATCAGTCATAGAGATTTTATGTTTTTATAAAGTTATTTTTATATAATAATTGGAGTGTTTAAAACGATTTTAAAAAAGAAACAGACCACCCGGTTCGAACCCGGGTGGTTTCTGTGTGGGGCGGCCAGTCTACCACCGGACCAAGGGACTACCAGTGTGAAAGTTTGGGTTTAGAAAGGTTTTAAGGTGAGGACATAAGGGAAATATGGGTTTGGGCATCTAAAGAGGCGAAAAGGACCCGGGTTTGGGTTTCGAACCCGCGGCCAACCGCGTAGAAGCAAAGTGGATCAACCGGTAGGTTTGGGCAGATGCCTTGACATAAAACCAAGTTCGAATTTAATAAAAAGTTTAAGCCCTCAGTCCCTTCGTCCCCAATACATACCCCGAAACCCTAGCCCTACAATTGAGTCGATTAAGCAAGCGGTCGAAGCTCCGACCATAGGGCTTTCGCTTATGGGGTCAAAACGATTACAAAAACACGAGAATTACTAGTTTTGGTTGAGTGATGAATGCAGACGGCTAGAACAACAGGTTCGGTGTTCTTGCGACTTGTACTTGGTCCAGGGGTGAATTGCAGCTCAAATGAGGGTTGGGAGAGTTTGGCAGAGATGTCGCGAGTGTGTGTGTGAATGATTCTAATCGATCAATTCCATCTCATTTATTCAATTCGATTCAGGTTAACAGAGGACAGCTGTTTGCATGGTTTACGTGTTTATACGTTCACTGGATGATGAATTGGGTCACGATTATGGTCTGGATTCATGTGAGACTAGTATACGCGTGATTTGGGGTCAAGAACGCATTTCAATTTGATGGATCACTTCCCGATTTAGCTTGGTTTGACTCTGGATAGTCAAAATGCATTCAAACTTTGAATTTGGCCGAAAATTATTAAATGGGCTTGTTAATTGGGTGGGAAAACAATTGCGAGTCAGTTATGCATACGAGGAAAATTCCAAGATTTATTGCTTGATCGATTTCAGTGTTGATTTGCAAAATTTGGTAAAGTGTTGACCATAAAAAGTCAAAATAGGTCATTGTGTGTACATGGGGTTAAAGTCAAGGTGTGAGGCTTCAAATTGAGAGTTCAAATGTTTAGGGGGGGTTCAAACTAGTTTGTTTAAATTGTAAGTTTTTATTTTATAAAAATGGTTTTATAAAATTTTAAATATTATTCGTTAAGTCATAAAGATTTTATAAAAAGCAAGGTTTCTATATATATATATATATATATATAAGATTAGAAGGTTTGTATTAATGATTTAGTTCATGAATCGTGAAATGTACATTTATATAAATATGCATTTATGTGTGACATATATATAATAGAGAATAATATATTTTTGCAAAGTTGGAAACGAATTTGAATTTAATATTCGTCAAAATTAATGTGGTTAGTACAGGCTTGAAATGTGTGGTTATTATTGTTAAAATAATATCAGAAAAATCATGGATGTTACAGTATCACCTAGTTGAGGGAATTTCGTCCCGAAATTAAATTGTCGGAAGCTACTGGATCAAGAAAAGGGTGAGTTTGGATTCTCGACAGGTTTTGATTTTCGGTTTGAGGAGTATGATAGATAACAAGATTCTGATCTAAAGCTCAAGTTAAGTATGAATGATATTAGTGGATCTGTAACATCCTAAAATGACGAGAAATAAAGTTAACAAGTTCAAGCGAGCCGAAGTCGGGCCGGGTCAGTCGCGAACTGGGCTTGGGGAGGTCTCTCCTATAAATAGCCCAAAGCCCTCATTCTTCTCCTCTCAGCAATTCTAGAGAGAGAAAACCATAGAGAGAGAAAGTGTCAGAATCGCACAAGATTACACCCGCTCGTGTCTCTTGCACTCGTGAAGGAAACCTCCAAATCAGAATCGTCATCCAGGTAACTATTCGAGCTAAAATTTAGATTTTTGCTTAAATTGGGTTTCCGGGTGAAAATAGGACGTTTTTACGGATGAAACTTGAGAATAAGCTTAGGTTTAGTATCTGGAATGAAAACCGGTTGTTTTGAGCAAAGAAAGTTGAAGTTTTGACATAATCGAACCCAAATCCGTGAATTTCGGGACTGTTTGGGAAGATGACTACTGGTGCAGGCGAACTTAGCAAGTTCGCCTGTTAAGTTCGCTTGGTGGAGGCAAACTTATCAAGTTCGCCTGATTAAGTTCGCTTGGCCAAGGGTAAGCGAACTTATTATGTTCGCTTGACAAGTTCGCCTTGCAAGTTCGCTTAAAGCTTAAGTTCGCCTAACTAATTAAGTTCGCCTGGCCAAGAGAAGCGAACTTAGGACAAGTTCGCCTATAAGTTCGCCTAGGCCAGAGGAAGCGAACTTAGGCATTAAGTTCGCCTATGTCAGCTGTGTTAGGAATATAACTTGGTTTAGATCTGATACGGGTATAGTTAATTAATCCCGATCGTGTGCGGCGCTCATCAGACCGCAGATAGGACAGAACAGGATTAGCTGATCAGGTGAGTTCTATGTGCCCCCTCTATGTTATGTGCAAATGATTTATAAATATTTTTGGGGCTGAGGTGTATACACTAAATGAATAAATGTTATGAATGCCAATGTGAACATACGTGATATATAAATATATGAAAAATGAATTATGAACAAAGATTGAAACGTATGTTTACAAAGTATGAATGAAATCTTGCCTTATATTATATATATACTGCATGATATGAATATACGTGAATGTTATGGACGCTTCGATGCTAACGGCTACTACGGTAGACGGACGACCACGTGACTATCTTGCAACCGGGACAAAAACGTTCCTTCATCAGCAAGGAAATAAAAAGGGGCATAAATGGGCGGTCGAAGCAAATGCCAAATCATATGTAGAACGGTTGCAAACATGGTAGCACGTGGGAAACGGATACCTTCGGGTAGACGGGCGAAAAGGACGGCCTACGACGGTAGGACGGTATGACGGACGGCCGAAGGTTGGCCGGACGGTTTTTATGGCGGACGGTTTCTAGGACCGGACGAGTCAAAGGGCTACGACGGTAGCTTCATGGCGTATGCCTTTGTGGCATACGTAGTAAAAGACGGGTTGATCACCCATATGTGTACGACCAAATGAATGTTAAGAAAAAAGTTAAGAATACGTATTTATGATCTTTATGTATAAACTTAAGAATACTTTTAAGGAAATAATGCTTATATCTAATCATTTTAAACTAGAACTCACCAGCGTTAGCTGACTTTTAGTATACATTTCAGGTAACAAAGAAAAGGGTCGTGCGAAGGCGTGAAGGTTACCCGGCTAAAGACTGACATCCCGAATTATGTTTTTGTTAAACACTGATGTATGTGTTAAATGTTAAGACTTCCGCTGTAATATACTCAAATGTGAATGATTTTGGCTGTTAATTGAATATGTTAAATTTAAAGTTCAGTATTGATGACTTTGTTTATGAGTAAATCCAATAAGTGAGGTCACCTGGAAAAAGGGGCCTTACAGGATCTTAGTTTCACGAGATTGAAGGAGAGAACTGTCTAAGGATTGAAAGGGGAGATGCATTAGTTATAATGAATTTGATGGGAATTTGATGATTAGGGCTTGTTTAAGATGTAGTCTAATCTGCTCAAGAGTTGTCAATGGGTAAGAGATTTCACAAACATTGGCCTGTTAAACAACATAAAACTTTACGTGACACGAATAACGCTACTTCTGTTAATATGACAGGAAAGTACCAGCGGCGTATCCACCATGCCCTTGTCATATCTCATTAGTTTCGTTATTATATATCATGACAGGTTTCATGATATAATACATGACATAATTTGCTATGTTTTCCATGTGCTGATTTTTTTTATAATTACGTGTGCACCCGTAATTATCCAAATCGTCGCATGGTCCGTATAGTTCATCCCATTGTGTGTGTGGGTCCAGGGGGTAACATAAAATCATTTAATTCATAACTATTGTTTTCACGTATGTGTTGCTAACAAATAACTATGCCCATAGATAGTAGAGTCAGTCATGTACTAAAGAGTAATAACGTGGCATAGTGTAGGGTTCCATAGCTTCCTCGTGTTTGAAGAAGAATACGTCAAACCCCGAGTAGCTTTCATGAATAAGGTGAATAATCATGCCTTGTGTATGATGTACTTAATCAATTACAACAATCTAAACAATCTAATTCCATGTATAATGTAAGCTCTCAAGTTTCCATGTATGATCTAGTGTTATGTTAAGCAACCAGGTTTCTTGTATACTGTGAATAGTTTAGTACCATGTATATAGTAAACACATGAGTTTTATGTATAAGGTGAGCAATTTAGTATTTATGTATTTTGTAACCAAACAAGATTCACGTATGTTGTAAACAATATATATTGCATAGGGTGAACATGTATTTTTGTAAACAATTAAGTTTCATGTATTACGTGATCAATCCAGTATAATGTATATTGTAAACGAACAAGTTTCATGCATTATGTGATCAGTGCAACATTTTGTATATTGCAACCAACTAAGTTTCATGTATTATGTGATCGTGTATACTGTGCTCAATCGTGTATTTAACAAGCAAGTTTCATGTATCATGTGATTAACCTAGTATCATGCATATGGTAGGCAACTAAGTTTCATGTATCATGTGAATGTTCATATGTAAGCTATTGGATCTTATGAGTAATGTAAACTATCAAATTTTGCATGTAGTCGAGTGTTGCAACAAGCGTGTTGTTTGGCGTTTATGTATAATGTGGGTAGTAGGATTTTTAATTTATAAATCTTGTTGAGGTTTGTATGGATGGCTAATGCCTACGCGAAATGGTTCATCTCATTGTTGTACCTAGTACAATCATGCACTTCTGAAGGAGTAAGATAACGAGAAGGTTGCGTAGATATTTCGAGTAGTGTGCTTACGAATAACTGATTTGTGCTCTTTGTTTGTAAATGAATAAGTAGTTGGAATTTATTCTTGTTTGTAAAATGGTGGAAAAAAAACAGTTGAATAATTAACTATATGGATAATTAAATGAAAACCTTTTTTATTAACTTTTAAATCATTATAAGAAGACTATTTTTAAGAGAAAATAATGGCTAAATTTTGAATAACTAAGCCAGGGTTTAATAAGAATTAACTTAACGAGAAAAGTCGTAATTAATTATCAATTATAAATAATGCTTTTATAAAAAAAGTTTTATTAAGTTTCCTTACAAGGTGAAAATGTTTATAGAAAATTTATAATTTAGATACTATCTAAAAGTTTGATAAACGTTTTGTTTGAACAAAATAACGATGTTGTTTAAATAAGATAATAAAGTGATTAGTTACAAAGAAGGCTTAGGTACGTGTAATAAATTGTAATAAGCAAAACGATGGTGTTTAGATTGTACTCATTTGATAATGAAATCAAATGGATACTTTGACATTTCAAAGTAATTCAAGTTCCTATACTTTCAAGAAGACATGCTTTAGCCTATAGGTGAACACTCACTTCAAAAATTCCCAGGAAAGCATACGGATCCTTCGGTTGATTTGGATTTATATGAAATGCTTTCCTAGACAGAAGATCCAAAGTACAGGCATTCACCCTTCCAGATTGCATGTGCTCTTTACTAATGTTCAGAACTCAAAGCTTTGACAGGATTTTAAAATTTTAGTAGGCTTTAGGCCTAAGAGTTTAACCTTTTGTTCCCAAATGATGATGGTGACATAAACCTCAATGTGTAAGGGTGAAGGTGTATAAAGACTTAGATATGAATACGTGTGTGGTATGACTTAGGATAGCATTTAATGGCCTCAAATAAGTAGCATATAATCAAGTAGTGGTAAAGAAGGTATTATATAGGTAGCAATGTTTTTAAAAGTATGAGTTATCAAGTAGTGTAGGATATAGACTATCATGTATTGTATCATGTGATGTAACACTTAGAATAACATGTAAGAAGATTACACATAGTAGCGAACATGTAACACGTATCAATGTGGCAAAGATCATATAACATAGAGCATGGCATTTGATGGGTGTCCTAAGGTTATAGTCTAGGTCAAAAGTGTCTAATAACCTAATTCCCTATAACCAAGGCTCTGATACCAATCTGTCACACCCCAACCGACGGCGGAAACGTCGGGGCGGGAGATGTAGACTGTTCATAAGCTCAGGGTTTGCTAAAGTTGTAATAATTAAACAGTAACTTCATTTCATAACTCAAGTAATCAGTTACATCATTTACAAGAATTTAAGAATACATAAATCTTAGTATTAAAATTTAAGACTAGGTCCTCAACCCTAAGTTAAGTAGCTTGAATCTTAACTCAAACAATTGTACCTGAAACATGATAAAATGAGAGGGTCAACTATAAATAGTTGGTGAGCATACATAGGTTTTGACACCACAAGTAAAGTTCAAATGTTTTGTGTACAATTCAAATGATACATGGTTTATAAAGCATTTATGGAGAATCTACGTTAAGCTAGTTGCACAATTGAAATTTTGTAATTGAAGGGCATAACAACACATGTTATCCTAATGTAGGGCATAACAACACATGTTATCCTGATGCAAATGTGGGGCATAACAACACATGTTATCCTAATGTAGGGCACAACAACACATGTTATCCTAATGTAATGTATTTGTGTTTGCACGTGTATGTCATGTATATGTAGCCTTAACAATTAGCATTCAAGCATAAAGCACACATAAACACATATGATCATATTGTAGAATTATACGTGTGTAATTGCAGATAGTGTTTAATAAGTGATCATGTTTCACCCCAAAAATGTGTAAAAATGTAAAAGAGGGGCTATGTAAACTCACTTGGAAGTTGTTTGTAGATAGCACGAGCAAAAGCTAGCACAAGTGATTTGCAAATCACAAGATTAACCTAGAGTTGAATTATATGAATTTGAATCAATACTATGCACAAAAGTCTAAGTCACAGTCTAGGGTTCCATGGGGTTTGAGTGTAGGGAATTGTACACAAGTATTTATGGGATTTTATGAAATGGATGAGTGTAAGTTAATGTTCGAAATTGAATAAGAGTTTAATCAAGAATGTAACTTTAAAGTATGCATGAATTTAATAATATAATAATCGACTTAGGGTGATTTATAAAGGTGTTTTTATGAAACGATATTGTATTTTTATAAAATCATAACAAAATTTATAAAGTTACATATTTCAAATGGTTGATTAAAAATTGTAAATAGTTTTAATTTAAAATGCTCTTAAATGATTTCTATATAGAAAACAGAAGATCTTAATTAATTTAAATGATAAAAAAATAGTTGTTCCTCCTTTAAATTGTTAATTATGGAAGTAATCAGTCATAGAGATTTTATGTTTTTATAAAGTTATTTTTATAAAATAATTGGAGTGTTTAAAACGATTTTAAAAAAGAAACAGACCACCCGGTTCGAACCCGGGTGGTTTCTGTGTGGGGCGGCCAGTCTACCACCGGACCAAGGGACTACCAGTGTGAAAGTTTGGGTTCAGAAAGGTTTTAAGGTGAGGACATAAGGGAAATATGGGTTTGGGCATCTACAGAGGCGAAAAGGACCCGGGTTTGGGTTTCGAACCCGCGGCCAACCGCTTAGAAGCAAAGTGGATCAACCGATAGGTCTAGGCAGATGCCTTGACATAAAACCAAGTTCGAATTTAATAAAAAGTTTAAGCCCTCAGTCCCTTCGTCCCCAATACATACCCCGAAACCCTAGCCCTACAATTGAGTCGATTAAGCAAGCGGTCGAAGCTCCGACAATAGGGCTTTCGCTTACGGGGTCAAAACGATTACAAAAACACGAGAATTACCAGTTTTGGTTGAGTGATGAATGCAGACGGCTAGAACAACAGGTTCGGTGTTCTTGCGGCTTGTACTCGGTCGATGGGTGAATTGCAGCTCAAATGAGGGTTGGGAGAGTTTGGCAGAGATGTCGCGAGTGTGTGTGAATGATTCTAATCGATCAATTCCATCTCATTTATTCAATTCGATTCAGGTTAACAGAGGACAGTTGTTTGCATGGTTTACGCGTTTATACGTTCACTGGATGATGAATTGGGTCACGATTATGGTCTGGATTCATGTGAGACTAGTATACGTGTGATTTGGGGTCAAGAACGCGTTTCAATTTGATGGATCACTTCCCGATTTAGCTTGGTTTGACTCTGAATAGTCAAAATGCATTCAAACTTTGAATTTGGCCAAAAATTATTAAATGGGTGGGAAAACAATTGCGAGTCAGTTATGCATACGAGGAAAATTCCAAGATTTATGGCTTGATCGATTTCAGTGTTGATTTGCAAAATTTGGTAAACTGTTAACCATAAAAAGTCAAAATAGGTCATTGTGTGTACATGGGGTTAAAGTCAAGGTGTGAGGCTTCAAATTAAAAGTTCAAATGTTTAGGGGGGGCGGGGGGTTTCAAACTAGTTTGTTTAAATTGTAAGTTTTTATTTTATAAAAATGGTTTTATAAAATTTTGAATATTATTCGTTAAGTCATAAAGATTTTATAAAAAGCAAGGTTTCTATATATATATATATATATATATAAGATTAGAAGGTTTGTATTAATGATTTAGTTGTGCACTGTCACACCCTTAGTACCGTAAAGGTAACGCCTCCAAATTTTGAAATGAGAAGGGTATACACGTGAACCAAGCAAAGATTGAGGCAATTAAGAATTGGGAAGCGCCAAAGAGTCCAACCGAGGTACGACAATTCCTAGGTTTGGCGGGTTATTATCGAAGGTTTATCGAGAATTTTTCCAAGATAGCGCAATCCCTAACGCTATTGACCAGAAAGACAAGGAGTATATATGGGGAGAAAAGCAAGAGGCAGCATTTCAATTGTTGAAAAAGAAGCTGTGTAGTGCCCCTATCCTGTCTCTTCCCGAAGGGACATATGGATTTGTGGTGTACTGTGACGCCTCTCGCCAAGGTCTTGGTTGTGTCTTAATGCAGAATGGAAAGGACATAGCCTATGCATCTCGTCAACTCAAGGTGCATGAATAGAATTATGCAACGCATGATTTGGAACTGGGTGCGGTGGTTTTTGCACTCAAAATTTGGAGGCATTACCTTTACGGTACTAAGTGCACAATGTAACATCCATGATTTTTCTGACATTATTTTAACAATAATAACTAGGCATGACCAAAAACTCATAATGACCATACCGGGTTCGAAACGCAGTCTTCGGAATATCTTCTTCAACTGTCACACCCTCAAAATCCACCTGCGAGGTTTTACCGCGACGCGCGTGACACACCAGGATCTCAGTCATTAGTTACACAGAACGACTCTATATGAATTTAAATAAAATAACGTTGCTGCTCATAGTCACGAGACAACAATCATTAAGTTTAAAAACGTTGAGGAAGCGTAAACAAAATCCAATGCAAGTAAAATCAAATGCGCAAAACACCGCGCCCAAACCAAAGTAAATAAGACGAGTAAATAAGTTTTAAAACTGTTTATGAAAACCATGCACCTCCATGCATCCTAATCATGAGTGTACCTTAGCAACCTGAGAAAGACATGCTAAAAGTGTCAACACAATGGTTGGTGAGTTCACAGAGTTGTAAGTAAATAAGAGTTCAATGTTTGCTAGATAATGTAATTAATGTATACTGATAGATAGCTAGTCTATGTCATGCTACTACAAGTGTTCGAAACCGAAGCTGACTGTTTGTGTTTGTTTGCCTTCCGCCATGTCTACCGAACAATGGCAAATGTCTAGGTCAATATTACACCCGTTCGACCTCCAGTCAAGTTAGCGCGACTAACTCGGGTGGGGTTTGTCAAAACCCAGTAGTACTACTCAAAATTACTTCGCTATGTTCCAATACTAACGGTTCAAAAATGTAAGGACTTATGTGGTATGTTTGCAATTTAGTAAGCAAGCGATAATACAATAATTAAAGATCAAAATGTTTGCGAGCATGCTTTCTCCCCCAAAAAGGAAAGTAAGTAAAAGAGAGGGGCAGTGAAACTCACCTTAGTATGCGTGCAGATGAAAGCTAAGTAAAAACAGTTGGACCTCTAACTGCCACCTAAAATCGTAGGTCTATAAGTGTGTGTTCGTGCAGGTTGACATGAACCCTTAGTATCCAAACAATACCATTGTTAAGTGTTTAGAAAAGATTTACAAATTTGTCTCAAGTTTGACCTGACGACCCGTTGGTGACACAACGTATGAAATTATATTTGCTTAGTATAATACTACCATATTATACACAGATGATTATGCTACATTCAGGGGCTGCCGGATAAGGTCCGCACCTACGTTAAGGCAAACGCTCCTATAACCTACGATTCGTTCGTAGAACTGAGTGGCGTTGTATTTGATGATTTGGCACTGAATGTTGTCATTACTGATGAGCCAAAGAGGAAACCAAGTTTTCCGGCCAAATGATCTAGCGGCAGACTGTTTGGAGCTCGAGAGAAACAGGCTAGAGTGGGTGAGGCCGCGGTATGTGGGAAGTGTGGCAGTAGGCATCTAGCTGAATGCAGGCTAAGGACAAATCTGTGCTACAAATGTAGCAAAACTGGGCAGTACTCACGTGAATGCATGCAAGACATTAAATGTTATAATTGTGGCGAAAGCGGCCACATGAGCCGGGAATGCACTAAACCAAGAATGGATGAAGCAGGAAAAGGGAAAGGCCCCGAAAAGAAAGAAGACAGGCCCCGAGCAAAGACTCGAGCCTATGTGCTGACGCAGGAACAGGCCAGGGTGGACCCCAAGGTGGCGTCAGGTACGATTATCCTTGACAACACTTTTGTATCTGTGTTATTTGATTCGGGTGCCAGTAAGAGTTTTATATCTGCGACCTTTTGTAAAAGAGTAAAGTACACTGTAAGTAAGCTAGAAAGGGGCTTTTTAGCGTAGAAACCACCGAGGGTAGAACTGCGAGGGTGACTAAGGTAGTTGACAATTCCACGATAAAAATAGAAGGCCATAGATTCCCCATCAAGCTGTTCGTTATGGTTTTGGGTGGGTTCGATGTCGTGTTAGGTATGGATTGGCTAACTGCCAATGAAGCGCAAATTATATGCAAACGAAAGATAATCCAACTCAAGGCTCTGGATGGTAGCGAAGTCGAGGTTTTTGGAGATCGTGATTCCCCAATGCCAAACGTCATCTCGATGATTAAGGCAACAGATTACCTGAGGCGCGGATGCGAGGCTTATCTGGTGTACGTAATTGACAAGTGTAAGGAAGTGAAGGAACTAGACGATGTACCCATGGTACGCGAGTACCCGGAGGTGTTTCTAGAGGATTTGCCTGGGATACCACCCGACAGAGAGATTGAGTTCTGAATCAACTTAGTACCAGATGCCCAGCCTGTGGCTAAGGCTCCATATCGACTAGCACCGGTGGAGATGAAAGAACTTATGGCCCAATTAGACGAACTACTTGAGAAGGGATTTATACAACCGAGCATCTTGCCTTGGGGTGCTCCGGTGTTTTTTGTGAAGAAGAAAGACGGTTCGATGAGAATGTGTATTGATTATCACGAGTTGAACAAACGTACGGTGAAGAACAAGTACCCTTTACCAAGGATCAACGACCTGTTCGATCAATTGCAAGGCGTAAGTTGGTTCTCAAAAATCGACCTTCGATCCGGGTACCATCAGTTGAAGGTAACGGAAGAAGACATACCGAAAACTACATTTCGCACGCGTTATGGACATTTCGAGTTCCGTGTAATGTCTTTTGGATTGACGAACGCCCCCGCAGCATTCATGGATTTGATGAATAGAGTTTGTCGACTAATGATGGATCAATCGGTAATCGTGTTCATCGATGATATCCTCATCTACTCCAAGAATGAGGTTGATCACGCATGTCACTTAAAGGAGGTGTTGGAGGCTCTGAAGAAGGAAAAGTTGTATGCTAAGTTCTCAAAAGGTTCCTAGGTCACGTCATTAACCCGAAAGGCATTATGATTGACCCAACAAAGATAATGCGGTAAGGGAATGGAATATTCCTAAGACGCCAACTGAAATCCGCAGTTTCTTGGGATTGACAGGCTACTAATGGAGATTCATCCAGGATTTCTCGAAAATAGCTTCGTCGTTGACAAAGTTGACTTGAAAGGAGGTAAAGTACAAATGGGGTTCGACCTAGGATGAGGCGTTTAAGGAATTGAAGGAGAAACTAACCCAAGCTCCAGTCTTGGCCCTTCCCGAGGGCAATGAAGACTTAGTGGTATACTCTGACGCTTCGGGTCAGGGATTGGGATGCGTATTGATGCAACGCGAGAGAGTGATCGCGTATGCGTCACGACAGTTGAAGATTCACGAAGCTAATTATCCGACTCATGATTTGGAACTTGCTGCTGTCGTATTCGCATTAAAAATCTGGAGGCACTACCTTTACGGGGTGAAGTTTATTATTTACTCAGACCACAAAAGTTTGAAGTACTTCTTCGAACAAAGAGAGCTTAATATGAGGTAGAGACGATGGTTGGAACTCCTGAAAGATTATGACTGTGAAATCATATACCATCCTGGAAAGGCAAACGTGGTGGCTGACGCTCTAAGCCGAAAGGATGTGCCTACTCCTATTAGAGTGAAAGCTTGTCAGTTGGTGGTAACATCAGATGTGATGAGAGAAATCGAAAGAGATCAAGATGAAGCACTTAAGGAAGAAAACATAAAGAAGGAAAGGATGGTTGGCCAACAGGACAATTTGGAATATAACTCCCTTGGTGTTAGGACACGTTTTGGACGGATATGGATACCTATGGGTGGCGAGCTTAGAACCAAAATCTTGGATGAGGCTCATAAGTCGAGGTACTCTATCCATCCTGGTACCAATAAAATGTACCAAGATCTGAGGAAGGAATACTGGTGGCCTGGAATGAAACATGAGGTGACAAAGTATGTAAGCAAGTGCTTGACTTGCTCACAAGTAAAGGCCGAACACCAGAAACCGTATGGAAAGATTCAACCACTTGATATACCGGAATGGAAGTGGGAACGCATTACCATGGACTTCATAACCAAGCTACCTCATACAGCTAAAGGTCATGACACCATTTGATTAATTGTGGACCGTTTAACGAAGAGTGCTCATTCCCTACCTATTCGCGAGACGTTCTTGTCGGAAAGGTTAGCGAAAGTATTTATTAACGAAGTAGTAGCACGGCATGGGATGCCTTTGACGATTGTATCGGACCGGGACACACGATTCACATCGAGGTTCTGGAAAAGATTTCACGAGGCGATGGGCACGAGACTCAATGTTAGCACGGCATACCACCCACAAACGGATGGTCAGTCCGAAAGGACCATTCAAACATTGGAGGATATGCTTCGTGCTTGTATTATCAACTTCGGTGGCAGTTGGGACATTCATCTGCCGTTAGCCTAATTCTCCTACAAGAATAGTCATCACACGACTATAGGCATGCCGCCTTACGAAATGTTGTATGGGAGAAGATGCAGGACCCCGGTTTGATGTTGGGGACAGAGTAATGTTGAAAGTGTCACCCTGGAAGGGAATCATACGATTCAGGAAGAGAGGAAAGTTAAGTCCGAGGTTTGTCGGACTTTTCAGGATAATGGCACGGGTTGGTGAGGTCGCTTATCGGTTAGAGTTGCCTGATGAGTTAAGTAGGATTCATCCTACCTTCCATGTATCACACTTGCAAAAGTGTTTAGCGGATTAATCGGCTCACGTACCACTTACTGACATCGAGGTCGACAACATCCTTAACTACATCGAAGAACCCGTGGCCATCCTAGATCGGAAGGAGAAACGTTTACGTAATAAAGTAATCCAATTGGTTAAAGTCCAATGGAAACATCGAAAGGGAACGGAAGCCACTTGGGAAACGGAGACGGAAATGTGAGAGTCGTCCTCAACTATTTGACTTATGATAGGTTTCGGGGAAGAAACCTATTGTAAGGGGGGTAGACTTGTAACATCCCAAAAATAAGACGACGATTAAAATAACGGGTTATACGTGAGACGAAAGGAATAAATGAATGATGCGTGACAAGCCGGGCCAGATGGGCCGGCGAACTTGAGGGGAGGAGTCCCTTCCCTTTAAATAGCCAACACTCCACCATTTGTAACATTTCTGATTTTCATTATCTGTATTTCAATTCAATGTGATACATTTCAAACCCAATTCTAGTACACTGATTTGTTCTATTCGTACCAACAATTAAATACTATGTTTCAATGCAAATCCGCAAATTTTACACGAGTATATCCTATTAAATTCTACATAAGTTCATACTTATATAAATCTATCAAAACTGAAATTTGCAAGGACTGATTTTATAAATTAACAAGAAACCCTAATAGGCACGGTCGCACCTCGTTCTGGCACGGTCGCGCCAAGTGCCTCGGCACGGTCGCGCCTCTTATGGGCACGGTCGCGCCTCTCATCGGTTAAAACGTAAATGCAGCCTTTAATCGCAGGGACGTTCGAATTTGTAACCATTACACACATCACTACTATTAACGAGCACAATTAAGTTTTCAATCACCGTAATTACAACAAATAAATCCAATTAAGTCGATTCGTCTCAAAACTGTCGAATTATTTCATGAGACCAACGATTTCTCCATTCTGATTTGCAATTCCCCCAAGCAAATACATCATCGACCCTCTCTAAAGCTCCCGAGAACATTGAGGCAGCCGCAGTTGCAGCAAAGAGCAACGCAAATCAAACCCGTCGTTGCCGGAACTCGTTCTATCTGTACGCCATCGATTCATCACCCTTCCGAGTAATTGAAACCTCCTACACCTTTGTTTTAGTCTATAGATCAAAAGCCCCAACCTAATTTGGGCTTACAATAGCTAATTTAACACGAACCCGAATCTAGGGTTCATTCTAAAATGGGTTAATCGAATACTACTTTGGAGATGTTTTAAATACAATTAATCTATACAAAAAGACTCGTAATAACCTAATGGGTGAAAGCACTATGATTTCCAACATTAACATCATAAGATTTAAGCAATTCGTTTCTGTTTTGGAACAGACACGGTCGCGCTAATCTCCTAGCGTGGTCGTGCCTCATGGAGACACGGTCGTGCCTCAAACACTCAGACTCGGTCGTGCCCCTTGACTAGACTTGGTCGTGCCTCAGAACCCTAGACACGGTCGTGCCTGGCCGAGACACGGTCGTGCCTAGTGAACAGCTTAGTTATGTCTTCTGTTTGATCAACACGGTCGCGCCCTGACTAGCACGGTCGCGCCCGTGGTTCTAGCACGATCGTGCCTTGTCCCAAGCACGGTCGTGTGTGTGAGAAAATCTTGGCAGAATACTAAAATTTATATTTTAAAATCAATAAGCATTTCAAATAAAAATAATCGATTTTATAAAGATTTATATTAACCTTATTTAAAAAGATCAAATGCCTATTTCTAGAATAAATAGAAGTTATACATTTAGATCTACAAAATTATATTTACACATATTTATAAAAATAGATTAACAAAAGTTAATTATTAAATTATAATTAATATAAAACACCTGATACATTTTTATAATTAAAAGACTAGGTTACATATTATATAAATAAATAAATAAGGTAAAAATTATTTATTAAATTTATATTTAAGAATTATTTATTTAAATTATACTTAATTACCCCTAATACCTATATTATTTTTATAACTAAGTAAGTAAATAATAATTTTGTAATTTATTTATTTAGTTATTCAAACTCAAACTTTGATCAAAATGTTCTAAAAATATCCATTTCAAACCTTTCATTTTATGCAATACCTTCCAAGAACAAACCACTAACTTTATACACACGTCCAATTCAACCCTAGACTTAGACATAGACTATTGTACACACTATTAATTCAATATACATTCCAATCTAGGTTAACGTTGTGCATTACAAGGATCGTATTACTATCTAGTCTCTCGTGTTGGCTACGTCTTTTGAATCAAGTGAGTATTACATAGCCCCTTTTACTCTTTTACACTTTTTGGGGTGGAACATGAACACTATACAAACTATTGCTTACATTTACACAAACTA
The DNA here is from genome assembly GCA_023525975.1 of Smallanthus sonchifolius. Lineage (NCBI taxonomy): Eukaryota > Viridiplantae > Streptophyta > Magnoliopsida > Asterales > Asteraceae > Smallanthus > Smallanthus sonchifolius. The sequence continues at coordinate 91,667,484 of CM042021.1, read as the reverse complement.
CACAAATACAAATCCTCTTTACATTCATGTGTGTAATTTGAGCTTTATGCCTGAGTGCTAGTTTTGCTAACTTTTGTGTGCAATTTATGTGCAATCATTAACTATTCAAGCCGACGGTAAACAATGATAGATCTATTGAGTCTGACAAACCCACCCAGATTGGGGTGATTGTTACCGACAACACAATTTTGCATGTTAGTTACAAAGGTTTGATTGTACTTGGTTACACAATAGTTGCTCTCCATAAATGCCTTATTTTATCATGTTATGTAAGGATTTGTTTATTCATAATATATATGCTATCTATATACAAACCTGTGTATGCTCACCAACTTTTTAGTTGACTTTATTTTATTCATGTTTCAGGTGCTAATGAGTGAGTTTGATCAAGGCATGCTACACATAGGCTTTGGACTTAGTTAAATTTAAATAAAGACTATTATGTATTTCGTTTATGTACTTTTTGAATTTGGTTGTATTGAATTATTTGAAGTTAAATTTGATGATTAAAATATTGAAATCTAGTCAACCTTGTGCTCATGAACAGTCTACATGTCCCGCCCCGACGTTTCCGCCGTCGGTTGGGGTGTGACAGATTGGTATCAGAGCCTTGGTTATAGGGAACTAGGTTATTAGAACCCTTGACATAGACTATAACTTTAGGACACCCACTTATGCCATGCTCCATGATTATGTGATATGTGCTACATGCTATGTGTTACACGCTTACTATTATTAATTATTATCTCGTTTTTGATGCCTTACTTGTTAAAAATTCATGACTTATTAAGATATACTTAAATAATAATTAAACAAACAATATCCCTACCTATACCCTAAAACCTCATAATATCCTTACCTACTTCTCTATCATCATCTTCTTAGCATGTGGAAACTTCATGGATCTAAAACTATAAAAATCTTTTTATTCCCTCGTTAAGGTTTTTAAACTTTTTAATTATTTGAGGACACGTGCAATCTGGAAGAGTGACACATGTATTCTGGGTTTTATGTCTGGGAAAGCATTTCGCATAAATCCCAATCAACTGAGGGACCCGTATGCTTTCATGGGAATTCCCGGGATGAGTGTTTACTTATAGGCTAAAGCATGTCTCCTTGAAAATTATATGAGTTTAATTAACCTTAATGTGTCATAGTATTCAAGTGATCATATCACTATTTGAGTACAATCCAAACCATGATTAACTATTTTATTTGTTATCTTATTCTTTTAAATCCGAACAACATTCATAAATTCTTACATCTTTTCTTGTGTTGTGCAATTCTGTAGAATGCCTCCCCGTCGTGATCCCATGACCAACAACAATACCGACATTGCTGCTATCCTTGCACAACTCAACTCACTCAAGCTAATGGTGCCACAAATAGTAACCATGGGGCTAATGGTAATGGTGGTGCCAACCCATCACAATGCACCTTCAAGCATTTCAACTCATGTAATCCTCTTAAGTTCTATGGTACCAAAGGAGCTACGGGACTTCTTCAATGGTTCGAAAGTATTGAGAATACCTTCCTCAATAGTGACTACCCCGATAACCTCCATGTTCATCATGCCACAAGTGTCTTACAAAAACGGGCACTCACGTGGTGGAATGGGGAAAAGAGAACTAGAGGCATGGAAGTAGCAATGGCCTTACCTTGGGATGAGGTTAAAAGGCTAATGACCGAAGAATTTTGTCCTCGAATTGAGGTAAAGAAACTGGAAGCCGAGTTTTGGGATCTTACCTAAGATAGTGGTGAAAGTCTAGCTTATACAACAACTCGGTTCCATGAGTTGAGTCTCCTTGTGCCCCATATGGTCACACCTTTATCCTGCTGCATTGAGAAGTATATTGGTGGATTACCTAGGCAAATTCAAGATACTGTCTTAGGGAGAAATCCCGCAACACTCGAAGATGCTATCCGCTTATCTGCTACATTAACCGACAACCATGTGAAAGCGGGAACTCCGACTAGAAAAGGCACCAAGAAAGTTCCCGACACGACAACCCTTCCCACACACATCAAAGAAGCCACAACTGAACCCTCTCGTAATAATAAGAAAATAAAGGCTAGAAACTATGCTATGGTCACTCCTGCTATCCCTGTTAACCAAGCTGCGCCTATGGTTCAAGCACCAGCCAAAAAGCCATATGTTGGGATCTACCCACTCTGTGCCACATGCAACTATCACCATCTCCAAAACATTCCATGTCGCCTTTGCACTCACTGTGGGAAACAGTCAATGTTTGTAGAGCCAAAGCACTTGCAGGCCAAGTCAACCCACCAAACCGAACCAACCCCCAAGTGGCCAATCAAGGTGTTCCCGCTATTGCAAATGGGCGTGCTTGTTATGAATGTGGTAACCCAAATCATTTTCGTGACCATTGCCCAAGGTTAATCAATGCTAGACAAGGCGGAGCTCGTGGGCGTGCTTTCAACATAAACGCCAATGAAGCTCAAGCCAACAATGATGTGGTCAACGGTACGTTCCTTGTTAATAGTCAATATGCCTCCATTTTATTTGATACCGGTGTCGATAAAAGTTTTGTGTCACTTAACTTTGAACCCTTACTTGCAAAGACACGATCCCAATTAGAGAAAACCTTGACCATCGAAGTAGCAAATGGTGACTCCTTTACAATTGACTCTGTTATTCATGACTGCACTCTAGAACTTAATGATCATACATTTCCAATCAACCTTGTACCAATGCCACTAGGGAGTTTTGATATCATCATAGGCATGGATTGGCTATCAAATCACCATGCCGAAGTCATCTGTTTTGAGAAGTGCATTCGAATACCTCTACCGTCAAGAGAAACGTTAAGAGTCTTTGGTGAAAAGCCATGCAAAGGACTCAAGTTAATGTCATGCACTACCGCCCAAAAGTACTTACGAAAGAAGTACGTTGCCTTCTTAGCTCATGTTGTTCAAAAGGATGTCAAAGAGAAGAGTATCCAAGACATTCCCATCATTCTGGATTTTCCCGAAGTATTTCCCGAAGATCTATCCGGTCTTCCACCCGTTAGACAAGTATAATTTCGCATTGACCTTATACCCGGAGCTAACCCCGTGGCTAGAGCTCCTTACCATCTTGCGCCTTCTGAAATGCAAGAACTTGCAAGTCAACTCCAAGAGCTCTCCGACAAGGGCTTCATTCGTCCAAGTCATTCACCGTGGGGTGCACCCGTCTTATTCATCAAGAAGAAGGATGGATCATTCCGCATGTGTATTGACTACCGCGAACTCAACAAGCTTACCATCAAGAACCGTTATCCCTTGCCTAGAATTGATGATCTCTTCGATCAACTTCAAGGTTCTACTTGCTTCTCGAAGATTGACCTTCGATCTGGTTATCACCAACTCCGTGTACAAGAGGAAGATATTTCAAAGACTGCCTTCCGAACAAGGTATGGTCACTACGAGTTCATGGTCATGCCTTTTGGGCTAACCAACGCTCCCGCAGTTTTCATGGACCTCATGAATCGTGTGTGCAAACCGTTCCTTGATAAATTCGTGATCGTCTTCGTTGACGATATCTTAATCTACTCCAAGACTAAAGCCGACCATGAGCTACACCTTAGACTGGTTTTGGACCTCTTAAGGAAGGAACAACTATATGCTAAATTCTCCAAATGTGAATTTTGGCTAAAGGAAGTTTAATTTCTTGGTCATATCGTCAATGACAAGGGAATTCATGTTGACCCTACTAAGATCGAAGCGGTTAAGAATTGGAATGCCCCGAAGACCCCCACCGAAGTTCGTTCATTTCTTGGTCTTGCGGGATATTATCGTCGCTTCATCTCAAATTTCTCTAAGATTGCTGTCCCTCTTACCGCTTTAACCCACAAGGGTAAACCTTATGAATGGGGACCAAAACAAGAAGAAGCTTTCCAAACTCTCAAGCAAAAGTTGTGCAATGCTCCTATTTTGACTCTCCCTGATGGGAATGATGATCTAGTTGTCTACTGTGATGCCTCCAACCAAGGTCTCGGTTGTGTTCTCATGCAACGAGGCAAGGTGATCGCTTATATATCAAGACAACTTAAGATTCATGAGAAGAATTATACGACGCACGATCTCGAGTTGGGTGCGGTCGTATTCGCATTGAAGATTTGGAGACATTACCTTTATGGCACGAAATGTGTGGTGTTCACCAACCACAAAAGTCTCCAACACATCTTCAACCAAAAAGAACTCAATATGAGGCAACGACGTTGGATTGAGCTCTTTAAAGACTATGACTGCGAGATTCGTTACCATCCTGGCAAAGCGAATGTTGTAGCCGACGCTTTGAGTCGTAAGGACCATGTAATGCTTCATTATATTCGAATTCAAACCGACATTCAAAATCGTATCCAAGAAGCTCAACACGTCTTGGTCACCGAGGGTAACATGTACGATGAAATGTCGTGTGGTGTTGAACTTCAGCTTGAATCAAAACCCAATGTCTTACTTTATTACTTGAATCGTATTTGGGTTCCCGACCGTGATGATCTCCGTACATTCCTTATGAACGAGGCCCACAAGACTCGTTATTCTATTCATCCTGGAGCGGATAAGATGTACCAAGATCTTCGCCAACAATATTGGTGGCCCGGTATGAAGAAAGACTGTAACATCCCAAAAAAATAAAACGACAGTTATAATAACAGAATAAACGAACGAGGCATGGCGGGTCGGGTCGGATGGGTCAGCTGGCTATAAATAGCCTATGCCACCCTTTTTCTCTCATTTGCAACTTTTATAGAGAGAAACCGTAGAGAGAGAAAGTTGGCGGATCGACCCGAGACTTCAGCAAAGTGTTACTCCATAACTCGTGAGAAGAACCTCCGGATCAGAAACTCGATTCAGGTAACGATCCGACCTAAATCTGAGTTTTAGTTCGTTTTTGGGTTTTTCGGGTTTTGGGTGAAAAGGTAAGGTTTGAACGGATGAAACTGAAAGATAATCATGGATTTGAGTTCCTTAATGGAAAACGAACGTTTTGAATGCAACAGGTTCGGGATCTTGACATGATCAGACCCGAATGCGAAAGTTAGGGTTTTTCACGAAGAACAGGTCGTGCGCACTTGCTAAGTGCGCACGGAGCAGGTCCTGCGCACTTGCTAAGTGCGCAGGAGGAGGGACCTACGCACTTGATAAGTGCGCAGGAGGAAGGACCTGCGCACTTGCTAAGTGCGCACGAAGCATGACCTGCGCACTTGCTAAGTGCGCAGGCAGCAGGGTCTGCGCACTTGCTAAGTGCGCAGACATCAGAACTGATTAAGTGAAGTCAGTATGTTAGAATGGTTAAACCGTTAGAGTCGGGATTGGTCTGATGTGTATTTAACTAATCAATTCAGATCAGAAGTGACGTTGTTGGACCTTCGTTTAGGACAACCCATATTAGCGTATCTGGTGAGTTCTAGAGCCCTCTTTTAAATGTTTTGTTAATGTTTTTGGGCTGGTGTGCATACTTACGAAAATGTTTAACGAAATGACGGTTTAACGAAATGATGTTTAACGAAATGATGTTTTAACGGAATGATGTTTAACGGAATGATGTTTAACGAAATGATGTTTTAACGAAACGATGTTTTAACGAAACGATGTTTACGAAAGGAAAGGTTTTGAAGTGTTTTTGCCAAAAAGGGTTACGAATGTTTTATGAACGGTCTAAATGAGGAAATGTTTAATGAGAAGAGAAATAGGTAAAGGTTTTAAAGAAGTCATTACAAACCTAATCTGTCGAATGAATGGAATTGACGAATGAAGTCTGGGAAATGAGATTCCCAGCCTTGTGGTAGATTATGGACAGCGAGCCATAATTGCCACAAGAACAACAGGGGCATTGTCTCTGTGGCATGTCAATGGTTATGATGTTGTACAACTGGTAAAGGGAGTAACGACGGTTACTCAGGGGTTAACGTGACCCTATGTAAGGTTAAATTATGATCCGACGGTGTCATTGGCCGTGAGCCGTGGCCGTCGATGGAAGTTGTCGGTTTATGGACATGAGAGCCATAAGGGCAACTGAATGGGTATTGTCGGTCCTCGTGCAGATAGCCTTGGGGGCAATACCAAAAAGGGAATTGAAGGAATGTATGGTATTGTCGGTCTTCGTGCAGTTAGCCTTAGGGGCAATACCATACTAAATGACGGAACGAAGGGTAACACATATTTAGATAATAATGTATGACTTAAATGAAGGTTAAAAGTTTTAATGAACGATCCATTTAACGGTGTTTATGATTATGATGTTGATGATGATATGGGTACGAAACCTTTTTAAAGATGTTATTATTACATGCTTTTGTGAAAGGTTTTACTAAATGAATGATACGTTTTTGGCAAATGTTGATGTTAAAGTTTTTATGAAATGCTAGAACTCACCAGCGTAGCTGACTTTTTAGTATGCACATTCATGTTAAGGCAGGTATGGACGATGGACGGTGATGCTTGGCAAGCGAGAAGAGTTACCCGGTTGATCACGAAGACTGGCATCCCGTTATGAATTGTTTATGTTAAGTTTATGTAATTATGTATTTGACAATGTACGCTTCCGCATGTATGAACAAGTTTTTAGTTATGTTGAATGAATGATTCCGCTGCGTTATTTGATATTCATGTTTAAGAACTGTTTGTGAATGAGTAAATCCAACGAGTGAGGCCTCCCAGGTTTGGGGCCTTACAAGTTGGTATCAGAGCAATAGTTTGAGAGATTCGGACACTCCTAGTGTCTGAACTTAAACTTTGAATGGGACCGAAAGTGGATGCCAGTACGGGTAAATCGAGCCATAGCATCAGGTATGAAAAGTAGAGCATGTGTATGTAGTATGCCTTAGAAAGGGTTAGGAAAGGACTTGTGTTCTGATGGAATCACAAAGGTGGTCAAATAGAAATCGAAAGGTAGTGTAATGGTTAATTGCAGATGGCCAGTGTATATTAACATCTTACAGTACTTGTTGAATTTTATTTGTTAACTAGCGTGATGACCTTAGATTCCTTGTCTTTTAAGAACGAAATGGAGGGTAGAATAGGCGAAAGGCGTGGTGAGGGTCGTACCGGATGACACGGTAGGATTCCCGCCCACCAAGTTTATAGTAAAAAGGCAAGAGTTCTTGCGGAACCGGAAGGTAGTGTGCATGAGACCGTACGAGTGTGATGCGAGATGTCCTCCGTTGTGTTGACTTAGCGCGAAAGTGGTAAGAGGTGTCGAGGAGAATACCGGGACAAAATCTCAACTTTGAAGAGACGCAAGTATTAGGAAGTGTTATAAGAGGAACTAGAATGCTCGAGTAAGGTAAATTGGTAATTTCGTTTGGATCCGCGAAATTGTGAATTTACAGGTGCACGTGCATGATAGCGAATTTTATGGTGTTGATTAATGCTTACGTATCAGAGTTGATCCAATTACTCAACCACGACTACGAGATGTTAGTCACCCGAGTAGCGATTTAAAGAGATTGATGAACATCGTTAGTAATAGTAACGATGTCAGAAATGGTATACCTTACAGAGGTGAATGATGTCAACGAGTACGAGCCACGGACAGGACGAGGAGGAATGAAACTTCGGTTTACCCAAGTCAGAGGAGCATACGCATGAAGGATTCCAAAGAGCTAGGGTGGACTACGCTTAGCACAAACACGTTATGATGAATAAGAATCGGTCTACTGTTGAAGTATGCATGAGCATGAAAGAAATAACCTCATAAGTGTAGGTCTAAAGAATATATGAGTGCACGAATGCACAAATGGCATCTTTCCATGTAGAAGACAGTCCAAGGCAACTAATAAGAGTATCTGCTGAAACGAGAAAATAGATATACCAACAACAACAAGAGACGGGAACCGCGATGTTAATTAGGGCGTGCAGGCTAAACCAAACCAAACCAGATCCGACCCAAGGATTGTTTGTCTAGAATGAATGTGAAGGACAAGTTTTGACCAACAATGTGAAGTAAGGCATGTGCACTAAGAAGAAATTCATGGCGACTCAGAGAATGCTCTACTATGTCTAAGTCTAATCAATAGCTGCGAGTGTTGTTAGAATTGGAAAGCTGTTGAGGGACCCACTGAAACTTGAAAGGAAATGAAAGTACAAGTGTCACCGTACGTGTCATTTATCCATAGTAAGACCAACGAATGTGACTTTAGAAGAAATGCATGCAGAAAAGGCTAACGGAAACGAGTAGCTAGAGAATATATATTGTCGGTCAGATGGGATGCCAATCCCTAAGACCATCCAGTGATATGTAGGAAGAATGGTGTTCAATGAACCAACGATGTGAAATGTAAAACTTTACAAGTACGTTTGAAAGAAAAACAAGAAGGAGATTGTGTATGAAAATATGAATGAAAAGTTCGAGTGACTAGTGTGCCATCTGAATGAATACCTTCCCGACAAGTTGAGTGTGATAAGGGATACCTCATATGTTTGGGGGATACCTGATACGATTCCTACGGGAATGAAGCGATACGGTTCCTACGGGAACGAAGCGATACGTTCCTACGGGAACGAAGCGATACGGTTCCTACGGGAACGAAGCGATACGGTTCCTACTGGAACGAAGCGATACGATTCCTTCTGGAATGAAGCGATATGGTTCCTTAGGGAACGAGACGATGTGGTTCCTTCGGGAATGAGATGGTACGGTACCTTCGAAAACTTGATAGTAGGAATCATTCGGGAACGGGATGGTATGATTCATTCGAGAACGGCATGGTATAGTCCTTCAAGGACGAATGCACCATGGACAGCTTATGAGGTATACACAAGGATCCAAATAGTCGAGAGACGATTGATAGTAACCGTCCAGATGGCAAGGTAGATAACCTTAACGAGGAGTTGAAATTATGGCCATGGAGTCTCCTGTGGACGACTCCGAGTTTGATAAGACATTTCACATAGAATGACGATATAAGAACCCTAACGGTTAGATGTGAAAGACCGACTAGGGATGTACGATGCTGAAAAAGATAACGTCTATCAAGAATGAGAGAGGTATAGTCAAGACTACACAAGAATCTGTCAACGGGAGAGTGATTGCATATACGTCACGGCAGTTGAAAGTTCACGAAGTCAATTATCCGACTCATGATTTGGAACTTACTGCTGTCGTATTTGCATTGAAAATATAGAGGCACTACCTCTATGGGGTGAAGTTTACTATTTACTCCGACCACAAAAGTTTGAAATACTTATTCGAACAAAGAGAGCTTAATATGAGGCAGAGACGATGGTTGGAACTTCTGAAAGATTATGACTGTGAAATCATATACCATCCTGGAAAGGCAAACGTGGTGGCTGACGCTCTAAGCCGAATGGATGTGCCTACTCCTATTAGAGTGAAAGCTTGCCAGTTGGTGGTAACATCGGATGTGATGAGAGAAATTGAAAAGGCTCAAGATAAGGCACTTAAAGAAGAAAACATAAAGAAGGAAAAGATGGTTGGCCAACAGGACAAGTTGGAATATAACACCCTTGGTGTTAGGACACGTTTTTGGATGGGTATGGATACCTATGGGTGACGAGCTTAGAACCAAAATCTTGGATGAGGCTCATAAGTCTCGGTACTCTATCCATCCTGGTACCAATAAAGTACCAAGATCTGAGGAAGGAATACTGGTGGCCTGGAATGAAACGTGATGTGACGAAGTATGTAAGCAAGTGCTTGACTTGCTCGCAAGTAAAGGCCGAGCACCAGAAACCGTATGGAAAGATTCAACCACTTGATATACCGGAGTGGAAGTGGGAACACATTACCATGGACTTCATAACCAAGCTACCTCGCACAGCTAAAGGTCATGATACCATTTGGGTAATTGTGGACCGTTTAACGAATAGTGCTCATTTCCTACCTATTCGCGAGACGTTCTCGTCGGAAAGGTTAGCGGAAGTATTTATTAACGAAGTAGTAGCACGGCATGGGATGCCTTTGACGATTGTATCTGACCGGGACACACGATTCACATCGGGGTTCTGGAAAAGATTTCACGAGGCGATGGGCACGAGGCTTAATATCAGCACAACATACCACCCGCAAACGGATGGTCAGTCCGAAAGGACCATTCAGACATTGGAGGATATGCTCCGTGCTTGTATTATCGACTTCGGTGGCAGTTGGGACAGCCATCTGCCGTTGGCTGAATTCTCCTACAACAATAGTCATCACACGACGATAGGCATGCCGTCTTATGAAATGTTGTATGGGAGAAGATGTAGGACCCCAGTTTGTTGGGGTGAGATTGGACAGAAGGAATTAGGAAGTCTCGAAGTCGTAAGAGAGACGTCGGAAAGGTTTGATCAGATCAAAGCGCGAATGAAGGCCGCACAAGATCGTCAGAAATCCTATGCGGATAAACGATGAAGGCCTATTGAGTTTGATATTGGTGACAGATTAATGCTGAAAGTGTCACCATGGAAGGGAATCATACGATTCAGAAAGAGAGGAAAATTAAGTCCGAGGTTTGTCGGACCATTCAAGATAATGGCACGGGTTGGGGAAGTCGCTTATCGGTTGGAGTTGCCTGATGAGTTAAGTGGGATTCGGCTCACGTACCACTTACTGACATCGAGGTTGACAACAGCCTTAATTACATCGAAGAACCCGTGGCCATCCTTGATCGGAAGGAGAAACGTTTACGTAATAAAGTTATCCAATTGGTTAAAGTCCAATGGAAGCATCGAAAGCCACTTGGGAAACGGAGAAGGAAATGAGGGAGTCGTACCCTCATCTATTTGACTTATGATAGGTTTCGGGGACGAAACCTATTGTAAGGGGGGTAGACTTGTAACATCCCAAAAAAATAAAACGACGGTTATAAAAACAGAATAAACGAACGAGGCATGGCCGGTCGGGTCAGATGGGTCAGCTGGCTATAAATAGCCTATGCCACCCTTTTTCTCTCATTTGCAACTTTTAGAGAGAGAAACTGTAGAGAGAGAAAGTTGGCGGATCGACCCGAGACTTCAGCAAAGTGTTACTCCATAACTCGTGAGAAGAACCTCCGGATCAGAAACTCGATTCAGGTAACGATCCGACCTAAATCTGAGTTTTAGTTCGTTTTTGGGTTTTTCGGGTTTTGGGTGAAAAGGTAAGGTTTGAACGGATGAAACTGAAAGATAATCATGGATTTGAGTTCCTTAATGGAAAACGAACGTTTTGAATGCAACAGGTTCGGGATCTTGACATGATCAGACCCGAATGCGAAAGTTAGGGTTTTTCACAAAGAACAGGTCGTGCGCACTTGCTAAGTGCGCACGGAGCAGGTCCTGCGCACTTGCTAAGTGCGCAGGAGGAGGGACCTGCGCACTTGCTAAGTGCGCAGGAGGAAGGACCTGCGCACTTGCTAAGTGCGCACGAAGCATGGTCTGCGCACTTGCTAAGTGCGCAGGCAGCAGGGTCTGCGCACTTGCTAAGTGCGCAGACATCAGAACTGATTAAGTGAAGTCACTATGTTAGAATGGTTAAACCGTTAGAGTCGGGATTGGTCTGATGTGTATTTAACTAATCAATTCAGATCGGAAGTGACGTTGTTGGACCTTCGTTTAGGACAACCCATATTAGCGTATCTGGTGAGTTCTAGAGCCCTCTTTTAAATGTTTTGTTAATGTTTTTGGGCTGGTGTGCATACTTACGAAATGATGTTTAACGAAATGATGTTTTAACGAAATGATGTTTAACGAAATGATGTTTTAACGGAATGATGTTTAACGGAATGATGTTTAACGAAATGATGTTTTAACGAAAAGATGTTTTAACGAAACGATGTTTACGAAAGGAAAGGTTTTGAAGTGTTTTTGCCAAAAAGGGTTACGAATGTTTTATGAACGGTCTAAATGAGGAAATGTTTAATGAGAAGAGAAATAGGTAAAGGTTTTAAAGAAGTCATTACAAATCTAATATGTCGAATGAATGGAATTGACGAATGAAGTCTGGGAAATGAGATTCCCAGCCTTGTGGTAGATTATGGACAGCGAGCCATAGTTGCCACAAGAACAACAGGGGCATTGTCTCTGTGGCATGTCAATGGTTATGATGTTGTACAACTGGTAAAGGGAGTAACGACGGTTACTCAGGGGTTAACGTGACCCTATGTAAGGTTAAATTATGATCCGACGGTGTCATTGGCCGTGAGCCGTGGCCGTCGATGGAAGTTGTCGGTTTATGGACATGAGAGCCATAAGGGCAACTGAATGGGTATTGTCGGTCCTCGTGCAGATAGCCTTGGGGGCAATACCAAAAAGGGAATTGAAGGAATGTATGGTATTGTCGGTCTTCGTGCAGTTAGCCTTAGGGGCAATACCATACTAAATGACGGAACGAAGGGTAACACATATTTAGATAATAATGTATGACTTAAATGAAGGTTAAAAGTTTTAATGAACGATCCGTTTAACGGTGTTTATGATTATGATGTTGATGATGATATGGGTACGAAACCTTTTTAAAGATGTTATTATTACATGCTTTTGTGAAAGGTTTTACTAAATGAATGATACGTTTTTGGCAAATGTTGATGTTAAAGTTTTTATGAAATGCTAGAACTCACCAGCGTAGCTGACTTTTTAGTATGCACATTCAGGTTAAGGCAGGTATGGACGATGGACGGTGATGCTTGGCAAGCGAGAAGAGTTACCCGGTCGATCACGAAGACTGGCATCCCGTTATGAGTTGTTTATGTTAAGTTTATGTAATTATGTATTTGACAATGTACGCTTCCGCATGTATGAACAAGTTTTTAGTTACGTTGAATGAATGATTCCGCTGCGTTATTTGATATTCATGTTTAAGAACTGTTTGTGAATGAGTAAATCCAACGAGTGAGGCCTCCCAGGTTTGGGGCCTTACAAAGACATTGCTCTCTATGTTGCCAGATGTCTAACTTGCTCCAAAGTCAAAGCCGAACATCAACGTCCTTCCGGTCTACTTGAACAACCGCAAATTCTCGTGTGGAAATGGGAGAATTTAGCCATGGATTTCATTACCAAACTCCCTCGCACCTCAAGTATTTACGATAGCATTTGGGTAATCATTGACCGTCTCACCAAATCTGCTCATTTCTTGCCTATCCGTGAAGACTATCGGGTTGAGAAACTAGCCCGAATTTACATTGATGGAATTGTGAGCCGTCACGGTGTTCCCTTAAACATAATCTCCGATAGAGATGCTCGGTTCACCTCCCGTTTTTGGCAATCTCTCCAAACCGCTCTTGGTACACGATTGGATTTAAGCACGGCCTACCATCCCCAAACTGATGATCAGATCGAGCGAACAATCCAAACTCTTGAGGATATGCTTAGAGCTTGTGTAATAGATTTTGGTGGAAATTGGGATTCACATCTATCCCTAATCGAGTTCTCCTACAATAATAGCTACCACACGAGTATCAACATGGCTCCATTTGAAGCTCTCTATGGTCGCAAGTGTCGTTCTCCTATCTGTTGGAGCAAGGTTGGTGAAGCATAAATCACCGGTCCCGAGCTAATTCAAGAAACATCCGACAAGATTATCCAAATCTGTGACAACATTCGCGTAGCGAGAAGTCGGCAAAAGAGTTATGCCGACAAACGACAAAAACCCTTGGAATTCCAAGTCGGTGACCTTATTCTTCTAAAGGTGTCTCCGTGGAAGGGTGTAATCCGTTTTGGAAAGAAAGGCAAGTTACACCTCGCTATGTGGGTCCATTCAAGATCCTAAAGGATTGGGAAAGTGGCTTACAAACTCGAGTTACCTCCATCACTTGGCAATGTGCATCGTACATTTCATGTATCTAATCTGAAGAAATGCCTTGCTGATGAAAATCTCCATATACCTCTTGACGACGTGCGCATTGATAAAACGATGCACTTCGTTGATAGACCGATAGAAATCATGGTTCGTGAGATCAAGCAGCTCAAGCGAAGTCGCATCCCTATTATCAAAGTTCGTTGGGAATCAAAACGTGGTCCTGAATTTACTTGGGAATGTGAGGACCAAATGAAGCTCAAGTACCCCCATCTCTTCACTGATGCCGTCGCCTCCACTAGCTAAATTTCGGGACGAAATTCCCTCAACATGGGGATACTGTAACATTTCTGATTTTCATTATCTGTATTTCAATTCAATGTGATACATTTCAAACCCAATTCTAGTACACTGATTTGTTCTATTCGTACCAACAATTAAATACTATGTTTCAATTCAAATCCGCAAATTTTACACGAGTATATCCTATTAAATTCTACATAAGTTCATACTTATATAAATCTATCAAAACTGAAATTTGCAAGGATTGATTTGATAAATTAACAAGAAACCCTAATAGGCACGGTCGCGCCTCGTTCTGGCACGGTCGAGCCAAGTGCCTTGGCACGGTCGCGCGCCTTGCTTTGGAACGGTCGCGCCCGGTGCCTTGGCACGGTCGCGCCTCTCGTCAGTTAAAACGTAAATGCAGCCTTTAATCGCAGGGACGTTCGAATTTGTAACTATTACACACGTCACTACTATTAACGAGCACAATTAAGTTTTCAATCACCGTAATTACAACAAATAAATCCAATTAAGTCGATTCGTCTCAAAACTGTCGAATTATTTTATGAGACCAACGTTTTCTCCATTCTGATTTGCAATTCCCCCAAGCAAATACATCATCGACCCTCTCTAAAGCTCTCGAGAACATTGAGGCAGCCGGAGTTGCAGAAAAGAGCACCGCAAATCAAACCCGTCGTCGCCGGAACTCGTTCTATCTGTACGCCATCGATTCATCATCCTTCCGGGTAATTGAAACCTCCTACACCTTTGTTTTAGTCTATAGATCAAAAGCCCCAACCTAATTTGGGCTTACAATAGCTAATTTAACACGAACCCGAATCTAGGGTTCATTCTAAAATGGGTTAATCGAATACTACTTTGGAGATGTTTTAAATACAATTAATCTATACAAAAAGACTCGTAATAACCTAATGGGTGAAAGCCCTATGATTTCCAACATTAACATCATAAGATTTAAGCAATTCGTTTCTATTTTGGAACAGACACGGTCACGCTAATCTCCTTGCGTGGTCGTGCCTCATGGAGACACGGTCGTGCCAATCCAAGCGCGGTCGTGCCTCAAACACTCAGACCCGATCGTGCCCCTTGACTAGACTTGGTCGTGCCTCAGAACCCTAGACACGGTTGTGCCCGGCCCTGACACGTTCGTGCCTAGTGAACAGCTTAGTTATGTCTTCTGTTTGATCAACACGGTCACGCCCTGACTAGCATGGTCGCGCCAGTGGTTCTAGCACGATCATGCCTTGTCCCAAGTACGGTCGTGTGTGTGAGAAAATCTTGGCAGAATACTAAAATTTATATTTTAAAATCAGTAAGCATTCCAAATGAATTTTTAAATAAAAATAATCGATTTTATAAAGATTTATATTAACCTTATTTAAAAAGATCAAATGCCTATTTCTAGAATAAATAGAAGTTATACATTTAGATCTACAAAATTATATTTACACATATTTATAAAAATAGATTAACAAAAGTTAATTATTAAATTATAATTAATATAAAACACCCGATACATTTTTATAATTAAAAGACTAGGTTACATATTCTATAAATAAATAAATAAGGTAAAAATTATTTATTAAATTTATATTTAAGAATTATTTATTTAAATTATACTTAATTACCCCTAATGCCTACATTATTTTTATAACTAAGTAAATAAATAATAATTTTGTAATTTATTTATTTAGTTATTCAAACTCAAACTTTGATCAAAATGTTCTAAAAATATCCATTTCAAACCATTCATTTTATGCAATACCTTCCAAGAACAAACCGCTAACTTTATTCACACGTCCTATTCAACTCTAGACTTAGACATAGACTATTGTACACACTATTATTTCAATATACATTCCAATCTAGGTTAACGTTGTGCATTACAAGGATCATATTACTATCTAGTCTCTCGTGTTAGCTATGTCTTTTGAATCAAGTGAGTATTACATAGCCCATTTTACTCTTTTACACTTTTTGGAGTGGAACATGAACACTATACAAACTATTGCTTACATTTACACAAACTACACAAATACAAATCCTCTTTACATTCATGTGTGCAATTTGAGCTTTATGCTTGAGTGCTAGTTGTGCTAACTTTTGTGTGCAAAATTTATGTGCAATCATTAACTATTCAAGCCGACGGTAAACAATGATAGATCTATTGAGTCTGACAAACCCACCCAGATTGGGGTGATTGTTACCGACAACACAATTTTGCATGCTAGTTACAAAGGTTTGATTGTACTTGGTTACACAATAGCTGCTCTCCATAAATGGCTTATTTTATCATGTTATGTAAGGATTTGTTTATTCATAATCTATATGCTATCTATATACAAACCTGTGTATGCTCACCAACTTTTTAGTTGACTTTATTTTATTCATGTTTCAGGTGCTAATGAGTGAGTTTGATCAAGGCATGCTACACATAGGCTTTGGACTTAGTTAAATTTAAATAAAGACTATTATGTATTTCGTTTATGTACTTGTTTGAATTTGGTTGTGTTGAATTATTTGAAGTTAAATTTGATGATTAAAATATTGAAATCTAGTCAACCTTGTGCTCATGAACAGTCTACATGTCCCGCGCCGACGTTTCCGCCGTCGGTTGGGGTGTGACACCATTCTCTCACTTGCAAGTTCTAGAGAGAGAAACCGTAGAGAGAGAAAGTTGGCGGATCGACACGAGATTGAAGAAGTGTGTTGCTCCATAGCTAGTGAGAAGAACCTCCGAATCAGAAGCTCGATACAGGTAACGATCTGCCTTGATCTGAGTTTTTGTTCGTTTTGGGGTTTTGGATGAAAAGATAACGTTTTTACAGATGAAACTGGAAGAAAAACATAGATTTGGGTTCTTAAACGAAAAGCAAACGTTTTGAATGTAAACAAGTTCGGGATCTTGACATGATCAGATCCGCATGCGAAAGTTAGGGTTTTTTTGCGGGGAAGCAGATCCTGCGTACTTATCAAGTACGCAAGAAGAAGGTTCTGCGTACTTATCAAGTACGCAGGAAGAAGGTCATGCGTACTTATCAAGTACGCATGAAGCAAAACCTGCATACATATAAAGTACGCATGAAACGAAGTTTGCACACTTATTAAGTACGCAAGAACAAGGCCCTGCGCACTTGCTAAGTGCGCAGGCATCAGGCTGGTTAGTGAAGTCAGTATGTTCGCCTAATTCAGTATGATTAAACGGTTAGAGTTAGGACTGGGTCTGATGTGTATTTAACTACCTAATTCAGATCATACGTGACGTTGTTGGGCCTTTGTTTAGGACAACCAAGACTAGCTTATCAGGTGAGTTCTAGAAGCCCTTCTTTAAATGTTTTAATTAAACGTTTTTGGGCTGGTGTGCATACATACGGAATGATGTTTTTAAAATGAGGTTTACGAAATGATGTTTATGAAACGAAGTTGTTGAAGCACTTTCCTGTGACAAACACTCTGGATAGAGTCTTAGTTTGTATTTTCTTGTTTGTAATTGTCTTTGTATGTAAGAGTCTTTATGTATTAGTTTATCGAGTTGTATTTACTTTTACATATTGAATGTTGCAAAATTCTCTAAGTGTTTTGCGCACTTGTAAGTGCGCAGGAGAAAGCTCCTGCGTACTTGGCAAGTACGCAAGAGTAACTTTGCGTACTTGTTAAGTACGCAAGAGCATTTTGCCCTGCGCACTTGCTTAGTGCGCAGGCATCAGGTCTTGTTTAAATATGATAGGTTGACAGAAGTTAAGTACGCAGGCATAATAGCAAATACGCAAATTGTAATCTCAGTGCTACTCTCTGTAACCTTCAAGTGTTTATAATACAAAGAACGTTTAAAGTGTTTTCTCTTGTCGGTTTACTTTGTTTAGTTTGACTCTCCACCTAGTCACGGGCATTCCGCACCCGGTTCGACTAGTAGATCCACTTGCATGTGACGATCCTCCACACCCGTGGGACCTACAAGTGGTATCAGAGCTTTGCTCCTGATTTCTAGTGTTGTGAGTGAGTTTGGAGAGTTTCTGCCGAGTTTTTACAAGCAAAAAGAGGTATTTTTGTTGATTTTTGTGATAAAATAGGGGTAGCTCTTGAGCACTAATTTAGAAGCAAAAATCACTCAAAAAACTGATTTTTGTTGTGTATTTGAGTGATTTGAGCATCAAAGGTTGGTTAGAAACAAGTTTATGACCCTTTGGCTCATTTGCATTGATCATCAGTTCAATTTTTACCATCTCCGGTGACTTTCAGGTGACCGGAAAAGTTTGGTGAGAGTTGCTGAAAAGGTGTTGTGCGTACTTACCATTTCTGGCAAAAAAGTACAGTTCTGTGCGTACTTACTAAATACGCAAGACTTATCTCCTGCGTACTTACAAGTACGCAAGACTGATCTTCTGCTAACTTAAGTTATATCCTGCGTACTTATCATTTACTCCTGCGTACTTATCAAGTACGCAAGAGCAAATCTAAATACGCAAGACCATTTCTCAAGTGCGCAAGGCCAAAATCAAGTGCGCAACTGTGTCTGATTTTTCTGAAATTTGACTAAGTGTTCACTATGTCGAATCTTCAGAATCTTGGAAATCTGTTAAACTATGATAATGAGATCGGTACACCACAGAAACCGCCAAAGTTGCTGAACGTGAACGATTATTCTAATTGGAAAGCACGTTTTGAGCACTACAATTCTTATACCGACTCATCGCTATGGATACCAATCCTTGAGGGATATAAGCATCCCACACACATCTATCTTGATGACGCCATGCCCAAACCTATCTCTAAACTTTCTGATGAAGAAAAGAAAGCTTATGATCATGAAAAGAAGGCACTTGGTTCGATCACTATGGCATTGACTCGGGAATTGTTCCACAGTTTCCGAGGTTATGACAATTCTAAGGATCTTTGGAAAGCTTTACAGAAAAGATTCGAAGGAAATAGTGACATCAAGAAGAGTAAGAGGGATCTTCTCAGGAAGCAGTATGAGTGCTTCAGGTTTTTAGAGAACGAATCTTTAGATGACCTCATCTCTAGATTCTATCATTTACAGACTGAGTTGAAGGCTTTTGAACTCAGGTATCCAGATGAAGAGATGGTGGAAAAGTTTTTGGATGCTTTACCACCCAAATTTGAGATGTACACAACCCTAATGAGGGAAAATCCTAAATTCTATGAGTTGACAGTAGAGGAGGCAATAGGAAAGGTTCAAGCTCATGACATGAACCTAAGAAGAAAGGAGAGCTCAGGAAGACTCCAGATACAAGACCCTTCTATGTATCATGGGACGACTTCTACATCCAAGTCATCGGGCTCTGGAATTGCCCTTTTCACTGGAAACCTTACTTAATAAGACCACTCAAATGGTTGTGGTGGTCATGCATGCTATGCATCTGGATCAGGGTTGGGGTCTCATCATCAACATACCTCAAGAAATCCTCCTGCTGGGTCTTCAGCTAACCAATCAGCTATAGCCAGAATAGCTGAAGATCATGTAGCACTATTCTCATCTTGTATGCTTGCGTATGAGAATTTCATAGGTGGCAAGCTTACAGATCCCGAGACGATTGAAGAAGATTTTAATCAAGTGGATCCTGATGACATGGAGGACATGGACATTCAATGGAATATGGCCTTGCTATTGAGGAGAGCCAAGCGTTTCCTGAACAGAACAGGAAGAAAGTTTATTGGTGGGCATCCTAATGCCAAGGTCGGGTTTGACAAATCAAAGGCCAAATGCTATAAGTGTCTAAATTTTGGACATTTTGCTCGTGAGTGTCAGAAAGACAGAGCACCGACCTCTGGTTTTACCCGACCCAGCCAAGGAAACTGCCATGGCCACAACAACTCAAACCACCACAATCAAAGCCAAGCTGGAACGTCCAATGCATTGGTAGCCCAATAGGATGAAAGCTTTGATTGGGGTGTTCATCTTGAGGATGCCATCATCGCACAAACCCAGGTTGGTCTCAGGGCTGAGATCATGGAGATGATGGAAGCAGAGAAAAGGGAAGCTTCTATGGTTGACCTAGAAGAGTCTACTACTGCTGCTACAGAGGAAGAGAAGGAAGCTGAAGAAAAGGAAGCTTCTGTAGCTGATAAGGAGGAATCGACCACTGCTGTTGCTCTCATGGCCATTGGAGAAGCAACCAGTTCATCTTCTAAGGTAGATTCTAATCCATTTTCTGTTATTTCATGTTCCAAATGTCTAGGGCTAAAACTTGAAAATTCTAGGCTCCAAGAAAAAATTGAACCCCTAAGTATGGCAGCTCTAAACTATAAAGAAAACGAAAAACGTTTTAAAGATTCTATTGAAACGTTGAAAAAAGAAAAATGTGAATATTCTCTAAAAATAAGTGATCAACAGCTTCATTTAGATGTTGCATACAGGGGGTTGGAAAAACGGAACAATGAAATCAACAAACTGCAAAATGAGATCTTGCAGTTAAAATGTTCTAATGAGAAGTTGAAAAACTCTCGTTTTGTGGTGGAACACTACGAATCTGTAGTGAGACAAATGAATGGGTTAGGGCTGGGTACTAATGCCATTCCTCCACCAGTAAGCGGGAAGTTTGTCAATAGCTTAATAGACATTGATCTCACTTGTCTAGATGAGTCCTCTGATAAGGATGATTCCCCTAAAAATGATGAATCCTCAAGTAAGGCTAACTCCACATCTAGTGAGGAGTTCTTTACTGCTTCTGATGATGGGTCGGTTAACACTTGCCCTGAAGGAGTAGTATCTGAGGAGTTGTTAACTGAACAGAAAGTAAAGAAAAACATTATCACTAATGGTGATAATTGCATTTTAACTGAACCCGATATCATTGAAACAAATGATAAACTAAAGGTAATGCTTTATGGGGGTTATAAAAGTCTTAACCAAGTAAAGAAAGAGGCTTTTTCTGCTCACTATGGGCTTGGTTACAAAGAAAATTTGCAAAAATACTATACTCCCAAAAACCAAACTGCAAAGGTTCAGACTCATGTTCATAAACCAACTCCTCCTGCTCATAATGCTGAGTTATCTAAGGCCAGATCTAATGAGCCTTACAGGAGAACTTATGTAGACAAGAGGAATTGTTTTCACTGTAGCTTGGTTGTTCACATTTTTGTGAACTGTCCTTCAAAGAACTAAGGGAAAAGGCATGTTGTTTCACAACCAGCTGTTATCCCTAAGTCGCCATCAGTGACCCCTCCCAAATGTCCAAAGCAAAATGTGGTGAAACCACCAGTCAAACCGATGGTAAAGCCTAAGATCAAATCTGAAGCTAAACCATCAGTTTCAAGAAAGGTAACGCAACCTGCTGTACCTCGTGTATCTACGTTTGGTAGTACACGTACTAGTGAGAAACCTGTGGCGAAACTCTCAAAGCCACAGAGAAGAAGAAGGAACAAGAGATTGAGAAAGCTAGAACAGCTGACTTCAGTTCAATCAGGTGAAGCTTCCACAAGTTCACCTGCTGTTGTTGAACCAAAGTCTCCTATTCTGGTTAAGAAACAGAAGAGATCCTGGACTGCCAAATCCAAAACTTCTCAATCTCCTAGTCTTAATTCATTAAAAGATTCATCCGTTTTGAACAGTCATCACGACTGTGAGTTAAAGGAAGAAGTTTATTTTGAAAAGGATGGACGACCCAAGACCACAATGGCTTGGGTCTCCAAATCTAACTAATTCTTTTGTTACTCGTGCAGGGACGTCCGAAGGGTACTATCTCTAACCGATGGTATGTAGATAGTGGATGCTCACGGCACATGACAGGAAACATGGCCTTGCTTCAAGATGTTAAACCATTCTGAGGCGGCTATGTGGTTTCGAACGGTTGTGTCAGCTTTGACAATGTCAACTTTTGCAAGCAGCTGAAGCATAACCTGTTGAGTGTCTCCCAAATGTGTGACAAGGAGTACTCGATGATGTTTGACAAGTCAGAATGCCTGATTCTCAAACCTGGTTTTGAGGTTCCCGAAGATTGGATCCTGATGAGAGCGACAAGAACAAACGACACCTATCAGATCGATATGAGCGTGGCAACAACCACCTCATCAGTTGCTACTTGCTTGCTTACCAAAGCGACAGAGCTTGACTCTATCTTGTGGCATAGGAAACTCGGACATATTTCGTATCGTAAAATGAACCATCTTGTTCGAAACAGTTTGGTAACCGGGGTTCCTAAGCTTAGATTTACCGTTGTAGATGACTGTATGCCTTGTAAAAAGGGCAAACAGCAACGGAAGTCTCACAAGCCCAAGCTCCAAAACTATATTGATACCCCTTTGGAGCTACTACACATGGATCTGTTTGGCCCCATAAGTATCAGGAGTATTGGAGGTAAGTCGTTCTGTCTGGTTGTAACTGATGATTTCTCACATTTTTCTTTGGTGCATTTTTTAGGTACTAAAGACGAGACTACTGATATTCTTCAATACTTGATCCTGAGCTTGGAATCTCTCTGCAAGCTGAAAGTTAGAAGAATAAGGAGTGACAACGGAACTGAGTTCAAGAATAATTTGATGGAGCTTTTCTGTCTCAAGAAAGGGATCCGTCATGAATTCAGTGCCCCGTACACACCGCAGCAGAATGGAGTTGCAAAATGGAAGAACAGAACACTGATTGAGACTGCAAGGACTATGCTATCGGATGCAAAGCTTCCTGTTGTCGCACCCCGACCGATGGCGGAATCATCGGGGCGGGACATGTAGACTGTTCATAAGCACAAGGTTGACTAAATTGAATATATTAAACATCAAATTTCATTGCAAGTAATCCAAATACAACCAAATTCAAGATAGAACGAAACTGAAATTCATAGAGTTCTTTTTATTTAAATTAACTAAGTCCAAGCCTACGTGTATCACATCTTGAACAACCTCACACATTAGAAACTGAAACATGAATAAAATAAAGTCAACTAAAAAGTTGGTGAGTATAACACAGTTGTAAATAGATAGCATATAGTTGAAAACAAATCCTTTACAAAACATGATAAAATAAGGCATTTATGGGGAGCAGCTATTGTGTAACCATGTACAACCAAACCTTGTAACTAGCATGCAAAAATTGTGTTGTCGGTTTCAATCACCGCGCACCATGGGTGGGTTTGTCAGACTCAATAGATCTATCATTGAAAACCGTCGGCTTGAATAGTTAATGATTGCACATAATCGCATACAAAAGTTAGCACAACTAGCACTCGGGCATAAAGCTCAAATTTCACACATGAATGTAAATAGGATTTGTATTTGTGTTGTTTGTGTAAATGTAAACATGTAATTTGATAGAGTTCATGTTTCACCCCAAAAGTGTAAAAAGAGTAAAAGGGGCTATGAAATACTCACCTGATGAGCAAACAATGAAGCAAAGCAAAATAAGTAGCAACTAGCAAAGTCCGTGAATACGTGAGCCGACCTAACCATTCCCTATGGTAAAATAAGATACTTTACTGTCTAAACAATGTTCGAATGTGTAAGTTGATCGTGTATATGATTCACCCAATTTAGACTTGACATGAATACTAGTTTATATTTCTGACAGTTTTGACATGACGACCGTTAGTGACGAGTTGTGACAATCATATACATTTATATATACTTATATAAATAAGTTATGTATCTCAAGACGTGTCTTTACGTTTACACAACCACCCCATGGTTGGGGTTGAAAACAAATATATAGTATGGAAGGTAAAACTTTTACATCAAGATAGCCTTTAGTAATGTATTCGGGTTTTTAAGTCAACTTGTGTCATGTTTTTAGTCATTTTATCGAACTCAATAATTTATGAAACTTTTACCACACTCAACTAAGTGTATTGACTCTATAGAAATGTATGGGTCATAATTTATAAAGGGGTTTAAGGGTTTCAAACAAAAATCTTAACACAAAGATGTTAACAGCTTCGGTTTTGTCGGATAGGTCTCGGAAATCTTGATGGTTGGGGGTCAAAATGTTAGTTTTATGATAATAGGACATATGGGTTGTAATGCCAACACAAAATACTAGTTTTAGAAAAGAGAATCAAGTCATTTGAACAATTTTTGAGTGAGTTATGACCCCATGAAGTCGTCCTTGGAATTCTGTCCAAAAACTCAGATTGTACCCATTTTCTTGTATTGACCTTTTAGGGTATCAAAACTGCACCAAAAATCACGAAATCACTTGGGATGGATAGAGGATTCTTTAAACTTAATTTTTGACTCAAGAAGCGTCCATTTTGGTTTACTTTTGACTAGTATATGACCATCCAAAGTGGACTGAAAATTCTGCCAGCACGTTCTCGTTTTGAATGGTGACTTTTCTTTTGAAATAAACACTACTTGGGTGAACTTACACACAAAACAACTTGTGTACTTAATAAAATCAAAACTTAGGATATGAACACTCACTTAAAGCAAGCAAGGAGAAGGACGGAATGGTGTAGGAAGCTCGAACTCTTGAAATCACCCTTGAAACACCTTGAAACTTCAAAGCTCTAGCTAAACTTTTTAGTGGATTGTTCTTGATTTTTGAAAGAGTGAAATTGTGTGTGCATGTGTATATGTCGTATATATATATATAGATAGAAAGGGATGGGATTGAGTTTTAGACTTCTTCTAATCATCACAAGTCATGGTAGATGAGATGGATTTGACACCTTGCTTGTAATCAACTTGAAAGGGTATGGTTTGACATGACAACACACATGGAGAAAAGATGGAGTAGGCAAGGTGGGTGACCCCACCTTATTTCGGCCGAGAGAGGGTTAAGGGGTGGGGAGTTGGGTGTTGTCCAATCACTAGTTATCTCTCAATCGTTAGTTAGATCAGTTCTAGTTAGAATACACTCGGTAGGTGATACCGTGATATAATACTCGGTGTAGGAACTTTTAGTGATTAAAACTTTATATCTATATACCTAGATATCTATATATATATATATACATACATACATATATATTTATAATTATTAGATGAAACGATGTTTGAGTGTTTGTCATAAATAAATTTCATAATTATGACGATGTGATTTTTCGATGTCGAGTGCACTCCTGTATAAAGTCAAATTCTCATTATTTGACCTTGGAGTGGAGTGTTGTACAAGAAATCATGATGATAGAGTTAGAGTGTGGTTTTATCCATAATATAAATCATGAGATTTATGACATTGAGTGGAGTATAAGCAAGGATATAATGATGGTGATGTGATCTTTATGTTGCTTGCATCTTTGGTCATATTCATGATGATTATGACGCTTGAGTGTTGTGTACGCAAAGCAATCATGATGATGATGTGATTGATTTAGATGTGGTATAATACCTGAAATTTATACCCGCTTTAATATCTTTAATTATTAAAACGTTTCACTAGACTTTTACTGTCAAGTTCTTGTTAATCACCAACGACCGTACTTTGCGGGTTATCACTTTCCTAGTAATTCTTAAAAATTACTATTTTGATATAATTTCCTTTGTTAGATTCCTTGACTTTACTTAGTCAAAATAAAACTTCAGGAAATATATGTTATGAACGTGCATTTATGTAATATGGATATTGACCTGAAATACTGGGTGTCACAGTATATATCCGAGTAAAACTTGAGTATTTGTATTGAATGATTGTATTTAATTGTAGATACGAATAGAACAAATTAGTGCACTAGAATTAGGTTTGAAAAGCGCTATATTGAATCGAAATACGGATACTAAAAATCAGAAATGTTACAGTCTCCCCATGTTGAGAGAATTTCGTCCCGAAATTTAGCTAGAGGAGGCGACAGCATTAGTAAAAAGATGAGGGTACTTGAGCTTCATTTGGTTTTCTCGTTCCCAAGTGAATTCAGGACCACGCTTAGATTCCCAACGAACCTTGACAATAGGAATATGACTTCGCTTGAGTTGTTTAACTTCACGATCCATGATTCTACCGGTTTCTCAATGAAGTGCATCGTCTCATCAATGCGCACGTCATCAAGCGGTATATGGAGATTCTCATCAGCGAGTCATTTCTTTAGATTAGCTACATGAAGTGTAGGATGCACATTGCCAAGAGATGGAGGTAAGTCGAGTTTGTAAGCCACTTTCCCAATCCTTTCAAGGATCTTGAATGGACCAACATAGCGAGGTGCTAACTTGTCTTTCTTTCCAAAGCGGATCACACCCTTCCACGGGGACACCTTTAGAAGAACAAGGTCACCGATTTGGAATTCCAAGGGTTTTCGACGTTTGTCGGCATAACTCTTTTGCCGACTCCTCGCTACTCGAATATTGTCACGGATTTGAATGATCTTATCGGATGTTTCTTACCGGTGATTTGTGCTTCACCAATCTCGTTCCAACAGATAGGAGAACGACACTTGCGACCATAAAGAGCTTCGAATGGAGCCATGTTGATACTTGTGTGGTAGCTATTATTGTAAGAGAACTCGATCAGGGATAAATGTGAATTCCAATTGCCACCAAAATCGATTACACAAGCTCGAAGCATGTCTTCAAGAGTTTGGATTGTTCGCTCGGTTTGACCATCAGTTTGGGGATGGTAAGCCGTGTTCAAATCCAATCGTGTACCATGAGCAGTTTAGAGAGATTGCCAAAAAACGAGAAGTGAACCGAGCATCTCTATCGGATATTATGTTCAAGGGAACACCATGACGGCTCACAATTTTGTCAATGTAAATTCAGGCTAGTTTCTCAACCTTATAGTCTTCGCGGATAGGCAAGAAATGAGCAGATTTGGTGAGACGATCAATGATCACCCAAATGCTATCATAACCACTCGTGGTGTGAGGGAGCTTGCCGAAAAGAAATTTTGATTTCTAGATGTAAGTTGTATTATTTGGAATGAGTTTGATGGGATTTTGAAATTTAGGGTTTGCGTAAGATGTAGTCTGATATGCTCAAGATTGTCAGTGGGTAAGAGATTTCATAGACATTGGTCTGGGTCAAAACTTCACGTGACATGAGCAACGCTACTCATGATAATATGATAGGGCACTTATGTATAGGAAGTACCATCGGCGTATCCACCATGCCCTTGTCACATCACATCAGTTTCGTCGTTACATATCATGATAAGTTTTAGGTCACAACACACGACAAAATTTCACTATATTTTCCATGCGCTGATTTTTATAATTCCGTGTGCACCCGTAATTACTCAAATCATCGCATGGTCCGTATAGCTCATTCTGTTGTGTGTGGGTAAGGGGGCACAAATTTCACTCTAATCACGTCTATTGCTTTCACATAAAGGTCGCTAGCAAGTAATTATGTAACATTCCTGATTTTCTGACCCTATTTGAATTTATTTTAATTAATAAAATAACAATACGACATTAAATCATATACTTGTTCAAACCTACACCTCATTAATTGTTAGCCGATTGTATTCAATTCGAAGATATAGAACTCTTAATCATGTGGTAACACCTCCTAGAGTTAATACAGTTAGTAATCCCGTTAATTTTCCGTTAAATCCTAACCAAGCTAATTCTGTCAAAGTTGAAGTTGCGAGGGCTGAATCTGTAAATAACCAGAAACCCTAGTAGGCACGGTCGCGCCACGTGTTGGCACGGTCGCGCCTCGTCTGGCACGGTCGCGTCTATTATTGGCACGGTCGCGCCTGAGTAACAGTCAAAACGTAAATGCAGTTTCAAAACGCTTGGTCGTTCGAATTCGAATCCTATGTGCGTTTCATTTCCTGTATCAAAGAAAATAATCGTCTATTTCGATTACTATCATCCAATTGCAAATTCTCTCAAGAAAAGCCATCCAATATTTCTCCCAAGCCTCGAATCATTATTTTCGATCCCGTTGCTACCAAATAATCAAGAAACTCGATCCTCCAATCATCTCTAAGGTTGCTGAAGGAGTTGGAACAGCCAGAATAGCAGCAGAAGCCGCCGGAAGCCACTTTCTCCGTCGCCGGAACTCTCTTCTACCGATCGCTATCAATTCCTTTCTATTTTAGGTAATTGAATCATTCCTCTTGTTCGTTTCAATCCATATATCAAAAGCCCCATATTAATTTGGGCTTCCATTATAGTATTCATCCCGAATCAGAATCTATGTTTCATTCCAAAATGGTTTAATCGAATATGACTTTAAACATGTTTTAAAAGCAATTAATCTACACCAAAAGACTCGTAATAATCTTGTGAATGAAAGCCCTATCAATCCCGACTCCATCAATATAAGGATCAACCAATTCGTGTCTGTTTTGAAAGAGACACGGTCGCGCTAATCATCTAGCGCGGTCGTGCCTCGGGAGACGCGGTCGTGCCGACTTCTAGCGCGGTCGTGCCTCCTGCTCAGACACAGTCATGCTCGTTGGCTAGACTTGGTCGTGCCCCAGAAGCATAGACACGGGCGTGCCTGTCCAAGGCACGGTCGTGCCTAGTGATTTACTTAACTATGTCCTCTGTTGATCAACACGGTCGCGCCCTGGCTAGCGCAATCGCACCCGTGGTCCGAGCACGGTCGTGCCCTGTCTAGGCGCGGTCGTGTGTGTTGACAGAATATTTATAATTTTTATTTCTTTTTACAAATAGTATTTCAGATTTATTTTTAAAATAAAAATGATTGAAATTATAAAAATCTGTATTATTGTTTATTTAGAAAAGATCAAATATTTAATCTTAAAATAAATGGAAATTATTTAAAGTTCAACATTTAATTCATAAACTCTACTCTTAAATAATATTGTTATGTTTAAGTTACATTTTATAAATAAATGAATAAGTTAATAATTATTTATTTGATTTATAACTAAACAAAAACATTTATTTAATTATACTAAATTACATATAATACCTACGTTATTTCCATAAACTATAATTATTTAATTTACTTAAGTAATTATCCCAAAATCAAACCTTATTTAAAATGTTCTAAAAATATTCATTTCGAATCTTCTATTTTACTTTCAAGTACCAAATCACTAACTCCATCCAATTCAACCATAGACTTAGACTTAGACTATTGTGCATTATTAATGCAATATATTACACTTTAGGTTATCTTGTGCATCTCAAGGATCATTATACTATTTAGTATTTGTGCTAGCTACGCCTTCGAAACAAGTGAGTATTCACAACCCCTTTTTACTCTTTTACATTTTTGGGGTGAAACATGAACACTATTCAACTTACATGTTTACATTTACGCAAACAACACAAGTACAAATCCTACTTACATTCATGTGTGCAATTTGAGCTTTATGCCCGAGTGCTAGGTGTGTTAACCTCTTGTATGCTATTATGTGCAATCATTAACTTTTCAAGCCGACGGTTTTCAATGATGGATCTATTGAGTTTGACAAACCCACCCATGGTACGCGGTGATTGAAACCGACAACACACTTTGTTTTGCATGCTAGTTACAAAGGTTTGATTGTACGTTTGGTTACACAATAGCTGCTCCCCATAAATGCCTTATTTATCATGTTATGTAAAGGATTTGGTTTACAAACTATATGCTATCTATGTACAAACTTGTGTTATACTCACCAACTTTTTAGTTAACTTTATTTTATTCATGTTTCAGGTGATTTCATTTGAGTTTGATCAAGACATGCTACACATAGGCTTTGGACCTAGTTAATATTAAATCAAAGACAAATTGTATTTCATTATGTACTTTGAACTTGTTTCGTGTTTGTTTGAATGGGAATGGATTTAATATATTACAATCTAGTCAACCTTGTGCTCATGAACAGTCTTACATGTCCCGCCCCGATGATTCCGCCATCGGTCGGGGTGTGACAAATTATGTCCCTAATCACGTCAGTTCGCAACTAAAGGGTAGTAAAGTAGTATAGCTTAAAGTTTCTTAGTTTGCTCGTGTTTGAACAAGAATACGTCAAACCCCGAGTCGTTTCAATGTATTATGGTCTTCAACCTTGGTGAACAAGGTGTATGACCATGTCTTGTGTAGAATGTAATCAACCAATTGCACTAATTGTAAGCAAATTTTGTTTCGTGTATATAGTAAACATACTGGTCTTTCGTGTAGTGTGGACATCTAGCATTTGTATTTTGTAAATCACTAAGCTCTCACGCGTAGTGTAAACAAAATAGTATCTTATGTATTGTAGGAAAAGGATTTCATGTATGGTGTTAAACCTAGTATCATGTATTTTGTAAACCAATATGTGTAATGTAAGTAATGTAGTATCATGTACTTTGTAACCAATTAAGTTTCGTGTTCAATATAATCAATCAAGTATTGTATATAAAACAATCAATTGTCATGTACCATGTATGTTGTAAACAACTAAGTTTCATGTACTATGTGTTCAAGCAAGTAGTATGTGTATTGCAAATAAACATGTTTCATGGGTTATGTGATCAATCCAGTAAATTGTGATTTGTAAATAAACTAGTTCCATGTATTATGTGATCGTAATTTATTGAATTTCGTGTGTAACGTATACTAACGAGTTTTGTAGGTGATCAAATGTTGCGGAGAAGCGCGTCGTTTGGCGTTCTTGTAGAATGTGGTAGTTAGGTTCTAGTTCTTAAGGTCTCATTGAGGTTTGTGGGGAGGGTTAATGTCTACGCGGTATGGATCGTCTCTTGAAGAGTCAAGTGAAAGGTAACGAGGAGGTTTTGAAAACATTCGGGAATTGCGTTTACAAATACGGGTCTTTGTTTGAACATAGAAAGTGGTAATTCGTTCTTGTTTGTAGATATATAAAGTAGTGAAATCATTGAATCGCATATTTTAAATGAATATGCAATTTATGGGAAAAATATTTTTAATTTAAACTTTCAATTATTAATAAGAGAATTTTTTTTTTTTTTTGAAAATTTATATTTTTGATACTATCTAAAAGTTTGGTAAATGTTTTGTTTAAACAAGATAACGGGGTTTTGCTTGAGTCACATAATAGTATGATTTATTTATGAAGGAGATTATTGGTAGTGTACTAAATCGTATGAAGAAGGTGATATTTGGGAAAATTTAATGGAAATATAGCGGGTGTAGTTTACGCTGCACGGGTCAAATCAATGAATTAATAACTGTAAAGTTGAAATATATGGAATTGATGAAATGCTGAAATGTTAAACGTTACTCAAAACATAAGGAAATGGTTCTCAAATCAAAAATTTAGAGGTAATCAGTAGAAGCTTCTTCTAACGTCTCTGGTAGCTTTCCACTAGGAAGAAGATAATCGCCAAGATGAGCACCGCTATGGTCACTCGAGTAGCAGATCTGGCTTCAGCCCTGGTGGTCTCCGTGCGATGTTCTTGTACTTCCTTTTCGAGGATGGAGATTAACTCCTTTTGGTTTTAGAGTTTGACTAGTCATAACACCGAACCTTCACGATAGTATTTTAGAAATACACTTGACCTATAAGCAATGCATCCCTAAGGAGGATTCCCAGGAAAGAGGGGTGGGTCACTAGGACACACTTAAGTACCCTATCTTTCCTTAGCCAGAATTCCTCATGGGTTCACACACTCTTCCAGCCATCATGTATTAATAATACCATTGTTGGGCTCATGGTTAAGATGAGAATTGTTGTGAACTGGGCTTTGAGGCCCAAAAGTAGGGTTTATGCATTTCAGTGGGCTTCTTCTTCTTGGAGGATAGATGGGCTTCTTAGTTTATTGTTGGTGGGCATTAGGTCCAATAGTTTAAGTCTTTGTTCATAAAGGGTGATGGTATCATGTATACGAGTCCAAAGGTGTACGAATAATTTGATGTGTGTGTGTGTGTTAAACTTAGGATATAATCATATAGCATGTAAGTAGTAATGAGTGTAAGCACAAGAGTTATCAAGTAGTGTGACACATAAGTCATTATGTATTGTATCATGTAGTGTAAATACTTATGATGGCATGTAAAAATAATCACATAGGGATTGATAATGTAACATGTAGTAGTATGGCATTGTATGGGTGTCCTAAAGTTATAGTCTAGGTCAAGAGTGTCTAATAACCTAGTTCCCTATAACCAAGGCTCTGATACCAATCTGTCACACCCCGACCGATGGCGGAATCATCGGGGCGGGACATGTAGACTGTTCATAAGCACAAGGTTGACTAAATTGAATATATTAAACATCAAATTTCATTGCAAGTAATCTAAATACAACCAAATTCAAGATAGAACGAAACTGAAATTCATAGAGTTCTTTTTATTTAAATTAACTAAGTCCAAGCCTACGTGTATCACATCTTGAACAACCTCACACATTAGAACCTGAAACATGAATAAAATAAAGTAAATTAAAAAGTTGGTGAGTATAACACAGTTGTAAATAGATAGCATATAGTTGAAAACAAATCCTTTACAAAACATGATAAAATAAGGCATTTATGGGGAGCAGCTATTGTGTAACCATGTACAACCAAACCTTGTAACTAGCATGCAAAAATTGTGTTGTCGGTTTCAATCACCGCGCACCATGGGTGAGTTTGTCAGACTCAATAGATCTATCATGGAAAACCGACGGCTTGAATAGTTAATGATTGCACATAATCGCATACAAAAGTTAGCACAACTAGCACTCGGGCATAAAGCTCAAATTTCACACATGAATGTAAATAGGATTTGTATTTGTGTTGTTTGTGTAAATGTAAACATGTAATTTGATAGAGTTCATGTTTCACCCCAAAAGTGTAAAAAGAGTAAAAGGGGCTATGAAATACTCACCAGATGAGCAAACAATGAAGCAAAGCAAAATAAGTAGCAACTAGCAAAGTCCGTGAATACGTGAGCCGACCTAACCATTCCCTATGGTAAAATAAGATACTTTACTGTCTAAACAATGTTCGAATGTGTAAGTTGATCGTGTATATGATTCACCCAATTAAGACTTGACATGAATACTAGTTTATATTTCTGACAGTTTTGACATGACGACCGTTAGTGACGAGTTGTGACAATCATATACATTTATATATACTTATATAAATAAGTTATCTATCTCAAGACGTGTCTTTACGTTTACACAACCACCCCATGGTTGGGGTTGAAAACAAATATATAGTATGGAAGGTAAAACTTTTACATCAAGATAGCCTTTAGTAATGTATTCGGGTTTTTAAGTCAACTTGTGTCATGTTTTTAGTCATTTTATCGAACTCAATAATTTATGAAACTTTTACCACACTCAACTAAGTGTATTGACTCTATAGAAATGTATGGGTCATAATTTATAAAGGGGTTTAAGGGTTTAAAAAAAAAATCATAACACAAAGATGTTAACAGCTTCGGTTTTGTCGGATAGGTCTCGGAAATCTTGATGGTTGGGGGTCAAAATGTTAGTTTTATGATAATAGGACATATGAGTTGTAATGCCAACACAAAATACTAGTTTTAGAAAAAAGAATCAAGTCATTTGAACAATTTTTGAGTGAGTTATGACCCCATGAAGTCGTCCTTGGAATTCTGTCCAAAAACTCAGATTGTACCCATTTTCTTGTATTGAATTTTTAGGGTATCAAAACTCCACCAAAAATCACGAAATCACTTGGGATGGATAGAGGATTCTTTAAACTTAATTTTTGACTCAAGAAGCGTCCATTTTGGTTTACTTTTGACTAGTATATGACCATCCAAAGTGGACTGAAAATTCTGCCAGCACGTTCTCGTTTTGAATGGTGACTTTTCTTTTGAAATAAACACTACTTGGGTGAACTTACACACAAAACAACTTGTGTACTTAATAAAATCAAAACTTAGGATATGAACACTCACTTAAAGCAAGCAAGGAGAAGGACGGAATGGTGTAGGAAGCTCGAACTCTTGAAATCACCCTTGAAACACCTTGAAACTTCAAAGCTCTAGCTAAACTTTTTAGTGGATTGTTCTTGATTTTTGAAAGAGTGAAATTGTGTGTGCATGTGTATATGTCGTATATATATATATAGATTGAAAGGGGTGGGATTGAGTTTTAGACTTCTTCTAGTCATCACAAGTCATGGTAGATGAGATGGATTTGACACCTTGCTTGTAATCAACTTGAAAGGGTATGGTTTGACATGACAACACACATGGAGAAAAGATGGAGTAGGCAAGGTGGGTGACCCCACCTTATTTCGGCCGAGAGAGGGTTAAGGGGTGGGGAGTTGGGTGTTGTCCAATCACTAGTTATCTCTCAATCGTTAGTTAGATCGGTTCTAGTTAGAATACACTTGGTAGGTGATACCGTGATATAATACTCGGTGTAGGAACTTTTAGTGATTAAAACTTTATATCTATATACCTAGATATCTATATATATACATACATACATACATATATATATAATTATTAGATGAAACGATGTTTGAGTGTTTGTCATAAATAAATTTCATAATTATGACGATGTGATTTTTCGATGTCGAGTGCACTCCTGTATAAAGTCAAATTCTCATTATTTAACCTTGGAGTGGAGTGTTGTACAAGAAATCATGATGATAGAGTTAGAGTGTGGTTTTATCCATAATATCAATCATGAGATTTATGACATTGAGTGGAGTATAAGCAAGGATATAATGATGGTGATGTGATCTTTATGTTGCTTGCATCTTTGGTCATAATCATGATGATTATGACGCTTGAGTGTTGTGTAAGCAAAGCAATCACGATGATGATGTGATTGATTTAGATGTGGTATAATACCTGAAATTTATACCCGCTTTAATATCTTTAATTATTAAAACGTTTCACTAGACTTTTACTGTCAAGTTCTTGTTAATCACCAACGACCGTACTTTGCGGGTTATCACTTTCCTAGTAATTCTTTAAAATTACTATTTTGATATAATTTCCTTTGTTAGATTCCTTGACTTTACTTAGTCAAAATAAAACTTCAGGAAATATATGTTATGAACGTGCATTTATGTAATATGGATATTGACCTGAAATACTGGGTGTCACAGTATATATCCGAGTAAAACTTGAGTATTTGTATTGAATGATTGTATTTAATTGTAGATACGAATAGAACAAATTAGTGCACTAGAATTAGGTTTGAAAAGCGCTATATTGAATCGAAATACGGATACTAAAAATCAGAAATGTTACACCTGTCACTTTCTGGGCAGAAGCAGTTAATACAGCTTGTCACGTCTTAAACAGAGTTCTGGTTGTGAAGAGGTACAACAAGACTTGTTACGAGTTGATCAACAATCGACTTCCCAATCTTTATTACCTAGTTCCTTTTGGTAGTCCCTGTTCCTTGTTGCTACAGTACAAAGACCGCCATTCTAATTTTCATGCAAAAGCGGTGGAAGGCATCTTCTTAGGATCCGTTGCCAACTCGCCTTGCAAGAGAGTGTACAACATAGGAACTCGTACTGTCGAGGAATGGTTCGAAGTGGATTGTAGTAAACACAGCATTCCACCAGAACGAACAGGTCCAGCTTGGGGTTTTGATTATGATGCGGTATTTAAGTCATTCAATCTTCCTGATCTATCTGCAGTTGACGCCGCAAATGTTCATGATTTATTGGGTGGCAGCGATGACTCCAGTTTCTCTACTCGTGCTATTGTACCAATTATAACTCCTGATTCCAATGCTGCATCTGCATCTGGAACTCATGACAGTGATAACAGTGAAGATGTTCATGTTGATGGAGATGACGCTCAAGCTAATCCTAACACAACTGTAGGAAATGAAGCTCCAGCTGATCCAATTACCATCGAATCCTCTTCCTCTGGAACACCAGAAATGGGGGAGTTAAGCACGAATCTCGATTCAGAAATTCAGGAACCGATTGTACTGGAGACGAGAGTGCATAGGAATCATCCAATCGACAATATTATTGGTGATCCTTATGCCGGTGTTCAGACTCATCATCAAACCATCACTGAGAACACCAGTCTTTACACAGAGATACTTGACACTGGTGTCATGGAAATATGTCTGCATGCTGCATTCGTGTCCCAGTTAGAGCCAAAGAATGTGAAGGATGCTCTCACTGATAACTGCTGGATTGAGGCGATGCAAGATGAATTGTCTCAATTCCAAAAGTTGCACGTGTGGGATTTGGTTGACTTGGCAAAAGGCTTTCAGCCAATTGGAACCAGATGGGTGTTCAAATGCAAGACGGATGATCGTCATGTTGTTGTGAAGAACAAAGCAAGATTGGTTGTTCAGGGTTTTTATCAACAAGAGGACTTGGATTACACGGAAGTATATACCCCAGTTTAATTTCTGATTTTCTGGATCATAACCAGTTATACAAATTATGATGTCATACATTTGTATGTATAGGTAACAATGGCTGGAAGAGGAAGAGGTAGGGGAACAGGTCGAACCCCGGTTACTAGGAACCGTAGACTGAAAATGACACCAATATTAACGATCACCACGAAACAAATGAGAACGACAATAACACGAACACACATGCTGAAGAAGTAGTTATGTCTGAAGCTCAATTCCAAGATCCTGTGGCTAGTGAAGTAACGAAAGCACTAAGAACAACTCTACCTAGGTTGTTAGATGAAGTCCTCACAAGAAGGATGGGTACTGGAACAACCGGAGGAGGAACCAATAACATTAGAGGAGCAAATGGAAACGCCAATACTAGCTCGGTAACAAGAACTGAGAATCATGAAGGATGCAATTATAAATCCTTCGGAGGCTGCAAACCCAAGCCGTTTGACGAAAAGAAAGGAGCCATTGATGCTACTCAATGGATCACAAAGATGGAAGTTGTTATCAAGCTTAGTGAGTGCAGGAGTGATCAGGCAGTCAAGTTTGCTGCCAACTCTTTAGAAACCACATCATTAGATTGGTAAGGATCTGTGAAACAAGCTAGAGGGGAGCAGGCTGTGGACAACATGAAATGGAACGAGTTTAAGGAACTAGTTCTGCAACGTTTATTTCCTTGGAATGAACTTGATAAGATTGAGGAAGATTTTCAGCGTCTTTCAGCGTCTGGAGGTTGGAACAATGACGCATCAGGAGTATGCGACAAAGTTTGATGAGATGTCAAAATTAGTGCCACGTCTGGTGACACCCGAGTCCCGAAGAATCAAACACTTCATTAGGGGGTTACCACTAAAGGTGCGAACTTTAGTGAAAACCTCTGCACCTCAAACAATGGATGCAGCTTTGTCTTTGAGTGCCACAATTTATGATGATGTGGCAGCTCAAGAAGCCAAGGAGAAGGCTGAGAAGGCAGTTGAGATAAAACCGATAGAAGCGAAGAGGAAGAGTGAGGAAGTCATGTATCGGTTCAAACAAACAAATTTTAAGTTCACTAGGAGAGAGGGAAATAATTCATCAAGAGGTGAAATGCAGTAGATGCCAGAAATTAGGGCTTATCTCTTCGTATTGTCCCAACCTGAAATGTTATAATTGTAATGAAATGGAACACATAGCAAGAACTTGTACCAAACCCGTACTGTAGACGCCCGGAGGAGGGGCAAAATGTCGGGTGTTTGTAATAGGTGACGGAAAGCGGAACGACAATACCAAAGTGGTAGCCGGTACGTTCCTAGTTAGTGATATTTATGCTAAAATCTTGTTTAATACAGGAGCGAATTGAAGTTTTGTTTCCAATACCTTTAGTTTACATTTAGGCATGAAACCAACCCGACTTAAGCGTGCTTACATAGTTGAGACGGCAAGTGGAGAACATATTAGGATAACTGAATCGTATGTGAATTGCAAGAAGACTCTGGGCAACGAGAATTCAGTGATTGAATTAATGCCAATGAGTATAAGCAAGTACGATGTTATCATTGGAATGGATTGGTTAAACCAATGACATGCTCAGATCGATTGTGATCAACAGACTGTTAGGATTTGTAGGTCTAACAGACAGTCTATGTTGATACAATGTGATAGTGACGAAAATAAGATTGAAACGATTTCTGTAGTTAAGGCTAAGAAATGTGTAAATACAGGATGTAGTATATTCACAGTTTATGCTTTAGACTCGAAACCCGAACGGCAGATTGCGGACATCCCTGTAGTATGTAATCAGCCGAATGTTTTTCCGGAAGAATTACCTAGTTTCCCACCAGATAGACAAATCAAATTCCTAATCGACCTTATACCTAGAGCTAAACCGGTAGCAAGAGCACCGTATCGTCTAACACCTTCTGAATTGAAAGAATTGATGAAGCAGATTCAAGAATTATTAGACAGAGGTTTTATACGTCCAAGTACTTCACCTTGGGGAGCACCGGTACTGTTTGTGAAGAAGAAAGATGGAAGTATGCGGATGTGCATAGATTATCGAGAATTGAACAAACTTGTAACATTTCTGATTTTTTTATCTTGATTTTCAACTCAATGTAACACATTTCAAATTCAAATCTAGTGCAATGTTTTAAAGTTATTTGTGCAAACAACTAAACCCTAGTTATCAATACGAATCAACAAAGTTTGATTCACCCTTGTTCTAGAATCCCTATATATACATATATATATAAATATTTAGACATATACATGTATATATACATTGATACATCACCTAAATACATACACATATACAAACACACAATTGACACAATGTTTCAAACCCTAACACCTTGGATTAAACCCTAAAGTCGCGAATTTGGATCAAGACCCAAACAAACTCACATGTGAGTTTGACCTTTAAAAGTCAAACAGGGCCGAATCCTCAAAATCCAAGCCTCAATATCGACCCAATCGATTCCTACGGGTTTCCATCCCACGTACATATATTAAACGACCCAATCTCGGCCCAAGCAACAACTCAATTCGATCGATTAAGCGGCAGATTTAAATTCGAACGGATTTGACTTAGGATAGTCAAAACCCGTATCAATCCACATTCAATTCAAGAAATTAACGCGTCCTAATCCCGCGATTCACTCTCCAGTCAATCTCGAGTGTACCTGGACCATTATCAGGACCCAATTCATTCCCAAATCGATGGATTAACGCGTAATCAGTCGTCCGCACCCATTACGGTCAAATTGAAATCAAATCGGTTATTATACGCAAAATTAATCGTATTAAAACTCTCTCTCACTCACGTATACCTTCACACAAACTCTCTCAGCCTCTGGTTAATCTGCATTTCATCTCTAGACGCCTGTCGATCATTAAGAATAGCCGTATCAAACTCGAAGCCGTCTGCATTCATGCCCTAATCATTTCAAGTAAGAATAGCATCATTCGCTTCGTAATCACATGGTTATCGAAAGCCCTCTGACAATTCGTGATGACAGAGGGTATCGAATCCGATTGGGACAGGAGTTCATAGCGGGTTATTCCGTATTTGAATTCTAGGTTCTTTTAATCTCACGAGTTAATCAAATGGAATCCTAATTTAACCAGCGAAACCACCTGGTCCGACTGGTAAGTCACTGCGCCGCCAAACCAGGTGGCGTGGATTCGAAACCCGCAAGACGCTAAAACGGTCGGCTCTTTTTGCGCGTATCCCCGTAGCCGACACGGTCCCCTACCTCGAACACATTATAGTCAAAGCAAACCAGACACTTGACAAGGAATACTCCCAGGTCCAGTGGTAACTCGTTGTCCCCTCACAGGAACCACCCGGGTTCGAACCGGGTGGCATGTTTACATTTTTTTGGTAGTTTTCTAACACTCCAAAAATTACAAAAAAATATTTTTTAAAACTTTACAATTTTTAGAACATAATGAAACAAGTTTTACAATATTTACATAAAATCTCTATTTTTATAAATTAATCCGTAAACAATTAATTTAAATTATATCATTCATTTTGAGTAAATTAATTATAAAATTTGGTGAAAATTTTATAAACACTTTATACAAAGTTTATAAAATTTAAGTTATATTTTAAATACCTAAAAATAATTGTAGTTTTACATACCTAAGAATACATACCCATTTTAATTAAATACAATTAGTTATCATACTTAAATTAAATGGCAAATAAATAAATAAATTAATTTAGTATTTATATAAATTACATAACATACATAGAATTTAATTATATTTAAATATAAATAGCATACCTTTATAAATAAATAAATAAGGTAATAATTATTTATTTAATTTATATTTAAACAAAAAAATTGTTTATTTAGGTTAAACTTAAATAAACCTAATACCTACTTTATTTTTATAACTAAATAAAGGAATAACAATTATGTGACTTATTTAGTTATTCAAACCCAAAACCCTAAACCAAACTATTTTTAAAACCATTTGTTCAATATTCCATTTTATACAACACCCCTTTTTAAGTACAAACCATAATTTCCTACACTCCTATACATACTACAACACAACTTATGTACACACTTTTAATCCAACATACCTTACACACTAGGTTAACATTGTGAGATTTCAAGGATCATTCTACTATCTAGTCTTGCGTGCTAGCTGCACCCTTGATCCAAGTGAGTATTACATACACTTTTTTTAGGGTTAAACATGAACTCTATACACACAATTGTTTACAATTACATAAACTACACAACCACAAATCCTCTTTACATTCATGTATGCAAAATTTGAGCTTTATGTTTGAGTGCTAGGTGTGTTAACTGTTTGTGTGCAATTTATGTGCAATCATTAACTATTCAAGCCGACGGTTAACAATGATAGATCTATTGAGTCTGACAAACTCACCCAGATTTGGGTGATTGTTACCGACAACACAATTTGCATGCTAGTTACAAAGGTTTGATTGTACTTTGGTTACACAATAGTTGCTCCCCATAAATGTCTTATTTTATCATGTTATGTAAGGATTTGATTATTTACATCTATACACTACCTATGTATAAACCTGTGAATGCTCACCAACTTTTTAGTTGACTTTATTTTATTCATGTTTCAGGTGCTAACATGTGAGTTTGATCAAGACATGCTACACATAGACTTTGGATTTAGTTAAATTTAAATAAGGAATATTATGTATTTCATTTTACGTACTTGTTTGAATTTGGTTGTGTTGGATTTGTTTGAAATGAAATTTGATGATTAAAATATTACAATCTAGTCAACCTTGTGCTCATGAACAGTCTACATGTCCCGCCCCGACGTATTCCGCCGTTGGTTGGGGTGTGACAGATTGGTATCAGAGCCTTGGTTATAGGGAACTAGGTTATTAGACACCCTTGACATAGACTATAACTTTAGGACACCCACTTATGCCATGCTTCATGATTATGTGATATGTGCTACATGCTGTGTTACATGCTTACTATGTTAATTATTATTTCATTTTGATGCCTTATTTGTTAAAATTCATGACTTATTAGACTATACTTAAATAATAAATTAAATAAACAATATCCCTACCCATACCCTAAGCCTCATAACATTCTTACCTACTTCTCTGTCATCATCATCATAGCATGTGAAAACTTCATGGATCTAAATCTATAAAATTTCTTTATTTCCTTGTTAAGGTTTTAAACTTTATTAATTATTAGAGGATACGTGGAATCTAGAAGGGTGACACCTGTATTCTGGGTTTTCTGTCTAGGAAAGCATTTCGTATAAATCCCAATCAAGCGAGGGACCCGTATGCTTTCCTGGGAATTCCCAGGATGAGTGTTTACTTATAGGCTAAAGCATGTCTCCTTGAAAGTTATATGAGTCTAATTAACCCTAATGTATCATAGTATTCAAGTGATTATATCACTATTTGAGTACAATCCAAACTATGATTAACTATTTTATTTATTATCGTATCCTTTTAAAATCCAAGCAACTTTCATAAGTTCTTACATCTT
Organism: Smallanthus sonchifolius; assembly: GCA_023525975.1. NCBI lineage: Eukaryota > Viridiplantae > Streptophyta > Magnoliopsida > Asterales > Asteraceae > Smallanthus > Smallanthus sonchifolius. The sequence goes on along the minus strand of CM042021.1, from coordinate 91,625,852 downwards.
TTCTTGTGTTGTGCAAATCTATAGAATGCCTCCCCGTCGTGCTACCGGGACCAACAACAACACCGATATTGCTGTTGTCCTTGCACAACTTGTAACTCAACTCACTCAAGCTAATGGGGCCACAAATGGTAACCATGGAGCTAATGGTGGTGGTGGCGCCAACCCACCACAATGCACCTTCAATCACTTCAACTCATGTAATCCTCTTAAGTTCTATGGTACTGAGGGAGCCACATGACTCCTTCAATGGTTCGAAAGTATTGAGGGCACCTTCCTCAATAGTGACTGCCCCGATAACCTTCATGTTCGTCATGCCACAAGTGTCTTTCAAAAACGGGCACTCACGTGGTGGAATGGGGAAAAGAGAACTAGAGGCCTAGAGGTAGCAATGGCCTTACCATGGGATGAGGTTAAGAGACTAATGACCGAGGAGTTCTGTCCTCAGAATGAGGTGAAGAAACTGGAAGCTGAGTTTTGGGATCTTGCCCAAGATAGTGGTGAGAGTCTGGCTTATACAACTCGGTTCCATGAGTTGAGTCTCCTTGTGCCCCATATGGTCACACCTTTATCCCGCTGTGTTGAGAAGTACATTGGTGGGTTACCTAGATAGATTCCAGATACTGTCTTAGGGAGAAATCCCGCAACACTCGAAGATGCTATCCGGTTAGCCGCTACTTTGACCGACAACCATGTGAAAGCAGGGACTCTGGCTAGAAAAGGCACCAAGAAAGTTCCCGACACCGCAACCCCTCCCACACACATCAAAGAAGCCAAAACTGAACAGTACCACAATAATAAGAAAAGAAAGGCTAAGAATTATGCTGTGGTCACTCCTGCTATCCCTGTCAACCAAGTTGCTCCCATGGCTCAAGCACCAGTCAAGAAGCCATATGTTGGAATCTACCCACTCTGTGCCACATGCAATTATCACCATCTCCAAAACATTCCCTGTCGCCTCTGCACCCACTATGGGAAATATGGCCATACAGTCAATGTTTGTAGAGCCAAGACACTTGTAGGTCAAGTCAACCCACCAACCCGAATCAACCAACAAGTGGCTAATCAAGGTATTCTCGCCATTGCAAATGAGCGTGCTTGTTATGAATGTGGCAACCCAAATCATTTCCGTGACCAGTGCCCGAAGTTCATCAATGCTAACACATGGCGGAGCTCGTGGGCGTGCTTTCAACATAAACGCAAATGAAGCTCAGGCCAACAATGATGTGGTCAACGGTACGTTCCTTGTTAATAGTCAATATGCCTCCATTTTATTTGATACTGGTGCAGATAGAAGTTTTGTGTCACTTAACTTTGAACCCTCACTTGCAAAAACGCGATCCAAATTAGAGAAAACCTTCACCGTTGAAGTAGCAAATGGTGACTCTCTCACAATAGACTCCATGATCCATGACTGCTCTCTAGAACTTAACGATCATACATTTCCAATCAACCTTGTGCCAATGCCACTAGGAAGTTTTGATATCATCATAGGCATGGATTGGCTGTCAAATCACCATGCCGAAGTCATCTGTTTCGAGAAGTGCATCCGAATACCTCTACCGTCGGGAGAAACGTTAAGAGTCTTTGGTGAAAAGCCTTGCAAAGGACTCAAGTTAATGTCATGCACTACCACCCAAAAGTACTTACGAAAGAAGTACGTAGCCTTCTTGGCCCACATTGTTCAAAAGGATGTCAAAGAGAAGAGTATTCAAGACATCCCCATCATCCGGGACTTTCCCGAAGTGTTCCCCTAAGATCTATCCAGTCTTCCACCCGTTCGACAAGTAGAATTTCGCATTGACCTTGTACCCGGAGCTAACCCTGTGGCTAGAGCTCCATACCGTCTTGCACCTTCTGAAATGCAAGTGCTTGCAAGTCAACTCCAACGCAAGGGCTTCATCCGCCCAAGTCATTCACCGTGGAGTGCACCCGTCCTATTCGTCAAAAAGAAGGATGGATCATTCCGCATATGTATTGACTACCGCGAACTCAACAAGCTTACCATCAAAAACCGTTACCCCTTTCCTAGAATTGATGACCTCTTTGATCAACTTCAAGGTTCTACTTGCTTCTCGAAGATTGATCTTCGATCTGGTTATCACCAACTCCGTGTACAAGAGGAAGATATTCCAAAGACCGCCTTTCGAACAAGGTATGTTCACTACGAGTTTATGGTCATGCCTTTTGGGATAACCAATGCACCCGCGATTTTCATGGACGTCATGAATCGTGTGTGCAAACCGTATCTTGACAAATTCGTGATCGTATTCATTGAAGATATCTTAATCTACTCCAAGACTAAAGCCGATCATGAGCAACACCTTAGTTTGGTTTTGGACTTCTTGAGGAAGTAGCAACTATATGCCAAGTTCTCCAAAATGCGAATTTTGGCTAAAGGAGGTTCAATTCCTGGGTCATATCGTCAACAAAAAGGGAATTCATGTTGACCCTGCTAAGATCGAAGCTGTTAAGAATTGGAATGCCCCTAAGACCCCCACCGAAGTTCGTTCATTCCTTGGTCATGTGGGTTACTACCGTCGTTTCATTTCAAATTTCTCTAAGATTGTTGTTCCCCTCACCGCTTTGACCCACAAGGGTAAACCTTATGAATGGGGACAAAAGCAAAAAGAAGCCTTCCAAACTCTCAAGCAAAAGTTGTGCAATGCTCCTATTTTGACTCTCCCTGATGGGAATGATGATCTAGTTGTCTACTGTGATGCCTCCAACCAAGGTCTCGGTTGTGTTCTCATGTAACGAGGCAAGGTGATCGCTTATATATCAAGACAACTTAAGATTCATGAGAAGAATTATACGACACACGATCTCGAGTTGGGTACGGTCGTATTCGCATTGAAGATTTGGAGACATTACCTTTATGGCACGAAATGTGTGGTGTTCACCAACCACAAAAGTCTCCAACACATCTTTAACCAAAAAGAACTCAATATGAGGCAACGACGTTGGGTTGAGCTCCTTAACGACTATGACTACGAGATTCGTTACCATCCCGGCAAAGCGAATGTTATAGCCGACGCTTTGAGTCGTAAGGACCATGTAATGCTTCATTGTATTCGAATTCAAACCGACATTCAAAATCGTATCCTAGAAGCTCAACACGTCTCGGTCACCGAGGGTAACATGTACGATGAAATGTCGTGTGGTGTTGAACTTCAGCTTGAATCTAAACCCAATGGCTTACTTTATTACTTGAACCGTATTTGGGTTCCTGATCGCGATGACCTCCGTGCATTTCTCATGAACGAGGCTCACAAGACTCGTTATTCTATTCATCCTGGTGCGGATAAAATGTACCAAGATCTTCGCCAACAATATTGGTGGCCCGGTATGAAGAAAGACATTGCTCTCTATGTTTCCAAATGTTTAACTTGCTCCAAAGTCAAGGCCGAACACCAACGTCCTTCCGGTTTGCTTGAATAACCGGAAATTCCCGTATGGAAATGGGAAAATTTAGCTATGGACTTCATTACCAAACTCCCTCGCACCTCAAGTGGTTATGATAGCATTTGGGTGATCATTGACCGCCTCACCAAATCCGCTCACTTCTTGCCTATCCGTGAAGACTATCGGGTTGAGAAATTGGCCCGAATTTACATTGACGAAATTGTGAGACATCACGGTGTCCCACTAAACATAATTTCTGATAGAGATGCTCGTTTCACCTCCCATTTCTGACAATCCCTCCAAACTGCCCTTGGTACACGATTGGATTTGAGCACGGCTTACCATCCCCAACCTGATGGTCAGACCGAGCGTACAATCCAAACCCTTGAGGACATGCTTAGAGCTTGTGTAATTTATTTTGGTGGCCATTGGGATTCACATCTATCCCTAATTGAGTTCTCTTACAACAATAGCCACCACACAAGTATCAATATGGCTCCATTTGAAGCTCTCTATGGCCGTAAGTGCCGTTCTCCTATCTGTTGGAACGAGATTGGTGAAGCACAAATCACCAGTCCTGAGCTAATGCAAGAAACATCCGACAAGATCACTCAAATCTGTGACGACATTCGAGTAGCTTGGAGTCGGCAAAAGAGTTATGCCGACAAATGACGAAAACCCTTGGAATTCCAAGTCGGTGACCTTGTGTCTTCTAAAGGTGTCTCCGTGGAAGGGTGTGATCCGTTTTGGAAAGAAAGGCAAGTTAGCACCCCGCTATGTGGGCCCATTCAAGATCCTTGAAAGGATAGGGAAAGTGGCCTACAAACTCGAGTTACCTCCATCACTTGGCAATGTGCATCCTACATTTCATGTGTCCAATCTAAAGAAGTGCCTTGCTGATGGGAATCTCCATATACCTCTTGACGATGTGCGCATTGAAGAAACGATGCACTTCGTTGAGAGACCGGTAGAGATCATGGATCGTGAGATCAAACAGCTCAAGCGAAGCCGTATCCCTATTTTCAAAGTTCGTTGGGAATCTAAGCGTGGGCCCGAGTTTACTTGGGAACGTGAGGACCAAATGAAGCTCAAGTACCCGCACCTTTTTGCTGATTCAGTCGCCTCGAATAGCTAAATTTCGGGACGAAATTCCCTCAACATGCGGATACTGTAACATTTCTGATTTTTTTATCTTGATTTTCAACTCAATGTAACATATTTCAAATTCATATCTAGTGCAATGGTTTAAAATTATTTGTGTAAACAACTAAACCCTAGTTATCAATACGAATCCACAAAGTTCGATTCACCCTTGTTCTATAATCCCTATATATACATATATATAAATATTTAGACATATACATGTACATATACATTGATACATCACCTAAATACATACACGTATACAAACACACAATTGACAAGTGATTGACATAATGTTTCGAACCCTAACACCTTGAATTAAACCCTAAAGTCGCGAATTTGGATCAAGACCCAAACAAACCCACATGTTTGACCTTTAGAAGTCAAACAGGGCCGAATCCTCAAAATCCAAGCCTCAATATCGACCCAATCGATTCCTACGGGTTTCCATCCCACGTACATATATTAAACACTCGGCCCAAGCAACAACTCAATTCGATCGATTAAGCGACAGATTCAAATTCGAACGGATTTGACTTTGGATAGTCAAAATCAAAACCCATATCAATCCACATTCAATTCAAGAAATGAACGCGTCCTAATCCCGTGATTCACTCTCCAGTCAATCTCGAGTGTACCTGGACCATTATCAGAACCCAATTCATTCCCAAATCGATGGATTAACGCGTAATCAGTCGTCCGCACCCATTACGGTCAAATTGAAATCAAATCGGTTATTATATGCAAAATTAATCGAATTAAACCTCTCTCTCACTCACGTATACCTTCACACAAACTCTCTCAACCTTTGGTTAATCCGCATTTCATCTCTAGGCGCATGTCGATCATCAAGAACAGCCGTATCAAACTCGAAGCCGTCTGCATTCGTGTCCTAGTCATTTCAAGTAAGAATAGCATCATTCGTTTCGTAATCACATGGTTATCGAAAGCCCTCTGCCTATTCATGATGACAGAGGGTATCGAGACCGATTGGGACTCGAGTTCATAGCGGGTTATTCCGTATTTGAATTCAAGGTTCTTTTAATCTCACGAGTTAATCAAATGGAATCCTAATTTAACCAGCGAAACCACCTGGTCCGACCGGTAAGTCACTGCGTCGTCGAACCAGGTGGCGTGGGTTCGAAACCCGCAAGCCGCTAAAACGGTCGGCTCTTTTTGCGCGTATCCCCGTAGCCGACCCGGTCCCCTACCTCGAACACATCATAGTCAAAGCAAACTGGACACTTGACAAGGAATACTGTGACACCCGACATTTCAGGTCAACATCCGTACACGATATAAACAAGTTTATATTATATTTGTTTTTGTGATTTACCTAATTGCATAAATTAGGACATTAAAGTCTAAGAAAAGCCGTACATTGTTTCATTTCATATTTTGGTAATTCTAGGAGTTACCGGTTCACATACCCGTATAACCCGACTAAATACGAACGATAATGATTAAATTAAATAACCAAGAAAAATATTTAGACATATATATTACACGAACTTTACGTTGGACAATAAGTCATTTTAGACTAAAATAAATATAAAAATACGTCAAAGTAAACTAACGAACTCTTTCGAAGATATTACCTAGTAGCGTCAACTTTAGATATTTATACCTACGAATAATCACCTCAACGAATTATACAATCTAAGATTTAAATATTTTTCATTAACGAGCCATAAACTTAATAAATTTATAATATCGTGGGGAACCTAAACCAAATTAAATTACCCATTTTAAATCTCTAATTGATATTAATACTATTAATAAATTAATTCTTAAATCTAATCATTATTAACCCAAACCACCCTTGACCTTCTCGACCAAAATCCCAGGGAATACTCCATTCCCACTCCCTGCGACCCATACCCCATGCCTTGGAGAATCAGATATACACCATACCCCTTCACTCGAAATCTCACAATTCCTCTCATTTTACTCATTTTCTTACGGCAATTTTCCCCATTCCTCTTCAAGTTGAATCCAAGTTTTAGAGCAAAATCCACCATATTTCGGTGTTATAAGAAGAATTCCAAGTGTTTTTCTCAAGAATCAAGCTAAGGAGTTCAAGACCATTCTCTGTTTTCTCTCATCATCTTCATATCTGTTTTAAGGTAAAAACTCAATACTATCTATATTATTTTCTTTAGAAACCGTAGCTAAAACTTACAAAATATTCAAACGCAAGTAAGATAACAACAAAAGTGTGTCGAATTCAAGTTTAAAACATAAAAATATGCAGGACTGATTCTGTCATTCAGAATTGCAGTAATCGAAACTATAGTTTCGATACCTGTTTCCCAATCCTAGTTTCGATACCTATTTGATCGAAACTAGGAGTTTCGATACCTATTTGATCGAAACTAGGAGTTTCGATACCTGTTTACTCAATCGAAACTAGGTAGTTTCGATAGCTATTATTCAATCGAAACTAGGAGTTTCGATACCTAGTACTCCATCGAAACTAGGAGTTTCGATACCCAGTTTACTTAATCGAAACTAGGTAGTTTCGACCTCTATTCTGTTCTGTTCTGTTCAATCGAAACTAGGTAGTTTCGATACCTGGTTATCAGTCCCATTTAGCAGTAATTTAGAACTGTTTTTACTACAAATCAAGTGTTGAACAACTAAGAAGATTTTAAACAAACACAACCAGATTTACAAAGTCGGTGAACAATTTGCAATATGAGACATTCGGTCTTAACACAATTTACCCTTTCGTATCTAGGGTACAAATAGTCAAGTGGACTAGAAAAAATATCGTTACAAGCATACACAAACTCAAGGTGAGTTTCACGGCCCCTTTTTACTGTTTTGTACTATTTGGGGGAAGAACATACTTATAACTATTTTTATATGATAACAAGAAAACAAGACCCGACCTTTATGTATGCATGAGTGAACACATTTGGAGCTCGTAAAGTCCCCTGATCATCATATTTATAACCATTAGCTATAGGTTAGCCTGAGATTCTATGGATAGTACTATTGGGTCTGACACCCCCGGTCATGGTTAGTCGCGCTAACCATGGGTCCATCTGGCCAAATGACTGCATAGTGTTCTAATATTGCTCGTGAGGTACGAGTGAGGGGCAAAACACCTGGTCTTGGTTTGGTTATGCCTCATGTATGTACATATTATTTGTATTCCTAGGTAGTTTACAAATGGGTCAAACGTTACTTGTTTTGTTTATCATATACGTAAAGATCATTTTCATGCAATTGGTTTGCTCATTGTATTCATATATAAAACATGTGAACTCACCAACCTAGTGTTGACATTTTCAAGTAAGTTTTTCAGGAAACTGAACGTGATAGCAAGGGTAATACTACGTAGGGTTCATGCATACACGGTGGATACAACTTTTGAAGATTTTTCTTGTATAACCCATAATGTTCGGGTCATATTTGCAAAATCTTAATATTTTGTAACTTCAAGTACTATTTTTGGGCTGTAAAACCTTAAATTTAATTTATGTATCCAGTTGTATGTATGCGTTTGCAATAATTATATGCTTTGAAAAACCATGAACGTCGCGCCTCGCGTTTCCGCCTTGGCGGGGTGTGACAGATTGGTATCAGAGCCAGGTTTTTTATAGCGAACTAGGAGTCTAAAAATCGAACCTAGTCTATAATTTAAATGACTCACTGAGACGTTTTTCATTGCATATGCATGTCATAACTTATCATCATATTGTACGGATATCGTAGACACTGAACATCGTCACACACTAACCCCATTTCGACTTCAGACCCATGGCACCCAAAAGAAGGACACCGCGTGACACTACCGGTGAAAACAACACGACGATTTCCGCAGAAGTTGAGCAACTCATATCACAACGTGTAGCCGCCGCCTTGGAGCAGTACGAAGCCAATCGGAATAACATCGGAGGAAATGGTAGTGGTAGTGGAGGAGGTGCAGGAGGTAGTGGCACTGCTGGAGGTTCTGGAGGTAACAGAATGTGTAATCACCTCTATAACACAGTCACGATCTAAGTTAACAACATTATTAAAAATATTGACTTGTGACCCTACAGATACTTCGAGCAAGAAGTGCACTTATAAGGCTTTTCTATCTTGCAACCCTCGCCACTTCAATGGCACCGAGGGTGCAGTAGGCCTGATGAGGTGGATTGAGAAGATGGAATCTGTGATTGACATTAGTGAATGCACAGCCGACTGTATGGTGAAATATGCCACTTGCACACTTGCTGACAAGGCACTAACCTGGTGGAATTCTCAGATGAAAACATTGGGAAGACAGACTGCCTACCAGCTATCTTGGGATGATCTAAAGGCCATGATGATCGAGGAGTACTGTCCTCGAAATGAATTGCAGAAAATCGAAACTGAAATGTGGAACCTTCAAATGATAGGAGATGATGTGGCTGGTTACACTGACAGGTTCAATGAGCTGGCAATCTTGGTGCCACACATGGTCACGCCCGAGTACAAAAAGGTTGAAAGGTACGTGTGGGGTCTTGCACCTCAAATTCGTAGTATGGTGACTTCGTCGAACCCTATAGATGCTAAGAGCGCTATAATTCTGGCTTTCAAGCTAAGAGATAATGCTGTACGTGATGGTTTGTTTGAGAAGAAGGAGACTGAGGAAAGAAAGTTAGGAGAAAAGAGAAAATGGGTGGGAAAACCAAATAACCAATTTAGGAATCAAGCCTATAAGAGACAAGAGACTGCGAAAGCTTTTGTTGCTAACGCTGTGGAGAAAAGGGGTTATGCTGGCCCCCAACCGAGGTGTGATAAGTGCGGGTATCACCATGTGGGGAAATGCACTCAATGTGAAAGGTGTAGAAAGTTTAGGCATCGAGCGCAGACATGTCGACTCAATGCCAACCCCACCGATAAGATTAAGCAAGGATGCTACGAATGTGGAGATCTAAAGCACTACAGGAAAGATTGCCCCAAGTTGAATAATCAGAATAACAATCAGGCCCGAGGAAGAGCATTCGTGATGGGAGCTAGGGACGCACGCCAGGACCCTGACATTGTCACTGGTACGTTCCTGATAAACAATCATTATGCTTCTATACTTTTCGATACGAGTGCTGATATGAGTTTTGTGTCAACTGACTTTAAGTCCCTACTTGGTATTAAACCCATCAAACTAGACCAAAATTATACAATTGAATTAGCAAACGGGAAATTAATTAAAACCGAAGAAGTCATTCGGGATTGTACTCTATGTTTGGAAGACCACACCTTTAGTATAGACCTGTTACCTATTGACTTGGGAAGTTTTGACGTTGTTATTGGTATGGATTGGTTGTCGAAGAATCACGCCGAGATTGTTTGTTTTGAGAAGATTGTTCATATTCCTCTCCCAAACGGAGAAGTTCTTTCGGTACAAGGTGAGAAAAGTGGAGTGACATTGAAGATGATAAACTGCATGAAAGCTCGTAAGTATCTACGTAAAGGCTATTGCGTATTCCTAGCTCACGTCGTCGATAAGAAACCCGAGAAACGTCGACTTGAAGACATACCAATCGTTAAGGATTACCCCGAAGTTTTTCCTGAAGACTTACCTGGATTACCACCACCGAGGCAAGTCGAATTCCGAATCGACTTAGTACCAGGAGCCGCCCCGGTTGCGCGGTCACCGTATCGACTAGCACCTTCTGAAATGCAGGAATTATCAAATCAACTACATGAGTTGCTTGATAAAGGTTTCATAAGACCGAGTTTCTCACCTTGGGGAGCTCCGGTCTTGTTCGTAAAGAAAAAGGATGGAACCTTTAGGATGTGTATTGATTACCGAGAATTAAACAAGCTTACAATCAAAAACCGATATCCACTTTCTCGAATAGACGATTTGTTCGATCAACTGCAAGGTTCCAGCTTCTATTCTAAAATTGATCTACGATCAGGGTATCATCAACTAAGAATCCAAGAAGAAGATATACCAAAAACGGCTTTTAGGACTCGTTACGGTCACTACGAATTCCTAGTTATGCCGTTTGGTTTGACGAACGCACCAGCTGTTTTTATGGATCTGATGAACCGAGTGTGCAAGCCATACTTGGATAAATTCGTGATAGTATTTATTGATGATATATTAATATATTCACGAACCAAGGAGCAACATGAACATCATCTGAAATTAATCTTAGAACTACTCAGAAACGAGAAACTTTACGCTAAATTCTCTAAGTGTGAATTTTGGATCCGAGAAGTGCATTTCCTTGGACATGTCATCAACAAGGAAGGAATTCACGTTGATCCATCAAAAATTGAAGCTATCAAAAACTGGGAAGCACCAACAACTCCGACTGAGGTACGTCAATTTCTGGGTTTGGCAGGCTATTACAGACGATTCATCGAGAATTTTTAAAAAATAGCCCTGCCTTTAACCACATTAACCCAGAAAGAAAAGAAGTTTGATTGGAGTGACAAGCAAGAGTCATCTTTTCAATTACTGAAGCAGAAGTTGTGTAGTGCACCGATCTTATCCCTTCCTGAGGGAATCGACAATTTCGTCGTATACTGCGATGCCTCGCATCAAGGACTTGGTTGCGTGTTAATGCAAAGAGACAAAGTCATCGCATATGCCTCACGACAACTAAAAGTGCATGAAAAGAATTATACGACCCACGACTTGGAGTTGGGTGCAGTTGTGTTTGCACTCAAGATTTGGAGACATTATCTTTACGGTACAAGATGCACTATCTTTACTGATCATAAGAGTCTTCAACATATCTTCGATCAAAAGGAACTTAACATGAGACAACGTCGTTGGGTGGAACTACTAAACGACTATGATTGTGATATCAAGTACCATCCCGGGAAAGCCAATGTCGTAGCAGACGCCTTAAGTCGCAAGGAACGAGTCAAAACTCTTCGTGTTCGTGCCCTAGAATTGACAATTCATACCAGCCTCACGACTCAAATCCGAATGGCACAACAAGAAGCAATCAAAGAAGAGAACATTCAGAATGAAGCACTACGTGGAATGATCAAACAATTGGAGAATAAGTCAGATGACACTCTATACTTCATGAATAGAACTTGGGTGCCATGTTTTGGTAACTTACGGGAGTTGGTTATGGACGAAGCCCACAAGTCCAGGTACTCCATTCACCCAGGTTCAGATAAGATGTATAAGGATCTGAAAGAATTATATTGGTGGCCCAATATGAAAGGAGATATTGCCACATACGTCAGTAAATGCTTAACGTGTTCAAAAGTAAAAGCCGAACATCAGAAACCGTCTGGCTTATTACAACAACCTGAAATTCCCCAATGGAAATGGGAACAGATTTCTATGGATTTCATCACGAAATTACCCAAGACGTCCAGCGGTTATGATACCATATGGGTAATTGTCGACCGTTTAACGAAATCTGCTCACTTTCTGCCGATTAAAGAAACCGACAAGACAGAGAAACTTACAAGACTCTACATTAAAGAAATTGTGGCAAGACACGGAGTACCAGTTTCTATTATCTCTGATAGGGATAGTCGTTTCGTGTCAAGGATTTGGAGGTTGTTACAAGAAGCCCTAGGCACGCGCCTAGACATGAGCACCGCCTACCATCCACAAACGGACGGTCAAAGTGAAAGGACTATCCAAACATTAGAAGATATGCTCCGTGCGTGTGTAATTGATTTCGGAGGAAATTGGGATACTCATTTACCGTTAGCGGAGTTTTCCTATAATAACAGCTATCACACGAGCATTAAGGCAGCTCCGTTTGAAGCTTTATATGGTCGTAAATGCCGCTCACCGCTATGTTGGGCGGAAGTTGGTGAAAAACATTTGACAGGCCCTGAGATTGTCCAGGAAACCACTGATAAGATCTTCAAAATTAAGGACCGTTTGAAAGCGGCCCGAGACAGACAAAAGAGTTATGCTGATAACAGACGGAAACCATTAGAATTTCAAATTGGTGACCGAGTAATGTTAAAAGTCTCACCATGGAAAGGCGTTGCAAGGTTTGGTAACCGTGGTAAGCTCAACCCTAGATACGTTGGACCGTTTGAAATACTGGCTAGGGTTGGTCCGGTAGCTTACAAGCTCAAACTACCGCAAGAACTAAACAATGTACATGATACGTTTCATGTATCAAATCTCAAGAAGTGTTTATCAGACGAGACGCTAATTATACCGCCTGACGAGATTCACATTGACGATAAACTTCATTTCATCAAGGAACCGATTGAGATTTCAGATTGGAAAGTTCAAAGACTGAGACGCAGTCGAATCTAACTGGTTAAAGTACGTTGGAACTCAAAACGTGGTCCTGAGTATACATGGGAACGAGAGGATCAAATGAAAACAAAATACCCCTCCTTGTTTAAGGATGCACCAGTTCAAGATGGCACGAATTGAATTTCGGGACGAAATTCTTTTAACATGGGGAGAATGTGACACCCGACATTTCAGGTCAACATCCGTACACGATATAAACAAGTTTATATTATATTTGTTTTCGTGATTTACCTAATTGCATAAATTAGGACATTAAAGTCTAAGAAAAGCCGTACATTGTTTCATTTCATATTTTGGTAATTCTACGAGTTACCGGTTCACATACCCGTATAACCCGACTAAATACGAACGATAGTGATTAAATTAAATAACCAAGAAAAATATTTAGACATATATATTACACGAACTTTACGTTGGACAATAAGTCATTTTAGACTAAAATAAATATAAAAATACGTCAAAGTAAACTAACGAACTCTTTCGAAGATATTACCTAGTAGCGTCAACTTTAGATATTTATACCTACGAATAATCACCTCAACGAATTATACAATCTAAGATTTAAATATTTTTCATTAACGAGCCATAAACTTAATAAATTTATAATATCATGGGGAACCTAAACCAAATTAAATTACCCATTTTAAATCTCTAATTGATATTAATACCATTAATAAATTAATTCTTAAATCTAATCATTATTAACCCAAACCACCCTTGACTTTCTCGACCAAAATCCCAGGGAATACTCCATTCCCACTCCCTGCGACCCATACCTCATGCCTTGGAGAATCAGATATACACCATACCCCTTCACTCGAAATCTCACAATTCCTCTCATTTTACTCATTTTCTTACGGCAATTTTCCCCATTCCTCTTCAAGTTGAATCCAAGTTTTAGAGCAAAATCCACCATATTTCGGTGTTATAAGAAGAATTCCAAGTGTTTTTCTCAAGAATCAAGCTAAGGAGTTCAAGACCATTCTCTGTTTTCTCTCATCATCTTCATATCTGTTTTAAGGTAAAAACTCAATACTATCTATATTATTTTCTTTAGAAACCGTAGCTAAAACTTACAAAATATTCAAACGCAAGTAAGATAACAACAAAAGTGTGTCGAATTCAAGTTTAAAACATAAAAATATGCAGGACTGATTCTGTCATTCAGAATTGCAGTAATTGAAACTCTAGTTTCGATACCTGTTTCCCAATCGAAACTAGGAGTTTCGATACCTATTTGATCGAAACTAGGAGTTTCGATACCTATTTGATCGAAACTAGGAGTTTCGATACCTGTTTACTCAATCGAAACTAGGTAGTTTCGATAGCTATTATTCAATCGAAACTAGGAGTTTCGATACCTAGTACTCCATCGAAACTAGGAGTTTCGATACCTAGTACTCCATCGAAACTAGGAGTTTCGATACCCAGTTTACTTAATCGAAACTAGGTAGTTTCGACCTCTATTCTGTTCTGTTCTGTTCAATCGAAACTAGGTAGTTTCGATACCTGGTTATCAGTCCCATTTAGCAGTAATTTAGAACTGTTTTTACTACAAATCAAGTGTTGAACAACTAAGAAGATTTTAAACAAACACAACCAGATTTACAAAGTCGGTGAACAATTTGCAATATGAGACATTCGGTCTTAACACAATTTACCCTTTCGTATCTAGGGTACAAATAGTCAAGTGGACTAGAACAAATATCGTTACAAGCATACACAAACTCAAGGTGAGTTTCACGGCCCCTTTTTACTGTTTTGTACTATTTGGGGGAAGAACATACTTATAACTATTTTTATATGATAACAAGAAAACAAGACCCGACCTTTATGTATGCATGAGTGAACACATTTGGAGCTCGTAAAGTCCCCTGATCATCATATTTATAACCATTAGCTATAGGTTAGCCTGAGATTCTATGGATAGTACTATTGGGTCTGACACCCCCGGTCATGGTTAGTCGCGCTAACCATGGGTCCATCTGGCCAAATGACTGCATAGTGTTCTAATATTGCTCGTGAGGTACGAGTGAGGGGCAAAACACCTGGTCTTGGTTTGGTTATGCCTCATGTATGTACATATTATTTGTATTCCTAGCTAGTTTACAAATGGGTCAAACGTTACTTGTTTTGTTTATCATATACGTAAAGATCATTTTCATGCAATTGGTTTGCTCATTGTATTCATATATAAAACCTGTGAACTCACCAACCTAGTGTTGACATTTTCAAGTATGTTTTTCAGGAAACTGAACGTGATAGCAAGGGTAATACTACGTAGGGTTCATGCATACACGGTGGATACAACTTTTGAAGATTTTTCTTGTATAACCCATAATGTTCGGGTCATATTTGCAAAATCTTAATATTTTGTAACTTCAAGTACTATTTTTGGGCTGTAAAACCTTAAATTTAATTTATGTATCCAGTTGTATGTATGCGTTTGCAATAATTATATGCTTTGAAAAACCATGAACGTCGCGCCTCGCGTTTCCGCCTTGGCGGGGTGTGACAAATACTCCCTGGTCCAGTGGTAACTCGTTGTCCCCTCACAGGAACCACCCAGGTTCGAATCGGGTGGCCTGTTTACATTTTTTTGGCAGTTTTCTATCACTCCAAAAATTACAAAAAAATTATTTTTATAAACTTTACAATTTTTAGAACAGAATGAAACAAGTTTTACAATATTTACATAAAATCTCTATTTTTAAAAATTAATCCGTAGACAATTAATTTAAATTATATCATTTATTTTGAGTAAATTAATTATAAAATTTAAGTTATATTTTAAATACCTAAAAATAATTGTAGTTTTATATACCTAAGAATACATACCCATTTTAATTAAATATAATTAGTTATCATATTTAATTTAAATGGCAAATAAATAAATAAATTAATTTAGTATTTATATAAATTACAAAACATACATAGAATTTAATTATATTTAAATATAAATAGCATACCTTTATAAATAAATAAATAAGGTAACAATTATTTATTTAATTTATATTTAAACAAAAAAATTGTTAATTTAGGTTAAACTTAAATAAATCTAATACCTACTTTATTTTTCTAACTAAATAAAGGAATAACAATTATGTGACTTATTTAGTTATTCAAACCCAAAACCCTAAACCAAACTATTTTTAAAACCATTTGTTCAATATTCCATTTTATACAACACCCCTTTTTAAGAACAAACCATAATTTCCTACACTCCTATACATACTACAACACAACTTTTGTACACACTTTTAATCCAACATACCTTACACACTAGGTTAACATTGTGAGATTTCAAGGATCATTCTACTCTCTAGTCTCGCGTGCTAGCTGCACCTTTGATCCAAGTGAGTATTACATAGCCCCTTTTATACTTTACACTTTTTTTGGGGTGAAACATGAACTCTATACACACAATTGTTTACAATTACATAAACTACACAACCACAAATCCTCTTTACATTCATGTATGCAAAATTTGAGCTTTATGTTTAAGTGCTAGGTGTGTTAACTGTTTGTGTGCAATTTATGTGTAATCATTAACTATTCAAGCCGACAGTTAACAATGATAGATCTATTGAGTCTGACAAACCCACCCAGATTGGGGTGATTGTTACCGACAACACAATTTGCATGCTAGTTACAAAAGTTTGATTGTACTTTGGTTACAAAATAGTTGCTCCCCATAAATGCCTTATTTTATCATGTTATATAAGGATTTGGTTATTTACATCTATACACTACCTATGTATAAACCTGTGTATGCTCACCAACTTTTTAGTTGACTTTATTTTATTCATGTTTCAGATGCAAACATGTGAGTTTGATCAAGACATGCTACACATAGGCTTTGGACTTAGTTAAATTTAAATAAGGAATATTATGTATTTCATTTTACGTACTTGTTTGAATTTGGTTGTGTTTGAAATAAAATTTGATGATTAAAATATTGCAATCTAGTCAACCTTGTGCTCATGAACAGTCTACATGTCCCGCCCCGAAGTATTCCGCCGTCGGTTGGGGTGTGACAAAACTCACTGTGAAGAACAAATATCCAATGCCAAGAATAGATGATTTGTTCGATCAGCTACAAGGAGCTAAATACTTCTTGAAAAATCTGGATATCACCAGTTGAAGGTATAGGAAGAAGATGTACCAAAGACTGCCTTTAGAACCAGATATAGACACTATGAATTTCTAGTTATGACATGTAACATCCCAAAAATAGTAAATAAGTAATTAATAACGCGATAGAGATTTAATCGTCAAAAATGAAAGAAAAATGGATGAGCTTGGGCTCGGCTCCAACGAAATTGAAGGAGCACGTTACTACTGAGCTCGTGAGCAAAACCTCCGAATCAGAATCACCATCCAGGTAACGATTCGACCTTAAACTGAGTTTTTCTTCCTTTTGGGGTTTCTCGGGTTTTAGCTAAATAGAAGACGTTTTTATGGATGAAACTTGAAAATAAGCTTGGAACTAGCATTTAGAGTGAAAACCGCACCTTTTGATTAAAGAAAGTTGTAAGATTAGCATGATCGGATTAACATACAAAATTACGGATTTGTCCAGGAAACAGGTGCTGCGTACTTATCAAGTACGCAGTAGGGACGTCCTGCGTACTTACCAAGTACGCAGGAGAAAGGTCATGCGTACTTACCAAGTACGCAGGAAAAAGGTCATACGTATTTTCCAAGTACGCAAGAGAAAGGTCATGCGTACTTGTCAAGTACGCATGAGCAAGGCTCTGCGCACTTACTAAGTGCGCAGGCAGCAGACCAGTAAGTAAAGTCAGTATGTTTAGAATGATTAAACCGTTAGAGTCAGGATTGGGCTGATGTGTATTTAAGTACCTAATTCAGATCGTACGTGACGTTGTTGGACCTTTGTTTAGGACAACCAAGACTAGCTTTTCAGGTGAGTTCTATGTGCCCCCTTCTATGTTATGTGCAATTCATTTTAAATATTTTGGGGCTGAAATGTATACACTAAATGAATAAATGATATGAATGCTACTGTGATCATACGTGATATACAAATATATTTATATATATATGAGAATGAATTAAGAATAAAGAATGAAACGTATGTTTACAAAGAATAAATGAAAGAATGGAATAACGTAAATAAATGAAACCTTGCTTTATAATTATTTATATTGCATGTTATGAATGTACGTATACGTTATGGACGGAAACGAAGCTAACGGCTACTTCTATAGACGGACGACCACGTGACTATTTTGCAACCGGGAAAGATACGTTCCTTCGCAAGCTAGGACGTACAAAAAGCAAAATGGGCGGTCGAAGTAAATGCTAAAATAGTATAACGGTTGCATAAACAATAGTTCGCGTGGGAAACGGATGCCTTAGGGCAGACGGGCGAATATGACGGACTACGACGGTAGGATGGTTAAGACGGACGGCCGAAGGTTGGCCGGACCAAAGTTAAGGCGGACGGTTTCTAGGACCGGACGAGTAAAAGGGCTACGACGGTAGCTTAAGGGTGTATGTCTTTGTGATATACGCAGTAAAAGATGGGTTGATCACCCTTATGTGTATGACCAAAGAATGTTAAGGAAAGAAAAGGTAAATGCATATCTATGTAATCACATAAGAATGAAGAAAGAAAAGTAAAAGCTATGAATACGTATTTATAGAAATGTATGTATATAATTATGTATACTTATAAAGAAAAGAATGTTCATACCTAATAGTTTTAAACTAGAACTCACCAGCGTTAGCTGACTTTTAGTATACATTTCGGGTAAAGAAAGAAAAGGTCGTGCGATGGCGTGAAGGTTACCCGGCACAAGACTGACATCCCATATTTATATGTTAAGACAATGTTTTGTATTTAATTGTTAAGACTTCCGCTGTTACGTCATGTAATATGAATGATGTTTGCTTCCGCTACTTCTGAATGTTTTAAATTTAAGCTCAGTATTTATGACTATGTTTATGAGTAAATCCAACAAGTGAGGTTACCCAGGGAAGGGGCCTTACAAGTTGGTATCAGAGCAATAGTTTGAGAGATTCAGACATCCCTAAATGTCTGGACTCAAACTGATTATGGGACCAACGCACGGATATCAGTATGGGTAACCAACGCCAACACGGTAAGTAAGTACTAAAGTTAATGCACTTGGATAAGAATAGATATCTTAACTTAGAACAAATAGATGTCAATGTCACAACTGATTTGAAGAGTTTTGAACCCAAAAAGCAATGTAAATTTGTAATCACAAACCGGTCACTGTAATTAATAATTTATCTTGCTCGTACTGTTCTAAAACTATGATCTGAAGGAATGGCATTGATGTATTCCCTTTACATATCAGAAAATTCTAGAAAACTATGGCAAGCAGAGGAAGAACTGCACGCCAAGGCGGCCATACGGGCCAAGTAGGTAGACCGCCATTGAACCAAGGACAAGAGGAAGAAGAAATCATGCACGTCAAACACACCGAGATAGTGCATGGCACTAATGTGACCCCACCGGGAGGTGACAATGAAGAGGCACTATGATTGGGACCCGAACTTAGGGATGCTATTGCCCGTGAGGTTGTAATGACACTGAAGAGCGTATTGCTTGGTCTGTTACCTGAGACGTAGAAAAGGAAATGGGAAAACATGTCTAAGGGAAATGGAAAGGGGAACTATATAGCCGAGGCTAAGCAGCCAAGGACTGAAGAATACAAAGCTTGTAAGAAATGTTTGAAGAAACACCAAGGCGAGTGCCTAGCTGGTTCCACCATCTATTATAGGTGTGGGAAGGCGGGGCACTATTCTCGCGACTATTTAAGAGACACTAAATTCCAAGGTTGTGGACTATTTGGACATCTGACCAAGAATTGAAGGAGAACCAGGCAATCTGGTTCGGGAAAAGAAAAGGAACAGCCGAGGGCTAGGACTCGAGCTTATGCCTTAACTGAGGAAGAAACAAGAGGAAACACCGATGTTGTGTCAGGTACGTTTCTAGTAAATGATGAACATGCTGCTATTTTATTTGACTCTGGTGCTAGTAAAAGCTTTATATCAAATGCATTTAGTCGTAAACTAGGTTGCACTATCAACACCATAGTAAAGGCCTTTAGCGTACAAACTGCTGTCGGTAAAAATTCAGCAGTATTTCAAGTAACAGAGGGTCATAAGTTCCCTTCTAGATTATTCCTTCTCACCTTAGGAGGATTCGATATAGTATTGGGTATGGATTGGCTAGCCGCCAACGAAGCTCAAATCATATGTAAACGTAAAAGGATACACCTCAAAGCTCCTAGCGGCAGTCCAATTAGGGTTTATGGGGATTGGAATTGCACGATGTTGAACGTCATCTCGATGATCAAGGCCGAAAGTTACATGAGGCGTGGTTGCGAAGCTTATCTGGCGTGTGTTATTGACGATAGAATGAAAGCGAAGGAACTCAAGAATGTACCCGTGGTGTGCAGCTTCCCGGAAGTGTTCCCTGAGGATCTACCTGGGTTGCCACCCGATCGGGAAATAGAATTTCAGATTGAATTAATGCCAGGAGCTGAGCCCGTTGCCAAAGCCCCCTACCGATTGGCTCCGTCAGAAATGAAAGAAATGATGTCTCAACTAGAGGAACTAACAGAAAAAGGATTTATTAGACCGAGTATCTCACTGTGGGGCGCTCCGGTACTATTTGTAAAGAAGAAGGACGGCAGCATGCGCATGTGCATTGACTACCGCGAGTTGAACAAGAGGACAGTAAAGAACAAATACCCATTGCCTAGAATAGACGACCTTTTTTATCAACTACAAGGTGCAAGTTGGTTCTCAAAGATCGATCTTAGGCCGGGTTACCATCAGCTGAAAGTAAGAGAAGAAGACGTACCAAAGACCGCTTTTCGCACGCGTTATGGGCATTATGAATTTCTCGTGATGTCCTTCGGATTGACCAACGCGCCAGCAGCGTTCATGGATTTGATGAATAGAGTATGTCGACCAATGTTGGATCGATCAGTGATAGTTTTTATAGACGACATACTGGTATATTCGAAAAGCGAGGGTGATCACCACTGTCACATAAGAGAGGTTCTGGAGGTGCTAAAGCAGAAAAAGTTTTACGCAAAATTCTCCAAATGCGCGTTCTGGCTTAGGGAAGTCCAATTCCTAGGTCATGTAATAAACCCAAACGGCATTATGGTGGATCCTGCAAAGATCGAGACAGTAAAGGAATGGAACATCCCAAAGACACCAACAGAGATACGAAGCTTTCTGGGATTACTATCGAAGGTTCATTCAAGATTTTTCAAGAATAGCCTCGCCACTAACTAAGTTGACACGGAAGGAAGTGAAATATGAATGGGGTCTAACCCAAAACAACGCGTTTGAGGAACTTAAGGCACGATTAACCCAAGCTCCAGTCTTGGCACTGCCTGAGGGAAATGAAGACTTAGTAGTCTACTCTGATACTTCGGGTCAGGGTTTAGGTTGCGTATTTATGCAACGAGGAAAGGTAATTGCTTATGCCTCGCGACAACTAAAGATTCACGAGGTTAACTACCCAACACACGATCTAGAGTTAGCAGCAGTAGTTTTCACGTTAAAAATATGGAGGCACTATCTGTATGGAGTTAAATGCACCATCTACTCAGATCACAAAAGCCTGAAGTACTTTTTCGGGCAAAAGAAATTAAACATGAGGCAAAGGAGGTGGTTAGAGTTACCGAAGGACTATGACTGTGAGATATTGTACCATCCAGGCAAGGCAAACATGGTGGCTGACGCTTTAAGCAGAAAGGAAGAATCGGAACCTATACGGATCAAAGCGTGTCAGTTGATTATAACACCAGATTTGATGAGTAAGATATCAAAGGCACAAGATGAAGCACTATTAGAAAGGAATATAAAACGGGAAAGAATAATAGGACAACAAGGGAATTTGGATGCAAATGCATACGGTGTACGAACTAGGTTTGGCCGGATGTGGATACCTAAGATTGGCGAGCTTAGAGGCAAAATACTCGATGAGGCCCATAAATCTCACTATTCTATCCACCTCGGGACAAACAAAATGTATCAAGACTTGAAGAAAGAGTACTGGTGGCCTGCCATGAAGAATGATGTGATTGAGTACGTGAACAGGTGCTTAACGTGTTCACTAGTTAAGGCCGAGCACCAAAAACTATGCGGTAAAATGCAACCTTTATCGATACCGGAATGGAAGTGGGAGGAGATCATGATGGACTTCATTACCAAGCTACCGCAAACAGCTAAAGGCAATGACACCATTTGGGTGATCGTCGACCGCTTGACAAAGAGTGCTCACTTCTTGCCAATACGTGAGACTTCTTCGTCAGAAAAACTAGCAGAAATATTTATCAAGGAAATTGTAAGCAGACATGGTATGCCGCTGTCGATTGTGTCTGACAGGGATACTAGATTCACGTCAAGGTTTTGGAAGAAATTCAATGAAGCGATGGGCACTAGACAGAACATCAGCACCACTTACCACCCTCAAACCGATGGTCAATCTGAAAGGACCATTCAGACCTTGGAGGACATGCTCCGGGCCTGTATAATTGACTTCGGAGGGAGCTGGGACAGTCACCTACCATTGGCAGAATTTTCATATAACAACAGTTATCACTCAACTATTGGCATGCCGCCATTTAAAATGTTGTATGGAAGGAGATGCAGGACTCCGGTTTGTTGGGGGGAAATTGGACAGAAGGACTTTGCAAGTATTGAAGTGGTCAGAGCTACTTCTGAGAAATTTGATCAAATCAAGGCTCGAATGAAAGCCGCAAAAGACAGACAGAAATCATACGCGGATAAGAGAAGAAGAGATTTAGAGTTTCAAGTAAGGGACATGGTACTGTTAAAGGTATCACCATGGAAAGAAATCACTCGATTCAGAAAACGAGGCAAACTAAGTCCAAGGTTTGTCAGACCTTTCAAGATCATAGAGAGAGTGGGTCAAGTTGCTTACAGACTCGACCTACCCATTGAGCTTAGTGGAATACACCCTACGTTCCACGTGTCGCACTTACGCAAGTGCCTAGCTGACGACACAGCTCACATACCTTACGACGAGATCGAAGTGGATAACAGTCTAAATTATGTAGAGGAACCAATAGCCATCATTGACCGAGCTGAGAAACGACTACGCAATAAGTCGATTCCTTTAGTCAAAGTACAATGGAAGCACAGAAAAGGATCAGAAGCTACATGGGAAAAAGAAGACGAGATGAGGGGACTATACCCTCAATTGTTTAGCGTATAAGCAGTTTCGAGGGCGAAACCTCTTTAAGGAGGGTAGACTTGTAACATCCCAAAAATAGTAAATAACTAATTAATAACGCGATAGAGATTTAATCGTCAAAAATGAAAGAAAAATGGATGGGCTTGGGCTCGGCTCCAACGGGCCGAGGGAAGCCCATGTATATAAGGGCCAAGACAGCTTTGAATCTCTCATTTTTCACCAACACATGCAATCTAGAGAGAGAAAGGAGAGTCAGGTCTAGAGAGAGAAAGTCGACGGATCGACACGAAATTGAAGGAGCACGTTACTACTAAGCTCGTGAGCAAAACCTCCAAATCAGAATCACCATCCAGGTAACGATTCGACCTTAAACTGAGTTTTTCTTCGTTTTGGGGTTTCTCGGGTTTTAGCTAAATAGAAGACGTTTTTATGGATGAAACTTGAAAATAAGCTTGGAACTAGCATTTAGAGTGAAAACCGCACCTTTTGATCAACGAAAGTTGTAAGATTAGCATGATCAGATTAACATGCAAAATTGCGGACTTGTCCAGGAAACAGGTGCGTACTTACCAAGTACGCAGGAGAAAGGTCATGCGTACTTACCAAGTACGCAGGAGAAAGGTCATGCGTACTTACCAAGTACGCAAGAGAAGGGTCATGCGTACTTGTCAAGTACGCATGAGCAAGGCTCTGCGCACTTACTAAGTGCGCAGGCAGCAGACCAGTAAGTAAAGTCAGTATGTTTAGAATGATTAAACCGATAGAGTCGGGATTGGGTCTGATGTGTATTTAACTACCTAATTCAGATCGTACGTGACGTTGTTGGACCTTTGTTTAGGACAACCAAGACTAGCTTTTCAGGTGAGTTCTATGTTCCCCCTTCTATGTTATGTGCAATTCAATTTAAATGTTTTAGAGCTGAAATGTATACACTAAATGAATAAATGATATGAAGGCTACTGGGATCATACGTGATATACAAATATATATTTATATATATATGAGAATGAATTAAGAATAAAGAATGAAACGTATGTTTACAAAGAATAAATAAAAGAATGGCATAACGTAAATAAATGAAATCTTGCTTTATAATTATTTATATTGCATGTTATGAATGTACGTATACGTTATGGACGGAAACGAAGCTAACAGCTACTTCTGTAGACGGACGACCACGTGACTATTTTGCAACCGGGAACGATACGTTCCTTCGCAAGATAGGACGTACAAAAAGCATAAATGGGCGGTCGAAGTAAATGCTAAAATAGTATAACGGTTGCATAAACAATAGTTCGCGTGGGAAACGGATGCCTTAGGGCAGACGGGCGAATATGACGGACTACGACGGTAGGACGGTTAAGACGGACGGCCGAAGGTTGGCCGGACCAAAGTTAAGGCGGACGGTTTCTAGGACCGGACAAGTAAAAGGGCTACGACGGTAGCTTAAGGGGTATGTCTTTGTGATATACGCAGTAAAAGACGGGTTGATCACCCTTATGTGTATGACCTATGAATGTTAAGGAAAGAAAAGGTGAATGCATATCTATGTAATCACATTAGAATGAAGAAAGAAAAGTAAAAGCTATGAATACGTATTTATAGAAATGTATGTATATAATTATGTATACTTATAAAGAAAAGAATGTTCATAATAGTTTTAAACTAGAACTCACCAGCGTTAGCTGACTTTTAGTATTCATTTCAGGTAAAGGAAGAAAAGGTCGTGCGATGGCATGAAGGTTACCCGGCACAAGACTGACATCCCATATTTATATGTTAAAACAATGTTTTGTATTTAATTGTTAAGACTTCCGCTATTACGTCATGTAATATGAATGATGTTTGCTTCCGCTACTTCTGAATGTTTTAAATTTAAGCTCAGTATTTATGACTATGTTTATGAGTAAATCCAACAAGTGAGGTTACCCGGGGAAGGGGCCTTACATGACATTTGGTCTAACTAATGCCCCCGTAACATTTATGGACCTAATGAACCGAGTTTGTAAACCATTCCAAGACAAATTCGTTATAGTGTGCATAGATGATATCTTTATCTACTCTAGAACTCAAGAAGAACATGCCAAACATCTTAAGATAATCCTGGAAATTCTTAGAGAAGAGAAGTTGTACGCTAAACTTTCCAAATGCGAATTTTGGAAACAAGAGGTACAATTCCTAGGACATGTTATAAATCATAAGGGAATCCAAGTAGATCCAGCCAAAATCGAAGTAATGATGAAGTGGGAAACTCCGAAGACACCGACAGAAGTTCGAAGCTTTCTTGGACTAGCTGGATACTACTGAAGGTTTATACAAGACTTCTCCAAGATTGCTACTCCATTAAATATCCTAACTTAGAAAGCTGTGAAGTGTGAATTGAGTCAAAATCAAGAGGAAGCATTTAATACCCTTAAACAGAAACTTAGCTCTACACCAATCTTAGCATTATCCGAAGGGAATGATGACTTCCTCATCTATTGTGATGCTTCCCGAATTGGTCTAGGTTGTGTGTTGATGCAGTGAGATAAGGTCATTGCCTATGCATCACGCCAACTTAAAGTTCATGAAAAGAACTATTCCACACACGATCTCAAACTTGGTGCCATAGTATTTGCTCTAAAGATTTGGAGACATTATCTGTATGGTACTAAGTGTATGATATATACGGACCATAAAAGTCTCCAGCATATATTCAGTCAGAAGAAATTGAATATGAGACAAAGAAGATGGATGGAACTCATTAATGATTATGATTGTGAGATTAAATACCATCCCAGGAAGGTTAATGTTGTAGCAGATGCGTTTAGTCGGAAGGAGAGAATCAAACCAATTAGGATAAGAGCTCTAAGGATAGAAATCAAGATAGACTGGATGGATCAGATCAAGGAAATTCAAACTCAAGCCTTACAAGAAGATAACATCAAGAAGGAGCGCATGCTTGGTAAGGAGAACTCATCAACTAAAAGCGATGACGGAATCCTAAGACTTGGAAGTAGAATTTGGATTCCTAAACTTGGAGAAATTCAAACAAAAGTGATGGATGAAGCTCATAAATCTAAATACTCTATACTTCCTGGAGCAGACAAAATGTACAAAGGTTTGAAGATTCATTACTAGTGGCCAAACATGAGGAAAACCATAGCTAAGTATATAGAAAAATGTCTGACTTGCCTTCAAGTCAAGATTGAACATCAGAAACCCGCAGGTCAACTACAACAGTTGGAGATACCTGTATGGAAATGGGATAGGATTACTATGGATTTGTCATGAAACTGCCAAAAATCCAGAAAGGGAATGATGCTATTTGGATCGAGGTTGATAGACTAACCAAATCGGCACCCTTCATTCCTATCAGTGAGAATTATTCAATGGATAAGCTAGCCCGACTCTACATCAATGAAATTGTGCGCCGCCACGGTATACCGCTATCTATTATCTCTGATAGAGATAGTCGGTTCACGTCCGGGTTTTGGACCAGTTTCTAGAAAGAATTGGGAAGTTGAATCAATATGAGTACAACATATCACCCTCAAACCGACGGACAAAGTGAAAGAACAATACAAACCCTAGAATATATGCGGAGGGCTTGTACAATAGAATTTGGAGGTAGCTGTGATAGTCATTTACCATTAGTATAATTTTCCTACAATAACAGCTACCATTCAAGTATAAAAGCTGCACCTTTTGAGGCATTATACGGTAGGAAATGCAGAACTCCAATTTGTTGGGCGGAAAATGGAGATAGTCAACTATCTTGTCACACCCCCAAATCCACTAACGGAGTTTTACCGTTAGGAGTGTGACACACCAGGATCTCAGTCATTAGTTACATCAAACGACACTATATGGGACTTGAAATGTCATAACATAAAAGTTCAGAGTTAAATGCGGAAGCGTAAACATTAATAGGAAATCAAAAGTAATTACATGCCACAAGCGTCAATTAATGTAAATAAGTAAAACTGTTTGAAATGAATGATATGACAGTAGGACTCCATGCATGTCCTAGGTGTGCAACCTGTGCCTTAGCGACCTGAGAAAGATGTAAGAAAAAGTGTCAACATGAGGTTGGTGAGTTCACGGGTAGAGAGTGTTTGCCAGATTATGTACATTCAATATGCATATCTATAGGTAGCTAGCCTATGTTCATGTCTTACTAAAGCGCTCGCAACCGAAGCTGACTGTTTGTGTTTGTATGCCTCCTGCCAGGTCTATCAACTCTGGCAAATGTGAGTAGGCTAACATTTCACCCGTTCGACCTCCAATCGAGTTAGCGCGACTAACGCAGGTGGGGCTTGTCAAACCCAGTAGTACTACTAAACATTAGCTCGCTAAGATCCATATTAACGGTCCGATGTATGATGAGGACTTTCAGTGATAGTGTGCTACGCTTAGCCTCAACAGTGATCACATATGAATTACAATAATCTAAAATAGTTTGCGCACCTGTTTCTCCCCCACGGGAAAACAAGTAAAAATATGATATTTTGTGTACATGTTTCTCCCTCAACAGGAAAACGAGTAAAAAGGGGCTGTGAAACTCACCTGCGTTGCGTAGTAGGTAGTATCACACAATTATGAGATTTGGAACCTTAAATGTTAGCCTGCATGGCTTGCGTATGCCCTATAATTATAAACACATAAGTTAGGGACATATGGGATTTTGTGACGACGACACGGAAGATTTGAATGTCATAAACATTCTAAGGATCAATGAGTAGACGAACGTATCTACGGGAAATAGGGGTTTCTTAATTTAATAATTAAGGTAAATATGTTTCGTGTCGAACGTTTCTATATACGAATAATAAATATATAAATATATACATTCGTGTGTTCGTACCAAACATGATCTAGAAGAATAATATATAATAAATATACTACCTTTAAGTTCGTAAGACCAATATAATAAACATTTGCGTGGACAAATAATAAATATATTATTTTTAATTGAATAAATAGACGTGAGTAAATAAATAATAAATTATATTATTCATAATTTTTGAATCGTTTCATACAGTTTATAATCATGGTGAAAATATAAAAATATATATATTATTTATAATCTAGGTCACGAGGTCGAAAATAATATAAATATACTATTTTGTTTAGAGTGGTGGTTTGAAAATAATATAAAGATATATATTTTTAAAAGTGGGAATAGTATTAAATACGGGTTATGAAGCTAAACTCAAGCCCACGGTTGATTTTCGGGGTTAAAACTCGTTTATATATCAATATAATATTATGGGGGTGATTTTTATATTAAAAATATTCCTTAAAAATCGGTTTAAAAAGAAAAGGGTGTGGAGAGACTCGAACCCGGGTCTCTCCCACACCAGCACATAGTCTTAACCAGTCTCGCCCGCTAGGGTATCGCAACAAAACCCATTTCGAATTGATTTTAACACACAAACCCAATGTGTTCTTCCCCCTTATCAAGATCCGATCGAACCCATCCCCCAATTCCAACTATTTTGACCGCGGTTGATCTTAGAATCATGGGGCTTTTGCTAATCGATGTATGGCGAGTCTACTGGTGAGTTTAATTGAGAAAATATCGAGTTTAGGTTGATTAATTACTCATTTGGAAACCGAAACCCTAGATGACGAACTTAGAATCGAATTGGTTGAATCTGATAAGGTAAATTGTTGGATTCATAGGGCTTTTACATATTTGGGGATTGCGAATCTAACTATGCAAGTTAATTACACTGAGATATTGTGTAGATTAGGGTTCGACTAAATATGGATCGCGATGAACCCTAGGATCGGTTCATCATCAATTCGATGATATAAGCCTCAATGAGTTTAGGGCTTTAGTAATAGAGATGGAAACGAGTCTGAGGGTGTGGTTAGATATCTGATTTGAGTTCGAAATGACAGAGTTCGACCCAATGGGTTTCCGACTTCGAGTGACTTGGTCTCCGACGACTTCTATGGTGTCTCCGGTCGAATTGAGTTGTGCAAAAGTTCCAAAGAAGTGCGAATGGAGTGTAGGAAGCGTTTGATTTTGCAATCATTTTACCAAATGGTCTAATTGATGGATTCATGATAAGGGATCGGCGGTTTCGACTTTAGATGGTTTAAATTCAATTAATTCGTTATTATTAGTAATCAGAAACATATGGAACCCATTCATTGATGCTCGACATCATCATTACCACGCATATCAGTTACGAATTTGGGCTGGCATAGATGATACGGGTTTGATTTTGGATCCAAGGATGTTGATTTTGACTTTCAAAAGTCAAAGGGATTGGGTTTGGGTTAATTACAGAACAAGTCCCTGTAGTTTCATGTGTTTGAGCTTGAATTATGACAGAGTTAGTCCTTGTGGTTTGAATTGGGTTAGAACTTGGTTAGTTTAACTAACGAAAAGTCATCAGGAACATAATTCTTTGATTTTGACTTTATAAAGTCAAATAGAATGAGTTTGGACTAATTACACAACTAGTCCTTGTAGTTTTAGTTTGAATAAAGGCATAATTAGTCCCTAGGGTTTGAGATAAGTTAAATAGGTTAGTATTTAACTGGATTTGCTAACGGGCTTAACCCTAAAGAGCCGAATGTCACATATCTGGACCAGAAATCTTACAGGAAACGACTGATAAGATAGTCCTGATCAAACAACGATTAAAAGCTACACAAGATCGACAGAAGAGTTATTCAGATAAAATTCGACGGTCGTTAGAATTTCAAGTAGGTGACTATGTGATGTTGAAAGTATCACCTTGGAAAGGTGTTGTGCATTTCAGAAAACGTGGGAAGTTAGGCCCAAGGTATATTGGACCTTACAAGATCATAGAAAGAGTTGGAACAGTGGCATATAATGTAAGGCCCTTTTCCCGGGTAACCTCACTTGTTGGATTTACTCATAAGCATAGTCATAAATACTGAACTTAAATTTAAAACATTCAAAAGTAGCGGAAGCAAACATCATTCAAATTACATGACATAACAGCGGAAGTCTTAACAATTAATTACATAACATTGTCTTAATATATATAGATGTGGGATGTCAGTCTTGTGCCGGGTAACCTTCACGCCATCGCACGACCCTTTCTTCCTTTTACCTGAAATGTATACTAAAAGTCAGCTAACGCTGGTGAGTTCTAGTTTAAAGACAATCATACATAATACTTATCCTATCATGAATATTTTATATATATGTGTACATAACATACGTAATATTCGTACTTTTACATATTCTTTACTTTACTGTTCTCACATAATCATTCATTTTAAGTATATACATATGTACATACATACTTACTTGGGAAGAACATTTATTGGCCATAATCTTAAGGGAGATCAACCCATCACACTTGTCGCGAATGTCACAAAGACATCGCAGTGAGAACTACCGTCGTAGCCCATTTCATTAACCGTCCGGCTCTAGAAAACCGTCCGTTCTTTCATTAAATCCGCCCGGCAACCTTTGTCCGTCCGCTCTTAAACCGTCCTACCGTTGTAGTCCGTTCTTTTGTCCGTCTGCCGTAGGGCATCCGTTTCCCACGCGACCATTATGTATGCAACCGTTCTACTTTAGTTAAAGCAATTGCTTCGACCGTCCATTAGTGCCTTAATATACGTCCTAGCTTGCGAAGGAACGTTTTTGTCTCGGTGGCAAAATAGTCACGTGGTCGTCCGTCTACCGAAGTAGCCGTTGTCATAGAAGGGTTCATAACGTTTACATACATTCATAACATGCAATATATATATTATAAAGCAAGATTTCATTCATTTACGTTATGTACTTCTTTCATTCATTCTTTGTAATCATACGTTTCATTCTTTGTTCATAATTCATTTTCATAATTCAGAAGAAGTTTCACGTATTGGCAAAAAGTGAGCACTCTTTGTCAAGCGGTCAACGATCACCCAAATGGTGTCATTGCCTTTAGCTGTTCGCAGTAGCTTGGTAATGAAGTCCATCGCGATCTCCTCCCACTTCCATTTCGGTATTGGTAGAGGTTGCATTTTACCGCATGGTTTCTGGTTTAGGCACTTGTTCACGTACTCGGTCACATCATTCTTCATGCCAGGCCACCGGTACTCTTTCTTCAAGTCTTGATACATTTTTTTTGTCCCGGGGTGGATGGAATAGCGAGACTTATGGGCCTCCTAGAGTATTTTGGCTCTAAGCTCGCCAATCTTAGGTATCCACATCCGGCCAAACCTAGTTCGTACACTGTATACGTTTGCATCCAAATTCCCTTGTTGTCCTTCTATTCTTTCCCGTTTAATATTTCTTTCTATTAGTGCTTCATCTTGTGCTTTTGATATTTCATTCATCAAATCTGGCATTATAATCAGCTGACACGCCTTGATCCAGATAGGGTCAGATTGCTCCTTTCTGCTTAAGGCGTCAGCTACTACGTTTGCCTTGCCTGGATGGTACAATATCTCACAGTCATAGTCCTTCAGTAACTCTAACCACCTCTTTTGCCTCATGTTTAATTCCTTTTGCCCGAAAAAGTACTTCAGGCTTTTATGATCTGAGTAGATGGTGCATTTAACTCCATACAGATAGTGCCTCCATATTTTTAACGCGAAAACTACTGCTGCTAACTCTAGATCATGTGTTGGGTAGTTAACCTCGTGAATCTTTAGTTGTCGCGAGGCATAAGCAATTACCTTTCCTCGTTGCATAAGTACGCAACCTAAACCTTGACCTGAAGCGTCAGAGTAGACTACTAAGTCTTCATTTCCCTCAGGTAGTGCCAAGACTGGAGCTTGGGTTAATCGTGCCTTAAGTTCCTCAAACGCGTTGTTTTGGGTTGGACCCCATTCATATTTCACTTCTTTCCATGTCAACTTAGTTAGTGGCGAGGCTATTCTTGAAAAATCTTGAATGAACCTTCGATAGTAGCCTGCTAATCCTAGAAAGCTTCGTATCTCTGTTGGTGTCTTTGGGATGTTCCATTCCTTTACTGTCTCGATCTTTGCAGGATCCACCATAATACTGTTTGGGTTTATTACATGTCCTAGTAATTGGACTTCCCTAAGCCAGAACGCGCATTTGGAGAATTTTGCGTGCAACTTTTCCTGCTTTAGCAGCTCCAGAATCTCTCTTAGGTGACAGTGGTGATCACCATCGCTTTTCGAATATACCAGTATGTCGTCTATAAAGACTATCACCGATCGATCCAACATGGGTCGACATACTCTATTCATCAAGTCCATGAACGCTGCTGGCGCGTTGGTCAATCCGAAGGACATCACGAGAAACTCATAATGCCCATAACGCGTGCGAAATGCGGTCTTTGGTACGTCTTCTTTTCTTACTTTCAACTGATGGTAACCCGACCTAAGATCGATCTTTGAGAACCAACTCGCACCTTGCAGTTGATCAAAAAGGTCATCTATTCTAGGCAGTGGGTATTTGTTCTTTACTGTCCTCTTGTTCAACTCGCGGTAGTCAATGCACATGCGCATGCTGCCGTCCTTTTTCTTTACAAATAGTACCGGAGCGCCCCATGGTGAAATGCTCGGTCTAATAAATCTTTTTTCTATTAGTTCCCCTAGTTGAGACATCAATTCTTTCATTTCTTACTGAGCCAATTGGTAGGGGGCTTTGGCAACGAGCTCAGCTCCTGGCAATAAGTCAATCTGAAATTCTATTTCCCGATCGGGTGGTAACCTAGGTAGATCCTCAGGGAATACTTCCGGAAAGTTACACACCACGGGTACATTCTTGAGTTCATTCATTTTCATTCTATCATCAATAACATATGCCAAATAAGCTTCGCAACCGCGCCTCATGTAACTTTCGGCCTTGATCATCGAGATGATGTTCGGCATCGTGCAATTCCAATCCCCATAAACCGTAATTGGACTGCCACTAGGAGCTTTGAGTATTATCCTCTTACGTTTACATATGATTTGAGCTTCATTGGCAGCTAGCCAATCCATACCCAATACTATATCGAATCCTCCTAAGGTAAGAAGGAACAATCTAGAAGGGAACTTATGACCCTCTATTTCTATGATGCAATCCTCTGTTACTTGAAATACTGCCGAATTTTTACCAACGGCAGTTTGTACGCTATAGGCCTTTACTATGGTGTTGATAGTGCATCCTAGTTTACGACTAAATGCATTGGATATAAAACTTTTACTAGCACCAGAGTCAAATAAAATAGCAGCATGCTCGTTATTAACTAGGAACGTACCTGACACAACATCAGGGTTTCCCCTTGCTTCCTCCTCAGTCAGGGCGTAGGCTCGAGTCCTAGCCTGCGGTTGTTCCTTTTCAGCTTCCTTTTCCTTTCCCGAACCGGATTGTCTGGTTTTCCTGCAATCCCTAGTCTGGTGTCCATGTCTTCCACAACTTTGGCACTTGACGCCCTTCAAACAATCTCGGGAGTAGTGCCCCGGCCTCCCGCACTTATAACACATGGTGGTGCCGATTCGACATTCGCCAAGATGTTGCCTTCCACATTTCTTGCATGTTTCATATTCATCCAACCTTGGTTTCTTAATTTCAGTTGTTACATTCCCTTTTTCGGTGCCTCTAGACAGGTTCTCCCACTTTCTCTTTTGTGTCTCATGTGCCGGGTCCTCATTGGCATAATCTTCGTAGACGATTCCGCTCAGATTCACTACTGGCTCGAAGGTCGATGGTAGATTAGCTTTTACATGAACACGGACCCTTTAAGGTAGGCCCTTTACATAGTACTTAATCATTCGTTCTTCTGTCTCCACCAGGTGGGGTACCAGTTGGGCTAGCTCATTGAACCTCGAGGTATACTGGCGGTGCGTCTTGCTGCCAGCCTTGAAGTTTAGGAACTCGTTCTCCACACGATCAATCTCGTTCTGTGGGCAGAACTTTTGGATTATGAGTTTCTTCAGGTCTTCCCATGTCATTCTGGCAAGAGCGTTTGGCGACTTTGTTCTCTGAATGTTTCTCCACCAACCTAGCGCTTCGTTGGTGAAGGAATGGGCAACATACTTAACAGCCTGGTTCGGTTGACACTCGGTGACAGCGTTCATCCTCTCAATCCATTCGAACATAGCCACTGAATCCTTGTTCCCATCGAACTTGGGTGGGTCTCTGTCCTTGAAACCTTTGTAAGTACACCCACGGTTGCTTGATCCCACCTTCACTTCATCCCCATCACTGTCATACACTTTCTCTTCATGGTCTCCTTCATCCTCCTCTCTACTTTTCTTTTGTGCCTCGGATAGTAGATCAGGCAATACTTTCTTCAGAGTGAGTACGACTTCACGGGCAATAGCATCCCTGACCTCTGGTTCTAACTGTAAAGGCCCTTGATCGTCGTTCCCAGTTGGGGTCACCTCTGTTTCGTGCACACTCTCAGTGTGTTCTGCGTGCACACTCTCTTCCTCTTCTTGTCTTTGATTCAATGGAGGTCTACTGACTCGGCCAGTGCGACCGCCTCGGCGTCCTGTTCTTCCTCCACCAGCCATAGTTCCTAGTTTCCTAATAGTTATAAAGGGAATACATCAACGCCATTCCTTCAGATCATAGTTTAGAACAGTACGAGCAAGGTAAATTTTTAATTACAGTGACCGGTTTGTGATTACTAATTTACATTGCTTTTCGGGTTCAAAACTCTTCAAATCGGTTGTGACATTGACAACTATTTGTTCTAAGTTAAGGTATCTATTCTTATCCAAGTGTATTAACTCTAGTACTTACTTACCGTGCTGGCGTTGGCGTTGGTTACCCATACTGACATCCGTGCATCGGTCCCATAATTAGTTTGAGTCTAGACATTTAGGGATGTCTGAATCTCTCAAACTATTGCTCTGATACCAACTTGTAAGGCCCCTTTCCCGGGTAACCTCACTTGTTGGATTTACTCATAAACATAGTCATAAATACTGAACTTAAATCTAAAACATTCAGAACTAGCGGAAGCAAACATCATTCAAATTACATGACATAACAGCGGAAGTCTTAACAATTAATTACATAACATTGTCTTAATATATATAGATATGGGATGTCAGTCTTGTGCCGGGTAACCTTCACGCCATCCTACGACCCTTTCTTCCTTTACCTGAAATGTATACTAAAAGTCAGCTAACGCTGGTGAGTTCTAGTTTATAGACAATCATACATAATACTTATCCTATCATGAATATTTTATATATATGTGTACATAACATACGTAATATTCGTACTTTTACATATTCTTTACTTTACTGTTCTCACATAATCATTCATTTTAAGTATATACATATGTACATACATACTTACTTGGGGAGAACACTTATTGGCCATAATCTTAAGGGAGATCAACCCATCACACTTGTCGCTAATGTCACAAAGACATCGCAGTGAGAACTACCGTCGTAGCCCATTTCATTAACCGTCTGGCTCTAGAAAACCGTCCGTTCTTTCATTAAATCCGTCCGGCAACCTTTGTACGTCCGCTCTTAAACCGTCCTACCGTTGTAGTCCGTTCTTTTGTCCGTCTGCCCTAGGGCATCCGTTTCCCACGCGACTATTATGTATGCAACCATTATACTTTAGTTAAGGCAATTGCTTCGACCGTCCATTAGTGCCTTAATATACGTCCTAGCTTGCGAAGGAACGTTTTTGTCCCGGTTGCAAAATAGTCACGTGGTCGTCCGTCTACCGAAGTAGCCGTTGTCATAGAAGGGTTCATAACGTTTACATACATTCATAACATGCAATATATATATTATAAAGCAAGATTTCATTCATTTACGTTATGTCCTTCTTTCATTCATTCTTTGTAATCATACGTTTCATTCTTTGTTCATAATTCATTTTAATATATAACATATATATATACATATTTGTATACCACGCATGATCACATTGACATTTATAGCATTTATTCATTTAGTGTATACACTTCAGCCCCAAAACATTTAAAATGATTTGCACATAACATAGAAGGGGGCACATAGAACTCACCAGAAAATCTAGTCTTGGTTGTCCTAAACAAAGGTCCAACAACGTCACGTACGATCTTAATTAGGTAGTTTAAATACACATCAGACCCAACCCCGACTCTAATGGTTTAATCATTCTAAACATACTGACTTTACTTACTGGTCTGCTGCCTGCGCACTTAGTAAGTGCGCAGGGCCTTGCTCATGCGCACTTGACAAGTACGCATGATCTTTCTCCTGCGTACTTGGTAAGTACGCATGATCTTTCTCCTACGTACTTGGTAAGTACGTATGATCTTTCTCCTACGTACTTGGTAAGTACGCAGGACGTCCTTCCTGCGTACTTGATAAGTACGCAGCACCTGTTTCTTGGGTAAGTCCGAAATTCTTGCATGTTAATCCGATCATGTTAATCTTAAAATTTTCTTTGATCAAAAGATGCGGTTTTCACTCTAGATGCTAGTTCTAAGCTTATTTTCAAGTTTCATCCATAAAAACGTCTCCTATTTAGCTAAAACCTGAGAAACCCCAAAAGGAAGAAAAACTCAGTTTAAGGTCGAATCGTTACCTGGATTGCGATTCTGATTCGGAGGTTTTGCTCACGAGCTCAGTAGTAACGTGTTCCTTCAATTTCGGGTCGATCCGTCAACTTTCTCTCTCTAGACCCAAGCTCTCCTTTCTCTCTCTAGGTTGCAAGTTTTGGTGGAAATGAGAGTCCTTGTTCTGTCTTGACCCTTATATACCTGGGCTTCGCTCGGCCCGTTGGAGCCGAGCCCAAGCCCATCCGTTTTTCTTTTGTTTTATGACGATTAAGTCCCTATCGTGTTATTATTTACTAAATTACTATTTTTGGGATGTTACATATAAACTTGGATTGCCTGAAGCATTGTAACATGTTCCACGTGTCATGTAGGCAAGTGCTTAGCAGACCACGATCATGCAATCTCGTTAGATGATGTCCATGTTGATGACAAGCTCCAATTCACCGAACAACCCATTAAGATCTTAGGAACATAAAATCGTAAGCTAAGAAAGAAAATGATACTGATGGTATTGGTAAAGTGGCAAGGTCGGAAAGATGCCGACAAAACTTGGGAATTAACAGAACAGATGAAAGCTAAATATCCTCATTTATTTGATTGATACTGAATTTCGAGGATGAAATTTTTTTAAGGAGGGAAGATTTGTAACACCCATATAAGTCCCAAGTAAAATAAAGGCTAAAAGTGTCAAAAGACAAAGTTCAGGGGTTAAACTGCAAGTTCAGGGGTTAAACTGCAAGTTCTCCAAAGATGCAGTGTAACATCCATGATTTTTCGGCCTTATTTTTTATTTTATTTTACGCAATAATTACACAACATTTAAACCCCGTGCATGTCCAACATATTATGCCACATCAATTATCATTTTCAACATGTATCAATTCAGAACTTCAACCTTGCACTACATATTATTTCTCTATTATATAAACTTATGTAAGTATATTTATATATATATATATAAGTAAACATTTTGTTATAATAAACACCTATCAAAGTAAACATGTGAGTTTTTAATCAGGTATCTACATCCTTCATTTTCATCACATATATATATGTATTTAATTATGAATATATATATATATATATATGATTATAATAAATAAATCAACTATACAACTTTTAATATTATATAAAACTCATGCATCATTAATCACGCTTCCTACATCCTCTTATATAAATATAGGATTTGAATTATAAATATATATATATATATATATATATATATATATGTGATATATACATTTAATGTTATTAAACATACCATCTACACAAATTGTAAGTTTTAAAACTCATGAGCATTGATCATGTATTTACATTTCTTATTATATAAACATGTGCATTTATTTATAATGACGTATGTAAATATTTATATTGTAACACCCGGATATTTACCAAATAAATGCCAAAAGTGTCAAAATAGAAAGTTCAGGGGTTGAACTTTAATTCTCCAAAGTTAAGGGACTAAATATAACATCCATGATTTTCTGGCATAATTTTATCTTATCTTTACGTAATAATGACACTCCATTTCAAATCCCGTACATATCCAACATCTTATGTCACATTAATTATTATTTGAACGTATATTAATTTCATTTTTCAACCCTACAAAAACATATTGTTTTTCTATTATATAACATATGTATGTATATTTATAAGCATATACTTATATATATATATATATATATATATATATATATATATATATATATATATATATATATATATATATATATATATATACTCTGTTATAAATATTATGAGCCTTAATTTCGTATTTACATCTCTTTATATATATATATATATACCATGTACTTAGTTATAAAATGTAAATATAAATATAATTATTTGTATCAAATAAAACATTTTTACATAATTTATAATATTATAAAAATAGAATTTCCTATATAAAATAGTTTAGATTTCAAGTTTTATAAAAACAATTTTATAACAAAACTTCAATTAAGATTAGACTAGGACTTTTTTTTTAACAAAGAACCCCCATCTAAACATTTGAACCCTCCTTTTTATGATTGAACCCCCATTATGACCCCCTTCCATAATATGAAACCTAGAACAAGATCATCACCAATTTTGACAACCGCAAAATCCGGAGGTTTAATCCTCCCAAATCAATCACCAACTCAATTGAGACTGATGAGAAACTTGTATCTACCCAATCGATCTAGAAATCATGATTTTAGTACCAAACTAAGGGCTTCGGCCGTTTTCTTTTTTTTTTGCCCTCAAATCAAGTCCAAATCCCATGATTTTCGTTCCATTAACAGCTGTAAAACGCGTATTGCATCCCTCTATACGTACCCTAACCGATTACAAACAGAAATAAACTCGAAACTTACTCTCGCTCCCTCTCGGTTTTCGATCGGCTCAAACCTTCGGGTCTCATTCAAACGAGTTCGATTCTGGTGTTCTTGGAGGCCAAAAACAGGTAACCCTTCATCTCTGTTCTCTTCATTCTTGAAATCGACTTGGTCTAGTGGGTTTTTGGAAGCATGATTAACGATTGGAAATTAGGGTTTTGAAAGGGGGGAAACCTTGTTGCGTCTGTATGTTTAAAGATGAAGGCATCAAGTCCTTTCTCCTTTATAAAACCATTTTGTTCTGGTCATTTAACAAGCAACTGCCCTTAGACCATCCGGTTAAAACTTTAAACCTCCATACGCAAGGTCTCGGGTTCTAAACTCGGCCCTGCCCAGTTTTTCTCTTTTATTTTTATATATATGTATATAAACTTTCAAGGTTATTAATTCATATCTTTTGTAAATAAAAGGTAATTATATATACATGTATATTGGTCTTCGAAAGAAAAAGGAAATTTATAAAATGATCTTGTGAATTTTACTAAAAGAGAATTTATGTTAAACTATTTATAGCGTCATAACTGTTATTAAGATTAGTAATATTATAATTGTTTTAATCATATTATTACTAACACTCTATCATTGCGATTCTTTTAATAATTAGAACAACTAATCTATTATTTTAAATTATGTCATAATATTCTATCATAATGACTATTTTAAACCTAATTGTCTTAATATGATATTTATTTATATCAAAATTTCAATTAATACTTATTGTTGACAACAAGTTTTCTTTTATAAATAACATTTATAAAACATTATTTCATTTATATATTAACATTTTTGGTTATCGTTAAAATTCGTATCTTTAATATTCGTTCGTTCCAAATCCTAGATTCCCAATCATTCCAATCATGTATGTTTTAATCGTTTCAAAATAATTAAATTTGTATAATTACTTATTTAGGGAATCGTTAAACCGATTTACTCGCTCTCGTGACCTAGTTCAAGTGTTAGTCAAAATATCAAGGTGGGTATTACATAGCCCCTTTTCACACTTTTACACCTTTTGGGGTGAAACATGAAATCTATACATACAATTGTTTACATTACACAAACACAAATCCTCTTTACATTCATGTGTGCAAATTTGAGCTTTATGTTTGAGTACTAGGTGTGTTAACTGTTAGTGTGCAATTTATGTGCAATCATTAACTATTCAAGCTGACGGTTAATAATGATAGATCTATTGAGTCTGACAAACCCACCCAGATTGGGGTGATTGTGACCGACAACACAATTTGCATGCTAGTTACAAAGGTTTGATTATACTTTTGGTTACACAATAGTTGCTCCCCATAAATGCCTTATTTTATTTTGTTATGTAAGGATTTGTAAATTCATATCTATATACTATCTATGTACAAATCTGTGTATGATCACCAACTTTATAGTTGACCTTATTTTATTCATGTTTCAGGTGCTAATGTTTGATCAAGGCTTGCTACACATAGGCTTTGGGACTTAGTTAATTTTAATTCAAGAACAAATTTGTATTTCATTTATATACTTTGGGATTGGTTTATGTTTGTTTGAATTGAAATAGATTTAATATATTACAATTTAGTCAACCTTGAGCTCATGAACAGTCTACATGTCCCGCCCCGACGTATTCCGCCGTCGGTTGGGGTGTGACACTAAAAGTGAAAATTTTGAAAATAGAAGGGGTAGCGGACCGCTACCCTAAGCCTTAGCGGTCCGCTACGTGTGGACTAAGGAATAAACTGGGAGCTGACACGTGTCCCTGTAACTCACCGCTTGAGATCTGACACATGGAAGGGTGGCAGACCGCCAACCTTAACCTTAACGGTCCGCTACGTGGGCGCTACACAAAATTGGCAGCCTCAAGGGGTGGCGGACCGCCACACCCATGCTTAGCGGTCCGCTACGGGCCCGATGATCACCCTAGAAATAGATGGACGAATTCTGTCCATTTCACACCACACACACACACACTAAGTTGGTAGCTTGATTCCCGAGGTTCTGGTCCGCTCTCGAAAGTCCGGTTTCTCGCTATTTCGTCCGCAAACTACCGTATATAGTGCCGAGGTAAGGTTTCTGAACACCCTGAGGTTTCTTCGTGAAAACCTAAGATAGGGATATGATTATGATAATGTCGGACATGATTTAGGGTTCTGTCGAAGTGTTGATTAATATATTCAATACAGGAGGAGGTTCTGGTTGAGGTGAGTTCCTCTAAACTGTGCTTTATGAAATATTTTGTAAATGATTTTTATCTGAGATCCCAATACTATCCGTGCATATATCCTATAATAAGTACTTATTATGGCCATGATTGGGGTGGGACCTAGGGACAAGATTGATCCTCTTGGTTAGATCTGGTCTAAGGGTGACCAACGCGCCCGAAAGGTTCCTGAATATATGTATGTTGTAGACTCAGAATCTAAGGGCGATTCGAGTGATGGATTAGAGGGGATGGTTGTAAGACCTGTCGAGGCATTCATCCATGTATCAAAGATAACCGTAAATACGATTTTGTTTATGAACTCACCAAATCCCAAAGGTTTTCAAATGTTGTTGAGCACAGGTGAACCCTAGTGGATAGTTGGCATTCCAGGAAAGGTACAAATGTTTTGACATAGGGATGACTGAGGGAAGGTCCCGGGCGACCATAAGGCCTGAGTGATTGACACGTTGTTCTTGAACTATAAGTCAAGAGTTTTGTATTGTAATTACCAGTCAGTCCTTGTTGTAAAACAATGTTACATAGATTAAATGAAATAGTTTTATAATGTCAAGTCTTCCGTTGTATGTGTGTTTTTGGTATCAATGTCATAGTAACTAGAAGGCGACCTTCAATAGGTATGTAGTTATCTGACGAACGGAATGTTCTATCTAGGAAATAGCGATGTATAAATCTCTCATAGACCCGTCGCTCTTACCTGGGAACATATCTGTTGGAGGTACTACTCTGGTAGATAACTGTTCTGTGTTACGGGTGTGACACTAAAGGTACGAACCTTGGTGAAAACCTCTTCACCTTCGACAATGGATGTAGCTCTATCATTGAGTGCCACAATTTATGATGATGTGGCAGCTCAAGAAGCCAAGGATAAGGCTGAGAAGGTAGTGGAGATAAAACTAGTGGAAACCAAGAGGAAGAATGAGGAAATTATGTTTCGGTTTAAACCAAGGAATTTTAAGTTCCCTAGGAGAGAGGGAAACAATTTCGTTTGAAATCCCCAAGAGATAAAATGTGGTAGATGCCAGAAGCTGGGGCATGTTACAGCGTGTTGTCAATCTCTTAGATGTTTCAATTGTAATGAAATGGGTTAGGGATATGATTATGATAATGTCGGACATGATTTAGGGTTATGTCGAAGTGTTGATTATTATATTCAATACAGGAGGAGGTTCGGCTTGAGGTGAGTTCCTCTAAACTGTGCTTTATGAAATATTTTGTAAATGATTTTTATCTGAGATCCCAATACTATCCGTGCATATATCCTATAATAAGTACTTATTATGGCCATGATTGGGGTGGGACCTAGGGATAAGACTGATCCTCTTGTTTGAGATCTAGTACATGTGGGACCTAGGGATATGATTATGATAATGTCGGACATGATTTAGGGTTCTGTCAAAGTGTTGATTATTATATTCAATACAGGAGGAGGTTCTGCTTGAGGTGAGTTCCTCTAAACTGTGCTTTATGAAATATTTTGTAAATGATTTTTATCTGAGATCCCAATACTATCTGTGCATATATCCTATAATAAGTACTTATTATGGCCATGATTGGGGTTGGACCTAGGGATAAGACTGATCCTGCGCGCCGAAAGGTCTCTGTATATATATTTATGTTGTAGACTCAGAGTCCATACGTGGTTATTGGGTGATAGATTGGAAGGAATGATCGTTAGACCCATGCGGGGCATTTCATTCTTGTATCAAAGATACCGTAAATATGATTTTGTTTATGAACTCACGAGCATTAAGCTTATCCAAAATGTTTTCAAATGTTTTTTAGCACAAATGAACCCTAGCTGGTAGTTGGCATTCTAGGAGATGTACAGA
This sequence comes from Smallanthus sonchifolius, assembly GCA_023525975.1. Lineage (NCBI taxonomy): Eukaryota > Viridiplantae > Streptophyta > Magnoliopsida > Asterales > Asteraceae > Smallanthus > Smallanthus sonchifolius. The sequence goes on along the minus strand of CM042021.1, from coordinate 91,582,967 downwards.
TGTTAGATATATGGATAACTAAGGGCAGGTCCCTATGTGACCATAAGACCGAAATGAATGGCATGATTCTTTGTGAGCTATAAGTCTAGAGTTTGTTTATGTTGTATTTTGCCAGTCAGTCCCTATTGTACAAACTTTATGTTATGAAATAAAATAAGTTATGATGTTAAGTCTTCCGCTGTGTGTTTTTTATATCAACGTCATAGTACCTAGAAGGCGACCTTCAACCGATATGTAGTTATCTAACAAACGGAATGTTCTATCGAGGAAAGAGCGGTGTATAAATCTCTCTTAGACCCGTCGCTCTTACCTGGGAACATATCTGTTGGAGGTACTACTCTGGTGAGATGACTGTCCTGTGTTAAGAGTATGACAAGTTGGTATCAGAGCCGCTGTTTAAGGGATTTAGATACTAATAGGAAAGATTAGTATCTAGACTTAAACTAAAGAGCTCTGAGAATAGCTGGAATGCCACAGGATATAGATTGAGATGTTGATTATCATTATGAATATAATAGGAAATGTTGAGAAAACATATATTAATTACATTCTTGGTCAGATGTCTTTAATTTCTGATTTTCTGGATTATAACCGGTTATACGAATTCTGATGTCATACATCTGTGTGTATATGTAACAATGGTTGGAATAGGAAGAGGTAAAGGAACAGGTCGAACTCCGATTACTAGGAATCGTAGGCAGGCTAAAATAACATCGATACTAATGACCATCACGAAACAAACGAGAACAACAATAATGCCGGTCATCATGCTAAGGAGGTGATTATGTCTGAGGCCCAATTTCAAGATATTGTGGCTAGTGAGGTAACAAAATCCTTACGAAACACACTACCCGGATTGTTAGACGAAGTTCTTTCAAGGAGAATGGGTACTGGAATGGCTGGAGGAGGAAACAATAACAACATTGGAGAAGCAAATGGAAATTTCAACACTAGCTCAACGACGAGGGCTGAGAATCATGAAGAACGTAATTACAAATCCTTCGAAGGATGCAAACCCAAGCCATTTGACGGCAAGAATGGAGCCATTGATACTACTCAATGGATAACAAAGATGAAGGCCGTGATTAAGCTTAGTGAGTGCAGAAGCGATCAGTCAATTAAGTTTACTGCTAATTCCTTGGAAACCACAGCATTGGATTGGTGGGAGTCCGTAAAACAATCCAGAGGGGAGCAAGTTGTGGACAACATGAAATAGAATGAATTAAAGGAACTGGTCCTGCAACATTGTTGTCCTCATAATGAACTTGATAAGCTTGAGGAGGAGTTTCAGCATCTGGAGGCAGGAACTATGACGCATCAGGAGTATGCGACCAAGTTTGATGAGATGTCTAAATTGGTGCCACATCTGGTGTCACCCGAACCTCGAAGAATCAAACATTTTATCAAAGGTTTGCCACTAAATGTAACACCCGGATAATTCCCAAGGGCCAAAAGTGTTAAAATAGAAAGTTCAGGGGTTGAACTTTAATTCCCCAAAGATAAAGGACTAAATCTGAAAATAGAAGGGGTAGCGGACCGCTACCCTAAGCCTTAGCGGTCCGCTACGTGTGGACTAAGGAAACCACCGGGAGTAGACACGTGTCCCTGTGACTCACGGATTGAAATCTGACGTGTGGAAGAGTGGCGGACCGCCAGCCTTAACCTTAGTGGTCCACTACGTCGGCTCCAAGCAGAATAAGCCCCCACAAGCAGTAGCGGACTGCCACACCCTTGCTTAGCGGTCCGCTACGGGCCCCAAGCTCACCCTATAAATAGAAGCTCGACTTTAGCACATTTTGCACACACAAACACTTTCAATTCACACACCTAAGCTATGGTAGCTCGATTCCCGAGGTTCTAGTCCGCTCCCGAGAGTCCGGTTTCTCGCAATTCATCTGCAAACTGCCATAGATTGTACCGAGGTAAGATTTCTGAACACCCTTAGGTTTCTTCGTATAAACCTAAGATAGGGATGTTATTTATGATAATATCGACATGATCTAGGGTTCTGTCGAAGTGTTGATTATTATATTCAATACAGGAGGAGGTTCTGGTTAAAGTGAGTTCCTCTAAACTGTGCTCTATGAAATGTTTTGTAAATGATTTTTATCTGAGATTCCAATACTATCCGTGCATATATCCTATAATAAGTACTTATTATGTCCATGATTGGGGTGGGACCTAGGGACAAGATTGATCCTCTTGGTTAGATCTGGTCTAAGGGTGACCAGCGTGCCCGGAAGGTTCCTGAATATATGTATGTTGTAGACTCAGAATCTAAGGGTGATTCGGGTGATGGATTGGAGGGGATGGTTGTAAGACCTGTCGGGGCATTCATCCATATATCAAAGATAACGTTAAATACGATTTTGTTTGTGAAATCACCAGATCCAAAAGGTTTTCAAATGTTGTTGAGCACAAGTGAACCCTAGTGGATAGTTGGCATTCCAGGAAAGGTACAGATGTTTTGACATAGGGATGACTGAGGGCAGGTCCCGGGGCGACCATAAGGCCTGAGTGATTGGCACGTTCTTCTTGAACTATAAGTCAAGAGTTTTGTATTGTAATTACCAGTCAGTCCTTGTTGTAAAACAATGTTACATAGATGAAATGAAATAGTTTTATAATGTTAAGTCTTCCGCTGTATGTGTGTTTTTGGTATCAATGTCACAGTAACTAGAAGACGACCTTCAACAAGTGTGTAGTTATCTGACGAACGGAATGTTCTATCTAGGAAAGAGCGATGTATAAATCTCTCCTAGACCCATCGCTCTTACCTGGGAAAATATCTGTTGGAGGTACTACTCTGGTAGATAACTGTTATGTGTTACGGGTGTGACGCTAAAGGTATGAACCTTGGTGAAAACCTTTGTACCTTCGACAATGGATGCATCTCTATCATTGAGTGCCACAATTTATGATGATGTGGCAGCTCAAGAAGCCAAGGATAAGGCTTAGAAGGCAGTGGAGATAAAAGTAGTGGAAACCAAGAGGAAGAATGAGGAAATTATGTATCGGTTTAAACCAAGGAATTTGAAGTTCCCTAGGAGAGAGGGAAACAATTTCGTTAGAAATCCCCAAGAGATAAAATGTGGTAGATGCTAGATGCTGGGGCATGTTACAACATATTGTCCATCTCTTAGATGTTTCAATTGTAATGAAATGGGACACATCTCAAGAAATTGTACCAAAACCACACCACAGAAGCTCGGAGGATGGGTTAAAGGGCGAGTGTTTGTGATAGGCGAAGGAAAGGGAAACAATAATGCCAAGGTGGTAGCTGGTACGTTTCTAGTTAATGATATTTATGCTAAAATCATGTTTGATATGGGAGCGAATAGAAGTTTTGTTTCAGATGCCTGTAGTTTGCATTTAGGCATGAAACCTACCCCACTTGAGCGTGCTTACATAGTTGAGACGAGCAAATTTGGATAACCGAATCGTATGCGAATTGCAAGATGACTCTGGGCAATGAAAATCCAGTGATTGAATTAATTCCATTGAGTATGAGCAAGTACGATGTTATCGTTGGAATGGATTGGTTGAACCAATGCCATGCTCAGATCAATTGTGATTAAAGAACTGTTAGGATTTGTAGGCCTAACAGAGAGTCTATATTAATACAATGCGATAGTGATGAAAATAAGATTGAAACAATTTCTGTAGCTAAGGCTAAGAAATGTGTGAATGCTGGATGTAGTGTATTCATAGTTCATGCTTTAAACTCTAAACCCGAATGGAAAATTGCGGACATTCCTGTAGTATGAGATCACCCAGATGTATTTCCGGAAGAACTACCTGGTCTACCACCGAATAGACAAATCGAATTCCGAATCGACCTCATTCAAGGAACTAAACCCGTAGCTAGAGTACCGTATCATCCAGCACCTTCCGAATTAAAAGAATTGATGATGCAGATTCAAGAATTATTATATAAAGGCTTTTACGTCCAAGCACTTCACCATGGGGAGCACCAGTCTTGTTCGTAAAGAAGAAAGATGGAAGCATGCGGATGTGTATAGATTATCGGGAACTAAACAAGCTCACTGTAAAGAACAAATATCAATTTCCAAGAATAAATGATTTGTTCGATTAGTTTCATGGAGCTAAATACTTCTCAAAAATTGATCTTAGATCAAGATGCCACCAGTTAAAGGTACAGGAAAAAGATGTACTTAAGACTTCTTTTGGAACCCGATATGGACACTATGAATTCCTAGTTATGTCATTTGGTCTAACTAATGCTCATGCAGCATTTATGGACCTAATGGACCGAGTTTGTAAACCATCCTTGGACAAATTCGTTATAGTGTTCATAGACGATATCCTTATCTACTCCCGAACTCAGGAAGATAATGCCAAACATCTTTAGATAATCCTGGAAACTCTTAGAAAAGAGAAGTTGTACGCAAAGTATTCCAAATGCGAGTTTTGGAAACAAGAAGTACAATTCTTAGGGCATGTTATGAATTATCAAGGAATTCAAGTAGATCCAGCCATAATCGAAGCCATTATGAAATGGGAGACTCCAAAGACACCGAAAGAGGTTCGAAGCTTTCTTGGTTTAGCCGGATACTACCGAAGATTTATACAAGACTTCATGAAGATTGCTACTCCATTAACTACCTTAACTCAGAAAGAAGTAAAATTTGAATGGAGTCAAAAGCAGGAAGAATCATTCCAAATCCTTAAACAGAAACTTAGTTCAGCACCAATCTTAGCATTACCCAAAGGAAGCGATGACTTCGTCAACTATTGTGACGCTTCCCGACTTGGTCTAGGCTGTGTCTTGCTGCAGCGAGAAAAGGTGATAGCCTACGCATCACGACAACTTAAAGTTCATGAGAAGAACTATACCACACATGATCTTGAACTTGGCGCCATAGTATTTGCTCTAAAGATTTGGAGACACTATTTATATGGTACTAAATATGTGATATATACGGACCATAAAAGTCTTCAACATATATTCAATCAGAAGGATTTGAATATGAGACAGAGGAGATGGATGGAACTCATTAATGATTATGATTGTGAGATTAAATACCATCCCGAGAAAGCTAATGTTATAGTAGATGCACTAAGTCAGAAAGAGAGCATCAAGCCTATCAAGATCAGGGCCTTAAGGTTAGAAATTAAGATAGACTGGATGGATCAAATCAAGGAAATTCAAACTCAAGCCCTCCAAGAAGACAACATCAAGAAGGAGCGCATGGTTGGTAAAGAGAAGTTACTAACCAAAGGCGATGATGGAATCCTATGGTTTGAAGACAGAATTTGGATTCCTAGAATTAGGGAGATCCAAAGAAAAGTGATGGACGAAGCTCACAAATCTAAATACTCTATACATCCCGGAGCTAATAAGATGTACAAAGATCTGAAAAATCATTATTGGTGGCCGAATATGAAGAGATCTATAGCTCAGTATATAGAAAAGTGCTTAACTTGTCTTCAAGTTAAAATCGAGCATCAAAAGCCTGCAGGTCAACTGCAACAGTTAGAGATACCTGTGTGGAAATGGGATAAAATTACTATGGACTTTGTCACGGACCTGACAAGAACCCAGAAAGGGCATGATGCTATTTGGGTTGTGGTTGATTGTAAGGCCCCAAACCCGGGAGGCCTCACTTGTTAGATTTACTCATTCACAAATAGTTCTTAAACTTGAATATCAAATAACGCAGCGGAAAATTTCATTCAAACATAACATTAACATTGTACTACATGCGGAAGCGTAACATTGTCAATTACATAAACATAACATAATAACTCATAACGGGATGTCAGTCTTCATATTAATCGGGTAACTCATCAAGCCGCCCAACATCACCGTCCATCATCACAACCTGCCTTAACCTGAATGTGCATACTAAAAGTCAGCTATACGGGTGAGTTCTAGCTTTACATAAAACCTTAACATAAACATTTGCCAAAAACATAACATATATTTATTTAACAAAAGCGTACGTAAATCATGCAATAACATAACATTAAACATAAGTCAGCAATAAACCGAATCTGCGCCTTTTCGTAACCGTCAATTCCTCATTACAGCATGGTACTTCATGCACGGTGCTTCACAGAGCACACGTACTCATGTAACCATTCGTAACCGTCAATTCCCTTCAAGCACGGCGTCCCAAAGGATAGCACGTACCACACCTTAAGTACTTTTCCCTCGCAGAGAATAGTACCTCAATAGAGATCCCGGTAATCCCCATTGGTGACCGTCATCACCCCTTTCCCATCCAGTTGTACAACCGTTGGCTAGCCACAAAGGCCCCTATAAAGGTAAGGCCCATACATACATACATACATACATACATACATACATACCTTGATTCCCGAAGGAATCCATGGCATATTCGTTCATTTTGTGACTTTCATAAATACCTTTACTTCTTTTCAGTTAAAGCATTCGCACGTTTTATTAAATAACATTTCATTCGTAAGCATTTTGTAAACTTCATTTGGCAAAACATTTCATAAACACATTTCAACTTTCCTTTCGTAAGCATCATTTCATAAAACATTATTGTGTAAGTATGCACACCAGCCCAAAACATAGTTCAAAACATTAAAAGTAGGGCTCTAGAACTCACCTGATAAGCTAATCTTGGTTGTCCTAAACAAAGGTTTAACACGTCACTTCCGATCTGAATTGATTAGTTAAATACACAACAGACCTAATCCCGACTCTAACGGTTTACTTGTTCTGTTTTAGGCGAACTTAAGGCTAAGTTCGCCTCTTACCAACTTAGCGAACATACAGGCAAACATAGGCTAAACTCGCCTAATCCATGCCCGGCGAACTTAACAAGTTCGCCCCCTAAGTTCGTTGGTTTCAACCCATCGAAGCCACTAAGCCGCTGCCATAAGTTTGCTTACCTTTATGCCCCAGGCGAACTTATCAAGCGAACTTGATAACTTTGCCCCAATCTTTGTCAGGCGAACTTGATAAGTTCGCATGTCGGGCAGTCTTCTTCCCCAAGAACCCTATGTTGCATGCAAATGGCGGCCATATCTGATTACGTTCAAGTTACCGACTTTTTACGTTCAAAACTTGTAGTTTTCATTCCTATTTACAGATCTATAACCCTTTTCACGTTTGGTTCACAAAAACTCAATCTTTTTCATGAAAAATACCTGAAAACCCACATAAACCAAAAACTCAGATTTGGAACAGGTTGTTACCTGTTTCGAGATTCTGAATCGGAGAATCCCCTCGCGAACAGTAGAGGAACACGATGCTAGCTCCTCTGGTCGATCCTTGCACTTTCTCTCTCTATGGTTTCTCTCTCTAGAATGTGTAAATGAGAGAATGAGAAGGGTTTACGCTATATATAGGGAGACTCCTCCCCCTTATGTGCCACCCTAAAGTTCGTCGGCCCATCCGGCCCGGCCCGTCTCGCCTCGTTCGTTTATTCTTTTCGTCTCGTGTTTACCCATTATTATAACTCGTCGTTTTATTTATTTTTGGGATGTTACAAGTCTACCCCCTTTACAATAGGTTTCGTCCCCGAAACCTATCAAAAGTCAAATAGTTGAGGGTGCTACTCCCTCATTTCCGTTTCTGTTTCCCTAGTAGCTTCAAACCCTTTTTGGTGCTTCCACTGGACTTTAACCAATTGGATAACTTTATTATGTAAACGTTTCTCCTTCATGTCTAGGATGGCCACAGGTTCCTCGATGTAGTTAAGGATGTTGTCAACCTCGATGTCAATGAGCGGTACGTGAGCCGATTCATCCGCCAAACACTTTCGCAAGTGTGATACGTGGAAGGTAGGATGAACCCCACTTAAATCATCAGGCAACTGCAACCGATAGGCGACTTCGCCAACCCGTGCCATTATCCTGAAGGGTCCGACAAACCTCGGACTTAACTTCCCTATCTTTCTCAATTGTATGATTCCGTTCCAGGGCGACACTTTTAACATTACTTTGTCCCCAACATTAAACTCGATAGGCCTTCATCGTTTATCCACATAGGATTTCTGACGATCTTGTGCGGCCTTCATTCGTGCTTTGATCTCATCAAATCTTTTCGACGTTTCTCGTACGACTTCAAGACTTCCTAATTCCTCTTGTCCAATCTCACCCCAGCAAACCGGGGTCCTACATCTTCTCCCATACAACATTTCGTAAGGTGGCATGACTATCGTCATGTGATGACTGTTGTTGTAGGAGAATTCGGCTAACGGCAGATGACTGTCCCAACTGCCACCGAAGTCAATAATACAAGTACGAAGCATATCCTCCAATGTTTAAATGGTCCTTTCGGACTGACCATTCGTTTGCGGGTGGTATGCCATGCTGATATTAAGTCTCGTACCCATCGCCTTGTGAAATCTCTTCCAGAACCTCGATTTGAATCGTGTGTCCCGGTCAGATACAATTGTCAAAGGCATCCCATGTCGTGCCACTACTTCATTAATAAATACTTCCGCTAACCTTTCCGACGAGAACGTCTCGCGAATAGGTAGGAAATGAGCATTATTCGTTAAATGGTCCATGATTACCCAAATGGTGTCATGACCTTTAGCTGTGTGAGGTAGCTTGGTTATGAAGTCCATGGTAATGTGTTCCCACTTCCATTCTGGTATATCGAGCGGTTGAATCTTTCCATACAGTTTCTGGTGTTAAGCCTTTATTTGCAAGCAAGTCAAGCACTTGCTTACGTACTTTGTCACTCCATGTTTCATTCCAAGCCACCAGTATTCCTTCCTCAGATCTTGGTACGTTTTGTTGGTACCAGGATGGATAGAGTATCGAGACATATGAGCCTCATCCAAGATTTTGGTCCTAAGCTCGCCACCCATAGGTATCCACACCCGACCATAACGTGTTCTAACACCAAGGGTGTTATATTCCAGCTTTTCCTGTTAGCCAACCATTCTTTCTTTCTTTATGTTTTCTTCCTTAAGGGCTTCACCTTGAGCCTTTTCGATTTCCCTCATCACATTCGTTGTTATTACCAACTGGCATGCCTTCACTCTAATAGGAGCAAGCACATCCTTTCGGATTAGAGCATTGGCTACCACATTCGCCTTTCCCGGATGGTATATGATTTCACAGTCATAATCCTTCAAAAGTTCCAACCATCGCCTCTGTCTCATATTCAGCTCCTTTTGTTGTACTTCAAACTTTTGTGGTCAGAGTATATGGTAAACTTCACCCTGTAAAGGTAGTGCCTCCAGATTTTTAATGCGAATACGACATCAACAAGTTCCAGGTCGTGAGTCGGATAGTTGACTTCGTGAACTTTCAACTGTCGTGACGCATACACGATCACTCTCTCGCGTTGCATCAGCACGCACCCCAACCCCTGACCTGAAGCGTCACAGTAAACCACTAAGTCTTAATTACCCTCAGGTAGGGCCAAGACTGGAGCTTGGGTTAGCTTCTCCTTTAGTTCCTTAAATGCTTCTTCCTGGGTAGAACCCCATTCGTACTTTACTTCCTTCCGTGTCAATTTTGTCAACGGCGAAGCTATTTTCAGGAAATCCTGAATGAATCTCCGATAGTAGCCTGCCAACCCTATGAAACTGCGGATTTCAGTTGGAGTCTTGGGAATTTCCTAATCTCTTACCATCATTATCTTTGCTGGGTCCACCATAATGCTGTTTGGGTTAATGACGTGACCTAGGAAGTGGACTTCCCTAAGCCAGAACGCGTATTTGGAGAACTTAGCATACAATTTCTCTTTCTTCAAAGCTTCCAATACCTTCAAGTGACACGCGTGATCACCCTCATTCTTGGAGTAGATGAGGATATCATCGATGAACACGATTACCGATCGATCCACCCTATTAATCAAATCCATGAACGTTGCGTGGGCGTTCGTCAATCCAAAAGACATTATGCGGAACTCGAAGTGTCCATAACGCGTGCGAAACGTGGTTTTCGGTATGTCCTCTTCCCTCACCTTCAGCTGATGGTACCCGTATCGAAGGTCAATTTTTGAGAACCAACTTGTGCCCTGTAATTGATCGAACAGGTCGTCGATCCTTGGTAAAGGGTACTTGTTTGTAAGGCCTCAAACCCAGGAGGCCTCACTTGTTGGATTTACTCATTCACAAACAGTTCTTAAACTTGAATATCAAAATAACGCAGCGGAAAATTTCATTAAAACATAATCATAACATTGTTCAACATGCGGAAGCGTAACATAGTCTAATACATAACATAACATAACATAACTAATCATAACGGAATGCCAATCTTCATATCATCCAGGTAACTCATCAAGCCGCCCAGCATCACCGTCCATCATCATAACCTGCCTTAACCTGAATGTGAATACTAAAAAGTCAGCTACGCTGGTGAGTTCTAGCATTAACATAAACGTTATACTTCAAATATTTGCCAAAACATAACATTCCACTTCATTTAATAAAAGCGTACGTAAAGCATACAATAACATAACATAACACGTAAGTCAACAAAACATATCGAATATGCGCCTTCTCGTAACCATCAATTCCAAACTTCCAGTACGATACCTTGAAGAGTAGTCATACCTAACTTCCAACATGATACTCCGAAGAGTTGTCATACCTAACTTCCAGCACGATACTCTGAAGAGCAGTCATACCTAACTTCCAGCACGATACTCCGACGAGTAGTCATACCTAACTTCCTGCACAATTACCCCGTAAGGTAAATCGTACCTACTTCAAGGATCACGGTAATCCCAGTGGTGACCGTCATCACCCTAGTTGTACAACAGTTGGTCAGCCACAAAGGCCCCTAAAAGGTAAGGCCCATAACATACATCCCATACCCATAACCTCAATTCCCTGAGGAATAATGGCAGATTCGTTCGTTTGTGACTTTCGTAAACATTCACTTATTTTACTTCAAAAATTCAGTTAAAACATTCGTACATTTTATTAAAAATCATTCATTCATTCGTAAACACTTCGTAAAATTCTTATCGCAAAATATTTCATAAACACTTCCTTCATAACCTTTTCCTTCCAAAACATTGTTTATAAACATCGTTTCATAAAACGTCACACATATCAATCATAAACATCGTTTTATAAAAACAGTCACATCGTTACGTATGCACACCAGCCCAAAAACATTGTTTAAAACATTTAAAAGAGGGCTTCTAGAACTCACCTGAAATAAACAGGGTCAAAGGTCTCTAAAGGATCTTCTACCCTGTACGTACGCAACCTAGTTTTAGCTTCTCATACAACTCATTACATTTCATTCCTAACCACAAACTTCACCCAACCGCAAACTTCACCCAACTGTGAACTTCACCCAGCCGGGAACTTCACCCAACCGTGAACTTCATCAAACCGCAAACTTCTCCCAACCGTGAACTTTACCCATCCGCAAACTTCACCCTACAGTAAACTTTACCCAATCGCAAACTTCATCAGCCATGAAGTTCACCAGCCGTGAACTTCACAAACCGTGAACTTTCCAAACCGTGAACTTCCCAAAACCGTGAACTTCATCAAAAACCGTGTTTTTGCATGGATTCAGATCTGGATTGATTGGTTCGTCAAGTTTGGAACTTTTTACGTTCAAAACGTTTGTTTTCCACTCTAGATGCTAGATCTATGTTTATTTCCATGTTCATACGTAAAAATGCCATCTTTTATCCAAAAACCCGAGAAACTCAACAAAAACTAAAAACTCAATTCTAGGTCGAGTTGTTACCTCTTTCGAGCTTCTGAATCAGAGGTTCTTCTCACGAGTAGTGTAGGAACAAGATGCTAACTTCTCGGACCGATCCGTCAACTTTCTCTCTTTATGGTTTCTCTCTCTAGGATGGCAAAATGAGGGAAATGAGGAGGGTTTTGGCTATTTATAGGGTGGCTCATCTCCCTTGATCGCCACCCTTATGTTTGCCGGCCATCCGACCCGACCCGTCATGCCGCGTTCATTTATTCTTTTCGTCTCGTGTTTACCCGTTATTATAACTCGTCGTTTTATTTTCGGGATGTTACAAGTCTACCCCCTTACAATAGGTTTTGTCCCTGAAACCTATCTTAAGTCAAATAGTTGAGGGTACGACTCCCTCATTTCCGTCTCCGTTTCCTAAGTACATTCTGATCCTTTCCGGTGCTTCCAGTGGACTTTAACTAGTTGAATAACCTTATTACGTAAACGCTTCTCCTTCCTGTCAAGATGGCCACGGGTTCCTCAATATAGTTAAGGCTGTTGTCGACCTCGATGTTAGTAAGTGGTACGTGAGCTGATTCATCCGCCAAGCACTTTCGCAAATGTGATACATGAAAGGTAGGATGAATCCCACTTAACTCATCAGACAACTCCAACTGATAAGCGACTTCACCAACCCGTGCCATTATCCTGAATGGTCCGACAAACCTCGGACTTAACTTTCCTCTCTTTCTGCATCGTATGATTCCCTTCCAGGGTGACACTTTCAACATTACTCTATCCCCAATATCAAACTCAATAGGCCTTCGTCGTTTATCCGCATAGGATTTCTGACGATCTTGTGCGCCCTTCATTCATGGTTTGATTTGATCAAACCTTTCCGACGTTTCTCTTACGACTTCAAGACTTCCTAATTCCTTCTGTCCAATCTCACCCTAACAAATGGGGGTTCTGCATCTTCTCCCATACAACATTTCATAAGGCGACATGCCTATCGTCTTGTGATGACTGTTGTTGTAGGAGAATTCTGCTAACGGCAGGTGACTATCCCAACTGCCCCCAAAGTCTATAATGCAAGCACGGAGCATGTCCTCCAACGTTTGAATGGTCCTTTCAGACTGACCATCCGTTTGCGGGTGGTATGCGTGCTGATATTAAGCCTCGTGCCCATTGCTTCGTGAAATATTTTCCAGAACCTCGATGTGAATCGTGTGTCCCAGTCAGATACAATTATTAAAGGCATCCCATGTCGTGCTACTACTTCATTAATAAACACTTCCGCTAACCTTTCCGATGATAACGTATCACGAATAGGTAGGAAATGAGCACTCTTCGTTAAACGGTCCACAATTGCCCAAATGTTGTCATGATCTTTAACTGTGCGAGGTAGCTTGGTTATGAAGTCTATTGTAATGTGTTCCCATTTCCAATCCGGTATATCAAGAGGTTGAATCTTTCCATAAGGTTTATGGTGTTCGGCCTTTACTTGCGAGCAAGTTAAGCACTTGCTTACGTACTTTGTCACTTCGTGTTTCTTTCCAAGCCACCAGTATTCCTTCCTCAGATCTTGGTACATTTTGTTGGTACCAGGATGGATAGAGTAACCAGACTTATGAGCCTCATCCAAGATTTTGGTCCTAAGCCTGCCACCCATAGGTATCCATACCCTCCCAAAACGTGTCCTAACACCAAGGGTGTTATATTCCAACTTGTCCTGTTGGCCAACCATTCTTTCCTTCTTTATGTTTTCTTCCTTAAGTGCTTCATCTTGAGCTCTTTCAATTTCCCTCATCACATCTGATGTTACAACCAATTGATAAGCTTTCAGTCTAATAGGAGTAGGCACATCCTTTCGGCTTAGAGCGTCAGCCACCACGTTTGCCTTTCCAGGATGGTATATGATTTCACAGTCATAGTCTTTCAATAGTTCCAACCATCGTATCTGCCTCATATTAAGTTCCTTTTATTCGAAGAAGTACTTCAAACTTTTGTGGTCGGAGTAAATAGTAAACGTCACCCCGTAAAGGTAGTGCCTCCAGATTTTCAATGCGAATACGACAACAGCAAGTTCCAAATCGTGAGTTGAATAATTAACTTCGTGAACCTTCAACTGTCATGATGCATACGCGATCACTCTCCCGCGTTGCATCAGCACGCACCCCAATCCCTGACCCGTAGCATCAGAGTATACCACCAAGTCTTCATTGCCCTCGGGAAGGGCCAAGACTGGAGCTTGGGTTAGTTTCTCCTTCAATTCCTTAAACGCCTCATCCTGGTTCGAACCCCATTCGTACTTTACCTCCTTCCGAGTCAACTTTGTCAATGGTGAAGCTATTTTCGAAGAATCCTGGATGAATCTCCGAAAGTAGCCCGCTAACCCCAAGAAACTGCGAACCTCTGTTGGCGTCTTAGAAATATCCCAGTCTTTTACTGTTATTATCTTTGCTGGATCAACGATAATGCTGTTCGAGTTAATGATGTGACCTAGGAATTGGACTTCCCTAAGCCAGAACGTGCATTTGGAGAATTTAGCATAGAACTTTTCCTTCTTCAGAGCCTCCAACACCTCCTTTAAGTGACATGCGTGATCACCCTCATTCTAGGAGTAGATAAGGATATCATCGATGAACACAATTACCGATCGATCCAGCATCGGTCGACAGACCCTATTCATCAAATCCGTGTATACTGCGGGGGTGTTTATCAATCCGAAGGACCTCACGCGGAACTCAAAATGTCCACAACGCGCGCGAAACGTGGTTTTTGGTATGTCTTCTTCCCTATCCTTCAACTGATGGTACCGGGATCGAAGGTCGAATTTTAGAACCAACTTGTGCCCTGCAATTGATAGAACAGGTCGTCGATCCTTGGTAGAGGGTACTTGTTCTTCACGGTACGTTTATTCAACTCCCTTTAGTCAATACACGTCCTCATATAACCATCTTTCTTTTTCACAAATAATGCCGGAGCACCCCAAGACGAGATGCTCGGTTGGATAAATCCTTTCTCAAGTAACTCGTCTAGTTGTGCCATTAGTTCCTTCATCTCCACTTGTGCTAGTCGATATGGAGCCTTAGCCACGGGCTGGGCATATGGTACTAAGTCAATTCGGAACTCAATTTCTCTGTCGGGTGGTATCCCAGGAAAATCCTCTGGAAACACCTCCGGGTACTCGCGTACCACCGGTACATCGTCTAGTTCCTTCACTTCCTTACACTTGTCAATCACGTACACCAGATAAGCCTCGCATTCGCGCCTCAGGTAATCTGCTGCCTTAATCATCGAGATGACATTAGGCATCGGGGCGTCATGATCTCCAAAAACCTCGACTTCGCTACCATCCGGAGCCTTGAGTCGGATTATCTTCCGTTTGCATATAAATTGCGCTTCATTGGCAGTTAACCAATCCATACCCAAAACTACATCAAACCCACCCAAAACCATAACAAATAGCCTGACGGGGAATCTATGGCCTTCTATTTTTATCGTGGAATTGTCACTACATCAGTAACTCTCGCAGTTCTACCCTCAGCGGTTTCTACGCTAAAGGCTCTTTCTAGCTTACTTACAGTGTACTTCACTCGTTTACAAAAGGTGGCAGATATAAAACTTTTACTGGCGCCCGAATCAAATAACACAGATACAAAAGTGTTGTCGAGGATGAACGTACCTGACGCCACATCGGGGTCTACCCTGGCCTGTTCTTGCGTCAGTGGATACGCTCGAGTCTTCGCTCAGGGCCTTTCTTCCTTCTTCTCTAGGCCTTTACCCTTCCTGGCTTCACCCATCCTGGGCTTAGTGCATTCCCAGCTCATATGACAACTCTCCCCATAGTTGTAGCATTTGAAGCCTTGTGGGCATTCGCGGGAGTAGTGTCGGGTTTTGCTGCATTTAAAGCACATATTTGAACTTAGCCGACATTCACCCACATGCCTTACCCCACATTTTCCACAGACTGCCATCTCGCCTACCCTGGCCTGTTTGTCCCGAGCCCCAAATAACTTCCCACCCGATCGCTTAGCGGGAAACCCCAGTTTCTTCTTAGGCTCTTCAATGGCAACGACATTCAATGCCAGATCATCAAACATCACGCCACTCAGTTCTACTACCGAATCGTAGGTAGTAGGGGCGTTTGCCTTAAAATAAATGCGGACCTGGTCCGGCAGCCCTTGAATGTAGCAGACAATCTTCCTCTCCTCAGTCGTGACAAGATGTCGCACCGGACGTGCCAGTTCATCGAATCGGGTAGTGTACTACCGGTACGTCATGCCCCCGGCCTTCAACCCTAGAAATTCCCTTTCTACCTTCTCAATCTCATTCCTTGGACAGAAATTCTTGGTCTCCAGAGTTTTTAGATCATTCCACATCATTGCGTCGACAGCCTCGTCCCCCTTGGCTTGACGCACTCCCTCCCACCAATGAGATGCTTCCTCCCTCAAACAGTTAGAAGCAAACTTCACAACCTGGTTTGAGAGGCATTCGCTAAAATGATTTGCGGCTTCCATACAGATTACCCAATCAAAAGTAGCCATCGCGTCTTTCTTTCCAGTTAGGACTGACGGGTCACATGCCTTAAAGGACTTATAGTCGTAACCACGGGTAAGCGGTGCGTTAACTGCCTCAGTATTCGGGGTACCAACCGTCGTGTTAGACCCATCCGTCTCACTAGCCTTCTTTAACGCTTCTGCCAACAGTCCTTGCAAAGAAGCCTTCATCAACTCAGTGAACTCGCGTGCTAGAGCCGCTCTCACTTCCGGTTCAAAAGTGAATTATTGTTCTTCGATATGAGTCGGCTCAGTCCCGTGCATACTAACTTTTGGCTCAGTGTGAACACTTCCTTCTTCACTGTACTCTTGGCGCGCAGGGGTCATGCCGCGCCCACCGTTACGACCACCAGTATGGCCCCCACCACGCCTTCCGTTTCCTCTCCTTGCCATTTTGTTCTGTAAGACAAGGAATCCAATGTCATCACGCTAGTTAACAAATAGAATTCAACAAGTACTGTAAGATGTTAATATACACTGGCCATCTGCAATTAACCATTACACTACCTTTCGATTTCTATTTGACCACCTTTGTGATTTCCATCAGAACACAAGCCCTAACCTTAACACCTTCTAAGGCATACTATATATGTAAATATATACTATCTTCATACCTGATGCTGTGGCTCGAGTTATCCGTACTGGCATCCGCTTTCGGTCCCATTCACAGTTTAAGTTCAGACACCGGAAGTGTCCAAATCTCTCAAACTATTGCTCTGATACCAACTTGTAAGGCCCCAATCCCGGGAGGCCTCACTTGTTGGATTTACTCATTCACAAACAGTTCTTAAACTTGAATATCAAGATAACGCAGCGGAAAATTTCATTAAAACACAATCATAACATTGTTCAACATGCGGAAGCGTAACATAGTCTAATACATAACTAATCATAACGGGATGCCAGTCTTCATATCATCCGGGTAACTCATCAAGCCGCCCAGCATCACCGTCCATCATCATAACCTGCCTTAACCTGAATGTGCATAATAAAAAGTCAGCTACGCTGGTGAGTTCTAGTTTAACATAAACGTTATACTTCAAATATTTGCCAAACATAACATTCAACTTCATTTAATAAAAGCGTACGTAAAGCATATCGAATCTGCGCCTTCTCATAACCATAAATTCCAAACTTCCAGCACGATACCCCAAAGAGTAGTCGTACCTAACTTCCAGCATGATACTCCGAAGAGTTGTCATACCTAACTTCCAGCACGATACTCCGACAAGTTGTCATACCTAACTTCCAACACGATACTCCGACAAGTTGTCATACCTAACTTCCAACACGAATCCCCCGTAAGGTAAATCGTACATACTTCAAGGATCACGGTAATCCCCATGGTGACCGTAATCACCCCAGTTGTACAACAGTTGGCCAGCCACAAAGGCCCCTAAAAGGTAAGGCCCATAACATACATCCCATACCCATAACCTTAATTCCCTAAGGAATAATGGCAGATTCGATCGTTTGTGACTTTCATAAACATTCACTTCTTTTACTTCAAAACTTCAGTTAAAGCATTCGTACGTTTTATTAAAAATCATTCGTTCATTCGTAAACACTTCGTAAACTTATTATGGCAAAATATTTCATAAACACTTCCTTCATAACCTTTTCCTTCCAAAATATCGTTTATAAACATCGTTTCATAAAACGTCACACAAATCATTCATAAACATCGTTTTATAAAAACAGTCACATCGTTACGTATGCACACCAGCCCAAAAACATTATTTAAAACATTTAAAAGAGGGCTTCTAGAACTCACCTGAAATAAACAGGGTCAAAGGTCTCTAAAGGATCTTCTAACATGTACGTACGCAACCTAGTTTTAGCTTCGCATATAACTCATTACATTTCATTCCTAACTGCAAACTTCACCCAACTGCAAACGTTACCCAAACCGCAAACTTCACCCAACCGTGAACTTCACCCAATCCGTAAACTTCTCCCAACCGTGAACTTTACCCATCCGCAAACTTCACCCTACCGTAAACTTTACCCAACCGCAAACTTCATCAGCTGTGAACTTCACCAGCCGTGAACTTCACTCAACCGTGAACTTCACAAACCATGAACTTCAAAAACCGTGAACTTTCGAAACCGTGAACTTCATCAAAAACCGTGTTTTTGCATGGATTCAGATCTGGATCGATTGGTTTATCAAGTTTGGAACTTTTTACGTTCAATGCATTTTTTTTCCACTCTAGATACTAGATCTATGTTTATTTCCATGTTCATACGTAAAAATGCCATCTTTTATCCAAAAACCCGAGAAACCGAACAAAAACTAAAAACTCAATTCTAGGTCGAGTTGTTACCTCTTTCGAGCTTCTGAATCGGAGGTTCTGCTCACGAGTAGTGTAGGAACAAGATGCTAGCTTCTCGAACCGATCCGTCAACTTTCTCTCTCTACAGTTTCTCTCTCTAGGATGGCAAAGTAAGAGAAATGAGGAGGGTTTTGGCTAATTATAGGGTGGCTCATCTTCCTTGATCGCCACCCTTATGTTTGCCGGCCCATCCGACCCGACCCGTCATGCCGCGTTCATTTATTCTTTTCGTCTTGTGTTTACCCGTTATTATAACTCATCATTTTATTTTCGGGATGTTACATTGTTCTTCACCGTACATTTGATCAACTCGCGATAATCAATACACATTCTCATCGATCCCTCTTTCTTCTTTACAAACAACACCGGAGCACCCCAAGGTGAGATGCTCGGTTGGATGAATCCTTTCTCAAGCATTTCGTCTAGTTTTGCCATTAGTTCCTTCATCTCTACTGGTGCTAGTCGATATGGAGCCTTAGCCATGGGCTGGGCATCTGGTACTAAGTCGATTCGGAACTCAATCTCTCTGTCAGGTGGTTTCCCAGGCAAATCCTCTGGAAACACCTATGGGTACTCGCGTACCACGGATACATCGTCTAGTTACTTCGCCTCTTTACACTTGTCAATCACGTACACCAGATAAGCCTCGCATCCGCGTCTCAAGTAATCTGCTACCTTAATCATCGAGATGAAATTAGGCATCGGGGGGTCGCGATCTCCAAAAGCCTCAAATTTGCTACCATCCGGAGCCTTGAGTCGGATTATCTTTCGTTTACATATAATTTGCGCTTCATTGTGTGACACCCAGTAATTCAGGTCAATATCCATATTTCCTAAATACACGTTCATAACGTATATTTCCTGAAGTTTTATTTTAACTAAGTAAAGTCAAGGAGTCTAGCAAAGGAAATTATATCAAAATAGTAATTTTTAAGAATTACTAGAAAAATAAACAGTAATAACCCGTAAAGTACGGTAGTTGGTGATTAACAAGAACTTGACAATAAAAGTCTAGGGAGACGCTTTAACATAAAAACATAAATATTGGTGACTAAACTTTTATAAAAAGTTGACATATAAATAATTGTTACATGGCTCTATGTTATTTTGCGTATACATGTATAATATAGTTCAAGTAATAACTACATCGGGAATTCACTAGCAGATTATTAAAGCTAGTCAATCTACACAAAATGCAGGACGTTTTAATAATTAAATATATTAAAACGGGTATTAATTTCGGGTAGTATACCGCGTCTAAATCAATCACATCATCATTATGATTGCTTTGCTTACACAACACTCAAGCGTCATAATCATCATGATTATGACCAAGAGTGCAAGCAACCTCAAAGATCACATCACCATCATTATATCTTTGCTTATACTCCACTCCAACGTCAAGGCGTAATGATGATGACTTGTTGAGTTCTACACTCAACCCCCTTTTCATCAAATAATTATATATATACGTGTATATATATGTATGTATATATATATATAATATCTAGGTATATAGATATATAAAGTTTAAACCATTAAAAAGTCATACACTAAGTATTAGATCACCTACTGGGTATACACTACCTAAAAACCAATCAACTAATACATGGAATGATGACTCGTGATGTGACAAGACCCAACCCCCACCCCATGCCCAATCATGGCCGAAATGTGTGGGACCACCCACACACCCACTCCACCATCATGTCCATGATGATTGTCATAAGAGGCCATACCCTATTAACCAAGTGTGCAAGCAAGGGTCAATCCATCAAGTCAACCATCCCTTGCCATGATTAGGTTGAATGCAACACCCGAACCCCCACCCTAACCCTTGGTTCGGCCGAGAATAGAGGGCCCCACCCACCTCACATCACCTCACCACTTTTGTTCTCATGTCATAAGAAGACCATGCTTCTTTGAGTGTAGACCATACGAACAACAAATCCATCACATTTAATACACCCTCTTACACACTCAAGCTCTCACTCTCTCATATATATATCGACATATGCACACGCATAATCACTTTGCATCTTTCAAATTCAAGAGCAAAAACCATAGAGAAGTTTGAGTTATAGTTGAAGATTCAAGGAAGGTTGGAGTCTAGGAGTCGGGACTTGATAACAACACGAACACCTAGTGTCTTCCATACGTTTTTCTTCACCTAGCTTGTCTAGTGGTACGAAACCATCATCCATCTTTTATGTTTTCTTTACTTCCTTAAATTAAGCATGTTGTTCATCCTAATAATTAAAGGAGGTTTAAAAAGCTAAAGAGTTTTATAAAGTTTAACAATATTACGATTAAAAACTAGATTTTATAATAAAAAGATGTATGAAATTCGAAAATGATAAGCTCTTATACTTAGATTCTTATCTTAACATATTTATGAGATATTTGTTAATTTGAATTCATGATGCTAAATTAAGAATTGATAAAGTAAAAAGATGTGTGTAAATATATATATACATATATATGTGTAACCGAAATTTGTATGTATAAGTGTATAAGTGATTGTTTTGATCCTATAATGATAGTTGTAGATATTAAAAGCATGATTAACATTAGATAAAAAGGTTTGAACATGAATACATATCCATGATTAGAGATGTAAACCGGAAATAATCAAGTGTATTATTTAAAAAGAAATCGTGACATATGTATGTTCATAAAGTGTTAACTTGTTGAATTGAGAATTATTGAAACATATGCATGCTTGATAAGAACCGAAATATATGTCCACAAATGTATGCATACAAGAGTAAATATGGTACATGAGTAAAATGATATATATATATATATATATATCTATATATATATATATATATATATATATATATATATATGGAAGCTAAAAAGTATATATGGAGACATAATTATATTCGTATCTTGAAAGTAAATTATGGATAATATTGTATTGTTGTGTATTGACATGAAATTTGTTATGATTAAAGTGTTTGGGACATTTGGTAACAATAAAAAGCATACATGCACATATCATGAAATAACCATAGATAGGTTCATGTGCACGAAATTAAAGATGTTTCAGTTAAAAATAAATAAGTGTATGTTGAAATGTAGTTATACTTGTGTGTATATATATTTGTAAGGAAATATAAATACATGTCGAACTGAAACAAGTTAATAAATATCGTTCGGAACAAGTAATTGTATATGCATATAGAGATAAACATACATAGAAAATACATGAACGATACTTGCATATTTATTGGAAAGAAGTAATTATGTGTTTATACATGGATTATAGTATAAATATATTACAAGACGTTGCAAAAATAATATTTATTTTTGACAAACATAACGAGTCACCAATATGGAAATATAATAGTTTTTCCGGAAAATAAATAAAGCGTCTAGACTGGAATAATAATCACCAACGAGTCCTCATGAGAAAACATTGTTTTAAATAAACAAAGGCGTGCTTAACAGGAATAGTTAAGTCGGGTGAACAACTTGCGTTTAAGACAGGTAGTCTTAACGTGTTTAGTACCCTTGTGTGATTAGGGTACGGATAGACAAGAACTATTAGCACAAGGTTGTTGCTAGGATTTCATCGAACACAAGGTGAGTTCACGGCCCCCTTTTAACTTTTTAATGTTTTGTAAACATCGGAGGAGAAACATACTTCCTTGTTATGTTTTGAAAACATGAATTACATTTGCTTACACGTTTGACATCATGAACATTCAGGTTTAACTCCTTGTGAGTTTCACTAATCCCCCTTTTTTCTAAAGTTTTTGAAATGATTTGGGGTGGAAACATACTTGTAAAAGACTTTTGTATGTAAATGAATGAACTAATGATCTGACCGTATGTGTGTATTGAGGGAAAAGTAAAGCGCTTAAAGTCCTCTGAATAAGTTAGTAACCATTAGCTATTTTAGCCCGGGATTATATGGATAGTACTATTGGGGGTGACGCCTCCGGTCATGGTTAGTCGCGCTAACCAGGGGTCCAAATGGCCGAATGACCGCATATTGTCTTACTCGCAGAAAGGCGGGGGGAGGCACAGAATGTTGGGGTTTGGTTACGGTCTCATACATTACATACTATTTTGTATTCCTTGCAAGCTTACAAATGGGGTCAATAGATCGGATTAGTATTCAGATTCATTGGTAATACATGCAAAAGGGTTTTGATCAGGTTAAAGTGATCAGATTTAAACAAAGGGTTCTGATCAGGTTAAAGTGATCTGGTTTAAACAAAAGAGTTTTGATCAGGTTTATACAAAGGGTTCTGATCAGGTTAAAGTGATCAGGTTTAAACAAAGGGTTTTGATCAGGTTAAAGTGATCAGGTTTAAACAACTGATCAGGTTAAAGTGATCAGGTTTAAACAAAAGAGTTTTGATCAGGTTAAAGTGATCAGGTTTATACAAACGGTTCTGGTCAGGTTAAAGTGATCAAGTTTAAACAAAGGGTTTTGATCAGGTTAAAGTGATCAGGTTTAAACAAAGGGTTTTGATCAGGTTAAAGTGATCAGGTTTAAACAAAGGGTTCTGATCAGGTTAAAGTGATCAGGTTTAAACAAAGGGTTTTGATCAGGTTAAAATGATCAGGTTTAAACAAAGAGTTTTGATCAGGTTAAAATGATCATGTTTAAACATTGGTTTTATGACGGTTAAGTCATGGTAATGTTTTTAAAGAAAAACTACATATTTTATGACGGTATAGTCATGGGCATATTTTCAAATGAAAACTACTTATTATTTATGACGGTTAAGTCATGTATAGTTTTTCAGGGAAAACTACTTAGTTTTATGACGGTAAAGTCATGTACATGTTTTCGGGAAAAACTATAAGCACTGATATAACTAACTCTGTGAACTCACCAACCTTTGTGTTGACACTATCAAGTATGTTTATCAGGTAACCTTTAGCCATGGCGCGGTTGTAATAGGCTAGCTATGTTGGATCAATTCCTAGTAGCTGGAAGGACGTAGAATATCAAGTCTCAAGTCTATCGTTGATCTAGAAGAACTTAGATCATAGTATTACTTAGTTTTAGTAATTGTATATGTAATCAAGTCTTAGAAATCACAATTACCGCTTCCGCTATCGTGTAATGAACCAATCGTTGCAACCTGTATTTATTTATTAAGTAAATAAATTTGGGGGTGTGACACATTGGCAGTTAGCCAATCCATACCTAACACTACATCAAATCCAACCAAAACCATAACAAACAACCTGACGGGGAATCTATGGCCTTCTATTTTTATCATGGAATTTTCAATTACATCAGTTACACTCGCAGTTCTACCCTCGGCAGTTTCTA
Source organism: Smallanthus sonchifolius (assembly GCA_023525975.1). NCBI lineage: Eukaryota > Viridiplantae > Streptophyta > Magnoliopsida > Asterales > Asteraceae > Smallanthus > Smallanthus sonchifolius. The sequence goes on along the minus strand of CM042021.1, from coordinate 91,559,142 downwards.
CGCTAAAGGCCCTTTCTAGCTTGCTAACAGTGTATTTCACTCTTTTACAAAAAGTTGTAGATATAAAGCTCTTACTGGCACCTGAATCAAAAAACACAGATACAAAAGTGTTGTCAAGGATGAACGTACCTGACGCTACATCGGGGTCCACCCTGGCCTATTCCTGCATCAGCGCATACTCTCGAGTCTTCGTTCGGGGCCTCTCTTCTTTCTTCTCCTGGTCTTTCCCTTTTCCAGATTCCCCCATTCTTGGTTTCGGGCATTCCCTACTCAAATGACCGGCATCCCCACAGTTATAGCACTTGAAATGTTGTGGGCAGTCATGGGAGTAGTGCCCGGTCTTGCCACACTTGAACCACAGGTTAGATCCCAGTCTACATTCACCTGCATGCTCCTTTCCACATTTCTTACAAACGGTCGGCTCATCCACCCGAGCCCTCTTATCATGAGCCCCAAACATCTTTCCACCAGTTCGCTTGTTTGGGATGCTCGGTTTCCTCTTTGGTTCCTCAATGGCAACATCGTTCAATGCCAGATCATCGTACACCACACCACTGAGTTCCTCCACCAAATCGAAGGTGCTAGGAGTGTTTGCTTTGACAAAGGTGCGGACCTTGTCCGACAGTCCCTGAATATAACATCCAATATTTCTTTCTTCGGTAGTGATCAGGTGTCGCACCAGACGTGCCAACTCATTATACCGGGTGGTGTATTGACGGTGAGCCATGTTACCAGCCTTCAATTTCAGAAACTCTCTCTACCTTCTTAATTTCGTTCCTTGGGCAGAGATTTTTGATAACCAAAGCCTTCAAATCATTCCATAACATTGAGTCAACAGCCGTATCCCCTTTAGCTTGTCACACTCCCTCCCACCAATGGGACTCTTCTTCCCTCAAGGAGTTAGTAGCAAATTTCACCACCTAATCCGCCCGACATTTGCTTAGGTGGATGGCAGCCTCCATGCGAATCACCCAGTCGAAAGTAGCCACCGCGTCCTTCTTCCCAGTCAGTACCGGCGAGTCACACGCCTTAAAGGACTTGTAGTCACAACCGCGAGTAAGTGGTGCATTGATAGCCTCATTGTTCGGAGCACCAACTCCCGTATTAGACCCGCCCGCCTCATTAGCCTTTTTCAGTGCTTCTGCCATGAGTTCTGGCAAGGAAGCCTTCATCATTTCAGTAAATTCGTGTGCCAGGGCCGCTTTCACTTCCGGTTCGAAAGTGAAATGTTGTTCTTCCACATGAGTCGGCTCAGTCCCATGCATACTTGCTTCAGATTCAGTGTGAACACTTCCCTCTTCACTATGCTCCTGACGAGCAGGAGTTCTACCTCATCCACCGGTACGGCCCCCACCACGCCTTCCGTTTCCTCTTCTTGCCATTTCGTTCTATAAGACAAGGTATCCAATGTCAACACGCTAGTTAACAAATAGAATTCAACAAGTACTGTAAGATATTAATATACACTTGCCATCTGCAATTAACCATTACACTACCTTTCGATTTCTATTTGACCACCTTTGTGATTCCACAAGTCCTAACCTAACACTTTCTAAGGCATACTATATATGTAAATATCAATACTACCTTCATACCTGATGCTGTGGCTTGAGTTACCCGTACTGGCATCCGCTTTCGGTCCCATTCACAGTTTAAGTTTAGACACTGGGAGTGTCCAAATCTCTCAAACTATTTCTCTAATACCAACTTGTAAGGCCCCAAACCCGGGAGGCCTCACTTGTTGAATTTACTCATTCATAAACAGTTCTTAAACTTGAATATCAAATAACGTAGTGAAAAATTTCATTCAAACATAACATTAACATTGTACTACATGCGGAAGCATAACATTGTCAATTACATAAACATAACATAACAACTCATAACGGGATGCCAGTCTTCATATTAATCGGGTAACTCATCAAGCCGCCCAGCATCACCATCCATCATCACAACCTGCCTTAACCTGAATGTGTATACTAAAAGTCAGTTATGCTGGTAAGTTCTAGCTTTACATAAAACCTTAACATAAACATTTTCCAAAAACATAACATTTATTCATTTAACAAAAGCGTACATAAATCATGCAATAACATAACATTAAACATAAGTCAGCAATAAACCGAATCTGCGTCTTTTTGTAACCATTAAATCCTCATTACAGCACGGTACTTCATAGAGTACACGCACCGATCTCAAGCACGGTGCTTCATAGAGCACACGTACTCACGTAACCATTCGTAACCGTCAATTCCCTTCAAGCACGACGTCCCAAAGGATAGCACGTACCACACCTTAAGTACTTTTCCCTCGCAGAGAATAGTACCTCATTAGGGATCCCGGTAATCCCCCATTGGAGACCGTCATCACCCCTTTCCCATCCAGTTGTACAACCGTTGGCCAGCCACAAAGGCCCCTATAAAGGTAAGGCCCATACATACATACATACCTTGATTTCCATGGCAGATTCATTCATTTTGTGACTTTCATAAAAACCTTTACTTCTTTTCAGTTAAAGCATTCGCACATTTTATTAAATAACATTTCATTCGTAAGCATTTTGTAAACTTCATTTGGCAAAACATGTCATTAACACATTTCAACTTTCCTTTCGTAAGCATCATTTCATAAAACATTATTGTGTAAGTATGCACACCAGCCCAAAACAAAGTTCAAAACATTAAAAGTAGGGCCCTAGAACTCACCTGATAAGCTAATCTTGGTTGTCCTTAACAAAGGTCCAACACGTCACTTCCGATCTGAATTGATTAGTTAAATACACATCAGACCTAATCCCGACTCTAACGGTTTACTTGTTCTGTTTTAGGCAAACTTTAGGCTAAGTTCGCCTCTTACCAACCTAGCGAACATACAGGCGAACATAGGCTAAACTCGACTGATCCATGCTCGGCGAACTTAGCAAGTTCGCCCCCTAAGTTCGTTTGTTCAACCCAGTGAAGTCACTAAGTTCGCCACCATATGTTCGCTTACTTTTTGCCCTAGGCGAACTTATCAAGCGAACTTGATAAGTTCGCCCCAATCCTTGCTAGGCGAACTTGATAAGTTCGCCTGTCGGGCAATCTTCTTCCCCAAGAACCCTAAGTTCTTGCATGCAGATCTGATCATGTTAAGATCCTGACTTTTTACGTTCAAAACGTTCGTTTTTCCTTCTAGATGCTAGATCTATTTTCATTTTCAAGTTTTATACGTAAAAATGTTACCTTTTCATCCAAAACCCGAAAAACCCCAAAGTCAACAAAAACTCAAATCTAGGCCAAACCGTTACCTGTATCGAGCTTCTGATTCAGAGGTTATCTTCAGGAGCACTGGAGAATCCTTCATTTGCAGTCTCGAGTCGATCCTTCACTTTCTCTCTCTATGGTTTCTCTCTCTAGATTCTTGCAAATGAGAGAAATGGAGGTGACTTGGGTTATTTATAGGGAGGCTCCCCCCCTTATTCGCCATCCTCAAGTTCGCCGGCCCGACCCGTCATGCCTCGTTCGTTTATTCCATTCGTTCTCGCATTCTAATCCGTTTTTATAACTGTCGTTTTATTTTTAGGATGTTACATATGATAACTAGAAAACGAGAAACAAGCATCTGATTCCCTTATGTGCATGAGAAACAAGTTACTGCTTGCAAGGGGAGTTTACATAGCCCCCTTTTACATTTTTATACTTTTGGGGTGGAACATGATTTCATTTGAAACTATTTGTAATTTATACAATTCTACATTTTGAGCATGTGTACAATTTGTACCTTATGCTTGAATACTATGAGCTAAACTTCATTCATGACAAGTACATTCATTAGCTCTGTACAAGCCAACGGTAACAATGATAGATCTAGTGTGTCTGACAAACCCACCCATGTAGGGTGATTGTTGCCAACATGTAAGGCCCCAAACCTGGGAGGCCTCACTTGTTGGATTTACTCATTCACAAACAGTTCTTAAACTTGAATATCAAATAATAACGCAGCGGAAAATTTTATTTCAAACATAACATAACATAACATTGTTCAACATGCGGAAGCGTAACATTGTCTTAAACATAAAACATAACAAAAATAAAACATAACGGGATGCCAGACTTCGTAGATCGACCGGGTAACTCTTCATCACCAGCCAAGCATCACCGTCCATCGTCCATACCTGTCCTTAACTTGAATGTGCATACTAAAAGTCAGCTATGCTGGTGAGTTCTAGCATTACATAAAACTTTAACATTTACATTTGCTAAAAACATAACATTCACTCATTTAATAAAAGCGTACGTAAAAACATGCAATGACTTAACATCATCAAAACCTCGTAATCATATCATCATAACATAAGTCAACATGAACCGAATCTGCGCCTTCTCGTAACCGTCAATTCCATACATCGCATACTGTAAGGCCCCAAACCCGGGAGGCCTCACTTGTTGGATTTACTCATTCAGAAACAGCTATTAAACTTGAATATCAAATAACGCAGCGGAAAATTTCATTCAAACATACTGTCAACATTGTTAAACGTGCGGAAGAGTAACCCCTGAGTAACCGTCGTTACTCCCTTACCAGTTGTATAACATTATAACCATTGACATGCCACAAAGACACTGCCCCTGTTGTTCTTATGGCAACTATGGCTCGCTGTCCATAATCTACCACAAGGCTGAGAATTACATTCTCAGACTTCATTCGTCAATTCCATTCATTCGACAGATTAGATTTGTAACGACTTCTTTAAAACATTTACCCTTTCTTTTCTATTCATAAAACATTTCATTCATTTTCAAAACCATTTACTTTCAGTTTAAACCATTTCTTTATAAAATTTTGTTCGTAAACATTCCATTCATAAAACTTTCTCTTCATAAACCGTTCATTCCAAATCATTTCATTTCATAAACATAGTTTCATAAGCATCAATTCGTATGTATGCACACCAGCCCAAAAACATCAATAAAACATTTAAAAGAGGGCTCTAGAACTCACCTAATAAGCTAATCTGGGTTGTCCTAAACAAAGGTCCCATAACGTCATTTCTGATCTGAATTGATTAGTTAAATACACATCAGACCCAATCCCGACTCTAATGGTTTAACCTTCTAAACATACTGACTTTACCTAAACAGCCAGATGCATGCGCACTTAGCAAGTGCGCAGGGCCTTGTTCTTGCGTACTTAATAAATGCGCGAACTTTTCTTCATGCGTACTTGATAAATACGCAGGACCCTCTTCATGCGTACTTAAGTACGTAGGACCCTCTTCATGCGTACTTGATAAGTACGCATGATCTGCTTCCCGCAAAAACCCTAACTTTCGCATTCGGGTCTGATCACGTCAAGATCCCAAACTTGTCTACATTCAAAACGTTTGCTTTTCATTATGGAATTCAAATCTATGTTTTTCTTCTAGTTTCATCTGTAAAAACGTCACATTTTCGTCCAAAACTCAAAAAACCCAAAAACGAACAAAAACTCAGATCTAGGTTGGATCGTTACCTGTATCGAGCTTCTGATTCGGAGGTTCTTCTCACGAGCTATGGAGCAACACACTTCTTCAATCTCGGGTCGATCCGCCAACTTTCTCTCTCTATGGTTTCTCTTTCTAGAACTTGCAAATGAGAGAAATGTGGAGTGTGTTGGCTATTTAAAGGGAAGGGACTCCTCCCCCCAAGTTCGCCGGCCCATCTGGCCCGGCCCGTCACGCCTCGTTTATTTATTCCTTTCGTCTCACGTATAATCCGTTATTTTAATCGTCGTCTTATTTTTGGGATGTTACAAGTCTACCCCCTTACAATAGGTTTCGTCCCCGAAACCTATCATAAGTCAAATAGTTGAGGGTACGACCCCTCATTTCCTTCTCCGTTTCCCAAGTGGCTTCCGATCCCTTTCGATATTTCCGTTGGACTCTAACCAATTGGATAGTTTATTACGTAAACGTTTCTCCTTTCGATCTAGGATGGCCACGGGTTCTTCGATGTAGTTAAGGCTGTTGTCGACCTTGATGTCAGTAAGTGAAACGTGAGCCGATTCATCCGCCAAACACTTTCGCAAGTGTGATACATGGAAGGTAGGATGAATCCCACTTAACTCATCAGGCAACTCTAGCCGATAAGCGACTTCACCAACCCTTGCCATTATCCTGAATGGTCCGACAAACCTCGGACTTAACTTTCCTCTCTTCCTGAATCGTATGATTCCCTTCCAGGGTGACACTTTCAACATTACTCTGTCCCCAACATCAAACTCGATAGGCCTTCGTCGTTTATCCGCATAGGATTTCTGACAATCTTGTGCGGCCTTCATTCTTGCTTTGATTTGATCAAACCTTTTCGACGTTTCTCTTATGACTTCAATACTCCTAATTCCTTCTGTCCAATCTCACCCCAACAAACCGGGGTCCTGCATCTTCTCTCATACAACATTTCGTACGGCGGTATGCCTATCGTCGTGTGATGACTATTGTTGTAGGGGAATTCGGCTAACGGCAGATGACTGTCCCAACTGCCGCCAAATTCGATGATACAAGCACGAAGCATATCTTCCAATGTCTGAATGGTCCTTTCGGACTGACCATCAGTTTATGGGTGGTATGCCGTGCTGATATTAAGCCTCGTGCCCATCGCCTCGTGAAATCTTTTCCAGAACCTCGATGTAAATCGTGTGTCCCGGTCAGATATGATCGTCAAAGGCATCCCATGCCGTGCTACTACTTCGTTAATAAATACTTCCGCTAACCTTTCCGACGAGAACGTCTCGCGAATAGGTAGGAAATGAGCACTCTTCGTTAAACGGTCCATGATTACCCAAATGGTGTCATGACCTTTAGCTGTGCGAGGTAGCTTGGTTATGAAGTCCATGGTAATGTGTTCCCACATCCATTCCGGTATATCAAGTGGTTGAATCTTTCCATACGGTTTCTGGTGTTCGGCCTTTTCTTGTGAGCAAGTCAAGCACTTGCTTACATACTTTGTCACCTCATGTTTCATTCCAAGCCACCAGTATTCCTACCTCAGATCTTGGTACATTTTGTTGGTACCGGGGTGGATAGAGTAACGAGACTTATGAGCCTCATCCAAGATTTTGGTTCTAAGCTCGCCACTCATAGGTATCCATACACGCCCAAAACGTGTCCTAACACCAAGGGTGTTATATTCCAACTTGTCATGTTGGCCAACCATTTTTTCGTTCTTTATGTTTTCTTCCTTAAGTGCTTCATCTTGAGCTCTTTCAATTTCCCTCATCACATCTGATGTCACCACCAACTGGTAAGCTTTCACTCTAATAGGAGCAGGCACATCGTTTCGTCTTAGAGCGTCTGCCACCACGTTTGCCTTTCCAGGATGGTATATGATTTCACAGTCATAGTCCTTCAATAGTTCCAACCATCGTCTCTGCCTCATATTAAGTTCCCTTTGTTCGAAGAAGTACTTCAAACTTTTGTGGTGGGAGTAAATAGTAAACTTCACCCCGTAGAGGTAGTGCCTCCAGATTTTCAATGCAAATACGACAGCAGCAAGTTCCAAATCATGAGTCGGATAATTAGCTTCGTGAATCTTCAAATGCCGTGACGCATACGCGATCACTCTTTCGCGTTGCATCAACATGCATCCCAATCCCTGACCCGAAGCGTCAGAGTATACCATTAAGTCTTCATTGCCCTCGGGAAGGTCCAAGACTGGAGCTTTGGTTAGCTTTTCCTTCAATTCCTTAAGCGCCTCATCGTGGGTCGAACCCCATTCGTACTTTACCTCCTTCCGAGTCAACTTTGTCAACGGCGAAGCTATTTTCGAGAAATCCTGGATGAATCTCTGATAGTAACCTACCAATCCTAAGAAACTACGGATATCAGTTGGCGTCTTAGGAATATTCCATTCCCCTACCATCATTATCTTTGCTGGGTCAACCATAATGCCATTCTGGTTAATGACGTGACCTAGTAATTGGACTTCCCTTTGCCAGAACACGCATTTGGAGAACTTAGCACACAACTTTTCCTTCTTCAGAGCCTCCAACACCTCCTTTAAGTGTCATGCGTGATCACCCTCATTCTTGGAGTAGATGAGGATATCATCGATGAACACAATTACCGATCGGTCAACACCCTATTCATCAAATCCATGAACGCTGCGGGGGCGTTCGTCAATCCAAAAGACATTACGCGGAACTTGAAATGTCCATAACACGTGCGAAATGCAGTTTTCGGTATGTCTTCTTCCCTCACCTTCAACTGATGGTACCCGGATCGAAGGTCGATTTTTGAGAACCAACTTGCTCCTTGCAATTGATCGAACAGGTCGTCGATCCTTGGTATAGGTTACTTGTTCTTCACCGTTCGTTTGTTCAACTCGTGATAATCAATACACATTCTCATCGAATCATCCTTCTTCTTCACAAACAACACCGGAGCACCCCAAGGCGAGATGCTCGGTTGTATAAATCCCTTCTCAAGTAGTTCGTCTAATTGGGCCATAAATTCTTTCATCTCCACTTTTGCTAGTCGATATAGAGCCTTAGCCACGGGCTGGGCATCTGGTACTAAGTCGATTCAGAACTCAATCTCTCTGTCGGGTGGTATTCCAGGCAAATCCTCTGGAAACACCTCCGGGTACTCGCGTACCACGGGTACATCGTCTAGTTCCTTCACTTCCTTACAGTTGTCAATCACGTACACCAGGTAAGCCTCGCATCCGCGCCTCAGGTAATCTGCTGCCTTGATCATTGAGATGACGTTAGGCATCGGGGCGTCACGATCTCCAAAAACCTCGACTTCGCTACCATCGGAGCCTTGAGTCGGATTATCTTTCGTTTGCATATAATTTGCGCTTCATTGGCAGTTAGCAAATCCATACCTAACACGACATCGAACCCACCCAAAACCATAACAAATAATCTGACAGGGAACCTATGACCTTCTATTTTTATCGTGGAGTTGTCAACTACATCGGTCACTCTCGCAGTTCTATCCTCAGCGATTTCTACGCTAAAAGCCCTTTCTAGCTTACTGATAGTGTACTTCACTCGTTTACAGAAAGTCGCAGATATAAAACTCTTACTTGCACCCAAATCAAATAACACAGAAACAAAAGTGTTATCAAGGATGAACGTACCTGACGCCACATCGGGGTCCACCCTGGCATGGTCTTGCGTCAGCGCGTACGCACGAGTCTTTGCTCGGGGCCTCTCTTATTTCTTCTCCGGGCCTTTCCCTTTACCGGCTTCACCCATTCTGTGCTTGGTGCATTCCCGGCTCATATGACCACTCTCCCCACAATTGTAGCATTTGAAGAGCTGGGGACATTCACGTGAGTAGTGTCCAGTCTTGCCACACCAGAAGCATAGATTGGATCCCAATCTGGATACCCCCATATGCTCCTTCCCACACTTATTACACATCGCCATCTCCTCCACCCGAGCCCTCTTATCATGAGCCCCATACATCTTTCCACATATTCGTTTGTTTTGGAAGCACGGCTTCTATTTGGATTCCTCAATGGTAACATCATTTAGTGCCAGGTCATCATACGCTACACCACTGAGTTCCACCACCGAATCATAGGTGTTAGGGGTGTTTGCTTTGATGAAAGTACGAACCTTATCCGGCAAACCTTGGATGTAGCAAGCAATCTTTCTCTCCTCAGTCGTTATCAGACGCGGCACCAGACGTGCCAATTCATTGAATCTGGTAGTGTATTGCCGATGTGTTTTACTTCCGGCTTTAAATCCCAGAAACTCTCTTTCCACCTTCTCGATTTCATTCATTGGGCAGAAGTTCTTAATCACCAATGTTTTCAAATTGTTCCACAACATTGCGTCAACCGTCTCGTCCCCCTTAGCTTGACGTACACCTTCCCACCAATGGGATGCTTCCTCTCTCAAGGAGTTAGCAGCAAATTTCACAACTTGATTTGCTCGACACTCGCTCAGACGGATGGCGGCTTCCATACGTATCACCCAGTCAAAATTAGCCACCGCGCCCTTCTTCCCAGTCAGGACCGGCGGGTCACATGCCTTAAAGGACTTATAGTCGCAACCACGGTTAAGCGGTGCGTTGATTGCCTCAGTGTTAGGGGTACCAACCGCCTTGTTAGACCCACCCGTCTCACTAGCCTTCTTTAACGCTTCTGCCAACAGTCCTGGTAAAGAAACCTTCATCAACTCAGTGAACTCACGTGCCAGAGCCGCTCTCACTTCCGGTTCAAAAGTGAATTGTTGTTCTTCGACATGAGTTGGCTCAGTCCCATGCATACTAACTTCTAGCTCAATGTGAACACTTCCTTCTTCACTGTACTTTTAGCGTGCAGGGATCCTGCCTCTCCCACCGTTACGACCACTGGTACGACCGCCGGTATGGCCCCCACCACGCCTTCCGTTTCCTCTCCTTGCCATTTCGTTCTATAAGACAAGGAATCCAATGTCATCACGCTAGTTAACAAATAGAATTCAACAAGCACTGTAAGATGTTAATATACACCTGCCATCTGCAATTAACCATTACACTATCTTTCGATTTCTATTTGACCACCTTTGTGATTCCATCAGAACACAAGTCCTAACCTAACACTTTCTAAGGCATACTATATATGTAAATATCAATTTTGGGGGATTTCTCATTGCTAACCTTGTGACCTTGTGACCACGCTCAATTCCCTGAAAAAACATACTTAAAATGTCAACACTAGGTTGGTGAGTTCACAGGGTTAATCAAATAGTTCTTTGTAAATTCAATTGTTCATAAATAGTCCCAGGTGCATGTGATAATCAGAAAAAGTAATGTGTGACCCATTTGTAAACTAGCTAGGAATACAAATAATATGTTCATACATGAGGCGTAACCAAACCATGACAATTGTTCCTTTGCCCCTCTCATTTGTTATCAGATGCTATGCGGCCATAAATCCCCCAGATTGCGGTTAGCGCGACTAACCATGACCGGGGGACATCACTCCCCATAGTACTATTCATAGGACCCTAGGCTACAGTTAATGGTTACTAAATTGTTCCAGGGGACTTTAGCGGCCTAAAACGTGTTCAACTCATGCAAACATAAAGGTTGGGTCTTATTCTCTTATTATCACATAAAAATAGTTGTAAGTATGTTCTTCCCCCAAATATGGAAAACAGTAAAAAGGGGCCGTGAAACTCACCTCGGGATCTGTGTATGCTAGCAAATAATAGTTGTGCAAGTAAGATTTGACTATCCATACCCTAATTACAAAAGGGTACCTTAGTGTTAAGACTTATCGTCCTATATACAAGGTTCATAATTTATTGTTTCTAGATATCGTATGGTTAATTTTTAGTCGATCACCCACGTTCGTATTTGCGGGTCGTAAGTATACGTGTACTAGTAATTCTCATAATTACTAAAATGCAAATTATATAACACATGATTATTACTAGACTTATAATATTTTTAGCTCGAAACTAAATATATCAGGAAACATGAAGTGTGAATGCGTTTTTAATAGGTACGGATATTGACATGAAATGCTGGGTGTCATATTCTCCCCGTGTTAGAAGAATTTCGTCCCGAAATTCAGTTTGTGCTATTTTGAATCGGTGCATTCTCAAACAAAGAAGGGTATTTAGTTTTCATGTGGTCTTCGCGCTCCCATGTGTACTTGGGGCCACGCTTTGAATTCCAACGCACTTTAACTAGTTTGACCCGACTACATCTTATCTCTTGGACTTTCCAATCTGTGACCTCGATTGGTTCCTCGATGAAATGAAGTTTGTCATCCAGATGAATCTCATCAGGTGATATAATCAATGCTTCGTCTGCTAAGCATTTCTTGAGATTCGACACGTGAAACGTGTCATGTACGTTGCTTAGCTCTTGTGGTAATTTGAGTTTGTATGTTATAGGACCAACTCTAGCCACTATCTCAAATGGTCCAACGTATCTAGGGTTAAGTTTGCCACGGTTTCCAAACCTTGCAACACCTTTCCAAGGTGAGACTTTCAACAACACTCGGTCTCCAAATTGGAATTCTAATGGTTTACGTCTGTTATCAGCATAACTCTTTTGTCTATCTCGGGCTGCTTTCAGACGATCTTTAATCTTGAAGATCTTACCGGTGGTTTCCTGAATAATCTCAGGACCAGTCAAGTATTTGTCACCGATCTCTGCCAAGCATAGCGGTGAACGACATTTACGACCATATAAGGCTTCAAACGGAGCGACTCTAATGCTGGTGTGATAGCTGTTGTTATAAGAAAACTCAGCTAATGGCAAATGAGTATCCCAATTTCCTCCGAAATCAATTGCATATGCATGGAGCATATCCTCTAAAGTTTGAATGGTCCTTTCACTTTGACCATCTGTTTGTGGGTAATATGCCATGCTCATGTCAAGACGTGTGCCCAAGGCTTCTTGTAATGATTGCCATATTCTAGACAAGAATCTGCTATCTCTATCAGAGATAATAGAAATTGGCACTCCATGCCTAGCCACAATTTCCTTGATAACCTTGCAAGTTTCTCGATTTTATCCGTCTCTTTGATGGGCAGAAAATGAGCTGATTTAGTCAAGCGATCGACGATTACCCATATAGTGTCATACCCGCTCGACGTCTTGGGTAACATTGTGATGAAATCCATGGAGATTTGTTCCCATTCCCATTGAGGTATCTCGGGTTGTTGCAGTAAGGCAGACGGTTTCTGATGTTCTGCTTTTACCTTTGAACATGTCAAACATTTGCCAATATAGATGGCAATTTCCCCTTTCATGTTCGGCCACCAATAAAGTTCCTTCAGATTCTTATACATTTTATCTGAGCCTGGGTGTATCGAGTATTTGGACTTATGTGCCTCGTCCATGACCAACTCGCGTAGGTTACCGGTACCCGGCATCTAAATTATGTTCATGAAGTATAACGTGTCATCCGACTTAGGCTCCAACCATTTGATCATCTCGCACAACGCTTCATTCTGTATGTTTTCTTCCTTAAGTGCCTCTTGTTGTGCCAATAGGATTTGAGTAGTGAGACTCGTATGAATTGTTAATCCTAGCGCACGAACACGAAGAGTTTTAACTCGTTCTTTGCGACTTAAAGCGTCTGCTACCACATTGGCCTTTCCAGGGTGATATTTTAATAAGACCGGAGCCACCCAAGGTGAGAAACTTGGTCTTATGAAGCCCTTGTCAAGCAACTCTTGTAGTTGACTTGGCAGTTCCTGGAACTCAGAAGGTGCTAATCGATACGGCGATCGCGCAACCGGTGTGGCTCTAGGTACCAAATCGATTCGGAATTTGACTTGTCTTGGTGGCGGTAATCCAGTTAGGTCTTCGAGAAACACTTCGGGATAATCCCTAACGATGGGTATATCCTCGAGTATACGCTCCTTTGGTTTCTTCTCGACAATGTGAGCCAGAAATGCACAATAACCCTTCTCAGTGTCGTTCCTCTCTTTTCTCCTTGAATCGAAAGAACTTCTCTGTTCGGGAGTGGAATGCATACAATCTTTTCAAAACGGATGATTTAAGCATGGTTCTTTGATAACCAGTCCATACCAACAATGACATCAAAACTTCCCAGTTCAATAGGTAGAAGGTCCATACTAAAAGTATGGTTTCCTAAGTCTAAAGTACAACCTTGAATAACCACTCCGGTTTTAATTAATTTTTCATTTGCTAATTCGTTTGTGTAACTTGATTTAGTTTGCTGGTCTTAATACCAAGTAAGGACATAAATTTATTTGACACAAAACTCATATCAGCACCCGTATCAAAAAGTACAGAGGCATAGTGATTATTTATCGGGAACGTACCAGTGACGACGTTGGGGTCCTGATGTGCATCCCCTGCTCCCATCACGAATGCTCTTCCACGGGCCTGATTGTTGTTTTGGTTCTTCAACTTTGGACAGTCTTTTCTGAAGTGCTTTGGATCTCCACACTCAAAGCATCCCCGATTCATCCTTTCTGCTCCTAGGTTGACATTTCCTGCTACTTGATTGATCTTATTAGGGTTCGCATTGCTCCAACAGTTATGGGCTAGATGCCCATACTTTTTACACTTTCCACATTGGGTACACATTCCACCGTGATGATATCCACACTTGTCACACCTCGGTCGTGTCCCAAGATACCCATTTTGTTCCACAGTGTTGGCGGCAAAGGCTTTCATAGTTTCAGGTTTCTTGTAAGCTTGATTCTTGATTTGATTACTTGGTTTTCCTAACCATTTCCTCTTTTCCCCAGACTTCCCTTCCTCGGTCTCCTTCTTCCCAAATAAACCATCACGCATAGCATTATCCCTTAGCATCCATAGGGTTCGATGAAGTCACCGTGCTTTGGATTTGAGGTGCAAGACCCCACAAATATCTTTCAACCCTCTTGTATTCTGGGATAACCATGTGTGGAACCAAGATTGCTAGCTCATTGAATCGGTTAGTGTAACCAGCTACATCATCTCCTATCATCTGTAAATTCCACATTTCAGATTCGATCTTTTGCAACTCATTTCGAGGACAGTACTCCTCGATCATCATGGCTTTCAGATCCTCCCAAGTCAGTTGGTACCCAATCTGCCTTCCCAGGGTTTTCATCTGTGAATTCCACCAAGTTAACGCTTTGTCAGTAAGCGTGCAGGTAGCGTACTTTACCATGCAGTCGGCCGTGCATTCGCTGATATCTAGTACCGACTCCATCTTTTAGATCCAACGCATAAGACCAACTGCACCCTCAGTGCCATTGAAGCTACGGGGGTTGCATGACAAGAATGCCTTATAGGTGCATTTCTTATTCGAAGTATCTCCGGAACCTCCAGCTATGCCACTTCCATTTCCTCCGCCATTATTACGATTTGCTTCATATTGTTCCAAGGCGGCTGCTACACGTTGTGATATGAGTTGCTCCACTTCTGCGGAAATCGTTGTGTTGTTTTCACCGGTGGTGTCACGGGGCATCCTTCGTTTAGGCGCCATGGTGTTCTTTCTAACATAACATTTAAAAAGAAACAACATTATATAATAATGATATAACATGAGATAAGGATACAACAACATCAAACGTAAACAACCATCATCACAACATAAACCAACACATAAATAGTTAAAACATACACAGTACATTGTTCCAAAAGATCAGGATACAAAAGAGATGGGTTCATATGACCACATCAGTACCAAAGTTTGAACTACATAATGTGTTACGGGCACAACCCACCCGTAATAGGTCTAGAGGTAGGAAGGTACCCTAGGTGGGGAAACAACTGCAGTGATCATAGCCTCTACACGTGCCTCATCTAAGGTGGCCCGGAGCTCAGCCTCAGTCGCCCTCTGCTCGGCTACCTCCGCTCTCTGCTCAGCAGCCTCCGCTCTCTGCTCGGCCGCAATGGTCCTCGACTCCATCTCAGCTAGTCTCCTCTCGACCTCCACCAGACGGTTAGCTGCTTGCTCAAGGGACCGGTCGTACAGCTCCTGATCCTCCATCACTCCTATAACATTCAGCTTCAGCTGATGTATGCATGCTAAATCCTCCTGGAGATATCCCACGTCGGTCTCTAAATAGCCGATTTGCTCCCCATGAGTGTAGCTACGAGAAACTAGCACAGGGATGGTGCATCCTACGCACTCTCCTGTGAGCGGCACGGGTGGTAGCAAGCAGGATAGTCCAACTGGGTCGCACGTCGTCGGAAGGTCCTCCTCAACCTTCCACATCCGAATAGCCCGAATCAACCAATCCCAATCAGACGTGCACACTCTAGGTGCTCTGGGTGCGGGTACGCCTGAAGACTCTGGCATCTTGTGAACTACCGTAGTGTCTAGGCAATACTCGGTCGCCTCGAATAGTGGACTGAAGTTAGGGTGGGGGTTAGTGTGTGACATGACGTGACTACAATATCCATGTGACATGATGAATGGTTATGCAGTTCTTATGCAATGAAAACGTTTTTGTGAGTCATTTGAATTATAGACTAGGTTTAATTTTTTTTTTGACTCCTAGTTCGCTATAATCAATGGCTCTGATACCCATGAACGTTACGCCTCGCGTTTCCGCCTTGGCGGGGTGTGATACATTCGATTTAAGAAATGGTTCATCATTCAATAATTCATTAGGGTTTAACATCATGCATAAGAAAACAGGGCCTTTCATTCATCATTAAAAACATTCAAACATTTATCATCATCGTAAACACCGTTGAACGGATCGTTCGTTTAAAACATTTAACATTCATTTAAGTCATACATTATTATCCAAATCTGTGTTACCATTCGTTCCGTCATTTA
Organism: Smallanthus sonchifolius; assembly: GCA_023525975.1. Lineage (NCBI taxonomy): Eukaryota > Viridiplantae > Streptophyta > Magnoliopsida > Asterales > Asteraceae > Smallanthus > Smallanthus sonchifolius. The sequence continues at coordinate 91,542,916 of CM042021.1, read as the reverse complement.
GTATTGTATTGCCCCTAAGGCTTAACTGCACGAAGACCTACAATACAATACATTCCGTCAATTCCCTTTTGTATTGTTAATTCCCTTTTGTATTGCCCCCAAGGCTTAACTGCACGAGATCCGACAATACAATACATTCCGTCAATTCCCTTTTGTATTGCCCCCAAGGCTTAACTTCACGAGGACCGACAATACTCATTTAGTTACCCCTATGGCTCCGATGTCCATAAACCGACAACTTCCATCGACGGCTTTGGCTCACTGCCATAACACCGTCGGATCATAATTTAACCTTCGTAGGGTCACGTTAACCCCTGAGTAACCGTCGTTACTCCCTTACCAGTTGTACAACATCATAACCATTGACATGCCACAAAGACACTGCCCCTGTTGTTCTTATGGCAACTATGGCTCACGGTCCATAATCTACCACAAGGCTGGGAATTACATTTCCAGACTTCATTCGTCAATTCCATTCATTCGACAGATTAGATTTGTAATGACTTTCTTAAAACCTTTGCCCTTTCTTTTCTTTTCATAAAACATTTCATTCATTTTCAAAACCCTTTACTTTCAGTTTAAACCATTTCTTTATAAACATTTCGTTCTTAAACATTCCATTCATAAAACTTTCTCTTCATAAACCGTTCATTCCAAATCATTTCATTTCGTAAACATAGTTTCATAAGCATCATTTCGTAAACATCATTTCGTATATATTCACACCAGCCCAAAAACATCAATAAAACATTTAAAAGAGGGCTCTAGAACTCACCTGATAAGCTAATCTGCGTTGTCCTAAACAAAGGTCCCACAACGTCACTTTCGAACTGAATTGATTAGTTAAATACACATCAGACCAAATCCCGACTCTAACGGTTTAACCTTCTAAACATACTGACTTTACCTAAACAGCCTGATGCCTGCTGTCACACCCCGCCAAGGCGGAAACGCGAGGCGCGACGTTACATGGTTTCCAAAGCATATGATTACCGCAAATACATGATAAATGGATACATAAACAAGATTAATTTTTTTCATTACAAAATGTAAAATTGAGTTTACAAAAAGTGAAGATTTCGCAAATATGACTCTATTACAATGAGTTATACAAGAGAAATCCCCCAAAAGTTGTATCCATCGTGCATGCATGTAATCTATATTGCTAACCTTGCGATCACGTTCAATTTCCTGAAAAACATACTTAAAATTGTCAACACGAGGTTGGTGAGTTCACAGGTTTAAACAAATAGTTCTTTGTAAAATTTAATCGTTCGTAAATAGTTTCAGGTGTATGTGATAAACAGAATAAGAATTGTTGACCCATTTGTAAACTAGCTAGGAATACAAATAATATGTTCATACATGAGGCGTAACCAAACCATGACAATTGTACATGCCCCTAATTTCGTTATCCGGTTCTATGCGGCCATAAATCCTTCAGATTGTGGTTAGCGCGACTAACCATGACCGGGAGACGTCACTCTCCATAGTACTATTCATAGGACCCTAGGCTACAGTTAATGGTTACTACGTTGTTCCAGGGGACTTTAGCGGCCTCAACTCGTTGTTCTCATCTCATGTAAACATAAAAGTCGTGCCTTATTCTCTTGTTATCCCATAAAATAGTTGTAAGTATGTTTTTCCCCCAAATATAGAAAACAGTAAAAAGGGGCCGTGAAACTCACCTTGAGTTTGTGTATACTTGTATGATACTTGTTGTAGTCAAACTTGACTATTCGTACCCTAAATACCAACGGGTAAATTGTGTTAAGACCGATCGTCTTATATTTGCAAATTGTTCACCGACTTTGTAAATCTGGTTGCTTTTGTTTAAAATATCTTCTTAAATTTTTAACACTTGTTTTGTTATAAAAATAGATCTTAGTTACTGCCCAAAAGGGGACTGACACAGGTATCGAAACTACCTAGTTTCGATTGGGCAATTGAGTATCGAAACTTCCTAGTTTCGATTGAGTAGATGGTTATCGAAACTACCTAGTTTCGCTCGAGTAGTTGGCTATCGAAACTACCTAGTTTTGATTGAGTATTTGAGTGTCGAAACAACCTAGTTTCGATTAAGTAGCTGTTATCGAAACAACCTAGTTTCGATTGAGTAAAAGGTATCGAAACTACCTAGTTTCGATTGATCAACAGGTATCGAAACTCCTAGTTTCGATTGAGTTAATTGGTATCGAAACTTCTAGTTTCGATTACTGGACTTCTGTTTGACAGAATTAGTCCTGCATATTTATGTTTTAAAACTTGAATTTGACACACTTTTCTTGTTATCTTACTTGCGATTTGAACATTTTGTATGCTTAGATACGTTTTTAAAGAAAATAAAGTGGATAGTATTGAGTTTTTACCTTAAAACCGAGATGAAGATGATGAAAGAAAATAGAGAATGATCTTGAATCTTTTGCTAAACTTTCTTCAAAAACACTTGAAATTCTTCTTAAAATACCGAATTAAAGTGAATTTCACCTTGAAACTTGACTTCGAATTCAGAGAGAATGGAAACGTTTACCGTATGAAAATGAGAGTGATGAAAGAAATTATGAGAGAAGTGATTGAAGTGAGTATGGTTATATCTGAATTTTCTCAGGTGTGGTATGGGTCGAGTAAGGGGGTGTGGGTTTTCTCTGGCTTCGGCCGAGAAAGTCAATAAAAGTGGTTTGGGGTAAATTTTCAAACAATTAGTTTTAAGTGTATTAATATTACTTAGAGTTTCAAAAGGGTAATTTAATTCGGTTAGGTTCTCCGCGGTATTATAAATTTAACACGTTTATGGCTCGTTAAAGAAAAACATTGAAATCTTGGATTATATAATCCGTTGAGGTGATTATTTGTAGGTATAAATACCTAAAAGTGACGTTTGTATTTAGCCGGGTTATACTGGTATGCGAACCGGTAACTCCTAGAATTACCAAAATATAAAACGAGACCATGTAAGGTTTTTGTTAGATCTTAATGTCCTTGTTTGTGAAATTAAATAAATCACAAAAATAATTATAACGTAAACTTGTTTAATACATGTACGGATATTGACCTGAAATGTCGGGTGTCACATTCTCCCCATGTTAACAGAATTTCGTCCCGAAATTCAATTTGTGTCATCTTGAACTGGTTTATCCTTAAACAAGGAGGGGTATTTTGTTTTCATTTGGTCCTCTCGTTCCCATGTATACTCAGGACCACGCTTTGAGTTCCAACGTACTTTAACCAGTTTGATTCGACTACGTCTCAGCCTTTGAACTTTCCAATCCGAAATCTCAATCGGTTCCTCGATGAAATGAAGTTTATCGTCAATGTGAATCTCATCTGGCGGTATGATCAATGTCTCGTCTGCCAAGCACTTCTTGAGATTTGATACATGAAACGTATCATGTACATTGCTTAGTTCTTGTGGCAACTTGAGCTTGTAAGCTACAGGGCCAACTCTAGCCAGTATTTCAAAAGGTCCAACGTATCTAGGGTTGAGCTTACCACGGTTACCAAACCTTGCAACGCCTTTCCATGGTGAGACTTTTAACATTACTCGGTCACCAATTTGAAATTCTAATGGTTTCCGTCTGTTATCAGCATAGCTCTTTTGTCTGTCTCGGGCAGCTTTCAGACGGTCCTTAATTTTGAAGATCTTATCAGTGGTTTCCTGGACAATCTCAGGACCTGTCAAATGTTTTTCACCAACTTCCGCCCAACATAGCGGTGAGCGGCATTTACGACCATATAAAGCTTCAAACGGAGCTGCCTTAATGCTCGTGTGGTAACTGTTATTATAGGAAAACTCCGCCAACGGTAAATGAGTATCCCAATTTCCTCCGAAATCAATTACACACGCACGGAGCATATCTTCTAATGTTTGGATAGTCCTTTCACTTTGACCGTCCGTTTGTGGATGGTAAGCTGTGCTCATGTCTAGGCGTGTGCCTAAGGCTTCTTGTAATGATTTCCAGATTCTAGACACGAATCTGCTGTCTCTATCAGAGATAATAGAAGTTGGCACTCCATGTCTTGCCACAATTTCTTTAATGTAGAGTCTTGTAAGTTTCTCTGTTTTGTCGGTTTCTTTAATTGGCAGAAAGTGAGCAGATTTCGTTAAACGGTCGACAATTACCCATATGGTATCATAACCACTAGATGTCCTGGGTAATTTCGTGATAAAATCCATAGAAATTTGTTCCCATTTCCATTGGGGAATTTCAGGTTGTTGTAACAAACCAGACGGTATCTGATGTTCGACTTTTACTTTTGAACACGTTAAGCACTTACTGACATATGTGGCAATATCTCCTTTCATATGGGGCCACCAATACAATTCTTTTAGATCCTTATACATCTTATCTGAACCTGGGTGAATGGAGTACCTGGACTTGTGGGCTTCGTCCATAACCAACTCTCGTAAGTTACCAAAACATGGCACCCAAATTCTATTCATGAAGTATAAAGTGTCATCTGACTTTGGCTCCAACTGCTTTATCATTCCTCGTAAAGCTTCATTCTGAACGTTTTCTTCTTTGATTGCCTCTTGTTGTGCCATCCGAATTTGAGTCGTGAGACTCGTATGAATTGTCAATTCTAGGGCACGAACACGGAGTGTTTTAATCCGTTCTTTGCGGCTTAAGGCGTCTGCTACGACATTGGCTTTCCTGGGATGGTACTTGATATCACAATCATAGTCGTTTAGTAATTCCACCCAACGACGTTGTCTCATGTTAAGTTCCTTTTGATCGAAGATATGTTGAAGACTCTTGTGATTAGTAAAGATAGTACATCTTGTACCGTAAAGATAATGTGTCCAAATCTTGAGCGCAAACACAACTGCACCCAACTCCAAGTCATGGGTCGTATAATTCTTTTCGTGCAATTTTATTTGTCGTGAGGCATATGCGATGACTTTGTCTCTTTGCATTAACACACAACCAAGTCCTTGGTGTGATGTGCGACAAAGTTGTCGTTTCCCTCAGGAAGGGATAAGATCGGTGCACTACACAGCTTCTGCTTCAGTAATTGGAAAGCTGACTCTTGTTTGTCACTCCAATCATACTTCTTTTCTTTCTGGGTTAATGTGGTTAAAGGTAAGGCTATTTTTGAAAAATTCTCGATGAATCGTCTGTAATAGCCGGCCAAACCCAAAAATTGACGTACTTCTGTCGGAGTCTTTGGTGCTTCCCAGTTTTTGATTGCTTCAATTTTTGATGGATCAACGTGAATTCCTTTCTTGTTAATGACATGTCCAAGAAAATGCACTTCTCGGATCCAAAACTCACACTTAGAGAATTTAGCGTAAAGTTTCTCGTTCCTGAGTAGTTCCAAGATTAATTTCAGATGATGTTCGTGATCCTCCTTGGTTCGTGAATATATCAATATGTCATCGATAAACACAATCACGAATTTATCTAAGTATGGCTTGCATACGCGGTTCATGAGATCCATGAAAACAGCTGGTGCGTTCGTCAAACCAAATAGCATAACTAGGAACTCGTAGTGACCGTAACGAGTCCTAAAAGCCGTTTTTGGTTTATCTTCTTCCTGAATTTTCAGTTGATGATACCCTGATCGTAGATCAATTTTAGAATAGAAGCTGGAACCTTGAAGTTGATCGAACAAATCGTCTATTCGAGGAAGTGGGTATCGGTTTTTGATTGTAAACTTGTTTAATTCTCGGTAATCAATACACATCCTAAAGGTTCCATCCTTTTTCTTTACAAATAGGACCGGAGCTCCTCCCCAAGGTGAGAAACTCGGTCTTATGAAACCTTTATCAAGCAACTCCTGCAGTTGATTAGATAATTCCAGCATCTCGGAAGGTGCTAGTCGATACGGTGATCGCGCAACTGGGGCGGCTCCTGGTACCAAATCGATTCGAAATTCGACTTGCCTCGGTGGTGGTAAACCAGGTAAGTCTTTAGGAAAAACTTCAGGATAATCCTTAACGATTGGTATATCCTCAAGTCGACGTTCCTTGGGTTTCTTCTCGACGACGTGAGCCAGGAATACGCAATAGCCTTTACGTAGATACTTACGAGTTTTCATGCAGTTTATCATCCTTAATGTTACTCCACTCTTCTCACCTTGAATCGAAAGAACTTCTCCGTTCGGAAGTGGAATTTGGACAATCTTCTCAAAACAAACAATCTCGGCATGATTCTTTGACAACCAATCCATGCCAATAATAACGTCAAAGCTTCCTAAATCAACAGGTAACAGATCTATACTAAATGTGTGATTTTTAAGACATAAGGTACAACCTTGAATGACCTCTCCAGTTTTAATTAATTTCCCGTTTGCTAATTCAATTGTATAATTTTGGTCTAGTTTGCTGGGCTTAATACCGAGTAGGGACTTAAAGTCATTTGACACAAAACTCATATCAGCACCCGTATCGAAAAGTATAGAGGCATAGTGATTATTTATCGGGAACGTACCAGTGACAATGTTCGGATCTTGTCGTGCGTCACCAGCCCCCATCACAAATGCTCTTCCACGGGCCTGATTGTCGTTTCGGTTCTTCAACTTTGGACAGTCTTTTCTGATGTGCTTTGGATCTCCACACTCAAAGCATCCCTGATTCATCCTTCCTGTTCCTGGTTTGACCTGTCCTGCTACTTGATTAGTCTTATTAGGATTAGTTATGGGTCATATGCCCATACTTTTTACATTTTCCACATTGGATACATCTTTCACTGTGATGATATGCACACTTGTCACACTTTGGTCGTGTTCCAAGATATCCACTTTGTCCTTCAAGGTTGGCAGCATAGACCTTCATAGTTTCAGGTCTCTTGTAAGCCTGATTCTTGTTTTGATTACTTGGTTTTCCAAACCATTTCCTCTTTTCTCTAGATTTTCCTTCTTCGGTCTCCTTCTTTCCAAACAAACCATCACGCACAGCATTATCCCTTAGCTTGAATGCTAAAGTTATAGCGCTATTGGCATCCATAGGGTTCCATGAAGTCACTAGACTTCAGATTTGAGGTGCGAGACCCCACAAGTATCTTTCAACCTTCTTGTATTCTGGGGTGACCATGTGTGGAACCAAGATTGCTAACTCATTGAATCGGTCAGTGTAGCCAGCAACATCATCTCCTATCATTTGTAAATTCCACATTTCAGATTCGATCTTTTGCAACTCATTTCGAGGACAGTACTCCTCGATCATCATGGCTTTTAGGTCTTCCCATGACAACTCATATGCTGTCTGCCTTCCCAAAGTCTTTACTTGTGAATTCCACCAAGTTAAAGCTTTATCAGTGAGTGAGCATGTAGAATACTTCACCATGCAGTCAGCGGTGCATTCACTAATATCAATCACCGATTCCATCTTCTCTATCCATCTCATTAGTCCAACTGCACCCTCGGTGCCATTGAAGTTACGGGGTTTGCAAGATAGAAAGGTCTTGTAGGAGCACTTCCTATTTGGAGCATCTGTAGAATTACAAGTCATAACGTCATTAATTCGGATCATGACTAGGTGTTACAGCTTATTTATTCTATTACCTCCAGAACCTCCGGCTGTACCGCTACCTCCTGCACCTCCTCTGCCGGTACCACTGTCGTTTCCTCCTCCACTATTTCGATTTGCCTCATATTGTTCCATAGCAGCAGCTACTCGTTGTGCTATGAGTTGTTCACGTTTGGGGAAATCGCCTCGTTGTTGTCACCAGTAGTGTTACGGGTTGTCCTACGCTTAGGTGCCATGACGTTCTTTCTAACATATCAATTAAAAAGAAACAACATTATATGACAATAATGATAGCGCATGACATAAGGATACAACAACATCAAGCTTAAACAACCATCATTACAATATAAACCATCACATATATAGTACATTGTTCCCAAAAGACAAGGATACAAAAGGGATGGGTTCACATGACCACATCAGTACTGAAGTTTTAAACTACATAATGTACTATGAGCACAACCCGCCCATAATAGGTTTAAAAGAAGAAGTGAGAGTACAATCCAATCATCATGGCAAGTCCCGCCATGACAAAGCTAGCTCTCGCCACAAATTCTGCAGCCAACGTCCTTTCTTCCAGCGCCTCCACCATGTCTCAGACCGTAACAGTGAACTGCCAGTCCATGTCAGCTCTCAACTCTAGATAGTTTGTGGTACCCTGTATGTCTCGGGTGTGGTCCTCCAGAGTCTGAACTCGAGATCCGAGCCCTTGACGAAGTCGCGTGGCTACATCCCCATGTGCCCGAATATCGTCTAGGAGATCATCAAGACTCTCTTCGTGCGTACGAATACGAGCTACCAAGGTAGGCACAGTGAGCTCTATGGCTTCCCCAGTGTGGGGTAGGGGTGTTGGGGAGTTAGAAGACTCTCCGAGCTCAAAGGTAGATGGGATGCTCTCCATCTCCCTCCATCTTGCCAAGGTACTGGGCATCCAACGGATAGTTCCCACAGTAGGGTGGTAACAGGGTCGTTTCCTAGATGGTTCCTCATCGGTCTCCAAGTCTTCCGGGTCACGGGCTGCTAGAGTCCTTTTGCGTGGAAGTCGAAACTTCTTCCTAGCACTTTGCACCTTAACTGGTCCCCCGCTCTTCTTTCGGTAGACGATAGGCGGTTCTCCCAAGGCGACATTAGGTGGTGTGGAGCTTCGGATTTGTACTCGATTTTTGGGACTTGAGGTGGAAAGTTCCTCGTTTGATTCAGTGTCAGAGACGAGATCAGAATGTGAATGTGACGACATGCTTGTGACTACAATATCCATATGACATGTTGATTGGTTATGCAATGCTTATGCAATGAAAATGTTTTAGTGAGTCATTTAGATTATAGACTAGGTTCCAATTTAGATTCCTAGTTCACTATAATCAATGGCTCTGATACCAAGTCTGTCACACCCCGCCAAGGCGGAAACGCGAGGCGCGACGTTACATGGTTTCCAAAGCATATGATTACCGCAAACACATACATGATAAATGGATACATAAACAAGATTAATGTTTTTCATTACAAAATGTAAAATGGAGTTTACAAAAAGTGAAGATTTCGCAAATACAACTCTATTACAATGAGTTATACAAGAGAAATCCCCCAAAAGTTGTATCCATCGTGCATGCATGTAATCTATATTGCTAACCTTGCGATCACGTTCAATTTCCTGAAAAACATACTTAAAATTGTCAACACGAGGTTGGTGAGTTCACAGGTTTAAACAAATAGTTCTTTGTAAAATTTAATCGTTCGTAAATAGTTTCAGGTGTATGTGATAAACAGAATAAGAATTGTTGACCCATTTGTAAACTAGCAAGGAATACAAATAATATGTTCATACATGAGGCGTAACCAAACCATGACAATTGTACATGCCCCTAATTTCGTTATCCGGTTCTATGCGGCCATAAATCCTCCAGATTGTGGTTAGCGCGACTAACCATGACCGGGTGACGTCACTCTCCATAGTACTATTCATAGGACCCTAGGCTACAGTTAATGGTTACTACGTTGTTCGAGGGGACTTTAGCGGCCTCAACTCGTTGTTCTCATCTCATGTAAACATAAAAGTCGTGCCTTATTCTCTTGTTATCCCATAAAATAGTTGTAAGTATGTTTTCCCCCAAATATAGAAAACAGTAAAAAGGGGCCGTGAAACTCACCTTGAGTTTGTGTATACTTGTATGATACTTGTTGTAGTCAAACTTGACTATTCGTACCCTAAATACCAAAGGGTAAATTGTGTTAAGACCGATCGTCTTATATTTGCAAACTGTTCACCGACTTTGTAAATCTGGTTGCTTTTGTTTAAAATATCTTCTTAAACTTTTAACACTTGTTTTGTTATAAAAATAGATCTTAGTTACTGCCCAAAAGGGGACTGACACATGTATCGAAACTACCTAGTTTTGATTGGGCAATTGAGTATCGAAACTTCCTAGTTTCGATTGAGTAGATGGTTATCGAAACTACCTAGTTTCGCTCGAGTAGTTGGGTATCGAAACTACCTAGTTTCGATTGAGTATTTGAGTGTCGAAACAACCTAGTTTCGATTGAGTAGCTGTTATCGAAACAACCTAGTTTCGATTGAGTAAAAGGTATCGAAACTACCTAGTTTCGATTGATCAACAGGTATCGAAACTCCTAGTTTCGATTGAGTTAACTGGTATCGAAACTTCTAGTTTCGATTACTGGACTTCTATTTGACAGAATTAGTCCTGCATATTTATGTTTTAATACTTGAATTTGACACACTTTTCTTGTTATCTTACTTGAGATTTGAACATTTTGTATGCTTAGATACGTTTTTAAAGAAAATAAAGTGGATAGTATTGAGTTTTTACCTTAAAACCGAGATGAAGATGATGAAAGAAAATAGAGAATGATCTTGAATCTTTTGCTAAACTTTCTTCAAAAACACTTGAAATTCTTCTTAAAATACCGAATTAAAGTGAATTTCACCTTGAAACTTGACTTCGAATTCAGAGAGAATGGAAACGTTTACCGTATGAAAATGAGAGTGATGAAAAGAAATTATGAGAGAAGTGATTGAAGTGAGTATGGTTATATCTGAATTTTCTCAGGTGTGGTATGGGTCGAGTAAGGGGGTGTGGGTTTTCTCTGGCTTCGGCCGAGAAAGTCAATAAAAGTAGTTTGGGTTAAATTTTCAAACAATTAGTTTTAAGTGTATTAATATTACTTAGAGTTTCAAAAGGGTAATTTAATTCGGTTAGGTTCTCCGCGGTATTATAAATTAACACGTTTATGGCTCGTTAAAGAAAAACATTGAAATCTTGGATTGTATAATCCGTTGAGGTGATTATTTGTAGGTATAAATACCTAAAAGTGACGTTTGTATTTAGCCGGGTTATACTGGTATGCGAACCGGTAAGTCATAGAATTGCCAAAATATAAAACGAGACCATGTACAGTTTTTGTTAGATCTTAATGTCCTTTTTGTGAAATTAAATAAATCACAAAAATAATTATAACGTAAACTTGTTTAATACATGTACGGATATTGACCTGAAATGTCGGGTGTCACACCTGCGCACTTAGCAAGTGCGCAGGGCCTTGTTCTTGCGTACTTAATAAGTGCGTGAACTTTGCTTCATGCGTACTTGATAAATACGCAGGACCCTCTTCATGCGAACTTGATAAGTACGCAGGACCCTCTTTGTCACACCCCGACCGATGGCGGAATCATCGGGGCGGGACATGTACACTGTTCATAAGCACAAGGTTGACTAAATTGAATATATTAAACGTCAAATTTCATTGCAAGTAATCCAAACACAACCAAATCCAAGATAGAACAAAATTGAAATACATAGAGTTCTTTTATTTAAATTAACTAAGTCCAAGCCTATGTGTAGCACATCTTGACCAATCTCACATATTAGAACCTGAAACATGAATAAAATAAAGTCAACTAAAAAGTTGGTGAGTATAACACAGGTTTGTATATAGGTAGCATATAGTTTGTAAAACAAATCCTTACATAACATGATAAATAAGGCATTTATGGGGAGCAGCTATTGTGTAACCAAGTACAATCAAACCTTTGTAACTAGCATGCAAATTGTGTTGTCGGTATCAATCACCTCAACTAGGTGGGTTTGTCAGACTAAATAGATCTATCATTGAAAACCGTCGGCTTGAATAGTTAATGATTGCACATAAGTGTTCACAAAAGTTAGCACATATAGCACTCGGGCATAAAGCTCAAATTACACACATGAATGTAAATAGGATTTGTATTTGTGTTTTTTTGTAAATGTAAACATGTAATTTGATAGAGTTCATGTTTCACCCCAAAAGTGTAAAAGAGTAAAAGGGGCTATGAAATACTTACTTGGTTTGAAGGCGTAGCTAACAAAGATACTAGATAGAATAAGGATCCTTGAAATGCACAAGTTAACCTAGAGTGTAATGCATATTGTATCAATAGTGTGCACAAAAGTTTAAGTTTAAAGTTGAATTTGAATTTGTGTATAAGGCCATTGATTTGTACTTAAAAGTATTGAATAAAATATAAGGTTTTGAAATAAACATTTTTGAAGCATTTTGTTTAAGGTTTGAGTTTGAATAATTAATTAAGTAAATTAAATAATTATCGTTTGTGAAAATATTGTAAGTGTTAAATGTAATTAAGTGTAAATAAATAAATGTCTTTGTTTAAATATAAAGTTAATAAATAATTATTATTTTATTTATTTATTTATAAAATGTACCTTAACCATTTAAATACTCTTTAAATGAAAGGTTTAGCAATAATTGTAAATTTAACTTTTTTATAAACTTTAAATAAATATTTTTCTATTTATTCCAAGATTAAATATTTGATCTTTCTAAATAGAATTAAATGCATTTTTATAAAAATCAACTATTTTTATTTTGTAATTTAATCAGAAATATTTATAGTTTGAAAAATATATAAAATTATAATTCTGCCAAAAATTTAACTCACACACGACCGTGCCTGGGAAGGGCACGATCGTGCTCGAACTAGAGGGCGCGACCATGCTAGTCAGGGCGCGACCGTGTTGATCAAACAGAGGGCTTAACTAACTTAAATCATTAGGCACGACCGTGCCTTGGCCAGGCACGATCGTGTCTATGATTCTAAGACACGACTGAGATTAGCCAAAGGGCATGATTGGGTCTGCACAGGAGGACACGACCGCGCTGGTAATCGGCACGACCGCGTCTCATGAGGCACGACCACGCTAGATGATTAGCGCGACCGTGTCTCTTCCAAAACAGACACGAATTGACTGATTCTTACATTATTAGTGTTTGAAATCATAGGGCTTTTATTCATAGTGATGTTACGAGTATGATGGGATGTTTTAATTGTATTAACAACATGTTCAGGGTCGAAATCGATTAAACCATTTTGAATAAAACATAGATTCTGATTCGGGATGATTTCTATAATGGAAGCCCAAATTAATATGGGGCTTTTGATCTATGGACTGAAACGAACGAGGAAAAGGTTTCAATTACCTGGGAGGACGATGGATGAATAGAGTTCGGTAGAAAAGAGTTCCGGCGATGATGCGAACGGCCTCCGGCGTCTTCTGCTGCAAATTCCGGCTACTTCAAAGTAGCTTCTAGGAGGATCGTATATTGTGAATCTTCTGTTTGGTTGAGAGAATTCGGATCGAAGGAAGGGTTTATGTTTTCTTTGAAATGTTTGAACGATTTTTCGAGTCCGAGGGAATTAAACTGGGACGTTTGTGTAATTGAAAATGTTATTACTCTCGTAAATGGAAATGAAGTGAGGAACGGTTACGGAACTCAACGATCGAGCGATTAAAACTGTATTTACGTTTCAACTGGTACTAGGCGCGACCGTGCCCAAACGAGGCGCGACCGTGCCCAGGCACCGGGCGCGATGGTTCCAAAGCAAGTCGCGCGACCGTGCCAAAACGAGGCGCGACTGTGCCTATTAGGGTTTCTTGTTATTTTTCAACATCATACCTTGTAACTTTAGTCTTTGACGTATTTGTATAAATAGATACTTATGTAGTGTTTTAATAGAATATAACCGAGTAAAATTTGTGGATTTGCGTTGAAGTATAGTATTAAATTGATGGTACGAAAAGAAACAAAACAGTGCACTAGAATTGAGTTTGAAATGCATTATATTGAATTGAAAATACGGATACTAAAAATCAGAAATGTTACAGTCTCCCCATGTTGAGGGAATTTCGTCCCGAAATTTAGCTAGAGGAAGCAACGGCATCAGTAAAAAGATGGGGGTACTTGAGCTTCATTTGGTCCTCTCGTTCCCAAGTGAATTCAGGACCACGCTTAGACTCCCAACGAACTTTGACAATAGGAATACGACTTCGCTTGAGTTGCTTGATTTCACGATCCATAATTTCTACCGGTTTCTCAATGAAGTGCATCGTCTCATCAATGCGTACGTCATCAAGTGGTATATGGAGATTCTCATCAGCGAGACATTTCTTCAGATTAGATACATGAAATGTAGGATGCACATTGCCAAGAGATGGAGGTAACTCGAGTTTGTAAGCCACTTTCCCAATCCTTTCAAGGATTTTGAATGGACCAACATAGCGAGGTGCTAACTTGCATTTCTTTCCAAAATGGATCACACCCTTCCACGGAGACACCTTAAGAAGAACAAGGTCACCGACTTGGAATTCCAAGGGTTTTCGACGTTTGTCGGCATAACTCTTTTGCCGACTCCTCGCCACTCGAATATTGTCACGGATTTGAATGATCTTATCGGATGTTTCTTGAATTAGCTCAGGACCGGTGATTTGTGCTTCACCAATCTAGTTCCAACAGATAGGAGAACGACACTTGCGACCATAAAGAGCTTCGAATGGAGCCATGTTGATACTTGTGTGGTAGTTATTATTGTAAGAGAACTCAATGAGGGATAAATGTGAATCCCAATTGCCACCAAAATCGATTACACAAGCTCTAAGCATGTCTTCAAGAGTTTGGATTGTTCGCTCAGTTTGACCATCAGTTTGAGGATGGTAAGCCGTGCTCAAATCCAATCGTGTGCCAAGAGCAGATTGAAGAGATTGCCAAAAATGAGAAGTGAACCGAGCATCTCGTTCGGATATTATGTTCAAGGGAACACCATGACGAATCACAATTTCGTCGATGTAAATTCGGGCTAGTTTCTCAACCTGATAGTCTTCACGGATAGGCAAGAAATGAGCAGATTTGGAGAGACGGTCAATGATCACCCAAATGCTATCATAACCACTTGAGGCGCGAGGGAGTTCGGTAATGAAATCCATGGCTAAATTCTCCCATTTCCATACGGGAATTTATGGTTGTTCGAGTAAACCAGAAGGACGTTGATGTTCGGCTTTGACTTTGGAGCAAGTTAAACATTTAGCAACATAGAGAGCAACGTCTTTCTTCATACCGGGCCACCAATATTGTTGGCGAAGATCTTGGTACATTTTATCCGCACAATAACGAGTCTTATGAGCCTCGTTCATGAGAATTGTACGGAGATCATCACGATCGGGAATCCAAATACGGTTCAAATAATAAAGTAAGCCATTGGATTTTGCTTCGAGTAGGAGTTCAACACCACATGATATTTCTTCGTACATGTTACCCTCAGTGACTTAGACGTGTTGAGCTTCTAAGATGTGGATTTGAATATCAGTTTGAATTCGGGCACAATGAAGCATAACATGGTCCTTTCGACTCAAAGCGTCGGCTACAACATTCGCTTTGCCGGGATGATAACGAATATCGCATTCATAGTCGTTAAAGAGTTCAACCCAACGTCGTTGCCTCATATTGAGTTCCTTTTGATTGAAGATATGTTGAAGACTTTTGTGGTCGGTGAACACCACACATTTTGTGCCATAGAGATAATGTCTCCAAATCTTCAATGCGAATACGACCGCACCCAATTCGAGATCGTGCGTCGTATAATTCTTCTCATGAATTTTAACTTGCTTTGATGCACAAGCGATTACTTTGCCTCGTTGCATGAGGACACAACCGAGACCTTGGTTGGAAGCATCACAGTAGACAACTAGATCATCATTCCCATCAGGGAGAGTCAAAATAGGGGCATTGCACAACTTTTGCTTGAGGGTTTGGAAAGCTTCTTCTTGTTTTGGTCCCCATTCATAAGTCTTACCCTTGTGGGTCAAAGCGGTGAGAGGGACAGCAATCTTTGAGAAGTTTGGGATGAAACGACGATAATAACCCGCAAGGCCAAGAAATGAACGAACTTCAGTAGGAGTCTTCGGGGCATTCTAGTTCTTAATCGTTTCGATTTTAGCAGGGTCAACATGAATTCCCTTGTCGTTGACGATATGACCAAGAAATTGAACTTCCTTAAGCCAAAATTCACATTTGGAGAATTTGGCATATAGTTGTTCTTTTCTCAAAAGATCCAAAACCAATCTAAGATGTTCCTCGTGATCAGCTTTAGTCTTGGAATAGATTAAGATATCGTCGATGAAGACGATCACAAATTTATCAAGGTACGGTTTGCACATGCGATTCATGAGATCCATGAAAACCGCGGGTGCATTGGTTAGCCCAAAAGGCATAACCATGAACTCGTAATGACCATATCTTGTTCGAAAGGCAGTCTTAGGAATGTCATCTTCTTGAACACGGAGTTGATGATAACGAGAAGCAAGTAGAACCTTGGAGCTAATCAAAGAGATCATCGATTCTACGCAAAGGATAACGGTTTTTGATAGTAAGCTTGTTGAGTTCGCGATAGTCGATACACATGCGGAATGATCCATCCTTCTTGACAAATAAGACGGGTGCACCCCACGGTGAATGACTTGGACGAATGAAACCTTTGTCGGAGAGCTCTTGGAGTTGGCTTGCAAGTTCTTGCATTTTAGAAGGTGCAAGGCGGTAAGGAGCTCTAGCCACGGGGTTAGCTCCAGGTATAAGATCGATGCAAAATTCTACTTGACGAACGGGTGGAAGGCCAGATAAATCTTCGGGGAACACTTCGGGAAAATCTCGGATAATGGGGATGTCTTGAATACTCTTCTTTTTGACATCTTTTTGAACGATATGGGCCAAAAAGGCCACGTACTTCTTTCATAAGTACTTTTGAGTAGTAGTGCATGACATTAATTTAAGCCCTTTGCAAGGATTTTCACCAAAGACTCTTAGTGTTTCTCCCGATGGTAGAGGTATTCGGATGCACTTCTCGAAACAGATGACTTCGGCATGATGATTTGATAGCCAATCCATGCCTATGATGATATCAAAACTTCCTAGTTGCATTGGTACAAGATTGATTGGAAACACATGATCATTAAGTTCTAGGAAGCAATCATAGATGATGGAATCGATTGTAAGAGAGTCACCATTTGCTATTTCGACGGTAAAGGTTTTCTCTAATTGGGATCGTGTCTTTGCAAGTAAAGGTTCAAAATTAAGTGACACAAAGCTTTTATCGGCACCGGTATCAAATAAAATGGAGGCATATTGACTATTAATAAGAAACATACCATTGACTACATCATGGTTGGCTTGAGCTTCATTGGCGTATATATTGAAAGCACGCCCACGAGCTCCACCTTGTCTAGCATTGACTAACCTTGGGCACTGATCACGGAAGTGATTTGGGTCACCACATTCATAACAAGCACGCCCATTTGCAATAGCAGGAACACCTTGATGAGCCACTTGCAGGTTGGTTCGGTTTGGTGGGTTGACTTGGCCCGCAAGAGGTTTGCCCTACAAACATTGACCGTATGGCCATATTTCCCACAATAAGTGCAAAGGCGACATGGGATGCTTTGGGGGTGATGATAGTTACATGTGGCACAAAGTTGGTAGATTCCAACATATGGCTTTTTGGCCGGTGCTTGAACCATAGGTGCAACTTGATTAACAGGAATAGCAGGAGTGACCGCAGCAAAATTTCTAACCTTCCACTTTCTATTATTGCGAGAGGGTTCAGTTGTGGCTTCTTTGCTGTGGGTAGGAGGAGTTGCGGTGTTAGAAACTTTCTTGGTGCCCTTTTTAGTAAGAGTCCCCGCCTTCACATGATTATCGGTTAAGGTGGCGGATAAGCGGATAGCATCTTCGAGTATGGCGGGATTTCTACCTAAGACAATATCTTGAATTTGTCTAGGTAGTCCACCAATGAACTTTTCAATGCAGCGGGATAAAGGAGTGACTATGTGGGGCACAAGGAGACTCAACTCATGGAACCGAGTCGTATATGCCAAGCTTTCACCACTATCTTAGGCAAGATCCCAAAATTCAGCTTCGAGTTTCTTCACTTCATTTCGAGGACAAAATTCCTCGGTCATTAGCCTTTTAAGCTCATCCCAAGGTAAGCCCATTGCTACATCCACACCTCTATTTCTCTTCTCCCCATTCCACCACGTGAGTGCCGCCCGTTTTTGTAGGACACTTGTGGCATGACGAACATGAAGGTTGTCGGGGCAGTCACTATTGAGAAAGGTATTCTCAATGCTTTCGAACCATTGAAGGAGTCCGGTAGCTCCTTCGGTACCATAGAACTTGAGGGGATTACACGAGTTGAAATGATTGAAGGTGCATTGAGATGGGTTGTTACCACCATTTCCACCATTACCACCATTTCCACCATGGTTGCCATTGGTGGCACCATTAGCTTGAGTGATTTGAGTTACGAGTTGTGTAAGGATGGTAGCAATGTTGGTGTTGGCCGCTGGAGCACGACGAGGAGGCATTCTACAGATTTTCACAAGACAAGAAAAGAT
Organism: Smallanthus sonchifolius; assembly: GCA_023525975.1. NCBI lineage: Eukaryota > Viridiplantae > Streptophyta > Magnoliopsida > Asterales > Asteraceae > Smallanthus > Smallanthus sonchifolius. The sequence goes on along the minus strand of CM042021.1, from coordinate 91,524,715 downwards.
GTAAGAACTTATGAGAGTTGCTTGGATTAAAAGGACAAGATAATGAAATAAAATAGTTAAATATAGTTTAGATTGTACTCAAATAGTGATATAATCACTTGAATACTATGACACATTAAGGTTAATTAAACTCATATAATTTTCAAGGAGACATGCTTTAGCCTATAAGTAAACACTCATCTCGGGAATTCCCAGGAAAGCATACGGGTCCCTCGGTTGATTGGGATTTATGCGAAATGCTTTCCTAGACAGAAAACCCAAAATACAGGTGTCACTCTTCCAGATTGCACATGTCCTCAAATAATTAACAAAGTTTAAAAACCTTAACGAGGAAATAAAGAAAATTTTATGAATTTAGCTTCATGAAATTTCCACATGCTAAGAAAGATATAGATAGAGAAGGAGATAAGAGTATTATGAGGTTTAGGGTATAGGAAGGGATACTATTTATTTAATTATTATTTAAGGATATCCTAATAAGTCATGAATTTTTAACAAGTAATGCATCAAAAATGAAATAATATTTAATCATAGTAAGCATGTAGCACATAACACATAATCATGAAGCATAGCACAAGTGGGTGTCCTAAAGTTATAGTCTAGGTCAAGGTGTCTAATAACCTAATTCCCTATAACCAAGGCTCTGATACCAATCTGTCACACCCCGACCGATGGCGGAATCATAGGGGCGGGACATGTTGACTGTTCATAAGCACAAGGTTGACTAAATTGAATATATTAAACGTCAAATTTCATTGCAAGTAATCCAAACACAACCAAATCCAAGATAGAACAAAATTGAAATACATAGAGTTCTTTTATTTAAATTAACTAAGTCCAAGCCTATGTGTAGCACATCTTGACCAATCTCACACATTAGAACCTGAAACATGAATAAAATAAAGTCAACTAAAAAGTTGGTGAGTATAACACATGTTTGTATATAGGTAGCATATAGTTTGTAAAACAAATCCTTACATAACATGATAAATAAGGCATTTATGGGGAGCAGCTATTGTGTAACCAAGTACAATCAAACCTTTGTAACTAGCATGCAAATTGTGTTGTCGGTATCAATCACCTCAACTAGGTGGGTTTGTCAGACTCAATAGATCTATCATTCAAAATCGTCGGCTTAAATAGTTAATGATTGCACATAAGTGTTCACAAAAGTTAGCACACATAGCACTCGGGCATAAAGCTCAAATTACACACATGAATGTAAATAGGATTTGTATTTGTGTTGTTTTTGTAAATGTAAACATGTAATTTGATAGAGTTCATGTTTCACCACAAAAGTGTAAAAGAGTAAAAGGGGCTATGAAATACTCACTTGGTTTGAAGGCGTAGCTAACAAAGATACTAGATAGAATAAGGATCCTTGAAATGCACAAGTTAACCTAGAGTGTAATGCGTATTGTATCAATAGTGTGCACAAACGTTTAAGTTTAAAGTTGAATTTGAATTTGTGTATAAGGCCATTGATTTGTACTTAAAAGTATTGAATAAAATATAAGGTTTTAAATAAACATTTTTGAAGGATTTTGTTTAAGGTATGAGTTTGAATAATTAATTAAGTAAATTAAATATTTATCGTTTGTGAAAATATTGTAAGTGTTAAATGTAATTAAGTGTAAATAAATAAATGTCTTTGTTTAAATATAAAGTAAATATATAATCATTATTTTATTTATTTATTTATAAAATGTAACTTAACCATTTAAATACTCTTTAAATGAAAGGTTTAGCAATAATTGTAAATTTAATTTTTTTATAAACTTTAAATAAATAATTTTCTATTTATTCCAAGATTAAATATTTGATCTTTCTAAATAGAATTAAATGCATTTTTATAAAAATCAACTATTTTTATTTTGTAATTTAATCAGAAATATTTATTGTTTGAAAAATATATAAAATTATAATTCTGCCAAAAATTTAACTCACACGCGACCGTGCCTGGGAAGGGCACGATCGTGCTCGAACCACGGGCGCGACCATGCTAGTCAGGGCGCGACCGTGTTGTTCAAACAGAGGGCTTAACTAACTAAATCATTAGGCATGACCGTGCCTTGGCCAGGCACGATCGTGTCTATGATTCTAAGACACGACTGAGATTAGCCAAAGGGCATGATTGGGTCTGGACAGGAGGACACGACCGCGCTGGTAATCGGCACGACCGCGTCTCATGAAGCACGACCGCGCTAGATGATTAGTGCGAGCGTGTCTCTTCCAAAATAGACACGAATTGACTGATTCTTACATTGTTAGTGTTTGAAATCATAGGGCTTTTATTCATAGTGATGTTACGAGTATGATGGGATGTTTTAATTGTATTAACAACATGTTCAGGGTCGAAATCGATTAAACCATTTTGAATAAAACATAGATTCTGATTCGGGATGATTTCTATAATGGAAGCCCAAATTAATATGGGGCTTTTGATCTATGGAATGAAACGAACGAGGAAAAGGTTTCAACTACCTGGGAGGACGATGGATGAATAGAGTTCGGTATAAAAGAGTTCCACGCGACGATGCGAACGGCCTCCGGCGTCTTCTGTTGCAAATTCCGGCTACTTCAAAGGGTCAGTAGCTTCTGGGAGGATCGTATATCGTGAATCTTTTGTTTGGTTGAGAGAATTCGGATCGAAGGAAGGGTTTATGTTTTCTTTGAAATGTTTGAACGATTTTTCGAGTCTGAGGGAATTAAACTGGGACGTTTGTGTAATTGAAAATGTTATTACTCTCGTAAATGGAAATGAAGTGAGGAACGGTTACGGAACTCAACGATCGAGCGATTAAAACTGTATTTACGTTTCAACTGGTACTAGGCGCGACCGTGCCCAAACGAGGCGCGACCGTGCCTAGGCACCGGGCGCGAAAGTTCCAAGGCAAGTCGCGCGACCGTGCCAAAGCACTTGGCGCGACCGTGCCAAAACGAGGCGCGACCTTGCCTATTTGGGTTTCTTGTTATTTTTCAACATCATACCTTGTAACTTTAGTCTTTGACGTATTTGTATAAATAGATACTTATGTAGCGTTTTAATAGAATATAACCGAGTAAAATTTGTGGATTTGCATTGAAGTATAGTATTAAATTGATGGTACGAAAAGAAACAAAACACTGCACTAGAATTGAGTTTGAAATGCATTACATTGAATTGAAAATACGGATACTAAAAATCAGAAATATTACACTCTTCATGCGTACTTGATAAGTACACAGGATCTGCTTCCTGCAAAAACCCTAACTTTCGCATTCGGGTCTGATCACGTCAAGATCCCGAACTTGTTTACATTCAAAACGTTTGCTTTTCATTATGGAACTCAAATCTATGTTTTTCTTCCAGTTTCATCCGTAACAACGTCACATTTTTGTCCAAAACCTGAAAAACCCAAAAACAAACAAAAACTCAGATCTAGGTTGGATCGTTACCTGTATCGAGCTTCGGATTCGGAGGTTCTTCTCACGAGCTATGGAGCAACACACTTCTTCAATCTCGGGTCGATCCGCCAACTTTCTATCTCTATGGTTTCTCTCTCTAGAACTTGCAAATGAGAGAAATATGGAGTGTGTTGGCTATTTAAAGGGAAGGGACTCCTCCCCTCAAGTTCGCCGGCCCATCTGTCCTGGCCCGTCACGCCTCGTTCATTTATTCCTTTCGCCTCACGTATAACCCGTTATTTTAATCGTCGTCTTATTTTTGGGATGTTACACATACTGGCGGAGAAACCCCGAGGCACGCCACCACTAGGCCCTTCGACACTGTACATTACCTATAGGCGGTGAAACCTAGGGCTCAATACCCCAAAGCCGTTCGACACCAAAACCTTAGGAACAATACCACAAGGATACACACACCTTCACCTTAAGCACGACGTCCCAAAGTATAGCACGTACCTTCACCTTAAGCACTGTTCCCTTGCGGGGAATAGTACCTTCGATAGGGATCCCGGTAATCCCATGGTGACCGTCGTCACCCCTTTATCCACCCAGTTGTACAACAGTTGGCCATCCACAAAGGCCCCTAAAAGGTATGGCCCATAACATACATGCATACCTTAGTTCCCGAAAGAACTCGTGGCAGATTCGTTCATTTTGTGACTTTTATAAAAATAACCGTTACCGCCTTACATCATTTAAGTTAAAGCATTCGTACGTTTTATTATAAAACATTTCATCATTAAACCGTTCGTAAACCTCTTTGGCAAAACACTTCATCAACACATTTCAACTTTCCTTTCGTAATCATCATTTAATAAAACATCATTTCGTTAAACATCATTTCGTAAGTATGCACACCAGCCCAAAACATTAATAAGACATTTAAAAGAGGGCACTAGAACTCAGCTGATAAGCTAATCTGGGTTGTCCTAAACAAAGGTTCAACAACGTCACTTCCGATCTGAATTGATTAGTTAAATACACATCAGACCTAATCTCGACTCTAACGGTTTAACCATTCTGAATTAGGTGAACATACTGACTTTACTAACCAGCCTGATGCCTGTGCACTTAGCAAGTGCGCAGGGCCTTGTTCTTGCGTACTTAATAAGTGCACAGACTTCGCTTCATGCGTACTTGATAAGTACGCAGGCTTTGCTTCACGCATACTTGATAAGTACGCAGGACTTGCTTCTTGCGTACTTGATAAGTACGCAGGACCTGCTTTTTGCATACTTGATAAGTACACAGGACCTGCTTCTTGCGTACTTGATAAGTACGCAAGACCTGCTTCCCTGCAAAAACCCTAAATTTTTGCATGCAGATCTGATCACGTCAAGATCCCGACTTTTTACGTTCAAAACGTTCGTTTTTTCCTTCTAGATGTTAGATCTATGTTCATTTTCAAGTTTTATGCGTAAAAACGTTACCTTTTCATCCAAAACCTGAAAACCTCAAAACAAACAAAAACTCAGATCTAGATCAGATCGTTACCTGTATCGAGCTTCTGATTCGGAGGTTTTGCTCATGAGCTATGGAGTAACACTTTGCTGGAATCTCGGGCCGATCCGTCTACTTTCTCTCTCTTCAATTTCTCTCTCTAGAACTTGTAAAATGAGAGAAGAGAGATGGGCTAGGGTATTTTTAGGGAGAGACTACCCTTAAGCCCATACACGCGCAAGCCCATAGCCGGCCCATTCCCCGCTCGCTTATTCCGTTCATCTCGCGTTTAACCCGTTTCCATTTATTGTCGTTTATTATTTTCGGGATGTTACAAGTCTACCCCCTTACAATAGGTTTCGTCCCCGAAACCTATCATAAGTCAAATAGTTGAGGGTACGACTCCCTCATTTCCATCTACGCTTCCCATGTAGATTCCGATCCCTTACGGTGCTTCCTTTGTACTTTAACCAATTGAATAACCTATTACGTAAACGCTTCTCTTTCCTGTCTAAGATGGCCACGGGTTCCTCAATGTAGTTAAGGCTGTTGTTGACCTCGATGTCAGTAAGTGGTACGTGAGCCGATTCTTCCTCCAAACACTTTCGCAAGTGTGATACATGGAAGGTAGGATGAATCCCACTTAACTCATCAGGCAACTACAACCAATAAGCGACTTCACCAACCCGTGCCATTATCCTGAATGGTCCGACAAACCTCGGACTTAACTTTGCTCTCTTTCTGAATCGTATGATTCCCTTCTAGGGGAACACTTTCAACATTACTCTGTCCCCAACATCAAACTCAATAGGCCTTCTTCGTTTATCTGCATAGGATATCTGACGATCTTGTGCAACCTTCATTCGTGCATTGATTTGATCAAACCTTTCCGACGTTTCTCGTACGACTTCGAGACTTCCTAATTCCTTCTGTCCAATCTCATCCCAACAAACCGGGGTCCTACATCTTCTCCCACGCAAAAATTTCGTAAGGCGGCATGCCTATTGTCGTGTGATGACTGTTGTTGTAGGAGAATTCGGCTAACAGCAGATGACTGTCCCAACTGCCACCGAAGTCAATAATACAAGCGCGGAGCATGTCCTCCAATGTTTGAATGGTCCTTTCCGACTGACCATCCGTTTGCGGGTGGTATGCCGTGCTGATATTAAGTCTCGTATCCATCGCCTCATGAAATCTCTTCTAGAATCTCGATGTGAATCGTGTGTCCCGGTCAGATACAATTATCAAAGGCATCCCATGCCGTGCCACTACTTCATTAATAAATATTTCTGCTAACCTTTTCGACGAGAACGTCTCGTGAATAGGTAGGAAGTGAGCACTCTTCGTTAAACGGTCCACAATTACCCAGATGGTGTCATGACCTTTAGCTGTGCGAGGTAGCTTGGTTATAAAGTCCATGGTAATGTGTTCCCACTTCTATTCTGGTATATCGAGCGGTTGAATCTTTCTATACAGTTTCTGGTGTTCAGCCTTTACTTGCGAGCAAGTCAAGCACTTGCTTACGTACTTTGTCACTTCGTGTTTCATTCCAGGCCACCAGTATTCCTTCCTCAGATCTTGGTACATTTTATTGGTACCGGGATGGATAGAGTAACGAGACTTATGGGCCTCATCCAAGATTTTGGTCCTAAGCTCGCCAATCATTCTTTCCTTGTTTATGTTTTCTTTCTTAAGTGCTTCATCTTGAGCTCTTTCAATTTCCCTCATCACATCTGATGTTACCATCAACTGACAAGCTTTCACTCTAATAGGAGCAGGCACATCCTTTCGGCTTAGAGCGTCAGCCACCACGTTTGCCTTTTCAGAATGGTATATGATTTCATAGTCATATTCTTTCAATAGTTCCAACCAGCGTCTCTGCCTCATATTAAGTTCCCTTTGTTCGAAGAAATACTTCAAACTTTTGTGGTCTGAGTAAATAGTAAACTTCATCCCGTAAAGATAGTGCCTCCAGATTTTCAATGCGAATACGACAGCTATTTTTGAAAAATCCTGGATGAATCTCCGATAGTAGCCCGCCAACCCCAAGAAACTGCGAACCTCTATTGGCGTCTTAGGAATATCCCAGTCTCTTACTGTCATTATCTTTGTTGGATCAACCATAATGTCGTTCGGGTTAATGACGTGACCTAAGAATTGGACTTCCCTAAGCCAGAACGCGCATTTAGAGAACTTAGCATACAACTTTTCCTTCTTAAGAGCCTCCAACACCTCCTTTAAGTGACATGCGTGATCACCCTCATTCTTGGAGTAGATGAGGATATCATCGATGAACACGATTACCGATCGGTCCAGCATCGGTCGACACACCCTATTCATCAAATCTATGAACGCTGCGGGGGCGTTCGTCAATCCGAAGGACATTACGCGGAACTCGAAATGTCCATAATGCATGTGAAACACGGTTTTCGGTATGTCTTCTCCCCTCACCTTTAACTGATGGTACCCGTATCGAAGGTCAATTTTTGAGAACCAACTTGCGCCTTGTAATTGATCAAACAAGTCGTCGATCCTTGGTAAAGGGTACTTGTTCTTCACCGTTCGTTTGTTCAACTCACGGTAGTCAATACACATCCTTATAGAGCCATCCTTCTTCTTTACAAACAATACTGGAGCACCCCAAGGCGAGATGCTCGGTTGGATAAATCCTTTCTCAAGCAATTCGTCTAGTTGTGTCATTAGTTCTTTCATCTCCACTGGTGCTAGTCGATATGGAGCCTTAGCCACGGGCTGGGCATCTGGTACTAAGTCAATTCGGAACTCAATTTCTTTGTCGGGTGGTATCCCAGGAAAGTCCTCTAGAAACACCTCCGGGTACTCGCGTACCACGGGGACACTTGTCAATCACGTACACTAGATAAGCCTCGCATCCGCGCCACAGGTAATCTGCTGCCTTAATCATTGAGATGACATTAGGCATCAGGGTGTCACGATCTCCAAAAACCTTGATTTCGCTATCATCTGGAGCCTTGAGTCGGATTATCTTTCGTTTACATATGATTTGTACTTCATTGGCAGTTAACCAATTCATACCCAACACGACATCAAACACTCCCAAAACCATAAAAAAACAATCTGACAGGGCACCTATGACCTTCTATTTTTATTGTGGATTTGTCAACTACATCAGTCACTCTCGCAGTTCTACCCTCAGCGGTTTCTACACTAAAGGCTCGTTCTATTTTACTAACCGTGTACTTTTCTCGTTTACAGAAAGCGGCCGATATAAAACTTTTACTGGCACCCGAATCAAATAATACAGAAACAAAAGTGTTGTCAAGGATGAACGTACCTGACGCCACATCGGGGTCTGCCCTGGCTTGGTCCTGCGTCAATGCGTACGCTCGGGTCCTTGCCCGGGGCCTTTCATCCTTCTTTTCGGTGCTCTTCCCTTTCCCAGTTTCCCCCATTCTTGGTTTTGTGCAGTCCCTACTAAGATTCCCGGTTCCCCCGCAGTTATAGCACTTGTAGAGCTGGGGCCATTCACGTGAGTAGTGTCCAGTTTTGCCACACTTGAAGCATAGATTGGATCCCAGTCTGCACTCACCCATATGTTCCTTCCCACACTTACTACACATCGCTATCTCCTCCACCCGAGCCCTCTTATCACGAGCCCCAAACATCTTTCCACCTGTTAATTTGTTTTGGAAGCTCGGTTTCTTTTTGGGTTCCTCAATGGCAACATCATTTAGTGCCAGGTTGTCACACCCCGACCGATCGCGGAATCATCGGGGCGGGACATGTAGACTGTTCATAAGCACAAGGTTGACTAAACTGAATATATTAAACATCAAATTTCATTGCAAGTAATCCAAATACAACCAAATTCAAGATAGAACGAAATTGAAATTCATTGAGTTCTTTTTATTTAAATTAACTAAGTCCAAGCCTACGTGTAGCACATCTTGAACAACCTCACACATTAGAACCTGAAACATGAATAAAATAAAGTCAACTAAAAAGTTGGTGAGTTTAACACAGGTTTGTATATAGATAGCATATAGTTTGTAAAACAAATCCTTACATAACATGATAAATAAGGCATTTATGGGGAGCAGCTATTGTGTAACCAAGTACAATCAAACCTTTGTAACTAGCATGCAAATTGTGTTGTCGGTATCAATCACCCCAATCTGGGTGGGTTTGTCAGACTCAATAGATCTATCATTGAAAACCGTCGGCTTGAATAGTTAATGATTGCACATAATCGCATACAAAAGTTAGCACACATAGCACTCGGCATAAAGCTCAAATTTGTACACATGAATGTAAATAGGATTTGTACTTGTGTTGTTTGTGTAAATGTAAACATGTAATTTGATAGAGTTCATGTTTCACCCCAAAAGTGTAAAAGAGTAAAAGGGGCTATGAAATACTCACCTGATGAGCAAACAATGAAGCAAAGCAAAATAAGTAGCAACTAGCAAAGTCCTTGAATACGTGAGCCGACCTAACCGTTCCCTATGGTAAAATAAGATACTTTACGGTCTAAACAATGTTCGAATGTGTAAGTTGATCGTGTATATGATTCACCCAATTAGACTCGACATGAATACTAGTTTATATTTTCGACAGTTTTGACATGACGATCGTTAGTGACGAGTTGTGACAATCATATACATTTATATATACTTATATAAATAAGTTATGTATCTTAAGACGTGTCTTTACGTTTACACAACCACCCCATGGTTGGGGTTGAAAACAAATATATAGTATGGAAGGTAAAACTTTTACATCAAGATAGCCTTTAGTAATGTATTAGGGTTTTTAAGTCAACTTGTGTCGTGTTTTTAGTCATTTTATCGAACTCAATAATTTATGAAACGTTTACCAAACTCAACTAAGTGTATTGACCCTATAGAAATGTATGGGTCATAATTTATAAAGGGGTTTAAGGGTTTCAAACAAAAATCATAACACAAAGATGTTAACAGCTTTGGTTTTGTTGGATAGGTCTCGGAAATCTTGATAGTTGGGGGTCAAAATGTTAGTTTTATGATAATAGGACATATGGGTTGTAATGCCAACACAAAATTTTAGAAAAAAAGAATCAAGTCATTAATAAAATCAAAACTTAGGATATGAACACTCACTTAAAGCAACAAGGAGAAGGACGGAATGGTGTAGGAAGCTCGAACTCTTGAAATCACCCTTGAAACACCTTGAAACTTCAAAGCTCTAGCTAAACCTCTAGAGGATTTTGTTCTTGAATTTTGAAAGTGTAAGAATGCAAGTGTGTGTGTGTATTTCGAGATATATGGAAAGAGATGGTGAGGGTGGAGTGTTGGTTCCATCATAATCATTGCAAGGTATGGATGATGAGATTGATTTGGCCTTTGCTTAAACTCTTGGGTGATGGGGTATGGACCTTATGACACAAGGATGGGGAAGCAAGTGAAGAAATCATGGTGGGTGGCCCCACCTTCAATTTCGGCCGAGATAGGGTATGGGGTGGGGGGTTGGGTGTTGTCAAATCTTGTAGTTAGGATCCAATGGTTAGTTAGGTCGGTTCTAGTTAGAATACACCCGGTAGGTGATACCGTGATATAATACTCGGTGTAGGAACTTTTAGTGATTAAAACTTTATATCTATATACCTAGATATACATATATATACATATATATATAATTATTAGATGAAACGATGTTTGAGTGTTTGTCATAAATAAATTTCATAATTATGACGATGTGATTTTTCGATGTCGAGTGCACACCTGTATAAAGTCAAATTCTCATTATTTGACCTTGGGGTGGAGTGTTGTACAAGAAATCATGATGATAGAGTTAGAGTGTGGTTTTATCCATAATATCAATCATGAGATTTATGACATTGAGTGGAGTATAAGCAAGGATATAATGATGGTGATGTGATATTTATGTTGCTTGCATCTTTGGTCATAATCATGATGATTATGACGCTTGAGTGTTGTGTAAGCAAAGCAATCATGATGATGATGTAATTGATTTAGATGTGGTATAATACCTGAAATTTATACCCGCTTTAATATCTTTAATTATTAAAACGTTTCACTAGACTTTTACTGTCAAGTTCTTGTTAATCACCAACGACCGTACTTTGCGGGTTATCACTGTTTATTTTCCTAGTAATTCTTAAAAATTACTATTTTGATATAATTTCCTTTGTTAGATTCCTTGACTTTACTTAGTCAAAATAAAACTTCAGGAAATATATGTTATGAACGTGCATTTATGTAATATGGATATTGACCTGAAATACTGGGTGTCACAGTATATATCCGAATAAAACTTGAGTATTTGTATTGAATCATTGTATTTAATTGTAGATACGAATAGAACAAATTAGTGCACTAGAATTAGGTTTGAAAAGCGTTATATTGAATCGAAATACGGATACTAAAAATTCAGAAATGTTACAGTCTCCCCATGTTGAGAGAATTTCGTCCCGAAATTTAGCTAGAGGAGGCGACAACATTAGTAAAAAGATGAGGGTACTTGAGCTTCATTTGGTCTTCTCGTTCCCAAGTGAATTCAGGACCACGCTTAGATTCCCAACGAACCTTGACAATAGGAATACGACTTCGCTTGATTTGTTTAACTTCACGATCCATGATTTCTACCGTTTCTCAATGAAGTGCATCGTCTCATCAATGCGCACGTCATCAAGTGGTATATGGAGATTCTCATCAGCGAGTCATTTCTTCAGATTAGCTACATGAAATGTAGGATGCACATTGCCAAGAGATGGAGGTAAGTCGAGCTTGTAAGCCACTTTCCCAATCCTTTCAAGGATCTTGAATGGACCAACATAGCGAGGTGCTAACTTGTCTTTCTTTCCAAAGCGGATCACACCCTTCCACGGGGACACATTTAGAAGAACAAGGTCACCGATTTGGAATTCCAAGGGTTTTCGACGTTTGTCGGCATAACTCTTTTGTCGACTCCTCGCTACTCGAATATTGTCACGGATTTGAATGATCTTTTCGGATGTTTCTTGAATTAGTTCGGGACCGGTGATTTTTGCTTCACCAATCTCGTTCCAACAGATAGGAGAACGACACTTGCCACCATAAAGAGCTTCGAATGGAGCCATGTTGATACTTGTTGTCACACCCCGCCAAGGCGGAAACGCGAGGCGCGATGTTCATGGTTTCCAAAGCATATGATTACCGCAAACACATACATGATAAATGGATACATAAACAAGTTTAAAGTTTTACATTTCCAAAATGTAATCTGAGTTTACAAAAAGTTAAGATTTCACAAATATGACTCAATTCAATGAGTTATACAAGGGAAATCCTCCTTGAGTCGTATCCATCGTGCATGCATGTAATCTACATTGCTAACCTTGAAATCACGTTCAATTACCTGAAAAACATACTTAAAATTGTCAACACGAGGTTGGTGAGTTCACAGGTTTAATCAAATAGTTCTTTGTAAAACTCAGTTGTTCATAAATAGTTTCAGGTGCATGAGATAAACAGAATAAGTAAAGTGTGACCCATTTGTAAACTAGCTAGGAATACAAATAATATGTTCATACATGAGGCGTAACCAAACCATGACATGTGTGAGCCCCTAATAAGCGTTATCAGGTTCTATGCGGCCATAAATCCTCCAGATTGTGGTTAGCGCGACTAACCATGACCGGGAGACGTCACTCTCCATAGTACTATTCATAGGACCCTAGGCTACAGTTAATGGTTACTATGTTGTTCCAGGGGACTTTAGCGGCCTCCAATGTGTTGTTCTCATCCCATGTAAACATAAAGTCGTGTCTTATTCTCTTGTTATCCCATGAAATAGTTGTAAGTATGTTTCTCCCCCAAATATAGAAAACAGTAAAAAGGGCCCGTGAAACTCACCTTGAGTTTGTGTGTACTTGTAATGATACTTGTTGTAGTCAACCTTGACTATTCGTACCCTAGATACCAAGGGTAAATTGTGTTAAGACCGAACGTCTTATATTGCAAATTGTTCACCGACTTTGTAAATCTAGTTGCTTTTGTTTAAATATTTCCTTAGTTATTCAACACTTGTTTTGTTATAAAATAGTTCTATGTTACTGCCCAAATGGGGCTGATGACCAGGTGCCGAAACTTCATAGTTTCGATTGGGCAATTGAGTGTCGAAACTTCCTAGTTTCGATTGTGTAGTTTGGTATCGAAACAACCTAGTTTCGATTGAGCATTTGAGTGTCGAAACAACCTAGTTTCGATCGAGTAGTTGAGTGTCGAAACAACCTAGTTTCGATTGAGTAGTTGCTATCGAAACAACCTAGTTTCGATTGAGTAAAAGGTATCGAAACTACCTAGTTTCGATTGATCAACATGTATCGAAACTCCTAGTTTCGATTGAGTTAACTGGTATCGAAACTCCTAGTTTCGATTACTGGACTTCTGTTTGACAGAATCAGTCCTGCATATTTATGTTTTAAAACTTGAATTTGACACACTTTTCTTGTTATCTTACTTGCGATTGAACATTTTGTATGTTTAGCTACGGTTTTAAAGAGAATAAAGTAGATAGTTTTGAGTTTTTACCTTAAAACCGAGATGAAGATGATGAAAGAAAACAAAGAAATGATCTTGATTCTTCTGTAAAATTTCATTTAGAAACACTTGAAATCTTCTTAAAACGCCGATTGATGGTAGTTTTTGTCTTAAAACTTGGCTTCGATTTTGAAGAGAAATGAAGAAGTTTGCCGTATGAAAATGAGAGATAAAAGGGTTTGTGAGAGTTTTGATTGAAAAGAGTATGGTTTTGTCTGAGTTTTCGCAATAGGAGGTATGGGTTATAATATAAAGAAGTTGAATGTGAGTGAAGGAAAATTGTGGGAATGGCTTTCTCTGGCTTCGGCCGAGAAAGTCAAGGGGTAAGTGGGTTGGGTTTATTTTGAATAATAATTAGATTTAAGGTATTAGTTTAATATTATTTAGAGTTTCAAATGGTAATTAAATTCGGTTTATACTGGTATGTGAACCGGTAACTCCCAGAATTACCAAAAATTTAAAATGAGACCATGTACGGTCTTTGTTAGACCTTAATGTCCTTGTTAGTGAAATTAAATAAATCACGAAATAATTATAACGTAAACTTGTTTAATACATGTACGGATATTGACCTGAAATGTCGGGTGTCACATTCTCCCCATGTTAACAGAATTTCGTCCCGAAATTCAATTTGTGTCATCTTGAGCTGGTGTATCCTTAAACAATGATGGGTCATTTGTTTTCATTTGGTCCTCTCGTTCCCATGTATACCCAGGACCACGTTTTCATTTCCAGCGCACTTTAACCAGTTTAATTCGACTACGTCTCAGTCTTTGAACTTTCCAATCTGATATCTCAATCGGTTCCTCGATGAAATGAAGTTTATCGTCAATGTGAATTTCGTCAGGCGGTATAATTAGCTTCTCGTCTGATAAACACTTCTTGAGATTTGATACATGAAACGTATCATGTACATTGCTTAGTTCTTGTGGCAACTTGAGCTTGTAAGCTACAGGGCCAACCCTAGCCAGTACTTCAAACGGTCCAACGTATCTAGGGTTGAGCTTACCACGGTTACCAAACCTCGCAACGCCTTTCCATGGTGAGACTTTTAACATTACTCAGTCACCAATTTGAAATTCTAATGGTTTCCGTCTGTTATCAGCATAACTCTTTTGTCTGTCTCGGGCTGCTTTCAGACGGTCTTTAATTTTGAAGATCTTATCAGTGGTTTCTTGGACAATCTCAGGTCCTGTCAAATGTTTTTCACCAACTTCCGCCCAACATAGCGGTGAGCGGCATTTACAACCATATAAAGCTTCAAACGGAGCTGCCTTAATGCTCGTGTGGTAGCTGTTATTATAGGAAAACTCTGCCAACGGTAAATGAGTATCCCAATTTCCTCCGAAATCAATTACACACGCACGGAGCATATCTTCTAAAGTTTGAATGGTCCTTTCGCTTTGACCATCTGTTTGTGGGTGATATACTGTGCTCATGTCAAGATGTGTGCCCATGGCTTCTTGTAATGATTTCCTGATTCTAGACACGAATCTGCTGTCTCTATCAGAGATAATAGAAATTGGCACTCCATGCCTAGCCACAATTTCCTTGATATAAAGCTTTGCAAGTTTCTCGGTTTTATCCGTTTCTTTGATAGGTAGGAAATGAGCTGATTTTGTTAAACGGTCGACAATTACCCATATGGTATCATAACCACTAGACGTCTTGGGTAATTTCGTGATAAAATCCATAGAAATTTGTTCCCATTTCCATTGGGGAATTTCAGGTTGTTGCAACAAACCAGACGGTTTCTGATGTTCGGATTTTACTTTTGAACACGTTAAGCATTTACTGACATATGTGGCAATATCTCCTTTCATATTGGGCCACCAATATAATTCTTTTAGATCCTTATACATCTTATCTGAACCTGGGTGAATGGAGTACCTGGACTTGTGGGCTTCGTCCATAACTAACTCCCGTAAGTTACCAAAACGTGTCACCCAAATTCTATTCATGAAGTATAAAGTGTCATCTGACTTAGACTCCAATTGCTTTATCATTCCTCGTAAAGCTTCATTCTGAATGTTTTCTTCTTTGATTGCCTCTTGTTGTGCCATCCGGATTTGAGTCGTGAGACTCGTATGAATTGTCAATTCTAGGGCACGAACACGGAGTGTTTTAACCCGTTCTTTGCGACTTAAGGCGTCTGCTACGACATTGGCTTTACCAGGGTGATACCTGATATCACAATCATAATCGTTTAGTAATTCTACCCAACGACGTTGTCTCATATTAAGCTCCTTTTGATCGAAGATATGTTGAAGACTCTTGTGATCAGTAAAGATAGTGCATCTCGTACCGTAAAGATAATGTCTCCAAATCTTGAGCGCAAACACAACTGCACCCAATTCCAAGTCGTGGGTCGTATAATTCTTTTCGTGCACTTTTAGTTGTCGTGAGGCATATGCGATGACTTTGTCTCTTTGCATTAACACACAACCAAGTCCCTGGTGTGATGCATCGCAGTATACGACAAAATTGTCGATTCCCTCTGGAAGAGATAAGATCGGTGCACTACACAGCTTCTGCTTCAGTAAT
The DNA here is from genome assembly GCA_023525975.1 of Smallanthus sonchifolius. Lineage (NCBI taxonomy): Eukaryota > Viridiplantae > Streptophyta > Magnoliopsida > Asterales > Asteraceae > Smallanthus > Smallanthus sonchifolius. Next base: position 91,508,726 of record CM042021.1, on the reverse strand, counting down.
TGGAAAGCTGACTCTTGCTTGTCACTCCAATCAAACTTCTTTTCTTTCTGGGTTAATGTGGTTATAGGCAGGGCTATTTTTGAAAAATTCTCAATGAATCGTCTGTAGTAGCCGGCCAAGCCCAAAAATTGACGCACTTCTGTCGGAGTCTTTGGTGCTTCCCAGTTTTTGATCGCTTCAATTTTTGATGGATCGACGTGAATTCCTTCCTTGTTGATGACATGTCCAAGAAAATGCACTTCTCGGATCCAAAATTCACACTTAGAGAATTTAGCGTAAAGTTTCTCGTTCCTGAGTAGTTCTAAGATTAATTTTAGATGATGTTCATGATCCTCCTTGGTTCGTGAATATATTAATATATCGTCGATAAATACTATCATGAATTTATCCAAGTATGGCTTGCACACTCGGTTCATGAGATCCATAAAAACAGCTGGTGCGTTAGTCAAACCAAATGGCATAACTAGGAACTCGTAGTGACCGTAACGAGTCCTAAATGCTGTCTTTGGTACATCTTCTTCTTGGATTCTTAGTTGATGATATCCCGAACGTAGATCGATCTTAGAGTAGAAGCTAGAACCTTGTAGTTGATCGAACAAATCGTCTATTCGAGGAAGTGGGTATCGGTTTTTGATTGTAAGCTTGTTTAATTCTCGGTAATCAATACACATCCTAAAGGTTCCATCCTTTTTCTTTACGAATAAGACCGGAGCTCCCCAAGGTGAGAAACTCGGTCTTATGAAACCTTTGTCAAGCAACTCTTGCAGTTGATTTGATAATTCCTGCATTTCAGAAGGTGCTAATCGATATGGTGATCGCGCAACCGGGGCGGCTCCTGGTACCAAATCGATTCTGAATTCAACTTGCCTCGGTGATGGTAATCCAGGTAAGTCTTCTGGAAAAACTTCAGGATAATCCTTAACGATTGGTATATCCTCAAGTCGACGTTCCTCGGGTTTCTTCTCGACGACGTGAGCCAGGAATACGCAATAGCCTTTACGTAGGTACTTACGAGTTTTCATGCAGTTTATCATCCTTAACGTTACTCCACTCTTCTCACCTTGAATCGAAAGAATTTCTCCTTTCGGGAGTGGGATTTGGACAATCTTCTCAACACAAACAATCTCGGCGTGATTCTTCGTCAACCAATCCATACCAATAACAACATCAAAACTTCCTAAGTCAACAGGTAACAGATCTATACTAAACGTGTGGTTTTTAAGACATAAGGTACAACCTTGAATGACTTCTTCGGTTTTAATTAATTTCCCGTTTGCTAATTCAATTGTATAATTTCGATCTAGTTTGCTGGGCTTAATACCGAGTAGGGACTTAAAGTCATTTGACACAAAACTCATGTCAGCACCCGTATCGAAAAGTATAGAGGCATAGTGATTATTTATCGGGAATGTACCAGTGACAATGTTCGGATCTTGTCGCGCGTCACCGACCCCCATCACAAATGCTCTTCCACGGGCCTGATTGTCGTTTCGGTTCTTCAACTTTGGACAGTCTTTTCTGAAGTGCTTTGGATCTCCACACTCAAAGCATCCCTGATTCATCCTTTCTGTTCCTGGGTTGACTTTTCCTGCTACTTGATTTATCTTATTAGGGTTCGCATTGCTCCTACAGTTATGGGCTAGATGTCCATACTTTTTACATTTTCCACATTGGGTACACTTTCCATTATGATGATATCCACACTTGTCACACCTTGGTCGTGCTCCAAGGTATCCATTTTGTTCCATAGTGTTGGCAACAAAGGCTTTCATAGTTTCAGGTCTCTTGTAAATTTGATTCTTATTTTGATTAATTGGTTTTCCAAACCATTTCCTCTTTTCCCCAGACCTCCCTTCTTCGGTCTCCTTCTTCTCAAACAAACCATCACGTACAGCATTATCCTGTAACATTTCTGATTTTTAGTATTCATATTTCAATTCAATGTAATGAAATTTCAAGTTCTATACTCGTGCAATGTCTCAATATTTTTCCCGCGGTAAATAAAATGCAATGATTCTATACAAGTTCGCAAGTTTTACTCGATTATTTACATTTAAACGCTATACAAGAAACTAATTGGTACAAACTTATCAAACCTGAAAAGTCAAGGACTAAAATTGAAAAACATCAAGAAACCCTAGTGAGCACGGTCGTGCTTCGTTCTAGCACGGTCGCGCCAAGTGCTTTGGCACGGTCGCGCGACCTGCTCTGGAACGATCGCGCCCGGTGCCTAGGCACGGTCGCGCCTCTCCATGGCACGGTCGCGCCTGCGTAACAGAAAAACGTAAATGCAGATTAATCACCCGATCGTTCGAATCCGAAACCGTTATACGTTTCTTTTCCCCTTAACAATTGTATTACCACTTTTCAAATCCCAAACGCCTCAGTATTCTTTTGCAAGAAGACTCTCTCAAGCAAATTTCAAGAAAGAAACTCTCTCAAAGCTTTTCGACCCAAATTCTCCCAACTCAGTAGCAGAATCGCGATATCAAACCATCTCTGAAGCTTCCGGACTGTCTGGATTGACCGGAGTTGCAGTAAAGATCGTCGGAACTCGAGCCGTCGTCGCCGGAGCTTCCTTCCAACCGTTCTCTATAAATTCGTTTCGTTTCAGGGTAAATATAATCGTCTTCTCATTCATTTCAGTATCATTATCAAAAGCCCTCATCCAATTTGGGCTTCCACAATAGAAATCGACCAGAATCAGAAACCATGTTTCCAATAAAAATGATTTAATCGAACCCCTACTTAAACCCGATTTCCATACAATTAAGGTATATGAAAAGACACGTAATAACCTATTAATCAAAAGCCCTAACAATTCCAGTGTTTAAAATACAAGAAATTCTCGATTCGTGTCTGATTTAGATTAGACACGGTCGCGCTAATCATCTAGCGCGGTCGTGTCGACTAGAAGCGCGGTCGTGTCATCCGTCCAGACCTTGTCATGCCCTTTGGGCTAGTCTCTGTTGTGTCTAAAAATCATAGACGCGACCGTGCCGGGCTAAGGCACGGTCATGCCTGATGACTTGTCTAGATTGTGCTCCTGATTGATCAACCCGGTCGCGCCCCGACTAGCGCGGTCGCGCCCGTGGCTTGAGCACGATCGTGCCCTTCCGAGACACGGTCGTGCTAGACTCAGAATTTTTAACAGAATTATAATTTTTATATTTTAATCAGTAAATGTTTCAGATTTTATAAAAATATGTTTTCTGTATTTAAAAATAGATTAAAAGTTTAATCTTGGCATAAATATATTTTATTGAAAAGTTTATAAAAATTAAATTTATATTTATCATCTTACACTTAAATGATATTTTAAATAATTAAGTTACAAAATTTATAAATAATGATGACTTATTTACTTTACATTTTAAATCAAAATCGTTTTATTTATTTATACTTAATTACAATTAATATTGACATTATTTCATAAACTATAGTTATACACTTATTTATTTAATTCAAACCTAATTAAATTGTTTCAAACATATTTTACCTCAAACTTTATATATTTTATTCAATCCTTTTTAAATACAAACCAATGGTTTTACATACAAATCCAACTTTCATTCTTAAACTTTATACATCTATGTGATTCAATGCATATTACTATTTAGGTTAAAGTGTGCTTTTCAAGGATCTTTTGCTATCTATATTCCTTGTTAGCTTCACTTCCATACCAAGTGAGTATTCACAACCCCTTTTACTCTTTTACACTTTTGGGGTGGAACATGAACTCTATACTCATTACACATTACACAATTACATTTACACAAACAGCACAAGTGCAAAAATCCTATTTACATACATGTGTGCAAAAATTTGAGCTTTGTGCCCGAGTGCTAGGTGTGTTTAACCTTTGTATGCTCTTATGTGCAATCATTAACTATACAAGCCGACGGTTTTCAATGATGGATCTATTGAGTCTGACAAACCCACCCATGGTACGCGGTGATTGAAACCGACAACACATTTGTTTTGCATGCTAGTTAAAAGGTTTGATTGTACATTTGGTTACACAATAGTTACTCCCCATGAACGCCTTATTTATCATGTCATGTAAAGGATTTGTTTTCAACTATATGCTATCTATATACAACTGTGTTATACTCACCAACTTTTTAGTTGACTTTATTTTATTCATGTTTCAGGCCCCAATATGTGAGATTGATTCAAGACGTGTTCAACATAAGATTTGGACTTAGCAAAATAAATCAAGAACTTTATGAATTATTTTATGTATCTTGTTTGAATTTGGTTTTGTACTTGGATTATTTGAAATGCAATTTGACTTTAATATATTTCAATTTAGTCAACCATGTGCTATGAACAGTCTTACATGTCCCGCCCCGATGATTCCGCCATCGGTCGGGGTGTGACAGATTGGTATCAGAGCCTTGGTTATAGGGATTTAGGTTATTAGACATCTTGACCTAGACTATAACTTTAGGACACCCACTTATGTTATGCTTCATGATTTTGTGCTATGTGCTACATGCTTACCATGATTAATTATTATTATATTTGCTACCTTCTTTGTTAGAAATGCATGACTTGTTAGGATATTCTTAAATAATAATTAAATAAATAACATCCTTTCCTATGGCCTAAACCTCTTATTATTCTTATCTTCTTTTTCTATCTTTATCCTTTCTAAGCATGTGGAAAATTCTTGAAGCAAAAATCTTTAAATAAAATTTTTATTTCTTCGTTGAGGTTTTTAAACTTGTTAAATTATTTGAAGACACGTGCAATCTGGAAGGGTGACACCTGTATTTTGGGTTTTCTGTCTAGGAAAGCATTTCGCATAAATCCCAATCAACCGAGGGACCCGTATGCTTTCCTGGGAACTCCCGAGATGAGTGTTTACCTATAGGCTAAAGCATGTCTCCTTGAAAATTATATGAGTTTAAATTAACCTTAATATGCCTTAGTATTCAAGTGAATTTTTGTCACTTTTTAGTACAATCCAAACTATGATTATCTATCTTTTATTTTGTTATCTCATTCTATTAAATCCTAGCAATTCTCATAAGTTCTTACAATCTCTCTTGTCTTGTGTTTCAAATCTGTAGAATGCCTCCTCGTCGTGCTCCCGCCGCTAACGCCAACTCCGACATTGCTGCTATCCTTACTCAATTGGTGACACAATTCACCCAAGCCAATGGTGCCACTAATGGCAATGGAAGCAATAGTGGTAATAATGGTGGTAATGGTGGAAATGGTGGTAATCCATCCCAATGCACCTTCAAGCACTTCAATTCGTGCAATCCCCTAAAGTTTTATGGAACCGAAGGAGCTACCGGACTCCTCCAATGGTTCGAAAGTATTGAGAATACCTTTCTCAAGAGTGACTGTCCCGACAACCTCCGTGTTCGTCATGTTACTAGTGTCCTTCAAAAGCGGGCACTTACATGGTGGAATGGGGAGAAAAGGAATAGGGGTGTTGATGTAGCTATGGCCTTACCTTGGGATGAGGTCAAAAGGCTTATGACCGAGGAGTTCTGTCCTCGCAATGAAGTGAAGAAGTTAGAGGCCGAATTTTGGGATCTTGCCCAAGATAGTGGGGAACACTTGGCTTACACAACTCGGTTCCATGAATTGAGTCTTCTTGTGCCCCACATGGTCACTCCATTATCTCGTTGCATCGAAAAGTACATTGGTGGGCTACCAAGACAAATTCAAGATACTGTCTTAGGTAGAAATCCTGCTACTTTGGAAGATGCCATCCGCCTGTCTGCTACCCTAACCGATAATCATATTAAAGCTGGAACTCTTACCAAAAAGAGTTCTAAGAAAGTTGCTGAAACCGTAGCCCCTCCTAACCACACCAAAGAAGCTACAACCGAGCCCTCTCGCAACACTAGAAAGAGGAAGGTTAGAAATTTTGCTGTGGTTACTCCTGCTGTTCCCGTGAACCAAGCTGCACCTATGGTTCAATCACCAGTCAAAAAGCCATATGGTGGAATTTACCCACTTTGTGCCACCTGCAACTATCATCATCCCCAAAACATCCCATGTCGCCTTTGTACTTATTGTGGGAGATATGGTCATACGGTTAATGTTTGTAGGACCAAAGCCCTTACGGGCCAAGTCAACCCTCCAAACCAAACCGTACCTCAAGTAGCTAATCAAGGTGCTCCCGCCATTGCTAATGGGCGTGCTTGTTATGAGTGTGGTGACCCGAATCATTTTCGTAATCTATGTCCAAGGCTCACAAATACTAGACAAGGTGGAGCTCGTGGGCGTGCTTTCAACATTAACGCCAACGAAGCTCAAGCCAACAACGACGTGGTTAATGGTACGTTCCTTGTTAATAGTCAATATGCCTCCATTTTGTTCGATACCGGTGCCGATAAAAGTTTTGTGTCACTTAATTTTGAGCCTTTACTTGCAAAGACACGATCCCAATTAGAGAAAACCTTCACCGTTGAAATAGCAAATGGTGACTCCCTTACAATTGAGTCTATTATCTATGATTGCTCTTTAGAACTTAATGATCATGCATTCCCAATCAACCTTATTCCAATGCCACTAGGAAGCTTTGACATTATCATAGGTATGGATTGGCTATCAAATCATCATGCCGAAGTTATTTGCTTTGAAAAGTGCATCCGAATTCCGCTACCTTCGGGAGAAACCTTAAGGGTTTTTGGTGAAAAGCCTTGCAAGGGTCTTAAATTGATGTCTTGTACTACTGCTCAAAAGTACTTGCGAAAGAAGTACATCGCCTTCCTAGCTCATATTGTTCAAAAGGATGTCAAGGAGAAGAGTATCCAAGACATTCCCATTATTCGAGATTTTCCCGAAGTGTTTCCTAAAGATTTATCCGGTCTTCCTCCCGTTCGTCAAGTCGAGTTCCGTATTGATCTCATGCCCGGAGCTAACCCTGTTGCTAGAGCTCCTTATCGTCTTGCACCTTCCGAAATGCAAGAGCTCGCAAGTCAACTTCAAGAACTCTCCGATAAAGGGTTCATTCGCCCGAGTCATTCACCGTGGGGTGCACCCGTCTTATTTGTAAAGAAGAAGGATGGATCATTTCGCATGTGTATTGACTATCGCGAACTCAATAAGCTTACTATCAAGAATCGCTATCCTTTGCCTAGAATCGATGATCTCTTTGATCAACTTCAAGGTTCTACGTGTTTCTCGAAGATTGATCTTCGATCTGGTTATCATCAGCTCCGTGTTCAAGAAGATGACATTCCTAAGACTGCTTTCTGGACAAGGTATGGTCATTACGAGTTCATGGTTATGCCTTTTGGATTAACCAATGCACCCGCAGTTTTCATGGACCTCATGAATCGTGTGTGCAAACCGTACCTTGATAAATTCGTGATCGTTTTCATTGACGATATCTTAATCTATTCCAAGACTAAAGCCGACCATGAAGAACACCTTAGATTGGTTTTGGACCTTTTAAAGAAAGAACAACTATATGCCAAGTTCTCCAAATGTGAATTTTGGTTAAAAGAAGTTCAATTTCTTGGTCACATCGTCAACGAAAAGGGTATTCATGTTGATCCTGCTAAGATTGAAACGGTTAAGAATTGGAATTCCCCGAAGACTCCTACCGAAGTTCGTTCGTTCCTTGGTCTTGCGGGTTATTATCGTCGTTTCATCTCAAACTTCTCAAAGATTGCTGTCCCTCTTACCGCCTTGACCCATAAGGGTAAAGCTTTTGAATGGGGACCGAAGCAAGAAGAAGCTTTCCAAACTCTTAAGCAAAAGTTGTGCAATGCTCCCATCTTGACTCTCCCCGATGGAAATGATGATCTAGTTGTCTATTGTGATGCTTCTAACCAAGGTCTTGGTTGTGTCCTCATGCAACGAGGCAAAGTGATCGCTTATGCATCAAGACAACTCAAAATTCATGAAAAGAATTATACGACGCACGACCTCGAGTTGGGTGCGGTCGTATTCGCGTTAAAGATTTGGAGACACTACCTATATGGCACGAAATGTGTGGTATTCACCGACCACAAAAGTCTTCAACATATCTTCAACCAAAAAGAACTCAATATGAGGCAACGACGTTGGGTCGAACTCCTTAACGACTACGACTGCGAGATTCGTTACCATCCCGGCAAAGCGAATGTTGTAGCCGATGCTTTGAGTCGAAAAGACCATGTTATGCTTCATTGCGCCCGTATTCAATCCGATATTCAAACCCGTATCCTGGAAGCTCAACACGTCTCGGTTACCGAGGGTAACATGTATGAAGAAATGTCGTGTGGTGTTGAACTTCTTCTTGAATCTAAACCCAATGGCTTACTATATTACTTGAACCGTATTTGGGTTCCCGATCGCGATGATCTCCGTACAAATCTCATGAATGAGGCTCATAAGACTCGTTATTCTATTCATCCTGGTGCGGATAAAATGTACCAAGATCTTCGTCAGCTTTATTGGTGGCCCGGTATGAAGAAGGACATTGCTCTTTATGTTGCCAAATGCTTAACTTGCTCCAAAGTCAAAGCCGAACATCAGCGTCCTTCTGGTTTGCTTGAACAACCAGAAATTCCCGAGTGGAAATGGGAGAATTTAGCTATGGATTTCATTACCAAGCTCCCTCGCACCTCGAGTGGTTATGATAGTATTTGGGTGATCATTGATCGACTCACCAAATCTGCCCACTTTTTGCCTATTCGTGAAGACTTCAAAGTGGAGAAACTTGCCCGAATTTACATTGATGAAATTATGAGCCGTCATGGTGTTCCCTTGAACATAATATCTGATAGAGACGCTCGGTTCACTTCTCGATTTTGGCAATCTCTCCAATCTGCTCTTGGTACTCGTTTGGATTTGAGCACGGCTTACCATCCCCAAACTGATGGCCAAACCGAGCGAACAATCCAAACTCTTGAAGACATGCTTAGAGCTTGTGTAATCGATTTTGGTGGCAATTGGGATTTACATTTATCCCTTATTGAGTTTTCTTATAACAATAGCTACCACACAAGTATCAACATGGCTCCATTCGAAGCTCTCTATGGTCGCAAGTGTCGTTCTCCGATCTGTTGGAACGAGATTGGTGAAGCACAAATCACCGGTCCCGAGTTAATTCAAGAAACTTCTGACAAAATTATTCAAATCCGCGACAATATTCGAGTAGCGAGGAGTCGGCAAAAGAGTTATGCCGACAAACGTCGAAAACCCTTGGAATTTCAAGTCGGTAATCTCGTTCTTCTTAAGGTATCTCCATGGAAGGGTGTGATCCGTTTTGGAAAGAAAGGCAAGTTATCACCTCGTTATGTTGGTCCATTCAAAATCCTTGAAAGGATTGGGAAAGTGGCTTACAAGCTCGAGTTACCTCCATCTCTTGGCAATGTGCATCCTACATTTCATATATCTAATCTAAAGAAGTGTCTCGCTGATGAAAATCTCCATATACCGCTTGACGACGTGCGCATTGATGAAACGATGCACTTCGTTGAGAAGCCGGTGGAAATTATGGATCGTGAAGTCAAGCAACTCAAGCGAAGTCGCATTCCTATCGTTAAAGTTCGTTGGGAATCTAAGCGTGGTCCTGAGTACACTTGGGAACGAGAAGACCAAATGAAGCTCAAGTACCCTCATCTTTTTACTATTAATGTTGTTTCCTCTAGCTAAATTTCGGGACGAAATTCTCTCAACATGGGGAGACTGTAACATTTCTGATTTTTAGTATTCATATTTCAATTCAATGTAATGAAATTTCAAGTTCTATACTCGTGCAATGTCTCAATATTTTTCCCGCGGTAAATAAAATGCAATGATTCTATACAAGTTCGCAAGTTTTACTCGATTATTTACATTTAAACGCTATACAAGAAACTAATTGGTACAAACTTATCAAACCTGAAAAGTCAAGGACTAAAATTGAAAAACATCAAGAAACCCTAGTGAGCACGGTCGTGCTTCGTTCTAGCACGGTCGCGCCAAGTGCTTTGGCACGGTCGCGCGACCTGCTCTGGAACGATCGCGCCCGGTGCCTAGGCACGGTCGCGCCTCTCCTTGGCACGGTCGCGCCTGCGTAACAGAAAAAACGTAAATGCAGATTAATCACCCGATCGTTCGAATCCGAAACCGTTATACGTTTCTTTTCCCCTTAACAATTGTATTACCACTTTTCAAATCCCAAACGCCTCAGTATTCTTTTGCAAGAAGACTCTCTCAAGCAAATTTCAAGAAAGAAAGTCTCTCAAAGCTTTTCGACCCAAATTCTCCCAACTCAGTAGCAGAATCGCGATATCAAACCATCTCTGAAGCTTCCGGACTGTCTGGATTGACCGGAGTTGCAGTAAAGATCGTCGGAACTCGAGCCGTCGTCGCCGGAGCTTCCTTCCAACCGTTCTCTATAAATTCGTTTCGTTTCACGGTAAATAAAATCGTCTTCTCATTCATTTCAGTATCATTATCAAAAGCCCTCGTCCAATTTGGGCTTCCACAATAGAAATCGACCAGAATCAGAAACCATGTTTCCAATAAAAATGATTTAATCGAACCCCTACTTAAACCCGATTTCCATACAATTAAGGTATATGAAAAGACACGTAATAACCTATTAATCAAAAGCCCTAACAATTCCAGTGTTTAAAATACAAGAAATTCTCGATTCGTGTCTGATTTAGATTAGACACGGTCGCGCTAATCATCTAGCGCGGCCGTGCCTCGTTTAGCGCGGTCGTGTCGACTAGAAGCGCGGTCGTGTCATCCGTCCAGACCTTGTCATGCCCTTTGGGCTAGTCTCTGTTGTGTCTAAAAATCATAGACGCGACCGTGCCGGGCTAAGGCACGGTCATGCCTGATGACTTGTCTAGATTGTGCTCCTGATTGATCAACCCGGTCGCGCCCCGACTAGCGCGGTCGCGCCCGTGGCTTGAGCACGATCGTGCCCTTCCGAGACACGGTCGTGCTAGACTCAGAATTTTTAACAGAATTATAATTTTTATATTTTAATCAGTAAATGTTTCAGATTTTATAAAAATATGTTTTCTGTATTTAAAAATAGATTAAAAGTTTAATCTTGGCATAAATGTAATTTATTGAAAAGTTTATAAAAATTAAATTTATATTTATCATCTTACACTTAAATGATATTTTAAATAATTAAGTTACAAAATTTATAAATAATGATGACTTATTTACTTTACATTTTAAATCAAAATCGTTTTATTTATTTATACTTAATTACAATTAATATTGACATTATTTCATAAACTATAGTTATACACTTATTTATTTAATTCAAACCTAATTAAATTGTTTCAAACATATTTTACCTCAAACTTTATATATTTTATTCAATCCTTTTTAAATACAAACCAATGGTTTTACATACAAATCCAACTTTCATTCTTAAACTTTATACATCTATGTGATTCAATGCATATTACTATTTAGGTTAAAGTGTGCTTTTCAAGGATCTTTTGCTATCTATATTCCTTGTTAGCTTCACTTCCATACCAAGTGAGTATTCACAACCCCTTTTACTCTTTTACACTTTTGGGGTGGAACATGAACTCTATACTCATTACACATTACACAATTACATTTACACAAACAGCACAAGTGCAAAAATCCTATTTACATACATGTGTGCAAAAATTTGAGCTTTGTGCCCGAGTGCTAGGTGTGTTTAACCTTTGTATGCTCTTATGTGCAATCATTAACTATACAAGCCGACGGTTTTCAATGATGGATCTATTGAGTCTGACAAACCCACCCATGGTACGCGGTGATTGAAACCGACAACACATTTGTTTTGCATGCTAGTTACAAGGTTTGATTGTACATTTGGTTACACAATAGTTACTGTCACACCCTGAAATTCCACAGCGGGTTACCCGCGGGTTGTGACTGTCAAGGATCATCAGTCCCGGTCATTTCGAACGACCTCTAAATGGTTTTCGAAAAGACATCCCGTTTGAACATCATACACAAAAATTAAGTAATACAGAGTTTGAAAATGCGGAATGTAAAGTGCGGAAGCAATAATAATGTAGCAAAATACAGAAGCATAACAAATTAGGTTCCCATAAACCTAGCTTCTAATGAAAACATGATATGCGACTCCAGACATGCAGTCCTAGTCCGTGCGTGAATGCTTAGCGACCTGAGATAAACATGCTTAAAGTGTCAACACAAGGTTGGCGAGTTCACAGGTTTAAGTAACAGAAACAGAAATGAAAACAGTGTAACAGTACGCATGTATACTATTGATTCGATTGTTGATCAGACAATAAACATTAACTATATAAGCAACACCGAAACCGAAGCTCAACGAAGGAATGCAGAAACTAGCATTTTGCCTCTTACGTGCCCAGCACGCAATGGATTAGGTCAATTATGCACCCGTTAGACTCCCAGTCAGAGTTAGCGCGACTAACCCGGGTGGGGGTTGTTAAACCCAATAGTACTATTCATGAATCACCTCGCTTTGTGTAATAATTAACGGTTCGAATATGAGAGGACTTTATGTGCGGGAAATGCACCCACTTATATAAATTAAAGCGAAATCAAAGTAATTGTCATACGACTAAGTAAGAAAATGGTTTAGCATGTATCTCCCCCAAATGGAAAAGTAAGTAAAATGGGGCCGTGAAAACTCACCTGGAAATGCGGTGAATGAGAAATGAAAGCAACAAGAGAAATCGAGTAACTCCGGGTAACCGACCTAACCGAGCCCTAAGAATTAATAAGGCTATAAGGTCTATGAAAGTAAACATGGTTTATGTAACCACATTCATCCAAACGACTCAACGTTGAAAGGTTACATTGACGTTTTGAAAAAGGTTTGACCAAAGTTGACCGAGGGTTGACCAAGGTTTGACCAAAGTTGACCGAGGTTTGACCAAGGTTTAACCAACTTTGACCAAGGTTTGACCAACTTTGACCAAGTTTGACTAATGTTGACCAATGTTGACTAATGTTGACCAATGTTGACCAATGTTGACTAATGTTGACCAATGTTGACCAATGTTGACTAATGTTGACTAATGTTGACCAATGTTGACCAATGTTGACTAATGTTGACCAATGTTGACCAATGTTGACTCATGTTGAAGTCATGTATAAACAACACACAAGTAACATATAAGTTGTAAACATGTAACACATAAGCATCATACAAGTTGTACATGTGTAACACCTAAGTAGCACATAAGTTATACATGTGTGACACATAATGAACATACAAGTTGTACCTAAGTAATGTATAAGTAATACCTTGTGACATAACATGCTTGTTTCAATTAGTTGCATAAGAAATCAACATGTGACAAGTAATTTAACATTTGCACATCTTTATGGCACATTTCATATATGTCAACCATTCCTACACATAACTCATGTCATCATATTAATAACCTATTAGTATCAATTCAACACTTTTAAACAAGTAGCATAACATGTCATAGAAATTCCATAACTCTTATCATAACAAAGTTTCCATTCTTTGACAATTAGGGTTTTAGTGTACTTTAAGTGTAATGGCTCAACTAAACAAGTTACACATGAATTTATACTAGTGACATACCATAAACATGATTCTACACACAAACTTTCTATTCTAAGCAAAGTTGAAGTTCACAAATTAATAAAGTTTCCTTATTTAGCAAGGTTCACCAAAACACGTCATAACACAACTCCAAATTACATATTCATGCACAAGTCATCTATTCATATGATAATGAAGCTATATAATCCATTTTAAACATTTATAACCTACACATACAAAATATGAACAAATAAAGTTTCCTTTTTAGGAAAGTGGTCCAAACGACCCTATTGCACATGTGTAACCCCAAATAACTCTTTTTACTACTTTGATATACATTATAGAACAATAATATCAAGTTTTTATCCATGAGAAACTCATAACACAAAATATGCAAAATTAAAGTTTCCTTATATAGTAAGTGGTCCATAACCGAGTGAAAAACGACATTTCAACCAAAAAAATTATATTTCCTATCTATTCTACTATTATGTGTACCATTTAAACCAACAAACATATCATACATCAAGTTTTGCAAAAATGCATCCAACAAAGTTTCTATAAATAGAAACGAGCAAATATCCACATAAACAAGCATTTCTAAACATAAAAAGTGCATATATGCATCAACAACATCATTTTATGAAATCTTTTGATGAAAACAAGTATTATAACACTTTTGAACATCAAAAATCGTTTGGATGATGGTTTTCCCATTTTGGCCGAAAATAATAAGAAATATATGGAGGGATGGTTACCTAATTCAAGTATGATGATGAAATGGAGGTGTTGATGCTTTGAATCACCTTGAATCCACTTGAAATCACCTTGGAATGGCTTGGATTGCTTGGATGATTTTTGAAGATGGTGGTGGCTAGGGGAGAGGGTGCGGCCGAGAAAAGAGAGGGAGGAGGGGAGAGTGGCTTTAGGGTTAGGGTAATCAAATGAGGGATAAATGGGTTTAAGGGAGTTTTAGTGTAAATGGTATTGGGCTTTAGTAATCTTTTAAGGCTTTTTAATAGCTAATGGGCTCTTAATTGATTTAGTTAACTTAAAAACTGAATTATTTAGCCCATAATGTAAATCAAAAATCATTTTTATAAATCCCCAAATTAATGTTGTTGGCACATATCGCGTATTCGCTTAAGAAGCGTTAAAATAAAAGATGCTCAATAAATTCCGGAAAAATTCACATAAGCATAAAATATTAAATCACAGTATTACATATAATTTATACACACCAAATATATGTCTAAATATTATTTCCAATATTCATTAATGTTCGTGTGACAGGACGCGTGTGTGACCCGGTAATCCGCCCGATTACCGATGCATGAAATGAAATGAACCGAATGGACTTGCTATATGAAATATGTACTTAATTACTACATAATTAAGCATGATGCAAGTGTAATCACGTGAATTTAGGTACTAGTCGGGTATGGATATTAACCTGAATTTGCCGGGTGTCACATACTCCCCCTGTTAAAAGGAATTTCGTCCCGAAATTCAGTTCGCATCACTGGTAGACGGTGTAGTTTTGAACAAGTGAGGGTATTTACGCTTGAATTGATCCTCGCGCTCCCAAGTGAACTCTGGTCCGCGTCTAGAATTCCAACGAACCTTAACTATGGGAATGCGGCTTTGTTTTAACTGTTTGACCTCGCGGTCCATGATCTCGACTGGTTCTTCGACGAAGTGAAGCTGATCGTCTATTTGAATCTCCTCCAATGGTATGACTAGTGTCTCGTGTGACAAGCACTTCTTCAGATTCGACACGTGAAACACGTCATGAACGCCACTGAGGGTTTCCGGTAGGTTGAGTTTGTAGGCAACAGGACCGATCCTTTTCAGAATTTCGAAAGGTCCAATGTAACGAGGGTTAAGCTTTCCACGCTTGCCGAAACGTATCACTCCTTTCCAATGCGAGACTTTCAGTAGTACCTTGTCTCCCACTTGAAATTCTAACGGTTTGCGTCTCACGTCAGCATAACTCTTTTGACGATCACGCGCGGCCTTGATACGTTCGCGTATCTGTACAATCTTTTCCGTAGTTTCATGAATAATTTCTGGACCTGTGAGTTGGCTATCTCCCACTTCTGTCCAGCAAATCGGCGATCTACACTTTCGTCCATAAAGTGCTTCGAATGGTGCAGCCTTAATGCTAGTGTGGTAGCTGTTGTTGTATGAAAATTCGACCAACGGTAGATGGGCATCCCATCTGTTCCCAAAGTCAACCACACAAGCTCTGAGCATGTCTTCCAGGGTCTGGATGGTCCTTTCACTTTGACCGTCCGTCTGGGGGTGGTATGCAGTACTCATATCTAGTCGAGTACCCAAGGCTTTCTGTAAGGATTGCCAGAATCGGGATGTGAATCGACTATCCCTATCTGAAATGATGGAGATTGGCACTCCATGTCTTGTGACTACTTCCTTTAAGTAAGTTCTGGTTAGTTTATCCATCTTGTCCGTTTCTTTAATGGGAAGGAAGTGCGCAGATTTGGTTAGTCTGTCGACAATTACCCAGATTGTGTCACAGCCATTAGAGGCCTTGGGCAATTTCGTGATGAAGTCCATTGAAATCTGTTCCCACTTCCACTGTGGGATCTCTGGTTGTTGGAGTAACCCTGATGGCTTCTGATACTCTACCTTGACCTTAGCACAGGTCAAGCATTTACTGACGTAGGTAGCAATTTCGGCTTTCATGTTAGGCCACCAATAATGTTCCTTGAGGTCATGGTACATCTTGTCAGCACCGGGGTGGATCGAGTACCTGGACTTGTGTGCCTCGTCCATCACCAGATCCCTTAGATCCCCAAAGCTTGGTACCCAAATCCGATCCACGAAATAACGGATGTCATCGGATTTGACCTCAAATTGCTTGTCCATACCACGTAAGGACTCATGGCATAGGTTTACCTCCTTGATTGCTTCGAGTTGGGCGTCGCGGATTTGCATGGGTAAGTTCGTGTGGATGGTCAACTGTAACGCCCGCACTCGTCGCGGTGTGGGTTGATCCTTCCTGCTCAAGGCATCAGCCACGACGTTTGCCTTTCCAGGATGGTAACGGATAGCGCAGTCGTAGTCGTTTAGCAATTCGACCCATCGACGTTGCCTCATGTTAAGTTCCTTCTGATCGAAGATGTGTTGAAGGCTTTTGTGATCGGTGAAAATTGTGCACTTCGTGCCATACAAGTAGTGCCTCCAGATTTTGAGAGCGAATACTACCGCTCCCAGCTCCAAATCATGGGTAGTGTAGTTTTTCTCGTGCACTTTCAGTTGTCGAGAAGCATAAGCTATGACCTTCTCTCTTTGCATTAACACGCACCCGAGCCCTTGATGTGACGCATCGCAGTACACCACGAAATCATCCGTTCCCTCTGGTAATGATAGGATTGGTGCGCTGCAAAGTTTCTGTTTGAGTAATTGAAAAGCGGTTTCTGCCTTGTCATTCCATTCGTATTTCTTATCTTTGTGTGTCAGTGTGGTGAGGGGTTGGGCTATCTTAGAGAAATTTTCGATGAATCGTCGATAGTAGCCCGCAAGACCTAAGAACTGTCGCACCTCAGTCGGAGTCTTAGGTGCTTCCCAATTCTTAATCGCCTCGATTTTGGATGGGTCAACATGTATGCCTTTCTCGTTGACCACGTGTCCAAGGAACTGTACTTCACGAATCCAGAAGTCGCATTTCGAGAACTTGGCGTACAATTTCTCGGCTTTCAGCAACTCCATAATTAACTTCAAATGCTCGGTATGCTCCTCTTTGTTCTGTGAGTATATCAGGATATCGTCTATGAACACAATCACAAACTTGTCCAAGTAGGGCTTGCACACTCGGTTCATGAGGTCCATGAATACCGCTGGTGCATTGGTTAACCCAAATGGCATGACCATGAACTCGTAGTGACCGTAACGAGTTCGGAAGGCGGTCTTTGGAATATCGTCTTCCTGAATCCTTAGCTGGTGGTATCCCGACCGTAGATCGATCTTTGAGTAATAGCTCGACCCTTGCAATTGATCGAACAGGTCATCGATCCTTGGTAGTGGATATCGGTTCTTGATAGTTACCTTGTTCAGTTCTCTGTAGTCGATACACATACGGAACGATCCGTCTTTCTTCTTAACGAACAAGACTGGTGCTCCCCAAGGCGAGAAGCTTGGTCTGATAAAGCCTTTGTCTAACAGTTCCTGTAATTGGTTAGACAACTCCTGCATTTCCGATGGCGCCAGTCGGTAAGGTGACCTCGCTATCGGAGCAGCTCCGGGTGTGAGATCAATCCGGAACTCGACTTGTCGCTGCGGTGGAAGTCCGGGCAAGTCGTCAGGAAATACTTCCGGATAGTCTCGGACGATCGGTATGTCTTTAATCTTCCTTTCTTCTTCTTTCTTTTCCGTTACGTGTGCTAGGATCGCGTGATAGCCCTTCCGCAAGTACTTTCGGGCTTTCATGCAGGTAATGATCCTTAACGTAGCACCACTCCGTTCTCCTTGAATGGTCAGTGTTCCTCCGTCCGACAGTGGGATGCGGACTATTTTCTCGTGACAAACGATTTCGGCTCGGTTCTTGGACAACCAGTCCATACCGACAACTATGTCGAAGCTTCCCAATGTTACTGGCAATAGGTCTATAGTGAAAGGATGGTCGGCTAATGTTAAGACACAACCGGGAATCACTTGTTCTGTTTCTATCAGCTTACCGTCTGCTAGTTCTACCGTGTATAAGTAATCTAGGGCGATGGGAGTAACACCAAGTAATGAGCTAAACTCAGTGGACACAAAACTTTTATCGGCACCCGTGTCAAATAAGATAGAGGCATAGCAGTTGTTTACGAGAAACGTACCAGTAACAATGTTGGGGTCTTGTCTAGCCTCGCCGGCTCCAATCACGAATGCTCTGCCCCGAGCATTTGTATTTCCAGGCTTCCGATTCTTTGGGCAGTCCTTGCGGAAATGTCCGGGATCACCGCACCCGAAACATCCGCGGTTTCCCCCGCCAGCCGGGGTTTGTTCGACTGATCGGCAGCTCTGGGCAGTGTGTCCAAAACGTTTACACTTCTGGCACCGAGAATCTTCACAAGTACCATTGTGGTGAAACTAGCACTTGTTGCACTTAGGTAGGGTTCCAGTGTATGTCCCTCTTGGCCTTTTATCCGGTCGGTTAGCCATAAACATCCGGGCCGGTTCCTGCTTCTTCTGGTTACTAGGCACATAGGACTTGGCAGGAGCATTTTCCCACTTTCTCTTGTTGTCAAAGGTTTTCACAAAACTTTCTTTCTTGTTGAACAGTCCCTGACGGACTGCCTGATCCGTGAGATTATGAGCCAGCCTCACTGTGTTGTGGATAATTGTGGGCTCTGCAGAAGTAACCATGCTTTGTATTTGAGGTGCCAAACCCCAAATGTACCGCTCAATTCGTTTGTACTCCGGTGTAACCATGTGCGGTAGTAGTCTTGCTAAATCGTGGAACCTTGCGGTGTATCCCGCGATGTCAGCACCCTCCATTCTTATGTTCCAAAACTCCTGTTCCAACTTTTGGAGTTCGTTACGAGGACAGTACTCCTCTTTCAACATTTCCTTGAATTCCTCCCAAGGAATGGCGTTCGCATTATCCAGGCCCAGAGTCTGGATATAAGAGTTCCACCAGGAGAGGGCTTGGCCCTCGAAAGTTCCAGCTCCGTACATGACCCTGTTCTCCATCAAGCATTGGCTCATGCTGAAGACCGATTCGATCTTCTCTATCCATCGTAGCAGTCCCACTGCTCCTTCCGTCCCGGTAAATGTGTGCGGCTTACAATCCATAAAGGATTTGTAGGTGCAAGCCTTTGTTCCATGCCCAGTTCCTGTGTGTCAATGATAGAGCGTAATTAGGTTAAATTTTCCCGAGGTAGGGCTATGTTACTTGCAGTATATACTATTTCCGGTTTGTACTATACCTCTGCTCTCGCCGTGGCCTCCCGATCCTCCACTGGATCGATTGGCTTCGTGGTTAGCGAGTGCATCTGCCACGCGTTGGGCGATAAGGGCTTCAATTTGGGCAGTGGTCATGGAACTGGTGCCTTCTCCTGGATTGCGGGGTGTCCTCCTTGGCGGCATGTTTCTTTATAATCATAATGATAATAAAGGTTAGATATTGCGTAATAAATAACAATCAACACACGTGCATAAGATAACACACAACAATCAACAATAAATCAACCATGCAATATAATCAAAAGACAACCACTTGATAAATAAGTTGTACCAAATACAAAGTATTTTCAGGAGTAAACACTCCTCCAAAACAAGTAATATTTCAAAAATATTGCGTGAGCACAGCCCGCTCACGATAGGCTAATCAATTGGGTGGTGTAACAGTACCACTCTGCAAGAAGGTAAAAAGTAACAAGGCACAGAGAATCATCAGAACCCTGGCGGGTTCCAACTCCTCTCTGACCGTGTTAGCCGTAAGCTCTGCCGCTAAGGCTGTAGAGTCAGCAAGTGAGGCTCGATGCTCGGCTACTGCTGCTCGCTGGTGTGCCATCCCCAACTGCTCCTCAGTCTGCTGGAGGCGGCTGGATAGTGCAGTGATCCTATCCGTCTCTCTCTGGCGATCCTCAAGTAGTCCTGCTACCTGCCCCTGTAATGCCTGTACTGCAGTCTCAGTAGCTGTGGCCCTCTGTTCTGCCTCCCGAGCCTTTTCTTCCGCGGCCTCGATCCGGTCTCGTACTATCAGTAGTGCCTGGTCTGTCAGTGCCAACTCATCCTGGAGGGATGATATGTCAGCGTCATGTAACCTGCTGCGCGTCGCAAGTATCGGTAGTACCTCCCTCGTAGGCCGGAGCCAATAGGGTGGTGGGTAGGATGGTCCAGATGACTCTCCTGTAGATGAGGTGTCTGATGATGCAATCCGAGCCCTTTCGGCCGATGGTCCAGTAATGTCAGGGGAGTGGGCTGGTCGCTTTCCTCTACGAATGTTCTTCTTCAGAGCTGTGAGTTTGGTCTTTGCTCCCACCGGTGCAAGTAATGGTGATGGCGGCGTCGGGTCCGCCAGACGAGGTGGTGAAGGTAGTATGGAGCCGTCGTCGGACGATGAGTCCCCGTGTAGTGCGGAGTAGGGCATCGTCTCGCCCGAGTCGCTCCCCTCGCCGGCGTCTCCGTCACCTCCGGGGGCTGGTGCGTCGTCTTCCTCCTCCTCTAGATCCTCCTCAGGATCCTCCTCAGGATCCTCCTCAGGATCCTCTTCAGAATCCAACTCTACAAG
Source organism: Smallanthus sonchifolius (assembly GCA_023525975.1). Lineage (NCBI taxonomy): Eukaryota > Viridiplantae > Streptophyta > Magnoliopsida > Asterales > Asteraceae > Smallanthus > Smallanthus sonchifolius. The sequence continues at coordinate 91,488,003 of CM042021.1, read as the reverse complement.
ATCCACTGAATCATGTGTCTGTTCCTCATCCGTGGATGAGTGGGGTGATGAGGGTGGGGTGAATGGCTCCACTGATGATGATGGGGTAGCCGGTGTGTACTCCTCAGAGTCCGAGATCACAATGGGGTCCGATGAGGTCGACATCCTGTAACAAGTCAATATCCAGTAATCCATTGTATTCATGTATGAAAATGCATGTATGATGTGATGTAACTATGTGAGCCTACAGTTATAGTCTAAGTATACTAAATGCAACTTAGTTCTCTATAACCAGGGCTCTGATACCAATCTGTCACACCCTGAAATTCCACAGCGGGTTACCCGCGGGTTGTGACTGTCAAGGATCATCAGTCCCGGTCATTTCGAACGACCTCTAAATGGTTTTCGAAAAGACATCCCGTTTGAACATCATACACAAAAATTAAGTAATACAGAGTTTGAAAATGCGGAATGTAAAGTGCGGAAGCAATAATAATGTAGCAAAATACAGAAGCATAACAAATTAGGTTCCCATAAACCTAGCTTCTAATGAAAACATGATATGCGACTCCAGACATGCAGTCCTAGTCCGTGCGTGAATGCTTAGCGACCTGAGATAAACATGCTTAAAGTGTCAACACAAGGTTGGTGAGTTCACAGGTTTAAGTAACAGAAACAGAAATGAAAACAGTGTAACAGTACGCATGTATACTATTGATTCGATTGTTGATCAGACAATAAACATTAACTATATAAGCAACACCGAAACCGAAGCTCAACGAAGGAATGCAGAAACTAGCATTTTGCCTCTTACGTGCCCAGCACGCAATGGATTAGGTCAATTATGCACCCGTTAGACTCCCAGTCAGAGTTAGCGCGACTAACCCGGGTGGGGGTTGTTAAACCCAATAGTACTATTCATGAATCACCTCGCTTTGTGTAATAATTAACGGTTCGAATATGAGAGGACTTTATGTGCGGGAAATGCACCCACTTATATAAATTAAAGCGAAATCAAAGTAATTGTCATACGACTAAGTAAGAAAATGGTTTAGCATGTATCTCCCCCAAATGGAAAAGTAAGTAAAATGGGGCCGTGAAAACTCACCTGGAAATGCGGTGAATGAGAAATGAAAGCAACAAGAGAAATCGAGTAACTCCGGGTAACCGACCTAACCGAGCCCTAAGAATTAATAAGGCTATAAGGTCTATGAAAGTAAACATGGTTTATGTAACCACATTCATCCAAACGACTCAACGTTGAAAGGTTACATTGACGTTTTGAAAAAGGTTTGACCAAAGTTGACCGAGGGTTGACCAAGGTTTGACCAAAGTTGACCGAGGTTTGACCAAGGTTTAACCAACTTTGACCAAGGTTTGACCAACTTTGACCAAGTTTGACTAATGTTGACCAATGTTGACTAATGTTGACCAATGTTGACCAATGTTGACTAATGTTGACCAATGTTGACCAATGTTGACTAATGTTGACTAATGTTGACCAATGTTGACCAATGTTGACTAATGTTGACCAATGTTGACCAATGTTGACTCATGTTGAAGTCATGTATAAACAACACACAAGTAACATATAAGTTGTAAACATGTAACACATAAGCATCATACAAGTTGTACATGTGTAACACCTAAGTAGCACATAAGTTATACATGTGTGACACATAAGGAACATACAAGTTGTACCTAAGTAATGTATAAGTTTTACCTTGTGACATAACATGCTTGTTTCAATTAGTTGCATAAGAAATCAACATGTGACAAGTAATTTAACATTTGCACATCTTTATGGCACATTTCATATATGTCAACCATTCCTACACATAACTCATGTCATCATATTAATAACCTATTAGTATCAATTCAACACTTTTAAACAAGTAGCATAACATGTCATAGAAATTCCATAACTCTTATCATAACAAAGTTTCCATTCTTTGACAATTAGGGTTTTAGTGTACTTTAAGTGTAATGGCTCAACTAAACAAGTTACACATGAATTTATACTAGTGACATACCATAAACATGATTCTACACACAAACTTTCTATTCTAAGCAAAGTTGAAGTTCACAAATTAATAAAGTTTCCTTATTTAGCAAGGTTCACCAAAACACGTCATAACACAACTCCAAATTACATATTCATGCACAAGTCATCTATTCATATGATAATGAAGCTATATAATCCATTTTAAACATTTATAACCTACACATACAAAATATGAACAAATAAAGTTTCCTTTTTAGGAAAGTGGTCCAAACGACCCTATTGCACATGTGTAACCCCAAATAACTCTTTTTACTACTTTGATATACATTATAGAACAATAATATCAAGTTTTTATCCATGAGAAACTCATAACACAAAATATGCAAAATTAAAGTTTCCTTATATAGTAAGTGGTCCATAACCGAGTGAAAAACGACATTTCAACCAAAAAAATTATATTTCCTATCTATTCTACTATTATGTGTACCATTTAAACCAACAAACATATCATACATCAAGTTTTGCAAAAATGCATCCAACAAAGTTTCTATAAATAGAAACGAGCAAATATCCACATAAACAAGCATTTCTAAACATAAAAAGTGCATATATGCATCAACAACATCATTTTATGAAATCTTTTGATGAAAACAAGTATTATAACACTTTTGAACATCAAAAATCGTTTGGATGATGGTTTTCCCATTTTGGCCGAAAATAATAAGAAATATATGGAGGGATGGTTACCTAATTCAAGTATGATGATGAAATGGAGGTGTTGATGCTTTGAATCACCTTGAATCCACTTGAAATCACCTTGGAATGGCTTGGATTGCTTGGATGATTTTTGAAGATGGTGGTGGCTAGGGGAGAGGGTGCGGCCGAGAAAAGAGAGGGAGGAGGGGAGAGTGGCTTTAGGGTTAGGGTAATCAAATGAGGGATAAATGGGTTTAAGGGAGTTTTAGTGTAAATGGTATTGGGCTTTAGTAATCTTTTAAGGCTTTTTAATAGCTAATGGGCTCTTAATTGATTTAGTTAACTTAAAAACTGAATTATTTAGCCCATAATCTAAATCAAAAATCATTTTTATAAATCCCCAAATTAATGTTGTTGGCACATATCGCGTATTCGCTTAAGAAGCGTTAAAATAAAAGATGCTCAATAAATTCCGGAAAAATTCACATAAGCATAAAATATTAAATCACAGTATTACATATAATTTATACACACCAAATATATGTCTAAATATTATTTCCAATATTCATTAATGTTCGTGTGACAGGACGCGTGTGTGACCCGGTAATCCGCCCGATTACCGATGCATGAAATGAAATGAACCGAATGGACTTGCTATATGAAATATGTACTTAATTACTACATAATTAAGCATGATGCAAGTGTAATCACGTGAATTTAGGTAATAGTCGGGTATGGATATTAACCTGAATTTGCCGGGTGTCACAGTTACTCCCCATGAACGCCTTATTTATCATGTCATGTAAAGGATTTGTTTTCAACTATATGCTATCTATATACAACTGTGTTATACTCACCAACTTTTTAGTTGACTTTATTTTATTCATGTTTCAGGCCCCAATATGTGAGATTGATTCAAGACGTGTTCAACATAGGATTTGGACTTAGCAAAATAAATCAAGAACTTTATGAATTATTTTATGTATCTTGTTTGAATTTGGTTTTGTACTTGGATTATTTGAAATGCAATTTGACTTTAATATATTTCAATTTAGTCAACCATGTGCTATGAACAGTCTTACATGTCCCGCCCCGATGATTCCGCCATCAGTCGGGGTGTGACATATCCCTTAGCTTGAAAGCTAGAGTTATAGCGCTCTTGGCATCCATAGGGTTCGATGAAGTCACTAGACTTCGGATTTGAGGTGCGAGACCCCACAAATATCTTTCAACCTTTTTGTATTCCGAGGTGACCATGTGTGGAACCAAGATTGCTAACTCATTGAATCGGTCAGTGTAGCCAGCAACATCATCTCCCATCATTTGTAAATTCCACATTTGAAATTCGATCTTTTGCAACTCATTTCGAGGACAATATTCCTCAATCATCATGGTTTTCAAATCATCCCAAGATAACTCATATGCTGTTTGCCTTCCCAAAGTCTTTACTTGTGAATTCCACCAGGTTAAAACTTTATCAGTGAGTGAGCATGTAAAATACTTCACCATGCAGTCAGCGGTGCATTCGCTTATATCAATCACCGACTCCATCTTTTCTATCCATCTCATTAGACCTACTGCACCCTCGGTGCCATTGAAGTTACGGGGTTTGCAAGATAGAAAGGCTTTGTAGGAGCACTTCCTATTTGGAGCATCTGTAGAATTACAAGTCATAACGTCATTAATTCGGATCATGACTAGGTGTTACAGCTCATTTATTCTATTACCTCCAGAACCTCCGGAACCTCCTGCTGTACCGCTACCTCCTGCACCTCCTCTGCCGGTACCGCTGCCGTTTCCTCCTCCACTATTTCGATTTGCCTCACACTGCTCCATGGCAGCAGCTACTCGCTGAGCTATGAGTTGTTCCACGTTTGGGGAAATCGTCTCGTTGTTGTCACCAGTAGTGTTACGGGTTGTCCTACGCTTAGGTGCCATGACGTTCTTTCTAACATGTCAATTAAAAAGAAACAACATTATATAATAATGATAGATCATGACATAAGGATACAACAACATCAAACGCAAACAACCATCATTACAACATTATATAATAATAATGATAGATCATGACATAAGAAAACTCTGCCAACGGTAAATGAGTATCCCAATTTCCTCCGAAATCAATTACACACGCACGGAGCATATCTTCTAAAGTTTGAATGGTCCTTTCGCTTTGACCATCTGTTCGTGGGTGATATGCTGTGCTCATGTCAAGATGTGTGCCCATGGCTTCTTGTAATGATTTCCAGATTCTAGACACGAATCTGCTGTCTCTATCAGAGATAATAGAAATTGCTGTCTCTATTAGTTCGGGACCGGTGATTTGTGCTTCACCAATCTCGTTCCAACAGATAGGAGAACGACACTTGCGACCATAAAGAGCTTCGAATGGAGCCATGTTGATACTTGTTGTCACACCCCGCCAAGGCGGAAACGCGAGGCGCGACGTTCATGGTTTCCAAAGCATATGATTACCGCAAACACATACATGATAAATGGATACATAAACAAGTTTAAAGTTTTACATTTCCAAAATGTAATCTGAGTTTACAAAAAGTTAAGATTTCACAAATATGACTCAATTCAATGAGTTATACAAGGGAAATCCTCCTTGAGTCGTATCCATCGTGCATGCATGTAATCTACATTGCTAACCTTGAAATCACGTTCAATTACCTGAAAAACATACTTAAAATTGTCAACACGAGGTTGGTGAGTTCACAGGTTTAATCAAATAGTTCTTTGTAAAACTCAGTTGTTCATAAATAGTTTCAGGTGCATGAGATAAACAGAATAAGTAAAGTGTGACCTATTTGTAAACTAGCTAGGAATACAAATAATATGTTCATACATGAGGCGTAACCAAACCATGACATGTGTGAGCCCCTAATAAGCGTTATCAGGTTCTATGCGGCCATAAATCCTCCAGATTGTGGTTAGCGCGACTAACCATGACCGGGAGACGTCACTCTCCATAGTACTATTCATAGGACCCTAGGCTACAGTTAATGGTTACTATGTTGTTCCAGGGGACTTTAGCGGCCTCCAATGTGTTGTTCTCATCCCATGTAAACATAAAGTCGTGTCTTATTCTCTTGTTATCCCATGAAATAGTTGTAAGTATGTTTCTCCCCCAAATATAGAAAACAGTAAAAAGGGCCCGTGAAACTCACCTTGAGTTTGTGTGTACTTGTAATGATACTTGTTGTAGTCAACCTTGACTATTCGTACCCTAGATACCAAGGGTAAATTGTGTTAAGACCGAACGTCTTATATTGCAAATTGTTCACCGACTTTGTAAATCTAGTTGCTTTTGTTTAAATATTTCCTTAGTTATTCAACACTTGTTTTGTTATAAAATAGTTCTATGTTACTGCCCAAATGGGGCTGATGACCAGGTGCCGAAACTTCATAGTTTCGATTGGGCAATTGAGTGTCGAAACTTCCTAGTTTCGATTGTGTAGTTTGGTATCGAAACAACCTAGTTTCGATTGAGCATTTGAGTGTCGAAACAACCTAGTTTCGATCGAGTAGTTGAGTGTCGAAACAACCTAGTTTCGATTGAGTAGTTGCTATCGAAACAACCTAGTTTCGATTGAGTAAAAGGTATCGAAACTACCTAGTTTCGATTGATCAACATGTATCGAAACTCCTAGTTTCGATTGAGTTAACTGGTATCGAAACTCCTAGTTTCGATTACTGGACTTCTGTTTGACAGAATCAGTCCTGCATATTTATGTTTTAAAACTTGAATTTGACACACTTTTCTTGTTATCTTACTTGCGATTGAACATTTTGTATGTTTAGCTACGGTTTTAAAGAGAATAAAGTAGATAGTTTTGAGTTTTTACCTTAAAACCGAGATGAAGATGATGAAAGAAAACAAAGAAATGATCTTGATTCTTCTGTAAAATTTCCTTTAGAAACACTTGAAATCTTCTTAAAACGCCGATTGATGGTAGTTTTTGTCTTAAAACTTGGCTTCGATTTTGAAGAGAAATGAAGAAGTTTGCCGTATGAAAATGAGAGATAAAAGGGTTTGTGAGAGTTTTGATTGAAAAGAGTATGGTTTTGTCTGAGTTTTCGCAATAGGAGGTATGGGTTATAATATAAAGAAGTTGAATGTGAGTGAAGGAAAATTGTGGGAATGGCTTTCTCTGGCTTCGGCCGAGAAAGTCAAGGGGTAAGTGGGTTGGGTTTATTTTGAATAATAATTAGATTTAAGGTATTAGTTTAATATTATTTAGAGTTTCAAATGGTAATTAAATTCGGTTTATACTGGTATGTGAACCGGTAACTCCCAGAATTACCAAAAATTTAAAATGAGACCATGTACGGTCTTTGTTAGACCTTAATGTCCTTGTTAGTGAAATTAAATAAATCACGAAATAATTATAACGTAAACTTGTTTAATACATGTACGGATATTGACCTGAAATGTCGGGTGTCACATTCTCCCCATGTTAACAGAATTTCGTCCCGAAATTCAATTTGTGTCATCTTGAGCTGGTGTATCCTTAAACAATGATGGGTCATTTGTTTTCATTTGGTCCTCTCGTTCCCATGTATACCCAGGACCACGTTTTCAGTTCCAGCGCACTTTAACCAGTTTAATTCGACTACGTCTCAGTCTTTGAACTTTCCAATCTGATATCTCAATCGGTTCCTCGATGAAATGAAGTTTATCGTCAATGTGAATTTCGTCAGGCGGTATAATTAGCTTCTCGTCTGATAAACACTTCTTGAGATTTGATACATGAAACGTATCATGTACATTGCTTAGTTCTTGTGGCAACTTGAGCTTGTAAGCTACAGGGCCAACCCTAGCCAGTACTTCAAACGGTCCAACGTATCTAGGGTTGAGCTTACCACGGTTACCAAACCTCGCAACGCCTTTCCATGGTGAGACTTTTAACATTACTCAGTCACCAATTTGAAATTCTAATGGTTTCCGTCTGTTATCAGCATAACTCTTTTGTCTGTCTCGGGCTGCTTTCAGACGGTCTTTAATTTTGAAGATCTTATCAGTGGTTTCTTGGACAATCTCAGGTCCTGTCAAATGTTTTTCACCAACTTCCGCCCAACATAGCGGTGAGCGGCATTTACAACCATATAAAGCTTCAAACGGAGCTGCCTTAATGCTCGTGTGGTAGCTGTTATTATAGGAAAACTCTGCCAACGGTAAATGAGTATCCCAATTTCCTCCGAAATCAATTACACACGCACGGAGCATATCTTCTAAAGTTTGAATGGTCCTTTCGCTTTGACCATCTGTTTGTGGGTGATATGCTGTGCTCATGTCAAGATGTGTGCCCATGGCTTCTTGTAATGATTTCCTGATTCTAGACACGAATCTGCTGTCTCTATCAGAGATAATAGAAATTGGCACTCCATGCCTAGCCACAATTTCCTTGATATAAAGCTTTGCAAGTTTCTCGGTTTTATCCGTTTCTTTGATAGGTAGGAAATGAGCTGATTTTGTTAAACGGTCGACAATTACCCATATGGTATCATAACCACTAGACGTCTTGGGTAATTTCGTGATAAAATCCATAGAAATTTGTTCCCATTTCCATTGGGGAATTTCAGGTTGTTGCAACAAACCAGACGGTTTCTGATGTTCGGATTTTACTTTTGAACACGTTAAGCATTTACTGACATATGTGGCAATATCTCCTTTCATATTGGGCCACCAATATAATTCTTTTAGATCCTTATACATCTTATCTGAACCTGGGTGAATGGAGTACCTGGACTTGTGGGCTTCGTCCATAACTAACTCCCGTAAGTTACCAAAACGTGTCACCCAAATTCTATTCATGAAGTATAAAGTGTCATCTGACTTAGACTCCAATTGCTTTATCATTCCTCGTAAAGCTTCATTCTGAATGTTTTCTTCTTTGATTGCCTCTTGTTGTGCCATCCGGATTTGAGTCGTGAGACTCGTATGAATTGTCAATTCTAGGGCACGAACACGGAGTGTTTTAACCCGTTCTTTGCGACTTAAGGCGTCTGCTACGACATTGGCTTTACCAGGGTGATACCTGATATCACAATCATAATCGTTTAGTAATTCTACCCAACGACGTTGTCTCATATTAAGCTCCTTTTGATCGAAGATATGTTGAAGACTCTTGTGATCAGTAAAGATAGTGCATCTCGTACCGTAAAGATAATGTCTCCAAATCTTGAGTGCATCTCGAGAAGTGAACCGAGCATCTCTATCGGATATGACGGCTCACAATTTTGTCAATGTATATTCGGGCTAGTTTCTCAACCTTATAGTCTTCGTGGATAGGCAAGAAATGAGCAGATTTGGTGGACGATCAATGATCACCCAAATGCTATCATAACCACTTGTGGTGCGAGGGAGCTTGCCGAAAATAAATTTTGAATTCTAGATGTATGTTGTATTATTTGGAATGAGTTTGATGGGATTTTGAAATTTAGGGTTTGCTTAAGATGTAGTCTGATATGCTCAAGATTGTCAGTGGGTAAGAGATTTCATAGACATTGGTCTGGGTCAAAACTTCACATGACACGAGCAACGCTACTCATGATAATATGATAGGGCACTTATGTATAGGAAATACCATCGGCGTATCCACCATGCCCTTGTCACATCACATCAGTTTCGTCGTTACATATCATGATAAGTTTTAGGTCACAACACATGACAAAATTTCACTATATTTTCCATGCGTTGATTTTTATAATTCCGTGTGCACCCGTAATTACTCAAATCATCGCATGGTCCGTATAGCTCATTCCATTGTGTGTGGGTAAGGGGGCACAAATTTCACTCTAATCACGTCTATTGCTTTCACATAAAGGTCGCTAGCAAGTAATTATGTCCCAAATCACGTCAGTTCGCAACTAAAGGGTAGTAAAGTAGTATAGCTTAAAGTTTCTTAGTTTGCTTGTGTTTGAACAAGAATACGTCAAACCCCGAGTCGTTTCAATGTATTATGGTCTTCAACCTTGGTGAACAAGGTGTATGACCATGTCTTGTGTAGAATGTAATCAACCAATTGCACTAATTGTAAGCAAATTTTGTTTCGTGTATATATTAAACATACAGGTCTTTCGTGTAGTGTGGACATCTAGCATTTGTATTTTGTAAATCACTAAGCTCTCACGTGTAGTGTAAACAAAATAGTATCTTGTGTATTGTAGGAAAAGGAATTCATGTATGGTGTTAAACCTAGTATCATGTATTTTGTAAACCAATAGTCTTTCATGTGTAATGTAAGTAATGTAGTATCATGTACTTTGTAACCAATTAAGTTTCGTGTTCAATATAATCAATCAAGTATTGTATATAAAACAATCAATTGTCATGTACCATGTATGTTGTAAACAACTAAGTTTCATGTACTATGTGTTCAAGCAAGTAGTATGTGTATTGCAAATAAACATGTTTCATGGGTTATGTGATCAATCCAGTAAATTGTGATTTGTAAATAAACTAGTTCCATGTATTATGTGATCGTAATTTATTGAATTTCGTGTGTAACGTATACTAACGAGTTTTGTAGGTGATCAAGTGTTGCGGAGAAGCGCGTCGTTTGGCGTTCTTGTAGAATGTGGTAGTTAGGTTCTAGTTCTTTAGGTCTCATTGAGGTTTGTGGGGAGGGATAATGTCTACGCGGTATGGATCGTCTCTTGAAGAGTCAAGTGAAAGGTAACGAGGAGGTTTTTAAAACATTCGAGAATTGCGTTTACAAATACGGGTCTTTGTTTGAACATAGAAAGTGGTAATTCGTTCTTGTTTGTAGATATATAAAGTAGTGAAATCATTGAATCGCATATTTTAAACGATTATGCAATTTATGGGGAAAATATTTTTAATTTAAACTTTCAATTATTAACAAGAGAATTTTTTTTTTTGTGGAAAATTTATATTTTTGATACTATCTAAAAGTTTGGTAAACGTTTTGTTTAAACAAGATAACGGGGTTTTGCTTGAGTCACATAATAGTATGATTTGTTTATGAAGGAGATTATTGGTAGTGTACTCGTATGAAGAAGGTGATATTTGGGAAAATTTAATGGAAATATAGCGGGTGTAGTTTACGCTCCACGGGTCAAATCAATGAATTAATAACTGTAAAGTTGAAATATATGGAATTGATGAAATGCTGAAATGTTAAACATTACTCAAAACATAAGGAAATGGTTCTCAAATCGAAAATTTAGAGGTAATCAGTAGAAGCTTCTTCTAACGTCTCTGGTAGCTTTCCACTAGGAAGAAGATAATCGCCAAGATGAGCACCGCTATGGTCACTCGAGTAGCAGATCTGGCTTCAGCCCTGGCGGTCTCCGTGCGATGTTCTTGTACTTCCTTTTCGAGGATGGAGATTAAGTCCTTTTGGTTTTAGAGTTTGACTAGTCATAACACCGAACCTTCACGATAGTATTTTAGAAATACACTTGACCTATAAGCAATGCATCCCTGAGGAGGATTCCCAGGAAAGAACTAGGACACACTTAAGTACCCTATCTTTCCTTAGCCAGAATTCCTCATGGGTTCACACACTCTTCCAGCCATCATGTATTAATAATACCATTGTTGGGCTCATGGTTAAGATGAGAATTGTTGTGAACTGGGCTTTGAGGCCCAAAAGTAGGGTTTATGCATTTCAGTGGGCTTCTTCTTCTTGGAGGATAGATGGGCTTCTTAGTTTATTGTTGGTGGGCATTAGGCCCAATAGTTTAAGTATTTGTTCATAAAGGGTGATGGTATCATGTATGCGAGTCCAAAGGTGTATGAATAATTTCATGTGTGTGTGTGTGTTAAACTTAGGATATAATCATATAGCATGTAAGTAGTAATGAGTGTAAGCACAAGAGTTATCAAGTAGTGTGACACATAAGTCATTATGTATTGTATCATGTAGTGTAAATACTTATGATAGCATGTAAAAATAATCACATTGGAATTGATAATGTAACATGTAGTAGTATGGCATTGTATGGGTGTCCTAAAGTTATAGTCTAGGTCAAGAGTGTCTAATAACCTAGTTCCCTATAACCTGGCTCTGATACCAATCTGTCACACCCCGACCGATGGCGAAATCATCGGGGCGGGACATGTAGACTGTTCATAAGCACAAGGTTAACTAAATTGAATATATTAAACATCAAATTTCATTGCAAGTAATCCAAATACAACCAAATTCAAGATAGAATGAAATTGAAATTCATAGAGTTCTTTTTATTTAAATTAACTAAGTGCAAGCCTACGTGTAGCACATCTTGAACAACCTCACACATTAGAACCTGAAACATGAATAAAATAAAGTCAACTAAAAAGTTGGTGAGTATAACACTGTTTTGTATATAGATAGCATATAGTTTGTAAAACAAATCCTTACATAACATGATAAATAAGGCATTTATGGGGAGCAGCTATTGTGTAACCAAGTACAATCAAACCTTTGTAACTAGCATGCAAATTGTGTTGTCGGTATCAATCACCCCAATCTGGATGGGTTTGTCAGACTCAATAGATCTATCATTGAAAACCGTCGGCTTGAATAGTTAATGATTGCACATAATCGCATACAAAAGTTAGCACACATAGCACTCGGGCATAAAGCTCAAATTTGTACACATGAATGTAAATAGGATTTGTACTTGTGTTGTTTGTGTAAATGTAAACATGTAATTTGATAGAGTTCATGTTTCACCCCAAAAGTGTAAAAGAGTAAAAGGGGCTATGAAATACTCACCTGATGAGCAAACAATGAAGCAAAGCAAAATAAGTAGCAACTAGCAAAGTCCGTGAATACGTGAGCCGACCTAACCGTTCCCTATGGTAAAATAAGATACTTTATGGTCTAAACAATGTTCGAATGTGTAAGTTGATCGTGTATATGATTCACCCAATTAGACTCGACATGAATACTAGTTTATATTTTCGACAGTTTTGACATGACGATCGTTAGTGACGAGTTGTGACAATCATATACATTTATATATACTTATATAAATAAGTTATGTATCTCAAGACGTGTCTTTACGTTTACACAACCACCCCATGGTTGGGGTTGAAAACAAATATATAGTATGGAAGGTAAAACTTTTACATCAAGATAGCCTTTAGTAATGTATTCGGGTTTTTAAGTCAACTTGTGTCGTGTTTTTAGTCATTTTATCGAACTCAATAATTTATGAAACTTTTACCAAACTCAACTAAGTGTATTGACTCTATAGAAATGTATGGGTCATAATTTATAAAGGGGTTTAAGGGTTTCAAACAAAAATCATAACACAAAGATGTTAACAGCTTCGGTTTTGTCGGATAGGTCTCGGAAATCTTGATGGTTGGGGGTCAAAATGTTAGTTTTATGATAATAGGATATATGGGTTGTAATGCCAACACAAAATACTAGTTTTAGAAAAAAAGAATCAAGTCATTTGAACCATTTTTGAGTGAGTTATGACCCCATGAAGTCGTCCTTAGAATTCTGTCCAAAAACTCAGATTGTACCAATTTTCTTGTATTGACCTTTTAGGGTATCAAAACTCCACCAAAAATCACGAAATCACTTGGGATGGATAGAGGATTCTTTAAACTTAATTTCTGACTCAAGAAACGTCCATTTTGGTTTAGTTTTGACTAGTATATGACCGTCCAAAGTGGACTAAAAATTCTGCCAGCACGTTCTCGTTTTGAATGGTGACTTTTCTTTTGAAATAAACACTACTTGGGTGAACTTACACACAAAACAACTTGTGTACTTAATAAAATCAAAACTTAGGATATGAACACTCACTTAAAGCAAGCAAGAAGAAGGACGGAATGGTGTAGGAAGCTCGAACTCTTGAAATCACCCTTGAAACACCTTGAAACTTCAAAGCTCTAGCTAAACCTCTAGAGGATTTTGTTCTTGAATTTTGAAAGTGTAAGAATGCAAGTGTGTGTGTGTATTTCGAGATATATGGAAATAGATGGTGAGGGTGGAGTGTTGGTTCCATCATAATCATTGCAAGGTATGGATGATGAGATTGATTTGGCCTTTGCTTAAACTCTTGGGTGATGGGGTATGGACCTTATGACACAAGGATGGGGAAGCAAGTGAAGAAATCATGGTGGGTGGCCCCACCTTCAATTTCGGCCGAGATAGGGTATGGGGTGGGGGGTTGGGTGTTGTCAAATCTTGTAGTTAGGATCCAATGGTTAGTTAGGTCGGTTCTAGTTAGAATACACCCGGTAGGTGATACCGTGATATAATACTCGGTGTAGGAACTTTTAGTGATTAAAACTTTATATCTATATACCTAGATATACATATATATACATATATATATAATTATTAGATGAAACGATGTTTGAGTGTTTGTCATAAATAAATTTCATAATTATGACGATGTGATTTTTCGATGTCGAGTGCACTCCTGTATAAAGTCAAATTCTCATTATTTGACCTTGGAGTGGAGTGTTGTACAAGAAATCATGATGATAGAGTTAGAGTGTGGTTTTATCCATAATATCAATCATGATATTTATGACATTGAGTGGAGTATAAGCAAGGATATAATGATGGTGATGTGATCTTTATGTTGCTTGCATCATTGGTCATAATCATGATGATTATGACGCTTGAGTGTTGTGTAAGCAAAGCAATCATGATGATGATGTGATTGATTTAGATGTGGTATAATACCTAAAATTTCTACCCGCTTTAATATCTTTAATTATTAAAACGTTTCACTAGACTTTTACTGTCAAGTTCTTGTTAATCACCAACGACCGTACTTTGCGGGTTATCACTGTTTATTTTCCTAGTAATTCTTAAAAATTACTATTTTGATATAATTTCCTTTGTTAGATTCCTTGACTTTACTTAGTCAAAATAAAACTTCAGGAAATATATGTTATGAACGTGCATTTATGTAATACGGATATTGATCTAAAATACTGGGTGTCACAGTATATATCCGAGTAAAACTTGAGTATTTGTATTGAATCATTGTTTTTAATTGTAGATACGAATAAAACAAATTAGTGCACTAGAATTAGGTTTGAAAAGCGTTATATTGAATCGAAATATGGATACTAAAAATTCAGAAATGTTACACAGGTCATCATACACTACTCCACTGAGTTTCACCACCAAATCATAGGTGCTAGGGGTGTTTGCTTTGATGAAAGTACGGAGCTTATCCGGCAAACCTTGGATGTAGCAAGCAATTTTTCTCTCCTCAGTCATGATCAGATGCTGCACCAGACGTGCCAGTTCATTGAATCTGGTAGTGTATTGCCGATGTGTTTTACTTCCGGCTTTAAATCCCAAAAAATCTCTTTCCACCTTCTCGATTTCATTCCTTGGGCAGAAGTTCTTGATCACCAATGTTTTCAAATCATTCCACAGCATTGCGTCAACCGTCTCGTCCCCCTTAGCTTGACGTACACCTTCCCACCAATGGGATGCTTCCTCCCTCAAGAAGTTAGCAACAAATTTCACAACTTGATTTGCTCGACACTCGATCAAATGGATGGCGGCTTCCATACGTATCACCCAGTCAAAAGTAGCTACCGCGTCTTTCTTTCTGGTCAGAATCGGCAAATCACATGCCTTGAAGGACTTATAGTCGCAACCGCGAGCAGGCGGTGCGTTAACTACCTCAATGATCGGGGCATCAGTTGCCGGGTTAGATCCGCCTGCCTCATTAGCCTTCCTCAATGCTTCTGACAGTAGATCTGGCAGGGTAGCCTTCATCAGCTTAGTAAACTCGTGTGCCAGGGCCACCTTCACTTCCGGTTCGAAAGTGAAGTGTTGTTCTTCCATGGGAGTCCGTTCAGTTCCATGCATGTTGACTTCTGGCTCCGTGTGGACACTTCCTTCTTCACTGTACTCCTGACGAGCAGGAGTCCTATCACGCCTACCGGTACGACCACCGGTACGGCCCCCACCACGCCTTTCGCTCTTTCGTGCCACCATTTCGTTCTATAAGACAAGGAATCTGATGTCATCATGCTAGTTAACAAATAGAATTCAACAAGTACGGTAAGATGTTAATATACACTGGCCATCTGCAATTAACCATTACACTACCTCTCGATTTCTATTTGACCACCTTTGTGATTCCATCAGAACACATGTCCTATCATAACACTTCTAAGGCATACTATATATGTAAATATATACTACCTTAATACCTGATGTTGTGGCTCAAGTTACCTGTACTGGCATCCGCCTTCGGTCCTATTCACAGTTTAAGTTCAGAAACTGTGAGTGTCCAAATCTCTCCAACTATTGCTCTGATACCAACTTGTAAGGCCCCAAACCCGTGAGGCCTCACTTGTTGGATTTACTCATTCACAAACAGTTCTTAAACTTGAATATCAAATAACGTAACGGAAAATTTCATGTCAAACATAACATAACATTGTTCAACATGCAGAAGCGTAACATTGTCTTAAACATAAAACATAACATAAATAAAACATAACGAGATGCCAGACTTCGTAGATCGACCGGGTAACTCTTTATCGCCAGCCAAGCATCACCGTCCATCGTCCATACCTGTCCTTAACCTGAATGTGCATACTAAAAGTCAGCTACGCTGGTGAGTTCTAGCATTACATAAAACTTTAACATTTACATTTGCCAAAAACATAACATTCATTCATTTAATAAAAGCGTACGTAAAAAAACATGCAATAAATTAACATCATCAAAACCTCGTAATCATATCATCATAACATAAGTCAACATGAACCGAATATGCACCTTCTCGTAACCGTCAATTCTATACATCGCATATTGGCGGAGAAACCCCGAGGAACGCCACCACTAGGCCCTTCGACACCGTACATTACCTGTAGGCGGAGAAACCTAGGGCCCGATACCCCAAAGTCGTTTGACACCAGAACCTTAGGAACGGTACCACAAGGATACACACAACATCACCTTAAGCACAGCGTCACAAAGGATAGCACGTACCTTCACCTTAAGCATTGTTCCCTCGCGGGGAATAGTACCTTCGATAGGGATCCCGATAATCCCATGGTGACCGTCGTCACCCCTTTATCCACCCAATTGTATAACAGTTGGCCAGCCAGAAAGGCCCCTAAAAGGTAAGGCCCATAACATACATGCATACCTTAGTTCCCGCAAGAACTCGTGGCAGATTCGTTCATTTTGTGACTTTTATAAAAATAACCGTTACCGCCTTTACATCATTTCAGTTAAAGCATTCGTAAGTTTTATTATAAAACTTTTCATCATTAAACCGTTCGTAAACCTCTTTGGCAAAACACTTCATAAACACATTTCAACTTTCCTTTCGTAATCATCATTTCATAAAACATCATTTCGTTGAACATCATTTCGTAAGTATGCGCACCAGCCCAAAACATTAATAAAACATTTAAAAGAGGGCTCTAGAACTCACCTGATAAGCTAATCTGGGTTCTCCTAAACAAAGGTCCAACAACGTCACTTCCGATCTGAATTAATTAGTTAAATACACATCAGACCTAATCCCGACTCTAACGGCTTAACCATTATGAATTAGGCGAACATACTGACTTTACTAACCAGGCTGATGCATGCGCACTTAGCAAGTGCGCAGGGCCTTGTTCTTGTGTACTTAATAAGTGCGCAGACTTCGCTTCATGCGTACTTGATAAGTACGCGGGCTTTGCTTCATGCGTACTTGATAAGTACGCAGGACCTGCTTCTTGCGTACTTGATAAGTTGTAACATCCCAAAAATAAAACGACAGATATAATAACGGAATAAACGAACGAGGCATGTCGGGTCGGGTCGGATGGGCTAGAAGGGGAGCCTCCCCTATAAATAGCCAAGGTCACAACCCATTTCTCTCATTTGCAACTTCTAGAGAGAGAAACCGTAGAGAGAGAAAGTTGTCGGATCGACCCGAGATTTGAGAAGTGTGTTGCTCCATAACTCGTGAGAAGAACCTCCGGATCAGAAGCTCGATTCAGGTAACGATCTGACCTAAATCTGAGTTTTTGTTCGTTTTTGGGTTTTTCGGGTTTTGGGTGAAAAGGCAACGTTTTTACGGATGGAACTGAAAGATAATCACGGATTTGAGTTCCTTAATGGAAAACGAACGTTTTGAATGCAACAGGTTCGGGATCTTGACATGATCAGACCCGAATGCGAAAGTTAGGGTTTTCGCGAAGAACAGGTCGTGCGCACTTGCTAAGTGCGCACGGAGCAGGTCCTGCGCACTTGCTAAGTGCGAAGGAGGAGGGACCTGCGCACTTGCTAAGTGCGCAGGAAGAGGAACCTGCGCACTTGCTAAGTGCGCAGGAGGAAGGACATGCGCACTTGCTAAGTGCGCAGGAAGCATGGTCTGCGCACTTGCTAAGTGTGCAGGAAGCAGAGTCTGCGCACTTGCTAAGTGTGCAGACATCAGAACTGATTAAGTGAAGTCAGTATGTTAGAATGGTTAAACCGTTAGAGTCGGGATTGGTCTGATGTGTATTTAACTAATCAATTCAGATCGGAAGTGAAGTTGTTGGACCTTTGTTTAGGACAACCGAGACTAGCTTATAAGGTGAGTTCTAGAAGCCCTCTTTTAAATGTTTTTATATATTGTTTTCGGGCTGGTGTGTACACGTATGAAATGTTGTTTTATAAAATGATGTTTATGAAACTACGTTTACGAAAGGAAATGATTTGGAACGAAGGGTTTATGGAAAGAAAGTTTATGAACGGAATGTTTACGAACGAATGTTATAAAGAAATGGTTTAATGAAAAGGTAAAGGGTTTTGAAAGTGAAGGAAAGGTTTTATGAAAAGAAAACAAAAAGGGGCAAAGGTTTTAAAGAAGTCATTACAAATCTAATCTGTCAAATGAATGGAATTGACGAATGAAGTCTGGGAACGAGATTCCCAGCCTTGTGGTAGATTATGGACAGCGAGCCATAGTTGCCATAAGAACAACAGGGGTAGTGTCTTAGTGGCCTGCCAATGGTTTTGATGTTGTACAACTGGTAAGGGAGTAACGACGGTTACTCGGGTGATGACGATCATCCTAAGGGAAAGGGTAATGGGAAATCAATGACGGCGATACGTAACGGTTAATTCCCAAAGGAAATATGCGTGTTGGGCAATGACGGCGATACGTAACGGTTGACCCCACGTATTGAATGGTAATGGGAAATTAATGACGGCGATACGTAACGGTTAATTTCCAAAGGAAAGATGCGTGTTGGGCAATGACGGCGATACGTAACGGTTGACCCCACGTAATGAATGGTTGTGGCAATGACGGCGATACGTAGCAGTTGCCCACAACATTAAAGGTTCCTACGGGGACATAGAGACGCGTAACGATACAGATTTTAGATAGTAATGTATGACTTAAATGAATGTTAATGTTTTAAACAAATGATCCGTTCAATGTGTTTAAATGTGCGAAGGTTTACGAATGAAAGGCCATGTTTTCTTATACGAATGTTAAACCCTAATGAATGTTTGAATGATGAACCATTTCTTAAATCGAACAAAAACTAGAACTCACCAGCGTAGCTGACGTTTTTAAGTGTACACATTCAGGTTAAGGCAGGTTATGAGGATGGATGGTGATGCTTGGCTAGAGATGATGAGTTACCCGACTGCTTTGAAGACTGGCATCCCGTTATGTTTAGTTATGATGTAAATATGTTTTAATCAATGTTTACGCTTCCGCATGTATGAACAACGATTAAGTTATGTTTAAATGAAATTTTCCGCTGCGTTATTTGATATTCATGTTTAAGAACTGTTTGTGAATGACTAAATCCAACGAGTGAGGCCTCCCGAGTTTGGGGCCTTACAAGTTGGTATCAGAGCAATAGTTTGAGAGATTCGGACACTCCCAGTGTCTGAACTTAAACTTTGAATGGGACCGAAAGCGGATGCCAGTACGGGTAACTCGAGCCAAAGCATCAGGTATGAAGGTAGTATATGTATTTACGTATATAGTATGCCTTAGAAAGGGTTAAGTAAGGACTTGTGTTCTGATGAAATCACAAAGGTGGTCAAATAGAATTCGAAAGGTA
Source organism: Smallanthus sonchifolius (assembly GCA_023525975.1). Taxonomy (NCBI): domain Eukaryota; kingdom Viridiplantae; phylum Streptophyta; class Magnoliopsida; order Asterales; family Asteraceae; genus Smallanthus; species Smallanthus sonchifolius. The sequence goes on along the minus strand of CM042021.1, from coordinate 91,468,291 downwards.
GTGTAATGGTTAATTACATATGGCCAGTGTATATTAACATCTTACAGTACTTATTGAATTCTATTTGTTAACTAGCGTGATGACATTGGATTTCTTGTCTTATAGAACGTAATGGCAAGGAGAGGAAACGGAAGGCGTGGTGGCCGTACCGGTGGTCGTACCGGCGGTCGAAATGGTGGGCGTGGCAGGATCCCTGCGCCCCAAAAGTATAGTGAAGAAGGAAGTGTTCACACTGAACCGGCGGTTAGTGTGCATGAAGCTGAGCAGACACAGGTTGAAGAGCAACCTTTCACTTTTGAACCAGAAGTGAGGGCAGCCATAGCTCGAGAATTTACAGAGTTGATGAAGACTTCCCTGCCAGGTCTGTTGGCAGAAGCACTGAAGCAGGTCAATGCGGTGGGTGGGTCTAGCGCGGCAGTTGGTGCTCAAAACAATGAGACCGACAACGCACCGCCTGCTCGCGGGTGCGACTATAAGTCATTTAAGGCATGTGACCCGCCGGTCCTGACTGGGAAGAAGGACGCGGTGGCTACTTTTGATTGGGTAATACGTATAGAAGCCGCTATCCGTCTGAGCGAGTGTCGAGCTAATCAAGTAGTGAAGTTTGCTGCTAACTCCTTGAGGGAGGAAGCATCCCACTGGTGGGAAGGTGTACGTCAGGCTAAAGGGAGCGAGATTGTGGATGCGATGATGTGGGCTGACTTGAAAACTTTGGTGATCAAGAACTTCTGCCCAAGGAACGAGATTGAAAAGGTAGAGAGGGAATTTCTGGGTTTGAAGGCCGGGAACATGACGCACCGGCAATACACAACCCGATTTAATGAACTGGCACGTCTGGTGCCACACCTTGTCACTACTGAAGAGAGAAAGATTGCCTGCTATGTTCAAGGGTTGCCGGACCAGGTCCGCACCTATGTTAAGGCAAACGCCCTTACTACCTATGATTCGGCAGTAGAGTTAAGTGGCGTGGTATTTGACGATCTGGCACTGAATGTTGTTGCCGTTGAAGAGCAAAAGAAGAGACCGAGCATCTCAAACAAGCGAACTGGGGGAATGATGTTTGGGGCTCGTGATAAGAGAGCTCGGGTGGGTGAGCCGACTGTTTGTAAGAAGTGTGGAAGGGAGCATGTAGGTGAATGCAGACTGAGATCTAACTTGTGCTTTAAGTGTGGCAAGACCGGGCACTACTCCCGAGAATGCCCGCAAGGTTACAAATGCTACAATTGTGGGGAAAATGGTCATATGAGTAGGGACTGCCCGAAGCCCAGGATGGGGGAAACCGGGAAGGGAAAGGGCCCGGAAAGGAAGGGAAAGGGCCCGGAAAAGAAGGGAGAGGGATCTCGTTCAAAGACTCGTGCGTACGCACTGACGCAGGAACAAGCCAGGGTGGATCCCGATGTGGCGTCAGGTACGTTCGTCCTTGACAACACTCTTGTTTCTGTGTTATTTGATTCGGGTGCCGGTAAGAGTTTTATATCTGCGTCTTTTTGTAAGAGAATGAAGTACGCTGCCAGTAAGTTAGAAAGGGCCTTTAGCGTAGAAACCGCAGAGGGTAGAACTGCGAGAGTGACCTATGTAGTTGACAACTCCACAATGAAAATAGAAGGACATAGGTTCCCTGTCAGATTGTTTGTTATGGTTTTGGGAGGGTTTGATGTCGTGTTAGGTATGGATTGGCTAACTGCCAATGAAGCACAAATTATATGTAAACGAAAGATAATCCAACTCAAGGCTCCGGATGGTAGCAAAGTCGAAGTCTTTGGAGATCGTGACGCCTCGATGCCAAATGTTATCTCAATGATTAAGGCAACGAATTATTTGAGGCGCGGATGCGAGGCTTATCTGGTATATGTAATTGACAAGTGTAAGGAGGTGAAGGAACTAGACGATGTACCCGTGGTACGCGAGTACCCGGAGGTGTTTCTAGAGGATTTGCCTGGGATACCACGCGTAGAGAAATTGAGTTCCGAATTGACTTAGTACCAGATGCCCAGCCCATGGCTAAGGCTCCATATCGACTAGCACCAGTGGAAATGAAGGAACTTATGGTCCAACTAGACGAGTTACTTGAGAAAGGATTTATCCAACCGAGCATCTCGCCGTGGGGTGCTCCGGTGTTGTTCGTAAAGAAGAAAGATGGTTCGATGAGAATGTGTATCGATTACCGCGAGTTGAATAAACGAACAGTGAAGAACAAGTACCCTTTACCAAGGATCGATGACCTGTTCGACCAGTTGCAAGGCGCAAGTTGGTTTTCAAAAATCAACCTTCGGTCCGGGTACCATCAGTTGAAGGTGAGGGAAGAAGACATACCGAAAACTGCATTTCGCACGCGTTATGGACATTTCGAGTTCCGCGTAATGTCTTTCGGATTGACGAACGCCCCCGCAGCATTCATGGATTTAATGAATAGGGTGTGTCGACCGATGCTGGATCGATCGGTAATCGTGTTCATCGATGATATCCTTATCTACTCCAAGAATGAGGGTGATCACGCGTGTCACTTGAAAGAAGTATTGGAAGCTCTGAAAAAGGAGAAGTTGTATGCTAAGTTCTCTAAATGCGTGTTCTGGCTTAGGGAAGTCCAATTCCTAGGTCACGTCATTGGCCCGAACGGCATTATGGTTGACCCAGCAAAGATAGTAACGGTAAGTGAATGGGACATTCCTAAGACGCCAACTGAAATCCGCAGTTTCTTGGGATTGGCGGGCTACTATCGGAGATTCATCCAGGATTTCTCGAAAATAGCTTCGCCATTGACAAAGTTGACTCGGAAAGAAGTAAAGTACGAATGGGGTTCGACCCAGGATGAGGCGTTTAAGGAATTGAAAGAGAAGCTAACACAAGCTCCAGTCTTGGCCCTTCCCGAGGGCAGTGAAGACCTGGTGGTATACTCTGACGCGTCGGGTCAGGGGTTAGGGTGTGTGTTGATGCAACGCGGTAGAGTGATTGCATATGCGTCGCGGCAGTTGAAAGTTCACGAAGTCAACTATCCGACTCACGATTTGGAACTTGCTGCTGTCGTATTTGCATTGAAAATCTGGAGACACTACCTGTACGGGGTAAAGTTTACTATTTACTCCGACCACAAAAGTTTGAAGTATTTCTTCGAACAAAAGGAGCTTAACATGAGGCAGAGGAGATGGTTGGAACTCCTGAAGGACTATGACTGTGAAATAATGTACCACCCTGGAAAGGCAAACGTGGTGGCTGACGCTCTAAGCCGAAAGGATGTGCCTACTCCTATTAGAGTGAAAGCTTGCCAGTTGGTGGTAACATCGGATGTGATGAGAGAAATCGAAAGAGCTCAAGATGAAGCTTTGAAGGAAGAAAATATAAAGGGAGAAAGGATGGTGGGCCAACAGGACAAGTTGGAATATAACACCCTTGGTGTTAGAACACGTTATGGACGTGTATGGATACCTATGGGTGGCGAGCTTAGAACCAAAATCTTGGATGAGGTTCATAAGTCTCGTTACTCTATCCATCCTGGTACCAACAAAATGTACCAAGACCTGAAGAAAGACTACTAGTGGCCTGGAATGAAATGTGATGTGACGAAGTATGTAAGCAAGTGCTTGACTTGCTCGCAAGTAAAGGCTGAACACCAGAAACCGTATGGAAAGATTCAACCCCTTGATATACCAGAATGGAAATGGGAGCACATTACCATGGACTTCATAACCAAGCTACCCCGCACAGCTAAAGGTCATGACACCATTTGGGTAATTGTGGACCGATTAACGAAGAGTGCTCATTTCCTACCTATTCGCGAGACGTTCTCGTCGGAAAGGTTAGCTGAAGTGTTTATCAACGAAGTAGTAGCACGGCATTGGATGCCTTTGACGATCGTATCTGACCGGGACACACGATTCACATCTAGGTTCTGGAAAAGATTTCATGAGGCGATGGGCACGAGGCTTAATATCAGCACAGCATACCACCCGCAAACGGATGGTCAGTCCGAAAGGACTATTCAGACATTGGAGGATATGCTCCGTGCTTGTATTATCGACTTCGGTGGCAGTTGGGACAGCCATCTGTCGTTAGCTGAATTCTCCTACAACAATAGTCATCACATGACGATAGGCATGCCGCCTTATGAAATGTTGTATGGGAGAAGATGTAGGACCCCGGTTTGTTGGGGTGAGATTGGACAGAAAGAATTAGGAAGTCTCGAAGTCGTAAGAGAGACGTCGGAAAGGTTTGATCAGATCAAAGCGCGAATGAAGGCCGCACAAGATCGTCAGAAGTCCTATGCGGATAGACGACGAAGGCCTATCGAGTTTGATGTTGGGGACAGAGTAATGTTGAAAGTGTCGCCCTGGAAGGGAATCATACGATTCAGGAAGAGAGGAAAGTTAAGTCCGAGGTTTGTCGGACCATTCAGGATAATGGCACGGGTTGGTGAAGTCGCTTATCGGTTGGAGTTGCCCGATGAGTTAAGTGGGATTCATCCTACTTTCCATGTATCACACTTGCGAAAGTGTTTGGCGGATGAATTGGCTCACGTACCACTTACTGACATCGAGGTCGACAACAGCCTTAATTACATCGAAGAACCCGTGGCCATCTTAGACCGAAAGGAGAAACGTTTACGTAATAGAGTTATCCAATTGGTTAAAGTCCAATGGAAACACCGAAAGGGATCGGAAGCCACTTGGGAAATGGAGAAGGAAATGAGGGAGTCGTACCCTCATCTATTTGACTTATGATAAGGTTTCGGGGACGAAACCTATTGTAAGGGGGGTAGACTTGTAACATCCCAAAAATAAAACGACAGATATAATAACGGAATAAACGAACGAGGCATGTCGGGTCGGGTAGGATGGGCTAGAAGGGGAGCCTCCCCTATAAATAGCCAAGGTCACAACCCATTTCTCTCATTTGCAACTTCTAGAGAGAGAAACCGTAGAGAGAGAAAGTTGTCGGATCGGCCCGAGATTTGAGAAGTGTGTTGCTCCATAACTCGTGAGAAGAACCTCCGGATCAGAAGCTCGATTCAGGTAACGATCTGACCTAAATCTGAGTTTTTGTTCGTTTTTGGGTTTTTCGGGTTTTGGGTGAAAAGGCAACGTTTTTACGGATGGAACTGAAAGATAATCACGGATTTGAGTTCCTTAATGGAAATCGAACGTTTTGAATGCAACAGGTTCGGGATCTTGACATGATCAGACCCGAATGCGAAAGTTAGGGTTTTCGCGAAGAACAGGTCGTGCGCACTTGCTAAGTGCGCACGGAGCAGGTCCTGCGCACGGAGTAGGTCATGCGCACTTGCTAAGTGCGCAGGAGGAGGGACCTGCGCACTTGCTAAGTGCGCAGGAAGAGGAACCTGCGCACTTGCTAAGTGCGCAGGAGGAAGGACATGCGCACTTGCTAAGTGCGCAGGAAGCATGGTCTGCGCACTTGCTAAGTGCGCAGGAAGCAGAGTCTGCGCACTTGCTAAGTGCGCAGACATCATAACTGATTAAGTGAAGTCAGTATGTTAGAATGGTTAAACCGTTAGAGTCGGGATTGGTCTGATGTGTATTTAACTAATCAATTAAGATCGGAAGTGAAGTTGTTGGACCTTTGTTTAGGACAACCGAGACTAGCTTATAAGGTGAGTTCTAGAAGCCCTCTTTTAAATGTTTTTATATAATGTTTTCGGGCTGGTGTGTACACGTATGAAATGTTGTTTTATAAAATGATGTTTATGAAACTACGTTTACGAAAGGAAATGATTTGGAACGAAGGGTTTATGGAAAGAAAGTTTATGAACGGAATGTTTACGAACGAATGTTATAAAGAAATGGTTTAATGAAAAGGTAAAGGGTTTTGAAAGTGAAGGAAAGGTTTTATGAAAAGAAAACAAAAAGGGGCAAAGGTTTTAAAGAAGTCATTACAAATCTAATCTGTCGAATGAATGGAATTGACGAATGAAGTCTGGGAACGAGATTCCCAGCCTTGTGGTAGATTATGGACAGCGAGCCATAGTTGCCATAAGAACAACAGGGGTAGTGTCTTAGTGGCCTGCCAATGGTTTTGATGTTGTACAACTGGTAAGGGAGTAACGACGGTTACTCGGGTGATGACGATCATCCTAAAGGAAAGGGTAATGGGAAATCAATGACGGCGATACGTAACGGTTAATTCCCAAAGGAAAGATGCGTGTTGGGCAATGACGGCGATACGTAACGGTTGACCCCACGTATTGAATGGTAATGGGAAATTAATGACGGCGATACGTAACGGTTAATTTCCAAAGGAAAGATGCGTGTTGGGCAATGACGGCGATACGTAACGGTTGACCCCACGTAATGAATGGTTGTGGCAATGACGGCGATACGTAGCGGTTGCCCACAACATTAAAGGTTCCTACGGGGACATAGAGACGCGTAACGATACAGATTTTAGATAGTAATGTATGACTTAAATGAATGTTAATGTTTTAAACAAATGATCCGTTCAATGTGTTTAAATGTGCGAAGGTTTACGAATGAAAGGCCCTGTTTTCTTATAGGAATGTTAAACCCTAATGAATGTTTGAATGATGAACCATTTCTTAAATCGAACGAAAACTAGAACTCACCAGCGTAGCTGGCGTTTTTAAGTGTACACATTCAGGTTAAGGCACGTTATGAGGATGGACGGTGATGCTTGGCTAGAGATGATGAGTTACCCGACTGCTTTGAAGACTGGCATCCCGTTATGTTTAGTTATGATGTAAATATGTTTTAATCAATGTTTACGCTTCCGCATGTATGAACAACGATTAAGTTATGTTTAAATGAAATTTTCCGCTGCGTTATTTGATATTCATGTTTAAGAACTGTTTGTGAATGAGTAAATCCAACGAGTGAGGCCTCCCGGGTTTGGGGCCTTACATAAGTACGCAGGACCTGTTTCTTGCGTACTTGATAAGTATGCAGGACCTTCTTCCCCGCAAAAACCCTAACTTTTTGCATGTAGATCTGATCACGTCAAGATCCTGACTTTTTACGTTCAAAACCTTCGTTTTTCCTTCTAGATGCTAGATCTATGTTCATTTTCAAGTTTTATCAGTAAAAACGTTACCTTTTCATCCAAAACCCAAAAACGAACAAAAACTCATATCTAGATCAGATCGTTACCTGTATCGAGCTTCTGATTCTGAGGTTTTGCTCTCGAGCTATGGAGTAACACTTTGCTGGAATCTCGGGCCGATCCGTCCACATTCTCTCTTTTTGGTTTCTCTCTCTAGAACTTGTAAAATGAGAGAAGAGAGATGGGCTAGGGTATTTATAGGGAGAGACTACCCTTGAGCCCATACGCGCGCAAGCCCATTACCTGCCCATTCCATGCTCGCTTATTCCGTTCGTCTAGCGTTTAACCCGTTTCCATTTATTGTCGTTTATTATTTTCGGAATGTTACACGACATTATATCAGGGTAACACTGAGTGTTATGCCCAACATCAGGATAACATTAAGTGTTATGCCCTACATCAGGATAACGTTGAGTGTTATGCCCTACATTAGGATAACATTGAGTGTTATGCCCTTCAGTCACAATGTTTGATTGTACGCCCGGTTTACTATAGTGGTTCTCCATAATTGCCTTATTAAACCATGTTTCATATGAATTGTACACAAACACTTGGAAACTATTTGTGGTGTCAAAACTTGCTCACCAACTATTTTTAGTTGACCTTGTTTTCTTCATGTTTCAGGTACAAATCTTTGAGTTCATGTTCAAGTTGCTACATATAGTAAATAAGGACTTAGTTGAAATAAACAATTAACTTGTTGATGTATTTTGCTTTTCTTTGCATGTTTGATGGTGCTTGTTTGAACAATGTTATGAAACTTGGGATAATTTAATATATGAAACTTTAGTTTGATCATGTGCTTATAAACAGTCTCCACGTCCGCCCGACGTATTCCGCTGTCGGTTGAGGTGTGACATGGAGGACTAAAAATGAAAAATCTAAAAATGGGACGGATGTCGGACCGATATCCTATTCCATATCTGTCCGATATGTGTGGAGGAAGGCATGAACCGAGTGGCGACACGTGTCCCATGACTCAGCCCTAAGTTTGACACATGTCTGATAACTCATCCCCACGTGGGACCGATATGGTTTAGCAACTCGGTTCGATATGTGGATGTCAGACCGACATGGTTTTACTGGTCGGTCCGACATGAGGCCGTTTTCACTCTATAAATAGATGGACGAACTCAGCTCATTTCACATACTCAAAACAAACGTATTCCATTCCAGAGCCGTGGTTCGCATACGAGGGTCCGGTTTCTCGTAATTCGTCTATAAACTGCCGTAGATAGTACCGAGGTAAGGCTTCTGAACACCCTAAGGTTCCTTTATGTAAACCTAAGATAGGGATATTGTTTATGATGATATCGGTTATGATTTAGGGTTCTGTCGAGGTATTGATTATTATATTGATTCAGAAGGAGTTTCTGCTTGAGGTGAGTTCCTCTAAACTGTGCTTAGTGTAAAATGTTTTGAGATGATTTTTATCGAAACGAGTCGGATCCCTATGTGAATTCCATGTATATATACCTGTGAATAGCGCTTATTAAAGTCGGGAATGGGATGGGACTAAGGGACAAGACTGATCCTCTTGTTTTTAGACTGGTCCTTCTGTGGCCAGTAGCCGGAAGGTCTCAGTATATATATATAATAAAAGCTCAGGGTCCTTGTGTGGCCATTGGGTGGGGATTGGGATGGATGGTCATTTCGTAAGATGAATTTGATTGTGAAAACGTGATTTGTTTATGAACTCACCAGCCTTGTGTTGATCTAAATGTTTTCAAATGTTTTTTAGCACATGTGACCACTAGCATATAGTTGGCATTCCAGGAGATGTACAGAGGTTTTGAGATAGGGATGACTAAGGGCAGGTTCTTGTGTAACCGTAAGGCCTGAGTGGATGGCACGTTCTTCGTAAATTATATGTCTAGAGATGAGATGTTGTATTTACCAGTCAGTCCTTATTGTAAAACATTATTATCTATGAAATTAAATAGTTATGATTTTATGTCTTCCGCTGTGTGTTTTTGGTATCAACGTCACAGTAACTAGAAGGCGACCTTCTAACCAGTATTTAGTTATCTGACGAACGGAATGTTCTATCTAGGAAAGAACGGTGTATAAATCTCTCCTAGACCCGTCGTTCTTTCCTGGGAACATATCTGTTGGAGGTACTACTTCGGTTAGATAACTGTCCTGTGTTACGGGTGTGACAGAGATACTTGTGTTTGGTTTTTCCATTGCTTGATTATGACTTTGACATTGGGTCTTACTGTGGGATGGTGTTAAGTACCAGTAATACTACTTGCATTTGTGTTGAGCATACTAATGTAAGTGCAGTGTTGAAATTTGTGTGGTTGTGGGATTACCCTTTTAACAATGTGAGTCCCTGATAGATAAAATCTTTGCTATGATTCTAGAGTATGGTTAATGGGTGTGTGTGAGTAGACTTTGATAGACATAAAGTTGAAATTGCATGTGCCCATTGTCTAAAGTAGTGATTGTTTACGTGATTATGTTAGGTAAGGTTTGGAGTGCTACGGGCGTATTGCATTCTGTGTCGCTGTGCAGGACGATGACCCGTGGGAATTTGTAGTTATATACCTTGTGTCTAGGTATAAATGTTCAAGACAAGATCCTATGGGAATTATGATATTTTTATATCTTGTGTGTATGAATGTTCAGGGTGATGTCTTGTGTCTAGATTAAGTAGTGTATCGTCTTGAAACATTGGTACGACCCGTATGGTGTACGACCTTGTAAACTCTGTGTGAGTATATGATGATGTGTGGTAGGGGCTACCGTTGTAATGAATAAGAGCCAGAGTTCAGGAGTTTGTGTGTCTATAAATGGCGAGGTCATATCGTATGAACGTAAGCTAGTGGTGTGTGCACTTTGTGCGAGTTAAGGAGTTGGGTTACTATATACCTAGATATATACATTGAACAAGTTAGGTTTGTTATTTAAACCTAACGCTATGTGTCCTGGTAGTACACGCTTAGTCATGATTAGGACGGGTAGTTAGTGTGCTCGGGTGGAATATCTCTATCTTGACGTTTCTCAATGTTGATACATTGTAAGGCCCCAAACCCGGGAGGCCTCACGTGTTGGATTTACTCATTCATAAACAGTTCTTAAACTTGAATATCAAAATAATGCAGCGGAAAATTTCATTAAAACATAACCATAACATTGTTCAACATGCGGAAGCGTAACATGGTCTAATACATAAACATAACATAAACTAATCATAACGGGATGCCAGTCTTCATATCATCCGGGTAACTCATCAAGCCGCCCAGCATCACCGTCCATCATCAAAACCTGCCTTAACCTGAATGTGCATACTAAAAAGTAAGCTACGCTGGTGAGTTCTAGTTTTAAATAAAACATTAACTTCAAATATTTGCCAAAACATAACTTTATACTTCATTTAATAAAAGCGTACATAAAATAATGCAATAACAAAAGTTGCTTTCATATAAATGGTACTAACTCACAAGAACGTGGGATAAACACACTTTTGGTTTCAAATCTTATAATGCTGACAACTTGAATTGACATGTAGCATATTGCAAATTCGGTATAAATAAGGTAACATGTCATGATCTGATCCTGTTTACTTTGAAGTTTATAGCGTATCATTTCATGAATTGTGAAAAAGTTATGAAAAAGAAAGTTATGATATCATATTGAAGTGTTGAACAAGATACATGATTTGATGAGTTAAGAATATTATCTGAACAGAATACCATAGGTCACCTTAGAACTGCTTGGGATATTAGATCCAGAATGTGTGTATTTTTCATCATAGATACTGATATGATCTTCTTACTCGCAGTGTTCGACCAAAAACATGTGATTTTGTATGTACAGATAAAAGCCAAAAAGATTTGCTTTTATTGTTTTTACTGCATTATATCATTTAGAAAAATCTCAAAAAGATTTTAAGTGTGTTTTAGCATAAAATTTGAAAAATCAAAAATATGTTTGTTTTTGTTTAGTTTGTTAAAATTGAAAAGTCCAAAAAGATTTTATTTCTAACTTCCATGAAATTATAACTTACAGGGTTTGCATTTTTTTATAGGTTGAAGTTTGAAAAAGTTGACTGAGTTGAGAATCTGAGTTATAATTTGAAAAAGATCAAAATTTTCACTTAGTGCTTGGAACTTGTTGTCTTAGTTTGCTTAAGTTCGCCTGGGGTGGCGAACTTAATAAGTTTGCTTGGTTGGCGAACTTATCAGAAAGATTATTTTATGCACAGTTTAGCGAACTTGTTGCTTTTATCTTTGTCTGACCTAAGCAAACTAGTTTGAGCGAACTTGTGCATAGGACTAGCGAACTTGTCTTGGGTGTTGAATTTGCTTGGAACTCTGTGTTTTTCGTCCTAGAATGTTATTCCATTTCATATTGCGAGTATATTGAAGGTAGAATCAATCATTTTCATCCAGTAACTAGCTTGATTTGACTGTTCTTAGTCTTAGGGTGTTGCGTTGTATCTGTTGATTGCTTGTGTGGTTGTGGTTGAGTTGGACATGTGAAATTGATGGTATAATTTTGATATTCGGATGTTTGCTATTGAGTTTGATGCATTGGATCAGTTGTTTATCGATTGATTTATGAAAATCAAAATTATGTGTAGCTTGAGGGTTTGAGCGAACTTGATCAGGCGAACTTAATAAGTTCGCCACATGGACTCTTAGCGAACTTATTATGTTCGCCTCAGGGGTTACTACTGATTCAGACTTAGCAATTTTCTGTTGTGATTTTTTTTACTTTGTTTTTGTTTTGTTTTATTTCTTATTTGTTTTATTCATTGCAAAGTCTGGTCATATATCTTGTGCAGGTCATGGATAGACGTGCTGAGTATAAGCATAATCAAGTGGCGTTGCTTGATCCGGATTTGTCAGAACCAGTTAATTACCGAGAGATAATAACTTTCTTGAACAGGTCAAGGTTAAGTTGACCTCATGTGATTCGAGCTATAGTGAACAATCAAGAGATAGATATTTCTATGGAAACTATTAGAGAAGCTTTGAGTTTAGGTGGTGCTGACATAGATCCTTTGATGCTGCCTACAACTCTAATCACATGTTGTTTTAATAGAACTGGTTATAGAGGAAGAGCAAACGATTCTCAAGCGAGAAAGGGAGGTCTAGTTTGGACAATTGAGGTACTTGATGCATGTCATCATACAATGTTTGTCTCCAAGGAAAGTAGGAACAGATGGTCTTAAATCTTCATTACACGCAGCCATGGTGGCCTTTACATTGAACAGACCATTCAATTTTGCTTTATACATATACAAGGAGTTGGTTGCTCAAATAACACCAACTGAGGGTCAAGGATTTATCATGTACCCTAGGTTTTTACAAGTCATTATCAACCATCTCATTCCGAATCTACCGCCGTTGAATCTAAGACTTTCTTTGACTCCAGTGACAAAGAGAATTTTCATAGATTGTAATAATGTGAAGCAACAGAATCCGGCTTTGATTCCTGTGCCTACTGCTTTGTTCGGGCACATAATTAATCCAAATTATGTGGCTCCGCCGAATTATAATTGGATACATGCAAATGAAGCTTTAGAACAACCACAAGCACAACAAGATCAACCACAATAAGTATAAGCACAACAGAATGAACAAGAAGCTGAGAATGTGATAGAACATGAAGTTGAGATGAATGTGGAGAATGTTGAAAATGTGGAACATGTGGAGAATGTTGAAAATGTGGAGCATGTAGAGAATGTTGAAATTAATGTACCATCACCACCTCAAGGTGAAAATGTGCAAGTTGATGAGACAACCACAAATTCTAGTTCTAGTTCCACTTCAAGTGCTGATTCGAGTGAAACTGAAAGTGATGGGAATGGAAATGATGGTGAAGGTTCACAGGATTTTGGCCCTGAGCACTATGCTCAGTTGGTTAATGCTCCTCGTCATGACATTTTACCTACTACATGTTTTCCCAAGAGAAAGAAATCAGGGAGCAAGAAGAAGAAGGTAAAGTTACCTAAAAGGAAGTTAGCCCGGAGTCCTCCTCCTGGTGCTGTACTTGGAAAGAGACAATTACGAGATGAATCTTCGGATTCTGATTATGTTCCTAAGTCTCCGAAGTCGAAGAAATCAAAAGCTACATCTAGTACTCATGTAGATGAAGATGTTGACTTTGTGGATTCGTTGACTATAACTCCAACTCCATCTCATACTACTACTCCTGCTATTACTCCATCCATCCCACTTACTTCTACAACATAGACAGAACCACCATCAAGTAACAAACCAAAAAGATCAAAGTTCTAGAGACTAAGGTTGCTACCTTGGAAGCTCAGGTAGTAGGTCTTCAAGGACAAATTGATGTTTTACAAGCAAGTGACTTCCATTATCAACAACAGATTAATTTTCAAAACAGGCAAATAGCTGAGATGCAAATTCTTGTATCACAGTTAGTTGTGCGTGATGTCCTCCAGACGGTCTATATAAGAAACTAACAAAACCTAACCTAGACTCCTAAGTAATAATAGGAATACCTATGAACTAAACCACATTGACAGGCAAGTGTACCTATCGAGTGTAGCACAGCTTAACGGTAAACCGAGTTATCGAACCCTAGAGACACTGAATACTAATACTAGACTCTGACACGGACTGAAGATTGATTTGGTTTGGGGGGTTTACTACACTAAATATTAAACTAAGAATGCAATAAACTAAGGTCGACTAAACTAACCAGACAAAGGACAAAGGTAATATCAAGAATGGGAAGAATATCACCTAGGTCAGAATCCTACTTGCAAACCACAACTTCTATTGGTTATGGAAACTATAATGGATCTGGGTTTCTAAGGAAACAACTCTAGACAGCCTAGTGAATCCCTAATCACTCTCAGGGTGTCACCAACTAAGGAACCTAAAGATGTACTAACTCACCAGATTGTTGGATCACTTTTCAGGTATTTCCAACTATGATAAAGTACCCTAATAGACAGATTACCTCTCAGTCTCTCCGTCCACCAATACACTCGAAGAATGCATGGGGTAATCTCAAGATAACAACTATGACACGAATAGCAACAATCACTAGACACCTAATACCGGCTTCCTCTCAGACAGCCGACACTCGGATTCCTAATGACGAACACTAAATGACTAATTCTCACCTCTCGGGTATTGAACTAGGATACACATTTAATTCTAATCAGCAATCAAAGACAACTCCTATGGCTTACTACGTCTAGTAAACCACCCTAATCACAAACCCTAAGATCTATGACCGAGATACGCAGATCAAACTGGCAGACAACCACAATCAACGCAAGGAATTGAAATCAAACACAAGATCAGATCTAAACATGCAATAACATCACAATTATCAACTCAAAGATTGCTTACAAAATCATAAACCCATTAATTGAATCCAAAAACCGATAAAAATCGAAACTTTAACAAGTATTCATCATATGACCTATGCAATATCAAAGTTCTAGCCTAGAATCATGCTTAAACAACCAAAACAGAACTAATAAACAAGATTCATGGTTTCAAACATCCAAATCAAAGATAAAAATCCAATCTTGTAAACCGAAAACGTGAAACTACAAACCCGGGATCCAAAGATTCAAGCTTTAGCCTTCAATTGGCTTCTCCAACCTCAAAATCGCCTCTAAACCCTTCTCTGGATGGATAAAAATCGAACTCCCCTCATAATGAGATTCAAAATCTATTTAATTTGAAAAACTAGGGTTTTGCGGAATTTCGCTCTCTCGCTTACCGTGAAAGAAATGATTAGGGTTCCTCGTGTACCGTGAGGAACAAAATAGTCGCGGCCGGATTCTGGGATCCTTGCGTACCGCAAGACATTGAGGCTAACCCTTCGCCTACAGCGAGGGACTTGTTTTCACCATTTTTCACTTTTGAACCCTGGACTTTCTTCTCTTGCTCGGTTCTTTCGTATATTCACTTGTAATTAACTCGAGCACCTACAAACAGAACAAAGACTCAATAGTACATTAAAACGACTCAAAACAAAGATAAAACTAACTAAAAACGCACGAAAACAACGGGTTAAAGATGTGTGCTTTGCACTACATCATACATCCCCACACTTAACCTTTTTTCATCCTCGAAAAAGCTGCAAATGGAATCATACCTCAGATCTACTTAACAAACATCAATTTCCAATTAGCAAAATATACTCACGCGTTAAAAAGCAATAATCAGTATTTTTGTCCGATTAAACCCAAACATCAACTTTCAAGCCCCCGTAATGTGTTCTAATTCTCCAATTTATACAGCTATCAATCAATCTATGTGACTCACACTTAACAATTATAGCTCTACCTAATCCCGTCTCATGATTATATCTAGGCACGGATCAAACCATATAGATTTACCCTACCACGTTAAACTAAAATTTATAGGTTTTTAAAAATTAGATGATCAATGAATGAATGAATGATAAATGAGCATTAATAAGCAAATTAAACTTCATCTAGAGGCGTTTCAACCAAGTCACTATCCCGAAAGGTAACACATAGACTAAGTCATAACAACGAAGCACATAAGAATCAACCCAGTGGTGTTTCAATCAGGCTGGAACCCGACGTGTGACACGTAGGCGAAACTTAGATTTCAATTAAATTGTCACACCCCAACCGACGGCGGAATACGTTGGGGCGGGACATGTAGACTGTTCATGAGCACAAGGTTGACTAGATTTCAATAATTTAATCATCAAATTTCATTTCAAACACAACCAAATTCAAACAAGTACGTAATTGAAATACATAATATTCTTTATTTAAATTTAACTAAGTCCAAAGCCTATGTGTAGTATGTCTTGATCAAACTCACACATTAGCACCTGAAACATGAATAAAATAAAGTCAACTAAAAAGTTGGTGAGCATACACAGGTTTATACATAGATAGTGTATAGATGTAAATAATCAAATCCTTTCATAACATGATAAAATAAGGCATTTATGGGGAGCAACTATTGTGTAACCAAAGTACAATCAAACCGTTGTAACTAGCATGCAAATTGTGTTGTCGGTAACAATCACCCCAATCTGGGTGGGTTTGTCAGACTCAATAGATCTATCATTGTTAACCGTCGGCTTGAATAGTTAATGATTGCACATAAATTGCACACAAACAGTCAATACTCCTAGCACTCAAACATAAAGCTCAAATTTTGCATACATGAATGTAAAGAGGATTTGTGTTTGTGTAGTTTATGTAAATGTAAACAATTGTGTGTATAGAGATCATGTTTCACCCCAAAAAGTGTAAAAGTGTAAAAGGGGCTATGTAATACTCACTTGAATCAAGGGTGTTGCTAGCACGAGAGTCTAGATACCAAAGTGATCCTTGAAATCTCACAACGTTAACCTAGTGTGTAATGTGTATGAATATGAATCAATAGTATGTCTAAGAGGATGTCTAGGGTTTCAATGGGTGTGAGCATAGGGAATTGTACAATGAGTTCGTGTCGTATTATGTAAAAGGATTGTGTTTTGTATTTGAATAAATGATTTAGGATCTAGATTTGAATAACTAATTAAACAGTTGTCATTTATTTATTTAATTAAAAGGATAGTGTGAAATTATATTCGTTCCAATAAAATTTAAATAAATAACTTTATTTTATTTATTTACTTATAAAGGTGTGTAAATAAATATTGGTGCATAAGAACTAATTTTTAATTTAAACTCTTAGAGAGTTGTAAACACAAATTATATAAATAATAAATAAATTTATTTATTTATTTATCATTTAAAATAGGTATGTTATAATAAATAAATTTAATTTAAATGTTAACATGTATTCTTTACGTATATAAAACTACATATGCTTAGGTATTAAAATATAACTTAAAATTTTTTTATAAAACTTTGTATAACGTGTTCATAAATTTGTCACAAAATTTTATAAATAATTTACTCCAAATAGATAATATAGTTTAAATTGAGTGTTTAAGAATTAATTTATAAAAATAGAGATTTTATGAAGAAATTGTAAAATCTGTTTCATTTTGTTCTAATAAATGTAAAGTTTATAAAAATAATTTTTTTATGATTTTTGGAGCCTTAAAATGGTTTTTAAAAAAATAAACAGACCTGGGGGTTCGAACCCGGGTCTGTTCTGTATGAGCCTCGTGAACGAACCACTGGACCAGGAGACTATTCTTATTACTGGGTTCGTTTTGGATGGGTCTAAACCCATTATTAAGAGGGTCGGGTTTTAAACGAGGCGCGCAAGAAAAGCAGGCCGGTCACGGGCCATGGGTTTCGAACCCACGGCACCTGGTTCGGCGGCGCAGTGACTTACCGGCCGGACCAGGTGGTTTCGCTGGTCGACTACTAATTCTATTTAATTATAACATGAAACTAAACGAAACCCAAATTCGAATACGCATCGACCCGCCAAGAACCGTAATCCCAATCGACCTCGATACCTTCTGCCATCATGAATTGGTAGAGGGCTTTCGATAACTAGGGGATTACGAATCGATTGACGTAATTGGTACCTGAATCGGCGTAGGAATGAATGAGAACAACAGGATCAAATTTTCGGCTGATCTTGGTGCTCGACAGGCTCCCTACGGTGATATGCGGCTCAATTGTAGGATGAGAGAGTTTGGGTGGACGTATACGAGGGTGGGAGGGTGTTTTAATTCGATTAATCTTGCTTGTAATGACCGATTTGATTTCAATTTTGACCGCAAATGATGCAGACGACTAATCACGCGTTAATTCATTGATTCGGGATCGAATTTGGACCTGATAATGGTCTAGGTACACGCGAGATTGATTGAGGAGTGAATTTCGGGATTACCACGCGAGATCGAATTCGATTAATCTTACTTGTGTTGTTTGTGTAAATGTAAACATGTAATTTGTATATAGTTCATGTTTCACCCGAAAAATGTAAAAGAGTAAAAGGGGCTATGAAATACTCACCTTGATATCAAAGGTGTAGTCAACAGGAGTAAATTTGTAGCTCAAGTGATTCTTAAAATCACAAGTTAACCTAGATTACAATGTATGAAATTTGGGGTTAATAATATGCACAAGGTCTAGGTCTTGATCCAAAGTTCATAGGGTCTTGATATGTAACACAGGTTGAGTCGTTTCATGTAAAAAGAGGTTTGGTAAGAAAATGTAGGTTCAAATAATACTTGGAATTAATTATTGTTTTAAGTGTCTAATTAATTTAAATAAACAGATTCCTTTTACTTGTATAAAATAATGTGTGTTTAAATGAATATAACCTTGTATTAAATATATTTATTTGTTTATGATACATGTCTAGACATAGGGTAAGTATATATTTTGTCCATATTTAAACCCCAAATGATTTTATAAATAAAATAAAAAGGTAACTACTAAATAAATTTGTTTATTTATTTAATAATAAAGTAGTGTGTAAAAGATGTACGAAATGTAGACGCATTTGTTATTATATTTTAGAAACAAAGGTTTATATGATTTTAAACTCTAATATATGTTTATAATTAATTTAATAAATGAATGGTTCATAACTTTTGTTGCATGGAAAAGTATTTTAATAATTCCTTCTTATAATAATTAAGTACTTTAAAATACTTTGTTTTGTACTTTAAACAGTTGGATTTAAAATATATTTTTAAATGAATGAAATGAGTTTTTAACAATATAAATGTGTAAAATAAATATTTTATGTTAAAATCGTAAATTACTGTTTTATTCTGATCTAAAAAAATGTCGGGTTTATAAAAATAATTTTATACCATTTTTAGAGCCTCAAAAACGATTTCTAAAAATAAATGAGGCTTGCCCGGGTCTGCTCTATGCAGGCTCAGCGAGTTTAGCCACTGCACCGGGGGCTAATCATTGAACTAGATCCGGTTTGAATTCATTTTAATATACAATTGAAGAGATCCGGATTCTGGTAACAAAAAGGGATTTAAACGGCGTCGGGTACGGGTTTGGAACCTGCGACTACGCGTGTGGAGGCCAAGGGTGCTAACCGGTCGGACTGGGCATATGCCTTGGTAGATTAATGGCTAGTTAAATACTTAACACCCACAGACCCCATCCACCTTCTTCCCTAAACCGATCCAATTCAAGCCCTAGCCCCAAATTGTACCGATCAAGCAAATGATCAATGATTGAATCATGGGGCTTTAAATCAGTGGGTTATAACGATCAAATGGATGTGCTATTTACCTGATATGATTACGAGGCGAAGGAAGACGGCTAAATCCTCAGTTCCGGTGTTCTTGATGCTTGATTGATGACCAGAGGTGTATTGCGGATAGGATGAGGGTTGTGGGAGTTTGAAACAGGGTTTGCGATGGTGTGGGAATGGTTTGTGGCGTTCAATTTTTCCTTAATCGCACGATTCAATCCGGGGTTTGAGGGAGAAACGGTTACGGAAGGATTTTGAGTTCAATACCCTTGATTTCCATTAAGTTGGAATACGATTCGAGTTGGAACGCATTTGCGTAACGTGTATGCGTTAATTACGGGATTGATCGAGTTTCAATTTCACAGATTTCGGTCTTTCGGGCTCGGCTTTGTAACATCCGGCCCTTCGTACCAACAATATTGTCCGCTTTGCCCACTAAGAGCTCACGGATTTTTTTTGGTTGCCCGGGTGAAAACTTCCCAGGGGGTCACCCATCCCTAGATTACTCCCACCTGAGCACGCTTAACTGTGGAGTTCTCCTCTCATCTACTACATTAAGCCCCAAAACGCGTTGTTGATTTAAGAGGCAGGACATTTCTTATGAACCAAGGATCTCTCTTGTGCACGGCCGATGTGGGATTCGCCTAGGGTGTTACAGGCTTTGACTCTGATAAGTCAACCCTTTCAAATTTCGAATTTTGGCTACGTGATTGATTGAATTGCTTTGTTGTGTGGGCCTGAATTGGGTTGATTTCTATTTGCACACGAGTTAGGAACCTGAAGGGCTTGATTTGGATTGAAATTTGCTTGGATTTAGAAGAATCGACCCTGTTTGACTTTTGAAAGTCAAACAGGCGAGTTCCTTTGACTTCCTTGGTCAACATTCGTTATAGTATCCAGAGAAGATCCGTATTCGTCGGGTTTGATTGATTTTGGCCTTGAATTTTCAAGAGTCTTGGGGTTGTTTGACTTAAAAGTCAAAGTAGGTCAAAGTGGGTTTAATTTGAGGGTTCAAGGGTATGAAGGGAGTTTCAAGACCACTTTAAAAGGTTTTATTTATAAAACTTTTGACATCTTAATGGTTTGATTAGTTACATATTTTTATAAGGAAATTGTATTTTATCTTTCATGAAAATTATAATTTGTTAAATAGTTTTAACAAAATATATATATATATATATATATATTTGCATATTCACTTAAAAATAAGTACATGTATACATTTAGAAGGTTTAAACGTGTGATCATGAGTTTTTAAAAAACGAACTTGAATTGAAATACGTTCAGCTAATAATTAATGAGGCATAGGTTTGAACAAGTACAGGACTTAATGTAGTGTTGTTATTTGTATTAACTAAAATAAACTAAAATAGGATTGGAAAATCAAGGATGTTACAGTATCCCCATGTTGAGGGAATTTCGTCCCGAAATTGAACTAGTGGGGGCTACTGAATCGGGAAAGAGGTGAGAGGTTTGAGTTGGTTAGTTGGAGAAGTGTAACTGATGAAAAAGACTCAGGCTTGTTTCTCAAGGTAAGGTGTGAAGGATAGCAGTGGATTTAGTTTGAAGTTTAACTTAAAGAAGAAAGCCTGTTGAATGATAATTTGGATTCTAAAGGTGAATTGCATTACTTGGAATGGGTTTGAAGAGGATTTGATTATTAGGGTTTGTTTATAAGAGTTGTCAGTGGATAAGAGAGTTCACAGACATTGGTCTAGGTCAAAACTTCACGTGACACGAGCAACGCTACTTATGAAAATATGATAGAACACTTATGTATAGGAAGTACCATCGGCGTATCCACCATGCCCTTGTCATATCACATCAGTTCCGTCGCTACATATCATGATAAGTTTTAAGTCACAACACACGACAAAATTTCACTATAGTTTCCATGTGCTGATTTTTATAATTCCGTGTGCACCCGTAATTATTCAAATCATCGTATGGTCCGTATAGGTCATTTCGTTATGTGCGGGTAAGGGGCGCAATTTCACTCAAATCACATCTATTGCTTTCACATAAAAGTCGTTAGCAAGTAATTATGTCCCTAATCACGTCAGTTCGCAACTAAAAAGTAGTAAAGTAGTATAGCTTAAAGTTTCTTAGTTTGCTCGTGTTTGAACAAGAATACGTCAAACCCCGAGTCGTTTCACTGTATTATGGTCTTCAACTTTGGTGAACAAAGTGCATGACCATGTCTTGTATATAATGTAATCAATCAATTGCACTAATTGTAAGCAAATTTTGTTTCGTGTATATAGTAAACATACAAGTCTTTCGTGTAGTGTGGACATCTAGCATCATGTATTTTGTAAAGCACTAAGCTCTCACGTGTAGTGTAAACATAATAGTATCATGTGTATTGTAGGAAATGGATCTCATGTATAGTGTTAAACTTGGTATCATGTATTTTGTAAACCAATAATCTTTCATGTGTAATGTGAGTAATGTAGTATCATGTACCTTGTAACCAAGTAAGTTTCGTGTTCAATATGATCAATCAAGTATTGTATATAAAACAATCAATTGTCATGTACTATGTATGTTGTAATCAACTAAGTTTCATGTACTATGTGCTCAAGCAAGTAGTATGTGTATTGCAAATAAACAGGTTTCATGGGTTATGTGATCAATCCAGTAAATTGCGATTTGTAAATAAACTAGTTTCATGTATTATGTGGTCGTAATTTATTGAATTTCGTGTGTGACGTATACTAACGAGTTTTGTAGGTGATCAAGTGTTGTGGAGAAGCGCGTTGTTTGGCGTTCATGTAAAATATGGTAGTTAGGTTCTAGTTCTTTAGATCTCATTGAGGTTTGTGGGGAGGGTTAACGTCTACGCTGTATGGATCGTCTCTTGAAGCGTCAAGTGAACGGTAACGATGAGGTTTTGAAAATATTCGGGTATTGCGTTTACAAATACGGGTCTTTGCTTGAACATAGAAAATGGTAATTCGTTCTTGATTGTAGATATATAAAGTAGTGAACTCATTGAATCGCGTATTTTAAATGAATATGCAATTTATGGAGAAGAAAAAAAATATTTTTTTTTTAATTTAAACTTTCAATTATTAATAAAAGAATATTTTTAAGTGGAACCATTGGCTAAACAAGTAGTCGCATATAATTTAGCCAAAGTTTAGAAATATTTACTTTAATGAAGAAAAATCATAATTATTTATCAATTTGAAATATTATCTTTATAAAATTGGTTGTACTATCTTTCCTTATCGGATGAAAAGTTTTGTGGAACATTTAAATTTTTGATACTATTTAAAAGTTTGGTAAACGTTTTGTTTAAACGAGATAACGAGGTTTTGCTTAAGTCACATAATAGTATGATTTGTTTATGAAGGAGATTATTGGTAGTGTACTAAATCGTATTTGAATGAAGAAGGTGATACTTGAGAAATTTTTAGAAAAAAATCTGATAGGGAAATTCATGTTCCATGGGTCAAATCAACAATTAATAACCTTAGAGTTGAAACATATGAAATCGATTAAAGGCTGAAATGCTAAAAATTATTCAAAACATAGGGAAATGGTCCTTAAATCAAAAATTTAAAGATAATAAATAGAAATCTTCGATTAACGTCTCTGGTAGCTTTCCACTAGGAAGAAGATAATCGCCAAGATGAGTACCGCTATGGTCACTCGAGTAGCAGATCTGGCTTCAGCCCTGGCGGTCTCCGTGCGATGTTCCTGATCCAGTCCGCCCTTACATCAAACCTGGGTCGGGCAGTTGGGGGTGTTGGTGACCGATACACGGGTGTCTCAGTGTCTTCTTCCCAATCAGATTCTGTTCCGGGATGGTATTGTAACATCCCAAAACTAATAAAACGAATAAATATAGCGAGACCGGTGATTTAGTTGGAATATTTAAACAAAAAGGGAGCAGGCCTGGGCCCGGCTTCAATGGGCCGAGGGAAGCCCATGCACATAAGAGGCAAGGCAGCCCTCTTCCCTGCTCATTTCCCCAACTCACGCAGCTTTTAGAGAGAGAAAGGAGAGCTCGGGTCTAGAGAGAGAAAGTGACGGATCAACTCGGGAATTCAGGAGAACGTTGCTGCTGTTCTCGTAATCATATCCTCCGAGTCAGAAATCCAATCCAGGTAACGATTCGATCACATTATGAGTTTTTGTTCGTTTTGGGAGTTTTCGGGTTTTGGCTAAAAGATAACGATTTTTGCGGATGAAACTTGAAAGTGAACTTAGGTATAGCATCTAGAATGAAAAACGAACGTTTTGATCAAAGAAAATCTAGATATCGGCATGATCAGATTCGCATGCAGAACATTCGGATTTTTGGGGAAGGCGATAAGTGCAGACCCATCGAAACTACTTAGTTTCGATATGTGCAGACCCATCGAAACTACTTAGTTTCGATATGTGCAGACCTATCGAAACTACCCAGTTTCGATATATGCAGGCCCAATCGAAACTACCATAGTTTCGATATGAGCCCCCGATCCGAAGCTAAGATAATACATGAGTTACTTATCGAAACTACCTATCGAAACTACCCAGTTTCGATATATGCAGGCCCAATCGAAACTACCATAGTTTCGATATGAGCCCCCGATCCGAAGCTAAGATAATACATGAGTTACTTATCGAAACTACCTATCGAAACTACCTATCGAAACTACCAAGTTTCGACAGAAACAACCCATCGAAACTACCAAGTTTCGATATTAGCTAATCAATCGAAACTACTATGTTCAAGCATAGTAATGCCTAGTGTCATCTAGGAGCACCATCTTATGTGTATGACTTTATTATACAGATCGTGAGTGACATTAGTGAAGCCCAGTAGCCAGCTTAGTGTATTACAGAAACTACTCATCAGGTGAGTTCTATGTGCCCCTTCTATGTTATGTGCAAATGTTTTCAAATGTTTTGGGGCTGAGATGTATACACTAAGTGAATAAATGTTATGAATGTCAATGTGATCATATGTGTTATACAAGTATATATATATATATATATATATACCTATACATGAAAGAGAAATTATGAATAAAGAATGAAAAGCATGATTATAAAGAATGAATGAAAGTATAACACAATATGAAAGAATGAAATCCTGCTCTATATCCATGTATATATTGCTTGCAAAGAATGAAATGAATGAATGGCATAACATGTGAGAATGAAATCCTGCTTTATATCCATGTATATATTGCTTGCCAAGTACAGAAAATGTTATGGACGCTTCGATGATAACGGCTACTTCGGTAGATGGATGACCATGTGATTATTTTACAACCGGGACAAGTGCGTTCCTTCATCAGCTAGGACGTACGAATGCCATTAATGGACGGTCGAAGCAATTGGCATGTTATAGTAGAACGGTTGTATAAATAATAGTCGCATGGGAAACGGATACCTTCGGGTAGACGGGCGAATTACGGCCTACGACGGTAGGACGGTTGTAAGTCATGACGGACGGACAAAGGTTGCCGGACGGTTGTAAGAATAAAATGACGGACGGCACTTGTTGCCGGACGGTTGTAAGTATAGGTGGGCCATGACGATGGACCACGGCGATTGTCTTTGTGACATTCGTAAGCAAATGACGGGTTGATCACCCTTATATAGTATGACCCATGAAAGTAAAGAAAGAAAGAAAAGAAAGAAAAGGGTGAATGCATATATATATATATATATGAAATCACAAAGATACAGAAAAGAAAGATGAAAGAAAGACAAAAGCTCTGAATACGTATTTATGTGAATGACTATACAGTAATGCATACTTATAAAGTAAAGAAAAGAATGTTTATATCAAATTGCATTAAACTAGAACTCACCAGCGTTAGCTGACTTTTAGTATACATTTCAGGTAAAGGAAGAAAAGGTCGTGCGATGGCGTGAAGGTTACCCGGCACAAGACTGACATCCCACCTTTGTTTGTTAAGACAATGTTGTGTTTTTAATTGTTAAGACTTCCGCTGTTATGTAATGTAAAGGCAATGATGAATGTTTTAAATTTAAGTTCAGTATTTATGGCTATGTTTATGAGTAAATCCAACAAGTGAAGTCACCCGGGAAAGGGGCCTTACAGGTATATCGGGGAGGGAGGAGGGTAGGAGTCCATGTCTAGTAGAAAACAATGAAAAAGTTGTAAGTGATAATGAAATATTGCGGGTTAGACATAGGAGTACTTATAGGTTTTAGAGTTTGACTAGTCATAACACCGAACCTTCACGATAGTATTTTAAAAATACACTTAACCTATAAGCAATGTATCCCTGAGGAGAATTCCCAGGAAAGAGGGGTGGGTCACAAAGACACACTTAAGTACCATATCTTTCCTTAGCCAGAATTTCTCATGGGATTACACACTCTTCCAGCCGTCATGTATTAATAATATTATTGTTGGGCTCATGGTTATAATGAGAATTGTTGTGGACTGGGCTTTGAGGCCCAAAGGTAAGGTTTATGCATTTCAGCGGGCTTCTTCTTCTTGGGGGATAGATGGGCTTCTTAGTTTATTGCTGGTGGGCATTAGGCCCAATAGTTTAAGTCTTTGTTCGTAAAGGGTGATGGTATCATGTATGTGAGTCCAATGGTGTATGAATAATTTGGTGTGTATGTGTCTGTGTTAAACTTAGGATAGTGTTTTAAATAAATTAAGTAGGTAGCAATGAATAGAAGAAAAAGTTGACAGGAAAGGTGACACATAAACTATTGAGTATTGTATTATGTGATGTAATTATATAGTATAACATATAGAGATATTCACATAGGAAATAATCATATAGTACGTAGGTAGTAATGAGTGTAAGCACGAGAGTTATCAAGTAGTGTGACACATAAGTCATTATGTATTGCATCATATGGTGTAAATACTTATGATAGCATGTAAAAATAATCACACAGGAATTGAAAATGTAACATGTAGTAGCATGACATTGTATGGGTGTCCTAAAGTTATAGTCTAGGTCAACAATGTCTAATAACCTAATTCCCTATAACCAAGGCTCTGATACCAATCTGTCACACCCCAACCGACGGCGGAATCATCGGGGCGGGACATGTAGACTGTTCATGAGCTCAAGGTTGACTAAATTGTAATATGTTAAATCCCTTTCCATTCAAACAAACATGAATCAAGTTCAAAGTATATAATGAAATACAATTTGTTTTTGAATTAAGATTAACTAGGTCCAAAGCCTATCTGTAGCATGTCTTGATCAAACTCATATGAAAGCACCTGAAACATGAATAAAATAAGGTCAACTAAAAAGTTGGTGAGTATATCAAAAATATAAATGTTCCACAAAACTTTTCATCCGATAAGGAAAGATAGTACAACCAATTTTATAAAGATATTATTTCAAATTGATAAATAATTATGATTTTTCTTCATTAAAGTAAATATTTCTAAACTTTGGCTAAATTATATGCGACTACTTGTTTAGCCAATGGTTCCACTTAAAAATATTCTTTTATTAATAATTGAAAGTTTAAATTAAAAAAAAAAAAAAAAATTCTTCTCCATAAATTGCATATTCATTTAAAATACGCGATTCAATGATTTCACTACTTTATATATCTACAATCAAGAACGAATTACCATTTTCTATGTTCAAGCAAAGACCCGTATTTGTAAACGCAATACCCGAATATTTTCAAAACCTCCTCGTTACCTTTCACTTGACGCTTCAAGAGACGATCCATACCGCGTAGACGTTAACCCTCCCCACAAACCTCAATGAGATCTAAAGAACTAGAACCTAACTACCACATTTTACATGAACGCCAAACAACGCGCTTCTCCACAACACTTGATCACCTACAAAACTCATTAGTATACGTCACACACGAAATTCAATAAATTACGACCACATAATACATGAAACTAGTTTATTTACAAATCTCAATTTACTGGATTGATCACATAACCCATGAAACCTGTTTATTTGCAATACACATACTACTTGCTTGAACACATAGTACATGAAACTTAGTTGTTTACATCATACATAGTACATGACAATTGATTGTTTTATATACAATACTTGATTGATCATAGTGAACACGAAACTTACTTGGTTACAAGGTACATGATACTACATTACTCACATTACACATGAAAGATTATTGGTTTACAAAATACATGATACTAAGTTTAACACTATACATGAGATCCATTTCCTA
Organism: Smallanthus sonchifolius; assembly: GCA_023525975.1. Lineage (NCBI taxonomy): Eukaryota > Viridiplantae > Streptophyta > Magnoliopsida > Asterales > Asteraceae > Smallanthus > Smallanthus sonchifolius. The sequence continues at coordinate 91,440,935 of CM042021.1, read as the reverse complement.
CAATACACATGATACTATTATGTTTACACTACACGTGAGAGCTTAGTGCTTTACAAAATACATGATGCTATTTTGTAAACTTCATTTGGCAAAACATTTCATAAACATATTTCAACTTTCCTTTCATAAGCATCATATCATAAAACATTATTATGTAAGTATGCACACCAGCCCAAACATATTCAAAACATTAAAAGTAGGGCTCTAGAACTCACCTGATAAGCTAATCTTGGTTGTCCTAAACAAAGGTCCAACACGTCACTTCCGATCTGAATTGATTAGTTAAATACACATCAGACCTAATCCCAACTCTAACGGTTTACTTGTTCTGTTTTAGGCGAACTTAAGGCTAAGTCGCCTCTTACCAACCTAGCGAACATATAGGCGAACATAGGCTAAACTCGCCTGATCCATGCCCGCCCTAAGTTCGCTGGTTTCAACCCAGCGAAGCCACTAAGTTCGCTGCCATAAGTTCGCTTACCTTTATGCCCCAGGCGAACTTGATAAGTTTGCCCCAATCCTTGCCAGGCAAACTTGATAAGTTCGCCTGTCGGGCAGTCTTCTTCCCCGAGAACCCTAAGTTGCATGCAAATGGTAGCCAGATCTGATTACGTTCAAGTTATCGACTTTTTACGTTCAAAACTTGTAGTTTTCATTCCTATTTACAGATCTATAACCCTTTTCCCGTTTCGTTCACAAAAACTCAACCTTTTTCATGAAAATACCCGAAAACCCACATAAACAAAAAAATCAGATTTGGAACGGGTTGTTACCTGTTTTGAGATTCTGAATCGAAGAATCCCCTTGCGAACAGTAGAGGAACACGATGCTAGCTCCTCGGGTCGATCCTTGCACTTTCTCTCTCAATGGTTTCTCTCTCTAGAATGTGTTAATGAGAGATGAGGAGGGTTTACACTATATATAGGGAGACTCCTCCCCCTTATGTGCCACCCTCAAGTTCGTTGGCCCATCCAGCCGGGCCCGTCACGCTGTGTTCGTTTATTCTTTTCGTCTCGTGTTTACCGATTATTATAACTCGTCGTTTTATTTATTTTTGGGATGTTACAAGTCTACCCCCCTTACAATAGGTTTCGTCCCCGAAACCTATCATAAGTCAAATAGTTGAGGGTGCGACTCCCTCATTTCCGTTTCTGTTTCCCAAGTAGCTTCAAACCCCTTTCGGTGCTTCCACTGGACTTTAACCAATTAGATAACTTTATTACGTAAACGTTTCTCCTTCGCTTCTAGGATGGCCACGGGTTCCTCGATGTAGTTAAGGCTGTTGTCAACCTCGCTGTCAATGAGCGGTACGTGAGCCGATTCATCTGCCAAACACTTTCGCAAGTGTGATACGTGGAAGGTAGGATGAATCCCACTTAGCTCATAAGGCAACTGCAACCGATAGGCGACTTCTCCAACCCTTGCCATTATCCTGAGGGTCCGACAAACCTCGGACTTAACTTCCCTCTCTTTCTGAATCGTATGATTCCCTTTCAGGGCTACACTTTTAACATTACTCTGTCCCCAACATTAAACTCGATAGGCCTTCGTTGTTTATCCGTATAGGATTTCTGACGATCTTGTGAAGCCTTCATTCGTGCTTTGATATCATCAAATCTTTCCGAAGTTTCTCGTACGACTTCAAGACTTCCTAATTCCTTCTGTACAATCTCACCTCAGCAAACCGGGGTCCTACATCTTCTCCCATACAACATTTTGTAAGGCGGCATGCCTATCGTCGTGTGATAACTGTTGTTGTAGGAGAATTTGGCTAACGGCAGATGACTGTCCCAACTGCCACAGTCAAAAATACAAGTGCGGAGCATATCCTCCAATGTTTGAATGGTCCTTTCGGACTGACCATCCGTTTGCGAGTGGTATGCCGTGCTGATATTAAGTCTCGTACCCATCGCCTCGTGAAATCTCTTCCAGAACCTCGATGTTAATCGTGTGTCCCGGTCAGATACAATTGTCAAAGGCATCCCATGTCGTGCCACTACTTCATTAATAAATACTTTTGCTAACCTTTTCGACGAGAACGTCTCGCGAATAGGTAGGAAATGAGCACTATTCATTAAACGGTCCACGATTACCCAAATGGTGTCATGACCTTTAGTTGTGCGAGGTAGCTTGGTTATGAAGTCCATGGTAATGTGTTCCCACTTCCATTCTGGTATATCAAGCGGTTGAATCTTTCCATATGGTTTCTGGTGTTCAACCTTTACTTGCGAGCAAGTCAAGCACTTGTTTACGTACTTTGTCACTTCGTGTTTCATTCCAGGCCACCAGTATTCCTTCCTCAGATCTTGGTACATTTTGTTGGTACTGGGATGGATAGAGTATCGAGACTTATGAGCCTCATCCAAGATTTTGGTCCTAAGCTCGCCACCCATAGGTATCCATACCCGACCGTAACGTGTTCTAACACCAAGGGTGTTATATTCCAGCTTGTCCTGTTGGCCAACCATTCTTTCCTTCTTTATATTTTCTTCCTTAAGGGCTTCATCTTGAGCCTTTTCGATTTCCCTCATCACATCCGGTGTTATTACCAACTGGCATGCCTTTACCCTAATAGGAGTAGGCACATCCTTTCGGCTTAGAGCATCGGCTACCACATTCTCCTTTCCCGGATGGTATAAGATTTCACAGTCATAATCCTTCAAAATTTCCAACCATCGCCTCTGTCTCATATTCAGCTTCTTTTGTTCGAAAAAGTACTTCAAACTTTTGTGGTCGGAGTATATGGTAAACTTCACCCCGTAAAGGTAGTGTCTCCAGATTTTTAATGCGAATACGACAGCAGCAAGTTTCAGGTCATGAGTCGGATAATTGACTTCGTGAACTTTCAACTGCCGTGACGCATACGCAATCACTTTCCCGCGTTGCATCAGCACGCACCCCAACCCTTGACCCAAAGCGTCAGAATATACCACCAAATCTTATTTGCCCTCGGGAAGGGCCAAGACTGGAGCTTGGGTTAGCTTCTCCTTTAGTTCCTTAAATGCTTCTTCCTGGGCCGAACCCCATTTGTACTTTACTTCCTTCCATGTCAATTTTGTCAACGGCAAAGCTATTTTCAAGAAATCCTGAATGAATCTCCGATAGTAGCCTGCCAACCCTAAGAAGCTGCGGATTTCAGTTGGAGTCTTGGGAATTTCCCAATCTCTTACCGTCATTATATTTGCTGGGTCCACCATAATGCCATTTTGGGTTAATGACGTGACCTAGGAAGTGGACTCCCTAAGATAGAACGTGCATTTGGAGAACTTAGCATACAGTTTCTCTTTCTTTAAAACTTCCAATACCTCCTTCAAGTGACACGCGTGATCACCCTCATTCTTGGAGTAGATGAGGATATCATCGATGAACACGATTACCGATCGATCCAACATCGGTCAACAAACCCTATTCATCAAATCCATGAATGCTGCGGGGGAGTTTGTAACATCAAAAAATAAGACGACGATTAAAATAACGGGTTATACGTAAGACGAAAGGAATAAATAAGTGAGGCGTGTCGGGCCAGATGGGCCGGCAAACTTGAGGGGAGGAGTCCCTTCCGCTATAAATAGCCTAAGTCACTCAACCATTCTCTCATTTGCAAGGTCTAGAGAGAGAAATCATAGAGAGAGAAAATTGGCGGATCGACCCGAGATTGAAGAAGTGCGTTGTTCCATAGCTCGTGAGAAGAACTTCCGAATCAGAAGCTCGATACATGTAACGATCCAACCTAGATCTGAGTTTTTGTTCGTTTTTGGGTTTTTCGGGTTTTGGACGAAAATGTGACGTTTTTACGGATGAAACTGGAAGAAAAACATAGATTTGAGTTCCTTAAAGAAAAGAAAACGTTTTGAATGTAAACAAGTTTGGGATCTTGACTTGATAAGACCCGAATGCGAAAGTTAGGGTTTTTGTGGGGAAGCAGATCCTGCGTACTTATCAAGTACGCATGAAGAGGATCCTGCGTACTTATCATGTATGCATGAAGAGGATCCTGCGTACTTATCAAGCACGCATGAAGAGGGACCTGCGTACTTATCAAGTACGCGTGAAGCAAGGTTTGCGCACTTATTAAGTACGCAAGAGCAAGGCCCTGTACACTTGCTAAGTGCGCAGGCATCAGGCTGTTTAGGTAAAGTCAGTATGTTTAGAAGGTTAAACCGTTAGAGTCAGGATTAGGTCTGATGTGCATTTAACTAATCAATTCAGATCGGAAGTGACGTTGTGGGACCTTTGTATAAGACAACCCAGATTAGCTTATCAGGTGAGTTCTAGAAGCCCTATTTTAAATGTTTTATTGATGTTTTTGGGCTGGTGTGCATAAATACGAAATGATGCTTATGAAACTATGTTTACGAAATGATGCTTATGAAACTATGTTTACGATATGAAATGATTTGGAATGAACGGTTTTTGAAGAGAAAGTTTATGAATGGATTGTTTACGAACGAAATGTTTATAAAGAAATGGTTTAAACTGAAAGTAAAGGGGTTTTGAAATGAATGAAATGTTTTATGAAAAGAAAAGAAAGGGGCAAAGGTTTTAAAGAAGTCATTACAAATCTAATTTGTCGAATGAATGTTATTGACGAATGAAGTCTGGGAATGTGATTCCCAGCCTTGTGGTAGATTATGGACAGCGAGCCATAGTTGCCATAAAAACAACATGGGCAGTGTCTTTATGGCCTGTCAATGGTTATGATGTTGTACAACTGGTAAGGGAGTAACGACGGTTACTCAGGGGTTAACGTGACCCTATGAAGGTTAAATTATGACCCGACGGTGTTATGGCCATGAGCCATAGCCGTCGATGGAAGTTGTCGGTTTATGGACATGGGAGCCATATGGGCAACTAAATGGGTATTGTCGGTCCTCGTGCAGTTAAGCCTTGGGGGCAATACAAAAGGGAATTGACGGAATGTATTGTATTGTCGGTCTTCGTGCAGTTAAGCCTTAGGGGCAATACAATAGGGAATTGACGGAATGTATTGTATTGTCGGTCTTCGTGCAGTTAAGCCTTAGGAGCAATATAATACTAAATGACGGAACGAATGGTAACACATATTTGGATAATAATGTATGACTTAAATGAATGTTAAATGTTTTAAACGAACGATCCGTTCAACGTGTTTATGATGATGATAAATGTTTGAATGTTTTTATTGATGAACGAAAGGCCCTGTTTTCTTATACATGATGTTAAACCCTAATGAATTATTGAATGATGAACCATTTCTTAAATCGAATGAAAAACTTCAACTCACCAGCGCAGCTGACTTTTTTTAGTATGCACATTCAGGTTAAGGCAGGTATGGATGATGGACGGTGATGCTTGGCAAGCGAGAAGAGTTACCTGATTGATCATGAAGACTGGCATCCCCTTATGAGTTGTTTATGTTATGTTTATGTATTTGACCATGTTACGCTTCCGCATGTTTAAACAATGTTGACATTATGTTTGAATGAAATTTTCCGCTGCGTTATTTGATATTCAAGTTTAATAACTGTTTGTGAATGAGTAAATCCAACAAGTGAGGCCTCCTAGGTTTGGGGCCTTACATGTTGGTATCAGAGCAATAGTTTGAGAGATTCGGAAACTCCCAGTGTCTGAACTTAAACTGTGAATGGGACCGAAAGCGGATGCCAGTACGTGTAACTCGAGCCACAGCATCAGGTATGAAGGTAATATATATTTACATGAATAGTATGCCTTAGAAAGGGTTAGGTTAGGGCTTGTGTTCCGATGAAATCACAAAGGTGGTCAAATAGAAGTCGAAAGGTAGTGTAATGGTTAATTGCAGATCGCTAGTGTATATTAACATCTTATGGTGCTTGTTGAATTTAATTGTTAACTAGCGTGATGACATTGGATTCTTGTCTTATAGAACGAAATGGCAAGAAGAGGATACGGAAGGCGTGGTGGGGGCCGTACCGACGGTCGTCCCAGTGGTCGTAACGGTGGGCGGACCCCTGCACGCCAAGAGTACAGTGAAGAAGGAAGTGTTCACACTGAGCCAGAAGTTAGTATGCACGGGACTGAGCCGACTCATGTCGAAGAACAACAATTCACTTTTGAACCGGAAGTGAGAGCGGCTCTAGCACGAGAGTTCACTGAGTTGATGAAGGTTTCTCTGCCAGTACTGTTGGCAGAAGCGTTAAAGAAGGCTAGTGAGACGGGTGGGTTTAACACGGCGGTTGGTACCCCGAACACTGAGGCAATCAACGCACCGCTTAACCGTGGTTGCGACTATAAGTCCTTTAAGGCATGTGACCTGCCGGTCCTGACTGGGAAGGACGCGGTGGCTAATTTTGACTGGGTGATACGTATGGAAGCCGCTATCCATCTGAGCAAGTGTCGAGCAAATCAAGTTGTGAAATTTGCTGCTAACTCCTTGAGAGAGGAAGCATCCCATTGGTGGGAAGGTGTACGAAAAGCTAAGGGGGACGAGACGGTTGACGCAATGTTGTGGAACGATTTGAAAACGTTGGTGATTAAGAACTTCTGCCCGAGGAATGAAATCGAGAACGTGGAAAGAGAGTTTCTGGGATTCAAAGCCAGAAGTAAGACACATCGGCAATATGCTACCAGGTTCAATGAATTGGCACGTCTGGTGCCGCATCTGATCACGACTGAGGAGAGGAAGATTACTTTCTACATCCAAGGTTTGCCGGATAAGGTCCGTACTTTCATCAAAGCAAACGCCCCTAGCACCTATGATTCGGTGGTGGAACTCAGTGGTGTAGTGTATGATGACCTGACACTAAATGATGTTGCCATTGAGGAACCCAAAAGAAGCCGAGCTTCAAAAATAAATGAATAGGTGGAAAGATGTATGGGGCTCGTGATAAGAGGGCTCGGGTGGAGGAGATGGCGATGTGTAGTAAGTGTGGGAAGGAGCATATGGGGGTATGCAGATTGGGATCCAATCTATGCTTCAGGTGTGGCAAAACTGGACACTACTCACGTGAATGTCCCCAGCTCTTCAAATGCTACAACTGTGGAGAGAGTGGTCATTTGAGCCGGGAATGCACCAAGCCCAGAATGGGTGAAGCCAGGAAAGGGAAAGGCCCGGAGAAGAAAGAAGAGAGGCCCCGAGCAAAGACTCGTGTGTACACGCTGACGCAAGACCAAGCCAGGGCAGACCCTGATGTGGCGTCAGGTACGTTCATCCTTGACAACACTTTTGTTTCTGTGTTATTTGATTCGGGTGCCAGTAAGAGTTTTATATCTGCGACTTTTTGTAAACGAGTGAAATGCACACTCAGTAAACTAGAAAGGGCCTTTATCGTAGAAACCGCTGAGGGTAGGATTGTGAGAGTAACCCATGTAGTTGACAATTCCACGATAAAAATAGAAGGCCATAGATTCCTCGTCAGGTTGTTTGTTATGGTTTTGGGTGGGTTCGATGTCATGTTAGGTATGGATTGGCTAATTGCCAATGAAGCGCAAATTATATGCAAACGAAAGATAATCCGACTCAGGGCTCCGTATGGTAGCAAAGTCAAGGTTTTTGGAGATCGTGACGCCCCGATACCAAACGTCATCTCGATGATTAAGGCAACAAATTACTTGAGGCGCGGATGCGAGGCTTATCTGGTGTACGTAATTGACAAGTGTAAGGAAGTGAAGGAACTAGACAATGTACCCGTGGTGCGCGAGTACCCGGAGGTGTTTCTAGAGGATTTTCCTAGGACACCACCCGACAGAGAGATTGAATTTCGAATCGACTTAGTACCAGATGCCCAGCCCGTAGCTAAGGCTCCAAATCGATTAGCACAAGTGGAGATGAAAGAACTTATGGCCCAATTAGACGAACTACTTGAGAAGGGATTTATACAACCGAGCATCTCGCCTTGGGGTGCTCCGGTGTTGTTTGTGAAGAAAAAAGATGGTTCGATGAGAATGTGTATTGATTATCGCGAGTTGAACAAACGAACGGTGAAGAACAAGTACCCTTTGCCAAGGATCGACGACCTGTTCGATCAATTGCAAGGCGCAAGTTGGTTCTCAAAGATCGACCTTCGATCCGGGTACCATCAATTAAAGGTGAGGGAAGAAGACATACCGAAAACTGCATTTTGCACGCGTTATGGACATTTCGAGTTTTGTGTAATGTCATTTGGATTGACGAACGCCCCCGCAGCATTCATGGATTTGATGAATAGAGTTTGTTGACCAATGCTGGATCGATCGGTAATCGTGTTCATCGATGATATCCTCATCTACTCCAAGAATGAGGGTGATCACGCGTGTCACTTAAAGGAGGTATTGGAAGCTATGAAGAAGGAGAAGTTGTATGCTAAGTTCTCCAAATGTGCGTTCTGGCTTAGGGAAGTCCAATTCCTAGGTCAGGTCATTAACCCGAACGGCATTATGGTTGACCCAGCAAAGATAATGACGGTAAGGGAATGGAATATTCCTAAGACGCCAACTGAAATCCGCAGTTTCTTGGGATTGGCAGGCTACTATTGGAGATTCATCCAGGATTTCTCAAAAATAGCTTCGCCGTTGACAAAGTTGACTCGGAAGGAGGTAAAGTACGAATGGGGTTTGACCCAGGATGAGGTGTTTAAGGAATTGAAGGAGAAGCTAACCAAAGCTCCAGTCTTGGCCCTTCCCGAGGGCAATGAAGACTTAGTGGTATACTCTGACGCTTCGGGTCAGGGATTGGGATGCGTGTTGATGCAACGCGGGAGAGTGATCGTGTAGGCGTCACGGCAGTTGAAGATTCACGAAGCTAATTATCCGACTCACTATTTGGAGCTTGCTGCTGTCGTATTTGCATTGAAAATCTGGAGGCACTACCTCTACGGGGTGAAGTTTACTATTTACTCCGACCACAAAAGTTTGAAGCACTTCTTCTAACAAAGAGAGCTTAATAGGAGGCAGAGACGATGGTTGGAACTTCTGAAAGATTATGACTGTGAAATCATATACCACCCTGGAAAGGTAAACGTGGTGGCTGACGCTCTAAGCCGAAAGGATGTGCCTACTCCTATTAGAGTGAAAGCTTGCCAGCTGGTGGTAACATCAGATGTGATGAGGGAAATTGAAAGAGCTCAAGATGAAGCACTTAAGAAAGAAAACAAAAAGAAGGAAAGGATGGTTGGCCAACAGGACAAGTTGGAATATAACACCCTTGGTGTTAGGATACGTTTTGGGTGGGTATGGATACCTATGAGTGGCGAGCTTAGAACCAAAATCTTGGATGAGGCTCATAAGTCTCGTTACTCTATCCACCCCGGTACCAACAAAATGTACCAAGATCTGAGGAAGGAATACCGTTGGCCTGGAATGAAACACGAAGTGACAAAGTACGTAAGCAAGTGCTTGACTTGCTCGCAAGTAAAGGCTGAACACCAAAAATCATATGGAAAGATTCAACCACTTGACATACCGGAATGGAAATGGGAACACATTACCATGGACTTCATAACCAAGCTACCTCGCACAGCTAAAGGTCATGACGCCATTTGGGTAATTGTGGACCGTTTAACGAAGAGTGCTCATTTCCTACCTATTCGCGAGACGTTCTCATCGGAAAGGTTAGCGGAAGTATTTATTAACGAAGTAGTAGCAAGGCATGGGATGCCTTTGACGATCGTATCTGACCGGGACACACGATTCACATAGGCATGCCGCCTTACGAAATGTTGTATGGGAGAAGATGCAAGACCCCTGTTTGTTGGGGTGAGATTAGACAAAAGGAATTAGGGAGTCTTGAAGTTGTAAGAGAAACGTCGAAAAGGTTTGATCAAATCAAAGCACGAATGAAGGCCGCACAAGATCGTCAGAAATCCTATGCGGATAAACGAAGAAGGCCTATCGAGTTTGATGTTGGGGACAGAGTAATGTTGAAAGTGTCACCCTGGAAGAGAATCATACGATTCAGGAAGAGAGGGAAGTTAAGTCCGAGGTTTGTCGGACCATTCAGGATAATGGCACGGGTTGGTGAAGTCGCTTATCGGCTAGAGTTGCTTGCGGAGTTAGGTGGGATTCATCCTACCTTCCATGTATCACACTTGCGAAAGTGTTTGGCGGACGAATCAGCTCACGTACCACTTATGAGATCGAGGTCGATAAAAGCCTTAACTACATCGAAGAACCCATGGCCGTCTTAGACAGAAAGGAGAAGCGTTTGCGTAATAAGATTATTCGATTGGTTAAAGTCCAATGGAAGCACCGAAAGGGATCAGAATCTACTTGGGAAACGGAGAAGGAAATGAGCGAGTCGTACCCTCATCTATTTGACTTATGATAGGTTTCGGGGACGAAAACTATTGTAAGGGGGATAGACTTGTAACATCCCAAAAATAAGACGACGATTAAAATAACGGTTTATACGTAAGACGAAAGAAATAAATGAGCGAGGCGTGACGGGCCGGGATAGATGGGCCGGCGAACTTGAGGGGAGGAGTCCCTTTCCCTATAAATAGCCTAAGTCACTCAACCATTCACTCATTTGCAAGTTCTAGAGAGAGAAAGTTGGCGGATCGACCCGAGATTGAAGAAGTGCGTTGCTCCATAGCTCGTGAGAAGAACCACCTAATCAGAAGCTCGATACAGGTAACGATCCAACCTAGATCTGAGTTTTTGTTCGTTTTTTGGTTTTTTGGGTTTTGGACGAAAATGTGACGTTTTTTACGAATGAAACTGGAAGAAAACATAGATTTGAGTTCCTTAATGAAAAGCAAACGTTTAGAATGTAAACAAGTTCGGGATCTTGACTTGATCAGACCCGAATGCGAAAGTTAGGGTTTTTGCGGGGAAGCAGATCCTGCGTACTTATCAAGTTCACATGAAGTGGATCCTGCGTACTTATCAAGTACGCATGAAGAGGATCCTACGTACTTATCAAGTACGCATGAAGAGGGTCCTACGTACTTATCAAGTACGTATGAAGCAAGGTTTGCGCACTTGCTAAGTGCGCAGGCATCAGGCTGTTTAGGTAAAGTCAGTATGTTTAGAAGGTTAAACCGTTAGAGTCAAGATTAGGTCTGATGTGTATTTAACTAATCAATTCAGGTCGGAAGTGACGTTGTGGGACCTTTGTATAGGACAACCCAGATTAGCTTATCAGGTGAGTTCTAGAAGCCCTATTTTAAATGTTTTATTGATGTTTTTGGGCTGGTGTGCATACATACGAAATGATGCTTATGAAACTATGTTTACGAAATGATGCTTTTGAAACTATGTTTACGAATTGAAATGATTTGTAATGAACGGTTTATGAAGAGAAAGTTTTATGAATAGAATGTTTACGAACGAAATATTTATAAAGAAATGGTTTAAACTGAAAGTAAAGGGGTTTTGAAATGAATGAAATGTTTTATGAAAAGAAAAGAAAGGGGCAAAGGTTTTAAAGAAGTCATTACATATCTAATCTGTCGAATGAATGGTATTGACGAATGAAGTCTGGGAATGTGATTCCCAGCCTTCTGGTAGATTATGGACTGCGAGCCATAGTTGTCATAAGAACAACAGGGGCATTGTCTTTATGATGTTGTACAACTGGTAAGGGAGTAACGACGGTTACTCAGGGGTTAACGTGACCCTATGAAGGTTAAATTATGATCCGACGGTGTTATGGCCGTGAGCCATAGCCGTCGATGGAAGTTGTCGGTTTATGGACATGGGAGCCTTAGGGGCAACTAAATGGGTATTGTCGATCCTCGTGCAGTTAAGCCTTGGGGGCAATACAAAAGGGAATTGACGGAATGTATTGTATTGTCGGTCTTCGTGCAGTTAAGCCTTAGGGGCAATACAATAGGGAATTGACGTAATGTATTGTGTTGTCGGTCTTCGTGCAGTTAAGCCTTAGGGGCAATATAATACTAAATGACGGAACGAATGGCAACACAGATTTGGATAATATTGTATGACTTAAATGAATGTTAAATGTTTTAAACGAACGATCCGTTCAAAGTGTTTATGATGATGATAAATGTTTGAATGTTTTTAATGATGAACGAAAGGCCTTGTTTTCTTATACATGATGTTAAACCCTAATGAATTATTGAATGAAGAACCATTTCTTTAATCGAATGAAAAACTTGAACTCACCAGCATAGCTGCCTTTTTTTAGTATGCACATTCAGGTTAAGGCAGGTATGGATGATGGACGGTGATGCTTGGCAAGCGAGAAGATTTACCCGGATGATCATGAAGACTGGCATCCCGTTATGAGTTGTTTATGTTATGTTTATGTATTTGACCATGTTATGCTTCCGCATGTTTAAACAACGTTGACATTATGTTTGAATGAAATTTTCCGCTGCGTTATTTTATATTCAAGTTTAATAACTGTTTGTGAATGAGTAAATCCATCAAGTGAGGCCTCCCGGGTTTGGGGCCTTACAACATTCATCAATCCAAAAGACATTACGCGGAACTCAAAGTGTCCATAACGCATGCGAAACACGGTTTTCGGTATGTCCTCTTCCCTCACCTTAAGCTGATGCTACCCGGATCGAAGGTCGATTTTTGAGAACCAACTTGCGCCCTGTAATTGATCGAACAAGTCGTCAATCCTTGGTAAAGGGTACTTGTTCTTCACCGTACATTTATTCAACTCGCGATAATCAATACACATTCTCATCGATCCGTCTTTCTTCTTTACAAACAACACCGGAGCACCCCAAGGCGAGATGCTCAGTTAGATGAATCCTTTCTCAAGCAGTTCGTCTAGTTGTGCCATTAGTTCCTTCATCTCTACTGGTGCTAGTCGATATGGAGCCTTAGCCATGGGCTGGGCATCTGGTACTAAGTCGATTTGGAACTCAATCTCTCTGTCAGGTGGTATCCCAGGCAAATCCCCTGGAAACACCTCCAGGTACTCGTGTACCACGAGTACATCGTCTAGTTCCTTCGCCTCCTTACACTTGTCAATCACGTACACCAGATAAGCCTCGCATCCGCGTCTCAAGTAATCTGCTTCCTTAATCATCGAGATAACATTAGGCATTGGGGGGTCGCGATCTCCAAAAGCCTCGACTTCGCTACCATCCGAAGCCTTGAGTCGGATTATCTTTCGTTTACATATAATCTGCGCTTCATTGGCAGTTAACCAATCCATACCTAACACTACATCAAATCCACCCAAAACCATAACAAACAACCTGACGGGGAATCTATGGCGTTCTATTTTTATCGTGGAATTTTCAATTACATAAGTTACTCTCGCAGTTCTACCCTCAGCGGTTTCTACGCTAAAGGCCCTTTCTAGCTTGCTAACAGTGTATTTTACTCTTCTACAAAAAAGTTGCAGATATAAAGCTCTTACTGGCACCCGAATCAAATAACACAGATACAAAAGTGTTGTCAAGGATGAACGTACCTGACGCCACATCGGGGTCCACCCTGGCCTATTCCTGCGTCAGCGCATACGCTCGAGTCTTCGCTCGGGGCCTCTCTTCTTTCTTCTCCGGGCCTTTCCTTTTTCCAGATTCCCCCATTCTCGGTTTCGGGCATTCCCTACTAAAATGACCGGCATCCACACATTTATAGCACTTGAAATGTTGTGGGCAGTCAAGGGAGTAGTGCCCGGTCTTGCCACACATGAAGCATGTAACACCCCCAAATTTATTCACTTAATAAATAAATAAATAAATTAGGGTTGCAACGATTGATAACATTACACAACAGCGGAAGCTAACTAAAGACTTCTAAATACGTCGAACACCTTGCATCTTCATCTTTCTAGTGGCTTAATCCAAAAGTTTAACCTATTCCAACTGTGTCGTATCAATTACCTGAAAAACATGCTCAAAAATGTCAACGCAATGTTGGTGAGTTCACAGGTTTTAAATGAATACAATTGGCAAAACCATATTTACGAAATCGTTTGTCAAAAACTATTTATACGAAATCCTTCGGCAAAAGCCATTTGCACGAAATTGATTGACAAACTGTTTGTACGGGTACTATTGGCAAAATCCTTTGCTCGAAATTCACTGTCAAGATCATTGATACGTATACCAATGGCAAAACCCGTTTCTTGAAATTGACTGACAAAACCATTGGTACGTATACCATTCGCGAAATCATTTGCTCGAAATTTACTTTATGCATATGATAAACAAAACAAGTTAGCGGTTGATTCATCGAAGTCTAGCTAGCACTTACGAATTATGTGATGCACAAGCCTATAACCAAACCTTTAACGAATTCTCGAAATTTGCCCAAGTCCATTGTACCTTTAAACAATGAGAAACAACAAGACCTAATATGCAATCATTCGACCCTGCTGGTCAGGTTAGCGCGACTAACCATGATTGGGGGTGTCAACCCGAATAATACTATTCATATCGATCTACGGCTAAGTCCATAGCTAATGGTTATAGTTCGAAATACCGAGGACCTTTTAGTGTTAACTCATGCTCACAAGGGAATCAGATGCTTGTTTCTCGTTTTCTAGTTATCATACCATTTGAAATTAATATGTTTTTCCTCCAAAATAGAAAACAGTAAAAAGGGGCCGTGAAACTCACCTTAAGTCCAGCTAATAATATCACAAACTCAGTTGACAATATGTGGGCGCAACATTCCTAAACGGTTCCTATTGTTCAAACAAGTGTTGTTAACATCAATAACAATATAACTAGGATCGTGCCCTAACATTACAGTTTCAAATCTAAACCCAAACCATGTTGAGGACATCTAAGTTGTAGAAACAAATCTCTTTATTATTATTATTATTTTTTTTTTTTTAGAAAATCGGGCAGAGTCCCGTTTGTTTTTGGCTAAACCAGATAATATCCAATTGTCCAATTCCAACATTAATTTACACCAATAATACAATAAACCACGTTTTAGATTCTAATACTAAAACCATACTTAAATTCATTAATTACTTGATAACTATATAAAAAATTATATAATTATAACACATTTTAACGTGTCCGAAAAACGTTGTCAAAAGACGTCCCCGACAATAGATCTATAAGTGTTTCTGTTCATACCTTAGCGTTCAAGCCGTTCTAAGCGGTTTTGTACGAAAAGCTGAGCACGACGCGAGAAGAAACTTGTTTCGCTCATAACTTGGTCATACGAACTCCGATTGAGGTGATTCAAGCGGCCATGGAACCATCTCGTCAAGCTCCATCAGATCCACCAGTCGCCGCTCCGGCCGCCGCCGCCGACGTCGCCGGAAAACCGGGCAGTGGGCGGAATTCATGATTTTTGGCCTGAAAACTACACTTTTTCGAACCAACTTCTTCGTATGCTTAGATCGGGCCTTTAGGAACTCTTTTCTAGCAAAAGCCCCCAATTGTTGAGCTCGCCGGAAAAAGTATTTTGGCCGGAATCTCCACCACCGTCGCGATCTAGTGTAAACCACCACCACCATCGGACTCAGGACGTCGAGATCTATCAGATGAGGTGGTGCACTTGCTGCCACTCGCCGGTCCGCTGTGATCCGCTGCTGCGCGCCGCCGGCTGCTCGGTCGGACTTCGCCTCCGCCGTCCTCGCCGCTGTGTAGTCGTTTCGTCCGCCCAAAAGTGTGGCCGGCCCTCCTTTCCCCTTCTTCTTCTCGGTTCTCTCTCTAGAAACACACACAAGTGTGTGTGATTTTTGTGCAAATGAGGAAAAGGACAAGAAAATTATTTATATATATATAGGGTTTTAAGTGGGTAGGCTACCTACCAGTAACACGTGTCAAACCCAAAATATCATCATGTCTTTAGTTCTCGATTAATATTTGTCGTCCCTAATATAAATATTAATACTAAAATAAATATTCAAATCATTTATTTTGTTAGCTTATTATCGGAGGATATTCGAGTCGGTATGAGTTGAAAACGCGTGTGTGAGTCAGTTCGTCGGATTTATCGTTTCGCTCTCCTGTTATTAATAAAAATTTTATTAAAAACCAATACTTATCATATAGGTAATAACCGTACCAAAATCGTTAGTTTTACGAGGATCTAACGTGGTTTAACGTCCGTATACACGTACTACACGTGTATTTATCCAAACAGTCTTTCCAAATGAATATTAATACATAATGTTAATAATTCATTATTTTACTTAATCGTTCTCTCGAATACCCGGTAAAAACCGACGTTTAACGCGCTTAACGTTTAAAACTACTGAATCGCGTACGTTCTTATATCTTTTCTAAAATTATCAGAATCGCGTCACAAGTCATTAAATGAAATCGTGTGACTAATATGATATTCAGATTGTGTAAATTTGGATTTCTAACGGGCTTGGATCCTTACCGGGCCTCAAATGGGCTTGAATTCATATTAGGCCTTATTGGGCCTAGTTGGGTTTTAGTCCAACAACTAGGTTTTGGATTTTGGAATTTTGCAGGTGTCACAAAGCACATGTTAGATCCCATTCTACATTCACCTGCATGCTTCTTTCCACATTTCTTACAAATGGTCGGCTCATCCACCCGAGCCCTCTTATCACGAGCCCTAAACATCTTTCCACCAGTTTGCTTGTTTGGGAAGCTCGGTTTCCTCTTTGGTTCCTCAATGGCGGCATCGTTCAATGCCAGATCATCGTACACCACACCACTGAGTTCCATCACCGAATCGAAGGTGCTAGGAGTGTTTTCTTTAACAAAGGTGCGAACCTTGTCCGACAGTCCCTGGATATAACATGCAATCTTTCTTTCTTCGGTAGTGATCAGGTGTGGCACCAGACGTGCCAACTCATTGTACCGGGTGGTGTATTGACGGTGAGTTATGTTACCATCCTTCAATTTCAGAAACTCTCTCTCTACCTTCTCAATTTCGTTCCTTGGGCAGAAATTTTTGATAACCAGAGCCTTCAAATCATTCCATAACATTGAGTCAACAGCCGTATCCGCTTTAGCTTATCGCACTCCCTCCCACCAATGGGACGCTTCTTCCCTCAAGGAGTTAGAAGCAAATTTCACCACCTGATTCGCTCGGCATTCGCTCAGGCGGATGGAAACCTCCATACGAATCACCCAGTTGAAAGTAGCCACCGCGTCCTTCTTCCAAGTCAGCACTAGCGGGTCACATTCCTTAAAAGACTTGTAGTCACAACCGCGAGTAAATGGTGCATTGAGAGCCTCATTGTTCGGAGCACCAACTCCCGTATTAGACCCGCCCGCCTCATTAGCCTTCTTCAGTGCTTCTGCTAGGAGTTCTGGCAAGGAAGCCTTCATCATTTAAGTAAATTCGTGTGCTAGGGCCGCTTTCACTTCCGGTTCAAAAGTGAAATTTTGTTCTTCCACATGAGTCGGCTCAGTCCCATGCATACTTGCTTCCGATTTAGTGTGAACACTTCCCTCTTCACTTGGCTCCTAACGAGCAGGAGTCCTACCTCGTCCACCGATACGTCCACTGGTACGGCCCCCACCACGCCTTCTGTTTCCTCTACTTGCCATTTCGTTCTATAAGACAAGGAATCCAATGTCATCACGCTAGTTAACAAATTGAATTCAACAAGTACTGTAAGATGTTAATATGCACTGGTCAACTGCAATTAACCAGTACACTACCTTTCGATTTCAATTTGACCACCTTTGTGATTCCATCAGAACACAAGTCCTAACCTAACACTTTCTATGGCATACTATATATGTAAATATCAATACTACCTTCATACCTGATGATGTGGCTTGAGTTACCCGTACTGGCATTCGCTTTCGGTCCCATTCACAGTTTAAGTTCAGACACTAGGAGTGTCCAAATCTCTCAAACTATTGCTCTGATACCAACTTGTAAGGCCCCAAACCCGAGAGGCCTCACTTGTTGGATTTATTCATTCATAAACAGTTCTTAAACTTGAATATCAAATAACGCAGCGGAAAATTTCATTCAAACATAACATTAACATTGTACTACATGTGGAAGCGTAACATTGTCAATTACATAAACATAACATAACAACTCACAACGGGATGCCATTCTTCATATTAATCTGGTAACTCATCAAGCCGCCCAGCATCACCGTCCATCATCACAACCTGCCTTAACCTGAATGTGCACACTAAAAGTCAGCTACGCTGGTAAGTTCTAGCATTACATAAAACCTTAACATAAATATTTTCCAAAAACATAACATTTATTCATTTAACAAAAGCGTACGTAAATCATGCAATAACATAACATTAAACATAAGTTAGCAATAAACCGAATCTACGCCTTTTCGTAACCGTCAATTCCTCATTATAGCATAGTACTTCATAGAGTACACGCACCGACCTAAAGCACGGTGCTTCATAGAGCACACGTACTCACATAACCATTCGTAACCGACAATTCCCTTGAAGCACGGCGTCCCAAAGGATAGCACGTACCACACCTTAAGTACTTTTCCCTCGCAGAGGATAGTACCTCATTAGGGATCCCGGTAATCCCCCATTGGTGACCGTCATCACCCCTTTCCCATCCAGTTGTACAACCGTTGGCCAGCCACAAAGGCCCCTATAAAGGTAAGGCCCATACATAAATACCTTGATTCCCGAAGGAATCCATGGCAGATTCATTCATTTTGTGACTATCATAAAAACCTTTACTTCATTTTAGTTAAAGCATTCGCACATTTTATTAAATAACATTTCATACGTAAGCATTTTGTAAACTTCATTTGGCAAAACATTTCATAAACACATTTCAACTTTCCTTTTGTAAGCATCATTTCATAAACCATTATTGTGTAAGTATGCACACCAGCCCAAAACATATTCAAAACATTAAAAGTAGGGATCTAGAACTCACCTGATAAGCTAATCTTGGTTGTCCTAAACAAAGGTCCAACACGTCACTTTCGATCTGAATTGATTAGTTAAATACACATCAGACCTAATCCCGACTCTAAAGGTTTACTTGTTCTGTTTAGGCGAACTTAAGGCTAAGTTCACCTCTTACCAACCTAGTGAACATACAGGCGAACATAGGCTAAACTCGCCTGATCCATGACCGGCGAACTTAGCAAGTTCGCCCCCTAAGTTCGCTGGTTTCAACCCAGCGAAGCCACTAAGTTCGCTGCCATAAGTTTGCTTACCTTTATGCCCTAGGCGAACTTGTCAAGCGAACTTGATAAATTCGCCCCAATCCTTTGAACTTGATAAGTTCGCCTGTCGGGCAGTCTTTTTCCCCAAGAACCTTAAGTTTCATGCAAATGGCGGCCATATCTGATTACGTTCAAGTTACCGACTTTTTACGTTCAAAATTTGTAGTTTTCATTCCTATTTACAGATCTATAACCCTTTTCCCGTTTGGTTCACAAAAACTCAACCTTTTTCATGAAAATACCCGAAAACCCACATAAACCAAAAACTCAGATTTTGAACGGGTTGTTACCTGTTTCGGGATTCTGAATCGGAGAATCCTCTCACGAACTGTAGAGGAACACGATGCTAGCTCCTCGGGCCGATCCTTGCACATTCTCTCTCTACGATTTCTCCCTCTAGAATGTGTAAATGAGAGAATGTGGAGGGTTTAGGCTATATATAGGGAGACTCCTCCCCCTTATGTGCCACCCTCAAGTTCACCGATCCATCCGGCCCGGCCCATCACGTCACGTTCGTTTATTCTTTTTGTCTCGTGTTTACCCATTATTATAAGTCGTTGTTTTATTTATTTTTGGGATGTTACATTGATAGACTAACCAAATCAGCACACTTTATTCCTATCAGTGAGAATTATTCAATGGATAAGCTTGCCCGCCTCTACATCAATGAAATTGTAAGTCGTCATGGTATACCACTATCTATTATCTCTGATAGAGATAGTCGGTTCACTTCTAGATTCTGGACTAGTTTCCAGAAGGAGTTGGGAACTTGAATCAATATGAGTACAGCATATCACCCTCAAACCGACGGACAAAGTGAAAGAACAATCCAAACCCTATAGGATATGCTGAGGGCCTATGCAATAGAATTTGGAGGTAGCTGGGATAATCATCTTCCATTGATAGAGTTTTCTTACAGCAACAACTATAATTCGAGTATAAAAGCTGCACCATTTGAAGCATTATACGGTAGAAAATACAGAACTCCAATTTGTTGGACTGAAGTTGGGGATAGCCAACTATCTGGGCCAGAAATCTTACAAGAGACAACTAGTAAGAAAATCTAGATCAAACAAAGGTTGAAAGCTGCACAAGATCGACAGAAGAGTTATGCAGATAGACGCCGACGACCATTAGAATTCCAAGTTGGTGACTACGTCATGTTGAAAGTATCACCTTGGAAAGGTGCTGTACGTTTCAGGAAACGTGGGAAATTAGGGCCAAGATTTATCGGGCCATACAAGATCATAGAAAGAGATGGAGCGGTAGCATACAAACTTGAATTACCTAAGGCATTACAAAGTATTTATGACACGTTTCACGTGTCATGTTTACGCAGGTGCTTAGCAGACCCCGATCAGGCAATCTTGTTAGATGATGTCCATGTTAATGATATGCTCCAATTCACGGAACAACCCGTTAAGATCTTAGGAACCCAAGACCGAAACTTGATAAAGAAAACTATACCAATGGTACTAGTACAGTGGCAAGGTCGAAAAGGTGCCGACAGAACTTGGGAATTAACAGAACAAATGAAAGCTAAGTTTCCTCATTTGTTCGACAAATGCTGAATTTCGAGGACGAAACTCTTTTAAAGAGGGAAGATTTGTAACACCCGGATAATTCCCAAATAAAGGCCAAAAGTGTCAAAATAGAAAGTTCAGTGTAAGGCCCCAAACTCGGGAGGCCTCACTCGTTGGATTTACTCATTCACAAACAGTTCTTAAACATGAATATCAAATAACGCAACGGAAAATTTCATTCAAACATAACGTCATCATTGTTCATACATGCGGAAGCTTAAACATTGTTTAAAACATAATTACATAAACTTAACATAAACAACTCATAACGGGATGCCAGTCTTCATGATCGACCGGGTAACTCTTCTCGCTTGCCAAGCATCACCGTCCATCGTCCATACCTGCCTTAACCTGAATGTGCATACTAAAAAGTCAGCTACGCTGGTGAGTTCTAGCATTTCATAAAAACTTTAACATCAACATTTGCCAAAAACGTATCATTCATTTAGTAAAACCTTTCACAAAAGCATGTGATAATAACATCTTTAAAAAGGTTTCGTACCCATATCATCATCAACATCATAATCATAAACACCGTTAAACGGATCGTTCTTTAAAACTTTTAACATTCATTTAAGTCATACATTATTATCTAAATCTGTGTTACCTTTCGTTCCGTCATTTAGTATGGTATTGCCCCTAAGGCTAACTGCACGAAGACCGACAATACCATACATTCCGTCAATTCCCTTTTTGGTATTGCCCTCAAGGCTAACTGCACGAGGACCAACAATACCCATTCAGTTGCCCTTATGGCTCTCATGTCCATAAACCGACAACTTCCATCGACGGCCACGGCTCACGGCCAATGACACCGTCGAATCATAATTTAACCTTACATAGGGTCACGTTAACCCCTGAGTAACCGTCGTTACTCCCTTTACCAGTTGTACAACATCATAACCATTGACATGCCACAGAGACAATGCCCCTGTTGTTCTTGTGGCAACTATGGCTCGCTGTCCATAATCTACCACAAGGCTGGGAATCTCATTTCCCAGACTTCATTCGTCAATTCCATTCATTCGACAGATTAGATTTGTAATGACTTCTTTAAAACCTTTACCTCTTTCTCTTCTCATTAAGCATTTCCTCATTTAGACCGTTCATAAAACATTCGTAACCCTTTTTGGCAAAAACACTTCAAAACCTTTCCTTTCGTAAACATCGTTTCGTTAAGACATCATTTCGTTAAACATCATTTCGTAAAACATCATTTCGTTAAACATCATTTAGTTAAACATCATTTCGTTAAACATCATTTCGTAAAACATCATTTCGTAAGTATGCACACCAGCCCAAAAACATTAACAAAACATTTAAAAGAGGGCTCTAGAACTCACCTGATACGCTAATATGGGTTGTCCTAAACGAAGGTCCAACAACGTCACTTCCGATCTGAATTGATTAGTTAAATACACATCAGACCAATCCCGACTCTAACGGTTTAACCATTCTAACATACTGACTTCACTTAATCAGTTCTGATGTCTGCGCACTTAGCAAGTGCGCAGACCCTGCTTCCTGCGCACTTAGCAAGTGCACAGACCATGCTGCCTGCGCACTTAGCAAGTGCGCAGACCATGCTTCCTGCGCACTTAGCAAGTGCGCAGGTCCTTCCTCCTGCGCACTTAGCAAGTGCACAGGTCCCTCTTCCTGCGCACTTAGCAAGTGCGCAGGACCTGCTCCGTGCGCACTTAGCAAGTGCGCAGGACCTGCTCCGTGCGCACTTAGCAAGTACGCACGACCTGTTTTTCACGAAAAACCCTAACTTTCGCATTCGGGTCTGATCATGTCAAGATCCTGAACCTGTTGCATTCAAAACGTTCGTTTTCCATTAAGGAACTCAAATCCATGATTATCTTTCAGTTTCATCCGTTCAAACCTTACCTTTTCACCCAAAACCCGAAAAACCCCAAAAACGAACTAAAACTCAGATTTAGGTCGGATCGTTACCTGAATCGAGCTTCTGATCAGGAGGTTCTTCTCACAAGTGCAAGAGACACGAGCGGGTGCAATCTTGTGCGATTCCAACACTTTCTCTCTCTACGGTTTTTCTCTCTCTAGAATTGCAAATGAGAGAAACATGTGGTGACCTTGGCTATTTATAGGGGAGACCTCCCCAAGCCCGGTTCGCCACTGACCCGGCCCGACTTCGGCCCGCTTGAACTCGTTAACTTTATTTCTCGACATTTTGGGATGTTACATTCAGGGGTTGCACTTAAATTCTCCAAAGTTAAGGGAATAAAAGTGAAAATTTTGAAAATAGAAGGGGTAGCGGACCGCTACCCTAAGCCTTAGCTGTCCGCTAAGCGTGGACTAAGGAATGAACTGGGAGCTGACACGTGTCCCTGTGACTCACCGCTTGCGATCTGACGCATGGAAGGGTGGCGGACCGCCAGCCTTAACCTTAGCGGTCCGCTACTAGTCTCTACACAAAATTGGCCGCCTCAAGGGGTGGCGGACCGCCACACCCTTGCTTAGCGGTCCGCTACGGGCCCGATGATCACCCTATAAATAGATAGACGAATTCAGTCCATTTCACACCACCAGCACTTCACCACACACACACACACTAAGTTGGTAGCTCAATTCCCGATGTTCTGGTCCACTCTCGAAAGTCCAGTTTCTCGCTATTTCGTCCGCAAACTGTCGTAGATAGTGCTGAGGTAAGGTTTCTGAACACCCTGACGTTTCTTCGTGTAAACCTAAGATAGGGATATTGATTATGATAACGTCGGACATGATTTAGGGTTCTGTCGAAGTGTTGATTATTATATTCAATACAGGAGGAGGTTCTGCATGAGCTGAGTTCCTCTGAACTGTGCTCTATGAAATATTTTGTAAATGATTTTCATCTGAGATCCCAATACTATCTGTGCATATATCCTATAATAGGTACTTATTATGGCCATGATTGGGGTGGGACCTAGGGACAAGACTGATCATCTTGTTTGAGATCTGGTACATATGGGACTAGCGCACCGAAAGGTCTTTGTATATATGTATGTTGTAGACTCAGAGTCTATACGTGGTTATTGGGTGATAGATTGGAGGAAATGATCGTTAGACCCATGCGGGGCATTTCATTCTTGTATCAAAGATACCGTAAAGATGACTTTGTTTATAATTAAGCTGATCCAAAATGTTTTTAAAGGTTTTTGAGCACAGGTGAACCTGTAACATCCCAAAAATAAGACGACGAGTTATAATAATGGGTGAACACGAGACGAAAAGAATAAACGAACGCGGCGTGACGGGCCGGGCCGGATGGGCCGGTGAGCTTATGGGTGGCGCATAAGGGGGAGGAGCCTCCCTATAAATAGCCCAAGTCACATTCATTTCTCTCATTTGCAAGAATCTAGAGAGAGAAACCGTAGAGAAAGAAAGTGAAGGATCGACCCTAGATTGAAGGAGCGTGTTACTACTGAGCTTGTGAGCAAGAACTCCGATTCAGAATCTCGAAAACAGGTAACGACCCGAACCAAATCTGAGTTTTGTTTTTTTTGGGTTTTCGGGTATTTTCGTAAAAAGGATGTGTTTTTATAAACCAAATGAGAAAAGGATTATAGGTCTGGAATCACGGTGGGAAAATACACCTTTTGAATGCAAAAAGTTCCAAACTTGATGAATCCGTCGATCCAGATCTGAGTCCAAGGTTTTGGATGAAGTTCACGGTTTGGGTGAAGTTTGCAGTTGGGACGAAGTTTACGGTTGGGAACTTTGCGGTTTGGGAAGTTCACGGTTTGGGAAGTTTGCGGTTGGGGAAGTTTACGGTTTGGGAAGTTCAGGGTTTGGGAAGTTCACGGTTGGGAAGTTTGTGGTTTGGGAAGTTTGCGGTTTGGGTGAAGTTCACGGTTTAGGTGAAGTTCACGGTTTGAGTGAAGTTCACGGTTAAGTGAAGTTCACGGTTTGAGTGAAGTTCACGGTTAAGTGAAGTTTGCGGTTTGGTGAAGTTCCCGGTTAAGTGAAGTTCACGGTTTGGGGTGAAGTTCACGACCGAGAATTTCCCCGAGAACCACGAACCCCTAATTTCACGGGGAAGAAACCGTGTACCCCTAAGTTCTTGACATGTAGAAGTAAAATGTAATAGTTGTGTGTAAAGCTAAGGCTAGGTTGTGTATGTACAGGTTAGAAGATCCTTTACATACCTTTGACCCTGTTTATCTCAGGTGAGTTCTAGAAGCCCTTCTTTAAATGTTTTAATTAACGTTTTTTGGGCTGGTGTGCATACATACGAAATGATGTTTTACGAAACGATGTTTACGAAATGATGTTTTATGAAATGATGTTTTACGAAACGAGGTTTGCGAAATGACGTTTATGAAATGATGTTTACGAAGGATGATGTTTATGAAATGTTTTGCCAAATGAAATTTACGAAAGAGATGATGTTTTGTTTAATAAAACGTACGAATGCTTTAACTAAAATGAGGTAAAGGTTTAATTAAAGTCACGAATGAACGAATCTGCCATGAGTTCCTACGGAGCTAAGGTATGTATGTATGTATTGGCCTCACCCTTACGGGGGGCCTTTGTGGCTGGTTAACGGTTCCACAACTGGTTGATGATGGGGTGACGACGGTCACCCATGGGATTTTCGGGATCCCCGATGTAAGGTACTATTCCTTGCGGGGAAATAGTGCCTATGTTATGTTCTGTCTTCCTAGATGTAACGAGCCTTATGAGATATATGTTTGGTCCACCTAGAGGTAACGAGCCTTAGGAGACCTGGTGACGGATGACTTAGAGGTAACGAGCCTTAAGTTCATCCGCTGGTATGTGATGAATGGAATTAACGGTTACGAGAAGGCGCAGATTCGGTTCATGTTGACGTATGTTATGATGCTATGTTACGATGTTATGATGAGATTAAGTTATTGCATGTTTTATGTACGCTTTTGTTAAATAAATGTATGTTATGTTTTTGGCAAGATGTTTATGTTAAGATTTTATGTAAAGCTAGAACTCACCAGCTTGGCTGACTTTTAGTATGCATATTCAGGTTACGACAGGTATGGAAGTTGAATGGTGATGCTTGGCAAGCGATGAAGAGTTACTCGGCTGATATGATGACTGGCATCCCATTACGTTATGTTTATGTTATGTAATGAATGTTTTAGACAACGTTTATGCTTCCGCATGTCTGACAATGTTACTATTATGTTAAAATGAAAGTTTTTCTGCTGCGTTATTTGATATTCAAGTTTAAAAACTGTTTGTGAATGAGTAAATCCAATAAGTGAGGCATCCCGGGTTTGGGGCCTTACAAGTTGGTATCAGAGCAATAGTTTAAGAGATTTGGACACTCCTAGTGTCTGAACTTAAACTGGGAATGGGACCGAAAGCGGATGCCAGTACGGGTAACTCGAGCTACAGCATCAGGTATGAAGGTAGTATCTATACTTACATGTATAGTATGCCTTAGAAGTGTTAGGATAGGACTTGGGTTCTGATGAAATCACAAAGGTGGTCAAATAGAAATCGAGAGGTAGTGTAATGGTTAATTGCAGATGGCTAGTGTATTACATCATACAGTACTTGGCAGGACCCATGTGCGCCAAGTGTATAGTGAAGAAGGAAGTGTTCACACTGAGCCAGAATTTAGTATGCACGGGACTGAGCCGACTCATGTCGAAGAACAACAATTCATTATTGAAACGGAAGTGAGAGCGGCTCTGGCACGTGAGTTCAC
Organism: Smallanthus sonchifolius; assembly: GCA_023525975.1. NCBI lineage: Eukaryota > Viridiplantae > Streptophyta > Magnoliopsida > Asterales > Asteraceae > Smallanthus > Smallanthus sonchifolius. Next base: position 91,414,660 of record CM042021.1, on the reverse strand, counting down.
TGAGTTGATGAAGGCTTCTTTGCCAGGACTGTTGGCAGAAGCATTGAAGAAGGCTAACAAGACGAGCGGGTCTAACACGGCGGTTGGTACCCCGAACACTGAGGCAGTTAACGCATCACTTACCCGTGGTTGCGACTATAAGTCCTTTAAGGCATGTGACCCGCCTGTCCTGACTCGGAAGAAGGACGAGGTGGCTACTTTTGATTGGGTAATACGTATGGAAGTTGCCATTCGTTTGAGCGAGTGTCAAGCGAATCAAGTTGTGAAATTTGCTGCTAACTCCTTGAGAGAGGAAGCATCCCATTAGTGGGAAGGTGTACGTCAAGCCAAGGGGGACGAGGCTGTGGATGCGATGATGTGGACTGATTTGAAAACGTTGGTGATCAATAATTTCTGTCCAAGGAATGAGATCGAAAAGGTAGAAAGAGAATTTATGGGGATTAAGGCTGGGAGCATGATGCACCTGTAGTACACCACACAGTTCAACTAACTGGCACGTCTAGTGCCACATCTTGTCACGACAGAGGAAAGAAAGATTGCCTGCTACATTCAGGGACTGCCGGACAAGGTGACGCTCCTATTTCCTACGATTCGGTCGTAGAACTGAGTGGCGTGATATTTGATGATTTGGCACTAAATGTTGTCACTACCGATGAGCCGAAGAAGAAACCAAGTTTTTCGGCCAAACGATCTGGCGGAAGACTATTTGGAGCTCGAGAGAAACAGGCTAGAGTGGGTGAGGTCGCCGTATGTGGGAAGTGTGGCAGTAGGCATCTAGGTGAATGCTAGGGACAAATCTGTGCTACAAATTTGGCAAGACTGGGCACTACTCACGTGAATGCATGCAAGGCATTAAATGTTATAATTGTGACGAAGACGGACACATGAGCCGGGAATGCACTAAACCAAGAATGGGTGAAACGTGAAAGAAAGGCCCTGAGAAGAAAGAAGAGAGGCCCTGAGCAAAGACTCGAGCCTATGCGCTGACGCAGGAACAAGCCAGGGCATACCCCGAGGTGGTGTTAGGTACGTTTATCCTTGACAACACTTTTGTATCTGTGTTATTTGATTCGGGTGCCAGTAAGAGTTTTATATCTGCGACTTTTTGTAAAAGGGTAAAGTACACTCTAAGTAAGCTAGAAAGGGCCTTTAGCGTAGAAACCGCTGAGGGTAGAACTATGAGGGTGACTGATGTAGTTGACAATTCCACGATAAAAATAGAAGGCAATAAATTCCCCGTCAGGCTGTTCGTTATGGTTTTGGGTGGGTTCGATGTCGTGTTAGGTATGGATTGGCTAACTGCCAATGAAGCACAAATTATATGCAAACGAAAGATAATCCGACTCAAGGCTCCGGATGGTAGCGAAGTCGAGGTTTTTGGAGATCGTGACGCCCCGATGCCTAATGTCATCTCGATGATTAAGGCAGCAGATTACCTGAGGCGCGGATGTGAGGCTAATTTGGTATACGTAATTGACAAGTGTAAGGAATTGAAAGAGAAGCTAACCCAAGCTCCAGTCTTGGCCCTTCCCGAGGGCAATGAAGACTTGGTGGTATACTCTAATGCTTCAGGTTAGGTATTCCGGTGCATGCTGATGCAACGCGGGAGAGTGATCGCGTATGCATCACGACAGTTAAAGGTTCACGAAGTCAATTATCCAACTCATGATTTGGAACTTACTGCTGTCGTATTCGCATTGAAAATCTGGAGGCACTACCTTTACGGAGTGAAGTTTACTATTTACTCCGACCACAATAGTTTGAAGTACTTCTTCGAACAAAGGGGGCTTAATATGAGGCGAGACGATGGTTGGAACTCCTGAAAGATTATGACTGTGAAATCATATACCATCCTGGAAAAGCAAACGTGGTGGCTGACGCTCTAAGCTGAAAGGATGTGCCTGCTCCTATTAGAGTGAAAGCTTGCCAGCTGGTGGTAACATCGGATGTGATGAGGGAAATTGAAAAGGCTGAAGATGACGCACTTAAAGAGGAAAACATAAAGAAGAAAAGGATGGTTGGCCAACATGACAAGTTGGAATATAACACCCTTGGTGTTAGGACACGTTTTGGACGGGTATGGATACCTATGGGTGGCGAGCTTAGAACCAAGATCTTAGATGAGGCTCATAAGTCTCGTTACTCTATCCATCTTGGTACCAACAAAATATACCAAGATCTGAGGAAGGAATACTGGTGGCCTGGGATGAAACACGAAGTGACGAAATACATAAGGAAGTGATTAACTTGCTCACAAGTTAAAGCCGAACACCAGGAACCGTAAGGGAAGATTCAACCACTCGATATACCAGAATGGAAGTGGGAACACATTACCATGGACTTCATAACCAAGCTACCTCGCACAACTAAAGGTCATGACACCATTTGGGTAATTGTGGACCGTTTAACGAAGAGTGCTCATTTCCTACCTATTCGCGAGACGTTTTCATCGGAAAGGTCAGCGGAAGTATTTATTAATGAAGTAGGAGCACGACATGGAATGCCTTTGACGATTGTATCTGACCAGGACACATGATTCACATCGAGGTTCTGGAAGAGATTTCACGAGGCGATGGGTACGAGACTTAATATCAGTATGACATACCACCCGCAAACGGATGGTCAGTCCGAAAGGACCATTTAAACATTGGAGGACATGCTCCGCACTCGTATTATTGACTTCGGTGGCAGTTGGGACAGTCATCTGTCGTTAGCCGAATTCTCCTACAACAACAGTTATCACACGACAATAGGCATGCCACCTTATGAAATGTTGTATGGGAGAAGGTGCAGAACCCCGATATGTTGGGGTGAGATTGGACAGAAGGAATTGGGAAGCCTCGAAGTCGCTATAGAAACGTCAGAAAGGTTTGACCAGATTAAGGCACGAATGAAGGCCGCCCAAGATCGTCAGAAATCCTACGCAGATAAACGACGAAGGCCTATTGAGTTTAATGTTGGGGACATAGTAATGTTGAAAGTGTCGCCCTGGAAGGGGATCATACGATTCAGGAAGAGGGGAAAGTTAAGTCTGAGATTTGTCAGACCATTCAGAATAATGACATGGTTGGTGAAGTCGCCTATCGGTTGGAGTTACCTGACGAGTTAAGTGGGATTTATCCTACCTTCCATGTGTCACACTTGCGAAAGTGTTTGGCGGATGAATTGGCTCACGTACCACTTACTGACATCAAGGTCGACAACAGCCTTAACAACATTGAGGAACCCGTGGCTATCCTAGATCGGAAGGAGAAACGCTTACGTAATAAGGCTATCCAATTGGTTAAAGTCCAATGGAAACATGAAGGGTATCGGAATCTACTTGGGAAACGGAGACGGAAATGAGGGATTCATACCCTCAACTTTTGACTTATGATAGGTTTCGGGGACGAAACCTATTGTAAGGGGGGTAGATTGGTTTGATACCTGGTACATATGGGACCAGCGCGACGGAAGGTCTCTGTATATATGTATGTTGTAGACTCAGAGTCCATACGTGGTTATTGGGTGATAGATTGGAGGGAATGATCGTTAGACCCATGCGGGGCATTTCATTCTTGTATCAAAGATACCGTAAAGATGATTTTGTTTATGAACTCACCTGCATTAAGCTGATCCAAAATGTTTTTAAAGGTTTTTGAGCACAGGTGAACCTGTAACATCCCAAAAAAAAGACGACGAGTTATAATAATGGGTGAACACGAGACGAAAAGAATAAACGAACGCGGCATGACGGGCCGGGCCGGATGGGCCGGTGAGCTTGTGGGTGGCGCATAAGGGGGAGGAGCCTCCCTATAAATAGCCCAAGTCACATTCATTTCTCTCATTTGCAAGAATCTAGAGAGAGAAACCGTAGAGAAAGAAAGTGAAGGATCAACCCTATATTGAAGGAGCGTGTTACTACTGAGCTTGTGAGCAAGATCTCCGATTCAGAATCTCGAAAACAGGTAACGACCCGAACCAAATCTGAGTTTTGTTTTTTTTGGGTTTTCGGGTATTTTCGTAAAAAGGATGTGTTTTTATAAACCAAATGAGAAAAGGATTATAGGTCTTGAATCACGAGGGGAAAATACACCTTTTGAATGCAAAAAGTTCCAAACTTGATGAATCCGTCGATCCAGATCTGAGTCCAAGGTTTTGGATGAAGTTCTCGGTTTGGGTGAAGTTTGCGGTTGGGACGAAGTTTACGGTTGGAAAGTTTGCGGTTTGGGAAGTTCACGGTTTGGGAAGTTTGCGGTTGGGGAAGCTTACGGTTTGGGAAGTTCACTGTTTGGGAAGTTTGCGGTTTGGGAAGTTTACGGTTTGGGAAGTTCACGGTTGGGAAGTTTGCGGTTTGGGAAGTTCACGGTTAAGTGAAGTTTGCGGTTGGGTGAAGTTCACGGCCGAGAATTTCCCCTTGAACCATGAACCCCTAATTTCGCGGGGAAGAAATCGTGTACCCCTAAGTTCTTGACATGTAGAAGAAAAATGTAATTGTTGTGTGTAAAGCTAAGGCTAGGTTATATACGTACAGGTTAGAAGATCCTTTACAGACCTTTGACCCTGTTTATCTCAGGTGAGTTCTAGAAGGCCTTCTTTAAATGTTTTAATTAATGTTTTTGGGCTGGTGTGCATACATACGAAATGATGTTTTACGAAACGATGTTTACGAAATGATGTTTTATGAAATGATGTTTTACGAAACGAGGTTTACGAAATGATGTTCATGAAATGATGCTTCTGAAGGATGATGTTTATGAAATGTTTTGCCAAATGAAGTTTACGAAAGGTTTACCAAAGAGATGATGTTTTGTTTAATAAAACGTACGAATGCTTTAACTAAAATGAGGTAAAGGTTTAATGAAAGTCACGGATGAAAGAATCTGCCACGAGTTCCTACGGAGCTAAGGTATGTATGTATGTATTAGCCTCACCCTTACGGGGCCTTTGTGGCTAGCTAACGGTTGTACAACTGGTTGATGATGGGGTGACGACGGTTACCCATGGGATTTCCGGGATCCCCGATGGAAGGTACTATTCCTTGCGGGGAAATAGTGCCTATGTTATGTTCTGTCTTCCTAGAGGTAACGAGCCTTAGGAGACATATGTTTGGTCCACCTAGAGGTAACAAGCCTTAGGAGACCTGGTGACGGATGGTTTAGAGGTAACGAGCCTTAAGTTCATCCGCTGGTATGAGATATATGGAATTGACGGTTACGAGAAGGCGCAGATTCGGTTCATGTTGACTTATGTTATGATGCTATGTTACGATGTTATGTTGAAGTTAAGTTATTGCATGTTTTACGTATGCTTTTGTTAAATAAATGTATGTTATGTTTTTGGCAAAATGTTTATGTTAAGGTTTTATGTAAAGCTAGAACTCACCAGCGTAGGTGACTTTTAGTATGCACATTCAGGTTAAAGAAGGTATGAAAGTTGAACGGTGATGCTTGGCAAGCGATGAAGAGTTACCCGGCTGATATGATGACTGGCATCCCGTTACGTTATGTTTATGTTATGTAATGAATGTTTTAGACAACGTTTACGCTTCCGCATGTCTGACAATGTTACTGTTATGTTAAAATGAAAGTTTTTTCGCTGCGTTATTTGATATTCAAGTTTAAGAACTGTTTGTGAATGAGTAAATCCAACAAGTGAGGCATCCCGGGTTTGGGGCCTTACATAACCCTAGCTGGTAGTTGGCATTCCAGGAGATGTATAGATGTTGGATATATGGATAACTGAGGGCAGCTCCCTGTGTGACCATAAGACCGGAATGAATGGCATGATTCTTCGTGAGCTATAAGTCCAGAGTTTGTTTATGTTGTATTTTGCCAGTCAGTCCCTATTGTACAAACTTAATGTTATGAAATAAAATAAGTTATGAAGTTCCACTGTGTGTTTTTGATATATGAACATCACAGTAACTAGAAGGCGACCTTCAACCGTTATGTAGTTATCTGACAAACGGAATGTTCTGTCTAGGATAGAGCGGCGTATAAATCTCTCCTAGACCCGTCGTTCTTACCTGGGAACATATCTGTTGGAGGTACTACTCTTGTGAGATGACTGTCCTGTGCTAAGAGTGTGACATATATATATATATATATATATATATATATATATATATATTCGATGTTATTTTTAAACCATGGAAGTTATTTATTTATAAAATATTTAAAATCTAATTAAATATGTTGGATTTATAAAAACCAATTTTTATAAAAGAATTTATGTTTACTTTTTATAAAATAAGGTTTATGAATAATTAAAACAAATGGATTTGGTTTTAAACAAATAAATCAAGCATTGAACCCTCTCTAATGCCTTGAAGCCTTGAATTCGAATTTGAACCCCTCTAATATCATTTGGACCCCCAAAATCAACCGTTTGGACCTTTTTCATGATCTTGAACCCAAACATCCCCATTCTACCTGATTTTGACTTTTCTAAGTCAAACCTGACTAGATCGTTTCTTAAGATCATTGAAATACCAAGCATTAACTGAATTCGAACATTGCATAACCGTTATTACTTCAGTTTCGGCTATAGTAATGACCCAATTAAACAAAATCGACGATTTGGATCCACAACTCCTCTCGTAACCGTCCCTTACTCGATCTGACTCAATTCATGCGTTTCATATGGAATTGAACCTTATTATTGGATCAAACACCTTCGCGACACTCCTCCCTCACATCCAGAACCCACGATTTCACTCCTAACCGTCTCTGCTGCACGACCAAGCTCCGAGGAACCCGAACCATAGCTTCCTGTCGTTCTCCTTCGTTGCTCAACCATTTCAGGTAATTCTTGTGCCATTTAGTTTCGTTTTGATATTAGGAATGAAAGCCCCATGGTTAGGGTACCAATCGTTGCCTATTGGGATCAATTGGGAAGGCTAGGGTTTCGGGTTATGCGATTGGAGAAGAAGGAAGGTTTGGAACTAGTTGTTATAAGTTATTTGCGTTGATTCCTTAACAAGGCGTTAGCCCTAGATCAATTGGATAAAGCGTTTCCGTCTTACGGCTGAGGTCACGGGTTCGAACCCGGCAGACCCTGCTTTTTGGCAATTATTTTCATTTTTAGTATATTACCTTGTTTTAACCCCTCACACACACATATAGGTATATATACACATATATATATAAAATTTATAAACAAATAATGTTATAAACAAATCCCTTTTATGGATTTGTCAAGAGTTTACGATTAGTTTCCTTTTCAAAATAAATATATATATACATATGTATGTATAACTATATTTGATTATGCTAATTATCACAAACGGATAACGAACGGTATTTGAGCATTATTATTTACACGAGTGTTTTACTTTGTTATTAATATATATATTCTCAAACATGATAAACATAATTATAAACCCGATTTTATTAACTAATTTATTTTTATAAAAGTTCATCTTTATAAAACTTTGATCTTTAAATTGATAAGTTTTTGAGAAAAACAATTTTAAATAGTTTAATTAAACTAATTACTTTAACAAATTATTTATTTGAAATCTTTAAATTTATAAACTATAATTGGAATATAAAAACAAATGTTTTATTTAATCTATTTTCTATATACTCATTTAAAACCAAATTTTATACCTTTAACTAATTATGATTAAATTATTAATTAGGTTATTATTTTTGCACAAATTATTCATAGAATTCAAATTATAAATAAATACAGGATTTATTTATTTATTTTTTTAACTTATTCAATTACAAACAAAAGAAAAACTATTTATTTATTTATCCATTCATTTATTTACGAACAAAAGGACACTAATTATTTGTTCATATATTTATTTATTTAATTACAATCAAAGGAAAGTCATTTATTTATTCTTTCATTCATTCAAATCAAAATATAATTATTATTCAAGATTTACATAAATATTATTTGAAACTCGAATGATTATTTTTTGAGGAGACTCACATCAATCCCTTTTCTCATTAGGATTCCCTATTTCATATTGTACAAAACATTGATACACATATTCCATCAAACTTAGGTTAACCTTGTGGTTAGCTAGGACTTTTGTGCAACAACCACGTAACTGCGTGACATCCAAGCTACTGATTGCAAGGTGAGTTTACATAGCCCCTTTTAAATTTTTATACTTTTGGGGTGGAACATGATTTCATTTAAAACTATGTGCAATTTATATAATTCAACATTTTGAACATGTGTACAATTTGTGCCTTATGCTTGAATACTATGAGCTAAACTTCGTTCATGACAAGTACATTTATTAACTCTGTACAAACCAACGGTAACAATGATAGATCTATTGTGTTTGACAAACCCACCTACGTAGGGTGATTATTGTCGACATTACATCAGGATAACATTGAGTGTTATGCCCTACATCAAGATAACATTAAGTGTTATGCCCTACATCATGATAACATTGAGTGTTATGCCCTACATTAGGATAATGTTGAGTGTTATGCCCTTCAGTCACAAGGTTTGATTGTACGCCCGGTTTACTATAGTGGTTCTCCATAATTGCCTTATTAAACCATGCTTCATATGAATTGTACACAAACACTTGGAAACTATTTGTGGTGTCAAAACCTATGTATGGTCACCAGCTATTTTTAGTTGACCTTGTTTTCATCATGTTTCAGTACAAATCTTTAAGTTCATGTTCAAGTTGCTACACATAGGAAATGAGGACTTAGTTGAAATAAACAATTGAACTTGTTGATGTATTTTTCTTTTCTTTGCATGTTTGATGGTGCTTGTTTGAACAATGTTATGAAACTTGGGATAATTTAATATATGAAACTTTAGTTTGATCATGTGCTTATGAACAGTCTCCACGTCCGCCCCGGCGTATTCCGCCGTTGGTTGGGGTGTGACAGATTGGTATCAGAGTCATAGTTATAGGGAATTAGGTTATTAGAAACCAATGACCTAGTCTATAACCTTAGGACACCGCTTGTGTGATTATCTTACATGTCATCTTATGTATTATATTGCATGATACAATATGTGTACCTTATGTGCTATGTTATTTGATAACTTATATGTTTACAAAAATTGCTACTCATGTGATACAATGATTGCCACATTACTTGATTAGCCTACACGTTACCTATTTGATTACACTAAATGCTACCCTAAATATTACCATATCTTACACTTATTCTTATTTAAATCCCTATACCCATTCATCCTTATGCATTGGGAATTATGTTATCATCATCATCACTTGTGAGAAATTTAAACCTTAGACCTTACCATTTAAGGGAAAGAAGTTTCTTGAATAGGTGAAGTTCACCTTTGAACCACAAGACACAATCCATAATGATTCTCATCATAACCATGAGTTCAAATAATAGTGTTAATGGTACATGATGGCTGGAAGAGTGGGTGTAGACCCATGAAAGATTCTGACTAAGGAAAGACTGGGTACTTAAGTGTGTCCCTTGTGACCCACCTCACTTTCCTGGGAATTCTCTTCATAGGTACACCACTTATAGGTCAAGTGTTACTCCTAACATACTATTATGAGAACTCGGTATTATGACTTGTCTCACCCCCCAAATTCCACTAACGGAGTTTTACCGTTTGGTGCGTGACAAACTAGGATCTCAGTCATTAGTTACATCAAACGACACTATATGGGACATAAATGTAATATCATAAAAGTTCTGAGTTAATGCGGAAGCGTTTTAAACAAGAAAATAAACGCACAAAACAAATGCGCTCAATTATAATAAGACAAGTAAATTGTTTTAAATGTTTGCATACGGATGAAATGATAGTAGGACTCCATGCATGTCCTAAGTGTGCAACCTGTGTCTTAGCGACCTGAGAAACATGTAAGAAAAAGTGTCAACACGAGGTTGGTGAGTTCACAGGTTTACAAGTGAATAAACTGTTTAAGTGTTTGCAGGATCCACATACGTAAGTCATACCTATTATTAGCTAGACAATGTATAAGTTACTCTAAGCGTTCGCAACCGAAGCTGACTGTTTATGTTTGAGATGCCTTCCGTCATTGCTAACATCAACAATGGCAAGTGTTTAGGACAATTTACACCCGTTAGACCTCCAATCAAGTTAGCGCGACTAACCCGGGTGGAGTTTGTCAAACCCAGTAGTACTACTCAAATTTCCTCGCTATACTCCATATATTAACGGTCTGAGTGTGTAAGGAATTTGCATGTTATGTTTGCACTTAGGTACACAAGTGGTAATGAAATACTATGTGATCCATGTCCGTTCATGAGTATGTCTCTCCTCGACGGGAAGACAAGTAAATGGATGCTTGTTTGAATGCATGTTTCTCTCTAACGGGAAACAAATAAAATACTGTTTGTTTGTATGCATGTTTCTCCCCAACAGGAAAACAAATAAAATGATGTTTGTGTATATGCATTTTCTCCCCCAACAGGAAAACAAGTAAAAAGGGGTCGTGAAAACTCACCTGAGTTGCGAACGAATAGATAACACCACACAAGGATGCAAGTAGGAAACACAAGAGTTTGCTAGCGGACAATCTACCGATGCCCTAGAATACGATTCACAACTATTAGGGACACATGGGATTTCGTGACGACGACACGAAAGGGTTGAGCGTCCTAAAACATGCTTAGAATTAACGAGTAAACAATCGTGTCATCAGAAATCTAAGAATTCTTAGTTTAGTAATTATAATAAATGTGATACATATCAAACATCCCTAAACATGAGTTAAATATATATCATTGTTTCGTTTGTCTATTTGAGTTAAATGACTTTAATTAATAATATAAATAATTAAATTATTTCAAAACGTGAGAATGATAATCAATATGAGTTATAAATCCAATCTGATTACAAAACCATTGTTTGCGTGTTTTATGGATTTAATAATTGTTTAGGGAATAATAAATTATATTATTTTTAAGTTATACAAAATGCTCAAAAATACATTATAAATTCAATCCCGAGCCTATGGGAGTTTTCCGGGTTCAAAACATACTAATAGGTTCTTAAAATGATATAGAGATTTGTTTTTAAAAAGGAAATCAATGGAAAAATCCCAAAAAAAAATATCACAGGAGACCGGATTCGAACCCGGGTCTCCTGTGAACAAGCCACTCTTCTCAACCAACTGATCTGGGGTACAACTTGTGATCAAAACTCATCCCATTTGGTTTTAACATCCCTAGACCCCAAGCTCTTTTCCCTTGACGCGATTCGGATCAAAACACCACCCCAAAACCATCGAATTCGACTATAATTGAAGCAAAAGACGTAGGGGTTTTGTAAATCGGTCTATTTCGAATCTGTGGGTATCTTTAATTGCAAAAACAACGAGTTTTAAATCCTTAATTCCCATTTTGAAAACCCGAACCCTAGTTTCAAGAACACGGTTCAATTTGATCGAATTCGATAATGTTTTCAGTTGAAATCATGGGGCTTTTAATGAGTGAGGGATTGCGAATCTATTCACGTGGTTTAATTTGATTGAGATCGTGTTTAAGATAAAAAGCCCCAAAACGTTTTATACATGAACCCTAGTTTACAGATTTCTTTCTATTCGATGTTGTTTGTTGCAATTAACATAGGGTTATCATCACAGATGGTATTGCGAAGCTACTCGTAGGTTTTAATTGCATTTAAACAGAGTATATGGTGATATCGATTAAACCGTATACGTTAAGAAGCCTAGAATTGGTTCTTGATCGTATCGATGTTTTAAGCCTCAATTATCATGGGGCTTTCAATCTATGGATAAAAACGAAGCTAAGGATGTGATTAGTTACCAGAATTGATATTGAATTGGTTGAGTTCGACTAAGATGGGTGCCGAATTTGCGTGATTTGATCTCCGGGAACACATGTTCTCTCTCCGATCGAATTGGTGTATGAAACAGTTTCGGCTTGATGCGATTAAGGTGTGAGAGTATTCAATTTCAGAGAACAATGATCGAGACAAATGAATTTGATGGCTTTGCGATGAAGGTCGACGGTTTAAGGTTTGAATGGTCATAATTGGGATTAATTTGAATCATTAACACTCAATAATAACTCAATGATGAACGATAACGCCATTAGTAATCTTTTCAGTTACGAATTCGGCCAGATATTCGGTTATGGGTAGCGAATTTGAGTGAAGAGCAATTGCAGTTTGACTTTACAAAGTCAACATGAAAGATTACACTGAATTTTGACTCTCTAAAGTCAACAGGATTGAGTTTAGGTTAAATACACACTAGTCCCTGTAGTTTTAGTTTAAGTATTGTCAGAATTAGTCCCTTAGACTTGAAATGAGTTAATTGGGTTAAGAAATAACTGGATTTGAGTTAACTAAGTTAACCGAAATTTGTCGGGTGTCACATCATCTCCTATTTGAAAGAATTTTCGTCCCGAAAATAAAAAATATATATATTTCTGGATGTTACATCATCCCCTAGTTGAAACAATTTTTGTCCTGAAAATTAGATAGTACCTTATGTGTTTGACGGGGGGGTGCTTGAACAGATGAGGATACTTGCGCATCATCTGATCCTCACGCTCTCATGTGAATTCCGGTCCACGTTTCGAGTTCCAGCGAACTCTAACAATATGGATTTTAACGTGTTTGAGTGTTTTGACTTCCGTATCCATGATTTCTACCGATTCTTCAATGAAACGCAAGTGTTCATCGATGTGTAGTTCCTTAAGAGGAACCACGAGTGTCTCATCTGCTAGACATTTCTTCAAGTTTGAGACGTGAAAGACATTGTGCACACCACTCAGTCCTTCAGGTAGGTCCAGTTGATATGTTACTTGGCCAATTCTATTAACTATCTTGAACAGTCCAACATAACGAGGGTTTAGCTTGCCTCGTTTACCAAAATGGAATATACCTTTCCTAGGTGAGACTTTTAGTAGGGCCATGTTGCCTACTTGAAATTCAAGCGGTTTCCAACGCTTATCGGCATAGCTCTTTTGGCGATCATGAGCTGTTGCCATACGATTTCTAATTTGAACGGTCTTTTCTGAGGTTTCGAATACGAGTTCAGGACCCGTAAGTTGGCTATCCCCAACTCCACCCCAACAAATAGGAGATCGACATTTCCGTCCGTATAATGCCTCGAATGGTGTTGTTTCTATGCCAGTGTGATAACTGTTATTGTAGGAGAACTCCACTAAGGCAAGTGGGTTTCCTAACTGTTGCCAAAATCAATAACACAAGCTCGTAGCATGTCCTAAAAAGTTTGAATTGTACGATCCGTTTGGTCATCTGTTTGAGGATGGTATGCCGTGATCATATCCAGGCGCGTGCCTAAAGCTTTTTGCAAAGACTGCCAGAAACACGAGGTGACTCTTGAGTCACCATCCGAAATGATAGAAATTGGCACTCCGTGCCGAGAGAAGACCTCCTTAAGATAAACACGAGTGAGCTTTTCCATCTTATTAGTCTTTCTGATTGCTAGAAAGTGAGCGGATTTAGTCAAACGATCTACGATCACCAAGATGGTGTTGCATCCGGTAGTAGTTCGGGGTAGTATAGTGATAAAGTTCATGAGAACCTGTTCCCGTTTCTTCATTGGATTTTCGGATGTTGGAGCAACCCAGAAGGTTTTTGGTACTCGACTTTGACCTTCGAGCAGGTCAGGCATTTGCTCACATAGGTGGATATATCGGTTTTCTTGTTCGGCCACCAATAAAGAACCTTTAGGTCATGATACATCTTATCGGTACCAGGATGAATAGAATAGCGAGATTTTTGAGATTCATCCATTACAAGTTTCCTTATGTTCCCGTACTTTGGAACTCACATTCGCTCCGTGAAGTAGTGAATACCGTCCGATTTAACCTCGAGTTGGTTTTCCATACCACGTGTGGATTCCAACGGTAGGTTTTCCCCTTTCAGGGCTTCGAGTTGAGTACTACAGACTTTGTCAAGTAATCCGGTGTGAATAGTAAGTCGTAATGCTCGAACTCGTTTGGGCTTGGTTTACTTTCAACTTAGGGCATCAGCTACAACATTAGCCTTACCCGGATGATACCTGATCGCACTGTCATAATCATTCAAGAGCTCGACCCAACGACACTGCCGCATGTTCAGCTCTTTCTGCTCAAAGATATGCTGAAGACTCTTGTGATCGGTGTAGATTGTGCACTTGGTACCGTACAAGTAATGTCTCCATATCTTAAGCGTGAAAACTACGGCTCCCAACTCTAGGTCATGAGTGGTGTAGTTTTTCTCATGAATCTTTAGTTAACGTGAGGCGTATGCGATCACCTTTTCTCGTTGCATTAACACACAACCCAGACCCTGAATGGATGCATCACAATACACCACAAAATCACCCGTTCCCTCTGGAAGAGCTAGAATAGGTGTACTGCAAAGTTTCTGCTTAAGGGGTTGGAATGCTGACTCCTGGTTGTCGCCCCAGTTACAGGCTTTACTCTTTACGGCAATGAGAGGTTGGGCAATTTTAGAAAATCCTTCGATGAATCGACGATAATAACAAGCCAAACCCATAAATTGTCGCACCTCTGTTGGAGTTGTCGGTGCTGCCCAATTCTTGATGGCTTCTATCTTTGATGGATCGACATGTATTCCCTTTTCGTTAACCACATGTCCTAAAAATTGAACTTCCCGAATCCAGGATTCACACTTGGAAAACTTAGTATACAACTGCTCCTGCTTTAGCAATTCAAGGATTAAACGCAGATGTTCTTCCTTGTTCTTAGAATAGATGAGGATGTCATAAATGAAAACGATGACGAAATGATCCAGGTAGGGTTTAAACACGCGATTCATAAGATCCATGAACAATGCGGGTGTGTTGGTTAATCCGAAAGGCATGACCATGAATTCATAGTGGCCGTACCTAGCTCTGAAGGCAGTCTTAGAGATATCCTCGTCTTGGACTTTCAGTTGATGGTAACTAGACCTAAGGTCTATTTTGGAATAGAAACTTGATCCTTGGAGTTGTTTAAACAAATCATCTATGTAGGGTAAAGGATAACGATTCTTGATCGTCACTTTGTTCAGCTCACGATAGTCGATGCACATGCGGAAAGTCTCGTCCTTCTTGACAAACAGGACTGGAGCTCCCCACGGCGATGAGCTAGGTCGGATGAAACCTTTGTCCAACAACTCTTTCAGTTGAGTGGATAGCTCTTGCAATTCACTGGATGCAAGTCTGTAAGGTGCCCGAGCAATCGACGCTGCTCCATGTGCTAGGTCGATTTGAAATTCGACTTGACGATGCGGTGGCAGAGCAGGCAAGTCCTTAGGAAATACTTCCGGATAGTTACGTACGATTGGGATATCATCAATTTTCTTCTCCTCAGATGACTGCTCGGCGACGAGAGCCAAAATAGCAGTATGACCTTTTCGAAGACATTTATGTGCTTTCATGAAGGATATGATGCCAACGACTGCACCACTCCTTTTGCCTTTGACAAAAAGGATTTCCCCTCTAGGGAGAGGAAGGCAAACAATTTTGTCACAACAGATGGCCTCAGGTTGGTTCTTGGAGAACCAATTCATACCGACAATAAGGTCGAAACTGCCAAGTGTAACTGGCAGAAGGTCAACGTCAAGCTTATGACTAGCCAATCCTAGTTTACATCTCTAAGAATGTGAGTTGCTTCGGTTATTCGACCGTCCACTATTTCTATAGTGTACTTAGTTCCTAATAGAGTTGGAGTACGACCGTACCAACACGAAATTTGTGAAGACATGCTAAGACCCCTACTGAGACTCGTGCTTATAATGTAAGCGTTGGTCAATGCAAAGGTCAAGGGAAGGGGTTCACATGTAGGAAAGAAAATTTCAATGAAATAAAGATTCCAGTAATACAAGGAATAGGTTGTCTGTTTAAGTGATTGCATTCAACTGATGGTTGGTTAGGTTAAATCCTCGTTTCCTAATGTCATTGGATCATTTCATGAAGAAAGAAATTCATTTACATGATTGAATATGCTGGGGTATAATTCGAATTAGACCACGGATTAGTCACCGGATAAGGCAATAGGGTCAAATGAGATTTATTGTTGGAGCGTAAGTGATAACGTGTTAGCTTAGAAGGAATTCTTCAAATTTCGCTTACATACTTGGAGTCGATAGATTTTCCATGAGATTCTATTAGAGTTTCAATCAAGATGGTTTCTGTGATCACGTTTAGATGAGTGTCTTAATTTCAATAAGACTCTTACATGAGTGAGAATAACATTGATGGATTCCATTGATGATAATTTAGTGTGTCTGTAAACATTTTCAACCTGATAGTCGCGTCTATCATCTGTTGAACGAGTTTAACGATACCAACTAGTTGTTGAGTGGGTTACTAGAATTTCTATGGACAGTGGAAACTTAAGTCTGTAATTCACAGATTAGGACCATTTATCCACACACTAGGTTTCACCGGGACTTACATGCACCTCAAATTACTATTACGTGTGCACCCGTAATGATAATTTGCTTTGCATGCTCAACCTAGTTCTCCCTGTCTTGTGTCATAATGTCCTTTAGTTTGTATTGCTTAATACAAAGTGTTGTCAGATATGATAAGTCATCGATAGGCTTAGTCATCAACCATAAGTTGATCAACTAGGACTCATATCAGGATAAGTAGTCGAGAATCGTTTGATCCGAGTATTCACTCGAGTTGAAACATAATACGAGAGTCCAATCCAGCGGATTGTAGATGAATCATGCACGCGAAATGCGACTTCGAGAAGTGAAACTAATTCATGGATACGAGTTACAGGAAGTAGCAAAGTAGTCATCCTTCCAATTGAGTCAGGATAGGGTCTAAGTATGCAATGAGCAATGCGTTCTCAACTTTATGGTCAATATACTTCAACAGAATATCGACCAAAGACGCGAGCCCATGGCTCGAGAAAGCGATGACATCTACATGCCAATGGATTCTGCAATAATGCGTGCAATGGTCTGCCTTCACTCGGTGTATTGTTGCTAGTGGGTACAGTAGGGACTCTCCTCCGACGATCCCAACTCCCAAAGAGATATGTGCTAGCTGAGTGTCGTCCATAACATGGACCTAAGAAAGCGCACCAAACCCGACAGGTAATGGTGGTGTAAGTGACTCCTTCGAAGGCTCCGTCTCGCTGCCCTCGAATGGGACTGGATGTTGTTCTGGTGATTCCCCGAGTGTTGCCACTGGGAATGATGATGCAATGCAAATGATGTGTCCCTCGTCAACAGAAGGTGATATGGTTGGTGTTAACCTGCCTGCACTGCAATGTACGTATGTGTGCTATGTGTATCATGTATGAGTGTATGTGCCGTGTAACTAATGCATGTGTGCGGTTATAGTCTAGTATGCAATCCTAGTTCTCTATAACCAATGGCTCTGATACCAATCTGTCACACCTCCAAATTGCACTAACAGAGTTTTACCGTTTGGTGCATGACAAACCAGGATCTCAGTCATTAGTTACATCAAACGACACTATATGGGACATAAATGTAATATCATAAAAGTTCAGAGTTAATGCAGAAGTGTTTTAAACAAGAAAATAAATGCGCAAAACAAGTGCGCTCATGTATAATAAGACAAGTAAATTCTTTTAAATGTTTGCATAAGGTTGAAATGATAGTAGGACTCCATGCATGTCCTAAGTGTGCAACCTGTGTCTTAGCGACCTGAGAAACATGTAAGAAAAAGTGTCAACACGAGGTTGGTGAGTTCACAAGTTTACAAGTGAATAAACTGTTTAACTGTTTGCAGGATCCACATACGTAAGTCATACCTATTGTTAGCTAGACAATGTACAAGTTACTCTAAGCTTTCACAACCGAAGCTAATTGTTTATGTTTGAGATGCCTTCCGCCATTGCTAACATCAACAATAGCAAGTGTTTAGGACAATTTACACACGTTAGACCTCCAATCAAGTTAGCGCGACTAACCCGGGTGGGGTTTGTCAAACCCAGTAGTACTACTCAAATTTCCTCGCTATGCTCCATATATTAACGGTCCGAGTGTGTAAGGAATTTGCATATTATGTTTACACTTAGGTACACAAGTGGTAATGAAATACTATGTGATCTATGTCCGTTCATGAGTATGTCTCTCCTCGGCGGGAAGACAAGTAAACGGATGTTTGTTTGAATGCATGTTTCTCTCCAACGGGAAACAAGTAAAATACTGTTTGTTTGTATGCATGTTTCTCCCCAACAGGAAAACAAATAAAATGATGTTTGTGTATATGCATTTTCTCCCCCAACAGGAAAACAAGTAAAAAGGGGCCGTGAAAACTCACCTGAGCTGCGAACGAATAGATAACACCACACAAGGATGCAAGTAGGAAACACAAGAGTTTGCTAGCAGACAATCTACCGATGCCCTAGAATACGATTCACAACTATTAGGGACACATGGGATTTCGTGACGACGACACGAAAGGGTTGAGCATCCTAAAACATGCTTAGAATTAACGAGTAAACAATCGTGTCATCAGAAATCTAAGAATTCTTAGTTTAGTAATTATAATAAATGTGATACGTATCAAACATCCCTAAACATGAGTTAAATATATATCATTGTTTCATTTGTCTATTTGAGTTAAATGACTTTAATTAATAATATAAATAATTAAATTATTTCAAAACGTGAGAATGATAATCAATATGAGTTATAAATCCAATCTGATTACAAAACCATTGTTTGCGTGTTTTATGGATTTAATAATTGTTTAGGGAATAATAAATTATATTATTTTTAAGTTATACAAAATGCTCAAAAATACATTATAAATTCAATCCCGAGCCTATGGGAGTTTTCCGGGTTCAAAACATACTAATAGGTTCTTAAAATGATATAGAGATTTGTTTTTAAAAAGGAAATCAATGGAAAAATCCTCAAAAAAATATCACAGGAGACCGGATTCGAAACCGGGTCTCCTGTGAACAAGCCACTCTACTCAACCAACTGATCTGGGGTACAACTTGTGATCAAAACTCACCCCATTTGGTTTTAACATCCCCAGACCCCAAGCTCTTTTCCCTTGATGCGATTCGGATCAAAACTCCATCCCAAAACCATCGAATTCGACTATGATTGAAGCAAAAGACGTAGGGGTTTTGTAAATCGTTCTATTTCGAATCTGCGGGTATCTTTAATTGCAAAAACAACGAGTTTTAAATACTTAATTCCCGTTTTGAAAACCCGAACCCTAGTTTCAAGAAAACAGTTCAATTTGATCGAATTCGATAATGTTTTCTGTTGAAATCATGGGGCTTTTAATGAGTGAGGGATTACGAATCTATTCATGTGGTTTAATTTGATTGAGATCGTGTTTAAGATAAAAAGCCCCAAAACGTTTTATACATGAACCCTAGTTTACAGATTTCTTTCTATTCGATGTTGTTTGTTGCAATTAACATAGGGTTATCATCACATATGGTATTGCGAAGCTAGTGGTAGGTTTTAATTGCATTTAAACAGAGTATATGGTGATGATCGATTAAACTGTATACGTTAAGAAGCCTAGAATTGGTTCTTAACTGGATGGATGTTTTAAGCCTCAATTATCATGGGGCTTTCAATCTATGGATAAAAACGAAGCTAAGGATGTGATTAGTTACCAGAATTGATATTGAATTGGTTGAGTTCGACAAAGATGGGTGCCGAATTTGCGTATGTTCTCTTTCCGATCGAATTGGTGTATGAAACAGTTTCGGCTTGATGCGATTAAGGTGTGAGAGTGTTCAATTTCAGAGAACAATGATCGAGACAAATGAATTTGATGGCTTTGCGATGAAGGTCGACGGTTTAAGGTTTGAATGGTCATAATTGGGATTAATTTGAATCATTAACACTCAATAATAACTCAATGATGAACGATAACGCCATTAGTAATCTTTTCAGTTACGAATTCGGCCAGATATTCGGTTATGGGTAGCGAATTTGAGTGAAGAGCAATTGCAGTTTGACTTTACAAAGTCAATAGGAAAGATTACACTCAATTTTGACTCTCTAAAGTCAACATGATTGATTTTAGGTTAAATACACACTAGTCCCTGTAGTTTTAGTTTAAGTATTGTCAGAAATAGTCCCTTAGACTTGAAATGAGTTAATTGGGTTAAGAAATAACTGGATTTGAGTTAACTAAGTTAACCGGAATTTGTCGGGTGTCACATGACTAGTCAAATTTTAAACTCGTGACAACCTTTGTACTTAACATTAAGCATTTTATTATCACTTACGACCTTTTTCTTTTCGTGCTGGACATGGCCTCTTACCCTACTCACTCCCCGGAATATCACCCCGAAACATAGTCCGAGCAGGAGGAAGACTTCGAATCCCCATCACCAGAAAACCGGTCTCCGGCACAAGCAGCTGCCAGATCCATGTTTGACCTCAGAGTAGATTGGCTTAGGATCACGGGCATGAGACTCCAAACATCTGAACCACCCCCACTGAGAGACCCTTATCTAGCACCTGACCCATACCACCCAAACCCAGGGACAAGGTAGACTGTGGAACCTACCAGTGCTATAGGAGTTCTAGCTGATGCCGCTCACTAATATTTGAGATCCATAGAGTTTCTGAGGCAGAGAATGGAGCATGGGATAAGGCACGACCTGCTAGGTCAACGGATAGATGGCCTATTGGGTCAAGTACGGTACCAGGAGGACCTAATTGCAAATCTAGGTACCCAAGTAGACATGATGGAAGGAGACAATGAGATATTTGATGCTCGTATAGAAATAGCTAGGGCTGAGGCCCGATTTCCAATACGAGTAACCATAACGATGTTCATCTTGGTGGTCATCTGCTTCCTAGTGGAAAGCTACCTTAGACATTAGCCGGATTTTCTATTCTCGCTTTTAAATTTCAGTTTGAAACCGCTACTCTATGTTTGGAATAAGTGTTTGACATTTTATCATTCAGTATTAAAATTTATCTTACAATTATCTTATGTGAATGCTATTACTCGCTGACTTAATATTGCAAGCATAAAATACATCCGTTATATTATCATGAAGGTTACCCAAATATCGCGCCAAAAGTTACTAGTTTTGAGAAGTACATACCAAGCCCCCTTTTATTGAGTAACACATTGTAAATCCTTGAGAAGGAGTTTTCCTAGTTGGCTTGAAAACCCATATCCTGTACCATATTCCAAGAACACATACACGAGAATTATGTAGCCTTTTAGCTCATGCGATGAAAAGAGGGACAAAAGGAGGAGCAATCAAGACATTTCTACCATACGAAACTTTTAGGATGTGTTTCCCCGAAGTTCTATCTCGTCCTCTTGTTTTCATAAATTTGAATCCCTCATCGATTTGAATCGAGATCTAACCCTATAGCCAAACTTTTCTCATCACCTTACACCTTTGGAGATGTATGTGCTTACTAACCAACTTCCAGAAGATAAATCATTTCGCGTGAGCGTTGACTATCCATACTAACATTAAAGAATTTAAAATTTTGAAACTCGACTACCCACATTGTACATGAACGTCGAGCAACACGCTTGTCCACGAAGCTCGATCACCTACGAAATCCGATAGTTTACATTACTTATGAGATTTGATTATTTACATTCAATTCTTCGCATTATCCATAAGACTCGATTGTTTACATTAAACACGAAACTTGATTATTTGAAAATTGATTATTTATACTATACATGAAACTCGATTGTTTGTAATTGATTGTCTATATTATACATGAGACATGATTAATCATTTTATCCATGAAAGTTGATTGCTATAAGAGCTACTCAGGGTTTGACGTATTCTTGTTCAAACACGATAGAGCTATAAACTTTATGGGTAATCTTGAGGATTATGCCATCTACCTAGGACAACCATATATGGAGTTGTGCCACATTGTTATTCTTTTATTCCTTGATTGATTTTATTATCTATGAACATAGTTATTTGTTAGCAACACATATGTGAAAACAATAGTTACGAATTACGTGATCTTGTGTTCCCTCTTGACCCACACACAATGGGATGATCTATACGGACCATGCGATGACTTAAGTACTTACGGGAGCACACGTAATTATAAAATTCAGCACATGGAAAACATAGTAAATTCTGTTGTGTGTTATGACATGAAACATATTGTGATATATAGTAACGAAACTAATGTGATATGATAAGGGCATGGTGGATACGTCGCTGGTACTTCCTATATATAAGTGTTCCTGTTATCAGAAGTGGTGTTGTTCGTGTCACGTGAAGTCTTATGTTATTTTGACCTTGACTAATGTCTGTGAAATCTCTTACCCAATGATACTTCTAGAACATATTAGACTACATCCTAAACAAGTTTTGATCATCAAATTTTCATCGTGATGCATTCCATCTTTGGAGTCCAAAATATTCCTCGACAGTTTTCTCCTTAATTCTCTTCAAACTAAATCCACTATCACCATTAATGCTTGAACCAATGACAAGACCTGACTCTGAGTATCAGACCCAAATCTTGATATCGATTGTACTCCTCAAACCGACAGTCAAGGCTCGTTGAAAATCCAAACCCACATCTACAGTTGAATTTCAGGACGAAATTCCCTCAAATTGGGGATACTGTAACATCAATGATTTTCCGGCCTTGATTTTTATTTTTATTTTACGCAATAATAACACAACATTTAAACCCCGTGCATTTCCAACATATTATGCCACATCAATTATCATTTTCAACATGTATCAATTCAGAACTTCAACCTTGCACTACATATTATTTCTCTATTATATAAACTCATGTAAGTATATTTATATATATATATATATAAGTAAACATTTTGTTATAATAAATACCTATCAAAGTAAACATGTGAGTTTTTAACCAGGTATCTACATCCTTCATTTTCATCACATATATATATATATGTATTTAATTGTGAATATATATATATATATATATATATATATATATATGACTATAATAAATAAATCAACTATACAACTTTTAATATTATATGTAAGGCCCCAAACCCGGGAGGCCTCACTTGTTGGATTTACTCATTCACAAACAGTTCTTAAACTTAAATATCAAATAACGCAGCGGAAAATTTCTTTCAAACATAACGTCAACATTGTTTAAACATGTAGAAGCGTAAACATTGTCTAAAACATAAATACATCGTAACTAAGACATAACGGGATGTCAGTCTTCATGATCAGCCGAGTAACTCATCTCGCTAGCCAAGCATCACCGTGCATCCTCATAACCTGCCTTAACCTGAATGTGCATACTAAAAAGTCAGCTACGCTGGTGAGTTCTAGCTTTTCATAAAACATTAATTCAAATATTTGCCAAAAACATATCATTTAACATCATTAATAAAAGCGTACGAAAACATGCAATAACATAACATAACATCATAATCATAAGTAAAAGAACATATCGAATCTGCGCCTTCTCGTAACCGTCAAATCCAAACGTCACATACTGGCGGAAT
Source organism: Smallanthus sonchifolius (assembly GCA_023525975.1). Taxonomy (NCBI): domain Eukaryota; kingdom Viridiplantae; phylum Streptophyta; class Magnoliopsida; order Asterales; family Asteraceae; genus Smallanthus; species Smallanthus sonchifolius. Next base: position 91,391,271 of record CM042021.1, on the reverse strand, counting down.
AACCTAAAGATCACCACCTCTAGGCCCATCAACAACGTACTGTCCTTCGGGTGAAGAAATCCTAGGGCCCGATACTTAGGTCATTCAACACCAAACTTCAAGCACGACATCACAAGTATGACACGTACCAAACTTCAAGCCCTGCACCCCGTAAGGCACAAGTACCAAACTTCAAGCACGACTAACCGGTAAGGTAAATCGTACCAACTTCAAGGATCACGATAATCCCCTTGGTGACCGTCATCACCCCAGTTGTACAACAGTTGGCCAGCCACAAAGGCCCCTAAAAGGTAAAGGCCCATAACATACTTCCCATACCCATAATCTTCATTCCCTAAGGAATAATGGCAGATTCGTTTGTTTGTGACTTTCGTAAACATTCACTTCTTTTACTTCAGAACTTCAGTTAAAGCATTTGTACGTTTTATTAAAAACCATTCATTCATTCGTAAACACTTTGTAAACTTCTTTTGGCAAAATATTTCATAAACACTTCTTTCATAACCTTTCCTTTCAAAACATCGTTTCATAAAACGTCACATACATCATTCATAAACATCGTTTTATAAAACAGTCACATCGTTATGTATGCACACCAGCCCAAAAACATTATTAAAACATTTAAAAGAGGGCTTCTAGAACTCACCTGATAAGCTAGTCTCAGTTGTCCTAATCGAAGGCCCAACAACGTCACGTCCAATCTGGATTGAGAATTTAAATACACATCAGACCTAATCCCGACTCTAACGGGTTAACCATACTAAATTTGGCGAACATACTGTCTTCACTAACAAGCTATATATATCCATAGACCTGATGCCTGCGCACTTAGCAAGTGCGCAGGGCCTCGCTCTTGCGTACTTAACAAGTACGCAGGACCTTGATCTTGTGTACTTAACAAGTACGCAGGGCCTTGTTCGTGCGTACTTAACAAGTACGCAGGGCCTTGTTCTTGCATACTTAACAAGTACACAGGGCCAGGTTCTTGTGTACTTAACAAGTATGCAGGGCCTGCGTGTGGGCAGTCTTCTTCCCAACAAAACCCTAACTTTTGCATGCAGATCCAACCTCGTCAAGATCCGAACTTTTTACATTCAAAATGTTTGTTTATCATTATAGATGCTAGATCTATGTTTATATTCAAGTTTCATACGTAAAAATGCCATCTTTTTATCCAAAACCCGAAAACTCCAAAACGAACGAAAACTCAGATCTAGATCAGATCGCTACTTGTATCAAGCTTCCGATTCGGAGGTTTTGCTCATGAACTATGGAGTAACACACTTCTTCAATCTCGGGTCGATCCGCCAACTTTCTCTCTGTACGGTTTCTCTCTCTAGATGTTGCAAATGAGAGAAAGGGTGGTGACTTAGGCTATTTATAGGGAAGAGATCCCCTATGTTCGCCACCCAAGTTCGCCAGCCCATCCGGCCCGGCCCGTCATGCCGCGTTCATTTATTCCATTCGTTCTCGCATTTAACCAGTTATTATAACTGTCGTTTTATTTTTGAGATGTTACATTATATAAAACTCATGCATCATTAACCACGCTTCCTACATCCTCTTATATAAATATAGGATTTGAATTATAAATATATATATATATATATATATATATATACATTTAATGTTATTAAACGGACCATCTACACAAATTGTAAGTTTTAAAACACATGAGCATTGATCATGTATTTACATCTCTTATTATATAAACATGTGCATTTATTTATAATGATGTATGTAAATATTTATATATATATTTCGATGTTATTTTTAAACCATGGAAGTTATTTATTTATAAAATATTTAAAATCTAATTAAATATGTTCGATTTATAAAAACCAATTTTTATATAAGAATTTATGTTTAGTTTTTATAAAATAAGGTTTATAAATAATTAAAACAAATGGACTTGATTTTAAACAAATAAATCAAGCCTTGAACCCTCTCTAATGCCTTGAACCCTTGAATTCGAATTTGAACACCTCTAATCTCATTTGGACCCCCTAAATTAACCGTTTGGACCTTTTTCATGATCTTGAACCCAAACACCCCCATTCTACCTGATTTAGTCTTTTCTAAGTCAAACCTAACCAAATCGTTTCTTAAGATCAATGAAATACCGAGCATTAACTGAATTCGAACATTGCATAACCGTTATTACTTCTGTTTCGGCAATAGTAATGACCCAATTTAACAAAATCGACGATTTGGATCCACAACTCCTCTCGTAACCGTCCCTCACTCGGTCCGACTCAATTCATGCGTTTCACATGGAATTGAACCTTATTATTGGATCAAACACCTTCGCGACACTCCTTCCTCACTTCTAGAACCCATGATTTCACTCCTAACCGTCTCTGGTGCACGACCAAGCTTCGAGGAACCCAAACCATAGCTTCTTGTCGTTCTCCTTCTTTACTCAACCATTTCAGGTAATTCTTGTGCCATTAGTTTCGTTTTGATGTTAGGAATTTTCTTTCGTTGGTACCAATCGTTGCCTATTCGGATCAATTGGGAAGGCTAGGGTTTCGGGTTATGTGATTGGGGAAGAAGGAAGGTTTGGGACTAGTTGTTATAAGTTATTTGTGATGATTCCTTAACAAGGCATTAGACCTAGATCAATTTGTGACAACCCTAAAGTTAGGGTCAAGTACATTGATAGTTAGCTCTTTATAAACGAGCTCGACCCATTAACGTCCTAGTTGTAAGCCCAATACGCGAACTTGATGTGAAACCTTACTCGACGGATCAAGGGACGATTTGAGATAAAGCGTTATTAATGCATAGTATTTACAGAGCCTCACAAAGTACGATTAAATAAATTACTGTGTTCACGTTTAATAACAGGCACACAACATGACATACGATTATTAATATTAAATATTAATAATAATTCTTAATATTATTCGGACAATTAAATTAGGAACATTTACGCGTGAGTTATACAACGTGTGACGCGCGATAACAATAAGTACCAGTGTAAACGTAACCCGGTTATTTGTTATCTGGTATGATTAAGCAATATAATAATTATTAGTTTCATCTTTATTTTATCATCATTGAGTTAATGTGATTATTATTATTTGAGAAATAATAATTTCAGTGGAGCGCGAAACGTTTAAGTGAACGAACACAATGAATACGCGATGCAGGCGGGTACCGACATGGAAATGTGTTGAGGCAAAGATTACCTAACTTAAGTATTTAATTAATATTTATATTAAAGCCAAGCAATTCTAAGTACTTTAAATTAATTATTCGGAATTTTAGTTACAACAGGAACTCGAGTGGACACGCGATACTGGTACGGAACCTACATAATAATAATAATGATAATAGTAATAATAATAATAATAATAATAATAAAACAAACTAACACAAATATCTCTATCTTCTTATTTTGAAACAAACCCACCACACACATCTGTGTGTGCGTACGAGAGAGAGAGTTCATGAGAGGGAGGAGAGTGGCCGGCCTCGGCCAACCAACGGCACAGGCGCGGCGGCGCTACGGCAGAAATGCAACGGCAGGGATGAGAAAGTCATGGGGACGGTAGGACTCCAACCATACCTCCGACAACCCACGATTAGGGTTCCGGCATGCCGTTTTCCCGACGAGCACTGATGGCGGTGGTGCTACGGCTCCGGTGTAAAGCCCCAAACCCGGGAGTCCTCACTTGTTGGATTTACTCATTGACAAACAGTTCTTAAACTTGAATATCAAATAACGCAACAGAATCATTCATTCAACATAATTAACACTTGTTCAAACATGCGGAAGCGTAACATTGTAAGATATGCGGAAGCGTAAACATTGTCTAAAACATTCATTACATAACATAAACAGAACGTAACAGGATGCCAGTCTTCATATCAGCCGGGTAACTCTTCATCGCTTGCCAAGCATCACCGTTCAACTTCCATACCTTCCTTAACCTGAATGTGCATACTAAAAGTCAGCTACGCTGGTTAGTTCTAGCTTTACATAAAACCTTAACATAAACATTTTGCCAAAAACATAACGTACATTTATTTAACAAAAGCGTACATAAAACATGCAATAACTTAACCTCATCATAACATCGTAACATAGCATCATAACATAAGTCAACATGAACCGAATATGCGCCTTCTCGTAACCGTCAATTCCATACATCGCAAACCAACGGATGAACTTAAGGCTCGTTACCTCTAAGTCATCCGTCACTAGGTCTCCTAAGGCTCGTCACCTCTAGGTGGACCAAACATATGTCTCCTAAGGCTCGTTACCTCTAGGAAGACAGAACATAACATAGGCACTATTTCCCCGCAAGGAATAGTACCTTCCATCGGGGATCCCGGAAATCCCATGGGTGACCGTTGTCACCCCATCATCAACCAGTTGTACAACCGTTAGCTAGCCACAAAGGCCCCTCGTAAGGGTGAGGCTAATACATACATACCTTAGCTCCCGTAGGAACTCGTGGCAGATTCGTTCATTCGTGACTTTCATAAAACCTTTACCTATTCTCAGTTAAAGCATTTGTACATTTTATTAAACAAAACATCATCTCTTTCGTAAACTTCATTTGGCAAAACATTTCGTAAACATCATGTAGGATCGTGAAATTACAAGATGGTTCTGTTCTTAGTTGAGATTGGCGGAAACAAAAACAACTACACAATTACAATCAATTACACAGAAAGAATACTGATAAGAACACTGTTGTATTAAGCTTAGTGAATAAATGATTACAAATGAAAACTCAGTTAAGAAGCACCCTTACAATGAAGTGTTTACACAGTATTTATACTAACTTAGAATCAAGACAGATCCTTGATTCTAAGGATCAGATCGAACACAGACCGTTGATCTTTTATACAAAAGCTAATAATACACGTTAAAGCTAAACTAGCTAACTTAATTGAAGCGTTTGCTTTATTCATCATTGTTTGCATGCTCGGGGAAGAGCATTGTCGTCCGTTATTGGTTGCACCATTGAGGTTCCTTCTGCTTTGAGTGTGTCAGTTGCTTTTGCAGAAAGTTATCAGTGACACTTGGCATGGATAGTCAGCTGCAACGATTTGTCTTCAAGGAACATAGCTATCAGCAGCAAGAATGAGAATAATGTTGCTGATAAGCCTATCAGCAGCAACTTGTGTTGAACGCTGCTGATAAGCCTATCAGCAGCGACAAGTGTTGAATGCTGCTGATAAGCCTATCAGCAGCAACATGTGTTGAATGCCGGTGATAAGCCTATCAGCAGCATTTGTACTTAGAATAATTTGGTAGCAATCAGTTTTTGGTTCTACAAACTCCCCCTAGACTGATGCAACCAAAATTCTTCTAATCACTTTGCTGTTGAAGCTTTTGCATGTGGCTGACTATCCTTTCAACCTCATAGCCTCTTGGATCCTTGCTTGGATTGTTCAGTGGAAGTGCAGACAGAGTCTTGATGTCTTTATTTGGCATTTTGTAGATTGTTTTGCTTGAACATCTCATCTTCTGCTTCCTTACATCAGTTAAGGTGAACTCGTCCAAATCAGCATTATAGGACCAACTTACAAATGGAGAGTGGGACTTGAGTGGTTTGATGTCAATGATCACATCTTTGCTAGGGTTGAAGTAGTGTTTGATTTCTAGCACAAGAAGTTTCCCACTCTCATTTGCAGGCTCATGAGCTTCACCTAGCTCCAGAATTCTGCCAAGATCTTAATCTGGCAATTGCAGAATTTCATCAACAGATCTGTAGATAGATCTTCTTCTTTCAATTCTCCCCCTGAAGATCTCAAACCTTTGATCCTGTAGATTGTAGACCCAATCAACTATGTCTCTTGAGTCTTCTGGTTTAGGTGTGGGTTTGGATTTCTTCAAGGGAGGTTGTTGATGAGTGGGGGGTGGGTGAGATGGTTTGGAATTTTTGGGTGGAGGAGTGGAAGGTTTGGGGAGGAGAGTGGAAGGTTGTTGGACTGAGGAAGAGGTAGGCGAGGGAGAAGGCTTGGGTTTCTTTGCTTTTGTTTCTCCTTCTTCCTGAATAGGTACCCTTTTCTTGGTGCCCTTCTTGCCCACTCTTTCTTCCTCATCCTTTTTGACTTTGAAGTAGAGGGCTTGTAGGTTCATGAAGTTCATAGGACCTAGCCTCTTTCCATTCTCTCCTCTAGCTTTAAGGAAGTCAATCATGACCTTCCTTTCTTCATGGGTGCGTTTATTAAAGGTGGTCTTTTTGGACTGTTGTTTGGCTTTTTCTTCTTCTTCAGCCTGTTTCTTCTTTGCCAATTGACCTTTCTGACCCATGAAGGCTCTGTAGACTTCTTTATTTGATAGTTTCTCAAGGTAGTCTGCATCCTCACCTTGAGAGACTAGAGTCTTTACCCACGCCTCCCTCATTTCTTTAGCTAGTTCAGAATCGGTTATTCTGAACTTAGCTTCTTCTTTCTTCTTCTTCTTCTCCAATTCTTCCTTTTCTCTATTGAATTGTTCCTGCAGTTGAAGAGCAAGAGCTGCATCTTCTTCAATCTGGTCAACTGCAGGAATCTTTCTTTTCAGTTCATCCGGCTGTCTAGCATACAGCTGGATGGTTTGTTCTCTTAGGAGAATGGCTGTTTTTCTTTCTTGAGCCTTTTTCATGTCAGCCATCTCCTCTTCTTCTCTTCTTCTTCTTCTTCTTTGCTCTTCCCTCTCTCTTTTCTCTTTTAGCAACCTCTCTTCATCTTCATCTGTCATGATTCCCTTTCCTTTGTTTACATTGGATGCCTCTGCTTCAACTTCACTGACCACAACAGCAGATGATGGTGCTGCTATTGGGATCTCTGCCTCAACTTCATTGGCAATTTGGGATGTGAACATGGGAAGGTCATTGGCCTCATTCGATTTGCACTCAGGACTTGTGACTTATTTCAGCATTTCTTTGATAGTTGATCTTGACTCATATGCTGCAGTACAGATGTCTACTTGAGGGGAAGCTGAGACAGTATCAGTGTCAGAGTTTGACACATATACTGCCTCAGTAATTCTTCCTACTTGTTCAAGTTTGGCTCTGACAGTAGCTATCATTGCCTGGCTTTCAAGTGAGTTGACATTGCAGATATTTGCCCTGAGTTGAAACATCTTATAGAGAAAGTCTGTAGGAAGTGACAAGATGTTCTTGGTGTTGATGGTGAGAGAGGAGCCGTTGCTTAGTAAGAAGGTGTGGTCAAGAGACTTAGTGCTTGTCCAGCCCAGCACATCTAAGTCTTTGACAATGAAGGAGTACAGAAATCTTCTTAAGCAGCAAACTTCTTCGTTAGTGAGAAGACTGCTCCTTATAATGTCAAGTCTTCTAAGAGTCAGTCTTCTTTCTGCTGCTGCCGAAGATTCAGGATAAGCTACCCGATTTGCTGTTTGTATTAGTCTTTCGAAGTGGGGTAGATTATCCTCCAACAAGTCATGGAACCTGCCAATGGCAAGTTCTGCTGAAAGATCTGATGAAGTGTTGATGCAGTTAGTTAAATGCAGTTGTAGGACTTGGAGGGCATTGAGAGAGTTCCAGTTTAGCTCTTCTACACCACTAAACTCCCATCCAATCCAAAATCTCTCAGCTGATCCATCATACCCCCAAGCTAGAATGGAGTCAAATTCTAGCTTCTGTGTAGTTTGAAAGAGTTGGGGGGTAATGGATTGACTTATGATGGCTGCTGCTTCAGGAAGGATGCTGAATGATGTATTTGTTTGTTCTGTGTCTTCAGCATCATTGAGCATTTCATCAACAGCCCTGACGACCAACTTCCAGTCTTCAGATGTCTTTTCTTCTTCGTTATCTGAGAATGGCAAGTCATGAATTTGTACAAAAGCCGGCTTGAATAGTGAGCTTTGAATTACAACCTGCTCTTGAATCCAGTCGTCAAGACTGTCTGTGTCTTCTTCCATAGAGACCATCTCCCCCTTTGGTTGCATCAGTAGACAGGTAAGCATCAGTTTGGGTGCCTACTGATACAAGAAAGGGAGTGGCTAAAGTTGGGCATTGATGGGCTTCATGCATAGAGACTTGGTGTCTTAGTTTGGACACTTCAGCCTCTAGCATAGCCACCCTGGCCGTCAATTCCAAGTTATGAAGTTTCAGTCTGTCCTCATCCATAGTTGTGGAATCCTTGGACTCAGATGGGGCCTTAGGCCTAGCCTCTTCATCCCCATCACCCATGGTTTCTTGGCGCCTGGGATTCCTCTCAGTGAGGGGAGTTTCCAAGGAAACATCCTCAATGTGAGTTGCCGTGGTTGAGGGCTTAATAATGTTGTCACTGTCCTCCTGGTCATTTGATGGACCAATAGTAGTGACAGCCTCTTCCACATCCACTCTTTCATAACTCCGAGAGTGGACCTTCAGGGTAGATGAACTTGGGTTGGGTGTGTTGGAAGCAAGATCAATCAGTACCTCCGAGATAGTGGTAGTTGGAGAAGGTACATCATCTTGATCAGGTTCCTCAACATTTAAGTTCAGAAGAGAAAGGAAGTGCTCAGGGGGCTGTTCTACGGATCCGGGAAGTAATCATGATCCTAATAGAGAGACATCCGAAGGAGTCTCCCTAATAATGTGGCTTTCCCTTATGATATTCTTACCAGAATGTTGTGATTCTGAGTGAGGGCTGTTAGGTTGGGTTTGGGCCTTGGAGGCAAGAGAAGAAGGAGTTCTCTTGCCCCTTTTTCTAGTATATGTTGTTGCAACCGGGGCCCTGTGTTCCGGTTGAACAATAACATCCAAAAGAGGTGTAAGTAATTTTTGTGCCTGTGCATCCTTAGTAGTATGCACAGGGGTTCGAACGATGGATGCAGATTGTTGTTCAGGATGTGAGGTGGAAGGTGTGGGATCAGTATCAGCCGGGATTGCTGAACTGTCACCCGGGGTACTTTGGACGTTCAGCATTGTAGATAACAATGAAACGTTGTCCCCTGAGAACTTTTTGGAAACAGTCCTCATGCTTTGAAAAATGTTATTTTTATGACCCAACATGATGTAGATTCTTGCAGGTTTTGAAAGATCTTTTAGTTCTTGATTGAAAACTTCCTGCAGGAATCTTGGGTACATGAAAAATTGCTGCTTTGCACCCTCTTGAAGGTTATATCGCAAACCCTCAAAAATGAGATGTGCAAAGTTTAAGCCTTGGTTAGTGACCATACCATGGAAGGCGGAGGCCAGTGCAGAGCTCACCTGATGCCATCCACTCCTCTTCTGAGATATGCATTGGAGAAGAGTGTGGCAGAGATACTTCCATGGAGGGCCCATCAGCGCCTTCTCGATCGTATACTCGGTTTGATTTCCAGTTTATCCAATGGAGACAAAGGTCCTCATGTATTCGTCCTTCGAGTATGAGATGGCTGCTCCCTCATCTTGAAGCTTAATGTTTTCTGAGTGTAGCTTCCAAGATGGTGATATTCTTGCCGTCTACTTTGGCTTTGATTTGGGGAATCCCCTGTTCGGTTGAGTAGACAGCGGTTCTCCATAAATCCTCCATATGGGGAATATATATAGTAGGGTTGGTGGTGAGGGCAAAGTAGATCTTTGATCGACATAAGAAATCGATCATATCGTCAAAACCATCGGATTTCTTTCCTTTGGTAAGATATGCTGTTAGGTTATGGTATGTGGAAAACTTGTCATGTGGGTTGTCGATATCTGCCATAGCCGTTTGATTTTGGAGGGATGATTTGAATATGGTGGAGACTTGAGAGTATGAAGAATATGGAGAGCTTTGAATGTGGTGGGGACTTTGAGTGAAAATGATAGTTGGTTAGGGTTGAATTGAATGTGAAGAGGTGGTAAAGAAAATTTGATTTGTTCTTATAGCGGCAGATGAGAGAAAAAGGAGAATGACTTGTACAGTACAACCTTATTTACTTTTCATTGTTACAGCTGTAATACACCGAGGCAGTCATGGTAAAGACTGACGTTATTTTCTTTTACAGCGGGTAAAAGTTAATTTTGGACTTAAGTTTACCCATCAGCAGCAAACTTGGTTGCTGTGGATGAGTAAGCCTGTCCGCAGCAACTTTGATTGATGCGAAAGGTTAAGTCTGTCAGCAGGAAACTTAATTGCTACTGATAGATACAATGATCTGCAGCAGGGATGTTGCTACTGATGGCCTTAAAGCTATACGCAGGAAAACTTGTTCCTGCTGATAACTTAAGGCAGTCAGTGGCAAATCCTTTGCTGATGAAAATTTAAACCTGTCAGCAGCTGAAGGGCAAAAATGCTGCTGACTTATAACTTTTATTTACAACATAAGATAGACATATTTACATCAAAGGATAGATGCACTCAACTGAACTGATGATGATGCTTGGTGGTTTCTTTGCCTTCCAATGTTGAGTTGGTGGTTTTCCAGCTCTCTTTGCCTTTTCAGCAGCAGACTTTGTATTTGGCTTATCAGCATCAGATTTTGATACTGCTGATCGTTTTACTTGAGCAGCTGCAGATTTTGTTGCTGCTGAAGGCTTTCCCTTTTGTTCCTTGGGCTTTACTCGATCAGCAGCAGTTATTTTGACTGCTGATGGCTTAGGAACAGACGTATGCCTATCCTTCTTCCCCTCACTGATAGGCTTTTGTATAACTGGTGTTGGAAGAAGAATCTGATTGAAAGGATTAAACTTACAATTTGCAGCATAGTGGTTTGATTCTCCACAGATGATGCAAGATTGTTTAGGTTTTGACAACTGCTCCCTTGATGGAGAAAGAGATTTTCTGAATTGAGTTGTCTTAGCTTCAAATATTCTTACCTGTTTGTTCTTCCCTGTCTTCTCAAAAGCATGTTGCTTGAGGTTTCTTTACTGCTGAAGGTAGTAGAAGCAGGTGCTGGCAGTGTGGTTATATTTTCCACAGACAAAACATAATTTTGCCAGTTTATTCCTTGAAAGATGCACATAATCCTTTCTTTTGAAAAGGTCTTTGAAATTCCAAGGGTGAGCTTTGTTGTGCTCAAAAGTAGCTTCTTCCAATGTTTTTTGTACATATGGAACCCTTTCTCCATGCGCATGACATATGTCAAACACCTTCCTTGGCTGGACGGAAGATGAGGACTGGCCCTTTTCAGTATTTAGCTTCCTACCTTCTGGAGGATAGCTAATTTTGATTTGTTTGAATGGTGTAGGAACTGGTACTGAAATGGCTGGTACTTGTGCTAAATGGACTTCATCTTTAGTCAGAGTGACTTGAGGGGCAGGAGGAGATGAAGCTTCACTAGTTTTAGTGGAGTCTGAGTAAGTTGAATCAGACTCTGATGAGGTAGTGCATTCTTGTACCAATGGTTCATCCTTAGAAGGATCAAGATTTCTGTTGGCCATATCAAGATTTGCCAGATTGAAGCTTGGTTCATGAATGGTCACGTAGTCAGCAGGAGGTGCAACGGCTTGATATTGTTCAGCATGATACCCCACACCAGTTTTTACCTTATCATGAATTTGAGCATCCAAAAGTCTTTGCAGCTTTTTGGATGCAAATTCATATTTGTCGACATGAACCTTTTGTTCTACCAATTCTGCTCTGGTAGCTTTTAATCTGGCCAGTAGATCATCAATCTGAGTTTCAAGATTGGTTTGTTCATGTTTTAATGATGAAATCTCTTTCTTTAGACAGTTATTTTTTTCTTTGTAACTGTCTTCGACCCTTTTGAATTCAGATTTCATTTGATGAAACTCTTCATTTTGATCTATTAGGTTTTGATTATGCTTTCTGTAGCCTAAAACCTTATCAATGCAGGCTTGGGAACATAGATGTTCATATACCTGTGGCGGTATCTCAGTTGTGTCTGCCATAAGAGCTTGGTTGTTAGTAGGCAGATCTTCATACTGAAAGCTCCAGTCAAAGTAAGATGTTCCAACAGCTGCGCAAGCTGCAGTTTGAACTGGAGGAGTAGCTTGTTGCTGTTGGTGTCTTGGTTGGGCTTGGTGAGCTGTTGGGTTTGCTCTTGGTGCCTTGCATTCTCTCGCAAAGTGACCCAGTTGGTTACAGTTGTAACACTTCAACTTGCTTTTATCCAAGCCAACTCTCGTGTTTGAGCTGTTGCTTGGAAAGGGTCTTCCGGTTCTGGAGTAAAACCTTTTTGCTCTTATGGAGAGCATTGCAAATGAGTGATGTATATCCATTTCTTCCAGATCATCTGGATGGAAGCACTCAAGATCCTCCTTGATAAAGTACATGTTGCTTGAGTTTTCAGAAACAAAAGCAGCAGTGGTTGAGGCTTGAGAAGGAGCTTCAAGAAGAAATGGTGATGTGTTTGTTTTAGAGGTGGGAGTTTGAGGATGTGTGACTATAGGAGGATAGTAATTACTGGGGCCTGAGTGCTCAGAGTGAAAAGCAGATGAGGTGGTGTTGGATGTGGAGGCTGTTTGGTAGCTTGAGCTCTTTTCCTTGGCCTGAATCATTTCTAATTCATAGGTTTTGAGCATACCAAATAGCTCAGTCATCTGAAGAGTCTTCAGATTCTCGGTTCTTCTGATGGACACTGTGTAGAGTGTCCAGCAACTAGGTAGAGATCTGATGATTTTTTTAAGAATGTCTTCATTCTCCAACTTCACTTTTGAGCACTGCAACTCACCTACAAGATAAGTATATCTGTTATATAAAACAGTTAGAGACTCACCTTCCTTCCAGATGAAGTTTTCGTATTGCTGCTTGAGGATGTCTCTTCTGTTTTCCTTAATTTCCTCAGATCCAGCAAACATCTTCTCGAGGGCCTCCCACAGCTCCTTTGCAGTTTTGTAGCTTCTGAAGTTATGAAAAACTTCATTTGGAAGGCACATTTGGATGGCTCCTAGTGCCTTGAAGTCCACCTCCATCTTCTTGATATCCTCTTCTGAATATTTGGAGGGATCCTTTGGAACAGTTGGTCCTCCAGAGTCAGCAGATGCCACCATGGGAGTGTATGGTCCATCCCTGATGGATTTCCACATTCCGTACTCCTGATAACAGAAGAAGCTTTCCATCCGATTTTTCCACATGTCATAGTCTTCTCCAGATACCAACCTTGGTGGTCGGTTGATGCTGCCGATGTCTTCAAAACCGTTGCTTTGTGCCATTTTTGTTTTGAGATTTTGGGTGACTTGATCAGAGAGTTTAGAATAGAACCAGAAGTGATTAAACAAGTGTGAATTTGTTTAATCTGAGCCAAAGCTCTGATACCACTTGTAGGATCGTGAAATTACAAGATGGTTCTGTTCTTAGTTGAGATTGGCGGAAACAAAAACAACTACACAATTACAATCGATTACACAGAAAGAATACTGATAAGAACACTGTTGTATTAAGCTTAGAGAATAAACGATTACAAATGAAAACTTAGTTAAGAAGCACCCTTACAATGAAGTGTTTACACAGTATTTATACTAACTTAGAATCAAGACAGACCCTTGATTCTAAGGATCAGATCGAACACAGACCGTTGATCTTTTATACAAAAGCTAATAATACACGTTAAAGCTAAACTAGCTAACTTTATTGAAGCGTTTGCTTTATTCATCATTGTTTGCATGCTCGGGGAAGAGCATTGTCGTCGTTATTGGTTGCACCATTGAGGTTCCTTTTGCAAGAATGAGAATAATGCTGCTGATAAGCCTATCAGCAGCAACTTGTGTTGAACGCTGCTGATAAGCCTATCAGCAGCAACAAGTGTTGAACGCTACTGATAAGCCTATCAGCAGCAACATGTGTTGAATGCTGGTGATAAACCTATCAGCAGCATTTGTACTTAGAATAATTTGGTAGCAATCAGTCTTTGGTTCTACACATCATCTCGTAAACATCATTTCGTAAACATCATTTCATAAAACATCATTTCATAAGTATGCACACCAGCCCAAAACGGTTATTAAAACATTAAAAGAGAGGGCTCTAGAACTCACCTGATAAGCTAGTCTCGGTTGTCCTAAACAAAGGCCCAACAACGTCATGTACGATCTGAATTAGGTAGTTAAATACACATCAGACCCAACCCCGACTCTAACGGTTTCGAACATACTGACTTCACTAACCAGCTATATATACCCATAGACCTGATGTCTGTGCATTTAGCAAGTGCGTAGGGCCTTGTTCTTATGTACTTAATAAGTACGCCGACTTCGCTTCTTGCATACTTGATAAGTACGTAGGACCTGCTTCTTGCGTACTTGATAAGTACGCAGGACCTTCTTCCTACAAAAACCCTAACTTTTTGCATGCAGATCCGACCTCGTCAAGATCCGAACTTTTTACGTTCAAAACGTTTGCTTTTCATTCTAGATGCTAGATCTATGTTTACATTCAAGTTTCATACGTAAAAATGCCATCTTTTTATCCAAAACCCGAAAACCCCAAAACGAACAAAAACTCAGATCTAGATCAGATCGTTACCTGTATCGAGCTTCTGATTCGGAGGTTTTGCTCACTAGCTATGGAGTAACACACTTCTTCAATCTCGGGTCGATCCGCTAACTTTCTCTCTCTACGGCTTCTCGCTCTAGATGTTGCAAATGAGAGAAATGGAGGTGACTTGAGCTATTTATAGGGAAGGGACTCCTCCCCTCATGTTCGCCAGCCCCTTTGGCCCGGCCTGTCACGCCTCATTCATTTATTCCGTTCGTCTCGCGTTTAACCCGTTATTTTAACCGTCGTTTTATTTTTTTGGGATGTTACATCCGGCGAGACCCGGAAATGGTGGAGCCATATGACTATGATGATGGTGACGGAAGAGACAGACGACGGTGATGTGTGGTTGTTCGCGGTGGTTGGAGCAGATCTAATAGTGGCTAGGGTACGACACCCCGAGCCCTAGTCAATTTGCTATGATTATCCCGATCTACAATTTTCAAGGTTTGTTTGAAATGTTAGGTTCAATTTGGATAGTTAGTCGTTTTCCGTATTAAATCTAATAAATTTAGTGGTCGGGTTTCATTCCCGGATGTTAAATACGTGCTTTTTGGATAGGATACGACACCTTGAGCCCTAGTCAAACGTGGTCAAACCTGATCAAACTCGGGTCAACGGCAGTCAAGCATGATCAAATATGTGAAACGTAAGGTTTAGAACGTGTCAGTTCGTAAACGAGACTTACGAAAGGTATTGACGCGCGCCAAAAACTTATTTATATAATTACACTTGCATATCATTAATAATATACTAAAATTAACGCGCATGGGACGAAAACGAAACGAGAGTGAATAATGAGGCGTTAATATGAACGAGAAACTATACTAGATTTATTGAGTCTTCGACTAATAAAACGTGCAAAAATATTTAGACAAACATCACGACATTATCAATAAAGTGACAAACGCGTCTTCGAATGGATATACATACTTATCATATACGAACCGTGTCTTTTAATTATGTGTATCTTTCAACTAGTATACAATGATCGAGTTAAATATAAATATACAATTTCAATTATATTGTTCAACAATCATATCTTAGTATCAAATATATATGTATAAATATATACATATCCCGCAATTAGTTTTCAAAGACATAAAATACTTATACGAATGCCCTTATTTTTGGTATGGACTTATTAAGTCGCAATACCTTCGGTGATTTATTTAAGTTTATATGTAAACAAAATCTGTAACATCCCAAGAATAAAACGAAAATTTTATTCACCGGTTAAACATGAGACGAGCCGAATAAACAAGCAAGGCACGATGGGCCGGGCCGGATGGGCCAGGCGCGCATGAGGGTGGCAAAAAATGGAAGTGAGCCCTCCATAAATTGCATAAACCACCACCTTTTCTCTCGTTTGCAAGTTCTAGAGATAGAAACCGTAGAGAGAGAAAGTTGGCGGATCGACCCGAGATTCAAGAAGCGTGTTACCACATTGCTTGGGAGCAAGACCTCCGAATCAGACACTCGATTCAGGTAACGACTCGTTCCAAATCTGGGTTTTTTGTAATATCCCGAATAAATAGAAAGAAATAAAAGTAAAACAAGGCGGGCTTGGCCAAGAGTCGGCCCATGGGCCTGAGATAAGAAGAGGAAAACCCATACTAATCAGCAGCCATCAACCTTTTCCCCCCTCATTTCCTTCATTTTCCCAAACTTAGAGAGAGAAAGGAGAGCACGGGTTTAGAAAGAGAAAGCTTGGGTTTCAGCTCAAAAGCTCGGAATTCGACCGTTATCATCATAGCAACACAAAGCAACGAAAACTAGACTCTGAGAGGCAAGCTTCATCGCTAGATCTGAGTTTTTATACATTTATGAGTTTCAAATAAAATGGCTGGTTTTTACGTAAGAAACTTGAAACAAACCACATATTTAGGTTCATGGAGGAAAATGAAACATTTCGAAGGTAAAAAGTTGAGAGCTTGATCAACTTGAAATCGGAGACCAGATCTAGGGTTTCTGGTTGGGGAAGAAGACTGATGCATTGAAACTACTAGTTTCGACATAGACCCCTGACCCGAAACTACTAAGATTTTACATAAGTCACTTATCGAAACTACCTAGTTTCGATACAAGTAGACCCATCGAAACTACCTAGTTTCGATAGAAACCCATGACCCGAAACTACTTTAGTTTTGATATGATTCACCCCCGAAACTACCGGGTTCAAGAATAGTAATGTCTAGTGTCATTTAGGAGCTCTACCTTATGCGTATGACTTTATTATACAGATTGTGAGTGACGTTAGTGACCAGCTAAGAGTATTTCAGAAACCACTCACCAGGTGAGTTCTATGTGCCCCCTTTATGTTACGTGCAAACCATTTTAAATATTTTTGGGGCTGAAGTGTATACATGATATGATAGGAACGTCATGCGCATTACATGATGATATATGATGATTATAAATATGACAAGTATGTAATGAATAATGAAATAAAAGTATGATATGACATATAAGAATGAAATCTTGCTTTATATATTATATATTGCATGTTATGAATGTATGTGAACGTTATGGACGCTTCGATGCTAACGGCTACTACGGTGGACGGACGACCACTTGACTATTATACATCCAGAAATGAAAGTCTAGAAAGGTACACTAAACAATGGCCACTACGGTGGAGTAAGTCCCTAAATCGATGCACGACTGTATAATTAGTTCAAGTGGGAAACGGATGCCTTAGGGCAGGACTACGACGGTAGGACGGTTTAGACGGACGGCCGAAGGTTTGCCGGACAGTTTTATGTTATGACGGACGGTTTCTAGGACCAGACGAGTAAAAGGGCTACGAAGGTAGGTTAATGGCGTATGTCTGTGTGATATACGTAGTAAAAGACGGGTTGATCACCCTTATGTGTATGACCAATGAATGTTCAATGAATGTAAAGGTGAATACTTATTAATGTACTCACACATGAACGATAAATGAAAGCAAGGGACGTATTAGTGTGTATTTATATATTTATATATGTATACAGATACTTATAAATTAAATGATGCTTATACCTAACTGCTTTAAACTAGAACTCACCAGCGTTAGCTGACTTTTATTATACATTTCTGGTAGCAGAAAGAAGGGTCTTGCGAAGGCGTGATGGTTACCCAGCGTGAGAATGACATCCCGTTTTAATTTATGTTAAGACAATGTTTATGTTTTAAATGTTAAGACTTTCGCTGTTATGTAAGTGGCCATCTCGCGGGTCTCTTCAGCTGCTGGAGTCTCAGATTCCATCTTTGACTCAACTTCATTATCCTATGTCGGTTCTTCTCCCGACTTGTCAACTGTGGTGTCGTCGGAGACAATGAACTCCGGTAGTGTCTCATCGGATGAAGTGTCCACTGGTGTCGATGGCGTGTAAACGTACTCGTCCTCGGAATCCGTAATCTCAATCGGCTGGTTTGCAGCTGACATGTTCCTGTAACAAGCCAACCACAATTTCTATCTTACGTTAGTATTCTAAGTGTATGTGAGAATACTAAGTGTACGTGCAGAAGTGAAATGCATATGAGACATCGGTTACAGTCTAAGTCCACTATATGCAACCTAGTTCGCTGCAACCTATGTCTCTGATACCAGTCTGTCACAACCCCAATTTCCACTTCCGGGGTATACCCGAGGGGCGTGACTCGAGAGGATCTTTACCATTGTATTACTTTGAACGACCACTAAATGGTTTTCAAAATACATGTTTTAATGCATGGCTTGAACAAGCCCAAAATAAGTTTAGCAAAGTTCAAAGTCAATGTGCGGAAGCAATGTTTAAAAGTTTACAACGCTTAACAAATGAATTAAAAGCGTTTGTTAAAATAGGATGCCATGCATGAATAGTGTGTGACTCCTGTGGGTGCATCCTAGCCACATATCCTATGCATTCAACGACCTGAGATAAACATGCTAAAATGGGTCAACATAAAGTTGGTGAGTTCACAGGTTGTATGTAATGGAAGTCATATCATGAAATGTTTTGGAAAATCATATATTGACAATGCATGGAAAAGCATATGCTGGAAATGCATGGAAAAGCATTTGTTAGAAATGCATGGAAAAGCATTTGTACTCTACACAATCATTGTTGATCAGACAAAACTAAAAATTATCATAAGTCCACCAACCGAAGCTCAACTGTAGCCACTGGAAAAGGAAAAGAATATGGTTCGCCTCTTTGTGCCTTGCACATGAATAGATTAGGTCAATTATGTACCCGTTCGACCTGTAACATTTCTAATTTTTAGTATCCGTATTTTCAATTCAATGTAATGCATTTCAAACTCAATTCTAGTGCACTGTTTTGTTTCTTTTCGTACCATCAATTTAATACTATAATTCGATGCAAATCTTCAAATTTTACTCGGTTATATTCTATTAAAACACTACATAAGTATCTATTTATACAAATACGTCAAAGACTAAAGTTACAAGGTCTGATGTTGAAAAATAGCAAGAAACCCTAATAGGCACGGTGGCACCTCGTTCTGGCACGGTCGCGCCAAGTACTTTGGCACGGTCGCGTGACTTGCTTTGGAACGATCGCGCCCGGTGCCTTGGCACGGTCGCGCCTCATTTGGACACGGTCACGCCTAGTACCAGTTGAAACGTAAATGTAGTTTTAAACACGAGATCGTTGATTGTCGTAACCGATATACGTTTCACTTTCATAGACAAAGAAACGAATATTATCAATTGTAACCATTAACAACAGAAAACAAATTCAAGAAAATCAAAACCTCCTCATTTGAAAATCCTCTCCTTTGAACATCGATCCTCCTATTCTTGAGTGAATTTCCCCCAACCAAACGCTACACGATTCTCCCAGAAACTACTGAACCATTTGAAGCAGCCAGAATCGTAGCAGAAGACGCCGGAAGCCAAGCTCACCGACGCCGGAACTCCTTTCTACCGTTCTCTATCAATTCGCTACTCTTCCAGGTAATTGAAACCTTTTCCTCACTCATTTCAGTTCATGGATCAAAAGCCCCATATTAATTTGGGCTTTCATTATGGAAATCATCTCGAACTCGAAGCCACATTTACATTCAAAATAGTTTAATCGAATCCGGTCCTAAACACGTTTTAAATTCAATTAATCTATACAAAAAGACTCGTAATAATCTATTGGGCGAAAGCCCTATGATTTCCAACCCTGTTATTATAAAAAATTAGTCAAATCGTTCCTGATTTGGAACAGACGCGGTCGCGCTAATCATCTAGCGCGGTCGTGCCTCATGAGACACGGACGTGCCGGCTTCCAGCGCGGTCGTGCCTCCTGCTCAGACCCAGTCATGCCCTTTGGCTAATCTCAGTCGTGTCTTAGAATCATAGACACGATCGTGTCTGGCCAAGGCACGGTCGTGCCTAATGATTTAGTTAGTTAAGCCCTCTGTTTGATCAACACGGTCGCGCCCTGACTAGCGCGGTCGCGCCCGTGGTTCGAGCACGATCGTGCCCTTCCCAGGCACGGTCGTGTGTGAGTTAAATTTTTGGCAGAATTATAATTTTATATATTTTTCAAACAATAAATATTTCTGATTAAATTACAAAATAAAAATAGTTGATTTTTATAAAAATGCATTTAATTCTATTTAGAAAGATCAAATATTTAATCTTGGAATAAATAGAAAATTATTTATTTAAAGTTTATAAAAAAATTAAATTTACAATTATTGCTAAACCTTTCATTTAAAAAGTATTTAAATGGTTAAGTTACATTTTATAAATAAATAAATAAAATAATGATTATTTATTTACTATATATTTAAACAAAGACATTTATTTATTTACACTTAATTACATTTAACACTTACAATATTTTTACGAACGATAATTATTTAATTTACTTAATTAATTATTCAAACTCAAACCTTAAACAAAATGCTTCAAAAATGTTTACTTCAAAACCTTATATTTTATTCAATACTTTTAAGTACAAATCAATGGCCTTATACACAAATTCAAATTCAACTTTAAACTTAAACTTTTGTGCACACTATTGATACAATACGCATTACACACTAGGTTAACTTATGCATTTCAAGGATCCTTATTCTATCTAGTATCTTTGTTAGCTACGCCTTCAAACAAAGTGAGTATTTCATAGCCCCTTTTACTCTTTTACACTTTTGGGGTGAAACACGAACTCTATCAAATTACATGTTTACATTTACACAAACAACACAAATACAAATCCTATTTACATTCATGTGTGCAATTTGAGCTTTATGCCCGAGTGCTATGTGTGCTAACTTTTGTGAACACTTATGTGCAATCATTAACTATTCAAGCCGACGGTTTTCAATGATAGATCTATTGAGTCTGACAAACCCACCTAGTTGAGGTGATTGATACCGACAACACAATTTGCATGCTAGTTACAAAGGTTTGATTCTACTTGGTTACACAATAGCTGCTCCCCATAAATGCCTTATTTATCATGTTATGTAAGGATTTGTTTTACAAACTATATGCTACTTATATACAAACCTGTGTTATACTCACCAACTTTTTAGTTGACTTTATTTTATTCATATTTCAGGTTCTAATGTGTGAGATTGGTCAAGATGTGCTACACATAGGCTTAGACTTAGTTAATTTAAATAAAAGAACTCTATGTATTTCAATTTTGTTCTATCTTGGATTTGGTTGTGTTTGGATTACTTGCAATGAAATTTGACGTTTAATATATTCAATTTAGTCAACCTTGTGCTTATGAACAGTCTACATGTCCCGCCCCGATGATTCCGCCATCGGTCGGGGTGTGACACGACCTCCAGTCGAAGTTAGCGCTACTAACCCGGGCAGGGGTTGTTAAACCCAACAGTACTGTTCATGATCACCTCGCTTGTGGAAAAATTATCGGTTGACTCTGAGAGGACTTTGTACACACCATGTACAACTTATATAATTAATGTAACTGTGTAAGCATGGGAATATGATTTTTGAAAATTGTACTTGAGCATGTATCTCACCCCAAAATGGAAAATGAGTGAAACGGGGCTGTGAGAACTCACCTGATAAAGTGGTAATGATATGCAAGTCTTAGCAATCCGGCTAAATGAGATGACCTACTCGTGCCCAAGGAAATATTTAGGATTTTAAGGTCTAAGTATTGTATATGTTTGACTATGAACTCTGTGCATCCAAAGAGTTGTTTGAAAAGTGACTTTGACGTTTCAAAGATGTTTTTACTTGGTGACCCGTTGGTGACACGTTGGACTTAAGCATTCAAATCCTAACATAGAATTCAAACCTACTTTGAAATAGTCTATTATCGTCTAATAAACACATTGCACATTCGATTGGAATTTAGAACTTGAAACACAACTTTTGGTACATTCAAAGTTTCCTTAATATGAAAGTCAAGTTTTTGAGTCCTAAGCATGGCAACTATGCAAAGTTGATGTTCACACATGAAATTAGGCATGTTATAACGCATATAGAACATCCCAAGGTTTACTTGCTAAAAATAGACAAACATGTGAGTTTCGGATAAGTAAGGTTTCCTATTATAGCAAGATCATGTCAAATTGGCAAGTTCATGGAATAATATCATATCTTATCATACAATGCACTTAGTTACATGTTACTAAGTCATTTAGACCTTCTAATCATGTTAACAACTTGCAAACACATCTTGTTGAAAGTAAAGTTTCCTTATTTAGAAAACGGGCTCTAAAACTCATACACATGCATTTTAATCCATCATTTTGGTCAATCATTCCTCCATAATGTTTACTACACTAGTTTCATGCTTTGAATACACCAAAACATCAAGTTTTCATACATGTCAAGAAATAAAGCTTCTAAAAATAGAAAATAAGCTTAAAAGCATCATGGACATGTGATTTTACTGAAAAAAAATCATACAATCTCTATATCTAGTGTTTATGCATCATTTCCACCAAACAAATCACATCATAACTTCTTTTAACAAAAACCCGAAAACTAAAGTTACTATAAATAGAACCGAGCATGAAATCTCATATGACCAAAAGTTCTAGACAGCAAATCTACACATATTATCCATTCTTTATGCATATCTAATAATTTTCCATCATCAAATCACCCTAAACATGGCATCTAACATGAAACCCAAAATTAAAGTTTCCTAAAATAGCAAAACCGAGCATGCATGTATCATCCAACACTTTTGACAACAAAGTTTGCACATATTATCCATCTACAACTATTATTACAACATAATCCATCTTCAAATCAACAAAATCTCATCATCTAACACATGCACATATAATAAAGTTTCCTTAAATGGAAACCAAGCCTATGAATAAAATCCAGGTTCAAAATCACTAACAATATGTACCATTTGAGTTTTAAAACACATTTCCTTTAAGAATCCATGGCTAATCTTTCATAAAAATGGGTTTTCTTTGGATGCATGTTCATATGAACATGAAGATGAAAAATGAAGAAAAAGTGGGTTTTGATCTTACCAAACTTAAAGATTATGATAAAATGGTTGATGAATCTTCTTGCAAACTTGATAATCTTCACTCAAAGCTTGATTTGGATGGAAGAACAAGATCAAACAATGGAAAAATGGTGAACAAATGGTGGTGGTGGTGGGTTTCGGCCAAGAGGGAGAAGGAGGGAGGAGAGAGGGTGAAAGAGTGTGGAGGTGGAAATGGGGTGATTGGTGGGGGTATTTATAGGGGGTTTTGATACCGGGTGGTGGAAAACGAATAGTCACCGATTTATTGACGGAAGTCTCGAATAGGTATGAACGAAATTATTTAAAAATAATTTGACTCATATTGGTATGTTTAACATATAAAATTTCCAGATTTTTATTTGAAATGTTGGTACATACTGCAGACTGGCCGGACAACGTTAAAACAGAAAGTTTCTCAGAAAATTCCTGAAAAATTCATAGAGTCTTGAAATAACATATCATAGTACTAAATGAAATTTATGCACACCAAATATGTGTCTAAGTGTCTACTTAGAATTATGGACCTAGCTAGTGCACACTGCGTGTCTACCGGACTGTGCTGAAAATAAAAGTATTTCCATAAATCACCGAAAAATTCATATAGGCATGATTAATTAAATCACAGTGTTACATATAATTTTCACACATAGATTATATGTCAAGGTATTTGTTTTAAATTGTCACCAACGGTCGTCCTACAGGACGCGTGTTTGACTGGGTAATCTTCCGGATTACCGACGCGTGTAAACGGATTGACTTGCTAAGTGTGAAATGAACTTAATTACTATAAAATTAATTGTGATGCATGTCTAATAAAGTAATATGTATCTTAGTCGGGAATGGGTATCAACCTGAAATTTGCCGGGTGTCACAAATAGGTTTCGCCCCCGAAACCTATCATAAGTCAAACAGTTGAGGGTACGACTCCCTCAAATCTGTCTCCGTTTCCCAAGTGTCTTCCGGTCCCTTTCGATGCTTCCAATGGACTTTAACCAATTGGATAACTTTACGTTTCTCATTCCGATCTAGGTTGGCCATGGGTTCCTCGATGTAGTTAAGGCTGTTGTCGACCTCAATGTCAGTAAGTGGTACGTGAGTCGATTCATCCGCCAAACACTTCCGCAAGTGTGATACATGGAAGGTAGGATGAATCCCACTTAACTCATCAGGCAACTCCAACCGATAAGCAACCCCACCAACCCGTGCCATTATCCTGAATGGTCCGACAAACCTCGGACTTAACTTTCCTCTCTTTCTGAATCGTATGATTCCCTTCCAGGGTGACACTTTCAACATTACTCTATCCCCTACATTAAACTCAATAGGCCTTTATCGTTTATCCGCATAGGATTTTTGACGATCTTGTGTGGCCTTCATTCGTGCTTTGATTTGATCAAACCTTTCCGATGTTTCTCGTACGACTTCAAGGCTTCCTAATTCCTTCGGTCCAATCTCACCCCAACAAACCGGGGTCCTGCATCTTCTCCCATAAAACATTTCATAAGGCGGCATGCCTATCGTCGTGTGATTACTGTTGTTGTAGGAGAATTCGGCTAACGGCAGATGTTCATCCCAACTGCCACCGAAGTCGATAATATAAGCGCGGATCATATCCTCCAGTGTTTGGATGGTCCTTTCGGACT
Source organism: Smallanthus sonchifolius (assembly GCA_023525975.1). Lineage (NCBI taxonomy): Eukaryota > Viridiplantae > Streptophyta > Magnoliopsida > Asterales > Asteraceae > Smallanthus > Smallanthus sonchifolius. Next base: position 91,366,817 of record CM042021.1, on the reverse strand, counting down.
GACCATACGTTTGCGGGTGGTATGCCGTGCTAATATTAAGTCTGGTGCCCATCGCCTCGTGAAAGCTTTTCCAGAACCTCGATGTGAATCGCGTGTCCCGGTCAGATACAATCATCAAAGGCATCCCATGCCGTGCTACCACTTCATTAATAAATACTTCCGCTAACCTTTTCGACGAGAACGTCTCGCGAATAGGTAGGAAATGAGCACTCTTAGTTAATCGGTCCACAATTACCCAGATGGTGTCATGACCTTTAGCTGTGCGGGGTAGCTTGGTTATAAAGTCCATTGTAATGTGTTCCCACTTTCATTCCGGTATATCAAGAGGTTGAATATTTCCATAAGGTTTCTGATGTTCGGCCTTTACTTGCGAGCAAGTCAGACACTTGCTTGCGTATTTCGTCACCTCGTACTTCATCCCAGGCCACCAGTATTCCTTCCTCAGATGTTGGTACATTTTCTTGGTACCGGGATGGATAGAGTAACGAGACTTATGAGCCTCATCCAAGATTTTGGTTATTAGCTCGCCACCCATAGGTATCCATATCCAGCCAAAACGTGTCTTAACACCAAGGGTGTTATATTCCAACTTGTCCCGCTGGCTAACCATCCTTTCCTTCTTTATGTTTTCCTCTTTAAGTGCCTCATCTTGAGCCTTTTCAATTTCCCTTATCACATCCGATGTTACCATCAATTAGCAAGCTTTCACTCTAATAGGAGCAGGCACATCCTTTCGGCTTAGAGCGTCAGCCCCCACGTTTACCTTTCCAGGATGGTATATGATTTCACAGTCATAGTCTTTCAAAAGTTCCAACCATCGTCTCTGCCTCATATTGTAACATCCCAAAAATAGTAATTTAGTAAACAATAACGCAATAGAGGTTTAATCGTCATAAAACAAAAGAAAAACGGATGGGCTTGGGCTCGGCTCCAACGGGCCGATGAAAGCCCAGGTATATAAGGGGCAAGGCAGCCCACTTCACCATTTCATCTTCATTCATCATTCTAGAGAGAGAAAGGAGAGCTCGGGTCTAGAGAGAGAAAGTCATCGGATCGACACGAGATTGAAGGAGCACGTTACCGCTGAGCTCGTGAGTAAAACCTCCGAAATCAGAAGTCCAATCCAGGAAACGATTCGACCATAATCTGATTTTTTGTTTTTTTTGGGGTTTCTCAGGTTTTAGCTAAATGGGAGACATTTTTATGGATGAAACTTGAAAATAAGCTTAGAACTAGGATCTAGAATGAAAACCGCACCTTTTGATCAAAGAAAATTGTAAGATTAGCATGATCGGATTAACATGCAAAATTTCGGACTTGTCCAGAAAACAGGTGCTGCGTACTTATCAAGTACGCAGTAGGGACGTCCTGCGTACTTACCAAGTACACAGGAGAAAGATCATGCATACTTACCAAGTACGCAGTAGGGACGTCCTGCGTACTTACCAAGTACACAGGAGAAAGATCATGCGTACTTACCAAGTACGCAGGTACGCAGGAGAAAGATCATGCGTACTTACCAAGTACGCAGGAGAAAGATCATGCGTACTTACCAAGTACGCAGGAGAAAGATCATGCGTACTTGTCAAGTGCGCATGAGCAAGGCCCTGCGCACTTACTAAGTGCGCGGGCAGCAGACCAGTAAGTAAAGTCAGTATGTTTAGAATGATTAAACCGTTAGAGTCGGGGTTGGGTCTGATGTGTACTTAACCACCTAATTCAGATCGTACGTGACATTGTTGGACCTTTGTTTAGGACAACCAAGACTAGCTTATCAGGTGAGTTCTATGTGCCCCCTTCTATGTTATATGCAAACCTTATTAAATGTTTTGGGGCTGAAATGTATACACTAAATGAATAACTGATATGAATGCTAATGTGATCATACGTGATATACTAATATATATTTTATATATAAATACGAAAATGAATTATGCACAAAGAATGAATCGTATGATTATATAGAATGAATGAAAGAATAACACAATGTGTAAGAATGAAATCTTGCTTTATATCCATGTATATATTGCTTGCAAAGAATGAAATAATGTTATGGATGCTTCAATGATAACGGCTACTTCGGTAGACGGACGACCACGTGACTATTTTGTAACCGGGACAAATACGTTCCTTCATCAGCTAGGACGTACGAAAGCCATTAATGGACGATCGAAGCAAATGGCATAATATGAATAGTAGAACGGTTGCATAAATAATAGTCGCATGGGAAACGGATACCTTCGGGTAGACGGGCGAATTACGGCCTACGACGGTAGGACGGTTGTAAGTCATTACGGACGGACAAAAGTTGCCGGACGGTTGTAAGAATAAATTACGGACGGACACTAGTTGCCGGACGGTTGTAAGAATGGCGGGCCATGACGATGGACCGTGGCGTTTGTCGTTGTGACATTCGCAAACAAATGACGGGTTGATCACCCTTAAGTGTATGACCCATGAAAGTTAAGAAAAGAAAAAGGTGAATTCATATATATATATATATATATATATATATGTAATCACAAAAGAAAGATGAAAGAAAAGCAAAAGTTATGAATACGTGTATATATATATATATGTAATCACAAAAGAAAGTGAAAGAAAAGCAAAAGTTATGAATACGTGTATTTATATATATGTAATCACAAAAGAAAGATGAAAGAAAAGCAAAAGTTACGAATGTATATAATTATGTATACTTGTAAAGAAAAGAATGATCATACTTAATAGTTTTAAACTACAACTCACCAGCGTTAGCTGACTTTTAGTATACATTTCAGGTACAGAAAGGAAGGGTCGTGCGAAGGCGTGAAGGTTTCCCGGCATGAGACTGACATCCACTTTTATTTATGTTAAGACAATGTTATGTTTCAATTTTTAAGACTTCCGCTGTTATGACATGTAAATTGAATGATGTTTGCTTCCGCTACTTCTGAATGTTTTAAATTTAAGTTCAGTAATTACGACTATGTTTATGAGTAAATCCAACAAGTGAGGTCACCCGGGAATGGGGCCTTACAAGTTGGTATCAGAGCAATAGTTTGAGAGATTCAGACACCCCTAAATGTCTGGACTCAAACTGATTATGGGACCAACGCACGGATGTCAATATGGGTAACCAACGCCAACGCTAGCACGATAAGTAAGTACTAGAGTTAATACACTTGGATAAGAATAGATACCTTAACTTAGAGCAAATAGATGTCAATGTCACAACCGATTTGAATAGTTTTGAACCCGAAAAGCAATGTAAATTAGTAATCACAAACCGGTCACTTTAATTAAAAATTTACCTTGCTCGTACTGTTCTAAACTATGATCTGAAGGAATTTCATTGATGTATTCCCTCTATAACTATCAGGAAACTAAGAATTATGGCTGGTGGAGGTAGAACAGGACGCCGAGGCGGTCGCACTGGCCGAGTAGGTAGACCCCCGTTGAATCAAAGACTAGAAGAAGAAGAGAGTGTGCACGCAGAACACACCGAGAGTGTGCACGAAACAAAAGTGACCCCAACTGGAGACGACAATCCAGGGCCGATACAGTTGGAACCCGAAGTCAGGGATGCTATTGCCCATGAAGTTGAGCTCACTCTGAAGAAAGTATTGCCTGATCTACTATCCGAGGCACTAAAGAAAGTAAAGAGGATGATGAAGGAGGCCATGAAGAGAAAGCGTATGATAGTGATGGGGATGAAGTGAAAATGGGATCAAGCAACCGTGGGTGCACTTACAAAGGATTCAAAGACGGAGACCCACCCAAGTTCGATGGGAGCAAGGATTTAGTGGCAACGCTCGAATGGATTGAGAGGATGAACGCTGTAATTAACATCAGCGAGTGTCGACCGGACCAGGCGGTTAAATATGTTGCTCATTCTTTCACCAACGAAGCACTAGGTTGGTGGAGAAACATTAAGAGAACAAAGTCGCCAAATGCTATCGCCAGAATGACATGGGAAGACCTGAAGAAGCTCATAATCCAAAAGTTCTGCCCACAGAACGAGATTGATCGTGTGGAGAACGAGTTCCTAAACTTTAAGGCGGGCAGCAAGACGCACCGCCAGTATACCTCTAGATTCAATGAGCTAGCTCAACTGGTACCCCACCTGGTGGAGACAGAAGAGCAAATGATCAAGTATTATGTGAAGGGCCTACCTTAAAGGGTCCGTGTCCATGTGAAAGCCAACCTACCCTCGACCTTCGAGTCGGTAGTGAATCTGAGCGGAATCGTCTACGACGATTATGCCAGTGAGGACCCACCAACTGAGACCCAAAAGAGAAAATGGGAGAACCCGTCTAGAGGCACCGGAAGAAGCAATGTAACAACCTAAATTAAGAAACCAAGGTCGGAAGGGTATGAAACTTGCAAGAAATGTGGAAGACAACATCTTGGCGAGTGTCGAGTCGGCACCACCACATGTTATAGGTGTGGGAAGGCGGGACACTATTCTCGCGACTGTTTGAGAGACACTAAATGTCAAATTTGTGGACAATTTGGACATCTGACCAAGAGTTGCAGAAAAACCAGACAATCTGGTTCGGGAAAAGAAAAGGAACAAGAACAGCCAAAGGCTAGGACACGAGCCTACGCCCTGACTGAGGAGGAAGCAAGGGAAAACCCTGATGTGGTGTCAGGTACGTTCCTAGTAAATGATGAAATTGCTGCTATTTTATTTGACTCTGGTGCTAGTAAAAGTTTTATATCCAATGCATTTAGTCGTAAACTAGGATGCACTATAAACACCATAGTAAAGGCCTTTAGCGTACAAACTGTCGTTGGTAAAAATTCGGCAGTATTTCAAGTAACAGAGGATTGCATCATAGAAATAGAGGGTCATAAGTTCCCTTCTAGATTATTCCTTCTCTCGATATAGTATTGGGTATGGATTGGCTAGCTGCCAACGAAACTCAAATCATATGTAAACGTAAGAGGATACACCTCAAAGCTCCTAGCGGCAGTCTAATTACGGTTTATGGGGATTGGAATTGCACGATGCAGAACGTCATCTCGATGATCAAGGCCGAAAGTTACATGAGGCGCGGTTGCGAAGCTTATTTGGCATATGTTATTGATGATAGAATGAAAATGAATGAACTCAAGAATGTACCCGTGATGTGCAACTTTCCGGAAGTATTCCCTGAGGATCTACCTGGGTTACCACCCGATCGGGAAATAGAATTTCAAATTGACTTATTGCCAGGAGCCGAGCCCGTTGCCAAAGCCCCCTACCGATTGGCTCCGTCAGAAATGAAAGAATTGATGTCTCAACTAGAGGAACTAATAGAAAAAGGATTTATTAGACTGAGCATCTCACCGTGGGGCGCTCCGGTACTATTTGTAAAGAAGAAGGACGGCAGCATGCGCATGTGCATTGACTATTGCGAGTTGAACAAGAGGACAGTAAAGAACAAATATCCACTGCCTAGAATAGACGACCTTTTTGATCAACTACAAGGTGCGAGTTGGTTCTCAAAGATCGATCTTAGGTCGGGTTACCACCAGTTGAAAGTAAGAGAAGAAGACGTACCAAAGACCGCGTTTCGCACGCGTTATGGGCATTATGAGTTTCTCGTGATGTCCTTCGGATTGACCAACGCACCAGCAGCGTTCATAGACTTGATGAATAGAGTATGTCGACCCATGTTGGATTGATCGGTGATAGTTTTTATAGACGACATACTGGTGTATTCGAAAAGCGAGGGTGATCACCACTGTCACCTAAGGGAGGTTCTGGAGGTGCTAAAGTAGGAAAAGTTGTACGCAAAATTCTCCAAATGCGTGTTCTGGCTTAGGGAAGTCCAATTCCTAGGTCATGTAATAAACCCAAACGGCATTATGGTGGATCCTGCAAAGATCGAGACAGTAAAGGAATGAAACGTCCTAAATACACCAACAGAGATACGAAGCTTTCTGAGATTAGCAGGCTACTATCGAAGGTTCATTCAAGATTTTTCAAGAATAGCCTCGCCACTAACTAAACTGACACGGAAGGAAGTAAAATATGAATGGGGTCAAACCCATAACATCGTGTTTGAAGAACTTAAGGAACGATTAACCCAAGCTCCAGTCTTCACTCTACCTGAGGGAAATGAAGACTTGGTAGTCTACTCTAACGCTTCGGGGCAGGGTTTAGGTTGCGTACTTATGCAACTAGGAAAGGTAATTGCTTACGCCTCGCGACAACTAAAGATTCATGAGGTTAACTACCTAACACACGATCTAGAGTTAGTGGCAGTAGTTTTCGCGTTAAAAATATGGAGGCACTATCTGTATGGAGTCAAATGCACCATCTCCTCAGATCACAAAAGCCTGAAGTACTTTTTCGAGCAAAAGGAATTAAACATGAGGCAAAGGAGGTGGTTAGAGCTACTGAAGGACTATGACTGTGAGATATTGTACCATCCAGGCAGAGCAAACGTGGTGGCTGACGCTTTAAGTAGAAAGGAAGAATCGGCACCTATCCGAATCAAAACATGTCAGCTGATTATAACGCCAAATTTGATGGGTGAAATATCAAAGGCACAAGATGAAGCACTATTAGAAAGAAATATAAAACGGGAAAGAATAGTAGGACAACAAGGTAATTTAGATGCAAACGCACATGGTGTACGAACTAGGTTTGGCCGGATGTGGATACCTAAGATTGGCGAACTTAGAGCCAAAATACTCGATGAGGCCCATAAGTCTCGATATTCTATCCACCCCGGGACAAACAAAATGTATCAAGACTTGAAGAAAGAGTACTGGTGGCCTGGCATGAAGAATGATGTGACAGAGTACGTGAGCAAGTGCCTAACGTGTTCACTAGTTAAGGCCGAGCACCAGAAACCATGCGGTAAAATGCAACCTCTACCAATACCAGAATGGAAGTGGGAGGAGATCACGATGGACTTCATTACCAAGCTACCGCGAACAGCTAAAGGCAATGATACCATTTGGGTGATCGTCGACCGCTTGACGAAAAGTGCTCACTTCTTGCCAATACGTGAGACTTCTTTGTCAGAAAGACTAGCAGAAGTATTTATCAAGGAAGTTGTGAGCAGACATGGTATGCCGCTGTCGATTGTGTCCGACAGGGATACTAGATTCACGTCAAGGTTTTGGAAGAAATTCAATGAAGCAATGGGCACTAGACTGAACATCAGCACCGCTTACCACCCCCAAACCGATGGACAATCGGAAAGGACAATTCAGACCTTGGAGGACATGCTCCGGGCCTGTATCATTGACTTCGGTGGAAGCTGGGACAGCCATCTACCATTGGCAGAATTTTCATATAACAACAGCTATCACTCGACTATTGGCATGCCCCCATTTGAAATGTTGTATGGGAGGAAATGTAGGACCCCGGTTTGTTGGGGGGAAATTGGACATAAGGACTTTGCAAGTCTTGAAGTGGTCAAAGCTACTTCCTAGAAATTTGATCAAATCAAGGCTCGAATGAAAGCCGCAAAAGACAGACATAAATCATACGCGGATAAGAGAAGAAGAGATTTAGAGTTTCAAGTAGGGGACATGGTACCGTTAAAGGTATCACCATGGAAAGGAATCATTTGATTAAGAAAACGAGGTAAACTAAGTCCAAGGTTTGTCGGACCTTTCAAGATTTTAGCGAGAGTGGGTCAAGTTGCTTACAGACTCGACCTACCTGTTGAGCTTAGTGGAATACACCCTACGTTCCACGTGTCACACTTACGCAAGTGCCTAGCTGACGACACAGCTCACATACCTTACGACAAGATCGAAGTGGATGACAGACAAAATTATGTGGAGGAACCAATAGCCATTATTGACCGAGCTGAGAAACGACTACGCAATAAGTCGATTCCTTTAGTCAAAATACAATGGAAGCACAGAAAAGGGTCAGAAGCTACATGGGAAAAAGAAGACGAGATGAGGGGACTATACCCTAATTTGTTTAACGTATAAATAGTTTCGAGGACGAAACCTCTTTAAGGAGGGTAGACTTGTAACATCCCAAAAATAGTAATTTAGTAAACAATAACGCAATAGAGGTTTAATCATCATAAAACAAAAGAAAAACGGATGGGCTTGGGCTCGGCTCCAACGGGCCGATGAAAGCCCAGGTATATAAGGGGCAAGGCAGCCCACTTCACCATTTCATCTTCATTTCATCATTCTAGAGAGAGAAAGGAGAGCTCGGGTCTAGAGAGAGAAAGTCATCGGATCGACACGAGATTGAAGGAGCACGTTACCGCTGAGCTCGTGAGTAAAACCTCCAAAATCAGAAGTCCAATCCAGGTAACGATTCGACCATAATCTGAGTTTTTGTTTGTTTTGGGGTTTCTCGGGTTTTAGCTAAATGGGAGACGTTTTTATGGATGAAACTTGAAAATAAGCTTAGAACTAGCATCTAGAGTGAAAACCGCACCTTTTGATGAAAGAAAATTGTAAGATTAGCATGATCGGATTAACATGAAAAATTTCGGACTTGTCCAGAAAACAGGTGCTGCGTACTTATCAAGTACGCAGTAGGGACGTCCTGCATACTTACCAAGTACGCAGGAGAAAGATCATTCGTACTTACCAAGTACGCAGGTACGTAGGAGAAAGATCATACGTACTTACCAAGTACGACGGTAGGACGGTTGTAAGTCATTACGGACGGACAAAAGTTGCCGGACGGTTGTAAGAATAAATTACGGACGGACACTAGTTGCCGGACGGTTGTAAGAATGGCGGGCCACGACGATGGACCGTGGCGTTTGTCGTTGTGACATTCGCAAACAAATGACGGGTTGATCACCCTTAAGTGTATGACCCATGAAAGTTAAGAAAAGAAAAAGGTGAATGCATATATATATATATATATATATATATATATGTAATCACAAAAGAAAGATGAAAGAAAAGCAAAAGTTATGAATACGTGTATATATATATATATGTAATCACAAAAGAAAGATGAAAGAAAAGCAAAAGTTATGAATACGTGTATTTATATATATGTAATCACAAAAGAAAGATGAAAGAAAAGCAAAAGTTACGAATGTATATAATTATGTATACTTGTAAAGAAAAGAATGATCATACTTAATAGTTTTAAACTAGAACTCACCAGCGTTAGCTAACTTTTAGTATACATTTCAGGTACAGAAAGGAAGGGTCGTGCGAAGGCGTGAAGGTTACCCGGCACGAGACTGACATCCACTTTTATTTATGTTAAGACACTGTTATGACATGTAAATTGAATGATGTTTGCTTCCGCTACTTCTGAATGTTTTAAATTTAAGTTCAGTAATTACGACTATGTTTATTAGTAAATCCAACAAGTGAGGTCACCCGGGAATGGGGCCTTACACATATTAAGTTCCTTTTTTTAAAGAAGTACTTCAAACTTTTGTGGTCCGAGTAAATAGTAAACTTCACCCCGTAAAGGTAGTGTCTCCAGATTTTCAATGCGAATACAACCGCAGCAAGTTCCAAGTCATGAGTCAGATAGTTGACTTCGTGAACTTTCAACTGTCGTGACGCATAAGCGATCACACTCCCGCGTTGCATCAGCACGCACCCCAACCCCTGACCTGAAGCGTCAGAGTATACCACCAAGTCTTCATTGCCCTCGGGAAGGGCCAAGACTGGAGCTTGGGTTATCTTCTCCTTCAGTTCCTTAAATGCCTCTTCTTGGGTCGAACCCTATCATACTTCACCTCCTTCCGGGTCAATTTTGTCAACGGTGAATCTATCTTCGAGAAATCCTGAATGAATCTCCGATAATAGCCTGCCAATCCCAAGAAACTACGGATTTTAGTTGGCGTCTTAGGAATATCCCAATCCCTTACTGTCATTATCTTTGTTGGGTCCACCATAATGTCGTTCGGGTTAATGACGTGACCTAGGAATTGGACTTTCCTAAGCTAGAACGCGCATTTGGAGAACTTAGCATACAAAATTTCCTTCTTCAGAGCTTCCAACACCTCCTTCAAGTGACATGCGTGATCACCCTCCATCTTGGAATAGATGAGGATATCATCGATAAACACTATTACCGATCGGTCCAACATCGGTTTACACACCCTATTCATCAAATCCATGAACACAGCGGGGGCATTTGTCAATACGAAGGATATCACGTGGAACTTGAAATGCCCATAACATGTGCGAAATGCGGTTTTCGGTATGTCTTCTTCCCTCACCTTCAACTGATGGTACCCGGATCGAAGGTCGATTTTTGAGAACCAACTTGCGCCCTGTAATTGATCGAACATGTCCTCGATCCTTGGTAAAGGGTACTTGTTCTTCACCGTACGTTTGTTTAACTCGCGATAATCAATACACATTCTCATCGAACCGTCTTTCTGCTTCACAAACAAAACCGGAGCACCCCAAGGCGAGATGCTAGGTTGGATAAATCCTTTCTCAAGCAATTCGTCTAGTTGTGTCATTAGTTCTTTCATCTCTACTAGTGCTAGTCGATATGGAGCCTTGGCCACGGGCTGGGCATCTGGTACTAAGTCAATTCGGAACTCAATCTCTCTGTCAGGTGGTATCCAAGGCAAATCCTCTAGAAACACCTCCGGGTACTCGCGTACCACGGGTACATCGTCCAGTTCCTTCACTTCCTTACATTTGTCAATTACGTACACCAGATAAGCCTCGCATCCGCGCCTCAAGTAATCTGTTGCCTTAATCATTGAGATGACGTTGGGCATCGGGGAGTCACGTTCTCCAAAAACCTCGTCTTCGCTACCATCCGGAGCCTTGAGTCGAATTATCTTTCGTTTGCATATAATTTGTGCTTCATTGGCAGTTAGCCAATCCATACCTAAACCGACATCGAACCCACCCAAAACCATAACAAACAACCTGACGGGGAATCTATGGCCTTCTATTTTTATCGTGGAATTGTCAACTACATCAGTTACTCTCGCAGTCCTACCCTTAGCGGTTTTATATGCTAAAGGCCCTTTCTAGCTTACTGACAGTGTATTTCACTCGTTTACAAAAAGTCGCAGATATAAAACTCTTACTGGCACCCGAATCAAATAACACAGACACAAAAGTGTTGTCAAGAATGAACGTACCTGATGCCATGTCGGGGTCCACCCTGGCATGTTCTTGTGTTAGTGCATACGCTCGAGTCTTCGCTCGGGGCCTCTCTTCTTTCTTCTCTAGGCCTTTCCCTTTCCTGACTTCACCCATTCGTGGCTTGGTGCATTCCCGGCTCATATGACCACTCACCCCACAGTTGTTGCATTTGAAGCCTTGCGGGCATTCATGGGAGTAGTGTCCAGTCTTGCCGCACATAAAGCACAGGTTTGATCCCACTCGACATTCACCTGTGACACCCAGCATTTCAGGTCAATATCCACATTACATAAACGCACGTTCATATTTATTAATTTCCTGATTTTTTACTTTGACTAAGTAAAGTCAAGAAGTCTAGCAAAGGAGTTATTCCAAGTCTAGTAAATCTTAAAGAATTACTAGAAAAAGTAAGCAGTATAACCCGACTAAATACGAACATAAATGGTTAAATAAAATAACCAGAAATATATATATATATATATATATATATTACACAAAATTTACGTTGAACTATAATTTATTTCTAAGACTAAATCATATAATATACGTAAAAGTAAAATAATAAACTTTTCGAAGACGTTACTATGTAGCGCCACTTTTAGGTACTCATACCTACAAATAATCACCTCAACGAATTATACAAACCAAGATTTCAATAATTTCTTCAACGAGCCATAAACTGGTTAAAAATTATAATACCGTGAGAAATCTAAACCGAAATAAATTTATCTTTTAAAAACTCTAAAGAATATTAAGTTACACTTAAATCAAATTATTTGATTTAATTAACTCTAAACCCAATCATCATATCGGCCGAGACAAGTGGGTTTTCCCCCTCAATTCCTTGACTTTCTCGACCAAACTTCAGAGAATGACCATACCTCATGCCTTCGAAATTCAAGTAAAACCATACCTCTTCAATCATTTTTCTCACAATCCCTTTCCTACCTCTCATTTTCATACGGCAATTTTCCCAATTCTCTTAAATTCGAAGTCAAGTTTTAAGGCAAAATCCACCATAATTCGGTGTTTTAAGAAGAATCTCAAGTGTTCTTGAAGAGAGTTTAGCAAAAGATTCAAGACCGTTTCTCTGTTTCTCTCAAAATCGTCATCACTGTTTGGAGGTAAAAACTCAATGCTATCTACATTAAGAAAGATAACAAGAAAAGTGTGTCGAATTCAAGATTAAAACATAAAAATATGCAGGACTGATTCTGTCAAAAGTTCAGTAATCGAAACTATAGTTTCGATACCTGTTGTTCAATCGAAACTAGGAGTTTCGATACCTATTACTCAATCGAAACTAGGTAGTTTCGATATCTGTTTACTCAATCGAAACTAGGTAGTTTCGATACCTATTACTCAGTCGAAACTAAGTAGTTTCGACATCTGTTCTGTTCAATCGAAACTAAGAAAGTTTCGATACCTGTTCATCAGCCCCATGGGGCAGTAACTTAGAACCATTTTATAACGAAACAAGTGTTGAAAAACTAAAAAGATATTTAAACAAAAGTAATCAGATCTGCTAAGTCGGGTGAACAACTTGCGTTTAAGATGGGTAGTCTTAACGTGTATGTTATCCTTGTGTAATTAGGATAAGAATAGGCGAGTCTGCTGTTATTCTAATATTTGCTAGCATTCATACTGTCGAGGTGAGTTTCACTAATCCCCCTTTTTCTAAAGTTTTGAAATGATTTGGGGTGGAAACATACTTGTAAAGAATTTTCGTATGTAAATGAATGAAACTAATGATCTGACCGTATGTATGTATTGAGGGAATAGTAAAGCGCTTAAAGTCCTCGGAATAAATTAGTAACCATTAGCTATGGACTTAGCCCGGGATTTTATGAATAGTACTATTGGGGGTGACGCTCCCGGTCATGGTTAGTCGCGCTAACCAGGGGTCGAAATGACCGAATGACCGCATATAATCTTACTCGCAGAAAGGCGAGAGGAGGCACAGAAAGTTTGGGTTTGGTTACGGTCTCGTACATTACATACTATTTTGTATTCCTTGCAAGCTTACAAATGGGTTAATAGATCGGATTAGTATTCATATTCATTGGTAATACATGCAAAAGAGTTTCTGATCAGGGTAAAGTGATTAGGTTTAATCAAAAGAGAAATGATCAGGTTAATGTGATCAGGTTTTAAACAAAAGAGTTCTGATCAGGTTAAATGATTAGGTTTAAACAAAAGAGTTCTGATCAGGTTAAAGTGATCAGGTTTAACAAAGAGTTTTGATCGGAAAATGATCAGATTTAAACATTGGGTTTATGATAACCCTTTATAATAACTTGTGAACTCACCAACCTCGTGTTGACATTTTTAAGTATGTTTTCAGGAAATTGAACGTGGTCATCAGATTAGCAATGTAGGATACATGCATGCACGTGGATACGGCTTTTGGGAGGATTTCTCTTGTATAACTCATGGTCTTGAGTCATATTTGCGAAATCTTAAACTTTTGTAAACTCAAGTTGATATTTTGTGATGTAAATATTTTAAACTCGATTATGTATCCAATTACATGTATGTGTTTGCGGCAATTTTATGCTTTGGAAACCAGTGAATGTTACGCCTCGCGTTTCCGCCCTGGCGGGGTGTGACAGAACTTGGTATCAGAGCCATTGATTATAGCGAACTAGGTGTCTAAAAATGGAACCTAGTCTATAATTTGAATGACTCACTAAAATGTTTTCATTGCATAAGCATTGCATAACCAGTCATCATGTCATGTGGATATTGTAGTCACAAGTATGTCGTCACATTCACACTCTGACCCCGTCTCTGACCCTGAATCCAACAAGGAACTTTCCGCCACACGCCCCAAAAATCGAGTACAAGTTCGCAGCTCCACACCACCAAATGTTGCCCTGGGAGAACCGCCTATAATCTACCGAAAGAAAAACGGAGGACCAATTAAAGTACAAAGTGCTAGGAAGAAGGTTCGACTTCCGCGCAAGAGAAACCTGGCAGCCCGTGACCCGGAAAACTTGGAGATTGATGAGGAACCACCTAGGCAACGACCCTGTTACCACCCTACGGTGGGGACTATCCGTTGGATGCCCCGTACCCTGGCACGATGGAGGGAGATGGAGAGCATTCCCTCTACCTTTGAGCTCGGAGAGTCCTCCAACTCCCCAACACCCCTACCCCACACTGGGGAAGCCATGGAGCTCACAGTGCCTACATTGGTAGCACGTGTTCATACGCACGAGGAGCGTATTGATGATCTCCTAGATGATATCCGATCACATGGGGATGCAGCCATGCGACTACGTCAAGGGCTCGGATCTCGAGTACAGACTCTGGAGGACAACACCCGAGACATACAGGGTGCTACTAACTACCTAGAGCTGAGAGCTGATATGGACTGGCAGTTCACTGTTACGGGCCGAGACATGGTGGAGGCGCTGGAAGAAAGGACTTTGGCTGCAGAATTTGTGGCTAGGGCTAGCTTTGTCATGGCAGGACTTGCCATGATGATTGGGTTGTACTCCCACTTCTTCTTTTAAACCTATTATGGGCGGGTTGTGCCCATAGCACATTATGTAGTTTAAAACTTTGGTACTGATGTGGTCATGTGAACCCATCCCTTTTGTATCCTTGTCTTTGGAACAATGTACTATGTATGTTTTAACTATGTATATGATGGTTTATGTTGTGATGATGGTTGTTTATGTTTGACGTTGTTGTATTCTTATGTCATGATCTATCATTATTATTATATAATGATGTTTCTTTTTAAATGTTATGTTAGAAAGAACGTCATGGCACCTAAGCGAAGGACACCACGTAACCCTACTGGTGACAACAACGAGACGATTTCCCTAAACATGGAACAACTCATAGTACAGCGAGTAGCTGCCGCCATGGAGCAGTATGAAGCAAACCGAAATAGTGGTGGAGGAAATGGTAGCGGTACCGGCAGTGGAGGTGCAGGAGGTAGCGGTACAGCCGGAGGTTCCGGAGGTAATAGAATAAATAAGTTGTAACACATAGTCATAATCCGAATTGATAACGTTATGACTTGTGATTCTACAGATGCTCCAAATAGGAAGTGCACCTACAAGGCCTTCCTATCCTGCAATCCCCGCAGTTCAATGGCACCGAGGGTGCAGTAGGTCTAATGAGATGGATAGAAAAGATGGAGTCGGTGATTGATATTAGTGAATGCACCGCTGATTGCATGGTGAAGTATTCTACATGCATGCTCACTGATAAAGCTTTAACTTGGTGGAATACTCAAATGAAGACTTTGGGGAGAGAGACAGCGTATCAACTGTCTTGGGAAGACTTGAAAAACATGATGATTGAGGAATACTGTCCTCGAAACGAATTGCAAAAGATTGAAACTGAGATGTGGAACCTACAGATGATAGGAGATGATGTGGAGTGGTACACCGACCGTTTTAATGAATTGGCGATTCTAGTACCGCATATGGTCACACCAGAGCATAAACGCGTTGAGAGGTATCTGTGGGGCCATGCTCCTCAAATTCGTAGCATGGTAACATCATCTAATCCAATAGATGCCAAGAGTGCTATAACTTTAGCATTCAAACTAAAGGATGATGCAGTACGAAATGGATTGTTTGAGAGGAAGGAAAATGAGGAATGTAGATTTGGGGAGAAAAGAAAGTGGATGGGAAATTCAAGTAACAAGTCTGAGAAGCAAGGGTTTAAGAAACAAGGAACTATAAAAGCTTTTGCAGTCAACACAGTGGAAAGAAAGGAGTATGATAGGGGCCTACCGAGATGTAAGAAGTGTGGAAATCATCATGTCGGTGTGTGCATCAAGTGTGGAAAGTGTGACAAGTTTGGTCACACCACACAAGCTTGTCGAACTAACAATCGAATGGGGAAATTTAAACCGGGATGTTTTATATGTGGTGACCTGAAGCACTTCAAGAGGGATTGTCCCAAGTGGAAGAATCAGAACAACGCTCAGGCACCAGGGAGGGCATTTGTGATGGGCGCAAGGGACGCACGCCAGGACCCGAACATCGTCACTGGTACGTTCCCGATAAATAATCACTATGTCTCTGTACTTTTTGATTCGGGTGCGGATATGAGCTTTGTGTCGAATGATTTTAAATCCTTACTCGGTATTAAGGCCAGCAAACTAGATCAAAGTTATACAATTGAATTAGCAAATGGGAAATTAATAGAAACCGGAGAGGTCATTAAGGGTTGTACTTTATGTTTAGAAAACCATACATTCAGTATAGACCTTCTACCCGTCGAACTAGGGAGTTTTGATATTGCTATTGGCATGGATTGGTTATCAAAGAATCGTGCCGAAATCGTATGCTTCGAGAAGATTGTACGTATCCCACTACCAAGCGGAAAAATTCTTTCAATTCAAGGCGAAAGGTGTAGAATGATGTTGAAGACGATAAACTGCATGAAAGCTCATAAGTATTTACGCAAGGGTTATTGTGCATTCCTAGCTCACATCGTCGAGAAGAAACCCGAAGAACGTCGACTTGAGGACATACCAATCGTCAGAGATTACTCGGAAGTATTTCCTGAGGACTTACTAGGATTACCATCATCAAGACAAGTCGAGTTCCGGATCGACCTAGTACCAGGAGCAGCACCAGTTGCACGATCGCCGTATCGTCTAGTCCCTTCCGAGATGCAGGAACTGTCGAGCCAACTACAAGAATTACTTGACAAAGGTTTCATAAGACCGAGTATCTCACCATGGGGAGCTCCGGTCCTGTTTGTAAAGAAAAAGGATGGAAACTTTAGAATGTGCATTGATTACCGAGAATTGAACAAACTGACAATCAAAAACCGGTATCCTCTCCTCGAATAGACGATTTGTTTGATCAACTTCAAGGTTCCAGTTTCTATTCTAAAATTGATCTACGATCAGGGTATCATCAACTGAAAATTCAGGAAGAAGATATACCAAAAACGGCTTTTAGGACTCGTTACGGTCACTACGAGTTCCTAGTTATGCCATTTTGTTTGACTAATGCACCGGCCGTTTTCATGGATCTCATGAACCACGTGTGCAAGCCGTACTTGGATAAATTTGTGATTGTGTTTATCGATGACATATTGATATATTCACGAACCAAGGAGGAACATGAACATCATTTGAAATTAATCTTGGAACTACTCAGGAATGAGAAGCTTTATGCCAAATTCTCTAAGTGTGAGTTTTGGATCCAAGAGGTTCATTTTCTCGGACATGTCATCAATAAGAAGGGTATCCATGTGGATCCAACCAAGATTGAAGCTATCAATAACTGGGAAGCACCAAGAACTCCGACTGAGGTGCGTCAATTTCTGGGTTTGGCATGATATTACAGGCGATTTATCGAGAATTTTTCAAAGATAGCCTTGCCTTTGACCACGTTAATCAGAAGGACAAAAAGTTTGATTGGACTGATAAACAAGAATCAGCTTTTCAATTGATGAAGCAAAAACTTTGCAGTGCACCAATCCTATCCCTTCCTGAAGGATCTGACAATTTCATCGTGTACTGCGACGCATCACACCAAGTTCTGGGATGTGTGTTGATGTAGAGAGAAAAAGTCATAGCGTATGCATCCAGACAGCTAAAAGTACATGAGAAAAATTATACGACTCACGATTTGGAATTGGGTGCTGTCGTGTTTGCACTCAAGATTTGGAGACATTACTTATACGGTACAAAATGTACTATCTTTACAGACCACAAGAGTCTCCAGCACATCTTTAATCAGAAAGAACTCAACATGAGGCAACATCGTTGGGTAGAGCTACTGAATGATTACGACTGTGATATCAAGTATCACCCTGGCAAGGCAAACGTCGTAGCAGATGCCTTGAGTTGTAAAGAATGAGTTAAAACACTCCGTGTTCGTGCCCTAGAATTGACAATTCATTCGAGTCTCACGACTCAAATCCGGATGGCACAACAAGAGGCAATTAAGGAAGAAAACATTCAGAGTGAAGCTTTAAGAGGAATGATAAAGTAGTTGGAACCAAAGTCAGATGACACTTTATACTTCATGAATAGAATTTGGGTGCCATGTTTTGGTAACTTACGGGAGTTGGTTATGGACGAAGCCCACAAGTCCAGGTACTCCATTCACCCAGGTTCGGACAAAATGTATAAGGATCTGAAAGAACTCTACTAGTGGCCGAACATGAAAGGAGAAATTGCTAATTATGTCGGTAAATGCTTGACATGTTCAAAAGTAAAGGCAGAACATCAGAAACCGTCGGGATTGTTACAACAACCCGAGATACCTCAATGGAAATGGGAACAAATTTCAATGGATTTCATTACAATGTTACCCAAGACGTCGAGCGGGTATGACACTATATGGGTAATTGTCGATCGTTTGACGAAATCAGTTCATTTTCTACCCATCAAAGAGACGGATAAAACCGAGAAACTTGCAAGGCTTTATATCAAGGAAATTGTGGCTAGGCATGGAGTGCCAATTTCTATTATCTCTGATAGAGACAGCAGATTCGTGTCTAGAATCTGGAAATCATTACAAGAAGCCATGGGCACACGTCTTGACATGAGTACGGCATATCACCCACAAACAGATGGTCAAAGTGAAAGGACCATTCAAACCTTAGAAGATATGCTCCGTACGTGTGCAATTGACTTCGGTGGAAATTGGGATACTCATTTGCCACTAGCTGAGTTTTCATACAATAATAGTTACCACACCAGCATCAAAGCTGCTCCGTTTGAGGCTTTGTATGGTCGAAAATGTCGTTCACCGCTATGTTGGGCAGAAGTTGGTGACAAGCATTTAACCGGTCCTGAAGTTATTCAAGAGACCACGGACAAGATTTTCAAAATCAAGGATCGTTTGAAGGCCGCCCGTGACAGACAAAAGAGTTACGCGGATAACAGACGAAGACCGTTAGAATTCCAAGTGGGAGACAAAGTCATGTTAAAGGTCTCACCTTGGAAAGGAGTTGCAAGATTTGGCAACCGTGGCAAGCTTAACCCTAGGTACGTGGGGCCGTTTGAAATATTGGCTAGGGTTGGGCCTGTAGCTTACAAGCTCAAGTTTCCACAATAACTAAGCAATATACATGATACGTTTCATGTGTCAAATCTCAAGAAGTGCTTATCAGACGACACATTAATTATACCGCCGGATGAGATTCACATAGACGACAAGTTGCATTTCATTGAGGAACCTATGGAAGTCACAGATTGGAAGGTTCAGAGAACAAGGCGCAGCCGTGTTAAGCTAATCAAGGTACGTTGGAATTCAAAGCGCGTCCCTGAGTATATGTGGGAGCGGGAAGATAAAATGAAATCCAAGTACCCGTCCTTGTTTACAGACACTCGAAGTCAGAATGACAAGAACTGAATTTCGGGATGAAATTCTCTGTAACATGGGGAGAATGTGACACCCAACATTTCAGGTCAATATCCACATTACATAAACGCACGTTCATATTTATTAATTTCCTTATATTTTACTTTGACTAAGTAAAGTCAAGAAGTCTAGCAAAGGAGTTATTCCAAGTCTAGTAAATCTTAAAGAATTAGTAGAAAAAGTAAGCAGTATAACCCGACTAAATACGAACGTAAATGGTTAAATAAAATAACCAGAAATATATATATATATATATATATATATATATATTACACAAAATTTACGTTGAACTATAATTTATTTCTAAGACTAAATCATATAATATACGTAAAAGTAAAATAATAAACTTTTCGAAGACGTTACTATGTAGTGCCACTTTTAGGTACTCATACCTACAAATAATCACCTCAACGAATTATACAAACCAAGATTTCAATAATTTCTTCAACGAGCCATAAACTGGTTAAAAATTATAATACCGTGAGAAATCTAAACCGAAATAAATTTATCTTTTAAAAACTCTAAAGAATATTAAGTTACACTTAAATCAAATTATTTGATTTAATTAACTCTAAACCCAATCATCATATCGGCCGAGACAAGTGGGTTTTCCCCCTCAATTCCTTGACTTTCTCGACCAAACTTCAGAGAATGACCATACCTCATGCCTTCGAAATTCAAGTAAAACCATACCTCTTCAATCATTTTTCTCACAATCCCTTTCCTACTTCTCATTTTCATACGGCAATTTTCCCAATTCTCTTAAATTCAAAGTCAAGTTTTAAGGCAAAATCCACCATAATTCGGTGTTTTAAGAAGAATCTCAAGTGTTCCTGAAGAGAGTTTAGCAAAAGATTCAAGACCGTTTCTCTGTTTATCTCAAAATCCTCATCACTGTTTGGAGGTAAAAACTCAATACTATCTACATTTTTTTCTTTAAACCGTAGCTAAACATACAACTTATTTTAACGCAAGAAAGATAACAAGAAAAGTGTGTCGAATTCAAGATTAAAACATAATAATATGCAGGACTGATTCTGTCAAAAGTTCAGTAATCGAAACTATAGTTTCGATACCTGTTGTTCAATCGAAACTAGGAGTTTCGATACCTATTACTCAATCGAAACTAGGTAGTTTCGATATCTGTTTACTCAATCGAAACTAGGTAGTTTCGATACCTATTACTCAGTCGAAACTTAGTAGTTTCGACATCTGTTCTGTTCAATCGAAACTAAGAAAGTTTCGATACCTGTTCATCAGCCCCATGGGGCAGTAACTTAGAACCATTTTATAACGAAACAAGTGTTGAAAAACTAAAAAGATATTTAAACAAAAGTAATCAGATCTGCTAAGTCGGGTGAACAACTTGGGTTTAAGACGGGTAGTCTTAACGTGTATGTTATCCTTGTGTAATTAGGATACGGATAGGCGAGTCTGCTGTTATTCTAATATTTGCTA
The DNA here is from genome assembly GCA_023525975.1 of Smallanthus sonchifolius. Taxonomy (NCBI): domain Eukaryota; kingdom Viridiplantae; phylum Streptophyta; class Magnoliopsida; order Asterales; family Asteraceae; genus Smallanthus; species Smallanthus sonchifolius. The sequence continues at coordinate 91,345,953 of CM042021.1, read as the reverse complement.
GCATTCATACTGTCGAGGTGAGTTTCACTAATCCCCCTTTTTCTAAAGTTTTGAAATGATTTGGGGTGGAAACATACTTGTAAAGAATTTTCGTATGTAAATGAATGAAACTAATGATCTGACCGTATGTATGTATTGAGGGAATAGTAAAGCGCTTAAAGTCCTCGGAATAAATTAGTAACCATTAGCTATGGACTTAGCTCGGGATTTTATGAATAGTACTATTGGGGGTGACGCTCCCGGTCATGGTTAGTCGCGCTAACCAGGGGTCCAAATGACCGAATGATCGCATATAATCTTACTCGCAGAAAGGCGAGGGGAGGCACAGAAAGTTGGGGTTTTGTTACGGTCTCGTACAATACATACTATTTTGTATTCCTTGCAAGCTTACAAATGGGGTCAATAGATCGGATTAGTTTTCATATTCATTGGTAATACATGCAAAAGAGTTTCTGATCAGGGTAAAGTGATCAGGTTTAATCAAAAGAGAAATGATCAGGTTAATGTGATCAGGTTTTAAACAAAAGAGTTCTGATCAGGTTAAAGTGATCAGGTTTAAACAAAAGAGTTCTGATCAGGTTAAAGTGATCAGGTTTAACAAAGGGTTTTGATCGGAAAATGATCAGATTTAAACATTGGGTTTATGATAACCCTTTATAATAACTTGTGAACTCACCAACCTCGTGTTGACATTTTTAAGTATGTTTTCAGGAAATTGAACGTGGTCATCAGATTAGCAATGTAGGATACATGCATGCACGTGGATACGGCTTTTGGGAGGATTTCTCTTGTATAACTCATGGTCTTGAGTCATATTTGCGAAATCTTAAACTTTTGTAAACTCAAGTTGATATTTTGTGATGTAAATATTTTAAACTCGATTATGTATCCAATTACATGTATGTGTTTGCGGTAATCATATGCTTTGGAAACCAGTGAATGTTACGCCTCGCGTTTCCGCCCTGGCGGGGTGTGACAATCACCGTCCATCATCATAACCTGCCTTAACCTGAATGTGCATACTAAAAAGTCAGCTACGCTGGTGAGTTATAGCTTTTCATAAAACATTAACTTCAAATATTTGCCAAAAACATATCATTTAACTTCAATAATAAAAGCGTACGAAATTAATGCAATAGTATAACATACACACATAACATAACCCATAAGTCAACGAACATATCGAATCTGCGCCTTCTCGTAACCGTCAAATCCAAACGTCACGTACTGGCTGAATAACCCTAATATCGCTACCACTATGCCCTTCAACACTGTACTGTCCTTCGGGCAGAGAAACCTAGGGCCCGACACTTAGGCTATTCAACCGAACTTCAGGCACGTCATCACAAGGATGACACGTACCAAACTTCAAGCACTGTACCCTGTAAGGCACAAGTACCAAACTTCAAGCACTGCACCCCATAAAGCACAGGTACCAAACTTCAAGCACGACTACTCCGTAAGGTAAATCATACCAACTTTAAGGATCACGATAATCCCCTTGGTGACCGTCATCACCCCAGTTGTACAACAGTTGGCCAGCCACAAAGGCCCCTAAAAGGTAAAGGCCCATAACATACATCCCACACCCAAAACCTTCATTCCCTAAGGAATAATGGCAGATTCGTTCGTTTGTGACTTTCGTAAACATTCACTTCTTTTACTTCAAAACTTCAGTTAAAGCATTCGTCATTTTATTAAAAATCATTCATTCATTCATAAGCACTTCGTAAACTTCTTTTGGCAAAATATTTCATAAACACTTCTTTCATAACCTTCCTTTCCAAAACATCGTTCATAAACATCATTTCATAAAACGTCACATACATCATTCATAAACATCGTTTTATAAAAATTCACATCGTTACGTATGCACACCAGCCCAAAATATTATTTAAAACATTTAAAAGAGGGCTTCTAGAACTCACTTGATAAGATAGTCTCGTTGTCCTAATCGAAGGCCCAACAACGTCACGCACGATCTGAATTGAGTAGTTAAATAAACATCAGATCCTATCCCGACTCTAATGCTTTAACCATACCGAACTAGGTGAACTTAAGTCAAGTTCACCCCTTACCAACCTGGCAAACATACATGCAAACTCATCAAGTTCACCTGACCCATGCCCAGCGAACATAGTAAGTTCGCTTACCTAAGTTCTCTTGATTCAACCAAGTGAATTCACTAAGTTCGCCACCATATGTTCGCTTACTTTTTGCCCCAGGCGAACTTGTCAAGCGAACTTGATAAGTTCAACCCAATCCTTGTTAGGCGAACTTGATAAGTTCGCCTGTCGGGCAGTCTTCTTCCCCAATAACCCTAAGTTCTTGCATGCAGATCTGATCACGTCAAGATCCCGACTTTTTACGTTCAAAATGTTCGTTTTTCCTTCTAGATGCTAGATCTATGTTCATTTTCAAGTTTTATACGTAAAAACGTTACATTTTCATCCAAAACCTGAAAAACCCCAAAGTAAACAAAAACTCAGAACTAGGCCAAACCGTTACCCGTATCGAGCTTCTGATTCGAATGTTATCTTCAGGAGCACTGGAGAATCCTACCTTTGCAGTCTCGAGTTGATCCTTCACTTTCTCTCTCTACGGTTTCTCTCTCTAGATTCTTGCAAATAAGAGAAATGGAGGTGACTTGGGCTATTTATAGGGAGGCTCCACCACCTTATGCGACATCCTCAAGTTCGCCGGCCCGTCATGCCTCGTTCGTTCTCGCATTCTAATCCGTTATTATAACTATCGTTTTATTTTTGGGTTGTTACATATGATAACTAGAAAACGAGAAACAAGCATCTAATTCCCTTATGTGCATGAGTTACACCTAAAAGTTCTCGGTATTTTGAACTATAACCATTAGCTATGGACTTAGCCGTAGATCGATATGAATAGTACTATTCGGGTTGACACCCCCAATCATGGTTAGTCGCGCTAACCACGACCAGCAGGGTCAAATGATTGCATATTAGGTCTTGTTGTTTCTCATTGTCTAAAGGGACAATGGGCTGGGGCACGGTTGGAATAGGTTAAGCATTTGGATTAGGAGTTCTGGCAAGGAAGCCTTCATCATTTAAGTAAATTCGTGTGCTAGGGCCGCTTTCACTTCCGGTTTGAAAGTGAAATGTTGTTCTTCCACATGAGTCGGATCAGTCCCATGCATACTTGCTTCCGATTCAATGTGAACACTTCCCTCTTCACTTTGCTCCTGACGAGCAGGAGTCCTACCTCGTCCACCGGTACGTCCACTGGTACGGCCCCCACCACGCCTTCCGTTTCCTCTTCTTGCCGTTTCGTTCTATAAGACAAGGAATCCAATGTCATCACGCTAGTTAACAAATAGAATTCAATAAGTACTGTAAGATGTTAATATACACTGGTCAACTGAAATTAACCATTACACTACCTTTCGATTTCAATTTGACCACCTTTGTGATTCTATCAGAACACAAGTCCTAACCTAACACTTTCTAAGGCATACTATATATGTAAATATCAATACTACCTTCATACCTGATGTTGTGGCTTGAGTTACCCGTACTGGCATCCGCTTTCCGTCCCATTCACAGTTTAAGTTCAGACACTGGGAGTGTCCAAATCTCTCAAACAATTGCTCTGATACCAACTTGTAAGGTCTCAAACCCGGGAGGCCTCACTTGTTGGATTTACTCATTCATAAACAGTTCTTAAACTTGAATATCAAATACCGCAGCGGAAAATTTTATTCAAACATAACATTAACATTGCACTACATGTGGAAGCGTATCAATGTCAATTACATAACATAACAACTCATAACGGGATGCCAGCCTTCATATTAATCGGGTAACTCATCAAGCAGCCCAGCATCACCGTCCATCATCACAACCTGCCTTAACCTGAATGTGCATACTAAAAGTCAGCTACGCTGGTAAGTTCTAGCATTACATAAAACTTTAACATAAACATTTTCCAAAAACATAACATTTATTCATTTAACAAAAGCGTACGTAAATCATGCAATAACATAACATTAAACATAAGTTAGCAATAAACCGAATCTGCGCCTTTTCGTAACCGTCAATTCCTCATTACAGCACAGTACTTCATAGAGTACACTCACCAACCTCAAGCACGGTGCTTCATAGAGCACACGTACTCACGTAACCATTTGTAACCGATAATTCCCTTGAAGCACGGCGTCCCAAAGGATAGCACGTACCACACCTTAAGTACTTTTCCCTCGCAGAGGATACTACCTCATTAGGGATCCCGGTAATCCCCCATTGGTGACCGTCATCACCCCTTTCCCATCCAGTTGTACAACCATTGGCCAACCACAAAGGCCCCTATAAAGGTAAGGCCCATACATACATACCTTGATTCCCGAAGGAATCCATGGCAGATTCATTCATTTTGTGACTTTCATAAAAACATTTACTTCTTTTTAGTTAAAGCATTCGCACGTTTTATTAAATAACATTTCATTCGTAAGCATTTTGTAAACTTCATTTGGCAAAACATTTCATAAACACATTTCAACTTTCCTTTCGTAAGCATCATTTCATAAAACATTATTGTGTAAGTATGCACACCAGCCAAAAACATATTCAAAACATTAAAAGTAGGGCTCTACAACTCACCTGATAAGCTAATCTTGGTTGTCCTAAACAAAATACGTCACTTCCGATCTGAATTGATTAGTTAAATACACATCGGACCTAATCCCGACTCTAACGGTTTACTTGTTCTGTTTTAGGTGAACTTAAGGCTAAGTTCGCCTCTTACCAACCTAGCAAACATACAGGCGAACATAGGCTAAACTCGCCTGATCCATGACCGTAAGTTCGCTGGTTTCAACCCAGCGAAGCCACTAAGTTCGCTGCCATAAGTTCGCTTACCTTTATGCCCCAGGCGAACTTGTCAAGCGAACTTGATAAATTCGCCCCAATCATTTCCAGGCGAACTCTGTCGGGCAGTCTTCTTCCCCAAGAACCTTAAGTTTCATGCAAATGGCGGCCAGATCTGATTACGTTCAAGTTACCGACTTTTTACGTTCAAAACTTGTAGTTTTCATTCCTATTTACAGATCTATAACCCTTTTCCTGTTTGGTTCACAAAAACTCAACCTTTTTCATGAAAATACATGAAAACCCACATAAACCAAAAACTCAGATATGGAACGGGTTGTTACCTGTTTCGAGATTCTGAATCGGAGAATCCCCTCGCGAACAGTAGAGGAACACGATGCTAGCTCCTCGGGTCGATCCTTGCACTTTCTCTCTCTACGGTTTCTCCCTCTAGAATGTGTAAATGAGAGAATGTGGAGGGTTTAGGCTATATATAGGGAGACTCCTCCCCCTTATTGCCACCCTCAAGTTCGCCTGCCCATCCGGCCCGACTCATCAAGTCACGTTCGTTTATTCTTTTAGTCTCGTGTTTACCCATTGTTATAAGTCGTTGTTTTATTTATTTTTGGAATGTTACATTGATAGACTAACCAAATCAGCACACTTTATTCCTATAAATGAGAATTATTCAATGGATAAGCTTGCCCGCCTCTACATCAATGAAATTGTAAGTCGTCATGGTATACCACTATCTATTATCTCTGATAGAGATAGTCGGTTCACTTCCAGATTCTGGACTAGTTTCCAGAAGGAGTTGGGAACTTGAATCAATATGAGTACAACATATCACCCTCAAACCGACGAACAAAGTGAAAGAACAATCCAAACCCTAGAGGATATGCTGAGGGCCTATGCAATAGAATTTGGAGGTAGCTGGGATAATCATCTTCCATTGATAGAGTTTTCTTACAGCAACAACAATTTGTAGAACTCCAATTTGTTGGACTGAAGTTGCACCATTTGAAGCATTATACGGTAGAAAATGCAGAACTCCAATTTGTTGGACTGAAGTTGGGGATAGCCAACTATCTGGGCCAGGAATCTTACACGAGACAACTGGTAAGATAATCCAGATCAAACAAAGGTTGAAAGCTGCACAAGATCGACAGAAGAGTTATGCAGATAGACGCCGACGACCATTAGAATTCCAAGTTGGTGACTACGTCATGTTGAAAGTATCACCTTGGAAAGGTGTTGTACGTTTCAGGAAACGTGGGAAATTAGGGCCAAGATATATTGGGCCATACAAGATCATAGAAAGAGATGGAGCGGTAGCATACAAACTCGAATTGCCTGAGGCATTGCAAGGTATTCATGACACGTTTCATGTGTCATGTTTACGCAGGTGCTTAGCAGACCCCGATCATGCAATCTTGTTAGATGATGTCCATGTTAATGATATGCTACAATTCACGGAACAACCCGTTAAGATCTTAGGAACCCAAGATCGAAAATTGAGAAAGAAAACTATACCAATGGTACTAGTACAGTGGCAAGGTCGAAAAGGTGCCGACAGAACTTGGGAATTAATAGAACAAATGAAAGCTAAGTATCCTCATTTGTTCGACAAATGCTGAATTTCGAGGACGAAATTCTTTTAAAGAGGGAAGATTTGTAACACCCGGATAATTCCCAAATAAAGGCCAAAAGTGTCAAAATATAAAGTTCAGGGGTTGCACTTAAATTCTCCAAAGTTAAGGGACTAAAAGTGAAAATTTTGAAAATAGAAGGGGTAGCGGACCGCTACCCTAAGCCTTAGCAGTCCACTAAATGTGGACTAAGGAATGAACTAGGAGTTGACACGTGTCCCTGTGACTCACCGCTTGAGATCTGACACGTGGAAGGGTGGCGGACCGCCAGCCTTAACCTTAGCGGTCCGCTACGTAGTCTCTACACAAAATTGGCCGCCTCAAGGGGTGGTGGACCGCCACACCCTTGCTTAGCGGTCCGCTACGGGCCCGATGATCACCCTATAAATAGATAGACGAATTCAGTACATTTTACACCACCAGCACTTCACCACACACACACACACTAAGTTGGTAGCTCAATTCCCGATGTTCTGGTCCGCTCTCGAAAGTCCGGTTTCTCGCTATTTCGTCCGCAAACTGTCGTAGATAGTGCCGAGGTAAGGTTTTCGAACACCCTGATGTTTCTTAGTGTAAACCTAAGATAGGGATATTGATTATGATAACGTCGGACATGATTTAGGGTTTTGTCGAAGTGTTGATTATTATATTCAATACAGGAGGAGGTTCTGCTTGAGCTGAGTTCCTCTGAACTGTGCTCTATGAAATATTTTGTAAATGATTTTTATCTGAGATCCCAATACTATCTGTGCATATATCCTATAATAGGTACTTATTATGGCCATGATTGGGTGGGACCTAGGGACAAGACTGGTCCTCTTGTTTGAGATCTGGTACATATGGGACCACCGCACCGGAAGGTCTCTGTATATATGTATGTTGTAGACTCAGAGTCCATACGTGGTTATTGGGTGATAGATTGGAGGGAATGATCGTTAGACCCATGCGGGGCATTTCATTCTTGTATCAAAGATACCGTAAAGATGATTTTGTTTATGAACTCACCAGCATTAAGCTGATCCAAAATGTTTTCAAATGTTTTTGAGCACACGTGAACCTGTAACATCCCAAAAATAAGACGGCGACTTATAATAATGGGTGAACACGAGACGAAAAGAATAAACGAACGCAGCGTGACGGGCCGGGCCGGATGGGCCGGCGAGCTTGTGGGTGGTGTCACACCCCGATCGATGGCGGAATCATCGAGGCGGACAATAGAATGATTGTTCATAAGCACATGATCTACTAAGGTTGCATAATTCATTAATAAGATTTAAGTACCAAATATCCAAATACAATTCAAGTTACAACACCCTATACTAGAATATTACACATAATTATTTTACTAGGTTCAAAAGCCTTATGTGTAGCACCTTCAACACATAGTCACAAAATCACATATTTTCACCTGAAACGTAATCCAAAACAAGTGTCAACTACGAGAGTTGGTGAGTTTACATATGTTTAAATAAAATAAAAGTTTAGTTAAAAACGTTTATACAATTCATAGCTTGACATGGTATGATATGGCATAATGTGGAGAATTCACTATATGTATACCAATCGTAAGCATGTAATTATGTATATAAGCATAAAGGTTTAACATGATAGGCATAGCATACCGCTACCCTAAAAGTGATAGGCATGGAATCAAGACTATGTGGGTTACACATAATTTAAACCATCCTAAAAGTATTCATAGCATAACAAGTGATCAAGCACAATAATCTACGCATGTAAACACAGGTTGAATTGTATGTAAGTAAGCACAGATTACGTTTCACCCCAAAATGTATAAAAATATAAATAGGGGATATGTAACTCACCTGGCTAGCGAATATGATAATCCACGAGTGCGGGTGATAAGGACGTTGAAACTTAAGCACGATGAAATCCTATGTGGATAGATAAGTATTATTGTATGTTTGTATGGGCGTATTCGTATTTAAATGTATATAGGTTTTATAATAATGTTCATAAATATTTTTTTTGTGTAAAATATGGTAGAAAATGAATACGGTTTTGTAAAACTTTGACTTATAAAATATTATATTTTTAAATAATTAATCATTATGTTTAATGTATTTAAACAATAATAATAAATAAAAAGATAAGTCTTTATTTGACTAATTAGGTTGATATTTTATATATTAAAATTTATTTTAACAAGTTTATTAAAAAAAAAAAAAACAAAAAACATTGCTAGTGTTTATATAAAGAAAATGAGACATTTTATATATTAAATGTATTTTAATAAGTTTATAAAAATGTTACAAGATTTATAAAAATATAGGACATTTTATATATAAAAATGTAATTAAATAAGTTTATAAAATATTACAAGATTTATAAAAATATGGGATATTTTATATATAAAAATGTATTTAAATAATATTACAAGATTTATAGAAATGGATTAGTTTAAAGATAAAAAGGTTGTTTAATCGGTTTCAAAATAAACGAACGATCAAACCGACTCGTTTTAGTCTTTAGTGTATAAAAATAGTATTAAAATAAGTTAAGAAAATTTAATAAAATAAAATAAAATGACAACAGGAGCAAAATGGGGTTGGGCCGTAGGCCACCCGGATCGAACCCAAGACCTGTGACACAAACACACACACGCATAACCAGCCAGGCTACTGCCCATCGCTGGTTATGTGTGTGTCGTTTAATTGAAATACACACAAGCGAAACTGGTCGCTGGTCCTCGGCAACCGGCAAACCGTGTCCGAGGACATTGGTTTGCCCGGCAATCGATGGATTTAAGCCGCGATTTGGATTAGAATAGTTTGCCAAAGGGTAACAGAAGGCAATTGAATGGATTTGAGGTACCTATTTGGTCGCGAAGGGTCTGGTCGGCAAACTTTTTGGTCCGCAAATACCAAGATAGTGATTTCGAGTTCTAGAGGGAGTTAGGCCGTCAGTAGGGGTGGTATAGCTTCGCACAGAAGAGACGAACACGATGGTGGTTTCAATTTGAAGTGAGAGTTGGTGGAAGGAGGGTAGCCAGTTCGTGCAGGGCCGAGAATGGCCATTTATAGTCGGGCTTGATTCCTATGCTCAAACGTGCAATTGAGCACGTTCCGACCTTATTCTGGACGAGACGACACTAACCAGACATTCCACAGGCGTGGAGGTGGCCTGTCGGGCACGAATTCGGACATGGGTATCTCGGCCACCAACAGGATCGGTCGATTCTTATGTCGGGGGAACAAATTTATCGAGGGGTCTTGTTCGCGTGGGAGATACGAAGCCAAAGAAGGCTTTATCGGTTGTCGAGGTGCAGAGAAACTGTCTGGTCGGGCGTCGCCGGAAAAGCTTTTACTCGCCGGACCTTTGGAAGGGGTGACCGGATAAGCGAATTGCGTTTTGACAGTTTTAGTCCCTGGAGTTTGGTTTAATTCGAAATAACCCTTAAAATAATTATGGATGGGTCCCTGTAGTTTCATTCGACCAAGAACAGCCCCTCAAACGAGTTTAGTTTTAAAACCTTTTAGTTTGTTTAATTACAATACAACCCCTGAACTTTTATCTAAATAAATTAATTTAAATCTCATTTAAATCAAATAAATTTATAAGTTTTTATAACTTATATTATTATTATTTTTATAAATAATAATTTTTATAAAAGTTATAAATCTTATTAAAATATGTTGTTTTATTAAATTTTAAATGTTTTTATAAACTTAATAAATTTTTTTTTATCAACTCATTTTTTTTGTCAAATCGTTTTATTTGTTTTCAAGTCATTTATTATTATAAAATTTAAATAAATTTATATAATTCGAATATTTTTATATTGAACTTAAAAATACATAATTTATATATTATTAACATATTAACTTGAACAAATGCACGTGTAATTATTGAATCTAAATTGTTTATAAATACAGGATAAATTTATACCATCATTTTAATTTATTAAAAATAATCGATATACTTTGTCTTATATTTTAAGACTTTAATTTAAAAACACATAATTTGAAATTTGTAAACACACCCTTTTGTATAAACTTGGTTAAGTGTACGGGTGCATATTTGGAATAAAGTGTTGAAATTTTTACGTGTTAATATTTTATAGCTGAAATTTTGAAACGTCACAGTCTCCCCAAGTTGTAGGAATTTCGTCCCGAAATTCGATTTACGAACGTTGTAGATGCGGGAAAGAGATGACAAAAGACTTAGAATGGAATTATTCACCAGAGAAAGACTTAGTGGGAAGTAACGTAGGATACGGATGACGTAAATTCGAGTCGAGTCGTCAATTAGTTGATCTAATAGTATAATGAGATTTATGCATACAATTGTTCTCACAACGCATGAATGTAAACTACTAGAAACCAGATTTTAAAAATATTGGTGCCAATTACCTTATGGCATTTTCCTTTAAAAACTCCACCCCACGGGTGTTCATATTTTCAAAATTTGCAAAAACATTTTCAAAAACCGGTCCTCCTCTTAGTACTTATGCATGGTGTATACTCGTTATATCAAGTGGGTTCATGTATAAGGTGTACCAGCGGCTAACCCACCACCCCTTTGATATACCGGGGATTCCCCGTGCATAATTACTAGGATTTAGATCATTTTAATTAAATCACCTTTCTCAATTGAAAATTGTACAATGAAATGCATACAATTTGTAAACGTTATCACGTCTATGAGTGGTTTTATAGCACAAATATGTCTAACAATTTAAGAACCGATCCTCTTCCTAGTACTTATGCATGGTTTATACTCGTTATATCAAGTGGGTTTATGTATAGGGTGTACCAGCGGCTAACCCACCACCCCTTTGATATACCGGGGATTCCCCGTGCATAATTACTAGGATTTAGAACTTCAACAATTTAAGTAAACTTTAACAGAGCTAGCAAGTTGTATGACTGGGTTTAAACATAATAGGTTTGTTTCACAAAAGTATGGGAATGAGATGAATGGTGATAGCATAGCTGTTATATGCAATCACGGGTTATGGAACTCATAGCAATGGATTTCCCATCCGCTATTTCCACGATATACGAGTTACAAGATTGGTTGGTTGTTTAGCAAGTAGTTGGTTAAGAGCAAGAGACACGATTTTTCTATTGGCATGAATATTAAATAAAACGGATGTATAAAGATAGTGAACAAAGGAACGTACCGTTGATAGTGTTGTCATTGGCCGGAGCCTCGTTAGCATTTATATTAAATGCTCGTCCACGAGGGCCACCTTGATTTTGAAGTCTTGGACATTGGTTTCGAAAGTGGTTTGGGTCTCCACATTCGTAACAGGCCCGTCCATAGGTGACAGGCACTGGATGATTGCCTTGAGTAGCTTGATTAACGATAGTGCGAGCACGGCAAGTAGTAACAACGTGTCCATAGCGTCCACATTTTGAGCATAGACGGCATGCAACATGCGAGGCATGGTGATACTTGCAAGTAGGGCATTGGGGAAATGAACCTACATAATTTCTCAGAATTTGACCCGCAGGAGTAACTTGGGTCACAGGTACGGCAGGAGTGATGGCCGCAAAGTTTTGGGCGTTGCGCTTCCTATCATGATAGGAAGGTTTGGGCTCTTCGTTTTTGTCGGACACAGAAGTAGCAGCTTTGTCGACCACTTTCTTGGTATCCTTCCGGGATAAGGTACCCGCTTTGACGTGATTGTCAGTCAACACAGCAGACAAGCGGATAGCGTCTTCGAGAGTGGAGGGATTACTTCCCAATACGGTGTCTTGGAGCGGCATAGGCAGTCCACCTATGTATTTCTCAATTCCCCGCGCTAGGGGAGTAACCATGTGGGATACGAGCAGACTTAGTTCTTGAAAACGAGTGGTGTAAGCCAAATTTTCTCCGCTATCTTGGGTGAGATCCCAAAATTCAGCTTCGAGCTTCCTCATTTCGTTCCGAGGACAGAACTCGTCAGTCATAAGTCATTTCATTTCGTCCCAAGACAGGGACATAGCAGATTCGTTGCCTCGAGTACGTTTCTCACCGTTCCACCAGGTGAGTGCTCGTTTTTGGAAGACGCTGGAAGCATAATGGACTTTGAGGTTGTCGGGACAATCACTGTTTAGGAAAGTACTCTCCATACTTTCAAACCATTGAAGAAGGCCAGTAGCACCTTCCGTCCCGAAGAATTTGGTGGGGTTGCAAGAATTGAAATACTTGAATGTGCAGTATGGTGGGTTTGCACCATTCCCTTGCGTATTAGACCCATCACTGTTGTTGTTAGCTTGGATCATTTGGCCTACTAGTTGAGTAAGTAGTGCAGCAAGGTCAGTGTTGGGATTGCTGGAGTTAGCATTAGCTGCGCGACGGGGAGGCATTCTATAAAATACCACGAGAAAAGGCAAAATTTTATGAGACTTCGGATTAAAATAGGCATGCATGTGCTACAGTTGGTAGACTGTTCACAATAATGTAAGCAGGAACGCGAGATGACACTCATCGTGTCGCATGATAATGTATGTAAGTTCTGACTAAAACTGATCACATAATTCATTCAAAATTTATAACACTAAAGAATAGGGGAAATAAGCCATGAAATCTATTCCTAGGAGGATATGATAACATGGATCATTATTCGCGCGATAGGAATGGCCGGGATTCGCATGCACTACAAATCGTTATTACGTGTGCACCCGTAATAATGATTTGTTTTGCATGTTCGTCTAGTTCTTCCTTCCTCGCTATAATGTCCCCAAATTTTGAGTTTAAGTTCGGATTGTATCCTTGCGAATACATTGACTTATCAACGTTAAATAATTCCTCAAAGCTTTCAAGAAGACATGCTTTAGCCTATAGGTAAACACTCACTTCAGGAATTCCCAGGAAAGCATACGGGTCCGTTTATTTGGATTTATACGAAATGCTTTCCTAGATAGAAAACCCAATGTACATGTGTCACCCTTCCAGATTGCACGTGTCCTTTACTGGTTTCAAGAAATTAAGTCGTTGACGAGATTTTCAAGATTTTAATAGTCTTGAGAGTTTATGAGTATAAAATGTGTAGGAATGTTGCAATTAATATGGATTAGGAAAGAGTATGGATAAGGATGGGTAGTGTATTTGTTTGCATAAGTTTGTTTGTCAAATGTGTATGTAAAGCATGTATCATGTGTTTAAAGCCTTGTATGTATGTGTATAGGTCTCATGTACCAAACTTGGGAAATTTCAAATAATGCCTAACTACAAATAATTCACATAGCAAATAATCATTTAGCATGTAACACATAAAAAGGGAGTCCTAAGGTTATAGTCTAGGTCATCATGTTTAATAACCTAATTCCCTATAACCATGGCTCTGATACCAATCTGTCACACCCCGACCGATGGCGGAATCATCGAGGCGGACAATAGAATGATTGTTCATAAGCACATGATCTACTAAGGTTGCATAATTCATTAATAAGATTTAAGTACCAAATATCCAAATATGTAACATCCTAAAAATAATAAAACGAATAAATATAGCGAGACCGGTGATTTAGTTGGAATATTTAAACAAAAAGGGAGCAGGCCTGGGCCCGGCTTCAATGGGCCGGGGGAAGCCCATGCACATAAGAGGCAAGGCAACCCTCTTCCCTGCTCATTTCCCCCAACTCACGCATCTTTTAGAGAGAGAAAGGAGAGCTCGGGTTTAGAGAGAGAAAGTGACGGATCAACTCGGGAATTCAGGAGAACGTTGCTGCTGTTCTCGTGATCATATCCTCTGAATCAGAAATCCAATCCAGGTAACGATTCGATCACATTATGAGTTTTTGTTCGTTTTGGGAGTTTTCGGGTTTTGGCTAAAAGATAACGATTTTGCGGATGAAACTTGAAAGTGAACTTAGGTATAGCATCTAGAATGAAAAACGAACGTTTTGATCAAAGAAAATCTAGATATCGACATGATCAGATTCGCATGCAGAACATTCGGATTTTTGGGGAAGGCGATAAGTGCAGACCCATCGAAACTACTTAGTTTCGATATGTGCAGACCCATCGAAACTACTTAGTTTCAATATGTGCAGACCTATCGAAACTACCCAGTTTCGATATATGCAGGCGCAATCGAAACTACCATAGTTTCGATATGAGCCCCCGATCCGAAGATAAGATAATACATAAGTTACTTATCGAAACTACCTATCGAAACTACCTATCGAAACTATCTATCGAAACTACCTATCGAAACTACCAAGTTTCGACAGAAACAACCTATCGAAACTACCAAGTTTCGATATAAGCTAATCAATCGAAACTACTATGTTCAAGCATAGTAATGTCTAGTGTCATCTAGGAGCACCATCTTATGTGTATGACTTTATTATACAGATCGTGAGTGACATTAGTGAAGCCCAGTAGCCAGCTTAGTGTATTACAGAAACTACTCATCCGGTGAGTTCTATGTGCCCCTTCTATGTTATGTGCAAATGTTTTCAAATGTTTTGGGGCTGAGATGTATACACTAAGTGAATAAATGTTATGAATGTCAATGTGATCATATGTGTTATACAAGTATATATATATATATACCTATATATGAAAGAGAAATTATGAATAAAGAATGAAAAACATGATTATAAAGAATGAATGAAAGTATAACACAATATGAAAGAATGAAATCCTGCTTTATATCCATGTATATATTGCTTGCCAAGTACAGAAAATGTTATGGACGCTTCGATGATAACGGCTACTTCGGTAGACGGACGACCATGTGATTATTTTACAACCGGGACAAGTGCGTTCCTTCATCAGCTAGGATGTATGAATGCCATTAAAAGACGGTCGAAGCAATTGGCATATTATAGTAGAACGGTTGTATAAATAATAGTCGCATGGGAAACGGATACCTTCGGGTAGACGGGCGAATTACGGCCTACGACGGTAGGACGGTTGTCAGTATGGGTAACCAACGCCAACGCTAGCACGGTAAGTAAGTCATAAAGTTAATCCTCTTGCATAGGAATAGATACCTTAACTTAGAACAAATAGATGTTAATGCCATGACTGATTTGAAGAGTTTCGAACCCGAAAAGCAATGTAAATTAGTAATCACAAACCGGTCACTGTAATTAAGAATTTACCTTGCTCGTACTGTTCCAAACTATGATCTGAAGAAATGACATTGATGTATTCCCTTTATGACTATCAGGAAATTAAGAAATTATGGCTGGCGGAGGAAGAACTGGACGACGAGGCGGTCGTACTGGCCGAGTAGGTAGACCTCCATTGAACCGAAGAATTGAAGAAGAAGAGAGTGTGCATGCAGAGCACACCGAAAGTGTGCACGAAACAGAAGTGACCCCAATTAGGGACGACAGTCCAGGGCCTATACAGTTGGAACCTGAAGTCAGGGATGCTATTGCCCGTGAAGTTGTGCTCACTTTGAAGAAGGTATTGCCCGATCTACTATCCGAGGCAATAAAGAAAAGTAAAGAGGAGGATGAAGGAGACAATGAAGAGAAAGTATATGATAGTGATGGGGATGAAATAAAGATAGGATCGAGCAATCGTGGGTGCACTTACAAAGGTTTCAAGGACGGAGACCCACCCAAGTTCGATGGGAGCAAAGATTTAGTGGCAACGCTTGAATGGATTGAGAGGATGAGTGCTGTAATCAACATCAGCGAGTGTTGACCAGACCAGGCTGTTAAATATGTTGCTCATTCTTTCACCAACGAGGCCCTAGGTTGGTGGAGGAACATCCAGAGGACAATGTCCCCAAACGCTCTTGCAAGAATGACATGGGAAGAACTGAAAAAGCTGGTAATTCAAAAGTTCTGTCCCCAGAACAAAATGGATCGAGTGGAAAATGAATTCCTAAACCTTAAAGCTGGCAACAAGACACACTGCCAGTATACTTCTAGATTCAATGAGTTGGCACATGTAAGGCCCCAAACCCGGGAGGCCTCACTCGTTGGATTTACTCATTCACAAACAGTTCTTAAACATGAATATCAAATAACGCAGCGGAAAATTTCATTCAACCATAACGTCATCATTGTTCATACATGCGGAAGCGTAAACATTGTTTAAAACATAATTACATAAACTTAACATAAACAACTCATAACGGGATGCCAGTCTTCATGATCGACCGGGTAACTCTTCTCGCTTGCCAAGCATCACCGTCCATCGTCCATACCTGCCTTAACCTGAATGTGCATACTAAAAAGTCAGCTACGCTGGTGAGTTCTAGCATTTCATAAAAACTTTAACATTAACATTTGCCAAAAACGTATCATTCATTTAGTAAAACCTTTCACAAAAGAATGTAATAATCTAACATCTTTAAAAAGGTTTCGTACCCATATCATCATCAACATCATAATCATAAACACCGTTAAACGGATCGTTCATTAAAACTTTTAACATTCATTTAAGTCATACATTATTATCTAAATCTGTGTTACCCTTCGTTCCGTCATTTAGTATGGTATTGCCCCTAAGGCTAACTGCACGAAGACCGACAATACCATACATTCCGTCAATTCCCTTTTTGGTATTGCCCCCAAGGCTAACTGCACGAGGACCGACAATACCCATTCAGTTGCCCTAAAGCTCTCATGTCCATAAACCGACAACTTCCATCGACGGCCACGGCTCACGGCCAATGACACCGTCGGATCATAATTTAACCTTACATAGGGTCACGTTAACCCCTGAGTAACCGTCGTTACTCCCTTTACCAGTTGTACAACATCATAACCATTGACATGCCACATAGACAATGCCCCTGTTGTTCTTGTGGCAACTATGGCTCGCTGTCCATAATCTACCACAGGCTGGGAATCTCATTTCCCAGACTTCATTCGTCAATTCCATTCATTCGACAGATTAGATTTGTAATGACTTCTTTAAAACATTTACCTCTTTCTCTTCTCATTAAACATTTCCTCATTTAGACCGTTCATAAAACATTCGTAACCCTTTTTGGCAAAAACACTTCAAAACCTTTCCTTTCGTAAACATCGTTTCGTTAAAACATCATTTCGTTAAACATCATTTCGTTAAACATCATTTTGTAAGTATGCACACCAGCCCAAAAACATTAACAAAACATTTAAAAGAGGGCTCTAGAACTCACCTTATAAGCTAGCCTCGGTTGTCCTAAACAAAGGTCCAACAACTTCACTCCCGATCTGAATTGATTAGTTAAATACACATCAGACCAATACCGACTCTAACGGTTTAACCCTTCTAAACATACTGACTTCACTTAACCAGTTCTGATGTCTGCGCACTTAGCAAGTGCGCAGACCCTGCTTCCTGCGCACTTAGCAAGTGCGCAGACTCTGCTGCCTGCACACTTAGCAAGTGCGCAGACCCCTCTTCCTGCGCACTTAGCAAGTGCGCAGGTCCCTCCTCCTGCGCACTTAGCAAGTGCGCAGGACCTGCTCCGTGCGCACTTAGCAAGTGCGCACGACCTGTTCTTCGCGAAAAACCCTAACTTTCGCATTCGAGTCTGATCATGTCAAGATCCCGAACCTGTCGCATTCAAAACGTTCGTTTTCCATTAAGGAACTCAAATCCATGATTAACTTTCAGTTTCATCCGTTCAAACCTTACCTTTTCACCCAAAACCCGAAAAACCCAAAAACGAACTAAAACTCAGATTTAGGTCGGATTGTTACCTGAATCGAGCTTCTGATCCGGAGGTTCTTCTCACGAGTGCAAGAGACACGAGCGGGTGCAATCTTGTGCGATTCTGACACTTTCTCTCTCTACGGTTTTTCTATCTCTAGAATTGCAAATGAGAGAAACATGAGGTGATCTTGGCTATTTATAGGGGAGACCTCCCCAAGCCCGGTTCGCGACTGACCCGGCCCGACTTCGGCCCGCTTGAACTCGTTAACTTTATTTCTTGACATTTTGGGATGTTACAAGTCTACCCCCCTTATAATAGGTTTCGTCCCCGAAACCTATCACAAGTCAAATAATTAAGGGTACGACTCCCTCATTTCCGCCTCCGTTTCCCATGTAGCCTCTGATCCCTTTCGGTGCCTCCATTGGACTTTAACCAATGGAATAACTTTATGACGCAAACGCTTCTCCTTTCGGTCTAAGATAGCCACGAGTTCTTCGATGTAATTAAGGCTATTGTCGACCTCGATGTCAGTAAGTGGTACGTGAGCCGATTCATCCGCCAAACACTTTCGCAGGTGTGATACATGGAAGGTAGGATGAATCCCACTTAACTCATCAGGCAACTCCAACCGATAAGCGACTTCCCCAACCCGTGCCATTATCCTGAACGGTCCGACAAACCTCGGACTTAACTTTCCTCTCTTTCTGAATCGTATGATTCCCTTCCATGGTGACACTTTCAGCATTACTCTGTCACCAATATCAAACTCAATAGGCCTTCGTCGTTTATCCGCATAGGATTTCTGACGATCTTGTGCGGCCTTCATTCGCGCTTTGATCTGATCAAACCTTTCCGACGTCTCTCTTACGACTTCGAGACTTCCTAATTCCTTCTGTCCAATCTCACCCCAACAAACCGGGGTCCTACATCTTCTCCCATACAACATTTCGTAAGGCGGCATGCCTATAGTCGTGTGATGACTATTGTTGTAGGAGAATTCGGCTAACGGCAGATGACTGTCCCAACTGCCACCGAAGTCGATAATACAAGCACGGAGCATATCTTCCAATATCTGAATGGTCCTTTTGGACTGACCATCCGTTTGCGGGTGGTATGCCGTGCTGATGTTAAGCCTTGTGCCCATCGCCTCATGAAATCTTTTCCAGAACCTCGATGTGAATCGTGTGTCCCGGTCAGATACGATCGTCAAAGGCATCCCATGCCGTGCTACTACTTCGTTGATAAACACTTCTGCTAACCTTTCCGACGAGAACGTCTCGCGAATAGGTAGGAAATGAGCACTCTTCGTTAATCGGTCCACAATTACCCAAATGGTGTCATGACCTTTAGCTGTGCGGGGTAGCTTGGTTATGAAGTCCATGGTAATGTGTTCCCACTTCCATTCTGGTATATCAAGTGGTTGGATCTTTCCGTACGGCTTCTGGTGTTCAGCCTTTACTTGCGAGCAAGTCAAACACCTGCTTACATACTTCGTTACATCACATTTCATTCCAGGCCACCAGTAGTCCTTCTTCAGGTCTTGGTACATTTTGTTGGTACCGGGATGGATAGAGTAACGAGACTTATGAACCTCATCCAAGATTTTGGTTCTAAGTTCGTCACCCATAGGTATCCATACCCGTCTATAACGTGTTCTAACACCAAGGGTGTTATATTCCAACTTGTCTTGTTGGCCAACCATTCTTTCGTTCTTTATGTTTTCTTCTTTAAGTGCCTCACCTTGAGCCCTTTCGATTTCGCTCATCACATCCGATGTTACCACCAACTGGCAAACTTTCACTCTAATAGGAGTAGGCACATCCTTTCGGCTTAGAGCGTCAGCCACCACGTTTGCCTTTCCAGGGTGGTACATGATCTCACAGTCATAATCCTTCAGGAGTTCCAACCATCGTCTCTGCCTCATATTAAGATCCTTTTGTTCGAAGAAGTACTTCAAACTTTTGTGGTCGGAGTAAATAGTAAACTTCACCCCGTACAGGTAGTGCCTCCAGATTTTCAATGCAAATACGACAGCAGCAAGTTCCAAATCATGAGTCGGATAGTTGACTTCGTGAACTTTCAACTGCCGCGACGCATACGCAATCACTCTACCGCGTTGCATCAACACACACCCTAATCCCTGACCCGACGCGTCAGAGTATACCACCAAGTCTTCATTGCCCTCGGGAAGGGCCAAGACTGGAGCTTGGGTTAACTTCTTCTTCAATTCCTTAAACGCCTCATCTTGGGTCGAACCCCATTCATACTTAACCTCTTTCCGAGTCAACTTTGTCAACAGCGAAGCTATTTTCGAGAAATCCTGGATGAATCTCCGATAGTAGCCTGCCAATCCCAAGAAACTGTGGATTTCCGTTGGCGTCTTAGGAATGTCCCATTCCCTTACCGTCACTATCTTTGCTGGGTCAACCATAATGCCGTTCGGGTTAATGACGTGACCTAGGAATTGGACTTCCCTAAGCCAGAACGCACATTTGGAGAACTTAGCATACAACTTCTCCTTCTTCAGAGCTTCCAATACTTCCTTTAAGTGACACGCGTGATCACCCTCATTCTTGGAGTAGATAAGGATGTCATCGATGAACACTATTACCGATCGATCCAGCATCGGTCGACACACCCTATTCATCAAATCCATGAACGCTGCAGGGGCGTTCGTCAATCCAAAAGACATTACGCGGAACTCAAAGTGTCCATAACGTGTGCGAAATGCCGTTTTCGGTATGTCTTCTTCCCTCACCTTCAACTGATGGTACCTGGATCGAAGGTCGATCTTTGAGAACCAACTTGCGCCTTGTAATTGATCGAACAGGTCGTCGATCCTTGGTAACGGGTACTTGTTCTTCACGGTACGTTTGTTCAACTCGCGATAATCAATACACATTCTCATCGAACCGTCTTTCTTCTTTATGAACAACACCGGAGCACCCCAAGGCGAGATGCTCGGTCGTATAAATCCTTTCTCAAGTAACTCGTCTAGTTGCGTCATTAGTTCCTTCATCTCTACTGGTGCTAGTCGATATGGAGCCTTAGCCACGGGCTGGGCATCTGGTACTAAGTCAATTCGGAACTCAATTTCTCTATCGGGTGGTATCCCAGGCAAATCCTCTGGAAACACCTCCGGGTACTCGCGTACCACGGGTACATCGTCTAGTTCCTTCACTTCCTTACACTTGTCAATCACATACACCAGATAAGCCTCGCATCCGCGCCTCAAGTAATTTGTTGCCTTAATCATTGAGATAACGTTTGGCATCGGGGCGTCACGATCTCCAAAAACTTCGACTTTGCTACCATCCGGAGCCTTGAGTCGGATTATCTTTCGTTTACATATAATTTGCGCTTCATTGGCAGTTAGCCAATCCATGCCTAACACGACATCGAACCCTCCCAAAACCATAACACACAATCTGACAGGGAACCTATGACCTTCTATTTTTATCGTGGAGTTTTCAACTACATCGGTTACTCTTGCAGTTCTACCCTCAGCGGTTTCTACGCTAAAGGCCCTTTCTAACTTACTGACAGTGTACTTCACGCGTTTACAAAAAGTCGCAGATATAAAACTCTTACTGGCACCCGAATCAAATAACACAGAAACAAGAGTGTTGTCAAGGACGAACGTACCTGACGCCACGTCGGGGTCCATTCTGGCCTGGTCTTGCGTCAGCGCGTACGCACGAGTCTTTGCTCGGGGCCTCTCTTCCCTCTTCTCCGGGCCTTTCCCCTTCCCGGCTTCACCCATTCTTGGTTTGGTGCATTCCCGGCTCAGATGACCGGCATCCCCACAGTTATAGCACTTGTAGTGTTGTGTGCACTCACGGGAGTAGTGCCCGGTCTTGCCACACTTAAAGCACAAGTTAGATCCCAGTCTACATTCACCCACATGCTCCTTTCCACACTTCCTACAAACAGTCGGCTCATCCACCCGAGCCCTTTTATCGCGAGCCCCAAACATCTTTCCACCAGTTCGCTTGTTTGAGAAGCTCGGTCTCTTCTTTGGTTCCTCGATGGCGACGACATTTAGTGCCAGATCATCAAATACTACGCCGCTCAGTTCTACTACCGAATCATAGGTAGTAGGGGAGTTTGCCTTAACATAGGTACGGACCTGGTCCGGCAACCCTTGAATGTAGCAGGAAATTTTTCTCTCCTACGTCGTAACAAGATGTGGCACCAGACGTGCCAGTTCATTGAATCGGGTTGTGTACTGCCGGTGCGTCATGCTCCCGGCCTTCAAACCCAGAAATTCCCTCTCTACCTTCTCAATCTCGTTCCTCGGGCAGAAATTCTTGATCACCAAAGTTTTCAAGTCAGCCCACATCATCGAGTCAACAACCTCATCCCCCTTAGCCTGACGTACACCTTCCCACCAGTGGGATGCTTCCTCCCTCAAGGAGTTAGCAGCAAACTTCACTACTTGATTAGCTCGACACTCGCTCAGACGGATGGCGGCTTCCATACGTATTACCCAATTAAAAGTAGCCACCGCGTCCTTCTTCCCAGTCAGGACCGGCAGGTCACATGCCTTAAATGACTTATAGTCGCACCCGCGAGCAGGCGGTGCGTTGTCGGTCTCGTTGTTCTGAGCACCAGTTGCCGCACTAGATCCGCCTTCCCCACTAACTTTCTTTAACGCTTCAGCCAACAGACTTGGCAGAGAATTCTTCATCAACTCGGAGAACTCTCGAGCTATGGCTGCTCTCACTTCTGGTTCAAAAGTGAAAGGTTGTTCTGCAACTTGTGTCTGTTCAGTTCCATGCACACTAACCGTCGTTTCAGTGTGAACACTTCCTTCTTCGCTGTGCTCTTGGCGCGCAGGAATCCTGCTACGCCCACCATTTCGACCGCCGGTACGACCACCGGTACGGCAACCACGCCTTCCGTTCCCTCTCCTCGCCATTTCGTTCTATAAGACAAGAAATCCAATGTCATCACGCTAGTTAACAAATAAAATTCAATAAGTACTGTAAGATGTTAATATACACTGGCCATCTGCAATTAACCATTACACTACCTTTCGATTTCTATTTGACCACCTTTGTGATTCCATCAGAACATAAGTCCTTTCCTAACCCTTTCTAAGGCATACTACACACACATACTCTACTTTTCATACCTGATGCTGTGGCTCGAGTCACCCGTACTGGCATCCGCTTTCGGTCCCATTCAAAGTTTAAGTTCAGACACTAGGAGTGTCCGGATCTCTCAAACTATTGCTCTGATACCAACTTGTAAGGCCCCAAACCCGGGAGGCCTCACTCGTTGGATTTACTCATTCACAAACAGTTCTTAAACATGAATATCAAATAACGCAGCGGAAAATTTCATTCAAACATAACGTCATCATTGTTCATACATGCGGAAGCGTAAACATTGTTTAAAACATAATTACATAAACTTAACATAAACAACTCATAACGGGATGCCAGTCTTCATGATCGACCGGGTAACTCTTCTCGCTTGCCAAGCATCACCGTCCATCGTCCATACCTGCCTTAACCTGAATGTGCATACTAAAAAGTCAGCTACGCTGGTGAGTTCTAGCGTTTCATAAAAACTTTAACATCAACATTTGCCAAAAACGTATCATTCATTTAGTAAAACCTTTCACAAAAGAATGTAATAATCTAACATCTTTAAAAAGGTTTCGTACCCATATCATCATCAACATCATAATCATAAACACCGTTAAACGGATCGTTCATTAAAACTTTTAACATTCATTTAAGTCATACATTATTATCTAAATCTGTGTTACCCTTCGTTCCGTCATTTAGTATGGTATTGCCCCTAAGGCTAACTGCACGAAGACCGACAATACCATACATTCCGTCAATTCCCTTTTTGGTATTGCCCCCAATGCTAACTGCACGAGGACCGACAATACCCATTCAGTTGCCCTTATGGCTCTCATGTCCATAAACCGACAACTTCCATCGACGACCACGGCTCACGGCCAATGACACCGTCGGATCATAATTTAACCTTACATAGGGTCACGTTAACCCCTGAGTAACCGTCGTTACTCCCTTTACCAGTTGTACAACATCATAACCATTGACATGCCACATAGACAATGCCCTTGTTGTTCTTGTGGCAACTATGGCTCGCTGTCCATAATCTACCACAAGGCTGGGAATCTCATTTCCCAGACTTCATTCGTCAATTCCATTCATTCGACAGATTAGATTTGTAATGACTTCTTTAAAACATCTACCTCTTTCTCTTCTCATTAAACATTTCCTCATTTAGACCGTTCATAAAACATTCGTAACCCTTTTTGGCAAAAACACTTCAAAACCTTTCCTTTCGTAAACATCGTTTCGTTAAAACATCATTTCGTTAAACATCATTTCGTTAAACATCATTTCGTAAGTATGCACACCAGCCCAAAAACATTAACAAAACATTTAAAAGAGGGCTTTAGAACTCACCTTATAAGCTAGCCTCGGTTGTCCTAAACAAAGGTCCAACAACTTCACTCCCGATCTGAATTGATTAGTTAAATACACATCAGACCAATACCGACTCTAACGGTTTAACCCTTCTAAACATACTGACTTCACTTAACCAGTTCTGATGTCTGCGCACTTAGCAAGTGCGCAGACCCTGCTTCCTGCGCACTTAGCAAGTGCGCAGACTCTGCTGCCTGCGCACTTAGCAAGTGCGCAGACCCCTCTTCCTGCGCACTTAGCAAGTGCGCAGGTCCCTCCTCTTGCGCACTTAGCAAGTGCGCACGACCTGTTCTTCGCGAAAAACCCTAACTTTCGCATTCGAGTCTGATCATGTCAAGATCCCGAACCTGTCGCATTCAAAACGTTCGTTTTCCATTAAGGAACTCAAATCCATGATTATCTTTCAGTTTCAACCGTTCAATCCTTACCTTTTCACCCAAAACCCGAAAAACCCAAAAACGAACTAAAACTCATATTTAGGTCGGATTGTTACCTGAATCGAGCTTCTGATCCGGAGGTTCTTCTCACGAGTGCAAGAGACACGAGCGGGTGCAATCTTGTGCGATTCTGACACTTTCTCTCTCTACGGTTTTTCTCTCTCTAGAATTGCAAATGAGAGAAACATGTGCTGATTTTGGCTATTTATAGGGGAGACCTCCCCAAGCCCGGTTCGCGACTGACCCGGTCCGACTTCGGCCCGCTTGAACTCGTTAACTTTATTTCTCGACATTTTGGGATGTTACAGCACAGCTGGTACCCCACCTGGTGGAGACAGAAGAGCGAATGATCAAGTATTATGTGAAGGGCCTACCTCAAATGGTCCGTGTCCACGTGAAAGCCAACCTACCCTCGACCTTCGAGTCGGTAGTGAATCTGAGTGGCAGACGATTATGCCAATGAGGACCCACCAACAGAAACCCAAAAGAGAAAGTGGGAGAACCCGTCTAGAGGCACCGGAAGAGGGAACGTAATAACTGAAAATAAGAAACCAAGGTCGGACAAATATGAAACCTGCAAGAAATGTGGAAGGCAACATTTTGGCGAGTGGGGCTCCACCACATGTTACAGGTGTGGGAAGGCGGGGCACTACTCTCGTGACTGCTTGAGAGACACTAAATGCCAAGTATGTGGACTGTTTGGTCACCTGACTAAGGATTGCAGAAAAACCAGACAATCTGGTTCGGGAAAAGAAAAGGAACAGGAACAACCAAAGACTAGGACTCGAGCTTACGCCCTGACTGAGGAGGAAGCAAGGGGAAATCCTGATGTTGTGTCAGGTACGTTCCTAGTTAATGATGAACATGCGGCTATATTATTTGACTCGGGTGCTAGTAAAAGCTTTATATCAAATGCCTTTAGTCGAAAACTGAATTGCACTATCAAGACAGTAGTAAAGGCCTTTAGTGTACAAACTGCCGTTGGTAAAAATTCGGCAGTATTCCAAGTAACAGAGGATTGCATAATAGAAATAGAGGGTCATAAATTTCCTTCTAGATTATTCCTTCTCACCTTAGGAGGATTCGATATAGTATTGGGTATGGATTGGCTAGCTGCCAACGAAGCTCAAATCATATGTAAACGTAAGAGGATACACCTCAAAGGTCCTAGCGGCAGTCCAATTACGGTTTATGGGGATTGGAATTGCACAATGCCGAACGTCATCTCGATGATAAAGGCCGAAAGTTACATGAGGCGCGGCTGCGAAGCTTATCTGGCATATGTTATAGACGATAGAATGAAAACGAAAGAACTCAAGAATGTACCCGTGGTGTGCAATTTTCCGGAAGTATTCCCTGAGGATCTATCTGGGTTGCCACCCGATCGGGAAATAGAATTTCAGATTGATTTACTGCCAGGAGCTGAGCCCGTTGCCAAAGCCCCTTACCGATTGGCTCCGTCAGAAATGAAGGAATTGATGTCCCAACTAGAGGAACTAACCGAGAAAGGATTTATTAGGCCGAGCATCTCACCATGGGGCGCTCCGGTACTATTTGTAAAGAAGAAGGACGGCAGTATGCGCATGTGCATCGACTACCGCGAATTGAACAAGAGAACAGTAAAGAACAAATACCCACTACCTAGAATAGACGACCTTTTTGATCAACTGCAAGGTGCGAGTTGGTTCTCAAAGATCGATCTTAGGTCGGGTTACCATCAGTTGAAAGTAAGAAAAGAAGACGTACCAAAGACCGCGTTTCGCACGCGTTATGGACATTATGAGTTTCTCGTGATGTCCTTCGGATTGACCAACGCACCAGCAGCGTTCATGGACTTGATGAATAGAGTATGTCGACCAATGTTGGATCGATCGGTGATAGTCTTTATAGATGACATACTGGTGTATTCAAAAAGCGAGGGTGATCACCACTGTCACCTAAGAGAGGTTCTGGAGGTGCTAAAGCAGGAAAAGTTGTACGCAAAATTCTCCAAATGCGCGTTCTGGCTTAGGGAAGTCCAATTCCTAGGTCATGTAATAAACCCAAACGGCATCATGGTGGATCCTGCAAAGATCGAGACAGTAAAGGAATGGAACATCCCAAAGACACCAACAGAGATACGAAGCTTTCTAGGGTTGGTAGGCTACTATCGAAGGTTCATCCAAGATTTCTCAAGAATTGCCTCGCCGCTAACCAAACTGACACGGAAGGAAGTAAAGTATGAATGGGGTCCAACCCAAAACAACGCGTTTGAGGAACTTAAGGCACGACAAACCCAAGCTCCAGTCTTAACACTACCTGAGGGAGATGAAGACTTGGTAGTCTACTCTGACGCTTCAGGGCAGGGTTTAGGGTGCGTACTCATGCAACGAGGAAAGGTAATTGCTTATGCATCGTGGCAACTAAAGATTCACGAGGTTAACTACCCAACGCACGATCTAGAGTTAGCAGCAGTGGTTTTCACGTTGAAAATATGGAGGCACTATTTGTATGGAGTTAAATGCACCATCTACTCCGATCACAAGAGCCTGAAGTACTTCTTCGAGCAAAAGGAATTAAACATGAGGCAAAGGAGGTGGTTAGAGCTACTGAAAGACTATGACTGTGAGATATTGTACCATCCAGGCAAGGCAAACGTAGTGGCTGACGCTTTAAGTAGAGAGGAAGAATCGGCACCTATCCGGATCAAAGCGTGTCAGTTGATTATAACGCCAGACTTAATGGGTGAAATATCAAGGGCACAAGATGAAGCATTGATAGAAAGAAATGTGAAACGGAAAAGAATAGTAGGACAACAAGGGAACTTAGATGCGAATGCATACGGAGTACGAACTAGGTTTGGCCGGATGTGGATACCTAAGATTGGTGAGCTTAGAGCCAAAATACTCGATGAGGCCCATAAGTCTCGCTATTCTATCCACCCCGGGACAAACAAAATGTATCAAGACTTGAAGAAAGAATACTGGTGGCCTGGCATGAAGAATGATGTGACAGAATACGTGAGCAAGTGCCTAACGTGTTCTCTAGTTAAGGCCGAGCACCAGAAACCATGCGGTAAAATGCAACCTTTACCAATACCGGAATGGAAGTGGGAAGAGATCACAATGGACTTCATTACTAAGCTACCGCGAACAGCTAAAGGCAATGATACCATTTGGGTGATCGTCGACCGCTTGACAAAGAGTGCTCACTTCTTGCCAATACGAGAAACTTCTTCTTCTGAAAAGCTAGCAGAAGTATTTATCAATGAAATTGTGAGCAGACATGGTATGCCGCTGTCGATTGTGTCCGACAGGGATACTAGATTCACGTCAAGGTTTTGGAAGAAATTCAACGAAGCAATGGGCACTAGACTGAACATCAGCACCGCTTACCACCCCCAAACCGATGGACAATCGGAAAGGACCATTCAGACCTTGGAGGACATGCTCCGGGCCTGTATCATTGACTTCGGTGGGAGTTGGGACAGCCATCTACCATTGGCAGAATTTTCATATAACAACAGCTATCACTCGACTATTGGCATGCCGCCATTTGAAATGTTGTATGGGAGGAAATGTAGGACCCCGGTTTCTTGGGGGGAAATTGGACATAAGGATTTTGCAAGTCTCGAAGTGGTCAAAGCTACTTCTGAGAAATTTGATCAAATCAAGGCTCGTATGAAAGCCGCAAAAGACAGACAGAAATCATACGCGGATAAGAGAAGGAGGGATTTAGAGTTTCAAGTAGGGGACATGGTACTGTTGAAAGTATCACCGTGGAAAGGAATCATTCGGTTCAGAAAGCGTGGCAAACTAAGTCCAAGGTTTGTCGGACCTTTCAAGATTGTAGCAAGAGTGGGTCAAGTTGCTTACAGTCTCGACCTACCCGTCGAGCTTAGTGGAATACACCCTACGTTCCACGTGTCGCACTTACGCAAGTGCCTAGCTGACGACACAGCTCACATACCATACGACGAGATCGAAGTGGATAACAGTCTAAATTATGTAGAGGAACCAATAGCCATTCTTGACAGAGCTGAGAAACGACTACGCAATAAGTCGATACCGTTAGTCAAGATACAATGGAAGCACAGAAAAGGGTCAGAAGCTATGTGGGAAAAAGAAGACGAGATGAAGGGACTATACCCTCAATTGTTTAACGTATGAACAGTTTCGAGGACGAAACCTCTTTAAGGAGGGTAGACATGTAACATCCTAAAAATAATAAAACGAATAAATATAGCGAGACCGGTGATTTAGTTGGAATATTTAAACAAAAAGGGAGCAGGCCTGGGCCCGGCTTTAATGGGCCGGGGGAAGCCCATGCACATAAGAGGCAAGGCAGCCCTCTTCCTTGCTCATTCCCCAACTCACGCAGCTTTTAGAGAGAGAAAGGAGAGCTCAGGTTTAGAGAGAGAAAGTGACGGATCAACTCGGGAATTCAGGAGAACGTTGATGCTGTTCTCGTGATCATATCCTCTGAATCAGAAATCCAATCCAGGTAACGATTCGATCACATTATGAGTTTTTGTTCGTTTTGGGAGTTTTCGGGTTTTGGCTAAAAGATAACGATTTTGCGGATGAAACTTGAAAGTGAACTTAGGTATATCATCTAGAATGAAAAACGAACGTTTTGATCAAAGAAAATCTAGATATCGACACGATCAGATTCGCATGCAGAACATTCGGATTTTTGGGGAAGGCGATAAGTGCAGACCCATCGAAACTACTTAGTTTCGATATGTGCAGACCCATCGAAACTACTTAGTTTCGATATGTGCAGACCTATCGAAACTACCCAGTTTTGATATATGCAGGCCCAATCGAAACTACAATAGTTTCAATATGAGCCCCCGATCCGAAGCTAAGATAATACATAAGTTACTTATAGAAACTACCTTTCGAAACTACCTATCGAAACTATCTATCGAAACTACCTATCGAAACTACCAAGTTTCGGCAGAAACAACCTATCGAAACTACCAAGTTTCGATATAAGCTAATCAATCGAAACTACTATGTTCAAGCATAGTAATGTCTAGTGTCATATAGGAGCACCATCTTATGTTTATGACTTTATTATACAGATCGTGAGTGACATTAGTGAAGCCCAGTAGCCAGCTTAGTGTATTACAGAAACTACTCATCAGGTGAGTTCTATGTGCCCCTTCTATGTTATGTGCAAATGTTTTCAAATGTTTTGGGGCTGAGATGTATACACTAAGTGAATAAATGTTATGAATGTCAATGTGATCATATGTGTTATACAAGTATATATATATATATACCTATACATGAAAGAGAAATTATGAATAAAGAATGAAAAGCATGATTATAAAGAATGAATGAAAGTATAACACAATATGAAAGAATGAAATCCTGCTTTATATCCATGTATATATTGCTTGCCAAGTACAGAAAATGTTATGGACGCTTCGATGATAACGGCTACTTCGGTAGACGGACGACCATGTGATTATTTTACAACCGGGACAAGTGCGTTCCTTCATCAGCTAGGACGTACGAATGCCATTAAAGAACGGTCGAAGAAATTGGCATGTTATAGTAGAACGGTTGTATAAATAATAGTCACATGGGAAACGGATACCTTCGGGTAGACGGGCGAATTACGGCCTACGACGGTAGGACGGTTGTAAGTCATGACGGACGGACAAAGGTTGCCGGACGGTTGTAAGAATAAAATGACGGACGGCACTTGTTTTCGGACGGTTGTAAGTATAGGTGGGCCATGACGATGGACCACGACGATTGTCTTTGTGACATTCGTAAGCAAATGACGGGTTGATCACCCTTATAGAGTATGACCCATGAAATTAAAGAAAGAAAGAAAAGAAAGAAAAGGTGAATGCATATATATATATATGAAATCACAAAAATACATAAAAGAAGGATGAAAGAAAGGCAAAAGTTATGAACACGTATTTATATGAATGACTATACAGTAATGCATACTTATAGAGTAAAGAAAAGAATGGTTATATCAAATCGCATTAAACTAGAACTCACCAGCGTTAGCTGACTTTTAGTATACATTTCAGGTAAAGGAAGAAAAGGTCGTGCGATGGCGTGAAGGTTACCCGGCACAAGACTGACATCCCACTTTTGTTTGTTAAAACAATGTTGTGTTTTTAATTGTTAAGACTTCCGCTGTTATGTAATGTAATTGAATGATGAAGGTTTTTAATTTAAGTTCAGTATTTATGGATATGTTTATGAGTAAATCCAACAAGTGAGGTCACCCGGGAAAGGGGCCTTACAAAATACAATTCAAGTTACAACACCCTATACTAGAATATTACACATAATTATTTTACTAGGTCCAAAAGTCTTATGTGTAGCACCTTCAACACATAGTCACAAAATCACATATCTTCACTTGAAACGTAATCCAAAACAAGTGTCAACTACGAGAGTTGGTGAGTTTACATATGTTTAAATAAAATAAAAGTTTAGTTAAAAACGTTTATACAATTCATAGCTTGACATGGTATGATACGGCATAATGTGGAGAATTCACTATATGTATACCAATTGTAAGCATGTAATTATGTATATAAGCATAAAGGTTTAACGTGATAGGCATAGCATACCGCTACCCTAAAAGTGATAGCATGGAATCAAGACTATGTGGGTTACACATAATTTAAACCATCCTAAAAGTATTCATGTTTGTATGGGCGTATTCGTATTTAAATGTATATAGGTTTTATAATAATGTTCATAAATATTTTTTTTGTATAAAATATGGTAGAAAATGAATACGGTTTTGTAAAACTTTGACTTATAAAATATTATATTTTTAAATAATTAATCATTATGTTTAATGTATTTAAACAATAATAATAAATAAAAAGATAAGTCTTTATTTGACTAATTTGGTTGATATTTTATATATTAAAATTTATTTTAACAAGTTTATTAAAAAAAAAAAAAAAACATTGCTAGAGTTTTTATAAAGAAAATGAGACATTTTATATATTAAATGTATTTTAATAAGTTTATAAAAATGTTACAAGATTTATAAAAATATAGGACATTTTATATATAAAAATGTAATTAAATAAGTTTATAAAATATTACAAGATTTAAAAAAATATGGGATATTTTATATATAAAAATGTATTTAAATAATATTACAAGATTTATAGAAATGGATTAGTTTAAAGATAAAAAGGTTGTTTAATCGGTTTCAAAATAAACGAACGATCAAACCGACTCGTTTTAGTCTTTAGTGTATAAAAATAGTATTAAAATAAGTTAAGAAAATTTAATAAAATAAAATAAAATGACAACAGGAGCAAAATGGGGTTGGGCCGTAGGCCACCCGGATCGAACCCGAGACCTGTGACACAAACACACACACGCATAACTAGCCGGGCTACTGCACATCGCTAGTTATGTGTGTGTTGTTTAATTGATATACACACAAGCGAAACTGGTCGCTGGTCCTCGGCAACCGGCAAACCGTGTCCGAGGACATTGGTTTTCCCGGCAATCGATGGATTTAAGCCGCGATTTGGATTAGAATAGTTTGCCAAAGGGTAACAGAAGGCAATTGAATGGATTTGAGGTACCTATTTGGTCGCGAAGGGTCTGGTCGGCAAACTTTTTGGTCCGCAAATACCAAGATATTGATTTCGAGTTCCAGAGGGAGTTAGGCCGTCAGTAGGGGTGGTATAGCTTCGCACAGAAGAGACGAACACGATGGTGGTTTCAATTTGAAGTGAGAGTTGGTGGAAGGAGGGTAGCCAGTTCGTGCAGGGCCGACAATGGCCATTTATAGTCGGGCTTGATTCCTATGCTCAAACGTGCAATTGAGCACGTTCCGACCTTATTCTGGACGAGACGACCCTAACCAGACATTCCACAGGCGTGGAGGTGGCCTGTCGGGCACGAATTCGGACATGGGTATCTCGGCCACCAACAGGATCGGTCGATTCTTATGTCGGGGGAACAAATTTGTCGAGGGGTCTTGTTCGCGTGGGAGATACGAAGCCAGAGAAGGCTTTATCGGTTGTCGAGGTGCAGAGAAACTGTCTGGTCGGGCGTCGCCGGAAAAGCTTTTACCCGCCGGACCTTTGGAAGGGGTGACCGGATAAGCGAATTGCGTTTTGACAGTTTTAGTCCCTGGAGTTTGGTTTAATTCGAAATAACCCTTAAAATAATTACGGATGGGTCCCTGTAGTTTCATTCGACCAATAACAGCCCCTCAAACGAGTTTAGTTTTAAAACCTTTTAGTTTGTTTAATTACAATACAACCCCTGAACTTTTATCTAAATAAATTAATTTAAATCTCATTTAAATCAAATAAATTTATAAGTTTTTATAACTTATATTATTATTATTTTTATAAATAATAATTTTTATAAAAGTTATAAATCTTATTAAAATATGTTGTTTTATTAAATTTTAAATGTTTTTATAAACTTAATAAATTATTTTTTTTTTATCAACTCATTTTTTTTTGTCAAATCGTTTTATTTATTTTCAAGTCATTTATTATTATAAAATTTAAATAAATTTATATAATTCAAATATTTTTATATTGAACTTAAAAATACATAATTTATATATTATTAACATATTAACTTGAACAAATGCATGTGTAATTATTGAATCTAAATTGTTTATAAATACAGGATAAATTTATACCATCATTTTAATTTATTAAAAATAATCGATATACTTTGTCTTATATTTTTAAGACTTTAATTTAAAAACACATAATTTGAAATTTGTAAACACACCCTTTTGTATAAACTTGGTTAAGTGTACGGGTGCATATTTGGAATAAAGTGTTGAAATTTTTACGTGTTAATATTTTATAGCTGAAATTTCGAAACGTCACAGTCTCCCCAAGTTGAAGGAATTTCGTCCCGAAATTCGATTTACGAAGGTTGTAGATGCGGGAAAGAGATGACAAAAGACTTAGAATGGAATTATTCACCAGAGAAAGACTTAGTGGGAAGTAACGTAGGATACGGATGACGTAAATTCGAGTCGAGTCGTCAATTAGTTGATCTAATAGTATAATGAGATTTATGCATACAATTGTTCACACAACGCATGAATGTAAACTACTAGAAACCAGATTTTAACAATATTGGTGCCAATCACCTTATGGCATTTTCCTTTAAAAACTCCACCCCACGGGTGTTCATATTTTCAAAATTTGCAAAAACATTTTCAAAAACCGGTCCTCCTCTTAGTACTTATGCATGGTGTATACTCGTTATATCAAGTGGGTTCATGTATAGGGTGTACCAGCGGCTAACCCACCACCCCTTTGATATACCGGGGATTCCCCGTGCATAATTACTAGGATTTAGATCATTTTAATTAAATCACCTTTCTCAATTGAAAATTGTACAATGAAATGCATACAATTTGTAAACGTTATCACGTCTATGAGTGGTTTTATAGCACAAATATGTCTAACAATTTAAGAACCGATCCTCTTCCTAGTACTTATGCATGGTTTATACTCGTTATATCAAGTGGGTTTATGTATAAGGTGTACCAGCGGCTAACCCACCACCCCTTTGATATACCGGGGATTCCCCGTGCATAATTACTAGGATTTAGAACTTCAACAATTTAAGTAAACTTTAACAGAGCTAGCAAGTTGTATGACTGGGTTTAAACATAATAGGTTTGTTTCACAAAAGTATGGGAATGAGATGAATGGTGATAGCATAGCTGTTATATGCAATCACGGGTTATGGAACTCATAGCAATGGATTTCCCATCCGCTATTTCCACGATATACGAGTTATCAAGATTGGTTGGTTGTTTAGCAAGTAGTTGGTTAAGAGCAAGAGACACGATTTTTCTATTGGCATGAATATTAAATAAAACAGATGTATAAAGATAGTGAACAAAGGAACGTACCGTTGACAGTGTTGTCATTGGCCGGAGCCTCGTTAGCATTTATATTAAATGCTCGTCCACGAGGGCCACCTTGATTTTGAAGTCTTGGACATTGGTTTCGAAAGTGGTTTGGGTCTCCACATTCGTAACAGGCCCGTCCATAGGTGACAGGCACTGGATGATTGCCTTGAGTAGCTTGATTAACAATAGTGCGAGCACGGCAAGTAGTAACAACGTGTCCATAGCGTCCACATTTTGAGCATAGACGGCATGCAGCATGCGGGGCATAGTGATACTTGCAAGTAGGGCATTGGGGAAATGAACCTACATAATTTCTCAGAATTTGACCCGCAGGAGTAACTTGGGTCACAGGTACGGCAGGAGTGATGGCCGCAAAGTTTTGGGCCTTGCGCTTCCTATCATGATGGGAAGGTTTGGGCTCTTCGTTTTTGTCGGACACAGAAGTAGCAGCTTTGTCGACCACTTTCTTGGTATCCTTCCTGGATAAGGTACCCACTTTGACGTGATTGTCAGTCAACACAGCAGACAAACGGATAGCGTCTTCGAGAGTGGAGGGATTACTTCCCAATACGGTGTCTTGGAGCGGCATAGGCAGTCCACCTATGTATTTCTCAATTCCCCGCGCTAAGGGAGTAACCATGTGGGATACGAGCAGACTTAGTTCTTGAAAACGAGTGGTGTAAGCCAAATTTTCTCCGCTATCTTGGGTGAGATCCCAAAATTCAGTTTCGAGCTTCCTCATTTCGTTGCGAGGACAGAACTCGTCAATCATAAGTCGTTTCATTTCGTCCCAAGACAAGGACATAGCAGATTCGTTGCCTCGAGTACGTTTCTCACCGTTCCACCAGGTGAGTGCTCGTTTTTGGAAGACTCTGGAAGCATAACGGACTTTGAGGTTGTCGGGACAATCGCTGTTTAGGAAAGTACTCTCCATACTTTCAAACCATTGAAGAAGGCCAGTAGCACCTTCCGTCCCGAAGAATTTGGTGGGGTTGCAAGAATTGAAATACTTGAATGTGTAGTATGGTGGGTTTGCACCATTCCCTTGCGTATTAGACCCATCACTGTTGTTGTTAGCTTAGATCATTTGGCCTACTAGTTGAGTAAGTAGTGCAGCAAGGTCAGTGTTGGGATTGCTGGAGTTAGCATTAGCTGCGCGACGGGGAGGCATTCTATAAAATACCACGAGAAAAGGCAAAATTTTATGAGACTTCGGATTAAAATAGGCATGCATGTGCTACAGTTGGTAGACTGTTCACAATAATGTAAGCAGGAACGCGAGATGACACTCATCGTGTCGCATGATAATGTATGTAAGTTCTGACTAAAACTGATCACATAATTCATTCAAAATTTATAACACTAAAGAATAGGGGAAATAAGCCATGAAATCTATTCCTAGGAGGATATGATAACATGGATCATTATTCGCGCGATAGGAATGGCCGGGATTCGCATGCACTACAAATCGTTATTATGTGTGCACCCGTAATAATGATTTGTTTTGCATGTTCATCTAGTTCTTCCTTCCTCGCTATAATGTCCCCAAATTTTGAGTTTAAGTTCGGATTGTATCCTTGCGAATACATTGACTTATCAACGTTAAATAATTCCTCAAAGCTTTCAAGGAGACATGCTTTAGTCTATAGGTAAACACTCACTTCAGGAATTCCCAGGAAAGCATACGGGTCCGTTTATTTGGATTTATATGAAATGCTTTCCTAGATAGAAAACCCAATGTACAGGTGTCACCCTTCCAGATTGCACGTGTCCTTTACTGGTTTCAAGAAATTAAGTCGTTGACGAGATTTTCAAGATTTTAATAGTCTTGAGAGTTTATGAGTATAAAATGTGTAGGAATGTTGCAGTTAATATGGATTAGGAAAGAGTATGGATAAGGATGGGTAGTGTATTTGTTTGCATAAGTTTGTTTGTCAAATGTGTATGTAAAGCATGTATCATGTGTTTAAAGCCTTGTATGTATGTGTATAAGTCTCATGTACCAAACTTGGGAAATTTCAAATAATACCTAACTACAAATAATTTACATAGCAAATAATCATTTAGCATGTAACACATAAAAAGGGAGTCCTAAGGTTATAGTCTAGGTCATCGTGTTTAATAACCTAATTCCCTATAACCATGGCTCTGATACCAATCTGTCACACCCCGACCGATGGCGGAATCATCGAGGCGGACAATAGAATGATTGTTCATAAGCACATGATCTACTAAGGTTGCATAATTCATTAATAAGATTTAAGTACCAAATATCCAAATACAATTCAAGTTACAACACCCTATACTAGAATATTACACATAATTATTTTACTAGGTCCAAAAGCCTTATGTGTAGCACCTTCAACACATAGTCACAAAATCACATATCTTCACCTGAAACGTAATCCAAAACAAGTGTCAACTACGAGAGTTGGTGACTTTACATGTGTTTAAATAAAATAAAAGTTTAGTTAAAAACGTTTATACAATTCATAGCTTGACATGGTATGATACGGCATAATGTGGAGAATTCACTATATGTATACCAATCGTAAGCATGTAATTATGTATATAAGCATAAAGGTTTAACGTGATAGGCATAGCATACCGCTACCCTAAAAGTGATAGGCATGGAATCAAGACTATGTGGGTTACACATAATTTAAACCATCCTAAAAGTATTCATAGCATAACAAGTGATCAAGCACAATAATCTACGCATGTAAACACAGGTTGAATTGTATGTAAGTAAGCACAGATTACGTTTCACCCTAAAATGTACAAAAATATAAATAGGGGATGTGTAACTCACCTGGCTAGCGAATATGATAATCCACGAGCGCGGGTGATAAGGACGTTGAAACTTAAGCACGATGAAATCCTATGTGGATAGATAAGTATTATTGTATGTTTGTATGGGCGTATTCGTATTTAAATGTATATAGGTTTTATAATAATGTTCATAAATATTTTTTTTGTATAAAATATGGTAGAAAATGAATACGGTTTTGTAAAACCTTGACTTATAAAATATTATATTTTTAAATAATTAATCATTATATTTAATGTATTTAAACAATAATAATAAATAAAAAGATAAGTCTTTATTTGACTAATTAGGTTGATATTTTATATATTAAAATTTATTTTAACAAGTTTATTAAAAAAAAAAAAAAAAACATTGCTAGAGTTTTTATAAAGAAAATGAGACATTTTATATATTAAATGTATTTTAATAAGTTTATAAAAATGTTACAAGATTTATAAAAATATAGGACATTTTATATATAAAAATGTAATTAAATAAGTTTATAAAATATTACAAGATTTATAAAAATATGGGATATTTTATATATAAAAATGTATTTAAATAATATTACAAGATTTATAGAAATGGATTAGTTTAAAGATAAAAAGGTTGTTTAATCGGTTTCAAAATAAACGAACGATCAAACCGACTCGTTTTAGTCTTTAGTGTATAAAAATAGTATTAAAATAAGTTAAGAAAATTTAATAAAATAAAATAAAATGACAACAGGAGCAAAATGGGGTTGGGCCGTAGGCCACCTGGATCGAACCCGAGACCTGTGACACAAACACACACACGCATAACCAGCCGGGCTACTGCCCATCGCTGGTTATGTGTGTGTCATTTAATTGATATACACACAAGCGAAACTGGTCGCTGGTCCTCGGCAACCGGCAAACCGTGTCCGAGGACATTGGTTTGCCCGACAATTGATGGATTTAAGCCGCGATTTGGATTAGAATAGTTTGCTAAAGGGTAACAGAAGGCAATTGAATGGATTTGAGGTACCTATTTGGTCGCGAAGGGTCTGGTCGGCAAACTTTTTGGTCCGCAAATACCAAGATAGTGATTTCGAGTTCCAGAGGGAGTTAGGCCGTCAGTAGGGGTGGTATAGCTTCGCAAAGAAGAGACGAACACGATGGTGGTTTCAATTTGAAGTGAGAGTTGGTGGAAGGAGGGTAGCCATTTCGTGTAGGGCCGACAATGGCCATTTATAGTCGGGCTTGATTCCTATGCTCAAACGTGCAATTGAGCACGTTCCGACCTTATTCTGGACGAGACGACACTAACCAGACATTCCACAGGCGTGGAGGTGGCCTGTCGGGCACGAATTCAGACATGGGTATCTCGGCCACCAACAGGATCGGTCGATTCTTATGTCGGGGGAACAGATTTGTCGAGTGGTCTTGTTCGCGTGGGAGATACGAAGCCAAAGAAGGCTTTATAGGTTGTCGTGGTGCAGAGAAACTGTCTTGTCAGGCGTTGCCGGAAAATCTTTTACCCGCCGGACCTTTGGAAAGGGTGACCGGATAAGCGAATTGCGTTTTGACAGTTTTAGTCCCTGGAGTTTGGTTTAATTCGAAATAACCCTTAAAATAATTACGGATGGGTCCCTGTAGTTTCATTCGACCAAGAACAGCCCCTCAAACGAGTTTAGTTTTAAAACCTTTTAGTTTGTTTAATTACAATACAACCCCTGAACTTTTATCTAAATAAATTAATTTAAATCTCATTTAAATCAAATAAATTTATAAGTTTTAATAACTTATATTATTATTATTTTTATAAATAATAATTTTTATAAAAGTTATAAATCTTATTAAAATAT
Source organism: Smallanthus sonchifolius (assembly GCA_023525975.1). NCBI lineage: Eukaryota > Viridiplantae > Streptophyta > Magnoliopsida > Asterales > Asteraceae > Smallanthus > Smallanthus sonchifolius. The sequence goes on along the minus strand of CM042021.1, from coordinate 91,306,456 downwards.
GTTGTTTTATTAAATTTTAAATGTTTTTATAAACTTAATAAATTTTTTTTTTTATCAACTCATTTTTTTTTGTCAAATCGTTTTATTTGTTTTCAAGTCATTTATTATTATAAAATTTAAATAAATTTATATAATTCGAATATTTTTATATTGAACTTAAAAATACATAATTTATATATTATTAACATATTAACTTGAACAAATGCACGTGTAATTATTGAATCTAAATTGTTTATAAATACAGGATAAATTTATACCATCATTTTAATTTATTAAAAATAATCGATATACTGTGTCTTATATTTTTAAGACTTTAATTGAAAAACACATAATTTGAAATTTGTAAACACACCCTTTTGTATAAACTTGGTTAAGTGTACGGGTGCATATTTGGAATAAAGTGTTGAAATTTTTACGTGTTAATATTTTATAGCTGAAATTTCGAAACGTCACAGGTGGAGCATAAGGAGAGGAGCCTCCCTATAAATAGCCCAAGTCACCTTCATTTCTCTCATTTGCAAAAATTTAGGGAGAGAAACCATAGAGAGAGAAAGTGAAGGATCGACCCGAGATTGAAGGAGCGTGTTACTACTAAGCTTGTGATCAAGATCTCCGATTCAGAATCTCGAAATCAGGTAATGACCCGAACCAAATCTGAGTTTTTGTTCTTTTTGGGTTTTCGGGTATTTTTGTAAAAAGGATGAGTTTTTATAAACCAAATGATAAAAGGATTATAGGTCTGGAATCACGAGGGGAAAATACATCTTTTGAATGCAAAAAGTTCCAAACTTGATGAATCCGTCGATCCAGATCTGAGTCCAAGGTTTTGGATGAAGTTGGTTTGGGTGAAGTTTGCGGTTGGGACGAAGTTCACGGTTGGGAAGTTCACGGTTTGGGAAGTTTGAGGTTTGGAAAGTTTACGGTTTGGGAAGTTCACGGTTTGGGAAGTTTGCGGGTTGGGAAGTTTACGGTTTGGGAAGTTCACGGTTGGGAAGTTTGCGGTTTGGGAAGTTCACGGTTAAGTGAAGTTTGCGGTTTGGGTGAAGTTTGCGGTTTAGGTGAAGTTCACGGTTAAGTGAAATTTGCGGTTGGGTGAAGTTCCCGGTTAAGTGATGTTCACTGTTTGGGGTGAAGTTCACGGTCGAGAATTTTCCCTTGAACCACGAACCCCTAATTTCGCGGGGAAGAAACCGTGTACCCCTAAGTTCTTGACATGTAGAAGTAAAATGTAATAGTTGTGTGTAAAGCTAAGGCTAGGTTGTGTACGTGCAGGTTAGAAGATCCTTTACATACCTTTGACCCTGTTTATCTCAGGTGAGTTCTAGAAGCCCTTCTTTAAATGTTTTAATTAATGTTTTTGGGCTGGTGTGCATACATACGAAATGATGTTTTACGAAACGATGTTTACGAAATGATGTTTTATGAAATGATGTTTTACGAAATGAGATTTACGAAATGACGTTTATGAAATGACGTTTATGAAATGATGTTTACGAAGGATGATGTTTATGAAATGTTTTGCCAAATGAAATTTACAAAAGGTTTACGAAAGGATGATGTTTTGTTTAATAAAACGTATGAATGCTTTAACTAAAATGAGGTAAAGGTTTAATTAAAGTCACGAATGAACGAATCTGCCATGAGTTCCTACGGAGCTAAGGTATGTATGTATGTATTGGCCTCACCCTTACGGGGGGGCCTTTGTGGCTGGCTAACGGTTGCACAACTGGTTGATTATGGGGTGACGACGGTCACCCATGGGATTTCCGGGATCCCCGATGGAAGGTACTATTCCTTGCAGGGAAATAGTGCCTATGTTATGTTCTGTCTTCCTAGTGGTAACGAGCCTTATGAGACATATGTTGGGTCCACCTAGAGGTAACGAGCCTTAGGAGACCTGGTGACGGATGACTTAGAGGTAACGACTCTTAAGTTCATCCGCTGGTATGCGATGTATGGAATTGACGGTTACGAGAAGGCGCAGATTCGGTTCATGTTGACTTATGTTATGATGCTATGTTACGATGTTATGATGAGGTTAAGTTATTGCATGTTTTACATACGCTTTTGTTAAATAAATGTATGTTATGTTTTTGGCAAAATGTTTATGTTAAGATTTTATGTAAAGCTAGAACTCACCAGCATAGCTGACTTTTAGTATGCACATTCAGGTTAAGGCAGGTATGGAAGTTGAACGGTGATGCTTGGCAAGCGATGAAGAGTTACTCGGCTGATATGATGACTTGCATCCCGTTACGTTATGTTTATGTTATGTAATGAATGTTTTGGACAACGTTTACGCTTCCGCATGTCTGACAATGTTACTGTTATGTTAAAATGAAAGTTTTTCCGCTGCGTTGTTTGATATTCAAGTTTAAAAACTGTTTGTGATTGAGTAAATCCAATAAGTGAGGCATCCCGGGTTTGGGGCCTTACAAGTTGGTATCAGAGCAATAGTTTGAGAGATTTGGACACTCCCAGTTTCTGAACTTAAACTGTGAATGGGACCAAAAGCGGATGCCAGTACGGGTAACTCGAGCCATAGCATCAGGTATGAAGGTAGTATATATACTTACATGTATAGTATGCCTTAGAAGTGTTAGGATAGGACTTGGGTTCTGATGAAATCACAAAGGTGGTCAAATAGAAATCGAGAGGTAGTGTAATGGTTAATTGCAGATGGCCAATGTATATTAACAACTTACAGTACTTGGCAGGACCCTTGCGCGCCAAGTGTACAGTGAAGAAGGAAGTGTTCACACTAAGCAAGAAGTTAGTATGCACGGGACTGAGCCGACTCATATCGAAGAACAACAATTCACTTTTGAACCGGAAGTGAGAGCGGATCTGGCACGCGAGTTCACTGAGTTGATGAAGGCTTCTTTGCCAGGACTGTTGGTAGAAGCATTGAAGAAGGCTAACGAGACGAGCGGGTCTAACACGGCGGTTGGTACCCCGAACACTGAGGCAGTTAACGCACCGCTTACCCGTGGTTGCGACTATAAGTCCTTTAAGGCATGTGACCCGCCTGTCCTGACTCGGAAGAAGGACGCGGTGGCTACTTTTGATTAGGTAATCCGTATGGAATTTGCCATTCGTCTGAGCGAGTGTCGAGCGAATCAAGTTGTGAAATTTGCTGCTAACTCCTTGAGAGAGGAAGCATCCCATTAGTGAGAAGGTGTACGTCAAGCCAAAGGGGACGAGGCTGTGGATGCGATGATGTGGAATGATTTGAAAACGTTGGTGATCAAGAATTTCTGTCCAAGGAATGAGATCGAAAAGGTAGGAAAGTAATTTCTGGGGATTAAGGCCGGGAGCATAATGCACCGGCAGTACACCACACGGTTCAATAAACTGGCACGTCTGGTGCCACATCTTGTCACGACGGAGGAAAGAAAGATTGCCTGCTACATTCAGGGACTGCCGGACGAGGTCCGCACCTACGTTAAAGCAAACGCTCCAATCACCTACGATTCGTTCGTAGAACTGAGTGGCGTGGTATTTAATGATTTGGCACTGAATGTTGTCACTACCGATGAGCCGAAGAAAAAACCAAGTTTTCTGGCCAAACGATTTGGCGAAACACTGTTTGGAGCTCGAGAGAAACAGGCTAGAGTGGGTGAGGCTGCAGTATGTGGGAAGTGTGGCAGTAGGCATCTAGGTGAATGCAGGCTAGGGACAAATCTGTGCTACAAATGTGGCAAGACTGGGCACTACTCAGGTGATTGCATGCAAGGCATTAAATGTTATAATTGTGGCGAAGACGACCACATGAGCCGGGAATGCACTAAACCAATAATGGGTGAAACGGGAAAAGGGAAAGGCCCTGAGAAGAAAGAAGAGAGGCCCCGAGCGAAGACTCGAGCCTATGCGCTGACGCAGGAACAAGCCAGGGCAGACCCCGAGGTGGCGTCAGGTACGTTTATCCTTGACAACACTTTTGTATCTGTGTTATTTGATTCGGGTGCCAGTAAGAGTTTTATATCTGTGACTTTTTGTAAAAAGGGTAAAGTACACTATAAGTAAGCTAGAAAGGGCCTTTAGCGTAGAAACCGCTGAGGGTAGAACTATGAGGGTGACTAATGTAGTTTACAATTCCACGATAAAAATAGAAGGCCATAGATTCCTCGTCAAGCTGTTGGTATGGTTTTGGGTGGGTTCGATGTCGTGTTAGGTATGGATTGGCTAACTGCCAATGAAGCGAAAATTATATGCAAACGAAAGATAATCCGAATCAAGGCTCCGGATGGTAGCGAAGTCGAGGTTTTTGGAGATCGTGACGCCCCGATGCCTAATGTCATCTCGATGATTAAGGCAGAAGATTACCTGAGGCGTGGATGTGAGGCTTATCTGGTATACGTAATTGACAAGTGTAAGGAATTGAAAGAGAAGCTAACCCAAGCTCCAGTCTTGGCCCTTCCCGAGGGCAATGAAGACTTGGTGGTATACTCTAACGCTTCGGGTCAGGGATTGGGGTGCGTGCTGATGCAACGCGGGAGAGTGATCGCGTATGCATCACGACAGTTGAAGGTTTAGGAAGTTAATTATCCAACTCATGATTTGGAACTTGCTTCTGTCGTATTCGCATTGAAAATCTGGAGGCACTACCTTTACGGAGTGAAGTTTACTATTTACTCCGACCACAAAAGTTTGAAGTACTTCTTCGAACAAAGGGAGCTTAATATAAGGCGAGACGATGGTTGGAACTCCTGAAAGATTATGATTGTGAAATCATATACCATCCTGGAAAGGCAAACGTGGTGGCTGACGCTCTAAGCCAAAAGGATGTGCCTGCTCCTATTAGAGTGAAAGCTTGCCAGATGGTGGTAACATCGAATGTGATGAGGGAAATTGAAAAAGCTCAAGATGAGGCACTTAAAGAGGAAAACATAAAGAAGACAAGGATGGTTGGCCAACATGACAAGTTGGAATATAACACCCTTGGTGTTAGGACACGTTTTGGACGGGTATAGATACCTATGGGTGGCGAGCTTAGAACCAAGATCTTAGATGAGGCTCATAAGTCTCGTTACTCAATCCATCTTGGTACCAACAAAATATACCAAGATCTGAGGAAGGAATACTGGTGGCCTGGGATGAAACACGAAGTGACGAAATATGTAAGCAAGTGCTTGACTTGCTCACAAGTTAAAGCCGAACACCAGAAACCGTATGGGAAGATTCAAACACTCGATATACCAGAATGGAAGTGGGAACACATTATCATGGACTTCATAACCAAGCTACCTCGCACATCTAAAGGTCATGACACCATTTGGGTAATCGTGGACCGTTTATCGAAGAGTGCTCATTTCCTACCTATTCGCGAGACGTTTTCATCGAAAAGGTTAGCGGAAGTATTTATTAACGAAGTAGGAGCACGGCATGGGATGCCTTTGACGATTGTATCTGACCAGGACACATGATTCACATCGAGGTTCTGGAAGAGATTTCACGAGGCGATGGGTACGAGACTTAATATCAGTACGACATACCACCCGTAAACGGATGGTCAGTTCGAAAGTACCATTCAAACATTGGAGGACATGCTCCGCACTCGTGTTGTTGACTTCGGTGGCAGTTGGGACAGTCATCTGTCGTTAGCCTAATTCTCCTACAACAACAGTTATCACACGACAATAGGCATGCCGCCTTATGAAATGTTGTATGGGAGAAGGTGAAGAACCCCAATATGTTGGGGTGAGATTGGACAGAAGGAATTGGGAAGTCTCGAAGTCTTTAAAGAGACGTCAGAAAGGTTTGACCAGATTAAGGTACGAATGAAGGCCGCCCAAGATCGTCAGAAATCCTACGCAGATAAACGACGAAGGCCTATTGAGTTTAATGTTGGGGACAGAGTAATGTTGAAAGTGTCGCCCTGGAAGGGGATCATACGATTCAGGAAGAGGGGAAAGTTAAGTCCGAGATTTGTCAGACCATTCAGAATAATGGCACGGGTCGGTGAAGTCGCCTATCGGTTGGAGTTGCCTGAGGAGTTAAGTGGGATTCATCCTACATTCCATGTGTCACACTTGCGAAAGTGTTTGGCGGATGAATCGGCTCACGTACCACTTACTGACATCAAGGTCGACAACAGCCTTAACAACATTGAGGAACCCGTGGCTATCCTAGATCGGAAGGAGAAACGTTTACGTAATAAGGTTATCCAATTGGTTAAAGTCTAATGGAAACATGAAAGGGATCGGAATCTACTTGGGAAACGGAGACGGAAATGAGGGAGTCATACCCTCAACTATTTGACTTATGATAGGTTTCGGGGACGAAACCTTTGTAAATGGGTAGACTTGTTTGAGACCTGGTATATATGGGACCAGTGCGCCGGAAGGTCTCTGTATATATGTATGTTGTAGACTCAGAGTCCATACGTGGTTATTGGGTGATAGATTGGAGGGAATGATCGTTAGACCCATGCGGGGCATTTCATACTTGTATCAAAGATACCGTAAAGATGATTTTGTTTATGAACTCACTAGCATTAAGCTGATCCAAAATGTTTTCAAATGTTTTTGAGCACAGGTGAACCTGTAACATCCCAAAAATAAGACGACGAGTTATAATAATGGGTGAACACAAGATGAAAAGAATAAACGAAAGTGGCGTGACGGGTCGGGCCGGATGGGCCGGCGAGCTTGTGGGTGGCGCATAAGGGTGAGGAGCCTCCCTATAAATAACCCAAGTCACCTTCATTTCTCTCATTTGCAAGAATTTAAAGAGAGAAACCATAGAGAGAGAAAGTGAAGGATCGACCCGAGATTGAAGGAGCGTGTTACTACTAAGCTTGTGAGCAAGATCTCCGATTCAGAATCTCGAAAACAGGTAACGACCCAAACCAAATCTGAGTTTTTGTTCTTTTTGGGTTTTCGGGTATTTTCGTAAAAAGGATGAGTTTTTATAAACCAAATAAGAAAAGGATTATAGGTCTGGAATCACGAGGGGAAAATACACCTTTTGAATGCAAAAAGTTCTAAACTTGATGAATCCGTCGATTCAGATCTGAGTCCAAGGTTTTGGATGAAGTTCACGGTTTGGGTGAAGTTTGCGGTTGGGACGAAGTTCATGGTTGGGAAGTTTACGGTTTGGGAAGTTTGCGGTTGGGGAAGTTTACGGTCTGGGAAGTTCACGGTTTAGGAAGTTTACGGTTGGGAAATTTGCGGTTTGGAAAGTTCACGGTTAAGTGAAGTTTACGGTTTGGGTGAAGTTCACGGTTTGAGTGAAGTTCACGGTTAAGTGAAGTTTGCGGTTGGGTGAAGTTCACGGCCGAGAATTTCCACTTGAACCATGAACCCCTAATTTCGTGGGGAAGAAACTGTGTACCCCTAAGTTCTTGACATGTAGAAGTAAAATGTAATAGTTGTGTGTAAAGCTAAGGCTAGGTTATATACGTACAGGTTAGAAGATCCTTTACAGACCTTTGACCCTGTTTATATCAGGTGAGTTCTAGAAGGCATTCTTTAAATGGTTTAATTAATGTTTTTAATTAATGTTTTTGGGCTGGTGTGCATACATACGAAATGATGTTTTACGAAACGATGTTTACGAAATGATGTTTTACGAAATGATGTTTTACGAAACGATGTTTACGAAATGACATTTATGAAATGATGTTTACGAAGGATGATGTTTATGAAATGTTTTGCCAAATGAAGTTTACGAAAGGTTTACGAAAGAGATGATGTTTTGTTTAATAAAACGTACGAATGATTTAACTAAAATGAGGTAAACGTTTAATGAAAGTCACGGATGAACGAATTTGCCACGAGTTCCTACGGAGCTAAGGTATGTATGTATGTATTAGCCTCACCATTACGGGGGCCTTTGTGGCTGGCTAACGGTTGTACAACTGGTTGATGATGGGGTGACGACGGTTACCCATGGGATTTTTGGGAACCCCGATGGAAGGTACTATTCCTTGCTGGGAAATAGTGCCTATGTTATGTTCTGTCTTCCTAGAGGTAACGAGCCTTATGAGACATATGTTTGGTCCACCTAGAGGTAACGAGCCTTAGGAGACCTGGTGACGGATGACTTAGAGGTAACAAGCCTTAAGTTCTTCCGCTGGTATGCGATATATGGAATTGACGGTTACGAGAAGGCGCAGATTCGGTTCATGTTGACTTATGTTATGATGCTATGTTTCGATGTTATGATGAGGTTAAGTTATTGCATGTTTTATGTACGGTTTTGTTAAATAAATGTATGTTATGTTTTTTGGCAAAATGTTTATTAAGGTTTTATGTAAAGCTAGAACTCACCAGTGTAGGTGACTTTTAGTATGCACATTCAGGTTAAGGCAGGTATGGAAGTTGAACGGTGATGCTTGGCAAGCGATGAAGAGTTACCCGGCTGATATGATGACTAGCATCCTGTTACGTTATGTTTATGTTATGTAATGAATGTTTTAGACAACGTTTACGCTTCCGCATGTCTGACAATGTTACTGTTATGTTAAAATGAAAGTTTTTCCACTGCGTTATTTGATATTCAAGTTTAAGAACTGTTTGTGAATGAGTAAATCCAACAAGTGAGGCATCCCGGGTTTGGGGCCTTACAGAACCCTAGCTGGTAGTTGGCATTCCAGAAGATGTACAGATGTTGGATATAGGGATAACTGAGGGCAGGTCCCTGTGTAACCATAAGACCGGAATGAATGGCATGATTCTTCGTGAGCTATAAGTCCAGAGTTTGTTTATGTTGTATTTTGCCAGTCAGTCCCTATTGTACAAACTTTATGTTATGAAATAAAATAAGATATGAAGTTCCACTGTGTGTTTTTGATATATGAACGTCACAGTAACTAGAAGGCGACCTTCAACCATTATGTAGTTATTTAACAAACGGAATGTTCTGTCTAGGATAGAGCGACGTATAAATCTCTCCTAGACCCGTCGCTCTTACCTGGGAACATATCTGTTGGAGGTACTACTCTTGTGAGATAACTGTCCTGTGTTAAGAGTGTGACATATATATATATATATATATATATATATATATATATATATATATATATATATATATATATATATATTTCGATGTTATTTTTAAACCATGGTAGTTATTTATTTATAAAATATTTAAAATCTAATTAAATATGTTGGATTTATAAAAAACAATTTTTATAAAAGAATTTATGTTTACTTTTTATAAAATAAGGTTTATGAATAATTAAAACAAATGGATTTGATTTTAAACAAATAAATCAAGCATTGAACCCTCTCTAATGCCTTGAAGCCTTGAATTCGAATTTGAACCCCTCTAATATCATTTGGACCCCCTAAATCAACCGTTTGGACCTTTTTCATTATCTTGAACCCAAACACCCCCATTCTACCCGATTTTGACTTTTCTAAGTCAAACCTGACAAGATCGTTTCTTAAGATCAATGAAATACTGAGCATTAACTGAATTCGAACGTTGCATAACCGTTATTACTTCAGTTTCGGCAATAGTAATGACCCAATTTAACAAAATCGACGATTTGGATCCACAACTACTCTCGTAACCGTCCCTTACTCGATCTGACTCAATTCATGCGTTTCATATGGAATTGAACCTTATTATTGGATCAAACACCTTCACGACACTCCTCCCTCACATCCAGAACCCACGATTTCACTCCTAACCGTCTCTGGTGCACGATCAAGCTCCGAGGAACCCGAACCATAGCTTCTTGTCGTTCTCCTTCGTTGCTCAACCATTTCAGGTAATTCTTGTGCCATTAGTTTTGTTTTGATATCAGGAATGAAAGCCCCATGGTTAGATCGTTGCATATTCGGATCAATTGGGAAGGCTAGGGTTTCAGGTTATGCGATTGGGGAAGAAGGAAGGTTTGGGACTAGTTGTTATAAGTTGTTTGCGTTGATTCCTTAACAAGGCATTAGCCCTAGATCAATTGGTTAAAGCGTTTCCCTCTTACGGCTGAGGTCGCGGGTTCGAACCCGGCAGACCCAGCTTTTTGGCAATCATTTTCATTTTTAGTATATTACCTTGTTTTAACCCCTCACACACACATATAGGTATATATACATATATATATATATATATATATATATATAAAATTTATAAACAAATAATGTTATAAACAAATAATGTTATAAACAAATCCCTTTATGGATTTGTCAAGAGTTTACAATTAGTTTCCTTTTCAAAATAAATATATATATACATATGTATGTATAACTATATTTGATTATGCTAATTATCACAAACGGATAACGAACGGTATTTGAGCATTATTATTTACACGAGTGTTTTACTTTGTTATTAATATATATATTCTCAAATATGATAAACATAATTATAAACCCGATTTTATTAGCTAATTCATTTTTATAAAAGTTCATCTTTATAAAACTTTGATCTTTAAATTGATAAGTTATTGAGAAAAACAATTTTAAATAGTTTAATTAAACTAATTACTTTAACAAATTATTTATTTAAAATTTTTAAATTTATAAACTATAATTGGAATATAAAAGGAAATGTTTTATTTAATCTATTTTCTATATAATCATTTAAAACCAAATTTTATACCTTTAACTAATTATGATTAAATTATTAATTAGGTTATTATTTTTGCACAAATTATTCATAGAATTCAGATTATAAATAAATAAAGGATTTGTTTATTTATTCATTGTTTTAACTTATTCCATTACAAACAAAAGAAAAACTATTTATTTATTTATTTATCCATTCATTTATTTACAAACAAAAGAACACTAATTATTTGTTCATATATTTATTTATTTAATTACAATAAAAGGAAAGTCATTTATTTATTCTTTCATTCATTCAAATCAAAATACAATTATTATTCAAGATTTACATAAATATTATTTGAAACTCAAATAATTATTTTATGAGGAGACTCACATCAATCCATGTTCACATTAGGATTCCCTATTTCATATTGTACAAAACATTGATACACATATTCCATCAAACTTAGGTTAACCTTGTGGTTAGCTAGGACTTTTGTGCAACAACCACGTAACTGTGTGACATCCAAGCTACTGCTTGCAAGGTGAGTTTACATAACCCCTTTTATATTTTTGTACTTTTGGGGTGGAACATGATTTCATTTGAAACTATTTGCAATTTATATAATTCAACATTTTGAACATGTGTACAATTTGTGCCTTTTGCTTGAATACTATGAGCTAAACTTCATTCATGACAAGTACATTTATTAACTCTGTACAAGCCAATGGTAACAATGATAGATCTATTGTGTCTAACAAACCCAGGTAGGGTGATTATTGCCGACATTACATCAGGATAACATTGAGTGTTATGCCCTACATCAAGATAACATTAAGTGTTATGCCCTACATCATGATAACATTGAGTGTTATGCCCTACATTAGGATAACGTTGAGTGTTATGCCCTTCAGTCACAAGGTTTGATTGTACGCCCAGTTTACTATAGTGGTTCTCCATAATTGCCTTATTAAACCATGTTTCATATGAATTGTACACAAACACTTGGAAACTATTTGTGGTGTCAAAACCTATGTATGGTCACCAACTATTTTTAGTTGACCTTGTTTTCATAATGTTTCAGTACAAATCTTTAAGTTCATGTTCAAGTTGCTACACATCGGATGAAACCTTTGTCCAACAACTCTTGTAGTTGAGTGGATAGCTCTTGCAATTCACTGGATGCAAGTCTGTAAGGTGCCCGAGCAATCAGCGCTGCTCCAGGGGGCTAGGTCGATTTGAAATTCTACTTGACGATGCGGTGGCAGAGCAGGCAAGTCCTCAGGAAATACTTCCGGATAGTTACGTACGATTGGGATATCATCAATTTTCTTCTCCTCAGATGACTGCTCGGCGACGAGAGCAAAAATAGCAGTATGACCTTTTCGAATACATTTCTGTGCTTTCATGAAGGATATGATACCAACGACTGCACCACTCCTTTTTGCCTTGGACAAAAAGGATTTCCCCTCTAGGGAGAGGAAGGCAAACAATTTTGTCACAACAGATGGCCTCAGGTTGGTTCTTGGAGAACCAATTCATACCGACAATAAGGTCAAAACTACCAAGTGTAACTGGCAGAAGGTCAACGTCAAGCTTATGACTAGCCAATCCTAGTTTACATCTCTAAGAATGTGAGTTGCTTCGGTTATTCGACCGTACACTATTTCTATAGTGTATTTAGTTCCTAATAGAGTTGGAGTACGACCGTACCAACACAAAATTTGTGAAGACATGCTGAGACCCCTACTGAGACTCGTGCTTATAATGTAAGCGTTGGTCAATGCAAAGGTCAAGGGAAGGGGTTCACATGTAGGAAAGAAAATTTCAATGAAATATAGATTCCAATAATACAAGGAATAGGTTGTCTGTTTAAGTAATTGCATTCAACTGATGGTTGGTTAGGTTAAATCCTCGTTTCCTAATGTCATTGGATCATTTCATGAAGAAAGAAATTCATTTACAGGATTGAATATGCTGGGGTCTAATTCGAATTAGACCACGGATTAGTCACCTGATAAGGCAATAGGGTCAAATGAGATTTATTGTTGGAGCGTAAGGGATAACGTGTTAGCTTAAAAGGAATTCTTCAAATTTCGCTTACATACTTGGAGTCGATAGATTTGCATGAGATTCTATTAGAGTTTCAATCAAGATGGTTTCTGTGATCACGTTTAGATGAGTGTCTTAATTTCAATAAGACTCTTACATGAGTGAGAATAACATTGATGGATTCCATTCATGATAATTCAGTGTGTCCGTAAACATTTTCAACCTGATAGTTGTCACACCCCGACCGATGGCGGAATCATCGAGGCGGACAATAGAATGATTGTTCAAAAGCACATGATAGCTAAAAGGTTGCATAATTCATTAATTTAATTTAAAGACAACAAGATCCAAATACAATACATTCCAAATAACCTAGTCTAGTTCAAAACATTGATTTATTTAACTAGGTCCATAGTGCTTAAGTGGAGAAATATTCGGCAAGTAGTCACATATCCAAACCTGAAACATTATTTAAATCAAGTGTCAACTAAAAAGTTGGTGAGTACATAGGTTTAGTAATTTCGGTAAATAGTAGTCGTAAATCGTTTTGCAACTCATTGTTTATCTGGTTAAACATAGTATGTAGGATGTATCATTTATTTAATCACAATTCAAACCGAGTTTGACGCGCTTGAACAGAGCACAACAGCTAAGTCCGGTATGCTTGAATATAGTTACCCACTATATCCGATATGTTTGAATATAACACGCGGTTATATCCGAGTATGCAGTAATAAACACCCTAACCGGGTGGGCTGGTCAGGCACAATAGATCTATCAATATTACAGTTGGTTGTCTTGTGTTTAAATGTATGTACATCCAAAGAATAAGCATATAGTCTCATGTATAACACGTATAAACAATGTGAGTAGCATGTATAATGTTTCACCCCAAAACGTATAAAAATGTAAAATAGGGGCTATGTAACTCACCTTGCAAGCGGGTATTTTTTTTCACGCGTGTAGGCGATAAAGATGTTGAAGTCTAAGCACGTTGAAACCCTATGTAGATAAATGGGTATCATTGTATGTATACATGTGCGTATTAGTATTTAATTGTGTATAGGTTTATAATAGCATTTCTCAGTGGTATTTGCATAGAAGTTGGTCCAGATTTACTTGAAATTACTGATTTGATCGAAACTGTTTTATAGTTGTGACAGGTATCGAAACTATGTTCAATCGAAACTACTAGTTTCGATTGACCATTTATAAGTGATACACATGCTGTCGAAACTACTAGTTTCGATTGATCATTTATAAGTGATGTTCAGGCTGTCGAAACTACCATTTATCGAAACTACTAGTTTTGATTGATCATTTATAAGTGATACACAGGCTGTCGAAACTACCATCTATCGAAACTATTAGTTTCGATTGACAGTTTACTCAATCGAAACTAAGTAGTTTCGATGGCCCACACTTTAGCAATTAAAACAGTAATTCTTTTAGAACATTAGTTTGTCCGGTAATTGATGGTTTGGAGTCGTGACTTCGATTGGTTCGGTTTGCCTTATGATAACAGAAAGTAGAGAAACGAAGTTGAGGATTCTTACGTGGTCGCAAAGGGTCGAACGGCAGAGCTTTTAATCCGAGAATATCAAGAATGGGAATTCAAGCTTCGGGATGGAATTGGGCTCTAAGACTCTGGTCACAGCTTCACTCAGAGGCGACGAACACAATGTCGTCTTTAATTTGAAGTGAGAGTGGGTGAAAAAGGGGTCGCGAGCCCGAGCAGGTCCGAATATGGCTATTTATAGCCAAGCTTGATTTCTTTGTTAAAACGTGCAATTGGACACGTTCCGACACTAGTCTGGACGAGACGAAACTAACCAGACATTCAACACGCGTGGAAGTGGTCTGTCGGGCGCGAATTCGAACGTGGGTTTCGCGGCCACCAACAGGATCAGACGATCCTTATGTTGGGGAGACCAATTGGTCGGGGCCTTTTGTTCGCGTGGAGAAGACGAGCTCAGGGATGCCTGTAGCGGCTGTCGAGGTGCAGGGGACTGCCCTGTCGGGGGTTCGTCGGAAAATGGCTTTACCCGCCAGACCAACGAAGGGGGTGACCGGATAAACGATTTGGGAATTGGCAGTTTTAGTCCCTGGAGTTTGGTTTGACTTAAATTAGCCCTTGAAATAAATACGGATGGGTCCTTGTAGTTTAAATTGTCCAGAAATAGCCCCTCAACCGATTTCAGTTTTAAAACCTTCTAGTTTGATTAATTACAAAACAACCCCTGAACTTTTATTTAAATAAATTAATTTAATTTCTTTTAAATCAAATTAATTTAAAAATGTTTTTATAAACTTATTTTATTCTTTATTATTATAAATAATTTTTATAAAAGTTATTTATCTTATTTAAATAGCTTATTTTATTAAATATACAACTTTTTAACTTTATATTTTTATATAAAACTTTATATAAATTTTAAAATTTATAAAATTCTAATTAGTTTAAATCCGTAAAAATAAAATACCTATTTGTATAAAACCAAATAAAACTCTTACGCTTTATTATAATAGAGAATGATTACACGATAATTATATTACAAGTGCGAGAATGAAAAATCCGAAACGTCACAGTCTCCCTATGTTAGAGGAATTTCGCCCCGAAATTCAACTAGTGGAGGCTATGTAAAGAGATGCGGATACTTGGCCTTCATTTGGTCTTCACGTTCCCAAGTGAACTCGGGTCCACGTTTAGATTCCCAACGGACCTTGACAATGGAGATGTGGCTACGCTTGAGTTTCTTAACTTCTCGGTCCATGATTTCCACGGGTTTCTCAACAAAGTGCATTTTCTCGTCAATGTGCACTTCATCAAGAGGGATGTGGAGATTCTCGTCGGCTAGACACTTTTTCAAATTAGATACATGAAAAGTTGGATGAACGTTGATGAGTTCTGAAGGAAGATCGAGTTTGTAGGCCACTTTTCCTACCCTTTCGAGTATCTTGAATGGACTCACATATCGAGGTGCGAGTTTTCCTTTCTTTCCAAATTGGACTACGCCCTTCCAAGGTGATACCTTTAGGAGAACCATATCTCCAACTTGAAATTCCAAGGGTTTTCGTCTTTTATCGGCATAGCTCTTTTGCCTACTCCTTGCTACTCGAATGTTGTCACGAATAAGAAAGATTTTATCGGTGGTCTCTTGGATAAGCTCAGGACCGGTGATTTGTGCTTCACCAATTTCGTTCCAACAAATCGGTGAACGACATTTTCGTCCATAAAGAGCTTCAAACGGCGCCATGTTAATACTTGTGTGGTAGATGTTGTTGTAGGAAAATTCGATCAGTGGTAGGTGAGAATTCCAATTGCCACCAAAGTCAATGACACAAGCTCTAAGCATATCCTCGAGAGTTTGGATTGTTCGCTCGGTTTGTCCATCAGTTTGAGGATGGTAAGCCGTACTTAAATCCAAACGAGTACCAAGTGCTGATTGCAATGATTGCCAAAATCGGGAAGTAAAACGCGAATCACTATCGGAGATGATGTTCAAAGGGATTCCGTGACGACTTACGATCTCATCAATGTAGATCCGAGCCAATTTCTAGACTTGATAGTCCTCACAAATAGGCAAGAAATGAGCAGACTTTGTAAGTCGGTCGATAATAACCCAGATACTATCGTGCCCACTAGAAGTGCGTGGGAGTTGGTGATGAAATCCATAGCAAGGTTCTCCCACTTCCACACGGGAATTTCAGGTTGTTCGAGGAGACCGGAAGGCTTCTGGTGTTCGGCCTTCACTTTATAACAAGTTAGGCATTTTGCCACAAAGAGGGCAATATCCTTTTTCATGCCGGGCCACCAATATTGCTGACGGAGACCCATGTACATCTTATCAGCTCCGGGATGTACCGAATATCGAGTTTTGTGGGACTCGTTCATCAAAAATATACGAAGATTGTCGTGATCGGGAATCCAGATACGGTCCAAGTAATACAATAGACCGTTGGCTTTGGTTTCTAGCAAGAGTTCTACACCACATGCCATTTCTTGGTACATGTTTCCCTCGGTAACCGAGGTGTGTTGTGCTTGAAGAATATGGGCTTGGATATCGTTATGAATACAAACACTATGAAGCATGATACGTTCTTTACAACTCAAGGCATCGGCTACAACATTTGCTTTGCCGGGGTGGTAGCGAATCTCGCAGTCGTAATTGTTAAGAAGTTCAACCCATCGTCGTTGCCTCATATTAAGCTCTTTTTGATTGAAAATATGTTGGAGACTTTTGTGGTCGGTAAAAACCACGCATTTGGTGCCATAAAGATAATGTCTCCAAATTTTCAAGGCGAAAACGACAGCACCAAGCTCGAGATCATGGGTCGTATAGTTCTTCTCATGGACTTTGAGTTGACGTGATGCGTATGCAATTACTTGGCCACGTTGCATTAGAACACAACCAAGACCTTGGTTGGATGCATCACAATAAACGACAAAGTCGTCATTACCACTAAGAAGAGTTAGAATAGGAGCATTGCAGAGCTTGAGCTTGAGAGTTTGAAAAGCTTCTTCTTGTTTGGGTCCCCACTCGTAAGGTTTACCTTTGTGAGTCAAGGCAGTGAGCGGAACCGCAATCTTGGAGAAATTTGAGATGAAGCGACGATAGTAACATGCTAGTCCAAGGAATGAACGAATCTCGGTAGGAGTCTTAGGAGTACTCCAATTCTTTACCGCCTCGATCTTTGCCGGGTCCACATGAATTCCCTTATCGTTGACTATGTGTCCCAAAAATTGAACCTCTTTTAGCCAGAATTCACACTTGGAGAACTTGGCATATAGTTGTTCTTTCTTCAAGAGTTCCAAAATCAAACGAAGATGTTGTTCATGCTCCGCTTTCGTTTTAGAATAGATGAGAATGTCGTCAATGAATACGATCACGAACTTGTCCAAATAAGGTTTGCATGCACGGTTCATGATTAGTCAAACCGAATGGCATGACCATGAACTCGTAGTGACCATATCTAGTCCGAAACGCAGTCTTCGGAATGTCTTCATCGAGAACACGAAGTTGATGGTATCCAGAACGATGGTCAATCTTGGAGAAACATGTTGAACCTTGAAGCTGATCGAAAAGATCGTCGATACAGGGTAAAGGATAACGGTTCTTAATTGTAAGCTTGTTGAGTTCACGATAATCGATGCACATTCGAAATGATCCATCCTTTTTCTTTACGAACAGCACGGGAGCACCCCAAGGTGAATGGCTAGGGCGGATGAATCCTTTGGATGAGAGTTCTTGTAATTGACTTGCAAGCTCTTGCATCTCGGAAGGTGCAAGACGATAGGGAGCTTTTGCCACGGGAGTTGCTCCAGGCACAAGGTCAATACGAAACTCCACTTGTCTAGGAGGAGGAAGACCGGGTAGATCCTCGGGGAATACCTCGGGAAAGTCTCGAATGATCGGAATATCTTGCAATTTCTTACCCTTGTCTTTCGTGTCAACTACGTGGGCCAAGAAAGCAACGTACTTTTTCCGCAAGTACTTTTGTGCTAATGTGCATGACATGAGTTGAAGACCACGACATGGTTTTTCACCGAACATAACTAACGTGTCGCCCGAAGAGAGAGGTATACGAATACACTTTTCGTAGAAAATAACCTCGGCATGGTGCTTGGATAACCAGTCCATGCCAATTATAATATCGAAGCTTCCCAATAGCATTGGAAGGAGATCAACAGAGAATTTGTGATTATTAAGCTCGAGATTGCAGTCGCGGATAACAGAATTTATAGTAATAGTTTTTCCGTTTGCTATCTCCACGGAATAAGAATTGTCAAGTTTCGTTCTTTGTTTAGCAAGTCGAGATTCAAAGGTAAGAGATACAAAACTCCTATCGGCACCGGTATCAAATAAAACGGATGCATAATGATTGTTTACAAGAAACATACCGTTTATCACGTCGTTGTTTGCTTGAGCCTCATTAGCGTTTATATTAAATGCTCGTCCTTGAGGACCACCTTGATGATGAAGTTTTGGGCGTCGGTCACGGAAATGGTTTGGGTCTCCACATTCGTAACATGCCCGACCATTGAGAGGTGCCGGATAGATTGGGCGGTTGGCTGGAGCAGCTTGATGGACGGGAGGACGAGTACGGCAAGTAGTGACCACGTGTCCATATCGTCCGCAGCTTGAACACAATCGGCATGGTAGGTTGGCAGGATGATGGTACTTGCAGGTCTGGCATTGGGGATTCGGGCCCTGATAAGTTTTCGGGTTTTGACCCAAAGGGGCCGCTTGAATAGCAGGCACAGCGGGAGTTACGGCTGCGAAGTTTCGACCCTTTCGTTTCTTGTTGAGGTTAGAAGACTCGGGTTTTACATCTTTGACGGCCGCAAGAGTAGAAACAACCTTCTTGGAACCCTTTCTTGTTAAGGTTCCGGCTTTGACATGGTTGTCGGATAGTGTAGCAGATAGACGGATAGCAGCTTCAAGTGTAGGAGGATTGCTTCCTAACACAGCATCTTGAATTTGCATAGGCAGGCCACCTATGTATTTTTCAATTCCCCGAGCAAGGGGAGTGATCATATGAGGCACCAGCAGACTTAGCTCTTGAAACCGGGTGGTGTAGGCTAGATTATCCCCGCTGTCTTGGGCAAGATCCCAAAACTCAGCCTCGAGCTTCCTCATTTCATTCCGAGGATAGAATTCATCAGTCATGGCCTTCTTCAGATCATCCCATGATAGGGATGTAGCAACCTCATCACCACGAGTGCGTTTCTCACCGTTCCACCAGGTGAGGGCTCTCTTTTGGAGTACACTTGTGGCATAACGAACCCGAAGATTATCGGGACAGTCATTGTTTAGGAACGTGCTTTCCATGCTTTCAAACCACTACAGTAAGCCGGTAGCACCTTCAGTCCCGAAGAATTTTGTAGGATTGCACGAGTTAAAGTGCTTAAACGTGCAGTGAGGCGGGTTGGTACCACCGTTCCCTTGGATGTTGTGAGACCCGTCACTGTTGTTATTTGCTTGGGTCATTTGCCCTACCAGCTGGGCAAGAAGAGTAGCAAGATTCGGGTTGGAAGTGCTAGAGTTTGCACGTCGAGGAGGCATTCTAACACCATAAGAAAAGACAATGATATTTTAGATAAGATGGATATATATGAGTTATAGCGGGAAATAATGTAAGCAGAAAAACGAGATTCATCATGACGCGTGCCAGTGCATGTGTATTTATTCAAAGTTGATGGGGGGAAGCTAAGCCATCTATTCCGGATAGAACATGATGTTATAGGTCATTATTTGCGTAATAGGAATTGTCAGAACTTGCATGCATTACAAATTGTTATTACGTGTGCACCCGTAATAATGATTTGCTTTGCATGTTCGTCTAGTTCTTCCTATCTTGCTATAATGTCACCAAATTTTGAGTTTAAGTTCGGATCGTATCCTTGCGAATACATTGACTTATCAACGTTAAATAATTTCTCAAAACTTTCAAGGAGACATGCTTTAGCCTATAGGTAAACACTCACTTCAGGAATTCCCAGGAAAGCATACGGGTCCGTTTAGTTCGATTTATACGAAATGCTTTCCTAGACAGAAAACCCAATGTACAGGTGTCACCCTTCCAGATTGCACATGTCCTTTACTGGTTTCAATAAATTAAGTCGTTGACGAGATTTTCAAGATCTTAATAGAATTGAGGGTTTATGTGTATAAAATGTGTAGGAATGTTGCAATTAATATGGATTAGGAAAGAGTATGGATAAGGATGGGTAGTGTATTTGTTTGCATAAGTTTGTTTGTCAAATATGTATGTAAAGTATGTATCATGTATCAAAGTCTTGTATGTATGTGTATAAGTCTCATGTACCAAACTCGGGAAATTCAAATAATACCTAACTACAATAATTCACATAGCAGATAATCATTTAGCACAACACATAAAAGGGAGTCCTAGGGTTATAGTCTAGGTCATTGTGTCTAATAACCTAATTCCCTATAACCATGGCTCTGATACCAATCTGTCACACCCCGACCGATGGCGGAATCATCGAGGCGGACAATAGAATGATTGTTCAAAAAGCACATGATAGCTAAAAGGTTGCATAATTCATTAATTTAATTTAAAGACAACAAGATCCAAATACAATACATTCCAAATAACCTAGTCTAGTTCAAAACATTGATTTATTTAACTAGGTCCATAGTCCTTAAGTGGAGAAATCTTCGGCAAGTAGTCACATATCCAAACCTGAAACATTATTTAAATCAAGTGTCAACTAAAAAGTTGGTGAGTACATAGGTTTAGTAATTCCGGTAAATAGTAGTCGTAAATCGTTTTGCAACTCATTGTTTATCTTGTTAAACATAGTATGTAGGATGTATCATTTATTTAATCACAATTCAAACCGAGTTTGACACGCTTGAACAGAGCACAACAGCTAAGTCCGGTATGCTTGAATATAGTTACCCACTATATCCGATATGTTTGAATATAACACGCGGTTATATCCGAGTATGCAATAATAAACACCCTAACCGGGTGGGCTGGTCAGGCACATTAGATCTATCAATATTACAGTTGGTTGTCTTGTGTTTAAATGTATGTACATCCAAAGAATAAGCATATAGTCTCATGTATAACACGTATAAACAATGTGAGTAGCATGTATAATGTTTCACCCCAAAACGTATAAAAATGTAAAATAGGGGCTATGTAACTCACCTTGCAAGCGGGTATTTTTTTCCACGCGTGTAGGCGATAAAGATGTTGAAGTCTAAGCACGTTGAAACCCTATGTAGATAAATGGGTATCATTGTATGTATACATGTGTGTATTAGTATTTAATTGTGTATAGGTTTATAATAGCATTTCTCAGTGGTATTTGCATAGAAGTTGGTCCAGATTTACTTGAAATTACTGATTTGATCGAAACTGTTTTATAGTTGTGACAGGTATCGAAACTATGTTCAATCGAAACTACTAGTTTCGATTGACCATTTATAAGTGATAAACAGGCTGTCGAAACTACCATCTATCGAAACTACTAGTTTCGATTGATCATTTATAAGTGATGTTCAGGCTGTCGAAACTACCATTTATCGAAACTACTAGTTTCGATTGATCATTTATAAGTGATACACAGGCTGTCGAAACTACCATCTATCGAAACTATTAGTTTCGATTGACAGTTTACTCAATCGAAACTAGGTAGTTTCGATGGCCCAGACTTTAGCAATTAAAACAGTAATTCTTTTAGAACATTAGTTTGTCCGGTAATTGATGGTTTGGAGTCGTGACTTCGATTGGTTAGGTTTGCCTTATGATAACAGAAAGTAGAGAAACGAAGTTGAGGATTCTTATGTGGTCGCAAAGGGTCGAACGGCAGAGCTTTTAATCCGAGAATATCAAGAATGGGAATTCAAGCTTCGGGATGGAATTGGGCTCTAAGACTCTGGTCACAGCTTCACTCAAAGGCGACGAACACAATGCCGTCTTTAATTTGAAGTGAGAGTGGGTGAAAAAGGGGTCGCGAGCCCGAGCAGGTCCGAATATGGCTATTTATAGCCGAGCTTGATTTCTTTGTTAAAACGTGCAATTGGGCACGTTCCGACACTAGTCTGGATGAGACGAAACTAACCAGACATTCAACACGTGTGGAGGTGGTCTGTCGGGCGCGAATTCGAACGTGGGTTTCTCGGCCACCAACAGGATCAGACGATCCTTATGTTGGGGAGACCAATTGGTCGGGGCCTTTTGTTCGCGTGGAGAAGACGAGCTCAGGGATGCCTGTAGCGGCTGTCGAGGTGCAGGGGATAGCCCTGTCGGGGGTTCGCCGGAAAATGGCTTTACCCGCCGGACCAACGAAGGGGGTGACCGGATAAACGATTTGGGAATTGGCAGTTTTAGTCCCTGGAGTTTGGTTTGACTTAAATTAGCCCTTGAAATAAATACGGTTGGGTCCTTGTAGTTTAAATTGTCCAGAAATAGCCCCTCAACCGATTTCAGTTTTAAAACCTTCTAGTTTGATTAATTACAAAACAACCCCTGAACTTTTATTTAAATAAATAAATTTTATTTCTTTTAAATCAAATTAATTTAAAAATGTTTTTATAAACTTATTTTATTCTTTATTATTATAAATAATTTTTATAAAAGTTATTTATCTTATTTAAATAGGTTATTTTATTAAATATACAACTTTTTAACTTTAGATTTTTATATAAAACTTTATATAAATTTTAAAATTTATAAAATTCTAATTAGTTTAAATCCGTAAAAATAAAATACCTATTTGTATAAAACCAAATAAAACTCTTACGCTTTATTATAATAGAGAATGATTACACGATAATTATAATACAAGTGCGAGAATGAAAAATCCGAAACGTCACAATAGTCGCGTCTATCATCTGTTGAACGAGTTTAACGATACCAACTAGTTGTTGAGTGGGTTACTAGAATTTCTACGGACAGTGGAAACATAAGTCTGTAATACATATATTAGGACCATTTATTCACACACTAGGTTTCACCAGGACTTACATGCACCTCAAATTACTATTACGTGTGCACCCGTAATGATAATTTGCTTTGCATGCTCAACCTAGTTCTCCCTATCTTGTGTCATAATGTCCTTTAGTTTGTATTGCTTAATACAGAGTGTTGTCAGATATGATAAGTCATCGATAGGCTTAGTCATCAACCATAAGTTGATCAACTAGGACTCATATCAGGATGAGTAGTCGAGAATCGTTTGATCAGAGTTTTCACTCGAGTTGAAACAAAATACGAGAGTCCAATCCAGCGGATTGTAGATGATACATGCACGCGAAATGCGACATCGAGAAGTGAAACTAATTCATGGATACAAGTTACAGGAAGTAGTAAAGTAGTCGTCCTTCCAATTGAGTCAGGATAGGGTATGCAATGAGCAATGCGTTCTCAACTTTATGGTCAATATATCTTCCACAGAATATCGACCAAAGACGCGAGCCCATGGCTCGAGAAAGCGATGACATCTACGTGCCAATGGATTTTGCAATAATGCGTGCAATGGTTTGCCTTCACTCGGCGTATTATTGCTAGTGGGTACAGTAGGGACTCTCCTCCGACGATCCCAACTCCCAAAGAGATATGTGCTAGCTGAGTGTCGTCCATAACATGGACATGAGAAAGCGCACCAAAACCGACAGGTAATGGTGGTGTAAGTGACTCCTCCGAAGGCTCCGTCTCACTACCCTCGGATGGGACTGGATGTTGTTCTGGTGATTCTTCGAGTGTTGCCACTGGGAATGATGATGCAATGCAAATGATGTGTCCCTCGTCAACAGAGGGTGATATGGTTGGTGTTAACCTGCCTGCACTGCAATGTACGTATGTGTGCTATGTGTATCATGTATGAGTGTCTGTGCCGTGTAACTAATGCATGTGTGCGGTTATAGTCTAGTATGTAATCCTAGTTCTCTATAACCAATGGCTCTGATACCAATCTGTCACACCCCCAAAATCCACTAACGGAGTTTTACCGTTTGGTGCATGACAAACCAGGATCTCAGTCATTAGTTACATCAAACGACACTATATGGGACATAAATGTAATATCATAAAAGTTCAGAGTTAATGCAGAAGCGTTTTAAACAAGAAAATAAATGCGCAAAACAAATGCGCTCAAGTATAATAAGACAAGTAAATTTTTTAAATGTTTGCATAAGGATGAAATGATAGTATGACTCCATGCATGTCCTAAGTGTGCAACCTGTGTCTTAGCGACATGAGAAACATGTAAGAAAAAGTGTCAAAATGAGGTTGGTGAGTTCACAGGTTTACAAGTGAATAAACTGTTTAAGTGTTTGTAGGATCCACATACGTAAGTCATACCTATTGTTAGCTAGACAATGTACAAGTTACTCTAAGCGTTCGCAACTGAAGCTGACTGTTTATGTTTGAGATGACTTCTACCATTGCTAACATCAACAATGGCAAGTGTTTAGGACAATTTACACCCGTTAGACCTCCAATCAAGTTAGCGCGACTAACCCGGGTGGGGTTTGTCAAACCCAGTAGTACTACTCAAATTTCCTTGCTGTACTCCATATATTAACGGTCCGAGTGTGTAAGGAATTTGCATGTTATGTTTGTACTTAGGTACACAAGTGGTAATGAAATACTATGTGATCCATGTCCGTTCATGAGTATGTCTCTCCTCGGCGGGAAGACAAGTAAACGGATGTTTGTTTGAATGCATGTTTCTCCCCAACGGGAAATAAGTAAAATAATGTTTGTTTGTATGCATGTTTCTCCCTAACAGGAAAACAAATAAAATGATGTTTGTGTATATGCATGTTTCTCCCCCAATAGGAAAACAAGTAAAAAGGGGCCGTGAAAACTCACCTGAGCTGCGAACGAATAGATAACACCACACAAGGATGCAAGTAGGAAACACAAGAGTTTGCTAGCGGACAATCTACCGATGCCCTAGAATACGATTCACAACTGTTAGGGACACATGGGATTTCGTGACGACGACACGAAAGGGTTGAGCGTCCTAAAACATGCTTAGAATTAACGCGTAAACAATCGTGTCATCAGAAATCTAAGAATTCTTAGTTTAGTAATTATAATAAATGTGATACGAATCAAACATCCCTAAACGTGAGTTAAATATATATCATTGTTTCGTTTGTCTATTTGAGTTAAATGACTTTAATTAATAATATAAATAACTATATTATTTCAAAACGTGAGAATGATAATCAATATGAGTTATAAATCCAATCCGATTACAAAACCATTGTTTGCGTGTTTTATGGATTTAATAATTGTTTAGGGAATAATAAATTATATTATTTTTAAGTTATACAAAATGCTAAAAAAATACATTATAAATTCAATCCCGAGCCTATGGGAGTTTTCCGGGTTCAAAACATACTAATAGGTTCTTAAAATGATATAGAGATTTGTTTTTAAAAAGGAAATCAATGGAAAAGTCCCAAAAAAAAACATCACAGGAGACCGGATTCGAACCCGGGTCTCCTGTGAACAAGCCACTCTACTCAACCAACTGATCTAGGGTACAACTTGTGATCAAAACTCATCCCATTTGGTTTTAACATCCCCAGACTCCAAGCTCTTTTCCCTTGACGCGAGTCGGATCAAAACTCCATCCCAAAATCATCGAATTCGACTATGATTGAAGCAAAAGACGTAGGGGTTTTGTAAATCGGTCTATTTCGAATCTGCGGGTATCTTTAATTGCAAAAACAACGAGTTTTAAATCCTTAATTCTCGTTTTGAAAACCCAAACCCTAGTTTCAAGAACACGGTTCAATTTGATTGAATTCGATAATGTTTTCAGTTATAATCATGGGGCTTTTAATGAGTGAGGGATTGCGAATCTATTCATGTGGTTTAATTTGATTGAGATCGTGTTTAAGATAAAAAGCCCCAAAACGTTTTATACATGAACCCTAGTTTATAGATTTCTTTCTATTCGATGTTGTTTGTTGCAATTAACATAGGGTTATCATCACACATGGTATCGCGAAGCTAGTGGTAGGTTTTAATTGCATTTAAACAGAGTCTATGGTGATGATTGAGTAAACCGTATACGTTAAGAAGCCTAGAATTGGTTCTTGATCGGATCGATGTTTTAAGCCTCAATTATCATGGGGCTTTCAATCTATGGATAAAAACGAAGCTAAGGATGTGATTAGTTACCAGAATTGATATTGAATTGAATGAGTTCGACTAAGATGGGTGCCGAATTTGCGTGATTTGATCTCTAGCAACACATGTTCTCTTTCCGATCGAATTGGTGTATGAAACAGTTTCGGCTTGATGCGATTAAGGTGTGAGAGTGTTCAATTTCAGAGAACAATGATCGAGACAAATGAATTTGATGGCTTTGCGATGAAGGTCAACGGTTTAAGGTTTGAATTCCCATAATTGGGATTAATTTGAATCATTAACACTCAATAATAACTCAATGATGAACGATAACGCAATTAGTAATCTTTTCAGTTACGAATTCGGCCAGATATTCGGTTATGGGTAGCGAATTTGAGTGAAGAGCAATTGCAGTTTGACTTTACAAAGTCAACAGGAAAGATTACACTCAATTTTGACTCTCTAAAGTCAACAGGATTGAGTTTAGGTTAAATGCACACTAGTCCCTGTAGTTTTAGTTTAAGTATTGACAGAATTAGTCCCTTAGACTTGAAATGAGTTAACTTGGTTAAGAAATAACTGGATTTGAGTTAACTAAGTTAACCGGAATTTGTCGGGTGTCACATCATCTACTAGTTAAAAGAATTTTCATCCCGAAAATAAAAAAAATAAAAAATATTTCCGGATGTTACATCATCCCATAGTTGAAAGAATTTTCATCCCGAAAATTAGATAGTACTTTATGTGTTTGACGTGGGGTGCTTGAACAGATGAGGATACTTGCGCATCATCTGATGCTCACGCTCTCATGTGAATTTCGGTCCGCGTTTCGAGTTTCTGTGAACTCTAACAATAGGGATTTTAATGTGTTTTAGTGTTTTGACTTCCCTATCCATGATTTCAATCGGTTCTTCAATGAAAAGCAAGTGTTCAACGATGTGTAGTTCCTCAAGAGGAACCACGAGTGTCTCGTCTGCTAGACATTTCTTCAAGTTTGAGACATGAAAGACATTGTGACCACTCAGTCCTTCAGGTAGGTCCAGTTGATATGTTACTAGGCCAATTCTCTTAACTATCTTGAATAGTCCAACATAATGAGGGTTTAGCTTGCCTCGTTTACCAAAACGGAATATACCTTTCCTAGGTGAGACTTTCAGTAGGGCCATGTTGCCTACTTGAAATTCAAGCGATTTCCAACGCTTATCAGCATAGCTCTTTTGGCGATCATGAGCTGCTGCCTTACGATTTCTAATTTGAACGGTCTTTTCTGAGGTTTCGAATACGAGTTCAGGACCCGTAAGTGGGCTATCCCTAACTTCAGCCCAACAAATAGGAGATCGGCATTTCCGTCCGTATAATGCCTCGAATGGTGTTGTTTCTATGCCAGTGTGATAACTGTTATTGTAGGAGAACTCCACTAAGGCAAGTGGGTTTCCCAACTGTTGCCAAAATCAATAACACAAGCTCGTAGCATGTCCTAAAAAGTTTGAATGGTACGATCCGTTTGGCCATCTGTTTGAGGATGGTATGCCGTGCTCATATCCAGGCGCGTGCCTAAAGCTTTTTGCAAAGACTGCCATAAACACGAGGTGACTCTTGAGTCACGATCCGAAATGATAGAAATTGGCACTCCGTGCCGAGAGAAGACCTCCTAAAGATAAACACGAGTGAGCTTTTCCATCTTATCAGTCTTTCTGATTGCTAGAAAGTGAGTGGATTTAGTCAAAGGATCTACGATCACCCAGATGGTGTCGCATCCGGTAGTAGTTCGGGGTAGTATAGTGATAAAGTTCATGAGAACCTGTTCCCATTTCTTCATTGGATTTCCTGTTGTTGGAGCAACCCAAAAGGTTTTTGGTACTCAACTTTGACATTCGAGCAGGTCAAACATTTGCTCACATATCGGTTTTCATGTTCGGCCACCAATAAAGAACCTTTAGGTCATGATACATCTTATTGGTACCAGGATAAATAGAATAGCGAGATTTGTGAGATTCATCGTATACAAGTTTCCTTATGTTCCCGTACTTTGGAACTCACATTCGCTCCGCGAAGTAGTGAATACCATCCGATTTAACCTCGAGTTGGTTTTCCATACCATGTGTGGATTCCAACGATAGGTTTTCCCCTTTCAGGGCTTCGAGTTGAGTACTACAGACTTTGTCAGGTAATCCGGTGTGAATAGTAAGCTGTAATGCTCAAACTCGTTTGGGCTTGGTTTCCTTTCAACTTAAGGCATCAGCTAAAACATTAGCCTTACCCGGATGATACCTGATCGCACCGTCATAATCATTCAAGAGCTCGACCCAACGACGCTGTCGCATGTTCAACTCTTTTTGCTCAAAGATATGCTGAAGACTCTTGTGATCGGTGTAGATTGTGCACTTGGTACGGTACAAGTAATGTCTCCATATCTTAAGCGTGAAAACTACGGCTCCCAACTCTAGGTCATGAGGGGTGTAGTTTTTCTCGTGAATCTTTAGTTGACGTGAGCATATGCGATCACCTTTTCTCGTTGCATTAACACACAACCCAGACCCTGAATGGATGCATCGCAATACACCACAAAATCATTCGTTCCCTCCGGAAGAGCTAGAATAGGTGTACTGCAAAGTTTCTGCTTAAGGGGTTGGAATGCTGACTCCTGGTTGTCGCCCCAGTTATAGGCTTTACTCTTTAAGGCAGTGGGAGGTTGGGCAATTTTAGAAAATCCTTCGATGAATCGACGATAATAACCAGCCAATCCCAGAAAATGCCGCACCTCTGTTGGAGTTGTCGGTGACGCCTAATTCTTGATGGCTTCTATCTTTGATGGATCAACATTTATTCCCTTTTCGTTAACCACATGTCATAAAAATTAAACTTCCCGAATCCAGGATTCACACTTGGAAAACTTAGCATACAGCTACTCCTGCTTTAGCAATTCAAGGATTAAACGCATATGTTCTTCCTTGTTCTTAGAATAGATAAGGATGTTATAAATGAAAACAATGACGAAATGATCCAGGTAGGGTTTAAACACGCGATTCATGAGATCCATGAACACTGCGGGTGCGTTGGTTAATCCGAAAGGCATGACCATGAACTCATAGTGGCCGTACCTAGCTCTGAAGGCAGTCTTAGAGATATCCTCGTCTTGGACTCTTAGTTGATGGTAACTAGACCTAAGGTCTATTTTGGAATAGAAACTTGATCCTAGGAGTTGTTCAAACAGATCATCTATGCGGGGTAGAGGATAATGATTATTGATCGTCACTCTGTTCAGCTCACGATAGTCGATACACATGCGGAAAGTCCCATCCTTCTTCTTGACAAACAGGACTGGAGCTCCCCACGGCGATGAGCTAGGTCGGATGAAACCTTTGTCCAACTACTCTTGTAGTTGAGTGGATAGCTCTTGCAATTCACTAGATGCAAATCTGTAAGGTGCCCGAGCAATCGGCGCTGCTCCAGGTGCTAGGTTGATTTGAAATTCTACTTGGTGATGCGGTGGCAGAGCAGGCAAGTCCTAGGGAAATACTTCCGGATAGTTACGTACGATTGGGATATCATCAATTTTCTTCTCCTCAGATGACTGCTCGGCTACGAGAGCCAAAATAGCAGTATGACCTTTTCGAAGACATTTCTGTGCTTTCATGAAGGATGTGATGCCAACGACTGCACCACTCCTTTTTCCTTGGACAAAAAGGATTTCCCCTCTAGGGAGAGGAAGGCAAACAATTTTGTCACAACAGATGGCCTCAGGTTGGTTCTTGGAGAACCAATTCATACCGACAATAAGCTCGAAACTGCCAAGTGTAACTGGCAGAAGGTTAACGTCAAGCTTATGACTAGCCAATCCTAGTTTACATCTCTAAGAATGTGAGTTTCTTCGGTTATTCGACCGTCCACTATTTCTACAGTGTACTTATTTCCTAATAGAGTTGGAGTACGACCGTACTAACACGAAATTTGTGAAGACATGCTGAGACCCCTACTGAGACTCGTGCTTATAATGTAAGCGTTGGTCAATGCAAAGGTCAAGGGAAGGGGTTCACATGTAGGAAAGAAAATTTCAATGAAATATAGATTCCAGTAATACAAGGAATAGTTTGTCTGTTTAAGTAATTGCATTCAACTGATGGTTGGTTAGGTTAAATCCTCGTTTCCTAATGTCATTGGATCATTTCATGAAGAAAGAAATTCATTTACAGGATTGAATATGCTAGGGTATAATTTGAATTAGACCACGGATTAGTCACCGAATAAGGCAATAGGGTCAAATGAGATTTATTGTTGGAGCGTAAGGGATAACGTGTTAGCTTAGAAGGAATTCTTCAAATTTCGCTTACATACTTGGAGTCGATAGATTTGCCATGAGATTCTATTAGAGTTTCAATCAAGATGGTTTCTGTGATCACGTTTAGATGAGTGTCTTAATTTCAATAAGACTCTAACATGAGTGAGAATAACATTGATGGATTCCATTGATGATAATTCAGTGTGTCCGTAAACATTTTCAACCTGATAGTCGAGTCTATCATCTGTTGAACGAGTTTAACGATACCAACTAGTTGTTGAGTGGGTTACTAGAATTTCTACGAACAGTGGAAACGTAAGTCTGTAATTCACAGATTAGGACCATTTATCCACACACTAGGTTTCACCAGGACTTACATGCACCTGAAATTACTATTACGTGTGCACCCGTAATGATAATTTGCTTTGCATGCTCAACCTAGTTCTCCCTATCTTGTGTCATAATGTCCTTTAGTTTGTATTGCTTAATACAGAGTGTTGTCAGATATGTTAAGTCATCGATAGGCTTAGTCATCAACCATAAGTTGATCAACTAGGACTCATATCAGGATGACTAGTCGAGAATCGTTTGATCAGAGTATTCACTCGAGTTGAAACATAATACGAGGGTCCAATCCAGCGGATTGTAGATGAATCATGCACGCGAAATGCGACTACGAGAAGTGAAACTAATTCATGGATACGAGTTACAGGAAGTAGTAAAGTAGTCGTCCTTCCAATTGAGTCAGGATAGGGTCTAAGTATGCAATGAGCAATGCTTTCTCAACTTTATGGTCAATATATCTTCCACAGAATATCGACCAAACACGCGATCCCATGGCTCGAGAAAGCGATGACATCTACGTGCCAATGAATTCTACAATAATGCGTGCAATGGTCTGCCTTCACTCGGCGTATTGTTGGTAGTGGGTACAGTAGGGACTCGCCTCCGATGATCCTAACTCCCAAAGAGATATGTGTTAGCTGAGTGTCGTCCATAACATGGACCTGAGAAAGCGCACCAAACCCGACAGGTAATGGTGGTGTAAGTGACTCCTCTGAAGGCTCCGTCTCGCTGCCCTCGGATGGGACTGGATGTTGTTCTGGTGATTCCCCGAGTGTTGCCACTAGGAATGATGATGCAATGCAAATGATGTGTCCCTCGTCAATAGAGGGTGATATGGTTGGTGTTCACCTGCTTGCACTGCAATGTACGTATGTGTGCTATGTGTATCATGTATGAGTGTCTGTGTCGCGTAACTAATGCATGTGTGCGGTTATAGTCTAGTATGCAATCCTAGTTCTCTATAACCAATGGCTCTGATACCAATCTGTCACACCCCCAAATTCCACTAACGGAGTTTTACCGTTTGGTGCGTGACAAACCATGATCTCAGTCATTAGTTACATCAAACGACACTATATGGGACATAAATGTAATATCATAAAAGTTCAAAGTTAATGCGGAAGCGTTTTAAAAAAGAAAATAAATGCGCAAAACAAATGCGCTCAAGTATAATAAGACAAGTAAATTGTTTTAAATGTTTGCATAAGGATGAAATGATAGTAAGACTCCATGCAGGTTTGTATACATGTTTATCCCCAACAGGAAAACAAATAAAATGATGTTTATGTATATGCATGTTTCTCCCTCAACAGGAAAACAAGTAAAAAGGGGCCGTAAAAACTCACCTGAACGAATAGATAACACCACACAAGGATGCAAGTAGGAAACACAAGAGTTTGCTAGCGGACAATCTACCGATGCCGTAGAATACGATTCACAACTGTTAGGGACACATGGGATTTCGTGACGACGACACGAAAGGGTTGAGCGTCCTAAAACATGCTTAGAATTAATGAGTAAACAATCGTGTCATCAGAAATCTAAGAATTCTTAGTTTAGTAATTATAATAAATGTGATACGTATCAAACATCCCTAACACATAAGTTAATATATATCATTGTTTCGTTTGTCTATTTGAGTTAAATGACTTTAATTAATAATATAAATAACTATATTATTTCAAAGCGTGAGAATGATAATCAATATGAGTTATAAATCCAATCCGATTACAAAACCATTGTTTGCGTGTTTTATGGATTTAATAATTGTTTAGGGAATAATAAATTATATTATTTTTAAGATATACAAAATGCTAAAAAATACATTATAAATTCAATCCCGAGCCTATGGGAGTTTTCCGGCTTCAAAACATACTAATAGGTTCTTAAAATGATATAGAGATTTGTTTTTAAAAAGGAAATCAATGGAAAAGTCCCCAAAAAAAATATCACAGAAGACGGGATTCGAACCCGGGTCTCCTATGAACAAGCCACTCTACTCAACCAACTGATCTGGGGTACAACTTGTGATCAAAACTCATCCCATTTGGTTTTAACATCCCCAGACCCCAAGCTCTTTTCCCTTGACGCGAGTCGGATCAAAACTCCATCCCAAAACCATCGAATTCGACTATAATTGAAGCAAAAGACGTAGGGGTTTTGTAAATCGGTCTATTTCGAATCTGTGGGTATCTTTAATTGCAAAAACAACGAGTTTTAAATCCTTAATTCTCGTTTTGAAAACCCGAACCCTAGTTTCAAGAACACGGTTCAATTTGATCGAATTCGATAATGTTTTCAGTTGAAATCATGGGGCTTTTAATGAGTGAGGGATTATGAATCTATTCATGTGGTTTAATTTGATTGAGATCGTGTTTAAGATAAAAAGCCCCAAAACGTTTTATACATGAACCCTAGTTTATAGATTTCTTTCTATTCGATGTTGTTTGTTGCAATTAACAAAGGGTTATCATCACACATGGTATCGCGAAGCTAGTGGTAGGTTTTAATTGCATTTAAACAGAGTCTATGGTGATGATTGAGTAAACCGTATACGTTAAGAAGCCTAGAATTGGTTCTTGATCGGATCGATGTTTTAAGCCTCAATTATCATGGGGCTTTCAATCTATGGATAAAAACGAAGCTAAGGATGTGATTAGTTAACAGAATTAATATTGAATTGGTTGAGTTCGACTAAGATGGGTGCCGAATTTGCGTGATTTGATCTCCGGCAACACATGTTCTCTTTTCGATCGAATTGGTGTATGAAAAAGTTTCGGCTTGATACGATTAAGGTGTGAGAGTGTTCAATTTCAGAGAAAAATGATCGAGACAAATGAAATTGATGGCTTTGCGATGAAGGTCGACGGTTTAAGGTTTGAATGCCCATAATTGGGATTAATTTGAATCATTAGCACTCAATAATAACTCAATGATGAACGATAACGCCATTAGTAATCTTTTTAGTTACGAATTCGGCCAGATATTCGGTTATGGGTAGCGAATTTGAGTGAAGAGCAATTGCAGTTTGACTTTACAAAGTCAACAGGAAAGATTACACTCAATTTTGACTCTCTAAAGTCAACATGATTGAGTTTAGGTTAAATACACACTAGTCCCTGTAGTTTTAGTTTAAGTATTGACAGAATTAGTCCTTTAGACTTGAAATGAGTTAATTGGGTTAAGAAATAACTGGATTTGAGTTAACTAAGTTAACCGGAATTTGTTTGGTGTCACATGACTAGTCAAATTTTAAACTCGTGACAACCTTTGTACTTAACATTAAGCGTTTTATTATCACTTATGACCTTTTTCTTTTCGTGCTGGACATGGCCTCTTACCCTACTCACTCCTCGGAATATCACCCCGAAACAGAGTCCGAGCAGGAGGAAGACTTCGAATCCCCATCACCAGACAACCGGTCACCGGCACAACCAGCTGCAAGAACCATGTTTGACCTCAGAGAAGATTGGCTTAGGAGCACGGGCATGAGACTCCGAACATCTGAACCACCCCCACTGAGATACCCTTATCTAGCACCTAACCTTACCACCCAAACCCAGGGACAAGGCAGACTATGGAACCTACCAGTGCTATAGGAATTCCAGCTGATGCCGCTCATCAATATTTGAGATCCACAAAGGTTCTGAGGCAGAGAATGGAGCATGGGATAAGGCACGACCTGCTAGGTCAACGGATAGATAGCCTATTGGGTCAAGTGCGGTACCAGGAGGACCTAATTGCAAATCTAGGTACCCAAGTAGACATGATGGAAGGAGACATGGAGATATTTGATGCTCGTACATAAATAGCTAGGGCTGAGGCCCGATTTCCAATACGAGTAACCATAACGATGTTCATCTTGGTGGTCATCTGCTTCCTAGTGGAAAGCTACCTTAGACGTTAGCCGGATTTTCTATTCTGGCTTTTAAATTTCAGTTTGAAACCGCTACTCAATGTTTGGAATAAGTGTTTGACATTTTATCATTCAGTATTAAAATTTATCTTACAATTATCTTATGTGAATGATATTACTCGATGACTTAATATTGCAAGCGTAAAATACATCCGTTATATTATCATGAAGGTTACCCAAATATCGCGCCAAAAGTTACTAGTTTTGAGAAGTACATACCAAACCCCCTTTTATTGAGTAACACATTGTAAATCCTTGAGAAGGAGTTTTCCTAGTAGGCTTGAAAACCCATATCCCGTACCATATTCCAAGGACACATACACGAGAATTATGTAGCCTTTTAGCTCATGCGATGAAAAGAGGGACAAAAGGAGGAGCAATCAAGACATTTCTACCATACGAAACTTTTAGGATGTGTTTCCCCGAAGTTCTATCCCGTCCTCTTGTTTTCATAAATTTGAATCCCTCATCGATTTGAATCGAGATATAACCCTATAGCCAAACTTTTCTCATCACCTTACACCTTTTGAGATGTATGTGCTTACTAACCAACTTCCAGAAGATAAATCATTTCGCGTGAGCGTTGACTATCCATACTAACATTAAAGAATTTAAAATTTTGAAACTCGACTACCCACATTGTACATGAACGTCGAGCAACACGCTTGTCCACGAAGCTCGATCACCTACGAAATCCGATAGTTTACATTACTTATGAGATTTGATTATTTACATTCGATTGTTCGCATTATCCATAAGACTCGATTGTTTACATTAAACACGAAACTTGATTATTTGAAAATTGATTATTTACACTATACATGAAATTCGATTGTTTGTAATTGATTGTCTACATTATACATGAGACATGATTAATCATTTTATCCATGAAAGTTGATTGCTATAAGAGCTACTCAGGGTTTGACGTATTCTTGTTCAAACACGAGAGAGCTATAAACTTTATGGGTAATCTTGAGGATTATGCCATCTACCTAGGACAACCATATATGGAGTTGTGCCACATTGTTATTCTTTTATTCCTTGATTGATTTTATTATCTATGAACATAGTTATTTGTCAGCAACACATATGTGAAAACAATAGTTACGAATTACGTGATCTCGTGTTCCCTCTTGACCCACACACAATGGGATGATCTATACGGACCATGCGACTACTTGAGTACTTACGGGAGCACACGTAATTATAAAAGTCAGTGCATGGAAAACATAGTAAATTATGTTGTGTGTTTTGACATGAAACATATTGTGATATATAGTAATGAAACTAATGTGATATAATAAGGGCATGGTGGATACGTCGCTGGTACTTCCTATATATAAGTGTTCCTGTCATATTAACAGAAGTGGCGTTGTTCGTGTCACGTGAAGTCTTATGTTATTTTGACCTTGACCAATGTCTGTGAAATCTCTTACCCAATGATACTTCTAGAACATATTAGACTACATACTAAATAAGTTTTGATCATCAAATTTTCATCGTGATGCATTCCATTTTTGGAGTCCAAAATATTCCTCGACAGTTTTCTCCTTAATTCTCTTCAAACTAAATCCACTATTACCATTCATGCCTGAACCAATGACAAGACCTGACTTTGAGTATCAGACCAAAATCTTGATATCGATGTACTCCTCAAACCGACAGTCAAGGCTCGTTGAAAATCCAAACCCACATCTACAGTTGAATTTCAGGACGAAATTCCCTCAAATTGGGGATACTGTAACATCCATGATTTTCCGGCCTTGTTTTTTATTTTATTTTACGTAATAATAACACAACATTTAAACCCCGTGCATGTCCAACATATTATGCCACATCAATTATCATTTTCAACATGTATCAATTCAGAACTTCAACCTTGCACTACATATTATTTCTCTATTATATAAACTCATGTAAGTATATTTATATATATATATATAAGTAAACATTTTGTTATAATAAATACCTATCAAAGTAAACTTGTGAGTTTTTAACCAGGTATCTACATCCTTCATTTTCATCACATATATATATGTATTTAGTTGTGAATATATATATATATATATATATATATATATAACTATAATAAATAAATCAACTATAAGACTTTTAATATTATATGTAAGGCCCCAAACCCGGGAGGCCTCACTTGTTGGATTTACTCATTCACAAACAGTTCTTAAACTTGAATATCAAATAACGCAGCGGAAAATTTAATTCAAACATAACGTCAACATTGTTTAGACATGCAGAAGCGTAAACATTGTCTAAAACATAAATACATCGTAACTAAGACATAACGGGATGCCGATCTTCATGATCAGCCGGGTAATTCATCTCGCTAGCCAAGCATCACCGTGCATCCTCACAACCTGCCTTAACCTGAATGTGCATACTAAAAAGTCAGCTATGCTGGTGAGTTCTAGCTTTTCATAAAACATTAACTTCAAATATTTGCCAAAAACATATCATTTAACTTCAGTAATAAAAGCGTACGAAAACATGCAATAACATAACATCATAATCATAAGTAAACGAACATATCGAATCTGCGCCTTCTCGTAACCGTCAAATCCAAACGTCACATACTGGCGGAATAACCTAAAGATCACCACCTCTAGGCCCATCAACACCATACTGTCCTTCGGGTGAAGAAATCCTAGGGCCCGATACTTAGGTCATTCAATACCAAACTTCAAGCACGACATCACAAGGATGACAGGTAC
Organism: Smallanthus sonchifolius; assembly: GCA_023525975.1. Taxonomy (NCBI): domain Eukaryota; kingdom Viridiplantae; phylum Streptophyta; class Magnoliopsida; order Asterales; family Asteraceae; genus Smallanthus; species Smallanthus sonchifolius. Next base: position 91,269,006 of record CM042021.1, on the reverse strand, counting down.
CAAACTTCAAGCCCTGCACCTCGTAAGGCACAAGTACCAAACTTCAAGCACGACTACCCTGTAAGGTAAATTGTACCAACTTCAAGGATCACGATAATCTCCTTGGTGACCGTCATCACCCTAGTTCTACAACAGTTGGCCAGCCATAAAGGCCCCTAAAAGGTAAAGGCCCATAACATACTTCCCATACCCATAATCTTCATTCCCTAAGGAATAATGGCAGATTCGTTCGTTTGTGACTTTCGTAAACATTCACTTCTTTTACTTCAGAACTTCAGTTAAAGCATTCGTATGTTTTGTTAAAAAATCATTCATTCATTCGTAAACACTTCGTAAACTTCTTTTGGCAAAATATTTCATAAACACTTCTTTCATAACCTTTCCTTTCAAAACATCATTCAGAAACATCGTTTCATAAAATGTCACATACATCATTCATCAACATCATTTCATAAAACAATCACATCGTTACGTATGCACACCAGCCCAAAAACATTATTAAAACATTTAAAAGAGGGCTTCTAGAACTAACCTGATAAGCTAGTCTTAGTTGTCCTAATCGAAGGCCCAACAATGTCACGTACGATCTGGATTGAGTAGTTAAATACACATCATACCTAATCCCGACTCTAACGGGTTAACCATACTGAATTTGGCGAACATGCTGTCTTCACTAACCAGCTATTTATATCCATAGACCTGATGCCTGAGCACTTAGCAAGTGCGCAGGGCCTCGCTCTTGCGTACTTAACAAGTACGCAGGGCCTTGATCTTGCATACTTAACAAGTACGCATGGCCTTGTTCGTGCGTACTTAACAAGTACGCAGGGCCTTGTTCTTGCATACTTAACAAGTACACAGGGCCTTGTTCTTGCGTACTTAACAACTACGCAGGGCCTGAGCACTTCCCAACAAAACCCTAACTTTTGCATGCAGATCCGACCTCGTCAAGATCTGAACTTTTTACATTCAAAACGTTTGTTTTTCATTATAGATGCTAGATCTATGTTTATATTCAAGTTTCATACGTAAAAATGCCATCTTTTTTATCCAAAACCCGAAAACTCCAAAACGAACGAAAACTCAGATCTAGATCAGATCGTTACCTGTATCGAGCTTTCGATTCGGAGGTTTTGCTCACGAGCTATGGAGTAACACACTTCTTCAATCTCGGGTCGATCCGCCAACTTTCTCTCTCTACGGTTTCTCTCTCTAGATGTTGCAAATGAGAGAAAGGGTGGTGACTTAGGCTACTTATAGGGAAGAGATCCCCTATGTTCGCCACCCAAGTTCGCCGGCCCGGCCCGTCATGCCGCGTTCGTTTATTCCATTCGTTCTCGCATTTTAACCCGTTATTATAACTGTCGTTTTATTTTTGGGATGTTACATTATATAAAACTCATGCATCATTAATCACGCTTCCTACATCCTCTTATATAAATATAGGATTTGAATTATAAATATATATATATATATGTGATATATACATTTAATGTTATTAAACGGACTATCTACACAAATTGTAAGTTATAAAACTCATGAGCATTGATCATGTATTTACATCTCTTATTATATAAACATGTGCATTTATTTATAACGATGTATGTAAATATTTATATATATATATATATTTCGATGTTATTTTTAAACCATGGAAGTTATTTATTTATAAAATATTTAAAATCTAATTAAATATGTTCGATTTATAAAAACCAATTTTTATAAAAGAATTTATGTTTAGTTTTTATAAAATAAGGTTTATAAATAATTAAAACAAATGGATTTGATTTTAAATAAATAAATCAAGCCTTGAACCCTCTCTAATGCCTTGAACCCTTGAATTCGAATTTGAACACCTCTAATCTCATTTGGACCCCCTAAATTAACCGTTTGGACCTTTTTCATGATCTTGAACCCAAACACCCCCATTCTGCCCGATTAATCTTTTCTAAGTCAAACCTAACCAAATCGTTTCTTAAGATCAATGAAATACCAAGCATTAACTGAATTCGAACATTACATAACCGTTATTACTTCTGTTTCGGCAATAGTAATGACCCAATTTAACAAAATCGACGATTTGGATCCACAACTCCTCTCGTAACCGTCCCTCACTTGGTCCGACTCAATTCATGCGTTTCATATGGAATTTAACCTTATTATTAGATTAAACACCTTCGCGACACTCCTTCCTCACTTCTAGAACCCACGATTTCACTCCTAACCGTCTCTGGTGCACGACCAAGCTCCGAGGAACCCAAACCATAGCTTCTTGTCATTCTCCTTCTTTGCTTAACCATTTAAGGTAATTCTTGTGCCATTAGTTTCGTTTTGATGTTAGGAATGAAAGCCCCATGGTTAGGGTACCAATCGTTGCCTATTCGGATCAATTGGGAAGGCTAGGGTTTCGGGTTATGCGATTGGGGAAGAAGGAAGGTTTGGGACTAGTTGTTATAAGTTATTTACGCTGATTCCTTAACAAGGCATTAGCCCTAGATCAATTTGTGACAACCCTAAAGTTAGGGTCAAGTACATTAATAGTTATATCTTTATAAACGGGCTCGACCCATTAAAGTCCCAGTTGTAAGCCCAATACGTGAACTTGATGTGCAACCTTACTTGACGGATCAAGGGAAGATTTGAGATAAAGTGTTATCAATGCATAGTATTTATAGAGCCTCACAACGTACAATTAAATAAATTACCGCATTCACGTTTAATAACGGGCACACAACACGACATACGATTATTAATATTAAATATTAATTCTTAATATTATTTGGACAATTAAATTAGGAACATTTACGCGTGAGTTATACAACGTGTGACGCGCGACAACAATAAGTACTAGTGTAAAAGTAACCCGGTTATTTGTTATCTGGTATGATTAAGCAATATATTAATTGTCACACCCCGACCGATGGCGGAATCATCGGGGCGGGACATGTAAGACTGTTCATAGCACATGGTTGACTAAATTGAAATATATTAAAGTCAAATTTGCATTACAATAAATCCAAGTACAAGATCAAATTCAAACAAGAAACATGAAAAATTCATAAAATTCTTGATTTATTTTGCTAAGTCCAAATCCTATGTTGAACACGTCTTGAATCAATCTCACATATTGGGGCCTGAAACATGAATAAAATAAAGTCAACTAAAAAGTTGGTGAGTATAACACAGTTGTATATAGATGGCATATAGTTGAAAACAAATCCTTTACAAAACATGATAAAATAAGGCATTTATGGGGAGCAGCTATTGTGTAACCAAATGTACAATCAAACCTTGTAACTAGCATGCAAAACAAATGTGTTGTCGGTTTCAATCACCGCGTACCATGGGTGGGTTTGTCAGACTCAATAGATCCATCATTGAAAACCGTCGGCTTGAAAAGTTAATGATTGCACATAATAGCATACAAGAGGTTAACACACCTAGCACTCGGGCATAAAGCTCAAATTGCACACATGAATGTAAATAGGATTTGTACTTGTGTTGTTTGCGTAAATGTAAACATGTAAGTTGAATAGTGTTCATGTTTCACCCCAAAAATGTAAAAGAGTAAAAAGGGGTTGTGAATACTCACATGATTCGAAGGCGTAGCTAACACGAGACTCTAAGTAGCAAAGTGATCCTTGTAACGCACAACGTTAACCTAGAGTGTATTGCGTATGAAGATAAATTAATAAAATATTTAAATCGAAGTCTAGGGCTTCAAAGGATGTGAGTTTAGGGAGTTGTGTAATGAGTTCGTGTCGAATTATATGAAAGGGTTGTATAGGTGATTGCGTTTTATTTTTGGAAAATTGTTTTATAATTATTAATGTTGGGATATAGTGTCTTTAAAATAATGATTTAGAGCTTGGGTAATTAACTAAATAAATTAGATTTATTTATTTGAAGCGTAGTATGAAATTACCTTGCTTTAAATATAAACAAAATAATTAAGTCTATACTCATTTAGTTATTTAGTCATGAAAATACGTCAAATTTGGGTAAATATATATTAGCTTATAAAAGAGAAAAATTAGTGTTACATACCATCTAACACTAAGCGAGTTGAAATTACAATTCATATGAATAATAAATATATCTATTTTTATTCGGGGATATAAACGTGGGTAACTAATATAGGTATTTATATTATTTATAAGTTTGAAACGTTACCAGAAGTTTAATAACGAGGTGAAGGTATAATTATTTTATTTATTCCAAGGTGGGGTTTGAAAATAATATAACTATATTATTATAAAAGTTAGTATTTTTAAATAAGAAAAGGTTATAAACCAAACCCGAGCCTACGGGTGGTTTTACGAGGCTAGAACACATTAATATATTAATATAATAATATAGGGTATTGTTTTTATAATAAAATAATACAAATAAAATGTTTTAAAAATGAATGTGTGTAGAGGGACTCGAACCCGGGTCTCTCCCACACCAGCACACTCTCTTAACCAACTCCGCCCGCTAGGGTATCGCACACAAACCCGGTCAGAAATTGTTTTAACATAAAACCCGAGAGTGTTCTTCCCCTTTCCTCGAGCCGATCGAACCCAGTCCCAATTTCACCAAAACTGGCAGTGACTGACTGTAAGATCTTAGGGGTTTTGTTCGTTAACCTCAAACGAGCCTATGGTAGGTTTTAATTGCAAAAACAACGGGTTTAGGATGTTTAATTACAGATTCAATAGCTGAAACCCTAAGTTTGAACTCAAAATTGATTTGGATGATTCTGATAATGGAATGTGATAGAAACATGGGGCTTTTACTAATTAGGGTCTTGCGAATCTGTCGGTATGGTTTAATTGGATTAGGATTAAGTCTAGGGTCGAAACCCCCAAATCATTTTATGAACGAACCCTAATTACGGGTTCTTGATTAAGCCGATGATATGAAACTGAATTGGCATAGGGTTATCGATTAAAAATGTATTTCGAATCTACTGGTATGAATTAATTTGATTTAAACAGAGTCGGGGGTAGGGTTCGATTAAATCCAATATTGTTAAGAACCCTAGAATCATATCATGCTTGATTCTGTAATGTAAGCCCTAATAAGCATAGGGCTTTTAATATATAGATAAAAACGAAGCTATTGATAGGTTTAATTACCAGAACGATGATCGAATTGACTGTGATCGACTAAACGGATGCCGACTATGGCGGGATTGGCTTTCCGGCGACTCTGCGTCCTTCTTCGATGAAATTGGATTATGTAGCAGGTTTGAGGGGATTTGTTAGAGATTTGCAGGTGATCGATTTCTGTGTAAATGATCGATAGTTTGCGAATTGGAGAGTAATACGAGGGAGGTCGACGGTTACGGTTGATTAGTCATAAATCGGGTTAAATCGTGAAATGATGAGCTGGTAATTGCTTCTATAATGATTGATAATGACACTAACGTGAATAACAGTTACGAATTTCAACTGATTCCGGGTGTGGGGTTTGAATTCGAGCAAAAACGGCAGTTTGACTTTCTGAAGTCAAACTAAATCGAAAATGAGTTAATTACAGATTGGTCCCTGCAGTTTCATGTTCAAAAATTCTGAATCTGGCGAAACTGGTCCCTCGGGTTTGAGTTGAGTTAAGTTGGTTAAGGATTCGTTAGATTTATTTATTAAAAGTCAACGGGAGCATATTTCCTCAATTTTTCTTTGACTTTCAAAGTTAATTATAATTAGATTTTTGACTAATTACACAACTAGTCCTTGTAGGGTTTAATGTCGCGTCGTTATTTTATTAATTAAAATAAATTAAAATGGGGTCGGAAAATCAGGAATGTTACAATAATGATTAGTTTCATCTTTATTGTATCATCATTGACTTAATGTGATTATTATTATTATTTGAGAAATAATAATTTCAGTGGAGCGCGAAACGTTTAAGCGAACGAACACAATGAATACGCGATGCAGGCGGGTACCGACTTGGAAATGTGTTGAGGCAAAGATTACCTAACTTAAGTATTTAATTAATATTTATATTAAAGCCAAGCAATTGTAAGTACTTTAAATTAATTATTCGGAATTTTAGTTACAACAGGAACTCGAGTGGACACGCGATACTGGTACGGAACCTACATAATAATAATAATGATAATAATAATAATAATAATAATAATAATAATAATAATAATAATTGTAACATCCCAAAAATAATAAAACGAATAAATATAGCGAGACCGGTGATTTAGTCAGAATATTTAAACAAAAGGGAGCGGGCTTGGGCTCGGCTCCAATGGGCCGAGAGAAGCCCAGGTATATAAGAGGCAAGGCAGCCCTCTTCTCTGCTCATTCCCCACTCAAGCAACTTCTTGAGAGAGAAAGGAGAGCTCGGATCTAGAGAGAGAAAGTTGACGGATCGTCCCGGAATTGAGGGAGCACGTATCTGCTAAGCTCGTGAGCAAAACCTCCAAATCACAACCCCAATCCAGGTAACGATTCGACTCTAAACTGAGCTTTTGTTTAATTTGGGATTTTCGGGTTTTGGCTAAAAAGGTAACGATTTTGCGGATGAAACTTGAAAATGAGCTTAGGTATAACATCTTGAATGAAGACCGAACGTTTTGATATAAGAAAATTGAGATATTGACTCGATCAGACTCGCATGCAAAAACTTCAGATTTTTGGGAAGACGATATGTGCAGACCCATCGAAACTACTTAGTTTCGATATGTGCAGACCCATTGAAACTACTCAGTTTCGATATGTGCAAGCCCATCGAAACTACTCAGTTTCGATATATGCATACCCATCGAAACTACCATAGTTTCGATATGAGCCCACGATCCGAAGCTAAGATTACACCTAAGTTACTTGTCGAAACTACCAGGTTTTGACATAGGCAACTTATCGAAACTACAAAGTTTCGACATAAGCAACTTATCGAAACTACCAAGTTTCAACATAAGCAACCTATCGAAACTATCAAGTTTCGATATAAGCAAATCCATCGAAACTACTAGGTTCAAGCATAGTAATGTCTAGTGTCATCTAGGAGCACTACCTTACGAGTATAACTTTATTATACAGATCGTGAGTGACATTAGTGACGCTCAATAGCCAGCTAAGAGTATTTCAGAAACTACTCATCAGGTGAGTTCTATGTGCCCCCTTCTATGTTATGTGCAAATCATTTTAAATGTTTTGGGGCTGAAGTGTATACACTAAATGAACAAACGCTATGAATGACAATGTGATCATACGTAATGTACAAATATATATATATATATATTTATATATTTATATGAAAATGAATTACGAACAAAGAATAAAACGTATGTTATAAAGAATGAATGAAAGAATGGAAATCTTGCTTTATATTATATATATTGCTTGACCCGAATGTATGTAAATGATATGGACGCTTCGTGAATGACGGCTACTTCGGTAGACGGACGACCACGTGACTATTTTGCAACCGGGACAAAAACGTTCCTTCATAAGCTAGGACGTATAAAAGGCATTTATGGACGGTCGAAGCAAAAGCCTTATTACATGTAGAACGGTTGCATATATAATAGCCGCGTGGGAAACGAATGCCTTTGGGCAGACGGGCGAATAAACGGACTACGACGGTAGGACGGGTTTAGGCGGACGGACAAAGGTTGCTGAACGGATTTATGTTACGACGGACGGTTTCTAGGACTTAGTTCAATTGTATAACTTTGATCTAGTTTGCTGGCCTTAATACCAAGTAAGGATTTAAAATCATTCGACACAAAGCTCATATCCGCACCCGAATCAAAAAGTACAGAGGCATAGTGATTATTTATCGGGAATGTACCAGTGACGATATTCGGGTCCTGGCGTGCGTCCCTTGCACCCATCACAAATGCCCTCCCTGGTGCCTGAGCGTTGTTCTGATTCTTCCACTTGGGACAATCCCTCTTGAAGAGCTTCAGGTCACCACATATGAAACATCCCGGTTTAAATTTCCCCATTCGGTTGTTAGTTCGACAACCTTGCGTGGTGTGACCAAACTTGTCACATTTTCCACACTTGATGCACACACCGGCATGATGGTTTCCACACTTCTTACATCTCGGTAGGCCCCTATCATACTCCTTTCTTTCCACTGTGTTGACTGCAAAAGCTTTCATAGTTCCTTGTTTCTTAAACCCTTGTTTCTCAGACTTGTTACTTGAATTTCCCATCCATTTCCTTTTCTCCCCAGATTTACCTTCCTCGTTTTCCTTCCTCACAAACAATTCATTACGTACCGCATCATCCCTTAGTTTGAATGCTAAAGTTATAGCACTCTTGGCATCTACTGGATTAGATGATGTTACCATGCTACGAATTTGAGGCGCAAGACCCCACAGATACCTCTCAACGCGCTTATGTTCTGGTGTGACCATATGCGGTACTAGAATCGCCAATTCATTGAAACGGTCGGTGTATCCTGCCACATCATCTCCGATCATCTGTAGGTTCCACATCTCAGTTTCAATCTTTTGCAATTCGTTTCGAGGACAGTATTCCTCAATCATCATGTTTTTCAAGTCTTCCCAAGACAATTGGTACGCTGTCTCTCTCCCCAACGTCTTCATTTGAGTATTCCACCAAGTTAAAGCTTTATCCGTGAGCGCACATGTAGAATGTTTCACCATGCAGTCAGTGGTGCATTCACTAATATCAATCACCGACTCCATCTTTTCTATTCATCTCATCAGACCTACTGCACCCTCGGTGCCATTGAAGTTACGGGGGTTGCAGGATAGGAAGGCCTTGTAGGTGCACTTCCTATTTGGAGCATCTGTAGAATCACAAGTCATAACGTCATTAATTCGGATCATGACTATGTGTTATGGCTTATTTATTTTTATTACCTCCGGAACCTCCTGCTGTACCGCTACCTCCTGCACCTCCTCCGCTGGTACCACTGCCGTTTCCTCCGCCACTATTTCGATTTGCTTCATACTGCTCCATGGCGACAGCTACTCGCTGTGCTATGAGTTGCTCCACATTTGGGGAAATCGTTTCGTTGTTGCCACTAGTAGTGTTACGGGGCGTCCTTCGCTTAGGTGCCATGACGTTCTTTCTAACATATCAATTAAAAAGAAAAAAACATTATATAATAATAATGTTAGATCATGACATAAGGGTACAACAACATCAAATGTGAACAACCCTCGTTACAACATAAACCATCACATACATAGTTAAATCATGCATAGTACATTGTTCCAAAAGACAAGGATACAAAAGGGATGGGTTCACATGACCACATCAGTACCAAAGTTTTAAATTACATAATGTGGTATGGGCACAACCCGCCCATAATAGGTTTAAAAGAAGAAGTGGGAGTTCAACCCCATCATCATGGCAAGTCCTGCCATGACAAAGCTAGCCCTAGCCACAAATTTTGCAGCCAAAGTCCTTTCTTCCAGCGCCTCCACCATGTCTCGGACCGTAACAGTGAACTGCCAGTGCATATCAGCTCTCAGCTCTAGGTAGTTAGTAGCACCCTGTATGTCTCGGGTGTTGTCCTCCAGAGTCTGTACTCGAGATCCGAGCCCTTGACGTAGTCGCGTGGCTGTATCCCCATGTGCCCGAATATCATCTAGGAGATCATCGAGACGTTCCTCGTGCGTATGAACACGTGCTACCAATGTAGGCAATGTGAGCTCCATGGCTTCCCCAGTGTGGGGTAGGGGTGTTGGGGAGTTGGAGGACTCTCCAAGCTCAAAGGTAGAGGGAATGCTCTCCATCTCCCTCCATCGTGCCAGGGTACGGGGCATCCAACGGATAGTCCCCACCGTAGGGTGGTAACAGGGTCGTTGCCTAGGTGGTTCCTCATTAATCTCCAAGTTTTCCGGGTCACGGGCTGTCAGGGTTCTTTTGCGTGGAAATCGAACCTTCTTCCTAGCACTCTTTACCATAACTGGCCCTCCGCTTTTCTTTCGGTAGACGATAGGTGGTTCTCCCAGGGCAACATCAAGTGGTGTCGAGCTGCGAACTTGTACTCGATTTTTGGGGCGTGTGGCGGAAAGTTCCTCGTTGGATTCAGGGTCAGAGACGGGGTCAGAGTGTGAATGTGACGACATGCTTGTGACTACAATATCCACATGACACACCCCGCCAAGGCGGAAACGCGAGGCGTAACATTCACTGGTTTCCAAAGCATATGATTACCGCAAACACATACACGTAATTGGATACATAATCGAGTTTAAAATATTTACATCATAAAATATCAACTTGAGTTTACAAAAGTTTAAGATTTCGCAAATATGACTCAAGACCATGAGTTATACAAGAGAAATCCTCCCAAAAGTCGTATCCACGTGCATGCATGTAACCTACATTGCCAACCTGATGACCACGTTCAATTTCCTGAAAACATACTTAAAAAATGTCAACACGAGGTTGGTGAGTTCACAAATTATTATAAAGAGTTATCATAAATCCAATGTTTAAATCTGATCATTTTCCGATCAAAACTCTTTAGTCAAACCTGAGCACTTTAACTTGATCAGAACTCTTTTATTTAAACCTGATCACTTTAACTTGATCAGAACTCTTTTACTTAAACCTGATCATTTTAACCTGATCAAAACTCTTTTGCATGTATTACCAATGAATATGAATACTAATCCGATCTATTGACCCCATTTGTAAGCTTGCAAGTAATACAAAATAGTATGTAATGTACGAGACCGTAACCAAACCCCAACATTCTGTGCCTCCCCCCGCCTTTCTGCGAGTAAGACAATATGCGGTCATTCGGCCATTTGGACCCCTGGTTAGCGCGACTAACCATGACCGGAGGCGTCACCCCCAATAGTACTATTCATATAATCCCGGGCTAAGTCCATAGCTAATGGTTACTAATTTATTCAGAGGACTTTAAGCGCTTTACTTTTCCCTCAATACACACATACGGTCAGATCATTAGTTCAATTCATTTACATACAATAGTCTTTTACAAGTATGTTTCCACCACAAATCATTTCTTTTAAACTTTAGAAAAAGGGGAATTAGTGAAACTCACCTCGACAGTATGAATGCTAGCAAATATTTGAATAACAGCACACTCGCCTATCCGTATCCTAATTACACAAGGATAACATACACGTTAAGACTACCTGTCTTAAACGCAAGTTGTTCACCCGACTTAGCAAATCTGATTGCTTTTGTTTAAATATCTTTTTAGTTTTTCAACACTTGTTTCGTTATAAAATAGTTCTAAGTTACTGCCCCATGGGACTGATGAACAGGTATCGAAACTTTCTTAGTTTCGATTGAACAGAACAGATGTCGAAACTACTTAGTTTCGATTGAGTAAATTGGGTATCGAAACTACCTAGTTTCGATTGGCAAAATTAGTATCGAAACTACCTAGTTTCGATTGGCAATAGGTATCGAAACTCCCAGTTTCGATTGAACAACGGGTATCGAAACTCCTAGTTTCGATTGAACAACCGGTATCGAAACTCCTAGTTTCGATTGAACAACAGGTATCAAAACTCCTAGTTTCGATTACTGAAATTTTGATTGACAGAACCAGTCCTGTATATTTTTATGTTTTAATCTTGAATTTGACACACTTTTCTCGTTATCTTACTTGCGTTTGAACGATTTGTATGTTTAGCTACGGTTTTAAAGCAAATAATATGGATGGTATCGAGTTTTTATCTCTGGACAGAGATGATGATTTTGAGAGAAACAGAGAAGTGGTCTTGAATCTTTTGCTAAACTATCTTTAGGAACACTTGAAATTCTTCTTAAAACACCGAATTATGGTGGATTTTTCCTTAAAACTTGATTTCGACTTGTAGAGAATTGGGAAGATTGCCGTAAGAAAATGAGAGTGATGAAAGGAATTGTGAGAAAAGTGATTGAAGAGGTATGGTTTATATCAGAATTCTCACGATTAGGGTATGGTTTCTCTCTGAAACTTGGTTAAGAAAGTCAAGGAGTTGGGGGGAAAAACCCACTTGTCTCGCCGATTGATTTATTTGGGTTTAGAGTTAATTGAATCAATTAATTTGATTTAAGTGTAACTTAATATTATTTAGAGTTTTTAAAAGGTAAATTAATTCGGTTTAGATTTCTCACGGTCTTATAATTTTAACCAGTTTATGGCTCGTTGAAGAAAATATTGAAATCTTGGTTTGTATAATTCGTTGAGGTGATTATTTGTAGGTATGAGTACCTAAAAGTGGCGCTACATAGTAACGTCTTCGAAAAGTCCATTATTTTACTTTTACGTATATTATATGATTTAGTCTTAGAAATAAATTATAGTTCAACGTAAATTTTGTGTAATATATATATATATATATATATAATTTTTTTTTTCTGGTTATTCTATTTAACCATTAACGTTCGTATTTAGTCGGGTTATGCTGCTTACTTTTTCTAGTAATTCTTTAAGATTTATTAGACTTGGAATAAACTCCTTTGCTAGACTTCTTGACTTTACTTAGTCAAAATAAAATATCAGGAAATAATAAGTATGAACGTGCATTTATGTAATATGGATATTGACCTGAAATGCTGGGTGTCACATTCTCCCCATGTTACAGAGAATTTCGTCCCGAAATTCAGTTCTTGTCATTCTGACTTGGAGTGTTTGTAAACAAGGACGGGTACTTGGATTTCATTTTATCTTCCCGCTCCCACGTATACTCGGGGCCGCGCTTTGAATTCCAACGTACCTTTACCAGCTTAACACGGCTGCGCCTTGTTCTCTGAACCTTCCAATCTGTGACTTCCATAGGTTCCTCAATGAAATGCAACCTGTCGTCTATGTGAATCTCATCAGGCGGTATAATTAACGTCTCGTCTGATAAACACTTTTTGAGATTTGATACATGAAACGTATCATGTACATTGCTTAGTTCTTGTGGCAACTTGAGCTTGTAAGCTACAGGGCCAACCCTAGCCAAAATTTCAAACGGTCCAACGTACCTAGGGTTAAGCTTGCCACGGTTGCCAAATCTTGCAACTCCTTTCCAAGGTGAGACCTTTAACATGACTTTGTCTCCCACTTGAAATTCTAAAGGTCTTCGTCTGTTATCCGCGTAACTCTTTTGTCTGTCGCGGGCGGCCTTCAGACGATCCTTGATTTTGAAAATCTTGTCCGTGGTCTCTTGAATAACCTCGGGACCGGTTAAATGCTTGTCACCAACTTCTGCCCAACATAGCGGTGAACGACATTTTCGACCATACAAAGCCTCAAACGGAGCGGCTTTGATGCTGGTGTGGTATCTATTATTGTATGAAAACTCAGCTAGCGGCAAATGAGTATCCCAATTTCCACCGAAATCAATTGCACACGCACGTAGCATATCCTCTAAAGTTTGAATGGTCCTTTCACTTTGACCATCTGTTTGTGGGTGATATGCCGTGCTCATGTCAAGACGTGTGCCCATGGCTTCTTGTAATGATTTCCAGATTCTAGACACGAATCTGCTGTCTCTATCAGAGATAATAGAAATTGGCACTCCATGCCTAACCACAATTTCCTTGATATAAAGCCTTGCAAGTTTCTCGGTTTTATCCGTCTCTTTGATCGGTAGAAAATGAGCTGATTTCGTCAAACGATCGACGATTACCCATATAGTGTCATACCCGCTCGACGTCTTGGGTAACTTTGTGATGAAATCCATTGAAATCTGTTCCCATTTCCATTGAGGTATCTCGGGTTGTTGTAACAATCCCGACGGTTTCTGATGTTCTGTCTTTACTTTTGAACATGTCAAGCATTTACCGACATAAATAGCAATTACTCCTTTCATGTTCGGCCACCAGTAGAGTTCTTTCAGATCCTTATACATTTTATCCGAACCTGGGTGAATGGAGTACCTGGACTTGTGGGCTTCGTCCATAACCAACTCCCGTAAGTTACCAAAATATGGCACCCAAATTCTATTCATGAAGTATAAAGTGTCATCTGACTTTGGTTCCAACTGCTTTATCATTCCTCGTAAAGCTTCATTCTGAATGTTTTCTTCCTTGATTGCCTCTTGTTGTGCCATCCGGATTTGAGTCGTGAGACTCGTATGAATTGTCAATTCTAGGGCACGAACACAGAGTGTTTTAACCCGTTCTTTACGACTCAAGGCATCTGCTACGACGTTTGCCTTACCAGGGTGATACTTGATATCACAGTCGTAATCATTCAGTAGCTCTACCCAACGACGTTGCCTCATGTTGAGTTCTTTCTGATTAAAGATGTGCTGGAAACTCTTGTGATCTGTAAAGATAGTACATTTTGTACCGAATAAGTAATGTCTCCAAATCTTGAGTGCAAACACGACAGCACCCAATTCCAGATCGTGAGTCGTATAATTTTTCTCATGGACTTTCAGCTGTCTGGATGCATACGCTATGACTTTTTCTCTCTGCATCAACACACATCCCAGACCTTGGTGTGATGCGTCGCAGTACACGATGAAATTGTCAGATCCTTCAGGAAGGGATAGGATTGGTGCACTGCAAAGTTTTTGCTTTAGCAATTGAAAAGCTGATTCTTGTTTATCAGTCCAATCAAACTTTTTGTCCTTCTGAGTTAACGTGGTCAAAGGCAATGCTATCTTTGAAAAATTCCCGATAAATCGCCTGTAATAGCCTGCCAAACCCAGAAATTGACGCACCTCAGTCGGAGTTCTTGGTGCTTCCCAGTTTTAGATAGCTTCAATCTTGGATGGATCCACATGGATACCATTTTTATTGATGACGTGTCCGAGAAAGTGAACCTCTCGGATCCAAAACTCACACTTAGAGAATTTAGCATAAAGCTTCTCATTCCTGAGTAGTTCCAAGATTAATTTCAAATGATGTTCATGTTCCTCCTTGGTTCGTGAATATATCAATATGTCATCGATAAACACAATCACGAATTTATCCAAGTACGGCTTGCACACGTGGTTCATGAGATCCATGAAGACGGCCGGTGCATTAGTCAAGCCAAATGGCATAACTAGGAACTCGTAGTGACCGTAATGAGTCCTAAAAGCCGTTTTTGGTATATCTTCTTCCTGAATTTTCAGTTGACGATACCCTGATCGTAGATCAATTTTAGAATAGAAACTGGAACCTTGAAGTTGATCAAATAAATCGTCTATTCGAGGAAGAGGATACCGGTTTTTGATTGTCAGCTTGTTCAATTCTCGGTAATCAATGCACATTCGAAAGGTTCCATCCTTTTTCTTTACAAATAGGACCGGGGCTCCCCATGGTGAGAAACTCGGTCTTATAAAACCTTTGTCAAGTAATTCTTGTAGTTGGCTCGACAGTTCCTGCATCTCGGAAGGGGCTAGACGATACGGCGATCGTGCAACTGGTGCAGCTCCTGGTACTAGGTCGATCCGGAACTCGACTTGTCTTGATGATGGTAATCCTGGTAAGTCCTCGGGAAATACCTCCGAGTAATTTCTGACGATTGGTATGTCCTCAAGTCGACGTTCTTCGGGTTTCTTCTCGACGATGTGAGCCAGGAATGCACAATAACCTTTGCGTAGATACTTATGAGCTTTCATGCAGTTTATCGTCTTCAACATCATTCTACACCTTTCGCCTTGAATTGAAAGAATTTCTCCGCTTGGTAGTGGGATACGTACAATCTTCTCGAAGCATACGATTTCGGCACGATTCTTAGATAACCAATCCATGCCAATAACAATATCGAAACTCCCTAGTTCGACGGGTAGAAGGTCTATACTGAATGTATGGTTTTCTAAACATAAAGTACAACCCCTAATGACCTCTCCGGTTTCTATTAATTTCCCATTTGCTAATTCAATTGTATAACTTTGATCTAGTTTGCTGGCCTTAATACCAAGTAAGGATTTAAAATCATTCGACACAAAGCTCATATCCGCACCCGAATCAAAAAGTACAGAGGCATAGTGATTATTTATCGGGAACGTACTAGTGACGATATTCGGGTCCTGGCGTGCATCCCTTGCACCCATCACAAATGCCCTCCCTGGTGCCTGAGCGTTGTTCTGATTCTTCCACTTGGGACAATCCCTCTTGAAGAGCTTCAGGTCCCTATCGGGTTGAGAAATTGGCCTGAATTTACATTGACGAAATTGTGAGTCGTCACGATGTCCCACTAAGCATAATTTCCGATAAGGATGCTCGGTTCACCTCCCGTTTCTGGCAATCCCTCCAAACTGCTCTTGGCACACGATTGGATTTGAGCACGACTTACCATCCCCAAACTGATGGCCAGACCGAGCGAACAATCCAAACTCTTGAGGACATGCTTAGAGCTTGTGTAATTGATTTTGGTGGCAATTGGGATTCACATCTATCCCTACTTGAGTTCTCTTACAACAATAGCTACCACACAAGTATCGATATGGCTCCATTTGAAGCTCTCTATGGTCGTAAGTGTCGTTCTCCTATCTGTTGGAACGAGATTGGTGGAGCACAAATCACCGGTCCTGAGTTAATTCAAGAAACATCCGACAAGATCATTCAAATCTGTGACAACATTCGAGTAGCGAGGAATCGGCAAAAGAGCTATGCCGATAAACGATGAAAACCCTTGGAATTCCAAGTCGGTGATCTTGTTCTTCTAAAGGTGTCTCCATGGAAGGGTGTGATCCGTTTTGGAAAGAAAGGCAAGCTAGTACCTCGCTATGTGGGTCCATTCAAGATCCTTGAAAGGATTGGGAAAGTGGCTTACAAACTCGAGTTACCTCCATCACTTGGCAATGTGCATCCTACATTTCATGTGTCCAATCTAAAGAAATGTCTTGCTGACGAGAATCTCCATATACCTGTTGACGACGTGCGCATTGATGAAACGATGCACTTCATTGAGAGACCCGTAGAGATTATGGATCGTGAAATCAAACAACTCAAGCGAAGCCGTATTCCTATTATCAAAGTTCGTTGGGAATCTAAGCGTGGACCCGAGTTTATTTGGGAACGTGAGGACCAAATGAAGCTCAAGTACCCGCACCTTTTTGCTGATTCATTCGCCTCGACTAGCTAAATATCAGGACGAAATTCCCTCAACATGGGGATACTGTAACATTTCTGATTTTCTTATCTTTACTTTCAACTCAATGTAACACATTTCAAATTCAAATCTAGTGCAATGGTTTAAAGTTATTTGTGCAAACAACTACACCCTAATTATCGATACGAAATCACAAATCCCAATCCTTATTCATTCTAAAATTCCTTTATATGCATATATATTTAAACAATTTTTTTTCAAATACATACAAGTATATAAACACACAATGGTTTGAACCCCTCCTTTTAATCTCAAACTCGTAAATGTAAATAGATTGACTTATAAAAGTCAAAATTGATCCAAGCCTCCCAAGAAATCGACATGTTAGACTTTTAAAAGTCAACGGAGTCGAATTCTTTCAATCCAAGCCACGATATGGATCCAATCGAGTCTCGTGGGGTCCTATCTCGTGTACAAACAATAAATCGGCCCAATCCAGACCCAAACAACAAATCAATTCGTTCAATCATGCGGTCAATTCAAATTTTGAAAGAATTTGACTCGGATTAGTCAAACCCGTATCAATCAACATTCAATCCAAAGAATTAACGCGTTGTAATCCCGAAATTCACTCCTCAATCAATCTCTCGTGTACCTAGACCATTATCAGGACCCAATTCGATCCCGAATCAATGAATTAATGCGTGATTAGTCGTCCGCATCATTTGCGGTCAAAATTGAAATCAAATCGGTCATTACAAGCAAGATTAATCGAATTAAAACACCCTCCCACCCTCGTATACGTTCACCCAAACTCTCTCATCCTACAATCGAGCCGCATATCACCGCAGGGAGCCTATCGAGCACCAAGATCAGCCGAACATTTGATCCTGTCGTTCTCATTCATTCCTATGCCGATTCAGGTACCAATTACGTCAATCGATTCGTAATCCCCTGGTTATCGAAAGCCCTCTGCCAATTCGTGATGGCAGAAGGTATCGAGGTCGATTGGGATTAGGGTTCTTGGCGGGTCGATGCGTATTCGAATTTGGGTTTTGTTTAGTTTCATGTTATAATTAAATAGAATCAGTAATCGGCCAGCAAAAACCACCTGGTCCGGCCGGTAAGTCACTGCGCCGCCGAACCAGGTGGCGTGGGTTCAAAACCCACGGCCCGTGACCGGCCTGTTTTTCTTGCGCGCCTCATTTAAAACCCGACCCTCTTAATAATGGGTTTAGACCCATCCAAAACGAACCTAGTAACAAGAATAGTCTCCTGGTCCAGTGGTTCGTTCACGAGGCTCATACAGAACAGACCTGGGTTCGAACCCCCAGGTCTGTTTATTTTTTTAAAAACTATTTTAAGGCTCCAAAAATCATAAAAAAATTATTTTTATAAACTTTACATTTATTAGAACAGAATGAAACAGATTTTACAATTTATGCATAAAATCTCTATTTTTATAAATTAATTCTTAAACACTCAATTTAAACTATGTTATCTATTTGGAGTAAATTATTTATAAAATTTTGTGACAAATTTATGAACACGTTATACAAAGTTTTATATAAAAATTTTTAAGTTATATTTTAATACCTAAGCATATATAGTTTTATATACGTAAAGAATACATGTTAACTTTTAAATTAAATTTATTTATTATAACATACCTATTTTAAATGATAAATAAATAAATAAATTTATTTATTATTTATATAATTTGTGTTACAACTCGCTAAGAGTTTAAATTAAAAATTAGTTCTTATGCGCCAATATTTATCTACACACCTTTATAAGTAAATAAATAAAATAAAGTTATTTATTTAAATTTTATTGGAACGAATATAATTTCACACTATCCTTTTAATTAAATAAATAAATGACAATTGTTTAATTAGTTATTCAAATCTAGACTCTAAATCATTTATTCAAATACAAAACACAATCCTCTTTCATAATACGACACGAACTCATTGTACAATTCCCTATGCTCACACCCATTGAAACCCTAGACATCCTCTTAGACATATTATTTATTCATATTCATACACATTACACACTAGGTTAACGTTGTGTGATTTCAAGGATCACTTTGGTATCTAGACTATCGTGCTAGCAACACCCTTGATTTAAGTGAGTTTTACGTAGCCCCTTTTTCACTATTTACATTTTTGGGGTGGAACATGAGTACAATTATATAATGTTTACAAACTACACAATACAATTCCACCCTACATTCATGTGTGCAATTTGAGCCTTATGCTTGAGTACTAGGTGTGCAAACTACAATTTGTATGTAATTTACATGTGCAATTATTAACTACACAAGCCGACGGTTAACAATGATAGATCTATTGAGTCTGACAAACCCACCCAGATTGGGGTGATTGTTACCGACAACACAATTTGCATGCTAGTTACAAAGGTTTGATTGTACTTTGGTTACAAAATAGTTGCTCCCTATAAATGCCTTATTTTATCATGTGATGTAAGGATTTGATTATTTACATCTATACACTATCTATGTATAAACCTGTGTATGCTCACCAACTTTTTAGTTGACTTTATTTTATTCATGTTTCAGTTGCTAATGTGTGAGTTTGAACAAGACATGCTACACATAGGCTTTGGACTTAGTTAAATTTAAATAAAGAATATTATGTATTTCAATTGCGTACTTGTTTGAATTTGGTTGTGTTTGAATTGTTTGAAATGAAATTTGCTGATTAAATTATTGAAATCTAGTCAACCTTATGCTCATGAACAGTCTACATGTCCCGCCCCGACGTATTCCGCCGTCGGTTGGGGTATGACAAAAAAGGTTAAGTTTTTGTGAACCAAACGGGAAAAAGGGTTATAGATCTGTAAATAGGAATGAAAACTACAAGTTTTGAACATAAAAAGACGGTAACTTGAAGTTTAGATCTGGCCGCCATTTGCATGCAACTTAAGGTTCTTGGGGAAGAAGACTTATGAAGTTCGCTGGAAAGGATTGGGGAGAATTTATCAAGTTCGCTTGACAAGTTCGCCTTGGGCATAAAGGTAAGCGAACTTATGGCAGCGAACTTAGTGGCTTCGCTTGGTTAAAACAAGCGAACTTGCTAAGTTCGCCGGTCATGGATCAGGTGAGTTTAGCCTATGTTCGTCTGTAATTTCGCTAGGTTAGTAAGAGGTGAACTTAGCCTTAAGTTCGCCTAAAACAGAACAAGTAAACCGTTAGAGTCGGGATTAGGTCTGATGTGTATTAACTAATCAATTCAGTTCGGAAGTGACGTGTTGGACCTTTGTTTAGGAAAACCAAGATTAGCTTATCAGGTGAGTTCTAGAGCCCTACTTTTAATTTTTTGAATATGTTTTGGGCTGGTGTGCATACTTACACAATAATGTTTTATAAAATGTTTTGCCAAATGAAGTTTACAAAATGCTTACGAATGAAATGTTATTTAATAAAACATGCGAATGCTTTAACTGAAAAGAAGTAAAGGTTTTTTATGAAAGTGTAGGTCCCTAATTCGGTACGTGACAGATCTCTAGACTCGCGGTACGACACGGTGATAACGTGCGGAATCCATGATCAACGTGCTCGTGTGACTCAATCAACAACAACGGTGTAAATAAACGCTTTGTATTCCACCAATATCAGGTTACAAGAATTGTCTCTCGTCTATTCTGATATCGTCTATTCTCTCTGTCTCACACCTTAGTTCTGTTTCACAGACTCTGTTACCTCTATATATAAGCAACTGTTCTGCACCAGGCGAACTTATTAAGTTCGCCTCTAATAGGCTAAGCGAACTTAATAAGTTCGCCTCTGATAGACTTAAGCGAACTTATTAAGTTCGCCTCTGATAGACCAGGCGAACTTATTAAGTTCGCCTGTTATAGGCTAGGCGAACTTGTTAAGTTCGCCTCTAGCAGAACTTACACAGAATTTTATCAACAGTTACAAAACATGTCCTAACAGACTCCCCTATAACTGTTGCTAACAATTCTATCAATTACAAGTCAAAGACTCTAAGACTAAGACATAATATCTTCAAGCTCGTTGTCACCAGAATATGCTCCAACAGACTCCCCCTTGACAACAGCTTCAGAAGATTGTCATCCGTCTTCATATATCATTAAACACGTTGTAGTCTTCATCTTGTTCATCTGCACATTCTTTTTCAATCTAGAAGAAAACTTGGGAGAAGGACCCCTTGTCAACTTCTGTCTGCAATATTCAATTTTTGCAAAGGAGAACAACCAAGAATAACCAAGAATTAAGATTTCCTTGGAAGCTGGAAAAATAAAATCTTTTTGGTTTTTCAAACATAAGAAACACAAAATCTTTTTGGTTTTTCTTTGTATAAACTGAAATGTAAAATACAAAATCACATCTTTTTGGTCGAACATCACGAGTAAGAAGATCATATCAGTATATATGATGAATCAATCACATATTTTGGATATAAAATCCATATAATATCAAATGGTATCCTATGTCATTCTTTCAAGCCTTGAGCAATCAAACGAATATCTTTCAAGATTATCACATTCTATCTTTTCAAGACTTTCATATTGCATGTTATGATACGCGATAAACATTCAAAGAAAATAGGATCAGGCTATGACACACAAATTCAAATTGTCAATATTATAAGATTTGAAACTTAAAGCATCTCATTCCCACTTTATTGTGAGTTAAGGTACCATTTAAGTATGAAATACAACGTGTACCCCACTAGTATGCCAACAGAAAGTAAATGTACTATCTTCAAGACATATGAGATTTTACTAAAGATTATCCGAATTTTCAGAATGAGGAACATCACTTAGCACACGAATAGCAGAATCCAAATTGGATTGTATAGGAATCAATAAGATTCAGAATCGAATGATTCAATGTCTTGGTTTATATATGTGGAATCATAAGATTCAGGTACGCGGATCCAACTGTTATCTGGATTATGAATTCAATGGAATCAGTAAAGATGATTTATCAATATGATCCAAGGGCTAGTATATGTTTGACAGATGTTTACATATCTTGATTATACTTCAAATTGCATGCTTTTCGGGACATGGGTACTGAAGCAAATCGAATGAATAGTGCTAAGGACATAACCCGAAACTAATCTCATAGGAAAATCTTTATTAAAAGCTAATATTCTTTATCTGATAGTGATCTTTTAACGCACACACCCAGGCATAAAATGAGTTCAAATCACAGTTGTAACATATGAAATTATGTTTTCACACTACTAATGGTTTAGTGACGCTTTTAGTCTACTAACAATTCAAATTATATGCATACACAACACTATCATTTCCTATTTTTGTAGTCTCTGAAGTTTAGATCAAAACATATAATTCAGATATATTAACATACAGCACCAACCAGTCAATCTAAGGTCTTGTGTGAAAGAACATCTACTGATGTACTATCATCTCTTCTTTAACTTCAAGTAATGTCGATTTTATCTTTTTCAACTTGTTTGGCTTTTTCAAAATCTTTTTCAATAAAGAAAGTAAAACAAACGAAAATAAACCTTTCATGAAAACATTTTACTTGGTTACTCAGGATTAAGCAAATCAATCAATTTAAAAACTCAAACCGATGTAATCCTGTAATTGAATGCCTTTGCCTTTTGTCATCAACAAAGTTCTGTACTCCCCCTGTCCTGTAGACTTCCCCTCAACTAGTCAAATGGTTGCATCAATGACTTTATGCTCACCATCGTCATCCTAAGTTTCAGGTTATCTTTTGGACTTTGTAAAACTGTTTCCAAAACATTGTGTGTGACATATTCTCCCCCTTGAGCATCAAGTCGTTGAAACAAATAGATTCTCAGTGATCAACAACTCGTTACTCTTGCAGATGTCATTCCCTGTCATGTGCTAAGAACCACCACTATCAACAACCAAAATGGTATTAATAGTCCCTCTTGGTAAATCCTGCACATCTAACAAGAAACATTAATTTGAAATTGGGACCCAAGCCATGGTAGTCATGGGTCGTCCATCTGTATCAAAATAATAAACCTCACTCCATTCACAATCGAATCTCTCATCAATTTTAGGTGATTGCTCCGACGAGTCAGAAACAGAAACTTTAGATTTCCAAACATACTTCTTTTCATTAAGTTCTTTTTGCTTAAAATGTGAAGTGTTTGAACATTTTCGTTCATTTGAAAATTGATTTGATTGTGAAAACTCTTGTTGTTCTAAAAGTTTTCTCAATCGTCTGTTTCTCCTCCGTCTTTGAGGTCTAGAAAGCCTAACCGCAGATTTTGAATTACCCTTTGGTGTAACATGAGATTTAACCACATTTGGGTTAACATAAGGCTTACCTTGAGTTCTTACCTTTTCTGGAGTAACATGTCGGTTACCTTTGGCGTTGTGAGGACAAGCAATCCGAATGTGACCCACACGACCACAGTAAAAGCAAGATCTCGTCTCACGATAATCTCTCATATAAGGAATCTTCACACGATAAGATGCATTTGAAGAAGATTCTCCTACATGAACTTCTTTTTGCTTTATTTTCTCTGGAACTCCAGATTTTGCAACAGGTTATTCAGGCTTCATCTTTTCAAGAACGACATGCTTCTTTCCTTTATTTTTGTAAGGACAGGTCACCACAATGTGTCCCATCTCATTACAATGAAAACATGTACGCCTGTCTTTATAATCTCTGACATATGGAACTCTCCTTGAATTTGAAGAACTTCCAAATGTATTTTTACCAGATGAATTAGAATCAACCTTTGAGTCTTCTTTCTTAATAGCTTTCGGTATCCCCTCTACCTTAGCTTCATCAAAATATTCATCATCACTCTCATCAGAATACACCATATCTTCACCTGTGACTGGATTCACCTTTAACACAGTCTTAGGATCTAAATCCTCATCGTTTATAATCTCAGGTGTAACAAAATAATTTTCGTTGAATGGTGGAGGAACATAGCCAATACCACTAGTTCCCTTCCCCTCTTCAGTATTCTCCTAATAAGAATGATGAATTTCCAAAGCTTTCTAATTTTCTATTCAATCTTATCACCTCTGCTTTAGATTCAGCTAGTTCCTTATCTTTTGCAGCAAGATCATTATTTCTGTTCTCAATTTCTGCAAAGGACATATCTAGGTGATATGCCTGCTCTTTGATCTTCAAAGTCAGTGATTCTATTCTCTCAATACACACATTCTCATTATCTTTTAATTTCTGATATACCGTGTGCATGGATTTCATATCACAAATGAGGTTTACGTTGTCATCCATAACCCTCATCATTTTATCCTTAACTGAAACACAGTTAGAACAAAACGTTTCAGAGTTAGAAAGTACCTTAGCTTTTTCTTCTGAAGAAGATGCACCAGGAGCCATGAAAACGTCATCATCAGCTTCACTCTTTTGATCAACAATGACAGGCTCTGCATCAGTTTCTAAGTCACTCAGATCATCTTCAACTGTCTGAAAACTTTCTTCACTCATCACATCAGTCTCAGGAGATTGAGTACTTTCACCAGAACGAATACTCTCACTATCAGTTAAATCTGCAAAAGAATCACTTTGAGAATAACTCGGCTTTTCCAATACTTCGTTGATCAAGACCACAAACGATTGAGTAGTAGCTTCACCCTTTTTCTTCAAAGCTTCCCATAGTTCTCTTGAAGTTGGACACTTCCCGAGACTATGAATGATTTCTTTAGGTAAAGACATCGTTAAAGTTTCACGCGTCTTCATTTCTCGATCAAACTTCTGCTTTTCTAGTTTACTTAGAGCTGTCACTGGTTTAGGAACATCATAATATCCCATATAGTCATAAGTAGGATGCACATATCCTTCAAATATGGATGTCCAAAAATTTTCATCAGTGACTGATACGAACTGTTAGAACCGGACTTTCCAGGTACGGTAATCTGATATGCAAAAAAGTCTCGGTGGCATAGTTCCAATCTCATTATCATCACATGAAATTGACATTTTGAAATTTTTGCGAAAATATTCGGAAAAAATTTTCCCGCCAAAATACTCTTTTTTAAAAAAAAATTCGAAAATTCAAAATTTCAAAAATGATCCGAAACAAGCATATAAACTTTCCCTAAAAAATTTTCCCTAAACAAGCATATATACTTTTTTTTTTAAATACTAGCTAAGTTCGCCTGCCTGAGCGAACTTAATAAGTTCGCCTGAACTTCTCCCCAAGCGAACTTAATATCAAGCGAACTTAATAAGTTCGCTTAAACCAGAAACCTGAAAATCCGATTAAGTTCGCCTAAAATAAGTTCGCTTAACCCTGTGATAAGCGAACTTGACAAGTTCGCCTGCTGCTAAGTTCGCCTGCACAGATTTCAGCAAGTTCGCTTGATCCAACAGAATCAACTCAAGAACAGCACAGAACCATATTCGCGAACCAAAACTTCCGAAATTCATGATTTCTTGCTTAATTGATGGAATTTGATAAAATTGAACCGTAGGAAGGTGTAGAAACTGATTTGGAACACTTCTATCGGATCAATTTCATCAAAACAAATTAAAATCAGTTCAAATTTGTCAAAATTCTTCCATTTTTATCAAGAACACGAAAATATGAAAAAGCTTCAAAATCTCAGATTTTTTATGTTGATTGGACACGAAAACACCACGAATCTTTTGCTAATCAAGAGCATAAGCTCTGATACCACTTGTAGGTCCCTAATTCGGTGCGTGACGGATCTCTAGACTCGCGGTACGACACGGTGATAACGTGCGGAATCCATGATCAACGTGCTCGTGTGACTCAATCAACAACAACGGTGTAAATAAACGCTTTGTATTCCACCAATATCAGGTTACAAGAATTCTCTCTCGTCTATTCTGATATCGTCTATTCTCTCTGTCTCACACCTTAGTTCTGTTTCACAGACTCTGTTACCTCTATATATAAGCAACTGTTCTGCACCAGGCGAACTTAACAAGTTCGCTTCACTGTGAGTTCGCCTCTAATAGGCTAAGCGAACTTAATAAGTTCGCCTCTGATAGACTTAAGCGAACTTATTAAGTTCGCCTCTGATAGACCAGGTGAACTTATTAAGTTCGCCTCTTATAGGCTAGGCGAACTTGTTAAGTTCGCCTCTAGCAGAACTTACACGGAATTTTATCAACAGTTACAAAACATGTCCTAACAGAAAGTTACAAAATGAATGAATCTGCCATGGATTCCTTCGGGAATCAAGGTATGTATGTATGGGCCTTACCTTTATAGGGGCCTTTGTGGCTGGCCAATGGTTGTACAACTGGATGGGAAAGGGGTGATGACTGTCACCAATGGGGGATTACCGGGATCCCTAATGAGGTACTATCCTCTGCGAGGGAAAAGTACTTAAGGTGTGGTACGTGCTATCCTTTGGGACGCCGTGCTTCAAGGGAATTGTCGTTTAAGAATGGTTACGTGAGTACGTGTGCTCTATGAAGCACCGTGCTTGAGGTCGGTGCGTGTACTCTATGAAGTACTGTGCTGTAATGAGGAATTGACGGTTACGAAAAGGCGCAGATTCGGTTTATTGCTAACTTATGTTTAATGTTATGTTATTGCATGATTTACGTATGCTTTTGTTAAATGAATAAATGTTATGTTTTTGGAAAATTTTTATGTTAAGGTTTTATGTAAAACTAGAAGTTACCAGCGTAGCTGACTTTTAGTATGCACATTCAGGTTAAGGCAGGTTGTGATGATGGACGGTGATGCTGGGCCGCTTGACGAGTTACCCGATTAATATGAAGACTGGCATCACGTTATGAGTTGTTATGTTATGTTTATGTAATTGACAATGTTACGCTTCCACATGTAGTACAATGTTAATGTTATGTTTGAATGAAATTTTCCGCTGCGTTATTTGATATTCAAGTTTAAGAACTGTTTATGAATGAGTAAATCTAACAAGTGAGGCCTCCCGGGTTTGGGGCCTTACAAGTTGGTATCAGAGCAATAGTTTGAGAGATTTGGACACTCCCAGCACGGGTAACTCATGCCACAGCATTAGGTATGAAGGTAGTATTGATATTTACATATATAGTATGCCTTAGAAAGTGTTAGGTTAGGACTTGTGTTCTGATTGAATCACAAAGGTGGTCAAATTGAAATCGAAAGGTAGTGTAATGGTTAATTGCAGTTGATCAGTGTATATTAACATCTTACAGTACTTGCTGAATTCTATTTGTTAACTAGCGTGATGACATTGGATTCCTTGTCTTATAGAACGAAATGGCAAGAAGAGGAAATGGAAGGCGTGGTGGGGGCCGTACCGGTGGACGTACCGGTGGATGAGGTAGGACTCCTGCTCGTCAGGAGCAAAGTGAAGAGGGAAGTGTTCACACTGAATCGGAAGCAAGTATGTATGGGACTGAGCCGACTCATGTGGAAGAACAACATTTCACTTTCGAACCGGAAGTGAAAGCGGCCCTAGCACACTAATTTACTTAAATGATGAAGGCTTCCTTGCCAGAACTCCTAGCAGAAGCACTGAAGAAGGGTAATGAGGCGGGCGGGTCTAATACGGGAGTTGGTGCTCCGAACAATGAGGCTGTCAGTGCACCATTTACTCGCGGTTGTCACTACAAGTCCTTTAAGGAGTGTGACCCGCCGGTGCTAACTGGGAAGAAGGACGCGGTGGCTACTTTCGACTGGGTGATTCGCATGGAGGTTGCCATCCGCCTAAGCAAATGCCGAGCGGATCAGGTGGTGAAATTTGCTACTAACTCCTTGAGGGAAGAAGCGTCCCATTGGTGGAAGGGAGTGCAATAAGCTAATGGGGATATGGCTGTTGACTCAATGTTATGGAATGATTTGAAGGCTCTGGTTATCAAAAATTTCTACCCAAGGAACAAAATTGAGAAGGTAGAGAGAGAGTTTCTGAAATTGAAGAATGGTAACATGACTCACCATCAATACACAACCCGGTACAATGAGTTGGCACGTCTGGTGCCACACCTGATCACTACCGAAGAAAGAAAGATTGCATGTTATATCCAGGGACTGCCGGACAAGGTCCGCACCTTTGTCAAAGCAAACACTCCTAGCACCTTTGATTCGGTTATGGAACTCAGTGGTGTGGTGTACGATGATTTGGCATTGAACGATGCCGCCATTTATGAACCAAACAGGAAACCGAGCTTCCCAAACAAGCGAACTGGTGGAAAGATGTTTAGGGCTCGTGATAAGAGGGCTTGGGTGGATGAGCCGACCGTTTGTAAGAAATATGGAAAGGAACATGCAAGTGAATGTAGACTGGGATCTAACATGTGCTTCAAGTGTGGCAAGACCGGGCACTACTCCCGTGACTGCCCACAACATTTCAAGTGCTATAACTGTGGGGATGCCGGTCATTTTAGTAGGGAATGCCCGAAACCGAGAATGGGGGAATCTGGAAAAGGGAAAGGCAAAGAGAAGAAAGAAGAGAGGCCCCGAGCGAAGACTCGAGCGTAAGCGCTGACGCAGGAACATGCCAGGGTGGACCCCGATGTGGCGTCAGGTACGTTCATCCTTGACAACACTTTTGTATCTGTGTTATTTGATTCGGGTGCCAGTAAGAGCTTTATATCTGTAACTTTTTGTAGAAGAGTTAAATACACTGTTAGCAAGCGAGAAAGGGCCTTTAGCGTAGAAACCGCTGAGGGTAGAACTGCGAGAGTAACTGATGTAATTGAAAATTCCACGATAAAAATAGAAGACCATAGATTCCCCGTCAGGTTGTTTGTTATGGTTTTGGGTGGATTTGATGTAGTGTTAGGTATGGATTGGCTAACTACCAATGAAGTGCAGATTATATGTAAACGAAAGATAATCCGACTCAAGGCTCCGGATGGTAGCGAAGTCGAGGCTTTTGGAGATCGCGACCCCCCAATGCCTAATGTCATCTCAATGATTAAGGCAGCAGATTACTTGAGACACGAATAGGGGGCTTATCTGGTGTACGTGATTGACAAGTGTAAGGAGGCGAAAGAACTAGACGATGTACCTGTGGTACACGAGTACCCAGAGGTGTTTCCAGAGGATTTGCCTGGGATACCACCTGACAGAGAGATAGAGTTCCGAATCGACATAGTACCAGATGCCCAGCCCATGGCTAAGGCTCCATATCGACTAGCACCAGTAGAGATGAAGGAACTAATGGCACAACTAGACGAACTGCTTGAGAAAGGATTCATCTAACCTAGCATCTCGCCTTAGGGTGCTCCGATGTTGTTTGTAAAGAAGAAAGACGGATCGATGAGAATGTGTATTGATTATCGCGAGTTGAACAATCGTACGGTGAAGAACAAGTACCCTTTACCAAGTATCGACGACCTGTTCGATCAATTACAGGGCGCAAGTTGGTTCTCAAAAATCGACCTTCGATCCGGGTACCATCAGCTGAAGGTGAGGGAAGAGGACATACCGAAAACCGCGTTTCGCACGCGTTATGGACACTTCGAGTTCCGCGTAATATCTTTTGGATTAACGAACGCCCCCGCAACGTTCATGGATTTGATGAATAGGGTTTGTCGAACGATGCTGGATCGATCGATAATCGTGTTCATCGATGATATCCTCATCTACTCCAAGAATGAGGATGATCACGAGTGTCACTTGAAGGAGGTATTGGAAGTTTTGCAGAAAGAGAAACTGTATGGTAAGTTCTCCAAATGCACGTTCTGGCTTAGGGAAGTCCACTTCCTAGGTCACGTCATTAACCCAAACGGCATTATGGTGGAGCCAGCAAAGATAATGTGTCACACCCCGCCAAGGCGGAAACGCGAGGCGTAACGTTCATGGTTTCTAAAGCATATGATTACCGCAAACACATACATGATAAATGGATACATAAACAAGTTTTAAGTTTTACATCCCAAAATGTCATTTGAGTTTACAAAAAGTTAAGATTTCGCAAATATGACTCAAATACAATGAGTTATACAAGAGAAATCCCCCAAAAGTCGTATCCATCGTGCATGCATGTAACCTACATTGCTAACCTTGCGACCACGTTCAATTTCCGGAAAAACATACTTAAAAATGTCAACACTAGGTTGGTGAGTTCACAGGGTTAATCAAATAGTTCTTTGTAAATTCAATTGTTCATAAATAGTTCCAGGTGCATGTGATAATCAGAATAAGTAATGCGTGACCCATTTGTAAACTAGCTAGGAATACAAATAATATGTTCATATATGAGGCGTAACCAAACCATGACAATTGTTCCTTTGCCCCTCTCATTTGTTATCAGATGCTATGTGGCCATAAATCCTCCAGATTGCGGTTAGCGCGACTAACCATGACCGAGGGACGTCACTCCCCATAGTACTATTCATAGGACCCTAGACTACAGTTAATGGTTACTAAATTGTTCCAGGGGACTTTAGCGGCCTAAAACGTGTTCAACTCATGCAAACATAAAGGTCGGGTCTTATTCTCTTGTTATCACATAAAAATAGTTGTAAGTATGTTCTTCCCCCAAATATGTAAAACAGTAAAAAGGGGCCGTGAAACTCACCTCGAGATTTGTGTATGCTAGCAAATAATTATTTGTAAGAGCGAGACTTGACTACTCGTGTCCTATTTAGTACAACATATGTCTTAGAATCGAGAAACGACGTCTCAAATGCAAGTTGTTCACCTAACTTAGTTGATTCGGTTAGGAATGTTTTTCATTTAAAAAAAATGATATTGTATTTAACGACCCGTTGGTGATTGATATTAACTTCTTTATGTATATAAATATATTTATACCCAAAACATATATATAAGCTAACATAACGACAACATGTCTCGAACGTCAAATAATTATATTCTTATCAAACTATATAATTATTTTTAGAGGAATTACCCATTATTCTCGTGATAGCGTAAAATAATATATTTATTATTATTACATTATATATTTCTTTAATAATCAACTTCATGAGGTAACGCATAATCGAGTTTTGAGATTAACAAGAATACATATACATATAAATACTCGTTTCGAACAACTAGCACTAATTATTTTATTAGGATTCGACATAAGTAATTTTTAATACTTGGAGATTCATTAATTTCTACCAAAACATATATTTACTAACAATTAAATATATTTATATATTATGTCCTTCCAAATTCTTAAGTAGCCATATAATATGTATTTACTCAAAATAACTCTTTTAATCCGTTTAAAGGTCATATCCGTCGAAAATAGATACGTGGTTTTTACCATACTTATGTTGTCACCTAATTACGTTCAAGACTTGGTTCTTTAAAAAAAAATGTCATTTATATATATAAGTCATTAATTCTTTTCACCATATATATATATATATTTGTATTCAAGTTTTATAAATTGTGCTCTTTTTTTTTACTCGTGATGAGTTGTTATGGACCTAAATTTTGTTACGATGGATTCTTTGTGTTTACAATAATGCAACCCATTGCTAGGGACCTTTGATGTTTATTAAGATATAACTGACTCGTATCAGTTAACAAGGATTCAACTCATCTGTGTTGTAATTTAGATTTAAAGCTTTTTAGCCCTTATATATATATATTTTAGGTGACTCGGTTTACATAGGATGATACATGGTGATTTGGTTCTTTGGGTGTTACATTAATGTAGTGCGACAAAATATATATATAACTAATTGATAGTTAGTATGGTCACATATATTTAGTTCTCGTGTTGTCTTGAGTGTAGGTGTGATCGTTCGTATATAAAAAATCTTTAAACATATCTATTTATTACAATGTCATGGGATGGTCAAACTAAATATTCAATTCACAATTATTTATTTTATAAATACAAGGTTCATAATTCACTGTTTCTAAATATCGTATGGTTAATTTTTAGTCAATCACCAACGTTCGTATTTGCGGGTCGTAAGTATACGTGTACTAGTAATTCTCATAATTACTAAAATGCAATTTATATAACACATGATTATTACTAGACTTATAATATTTTTAGCTCGAAACTAAATATATCCGGAAACATGAAGTGTGAATGCATTTTTAATAGGTACGGATATTGACATGAAATGCTGAGTGTCACATTCTCCCCGTGTTAGAAAAATTTCGTCCCGAAATTCAGTTTGTGCTATTTTGAACCGGTGCATTCTCAAACAAAGAAGGGTTTTTGGTTTTCATGTGGTCTTCGCGTTCCAATGCGTACTCGGGGCCACGTTTTGAATTCCAACGCAATTTAACTAGTTTGACCCGACTACGTCTTATCTCTTGGACTTTCCAATCTGTGACTTCGATTGGTTCCTCGATGAAATGAAGTTTGTCATCAAGATGAATCTCATCAGGTGATATAATCAATGCTTCGTCTGCTAAGCATTTCTTGAGATTTGACACGTGAAACGTGTCATGTACGTTGCTTAGCTCTTGTGGTAATTTGAGTTTGTATGCTATAGGACCAACTCTAGCCACTATCTCAAATGGTCCAATGTATCTAGGGTTAAGTTTGCCACGGTTTCCAAACCTTGCAACACCTTTCCAAGGTGAGAGTTTCAACAACACTCGGTCTCCAACTTGGAATTCTAATGGTTTACGTCTGTTATCAGCATAACTCTTTTTGTCTATCTCGAACTGCTTTCAGACGATCTTTAATCTTGAAGATCTTATCGGTGGTTTCCTGAATAATCTCAGGACCAGTCAAGTGTTTGTCACCGATCTTGTAACATCCCAAAAATAATAAAACGAATAAATATTGCGAGACCGGTGATTTAGTTGGAATATTTAAACAAAAAGGGAGCGGGCCTGGGCCCGGCTTCAATGGGCCGAGGGAAGCCCATGCACATAAGAGGCAAGGCAGCCCTCTTCCCTGCTCATTTCCCCAACTCACGCAGCTTTTAGAGAGAGAAAGGAGAGCTCGGGTCTAGAGAGAGAAAGTGACGGATCAACTCGGGAATTCAGGAGAACGTTGCTGCTGTTCTCGTGATCATATCCTCTGAATCAGAAATCCAATCCAGGTAACGATTCGATCACATTATGAGTTTTTGTTCGTTTTGGGAGTTTTCGGGTTTTAGCTAAAAAGATAACGATTTTGCGGATGAAACTTGAAAGTGAGCTTAGGTATAGCATCTAGAATGAAAACCAAACGTTTTGATCTAAGAAAAATAGAGATTTTGGCTCGATCAGACTCGCATGCAAAAGAAACTGCAATTTTGGGGAAGACAATGTGCAGACCCATCGAAACTACTTAGTTTCGATATGTGCAGATCCATCGAAACTACATAGTTTCGATATGTGCAGTAGTTTCGATATATGCATACCTATCGAAACTACCATAGTTTCGATATGAGCCACGATCCGAAGCTAAGTTTACACCTAGGTTACCTATCGAAACTACAAGTTTCGACAGAAGCAACCTATCGAAACTACAAGTTTCGACAGAAGCAACCTATCGAAACTACAAGTTTCGACAGAGGCAATCTATCGAAACTATCAAGTTTCGATATAAGTAAACCCATCGAAACTACTAAGATCAAGTATAGTAATATCTAATGCCATCTAGGAGCACTACCTTACGAGTATGACTTTATTACACAGATCGTGAGTAACATTAGTGACGCTCAGTAGCCAGCTAAGTGTACTTCGGAAACTACTCATCAGGTGAGTTCTATGTGCCCCCTTCTATGTTATATGCAAATGATTTATAAATGTTTTGGGGCTGAAGTGTATACACTAAATGAATAAATGTTATAAATGTCAATGTGATCGTACATATATATATATATATATATATAAATATTTATATATGAAAATGAATTATGAATAAAGAATGAAGCGTATGACTATAAAGAATGAATGAAAGAAGGACATAACGTAAAAGAATGAAATCTTGCTTTATATTACATATATATTGCATGTTATGAATGAATGTAAACGTTATAAACCCTTCTGTGACAACGGCTACTTCGGTAGACGGACGACCACGTGACTATTTTGCAACCGGGACAAAAACGTTCCTTCGCAAGCTAGGACGTATGAAAAGGAATTAATGGACGGTCGAAGCAAGCCTTAACTAATGTAGAACGGTTGCATACATAATGGTCACGTGGGAAACGGATGCCCTAGGGCAGACAGACAAAAATGACGGACTACGACGATAGGACGGTAAATAGCGGACGGACAAAGGTTGCCGGACGGATTTAGGGATATGACGTACGGTTTTCTAGAGCCGGACGGTAATGAAACGGGCTACGACGGTAGTTCTGACTGCGATGTCTTTGTGACATTCGCGACAAGTATGATGGGTTGATCTCCCTTAAGATTATGGCCAATATGTGTTCTCTCAAAGAAAGTATTTATGTACATATGTATATACCCTCAATGAATGTTATGTGAGAACAACAAAGTAAAGAATATTTAAAAGTACGAATATACATATATACATTATATTCATGATAAGATAAATTTTATGTATGAATGTCTGTAAACTAGAACTCACCAGCGTTAGCTGACTTTTAGTATACATTTCAGGTAACAAAGGAAAGGGTCGTGCGAAGGCGTGAAGGTTACCCGACACAAGACTGACATCCCACTTTAATATATGTGTTAAGACTTCCGCTGTTATGTTATGTAATTGAACGACGAATGATTTGTAATTTAATGATGAATGTTTTTAATTTAAGTTCAGTATTTATGACTATGTTTATGAGAAAATCCAACAAGTGAGGTCACCCGGTTTAGGGGCCCTTACAGATCTCTGCCAAGCATAGCGGTGAACGACATTTACGGCCATATAAGGCTTCAAACGGAGCGACTCTAATGCTGGTGTGATAGTTGTTGTTATAAGAAAACTCAGCTAATGGCAAATGAGTATTCCAATTTCCTCCAAAATCAATTGCACACACATGGAGCATATCCTCTAAAGTTTGAATGGTCCTTTCACTTTGACCATCTGTTTGTGGGTGATATGCCGTGCTCATGTCTAGGCGCGTGTCTAGGGCTTCTTGTAAGGATTGCCAGATCCATGACACAAAGCGGCTATCTCTATCATCGATAATAGGAATTGACACGCGGAGATTTGAAGAAGAAGAGGTAGACCTCCGTTGAACCCAAGATTTGAAGAAGAAGAGAGTGTGCACGCAGAGCACACCGAAAGTGTGCACGAAACAGAAGTGACCCCAATTAGGGACGACAGTCCAGGGCCTATACAGTTGGAACCTGAAGTCAGGGATGCTATTGCCTGTGAAGTTGTGCTCACTTTGAAGAAGGTATTGCCTGTTCTACTATCCGAGGCAATAAAGAAAAGTAAAGAGGAGGATGAAGGAAACCACGAAGAAAAAGTATACGACAGCGACGGGGATGAGATAAAAGTGGGATCAAGCACTAAAGGGTGCACTTATAAAGGTTTCAAAGATGGAGACCCACCCAAGTTTGATGGTAGCAAGGATTCGGTGGCTACTTTGGAATGGATTGAGAGAATGAACGCTGTAATCAACATCAGCGAGTGCCGACCAGACCAGGCGGTTAAATATGTTGCTCATTCTTTCACCAATGAAGCACTGGGTTGGTGGAGAAATATTCAAAGAACAAAGTCACCACATGCTCTTGCCAGAATGACATGGGAAGACTTGAAAAAGCTCGTAATCCAAAAGTTCTGCCCACAGAATGAGATTGATCGTGTGGAGAACGAGTTCCTGAACTTCAAAGCTGGCGACAAGACTCATCGCCAATATACTTCAAGGTTCAACGAGCTGGCCCAACTGGTACCACACTTGGTGGAAACCGAAGAACGTATGATCAAATACTATGTCAATGGTCTGCCGCAAAGGGTCCGTGTCCACGTAAAAGCCAACCTACCCTCGACCTTCGAGTCGGTAGTCAACCTGTCTGGAATCGTTTACGACGATTATGCCAACGAGGACCCGGCACCTGTGACACAAAAGAGAAAATGGGAGAATCCGTCTAGGGGCACCGGAAGAGGGAATGAAACAACTGAAATTAAGAAACCGAGGTTGGACGGATATGAAACGTGCAAGAAATGTGGAAAGCAACATAGTGGCGAGTGTCGAATCGGCACCACCGTGTGTTATAAGTGCGGGAGGCTGGGGCACTACTCCCGAGATTGTTGGAAGGATGCCAAATGCCAAGTATGTGGATTGTTTGGGCATCTGACAAAGAACTGCAGGAAGGCCGGCCAATCTGGTTCGGGAAAGGAGAAGGAACAGGAACAACAAAAGGCAAAGACTCGGGCCTATGCCTTAACTGAGGAAGAAGCGAGGGGAAACCCTGATGTCGTGTCAGGTACGTTTCTAGTTAATGATGAACGTGCTGCTATTTTATTCGATTCTGGTGCTAGTAAAAGCTTCATATCAAATGCGTTTTGTTGTAAACTGGATTGCACTATCAACACCATAATAAAGGCCTTTAGCGTACAAACTGCCGTGGGTAAAAATTCGGCAGTATTTCAAGTAACAGAGGATTGCATCATAGAAATAGAGGGACATAAGTTTCCATCTAGATTATTCCTTCTCACCTTAGGAGGATTCGATACAGTATTGGGTATGGATTGGTTAGTTGCCAACGAAGCTCAAATCATATGTAAACGTAAGAGAATACACCTAAAAGCTCCTAGCGGCAGTCCAATTACGGTTTATGGGGAATGGAATTGCACGATGCGAAACGTCATCTCGATGATCAAGGCCGAAAGTTACATGAGGCGCGGTTGCGAAGCTTATCTGGCATATGTTATTGATGATAGAATGAAAACGAAAGAACTCAAGAATGTACCCGTGGTGTGCAACTTTCCGGAAGTATTCCCTGAGGATCTACCTGGGTTGCCACCCGATCGGGAAATAGAATTTCAGATTGACTTACTGCCAGGAGCTGAGCCCGTTGCCAAAGCCCCCTACCGATTGGCTCCGTCAGAAATGAAAGAATTGATGTCTCAACTAGAGGAAATAACCGAAAAAGGATTTATTAGACCGAGCATCTCACCATGGGGCGCTCCGGTACTTTTTGTAAAGAAGAAGGACGACAGCATGCGTATGTGCATTGACTACCGCGAATTGAACAAGAGGACAGTAAAGAACAAATACCCATTGCCTAGAATAGACGACCTTTTTGATCAACTGCAAGGTGCGAGTTGGTTCACAAAGATCGATCTTTGGTCGGGTTACCATCAGTTAAAAGTAAGGGAAGAAGACGTACCAAAGACCGCGTTTCGCACGCGTTATGGACATTATGAATTCCTCGTGATGTCCTTCGGGTTGACTAACGCTCCAGCAGCGTTCATGGATTTGATGAATAGAGTATGTCGACCAATGTTGGATCAATCAGTGATAGTTTTTATAGATGACATACTGGTATATTCGAAAAGCGAGGGTGATCATCACTGTCACCTAAGAGAAGTACTGGAGGTGCTAAAGAAGGAAAAGTTGTACGCAAAATTCTCCAAATGCGCGTTTTGGCTTAGGGAAGTCCAATTCCTAGGTCATGTGATAAACCCAAACGGCATCATGGTGGATCCTGCAAAGATCGAGACAGTAAAGGAATGGAACCTCCCAAAGACACCAACAAACATACGAAGTTTTCTAGGATTGGTAGGCTACTATCGAAGGTTTATTCAAGACTTCTTAAGAATAGCCTCACCACTGACTAAACTGACACGGAAGGAAGAAAAGTATGAATGGGGTCAGACTCAAAACAACACGTTTGAAGAACTCAAGACACGATTGACCCAAGCTCCAGTCTTGACTCCACCTGAGGGAAATGAAGACTTGGTAGTCTACTCTGACGCTTCGGGGCAGGGTTTAGGTTGCGTACTTATGCAACGAGGAAAGGTAATTGCTTATGCTTCACGAAAACTAAAGATTCACGAGGTGAACTACCCAACACACGATCTAGAATTAGCAGCAGTAGTTTACGCGTTAAAAATATGGAGGCACTACCTGTATGGAGTTAAATGCACCATCTACTCCGATCACAAAAGCTTGAAATACTTTTTTGAACAAAAGGAACTAAACATGAGGCAAAGAAGGTGGTTAGAGCTACTAAAAGACTATGACTGTGAGATATTGTACCATCCAGGAAAGGCAAACGTAGTGGCTGACGCTTTAAGTAAAAAGGAAGAATCGGCACCTATCCGGATCAAAGCGTGTCAGCTGATCATAACGCCAGATTTGATGGGTGAAATAACAAAGGCACAAGATGAAGCACTGTTAGAAAGAAATGTGAAACGGGAAAGGATAGTAGGACAACAAGGGAACTTAGATACAAATGCATACGGAGTACGAACTAGGTTTGGCCGGATGTGGATACCTAAGATTGGCGAGCTTAGAGCAAAAATACTTGATGAGGCCCATAAGTCTCGTTATTCTATCCACCCCGAGACAAACAAAATGTATCAAGACTTGAAGAAAGAGTACTGGTGGCCTGGCATGAAGAATGATGTGACCGAATACGTGAACAAGTGTCTAACATGTTCACAAGTTAAGGCCGAGCACCAGAAACCATGCGGTAAAATGCAACCTTTACCAATACCAGAATGGAAATGGGAGGAGATCACAATGGACTTCATTACCAAGCTACCGCGAACAGCTAAAGGCAATGACACCATTTGGGTGATCGTCGACCGCT
Organism: Smallanthus sonchifolius; assembly: GCA_023525975.1. Classification (NCBI taxonomy): domain Eukaryota; kingdom Viridiplantae; phylum Streptophyta; class Magnoliopsida; order Asterales; family Asteraceae; genus Smallanthus; species Smallanthus sonchifolius. Next base: position 91,230,511 of record CM042021.1, on the reverse strand, counting down.
TGACGAAAAGTGCTCACTTCTTGCCAATACGTGAGACTTCTTCGTCTGAAAAGCTAGCAGAAGTATTTATCAAGGAAATTGTGAGTAGACATGGTATGCCGCTGTCAATTGTGTCCGACAGGGATACTAGATTCACATCTAGATTTTGGAAGAAGTTCAACGAAGCGATGGGCTCAAGACTGAACATCAGCACCGCTTACTACCCTCAAACCGATGGCCAGTCTCAAAGGACCATTCAGACCTTGGAGGACATGCTCCGGGCCTGTATCATTGACTTCGGTGGGAGTTGGGATAGCCATCTACCATTGGCAGAATTTTCATATAACAACAGTTATCACACGACTATTGGCATGCCGCCATTTGAAATGTTATATGGGAGAAAATGCAGAACCCCGGTTTGTTGGGGGGAAATTGGGCAGAAGGATTTTGCAAGTCTCGAAGTGGTCAAAGCAACTTCTGAAAAATTTGATCAAATCAAGGCTAGAATGAAAGCCGCAAAAGACAGACAGAAATCATACGCGGATAAGAGAAGAAGGGATTTAGAGTTTCAAATGGGGGACATGGTACTGTTGAAAGTATCACCATGGAAAGGAATCATCCGATTCAGAAAGCGTGGCAAACTAAGTCCAAGGTTTGTCGGACCTTTCAAGATTTTAGCAAGAGTGGGTCAAGTTGCTTACAGACTCGACCTACCCGTTGAGTTTAGTGGAATACACCCTCCGTTTCACGTGTCGCACTTACGCAAGTGCCTAGCTGACGAAACAGCTCACATACCTTACGACGAGATCGAAGTGGATGACAGTCTAAATTATGTAGAAGAACCAATAGCCATTCTTGACCGAGCTGAAAAACGACTACGCAATAAGTCGATACCGTTAGTCAAGATACAATGGAAGCACAGAAAAGGGTCAGAAGCTACATGGGAAAAGGAAGACGAGATGAGGGGACTATACCCTCAATTGTTTAACGTATGAACACTTTCGAGGACGAAACCTTTTTAAGGAGGGTAGACTTGTAACATCCCAAAAATAACAAAACGAATAAATATAGCGAGACCGGTGATTTAGTTGGAATATTTAAACAAAAAGGGAGCGGGCCTGGGCCCGGCTTCAATGGGCCGAGGGAAGCCCATGCACATAAGAGGCAAGGCAGCCCTCTTCCCTGCTCATTTCCCAACTCACGCAACTTTTAGAGAGAGAAAGGAGAGCTCGGGTCTAGAGAGAGAAAGTGACGGATCAACTCGGGAATTCAGGAGAACGTTGCTGCTGTTCTCGTGATCATATCCTCTGAATCAGAAATCCAATCCAGGTAACGATTCGATCACATTATGAGTTTTTGTTCGTTTTGGGAGTTTTCGGGTTTTGGCTAAAAAGATAACGATTTTGCGGATGAAACTTGAAAGTGAGCTTAGGTATAGCATCTAGAATGAAAACCAAACGTTTTGATCTAAGAAAAATAGAGATTTTGGCTCGATCAGACTCGCATGCAAAAGAAACTGCAATTTTAGGGAAGACAATGTGCAGACCCATCGAAACTACTTAGTTTCGATATGTGCAGATCCATCGAAACTACATAGTTTCGATATGTGCAGTAGTTTCGATATATGCATACCTATCGAAACTACCATAGTTTCGATATGAGCCACGATCCGAAGCCAAGTTTACACCTAGGTTACCTATCGAAACTACAAGTTTCGACAGAAGCAACCTATCGAAACTACAAGTTTCGACAGAGGCAATCTATCGAAACTATCAAGTTTCGATATAAGTAAACCCATCGAAACTACTAAGATCAAGTATAGTAATATCTAATGCCATCTAGGAGCACTACCTTACGAGTATGACTTTATTACACAGATCGTGAGTAACATTAGTGACGCTCAGTAGCCAGCTAAGTGTACTTCGGAAACTACTCATCAAGTGAGTTCTATGTGCCCCCTTCTATGTTATGTGCAAATTATTTATAAATGTTTTGGGGCTGAAGTGTATACACTAAATGAATAAATGTTATAAATGTCAATGTGATCATACGCATATATATATATATATATAAATATTTATATATGAAAATGAATTATGAATAAAGAATGAAGCGTATGACTATAAAGAATGAATGAAAGAAGGACATAACGTAAAAGAATGAAATCTTGCTTTATATTACATATATATTGCATGTTATGAATGAATGTAAACGTTATAAACCCTTCTGTGACAACGGCTACTTCGGTAGACGGACGACCACGTGACTATTTTGCAACCGGGACAAAAAGGTTCCTTTGCAAGCTAGGACGTATGAAAAGGTATTAATGGACGGTCGAAGCAAGCCTTAACTAATGTAGAACGGTTGCATACATAATGGTCACGTGGGAAACGGATGCCCTAGGGCAGACGGACAAAAATGACGGACTACGACGGTAGGACGGTAAAGAGCGGACAGACAAAGGTTGCCGGACGGATTTAAGGATATGACGGATGGTTTTCTAGAGCCGGACGGTAATGAAACGGGCTACGACGGTAGTTTTAACTGCGATGTCTTTGTGACATTCGCGACAAGTATGATGGGTTGATCTCCCTTAAGATTATGGCCAATATGTGTTCTCTCAAAGAAAGTATGTATGTACATATGTATATACCCTCAATGAATGTTATGTGAGAACAGCAAAGTAAAGAATATTTAAAACTACGAATATACATATATACGTTATATTCATGATAAGATAAATTTTATGTATGATTGTCTGTAAACTAGAACTCACCAGCGTTAGCTGACTTTTAGTATACATTTCAGGTAACAAAGGAAAGGGTCGTGCGAAGGCGTGAAGGTTACCCGACACAAGACTGACATCCCACTTTAATATATGTGTTAAGACTTCCGCTGTTATGTTATGTAATTGAACGACAAATGATTTGTAATTGAATGATGAATGTTTTTAATTTAAGTTCAGTATTTATGACTATGTTTATGAGTAAATCCAACAAGTGAGGTCAACCGGTTTAGGGGCCCTTAAAGAGCTCTGCCAAGCATAGCGGTGAACGACATTTATGGCCATATAAGGCTTCAAACGAAGCATATCCTCTGCCAAGCATAGCGGTGAGCGACTCTAATGCTGGTGTGATAGTTGTTGTTATAAGAAAACTCAGCTAATGGCAAATGAGTATTCCAATTTCCGCCAAAATCAATTGCACACACATGGAGCATATCCTCTAAAGTTTGAATGGTCCTTTCACTTTGACCATCTGTTTGTGGGTGATATGCCGTGCTCATGTCTAGGCGCGTGTCTAGGGCTTCTTGTAAGGATTTCCAGATCCTTGACACAAAGCGGCTATCTCTATCAGCGATAATAGGAATTGACACTCCATGCCTAGCCACAATTTCCTTGATAACCTTGCAAGTTTCTCAGTTTTATCCGTCTCTTTGATGGGCAGAAAATGAGCTGATTTAGTAAAACGATCGATGATTACCCATATAGTGTCATACCCGCTTGACGTCTTGGGTTACTTTGTGATGAAATCCATGGAGATTTGTTCCCATTTCAATTGGGGAATCTCTGGTTGTTGAAATAAACAAGGCAGTTTCTGATATTCTGCCTTCACTTTTGAGCATGTTAAGCATTTACCCACATATGTGGCAATATCTCCTTTCATATTTGGCCACCAATAGAATTCTTTGAGGTCCTTATACATATTGTTTGAACCTGGATGTATCGAGTATTTGGACTTATGTGCTTCGTCCATGACCAACTCGCGTAGTTTACTAGTACTCGGTACCCAAACTCTGTTCATGAATTATAACGTGTCATCCGACTTAGGATCCAGTTGTTTAATCGTCCCACGCAGTGCTTCTTTCTGTAGGTTTTCTTCCTGAAACGCCTATTGTTATGCCAATCGTATTTGAGTAGTGAGACTCGTATGAATTGTTAATCCTAGCGCACAATCACCAAGAGTTTTAACTCGTTCTTTGCGACTTAAGGCGTCTGCTACCACATTGGCCTTTCCAGGGTGATATTTGAATAAGACCGGAGCTCCCCAAGATGAGAAACCTGGTCTTATGAAGCCTTTGTCAAGCAACTCTTGCAGTTGGCTTGACGGTTCCTGCAACTCAAAAGGTGCTAATCGATACGGTGATTGCGCAACCGGTGCGGCTCCAGGTACCAAATCGATTTGGAATTCGACTTGTCTTGGTGGCGGTAATCCAGGCAGGTCTTCGGGAAACATTTCGGGATAATCCCTAACGACATGTATATCCTCGAGTAGACGCTCCTTCGTTTTCTTCTCGACAATGTGAGCCAGAAATGCTCAATAACCCTTGCGTAGGTACTTGCAGGCTTTCTTGAAGTTAATCATTCTCAGTGTCGTTCCTCTATTTTCTTCTTGAATCGAAAGAACTTCTCCATTCAGGAGTCGAATGCGTACAATCTTTTCGAAACAGACGATTTCAGCGTAGTTCTTTGATAACCAATCCATACCAACACCGACATCAAAACTTCCCAGCTCAACAGGTAGAGGGTCTATATTGGAAGTATGGTTTCCTAAGTCTAAGGTACAACCTTGAATAACGTATCCGGTTTTAATTAATTTTTCAATTGCTAAATCGATTGGTAACTTGATTTAGTTTATTGGCCTTAATAGCAAGTAAGGACTTAAGGTCATTTGACACAAAACTCATATCAGCACCCATATCAAAAAGTATAGAGGCATATCGATTATTTATCGGGAACGTACCAGTGACGATGTTGAGGTCCTGGCATGCATTCCCTGCTCCCATCATGAATGCTCTTCCACGGGCCTGATTGTTGTTTTGGTTCTTCAACTTTGGACAATCTTTTATGAAGTGTTTTGGATCTCCACACTCAAAGCATCCCTGATTCATCCTTTCTGCTCCTGGGTTGACCTTTCCTGCTACTTGATTGGTCTTATTAGGGTTCGCATTGCTCCAACAATTATGGGCTAGATGCCCAAACTTTTTACACTTTCCACATTGGGTACACCTTCCACCGTGACGATATCCACACCTGTCACACCTCGGTCGTGTCCCAAGATATCCATTTTGTTCTACAGTGTTGGCGGCAAAGACTTTCATAGTTTCAGGTTTCTTGTAAGCTTGATTCTTGATTTGATTACTTGGTTTTCCAAACCATTTCCTCTTTTCCCCAGACTTCCCTTCCTCGGTTTCCTTCTTCCCAAACAAATCATCACGCACAGCATTATCCCTTAGCTTGAAAGCTAGAATTATAGCGCTCTTGGCATCCATAGGGTTCGATGAAGTTACCATGCTTCGGATTTGAGGTGCAAGACCCCACAAATATCTTTCAACCCTCTTGTATTCTGGGGTAACCATGTGTGGAACCAAGATTGCTAACTCATTGAATCGGTCAGTATAACAAGCTACATCATCTCCTATCATCTGTAAATTCCACATTTCAGATTCGATCTTTTGCAACTCATTTCGAGGACAGTACTCCTCGATCATCATGGCTTTCAGCTCCTCCTAAGTCAGTTGGTACGCAATCTGCCTTCCCTGGGTTTTCATCTGTGAATTCCACCAAGTTAACGCTTTGTCAGTAAGCGTGCAGGTAGCGTACTTTACCATGCAGTCGACCGTGCATTAGCTGATATCTAGTACCGACTCCATCTTTTCGATCCAGCGCATAAGACCAACTGCACCCTCAGTGCCATTGAAGCTACGGGGGTTGCATGACAAGAATGCCTTATAAGTGCATTTCTTATTCGAAGTATCTCCGGAACCTCCAGATGTGCCACTTCCATTTCCTCTGCAATTATTACGATTTGCTTCATATTGTTCCAAGGCGGCTACTACACGTTGTGATATGAGTTGCTCCACTTCTGCGGAAATCGTTGTTTTGTTTTCACCAGTGGTGTCACGGGGCATCCTTCATTTAGGCGCCATGGTGTTCTTTCTAACATAACATTTAAAAAGAAACAACATTATATAATAATAATGATATAACATGACATACGGATACAACAACATCAAACGTAAACAACCATCATCACAACATAAACCAACACATAATAGTTAAAACATACACAGTACATTGTTCCAAAAGATTAGGATACAAAAGAGATGGGTTCATATGACCACATCAGTACCAAAGTTTGAACTACATAATGTGTTGACCCACCCGTAATAGGTCTAGAATTAGAAAGGTACACTCGGTGGGTCAGCAACTGCAGTGATCATAGCCTCTACACGTGCCTCAGCTAAGGTGGCCCGGAGCTCAGCCTTAGTCGCCCTCTGCTCAGCAGCCTCCACTCTCTGCTAAGCAGCCTCCGCTCTCTGCTCGGCAGTAGTGGTCCTCGACTCCATCTCAGCTAGTCTCCTCTCGACCTCCACCAGACGGTTAGCTGCTTGCTCAAGGGACCGGTCGTACAGCTCCTGATCCTCCATCACTCCCAGAACATTCAGCTTCAACTGATGTATGCATGCTAATTCCTCCTGGAGATATCCCACGTCGGTCTCTAAATAGCCGATTTGCTCACCACGAGTGTAGCTACGAGAAACTAGCACAGGGACGGTGCATCCTACGCACTCTCCTGTGAGCGGCACGGGTGGTAGCAAGCAGGATAGTCCAACTGGGTCGCACGTCGTCGGAAGGTCCTCCTCAACCTTCCACATCCGAATAGCCCGAATCAACCAATCCCAATCAAACGTGCACACTCTAGGTGCTCTGGGTGCGGGTACGCCTGAAGACTCTGGCATCTTGTGAACTACCGTTGTGTCTAGGCAATACGCGGTCGCCTCGAACAGTGGACTGAAGTTAGGGTGGTGTTAGAGCGTGACTTCAGGTGACTACAATAACCATATGACATGATGAATGGTTATGCAATGCTTATGCAATGAAAACATTTTAACGAGTCATTTAAATTATAGACTAGGTTCAGTTTTAGACTCCTAGTTCGCTATAATCAATGGCTCTGATACCAATCTGTCACACCCCGCCAAGGCGGAAACGCGAGGCGTAACGTTCATGGTTTCCAAAGCATATGATTACCGCAAACACATACATGATAAATGGATACATAAACAAGTTTTAAGTTTTACATCCCAAAATGTCATTTGAGTTTACAAAAAGTTAAGATTTTGCAAATATGACTCAAATACAATGAGTTATACAAGAGAAATCTTTCAAAAGTCGTATCCATCGTGCATGCATGTAACCTACATTGCTAACCTTGCGACCACGTTCAATTTCCTGAAAAACATACTTAAAAATGTCAACACTAGGTTGGTGAGTTCACAGGGTTAATCAAATAGTTCTTTGTAAATTCAATTGGTCATAAATAGTTCCAGGTGCATGTGATAATCAGAATAAGTAATGCGTGACCCATTTGTAAACTAGCTAGGAATACAAATAATATGTTCATACATGAGGCGTAACCAAACCATGACAATTGTTCCTTTGCCCCTCTCATTTGTTATCAGATGCTATGCGGCCATAAATCCTCCAGATTGCGGTTAGCGCGACTAACCATGACCGGGGGACGTCACTCCCCATAGTACTATTCATAGGACCCTAGGATACAGTTAATGGTTACTAAATTGTTCCAGGGGACTTTAGGAGGCCTAAAACGTGTTCAACTCATGCAAACATAAAGGTCGGGTCTTATTCTCTTGTTATCACATAAAAATAGTTGTAAGTATGTTCTTCCCCCAAATATGTAAAACAGTAAAAAGGGGCCGTGAAACTCACCTCGAGATTTGTGTATGCTAGCAAATAATTATTTGTAAGAGCGAGACTTCACTACTCGTGTCCTATTTAGTACAACATATGTCTTAGAATCGAGAAACGACGTCTCAAATGCAAGTTGTTCACCTAACATAGTTGATTCGGTTAGGAATGTTTTTCGTTTAAAATAAATGATATTGTATTTAACGACCCGTTGGTGATTGATATTTACTTCTTTATGTATATAAATATATTTATACCCAAAACACATATATAAGCTAACATAACGACAACATGTCTCGAACGTCAAATAATTATATTCTTATCAAACTATATAATTATTTTTAGAGGAATTACCCATTATTCTCGTGATAGCGTAAAATAATATATTTATTATTATTACATTATATATTTCTTTAATAATCAACTTCATGAGGTAACGCATAATCGAGTTTTGAGATTAACAAGAATACATATACATATAAATACTCGTTTCGAACAACTAGCACTAATTATTTTATTAGGATTCGACATAAGTAATTTTTAATACTTGGAGATTCATTAATTTCTACCAAAACATATATTTACTAACAATTAAATATATTTATATATTATGTCCTTCCAAATTCTTAAGTAGCCATATAATATGTATTTACTCAAAATAACTCTTTTAATCCGTTTAAAGGTCATATCCGTCGAAAATAGATACGTGGTTTTTACCATACTTATGTTGTCACCTAATTACGTTCAAGACTTGGTTCTTTAAAAAAAAATGTCATTTATATATATAAGTCATTAATTCTTTTCACCAAATATATATATATATATATATATATTATATATATATATATATATATATATATATATATTATATATATATATATATATATATATATTTGTATTCAAGTTTTATAAATTGTGCTCTTTTTTTTACTCGTGATGAGTTGTTATGGACCTAAATTTTGTTACGATGGATTCTTTGTGTTTACAATAATGCAACCCATTGCTAGGGACCTTTGATGTTTATTAAGATATAACTGACTCGTATCAGTTAACAAAGATTCAACTCATCTGTGTTGTAATTTAGATTTTAAGCTTTTTAGCCCTTATATATATATATTTTAGGTGACTCGGTTTACATAGGATGATACATGGTGATTTGGTTCTTTGGGTGTTACATTAATGTAGTGCGACAAAATATATATATAACTAATTGATAGTTAGTATGGTGTAACATCCCGAAAATAGTAACTAAGTAAATAATAATACGATGGAGATTTAAACGTTATAAAACGAAATAAGAACGGATGGGCTTGGGCTCGGCTCCAACGGGCCGAAGGAAGCCTAGGTATAAAAGGGGCAAGGCAGCCCACTAGCTCATTTCACCTTCATTTTCACCATCTTAGAGAGAGAAAGGGAGCTCGGGTCAAGAGAGAGAAAGTCGACGGATCGTCACGAGATTAGAGGAGCACGTTACAACAGACCTCGTGAGCAAAACCTCCGAATCAGAACTTCAATCTAGGTAATGATTCAACCATAATCTGAGTTTTTGTTCATGTTGGTGTTTCGCGAGTTTTAGCTAAATAGATGATGTTTTTACGGATGAAACTTGATAATAAGCTTAGAAATAGCATCTAGAATGAAAACTGCACGTTTTGATCAAAGAAAATGGTAAGATTGGCATGATCGGGTTTGCCTGCAAGAACTTCGGATTTTTGGTCCAAGAACCAGGTACTGCGTACTTACCAAGTACGCAGGAGGAAGCCCCTGCGTACTTACCAAGTACGCAGGAGGGAGACTCCTGCGCACTTGACAAGTGCGCATGAGCAAGTCTCTGCGCACTTACTAAAGTGCGCAGGCAGCAGATAGCAGGCAGCAGGTTGGTTAAGTAAAGTCAGTAAGTTTAGAATGATTAAACCATTAGAGTCGGGGTTGGGTCTAATATGTATTTAACTACCTAATCCAGATCGGAAGTGACGTTGTTGGACCTTTGTTTAGGACAACCTAGAGAAGCTTATCAGGTGAGTTCTATGTGCCCCCTTCTATGTTATGTGCAAACCTTATTAAATGATTTGGGGCTGAAATGTATACACTAAATGAATAAATGATATGAACGCTAATGTAATCATACGTGATATACTAATATATATGTTATATATATATATACAGAAATGAATTAGGCACAAAGAATGAATCGTATGATTATATAGAATGAATGAAAGAACAACACAATGTGTAAGAATGAAATCTTGCTTTATATCTATGTATATATTGCTTGCTATGAATGAATAAACGTTATGAATGGAACAATGATAACGGCTACCTCGGTAGACGGACGACCACTCGACTATTATGCAGCCAGAAATGAAAGTCTAGAAAGGTAGACTAAACAGGCCACTACGGTGGAGTAAGTCTCGAAATCGATGTACGGCTGTATAATTAGTTCGGGTGGGAGACGGATACCTTAGGGCAGTCAGACAAATATGACGGACTACGACGGTAGGACGGTTGTAAGTATGACGGACTACTTCGGTAGGACGGTTGTAAGATAATGACGGACTACTTCGGTAGGACGGTTGTAAGATAATGACGGACAGACACTAGTTGCCGGACGGTTGTAAGAATGGCGGACCATGACGGTGGACCGTGGCGTTTGTCTTTGTGACATTCGCAAACAAATGACGGGTTGATCACCCTTAAGTGTATTACGCAAGAATGTAAAGAAAAGAAAAGGTGAATGCATATATATATGTAATCACAAATTAAAGAAGAAAGAGAAGCAAAAGTTATGAAAATAAATGAGACCAATGATGTGAATATATATCTATATGTATTTGCGAAGAATGATAAATGAGAAGCAATTCAAGTCAACGTGTACTTATATAAACGTATATATATAATTATGCAAACTTATAAAGAAAAGAATGTTTATACCTAATTGCATTAAACTAGAACTCACCAGCATTAGCTGACTTTTAGTATACATTTCAGGTACAGAAAGGAAGGGTCGTGCGAAGGCGTAAAGGTTACCCGGCACGAGACTGACATCCCAATTTTATTTATGTTAAGAAAATGTTATGATTAATGTTAAGACTTCCGCTGCTATGCTATGTTATGTTATTGAATGATGTATGCTTCCGCTGTGTAAAAGAATGTTTTTAATTAAAAGTTCAGTGATTAATGACTATGTTTATGAGTAAATCTAACAAGTGAGGTTACCCGGGAAAGGGGCCTTACATATGGTCACATATATTTAGTTCTCGTGTTGTCTTGAGTGTAGGTGTGATCGTTCGTATATAAAAAATGTTTAAAATATCTATTTGTTACAATGTCATGGGATGGTCAAACTAAATATTCAATTCACAATTATTTATTTTATAAATACAAGGTTCATAATTTATTGTTTCTAAATATCGTATTGTTAATTTTTAGTCAATCACCAACGTTCGTATTTGCGGGTCGTAAGTATACGTGTACTAGTAATTCTCATAATTACTAAAATGCAATTTATATAACACGTGATTATTGCTAGACTTATAATATTTTTAGCTCGAAACTAAATATATCAGGAAACATGAAGTGTGAACGCATTTTTAATAGGTACGGATATTGACATGAAATGCTGAGTGTCACATAATGACGGTAAGAGATTGGGAAATTCCCAAGACTTCAACTGAAATCTTCAGTTTCTTAGGGTTGGAAGGCTACTATCGGAGATTCATTCAGGATTTCTAGAAAATAGCTTCGCCGTTGACAAAATTGACTTGGAAGGAAGTAAAGTACGAATGGGGTTCGACCCAGGAAGAAGCATTTAAGGAACTAAAGGAGAAGCTAACCCAAGCTCCAGTCTTGGCCCTTCCCGGGGGTAATTAAGACTTGGTGGTATACTCTGACGATTCGGGTCAAGGGTTAAGGTGCGTGCTGATGCAACGCGGGAGAGTGACTGCGTATGCGTCACGGTAGTTGAAAGTTCACAAAGTCAACTATCCGACTCATGACCTGGAACTTGCTGCTGTCGTATTCGCATTAAAAATCCGGAGACACTACCTTTACGGGGTGAAGTTTACCATACACTCCGACCACAAAAGTTTGAAGTATTTTTTTGAACAAAAGGAGCTGAATATGAGACAGAGGCGATGGTTGGAACTTTTGAAGGATTATGACTGTGAAATCATATACCATCCGGGAAAGGCGAATGTGGTAGCCAATACTCTAAGCCGAAAGAATGTGCCTACTCCTATTACGGTGAAGGCATCCGGGAAAGGCGAATGTGGTAGCCAATACTCTAAGTCGAAAGGATGTGCCTACTCCTATTAGGAAAGTGTTAGAGAGATTCAGTTTGAATGATGAGAAGACAAAGCCTAGAAAGACGCCTTTGGGAAGTCATTCTAAGCTTTCCAAAGATCAGTCTCCTAGAACATATGAAGAAAAAGCGGAGATGGCTAAAGTCCCCTGTGCATAGGTTGTTGGTAGCCTCATGTATATTATGGTATATGCAAGAGACCAGACATGGCACATGCAGTCGGGGTAGTTGGTCGGTTTATGCGTAATCCTGGGACAGAACACGCTGTTAAGTGGCTGCTAAGTTGTAAGAAAACCACTAGTATTGCTCATAGTCACGATGCAACACTAGTAATGAAAACACAGATTTAATGTAAGACTGCGGAAGCGAAAAGTTAAATGAAAAGCATGCGCCAAAACAGTCACGCCAAAAATAAATAATCCAACAATAAACAAAATAAATAGTTCTTGAGTTTGAAAAAAATACTGGATGCCTTCACCCTAATAGGAGTAGGCACATCCTTTCGGCTTAGAGTATTGGCTACCACATTCGCCTTTCCCGGATGGTATATGATTTCACAGTCATAATCCTTCAAAAGTTCCAACCATCGCCTCTGTCTCATATTCAGCTCCTTTTGTTTAAAAAAATACTTCAAACTTTTGTGGTCGGAGTGTATGGTAAACTTCACCCCGTAAAGGTAGTGTCTCCGGATTTTTAATGCGAATACGACAGCAGCAAGTTCCAGGTCATGAGTCGGATAGTTGACTTTGTGAACTTTCAACTACCGTGACGCATACGCAGTCACTCTCCCGTGTTGTATCAGCACGCACCCTAACCCTTGACCCGAAGCGTCAGAGTATACCACCAAGTCTTAATTACCCCCGGGAAGGGCCAAGACTGGAGCTTGGGTTAGCTTCTCCTTTAGTTCCTTAAATGCTTCTTCCTGGGTCGAACCCCATTAGTACTTTACTTCCTTCCAAGTCAATTTTGTCAACGGCGAAGCTATTTTCTAGAAATCCTGAATGAATCTCCGATAGTAGCCTTCCAACCCTAAGAAACTGCAGATTTCAGTTGAAGTCTTGGGAATTTCCCAATCTCTTACCGTCATTATGTGACACTCAGCATTTCATGTCAATATCCGTACCTATTAAAAATGCGTTCACACTTCATGTTTCCTGATATATTTAGTTTCGAGCTAAAAATATTATAAGTCTAGCAAAAATCATGTGTTATATAAATTGCATTTTAGTAATTTTGAGAATTACTAGTACACGTATACTTACGACCCGCAAATACGAACGTTGGTGATTGACTAAAAATTAACCGTACGATATTTAGAAACAATAAATTGTGAACCTTGTATTTATAAAATAAATAATTGTGAATTGAATATTTAGTTTGACCATCCCATGACATTGTAACAAATAGATATGTTTAAACATTTTTTACATACGAACGATCACACCTACACTCAAGACAACACGAGAACTAACTATATATGTGACCATACTAACTATCAATTAGTTATATATATATTTTGTCGCACTACATTAATGTAACACCCAAAGAACCAAATCACCATGTATCATCCTATGTAAACCGAGTCACCTAAAATATATATATATATAAGGGCTAAAAAGCTTTAAATCTAAATTACAACACAGATGAGTTGAATCCTTGTTAACTGATACGAGTCAGTTATATCTTAATAAACATCAAAGGTCCCTAGCAATGGGTTGCATTATTGTAAACACAAACAATCCATCGTAACAAAATTTAGGTCCATAACAACTCATCACGAGTAAAAAAAAAGAGCACAATTTATAAAACTTGAATACAAATATATATATATATATATATATATATATATATTTGGTGAAAAGAATTAATGACTTATATATATAAATGACATTTTTTTTTAAAGAACCAAGTCTTGAACGTAATTAGGTGACAACATAAGTATGGTAAAAACCACGTATCTATTTTCGACGGATATGACCTTTAAACGGATTAAAAGAGTTATTTTGAGTAAATACATATTATATGGCTACTTAAGAATTTGGAAGGACATAATATATAAATATATTTAATTGTTAGTAAATATTTGTTTTGGTATAAATTAATGAATCTCCAAGTATTAAAAATTACTTATGTCGAATCCTAATAAAATAATTAGTGCTAGTTGTTCGAAACGAGTATTTATATGTATATGTATTCTTGTTAATCTCAAAACTCGATTATGCGTTACCACATGAAGTTGATTATTAAAGAAATATATAATGTAATAATAATAAATATATTATTTTACGCTATCACGAGAATAATGGGTAATTCCTCTAAAAATAATTATATAGTTTGATAAGAATATAATTATTTGACGTTCAAGACATGTTGTCGTTATGTTAGCTTATATATGTGTTTTGGGTATAAATATATTTATATACATAAAGAAGTAAATATCAATCACCAACGGGTCGTTAAATACAATATCATTTTTTTTAAACGAAAAACATTCCTAACCGAATCAACTAAGTTAGGTGAACAACTTGCATTTGAGACGTCGTTTCTCGATTCTAAGACATATGTTGTACTAAATAGGAAACGAGTAGTCAAGTCTCGCTCTTACAAATAATTATTTGCTAGCATACACAAATCTCGAGTTGAGTTTCACGACCCCTTTCTACTGTTTTACATATTTGGGGGAAGAACATACTTACAACTATTTTTATGTGATAACAAGAGAATAAGACCCGACCTTTATGTTTGCATGAGTTGAACACGTTTTAGGCCGCTAAAGTCTCCTGGAACAATTTAGTAACCATTAACTGTAGCCTAGGGTTCTATGAATAGTACTATGGGGAGTGACGTCCCCCGGTCATGGTTAGTCGCGCTAACCGTAATCTGGAGGATTTATGGCTGCATAGCATCTGATAACAAATGAGAGGGGCAAAGGAACAATTGTCATGGTTTGGTTACGCCTCATGTATGAACATATTATTTGTATTCCTAGCTAGTTTACAAATGGGTCACGCATTACTTATTCTGATTATCACATGCACCTGGAATTGAATTTACAAAGAACTATTTGATTAACCCTGTGAACTCACCAACCTAGTATTGACATTTTTAAGTATGTTTTTCAGGAAATTGAACGTGGTCACAAGGTTAGCAATGTAGGTTACATGCATGCATGATGGATACGACTTTTGGGGGATTTCTCTTGTATAACTCATTGTATTTGAGTCATATTTGCGAAATCTTAACTTTTTGTAAACTCAAATGACATTTTGGGATGTAAAACTTAAAACTTGTTTATGTATCCATTTATCATGTATGTGTTTGCGGTAATCATATGCTTTGGAAACCATGAACGTTACGCCTCGCGTTTCCGCCTTGGCGGGGTGTGACAGATTGGTATCAGAGCCGTTGATTATAGCGAACTAGGAGTCTAAAATTGAACCTAGTCTATAATTTAAATGACTCGTTAAAATGTTTTCATTGCATAAGCATTGCATAACCATTCATCATGTCATATGGTTATTGTAGTCACCTCAAGTCACGTTCTAACACCACCCTAACTTCAGTCCACTGTTCGAGGCGACCGCGTATTGCCTAGACACAACGGTAGTTCACAAGATGCCAGAGTCTTCAGGCGTACCCGCACCCAGAGCACCTAGAGTGTGCACGTCTGATTGGGATTGGTTGATTTGGGCTATTCGGATGTGGAAGGTTGAGGAGGACCTTCCGACGACGTGCGACCCAGTTGGACTATCCTGCTTGCTACCACCCGTGCCGCTCACAGGAGAGTGCGTAGGATGCACCGTCCCTGTGCTAGTTTCTCGTAGCTACACTCGTGGTGAGCAAATCGGCTATTTAGAGACCGACGTGGGATATCTCCAGGAGGAATTAGCATGCATACATCAGCTGAAGCTGAATGTTCTGGGAGTGATAGAGGATCAGGAGCTGTAAGACCGGTCCCTTGAGCAAGCAGCTAACCGTCTGGTGGAGGTCGAGAGGAGACTAGCTGAGATGGGGTCGAGGACCACTACTGTCGAGCAGAGAGCGGAGGCTACTGAGCAGAGAGTGGAGGCTGCTGAGCAGAGAGCGGAGGCAGCTGAGCAGAGGGCGACCGAGGCTGAGCTCCGGGCCACCTTAGGTGAGGCACGTGTAGAGGCTATGATCACTGCAGTTGCTGACCCACCGAGTGTACCTTTCTAATTCTAGACCTATTACGGGTGGGTCAACACATTATGTAGTTCAAACTTTGGTACTGATGTGGTCATATGAACCCATCTCTTTTGTATCCTAATCTTTTGGAACAATGTACTGTGTATGTTTTAACTATTATGTGTTGCTTTATGTTGTGATGATGGTTGTTTACGTTTGATATTGTTGTATCCGTATGTCATGTTATATCATTATTATTATATAATGTTGTTTCTTTTTAAATGTTATGTTAGAAAGAACACCATGGCGCCTAAATGAAGGATGCCCCGTGACACCACTGGTGAAAACAACACAACGATTTCCGCAGAAGTGGAGCAACTCATATCACGTGTAGCAGCCGCCTTGGAACAATATGAAGCAAATCGTAATAATGGCGGAGGAAATGGAAGTGGCACAGCTGGAGGTTCCAGAGATACTTCGAATAAGAAATGCACTTATAAGGCATTCTTGTCATGCAACCCCTGTAGCTTCAATGGCACTGAGGGTGCAGTTGGTCTTATGCGCTGTATCGAAAAGATGGAGTCGGTACTAGATATCAACGAATGCACGGCCGACTGCATGGTAAAGTACGCTACCTGCACGCTTACTGACAAAGCGTTAACTTGGTGGAATTCACAGATGAAAACCCAGGGAAGGCAGATTGCGTACCAACTGACTTGGGAGGAGCTGAAAGCCATGATGATCGAGGAGTACTGTCCTCGAAATGAGTTGCAAAAGATCGAATCTGAAATGTGGAATTTACAGATGATAGGAGATGATGTGGCTTGTTATACTGACCGATTCAATGAGTTAGCAATCTTGGTTCCACACATGGTTACCCCAGATTACAAGAGGGTTGAAAGATATTTGTGGGGTCTTGCACCTCAAATCCGAAGCATGGTGACTTCATAGAACCCTATGGATGCCAAGAGCTCTATAATTCTAGCTTTCAAGCTAAGGGATAATGCTGTGCGTGATGATTTGTTTGGGAAGAAGGAGACCGAGGAAGGGAAGTCTGGGGAAAAGAGGAAATGGTTTGGAAAACCAAGTAATCAAATCAAGAATCAAGCTTACAAGAAACCTGAAACTATGAAAGCCTTTGCTGCCAACACTGTGGAACAAAATGGATATCTTGGGACACGACCGAGGTGTGACAGGTGTGGATATCATCACGGTGGAAGGTGTACCCAATGTGAAAAGTGTAAAAAGTTTGGGCATCTAACCCATAATTGTTGGAGCAATGCGAACCCTAATAAGACCAATCAAGTAGCAGGAAAGGTCAACCCAGGAGCAGAAAGGATGAATCAGGGATGCTTTGAGTGTGGAGATCCAAAACACTTCATAAAAGATTGTCCAAAGTTGAAGAACCAAAACAACAATCAGGCCCGTGGAAGAGCATTCATGATGGGAGCAGGGAATGCATGCCAGGACCCCAACATCGTCACTGGTACGTTCCCGATAAATAATCGATATGCCTCTATACTTTTTGATATGGGTGCTGATATGAGTTTTGTGTCAAATGACCTTAAGTCCTTACTTGCTATTAAGGCCAACAAACTAAATCAAGTTACCAATCGATTTAGCAAATGAAAAATTAATTAAAACCGGATACGTTATTCAAGGTTGTACATTAGACTTAGGAAACCATACTTCCAGTATAGACCCTCTACCTGTTGAGCTGGGAAGTTTTGATGTCGGTGTTGGTATGGATTGGTTATCAAAGAACTACGCTGAAATCGTCTGTTTTGAAAAGATTGTACGCATTCGACTCCTGAATGGAGAAGTTCTTTCGATTCAAGGAGAAAATAGAGGAACGACACTGAGAATGATTAACTTCAAGAAAGCCCGCAAGTACCTACGCAAGGGTTATTGAGCATTTCTGGCTCACATTGTCGAGAAGAAAACGAAGGAGCGTCTACTCGAGGATATACATGTCGTTAGGGATTATCCCGAAATGTTTCCCGAAGACCTGCCTGGATTACCGCCACCAAGAAAAGTCGAATTCCAAATCGATTTGGTACCTGGAGCCGCACCGGTTGCGCAATCACCGTATCGATTAGCACCTTCTGAGTTGCAGTAACCGTCAAGCAAACTGCAAGAGTTGCTTGACAAAGGCTTCATAAGACCAGGTTTCTCATCTTGGGGAGCTCCGGTCTTATTCAAATATCACCCTGGAAAGGCCAATGTGGTAGCAGACGCCTTAAGTCGCAAAGAACGAGTTAAAACTCTTGGTGATTGTGCGCTAGGATTAACAATTCATACGAGTCTCACTACTCAAATACGATTGGCATAACAATAGGCGTTTCAGGAAGAAAACCTACAGAAAGAAGCACTGCGTGGGACGATTAAACAACTGGATCCTAAGTCGGATGACACGTTATAATTCATGAACAAAGTTTGGGTACCGAGTACTAGTAAACTACGCGAGTTGGTCATGGACGAAGCACATAAGTCCAAATACTCGATACATCCAGGTTCAAACAATATGTATAAGGACCTCAAAGAATTCTATTGGTGGCCAAATATGAAAGGAGATATTGCCACATATGTGGGTAAATGCTTAACATGCTCAAAAGTGAAGGCAGAATATCAGAAACTGTCTTGTTTATTTCAACAACCAGAGATTCCCCAATTGAAATGGGAACAAATCTCCATGGATTTCATCACAAAGTAACCCAAGACGTCGAGCGGGTATGACACTATATGGGTAATCGTCGATCGTTTTACTAAATCAGCTCATTTTCTACCCATCAAAGAGATGGATAAAACTGAGAAACTTGCAAGGTTATCAAGGAAATTATGGCTAGGCATGGAGTGTCAATTCCTATTATCGCTGATAGAGATAGCCGCTTTGTGTCAAGGATCTGGCAATCCTTACAAGAAGCCGTAGACACGCGCCTAGACATGAGCTCGGCATATCACCCACAAACAGATGGTCAAAGTGAAAGGACCATTCAAACTTTAGAGGATATGTTCCATGTGTGTGCAATTGATTTTGGAGGAAATTGGAATACTCATTTGCCATTAGCTGAGTTTTCTTATAACAACAACTATCACACCAACATTAGAGTCGCTCCGTTTGTAGCCTTATATGGCCGTAAATGTCGTTCACCGCTATGCTTGGCAGAGATCGGTGACAAACACTTGACTGGTCCTGAGATTATTCAGGAAACCACCGATAAGATCTTCAAGATTAAAGATCGTCTGAAAGCAGTTCGAGATAGACAAAAGAGTTATGCTGATAACAGACGTAAATCATTAGAATTCCAAGTTGGAGACCGAGTGTTGTTGAAACTCTCACCTTGGAAAGGTGTTGCAAGGTTTGGAAACCGTGGCAAACTTAACCCTAGATACATTGGACCATTTGAGATAGTGGCTAGAGTTGGTCCTATAGCATACAAACTCAAATTACCACAAGAGCTAAGCAACGTACATGACACGTTTCACGTGTCGAATCTCAATAAATGCTTAGCAGACGAAGCATTGATTATATCACCTGATGAGATTCATCTTGATGACAAACTTCATTTCATCGAGGAACCAATCGAGGTCACAGATTGGAAAGTCCAAGAGATAAGACGTAGTCGGGTCAAACTAGTTAAATTGCGTTGGAATTCAAAGCGTGGCCCCGAGTACGCATGGGAACGCGAAGACCACATGAAAACCAAAAACCCTTCTTTGATTGAGAATGCACCGGTTCAAAATAGCACAAACTGAATTTCGGGACGAAATTCTTCTAACACGGGGAGAATGTGACACTCATCATTTCATGTCAATATCCGTAACTATTAAAAATGCGTTCACACTTCATGTTTCCGGATATATTTAGTTTCGAGCTAAAAATATTATAAGTCTAGCAATAATCATGTGTTATATAAATTGCATTTTAGTAATTATGAGAATTACTAGTACACGTATACTTACGACCCGCAAATACGAACGTTGGTGATTGACTAAAAATTAACCATACGATATTTAGAAACAATAAATTATGAACCTTGTATTTATAAAATAAATAATTGTGAATTGAATATTTAGTTTGACCATCCCATGACATTGTAACAAATAGATATGTTTAAACATTTTTTATATACGAACGATCACACATACACTCAAGACAACACGATAACTAAATATATGTGACCATACTAACTATCAATTAGTTATATATAAATTTTGTCGCACTACATTAATGTAACACCCAAAGAACCAAATCACCATGTATCATCCTATGTAAACCGAGTCACCTAAAATATATATATATAAGGGCTAAAAAGCTTTAAATCTAAATTACAACACAGATGAGTTGAATCCTTGTTAACTGATACGAGTCAGTTATATCTTAATAAACATCAAAGGTCCCTAGCAATGGGTTGCATTATTGTAAACACAAAGAATCCATCGTAACAAAATTTAGGTCCATAACAACTCATCACGAGTAAAAAAAAAGAGCACAATTTATAAAACTTGAATACAAATATATATATATATATATATATATATATATATATATATATATATATGTGTGTGTGTGTGTGGTGAAAAGAATTAATGACTTATATATATAAATGACATTTTTTTTGAAAGAACCAAGTCTTGAACGTAATTAGGTGACAACATAAGTATGGTAAAAACCACGTATCTATTTTCGACGGATATGACCTTTAAACGGATTAAAAGAGTTATTTTGAGTAAATACATATTATATGGCTACTTAAGAATTTGGAAGGACATAATATATAAATATATTTAATTGTTAGTAAATATATGTTTTGGTATAAATTAATGAATCTCCAAGTATTAAAAATTACTTATGTCGAATCCTAATAAAATATTTAGTGCTAGTTGTTCGAAACGAGTATTTATATGTATATGTATTCTTGTTAATCTCAAAACTCGATTATGCGTTACCTCATGAAGTTGATTATTAAAGAAATATATAATGTAATAATAATAAATATATTATTTTACGCTATCACGAGAATAATGGGTAATTCCTCTAAAAATAATTATATAGTTTGATAAGAATATAATTATTTGACGTTCGAGACATGTTGTCGTTATGTTAGCTTATATATGTGTTTTGGGTATAAATATATTTATATACATAAAGAAGTAAATATCAATCACCAACGGGTCGTTAAATACAATATCATTTTTTTTAAATGAAAAACATTCCTAACCGAATCAACTAAGTTAGTTGAACAACTTGCATTTGAGACGTCGTTTCTCGATTCTAAGACATATGTTGTACTAAATAGGACACGAGTAGTCAAGTCTCGCTCTTACAAATAATTATTTGCTAGCATACACAGATCTCGAGGTGAGTTTCACGGCCCCTTTTTACTGTTTTACATATTTGGGGAAAGAACATACTTACAACTATTTTTATGTGATAACAAGAGAATAAGACCCGACCTTTATGTTTGCATGAGCTGAATACGTTTTAGGCCGCTAAAGTCCCCTGGAACAATTTTGTAACATCCCAAAAATAATAAAACGAATAAATATAGCGAGACCGGTGACTAATTCTGAATATTTAAACAAAAGGGAGCGGGCTTGGGCTCGGCTTCAATGGGCCGAGGGAAGCCCAGGTATGTATATAAGGCAAGGCAGCCCTCTTCCCTGCTCATTCCACACTCACGCAGTTTCTAGAGAGAGAAAGGAGAGCTCGGGTCTAGAGAGAGAAAGTCGACGGATCGTCACGAGATTGGAGGAGCACGTTACAGCTGAGCCCGTGAGCAAAACCTCCGAATCAGAATTTCAATCCAGGTAACGATTCGATCACATTATGAGTTTTTGTTCGTTTTGGGAAGTTTCGGGTTTTGGCTAAAAAGATAACGATTTTGCGGATGAAACTTGAAAGTGAGCTTAGGTATAGCATCTAGAATGAAAAACGAACGTTGTGATCAAAGAAAAACTTAGATATTGACTCGATCAGACTTGCATGCGAAAACTTTAGATTTTTGGGAAGACGATGTGCAGACCCATCGAAACTAGTTAGTTTCGATATAAGCCCACGATCCGAAGCTAAGATTACACAGAAGGTACCTATCGAAACTACCAAGTTTCGACAGAAGCAACCTATCGAAACTACCAAGTTTCGACAGAAGCAACCTATCGAAACTACCAAGTTTCGACAGAAGCAACCTATCGAAACTACCAAGTTTCGACAGAAGCAACCTATCGAAACTACCAAGTTTCGACATAAGAAACCTATCGAAACTACCAAGTTTCGGTATAAGTAAATCCATCAAAACTACCAAGTTTCGATATACGTAAATCCATCGAAACTACTAGGTTCAAGCATAGTAATGTCTAGTGTCATCTAGGAGCACTACCTTACGTGTATGACTTTATTATACAGATCGTGAGTGACATTAGTGACGCTCAGTAGCCAGCTTAGTGTATTTCAGAAACTACTCATCAAGTGAGTTCTATGTGCCCCCTTTTCTATGTTATGTGAAATGATTTATAAATGTTTTGGGGCTGAAGTGTATACGCTAAATGAATAAATATTATGAAGGTCAAAGTGATCATACGTGATATAGTAAGGTATATGTGTAGATACATATGAAAATGAATTATGCACTACGAACAAAGAATGACACGTATGTTTACAAAGAATGAATGAAAGAATGGTATAACGTAAATAAATGAAATCTTGCTTTATAAACATATATTGCATGTTAAGAATGTATGTATACGTTATGATCGGAAACGAAGTTAACGACTACTACGGTAGACGGACGACCACTTGACTACTATGCAGCTAGGAAAGAAAGTCTAGAAAGGTAGACTAAATAAAGGCCACTACGGTGGAGTAAGACGCTAAATCAATATTCGGCTGCATAATTAGTTCAAGTGGGAAACGGATGCCTTAGGGCAGACGGGCGAATATGACGGACTACGACGGTAGGACGGTAAAGAAGGACGGCCGAAGGTTGGCCGGACCAAAGTTAAGGCGGACGGTTTCTAGGACCGGACGAGTAAAAGGGCTACGACGGTAGTTCAAGGGCGTATGTATTTGTGATATACGTACCGTAAGATGGGTTGATCACCCTTATGTGTATGACCAATGAATGTTAAGGAAAAGAAAAGGTGAATACATATCTATGTAATCACATAAGAATGAAGAAAGAAAAGTAAAAGCTATGAATACGTATTTGTAGAAATGTATGTATATAATTATGTATACTTATAAAGAAAAGAATGATCATATTTAATAGTTTTAAACTAGAACTCTCCAGCGTTAGCTGACTTTTAGTATACATTTCAGGTAAAAGAAGAAAAGGTCGTGCGGTGGCGTGAAGGTTACCCGACACAAGACTGACATCCCACTTTAATATATGTGTTAAGACTTCCGCTGTCAAGTTATGTAATTGAATGACGAATGATATGTAATTGAATGATGAATGTTTTTAATCTAAGTTCAGTATTTATGACTATGTTTATGAGTAAATCCAACGAGTGAGGCCTCCCGGGTTTGGGGCCTTACAAGTTGGTATTAGAGCAATAGTTTGAGAGATTCAGACATCCCTAAATGTCTGGACTCAAACTGATTATGGGACCAACGCACGGATGTCAGTATGGGTAACCAACGCCAACGCCAGCACGGTAAGTAAGTAGTAAAGTTAATGCTCTTGCATAAGAATAGATACCATAACTTAGAACAAATAGATGTTAATGCCATGACTGATTTGAAGAGTTTTGAACCCGAAAAGCAATGTAAATTAGTAATCACAAACCGGTCACTGTAATTAAGAATTTGCCTTGCTCGTACTGTTCGAAACTACGATCTGAAGAAATGACATTGATGCATTCCCTTTATGACTATCAGGAAATTAAGAATTTATGGCTGGTGGAGGAAGAACAGGACGACGAGGCGGTCGCACTGGCCGAGTAGGTAGACCTCCGTTGAACCAAAGAAATGAAGAAAAAGAGAGTGTGCACGCAGAGCACACCGAAAGTGTGCACGAAACAGAAGTGACCCCAATTAGGGACGACAGTCCAGGGCCTATACAGTTGGAACCTGAAGTCAGGGATGCTATTGCTCATGAAGTTGTGCTCACTTTGAAGATGGTATTGCCTGATCTACTATCCGAGGTAATAAAGGAAAGCAAAGAAGAGGATGAAGGGAACAATGAAGAGAAAATTTATGATAGTGACGGGGATGAAGTAAAAGTGGCATCAAGCAATCGTGGGTGTACTTACAAAGGATTCAAGGACGGAGACCCACCTTAGTTTGATGGAACCAAGGATTCGGTGGCCACGTTCGAATGGATCGAGAGGATGAACGCTGTCATCAACATCAGCGAGTGTCGACCAGACCAAGCTGTTAAGTACGTTGCTCATTCTTTCACCAACGAAGCACTGAATTGGTGGAGGAACATTCAAAGAACTAAGTCACCCAATGCTATCAACAAGATGACATGGGAAGACTTGAAAAAGCACATAATTCAAAAGTTCTGCCCACAGAATGAGATCGATCGTGTGGAGAACGAGTTCCTGAACTTCAAGGCTGGCAACAAGACTCATCGCCAGTATACATCAAGATTCAATGAACTGGCTCAACTAGTACCACACCTGGTGGAAACTGAAGATCGTTTGATCAAGTACTATCTTAAGGGATTGCCACAACGGGTCCGTGTTCATGTAAAAGCTAACCTACCATCGACCTTTGAGTCAGTAGTGAATCTGAGCGGAATCGTCTACGACGATTATGCCAATGAGGACCCACCAACAGAGACCCAAAAGAGAAAGTGGGAGAACCCGTCTAGAGGCACTGGAAGAGGGAACGTAACAACTGAAACTAAGAAGCCAAGGTCGGATGAATATGAAACATGCAAGAAATGTGGAAGGCAACATCTTGGCGAATGTAAAATCGGCACCACCACATGCTATAAGTGCGGGAAGCCGGGGCACTTCTCTCGAGAATGTGTAAGAGACGTCAAGTGTCAAGTATGTGGATTGTTTGGACATCTGACAAAGAACTGCAGGAAGGCCGGCCAATCTGGTTCAGGAAAAGACAAGGAAAAGGAACAGCCGCAGGCTAGGACTCGAGCCTACGCACTGACTGAGGAAGAAGCAAGAGGAAACCCTGATGTTGTGTCAGGTACGTTTCTAGTAAATGATGAAAATGCTGCTATTTTATTTGACTCTGGTGCCGGTAAAAGCTTTATATCAAATGCATTTAGCCGTAAACTGGATTGCACTATCAACACCATAGTGAAGGCCTTTAGCGTACAAACTGCCGTGGGTAAAAATTCGGCAGTATTCCAAGTAACAGAGGATTGTATCATAGAAATAGAGGGCCATAAGTTTCCTTCTAGATTATTCCTTCTCACCTTAGGAGGATTCGATATAGTATTGGGTATGGATTGGTTAGCTGCCAACGAAGCTCAAATCATATGTAAACGTAAGAGGATACACCTCAAAGCTCCTAGGGGGAGTCCAATTACGGTTTATGGGGATTGGAATTGCACGATGCCGAACATCATCTCGATGGTCAAGGCCGAAAGTTACATGAGGCGCGGTTGCGAAGCTTATTTGGCATATGTTATTGATAATAGAATGAAAACGAATGAACTCAAGAATGTACCCGTGGTGTGCAACTTTCCAGAAGTATTTCCTGAGGATCTACCTGGGTTACCACCCGATCGGGAAATAGAATTTCAGATTGACTTACTGCCAGGAGCTGAGCCCGTTGCCAAAGCCCCCTACCGATTGGCTCCGTCAGAAATGAAAGAATTGATGTCTCAACTAGAGGAACTAACCGAGAAAGGATTTATTAGACCGAGCATCTCACCATGGGGCGCTCTGGTACTATTTGTAAAGAAGAAGGACGGCAGTATGCGCATGTGTATCGACTACCGTGAACTGAACAAGAGGACAGTAAAGAACAAATACCCGCTGCCTAGAATAGATGACCTTTTTGATCAACTGCAAGGTGTGAGTTGGTTCTCAAAGATCGATCTTAGGTTGGGTTACCATCAGTTGAAAGTAAGGGAGGAAGACGTGCGTTTCGCACGCGTTATGGGCATTATGAGTTTCTCGTGATGTCCTTCGGATTGACTAACGCGCCAGCAGCGTTCATAGATTTGATGAATAGAGTGTGTCGACCAATGTTGGATCGATCAGTGATAGTTTTTATAGACGACATACTGGTATATTCGAAAAACGAGGGTGATCACTACTGTCACCTAAGAGAAGTACTAGAAGCGCTAAAGCAGGAAAAGTTGTACGCAAAATTCTCCAAATGCGCGTTCTGGCTTAGGGAAGTCCAATTCCTAGGTCATGTAATAAACCCAAACGACATTATGGTGGATCCTGCAAAGATCGAGATAGTAAAAGAATGGAACGTCCCAAAGACACCAACTGAGATACGAAGTTTTCTGGGATTGGCAGGCTACTATCGAAGGTTCATTCAAGATTTTTCAAGAATAGCCTCGCCACTAACTAAATTGACACGGAAAGAAGTGAAATATGAATGGGGCCCAACCCAAAACAACGCGTTTGAGGAACTTAAAACATGATTAACCCAAGCTCCAGTCTTGACTCTACCTGAGGGAAATGAAGACTTGGTAGTCTACTCTGACGCTTCGGGGCAGGGTTTGGGTTGCGTACTTATGCAACGAGGAAAGGTAATTGCTTATGTCTCACGACAACTAAAGATTCACGAGGTTAACTACCCAACGCACGATCTAGAGTTAGCAGCAGTGGTTTTCGCGTTGAAAATATGGAGGCACTACTTGTATGGAGTTAAATGCACCATCTACTCCGATCACAAAAGCTTGAAATATTTTTTCGAACAAAAGGAACTAAACATGAGGCAAAGAAGGTGGTTAGAGCTACTGAAAGACTATGACTGTGAAATATTGTACCATCCAGGCAAGGCAAACGTAGTGGCTGACGCTTTAAGTAGAAAGGAAGAATCGACACCTATCCGGATCAAAGCGTGTCAGTTGGTTATAACACCAGACTTGATGGGTGAAATATCAAAGGAACAAGATGAAGCATTGTTAGAAAGAAATATGAAACGGGAAAGAATAGTAGGACAACAAGGGAACTTAGATGCAAATGCATACGGAGTACGAACTAGGTTTGGCCGGATGTGGATACCTAAGATTGGCGAGCTTAGAGCCAAAATACTCGATGAGGCCCATAAGTCTCGTTATTCTATCCACCCCGGGACAAACAAAATGTATCAGGACTTGAAGAAGGAATACTGGTGGCCTGGCATGAAGAATGATGTGACCGAGTACGTGAACAAGTTCCTAACGTGTTCACTAGTCAAGGCCGAGCACCAGAAACCATGCGGTAAAATGCAACCATTACCAATACCGAAATGGAAGTGGGAGGAGATCACGATGGAATTCATTACCAAGCTACCGCGAACAGCTAAAGGCAATGATACCATATGGGTGATCGTCGATCGCTTGATGAAAAGTGCTCACTTCTTGCCAATACGTGAGACTTCTTCATCAGAAAGACTAGCAGAAATTTTTATCAAGGAAATTGTGAGCAGACATGGTATGCCGCTGTCAATTGTGTCCGACAGGGATACTAGATTCACATCAAGGTTTTGGAAGAAATTCAATGAAGCAATGGGCACTAGACTGAACATCAGCACCGCTTACCACCCCCAAACCGATGGACAATCGGAAAGGACCATTCAGACCTTAGAGGACATGCTCCGGGCCTGTATCATTGACTTCGGTGGGAGTTGGGACAACCATCTACCATTGGCAGAATTTTCATATAACAACAGCTATCACACAACTATTGGCATGCCGCCGTTTGAAATGTTGTATGGGAAGAAATGTAGGACCCCGGTTTGTTGGGGGGAAATTGGACAGAAGGATTTTGCAAGTCTCGTAGTGGTCAAAGCTACTTCCGAGAAATTTGATCAAATCAAGGCTCGAATGAAAGCCGCAAAAGACAGACAGAAATCATACGCGGATAAGAGAAGGAGGGATTTAGAGTTTCAAGTAGGGGACATGGTACTGTTGAAAGTATCACCGTGGATAGGAATCATTCGGTTCAGAAAACATGGCAAACTAAGTCCAAGGTTTGTCGGACCTTTCAAGATTTTAGCGAGAGTGGGTCAAGTTGCTTACAGACTCGACTTACCCGTTGAGCTTAGTGGAATACACCCTACGTTCCACGTGTCACACTTACGCAAGTGCTTAGCTGACGACACAGCTCACATACCTTACGATGAGATCGAGGTGGATAACAGTTTGAATTATGTCGAGGAACCAATAGCCATCCTTGACCGATCCGAGAAGCGACTACGCAACAAGTCAATCCCATTAGTAAAAGTACAATGGAAACACATAAAGGGTTCAGAAGCTACTTGGGAAAAAGAAGACGAAATGAGAGGACTATATCCCCAGCTGTTTAACGATTAGCAGGTTTCGAGGACGAAACCTTTCTAAGGAGGGTAGACTTGTAACATCCCAAAATTAATAAAACGAATAAATATAGCGAGACCGGTGACTAATTCTGAATATTTAAACAAAAGGGAGCGGGCTTGGGCTCGGCTTCAATGGGCCGAGGGAAGCCAGGTATATATATAAGGCAAGGCAGCCCTCTTCCCTGCTCATTCCACACTCACGCAGTTTCTAGAGAGAGAAAGGAGAGCTCGGGTCTAGAGAGAGAAAGTCGACGGATCGTCACGAGATTGGAGGAGCACGTTACAGCTGAGCCCGTGAGCAAAACCTCCGAATCAGAATTTCAATCCAGGTAACGATTCGATCACATTATGAGTTTTTGTTCGTTTTGGGAAGTTTCGGGTTTTGGCTAAAAAGATAACGATTTTGCAGATGAAACTTGAAAGTGAGCTTAGGTATAGCATCTAGAATGAAAAACGAACGTTGTGATCAAAGAAAAACTTAGATATTGACTCGATCAGACTTGCATGCGAAAACTTTAGATTTTTGGGGAAGACGATGTGCAGACCCATCGAAACTAGTTAGTTTCGATATAAGCCCACGATCCGAAGCTAAGATTACACCGAAGGTACCTATCGAAACTACCAAGTTTCGACAGAAGCAACCTATCGAAACTACCAAGTTTCGACAGAAGCAACCTATCGAAACTACCAAGTTTCGACAGAAGCAACCTATCGAAACTACCAAGTTTCGACATAAGAAACCTATCAAAACTACCAAGTTTCGGTATAAGTAAATCCATCAAAACTACCAAGTTTCGATATAAGTAAATCCATCGAAACTACTAGGTTCAAGCATAGTAATGTCTAGTGTCATATAGGAGCACTACCTTACGTGTATGACTTTATTATACAGATCGTGAGTGACATTAGTGATGCTCAGTAGCCAGCTTAGTGTATTTCAGAAACTACTCATCAGGTGAGTTCTATGTGCCCCCTTTTCTATGTTATGTGCAATGATTTATAAATGTTTTGGGGCTGAAGTGTATACGCTAAATGAATAAATATTATGAAGGTCAAAGTGATCATACGTGATATAGTAAGGTATATGTGTAGATACATATGAAAATGAATTATGAACTACGAACAAAGAATGACACGTATGTTTACAAAGAATGAATGAAAGAATGGTATAATGTAAATAAATGAAATCTTGCTTTATAAGCATATATAGCATGTTAAGAATGTATGTATACGTTATGATCGAAAATGAAGTTAACGACTACTACGGTAGACGGACGACCACTTGACTACTATGCAGCTAGGAAAGAAAGTCTAGAAAGGTAGACTAAATAAAGGCCACTACGGTGGAGTAAGACGCTAAATCAATATTCGGCTGCATAATTAATTCAAGTGGGAAACGGATGCCGGGGCAGAAGGGCGAATATGACGGACTACGACGGTAGGACGGTAAAGAAGGACGGCCGAAGGTTGGCCGGACCAAAGTTAAGGCGGACGGTTTCTAGGACCGGACGAGTAAAAGGGCTACGACGGTAGTTCAAGGGCATATGTCTTTGTGATATACGTACCGTAAGATGGGTTGATCACCCTTATGTGTATGACCAATGAATGTTAAGGAAAAGAAAAGGTGAATACATATCTATGTAATCACATAAGAATGAAGAAAGAAAAGTAAAAGCTATGAATACGTATTTGTAGAAATGTATGTATATAATTATGTATACTTATAAAGAAAAGAATGATCATATTTAATAGTTTTAAACTAGAACTCACCGGCGTTAGCTGACTTTTAGTATACATTTCAGGTAAAGGAAGAAAAGGTCGTGCGGTGGCGTGAAGGTTACCCGACACAAGACTGACATCCCACTTTAATATATGTGTTAAGACTTCCGCTGTCAAGTTATGTCATGTTATGTAATTGAATGACGAATGATATGTAATTGAATGATGAATGTTTTTAATCTAAGTTCAGTATTTATGACTATGTTTATGAGTAAATCCAACGAGTGAGGCCTCTCGGGTTTGGGGCCTTACAAATTTAGTAACCATTAACTGTAGCCTAGGGTCCTATGAATAGTACTATGGGGAGTGACGTCCCTCGGTCATGGTTAGTCGCGCTAACCGCAATCTGGAGGATTTATGGCCGCATAGCATCTGATAACAAATGAGAGGGGCAAAGGAACAATTGTCATGGTTTGGTTACGCCTCATGTATGAATATATTATTTGTATTCCTAGCTAGTTTACAAATGGGTCACGCATTACTTATTCTGATTATCACATGCACCTGGAACTATTTATGAACAATTGAATTTACAAAGAACTATTTGATTAACCTTGTGAACTCACCAACCTAGTGTTGACATTTTTAAGTATGTTTTTCAGGAAATTGAACTTGGTCGCAAGGTTAGCAATGTAGGTTACATGCATGCACGATGGATACGACTTTTGGGGGATTTCTCTTGTATAACTCATTGTATTTGAGTCATATTTGCGAAATCTTAACTTTTTGTAAACTCAAATGACATTTTGGGATGTAAAACTTAAAACTTGTTTATGTATCCATTTATCATGTATGTGTTTGCGGTAATCATATGCTTTAGAAACCATGAACGTTACGCCTCGCGTTTCCGCCTTGGCGGGGTGTGACACATTATCTTTGCTGGCTCTACCATAATGCCGTTTGGGTTAATGACGTGACCTAGGAAGTGGACTTCCCTAAGCCAGAACGTGCATTTGGAGAACTTAGCATACAATTTCTCTTTCTGCAAAGCTTCCAATACCTCCTTCAAGTGACACTCGTGATCATTCTCATTCTTGGAGTAGATGAGGATATCATGGATGAACACGATTACCGATCGATCCAGCATCGTTCGACAAACCCTATTCATCAAATCCATGAACGTTGCGGGGGCGTTCGTCAATCCAAAAGATATTACGCGGAACTCGAAGTGTCCATAACGCGTGCGAAATGCGGTTTTCGGTATGTCCTCTTCCCTCACCTTCAGCTGATGGTACCCGGATCGAAGGTCGATTTTTGAGAACCAACTTGCGCCCTGTAATTGATCGAACAGGTCGTCGATACTTGGTAAAGGGTACATGTTCTTCACCGTACGATTGTTCAACTCGCGACAATCAATACACATTCTCATCGATCCGTATTTCTTCTTTACAAACAACATCGGAGCACCCCAAGACGAGATGCTCGGTTAGATGAATCCTTTCTCAAGCAGTTCGTCTAGTTGTGCCACTAGTTCCTTCATCTCTACTGGTGCTAGTCGATATGGAGCCTTAGCCATGGGCTGGGCATCTGGTACTATGTCGATTCGGAACTCAATCTCTCTGTCAGGTGGTATCCCAGGCAAATCCTCTGGAAACACCTCTGGGTACTCGTGTACCACAGGTACATCGTCTAGTTCCTTCCCCTCCTTACACTTGTCAATCACGTACACCAGATAAGCCCCCCATTCGCGTCTCAAGTAATCTGCTGCCTTAATCATTGAGATGACATTAGGCATTGGGGGGTCGCGATCTCCAAAAACCTCTACTTCGCTACCATCCGGAGCCTTGAGTCGGATTATCTTTCGTTTACATATAATCTGCACTTCATTGGCAGTTAGCCAATCCATACCTAACACTACATCAAATCCACCCAAAACCATAACAAACAACCCGACGGGGAATCTATGGCCTTCTATTTTTATCGTGGAATTTTCAATTACATCAGTTACTCTCGCAGTTCTACCCTCAGCGGTTTCTACGCTAAAGGCCCTTTCTCGCTTGCTAACAGTGTATTTCACTCTTCTACAAAAAGTTGCAGATATAAAGCTCTTACTGGCACCCGAATCAAATAACACAGATACAAAATTGTTGTCAAGGATGAACGTACCTGACGCCACATCGGGGTCCACCCTGGCCTGTTCCTGCGTCAGCGCTTACGCTCGAGTCTTCGCTCGGGGCCTCTCTTCTTTCTTCTCCGGGCCTTTCCCTTTTCCAGATTCCCCCATTCTCGGTTTCAGGCATTCCCTACTAAAATGACCGGCATCCCCACAGTTATAGCACTTGAAATGTTGTGGGCAGTCACGGGAGTAGTTCCCGGTCTTGCCACACTTGAAGCACATGTTAGATCCCAATCTACATTCACCTGCATGTTCCTTTCCACATTTCTTACAAACGGTCGGCTCATCCACCCGAGACCTCTTATCACGAGCCCTAAACATCTTTCCACCAGTTCGCTTCTTTGGGAAGCTCGGTTTCCTGTTTGGTTCCTAAATGGCGGCATCGTTCAATGCCAAATCATCGTACACCACACCACTGAGTTCCATAATCGAATCAAAGGTGCTAGGAGTGTTTGCTTTGACAAAGGTGCGGACCTTGTCCGGCAGTCCCTGGATATAACATGCAATCTTTCTTTCTTCGGTAGTGATCAGGTGTGGCACCAGACGTGCCAACTCATTGTACCGGGTGGTGTATTGACGGTGAGTCATGTTACCATTCTTCAATTTCAGAAACTCTCTCTCTACCTTCTCAATTTTGTTCCTTGGGTAGAAATTTTTGATAACCAGAGCCTTCAAATCATTCCATAACATTGAGTCAACAGTCGTATCCCCATTAGCTTATCGCACTCCCTCCCACCAATGGGATGCTTCTTCCCTCAAGGAGTTAGCAGCAAATTTCACCACCTGATCTGCTCGGCATTTGCTTAGGCGGATGGCAACCTCCATGCGAATCACCCAGTCGAAAGTAGCCACCGCGTCCTTCTTCCCAGTTAGCACCGGCGGGTCACACTCCTTAAAGGACTTGTAGTGACAACCGCGAGTAAATGGTGCACTGACAGCCTCATTGTTCGGAGCACCAACTCTCGTATTAGACCCGCCCGCCTCATTACCCTTCTTCAGTGCTTCTGCTAGGAGTTCTGGCAAGGAAGCCTTCATCATTTAAGTAAATTCATGTGCTAGGGCCGCTTTCACTTCCGGTTCGAAAGTGAAATGTTGTTCTTCCACATGAGTCGGCTCAGTCCCATGCATACTTGCTTCCAATTCAGTGTGAACACTTCCCTTTTCACTTTGCTCCTGACGAGCAGGAGTCCTACCTCATCCACCGGTACGTCCACCGGTACGGCCCCCACCACGCCTTCCATTTCCTCTTCTTGCCATTTCGTTCTATAAGACAAGGAATCCAATGTCATCACGCTAGTTAACAAATAGAATTCAACAAGTACTGTAAGATGTTAATATACACTGATCAACTGCAATTAACCATTACACTACCTTTCGATTTCAATTTGACCACCTTTGTGATTCCATCAGAACACAAGTCCTAACCTAACACTTTCTAAGGCATACTATATATGTAAATATCAATACTACCTTCATACCTAATGTTGTGGCTTGAGTTACCCGTGCTGGGAGTGTCCAAATCTCTCAAACTATTGCTCTGATACCAACTTGTAAGGCCCCAAACTCGGGAGGCCTCACTTGTTAGATTTACTCATTCATAAACAGTTCTTAAACTTGAATATCAAATAACGCAGCGGAAAATTTCATTCAAACATAACATTAACATTGTACTACATGTGGAAGTGTAACATTGTCAATTACATAAACATAACATAACAACTCATAACGTGATGCCAGTCTTCATATTAATCGGGTAACTCGTCAAGCGGCCCAGCATCACCGTCCATCATCACAACCTGCCTTAACATGAATGTGCATACTAAAAGTCAGCTACGCTGGTAACTTCTAGTTTTACATAAAACCTTAACATAAACATTTTCCAAAAACATAACATTTATTCATTTAACAAAAGCATACGTAAATCATGCAATAACATAACATTAAACATAAGTTAGCAATAAACCGAATCTGCGCCTTTTCGTAACCGTCAATTCCTCATTACAGCACAGTACTTCATAGAGTACACGCACCGACCTCAAGCACGGTGCTTCATAGAGCACACGTACTCACGTAACCATTCTTAAACGACAATTCCCTTGAAGCACGGCGTCCCAAAGGATAGCACGTACCACACCTTAAGTACTTTTCCCTCGCAGAGGATAGTACCTCATTAGGGATCCCGGTAATCCCCCATTGGTGACCGTCATCACCCCTTTCCCATCCAGTTGTACAACCATTGGCCAGCCACAAAGGCCCCTATAAAGGTAAGGCCCATACATACATACCTTGATTCCCGAAGGAATCCATGGCAGATTCATTCATTTTGTGACTTTCTGTTAGGTCATGTTTTGTAATTGTTGATAAAATTCTGTGTAAGTTATGCTAGAGGCGAACTTAACAAGTTCGCCTAGCCTATAAGAGGCGAACTTAATAAGCTCGCCTGGTCTATCAGAGGCGAACTTAATAAGTTCGCTTAAGTCTATTAGAGGCGAACTTATTAAGTTCCCTTAGCCTATTAGAGGCGAACTTAATAAGTTCGCCTAAGCACAGTGAAGCGAACTTGTTAAGTTCGCCTGGTGCAGAACAGTTGCTTATATATAGAGGTAACAGAGTCTGTGAAACAGAACTAAGGTGTGAGACAGAGAGAATAGACGATATCAGAATAGACGAGAGAGAATTCTTGTAACCTGATATTGGTGGAATACAAAGCGTTTATTTACACCGTTGTTGTTTATTGAGTCACACGAGCACGTTGATCATGGATTCCACACGTTATCACCGTGTCGTACCGCGAGTCTAGAGATCCGTCACGCACCGAATTAGGGACCTACAAGTGGTATCAGAGCTTATGCTCTTGATTAGCAAAAGATTCGTGGTGTTTTCGTGTCCAATCAACATCAAAAATTTGAGATTTTGAAGCTTTTTCATATTTTCGTGTTCTTGATAAAAATGGAAGAATTTTGACAAATTTGGATTGATTTTGAATTGTTTTGATGAAATTGATCCGATAGAAGTGTTTCAAATCAGTTTCTACACCTTCCTACGGTTAAATTTTATCAAATTCCATCAATTAAGCAAGAAATCATGAATTTCGGAAGTTTTGGTTCGCGAATATGGTTCTGAGCTGTTCTTGAGTTGATTCTGTTGGATCAAGCGAACTTGCTGAAATCTGTGCAGGCGAACTTAGCAGCAGGAGAACTTGTCAAGTTCGCTCATCACAGGGTTAAGCGAACTTAATCGGATTTTTAGGTTTCTGGTTTAAGCGAACTTATTAAGTTCGCTTGGGGAGAAGTTCAGGCGAACTTATTAAGTTCGCTCAGGCAGGCGAACTTAGCTAGTATTAAAAAAAAAAAAAAGTATATATGCTTGTTTAGGGAAAAATTTTTAGGGAAAGTTTATATGCTTGTTTCGGATCATTTTTGAAATTTTGAATTTTCGATTTTTTTTTTAAAAAAGAGTATTTTGGCGGGAAAATTTTCGCAAAAATTTCAAAATATCAATTTCATGTGATGATAATGAGATTGGAACTATGCCACCGAGACTTTTTTGCATATCAGATTACCGTACCTGGAAAGTCCGGTTCGAACAGTTCGTATCAGTCACTGATGAAAATTTTTGGACATCCATATTTGAAGGATATGTGCATCCTACTTATGACTATATGGGATATTATGATGTTCCTAAACCAGTGACAGCTCTAAGTAAACTAGAAAAGCAGAAGTTTGATCGAGAAATGAAGACGCGTGAAACTTTAACGATGTCTTTACCTAAAGAAATCATTCATAGTCTCGGGAAGTGTCCAACTTCAAGAGAACTATGGGAAGCTTTGAAGAAAAAGGGTGAAGCTACTACTCAAGCGTTTGTGGTCTTGATCAACGAAGTATTGGAAAAGCCGAGTTATTCTCAAAGTGATTCTTCTGCAGATTTAACTGATAGTGAGAGTATTCGTTCTGGTGAAAGTACTCAATCTCCTGAGACTGATGTGATGAGTGAAGAAAGTTTTCAGACAGTTGAAGATGATCTGAGTGACTTAGAAACTGATGCAGAGCCTGTCATTGTTGATCAAAAGAGTGAAGCTGATGATGACGTTTTCATGGCTCCTGGTGCATCTTCTTCAGAAGAAAAGGCTGAGGTACTTTCTAACTCTGAAACGTTTTGTTCTAACTGTGTTTCAGTTAAGGATAAAATGATGAGGGTTATGGATGACAACGTAAACCTCATTTGAAATATGAAATCCATGCACACGGTAAATCAGAAAATAAAAGATAATGAGAATGTGTGTATTGAGAGAATAGAATCACTGAAGAGGGATATAAATTCTCTGACTTTGAAGATCAAAGAGCAGGCATATCACCTAGATATGTCCTTTGCAAAAATTGAGAACATAAATAATGATCTTGCTGCAAAAGATAAGGAACTAGCTGAATCTAAAGCAGAGGTGATAAGATTGCATAGAAAATTAGAAAGCTTTGGAAATTCATCATTTTTATTAGGATATTATCATGAGAATACTGAAGAGGGGAAGGGAACTAGTGGTATTGGCTATGTTCCTCCACCATCAACGAAAATTATTCTGTTACACCTGAGATTATAAACGATGAGGATTTAGATCCTAAGACTGTGTTAAAGGTGAATCCAGTCACAGGTTAAGATATGGTGTATTCTGATGAGAGTGATGATGAATATTTTGATGAAGCTAAGGTAGAGGGGATACCGAAAGCTATTAAGAAAGAAGACTCAAAGGTTGATTCTAATTCATCTGGTAAAAATACATTTGGAAGTTCTTCAAATTCAAGGAGAGTTCCATATGTCAGAGATTATAAAGACAGGCGTACATGTTTTCATTGTAATGAGATGGGACACATTGTGGTGACCTGTCCTTACAAAAATAAAGGAAAGAAGCATGTAGTTCTTGAAAAGATGAAGCCTGAATCAAAACCTGTTGCAAAATCTGGAGTTCCAGAGAAAATAAAGCAAAAAGAAGTTCATGTAGGAGAATCTTCTTCAAATTCATCTTATCGTGTGAAGATTCCTTATATGAGATATTATCGTGAGATGAGATCTTGCTTTTACTATGGTCGTGTGGGTCACATTCGGATTGCTTGTCCTCACAACACCAAAGGTAACCAACATGTTACTCCAGAAAAGGTAAGAACTCAAGGTAAGCCTTATGTTAACCCAAATGTGGTTAAATCTCATGTTACACCAAAGGGTAATTCAAAATCTGCGGTTAGGCTTTCTAGACCTCAAAGACGGAGGAGAAACAGACGATTGAGAAAACTTTTAGAACAACAAGAGTTTTCACAATCAAATCAATTTTCAAATGAACGAAAATGTTCAAACACTTCACATTTTAAGCAAAAAGAACTTAATGAAAAGAAGTATGTTTGGAAATCTAAAGTTTCTGTTTCTGACTCGTCGGAGCAATCACCTAAAAATGATGAGAGATTCGATTGTGAATGGAGTGAGGTTTATTATTTTGATACAGATGGACGACCCATGACTACCATGGCTTGGGTCCCAATTTCAAATTAATGTTTCTTGTTAGATGTGCAGGATTTACCAAGAGGGACTATTAATACCATTTTGGTTGTTGATAGTGGTGGTTCTTAGCACATGACAGGGAATGACATCTGCAAGAGTAACGAGTTGTTGATCACTGAGAATCTATTTGTTTCAACGACTTGATGCTCAAGGGGGAGAATATGTCACACACAATGTTTTGGAAACAGTTTTACAAAGTCCAAAAGATAACCTGAAACTTAGGATGACGATGGTGAGCATAAAGTCATTGATGCAACCATTTGACTAGTTGAGGGGAAGTCTACAGGACAGGGGGAGTACAGAACTGTGTTGATGACAAAAGGCAAAGGCATTCAATTACAGGATTACATCGGTTTGAGTTTTTAAATTGATTGATTTGCTTAATCCTGAGTAACCAAGTAAAATGTTTTCATGAAAGGTTTATTTTCGTTTGTTTTACTTTCTTTATTGAAAAAGATTTTGAAAAAGCCAAACAAAATGAAAAAGATAAAATCGACATTACTTGAAGTTAAAGAAGAGATGATAGTATATCAGTAGATGTTCTTTCACACATGACCTTAGATTGACTGGTTGGTGCTGTATGTTAATATATCTGAATTATATGTTTTGATCTAAACTTCAGAGACTACAAAAATAGGAAATGATAGTGTTGTGTATGCATATAATTTGAATTGTCAGTAGACTAAAAGCGTCACTGAACCATTAGTAGTGTGAAAACATAATTTCATATGTTACAACTGTGATTTGAACCCATTTTATGCCTGGGTGTGTGCGTTAAAAGATCACTATCAGATAAAGAATATTAGCTTTTAATAAAGATTTTCCTATGAGATTAGTTTCGGGTTATGTCCTTAGCACTATTCATTCGATTTGCTTCCGTGCCCATGTCCCGAAAAGCATGCAATTTGAAGTATAATCAAGATATGTACTTGACAACATCTGTCAAACATATACTAGCCCTTGGATCATATTGATAAATCAACTTTACTGATTCCATTGAATTCATAATCCAGATAACAGTTGGATCCGCGTACCTGAATCTTATGATTCCACATATATAAACCAAGACATTGAATCATTCGATTCTGAATCTTATTGATTCCTATACAATCCAATTTGGATTCTGCTATTCGTGTGCTAAGTGATGTCTCCTCATTCTGAAAATTCGGATAATCTTTAGTAAAATCTCATATGTCTTGAAGATAGTACATTTACTTTCTGTTGGCATACTAGTGGGGTACACGTTGTATTTCATACTTAAATGGTACCTTAACTCACAAGAAAGTGGGAATGAGATGCTTTAAGTTTCAAATCTTATAATATTGAAAATTTGAATTTGTGTGTCATAGCCTGATCCTAATTTCTTTGAATGTTTATCGCGTATCATAACATGCAATATGAAAGTCTTGAAAAGATAGAATGTGATAATCTTGAAAGATATTCGTTTGATTGCTCAAGGCTTGAAAGAATGACATAGGATACCATTTGATATTATATGGATTTTATATCCAAAATGTGTGATTGATTCATCATATATACTGATATGATCTTCTTACTCGTGA
Organism: Smallanthus sonchifolius; assembly: GCA_023525975.1. Lineage (NCBI taxonomy): Eukaryota > Viridiplantae > Streptophyta > Magnoliopsida > Asterales > Asteraceae > Smallanthus > Smallanthus sonchifolius. The sequence goes on along the minus strand of CM042021.1, from coordinate 91,190,917 downwards.
TGTTCGACCAAAAAGATGTGATTTTGTATTTTACATTTCAGTTTATACAAAGAAAAACCAAAAAGATTTTGTGTTTCTTATGTTTGAAAAACCAAAAAGATTTTATTTTTCCAGAGTCCATACGTGATTGTTGGGTGATAGATTGGAGGGAATGATCGTTAGACCCATGCGGGCCATTTCATTCTTGTATCAAAGATACCGTAAAGATGATTTTGTTTATGAACTCACTAGCATTAAGCTGATCCAAAATGTTTTCAAATGTTTTTGAGCACAGGTGAACATGTAATATCCCAAAAATAAGACGACGGGTTATAATAATGGGTGAACACGAGACGAAAAGAATAAACAAACGCGGCGTGATGGGCCGGGCCGGCGAGCTTGTGGGTGGCGCATAAGGGGGAGGTGCCTCCCTATAAATAGCCCAAGTCACCTTCATTTCTCTCATTTGCAAGAATCTAGAGAGAGAAACCATAGAGAGAGAAAGTGAGGGATCGACCCGAGATTGAAGGAGCGTGTTACTACTGAGTTTGTGAGCAAGATCTCCGATTCAGAATTTCGAAAACAGGTAACGACCCGAACCAAATCTGAGTTTTTGTTATTTTTGGGTTTTTAGGTATTTTCATAAAAAGGATGAGTTTTTATAAACCAAATGAGAAAAGGATTATAGGTCTTGAATCACGAGAGGAAAATACACCTTTTGAATGCAAAAAGTTCCAAACTTGATGAATCCGTCTATCCAGATCTGAGTCCAAGGTTTTGGATGAAGTTCACGGTTTGGGTGAAGTTTGCGGCTGGGACGAAGTTCACGGTTGGGAAGTTTGCGGTTTGGGAAGTTTACGGTTTGGGAAGTTCACGGTTTGGGAAGTTTGCGGTTTAGGAAGTTTACGGTTTGGGAAGTTCACGGTTGGGAAGTTTGCGGTTTGGGAAGTTCACAGTTAAGTGAAGTTTGCTGTTTGGGTGAAGTTCACGGTTTGAGTGAAGTTCACGGTTAAGTGAAGTTTACGGTTGGGTGAAGTTCCCGGTTAAGTGAAGTTCACGGTTTGGGGTGAAGTTCATGGCCGAGTATTTCCCCTTGAACCACGAACCCCTATTTTCACGGGGAAGAAACCGTGTACCCCTAAGTTGTTGACATGTAGAAGTAAAATGTAATAGTTGTGTGTAAAGCTAAGGCTAAGTTGTGTACGTACAGGTTAGAAGATCCTTTACAGACCTTTGACCCTGTTTATCTCAAGTGAGTTCTAGAAGCCTTTCTTTAAATGTTTTAATTAATGTTTTTGGGCTGGTGTGCATACATACGAAATGATGTCTTACGAAACGATGTTTACGAAATGATGTTTTACGAAATGATATTTTACGAAACGATGTTTATGAAATGATGTTTATGAAATGATGTTTACGAAGGATGATGTTTATGAAATGTTTTGCCAAATGAAGTTTACGAAAGGTTTATGAAAGAGATGATGTTTTGTTTAATAAAATGTACGAATGCTTTAACTAAAATGAGGTAAAGGTTTAATTAAAGTCATGAATGAACGAATCTGCCATGAGTTCCTACGGAGCTAAGGTATGTATGTATTGGCCTCACCCTTACGGGGTGTGTTGGTCTTGACAAAGGTACGGATCTTTGGTGGCAATCCTTGGACATAGTAGTGAATTCTCCTTTCCTCAGTCGTCACTAGATGGGGCACCAGACGCGCCAACTCGTTGTACTTTGAAGTATATTGTCGGTGAGTCATGAGTCCGGCTTGGAGAGTCAAGAATTCCCTTTCCACCTTATGGACCTCGTTCTTACGACAAAACTTTTCAGTTACCAACGCTTTTAGGTCACTCCACCTCATCCATCCGACCGCTTGGTCACCCTTAGCCTGTTTCACAGTTTCCCACGAGTGTGATGCTTCTTCTTTCAATGACTTCGCAGTGAACATGACTGCTTGTTCTGGTCGACATTCACTAAGACTAATGGTCGACTCCATGCCGTTATTCCAATATAAGGTATCTGATGCTTCCTTCTCCCCAGTAAGCACGGGTGGATCACAGCCCCGAAACGCCTTGTAGTCACAGCCGTGAGCAGGCGGTGTAACATTCTCTACCAGATTTGGTCCTCTCATTGTTGGAAGCACCACAGGCTCTTTAGTGGTGTTGGGGTTCTCCTTGGCCTTCCTCAAGGCTTCCTCTAGTATGGCCGGTAAGGTTTCCTTCAGCAGTCGGGTAAATTCAAGGCCAAGAGCTGCTTGCACGGCCGGCTCAAACTCGAATGTTTGATCATCTGTTGTATGAACAGTAAAGTGAACAGTTTTCCTTCGGGAATGTGTACCAGCTATAAAGGTCCTTGGGACAGATGTTACTTGTACAAGATGTTAGATATGGGTTCTACCAATTAGTAAGAACCTTTGGGTTCGCTAACGGTTGTACAACTGGGATGAGTGACGGCGGTCGCTCGGGAGGTCCACGCAAGCAGACATTCATTAACACAGCGAAAACGATTTAAAACTTTAGCTGCTTGCACGGCACGGCCTGTAAGGACCTCCCGAGCAACCGCCGTCACTCATCCCAGTTGTACAACCGTTAGCGAACCCAAAGGTTCTTACTAATGGGTAGAACACATATCTGACATCTTGTACAAGTAACATATATCCCAAGGGCCTTTATAGCTGGTACACATTCCCGAAGGAAAACTGTTCACTTTACTGTTCATAAAACTTTCTGTAAATCTTGTTCATAACTTAACGTCTATTATGCCTTTGTTTATGTATATAAAAATATAGTAAACGCTTACCATAAATACCTTTGCTTTTACTGAAATATATCTTAACACATATATCATGCCTTTATTTATGTATATAAAAATATAGTAAACGCTTGCCAAATGATATATCTCGCTTACTTGAAAATACTATCACATATATTATGCCTTTGTTTATGTAAAATAAATATAGTAAACGCTTGCCAAATAATATATCTTGCTTTACTAAAAACATACTAGCACTTATATTATGCCTTTGTTTATGTATATGAAAAATATAATTAACGCTTGCCAATAATATAATCATACTTTACTAAAATGTACTTTTGCCTCTTTTAAACTTTTCACTAAAACATAGCTTTTCCCTTCAGTTTATCATGTATAAAATATAATAAACGCTTTACACTAAGTATGCACACCACCCCTAAAGAAGGCAAAAGAAAAGGGGATTAGAACTCACCTGGTATCTTAACTGCAATGGTCTACTGGATCTCACACAATCTGGACAATCATAACAATTGACGCGTATTAGACTTAACTCAACGCTAAATGGTTTCACCATTTCTGGCTAGGCGAACATACTGACTTCACTAACCAGCCTGCTGCCTGCGCACTTAGTAAGTGCGCAGGGCCTTGCTCATATGTACTTGACAAGTGCGCTGAGCATTCTTCTTACGTACTTGGTAAGTATGCAGGATCTTCCTCCGCGTACTTGGTAAGTACGCAGGACGTCCTCCTTGCGTACTTCTGTTTCCTGGACAAAAATCCAAAATTCTTGCATGCTAACCCGATCATGCAAATCTTACAATTTTCTTTGATCAAAACGTGCGGTTTTCATTCTAGATGCTAGTTCTAAGCTTATTATCAGGTTTCATCCATAAAAACGCCTCCTATTTAGCTAAAACCCGAGAAACCTCAAAACGAACAAAAACTCATATTATGGTAGAATCGTTACCTGTAAACGCTTCTTCGTCACAGCTAATCGTTCCAGATACGTATGCCTACCTATGAGCTCGGATTCGAAAACCGGGACTTTCTCTCTCTAGACTCTCTCTCACTTTCTCTCTCTAGAAATCCGGAAATGGTGTTGGAAGTGAGGGTTTTGGGCTGATTTTGAGGCTTATAAGGGCCCAAACCCTTGCTATTTCGGCCCGTATACCCCGGCCCAAGCCCGCTTCCTTTTTTTTTCTTATTTAAGTTTTTAATTCTCGTGAATTATTTCGCGCTCCATAACTCGGGCTGTTACATCACATGCAAACTTTTGTGTTTCGTACTTGTATCCTTGTGTGGTGCTATCTACTACTGGTGCTTGACAAGCCCCACCCGCGTTAGTCTCGCTAACTCGATTGGAGGTCGAACGGGTGAAATATTATCCTAATCACATTAGTTAGAGTTGATAGACCTGGCTGTGGGCAAACAAACACATGTCAGCTTCGGTTACGAACGCTTTAGCGAAACAGGAACGTAGGTTAGCTACCTATAGATATGCATATTGAATGTACATAATCTGGCAAAACCCTCTTACTGCAAACTTGAAACCTGTGAACTCACCAACCTCGTGTTGACACTTTTCGTACATGTTTTCTCAGGTCACTAAGGCACAGGTTGCACAACTAGGACATGCATGGAGTCTTACTATCATTTCACTCATATGCAAACCGTTAAAACAATTCACTTACTTTTATTAAACTAAACTTTGGCGCGTTGTTTTGCACATTTACTTTCTGGTTTAAACGCTTCAGCATTAACTCTGAACTTTTATGTTATGACATTTTAAGTCCCATATAGTGTCGTTTGATGTAACTGATGTCTGAGATCCCGGTGTGTCACATCCCTAACGGTAAAACTCCGTTAGTGGAATTTCGGGGTGTGACATCTTCAGCTTAGACATTCTCAACCTGGGGTGGAGGAGAAGGAACATTCACATTTACTTCTTCATTCTCAACATGTACCTGTAACATCCCAAAAATAAAACAACATTTATAATAACGGGTTAGAATGCGAGAACGAGCCGAATAAACCCCGGCCGCGCATGAGGATGGCAAATAAGGGAGATGAGCCTCCCTATAAATAGCCAAACCCTCCTCATTCTCTCATTTACACATTCTAGAGAGAGAAACCGTAGAGAGAGAAAGTTGGTGGATCGACCCGAGATTGAAGGAGAGTGTTACTACTGAGCTCGTGAGCAAGACCTCCGAATCAGAAGCTCGATTCAGGTAACAACTCGATCTAGATCTGAGTTTTTAGTTTATGTTGGGTTTTCGGGTTTTGGATAAAAAAGGTAACGTTTTTACATATGAAACTTGAAAATAAACATAGATCTAGCATCTAGAACGAAAAACAAACATTTTGAACATAGAAAGTCGGGATCTTGACGTGATCAAATCTTCATGCAAGAACTTAGGGTTCTTGGGGAAGAAGACTGCCCGACATGCGAACTTATCAAGTTCGCCTAACAAAGATTGGGGCGAACTTCTCAAGTTCGCTTGACAAGTTCGCCTGGGGCATAAACTAAGCGAACATATGGTTGCGAACTTAGTGACTTTACGGGGTTGCATAGTAAGCGAACTTACTAAGTTCGCTGGGCATGGGTATAAGTTCGCCTGTATGTTTGCCAGGTTGGTAAGGGGCGAACTTGATTTAAGTTCGCCTGATTCAGTATGGTTAAACCATTAGAGTCGGGATAGGATCTTATCTGTATTTAACTACTCAATTCAGATCGTGCGTGACGTTGTTGGGCCTTCGATTAGGGCAACGAGACTAGCTTATCAGGTGAGTTCTAGAAGCCCTCTTTAAAATGTTTTAAATAATGTTTTTGGGCTGGTATGCATACGTAACGACGTGACTGTTTTATAAAACGATGTTTATGAATGATATGTGTGACGTTTTATGAAACGATGTTTATGAACGATGTTTTGGAAGGAAAAGGTTATGAAAGAAATGTTTATGAAATAATTTGCCAAAAGAAGTTTACGAGGTGTTTATGAATGAATGAAATGATTTTTAATAAAACGTACGAATGCTTTAACTGAAGTTTTGAAGTAAAAGAAGTGAATATTTACCAAACTCACAAACGAACGAATCTGACATTATTCCTTAGGGAATGAAGGTTATGGGTATGGGTTATGGGCTTTTACCTTTTAGAAGCCTTTGTGGTTGGCCAACTGTTGTACAACTGGGGTGATTACAGTCACCAATGAGATTATCGTGATCCTTGAAGTTGGTACGATTTTACCTTGCGGGTTAGTCGTGCTTGAAGTTTGGTATTGTGCCTTACGGGGTGCAGTGCTTGAAGTTTGGTACTTGTGCTTTACGGGGTGCAGTGCTTGAAGTTTGGTACGTGTCATCCTTGTGATGCCGTGCCTGAAGTTCGGTTGAATTGCCTAAGTGTCGGGCCCTAGGTTTCTTCGCCCGAAGGACAGTACGGTGTTGAAGGGCCTAGTGGTGGCGATCTTAGGGTTATTCTGCCCGTATGTGACGTTTGGATTTGACGGTTACAAGAAGGCGCAGATTCGATATGTTCGTTGACTTATGTGTTATGTTATGTTATTTCATGATTTTCGTAAGCTTTTATTAATGAAGTTAAATTATATGTTTTTGGCAAATATTTGAAGTTAATGTTTTATGAAAAGCTAGAACTCACCAGCGTAGCTGACTTTTAGTATGCACATTCAGGTTAAGCCAGGTTATGAGGAATTTACGGTGATGCTTGGCTAGCGAGATGAGTTACCCGGCTGATCATGAAGACTGGCATCCCGTTATGTTTTAGTTACAATGTATTTATGTTTTAGATAATGTTTATGCTTCCTCATGTTTAAACAATGTTGACGTTATGTTTGAATGAAATTTTCCGCTGCGTTATTTGATATTCAAGTTTAAGAACTGTTTGTGAATGAGTAAATCCAACACGTGAGGCCTCCCGGGTTTAGGGCCTTACAAGTTGGTATCAAAGCAATTGTTTGAGAGATTCGGACACTCCCAGTGTCTGAACTTAAACTGTGAATGGGACCGAAAGCGGATGCCAGTACGAGTAACTCGAGCCACAACATCAGGTATGAAGGTAGTATATATATTTACATATATAGTATTCCTTGGAAGTGTTAAGTTAGGACTTGTGTTCTGATGGAATCACAAAGGTTGTCAAATAGAAATCGAGAGGTAGTGTAATGGTTAATTACAGATGGCCATTGTGGCTCGCATGAGGGTGGCAAACAAGGGAAGTGAGCCCCTCCATAAATAGCATAAACCACCACATTTTCTCTCGTTTGCAAGTTCTAGAGAGAGAAACCGTAGAGAGAGAAAGTTGGCGGATCGACCCGAGATTCATGAAGTGTGTTACCACGTAGCTTGGGAGCAAGACCTCCGAATCAGATGCTCGATTCAGGTAACGACTCGTTCCGAATCTGGGTTTTTGTTTAAAATCTGGTTCCCAGGTATTTTTGGTAAAAAGGTTGGGTTTTTGTTAACCAAAAGAGGAAAGGATTATAGATCTGGAATCCCGAGAGGAAAATACGTGTTTTGAACGTAGAAAGTTTCAAACTTGACGAAGCCATCGATCCAGATCTGAATCCATGCAAAAACGGGCTGATGGGATGAAGACGGCACTCCATGCCATGAAATAATTTCTTTGATAAATGTCCCTGCTAATCTTTCCGAAGAGCAAGTCTCACGTATCGGTAAGAAGTGAGTAGTCTTAGTTACTCTGTCTACTATCACCCAGATGGTATCATAACCTTTAGCTGTTTTCGATAGCTTTGTTATATAATCCATAGTGATATGCTCCCACTTCCATTCTGGAATATCTAGTGGTTGCATTCTGCCATAAGGCTTTTGATGCTCTGCTTTAACTTGGGAACAAGTCAAGCATTTACCCACATATTTCATGATATCGAATTGTAGGTCCCAGCGGGTCTACGGATCGATATCAGACGTATAACATGCTACGTACGTGAACTCGTAGTGCAGAATCCTAACGAATACACTCGTCACAAACTGATACAAACACAATATAGAACACTCAAGACAAGATTCTCAAAACACTCTTTGTATTGCTCTGATAAATGTGCTTAAAACTTGTGAATCACAGAAGTATAATTGAAAACAATCTAAGCACTATTTATAGGCAAGACACTGATACAGCACCTATGGCTTAGGCGAACTTGTTAAGTTCGCCATTTACAAAACTTAACTACAAAAGACAAATTACAAACTTAAAGATTACAAAAGACCTAATCTATTACACAAAGCTAAATGTCACATAAAACTCCCCCTTGACATTAGCTTGCTCTCTTATTCATCAAGCGTTCTTCTGAATCTCCAGCTGTTTGCTTCCAGCATGTACTCCTTGACTAATACACACATGTAATACCCTCTTGTACTGCATCGCATGTTCTCTCCATTCACTTGTATACATTATCTCTATATGTTTCAAAGTCAATTGATCCTTCTTCTAGAAATTGATTAGATTCATTGCATCGTAGAAACGAAACAAAATATGTCCTATATCTTCTATCACAGCCTCTCAAGTATCCACATCTACTAACCACCACTTGATATTTCCAATAAAATCTTGTGGTACTTTCTTCAGTGAAATCTTTTTCAAGCCTTTCACTGGCTTAAACTTGTATTTCTAGAATTTCTTATGCGTCACGGGATCTCTAACTTTAAACCTTATACTTACCAGCAGTACCTTCTCTCCTTATCAGCCTAACAATTGCATCTGCAATGCCGTTCCTCGATCTGTTAATCAATGGTTTAGTTGATAAGCCATTAACTTCACATCTTGGCAAAGAGTTCAAGTACTTCAGCCTTGGTTTCAAGTATTGAACACCATCAGTCCTCTTGATCACAGTCAACTTAAACTCATCTTCATAAAACCAACAGAGTATTCTTCCACTGTAGTGAACATTATTCACATACCTTTCTCTTTGTACGGGTGATAGTGGAGTCACTGGTAATACTCTTTTCTTGCTTCTCACTACCTCTAGCCACTTTTCCTTTATCATTCCTGTATCTTTGTATAACACAGGCTCTTCATCTTGATCAACATTAGCAGTACATGAGGTATCAGGTTTTGGTGACTTCAGGCTCTTTATCCAAAGACCCAGTATTACCTTCAGAACTGTCTTCATGAATCACATTGTCTTGAATAAAGTCTAAAGTAACATTCAATCCACCACAACCTTCATATGTTATATCAACAACATCTTTTTCTATTTCCACCTCTATTATCTCTCCTTCTTCAACATCTGACAACACATCCTCATCATCAAGCAAATAATCTAAATCAGACAAACATTCAAGCTTGTCGGCATTCTCTATATCAGAATCTTCATAAAAAGAATCATCTAACATATCAATAATAGCTTGCACATCCTTATCTTGTTCAGCTTCCCCTGACGGTATGTTCTCACCATATCCAAACTCCCCGTGAGTCATAGACTTAAGATTCACTACAATGGCATCCGTAGCGTCTTGGCGTTCACCCTGATCATCTGCGGGATCATCATCTTCATCATTGTTCTTTTGTACCTCAGGTGAATGACAAGTGTCCTTCCCAGGCTTCTCCCCCTGAGCGTCAAGGCGCTCTGATGTAGTGCAAAGCACATATCTTTAACCCGTTGTTTTCGTACGTGTTTAGTTAGTTTTATCTTTGTTTTGAGTCGTTTTAATTTACTATTGAGTCTTTGTTATGTTTGTAGGTGCTCGAGTTAATTACAAGTGAATATACGAAAGAACCGAGCAAGAGAAGAAAGTCCAGGGTTCAAAAGTGAAAAATGGTGAAAACAAGTCCCTCGCGGTACGCGAAGGGTTAGCCTCAATGTCTCGCGGTACGCGAGGATCCCAGAATCCGGCCGCGACTATTTTGTTCCTCAATCATTTATTTCGCGGTACGCGAGAGAGCGAAATTCTGCAAAACCCTAGTTTTTCAAATTAAATAGATTTTGAATCTCATTATGAGGGGAGTTCGATTTTTATCCTTCCAGAGAAGGGTTTAGAGGCGATTTTGAGGTTGGAGAAGCCAATTGAAGGCTAAAGCTTGAATCTTTGGATCCCGGGTTTGTAGTTTTACGTATTCGGTTAACAAGGGTGGATTTTTATCTTTGATTTGGATGTTTGAAACCATGAATCTTGTTTATTACTTCTGTTTTGGTTGTTTAAGCATGATTCTAGGCTAGAACTTTGATATTGCCTAGGTCATATGATGAATACTTGTTAAAGTTTCGATTTTTATCGGTTTTTGGATTCAATTAATGGGTTTATGATTTTGTAAGCAATCTTTGAGTTGATAATTGTGATGTTATTGCATGTTTAGATCTGATCTTGTGTTTGATTTCAATTCCTTGCGTTGATTGTGGTTGTCTGCCAGTTTGATCTGCGTATCTCGGTCATAGATCTTAGGGTTTGTGATTAGGGTGGTTTACTAGACGTAGTAGCCATAGGAGTTATCTTTGATTGCTGATTAGAATTAAATGTGTATCCTAGTTCAATACCCGAGAGGTGAGAATTAGTCGTTTAGTCTTCGTCATTAGGAATCCGAGTGTCAGCTGTCTGAGAGGAAGCCAGTATTAGGTGTCTAGTGATTGTTGCTATTCTTGTCATAGTTGTTATCTTGAGATTACCCCGTTTATTCTTTGAGTGTATTGGTGGACGGAGAGACTGAGAGGTAATCTGTCTATTAGGGTACTTTATCATAGTTGGAAATAGATGAGAAGTGATCCAATAATCTGGTGAGTTAGTTCATCTTTAGGTTCCTTAGTTGGTGACACCCTGAGAGTGATTAGAGATCCACTAGGCTGTCTAGAGTTGTTTCCTTAGAAACCCAGATCCATTATAGTTTCCATAACCGATAGAAGTTGTGCTTTGCAAGTAGATGCCGACCTAGGTGATATTCTTCCCAATCTTGATATTACCTTTGTCATTTGTCTGGTTAGTTGAGTCGACCTTAGTTTATTGCATTCTTAGTTTAATATTTTGTGTAGTAAACCCCCCAAACCAAATCAATCTTTAGTCCATGTCAGAGTCTAGTATTAGTATTCAGTGTCTCTAGGGTTCGATAACTCGGTTTACCGTTAAGCTGTGCTACACTCGATAGGTACACTTGCCTGTCAGTGCGGTTTAGTTCATAGGTATTCCTATTATTACTTAGGAGTCTAGGTTAGGTTTTGTTAGTTTTTTATATAGACCGTCAGGACGACATCAAGTTTTTGGCGCCGTTGCCGGGAACATTTGGCAATAGCAATATTAGCTTTTACTAGTTCTTTTAGTGATTTTTTGTTTGTTTTGTTTTTGAGTCTTGTGTGTCTTCTATGCTTGTCCTACGTGATATCTGAGTGTCTAAAATAGGATCGAGTCTTTCTGTCTCTGAGTCTTTATTTGTTTTATTTCATTCTTGTGTCAGTATATGCACCACATTTGTTTGCAGGGATCACCACCTTATTCAGCTTTCCTAGAGCCTGAGCCAGAGCTATACGAGCGCACCTGTGACTTCCGGGAGCGTTTGAAAGCATTGTGCAGCACCCAGGTACGTCCTAGTAGCCCAATTCCCTTTCCATAAATGGGCGACGCTGACCCACTAGCGAGGCGTACAGTACACCAGAGGGCCAGTGATGGGGTCACTCGCGCGAGATCTTCGATCACACGCTCCACTATATCGAACACCAATTCTTAGCAGATCCCATCACATGTCAAGAGTACGATCACCCATGCCACCCAATTCCATGGCCTCGAGGATGAGGATGAGGATGCATCTGGACATGTGTCCCGCTTTGCGCGCATATGTGATACTTTCAATCTCACGGGTGTATCTAAGGACGCATTCTACTTGCATTTCTTCCCATTCTCCCTCTCTAGGTGTGCATCTACTTGGCTCGACACTCTCCCAGACAACTCTATCACCACATGGGAGGATCTCAAAGCCAAGTTCTTCAAGAAGTACTTTCCACCTTCCAGGGCCGCTCGCCTTAGGGATCAAATCCACTCCTTCCGGATGAATCCCGACGAGCCCTATCACATGGTCTAGGAGCGGTTCAACGCGCTGTTGAGCCGATGTCCCCAGCACGGTCTTTCCGACTGGGCGCTAATGGAGAAGTTCTACAATGGTCTCACCTTTGAGAAGTAGTAAATGTTCAATACAGCTGCGGGAGGCCATATCATAGAGAAACTCGAGCCTGATGAGTGCGAGGAAATGTTCGAGAGCTTCGCTCAAGCCGAACAACAGTATCCATCTATTAGGACTTCCATTCCTAGTTCTAGGGCAGCTGCCTCTTCTCCTAGAGGTGTCCATCAGGTCACTCCTGAGACTAGCGTGGCTGCTGCACTCGCCTCAATGGCTAACGAGATTAAGGAGTTGAAGCTCAGTGCTTAGCGGTGTCAAGTGTTCAGAGGAGGCCATGACACCCGAGATTGCCCCGTAAATATTCAGGAGCACGTGAGATATGCTGGCAACTAGAACCAGAACCTAGGGTACAACAACTACAATCCTTTTGGCTCAAGATGGAGATCTGGAAATAACCCGCCTTGGTTTAATGGTTGCCAGCAGCAGTATGGAGGAGCTGAAGGAGGAGCAAGTTCAGGAAGCAGTGTCAACACAAGGAAGATTGAGGAGATGATAGAGAATCTGACACAGTTGCTTTCTCAGCTAGTGCAAAATGATAAGGATGATCGGCAAAGAGTGGATAGCCACTACAATCTATTGAAGAATCAGCAGTAGGCAATCCAGGATTTGCAACGCAAGGTAAGAGACATCGCTCAGAGCCTGAAGGGTAGAAACTAGGAGGGATCTCTGAAGTCTCACCTAGTGAGCAATGTTCTGCTGTGGTGTAGAACAAGCTGCCCGAGAAATTGGGAGATTCGGGTCATTTCATGATCCCGTGTCTCCTAGGCAGTTTGCCCTCGCACCACGCGTTGGCCGACCCAGGTGCTAGCATCAATTTGATGCCATATTCTATCTATAAACAGTTGGACCCAGGTGAACTGCAGCCGACGAGCATGAGCATTTCCTTGGCTGACAGCTCAGTCAAGTATCCACGGGGAATTGTGGAGAATCTGTTAGTGAAAGTAGGTAAGTTTGTCTTCCCCGTGGATTTCGACATTCTGGACATGGAAGTGGATAATAGAGTTCCACTCATCCTAGGACGCCCGTTCCTACATACCGCCAAGGCGATGATCGATGTCTTTGACGGGAAACTCACACTCCGTGTGGGGGATGAGATGATCACATTCGATACTGCTAAGTCCGAGAGGGATATTGGCAAGCATATCCACTCCGTGTGCATGCTTGAGGCCTTCACACACAACCATTGGGACTCTAATCCAGATATAGAAGTAGGTGAACCCGCCCCTAATTTAGAAGAACCATCTGAGTGGGCGGTAGAGTTAGAAGGATTGTTAGATGAGCCGGACGATTACGACGATGAGGTGCCTGATGATCCGCTGGAGATGATGGCAGAATTTGAAGAAATCATAGGTAAAACCCCAAGTGTGGGGAAGTTGGTGGAGGTTGTAGAGGATCCTGGAGATCCTGGTGGAAGCTTAGAAGTCACATCCTTAGGAATACCCTTACCTGAGCCTTTGCCCACCATAGTTGCTCATTCTGAGGGGAGAACTCCTGAGCCGAGGCATAATTCTAGTACCCCTAAGTCTAGGCCACCCCGTAAGAGAACCCGTGTATTGAAAGATCCATGTGAGTTTAGGGCAATGCAAACCCCAAGTGTGGGGGCGTCGAGGGGTAAGAAGCTGCTAGGATATTTGATGCGTATCATTTTCGGACTGGGTAGGTATAAACTGTGGTGGAAAGACCTGAGTGATATAGGTTCACTGTTTGATAGGAGTGTGAGGATGTTGAAGAGTTGGAGGATCGGTAGGCCGTGTAGGATGAAGGCGGTGCTGGTTAGGATCAAGGAGAAGCCTCCTGATAGGCTTGTTTGAGTCTCGGGCAAGTACCCGGGATGTAGAGTTTGTGTGCTTTACTTGGTCTGAGTCCGTGTCTTTTTTGGTGTTTTTCGGTATGTGTTTTGTTTGTGTCAGTTTATGCAGGGATTCATGTTCGATTCGGTAAAGGAAATCAAAAGGAACGAAGTTTCAGGTATTTTTACATTGGTTTTTATGCTTGGAATAGGGTTCTATTGGAATTTGGGTGAGAAGAAGTTAAGGGGTGAAAATTTTTCTAAGTATAAAAACCCCCTTAACTTTCTATCACCAGGGGTCTCTCGCGGTACGCGTGGGTGTGTTTGAGGTTTCTCGTGGTACGCGAGAGACAAAAGACATTGTCGGCTTAAATGTCACTCCCTCGCGGTACGCGAGGAGTGGCCGCCTATTCTTCGCGGTACGCGGGGCACCCCTGGAAGTGCCTTTCTTCCTTGTTTTCCATGGTATCCCTCACCGCACACCGTCATTCACCACTACTAACCATCCACCACCACCCATCATCCACTACACCACTATTCTTCATCTACCATGGATCATCTACCATCCATTACCATTCATACCATCCCACCACCACTACCATGTGAAACTTGAACCCGTTCGTGACCGATGACCTACCTTGCTGTGGCATTCATGTCTATGTGTTTGCCACCCATCGAGTATGTTTTTCTGCATCTATCTATCTTGAGTCTTTAATTCTTAGTGAGTCAATTGAGTCTTTATTTTTAATTTGAGTCAGTTTAATGCTGCGGGTTTGTGTGTGGTTTATTTTGCAGGTTTTGTCATTCCGCTCGTACTCAATCTCCATTCGGGCGGGATTGATCATCACTTATACAAAGTTTGTAAAGGCAACCCGGCAGTTTATGCAACCGCGACCGAAATGCTATACGGTGCACACATGGAAGAGTAATGCTGGACCATTCATGCTACATTACCAGCTAAGTCGATTGCTTTTATTTTTGCATTTTTATTTGTAGTTGTGTTTTGCTTCACATTGAGGACAATGTGTGTTTCAAGTATGGGGATGTGAGTGTCTAGTTTGTCTTGTTTATAAAAATTCAAAAATACAAAAAAAATAAAAATTTTGATAAATGTCCTTGGAAATAACTGCAAAATACTTGGAAAATGATAGTACACTTGGATCTGCTTTGTGAGTTTAAATGGTTAAATAATAGAAAACATGTTTAATTAGTGATGTTTTGTTAGACCCAGCCGATTTGATAGCTTAAATATCCTATTTGTGTTGTTTAGGAATTAATTGGATTTAAAATCATGATATCTTGTGGGTATTCATCTTAGAGTAACAGTAATACTAAAACTGTCAAAATAGATTGATAGGTACCAAGTTAAGTTAAAATTTAGAGTTTTTTGAAATTTCATGGCACACCATTCTCTTTTTATGAGAATAAATCCGAGCTTCGGTGGCGCCGCATCCATATTCCATAATTCTTGAGCTTATTTAATTGAAATCTTAAGTTTCGCCTACTTGTCACACGTCGGGTTCCAGCCTGCTTGAAACACCACTGGGTTGATTCTTATGTGCTTCATTGTTATGACTTAGTCTATGTGTTACCTTCCGGGATAGTGACTTGGTTGAAACGCCTCTAGATGAATTTTAATTTGCTTATTAATGCTCATTTATCATCCATTCATTCGTTGATCATCTGATTTTTAAAAACCTGTAAATTTTAGTTTAACGTGGTAGGGTAAATCTATATGGTTTGATCCATGCCTAGATATAATCATGAGACGGGATTAGGTAGAGCTATAACTGTTAAGTGTGAGTCACATAGATTGATTGATAGCTGTATAAATTGGAGAATTAGAACACATTACGGGGGCTTGAAAGTTGGTGTTTGGGTTTAATCGGACAGAAATACTGATTATTGCTTTTTAACGCGAGTATATTTTCCTAATTGGTAATTGATGTTTGTTAAGTAGATCTGAGTTATGATTCCATTTGCAGCTTTTTCGAGAACGAAAAAAGGTTAAGTGTGGGGATGTTTGATGTAGTGCAAAGCACACATCTTTAACCTGTTGTTTTCGTGCGTTTTTAGTTAGTTTTATCTTTGTTTTGAGTCGTTTTAATATACTAGTGAGTCTTTGTTATGTTTGTAGGTGCTCAAGTTAATTACAAGTGAATATACGAAAGAACCGAGCAAGAGAAGAAAGTCCAGGGTTCAAAAGTGAAAATGGTGAAAACAAGTCCCTCGCGGTAGGCGAAGGGTTAGCCTCAATGTCTCGCGGTATGCAAGGATCCCAAAATCCGGCAGCGACTATTTTGTTCTTCGCGGTACGCGAGGAACCCTAATCATTTCTTTCGCGGTACGCGAGAGAGCGAAATTCTGCAAAACCCTAGTTTTTCAAATTAAATAGATTTTGAATCTCATTATGAGGGGAGTTCGATTTTTATCCTTCCAGAGAAGGGTTTAGAGGCGATTTTGAGGTTGGAGAAGCCAATTGAAGGCTAAAGCTTGAATCTTTGGATCCCGGGTTTGTAGTTTTACGTATTCGGTTTACAAGGGTGGATTTTTATCTTTGATTTGGATGTTTGAAACCATGAATCTTGTTTATTACTTCTGTTTTGGTTGTTTAAGCATGATTCTAGGCTAGAACTTTGATATTGCCTAGGTCATATGATGAATACTTGTTAAAGTTTCGATTTTTATCGGTTTTTGGATTCAATTAATGGGTTTATGATTTTGTAAGCAATCTCAGAGTTGATAATTGTGATGTTATTGCATGTTTAGATCTGATCTTGTGTTTGATTTCAATTCCTTGCGTTGATTGTGGTTGTCTGCCAGTTTGATCTGCGTATCTCGGTCATAGATCTTAGGGTTTGTGATTAGGGTGGTTTACTAGACGTAGTAGCCATAGGAGTTGTCTTTGATTGCTGATTAGAATTAAATGTGTATCCTAGTTCAATACCCGAGAGGTGAGAATTAGTCGTTTAGTCTTCGTCATTAGGAATCCGAGTGTCAGCTGTCTGAGAGGAAGCCGGTATTAGGTGTCTAGTGATTGTTGCTATTCGTGTCATAGTTGTTATCTTGAGATTACCCCATGCATTCTTCGAGTGTATTGGTGGACGGAGAGACTGAGAGGTAATCTGTCTATTAGGGTACTTTATCATAGTTGGAAATACTTGAGAAGTGATCCAACAATCTGGTGAGTTAGTACATCTTTAGGTTCCTTAGTTGGTGACACCCTGAGAGTGATTAGGGATCCACTAGGCTGTCTAGAGTTGTTTCCTTAGAAACCCAGATCTATTATAGTTTCCACAACCGATAGAAGTTGTGCTTTGCAAGTAGGATTCCGACCTAGGTGATATTCTTCCCATTCTTGATATTACCTTTGTCATTTTGTAAGGCCCCTTTCCGGGTAACCTCACTTGTTGGATTTACTTATAAACATAGTCGTGAATACTGAACTTAAATTAAAAACATTCATCATTCAATTACATATCATTCGTCATTCAATCACATAACATAACATAACATAACATAACATAACTTGACAGCGGAAGTCTTAACACATATATTAAAGTGGGATGTCAGTCTTGCGTCGGGTAACCTTCACGCCATCGCACGACCTTTTCTTCCTTTACCTGAAATGTATACTAAAAGTCAGCTAACGCTGGTGAGTTCTAGTTTAAAGACAATCATACATAATATTTACCTTATCATGAATATAATGTATATATACGTATATCTTTATACTTTTAAATATTCTTTACTTTACTGTTCTCACATAACATTCATTGAGGGTATATACATATGTACATACATACTTTCTTTTTGAGAGAACACTTATTGGCCACAATCTTAAGGGAGATCAACCCGTCATACTTGTCGCGAATGTCACGAAGACATCGCTGTCAGAACTACCGTCGTAGCCCATTTCATTAACGGTCCACAATTACCCAAATGGTGTCATGACCTTTAGCTGTGCGAGGTAGCTTGGTTATAAAGTCCATGGTAATGTGTTCCCACTTCCATTCCGGTATATCAAGTGGTTGAATCTTTCCATACGGTTTCTGGTGTTCGGCCTTTACTTGTGAGCAAGTCAAGCACTTGCTTACACACTTTGTCACCTCATGTTTCATTCCAGGCCACCAGTATTCCTTCCTCGGATCTTGGTACATTTTATTGGTACCAGGATGGATAGAGTACCGAGACTTATGAGCCTCATCCAAGATTTTGGTTCTAAGCTCGCCACCCATAGGTATCCATGTCCGTCCAAAACGTGTCCTAACACCAAGGGTGTTATATTCCAACTTGTCCTGTTGGCCAACCATCCTTTCCTTCTTTATGTTTTCTTTCTTAAGTGCTTCATCTTGAGCTCTTTCAATTTCCCTCATCACATCTGATGTTACCACCAAGTAGCAAGCTTTCACTCTAATAGGAGTAGGCACATCCTTTCGGCTTAGAGCGTCAGCCACCACGTTCGCCTTTCAAGGATGGTATATGATTTCACAGTCATAATCTTTCAGGAGTTCCAACCAACGTCTCTGCCTCATATTAAGATTTCTTTGTTCGAAGAAGTACTTAAAACTTTTGTGGTCAGAGTAAATAGTAAACTTCACCCCGTAATTTTAATGCGAATACGACAGCAGCAAGTTCCAAATCGTGAGTCGGATAATTAGCTTCGTGAATCTTCAACTGCCGTGACGCATACGCGATCACTCTCCCGCGTTGCATCAATACGCATCCCAATCCCCGACCCGAAGCGTCAGAGTATACCACTAAGTCTTCATTACCCTTGGGAAGGGCCAAGACTGGAGCTTGGGTTAGCTTCTCCTTCAATTCCTTAAACGCCTCATCCTGGGTCGAACCCCATTCGTACTTTACCTCCTTTCGAGTCAACTTTCTCAACGGCGAAGCTATTTTCGAGAAATCCTGGATGAATCTCGATAGTAGCCTGCCAATCCCAAGAAACTGCGAATTTCAATTGGCGTCTTAAGAATATTCCATTCCCTTACCGTCATTATCTTTGCTGGGTCAACCATAATTCCGTTCGGATTAATGACGTGACCTAGGAATTGGACTTCCCAAAGCCAGAACGCGTATTTGGAGAACTTAGCATACAAATTTTCCTTCTTCAGAGCCTCCAACACCTCCTTTAAGTGACATACGTGATCACCCTCATTCTTGGAGTAGATGAGGATATCATCGATGAACACGATTACCGATCGGTCCAGCATCGGTCGACACACCCTATTCATCAAATCCATGAATGCTGCAGGGGCGTTCGTCAACCTAAAAGACATTACGCGGAACTCGAAATGTCCATAACGCGTGCGAAATGCAGTTTTCGGTATGTCTTCTTCCCTCACCTTCAACTGATGGTACCCGGACCGAAGGTCAATTTTTGAGAACCAACTTACGCCTTGCAATTGATAGAACATGTCGTCGATTCTTGGTAAAGGGTACTTGTTCTTCACCGTATGTTTGTTCAACTCATGATAATCAATACACATTCTCATCGAACCATCCTTCTTCTTCTTCACAAACAACACTGGAGCACCCCAAGGCGAGATGCTCGGTTGTATAAATCCCTTCTCAAGTAGTTCGTCTAATTGGGCCATAAGTTCTTTCATATCCACTGGTGCTAGTCGATATGGAGCCTTAGCCATGGGCTGGGCATCTGGTACCAAGTCAATTCGGAACTCAATTTCTCTGTCGGGTGGTATCCCAGGCAAATCCTCTGGAAACACCTCCGGGTACTCGCGTACCACGGGCACATCTCTAGTTTCTTTACTTCCTTACACTTGTCAATCACGTACACCAGATAAGCCACGCATCCGCGCCTCAGGTAATCTGCTGCCTTAATCATCGATATGACGTTGGGCATCGGGGCATCACGATCTCCAAAAACCTCGACTTCGCTACCATCCGAGCCTTGTGTCGGATTATATTTGCATATAATTTGCGCTTCATTGGCGGTTAGCCAATCCATACCTAACACGACATTGAACCCACCCAAAATCATAACAAACAACCTGACGGGGAATCTATGGCCTTCTATTTTTATCGTGGAATTGTGAACTACATCAGTCACCCTCGCAGTTCTACCCTAAGCGGTTTCTACGCTAAAGGCCCTTTCTAGCTTACTCACAGTGTATTTCACTCGTTTACAAGAAGTAGCAGTTATAAAACTCTTACTGGCTCCCGAATCAAATAACACTAAAACAAAAGTGTTGTCAAGGATGAACGTACCTGATGCCACGTCGGGGTCCACCCTGGCCTGTTCTTACGTCAGCGCGTACGCACGAGTCTTTGCTCGGGGACTGTCTTCTTTCTTTTCGGGGCCTTTCCCCTTTCCCGCTTCACCCATTCTTGGTTTAGTGCATTCCCGGCTCATGTGGTCGCTTTCGCCACAATTATAACATTTAAGTCCTTGCATGCATTCACATGAGTAGTGCCCAGTTTTGCCACATTTGTTGCACAGATTTGTCCCTAGCCGATATTCACCCGCATGTCTTACCGCACATCTTCCACAGACTATCGTCTCGCCTACCCTGGCCTGTTTATCCCGAGCCCCAAACAACTTCCCAGTCGATCGCTTAGCGGGAAAACTCCGCTTCTTCTTAGGCTCTTCAATGGCAACGACATTCAGCGCCAGATCATCAAATACCACGCCGCTCAGTTCTACTACCGAATCAGAGGTAGTAGGGGTGTTTGCCTTAAAATAGGTGCGGACCTGGTCCGGCAGCCCTTGAATGTAGCATGCAATATTTCTTTCCTCAGTCGTGACAAGATGCGGCACCAGAAGTGCCAGTAAATTGAACCATGTGGTGTACTGCCGGTGCGTCATGTTCCCGAACTTAATCCCCGGAATTCCCTTTCTACCTTTTCGATCTCATTCCTTGGACAGAAATTCTTGATCACCAAAGTTTTCAAATCAGTCCACATCATCGCATCCACAGCCTCGTCCCCCTTGGCTTGATGTACCCCTTCCCATCAATGGGATGCTTCCTCTCTCAAGGAGTTAGCAGCAAATTCACAACTTGATTCGATCGACACTCGCTCAGACGAATGGCAGCTTCCATACGGATTACCCAATCAAAAGTAGCCGCCGCGTCCTTCTTCCCAGTCAGGACCGGTGGGTCACAAGCCTTAAAGGACTTATAGTCGCAACCACAGGTAAGCGGTGCGTTAACTGCCTCAGTGTTCGGGGTACCAACCGCCGTGTTAGACCCACCCGTCTCATTAGCGTTCTTTAACGCTTCTACCAACAGTCCTGGCAAAGAAACCTTCATCAACTCAGTGAACTCGCGTGCTAGAGCCGCTCTCACTTCTGGTTCAAAAGTGAATTGTTGTTCTTCGACATGAGTCGGCTCAGTCCCGTGCATACTAACCTCTGGCTCAGTGTGAACACTTCCTTCTTCACTGTACTCTTGGCATGCAGGGGTCCTGCCGCGCCCACCTTTACAACCACTGGTACGGCCCCCACCACGCCTTCCATTTCCTCTCCTTGCCATTTCGTTCTATAAGACAAAGAATCCAATGTCATCACGCTAGTTAACAAATAGAATTCAACAAGCACTGTAAGATGTTAATATACACTGGCCATCTGCAATTAACCACTACACTACCTTTCGATTTCTATTTGACCACCTTTGTGATTCCATCAAAACATAAGTCCTTACCTAACCCTTTCTAAGGCATACTATATATGTAAATATATACTACCTTCATACCTGATGCTGTGGCTCGAGTTACCCGTACTGGCATCCGCTCTCGGTCCCATTCACAGTTTAAGTTCAGACACTGGGTGTGTCTGTTGGATTTACTCATTCACAAACAGTTCTTAAACTTGAATATCAAATAACACAGCGGAAAAACTTTCATTTAAAACATAACATTAACATTGTTCAACATGCGGAAGCGTAACATTGTCTAAAACATTCATTACATTACATAAAACATAACAAACGGGATGCCAGTCATCATATCAGCCGAGTAACTCTTCATCGCTTGCCAAGCATCACCGTCCCTTCGTACCTGTCCTTAACCTGAATGTGCATACTTTAATCAGCTACGCTAGTGAGTTCTAGCTTTACATAAAACCTAAACATAAACATTTTGCCAAAAACACAACATACATTTATTTAACAAAAGCGTACGTAAAACATGCAATAACTTAACATCATCATAACATCGTAACATAGCATCATAACATAAGTCAACATGAACCGAATCTGCGCCTTCTCGTAACCGTCAATCCCATACATCGCATACCAGCGGATGAACTTAAGGCTCATTACCTCTAAGTCACCCGTCACCAGGTCTCCTAAGGCTCGTAACCTCTAGGTGGACCAAACATATGTCTCCTAAGGCTCGTTACCTCTAGGTGGACAGAACATAACATAGGCACTATTTCCCCGCAAGGAATGGTACCTTCCATCGGGGATCTTGGTAATCCCATGGGTGATCGTCGTCACCCTATCATCAACCAGTTGACAACCGTTAGCCAGCCACATAGGCCCCCCATAAGGGTAAGGCCCATTCACACATACATACCTTAGCTCCCGTAGGAACTCGTGGCAGATTCATTCATTCGTGACTTTCATAAAAACCTTTACCTCATTTTAGTTAAAGCATTCATACGTTTTATTAAACAAAACATCATCTCTTTCGTACACCTTTCGTAAACTTCATTTGGCAAAACATTTCATAAACATCATCTCGAAACATCATTTCGTAAACATCATATCGTAAACTTCGTTTCGTAAACATCATTCCGTATGTATGCACACCATCCCAAAAACATTTAATTAAAACATTTAAAGAAGCTAGTCTTGGTTATCCTAAACAAAGGCCCAACAACGTCACGTATGATCTGAATTAGGTAGTTAAATACACATCAGACCCAATCCCGACTCTAACGGTTTAATCATACCGAATTAGGAGAACATACTGACTTCACTAACCAGCCTGGTGCCTGCGCACTTAGCAAGTGCACAGGGCCTTGTTTTTTCGTACTTAATAAGTGCGCAAACTTCGTTTCATGCGTACTTGATAAGTACGCAGGCTTGCTTCATGTGTACTTGATAAGTACGCAGGACCTTCTTCTTGCGTACTTGATAAGTACGCAGGACTTGCTTCCCGTAAAAAAACCCTAACTTTCGCATGCGGATCTGATCACGTCAAGATCCCGAACTTGTTTACATTCAAAACGTTTTTCTTCCAGTTTCATCCGTAAAAACGTTACCTTTTCATCCAAAACCCAAAAAACCCCAAAACAAACAAAAACTCGGATCTAGGCTAGATCGTTACCTGTATCGAGCTTCTGATTCAAAGGTTCTTCTCACGAGCTATACAGTTCTTCAATCTCGGGTCGATCCGCCAACTTTCTCTCTCTGCGGTTTTTCTCTCTAGAACTTGCAAGTGAGAGAATGGTGGAGTGTGTTGGCTATTTAAAGGGAAGGGCCTCCTCCCCTCAAGTTCGCCGGCCCATCTGACCCGGCCCGTCACGCCTCATTCATTTATTCCTTTCGTCTCACGTATAACCCGTTATTTTAATTGTCGTTATTTTTTTGGATGTTACATGTTGAAAGAACTTATGTATAAAACCTGTATAAATCTTAAAACTATGTAACATAGTATTCATAAGATATCTAAGAAAGTAGTGGGTAACCATCCGTTCGGTATGTAGTTATCTGACAAACAAAATGTTCTGTCTAAGGAAAGAGTGGTGTGTAAATCCCTCCTGGACCCGTCATTCTTTCCTAGGAACATTTCTATTGTAGGTACTACTCTGGAAGGATAACCACCTTATTTTCTTTGATATACTATAGGGAAACTGTTACAAAGATTTAGGATAAAGACGGATTTTGAAAGAGAAAGAGAGAGAGAAAGAAAGAGATGAATACTTGCCTTTTTGGCATGGTTTCATCAAAAGTAAAGATTTTGAGAAAGAAAATGGTTTTGACACGTAAAACATTTTAGAACCTATCATGGTATGCCCAGATAAGTAATGGCAGAGAAGTTAGGGTTTTACTATGACTAGTAGAGGTCTCGACAATTATTGTCTTGACAAAGAGTAGAGGGAAAGAGATAGAGTTCTTGGCATGTTTTGCCATGTCAAATATTTTGACCATATTGGTCTGTAAAGATAGAAAATATTTTGCCACGTATGGCCAAAGGCCACATAATATCTTGCAACTTAGATAGACGCAGAGAAGTACTGCATTCCTTTCTGGAATGTATTATAGACACCTTATGCACGGGTATGTATAAGTGGTGACGATCGCTTGGAGGTTAACGTGACCTTAAGACAGAAAAGTGTGCAAGTTTAAAGTATTATGTTTGGGCAAGAAGTTAATGTGATGTTTTACTATGTGTCATATAAATCCATTTATGAATGAGACAGAGGTCAAAGATATTTTGACTAAAACTTAGAACTCACCAGCGTAAGCTGACATATGTTTAAGCATGTGTATCAGGTGAAGATATAGCTTCTTGTAGCCGAGACAAGGGGCTAGAGTAGAGCATCAGGCAGGCTACCTGGCATCCTCTGACAAACTGGCATTAGAATAGACGTGTTATACTTTCTCTAGGATGTACATTAAACAAGTTTCATGAAATAAATATAGTATTCAAAAGTCTTTCGTTGTATATGATCTCTGTTTACTATATGTTCATGAGTAAATCTGACAAGTGGCCGGCATCTCGGGTGAGCCGGGATGAGGGTGTCACAGTTTAGAATCTAAGCAGTAACTTGGACAACCAATCACATTTGATCACTGTGATTTGGCAGCCTATGGTTACTCTTATATTATGAATTTGTTAACTTTAATAGTCGCATAAATGTTCTATCTTGATGTATACGAGATCGGTGAGGCGTAGAGCCCTTGCTAAGAGGAATGCAGATCGACAGGTCAAGCCGATGACTGCTGTAGATGGAACGGGCAGTGACATGGGAGTAGTGTTGGCACTTCCCGCTCCAAGTATGACTAGAGCTTCGGTTGGCGACATGCCGCGTGGTGCTTTGACTAGAAGGACTGGATGGAAAAGGAGGGCGGTGTCAGCAGTGCATGATTTCCCTCCAGGATGTGGACCTGTATGGTTGAGAGACCGACCATTTGCGACAGCTAAGAGAGCTTTGTTTCAGGAGGACCCGGTGGATGGCCTGGGAGGAGGAACCAGATGAGGACACATCAGATGCTCCTGACATGGTCTAGTGGTAATTTTGTGGGTAGTGTTCGAGATGCTCGATTGCTTGATGATTAGTGGATGTGACAGTTGTCACGAGAGATTTCGGGGTGATTCGAAGTTTTGACTAGACTTTTACGTGGTGTGGTGCGTAATTCAAATGTTGACTATCTGATTTTGATATTGATTTTGAGTTTTACCGCATTATGATTTGAACATAATTAATGATAGTTGGGTTTGTGACGGCATAGGATTGTGCTAGCGGTAGTGGGATATGTGCGGTATGGTGTGATTATGTGATTACATTTTGAATGACGTGAGTCCGTATTAAATGTGAACTTTGATGTGGTACTAGAGAAGGCTTGACTAGAATTCGTGGGTAGACTTGTATAGACGTGAGTTTTGAATGTGTCTACGGTCTTAAGGTAGTGTCACCAATGTGCTAATGTCTAGGTGATATCTGAAGTGCAACGGGTGTATTGCACTTCGTGGGAATGTTCAGGACGGGGTCCTGTGGGAAGGGTGGGATATACATCTTGTGTATGTATGAATGTTCAGGACGAAGTCGTGTGAGAAATTATGTAACATCCCGAAATTTCAAAAGCTAATGGTTTGGGTCGGAGGTGACCCGAATCTCTTTTAAACGTGAGTGTTAGCATAGATGGCACGCGAATTGTATATCGATTGGTCATAAAGGGGCCGATTGGCCGTGTTATGTCTAAATTAAGATTGAAATGCGCAAGTGCGGAACCGTAGGGACTCGGAAGTAAACGTTGGAAGGTTTAAATATAAGTTTGGGGAAAACCCTAGGCTAATCGGCCTAGGTGAGTTTGTGTGCGTGACGACAAGGGGGAGACGGGGAAGAGTGAGAGCCGACGACGGAGGCAGAAAGGAAGAAGGCGGAGAAGTGATCCGGCAGGTAACACTCGTTCCAATATTTCTCTTTTTTACATTTACGGTTTGCAGGTTTAGCTAGGGTTCGGGGTTTATCGTTCCTAGCCAACGACGAGGGTAGGGAAGAGGTGAAGGCGGCCGGCTATGGTGGCGTTGTAGGGACGGGAGGAGGCCAAATAAGACACTAGTGGCGTGTGGCGAGGGAACCCGTGAGGCTAGAATGGGTCAGACGAGAGAGAGAGAGAGGGAGTGAGAGGGAGAGGGAGTTGGGTGAAGGTGGTGGTGGCTTCGGCTACCGCTGGAAACGTAGACGGCAGCATGGGTGGTGCCGGTGGCTATGGGAGCCCGTTGTGGTGAGGCTTCATGGCGGCGGATGGCGAGGTGGAGGTAGTAGTGGTGCTTCCACATGAAGGAGAACCCGATTAGGGTTTTTATTAGATAGAAAGGTGACGGGGACGCGAGGGTGTTACGGGATGATGAAACACAATGGTGGTTCACGGTGGTGGTGATGTACGGTTGCGGTGGTTCATAGCGATGAACAAGATGAGGATGGGATCGGGTACACCCAATTAGGGTTTTGTGAACATAGGGTTTGCATGTTGAGTTTTGGATGTGCATGGGAGTCTCGGCTCCAGTGCGTGTGACCTACGAGACTAAGGCTTTGCATGGCGCATGAACTTGCATGCATGCGGGTTCTAAACGGGTCCAGAATAACCCGGATTGAGCAGACACGTGGAACAGGGTTTTTGCATGGACGAAGGGATGAACATATGAGACGAGTGTCGGGATCATTTATATTCTTACGTAACTGACACATGTTTAGGACATACTCTGAATATGTGATCATACATTGTTAGGTTCGGGTTCGTACAAGGAGAACATTGCAGTACTAGAGTTGGATCTTCAAAATATGTTTTACAGTTTTTGGGTTCATATGAGTTTCTAATCCCCCACTTATTAAACGTTTTACAGTTTTTGGGGATATCGTACATGCTTAGTGTCGTACCCCCAAATTCCACTTCCGGGCTATACTCTAGGGGCGTGACTCGAGAGGATCTTTACCATTGAATTACTTTGAATGACTACTAAATGGTTTTCAAAATACCTGTTTTATGCACGACTCGAACGAGTCCAAAAATAAAGTTTGACATGGTCCAAAGTAACAGTGCGGAAGCAATGTTTAAATGTTTACAACATTTGAAAATAAGGATGATAAAATATTGTTTATAAAAATAGGATGCCATGCATGATGAGGTGTGACTCCTGTGGGTACATCCTAGCCACATATCCTATGCATTCAACGACCAGAGATAAACATTCTAAAATGGGTCAACATAAAGTTGGTGAGTTCGCAGGTTATATGTAATGGAAACCATATCATGAAATGTTTTGGAAAATCATATATTGACAATGCATGGAAAAGCATATGTTGGAAATGCATGGAAAAGCATATGTACTCTACACAATCATTGTTGATCAGACAAAACCAAAAATTATCATAAGTCCGCCAACCGAAGCTCAACTGTAGCCACTGAAAAAGGAAAATGATGTGGTTCGCCTCTTTGTGCCTTGCACATGAATGGATTAGGTCAATTATGTACCCGTTCGACCTCCAGTCGAAGTTAGCGCTACTAACCCGGGCAGGGGTTGTTAAACCCAACAGTACTGTTCATGATCACCTCGCTTGTGGAAAAATTAACGGTTGACTCTGAGAGGAATTTGTACACACCATGTACAACTTATATAATTAATGTAATTGTGTAAGCATGGAAATATGATTTTTTAAAAATGTACTTGAGCATGTATCTCACCCCAAAATGGAAAATGAGTGAAACGGGGCTGTGAGAACTCACCTGATAAAGCGGTAATGATATGCAAGTCTTAGCAAATCCGGCTAAATGAGACGACATATTCGTGCCCTAGGAAACATTTAGGACTTTAAGGTCTAAGTATTGTAAATGCTTGACTATGAACTCTATGCATCCAAAGAGTTGTTTGAAAAGTGACTTTGACGTTTCAAAGATGTTTTGACTCGACGACCCGTTGGTGACACGTTGGACTTAAACATTCAAATCCTAATATAGAATTCAAACCTACTTTGAAATAGTCTATTATCGTCTAATAAACACATTGGCACATTCGATTGGAATTTAGAACTTGAAACACAACTTTTGATACATTAAAGTTTTCTTAATTGGAAAGTCAAGTTGTTGAGTCCTAAACATGGCAACTATGTGTAAGGCCCCTTTTCCCGGGTGACCTCACTTGTTGGATTTACTCATAAACATAGTCATTAATTACTGAACTATTAATTAAAAACATTCAAACACAGCGGAAACATTCAACATTTGAGTACATTACAGCAGAAGTCTTAACATTCAAAACATTAACCATTGTCTAAACAAAACATAAGGTGGGATGTCAGTCACATGTCGGGCAGCCTTCACGCCTTCGCACGACCCTTTCCTTTGTTACCTGAAATATATACTAAAAGTCAGCTAACGCTGGTGAGTTCTAGTTTAAAACTATTAAGTATGATCATTCTTTTCTTTATAAGTATACATAAATATATACATACATTTCTACAAATACGTATTCATAGCCTTTACTTTTCTTTCTTCATTCTTATGTGATTACATAGATATGTATTCACCTTTTCTTTCTTTATTCTTATGTGATTACATAGATATGTATTCACCTTTTCTTTCTTTAACATTCATTGGTCATACACATAAGGGTGATCAACCCATCTTACGGTACGTATATCACAAAGACATACGCCCTTGAGCTACCGTCGTAGCCCTTTTACTCGTCCGGTCCTAGAAACCGTCCGCCTTAACTTTAGTCCGGCCAACCTTCGGCCGTCCTTCTTTACCATCCTACCGTCGTAGTCCGTCATATTCGCCCGTCTGCCCTAAGGCATCCGTTTCCCACGCGAACTATTGTTTATGCAACCGTTATACTATTTTAGCATTTACTTCGACCACCCTTTTATGCTTTTTGTACGTCCTAGCTTGCGAATGATGTATCTTTCCCGGTTGCAAAATAGTCACGTGGTCGTCCGTCTACAGAAGTAGCCGTTAACTTCATTTCCGTCCATAACGTATACTTACATTTATAACATGCAATATAAATAGTTATACAGCAAGATTTCATTTATTTACGTTATGCCATTCTTTCCTTCATTCTTTGTAAACATACGTTTCATTCTTTGTTCAAAATTCATTCTTTATATATATATATATATATATAAACATATATTAGTACATCACGTATGATCACATTAGCATTCATATCATTTATTCATTTAGTGTATATATTTCAGCCCCAAAACATTTAATAAGATTTGCACATAGCATAGAAGGGGGCACATAGAACTCACCTGATGAGTAGTTTCTGAAATACACTTAGCTGGCTACTGAGCGTCACTAATGTCACTCACGATCTGTATAATAAAGTCATACACGTAAGGTAGTGCTCCTAGATGACACTAGACATTACTATGCTTGAACCTAGTAGTTTCGATGGATTTACTTATATCGAAACTTGGTAGTTTCGATAGGTTGCTTATGTCAAAACTTGGTAGTTTCGATAGGTTGCTTCTGTCGAAACTTGGTAGTTTCGATAGGTTGCTTCTGTCGAAACTTGGTAGTTTCGATAAGTAACTTAGGTATTAGCTTCGGATCGTGGGCATATCGAAACTAGGTAGTTTCGATGGGTCTGTATATATATATATCGAAACTGAGTAGTTTCGATGGGTCTGCACCTATCGAAACTAAGTAGTTTCGATGGGTCTGCACCTATCGAAACTAAGTAGTTTCGAAGGGTCTGCACCTGTCGTCTTCCCCAAGAATCTGAAGTTTTTGCATGCGAGTCTGATCGAGTCAATATCTCAATTTTCTTAGATCAAAACGTTCGGTTTTCATTCTAGATGCTATTCCTAAGTTCATTTTCAAGTTTCATCCGCAAAATCGTTACCTTTTTAGCCAAAACCCTAAACTTCCCAAAACGAACAAAAACTCATAATGTGCTCGAATCGTTACCTGGATTGTAATTCTGATTCGGAGGTTTTGCTCACGGGCTCGGCTGTAACGTGCTCCTCCAATCTCGTGACGATCCGTTGACTTTCTCTCTCTAAACCTGAGCTCTCCTTTCTCTCTCTAGAAGCTGCGTGAGTGTGGGATGAGCAGGGAAGAGGACTGTCTTGCCTTATATATATACCTGGGCTTCCCTCGGCCCATTGAAGCCGAGCCCAAGCCCGCTCCCTTTTCTTTTAAATATTCCGACTAAATCACCGGTCTCGCTATATTCATTCGTTTTATTATTTTTGGGATGTTACACTATGCAAAGTTGATGTTCACACATGAAATTTGGCGTGCTATAACATATATAGAACATTTCAATGTTCACTTGCTAAAAACAGACAAACATGCGAGTTTCGAATAATTAAAGTTTCCTATTATAGCAAGATCATATCAAATTGTCAAGTTCATGGATAACCATCATGTATTATCATACAATGCACTTAGTTAAGTGTTACTAAGTCATTTAAACCCTCTAATCATGTTAACAACTTGCAAACACATCTTGTGGAAACATAAAGTTTCCTTATTTAGGAACCGGGCTCTAAAACTCATACACATGCATTTTAATCCATCATTTTGGTCAATCATTCTTCCATAATGTTCACTACACTAGTGTCATGCTTTGAATACACCCAAACACCAAGTTTTCATACATGTCAAGAAATAAAGTTTCTAAAAATAGAAAACGAGCTTGGGACATTATAGTAAGATAGGAAGAACTAGATGAATATGCAAAACAAATCATTATTACGGGTGCACACGTAATAACGATTTGTAGTGCATGTGAATCCCAGCAATTCCTATTGCGCGAATAATGATCTATGACATCATCTCCTACCGGAATAGATGACTTATTTTCCCCATCAACCTTGAATAAATACACATACATTGGCACGCGACAAGATTTCTGCTTACATTATTTCCCACTATAACTCATATATATCCCCTTTATCTAAAATATCATTGTCTTTTCTTATGGTGTTAGAATGCCTCCTCGACGTGCAAACTCTAGCACTTCCAACCCGGATCTTGCTACTCTTCTTGCCCAACTGGTAGGACAAATGACCCAAGCCAATAACAACAGTGACGGGTCTCATAGCATCCAGGGAAACGGTGGTACCAACCCGCCTCAATGCACGTTTAAGCACTTTAACTCGTGCAACCCTACAAAATTTTACGGGATTGAAGGTTCTACCGGCCTACTACAATGGTTTGAAAGCACGGAAAGCACGTTCTTAAACAGTGACTGTCCCGATAATCTTCGGGTTCGCTATGCCACAAGTGTACTTCAAAAGAGAGCCCTCACCTGGTGGAACGGTGAGAAACGCACTCGTGGTGTTGAGGTTGCTACATCTTTATCATGGGATGATCTGAAGAAAGCCATGACTGATGAATTCTGTCCTCGAAATAAATAATGAAGCTCGAGACTGAGTTTTGGGATCTTGCCCAAGACAGCGGGGATAATCTGGCTTACACCACCCGATTTAAAGAGCTGAGCCTACTGGTACCCCATATGATCACTCCCCATGCTCGAGAAATTGAAAAATACATAGGCGGGCTGCCTATGCAAATTCAGGATGCTGTGTTAGGAAGCAATCCTCCTACACCTGAAGCTGCTATCCGTCTATCCGCTACACTATCCGACAACCACGTCAAAGCCGGAACCTTAACAAGAAAGGGTTCCAAGAAGGTTGTTTCTACTCTTGCGGCCGTCAAAGATGTAAAGCCCAAGTCTTCTAACCGTAACAAGAAACGAAAGGGTCGAAACTTCGCAGCCGTAACTCCCATCGTACCTGCTATTCAAGTGGCCCCTTTGGGTCAAAACCCGAAACCTTATTTGGGTCCAAATCCCCAATGTCAGACCTGCAAGTACCACCATCCTGCCAACTTACCATGCCGATTGTGTTCAAGCTATGGACGATATGGACACGTGGTCACTACTTGCCGTACCCGTCCTCCCGTCCATCAAGCTGCTCCAGCCAACCGTCCAAACTATCCGGCACCTCTCAATGGTCGGGCATGTTACGAATGTGGAGACCCAAACCATTTCCATAACCGATGCCCAAAACTTCATCATCAAGGTGGTCCCCAAGGACGAGCGTTTAATATAAACGCTAATGAGGCACAAGCAAACAACGACGTGATAAACGGTACGTTTCTCGTAAACAATCATTATGCATCCATTTTATTTGATACCGGTGCCGATAGGAGTTTTGTGTCTCTTACCTTTGAATCTCGGCTTGCTAAACAAAGAACGAAACTTGACAATTCTTATTCTGTGGAGATAGCAAATGGAAAATCTATTACTATAAATTCTGTTATTCGCGACTGCAATCTCGAGCTTAATAATCATGAATTCTCTGTTGATCTCCTTCTAATGCAATTGGGAAGCTTTGATATTATAATTGGCATGGACTGGTTATCCAAGCACCATGCCGAGGTTATTTGCTACGAAAAGTGCATTCGTATACCTCTCCCTTCGGGCGACACATTAGTTATTTTCGGTGAAAAACCGTGTCGTGGTCTTCAACTCATGTCTTGCACATTGGCACAAAAGTACTTGCGTAAAAAGTACGTTGCCTTCTTGGCCCACGTAGTTGACACGAAAGATAAAGGTAAGAAACTGCAAGATATTCCGATCATTCAAGACTTTCCCGAGGTATTCCCCGAGGATTTACCCGGTCTTCCTCCCCCAAGACATGTAGAGTTTCGTATTGACCTTGTGCCCGGAGCAACTCCCGTGGCAAAAGCTCCCTATCGTCTTGCACCTTTCGAGATGCAAGAACTCGCAAGTCAATTACAAGAACTCTCATCCATAGGATTCATCCGACCAAGCCATTCACCTTGGGGTGCTCCCGTGCTGTTCGTAAAGGAAAAGGATGGATCGTTTCGAATGTGCATTGATTATCGTGAACTCAACAAGCTTACAATCAAGAACCGATATCCTTTACCCCGTATCGACGATCTTTTCGATCAACTTCAAGGTTCAACATGTTTCTCCAAGATTGACCTTCGTTCCGAATACCATCAACTTCGTGTTCCCGATGAAGACATTCCGAAGACTGCCTTTAGGACTAGATATGGTCACTACGAGTTCATGGTCATGCCTTTTGGCTTGACTAATGCACCTGCGGTTTTCATGGATCTCATGAACCGTGTATGCAAACCTTATTTGGACAAGTTCGTGATCGTTTTCAATGATGACATTCTCATCTATTCTAAAACGAAAGCGGAGCATGAACAACATCTTCGTTTGATTTTGGAGCTCTAGAAGAAAGAACAACTATACGCCAAGTTCTCCAAGTGTGAATTCTGGCTAGAGGAAGTTCAATTTTTGGGACACATAGTCAACGATAAGGGGATTCATGTGGACCCGACAAAAATCGAAGCAGTAAAGAATTGGAGTACTCCTAAGACTCCTACCGAGATTCGTTCCTTCCTTGGACTAGCGGGTTACTATCGTCACTTCATCTCAAATTTCTCTAAGATTGCGGTTCCGCTGACTGCCTTGACTCACAAAGGTAAACCTTACGAGTGGGGACCCGAACAAGAAGAAGCTTTTCAAACTCTCAAGCTCAAGCTCTGCAATGCTCCTGTTCTAACTCTTCCTAGTGGTAATGACGACTTTGTCATTTATTGCGATGCATCCAACCAAGGTCTTGGTTGTGTTCTTATGCAGCGTGGTCAAGTAATTGCATACGCATCACGTCAACTCAAAATCCATGAGAAGAACTATATGACCCATGATCTCGAGCTTGGTGCTGTCATTTTCGCCTTGAATATTTGGAGACACTATCTTTATGGCACCAAATGCATGGTTTTCACTGACCACAAAAGCCTCTAACATATTTTCAATCAAAAGGAGACTCACAAAGGAGCTTAATATGAGGCAACGACGATGGGTCGAACTTTTAACGACTACGACTGCGAGATTCGCTACCACCCCGGTAAAGCAAATGTTGTAGCCGACGCCTTGAGTCGTAAAGAACGTATCATGCTTTATAGTGTTCATATTCATAACGATATCCAAGCCCGCATTCTCCAAGCACAACACACCTCGGTTACCGAGGGAAACATGTACCAAGAAATGGCATGTGGTGTAGAACTCTTGCTAGAAACCAAAGCCAACGGCCTGTTGTATTACTTGGATCGTATCTGGGTTCCCTATCGCGACGACCTTCGTATATTTTTAATGAACGAGTCCCACAAAACTCGATATTCGGTACATCCCGGAGCTGATAAGATGTACATGGGTCTTCGTCAACAATACTGGTGGCCCGACATGAAAAAGGATATTGCCCTCTTTGTGGTAAAATGCTTAACTTGTTCTAAAGTAAAGGCCGAACACCAGAAGCCTTCCGGACTCCTCGAACAACCTGAAATTCCCATGTGGAAGTGGGAGAACCTTGCTATGGACTTTATCACCAAACTCCCACGCACTTCTAGTGGGCACGATAGTATCTGGGTTATTATCAATCGACTCACAAAGTCTGCTCATTTCTTGCCTATTCGTGAGGACTATCGAGTCGAGAAATTGGTTCGGGTCTACATTGATGAGATCGTAAGTCGTCACGGAATCCCATTGAACATCATCTCCGATCGTGATTCACGTTTTACTTCCCGATTTTGGCAATCATTACAATCTGCGCTTGGTACTCGTTTGGATTTAAGTACGGCTTACCATCCTCAAACTGATGGACAAACCGAGCAAACAATCCAAACTCTCGAGGATATGCTTAGAGCTTGTGTCATTGACTTTGGCGGCAATTGGAATTCTCACCTACCACTGATCGAATTTTCCTACAACAACAACTACCACACAAGTATTAACATGGCACCGTTTGAAGCTCTTTATGAGCGAAAGTGTCATTCACCGATTTGTTGGAACAAAATTGGTGAAGCACAAATCACCGGTCCCGAGCTTATCCAAGAGACCACCGATAAAATCTCTCTTATTCGTGACAACATTCGAGTAGCAAGGAGTCGGCAAAAGAGCTATGCCGATAAACGACGAAAACCCTTGGAATTTCAAGTTGGGGATATGGTTCTTCTAAAGGTATCACCTTGGAAAGGCGTGGCCCGATTTGGAAAGAGAGGAAAACTTGCGCTTCGATATGTGGGTCCATTCAAGATACTCGAAAGGGTAGGAAAAGTGGCCTACAAACTCGATCTTCCTTCAGAGCTCAGCAACGTCCATCCGACTTTTCACATATCTAATTTGAAAAAGTGTCTAGCCGACGAGAATCTCCACATCCCTCTTGATGAAGTGCGCATTGACAAAAAAATGCACTTTGTTGAGAAACCCGTGGAAATCATGGGCCGTGAAGTCAAGAAAGTCAAACGTAGTCGCATCCCCATTGTCAAAATCCGTTGGGAGTCTAAACGTGCACCTGCATCTCTTTTCATAGACTCCACTAGTTGAATTTCGGGGTCAAATTCCTTTAATATGGGGAGACTTTGACATTTCAGATTTTTATTCACGCATTTGTAATATATATCATGTAATCATTTTCTATTAAATGAAATATAAGTGTTTTTATTTAATTTTGTATAAAATATATATTTTTAGTTTATGGATTTAAAATATTTAAAATTTTATAAGTTTTAAACTTATATAAAAAAATCTAAATTTAAAAGGTTCATATATAAATAAGGTAACCCATTCAAATAAAATCATTAACTTTTATAAAAATATTCATAATAATAATAATATGTAAGTTTATAAAAATAATAATTGAAATTAAAAAGAAATTTAATTAATTATTTTTATAAAAGTTAAGGGGCTGTTTTGAAAATTATGAAACTAAAAGGTTTAAGACAAAAAATCAGTTAAGGGACTAATCCGGGACAAATCAAACCATAGGGACCAAATTGTAATAACTCTCAAGGACTATTTTAAATCAAAATCAAACTCCAGGGACCAAAGTTGACAAATCCTAATTCGTGTTTCTCGTCGTCTCCCCAATTTACCGGCGGTCCGAACTATTTTCCGGCGACCCACTTGACACGCCAGTCCCCTGCACCTCTACAGCCGAAATTGGTCTCCCTGACTTCGTCGTCCCCACGCGAACAAAAGCACTCGACCAATTTGTCTCCCCGACATACAGAAAGCTTGATCGTGTTTGTGGCCGAAAGTCCACGCCACGAATTCGGCCCCGACAGTCAACCTCCACGCCTGCAAGATGGCTCGACAGTTTCGTCTCGTCCGGACGAGTGTCGGGACATGCTCAATTGCTTGTCTCATTATCGGGATCGAGCTCGACTATAAAAAGCCATTACCAAACCTGCTCGAGCTCGCCACCCCCCTTTTCACCCACTCTCACTCAAAATTGAAGCCGACATTGTGTTCGTCGTCTCTGTGTGAAGCTGTGACCAGAATCTCAAAGCCCAATTCCATCCCGAAGCTTGAATTCCCGATCTTGGTATTTTCGGATTAAAAGCCCTGCCGTTCGACCCTTTGCGACCAAGTAAGAAGCCTCAAACTCGTTTCTTTATCTTCTGTTATCGACTGGCCAACTATCCCAATCGAAATCTCGGCCTCAGACCGTTGATCACCGGGCAAACCAATGTCTCGGACACTGGTTTGCCGGTTGCCGAGGAACAGCGACCTGTTTTGCACATTTGGTGTAACATCCCAAAAATAATAGAACGAATAAATATAGCGAGACCGGTGATTTAGTCGGAATATTTAAACAAAAGGGAGCGGGCTTGGGCTCGGCTTCAATGCGCCGAGGGAAGCCCAGGTATATATATAAGGCAAGGCAGCCCTCTTCCCTTCTCATTCCACACTCACGCAGCTTCTAGAGAGAGAAAGGAGAGCTCGGGTCTAGAGAGAGAAAGTTGACGGATCGTCACGAAATTGGAGGAGCACGTTACAGCTGAGTCCTTGAGCAAAACCTCCGAATCAGAATTACAATCCAGGTAACGATTCGATCACATTATGAGTTTTTGTTCGTTTTGGGAAGTTTCGGGTTTTGGCTAAAAAGGTAACGATTTTGCGGATGAAACTTGAAAATGAACTTAGGAATAGCATCTAAAATGAAAACCGAACGTTTTGATCTAAGAAAATTGAGATATTGACTCGATCAGACTCGCATGCAAAAACTTCAGATTCTTGGGGAAGACGACAGGTGCAGACCCATCGAAACTACTTAGTTTCGATAGGCTCAGATCCATCGAAACTACTCAGTTTCGATATATATATACAGACCCATCGAAACTACATAGTTTCGATATGCCCACGATCCGAAGCTAAGATAATACATAAGTTACGTATCAAAACTACCAAGTTTCGACATAAGCAACCTATCGAAACTACCAAGTTTCGACATAAGCAACCTATCGAAACTACCAAGTTTCGACATAAGCAACCTATCGAAACTACCAAGTTTCGACAGAAGCAACCTATCGAAACTACCAAGTTTCGACAGAAGCAACCTATCGAAACTACCAAGTTTCGATAAAGCAAATCCATCGAAACTAATAAGTTCAAGCATAGTAATGTCTAATGTCATCTAGGAGCACTACCTTACGAGTATGACTTTATTATACAGATCGTGAGTGACATTAGTGACGCTCAGTAGCCAGCTTAGTGTAGTTCAGAAACTACTCATCAGGTGAGTTCTATGTGCCCCCTTCTATGTTATGTGCAAATCATTTTAAATGTTTTGGGGCTGAAGTGTATACACTAAATAATTAAATGTTATAAATGTCAATGTGATCATACGTATATATATAAATACTTATATATGAAAATGAATTATGAATAAAGAAAGAAGCGTATGATTTTAAAGAACGAATGAAAGAAGGACATAACGTAAAAGAATGAAATCTTGCTTTATATTACATATATAGTGCATGCTATGAATGAATGTAAACGTTATAAACCCTTCTATGACAATGGCTACTTCGGTATACGGACGACCACGTGACTATTTTGCAACCGGGACAAAAACGTTCCTTCGCAAGCTACGACGTATGAAAAGGTATTAATGGACGGTCGAAGCACATGCCTTAACTAATGTAGAACGGTTGCATACATAATGGTCGCGTGGGAAACGGATGCCCTAGGGCAGACGGACAAAATGACGGACTACGACGGTAGGACGGTAAAGAGCGGACGGACAAAGGTTGCCGGACGGATTAATGAATGACAGACGGTTTTCTAGAGCCGGACGGTAATGAAATGGGCTACGACGGTAGTTCTGACAGCGATGTCTTCGTGACATTCGCGACAAGTATGACGGGTTGATCTCCCTTAAGATTATGGCCAATATGTGTTCTCTCAAAGAAAATATGTATATACCCTCAATGAATGTTATGTGAGAACAGTAAAGTAAAGAATATTTAAAAGTATGAATATATATATATATATACATTATATTCATGATAAGGTAAATACTATGTATGATTGTCTTTAAACTAGAACTCACCAGCGTTAGCTGACTTTTAGTATACATTTCAGGTACAGAAAGGAAGGGTCGTGCGAAGGCGTGAAGGTTACCCGGCACGAGACTGACATCCCACTTTTATTTATGTTAAGACAATGTTATGTTTCAATTTTTAGGACTTCCGCTGTTATGACATGTAATTTGAATGATGTTTGCTTCCGCTACTTCTGAATGTTTTAAATTTAAGTTCAGTAATTACGACTATGTTTATGAGTAAATCCAACAAGTGAGGTCGCCCGGGAAAGGGGCATTACATCAACCCCCCCCCCCCCCCCGGTTACCTTTCACTTGCCGCTTCAAGAGACGATCCATACCGCGTAGACGTTAACCATCCCCATCAACCTCAATGAGAATTAAAGAGCTAGAACCTAACTATCACATTTTACATGGACGCCAAACAACACGCTTCTCCGCGACACTCGATCACATACGAAGCTCGTTAGTATACGTCACACACGAAATTCAATAACTTACATACACACGTTCACAAGATGCACAACACGATCACATAATACATGAAACCGAGTTACTTGCAACATACATGATACATACAGACTGATTGTTTAGTACACATCAACCATGAAACTTGTTTAGTTACAAAGTACGTGATACTAAATTGTGCGCATTATACATAATACTAAATCATTTACATTACACCTGAAATCTTGTTGGGTTACAAAATACATGATACTAAGTTGTTAACATCATACATGAAATTCATCTCTTACCTTCACATGATGCTAAATTGTTCACGTTACCCATGAAACCTATTTGATTACAAATTACACGACACTAGATCATACATGAAACTTGTGTGTTTACATTATACGCGAAACTAAGTTTCTTACAAATGTTGCAATTGATTGATCACATTACACCCAAATAATGGTCATACACTCTGAAAACCATAACACATTAAAACAACTCGGTGATTGACGTATTCTTGTTCTAACACGAGTAAACTATGGAACTTTAAGTTATACTACCTTATGACTCTTTAGTTGCTAATTGACATGCCTATTTAGGGACATAGTTACTTATTAGCAACTCATATGTGTGAACAATAGACATGAACTAAGTGAATTTGTACTTCCCCCTCTTGCCCCGCACACAACGGAATGATCTATACGGACCATCCGATGATTTGAGTAATTACGGGTGCACACGGAATTATAAAAATCAGCACATGGAAAACATAGTGAATTCTATCGTGTGTTAGGACCAAAAAACCTATCGTGATATATAACAACAAAAACTAATGTGATATGACAAGGGATGGTGGATACGCCGATGGTACTTCCTATATATAAATGCTCTGTCATATCAGCAGGAGTAGCGTTGTTCGTGTCACGTGAAGTTTTGACCTAGACCAATGGTTGTGAAATACTAACAACTCTTAAGCATATTAGACTACACCTTAAACAAGCCTTGAACATCCAATCAATCCCATTCCAAGTAATACATTTCATCTTTAGGATCCAAAATATCTTTCAACAGTTTTCTCCTTAAATTTATTTCAAAAACTTAATTCATTATCATCATTCATACCTTACCTTGAGAAACACACCTAAATCTTGTTATCAATCATACTCCTTAACCCAACTTTCAAAGTTCATTGAGAATTTAAATGTGGCCTTGAGTTTACTTGGAGCATGAAGATCAAATGAAGCCCAAGTACCCTCGTTCCTTTCCTAATTCAATAGCCTCCACCAGTTGAATTTCGGGACGAAATTTCCTCAACTTGTGGATACTGTAACATCCGTGATTTTTACATATAATATTTTTAATTATAACATGTGTGCCCACCATCGTATTCTAATCTCGTTATAACATACTTGTACTTTACCTCATGCCATTTCGATGTCTTTCTATACTTTTAATTATATATATATATATATATATATATATATATGTATATTTTTGTTATATGTGATAAATTAATTATGAAACTCTTAATTATAAAATGAGAGTTTATTTTTTATAAAAGAAAATAATAATAATGAGATAACCAATATATAGATTTTATTTTTTTATAAAAGTAATAATAATAATGAGCCATGAACCTTATCTATTGCATTTGAACCTCCTCTTTTATGCTTGAACGCTATTGTGAACCCTCCCATCTCATCTATTGAAGCCTGGACAAAATCAAAGGTATTTTGACTTCTAAAAAGTCAAAACGCGTCTAATCCTCTCTAATTCTCCAAAATCACCGACTCAAACCTTTCCAAGCCTGTCCTAAATTAGTTTGCGACCAAATAGGAAACAAGAAATCACGTTATTGGTTCCTAAATTATTTCTAGATTAATGAAAATCACACCAATTTGAAAACCCATTCAATCGACTCAAATCCCGCACATCAAGCTTTTGAATTTCAAATCCCTGAAACCTTGTTCCAATCCAGTCGTAAACACGTTCTAATCACACTATGAATACCAATTTCAAAGGTGAGAATCAAAATCACCACCGAAATCTCCAGTGGCGCAATCCCGTTCCTCCCCTGTTACGATAGGTCAAGGAGTCCAACCAAAGATTTGGTTTGGCTTCGCACTAGGTACGATTCCCTCTGTTTGTCGCACACCTTTTGCTAGATATCAAAATCTGATTTTGGGTTAGGGTTAAATGGTTCACAGTTTGGGTTTTTAAGGAAGAAGATGAAGGCGTAAAAAGGATTTAAATATATTGTTCTTCTCAATCTTTAACAAAAAGAACTTCAGCTCATCTCGTTAATGCTCATACCAATTAAACATGGGTACACGGGTTCAAACCCGACGGAGCCTTGTTTCTTTTTCTGTTTTAAATTTTTTGGCATTCACAAACAAACACACACACACACACACATATATATATATATATATATATATATATTTATATATATATATTATATATATATATATATATATATATACATGGTTATATCTAAATTACTATGTTTTTGAACAAATGAATGTTATTACACCAAATTCTTTTAGAACTTCCAATCTATCATAATGTTATTTTATTAAAAATAAATATTTTCCTTTTTATAAATATAAGGGAAGTACGAGTCACTTTTAAAAATATATTATTAACCTAAACGCTCATCTAGAACAACACAATCCTATTCCTTTGAGTTGGTTAATGTTAATATCTACTCGTAAAGAGTATTTTATTAACTAGTTTTAGTCACCGTTGACATTGTCTTAATAAAATAAATACTACATTAATACATTTTATATATATTTACAAATAATATATGTTGTTGAAACCAAGTTTTATTTCACAAATAAAAATTTTTAAAACATCATTATTATTAATTCAAGTTCATACAATTCCACCCTAGGTTAACTTGTGATTCGGGAATCATTGTGCTACA
The DNA here is from genome assembly GCA_023525975.1 of Smallanthus sonchifolius. Classification (NCBI taxonomy): domain Eukaryota; kingdom Viridiplantae; phylum Streptophyta; class Magnoliopsida; order Asterales; family Asteraceae; genus Smallanthus; species Smallanthus sonchifolius. The sequence goes on along the minus strand of CM042021.1, from coordinate 91,149,308 downwards.
TATTTGCTCGTGTTATACACAATTGATACAAGGTGAGTATTACATAGCCCCTTTTCACACTTTTACACTTTTTGGGGTGAACCACGAACTCTATACATACAATTGTTTACATTTAAACAAACTATACAAAAACAAATCCTCTTTACATTCATGTGTGCAAATTTGAGCTTTATGTTTGAGTACTAGGTGTGTTAACTGTTTGTGTGCAATTTATGTGCAATCATTAACTATTCAAGCCGACGGTTAACAATGATAGATCTATTGAGTCTGACAAACCCACCCAGATTGGGGTGATTGTTACCGACAACACAATTTGCATGCTAGTTACAAAGGTTTGATTGTACTTTGGTTACACAATAGTTGCTCCCCATAAATGCCTTATTTTATCATGTTATGTAAGGATTTGTTTATTCACATCTATATACTATCTATGTACATGTAAGGGCCCCTAAACCGGGTGACCTCACTTATTGGATTTACTCATAAACATAGTCATAAATACTGAACTTAAATTAAAAACATTCATCATTCAATTACAAATCATTCGTTGTTCAATTACATAACATAACAGCGGAAGTCTTAACACATATATTAAAGTGGGATGTCAGTCTTGTGTCGGGTAACCTTCACGCCTTCGCACGACCCTTTACTTTGTTACCTGAAATGTATACTAAAAGTCAGCTAACGCTGGTGAGTTCTAGTTTAAAGACAACCATACATAAAATTTATCTTATCATGAATATAATGTATATATGTATATTCGTACTTTTAAATATTCTTTACTTTGCTGTTCTCACATAACATTCATTGAGGGTATATACATATGTACATACATACTTTCTTTGAGAGAACACATATTGGCCATAATCTTAAGGGTGATCAACCCGTCATACTTGTCGCGAATGTCACGAAGACATCGCAGTCAGAGCTACCGTCGTCGCCCGTTTCATTACCGTCCGGCTCTAGAAAACAGTCCGTCATATCATTAAATCCGTCCGGCAACCTTTGTCCGTCCGCTCTTTACCGTCCTACCGTCGTAGTCCGTCAGTTTTATCCGTCTGCCCTAGGGCATCCGTTTCCCACGTGACCATTATGTATGCAACCGTTCTACATTAGTTAAGGTTTGCTTCGACCGTCCATTAATACCTTTTCATACGTCCTATCTTGCGAAGGAACGTTTTTGTCCCGGTTGCAAAATAGTCACGTGGTCGTCCGTCTACCGAAGTAGCCGTTGTCACAGAAGGGTTTATAACGTTTACATTCATTCATAACATGCAATATATATGTAATATAAAGCAAGATTTCATTCTTTTACGTTATGTCCTTCTTTCATTCATTCTTTATAGTCATACGCTTCATTCTTTATTCATAATTCATTTTCATATATAAATATTTATATATATATATACATACGTATGATCACATTGATATTTATAACATTTACTCATTTAGTGTATACACCTCAGCCCCAAAACATTTATAAATCATTTGCACATAACATAGAAGGGGGCACATAGAACTCACCTGATGAGTAGTTTCTGTAATACACTAAGCTGGCTACTGAGCTTCACTAATGTCACTCACGATCTGTATAATGAAGTCATACACATAAGGTGGTGCTCCTAGATGACACTAGACATTACTATGCTTGAACCTAGTAGTTTCGATTGATTAGCTTATATCGAAACTTGGTAGTTTCGATAGGTAGTTTTGATAGGTAACTTATGTATTATCTTAGCTTCGGATCGGGGGCTCATATCAAAACTATGGTAGTTTCGGTTGGGTCTGCATATATCAAAACTGGGTAGTTTCGATAGGTCTGCACATATCGAAACTAAGTAGTTTCGATGGGTCTAAACTTATCGCCTTCCCCAAAAGTCCGAATGTCTTGCATGCGAATCTGATCATGTCCATATCTAAATTTTCTTTGATCAAAACGTTCGTTTTTCATTCTAGATGCTATACCTAAGTTCACTTTCAAGTTTCATCCGCAAAATCGTTATCTTTTTAGCCAAAACCCAAAAACTCCCAAAACGAACAAAAACTCATAATGTGATCGAATCGTTACCTGGATTGGATTTCTGATTCAGAGGATATGATCACGAGAACAGCAGCAACGTTCTCCTGAATTCCCGAGTTGGTCGGTCACTTTCTCTCTCTAGACCCGAGCTCTCCTTTCTCTCTCTAAAAGCTGCGTGAGTTGGGGAAATGAGCAGGGAAGAGGGCTGCCTTGCCTCTTATGTGCATGGGCTTCCCTCGGCCCATTGAAGTCGGGCCCAGGCCCGCTCCCTTTTTTTTTAAATATTCCAACTAAATCACCGGTCTCGCTATATTTATTCGTTTTATTATTTTTTTGGGATGTTACAAGTCTACCCTCCTTAAGGAGGTTTCGTCCTCGAAACTGTTCATACGTTAAAAAATTGAGGGTATAGTCCCCTCATCTCGTCTTCCTTTTCCCATGTAGCTTCTGACCCTTTTCTGTGCTTCCATTGTATCTTGACTAACGGTATCGACTTATTGCGTAGTCGTTTTTCAGCTCGGTCAAGAATGGCTATTGGTTCTTCTACATAATTTAGACTGTTATCCACTTCGATCTCGTCGTAAGGTATGTGAGCTGTGTCGTCAGCTAGGCACTTGCGTAAGTGCGACACGTGAAACGAGGGTGTATTCCACTAAGCTCAACGGGTAGGTCGAGTCTGTAAGCAACTTGACCCACTCTTGCTAAAATTTTGAAAGGTCCGACAAACCTTGGACTTAGTTTGCCACGCTTTCTGAACCGAATGATTCCTTTCCACGGTGATACTTTCAACAGTACCATGTCCCCTATTTGAAACTCTAAATCCCTCCTTCTCTTATCCACGTATGATTTCTGTCTGTCTTTTGCGGCTTTCATTCGAGCCTTGATTTGATCAAATTTCTCAGAAGTAGCTTTGACCACTTCGAGACTTGCAAAATCCTTCTGTCCAATTTCCCCCCAACAAACCGGGGTTCTGCATTTTCTCCCATATAACATTTCAAATGGCGGTATGCCAATAGTCGTGTGATAGCTGTTGTTATATGAAAATTCTGCCAATGGTAGATGGCTATCCCAACTCCCACCGAAGTCACTGATACAGGCCCGGAGCATGTCCTCCAAGGTCTGAATGGTTCTTTCGGATTGACCATCGGTCTGAGGGTGGTAAGCGGTGCTGATGTTCAATCTAGTGCCCATCGCTTCATTGAATTTCTTCCAAAACCTTGTCGTGAATCTAGTATCCCTGTCAGACACAATCGACAGCGGCATACCATGTCTGCTCACAATTTCCTTGATAAAAATTTCTGCTAGTCTTTCTGATGAAGAAGTCTCACGTATTGGCAAGAAGTGAGCACTTTTCGTCAAACGGTCGACGATCACCCAAATGGTATCATTGCCTTTAGCTGTTCGCGGTAGCTTGGTAATGAAGTCCATCGTGATCTCCTCCCACTTCCATTCTGGTATTGGTAAGGGTTGCATTTTACCGCATGGTTTCTGGTGCTCGGCCTTAACTAGTGAACACGTTAAGCACTTGTTCACGTATTCAGTCACATCATTCTTCATGCCAGGCCACCAGTACTCTTTCTTCAAGTCTTGATACATTTTGTTTGTCCCGGGGTGGATAGAATAACGAGACTTATGGGCCTCTTCGAGTATTTTGGCTCTAAGCTCGCCAATCTTAGGTATCCACATCCGGCCAAACCTGGTTCGTACACCGTATGTATTTGCACTTAAGTTCCCTTGTTGTCCTACTATTCTTTCCCGTTTCACATTTCTTTCTAACAGTGCTTCATCCTGTGCCTTTGATATTTCACCCATTAAATCTGGCGTTATAATTAGCTGACACGCTTTGATTCGGATAGGTGTCGATTCTTCCTTTCTACTTAAAGCGTCAGCCACTACGTTTGCCTTGCCTGGATGGTACAATATTTCACAGTCATAGTCTTTCAGTAGCTCTAACCACCTCCTTTGCCTCATGTTTAATTCTTTTTGCTCGAAGAAGTACTTCAGGCTTTTGTGATCGGAGTAGATGGTGCATTTAACTCCATACAAGTAGTGCCTCCATATTTTCAACACGAAAACCACTGCTGCTAACTCTAGATCGTGCGTTAGGTAGTTAACCTCATGAATCTTTAGTTGTCGTGAAGCATAAGCAATTACCTTTCCTCGTTGCATAAGTACGCAACCTAAACCCTGCCCCGAATCGTCAGAGTAGACTACCAAGTCTTCATTTCCCTCAGGTAGTGTTAAGACTGGAGCTTGAGTCAATCGTGTCTTAAGTTCCTCAAACGCGTTGTTTTGGGTTGGACCCCATTCATACTTTTCTTCCTTCCGTGTCAGTTTAGTCAGTGGTGAGGCTATTCTTGAGAAGTCTTGAATAAACCTTCGATAGTAGCCTGCCAATCCTAGAAAACTTCGTATCTCTGTTGGTGTCTTTGGGATGTTCCATTCCTTTACTGTCTCGATCTTTGCAGGATCCACCATGATGCCGTTTGGGTCTATCACATGACCTAGGAATTGGACTTCCCTAAGCCAAAACGCGCATTTGGAGAATTTTGCGTACAACTTTTCCTGCTTTAACACCTCCAGAACTTCTCTTAGGTGACAGTGGTGATCACCCTCGCTTTTCGAATATACCAGTATGTCGTCTATAAAAACTATTACTGATCGATCCAACATGGGTCGACACACTCTATTCATCAAATCCATGAACGCTGCTGGTGCGTTATTTAATCCGAAGGACATCACGAGAAACTCATAATGCCCATAACGCGTGCGAAACGCGGTCTTTGGTAGTCTTCTTCCCTTACTTTCAACTGATGGTAACCCGACCTAAGATCGATCTTTGAGAACCAACTCGCACCTTGCAGTTGATCAAAAAGGTCGTCTATTCTAGGCAGTGGGTATTTGTTCTTTACTGTCCTCCTGTTCAGTTCGCGGTAGTCAATGCACATACGCATGCTGCCGTCTTTCTTCTTTACGAATAGTACCGGAGCGCCCCATGGTGAGATGCTCGGTCTAATAAATCCCTTTTCTGTTCATTCTTGTAGTTGAGACATCAATTCTTTCATTTCTGACGGAGCCAATCGGTAGGGGGCTTTGGCAACGGGCTCAGCTCCTGGCAGTAAATCGATCTGAAATTCTATTTCCCGATCGGGTGGCAACCCAGGTAGATCCTCAGAGAATACTTCCAGAAAATTGCACACCACGGGTACATTCTTGAGTTCTTTCGTTTCCATTCTATCGTCAATAACATATGCCAGATAAGCTTCGCAACCGCGCCTCATGTAACTTTCGGCCTTGATCATCGAGATGACGCTTGGCATCGTGCAATTCCAATCCCCATAAACCGTAATTGGACTGCCGCTAGGAGCTTTTAGGTGTATTCTCTTACGTTTACATATGATTTGAGCTTCGTTGGCAACTAACCAATCCATACCCAATACTATATCGAATCCTCCTAAGGTGAGAAGGAATAATCTAGATGGAAACTTATGTCCCTCTATTTCTATGATGCAATCCTCTGTTTACTTGAAATACTGCCGAATTTTTACCCACGACAGTTTGTACGCTAAAGGCCTTTATCATGGTGTTGATAGTGCAATCCAGTTTACGACAAAATGCATTTGATATGAAGCTTTTACTAGCACCAGAATCGAATAAAATAGCAGCACGTTCATCATTAACTAGAAACGTACCTGACACGACATCAGGGTTTCCCCTTGCTTCTTCCTCAGTTAAGGCATAGGCCCGAGTCCTTGCCTTTTGTTGTTCCTGTTCCTTCTCCTCTCCCGAACCAGATTGGCCGGCCTTCCTGCAGTTCTTTGTCAGATGCCCGAACAATCCACATACTTGGCATTTGGCGTCCTTCCAACAATCTCGAGAGTAGTGCCCCGGCCTCCCGCACTTATAACACACGGTGGTGCCGATTCGACACTCGCCACTATGTTGCTTTCCACATTTCTTGCACGTTTCATATCCGTCCAACCTCGGTTTCTTAATTTCAGTTGTTTCATTCCCTCTTCCGGTGCCTCTAGACGGATTCTCCCACTTTCTATTTTGTGTCACAGGTGCCGGGTCCTCGTTGGCAAAATCGTCGTAAACGATTCCAAACAGGTTGACTACCGACTCGAAGGTTGAGGGTAGGTTGGCTTTTACGTGGACACGGACCCTTTGCGGCAGACCCTTGACATAGTATTTGATCATACGTTCTTCGGTTTCCACCAAGTGTGGTACCAGTTGAGCCAGCTCGTTGAACCTTGAAGTATATTGGTGATGAGTCTTGTCGCCAGCTTTGAAGTTTAGGAACTCGTTCTCCACACGATCAATCTCATTCTGTGGGCAGAACTTTTGGATTACGAGCTTTTTCAAGTCTTCCCATGTCATTCTGGCAAGAGCATGTGGTGACTTTGTTCTTTGAATATTTCTCCACCAACCTAGTGCTTCATTTGTGAAAGAATGAGCAACATATTTAACCGCCTGGTCTGGTCGGCACTCGCTGATGTTGATTACAGCGTTCATTCTCTCAATCCATTCCAAAGTAGCCACCGAATCCTTGCTACCATCAAACTTAGGTGGGTCTCCATCTTTGAAATCTTTATAAGTGCACCCTTTAGTGCTTGACCCCACTCTTATCTCATCCCCGTCGTTGTCATATACTTTTTCTTCATGGTTTCCTTCATCCTCCTCTTTACTTTTCTTTATTGCCTCGGATAGTAGATCAGGCAATACCTTCTTCAAAGTGAGCACAACTTCACGGGCAATAGCATCCCTGACTTCAGGTTCCAACTGTATAGGCCCTGGACTGTCGTCCCTAATTGGGGTCACTTCTGTTTCGTGCACACTTTCGGTGTGCTCTGTGTGCACACTCTCTTCTTCTTCTTCAAATCTTGGGTTCAACGGAGGTCTACCTCGTCGGCCAGTGCGACCGCCTCGAGGTCCTGTTCTTCCTCCGCCAGCCATAATTTCTTAATTTCCTGATAGTCATAAAGGGAATACATCAATGTCATTTCTTCAGATCATAGTTTTGAACAGTACGAGCAAGGTAAATTCTTAATTACAGTGACCGGTTTGTGATTACTAATTTACATTGCTTTTCGGGTTCAAAACTCTTCAAATCAGAGGTGGCATTAACATCTATTTGTTCTAAGTTAAGGTATCTATTCCTATGCTAAAGCATTAACTTTATGACTTACTTACCATGCTAGCGTTGGCGTTGGTTACCCATACTGACATCCGTGCGTTGGTCCCATAATCAGTTTGAGTCTAGACATTTAGGGATGTCTAAATCTCTCAAACTATTGCTCTGATACCAACTTGTAAGGGCCCCTAAACCGGGTGACCTCACTTATTGGATTTACTCATAAACATAGTCATAAATACTGAACTTAAATTAAAAACATTCATCATTCAATTACAAATCATTCGTCGTTCAATTACATAACATAACAGCGGAAGTCTTAACACATATATTAAAGTGGGATGTCAGTCTTGTGTCGGGTAACCTTCACGCCTTCGCACGACCCTTTCCTTTGTTACCTGAAATGTATACTAAAAGTCAGCTAACGCTGGTGAGTTCTAGTTTAAAGACAACCATACATAAAATTTATCTTATCATGAATATAATGTATATATGTATATTCGTACTTTTAAATATTCTTTACTTTGCTGTTCTCACATAACATTCATTGAGGGTATATACATATGTACATACATACTTTCTTTGAGAGAACACATATTGGCCATAATCTTAAGGGTGATCAACCGGTCATACTTGTCGCGAATGTCACGAAGACATCGCAGTCAGAGCTACCGTCGTCGCCCGTTTCATTACCGTCCGGCTCTAGAAAACCGTCCGTCATGTCATTAAATCCGTCCGGCAACCTTTGTCCGTCCGCTCTTTACCGTCCTACCATCGTAGTCCGTCATTTTTATCCGTCTGCCCTAGGGCATCCATTTCCCACGTGACCATTATGTATGCAACCGTTCTACATTAGTTAAGGTTTGCTTCGACCGTCCATTTATTATATGTCCTAGCTTGCGAAGGAACGTTTTTGTCCCGGTTGCAAAATAGTCACGTGGTCGTCCTTCTACCGAAGTAGCCGTTGTCACAGAAGTGTTTATAATGTTTACATTCATTCATAACATGCAATATATACGTAATATAAAGCAAGATTTCATTCTTTTACGTTATGTCCTTCTTTCATTCATTCTTTATAGTCATACGCTTCATTCTTTATTCATAATTCATTTTCATATATAAATATTTATATATATATATATATACATACGTATGATCACATTTACATTTATAACATTTACTCATTTAGTGTATTCACCTCTGCCCCAAAACATTTATAAATCATTTGCACATAACATAGAAGGGGGCACATAGAACTCACCTGATGAGTAGTTTCTGTAATACACTAAGCTGGCTACTGAGCTTCACTAATGTCACTCACGATCTGTATAATGAAGTCATACACATAAGGTGGTGCTCCTATATGACACTAGACATTACTATGCTTGAACCTAGTAGTTTCGATTGATTAGCTTATATCGAAACTTGGTAGTTTCGATAGGTAGTTTCGATAGGTAACTTATGTATTATCTTAGCTTCGGATCGGGGGCTCATATCAAAACTATGGTAGTTTCGGTTGGGTCTGCATATATCGAAACTGGGTAGTTTCGATAGGTCTGCACATATCGAAACTAAGTAGTTTCGATGGGTCTGCACTTATCGCCTTCCCCAAAAGTCAGAATGTCCTGCATGCGAATCTGATCATGTCCATATCTAAATTTTCTTTGATCAAAACGTTCGTTTTTCATTCTAGATGCTATACCTAAGTTCACTTTCAAGTTTCATCCGCAAAATCGTTATCTTTTTAGCCAAAACCCGAAAACTCCCAAAACGAACAAAAACTCATAATGTGATCGAATCGTTACCTGGATTGGATTTCTGATTCAGAGGATATGATCACGAGAACAGCAGCAACGTTCTCCTGAATTCCCGAGTTGGTCCGTCACTTTCTCTCTCTAGACCCGAGCTCTCCTTTCTCTCTCTAAAAGCTGTGTGAGTTGGGGAAATGAGCAGGGAAGAGGGCTGCCTTGCCTCTTATGTGCATGGGCTTCCCTCGGCCCATTGAAGTCGGGCCCAGGCCCGCTCCCTTTTTGTTTAAATATTCCAACTAAATCACCGGTCTCGCTATATTTATTCGTTTTATTATTTTTTTGGGATGTTACAGTACAAACCTGTGTATGCTCACCAACTTTTTAGTTGACCTTATTTTATTCATGTTTCAGGTGCTATCGTTTGATCAAGGTTTGCTACACATAGGCTTTGGGACTTAGTTAATTTTAAATCAAGAACAATTTGTATTTCATTTATGTACTTTGGAATTGGTTTATGTTTATTTGAATTGAAATGGATTTAATATATTACAATTTAGTCAACCTTGAGCTCATGAACAGTCTACATGTCCCGCCCCGACGTTTCCGCCGTCGGTTGGGGTGTGACACCATACCCTTAACCTTCATTCCCTAAGGAATATTGGCAGATTCGTTCGTTTGTGACTTTCGTAAACCTTCACTTCTTTTACTTCAAAACTTCAGTTAAAGCATTCGTACGTTTTATTAAAAACATTCATTCATTCATAAACACTTCATAAACTTCATAAACTTCTTTTGGCAAAATATTTCATAAACACTTCTTTCATAACACTTCCTTCCAAAACATCGTTCATAAACAACATTTTATAAAACATCACATACAACATTCATAAACATCGTTTTATAAAATAGTCACATCGTTACATATGCACACCAGCCCAAAAACATTATATAAAACATTTAAAAGAAGGCTTCTAGAACTCACCTTATAAGCTAATTTGGGTTGTCCTAAACAAAGTCCCACAACGTCACTTCCGATCTGAATTGATTAGTTAAATACACATCAGACCAATACCGACTCTAATGGTTTAACCATTCTAAACATACTGACTTTACTTAGTCCGCCTGATGCCTGCGCACTGTAAGGCCCCATTCCCGGGAGGCCTCATTTATTGGATTTACTCATCAACACATAGCACTTATAATAAGACATACATTATCACAGCGGAAACGATTTAAAATCTCAACATACGCAGCGGAAACATAACATGTCTAAAAAACTGAAACTTGTCTTAATCAACATAATCAAAAGAAACATAAATAAGATGCCAGATGCTGATCTTCGGGTAACTCTTCTCGCCAAGCCAAGCATCCATATCCATCTACTGCCACCTACACTTAACTGATGTGCATACTAAAAATCAGCAACGCTGAGTGAGTTCTAACGTTTACTTTAAACTAATTCTACAAAAGATTTACTAAAACATATATACTGCCAATATGGCTAAACTTAACACACTTTACTTTTTACACAGTTTAAAACGTATAATAAACCGTCAATTCCTCTTTACTGTACTGCCCTCATGGCTTACATCCATGAACCGACAAGTACCTGGTCAATGCCCCCATGATCAACGACCATGAACCGACAATACCGCTTATCCGTCAATTCCTTGTCACTACTGTACCGCCCCCATGGTCAACGACCATGAACCGATGAGTACCTGGTCAATGCCCCCATGATCAACGACCATGAACCGACAATACCCTGGTCAATGCCCCCATGATCAACGACCATGAACCGACAAATACCGCTTAACACTACGGGGAGGTTGCGTGGACCTCCCGAGCGACCGCCGTCACTCATCCCAGTTGTACAACCGTTAGCAAACCCAAAGGTTCTTACTAATGGGTAGAACCCATATCTGACATCTTGTACAAGTAACATCAGTCCGAAGGACCTTTATAGCTGGTACACATTCCCGAAGGAAAACTGTTCACTTTACTGTTCATAAAACTTTCTGTAAATCTTGTTCATAACTTAATGTGTATTATGCCTTTGTTTATGTATATAAAAATATAGTAAACGCTTGCCATAAATACCTTTGCTTTTACTGAAATATATCTTAACAGATATATCATGCCTTTGTTTATGTATATAAAAATATAGTAAACGCTTGCCAAATGATATATCTTGCTTACTTGAAAATACTATCACATATATTATGCCTTTGTTTATGTATAATAAATATAGTAAATGCTTGCCAAATAATATATCTTGCTTTACTGAAAACATACTAGCACTTATATTATGCCTTTGTTTATGTATAATAAATATAGTAAACGCTTGCCAAATAATATATCTTGCTTTACTGAAAACATACTTGCACTTATATTATGCTTTTGTTTATGTATATGAAAAATATAATAAACGCTTGCCAATAATATAATCATACTTTACGAAAATGTACTTTTGCCTCTTTTAAACTTTTCACTAAAACATAGCTTTTCTCTTCAGTTTATCATGTATAAAATATAATAAACGCTTTACACTAAGTATGCACACCACCCCTAAAAAGGCAAAAAGGGGATTAGAACTCACCTGATATCTTAACTGCAATGGTCTACTGGATCTCACACAAATTGGACAATCATAACAATTGACACGTATCAGACTTAACTCAACGCTAAATGGTTTCACCATTTCTGGCTAGGCGAACATACTGACTTCACTAACCAGCCTGCTACCTGTTGCCTGCTGCCTGAGCACTTAGTAAGTGCGCAGGGCCTTGCTCATGCGTACTTGACAAGTGCACAGAGCATTCTTCTTGCGTACTTGGTAAGTACGCAGGATCTTCCTCCTGCGTACTTGGTAAGTACGCAGGACGTCCTCCTTGCGTACTTGATAAGTACGCAATACCTGTTTCCTGGACAAAAATCTGAAATTCTTGCATGCTAACCCGATCATGCCAATCTTAAAATTTTATTTGATCAAAACGTGCGGTTTTCATTCTAGATGCTAGTTCTAAGCTTATTATCTGGTTTCATCCATAAAAATGTCTCCTATTTAGCTAAAACCCGAGAAACCTCAAAACGAACAAAAACTCAGATTATGGTCGAATCGTTACCTGTAAATGCTTCTTCTTCACAGCTAATCGTTCCAGATACGTATGCCTACGGTCCTATGAGCTCGGATTCGAAAACCGGGACTTTCTCTCTCTAGACTCTCTCTCAATTTCTCTCTCTAGAATGTAACATCCCAAAAATAATAAAACGAATAAACATAGCGAGACCGGTGATTTAGTCGGAACATTTAAACAAAAGGGAGCGGGCTTGGGCTCGGCTTCAATGGGCCGAGGGAAGCCCAGGTATATATATAAGGCAAGGCAGCCCTCTTCCCTGCTCATTCCACACTCACGCAACTTCTAGAGAGAGAAAGGAAAGCTCGGGTCTAGAGAGAGAAAGTCGTCGGATCGTCACGAGATTGGAGGAGCACGACACAGCTGAGCCCGTGAGCAAAACCTCCGAATCAGAATTTCAATCCAGGTAACGATTCGATCACATTATGAGTTTTTGTTCGTTTTGGGAAGTTTCGGGTTTTGGCTAAAAGATAACGATTTTGCGGATGAAACTTGAAAGTGAACTTAGGTATAGCATCTTGAATGAAAAACGAACGTTTTGATCAAAGAAAATTTAGATATCGACATGATCAGATTCGCATGCAGAACATTCGGATTTTTGGGGAAGGCGATAAGTGCAGACCCATCGAAACTATTTAGTTTCGATATGTGCAGACCCATCGAAACTACTTAGTTTCGATATGTGCAGACCCATCGAAACTACTTAGTTTCGATATGTGCAGACCTATCGAAACTACCCAGTTTCGATATATGCAGACCCAATCGAAACTACCCTAGTTTCGATATGAGCCCCCGATCCGAAGCTAAGATAATACATAAGTTACTTATCGAAACTACCTATCGAAACTACCCAGTTTCGATATATGCAGACCCAATCGAAACTACCATAGTTTCGATATGAGCCCCCGATCCGAAGCTAAGATAATACATAAGTACTTATCAAAACTACCTATCGAAACTACCAAGTTTTGACAGAAACAACCTATCGAAACTACCAAGTTTCGACAGAAACAACCTATCGAAACTACCAAGTTTCGCAGGCGTTATGGACATTATGAGTTTCTCGTGATGTCCTTCGGATTGACCAACGCACCAGCAACGTTCATGGATTTTATGAATAGAGTATGTCGACTAATGTTGGATCGATCGGTGATAGTCTTTATAGATGACATACTGTTGTATTCAAAAAGCGAGGGTGATCACCACTGTCACCTAAGAGAGGTTCTGGAGGTGCTAAAGCAGGAAAAGTTGTACGCAAAATTCTCCAAATGCGCGTTCTGGCTTAGGGAAGTCCAATTCCTAGGTCATGTAATAAACCCAAACGGCATCATGGTGGATCCTGCAAAGATCGAGACAGTAAAGGAATGGAACATCCCAAAGACACCAACATAGATACGAAGCTTTCTAGGATTGGCAGGCTACTATCGAAGGTTCATTCAAGATTTCTCAAGAATTGCCTCGCCGCTAACCAAACTGACACGGAAGGAAGTAAAGTATGAATGGGGTCCAACCCAAAACAACGCGTTTGAGGAACTTAAGACACGATTAACTCAAGCTCCTGTCTTAACACTACCTGAGGGAAATGAAGACTTGGTAGTCTACTCCGACGCTTCAGGGCAGGGTTTAGGGTGCGTACTCATGCAACGAGGAAAGGTAATTGCTTATGCATCGCGGAAACTAAAGATTCACGAGGTTAACTACCTAACACACGATCTAGAATTAGCAGCAGTAGTTTTCGCGTTGAAAATATGGAGACACTATCTGTATGGAGTTAAATGCACCATTTACTCCGATCACAAAAGCCTGAAGTACTTTTTCGAACAAAAGGAATTAAACATGAGACAAAGGAGATGGTTAGAGCTACTGAAAGACTATGACTGTGAGATATTGTACCAACCAGGCAAGGCAAACGTAGTGGCTGACGCTTTAAGTAGGAAGGAAGAATCGGCACCTATCTGGATCAAAGCGTGTCAGTTGATTATAACACCAGACTTGATGGGTGAAATATCAAAGGCACAAGATGAAGCATTGTTAGAAAGAAATGTGAAACGGGAAAGAATAGTAGGACAACAAGGGAACTTAGATGCAAATGCATACGGAGTAAGAACTAGGTTTGGCCGGATGTGGATACCTAAGATTGGCGAGCTTAGAGCCAAAATACTTGATGAGGCCCATAAGTCTCGCTATTCTATCCACCCCGGGACAAACAAAATGTATCAAGACTTGAAGAAAGAATACTGGTGGCCTGGCATGAAGAATGATGTGACAGAATACGTGAGCAAGTGCCTAACGTGTTCTCTAGTTAAGGCCGAGCACCAGAAACCATGCGGTAAAATGCAACCTTTACCAATACCGAAATGGAAGTGGGAAGAGATCACAATGGACTTCATTACCAAGCTACCGCGAACAGCTAAAGGCAATGATACCATTTGGGTGATCGTCGACCGCTTGACAAAGAGTGCTCACTTCTTGCCAATACGAGAAACTTCTTCTTCTGAAAAGCTAGCAGAAATATTTATCAAGGAAATTGTGAGCAGACAAGGTATGCCGCTGTCGATTGTGTCCGACAGGGATACTAGATTCACGTCAAGGTTTTGGAAGAAATTCAACGAAGCAATGGGCACTAGACAGAACATCAGCACCGCTTACCACCCTCAAACCGATGGACAATCGGAAAGGACCATTCAGACCTTGGAGGACATGCTCCGGGCCTGTATCATTGACTTCGGTGGGAGTTGGGACAGCCAACTACCATTGGCAGAATTTTCATATAACAACAGCAATCACTCGACTATTGGCATGCCGCCATTTGAAATGTTGTATGGGAGGAAATGTAGGACCCCGGTTTGTTGGGGGGAAATTAGACAGAAGGATTTTGCAAGTCTCGAAGTGGTCAAAGCTACTTCTGAGAAATTTGATCAAATCAAGGCTCGAATGAAAGCCGCAAAAGACAGACAGAAATCATACGCGGATAAGAGAAGGATGGATTTAGAGTTTCAAGTAGGGGACATGGTACTGTTGAAAGTATCACCATGGAAAGGAATCATTCGGTTCAGAAAGCGTGGCAAACTAAGTCCAAGGTTTGTCGGACCTTTCAAGATTTTAGCAAGAGTGGGTCAAGTTGCTTACAGACTCGACCTACCCGTCGAGCTTAGTGGAATACACCCTACGTTTCACGTGTCGCACTTACGCAAGTGCCTAGCTGACGACACAACTCACATACCTTACGACGAGATCGAAGTGGATAACAGTCTAAATTATGTAGAGGAACCAATAGCCATTCTTGACCGAGCTGAGAAACGACTACGCAATAAGTCGATACCGTTAGTCAAGATACAATGGAAGCACAGAAAAGGGTCAGAAGCTACGTGGGAAAAAGAAGACGAGATGAGGGGACTATACCCTCAATTGTTTAACGATTAGCAGGTTTCGAGGACGAAACCTTTGTAAGGAGGGTAGACTTGTAACATCCCAAAAATAATAAAACGAATAAACATAGCGAGACCGGTGATTTAGTCGGAACATTTAAACAAAAGGGAGCGGGCTTGGGCTCGGCTTCAATGGGCCGAGGGAAGCCCAGGTATATATATAAGGCAAGGCAGTCCTCTTCCCTGCTCATTCCACACTCACGCAACTTCTAGAGAGAGAAAGGAAAGCTCGGGTCTAGAGAGAGAAAGTCGTCGGATCTTCACGAGATTGGAGGAGCACGACACAGCTGAGCCCGTGAACAAATCCTCCGAATCAGAATTTCAATCCAGGTAACGATTCGATCACATTATGAGTTTTTGGTTCGTTTTGGGAAGTTTCGGGTTTTGGCTAAAAGATAACGATTTTGCGGATGAAACTTGAAAGTGAACTTAGGTATAGCATCTAGAATGAAAAACGAACGTTTTGATCAAAGAAAATTTAGATATCGACATGATCAGATTCGCATGCAGAACATTCGGATTTTTGGGGAAGGCGATAAGTGCAGACCCATCGAAATTACTTAGTTTCGATATGTGCAGACCCATCGAAACTACTTAGTTTCGATATGTGCAGACCTATCGAAACTACCCAGTTTCGATATATGCAGACCCAATCGAAACCACCATAGTTTCGATATGAGCCCCCGATCCGAAGCTAAGATAATACATAAGTTATTTATCGAAACTACCTATCGAAACTACCTAGTTTCGATATATGCAGACCCGATCGAAACTACCATAGTTTCGATATGAGCCCCCGATCCGAAGCTAAGATAATACATAAGTACTTATCGAAACTACCTATCGAAACTACCTATCGAAACTACCAAGTTTCGACAAAAACAACCTATCGAAACTACCAAGTTTCGACAGAAACAACCTATCGAAACTACCAAGTTTCGATATAAGCTAATCAATCGAAACTACTATGTTCAAGCATAGTAATGTCTAGTGTCATCTAGGAGCACCACCTTATGTGTGTGAATTTATTATACAGATCGTGAGTGACATTAGTGAAGCTCAGTAGCCATTTTAGTGTATTACAGAAACTACTCATCAGGTGAGTTCTATGTGCCCCCTTTCTATGTTATGTGCAAACCTTATTAAATGTTTTGGGGCTGAAATGTATACACTAAATGAATAACAGTTATGAATGTCAATGTGATCATATGTGGTATACAAATATATATATATATATATATATATATATATATATATATATATATCTTTACACGAAATAGAATTATGAATATAGAATGAAACGTATGATTCTTAAAGAATGAACGAAAGTATGACATAATGTGTAAAGAAGAAGTCTTGCTTTATATCCATGTATATATTGCTTGCCAAGTATAAGAAAACGTTATGGACGCTTCGATGATAACAGCTACTTCGGTAGACGGACGACAACGTGACTATCGTACAACCGGGACAAGTGCGTTCCTTCATCAGCTAGGACGTACGAATGCCACAAGTGCGTTCCTTCATCAGCTTGGACGTACTAAAGTTATTAACGGACGGTCTAAGAATAATTTGCATTTTATAGTAGAACGGTTGTATAAATAATAGTCGCATGGGAAACGGATACCTTCGGGTAGACGGGCGAATTACAGCCTACGACGGTAGGACGGTTGTAAGTCATGACGGACGGACAAAGGTTGCCGGACGGTTGTAAGAATAAAATGACGGACGGCACTTGTTGCCGGACGGTTGTAAGTATAGGTGGGCCATGACGATGGACCGCGGTGATTGTCTTTGTGACCTTCGCAACCAAAAGATGGGTTGATCACCCTTAAGAGTATTACCAATGAATGTAAAGTAAAGAAAAGAAAAGGTGAATGCATATATATATATGTAATCATGAAGTAAAGAAGAAAGAGAAGCAAAAGTTATGAAAATAAATGAGACCAATGATGTGAATATATATCTATATGTATTTGCGAAGAATGATAAATGAGAAGTAATTCAAGTCAATGTGTACTTATATAAGTGTATATATATAATTATGCATACTTATAAAGAAAAGAATGTTTATACCTAATTGCATTAAACTAGAACTCACCAGCGTTAGCTGACTTTTAGTATACATTTCAGGTAAAGGAAGATAAGGTCGTGCGATGGCATGGAGGTTACCCAGCACGAGACTGACATCCCTCTTTTGTTTTATATGTCTTCGAACAATGTTATGTTTTTAATTGTAAAGACTTCCGCTGTTATGATTATGTAATTGGATGACGAATGTTTTTAATATAAATTCAGTATTTTATGACTATGTTTATGAGTAAATCCAACAAGTGAGGTTACCCGGGAAAGGGGCCTTACATAGAAATCCGGAAATGCGGTTGGAAGTGAGGCTTTAGGGCTGTCTTGAGGCTTATAAGGGCCCAAACCCTTGCCGCTTTCGGCCCATACACCCCGGCCCAAGCCCGCTTCCCTTTTTCTTATTTAAGTTTTTAATTCTCGTGAATCATTTCGCGCTCCAAAACTCGGGCTGTTACACGCACTTAGCAAGTGCGCAGACCCTGCTTCCTGCGTACTTGATAAGTACGCAGAATCCTCTTCCTGCGTACTTGATAAGTACGCAGTGCCCTCTTCCTGCGTACTTGATAAGTACGCACGATTTGTTTCTTCGCAAAACCCTAACTTTTGCATTCAGGTCTGATAACGTCAAGATCCCGAACCTGTTTACATTCAAAACATTTGCTTTCCATTAAGGAACTCAAATCTATGTTTATCTTTCACTTTTATCCGTGAAAACGTTACCTTTTCACCCAAAACCCGAAAAACCCAAAAACGAACAAAAACTCAGATTTAGGCCAAATCGTTACCTGAATCAAGTTTTTGATCCGGAGGTTCTTCTCACGAGCTCTGGAGCAACACACTTCTCAAATCTCGGGTCGATCCGCCAACTTTCTCTCTCTACGGTTTCTCTCTCTAGAAGTTGCAAATGAGAGAAATGGGTGGTGACCTTGGATATTTATAGGGGAGGCTCCCTTCCCAGTCCGCCGGCCCATCTGACCCGACCCGACATGCCTCGTTCGTTTATTCTGTTATTATTACTGTCGTTTTATTTTTGGGATGTTACATATAACCCGCAATGTACGGTCATTGGTGATTATCAAAGTTATACAAGTAAAGTCTAGAGGTATATTTATTTTATACAAAGTATACATTGTTGACTAAATCTTTAAAGATTGACGCAAAAATTTTTGTTCACATGGCCTTAATTTATTTCTTATGTGAGAACATGCGCGAATAGTTAAAGATATTAACTATGTCGGGATTCACTAGCAGATTATTAAAGGTAGTCAAACTACAAAAATCTAGGATGTTTTAATAATTAAAGATGTTAAAGCGGGTATTAACTTCGGGTAGTATACCGCGTCTAAATCAATCCCATCATCATCATGATGAATTCTTTGCTTACACTTCACTCAAGTGTCATAATCGTCATGATTATGAACAAGAGTGCAAACAACTTCAAAAATCACATCACCATCATTATATCTTTGCTTATACTCCACTCCAACGTCAAGTCGTAATGATGATTTGTTGAGATCTACACTCAACCCCCGTTTCATCTAATAATTATATATATATATATATATATATATATATATCTAAGTATATAGATATAAAGTATAAATCGCTAAAAAACGGGATCACCTACCGGGTTTACGTTAACTAGAACCGACCTAACTAAGACTTGGATGGCAACTAATGAAGTGACAAGACCCAACCCCCCACCCACTCCCCAATCTCGACCGAAATCAAGGTGGGGCCACCCACCTTGATCACTCCATCTTTTTGCCATGCTGGGTGTCATCTTGGACCATTCCTAATCAAGTGTAAATCAAGCCAAGATCAAATAAAGTCTCATCTACTAGGATTTGCAATGATGATGGAAGAAACCACACTTCAACTCCATCATCATTAGTGACATAACACCATGCTCCGTCAACTAAAGATACAAGTAAGATCTCATCCGTCATCATTAGTAATCATGATGATTACTAGAACACTCAACCTCTTTCTCTCTCTATATATATATCGACATATGTACACACCCATCCACTTTACGTCTTCAAAATCCAAGAGCAAAAATCTAGAAAAAGTTATAGTTAGAGATTTGGAGATTCAAGGAAGGCTTGGAGGTTTAAGGGTCGGTTTTGTTAGCAGCTCAAGCCTTTACATCTTCTACTCGTGATTCTTCTCCTTGCTTTGTCTAGTGGTATGAAAAACGACACAAATCTTTACTTTCATCTGTATTTTTCTTGTTAAAGCATGTTGTTCACCATAAAAATCATAGAGATTTAAGGAGTTAATAATTTTTATAAAGTTTAACAAGTAATAACTTGAATGACTTAAGATTTGAAACAAGGAAAGTTATAAAATATTAGGGTTTATGAAATGCACTCAACATTTGTCATGTTTTTTTTAGAATATATAAAGTGGTAACGAAATAATACGTATTTACAAAGATAATGCTCGTATACTATTTGTGGTAATCAAAAGGGTTTTTAGAAAATACTTAAACGTATACATATATACGTATATATATATATATATTTTATTTACAAAAGATAATAATTATAAAAACTCTTGAAAGTTTATAAAAAGATTGGCTTTTAAGATAATAATAATAGTTTATAAAATCAAGTATAATGTCAAAAAAATTATTTGCAAGAGTTTTGGTCATAAATATGTATTTTAATCCCCTTTTTTTATTTTTATCTCAATAAGAATACATGTGTTTATATATAAATATAAATAAATATATATATATATATATATGTTTGTGTGTGTGTGAGGGCAAGTGTGACACCCAGTATTACATGTCAATACCTATAGTCATATTTGAATGTTCATATTTTATATTTCATGGAACCTTATCTTTGACATGTTATTGTCAGAAGTCTAGAAAAAGAGCACGTGCCATATTTTAGTAATTTTAAGAATTACTAGGTCAAAAACATTTATAACCCGCAATGTACGGTCATTGGTGATTATCAAAGTTATCCAAGTAAAGTCTAGAGGTATATTTATTTTATACAAAGTATACATTGGTGACTAAATCTTTAAAGATTGACGCAAAATTTTTTGTTCACATGGCCTTAATTTATTTCTTATGTGAGAACATGTGCTAATAGTTAAAGATATTAACTATGTCGGGATTCACTAGCAGATTATTAAAGCTAGTCAAACTACACAAAATGTAGGACGTTTTAATAATTAAAGATGCTAAAGCGGTTATTAACTTCGGGTAGTATACCGCGTCTAAATCAATCACATCATCATCATGATGAATTCTTTGCTTACACTTCACTCAAGTGTCATAATCGTCATGATTATGACCAAGAGTGCAAGCAACCTCAAAGATCACATCACCATCATTATATCTTTGCTTATACTCCACTACAACGTCAAGTCGTAATGATGATTTGTTGAGATCTATACTCAACCCCCGTTTCATCTAATAATTAAATATATATACATATATATATATATATCTAGGTATATAGATATAAAGTTTAAATCACTAAAAAACGGGATCACCTACCGGGTTTACGCTAACTAGAACCGACCTAACTAAAACTTGGATGACAACTAATGAAGTGACAAGACCCAACCCCCACCCACTCCCCAATCCCGACCGAAATCAAGGTGGGGCCACCCACCTTGATCACTCCATCTTTGTGCTATGTTGGGTGTCATCTTGGACCATTCCCAATCAAGTGTAAATCAAGCCAAGATCAAACAAAGTCTCATCTACTAGGATTTGCAATGATGATGGAAGAAACCACACTCCAACTCCATCATCATTAGTGACATAACACCATGCTCCTTCAACTAAAGATACAAGTAAGATCTCATCCATCATCATTAGTAATCATGATGATTACTAGAACACTCAACCTCTTTCTCTCTCTATATATATATCGACATATGTATACACCCATCCACTTTACATCTTCAAAATCCAAGACCAAAAATCTAGAAGAGTTCTAGTTAGATATTTGGAGATTCAAGGAAGGCTTGGAGGTTTAAGGGTCGGTTTTGTTAGCAACTCAAGCCTTTATCATCTTCTACTCGTGATTCTTCTCCTAGCTTTGTATAGTGGTATGAAAAACGACACAAATCTTTACTTTCATCTTTATTTTTCTTGTTAAAGCATGTTGTTCACCATAAAAATCAAAGAGATTTAAGGAGTTAATGATTTTTATAAAGTTTAACAAGTAATAACTTGAATGACTTAAGATTCGAAACTAGGAAAGTATATATATATGGGTCGAAATTTATGTATATATATATGTTGGACGACCCGATGGACAACGCGGTTGATCGAGCTATGACCCGTAAGAGTTACACCGAGGGCAACGAACATTAAATCCACTTAACCTGCTTAACTGGTAATTACGAACTGTTAGCGAAACGATATATTTTATATATATTCGTTAGACGGGTATTATTATTTATACTGGTTTATAAATAATAATTATATATATTGTTTTAATCTTTCATTAAAACATTAAAATGGGTTCAGGCTTTTGCATCTCGTATTGGACTATGGGCCCGGAAACAATTAGTAGGGTTTATTATTATTATATAATAATAAACCTAAAAATAGGTTTTGAACCTACAACAAGAAAGAGCCGCAAAGAAAAAAAATCGTTTTCTTTTTCGTGTGGGAGCCGCAAAGTCAAAAATTGTTTTCCTTTTCATGTGGGAGCCGCCAAACAAGAAGAAAGAAGAAACAAAAAGGTTCCAGCCTTGATCTTTCTGGCCACCACCCTTGCCACCGTCCGCCGTCTTGTCCGACGCTTCCCGGTGCCACCCGTTCTCGTGTTGTCAGTTCGTGATCTAGCATCGGTTCGTTGTACCTAGGTGTCTCAATCGGTTAATCATTAACCACTAACGTATAATTAATCGCATCAGTAGATTAATTTTTTTTTGTGTTTGCGTGTTCATAACCAGATCCTGTTTGGTTTGTCAGTGCTGTTAAATAGGTTATGATTTTATTTTCCGCTGCGTATTTATTAATTAACTGAATTAATTAATTTCTTTGTCAAAACCCGTTTTTACAAAAGTCAAACTGATCACCACTGAATCCCAACAGTGGTATCAGAGCCTGGGTTATAACACGCAAATCGGAACCGGTCTGGTTTCACCGGTTAGATTAATCACAAACTTTAACTATCTTGAAGTTTCTGATCTGATCTATTTTTTTGGGGCAATTTTTTATTTATTAATTTGGTCGATTTTTTATTTTATTTGACCAAATATATTGCCCGTATGTGATTGTGTTGAATCGTAAATCTGGCTCGACCCATGTGATTGAGTTGTTTGTGTTTATTAGTCAGTTTTTGGTTTTATGGTTTTGGCCCACTTTTGATGGCTCAAAGTTGTAATAGAATAGGTTTTTTTTATTTTATGTAATGTAATAAAAACCCAAAGACAAATCTGTAGACGCAACAGGAATCATGGATTCAGTGGGAGTCATCCGAGACGACTAGATGCACGGAAGTCCATCCTTGTGGTTGTTTTAATTTTGTGGACCCCGTGACCCATTTGGTCTTGCTAATTGGCTCTAGCAAGATCAAACAATCTTGGCACTAAAAGATTTACATATTTATTTGCTTTATCATTGCTGAAGCACCCAAGAAACAAGCAGCTAAGCGAACTGCTGAGGAACTCCAAGGTCCTAACGATAGGAGGGCAAGGGTAGAAGCTGAGGGTCTATGCGGAAAATGTGGAAGGAGACATGGAGGTGAATGTAAAGCGGGTCAGGTGGGATGTTTCATGTGTGGCAGGTTTGGACACCAATCGCGGGACTGCCTAGAAAGGCCAAGATGCCACAATTGTGGGGAACAGGGACACAGGAGCCGAGATTGCAGGAAACCCAAGAAAGCGGAGGCGGGAGGATCCGGAAAGGGTAAGGGTGCAGAGAAGGAACCTTACATCAACAAGGCCACAGCAAGGGCTTACCAGATGACTCAGTAAGGTACGTTGCAAACTCTTATTTGTGATATGCTAAGTGTATGATTTTATTTCCATAAATGATTAGTTAGCCCCATCAGCTTAGAAGCCTTAGAACTAGATATTACCCGGATTAGATCCTCAGCGGTAGTTAATCACAATGGCCTTTATAACCAAGCTGCCTTGCATAGCTACGGTTTATGCCACCCATTCTGTGATTAGCTATCAGTTTAGCTTATGGCAGGTTTCGAGGATGAAACCGATCGTAAGGAGGGTAGACTTGTAACATCCCGAGTTTAGGGCGCGAGAGAGAATTCACGAGGAATTAAAACATAAATAAAAAGAAAGGAAGCGGGCCGCTCCCAATTCGAGGTCGTGCGTCGTATAATTCTTCTCATGAATATTAAGTTGCCTTGATGCATAAGCGATCACCTTGCCTCGTTGCATGAGGACACAACCGAGGCCTTGGTTGGAGGCATCACAATAGATAACTAAATCGTCATTCCCATCAGGGAGGGTCAATATAGGAGCATTGCACAGCTTTTGCTTGAGAGTTTGGAAAGCTTCTTCTTGCTTTGGTCCCCATTCATAAGGTTTACCCTTGTGGGTCAAAGCGGTGAGAGGAACAACAATCTTAGAGAAATTTGAAATGAAACGACGATAATATCCCGCAAGACCAAGAAATGAACGAACCTCGGTGGGGGTCTTAGGGGCATTCCAATTCTTAACAACTTCGATCTTAGCAGGGTCCACATGAATTCCCTTTTCATTGACGATATGTCCCAAGAATTGAACTTCCTTTAGCCAAAATTCACATTTGGAGAACTTGTCATATAGTTGCTTTTTTCTTAAGAGATCCAAAACCAACCTAAGGTGTTGCTCATGATCGGATTTAGTTTTGTAGTAGATTAAGATATCATCAATGAAGACGATCATGAATTTATCAAGGTACGGTTTGCACACACGATTCATGAGGTCCATGAAAACCGCGGCTGCATTGGTTAGCCCAAAAGGCATGACCATGAACTTGTAGTGACCATACCTTGTTCGAAAGGCAGTCTTTGGGATATCTTCCTCTTGCACACGGAGTTGGTGATAACCAGATCGAAGATCAATCTTCGAGAAACAAGTAGAGCCTTGAAGTTGATCAAAGAGATCATCAATTCTAGGCAATGGATAATGGTTCTTGATGGTAAGCTTGTTGAGTTCACCGTAGTCAATACACATGCGGAATGATCCATCCTTCTTTTTGACGAATAAGACAGGTGCACCCCACGGTGAATGACTTGGACGGATGAAGCCCTTGTCGGAGAGCTCTTGGAGTTGACTTGCAAGCTCTTGCGTTTCAGAAGGTGCAAGACGGTATGGAGCTCTAGACACGGGGTTAGCTCGAGGTACAAGGTCAATGCTAAATTCTACTTATCGAACGGGTGGAAGACAGGATAGGTCTTCAGGGAATACTTCAGGAAAGTCCCGGATGATGGGGATGTCTTGAATACTCTTCTCCGTGACATCCTTTTGAACAATATGGGCTAAGAATGCCACGTACTTCTTTCGTAAGTACTTTTGAGCAGTAGTGCATGACATTAACTTGAGTTCTTTGCAAGGCTTTTCACCAAAGACTCTTAACGTTTCTCCCGACAGTAGAGGTATTCGGATGCACTTCTCGTAACAGATGACTTCGGCATGGTGATTCGACAGCCAATCCATGCCTATGATGATATCAAAACTTCCTAGTGGCATTGACACAAGGTTGATTGGAAATGTATGATCATTAAATTCTAGAGAGCAGTCATGGATAACGGAGTCAATTGTAAGAGAGTCACCATTTGCTACTTCGACGGCGAAGGTTTTCTCTAATTTGGATCGCGTTTTTCCAAGTAAGGGTTCAAAGTTAAGTGACACAAAACTTTTATCTACATCGGTATCAAATAAAATGGAGGCATATTGACTATTAACAAGGAACGTACCGTTGACCACATCATTGTTGGCCTGGGCTTCATTTAGGAACCCAAGATCGAAAATTGAGAAAGAAAACTATACCAATGGTACTAGTACAGTGGCAAGTCGAAAAGGTGCCAACAGAACTTAGGAATTAACAGAACAAATGAAAGCTAAGTATCCTCATTTGTTCGACAAATGCTGAATTTCGAGGACGAAATTCTTTTAAAGAGAGAAGATTTGTAACACCCGGATAATTCCCAAATAAAGGCCAAAAGTGTCAAAATAGAAAGTTCAGGGGTTGCACTTAAATTCTCCAAAGTTAAGGGACTAAAATTGAAAATTTTGAAAATAGAAGGGGTAGCGGACCGCTACCCTAAATCTTAGCAGTCCGCTAAGTGTGGACTAAGGAATGAAGTGGGAGCTGACACGTGTCCCTGTGACTCACCGCTTGAGATCTGATGCGTGGAAGGGTGGCGGACCGCCAGCCTTAACCTTAGCGGTCCACTACGTAGTCGCTACACAAAATTGGCCGCCTCAAGGGGTGGCGGACCGCCACACCCTTGCTTAGCGGTCCGCTACGGGCCCGATGATCACCCTATAAAGAGATCTACGAATTCAGTCCATTTCACACCACCACCACTTCACCACACACACACACACTAAGTTGGTAGCTCAATTCCCGATGTTCTGGTCCGCTCTCAAAAGTCCGGTTTCTCGCTATTTCGTCCGTAAACTGCCGTAGATAGTGCCGAGGTAAGGTTTCCGAACACCCTGACGTTTCTTCGTGTAAACCTAAGATAGGGATATTGATTATGATATCGTCGGACATGATTTAAGGTTCTGTCGAAGTGTTGATTATTATATTCAATACAGGAGGAGATTCTACTTGAGGTGAGTTCCTCTGAACTGTGCTCTATGAAATATTATAGGTACTTATTATGGCCATGATTGGGGTGGAACCAAGGGACAAGACTGATCCTCTTGTTTGAGATCTGGTACATATGGGACCAGCGCACCGGAAGGTCTCTGTATATATGTATGTTGTAGACTCAGAGTCCATACGTGATTGTTGGGTGATAGATTGGAGGGAATGATCGTTAGACCCATGCGGGCCATTTCATTCTTGTATCAAAGATACCGTAAAGATGATTTTGTTTATGAACTCACTAGCGTTAAGCTGATCCAAAATGTTTTCAAATGTTTTTGAGCACAGGTGAACATGTAACATCCCAAAAATAAGACGACGGGTTATAATAATGGGTGAACACGAGACGAAAAGAATAAACAAACGCGGCGTGATGGGCCGGGCCGACGAGCTTGTGGGTGGCGCATAAGGGGGAGGTGCCTCCCTATAAATAGCCCAAGTCACCTTCATTTCTCTCATTTGCAAGAATCTAGAGAGAGAAACCATAGAGAGAGAAAGTGAGGGATCGACCCGAGATTGAAGGAGCGTGTTACTACTGAGTTTGTGAGCAAGATCTCCGATTCAGAATTTCGAAAACAGGTAACGACCCGAACCAAATCTGAGTTTTTGTTATTTTTGGGTTTTCAGGTATTTTCATAAAAAGGATGAGTTTTTATAAACCAAATGAGAAAAGGATTATAGGTCTTGAATCACGAGAGGAAAATACACCTTTTGAATGCAAAAAGTTCCAAACTTGATGAATCCGTCGATCCAGATCTGAGTCCAAGGTTTTGGATGAAGTTCACGGTTTGGGTGAAGTTTGCGGCTGGGACGAAGTTCACGGTTGGGAAGTTTGTGGTTTGGGAAGTTTACGGTTTGGGAAGTTCACGGTTTGGGAAGTTTGCGGTTTAGGAAGTTTACGGTTTGGGAAGTTCACGGTTGGGAATTTTGCGGTTTGGGAAGTTCACGGTTAAGTGAAGTTTGCTGTTTGGGTGAAGTTTACGGTTTGAGTGAAGTTCACGGTTAAGTGAAGTTTACGGTTGGGTGAAGTTCCCGGTTAAGTGAAGTTCACGGTTTGGGGTGAAGTTCATGGCCGAGTATTTCCCCTTGAACCACGAACCCCTATTTTCACGGGGAAGAAACCGTGTACCCCTAAGTTGTTGACATGTAGAAGTAAAATGTAATAGTTGTGTGTAAAGCTAAGGCTAAGTTGTGTACGTATAGGTTAGAAGATCCTTTACAGACCTTTGACCCTGTTTATCTCAAGTGAGTTCTAGAAGCCTTTCTTTAAATGTTTTAATTAATGTTTTTGGGCTGGTGTGCATACATACGAAATGATGTCTTACGAAACGATGTTTACGAAATGATGTTTTACGAAATGATATTTTACGAAACGATGTTTATGAAATGATGTTTATGAAATGATGTTTACGAAGGATGATGTTTATGAAATGTTTTGCCAAATGAAGTTTACGAAAGGTTTATGAAAGAGATGATGTTTTGTTTAATAAAACGTACGAATGCTTTAACTAAAATGAGGTAAAGGTTTAATTAAAGTCACGGATGAACGAATCTGCCATGAGTTCCTACGGAGCTAAGGTATGTATGTATTGGCCTCACCCTTACGGGGTGTGTTGGTCTTGACAAAGGTACGGATCTTTGGTGGCAATCCTTGGACATAGTAGTGAATTCTCCTTTCCTCAGTCGTCACTAGATGGGGCACCAGACGCGCCAACTCGTTGTACTTTGAAGTATATTGCCGGTGAGTCATGAGTCCGGCTTGGAGAGTCAAGAATTCCCTTTCCACCTTATGGACCTCGTTCTTACGACAAAACTTTTCAGTTACCAACGCTTTTAGGTCACTCCACCTCATCCATCCGACCGCTTGGTCACCCTTAGCCTGTTTCACAGTTTCCCACGAGTGTGCTGCTTCTTCTTTCAATGACTTCGCAGCGAACATGACTGCTTCTTCTGGTCGACATTCACTAAGACTAATGGTCGACTCCATGCCGTTATTCCAATATAAGGTATCTGATGCTTCCTTCTCCCCAGTAAGCACGGGTGGATCACAGCCCCGAAACGCCTTGTAGTCACAGCCGTGAGCAGGCGGTGTAACATTCTCTACCAGATTTGGTCCTCTCATTGTTGGAAGCACCACAGGCTCTTTAGTGGTGTTGGGGTTCTCCTTGGCCTTCCTCAAGGCTTCCTATAGTATGGCCGGTAAGGTTTCCTTCAGCAGTCGGGTAAATTCAAGGCCAAGAGCTGCTTAAACTCGAATGTCTGATCATCTGTTGTATGAACAGTAAAGTGAACAGTTTTCCTTCGGGAATGTGTACCAGCTATAAACGTCCTTGGGACAGATGTTACTTGTACAAGATGTCAGATATGGGTTCTACCCATTAGTAAGAACCTTTGGGTTCGCTAACGGTTGTACAAATGGGATGAGTGACGGCGGTCGCTCGGGAGGTCCACGCAAGCAGACATTCATTAACACAGCGGAAACGATTTAAAACTTTAGCTGCTTGCATGGCACGGCCTGTAAGGACCTCCCGAGCAACCGCCGTCACTCATCCCAGTTGTACAACCGTTAGCGAACCCAAAGGTTCTTACTAATGGGTAGAACACATATCTGACATCTTGTACAAGTAACATATATCCCAAGGGCCTTTATAGCTGGTACACATTCCCGAAGGAAAACTGTTCACTTTACTGTTCATAAAACTTTCTGTAAATCTTGTTCATAACTTAACGTGTATTATGCCTTTGTTTATGTATATAAAAATATAGTAAACGCTTACCATAAATACCTTTGCTTTTACTGAAATATATCTTAACACATATATCATGCCTTTATTTATGTATATAAAAATATAGTAAACGCTTGCCAAATGATATATCTCGTTTACTTGAAAATACTATCACATATATTATGCCTTTGTTTATGTAAAATAAATATAGTAAACGCTTGCCAAATAATATATCTTGCTTTACTAAAAACATACTAGCACTTATATTATGCCTTTGTTTATGTATATGAAAAATATAATTAACGCTTGCCAATAATATAATCATACTTTACTAAAATGTACTTTTGCCTCTTTTAAACTTTTCACTAAAACATAGCTTTTCCCTTCAGTTTATCATGTATAAAATATAATAAACGCTTTACACTAAGTATGCAAACCACCCCTAAAGAAGGCAAAAGAAAAGGGGATTAGAACTCACCTGGTATCTTAACTGCAATGGTCTACTGGATCTCACACAATCTGGACAATCATAACAATTGACGCGTATTAGACTTAACTCAACGCTAAATGGTTTCACCATTTCTGGCTAGGCGAACATACTGACTTCACTAACCAGCCTGCTGCCTGCGCACTTAGTAAGTGCGCAGGGCCTTGCTCATGTGTACTTGACAAGTGCGCTGAGCATTCTTCTTGCGTACTTGGTAAGTACGTAGGATCTTCCTCCGCGTACTTGGTAAGTACGCAGGACGTCCTCCTTGCGTACTTCTGTTTCCTGGACAAAAATCCAAAATTCTTGCATGCTAACCCGATCATGCCAATCTTACAATTTTCTTTGATCAAAACGTGCGGTTTTCATTCTAGATGCTAGTTCTAAGCTTATTATCAGGTTTCATCCATAAAAACGCCTCCTATTTAGCTAAAACCCGAGAAACCTCAAAACGAACAAAAACTCATATTATGGTAGAATCGTTACCTGTAAACGCTTCTTCTTCACAGCTAATCGTTCCAGATACGTATGCCTACCTATGAGCTCGGATTAAAAAACCGGGACTTTCTCTCTCTAGACTCTCTCTCACTTTCTCTCTCTAGAAATCCGGAAATGGTGTTGGAAGTGAGGGTTTTGGGCTGATTTTGAGGCTTATAAGGGCCCAAACCCTTGCCATTTCGGCCCGTATACCCCGGCCCAAGCCCGCTTCCTTTTTTTTTTCTTATTTAAGTTTTTAATTCTCGTGAATTATTTCGCGCTCCAAAACTCGGGCTGTTACATCACATGCAAACTCTTGTGTTTCGTACTTGTATCCTTGTGTGGTGCTATCTACTACTGGTGCTTGACAAGCCCCACCCGCGTTAGTCGCGCTAACTCGATTGGAGGTCGAACGGGTGAAATATTAGCCTAATCACATTAGTTAGAGTTGATAGACCTGGCTGGGGACAAACAAACACATGTCAGCTTCGGTTACGAACGCTTTAGCGAAACAGGAACGTAGGTTAGCTACCTATAGATATGCATATTGAATGTACATAATCTGGCAAAACCCTCTTACTGCAAACTTGAAACCCGTGAACTCACCAACCTCGTGTTGACACTTTTCGTACATGTTTTCTCAGGTCACTAAGGCACAGGTTGCACAACTAGGACATGCATGGAGTCTTACTATCATTTCACTCATATGCAAACCGTTAAAACAATTCACTTACTTTTATTAAACTAAACTTTGGCGCGTTGTTTTGCACATTTACTTTCTGGTTTAAACGGTTCAGCATTAACTCTGAACTTTTATGTTATGACATTTTAAGTCTCATATAGTGTCGTTTGATGTAACTGATGTCTGAGATCCCGGTGTGTCACATCCCTAACGGTAAAACTCCGTTAGTGGAATTTCGGGGTGTGACATCTTCAGCTTGGACATTCTCAACCTGGGGTGGAGGAGAAGGAACATTCACATTTACTTCTTCATTCTCAACATGTACCTGTAACATCCCAAAAATAAAACAACATTTATAATAACGGGTTAGAATGCGAGAACGAGCCGAATAAACCCCGGCCGCGCATGAGGATGGCAAACAAGGGAGATGAGCCTCCCTATAAATAGCCAAACCCTCCTCATTCTCTCATTTACACATTCTAGAGAGAGAAACCGTAGAGAGAGAAAGTTGGTGGATCGGCCCGAGATTGAAGGAGAGTGTTACTACTGAGCTCGTGAGCAAGACCTCCGAATCAGAAGCTCGATTCAGGTAACAACTCGATCTAGATCTGAGTTTTTAGTTTATGTTGGGTTTTCGGGTTTTGGATAAAAAAGGTAATGTTTTTACATATGAAACTTGAAAATAAACATAGATCTAGCATCTAGAACGAAAAACAAACATTTTGAACGTAGAAAGTCAGGATCTTGACGTGATCAAATCTTCATGCAAGAACTTAGGGTTCTTGGGGAAGAAGACTGCCCGACATGCGAACTTATCAAGTTCGCCTAACAAAGATTGGGGCGAACTTCTCAAGTTCGCTTGACAAGTTCGCCTGGGGCATAAACTAAGCGAACATATGGTTGCGAACTTAGTGACTTTACCGGGTTGCATAGTAAGCGAACTTACTAAGTTCGCTGGGCATGGGTATAAGTTCGCCTGTATGTTTGCCAGGTTGGTAAGGGGCGAACTTGATTTAAGTTCGCCTGATTCAATATGGTTAAACCATTAGAGTCGGGATAGGATCTTATCTGTATTTAACTACTCAATTCAGATCGTGCGTGACGTTGTTGGGCCTTCGATTAGGGCAACGAGACTAGCTTATCAGGTGAGTTCTAGAAGCCCTCTTTAAAATGTTTTAAATAATGTTTTTGGGCTGGTGTGCATACGTAACGACGTGACTGTTTTATAAAACGATGTTTATGAATGATATGTGTGACGTTTTATGAAACGATGTTTATGAACGATGTTTTGGAAGGAAAAGGTTATGAAAGAAATGTTTATGAAATAATTTGCCAAAAGAAGTTTACGAGGTGTTTATGAATGAATGAAATGATTTTTAATAAAACGTACGAATGCTTTAACTGAAGTTTTGAAGTAAAAGAAGTGAATATTTACCAAACTCACAAACGAACGAATCTGACATTATTCCTTAGGGAATGAAGGTTATGGGTATGGGTTATGGGCCTTTACCTTTTAGAAGCCTTTGTGGTTGGCCAACTGTTGTACAACTGGGGTGATTACGGTCACCAATGAGATTATCGTGATCCTTGAAGTTGGTACGATTTTACCTTGCGGGGTAGTCGTGCTTGAAGTTTGGTATTGTGCCTTACGGGGTGCAGTGCTTGAAGTTTGGTACTTGTGCTTTACGGGGTGCAGTGCTTGAAGTTTGGTACGTGTCATCCTTGTGATGCCGTGCCTGAAGTTCGGTTGAATAGCCTAAGTGTCGGGCCCTAGGTTTCTTCGCCCGAAGGACAGTACGGTGTTGAAGGGCCTAGTGGTGGCGATCTTAGGGTTATTCTGCCCGTATGTGACGTTTGGATTTGACGGTTACGAGAAGGCGCAGATTCGATATGTTCGTTGACTTATGTGTTATGTTATGTTATTTCATGATTTTCGTAAGCTTTTATTAATGAAGTTAAATTACATGTTTTTGGCAAATATTTGAAGTTAATGTTTTATGAAAAGCTAGAACTCACCAGCGTAGCTGAGTTTTAGTATGCACATTCAGGTTAAGCCAGGTTATGAGGATGGACGGTGATGCTTGGCTAGCGAGATGAGTTACCCGGCTGATCATGAAGACTGGCATCCCGTTATGTTTTAGTTACAATGTATTTATGTTTTAGATAATGTTTATGCTTCCTCATGTTTAAACAATGTTGACGTTATGTTTGAATGAAATTTTCCGCTGCGTTATTTGATATTCAAGTTTAAGAACTGTTTGTGAATGAGTAAATCCAACACGTGAGGCCTCCCGGGTTTAGGGCCTTACAAGTTGGTATCAAAGCAATTGTTTGAGAGATTCGGACACTCCCAGTGTCTGAACTTAAACTGTGAATGGGACCGAAAGCGGATGCCAGTACGGGTAACTCGAGCCACAACATCAGGTATGAAGGTAGTATATATATTTACATATATAGTATTCCTTGGAAGTGTTAAGTTAGGACTTGTGTTCTGATGGAATCACAAAGGTTGTCAAATAGAAATCGAGAGGTAGTGTAATGGTTAAGTACAGATGGCCATTGTGGCGCGCATGAGGGTGGCAAACAAGGGAAGTGAGCCCCTCCATAAATAGCATAAACCACCACATTTTCTCTCGTTTGCAAGTTCTAGAGAGAGAAACCGTAGAGAGAGAAAGTTGGCGGATCGACCCGAGATTCATGAAGTGTGTTACCACGTAGCTTGGGAGCAAAACCTCCGAATCAGATGCTCGATTCAGGTAACGACTCGTTCCGAATCTGGGTTTTTGTTTAAAATCTGGTTCCCAGGTATTTTTGGTAAAAAGGTTGGGTTTTTGTTAACCAAAAGAGGAAAGGATTATAGATCTGGAATCACGAGAGGAAAATACGTGGTTTGAACGTAGAAAGTTTCAAACTTGACGAAGCCATCGATCCAGATCTGAATCCATGCAAAAACGGGCTGATGGGATGAAGACGGCACTCCATGCCATGAAATAATTTCTTTGATAAATGTCCCTGCTAATCTTTCCGAAGAGCAAGTCTCACGTATCGGTAAGAAGTGAGCAGTCTTAGTTACTCTGTCTACTATCACCCATATGGTATCATAACCTTTAGCTGTTTTCGATAGCTTTGTTATATAATCCATAGTGATATGCTCCCACTTCCATTCTGGAATATCTAGTGGCTGCATTCTGCCATAAGGCTTTTGATGCTCTGCTTTAACTTGGGAACAAGTCAAGCATTTACCCACATATTTCATGATATCGAATTGTAGGTCCCAGCGGGTCTACGGATCGATATCAGACGTATAACATGCTACGTACGTGAACTCGTAGTGCGGAATCCTAACGAATACACTCGTCACAAACTGATACAAACACAATATAGAACACTCAAGACAAGATTCTCAAAACACTCTTTGTATTGCTCTGGTAAATGTGCTTAAAACTTGTGAATCACA
Source organism: Smallanthus sonchifolius (assembly GCA_023525975.1). Lineage (NCBI taxonomy): Eukaryota > Viridiplantae > Streptophyta > Magnoliopsida > Asterales > Asteraceae > Smallanthus > Smallanthus sonchifolius. The sequence continues at coordinate 91,115,124 of CM042021.1, read as the reverse complement.
GAAGTATAATTGAAAACAATCTAAGCACTATTTATAGGCAAGACACTGATACAGCACCTATGGCTTAGGAGAACTTGTTAAGTTCGCCATTTACAAAACTTAACTACAAAAGACAAATTACAAACTTAAAGATTACAAAAGACCTAATCTATTACACAAAGCTAAATGTCACATAAAACTCCCCCTTGACATTAGCTTGCTCTCTTATTCTTCAAGCGTTCTTCTGAATCTCCAGCTGTTTGCTTCCAGCATGTACTCCTTGACTAATACACACATGTAATACCATCTTGTACTGCATCGCATGTTCTCTCCATTCACTTGTATACATTATCTCTATATGTTTCAAAGTCAACTGATCCTTCTTCTAGAAATTGATTAAATTCATTGCATCGTAGAAACGAAACAAAATATGTCCTATATCTTCTATCACAGCCTCTCAAGTATCCACATCTACAAACCACCACTTGATATTTCCAATAAAATCTTGTGGTACTTTCTTCAGTGAAATCTTTTTCAAGCCTTTCACTGGCTTAAACTTGTATTTCTAGAATTTCTTATTCGTCATGGGATCTCTAACTTTAAACCTTATACTTACCAGCAGTACCTTCTCTCCTTATCAGCCTAACAATTGCATCTGCAATGCCGTTCCTCGATCTGTTAATCAATGGTTTAGTTGATAAGCCATTAACTTCACATCTTGGCAAAGAGTTCAAGTACTTCAGCCTTGGTTTCAAGTATTGAACACCATCAGTCCTCTTGATCACAGTCAACTTAAACTCATCTTCATAAAACCAACTGAGTATTCTACCACTGCAGTGAACATTATTCACATACCTTTCTCTTTGTACGGGTGATAGTGGAGTCACTGGTAATACTCTTTTCTTGCTTCTCACTACCTCTAGCCACTTTTCGTTTATCATTCCTGTATCTTTGTATAACACAGGCTCTTCATCTTGATCAACATTAGCAGTACATGAGGTATCAAGTTTGGTGACTTCAGGCTCTTTATCCAAAGACCCAGTATTACCTTCAGAACTGTCTTCATGAATCACATTGTCTTGAATAAAGTCTAAAGTAACATTCAATCCACCACAACCTTCATATGTTATATCAGCAACATCTTTTTCTATTTCCACCTCTATTATCTCTCCTTCTTCAACATCTGACAACACATCCTCATCATCAAGCAAATAACCTAAATCAGACAAACATTCAAGCTTGTCGGCATTCTCTAGATCAGAATCTTCATAAAAAGAATCATCTAACATATCAATAATAGCTTGCACATCCTTATCTTGTTCAGCTTCCCCTGGCGGTATGTTCTCACCATATCCAAACTCCCCCTGAGTCACAGACTTAAGATTCACAACAATAACATCCGTAGCGTCTTGACGTTCACCCTGATCATCTGCGGAATCATCATCTTCATCATTGTTCTTTTGTACCTCAGGTGAATGACAAGTGTCCTTCCCAGGCTTCTCCCCCTGAGCGTCAAGGCGCTCTGATGTAGTGCAAAGCACATATCTTTAACCCGTTGTTTTCGTGCGTGTTTAGTTAGTTTTAACTTTGTTTTGAGTCGTTTTAATTTACTATTGAGTCTTTGTTATGTTTGTAGGTGCTCGAGTTAATTACAAGTGAATATACGAAAGAACCGAGCAAGAGAAGAAAGTCCAGGGTTCAAAAGTGAAAAATGGTGAAAACAAGTCCCTCGCGGTACGCGAAGGGTTAGCCTCAATGTCTCGCGGTACGCGAGGATCCCAGAATCCGCCCGCGACTATTTTGTTCGTCAATCATTTATTTCGCGGTACGCGAGAGAGCGAAATTCTGCAAAACCCTAGTTTTTCAAATTAAATAGATTTTGAATCTCATTATGAGGGGAGTTCGATTTTTATCCTTCCAGAGAAGGGTTTAGAGGCGATTTTGAGGTTGGAGAAGCCAATTGAAGGCTAAAGCATGAATCTTTGGATCCCGGGTTTGTAGTTTTACGTATTCGGTTTACAAGGGTGGATTTTTATCTTTGATTTGGATGTTTGAAACCATGAATCTTATTTATTACTTCTGTTTTGGTTGTTTAAGCATGATTCTAGGCTAGAACTTTGATATTGCCTAGGTCATATGATGAATACTTGTTAAAGTTTTGATTTTTATCGGTTTTTGGATTCAATTAATGGGTTTATGATTTTGTAAGCAATCTTAGAGTTGATAATTGTGATGTTATTGCATGTTTAGATCTGATCTTGTGTTTGATTTCAATTCCTTGCGTTGATTGTGGTTGTCTGCCAGTTTGATCTGCGTATCTCGGTCATAGATCTTAGGGTTTGTGATTAGGGTGGTTTACTAGACGTAGTAGCCATAGGAGTTGTCTTTGATTGCTGATTAGAATTAAATGTGTATCCTAGTTCAATACCCGAGAGGTGAGAATTAGTCGTTTAGTCTTCGTCATTAGGAATCCGAGTGTCAGCTGTCTGAGAGGAAGCCGGTATTAGGTGTCTAGTGATTGTTGCTATTCTTGTCATAGTTGTTATCTTGAGATTACCCCGTGCATTCTTCGAGTGTATTGGTGGACGAAGAGACTGAGAGGTAATCTGTCTATTAGGGTACTTTATCATAGTTGGAAATAGATGAGAAGTGATCCAATAATCTGGTGAGTTAGTTCAACTTTAGGTTCCTTAGTTGGTGACACCCTGAGAGTGATTAGGGATCCACTAGGCTGTCTAGAGTTGTTTCCTTAGAAACCCAGATCCATTATAGTTTCCATAACCGATAGAAGTTGTGCTTTGCAAGTAGATGCCGACCTAGGTGATATTCTTCCCATTCTTGATATTACCTTTGTCATTTGTCTGGTTAGTTGAGTCGACCTTAGTTTATTGCATTCTTAGTTTAATATTTTGTGTAGTAAACCCCCCAAACCAAATCAATCTTTAGTCCATGTCAGAGTCTAGTATTAGTATTCAGTGTCTCTAGGGTTCGATAACTCGGTTTACCGTTAAGCTGTGCTACACTCGATAGGTACACTTGCCTGTCAGTGCGGTTTAGTTCATAGGTATTCCTATTATTACTTAGGAGTCTAGGTTAGGTTTTGTTAGTTTTTTATATAGACCGTCAGGACGACATCAAGTTTTTGGCGCCGTTGCCGGGAACATTTGGCAATAGCAATATTAGCTTTGACTAGTTCTTTTAGTGATTTTTTGTTTGTTTTGTTTTTGAGTCTTGTGTGTCTTCTATGCTTGTCCTACGTGATATCTGAGTGTCTAAAATAGGATCGAGTCTTTCTGTCTCTGAGTCTTTATTTGTTTTATTTCATTCTTGTGTCAGTTTATGCACCACATTTGTTTGCAGGGATCACCACCTTATTCAGCTTTCCTAGAGCTCGAGCCAGAGCTACACGAGCGCACCTGTGACTTCCGGGAGTGTTTGAAAGCATTGTGCAGCACCCAGGTACGTCCTAGTAGCCCAATTCCCTTTCCATAAATGGGCGACGCTGACCCACTAGCGAGGCGTACAGTACACCAGAGGGCCAGTGATGGGGTCACTCGCGCGAGATCTTCGATCACACGCTCCACTATACCGAACACCAATTCTTAGCAGATCCCATCACATGTCAAGAGTACGATCACCCATGCCACCCAATTCCATGGCCTCGAGGATGAGGATGAGGATGCATCTGGACATGTGTCCCGCTTTGCGCGCATATGTGATACTTTCAATCTCACGGGTGTATCTAAGGACGCATTCTACTTGCATCTCTTCCCATTCTCCCTCTCTAGGTGTGCATCTACTTGGCTCGACACTCTCCCAGAAAACTCTATCACCACATGGGAGGATCTCAAAGCCAAGTTCTTCAAGAAGTACTTTCCACCTTCCAGGGCCGCTCGCCTTAGGGATCAAATCCACTCCTTCCGGATGAATCCCGACGAGCCCTATCACATGGTCTAGGAGCGGTTCAACTCGCTGTTGAGCCGATGTCCCCAGCACGGTCTTTCCGACTGGGCGCTAATGGAGAAGTTCTACAATGGTCTCACCTTTGAGAAGTAGTAAATGTTCAATACAGCTGCGGGAGGCCATATCATAGAGAAACTCGAGCCTGATGAGTGCGAGGAAATGTTCGAGAGCTTCGCTCAATTCGAACAACAGTATCCATCTATTAGGACTTCCATTCCTAGTTCTAGGGCAGCTGCCTCTTCTCCTAGAGGTGTCCATCAGGTCACTCCTGACACTAGGGTGGCTGCTGCACTCGCCTCAATGGCTAACGAGATTAAGGAGTTGAAGCTCAGTGCTTAGCGGTGTCAAGTGTGCAGAGGAGGCCATGACACCCGAGATTGCCCCGTAAATATTCAGGAGCACGTGAGATATGCTGGCAACTAGAACCAGAACCGAGGGTACAACAACTACAATCCTTTTGGCTCAAGATGGAGATCTGGAAATAACCCGCCTTGGTTTAATGGTCGCCAGCAGCAGTATGGAGGAGCTGAAGGAGGAGCAAGTTCAGGAAGCAGTGTCAACACAAGGAAGATTGAGGAGATGATAGAGAATCTGACACAGTTGCTTTCTCAGCTAGTGCAAAATGATAGGGATGATCGGCAAAGAGTGGATAGCTACTACACTCTATTGAAGAATCAGCAGTAGGCAATCCAGGATTTGCAACGCAAGGTAAGAGACATCGCTCAGAGCCTGAAGGGTAGAAACTAGGAGGGATCTCTGAAGTCTCACTTAGTGAGCAATGTTCTGCTGTGGTGTAGAACAAGCTGCCCGAGAAATTAGGAGATTCAGGTCATTTCATGATCCCGTGTCTCCTAGGCAGTTTTCCCTCGCACCACGCGTTGGCCGACCCAGGTGCTAGCATCAATTTGATGCCATATTCTATCTATAAACAGTTGGACCTAGGTGAACTGCAGCCGACGAGCATGAGCATTTCCTTGGCTGACAGCTCAGTCAAGTATCCACGGGGAATTGTGGAGAATCTGTTAGTGAAAGTATGTAAGTTTGTCTTCCCCGTGGATTTTGACATTCTGGACATGGAAGTGGATAATAGAGTTCCACTCATCCTAGGACGCCCGTTCCTACATACCGCCAAGGCGATGATCGATGTCTTTGACGGGAAACTCACACTCCGTGTGGGGGATGAGATGATCACATTCGATACTGCTAAGTCCGAGAGGGATATTGGCAAGCATATCCACTCCGTGTGCATGCTTGAGGCCTTCACACACAACCATTGGGACTCTAATCCAGAGATAGAAGTAGGTGAACCCGCCCCTAATTTAGAAGAACCATCTGAGTGGGCGGTAGAGTTAGAAGGATTGTTAGATGAGCTGGACGATTACGACGATGAGGTGCCTGATGATCCGCTGGAGATGATGGCAGAATTTGAAGAAATCATAGGTAAAACCCCAAGTGTGGGGAAGTTGGTGGAGGTTGTAGTGGATCCTGGAGATCCTGGTGGAAGCTTAGAAGTCACATCCTTAGGAATACCCTTACCTGAGCCTTTGCCCACCATAGTTGCTCATTCTGAGGGGAGAACTCCTGAGCCGAGGCATAATTCTAGTACCCCTAAGTCTAGGCCACCCCGTAAGAGAACCCGTGTGTTGAAAGATCCATGTGAGTTTAGGGCAATGCAAACCCCAAGTGTGGGGGCGTCGAGGGGTAAGAAGCTGCTAGGATATTTGATGCGTATCATTTTCGGACTGGGTAGGTATAAACTGTGGTGGAAAGACCTGAGTGATATAGGTCCACTGTTTGATAGGAGTGTGAGGATGTTGTAGAGTTGGAGGATCGGTAGGCCGTGTAGGATGAAGGCGGTGCTGGTTAGGATCAAGGAGAAGCCTCCTGATAGGCTTGTTTGAGTCTCGGGCAAGTACCTGGGATGTAGAGTTTGTGTGCTTTACTTGGTCTGAGTCCGTGTCTTTTTTGGTGTTTTTCGGTATGTGATTTGTTTGTGTCAGTTTATGCAGGGATTCATGTTTGATTCGGTAAAGGAAATCATAAGGAACGAAGTTTCAGGTATTTTTACATTGGTTTTTATGCTTGGAATAGGGTTCTATTGGAATTTGGGTGAGAAGAAGTTAAGGGGTGAAAATTTTTCTAAGTATAAAAACCCCCTTAACTTTCTATCACCAGGGGTCTCTCGCGGTACGCGTGGGTGTGTTTGAGGTTTCTCGTGGTACGCGAGAGACAAAAGACATTGTCGGCTTAAATGTCACTCCCTCGCGGTACGCGAGGAGTGGCCGCCTATTCTTCGCGGTACGCGGGGCACCCATGGAAGTGCCTTTCTTCCTTGTTTTCCATGGTATCCCTCATCGCACACCGTCATTCACCACTACTAACCATCCACCACCACCCATCATCCACTACACCACCATTCTTCATCTACCATGGATCATCTACCATCCATTACCATTCATACCATCCCACCACCACTACCATGTGAAACTTGAACCCGTTCGTGACCGATGACCTACCTTGCTGTGGCATTCATGTCTATGTCTTTACCACCCATCGAGTATGTTTTTCTGCATCTATCTATCTTGAGTCTTTAATTCTTAGTGAGTCAATTGAGTCTTTATTTTTAATTTGAGTCAGTTTAATGCTGCGGGTTTGTGTGTGGTTTATTTTGCAGGTTTTGTCATTCCGCTCGTACTCAATCTCCATTCGGGCGGGATTGATCATCACTTATACAAAGTTTGTAAAGGCAACCCGGCAGTTTATGCAACCGCGACCGAAATGCTATACGGTGCACACATGGAAGAGTAATGCTGGACCATTCATGCTACATTACTAGCTAAGTCGATTCCTTTTATTTTTGCATTTTTAAATGGTTAAATAATAGAAAACATGTTTAAATAGTGATGTTTTGTTAGACCCAGCCGATTTGATAGCTTAAATATCCTATTTGTGTTGTTTAGGAATTAATTGGATTTAAAATCATGATATCTTGTGGGTATTCATCTTAGAGTAACAGTAATACTAAAACTGTCAAAATAGATTGATAGGTACCAAGTTAAGTTAAAATTTAGAGGTTTTTGAAATTTCATGGCACACCATTCTCTTTTTATGAGAATAAATCCGAGCTTCGGTGGCGCCGCATCCATATTCCATAATTCTTGAGCTTATTTAATTGAAATCTTAAGTTTTGCCTACTTGTCACACGTCGGGTTCCAGCCTGCTTGAAACACCACTGGGTTGATTCTTATGTGCTTCATTGTTATGACTTAGTCTATGTGTTACCTTCCGGGATAGTGACTTGGTTGAAACGCCTCTAGATGAATTTTAATTTGCTTATTAATGCTCATTTATCATCCATTCATTCGTTGATCATTTGATTTTTAAAAACCTGTAAATTTTAGTTTAACGTGGTAGGGTAAATCTATATGGTTTGATCCATGCCTAGATATAATCATGAGACGGGATTAGGTAGAGCTATAACTGTTAAGTGTGAGTCACATAGATTGATTGATAGCTGTATAAATTGGAGAATTAGAACACATTACGGGGGCTTGAAAGTTGGTGTTTGGGTTTAATCGGACATAAATACTGATTATTGCTTTTTAACGCGAGTATATTTTGCTAATTGGTAATTGATGTTTGTTAAGTAGATCTGAGTTATGATTCCATTTGCAGCTTTTTCGAGAACGAAAAAAGGTTAAGTGTGGGGATGTTTGATGTAGTGCAAAGCACACATCTTTAACCCGTTGTTTTCGTGCGTTTTTAGTTAGTTTTAACTTTGTTTTGAGTCGTTTTAATATACTATTGAGTCTTTGTTATGTTTGTAGGTGCTCAAGTTAATTACAAGTGAATATACGAAAGAACCGAGCAAGAGAAGAAAGTCCAGGGTTCAAAAGTGAAAATGGTGGAAACAAGTCCCTCGCGGTAGGCGAAGGGTTAGCCTCAATGTCTCGCGGTACGCAAGGATCCGAAAATCCGGCAGCGACTATTTTGTTCCTCGCGGTACGCGAGGAACCCTAATCATTTCTTTCGCGGTACGCGAGAGAGCGAAATTCTGCAAAACCCTAGTTTTTCAAATTAAATAGATTTTGAATCTCATTATGAGGGGAGTTTGATTTTTATCCTTCCAGAGAAGGGTTTAGAGGCGATTTTGAGGTTGGAGAAGCCAATTGAAGGCTAAAGCTTGAATCTTTGGATCCCGGGTTTGTAGTTTTACGTATTCGGTTTACAAGGGTGGATTTTTATCTTTGATTTGGATGTTTGAAACCATGAATCTTGTTTATTACTTCTGTTTTGGTTGTTTAAGCATGATTCTAGGCTAGAACTTTGATATTGCCTAGGTCATATGATGTATACTTGTTAAAGTTTCGATTTTTATCGGTTTTTGGATTCAATTAATGGGTTTATGATTTTGTAAGCAATCTCTGAGTTGATAATTGTGATGTTATTGCATGTTTAGATCTGATCTTGTGTTTGATTTCAATTCCTTGCGTTGATTGTGGTTGTGATTAGGGTGGTTTACTAGACGTAGTAGCCATAGGAGTTGTCTTTGATTGCTGATTAGAATTAAATGTGTATCCTAGTTCAATACCCGAGAGGTGAGAATTAGTCGTTTAGTCTTCGTCATTAGGAATCCGAGTGTCAGTTGTCTGAGAGGAAGCCGGTATTAGGTGTCTAGTGATTGTTGCTATTCGTGTCATAGTTGTTATCTTGAGATTACCACATGCATTCTTCGAGTGTATTGGTGGACGGAGAGACTGAGAGGTAATCTGTCTATTAGGGTACTTTATCATAGTTGGAAATACCTGAGAAGTGATCCAACAATCTGGTGAGTTAGTACATCTTTAGGTTCCTTAGTTGGTGACACCCTGAGAGTGATTAGGGATCCACTAGGCTGTCTAGAGTTGTTACCTTAGAAACCCAATTATAGTTTCCATAACCGATAGAAGTTGTGCTTTGCAAGTAGGATTCCGACCTAGGTGATATTCTTCCCATTCTTGATATTACCTTTGTCATTTTGTAAGGCCCTTTTCCGGGTAACCTCACTTGTTGGATTTACTCATAAACATAGTCGTGAATACTGAACTTAAATTAAAAACATTCATCATTCAATTACATATCATTCGTCATTCAATCACATAACATAACATAACTTGACAGCGGAAGTCTTAACACATATATTAAAGTGGGATGTCAGTCTTGCGTCGGGTAACCTTCACGCCATCGCACGACCTTTTCTTCCTTTACCTGAAATGTATACTAAAAGTCAGCTAACGCTGGTGAGTTCTAGTTTAAAGACAATCATACATAATATTTACCTTATCATGAATAAAATGTATATATACGTATATCTTCATACTTTTAAATATTCTTTACTTTACTGTTCTCACATTCATTGAGGGTATATACATATGTACATACATACTTTCTTTTTGAGAGAACACTAATTGGCCACAATCTTAAGGGAGATCAACCCGTCATACTTGTCGCGAATGTCACGAAGACATCGCTGTCAGAACTACCGTCGTAGCCCATTTCATTAACGGTCCACAATTACCCAAATGGTGTCATGACCTTTAGCTGTGCGAGGTAGCTTGGTTATAAAGTCCATGGTAATGTGTTCCCACTTCCATTCCGGTATATCAAGTGGTTGAATCTTTCCATACGGTTTCTGGTGTTCGACCTTTACTTGTGAGCAAGTCAAGCACTTGCTTACACACTTTGTCACCTCATGTTTCATTCCAGGCCACCAGTATTCCTTCCTCGGATCTTGGTACATTTTATTGGTACCAGGATGGATAGAGTACGGAGACTTATGAGCCTCATCCAAGATTTTGGTTCTAAGCTCGCCACCCATAGGTATCCATGTCCGTCCAAAACGTGTCCTAACACCAAGGGTGTTATAATCCAACTTGTCATGTTGGCCAACCATCCTTTCCTTCTTTATGTTTTCTTTCTTAAGTGCTTCATCTTGAGCTCTTTCGATTTCCCTCATCACATCTGATGTTACCACCAAGTAGCAAGCTTTCACTCTAATAGGAGTAGGCACATCCTTTCGGCTTAGAGCGTCAGCCCCCACGTTCGCCTTTCAAGGATGGTATATGATTTCACAGTCATAATCTTTCAGGAGTTCCAACCAACGTCTCTGCCTCATATTAAGCTTTCTTTGTTCGAAGAAGTACTTCAAACTTTTGTGGTCAGAGTAAATAGTAAACTTCACCCCGTAATTTTAATGCGAATACGACAGCAGCAAGTTCCAAATCGTGAGTCGGATAATTAGCTTCGTGAATCTTCAACTGCCGTGACGCATATGCGATCACTCTCCCGCGTTGCATCAATACGCATCCCAATCCCCGACCCAAAGCGTCAGAGTATACTACTAAGTCTTCATTACCCTTGGGAAGGGCCAAGACTGGAGCTTGGGTTAGCTTCTCCTTCAATTCCTTAAACGCCTCATCCTGGGTCGAACCCCATTCGTACTTTACCTCCTTTCAAGTCCACTTTGTCAACGGCGAAGCTATTTTCGAGAAATCCTGGATGAATCTCGATAGTAGCCTGCCAATCCCAAGAAACTGCGAATTTCAATTGGCGTCTTAAGAATATTCCATTCCCTTACCGTCATTATCTTTGCTGGGTCAACCATAATTCCGTTCGGATTAATGACGTGACCTAGGAATTGGACTTCCCAAAGCCAGAACGCGTATTTGGAGAACTTAGCATACAACTTTTCCTTCTTCAGAGCCTCCAACACCTCCTTTAAGTGACATGCGTGAACACCCTCATTCTTGGAGTAGATGAGGATATCATCGATGAACACGATTACCGATCGGTCCAGCATCGGTCGACACACCCTATTCATCAAATCCATGAATGCTGCAGGGGCGTTCGTCAACCTAAAAGACATTACGCGGAACTCGAAATGTCCATAACGCGTGCGAAATGCAGTTTTCGGTATGTCTTCTTCCCTCACCTTCAACTGATGGTACCCTGACCGAAGGTCAATTTTTGAGAACCAACTTACGCCTTGCAATTGATAGAACATGTCGTCGATTCTTGGTAAAGGGTACTTGTTCTTCACCATATGTTTGTTCAACTCATGATAATCAATACACATTCTCATCGAACCATCCTTCTTCTTCTTCACAAACAACACTGGAGCACCCCAAGGCGAGATGCTCGGTTGTATAAATCCCTTCTCAAGTAGTTCGTCTAATTGGGCCATAAGTTCTTTCATATCCACTGGTGCTAGTCGATATGGAGCCTTAGCCATGGGCTGGGCATCTGGTACCAAGTCAATTCGGAACTCAATTTCTCTGTCGGGTGGTATCCCAGGCAAATCCTCTGGAAACACCTCCGTGTACTCGCGTACCACGGGCACATCTCTAGTTTCTTTACTTCCTTACACTTGTCAATCACGTACACCAGATAAGCCACGCATCCGTGCCTCAGGTAATCTGCTGCCTTAATCATCGAGATGACGTTGGGCATCGGGGCATCACGATCTCCAAAAACCTCGACTTCGCTACCATCCGAGCCTTGTGTCGGATTATATTTGCATATAATTTGCGCTTCATTGGCGGTTAGCCAATCCATACCTAACACGACATTGAACCCACCCAAAATCATAACAAACAACCTGACGGGGAATCTATGGCCTTCTATTTTTATCGTGGAATTGTGAACTACATCAGTCACCCTCGCAGTTCTACCCTAAGCGGTTTCTACGCTAAAGGCCCTCTCTAGCTTACTCACAGTGTATTTCACTCGTTTACAAGAAGTAGCAGTTATAAAAATCTTACTGGCTCCCGAATCAAATAACACTAAAACAAAAGTGTTGTCAAGGATGAACGTACCTGATGCCACGTCGGGGTCCACCCTGGCCTGTTCTTACGTCAGCGCGTACGCACGAGTCTTTGCTCGGGGACTGTCTTCTTTCTTTTCGGGGCCTTTCCCCTTTCCCGCTTCACCCATTCTTGGTTTAGTGCATTCCCGGCTCATGTGGTCGCTTTCGCCACAATTATAACATTTAAGTCCTTGCATGCATTCACATGAGTAGTGCCCAGTTTTGCCACATTTGTAGCACAGATTTGTCCCTAGCCGATATTCACCCGCAAGTCTTACCCCACATCTTCCACAGACTGCCGTCTCGCCTACCCTGGCCTGTTTATCCCGAGCCCCAAACAACTTCCCAGTCGATCGCTTAGCGGGAAAACTCCGCTTCTTCTTAGGCTCTTCAATGGCAACGACATTCAGCGGCAGATCATCAAATACCACGCCGCTCAGTTCTACTACCGAATCATAGGTAGTAGGGGTGTTTGCCTTAACATAGGTGCGGACCTGGTCCGGCAGCCCTTGAATGTAGCATGCAATCTTTCTTTCCTCAGTCGTGACAAGATGCGGCACCAGAAGTGCCAGTAAATTGAACCATGTGGTGTACTGCCGGTGCGTCATGTTCCCGAACTTAATCCCCGGAATTCCCTTTCTACCTTTTCGATCTCATTCCTTGGACAGAAATTCTTGATCACCAAAGTTTTCAAATCAGTCCACATCATCGCATCCACAGCCTCGTCCCCCTTGGCTTGATGTACCCCTTCCCATCAATGGGATGCTTCCTCTCTCAAGGAGTTAGCAGCAAATTCACAACTTGATTCGATCGACACTCGCTCAGACGAATGGCAGCTTCCATACGGATTACCCAATCAAAAGTAGCCGCCGCGTCCTTCTTCCCAGTCAGGACCGGTGGGTCACAAGCCTTAAAGGACTTATAGTCGCAACCACAGGTAAGCGGTGCGTTAACTGCCTCAGTGTTCGGGGTACCAACCGCCGTGTTAGACCCACCCGTCTCATTAGCATTCTTTAACGCTTCTACCAACAGTCCTGGGAAAGAAACCTTCATCAACTCAGTGAACTCGCGTGCTAGAGCCGCTCTCACTTCTGGTTCAAAAGTGAATTGTTGTTCTTCGACATGAGTCGGCTCAGTCCCGTGCATACTAACCTCTGGCTCAGTGTGAACACTTCCTTCTTCACTGTACTCTTGGCGTGCAGGGGTCCTGCCGCGCCCACCTTTACAACCACTGGTACGGCCCCCACCACGCCTTCCATTTCCTCTCCATGCCATTTCGTTCTATAAGACAAGGAATCCAATGTCATCACGCTAGTTAACAAATAGAATTCAACAAGCACTGTATGATGTTAATATACACTGGCCATCTGCAATTAACCACTACACTACCTTTCGATTTCTATTTGACCACCTTTGTGATTCCATCAGAACATAAGTCCTTTCCTAACCCTTTCTAAGGCATACTATATATGTAAATATATACTACCTTCATACCTGATGCTGTGGCTCGAGTTACCCGTACTGGCATCCGTTCTCGGTCCCATTCACAGTTTAAGTTCAGACACTGGGTGTGTCTGTTGGATTTACTCTTTCACAAACAGTTCTTAAACTTGAATATCAAATAACGCAGCGGAAAAACTTTCATTTAAAACATAACATTAACATTGTTCAACATGCGGAAGCGTAACATTGTCTAAAACATTCATTACATTACTTAAAACATAACAAACGGGATGCCAGTCATCATATCAGCCGAGTAACTCTTCATCGCTTGCCAAGCATCACCGTCCCTTCGTACCTGTCCTTAACCTGAATGTGCATACTTTAATCAGCTACGCTAGTGAGTTCTAGCTTTACATAAAACCTAAACATAAACATTTTGCCAAAAACACAACATACATTTATTTAACAAAAGCGTACGTAAAACATGCAATAACTTAACATCATCATAACATCGTAACATAGCATCATAACATAAGTCAACATGAACCGAATCTGCGCCTTCCCGTAACCGTCAATCCCATACATCGCATACCAGCGGATGAACTTAAGGCTCGTTACCTCTAAGTCACCCGTCACCAGGTCTCCTAAGGCTCGTAACCTCTAGGTGGAGCAAACATATGTCTCCTAAGGCTCGTTACCTCTAGGTGGACAGAACATAACATAGGCACTATTTCCCCGCAAGGAATGGTACCTTCCATCGGGGTTCTTGGTAATCCCATGGGTGATCGTCGTCACCCTATCATCAACCAGTTGACAACCGTTAGCCAGCCACATAGGCCCCCCATAAGGGTAAGGCCCATTCACACATACATACCTTAGCTCCCGTAGGAACTCGTGGCAGATTCATTCATTCGTGACTTTCATAAAAACCTTTACCTCATTTTAGTTAAAGCATTCATTCGTTTTATTAAACAAAACATCATCTCTTTCGTACACCTTTCGTAAACTTCATTTGGCAAAACATTTCATAAACATCATCTCGTAAACATCATTTCGTAAACATCATATCGTAAACTTCATTTCGTAATCATCATTTCGTAAACCTCATTTTAAAAACATCATTCCGTATGTATGCACACCATCCCAAAAACATTTAATTAAAACATTTAAAGAAGGGCTTCTAGAACTCACCTGATAAGCTAGTCTTGGTTATCCTAAACAAAGGCCCAACAACGTCACGTATGATCTGAATTAGGTAGTTAAATACACATCAGACCCAATCCCGACTCTAACGGTTTAATCATACCGAATTAGGAGAACATACTGACTTCACTAACCAGCCTGGTGCCTGCGCACTTAGCAAGTGCACAGGGCCTTGTTTTTGCGTACTTAATAAGTGCGCAGACTTCGTTTCATGCGTACTTGATAAGTACGCAGGCTTGCTTCATGTGTACTTGATAAGTACGCAGGACCTTCTTCTTGCGTACTTGATAAGTACGCAGGACTTGCTTCCCGTAAAAAAAACCTAACTTTCACATGCGGATCTGATCACGTCAAGATCCCGAACTTGTTTACATTCAAAACGTTTTTCTTCCAGTTTCATCCGTAAAAACGTTACCTTTTCATCCAAAACCCAAAAAACCCCAAAACAAACAAAAACTCGGATCTAGGCTAGATCGTTACCTGTATCGAGCTTCTGATTCAGAGGTTCTTCTCACGAGCTATACAGTTCTTCAATCTCGGGTCGATCCGCCAACTTTCTCTCTCTGCGGTTTTTCTCTCTAGAACTTGCAAGTGAGAGAATGGTGGAGTGTGTTGGCTATTTAAAGGGAAGGGCCTCCTCCCCTCAAGTTCGCCGGCCCATCTAACCCGGCCCGTCACGCCTCATTTATTTATTCCTTTCGTCTCACGTATAACCCGTTATTTTAATCGTCGTCTTTTTTTTGGATGTTACATGTTGAAAGAACTTATGTATAAAACCTGGATAAATCTTAAAACTATGTAACATAGTATTCATAAGATATCTAAGAAAGTAGTGGGTAACCATCCGTTCGGTATGTAGTTATCTGACAAACAGAATGTTCTGTCTAAGGAAAGAGTGGTGTGTAAATCCCTCCTGGACCCGTCATTTTTTCCTAGGAACATTTCTATTGTAGGTACTACTCTGGAAGGATAACCACCTTATTTTCTTTGATATACTATAGGGAAACTGTTACAAAGATTTAGGATAAAGACGGATTTTGAAAGAGAAAGAGAGAGAGAAAAAAAGAGATGAATACTTGCCTTTTTGGCATGGTTTCATCAAAAGTAAAGATTTTGAGAAAGAAAATGGTTTTGACACGTAAAACATTTTAGAACCTATCATGGTATGCCCAGATAAGTAATGGCAGAGAAGTTAGGGTTTTACTATGACTAGTAGAGGTCTCGACAATTATTGTCTTGACAAAGAGTAGAGGGAAAGAGATAGAGTTTTTGGCATGTTTTGCCATGTCAAATATTTTGACCATATTGGTCTGTAAAGATAGAAAATATTTTGCCACGTATGGCCAAAGGCCACATAATATCTTGCAACTTAGATAGACGCAGAGAAGTACTGCATTCCTTTCTGGAATGTATTATAGACACCTTATGCACGGGTATGTATAAGTGGTGACGATCGCTTGGAGGTTAACGTGACCTCAAGACAGAAAAGTGTGCAAGTTTAAAGTATTATGTTTGGGCAAGAAGTTAATGTGATGTTTTACTACGTGTCATATAAATCCATTTATGAATGAGACAGAGGTCAAAGATATTTTGACTAAAACTTAGAACTCACCAGCGTAAGCTGACATATGTTTAAGCATGTGTATCAGGTGAAGATATAGCTTCTTGTAGCCGAGACAAGGGGCTAGAGTAGAGCATCAGGCAGGCTACCTGGCATCCTCTGACAAACTGGCATTAGAATAGACGTGTTATACTTTCTCTAGGATGTACATTAAACAAGTTTCATGAAATAAATATAGTATTCAAAAGTCTTTCGTTGTATATGATCTCTGTTTACTATATGTTCATGAGTAAATCTGACAAGTGGCCGGCATCTCGGGTGAGCCGGGATGAGGGTGTCACAGTTTAGAATCTAAGCAGTAACATGGACAACCAATCACATTTGATCACTGTGATTTGGCAGCCTATGGTTACTCTTATATTATGAATTTGTTAACTTTAATAGTCGCATAAATGTTCTATCTTGATGTATACGAGATCGGTGAGGCGTAGAGCTCTTGCTAAGAGGAATGCAGATCAACAGGTCAAGCCGATGACTGCTGTAGATGGAACGGGCAGTGACATGGGAGTAGTGTTGGCACTTCCCGCTCCAAGTATGACTAGAGCTTCGGTTGGCGACATGCCTCGTGGTGCTTTGACTAGAAGGACTGGATGGAAAAGGAGGGCGGTGTCAGCAGTGCATGATTTCCCTCCAGGATGTGGACCTGTATGGTTGAGAGACCGACCATTTGCGACAGCTAAGAGAGCTTTGTTTCAGGAGGACCCGGTGGATGGCCTGGGAGGAGGAACCAGATGAGGACACATCAGATGCTCCTGACATGGTCTAGTGGTAATTTTGTGGGTAGTGTTCGAGATGCTCGATTGCTTGATGATTAGTGGATGTGACAGTTGTCACGAGAGATTTCGGGGTGATTTGAAGTGTTGACTAGACTTTTACGTGGTGTGGTGCGTAATTCAAATGTTGACTATCTGATTTTGATATTGATTTTGAGTTTTACCGCATTATGATTTGAACATAATTAATGATAGTTGGGTTTGTGACGGCATAGGATTGTGCTAGCGGTAGTGGGATATGTGCGGTATGGTGTGATTATGTGATTACATTTTGAATGACGTGAGTCCGTATTAAATGTGAACTTTGATGTGGTACTAGAGAAGGCTTGACTAGAATTCGTGGGTAGACTTGTATAGACGTGAGTTTTGAATGTGTCTACGGTCTTAAGGTAGTGTCACCAATGTGCTAATGTCTAGGTGATATCTGAAGTGCAACGGGTGTATTGCACTTCGTGGGAATGTTCAGGACGGGGTCCTGTGGGAAGGGTGGGATATACATCTTGTGTATGTATGAATGTTCAGGACGAAGTCGTGTGAGAAATTATGTAACATCCCGAAATTTCAAAAGCTAATGGTTTGGGTCGGAGGTGATCCGAATCTCTTTTAAACATGAGTGTTAGCATAGATGGCACGCGAATCGTATATCGATTGGTCATAAAGGGGCAGATTGGCCGTGTTATGTCTAAAATAAGATTGAAATGCGCAAGTGCGGAACCGTAGGGACTCGGAAGTAAACGTTGGAAGGTTTAAATATAAGTTTGGGGAAAACCCTAGGCCAATCGGCCTAGGTGAGTTTGTGTGCGTGACGACAAGGGGGAGACGGGGAAGAGTGAGAGCCGACGACGAAGGCAGAAAGGAAGAAGGCGGAGAAGTGATCCGGCAGGTAACACTCGTTCCCATATTTCTCCTTTTACATTTACGGTTTGCAGGTTTAGCTAGGGTTCGGGGTTTATCGTTCCTAGCCAACGACGAGGGTAGGGAAGAGGTGAAGGCGGCCGGCTATGGTGGCGTTGTAGGGACGGGAGGAGGCCAAATAAGACACTAGTGGCGTGTGACGAGGGAACCCGTGAGGCTAGAATGGGTCAGACGAGAGAGAGAGAGAGAGGGAGTGAGAGGGAGAGGGAGTTGGGTGAAGGTGGTGGTGGCTTCGGCTACCGCTGGAAACGTAGACGGCAGCATGGGTGGTGCAGGTGGCTATGGGAGCCCGTTGTGGTGAGGCTTCATGGCGGCGGATGGCGAGGTGGAGGTAGTAGTGGTGCTTCCACATGAAGGAGAACCCGATTAGGGTTTTTATTAGATAGAAAGGTGACGGGGACGCGAGGGTGTTACGGGATGATGAAACACAATGGTGGTTCACGGTGGTGGTGATGTACGGTTGCGGTGGTTCATAGCTATGAACAAGATGAGGATGGGATCGGGTACACCCAATTAGGGTTTTGTGAACATAGGGTTTGCATGTTGAGTTTTGGATGTGCATGGGAGTCTCGGCTCCTGTGCGTGTGACCTACGAGACTAAGGCTTTGCATGGCGCATGAACTTGCATGCATGCGGGTTCTAAACGGGTCCAGAATAACCCGGATTGAGCAGACACGTGGAACAGGGTTTTTGCATGGACGAAGGGATGAACATATGAGACGAGTGTCGGGATCGTTTATATTCTTACGTAACTGACACATGTTTTGGACATACTCTGAATATGTGATCATACATTGTTAGGTTCGGGTTCGTACGAGGAGAACATTGTAGTACTAGAGTTGGATCTTCAAAATATGTTTTACAGTTTTTGGGTTCATATGAGTTTCTAATCCCCCACTTATTAAACGTTTTACAGTTTTTGGGGATATCGTACATGCTTACTGTCGTACCCCCAAATTCCACTTCCGGGCTATACTCTAGGGGAATGACTCGAGAGGATCTTTACCATTGAATTACTTTGAATGACCACTAAATGGTTTTCAAAATACCTGTTTTATGCACGACTCGAACGAGTCCAAAAATAAAGTTTGACATGGTCCAAAGTAACAGTGCGGAAGCAATGTTTAAATGTTTACAACATTTGAAAATAAGGATGATAAAATATTGTTTATCAAAATAGGATGCCATGCATGATGAGGTGTGACTCCTGTGGGTACATCCTAGCCACATATCCTATGCATTCAACGACCAGAGATAAACATTCTAAAATGGGTCAACATACAGTTGGTGAGTTCGCGGGTTATATGTAATGGAAACCATATCATGAAATGTTTTGGAAAATCATATATTGACAATGCATGGAAAAGCATATGTTGGAAATGCATGGAAAAGCATATGTACTCTACACAATCATTGTTGATCAGACAAAACCAAAAATTATCATAAGTCCGCCAACCGAAGCTCAACTGTAGCCACTGAAAAAGGAAAATGATGTGGTTCGCCTCTTTGTGCCTTGCACATGAATGGATTAGGTCAATTATGTACCCGTTCGACCTCCAGTCGAAGTTAGCGCTACTAACCCGGGCAGGGGTTGTTAAACCCAACAGTACTGTTCATGATCACCTCGCTTGTGGAAAAATTAACGGTTGACTCTGAGAGGAATTTGTACACACCATGTACAACTTATATAATTAATGTAACTGTGTAAGCATGGAAATATGATTTTTTAAAAATGTACTTGAGCATGTATCTCACCCCAAAATGGAAAATGAGTGAAACGGGGCTGTGAGAACTCACCTGATAAAGCGGTAATGATATGCAAGTCTTAGCAAATCCGGCTAAATGAGACGACCTATTCGTGCCCTAGGAAACATTTAGGACTTTAAGGTCTAAGTATTGTAAATGCTTGACTATGAACTCTATGCATCAAAAGAGTTGTTTGAAAAGTGACTTTGACGTTTCAAAGATGTTTTGACTCGACGACCCGTTGGTGACACGTTGGACTTAAGCATTCAAATCCTAATATAGAATTCAAACCTACTTTGAAATAGTCTATTATCGTCTAATAAACACATTGGCACATTCGATTGGAATTTAGAACTTGAAACATAACTTTTGATACATTAAAGTTTCCTTAATTGGAAAGTCAAGTTGTTGAGTCCTAAACATGGCAACTATGTGTAAGGCCCCTTTTCCCGGGTGACCTCACTTGTTGGATTTACTCATAAACATAGTCATTAATTACTGAACTTTTAATTAAAAACATTCAAACACAGTGGAAACATTCAACATTTGAGTACATTACAGCGGAAGTCTTAACATTCAAAACATTAACCATTGTCTAAACAAAACATAAGGTGGGATGTCAGTCACATGTCGGGCAGCCTTCACGCCTTCGCACGACCCTTTCCTTTGTTACCTGAAATGTATACTAAAAGTCAGCTAACGCTGGTGAGTTCTAGTTTAAAACTATTAAGTATGATCATTCTTTTCTTTATAAGTATACATAAATATATGCATACATTTCTACAAATACGTATTCATAGCCTTTACTTTTCTTTCTTCATTCTTATGTGATTACATAGATATGTATTCACCTTTTCTTTCTTTATTCTTATGTGATTACATAGATATGTATTCACCTTTTCTTTCTTTAACATTCATTGGTCATACACATAAGGGTGATCAACCCATCTTACGGTACGTATATCACAAAGACATACGCCCTTGAGCTACCGTCGTAGCCCTTTTACTTGTCCGGTCCTAGAAACCGTCCGCCTTAACTTTAGTCCGGCCAACCTTCGGCCGTCCTTCTTTACCGTCCTACCGTCGTAGTCCGTCATATTCGCCCGTCTGCCCTAAGGCATCCGTTTCCCAGGCGAACTATTGTTTATGCAACCGTTATACTATTTTAGCATTTACTTCGACCGCCCTTTTATGCTTTTTGTACGTCCTAGCTTGCGAATGACGTATCTTTCCCGGTTGCAAAATAGTCACGTGGTCTTCCGTCTACAGAAGTAGCCGTTAACTTCGTTTCCGTCCATAACGTATACTTACATTTATAACATGCAATATAAATAGTTATACAACAAGATTTCATTTATTTACGTTATGCCATTCTTTCCTTCATTCTTTGTAAACATATGTTTCATTCTTTGTTCAAAATTCATTCTTTATATATATATATATATATATATATATATATATATAACATATATTAGTACATCACGTATGATCACATTAGCATTCATATCATTTATTCATTTAGTGTATATATTTCAGCCCCAAAACATTTAATAAGATTTGCACATAGCATAGAAGGGGGCACATAGAACTCACCTGATGAGTAGTTTCTGAAATACACTTAGCTGGCTACTGAGCGTCACTAATGTCACTCACGATCTGTATAATAAAGTCATACACGTAAGGTAGTGCTCCTAGATGACACTAGACATTACTATGCTTGAACCTAGTAGTTTCGATGGATTTACTTATATTGAAACTTGGTAGTTTCGATAGGTTGCTTATGTCGAAACTTGGTAGTTTCGATAGGTTGCTTCTGTCGAAACTTGGTAGTTTCGATAGGTTGCTTCTGTCGAAACTTGGTAGTTTCGATAGGTTGCTTCTGTCGAAACTTGGTAGTTTCGACAAGTAACTTAGGTATTAGCTTCGGATCGTGGGCATATCGAAACTAGGTAGTTTCGATGGGTCTGTATATATATATATATCGAAACTGAGTAGTTTCGATGGGTCTGCACCTATCGAAACTAAGTAGTTTCGATGGGTCTGCACCTATCGAAACTAAGTAGTTTCGAAGGGTCTGCACCTGTCGTCTTCCCCAAGAATCTGAAGTTTTTGCATGCGAGTCTGATCGAGTCAATATCTCAATTTTCTTAGATCAAAACGTTCGGTTTTCATTCTAGATGCTATTCCTATGTTCATTTTCAAGTTTCATCCGCAAAATCGTTACCTTTTTAGCCAAAACCCGAAACTTCCCAAAACGAACAAAAACTCATAATGTGCTCGAATCGTTACCTGGATTGTAATTCTGATTCGGAGGTTTTGCTCACGGGCTCGGCTGTAACGTGCTCCTCCAATCTCGTGACGATCCGTCGACTTTCTCTCTCTAAACCCGAGCTCTCCTTTCTCTCTCTAGAAGCTGCGTGAGTGTGGGATGAGCAGGGAAGAGGACTGTCTTGCCTTATATATATACCTGGGCTTCCCTCGGCCCATTAAAGCCGAGCCCAAGCCCGCTCCCTTTTCTTTTAAATATTTCGACTAAATCACCGGTCTCGCTATATTCATTCGTTTTATTATTTTTGGGATGTTACACTATGCAAAGTTGATGTTCACACATGAAATTTGGCGTGCTATAACATATATAGAACATTTCAATGTTCACTTGCTAAAAACAGACAAACATGCGAGTTTCGAATAATTAAAGTTTCCTATTATAGCAAGATCATATCAAATTGTCAAGTTCATGGATAACCATCATGTATTATCATACAATGCACTTAGTTAAGTGTTACTAAGTCATTTAAACCTTCTAATCATGTTAACAACTTGCAAACACATCTTGTGGAAACATAAAGTTTCCTTATTTAGAAACCGGGCTCTAAAACTCATACACATGCATTTTAATCCATCATTTTGGTCAATCATTCTTCCATAATGTTCACTACACTAGTGTCATGCTTTGAATACACCCAAACACCAAGTTTTCATACATGTCAAGAAATAAAGTTTCTAAAAATAGAAAACGAGCTTGGGACATTATAGTAAGATAGGAAGAACTAGATGAATATGCAAAACAAATCATTATTACGGGTGCACACGTAATAACGATTTGTAGTGCATGCGAATCCAGGCAATTCCTATTGCGCGAATAATGATCTATGACATCATCTCCTACCGGAATAGATGACTTATTTTCCCCATCAACCTTGAATAAATACACATACATTGGCACGCGACAAGATTTCTGCTTACATTATTTCCCACTATAACTCATATATATCCCCTTTATCTAAAATATCATTGTCTTTTCTTATGGTGTTAGAATGCCTCCTCGACGTGCAAACTCTAGCACTTCCAACCCGGATCTTGCTACTCTTCTTGCCCAACTGGTAGGACAAATGACCCAAGCCAATAACAACAGTGACGGGTCTCACAGCATCTAGGGAAACGGTGGTACCAACCCGCCTCAATGCACGTTTAAGCACTTTAACTCGTGCAACCCTACAAAATTTTACGGGATTGAAGGTTCTACCAGCCTACTACAATGGTTTGAAAGCATGGAAAGCACGTTCTTAAACACTGAATGTCCCGATAAGCTTCGGGTTCGCTATGCCACAAGTGTACTTCAAAAGAGAGCCCTCACCTGGTGAAACGGTGAGAAACGCACTCGTGGTGTTGAGGTTGCTACATCTTTATCATGGGATGATCTGAAGAAAGCCATGACTGATGAATTCTGTCCTCGAAATGAAATAATGAAGCTCGAGACTGAGTTTTGGGATCTTGCCCAAGACAGCGGGGATAATCTGGCTTACACCACCCGATTTCAAGAGCTGAGCCTACTGGTACCCCATATGATCACTCCCCATGCTCGAGAAATTGAAAAATACATAGGCGGGCTGCCTATGCAAATTCAGGATGCTGTGTTAGGAAGCAATCCTCCTACACTTGAAGCTGCTATCCGTCTATCCGCTACGCTATCCGACAACCACGTCAAAGCCGGAACCTTAACAAGAAAGGGTTCCAAGAAGGTTGTTTCTACTCTTGCGGCCGTCAAAGATGTAAAGCCCAAGTCTTCTAACCGTAACAAGAAACGAAAGGGTCGAAACTTCGCAGCCGTAACTCCCACCGTACCTGCTATTCAAGTGGCCCCTTTGGGTCAAAACCCGAAACCTTATTTGGGTCCAAATCCCCAATGTCAGACCTGCAAGTACCACCATCCTGCCAACTTACCATGCCGATTGTGTTCAAGCTGTGGACGATATGGACACGTGGTCACTACTTGCCGTACCCGTCCTCCCGTCCATCAAGCTGCTCCATCCAACCGTCCAAACTATCCGGCACCTCTCAATGGTCGGGCATGTTACGAATGTGGAGACCCAAACCATTTCCGTAACCGATGCCCAAAACTTCATCATCAAGGTGGTCCCCAAGGACGAGCGTTTAATATAAACGCTAATGAGGCACAAGCTAACAACGACGTGATAAACGGTACGTTTCTCGTAAACAATCATTATGCATCCATTTTATTTGATACCGGTGCCGATAGGAGTTTTGTGTCTCTTACCTTTGAATCTCGGCTTGCTAAACAAAGAACGAAACTTGACAATTCTTATTCCGTGGAGATAGCAAACGGAAAATCTATTACTATAAATTCTGTTATTCGCGACTGCAATCTCGAGCTTAATAATCATGAATTCTCTGTTGATCTCCTTCCAATGCAATTGGGAAGCTTTGATATTATAATTGGCATGGACTGGTTATCCAAGCACCATGCCGAGGTTATTTGCTACGAAAAGTGCATTCGTATACCTCTCCCTTCGGGCGACACGTTAGTTATTTTCGGTGAAAAACCGTGTCGTGGTCTTCAACTCAAGTCTTGCACATTGGCACAAAAGTACTTGCGGAAAAAGTACGTTGCCATCTTGGCCCACGTAGTTGACACGAAAGATAAAGGTAAGAAACTGCAAGATATTCCGATCATTCGAGACTTTCCCGAGGTATTTGTAACATTCCGTATTTTTCCGACCCTATTTTAATTTATTTAAGTTAATAAAATAGCAATACAACATTTAACTCTATATTTACTCAAACCTACACCTCATTACTCATTAGCCGATCGTATTCAATTCAAAAATTTAGAACTCATAATCATGTAGTAATACCTTCTTGAGTTAATCCAGTTAATAATCCCGTTAGTGTTCCGTTAAATCCTAACCAAGCTAATTCAGTCAAAGCTGAAGTTGCAGGGGCTGATTTTGTAAATAACCAGAAACCCTAGTAGGCACGGTCGCGCCATGTTTTGGCACGGTCGCTCCTCGTCTGGCACGGTCGCGCCTATTATTGGCACGGTCGCGCCCTGGCTAGCGCGATCGCACCCGTGGTCCGAGCACGGTCGTGCCCTGTCTAGGCGCGGTCGTGTGTGTTGACAGAATATTTATAATTTTTATTTCTTTTTACAAATAGTATTTCAGATTAATTTTTAAAATAAAAATGATTGAAATTATAAAAATCTGTATTATTGTTTATTTAGAAAAGATCAAATATTTAATCTTAAAATAAATGGAAATTATTTAAAGTTCAACATTTAATTCATAAACTCTACTCTTAAAAAATATTGTTATGTTTAAGTTACATTTTATAAATAAATGAATAAGTTAATAATTATTTATTTGATTTATAACTAAACAAAAACATTTATTTAATTATACTAAATTACATATAATACCTACGTTATTTCCATAAACTATAATTATTTAATTTACTTAAGTAATTATCCCAAAATCAAACCTTATTTAAAATGTTCTAAAAATATTCATTTCGAATCTTCTATTTTACTTTCAAGTACCAAATCACTAACTCCATCCAATTCAACCATAGACTTAGACTTAGACTATTGTGCATTATTAATGCAATATATTACACTTTAGGTTATCTTGTGCATCTCAAGGATCATTATACTATTTAGTATTTTTGCTAGCTACGCCTTCGAAATAAGTGAGTATTCACAACCCCTTTTTACTCTTTTTTTCACTTTTGGGGTGAAACATGAACTATATACAAATTACATGTTTACAATTACACAAACAACACAATTACAAATCCTATTTACATTCATGTGTGCAATTTGAGCTTTATGCCCGAGTGCTAGTTGTGCTAACTTTTGCATGCTATTTATGTACAATCATTAACTATTCAAGCCGACATTTTTCAATGATAGATCTATTGAGTCTGACAAACCCACCCATGGTACGCGGTGATTGAAACCGACAACACACTTTGTTTTGCATGCTAGTTACAAAGGTTTGATTGTACGTTTGGTTACACAATAGCTGTTCCCCATAAATGCCTTATTTATCATGTTATGTAAAGGATTTGGTTTACAAACTATATGCTATCTATGTACAAACTTGTGTTATACTCACCAACTTTTTAGTTGACCTTATTTTATTCATGTTTCAGGTGCTTTCATTTGAGTTTGATCAGACATGCTACACATAGGCTTTGGACCTAGTTAATATTAAATCAAAGACAAATTGTATTTCATTATGTACTTTGAACTTGTTTCGTGTTTGTTTGAATGGGAATGGATTTAATATATTACAATCTAGTCAACCTTGTGCTCATGAACAGTCTTACATGTCCCGCCCCGATGATTCCGCCATCGGTCGGGGTGTGACAGATTGGTATCAGAGCCTTGGTTATAGGGAATTAGGTTATTAGACACTCTTGACCTAGACTATAACTTTAGGACACCCATACTATGTCATGCTATTACTTGTTACATGATTACTTCTTATGTGAATATTTTACAGGTTATCCTGAGTAATTTCAATACATGTTACAATAGTTGATAGTTTATGAGTCACACTACTTGATAACTCTTGTGCTTACATTCATTACTGTTTACATGCTACCTATGTGTTTCACTAAAGTGTTATCCTAAGTTAAACACACACACATACACACCAAAATCTCCATACACCTTTGAACTCACACGCGTGATACCATAACTTTATGTAAACAAAGGCTTAAACTATTAGGCCTAATACCCATTAATAATAAACTAAGAAGCCCATATATCCTCTAAGAATGAGAAGCCCGCTGCAATAAATAAACCTCACTTTTGGGCCTCCAAGCCCAGTCCACAACAATTCCCATCATAACCATGAGCCCAACAATAGTGTTATTAATACATGATGGCTGGAAGAGTGTGTAAGCCCATGAGGAATTCTGGCTAAGGAAAGATAGGGTACTTAAGTGTGTCTTAGCGACCCACCCCTCTTTCCTGGGAATTCTCCTCAGGGATACATTGCTTATAGGTCAAGTGTATTTCTAAAATACTATCGTGAAAGGTTCGGTGTTATGACTAGTCAAACTCTAAAACCTATAAGTACTCCTATGTTCAAACCACAACATTTCATTATCACTTACAATTTTTTTCATTGTTTTTCTGCTAGACATGGACTCCTACCCTCCTCCCTCCCCGGTTTACCGTCCTGGATCAGAATCTGATTGGGAAGAAGACACTGAGACACCCATGTATCGGTCACCAACACCCCCAAATGCTAGGCCAAGGTTTGAGGTAAGGGCGGACTGGATTAGGAACACCGGTCCGAGACTTCGAACACCCGGATCACCCGTACCCATAAACCCGTATCATACACCTCACCCTCATAATCAATTACCACCCCCACTAAGAGACCCATACCTAATGCCCGACCCATACCATCCTAACCCTTGGGTAAGACAAACCATGGCACCCACTGGTGTTATGGGGATTCCAACCCAT
This sequence comes from Smallanthus sonchifolius, assembly GCA_023525975.1. Taxonomy (NCBI): domain Eukaryota; kingdom Viridiplantae; phylum Streptophyta; class Magnoliopsida; order Asterales; family Asteraceae; genus Smallanthus; species Smallanthus sonchifolius. Next base: position 91,087,855 of record CM042021.1, on the reverse strand, counting down.
GACCTCCATCAATATGTAAGAACCTCAGAATTTGAGAGGCAAAGGTTAGAGCAGGGGATAATACACGATTTACAAGGACAAAGAATTGATAGTCTAGAAAACCAATTAGGGTACCAAAAGGAGTTGATCTCCATCCTCGAAAAGGAAGTTCAAGAGCATCGCACGGAGACCGCCAGGGCTGAAGCCATATCTACTACTAGAGTGACCATAGCGGTGTTCATCTTGGCGATTATTTTCTTCCTAGTGGAAAGCTACCTGAGACGTTAGAAGAAGCTTCTTCTGATTTCCTTTAAATTTTCAATTTGAAAACCATTACCCTATGTTTTGAATAATGTTTAACATTTCAGTATTCAGTCAATTCCATATATTTCAACTCTACAGTTATTTTTCATTGATTTGACCCGTGGAACGTAAATTACACCTGTTATATTTTCATCAAACCTTCTCAAATATTACTTCTTTCATTCAACATGATTTAGTACATTACCAACAATCTCTTTCATTAAATAAATCATCCTATTTTTTTTATTTAAACAAAACCTCGTTATCTTGTTTAAATAAAATGTTTAACAAAATTTTAGATAATACCAAAAACATAAATTTTCCATAAAAATTTTTACCTAATAGGAAAGGTTAATGCAACCATTTTTATAAAAATATTAATTTCTTTCTACTGATAAATAATTTTGATTTTTTCTTCATTAAAGTAAATATTTCTAAATTTGGCTAAATTAATATACTACAACTTATTTAGCCAATAGTTGAAAATTTAAGTTAAAAAAAATATTTTCTCATAAATTGCATATTCATTTAAAATATACGATTCAATGATCTCACTACTTTATATGTCCACAACCAAAAACAAATTCTCACTTTATATGTTCAAACAAGGACCCGTATTTGTAAACACAATTCCCGAATATTTTCAAAATCTCCTCGTTACCTTTCACTTGGCACTTCAAGAGACGATCCATATCGCGTAAACGTTAACCTTTTCCCACCAACATCAATGAGATTTGAGAACTTGAACCTAACTACCACATGATACAAGAACGCCAAACAACACGTTTGTCCGCAGCACTCGATCACATGCAAAACCCGTTAGTACACATCGCACACAAAGTTCAATACTCACGTATACACGCTTTCAATATATCCAACGTAACCACATGATACATGAAACTCAAAGAACCTCAATATACCTAATGCTACACAAATTGCAAAATACACGAAACTAGTTTGCCTACAAATTACAACTTGCTTGATTGATCACGTAACACACAAAACATGTTTATTTGCAATACATAGGCTATTGGATTGAGCACATGACACACGAAACCTAGATTGTTTGCAATATACGTGATGCATAAGAATTGCTTCATTGATACATAATTCTAGATTGACCACACTGTACATGAAACTCATTTGATTACAAAGTACTTTATACTAAACGGTGTACACTATACAAGATACATGATGCTAACACTATACATGAGATCCATTTCCTTCGATACACATAATACTATGTTGTTTACATTACACGTTATAGTTTATCGATTACAAAATACAAGACAATAAATTGTTTACTCTATATATATGAGACTTATTTGATTACGAACTACGTGACACTAGATCATACATGAGGCTTGTGTCCTTACTATATACTCGAAACAAAATTTGCTTACAATTATTACAATGGATCGATTTCATTATACCCAAGACATGGTCATGCACTTTGTTCACCAAAGTTGAAGACCATGATACATTGAGACGCCTCGGGGTTTGACGTATTCTAGTTCAAACACGAGCAAGCTAAGAAACTTTAAGTGTTACTACTTTACTACTCTTTGGTTGCAAACTTATCTGATTTGATATATAATTAATTGTTAGCGCCTTTTATGTGTAAACAATAGACGTGATAATAGTGAAATTGTGCCCTTACCCGCACACAATGGAATGATCTATACGGACCATACGATGATTTGAATAATTACGGGTGCACACGGAATTATAAAAATCAGCGCATGGAAACTATAGTGAAATTTTGTAGTGTGTTGTGACCTAAAACTTGTCATGATATGTAACAACGAAACTGAAGTAATATGACAAAGGGCATGGTGGATACGCCGATGGTACTTCCTATATATAAGTGTCCTATCATATTATCAAAAGTAGCGTTGTTCGTGCTACGTGAAGTTTTGACCTAGACCCACGTTTGTGAAATCTTTCACCCACTAACAATTTTGAGCACATTAGTCTACATCTTACACAAACTCAAAATTTCAAATCCCATCAAATTCATCCCAAGTAACGCATCTCACGTTTGGAATTCAAATTGCTATTCGGCAACCTTCTCCCTAAATCCAGTTCAAAAATTAAATTTACAGTCATCATTCGTATTCAACCTCGATGATCAGGCCCAAGGCCTTGTCTATCAATCAAAACTCACCGAGAACCCAAAACTCCCTCCTCTTTCTTGATTTAGTAGTCTTCATCAGTTAAATTTCGGGACGAAATTCCCTTAACATGGGGAGACTGTAACATTCCGTATTTTTCCGACCCTATTTTAATTTATTTAAGTTAATAAAATAGCAATACAACATTTAACTCTATATTTACTCAAACCTACACCTCATTACTCATTAGCCGATCGTATTCAATTCAAAAATTTAGAACTCATAATCATGTAGTAATACCTTCGTGAGTTAATCCAGTTAATAATCCCGTTAAGTGTTCCGTTAAATCCTAACCAAGCTAATTCTGTCAAAGCTGAAGTTGCAGGGGCTGATTTTGTAAATAACCAGAAACCCTAGTAGGCACGGTCGCGCCATGTTTTGGCATGGTCGCGCCTCGTCTGGCACGATCGCGCCTATTATTGGCACGGTCGCGCCCTGGCTAGCGCGATCGCACCCGTGGTCCGAGCACGGTCGTGCCCTGTCTAGGCGCGGTCGTGTGTGTTGACAGAATATTTATAATTTTTATTTCTTTTTACAAATAGTATTTCAGATTAATTTTTAAAATAAAAATGATTGAAATTATAAAAATCTGTATTATTGTTTATTTAGAAAAGATCAAATATTTAATCCTAAAATAAATAGAAATTATTTAAAGTTCAACATTTAATTCATAAACTCTACTCTTAAATAATATTGTTATGTTTAAGTTATATTTTATAAATAAATGAATAAGTTAATAATTATTTATTTGATTTATAACTAAACAAAAACATTTATTTAATTATACTAAATTACATATAATACCTACGTTATTTCCATAAACTATAATTATTTAATTTACTTAAGTAATTATCCCAAAATCAAACCTTATTTAAAATGTTCTAAAAATATTCATTTCGAATCTTCTATTTTACTTTCAAGTACCAAATCACTAACTCCATCCAATTCAACCATAGACTTAGACTTAGACTATTATGCATTATTAATGCAATATATTACACTTTAGGTTATCTTGTGCATCTCAAGGATCATTATACTATTTAGTATTTGTGCTAGCTACGCCTTCGAAACTAGTGAGTATTCACAACCCCTTTTTACTCTTTTTTTCACTTTTGGGGTGAAACATGAACTATATACAAATTACATGTTTACAATTACACAAACAACACAATTACAAATCCTATTTACATTCATGTGTGCAATTTGAGCTTTATGCCCGAGTGCTAGTTGTGCTAACTTTTGCATGCTATTTATGTACAATCATTAACTATTCAAGCCGATGGTTTTCAATGATAGATCTATTGAGTCTGACAAACCCACCCATGGTACGCGGTGATTGAAACCGACAACACACTTTGTTTTGCATGCTAGTTACAAAGGTTTGATTGTACGTTTGGTTACACAATAGCTGCTCCCCATAAATGCCTTATTTATCATGTTATGTAAAGGATTTGGTTTACAAACTATATGCTATCTATGTACAAACTTGTGTTATACTCACCAACTTTTTAGTTGACCTTATTTTATTCATGTTTCAGGTGCTTTCATTTGAGTTTGATCAAGACATGCTACACATAGGCTTTGGACCTAGTTAATATTAAATCAAAGACAAATTGTATTTCATTATGTACTTTGAACTTGTTTCGTGTTTGTTTGAATGGGAATGGATTTAATATATTACAATCTAGTCAACCTTGTGCTCATGAACAGTCTTACATGTCCCGCCCCGATGATTCCGCCATCGGTCGGGGTGTGACAGTATTCCCCGAGGATTTACCCGGTCTTCCTCCCCAAGACATGTAGAGTTTCGTATTGACCTTGTGCCCGGAGCAACTCCCGTGGCAAAAGCTCCCTATCGTCTTGCACCTTTCGAGATGCAAGAACTCGCAAGTCAATTACAAGAACTCTCATCCAAAGGATTCATACGACCAAGCCATTCACCTTGGGGTGCTCCCGTGCTGTTCGTAAAGAAAAAGGATGGATCGTTTCGAATGTGCATTGATTATCGTGAACTCAACAAGCTTACAATCAAGAACCGATATCCTTTACCCCGTATCGACGATCTTTTCGATCAACTTCAAGGTTCAACATGTTTCTCCAAGATTGACCTTCGTTCCGGATACCATCAACTTCGTGTTCTCGATGAAGACATTCCGAAGACTGCCTTTAGGACTAGATATGGTCACTACGAGTTCATGGTCATGCCTTTTGGCTTGACTAATGCACCTGCGGTTTTCATGGATCTCATGAACCGTGTATGCAAACCTTATTTGGACAAGTTCGTGATCGTTTTCAATGATGACATTCTCATCTATTCTAAAACGAAAGCGGAGCATAAACAACATCTTCGTTTGATTTTGGAGCTCTAGAAGAAAGAACAACTATACGCCAAGTTCTCCAAGTGTGAATTCTGGCTAGAGGAGGTTCAATTTTTGGGACACATAGTCAACGATAAGGGGATTCATGTGGACCCGGCAAAAATCGAAGCAGTAAAGAATTGGAGTACTCCTAAGACTCCTACCGAGATTCATTCTTTCCTTGGACTAGCGGGTTACTATCGTCGCTTCATCTCAAATTTCTCCAAGATTGCGGTTCCGCTCACTGCCTTGACTCACAAAGGTAAACCTTACGAGTGGGGACCCGAACAAGAAGAAGCTTTTCAAACTCTCAAGCTCAAGCTCTGCAATGCTCCTATTCTAACTCTTCCTAGTGGTAATGACGACTATGTCATTTATTGCGATGCATCCAACCAAGGTCTTGGTTGTGTTCTTATGCAGCGTGGTCAAGTAATTGCATACGCATCACGTCAACTCAAAATCCATGAGAAGAACTATATGACCCATGATCTCGAGCTTGGTGCTGTCGTTTTCGCCTTGAATATTTGGAGACACTATCTTTATGGCACCAAATGCATGGTTTTCACTGACCACAAAAGCCTCCAACATATTTTCAATCAAAAGGAGACTCACAAAGGAGCTTAATATGAGGCAACGACGATGGGTCGAACTTTTAACGACTACGACTGCGAGATTCGCTACCACCCCGGCAAAGCAAATGTTGTAGCCGACGCCTTGAGTCGTAAAGAACGTATCATGCTTCATAGTGTTCATATTCATAACGATATCCAAGCCCGCATTCTCCAAGCACAACACACCTCGGTTACCGAGGGAAACATGTACCAAGAAATGGCATGTGGTGTAGAACTCTTGCTAGAAACCAAAGCCAATGGCCTGTTGTATTACTTGGATCGTATCTGGGTTCCCTATCGCGTCGACCTTCGTATATTTTTAATGAACGAGTCCCACAAAACTCGATATTCGGTACATCCCGGAGCTGATAAGATGTACATGGGTCTTCGTCAACAATACTGGTGGCCCGACATGAAAAAGGATATTGCCCTCTTTGTGGTAAAATGCTTAACTTGTTCTAAAGTAAAGGCCGAACACCAGAAGCCTTCCGGACTCCTCGAACAACCTGAAATTCCCATGTGGAAGTGGGAGAACCTTGCTATGGACTTTATCACCAAACTCCCACGCACTTCTAGTGGGCACGATAGTATCTGGGTTATTATCAATCGACTCACAAAGTCTGCTCATTTCTTGCCTATTCGTGAGGACTATCGAGTCGAGAAATTGGCTCGGGTCTACATTGATGAGATCGTAAGTCGTCACGGAATCCCATTGAACATCATCTCCGATCGTGATTCACGTTTTACTTCCCGATTTTGGCAATCATTACAATCTGCGCTTGGTACTCGTTTAGATTTAAGTACGGCTTACCATCCTCAAACTGATGGACAAACCGAGCGAACAATCCAAACTCTCGAGGATATGCTTAGAGCTTGTGTCATTGACTTTGGCGGCAATTGGAATTCTCACCTACCACTGATCGAATTTTCCTACAACAACAGCTACCACACAAGTATTAACATGGCACCGTTTGAAGCTCTTTATGAGCGAAAGTGTCATTCACCGATTTGTTGGACCGAAATTGGTGAAGCACAAATCACCGGTCCCGAGCTTATTCAAGAGACCACCGATAAAATCTCTCTTATTCGTGACAACATTCGAGTAGCAAGGAGTCGGAAAAAGAGCTATGCCGATAAACGACGAAAACCCTTGGAATTTCAAGTTGGGGATATGGTTCTTCTAAAGGTATCACCTTGGAAAGGCGTGGCCCGATTTGGAAAGAGAGGAAAACTTGCGCTTCGATATGTGGGTCCATTCAAGATACTCGAAAGGGTAGGAAAAGTGGCCTATAAACTCGATCTTCCTTCAGAGCTCAGCAACGTCCATCCGACTTTTCACATATCTAATTTGAAAAAGTGCCTAGCCGACGAGAATCTCCACATCCCTCTTGATGAAGTGCGCATTGACAAAAAATGCACTTTGTTGAGAAACCCGTGGAAATTATGGGCCGTGAAGTCAAGAAAGTCAAACGTAGTCGCATCCCCATTGTCAAAATCCGTTGGGAGTCTAAACGTGGACCCGCATCTCTTTTCATAGACTCCACTAGTTGAATTTCGGGGTCAAATTCCTTTAATATGGGGAGACTTTGACATTTCAGATTTTTATTCACGCATTTGTAATATATATCATGTAATCATTTTCTATTAAATGAAATACAAGTGTTTTTATTTAATTTTGTATAAAATATATATTTTTAGTTTATGGATTTAAAATATTTAAAATTTTATAAGTTTTAAACTTATATAAAAAAATCTAAATTTAAAAGGTTCATATATAAATAAGGTAACCCATTCAAATAAAATCATTAACTTTTATAAAAATATTCATAATAATAATAATAATATGTAAGTTTATAAAAATAATAATTGAAATTAAAAAGAAATTTAATTAATTATTTTTATAAAAGTTAAGGGGCTGTTTTGAAAATTATGAAACTAAAAGGTTTAAGACAAAAAATCAGTTAAGGGACTAATCCGGGACAAATCAAACCATAGGGACCAAATTGTAATAACTCTCAAGGACTATTTTAAATCAAAATCAAACTCCAGGGACCAAAGTTGACAAATCCTAATTCGTGTTTCCGGTCGTCTCCCCAATTTACCGGCGGTCCGAACTATTTTCCGGCGACCCACTCGACACGCCTGTCCCCTGCACCTCTATAGCCGAAATTGGTCTCCCTGACTTCGTCGTCCCCACGCGAACAAAAGCACTTGACCAATTTGTCTCCCCGACATACAGAAAGCTTGATCGTGTTTGTGGCCGAAAGTCCACGCCACGAATTCGGCCCCGACAGTCAACCTCCACGCCTGCAAGATGGCTCGACAGTTTCGTCTTGTCCGGACGAGTGTCGGGACATGCTCAATTGCTTGTCTCATTATCGGGATCGAGCTCGACTATAAAAAGCCATTACCGAACCTGCTCGAGCTCGCCACCCCCTTTTCACCCACTCTCACTCAAAATTGAAGTCGACATTGTGTTCGTCGTCTCTGTGTGAAGCTGTGACCAGAATCTCAAAGCCCAATTCCATCCCGAAGCTTGAATTCCCGATCTTGGTATTTTCGGATTAAAAGCCCTGCCGTTCGACCCTTTGCGACCAAGTAAGAAGCCTCAAACTCGTTTCTTTATCTTCTGTTATCGACTGGCCAACTATCCTAATCGAAATCTCGGCCTCAGACCGTTGATCACCAGGCAAACCAATGTCTCGGACACTGGTTTGCCGGTTGCCGAGGACCAGCGACCTGTTTTGCACATTTGGTGTAACATCCCAAAAATAATAGAACGAATAAATATAGCGAGACCGGTGATTTAGTCGGAATATTTAAACAAAAGGGAGCGGGCTTGGGCTCGGCTTCAATGGGCCGAGGGAAGCCCAGGTATATATATAAGGCAAGGCAGCCCTCTTCCCTGCTCATTCCACACTCACGCAGCTTCTAGAGAGAGAAAGGAGAGCTCGGGTCTAGAGAGAGAAAGTTGACGGATCGTCACGAAATTGGAGGAGCACGTTACAGCTGAGTCCTTGAGCAAAACCTCCGAATCAGAATTACAATCCAGGTAACGATTCGATCACATTATGAGTTTTTGTTTGTTTTGGGAAGTTTCGGGTTTTGGCTAAAAAGGTAACGATTTTGCGGATGAAACTTGAAAATGAACTTAGGAATAGCATCTAGAATGAAAACCGAACGTTTTGATCTAAGAAAATTGAGATATTGACTCGATCAGACTCGCATGCAAAAACTTCAGATTCTTGGGGAAGACGACAGGTGCAGACCCATCGAAACTACTTAGTTTCGATAGGCGCAGACCCATCGAAACTACTTAGTTTCGATAGGCGCAGACCCATCGAAACTACTCAGTTTCGATATATATATACAGACCCATCGAAACTACCTAGTTTAGATATGCCCACGATCCGAAGCTAAGATAATACATAAGTTACTTATCAAAACTACCAAGTTTCGACATAAGCAACCTATCGAAACTACCAAGTTTCGACATAAGCAACCTATCGAAACTACCAAGTTTCGACAGAAGCAACCTATCGAAACTACCAAGTTTGGATAAAGCAAATCCATCGAAACTACTAAGTTCAAGCATAGTAATGTCTAATGTCATCTAGGAGCACTACCTTACGAGTATGACTTTATTATACAGATCGTGAGTGACATTAGTGACGCTCAGTAGCCAGCTTAGTGTAGTTCAGAAACTACTCATCAGGTGAGTTCTATGTGCCCCCTTCTATGTTATGTGCAAATCATTTTAAATGTTTTGGGGCTGAAGTGTATACACTAAATAATTAAATGTTATAAATGTCAATGTGATCATACGTATATATATAAATACTTATATATGAAAATGAATTTTGAATAAAGAAAGAAGCGTATGATTTTAAAGAACGAATGAAAGAAGGACATAACGTAAAAGAATGAAATCTTGCTTTATATTACATATATATTGCATGCTATGAATGAATGTAAACGTTATAAACCCTTCTATGACAACGGCTACTTCGGTAGACGGACGACCACGTGACTATTTTGCAACCGGGACAAAAACGTTCCTTCGCAAGCTAGGACGTATGAAAAGGTATTAATGGACGGTCGAAGCACATGCCTTAACTAATGTAGAACGGTTGCATACATAATGGTCGCGTGGGAAACGGATGCCCTAGGGCAGACGGACAAAATGACGGACTACGACGGTAGGACGGTAAAGAGCGGACGGACAAAGGTTGCCGGACGGATTAATGAATGACGGACGGTTTTCTAGAGCCGGACGGTAATGAAATGGGCTACGACGGTAGTTCTGACAGCGATGTCTTCGTGACATTCGCGACAAGTATGATGGGTTGATCTCCCTTAAGATTATGGCCAATATGTGTTCTCTCAAAGAAAATATGTATATACCCTCAATGAATGTTATGTGAGAACAGTAAAGTAAAGAATATTTAAAAGTATAAATATATATATATATATACATTATATTCATGATAAGGTAAATACTATGTATGATTGTCTTTAAACTAGAACTCACCAGCGTTAGCTGACTTTTAGTATACATTTCAGGTACAGAAAGGAAGGGTCGTGCGAAGGCGTGAAGGTTACCCGGCACGAGACTGACATCCCACTTTTATTTATGTTAAGACAATGTTATGTTTCAATTTTTAGGACTTCCGCTGTTATGACATGTAATTTGAATGATGTTTGCTTCCGCTACTTCTGAATGTTTTAAATTTAAGTTCAGTAATTACGACTATGTTTATGAGTAAATCCAACAAGTGAGGTCGCCCGGGAAAGGGGCATTACATCAACCCCCCCGGTTACCTTTCACTTGCCGCTTCAAGAGACGATCCATACCGCGCAGACGTTAACCATCCCCATCAACCTCAATGAGAATTAAAGAGCTAGAACCTAACTATCACATTTTACATGGACGCCAAACAACACGCTTCTCCGCGACACTCGATCACATACGAAGCTCGTTAGTATACGTCACACACGAAATTCAATAACTTACATACACACGTTCACAAGATGCACAACACGATCACATAATACATGAAACCGAGTTACTTGCAACATACATGATACATACAGACTGATTGTTTAGTACACATCAACCATGAAACTTGTTTAGTTACAAAGTACGTGATACTAAATTGTGCGCATTATACATAATACTAAATCATTTACGTTACACCTGAAATCTTGTTGGGTTACAAAATACATGATACTAAGTTGTTAACATCATACATGAAATTCATCTCTTACCTTTACATGATGCTAAATTGTTCACGTTACCCATGAAACCTATTTGATTACAAACTACACGACACTAGATCATACATGAAACTTGTGTGTTTACATTATACGCGAAACTAAGTTGCTTACAAATGTTGCAATTGATTGATCACATTACACCCAAATAATGGTCATACACTCTGAAAACCATAACACATTAAAACAACTCGGTGATTGATGTATTCTTGTTCTAACACGAGTAAACTATGGAACTTTAAGTTATACTACCTTATGACTCTTTAGTTGCTAATTGACATGCCTATTTAGGGACATAGTTACTTATTAGCAACTCATATGTGTGAACAATAGACATGAACTAAGTGAATTTGTACTCCCCCCTCTTGCCCCGCACACAACGGAATGATCTATACGGACCATCCGATGATTTGAGTAATTACGGGTGCACACAGAATTATAAAAATCAGCACATGGAAAACATAGTGAATTCTATCGTGTGTTAGGACCAAAAAACCTATCGTGATATATAACAACAAAAACTAATGTGATATGACAAGGGATGGTGGATACGCCGATGGTACTTCCTATATATAAATGCTCTGTCATATCAGCAGGAGTAGCGTTGTTCGTGTCACGTGAAGTTTTGACCTAGACCAATGGTTGTGAAATACTAACAACTCTTAAGCATATTAGACTACACCTTAAACAAGCCTTGAACATCCAATCAATCCCATTCCAAGTAATACATTTCATCTTTAGGATCCAAAATATCTTTCAACAGTTTTCTCCTTAAATTTATTTCGAAAACTTAATTCATTATCATCATTCATACCTTACCTTGAGAAACACACCTAAATCTTGTTATCAATCATACTCCTTGACCCAACTTTCAAAGTTCATTGAGAATTTAAATGTGGCCTTGAGTTTACTTGGAGCATGAAGATCAAATGAAGCCCAAGTACCCTCGTTCCTTTCCTAATTCAATAGCCTCCACCAGTTGAATTTCGGGACGAAATTTCCTCAACTTGTGGATACTGTAACATCCGTGATTTTTACATATAATATTTTTAATTATAACATGTGTGCCCACCATCGTATTCTAATCTCGTTATAACATACTTGTACTTTACCTCATGCCATTTCGATGTCTTTCTATACTTTTAATTATATATATATATAGATATATATATATGTATATTTTTGTTATATGTGATAAATTAATTATGAAACTCTTAATTATAAAATGAGAGTTTATTTTTTTATAAAAGAAAATAATAATAATGAGATAACCAATATATAGATTTTATTTTTTTATAAAAGTAATAATAATAATGAGCCATGAACCTTATCTATTGCATTTGAACCTCCTCTTTTATGCTTGAACGCTATTGTGAACCCTCCCATCTCATCTATTGAAGCCTGGACAAAATCAAACGTATTTTGACTTCTAAAAAGTCAAAACGCGTCTAATCCTCTCTAATTCTCCAAAATCACCGACTCAAACCTTTCCAAGCCTGTCCTAAATTAGTTTGCGACCAAATAGGAAACAAGAAATCACGTTATTGGTTCCTAAATTATTTCTAGATTAATGAAAATCACACCAATTTGAAAACCCATTCAATCGACTCAAATCCCGCACATCAAGCTTTTGAATTTCAAATCCCTGAAACCTTGTTCCAATCCAGTCGTAAACACGTTCTAATCACACTATGAATACCAATTTCAAAGGTGAGAATCAAAATCACCACCGAAAACTCCAGTGGCGCAATCCCGTTCCTCCCCTGTTACGATTGGTCAAGGAGTCCAACCAAAGATTTGGTTTGGCTTCGCACTAGGTATGATTCCCTCTGTTTGTCGCACACCTTTTGCTAGATATCACAATCTGATTTTGGGTTAGGGTTAAATGGTTCACAGTTTAGGTTTTTAAGGAAGAAGATGAAGGCGTAAAAAGGATTTAAATATATTGTTCTTCTCAATCTTTAACAAAAAGAACTTCAGCTCAACTCGTTAATGCTCATACCAATTAAACATGGGTACACGGGTTCAAACCCGACGGAGCCTTGTTTCTTTTTCTGTTTTAAATTTTTTGGCATTCACAAACAAACACACACACACACACATATATATATATATATATTTATATATATATATATATATATATATATACATGGTTATATCTAAATTACTATGTTTTTGAACAAATGAATGTTATTACACCAAATTCTTTTAGAACTTCCAATCTATCATAATGTTATTTTATTAAAAATAAATATTTTCCTTTTTATAAATATAAGGGAAGTACGAGTCACTTTTAAAAATATATTATTAACCTAAACGCTCATCTAGAACAACACAATCCTATTCCTTTGAGTTGGTTAATGTTAATATCTACTCGTAAAGAGTATTTTATTAACTAGTTTTAGTCACCGTTGACATTGTCTTAATAAAATAAATACTACATTAGTACATTTTATATATATTTACAAATAATATATGTTGTTGAAACCAATTTTTATTTCACAAATAAAATTTTTTAAAACATCATTATTATTAATTCAAGTTCATACAATTCCACCCTAGGTTAACTTGTGATTCGGGAATCATTGTGCTACATATTTGCTCGTGTTATACACAATTGATACAAGGTGAGTATTACATAGCCCCTTTTCACACTTTTACACTTTTTGGGGTGAACCACGAACTCTATACATACAATTGTTTACATTTACACAAACTATACAAAAACAAATCCTCTTTACATTCATGTGTGCAAATTTGAGCTTTATGTTTGAGTACTAGGTTTGTTAACTGTTTGTGTGCAATTTATGTGCAATCATTAACTATTCAAGCCGACGGTTAACAATGATAGATCTATTGAGTCTGACAAACCCACCCAGATTGGGGTGATTGTTACCGACAACACAATTTGCATGCTAGTTACAAAGGTTTGATTGTACTTTGGTTACACAATAGTTGCTCCCCATAAATGCCTTATTTTATCATGTTATGTAAGGATTTGTTTATTCACATCTATATACTATCTATGTACATGTAAGGGCCCCTAAACCGGGTGACCTCACTTATTGGATTTACTCATAAACATAGTCATAAATACTGAACTTAAATTAAAAACATTCATCATTCAATTACAAATCATTCGTTGTTCAATTAAATAACATAACAGCGGAAGTCTTAACACATATGTTAAAGTGGGATGTCAGTCTTGTGTCGGGTAACCTTCACGCCTTCGCACGACCCTTTCCTTTGTTACCTGAAATGTATACTAAAAGTCCGCTAACGGCTGGTGAGTTCTAGTATAAAGACAACCATACATAAAATTTATCTTTTCATGAATATAATGTATATATGTATATTCGTACTTTTAAATATTCTTTACTTTGCTGTTCTCACATAACATTCATTGAGGGTATATACATATGTACATACATACTTTCTTTGAGAGAACACATATTGGCCATAATCTTAAGGGTGATCAACCCGTCATACTTGTCGCGAATGTCACGAAGACATCGCAGTCAGAGCTACCGTCGTCGCCCGTTTCATTACCGTCCGGCTCTAGAAAACAGTCCGTCATATCATTAAATCCGTCCGGCAACCTTTGTCCGTCCGCTCTTTACCGTCCTACCGTCGTAGTCCGTCATTTTTATCCGTCTGCCCTAGGGCATCCGTTTCCCACGTGACCATTATGTATGTAACCGTTCTACATTAGTTAAGGTTTGCTTCGACCGTCCATTAATACCTTTTCATACGTCCTAGCTTGCGAAGGAACGTTTTTGTCCCGGTTGCAAAATAGTCACGTGGTCGTCCGTCTACCGAAGTAGCCGTTGTCACAGAAGGGTTTATAACGTTTACATTCATTCATAACATGCAATATATATGTAATATAAAGCAAGATTTCATTCTTTTACGTTATGTCCTTCTTTCATTCATTCTTTATAGTCATACGCTTCATTCTTTATTCATAATTCATTTTCATATATAAATATTTAGATATATATATATACATACGTATGATCACATTGACATTTATAACATTTACTCATTTAGTGTATACACCTCAGCCCCAAAACATTTATAAATCATTTGCACATAACATAGAAGGGGGCACATAGAACTCACCTGATGAGTAGTTTCTGTAATACACTAAGCTGGCTACTGAGCTTCACTAATGTCACTCACGATCTGTATAATGAAGTCATACACATAAGGTGGTGCTCCTAGATGACACTAGACATTACTATGCTTGAACCTAGTAGTTTCGATTGATTAGCTTATATCGAAACTTGGTAATTTCGATAGGTAGTTTCGATAGGTAACTTATGTATTATCTTAGCTTCGGATCGGGGGCTCAAATCAAAACTATGGTAGTTTCGGTTGGGTCTGCATATATCGAAACTGGGTAGTTTCGATAGGTCTGCACATATCGAAACTAAGTAGTTTCGATGGGTCTGCACTTATCGCCTTCCCCAAAAGTCCGAATGTCCTGCATGCGAATCTGATCATGTCCATATCTAAATTTTCTTTGATCAAAACGTTCATTTTTCATTCTAGATGCTATACCTAAGTTCACTTTCAAGTTTCATCCGCAAAATCGTTATCTTTTTAGCCAAAACCCGAAAACTCCCAAAACGAACAAAAACTCATAATGTGATCGAATCGTTACCTGGATTGGATTTCTGATTCAGAGGATATGATCACGAGAACAGCAGCAACGTTCTCCTGAATTCCCGAGTTGGTCCGTCACTTTCTCTCTCTCTAGACCCGAGCTCTCCTTTCTCTCTCTAAAAGCTGCGTGAGTTGGGGAAATGAGCAGGGAAGAGGGCTGCCTTGCCTCTTATGTGCATGGGCTTCCCTCGGCCCATTGAAGTCGGGCCCAGGCCCGCTCCCTTTTTGTTTAAATATTCCAACTAAATCACCGGTCTCGCTATATTTATTCGTTTTATTATTTTTTTGGGATGTTACAAGTCTACCCTCCTTAAGGAGGTTTCGTCCTCGAAACTGTTCATACGTTAAACAATTGAGGGTATAGTCCCCTCATCTCGTCTTCCTTTTCCCATGTAGCTTCTGACCCTTTTCTGTGCTTCCATTGTATCTTGACTAACGGTATCGACTTATTGCGTAGTCGTTTTTCAGCTCGGTCAAGAATGGCTATTGGTTCTTCTACATAATTTAGACTGTTATCCACTTCGATCTCGTCGTAAGGTATGTGAGCTGTGTCGTCAGCTAGGCACTTGCGTAAGTGCGACACGTGAAACGTAGGGTGTATTCCACTAAGCTCAACGGGTAGGTCGAGTCTGTAAGCAACTTGACTCACTCTTGCTAAAATTTTGAAAGGTCCGACAAACCTTGGACTTAGTTTGCCACGCTTTCTGAACCGAATGATTCCTTTCCACGGTGATACTTTCAACAGTACCATGTCCCCTACTTGAAACTCTAAATCCCTCCTTCTCTTATCCGCGTATGATTTCTGTCTGTCTTTTGCGGCTTTCATTCGAGCCTTGATTTGATCAAATTTCTCAGAAGTAGCTTTGACCACTTCGAGACTTGCAAAATCCTTCTGTCCAATTTCCCCCCAGCAAACCGAGGTTCTACATTTTCTCCCATATAACATTTCAAATGGCGGCATTCCAATAGTCGTGTGATAGCTGTTGTTATATGAAAATTCTGCCAATGGTAGATGGCTATCCCAACTCCCACCGAAGTCAATGATACAGGCCCGGAGCATGTCCTCCAAGGTCTGAATGGTTCTTTCGGATTGACCATCGGTCTGAGGGTGGTAAGCGGTGCTGATGTTCAATCTAGTGCCCATCGCTTCATTGAATTTCTTCCAAAACCTTGTCGTGAATCTAGTATCCCTGTCAGACACAATCGACAGCGGCATACCATGTCTGCTCACAATTTCCTTGATAAAAATTTCTGCTAGTCTTTCTGATGAAGAAGTCTCACGTATTGGCAAGAAGTGAGCACTTTTCGTCAAACGGTCGACGATCACCCAAATGGTATCATTGCCTTTAGCTGTTCGCGGTAGCTTGGTAATGAAGTCCATCGTGATCTCCTCCCACTTCCATTCTGGTATTGGTAAGGGTTGCATTTTACCGCATGGTTTCTGGTGCTCGGCCTTAACTAGTGAACACGTTAAGCACTTGTTCACGTATTCAGTCACATCATTCTTCATGCCAGGCCACCAGTACTCTTTCTTCAAGTCTTGATACATTTTGTTTGTCCCGGGGTGGATAGAATAACGAGACTTATGGGCCTCATCGAGTATTTTGGCTCTAAGCTCGCCAATCTTAGGTATCCACATCCGGCCAAACCTGGTTCGTACACCGTATGTATTTGCACTTAAGTTCCCTTGTTGTCCTACTATTCTTTCCCGTTTCACATTTCTTTCTAACAGTGCTTCATCCTGTGCCTTTGATATTTCACCCATTAAATCTGGCGTTATAATTAGCTGACACGCTTTGATTCGGATAGGTGTCGATTCTTCCTTTCTACTTAAAGCGTCAGCCACTACGTTTGCCTTGCCTGGATGGTACAATATTTCACAGTCATAGTCTTTCAGTAGCTCTAACCACCTCCTTTACCTCATGTTTAATTATTTTTGCTCGAAGAAGTACTTCAGGCTTTTGTGATCGGAGTAGATGGTGCGTTTAACTCCATACAAGTAGTGCCTCCATATTTTCAACATGAAAACCACTGCTGCTAACTCTAGATCGTGCGTTGGGTGGTTAACCTCGTGAATCTTTAGTTGTCATGAAGCATAAGCAATTACCTTTCCTCGTTGCATAAGTACGCAACCTAAACCCTGCCCCGAAGCGTCAGAGTAGACTACCAAGTCTTCATTTCCCTCAGGTAGTGTTAAGACTGGAGCTTGAGTCAATCGTGTCTTAAGTTCCTCAAACGCGTTGTTTTGGGTTGAACCCCATTCATACTTTTCTTCCTTCCGTGTCAGTTTAGTCAGTGGTGAGGCTATTCTTGAGAAGTCTTGAATAAACCTTCGATAGTAGCCTGCCAATCCTAGAAAACTTCGTATCTCTGTTGGTGTCTTTGGGATGTTCCATTCCTTTACTGTCTCGATCTTTGCAGGATCCACCATGATTTCGTTTGGGTCTATCACATGACCTAGGAATTGGACTTCCCTAAGCCAAAACGCGCATTTGGAGAATTTTGCGTACAACTTTTCCTGCTTTAACACCTCCAGAACTTCTCTTAGGTGACAGTGGTGATCACCCTCGCTTTTCGAATATACCAGTATGTCGTCTATAAAAACTATTACTGATCGATCCAACATGGGTCGACACACTCTATTCATCAAATCCATGAACGCTGCTGGTGCGTTAGTTAATCCGAAGGACATCACGAGAAACTCATAATGCCCATAACGCATGCGAAACGCGGTCTTTGGTAGTCTTCTTCCCTTACTTTCAACTGATGGTAACCCGACCTAAGATCGATCTTTGAGAACCAACTCGCACCTTGCAGTTGATCAAAAAGGTCGTCTATTCTAGGCAGTGGGTATTTGTTCTTTACTGTCCTCCTGTTCAGTTCGCGGTAGTCAATGCACATACGCATGCTGCCGTCTTTCTTCTTTACGAATAGTACCGGAGCGCCCCATGGTGAGATGCTCGGTCTAATAAATCCCTTTTCTGTTAATTCTTGTAGTTGAGACATCAATTCTTTCATTTCTGACGGAGCCAATCGGTAGGGGGCTTTGGCAAAGGGCTCAGCTCCTGGCAGTAAATCGATCTGAAATTCTATTTCCCGATCGGGTGGCAACCCAGGTAGATCCTCAGAGAATACTTCCGGAAAATTGCACACCACGGGTACATTCTTGAGTTCTTTCGTTTCCATTCTATCGTCAATAACATATGCCAGATAAGCTTCGCAACCGCGCCTCATGTAAATTTCGGCCTTGATCATCGAGATGACGTTTGGCATCGTGCAATTCCAATCCCCATAAACCGTAATTGGACTGCCGCTAGGAGCTTTTAGGTGTATTCTCTTACGTTTACATATGATTTGAGCTTCGTTGGCAGCTAACCAATCCATACCTAATACTATATCGAATCCTCCTAAGGTGAGAAGGAATAATCTAGATGGAAACTTATGTCCCTCTATTTCTATGATGCAATCCTCTGTTACTTGAAATACTGCCGAATTTTTACCCACGGCAGTTTGTACGCTAAAGGCCTTTATTATGGTGTTGATAGTGCAATCCAGTTTACGACAAAATGCATTTGATATGAAGCTTTTACTAGCACCAGAATCGAATAAAATAGCAGCACGTTCATCATTAACTAGAAACGTACCCGACATGACATCAGGGTTTCCCCTTGCTTCTTCCTCAGTTAAGGCATAGGCCCGAGTCCTTGCCTTTTGTTGTTCCTGTTCCTTCTCCTTTCCCGAACCAGATTGGCCGGCCTTCCTGCAGTTCTTTGTCAGATGCCCGAACAATCCACATACTTGGCATTTGGCGTACTTCCAACAATCTCGAGAGTAGTGCCCCGGCCTCCCGCACTTATAACACACGGTGGTGCCGATTCGACACTCGCCACTATGTTGCTTTCCACATTTCTTGCACGTTTCATATCCGTCCAACCTCGGTTTCTTAATTTCAGTTGTTTCATTCCCTCTTTCGGTGCCTCTAGATGGATTCTCCCACTTTCTATTTTGTGTCACATGTGCCGGGTCCTCGTTGGCATAATCGTCGTAAACGATTCCAGACAGGTTGACTACCGACTCGAAGGTTCAGGGTAGGTTGGCTTTTACGTGGACACGGACCCTTTGCGGCAGACCCTTGACATAGTATTTGATCATACATTCTTCGGTTTCCACCAAGTGTGGTACCAGTTGAGCCAGCTCGTTGAACCTTGAAGTATATTGGCGATGAGTCTTGTCGCCAGCTTTGAAGTTTAGGAACTCGTTCTCCACACGATCAATCTCATTCTATGGGCAGAACTTTTGGATTACGAGCTTTTTCAAGTCTTCCCATGTCATTCTGGCAAGAGCATGTGGTGACTTTGTTCTTTGAATATTTCTCCACCAACCTAGTGCTTCATTTGTGAAAGAATGAGCAACATATTTAACCGCCTGGTCTGGTCGGCACTCGCTGATGTTGATTACAGCGTTCATTCTCTCAATCCATTCCAAAGTAGCCACCGAATCCTTGCTACCATCAAACTTGGGTGGGTCTCCATCTTTGAAACCTTTATAAGTGCACCCTTTAGTGCTTGACCCCACTCTTATCTCATCCCCGTCGCTGTCATATACTTTTTCTTCATGGTTTCCTTCATCCTCCTCTTTACTTTTCTTTATTGCCTCGGATAGTAGATCAGGCAATACCTTCTTCAAAGTGAGCACAAATTCACGGGCAATAGCATCCCTGACTTCAGGTTCCAACTGTATAGGCCCTGGACTGTCGTCCCTAATTGGGGTCACTTCTGTTTCGTGCACACTTTCGGTGTGCTCTGCGTGCACACTCTCTTCTTCTTCAAATCTTGGGTTCAACGGAGGTCTACCTCGTCGGCCAGTGCGACCGCCTCGAGGTCCTGTTCTTCCTCCACCAGCCATAATTTCTTAATTTCCTGATAGTCATAAAGGGAATACATCAATGTCATTTCTTCAGATCATAGTTTTGAACAGTACGAGCAAGGTAAATTCTTAATTACAGTGACCGGTTTGTGATTACTAATTTACATTGCTTTTCGGGTTCGAAACTCTTCAAATCATTAACTTTATGACTTACTTACCGTGCTAGCGTTGGCGTTGGTTACCCATACTGACATCCGTGCGTTGGTCCCATAATCAGTTTGAGTCTAGACATTTAGGGATGTCTAAATCTCTCAAACTATTGCTCTGATACCAACTTGTAAGGGCCCCTAAACCGGGTGACCTCACTTATTGGATTTACTCATAAACATAGTCATAAATACTGAACTTAAATTAAAAACATTCATCATTCAATTACAAATCATTCGTCGTTCAATTACATAACATAACAGCGGAAGTCTTAACACATATATTAAAGTGGGATGTCAGTCTTGTGTCGGGTAACCTTCACGCCTTCGCACGACCCTTTCCTTTGTTACCTGAAATGTATACTAAAAGTCAGCTAACGCTGGTGAGTTCTAGTTTAAAGACAACCATACATAAAATTTATCTTATCATGAATATAATGTATATATGTATATTCGTACTTTTAAATATTCTTTACTTTCCTGTTCTCACATAACATTCATTGAGGGTATATACATATGTACATACATACTTTCTTTGAGAGAACACATATTGGCCATAATCTTAAGGGTGATCAACCCGTCATACTTGTCGCGAATGTCACGAAGACATCGCAGTCAGAGCTACCGTCGTCGCCCGTTTCATTACCGTCCGGCTCTAGAAAACCGTCCGTCATATCATTAAATCCGTCCGGCAACCTTTGTCCGTCCGCTCTTTACCGTCCTACCGTCGTAGTCCGTCATTTTTATCCGTCTGCCCTAGGGCATCCGTTTCCCACGTGACCATTATGTATGCAACCGTTCTACATTAGTTAAGGTTTGCTTCGACCGTCCATTTATTATATGTCCTAGCTTGCGAAGGAACGTTTTTGTCCCGGTTGCAAAATAGTCACGTGGTCGTCCGTCTACCGAAGTAGCCGTTGTCACAGAAGTGTTTATAACGTTTACATTCATTCATAACATGCAATATATATGTAATATAAAGCAAGATTTCATTCTTTTACGTTATGTCCTTCTTTCATTCATTCTTTATAGTCATACGCTTCATTATTTATTCATAATTCATTTTCATATATAAATATTTATATATATATATATATATATACATACGTATGATCACATTGACATTTATAACATTTATTCATTTAGTGTATACACCTCAGCCCCAAAACATTTATAAATCATTTGCACATAACATAGAAGGGGGCACATAGAACTCACCTGATGAGTAGTTTCTGTAATACACTAAGCTGGCTACTGAGCTTCACTAATGTCGCTCACGATCTGTATAATGAAGTCATACACATAAGGTGGTGCTCCTAGATGACACTAGACATTACTATGCTTGAACCTAGTAGTTTCGATTGATTAGCTTATATCGAAACTTGGTAGTTTCGATAGGTAGTTTCGATAGGTAACTTATGTATTATCTTAGCTTCGGATCGGGGGCTCATATCGAAACTATGGTAGTTTCGGTTGGGTCTGCATATATCGAAACTGGGTAGTTTCGATAGGTCTGCACATATCGAAACTAAGTAGTTTCGATGGGTCTGCACTTATCGCCTTCCCCAAAAGTCCGAATGTCATGCATGCGAATCTGATCATGTCCATATCTAATTTTTCTTTGATCAAAACGTTCGTTTTTCATTCTAGATGCTATACCTAAGTTCACTTTCAAGTTTCATCCGCAAAATCATTATCTTTTTAGCCAAAACCCGAAAACTCCCAAAACGAACAAAAACTCATAATGTGATCGAATCGTTACCTGGATTGGATTTCTGATTCAGAGGATATGATCACGAGAACAGCAGCAACGTTCTCCTGAATTCCCGAGTTGGTCCGTCACTTTCTCTCTCTAGACCCGAGCTCTCCTTTCTCTCTCTAAAAGCTGCGTGAGTTGGGGAAATGAGCAGGGAAGAGGGCTGCCTTGCCTCTTATGTGCATGGGCTTCCCTCGGCCCATTGAAGTCGGGCCCAGGCCCGCTCCCTTTTTGTTTAAATATTCCAACTAAATCACCGGTCTCGCTATATTTATTCGTTTTATTATTTTTTTGGGATGTTACAGTACAAACCTGTGTATGCTCACCAACTTTTTAGTTGACCTTATTTTATTCATGTTTCAGGTGCTATCGTTTGATCAAGGTTTGCTACACATAGGCTTTGGGACTTAGTTAATTTTAAATCAAGAACAATTTGTATTTCATTTATGTACTTTGGAATTGGTTTATGTTTATTTGAATTGAAATGGATTTAATATATTACAATTTAGTCAACTGTTCACTTTACTGTTCATAAAACTTTCTGTAAATCTTGTTCATAACTTAATGTGTATTATGCCTTTGTTTATGTATATAAAAATATAGTAAACGCTTGCCATAAATACCTTTGCTTTTACTGAAATATATCTTAACAGATATATCATGCCTTTGTTTATGTATATAAAAATATAGTAAACGCTTGCCAAATGATATATCTTGCTTACTTGAAACTACTATCACATATATTATGCCTTTGTTTATATATAATAAATATAGTAAACGCTTGCCAAATAATATATCTTGCTTTACTGAAAACATACTAGCACTTATATTATGCCTTTGTTTATGTATAATAAATATAGTAAACGCTTGCCAAATAATATATCTTGCTTTACTGAAAACATACTTGCACTTATATTATGCTTTTGTTTATGTATATGAAAAATATAATAAACGCTTGCCAATAATATAATCATACTTTACGAAAATGTACTTTTGCCTCTTTTAAACTTTTCACTAAAACATAGCTTTTCTCTTCAGTTTATCATGTATAAAATATAATAAACGCTTTACACTAAGTATGCACACCACCCCTAAAAAGGCAAAAAGGGGATTAGAACTCACCTGATATCTTAACTGCAATGGTCTACTGGATCTCACACAAACTGGACAATCATAACAATTGACACGTATCAGACTTAACTCAACGCTAAATGGTTTCACCATTTCTGGCTAGGCGAACATACTGACTTCACTAACCAGCCTGCTACCTGTTGCCTGCTGCCTGCGCACTTAGTAAGTGCGCAGGGCCTTGCTCATGCGTACTTCACAAGTGCACATAGCATTCTTCTTGCGTACTTGGTAAGTACGCAGGATCTTTCTCCTGCGTACTTGGTAAGTACGCAGGACATCCTCCTTGCGTACTTGATAAGTACGCAATACCTGTTTCCTGGACAAAAATCTGAAATTCTTGCATGCTAACCCGGTCATGCCAATCTTACAATTTTCTTTGATCAAAACGTGCGGTTTTCATTCTAGATGCTAGTTCTAAGCTTATTATCAGGTTTCATCCATAAAAATGTCTCCTATTTAGCTAAAACCCGAGAAACCTCAAAACGAACAAAAACTCAGATTATGGTTGAATCGTTACCTGTAAATGCTTCTTCTTCACAGCTAATCGTTCCAGATACGTATGCCTACGGTCCTATGAGCTCGGATTCGAAAACCGGGAATTTCTCTCTCTAGACTCTTTCTCAATTTCTCTCTCTAGAATGTAACATCCCAAAAATAATAAAACGAATAAACATAGCGAGACCGGTGATTTAGTCGAAACATTTAAACAAAAGGGAGCGGGCTTGGGCTCGGCTTCAATGGGCCGAGGGAAGCCCAGGTATATATATAAGGCAAGGCAGCCCTCTTCCCTGCTCATTCCACACTCACGCAACTTCTAGAGAGAGAAAGGAAAGCTCGGGTCTAGAGAGAGAAAGTCGTCGGATCGTCACGAGATTGGAGGAGCACGACACAGCTGAGCCCGTGAGCAAAACCTTCGAATCAGAATTTCAATCCAGGTAACGATTCGATCACATTATGAGTTTTTGTTCGTTTTGGGAAGTTTCGGGTTTTGGCTAAAAGATAACGATTTTGCGGATGAAACTTGAAAGTGAACTTAGGTATAGCATCTTGAATGAAAAACGAACGTTTTGATCAAAGAAAATTTAGATATCGACATGATCAGATTCGCATGCAGAACATTCGGATTTTTGGGGAAGGCGATAAGTGTAGACCCATCGAAACTATTTAGTTTCGATATGTGCAGACCCATCGAAACTACTTAGTTTCGATATGTGCAGACCCATCGAAACTACTTAGTTTCGATATGTGCAGACCTATCGAAACTACCCAGTTTCGATATATGCAGACCCAATCGAAACTACCCTAGTTTCGATATGAGCCCCCGATCCGAAGCTAAGATAATACATAAGTTACTTATCGAAACTACCTATCGAAACTACCCAGTTTTGATATATGCAGACCCAATCGAAACTACCATAGTTTCGATATGAGCCCCCGATCCGAAGCTAAGATAATACATAAGTACTTATCGAAACTACCTATCGAAACAACCAAGTTTCGACAGAAACAACCTATCGAAACTACGAAGTTTCGCAGGCGTTATGGACATTATGAGTTTCTCGTGATGTCCTTCGGATTGACCAACACACTAGCAACGTTCATGGATTTTATGAATAGAGTATGTCGACCAATGTTGGATCGATCGGTGATAGTCTTTATAGATGACATACTGGTGTATTCAAAAAGCGAGGGTGATCACCACTGTCACCTAAGAGAGGTTCTGGAGGTGCTAAAGCAGGAAAAGTTGTACGCAAAATTCTCCAAATGCGCGTTCTGGCTTAGGGAAGTCCAATTCCTAGGTCATGTAATAAACCCAAACGGCATCATGGTGGATCCTGCAAAGATCGAGACAGTAAAGGAATGGAACATCCCAAAGACACCAACAGAGATACGAAGCTTTCTAGGATTGGCAGGCTACTATCGAAGGTTCATTCAAGATTTCTCAAGAATTGCCTCGCCGCTAACAAAACTGACACGGAAGGAAGTAAAGTATGAATGGGGTCCAACCCAAAACAACGCGTTTGAGGAACTTAAGACACGATTACCTCAAGCTCCTGTCTTAACACTACCTGAGGGAAATGAAGACTTGGTAGTCTACTCCGACGCTTCAGGGCAGGGTTTAGGGTGCGTACTCATGCAACGAGGAAAGGTAATTGCTTATGCATCGCGGCAACTAAAGATTCACGAGGTTAACTACCCAACACACGATCTAGAATTAGCAGCAGTAGTTTTCGCGTTGAAAATATGGAGACACTATCTGTATGGAGTTAAATGCACCATTTACTCCGATCACAAAAGCCTGAAGTACTTTTTCGAACAAAAGGAATTAAACATGAGTACTGAAAGACTATGACTGTGAGATATTGTACCATCCAGGCAAGGCAAATGTAGTGGCTGACGCTTTAAGTAGGAAGGAAGAATCGGCACCTATCCGGATCAAAGCGTGTCAGTTGATTATAACACCAGACTTGATGGGTGAAATATCAAAGGCACAAGATGAAGCATTGTTAGAAAGAAATGTGAAACGGGAAAGAATAGTAGGACAACAAGGGAACTTAGATGCAAATGCATATGGAGTATGAACTAGGTTTGGCCGGATGTGGATACCTAAGATTGGCGAGCTTAGAGCCAAAATACTTGATGAGGCCCATAAGTCTCGCTATTCTATCCACCCCGGGACAAACAAAATGTATCAAGACTTGAAGAAAGAATACTGGTGACCTGGCATGAAGAATGATGTGACAGAATACGTGAGCAAGTGCCTAACGTGTTCTCTAGTTAAGGCCGAGCACCAGAAACCACGCGGTAAAATGCAACCTTTACCAATACCGAAATGGAAGTGGGAAGAGATCACAATGGACTTCATTACCAAGCTACCGCGAACAGCTAAAGGCAATGATACCATTTGGGTGATCGTCGACCGCTTGACAAAGAGTGCTCACTTCTTGCCAATACGAGAAACTTCTTCTTCTGAAAAGCTAGCAGAAATATTTATCAAGGAAATTGTGAGCAGACATGGTATGCCGCTGTCGATTGTGTCCGACAGGGATACTAGATTCACGTCAAGGTTTTGGAAGAAATTCAACGAAGCAATGGGCACTAGACTGAACATCAGCACCGCTTACCACCCTCAAACCGATGGACAATCGGAAAGGACCATTCAGACCTTGGAGGACATGCTCCGGGCCTGTATCATTGACTTCGGTGGGAGTTGGGACAGCCATCTACCATTGGCAGAATTTTCATATAACAACAGCTATCACTCGACTATTGGCATGCCTCCATTTGAAATGTTGTATGGGAGGAAATGTAGGACCCCGGATTGTTGGGGGGAAATTGGACAGAAGGATTTTGCAAGTCTTGAAGTGGTCAAAGCTACTTCTGAGAAATTTGATCAAATCAAGGATCGAATGAAAGCCGTAAAAGACAGACAGAAATCATACGCGGATAAGAGAAGGAGGGATTTAGAGTTTCAAGTAGGGGACATGGTACTGTTGAAAGTATCACCGTGGAAAGGAATCATTCGGTTCAGAAAGCGTGGCAAACTAAGTCCAAGGTTTGTCGGACCTTTCAAGATTTTAGCAAGAGTGGGTCAAGTTGCTTACAGACTCGACCTACCCGTCGAGCTTAGTGGAATACACCCTACGTTTCACGTGTCGCACTTACGCAAGTGCCTAGCTGACGACACAACTCACATACCTTACGACGAGATCGAAGTGGATAACAGTCTAAATTATGTAGAGGAACCAATAGCCATTCTTGACCGAGCTGAGAAACGACTACGCAATAAGTCGATACCGTTAGTCAAGATACAATGGAAGCACAGAAAAGGGTCAGAAGCTACGTGGGAAAAAGAAGACGAGATGAGGGGACTATACCCTCAATTGTTTAACGATTAGCAGGTTTCGAGGACGAAACCTATCTAAGGAGGGTAGACTTGTAACATCCCAAAAATAATAAAACGAATAAACATAGCGAGACCGGTGATTTAGTCGGAACATTTAAACAAAAGGGAGCGGGCTTGGGCTCGGCTTCAATGGGCCGAGGGAAGCCCATGTATATATATAAGGCAAGGCAGCCCTCTTCCCTGCTCATTCCACACTCACGCAACTTCTAGAGAGAGAAAGGAAAGCTCGGGTCTAGAGAGAGAAAGTCGTCGGATCGTCACGAGATTGGAGGAGCACGACACAGCTGAGCCCGTGAGCAAATCCTCCGAATCAGAATTTCAATCCAGGTAACGATTCGATCACATTATGAGTTTTTGGTTTGTTTTGGGAAGTTTCGGGTTTTGGCTAAAAGATAACGATTTTGCGGATGAAACTTGAAAGTGAACTTAGGTATAGCATCTAGAATGAAAAACGAACGTTTTGATCAAAGAAAATTTAGATATCGACATGATCAGATTCGCATGTAGAACATTCGGATTTTTGGGGAAGGCGATAAGTGCAGACCCATCGAAATTACTTAGTTTCGATATGTGCAGACCCATCGAAACTACTTAGTTTCGATATGTGCAGACCTATCGAAACTACCCAGTTTCGATATATGCAGACCCAATCGAAACTACCATAGTTTCGATATGAGCCCCCGATCCGAAGCTAAGATAATACATAAGTTACTTATCGAAACTACCTATCGAAACTACCCAGTTTCGATATATGCAGACCCGATCGAAACTACCATAGTTTCGATATGAGCCCTCGATCCGAAGCTAAGATAATACATAAGTACTTATCGAAACTACCTATCGAAACTACCAAGTTTCGACAGAAACAACCTATCGAAACTACCAAGTTTCGACAGAAACAACCTATCGAAACTACCAAGTTTCGATATAAGCTAATCAATCGAAACTACTATGTTCAAGCATAGTAATGTCTAGTGTCATCTAGGAGCACCACCTTATGTGTGTGAATTTATTATACAGATCGTGAGTGACATTAGTGAAGCTCAGTAGCCAGCTTAGTGTATTACAGAAACTACTCATCAGGTGAGTTCTATGTGCCCCCTTTCTATGTTATGTGCAAACCTTATTAAATGTTTTGGGGCTGAAATGTATACACTAAATGAATAACAGTTATGAATGTCAATGTGATCATATGTGGTATACAAATATATATATATATATATATATATATATATATATATATATATATATATCTTTACACGAAATAGAATTATGAATATAGAATGAAACGTATGATTCTTAAAGAATGAACGAAAGTATGACATAATGTGTAAAGAAGAAGTCTTGCTTTATATCCATGTATATATTGCTTGCCAAGTATAAGAAAACGTTATGGACGCTTCGATGATAACAGCTACTTCGGTAGACGGACGACCACGTGACTATCGTACAACCGGGACAAGTGCGTTCCTTCATCAGCTAGGACGTACGAATGCCACAAGTGCGTTCCTTCATCAGCTAGGACGTACTAAATTTATTAACGGACGGTCTAAGAAAAATTGGCATTTTATAGTAGAACGGTTGTATAAATAATAGTCGCATAGGAAACGGATACCTTCGGGTAGACGGGCGAATTACGGCCTACGACGGTAGGACGGTTGTAAGTCATGACGGACGGACAAAGGTTGCCGGACGGTTGTAAGAATAAAATGACGGACGGCACTTGTTGCCGGACGGTTGTAAGTATAGGTGGGCCATGACGATGGACCGCGGTGATTGTCTTTGTGACCTTCGCAACCAAAAGACGGGTTGATCACCCTTAAGAGTATTACCAATGAATGTAAAGTAAAGAAAAGAAAAGATGAATGCATATATATATATATGTAATCACGAAGTAAAGAAGAAAAAGAAGCAAAAGTTATGAAAATAAATGAGACCAATGATGTGAATATATATCTATATGTATTTGCGAAGAATGATAAATGAGAAGTAATTCAAGTCAATGTGTACTTATATAAGTGTATATATATAATTATGCATACTTATAAAGAAAAGAATGTTTATACCTAATTGCATTAAACTAGAACTCACCAGCGTTAGCTGACTTTTAGTATACATTTCAGGTAAAGGAAGATAAGGTCGTGCGATGGCATGGAGGTTACCCGGCACGAGACTGACATCCCTCTTTTGTTTTATATGTCTTCGAACAATGTTATGTTTTTAATTGTAAAGACTTCCGCTGTTATGATTATGTAATTGGATGACGAATGTTTTTAATATAAATTCAGTATTTTATGACTATGTTTATGAGTAAATCCAACAAGTGAGGTTACCCGGGAAAGGGGCCTTACATAGAAATCCGGAAATGCGGTTGGAAGTGAGGCTTTAGGGCTGTCTTGAGGCTTATAAGGGCCCAAACCCTTGCCCCTTTCGGCCCAAGCCCGCTTCCCTTTTTCTTATTTAAGTTTTTAATTCTCGTGAATCATTTCGCGCTCCAAAACTCGGGCTGTTACACGCACTTAGCAAGTGCGCAGACCCTGCTTCCTGCGTACTTGATAAGTACGCAGAATCCTCTTCCTGCGTACTTGATAAGTACGCATTGCCCTCTTCATGCGTACTTGATAAGTACGCAGGACCTGCTCCGTGCGTACTTGATAAGTACGCACGATTTGTTTCTTCGTAAAACCCTAACTTTTGCATTCAGGTCTGATAACGTCAAGATCCCAAACCTGTTTACATTCAAAACGTTTGCTTTCCATTAAGGAACTCAAATCTATGTTTATCTTTCAGTTTTATCCGTGAAAACGTTACCTTTTCACCCAAAACCCGAAAAACTCAAAAACGAACAAAAACTCAGATTTAGGCCAAATCGTTACCTGAATCAAGTTTTTGATCCGGAGGTTCTTCTCACGAGCTCTGGAGCAACACACTTCTCAAATCTCGGGTCGATCCGCCAACTTTCTCTCTCTATGGTTTCTCTCTCTAGAAGTTGCAAATGAGAGAAATGGGTGGTGACCTTGGCTATTTATAGGGGAGGCTCCCTTCCCAGTCCGCCGGCCCATCTGACCCGACCCGACATGCCTCGTTCGTTTATTCCGTTATTATTACTGTCGTTTTATTTTTGGGATGTTACATATAACCCGCAATGTACGGTCATTGGTGATTATCAAAGTTATACAAGTAAAGTCTAGAGGTATATTTATTTTATACAAAGTATACATTGTTGACTAAATCTTTAAAGATTGACGCAAAAAATTTTTGTTCACATGGCCTTAATTTATTTCTTATGTGAGAACATGTGCGAATAGTTAAAGATATTAACTATGTCGGGATTCACTAGCAGATTATTAAAGCTAGTCAAACTACACAAATGTAGGACGTTTTAATAATTAAAGATGTTAAAGCGGGTATTAACTTCGGGTAGTATACCGCGTCTAAATCAATCACATCATCATCATGATGAATTCTTTGCTTACACTTCACTCAAGTGTCATAATCGTCATGATTATGAACAAGAGTGCAAACAACTTCAAAAATCACATCACCATCATTATATCTTTGCTTATACTCCACTCCAACGTCAAGTCGTAATGATGATTTGTTGAGATCTACACTCAACCCCCGTTTCATCTAATAATTATATATATATATATATGTGTATATATATCTAAGTATATAGATATAAAGTATAAATCGCTAAAAAACGGGATCACCTACCGGGTTTACGTTAACTAGAACCGACCTAACTAAGACTTGGATGGCAACTAATGAAGTGACAAGACCCAACCCCCCACCCACTCCCCAATCTCGACCGAAATCAAGGTGGGGCCACCCACCTTGATCACTCCATCTTTTTGCCATGCTGGGTGTCATCTTGGACCATTCCTAATCAAGTGTAAATCAAGCCAAGATCAAATAAAGTCTCATCTACTAGGATTTGCAATGATGATGGAAGAAACCACACTTCAACTCCATCATCATTAGTGACATAACACCATGCTCCGTCAACTAAAGATACAAGTAAGATCTCATCCGTCATCATTAGTAATCATGATGATTACTAGAACACTCAACCTATTTCTCTCTCTATATATATATCGACATATGTACACACCCATCCACTTTACGTCTTCAAAATCCAAGAGCAAAAATCTAGAAAAGTTATAGTTAGAGATTTGGAGATTCAAGGAAGGCTTGGAGGTTTAAGGGTCGGTTTTGTTAGCAGCTCAAGCCTTTACATCTTCTACTCGTGATTCTTCTCCTTGCTTTGTCTAGTGGTATGAAAAACGACACAAATCTTTACTTTCATCTGTATTTTTCTTGTTAAAGCATGTTGTTCACCATAAAAATCAAAGAGATTTAAGGAGTTAATAATTTTTATAAAGTTTAACAAGTAATAACTTGAATGACTTAAGATTTGAAACAAGGAAAGTTATAAAATAATAGGGTTTATGAAATGCACTCAACATTTGTCATGTTTTTTTTAGAATATATAAAGTGGTAACGAAATAATACGTATTTACAAAGATAATGCTCGTATACTATTTGTGGTAATCAAAAGGCTTTTTAGAAAATACTTAAACGTATACATATATACGTATATATATATATTTTATTTACAAAAGATAATAATTATAAAAACTCTTGAAAGTTTATAAAAAGATTGGCTTTTAAGATAATAATAATAGTTTATAAAATCAAGTATAATGTCAAAAAAATTATTTGCAAGAGTTTTGGTCATAAATATGTATTTTAATCCCCTTTTTTTATTTTTATCTCAATAAGAATACATGTGTTTATATATAAATATAAATAAATATATATATATATATATGTTTGTGTGTGTGTGAGGGCAAGTGTGACACCCAGTATTACATGTCAATACCTATAGTCATATTTGAATGTTCATATTTTATATTTCATGGAACCTTATCTTTGACATGTTATTGTCAGAAGTCTATAAAAAGAGCACGTGTCATATTTTAGTAATTTTAAGTATTACTAGGTCAAAAACATTTATAGCCCGCAATGTACGGTCATTGGTGATTATCAAAGTTATCCAAGTAAAGTCTAGAGGTATATTTATTTTATACAAAGTATACATTGGTGACTAAATCTTTAAAGATTGATGCAAAATTTTTTGTTCACATGGCCTTAATTTATTTCTTATGTGAGAACATGTGCGAATAGTTAAAGATATTAACTATGTCGGGATTCACTAGCAAATTATTAAAGCTAGTCAAACTACACAAAATGTAGGACGTTTTAATAATTAAAGATGCTAAAGCGGGTATTAACTTCGGGTAGTATACCGCGTCTAAATCAATCACATCATCATCATGATGAATTCTTTGCTTACACTTCACTCAAGTGTCATAATCGTCATGATTATGACCAAGAGTGCAAGCAACCTCAAAGATCACATCACCATCATTATATCTTTGCTTATACTCCACTACAACGTCAAGTCATAATGATGATTTGTTGAGATCTATACTCAACCCCATTTCATCTAATAATTATATATATATATATATCTAGGTATATAGATATAAAGTTTAAATCACTAAAAAACGGGATCACCTACCGGGTTTACGCTAACTAGAACCGACCTAACTAAAACTTGGATGACAACTAATGAAGTGACAAGACCCAACCCCCACCCACTCCCCAATCTCGACCGAAATCAAGGTGGGGCCACCCACCTTGATCACTCCATATTTGTGCTATGTTGGGTGTCATCTTGGACCATTCCCAATCAAGTGTAAATCAAGCCAAGATCAAACAAAGTCTCATCTACTAGGATTTGCAATGATGATGGAAGAAACCACACTCCAACTCCATCATCATTAGTGACATAACACCATGCTCCTTTAACTAAAGATACAAGTAAGATCTCATCCATCATCATTAGTAATCATGATGATTACTAGAACACTCAACCTCTTTCTCTCTCTATATATATATCGACATATGTACACACCCATCCACTTTACATCTTCAAAATCCAAGACCAAAAATCTAGAAGAGTTCTAGTTAGATATTTGGAGATTCAAGGAAGGCTTGGAGGTTTAAGGGTCGGTTTTGTTAGCAACTCAAGCCTTTATCATCTTCTACTCGTGATTCTTCTCCTAGCTTTGTCTAGTGGTATGAAAAACGACACAAATCTTTACTTTCATCTTTATTTTTCTTGTTAAAGCATGTTGTTCACCATAAAAATCAAAGAGATTTAAGGAGTTAATGATTTTTATAAAGTTTAACAAGTAATAACTTGAATGACTTAAGATTCGAAACAAGGAAAGTATATATATATGGGTCGAAATTTATGTATATATATATGTTGGATTTTATGGACCGACCCGATGGACAACGCGGTTGATCGAGCTATGACCCGTAAGAGTTACACCGAGGGCAACGAACATTAAATCCACTTAACCTGCTTAACTGGTAGTTACGAACTGTTAGCGAAACGATATATTTTATATATATTCGTTAGACGGGTATTATTATTTATACTGGTTTATAAATAATAATTATATATATTGTTTTAATCTTTCATTAAAACATTAAAACGGGTTCAGGCTTTTGCATCTCGTATTGGACTATGGGCCCGGAAACAATTAGTAGGGTTTATTATTATTATATAATAATAAACCTAAAAATAGGTTTTGAACCTACAACAAGAAAGAGCCGCAAAGAAAAAAAATCGTTTTCTTTTTCGTGTGGGAGCCGCAAAGGCAAAAATTGTTTTCCTTTTCATGTGGGAGCCGCCAAACAAGAAGAAAGAAGAAACAAAAAGGTTCCAGCCTTGATCTTTCTGGCCACCACCCTTGCCACCGTCCGCCGTCTTGTCTGACGCTTCCCGGTGCCACCCGTTCTCGTGTTGTCAGTTCGTGATCTAGCATCGGTTCGTTGTACCTAGGTGTCTCAATCGGTTAATCATTAACCACTAAGGTATAATTAATCTCATCAGTAGATTAATTTTTTTTTGTGTTTGCGTGTTCATAACCAGATCCTGTTTGGTTTGTCAGTGCTGTTAAATAGGTTATGATTTTATTTTCCGCTGCGTATTTATTAATTAACTGAATTAATTAATTTCTTTGTCAAAACCCGTTTTTACAAAAGTCAAACTGATCACCACTGAATCCCAACAGTGGTATCAGAGCCTGGGTTATAACACGCAAATCGGAACCGGTCTGGTTTCACCGGTTAGATTAATCACAAACTTTAACTATCTTGAAGTTTCTGATATGATCTGTTTTTTTGGGGCAATTTTTTATTTATTAATTTGGTCGATTTTTTATTTTATTTGACAAAATATATTGCCCGTATGTGATTGTGTTGAATATGTAATTCTGGCTCGACCCATGTGATTGAGTTGTTTGTGTTTATTAGTCAGTTTTTGGTTTTATGGTTTTGGCCCACTTTTGATGGCTCAAAGTTGTAATAGAATAGGTTTTTTTTATTTTATGTAATGTAATAAAAACCCAAAGACAAATCTGAAGACGCAACAGGAATCATGGATTCAGTGGGAGTCATCCGAGACGACTAGATGCACGGAAGTCCATCCTTGTGGTTGTTTTAATTTTGTGGACCCCGTGACCCATTTGGTCTTGCTAATTGGCTCTAGCAAGATCAAACAATCTTGGCACTAAAAGATTTACATATTTATTTGCTTTATCATTGCTGAAGCACCCAAGAAACAAGCAGCTAAGCGAACTGCTGAGGAACTCCAGGGTCCTAACGATAGGAGGGCAAGGGTAGTAGCTGAGGGTCTATGCGGAAAATGTGGAAGGAGACATGGAGGTGAATGTAAAGCGGGTCAGGTGGGATGTTTCAGGTGTGGCAGGTTTGAACACCAATCGCGGGACTGCCTAGAAAGGCCAAGATGCCACAATTGTGGGGAACAGGGACACAGGAGCCGAGATTGCAGGAAACCCAAGAAAGCGGAGGCGGGAGGATCCGGAAAGGGTAAGGGTGCAGAGAAGGAACCTTACATCAACAAGGCCACAGCAAGGGCTTACCAGATGACTCAGTAAGGTACGTTGCAAACTCTTATTTGTGATATGCTAAGTGTATGATTTTATTTCCTTAAATGATTAGTTATCCCCATCAGCTTAGAAGCCTTAGAACTAGATATTACCCGGATTAGATCCTCAGCGGTAGTTAATCACAATGGCCTTCATAACCAAGCTGCCTTGCATAGCTACGGTTTATGCCACCCATTCTGTGATTAGCTATCAGTTTAGCTTATGGCAGGTTTCGAGGACGAAACCTATTGTAAGGAGGGTAGACTTGTAACATCCCGAGTTTAGGGCGCGAGAGAGAATTCACGAGGAATTAAAACTTAAATAAAAAGAAAGGAAGCGGGCTTGGGCCGGGGTGTATGGGCCGAAAGGGGCAAGTTTGGGCCCTTATAAACCCTAAGACCTGCCCAAAAGCCCCATTTCCATCCAGATTTTTGGATTCTAGAGAGAGAGAGTGAGAGAGAGCCTAGAGAGAGAAAGTCCCGGTTTTAAAATTTAAGCTTCAAGGATCGTTAGCAAGAGTCTCGTGGGTGTTTAGCAACGAAAAGGAAGTGATTACAGGTAACCGATTCTCCTAGATCTGAGTTTTAGTTCGTTTTTGGGTTTTTCGGGTTTTGGGTGAAAAGGTTATGTTTAATCGGATGAAACTGAAAGATAAGCATAGATTTGAGTTCCTTAATGGAAAACGAACGTTTTGAATGCAACCAGGTTCGGGATCTTGAAGTGATCAGACCCGAATGCGAAAGTTAGGGTTTTTCACCAAGAACAGGTTGTGCAAGTGCGCACAGAGTAGGTCCTGCGCACTTGCAAAGTGCGCAGGAAGAGGAGCCTGCGCACTTGCTAAGTGCGCAGGAAGAGGAACCTGCGCACTTGCTAAGTGCGCAGGAAGTAGAGTCTGCACACTTGCTAAGTGCGCAGGCATCAGGACTGATTAAGTAAAGTCAGATTGTTAGAATGGTTAAACCGTTTAGCGTCGAGTTAAGTCTGATAAGTGTCAAATTGTTATGATTGTTCAGATTGTGTGAGATCCAGTAGACCGTTGCAGCTTAGATACCAGGTGAGTTCTAATCCCCTTTTTGCCTTCTTTAGGGGTGGTGTGCATACTTAGTGTAAATTGTTTATTATATTTTATATATTATAAACTGAAGAGAAAAGCTATGTTTTAGTGAAAGGTTTAAAAGTGGCAAAAGTATATTTTCAGTAAAGTAAGATATATCATTTGGCAAGCATTTACTATATTTTCATATACATAAACAAAGGCATGATATATGTGCTAGTATGTTTTCAGTAAAGTAAGATATATCATTTGGCAAGCGTTTACTATATTTTCATATACATAAACAAAGGCATGATATATATGATAAGCTATGTTTTAGAAAGTAAGATGTATTTTATGATAAGCTATGTTTCAGAAAGTAAGATGTATTTTATGATAAGCTATGTTTCAGAAAGTAAGATGTATTTTATGATAAGCTATGTTTCAGTAAAAGCAAAGATATATCATTTGGCAAGCGTTTACTATATTTTTATATACATAAACAAAGGCATGATATATGTGTTAAGATATATTTCAGTAAAAGCAAAGGTATTTATGGCAAGCGTTTACTATATTTTTATATATATAAACAAAGGCATAATACATGTTACGTTATGAACAAGATTTACAGAAAGTTTTATGAACAGTAAAGTGAACAGTTTTCCTTCGGGAATATGTACCAGCTATAAGGTCCTTGGGACAGATATTACTTGTACAAGATATCGTGAACAGTTTTCCTTCGGGAATATGTACCAGCTATAAAGGTCCTTGGGACAGATGTTACTTGTACAAGATGTCAGATATGGGTTCTACCCATTAGTAAGAACCTTTGGGTTCGTTAACGGTTATACAACTGGGATGAATGACGGCGGTTGCTCGGGAGGTCCACGCAACCTCCCCTTAGCGTTAAGCGGTATTGTCGGTTCATGGATGTAATCCATGGGGGCATTGACCAGGGTATTGTCGGTTCATGGATGTAAGCCATGGGGGCATTGACCAGGTTCTCGTCGGTTCATGGACGTTAGCCATGGGGGCGGTACAGTAGTGACAAGGAATTGACGGTTAAGCGGTATTGTCGGTTCATGGATGTAAGCCATGGGGGCA
This sequence comes from Smallanthus sonchifolius, assembly GCA_023525975.1. Taxonomy (NCBI): domain Eukaryota; kingdom Viridiplantae; phylum Streptophyta; class Magnoliopsida; order Asterales; family Asteraceae; genus Smallanthus; species Smallanthus sonchifolius. The sequence goes on along the minus strand of CM042021.1, from coordinate 91,050,456 downwards.
TTGACCAGGGTATTGTCAGTTCATGGATGTAAGCCATGGGGGCGTTGACCAGGTACTCGTCGGTTCATGGACGTTAGCCATGGGGGCGGTACAGTAGTGACAAGGAATTGACGGATAAGCGGTAGTGTCGGTTCATGGACGTAAGCCATGGGGGCATTGACCAGATACTCGTCGGTTCATGGACGTAAGCCATGGGGGCGATACAGTAGTGACAAGGAATTGACGGATAAGCGGTATTTCCGGTTCATGGTCGTTGATCATGGGGGCATTGACCAGGTACTTGTCGGTTCATGGATGTAAGCCATGAGGGCAGTACAGTAAAGAGGAATTGACGGTTTATTATACGTTTTAAACTGTTTGAAAAGTAAAGTGTGTTAAGTTTAGCCTTAATGGCAGTACATATGTTTGAAAAGTAAAGTGTGTTAAGTTTAGCCTTATTGGCAGTATATATGTTTTAGTAAATCTTTTGTATAATTGATTTAAAGTAAACGTTAGAACTCACTCAGCGTTGCTGATTTTTAGTATGCATATCAGTTAAGTGTAGGTGGCTGTAGATGGAAGTGGATGCTTGGCTTGGCGAGAAGATTTACCCGAAGATCAGTATCTGGCATCCTGATTATGTTTTATGTTATGTTTAAGTTGATATTGTTAGAGACAAGTTGTATTAGATATTTATGTTTCTGCTGTGTATGTAGAAGTTTTAAATCGTTTCCGCTGTGTTAATGATTGTCTTATGTTTAAAGTGCTATGTGTTGATGAGTAAATCCAATAAGTGAGGTCTCCCGGGTTTGGGGCCTCACAAGTTGGTATCAGAGCCATAGTTTGAGAGATTTGGACATGCCCGATGTCCAGACTTAAACTGAGAATGGGACAAGTAGCGGATGCCAGTACGGGTAACTCAAGCCAAAGCATCAGAAGCGTATAGTAAGTAAAGTTTACCTTTAGAGTGTCAAGATAAGAATAGAGGCTTTAGTGGAACCATGAAAGCGAATAAATAGAACAACAAGAAGTGATGTAATGGTTAATTGCAGATGGCCAGTGTATATTAACATCTTACCTTACTTATTGTGTTCTACATATTCCCTAGCATGATGAAATTAAATCTTTTGTTCTCTATCTTTCAGTTAGAAATGGCTAGACGTGGAGGAACTAGAGGGGGTGGAGGAGGAAGACGTGGTGGGCGTACAGGCCGCCACGGTGTAGCTAGAACCAACCAAGAGATTGAGGGGAGTGTTCACACTACCCATACTGATACGGTAGTCAGCCAACACAATGCTGAACATGCGGCAGAAGATGATAAGATGTTTGAGTTTGAACCAGTAGTACAAGCAGCTATTAGCCGCGAGTTTACCCGATTGCTGAAAGAAACCTTACCGGCTATACTAGACGAAGCGTTGAGGAAGGCTAAGGAGAACTCCAATGTAATCCTAGCCACTGAAGGGCCAGTGGTGCTTCCAGCTGCGGGAGGACCAATCCTGGTGGAGAATGTTGCACCGCCTACTCGCGGATGCGATTACAAGGCATTTCGTGGTTGTGATCCCCCTGAGCTAACTGGGGAGAAAGAAGCAGCAGATAATTTAGATTGGATCAATGGCATGGAATCCACCATCAGCCTTAGTGATTGTCGACCGGATCAAGCGGTCAGGTTCGCAGCTAAGTCACTAAAGGGAGAGGCAACACACTGGTGGGAGACTGTGAAACAAGCGAAGGGTGACCAAGCGGTAACGATAGGAGGGCAAGGGTAGAAGCTGAGGTTCTATGCGGAAAATGTGGAAGGAGACATGGAGGTGAATGTAAAGCGGGTCAGGTGGGATGTTTCAGGTGTGGCAGGTTTGGACACCAATCGCGGGACAGCCCGGAAAGGCCAAGATGCCACAATTGTGGGGAACAGGGACACAGGAGCCGAGATTGCAGGAAACCCAAAAAAGCGGAGGCGGGAGAATCCGGAAAGGGTAAGGGTGCAGAGAAGGAACCTTACATCAACAAGGCCACATCAAGGGCTTACCAGATGACTCAGTAAGGTACGTTGCAAAACTCTTATTTGTGATATGCCAAGTGTATGATTTTATTTCCTTAAATGATTAGTTAGCCCCATCAGCTTAGAAGCCCTAGAACTAGATATTACCCGGATTAGATCCTTAGCGGTAGTTAATCACAATGGCCTTCATAACCAAGCTGCCTTGCATAGCTACAGTTTATGCCACCCATTCTGTGATTAGCTATCAGTTTAGCTTATGGCAGGTTTCGAGGACGAAACCTATTGTAAGGAGGGTAGACTTGTAACATCCCGAGTTTAGGGCGTGAGAGAGAATTCACGAGGAATTAAAACATAAATAAAAAGAAAGGAAGCGGGCTTGGGGCGGGGTGTATGGGCCGAAAGGGGCAAGTTTGGGCCCTTATAAACCTCAAGACCTGCCCAAAAGCCCCATTTCCATCCAGATTTTCGGATTCTAGAGAGAGAGAGTGAGAGAGAGCCTAGAGAGAGAAAGTCCCGGTTTTTGGATTGAAGCTTCAAGGATCGTTAGCAATAGTCTCGTGGGTGTTTAGCAACGAAAAGGAAGTGATTACAGGTAACCGATTCTCCTAGATCTGAGTTTTAGTTCGTTTTTGGGTGAAAAGGTTATGTTTAATCGGATGAAACTGAAAGATAAGCATAGATTTGAATTCCTTAATGGAAAACAGACGTTTTGAATGCAACCAGGTTCGGGATCTTGAAGTGATCAGACCCGAATGCGAAAGTTAGGGTTTTTCACCAAGAACAGGTCGTGCGCACTTGCTAAGTGCGCATAGAGCAGGTCCTGCGCACTTGCTAAGTGCGCAGGAAGAGGAACCTGCGCACTTGCTAAGTGCGCAGGAAGAGGAGCATGCGCACTTGCTAAGTGCTCAGGAAGATGAGCCTGCGCACTTGCTAAGTGCGCAGTAAGGGAAGTCTGCGCACTTGCTAAGTGCGCAAGAAGCAGAGTCTGCACACTTGCTAAGTGTGCAGGCATCAGGACTGATTAAGTAAAGTTAGTATGTTAGAATGGTTAAACCGTTTAGCGTCGAGTTAAGTCTGATAAGTGTCAAATTGTTCTGATTGTTCAGATTGTGTGAGATCCAGTAGACCGTTGCAGCTTAGATACCAGGTGAGTTCTAATCCCCTTTTTGCCTTCTTTAGGGGTGGTGTGCATACTTAGTGTAAAGTGTTTATTATATTTTATATATTATAAATTGAAGAGAAAAGCTATGTTTTAGTGAAAGGTTTAAAAGAGGCAAAAGTATGTTTTCAATAAAGTAAGATATATCATTTGGCAAGCGTTTACTATATTTTCATATACATAAACAAAGGCATGATATATGTGCTAGTATGTTTTCAGTAAAGTAAGATATATCATTTGGCAAGCGTTTACTATATTTTCATATACATAAACAAAGGCATGATATATATGATAAGCTATGTTTTAGAAAGTAAGATGTATTTTATGATAAGCTATGTTTCAGAAAGTAAGATGTATTTTATGAAAAGCTATGTTTCAGAAAGTAAGATATATTTTATGATAAGCTATGTTTCAGAAAGTAAGATGTATTTTATGATAAGCTATGTTTCTGTAAAAGCAAAGATATATCATTTGGCAAGCGTTTACTATATTTTTATATACATAAACAAAGGCATGATATATGTGTTAAGATATATTTCAGTAAAAGCAAACGTATTTATGGCAAGCGTTTACTATATTTTTATATATATAAACAAAGGCATAATACATGTTAAGTTATGAACAAGATTTACAGAAAGTTTTATGAACAGTAAAGTGAACAGTTTTCCTTCGGGAATATGTACCAGCTATAAAGTACCTTGGGACAGATATTACTTGTACAAGATGTCGTGAACAATTTTCCTTCGGGAATATGTACCAGCTATAAAGGTCCTTGGGACAGATGTTACTTGTACAAGATGTCAGATATGGGTTCTACCCATTAGTAAGAACCTTTGGGTTCGTTAACGGTTGTACAACTGGGATGAGTGACGGCAGTTGCTTGGGAGGTCCACGCATCCTCCCCTTAGCGTTAAGCGGTGTTGTCGGTTCATGGATGTAAGCCTTGGGGGCATTGACTAGGGTATTGTCGGTTCATGGATGTAAGCCATGGGGGCATTGACCAGGTACTCGTCGGTTCATGGACGTTAGCCATGGGGGCGGTACAGTAGTGACAAGGAATTGACGGTTAAGCGGTATTGTCGGTTCATGGATGTAAGCCATGGGGGCATTGACCAGGGTATTGTCGGTTCATGGATGTAAGCCATGGGGGCATTGACCAGGTACTCGTCGGTTCATGGACGTTAGCCATGGGTGCGGTACAGTAGTGACAAGGAATTAACGGATAAGCGGTAGTGTCGGTTCATGGACGTAAGCCATGGGGGCATTGACCAGGTACTCATCGGTTCATGGACGTAAGCCATGGGGGCGGTACAGTAGTGACAAGGAATTGACGGATAAGCGGTATTTCCGGTTCATGGTCGTTGATCATGGGGGCATTGACCAGGTACTTGTCGGTTCATGGATGTAAGCCATGAGGGCAGTACAGTAAAGAGGAATTGACGGTTTATTATACATTTTAAACTGTTTGAAAAGTAAAGTGTGTTAAGTTTAGCCTTAATGGCAGTACATATGTTTGAAAAGTAAAGTGTGTTAAGTTTAGCCTTATTGGCAGTATATATGTTTTAGTAAATCTTTTGTATAATTGATTTAAAGTAAACGTTAGAACTCACTCAGCGTTGCTGATTTTTAGTATGCACATCAGTTAAGTGTAGGTGGCTGTAGCACCGCACTGGATGCGTAGTTTATCCTTCCAAGGCGCAAGGGTTTCGTTGACACATCCGGCCATTCCGCAAGTACCTATTTTAGGACGACTATTACTTTTCTCTCTTGTTACATGCCCCAGCTGTCAAGAGATTAAAAGTGGGCATAGATGAGGCTAAACGTATCAATGCATAGACATGTCTTGTCTTAGCGGCCTCATACACGAGAGTTGTGCATCTTTCCACAATTGACACTAATTGTCAGTATAGTTACCCACTTACTAATGTTGTATGCCACAGCTACCATTAGTGACTGATTTAGCTAGATTCTCACTCCTTATTCTAATTTCTATAATTGGGTCATAAATTAATAAGGATTTTTCACTTTCTTTATACTAATTTATTTTCTTTGCTTATCTTGACAGATGTCTACTGAAAATAATAATACTAATAACTCCTTCGCTCTCAAGTCTATCCTTGAGAATGAAAAGCTGGATAACACCAATTTTCTCTCGTGGCAGTGCAATCTGAGAATAGTTCTCAAGATGGCCAAGAAGCTCTATGTTCTCGATGCACCAGTCCCTGAGGCACCCGATGGTAACACGGCTACCGCTCGTAAGGCCTGTGAAAAACAAAGAGATGATGCCAATGAGGTGGCCTGCCTTATGTTGGCCTACATGTCCCGTGAGCTCCAAAAGAGCATGGAGGACCTGAGTGCCTTTGACATGATTGAGCAACTTAAGGGCATGTTCCTGAAACAAGCCCGACAAGAACGCTATGAAACCATGTCTCATCTCATTCGTTGCACAATGCAAGAGGGCATGCTTGTGAGCTCATGTACTTAAGATGAAAGGGTACATCGACCAGATGAACAAACTTGGATATCCCATGAAGGATGACATGGCTACTTATTTCATCTTAAACTCTCTCCCAAGCTCCTATGCTCAATTCGTAATGAATTTCAACATGAATGGCTTGGAGAAGACAGTGGCCGAGCTACATGGTATGCTCAAAACGGCCGAGATGAATATCCAAGGAAAGAAAAATCAAGTTCTGATGGTCAGATCTGCTGGTGTTAAAAATCCTAACCCCAAGAAAAGAGGTTATAATAGCAAAGGCAAGAAGAAGGTTAATGTTGCTGCCAAGCCTGCCACCAACAATAACAAGAAAGCTTCAAAAGCACCCCCTCCTGAGGAGCGCCAATGCTTTGAATGCAACAAAATGGGGCACTGGAAACGTAACTGTCGTGAATATCTAGCCAAGCTGAAGCTGTAGAGGGACAGTGGTGAGGGCACCTCTTCAGGTATTCTCATTTATGTTATTAAAATTTTTACTGTTTCTAGCAACACATGGGTATTTGATACTGAATGTGGATACCACATCACTAATGTCTTGCAGGAGCCTAAAAGTTGGAGGAAGCTGAAACAAGGCGACATGGTGCTCATCGTTGGTGATGGGAAAAGAGTACCAGTTCTTACAACTGGAACATATCATCTCTCATGCCCTTCTGGCCTTGTGGTTGTTTTGAACATTTGTTTGTTTGCACCTGGTTTAATCAGAAACATTATTTTAGTTTCTTTATTGTTTGAACAAGGATTTAAGTACGTTTTTAATGGTATTGCTATTTCTGCCTACTTAAATGATATCTTTTATTTTGAGGCTAAACCTCAAAACGGTATTTATGAGATTGACATTCAAACTGACAATAACATATATAATCTTTCTAAACGTATCAAATCCGGCATTAATGATACTTTTCTATGGCATTGTCGACTTGGCCACATAAGCAAGGCACGCATTAAAAGACTCCAATCCGAGGGAATTCTTGAACCTACCGGACATGACTCATTTGATAATTGCGAGTCTTGTTTAGCTGGCAAACTCACAAAGGACCCCTTCACCCATGTTGGTGAACGAGCCAAGGATCTGCAAGGCCTTATACACACTGATGTGTGTGGCCCTTTCAGAACCATGTCTAGAAATCATGAAAGATACTTCGTTTCATTTATTGACGATTATAGTCGATATGCTTATGTCTATCTTATAAAACACAAGCATGAAACATTTGAAAAGTTCAAAGAGTTTCAAAACGAAGTAGAGAAACAACTCGATAAAACTATTAAGACACTTCGATCAGATCGAGGTGGCGAGTATCTTAGCTTAGAATTTCTTAATCATCTGAAGGAGCACGGAATTATTTCTCTGCCCACTCCTCCTCGCACACCCCAACTTAATGGCGTGAGCGAGAGGAGAAATCAAACCCTACTTAATATGGTTCGATCGATGATGTGTAGAACTAACTTGCCTCACTCCTTCTGGAGCTATGCTCTTATGACCGCCGCCCGCCTTGTAAATCTGGCACCGACTAAGAAGGTGGACAAAACCCCATATGAGATATGGAACGGGTCTAAACCCAATTTGTCTTACCTTAGAGTATGGGGATGTGATGCATATGTCACCAGCGATTCTGATGACAAGCTCGATCCCAGAGGCGAAAAAGTTGTTTTCGTCGGTTACTACAACAAAAGCGGATATTATTTCTATCATCCTGATACAAACATTGTTTCCATCAAAAAGAAAGGACGCTTTCTCGAGGAAGATCTTCTAAATCGAGGAACCGGAAATAATATTATGGATCTTGAAGAAATTCGAGAAACACAAACAACCGCTGAGGAAGTCGGAGCGTCTGATCAACAAGAAGTTGTTGCTGATGAATCAGACATAAACACAAGCGTTCGTAGAAGTAGCAGGTTTTGTAAAGAACCTAATAGATACCTATGGCATCTTGAAGCTTATAAAGTCCTGTTAGTAGCTGAGTCAAATGACGAACCTACAAACTACAAATCTGCTATCTCAGATCCTGAATCCGAGAAATGGCTTGAAGCCATGAACGCCGAGATGTAATCTATGAGTGATAATCAGGTCTGGGACTTGATTGAACTACCCCCCGGTTCTCGGGAAATAGGGAGCAAATGGATTTTCATAAGAAAAACCGACATGCATGGTAATGTACAAACCTATAAAGCACGGCTAGTTGCAAATGGTTTCACTTAAACTCAAGGTATTGACTATGATGAAACTTTCTCACCCGTTGCTATGATCAAATCGATCAGGATACTGCTTGCCATAGTCGCGTACCATGATTACGAGATATGGCAAATGGATGTCAAAACCGCTTTTCTTAATGGACATCTCTCTGAATATGTCTATATGGTTCAGCCTGACGGTTTTGTTGATCCAAAGTATCCTAGTAGGGTCTGCAAACTGAATAAGTCCATTTATGGACTTAAACAATCTTCATTTTGATCAGAAAATCAAAGAATTTGGTTTTGTCAGGAATGAAGATGAGCCTTGTGTTTACAGAAAGGCTAGTGGGAGCACTATATCATTTCTCATCTTGTATGTGGATGATATACTGATCATTGGAAACAACATCCCTATGCTTGACAAAGTCAAAAAATGGTTAGGATCTTGTTTTGCAATGAAGGATCTTGGAGAAGCTGCTTACATTCTAGGAATCAAGATCTACAGAGATAGATCTAAGCGGCTTCTAGGGCTAAGTCAGAGTACTTACATAGACAAAATGATGACATGCTTTAGGATGTAAAACTCCAAGAAAGGAGGTGTTCCGATGACTAAAGGCACTGTGTTGAACAAATCAAAATCTCCTTCCAAGGACATTGAAATTAAGGAAATGGAAACAATTCCATATGCCTCAGCGATTGGTTCTATCATGTATGCTATGTTGTGCACTAGACCTGACGTCTCGTATGCTTTAAGCATGACCAGCCGTTTCAAGCAAAGTCCTGGCATTACCTATTGGACTGCAGTAAAGAACATCCTGAGGTACTTGAGAAGGACCAAAGACATGTTCTTAATATTTGGAGGAGTGAAAGAGGAGCTTACTGTACGGTGTTACACTGATGCTATCTTTCAAACTGACCGAGATGACTCTCGCTCACAGTCGGGTTTCGTATTCACTCTTAATGGAGGGGCTGTCTCATGGAAAAGCTCCAAGCAGAGTGTAATGGCGGATTCAACCACCGAATCTGAGTATATAGCCGCATCAGATGCTGCTAAGGAATCTGCTTGGATGAAGAAATTCATTACTGACCTCAATGTGGTTTCGAGTATTCGCCAACCAATTGAGATACTTTGTGATAACACAGGTGTTATAGCTTAAGCCAAAGAGCCCAGATCTCATCACAAAGCCAAGCACATTCAAAGGAAGTTCCACTATATACGGGAAATTGTGGAACGTGGAGACGTCATGATAAGCAAAGTAGACACAGATCAAAACCTAGTGGACCCGTTTACTAAGCCCATGACTTAGGACAAGCATGATCTTCTCAGAGATGCTATTGGTCTTAGATTTGCTAGTGATATGTTTTGATTTAGTATTTTGAATGTGTGAACAATTAAACAGTTGTACTTTTGAATTCTTTTTGGTTTACTGATTTAAATGCAATTATGAATTCTTATAACTGTGTTCGATTTTAATACGATTAATCCATGAATCTTGTATTCTTAATTATTCGTAGTCGGTCAGACTCGTGGGAACGTCTCTAAATTAAGACTTTTCTAAACTTCGGCTCAAGGAGTTGACTCCGAACTTCACAGGCCTCATTTTGAATGACGTTGGTGTCACACCCCGACCGATGGCGGAATCATTGAGGCCGACAATGGAATGATTGTTCAAAAGCACATGATAACTAAATACAATACATTTCAAATAACCTAGTCTAGTTCAAAACATTGATTTATTTAACTAGGTCCATAGTTCTTAAGTGGAGGAATCTTCGGCAAGCAATCACATATCCAAACCTGAAACATTATTTAAATCAAGTGTCAACTAAAAAGTTGGTGAGTACATAGGTTTTGTAGTTTCGATAAGTAGTAGATAAAAACGTTTTGCAACTCATTGTTTATCTTGTTAAACATAGTATATATATGGTGTATCATTTATCTAATCACAATTCAAACCTTGATTGACGCGCTTGAACATAGCACAACACCTAAGTCCGGTATGTTTGAATATAACGCACGGCTATATCCGAGTATGCAGTAATAAACACCCTAACCGGGTGGGCTGGTCAGGCACAATAGATCTATTAATATTACTGTTGGTTTTCTTGTGTTTAAAATAAACAATTGTACACTCAAGATAATTTATGATGAACAAGCATATAATTCACATGTATAACACGTATAAACAATTTGATGAGGTATAATGTTTCACCCCAAAGTATGTAAAAATGTAAAATAGGGGCTATGTAACTCACCTGGCTAGCGGATATGATAATCCACGAGTGCGGGTGATAAGGACGTTGAAACCTAAGCACGATGAAATCCTATGTGGATAGATAAGTATTATTGTATGTTTTATTTGTATGTGCGTATTCGTATTTAAATGTGTATGGGTTTTATAATAATATCCTTTAATATTTATTTGTATAAAATATGGTAGAAAATAATAATGACTTGGTAAAACTTTAACTTAAAAATTATATATATATATATATTGTTAAAATATTTCATTTTTAAATAAGTAGTTATTATGTATTTATAAAAGTTCCTATTTATTTATTTATATTATCATTATTATTATATATATTTTTTTGTAAGTTGAAACTATTTTAACAAATTTATAAAAATATAATATTTATTATTTTATAAAAAAATTTTGTGGGATAAATATGTATAAAAGAATTTTAGTGATTTCCGGAATAAACGAACGAGTAAACCGACCTGTTTTAGTTTTTATTGTATAAAAAGAATGTTAAAATAAGTTAAAATAAATAAATAAAATAAAAACAGAATAAAAAATTGGGCCGAAGGCCAACCGGGATCGAACCCGCGACCTCTGCCTTAAACACACACACGCATAACCAGCCGGGCTACTGCCCATCGCTGGTTATGTGTGCATCAGTTTATTTAAATACACAAAGGCAAAACAGGTCACTGGTCCTTGGCAACCGACAAACCGTGTCCGAGGACACTTGGTTTGCCCGGTAACTCACGGGCGATGGTCGTGTTTTCGATTGGGGTTGATTACCAGTGGCTGACAGGAACTACTGGAACCAAAATAAAGCTCGAACCTGGTCGCGAAGGGCCTGGTCGGCAGAAGTTTAAACCCGAAAATGTCAAGAATGGGAATCGATCTTCTGGATGGAATTAGCCTTTAAAAAACTTGGTCACAACTTCACTCGGAGACGACGAATGCAATGGTGCCTTCAATTTGGAGTGAGAGTGGGTGGAAGGGGGTAGCGAGCTCGTGCAGATTCGACTATGGCTATTTATAGCCGAGCTCGTTTCGTATGATAAAACGTGAAATTGAGCACGTCCCGACACTCTTCTGGACGAGACGAAGCTATCGAGCTATCGTGCACGCGTGGAGGTTGACTGTCGGGCTTGAATTCGGGCGTGGGTTCTCGGCCACCAACAGGATCAGACGATCCGTATGTTGGAAAGACCAATTGGTCGGGGGTTCTTGTTCGTGTAGGCAAGACGAGTTCAGACATGCCTTTAGCGGCTGTTGAGGTGCAGGGAACAGCCCTGTCGGGGTGTTCGCCGGAAAAAGCTTTGGACCGCCGGACAAACGTTGGGGACAACCGGAAATGCGAATTTGGTTTTGGCAGTTTCAGTCCCTGAAGTTTGATTTTGATTTAATTTAGTCACTGGAATAACTACGGATAAGACCTTATAGTTTGATTTGTACAGAAATAGTCCCTAAACAGATTTTATCTTAAAACCTTCTAGTTTAAAAATTTTCAAAACAACCCCTCAACTTTTATAAAAAAAAAATTTCTTTAATTTCTTTTAATTTCAAATATATTTTATAAACTTATTTTATTATTATTAATATAAATAATTTTTATAAAAGTTATTTATCTTATTTAAATAGGTTATTTTATTAAATATGCAACCTTTAAATTTAGATTTTTTTTTATATAAAATTTTATATAAGTTTTAAAACTTATAAAATTTTAATTAATTTAAATCCGTAAAATGAAAATACCTATTTGTATAAAACTAAATAAAACACTCGTATTTTATTTAATTTGAGAATGATTACACGATAATTATATTACAAGTGCGCGAATGAAAAATCCAAAACGTCACAGTCTCCCCATGTTAAAGGAATTTCGCCCCGAAATTCAATTAGTGGAGGCTATGAAAAGAGATGTGGATACTTGGTCTTCATTTGGTCTTCACGTTCCCAAGTGAACTCGGGTCCACGTTTAGACTCCCAACGGACCTTGACAATGGGGATGCGGCAACGCTTGAGTTTCTTGACTTCTCGGTCCATGATTTCCATGGGTTTTTCAACAAAGTGCATTTTCTCGTCAATACGCACTTCATCAAGAGGGATGTGGAGATTTTCTTCGGCTAGACAATTTTTCAAATTAGATACATGAAAGGTCGGATGAACGTTGTTGAGTTCTAAAGGAAGATCGAGTTTGTAGGCCACTTTTCCTACCCTTTCGAGTATCTTGAATGGACCCACATATCGAGGTGCAAGTTTTCCTTTCTTTCCAAATCGGACTACGCCTTTCCAAGGTGATACTTTTAGGAGAACCATATCCCCAACTTGAAATTCCAAGGGTTTTCGTCTTTTATCGGTATAGCTCTTTTGCCGACTCCTTGCTACTCGAATGTTGTCACGGATAAGAGAGATTTTATCGGTGGTCTTTTGGATAAGCTCAGGACCGGTGATTTGTGCTTCACCAATTTCGTTCCAACAAATCGGTGAACGACATTTCTGTCCATAAAGAGCTTCAAACGATGCCATATTAATACTTGTGTGGTAGCTGTTGTTGTAGGAAAATTCGATCAGTGGTAGGTGAGAATCCCAATTGCCACCAAAGTCAATGACACAAGCTCTAAGCATATCCTCGAGAGTTTGGATTGTTCGCTCGGTTTGTCCATCAGTTTGAGGATGGTAAGCCGTACTTGAGTCCAAACGAGTACCAAGCGTAGATTGTAATGATTGCCAAAATCGGGAAGTAAAACGGGAATCACGATCGGAGATGATGTTCAAAGGGATTCCGTGACGACTCACAATTTCGTCAATGTAGATCCGAGCCAATTTCTCGATTCGATAGTCGTCACGAATAGGAAAGAAATGAGCAGACTTTGTAAGTCGGTCGATAATAACCCAGATACTATCGTGCCCACTAGAAGTGCGTGGAAGTTTGGGGATGAAGTCCATAGCAAGGTTCTCCCACTTCCACACGGGGATTTCAGGTTGTTCGAGGAGTCCGGAAGGCTTCTGGTGTTCGGCCTTCACTTTAGAACAAGTTAAGCATTTTGCCACAAAGAGGGCAATATCCTTTTTCATGCCGGGCCACCAATATTGCTGACGAAGACCCATGTACATCTTATCAGCTCTGGGATGTACCGAATATCGAGTTTTGTGGGACTCGTTCATCAAAAATATACGAAGGTCGTCGCGATTGGGAACCCAGATACGGTCCAAGTAATATAATAGACCGTTGGCTTTGGTTTCTAGCAAGAGTTCTACACCACATGCCATCTCTTGATACATGTTTCCCTTGGTAACTGAGGTGTGTTGTGCTTTGAGAATACGGGCTTGGATATCGTCATGGATACAAACATTATGAAGCATGATACGTTCTTTACGACTCAAGGCGTCGGCTACAACATTTGCTTTGCCGGGGTGGTAGCGAATCTTGCAGTCGTAGTCGTTAAGAAGTTCAATCCATCGACGTTGCCTCATATTAAGCTCTTTTTGATTGAAAATATGCTTGAGGCTTTTGTGGTCGGTGAAAACCACGCATTTGGTGCCATAAAGATAGTGTCTCCAAATTTTCAAGGCGAAAACGACAGCACCAAGCTCGAGATCATGGGTCGTATAGTTCTTCTCGTGGATTTTGAGCTGACGTGATGCGTATGCAATTACTTGGCCACGTTGCATTAGAACACAACCAAGACCTTGGTTGGATGCATCACAATAAACGACAAAGTCGTCATTACTACTAGGAAGAGTTAGAAGAGGAGCATTGCAGAGCTTGTGCTTGAGAGTTTGAAAAGCTTCCTCTTGCTTGGGTCCCCACTCGTAAGATTTACCTTTGTGAGTCAAGGCAGTGAGCGGAACCGTAATCTTGGAGAAATTTGAAATGAAGCGATGATAGTAACCTGCTAGTCCAAGGAATGAACGAATCTCGGTAGGAGTCTTAGGAGTACTCCAATTCTTTACCGCCTCGATCTTTGCCGGGTCCACATGAATTCCCTTATTGTTGACTATATGTCCCAAAAATTGAACCTCCTTTAGCCAGAATTCACACTTGGAGAACTTGGCGTATAATTGTTCTTTCTTCAAGAGTTCCAAAATCAAACGAAGATGTTGTTCATGCTCCGCTTTCGTTTTAGAATAGATGAGAACGTCGTCAATGAAAACGATCACGAAGTTGTCCAAATAAGGTATGCATACGCGGTTCATGAGGTCCATGAAGACCGCAGGTGCATTAGTCAAACCGAATGGCATGACCATGAACTCGTAGTGACCATATCTAGTCCGAAAGGCAGTCTTCGGAATGTCTTCATCGAGAACACGAAGTTGATGGTATCCGGAACGAAGGTCAATCTTGGAGAAACATGTTGAACCTTGAAGCTGATCGAAAAGATCGTCGATACGGGGTAAAGGATAACGGTTCTTAATTGTAAGCTTGCTGAGTTCACGATAATCGATGCACATTCAAAACGATCCATCCTTTTTCTTTACGAACAGCACGGGAGCGCCCCAAGGTGAATGGCTTGGGCGGATGAATCCTTTGGATGAGAGTTCTTGTAATTGACTTGCGAGCTCTTGCATCTCGGAAGGTGCAAGACGATAGGGAGCTTTTGCCACGGGAGTTGCTCCGGGCACGAGGTCAATACGAAACTCTACTTGTCTAGGAGGAGGAAGGCCGGGTAAATCCTCGGGGAATACTTCGGGAAAGTCTCGAATGATCGGAATATCTTGCAATTTCTTACCCTTGTCTTTCGTGTCAACTACGTGGGCCAAGAACGCAACGTACTTTTTTCGAAGGTACTTTTGTGCCAATGTGCAAGACATGAGTTGAAGACCACGACATGGTTTTTCACTGTAAGGGCCCCTAAACCGGGTGACCTCACTTGTGGGATTTACTCATAAACATAGTTATAAATACTGAACTTAAATTAAAAACATTCATCATTCAATTACAAATCATTCGTCGTTCAATTACATAACATAACAGCGGAAGTCTTAACACATATATTAAAGTGGGATGTCAGTCTTGTGTCGGGTAACCTTCACGCCTTCGCATGACCCTTTCCTTTGTTACCTGAAATGTATACTAAAAGTCAGCTAACGCTGGTGAGTTCTAGTTTAAAGACAATCATACATAAAATTTATCTTATCATGAATATAATGTATATATGTATATTCGTACTTTTAAATATTCTTTACTTTGCTGTTCTCACATAACATTCATTGAGGGTATATACATATGTACACACATACTTTCTTTGAGAGAACACATATTGGCCATAATCTTAAAGGAGATCAACCCATCATACTTGTTGCGAAAGTCACAAAGACATCGTAGTCAGAACTACTGTCGTAGCCTGTTTCATTACCGTCCGGCTCTAGAAAACAGTCCGTCATATCCTTAAATCCGTCCGGCAACCTTTGTCTGTCCGCTCTTTACCGTCCTACCGTCATAGTCCGTCATTTTTGTCCGTCTGCCCTAGGGCATCCGTTTCCCACGTGACCATTATGTATGCAACCGTTCTACATTAGTTAAGGCTTGCTTCGACCGTCCATTAATACCTTTTCATACGTCCTAGCTTGCGAAGGAACGCTTTTTGTCCCGGTTGCAAAATAGTCACGTGGTCGTCCGTCTACCGAAGTAGCCGTTGTCACAGAAGGGTTTATAACGTTTACATTCATTCATAACATGCAATATATATGTAATATAAAGCAAGATTTCATTCTTTTACGTTATGTCCTTCTTTCATTCATTCTTTATAGTCATACGCTTCATTCTTTATTCATAATTCATTTTCATATATAAATATTTATATATATATATATATATACGTATGATCACATTGACATTTATAACATTTATTCATTTAGTGTATACACTTCAGCCCCAAAACATTTATAAATCATTTGCACATAACATAGAAGGGGGCACATAGAACTCACCTGATGAGTAGTTTCCGAAGTACACTTAGCTGGCTACTGAGCGTCTCTAATGTTACTCACGATCTGTGTAATAAAGTCATACTCGTAAGGTAGTGCTCCTAGATGGCATTAGATATTACTATACTTGATCTTAGTAGTTTCGATGGGTTTACTTATATCGAAACTTGATAGTTTCGATAGATTGCCTCTGTCAAAACTTGTAGTTTCGATAGGTTGCTTCCGTCGAAACTTGTAGTTTCGATAGGTTGCTTCCATCGAAACTTGTAGTTTCGATAGGTTGCTTCCGTCGAAACTTGTAGTTTTGATAGGTTGCTTCCGTCAAAACTTGTACTTTCGATAGGTAACCTAGGTGTAAACTTAGCTTCGGATCGTGGCTCATATCGAAACTATGGTAGTTTCGATAGGTATGCATATATCGAAACTACTGCACATATCGAAACTATGTAGTTTCGATGGATCTGCACATATCGAAACTAAGTAGTTTCGATGGGTCTGCACATCGTCTTCCCCAAAATTGCAGTTTCTTTTGCATGCGAGTCTCATCGAGCCAAAATCTCTATTTTTCTTAGATCAAAACGTTTGGTTTTCATTCTAGATGCTATACCTAAGCTCACTTTCAAGTTTCATCCGCAAAATCGTTATCTTTTTAGCCAAAACCCGAAAACTCCCAAAACGAACAAAAACTCATAATGTGATCAAATCATTACCTGGATTAGATTTCTGATTCAGAGGATATGATCACGAGAACAGCAGCAACGTTCTCCTGAATTCCCGAGTTGATCCGTCACTTTCTCTCTCTAGACCCGAGCTCTCCTTTCTCTCTCTAAAAGCTACGTGAGTTGGGGAAATGAGCAGGGAAGAGGGCTGCCATGCCTCTTATGTGCATGGGCTTCCCTCGGCCCATTGAAGCCGGGCCCAGGCCCGCTCCCTTTTTTGTTTAAATATTCCAACTAAATCACCGGTCTCGCTATATTTATTCGTTTTATTATTTTTGGGATGTTACATTCACCGAAAATAACTAACGTGTCGCCCGAAGGGAGAGGTATACGAATGCACTTTTCATAGCAAATAACCTCGGCATGGTGCTTGGATAACCAGTCCATGCCAATTATAATATCGAAGCTTCCCAATTGCATTGGAAGGAGATCAACAGAGAATTCATGATTAATAAGCTCGAGATTGCAGTCGCGGATAACATAATTTATAGTAATAGATTTTCTGTTTGCTATCTCCACGGAGTAAGAATTGTCAAGTTTCGTTCTTTGTTTAGCAAGTCGAGCTTCAAAGGTAAGAGACACAAAACTCCTATCGGCACCGGTATCAATTAAAATGGATGCATAATGATTGTTTACGAGAAACGTACCGTTTATCACGTCGTTGTTTGCTTGAGCCTCATTAGCGTTTATATTAAACGCTCGTCCTTGAGGACCACCTTGATGATGAAGTTTTTGGGCATCGGTCACGGAAATGGTTTGGGTCTCCACATTCGTAACATGCCCGACCATTGAGAGGTGCCGGAAAGATTGGACGGTTGGCTGGAGCAGCTTGATGGACGGGAGGACGGGTACGGCAAGTAGTGACCATGTGTCCATATCGTCCGCAGCTTGAACACAATCGGCATGGTAAGTTGGCAGGATGATGGTACTTGCAGGTCTGGCATTGGGGATTTGGGCCCTGATAAGGTTTCGGGTTTTGACCCAAAGGGGCCACTTGAATAGCAGGTACAGCGGGAGTTACGGCTGCGAAGTTTCGACCCTTTCGTTTCTTGTTGCGGTTAGAAGACTCGGGTTTTACATCTTTGACGGCCGCAAGAGTAGAGACAACCTTCTTGGAACCCTTTCTTGTTAAGGTTCCGGCTTTGACATGGTTGTCGGATAGTGTAGCGGATAGACGGATAGCAGCTTCAAGTGTAGGAGGATTGCTTCCTAACACAGCATCTTGAATTTGCATAGGCAGCCCGCCTATGTACTTTTCAATTTCACGAGCAAGGGGAGTGATCATATGAGGCACCAATAGGCTCAGCTCTTGAAATCGGGTGGTGTAAGCCAGATTATCCCCGCTGTCTTGGGCAAGATCCCAAAACTCAGTCTCGAGCTTCCTCGTTTCATTTCGAGGACAGAATTCATCAGTCATGGCTTTCTTCAGATCATCCCATGATAAAGATGTAGCAACCTCAACACCACGAGTGCGTTTCTCACCGTTCCACTAGGTGAGGGCTCTCTTTTGAAGTACACTTATGGCATAGCGAACCCGAAGATTATCGGGGGCAGTCACTGTCTAGGAATGTGCTTTCCATGCTTTCAAACCATTGCAGTAGGCCGGTAGCACCTTCAGTCCCGAAGAATTTTGTAGGATTGCACGAGTTAAAGTGCTTAAACGTGCATTGAGGCGGGTTGGTACCACCATTTCCTTGGATGTTGTGAGACCCGTCACTGTTGTTATTGGCTTGAGTCATTTGCCCCACCAGCAAGATCCGGGTTGGAAGTGCTAGAGTTTGCACGTCGAGGAGGCATTCTAACACCATAAGAAAAGACAATGATATTTTAGATAAGATGGATATATATGAATTATAGTGGGAAATAATGTAAGCAGAAAAACGGGGTTCATCATGACGCGTGACAATGCATGTGTATTTATTTAAAGTTGATGGGGGAAACTAAGCCATCTATTCCGGATAGAACATGATGTTATAGATCATTATTCGCGTAATAGGAATTGCCGGGACTTGCATGCACTACAAATTGTTATTACGTGTGCACCCGTAATAATGATTTGCTTTGCATGTTCGTCTAGTTCTTCCTATCTTGCTATAATGTCCCCAAATTTTGAGTTTAAGTTCGGATCGTATCCTTGCAAATACATTGACTTATCAACGTTAAATAATTCCTCAAAACTTTCAAGGAGACATGCTTTAGCCTATAGGTAGACACTCACTTCAGGAATTCCCAGGAAAGCATACGGGTCTGTTTATTTGGATATATACGAAATGCTTTCCTAGACAGAAAACCCAATGTACAGGTGTCACCCTTCCAGATTGAACGTGTCCTTTACTGGTTTTGTAAGGCCCCAAACCCGGGAGGCCTCACTCGTTGGATTTACTCATAAACATAGTCATAAATACTGAACTTTGATTAAAAACATTCATCATTCAATTACATATCATTCGTCATTCAATTACATAACATGACATAACTTGACAGCGGAAGTCTTAACACATATATTAAAGTGGGATGTCAGTCTTGTGTCGGGTAACCTTCATGCCACCGCACAACCTTTTCTTCCTTTACCTGAAATGTATACTAAAAGTCAGCTAACGCTGGTGAGTTCTAGTTTAAAACTATTAAATATGATCATTCTTTTCTTTATAAGTATACATAATTATATACATACATTTCTACAAATACGTATTCATAGCTTTTACTTTTCTTTCTTCATTCTTATGTGATTACATAGATATGTATTCACCTTTTCTTTCCCTTAACATTCATTGGTCATACACATAAGGGTGATCAACCCATCTTACGGTACGTATATCACAAAGACATACGCCCTTGAACTACCGTCGTAGCCCTTTTACTCGTCCGGTCCTAGAAACCGTCCGCCTTAACTTTGGTCCGGCCAACCTTCGGCCGTCCTTCTTTACCGTCCTACCATCGTAGTCCGTCATATTCGCCCGTCTGCCCTAAGGCATCCGTTTCCCAGTTGAACTAATTATGCAGCCGAATATTGATTTAGCGTCTTACTCCACCGTAGTGGCCTTTATTTAGTCTACCTTTCTAGACTTTCTTTCCTAGCTGCATAGTAGTCAAGTGGTCGTCCGTCTACCGTAGTAGTCGTTAACTTCGTTTCCGATCATAACGTATACATACATTCTTAACATGCAATATATGTTTATAAAGCAAGATTTCATTTATTTACGTTATACCATTCTTTCATTCATTCTTTGTAAACATACGTGTCATTCTTTGTTCGTAGTTCATAATTCATTTTCATATGTATCTACACATATACCTTACTATATCACGTATGATCACTTTGACCATCATATTATTTATTCATTTAGCGTATACACTTCACCCCCAAAACATTTATAAATCATTGTACATAACATAGAAAAGGGGGCACATAGAACTCACCTGATGAGTAGTTTCTGAAATACACTAAGCTGGCTACTGAGCGTCACTAATGTCACTCACGATCTGTATAATAAAGTCATACACGTAAGGTAGTGCTCCTAGATGACACTAGACATTACTATGCTTGAACCTAGTAGTTTCGATGTATTTACTTATATCGAAACTTGGTAGTTTCGATGGATTTACTTATACCGAAACTTGGTAGTTTCGATAGGTTTCTTATGTCGAAACTTGGTAGTTTCGATAGGTTGCTTCTGTCGAAACTTGGTAGTTTCGATAGGTAACTTCTGTGTAATCTTAGCTTCGGATCGTGGGCTTATATCGAAACTGTGGTAGTTTCGATGGGTCTGCACATATCGAAACTACTGCACATATCGAAACTAAGTAGTTTCGATGGGTCTGCACATATCGAAACTACTGCACATATCGAAACTAAGTAGTTTCGATGGGTCAACATATATCGAAACTAAGTAGTTTCGATGGGTCTGCACATCGTTGTAACATCCCAAAAAAATAATAAAATGAATAAATATAGCGAGACCGGTGATTTAGTTGGAATATTTAAACAAAAAGGGAGCGGGCCTGGGCCCGACTTCAATGGGCCGAGGGAAGCCCATGCACATAAGAGGCAAGGCAGCCCTCTTCCCTGCTCATTTCCCCAACTCACGCAGCTTTTAGAGAGAGAAAGGAGAGCTCGGGTCTAGAGAGAGAAAGTGACAGACCAACTCGGGAATTCAGGAGAACGTTGCTGCTGTTCTCGTGATCATATCCTCTGAATCAGAAATCCAATCCAGGTAACGATTCGATCACATTATGAGTTTTTGTTCGTTTTGGGAGTTTTCGGGTTTTGGCTAAAAAGATAACGATTTTGCGGATGAAACTTGAAAGTGAACTTAGGTATAGCATCTAGAATGAAAAACGAACGTTTTGATCAAAGAAAATTTAGATATCGACATGATCAGATTCGCATGCAGGACATTCGGACTTTTGGGGAAGGCGATAAGTGCAGACCTATCGAAACTACTTAGTTTCGATATGTGCAGACCTATCGAAACTACCCAGTTTCGATATATACAGACCCAACCGAAACTACCATAGTTTCGATATGAGCCCCCGATCCGAAGCTAAGATAATACATAAGTTACCTATCGAAACTACCTATCGAAACTACCAAGTTTCGATATAAGCTAATCAATCGAAACTACTAGGTTCAAGCATAGTAATGTCTAGTGTCATCTAGAAGCACCACCTTATGTGTAGGACTTCATTATACAGATCGTGAGCGACATTAGTGAAGCTCAGTAGCCAGCTTAGTGTATTACAGAAACTACTCATCAGGTGAGTTCTATGTTCCCCCTTCTATGTTATGTGCAAATGATTTATAAATGTTTTGGGGCTGAGGTGTATACACTAAATGAATAAATGTTATAAATGTCAAAGTGATCATACGTATGTATATATATATATATATAAATATTTATATATGAAAATGAATTATGAATAAAGAATGAAGCGTATGACTATAAAGAATGAATGAAAGAAGGACATAACGTAAAAGAATGAAATCTTGCTTTATATTACATATATATTGCATGTTATGAATGAATGTAAACGTTATAAACCCTTCTGTGACAACGGCTACTTCGGTAGACGGACGACCACGTGACTATTTTGCAACCGGGACAAAAACGTTCCTTCGCAAGCTAGGACGTATGAAAATGTATTAATGGACGGTCGAAGCAAACCTTAACTAATGTAGAACGGTTGCATACATAATGGTCACGTGGGAAACGGATGCCCTAGGGCAGACGGATAAAAATGACGGACTACGACGGTAGGACGGTAAAGAGCGGACGGACAAAGGTTGCCGGACGGATTTAATGATATGACGGACGGTTTTCTAGAGCCGGACGGTAATGAAACGGGCGACGACGGTTGCTCAGACTGCGATGTCTTCGTGACATTCGCGACAAGTATGACGGGTTGATCACCCTTAAGATTATGGCCAATATGTGTTCTCTCAAAGAGAGTATGTATGTACATATGTATATACCCTCAATGAATGTTATGTGAGAACAGCAAAGTAAAGAATATTTAAAAGTACGAATATACATTTATACATTATATTCATGATAAGATAAATTTTATGTATGGTTGTCTTTAAACTAGAACTCACCAGCGTTAGCTGACTTTTAGTATACATTTCAGGTAACAAAGGAAAGGGTCGTGCGAAGGCGTGAAGGTTACCCGACACAAGACTGACATCCCACTTTAATATATGTGTTAAGACTTCCGCTGTTATGTTATGTAATTGAACGACGAATGATTTGTAATTGAATGATGAATGTTTTTTAATTTAAGTTCAGTATTTATGACTATGTTTATGAGTAAATCCAATAAGTGAGGTCACCCGGTTTAGGGGCCCTTACAAGTTGGTATCAGAGCCAGGTTTCGATCCTGGGACCTGTGGGTTATGGGCCACCACGCTTCCGTTGCGCGAGCCACTCTTGTGTCGTTCGGGATGGTGGGGCAAACCTCAGCGATCACGGTTGAGTCCCCGGGGGTGTTCAGAAGGACACCTTAGGCGAATCCCACATCCCTGAATTGGATGGTGGGGCAAACCTCATCGAGGACGATGAGTCCAAAAGGGGGGGTGATTGTAACACCCTAGGCGAATCCTACATCGGCCGTGCACAAGAGAGATCCTTGGTTCATAAGTAATGCCCTGCCTCTTAAATCAACAACGCGTTTTGGGGCTTAATGTAGTGGATGAGAGGAGAACTCCACAGTTAAGCGTGCTTAGGTGGGAGTAATCCAGGGATGGGTGACCCCCTGGGAAGTTTTCACCTGGGCAACCAAAAACAAATCCGTGAGCTCTTAGTGGGCAAAGCGGTCAATATTGTTGGTACGAGGGACCGGATGTTACAATCGTCTTCCCCAAAAATCTGAAGTTTTCACATGCAAGTATGATCGAGTCAATATCTAAGTTTTTCTTTGATCACAACGTTCGTTTTTCATTCTAGATGCTATACCGAAGCTCACTTTCAAGTTTCATCCTCAAAATCGTTATCTTTTTAGCCAAAACTCGAAACTTCCCAAAACGAACAAAAACTCATAATGTGATCGAATCGTTACCTGGATTGAAATTCTGATTCGGAGGTTTTGCTCACGGGCTCAGCTGTAACGTGCTCCTCCAATCTCGTGACGATCCGT
The DNA here is from genome assembly GCA_023525975.1 of Smallanthus sonchifolius. Taxonomy (NCBI): domain Eukaryota; kingdom Viridiplantae; phylum Streptophyta; class Magnoliopsida; order Asterales; family Asteraceae; genus Smallanthus; species Smallanthus sonchifolius. The sequence goes on along the minus strand of CM042021.1, from coordinate 91,027,133 downwards.
CGACTTTCTCTCTCTAGACCCGAGCTCTCTTTTCTCTCTCTAGAAACTGCGTGAGTGTGGAATGAGCAGGGAAGAGGGCTGCCTTGCCTTATATATATACCTGGGCTTCCCTCGGCCCATTGAAGCCAAGCCCAAGCCCGCTCCCTTTTGTTTAAATATTCAGAATTAGTCACCGGTCTCGCTATATTTATTCGTTTTATTATTTTTGGGATGTTACAGGTTTCAAGAAATTAAGTTGTTGACGAGATTTTCAAGATTTTAATAGTCTTGAGAGTCTATGAGTATAAAATGTGTAGGGATGTTGCAATTAATATGGATTAGGAAAGAGTATGGATAAGGATGGGTAGTGTATTTGTTTGCATAAGTTTATTTGTCAAATGTGTATGTAAAGTATGTATCATGTATTTAAGCCTTGTATGTATAAGTCTCATGTACCAAACTTGGGAAAATTCAAATAATATCTAACTACAAATAATTCACATAACAATTAATCATTTAGCACATAACACATAAAAGGGAGTCCTAGGGTTATAGTCTAGGTCATTGTGTCTAATAACCTAATTCCCTATAACCATGGCTCTGATACCAATCTGTCACACCCCGACCGATGGCGGAATCATCGAGGCCGACAATGGAATGATTGTTCAAAAGCACATGATAACTAAAACGTTGCATAATTCATTAATTAAATTTAAAGACAACAAAGATCCAAATACAATACATTTCAAATAACCTAGTCTAGTTCAAAACATTGATTTATTTAACTAGGTCCATAGTTCTTAAGTGGAGGAATCTTCGGCAAGCAATCACATATCCAAACCTGAAACATTATTTAAATCAAGTATCAACTAAAAAGTTGGTGAGTACATAGGTTTTCTAGTTCCGATAAGTAGTAGATAAAAATGTTTTGCAAGTCATTGTTTATCTTGTTAAAGATAGTATATATATGGTGTATCATTTATCTAATCACAATTCAAACCTTGATTGACGCGCTTGAACATAGCACAACAGCTAAGTCCGGTATGTTTGAATATAGTTACCCACTATATCCGGTATGTTTGAATATAACACGCGGCTATATCCGAGTATGCAGTAATAAACACCCTAACCGGGTGGGCTGGTCAGGCACAATAGATCTATTAATATTACTGTTGGTTTTCTTGTGTTTAAAATAAACAATTGTACACTCAAGATAATTTATGATGAACAAGCATATAATTCACATGTATAACACGTATAAACAATTTGATGAGTAGCATGTATAATGTTTCACCCCAAAGTATGTAAAAATGTAAAATAGGGGCTATGTAACTCACCTGGCTAGCGGATATGATAATCCACGAGTGCGGGTGATAAGGACGTTGAAACCTAAGCACGATTAAATCCTATGTGGATAGATAAGTATTATTGTATGTTTTATTTGTATGTGCGTATTCGTATTTAAATGTGTATGGGTTTTATAATAATATCCTTTAATATTTATTTGTATAAAATATGGTAGAAAATAATAATGACTTGGTAAAACTTTAACTTAAAAATTATATATATATATATTGTTAAAATATTTCATTTTTAAATAAGTAGTTATTATGTATTTATAAAAGTTCCTATTTATTTATTTATTTATATTATCATTATTATTATATATATTTTTTTGTAAGTTGAAACTATTTTAACAAATTTATAAAAATATAATATTTATTATTTTATAAAAATTTTTGTGGGTTAAATATGTATAAAAGAATTTTAGTGGTTTCCGGAATAAACGAACGAGTAAACCGACCCGTTTTAGTTTTTATTGTATAAAAAGAATGTTAAAATAAGTTAAAATAAATAAATAAAATAAAAACAGAATAAAAAATTGGGCCGAAGGCCAACCGGGATCGAACCCGCGACCTCTGCCTTAAACACACACACGCATAACCAGCCCTCGCTGGTTATGTGTGCATCAGTTTATTTAAATACACAAAGGCAAAACAGGTCGCTGGTCCTCGGCAACCGGCAAACCGTGTCCGAGGACACTTGGTTTGCCCGGTAACTCACGGGCGATGGTCGTGTTTTCGATTGGGGTTGATTACCAGTGGCTAACAGGAACTAATGGAACCAAAATAAAGCTCGAACCTGGTCGCGAAGGGCTTGGTCGGCAGAAGTTTAAACCCGAATATGTCAAGAATTGGAATCGATCTTCTGGATGGAATTAGCCTTTAAAAAACTTGGTCACAGCTTCACTCGGAGACGACGAATGCAATGGTGCCTTCAATTTGGAGTGAGAGTGGGTGGAAGGGGGGTAGCGAGCTCGTGCAGATCCGACTATGGCTACTTATAGCCGAGCTCGTTTCGTATGATAAAACGTGAAATTGAGCACGTCCCGACACTCTTCTGGACGAGACGAAGCTATCGAGCTATCGTGCACGCGTGGAGGTTGACTGTCGGGCTTGAATTGGGGCGTGGGTTCTTGGCCACCAACAGGATCAGACGATCCGTATGTTGGAAAGACCAATTGGTCGGGGGTTCTTGTTCGTGTAGGCAAGACGAGTTCAGACATGCCTTTAGCGGCTGTTGAGGTGCAGGGAACAGCCCTGTCGGGGTGTTCGCCGGAAAAAACTTTAGACCGCCGGACAAACGTTGGGGACAACCGGAAATGCGAATTTGGTTTTGGCAGTTTCAGTCCCTGAAGTTTGATTTTGATTTAATTTAGTCCCGGGAATAACTACGGATAAGACCTTATAGTTTGATTTGTACAGAAATAGTCCCTCAACAGATTTTATCTTAAAACCTTCTAGTTTGAAAATTTTCAAAACAACCTCTCAACTTTTATAAAAATAAATTTCTTTAATTTCTTTTAATTTCAAATATATTTTATAAACTTATTTTATTATTATTATTATAAATAATTTTTATAAAAGTTATTTATCTTATTTAAATAGGCTATTTTATTAAATATGCAACCTTTAAATTTAGATTTTTTTTATATAAAATTTTATATAAGTTTTAAAACTTATAAAATTTTAATTAATTTAAATCCGTAAAATGAAAATACCTATTTGTATAAAACTAAATAAAACACTCGTATTTTATTTAATTTGAGAATGATTACACGATAATTATATTACAAGTGCGCGAATGAAAAATCCGAAACGTCACAGTTGGATGTAACTCGCATCAAATCATCTTCATGGATCTGTGTCATAAGATGTTTTGCTATTGGTATACTCATTAGTATCCTCTGACCTGAGATACGTACTAGAACTGCCGTTTACCAAGAACCATTCTTTAATCATTGTCAAACGCTGTCGCGTAACTACCAGTCATAAAGGCTTTGATTAGGAATAGTTCTGAAGTTCAATGGGAGTTGTATGTAGTCAATAAGGGATTCTATACTCTTACATTATATGTAACAGATAGGCATCGTGGCACCCTCGCTGATTCAAACTGGTGAAGTGTAAGGCCTTACCCAAACTTACTGTGTGTTTGATTGGACCACTTTGATTCTTGATCGAGAACAATAATAATTGAACGCCATATGAGAATGAACTATATCCATGTCTCATTGATTCAATTGATGTTTTATACGGAAAGGATGAATGACAACTATTGCCATAAGTCTATTGTCTTGCTTTAGTTAGCCGTTACTAACACCGAGATATTTGGTTAATGACTTTAAAGCGTCATACCTTGTTAGGGACAGCCATATGCAGCTAGAGCGTCGCTGACTGTTTGCGTTGATTTATCGTGGATCGTCCAAGTGGGAGATTGTTGGATTTTATGGACCGACCCGATGGACAACGCGGGTGACCGAGCTATGACCCGTAAGAGTTACACCTAGGGAAACGAACATTAAATCCACTTAACCTGCTTAACTGGTAATTACGAACTGTTAGCGAGACGATATATTTTATATATATTCGTTAGAGGGGAATTATTATTTATACTGGTTTATAAATAATAATTATATATATTGTTTTAATCTTTCATTAAAACATTAAAACGGGTTCAGGCTTTTGCATCTCGTATTGGACTATGGGCCCGGAAACAATGAGTAGGGTTTATTATTATTATATAATAATAAACCTAAAAATAGGTTTTTAACCTACAACAAGAAAGGAGCCGCAAAGAAAAAAATCGTTTTCTTTTTCGTGTGGGAGCCGCAAAGGCAAAAATTGTTTTCCTTTTCGTGTGGGAGCCGCCAAACAAGAAGAAAGAAGAAACAAAAAGGTTCCAGCCTTTGATCTTTCCAGCCACAACCCTTGCCACCGTCCGCCGTCTTGTCCGGCGCTTCCCGGTGCCACCCGTTCTCGTGTTGTCAGTTCGTGATCTAGCATCAGTTCGTTGTATCTAGGTGTCTCAATCGGTTAATCATTAACCACTAAGGTATAATTAATCTCATCAGTAGATTAATTATTTTTTTTTTGTGTTTGCGTGTTCATAACCAGATCCTGTTCGGTTTGTCAGTGCTGTTAAACAGGTTATGATTTTATTTTCCGCTGCGTATTTATTAATTAACTAAATTAATTAATTTCTCTGTCAAAACCCGTTTTTACAAAATTCAAACTGATCACCACTGAATCCCAACAATATATACGTCTAGTCGTAATGTTAAAAAGATTGTAAGTGTATACATATATATATAAGAAAATCAAGATATATATATATATATATATATATGTATATAGTTGTAGTTGTTAACCTTAAATGGTTAAAATGTATTCATCAGATGTTTAAAAATCGTGATTATATATGAATGTGGGTGATGATAAATTGTTAACATGGAAAGATCGATAAGTATCTACAAATATGCATAAAAAGCGAGACATGTATATGTATGTGTAGGGTTGTACTTTGTGACTTGAAACTTGTTGAGTATATATATATATATATATATCTATGAAACTGTAATATATGTATACATGGAGGTACACTTTGAAGTGTGATCATGAAAATATTTATGTGGCACCAGACGTGCCAGTTCATTGAAACATGTGGTGTACTGCCGGTGCGTCATGCTCTCGGCCTTAATCCCGATAAATTCCCTTTCTACCTTTTCGATCTCATTCCTTGGACAGAAATTCTTGATCACCAAAGTTTTCAAATCAGTCCACATCATCGCATCCAAAGCCTCGTTCCCTTTGGCTTGACATACACCTTCCCACCAATGGGATGCTTCCTCTCTCAAGGAGTTAGCAGCGAATTTCACAACTTGATTCGCTCGACACTCGCTCAGACGAATGGCAGCTTCCGTACGGATCACCCCATCAAACGTAGCCACCACGTCTTTCTTTCCAGTAAGAATCGACGGATCACATGCCTTGAAGGACTTATAGTCGCAACCACGGTTAAGCGGTGCGTTGATTGCCTCAGTGTTCGGGGTACCAACCGCCGTGTTAGACCCACCCGTCTCACTAGCCTTCTTTAACGCTTCTACCAACTGTCCTAGCAAATAAACCTTCATCAACTCAGTGAACTCGCGTGCCAGAGCCGCTCTCACTTCCGGTTCAAAAGTGAATTGTTGTTCTTCGACATGAGTCGGCTCAGTCCCGTGCATACAAACTTCTGGCTCAGTGTGAAAACTTCCTTCTTCACTGTACTCTTGGCGTGCAGGGGTCCTGCTGCGCCCACCGTTACGACCCCCACCACGCCTTCCATTTCCTCTCCTTGCCATTTCGTTCTATAAGACAAGGAATCCAATGTCATCACGCTAGTTAACAAATAGAATTCAACAAGCACTGTAAGATGTTAATATACACTGGCCATCTACAATTAACCATTACACTACCTTTCGATTTCTATTTGACCACCTTTGTGATTCCATCCGAACACAAGTCCTTACCTAACCCTTTCTAAGGCATACTATACATGTAAATATATACTACCTTCATACCTGATGCTGTGGCTCGAGTTACCCGTACTGGCATCCGCTTTCGGTCCCATCCACAGTTTAAGTTTAGACACTAGGAGTGTCCGAATCTCTCAAACTCTTGCTCTGATACCAACTTGTAAGGCCCCAAACCCGAGAGGCCTCACTTGTTGTATTTACTCATTCACAAACAGTTTTTAGATTTGAATATCAAAATAACGCAGCGGAAAATTTCATTAAAACATAATCAAAACATTGTTCAACACGCGGAAGCATAACATAGTCTAATACATAAACATAACATAACTAATCATAACGGGATGCCAGTCTTCATATCATTCGGGTAACTCATCAAGCCGCCCAGCATCTCCATCCATCATCATAACCTGCCTTAACCTGAATGTATACTAAAAGGTCAGCTACGCTGGTGAGTTCTAGATTTACATAAAACCTTAACATAAACATTTTGCCAAAAACATAACATACATTTGGCCAAAAACATAACATACATTTGTTTAACAAAAGCGTACGTAAAACATGCAATAACTTAACATCATCATAACATCGTAACATAGCATCATAACTGTAACATCCATGATTTTTCAAACCATAATTTTTCTTTATTTATTTTACTATGTATACCAATGAAACACTTGAAGTCCCGTACTTGCCCAAAAACTATCATGTCACGTTTATTACTAATCTGAACTTGTATCAACTTAAAATTTTCAATCTTGCATTTACATATTATTTTTTTTATTTAACATACGTACGTATATTTATGAAGATATATATACATATATACATACCTTTCCATGGTAATTAAACTGAAATAAAACTTATAAATTTCTAATTACATCTTTGTATATATATATATATACATGTGTTTAATTATGTGAGCAATGAACCTCTTTGTTAGTTTGAACCTTTCCTATTTCAATTGAACTCCCATCTTGAAGCCCCATCACCAAATTCGAACCCTTAACCCCCCCCCCCCCAAATTTTGATCTAATTCAATTAGTTTGACTTCTTTAAAGTCAAACAGCCACTTTCCCATACAATTCCACATCAAAATCGATCAAACTCGAGTTGTTGGACTTGCCTTGTATACTTGAATGAAAATCGGTCAGTTTCCATCCCAATTTAACATTTCAATTCAACCTTTTCGTGGCCGATTTCATAATTCAAACATGTTTGACTCGAAGAGTTAAACCGAGCCTCAATCACCTCCAAATCAGGGGTTAAACGAGTAATAGAACCCGCAAATCATGCGCAAACGATCCTATCATGTATTCAACCCCAATTCGTGACCCAATTCATCCGCATTCAAACGAATTAACGCCTTTTCCGTGATCACAACTGTACGCTACTAACCCCAATCAAATTGAGCGGATTAGGCGAAATGGGATGAATTCATTCACTCCCACACTTTCGCATACCCTATTTCAAACTCTCCCAACTTTCAATTTACCCGCATTGCACCTCTAGAACTCTGTCAAGCTCCAAGAGCGTCGAACCTTTCCATCCTACCATTTGCCTCCGATTCGTAATCATGTCGGGTAAGTTTTATATCAATAGTTTCGTTTTAGTTCAAATATCAAAAGCCCCATGGTCTAAGCAGTTGATTTTTGCGTAACCAGGTTTAATCGAATAGCTAGGGTTGGGTTTTTCATCGGGGACGATAAGGGGGGGGAGGCCTGGCCTTGCGAGTTTTAACTTAAAAAGAAACTGTTTCCTATCAAGGCATCTTGCCCAGATCGCTTGGTTAAGTCTGTTTGCCCTCACAGATTAGGTCGTTGGTTCGAACCCACTCCCAAACCATTTTCTTTTTGCGAGTATACTGCCCAAAAAAAAAAAAAAAAAAAAAACCAGTTACCTGCTAACCTTGTTTATCAATTTCGTAAACCAGCAGAATGACACAACTGGGCCGCTGATCCAGTGGTTCATGCGCTTTACCCACACCGAACCCACCCGGGTTCGAGTCCCAGAAACCACTTTTATTTTTAAACTTGTTTTAAAGCATTGAACTATTTTATAAAAAAATTGTTTTATAAAACTTTAAAAACTCATAATCAGTTTAATAAAATTTGATTGTTAAATTATCAAGAGGAACTATTTTATTTGTTCTTTTTAAAATAAAAACCTAATAAAAAATTTTAGTTTATCTAATATAGTTATTGTAGATAAATTATTTTAAATCCTTGGTTTATAAATTATAATTGGAATATAATTAGGATCACTTTTATAAACCCATTATCTTACAAAGATTTATACCTTCTTTATATGATTTCCTTTTATTATATAAGAACATTTAAAACCATCTTTATACCTTAAATTTTGATTTAATTATTTATTACTTATATCATTACTTTTAACACTTATTTTCCATGGAAATCAAACTAACTAAATAAAATAATTATTTATTTACTCATTAGTTATTTAAATACCTAAATTAAACTATTTATTCATTTATATATTTATTTTACAAACAAAAGAAATCAGTTACTCATTCTTTTATTTACTCGAATTAAAATACAATTATTCATTGATATTTACATAAATACTATTTAAACTCGTATAATCGTTTTCTTATTAAAATGAGAAGACCCACATCAATCCCCTTTCCGCATTAAAATTTTATATTCATTTTGTGCAATTCATTAATACACATATTCTATCAAACATAGGTTAATCTTGTGATTTGCTAGAACATTTGTGCAACAACAAACATAGTTGTGTGACTTTCAAGCTACTCATTTCAAGGTGAGTATTACATAGCCCCTTTTACACTTTTACACTTTTTGGGGTGAAACATGAACTCTATACACACAATTGTTTACATTTACATAAACTACACAAACACAAATCCTCTTTACATTCATGTATGCAAAATTTGAGCTTTATGTTTGAGTGCTAGGTGTGTTAACTGTTTGTGTGCAATTTATGTGCAATCATTAACTATTCAAGTCGACGGTTAACAATGATAGATCTATTGAGTCTGACAAACCCACCCAGATTGGGGTGATTGTTACCGACAACACAATTTGCATGCTAGTTACAAAGGTTTGATTGTACTTTGGTTACACGATAGTAGCTCCCCATAAATGCCTTATTTTATCATGTTATGTAAGGATTTGACTATTTACATCTATACACTATTTATGATTAAACCTGTGTATGCTCACCAACTTTTTAGTTGACCTTAATTTATTCATATTTCACGTGCTAATGTGTGATTTTGATCAAGACTTGCTTCACATAAGTTTTGGACCTAGTTAATTTTAAATAAAGGATTATGTATTTCATATTATGTACTTGGTTTGATTTTGTTTTGTCTTGAATATGTGCAAGGAATTTAAATGGTTAATATATTTCAATTTAGTCAACCTTGTGCTCATGAACAGTCTACATGTCCCGCCCCGACGTTTCCGCCGTCGGTTGGGGTGTGACAGATTGGTATCAGAGCCTTGGTTATAGGGAATTAGGTTATTAGACATTCTTGACCTAGACTATAACCTTAGGTCACCCATACCATGCCATGATACTACATGCTACATGATTATTTCTTATGTGAATATTTTTACATGTTATACTATATAATTACATCATATGATACAATACTTAATAGTCTATGTGTCACATTACCTTCCAACTTTTGTCTCCTATTCGTTGCTACCTATTTGACTTATTTAAAGTGCTATCCTAAGTTTCCACACACACTCATACACACTTAGTTCTTCATGCACCCTTAAACTCACATATATAATGTCACCACCTCTTGTGATCTAAATCTAAACTATTTGTAAGGCCCCAAACCCGGGAGGCCTCACTCGTTGGATTTACTCATTCACAAACAGTTCTTAAACATGAATATCAAATAACGCAGCGGAAAATTTCATTCAAACATAACGTCGTCATTGTTCATACATGCGGAAGCGTAAACATTGTTTAAAACATAATTACATAAACTTAACATAAACAACTCATAACGGGATGCCAGTCTTCATGATCGACCGGGTAACTCTTCTCGCTTGCCAAGCATCACCGTCCATCGTCCATACCTGCCTTAACCTGAATGCGCATACTAAAAAGTCAGCTACGCTGGTGAGTTCTAGCGTTTCATAAAAACTTTAACATCAACATTTGCCAAAACGTATCATTCCTTTAGTAAAACCTTTCACAAAAGCATGTAATAATCTAACATCTTTAAAAAGGTTTCGTACCCATATCATCATCAACATCATAATCATAAACACCGTTAAACGGATCGTTCATTAAAACTTTTAACATTCATTTAAGTCATACATTATTATCTAAATCTGTGTTACCCTTCGTTCCGTCATTTAGTATGGTATTGCCCCTAAGGCTAACTGCACGAAGACCGACAATACCATACATTCCGTCAATTCCCTTTTTGGTATTGCCCCCAAGGCTAACTGCACGAGGACCGACAATACCCATTCAGTTGCCCTTATGGCTCTCATGTCCATAAACCGACAACTTCCATCGACGGCCACGGCTCACGGCCAATGACACCGTCGGATCATAATTTAACCTTACATAGGGTCACGTTAACCCCTGAGTAACCGTCGTTACTCGCTTTACCAGTTGTACAACATCATAACCATTGACATGCCACAGAGACAATGCCCCTGTTGTTCTTGTGGCAACTATGGCTCGCTGTCCATAATCTACCACAAGGCTGGGAATCTCATTTCCCAGACTTCATTCGTCAATTCCATTCATTCGACAGATTAGATTTGTAATGACTTCTTTAAAACATTTACCTCTTTCTCTTCTCATTAAACATTTCCTCATTTAGACCGTTCATAAAACATTCGTAACCCTTTTTGGCAAAAACACTTCAAAACCTTTCCTTTCGTAAACATCGTTTCGTTAAAACATCATTTCGTTAAACATCATTTCGTTAAACATCATTTCGTTAAAACATCATTTCGTTAAAACATCATTTCGTTAAACTTCATTTCGTAAGTATGCACACCAGCCCAAAAACATTAACAAAACATTTAAAAGAGGGCTCTAGAACTCACCTTATAAGCTAGTCTCGGTTGTCCTAAACAAAGGTCCAACAACTTCCCTTCCGATCTGAATTGATTAGAAATACACATCAGACCAATACCGACTCTAACGGTTTAACCCTTCTAAACATACTGACTTCACTTAACCAGTTCTGATGTCTGCGCACTTAGCAAGTGCGCAGACCCTGCTTCCTGCGCACTTAGCAAGTGCGCAGACTCTGCTTCCTGCGCACTTAGCAAGTGCGCAGACCCCTCTTCCTGCGCACTTAGCAAGTAAGCAGGTCCCTCCTCCTGCGCACTTAGCAAGTGCGCAGGACCTGCTCCGTGCGCACTTAGCAAGTGCGCACGACCTGTTCTTCGCGAAAAACCCTAACTTTCGCATTCGGGTCTGATCATGTCAAGATCCCGAACCTATCGCATTCAAAACGTTTGTTTTCCATTAAGGAACTCAAATCCATGATTATCTTTCAGTTTCATCCGTTCAAACCTTACATTTTCACCCAAAACCCGAAAAACCCAAAAACGAACTAAAACTCAGATTTAGGTCGGATTGTTACCTGAATCGAGCTTCTGATCCAGAGGTTCTTCTCACGAGTGCAAGAGACACGAGTGGGTGCAATCTTGTGCGATTCCGACACTTTCTCTCTCTACGGTTTTTCTCTCTCTAGAATTGCAAATGAGAGAAACATGTGGTGATCTTGGCTATTTATAGGGGAGACCTCCCCAAGCCCGGTTCGCGACTGACCTGGCCCGACTCCGGCCCGCTTGAACTCGTTAACTTTATTTCTCGACATTTTGGGATGTTACAAGTCTACCCCCCTTATAATAGGTTTCGTCCCCGAAACCTATCACAAGTTAAATAATTGAGGGTACGACTCCCTCATTTCCGCCTCCGTTTCCCATGTAGCCTCTGATCCCTTTCGGTGCCTCCATTGGACTTTAACCAATGGAATAACTTTATTACGCAAACGCTTCTCCTTTCGGTCTAAGATAGCCACGGGTTCTTCGATGTAATTAAGGCTGTTGTCGACCTCGATGTCAGTAAGTGGTACGTGAGCCGATTCATCCGCCAAACACTTTCGCAAGTGTGATACATGGAAGGTAGGATGAATCCCACTTAACTCATCAGGCAACTCCAACCGATAAGCGACTTCCCCAACCCGTGCCATTATCCTGAACGGTCTGACAAACCTCGGACTTAACTTTCCTCTCTTCCTGAATCGTATGATTCCCTTCCAGGGCGACACTTTCAACATTACTCTGTCCCCAACGTCAAACTCGATAGGCCGTCGTCGTCTATTCGCATAGGATTTCTGGCGATCTTGTGCGGCCTTCATTCGAGCTTTGATTTGATCAAACCTTTTCGACGTTTCTTTTATGACTTCCAGACTTCCTAACTCCTTCTGTCCAATCTCACCCCAACAAACCGGGGTCCTGCATCTTCTACCATACAACATTTCGTAAGGCGGCATGCCTATAGTCGTGTGATGACTATTGTTGTAGGAGAATTCGGCTAACGGCAGATGATTGTCCCAACTGCCACCGAAGTCGATAATACAAGCACGGAGCATATCTTCCAATGTCTGAATGGTCCTTTCAGACTGACCATCCGTTTGCAGGTGGTATGCCGTGCTGATATTAAGCCTTGTGCCCATCGCCTCATGAAATCTTTTCCAGAACCTCGATGTGAATCGTGTGTCCCGGTCAGATACGATCGTCAAAGGCATCCCATGCCGTGCTACTACTTCGTTGATAAACACTTCTGCTAACCTTTCCGACGAGAACGTCTCACGAATAGGTAGGAAATGAGCACTCTTCGTTAATCGGTCCATAATTACCCAAATGGTGTCATGACCTTTAGTCGTGCGGGGTAGCTTGGTTATGAAGTCCATGGTAATGTGTTCCCACTTCCATTCTGGTATATCAAGTGGTTGGATCTTTCCATACGGTTTCTGGTGTTCAGCCTTTACTTGCGAGCAAGTCAAACACTTGCTTACATACTTCGTTACATCACATTTCATTCCAGGCCACCAGTAGTCCTTCTTCAGGTCTTGGTACATTTTGTTGGTACCGGGATGGATAGAGTAACGAGACTTATGAGCCTCATCCAAGATTTTGGTTCTAAGTTCGCCACCCAAAGGTATCCATACCCGTCCATAACGTGTTCTAACACCAAGGGTGTTATATTCCAACTTGTCTTGTTGGCCAACCATTCTTTCCTTCTTTATGTTTTCTTCTTTAAGTGCCTCATCTTGAGCCCTTTCGATTTCGCTCATCACATCCGATGTTACCACCAACTGGCAAACTTTCACTCTAATAGGAGTAGGCACATCCTTTCGGCTTAGAGCGTCAGCCACCACGTTTGCCTTTCCAGGATGGTACATGATCTCACAGTCATAATCCTTCAGGAGTTCCAACCATCGTCTCTGCCTCATATTAAGCTCCTTTTGTTCGAAGAAGTACTTCAAACTTTTGTGGTCGGAGTAAATAGTAAACTTCACCCCGTACAGGTAGTGCCTCCAGATTTTCAATGCAAATACGACAGCAGCAAGTTCCAAATCATGAGTCGGATAGTTGACTTCGTGAACTTTCAACTGCCGCGACGCATACGCAATCACTCTACCGCGTTGCATCAACACACACCCTAATCCCTGACCCGACGCGTCAGAGTATACCACCAGGTCTTCACTGCCTTCGGGAAGGGCCAAGACTGGAGCTTGGGTTAGCTTCTCTTTCAATTCCTTAAATGCCTCATCCTGGGTCGAACCCCATTCGTACTTTGCCTCTTTCCGAGTCAACTTTGTCAATGGCGAAGCTATTTTCGAGAAATCCTGGATGAATCTCCGATAGTAGCCTGCCAATCCCAAGAAACTGCGGATTTCAGTTGGCTTCTTAGGAATGTCCCATTCCCTTACCGTCACTATCTTTGCTGGGTCAACCATAATGCCGTTCGGGTTAATGATGTGACCTAGGAATTGGACTTCCCTAAGCCAGAATGCACATTTGGAGAACTTAGCATACAACTTCTCCTTCTTCAAAGCTTCCAATACTTCCTTTAAGTGACACGCGTGATCACCCTCATTCTTGGAGTAGATAAGGATGTCATTGATGAACACTATTACCGATCGATCCAGCATCGGTCGACACACCCTATTCATCAAATCCATGAACGCTGCAGGGGCGTTCGTCAATCCAAAAGACATTACGCGGAAATCAAAGTGTCCATAACGTGTGCGAAATGCCGTTTTCGGTATGTCTTCTTCCCTCACCTTCAACTGATGGTACCTGGATCGGAGGTCGATCTTTGAGAACCAACTTGCGCCTTGTAATTGATCGAACATGTCGTCGATCCTTGGTAACGGGTACTTGTTCTTCACGGTGCGTTTGTTCAACTCGCGATAATCAATACACATTCTCATCGAACCGTCTTTCTTCTTTACGAACAACACCGGAGCACCCCAAGGCGAGTTGCTCGGTCGTATAAATCCTTTCTCAAGTAACTCGTCTAGTTGCGTCATTAGTTCCTTCATCTCTACTGGTGCTAGTCGATATGGAGCCTTAGCCACGGGCTGGGCATCTGGTACTAAGTCAATTCGGAACTCAATTTCTCTATCGGGTGGTATCCCAGGCAAATCCTCTGGAAACACCTCCGGGTACTCGCGTACCACGGGTACATCGTCTAGTTCCTTCACTTCCTTACACTTGTCAATCACATACACCAGATAAGCCTCGCATCCGCGCCTCAAGTAATTTGTTGCCTTAATCATTGAGATGACGTTTGGCATCGGGGCGTCACAATCTCCAAAAACTTCGACTTTGCTACCATCCGGAGCTTTGAGTCGGATTATCTTTCGTTTACATATAATTTGCGCTTCATTGGCAGTTAGCCAATCCATGCCTAACACGACATCGAACCCTCCCAAAACCATAACACACAATCTGACAGGGAACCTATGACCTTCTATTTTCATCGTGGAGTTTTCACATACATCGGTTACTCTTGCAGTTCTACCCTCAGCGGTTTCTACGCTAAAGGCCCTTTCTAACTTACTGACAGTGTACTTCACGCGTATACAAAAATTCGCAGATATAAAACTCTTACTGGCACCCAAATCAAATAACACAGAAACAAGAGTGTTGTCAAGGACGAACGTACCTGACGCCACGTCGGGGTCCATTCTGGCCTGGTCTTGCGTCAGCGCGTACGCACGAGTCTTTGCTCGGGGCCTCTCTTCCCTCTTCTCCGGGCCTTTCCCCTTCCCGGCTTCACCCATTCTTGGTTTGGTGCATTCTCGGCTCAGATGACCGGCATCCCCACAGTTCTAGCACTTGTAGTGTTGTGTGCACTCACGGGAGTAGTACCCGGTCTTGCCACACTTAAAGCACAAGTTAGATCCCAGTCTACATTCACCCACATGCTCCTTTCCACACTTCCTACAAATGGTCGGCTCATCCACCCGAGCCCTTTTATCGCGAGCCCCAAACATCTTTCCACCAGTTCGCTTGTTTGAGAAGCTCGGTCTCTTCTTTGGTTCCTCGATGGCGACGACATTCAGTGCCAGATCATCAAATACTACGCCGCTCAGTTCTACTACCGAATCATAGGTAGTAGGGTCGTTTACCTTAACATAGGTGCAGACCTGGTCCGGCAACCCTTGAATGTAGCAGGAAATTTTTCTCTCCTCCGTCGTAACAAGATGTGGCACCAGACGTGCCAATTCGTTGAATCGGGTTGTGTGCTGCCGGTGCGTCATGCTCCCGGCCTTCAAACCCAGAAATTCCCTCTCTACCTTCTCAATCTCGTTCCTCGCGCAGAAATTCTTGATCACCAAAGTTTTCAACTCAGCCCACATCATCGAGTCAACAACCTCATCCCCCTTAGCCTGACGTACACCTTCCCACCAGTGGGATGCTTCCTCCCTCAAGGAGTTAGCAGCAAACTTCACTACTTGATTAGCTCGACACTCGCTCAGACGGATGGCGGCTTCCATACGTATTACCCAATCAAAAGTAGCCACCGCGTCCTTCTTCCCGTTCAGGACCGGCGGGTCACATGCCTTAAAGGACTTATAGTCGCATCCGCGAGCAGGCGGTGCGTTGTCGGTCTCGTTGTTTTGGGCACCAGTTGCCGCACTAGATCCGCCTTCCCCACTAACTTTCTTTAATGCCTCTGCCAACAGACTTGGTAGAGAATTCTTCATCAACTCGGAGAACTCTCGAGCTATGGCTGCTCTCACTTCTGGTTCAAAAGTGAAAGGTTGTTCTGCAACTTATGTCTGTTCAGTTCCATGCACACTAACCGTCGGTTCAGTGTGAACACTTCCTTCTTCGCTGTGCTCTTGGCGCGCAGGAATCCTGCCACGCCCACCATTTCGACCGCCGGTACGACCACCGGTACGGCCACCACGCCTTCCGTTCCCTCTCCTCGCCATTTCGTTCTATAAGACAAGAAATACAATGTCATCACACTAGTTAACAAATAAAATCCAATAAGTACTGTAAGATGTTAATATACACTAGCCTTCTGCAATTAACTATTACACTACCTTTCGATTTCTATTTGACCACCTTTGTGATTCCATCAGAACACAAGTCCTTTCCTAACCCTTTCTAAGGCATACTACATACACATACTCTACTTTTCATACCTGATGCTGTGGCTCGAGTTACCCGTACTGGCATCCGCTTTCGGTCCCATTCAAAGTTTAAGTTCAGACACTGGGGGTGTCCGAATCTCTCAAACTATTGCTCTGATACCAACTTGTAAGGCCCCAAACCCGGGAGGCCTCACTCGTTGGATTTACTCATTCACAAACAGTTCTTAAACATGAATATCAAATAACGCAGCGGAAAATTTCATTCAAACATAACGTCATCATTGTTCATACATGCGGAAGCGTAAACATTGTTTAAAACATAATTACATAAACTTAACATAAACAACTCATAACGGGATGCCAGTCATCATGATCGACCGGGTAACTCTTCTCACTTGCCAAGCATCACCGTCCATCGTCCATACCTGCCTTAACCTGAATGTGCATACTAAAAAGTCAGCTACGCTGGTGAGTTCTAGCGTTTCATAAAAACTTTAACATCAACATTTGCCAAAACGTATCATTCCTTTAGTAAAACCTTTCACAAAAGCATGTAATAATCTAACATCTTTAAAAAGGTTTCGTACCCATATCATCATCAACATCATAATCATAAACACCGTTAAACGGATCGTTCATTAAAACTTTTAACATTCATTTAAGTCATACATTATTATCTAAATCTGTGTTACCCTTCGTTCCGTCATTTAGTATGGTATTGCCCCTAAGGCTAACTACACGAAGACCGACAATACCATACATTCCGTCAATTCCCTTTTTGGTATTGCCCCCAAGGCTAACTGCACGAGGACCGACAATACCCATTCAGTTGCCCTTATGGCTCTCATGTCCATAAACCGACAACTTCCATCGACGGCCACGGCTCACGGCCAATGACACCGTCGGATCATAATTTAACCTTACATAGGGTCACGTTAACCCCTGAGTAACCGTCGTTACTCCCTTCACCAGTTGTACAACATCATAACCATTGACATGCCACAGAGACAATGCCCCTGTTGTTCTTGTGGCAACTATGGCTCGCTGTCCATAATCTACCACAAGGCTGGGAATCTCATTTCCCAGACTTCATTCGTCAATTCCATTCATTCGACAGATTAGATTTGTAATGACTTCTTTAAAACCTTTACCTCTTTCTCTTCTCATTAAACATTTCCTCATTTAGACCGTTCATAAAACATTCGTAACCCTTTTTGGCAAAAACACTTCAAAACCTTTCCTTTCGTAAACATCGTTTCGTTAAAACATCATTTCGTTAAACATCATTTCGTTAAACATCATTTCGTTAAACATCATTTCGTTAAAACATCATTTCGTTAAACTCCATTTCGTAAGTATGCACACCAGCCCAAAAACATTAACAAAACATTTAAAAGAGGGCTCTAGAACTCACCTTATAAGCTAGTCTCGGTTGTCCTAAACAAAGGTCCAACAACTTCACTTCCGATCTGAATTGATTAGAAATACACATCAGACCAATACCGACTTTAACGGTTTAACCCTTCTAAACATACTGACTTCACTTAACCAGTTCTGATGTCTGCGCACTTAGCAAGTGCGCAGACCCTGCTTCCTGCGCACTTAGCAAGTGCGCAGACTCTGCTTCCTGCGCACTTAGCAAGTGCGCAGACCCCTCGTCCTGCGCACTTAGCAAGTGCGCAGGTCCCTCCTCCTGCGCACTTGCTAAGTGCGCAGGACCTGCTCCATGCGCACTTAGCAAGTGCGCACGACCTGTTCTTCGTGAAAAACCCTAACTTTCGCATTCGGGTCTGATCATGTCAAGATCCCGAATCTGTCGCATTCAAAACGTTCGTTTTCCATTAAGGAACTCAAATCTATGATTATCTTTCAGTTTCATCCGTTCAAACCTTACATTTTCACCCAAAACCCGAAAAACCCAAAAACGAACTAAAACTCAGATTTAGGTCGGATTGTTACCTGAATCGAGCTTCTGATCCGGAGGTTCTTCTCACGAGTGCAAGAGACACGAGCGGGTGCAATCTTGTGCGATTCCGACACTTTCTCTCTCTACGGTTTTTCTCTCTCTAGAATTGCAAATGAGAGAAACATGTGGTGATCTTGGCTATTTATAAGGGAGACCTCCCCAAGCCCGGTTCGCGACTGACCTGGCCTGACTCCGGCCCGCTTGAACTCGTTAACTTTATTTCTCGGCATTTTGGGATGTTACACTATTGGACCTAAAGCCCATTAATAATAAACTAGAAGCCCACTTACCCTCCAAGAAGAAGGAGCCTACTACAACTTATAAGCCTCACTTTCGGGCCTCAAAGCCCAGTCCACAACAATTCTCATCATGACCATGAGCCCAACAAATAGTGTTATTAATACATGATGGCTGGAAGAGTGTGTAGGCCCATGAGGGATTCTGGCTAAGGAAAGATAGGGTACTTAAGTGTGTCCTAGTGACCCACCCCTCTTTCCTGGGAATCCTCCTCAAGGATGCATTGCTTATAGGTCAATTGTATTTCTAAAATATTGTTGTGAAAGCTCGGTGTTATGACTAGTCAAACTCTAAACCTATGAGAACTCCTATATTTAACACTCAATATTTTATTATCACTTACAACCTTTTCATTGTTTCCTACTAGACATGGACTTCTACTCTCCTTCCTCCCCGGTATACCGTCCCGGAGAAGAGTCTGATTGGGAAGAAGACATCGGGACACCCGTGCATCGGTCACCAACACCCCCAGCTGCTAGACCAAGGTTTGATGTAAGGGCAGATTGGATTAGGAACACCGGCCCAAGACTTCGAACATCTGGATCACCCGCACCCAGGAACCCGTATCAGACACCCCATCTCCACAATCAGTTACCACCCCCACTAAGAGACCCATATCTAATGCCCGACCCGTACCATCCTAACCCTTGGGTAAGACATACCACGGCACCCACTAGTGTTATGGGAATTCCAACTAATGACATTCACCAATATGTAAGGACCTCAGAATTTGAGAGGCAAAGGATGGAGCAGGGGGTAATGCACGACTTGCAAGAACAAAGAATGGATAGCCTAGCAAACCAATTAGGGTACCAAAAGGAGTTAATCTCCATCCTCGAAAAAGAAATACCGGAGCATCGCACGGAGACAGCTAAAGCTGAAGCCAGATCGGCTACCCGAGTGACCATAGCGGTACTCTTCTTGGGAATTATTCTCCTTCTAGTGGAAAGCTACAAGAGACGCTAACAAAATTATTTTTCCATTATTTATTGTCTTTAAATTTTCAGTTTGAGAACCATTTCCCTATGTTTTGAGTAATGTTTAACATTTCAGCATTTAAGCAATTTTATATATTCCAACTCTAAAATTACTATTCATTGATTTGACCCGTTGAGTGTGAATTACACCCATCATATTTTTATCAAAATTTCTCAAGTATCACCTCCTTCATTCAATACGATTTAGTACACTACCGACAATCTTCATCGTAAACAAATCACCCTAATATTTTATTTAAACAACCTCGTTATTTTGTTCAAACAAAACGTTTATCAAACTTTTAGAAAGCATTAGAAATATGAATTTTCTATAAACATTTTCATCTTGTGAGAAAACTCAATACAACCTGTTTTATAGAAACATCATTTCAAATTGATAAATACGTATGATTTTCCTCATTAATGTAATTATTTCTAAAACCTGGCTAAATTGATGTACAACTACTTGATTAGCCAATAATTTCTCTTAAAAATATTCTTCTTATAATAATTGAAAATTTAAAAAGTTTTTCCTTTAAACTGTCTATTTATTTAAATTATGTAACTCAATGGTTTCACTACTTTATATATCTACAACTAAGAACAATTTACCACTTTCTATTTTCAAACAAAGATCAGTATTTGTAAACACATTTCCCTGAATGTTTTCAGAACCTTCTCGTTATCTTTCACTTACCACTTCAAGAGACGACCCATTTCGCGTAAACGATTAACCATCCCTACAAACCTCAACGAGATTTAAAGAGCTAGAACCTAACTACCACATCCTACACGAACATAAACCAACACGCTGCTCCGTAACACCTGATCACATGCAAAACTCGCTAGTATATGTCACACAAAATTCAATAACTTACGTATGCACGTTCACAAGATACACATCACGATCACATAATACATGAAACTAGTTTATTTGCAAATCACAATTTACTAGATTGATCACATAACACATGAAACTAGTTTATTTGCAATATACATGATACATAACAATTGTTTGCGTGGTACAAAATACTAGATTGACTACATTGAACATGAAACTTATTGAGCTACAAAATACATGATGCTAAGTTGTCAACACCATACATGAACTTAATTTCCTACAATACACATGACACTTTGTTGTTTACATTACACATGAGAGCTTATTGATTTAAAAAATACATGATGCTAAGTTGTTAACACCATACATGAAATTCATTTCTTATAATACACATGATACTATGTTGTTTACATTACACATTAGAGATTATTGATTTACAAAATACATGATGCTAAATTGTTCACGTTACACATGAAACCTATTTGATTACAAGCTACATGACACTAGATCATACATAAAACTTGGATGTTACATTATACACGAAACTAAATTGCTTACAATTGTTGCAATTAATTGATTTCATTATACACAAGGCATGGTCATACGTTTTGTTCACCAAAGTTGAAAACCATAACTCATTGAAGCTACTCGGGGTTTGACGTATTCTAGTTCAAACATGAGTAAACTATAAAACTTTAAGTTTACTATCATATTTCTCTTTAGTTGCTAACTGACCTGCCTACTAGGGACATAGTTACTTATTAACAACTAATATGTGAAAACAATAGACATGAACTAAGTGAATTTGTGCCCTCCTGCCCCGCACACGATGGAAGGACCTATACGGACCATGCGATGATTTGTAACATCCCAAAAATAATAAAATGAATAAATATAGCGAGACCGGTGATTTAGTCGGAATATTTAAACAAAAGGGAGCGGGCTTGGGCTCGGCTTCAATGGGCAGCCCAGGTATATATATAAGGCAAGGAAGCCCTTTTCCCTGCTCATTCCACACTCATGCAGCTTCTAGAGAGAGAAAGGAGAGCTCGGGTCTAGAGAGAGAAAGTCAACGGATCGTCACGAGATTGGAGGAGCATGTTACAGCTGTGCTCGTGGCCATCTTCTCCGAATCAGAAATCCAATCCAGGTAAGCGTTCGATCATAATCTGAGTTTTTATGACTTTTTAGGATTTTCGGGTTTTGGCTAAAAAGGTAACGATTTTGCGGATGAAACTTGAAAATGAACTTAGGTTTAGCATCTAGAATGAAAACCGAACGTTTTGATCTAAGAAAAATGAGATATTGACTCGATCAGACGCGCATGCAAAACTTTGGATTTTTTGGGGAAGACGATCTGTGCAGACCTATCGAAACTACTTAGTTTCGATATATGCAGAACCATCGAAACTACATAGTTTCGATATGTACAGACCCATCGAAACTACCCAGTTTCGATATGTGCAACCTATCGAAACTACCATAGTTTCGATATGAGCCCACGATCCGAAGCTAAGATTACACCTAAGTTACTTATCGAAACTACCAAGTTTCGACATAAGCAGCTTATCGAAACTATCAAGTTTCGACAGAAGCAGCTTATCGAAACTACCAAGTTTCGACAGAAGCAACCTATCGAAACTACCAAGTTTCGACTGAAGCAACCTATCGAAACTACCAAGTTTCGACAGAAGCAACCTATCGAAACTACCAAGTTTTGACAGAAGCAACCAATCGAAACTACCAAGTTTCGATAAAGCAAATCCATCGAAACTACTAAGTTCAAGCATAGTAATGTCTAATGTCATCTAGGAGCACTACCTTACGAGTATGACTTTATTATACAGATCGTGAGTGACATTAGTGACGCTCAGTAGCCAGTTTAGTGTATTTCAGAAACTACTCATCAGGTGAGTTCTATGTGCCCCTTCTATGTTATGTGCAAATCATTTTAAATGTTTTGGGGCTGAAGTGTATACACTAAATGATTAAATGTTATAAATGTCAATGTGATCATACGTATATATATAAATACTTATATATGAAAATGAATTATGAATAAAGAAAGAAGCGTATGATTTTAAAGAATGAATGAAAGAAGGACATAACGTAAAAGAATGAAATTTTGCTTTATATTACATATATATTGCATGTTATGAATGAATGTAAACGTTATAAACCCTTCTATGACAACGGCTACTTCGGTAGACGGACGACCACGTGACTATTTTGCAACCGGGACAAAAACGTTCCTTCGCAAGCTAGGACGTATGAAAAGGTATTAATGGACGGTCGAAGCACATGCCTTAACTAATGTAGAACGGTTGCATACATAATGGTCGCATGGGAAACGGATGCCCTAGGGCAGACGGACAAAATGACGGACTACGACGGTAGGACGGTTTAAGAGCGGACGGACAAAGGTTGCCGGACGGATTAATGAATGACGGACGGTTTTCTAGAGCCGGACGGTAATGAAATGGGTTACGACGGTAGTTCTGACAACGATGTCTTTGTGACATTCGCGACAAGTATGACGGGTTGATCTCCCTTAAGATTGTGGCCAATAAGTGTTCTCTCAAAAAGAAAGTATGTATGTACATATGTATATACCCTCAATGAATGTTATGTGAGAACAGTAAAGTAAAGAATATTTAAAAGTATGAAGATATACGTATATATACATTATATTCATGATAAGGTAAATATTAAGTATGATTGTCTTTAAACTAGAACTCACCAGCGTTAGCTGACTTTTAGTATACATTTCAGGTAAAGGAAGAAAAGGTTGTGTGATGGAGTGAAGGTTACCCGACACAAGACTGACATCCCACTTTAATATATGTGTTTAAGACTTCCGCTGTCAAGTTATGTTATATTATGTAATTGAATGATGAATGTTTTAAATTTTAAGTTCAGTATTTATGACTATGTTTATGAGTAAATCCAACAAGTGAGGTTACCCGAGAAAGGGGCCTTACAAGTTGGTATCAGAGCAATAGTTTGAGAGATTCAGACATCCCTAAATGTCTGGACTCAAGCTGATTATGGGACCAACGCACGGATGTCAGTCTGGGTAGCCAACGCCAACGCCAGCACAGTAAGTAAGTACTTAGGTTAATACACTTGAATAAGAATAGACACTCAAACCTAGAACCAATAGATGTCAATGTCATGACCAATTTGAAGAGTTTGGAACCTGAAAAGCAATGTAAATTTATAATCACAATCCGGTCACTGTAATTAAAAATTTAACATGTTCGTACTGTTTCAAGACTATGATCTGAGAGAATGACATTGATGTTTTCCCTTTATGACCATCAGGAAAACTAGGAAGTATGGCCGGAGGAGGAAGAACTGGACGCCGAGGCGGTCGCACTGGCAGAGTGGGTAGACCTCCACTGAATCAAAGAAGTGAAGAGGAAGAGAGTGTGCACGCAGAACACACTGAGAGTGTGCACGAAACTAATGTGACCCCAACTGGGGATGGCAATTAGGGGCCTATACAGTTGGAACCCGAGGTTAGGGATGCTATTGTCCACGAGGTTGTACTTACTCTGAAGAACATATTGCCTGAAATCACGTTGAATCTTGATCGAGAATCATAATGGTTGAACGATATATGAGATTGATGTGAATCCATGTCTCATGATCGACTAGATATCTATTACAGAGGGATAATTGATAGCTAACCATACACTATTATACAAACTAAAATTTGGGAAAACCTAATGCTCTCTCTCTAGCCAGGCGATTCTTCTGTTCTTCTTGTGTTCTTCGATTTTGATCTATCTAATCTGTGTAATCTAATACAGATGATTGATTAATTTTGAAGGACTTTTTCTTTTTTTTCTTGTTCATAATCGCTGCTGTAATCTGTTGTTTTCAATCTGATCGGATAGAAGTGTGGGTTTTTCAATCCTACTGGTTGGGCAGTAACTTTGAATTACCTGTTATTCTATTCAATTTTGTGAGATTCAATGGGTTAGGGTTTGCTAGAATTAGGGTTTCTTTAATTTTCGTTCTTGGTTTTGGCTGGTTTTGATCGTATTTTCTGCTGCATGGTTGTTTGTTTCTCTTGATTATGGAGAGAGTTGATGATCCTCAATCTGTTGATCGTAATCAACTTGGAGGTATTGCTCAGAAAATTCGGAATATTGATGGTAAACTGATTGCTTCATCCGGTATTTTCAAGAATTCGAGTTCTATTTTGGGGAAAGATTTTGATAATTTCAATTTGAATTTCAAACCCAATGCCGATAAGCTGTTTGATTCTGCTAATATCACGATTCCTACTTCTATGCCTACAAGTGAGTTAGATATCAATGATTATGATTCGTTTAGGAAGTCTCAAGATCAGACGATAAGGGTGAATGATGAGGTTAATCTTGATGCTGATTTTGTGGAGTCGTATGCCTCCAAATTAAAATCAACCAAAGAGGTTAGGTCTATTAATTTTCGTGTTCTTCAATCTGTGGAGGTTATTGATGATGTTGATGTTGTTCTTCCGAAGGAAGCTGCTTGAGTTATCAAGGATAAGTATGCAAATACCTTGTATGGTTACTTCTTGGGCAAAAGACTAGCTTTCCCGGTTGTTGAATATTTTGTGAAGAAGAATTGGCTGAAATTTGGTTTACAAAAATCGATGATGAACGCTAATGGTTTTTTCTTCTTTAAGTTTTCGGATGAAAAAGGTATGCATCATGTGTTAGAGGGTGGTCCTTGGTTAATTAAAAATACTCCTTTTTTACTTAATGTTTGGACTCCTACGACAATCTTGAAGAAGGATGATATCAAGAAGGTAGCTGTTTGGGTTAAAATACATAATGTTCCCTTGGCTGCTTATTCGGATGATGGCCTAAGTATGCTTGCAACGAAATTGGGGACTCCAAAAATGCTTGATAACTATACTTCTCAGATGTGCTCGGATTCATGGGGTAGGAGCAGTTTTGCAAGGGCTCTTGTTGAACTTTCAGCTGATAATACATTAAAGGAGGAACTTAAAATTGCAATCCCAAGTATTGAGGGGGGTGGTCATGTAAAAGAAACTATAAAAGTTGAGTATGAATGGAAGCCCCCAAGATGTGATGCTTGTAAAGTGTTTGGGCATCTTGATTCGAGCTGCCCAAAGTCTGTCAAAGTCATTCAAAAGGCTCCGGAGTTAAAAGATGCTGATGGTTTTGAGTTAATGAAAGGCAAAAATAAGACTAATAATAAGAAGGGTGTTCCGCTTAATAAAGGGAAACCGGTTTTTGTTTACAAACCGGTTGGTAGGAAGGGAGATAATGTTGGTGCCAGTTCTTCTTCTAGTAAACCTGTAGCTGTTTCTAATCCGTTTGAAGCTCTTAATAAGGTTGGGGAAGATGTTGGTAGTATGAAGGAAGGTTCCTCTTCTGGGCTGACTAGTGGATCTTTAAAGAAACCTGTTGTTTTAGGAACTGATGACGATGAGGAGGTTGAAAATGTGTATGATGAAACTGCTAAATTTATGGAAGCGGATGTTCAATCCAAAATTTCTTCTGAGGGGGCAAGCACTCCCGGTTCAATGGGTTTTAATGGGTATTGTGGCTTCTTGGAACATAAGGGTTTGGGCCGATCCCCTAAAAAGAAAGAGGTTCGGGAAGTGGTTAATGAAAATCATTTGAATGTTTGTGCTATTTTGGAATCTCATATGGATGTGTCTTCGGTTTATAATGCTTGTCGTTCTATTTGTAATAGTTGGAGCTGGTCGTCTAATGGCTCGTTGTGTGATAAGGGTACTAGAATTATCGTCGGGTGGAATGCTGATGTTGTTGATTTGATGGTGCTTTCACAAACTAATCAAGTGGTGCATACTCAGGTTGTCTACAAATCTGATAATACATCGTTTTATTGTTCCTTTATTTATGCATACAACGACTACATCAAGAGAAGGGAGCTTTGGCAGAATTTGGGTATGCATCATCAGTTTGTAAACAATAATCCATGGGTTTTGTTAGGTGATTTTAATTCAGCTTTAAACCTTGAGGATTACTTTTTTGGTTCTTCTAAAATCAGTACGGGTATGAGAGATTTTAAGGAGTGTGTTGATCAAATTGAGGTGATGGATGTGAAGAGCTCGGGATTCCATTATACATGGAATCAAAAACCAAAGAATGGATTGGGTATTCTGAAGAAGATTGATAGAGTTATGGGTAATGCTCAGTTTTTGGTGAAGTTCCCGTCAGCCCATGCTATCTTTCAGCCGTATAGGATCTCGGATCATTGTCCCTGTATCTTGAAGCTTCCTAATGTGGCTAGATCAGGTCCGAAACCGTTTAAATTTGTTAATTTTTTAGTTCATAAACCTGAGTTTATAGCTGAAGTTATTAAAGGCTGGGGGATTGATTGTAGTGGTAATCGAATGTATTGTGTGGTTAAGAGGCTGAAATTTCTTAAATCTTCTATGAGAAAGCTTCTATTTAAACAAGGCAACTTGCATGAGAAGGTGAAGAATTTAAGGGCTGATTTGGATGAAGTTCAATCAGCTATTGATAGAGATCCAAGTAATTTGAGTTTACGGGAACAGGTGATTAGAGTTGTTAATGCGTTCAATGAGGCTAAATTGGATGAGGAGAGCTTTTTGAAACAAAAATCCAAGATTGATTGGCTTCAAGTGGGGGATTCTAATTCTGCTTTTTTTCATAATTATGTTAAATGCAGGAACCATGTTACTTGTATTGATTACATTAAGGATAGAAATGGAATTGTTTTTGAAGGAGATGAGGTGCCAAATGCTCTAGTTGATCATTATTCCAATTTTTAGGAGTGGAGGGTAGCATCTCTGATTCCTTGAGTCCTGATATGTTTGTTAGAAGATTGGATCCGGCTAAGGCTCTTAATATGGTTCGGGATGTCTCTATTGCTGAAATTAAAGAGGCTATGTTTTCTATTGGTAATAATAAGGCTCCGGGTCCGGATGGTTATTCAGCGGCTTTCTTTAAGCATTCATGGGATGTAGTAGGTAATGATGTCTCTCAAGCCATACAACAATTTTTTGTTAATGGGAAGCTTTTGAAGGAGATAAATCATACGATTTTGGCTCTCATTCCTAAGGTTACCACTCCTGATTCAGTTTTGGATTACCGTCCTATTTCTTGTTGTAATGTTTTATACAAGTGCATTAGTAAGATCATTACAAATAGGATTAAGGTTGGGCTGGATGATATTGTTGATATTAACCAATCGGCTTTTATTCCGGGTAGACGTATATCGGATAACATTTTGCTTACTCAAGAGTTGATGCATAAGTATCATCGTCCTATTGGGACTCCTAAATGTGCATTTAAAGTTGATATTCAGAAGGCTTATGATACGGTTGATTGGTCGTTCTTGAGGTCTTTGCTGATCGGCTTTGGCTTTCATCACAGGATGGTTCATTGGATTATGGTTTGTGTTACTTCTACATCTTTTTCTATAGGTGTTAATGGTAACATTCATGGTTATTTTAGAGGTAAAAGGGGCTTGCGCCAAGGTGATCCCATGTCGCCTTATTTGTTTACTATGGTGATGGAGTCGTTGACTCTAATTTTGAAGGACTTGGTTGCTAAATCTCCTAATTTCAGATTTCACAATCTTTGCAAGAAACAGAAAATTGTTAATGTTTGTTTTGCAGATGATTTATTTTTTTTTGCTAGAGGTGATGTAATTTCAGCAAGAATTATTATGGAGGGTTTAGAGAGATTCAAGAATATGTCGGGGCTTGTTCCTAGTGTTGCTAAGAGTACAGTTTTCTTTGGTAATGTTCCTCTGGAGGATAAGCAAGCTATTTTACAGTTGATGCCGTTTGATGAAGGGTCGCTTCCGGTTCGTTATTTGGGTGTTCCTCTTCTCTCTACTAGATTGCTGTATAAGGATTGCAAAATTTTGGTTGAGAGATTAGAAGCTAGAATTGTTAGTTGGAAGAACAAAACTTTATCATTTGCAGGTCGTCTACAATAATCAAATCGGTTTTGTCTTCTATGCATATCTATTGGGCTTTGGTCTTCATCCTTCCTGCTCGTATCATTGATGACTTAGAGAAGAAAATGCGTGACTTTCTTTGGTCTCAAGGTCCGATGAAGAAAGGGAAAGCCAAAGTGAATTGGAGTGATGTTTGTTTGCCTAAACTTGAGGGTGGTTTGGGTATTCGGAGAATTCGTGATATGAATGTTGCTTTAATCACTACTCATGTGTGGAGTCTTATTACTAGACGGAATTCTCTTTGGGTTAATTGGATTTATGATCATAAACTTAATGAGAGATCTTTCTGGCATGTTAGATCAAAGAAGGATTGTTCTTGGTGTTGGCGGAAATTGCTCCAATTACGTGATCGTCTTCAGCCTAATATCATCGCCAAGATTGGGAATGGTTTGTCTATTTCAGCTTGGTTTGACTCGTGGGCGTCCATTGGTCCTCTCTATTCATTCATATCTTCGCGGGAGATGCATCGAGCTGGGTTTGATCTTTCTTCCAAAGTTTCGGATATTGTGGAGGCTGATTCGTGGTTATGGCCACGAGCTTGGTTTGATTTATTTCCAGTTCTTATTAATATTCAGCCTCCTGTTATTCAATCTCATATGGAAGATTCTTTTGTTTGGCGTCGGTATGATGGTGTGGAATTTGATTATTCTGCTCCCATCGTTTGGGATACATTGAGAGCACGTAATGATAGAGTTACGTAGGTTGATTTGGTTTGGTTTGCTAATTGTATCCCGAGGCATGCATTTCTTCTTTGGCTGGTCTGTAAGAGGAAGTTGAAGACTCAAGACAAGTTAAAGCAATGGGATGTTAGTGGTTTCACTAACTTAAACCTGCTTTGCTGCTCGTTATGTCAATCGGGTCCGGATTCACATGATCATTTATTTTTTGATTGTTCGTATGCTATGCAGGTTTGGTCTATTATTAGACCTTTGGCTGGTATTCATACTTCTTCATTTAAACTTGATGAGATCATGGAGTGCTTATTGTCTATTCCTAACAAGAATTCGGTGAGGAGTATTATTGGTCGTTTGCTTTTGGCTGCTGCTTCTTATTTTATTTGGCAAGAGCGTAATACAAGACTTTTTAAGTCAAGGAGGAGATCAGCCGTTAAGCTTGGTGAAGTTATAGTCTCCACGGTCCGTTTGAAGCTTGCTTCATTGAAGATTAAGAGATCTATGACGGGTATTAGCTTGCTGGAAAAATGGAGATTGCCAATGACGTAGTCTTTAGTTGTTTTCATTTTTCTCTAGTGGTGTCTAGAGTTGTTTGATTGTTAGTTTGGTTTCCTTGATTTTGCTTTTTGCTTGTTTACACTTTCCTAGCATGTTGGGATTGTGAACTATTGAGGTACTCTGCCTCATTACTTGTATTGTTTGGTTATTGTTGTTATAATAGTGAATCGGGGTATAAAAAAAAAAGAAAAAAAAAAGAACATATTGCCTGACCTATTATCTGAGGCACTAAAGAAAAGCAAAGAAGAGGATGAAGGGAACAATGAAGAGAAAATTTATGACAGTGACGGAGATGAAGTAAAAGTGGCATAAAGCAATCGTGGGTGTACTTACAAAGGTTTCAAGGACGGAGACCCACCTAAGTTTGATGGAACCAAGGATTCGGTGGCTACTTTCGAATGGATTGAGAGGATGAACGCTGTAATCAACATCAGCGAGTGCCGACCGGACCAGGCGGTTAAATATGTTGCTCATTCTTTCACCAACGAAGCACTAGGTTGGTGGAGAAACATTCAAAGAACAAAGTCGCCAAATGCTATTGCCAGAATGACATGGGAAGACCTGAAGAAGCTCGTAATCCAAAAGTTCTGCCCACAGAATGAGATTGATCGTGTGGAGAACGAGTTCCTAAACTTCAAGGCTGGCAACAAGACTCATCGCCAGTATACTTCAAGATTCAACGAGTTGGCCCAACTGGTACCACACTTGGTGGAAACTGAAGAACGTATGATCAAATACTATGTCAAGGGTCTGCCGCAAAGGGTCCGTGTTCATGTAAAAGCTAATCTACCATCGACCTTCGAGTCGGTAGTCAACCTGTCTGGAATCATCTACGACGATTATGCCAATGAGGACCCGGCACCCGAGACACAAAAGAGAAAGTGGGAGAACCCGTCTAGAGGCACCGGAAAAGGGAAAGAAACAGCTAAATTAAGAAACCAAGGATGGACGGATATGAAACATGCAAGAGATGTGGAAAGCAACATCTGGGCGAGTGTCGAATCGGCACCACCGTGTGTTATAAGTGCGGGAGGCTGGGGCACTACTCCCGAGATTGTTTGAAGGATGTCAAATGTCAAGTATGTGGATTGTTTGGACATCTGACAAAGAACTGCAGGAAGGCCGGCCAATCTGGTTTGGGAAAGGAGAGGGAACAGGAACAACAGAAGGCAAGGACTCGGGCCTATGCCTTAACTGAGGAAGAAGCAAGGGGAAATCCTGATGTCGTGTCATGTACGTTTCTAGTTAATGATGAACGTGGTGCTATTTTATTTGATTTTGGTGCTAGTAAAAGCTTCATATCAAATGCATTTAGTCGTAAACTGGGTTGCTCTAACAACACCATAGTAAAGGCCTTTAGCGTACAAACTGCCGTTGGCAAAAATTCGGCAGTATTCCAAGTAACAGAGGATTGCATCATAGAAATAGAGGGACATAAGTTTCCTTCTAGATTATTCCTTCTCACTCTAGGAGGATTCGATATAGTATTGGGTATGGATTGGCTAGCTGCCAATGAAGCTCAAATCATATGTAAACGTAAGAGGATACACCTCAAAGCTCCAAGCGGTAGTTCAATTACGGTTTATGGGGATTGGATTTGCACGATGCCGAACATCATCTCGATGATCAAGGCCGAAAGTTACATGAGGCGCGGTTGCGAAGCTTATTTGGCATATGTTATTGATGATAGAATGAAAATGAATGAACTCAAGAATGTACCCGTGGTGTGCAACTTTCCGGAAGTATTCCCTGAGGATCTACTTGGGTTACCACCCGATCGGGAAGTAGAATTTCAGATTGACTTATTGCCAGGAGCTGAGCCCGTTGCCAAAGCCCCCCTACCGATTGGCTCTGTCAGAAATGAAAGAATTGATGTCTCAACTAGAGGAACTAACCGAGAAAGGATTTATTAGACCGAGCATCTCACCATGGGGCGCTCTGGTACTATTTGTAAAGAAGAAGGACGGCAGTATGCGCATGTGCATCGACTACCGCGAATTGAACAAGAGAACAGTAAAGAACAAATACCCACTACCTAGAATAGACGACCTTTTTGATCAACTGCAAGGTGCGAGTTGGTTCTCAAAGATCGATCTTAGGTCGGGTTACCATCAGTTGAAAGTAAGAGAAGAAGACGTACCAAAGACCGCGTTTCGCACGCGTTATGGGCATTATGAGTTTCTCGTGATGTCCTTCGGATTGACCAACGCACCAGCAGCGTTCATGGATTTGATGAATAGAGTATGTCGACCCATGTTGGATCGATCAGTGATAGTTTTTATAGACGACATACTGGTATATTCTAAAAGCGAGGGTGATCACCACTGTCACCTAAGGGAGGTTCTAGAGGTGCTAAAGCAGGAAAAGTTGTACGCAAAATTCTCCAAATGTGCGTTCTGGCTTAGGGAAGTCCAATTCATAGGTCATGTAATAAACCCAAATGGCATTATGGTGGATCCTGCAAAGATCGAGACAGTGAAGGAATGGAACGTCCCAAAGACACCAACAGAGATACGAAGTTTTCTGGGATTGGCAGGCTACTATCGAAGGTTCATTCAAGATTTTTCAAGAATAGCCTTGTCACTAACTAAGTTGACGCGAAAGGAAGTGAAGTACGAATGGGGTCAAACCCAAAACAACGAGTTTGAAGAACTTAAGGCACGATTAACCCAAGCTCCAGTCTTGACTCTACCTGAGGGAAATGAAGACTTGGTAGTCTATTCTGACGCTTCGGGGCAGGGTTTGGGGTGCGTACTTATGCAACGAGGAAAGGTAATTGCTTACGCCTCACGGCAACTAAAGATTCACGAGGCTAACTACCCAACACAAGATCTAGAGTTAGCAGCAGTAATTTTCGCGTTGAAAATATGGAGGCACTATCTGTATGGAGTTAAATGCACCATTTACTCCGATCACAAAAGCCTGAAGTACTTTTTCGACCAAAAGGAATTAAACATGAGACAAAGGAGATGGTTAGAGCTACTGAAAGACTATGACTGTGAGATATTGTACCATCCAGGCAAAGCAAACGTGGTGGCCGACGCTTTAAGCAGAAGGGAAGAATCGAGGCCTATACAGATCAAAGCGTGTCAGCTGATTATAACACCAGATTTGATGAGTGAAATATCAAAGGCACAAGACGAAGCGCTATTAGAAAGAAATATAAGGCGAGAAAGAATAGTAGGACAACAAGGGAATTTGGATCCGAATGTGGATACCTAAGATTGGCGAGCTTAGAGCCAAAATACTCGATGAGGCCCCTAAGTCTCGCTATTCTATCCACCCGGGACAAACAAAATGTATCAAGACTTGAAGAAAGAGTACTGGTGGCCTGGCATGAAGAATGATGTGACGGAGTACGTGAACAAGTGCCTAACGTGTTCACTAGTCAAGGCCGAGCACCAGAAACCATGCGGTAAAATGCAACCATTACCAATACCGGAATGGAAGTGGGAGGAGATCATGATGGACTTCATTACCAAGCTACCGCGAACAGCTAAAGGCAATGATACCATATGGGTGATCGTCGACCGCTTGACGAAAAGTGCTCACTTCTTGCCAATACGTGAGACTTCTTCATCAGAAAGACTAGCAAAAATTTTTATCAAGGAAATTGTGAGCAGACATGGTATGCCGCTGTCGATTGTGTCTGATAGGGATACTAGATTCACGTCAAGGTTTTGGAAGAAATTCAATGAAGCGATGGGCACTAGATTGAACATCAGCACCGCTTACCACCCTCAGACCGATGGTCAATCCGAAAGAACCATTCAGACCTTGGAGGACATGCTCTGGGCCTGTATCATTGACTTTGGTGGGAGCTGGGACAGCCATCTACCATTGGCATAATTTTCATATAACAATAGCTATCACTCAACTGTTGGCATGCCGCCGTTTGAGATGTTGTATGGGAGGAGATGCAGAACCCCGGTTTGTTGGGGGGAAATTGGGCAGAAGGATTTTGCAGGTCTCGAAGTGGTCAAAGCTACTTCCGAGAAATTTGATCAAATCAAGGCTCGAATGAAAGCCGCAAAAGACAGACAGAAATCATACGCGGATAAGAGAAGAAGGGATTTAGAGTTTCAAGTGGGGGACATGGTACTGTTGAAAGTATCACCATGGAAAGGAACCATCCGATTCAGAAAGCGTGGCAAACTAAGTCCAAGGTTTGTCGGACCTTTCAAGATTTTAGCAAGAGTGGGTCAAGTTGCTTACAGACTCGACCTACCCGTTGAGCTTAGTGGAATACACCCTACGTTCCACGTATCACACTTACGCAAGTGCCTAGCTGACGACACACCTCACATACCTTACGACGAGATCGAAGTGGATAACAGTCTAAATTATGTAGAGGAACCGATAGCCATTCTTGACCGAGCAGAGAAACGACTACGCAATAAGTCGATACCGTTAGTCAAGATACAATGGAAGCACAGAAAAGGGTCGGAAGCTACGTGGGAAAAAGAAGACGAGATGAGGGGACTATACCATCAATTGTTTAACGTATGAACAGTTTCGAGGACGAAACCTCTTTAAGGAGGGTAGACTTGTAACATCCCAAAAATAATAAAACTAATAAATATAGCGAGACCGGTGATTTAGTCGGAATATTTAAACAAAAGGGAGCGGGCTTGGGCTCGGCTTCAATGGGCCGAGGGAAGCCTAGGTATATATATATATAAGGCAAGACAGCCCTCTTCCCTGCTCATTCCACACTCACGCAGCTTCTAGAGAGAGAAAGGAGAGCTCGGGTCTAGAGAAAGAAAGTCGACGGATCGTCACGAGATTGGAGGAGCACGTTACAGCTGTGCTCGTGACCATCTTCTCCGAATCAGAAATCCAATCCAGGTAAGCATTCGATCATAATCTGAGTTTTTATGACTTTTTAGGATTTTTGGGTTTTGGCTAAAAAGGTAACGATTTTGCGGATGAAACTTGAAAATGAACTTAGGTTTAGCATCTAGAATGAAAACCGAACGTTTTGATCTAAGAAAAATGAGATATTGACTCGATCAGACGCGCATGCAAAACTTCGGATTTTTTGGGGAAGACGATCTGTGCAGACCTATCGAAACTACTTAGTTTCGATATGTGCAGAACCATCGAAACTACATAGTTTCGATATGTACAAACCCATCGAAACTACCCAGTTTCGATATGTGCAACCCAAAACAAGTGAGGTTACCCGGGAAAGGGGCCTTACATGATTCCAGTAATTACGGGTGCACACGTATTTATAAAAATCAGCGCATGGAAAACATAGTGAATTCGGTCGTGTGTTATGACCTAAAACCTATCGTGATATATAGCAACGAAACTAATGTGATATGAAAGGGCATGGTGGATACGCCGATGGTACTTCCTATATATAAGTGCTCTATCATATTATCAGAAGTAGCGTTGTTCATGTCACGTGAAGTTTTATGTTATTTTAACCTAGACCAAAGTTCGTGAAGTCTCTTACCCATTGATAATTCCTGAACATGTTAGATTACATCTTAAACAAACCCTAATCATCAATTTACGTTAAATCCAACCCAAGTAATGCATTGCACCTTTAGATCCTTCGACGGATCTCTTCTTAACTCTCTTGAAACTACAGTCCTCTGATATCATTCATACTTAACTTGAGCTTTAAACCTTAATCTTGTTAGCTATCAGACTCCTCAAACCGACGACCAAAACTCAAACTCACTTCCTTCCCGATTCAATATTCTCCACTAATTTCGGGACGAAATTCCCTTAACATGGAGAGACTATAACATCCATGATTTTCCAAACCATAATTTTTCTTTATTTATTTTACTATGTATAACAATAAAACACTTGAAGTCCCGTACTTGCCCAAAAACTATCATGTCACGTTTATTACTAATCTGAACTTGTATCAACTTAAAATTTTCAATCTTGAATTTACATATTATTTTTTTTATTTAACATACGTATGTATATTTATAAAGATATATAAATATATATATATATATATATATATATACACACACACACATATATACATACCTTGCCATGGTAATTAAACTGAAATAAAACTTATAAAGTTCTAATTACATCTTTGTATATATATATATATATACATGTGTTTAATTATGTGAGCAATGAACCTCTTTGTTAGTTTGAACCTTTCCTATTTCAATTGAACTCCCATCTTGAAGCCCCATCACCAAATTCGAACCTTTAACCCCCCCAAATTTTGATCTAATTCAATTAGTTTGACTTCTTTAAAGTCAAACAGCCACTTGCCCATACAATTCCACATCAAAATCGATCAAACTCGAGTTGTTGGACTTGCCTTGTATACTTGAAAGAAAATCGGTCAGTTTCCATCCCAATTTAACATTTCAATTCAACCTTTTCACGGCCGATTTCATAATTCAAACAGGTTTAACTCGAAGAGTTAAACCGAGCCTCAATGTAAGGCCCCAAACCCGGGAGGCCCCACTTGTTGGATTTACTCATTCACAAACAGTTCTTAAACATGAATATCAAATAACGCAGCGGAAAATTTCATTTAAACATAACTTAATCGTTGTTCATACATGCGGAAGCGTAAACATTGATTAAAACATATTTACATCATAACTAAACATAACGGGATGCCAGTCTTCAAAGCAGTCGGGTAACTCTTCATCTCTAGCCAAGCATCATCGTCCATCCTCATAACCTGCCTTAACCTGAATGTGTACACTTAAAAACTTCAGCTACGCTGGTGAGTTCTAGTTTTTGTTCGATTAAAGAAATGGTTCATCATTCAAACATTCATTAGGGTTTAACATTCGTATAAGAAAACAGGGCCTTTCATTCGTAAACCTTCGCACATTTAAACACATTGAACGGATCATTTGTTTAAAACATTAACATTCATTTAATTCATACATTACTATCTAAAATTTTTATCGTTACGCGTCTCTATGTCCCCGTAGGAACCTTTAATGTTGTGGGCAACCGCTACGTATCGCCGTCATTGCCACAACCATTCATTACGTGGGGTCAACCATTACGTATCGCCGTCATTGCCCAACCATTCATTACGTGGGGTCAACCGTTACGTATCGCCGTCATTGCCCAACACGCATCTTTCCTTTGGGAATTAACCGTTACGTATCGCCGTCATTAATTTCCCATTACCCTTTCCCTTAGGATGATCGTCATCACCCGAGTAACCGTCGTTACTCCCTTACCAGTTGTACAACATCAAAACCATTGGCAGGCCACTAAGACACTACCCCTGTTGTTCTTATGGCAACTATGGCTCGCTGTCCATAATCTACCACAAGGCTGGGAATCTCGTTCCCAGACTTCATTCGTCAATTACATTCATTCGACAGATTAGATTTGTAATGACTTCTTTAAAACCTTTGCCCCTTTTTGTTTTCTTTTCATAAAACCTTTCCTTCACTTTCAAAACCCTTTACCTTTTCATTAAACCATTTCTTTATAACATTCGTTCGTAAACATTCCGTTCATAAACTTTCTTTCAATAAACCCTTCGTTCCAAATCATTTCCTTTCGTAAACGTAGTTTCATAAACATCATTTTATAAAACAACATTTCATACGTGTACACACCAGCCCGAAAACATTATATAAAAACATTTAAAAGAGGGCTTCTAGAACTCACCTTATAAGCTAGTCTCGGTTGTCCTAAACAAAGGTCCAACAACTTCACTTCCGATCTGAATTGATTAGTTAAATACACATCAGACCAATCCCGACTCTAACGGTTTAACCATTCTAACATACTGACTTCACTTAATCAGTTCTGATGTCTGCGCACTTAGCAAGTACGCAGACTCTGTTTCATGCGCACTTAGCAAGTGAGCAGACTTCCCTTCCTGCGCACTTAGCAAGTGCGCAGGTCCCTCTTCCTGCGGACTTAGCAAGTGCGCAGGTCCCTCCTCCTGCGCACTTAGCAAGTGCGCAGGACCTGCTCCGTGCGCACTTAGCAAGTGCGCACGACCTGTTCTTCGCGAAAACCCTAACTTTCGCATTCGGGTATGATCTTGTCAAGATCCCGAACCTGTTGCATTCAAAACGTTCGTTTTCCATTAAGGAACTCAAATCCATGATTATCTTTCAGTTCCATCCGTAAAAACGTTGCCTTTTCACCCAAAACCCGAAAAACCCAAAAACGAACAAAAACTCAGATTTAGGTCGGATCGTTACCTGAATCGAGCTTCTGATCCGGAGGTTCTTCTCACGAGTTATGGAGCAACACACTTCTCAAATCTCGGGTCGATCCGACAACTTTCTCTCTCTATGGTTTCTCTCTCTAGAAGTTGCAAATGAGAGAAATGGGTTGTGACCTTGGCTATTTATAGGGGAGGCTCCCCTTCTAGCCCATCCGACCCGACCCGACATGCCTCGTTCGTTTATTCCGTTATTATATCTGTCGTTTTATTTTTGGGATGTTACAAGTCTACCCCCCTTACAATAGGTTTCGTCCCCGAAACCTTATCATAAGTCAAATAGATGAGGGTACGACTCCCTCATTTCCTTCTCCATTTCCCAAGTGGCTTCTGATCCCTTTCGGTGTTTCCATTGGACTTTAACCAATTGGATAACTCTATTACGTAAACGTTTCTCCTTTCGGTCTAAGATGGCCACAGGTTCTTCGATGTAGTTAAGGCTGTTGTCTACCTCGATGTCAGTAAGTGGTACGTGAGCCAATTCATCCGCCAAACACTTTCGCAAGTGTGATACATGGAAGGTAGGATGAATCCCACTTAACTCATCAGGCAACTCCAACCGATAAGCGACTACCCTAACCCGTGCCATTATCCTGAATGGTCCGACAAACCTCGGACTTAACTTTCCTCTCTTCCTGAATTGAATGATTCCCTTCCAGGGCGACACTTTCAACATTACTCTGTCCCCAACATCAAACTCGATAGGCCTTCGTCGTCTATCCGCATAGGACTTCTGACGATCTTGTGCGGCCTTCATTCGCGCTTTGATCTGATCAAACCTTTCCGACGTCTCTCTTACGACTTTGAGACTTCCTAATTCTTTCTGTCCAATCTCACCCCAACAAACCGGGGTCCTACATCTTCTCCCATACAACATTTCGTAAGGCGGCATGCCTATCGTCGTGTGATGACTATTGTTGTAGGAGAATTCAGCTAACGGCAGATGGCTGTCCCAACTGCCACCGAAGTCGATAATACAAGCACGGAGCATATCCTCCAACGTCTGAATAGTCCTTTCGGACTGACCATCCATTTGCGGGTGGTATGCTGTGCTGATATTAAGCCTCGTACCCATCGCCTCGTGAAATCTTTTCCAGAACCTCGATGTGAATCGTGTGTCCCGGTCAGATACGATCGTCAAAGGCATCCCATGCCGTGCTACTACTTCATTGATAAACACTTCAGCTAACCTTTCCGACGAGAACGTCTCGCGAATAGGTAGGATATGAGCACTCTTCGTTAATCGGTCCACAATTACCCAAATGGTGTCATGACCTTTAGCTGTGCGGGGTAGCTTGGTTATGAAGTCCATGGTAATGTGTTCCCATTTCCATTCTGGTATATCAAGTGGTTGAATCTTTCCATACGGTTTCTGGTGTTCAGCCTTTACTTGCGAGCAAGCAAGCACTTGCTTACATACTTCGTCACATCACATTTCATTCCAGGCCACCAGTAGTCTTTCTTCAGGTCTTGGTACATTTTGTTGGTACCAGGATGGATAGAGTAACGAGACTTATGAGCCTCATCCAAGATTTTGGTTCTAAGCTCGCCACCCATAGGTATCCATACCCGTTCATAACGTGTTCTAACACCAAGGGTGTTATATTCCAACTTGTCCTGTTGGCCCACCATCCTTTCTCCCTTTATATTTTCTTCCTTCAAAGCTTCATCTTGAGCTCTTTCGATTTCTCTCATCACATCCGATGTTACCACCAACTGGCAAGCTTTCACTCTAATAGGAGTAGGCACATCCTTTCGGCTTAGAGCGTCAGCCACCACATTTGCCTTTCCAGGATGGTATATGATTTCACAGTCATAATCTTTTAGGAGTTCTAACCATCTCCTCTGCCTCATGTTAAGCTCCTTTTGTTCGAAGAAGTACTTCAAACTTTTGTGGTCGGAGTAAATAGTAAACTTTACCCCGTATAGGTAGTGCCTCCAGATTTTCAATGCAAATACGACAGCAGCAAGTTCCAAATCATGAGTCGGATAGTTGACTTCTTGAACTTTCAACTGCCGCGACGCATATGCAATCACTCTACCGCGTTGCATCAACACACACCCTAACCCCTGACCCGACGCGTCAGAGTATACCACCAGGTCTTCACTGCTCTCGGGAAGGGCCAAGACTGGAGCTTGTGTTAGCTTCTCTTTAAATTCCTTAAACGCCTCATCCTGGGTCGAACCCCATTCGTACTTTACTTCTTTCCGAGTCAACTTTGTCAATGGCGAAGCTATTTTCGAGAAATCCTGGATGAATCTCCGATAGTAGCCTGCCAATCCTAAGAAACTGCGGATTTCAGTTGGCGTCTTAGGAATGTCCCATTCACTTACCGTTACTATCTTTGCTGGGTCAACCATAATGCCGTTCGGGCCAATGACGTGACCTAGGAATTGGACTTCCCTAAGCCAGAACGCGCATTTGGAGAACTTAGCATACAACTTCTCCTTGTTTAGAGCTTCCAACACTTCTTTCAAATGACACGCGTGATCACCCTCATTCTTGGAGTAGATAAGGATATCATTGATGAACACGATTACCGATCGATCCAACATCGGTCGACACACCCTATTCATTAAGTCCATGAACGCTGCGGGGGCGTTCGTCAATCCGAAAGACATTACGCGGATGTCATAACCGCAAATTCATTTACTTAATAAATAAATACAGGTTGCAATGATTGGTTCATTACACGATAGCGGAAGCAGTAATTGTGATTTCTAAGACTTGATTACATATACAATTACTAAACTAAGTAATACTATGATCTAAGTTCTTCTAGATCAACGATAGACTTGAGACTTGATATTCTACGTCCTTCCAACTACTAGGAAATTGATCCAACATAGCTAGCCTATTCCAACCGCGCCATAGCTAAAGATTACCTGAGAAACATACTTGAAAGTGTCAACACAAAGGTTGGTGAGTTCACAGAGTTAGTTATATCAGTGCTTATAGTTCTTCCCGAAAACATGTACATGACTTTACCGTCATAAAACTAAGTAGTTTTCCCCGAAAAAAAAAACTATACATGACTTAACCGTCATAATAATGAGTAGTTTTCATTTGAAAACGTGTCCATGACTTTACCGTCATAAATCCAATGTTTAAACATGATCATTTTCTGATCAAAAACTCTTTTGTTTAAAACCTGATCACTTTAACCTGATCAGAACTCTTTTGTTTAAAACCTGATCACTTTAACCTGATCAGAACTCTTTTTTTTAAAACCTGATCACTTTAACCTGATCAGAACTCTTATGCTTAAAACCTGATCACTTTAACCTGATCAGAACTCTTTTGTTTTAAACCTGATCACTTTAACCTGATCAGAACTCTTTTGTTTAAAACCTGATCACTTTAACCTGATCAGAACTCTTTTTCTTAAAACCTGATCGCTTTAACATTATCAGAACTCTTTTGTTTAAAACCTGATCACTTTAACCTGATCAGAACTCTTTTGCTTAAAACCTGATCACTTTAACCTGATCAGAACCCTTTTGTTTAAAACTTGATCACTTTAACCTGATCAGAACTCTTTTGCTTAAAACCTGATCACTTTAACCTGATCAGAACCCTTTTGTTTAAAACCTGATCACTTTAACCTGATCAGAACTCTTTTTCTTAAAACCTGATCACTTTAACCTGATTAGAACCCTTTTGTTTAAAACCTGATCACTTTAACCTGATCAGAACTCTTTTGCTTAAAACCTGATCACTTTAACCTGATCAGAAC
Source organism: Smallanthus sonchifolius (assembly GCA_023525975.1). Classification (NCBI taxonomy): domain Eukaryota; kingdom Viridiplantae; phylum Streptophyta; class Magnoliopsida; order Asterales; family Asteraceae; genus Smallanthus; species Smallanthus sonchifolius. The sequence continues at coordinate 90,985,410 of CM042021.1, read as the reverse complement.
CCTTTTGCATGTATTACCAATGAATTTGAATACTAATCCGATCTATTAACCCCATTTGTAAGCTTGCAAGGAATACAAAATAGTATGTAATGTACGAGACCGTAACCAAACCCCGACCTTTTGTGCCTCCCCCTCGCCTTTTTGCGAGTAAGATAATATGCGGTCATTCGGCCATGTGGACCCCTGGTTAGCGCGACTAACCATGACCGGAGGCGTCACCCCCAATAGTACTATCCATATAATCCCAGGCTAAAATAGCTAATGGTTACTAACTTATTCAGAGGACTTTAAGCGCTTTACTTTTCCCTCAATACACACATACGGTCAGATCATTAGTTCAATTCATTTACACACAAAAGTCTTTTACAAGTATGTTTCCACCCCAAATCATTTGAAAAACTTAGAAAAAGGGGTTAGTGAAACTCACAAGGAGTTAGACCTGAATGTTCATGATGTCAAACTTGTAAGCAAATGTAATTCATGTTTTCAAACATAACAAGTAAGTATGTTTCTCCCCCCGATGTGTTCAAAACATTAAAAAGTAAAAAGGGGGCCGTGAACTCACCTTGTATTCGATGAAATCCTAGCAAACAGACTTGTGCTAGTTCTTGTCTATCCGTACCCTAATCACACAAGGGTACTAATGTGTTAAAACTACCCGTCTTATATCCGACTTAACAAATCCCGTTAAGTACGCCTTTGTTTAGTAAAAATAGTGTTTTTATTTACGACTCGTTGGTGATTATTATTCCAGTCTAGACGCTTACATATTTTCCGAGAAAATAATATGTTTCCCTATTGGTGACTTATTAAGTGTACCAAAAATAAATATTATTTTTGTAACTTAAAATATATTCACTTATGTTCCACGATGTCACGTGATTATTTATTTTTAACCGAATCTCTTCATATGTTCCATGTACATACATCCAATGTTCATATTAGGATACTAATCTTTAATTCCTAGAACATTTCCATGATTTAACCAAAACCGTACATCAACACATATATATCATAATTTTATCCATAAACATATACTTTTAGTAACACCTTTCACGTTCATATGTTGATGATAATCGTTCGTATGTCTTCTTGAATCATAGGACACTACCTCGGGTCTTGCCAGGTAAGTCACACATGATCATATAACTTCACGAACATGTATCCTTCAACATAACACATGAATGGAATGAAGGGTTTGTGAGGAACACCATCATCCAAGTGTTTATTTTATGTGATAGTATATATATGTAGTTTATATTTGATGTGTCCTTGTCTTGTCCATGGTCCTTGTAGTTTGGTATTTTATGTATGAACATGTACGTGTATTAAATATATGTACTCAAACATGACTTATGAAGAAATAACGCCAAAACTCATCAAGACTTTTATGTTTTATTTCGTCCTTGAAAACTCAGATTTTTAGGCGTACTTCGAATAGACTTTTAGATGGTTTTAGAAGACCAAATGACTTGGGGTTTTCTTCTAAAATCAAGTTTATTGAAACCAGAGGAGATGTGAAAAAGAATTACTACGTTTGGAGTTGTGTAGGTACCTCAAAACAGAAAAATGGAAAGAGATATCCAGATTCGACCTGCACGGAGCGGCCTTCTTGCGCCGGCTGTTTGGAGGTCGAATACTCCATGGATTCGAGTGATTCCACTTGGGTTCTTCCTTCTTAACATGGAGCTTCATTCTAGAAGAAAAATGGACCGATTTGGCCAAGTAACGAAGGAGATATGGTCTTTGCAAAGTTGGCCCGAAAATCTGGCAGAACTGAGTTACGGGATTTTGGGTATTTTTCCGGTCTTGGAGAGGGGGATTTCTTCTTGAAGTACTAGGGCTTGGCACTTGAAGTTGTGGGTATGTGTGTGTGTTATTTGAGCCGAAATGAGGAGAGAACAAGAGAAGGAGCAAGGGAAAGTTCTTGCTTTGTTTCCATTCATTCCTTTATATACAAGATTGAGGTGGAGTAAGATCTTGGTAGTAATGATTGTCATCATGACAATGTATGGAGTATTGAGTGGTGTGTTGGAGCTTCCATAATCATTACAAGGATGGTGGACAAGATGGATGTGACTTGTTGATAGATCTTTACCCATAAGTGTGTGTGTGTCGTATATATGCATGTAGATATCAACAAGTTGGAGTGTTGGTTCCATCATAATCATTGCAATGTATGGATGATGAGATTGATTTGGCCTTTGCTTAAACTCTTGGGTGATGGGGTATGGACCTTATGACACAAGGATGGGGTGGGTAAGTGAAGAAGTCATGGTGGGTGGCCCCACCTTATGTTTTGGCCGAAATAGGGTATGGGGTGGGGGGTTGGGTCTTGTCAAGTCACTTAGTTGAAGTCTAATAGCTAGTTAGGTCGATTCTTAAGTGGTGTAAACCCGGTGTATGACTTTTTAATGGTTTAAACTTTATATATCTATATACCTAGATATTATATATATATATATATCCATACATATATATGCACGTATATATATAATTATTTGATGAAAAGGGGGTTGCGTGTAGAACTCAACAAGTCATCATCATTACGTCTTGACGTTGGAGTGGAGTATAAGCAAAGATATAATGATGGTGATGTGATCTTTGAGGTTGCTTGAACTCTTGGTCATAATCATGACGATTATGACACTTGAGTGAAGTGTAAGCAAAGAATTCATCATGATGATGTGATTGATTTAGACGCGGTATACTACCCGAAGTTAATACCCGTTTTAATATATTTAATTATTAAAACGTCCTACATTTTGTGTAGATTGACTAGCTTTAATAATCTGCTAGTGAATTCCCGACGTAGTTATTACTTGAACTATATTATACATGTATACACATAAAATAACTTAGAGTTATGTAACTTATTTATGTGTCAACTTTTTATAAAAGTTAGTCACCAATATTTATGTTTTTAAAGCGTCTCCCTAGACTTTTCTGGAATAACATTCGTTTTAATCATCAACGACCGTATCTTGCGGGTTATAACTGTTTACTATTCTAGTAACTCTTGAAAATTACTAAAATATAGCACGTGTTCCTTTGCTAGACTTCTGACAATATCATGTCAAAGATAATACTCCTAACAAATATAAAATACGAACGTGCCATTATGAATATGGATAATGACCTGAAATACTAGGTGTTACAGCGGAACTCGAAATGTCCATAACGCGTGCGAAATGCAGTTTTCGGTATGTCTTCTTCCCTCACCTTCAACTGATGGTACCCGGACCGAAGGTCGATTTTCGAGAACCAACTTGCGCTTTGCAACTGGTCGAACAGGTCATCGATCCTTGGTAAAGGGTACTTGTTCTTCACCGTTCGTTTATTCAACTCGCGATAATCGATACACATTCTCATCGAACCATCTTTCTTCTTTACAAACAACACCGGAGCACCCCACGGCGAGATGCTCGGTTGGATAAATCCTTTCTCAAGTAACTCGTCTAGTTGGACCATAAGTTCCTTCATTTCCACTGGTGCTAGTCGATATGGAGCCTTAGCCACGGGCTGGGCATCTGGTACTAAGTCAATTCGGAACTCAATTTCTCTATCGCGTGGTATCCCAGGCAAATCCTATGGAAACACCTCCGGGTACTCGCGTACCACGGGTACATCGTCTAGTTCCTTCACTTCCTTACACTTGTCAATTACATATACCAGATAAGCCTCGCATCCGCGCCTCAAGTAATTCGTTGCCTTAATCATTGAGATGACGTTTGGCATCGGGGCGTCACGATCTCCAAAGACTTCGACTTTGCTACCATCCGGAGCCTTGAGTCGGATTATCTTTCGTTTACATATTATTTGCGCTTCATTGGCAGTTAGCCAATCCATACCCAACACCACATCGAACCCTCCCAAAACCATAACGAACAATCTGACGGGGAATCTATGACCTTCTATCTTTATCGTGGAGTTGTCAACTACATCGGTTACTCTTGCAGTTCTACCCTCAGCGGTTTCTACGCTAAAGGCCCTTTCTAGTTTACTGACAGTATACTTCACTTGCTTACAAAAACTCGCAGATATAAAACTCTTACTGGCACCCGAATCAAATAACACAGAAACCAAAGTGTTGTTAAGGATGAATGTACCTGACGCAACATCGGGATCCGCCCTGGCTTGTTCCTGCGTCAGTGCGTACGCACGAGTCTTTGCACGAGATCCCTCTACCTTCTTTTCTGGGCCTTTTCCCTTCCCGGTTTCCCCCATCCTAGGCTTCGGGCAGTCCCTACTCATATGACCATTTTCCCCACAATTGTAGCATCTGTAACCTTGCGGGCATTCTCGGGAGTAGTGCCCGGTCTTGCCACACTTAAAGCACAAGTTAGATCCCAGTCTGCATTCACCTACATGCTCCCTTCCACACTTCTTACAAACAGTCGGCTCACCCACTCGAGCCCTCTTATCACGAGCCCCAAACATCTTTCCCCCAGTTCGCTTGTTTGAGAAGCTCGGTCTCTTCTTTTGCTCTTCAACGGCAACAACATTCAGTGCCAGATCGTCAAATACCACGCCGCTTAGCTCTACTGCCGAATCATAGGTAGTAGGGGCGTTTTCCTTAACATAGGTGCGGACCTGGTCCGGCAACCCTTGAACATAGCAGGCAATCTTTCTCTCTTCAGTAGTGACAAGGTGTGGCACCAGACGTGCCAATTCATTAAATCGGGTTGTGTATTGCCGGTGCGTCATGTTCCCGGCCTTCAAACCCAGAAATTCCCTCTCTACCTTTTCAATCTCGTTCCTTGGGCAGAAGTTCTTGATCACCAAAGTTTTCATGTCAGCCCACATCATCGCATCCACAATCTCGCTCCCTTTAGCCTGACGTACACCTTCCCACCAGTGGGATGCTTCCTCCCTCAAGGAGTTAGCAGCAAACTTCACTACTTGATTAGCTCGACACTCGCTCAGACGGATGGCGGCTTCCATACGTATTACCCAATCAAAAGTAGCCACCGCGTCCTTCTTCCCAGTCAGGACCGGCGGGTCACATGCCTTAAAGGACTTATAATCACATCCGCGAGCAGGCGGTGCATTGTCGGTCTCATTGTTCTGAGCACCAACTGCCGCGCTAGACCCACCCACCGCATTGACCTGCTTCAATGCTTCTGCCAACAGACCTGGCAGGGAAGTCTTCATCAACTCTGTAAATTCTCGAGCTATGGCTGCCCTCACTTCTAGTTCAAAAGTGAAAGGTTGTTCTTCAACCTGTGTCTGCTCAGCTTCATGCACACTAACCGCCGGTTCAGTGTGAACACTTCCTTCTTCACTATACTCTTGGCGCGCAGGGATCCTGCCATGCCCACCATTTCGACCGCCGGTACGACCACCGGTACGGCCACCACGCCTTCCGTTTCCTCTCCTTGCCATTACGTTCTATAAGACAAGAAATCCAATGTCATCACGCTAGTTGACAAATAGAATTCAATAAGTACTGTAAGATGTTAATATACACTGGCCATCTGTAATTAACCATTACACTACCTTTCGATTTCTATTTGACCACCTTTGTGATTTCATCAGAACACAAGTCCTTACTTAACCCCTTCTAAGGCATACTATATACGTAAATACATATACTACCTTCATACCTGATGCTTTGGCTCGAGTTACCCGTACTGGCATCCGCTTTCGGTCCCATTCAAAGTTTAAGTTCAGACACTGGGAGTGTCCGAATCCCTCAAACTATTGCTCTGATACCAACTTGTAAGGCCCCAAACCCGGGAGGCCCCACTTGTTGGATTTACTCATTCACAAACAGTTCTTAAACATGAATATCAAATAACGCAGCGGAAAATTTCATTTAAACATAACTTAATCGTTGTTCATACATGCAGAAGCGTAAACATTGATTAAAACATATTTACATCATAACTAAACATAACGGGATGCCAGTCTTCAAAGCAGTCGGGTAACTCTTCATCTCTAGCCAAGCATCATCGTCCATCCTCATAACCTGCCTTAACCTGAATGTGTACACTTAAAAACGTCAGCTACGCTGGTGAGTTCTAGTTTTCGTTCGATTTAAGAAATGGTTCATCATTCAAACATTCATTAGGGTTTAACATTCGTATAAGAAAACAGGGCCTTTCATTCGTAAACCTTCGCACATTTAAACACATTGAACGGATCATTTGTTTAAAACATTAACATTCATTTAAGTCATACATTACTATCTAAAATCTGTATCGTTACACGTCTCTATATCCCCGTAGGAACCTTTAATGTTGTGGGCAACCGCTACGTATCGCCGTCATTGCCACAACCATTCATACGTGGGGTCAACCGTTACGTATCGCCGTCATTGCCCAACCATTTATTACGTGGGGTCAACCGTTACGTATCGCCGTCATTGCCCAACACGCATCTTTCCTTTGGGAATTAACCGTTACGTATCGCCGTCATTAATTTCCCATTACCCTTTCCCTTAGGATGATCGTCATCACCCGAGTAACCGTCGTTACTCCCTTACCAGTTGTACAACATCAAAACCATTGGCAGGCCACTAAGACACTACCCCTGTTGTTCTTATTGCAACTATGGCTCGCTGTCCATAATCTACCACAAGGCTAGGAATCTCGTTCCCAGACTTCATTCATCAATTCCATTCATTCGACAGATTAGATTTGTAATGACTTCTTTAAAACCTTTGCCCCTTTTTGTTTTCTTTTCATAAAACCTTTCCTTCACTTTCAAAACCCTTTACCTTTTCATTAAACCATTTCTTTATAACATTCGTTCGTAAACATTCCGTTCATAAACTTTCTTTCCATAAACCCTTCGTTCCAAATCATTTCCTTTCGTAAACGTAGTTTCATAAACATCATTTTATAAAACAACATTTCATACGTGTACACACCAGCCCGAAAACATTATATAAAAACATTTAAAAGAGGGCTTCTAGAACTCACCTTATAAGCTAGTCTCGGTTGTCCTAAACAAAGGTCTAACAACTTCACTTCCGATCTGAATTGATTAGTTAAATACACATCAGACCAATCCCGACTCTAACGGTTTAACCATTCTAACATACTGACTTCACTTAATCAGTTCTGATGTCTGCGCACTTAGCAAGTACGCAGACTCTGTTTCCTGCGCACTTAGCAAGTGAGCAGACTTCACTTCCTGCGCACTTAGCAAGTGCGCAGGTTCCTCTTCCTGCGCACTTAGCAAGTGCGCAAGTCCCTCCTCCTGCGCACTTAGCAAGTGCGCAGGACCTGCTCCGTGCGCACTTAGCAAGTGCGCATGACCTGTTCTTCGCGAAAACCCTAACTTTCGCATTCGGGTCTGATCTTGTCAAGATCCCGAACCTGTTGCATTCAAAACGTTCGTTTTCCATTAAGGAACTCAAATCCATGATTATCTTTCAGTTCCATCCGTAAAAACGTTGCCTTTTCACCCAAAACCTGAAAAACCCAAAAACGAACAAAAACTCAGATTTAGGTCGGATCGTTACCTGAATCGAGCTTCTGATCCGGAGGTTCTTCTCACGAGTTATGGAGCAACACACTTCTCAAATCTCGGGTCGATCCGACAACTTTCTCTCTCTACGGTTTCTCTCTCTAGAAGTTGCAAATGAGAGAAATGGGTTGTGACCTTGGCTATTTATAGGGGAGGCTCCCCTTCTAGCCCATCCGACATGACCCGACATGCCTCGTTCGTTTATTCCGTTATTATATCTGTCGTTTTATTTTTGGGATGTTACACTCAATCACCTCCAAATCAAGGGTTAATTGAGTAATAGAACCTGCAAATCATGCGCAAACGATCCTAGCATGTATTCAACCCCAATTCGTGACCCAATTCATCCGCATTCAAACGAATTAACGCGTTTTCCGTGATCACAGCTGTACGCTACTAACCCCAATCGAATTGAGAGGAATAGGCGAAATGGGATGAATTCATTCACTCCCACACTTTCGCATACCCTATTTCAAACTCTCCCAACTTTCAATTTACCCGCATTGCACCTCTAGAACTCTGTCAAGCTCCAAGAGCGTCGAACCTTTCCATCCTACCATTTGCCTCCGATTCGTAATCATGTCGGGTAAGTTTTATATCAATAGTTTCGTTTTAGTTCAAATATCAAAAGCCCCATGGTCTAAGCAGTTGATTTTTGCGTAACCAGGTTTAATCGAATAGCTAGGGTTGGGTTTTTCATCGGGGACGATAAGGGGGGGGAGGCCTGGCCTTGCGAGTTTTAACTTAAAAAGAAACCGTTTCCTATCAAGGCATCTTGCCCAGATCGCTTGGTTAAGTCTGTTTGCCCTCACAGATTAGGTCGTTGGTTCGAACCCACTCCCAAACCATTTTCTTTTTGCGAGTATACTGCCCAAAAAAAAAAAAACTAGTTACCTGCTAACCTTGTTTATCAATTTCGTAAACCAGCAGAATGACACAACTGGGCCGCTGATCCAGTGGTTCATGCGCTTTACCCACACCGAACCCACCCGGGTTCGAGTCCCAGAAACCACTTTTATTTTTAAACTTGTTTTAAAGCATTGAACTATTTTATAAAAAAATTGTTTTATAAAACTTTAAAAACTCATAATCAGTTTAATAAAATTTGATTGTTAAATTATCAAGAGGAACTATTTTATTTGTTCTTTTTAAAATAAAAACCTAATAAAAAATTTTAGTTTATCTAATATAGTTATTGTAGATAAATTATTTTAAATCCTTGGTTTATAAATTATAATTGGAATATAATTAGGATCACTTTTATAAACCCATTATCTTACAAAGATTTATACCTTCTTTATATAATTTCCTTTTATTATATAAGAACATTTAAAACCAGCTTTATACCTTAAATTTTGATTTAATTATTTATTAGTTATATCATTACTTTTAACACTTATTTTCCATGGAAATCAAACTAACTAAATAAAATAATTATTTATTTACTCATTAGTTATTTAAATACCTAATTTAAACTATTTATTCATTTATATATTTATTTTACAAACAAAAGAAATCAGTTACTCATTCTTTTATTTACTCGAATTAAAATACAATTATTCATTGAGATTTACATAAATACTATTTAAACTCGTATAATCGTTTTCTTATTAAAATGAGAAGACCCACATCAATCCCCTTTCCGCATTAAAATTTTATATTCATTTTGTGCAATTCATTAATACACATATTCCATCAAACATAGGTTAATCTTGTGATTTGCTAGAACATTTGTGCAACAACAAACATAGTTGTGCGACTTTCAAGCTACTCATTTCAAGGTGAATATTACATAGCCCCTTTTACACTTTTACACTTTTTGGGGTGAAACATGAACTCTATACACACAATTGTTTACATTTACATAAACTACACAAACACAAATCCTCTTTACATTCATGTATGCAAAATTTGAGCTTTATGTTTGAGTGCTAGGTGTGTTAACTGTTTGTGTGCAATTTATGTGCAATCATTAACTATTCAAACCGACGGTTAACAATGATAGATCTATTGAGTCTGACAAACCCACCCAGATTGGGGTGATTGTTACCGACAACAAAATTTGCATGCTAGTTACAAAGGTTTGATTGTACTTTGGTTACACGATAGTAGCTCCCCTTAAATGCCTTATTTTATCATGTTATGTAAGAATTTGACTATTTACATCTATACACTATTTATGATTAAACCTGTGTATGCTCACAAACTTTTTAGTTGACCTTATTTTATTCATGTTTCAGGTGCTAATGTGTGATTTTGATCAAGACTTGCTTCACATAAGTTTTCGACCTAGTTAATTTTAAATAAAGGATTATGTATTTCATATTATGTACTTGGTTTGATTTTGTTTTGTCTTGAATATTTGCAAGGAATTTAAATGATTAATATATTTCAATTTAGTCAACCTTGTGCTCATGAACAGTCTACATGTCCCGCCCCGACGTTTCCACCGTCCGTTGGGGTGTGACAATAACATAAGTCAACATGAACCAAATCTGCGCCTTCTCGTAACCGTCAATTCCATACATCGCATACCAGCGGATGAACTTAAGGCTCGTTACCTCTAAGTCATCCGTCACCAGGTCTCCTAAGGCTCGTTACCTCTAGGTGGACCAAACATATGTCTCCTAAGTCTCGTTACCTCTAGGAAGACAGAACATAACATAGGCACTATTTCCCCGCAAGGAATTGTACCTTCCACCGGGATCCCGGAAATCCCATGGGTGACCGTCGTCACCCCATCATCAACCAGTTGTACAACCGTTAGCCAGCCACAAAGCCCCCCGTAAGGGTGAGGCCAATACATACATACATACCTTAGCTCCCGTAGGAAGTCGTGGCAGATTCGTTCATTCTTGACTTTCATAAAACCTTTACCTCATTTTAGTTAAAGCATCTGTACGTTTTATTAAACAAAACATCATCTCTTTCGTAAACCTTTCGTAAACTTCATTTGGCAAAACATTTCATAAACATCATATCGTAAACATCATCTCGTAAACATCATATCGTAAACATCGTTTCGTAAACATCATTTCGTAAACCTCATTTTAAATACATCATTCCGTATGTATGCACACCAGCCCAAAAATGTTTAATTAAAACATTTAAAGAAGGGCTTCTAGAACTCACCTGATAAGCTAATTTGGGTTGTCCTAAACACAGGTCTAACAACGTCACTTCCGATCTAAATTGATTAGTTAAATACACATCAGACCTAATCCTGACTCTAACAGTTTAACCATTCTGAATTAGGCGACTATACTGATTTTACTAACCAGCCTGATGCATGCGCACTTAGCAAGTGCGCAGGGCCTTGTTCTTGCGTACTTAATAAGTGCGCAGGCTTTGCTTCATGCGTACTTGATAAGTACGCAGGCTTTACTTCATTCGTACTTGATAAGTACGCAGGACCTGCTTCATGCGTACTTGATAAGTACGCATGACCTCCTTCTTGCGTACTTGATAAGTACGCAGGATCTGCTTCTGTAAGGCCCCTTTCCCCGGGTGACCTCACTTGTTGGATTTACTCATAAACATAGTCATTAATAATTGAACTTTTAATTAAAAACATTCAAACACAGCGGAAACACTCAACATTTGAGTACATTACAGCGGAAGTCTTAACATTCAAAACATTAACCATTGTCTAAACAAAACATAAGGTAGGATGTCAGTCACACGCCGGGCAGCCTTCACGCCTTCGCACGACCCTTTCCTTTGTTACCTGAAATGTATACTAAAAGTCAGCTAACGCAGGTGAGTTCTAGTTTAAAACTATTAAGTATGATCATTCTTTTCTTTATATGTATACATAATTATATACATACATTTCTACAAATACGTATTCATAGCTTTTACATAGATATGTATTCACCTTTTCCTTTCTTTATTCTTATGTGATTACATAGATATGTATTCACCTTTTTTTTTCCTTAACATTCATTGGTCATACACATAAGGGTGATCAACCCATCTTACGGTACGTATATCACAAAGACATACGCCTTTGAGCTACCGTCGTAGCCCTTTTACTCGTCCGGTCCTAGAAACCGTCCGCCTTAACTTTAGTCCGGCCAACCTTCGGCCGTCCTTCTTTACCGTCCTACCGTCGTAGTCCGTCATATTCGCCCGTCTGCCCTAAGGCATCCGTTTCCCACGCTAACTATTGTTTATGCAACCGTTATACTATTTTAGCATTTACTTCGACCGCCCTTTTATGATTTTTGTACGTCCTAGCTTGCGAAGGACGTATCTTTCCCGGTTGCAAAATAGTCACGTGGTCGTCCGTCTACAGAAGTAGCCGTTAACTTCGTTTCCGTCCATAACGTATACTTACATTTATAACATGCAATATAAATGATTATACAGCAAGATTTCATTTACGTTATGCCATTCTTTCCTTCATTCTTTGTAAACATACGTTTCGTTCTTTGTTCAAAATTCATTCTTTATATATATATATATATATATATATAAAATATATATTAGTACATCACGTATGATCACATTAGCATTCATATCACTTATTCATTTAGTGTATACATTTCAGCCCCAAAACATTTAATAAGGTTTGCACATAACATAGAAGGGGGCACATAGAACTCACCTGATAAGCTTCTCTAGGTTGTCCTAAACGAAGGTCCAACAATGTCACTTCTGATCTGAATTGAGTAGTTAAATACACATCAGACCTAATCTCGACTCTAACGGTTTAATCGTTCTAAACATACTGACTTTACTTAACCATTCTGATGCCTGCGCACTTAGCAAGTGCGCAGGGCCTTGGTTGCGTACTTGACAAGTACGCAGACTTTACTTCATGCACACTTGGTAAGTTCGCAGACTTTACTTCATGCGTACTTGGTAAGTACGCAGACTTTACTTCATGCGCACTTGGTAAGTACACACACTTTACTTCATGCGCACTTGGTAAGTACACAGACTTTACTTCATGCGCACTTATTAAGTACGCATAACCCTTCTTCCTGCGTACTTGATAAGTACGCAGGATCTGATTCAGGCGCAAGAACCCTAACTTTTTGCATGCGGGTCTGATCATGTCCATATCTAAATTTTCTTAGATCAGAACGTTCGGTTTTTATTCTAGATGCTAGATCTTTGTTCATTTTCAAGTTTCATCCATAAAAACTTCACCAATTTAGCTAAAACCGAAAATCCTAAAATAATCATAAAAACTCAGATTATGATCGAACGCTTACCTGGATTGGAGTTATGATTCAGAGAAGATGATCACGAGCACAGTAGCAACGTTCTCCTGAATTCCCGAGTCGATCCGTCACTTTCTCTCTGTAGAACTTGAGATTGGTGGAAAATGAGAAGTTTGGGCAGTCCTTGTCCTTATATACTTGGGCTTCCTTCGGCCCGTTGGAGCCGAGCCCAAGCCCATCCATTTTTCTTTCGTCAATTGAAAATTATAATTTCGATCGTGCCATTATTTATTTATTACCAGTTTTGGGATGTTACAAGTCTACCCCCTTAAAGAGGTTCCATCCTCGAAACTGCTTATATGTTAAATAATTGAGGGTATAGTCCCCTCATCTCGTCTTCTTTTTCCCACGTAGCTTCTGACCCTTTTCTTTGCTTCCATTGTATTTTGACTAGAGGAATTGACTTATTGCGTAGTCGTTTTTCAGCTCTGTCAAGGATGGCTATCGGTTCCTCTAAATAATTTAGACTGTTATCTACTTCGATCTCGTCGTAAGGTATGTGAGCTGTGTCGTCAGCTAGGCACTTGCGTAAGTGCGACACGTGGAACGTAGGGTGTATTCCACTAAGCTCAACGGGTAGGTCAAGTCTGTAAGCAACTTGACCCACTGTCGCTAAAATCTTGAAAGGTCCGACAAACCTTGGACTTAGTTTGCCATGCTTTCTGAATCGGATGATCCCTTTCCATGGTGATACCTATAACAGTACCATGTCCCCTACTTGAAACTCTAACTCCCTTCTTCTCTTATCCACGTATGATTTCTGTCTGTCTTTTGCGGCTTTCATTCGAGCCTTGATTTGATCAAATTTCTTGGAAGTAGCTTTGACCACTTCGAGACTTGCAAAATCCTCCTGTCCAATTTCCCCCCAACAAACCGGGGTCCTACATTTTCTCCTATACAACATTTCAAATGGCGGCATGCCAATAGTCGAGTGATAGCTGTTGTTATATGAGAATTCTGCCAATGGTAGATGGCTGTCCCAGCTTCCACCGAAGTCAATGATACAGGCCCGGAGCATGTCCTCCAAGGTCTGAATAGTCCTTTCTGATTGTCCAACGGTTTGGGGGTGGTAAGCGGTACTGATGTTCAGTCTAGTGCCCATTGCTTCGTTGAATTTCTTCCAAAACCTTGACGTGAATCTAGTATCCCTGTCGGACACAATCGACAGCGGCATACCATGTCTGCTCACAACTTCCTTGATAAATATTTCTGCTAGTCTTTCTGACGAGGAAGTCTCACGTATTGGCAAGAAGTGAGCACTTTTCGTCAAGCGGTCGACGATCACCCAAATGGTATCATTGCCTTTAGCTGTTCGCGGTAGCTTGGTAATGAAGTCCATCGTGATCTCCTCCCACTTCCATTCCGGTATTGGTAGAGGTTGCATTTTACCGCATGGTTTCTGGTGCTCGGCCTTAACTAGAGAACACGTTAGGCACTTGCTCACGTATTCTGTCACATCATTCTTCATGCCAGGCCACCAGTATTCTTTCTTCAAGTCTTGATACATTTTGTTTGTCCCGGGGTGGATAGAATAGCGAGACTTATGGGCCTCATCGAGTATTTTGGCTCTATGCTCGCCAATCTTAGGTATCCACATTCGGCCAAACCTAGTTCGTACACCGTATGCATTTGCATCCAAATTCTCTTGTTGTCCTACTATTCTTTCCCGTCTTATATTTCCTTCTGATAGCGCTTCGTCTTGTGCCTTTGATATTTCACTCATCAAATCTGGTGTTATAATCAGCTGACACTCTTTGATCTGTATCGGTTTCGATTCTTCCTTTCTGCTTAAAGCGTCAGCCACCACATTTGCTTTGCCTGGATGGTACAATATCTCACAGTCATAGTCCTTCAGTAGCTCTAACCACCTCCTTTGCCTCATGTTTAATTCCTTTTGCCCGAAAAAGTACTTCAGGCTTTTGTGATCGGAGTAAATGGTGCATTTGACTCCATACAGATAGTGCCTCCATATTTTCAACGCGAAAACTATGCTGCTAACTCTAAATCGTGTGTTGGGTAATTAACCTCGTGAATCTTTAGTTGTCGCGATGCGTACGCAATTACCTTTCCTCGTTGCATAAGTACGCACCCCAAACCCTGCCCCGAAGCGTCAGAATAGACTACCAAGTCTTCATTTCCCTCAGGTAGAGTTAAGACTGGAGCTTGGGTTAATCGTGCCTTAAGTTCTTCAAACGCGTTGTTTTGGGTTTGACCCCATTCATACTTCACTTCCTTCCGTGTCAACTTAGTTAGTGGCAAGGCTATTCTTGAAAAATCTTTAATGAACCTTCGATAGTAGCCCGTCAATCCCAGAAAACTTCGTATCTCTGTTGGTGTCTTTGGGACGTTCCATTCCTTTACTGTCTCGATCTTTGCAGGATCCACCATGATGCCGTTTGGGTTTATTACATGACCTAGGAATTGGACTTCCCTAAGCCAGAACGCGCATTTGGAGAATTTTGCGTACAACTTTTCCTGCTTTAGCACCTCCAGAACCTCCCTTAGGTGACAGTGGTGATCACCCTCGCTTTTCGAATATACCAGTATGTCATCTATAAAAACTATCACTGATCGATCCAACATGGGTCGACATACTCTATTCATCAAATCCATAAACGCTGCTGGTACGTTGGTCAATCCGAAAGACATCACGAGAAACTCATAATGCCCATAACGCGTGTGAAACGCGGTCTTTGGTACGTCTTCTTCTCTTACTTTCAACTGATGGTAACCCGACCTAAGATCGATCTTTGAGAACCAACTCACACCTTGCAGTTGATCAAAAAGGTCGTCTATTCTAGGTAGTGGGTATTTGTTCTTTACTGTTCTCTTGTTCAACTCACGGTAGTCAATGCACATGCGCATGCTGCCGTATTTCTTCTTTACAAATAGCACCGGAGCGCCCCACGGTGAGATGCTCGGCCTAATAAATCCTTTTTCTGTTAGTTCCTCTAGTTGAGACATTAATTCTTTCATTTCTGAAGGCGCCAATCGGTAGGGGGCTTTGGCAACGGGCTCAGCTCCTGGCAATAAGTCATTCTGAAATTCTATTTCCCGATCGGGTGGTAACCCAGGTAGATCCTCAGGGAATACTTCCGGAAAGTTGCACACCACGGGTACTTCCTTGAGTTCATTCATTTTCATTCTATCATCGATAACATATGCCAAATAAGCTTCGCAACCGCGCCTCATGTAACTTTCGGCCTTGACAATCGAGATGATGCTGGGCATCGTGCAATTCCAATCCCCATAAACCGTAATTGGACTGCCGCTAGGAGCTTTGAGGTGTATCCTTTTACGTTTACATATGATTTGAGCTTCGTTGGCAGCTATCAAATCCATACCCAATACTATATTGAATCCTCCTAAGGTGAGAAGGAATAATATAGAAGGAAACTTATGGCGATCTATTTCTATGATACAATCATCTGTTACTTGGAATACTGCCGAATTTTTACCCACGGCAGTTTGTACGATAAAAGCCTTTACAATGGTGTTGATAGTGCATCCTAGTCTACGACTAAATGCATTGGATATAAAACTTTTACTAGCACCAGAGTCAAATAAAATAGCAGCATGTTCGTTATTAACTAGGAATGTACCTGACACAACATCAGGGTTTCCCCTTGCTTCCTCTTCAGTCAGGGCGTAGGCTCGAGTCCTAGCCTGCGGCTGTTCCTTTTCTCTCTCTTTTCCCGAACCAGATTGGCCGGCCTTCCTGCAGTTCTTCGTCAGATGTCCAAACAATCCACATACTTGGCACTTGACATTTCTTACACATTCTCGAGAGAAGTGCCCCGGCTTCCCGCACTTATAGCATGTGGTGGTGCCGATTTTACATTCGCCAAGATGTTACCTTCCACATTTCTTGCATGTTTCATATTCATCCGACCTTGGCTTCTTAGTTTCAGTTGTTACGTTCCCTCTTCCGGTGCCTCTAGACGGGTTCTCCCACTTTCTCTTTTGGGTCTCTGTTGGTGGGTCCTCATTGGCATAATCGTCGTAGACGATTCCGCTCAGATTCACTACCGACTCGAAGGTCGAGGGTAGGTTGGCTTTCACGTGGACACGGACCTTTTGAGGTATGCCCCTTCACATAATACTTGATCATTCGCTCTTCTGTCTCCACCAGGTGGGGTACCAGTTGAGCTAGCTCATTGAATCTAGAGGTATACTGGCGGTGTGTCTTGTTGCCAGCCTTAAAGTTTAGGAATTCATTTTCCACTCGATCAATTTCATTCTGGGGACAGAACTTCTGAATTATTAGCTTCTTTAGGTCTTCCAATGTCATTCTTGCAAGAGCGTTTCGGGATTTCGTTCTCTGAATGTTTCTCCACCAACCTAGTGCTTCGTTGGTGAAAGAATGAGCAACATATTTAACCGCCTGGTCCGGTCGACACTCGCTGATGTTGATTACAGCGTTCATCCTCTCAATCCATTCGAGTGTTGCCACTGAATCCTTGCTACCATCAAACTTGGGTGGGTCTCCATCCTTGAAACCTTTGTAAGTACACCCACGATTGCTCGATGCCACTCTTACTTCATCCCCGTCACTGTCATAAATTTTCTCTTTATTCTTCCCTTCATCCTCTTCTTTGCTTTTATTTAGTGCCTCAGATAGTAGGTCAGGCAATATGTTCTTCAGAGTGAGCACAACTTCACGGGCTATAGCATCCCTGACTTCAGGTTCCAACTGTATCGGCCCTGGGTTGTCGTCTCCAGTTGGGGTCACTTCTGTTTCGTGCACACTCTCGGTGTGTTCTGCGTGCACACTCTCTTCTTCTTCTTCTAGTCTTTGATTCAACGGGGGTCTACCTACTAGGCCAGTGTGACCACCTCGGCGTCCTGTTCTCCCTCCACCAGCCATAATTCTTAGTTTCTTGATAGTTATAGAGGGAATACATCAATGTCATTTCTTCAGATCATAGTTTGGAACAGTACGAGCAAGGTAAATTTTTAATTACAGTGACCGGTTTGTGATTAGTAATTTACATTGCTTTTCGGGTTCAAAACTCTTCAAATCGGTTGTGACATTGACATCTATTTGTTCTAAGTTAAGGCATCTATTCTTATCTAAGTGTATTAACTCTACTACTTAATTACCGTGCTAGCGTTGGCGTTGGCTACCTGTACTGACATCCATGCGTTGGTCCCATTATCAGTTTGAGTCCAGACATTTAGGGATGTCTGAATCTCACAAACTATTGCTCTGATACCAACTTGTAAGGCCCCTTTCCTCGGGTGACCTCACTTGTTGGATTTACTCATAAACATAGTCATTAATTATTGAACTTTTAATTAAAAACATTCAAACACAGCGGAAACATTCAACATTTGAGTACATTACAGCGGAAGTCTTAACATTCAAAACATTAACCATTGTCTAAACAAAACATAAGGTGGGATGTCAGTCACAAGCTGGGCAGCCTTCACGGCTTCGCACGACCCTTTCCTTTGTTACCTGAAATGTATACTAAAAGTCAGCTAACGCTGGTGAGTTCTAGTTTAAAACTATTAAGTATGATCATTCTTTTCTTTATAAGTATACATAATTATATACATACATTTCTACAAATACGTATTCATAGATTTTACTTTTCTTTCTTCATTCTTATGTGATTACATAGATATGTATTCACCTTTTCCTTTCTTTATTCTTATGTGATTACATAGATATGTATTCACCTTTTTTTTTTCCTTAACATTCGTTGGTCATACACATAAGGGTGATCAACCCATCTTACGGTACGTATATCACAAAGACATACGCCCTTGAGCTACCGTCGTAGCCCTTTTACTCGTCCGGTCCTAGAAACCGTCCGCCTTAACTTTAGTCCAGCCAACCTTCGGCCGTCCTTCTTTACCGTCCTACCGTCATAGTCCGTCATATTCGCCCGTCTGCCCTAAGGCATCCGTTTCCCACGCGAACTATTGTTTATGCAACCGTTATACTATTTTAGCATTTACTTTGACCGCCCTTTTATGCTTTTTGTACGTCCTAGCTTGCGAAGGACGTATCTTTCCCGGTTGCAAAATAGCCACGTGGTCGTCCGTCTACAGAAGTAGCCGTTAACTTCGTTTCCGTCCATAACGTATACTTACATTTATAACATGCAATATAAATGATTATACAGCAAGATTTCATTTATTTACGTTATGCCATTCTTTCCTTCATTCTTTGTAAACATACGTTTCGTTCTTTGTTCAAAATTCATTCTTTATATATATATATATAATATATATTAGTACATCACGTATGATCACATTAGCATTCATATCACTTATTCATTTAGTGTATACATTTCAGCCCCAAAACATTTAATAAGGTTTGCACATAACATAGAAGGGGGCACATAGAACTCACCTGATAAGCTTCTCTAGGTTGTCCTAAACGAAGGTCCAACAATGTCACTTCTGATCTGAATTGAGTAGTTAAATACACATCAGACCTAATCTCGACTCTAACGGTTTAATCGTTCTAAACATACTGACTTTACTTAACCATTCTGATGCATGCGCACTTAGCAAGTGCACAGGGCCTTGGTTATGCGTACTTGACAAGTACGCAGACTTTACTTCATGCGCACTTGGTAAGTACGCAGACTTTACTTCATGCGTACTTGGTAAGTACGCAGACTTTACTTCATGCGCACTTGGTAAGTACACACACTTTACTTCATGCGCACTTGGTAAGTACACACACTTTACTTCATGCGCACTTATTAAGTACGCAGAACCCTTCTTCATACGTACTTGATAAGTACACAGGATCTGATTCAGGCGCAAGAACCCTAACTTTTTGCATGCGGGTCTGATCATGTCCATATCTAAATTTTCTTAGATCAGAACGTTCGGTTTTTATTCTAGATGCTAGATCTTTGTTCATTTTCAAGTTTCATCCATAAAAACTTCACCTATTTTGCTAAAACCGAAAATCCTAAAATAATCATAAAAACTCAGATTATGATCGAACGCTTACATGGATTGGAGTTATGATTCAGAGAAGATGATCACGAGCACAGTAGCAACGTTCTACTGAATTCCCGAGTCGATCCGTCACTTTCTTTCTCTAGAACCGTGCTCTCTTCTCTCTCTCTAGAACTTGAGATTGGTGGAAAATGAGAAGTTTGGGCAGCCCTTGCCCTTATATACTTGGGCTTCCTTCGGCCCGTTGGAGCCGAGCCCAAGCCCATCCATTTTTCTTTCGTCATTTGAAAATTATAATTTCGATCGTGCCATTATTTATTTATTACCAGTTTGGGATGTTACAGCTTCTCCGCAAAAACCCTAACTTTCGCATGCGGATCTGATCACGTCAAGATCCCGAATTTGTTTACATTCAAAACGTTTGCTTTTCTTTTAAGAACTCAAATCTATGTTTTTCTTCCAGTTTCATCCGTAAAAATGTTACCTTTTCATCCAAAACCCGAAAAACCCCAAAATGAACAAAAACTCATATCTAGGCTAGATCGTTACCTGTATCGAGCTTCTGATCCGGAGGTTCTTCTCACGAGCTATGGAGCAACACTTGGCTGGAATCTCGGGTCGATCCGCCAACTTTCTCTCTCTATGGTTTCTCTCTCTAGATGTTGCAAATAATAGAAAAGAGTGGTGACTTAGGCTATTTATAGGGGAGGCTCCCCTATGTTCACCCCCTTCTAGCCCGTCATGCCTCGTTCATTTATTCCGTTCGTTCTTGCATTCTAACCCGTTATTATAACTGTAGTTTTATTTTTTGGGATGTTACATCATGTTGAAACACTGTTTTACCAAACAAAGTAGTGATTAACGGGATTCGTTATGTCGGGTGAACAACTTGCATTTAAGATGGGCAGTCTTAACAACTTAGTACCCTTGTGTGATTAGGGTATGGATAGGCAGAAACTGTTAGCACATTGTTACTTGCTAGGATTTCATCGGACACAAGGTGAGTTCATGGCCCCCTTTTATCTTTTTACTGTTTTGTAAACGTCGGGGGAGAAACATACTTACTTAATATGTTTTGAAAACATGAATACTCTGGTTTAAGTCCTTGTGAGTTTCACTGTCCCCTTTTTCTGGTTCTGAAATGTTTTGAGGAGGAAAACATATTTGTAACGGTTTTCATATAATGAAAGAACAAATATCAGACTGTATGTTTACATGAGAAACAACAGAGTGCTAAAAGTCCCCGGAACAACATTAACATTTTGTAACCATTAGCTATGGTCTTAGCCTGGGATTCTATGAATAGTACTATTAGGGGTGACGCCCCCGGTCATGGTTAGTCACGCTAACCGGGACTTGAAGGGTCAAATGGTCGCATATTGTCTTATTTCATGGTATAGCGAGGGAGAGGCATTCATTTGGCATGGTTTGGTTATGGTATCATGTATTAACATATTATTGTTTGTATTCCTACTTAGTTTACAAATGGGGTATGTCGGTCGTTCATTCATGGTTCAATGCATTGGGTATTTATAAAGGGTTTAATGGGTCGGTTAAGTACCCATTGTTCAATGCATTGGTTACTCATTTAAACTTATTTATGACAGGTAATGTCAAGTATATGTTTTCGGTGAAAACTACTTATTTTTATGACGGTTAAGTTATGTATACGTTTTCGGGGAAAACTACTTATTCTTATGACGGTTAAGTCATGTATATGTTTTCGGTGAAAACTACTTATTTTTATGACGGTTAACTCATGTATATGTTTTCGGGGAAAACTACTTATTTTTATAACGGTAAAGTCATGTAGATGTTTTCCAGGAAAACTACTTATTTTATGACGGTAAAGTCAGGTACATGTTTTCGGGGAAAACTACTTATTTTATGACTATTAGGTCATGTACATGCTTTCGGGGAAAACTATTGGCACTGAAATAACTAACTTTGTGAACTCACCAACCTTTGTGTTGACACTTTCAAGTATGTTTCTCAGGTAACCCTTAGCCATGGCGCGGTTGGAATAGGCTAGCTATGTTGGATCAAATCCTACTAGCTGGAGGGCCCTAGATTATCAAGTCTCAATCCATCATTGATCTAGAAGAACTTAGATCATTGTATTACTTAGTTTTAGTAATTGTGCATGTATTCAAGTCTTAGAAATCACTATTACAGCTTCCGCTATCGTGTAATGAACCAATCGTTGCAACCTGTATTTATTTATTAAGTAAATAAATTTGGGGGGTGTGAAAGATTGGTATCAGAGCAATGGTTTTAGCGAATTAGGTTTCCTTAGTGATACCTAGGCTCTAACCGGACTCATTTAGGGATCAAGATTTCTAAGACTTGCATCACACTAAGAACACCCAAGACTTGAGTATAGGAATTCCAACCGTTGCCGAACAATTTGTGTAGATTATTAGTGTATGGAGTTACAGTAGGGTATCATTAGCTACACAAATACATAATACAATTAAATGGCACATGTAACGAACACTTAAACACATACAACAATGTGGAAATTATAAACACATACAACGTGTTACTGTTTGGATTACGAGTCAAGAATAACGGGTACTCAGCACACTGCAACCTTAGAAGATCGAGTTATGAGCTGAGCTTGGGCGACGACGGCAGCAATCTGTCACACCCCACCTAGGCGGAAACGCGAGGCGTAACGTTCACTGGTTTCAAAAGCTTATGATTACTACAAACACAGACATAATTAAGTTTAAAGTTTTACATCCCAAAATATCAATTTGAGTTTACAAAAGATTAAGATTTCACAAATATGACTCACATAAGGAGTTATACAAGAGAAATCCTCAAAAAGTCGTATCCATCATGCATGCATGTGACCTACACCGCTAACCATTGCGACCACGTTCAATTTTCTGAAAATCATACTTAAAAGTGTCAACACGAGGTTGGTGAGTTCACAGGTTTTGATCAAATATTCTTGTAGTTCCAACGTTTACAAACGTTTAAATGAATAAGTTTTCTGATCAAATAGTACATATATATAACCAATGAATTGAACATTTCCTGACCAATTGACCCCATTTGTAAGCTTGCAAGGAATACAAATAATATGTAAATGCACGAGACCATAACCAAACCATGACAATGAATGCCCCCTCCCTCGCTATACCATGAGAATAAGACGATATGCGGTCATTTGGCCATATGGACCCCTGGTTAGCACGACTAACCATGACCGGGGGCGTCACCCCTAATAGTACTATCCACATAATCCCAGGGTAAGACCATAGATAATGATTACTAAATATGTTTGTTCCAGGGGACTTTATGAGCTCTGTAATTGTTCCCTCAATGCACACATAACGATCTGGTATTTGTTCATCCATTTATGTAAAAATAGTTTACAAGTATATTTCCTCCCCAAAACCTTTTCAACACTTAGAAAAAGGGGACAGTGCAACTCACAAGGAGTTAAACTAGAGTATCCATGTTTTTCCAAAACATAATTAGTTAAGTATGTTTCTCCCCCGATGCTTACAAAACAGTAAAGAGTTAAAAAGGGGGGCCGTGAAACTCACCTTGACAGAATGCTAGCAAAAACTTGAATAATCGTAAATCCCGCTTATCCGTACCCTAAATACACAAGGATACCTTACGTGTTAAGACTAACCTTCTTAGATGTAAGTTGTTCACCCGACTTAACGAATCCCGTTAAGTACGTCTTTAATTAATAAAACTGTTTTATCGTGACGACTCGTTGGTGATTATTATTCCAGTCTTGACGCTTACTTATTTTTCGAGAAAATATTATATTTCCATATTGGTGACTTGTTACGTTTATCAAAAATAAATATTACTTTTGAATCATCTTATAATATATTCATATTATAGTACACGTATAACCATATAATTATTTCTTACCAATAATTATATAATATAACAAATATCGTTCAAGTACGTTCTACACATGTTCATTATCCTACGTGCACATAAACCAAGTTAACACGTCCACATGCAACTACTTGTTTCGAACGACATTTATTAATTTGTTTCTCTTCAACATGCACTTGTTTCTATCAAATATGTGCACACAAGTATAACCATATTTCAACATGCACTTAACTATGTTTCATGATAACATGCGATCATTTATTTATTTATTTTTCTTCTTTATGCACCCATGTCAACGTTCCATGTTATCAAATATAAACAAGTTATAAAAATATATGTATATGATTTTCATTATTTAGTCATTTCATAACTCATTCCGAGTTAACAATTTTTCCATCATTCATATATCATGACTTATATATATATATATATATATATATATATTACATGCACATTATTAACCATTTTCCAAGTTCTACAACTTATGACCATACACCCGTATATGCGTTTAACCTCCTTATATGAACATATTATTTCAAACTTAGCAATATTCCAAGTTACCAAATTTGAACACATATATATATATATGCACATACATTTTACTTTTTCATCAAGTATTAATTTAAACTTTTTCTAATCTATAACTTATTAACAAAATCATCCAACATCAAGAATTATATATATATATATATTAAATTAACATTCTTATTTATGTGTCCATCTACTTGGTTATTTCCAATTCATTTACTAAATCAAACATGTATATATTTATGCATGCATTTTCGGCCCATATATATATGTATGTATATTCTAATTTCTCTTTGCTTTAAAACTTGACATCACACGAATCAACAACTTATCATTAAAATGATCAAAACAACAAATCATGTAATATAATCACCAAATTTTCGACCCTTATATATGTTTTTATACAAAAATCCTAATTTTTAAACTTAATAAAGTTAAGCTTTTATAAAAACTCCTTAATCTTTTTAAAATCCTTGTTTCTCTTGGTGAACAACATGTTTTAATAAGAATGTGAAGATGAAGATGAAGGATTTGAGTCGGGTTCGCACCACTAGTCAAGCTAGGTGAAGATTTCACTAGTAGATGATGATGGATGCTTGGTACTCTAGCAAAACCGACCCCTTGAATCTTCAAGAACTCTTTAGATCTCTAATCCTTCTAGCTAGCTCCTCTAACTTTGCTCTTGAACTTTGAATGTGCAAGTGTGAGTATGTGTGTTTGTGCGCCGTAAAAGGAGAGAAAATGGAGAGAGGTGGAGTGTAAGTTCATCTCTCATCATTACAAGACAAGATGGTTGCTTGTAATCAAGTTGATGGAGCATAGGGTAGTATGACAAGGTGTAAGAAAGTTGGTAGTGGTTTGGTGGTTGTTGGGTGAGTGGGTGGCCCCACTTGGGGTGGCTCTCGGCAGGGGGGGGCTAGGGGGGATTGGGTCTTGTTCTAACTTGTAGTTTAAATCTAACACTTAATTGATAGATTCTTAGGAAGTATGTACCCGGTATGTGATCCCGTGATTTAACACTCGGTGTATAAACTTTTAAATGTCAAAACTCTATTTGTATTTTGACTATTTTTAATAGTCTTACTAATTTAACCCGTCATAGTTAATACTTTAACTACAATATATAAGTATACACACAAAAATAACTTGTCACCATGAAATAAACATTTTTGTGTCCACTTTTAATAGTTTTGTCACCAATATTTATGTTTTTATATTAAGACGTATTACTAGACTTCACTGGAATAAAAATCTTGTTAGTCACCAACGAACGCACCTTGTGTAACATCCCAAAAATAATAAAAAACGAATAAATATAGCGAGACCGGTGACTTAGTCGGAATATTTAAACAAAAGAGAGCGGGCTTGGGCTCGGCTTCAATGGGCCGAGGGAAGCCCAGCCATATAAGAGGCAAGGCAGCCCTCTTCTCTGCTCATTTCCCCACTCACGCAAGTTCTAGAGAGAGAGAGAGAGAAGAGAGCTCGGGTCTAGAGAGAGAAGGTGACGGATCAACTCGGGAATTCAGGAGAACGTTGCTGCTGTGCTCGTGACCATCTTCTCCGAATCAGAAATCCAATCCAGGTAAGCGTTCGATCATAATCTGAGTTTTTATGACTTTTTAGGATTTTCGGGTTTTGGCTAAAAAGGTAACGATTTTGCGGATGAAACTTGAAAATGAACTTAGGTTTAGCATCTTAAATGAAAACCGAACGTTTTGATCTAAGAAAAATGAGATATTGACTCGATCAGACGCGCATGCAAAACTTTGGATTTTTTTGGGGAAGACGATCTGTGCAGACCTATCGAAACTACTAGTTTCGATATGTGCAGAACCATCGAAACTACATAGTTTCGATATGTATAGACCCATCGAAACTACCCAGTTTCGATATGTGCAACCTATCGAAACTACCATAGTTTCGATATGAGCCCACAATCCGAAGCTAAGATTACATCTAAGTTACTTATCGAAACTACCAAGTTTCGACATAAGCAGCTTATCGAAACTACCAAGTTCCGACAGAAGCAACCTATCGAAACTACCAAGTTTCGACAGAAGCAACTTATCGAAACTACCAAGTTTCGACAGAAGCAACTTATCGAAACTACCAAGTTTTGACAGAAGCAACCTATCGAAACTACCAAGTTTCGATAAAGCAAATCCATCGAAACTACCAAGTTTCGATAAAGCAAATCCATCGAAACTACAAAGTTCAAGCATAGTAATGTCTAATGTCATCTAGGTGCACTACCTTACGAGTATGACTTTATTATACAGATCGTGAGTGACATTAGTGACGCTCAGTATCCAGCTTAGTGTATTTCAGAAACTACTCATCAGGTGAGTTCTATGTGCCCCCCCCTTCTATGTTATGTGCAAATCATTTTAAATGTTTTGGGGCTGAAGTGTATACACTAAATGATTAAATGTTATAAATGTCAGTGTGATCATACGTATATATAAATACTTATATATGAAAATGAATTATGAATAAAGAAAAGAAGCGTATGATTTTAAAGAATGAATGAAAGAAGGACATAACGTAAAAGAATGAAATTTTGCTTTATATTACATATATATTGCATGCTATGAATGAATGTAAACGTTATAAACCCTTCTATGACAACGGCTACTTCGGTAGACGGACGACCACGTGACTATTTTGCAACCGGGACAAAAACGTTCCTTCGCAAGCTAGGACGTGTGAAAAGGTATTAATGGACGGTCGAAGCACATGCCTTAACTAATGTAGAACGGTTGCATGCATAATGGTCGCGTGGGAAACGGATGCCCTAGGGCAGACGGAAAAAATGACGGACTACGACGGTAGGACGGTAAAGAGCGGACGGACAAAGGTTGCCGGACGAATTAACGAATGACGGACGGTTTTCTAGAGCCAGACGGTAATGAAATGGGCTACGACGGTAGTTCTGACAGCGATGTCTTCGTGACATTCGCGACAAGTATGATGGGTTGATCTCCCTTAAGATTATGGCCAATAAGTGTTCTCTCAAAAAGAAAGTATGTATGTATATACCCTCAATGAATGTTATGTGAGAACAGTAAAGTAAATAATATTTAAAAGTATGAATATATATATATACATTATATTCATGATAAGGTAAATATTATGTATGATTGTCTTTAAACTAGAACTCACCAGCGTTAGCTGACTTTTAGTATACATTTCAGGTACAGAAAGGAAGGGTCGTGCGAAGGCGTGAAGGTTACCCGGCACGAGACTGACATCCCACTTTTATTTATGTTAAGACAATGTTATGTTTCAATTGTTAAGACTTCCGCTGTTATGACATGTAACTTGAATGATGTTTGCTTCCGTTACTTCTGAATGTTTTAAATTTAAGTTCAGTAATTACGACTATGTTTATGAGTAAATCCAACAAGTGAGGTTGCCCGGGAAAGGGGCCTTACACCTTGCGGGTTAAAATTACTTATTTCCTAGTAATTCTCAAAAATTACTAAATATACTGTGTGTTCCTTTGCTAGACTCCCTTACAATACTTTGTAAAAATAATAACCAGGAAATATAAATCATGAACGTGAAATTACGCGATATGGATATTGACCTGAAATGCTGGGTGTCATAATTGTCAGTTACCGATCTTGGTATCACAACAGGCTGAGCTCGTACCAGAACTTGTATCTATACCTGCTACACCTACAACTACTCAAGCCGTGGAGGCAACTTTCTTTCTGATGTATGTGCGGTATAAATACTCTAATTCATGAGTTTTCGGATGAATGACTAGACTTTCGCCATGAGATGTGGCAGACGGGATTGCCCGGACAGAAGGGAACCCAAGGTGGATAAGCATGACTAAACGAGGGAGAACTCCATGGGTCAGGAGACGCGGACATTCATCAGGATCATGTGGATCAATACGTACATACAAACTTGGAGCATGAGTTACTCGACACTAATTTAAGGATCTCTTGTCACACCCCGCCAAGGCGGAAACACGAGGCGTAACGTTAACTAGGTTTCAAAGCATATGATTACCGCAAACACATACATGATATTGGATACATAATCAAAGTTTAAATGTTTACATCCCAAAACATAACTTAGTTTTTATACAAAGTTTAAGATTTCTCAAATATGACTCAAAACCATGAGTTATACAAGTGAAATCCTTCCAAAAGCTGTATCCTCATGTATGTAAGTAACCTACATTGCTAGCCTGGAGACCACATTCATTTTCCTGAAAACATACTTAAAAATGTCAACACGAGGTTGGTGAGTTCACAAATTATTATAAAGAGTTATCATAAACCCAATGATTAAACCTGATCATTTTCACCTGATCAAAACCCTTTATTTAAACCTGATCACTTAAACCTGATCAAAACTCTTTTGCTTAAACCTGATCACTTTAATCTGATCAGACCTCTTTTGTTTAAACTTGATCATTTTAACCTGATCATAACTCTTTTGCTTAAACCTGGTCACTTTAATCTGATCAGACCACTTTTGTTTAAACTTGATCATTTTAACCTGATCAAAACTCTTTTGCTTAAACCTGATCACTTTAATCTGATCAGACCTCTTTTGTTTAAACTTGATCATTTTAACCTGATCAAAACTCTTTTGCATGTATTACCAATGAATCTGAATACTAATCCGATCTATTGACCCCATTTGTAAGCTTGCAAGGAATACAAAATAGTATGTAACGTACGAGACCGTAACCAAACCCCAACATTCTGTGCCTCCCCCCCGCCTTTCTGCGAGTAAGACAATATGCGGTGAATCGGCCATTTGGACCCCTGGTTAGCGCGACTAACCGTGACCGGAGGCGTCACCCTCAATAGTACTATCCATATAATCCCGGGCTAAAATAGCTAATGGTTACTAACTTATTCAGAGGACTTTAAGCGCTTTACTTTTCCCTCAATACACACATACGGTTAGATCATTAGTTCATTCATTTACATACAAAAGTCTTTTACAAGTATGTTTCCACCCCAAATCATTTCAAAAACTTTAGAAAAAGGGGGATTAGTGAAACTCACCTCGATATAAGTATGTGCTAGCAAATCTTTAAATAAAGCAGACCCGCTTATCCGTATCCTAATTACACAAGGATACTATACCCGTTAAGACTACCCGTCTTAAACGCAAGTTGTTCACCCGACTTAACTATTACTGTTAAGTTCGTCTTTGTTTATTTAAATCGTTTTCTCATGACGGCTCGTTGGTGATTATTATTCAAGTCTAGACGCTTTACTTATTTTCCGGAAAACTATTATATTTCCATATTGGTGACTCGCTATGTTTGTCAAAAATAGATATTATTCTTGCAATCGTCTTATAATATATTTATATTATAGTCCATGTGTAAACACATATAATTATTCTTTACTAACAATTATATCAATCACAGGTATCGTTCAAGTATTTTCTATGTATGTCTATCTCTATGTGCACATACAATTACTTGTTCCGAACGATATTTATTAACTTGTTTCAGTTTGACATGTATTTATATTTCCTTACAAATATATACACACAAGTATAACTACATTTCAATCATACACTTATTTATTTTTAACTGAAACATCTTTAATTTCGTGCACATGAACCTATCTATGATTATGTCATCACGATATGTGCATGTATGCTTTTTATTGTTACCAAATGTCCCAAACACTTTAATCATAACAATTTCATGCCAATACACATACATATATGTAAGGCCCCAAACCCGGGAGGCCTCACTCGTTGGATTTACTCATTCACAAACAGTTCTTAAACATGAATATCAAATAACGCAGCGAAAAATTTCATTCAAACATAACGTCATCATTGTTCATACATGCGGAAGCGTAAACATTGTTTAAAACATAATTACATAAACTTAACAAAAAAAAACTCATAACGGGATGCCAGTCTTCATGATCGACCGGGTAACTCTTCTCGCTTGCCAAGCATCACCGTCCATCGTCCATACCTGCCTTAACCTGAATGTGCATACTAAAAAGTCAGCTACGCTGGTGAGTTCTAGCATTTCATAAAAAAAACTTTAACATCAACATTTGCCAAAAACGTATCATTCATTTAGTAAAACCTTTCACAAAAGCATGTGATAATAACATCTTTAAAAAGGTTTCGTACCCATATCATCATCAACATCATAATCATAAACACCGTTAAATGGATCGTTCTTTAAAACTTTTAACATGCATTTAAGTCATACATTATTATCTAAATCTGTGTTACCCTCCGTTCCGTCATTTAGTATGGTATTGCCCCTAAGGCTAACTGCACGAAGACCAACAATACCATACATTCCGTCAATTCCCTTTTTGGTATTGCCCCCAAGGCTAACTGCACGAGGACCGACAATACCCATTCAGTTGCCCTTATGGCTCTCATGTCCATAAACCGACAACTTCCATCGACGGCCACGGCTCACGGCCAATGACACCGTCGGATCATAATTTAACCTTACATAGGGTCACGTTAACCCCTGAGTAACCGTCGTTACTCCCTTTACGAGTTGTACAACATCATAACCATTGACATGCCATAGAGACAATGCCCCTGTTGTTCTTGTGGCAACTATGGCTCGCTGTCCATAATCTACCACAAGGCTGGGAATCTCATTTCCCAGACTTTATTCGTCAATTCCATTCATTCGACAGATTAGATTTGTAATGACTTCTTTAAAACATTTACCTCTTTCTCTTCTCATTAAACATTTCCTCATTTAGACCGTTCATAAAACATTCGTAACCCTTTTTGGCAAAAACACTTCAAAACCTTTCCTTTCGTAAACATCGTTTCGTTAAAACATCATTTCGTTAAACATCATTTCGTTAAACATCATTTCGTAAGTATGCACACCAGCCCAAAAACATTAACAAAACATTTAAAAGAGGGCTCTAGAACTCACCTGATACGCTAATATGGGTTGTCCTAAACGAAGGTCCAACAACGACACTTCCGATCTGAATTGATTAGTTAAATACACATCAGACCAATCCCGACTCTAACGGTTTAACCATTCTAACATGCTGACTTCACTTAATCAGTTCTGATGTCTGCGCACTTAGCAAGTGCGCAGACCCTGCTTCCTGCGCACTTAGCAAGTGCGCAGACCATGCTTCCTGCGCATTTAACAAGTGCGCAGGTCCTTCCTCCTGCGCACTTAGCAAGTGCGCAGGTCCCTCTTCCTGCGCACTTAGCAAGTGCGCAGGACCTGCTCCGTGCGCACTTAGCAAGTGCGTACAACCTGTTCTTCGTGAAAAACCCTAACTTTCGCATTCGGGTCTGATCATGTCAAGATCCCGAACCTGTTGCATTCAAAACGTTCGTTTTCCATTAAGGAACTCAAATCCATGATTATCTTTCAGTTTCATCCGTTCAAACCTTACCTTTTCACCCAAAACCCGAAAAACCCCAAAAACGAACTAAAAGTCAGATTTAGGTCGGATTGTTACCTGAATCGAGCTTCTGATCCGGAGGTTCTTCTCACGAGTGCAAGAGACACGAGCGGGTGCAATCTTGTGCGATTCCGACACTTTCTCTCTCTATGGTTTTTCTCTCTCTAGAATTGCAAATGAGAGAAACATGTGGTGATCTTGGCTATTTATAGGGGAGACCTCCCCAAGCCCGGTTCGCGACTGACCCGGCCCGACTTCGGCCCGCTTGAACTCGTTAACTTTATTTCTCGACATTTTGGGATGTTACAAGTCTACCCCCCTTATAATAGGTTTCGTCCCCGAAACCTATCACAAGTCAAATAATTGAGGGTACGACTCCCTCACTTCCGCCTCCGTTTCCCATGTAGCCTCTGATCCCTTTCGGTGCCTCCATTGGACTTTAACCAATGGAATAACTTTATTACGCAAACGCTTCTCCTTTCGGTCTAAGATAGCCACGGGTTCTTCGATGTAATTAAGGCTGTTGTCGACCTCGATGTCAGTAAGTGGTACGTGAGCCGATTCATCCGCCAAACACTTTCGCAAGTGTGATACATGGAAGGTAGGATGAATCCCACTTAACTCATCAGGCAACTCCAACCGATAAGCGACTTCCCCAACCCGTGCCATTATCCTGAACGATCCGACAAACCTCGGACTTAACTTTCCTCTCTTTCTGAATCGTATGATTCCCTTCCATGGTGACACTTTCAGCATTACTCTGTCACCAATATCAAACTCAATAGGCCTTCGTCGTTTATCCGCATAGGATTTCTGACGATCTTGTGCTGCCTTCATTCGCGCTTTGATCTGATCAAACCTTTCCGACGTCTCTCTTACGACTTCGAGACTTCCTAATTCCTTCTGTCCAATCTCACCCCAACAAACCGGGGTCCTACATCTTCTCCCATACAACATTTCGTAAGGCGGCATGCCTATAGTCGTGTGATGACTATTGTTGTAGGAGAATTCGGCTAACGGCAGATGACTGTCCCAACTGCCACCGAAATCGATAATACAAGCACGGAGCATATCTTCCAATGTCTGAATGGTCCTTTCGGACTGACCATCCATTTGCGGGTGGTATGCCGTGCTGATGTTAAGCCTTGTGCCTATCGCCTCATGAAATCTTTTCCAGAACCTCGATGTGAATCGTGTGTCCCGGTCAGATACGATCGTCAAAGGCATCCCATGCCGTGCTAATACTTCGTTGATAAACACTTTTGCTAACCTTTCCAACGAGAACGTCTCGCGAATAGGTAGGAAATGAGCACTCTTCGTTAATCGGTCCATAATTACCCAAATGGTGTCATGACCTTTAGCTGTGCGGGGTAGCTTGGTTATGAAGTCCATGGTAATGTGTTCCCACTTCCATTCTGGTATATCAAGTGGTTGGATCTTTCCGTACGGCTTCTGGTGTTCAGCCTTTACTTGCGAGCAAGTCAAACACCTGCTTACATACTTCGTTACATCACATTTCATTCCAGGCCACCAGTAGTCCTTCTTCAGGTCTTGGTACATTTTGTTGGTACCGGGATGGATAGAGTAACGAGACTTATGAGCCTCATCCAAGATTTTGGTTCTAAGTTCGCCACCCATAGGTATCCATACCCGTCCATAACGTGTTCTAACACCAAGGGTGTTATATTCCAACTTGTCTTGTTGGCCAACCATTCTTTCCTTCTTTATGTTTTCTTCTTTAAGTGCCTCATCTTGAGCCCTTTCGATTTCGCTCATCACATCCGATGTTACCACCAACTGGCAAACTTTCACTCTAATAGGAGTAGGCACATCCTTTCGGCTTAGAGCGTCAGCCACCACGTTTGCCTTTCCAGGATGGTACATGATCTCACAGTCATAATCCTTCAGGAGTTCCAACCATCGTCTCTGCCTCATATTAAGCTCCTTTTGTTCGAAGAAGTACTTCAAACTTTTGTGGTCGGAGTAAATAGTAAACTTCACCCCGTACAGGTAGTTCCTCCAGATTTTCAATGCAAATACGACAGCAGCAAGTTCCAAATCATGAGTCGGATAGTTGACTTCGTGAACTTTCAACTGCCGCGACGCGTACGCAATCACTCTACCGCTTTGCATCAACACACACCCTAATCCTTGACCCGACGCGTCAGAGTATACCACCAAGTCTTCATTGCCCTCGGGAAGGGCCAAGACTGGAGCTTGGGTTAACTTCTTCTTCAATTCCTTAAACGCCTCATCTTGGGTCGAACCCCATTCATACTTAACCTCTTTCCGAGTCAACTTTGTCAACGGCGAAGCTATTTTCGAGAAATCCTGGATGAATCTCCGATAGTAGCCTGCCAATCCCAAGAAACTGCGGATTTCCGTTGGCGTCTTAGGAATGTCCCATTCCCTTACCGTCACTATCTTTGCTGGGTCAACCATAATGCCGTTCGGGTTAATGACGTGACCTAGGAATTGGAATTCCCTAAGCCAGAACGCACATTTGGAGAACTTAGCATACAACTTCTCCTTCTTCAGAGCTTCCAATACTTCCTTTAAGTGACACGCGTGATCACCCTCAT
The DNA here is from genome assembly GCA_023525975.1 of Smallanthus sonchifolius. Lineage (NCBI taxonomy): Eukaryota > Viridiplantae > Streptophyta > Magnoliopsida > Asterales > Asteraceae > Smallanthus > Smallanthus sonchifolius. The sequence continues at coordinate 90,951,384 of CM042021.1, read as the reverse complement.
TCTTGGAGTAGATAAGGATGTCATCGATGAACACTATTACCGATCGATCCAGCATCGGTCGACACACCCTATTCATCAAATCCATGAACGCTGCAGGGGCGTTCGTCAATCCAAAAGACATTACGCGGAACTCAAAGTGTCCATAACGTGTGCGAAATGCCGTTTTCGGTATGTCTTCTTCCCTCACCTTCAACTGATGGTACCCGGATCGAAGGTCGATCTTTGAGAACCAACTTGCGCCTTGTAATTGATCGAACAGGTCGTCGATCCTTGGTAACGGGTACTTGTTCTTCACGGTACGTTTATTCAACTCGCGATAATCAATACACATTCTCATCGAACCGTCTTTCTTCTTTACGAACAACACCGGAGCACCCCAAGTCGAGATGTTCGGTCGTATAAATCCTTTCTCAAGTAACTCGTCTAGTTGCGTCATTAGTTCCGTCATCTCTACTGGTGCTAATCGATATGGAGCCTTAGCCACGGGCTGGGCATCTGGTACTAAGTCAATTCGGAACTCAATTTCTCTATCGGGTGGTATCCCAGGCAAATCCTCTGGAAACACCTCCGGGTACTCGCGTACCACGGGTACATCGTCTAGTTCCTTCACTTCCTTACACTTGTCAATCACATACACCAGATAAGCCTCGCATCCGCACCTCAAGTAATTTGTTGCCTTAATCATTGAGATGACGTTTGGCATCGGGGCGTCACGATCTCCAAAAACTTCTACTTTGCTACCATCCGGAGCCTTGAGTCGGATTATCTTTCGTTTACATATAATTTGCGCTTCATTGGCAGTTAGCCAATCCATGCCTAACACGACGTCGACCCCTCCCAAAATCATAACACACAATCTGACAGGGAACCTATGACCTTCTATTTTTATCGTGGAGTTTTCAACTACATCGGTTACTCTTGCAGTTCTACCCTCAGCGGTTTCTACGCTAAAGGCCCTTTCTAACTTACTGACAGTGTACTTCACGCGTTTACAAAAAGTCGCAGATATAAAACTCTTACTGGCACCCGAATCAAATAACACAGAAACAAGAGTGTTGTCAAGGACGAACGTACCTGACGCCACGTCGGGGTCCATTCTGGCCTGGTCTTGCGTCAGCGCGTACGCACGAGTCTTTGCTCGGGGCCTCTCTTCCCTCTTCTCCGGGCCTTTCCCCTTCCCGGCTTCACCCATTCTTGGTTTGGTGCATTCCCGGCTCAGATGACCGGCATCCCCACAGTTATAGCACTTGTAGTGTTGTGTGCACTCACGGGAGTAGTGCCCGGTCTTGCCACACTTAAAGCACAAGTTAGATCCCAGTCTACATTCACCCACATACTCCTTTCCACACTTCCTACAAACAGTCGGCTCATCCACCCAAGCCCTTTTATCGCGAGCCCCAAACATCTTTCCACCAGTTCGCTTGTTTGAGAAGCTCGGTCTCTTCTTTGGTTCCTCGATGGCGACGACATTCAGTGCCAGATCATCAAATACTACGCCGCTCAGTTCTACTACCGAATCATAGGTAGTAGGGGCGTTTGCCTTAACATAGGTACGGACCTGGTCCGGCAACCCTTGAATGTAGCAGGAAATTTTTCTCTCCTCCGTTGTAACAAGATGTGGCACCAGACGTGCCAGTTCATTGAATCGGGTTGTGTACTGCCGGTGCGTCATGCTCCCGGCCTTCAAACCCAGAAATTCCCTCTCTACCTTCTCAATCTCGTTCCTCGGGCAGAAATTCTTGATCACCAAAGTTTTCAAGTCAGCCCACATCATCGAGTCAACAACCTCATCCCCCTTAGCCTGACGTACACCTTCCCACCAGTGGGATGCTTCCTCCCTCAAGGAGTTAGCAGCAAACTTCACTACTTGATTAGCTCGACACTCGCTCAGACGGATAGCGGCTTCCATACGTATTACCCAATCAAAAGTAGCCACCGCGTCCTTCTTCCCAGTCAGGACCGGCGGGTCACATGCCTTAAATGACTTATAGTCGCACCCGCGAGCAGGCGGTGCGTTGTCGGTCTCATTGTTCTGAGCACCAGTTGCCGCACTAGATCCGCCTTCCCCACTAACTTTCTTTAACGCTTCAGCCAACAGACTTGGCAGAGAATTCTTCATCAACTCGGAGAACTCTCGAGCTATGGCTGCTCTCACTTCTGGTTCAAAAGTGAAAGGTTGTTCTGCAACTTGTGTCTGTTCAGTTCCATGCACACTAACCATCAGTTCAGTGTGAACACTTCCTTCTTCGCTGTGCTCTTGGCGCGCAGGAATCCTGCAACGCCCACCATTTCGACCGCCGGTACGACCACCGGTACGGCCACCACGCCTTCCGTTCCCTCTCCTCGCCATTTCGTTCTATAAGACAAGAAATCCAATGTCATCACGCTAGTTAACAAATAAAATTCAATAAGTACTGTAAGATGTTAATATACACTGGCCATCTGCAATTAACCATTACACTACCTTTCGATTTCTATTTGACCACCTTTGTGATTCCATCAGAACACAAGTCCTTTCCTAACCCTTTCTAAGGCATACTACATACACATACTCTACTTTTCATACCTGATGCTGTGGCTCGAGTTACCCGTACTGGCATCCGCTTTCGGTCCCATTCAAAGTTTAAGTTCAGACACTGGGAGTGTCCGAATCTCTCAAACTATTGCTCTGATACCAACTTGTAAGGCCCCAAACCCGGGAGGCCTCACTCGTTGGATTTACTCATTCACAAACAGTTCTTAAACATGAATATCAAATAACGCAGCGGAAAATTTCATTCAAACATAACGTCATCATTGTTCATACATGCGGAAGCGTAAACATTGTTTAAAACATAATTACATAAACTTAACAAAAAAAAACTCATAACGGGATGCCAGTCTGCATGATCGACCGGGTAACTCTTCTCGCTTGCCAAGCCTCACCGTCCATCGTCCATACCTGCCTTAACCTGAATGTGCATACTAAAAAGTCAGCTACGCTGGTGAGTTCTAGCATTTCATAAAAAAAAACTTTAACATCAACATTTGCCAAAAACGTAACATTCATTTAGTAAAACCTTTCACAAAAGCATGTGATAATAACATCTTTAAAAAGGTTTCGTAACCATATCATCATCAACATCATAATCATAAACACTGTTAAACGGATCGTTCTTTAAAACTTTTAACATTCATTTAAGTCATACATTATTATCTAAATCTGTGTTACCCTTCGTTCCGTCATTTAGTATGGTATTGCCCCTAAGGCTAACTGCACGAAGACCGACAATACCATACATTCCGTCAATTCCCTTTTTGGTTTTGCCCCCAAGGCTAACTGCACGAGGACCGACAATACCCATTCAGTTGCCCTTATGGCTCTCATGTCCATAAACCGACAACTTCCATCGACGGCCACGGCTCACGGCCAATGACACCGTCGGATCATAATTTAACCTTACATAGGGTCACGTTAACCCCTGAGTAACCGTCGTTACTCCCTTTACCAGTTGTACAACATCATAACCATTGACATGCCACAGAGACAATGCCCCTGTTGTTCTTGTGGCAACTATGGCTCGCTGTCCATAATCTACCACAAGGCTGGGAATCTCATTTCCCAAACTTTATTCGTCAATTCCATTCATTCGACAGATTAGATTTGTAATGACTTTTTTAAAACATTTACCTCTTTCTCTTCTCATTAAACATTTCCTCATTTAGACCGTTCATAAAACATTCGTAACCCTTTTTGGCAAAAACACTTCAAAACCTTTCCTTTCGTAAACATCGTTTCGTTAAAACATCATTTCGTTAAACATCATTTCGTTAAACATCATTTCGTAAGTATGCACACCAGCCCAAAAACATTAACAAAACATTTAAAAGAGGGCTCTAGAACTCACCTGATACGCTAATATGGGTTGTCCTAAACGAAGGTCCAACAACGACACTTCCGATCTGAATTGATTAGTTAAATACACATCAGACCAATCCCGACTCTAACGGTTTAACCATTCTAACATACTGACTTCACTTAATCAGTTCTGATGTCTGCGCACTTAGCAAGTGCGCAGACCCTGCTTCCTGCGCACTTAGCAAGTGCGCAGACCCTGCTGCCTGCGCACTTAGCAAGTGCGCAGACCATGCTTCCTGCGCACTTAGCAAGTGCGCAGGTCCTTCCTCCTGCGCACTTAGCAAGTGCGCAAGTCCCTCTTCCTGCGCACTTAGCAAGTGCGCAGGACCTGCTCCGTGCACACTTAGCAAGTGCGCACAACCTGTTCTTCGTGAAAAACCCTAACTTTCGCAATCGGGTCTGATCATGTCAAGATCCCGAACCTGTTGCATTCAAAACGTTCGTTTTCCATTAAGGAACTCAAATCCATGATTATCTTTCAGTTTCATCCGTTCAAACCTTACCTTTTCACCCAAAACCCGAAAAACCCCAAAAACGAACTAAAACTCAGATGTAGGTCGGATCGTTACCTGAATCGAGCTTCTGATCCGGAGGTTCTTCTCACGAGTGCAAGAGACACGAGCGGGTGCAATCTTGTGCGATTTCGACACTTTCTCTCTCTATGGTTTTTCTCTCTCTAGAATTGCAAATGAGAGAAACATGTGATGATCTTGGCTATTTATAGGGGAGACCTCCCCAAGCCCGGTTCGTGACTGACCCGGCCCGACTTCGGCCCGCTTGAACTCGTTAACTTTATTTCTCGACATTTTGGGATGTTACAATATACTTTATGTATAATATTAGGGTTTTTAACATGATCTTCTTCGTATACGTTTCCAGAACTTGTTAAGTTATCAATATGTATATCTATATATATATATATATATGTATATATATATATATATTGTCATGCTTTTTATCCAACATCATAAACTATTTTTATGAACATACTCCATAATCATGCATACATATGATTCAATAATTCTTAATTTAACAAGTTTAACACTTTATGAACATACATTTATCAAGTTTTCCAAAACACACCTACATATATATATCTATATATCATGATTCCTTCATGTACGTATCCATGTTCAAACCTTTTTATCTAATGTTAATCATGCTTTTAACATCTACAACTATCATTATGGTATCAAACAACAACATATACACTTATACCTACAATTTTCGGCTACACACATATATATACATTTACACACATCTCTTTAGTTTATAAAATTCTTAATTTAGCATCATGAATTCAACTTAACAAATATCTCATAAATATGTTAAGATAATAACCTATGTATAAAAGCTTATCATTTTCGAATTTCATACATCTTTTTATATAAAATCTAGCTTTTAAATCATAAAAGTGTTAAACTTTATAAACTCTTTAGCTTTTTAAACTTCCTTTAATTTTGGATGAACAACATGCTTACTTTAAGGAAGTAAAGAAAACATAAAAGATGGATGATGGTTTCGTACCACTAGACAAGCTAGGTGAAGAAAAACGTATGGAAGACACTAGGTGCTCGTGTTGTTATCAAGTCCCGACTCCTAGATTCCAAACCTTCCTTGAATCTTTAACTCTAACTCAAACTTCTCTAGGGTTTTTGCTCTTGAAATTGAAAGATACAAAGTGTTTGTGTGTGTGCATGTGTGAGCCGTGAGTGTGTATATATATGAGAGAGTGAGAGGTTGAGTGTGTAAGTGGGTGCATTTAATGTGATGGAAGATGTTGGTGTGGTCTACACTCAAAAAGGCATGGCCTTCTATGACATGGGTATGGGAGTGGTGAGGTGGTGTTAAGAGGGTGGGGCCCTCTATTCTCGGCCGAAGTGGGAGAGAAAGGATGGGGGGTTGGGTGTTGCATTCAACCTAATCATGGAAAGGGATGGGTGACTTGATGGTTTGACCCTTGCTTGCACACTTGGTTAATAGGGTATGGGCTTATGACAACCATGATGGTGGTAAGCATGGTGGAGTGGGTGTGTGGGTGGTCCCACACATGCTTGGCCGAAATGGGGTAGTAGGGTGGGGGTTGGGTCTTGTCACATCTCATAATTACAATCCAAGTCTTAGTTAGATAGGTTCTTTGGTGTTGTCAACATTCTAGGTGATCGCGTGATCTAATACCCGGTGTAGGACTTTTTATGATCAAATATCCTTATGTATTTTTGACTTGTTTATTAGTTTACTAGTTGATCCCGAACTAGTCATTACTTTAACTAAATCACACGTGTTTTACACATAAAATAACATAGCGACATGTAACAATTATTTATATGTCAACTTTCAAAAGTTTAGTCACCAATATTTGTGTTTCTAAGTTAAAGCGTCTCTCTAGACTTTTACTAGAATAACATCCTTGTTAATTACCAACGATCGTACTTTGCGGGTTATTACTGCTTATTTCCCTAGTAATTCATAAAGATTACTATTTTGATATAAGTTTCTTTGCTAGACTCCTTGACTTTACTTAGTTAAAATAATACTTTAGGAAAATATATGATTTGAAAGTGCATTTATGTAATATGGATATTCACCTGAATTACTGGGTGTCATATCTCTGCCCTACACATAGTGCCTGACTGCCATACACATTTTATTCTTGAGACACTGGTGTTGCCTCTCTACCATTAACTCCATCCGGCAACAGCCATATTCGGCAGATTCACGAGTATTGGTACACATAAATTAAGGGTAATCCGGTAGAACAATACACACTCCTGCACAAGTGTGCAAACACGATCTAATGAACATTTCAAATCCTTTTTTACTAAGAAGCTTGGGATAGAAGAAACACTACAAGGATCATGTGACACCCGGTCATTTAGAGTTAACCCCGTTAACTTAAACTCAGTTAATTCCGTTAATCTTAACCTAGTAAACCCAAGTACAAACTCCAAGGACTAATTCTGCAAAACCTCAAACACATATGCATGAAACTACAGGGACTAAAGCTGTATTTATCCCAAACCCAACTGTTTGACTTCTGAAAGTCAAAATTGAACATTTTTTACACAAATTAGATTAGTTGACCTTTAAAAGTCAAACCCCCAAATTATCTTGATTCAAATTCGATTCTTTAACCGTAAAACTGTTTGAGTTCAATGTTGTAACGCATGGCATTGATGATTTCAAATGTCTTTAAGCTGTTTCTAACCGATCATCACCACTAATCATTGCAAATTAAAGCCCTAAAGTAGAAACCGTCGAACCCATTTCAAAGACCACGCAATTTGATCGAATCCGGTTTCCAATTCTCAAATTGTCACTACACACACACTAGTCGAACCCCTATGAACCTCCTGTACAGTCTATTTTGGCCGGAGTAGCAACCAGAGACGCCGAAAATCGAGCGCTCGAAGTCGGAACTCGTCCTAGCCAAACACCATCAATCTGAACTCCATTTCGGTAAATAAACACACCTTTAGTTTCATCTTGGTCTATTTATTGAAAGCCCTAAACAAATTGGGGCTTACATTATCGATTTTAACCTGAACTGATTCTAGGGTTCATCGTTTAAATGGATTAATCGAACCCAAACCTGCACACAGTTTCAATCAAATTAAATTACATGGGTAGTTTCGCCATTCATCACACATTGAAAACCCTATGAATCTAACCCCTAATATTATCAGATTAATCCAATTTTATTTGCGTTCAAAACCTAGGGTTACAATTACACGAACAAGAAATTTATGATCCTAAACTTGATGTTTCTGCAATTAATCTCACCTTTAGACTCGCAATCCATCGAAGAACAAAACCCCTAATCATTCGTGTTCAATCGTAACCGAAATTGAAGAAATTGGGGCTGGGATCGGGTCCGGCTCGCGAGTGGCATGAACACAGAAGGTGTTCATGATTTAAAACATTTCAAAAGCGTTTTTGTTTGCGATTCCCTAGCGAGCTGGAGTGGTTGGGTCTGTGTGCTGTGGTGAGAGAGACCCGGGTTCGAGTCTCTCCACCAACTTTTATTTTTAAAATTGATTTTTGATATTATTTTAAATATAAAACTTATCCCTATATTATTATAATACTATATTAAAGTGTTTTAGTCCGAAAAACAACCCGTAGGCTCGGGTTTGAATTATTAACCCAGTTTTATATTATTCCCGCTTTTAAAAATAATATATCTATATTATATTCAAACTGTAACATTTTATAAAATAATATGTTTATGTTATTTTCAACTCATGATTCATGTTATTAAATGATATATATGTTTATATTATTTCGTATCGTTTTATAACCTCGTGTAACGTTTGAAACTAAAATGGTATAATCGTTTACTCACGTTTATTATCTCGAATAAAAATAATATATTATTATTTTTGCCGCAATGATTATTTAGTTAATCCTTCGAACCTAAATATAATATATTAAATTATATTATTTTCCTAACATTCGTAAACGACTCAAACGTACAAATTTATTTATTTACCTATTTAATATTATTCGTTATTAGCATTCGACACATAACACATTGATCTTAATTATTATATTGAGAAATCTATTTTCCCGTAGACCCGTTCGTCTAACCGATAATCCTTAGAATGTTTTAAGACATCCTAATCTTCCGTATCGTCGTCACAAATCCCATATGTCCCTAACTTACGTGTTTATAATTCTAGGGCATACGTAAGCCGTGCAGGCTAACACTTAAGATTTCAAATCTCATACTTGTGTGATACTACCTACAACGCAACGCATGTGAGTTTCACGGCCCCTTTTTACTTGTTTTACTATTGGGGAAGAAACATGCTTACACACAAACATATTTTACTTGTTTTCCTGTTGAGGAGAAACAAACATGTACACAAACTGTCATACTTTTACATGTTTTCCCCGTGGGGGAGAAACAGGTACGTAGAAAAACATTATTTTACATGTTTTTCCCGTTGGGGGAGAAAACATGACACAACTATTTTAGATTATTGTAATTCATATGTTATTACTGTTGAGGCTAAGCGTGACACACTATCACAGAAAGTCCTCATCATACATCGAACCGTTAATATGGCACTTAGCGAGGTAATGTTTAGTAGTACTACTGGGTTTGATAAATCCCACCCGCGCTAGTCGCGCTAACTCGATTGGATATCGAACGGGTGAAATGTTAGCCTACTCACACCGCCAGTGTTGATAGACCTGGCAAGAGGCAAATAAACAAACAGTCAGCTTCGGTTGCGAACACTTTAGTAAGACATGAACATAGGCTAGCTACCTATAGATATGCATATTGAATGTACATAATCTATTGTTAAGAAATGACGTAAGCACAAGTTGTTCGCAACAGACCACTGTCCACAAGGATTCGAGAAGGATAATTTTATACCCTTTTCTACCCGCACTTCCCAAAGATCATCTTGTTGAATGGATCCCAGTTTCCAGCCTAGAGGAGAGGCGTGGTCACATCTCTCATTCCCAGTTTTCTATAAATAAGGAGCTCTAGGGCATCTATTGTTAAGAAATGACTTTATAACGCAGGCTCTAGAAAAGTACAAAAATTTCGATGTTCAACACTCATTACCTCAACATTATGACATGAGTCCTTGTACTAAGGACTTTGAGACTATGACTGGTATGAGTGGAATACGTAATGGTAAGTCACCAAAGTACCATTTGAACGCCAGGGAAGTGCAGACACACTGGATGATAAATAGTTGGCCATTGTAAAACTCCCAAACCCTTTCTGCCAACTTAATGGGTCGACAAACCCATAGCCCATTTTGGGGAAACAATAATTCTATAAGATCATTCTCACAGTCTCGCTATTCAATTCCTCGCCTAGACGGAATGTGAATAATCCAAACAAACATAGGACTTCATATGGCTTACATACCTCGAGGGTATGGTAGTCAAGTCATGAGTTACATATCAGGACAATACAACCCAAATGCGAGTCTGCCGCGGAAAGGTAGTGCAAGCGATGGGTAAAGTGGAGATTAGACTCGACCTTTGCTAATGAGAGCTCACAAGGAACATCAAAATCTTAAATCCATTATGACACATGGAAAGAAAGATCCTAGGTAACACGAGACCTAAATTAAGGGTAAATTCTTAGTCCGAGAAAGTGCTTTCGAGAAGCATAAGAGGGACACACATAATGATTCATTTTCATATTGTGTCATTGCTAACCAATCTTCAACTAAAGTCTGAACACCTCGTCGAGTAAATCTTTTCTAAGATCTATAGAGATCTGACTATTGTGAATCATAGTGCGTAGACGAATAGAGGGTATGTGTCAGCATACACTCAAGAATCTCAGGCACCATTACTTTCATTATCAAGTTTGAGTATCGCATAACTCCATCATATTGAGGGTAACTGAATAACCGGTTCTTGCACAGGTAATATCAATAGTCGGAGAAGTAATCGCCTGGGTTTCGAATACCGACTACCAAGTAAATGGAAATCAAACAATTGGAGCCTAATTTGGATGATACAGACAAAATGTAGGTACCAAGTACCGGTAACCTATGTGTGTAGTTATGGATGAAGTCCATAAGTGTAACATCCCAGTGTAGTTATGGATGAAGTCCATAAGTGTAACATCCCAAAAATAAAATGACGAGTTATAATAATGGGTAAATACGAGACGAAAAGAATAAACGAACGTGGCGTGACAGGCCGGATGGACCGACGAACTTGAGGGTGGCACATAAGGGGGAGGAGTCTCCCTATATATAGCCTAAACCCTCCTCATTCTCTCATTTACACATTCAAGAGAGAGAAACCATAGAGAGAGAAATTGCAAGTATCGACCCGAGGAGCTAGCATCGTGTTCCTCTACTGTTCGCGAGGGGATTCTCCGATTCAGAATCTCGAAACTGGTAACAACCCGTTCCAAAGCTGAGTTTTAGTTTACGTGGGTTTTTCGGGTATTTTCATGAAAAGGTTGAGTTTTTGCTAAACAACCGGGAAAAGGGCTATAGATATGTAAATAGGAATGAAAACTACAAGTTTGGAACGTAAGAAACCGGTAACTTGAACGTAATCAGATTTGACCGCCATTTGCATGCAAATTAGGGTTCTTGGGAAAGAAGACTGCCCGACAGGCGAACTTATCAAGTTCACCGGGCAAGAGTTGGGGCGAACTTATCAAGTTCGCTTGGGGCATGAAGGTAAGCGAACTTATGGCAGCGAACTTAGTGGCTTCGTGTAACATCCCAAAAATAATAAAACGAATAAATATAGCGAGACCGGTGATTTATTCGGAATATTTAAACAAAAGGGAGCGGGCTTGGGCTCGGCTTCAATGGTCCGAGGGAAGCCCAGGTATATAAGAGGCAAGGCAGCCCTCTTCTCTGCTCATTCCCCACTCACTCAACTTCTAGAGAGAGAAAGGAGAGCTCGGGTCTAGAGAGAGAAAGTTGACGGATCGTCCCGGAATTGAGGGAGCACGTTACTGCTAAGCTCGTGAGCAAAACCTCCAAATCAGAACCCCAATCCAGGTAACGATTTGACTCTAAACTGAGTTTTTGTTTAATTTGGGATTTTCGGGTTTTGGCTAAAAAGGTAACGATTTTGCGGATGAAACTTGAAAATGAGCTTAGGTATAGCATCTAGAATGAAAACCGAACGTTTTGATCTAAGAAAATTGAGATATTAACTCGATCAGACTCGCATGCAAAAACTTCTGATTTTTGGGAAGACGATATGTGCAGACCCATCGAAACTACTTAGTTTCTATATGTGCAGACCCATCGAAACTACTCAGTTTCGATATGTGCAAGCCTATCGAAACTACTCAGTTTCGATATGTGCGTACCCATCGAAACTACCATAGTTTCGATATGAGCCCACGATCCGAAGCTAAGATTACACCTAAGTTACTTATCGAAACTACCAAGTTTCGACATAAGCAACCTATCGAAAACTACCAAGTTTTGACATAAGCAACCTATCGAAACTACCAAGTTTCGATATAAGCAAATCCATCGAAACTACTAGGTTCAAGCATAGTAATGTCTAGTGTCATCTAGGAGCACTACCTTACGTGTATGACTTTATTATACAGATTGTGAATGACATTAGTGACGCTCAGTAGCCAACTAAGTGTATTTCAGAAACTACTCATCAGGTGAGTTCTATGTGCCCCCTTCTATGTTATGTGCAAATCATTTAAAATGTTTTGGGGCTGAAGTGTATACACTAAATGAATAAATGCTATAAATGCCAATGAGATCATACGTGGTATACCAATATGTATATATATATATATATATATATATATATATGAAGATGAATCAGGAATAAAGAATGAAACGTATGGCTATAAAGAATTAATGAAAGAAGAACGTAAAGTAAATGAATAAATCTTGTTGTATATTTTATATATTGCATGTTATGAATGTATGTAAATGTTATGGACGCTTCGATGACAACGGCTACTTATGTAGACGGACGACCACGTGACTATTTTGCAACCGGGAAAAAGTACGTCCTTCGCAAGCTAGGGCGTACGAAAGGCATAAGTGGGCGGTCAAAGCAAAAGCCTTATAATAGTATAACGGTTGCGAAAACAATAGATCGCGTGGGAAACGGATGCCTTAGGGCAGACGGGCGAATATTGACGGACTACGACGGTAGGACGGGTAAGACGGACGGCTTAAGGCCGACGGTTTCTAGGACCAGACGAGTAAAAGGGCTACGACGGTAGCTTAAGGGCGTATGTCTTTGTGACCAAATGAATGTTAAAGTAAAGTAAAGGTGAATGCATAACAATGTAGTCACACAAGAAGATGAAAGAAAAGTAAAAGTTATGAATACGTATTTGTTATCTTTTGTATATAATTACGTATACTTTTAAAAAGATATATTGTTTATACCTAATCGTATTAAACTAGAACTCACCAGTGTTAGCTGACTTTTAGTATACATTTCAGGTAACAACGGAAAGGGGCGTGCGAGTGAAGGCTGCCCGGCATGAGACTGACATCCCACCTTATGTTTATTTTTGTTTAGACCATGGACCATGTTTTGAATGTTAAGACTTCCACTGTAATGTACTTAAATGTTGAATGTTTCCGCTATGTTTGAAAATTCAGTAATTAATAACTATGTTTATGAGTAAATCCAACAAGTGAGGTTACCCGGGAATGGGGCCTTATAAGTTGGTATCAGAGCAATAGTTTGAGAGATTCAGACATCCCTAAATGTCTGGACTCAAGCTGATTATGGGACCAACGCGCGGATGTCAGTCTGGGTAGCCAACGCCAACGCCAGCATGGTAAGTAAGTACTAAGGTTAATACACTTGGATAGGGATAGATACCTTAAACTTAGAACAAATAGATGTCAATGTCACATCCGATTTGAAAAGTTTTGAACACGAAAAGCAATGTAAATTTCTAATCACAAACCGGTCACTGTAATTAAAAATTTACCTTGTTCGTACTGTTCTAAGACTATGTTCTGAGAGAATGACATTGATGTATTCCCTTTATGACCATCAGGAAACTAGGAACTATGGCTGGAGGAGGAAGAACTGGACGCCGAGGCGGTCGCACTGGCCGAGTGGGTAGACCTCCATTGAATCGAAGAAGTGAAGAGGAAGAGAGTGTGCACGCAGAACACACTGAGAGTGTGCACGAAACTAATGTGACCCCAAATGGGGACGACAATCAAGGGCCTCTACAGTTGGAACCCGAGGTTAGGGATGCTATTGCACGCGAGGTTGTACTTACTCTGAAGAACATATTGCCTGACCTACTATCTGAGGCACTAAAGAAGAGGATGAAGGGAACAATGAAGAGAAAATTTATGACAGTGACGGGGATGGAGTAAAAGCGGCATCAAGCAATCATGGGTGTACTTACAAAGGTTTCAAGGATGGAGACCCACCCAAGTTTGATGGTAACAAGGATTCAGTGGCTACGCTCGAATGGATTGAGAGGATGAATGCTGTAATCAACATCAGCGAGTGTCGGCCGGACCAGGCTGTTAAGTATGTTGCTCATTCTTTCACCAATGAGGCACTAAGTTGGTGGAGGAACATTTAGAGGACAAAGTCGCCAAACGCTCTTGCCAGAATGACATGGGAAGACCTGAAGAAGTTAATAATCCAAAAGTTCTGCCCCCAGAATGAAATTGATCGAGTTGAAAACGAATTCCTGAACTTCAAGGCTGGCAGCAAGACGCCGCCAGTATACTTCTAGGTTCAATGAGCTAGCTCAACTGGTACCCCACCTGGTGGAGACAGAAGAACGAATGATTAAGTACTATGTGAAGGGCCTACCTCAAAGGGTCCGTGTTAATGTAAAATCTAATCTACCATCGACCTTCGAATCGGTAGTCAACCTGCCTGGAATCGTCTATGATGATTATGCTAACGGGGACATAGCTCCCGAAGCGGAAATGGGAGAATTCGTTCAAAGGCATGGGAAAAGGAAACTACACCGCCGAGGTGAAGAAACCAAGGCCAGATGAATATGAAACTTGCAGGAAATGTGGAAGGCAACATCTTGGCGAATGTCGAATCGGCACCACCACATGCTATAAGTGCGGGAAGCCGGGACACTACTCCCGGGAATGCGTAAAAAACGTCAAGTGTCAAGTATGCGGATTGTTTGGACATCTGACAAAGGATTGCAGGAAAACCAGACAAATCGGTTTGGGAAAGGAAAATGAAGCTGAAAAGGAATAGCCAAAGGCTAGGACTCGAGCCTATGCACTGACTGAGGAAGAAGCAAAAGGAAACCCTGATGTTGTGTCAGGTACGTTTCTAGTAAATGATGAAAATACTGCTATTTTATTTGACTCTGGTGCTAGTAAAAGCTTCATATCAAATGCATTTAGTCGTAAACTGGATTGCACTATCAACACCATAGTAAAGGCCTTTAGCGTATAAACTGCCATGGGTAAAAATTCTGCAGTATTCCATGTAACATAGGATTGCATCATAGAGATAGAAGGCCATAAGTTTCCTTCTAGATTATTCCTTGTGACCTTAGGAGGATTCGATATAGTATTGGGTATGGATTGGTTAGCTGCCAACGAAGCTCAAATCATATGTAAACATAAGAGGATACACCTCAAAGCTCCTAGCGGAAGTCCAATTACGGTTTATGGGGATTGGAATTGCACAATGCCAAACGTCATTTCATTGATCAAGGCCAAAAGTTACATGAGGCGCGGTTGCGAAGCTTATCTGGCGTATGTTATTGACGATAGAATGAAAACGAAAGCACTCAAGAATGCACCCGTGGTGTGCAACTTTCCGGAAGTATTCCTTGAGGATCTCCCTGGGTTGCCACCCGATAGGGAAATAGAATTTCAGATTGATTTACTGCCAGGAGCTGAGCCCGTTGCCAAAGCCCCCTACCGATTGGCTCCGTCAGAAATGAAAGAATTGATGTCTCAACTACAGGAATTAACATAAAAAGGATTTATTAGACCGAGCATTTCACCATGGGGCACTCCGGTACTATTTGTAAAGAAGAAAGAAGGCAGCATGCGCATGTGCATTGACTACCGTGAACTGAACAAGAGGACAGTAAAGAACAAATACCCACTGCCTAGAATAGATGACCTTTTTGATCAACTGCAAGGTGCGAGTTGGTTCTCAAAGATCGATCTTAGTTCGGGTTACCATCAGTTGCAAGTAAGAGAGGAAGACGTACCAAAGACTGCGTTTCGCACTCG
Organism: Smallanthus sonchifolius; assembly: GCA_023525975.1. Taxonomy (NCBI): domain Eukaryota; kingdom Viridiplantae; phylum Streptophyta; class Magnoliopsida; order Asterales; family Asteraceae; genus Smallanthus; species Smallanthus sonchifolius. Next base: position 90,935,790 of record CM042021.1, on the reverse strand, counting down.
TTATGGGCATTATGAGTTTCTCGTGATGTCCTTCGGATTGACTAACGCACCAGCAACGTTCATGGATTTGATGAATAGAGTATGTCGACCAATGTTGGATCGCTCAGTGATAGTTTTCATTGACGACATACAAGTTTATTCGAAGAACGAGGGTGATCATCACTGTCACCTAAGAGAGGTTTTGGAAGTGTTAAAGCAGGAAAAGTTGTACGCAAAATCTATAAATATGCGTTCTGGCTTAGAGAAGTCCAATTCCTAGGTCATGTGATAAACCCAAACGGCATCATGGTAGATCCTGCAAAGATCGAGACAGTAAAGGAATGGAACGTCCCAAAGACACCAACATAGATACAAAGTTTTCTGGGATTGGCAGGCTATTATCGGAGATTCATTCAAGATTTCTCGAGGATAGCATCGCCACTAACTAAATTGACACGGAAGGAAGTAAAGTACGAATGGGGTCCAACCCAAAACAACGCGTTTGAGGAACTTAAGACACGATTAACCTAAGCTCCAGTCTTGACACTACCTGAGGGAAATGAAGACTTGGTAGTCTACTCTGACGCTTCGGGTCAAGGTTTAGGCTGCGTACTTATGCAACGAGGAAAGGTAATTGCTTACGCTTCGCAACAACTAAAGATTCACGAGCTTAACTACCCAACTCACGATCTGGAGTTAGCGGCAGTAGTTTTCGCATTAAAAATATGGAGGCACTATCTGTATGGAGTTAAATGCACCATCTACTCCGATCATAAAAGCTTGAAGTACTTTTTCGAGCAAAAGGAATTAAATATGAGGCAAAGGAGGTGGTTAGAATTATTAAAGGACTACGATTGTGAGATACTGTACCATCCAGGTAAGGCAAACGTAGTAGCTGACGCCTTAAGCAGAAAGGAGCAATCTGACCCTATCCGGATCAAGGCGTGTCAGCTGATTATAACGCCAGATTTGATGAATAAAATATCAAAAGCACAAGATGAAGCACTATTAGAAAGAAATATTAAACGGGAAAGAATAGTAGGACAACAAGGGATTTTGGATGCAAACGTATACGGTGTACGAACTAGGTTTGGCCGGATGTGGATACCTAAGATTGGCGAGCTTAGAGACAAAACACTCGAGGAGGCCCATAAGTCTTGCTATTCCATCCACCCCGGGACAAACAAAATGTATCAAGACTTGAAGAAAGAGTACAGGTGGCCTGGCATGAAGAATGATGTGACCGAGTACGTGAACAAGTGCCTAACGTGTTCACTAGTTAAGTCCAACCTCTACCAATATGTGAGGCCCCAAACCCGGGAGACCTCACTTATTGGATTTACTCATCAACACATAGCACTTTTAAACATAAGACATTCATTAACACAGCGGAAACGTTTTAAAATCTCAACATACGCAGCGAAAACATACATGTCTAAACATAACTAGCCAATTACAACTGAAACTTGTCTTAATCAACATAATCAAAAGAAACATAACATAAAACATAAACGGGATGCCAGACACTGATCTTCGGGTAACTCTTCTCTCTAAACCAAGCATCCACATCCATCAATTAACCTACACTTAACTGATATGCATACTAAAAATCAGCAATGCTGAGTGAGTTCTAACGTTTACTTTAAATCAATTATACAAAAGATTTACAACAACATATATATACTGCCCATATGGCTAATATTTACATACTTTACTTTTCAAACAGTTTAAAACGTATAATAAACCGTCAATTCCTCTTTACTGTACTGCCCTCATGGCTTACATCCATGAACCGACAAGTACCTGGTCATTGCCCCCATGGCTAACGTCCATGAACCGACACTACCGCTTAACCGTCAATTCCTTGTCACTACTGTACCGCCCCCATGGCTAACGTCCATGAACCGACGAGTACCTGGTCAATGCCCCCATGGCTAACGTCCATGAACCGACATTACCGCTAAGGGGAGGTTGCGTGGACCTCCCGAGCAACCGCCGTCACTCATCCCAGTTGTACAACCGTTAACGAACCCAAAGGTTCTTACTAATGGGTAGAACCCATGTCTGACATCTTGTACAAGTAACATCTGTCCTAAGGACCTTTATAGCTGGTACATATTCCCGAAGGAAAACTGTTCACTTTACTGTTCATAAATCTTTCTGTAAATCTTGTTCATAACTTAACATATATCATGCCTTTGTTTATGTATATAAAAATATAGTAAACGCTTGCCAAATGATATATCTTTGCTTTTACTGAAATATATCTTAACACATATATCATGCCTTTGTTTATGTATATAAAAATATAGTAAACGCTTGCCAAATGATATATCTTTGCTTTTACTGAAACATAGCTTATCATAAAATACATCTTACTTTCTGAAACATAGCTTATCATATATATCATGCCTTTGTTTATGTATATAAAAATATAGTAAACGCTTGCCAAATGATATATCTTACTTTACTGAAAACATACTAGCACATATATCATGCCTTTGTTTATGTATATGAAAATATAGTAAACGCTTGCCAAATGATATATCTTACTTTACTGAAACATACTTTTGCCTCTTTTAAACCTTTCACTAAAACATAGCTTTTCTCTTCAGTTTATAATATATAAAATATAATAAACACTTTACACTAAGTATGCATACCACCCCTAAGGAAGGCAAAAAGGGGATTAGAACTCACTTGGTAAACTAATTCGAGTTGTCCTAATCAAGGTCCAACAACGTCACTTCCGATCTGAATTGATTAGTTAAATACACATCAGACCACTACTGACTCTAATGGTTTAACTACTCTAACATACCGACTTCATTTGATCAGTCCTGATGCCTGCGCACTTAGCAATTGCGCAGACTCTGCTTCCTGCGCACTTAGCAAGTGCGCAGACTTCCCTTCCTACGCACTTAGCAGGTGCGCAGGCTTCCCTTCCTGCGCACTTAGCAAGTGCCCAGGCTCCTCTTCCTGCGCACTTAGCAAGTGCGCAGGCTCCTCTTCCTGCGCACTTAGCAAGTGCGCACGACCTGTTATTGGCGAAAAACCCTAACTTTCGTATTCGGGTCTGATCACTTCAAGATCCCGAACCTGCTTGCATTCAAAACGTTCGTTTTCCATTAAGGAACTCAAATCTATGCTTATCTTTCGGTTTTATCCGATTAGACATAACCTTTTCACCCAAAACCCGAAAAACCCAAAAACGAACTAAAACTCAGATCTAGGAGAATCGGTTACCTGTAATCACTTCCTTTTCGTTGCTAAACACTCAAGAGGCTCTTGATAATGATCCTTGAAGCTTTAATCCGAAAACCGAGACTTTCTCTCTCTAGAATCTCTCTCTCCTCTCTCTAAAATCCGAAAATGAGGATGGAAATGGGGCTTTTGGGTTGTTCTTGAGGCCTATAAGGGCCCAAACCCTTCCCCTTTCGGCCCATTCACCCCAGCCCAAGCCCGCTTCCTTTCTTTTTATTTAAGTTTTAATTCCTCGTGAATTCTCTCGTGCTCTAAAACTCGGGATGTTACAAGTCTACCCTCCTTACAATAGGTTTCGTCCTCGAAACCTGCCATAAGCTACACTGATAGCAAATCACAGAACGGGTGGCATGAACCGTAGCTATGCAAGGCAGCTTGGTCATGAAGGCCATTGTGATCAACTACCACTGGGAGCTTGACCTTGGGCTATCTCAAATTCTAAGGCATCTAGACTAATGGGGCTAACTAATTTTGTAAAGAAATAATAACATAAACTTGCCATATAACTAATAAGAGCTTGCAACGCACCTTACTGAGTCATCTGGTAAACCCTTGATGTGGCCTTGTTGATGTAAGGTTCCTTCTCTGCAGCCTTACCCTTTCCGGATCCTCCCGCTTCCGCTTTCTTGGGTTTCCTACAATCTCGGCTCCTGTGTCCCTGTTCCCCACAATTGTGGCATCTTGGCCTTTCCGGGCAGTCCCGCGATTGGTGTCCAAACCTGCCACACTTGAAACATCCTACCTGCCCAGCTCTGCACTCTCCTCCGTGCCTTTTTCCACATTTTCCACACAAACCCTCCGCTTCTAACCTTGACCTCTTATCATTAGGACCCTGAAGGTCCTCCCCGGTCCGCTTAGCCGCTTGTTCATAGGCGCTTCAGAAATGACTTCAGAGGCAATGTCATCGTAGACAACTCCGCTCAGAACGACCACCGACTCAAAGGTACTCGGTGTGTTGGCATTTACAAATATACGTATCTTTGGAGGCAACCCTTGAATATAATAATGAATCCTCCTCTCTTCTGTGGTTACAAGATGAGGCACCAGGCGTGCCAGTTCGTTGTACTTGGAAGTATATTGTCTGTGAGTCATGAGTCCGGCTTGCAAAGTCAGGAACTCTCTCTCCACCTTGTGGACTTCATTCTTAGGGCAGAACTTCGAAATTACTAACGCCTTCAGATCATTCCACCTCATTAGCTCGACCGCTTGGTCACCCTTCGCTTGTTTCACAGTCTCCCACCAGTGTGCTGCCTCTCCCTTTAGTGACTTAGCCGCGAACCTGACCGCTTGATCCGGTCGACAGTCACTGAGGCTGATGGTGGATTCCATGCCATTGATCCAATCTAAAGTATATGCTGCTTCTTTCTCCCCAGTTAGCTCAGGGGGATCACAACCACGAAATGCCTTGTAATCGCATCCGCGAGTAGGCGGTGCAACATTCTCCACCAGGATTGGTCCTCCCGCAGCTGGAAGCACCACTGGCCCTTCAGTGGCTGGGATTACATTGGAGTTCTGCTTAGCCTTCCTCAACGCTTCGTCTAGTATAGCCGGTAAGGTTTCTTTCAGCAATCGGGTAAACTCGCGGCTAATAGCTGCTTGTACTACTGGTTCAAACTCAAACGTCTGATCATCTCCTTCCACATGTTCAGCATTGTGTTGGCTGACTACCGTATCAGTATGGGTAGTGTGAACACTCCCCTCAATCTCTTGGTTGATTCTGGCCCCACTGCGGTGGCCTGTACGCCCACCACGTCTTCCTCCTCCACTTCTTCTAGTTCCTCCACGTCTAGCCATTTCTAACAGAAAGATAGAGAACAAAAGATTTAATTTCATCATGCTAGGGAATATGTAGAACACAATAAGTAAGGTAAGATGTTAATATACACAGGCCATCTGCAATTAACCATTACATCACATCTTGTTTTCTATTTATTCACTTTCATGGTTCCACTAAAGCCTCTATTCTTATCTTGACGCTCTAAAAGGTAAACTTTACTTACTATACGCTTCTGATGCTTTGGCTTGAGTTACCCGTTACTGGCATCCGCTACTTGATCCCATTCTCAGTTTAAGTCTGGACATCGGGTGTCACACCCCGCCAAGGCGGAAACGCGAGGCACGACGTTCACTGGTTTCCAAAGCATATGATTACCGCAAACACATACATGATAAATGGATACATAAACAAGATTAAGATTATACATTACAAAAACATAATCTGAGTTTACAAAAAGTTAAGATTTCACAAATATGACTCAATTCAATGAGTTATACAAGGGAAATCCTCCTTGAGTAGTATCCATCGTGCATGCATGTAATCTACATTGCTAACCTTGAAATCACGTTCAGTTACCTGAAAAACATACTTAAAATCGTCAACACAAGGTTGGTGAGTTCACAGGTTTAATCAAATTGTTCTTTGTAAACTTCATTTGTTCATAAATAATTCAGTTGCATGAGATAAGCAGAATAAGAATTGTTGACCCATTTGTAAACTAGCTAGGAATACAAATAATATGTTCATACATGAGGCGTAACCAAACCATGACATGTGTGAGCCCCTATTAAGCGTTATCAGATTCTATGCGGCCATAAATCCTCCAGATTGTGGTTAGCGCGACTAACCATGACCGGGAGACGTCACTCTCCATAGTACTATTCATAGGACCCTAGGCTACAGTTAATGGTTACTATGTTGTTCCAGGGGACTTTAGCGGCCTCCAATGTGTTGTTCTCATCCCATGTAAACATAAAGTCGTGTCTTATTCTCTTGTTATCCCATAAAATAGTTGAAGTATGTTCTTCCCCCAAATATTAGAAAACAGTAAAAAGAAAGGGGCCGTGAAACTCACCTTGAGTTTGTGTATATACTTGTGATAATACTTGTTGTAGTCAACCTTGACTATTTGTACCCTAGATACCAAGGGTAAATTGTTGTTAAGACCAACGTTTTAATTGTAAATTGTTCACCGACCTTGTAAATCTGGTCGTTTTTGTTTGAATATCTCCTTAGTTGTTCAACACATGTTTTGTTATAAAATGGTTTTGAGTTACTGCCCAAATGGGACTGATGTACAGGTGTCGAAACTTCTTAGTTTCGATTGGGCATATGTGTGTCGAAACTACTTAGTTTCGATGGAGTGGTTAGGAGTCGAAACAACCTAGTTTCGATTGAGAAAAAGGTATCGAAACTACCTAGTTTCGATTGAGTATTTGCTATCAAAACTACCTAGTTTCGATCAAAACTCCTAGTTTCGATGGATCAACAGGTATCGAAACTCCTAGTTTCGATTGAGTTAACTGGTATCGAAACTCCTAGTTTCGATTACTGGACTTCTGTTTGACAGAATCAGTCCTGCATATTTTTATGTTTTAAACTTGAATTCGACACACTCTTCTTGTTATCTTTCTTGCGTTTAAATAAGATGTAAATTTAGCTACGGTTTTAAAGAAACTAATGTGAAAATGTCGAGTTTTTACCTTAAAACCGAGATGAAGATGATGAAATAAAACAGAGATGATCTCGACTCTTTTGCAGAAACACTTGAAATTCTTCTTAAAATACTGGTTTGTGGTAGGATTTTGCCTTGAAACTGGACTTCGAATTGAAGAGAATTGGAATGTTTGCCGTATGAAAATGAGAAATATGAAGAGGAGTCGTGATGTTGAGACTGAAAAGGTATGGGACGAGTGAAGGGAGGGGGTGTGGGTTTTCTCTGGCTTCCGGCCGAGAAGTCAAAGAGTAGGTTGGTTTATAATAATAAAACAATTAGATTTAGGTATTAATATCAATTATAGTTTTATAGGGTAAATAAATCCGGTTTAGATCCTCCACGGTATTATAATTTTATTCTGAAAATAATTTATTGTTCTACGCAAAGTTTGTGTAAAATAATATATATATGTATATATATATTTTTCTGGTTTTTTATTTTAACCACTAGTGTTCGAATTTAGTCGGGTTATAAGTGTATGTGAACCGGTAACTCCTAGAATTACCAAATGTGAATTGAGACCATGTACGGTCTTTGTTAGACCTTAATGTCTTTATTTGTGAAATTAAATAAATCACAAAAATAATTATAACGTAAACTTGTTTATAATGTGTACGGATATTGACCTGAAATGTCGGGTTGTCACATTCTCCCCATGTTAACAGAATTTCGTCCCGAAATTCAATTTGTGTCCTCTTGAACTGGTGCATCCTCAAACAAGGATGGGTATTTTGTTTTCATTTGGTCCTCTCGTTCCCATGTATACTCAGGACCACGCTTTGAGTTTCAACGTACTTTAACCAGTTTGATCCGACTACGTCTCAGCTTTTGAACCTTCCAATCTGATATCTCAATTGGTTGCTCGATGAAATGAAGTTTATCGTCAATGTGAATTTCATCAGGCGGTATGATCAAAGTCTCGTCTGATAGACACTTTTTGAGATTTGACACATGAAACGTATCATGTACATTGTTTAGTTCTTGTGGTAGCTTGAGTTTGTAAGCTACAGGGCCAACCCTAGCCAGTATTTCGAACGGACCAACGTATCTAGGGTTGAGCTTACCACGGTTACCAAACCTTACAACGCCTTTCCATGGTGAGACTTTTAACATTACTCGGTCACCAATTTGAAATTCTAATGGTTTTCGTCTGTTGTCAGCGTAGCTCTTTTGTCTATCTCGGGCCGCTTTCAGACGGTCCTTAATTTTGAAGATCTTATCAGTGGTTTCCTGGACAATCTCAGGGCCTGTCAAATGTTTTTCACCAACTTCCGCCCAACATAGCGGTGAGCGGCATTTACGACAATATAAAGCTTCAAACGGTGCTGCTTTAATGCTCGTATGGTAGCTATTATTGTAGGAAAACTCCGCTAACGGTAAATGAGTATCCCAATTTCCTCCGAAATCAATTACACACGCACGGAGCATATCTTCTAGTGTCTGGATAGTCCGTTCACTTTGACCATCTGTTTGTGGGTGATATGCCGTGCTCATGTCAAGACGTGTGCCCATTGCTTCTTGTAATGATTTCCAGATTCTAGACACGAATCTGCTGTCTCTATCAGAAATAATAGAAATTGGCACTCCGTGTCTTGCCACAATTTCTTTAACATAGAGTCTTGTAAGTTTCTCTGTTTTGTCAGTTTCTTTCATTGGCAGAAAGTGAGCAGATTTCGTTAATCGGTCGACAATTACCCATATGGTATCATAACCACTAGACGTCCTGGGTAATTTCGTGATGAAATCCATAGAAATTTGTTCCCATTTCCATTGGGGAATTTCAGGTTGTTGTAATAAACCAGACGGTTTCTGATGTTCGGCTTTTACTTTTGAACACGTTAAGCATTTACTGACATATGTGGCAATATCTCCTTTCATATTGGGCCACCAATATAATTCTTTTAGATCCTTATACAGTTTATCTGAACCTGGGTGAATGGAGTACCTGGACTTGTGGGCTTCGTCCATAACTAACTCCCGTAAGTTACCAAAACGGGTCACCCAAATTCTATTCATGAAGTATAAAGTGTCATCTGACTTAGACTCCAATTGCTTTATCATTCCTCGTAAAGCTTCATTCTGAATGTTTTCTTCTTTGATTGCCTCTTGTTGTGCCATCCGAATTTGAGTAGTAAGATTCGTGTGAATTGTCAATTCTAGGGCACGAACACGAAGAGTTTTAACTCGTTCTTTACGACTTAAGGCGTCTGCTATGACATTGGCTTTACTGGGATGGTACTTGATATCACAATCATAGTCGTTTAGTAGTTCTACCCAACGACGTTGTCTCATGTTAAGTTCCTTTTGATCAAAGATATGCTGGAGACTCTTGTGATCAGTAAAGATAGTACATCTTGTACCGTAAAGGTAATGTCTCCAAATTTTGAGCGCAAACACAACTGCACCCAATTCCAAGTCGTGGGTCGTATAATTCTTTTCGTGCACTTTTAGTTGTCGTGAGGCATATGCGATGACTTTTTCTCTTTGCATTAACACACAACCAAGTCCTTGGTGTGATGCATCGCAGTATACAACAAAGTTGTCGATTCCCTCAGGAAGGGATAAGATTGGTGCACTACACAGCTTTCGCTTCAGTAACTGAAAAGCTGACTCTTGCTTGTCACTCCAATCATACCTCTTTTCTTTCTGGGTTAATGTGGTTAAAGGCAAGGCTATTTTTGAAAAATTCTCGATGAATCGTCTGTAATAACCGGCCAAACCTAAAAATTGACGTACTTCTGTCGGAGTCTTTGGTGCTTCCCAGTTTTTGATCGCTTCAATTTTAGATGAATCAACGTGAATTCCTTCCTTGTTGATGACATGTCCAAGAAAATGCACTTCTCGGATCCAAAACTCACACTTAGAGAATTTAGCGTAAAGTTTCTCGTTTCTGAGTAGTTCTAAGATTAATTTAAGATGATGTTCATGATCCTCCTTAGTTCGTGAATATATTAATATGTCATCGATGAATACAATCACGAATTTATCCAAGTATGGCTTGCACACGCGGTTCATGAGATCCATGAAGACAGCTGGTGCGTTTATCAAACCAAATGGCATAACTAGGAACTCGTAGTGACCGTAACGAGTCCTAAATGCTGTCTTTGGTACATCTTCTTCTTGGATTCTTAATTGATGATACCCCGAACGTAGATCGATTTTAGAATAGAAGCTAGCACCTTGTAGTTGATCGAACAAATCATCTATTCGAGGAAGTGGGTATCGGTTTTTGATTGTAAGCTTGTTTAATTCTCGGTAATCAATACACATTCTAAAGGTTCCATCCTTTTTCTTTACAAATAGGACCGGAGCTCCCCAAGGTGAGAAACTCGGTCTTATGAAACCTTTATCAAGCAACTCTTGAAGTTGATTTGATAATTCCTGCACTTCAGAAGGTGCTAATCGATACGGTGATCGCGCAACCGGGGCGGCTCCTGGTACCAAATCGATTCGAAATTTGACTTGCCTCGGTGGTGGTAAACCAGGTAAGTCTTCAGGAAAAACTTCGGGGTAATCCCTAACGATTGGAATTTCTTCAAGTCGACGTTCCTTGGGTTTCTTTTCGACGACGTGAGCCAGGAATACGCAATAGCCTTTACGTAGATACTTACGAGCTTTCATGCAGTTTATCATCCTTAACGTTACTCCACTCTTCTCACCTTGAATCGAAAGAACTTCTCCGTTTGAGAGTGGGATTTGGACAATCTTCTCAAAGCAAACAATCTCGGCATGATTCTTTGACAACCAATCCATGCCAATAACAACGTCAAAGCTTCCTAAATCAACGGGTAACAAATCTATACTAAATGTGTGGTTTTTAAGACATAAGGTACAACCCTGAATGACTTCTTCGGTATTAATTAATTTTCCGTTCGCTAATTCAATTGTATACTTTTGGTCTAGTTTACTGGGCTTAATACCGAGTAGGGACTTAAAGTCATTTGACACAAAACTCAAATTAGCACCCGTATCGAAAAGTATAGAGGCATAGTGATTATTTATCAGGAACGTACGAGTGACAATGTTTGGATCTTGTCGTGCGTCACCAGCCCCCATCACAAATGCTCTTCCACGGGCCTGATTGTCGTTTCGGTTCTTCAACTTTGGACAGTCTTTTCTGAAGTGCTTTGGATCTCCACATTCAACGCATCCTTGATTCATCCTTTCTGTTCCTGGGTTGACTTTTCCTGCTACTTGATTTTTCTTGTTAGGGTTTGTATTGCTCCTACAGTCAGGGGCTAGATGTCCATACTTTTTACATTTTCCACATTGGGTACACTTTCCACTGTGATGATATCCACAGTTGTCACACCTTGGTCGTGCTCCAAGGTATCCTTTTTGTTCCACAGTGTTGGCGACAAAGGCTTTCATAGTTTCAGGTCTCTTGTAAATTTGATTCTTGTTTTGACTACTTGGTTTTCCAAACCATTTCCTCTTTTCTCCAGATTTCCCTCCTTCGGTCTCCTTCTTCTCAAACGAACCATCACGTACAACATTATCCCTTAGCTTGAACGCTAGAGTTATGGCGCTCTTGGCATCCATAGGGTTCGATGAAGTCACCAGACTTCGGATTTGAGGTGCGAGACCCCATAAATATCTTTCAACTTTCTTGTATTCTGGGGTAACCATGTGTGGAACCAAGATTGCTAACTCATTGAATCGGTCAGTGTAGCCAGCAACATCGTCTCCTGTCATTTGTAAATTCCACAATTCAGATTCGATCTTTTGCAACTCATTTCGAGGACAGTATTCCTCGATCATCATGGCTTTTAGGTCTTCCCATGACAACTCATATGCTGTCTGCCTTCCCAAAGTCTTTACTTGTGAATTCCACCAGGTTAAAGCTTTATCAGTGAGTGAGCATGTAGAATACTTCACCATGCAGTCAGCGGTGCATTCACTAATATCAATCACCGATTCCATCTTCTCTATCCATCTCATTAGTCCAACTGCACCCTCGGTGCCATTGAAGTTACGGGGTTTGCAAGATAGAAAGGTCTTGTAAGAGCACTTCCTAATTGGAGCATCTGTAGAATTACAAGTCATAACATCATTAATTCGGATCATGACTAGGTGTTACGGCTTATTTATTCTATTACCTCCGGAACCTCCAGCTGTACCGCTACCTCCTGCACCTCCTCCGCCGGTACCACTGTCGTTTCCTCCTCCACTATTTCGGTTTGCCTCATACTGTTGCATAGCAGCAGCTACTCGTTGTGCTATGAGTTGTTCCACATTTGGAGAAATTGTCTCGTTGTTGTCACCAGTAGTGTTACGGGTTGTCCTACGCTTAGGTGCCATGACGTTCTTTCTAATCATGTCAATTAAAAAGAAACAACATTATATAAAAATAATGATAGATCATGACATAAGGATACAACAACATCAAACGTAAACAACTATCATTACAACATAAACCATTACATACATAGTCAAAACATACATAGTACATTGTTCCCAAAAGATAAGGATACAAAAAGGATGGGTTCACATGACCTCATCAGTACTAAAGTTTTAAACTACTTAATGTACTACGGGCACAACCCGCCCGTAATAGGTTTAAAAGAAGAAGTGAGAGTACAATCCAATCATCATGGCAAGTCCCGCCATGACAAAGCTAGCTCTCGCCACAAATTCTGCAGCCAACGTCCTTTCTTCCAGCGCCTCCACCATGTCTCGGACAGTGACAGTGAACTGCCAGTCCATGTCGGCTCTCAACTCCAGATAGTTAGTGGCATCCTGTATGTTTCGGGTGCGGTCATCTAGAGTCTGAACTCGGGATCCGAGTCCTTGACGAAGTCGCGTGGCTGCATCCCCCTGTGCCCGGATGTCATCTAGGAGATCATCAAGACGCTCCTCATGTGTACGAACGCGAGCTACCAAGGTAGGCACAGTGAGCTCTATGGCTTCCCCAGTGTGAGGTAGGGGTGTTGGGGAGTTAGAAGACTCTCCGAGCTCAAAGGTAGATGGGATGCTCTCCATCTCCCTCCATCTTGCCAAGGTACTGGGCATCCAACGGGTAGTTCCCACAGTAGGGTGGTAACAGGGTCGTTTCCTAGATGGTTCCTCACCGGTCTCCAAGTCTTCCGGGTCACGGGCTGCTAGAGTCCTTTTGCATGGAAGTCGAAACTTCTTCCTAGCACTTTGCACCTTAACTGGTCCTCCGCTTTTCTTTCGGTAGACGATAGGCGGTTCTCCCAGGGCGACATTAGGTGGTGTGGAGCTACGGGTTTGTACTCGCTTTTTGGGACGTGAGGCGGAAAGTTCCTCGTTTGATTCAGTGTCAGAGACGGGATCAGAATGTGAATGTGTCGACATGCTTGTGACTACAATATCCATATGACAAAATGACTGGTTATGCAATGCTTATGCAATGAAAACGTTTTAGTGAGTCATTTAGATTATAGAGTAGGTTCCAATTTAGATTCCTAGTTCGCTATAATCAATGGCTCTGATACCAATTTCTGTCACACCCCGCCAAGGCGGAAACGCGAGGCACGACGTTCACTGGTTTCCAAAGCATATGATTACCGCAAACACATACATGATAAATGGATACATAAACAAGATTAAGATTATACATTACAAAAACATAATCTGAGTTTACAAAAAGTTAAGATTTCACAAATATGACTCAATTCAATGAGTTATACAAGGGAAATCCTCCTTGAGTAGTATCCATCGTGCATGCATGTAATCTACATTGCTAACCTTGAAATCACGTTCAGTTACCTGAAAAACATACTTAAAATCGTCAACACAAGGTTGGTGAGTTCACAGGTTTAATCAAATTGTTCTTTGTAAACTTCATTTGTTCATAAATAATTCAGTTGCATGAGATAAGCAGAATAAGAATTGTTGACCCATTTGTAAACTAGCTAGGAATACAAATAATATGTTCATACATGAGGCGTAACCAAACCATGACATGTGTGAGCCCCTATTAAGCGTTATCAGATTCTATGCGGCCATAAATCCTCCAGATTGTGGTTAGCGCGACTAACCATGACCGGGAGACGTCACTCTCCATAGTACTATTCATAGGACCCTAGGCTACAGTTAATGGTTACTATGTTGTTCCAGGGGACTTTAGCGGCCTCCAATGTGTTGTTCTCATCCCATGTAAACATAAAGTCGTGTCTTATTCTCTTGTTATCCCATAAAATAGTTGAAGTATGTTCTTCCCCCAAATATTAGAAAACAGTAAAAAGAAAGGGGCCGTGAAACTCACCTTGAGTTTGTGTATATACTTGTGATAATACTTGTTGTAGTCAACCTTGACTATTTGTACCCTAGATACCAAGGGTAAATTGATGTTAAGACCAACGTTTTAATTGTAAATTGTTCACCGACCTTGTAAATCTGGTCGTTTTTGTTTGAATATCTCCTTAGTTGTTCAACACATGTTTTGTTATAAAATGGTTTTGAGTTACTGCCCAAATGGGACTGATGTACAGGTGTCGAAACTTCTTAGTTTCGATTGGGCATATGTGTGTCGAAACTACTTAGTTTCGATGGAGTGGTTAGGAGTCGAAACAACCTAGTTTCGATTGAGAAAAAGGTATCGAAACTACCTAGTTTCGATTGAGTATTTGCTATCGAAACTACCTAGTTTCGATCAAAACTCCTAGTTTCGATGGATCAACAGGTATCGAAACTCCTAGTTTCGATTGAGTTAACTGGTATCGAAACTCCTAGTTTCGATTACTGGACTTCTGTTTGACAGAATCAGTCCTGCATATTTTTATGTTTTAAACTTGAATTCGACACACTCTTCTTGTTATCTTTCTTGCGTTTAAATAAGATGTAAATTTAGCTACGGTTTTAAAGAAACTAATGTGAAAATGTCGAGTTTTTACCTTAAAACCGAGATGAAGATGATGAAATAAAACAGAGATGATCTCGACTCTTTTGCAGAAACACTTGAAATTCTTCTTAAAATACTGGTTTGTGGTAGGATTTTGCCTTGAAACTGGACTTCGAATTGAAGAGAATTGGAATGTTTGCCGTATGAAAATGAGAAATATGAAGAGGAGTCGTGATGTTGAGACTGAAAAGGTATGGGACGAGTGAAGGGAGGGGGTGTGGGTTTTCTCTGGCTTCCGGCCGAGAAGTCAAAGAGTAGGTTGGTTTATAATAATAAAACAATTAGATTTAGGTATTAATATCAATTATAGTTTTAAAGGGTAAATAAATCCGGTTTAGATCCTCCACGGTATTATAAATTTATTCTGAAAATAATTTATTGTTCTACGCAAAGTTTGTGTAAAATAATATATATATGTATATATATATTTTTCTGGTTATTTATTTTAACCACTAGTGTTCGAATTTAGTCGGGTTATAAGTGTATGTGAACCGGTAACTCCTAGAATTACCAAATGTGAATTGAGACCATGTACGGTCTTTGTTAGACCTTAATGTCTTTATTTGTGAAATTAAATAAATCACAAAAATAATTATAACGTAAACTTGTTTATAATGTGTACGGATATTGACCTGAAATGTCGGGTTGTCACATCGGGGATGTCCAAAACTCTCAAACTATGGCTCTGATACCAACTTGTAAGGCCCCAAATCCGGGAGACCTCACTTATTGGATTTACTCATCAACACATAGCACTCTTAAACATAAGACATTCATTAACACAACGGAAACGTTTTAAAATCTCAACATACGCAGCGAAAACATACATGTCTAAACATAACTAGCCAATTACAACTGAAACTTGTCTTAATCAACATAATCAAAAGAAACATAACATAAAACATAAACGGGATGCCAGACACTGATCTTCGGGTAACTCTTCTCTCTAAACCAAGCATCCACATCCATCAACTAACCTGCACTTAACTGATATGCATACTAAAAATCAGCAACGCTGAGTGAGTTCTAACGTTTACTTTAAATCAATTATACAAAAGATTTACTAAAACATATATATACTGCCCATATGGCTAAACTTTACATACTTTACTTTTCAAACAGTTTAAAACGTATAATAAACCGTCAATTCCTCTTTACTGTACTGCCCTCATGGCTTACATCCATGAACCGACAAGTACCTGGTCAATGCCCCCATGGCTAACGTCCATGAACCGACACTACCGCTTAACCGTCAATTCCTTGTCACTACTGTACCGCCCCCATGGCTAACGTCCATGAACCGACGAGTACCTGGTCAATGCCCCCATGGCTAACGTCCATGAACCGACACTACCGCTTAACCGTCAATTCCTTGTCACTACCCCCATGGCTAACGTCCATGAACCGACGAGTACCTGGTCAATGCCCCCATGGCTAACGTCCATGAACCGACTTAGCAAGTGCGCACGACCTGTTCTTGGAGAAAAACCCTAACTTTCGCATTCGGGTCTGATCACTTCAAGATCCCGAACCTGCTTGCATTCAAAACGTTCGTTTTCCATTAAGGAACTCAAATCTATGCTTATCTTTCGGTTTAATCCGATTAGACATAACCTTTTCACCCAAAACCCGAAAAACCCAAAAACGAACTAAAACTCAGATCTAGGAGAATCGGTTACCTGTAATCACTTCCTTTTCGTTGCTAAACACTTAAGAGGCTCTTGCTAATGATCCTTGAAGCTTTAATCCGAAAACCGAGACTTTCTCTCTCTAGACTCTCTCTCTCCTCTCTCTAAAATCCGGAAATGAGGATGGAAATGGGGCTTTTGGGTTGTTCTTGAGGCCTATAAGGGCCCAAACCCTTCCCCTTTCGGCCCATTCACCCCGGCCCAAGCCCGCTTCCTTTCTTTTTATTTAAGTTTTAATTCCTCGTGAATTCTCTCGTGCTCTAAAACTCGGGATGTTACACAATACCGAAATGGAAGTGGGAGGAGATCGCGATGGACATCATTACCAAGCTACCGCGAACAGCTAAAGGCAATGATACCATTTGGGTGATCGTCGACCGCTTGACAAAGAGTGCTCACTTTTTGCCAATACGTGAAACTTCTTCTTCTGAAAAGCTAGCAGAAATATTTATCAAGGAAATTGTGAGCAGACATGGTATGCCGCTGTCGATTGTGTCCGACAGGGATACTGGATTCACGTCAAGGTTTTGGAAGAAATTCAATGAAGCGATGGGCACTAGACTGAACATCAGCACCGCCTACCACCCTCAAACCGATGGTCAATCTAAAAGGACCCTTCAGACCTTGGAGGACATGCTCCGGGCCTGTATCATTGACTTCGGTGGGAGCTGGGACAGCCATCTACCATTGGCAGAATTTTCATATAACAACAGCTATCATTCAACTATTGGCATGCCGCCATTTGAAATGTTATATGGAAGGAGATGTAGGACCCCGGTTTGTTGGGGGGAGATTGGAAAGAAGGATTTTGCAAGTCTTGAAGTGGTCAAAGCTACTTCAGAGAAATTTGATCAAATCAAAGCTCGAATGAAAGCCGCAAAAGACAGACAGAAATCATACGCGGATAAGACCATGGAAAGGAATCATCCGATTCAGAAAACGTGGCAAACTAAGTCCAAGGTTTGTCGGACCTTTCAAGATTTTAGCGAGAGTGGGTCAAGTTGCTTACAGACTCGACCTACCCGTTGAGCTTAGTGGAATACACCCTACGTTCCACGTGTCGCACTTACGCAAGTGCCTAGCTGACGACACAGCTAACATACCTTACGACGAGATCGAAGTGGATAACAGTCTAAATTATGTAGAGGAGCCAATAGCCATTCTTGACCGAGCTGAGAAACGACTATGCAATAAGTCAATCCCATTAGTAAAAGTACAATGGAAACACAGAAAGGGTTCAGAAGCTACTTGGGAAAAAGAAGACGAAATGAGAGGA
Source organism: Smallanthus sonchifolius (assembly GCA_023525975.1). NCBI lineage: Eukaryota > Viridiplantae > Streptophyta > Magnoliopsida > Asterales > Asteraceae > Smallanthus > Smallanthus sonchifolius. Next base: position 90,918,222 of record CM042021.1, on the reverse strand, counting down.
CTATATCCCCAGCTGTTTAACGATTAGCAGGTTTCGAGGACGAAACCTTTCTAAGGAGGGTAGACTTGTAACATCCCAAAAATAATAAAACGAATAAATATAGCGAGACCGGTGATTTAGTCAGAATATTTAAACAAAAGGGAGCAGGCTTGGGCTCGGCTTCAATGGGCCGAGGGAAGCCCAGGTATATAAGAGGCAAGGCAGCCCTCTTCTCTGCTCATTCCCCACTCACGCAACTTCTAGAGAGAGAAAGGAGAGCTCGGGTCTAGAGAGAGAAAGTTGACGAATCGTCCCGGAATTGAGGGAGCACGTTACTGCTAAGCTCGTGAGCAAAACCTCCAAATCAGAACCCCAATCCAGGTAATGATTCGACTCTAAACTGAGTTTTTGTTTAATTTGGGATTTTCGGGTTTTGGCTAAAAAGGTAATGATTTTGCGGATGAAACTTGAAAATGAGCTTAGGTATAGCATCTAGAATGAAAACCGAACGTTTTGATCTAAGAAAATTGAGATATTGACTCGATCAGACTCACATGCAAAAACTTCTGATTTTTGGGAAGACGATATGTGCAGACCCATCGAAACTACTTAGTTTTGATATGTGCAGACCCATCGAAAATACTCAGTTTCGATATGTGCATGCCCATCGAAACTACTCAGTTTCGATATGTGCATACCCATCGAAACTACCATAGTTTCGATATGAGCCCACGATCCGAAGCTAAGATTACACCTAAGGTACTTATCGAAACTACCAAGTTTCGACATAAGCAACCTATCGAAACTACCAAGTTTCGACATAAGCAACCTATCGAAAACTTCCAAGTTTTGACATAAGCAACCTATCGAAACTACCAAGTTTCGATATAAGCAAATCCATCGAAACTACTAGGTTCAAGCATAGTAATGTCTAGTGTCATCTAGGAGCACTACCTTACGTGTATGACTTTATTATACAGATTGTGAGTGACATTAGTGACGCTCAGTAGCCAGCTAAGTGTATTTCAGAAACTACTCATCAGGTGAGTTCTATGTGCCCCCTTCTATGTTATGTGCAAATCATTTAAAATGTTTTGGGGCTGAAGTGTATACACTAAATGAATAAATGCTATAAATGCCAATGAGATCATACGTGGTATACAAATATGTATATATATATATATATATATATATATATATATAAAGATGAATCAGGAATAAAGAATGAAACGTATGTCTATAAAGAATGAATGAAAGAAGAACATAAAGTAAATGAATGAAATCTTGCTGTATATTTTATATATTGCATGTTATGAATGTATGTAAATGTTATGGACGCTTCGATGACAACGGCTACTTATGTAGACGGACGACCACGTGACGATTTTGCAACCGGGAAAAAGTACGTCCTTCGCAAGCTAGGGCGTACGAAAGGCATAAGTGGGCGGTCGAAGCAAAAGCCTTATAATAGTATAACGGTTGCGAAAACAATAGATCGCGTGGGAAACGGATGCCTAAGGGTAGACGGGCGAATATTGACGGACTACGACGGTAGGACGGGTAAGACGGACGGCCGAATGGTGGCCGGACGGTTTAAGGCCGACGGTTTCTAGGACCAGACGAGTAAAAGGGCTACGACGGTAGCTTAAGGGCGTATGTCTTTGTGACATACGCAGTAAAAGACGGGTTGATCACCCTTATGTGTATGACCAAATGAATGTTAAAGTAAAGTAAAGGTGAATGCATAACAATGTAGTCACACAAGAAGATGAAAGAAAAGTAAAAGTTATGAATACGTATTTGTTATCTTTTGTATATAATTACGTATACTTTTAAAAAGATATAATGTTTATACCTAATCGTATTAAACTAGAACTCACCAGTGTTAGCTGACTTTTAGTATACATTTCAGGTAACAACGGAAAGGGGCGTGCGAAGGCGTGAAGGCTGCCCGGCATGAGACTGACATCCCACCTTATGTTTATTTTTGTTTAGACCATGGACCATGTTTTGAATGTTAAGACTTCCGCTGTAATGTACTTAAATGTTGAATGTTTCCGCTATGTTTGAAAATTCAGTTATTAATGACTATGTTTATGAGTAAATCCAACAAGTGAGGTTACCCGGGAATGGGGCCTTATACTTCGCTGGGTTGAAGCCAGCGAACTTGCTAAGTTCGCTGGGCATGGATCAGGCGAATTTAGCCTATGTTCGCCTGTATGTTCGCTAGGTTGGTAAGAGGAGAACTTAGCCTTAAGTTCGCCTAAAACAGAACGAGTAAACCGTTAGAGTCGGGATTAGGTATGATGTGTATTTAACTAATCAATTCAGATCAGAAGTGAAGTTGTCGGACCTTTGTTTAGGACAACCAAGATTAACTTATCAGGTGAGTTCTAGAGCCCTACTTTTAATACTTTGAAATATGTTTTTGGGCTGGTGTGCATAATTACGAAATGATGGTTTATGAAATGATGCTTACAAAAGATGTTTTGGAAAGTGAAGTATGAAATGTGAATATGGAATGTTTTGCCAAAATGAAGTTTATGAAAGGTTTACGAACGAAATGTTGTTTAAAAAAACGTACGAATGCTTTAACTAAAATGAGGTAAAGGTTTTTATGAAAGTCACGAAATGAACGAATCTTGCACGAGTTCCTTCGGCAGCTAAGATATGTATGCATGTATGGGCCATACCCTTATGGGGGCCTTTGTGGCTGGCTAACGGTTGTACAACTGGGTGGGAAAGGGGTGATGACGGTCACCAATGGGGGATTACCGGGATCCCTAATGAGGTACTATTCTATGCGAGGGAGTAGTACTTAAGGTGTGGTATGAGCTATCCTTTGGGACGCTGTTCTTGAAGGGAATTGACGGTTACGGATGGTTAATGTGGGTACGTGTGCTCTATGAAGTACCGTGCTCAAGGCCGGTACGTGTACTCTATGAAGTACCATGCTGTAATAAGGAATTGACGGTTACAAAAAGGTGCAGATTCTGTTTATTGATGACTTATGTTTAATGTTATGTTATTGCATGATTTACGTACGCTTTTGTTAAATAAATAAATGTTATATTTTTGGCAAATGTTTATGATAAGGTTTTATGTAAAGCTAGAACTCACCAGCGTAGCTGACTTTTAGCATGTACATTCAGGTTAAGGACAGGTACGGATGGACGGTGATGCTTGGCTAGCGATGAAGAGTTACCCGGATGATACGATGACTGGCATCCCGTTATGTGTATGTAATGAATGTTTTAGACAATGTTTATGCTTCCGCATGTTGAACAATGTTGATGTTATGTTTGAATGAAATTTTCCGCTGCGTTATTTGATATTCAGGTTTAAGAGCTGTTTGTGAATGAGTAAATACAACAAGTGAGGCCTCCCGGGTTTCGGGCATTACAAGTTGGTATCAGAGCAATAGTTTGAGAGATTTGGACACTCCTAGTGTCTGAACTTAAACTGTGAATGGGACCGAAAGCGGATGCCAGTACGGGTAACTCAAGACACAGCATCAGGTATGAAAGTAGTATTGATATTTACATAAATAGTATGCCTTAGAAAGTGTTAGGTTAGGACTTGTGTTCTGATGGAATCACAAATGTGGTCAAATAAAAATCGAAAGGTACTGTAATGGTTAATTGCAGATGGCCAGCGTATGTTAACATCTTACAGTACTTGTTGAATTCTATTTGTCAACTAGCGTAATGACATTGGATTCCTTGTCTTATAGAACAAAATGGCGAGGAGAGGAAATGAAAGGCATGGTGGAGGCCGTACCGGTGGACGAGGTAGGACTCCTGCTCGTTAGGAGCACAGTGAAGAGGGAAGTGTTCACACTGAATCGGAAGCAAGTATGCATGGGACTGAGCCGACTCATGTTTAAGAACAACATTTCACTTTCGAACCGGAAGTGAAAGCGGCCCTAGCACACGAATTTACTGAAATGATGAAGGCTTCCTTGCCAGAACTCCTGGCAGAAGCACTGAAGAAGGCTAATGAGGCGGGCGGGTCTAATACGGGAGTTGGTGCTCCGAACAATGAGGCTGTCAATGCACCATTTACTCGCGGTTATGACTACATGTCCTTTAAGGCGTGTGACCCATAGGTGCTGACTGGGAAGAAGGACGTGGTGGCTACTTTCGATTGGGTGATTTGCATGTAGGCTGCCATCCGCCTAAGAGAATGTCGGGCGGATCAGGTGGTGAAATTTCTACTAACTCCTTGAGGGAAGAAGCGTCCCATTGGTGGGAGGGAGTGTAACAAGCTAAGGGGGATATGGCTGTTGACTCAATGTTATGGAATGATTTGAAGGCTCTGGTTATCAAAAATTTCCGCCCAAGGAACGGAATTGAGAAGGTAGAGAGAGAGTTTATGAAATTGAAGGTTGGTAACATGACTCACTGTCAATACACCACCCAGTACAATGAGTTGGAACGTCTGGTGCGACACCTAATCACTACCGAAGAAAGAAAGATCGCATGTTATATCCAGGGACTGCCGGACAAGGTCCGCACCTTTGTCAAAGCAAACACTCCTAGCACCTTCGATTCGGTGGTGGAACGTAGCGGTGTGGTGTACGATGATCTGGCATTAAACGATGCCGCCATTGAGGAACCAAAGAGGAAACCGAGCTTCCCAAACAAGCGAACTGGTGGAAAGATGTTTGGTGCTCATGATAAGAGGGCTCGGGTGGATGAGCCAACCGTTTGTAAGAAATGTAGAAAGGAGCATGCAGGTAAATGTAGACTAGGATCTAACCTGTGCTTCAAGTGTGGCAAGACCGGGCACTACTCCCGTGACTGCCCATAACATTTCAAGTACTATAAATGTGGGGATGCCGGTCATTTGAGTAGGGAATGCCTGAAACTAAGAATGGGGGAATCTAGAAAAGGGAAAGGTTCGGAGAAGAAAGAAGAGAGGCCCCGAGCGAAGACTCGAGCGTATGCGCTGACGCAGGAACATGCCACGGTGGACCCGATGTGGCGTCAGGTACGTTCATCCTTGACAACACTTTTGTATCTGTGTTATTTGATTCAGGTGCCAGTAAGAGCTTTATATCTGCAACTTTTTGTAGAAGAGTGAAATACACTGTTAGTAAGCTAGAAAGGGCCTTTAGCGTAGAAACCGTTGAGGGTAGAACAGCGAGAGTAACTGATGTAGTTGAAAATTCCACGATAAAAATAGAAGGCCATAGATTTCCCGTCAGGTTGTTTGTTATGGTTTTGGGTGGATTTGATGTAGTGTTAGGTATGGATTGGCTAACTGCCAATGAAGCGCAGATTATACGTAAACGAAAGATAATCCGACTCAAGGCTCCGGATGGTAGCGAAGTCGAAGCTTTTGGAGATCGCGACCCCCCGATGCCTAATGTCATCTCGATGATTAAGGCAGCAGATTACCTGAGGCGCGGATGCGAGGCTTTCTGGTGTATGTAATTGACAAGTGTAAGGAGGCGAAGGAACTAGACGATGTACCCGTGGTACGCGAGTACCCTGAGGTGTTTCCAGAGGATTTGACTGGGATACCACCTGACAGAGAGATTGAGTTCCGAATCGACTTAGTACCAGATTCCCAGCCCATGGCTAAGGCTCCATATCGACTAGCACCAGTAGAGATGAAGGAACTAATGGCACAACTAGACGAACTGCTTGAGAAATTATTCATCCAACTGAGCATCTCGCCTTGGGGTGCTCCGGTGTTGTTTGTAAAGAAGAAAGACGGATCGATGAGAATGTGTTTCGATTATCGCAAGTTAAACAAACGTAGGGTGAAGAACAAGTACCCTTTACCAAGGATCGACGAACTGTTCGATCAATTATAGGGAGCAAGTTGGTTCTCAAAAAGGTGAGGGAAGAGGACATACCGAAAACCACGTTTCGCACGCGTTATGGACACTTCGAGTTCCGTGTAATGTCGTTTGGATTGACGAATGCCCCCGCAGCGTTCATGGATTTGATGAATAGGGTTTGTCGACCGATGCTGGATCGATCGGTAATCGTGTTCATCGATGATATCCTCATCTACTCTAAGAATGAGGGTGATCATGCGTGTCACTTGAAGGAGGTATTGGAAGCTTTGAAGAAAGAGAAACTGTATGCTAAGTTCTCCAAATGCGCGTTCTGGCTTAGGGAAGTCCAATTTCTAGGTCACGTCATTAACCCAAATGGCATTATGGTGGACCCAGCAAAGATAATAAAGGTAAGAGATTGGGAAATTCCAAACACTCCAACTGAAATCCGCAGTTTCTTAGGGTTGGCAGGCTACTATCGGAGATTCATTCAGGATTTCTCGAAAATAGCTTCGCCATTGACAAAATTGACATGGAAGGAGGTAAGGTACGAATGGGGTTCGACCCAGGAAGAAGCATTTAAGGAACTAAAGGAGAAGCTAACCCAAGCTCCTGTCTTGGCCCTTCCCGAGGGCAATGAAGACTTGGTGGTATACTCTGACGCTTTGGGTCAGGGGTTGGGGTGCGTGCTGATGCAACGCGGGAGGGTGATCGCGTGTCACGGCAGTTGAAAGTTCACGAAGTCAACTATCCAACTCATGACCTAGAACTTGTTGCTGTCGTATTCGCATTAAAAATCTGGAGGCACTACCTTTACGGGGTGAAGTTTACCATATACTCTAACCACAAGAGTTTGAAGTACTTTTTCAAACAAAAGGAGATGAATATGAGACAGAGGCGATGGTTGGAACTTTTGAAGGATTATGACTGTGAAATCATATACCATCCGGGAAAGGCAAATGTGGTAGCCGATGCTCTATGCCGAAATGATGTGCCTGCTCCTATGTAGTTGGTAATAACACCGGATGTTATGAGGGAAATCGAAAAGGCTCAAGATGAAGCCCTTAAGGATGAGAACATAAAGAAGGAAAGAATAGTTGGCCAACAGGACAAGTTGGAATATAACACCCTTGGTGTTAGAACACGTTATGGTCGGGTGTGGATACCTATGCGTGGCAAGCTTAGAACCAAAATCTTGGATGAGGATCATAAGTCTAGATACTCTATCCATCTCGGTACCAACAAAATGTACCAAGATCTGAGGAAGGAATACTGGTGGCCTGTAATGAAACACGAAGTGACAAAGTACGTAAGCAAGTGCTTGACTTGCTCGCAATTAAATGTTGAACACCAGAAACCTTATGGAAAGATTCAACCGCTCGATATACCTAAATGGAATTGGGAACACATTACCATGGACTTCATAACCAAGCTAACTCGCACAGCTAAGGTCATGACACCATTTGGGTAATCGTGGACCGTTTAACAAAGAGTGCTCATTTCCTACCTATTCGCGAGACGTTCTCGTCGGAAAGGTTAGCGGAAGTATTTATTAATGTAACATCCCAAATATAACGACAAAATAATAAGCGGAATGAAAATAAATAATGGGGTGCTAAGAGGGAGGGGGCTCGTGGGCCGTCTTCCATGGGCCGAGAAGGGGTGGGAGGTGGGGGTTTAAACCCTAGCCTCCACACACACATATTCTCCCTATCCTTGTTCAAGCTCCACCCCATTTGTAGAGAGAGAAAGCTTCGGATTTAGCTAACGATCGATCCTCTACCTTGCTACATCACTCGAGTAAAGTTTTGCTGAAGGAAGGAACTGATTTAAGGTAAGAAACTCTCATTTTGCTATGTTTTTCTCGAAATGGGTTTTTACGGGTTTTGGCTAAAAAAGATCGGGTTTTTATGGGTCAAACGATATACTTCAGATCTGGATTCACGAGGGGAAAATACACCTTTTGAACTTAAAAAGTTCCAAACTTGACGAATCACTCGATCCAGATCTAAAACCATGCAAAACTAGGGCTTTATGGTATGAACTGATGGTTCACGGCTGGGGGGTACTCGGGTAGGGTTTCACGGCTTGGGACACTCGGGTAGGGTTTCACAGCTGGGGACACTCGGTTAGGGTTTCACGGCTGGGATTCTCGGGTGTGGTTCACGGCTGAGGGTTCTCGGGCCTATGGGTTCATGGGTAAGCCCCCGAGAACTTTCCTTGAACCGTGAAACACCTAAATTCATGGGAAATAGCCGTGTGCGCCTAAGGAGCCGTGAACTCCTAAGTTCACGAGAAGAAAACCGTGTAACCCTAGGTTCCCGGTATAAAGAGATGAATACAGGTTAGAAGATCCTTTAGAGACCTTTGACCCTGTTGAACTTAGGTGAGTTCTAGAGCCCTCTTTTAAATGTTTTAATAATTTTTTGGGCTGGTGTGCATACATACAAAATGACGTTTATGAAATGATGTTTACAAAACAAGGTTTATAAACGAGGATTCCGAAAGGGGAAGTTGAAATATGTTAATGAATTGTTTACGAAACGATGCTTCCAAAAGGGGAAGATGAAACGAGTTAATGAAATGTTTTGCCAAATAAAGTTTATGAAAGATTTACGAATGAAATATTATTTAATAAAACGTATGAACGCTTTAACTAAAACGAGGTAAAGGTTTTTATGAAAGTCATGAAATGAACGAATCTGCCAAGTGTAACTACGGGAGCTAAGGTATGTATGTGTGAATGGGCCTTACCCTTATGGGGGGCCTATGTGGCTGGCTAACGATTGTACAGCTGGTTGAGGATGGGGTGACGACGGTCAGCCATGGAAATACCGGGATCCCTTAACGAGAGGCACTATTCCTCACGAGGGAACAGTGCCTAAAACAAGGTTTGGTCTGCCTTGAGGTAACTAGCCTTAGGAGACCTGGCTGACGGATGGCCTATAGGTAACGAGCCTTAGTTTCTTCTTTCAGAATACGAGTTATGGAATTGACGGTTATGAGAAGGCGCAGATTCGGTTCATGTTGACTTATGTTATGAAGCTATGTTACGATGATGTTAAGTTATTGCATGTTTTACGTACGCTTTTGTTACATAAATGTATGTTATGTTTTTGGCAAATGTTTATGTTAAGGTTTTATGAAATACTAGAACTTACCAGTGTAGCTGACTTTTAGTATGCACATTCAGGTTAAGAACAGGTACGAATGGACGGTGATGCTTGGCAAGCGATGAAGAGTTACCCGGCTGATATAATGACTGGCATCCCATTACGTTACGTTTATATTATGAACGTGTTAAACAATGTTTACGCTTCCGCATGTCTGACAATGTTACTGTTATGTTTAAATGAAAGTTTTCTGCTGCGTTATTTGATGTTTAAGTTTAAGAACTGTTTGTGAATGAGTAAATCCAACAAGTGAGGCCTCACGAGTTTGGGGCCTTACAAGTTGGTATCATAGCAATAGTTTGAGAGATTCGGACACTCCTAGTGTCTCAACTTAAACTGTGAATGGGGCCGAAAGCGGATGCCAGTATGCGTAACTCGAGCCACAACATCACGTATGAAAAAGTAGAGTATGTTTATGTAGTATGCCTTAGAAAGTAATAGATTCGGACACGTGTTCTGATGAAATCATAAAGGTAGTCAAATGGAAATCAAAAGGTAGTGTAATGGTTAATTGCAGATGGCCAGTGTATATTAACATCTTACAGTGCTTGTTGAATTCTATTTGTTTACTAGCGTGACGACATTAGATTTCTTGTCTTATAGAAGGAAATGGTGGGACGAAATAGTGAAAGGCGTGGTGGGGGCCGTACCGGTGGTCGCGGTAGGACTCCAGCTCATCAGAAGTACAGTGAAGAGGGAAGTGTCCACACGGAATCGGAAGTCAGCGTGCATGGAACTGAACAGACCGTGGAAGAACAACACTTCCCCTTCGAACCGGAAGTAAAAGCAGCCCTAGCACGCGAGTTTACTAAGCGGATGAAGGCTACCCTACCAGGTCTGCTTGGTAGAAGCATTGAAGAAGGCTAATGTGACGGGCGGGTCCAACACGGCAACTGATACCCCGATCGTTGAGGCAGTTAATGCACCGCCTGCTCGCGGTTGCGACTATAAGTCCTTCAAGGCATGTGATCCGCCGGTTCTGACTGGAAAGAAAGACGCGGTTGCTACGTTTGACTGGGTGATCCGTATGGAAGCCGCTATTCGTCTAAGCGAATGCCGAGCAAATCAGGTTGTGAAGTTTGCTGCTAACTCCTTAAGGGAGGAAGCATCTCACTGGTGGGAAGGTGTACGACAGGCTAAGGGGGATGTGGTGGTTGACTCAATGATGTGGAATGACTTGAAAACTCTGGTAATTAAGATCTTTTGTCCGAGGAACTAGATTGAGAAGGTTTTCTGGGCTTGAAGGCCGGGAGCATGACGCACCGGCAGTACACTACCCGATTCAATGAATTGGCATGTCTGGTGCCACATCTTGTCACTACAGAAGAAAGGAAAATCGCCTGCTAGATTCAGGGATTGCCGGACAAGGTCCGCACCTATGTTAAACCAAACGCTCCTACCACCTACAATTCGGTAGTAGAACTAAGTGGCGTGGTATTTGATGACCTTGCCCTAAACGTGGTCTCCATTGAAGAGCCCAAAAGGAAGCCGAGCTTCCAAAATAAACGAACAAGTGGGAATATGTCTTGGGCTCGTGATTAGAGAACTCGGGTGGGAGAGTTGGCTGTGTGTAAGACGTGTGGGAAGGAGCATGTGGGTGAATGCATACTGGGATTGAATCTATGTTTCAATTATGGCAAGACCGGGCACTACTCCCGGAAATGCCCGCAAGGTGTCAAATGTTATAACTGTGGGGGAAACGGACACAGGAGCCGTGAATGCACTAAGCTAAGGATGGGGGGAGGTGGCAAGGGGAAAGGCTCGGAGAAGAAGGAAGAAAGGCCCCGAGCGAAGACTCGAGCGTATGCACTAACGCAAGAATAGGCCAGGATAGACCCAGATTTGGCATCAGGTACGTTCATCCTCGACAACACTTTTGTATCTGTGTTATTTGATTCGGGTGCCAGTAAGAGTTTTATATCTGCAACTTTCTGTAAACGAGTGAAGTGCACCATAAGTAAGCTAGAAAGGGCCTTTAGCGTAGAAACCGCTGAGGGTAGAACTGCGAGGGTAACCGAAGTAGTTGGCAATTCCACGATAAAAATAGAAGGCCATAGATTCCCCGTCAGATTGTTTGTTATGGTTTTGGGAGGGTTTGATGTTGTATTGGGTATGGATTGGCTAATTGCCAACGAGGCTCAGATTATATGCAAACGAAAGATAATCCGACTAAAGGCTCCGGACGGTAGCGAAGTCGAAGTATTAGGGGATCGCGACTCCCCGATGCCTAACATCATCTCGATGATTAAGGCAACAAATTACTTGAGGCGCAGATGCGAGGCTTATCTGGTGTACGTAATTGACAAGTGTAAGGAAGTGAACGAACTGGACGATGTACCCGTGGTACGCGAATACCCAGAGGTGTTTCCAGAGGACTTGCCTGGGATACCACCTGACAAAGAGATTGAGTTCCGAATCGACTTAGTACCAGATGTCCAGCCCATGGGTAAGGTGTTAGGACATAGACTTGTAATGACAAAAGCTTGTAATAGTTAGACTTTATGTCTTTATGTTTTGTCATGAAATTGTAATAGTTACCAAGTGTTTTACTAGTGAGCCTAGAGGCGAACTTAGTTAAGTTCGCCTGCCCTATCAGAGGCGAACTTAATAAGTTCGCTTAGGCATAGCTGAGGCGAACTTGTTAAGTTCGCTTATACTGTTTCAGGCGAACTTAGCTAAGTTCGCTTACAGCAGTGTTGGGTCTATATATTGTTGTTACAGAGTCATTAGACAGAGAGGAACAGAAGCGTGAACAGAGGTGAACAATTGTCTGATCGAGTCTGTAACCATTGTTATTCTGAATATAATCGAGAAGTTTATTTACGCGTGTTGTTGTGAATTGTCGGTTTGTATACAAAACGTTAACGCGAAGGATTCCGCACTTCGTGTTATCGCAGCGTCATATCACGAGTTTGATCAGTAGCTGAGTTACCTGGACCTACATAAGGCTCAATATCGACTAGCACCAGTAGAGATGAAAGAACTAATGGCACAATTAGACGAATTACTTGAGAAAGGATTTATCCAACCGAGCATCTCACCTTGGGATGCCCCGGTGTTGTTTGTGAAGAAGAAGGATGGTTCGATGAGAATGTGTATCGAGTACAGAGAGTTAAACAAACGTACAGTGAAGAACAAGTACCCTTTACCAAGGATCGACGACCTTCGGTCCGGGTATCATCAGTTGAAGATGAGGGAAGAAGACATACCGAAAACCGCGTTTCGCACGCGCTATGGACATTTTGAGTTTCGCGTAATGTCCTTCGGATTGACGAACGCCCCCGCAACGTTCATGGATTTAATTAATAGGGTGTGTCAACCGATGCTGGACCGATCGGTAATAGTGTTCATCGATGATATCCTCATCTACTCCAAGAATGAGGGTGATCACGCATGTCACTTGAAGGAAGTGTTGGAAGCCTTGAAGAAGGAGAAGTTGTATGCTAAGTTCTCCAAATGCGCGTTCTGGCTTAGGGAAGTCCAATTCCTTGGTCACATCATTAACCCGAATGGCATTATGGTCGACCCAGCAAAGATAATGACGGTAATAGATTGGGATATTCCTAAGACGCTAACTAAAATCCGCAGTTTCTTGGGATTGGTAGGCTACTATCGGAGATTCATCCAGGATTCTCAAAGATAGCTTCGCCGTTGACAAATTTGACACGGAAGGAGGTAAAGTACGAATGGGGTGCGACCCAGGAAGAGGCGTTCAAGGAACTAAAGGAGAAGTTAACCCAAGCTCCAGTCTTGGCCCTTCCCGAGGGCAATGAAGACTTGGTGGTATACTCTGACGCTTCAGGTCAGGGATTGGGGTGTGTGCTGATGCAACACGGGAGGGTGATCGCGTATGCATCACGACTATTGAAAGCTCACGAAGTCAATTATCCGACTCACGATTTGGAACTTGCTGCTGTCGTATTCGCATTGAAATTCTGGAGACACTACCTTTACGGGGTGAAGTTTACTATTTACTCCGATCACAAAAGTTTAAAGTACTTCTTCGAACAAAGGGAGCTTAATATGAGGCAGAGACGATGGTTGGAACTCTTGAAAGACTACGACTGTGAAATCATATACCATCCTGGAAAGGCAAACGTGGTGGCTGACGCTCTAAGCCGAAAGGATGTGCCTGCTCCTATTAGAGTGAAAGCTTGCCAGTTGGTGGTAACATCGTATGTGATGAGGGAAATTGAAAAGGGTCAAGATGAGGCACTTAAAGAGGAAAACATAAAGAAGGAAAGGATGGTTGGCCAACAAGACAAGTTAGAATATTGTTCCCTTGGTGTTAGGACACGTTTTGGACGGGTATGGATACCTATGGATGGCGAGCTTAGAACCAAGATCTTAGATGAGGCTCATAAGTCTCGTTACTCTATCCATCTTGGTTCCAAAAAGATGTACCAAGATCTGAAAAAGGAATACCGGTGGCCTGGAATGAAATATGAGGTGGCGAAATACTTAAGCAAGTGCTTGACTTGCTCACAAGTTAAGGCCGAACAACAGAAACCGTATGGGAAGATTCAACCCCTTGATATACCAGAATGGAAGTGGGAACACATTACCATGGATTTCATAACCAAGCTACCTCGCACAGCTAAGGGTCATGACACCATTTGGGTAATTGTGGACCGTCTAACGAAGAGTGCTCATTTCCTACCTATTCGCGAGACGTTCTCGTCGAAAAGGTTAGCATAAGTATTTATTAATGAAGTAGTAGCACGGCATGGGATGCCTTTGACGATTGTATCTGACCGGGACACACGATTCACATCGAGGTTCTGGAAAATATTTCACAAAACGATGGGCACGAGACTTAATATCTATACAACATACCACCCGCAAACATATGGTCAGTCCGAAAGGACCATTCAAACATTGGAGGACATGCTCCATGCTTGTATTATAGATTTCAGTGGTAGTTGGGACAGCCACATGCCGTTAGCCGAATTCTCCTACAACAACAGTTATCACTCGACAATAGGCATGCCGACTTACGAAATGTTGTATGGGAGAAGGTGCAGGACCCCGGTTGTTGGGGTGAGATGGGACAGAAGGAATTGGGAAGTCTCGAAGTTGTTAAAGAGACGTAAGAAAGGTTTGACCAGATTAAGGAACCAATGAAGGCCCCCCAAGATCGTCAGAAATCCTATGCAGATAAGCGACGGAGGCCTATTGAGTTAAATGTTGGTGATCGAGTAATGTTGAAAGTATCACCCTGGAAAGGGATCATACGATTCAGGAAAAGGGGAAAACTAAGTCCGAGGTTTGTCGGACCATTCAAGATATTGGCACGGGTCGGTGAAGTCGCCTATCGGTTGGAGTTGCCTGACGAGTTAAGTGGGATTCATCCTACCTTCCATGTGTCACACTTGCGAAAGTGTTTGCGGATGAATCGGCTCACGTACCACTTACTAACATCGAGGTCGACAACAGCCTTAACTACATTAAGGAACCCATGGCCATCTTAGACAGGAAGGAGAAACGTTTACGTAATAAGGTTATACAATTGGTTAAAGTCCAGTGGAAGCACCTGAAGGGATCGGAATCTACTTGGGAAACAAAAACGGAGATGAGGGAGTCATACCCTCAGCTATTTGACTTATGATAGGTTTCGGGGACGAAACCTTTCATAAGGGGGGTACACTTGTAACATCCCAAAAATAACGACGAAAATAATAAGCATAATGAAAATAAATAATGGGGTGCGAAGAGGGAGGGGGCTCGTGGGCCGCCTTCCATGAGCCGAGAAGGGGTGGGAGGTGGGGGTTTAAACCCCAGCCTCCACACACACATATTCTCCCTATCCTTGTTCAAGCTCCACCCCATTTGTAGAGAGAGAAATCCGTAGAGAGAAAGCTTCGGATTTAGCTAACGATCGATCCTCTACCTTGCTACATCACTCGAGTAAAGATTTGCTGAAGGAAGGAATTGATTTGAGGTAAGAAACTCTCATTTTGCTATGTTTTTTTATCGAAATAGGTTTTTATGGGTTTTGGCTCAAAAAGATCGGGTTTTTATGGGTCAAACGATGTCATACTTCAAATCTGGATTCATGAGGGGAAAATACACCTTTTGAACGTAAAAAGTTCCAAACTTGACGAATCACTTGATCCAGATCTGAAACCATGCAAAACTAGGGTTTTGTGGTAAGAACTGATGGTTCACGGCTGGGGGGGTACTCGGTTAGGGTTTCACGGCTGGGATTCTCGGGTGAGGTTCAAGGCTGAGGGTTCTCGAGCCTAAGGGTTCATGGGTAAGCCCCCGAGAACTTTCCTTGAACAGTGAAACACCTAAATTCATGAGAAAGAGCCGTGTGCGCCTAAGGAGCCGTGAATTCCTAAGTTCACGGGAAGAAAACCGTGTAACCCTAGGTTCCCGGTATAAAGAGATGAAATGTAACGAATTATATGTAAAGCTAAGGTTAGGTTGTGTACGTACAGGTTAGAAGATCCATTAGAGACCTTTGACCCTGTTGAACTCAGGTGAGTTCTAGAGCCCTCTTTTAAATGTTTTAATAATGTTTTGGGCTGGTGTGCATACATACAAAACGAGGTTTATGAAATGATGTTTACAAAACGAGGTTTATAAACGATGATTCCGAAAGGGGAGGTTGAAATATGTTAATGAATTGTTTACGAAACGATGCTTCCGAAAGGGGAAGATGAAACGAGTTAATGAAATGTTTTGCCAAATAAAGTTTACGAATGAAATGTTATTTAATAAAACGTACGAATGCTTTAACTAAAACGAGGTAAAGGTTTTTATGAAAGTCATGAAATGAACGAATCTGCCAAGTGTTCCTACGGGAGCTAAGGTATGTATGTGTGAATGGGCCTTACCCTTATGAGGGGCCCATGTGGCTGGCTAACGGTTGTACAACTGGTTGAGGATGGGGTGATGACGGTCACCCATGGGATTACCGGGATCCCTTAACGAGAGGCACTATTCCTCGTGAGGGAACAGTGCCTAAAACAAGGTTTGGTCTGCCTTGAGGTAACTAGCCTTAGGAGACCTACCTGATGGATGGCCTAGAGGTAACGAGCCTTAGGTTCTTCCATCGGAATACGAGTTATGGAATTGACGGTTACGAGAAGGCGCAGATTCGATTCATGTTGACTTATGTTATGAAGCTATGTTACGATGTTACGATGATGTTAAGTTGTTGCATGTTTTACGTACGCTTTTGTTACATAAATGTATGTTATGTTTTTGGCAAATGTTTATGTTAAGGTTTTATGAAATACTAGAACTCACAAGCGTAGCTGACTTTTAGTATGCACATTCAGGTTAAGGACAGGTATGGAGGGACGGTGATGCTTGGCAAGCGATGAAGAGTTACCCGGCTGATATAATGACTGGCATCCCGTTATGTTACGTTTATAATATGAATGTTTTAAACAATGTTTACACTTCCGCATGTCTGAAAATGTTATTGTTTTGTTTAAATGAAAGTTTTCCGCTGCGTTATTTGATGTTTCAGTTTAAGAACTGTTTGTGAGTGAGTAAATCTAACAAGTGAGGCCTCACGGGTTTGGGGCCTTACAATTAATGAAGTGGTAGCGCGACATGGGATGCCTTTGACGATTGTATCTGACCGGGACACACGATTCACATCGAGGTTCTGGAAAAAGGTTTCACGAGGCGATGGGCACGAGACTTAACATCAGCACGGTATACCACCTGCAAACGGATGGTCAGTCCGAAAGGACGATTCAAACGTTGGAGGATATGCTCTGTGCTTGTATTATTGACCTGGGTGGCAGTTGGGACAGTCATCTGTCGTTTGCCGAATTCTCCTACAACAACAGTCATCACACGAAGATAGGCATGCCGCCTTACGAAATGTTGTATGGGAGAAGATGCAGGACCCCAGTTTGTTGTGGTGAGATTGGACAGAAGTAATTAGGAAGTCTTGAAGTCGTACAAGAAACATCGGAAAGTATTGATCAAATCAAAGCATGAGTGAAGGCTACTCAAGATCGTCAGAAATCCTATGCGGATAAACGAAGAAGGCCTGTTGAATTTGATGTTGGGGATAGAGTAATGTTGATAGTGTCACCTTGGAAGGGAATCATACGATTCAGAAAGAGAGGAAAGTTAAGTCCGAAGTTTGTCAGACCATTCAGGATAATGGCACGGGTTGGTGAATCGCTTATCGGTTGGAGTTGCCTGATCAGTTAAGTGGGATTCATCCTACCTTCCATGTATCACTCTTATGAAAGTGTTTGGCGGATGAATCGGCTCACGTACCACCTACTGACATCGAGGTCGACAACAGCCTTAATTACATCGAAGAACCCGTGGCCATCCTAGACCGGAAGGAGAAACATTTACGTAATAAAGTTATCCAATTGGTTAAAGTCCAATGGAAGCACCGAAAGGGATCCGAAGCTACTTGGGAAACAGAAACGAAAATGTGGGAGTCGCACCCTCAACTATTTGACTTATGATAGGTTTCGGGGACGAAACCTATTGTAAGGGGGTAGACTTGTAACATCCCAAAAATAAAACGACAAGTTATAATAATGGGTAAACACGAGACGAAAAGAATAAACGAACGCGGCGTGACGGGCCGGGCTGGATGGGCCAGCGAACATGAGGGTGGCGCATAAGGGGGAGGAGTCTCCCTATATATATCCTAAACCCTCCTCATTCTCTCATTTACACATTCTAGAGAGAGAAACCATAGAGAGAGAAAGTGTAAGGATCGACCCGAGGAGCAAGCATCGTGTTCCTCTACTGTTCGCGAGGGGATTCTCCGATTCAGAATCTCAAAACAGGTAACAACCCGTTCCAAATCTGAGTTTTTGGTTTATGTGGGTTTTTCGGGTATTTTTGTGAAAAAGGTGGAGTTTTTGCGAACCAAATGGGAAAAGGGTTTTAGATCTGTAAATAGGAATGAAAACTATAAGTTTTGAACGTAAAAGGTCGGTAACTTGAACGTAATCAGATCTGGACGCCATTTGCATGCAACTTAGGGTTCTTGGGGAAGAAGACTGCCCGACAGGCGAACTTATCAAGTTCGCCTGGCAAGAATTCGGGCGAACTTATCAAGTTCGCTTGACAAGTTCGCCTGGGGCATGAAGGTAAGCGAACTTATGGCAACGAACTTGGTGGCTTCGCTCGGTTGAAACCAGCGAACTTAGGGGGCGAACTTGCTAAGTTCACTGGGCATGGATCAGGCAAATTTAGCCTATGTTCGCCTGTATGTTCGCTAGGTTGGTAAGAGGCGAACTTAGCCTTAAGTTCGCTTAAAACAGAACTAGTAAACCGTTAGATTCGGGATTAGGTATGATGTGTATTTAACTAATCAATTTAGATCGGAAGTGACGTTGTTAGACCTTTGTTTAGGACAACCAAAATTAGCTTATCAGGTGAGTTCTATAGCCCTCCTTTTAATACTTTGAAATATGTTTTTGTGCTGGTGTGCATACTTACGAAATGATGGTTTATGAAATGATGCTTACGAAAGATGTTTTGGAAAGTGAAGTATGAAACGTAAATATGAAATGTTTTGCCAAAATGAAGTTTATGAAAGGTTTACAAATGAAATGTTGTTTAAAAAAATGTACGAATGCTTTAACTAAAATGAGGTAAAGGTTTTTATGAAAGTCACGAAATGAACGAATATGCCACGAGTTCCTTCGGGAGCTAAGATATGTATGTATGTATGGGCCATACCCTTATGTGGCTGGCTAACGGTTGTACAACTAGGTGGGAAAGGGGTGATGACGGTCACCAATAGATGATTACTGGGATCCCTAATGAGGTACTATTCTCTGCAAGGGAGTAGCACTTAAGGTGTGGTACGAGCTATCCTTTGGGACACCATGCTTGAAGGGAATTGAGGGTTACGAATGGTTAATGTGGGTACGTGTGCTCTATGAAGTACCGTGCTCAAGGTCGGTGCGTGTACTCTATGAAGTACCGTGCTGTAATAAGGAATTGACGGTTACGAAAAGTCGCAGATTCGGTTTATTGATGACTTATGTTTAATGTTATGTTAGTCGAAACTTGTAGTTTCGATAGGTTGCCTTTGTCGAAACTTGTAGTTTCGATAGCTAACCTAGGTGTAAACCTAGCTTCGAATCGTGGCTCATATCGAAACTATGGTAGTTTCGACAGGTATGCATATATCGAAACTACTGCACATATCGAAACTATGTAGTTTCGATGGATCTGCACATATCGAAACTAAGTAGTTTCGATGGGTCTGCACATTGTCTTCCCCAAAATTGCAGTTTCTTTTGCATGCGAGTCTGATCGAGCCAAAATCTCTATTTTTCTTAGATCAAAACGTTTGGTTTTCATTCTAGATGCTATACCTAAGCTCACTTTCAAGTTTCATCCGCAAAATCGTTATCTTTTTAGCCAAAACCCGAAAACTCCCAAAACGAACAAAAACTCATAATGTGATCGAATCGTTACATGGATTGGATTTCTGATTTAGAGGATATGATCACGAGAACAGCAGCAACGTTCTCCTGAATTCCCGAGTTGATCCGTCACTTTCTCTCTCTAGACCCGGGCTCTCCTTTCTCTCTCTAAAAGCTGCGTGAGTTGGGGAAATGAGCAGGGAAGAGGGCTGCCTTGCCTCTTATGTGCATGGGCTTCCCTCGGCCCATTGAAGCCGGGCCCAGGCCCGCTCCCTTTTTGTTTAAATATTCCAACTAAATCACCGGTCTCGCTATATTTATTCATTTTATTATTTTTGGGATGTTACATTTAGCCGGATTGCTAAGACTTGCATATCATTACCGCTTTATCAGGTGAGTTCTCACAGCCCCGTTACAATTTTCAAAAATCATATTTCCATGCTTACACAGTTACATTAATTATATAAGTTGTACATGGTGTGTACAAAGTCCTCTCAGTGTCAACCGTTAATTTTTCCACAAGCGAGGTGATCATGAACAGTACTGTTGGGTTTAACAACACCTGCCTGGGTTAGTAGCGCTAACTTCGACTGGAGGTCGAACGGGTACATAATTGACCTAATCCATTCATGTGCAAGGCACAAAGAGGCGAACCACATCCTTTTCCTTTTTCAGTGGCTACAGTTGAGCTTCGGTTGGCGGACTTATGATAATTTTTGGTTTTGTATGATCAACAATGATTGTGTAGAGACAAATGCTTTTCCATGCATTTCCAACAAATGCTTTTCCATGCGTTTCCAACATATGCTTTTCCATGCATTGTCAATATATGATTTTCCAAAACATTTCATGATATGATTTCCATTACATACAACCTGTGAACTCACCAACTTTATGTTTGTGACACCCAGCATTTCAGGTAAATATCCACATTACATAAACGCACGTTCATATTTATTAATTTCCTGATATTTTACTTTGTCTAAGTAAAGTCAAGAAGTCTAGCAAAGGAGTTATTCCAAGTCTAGTAAATCTTAAAGAATTACTAGAAAAAGTAAGCAGTATAACCCGAATAAATACGAACGTAAATGGTTAAATAAAATAACCAGAAAATATATATATATATATATATATATATATATATTACACAAAATTTACATTGAACTATAATTTATTTCTAAGACTAAATCATATAATATACGTAAAAGTAAAATAATAAACTTTTCGAAGACGTTACTATGTAGCGCCACCTTTAGGTACTCATACCTACAAATAATCATCTCAACGAATTATACAAACCAAGAATTCAATAATTTCTTCAACGAGCCATAAATTGGTTAAAAATTATAATACCGTGAGAAATCTAAACCGAAATAAATTTATCTTTTAAAAACTCTAAAGAATATTAAGTTACACTTAAATCAAATTATTTGATTTAATTAACTCTAAACCCAATCATCATATCGGCCGAGACAAGTGGGTTTTCCCCCTCAATTCCTTGACTTTCTCGACCAAACTTCAGAGAATGACCATACCTCATGCCTTCGAAATTCAAGTAAAACCATACCTCTTCAATCATTTTTCTCACAATCCCTTTCCTACTTTTCATACGGCAATTTTCCCAATTCTCTTAAATTCGAAGTCAAGTTTTAAGGCAAAATCCACCATAATTCGGTGTTTTAAGAAGAATCTCAAGTGTTCCTGAAGAGAGTTTAGCAAAAGATTCAAGACCGTTTCTCTGTTTCTCTCAAAATCGTCATCACTGTTTGGAGGTAAAAACTCAATACTATCTACATTATTTTCTTTAAACCGTAGCTAAACATACAACTTATTTGAACGCAAGAAAGATAACAAGAAAAGTGTGTCGAATTCAAGATTAAAACATAAAAATATGCAGGACTGATTATGTCAAAAGTTCAGTAATCAAAACTATAGTTTCGATACCTGTTGTTCAATCGAAACTAGGAGTTTCGATACCTATTACTCAATCGAAACTAGGTAGTTTCGATATCTGTTTACTCAATCGAAACTAGGTAGTTTCGATACCCATTACTCAGTCGAAACTAAGTAGTTTCGACATCTGTTCTGTTCAATCGAAACTAAGAAAGTTTCGATACCTGTTCATCAGTCCCATGGGGCAGTAACTTAGAACCATTTTATAACGAAACAAGTGTTGAAAAACTAAAAAGATATTTAAACAAATGCAATCAGATCTGCTAAGTCGGGTGAGCAACTTGCGTTTAAGACGGGTAGTCTTAACGTGTATGTTATCCTTGTGTAATTAGGATACGGATAGGCGAGTCTGCTATTATCCAAATATTTGTTAGCATTCATACTGTCGATGTGAGTTTCACTAATTCCCCTTTTTCTAAAGTTTTGAAATGATTTGGGGTGGAAACATACTTATAAAAGACTTTTGTGTGTAAATGAATTGAACTAATGATCTGACCGTATGTGTATATTGAGGGAAAAGTAAAGCGCTTAAAGCCCTCTGAATAAATTAGTAACCATTAGCTATGGACTTAGCCCGGGATTATATGAATAGTACTATTGGGGGTGACGCTCCCGGTCATGGTTAGTCGCGCTAACCAGGGGTCCAAATGACCGAATGACCGCATATAATCTTACTCGCAGAAAGGCGAGGGGAGGCACAGAAAGTTGGGGTTTGGTTACGATCTCGTACATTACATACTATTTTGTATTCCTTGCAAGCTTACAAATGGGGTCAATAGATCGGATTAGTATTCATATTCATTGGTAATACATGCAAAAGAGTTTTAATCGGAAAATGATCAGATTTAAACATTGGGTTTATGATAACCCTTTATAATAACTTGTGAACTCACCAACCTCGTGTTGATATTTTTAAGTATGTTTTCAGGAAATTGAACGTGGTCATCAGATTAGCAATGTAGGATACATGCATGCACGTGGATACGGCTTTTGGGAGGATTTCTCTTGTATAACTCATGGTCTTGAGTCATATTTGCGAAATCTTAAACTTTTGTAAACTCAAGTTGATATTTTGTGATGTAAATATTTTAAACTCTATTATGTATCCAATTACATGTATGTGTTTGCGGTAATCATATGCTTTGGAAACCAGTGAATGTTACGCCTCGCGTTTCCGCCCTGGCGGGGTGTGACAGAACTTGGTATCAGAGCCATTGATTATAGCGAACTAGGTGTCTAAAATGGAACCTAGTCTATAATTTAAATGACTCACTAAAACATTTTCATTGCATAAGCATTGCATAACCAGTCATGTGGATATTGTAGTCACAAGCATGTCGTCACATTCACACTCTGACCCTGTCTCTGACCATGAATCCAACGAGGAACTTTCTGCCACACGCCCCAAAAATCGAGTACAAGTTCGCAGCTCGACACCACCCGATGTTGCCCTGGTAGAACCGCCTATTGTCTACCGAAAGAAAAGCGGAGGAACAGTTATGGTAAAGAGTGCTAGGAAGAAGGTTCGATTTCCACACAAGAGAACCCTAGCAGCCCGTGACCCGGAAAACTTGGATATTGACGAGGAACCACCTAGGCAACGACCCTGTTACCACCCTACGGTGGGGACTATCCGTTGGATGCCCCGTACCCTGGCACGATGGAGGGAGATGGTGAGAATTCCCTCTACCTTTGAGCTCGGAGAGTCCTCCAACTCCCCAAAACCCCTACCCCACACTGGGGAAGCCATGGAGCTCACAGTGCCTACATTGGTAGCACGTGTTCATACGCACGAAGAGCGTCTTGATGATCTCCTAGATGATATCCGATCATATAGGGATGCAGCCACGCGACTACGTCAAGGGCTCGGATCTCGAGTACAGACTCTGGAGGACAACACCCGAGACATACAGGGTATCACACCCCGCCAAGGCGGAAACGCGAGGCGCGACGTTCACTTGTTTCCAAAGCATATGATTACCGCAAACACATACACGTAATTGGATACATAATCGAGTTTAAAATATTTACATCATAAAATATTAACTTGAGTTTACAAAAGTTTAAGATTTCGCAAATATGACTATGAGTTATACAAGAGAAATCCTCCTGAAAGCCGTATCCACGTGCATTCATGTATCCTACATTGCTAACCTGATGGCCACGTTCAATTTCCTGAAAACATACTTAAAACTGTCAACTCGAGGTTGGTGAGTTCACAAGTTATTATAAAGAGTTATCATAAACCCAATGTTTAAATCTGATCATTTTCCGATCAAAACTCCTTGTTAAACCTGATCACTTTAACCTGATCAGAACTCTTTTGTTTAAACCAGATCACTTTAAGCTGATCAGAACTCTTTTCTTTAAAACCTGATCACTTTAGCCTGATCAGAACTCTTTTGTATGTATTACCAATGAATATGAATACTAATCCGATCTATTGACCCCATTTGTAAGCTTGCAAGGAATACAAAATAGTATGTAATGTAAGAGATCGTAACCAAACCCCAACATTCTGTGCCTCCCCTCGCCTTTCTGCGAGTAAGACAATATGCGGTCATTCAGCCATTTTGACCCCTGGTTAGCGCGACTAACCATGACCGGAGGCGTCACCCCCAATAGTACTATTCATATAATCCCGGGCTAAGTCCATAGCTAATGGTTACTAATTTATTCAGAGGACTTTAAGCGCTTTACTTTTCCCTCAATACACACATACGGTCAGATCATTAGTTCAATTCATTTATACACAAAAGTCTTTTACAAGTATGTTTCCACCCCAAATCATTTCAAAACTTTAGAAAAAAAAGGGGGATTAGTGAAACTCACCTCGACAGTATGTATGCTAGCAAATATTTGGATAACAGCAGACTCGCCTATCCGTATCCTAATTACACAAGGATAACATACACGTTAAGACTACCCGTCTTAAACGCAAGTTGTTCACTCGACTTAGCAGATCTGATTGCTTTTGTTTTAATTATCTTTTTAGTTTTTCCCAACATTTGTTTCGTTATAAAAATAGTTCTTAGTTACTGCCCCAAGGGCTGATGAACAAGTAACGAAACTTTCTTAGTTTCGATTGAACAGAACAGATGTCGAAACTACCTAGTTTCGATTGAGTAAACTGGGTATCGAAACTACCTAGTTTCGATTGAGCAAGAATAGTATCAAAACTACCTAGTTTCGATTGTAAACAGGTATCGAAACTCCTAGTTTCGATTGAGTAAATAGATATCGAAACTCCTAGTTTCGATTGAACAACTGGTATCGAAACTCCCAGTTTCGACTCAACAGGTATCGAAACTCCTAGTTTCGATTGAACAACAGGTAATCGAAACTATGCACTTTGATTGACAGAATTCGTCCTATATATTTTTATGTTAAAATCTTGAATTTAACACTCTTTTCTTGTTATCTTACTTGCGTTTGAACGATTTGTATGTTCAGCTACGAATTTAAAGAAATTAATATGGACAATATTAAGTTTTTACCTTAAACAGAGAATGGTGATTTTTAGAGAAACCGAGAAGATAGTCTTGAATTCTTTTGCTAAGCTCTCTTCAGGACCACTTGAAATTCTCCTTATAACACCGAATTATGGTGGATTTCGCTTTAAAACTGGACTTCGACTTGAAGGAGAATTGGGAAATTGCCGTAAGAAAATGAGAAGTATGAAAGGATTGTGAGAATTCGACTGAGGAGGTATGGTTTTTATCTGAATTTGAGTGAATTAGCAAGTGGGAGAACGGCTCACCTGACTTTCGGCCGAGAAAGTCAAGGAAGTGGTTTGGGGTTAATGATAACTAAATTTAAGTATTAATTTATTAATGGTATTAGTATCAATTAGAGTTCCAAATGGTAATTTAATTCGGTTTAGATTCTTCACGGTATTATAATTTTAACCAGTTTATGGCTCGATGAAGAAATTATTGA
The DNA here is from genome assembly GCA_023525975.1 of Smallanthus sonchifolius. Lineage (NCBI taxonomy): Eukaryota > Viridiplantae > Streptophyta > Magnoliopsida > Asterales > Asteraceae > Smallanthus > Smallanthus sonchifolius. Next base: position 90,893,008 of record CM042021.1, on the reverse strand, counting down.
AATCTTGGTTTGTATAATTCGTTGAGGTGATTATTTGTAGGTATGAGTACCAAAAAGTGGCGCTACATAGTAACGTCTTCGAAAAGTCCATTATTTTACTTTTTCGTATGTTATATGATTTAGTCTTAACCATAAATTATAGTTCACGTAAATTTTGTGTAACATATATATATATATATATATATATATATATATATATATATATTTTTTTTTCTGGTTATTTTATTTAACCATTTACGTTCGTATTTAGTCGGGTTATTCTGCTTACTTTTTCTAGTAATTCTTTAAGATTTACTAGACTTGGAATAAACTCCTTTGCTAGACTTCTTGACTTTACTTAATCAAAATAAATATAAGGAAATAATAATTATGAACGTGCGTTTATGTAATATGGATATTGACCTGAAATGCTGGGTGTCACATTCTCCCCATGTTACAGAGAATTTCGTCCCGAAATTCAGTTCTTGTCATTCTGACTTGGAGTGTTTGTACACAAGGATGGGTACTTGGATTTCATTTTATCTTCCCGCTCCCATGTATACTCAGGGCCGCGCATTGAATTCCAACGTATGTAACATCCTAAAAATAATAAAACGAATAAATATAGCGAGACCGGTGATTTAGTTGGAATATTTAAACAAAAAGGGAGCAGGCCTGGGCCCGGCTTCAATGGGCCGGGGGAAGCCCATGCACATAAGAGGCAAGGCAGCCCTCTTCCCTGCTCATTTCCCCAACTCACGCAGCTTTTAGAGAGAGAAAGGAGAGCTCGGGTCTAGAGAGAGAAAGTGACGGATCAACTCGGGAATTCAGGAGAACGTTGCTGCTGTTCTCGTGATCATATCCTCTGAATCAGAAATCCAATCCAGGTAACGATTCGATCACATTATGAGTTTTTGTTCGTTTTGGAAGTTTTCGGGTTTTGGCTAAAAAGACAACGATTTTGCGGATGAAACTTGAAAGTGAGCTTAGGTATAGCATCTAGAATGAAAAACGAACGTTTTGATCAAAGAAAACTTAGATATCGACATGATCAGATTCGCATGCAGAACATTCGGATTTTTGGGGAAGGCGATAAGTGCAGACCCATCGAAACTACTTAGTTTCGATATGTGCAGACCCATCGAAACTACTTAGTTTCGATATATGCAGACCCAATCGAAACTACCATAGTTTTGATATGAGCCCCCGATCCGAAGCTAAGATAATACATAAGTTACTTATCGAAACTATCTATCGAAACTTCCTATCGAAACTACCAAGTTTCGACAGAAACAACCTATCGAAACTACCAAGTTTCGATATTAGCTAATCAATCGAAACTACTATGTTCAAGCATAGTAATGTCTAGTGTCATCTAGGAGCACCATCTTATGTGTATGACTTTATTATACAGATCATGAGTGACAATAGTGAAGCCCAGTAGCCAGCTTAGTGTATTTCAGAAACTACTCATCAGGTGAGTTCTATGTGCCCCCTTCTATGTTATGTGCAAATGTTTTCAAATGTTTTGGGGCTGAAATGTATACACTAAGTGAATAAATGTTATGAATGTCAATGTGATCATATGTGTTATACAAGTATATATATATACCTATACACGAAAGAGAAATTATGAATAAAGAATGAGAAGCATGATTATAAAGAATGAATGAAAGTATAACACAATATGAAAGAATGAAATCCTGTTTTATATCCATGTATATATTGCTTGCCAAGTACAGAAAATGTTATGGACGCTTCGATGATAACGGCTACTTCGGTAGACGGACGACCATGTGATTATTTTACAACCGGGACAAGTGCGTTCCTTCATCAGCTAGGACGTACGAATGCCATTAATGGACGGTCGAAGCAATTGGCATATTATAGTAGAACGGTTGTATAAATAATAGTCGCATGGGAAACGGATACCTTCGGGTAGACGGGCGAATTACGGCCTACGACGGTAGGACGGTTGTAAGTCATGACAGACGGACAAAGGTTGCCGGACGGTTGTAAGAATAAAATGACGGACGGCACTTGTTGCCGGACGGTTGTAAGTATAGGTGGGCCATGACGATGGACCAAGGCGATTGTCTTTGTGACATTCGTAAGCAAATGACGGGTTGATCACCCTTATATAGTATGACCCATGAAATTAAAGAAAGAAAGAAAAGAAAGAAAAGGGTGAATGCATATATATATATATGAGATCACAAAGATACAGAAAAGAAAGATGAAAGAAAGACAAAAGTTCTGAATACGTATTTATACGAATGACTATACAGTAATGCATACTTATAAAGTAAAGAAAAGAATGTTTATATCAAATCGCATTAAACTAGAACTCACCAGCGTTAGCTGACTTTTAGTATACATTTCAGGTAAAGGAAGAAAAGGTCGTGCGATGGCGTGAAGGTTACCCGGCACAAGACTGACATCCCACTTTTGTTTGTTAAGACAATGTTGTGCTTTTAATTGTTAAGACTTCCGCTTTATGTAATGTAGTTGAATGATGAATGTTTTAAATTTAAGTTCAGGATTTATGGCTATGTTTATGAGTAAATCCAACAAGTGAGGTCACCCGGGAAAGGGGCCTTACAACGTACCTTGACCAGCTTAACAAGGCTGCGCCTTGTTCTCTGAACCTTCCAATCTGTGACTTCCATAGGTTCCTCAATGAAGTGCAACTTGTCGTCTATGTGAATCTCATCAGGCGGTATAATTAATGTGTCGTCTGATAAGCACTTCTTGAGATTTGACACATGAAACGTATCATGTATATTGCTTAGTTCTTGTGGCAACTTGAGCTTGTAAGCTACAGGGCCAACCCTAGCCAAAATTTCAAACGTTCCAACGTACCTAGGGTTAAGCTTGCCACGGTTGCCAAATCTTGCAACTCCTTTCCAAGGTGAGACCTTTAACATGACTTTGTCTCCCACTTGGAATTCTAAAGGTCTTCGTCTGTTATCCGCGTAACTCTTTTGTCTGTCACGGGCGGCCTTCAGACGATCCTTGATTTTGAAAATCTTGTCTGTGGTCTTTTGAATAACTTCAGGACCGGTTAAATGCTTGTCACCAACTTCTGCCCAACATAGCGGTGAACGACATTTTCGACCATACAAGGCCTCAAACGGAGCGGCTTTGATGCTGGTGTGGTAACTATTATTGTATGAAAACTCAGCTAGTGGCAAATGAGTATCCCAATTTCCACCGAAGTCAATTGCACACGCACGGAGCATATCCTCTAAGGTTTGAATGGTCCTTTCACTTTGACCATCTGTTTGTGGGTGATATGCCGTGCTCATGTCAAGACGTGTGCCCATGGCTTCTTGTAATGATTTCCAGATTCTAGACACGAATCTGCTGTCTCTATCAGAGATAATAGAAATTGGCACTCCATGCCTAGCCACAATTTCCTTGATATAAAGCCTTGCAAGTTTCTCGGTTTTATCCGTCTCTTTGATGGGTAGAAAATGAGCTGATTTCGTCAAACGATCGACAATTACCCATATAGTGTCATACCCGCTCGACGTCTTGGGTAACTTTGTAATGAAATCCATGGAAATCTGTTCCCATTTCCATTGAGGTATCTCGGGTTGTTGTAACAATCCCGACGGTTTCTGATGTTCTGCCTTTACTTTTGAACATGTCAGGCATTTACCGACATAAACAGCAATTTCTCCTTTCATGTTCGGCCACCAGTAGAGTTTTTTCAAATCTTTATACATTTTATCCGAACCTGGGTAAATGGAGTACTTGTACTTGTGGGCTTCGTCCATAACCAACTCCCGTAAGTTACCAAAACAAGGCACCCAAATTCTATTCATGAAGTATAAAGTGTCATCTGACTTTGGTTCCAACTGCTTTATCATTCCTCGTACAGCTTCATTCTGACTGTTTTCTTCTTTGAATGCCTCTTGTTGTGCCATCCGGATTTTAGTCGTGAGACTCGTATGAATTGTCAATTCTAGGGCACGAACACGGAGAGTTTTAACCCGTTCCTTACGACTCAAGGCATCTGCTACGACGTTTGCCTTACCAGGGTGATACTTGATATCACAGTCGTAATCATTCAGTAGCTCTACCCAACGACGTTGCCTCATGTTGAGTTCTTTCTGATTAAAGATGTGCTGGAGACTCTTGTGGTCTGTAAAGATAGTACATTTTGTACCGAATAAGTAATGTCTCCAAATCTTGAGTGCAAACATGACAGCACCCAATTCCAGATCGTGAGTCGTATAATTTTTCTCATGTACTTTTAGCTGTCTGGATGCATACGCTATGACTTTTTCTCTCTGCATCAATACACACCCCAGACCTTGGTGTGATGCGTCGCAGTACACGATGAAATTGTCAGTTCCTACGGGAAGGGATAGGATTGGTGTACTGCAAAGTTTTTGCTTCAGCAATTGAAAAGCTGATTCTTGTTTATCAGTCCAATCAAACTTTTTGTCCTTCTGAGTTAACGTGGTCAAAGGCAAGGCTATCTTTGAAAAGTTCTCGATAAATCGCCTGTAATATCCTGCCAAACCCAGAAATTGACGCACCTCAGTCGGAGTTCTTGGTGCTTCCCAATTTTTGATAGCTTCAATCTTAGATGGGTCTACGTGAATACCATTCTTATTGATGACGTGTCCGAGAAAGTTAACCTCTTGGATCCAAAACTCACAGTTAGAGAATTTGGCATAAAGCTTCTCATTCCTGAGTAGTTCCAAGATTAATTTCAAATGATGTTCATGTTCCTCCTTGGTTCGTGAATATATCAATATGTCATCGATAAACACAATCACGAATTTATCCAAGTACGGCTTGCACACGCGGTTCATGAGATCCATGAAGACGGCCGGTGCATTAGTCAAGCCAAATGGCATAACTAGGAACTCGTAGTGACCGTAACGAGTCCTAAAAGCCATTTTTGGTATATCTTCTTCTTGAATTTTCAGTTGATGATACCCTGATCGTAGATCAATTTTAGAATAGAAACTGGAACCTTGAAGTTGATCAAACAAATCGTCTATTCGAGGAAGAGGATACCGATTTTTGATTGTCAGTTTGTTTAATTCCCGGTAATCAATGCACATTCTAAAGGTTCCATCGTTTTTCTTTACAAACAGGACCGGGGCTCCCCATGGTGAGAAACTCGGTCTTATGAAACCTTTGTCAAGTAGCTCTTGTAATTGGCTCGACAGTTCCTGCATCTCGGAAGGGACTAGACGATACGGTGATCGTGCAACTGGTGCGGCTCCTGGTACTAGGTCGATCCGAAACTCGACTTGTCTTGATGGTGGTATTCCTGGTAAGTCTTCGGGAAATACCTCCGAGTAATCTCTAACTATAGTTTCGATTACTGCACTTTGATTGACAGAATTCGTCCTATATATTTTTATGTTCAAATCTTGAATTTGACAGACTTTTCTTGTTATCTTACTTGCGTTTGAACGATTTGTATGTTCAGCTACGAATTTAAAGAAATTAATATGGACAATATTAAGTTTTTACCTCAAACAGAGAATGGTGATTTTTAGAGAAACCGAGAAGATAGTCTTGAATTCTTTTGCTAAGCTCTCTTCAGGAACACTTGAAATTCTCCTTATAACACCGAATTATGGTGGATTTCGCTTTAAAACTGGACTTCGACTTGAAGGAGAATTGGGAAATTGCCGTAAGAAAATGAGAAGTATGAAAGGATTGTGAGAATTCGACTGAGGAGGTATGGTTTTTATCTGAATTTGAGTGAATTAGCAAGTGGGAGAACGGCTCACCAGACTTTCGGCCGAGAAAGTCAAGGAAGTGGTTTGGGGTTAATGATAACTAAATTTAAGTATTAATTTATTAATGGTATTAGTATCAATTAGAGTTCCAAATGGTAATTTAATTCGGTTTAGATTCTTCACGGTATTATAATTTTAACCAGTTTATGGCTCGATGAAGAAATTATTGAAATCTTGGTTTGTATAATTCGTTGAGGTGATTATTTGTAGGTATGAGTACCTAAAAGTGGCGCTACATAGTAACGTCTTCGAAAAGTCCAATATTTTACTTTTTCGTATGTTATATGATTTAGTCTGAACCATAAATTATAGTTCACGTAAATTTTGTGTAACATATATATATATATATATATATATATATATATATATATTTTTCTGGTTATTTTATTTAACCATTTACGTTCTTATTTAGTCGGGTTATTCTGCTTACTTTTTCTAGTAATTCTTTAAGATTTACTAGACTTGGAATAAACTCCTTTGCTAGACTTCTTGACTTTACTTAGTCAAAATAAATATCAGGAAATAATAATTATGAACGTGCGTTTATGTAATATGGATATTGACCTGAAATGCTGGGTGTCACATTCTCCCCATGTTACAGAGAATTTCGTCCCGAAATTCAGTTCTTGTCATTCTGACTTGGAGTGTTTGTAAACAAGGACGGGTACTTGGATTTCATTTTATCTTCCCGCTCCCATGTATACTCAGGGCCGCGCTTTGAATTCCAACGTACCTTGACCAGCTTAACACGGCTGCGCCTTGTTCTCTGAACCTTCCAATCTGTGACTTCCATAGGTTCCTCAATGAAGTGCAACTTGTCATCTATGTGAATCTCATCAGGCGGTATAATTAATGTGTCGTCTGATAAGCACTTCTTGAGATTTGACACATGAAACGTATCATGTATATTGCTTAGTTCTTGTGGCAACTTGAGCTTGTAAGCTACAGGGCCAACCCTAGCCAAAATTTCAAACGGTCCAACGTACCTAGGGTTAAGCTTGCCACGGTTACCAAATCTTGCAACTCCTTTCCAAGGTGAGACCTTTAACATGACTTTGTCTCCCACTTGGAATTCTAAAGGTCTTCGTCTGTTATCCGCGTAACACTTTTGCAGGAGGTAGCGGTACAGCCGGAGGTTCCGGAGGTAATAGAATAAATAAGCTGTAACACATAGTCATGATCCGAATTGATAACGTTATGACTTGTGATTCTACAGATGCTCCAAATAGGAAGTGCACCTACAAGGCCTTCCTATCCTGCAATCCCCGCAGTTTCAATGGCACCGAGGGTGCAGTAGGTCTAATGAGATGGATAGAAAAGATGGAGTCGGTGATTGATATTAGTGAATGCACCGCTGATTGCATGGTGAAGTATTCTACATGCATTCTCACTGATAAAGCTTTAACTTGGTGGAATACTCAAATGAAGACTTTGGGGAGAGAGACAGCGTATCAATTGTCTTGGGAAGACTTGAAAAACATGATGATTGAGGAATACTGTCCTCAAAACGAATTGCAAAAGATTGAAACTGAGATGTGGAACCTACAGATGATAGGAGATGATGTGGAGGGGTACACCGACCGTTTTAATGAATTGGTGATTCTAGTACCGCATATGGTCACACCAGAACATAAACGCGTTGAGAGGTATCTGTGGGGCCTTGCGCCTCAAATTCATAGCATGGTAACATCATCTAATCCAATTGATGCCAAGAGTGCTATAACTTTAGCATTCAAACTAAAGGATGATGCAGTACGTAATGAATTGTTTGAGAGGAAGGAAAATGAGGAAGGTAGATTTGGGGAGAAAAGAAAGTGGATGGGAAATTCAAGTAACAAGTCTGATAAGCAAGGGTTTAAGAAACAAGGAACTATGAAAGCTTTTACAATCAACACAGTGGAAACAAAGGAGTATGATAGGGGCCTACCGAGATGTAAGAAGTGTGGAAACCATCATGCCGGTGTGTGCATAAGTGTGGAAAGTGTGACAAGTTTGGTCACACCACACAAGCTTGTCGAACTAACAATCGAATGGGGAAAATTACACCGGGATGTTTCATATGTGGTGACCTGAAGCACTTCAAGAGGGATTGTCCCAAGTGGAAGAATCAGAACAACGCTCAGGCACCAGGGAGGGCATTTGTGATGGGTGCAAGGGACGCACGCCAGGACCCGAACATCGTCACTGGTACGTTCCCGATAAATAATCACTATGCCTCTGTACTTTTTGATTTGGGTGCGGATATGAGCTTTGTGTCGAATGATTTTAAATCCTTACTCGGTATTAAGGCCAGCAAACTAGATCAAAGTTATACAATTGAATTAGCAAATGGGAAATTAATAGAAACCGAAGAGGTCATTAGGGGTTGTACTTTATGCTTAGAAAACCATACATTCCGTATAGACCTTCTACCCGTCGAACTAGGGAGTTTTGATATTGTTATTGGCATGGATTGGTTATCAAAGAATCGTGCCGAAATCGTATGCTTCGAGAAGATTGTACGTATCCCACTACCAAGCGGAGAAATTCTTTCAATTCAAGGCGAAAGGTGTAGAATGATGTTGAAGACGATAAACTGCATGAAAGCTCATAAGTATCTACGCAAGGGTTATTGTGCATTCCTGGCTCACATCGTCGAGAAGAAACCCGAAGAACGTCGACTTGAGGACATACCAATCGTCAGAGATTACTCGGAAGTATTTCCCGAGGACTTACCAGGATTACCATCATCAAGACAAGTCGACTTCCGGATCGACCTAGTACCAGGAGAAGCACCAGTTGCACGATCGCCGTATCGTCTAGCCCCTTCCGAGATGCAGGAACTGTCGAGCCAACTGCAAGAATTACTTGACAAAGGTTTCATAAGACCGAGTTTCTCACCATGGGGAGCTCCGGTCCTGTTTGTAAAGAAAAAGGATGGAACCTTTAGAATGTGCATTGATTACCGGGAATTGAACAAACTGACAATCAAAAACCGGTATCCTCTTCCTCGAATAGACGATTTGTTTGATCAACTTCAAGGTTCCAGTTTCTATTCAAAAATTGATCTACGATCAGGGTATCATCAACTGAAAATTCAGGAAGAAGATATACCAAAAACGGCTTTTAGGACTCGTTACGGTCACTACGAGTTCCTAGTTATGCCATTTGGTTTGACTAATGCACCGGCCGTTTTCATGGATCTCATGAACCGCGTGTGCAAGCCGTACTTGGATAAATTTGTGATTGCGTTTATCGATGACATATTGATATATTCACGAACCAAGGAGGAACATGAACATCATTTGAAATTAATCTTGGAACTACTCAGGAATGAGAAGCTTTATGCCAAATTCTCTAAGTGTGAGTTTTGGATCAAAGAGGTTCATTTTCTCGGACATGTCATTAATAAGAAGGGTATCCATGTGGATCCAACCAAGATTGAAGCTATCAAAAACTGGGAAGCACCAAGAACTCTGACTGAGGTGCGTCAATTTCTGGGTTTGGCAGGATATTACAGGCGATTTATCGAGAATTTTTCAAAGATAGCCTTGCCTTTGACCACGTTAACTCAGAAGGACAAAAAGTTTGATTGGACTGATAAACAAGAATCAGCTTTTCAATTGCTGAAGCAAAAACTTTGCAGTGCACCAATCCTATCCCTTCCCGAAGGAACTGACAATTTCATCGTGTACTGCGACGCATCACACCAAGGTATGGGATGTGTATTGATGCAGAGAGAAAAAGTCATAGCGTATGCATCCAGACAGCTAAAAGTACATGAGAAAAATTATACAACTCATGATCTGGAATTGGGTGCTGTCGTGTTTGCACTCAAGATTTGAAGACATTACTTATACGGTACAAAATGTACTATCTTTACAGATCACAAGAGTCTCCAGCACATCTTTAATCAGAAAGAACTCAACATGAGGCAACGTCGTTGGGTAGAGCTACTGAATGATTACGACTGTGATATCAAGTATCACCCTGGTAAGGCAAATGTCGTAGCAGATGCCTTGAGTCGTAAAAAACGGGTTAAAACACTCCGTGTTCGTGTAACATCCATGATTTTCCGGCCTGAATTTTAGTTCATTCACAATCCATTTCAACTCCGTACCGGTTCAACACAATATGCCACATTAACTATCAAGTTTATGTATATCCAATTAATTACTCAAAAAGTATTTTGTAACCCTATATATAACTACACTTGTGTATACATCTTTATCCCAACGTTTAGTGTTCATAAATTTAAAAATATAAGTTTATAATAATAATAATAATATTAATAATACTAAATATCTTCTGAAATTATTAATAATATTAAAGTTATTAATGATTACGATATTTACAAACAAGCTGAGAAATAGCATTATTTGGTAAAAATGATGCTAAATTTTAAGTGTTAAGATTTTATAGAATTTATTTGAATTTAATTAAATTATTAAAGTTTAAATAAACTTTAATAGATTTTATAAAGGTTTACAAAACTACCAATCTTAAATTAGTTGTTATAAATATCCTTAGGTTAATAATTAGTAAAGATTTATTTGCTTTTATTTAACATTATTAAGTTATTAAAGTTTATCAAAGATTATCTAGTTTTAATTAAAGTTGATTCTAGTTTTAAAATATTCTGAAACTCGAAGGGCCTTTTTGGTCATTTTTTTTAAACTTGGAAGTGATAAATTCTTAAAAATATGACTTATAAAGAAAATAGCATGATTTTGTTACTAATATATGGTAATAATGCTAATAACAAAATTGTTGCAAATCCGCTTGTATATCGACCATTTTAATATGCTATTAGTAGTTAATTAATTTTACTAAATTTAATTTTCATAAATGGTAATCTTACAATTCACATAATTAATTTAATTATTTTAAATCATGTCCTTATAAATATTATTTTATATAATATTTCAAAATGATGATCATTTTTAAAAGACTAATCCTAAGCACACATCGTCTTAAAAATGTAAATATTGTAGTTATTTCATTAATACTTTCGTTTACAAAGTAACTCTTTTTTTGACACATAAATCCCTTTTATAAATTCAATTTATAAGTTATCATCTTATTTAACTTAGTATCAATAATTCGAATCACAAATAGTCTCTCGTTCGTTCATTCGTTCCAAAACTTAAAGTCCAAATCATTCCGTTCCTATTTATTTTAAATCATTCCTATATATTAAATATGTGTAATTATTTAATTAGGGCATCGTTGATCTGGTTCACTTATCCTCTCGATATAGTACAAGTTTTAGTCATACAATATCAATGTGAGTATTACATAGCCCCTTTTACTCTTTTACACTTTTTGGGGTGGAACATGAACATTATACAATACTATTGTTTACATTTACACAGACTACACAAATACAAATCCTCTTACATTCATGAGTGCAATTTGAGCTTTATGCCCGAGTGCTAGTTGTGCTAACTTTTGTATGCGATTATGTGCAATCATTAACTATTCAAGCCGACGGTTTTCAATGATAGATCTATTGAGTCTGACAAACCCACCTGGTTGAGGTGATTGATACCGACAACACAATTTGCATGCTAGTTACAAAGGTTTGATTGTACATGGTTACACAATAGCTGCTCCCCATAAATGCCTTATTTATCATGTTATGTAAGGATTTGTTTTACAAACTATATGTGAGTTATATACAAACCTGTGTTATACTCACCAACTTTTTAGTTGACCTTATTTTATTCATGTTTCAGGTGCTTTCATATGAGTTTGATCAAGACATGCTACACATAGGCTTTGGACCTAGTTAATCTTAATTCAAAAACAAATTGTATTTCATTATGTACTTGGAACTTGATTCATGTTTGTTTCAATGGAAATGGTTTTAACATATTACAATTTAGTCAACCTTGAGCTCATGAACAGTCAACATGTCCCGCCCCGACGTTTCCGCCGTCGGTTGGGGTGTGACAGATTGGTATCAGAGCCTTGGTTATAGGGAATTAGGTTATTAGACACTCTTGACCTAGACTATAACCTTAGAACACCCATACTATGCCATGCTATTACATGTTACATGATTACTTCTTATGTGAATATTTTACATGTTATACGAAGTAATTACACTACATGATACAATACTTAATAGTCTATGTGTCACACTACTCACTAACTTTTGTGCTTATGTTCATTGTTATCTACATGATACCTATTTGATTCATTTAAGTGCTATCATAAGTTTCAACACACATTTATACACACTTAGTTCTTCATGCACCCTTAATTTCACACACAAAATATCACAATCTCTTGTGATCCAAAATCTAGACTATTGGGCCTTATTGGGCCTAATGCCCATTAATAATAAACTAAGAATCCACTTATCCTCTAAGAAGAAGAAGCCCACTGAAATGCATAAACCTTACTTTCGGGCCACAAGGCCCAGCTCACAACAATTCTCATCATGACCATGAGCCCAACAATAGTGTTATTAATACATGATGGTTGGAAGAGTGTGTAGCCCATGAGGGATTCTGGCTAAGGAAAGATAGGGTACTTAAGTGTGTCCTAGTGACCCACCCTCTTTCCTGGGAATTCTCCTCATGGATACACTACTTATAGGTCAAGTGTACTCGTAAAATACTATTGTGAAGACTCGGCGTTATGACTAGTCAAACTCTAAACCTATGAGAACTCCTATATTTGACACTCAGTATTTTATTATCGCTTACAACCTTTCCATTGTTTTCCTGCTAAGCATGGACTCCTACTCTCCTACCTCCTCGGCATACCGTCCCGAGGAAGAGTCTGATTGGGAAGAAGACATCGGATCACCCGTGCATCGATCACCAACACCCGCAGCTGCTAGACCAAGGTTTGATGTAAGGGTAGATTGGACTAGGAACACCGGCCCAAGACTTCGAACACCTAGATCACCCCCATTAAGAGACTCGTATATGGTGCCTGACCCGTATCATCCTAACCCTTGGGTAAGGCATACCTCGGCACCCACTAGTGTTATGGGAATTCCAACCAATGATATTCACCAATATGTAAGGACCTCAGAATTTGAGAGGCAAGGGATGGAGCAGGGGGTAATGCACGACTTGCAAGGACAAAGAATGGATAGCCTAACAAACCAATTAGGGTACCAAAAGGAGTTAATCTCCATCCTCGAAAAAGAAATACTGGAGTATCGCCCGGAGACAGCTAAAGCTGAAGCCAGATCGGCTACCAGAGTGACCATAGCGGTGCTCGTCTTGGGAATTATCTTCCTTCTAGTGGAAAGCTACAAGAGACGTTAACAAAAAAAAATTTATTTAAATTCTCAGTTTGAGAGCCATTTCCGTATGTTTTGAATAATGTTTACCATTCCATCGTTTAATAAATTTTATATTTTCCAACTCTAAAGTTATTATTCATTGATTTAATACGTTAAATGTGAATTCCATCCATCATATTTTCATCAAGATTCTCCAAGTATCACCTTCTTCTGTAAGGCCCCTTTCCCGGGTGACCTCACTCGTTGGATTTACTCATAAACATAGCCATAAATACTGAACTTAAATTTAAAACATTCATCATTGCCTTTACATTACATAACAGCGGAAGTCTTAACAATTAAAAACACAACATTGTCTTAACAAACAAAGGTGGGATGTCAGTCTTGTGCCGGGTAACCTTCACGCCATCGCACGACCTTTTCTTCCTTTACCTGAAATGTATACTAAAAGTCAGCTAACGCTGGTGAGTTCTAGTTTAATGCAATTTGATATAAACATTCTTTTCTTTACTTTATAAGTATGCATTACTGTATAGTCATTCATATAAATACGTATTCAGAGCTTTTGTCCTTCTTTCATCTTTCTTTTCTGTATCTTTGTGATTTCATATATATATATATATGCATTCACCCTTTTCTTTCTTTTCTTTCTTTCTTTACTTTCATGGGTCATACTATATAAGGGTGATCAACCCGTCATTTGCTTACGAATGTCACAAAGACAATCGCCGTGGTCCATCGTCATGGCCCACCTATACTTACAACCGTCCGGCAACAAGTGCCGTCCGTCATTTTATTCTTACAACCGTCCGGCAACCTTTGTCCGTCCGTCATGACTTACAACCGTCCTACCGTCGTAGGCCGTATTTCGCCCGTCTACCCGAAGGTATCCGTTTCCCATGCGACTATTATTTTTACAACCGTTCTACTATAACATGCCAATTGCTTCGACCATCCATTAATGGCATTCGTACGTCCTAGCTGATGAAGGAACGCACTTGTCCCGGTTGTAAAATAATCACATGGTCGTCCGTCTACCGAAGTAGCCGTTATCATCGAAGCGTCCATAACATTTTCTGTACTTGGCAAGCAATATATACATGGATATAAAGCAGGATTTCATTCTCACATGTTATGCCATTCATTCATTTCATTCTTTGCAAGCAATATATACATGGATATAAAGCAGGATTTCATTCTTTCATATTGTGTTATACTTTCATTCATTCTTTATAATCATGCTTTTCATTCTTTATTCATAATTTCTCTTTCATGTATAGGTATATATATATATATATACTTGTATAACACATATGATCACATTGACATTCATAACATTTATTCACTTAGTGTATACATCTCAGCCCCAAAACATTTGAAAACATTTGCACATAACATAGAAGGGGCACATAGAACTCACCTGATGAGTAGTTTCTGTAATACACTAAGCTGGCTACTGGCTTCACTAATGTCACTTACGATCTGTATAATAAAGTCATACACATAAGATGGTGCTCCTAGATGACACTAGACATTACTATGCTTGAACATAGTAGTTTCGATTGATTAGCTTATATCGAAACTTGGTAGTTTCGATAGGTTGTTTCTGTCAAAACTTGGTAGTTTCGATAGGTAGTTTCGATAGATAGTTTCGATAGGTAGTTTCGATAGGTAGTTTCGATAAGTAACTTATGTATTATCTTAGCTTCAGATCGGGGGCTCATATCGAAACTATGGTAGTTTCGATTGGGCCTGCATATATCAAAACTGGGTAGTTTCGATAGGTCTGCACATATCGAAACTAAGTAGTTTCGATGGGTCTGCACATATCGAAACTAAGTAGTTTCGATGGGTCTGCACTTATCGCCTTCCCCAAAAATCCGAATGTTCTGCATGCGAATCTGATCATGTCGATATCTAGATTTTCTTTGATCAAAACGTTCGTTTTTCATTCTAGATGCTATACCTAAGTTCACTTTCAAGTTTCATCCACAAAAATCGTTATCTTTTAGCCAAAACCCGAAAACTCCCAAAACGAACAAAAACTCATAATGTGATCGAATCGTTACCTGGATTGGATTTCTGATTCAGAGGATATGATCACGAGAACAGCAGCAACGTTCTCCTGAATTCCCGAGTTGATCCGTCACTTTCTCTCTCTAAACCCGAGCTCTCCTTTCTCTCTCTAAAAGCTGCGTGAGTTGGGGAAATGAGCAGGGAAGAGGGCTGCCTTGCCTCTTATGTGCATGGGCTTCCCTCGGCCCATTGAAGCCGGGCCCAGGCTTGCTCCCTTTTTGTTTAAATATTCCAACTAAATCATCGGTCTCACTATATTTATTCGTTTTATTATTTTTGGGATGTTACAAGTCTACCCTCCTTAAAGAGGTTTCGTCCTCGAAACTGTTCATACATTAAAAAATAGAGGGTATAGTCCCCTCATATCGTCTTCTTTTTCCCACGTAGCTTCTGACCCTTTTCTGTGCTTCCATTGTATCTTGACTAACGGTATCGACTTATTGCGTAGTCGTTTCTCAGCTCGGTCAAGAATGGCTATTGGTTCCTCTACATAATTTAGACTATTATCCACTTCGATCTCGTCGTAAGGTATGTGAGCTGTGTAGTCAGCTAGGCACTTGCGTAAGTGCGACATGTGGAATGTAGGGTGTATTCCACTAAGCTCGACGTGTAGGTCGAGTCTGTAAGCAACTTGACCCACTCTTGCTAAAATCTTGAAAGGTCCGACAAACCTTGGACTTAGTTTGCCACGCTTTCTGAACTGAATGATTCCTTTCCACGGTGATACTTTCAACAGTACCATGTCCCCTACTTGAAACTCTAAATCCCTCCTTCTCTTATCCGTGTATGATTTCTGTCTGTCTTTTGCGGCTTTCATACGAGCCTTGATTTGATCAAATTTCTCAGAAGTAGCTTTGACCACTTCGAGACTTGCAAAATCCTTCTGTCCAATTTCCCCCCAACAAACCGGGGTCCTACATTTCCTCCCATACAACATTTCAAATGGCGGCATGCCAATAGTCGAGTGATAGCTGTTGTTATATGAAAATTCTGCCAATGGTAGATGGCTGTCCCAACTCCCACCGAAGTCAATGATACAGGCCCGGAGCATGTCCTCCAAGGTCTGAATGGTCCTTTCCGATTGTCCATCGGTTTGGGGGTGGTAAGCGGTGCTGATGTTCAGTCTAGTGCCCATTGCTTCGTTGAATTTCTTCCAAAACCTTGACGTGAATCTAGTATCCCTGTCGGACACAATCGACAGCGGCATACCATGTCTGCTCACAATTTCCTTGATAAATATTTCTGCTAGCTTTTCAGAAGAAGAAGTTTCTCGTATTGGCAAGAAGTGAGCACTCTTTGTCAAGCGGTCGACGATCACCCAAATGGTATCATTGCCTTTAGCTGTTCGCGGTAGCTTGGTAATGAAGTCCATTGTAATCTCTTCCCACTTCCATTCCGGTATTGGTAAATGTTGCATTTTACCGCATGGTTTCTGGTGCTCGGCCTTAACTAGAGAACACGTTAGGCACTTGCTCACGTATTCTGTCACATCATTCTTCATGCCAGGCCACCAGTATTCTTTCTTCAAGTCTTGATACATTTTGTTTGTCCCGGGGTGGATAGAATAGCGAGACTTATGGGCCTCATCGAGTATTTTGGCTCTAAGCTCACCAATCTTAGGTATCCACATCCGGCCAAACATAGTTCGTACTCCATATGCATTCGCATCTAAGTTCCCTTGTTGTCCTACTATTCTTTCCCGTTTCACATTTCTTTCTAACAATGCTTCATCTTGTGCCTTTGATATTTCACCCATTAAGTCTGGCGTTATAATCAACTGACACGCTTTGATCCGGATAGGTGCCGATTCTTCCTTTCTACTTAAAGCGTCAGCCACTACGTTTGCCTTGCCTGGATGGTACAATATCTCACAGTCATAGTCTTTCAGTAGCTCTAACCATCTTCTTTGCCTCATGTTTAGTTCCTTTTGTTCGAAAAAGTATTTCAAGCTTTTGTGATCGGAGTAGATGGTGCATTTAACTCCATACAAGTAGTGTCTCCATATTTTCAACGCGAAAACTACTGCTGCTAATTCTAGATCGTGTGTTGGGTAGTTAACTTCATGAACCTTTAGTTGCCGCGATGCATAAGCAATTACCTTTCCTCGTTGCATGAGTACGCACCCTAAACCCTGCCCTGAAGCGTCAGAGTAGACTACCAAGTCTTCATTTCCCTCCGGTAGTGTTAAGACGGGGGCTTGAGTTAATCGTGTCTTAAGTTCCTCAAACGCGTTGTTTTGGGTTGGACCCCATTCATACTTTATTTCCTTCCGTGTCAGTTTGGTTAGCGGCGAGGCAATTCTTGAGAAATCTTGGATGAACCTTCGATAGTAGCCTGCCAACCCTAGAAAGCTTTGTATCTCTGTTGGTGTCTTTGGGATGTTCCATTCCTTTACTGTCTCGATCTTTGCAGGATCTACCATGATGCCGTTTGGGTTTATCACATGACCTAGGAATTGGACTTCCCTAAGCCAAAACGCGCATTTGGAGAATTTTGCGTACAACTTTTCCTGCTTTAGCACCTCCAGAACTTCTCTTAGGTGACAGTGGTGATCACCCTCGCTTTTTGAATACACCAGTATGTCATCTATAAAGACTATCACCGATCGATCCAACATTGGTCGACATACTCTATTCATCAAATCCATGAACGCTGCTGGTGCGTTGGTCAATCCGAAGGACATCACGAGAAACTCATAATGTCCATAATGCGTGCGAATCGCGGTCTTTGGTACGTCTTCTTCTCTTACTTTCAACTGATGGTAACCCGACCTAAGATCGATCTTTGAGAACCAACTCGCACCTTGCAGTTGATCAAAAAGGTCGTCTATTCTAGGCAGTGGGTATTTGTTCTTTACTGTTCTCTTGTTCAATTCGCGGTAGTCGATGCACATGCGCATACTGCCGTCCTTCTTCTTTACAAATAGCACCGGAGCGCCCCATGGTGAGATGCTCGGCCTAATAAATCCTTTCTCGGTTAGTTCCTCTAGTTGGGACATCAATTCCTTCATTTCTGACGGAGCCAATCGGTAGGGGGCTTTGGCAACGGGCTCAGCTCCTGGCAGTAAATCAATCTGAAATTATATTTCCCGATCGGGTGGCAACCCAGGTAGATCCTCAGGGAATACTTCCCGAAAATTGCACACCACGGGTACATTCTTGAGTTCTTTCGTTTTCATTCTATCGTCTATAACATATGCCAGATAAGCTTCGCAGCCGCGCCTCATGTAACTTTCGGCCTTTATCATCGAGATGACGTTCGGCATTGTGTAATTCCAATCCCCATAAACCGTAATTGGACTGCCGCTAGGACCTTTGAGGTGTATCCTCTTACGTTTACATATGATTTGAGCTTCGTTGGCAGCTAGCCAATCCATACCCAATACTATATCGAATCCTCCTAAGGTGAGAAGGAATATTCTAGAAGGAAACTTATGACCCTCTATTTCTATTATGCAATCCTCTGTTACTTGGAATACTACCGAATTTTTACCAACGGCAGTTTGTACACTAAAGGCCTTTACTACTGTGTTGATAGTGCAATTCAGTTTTCGACTAAAGGCATTTGATATAAATCTTTTACTAGCACCCGAGTCAAATAATATAGCCGCATGTTCATCATTAACTAGGAACGTACCTGACACAACATCAGGATTTCCCCTTGCTTCCTCCTCAGTCAGGGCGTAAGCTCGAGTCCTAGTCTTTGGTTGTTCCTGTTCCTTTTCTTTTCCCGAACCAGATTGTCTGGCTTTTCTGCAATCCTTAGTCAGGTGACCAAACAGTCCACATACTTGGCATTTAGTGTCTCTCAAGCAGTCACGAGAGTAGTGCCCCGCCTTCCCACACCTGTAACATGTGGTGGAGCCGACCCGGCACTCGCCAAAATGTTGCCTTCCACATTTCTTGCAGGTTTCATATTTGTCCGACCTTGGTTTCTTATTTTCAGTTATTACGTTCCCTCTTCCGGTGCCTCTGGACGGGTTCTCCCACTTTCTCTTTTGGGTTTCTGTTGGTGGGTCCTCATTGTCATAATCGTCATAGACGATTCCGCTCAGATTCACTACCGACTCGAAGGTCGAGGGTAGGTTGGCTTTCACGTGGACACGGACCCTTTGAGGTAGGCCCTTCACATAATACTTGATCATTCGCTCTTCTGTCTCCACCAGGTGGGGTACCAGCTGTGCCAACTCATTGAATCTAGAAGTATACTGGCGGTGTGTCTTATTGCCAGCTTTAAGGTTTAGGAATTCATTTTCCACTCGATCAATTTCGTTCTGGGGACAGAACTTTTGAATTACCAGCTTTTTCAGTTCTTCCCATGTCATTCTTGCAAGAGCATTTGGGGACTTTGTCCTCTGGATGTTCCTCCACCAACCTAGGGCCTCGTTGGTGAAAGAATGAGCAACATATTTAATAGCCTGGTCTGGTCGACACTCGCTGATGTTGATTACAGCACTCATCCTCTCAATCCATTCAAGCGTTGCCACTGAATCTTTGCTCCCATAGAACTTGGGTGGGTCTCCGTCCTTGAAACCTTTGTAAGTGCACCCACGATTGCTCGATCCTATCTTTATTTCATCCCCATCACTATCATATACTTTCTCTTCATTGTCTCCTTCATCCTACTCTTTGCTTTTCTTTATTGCCTCGGATAGTAGATCAGGCAATACCTTCTTCAAAGTGAGCACAACTTCACGGGCAATAGCATCCCTGACTTCAGGTTCCAAGTGTATAGGCCCTGGACTGTCGTTCCTAATTGGGGTCACTTCTGTTTCGTGCACACTTTCGGCGTGCTCTGCGTGCACACTCTCTTCTTCTTCAAATATTGGGTTCAATGGAGGTCTACCTCGTCGGCCAGTGCGACCGCCTCGAGGTCCTGTTCTTCCTCCACCAGCCATAGTTCTTAATTTCCTGATAGTTAAAAAGGGAATACATCAATGTCATTTCTTCAGATCATAGTTTGGAACAGTACGAGCAAGGTAAATTCTTAATTACAGTGACCGGTTTGTGATTACTAATTTACATTGCTTTTCGGGTTCGAAACTCTTCAAATCAGTCGTGGCATTAACATCTATTTGTTCTAAGTTAAGGTATCTATTCCTATGCAAAAGTATTAACTTTATGACTTACTTACCATGCTAGCGTTGGCGTTGGTTACCCATACTGACATCCGTGCGTTGGTCCCATAATCAGTTTGAGTCTAGACATTTAGGGATGTATAAATCTCTCAAACTATTGCTCTGATACCAACTTGTAAGGCCCCTTTCCCGGGTGACCTCACTCATTGGATTTACTCATAAACATAGCCATAAATACTGAACTTAAATTTAAAACATTCATCATTGCCTTTACATTACATAACAGCGGAAGTCTTAACAATTAAAAACACAACATTGTCTTAACAAACAAAGGTGGGATGTCAGTCTTGTGCCGGGTAACCTTCACGCCATCGCACGACCTTTTCTTCCTTTACCTGAAATGTATACTAAAAGTCAGCTAATGCTGGTGAGTTCTAGTTTAATTCAATTTGATATAAACATTCTTTTCTTTACTTTATAAGTATGCATTACTGTATAGTCATTCATATAAATACGTATTCAGAGCTTTTGTCTTTCTTTCATCTTTCTTTTCTGTATCTTTGTGATTTCATATATATATATATATATATATATATATATATATATATATATATATATATATATATATATATATATATATATATATATATATGCATTCACCATTTTCTTTCTTTTCTTTCTTTCTTTACTTTCATGGGTCATACTATATAAGGGTGATCAACCCGTCATTTGCTTACGAATGTCACAAAGACAATCGCCGTGGTCCATCGTCATGGCCCACCTATACTTACAACCGTCCGGCAACAAGTGTCGTCCGTCATTTTATTCTTACAACCGTCCGGCAACCTTTGTCCGTCCGTCATGACTTACAACCGTCCTACCGTCGTAGGCCGTAATTCGCCCGTCCACCTGAAGGTATCCGTTTCCCATGCGACTATTATTTATACAACCGTTCTACTATAACATGCCAATTGCTTCGACCGTCCATTAATGGCATTCGTACGTCCTAGCTGATGAAGGAACGCACTTGTCCCGGTTGTAAAATAATCACATGGTCGTCCGTCTACCGAAGTAGCCGTTATCATCGAAGCGTCCATAACATTTTCTGTACTTGGCAAGCAATATATACATGGATATAAAGCAGGATTTCATTCTCACATGTTATGCCATTCATTCATTTCATTCTTTGCAAGCAATATATACATGGATATAAAGCAGGATTTCATTCTTTCATATTGTGTTATACTTTCATTCATTCTTTATAATCATGCTTTTCATTCTTTATTCATAATTTCTCTTTCATGTATAGGTATATATATATATATATATACTTGTATAACACATATGATCACATTGACATTCATAACATTTATTCACTTAGTGTATAAATCTCAGCCCCAAAACATTTGAAAACATTTGCACATAACATAGAAGGGGCACATAGAACTCACCTGATGAGTAGTTTCTGTAATACACTAATCTGGCTACTGGCTTCACTAATGTCACTTACGATCTGTATAATAAAGTCATACACATAAGATGGTGCTCCTAGATGACACTAGACATTACTATGCTTGAACATAGTAGTTTCGATTGATTAGCTTATATCGAAACTTGGTAGTTTCGATAGGTTGTTTCTATCGAAACTTGGTAGTTTCGATAGGTAGTTTCGATAGATAGTTTCGATAGGTAGTTTCGATAGGTAGTTTCGATAAGTAACTTATGTATTATCTTAGCTTCGGATCGGGGGCTCATATCGAAACTATGGTAGTTTCGATTGGGCCTGCATATATCGAAACTGGGTAGTTTCGATAGGTCTGCACATATCGAAACTAAGTAGTTTCGATGGGTCTGCCCATTGAAGCCGGGCCCAGGCCTGCTCCCTTTTTGTTTAAATATTCCAACTAAATCACCGGTCTCACTATATTTATTCGTTTTATTATTTTTGGGATGTTACATCTTCGTTCACCACGATTTAGTACACCACCGGCAATCTCCTTCGTAAACAAATCATCCCATTATTTAATTCAAACAACCTCGTTATTTTGTTCAAACAAAACGTTTATCAGACTTTTAGATAATACTTGAAATATAAATGTTCTATAAAAATTTTCACCATGTAAGGGAAGTTAATACAACCTATTTTATAAAAATATTACTTCGAATTGATAAATAATTATGATTTTCCTCCTTAAGGTAACTATTTCTAAACCCTGGCTAAATTAATATACGACTACTAGTTTAGCCAATATTTATTCTTAAAAATATTCTCTTATTAATAATTAAAAATTTAAATTAAAAGATTTTTTCCTATAAATTGTCTATTTATTTAGATTATTTAACTCAATATTTTCATTACTTTATATATCTACAACCAAGAATAATTTACAATTTCCTATTTTCAAACGAAGATCAGTATTTGTAAACACATTTCCCTGAATGTTTTCAGAACCTCCTCATTGTCTTTCACTTGTCGCTTCAAGAGACGATCCATACCGCTTATACATTAACCATCCCTAAAAACCTCAACAAGATTTAAAGAGCTGGAATATAACTACCACGTTTTACCTAAACGCCAAACAACACGCTTCTATGCAACACTTGTTCACATACAAAACTCGTTAGCATATGCCACACACGAAACTCAAAAACTTATGTATGCACATTTACAATATACACAACACGATCGCCTAATACATGAAACTTAGTTATTTTCAATATATCTAATGCTACACTGACTACATAATACATGAAACTTGATTATTTGCGATACACGTTCTACTGGATTGATTACGGAATACATGAAACATAGTTGTTTGCAATATACGTCAACTAAATTGATCACATGATACCTAACAATTGATTGTTTGATACACAACACTTGATTGATCACATTGAACATGAAACTTATTTTGGTTACAAAGTACATGATACTATATGATACTAAGTTGTTAACACCATACATGAAATTCATTTCTTACAATACACATGATACTATGTTGCTTACATTACACATGGGAGCTTATACATGATGCTAAGTTGTTTACGTTACACATAAAACCTATTTGATTACAAGCTACATAACACAAGATCATACATGAGACTTATGTGTTTACTTTATGAACGAAACCAAATTGCTTACAATTGTTGCAATTGATTGATGGCATTATACACAGAAAATGGTCATACACTTTGTTCACCAAAGTTGTAAGCTATAACACGTCGAAGCCACTCGGGGTTTGACGTATTCTTGTTCAAACACGAGTAAACAATGAAACTTTAAGTTATACTACCTTATTACTCTTCAGTTGCTAACTGACCTGCCTGCTTAAGGACATAGTTACTTTTAGAAACTTTTAAGTGAAAATAATAGACAAGAACTGAGTGAAACTGCCTCCTCTTGACCCGCACATAACGGAATGATCTATACGGACCATGCGATGATTTGAGTAATTACGGGTGCACACGGAATTATAAAAATCAGCGCATGGAAAACATAGTAAATTTTGTCGTGTGTTGTGACCTAAAACTTATCATGATATGTGTCACACCCCGACCGATGGCGGAATCATCGGGGCGGGACATGTAAGACTGTTCATAAGCTCAAGGTTGACTAAATTGTAATATGTTAAATCAAATTCCATTCAAACAAATACGAATCAAATTCAATGTACATAATGAAATACAATTTGTTTTTGAATTAAGATTATCTAGGTCCAAAGCCTATGTGTAGCATGTCTTGATCAAACTCATATGAAAGCACCTGAAACATGAATAAAATAAGGTCAACTAAAAAGTTGGTGAGTATAACACAAATTTGTACATAGATAGCATATAGTTTGTAAACCAAATCCTTTACATAACATGATAAATAAGGCATTTATGGGGAGCCGCTATTGTGTAACCAAGTACAATCAAACCTTGTAACTAGCATGCAAAACAAAGTGTTTTGTCGGTTTCAATCACCGCGTACCATGGGTGGGTTTGTCAGACTCAATAGATCTATCATTGAAAACCGTCGGCTTGAAAAGTTAATGATTGCACATAATAGCATACAAGAGGTTAGCACACCTAGCACTCGAGCATAAAGCTCAAATTGCACACATGAATGTAAATAGGATTTGTACTTGTGTTGTTTGCGTAAATGTAAACATGTAAGTTGAATAGTGTTCATGTTTCACCCCAAAAATGTAAAAGAGTAAAAAGGGGTTGTGAATACTCACTTGATTCGAAGGCGTAGCTAACACGAGATACTAGCTAGCAATGTGATCCTTGTAATGCACAACGTTAACCTAGAGTGTAATGTATATTGCATTAATAATGCACAATAGTCTAAGTCTAAGTCTAAGGTTGAATTGAATAAAGTTAGTGATTGGTACATGGAGGTATTGTATAAAACGAAAGATTTGAAATGAATATTTTTACAACATTTTGAATAAGGTTTGAGTTTGGAATAAGACAATTATATGTGAACTTCTTATTTAAAATTTACTACTTTTTAATCCATTAGAAATGATTTAATTAATTTGTTTAATATTCCCAAGTTGATAATTTAGTTTATGAAAACAATTCTGGGCTTTGGAGTTTTATAAAATAACAGAAGAAACAGATTCTGACCAAAGGTTGGGCACAACCGTGCCAAGGGTATGGCGCGACCGCGCTTAGGCACGGGGCGCGACCGTGCTTGGGCATGAGGCACGACCGTGCTAAGCGATTAGCACGATCGTGTCTGGATTTTCCAGAACCTAATCTGACAAATTCTTGTATTAAAAACGGCTGAATTTATAGGGTTTTCAAATAACGACTGTTTGCGAATCTAACCATGTATTTTAATTGAATGTATATCGTGTCTAGGGTGTAGTTCGACTAAGCCAAAAACGTGATGAACCCTAGATTCTGTTTGAGTTTAATTCGGTGGTATAAGCCCTGAATAGGTTAGGGCTTTCATTCAAGGGATTGAAATGAGTCTGATGATGTGTTTAATTACCTTAAACGATATCGAATTGGTGGAGTTCGACCAAACGGAGTTCCGACTTTGATGCGTTGATCCCTGGCGTCTCCTGTTGGGATTCCGGCAAAATTGTTGTGAGGAATGTGATTACAGGAGCTTGAAGATCATGCGCATATGATTGATTTCGGGAGTGTTTCGTGAATTGGACGAGATTGAGAGAAAGGAATGGAGAGGTGACGGTTTTGGTTTCCTAATCACTACGTGGTTATTAGAAAGTGATTAATTCGAAATGATTGGTTTGAAACGGCACAATAGCGTTACAAATTTTGGATTCGAACAGATTTGCGATTAAAGACTGTTTTTACGTTTTAACTGATGTGAGGCGCGACCGTGCCTATAAGAGGCGCGACCGTGCCAAAACGTGGCGCGACCGTGCCGGACGAGGCGCGACCGTGCCAAAACGTGGCGCGACCGTGCCTACTAGGGTTTCTGGTTATTTACAAAATCAGCCCTTGCAAATTCAGCTTTGACAGAATTAGTTTGGTTAGGATTTAACAGAACACCTAACGAGATTACTAACTGGATTAACTCTAGGAGGTGTTACCACATGATTATGAGTTCTAAATACGATCGGTTGACGATTAATGAGGTGTAGGTTTGAACAAGTATATGATTCAACATCGTGCAGTTATTTTATTATTTAAAATGAATTAAAATAGGGTCGGAAAAATCAGGAATGTTACAATATGTAACAACGAAACTGAAGTAATATGACATGGGCATGGTGGATACGCCGATGGTACTTCCTATATATAAGTGTTCTATCATATTATCAGAAGTAGCGTTGTTCGTGTCGCGTTAAGTTTTGAATTAGACCAATGTTTGTGAACTCTCTTACCCGCTAACAACACCTGAGCATATTAGACTACACCTTAATTAAATCCTGGTCGTCAAATTCCAATCAAACCCATTACAAGGAATGCATTTTACACTTAACATGAGCTTTAGACCTAAGTCTCGTTATCTATCATACTCCTCAAACCGATAATAAAAACTCCAAACTCATTTCCTTCCTGATTCAGCAATCTCCACTAGTTAAATTTCGGGACGAAATCCCCTTAACATGGGGAGACTGTAACATCCATGATTTTCCGGCCTGAATTTTAGTTCATTCACAATCCATTTCAACTCCGTACCGGTTCAACACAATATGCCACATTAACTATCAAGTTTATGTATATCCAATTAATTACTCAAAAAGTATTTTGTAACCCTATATATAACTACACTTGTGTATACATCTTTATCCCAACGTTTAGTGTTCATAAATTTAAAAATATAAGTTTATAATAATAATAATAATAATAATATTAATAATACTAAATATCTTCTGAAATTATTAATAATATTAAAGTTATTAATGATTACGATATTTACAAACAAGCTGAGAAATAGCATTATTTGGTAAAAATGATGCTAAATTTTAAGTGTTAAGATTTTATAGAATTTATTTGAATTTAATTAAATTATTAAAGTTTAAATAAACTTTATTAGATTTTATAAAGGTTTACAAAACTACCAATCTTAAATTAGTTGTTATAAATATCCTTAGGTTAATAATTAGTAAAGATTTATTTGCTTTTATTTAACACTATTAAGTTATTAAAGTTTATCAAAGATTATCTAGTTTTAATTAAAGTTGATTCTAGTTTTAAAATTTTCTGAAACTCGAAGGGCCTTTTTGGTCATTTTTTTTAAACTTGGTTTTGAAACAAAACCCAACCCACGCCAACTCCCTCTCGCCGACGATCTATTTCCGGCAATCCCGTGATTTCCGGTAATCCCCCAAATCATGCCATATGTGATTCCCGCACGCGTTTTTGGTTGTTTTAAACACCTAATAACACCCTTAATTTGCTGAAACTCAAAACCGAAAGGAAAGATGAGAACTTTGAAATCAACCCATAAATCAAGCCTCTAATCCCGTAAGTCTCGCTCCATTAACAGCTGTAAGCATGTCTGTCGTCATTTTATAAATTCCCATAACAGTATGTAAATTGAAACCACCTCAAATCCTTTTTTTTTTCTTTCTTTCTCTCGGTTTGCATTCGGTGCAAGGCGAGGGAGACTTTCAAATCCGAACGATTCAAGGCCAACTTCAGGTATCACATTACTCGTTAAGTTACACACCTCTGGTTTCGATTTTCCTGTATAGCGATTTGGATTTTAGGGTTAAAAGTGGGCTGGTTTACGACGGGTATAATGGGGAAGAAGAGAGGCAGAAAACTTCGCTTTATATTTTTTTTGATTTTGATGTTTTAAACAAAATGGGGTTTAGTCTAGTGGTTAAACCCTTGTGTTTCCAGGGACATGTCGCAAGTTCAATCCAAGCAAACCCCATTCCCTGATATTTTTTTTTTGTGTTTTTGTTTAACAATCTATCACACACTATTATATATAAACACTATTACTCTTATAAACCTTTAGAATGATCAAAGATCTTAATTTTTATAAACTATAGTATTAACATGAGTAATATTATCATTGATAATAATAATTTACAAATTATAATCTCATTTTATTTTTACTTTGGCAATGGAAGTGATAAATTCTTAAAAATATGACTTATAAAGAAAATAGCATGATTTTGTTACTAATATATGGTAATAATGCTAATAACAAAATTGTTGCAAATCCGCTTGTATATCGACCATTTTAATATGCTATTAGTAGTTAATTAATTTTACTAAATTTAATTTTCATAAATGGTAATCTTACAATTCACATAATTAATTTAATTATTTTAAATCATGTCCTTATAAATATTATTTTATATAATATTTCAAAATGATGATCATTTTTAAAAGACTAATCCTAAGCACACATCGTCTTAAAAATGTAAATATTGTAGTTATTTCATTAATACTTTCGTTTACAAAGTAACTCTTTTTTTGACACATAAATCCCTTTTATAAATTCAATTTATAAGTTATCATCTTATTTAACTTAGTATCAATAATTCGAATCACAAATAGTCTCTCGTTCGTTCATTCGTTCCAAAACTTAAAGTCCAAATCATTCCGTTCCTATTTATTTTAAATCATTCCTATATATTAAATATGTGTAATTATTTAATTAGGGCATCGTTGATCTGGTTCACTTATCCTCTCGATATAGTACAAGTTTTAGTCATACAATATCAAGGTGAGTATTACATAGCCCCTTTTACTCTTTTACACTTTTTGGGGTGGAACATGAACATTATACAATACTATTGTTTACATTTACACAGACTACACAAATACAAATCCTCTTACATTCATGTGTGCAATTTGAGCTTTATGCCCGAGTGCTAGTTGTGCTAACTTTTGTATGCGATTATGTGCAATCATTAACTATTCAAGCCGACGGTTTTCAATGATAGATCTATTGAGTCTGACAAACCCACCTGGTTGAGGTGATTGATACCGACAACACAATTTGCATGCTAGTTACAAAGGTTTGATTGTACTTGGTTACACAATAGCTGCTCCCCATAAATGCCTTATTTATCATGTTATGTAAGGATTTGTTTTACAAACTATATGTGATTTATATACAAACCTGTGTTATACTCACCAACTTTTTAGTTGACCTTATTTTATTCATGTTTCAGGTGCTTTCATATGAGTTTGATCAAGACATGCTACACATAGGCTTTGGACCTAGTTAATCTTAATTCAAAAACAAATTGTATTTCATTATGTACTTGGAACTTGATTCATGTTTGTTTCAATGGAAATGGTTTTAACATATTACAATTTAGTCAACCTTGAGCTCATGAACAGTCAACATGTCCCGCCCTGACGTTTCCGCCGTCGGTTGGGGTGTGACAGTTCGTGCCCTAGAATTGACAATTCATACGAGTCTCACGACTCAAATCCGGATGGCACAACAAGAGGCAATTAAGGAAGAAAACATTCAGAGTGAAGCTTTACGAGGAATGATAAAGCAGTTGGAACCAAAGTCAGATGACACTTTATACTTCATGAATAGAATTTGGGTGCCATGTTTTGGTAACATACGGGAGTTGGTTATGGACGAAGCCCACAAGTGGGTACTCCATTCACCCAGGCTCGGATAAAATGTATAAGGATCTGAAAGAACTCTACTGGTGGCAAAACATGAAAGGATAAATTGCTATTTATGTCGGTAAATGCTTGACATGTTCAAAAGTAAAGGCAGAACATCAGAAACCGTCGGGATTGTTACAACAACCTGAGATACCTCAATGGAAATGGGAACAGATTTCAATGGATTTCATCACAAAGTTACCCAAGACGTCGAGCGGGTAGGACACTATATGGGTAATCGTCGATCGTTTGACGAAATCAGCTCATTTTCTACCCATCAAAGAGACGGATAAAACCGAGAAACTTGCAAGGCTTTTTATCAAGGAAATTGTGGCTAGGCATGGAGTGCCAATTTCTATTATCTCTAATAGAGACAGCAGATTCATGTCTAGAATCTGGAAATCATTACAAGAAGCCATGTGCACACGTCTTGACATGAGCACGGCATATCACCCACAAACAGATGGTCAAAGTGAAAGGACCATTCAAACCTTAGAAGATATGCTCCGTGCGTGTGCAATTGACTTCGGTGGAAATTGGGATACTCATTTGCCACTAGCTGAGTTTTCGTACAATAATAGTTACCACACCAGCATCAAAGCTTCTCCGTTTGAGGCTTTGTATGGTCGAAAATGTCGTTCACCGCTATGTTGGGCAGAAGTTGGTGACAAGCATTTAACCGGTCCTAAAGTTATTCAAGAGACCACGGACAAGATTTTCAAAATCAAGGATCGTCTGAAGGCCGCCCGTGACAGAAAAAAGAGTTACGCGGATAACAGACGAAGACCGTTAGAATTCCAAGTGGGAGACGAAGTCATTTTAAAGGTCTCACCTTGGAAAGGAGTTGCAAGATTTGGCAACCATGGCAAGCTTAACCCTAGGTACGTGGGGCAGTTTGAAATATTGGCTAGGGTTGGGCCTGTAGCTTACAAGCTCAAGTTGCCACAAGAACTAAGCAATATACATGATACGTTTCATGTGTCAAATCTCAAGAAGTGCTTATCAGACGACACATTAATTATACCGCCTGATGAGATTCACATAGACGACAAGTTGCATTTCATTGAGGAACCTATGGAAGTCACAGATTGGAAGGTTCAGAGAACAAGGCGCAGCCGTGTTAAGCTAATCAAGGTACGTTGGAATTCAAAGCGTAGCCCCGAGTATACGTGGGAGCGGGAAGATAAAATGAAATCCAAGTACCCGTCCTTGTTTACAGACACTCCAAGTCAGAATGACAAGAACTGAATTTCGGGACGAAATTCTCTGTAACATGGGGAGAATGTGACACCCAGCATTTCAGGTCAATATCCACATTACATAAACGCACGTTCATATTTATTAATTTCCTGATATTTTACTTTGACTAAGTAAAGTCAAGAAGTCTAGCAAAGGAGTTATTCCAAGTCTAGTAAATCTTAAAGAATTACTAGAAAAAGTAAGCAGTATAACCCGACTAAATACGAACGTAAATGGTTAAATAAAATAACCAGAAATATATATATATATATATATATATATATATTACACAAAATTTACGTTGAACTATAATTTATTTCTAAGACTAAATCATATAATATACGTAAAAGTAAAATAATAAACTTTTCGAAGACGTTACTATGTAGCGCCACTTTTAGGTACTCATACCTACAAATAATCACCTCAACGAATTATACAAACCAAGATTTCAATAATTTCTTCAACGAGCCATAAACTGGTTAAAAATTATAATACCGTGAGAAATCTAAACCGAAATAAATTTATCTTTTAAAAACTCTAAAGAATATTAAGTTACACTTAAATCAAATTATATGATTTAATTAACTCTAAACCCAATCATCATATCGGCCGAGACAAGTGGGTTTTCCCCCTCAATTCCTTGACTTTCTCGACCAAACTTCAGAGAATGACCATACCTCATGCCTTCGAAATTCAAGTAAAACCATACCTCTTCAATCATTTTTCTCACAATCCCTTTCCTACTTTTCATACGGCAATTTTCCCAATTCTCTTAAATTCGAAGTCAAGTTTTAAGGCAAAATTGTAAGGCCCCTAAACCGGGTGACCTCACTTGTTGGATTTACTCATAAACATAGTCATAAATACTGAACTTAAATTAAAAACATTCATCATTCAATTACAAATCATTCGTCGTTCAATTACATAACATAGCAGCGGAAGTCTTAACACATATATTAAAATGGGATGTCAGTCTTGTGTCGGGTAACCTTCACGCCTTCGCACGACCCTTTCCTTTGTTACCTGAAATGTATACTAAAAGTCAGCTAACGCTGGTGAGTTCTAGTTTAAAGACAATCATACATAATATTTATCTTATCATGAATATAATGTATATAAGTATATTCGTACTTTTAAATATTCTTTACTTTACTGTTCTCACATAACATTCATTGAGGGTATATACATATGTACATACATACTTTCTTTGGGAGAACACATATTGGCCATAATCTTAAGGGAGATCAACCCATCATACTTGTCGCGAATGTCACGAAGACATCGCAGTCAGAGCTACCGTCGTAGCCCTTCTCATTACCGTCCGGCTCTAGAAGACCGTCCGTCATAACATTAAATCCGTCCGGCAACTTTTGTCCGTCCGCTCTTAACCGTCCTACCGTCGTAGTCCGTCATAACATTAAATCCGTCTGCCCAAGGGCATCCGTTTCCCACGTGACCATTATGTATGCAACCGTTCTACATTAGTTAAGGCAATTGCTTCGACCGTCCATTTTTACCTTTTCATACGTCCTATCTTACGTAGGTACGTTTTCGTCCCGGTTGCAAAATAGTCACGTGGTCGTCCGTCTACCGAAGTAGCCGTTGTCATAGAAGGGTTTATAACGTTTACATTCATTCATAACATGCAATATATATGTAATATAAAGCAAGATTTCATTCTTTTACGTTATATCCTTCTTTCATTCTTTCTTTATATCATACGCTTCATTCTTTATTCATAATTCATTTTCACATATATAAGTATTTATATATATACATATATATACGTATGATCACATTGACACTTATAGCATTTATTCATTTAGTGTATACACTTCAGCCCCAAAACATTTATAAATCATTTGCAAATACATAGAAGGGGGCACATAGAACTCACCTGATGAGTAGTTTTCGAAGTACACTTAGCTGGCTACTGAGCGTCACTAATGTTACTCACGATCTGTGTAATAAAGTCATGCTCGTAAGGTAGTGCTCCTAGATGGCATTAGATATTACTATACTTGATCTTAGTAGTTTCGATGGGTTTACTTGTATCGAAACTTTATAGTTTCGATAGATTGCCTCTGTCGAAACTTGTAGTTTCGATAGGTTGCTTCTGTCGAAACTTGTAGTTTCGATAGGTTGCTTCTGTCGAAACTTGTAGTTTCGATAGGTTGCTTCTGTCGAAACTTGTAGTTTCGATAGGTAACTTAGGTGTAAACTTAGCTTCGGATCGTGGCTCATATCGAAACTATGGTAGTTTCGATAGGTATGCATATATCGAAACTACTGCACATATCGAAACTATGTAGTTTCGATGGATCTGCACATATCGAAACTAAGTAGTTTCGATGGGTCTGCACATTGTCTTCCCCAAAATTGCAGTTTCTTTTGCATGCGAGTCTGATCGAGCCAAGATCTCTATTTTTCTTAGATCAAAACGTTTGGTTTTCATTCTAGATGCTATACCTAAGCTCACTTTCAAGTTTCATCCGCAAAATCGTTATCTTTTTAGCCAAAACCCGAAAACTCCCAAAACGAACAAAAACTCATAATGTGATCGAATCGTTACCTGGATTGGATTTCTGATTCAGAGGATATGATCACGAGAACAGCAGCAACGTTCTCCTGAATTCCCGAGTTGATCCGTCACTTTCTCTCTCTAGACCCGAGCTCTCATTTCTCTCTCTAAAAGCTGCGTGAGTTGGGGAAATGAGCAGGGAAGAGGGTTGCCTTGCCTCTTATGTGCATGGGCTTCCCTCGGCCCATTGAAGCCGGGCCCTGGCCTGCTCTTTTTTTTTGTTTAAATATTCCAACTAAATCACCGGTCTCGCTATATTTATTCGTTTTATTATTTTTTTGGAATGTTACAAGTCTACCCTCCTTAAAGAGGTTTCGTCCTCGAAACTGTTCATACGTTAAACAATTGAGGGTATAGTCCCCTCATCTCGTCTTCCTTTTCCCATGTAGCTTCTGACCCTTTTCTGTGCTTCCATTGTATCTTGACTAACGGTATCGACTTATTGCGTAGTCGTTTTTCATCTCGGTCGAGAATGGCTATTGGTTCCTCTACATAATTTAGACTGTTATCCACTTCGATCTCGTCGTAAGGTATGTGAGCTGTGTCGTCAGCTAGGCACTTGCGTAAGTGCGACACGTGAAACGTAGGGTGTATTCCACTAAGCTCAAAGGGTAGGTCGAGTCTGTAAGCAACTTGACCCACTCTTGCTAAAATCTTTAAAGGTCCGACAAACCTTGGACTTAGTTTGCCACGTTTTCTGAATCGGATGATTCCTTTCCATGGTGATACTTTCAACAGTACCATGTCCCCCACTTGAAACTCTAAATCCCTTCTTCTCTTATCCGCGTATGATTTCTGTCTGTCTTTTGCGGCTTTCATTCTAGCCTTGATTTGATCAAATTTTTCAGAAGTTACTTTGACCACTTCAAGACTTGCAAAATCCTTCTGCCCAATTTCCCCCCAACAAACCGGGGTTCTGCATTTTCTCCCATATAACATTTCAAATGGCGGCATGCCAATAGTCGTGTGATAGCTGTTGTTATATGAAAATTATGCCAATGGTAGATGGCTATCCCAACTCCCACAGAAGTCAATGATACATGCCTGGAGCATGTCCTCCAAGGTCTGAATGGTTCTTTCAGACTGGCCATCGGTTTGAGGGTGGTAAACGGTGCTGATGTTCAGTCTTGAGCCCATAATCTAGATGTGAATCTAGTATCCCTGTCGGACACAATTGACAGCGGCATACCATGTCTACTCACAATTTCCTTGATAAATACTTCTGCTAGCTTTTCAGACGAAGAAGTCTCACGTATTGGCAAGAAGTGAGCACTTTTCGTCAAGCGGTCGACGATCACCCAAATGGTATCATTGCCTTTAGCTGTTCGAGGTAGCTTGGTAATGAAGTCCATCGTGATATCCTCCCACTTCCATTCTGGTATTGGTAAGGGTTGCATTTTACCGCATGGTTTCTGGTGCTCGGCCTTAACTAGTGAACACGTTAAGCACTTGTTCACGTATTCAGTCACATCATTCTTCATGCCAGGCCACCAGTACTCTTTCTTCAAGTCTTGATACATTTTGTTTGTCCCGGGGTGGATAGAATAACGAGACTTATGGGCCTCATCAAGTATTTTGGCTCTAAGCTCGCCAATCTTAGGTATCCACATCCGGTCAAACCTAGTTCGTACTCCGTATGCATTTGTATCTAAGTTCCCTTGTTGTCCTACTATCCTTTCCCGTTTCACATTTCTTTCTAACAGTGCTTCATCTTGTGCCTTTGTTATTTCACCCATCAAATCTGGCGTTATGATCAGCTGACACGCTTTGATCCGGATAGGTGCCGATTCTTCCTTTCTACTTAAAGCGTCAGCTACTACGTTTGCCTTGCCTGGATGGTACAATATCTCACAGTCATAGTCTTTCAGTAGCTCTAACCACCTCCAGAAAGATAACAAGAAAAGTGTGTCGAATTCAAGATTAAAAGATAAAAATATGCTGGACTGATTCTGTCAAAAGTTCAGTAATCAAAACTATAGTTTCGATACCAGTTGTTCAATCGAAACTAGGAGTTTCGATACCTATTACTCAATCGAAACTAGGTAGTTTCGATATCTGTTTACTCAATCAAAACTAGGTAGTTTCGATACCCATTACTCAGTCGAAACTAAGTAGTTTCGACATCTGTTCTGTTCAATCGAAACTAAGAAAGTTTCGATACCTGTTCATCAGTCCCATGGGGCAGTAACTTAGAACCATTTTATAACGAAACAAGTGTTGAAAAACTAAAAAGATATTTAAACAAAAGCAATCAGATCTGCTAAGTCGGGTGAGCAACTTGCGTTTAAGACGGGTAGTCTTAACGTGTATGTTATCCTTGTGTAATTAGGATACGGATAGGCGAGTTTGCTGTTATCCAAATATTTGCTAGCATACATACTGTCGAGGTGAGTTTCACTAATCCCCCTTTTTTTTCTAAAGTTTTGAAATGATTTGGGGTGGAAACATACTTGTAAAAGACTTTTGTGTATAAATGAATTGAACTAATGATCTGACCGTATGTGTGTATTGAGGGAAAAGTAAAGCGCTTAAAGTCCTCTGAATAAATTAGTAACCATTAGCTATGGACTTAGCCCGGGATTATATGAATAGTACTATCGGGGGTGACGCCTCCGGTCATGGTTAGTCGCGCTAACCAGGGGTCAAAATGGCCGAATGACCGCATATTGTCTTACTCGCAGAAAGGCGAGGGGAGGCACAGAAAGTTGGGGTTTGGTTACGATCTCGTACATTACATACTATTTTGTATTCCTTGCAAGCTTACAAATGGGGTCAATAGATCGGATTAGTATTCATATTCATTGGTAATACATGCAAAAGAGTTTTAATCGGAAAATGATCAGATTTAAACATTGGGTTTATGATAACCCTTTATAATAACTTGTGAACTCACCAACCTCGTGTTGATATTTTTAAGTATGTTTTCAGGAAATTGAACGTGGTCATCAGATTAGCAAATGTAGGATACATGCATGCACGTGGATACGGCTTTTGGGAGGATTTCTCTTGTATAACTCATGGTCTTGAGTCATATTTGCGAAATCTTAAACTTTTGTAAACTCAAGTTGATATTTTGTGATGTAAATATTTTAAACTCGATTATGTATCCAATTACATGTATGTGTTAGCGGTAATCATATGCTTTGGAAACCAGTGAATGTTACGCCTCGCGTTTCCGCCCTGGCGGGGTGTGACAGAACTTGGTATCAGAGCCATTGATTATAGCGAACTAGGTGTCTAAAATGGAACCTAGTCTATAATTTAAATGACTCACTAAAACGTTTTCATTGCATAAGCATTGCATAACCAGTCATCATGTCATGTGGATATTGTAGTCACAAGCATGTCGTCACATTCACACTCTGACCCTGTCTCTGACCATGAATCCAACGAGGAACTTTCTGCCACACGCCCCAAAAATCGAGTACAAGTTCGCAGCTCGACACCACCCGATGTTGCCCTGGGAGAACCGCCTATTGTCTACCGAAAGAAAAGCGGAGGAACAGTTATGGTAAAGAGTGCTAGGAAGAAGGTTCGATTTCCACACAAGAGAACCCTAGCAGCCCGTGACCCGGAAAACTTGGAGATTGACGAGGAACCACCTAGGCAACGACCCTGTTACCACCCTACGGTGGGGACTATCCGTTGGATGCCCCGTACCCTGGCACGATGGAGGGAGATGGAGAGAATTCCCTCTACCTTTGAGCTCGGAGAGTCCTCCATCTCCCCAACGCCCCTACCCCACACTTGGGAAGCCATGGAGCTCACAGTGCCTACATTGGTAGCACGTGTTCATACGCACGAAGAGCGTCTTGATGATCTCCTAGATGATATCCGATCACATGGGGATGCAGCCACGCGACTACGTCAAGGACTCGGATCTCGAGTACAGACTCTGGAGGACAACACCCGAGACATACAGGGTGTCACACCCCGCCAAGGCGGAAACGCGAGGCGCGACGTTCACTTGTTTCCAAAGCATATGATTACCGCAAACACATACACGTAATTGGATACATAATCGAGTTTAAAATATTTACATCATAAAATATTAACTTGAGTTTACAAAAGTTTAAGATTTCGCAAATATGACTCAAGACTATGAGTTATACAAGAGAAATCCTCCTGAAAGCCGTATCCACGTGCATTCATGTATCCTACATTGCTAACCTGATGGCCACGTTCAATTTCCTGAAAACATACTTAAAACTGTCAACACGAGGTTGGTGAGTTCACAAGTTATTATAAAGAGTTATCATAAACCCAATGTTTAAATCTGATCATTTTCCGATCAAAACTCCTTGTTAAACCTGATCACTTTAACCTGATCAGAACTCTTTTGTTTAAACCTGATCACTTTAACCTGATCAGAACTCTTTTCTTTAAAACCTGATCACTTTAGCCTGATCAGAACTCTTTTGTATGTATTACCAATGAATATGAATACTAATCCGATCTATTGACCCCATTTGTAAGCTTGCAAGGAATACAAAATAGTATGTAATGTACGAGACCGTAACCAAACCCCAACATTCTGTGCCTCCCCTCGCCTTTCTGCGAGTAAGACAATATGCGGTCATTCGGCCATTTTGACCCCTGGCTAGCGCGACTAACCATGACCGGAGGCGTCACCCCCGATAGTACTATTCGTATAATCCCGGGCTAAGTCCATAGCTAATGGTTACTAATTTATTCAGAGGACTTTAAGCGCTTTACTTTTCCCTCAATACACACATACGGTCAGATCATTAGTTCAATTCATTTATACACAAAAGTCTTTTACAAGTATGTTTCCACCCCAAATCATTTCAAAACTTTAGAAATAAAAGGGGGATTAGTGAAACTCACCTCGACAGTATGTATGCTAGCAAATATTTGGATAACAGCAGACTCGCCTATCCGTATCCTAATTACACAAGGATAACATACACGTTAAGACTACCCGTCTTAAACGCAAGTTGTTCACTCGACTTAGCAGATCTGATTGCTTGTGTTTTAATTATCTTTTTAGTTTTTCCCAACACTTGTTTCGTTATAAAATAGTTCTTAGTTACTGCCCCAAGGGCTGATGAACAGGTATCGAAACTTTCTTAGTTTCGATTGAACAGAACAGATGTCGAAACTACCTAGTTTCAATTGAGTAAAGTGGGTATCGAAACTACCTAGTTTCGATTGAGCAAGAATAGTATCGAAACTACCTAGTTTCGATTGTAAACAGGTATCGAAACTCCTAGTTTCGATTGAGTAAATAGATATCGAAACTCCTAGTTTCGATTGAACAACTGGTATCGAAACTCCCAGTTTCGACTCAACAGGTATCGAAACTCCTAGTTTCGATTGAACAACAGGTATCGAAACTATAGTTTCGATTACTGCACTT
Source organism: Smallanthus sonchifolius (assembly GCA_023525975.1). NCBI lineage: Eukaryota > Viridiplantae > Streptophyta > Magnoliopsida > Asterales > Asteraceae > Smallanthus > Smallanthus sonchifolius. The sequence continues at coordinate 90,854,593 of CM042021.1, read as the reverse complement.
TGATTGACAGAATTCGTCCTATATATTTTTATGTTCAAATCTTGAATTTAACACTCTTTTCTTGTTATCTTACTTGCGTTTGAACGATTTGTATGTTCAGCTACGAATTTAAAGAAATTAATATGGACAATATTAAGTTTTTACCTCAAACAGAGAATGGTGATTTTTTGAGAAACCGAGAAGATAGTCTTGAATTCTTTTGCTAAGCTCTCTTCAGGAACACTTGAAATTCTCCTTATAACACCGAATTATGGTGGATTTCGCTTTAAAACTGGACTTCGACTTGAAGGAGAATTGGGAAATTGCCGTAAGAAAATGAGAAGTATGAAAGGATTGTGAGAATTCGACTGAGGAGGTATGGTTTTTATCTGAATTTGAGTGAATTAGAAAGTGGGAGAACGGCACACCTGACTTTCGGCCGAGAAAGTCAAGGAAGTGGTTTGGGGTTAATGATAACTAAATTTAAGTATTAATTTATTAATGGTATTAGTATCAATTAGAGTTTCAATTGGTAATTTAATTCGGTTTAGATTCTTCACGGTATTATAATTTTAACCAGTTTATGGCTCGATGAAGAAATTATTGAAATCTTGGTTTGTATAATTCGTTGAGATGATTATTTGTAGGTATGAGTACCAAAAAGTGGCGCTACATAGTAACGTCTTCGAAAAGTCCATTATTTTACTTTTTCGTATGTTATATGATTTAGTCTTAACCATAAATTATAGTTCACGTAAATTTTGTGTAACATATATATATATATATATTTTTCTGGTTATTTTATTTAACCATTTACATTCGTATTTAGTCGGGTTATTCTGCTTACTTTTTCTAGTAATTCTTTAAGATTTACTAGACTTGGAATAAACTCCTTTGCTAGACTTCTTGACTTTACTTAGTCAAAATAAATATAAGGAAATAATAATTATGAACGTGCGTTTATGTAATATGGATATTGACCTGAAATGCTGGGTGTCACATTCTCCCCATGTTACAGAGAATTTCGTCCCGAAATTCAGTTCTTGTCATTCTGACTTGGAGTGTTTGTACACAAGGACGGGTACTTGGATTTCATTTTATCTTCCCGCTCCCATGTATACTCAGGGCCGCACTTTGAATTCTAACGTATATAACATCCTAAAAATAATAAAACGAATAAATATAGCGAGACCGGTGATTTAGTTGTAATATTTAAACAAAAAGGGAGCAGGCCTGGGCCCGGCTTCAATGGGCCGGGGGAAGCCCATGCACATAAGAGGCAAGGCAGCCCTCTTCCCTGCTCATTTCCCCAACTCACGCAGCTTTTAGAGAGAGAAAGGAGAGCTCGGGTCTAGAGAGAGAAAGTGACGGATCAACTCGGAAATTCAGGAGAACGTTGCTGCTGTTCTCGTGATCATATCCTCTGAATCAGAAATCCAATCCAGGTAACGATTCGATCACATTATGAGTTTTTGTTCGTTTTGGGAGTTTTCGGGTTTTGGCTAAAAAGACAAAGATTTTGCGGATGAAACTTGAAAGTGAGCTTAGGTATAGCATCTAGAATGAAAAACGAACGTTTTGATCAAAGAAAACTTAGATATCGACATGATCAGATTCGCATGCAGAACGTTCGGATTTTTGGGGAAGGCGATAAGTGCAGACCCATCGAAACTACTTAGTTTCGATATGTGCAGACCCATCGAAACTACTTAGTTTCGATATTTGCAGACCCAATCGAAACTACCATAGTTTCGATATGAGCCCCCGATCCGAAGCTAAGATAATACATAAGTTACTTATCGAAACTATCTATCAAAACTACCTATCGAAACTACCAAGTTTCGACATAAACAACCTATCGAAACTACCAAGTTTCGATATTAGCTAATCAATCGAAACTACTATGTTCAAGCATAGTAATGTCTAGTGTCATCTAGGAGCACCATCTTATGTGTATGACTTTATTATACAGATCATGAGTGACATTAGTGAAGCCCAGTAGCCAGCTTAGTGTATTACAGAAACTACTCATCAGGTGAGTTCTATGTGCCCCCTTCTATGTTATGTGCAAATGTTTTCAAATGTTTTGGGGCTGAAATGTATACACTAAGTGAATAAATGTTATGAATGTCAATGTGATCATATGTGTTATACAAGTATATATATATACCTATACACGAAAGAGAAATTATGAATAAAGAATGAAAAGCATGATTATAAAGAATGAATGAAAGTATAACACAATATGAAAGAATGAAATCCTGCTTTATATCCATGTATATATTGCTTGCCAAGTACAGAAAATGTTATGGACGCTTCGATGATAACGGCTACTTCGGTAGACGGACGACCATGTGATTATTTTACAACCGGGACAAATGCGTTCCTTCATCAACTAGGACGTACGAATGCCATTAATGGACGGTCGAAGCAATTGGCATATTATAGTAGAACGGTTGTATAAATTATAGTCGCATGGGAAACGGATACCTTCGGGTAGACGGGCGAATTACGGCCTACGACGGTAGGACGGTTGAAAGTCATGACGGACGGACAAAGGTTGCCGGACGGTTGTAAGAATAAAATGACGGACGGCACTTGTTGCCGGACGGTTTAAGTATAGGTGGGCCATGACGATGGACCACGGCGATTGTCTTTGTGACATTCGTAAGCAAATGACGGGTTGATCACCCTTATATAGTATGACCCATGAAATTAAAGAAAGAAAGAAAAGAAAGAAAAGGGTGAATGCATATATATATATATGAGATCACAAAGATACAGAAAAGAAAGATGAAAGAAAGACAAAAGTTCTGAATACGTATTTATACGAATGACTATACAGTAATGCATACTTATAAAGTAAAGAAAAGAATGTTTATATCAAATCGCATTAAACTAGAACTCACCAGCGTTAGCTGACTTTTAGTATACATTTCAGGTAAAGGAAGAAAAGGTCGTGCGATGGCGTGAAGGTTACCCGACACAAGACTGACATCCCACTTTTGTTTGTTAAGACAATGTTGTGCTTTTAATTGTTAAGACTTCCGCTGTTATGTAATGTAATTGAATGATGAATGTTTTAAATTTAAGTTCAGGATTTATGGCTATGTTTATGAGTAAATCCAACAAGTGAGTTCACCCGGGAAAGGGGCCTTACAACGTACCTTGACCAGCTTAACACGGCTGCGCCTTGTTCTCTGAACCTTCCAATCTGTGACTTCCATAGGTTCCTCAATGAAGTGCAACTTGTCGTCTATGTGAATCTCATCAGGCGGTATAATTAATGTGTCGTCTGATAAGCACTTCTTGAGATTTGACACATGAAACGTATCATGTATATTGCTTAGTTCTTGTGGCAACTTGAGCTTGTAAGCTACAGGGCCAACCCTAGCCAAAATTTCAAACGGTCCAACGTACCTAGGGTTAAGCTTGCCACGGTTGCCAAATCTTGCAACTCCTTTCCAAGGTGAGACCTTTAACATGACTTTGTCTCCCACTTGGAATTCTAAAGGTCTTCGTCTGTTATCCGCGTAACTCTTTTGTCTGTCACGGGCGGCCTTCAGACGATCCTTGATTTTGAAAATCTTATCTGTGGTCTCTTGAATAACTTTAGGACCGGTTAAATGCTTGTCACCAACTTCTGCCCAACATAGCGGTGAACGACATTTTCGACCATACAAGGCCTCAAACGGAGCGGCTTTGATGCTGGTGTGGTAACTATTATTGTATGAAAACTCAGCTAGTGGCAAATGAGTATCCCAATTTCCACCGAACTCAATTGCACACGCACGGAGCATATCCTCTAAGGTTTGAATGGCCCTTTCACTTTGACCATCTGTTTGTGGGTGATATGCCGTGCTCATGTCAAGACGTGTGCCCATGGCTTCTTGTAATGATTTCCAGATTCTAGACACGAATCTGCTGTCTCTATCAGAGATAATAGAAATTGGCACTCCATGCCTAGCCACAATTTCCTTGATATAAAGCCTTGCAAGTTTCTCGGTTTTATCCGTCTCTTTGATAGGTAGAAAATGAGCTGATTTCGTCAAACGATCGACAATTACCCATATAGTGTCATACCCGCTCGACGTCTTGGGTAACTTTGTAATGAAATCCATGGAAATCTGTTCCCATTTCCATTGAGGTATCTCGAGTTGTTGTAACAATCCCGACAGTTTCTGATGTTCTGCCTTTACTTTTGAACATGTCAGGCATTTACCGACATAAACAGCAATTTCTCCTTTCATGTTCGGCCACCAGTAGAGTTCTTTCAAATCCTTATACATTTTATCCGAACCTGGGTGAATGGAGTACTTGGACTTGTGGGCTTCGTCCATAACCAACTCCCGTAAGTTACCAAAACAAGGCACCCAAATTCTATTCATGAAGTATAAAGTGTCATCCGACTTTGGTTCCAACTGCTTTATCATTCCTCGTACAGCTTCATTCTGACTGTTTTCTTCTTTGATTGCCTCTTGTTGTGCCATCCGGATTTCAAATAGATGTTAATGCCACGACTGATTTGAAGAGTTTCGAACCCAAATGTCTAGACTCAAACTGATTATGAGACCAACGCACGGAAGTCAGTATGGGTAACCAACGCCAACGCTAGCACGGTAAGTAAGTCATAAAGTTAATGCTCTTGCATAGGAATAGATACCTTAACTTAGAACAAATAGATGTTAATGCCACGACTGATTTGAAGAGTTTCGAACCCGAAAAGCAATGTAAATTAGTAATCACAAACCGGTCACTGTAATTAAGAATTTACCTTGCTCGTACTGTTCCAAACTATGATCTGAAGAAATGACATTGATGTATTCCCTTTTTAACTATCAGGAAATTAAGAACTATGGCTGGTGGAGGAAGAACAGGACCTCGAGGCGGTCGCACTGGCCGACGAGGTAGACCTCCGTTGAACCCAAGATTTGAAGAAGAAGAGAGTGTGCACGCAGAGCACACCGAAGGTGTGCACGAAACAGAAGTGACCCCAATTAGGGACGACAGTCCAGGGCCTATACAGTTGGAACCTGAAGTCAGGGATGCTATTGTCCGTGAAGTCGTGCTCACTTTGAAGAAGGTATTGCCCGATCTACTATCCGAGGCAATAAAGAAAAGTAAAGAGGAGGATGAAGGAGACAATGAAGAGAAAGTATATGACAGTGATGGGGATGAAATAAAGATAGGATCGAGCAATCGTGGGTGCACTTACAAAGGTTTCAAGGACAGAGACCCACCCAAGTTCGATGGGAGCAAAGATTCAGTGGCAACGCTTGAATGGATTGAGAGGATGAGTGCTGTAATCAACATCAGCGAGTGTCGACCAGACCAGGCTGTTAAATATGTTGCTCATTCTTTCACCAATGAGGCCCTAGGTTGGTGGAGGAACATCCAGAGGACAAAGTCCCCAAACGCTCTTGCAAGAATGACATGGGAAGAACTGAAAAAGCTGGTAATTCAAAAGTTCTGTCCCCAGAACGAAATTGATCGAGTGGAAAATGAATTCCTAAACCTTAAAGCTGGCAACAAGACACACCGCCAGTATACTTATAGATTCAATGAGTTGGCACAGCTGGTACCCCACCTGGTGGAGACGGAAGAGCGAATGATCAAGTATTATGTGAAGGGCCTACCTCAAAGGGTCCGTGTCCACGTGAAAGCCAACCTACCCTCGACCTTCGAGTCGGTAGTGAATCTGAGCGGAATCGTCTACGACGATTATGCCAATGAGGACCCACCAACAGAAACCCAAAAGAGAAAGTGGGAGAACCCGTCTAGAGGCACCGGAAGAGGGAACGTAATAACTGAAAATAAGAAACCAAGGTCGGACAAATATGAAACCTGCAGGAAATGTGGAAGGCAACATTTTGGCGAGTGCCGGGTCGGCTCCACCACATGTTACAGGTGTGGGAAGGCGGGGCACTACTCTCGTGACTGCTTGGGAGACACTAAATGCCAAGTATGTGGACTGTTTCGTCACCTGACTAAGGATTGCAGAAAAACCAGACAATCTGGTTCGGGAAAAGAAAAGGAACAGGAACAACCAAAGACTAGGACTCGAGCTTACGCCCTGACTGAGGAGGATTCAAGGGGAAATCCTGATGTTGTGTCAGGTACGTTCCTAGTTAATGATGAACATGCGGCTATATTATTTGACTCGTGTGCTAGTAAGAGCTTTATATCAAATGCCTTTAGTCGAAAACTGAATTGCACTATCAACACAGTAGTAAAGGCCTTTAGTGTACAAACTGCCGTTGGTAAAAATTCGGCAGTATTCCAAGTAACAGAGGATTGCATAATAGAAATAGAGGGTCATAAATTTCCTTCTAGATTATTCCTTCTCACCTTAGAAGGATTCGATATAGTATTGGGTATGGATTGGCTAGCTGCCAACGAAGCTCAAATCATATGTAAATGTAAGAGGATACACCTCAAAGGTCCTAGCGGCAGTCCAATTACGGTTTATGGGGATTGGAATTGCATAATGCCGAACGTCATCTCGATGATAAAGGCCGAAAGTTACATGAGGCGCGGCTGCGAAGCTTATCTGGAATATGTTATAGACGATAGAATGAAAACGAAAGAACTCAAGAATGTACCAGTGGTGTGCAATTTTCCGGAAGTATTCCCTGAGGATCTACCGGGGTTGCCACCCGATCGGGAAATAGAATTTCAGATTGATTTACTGCCAGGAGCTGAGCCCGTTGCCAAAGCCCCCTACCGATTGGCTCCGTCAGAAATGAAAGAATTGATGTCTCAACTAGAGGAACTAATAGAAAAAGGATTTATTAGACCTAGCATCTCACCATGGGGCGCTCCGGTGCTATTTGTGAAGAAGAAGGACGGCAGCATGCGCATGTGCATCGACTACCGCGAATTGAACAAGACAACAGTAAAGAACAAATACCCACTGCCTAGAATAGACGACCTTTTTGATCAACTGCAAGGTGCGAGTTGGCTCTCAAAGATCGATCTTAGGTCGGGATACCATCAGTTGAAAGTAAGAGAAGAAGACGTACCAAAGACCGCGTTTCGCACGCGTTATGGACATTATGAGTTTCTCGTGATGTCCTTCGGATTGACCAACGCACCAGCAGCGTTCATGGATTTGATGAATAAAGTATGTCGACCAATGTTGGATCGATCGGTGATAGTCTTTATAGGTGACATACTGGTGTATTCAAAAAGCGAGGGTGATCACCACTGTCACCTAAGAGAGGTTCTGGAGGTGCTAAAGCAGGAAAAGTTGTACGCAAAATTCTCCAAATGCGCGTTCTGGCTTAGGGAAGTCCAATTCCTAGGTCATGTAATAAACCCAAACGGCATCATGGCGGATCCTGCAAAGATCGAGACAGTATAGGAATGGAACATCCCAAAGACACCAACAGAGATACGAAGCTTTCTAGGGTTGGCAGGCTACTATTGAAGGTTCATCCAAGATTTCTCAAGAATTGCCTCGCCGCTAACCAAACTGACACGGAAGGAAGTAAAGTATGAATGGGGTCCAACCCAAAACAACGTGTTTGAGGAACTTAAGACACGATTAACTCAAGCCCCCGTCTTAACACTACCGGAGGGAAATGAAGACTTGGTAGTCTACTCTGACGCTTCACGGCAGGGTTTAGGGTGCGTACTCATGCAACGAGGAAAGGTAATTGCTTATGCATCGCGGCAACTAAAGGTTCATGAAGTTAACTACCCAACACACGATCTAGAATTAGCAGCAGTAGTTATCGCGTTGAAAATATGGAGACACTACTTGTATGGAGTTAAATGCACCATCTACTCCGGTCATAGAAGCTTGAAATACTTTTTCAAACAAAAGGAACTAAACATGAGGCAAAGAAGATGGTTAGAGCTACTGAAAGACTATGACTGTGAGATATTGTACCATCCAGGCAAAGCAAACGTAGTGGCTGACGCTTTAAGTAGAAAGGAAGAATCGACACCTATCCGGATCAAAGCGTGTCAGTTGATTATAACGCCAGATTTAATGGGTGAAATATCAAAGGCACAAGATGAAGCATTGTTAGAAAGAAATGTGAAACAGGAAAGAATAGTAGGACAACAAGGGAACTTAGATGCGAATGCATACGGAGTACGAACTAGGTTTGGCCGGATGTGGATACCTAAGATTGGTGAGCTTAGAGCCAAAATACTCGATGAGGCCCATAAGTCTCGCTATTCTATCCACCCCGGGACAAACAAAATGTATCAAGACTTGAAGAAAGAATACTGGTGGCCTGGCATGAAGAATGATGTGACAGAATACGTGAGCAAGTGCCTAACGTGTTCTCTAGTTAAGGCCGAGCACCAGAAACCATGCGGTAAAATGCAACCTTTACCAATACCGGAATGGAAGTGGGAAGAGATTACAATGGACTTCATTACCAAGCTACCGCGAACAGCTAAAGGCAATGATACCATTTGGGTGATCGTCGACCGCTTGACAAAGAGTGCTCACTTCTTGCCAATACGAGAAACTTCTTCTTCTGAAAAGCTAGCAGAAATATTTATCAAGGAAATTGTGAGCAGACATGGTATGCCGCTGTCGATTGTGTCCGACAGGGATACTAGATTCACGTCAAGGTTTTGGAAGAAATTCAACGAAGCAATGGGCACTAGACTGAACATCAGCACCGCTTACCACCCCCAAACCGATGGACAATCGGAAAGGACCATTCAGACCTTGGAGGACATGCTCCGGGCCTGTATCATTGACTTCGGTGGGAGTTGGGACAGCTATCTACCATTGGCAGAATTTTCATATAACAACAGCTATCACTCGACTATTGGAATGCCACCATTTGAAATGTTGTATGGGAGGAAATGTAGGACCCCGGTTTGTTGGGGGGAAATTGGACAGAAGGATTTTGCAAGTCTCGAAGTGGTCAAAGCTACTTCTGAGAAATTTGATCAAATCAAGGCTCGTATGAAAGCCGCAAAAGACAGACAGAAATCATACGCGGATAGGAGAAGGAGGGATTTAGAGTTTCAAGTAGGGGACATGGTACTGTTGAAAGTATCACCGTGGAAAGGAATCATTCGGTTCAGAAAGCGTGGCAAACTAAGTCCAAGGTTTGTCGGACCTTTCAAGATTTTAGCAAGAGTGGGTCAAGTTGCTTACAGACTCTACCTACCCGTCGAGCTTAGTGGAATACACCCTACGTTCCACGTGTCGCACTTACGCAAGTGCCTAGCTGACAACACAGCTCACATACCTTACGACGAGATCGAAGTGGATAACAGTCTAAATTATGTAGAGGAACCAATAGCCATTCTTGACCGAGCTGAGAAACGACTACGCAATAAGTCGATACCGTTAGTCAAGATACAATGGAAGCACAGAAAAGGGTCAGAAGCTACGTGGGAAAAAGAAGACGAGATTAAGGGACTATACCCTCAATTGTTTAACGTATGAACAGTTTCGAGGACGAAACCTCTTTAAGGAGGGTAGACTTGTAACATCCTAAAAATAATAAAACGAATAAATATAGCGAGACCGGTGATTTAGTTGGAATATTTAAACAAAAAGGGAGCAGGCCTGGGCCCGGCTTCAATGGGCCGGGGGAAGCCCATGCACATAAGAGGCAAGGCAGCCCTCTTCCCTGCTCATTTCCCCAACTCACGCAACTTTTAGAGAGAGAAAGGAGAGCTCGGGTCTAGAGAGAGAAAGTGACGGATCAACTCGGGAATTCAGGAGAACGTTGCTGCTGTTCTCGTGATCATATCCTCTGAATCAGAAATCCAATCCAGGTAACGATTCGATCACATTATGAATTTTTGTTCGTTTTGGGAGTTTTCGGGTTTTGGCTAAAAAGACAACGATTTTGCGGATGAAACTTGAAAGTAAGCTTAGGTATAGCATCTAAAATGAAAAACGAACGTTTTGATCAAAGAAAACTTAGATATCGACATGATCAGATTCGCATGCAGAACATTCAGATTTTTGGGGAAGGCGATAAGTGCAGACCCATCGAAACTACTTAGTTTCGATATGTGCAGACCCATCAAAACTACTTAGTTTCGATATATGCAGACCCAATTGAAACTACCATAGTTTCGATATGAGCCCCCGATCCGAAGCTAAGATAATACATAAGTTACTTATCGAAACTATCTATCGAAACTACCTATCGAAACTACCAAGTTTCGACAGAAACAACCTATCGAAACTACCAAGTTTCGATATTAGCTAATCAATCGAAACTACTATGTTCAAGCATAGTAATGTCTAGTGTCATCTAGGAGCACCATCTTATGTGTATGACTTTATTATACAGATCATGAGTGACATTAGTGAAGCCCAGTAGCCAGCTTAGTGTATTACAGAAACTACTCATCAGGTGAGTTCTATGTGCCCCCTTCTATGTTATGTGCAAATGTTTTCAAATGTTTTGGGGCTGAAATGTATACACTAAGTGAATAAATGTTATGAATGTCAATGTGATCATATGTGTTATACAAGTATATATATATACCTATACACGAAAGAGAAATTATGAATACAGAATGAAAAGCATGATTATAAAGAATGAATGAAAGTATAACACAATATGAAAGAATGAAATCCTGCTTTATATCCATGTATATATTGCTTGCCAAGTACAGAAAATGTTATGGACGCTTCGATGATAACGGCTACTTTGATAGACGGACGACCATGTGATTATTTTACAACCGGGACAACTGCGTTCCTTCATCAGCTAGGACGTACGAATGCCATTAATGGACGGTCGAAGCAATTGGCATATTATAGTAGAACGGTTTTATAAATAATAGTCGCATGCGAAACGGATACCTTCGGGTAGACGGGCGAATTACGGCCTACGACGGTAGGACGGTTGTAAGTCATGACGGACGGACAGAGGTTGCCGGACGGTTGTAAGAATAAAATGACGGACGGCACTTGTTGCCGGACGGTTGTAAGTATAGGTGGGCCATGACGATGGACCACGGCGATTGTCTTTGTGACATTCGTAAGCAAATGACGGGTTGATCACCCTTATATAGTATGACCCATGAAATTAAAGAAAGAAAGAAAAGAAAGAAAAGGGTGAATGCATATATATATATATATATATGAGATCACAAAGATACAGAAAAGAAAGATGAAAGAAAGATAAAAGTTCTGAATACGTATTTATACGAATGACTATACAGTAATGCATACTTATAAAGTAAAGAAAAGAATGTTTATATCAAATCGCATTAAACTAGAACTCACCAGCGTTAGCTGACTTTTAGTATACATTTCAGGTAAAGGAAGAAAAGGTCGTGCGATGGCGTGAAGGTTACCCGGCACAAGACTGACATCCCACTTTTGTTTGTTAAGACAATGTTGTGCTTTTAATTGTTAAGACTTCCGCTGTTATGTAATGTAATTGAATGATGAATGTTTTAAATTTAAGTTCAGGATTTATGGCTATGTTTATGAGTAAATCCAACAAGTGAGGTCACCCGGGAAAGGGGCCTTACAACGTACCTTGACCAGCTTAACAAGGCTGCGCCTTGTTCTCTGAACCTTCCAATCTGTGACTTCCATAGGTTCCTCAATAAAGTGCAACTTGTCGTCTATGTGAATCTCATCAGGCGGTATAATTAATGTGTCGTCTGATAAGCACTTCTTGAGATTTGACACATGAAACGTATCATGTATATTGCTTAGTTCTTGTGGCAACTTGAGCTTGTAAGCTACAGGGCCAACCCTAGCCAAAGTATTCAAACGGTCCAACGTACCTAGGGTTAAGCTTGCCACGGTTGCCAAATCCTGCAACTCCTTTCCAAGGTGAGACCTTTAACATGACTTTGTCTCCCACTTGGAATTCTAAAGGTCTTCGTCTGTTATCCGCGTAACTCTTTTGTCTGTCACGGGCGGCCTTCAGACGATCCTTGATTTTGAAAATCTTGTCTGTGGTCTCTTGAATAACTTCAGGACCGGTTAAATGCTTGTCACCAACTTCTGCCCAACATAGCGGTGAACGACATTTTCGACCATACAAGGTCTCAAACGGAGCGGCTTTGATGCTAGTGTGGTAATTATTATTGTATGAAAACTCAGCTAGTGGCAAATGAGTATCCCAATTTCCACCGAAGTCAATTGCACACGCACGGAGCATATCCTCTAAGGTTTGAATGGTCCTTTCACTTTGACCATCTGTTTGTGGGTGATATGCCGTGCTCATGTCAAGACGTGTGCCCATGGCTTCTTGTAATGATTTCCAGATTCTAGACACGAATCTGCTGTCTCTATCAGAGATAATAGAAATTAGCACTCCATGCCTAGCCACAATTTCCTTGATATAAAGCCTTGCAAGTTTCTCAGTTTTATCCGTCTCTTTGATGGGTAGAAAATGAGCTGATTTCGTCAAACGATCGACAATTACCCATATAGTGTCATACCCGCTCGACATCTTGGGTAACTTTGTAATGAAATCCATGGAAATCTGTTCCCATTTCCATTGAGGTATCTCGGGTTGTTGTAACAATCCCGACGGTTTCTGATGTTCTGCCTTTACTTTTGAACATGTCAGGCATTTACCGACATAAACAGCAATTTCTCCTTTCATGTTCGGCCACCAGTAGAGTTCTTTCAAATCCTTATACATTTTATCCGAACCTGGGTGAATGGAGTACTTGGACTTGTGGGCTTCGTCCATAACCAACTCTCGTAAGTTACCAAAACAAGGCACCCAAATTCTATTCATGAAGTATAAAGTGTCATCTGACTTTGGTTCCAACTGCTTTATCATTCCTCGTACAGCTTCATTCTGACTGTTTTCTTCTTTGATTGCCTCTTGTTGTGCCATCTGGATTTTAGTCGTGAGACTCGTATGAATTGTCAATTCTAGTGCACGAACATGGAGAGTTTTAACCCGTTCCTTACGACTCAAGGCATCTGCTACGACGTTTGCCTTACCAGGGTGATACTTGATATCACAGTCGTAATCATTCAGTAGCTCTACCCAACGACGTTGCCTCATGTTGAGTTCTTTCTGATTAAAGATGTGCTGGAGACTCTTGTGGTCTGTAAAGATAGCACATTTTGTACCGTATAAGTAATGTCTCCAAATCTTGAGTGCAAACACGACAACACCCAATTCCAGATCGTGAGTCGTATAATTTTTCTCATGTACTTTTAGCTGTCTGGATGCATACGCTATGACTTTTTCTCTCTGCATCAATACACACCCCAGACCTTGGTGTGATGCGTCGCAGTACACGATGAAATTGTCAGTTCCTACGGGAAGGGATAGGATTGGTGTACTGCAAAGTTTTTGCTTCAGCAATTGAAAAGCTGATTCTTGTTTATCAGTCCAATCAAACTTTTTGTCCTTCTGAGTTAACGTGGTCAAAGGCAAGGCTATCTTTGAAAAGTTCTCGATAAATCGCCTGTAATATCCTGCCAAACCCAGAAATTGACGCACCTCAGTCGGAGTTCTTGGTGCTTCCCAGTTTTTGATAGCTTCAATCTTAGATGGGTCTACGTGAATACCATTCTTATTGATGACGTGTCCGAGAAAGTGAACCTCTTGGATCCAAAACTCACAGTTAGAGAATTTGGCATAAAGCTTCTCATTCCTGAGTAGTTCCAAGATTAATTTCAAATGATGTTCATGTTCCTCCTTGGTTCGTGAATATATCAATATGTCATCGATAAACACAATCACGAATTTATCCAAGTACGGCTTGCACACGCGGTTCATGAGATCCATGAAGACGGCCGGTGCATTAGTCAAGCCAAATGGCATAACTAGGAACTCGTAGTGACCGTAACGAGTCCTAAAAGCCATTTTTGGTATATCTTCTTCTTGAATTTTCAGTTGATGATACCCTGATCGTAGATCAATTTTAGAATAGAAACTGGAACCTTGAAGTTGATCAAACAAATCGTCTATTCGAGGAAGAGGATACCGATTTTTGATTGTCAGTTTGTTTAATTCCCGGTAATCAATGCACATTCTAAAGGTTCCATCCTTTTTCTTTACAAACAGGACCGGGGCTCCCCATGGTGAGAAACTCGGTCTTATGAAACCTTTGTCAAGTAGCTCTTGTAATTGGCTCGACAGTTCCTGCATCTCGGAAGGGGCTAGACGATACGGCGATCGTGCAACTGGTGCGGCTCCTGGTACTAGGTCGATCCGAAACTCGACTTGTCTTGATGGTGGTATTCCTGGTAAGTCTTCGGGAAATACCTCCGAGTAATCTCTAACGATTTGTATGTCCTCAAGTCGACGTTCTTCGGGTTTCTTCTCGACGATGTGAGCCAGGAATGCACAATAACCCTTGCGTAGATACTTATGAGCTTTCATGCAGTTTATCGTCTTCAACATTATTCTACACCTTTCGCCTTGAATGGAAAGAATTTCTCCGCTTGGTAGGGGAATACGTACAATCTTCTCGAAGCATACGACCTCGGCACGATTCTTTGATAGCCAATCCATGCCAACAACAATATCAAAACTCCCTAGTTCGACAGGTAGAAGGTCTATACTGAACGTATGGTTTTCTAAATATAAAGTACAACCCCTAATGACCTCTCCGGTTTCTATTAATTTCCCATTTGCTAATTCAATTGTATAACTTTGATCTAGTTTGCTGGCCTTAATACCGAGTAAGGATTTAAAATCATTCGACACAAAACTCATATCCGCACCCGAATCAAAAAGTACAGAGGCATAGTGATTATTTATCGGGAACGTACCAGTGACGATGTTCGGGTCCTGGCGTGCGCCCTTTGCACCCATCACAAATGCCATCCCTGGTGCCTGAGCGTTGTTCTGATTCTTCCACTTGGGACAATCCCTCTTGAAGTGCTTCAGGTCACCACATATGAAACATCCCGGTGTAATTTTCCCCATTCGATTGTTAGTTCGACAAGCTTGTGTGGTGTGACCAAACTTGTCACACTTTCCACACTTATGCACACACCGGCATGATGGTTTCCACACTTCTTACATCTTGGTAGGCCCCTATCATACTCCTTTCTTTCCACTGTGTTGACTGTAAAAGCTTTCATAGTTCCTTGTTTCTTAAACCCTTGCTTCTCAGACTTGTTACTTGAATTTCCCATCCACTTTCTTTTCTCCCCAAATCTACCTTCCTCATTTTCCTTCCTCTCAAACAATTCATTACGTACAGCATCATCCTTTAGTTTGAATGCTAAAGTTATAGCACTCTTGGCATCAATTGGATTAGATGATGTTACCATGCTACGAATTTGAGGCGCAAGGCCCCACAGATACCTCTCAACACGTTTATGTTCTGGTGTGACCATATGTGGTACTAGAATCACCAATTCATTGAAACGGTCGGTGTATCCCGCTACATCATTTCCTATCATCTGTAGGTTCCACATCTCAGTTTCAATCTTTTGCAATTCGTTTCGAGGACAGTATTCCTCAATCATCATGTTCTTCAAATCTTCCCAAGACAATTGATACGCTGTCTCTCTCCCCAAAGTCTTCATTTGAGTATTCCACCAAGTTAAAGCTTTATCAGTGAGCGTACATGTAGAATACTTCACCATGCAGTCAGCGGTGCATTCACTAATATCGATCACCGACTCCATCTTTTCTATCCACCTCATCAGACCAACTGCACCCTCGGTGCCATTGAAACTGCAGGGTTTGCAGGATAGGAAGGCCTTGTAAGTGCACTTCCTATTTGGAGCATCTGTAGAATCACAAGTCATAACGTCATTAATTCGGATCATGACTATGTGTTATGGCTTATTTATTTTTATTACCTCCGGAACCTCCGGAACCTCCTGCAGTACCACTACCTCCTGCACCTCCTGCACCTCCTCCGCCGGTACCGCTGCCGTTCCCTCCGCCACTATTTCGATTTGCATCATACTGCTCCATGGCGGCAGCTACTCGTTGTGCTATGAGTTGTTCTATGTTTGGGGAAATTGTCTCATTTTGCCACTAGTAGGGTTACGGGGCGTCCTTCGCTTAGGTGCCATGACGTTCTTTCTAACATATCAATTAAAAAGAAACAACACTATATAATAATAATGATAGATCATGACATAAGGATACAACATCAAACGTGAACAACCATCATTACAACATAAACCATCACATACATAGTTAAAACATATATAGTACATTGTTCCAAAAGACAAGGATACAAAAGGGATGGGTTCTTATGACCACATCAGTACCAAAGTTTTAAACTACATAATGTGCTATGGGCACAACCCGCCCATAATAAGTTTAAAAGAAGAAGTGGGAGTACAACCCAATCATCATGGCAAGTCCTGCCATGACAAAGCTAGCCCTAGCCACAAACTCTGCAGCTAAAGTCCTTTCATCCAGTGCCTCCACCATGTCTCGGACTGTGAGAGTGAACTGCCAGTCAATGTCAGCTCTCAACTCTAGATAGTCAGTGGCACCCTGTATGTCTCGGGTGCTATCCTCCAAACTCTGTACTCGAGATCCGAGCCTTTGACGTAAGCGCATGGCTGCATCCCCATGTGCCCGAATATCATCTAGGAGATCATCAAGACGCTCTTCGTGCGTATGAACACGTGCTACCAGTGTAGTCACTGTGAGCTCCATGGCTTCCCCAGTGTGGGATAGGGGTGTTAGAGAGTTGGAGGACTCCCCGAGCTCAAAGGTAGAGGGAATGTACTCCATCTCCCTCCATCGTGCCAGGGTACGGGGCATCCAACGGATAGTCCCCACCGTAGGATGGTAACAGGGTCGTTTCCTAGATGGTTCCTCATCGGTCTCCAAGTCTTTCGGGTCACGGGATGCCAGGTTTCTCTTGCGCGGAAATCGAACCTTCTTCCTAGCACTTTGCACCTTAACTGGTCCTCCGCTTTTCTTTCGGTAGACGATGGGCGGTTCTCCCAGGGTGACATTGGGTGGTGTCGAGCTGCGAACTTGTACTCGATTTTTGGGGCGTGAGGCGGAAAGTTCCTCGTTGGATTCAGGGTCAGAGACTGGGTCAGTGTGTGAATGTGACGACATGCTTGTGACTACAATATCCACATGACATGATGACTGGTTATGCAATGAAAACATTTTAGTGAGTCATTCAAATTATAGACTAGGTTCCGTTTTAGACACCTAGTTCGCTATAATCAATGTCTCTGATACCAAGTTCTGTCACACCCCGCCAAGGCGGAAACGCGAGGCGCGACGTTCACTTGTTTCCAAAGCATATGATTACCGCAAACACATACACGTAATTGGATACATAATCGAGTTTAAAATATTTACATCATAAAATATTAACTTGAGTTTACAAAAGTTTAAGATTTCGCAAATATGACTCAAGACCATGAGTTATACAAGAGAAATCCTCCTGAAAGCCGTATCCACGTGCATTCATGTATCCTACATTGCTAACTTGATGGCCATGTTCAATTTCCTGAAAACATATTTAAAACTGTCAACACGAGGTTGGTGAGTTCACAAGTTATTATAAAGAGTTATCATAAACCCAATGTTTAAATCTGATCATTTTCCGATCAAAACTCCTTGTTAAACCTGATCACTTTAACCTGATCAGAACTCTTTTGTTTAAACCTGATCACTTTAACCTGATCAGAACTCTTTTCTTTAAAACCTGATCACTTTAGCCTGATCAGAACTCTTTTGTATGTATTACCAATGAATATGAATACTAATCCGATCTATTGACCCCATTTGTAAGCTTGTAAGGAATACAAAATAGTATGTAATGTACGAGACCTTAACGAAACCCCAACATTCTGTGCCTCCCCTCGCCTTTCTACGAGTAAGACAATATGCGGTCATTCGGCCATTTTGACCCCTGGTTAGCGCGACTAACCATGACCGGAGGCGTCACCCCCAATAGTACTATTCATATAATCCCGGGCTAAGTCCATAGCTAATGGTTACTAATTTATTCAGAGGACTTTAAGCGCTTTACTTTTCCCTCAATACACACATACGGTCAGATCATTAGTTCAATTCATTTATACACAAAAGTCTTTTACAAGTATGTTTCCACCCCAAATCATTTCAAAACTTTAGAAAAAAAAAGGGGGATTAGTGAAACTCACCTCGACAGTATGTATGTTAGCAAATATTTGGATAACAGCAGACTCGCCTATCCGTATCCTAATTACACAAGGATAACATACACGTTAAGACTACCCGTCTTAAACGTGAGTTGTTCACTCGACTTAGCAGATCTGATTGCTTTTGTTTTAATTATCTTTTTAGTTTTTCCCAACACTTGTTTCGTTATAAAAATAGTTCTTAGTTACTGCCCCAAGGGCTGATGAACAGGTATCGAAACTTTCTTAGTTTCGATTGAACATAACAGATGTCGAAACTACCTAGTTTCAATTGAGTAAACTGGGTATCGAAACTACCTAGTTTCGATTGAGCAAGAATAGTATCGAAACTACCTAGTTTCGATTGTAAACAGGTATCGAAACTCCTAGTTTCGATTGAGTAAATAGATATCGAAACTCCTAGTTTCGATTGAACAACTGGTATCGAAACTCCCAGTTTCGACTCAACAGGTATCGAAACTCCTAGTTTCGATTGAACAACAGGTATCGAAACTATAGTTTCGATTACTGCACTTTGATTGACAGAATTCGTCCTATATATTTTTATGTTCAAATCTTGAATTTGACACACTTTTCTTGTTATCTTACTTGCGTTTGAACGATTTGTATGTTCAGCTACGAATTTAAAGAAATTAATATGGACAATATTAAGTTTTTACCTTAAACAGAGAATGGTGATTTTTAGAGAAACCGAGAAGATAGTCTTGAATTCTTTTGCTAAGCTCTCTTCAGAAACACTTGAAATTCTCCTTATAACACCGAATTATGGTGGATTTCGCTTTAAAACAGGACTTCGACTTGAAGGAGAATTGGGAAATTGCCGTAAGAAAATGAGAAGTATGAAAGGATTGTGAGAATTCGACTGAGGAGGTATGGTTTTTATCTGAATTTGAGTGAATTAGCAAGTAGGAGAATGGCTCACCTGACTTTCGACCGAGAAAGTCAAGGAAGTGGTTTGGGGTTAATGATAACTAAATTTAAGTATTAATTTATTAATGGTATTAGTATCAATTAGAGTTCCAAATGGTAATTTAATTCGATTTAGATTCTTCACGGTATTATAATTTTAACCAGTTTATGGCTCGATGAAGAAATTATTGAAATCTTGGTTTGTATAATTCGTTGAGGTGATTATTTGTAGGTATGAGTACCTAAAAGTGGCGCTACATAGTAACGTCTTCGAAAAGTCCAATATTTTACTTTTTCGTATGTTATATGATTTAGTCTTAACCATAAATTATAGTTCACGTAAATTTTGTGTAACATATATATATATATATATATATTTTCTGGTTATTTTATTTAACCATTTACGTTCGTATTTAGTCGGGTTATTCTGCTTACTTTTTCTAGTAATTCTTTAAGATTTACTAGACTTGGAATAAACTCCTTTGCTAGACTTCTTGACTTTACTTAGTCAAAATAAATATCAGGAAATAATAATTATGAACGTGCGTTTATGTAATATGGATATTGACCTGAAATGCTGGGTGTCACATTCTCCCCATGTTACAGAGAATTTTGTCCCGAAATTAAGTTCTTGTCATTCTGACTTGGAGTGTTTGTAAACAAGGACGGGTACTTGGATTTCATTTTATCTTCCCGCTCCCATGTATACTCAGGGCCGCGCTTTGAATTCCAACGTACCTTGACCAGCTTAACACGGCTGCGCCTTGTTCTCTGAACCTTCCAATCTGTGACTTCCATAGGTTCCTCAATGAAGTGCAACTTGTCGTCTATGTGAATCTCATCAGGCGGTATAATTAATGTGTCGTCTGATAAGCACTTCTTGAGATTTGACACATGAAACGTATCATGTATATTGCTTAGTTCTTGTGGCAACTTGAGCTTGTAAGCTACAGGGCCAACCCTAGCCAAAATTTCAAACGGTCCAACGTACCTAGGGTTAAGCTTGCCACGGTTACCAAATCTTGCAACTCCTTTCCAAGGTGAGACCTTTAACATGACTTTGTCTCCCACTTGGAATTCTAAAGGTCTTCGTCTGTTATCCGCGTAACTCTTTTGCAGGAGGTAGCGGTACAGCCGGAGGTTCCGGAGGTAATAGAATAAATAAGCCGTAACACATAGTCATGATCCGAATTGATAACGTTATGACTTGTGATTCTACAGATGCTCCAAATAGGAAGTGCACCTACAAGGACTTCCTATCCTGCAATCCCCGCAGTTTCAATGGCACCGAGGGTGCAGTAGGTCTAATGAGATGGATAGAAAAGATGGAGTCGGTGATTGATATTAGTGAATGCACCGCTGATTGCATGGTGAAGTATTCTACATGCATGCTCACTGATAAAGCTTTAACTTGGTGGAATACTCAAATGCAGACTTTGGGGAGAGAGACAGCGTATCAATTATCTTGGGAAGACTTGAAAAACATGATGATTGAGGAATACTGTCCTCAAAACGAATTGCAAAAGATTGAAACTGAGATGTGGAACCTACAGATGATAGGAGATGATGTGGAGGGGTACACCGACCGTTTTAATGAATTGGTGATTCTAGTACCACATATGGTCACACCAGAACATAAACGCGTTGAGAGGTATCTGTGGGGCCTTGCGCCTCAAATTCGTAGCATGGTAACATCATCTAATCCAATTGATGCCAAGAGTGCTATAACTTTAGCATTCAAACTAAAGGATGATGCAGTACGTAATGAATTGTTTGAGAGGAAGGAAAATGAGGAAGGTAGATTTGGGGAGAAAAGAAAGTGGATGGGAAATTCAAGTAACAAGTCTGAGAAGCAAGGGTTTAAGAAACAAGGAACTATGAAAGCTTTTACAGTCAACACAGTGGAAAGAAAGGAGTATGATAGGGGCCTACCGAGATGTAAGAAGTGTGGAAACCATCATGCCGGTGTGTGCATAAGTGTGGAAAGTGTGACAAGTTTGGTCACACCACACAAGCTTGTCGAACTAACAATCGAATGGGGAAAATTACACCGGGATGTTTCATATGTAGTGACCTGAAGCACATCAAGAGGGATTGTCCCAAGTGGAAGAATCAGAACAACGCTCAGGCACCAGGGAGGGCATTTGTGATGGGTGCAAGGGACGCACGCCAGGACCCGAACATCGTCACTGGTACGTTCCCGATAAATAATCACTTTGCCTCTGTACTTTTTGATTTGGGTGCGGATATGAGCTTTGTGTCGAATGATTTTAAATCCTTACTCGGTATTAAGGCCAGCAAACTAGATCAAAGTTATACAATTGAATTAGCAAATGGGAAATTAATAGAAACCGAAGAGGTCATTAGGGGTTGTACTTTATGCTTAGAAAACCATACATTCAGTATAGACCTTCTACCCGTCGAACTAGGGAGTTTTGATATTGTTATTGGCATGGATTGGTTATCAAAGAATCGTATGCTTCGAGAAGATTGTACGTATCCCACTACCAAGCGGAGAAATTCTTTCAATTCAAGGCGAAAGGTGTAGAATGATGTTGAAGATGATAAAC
The DNA here is from genome assembly GCA_023525975.1 of Smallanthus sonchifolius. NCBI lineage: Eukaryota > Viridiplantae > Streptophyta > Magnoliopsida > Asterales > Asteraceae > Smallanthus > Smallanthus sonchifolius. The sequence continues at coordinate 90,833,074 of CM042021.1, read as the reverse complement.
TGCATGAAAGCTCATAAGTATCTACGCAAGGGTTATTGTGCATTCCTGGCTCACATCGTCGAGAAACCCGAAGAACGTCGACTTGAGGACATACCAATCGTCAGAGATTACTCGGAAGTATTTCCCGAGGACTTACCAAGATTACCATCATCAAGACAAGTCGACTTCCGGATCGACCTAGTACCAGGAGAAGCACCAGTTGCACGATCGCCGTATCGTCTAGCCCCTTCCGAGATGCAGGAACTGTTGAGCCAACTACAAGAATTACTTGACAAAGGTTTCATAAGACCGAGTTTCTCACCATGGGGAGCTCCGGTCCTGTTTGTAAAGAAAAAGGATGGAACCTTTAGAATGTGCATTGATTACCGGGAATTGAACAAACTGACAATCAAAAACCGGTATCCTCTTCCTCGAATAGATGATTTGTTTGATCAACTTCAAGGTTCCAGTTTCTATTCAAAAATTGAGCTACGATCAGGGTATCATCAACTGAAAATTCAGGAAGAAGATATACCAAAAACGGCTTTTAGGACTCGTTACGGTCACTACGAGTTCCTAGTTATGCCATTTGGTTTGACTAATGCACCGGCCGTTTTCATGGATCTCATGAACCGCGTGTGCAAGCCATACTTGGATAAATTTGTGATTGTGTTTATCGATGACATATTGATATATTCACGAACCAAGGAGGAACATGAACATCATTTGAAATTAATCTTGGAACTACTCAGGAATGAGAAGCTTTATGCCAAATTCTCTAAGTGTGAGTTTTGGATCCAAGAGGTTCATTTTCTCGGACATGTCATCAATAAGAAGGGTATCCATGTGGATCCAACCAAGATTGAAGCTATCAAAAACTGGGAAGCACCAAGAACTCCGACTGAGGTGCGTCAATTTCTGGGTTTGGCAGGATATTACAAGCGATTTATCGAGAATTTTTCAAAGATAGCCTTGCCTTTGACCACGTTAACTCAGAAGGACAAAAAGTTTGATTGGACTGATAAACAAGAATCAGCTTTTCAATTGCTGAAGCAAAAACTTTGCAGTGCACCAATCCTATCCCTTCCCGAAGGAACTGACAATTTCATCGTGTACTGCGACGCATCACACCAAGGTCTAGGATGTGTATTGATGCAGAGAGAAAAAGTCATAGCGTATGCATCCAGACAGCTAAAAGTACATGAGAAAAATTATACGACTCATGATCTGGAATTGGGTGCTGTCGTGTTTGCACTCAAGATTTGGAGACATTACTTATACGGTACAAAATGTACTATCTTTACAGATCACAAGAGTCTCGAGCACATCTTTAATCAGAAAGAACTCAACATGAGGCAACGTCGTTGGGTAGAGCTACTGAATGATTACGACTGTGATATCAAGTATCACCCTGGTAAGGCAAATGTCGTAGCAGATGCCTTGAGTCGTAAAGAACGGGTTAAAACACTCCGTGTTCGTGTAACATCCATGATTTTCCGGCCTGAATATTAGTTCATTCACAATCCATTTCAACTCCGTACCGGTTCAACACAATATGCCACATTAACTATCAAGTTTATGTATATCCAATTAATTACTCAAAAAGTATTTTGTAACCCTATATATAACTACACTTGTGTATACATCTTTATCCCAACGTTTAGTGTTCATAAATTTAAAAATATAAGTTTATAATAATAATAATAATAATATTAATAATACTAAATATCTTCTGAAATTATTAATAATATTAAAGTTATTAATGATTACGATATTTACAAACAAGCTGAGAAATAGCATTATTTGGTAAAAATGATGCTAAATTTTAAGTGTTAAGATTTTATAGAATTTATTTGAATTTAATTAAATTATTAAAGTTTAAATAAAATTTATTAGATTTTATAAAGGTTTACAAAACTACCAATCTTAAATTAGTTGTTATAAATATCCTTAGGTTAATAATTAGTAAAGATTTATTTGCTTTTATTTAACACTATTAAGTTATTAAAGATTATCAAAGATTATCTAGTTTTAATTAAAGTTGATTCTAGTTTTAAAATTTTCTGAAACTCGAAGGGCCTTTTTGGTCATTTTTTTTAAACTTGGTTTTGAAACAAAACCCAACCCACGCCAACTCCCTCTCGCCGACGATCTATTTCCGGCAATCCCGTGATTTTCGGTAATCCCCCAAATCATGCCATATGTGATTCCCGCACGCGTTTTTGGTTGTTTTAAACACCTAATAACACCCTTAATTTGCTAAAACTCAAAACCGAAAGGAAAGATGAGAACTTTGAAATCAACCCATAAATCAAGCCTCTAATCCCGTAAGTCTCGCTCCATTAACAGCTGTAAGCATGTCTGTCATCATTTTATAAATTCCCATAACAGTATGCAAATTGAAACCACCTCAAATCCTTTTTTTTTCTTTCTTTCTCTCGGTTTGCATTCGGTGCAAGGCGAGGGAGACTTTCAAATCCGAACGATTCAAGGCCAACTTCAGGTATCACATTACTCGTTAAGTTACACACCTCTGGTTTCGATTTTCCTGTATAGCGATTTGGATTTTAGGGTTAAAAGTGGGCTGGTTTACGACGGGTATATTGGGGAAGAAGAGAGGCAGAAAACTTCGCTTTATATTTTTTTGATTTTGATGTTTTAAACAAAATGGGGTTTAGTCTAGTGGTTAAACCCTTGTGTTTCCAGGGACATGTCGCAAGTTCAATCCAAGCAAACCCCATTCCGTGATATTTTTTTTTGTGTTTTTGTTTGACAATCTATCACACACTATTATATATAAACACTATTACTCTTATAAACCTTTAGAATGATCAAAGATCTTAATTTTTATAAACTATAGTATTAACATGAGTAATATTATCATTGATAATAATAATTTACAAATTAATAATCTCATTTTATTTTTACTTTGGAAATGGAAGTGATAAATTCTTAAAAATATGACTTATAAAGAAAATAACATGATTTTGTTACTAATATATGGTAATAATGCTAATAACAAAATTGTTGCAAATCCGCTTGTATATCGACCATTTTAATATGCTATTAGTAGTTAATTAATTTTACTAAATTTAATTTTCATAAATGGTAATCTTACAATTCACATAATTAATTTAATTATTTTAAATCATGTCCTTATAAATATTATTTTATATAATATTTCAAAATGATGATCATTTTTAAAAGACTAATCCTAAGCACACATCGTCTTAAAAATGTAAATATTGTAGTTATTTCATTAATACTTTCGTTTACAAAGTAACTCTTTTTTTGACACATAAATCCCTTTTATAAATTCAATTTATAAGTTATCATCTTATTTAACTTAGTATCAATAATTCGAATCACAAATAGTCTCTCGTTCGTTCATTCGTTCCAAAACTTAAAGTCCAAATCATTCCGTTCCTATTTATTTTAAATCATTCCTATATATTAAATATGTGTAATTATTTAATTAGGGCATCGTTGATCTAGTTCACTTATCCTCTCGATATAGTACAAGTTTTAGTTATATAATATCAAGGTGAGTATTACATAGCCCCTTTTACTCTTTTACACTTTTTGGGGTGGAACATGAACATTATACAATACTATTGTTTACATTTACACAGACTACACAAATACAAATCCTCTTACATTCATGTGTGCAATTTGAGCTTTATGCCCGAGTGCTAGTTGTGCTAACTTTTGTATGCGATTATGTGCAATCATTAACTATTCAAGCCGACGGTTTTCAATGATAGATCTATTGAGTCTGACAAACCCACCTGGTTGAGGTGATTGATACCGACAACACAATTTGCATGCTAGTTACAAAGGTTTGATTGTACTTGGTTACACAATAGCTGCTCCCCATAAATGCCTTATTTATCATGTTATGTAAGGATTTGTTTTACAAACTATATGTGATTTATATACAAACCTGTGTTATACTCACCAACTTTTTAGTTGACCTTATTTTATTCATGTTTCAGGTGCGTTCATATGAGTTTGATTAAGACATGCTACACGTAGGCTTTGGACCTAGTTAATCTTAATTCAAAAACAAATTGTATTTCATTATGTACTTAGAACTTGATTCATGTTTGTTTCAATGGAAATGATTTTAACATATTACAATTTAGTCAACCTTGAGCTCATGAACAGTCAACATGTCCCGCCCCGACGTTTCCGCCGTCGGTTGGGGTGTGACAGATTGGTATCAGAGCCTTGGTTATAGGGAATTAGGTTATTAGACACTCTTGACCTAGACTATAACCTTAGAACACCCATACTATGCCATGCTATTACATGTTACATGATTACTTCTTATGTGAATATTTTACATGTTATACTAAGTAATTACACTACATGATACAATACTTAATAGTCTATGTGTCACACTACTCACTAACTTTTGTGCTTATGTTCATTGTTATCTACATGATACCTATTTGATTCATTTAAGTGCTATCATAAGTTTCAACACACATTTATACACACTTAGTTCTTCATGCACCCTTAATTTCACACACAAAATATCACCATCTCTTGTGATCCAAAATCTAGACTATTGGGCCTTATTGGGCCTAATGCCCATTAATAATAAACTAAGAATCCACTTATCCTCTAAGAAGAAGAAGCCCACTGAAATGCATAAACCTTACTTTCGGGTCACAAGGCCCAGCTCACAACAATTCTCATCATGACCATGAGCCCAACAATAGTGTTATTAATACATGATGGCTGGAAGAGTGTGTAGCCCATGAGGGATTCTGGCTAAGGAAAGATAGGGTACTTAAGTGTGTCCTAGTGACCCACCCTCTTTCCTGGGAATTCTCCTCATGGATACACTACTTATAGGTCAAGTGTACTCGTAAAATACTAATGTGAAGACTCGGCGTTATGACTAGTCAAACTCTAAACCTATGAGAACTCCTATATTTGACACTCAGTATTTTATTATCGCTTACAACCTTTCCATTGTTTTCCTGCTAAGCATGGACTCCTACTCTCCTACCTCCTCGGCATACCGTCCTGAGGAAGAGTCTGATTGGGAAGAAGACATCGGATCACCCGTGCATCGATCACCAACACCCGCAGCTGCTAGACCAAGGTTTGATGTAAGGGTAGATTGGACTAGGAACACCGGCCCAAGACTTCGAACACCTAGATCACCCCCATTAAGAGACTCGTATATGGTGCCTGACCCGTATCATCCTAACCCTTGGGTAAGGCATACCTCGGCACCCACTAGTGTTATGGGAATTCCAACCAATGACATTCACCAATATGTAAGGACCTCAGAATTTGAGAGGCAAGGGATGGAGCAGGGGGTAATGCACGACTTGCAAGGACAAAGAATGGATAGCCTAACAAACCAATTAGGGTACCAAAAGGAGTTAATCTCCATCCTCGAAAAAGAAATACTGGAGTATCGCCCGGAGACAGCTAAAGCTGAAGCCAGATCGGCTACCAGAGTGACCATAGCGGTGCTCGTCTTGGGAATTATCTTCCTTCTAGTGGAAAGCTACAAGAGACGTTAACAAAAAAAAATTTATTTAAATTCTCAGTTTGAGAGCCATTTCCGTATGTTTTGAATAATGTTTACCATTCCATCGTTTAATAAATTTTATATTTTCCAACTCTAAAGTTATTATTCATTGATTTAATACGTTAAATGTGAATTCCATCCATCATATTTTCATCAAGATTCTCCAAGTATCACCTTCTTCTGTAGGGCCCCTTTCCCGGGTGACCTCACTCGTTGGATTTACTCATAAACATAGCCATAAATACTGAACTTAAATTTAAAACATTCATCATTGCCTTTACATTACATAACAGCGGAAGTCTTAACAATTAAAAACACAACATTGTCTTAACAAACAAAGGTGGGATGTCAGTCTTGTGCCGGGTAACCTTCACGCCATCGCACGACCTTTTCTTCCTTTACCTGAAATGTATACTAAAAGTCAGCTAACGCTGGTGAGTTCTAGTTTAATGCAATTTGATATAAACATTCTTTTCTTTACTTTATAAGTATGCATTACTGTATAGTCATTCATATAAATACGTATTCAGAGCTTTTGTCCTTCTTTCATCTTTCTTTTCTGTATCTTTGTGATTTCATATATATATATATATATATGCATTCACCCTTTTCTTTTTTTTCTTTCTTTCTTTACTTTCATGGGTCATACTATATAAGGGTGATCAACCCGTCATTTGCTTACGAATGTCACAAAGACAATCGCCGTGGTCCATCGTCATGGCCCACCTATACTTACAACCGTCCGGCAACAAGTGCCGTCCGTCATTTTATTCTTACAACCGTCCGGCAACCTTTGTCCGTCCGTCATGACTTACAACCGTCCTACCGTCGTAGGCCGTAATTCGCCCGTCTACCCGAAGGTATCCGTTTCCTATGCGACTATTATTTATACAACCGTTCTACTATAACATGCCAATTGCTTCGACCGTCCATTAATGGCATTCGTACGTCCTAGCTGATGAAGGAACGCACTTGTCCCGGTTGTAAAATAATCACATGGTCGTCCGTCTACCGAAGTAGCCGTTATCATCGAAGCGTCCATAACATTTTCTGTACTTGGCAAGCAATATATACATGGATATAAAGCAGGATTTCATTCTCACATGTTATGCCATTCATTCATTTCATTCTTTGCAAGCAATATATACATGGATATAAAGCAGGATTTCAATCTTTCATATTGTGTTATACTTTCATTCATTCTTTATAATCATGCTTTTCATTCTTTATTCATAATTTCTCTTTCATGTATAGGTATATATATATATATATACTTGTATAACACATATGATCACATTGACATTCATAACATTTATTCACTTGGTGTATACATCTCAGCTCCAAAACATTTGAAAACATTTGCACATAACATAGAAGGGGCACATAGAACTCACCTGATGAGTAGTTTCTGTAATACACTAAGCTGGCTACTGGCTTCACTAATGTCACTTACGATCTGTATAATAAAGTCATACACATAAGATGGTGCTCCTAGATGACACTAGACATTACTATGCTTGAACATAGTAGTTTCGATTGATTAGCTTATATCGAAACTTGGTAGTTTCGATAGGTTGTTTCTGTCGAAACTTGGTAGTTTCGATAGGTAGTTTCGATAGATAGTTTCGATAGGTAGTTTCGATAGGTAGTTTCGATAAGTAACTTATGTATTATCTTAGCTTCGGATCGGGGGCTCATATCGAAACTATGGTAGTTTCGATTGGGCCTGCATATATCGAAATTGGGTAGTTTCGATAGGTCTGCACATATCGAAACTAAGTAGTTTCGATGGGTCTGCACATATCGAAACTAAGTAGTTTCGATGGGTCTGCACTTATCGCCTTCCCCAAAAATCCGAATGTTCTGCATGCGAATCTGATCATGTCGATATCTAGATTTTCTTTGATCAAAACGTTCGTTTTTCATTCTAGATGCTATACCTAAGTTCACTTTCAAGTTTCATCCGCAAAAATCGTTATCTTTTAGCCAAAACCCGAAAACTCCCAAAACGAACAAAAACTCATAATGTGATCGAATCGTTACCTGGATTGGATTTCTGATTCAGAGGATATGATCACGAGAACAGCAGCAACGTTCTCCTGAATTCCCGAGTTGATCCGTCACTTTCTCTCTCTAGACCCGAGCTCTCCTTTCTCTCTCTAAAAGCTGCGTGAGTTGGGAAAATGAGCAGGGAAGAGGGCTGCCTTGCCTCTTATGTGCATGGGCTTCCCTCGGCCCATTGAAGCCGGGCCCAGGCCTGCTCCCTTTTTGTTTAAATATTCCAACTAAATCACCGGTCTCACTATATTTATTCGTTTTATTATTTTTGGGATGTTACAAGTCTACCCTCCTTAAAGAGGTTTCGTCCTCGAAACTGTTCATACATTAAACAATTGAGGGTATAGTCCCCTCATCTCGTCTTCTTTTTCCCACGTAGCTTCTGACCCTTTTCTGTGCTTCCATTGTATCTTGACTATAGGTATCGACTTATTGCGTAGTCGTTTCTCAGCTCGGTCAAGAATTGCTATTGGTTCCTCTACATAATTTAGACTGTTATCCACTTCGATCTCGTCGTAAGGTATGTGAGCTGTGTCGTCAGCTAGGCACCTGCGTAAGTGCGACACGTGGAACGTAGGGTGTATTCCACTAAGCTCGACGTGTAGGTCGAGTCTGTAAGCAACTTGACCCACTCTTGCTAAAATCTTGAAAGGTCCGACAAACCTTGGACTTAGTTTGCCACGCTTTCTGAACCGAATGATTCCTTTCCACGGTGATACTTTCAACAGTACCATGTCCCCTACTTGAAACTCTAAATCCCTCCTTCTCTTATCCGCGTATGATTTCTGTCTGTCTTTTGCGGCTTTCATACGAGCCTTGATTTGATAAAATTTCTCAGAAGTAGCTTTGACCACTTCGAGACTTGCAAAATCCTTCTGTCCAATTTCCCCCCAACAAACCGGGGTCCTACATTTCCTCCCATACAACATTTCAAATGGCGGCATGCCAATAGTCGAGTGATAGCTGTTGTTATATGAAAATTCTGCCAATGGTAGATGGCTGTCCCAACTCCCACCGAAGTCAATGATACAGGCCCGGAGCATGTCCTCCAAGGTCTGAATGGTCCTTTTCGATTGTCCATCGGTTTGGGGGTGGTAAGCGGTGCTGATGTTCAGTCTAGTGCCCATTGCTTCGTTGAATTTCTTCCAAAACCTTGACGTGAATCTAGTATCCCTGTCGGACACAATCGACAGCGGCATACCATGTCTGCTCACAATTTCCTAGATAAATATTTCTGCTAGCTTTTCAGAAGAAGAAGTTTCTCGTATTGGCAAGAAGTGAGCACTCTTTGTCAAGCGGTCGACGATCACCCAAATGGTATCATTGCCTTTAGCTGTTCGCGGTAGCTTGGTAATGAAGTCCATTGTAATCTCTTCCCACTTCCATTCCGGTATTGGTAAAGGTTGCATTTTACCGCATGGTTTCTGGTGCTCGGCCTTAACTAGAGAACACGTTAGGCACTTGCTCACGTATTCTGTCACATCATTCTTCATGCCAGGCCACCAGTATTCTTTCTTCAAGTCTTGATACATTTTGTTTGTCCCGGGGTGGATAGAATAGCGAGACTTATGGGCCTCATCGAGTATTTTGGCTCTAAGCTCACCAATCTTAGGTATCCACATCCGGCCAAACCTAGTTCGTACTCCGTATGCATTCGCATCTAAGTTCCCTTGTTGTCCTACTATTCTTTCCCGTTTCACATTTCTTTCTAACAATGCTTCATCTTGTGCCTTTGATATTTCACCCATTAAGTCTGGCGTTATAATCAACTGACACGCTTTGATACGGATAGGTGCCGATTCTTCCTTTCTACTTAAAGCGTCAGCCACTACGTTTGCCTTGCCTGGATGGTACAATATCTCACAGTCATAGTCTTTCAGTAGCTGTAACCATCTTCTTTGCCTCATGTTTAGTTCCTTTTGTTCAAAAAAGTATTTCAAGCTTTTGTGATCGGAGTAGATGGTGCATTTAACTCCATACAAGTAGTGTCTCCATATTTTCAACGCGAAAACTACTGCTGCTAATTCTAGATCGTGTGTTGGGTAGTTAACTTCAAGAACCTTTAGTTGCCGCGATGCATAAGCAATTACCTTTCCTCGTTGCATAAGTACGCACCCTAAACCCTGCCCTGAAGCGTCAGAGTAGACTACCAAGTCTTCATTTCCCTCCGGTAGTGTTAAGACGGGGGCTTGAGTTAATCGTGTCTTAAGTTCCTCAAACGCGTTGTTTTGGGTTGGACCCCATTCTTACTTTACTTCCTTCCGTGTCAGTTTGGTTAGTGGCGAGGCAATTCTTGAGAAATCTTGGATGAACCTTCGATAGTAGCCTGCCAACCCTAGAAAGCTTCGAATCTCTGTTGGTGTCTTTGGGATGTTCCATTCCTTTACTGTCTCGATCTTTGCAGGATCTACCATGATGCCGTTTGGGTTTATCACATGACCTAGGAATTGGACTTCCCTAAGCCAAAACGCGCATTTGGAGAATTTTGCGTACAACTTTTCCTGCTTTAGCACCTCCAGAACTTCTCTTAGGTGACAGTGGTGATCACCCTCGCTTTTTGAATACACCAGTATGTCATCTATAAAGACTATCACCGATCGATCCAACATTGGTTGACATACTCTATTCATCAAATCCATGAACGCTGCTGGTGCGTTGGTCAATCCGAAGGACATCACGAGAAACTCATAATGTCCATAACGCGTGCGAAACGCGGTCTTTGGTACGTCTTCTTCTCTTACTTTCAACTGATGGTAACCCGACCTAAGATCGATCTTTGAGAACCAACTCGCACCTTGCAGTTGATCAAAAAGGTCGTCTATTCTAGGCAGTGGGTATTTGTTCTTTACTGTTCTCTTGTTCAATTCGCGGTAGTCGATGCACATGCGCATACTGCCGTCCTTCTTCTTTACAAATAGCACCGGAGCACCCCATGGTGAGATGCTCGGCCTAATAAATCCTTTCTCGGTTAGTTCCTCTAGTTGGGACATCAATTCCTTCATTTCTGACGGAGCCAATCGGTAGGGGGCTTTGGCAACGGGCTCAGCTCCTGGCAGTAAATCAATCTGAAATTCTATTTCCCGATCGGGTGGCAACCCAGGTAGATCCTCAGGGAATACTTCCGGAAAATTGCACACCACGGGTACATTCTTGAGTTCTTTCGTTTTCATTCTATCGTCTATAACATATGCCAGATAAGCTTCGCAGCCGCGCCTCATGTAACTTTCGGCCTTTATCATCGAGATGACGTTCGGCATTGTGCAATTCCAATCCCCATAAACCGTAATTGGACTGCCGCTAGGACCTTTGAGGTGTATCCTCTTACGTTTACATATGATTTGAGCTTCGTTGGCAGCTAGCCAATCCATACCCAATACTATATCGAATCCTCCTAAGGTGAGAAGGAATAATCTAGAAGGAAACTTATGACCCTCTATTTCTATTATGCAATCCTCTGTTACTTGGAATACTACCGAATTTTTACCAACGGCAGTTTGTACACTAAAGGCCTTTACTACTGTGTTGATAGTGCAATTCAGTTTTCGACTAAAGGCATTTGATATAAAGCTTTTACTAGCACCCGAGTCAAATAATATAGCCGCATGTTCATCATTAACTAGGAACGTACCTGACACAACATCAGGATTTCCCCTTGCTTCCTCCTCAGTCAGGGCGTAAGCTTGAGTCCTAGTCTTTGGTTGTTCCTGTTCCTTTTCTTTTCCCGAACCAGATTGTCTGGCTTTTCTGCAATCCTTAGTCAGGTGACCAAACAGTCCACATACTTGGCATTTAGTGTCTCTCAAGCAGTCACGAGAGTAGTGCCCCGCCTTCCCACACCTGTAACATGTGGTGGAGCCGACCCGGCACTCGCCAAAATGTTGCCTTCCACATTTCTTGCAGGTTTCATATTTGTCCGACCTTGGTTTCTTATTTTCAGTTATTACGTTCCCTCTTCCGGTGCCTCTGGACGGGTTCTCCCACTTTCTCTTTTGGGTTTCTGTTGGTGGGTCCTCATTGGCATAATCGTCGTAGACGATTCCGCTCAGATTCACTACCGACTCGAAGGTCGAGGGTAGGTTGGCTTTCACGTGGACACGGACCCTTTGAGGTAGGCCCTTCACATAATACTTGATCATTCGCTCTTCTGTCTCCACCAGGTGGGGTACCAGCTGTGCCAACTCATTGAATCTAGAAGTATATTGGCGGTGTGTCTTATTGCCAGCTTTAAGGTTTAGGAATTCATTTTCCACTCAATCAATTTCGTTCTGGGGACAGAACTTTTGAATTACCAGCTTTTTCAGTTCTTCCCATGTCATTCTTGCAAGAGCGTTTGGTTCTTTGTCCTCTGGATGTTCCTCCACCAACCTTGGGCCTCGTTGGTGAAAGAATGAGCAACATATTTAACAGCCTGGTCTGGTCGACACTCGCTGATGTTGATTACAGCACTCATCCTCTCAATCCATTCAAGCGTTGCCACTGAATCTTTGCTCCCATAGAACTTGGGTGGGTCTCCGTCCTTGAAACCTTTGTAAGTGCACCCACGATTGCTCGATCCTATCTTTATTTCATCCCCATCACTATCATATACTTTCTCTTCATTGTCTCCTTCATCCTCCTCTTTGCTTTTCTTTATTGCCTCGGATAGTAGATCAGGCAATACCTTCTTCAAAGTGAGCACAACTTCACGGGCAATAGCATCCCTGACTTCAGGTTCCAACTGTATAGGCCCTGGACTGTCGTTCCTAATTGGGGTCACTTGTGTTTCGTGCACACTTTCGGTGTGCTCTGCGTGCACACTCTCTTCTTCTTCAAATCTTGGGTTCAACGGAGGTCTACCTCGTCGACCAGTGCGACCGCCTCGAGGTCCTGTTCTTCCTCCACCAACCATAGTTCTTAATTTCCTGATAGTTAAAAAGGGAATACATCAATGTCATTTCTTCAGATCATAGTTTGGAACAGTACGAGCAAGGTAAATTCTTAATTACAGTGACCGGTTTGTGATTACTAATTTACATTGCTTTTCGGGTTCGAAACTCTTCAAATCAGTCGTGGCATTAACATCTATTTGTTCTAAGTTAAGGTATCTATTCCTATGCAAGAGTATTAACTTTATGACTTACTTACCGTGCTAGCGTTGGCGTTGGTTACCCATACTGACATCCGTGCGTTGGTCCCATAATCAGTTTGAGTCTAGACATTTAGGGATGTCTAAATCTCTCAAACTATTGCTCTGATACCAACTTGTAAGGCCCCTTTCCCGGGTGACCTCACTCGTTGGATTTACTCATAAACATAGCCATAAATACTGAACTTAAATTTAAAACATTCATCATTGCCTTTACATTACATAACAGCGGAAGTCTTAACAATTAAAAACACAACATTGTCTTAACAAACAAAGGTGGGATGTCAGTCTTGTGCCGGGTAACCTTCACGCCATCGCACGACCTTTTCTTCCTTTACCTGAAATGTATACTAAAAGTCAGCTAACGCTGGTGAGTTCTAGTTTAATGCAATTTGATATAAACATTCTTTTCTTTACTTTATAAGTATGCATTACTGTATAGTCATTCATTTAAATACGTATTCAGAGCTTTTGTCTTTCTTTCATCTTTCTTTTCTGTATCTTTGTGATTTCATATATATATATATATGCATTCACCCTTTTCTTTCTTTTCTTTCTTTCTTTACTTTCATGGGTCATACTATATAAGGGTGATCAACCCGTCATTTGCTTACGAATGTCACAAAGACAATCGTCGTGGTCCATCGTCATGGCCCACCTATACTTACAACCGTCCGGCAACAAGTGCCGTCCGTCATTTTATTCTTACAACCGTCCGGCAACCTTTGTCCGTCCGTCATGACTTACAACCGTCCTACCGTCGTAGGCCGTAATTCGCCCGTCTACCCGAAGGTATCCGTTTCCCATGCGACTATTATTTATACAACCGTTCTACTATAACATGCCAATTGCTTCGACCGTCCATTAATGGCATTCGTACGTCCTAGCTGATGAAGGAACGCACTTGTCCCGGTTGTAAAATAATTACATGGTCGTCCGTCTACCGAAGTAGCCGTTATCATCGAAGCGTCCATAACATTTTCTGTACTTGGCAAGCAATATATACATGGATATAAAGCAGGATTTCATTCTCACATGTTATGCCATTCAATCATTTCATTCTTTGCAAGCAATATATACATGGATATAAAGCAGGATTTCATTCTTTCATATTGTGTTATACTTTCATTCATTCTTTATAATCATGCTTTTCATTCTTTATTCATAATTTCTCTTTCATGTATAGGTATATATATATATACTTGTATAACACATATAATCACATTGACATTCATAACATTTATTCACTTAGTGTATACATCTCAGCTCCAAAACATTTGAAAACATTTGCACATAACATAGAAGGGGCACATAGAACTCACCTGATGAGTAGTTTCTGTAATACACTAAGCTGGCTACTGGCTTCACTAATGTCACTTACGATCTGTATAATAAAGTCATACACATAAGATGGTGCTCCTAGATGACACTAGACAATACTATGCTTGAACATAGTAGTTTCGATTGATTAGCTTATATCGAAACTTGGTAGTTTCGATAGGTTGTTTCTGTCGAAACTTGGTAGTTTCGATAGTTAGTTTCGATAGATAGTTTCGATAGGTAGTTTCGATAAGTAACTTATGTATTATCTTAGCTTCGGATCGGGGGCTCATATCGAAACTATGGTAGTTTCGATTGGGCCTGCATATATCGAAACTGGGTAGTTTCGATAGGTCTGCACATATCGAAACTAAGTAGTTTCGATGGGTCTGCACATATCGAAACTAAGTAGTTTCGATGGGTCTGCACTTATCGCCTTCCCCAAAAATCCGAATGTTCTGCATGCGAATCTGATCATGTCGATATCTAGATTTTCTTTGATCAAAACGTTCGTTTTTCATTCTAGATGCTATACCTAAGTTCACTTTCAAGTTTCATCCGCAAAAATCGTTATCTTTTAGCCAAAACCCGAAAACTCCCAAAACGAACAAAAACTCATAATGTGATCAAATCGTTACCTGGATTGGATTTCTGATTCAGAGGATATGATCACGAGAACAGCAGCAACGTTCTCCTGAATTCCGAGTTGATCCGTCACTTTCTCTCTCTAGACCCGAGCTCTCCTTTCTCTCTCTAAAAGCTGCGTGAGTTGGGGAAATGAGCAGGGAAGAGGGCTGCCTTGCCTCTTATGTGCATGGGCTTCCCTCGGCCCATTGAAGCCGGGCCCAGGCCTGCTCCCTTTTTGTTTAAATATTCCAACTAAATCACCGGTCTCACTATATTTATTCATTTTATTATTTTTGGGATGTTACATCTTCGTTCACCACGATTTAGTACACCACCCGCAATCTCCTTCGTAAACAAATCATCCCATTATTTAATTCAAACAACCTCGTTATTTTGTTCAAACAAAACGTTTATCAGACTTTTAGATAATACTTGAAATATAAATGTTCTATAAAAATTTTCACCATGTAAGGGAACTTAATACAACCTATTTTATAAAAATATTACTTCGAATTGATAAATAATTATGATTTTCCTCCTTAAGGTAACTATTTCTAAACCCTGGCTAAATTAATATACGACTACTAGTTTAGCCAATATTTATTCTTAAAAATATTCTCTTATTAATAATTAAAAATTTAAATTAAAAGATTTTTTCCTATAAATTGTCTATTTTTTTAGATTATTTAACTCAATATTTTCATTACTTTATATATCTACAACCAAGAATAATTTACAATTTCCTATTTGCAAACGAAGATCAGTATTTGTAAACACATTTCCCTGAATGTTTTCAGAACCTCCTCGTTATCTTTCACTTGTCGCTTCAAGAGACGATCCATACCGCTTATACATTAACCATCCCTAAAAACCTCAACAAGATTTAAAGAGCTGGAATATAACTACCACGTTTTACCTAAACGCCAAACAACACGCTTCTCTGCAACACTTGATCACATACAAAACTCGTTAGCATATGCCACACACGAAACTCAAAAACTTATGTATGCACATTTACAATATACATAACACGATCGCCTAATACATGAAACTTAGTTATTTTCAATATATCTAATGCTACACTGACTACATAATACATGAAACTTGATTATTTGCGATACACACTCTACTGGATTGATTACGGAATACATGAAACATAGTTGTTTGCAATATACATCCACTAAATTGATCACATGATACCTAACAATTGATTGTTTGATACACAACACTTGATTGATCACATTGAACATGAAACTTATTTTGGTTACAAAGTACATGATACTATATGATACTAAGTTGTTAACACCATACATGAAATTCATTTCTTACAATACACATGATACTATGTTGCTTACATTACACATGGGAGCTTATACATGATGCTAAGTTGTTTACGTTACACATAAAACCTATTTGATTACAAGCTACATAACACTAGATCATACATGAGACTTATGTGTTTACTTTATGCACGAAACCAAATTGCTTACAATTGTTGCAATTGATTGATCGCATTATACACAGAAAATGGTCATACACTTTGTTCACCAAAGTTGTAAGCTATAACACGTCGAAGCCACTCGGGGTTTGACGTATTCTTGTTCAAACACGAGTAAACAATGAGGCTTTAAGTTATACTACCTTATTACTCTTCAGTTGCTAACTGACCTGCCTGCTTAAGGACATAGTTACTTTTAGAAACTTTTAAGTGAAAATAATAGACAAGAACTGTGTGAAACTGCCTCCTCTTGACCCGCACATAACGGAATGATCTATACGGACCATGCGATGATTTGAGTAATTACGGGTGCACACGGAATTATAAAAATCAGCGCATGGAAAACATAGTAAATTTTGTCGTGTGTTGTGACCTAAAACTTATCATGATATGTGTCACACCCCGACCGATGGCGGAATCATCGGGGCGGGACATGTAAGACTGTTCATGAGCTCAAGGTTGACTAAATTGTAATATGTTAAATCAAATTCCATTCAAACAAATACGAATCAAATTCAATGTACATAATGAAATACAATTTGTTTTTGAATTAAGATTATCTAGGTCCAAAGCCTATGTGTAGCATGTCTTGATCAAACTCATATGAAAGCACCTGAAACATGAATAAAATAAGGTCAACTAAAAAGTTGGTGAGTATAACACAAATTTGTACATAGATAGCATATAGTTTGTAAACCAAATCCTTTACATAACATGATAAATAAGGCATTTATGGGGAGCCGCTATTGTGTAACCAAGTACAATCAAACCTTGTAACTAGCATGCAAAACAAAGTGTGTTGTCGGTTTCAATCACCGCGTACCATGGGTGGGTTTGTCAGACTCAATAGATCTATCATTGAAAACCGTCGGCTTGAAAAGTTAATGATTGCACATAATAGCATACAAGAGGTTAGCACACCTAGCACTCGGGCATAAAGCTCAAATTGCACACATGAATGTAAATAGGATTTGTACTTGTGTTGTTTGAGTAAATGTAAACATGTAAGTTGAATAGTGTTCATGTTTCACCCCAAAAATATAAAAGAGTAAAAAGGGGTTGTGAATACTCACTTGATTCGAAGGCGTAGCTAACACGAGATACTAGCTAGCAATGTGATCCTTGTAATGCACAACGTTAACCTAGAGTGTAATGTATATTGCATTAATAATGCACAATAGTCTAAGTCTAAGTCTAAGGTTGAATTGGATAAAGTTAGTGATTGGTACATGGAGGTATTGTATAAAACGAAAGATTTGAAATGAATATTTTTACAACATTTTCAATAAGGTTTGAGTTTGGAATAAGACAATTATATGTGAACTTCTTATTTAAAATTTACTACTTTTTAATCCATTAGAAGTGATTTAATTAATTTGTTTAATATTCCCAAGTTGATAATTTAGTTTATGAAAACAATTCTGGGCTTTGGAGTTTTATAAAATAACAGAAGAAACAGATTCTGACCAAAGGTTGGGCACAACCGTGCCAAGGGTATGGCGCGACCGCGCTTAGGCACGGGGCGCGACCGTGCTTGAGCATGGGGCGCGACCGTGCTTGGGCATGAGGTACGACCGTGCTAAGCGATTAGCACGATCGTGTCTGGATTTTCCAGAACCTAATCTGACAAATTCTTGTATTAAAAACGGCTGAATTTGTAGGGTTTTCAAATAACGACTGTTTGCGAATCTAACCATGTATTTTAATTGAATGTATATCGTGTCTAGGGTGTAGTTCGACTAAGCCAAAAACGTGATGAACCCAATATTCTGTTTGAGTTTAATTCGGTGGTATAAGCCGTGAATAGGTTAGGGCTTTCATTCAAGGGATTGAAATGAGTCTGATGATGTGTTTAATTACCTTAAACGATATCGAATTGGTGGAGTTCGACCAAACGGAGTCCCGAATTTGATGCATTGATCCCTGGCGTCTCCTGTTGGGATTCCGGCAAAATTGTTGTGAGGAATGTGATTACAGGAGCTTGAAGATCATGCGCATATGATTGATTTCGGGAGTGTTTCGTGAGTTGGACGAGATTGAGAGAAAGGAATGGAGAGGTGACAGTTTTGGTTTCCTAATCACTACGTGGTTATTAGAAAGTGATTAATTCGAAATGATTGGTTTGAAACGGCACAATAGCGTTACAAATTTTGGATTCGAACAGATTTGCGATTAAAGACTGTTTTTACGTTTTAACTGATGTGAGGCGCGACCGTGCCTATAAGAGGCGCAACCGTGCCAGACGAGGCGCGACCGTGCCAAAACGTTGCGCGACCGTGCCGGACGAGGCGCGACCGTGCCAAAACGTGGCGCGACCGTGCCTACTAGGGTTTCTGGTTATTTACAAAATCAGCCCTTGCAAATTCAGCTTTGACAGAATTAGTTTGGTTAGGATTTAACAGAACACCTAACGAGATTACTAACTGGATTAACTCTAGGAGGTGTTACCACATGATTATGAGTTCTAAATACGATCGGTTGACGATTAATGAGGTGTAGGTTTGAACAAGTATATGATTCAACATCGTGCAGTTATTTTATTATTTAAAATGAATTAAAATAGGGTCGGAAAAATCAGGAATGTTACAGTCTCCCCATGTTAAGGGAATTTCGTCCCGAAATTTAACTAATGGAGGCTTCTAAAAATCAAGAAAAAAAGTGGGAGTTTTTGGGTTCTCGGTGAGTTTGACCGTTGGTATAATTTAGGCCTGATACTCAAGGTTGAATATGAATGTTGACAATGAATTTAGTTTTTGAAATGGACTTAAGGAGAAGATTGTCGAATAGCAATTTGAATTCTAAATATAAGATGTATTTTTCTGTTTAAACTTGTTAATCGGGAAGATTTTCAAAAAGATTTTCTGCTTTGTACAGTTATTTTCTTCTTTATTTTTGATAGCATAACTTTTGGGGGAGAATTAGATAGTTATGTCGGAAAGTAAAAGTTTTGCTTCGTATAGTTAAAAAAAAAAAAAAAAAAAAAAAAAAAAAAAAAAAAATCTCTTTATTGCTTTTTGTTTGTTTCAGGAAAATCGGATCTGACCTTGTGAGAAATGATAGAGTCTGATCACACTTCTTGAACATGGAATGGACCACAAGCGATGGTGCTTACTGAGGTATAGCCGGTAGGCCCGACATATGGTTATAACTCTCTAGTAGTGTGAAAACCTAATTCTCTACCGTACACGTGTGTTTGAACCCATTCTTGAAACATCTAACCCATTTTAAGCTAAGAAAACTGATTCAATCAGATACAGGCTTACGTGTTGGATTCTGATTCATGCACCAGGTGACCGTCAAAGTAACGAAAATTACCGCCGATGACCCCGTCTGTTTCGCTTACGCAAAGATCTCGGGAGTTCATCTTTTTCCCATCCACTTGGATGATTTGACCCCGTCTGTTTTGCTTACGCAAAGACCTCGGGTGTTCAACTTTTTCCTATCCGCTTGGATAATTTTACGACTTCTTCTGTTTTGCTTACGCAAAGATCTAGAATGTTCGTACCTTTTTTAATATCCACTTGGATATTTTTCATTTTACACCCATCTTACATCCTGTTGGATTTTATTTTACTTTTGGCGGTGAATTCAACTTACCAAGATGGTACCCTGGTTAACCTGCAAGAAATGATAAGATGAATGTGGGTATGTCTTGAGGATTGATAGGCTTTCAAAACCATTTTATTTCAATATGTGGGGTACACCGTGTTTCGTGCATTAAATGGTACCTTTTAATCACATGAAATTTTTGTATAAACAAATGCTCGGGTTTATCTTGCACACATATCGGCTATCTTCAGGGATTCACAGTAGCTGAGTGCAAAAATGAAGTGTTTCAAGAGTTTGACCAGACATGATCTCACGTTGGATCTTTTCCAAGGATAAGTGTTTATATCTTATTTTGGTTATTAAAAATATCTTTATCTTCCTTATTAACTTGTTTAAATTGTACATAGTTTTTGAGTTTATGTCTTTTGCCTTTGACCCAGTTTGACCTACCTATCGAAACTATGATCATACTTGAAAGGTTTGCCCCTAAAACATTTGCTCGAAACTTCCAAGTCCCTCGAAACTACCCTGTCCACTCGAAACTTCCTCGCTCACTCGAAACTAGTAGTTTCGAGAGGGCCATTTCAGTCTTTTCACAAACTCAAATTAAATGTCTTCATAATCCATATTCATGCGGCGTGTCTTCATCACTCACCCGAAACTCTCTCACACCTTTGCTTTCACACACAAATTCTCTCAAACCCTCGGTCTAAGCTTGCGATTTCAGTGTTTCTCATCTGAATCCCTCGTCGTCTTCTTCATCAGGTAATGGTTTGTGGGTTTTTGAAAGTGATTTATGTGAACGAACAGGCCCTTGGGTTTGATTTCACAAGCGTTTACGACTAGTTCTTCATAATCTAGGTCGTCTGGTGTTCATTTCATGTTTTTGAGATCACCTTTGTTAATATCTCACTCTTTATGTGTTTAATTTTGCAGATTTAGGTTGATTCATCGGTAAGAAGGAGTTTCGACACTCTCAGGCCTTTATTAACCTTTTTCTTTGTTTTATTTTGCATTTGTTTCTTATTTCTAAGGTTGAGTCTGCATATAAGTTTCGTTTGTTTTCTGTGCTTTTTGAGTCTGTTGATATTTTCAAGGGTTTGCCATCGAAACTAGGTAGTTTCAAGTAAAAGAGGGATTTTAAGAATTTGAAAGGTTTTTAGGTTTTGATCTGTCTTCACTCGAAACTCTGTAGTTTCGATAACCCCTGATGCTCGAAACTCTGTAGTTTCGATACCCTTGGTGCTCGAAACTAGTACTTTCGATATGGTTTCTTCACTCGAATCTTAGTTTCGATAGTCCCTTTTTCTGATATTTTCTAAGTGTTGGAAATAAGTAGTTTCGTTCGAAACTTATAGTTTCGATAGTGTCTTTCTCAGAATTTTTCTAAGTATTGAGACTTATGTAAGAAATTTCCTTTGTGATTTTCTTGTGCAGATATGGATCTTTTATTTGCCAAGAAGCACAATATCTGTGCTTACTTGAATGCCACTGACCCCAAGAATGCAGAGTTCACACCAGTTCTCAATTTCCTAGCCAATTCTAATATTAGCTTTGCCATAAACAACAATCTGCCAGTTTTTGAGACCACTATAAGACAGTTCTGGGCTACTGCTACAAGTGTCTCCGTTAACAATACAAGACACATTAGAGCCACTGTTCACAACCAAGAAGTGTTATTTTCTGAGGCTACTATCAGAGAGGTGCTACAATTTAATGATAACCCTGAAGCCCCAATTGAATTTCCAAGTTTTTACATTCGAGAATGTTTCAGAAGAATGGGTCACCCAAATAAATTCATAGGAGGGCAAGTCATCAAGAATGCTCTTCCTCCACTCTGGAGATACATCGTGCATATTTTTATTCATTGCATCTCTATTAGAAAAGGAGGATTTGACTCAGCAAATGCTTTGATAGCTTCGGCCATTCTTGGCTTAGTCAAGGGAAGGGAGTACAACTTCTCTGGTCTAGTGTTCGGACAACTGATTGAGAACCTAACTGGGAGAGTCAAAGACAAATTTCTTGCATATCCAAGGTTCTTACAGATGGTCATCAATCATCTCCACCCAGATCTTCAACAAGATGGTCCTCTCCTGATTCTTGATCATATGAATGCAAAGACTCTGAGCTACATGAAAAGCTCCAGTTCAAGAACAAACCGAGTCATTGCCAATGTTCCTTTATTTGGACACATTCTGGGAGAAGAAGAAGAAGCCATACCTGATGTTGATCCAGAACTACCTGTTGAATCTTCATCATCATCAGCAGAAGAAGAAGAACCTCATAATGAGCAAGAAAACCAAGAGGCTGAAAATCAAAATGTTGAAGTAGAAATTCAGGAGAATGTACAACAGGAAATGGGACTAAATGAAGAAGATCTTATCTTTGAAGCTCCTATGATAGATCAAGTGTTGGAGAATTCTGAACCAATTATTCAGGAAGAACATGTTGAGGCAGAAGCTGATTCAGAAGACACCTTGGATGAAGGCATTTATGGCACCAAGTATGACGTCTCAGATTATGAAACTGAAACTGAAGATCACACTGAACCTCCAGCATCATCTTCTAAGAGACAAGCTGAGTCTGAATCTGACTATGAGCTAGAAGAACCACTGGCTAAGAAGATTAAGACTGGACTGGAGCCTTTAAGCACCTCCTCAGAGTCCTTAGATGACATTCCTGAAAACCTAACTCCTATTCATTCACCCATTCATGCTGCTACCACCCCTCAACCAACTCCACAACCTACACCACACTCACCTCCTCCATCTCCACAACATACACCTATTGCTACACCACCTGCATCTCCTGTTCCTGATCCATCTGCCTCTGTTCCAAGAGTGAAAACTTTAAGCCTAGAGGTGAAGAAGCTTCAAAGTAAAATAACAAAACAAGATGGTGTTATAGAAGGTCTGAAGTCTGAGTTGAGTGAATGCAAAAACGAAGCCAAAGACCTAAGGAAAGAAGTTGGAGGCTTGCACACTCAGCTTGATGTGCAGCAAACTCAATTGGAGACCCAACAAAACACCATTTCCAAGCAACAACAAGAAATCAAAGCCTTATCTGATATTGTAAAACAAATCCAAGCCTCAATGACTAAACCTTCCTCCCAAGAAACCCCTTCAACAACTCAGGGGGAGTTCACTGCTACAGATAAACCTTCCTCTCCTGTAGTTGTTTCAAATCCTTTGTCTGCTTTGACAATCCTTACTGGGCAAGCTGCCAAATCTAAGGATTCTGTTGAAGTTAAGGTTGAAGGACCAGAACTAGACCTTCCCTCAGCAAGTGAGAGAAGAGATGCTAGGAAGAAAGGAAAAGGGACGTCAACAGAAATAGAGACTGTTATACTAGATGAAGAAGACATCCCATCTGATGACGAGCTGAATGCCCTCTTGAATGAAATTGAAAACTTTGGGTATAACGATCTTTACCCAGAAATTCTGACTACAGAGGAAAAGGAGACTGAAAGAACAAGATACTTCACCGAAGAAGGAGAAGAAATTCAAACCTTGTCTGATGAAGAAAAAGATGAAGAAGAGGTTCTGGTTAATCTCATCAAGAAAGTCACTCCTGAACCAACCACTACAGCCTCTGAGTCTATTCCAGCACAAGATCCACCGTCTGTTGCACCTGAACCTCCAACTTCAAGAAAATCTTGGTTCAGAAAAATCATTCAGGAAGAGTCTCCTAAAACATATGAATGGATAGCTGAGCATCAGGAGCTAAAGAGGCCCCCAATTGGCTGGAAATATGATGCAGAAAGGAAGCTCTTTATCATTAGAAGATATAGAGGGGGAGTTCAGCACTTCAAAAATATGACTGACTTCCAGACACTTCCTTTCTATGACCTCAGGGATTTAGCCAAGCTTCCACTTCAAAACCCTGGGAAGATTATGATGGCTTATGACTTCGAGAAGTTTCTGCACTCTCAAGTCAATAATGATTTCAAAGGGATGAAGCCAAGGAAAACTCAGAAGAAGATCTCAAAGACAAGGTTTCACCCTAAAACCAATAAGCCTTATGTGTTCTTGAGATACAAGCCTGCCCAAACCCACAAGACTATCACCATTCCAAAATCTGTACCTGTCCAGCTACAAACTTTCAGAAAGTGGTTCTATAACCCAGTCATTGGCAGTGCAGTGATCGAGTGTAAGGGCAAGGAAGACATCATCATCTTTGAGCCCATGGAGCTGCTGAAATTTCAACCTGAAGATCTGGAGGTGCTATTCCAGAATCACATTCAGGCATATAGTGATGAAGATGAAGCTGATGCCAAAGCCTATCAAAGGGTTGTGTCTCTACATGTAAAACCTTTCATCCCTAGGACAACTGAAGGACCAGCTGCTTGAAGAAGAGCTGAAGACAGTAATGCAACAGCTTAGGGGGAGATTGTAGAGTCATATATTTTGTATAAGCTGTTGTCATTTATTGTATGTTTAAACAATTTTAGACTAGTTTACTTTCTGTCATTTCATTATTGTAATTTTAGTTTTTCTGTAATTTACTGTTTGTTTTACCAAGTCTGGGCCATCGAAACTATAGTTTCGAGTGAGATTTGTTCACTCGAAACTAGTAGTTTCGATCGATAGTAGTTTCGACAGGCACTTTTTCCACTTGTAAATGTTCACTCGAAACTAGTAGTTTCGAGGAACATAGTTTCGATACCTGTGAAACTACTATAAATAGCCTAGTTAGAGAATTTCTAGGGTGTGAGTTGCGGCTGTAACCCTGAATTCTCTCTTTCAGATTTGTTCTTGAATCAATACAATTTGCATTCGTTTAATGCTTGTTCTTACACTTTCACATATTATTTGCATTGATTCTTAGTGTGTTTGGCTGTCTTCTTCACCAAGTCTGTCTCTAATCCTCTGTTACATCACCATACATACAGATTCCGCCTGCATGTGTGGGTAATCGATCACTTTCGTGATTTCCGACTGAAATCTGGACCTACATTGCTTGTAACAAATTTGATGAGATTTTGAAATTTTGAGTTTGTGTAAGATGTAGTCTAGCGTGCTCAAAATTGTTAGTGGGTAAAAGATTTCATAAACATTGGTCTAGGTCAAAACATCACGTGACATGAAACAACGCTACTCCTGATAATATGATAGGACACTTATATATAGGAAGTACCATCGGCGTATCCACCATGCCCTCGTCACATTACATCCGTTTCGTTGTTACACATCATGATAAGTTTTAGGTCACAACACACGACAAAATTTCACTATAGTTTCCATGCGCTGATTTTCATAATTCCGTGTGCACCCGTAATTATTCAAATCATCGTATGGTCCGTATAGATTGTTTCGTTGTGTGTGGGTAAGGGGGCACAATTTCGCTATGATCACGTCTATTGTTTACACATAGAAAGTCGCTAACAAGTAACTAAGTCCCTAATCAGGTCAGTTCGCAACTAAAGAGTAGTAAAGTAGTAACACTTAAAGTTTCTTAGTTTGCTCGTGTTTGAACAAGAATACGTCAAACCCCGAGTCGTTTCAATGTATTATGGTCTTCAACTTTGGTGTACAAAGTGCATGACCATGTCTTGTGTATAATGTAATCAATCCATTGCAATAACTGTAAGCAAATTTTGTTTCGAGTATATAGTAAGCACACAAGTCTCATGTATGATCTAGTGTCACGTAGTTTGTAATCAAATAGGTCTCATATATAGCGTAAATAATTTTGCGTCTTGTATTTTGTAAATCAAAAAGCTCTAATGTGTAATGTATACAACATAGTATTATGTGTATTGTAGGAAATGGATCTCATGTATAGTGTTAGCAACTTAGCATCATGTATTTTGTATAATGTACACCGTTTAGTATAAAGTGCTTTGTAACCAAATGAGTTTCTTGTATAGTATGGTCAATCTAGAATTATGTATCAATGAAGCAATTCTTGTGTATAGCATATATTGCAAACGACTAAGTTTCGTGTATCATGTGCTCAATCCAGTAGTATATGTATTGCAAGTAAACATGTTTCGTGCATTACGTGATCAATCGAGCAAATTGTGATTTGTAGGCAAACTAGTTTCATGTATTATGTAGTTTGTGTAGAATTGGATATATTGAGGATAATTGAGTTTCATGTACCATGAGATTGCGTTAAATATATTGTGAACGTGTATACATGAGTATTGAACTTCGCGTGTGATGTGTACTAACGGGTCTTGCATGTGATCGAGTGCTGCGGACGAACGTGTTGTTTGGCGTTCTTGCATAATGTGGTAGTTAGGTTCAAGTCCTCAAATCTCATTGAGGTTGGTGGGAAAGGTTAACGTTTACGCGATATGGATCGTCTCTTGAAGCGTCGAGTGAAAGGTAACGAGGAGGTTTTGGAAATATTCTGGAATTTGTGTTTATAAATACGGGTCTTTGTTTGAACATAGAAAGTGGGAAATTGTTTTTGGTTGTAGATATATATAAAGTTGTGAATTCATTGAATCGCATATTTTAAATGGATATGCAATTTATGAGAAAGATATTTTTAATCTAAAATTTCAACCTTTGGCTAAACAAGTAGTAGCATATTAATTTGGCCAAAGTTTAGAATTGTTTACTTTAACGAATAAAAATCATAATTATTTATCATTTTTTTTTAAAAATTTTTTTATAAAATTGATTGCATTAACTTTCCCTATTTGGTGAAAAAGTTTTATGGAAAATTTATGTTTTTGATATTATCTAAAAATTTAATAAAGATAGCGATGTTTTGTTTAAATCACAAAATAGGATGATTTATTTATGAAAGGGTTTGTTGGTAATGCATTAAATCATGTTGAATGAAAGAAGTGATATTTGAGAAAGTTTGATGAAAATATAACAGGTGTAATTTACGCTCCACGGGTCAAATCAATGAACAATAACTGTAGAGTTGAAATATATGGAATTAACTAAATGCTGAAATGTTAAACATTACTCAAAACATAAGAAAATGGTTCTCAAATCGAAATTTTTTTTTTTTAAAGGAAATCAGTAGAAGCTTCTTCTAACGTCGCTGGTAGCTTTCCACTAGGAAGAAGATAATTGCCAAGATGATCACCGCTATAGTCACTCGAGTAGCAGATCTGGCTTCAGTCCTGGCGGTCTCCGTGAGATGTTCTTGTACTTCCTTTTCGAGGATGGAGATTAACTCCTTTTGGTACCCTAATTGGTTTGCTAGGCTATCCATTCTTTGTCTTTGCAAGTCGTGTATCAGTCCCTGCTCTATCCTTTGCCTCTCAAATTCTGAGGTTCTTACATATTGATGGAGGTCATGGGTTGGAATCCCCATAACACTAGTGGGTGCCATGGTTTGTCTTACCCAAGGGTTAGGATGGTATGGGTCGGGCATTAGGTATGGGTCTCTTAGTGGGGGTGGCAATTGATTATGGAGGTGAGGTGTATGATACGGGTTTACGGGTACGGGTGATTCAGGTGTTCGAAGTCTCGGGCCGGTGTTCCTAATCCAGTCCGCCCTTACATCAAACCTTGGCCTAGCAGTTGGGGGTGTTGGTGACCGATACATGGGTGTCTCAGTGTCTTCTTCCCAATCAGATTCTGATCCAGGACGGTAAACCGGGGAGGGAGGAGGGTAGGAGTCCATGTCTAGCAGAAAAACAATGAAAAAGTTGTAAGTGATAATGAAATATGAAGTGTCGAATATAGAAGTTCTTATGGGTTTTGGAGTTTGACTAGTCATAACGCCGAACCTTCACGATAGTATTTTAGAAATACACTTGACCTATAAGTAATGTATCCCTAAGGAGAATTCCCAGGAAAGAGGGGTGGGTCGCTAAGACACACTTAAGTACCCTATCTTTCCTTAGCCAGAATTCCTCATGGGCTTACACACTCTTCCAGCCATCATGTATTAATAATGCTATTGTTGGGCTCATGGTTATGATGGGAGTTGTTGTGGACTGGGCTTTGAGGCCCAAAGTAAGATTTATGCATTTTAGTGGGCTTCTTCTTCTTGTAGGATAGATGGGCTTCTTGGTTTATTATTGGTGGACATTAGGCTCAATAATTTAAGTCTTTGTTCATAAAGGTGATGGTATCATGTATGGGAGTCTAAATGTGTATGAATAATTTGGTGTGTATGTGTGTGTGTTAAATTTAGGATAGTGTTTTAAATAATTTAAGCAGGTAGCTATGAATAGAAGGGAAAAGTTGGCAGGAAATGTGATACATAAACTATTGAGTATTGTATCATGTGATGTAATCATATATTATAACATATAAAGATATTCACATTGGAAATAAGCATATAGCATGTAGGTAGTAATGAGTGTAAGCATGAGAGTTATCAAGTAGTGTGACACATAAGTCATCATGTATTGTATCAAATGGTGTAAATACTTATGATATCATGTAAAAATAATCACACAGGAATTGAAAATGTAACATGTAGTAGCATGGCATTGTATGCGTGTCCTAAAGTTATAGTCTAGGTCAGGAGTGTCTAATAACCTAGTTCCCTATAACCAAGGCTCTGATACCAATCTGTCACACCCCGACCGATGGCGGAATCATCGGGGCGGGACATGTAAGACTGTTCATGAGCTCAAGGTTGACTAAATTGTAATATGTTAAATCAAATTCCATTCAAACAAATACGAATCAAATTCAATGTACATAATGAAATACAATTTGTTTTTGAATTAAGATTATCTAGGTCCAAAGCCTATGTGTAGCATGTCTTGATCAAACTCATATGAAAGCACCTGAAACATGAATAAAATAAGGTCAACTAAAAAGTTGGTGAGTATAACACAAATTTGTACATAGATAGCATATAGTTTGTAAACCAAATCCTTTACATAACATGATAAATAAGGCATTTATGGGGAGCCGCTATTGTGTAACTAAGTACAATCAAACCTTGTAACTAGCATGCAAAACAAAGTGTGTTGTCGGTTTCAATCACCGCGTACCATGGGTGGGTTTGTCAGACTCAATAGATCTATCATTGAAAACCGTCGGCTTGAAAAGTTAATGATTGCACATAATAGCATACAAGAGGTTAGCACACCTAGCACTCGGGCATAAAGCTCAAATTGCACACATGAATGTAAATAGGATTTGTACTTGTGTTGTTTGCGTAAATGTAAACATGTAAGTTGAATAGTGTTCATGTTTCACCCAAAAAATGTAAAAGAGTAAAAAGGGGTTGTGAATACTCACTTGATTCGAAGGCGTAGCTAACACGAGATACTAGCTAGCAATGTGATCCTTGTAATGCACAACGTTAACCTAGAGTGTAATGTATATTGCATTAATAATGCACAATAGTCTAAGTCTAAGTCTAAGGTTGAATTGGATAAAGTTAGTGATTGGTACATGGAGGTATTGTATAAAACGAAAGATTTGAAATGAATATTTTTACAACATTTTGAATAAGGTTTGAGTTTGGAATAAGACAATTATATGTGAACTTCTTATTTAAAATTTACTACTTTTTAATCCATTAGAAATGATTTAATTAATTTGTTTAATATTCCCAAGTTGATAATTTAGTTTATGAAAACAATTCTAGGCTTTGGAGTTTTATAAAATAACAGAAGAAACAGATTCTGACCAAAGGTTGGGCACAACCGTGCCAAGGGTATGGCGCGACCGCGCTTAGGCACGGGGCGCGACCGTGCTTGGGCATGGGGCGTGACCGTGCTTGGGCATGAGGCACGACCGTGCTAAGCGATTAGCACGATCGTGTCTGGATTTTCCAGAACCTAATCTGACAAATTCTTGTATTAAAAACGGCTGAATTTATAGGGTTTTCAAATAACGACTGTTTGCGAATCTAACCATATATTTTAATTGAATGTATATCGTGTCTAGGGTGTAGTTCGACTAAGCCAAAAACGTGATGAACCCTAGATTCTGTTTGAGTTTAATTCGGTGGTATAAGCCCTGAATAGGTTAGGGCTTTCATTCAAGGGATTGAAATGAGTCTGGTGATGTGTTTAATTACCTTAAACGATATCGAATTGGTGGAGTTCGACCAAACGGAGTTCCGACTTTGATGCGTTGATCCCTGGCGTCTCCTGTTGGGATTCCGGCAAAATTGTTGTGAGGAATGTGATTACAGGAGCTTGAAGATCATGCGCATATGATTGATTTCGGGAGTGTTTCGTGAGTTGGACGAGATTGAGATAAAGGAATGGAGAGGTGACGGTTTTGGTTTCCTAATCACTACGTGGTTATTAGAAAGTGATTAATTCGAAATGATTGGTTTGAAACGGCACAATAGCGTTACAAATTTTGGATTCGAACAGATTTGCGATTAAAGACTGTTTTTACGTTTTAACTGATGTGAAGCGCGACCGTGCCTATAAGAGGCGCGACCGTGCCTATAAGAGGCGCGACCGTGCCGGACGAGGCGCGACCGTGCCTAAACGTGGCGCGACCGTGCCTACTAGGGTTTCTGGTTATTTACAAAATCAGCCCTTGCAAATTCAGCTTTGACAGAATTAGTTTGGTTAGGATTTAACAGAACACCTAACGAGATTACTAACTGGATTAACTCTAGGAGGTGTTACCACATGATTATGAGTTCTAAATACGATCAGTTGACGATTAATGAGGTGTAGGTTTGAACAAGTATATGATTCAACATCGTGCAGTTATTTTATTATTTAAAATGAATTAAAATAGGGTCGGAAAAATCAGGAATGTTACAATATGTAACAACGAAACTGAAGTAATATGACAAGGGCATGGTGGATACGCCGATGGTACTTCCTATATATAAGTGTTCTATCATATTATCAGAAGTAGCGTTGTTCGTGTCGCGTTAAGTTTTGAATTAGACCAATGTTTGTGAACTCTCTTACCCGCTAACAACACCTGAGCATATTAGACTACACCTTAATTAAATCCTGGTCGTCAAATTCCAATCAAACCCATTCCAAGGAATACATTTTACACTTAACATGAGCTTTAGACCTAAGTCTCGTTATCTATCATACTCCTCAAACCGATAATAAAAACTCCAAACTCATTTCCTTCCTGATTCAGCAATCTCCACTAGTTAAATTTCGGGACGAAATCCCCTTAACATGGGGAGACTGTAACATCCATAATTTTCCGGCCTGAATTTTAGTTCATTCACAATCCATTTCAATTCCGTACCGGTTCAACACAATATGCCACATTAACTATCAAGTTTATGTATATCCAATTAATTACTCAAAAAGTATTTTGTAACCCTATATATAACTACACTTGTGTATACATCTTTATCCCAACGTTTAGTGTTCATAAATTTAAAAATATAAGTTTATAATAATAATAATAATAATAATATTAATAATACTAAATATCTTCTGAAATTATTAATAATATTAAAGTTATTAATGATTACGATATTTACAAACAAGCTGAGAAATAGCATTATTTGGTAAAAATGATGCTAAATTTTAAGTGTTAAGATTTTATAGAATTTATTTGAATTTAATTAAATTATTAAAGTTTAAATAAACTTTATTAGATTTTATAAAGGTTTACAAAACTACCAATCTTAAATTAGTTGTTATAAATATCCTTAGGTTAATAATTAGTAAAGATTTATTTGCTTTTATTTAACACTATTAAGTTATTAAAGTTTATCAAAGATTATCTAGTTTTAATTAAAGTTGATTCTAGTTTTAAAATTTTCTGAAACTCGAAGGGCCTTTTTGGTCATTTTTTTTAAACTTGGTTTTGAAACAAAACCCAACCCACGCCAACTCCCTCTCGCCGACGATCTATTTCCGGCAATCCCATGATTTCCGGTAATCCCCCAAATCATGCCATATGTGATTCCCGCACGCGTTTTTGGTTGTTTTAAACACCTAATAACACCCTTAATTTGCTGAAACTCAAAACCGAAAGGAAAGATGAGAACTTTGAAATCAACCCATAAATCAAGCCTCTAATCCCGTAAGTCTCGCTCCATTAACAGCTGTAAGCATGTATGTCGTCATTTTATAAATTCCCATAACAGTATGCAAATTGAAACCACCTCAAATCCTTTTTTTTTCTTTCTTTCTCTCGGTTTGCATTCGGTGCAAGGCGAGGGAGACTTTCAAATCCGAACGATTCAAGGCCAACTTCAGGTATCACATTACTCGTTAAGTTACACACCTCTGGTTTCGATTTTCCTGTATAGCGATTTGGATTTTAGGGTTAAAAGTGGGCTGGTTTACGACGGGTATAATGGGGAAGAAGAGAGGCAGAAAACTTCGCTTTATATTTTTTTGATTTTGATGTTTTAAACAAAATGGGGTTTAGTCTAGTGGTTAAACCCTTGTGTTTCCAGGGACATGTCGCAAGTTAAATTCAAGCAAACCCCATTCCCTGATATTTTTTTTTGTGTTTTTGTTTAACAATCTATCACACACTATTATATATAAACACTATTACTCTTATAAACCTTTAGAATGATCAAAGATCTTAATTTTTATAAACTATAGTATTAACATGAGTAATATTATCATTGATAATAATAATTTACAAATTAATAATCTCATTTTATTTTTACTTTGGCAATGGAAGTGATAAATTCTTAAAAATATGACTTATAAAGAAAATAGCATGATTTTGTTACTAATATATGGTAATAATGCTAATAACAAAATTGTTGCAAATCCGCTTGTATATCGACCATTTTAATATGCTATTAGTAGTTAATTAATTTTACTAAATTTAATTTTCATAAATGGTAATCTTACAATTCACATAATTAATTTAATTATTTTAAATCATGTCCTTATAAATATTATTTTATATAATATTTCAAAATGATGATCATTTTTAAAAGACTAATCCTAAGCACACATCGTCTTAAAAATGTAAATATTGTAGTTATTTCATTAATACTTTCGTTTACAAAGTAACTCTTTTTTTGACACATAAATCCCTTTTATAAATTCAATTTATAAGTTATCATCTTATTTAACTTAGTATCAATAATTCGAATCACAAATAGTCTCTCGTTCGTTCATTCGTTCCAAAACTTAAAGTCCAAATCATTCCGTTCCTATTTATTTTAAATCATTCCTATATATTAAATATGTGTAATTATTTAATTAGGGCATCGTTGATCTGGTTCACTTATCCTCTCGATATAGTACAAGTTTTAGTCATACAATATCAAGGTGAGTATTACATAGCCCCTTTTACTCTTTTACACTTTTTGGGGTGGAACATGAACATTATACAATACTATTGTTTACATTTACACAGACTACACAAATACAAATCC
Source organism: Smallanthus sonchifolius (assembly GCA_023525975.1). Classification (NCBI taxonomy): domain Eukaryota; kingdom Viridiplantae; phylum Streptophyta; class Magnoliopsida; order Asterales; family Asteraceae; genus Smallanthus; species Smallanthus sonchifolius. The sequence goes on along the minus strand of CM042021.1, from coordinate 90,800,128 downwards.
TCTTACATTCATGTGTGCAATTTGAGCTTTATGCCCGAGTGCTAGTTGTGCTAACTTTTGTATGCGATTATGTGCAATCATTAACTATTCAAGCCGACGGTTTTCAATGATAGATCTATTGAGTCTGACAAACCCACCTGGTTGAGGTGATTGATACCAACAACACAATTTGCATGCTAGTTACAAAGGTTTGATTGTACTTGGTTACACAATAGCTGCTCCCCGTAAATGCCTTATTTATCATGTTATGTAAGGATTTGTTTTAAAAACTATATGTGATTTATATACAAACCTGTGTTATACTCACCAACTTTTTAGTTGACCTTATTTTATTCATGTTTCAGGTGCTTTCATATGAGTTTGATCAAGACATGCTACACATAGGCTTTGGACCTAGTTAATCTTAATTCAAAAACAAATTGTATTTCATTATGTACTTGGAACTTGATTCATGTTTGTTTCAATGGAAATGGTTTTAACATATTACAATTTAGTCAACATTGAGCTCATGAACAGTCAACATGTCCCGCCCCGACGTTTCCGCCGTCGGTTGGGGTGTGACAGTTCGTGCCCTAGAATTGACAATTCATACGAGTCTCACGACTCAAATCCGGATGGCACAACAAGAGGCAATTAAGGAAGAAAATATTCAGAGTGAAGCTTTACGAGGAATGATAAAGCAATTGGAACCAAAGTCAGATAACACTTTATACTTCATGAATAGAATTTAGGTGCCATGTTTTGGTAACATACGGGAGTTGGTTATGGACGAAGCCCACAAGTGGGTACTCCATTCACCCAGGCTCGGATAAAATGTATAAGGATCTGAAAGAACTCTACTGGTGGCCAAACATGAAAGGATAAATTGCTATTTATGTCGGTAAATGCTTGACATGTTCAAAAGTAAAGGCAGAACATCAGAAACCGTCGGGATTGTTACAACAACCCGAGATACCTCAATGGAAATGGGAACAGATTTCAATGGATTTCATCACAAAGTTACCCAAGACGTCGAGCGGGTATGACACTATATGGGTAATCGTCGATCGTTTGACGAAATCAGCTCATTTTCTACCCATCAAAAAGACGGATAAAACCGAGAAACTTGCAAGGCTTTATATCAAGGAAATTGTGGCTAGGCATGGAGTGCCAATTTCTATTATCTCTGATAGAGACAGCAGATTCATGTCTAGAATCTGGAAATCATTACAAGAAGCCATGTGCACCCGTCTTGACATGAGCACGGCATATCACCCACAAACAGATGGTCAAAGTGAAAGGACCATTCAAACCTTAGAAGATATGCTCCGTGCGTGTGCAATTGACTTCGGTGGAAATTGGGATACTCATTTGCCACTAGCTGAGTTTTCGTACAATAATAGTTACCACACCAGCATCAAAGCTGCTCCGTTTGAGGCTTTGTATGGTCGAAAATGTCGTTCACCGCTATGTTGGGCAGAAGTTGGTGACAAGCATTTAACCGGTCCTAAAGTTATTCAAGAGACCACGGACAAGATTTTCAAAATCAAGGATCGTCTGAAGGCCGCCCGTGACAGACAAAAGAGTTACGCGGATAACAGACGAAGACCGTTAGAATTCCAAGTGGGAGACGAAGTCATGTTAAAGGTCTCACCTTGGAAAGGAGTTGCAAGATTTGGCAACCGTGGCAAGCTTAACCCTAGGTACGTGGGGCCGTTTGAAATATTGGCTAGGGTTGGGCCTGTAGCTTACAAGCTCAAGTTGCCACAAGAACTAAGCAATATACATGATACGTTTCATGTGTCAAATCTCAAGAAGTGCTTATCAGACGACACATTAATTATACCGCCTGATGAGATTCACATAGACGACAAGTTGCATTTCATTGAGGAACCTATGGAAGTCACAGATTGGAAGGTTCAGAGAACAAGGCGCAGCCGTGTTAAGCTAATCAAGGTACGTTGGAATTCAAAGCGTGGCCCCGAGTATACGTGGGAGCGGGAAGATAAAATGAAATCCAAGTACCCGTCCTTGTTTACAGACACTCCAAGTCAGAATGACAAGAACTGAATTTCGGGACGAAATTCTCTGTAACATGGGGAGAATGTGACACCCAGCATTTCAGGTCAATATCCACATTACATAAACGCACGTTCATATTTATTAATTTCCTGATATTTTACTTTGACTAAGTAAAGTCAAGAAGTCTAGTAAAGGAGTTATTCCAAGTCTAGTAAATCTTAAAGAATTACTAGAAAAAGTAAGCAGTATAACCCGACAAAATACGAACGTAAATGGTTAAATAAAATAACCAGAAATATATATATATATATATATATATATATATATATATTACACAAAATTTACGTTGAACTATAATTTATTTCTAAGACTAAATCATATAATATACGTAAAAGTAAAATAATAAACTTTTCGAAGACGTTACTATGTAGCGCCACTTTTAGGTACTCATACCTACAAATAATCACCTCAACGAATTATACAAACCAAGATTTCAATAATTTCTTCAACGAGCCATAAACTGGTTAAAAATTATAATACCGTGAGAAATCTAAACCGAAATAAATTTATCTTTTAAAAACTCTAAAGAATATTAAGTTACACTTAAATCAAATTATATGATTTAATTAACTCTAAACCCAATCATCATATCGGCCGAGACAAGTGGGTTTTCCCCCTCAATTCCTTGACTTTCTCGACCAAACTTCAGAGAATGACCATACCTCATGCCTTCGAAATTCAAGTAAAACCATACCTCTTCAATCATTTTTCTCACAATCCCTTTCCTACTTTTCATACGGCAATTTTCCCAATTCTCTTAAATTCGAAGTCAAGTTTTAAGGCAAAATTGTAAGGCCCCTAAACCGGGTGACCTCACTTGTTGGATTTACTCATAAACATAGTCATAAATACTGAACTTAAATTAAAAACATTCATCATTCAATTACAAATCATTCGTCGTTCAATAACATAACATAGCAGCGGAAGTCTTAACACATATATTAAAATGGGATGTCAGTCTTGTGTCGGGTAACCTTCACGCCTTCGCACGACCCTTTCCTTTGTTACCTGAAATGTATACTAAAAGTCAGCTAACGCTGGTGAGTTCTAGTTTAAAGACAATCATACATAATATTTATCTTATCATGAATATAATGTATATAAGTATATTCGTACTTTTAAATATTCTTTACTTTACTGTTCTCACATAACATTCATTGAGGGTATATACATATGTACATACATACTTTCTTTGGGAGAACACATATTGGCCATAATCTTAAGGGAGATCAACCCATCATACTTGTCGCGAATGTCACGAAGACATCGCAGTCAGAGCTACCGTCGTAGCCCTTCTCAATACCGTCCGGCTCTAGAAGACCGTCCGTCATAACATTAAATCCGTCCGGCAACTTTTGTCCGTCCGCTCTTAACCGTCCTACCGTCGTAGTCCGTCATAACATTAAATCCGTTTGCCCAAGGGCATCCGTTTCCCACGTGACCATTATGTATGCAACCGTTCTACATTAGTTAAGGCAATTGCTTCGACCGTCCATTTTTACCTTTTCATACGTCCTATCTTACGTAGGTACGTTTTCGTCCCGGTTGCAAAATAGTCACGTGGTCGTCCGTCTACCGAAGTAGCCGTTGTCATAGAAAGGTTTATAACGTTTACATTCATTCATAACATGCAATATATATGTAATATAAAGCAAGATTTCATTCTTTTACGTTATATCCTTCTTTCATTCTTTCTTTATATCATACGCTTCATTCTTTATTCATAATTCATTTTCACATATATAAGTATTTATATATATACATATATATACGTATGATCACATTGACACTTATAGCATTTATTCATTTAGTGTATACACTTCAGCCCCAAAACATTTATAAATCATTTGCACATACATAGAAGGGGACACATAGAACTCACCTGATGAGTAGTTTTCGAAGTACACTTAGCTGGCTACTGAGCGTCACTAATGTTACTCACGATCTGTGTAATAAAGTCATGCTCGTAAGGTAGTGCTCCTAGATGGCATTAGATATTACTATACTTGATCTTAGTAGTTTCGATGGGTTTACTTGTATCGAAACTTTATAGTTTCGATAGATTGCCTCTGTCGAAACTTGTAGTTTCGATAGGTTGCCTCTGTCGAAACTTGTAGTTTCGATAGGTTGCTTCTGTCGAAACTTGTAGTTTCGATAGGTAACTTAGGTGTAAACTTAGCTTCGGATCGTGGCTCATATCGAAACTATGGTAGTTTCGATAGGTATGCATATATCGAAACTACTGCACATATCGAAACTATGTAGTTTCGATGGATCTGCACATATCGAAACTAAGTAGTTTCGATGGGTCTGCACATTGTCTTCCCCAAAATTGCAGTTTCTTTTGCATGCGAGTCTGATCGAGCCAAGATCTCTATTTTTCTTAGATCAAAACGTTTGGTTTTCATTCTAGATGCTATACCTAAGCTCACTTTCAAGTTTCATCCGCAAAATCGTTATCTTTTTAGCCAAAACCCGAAAACTCCCAAAACGAACAAAAACTCATAATGTGATCGAATCGTTACCTGGATTGGATTTCTGATTTAGAGGATATGATCACGAGAACAGCAGCAACGTTCTCCGGAATTCCCGAGTTGATCCGTCACTTTCTCTCTCTAGACCCGAGCTATCCTTTCTCTCTCTAAAAGCTGCGTGAGTTGGGGAAATGAGCAGGGAAGAGGGTTGCCTTGCCTCTTATGTGCATGGGCTTCCCTCGGCCCATTGAAGCCGGGCCCAGGCCCGCTCTTTTTTTTGTTGTTTAAATATTCCAACTAAATCACCGGTCTCGCTATATTTATTCGTTTTATTATTTTTTTGGAATGTTACAAGTCTACCCTCCTTAAAGAGGTTTCGTCCTCGAAACTGTTCATACGTTAAACAATTGAGGGTATAGTCCCCTCATCTCGTCTTCCTTTTCCCAGGTAGCTTCTGACCCTTTTCTGTGCTTCCATTGTATCTTGACTAACGGTATCAGCTTATTGCGTAGTCGTTTTTCAGCTCAGTCGAGAATGGCTATTGGTTCTTCTACATAATTTAGACTGTTATCCACTTCGATCTCGTCGTAAGGTATGTGAGCTGTGTCGTCAGCTAGGCACTTGCGTAAGTGCGACACGTGAAACGTAGGGTGTATTCCACTAAGCTCAACGGGTAGGTCGAGTCTGTAAGCAACTTGACCCACTCTTGCTAAAATCTTGAAAGGTCCGACAAACCTTGGACTTAGTTTGCCACGTTTTCTGAATCGGATGATTCCTTTCCATGGTGATACTTTCAACAGTACCATGTCCCCCACTTGAAACTCTAAATCCCTTCTTCTCTTATCCGCGTATGATTTCTGTCCGTCTTTTGCGGCTTTCATTCTAGCCTTGATTTGATCAAATTTTTCAGAAGTTACTTTGACCACTTCGAGACTTGCAAAATCCTTCTGCCCAATTTCCCCCCAACAAACCGGGGTTCTGCATTTTCTCCCATATAACATTTCAAATGGCGGCATGCCAATAGTCATGTGATAGCTGTTGTTATATGAAAATTATGCCAATGGTAGATGGTTATCCCAACTCCCACCGAAGTCAATGATACATGCCCGGAGCATGTCCTCCAAGGTCTGAATGGTTCTTTCAGACTGGCCATCGGTTTGAGGGTGGTAAGCGGTGCTGATGTTCAGTCTTGAGCCCATCGCTTCGTTGAATTTCTTCCAAAATCTAGATGTGAATCTAGTATCCCTGTCGGACACAATTGACAGCGGCATACCATGTCTACTCACAATTTCCTTGATAAATACTTCTGCTAGCTTTTCAGACGAAGAAGTCTCACGTATTGGCAAGAAGTGAGCACTTTTCGTCAAGCGGTCGACGATCACCCAAATGGTATCATTGCCTTTAGCTGTTCGCGGTAGCTTGGTAATGAAGTCCATCGTGATATCCTCCCACTTCCATTCTGGTATTGGTAAGGGTTGCATTTTACCGCATGGTTTCTGGTGCTCGGCCTTAACTAGTGAACACGTTAAGCACTTGTTCACGTATTCAGTCACATCATTCTTCATGCCAGGCCACCAGTACTCTTTCTTCAAGTCTTGATACATTTTGTTTGTCCCGGGGTGGATAGAATAACGAGACTTATGGGCCTCATCAAGTATTTTGGCTCTAAGCTCGCCAATCTTAGGTATCCACATCCGGCCAAACCTAGTTCGTACTCCGTATGCATTTGTATCTAAGTTCCCTTGTTGTCCTACTATCCTTTCCCGTTTCACATTTCTTTCTAACAGTGCTTCATCTTGTGCCTTTGTTATTTCACCCATCAAATCTGGCGTTATGATCAGCTGACACGCTTTGATCCGGATAGGTGCCGATTCTTCCTTTCTACTTAAAGCGTCAGCTACTACGTTTGCCTTGCCTGGATGGTACAATATCTCATGTTTAATTCCTTTTGCTCGAAAAAGTACTTCAAGCTTTTATGATCGGAGTAGATGGTGCATTTAACTCCGTACAAGTAGTGCCTCCATATTTTCAATGCGAAAACTACTGCTGCTAACTTAAGATCGTGCGTTGGGTAGTTAACCTCATGAATCTTTAGTTGTCGTGAGGCATAAGCAATTACCTTTCCTCGTTGCATAAGTACGCAACCTAAACCCTGCCCCGAAGCGTCGGAGTAGACTACCAAGTCTTCATTTCCCTCAGGTAGAGTCAAGACTGGAGCTTGGGTTAATCGTGTCTTAAGTTCCTCAAACGCGTTATTTTGGGTTTGACTCCATTCATATTTCACTTCTTTCCATGTCAGTTTAGTTAGTGGCGAGGCTATCCTTGAGAAATCTTGAATGAACCTTCGATAGTAGCCTGCCAATCCAAGAAAACTTCGTATCTCTGTTGGTGTCTTTAGGATGTTCCATTCCTTTACTGTCTCTATCTTTGCAGGATCTACCATGATGCCGTTTGGGTTTATCACATGACCTAGGAATTGGACTTCCCTAAGCCAAAACGCGCATTTGGAGAATTTTACGTACATCTTTTCCTTCTTTAGCACCTCCAGAACTTCTCTTAGGTGACAGTGGTGATCACCCTCGCTATTCGAATATATCAGTATGTCGTCTATAAAAACTATTACTGATCGATCCAACATGGGTCGACACACTCTATTCATCAAATCCATGAACGTTGCTGGAGCGTTTGTCAATCCGAAGGACATCACGAGGAATTCATAATGTCCATAACGCGTGCGAAACGCGGTTTTTGGTACGTCTTCTTCCCTTACTTTTAACTGATGGTAACCCGACCTAAGATCGATCTTTGAGAACCAACTCGCGCCTTGTAGTTGATCAAAAAGGTCATCTATTCTAGGCAGTGGGTATTTGTTCTTTACCGTCCTCTTGTTCAGTTCACGGTAGTCGATGCACATGCGCATACTGCCGTCTTTCTTCTTTACGAATAGTACCGGAGCGCCCCATGGTGAAATGCTCGGTCTAATAAATCCTTTTTCTGTTAATTCTTGTAGTTGAGACATCAATTCTTTCATTTCTGACGGAGCCAATCGGTAGGGGGCTTTGGCAACGGGCTCAGCTCCTGGCAGTAAGTCAATCTGAAATTCTATTTCCCGATCGGGTGGTAACCCAGGCAGATCCTCAGGGAATACTTCCGGAAAGTTGCACACCACGGGTACATTCTTAAGTTCGTTCATTTTCGTTCTATCATCAATAACATATGCCAGATAAGCTTCGCAACCGCGCCTCATGTAACTTTCGGCCTTGATCATCGAGATGATGTTCGGCATCGTGCAATTCCAATCCCCATAAACCGTAATTGGGCTGCCGCTTGGAGTCTTGAGGTGTATCCTCTTACGTTTACATATGATTTGAGCTTCGTTGGCAGCTAACCAATCCATACCCAATACTATATCGAACCCTCCTAAGGTGAGAAGGAATAATCTAGAAGGAAACTTATGTCCCTCTATTTCTATGATGCACTCCTCGGTTACTTGGAATACTGCCGAATTTTTACCTACGGCAGTTTGTACGCTAAAGGCCTTTACTATGGTGTTGATAGTGCGATCCAGTTTACGACTAAATGCACTTGATATGAAGCTTTTACTAGCACCAGAATCAAATAAAATAGCAGCACGTTCATCATTAACTAGAAACGTACCTGACACGACATCAGGATTTCCCCTTGCTTCTTCCTCAGTTAAGGCATAGGCCCGAGTCCTTGCCTTTTGTTGTTCCTGTTCCTTCTCCTTTCCCGAACCAGATTAGCCGGCCTTCCTGCAATTCTTTGTCAGATGTCCAACCAATCCACATACTTGACATTTGGCGTCCTTCCAACAATCTCGGGAGTAGTGCCCCGGCCTCCCGCACTTATAACACACGGTGGTGCCGATTCGACACTCGCCAAGATGTTGCCTTCCACATCTCTTGCATGTTTCATATCCGTCCAACCTCGGTTTCTTAATTTCAGTTGTTTCATTCCCTTTTCTGGTGCCTCTAGACGGATTCTCCCACTTTCTCTTTTGTGTCACAGGTGCCGGGTCCTCATTGGCATAATCGTCGTAAACGATTCCAGCCAGGTTGACTACCGACTCGAAGGTCGAGGGTAGGTTGGCTTTTACGTGGACACGGACCCTTTGCGGCAGACCCTTGACATAGTATTTGATCATACGTTCTTCGGTTTCCACCAAGTGTGGTACCAGTTGGGCCAGCTCGTTGAACCTTGAGGTATATTGGCGATGAGTCTTGTCGCCAGCTTTGAAGTTTAGGAACTCGTTCTCCACACGATCAATCTCATTCTATGGGCAGAACTTTTGGATTACGAGCTTTTTCAAGTCTTCCCATGTCATTCTGGCAAGAGCATGTGGTGACTTTGTTCTTTGAATATTTCTCCACCAACCTAGTGCTTCATTGGTGAAAGAATGAGCAACATATTTAACCGCCTGGTCCGGTCGGCACTCGCTGATGTTGATTACAGCGTTCATTCTCTCAATCCATTCCAAAGTAGCCACCGAATCCTTGCTACCATCAAACTTTGGTCGGTCTCCATCCTTGAAACCTTTATAAGTGCACCCTTTAGTGCTTGGCCCCACTTTTATCTCATCCCCGTCGCTGTCATATACTTTTTCTTCGTGGTTTCCTTCATCCTCCTCTTTACTTTTCTTTATTGCCTCGGATAGTAGATCAGGCAATACTTTCTTCAAAGTGAGCACAACTTCACGGGCAATAGCTTCCCTGACTTCAGGTTCCAACTGTATAGGCCCTGGACTGTCGTCCCTAATTGGGGTCACTTCTGTTTCGTGCACACTCTCGGTGTGTTCAGCGTGCACACTCTCTTCCTCTTCAAATCTTGGGTTCAACGGAGGTCTACCTCGTCGGCCAGTGCGACCGCCTCGAGGTCCTGTTCTTCCTCCACCAGCCATAGTTCTTACCTTCCTGATAGTTAAAAGGGAATACATCAAGGTCATTTCTTCAGATCATAGTTTGGAACAGTACGAGCAATGTAAATTATTAATTATAGTGACCGGTTTGTGATTACTAATTTACATTGCTTTTCGGGTTCAAAACTCTTCAAATCGGTTGTGACTTTGACATTTATTTGTTCTAAGTTAGGGTATCTATTCTTATCCTAGTGCATTAACTTTAGTACTTACTTACCGTGTTGGCGTTAGCGTTGGCTACCCAGACTCACATCCGTGCGTTGGTCCCATAACCAGCTTGAGTCCAGACATTTAGGGATGTCTGAATCTCTCAAACTAATGCTCTGATACCAACTTGTAAGGCCCCTAAACCGGGTGACCACACTTGTTGGATTTACTCATAAACATAGTTATAAATACTGAACTTAAATTAAAAACATTCATCATTCAATTACAAATCATTCGCCGTTCAATTACATAACATAGCAGCGGAAGTCTTAACACATATATTAAAATGGGATGTCAGTCTTGTGTCGGGTAACCTTCACGCCTTCGCACGACCCTTTCCTTTGTTACCTGAAATGTATACTAAAAGTCAGCTAACGCTGGTGAGTTCTAGTTTAAAGACAATCATACTTAATATTTATCTTATCATGAATATAATGTATATAAGTATATTCGTACTTTTAAATATTCTTTACTTTACTGTTCTCACATAACATTCATTGAGGGTATATACATATGTACATACATACTTTCTTTGGGAGAACACATATTGGCCATAATCTTAAGGGAGATCAACCCATCATACTTGTCGCGAATGTCACGAAGACATCGCAGTCAGAGCTACCGTCGTAGCCCTTCTCATTACCGTCCGGCTCTAGAAGACCGTCCGTCATAACATTAAATCCGTCCGGCAACTTTTGTCCGTCCGCTCTTAACCGTCCTACCGTCGTAGTCCGTCATAACATTAAATCCGTCTGCCCAAGGGCATCCGTTTCCCACGTGACCATTATGTATGCAACCGTTCTACATTAGTTAAGGCAATTGCTTCGACCGTCCATTTTTACCTTTTCATACGTCCTATCTTACGTAGGTACGTTTTCGTCCCGGTTGCATAATAGTCACGTGGTCGTCCGTCTACCGAAGTAGCCGCTGTCATAGAAGGGTTTATAACGTTTACATTCATTCATAACATGCAATATATATGTAATATAAAGCAAGATTTCATTCTTTTACGTTATATCCTTCTTTCATTCTTTCTTTATATCATACGCTTCATTCTTTATTCATAAATCATTTTCACATATATAAGTATTTATATATATACATATATATACGTATGATCACATTGACACTTATAGCATTTATTCATTTAGTGTATACACTTCAGCCCCAAAACATTTATAAATCATTTGCACATACATAGAAGGGGGCACATAGAACTCACCTGATGAGTAGTTTTCGAAGTACACTTAGCTGGCTACTGAGCGTCACTAATGTTACTCACGATCTGTGTAATAAAGTCATGCTCGTAAGGTAGTGCTCCTAGATGGCATTAGATATTACTATACTTGATCTTAGTAGTTTCGATGGGTTTACTTGTATCGAAACTTTATAGTTTCGATAGATTGCCTCTGGCGAAACTTGTAGTTTCGATAGGTTGCTTCTGTCGAAACTTGTAGTTTCGATAGGTTGCTTCTGTCGAAACTTGTAGTTTCGATAGGTTGCTTAGGTGTAAACTTAGCTTCGGATCGTGGCTCATATCGAAACTATGGTAGTTTCGATAGGTATGCATATATCGAAACTACTGCACATATCGAAACTATGTAGTTTCGATGGATCTGCACATATCGAAACTAAGTAGTTTCGATGGGTCTGCACATTGTCTTCCCCAAAATTGCAGTTTCTTTTGCAAGCGAGTCTGATCGAGCCAAGATCTCTATTTTTCTTAGATCAAAACGTTTGGTTTTCATTCTAGATGCTATACCTAAGCTCACTTTCAAGTTTCATCCGCAAAATCGTTATCTTTTTAGCCAAAACCCGAAAACTCCCAATACGAACAAAAACTCATAATGTGATCGAATCGTTACCTGGATTGGATTTCTGATTCAGAGGATATGATCACGAGAACAGCAGCAACGTTCTCCTGAATTCCCGAGTTGATCCGTCACTTTCTCTCTCTAGACCCGAGCTCTCCTTTCTCTCTCTAAAAGCTGCGTGAGTTGGGGAAATGAGCAGGGAAGAGGGTTGCCTTGCCTCTTATGTGCATGGGCTTCCCTCGGCCCATTGAAGCCGGGCCCAGGCCCGGTCTTTTTTTTTTGTTTAAATATTCCAACTAAATCACCGGTCTCGCTATATTTATTCGTTTTATTATTTTTTTGGGATGTTACAAAAATCCACCATAATTCGGTGTTTTAAGAAGAATCTCAAGTGTTCATATTTTTTACAATTAAATCTAACCACAGACCCACCATCGCTTGATTTACAGAAACCCTATGTAAATTGGTACAACCGAAATCGAATTCAATGAGTTCAGGGATGGATTCGATCGTGCGTGGATTGGGGAGGGGGATACACTGGACTTAATTGATAAAACCAAACAGAACCGGGTTCTGTTGCGAAAGTGTGTGTGCTATTGGGGAGGAGACCCGGGTTCGAGTCTCCCTCCCCCTGTTTTTGGGTTTTAATTATTTTTAGCTAATATTAATATTATATTAATATATAAATGTGTTTTAGCCCGGAAAACTACCCGTAGGCTCGGGTTGGGTTTTATAACCCGTTTTAATATTATTTCCCACTTTTAAAAATAATATATTTATATTATTTTCAACCCTGTGACTCTAATTAAAAATAATATATTTTATATATTATTTTCACCTCATTTATAAATTTCGTGTAACGTTTCAAACTAGTAAGTAATATAATTATCTATATTATTTACCCACGCTTATAATTCTCGAATAAAAATAATATATTTATTATTTTTGCCACGTAATTAGTTATTGTGCTTTTTTCTTCGAACTTAAAAATAATATAATAAAATATATTATTTTCTTAAACCATTATTAAATGGTACAAATGTACGAATATATTTTCATATAAAGGTTATTCGTAATTAGAAGTGTTCGACACGAAAACGTATTTATCTTAATATTTACATTAAGAAACCCTTATTCCCGTGGACACATTCGTCTACTCGTTGATCCTTAGAATGTCTATGACGTTCAAATCTTCCGTGTCGTCACAAAATCCCATAGTATTCCTAACTATTATGCTTATAATTTTAGGGCACACGTAAGCAGTTCGCAGGCAAACTCTTGTGTTTTCTACTTGCATCCTTGTGTGGTGTTATCTTCTACTCGTACACAACTCAGGTGAGTTTAACGACCCCTTTTTACTCGTTTTCCTGTTGGGGGAGAAACATGTACACAAATCAACATCTTTTACTTGTTTTCCTGTTGAGGGAGAAACATACACGCAAGCAATCATACTTTTACTTGTTTTCCCGCGGGGGAGAAACATGTACGCAAACAAACATTATTTTACATGTTTTTCTCGTTGGAGGAGAAAACATTACGCGAACTATTTTGATTATGGTACTTCATATGATATCACTGTTGAGGCTAACCGTAACACACTATCATAAAAGTCCTCACACACTTTGGAACGTTAATATGGAATTAGCGAGGTAATTTTGGTAGTACTACTAGGTTTGACAAACCCCACCCGCGTTAGTCGCGCTAACTCGATTGGAGGTTGAACGGGTGAAATATTGACCTTAACACATTAGTCAGAGTTGATAGACCTGACTAGAGGCAAACAAACAAACACTGTCAGCTTCGGTTGCGAGCGCTTTAGTAAGTCATGAACATAGGCTAGCTACCTATAGATATGCATATTGCATGTACATAATCTAGCAAACGCTCTTATTACAAACTTGAAACCTATGAACTAACCAACCTCGTGTTGATATTTTTCTTACATGTTTCTCAGGTCGCTTTGGCACAGGTTGCAAACTTAGGACATGCATGGAGTCCTACTGTCATATCATTCATTTCAAACATTTTAAACAGTTTACTTATTTACATTGATTGACGCATATTGCGTGTAATTACTTTTGATTTCATATTAACGTTTACGCTTCCGCATTAACTCTGAAATTTTGTGTTATGACATTTTAAGTCCCATATAGTGTCGTTTGATGTAACTAATGACTGAGATCCTGGTGTGTCACCTTCCAAACGGTAAAACTCCGTTAGTGGAATTTGGGGGTGTGACAGATTGGTATCAGAGACATTGGTTATAGAGAACTAGGAATTGCATACTATACTATAACCCATACACATTAGTTATACGACACAGACACTCATACATGCTACACGTAGCATCTACACATACATTGCATTGCATGCATGTTGACATCTTTCATATCACCCTCTGCTGAAGAGGAACACGTCATTCGTAATGCATCATCATTCCCAGTGGCGACACTCAGGGAATCATCAGAACAACATCCACTCTAGTTCGAGGGCAGCAAGACGGAGCCTTTGGAGGAGTCTCACACACCACAATCATCTGTCGAGTACGGTGGGCCTTCTCAAGTTCGTGTTGGGGACGAAACACAGAACTAGCAAATATCTCTTTGGGAGTTGGGATAGTCGGAGGCGAGTCCCTACGGTACCCACTAGCAACAATACGCCTTGTGATGGCAGACTGTTGCACGCATCATTGCAGAATCCATTGACACGTAGATGTCATCACTTTCCAGAGCCGTGGGCTCGCGCTTTGGTCGATATTCTGTTGAAGAAAGATTGACCACAAGGTTGAGAGCGCCTTGCACATTGCATACCCAAAACCTATCCTGACTTAGTTGGAAAGACGGCTACTTTGCCTCTTCCAGTAACACATATCCATGAACTAGTTTCACTTCTTGAAGTCGCATTTTGCGTGCAAGATCTCATCTACAATCTGCTGGATTGGACCATCGTAGTGTATTTCAACTCGAGTTAATACTCAGATCAAACGATTTCCGACTACTCATCCTGATATGAGTCCTAGTTGATCAACTTATGGTTGATAACTAAGCCATCCGATGACTTATCATATCTGAAAACGCACTATACTCGACAATACAAACTAAAGACATTTTGACACAGGGCAGGGAGAGCTAGGGTGAGCATGTAAGGAAAATTATCATTACGGGTGCACACGTAATAATAATTTGAGGTGCATGTAAGTCCTGGTGAAACCTAGTGTGCGGGTAAATGGTTCTAATCAGTGATTCGCAGACTTAAGTTTCCACTGTCGGTAGAAAATCACGTAACCCGCTCAACGACTAGTTGATATCGCTAAACTGTTCAACAGATGATAGACACGACTATCAGGTTGAAGATGTTTGTAGAAGCATGTTTTAGTAACTATAGATTAAATTCTATGTATCGGTGTACTAGGCTAGTACGCAGGAGGGTGTTCCTGTTGTAAGGCCCCTTTCCCGGGTAACCTCACTTGTTGGATTTACTCATAAGCATAGTCATAAATACTGAACTTAAATTAAAAACATTCGAGAGTAGCGGAAGCAAACATCATTCGAATTCATAACATAAAATAACATAACATAACAGCGGAAGTCTTAACAATTAAAAACATAACATTGTCTTAACATATATAAAAGTGGGATGTCAGTCGCTTGCCGGGTAACCATCACGCCTTCGAACGACCCTTCCTTTCTTTACCTGAAATGTATACTAAAAGTCAGCTAACGCTGGTGAGTTCTAGTTTAAAAACAATCAGACATAACATTTATCTTATCGTTAAGTATTATATATATATATATACGTGCATTTGCATATTCTTTGCTTTATTGTTCTCACATAACATTCATACTGAGTATATACATATGTACATACATACTTACTTTGGGGAGAACATTCATTGGTCATACACATATGGGTGATTAAACAGTTATAATTACTACGTGAGTCACAAAGACAAACGCCATGAGAACTACCGTCGTAGTCCATTTCATAAACCATCCGGCCCTAGAAACCGTCCGTCGTAACATAAATCCATCCGGCAACCTTTGTCTGTCCGCCTAAAACCCGTCCTACCGTCGTAGTCCGTTCATTCGCCCGTCTGCCCAAAGGCATCCGTTTCCCATGCGGCTATTATGTATCCAACCGTTCTACATGTAATAAGGCATTTGCTTCGACCGTCCATGAGTGCCTTTTATACATCCTAGCTTATGAAGGAACGTTTTTGTCCCGGTTGCAAAATAGTCACGTGGTCGTCCGTCTACCGAAGTAGCCGTTAGCTTTTTTTCCGTCCATAGCGTATACATACATTCATAACATACAATATATGTAATTATAAAGCAAGATTTCATTCATTTACGTTATGCCATTCTTTCATTCATTCTTTGTCAACATACGTTTCGTTCTTTGATCATAATTCATTTTCATATATATATATATATATATATATATATATATATATATATATATATATACCACGTATGATCACATTGGCATTCATAGCATTTATTCACTTAGTGTATACACTTCAACCCCAAAACATTTAAAATGATTTGCACATAACATAGAAGGGAGCACATAGAACTCATCTGATGAGCTAGTCTCGTCCTGTCCTAACAGCGGTCCAATGAGTGCCACACACGATCTGGATTGGTTAATTACACATACATCAGACCTAATTTAAATTACACACTTTTACTTCAGCTGAACTAGGCGAACTTAAGGCTAAGTTCGCTGCCTAAAGTCTAGGCGAACATATAGGCGAACTTATCCTAAGTTCGCCTGACTTGACCAAGCGAACTTAACCAAGCGAACTTAATCAAGCGAACTTAATCAGGCAAACATAATCAGGCGAACTTAATAGGCGAACATGCTAAGTTCGCCTCTTGATGGCCATACGGGAACTTGCCAGGCTAACTTGTCAAGCGAACTTGATAAGTTTGCCTCAACCTTGCCATGCGTACTTGTTAAGTTCGCCTGTCGAACAGTCTTCTTCCCCAACAAGTCCGAAATTCTTGCATGCTAACCTGATCAGGCCAATCTTACAACTTTCTTTGTTCAAAACATGCAGTTTTCATTCTAGATGCTAGTCCTAAGCTTATTTTCAAGTTTCATCCGTAAAAACGTCACCTATTTAGCTAAAACCCGAAAATCCCAAATTAAACAAAAACCCAGTTTAGGGTCGAATCGTTACCTGGATTGGGATTTTGATTCGGAGGTTTTGCTCACGAGCTCAGCAGTAACGTGCTCCTTCAATTCTGGGTCGATCCGTCAACTTTCTCTCTCTAAATTGCAAATGGCGGAAGTTTGGAAGTTTGAGGCTGTCTTGACCCTTATATACCTAGGCTTCCCTCGGCCCGTTGGAGCCGAGCCCAAGCCCATCCATTTTCCTTTCATTTTTGACGATTAAATCTCGATCACGTTATTATTTATTTATTTACTATTTTTGGGATGTTACAAGTCTATCCTCCTTAAAGAGGTTTCGTCCTCAAAACCGTTTATACGTTAAACAATTGAGGGTATAGACCCCTCATCTCGTCTTCTTTCTCCCATGTCGCTTCTGACCATTTTCTGTGCTTCCATTGTACTTTAACTAGATGAATCGACTTATTGCGTAGTTGTTTCTCAGCTCGGTCAAGAATGGTTATTGGTTCCTCCACATAATTTAGACTGTTATCCACTTCGATCTTGTCATAAGGTATGTGAGCTGCGTCGTCAGCTAAGCACTTGCGTAAGTGCGACACGTGGAACGTAGGGTGTATTCCACTATGCTCAACGGGTAGGTCGAGTCTGTAAGCAATTTGACCCACTCTCGCTAAAATCTTGAAAGGTCCGACAAACCTTGGACGTAGTTTGCCATGTTTTCTGAGTCGGATGATTCCTTTCCATGGTGATACCTTTAACAGTACCACGTCCCCTACTTGAAACTCTAAATCCCTTCTTCTCTTATCTGCGTATGATTTCTGTCTGTCTTTTGCGGCTTTCATTCGAACCTTGATTTGATCAAATTTCTCGAAAGTAGCTTTGACCATATCGAGACTTGCAAAATCATTTTGTCCAATTTCCCCCCAACAAACCGGGGTCCTACATCTCCTCCCATACAACATTTCAAATGGCGGCATGCCAATAGTTGAGTGATAGCTGTTGTTATATGAAAATTCTGCCAATTGTAGATGGCTGTCCCAGCTCCGACCGAAGTCAATTATACAGACCCGGAGCATGTCCTCCAAGGTCTGAATGGTCCTTTCAGATTGACCATCTGTTTGGGGGTGGTAAGCGGTGCTGATGTTCAGTCTTGTGCCCATCGCTTCATTGAATTTCTTCCAAAACCTTCACGTAAATCTAGTATCCCTGTCGGACACAATCGACAGCGGCATACCATGTCTGCTCACAATTTCCTTGATAAATATTTCTGCTAGTTTTTCTGACGAAGAAGTCTCACGTATTGGCAAGAAGTGAGCACTTTTCGTCAAGCGGTCGACGATCACCCAAATGGTATCATTGCCTTTAGCTGTTCGCGGTAGCTTGGTAATGAAGTCCATCGTGATCTCCTCCCACTTCCATTCCGGTATTGGTAAAGGTTGCATTTTACCGAATGGTTTCTGGTGCTTGGCCTTAACTAGTGAACACGTTAGGAACTTGTTCACGTACTCGGTCACATCATTCTTCATGTCGGGCCACCAGTACTCTTTCTTCAAGTCTTGATACATTTTGTTTGTCCCGGGGTGGATAGAATAGCAAGACTTATGGGCATCATCGAGTATTTTGGCTCTAATATCGCCAATCTTAGGTATCCACATCCGGCCAAACCTAGTTTGTACACCGTATGCATTTGCATCTAAATTCCCTTGTTGTCTTACTATTCTTTCCCGTTTTATATTTTTTTCTAATAGTGCTTCATCTTGTGCCTTTGATATTTCACTTATCAAATCTGGCGTTATAATCAGCTGATACGCTTTGATCCGTATAGGTCCCGATTCTTCCTTACTGCTTAAAGCGCCAGCCACCATGTTGGCCTTGCCTGGATGGTACAATATCGCACTGTCATAGTCTTTCAGTAGCTCTAACCACCTCCTTTGTCTCATGTTTAATTCCTTTGGTTCGAAAAAGTACTTCAGGCTCTTGTGATTGGAGTAAATGGTGCATTTAACTCCATACAGATAGTGCCACCATATTTTTAATGCGAAAACTACTGCCGCTAACTCCAGATCGTGAGTTGGGTAGTTAAATCTTGAATTTGACACACTTTTCTTGTTATCTTACTTGCGTTCGAACGATTTTGTTTGTTTAGCTACGGTTCTAAAGAAAATAATATGGATAATATTGAGTTTTTACCTCTAAGCAGAGATGGTGATTTTGAGAGAAACAGAGAAACGGGCTTGAATCTTTTGCTAAACTCTCTTCAGGAACACTTGAGATTCTTCTTAAAACACCGAATTATGGTGGATTTTGCCTTAAAACTTGACTTCGAATTTAAGAGAATTGGGAAAATTGCCGTATGAGAAGTAGGAAAGGGATTGTGAGAAAAATGATTGAAGAGGTATGGTTTTACTTGAATTTCGAAGGCATGAGGTATGGTCATTCTCTGAAGTTTGGTCGAGAAAGTCAAGGAATTGAGGGGGAAAACCCACTTGTCTCGGCCGATATGATGATTGGGTTTAGAGTTAATTAAATCAAATAATTTGATTTAAGTGTAACTTAATATTCTTTAGAGTTTTTAAAAGATAAATTTATTTCGGTTTAGATTTCTCACGGTATTATAATTTTTAACCAGTTTATGGCTCGTTGAAGAAATTATTGAAATCTTGGTTTGTATAATTCGTTGAGGTGATTATTTGTAGGTATGAGTCCTAAAAGTGGCGCTACATAGTAACGTCTTCGAAAAGTTTATTATTTTACTTTTACGTATATTATATGATTTAGTCTTAGAAATAAATTATAGTTCAACGTAAATTTTGTGTAATATATATATATATATATATATATATTTTTCTGGTTATTTTATTTAACCATTTACGTTCGTATTTAGTCGGGTTATACTGCTTACTTTTTCTAGTAATTCTTTAAGATTTACTAGACTTGGAATAACTCCTTTGCTAGACTTCTTGACTTTACTTAGTCAAAGTAAAATATCAGGAAATTAATAAATATGAACGTGCGTTTATGTAATGTGAATATTGACCTGAAATGCTGGGTGTCACATTCTCCCCATGTTACAGAGAATTTCGTCCCGAAATTCAGTTCTTGTCATTCTGACTTGGAGTGTCTGTAAACAAGGACGGGTACTTGGATTTCATTTTATCTTCTCGCTCCCACGTATACTCGGGGCCACGCTTTGAATTCCAACGTACCTTGATTAGCTTAACACGGCTGCGCCTTGTTCTCTGAACCTTCCAATCTGTGACTTCCATAGTTTCCTCAATGAAATGCAACTTGTCGTCTATGTGAATCTCATCAGGCGGTATAATTAATGTGTCGTCTGATAATCACTTCTTGAGATTTGACACATGAAACGTATCAAGATTTGGATAACCCTACGGTATAATTAATGTGTCGTCTGATAACCCTACGGTTTAGATGGAGTTAGAACATGGTTTGTTTGACTTTTAAAAGTCAACAAGATTTGGATAATTTATTTTTACCTTACAAAGTCAAATATAATTTGGTTTAGGCTAATTACACAAATAGTCCTTGAGTTTTGAGTTTGAAAATTGACAATTCAAGTCCTTGAAGTTTGTGAATAGTCAGGGTTTAACTGGATTGCTAACTGGGTTAACATGAAAAGTCCGGATTGCCACATCGTCCCCTAGTTGAAAGAATTTTCGTCCCGAATATTAAAATAAAATAAAATTTCTGGGTGTCACATCATCCCCTAGTTGAAGGAATTTTCGTCCCGAAAATTAGAATACTACCTTAGGTTTTTGATGTGGATTGTTTGAACATATGAGGATACTTGCGTATCATCTGATCCTCACGCTCCCATGTGAATTCCGGTCCGCGTTTCGAGTTCCAACGAACTCTAATGATAGGTATTTTGCTGTGTTTGAGTGTTTTGACTTCCCTATCCATGATTTCTACCGGTTCTTCAATGAAGCGGAGTTGTTCATCAATCTATAGTTCCTCGAGAGGAACCGCAAGTGTCTCGTCTGCTAGACATTTCTTCAAGTTCGAGACGTGAAAGACATCGTGTACACCACTAAGTCCTTCAGGTAGGTCCAGTTGGTACGCTACTGGGCCAATTCTCTTCACTATCTTGAACGGTCCAACATAACGAGGATTCAGTTTGCCACGCTTCTAGAAGCGGATTACACCTTTCCATGGTGAGACTTTCAGTAAGACCATATCACCAACTTGAAACTCTAAGGGTTTACGACGCTTGTCTGCATAGCTCTTTTGTTGATCACGAGCTGTCGCCATACGGTTTCGGATTTGAACGATCTTTTCAGAAGTTTCAAACACAAGTTCAGGACCTGTAAGTTGGCTATCCCCAACTTCAGATCGGCATTTACATCCGTACAATGCCTCGAATAGTGCTGCTTTAATGCTAGTGTGATAACTGTTATTGTAGGAGAACTCCACTAAAGGCAAGTGAGTTTCCCAGCTGTTACCGAAATCGATCACACAAGCTCGTAGCATGTCTTCAAGGGTTTGGATGGTATGCTCCGTTTGACCATCGGTTTGCGGATGATATGCTATACTCATGTCTATACGTGTGCCTAGGGCTTTGTGTAGAGATTGCCAGAATCTAGAGGTGAATCGAGTGTCTCGATCCGAAATAATAGAGATTGGCACGCCATGCCGAGATACTACTTCCTTCAAGTAAATTCGAGTGAGTTTTTCCATCTTATTAGTTTCTTTAATTGCAAGGAAGTGTGCATATTTAGTCAAGTGATTGCTTGCGTGTATGTTTCTCCCTCAACGGGAAAACAAGTAAAAGATGTTAATTTGTGTACATGTTTCTCCCCAACAGGAAAATGAGTAAAAAGGGGTCGTGAAACTCACCTGAGTTGTGTACGAGTAGAAGATAGCACCACACAAGGATGCAAGTAGGAAACACAAGAGTTTGCCTGTGAACTGCTTACATGTGCCCTAAAACTATAGGCATAATAGTTAGGGATACTATGGGGTTTTGTGATGACATGGAAGATTTGAACGTCATAGACATTCTAAGGATCAACGAGTAGACGAACGTGTCCATGGGAATAAGGGTTTCTTAATGTAATTATTAAGATAAATACGTTTTCGTTTCGAACACCTCTAATTACGAAAATGTAACATTTCTGATTTTTAGTATCCGTATTTCAATTCAATGTAATGCATTTCAAACTCAATTCTAGTGCACTGTTTTGTTCTATTCGTATCATCAATTAAATACTATACTTCAATGCAAATCCACAAATTTTACTCGGTTATATTCTATTAAAACACTACATAAGCATCTATTTGTACAAATACGTCAAGGACTAAAGTTACAAGATCTGCTGTTGAAAAAATAGCAAGAAACCCTAATAGGCACGGTCGCGCCTCGTTTTGGCACGGTCGCGTCAAGTGCTTTGGCACGGTCGCGCGACTTGCTTTGGAACGATCGCGCCCGGTGCCTTGGCACCGTCGCGCCTCGTTTGGGCACGGTCGCGCCTAGTACCAGTTGAAACGTAAATGCAGTTTTAAACGTGAGATCGTTGATTGTCGTAACCGATATACGTTTCACTTTCATAGACAAAGAAACGAATATTATCAATTGTAGCCATTAACATCAGAAAACCGATTCAAAAAAATCAAAACCTCCTCATTTGAAAATCCTCTCCTTTGAACGTCGATCCTCCTATTCTGGAGTGAATTTTCCCCCCAACCAAACGCTACACGATTCTCCCAGAAGCTACTGAACCATTTGAAGCAGCCGGAATCGTAGCAGAAGACGTCGGAAGCCAAGCTCACCGACGCCGGAACTCCTTTCTACCATTCCCTATCAATTCGACTTGACGACTTTTCCAACCTTACTGGAAAATGCTACTGGGATAATGGAAGATCAGAGACTGATTGACCAATCCCTTCATCATGTATCTAGTCACATGATGGAGTTAGATAAAAGACTAGCAGAGATGGAGAGGAGGACTGCCGCAGCTGAGTAGAAGGAAGAGGCAGCTGAGTAGAGGGAGATTGATGCAGAGCTCCGGGCTACTCTAGCTGAGGCACGTGTGGAGCAGATGCTGACCCCAACTACCGTTCCGACAGGAACGTTTTCTTATTTCTAGACCTATTACGGGCAGGTTGTACCCGTATCATGTGATGTAGTTTGAAATTTTAGTACTAATGTGGTCATATGAACCCATCTATTTTACATCCTTGTCTTTTGGAACTATGTACTATGTATATGAATGTGATGAGTTATGTTATGATGATCGTTGTGTACATTTGATATTGTTGTATATGTATGTCATGTGGTATCATTATTATTTTTATAATGTTCCTTCTTTCTAAATGTCATGTTAGAAAGAACGCCATGGCACCTAAGCGAAGGACACCCCGTAACACCACTAGTGAGAACAACAACAACAACACAATTTCCCCAAACGTGGAACAACTCATTGCACAACGAGTAGCTGCCTCCATGGAGCAGTATGAAACTGTAAAGCCCCTTTTCCCGGGTAACAATACTTGTTGGATTTACTCATAAACATAGTCATAAATACTGAACTTAAATTTAAAACATTCGAATTAAATCATTACATAACGTAACATAACATGACAGCGGAAGTCTTAACAATTAAAAACATAACATTGACTTAACATATATAAAAGTGGGATGTCAGTCTCGTGCCGGGTAACCATCATGCCTTCGCACGACCCTTCCTTTCTTTACCTGAAATGTATACTAAAAGTCAGCTAACGCTGGTGAGTTATAGTTTAAAAACAATCATACATAGCATTTATCTTATCGTTAAGTATTATATATATATATATATATAATATACGTGCATTAGCATATTCTTTGCCTTACTGTTCTCACATAATATTCATACTGAGTATATACATATGTACATACATACTTACTTTGGGGAGAACATTCATTGGTCATACACATAGGGGTGATCAACTCGTCATACTTGTCGCGAATGTCACAAAGACAACGCAGTGAGAACTACCGTCGTAACCCTTTTCATAAACCGTCTGGCTCTATAAAACCGTCCGTCGAAACATAAATCCGTCCGCAACCTTTGTCCGTCCGCTCTTAAACCGTCCTACCGTCGTAGTCCGCTCAATCCCCCGTCTGCCCTAGGGCATCCGTTTCCCACGTGGCTATTATATATGCAACCGTTCTGCATGTAATAAGGCATTTGCATCGACCGTCCATGAGTACCTTTTATACGTCCAAGCTTGCGAAGGAACGTTTTTGTCCCGGCTACAAAATAGTCACGTCGTCGTCCGTCTACCGAAGTAGCCGTTGTCATCGAAGCGTCCATAACGTTTACATACATTCATAACATGCAATATATATAATATAAAACAAGATTTCATTCATTCACGTTATGTCCTTCTTTCATTCATTCTCTATAATCATACATTTCATTCTTTGTTCATAATTCATTTTCATATATAGGTATATATATATATTTGTATACCACGTATGATCACATTGACATTCATAGCATTTATTCATTTAGTGTATACACTTTAGCCCCAAAACATTTAAAATGATTTGCACATAACATAGAAGGGGGCACATAGAACTCACCTGATGAGCTAGTCTTGGTTGTCCTAAACAAAGGGCCAACAACGTCACATACAATCTAAATTAGGTAGTTAAATACACATCAGACCCAATCCCGACTCTTATGGTTTAATCATACTGAATTAGGCGAACATACTGATTTCACTAACTAGCCTGATGCCTGCGCACTTGCTAAGTGCGCAGGACCATACTCATGCGTACTTGACAAGTACGTAGAACATTCTTCTTGCGTACTTGATAAGTATGCAGGATCTTGCTCATGCGTACTTGTTAAGTACGCAGGACATCCTTCTTGCGTATTTGATAAGTACGCAAGACCCGCTTCCCCATCAAGTCCGAAATTCTTGCATGTTAACCCGATCATGCTAATCTTACAACTTTCTTTGATCAAAATGTGCGGTTTTCATTCTAGATGCTAGTTCTAAGCTTATTTTCAAGTTTCATCCATAAAAACGTCTCCTATTTACCTAAAACCCGAAAAACCCCAAAACAAACAAAAAACTCAGTTTAGGGTCGAATCGTTACATGGATTGAGATTCAGAGGTTTTGCTCACGAGCTCAGTAGTAACGTGCTCCTTCAATTTCGGGTCGAACCGTCAACTTTCTCTCTCTAGGCCTGAGCTCTCCTTTCTCTCTCTAGGTTGCAAATGGTGGAAGAAATGAGAGTTTAAGGCTGTCTTGACCTTTATATACCTTGGCTTCCCTCGGCCCGTTGGAGCCGAGCCCAAGCCCATCCATTTTCCTTTTATTTTTTGACGATTAAATCTTTATCGCGTTATTATTTATTTATTTACTATTTTCGGCATTTTACAAGTCTAACCTCCTTAAAGAGTGTAACACCCCGAGTTTTAGAGCGCGAAAGAATTCACGAGAATTAAAAACTTAAATAAGAAAAAGGGAAGCGGGCTTGGGCCGGGGTGTATGGGCCGAAAGGGGTAAGGGTTTGGGCCCTTATAAGCCTCAAGACAGCCCTAAAGCCTCACTTCCAACAGCATTTCCGGATTTCTAGAGAGAGAGAGTCTAGAGAGAGAAAGTCCCAGTTTTTGAATCCGAGCTCATAGGACCGTAGGCATACATATCTGGAACGAGTAGCTTTGAGGAAGAAGCATTTACAGGTAACGATCGACCATAATCTGAGTTTTTGTTCGTTTGAGGTTTCTCGGGTTTTAGCTAAATAGGAGTCGTTTTTATGGATGAAACCTGATAATAAGCTTAGAACTAGAATCTAGAATGAAAACCGCACGTTTTGATCAAAGAAAATTCTAAGATTGGCATGATCGGGTTAGCATGCAGGAATTTCGGATTTTTGTCCAGGAAACAGGTATTGCGTACTTATCAAGCACGCAAGGAGGACGTCCTACGACCTTAACAAGTACGCAAGAAGAATGATGTGCGTACTTGTTAAGTACGCATGAGCAAGGCCCTGCGAACTTACTAAGTGCGCAGGCAGCAGGCTGGTTAGTGAAGTCAGTATGTTCGCCTAGCCAGAAATGGTGAACAATTTAGCGTTGAGTTAAGTCTGATACGTGTCAATTGTTATGATTGTCCAGATTGTGTGAGATCCAGTAGACCATTGCAGTTAACATACCAGGTGAGTTCTAATCCCCTTTTCTTTTGCCTTCTTTAGGGGTGGTGTGCATACTTAGTGTAAAGCGTTTATTATATTTTATACATGATAAACTGAAGGGAAAAGCTATTTTTTAGTGAAAAGTTTAAAAGAGGCAAAAGTACATTTTAGTAAAGTATGATTATATTATTGGCAAGCGTTTATTATATTTTTAATACATAAACAAAGGCATAATATAAGTGCTAGTATGTTTTCAGTAAAGCAAGATATATTATTTGGCAAGCGTTTACTATATTTATTATACAAAAATAAAGGCATAATATATGTGATAGTATTTTCAAGTAAGCAAGATATATCATTTGGCAAGCGTTTACTATATTTTTATATACATAAACAAAGGCATGATATATGTGTTAAGATATATTTCAGTAAAAGCAAAGGTATTTATGGCAAGCGTTTACTATATTTTTATATACATAAACAAAGGCATAATACACGTTAAGTTATGAACAAGATTTACAGAAAGTTTTATGAACAGTAAAGTGAACAGTTTTTCTTCGAGAATGTGTACCAGCTATAAAGGTCCTTGGGACAGATGTTACTTGTACAAGATGTCAGATATGTGTTCTACCCATTAGTAAGAACCCCCGCTAACGGTTGTACAACTGGGATGAGTGACGGTGGTTGCTCGGGAGGTCCACGCAACCTCCCCGTAGTGTTAAGCGGTATTGTCGGTTCATGGTCGTTGATCATGGGGGCATTGACCAGGGTATTGTCGGTTCATGGTCGTTGATCATGGGGGCATTGACCAGGTACTCGTCGGTTCATGGTCGTTGACCATGGGGGCGGTACAGTAGTGACAAGGAATTGACGGATAGGCGGTATTGTCGGTTCATGGTCGTTGATCATGGGGGCATTGACCAGGTACTTGTCGGTTCATGGATGTAAGCCATGAGGGCAGTACAGTAAAGAGGAGTTGACGGCTTATTATACGTTTTAAACTGTTTGAAAAGCAAAGTGTGTTAAGTTTAGCCTTTTTGGCAATATATATGTTTTAGTAAATCTTTTGTATAATTGATTTAAAGTAAACGTTAGAACTCACTCAGCGTTGCTGATTTTTAGTATGCACATCAGTTAAGTGTAGGTGGCAGTAGATGGAAGTGGATGCTTGGCTTGGCGAGAAGAGTTACCCGAAGATCAGCATTTGGCATCCTGTTTATGTTTCTTTTGATTAGGTTGATTAAGACAAGTTTCAATTGTATTTGACAAGTTTCAGTTGTTTAGACATGTTTTGTTTCCGCTGCGTATGTTAAGATTTTAAATCGTTTCTGCTGTGATAATGTATGTCTTATGTTTAAGTGCTATGTGTTGATGAGTAAATCCAATAAGAGAGGCCTCCCGAGAATGGGGCCTTACAAAGAGGTTTCGTCCTCGAAACCGTTTATACGTTAAGCAATTGAGGGTATAGTCCCCTCATCTCGTCTTCTTTTTCCCATGTCGCTTCTGACCCTTTTCTGTGCTTCCATTGTACTTTAACTAAATGAATCGACTTATTGCGTAGTCGTTTCTTAGCTCGGTCAAGAATGGCTATTGGTTCCTCCACATAATTTAGACTGTTATCTACTTCGATCTCGTCGTAAGGTATGTGAGCTGTGTCGTCAGCTAGGCACTTGCGTAAGTGCGACACGTGGAACATAGGGTGTATTCCACTAAGCTCAATGGGTAGGTCGAGTTTGTATGCAACTTGACCCACTCTCGCTAAAATCTTGAAAGGTCCGACAAACCTTGGACTTAGTTTGCCACGTTTTCTGAATCGGATGATTCCTTTCCATGGTGATACCTTTAACAGTACCATGTCCCCTACTTGAAACTCTAAATCCCTTCTTCTCTTATCCGCGTTTGATTTCTGTCTGTCTTTTGAGGCTTTCATTTGAGCCTTGATTTGATCAAACTTCTCGGAAGTAGCTTTGACCACTTCGAGACTTGCAAAATCCTTTTATCCAATTTCCCCCCAACAAACCGGGGTCCTACATCTCCTCCCATACAACATTTCAAATGGCGGCATGCCAATAGTTGAGTGATAGCTGTTGTTATATGAAAATTCTTTCAATGGTAGATGGCTGTCCTAGCTCCCATCGAAGTCAATTATACAGGCCCGGAGCATGTCCTCCAAATTCTGAATGGTCCTTTTCGATTGTCCATCGGTTTGGGGGTGGTAAGCGGTGCTGATGTTCAGTCTTGTGCCCATCGCTTCATTGAATTTCTTCCAAAACATTCACGTAAATCTAGTATCCCTGTCGGACACAATCGACAGCGGCATACCATGTCTGCTCACAATTTCCTTGATAAATATTTCTGCTAGTTTTTCTGACGAAGAAGTCTCACGTATTGGCAAGAAGTGAGCACTTTTCGTCAAGCGGTCGACGATCACCCAAATGGTATCATTGCCTTTAGCTGTTCGTGGTAGCTTGGTAATGAAGTCCATCGTGATCTCCTCCCACTTCCATTCCGGTATTGGTAAAGGTTGCATTTTACCGAATGGTTTCTGGTGCTTGGCCTTAACTAGTGAACACGTTAGGAACTTGTTCACGTACTCGGTCACATCATTCTTCATGTCGGGCCACCAGTACTCTTTCTTCAACTCTTGATACATTTTGTTTGTCCCAGGGTGGATAGAATAGCGAGACTTATGGGCCTCATCGAGTATTTTGGCTCTAAGCTCGCCAATCTTAGGTATCCACATCTGGCCAAACATAGTCCGTACACTGTGTGCATTTGCATCTAAATTCCCTTGTTGTCCTACTATTCTTTCCCGTTTTATATTTCTATCTAATAGTGCTTCATCTTGTGCCTTTGATATTTCATACATCAAATATGGCGTTATAATCAGCTGATACGCTTTGATCCGGATAGGTGCCGATTCTTCCTTTCTACTTAAAGCGTCAGCCACTACGTTTGTCTTACCTGGATGATACAATATCTCATAATCATAGTCTTTCAGTAGCTCTAACCACCTCCTTTGTCTCATGTTTAATTCCTTTGGTTCGAAAAAGTACTTCAGCCTCTTGTGATCGGAGTAAATGGTGCATTTAACTCCATACAGATAGTGCCACCATATTTTTAATGCGAAAACTACTGCCGCTAACTCCAGATCGTGAGTTGGGTAGTTAACCTCGTGAATCTTTAGTTGACGCGAGGCGTAAACAATTACCTTTCCTCATTGCATAAGTACGTAACCTAAACCTTGTCCCGAAGCGTTAGATTAGACTACTAAGTCTTCATTTCCTTCAGGTAGTATCAAGACTGGAGCTTGGGTTAATCGTGTCTTAAGTTCCTCAAACGCGTTGTTTTGGGTTGGACCCCATTCATATTTTACTTCCTTTCGTGTCAGTTTAGTGAGTGGCGAGGCTATTCTTGAGAAATCTTGAATGAACCTTCGATAGTAGCCTGCCAATCCTATAAAACTTCGTATCTCTGTTGGTGTCTTCGGGACGTTCCATTCCTTTACTATTTCGATCTTTGCAGGATCTACCATGATGCCGTTTGGGTTTATCACATGACCTAGGAATTGGACTTCCCTAAGCCAGAACGCGCATTTGGAGAATTTTGCGTACAACTTTTCCTGCTTTAGCACCTCCAGAACCTCTCTTAGGTGGCAGTGGTGATCACCCTCGCTTTTCGAATATACCAGTCTGTCGTCTATAAAAACTATTACTGATCGATCCAACATTGGTCGACATACTCTATTCATCAAGTCCATGAACGCTGCTGGTGCGTTGGTCAATCCGAAGGACATCACGAGAAACTCATAATGCCATAAAGTGTGCGAAACGCGGTCTTTGTCTTCTTCTCTTACTTTCAACTGATGGTAACCCGACCTAAGATCGATCTTTGAGAACTAGCTCGCACCTTGAAGTTGATCAAAAAGGTCGTCTATTCTAGGCAGTGTGTATTTGTTCTTTACTGTCCTCTTGTTCAGCTCACGGTAGTCGATGCACATGCGCATGCTGCCGTCCTTCTTCTTTACAAATTGTACCGGAGCTCCCCATGGTGAAATGCTCGGTCTGATAAATCCTATTTCTGTTAATTCCTCTAGTTGAGACATCAATTCTTTCATTTCTGACAGAGCCAATCGGTAGGGGGCTTTGGCAACGGGCTCAACTCTTAGCAGTAAGTCAATCTGAAATTCTATTTCCCAATCGGGTGGCAACCCAGGTAGATCCTCAGGGAATACTTCCGAAAAGTTGCACACCACGGGTACATTCTTGAGTCCTTTCGTTTTCATTCTATCGTCAATAACATACGCCAGATAAGCTTCGCAACCGCGCCTCATGTAACCATCAGCCTTGATCATCGAGATGACATTCGGCATCGTGCAATTCCAATCCCCATAAACCGTAATTGGACTGCCGCTAGGAGCTTTGAGGTGTATCCTCTTACGTTTACATATGATTTGAGGTTCGTTGGCAGCTAGCCAATCCATACCCAATACTATATCGAATCCTCCTAAAGTGAGAAGGAATAATCTAGAAGGAAACTTATGGCCCTCTATTTATATGATGCAATCCTCTGTTACTTAGAATACTGCCGAATTTTTACCAACGGCAGTTTGTACGATAAAGGCCTTTACTATGGTGTTGATATTGCTATCTAGTTTATGACTAAATGCATTGGATATAAAGCTTTTACTAGCACCAGAGTCAAATAAAATAGCAGCATGTTCATCATTAACTAGGAACGTACCTAACACAACATCAGGGTTTCCCCTTGCTTCCTCCTCAGTCAGGGCGTAGGCTCGAGTCCTAGCCTTCGGCTGTTCCTTTTCAGCTTCCTTTTCCTTTCCCGAACCGGAATGTCTGGTTTTCCTGCAATCCCTAGTCAGGTGTCCATATCTTCCACAACGTTGGCACTTGACGTCCTTTATGCAGTCTCGGGAGTAGTGCCCCAGCCTCCCACGTTTGTAACACATGGTTGTGCCAACTAAACATTCGCCTTGGTGTTTCCTTGAGCATTTATTACAAACTTCATACTCTTCTGCCCTAGGCTTCTTCACCTCAGCGGTGTAGTTTCCCTTCCCATTTCCGTTTCGGAGCTTCGGGAGCTATGTCCTCGGTAGCATAATCGTCATAGACGATTCCAGACAGGTTGACTACCGACTTGAAGGTAGAGGGTAGATTTGTTTTCACATGAACACGGACCTTTTGAGGTAGGCCCTTCACATAGTACTTGATCAGTCGCTCTTCAGTCTCTACCAGGTGGGGTACCAGTTGAGCGAGTTCATTGAACCTGGAAGTATACTGGCGGTGAGTCCTGCTGCCTGCCTTGAAGTTTAGGAATTCATTTTCCACTTGATCAATTTCTTTCTGGGATAGAACTTTTGGATTATCAGCTTCTTCAGGTCTTCCCATGTCTTTCTGGCAAGAGCGTTTGGCGACTTTGTTCTCTAAATGTTCCTCCACCAACTTAGTGCCTCATTGGTGAAAGAATGAGCAACATACTTAACAGCCTGGTCCGGTCGACACTCGCTGATGTTGATTACAGCGTTCATCCTCTCAATCCATTCAAACGTAGCCACTGAATCCTTGTTCCCATCGAACTTGGGTGGGTCTCCGTCCTTGAAACCTTTGTATGTACACCCACGATTGCTTGATTCCACCTTCACTTCATCCCCATCACTGTCATACACTTTCTCTTCATGGTCTCCTTCATTCTCCTCTCTACTTTTCTTTAGTGTCTCGGATAGTAGATCAGGCAATACTTTCTTCAGAGTGAGTACAACTTCGCGGGCAATAGCATCCCTGACCTCGGGTTCCAACTGTAGAGGCCCTTGATTGTCGCTCCCAGTTGGGGTCACATCTTTTTCGTGCACACTCTCAGTGTGTTCTGCGTGCACACTGTCTTCTTCTTCTTCTTCTTCATGTCTTTGATTCAAAGGAGGTCTACCGACTCGGCCAGTGCGACCGCCTCGGCGTCCTGTTCTTCCTCCACCAGCCATAGTTCTTAGTTTCCTGATAGTTATAAAGGGAATACATCAATGTCGTTCCTTCAGATCATAGTTTTAGAACAGTACGAGCAAGGTAAATTTTTAATTACAATGACCGGTTTGTGATTACTAATTCACATTGCTTTTCGGGTTCAAAACTCTTCAAATCGGTTGTGACATTGACATCAATTGGTTCTAAGTTAAGGTATCTATTCTTATCCAAGTGCATTAACTTTAGTACTTACTTACTGTGCTGGTGTTGGCGTTGGTTACCCATACTGACTTCCGTGCGTTGGTCCCATAATCAGCTTGAGTCCAGACATTTAGGGATGTCTGAATCTCTCAAACCTGGCTCTGATACCAACTTGTAAGACCCCTTTTCCCGGGTAACCATACTTGTTGGATTTACTCATAAACATAGTCATAAATACTGAACTTAAAATTAAAACATTCGAATTAAATCATTACATAACGTAACATAACATGACAGCGGAAGTCTTAACAATTAAAAACATAACATTGACTTAACATATATAAAAGTGGGATGTCAGTCTCGTGCCGGGTAACCATCACGCCTTCGCACGGCCCTTCCTTTCTTTACCTGAAGTGTATACTAAAAGTCAGTTAACGCTGGTGAGTTCTAGTTTAAAAACAATCATACATAGCATTTATCTTATCGTTAAGTATTATATATATATATATATATATATACGTGCATTAGCATATTCCTTGCCTTACTGTTCTCACATAATATTCATACTAAGTATATACATATGTACATACATACTTACTTTGGGGAGAACATTCATTGGTCATACACATAGGGGTGATCCCCCGTCATACTTGTCGCGAATGTCACAAAGACAACGCAGTGAGAACTACCGTCGTAGCCCTTTTCATAAACCGTTCGGCTCTAGAAAACCATCCGTCGAAACATAAATCTGTCCGGCAACCTTTGTCCGTCCGCTCTTAAACCGTCCTACCGTCGTAGTCCGTTCATTTCCCGTCTGCCCTAGGGCATCCGTTTCCCACGTGGCTATTATATATGCAACCGTTCTACATGTAATAAGGAATTTGCTTCGACCATCCATGAGTACCTTTTATACGTCCTAGCTTGCGAAAGAACGTTTTTGTCCCGGTTGCAAAATAGTCACGTGGTCGTCCGTCTACCGAAGTAGCCGTTGTCATTGAAGCGTCCATAACGTTTACATACATTCATAACATGCAATATATATAATATAAAACAAGATTTCATTCATTCACGTTATGTCCTTCTTTCATTCATTCTTTATATCATACGTTTCATTCTTTGTTCATAATTCATTTCATATATAGGTATATATATATATATATATATATATATATATATTTGTATACCACGTATGATCACATTGACATTCATAGCATTTATTCATTTAGTGTATACACTTCAGCCCCAAAACATTGAAAATGATTTGCACATAACATAGAAGGGGGCACATAGAACTCGCCTGATGAGCTAGTCTTGGTTGTCCTAAACAAAGGCCCAACAACGTCACGTACGATCTGAATTAGGTAGTTAAATACACATCAGACCCAATCCCGACTCTAATGGTTTAATCATACTGAATTAGGCAAACATACTGATTTCACTAACTAGCCTGATGTGTGCGCAGGACCATACTCATGCGTACTTGACAAGTACGCAGAACATTCTTCTTGCGTACTTGATAAGTACGCAGGATCTTCCTCATGCGTACTTGATAAGTACACAGGACATCCTTCTTGCGTATTTGATAAGTACGCAAGACCTGCTTCCCCATCAAGTCCGAAATTCTTGCATGTTAACCCGATCATGCTAATCTTACAACTTTCTTTGATCAAAATGTGCGGTTTTCATTCTAGATTCTAAGCTTATTTTCAAGTTTCATCGATAAAAACGTCTCCTACTTGGCTAAAACCTGAAAAACCCCAAAACAAACAAAAACTCAGTTTAGGGTCGAATCGTTACCTAGATTGGGATTCAGATTCGAAGGTTTTGCTCACGAGCTCAGTAGTGACGTGCTCCTTCAATTCCGGGTCGATCCGTCAACTTTCTCTCTCTAGGCCTGAGCTCTCCTTTCTCTCTATAGGTTGCAATTGGTGGAAGAAATGAGAGTTTAAGGCTGTCTTGACCTTTATATACCTGGGCTTCCCTCGGCCCGTTGGAGCCGAGCCCAAGCCCATCCATTTTCCTTTCATTTTTTGACGATTATATCTCTATCGTGTTATTATTTATTTATTTACTATTTTCGGGATGTTACAGAAACAAATCGAAATAGTGGCGGAGGAAATGGCAGCGGTACCGGAAGAGGAGGTGCAGGAGGTAGCGGCACAGTCGGAGGTTCTGGAGGTAATGGTTCGAGTAATCTTACCTGAAACACATAGTCATGGTCTAAAATTAATAGCGTTATTAAAATAGTGACTTATGATCCTACAGATGCTCCAAGCAGGAAGTGCACCTACAAGGCCTTCCTATCCTTCAACCCCCGCAATTTCAATGGCACAGAGGGTGCAGTAGGACTAATGAGGTGGATAGAAAAGATGGAATCGGTAATTGATATTAGTGAATGCATCGCTGACTGCATGGTGAAGTACTCTACTTGCACGCTCACTGATAAAGCTTTAACCTGGTGGAATACTCAAATAAAGGCTTTGGGGAGAGAGTCAGCGTATCAATTGTCTTGGGAGGACTTGAAAACTATGATGATTGAGGAATATTGTCCTCGAAACGAATTGCAAAAGATTGAAACTGAGATGTGGAATCTACAGATGATCGGAGATGATGTGGCGGGGTACACCGACCATTTTAATGAGTTGGCAATTATGGTACCGCATATGGTCACGCCAGAACATAAGCGTGTGGAAAGGTATTTGTGGGGCCTTGCGCCTCAAATTCGCAGCATGGTAACTTCATCTAATCCAATAGATGCCAAGAGTGCTATAACTTTAGCATTCAAACTAAGGGATGATGCAGTACGTAATGGATTGTTTGTGAGGAAGGAGAACGAGAAAGGTAGATCTAGGGAGAAAAGGAAGTGGATGGGGAATTCAAGTAACAAATTTGGGAAACAAGGGTTTAAGAAACAAGGAACTATGAAGGCTTTTGCAACCAACACAGTGGAAAGAAAGAGTATGATAGGGGCCTACCGAAATGTAAGAAGTGCGGAAATCATCACGCCGGTGAGTGCATCAAGTGTGAAAAATGTGACAAATTCGGCCACACCACACAAGTTTGTCGAGTTAACAACCGAATGGGGAGAAATAAACTGGGATGTTTCGTATGTGGTGACCCGAAGCACTTCAAGAAGGACTGTCCCAAGTGGAAGAATCAGATGAACGCTCAGGCACAGGGGAGAGCATTTGTGATGGGTGCAAGGGACGCATGCCAGGACCCGAATATTGTCACTGGTACGTTTCCGATAAATAATCACTATGCCTCTATACTTTTTTATTCGGGTGCGGATATGAGCTTTGTGTCGAATGATTTTAAATCCTTACTTGGTATTAAGACCAGCAAACTAGATCAAAGTTATACAATCGAATTAGCAAATGGGAAGTTAATTAAAACCGGAGAGGTCATTAAGGGTTGTACTTTATGTTTAGAAAATCATACATTCGATATAGACCTTCTACCCGTCGAACTAGGGAGTTTTGATATTGTTATTGGCATGGATTGGTTATCAAAGAATCATGCCGAGATCATGTGCTTCGAGAAAATTTTACGTATCCCACTACCGAGCGGAGAAATTCTTTCAATTCAAGGCGAAAGGTGTAGAACGATGTTAAAGATGATAAACTGAATGAAAGCTCATAAATATCTACGCAAGGGTTATTGCGCGTTTCTGGCTCATATCATCGAGAAGAAACCCGAGGAACGTCGACTTGAGGACATACCGATCGTTAGGGATTACCCCGAAGTATTTCCCGAAGACTTACCTGGCTTACCACCACCGAGACAAGTCGAATTCCGAATCGACCAAGCACTAGGAGCTGCACCAGTTGCACGATCACCGTATCGTCTAGCACCTTCTGAGATGCAAGAATTATCAAGCCAACTGCAAGAGTTACTTGATAAAGGTTTCATAAGACTGAGTTTTTCACCCTGGGGAGCTCCGGTCTTATTTGTGAAGAAAAAAGGATGGAACCTTTAGAATGTGTATCGATTACCGAGAGTTGAACAAGCTTACAATTAAGAACCGGTATCCTCCTCCTCGAATAGACGACCTATTCGATCAACTTCAAGGTTCAAGTTTCTACTCTAAGATTGATCTATGATCAGGATACCATCAACTAAGAGTCCAGGAGGATGATATACCAAAGACAGCTTTTAGGACTCGTTATGGTCATTACGAGTTCCTAGTTATGCCATTTGGATCTCATGAACCGTGTGTGCAAACCATACCTGGATAAATTCGTGATTGTGTTTATCGATGACATATTGATATATTCACGAACCAAGGAAGAACATGAACATCACTTGAAGCTAATATTGGAACTACTTAGGAATGAGAAATTATATGCAAAATTCTCTAAGTGTGAGTTTTGGATTCGAGAGGTCCACTTTCTCGGACACGTCATCAATAAGAAGGGTATTCACGTAGACCCGTCCAAGATTGAAGCTATCAAAAACTGGGAAGCACCAACAACTCCAACTGAGGTGCGTCAATTTCTAGGATTGGCAGGTTATTACAGGCGATTCATCGAAATTTTTTCAAAAATAGCCCTGCCCTTGACGACGTTAACCTAGAAAGACAAAAAGTTTGATTGGACCGATAAACAAGAATCAGCTTTTCAATTGTTAAAGTAGAAGCTTTGCAGTGCACAAATTCTCTCACTCCCTGAGGGAACAGATAATTTCTTCATGTACTGCGACGCGTCACACCAAGGTCTGGGATGTGTACTGATGCAGAGAGAAAAAAGTCATAGCATATGCATCCAGACAGCTGAAGGTCCATGAGAAAAATTATACTACTCACGATTTAGAATTGGGAGTTGTTGTGTTTGCACTCAAAATATGGAGACATTACCTCTATGGTACAAGATGCACTATCTTTACAGACCACAAGAGTCTCCAGCACATCTTTAATCAGAAAGAACTCAACATGAGGCAACTCCGTTGGGTAGAACTGCTAAATGATTACGACTGCGAGATCAAGTACCACCCTGGGAAGGAAAATGTCGTAGCAGACGCCTTGAGTCGT
Source organism: Smallanthus sonchifolius (assembly GCA_023525975.1). Lineage (NCBI taxonomy): Eukaryota > Viridiplantae > Streptophyta > Magnoliopsida > Asterales > Asteraceae > Smallanthus > Smallanthus sonchifolius. Next base: position 90,763,143 of record CM042021.1, on the reverse strand, counting down.
AAGGAGCGAGTTAAAACTCTTCGTGTTCGTGCCCTATGATTGACAATTCATACGAGTCTCACGACTCAAATCCGTATGGCACAACAGGAAGCAATCAAAGAAGAGAACATTGAGAGTGAGGCATTACGGGGAATGATAAGGCAGTTGGAACCAAAGTCAGATGATACTTTATACTTCATGAATAGAATATGGGTGCCACGTTTTGATAATTTACGGGAGTTGGTTATGGACGAAGCCCACAAGTCCAGGTACTACATTCACCCAGGTTCGGATAAGATTTATAAGGATCTGAAAGACCACTATTGGTGGCCAAACATGAAAGGAGAGATTGCTATCTTTGTTGGCAAGTGTCTGACATGTTCAAAGGTAAAAGCAGAGCATCAGAAACCGTCAGGATTCTTACAACAACCCGAGATTCCTCAATGGAAATGGGAACAGATCTCCATGGATTTCATTACAAAGTTACCCAAGACTTCAAGCGGGTAGGATACTATATGAGTAATCGTCGATCGTTTGACAAAGTCATCACATTTCCTACCTATCAAAGTGACGGATAAAACAGAGAAATTTGCAAAGCTATATATCAAGGAAATTGTAGCCAGGCATGGAGTGCCAAGCTCTATTATCTCTGATAGAGATAGCAGATTCGTGTCTAGGATCTGGCAATCCTTACAAGAAGCCTTAGGCACACGTCTTGACATGAGCACAGCATATCACCCACAAACAGATGGTCAAAGTGAAAGGACCATTCAGACTTTAGAGGATATGCTCCGTGCGTGTGCAATTGATTTTGGAGGAAATTGGGATACTCATTTGCCGCTGGCTGAGTTTTCATACAATAACAGTTACCACACCAGCATCAAAGCCGCTCTGTTTGAGGCTTTGTACGGTCAAAAATGTCGTTCATCGCTATGTTGGGCGGAGGTTGGCGACAAGCATTTAACCGGTCCTGAGGTTATTCAGGGGACTACCGACAAGATCTTCAAGATCAAGGATCGTCTGAAGGCCGCTCGTGACAGGCAAAAGAGTTACGCGGATATCAGACGAAGACCCTTAGAATTCCAAGTGGGAGACAAAGTCATGTTAAAGGTCTCACCTTGGAAGGGAGTTGCAAGATTTGGCAACCGTGGCAAACTTAATCCTAGTTACATCGGACCATTTGAAATACTGGCTAGGGTTGGCTCTGTAGCTTACAAGCTCAAGTTGCCACAAGAACTAAGCAATATACATGATACATTTCATGTATCTAATCTCAAGAAGTGCTTATCAGACGAGACGTTAATTATACCGCCTGATGAGATTCACATAGACGACAAGTTACACTTCGTTGAGGAACCGATTGAAGTCACATATTGGAAGATTCAGAAAACAAGGCGTAGCCGAGTTAAACTGGTCAAGGTACGTTGGAATTCGAAGCACGGCCCCGACTATACGTGGGAGCGGGAAGATAAAATGAAAGCCAAGTACCCGTCCTTGTTTACGAACAATTCAAGTCAAGATGGCAAGAACTGAATTTTGGGACGAAATTCTCTTTAACATGGGGAGAATGTGACACCCAGCATTTCATGTCAATATCCATATTTCATAAATGCATGTTCGTAACATATATTTTCTGAAGTTTTATTTTGACTAAGTAAAGTCAAGGAGTCTAGCAAAGGAATTTATTTCATGATTAATAATTTTTAAAGAATTACTAGAAAAAGTAAGCAGTCATAAACCGCAAAATACGGTCGTTGGTAATTAAAAGAATGTTATTCTAGAAAAATTAGAGACACGTTTGAATATAAAAACATAAAAGTTGATGACAAAACTTTTTATAAAAAGTTAACACATAAATAATTGTTACATGACTCCATGTTATATTATGTGTATTCATGAATAATATAGTTATAGTAATAACTATGTCCCGATAACTAGTAAACTATTGAGACTAGTCAAATGACCTCGAGGAAGCTTCCATTCCTGTATAAGCGACCTAACCTGACAAGTATCTTTAAACTTCAACGTGTGCAGTTTCATCCGAATCGTGTTTAAAATCACTTCAACAAGCTTTTTGGACACCTCTTTTTACTTGTAAAGAGCCTCTGAATTCTCTCCTGCCAAACGAAATAAGCTGCAGCCCCAACAACAAGTTTTGCAATCACATGATCAGCCAACTTCGATTTCGCAATGCCTACCAAATAATCAGCAATCATATCCCATTTATTTAGAACTGACAACATGCCAGCTCTATCTTTCACTCCATCCCAAACTTGAGACGCGTATCCACATTCAAAAAAAAAATGTTCAAGCGAATCCGGTCCTAACGTGCATAAAGAACAACAAAGGAGATTAAAATTAGCATTACCCGATGTGGTCCATCTGCTCATAATATCTTGCGTCTTAAGTTTTTTATTTACAAGAAGCCACAAGAAAAAAGAGTGTCTTGGGATAGCTTGAGGGAACCAGACCATACTTGCCCATATAACCTCGTTATGAACCAGCCGTAAATCGTCCCATACGGTAGAAGTATTATAATTAGTTTCTTTCCCCACTCTAGTTTTCCAAACCAATTTATCTTGCACTAAGGGATCCAAATATACCGAATGGATATTATGAAGTTGAGGAAATAATACCAGCCAATTCGCAGGCCACTTCCATACCCCATTCTCCCAAGTATCCGCCACCGTTACATTCATAGTGAATCCTGCATTTGCTATCCTTCTAGGGGTTATAAAGGAACTAATCGGACAAACATCATCCCATTTATCGAACCAAACCCGCGTTTTGTTTCCATTTCCCAACTTGGTCCATATATGATTCTGAATCATCGGCCTTAATCTTAACATTTTCCTCCAGCTCCACGTGATATTATTCCTTATGGGTAGATCCCAAAAGCTTCTTTCTCTAATACGATACGCATGTATCCATTTCACCCATAACGATTCTCTATTCGTAAGAAGACTCCATATGTGAGACACCATAAGAGCATTATTCATATCTGCCACTCTTCTAATACCCAAACCTCCCTCCCATTTCGGCAAACACACCACTTTCCAACTAACTTTAGCTTTCCCTTTAATGTTATTCCCTTGGTCCCAGAGAAATCTATGCATCCTTTGTTCAAGCTCGATAACAGTACGCTTGGGTAAAATGAAAACTGAGGCCCAATAAACATGCATAGAAGATAGGACCGATCGAATCAATTGCAATCAACCAGCAAAAGACAGGCATTTATTCTTCCAATTAGAGATTCTAGAGTCCAAGTTTTCAACAAGCTTTTTACAATCATTGTGATTCAGTCTAGTTGAAATAAGAGGAACTCCAAGGTAACGAACAGGTAATACACCCTCCTCAAACGGCATAATGCTAAGAATACGATCTTTAACCGATTTAGCGACATTCCCAAAGAACACCGTGCTTTTTGTCATGCTAGGAACCAGACCAGACATATTTTTAAACAAATTTAGCGATTCCATTACCACTTTTGCTGATCTATAATCGCCCCGAGCGAACAAGAACAAGTCATCAGCAAAACATAAGTTGACAAGTTGTTGCTTTTCACACCTATGATGAAACCTAAACTCATTAGAAAGAGATACTTGTTGCCTCAGGATCAGTGTGAGAACCTCTATTACTAGAGTAAACAAATATGGGGACATGGGATCTCCTTGTCTCAGCCCACGTTTTCCTTTAAAATAACCATAGATATTACCATTAATCGCGAATGAGAACGAAGTAGAAGCAACACAAGCCATAACCCATTTAACCATCTTCACATGAAACCCAAACCCCTTCAAAGTGTTTTCTAAAAAACTTCAGTCAACTGTATCGTAGGCCTTTTGAATATCAACTTTAAATGCACATCTAGGGTGACCATAATTACGATGGTACATATGCATTAATTCCTGTGTTAACAAGATATTATCTGATATCCTTCTCCCCGGGACAAATGCTGACTGGTTTATACTAACTATATCACATAAACCCTCTTTAATACGGTTAGAGATTATCTTACTAATACATTTGTACAGCGTATTACAGCAAGATATGGGTCTAAAGTCGGTGATGCACGATGGAGTACTAACCTTTGGGATTAAAGAAACAACCGTATGATTAACCTGTTGTAACAACTTCCCATTATCAAAGAAATCCTTTACCGCCTTACAAACATCGTTTCCAACAACATCCCACGACCTTTTGAAAAACTCCGATGTATAACCATCAGGGCCGGGAGCTTTATTCCCATCTATAGAAAACATGGCCGTTTTTATTTCCTCATCCGTCACTAGTCTCACCATATTGTCAGCCATATCACTCGACAACTTTGTATGAAAAAGATCAACAGTAGGCTGCAAGTTGATATCTCCTACACTTCTAAAAAACCAAGAATAATGATCCACCATCACTTGTGGAACCATACCACCTTCATGTAAAACACCACTAGTATCACGAATAGCAAATATTCTGCTTCTATGAATTTTGGACTTGACCACATTATGAAAATATTTCGTGTTTGAATCTCCCATCGAAAGCCAGTCCACCTTCGATTTCTGTTTCAAGAATAACGCTTCATCATGGACCGCAAGGGTATTGTTGTAGTACTCGGCTCTGTAGGCCCATTAGATCCTCATTCATCGGGTCCCTGTCAATCTCAATTTGGCAATCATCCAACTCTTTCCTACAAACTTTAACCTTTTCATGCAAGTTACCTTGTTGATAAAATAACTTGCGTAGAGGAGTTTTTAACATTTTTAGCTTCTTAACCACCTGAAACATACAATATCCTGGCACTTCTATACTCCAAATTCGTAAGACTTCCTCAAGAAACCCACTCTTTTCAGCCAACAAATTAACAAACTTAAAAGGCTTTGGTTTATCCCTCGTGACATTTGGTAACGATAAAATACACGGAGTATGATCCGATATCCGATAAGGGTGAAAATAAGCCGCCACTGCAGGGAAAGCATCAATGAGGTGGATATTACCCATAATACGATCAATTTTCTTAAAAATAGCCCCGCTATTTTTCTGTTTATTTGTCCACGTATAATGCAGCCCAGAACTGTTAACATCGAAAACCTCTATTTTATCCACACATTCCTTGAACTCTCGAACTCCGATATTGCTAGAAGATGCCCTTGATAGCGAATCATCCAAGAACAATGAGGAGTTGAAATCACCCATAATAGCCCATGGCTTATCATGCATGTACGAATGATGAACACATAACTCCTGCCACAAACGCCTCCTATTCATATACGCATTCTCCGCATACACAAACGAACAAAATAACGTCTTTTGATCCAACTTAAAGACAACCTGAGCATGAACCACCTGATCCGATAGTGCTAGAATCATAACATCCACCATATATTTATCCCATCCAACCATAATACGAGTACCTGTAGAACAATAAGCAGCATTTGTAGCCCAATTCCATGAGTGGCATACTTTCTTACAAACATCATGAACATTTGAACTATCCATATGCGTTTCCATAATAGCACATACATGTACATGATTATCCAAAATTACCTGACGAACCTCCTTCTGTTTGAGGGAGCGGTTCAACCCCCTTATATTCCAAGAAGCGACACTACCCATTGAAACCCGTTCTACCGGGTGTGCTTGCACCCTCAGACCTATTGTTTTTCTTTTTACTATCATAACCCTCCACATAATCATGTAACATATCATCAACATCTACATCATCCACTACTACCTCCTCCGTGCCTCCCTTTTCTCCAATAGGATTCACCATTTGTTGTTTTTCTAATCTCTCCACAGTAGGTATCTCCTGAGCCCCACTCTCATCTTGTAATATATCAAAGGAATTCCTAACCGGAACATTAGAGGATGAAGCCATATTCTCAACAAGTTTTGGTTTAACCACAGGCCGATACACCAGCTTTGACTTTTGATTCTTCACATGAAACCCATGCTGGTCCGCCTTTTTATTCTTCCCTTTCACATCCTGAAATCCATCGTTATTTCTATTCACCTCATCATTAGCCGGTTTTGGATTCTTTGGACATGAATTATCATTATGTCCGAACACACAACATGTAGAATATCTAAGAGATTCCCAATCATACTCAATTTTTACCTCCATCTTAGTATATCCCTTTCCATCGAGCGTTGGAACAGCAACCATAACATTCCTCTTTAATTCCATTCCTGCTTGAATTTCAATTAGGGCCCTTGCAAAACTACTTCTTCCCCAAGACTCTACACACATCTTAGCTGTGTACGAGTCCAACCTCTTTGGCACACCTACTTTCGAAGCTAGTAAGCTCAAACCATCCTCAGTGAATGCTGGTAAAGGCACATCATGCATTTTAACCCAAACCGGAACGGATGTAGTATCCTCTTTCACTACCGATACTGAAGGTGACCATTCATTCAATATAATTGGGACATTCTTTATCATCCAAGGCCCATCCTCCAATAGTTGATCCATACCACTTTTTGTGTTAAATTTAAAGAAGAAGAAGCCCTTCGCATTCATCATCAATCTAGACAGCCCATACTTAGCCCAGTTAACCATTCTAACATACTAACTTCACTTAATCAGTTCTGATGTCTGCGCACTTGCCAAGTGCGCAGACCCTGCTGCCTGCGCACTTAGCAAGTGCGCATACCCTGCTGCCTGCGCACTTATCAAGTGCGCAGGTCCCTCCTCCTGCGCACTTAGCAAGTGCGCAGGTCCCTCCTCCTGCGCACTTAGCAAGTGCGCAGGACCTGCTCCGTGCGCACTTAGCAAGTGCGCACGAACTGTTCTTCGCGAAAAACCCTAACTTTCGCATTCGGGTCTGATCATGTCAAGATCCCGAACCTGTTGCATTCAAAACGTTCGTTTTCCATTAAGGAACTCAAATCCATGATTATCTTTCAGTTTCATCTGTTCTAACCTTACCTTTTCACCCAAAACCCGAAAAACCCAAAAACGAACTAAAACTCAGATTTAGGTCGGATCGTTACCTGAATCGAGCTTCTGATCCGGAGTTTCTTCTCACGAGAGCAACAGACACGAGCGGGTGCAATCTTGTGCGATTCCGACACTTTCTCTCTCTACGGTTTTTTCTCTCTCTAGAATTGCAAATGAGAGAAACATGTGGTGACCTTGGCTATTTATAGGGGAGACCTCCCCAAGCCCGGTTCGCGTGGGCCCATAACCCACAGGTCCCAGGATCGAAAACTGGCTCTGATACCATTTGTAACATCCGGCCCCTCGTACCAACAATATTGTCCGCTTTGCCCACTAAGAGCTCACGGATTTGTTTTTGGTTGCCCAGGTGAAAACTTCCCAGGGGGTCACCCATCCCTGGATTACTCCCACCTAAGCACGCTTAACTGTGGAATTCTCCTCTCATCCACTACATTAAGCCCCAAAATGCGTTGTTGATTTAAGAGGCAGGACATTTCTTATGAACCAAGGATCTCTCTTGTGCATGGCCGATGTGGGATTTGCCTAGGGTGTTACAAACACCCCCCCCTTTGGACTCATCGTCCTCGATGAGGTTTGCCCCACCATCCCAATCAGAGATGTGGGATTTGCCTAAGGTGTCCCTCTGAACACCCCCGGGGACTCACCATACTCGATGAGGTTTGCCCCACCATCCCGAACGGCACAGGAGTGGCTCTGATACCATTTGTAACATCCGGCCTCTCATACCAACAATATTGTCCGCTTTGCCTACTAAGAGCTCACGGATTTGTTTTTGGTTGCCCGGGTGAAAACTTCCCGGGAGGTCACCCATCCCTGGATTACTCCCACCCGAGCACGCTTAACTGTGGAGTTCTCCTCTCATCCACTACATTAAGGCCCAAAACGCGTTGTTGTATTTGAGGCAGGGCATTACTTATGAACCAAGAATCTCTCCTGTCCACGGCAGATGTGGGATTTGCCTAGGGTGTTACAGAATTCCACCAGGTTAATGCTTTATCAGTGAGTGAGCATGTAGAATACTTCACCATGCAGTCAGCGGTGCATTCACTGATATCAATTACCGACTCCATCTTTTCTATCCATCTCATTAGTCCAACTGCATCCTCGGTGCCATTGAAGTTACGGGGGTTGCAAGATAGAAAGGCCATGTAGGAGCACTTCCTATTTGGAGCATCTGTAGAATTACAAGTCCGTCATTAATTCGGATCATGACTATGTGTTATGACTTATTTATGCTATTACCTCCGGAACCTCCTGTTGTACCGCTGCCGTTTCCTCCTCCACTATTTCGATTTGCCTCATACTGTTCCATGGCAGCAGCTACTCGCTGTGCTATTAGTTGCTCCACGTTTGGGGAAATCGTCTCGTTGTTGTCACCAGTAGTGTTACGGGGTGTCCTACGCTTAGGTGCCATGACGTTCTTTCTAACATATCAATTAAAAAGAAGCAACATTATATAATAATAATGATAAATCATGGCATAAGGATACAACAACATCAAACGTAAACAACCATCAGTACAACATAAACCATTACATAGTTAAAACATACATAGTACATTGTTCCCAAAAGACAAGGATACAAAAAGGGATGGGTTCACATGACCACATCAGTACCAAAGTTTTAAACTACATAATGTGCTATGGGCACATCCCGCCCATAATAGGTCTAAAAGAAGAAGTGGGAGTACAACCCAATCATCATGGCAAGTCCCGCCATGACAAAGCTAGCTCTAGCCACAAACTCTGCAGCCAAAGTCCTCTCTTCCAGCGCCTCCACCATGTCTTGGACCGTAACAGTGAACTGCCAGTCCATGTCAGCTCTCAACTCTAGATAGTCAGTGGCACCCTGTATGTCTCGGGTGCTGTCCTCCAGAGTCTGTACTCGAGATCCGAGCCCTTGACGTAAGCGCGTGGCTGCATCCCCATGTGCCCGAATATCATCTAAGAGATCATCAAGACGCTCCTAGTGCATATGAACGCGTGCTACTAATGTAGGCACTGTGAGTTCCATGGCTTCCCTAGTGTGGGGTAGGGGTGTTGGGGAGTTGGAGGACTCTCCGAGCTCTAAGGTAGAGGGAATGCTCTCCATCTCCCTCCATTGTGCCAGGGTACGGGCATCCAACAGATACTTCCCACTGTAGGGTGGTAGCAGGGTCGTTGCTTAGGTGGTTCTTCACCGGTCTCCAAGCCTTTCGGGTCACGGGCTGCCAGGTTTCTCTTGCGCGGAAGTTAAACCTTCTTCCTAGCACTTTGTACTTTAATTGGTCCTCCGCTTTTCTTTCGGTATATTGTAGGCGGTTCTCCCAGGGCAACATTGGGTGGTGTGGAGCTGCGAACTTGTACTCGATTTTTAGACATGTGGCGGAAAGTTCCTCGTTGGATTCAGAGTCAGAGACGGGGTCAGAGTGTGAATGTGACGACATGCTTGTGACTACAATATCCACATGTCATGATGACTGGTTATGCAATGCTTATGCAATGAAAATGTTTTAGTGAGTCATTTAAATTATAGACTAGGTTCTATTTTAGACACCTAGTTCGCTATAATCAATGGCTCTGATACAAAATATGTCACACCCCGCCAAGGCGGAAACGCGAGGCGCGACGTTCATGGTTTCCAAAGCATATGATTACCGCAAACACATACATGATAAATGGATACATAAACAAGTTTAGTGTTTTACATTCCAAAATGTAATTGGGTTTACAAAAAGTGAAGATTTCGCAAATACGACTCTATTACATTGAGTTATACAAGAGAAATCCCCCCAAAAGTTGTATCCATCGTGCATGCATGTAATCTACATTGCTAACCTTGCGATCACGTTCAATTTCCTGAAAAACATACTTAAAATTGTCAACACGAAGTTGGTGAGTTCACAGGTTTAAATCAAATAGAACTTTGTAAAATTCAATTGTTCGTAAATAGTTCCAATTGTATGTGATAATCAGAATAAGAATTGTTGACCCATTTGTAAACAAGCTAGGAATACAAATAATATGTTCATACATGAGGCGTAACCAAACCATGACAATTGTACACGCCGCTAATTTCGTTATCCGGTTCTATGCGGCCATAAATCCTCCAGATTGTGGTTAGCGCGACTAACCATGACCGGGAGACGTCACTCTCCATAGTACTATTCATAGGACCCTAGGCTACAGTTAATGGTTACTACGTTGTTCCAGGGGACTTTAGCGGCCTCAACTTGTTGTTCTCATCTCATTCAAACATAAAAGTCGTGCCTTATTCTCTTGTTATCCCATAAAATAGTTGTAAGTATGTTTTTCCCCCAAATATAGAAAACAGTAAAAAGGGACCGTGAAACTCACCTTGAGTTTGTGTATACTTGTAATGATACTTGTTGTAGTCAAACTTGACTATTCGTACCCTAGATACCAAAGGGTAAATTGTGTTAAGACCGAACGTCTCATATTGCAAATTGTTCACCGACCTTGTAAATCTGGTTGCTTTTGTTTAAATGTCTTCTTAGATTTTCAACACTTGTTTTGTTATAAAAACAGTTCTAAGTTACTGCCCAATGTGACTGATGAACAGGTGTCGAAACTTCCTAGTTTCGATTGGGCAATTGAGTATCGAAACTTCCTAGTTTCGATTGAGTAGTTGGGTATCGAAACTACCTAGTTTCGATTGAGTATGACAGGTATCGAAACTCCTAGTTTCGGTTGTGTTAACTGGTATCGAAACTATAGTTTCGATTACTGGACTTCTGTTTGACAGAATCAGTCCTGCATATTTTTATGTCTTAAATCTTGAATTTGACACACTTTTCTTGTTATCTTACTTGCGTTTGAATATTTTGTATGTTTAGCTACGGTTTTTAAAGAAAATAATGTAGATAGTATTGAGTTTTTACCTTAAAACAGAGATGAAGATGATGAGAGAAAACAGAGAATGATCTTGATTCTTCTGTTAAATTTCCTTTAGAAACACTTGAAATTCTTCTTAAAACACCGAATTATAGTAGGTTTTGCCTTAGAACTTGACTTTGATTTGGAGAGAAATGGGGAAGATTGCCGTAAGAAAATGAGAAAGATAAAAAGGAATTGTGAGATTTTTGATTGAGGGGGGTAAGGTTTTATCTGAATTCTAGCAAGTAGGCTGTATGGGTTTTAGTATAAAGAATTTGGGTGTGAGTGAAGAAAAATGTGGGAATGGCCTTCTCTGATTTTCGGTCGAGAAAGTCAAGGGTGGGTTGGTTTGGGTTAAATAATCAAACAATTAGTTTTAAGTGTATCTTAATATCATTTAGAGTTTTTAAAGGGGTAATTTAATTCTGTTTAGGTTCTCCACGGTATTATAAATTTATTCTAAAAATAATTTATTGTTCCACGTAAAGTTTGTGTAATATATATATATTTTTCTGGTTATTTATTTTAATCACTAACTTTCGTATTTAGTCGGGTTATATGGTATGTGAACCGGTAACTCTTAGAATTATCAAAAATATAAAATGAGACAATGTGTGGTCTTTGTTAGACCTTAATGTCCTTGTTTGTGAAATTAAATAAATCACAAAAACAATTAAAATGTAAACTTGTTTATAAAATGTACGGATATTGACCTGAAATGTCGGGTGTCACATTCTCCCCATGTTAACAGAATTTCGTCCCGAAATTCAATTCGTGTTATCTTGAACTGGTGCATCCTTAAACAAGGAGGGGTATTTTGTTTTCATTTGGTCCTCCCGTTCCCATGTATACTCAGGACCACGTTTTGAGTTCCAACGTACTTTAACCAGTTTGATTCGACTACGTCTCAGCCTTTGAACTTTCCAATCTGAAATCTCAATCGGTTCCTCGATGAAATGCAACCTGTCGTCTATGTGAATCTCATCAGGCGGTATAATTAACGTCTCGTCTGATAAACACTTTTTGAGATTTGACACATGAAATGTATCATGTACGTTGCTTAGTTCTTGCGGTAGCTTGAGCTTGTAGGCTACAGGGCCAACCCTAGCCAGTATTTCAAATGGTCCAACGTATCTAGGGTTGAGCTTACCACGGTTACCAAACCTTGCAACGCCTTTCCATGGTGAGACTTTTAACATTACTCGGTCACCAATTTGAAATTCTAATGGTTTCCGTCTGTTATCAGCATAGCTCTTTTGTCTGTCTCGGGCCGCTTTCAGACAGTCCTTAATTTTGAAGATCTTATCAGTGGTTTCCTGGACAATCTCAGGACCTGTCAAATGTTTTTCACCAACTTCCGCGCAACATAGCGGTGAGCGGCATTTACGACCATACAAAGCTTCAAACGAAGCTGCCTTAATGCTCGTGTGGTAGCTGTTATTATAGGAAAACTCTGCCAACGGTAAATGAGTATCCCAATTTCCTCTGAAATCAATTACACACGCACGAAGCATATCTTCTAATGTTTGAATGGTCCTTTCGCTTTGACCATCTGTTTGTGGGTGATATGCTGTGCTCATGTCAAGACGTGTGCCCATGGCTTCTTGTAATGATTTCCATATTCTAGACACGAATCTGCTGTCTCTATCAGAGATAATAGAAACTGGCACTCCATGCCTAGCCACAATTTCCTTAACGTAGAGTCTTGTAAGTTTCTCTGTCTTGTCGGTTTCTTTAATTGGCAGAAAGTGAGCAGATTTCGTTAAACGGTCGACAATTACCCATATGGTATCATAACCACTGGACGTCTTGGGTAATTTCGTGATGAAATCCATAGAAATCTGTTCCCATTTCCATTGGGGAATTTCAGGTTGTTCGGCTTCTGATGTTCGGCTTTTACTTTTGAACACGTTAAGCATTTACTGACATATGTGGCAATATCTCCTTTCATATTGGGCCACCAATATAATTCTTTTAGATCCTTATACATCTTATCTGAACCTGGATGAATGGAGTACCGTGACTTGTGGGCTTCATCCATAACCAACCCACGTAAGTTACCGTTACTCGGTACCCAAATTCTGTCCATGAAGTAAAACGTATCATCCGACTTAGACTCCAATTGTTTGATCATTCCACGTAGTGCCTCAGCTTGGATGTTCCTTTCCTTTAGTGCCTCTTGTTGTGCTATTCGGATTTGAGTAGTAAGACTCGTATGAATTGTTAATCCTAGGGCATGAACACGGAGTGTTTTAACTCGTTCTTTGCGACTTAAGGCGTCTGCTACGACATTGACTTTCCCGGGATGGTACTTGATATCACAATCATAGTCGTTTAGTAGTTCTACCCAACGACGTTGTCTCATGTTAAGTTCCTTTTGATCGAAGATATGTTGGAGACTCTTGTGATCAGTAAAAATAGTGCATCTTGTACCATAAAGATAATGTCTCCAAATCTTGAGTGCAAACACAACTGCGCCCAACTCCAAGTCGTGGGTCGTATAATTCTTTTCGTGCACTTTTAGTTGTCGTGAGGCATATGCGATGACTTTGTCTCTTTGCATTAACACACAACCAAGTCCTTGGTGTGATGCATCGCAGTATACGACAAAATTGTTGATTCCCTCAGGAAGAGATAAGATCGGTGCACTACACAGCTTCTGCTTTAGTAATTGGAAAGCTGACTCTTGCTTGTCACTCCAATCAAACTTCTTTTCTTTATGGGTTAATGTAGTTAAAGGCAAGGCTATTTTTGAAAAATTCTCAATGAATCATCTGTAATAGCCGGCCAAGCCCAAAAATTGACGCACTTCGGTCGGAGTCTTTGGTGCTTCCCAGTTTTTGATCGCTTCAATTTTAGATGGATCAACGTGAATTCCTTCCTTGTTGATGACATGTCCAAGAAAATGCACTTCTCGGATCCAAAACTCACACTTAGAGAATTTAGCGTAAAGTTTCTCGTTTCTGAGTAGTTCCAAAATTAATTTCAGATGATGTTCCTGATCCTCCTTGGTTCGTGAATATATTAATATATCATCAATAAATACTATCACGAATTTATCCAAGTATGGCTTGCACACTCGGTTCATGAGAGCCATAAAAAAAGCTGGTGCGTTCGTCAAACCAAACGGCATAACTAGGAATTCGTAGTGGCCATAACGAGTCCTAAATGCTGTCTTTGGTACATCTTCTTCTTGGATTCTTAGTTGATGATATCCCGAGCGTAGATCGATCTTAGAGTAGAAGCTAGAACCTTGTAGTTGATCGAACAAATCGTCTATTCGAGGAAGTGGGTATCGGTTTTTTATTGTAAGCTTGTTTAATTCTCGGTAATCAATACACATCCTAAAGGTTCCATCCTTTTTCTTTACGAATAGGACCGGAGCTCCCCAAGGTGAGAAACTCGGTCTTATGAAACCTTTATCAAGCCACTCCTGGAGTTGATTTAATAATTCCTGCATTTCAGAAGGTGCTAATCGATATGGTGATCGCGCAACCGGTGCGGCTCCTGGTACCAAATCGATACGAAATTCGACTTGTCTCGGTGGTGGTAATCCAGGTAAGTCTTTAGGAAAAACTTCGGGGTAATCCTTAACGATTGGTATGTCTTCAAGTCGACGTTCCTCGGGTTTCTTCTCGACGACGTGAGCCAGGAATACGCAATATCCTTTACGTAGATACTTACGAGCTTTCATGCAGTTTATCATCCTTAATGTTACTCCACTCTTCTCACCTTGAATCGAAAGAACTTCTCCGTTCGGGAGTGGAATTTGGACAATCTTCTCAAAACAAACAATCTCGGCTTGATTCTTCGACAACCAATCCATGCCAATAACAACGTCAAAACTTCCCAAGTCAACCGGTAACAGGTCTATACTAAATGTGTGGTTCTTAAAACATAAGGTACAACCCTGAATGACTTCCCCAGTTTTAATTAATTTCCCGTTTGCTAATTCAATTGTATAATTTTGATCTAGTTTGCTGGGCTTAATACCGAGTAGGGACTTAAAGTCATTTGACACGAAACTCATATCAGCACCCGTATCGAAAAGTATAGAGGCATAGTGATTATTTATCGGGAACGTACCAGTGACAATGTTCGGATCCTGTCGAGCGTCACCAGCCCCCATCACAAATGCTCTTCCACGGGCCTGATTGTCGTTTCGGTTCTTCAACTTTGGACAGTCTTTTCTAAAGTGCTTTGGATCTCCACATTCAAAGCATCCCTGATTCATCCTTCCTGTTCCTAGTTTAACCTTTCCTACTACTTGATTAATCTTATTAGGATTTGCATTGCTCCAACAGTTATGGGCTGTCCATACTTTTTACACTTTCCACATTGGGTACACTTTTCACTGTGATGATATCCACACTTGTCACACCTCGGTCGTGTTCCAAGATATCCATTTTGTCCTTCAATGTTGGCAGCATAGGCTTTCATAGTTTCAGGTCTCTTGTAAGTTTGATTCTTGTTTTGATTACTTGGTTTTCCAAACCATTTCCTCTTTTCCCCAGACCTTCCTTCTTCGGTCTCCTTCTTCTCAAACAAACCATCACGCACAGCATTATCCCTTAGCTTGAATGCTAGAGTTATAGCGCTCTTGGCATCTATAGGGTTCGATGAAGTCACCAGGCTTCGGATTTGAGGAGCAAGACCCCACAAATATCTTTCAACCTTCTTGTATTCTGGGGTAACCATGTGTGGAATCAAGATTGCTAACTCATTGAATCGGTCAGTGTAGCCAGCAACATCATCTCCTATCATTTGTAAATTCCACATTTCAGATTCGAGCTTTTGCAACTCATTTCGAGGACAGTACTCCTCGATCATCATGGCTTTTAGATCATCCCAAGATAGCTGGTATGCAGTCTGTCTTCCCAATGTTTTCATCTGAGAATTTGTAAGGCCCCAAACCCGGGAGGCCTCACTCGTTGGATTTACTCATTCACAAACAGTTCTTAAATATGCATATCAAATAACGCAGCGGAAAATTTCATTCAAACATAACGTCATCATTGTTCATACATGCGGAACCGTAAACATTGTTTAAAACGTAAATACATCATAACTAAAAACATAACAGGATGCCAGTCTTCACAGTCAGCCGGGTAACTCCTCTCGCTAGCCAACCATCACCGTCCATCCTCATAACCTGCCTTAACCTGAATGTGCATACTAAAAAGTCAGCTACACTGGTGAGTTCTAGCATTTCATAAAAACTTTAACATCAACATTTGCCAAAAACATATCATTCATTCATTTAGTAAAACCTTTCACAAAAGCATGTAATAATAACATCTTTAAAAAGGTTTTGTACCCATATCATCATCAACATCATAATCATAAACACCGTTAAACGGATCGTTCATTAAAACTTTTAACATTCATTTAAGTCATACATTATTATCTAAATTATGTATCGTTACGCGTCTTTGGGTTCCCGAAGGGACCCTTGATGTTGTGGGCAACCGTTACGTATCGCCGTCATTGCCCAACACGCATCTTTCCTTTGGAAATTAACCGTTACGTATCGCCGTCATTGATTTCCCATTACCATTCAATACGTAGGGTCAACCGTTACGTATCGCCGTCATTGCCCAACACGCATCTTTCCTTTGGAAATCAACCGTTACGTATCGCCGTCATTGATTTCCCATTACCATTCACTTAGGATGATCGTCATCACCCGAGTAACCGTCGTTACTCCCTTACCAGTTGTTCAACATCAAAACCATTGGCAGGCCACTAAGACACTACCCCTGTTGTTCTTATGGCAACTATGGCTCGCTGTCCATAATCTACCACAAGACTGGGAATCTCATTCCCAGACTTCATTCGTCAATTCCATTCATTTAACAGATTAGATTTGTAATGACTTATCTAAACCTTTACCTCTTTCCCTTTTCATTAAACCTTTCCTCATTTAGACCGTTCATAAATATTCGTAAACCTTTCTGGCAAAAACACTTCATAACCTTTCCTTTCGTAAACATCGTTTCGTTAAAACATTATTTCGTTAAAACATCGTTTCGTAAGTATGCACACCAGCCCAAAACATTTAACAAAACATTTAAAAGAGGGCTCTAGAACTCACCTGATACGCTAATATGGGTTACCCTAAACGAAGGTCCAACAACGTCACTTCCGATCTGAATTGATTAGTTAAATACACATTAGACCAATCCCGACTCTAACGGTTTTTTTTGGGTAAAGGGTTACCCCGGTGAATATTATAAAACCAACCAAGAAATACAAAACAAGTGAAGGACAGAGTGACCCTCAGTTCTCAAGCAAGACATGCCCTACTCGAGTTTACATGCAAAAAATAACGCTAAACAAAAACAACCTAGACCAACCAGCTAGCCAAACCATAAATACACTACATCAAACAAATGACGCCTAGCCAAACTCATCATCAACCATCAATAGACCTCGAGGAAGCTTCCATTCCTGTATAAGCGACCTAACCTGACAAGTATCTTTAAACTTCAACGTGTGCAGTTTCATCCGAATCGTGTTTAAAATCACTTCAACAAGCTTCTTTGGACACCTCTTTTTACTTGTAAAGAGCCTCTGATTTCTCTCCTGCCAAACGAAATAAGCTGCAGCCCCAACAACAAGTTTTGCAATCACATGATCAGCCAACTTCGATTTCGCAATGCCTACCAAATAATCAGCAATCATATCCCATTTATTTAGAACTGACAACATGCTAGCTCTATCTTTCACTCCATCCCAAACTTGAGACGCGTATCCACATTCAAAAAACAGATGTTCAAGCGAATCCGGTCCTAACGTGCATAAAGAACAACAAAGGAGATTAAAATTAGCATTACCCGATGTGGTCCATCTGCTCATAATATCTTGCGTCTTAAGTTTTTTATTTACAAGAAGCCACAAGAAAAAAGAGTGTCTTGGGATAGCTTGAGGGAACCAGACCATACTTGCCCATATAACCTCGTTATGAACCAGCCGTAAATCGTCCCATACGGTAGAAGTATTATAATTAGTTTCTTTCCCCACTCTAGTTTTCCAAACCAATTTATCTTGCACTAAGGGATCCAAATTGACCGAATGGATATTATGAAGTTGAGGAAATAATACCAGCCAATTCGCAGGCCACTTCCATACCCCATTCTCCCAAGTATCCGCCACCGTTACATTCATAGTGAATCCTGCATTTGCTATCCTTCTAGGGGTTATAAAGGAACTAATCGGACAAACATCATCCCATTTATCGAACCAAACCCGCGTTTTGTTTCCATTTCCCAACTTGGTCCATATATGATTCTGAATCATCGGCCTTAATCTTAACATTTTCCTCCAGCTCCACGTGATATTATTCCTTATGGGTAGATCCCAAAATACGATACGCATGTATCCATTTCACCCATAACAATTCTCTATTCGTAAGAAGACTCCATATGTGAGACACCATAAGAGCATTATTCATATCTGCCACTCTTCTAATACCCAAACCTCCCTCCCATTTCGGCAAACACACCACTTTCCAACTAACTTTAGCTTTCCCTTTAATGTTATTCCCTTGGTCCCAGAGAAATCTACGCATCCTTTGTTCAAGCTCGATAACAGTACGCTTGGGTAAAATGAAAACTGAGGCCCAATAAACATGCATAGAAGATAGGACCGATCGAATCAATTGCAATCTACCAGCAAAAGACAGGCATTTATTCTTCCAATTAGAGATTCTAGAGTCCAAGTTTTCAACAAGCTTTTTACAATCATTGTGATTCAGTCTAGTTGAAATAAGAGGAACTCCAAGGTAACGAACAGGTAATACACCCTCCTCAAATGGCATAATGCTAAGAATACGATCTTTAACCGATTTAGCGACATTCCCAAAGAACACCGTGCTTTTTGTCATGCTAGGAACCAGACCAGACATATTTTTAAACAAATTTAGCGATTCCATTACCACTTTTGCTGATCTATAATCGCCCCGAGAAAACAAGAACAAGTCATCAGCAAAACATAAGTTGACAAGTTGTTGCTTTTCACACCTATGATGAAACCTAAACTCATTAGAAAGAGATACTTGTTGCCTCAGGATCAGTGTGAGAACCTCTATTACTAGAGTAAACAAATATGGGGACATGGGATCTCCTTGTCTCAGCCCACGTTTTCCTTTAAAATAACCATATATATTACCATTAATCGCCAATGAGAACGAAGTAGAAGCAACACAAACCATAACCCATTTAACCATCTTCACATGAAACCCAAACCCCTTCAAAGTGTTTTCTAAAAAACTCCAGTCAACTGTATCGTAGGCCTTTTGAATATCAACTTTAAATGCACATCTAGGGTGACCATAATTACGATGGTACATATGCATTAATTCCTGTGTTAACAAGATATTATCTGATATCCTTCTCCCCGGGACAAATGCTGACTGGTTTATACTAACTATATCACATAAACCCTCTTTAATATGGTTAGAGATTATCTTACTAATACATTTGTACAGCGTATTACAGCAAGATATGGGTCTAAAGTCGGTGATGCACGATGGAGTACTAACCTTTGGGATTAAAGAAACAACCGTATGATTAACCTGTTGTAACAACTTCCCATTATCAAAGAAATCCTTTACCGCCTTACAAACATCGTTTCCAACAACATCCCACGACCTTTTGAAAAACTCCGACGTATAACCATCAGGGCCGGGAGCTTTATTCCCATCTATAGAAAACATAGCCGTTTTTATTTCCTCATCCGTCACTAGTCTCACCATATTGTCAGCCATATCACTCGACAACTTTGTATGAAAAAGATCAACAGTAGGCTGCAAGTTGATATCTCCTACACTTCCAAAAAACCAAGAATAATGATCCACCATCACTTGTGGAACCATACCACCTTAATGTAAAACACCACTAGTATCACGAATAGCAAATATTCTGCTTCTATGAATTTTAGACTTGACCACATTATGAAAATATTTCGTGTTTGAATCTCCCAGCGAAAGCCAGTCCACCTTCGATTTCTGTTTCAAGAATAACGCTTCATCATGGACCGCATCCTTGTATTGTTGTAGTACTCGGCTCTGTAGGCCCATTAGATCCTCATTCATCGGGTCCCTATCAATCTCAATTTGGCAATCATCCAACTCTTTCCTACAAACTTTAACCTTTTCATGCAAGTTACCTTGTTGATAAAATAACTTGCGTAGAGGAGTTTTTAACATTTTTAGCTTCTTAACCACCTGAAACATACAATATCCTGGCACTTCTATACTCCAAATTCGTAAGACTTCCTCAAGAAACCCACTCTTTTCAGCCAACAAATTAACAAACTTAAAAGGCTTTGGTTTATCCCTCGTGACATTTGGTAACGATAAAATACACGGAGTATGATCCGATATCCGATAAGGGTGAAAATAAGCCGCCACTGCAGGGAAAGCATCAATGAGGTGGATATTACCCATAATACGATCAATTTTCTTAAAAATAGCCCCGCTATTTTTCTGTTTATTTGTCCACGTATAATGCAGCCCAGAACTGTTAACATCGAAAACCTCTATTTTATCCACACATTCCTTGAACTCTCGAACTCCGATATTACTAGAAGATGCCCTTGATAGCGAATCATCCAAGAATAATGAGGAGTTGAAATCACCCATAATAGCCCATGGCTTATCATGCATGTACGAATGATGAACACATAACTCCTGCCACAAACGCCTCCTATTCATATACGCATTCTCCGCATACACAAACGAACAAAATAACGTCTTTTGATCCAACTTAAAGACAACCTGAGCATGAACCACCTGATCCGATAGTGCTAGAATCATAACATCCACCATATCTTTATCCCATCCAACCATAATACGAGTACCTGTAGAACAATAAGCAGCATTTGTAGCCCAATTCCATGAGTGGCATACTTTCTTACAAACATCATGAACATTTGAACTATCCATATGCGTTTCCATAATAGGACATACATGTACATGATTATCCAAAATTACCTGACGAACCTCCTTCTGTTTGAGGGAGCGGTTCAACCCCCTTATATTCCAAGAAGCGACACTACCCATTGAAACTCGTTCTACCGGGTGTGCTTGCACCCTCAGACCTATTGTTTTTCTTTTTACTATCATAACCCTCCACATAATCATGTAACATATCATCAACATCTACATCATCCACTACTACCTGCTCCGTGCCTCCCTTTTCTCCAATAGGATTCACCATTTGTTGTTTTTCTAATCTCTCCACAGTAGGTATCTCCTGAGCCCCACTCTCATCTTGTAATACATCAAAGGAATTCCTAACCAGAACATTAGAGGATGAAGCCATATTCTCAACAAGTTTTGGTTTAACCACAGGCCAATACACCAGCTTTGACTTTTGATTCTTCACATGAAACCCATGTTGGTCCGCCTTTTTATTCTTCCCTTTCACATCCTGAAATCCATCGTTATTTCTATTCACCTCATCATTAGCCGGTTTTGGATTCTTTGGACATGAATTATCATTATGTCCGAACACACAACATGTAGAACATCTAAGAGATTCCCAATCATACTCAATTTTTACCTCCATCTTAGTATATCCCTTTCCATCGAGCGCTGGAACAGCAACCATAACATTCCTCTTTAATTCCATTCCTGCTTGAATTTCAATTAGGGCCCTTGCAAAACTACTTCTTCCCCAAGACTCTACACACATCTTAGCTGTGTACGAGTCCAACCTCTTCGGCACACCTACTTTCGAAGCTAGTAAGCTCAAACCATCCTCAGTTAATGCAGGCAAAGGCACATCATGCATTTTAACCCAAACCGGAACGGATGTAGTATCCTCTTTCACTACCGATACTGAAGGTGACCATTCATTCAATATAATTGGGACATTCTTTATCATCCAAGGCCCATCCTCCAATAGTCGATCCATACCACTTTTTGTGTTAAATTTAAAGAAGAAGAAGCCCATCGCATTCATCATCAATCTGGACAGCCCATACTTAGCCCAGTTAACCATTCTAACGTACTAACTTCACTTAATCAGTTCTGATGTCTGCGCACTTGCCAAGTGCGCAGACCCTGCTGCCTGCGCACTTAGCAAGTGCGCAGGTCCCTCCACCTGCGCACTTAGCAAGTGCGCAGGTCCCTCCTCCTGCGCACTTAGCAAGTGCGCAGGACCTGCTCCATGCGCACTTAGCAAGTGCGCACGACCTGTTCTTCGCGAAAAACCCTAACTTTCGCATTCGGGTCTGATCATGTCAAGATCCCGAACCTGTTGCATTCAAAACGTTCGTTTTCCATTAAGGAACTCAAATCCAGATTATCTTTCAGTTTCATCTGTTCTAACCTTACCTTTTCACCCAAAACCCGAAAAACCCAAAAACGAACTAAAACTCAGATTTAGGTCGGATCGTTACCTGAATCGAGCTTCTGATCCGGAGGTTCTTCTCACGAGTGCAAGAGACACGAGCGGGTGCAATCTTGTGCGATTCCGACACTTTCTCTCTCTATGGTTTTTCTCTCTCTAGAAATACAAATGAGAGAAACATGTGGTGACCTTGGCTATTTATAGGGGAGACCTCCCCAAGCCCGGTTCGCGTGGGCCCTTAACCCACAGGTCCCAGGATCGAAACCTGGCTCTGATACCATTTGTAACATCCGGCCCCTCGTACCAACAATATTGTCCGCTTTGCCCACTAAGAGCTCACAGATTTGTTTTTGGTTGCCCAGGTGAAAACTTCCCAGGGGGTCACCCATCTCTGGATTACTCCCACCTAAGCACGCTTAACTGTGGAATTCTCCTCTCATCCACTACATTAAGCCCCAAAACGCGTTGTTGATTTAAGAGTCAGAACATTTCTTATGAACCAAGGATATCTCTTGTGCATGGCTGATGTGGGATTTGCCTAGGGTGTTGCAAACACCCCCACCCTTTGGACTCATCGTCCTCGATGAGGTTTGCCCCACCATCCCAATCAGAGATGTGGGATTTGCCTAAGGTGTCCCTCTGAACACCCCCGGGGACTCACCATACTCGATGAGGTTTGCCCCACCATCCCGAACGGCACAGGAGTGGCCCTGATACCATTTGTAACATCCGGCCTCTCATACCAACAATATTGTCCGCTTTGCCTACTAAGAGCTCACGGATTTGTTTTTGGTTGCCCGGGTGAAAACTTCCCGGGGGGTCACCCATCCCTGGATTACTCCCACCCGAGCACGCTTAACTGTGGAGTTCTCCTCTCATCCACTACATTAAGGCCCAAAACGCGTTGTTGTATTTGAGGCAGGGCATTACTTATGAACCAAGAATCTCTCCTGTCCACGGCCGATGTGGGATTTGCCTAGGGTGTTACAGAATTCCACCAGGTTAATGCTTTATCAGTGAGTGAGCATGTAGAATACTTCACCATGCAGTCAGCGGTGCATTCACTGATATCAATCACCGACTCCATCTTTTCTATCCATCTCATTAGTCCAACTGCATCCTCGGTGCCATTGAAGTTACGGGGGTTGCAAGATAGAAAGGCCATGTAGGAGCACTTCCTATTTGGAGCATCTGTAGAATTACAAGTCCGTCATTAATTCGGATCATGACTATGTGTTATGACTTATTTATGCTATTACCTCCGGAACCTCCTGCTGTACCGCTACCTCCTGCTGTACCGCTGCCGTTTCCTCCTCCACTATTTCGATTTGCCTCATACTGTTCCATGGCAGCAGCTACTCGCTGTGCTATGAGTTGCTCCACGTTTGGGGAAATCGTCTCGTTGGTGTCACCAGTAGTGCTACGGGGTGTCCTACGCTTAGGTGCCATGACGTTCTTTCTAACATATCAATTAAAAAGAAGCAACATTATATAATAATGATAAATTATGACATAAGGATACAACAACATCAAACGTAAACAACCATCAGTACAACATAAACCATTACATAGTTAAAACATACATAGTACATTGTTCCCAAAAGACAAGGATACAAAAAGGGATGGGTTCACATGACCACATCAGTACCAAAGTTTTAAACTACATAATGTGCTATGGGCACATCCCGCCCATAATAGGTCTAAAAGAAGAAGTGGGAGTACAACCCAATCATCATGGCAAGTCCCGCCATGACAAAGCTAGCTCTAGCCACAAACTCTGCAGCCAAAGTCCTCTCTTCCAGCGCCTCCACCATGTCTCGGACCGTAACAGTGAACTGCCAGTCCATGTCAGCTCTCAACTCTAGATAGTCAGTGGCACCCTGTATGTCTCGGGTGCTGTCCTCCAGAGTCTGTACTCGAGATCCGAGCCCTTGACGTAAGCGCGTGGCTGCATCCCCATGTGCCCGAATATCATCTAAGAGATCATCAAGACGCTCCTCGTGCGTATGAACGCGTGCTACTAATGTAGGCACTGTGAGTTCCATGGCTTCCCCAGTGTGGGGTAGGGGTGTTGGGGAATTGGAGGACTCTCCGAGCTCTAAGATAGAGGGAATGCTCTCCATCTCCCTCCATCGTGCCAGGGTACGGGGCATCCAACGGATACTTCCCACTGTAGGGTGGTAGCAAGGTCGTTGCTTAGGTGGTTCTTCACCGGTCTCCAAGCCTTTCGGGTCACGGGCTGCCAGGTTTCTCTTGCGCGGAAGTCAAACCTTCTTCCTAGCACTTTGTACTTTAATTGGTCCTTCGCTTTTCTTTCTGTATATTATAGGCGTTTCACCCAGGGCAACATTGGGTGGTATGGAGCTGCGAACTTGTACTCGATTTTTAGACGTGTGGCGGAAAGTTCCTCGTTGGATTCAGAGTCAGAGACGGGGTCAGAGTGTGAATGTGACGACATGCTTGTGACTACAATATCCACATGTCATGATGACTGGTTATGCAATGCTTATGCAATGAAAACGTTTTAGTGAGTCATTTAAATTATAGACTAGGTTCCATTTAATACACCTAGTTCGCTATAATCAATGGCTCTGATACCAAATCTGTCACACCCAGCCAAGGCGGAAACGCGAGGCGCGACGTTCATGGTTTCCAAAGCATATGATTACCGCAAACACATACATGATAAATGGATACATAAACAAGTTTAATGTTTTACATTCCAAAATGTAATTGGGTTTACAAAAAGTGAAGATTTCGCAAATATGACTCTATTACAATGAGTTATACAAGAGAAATCCCCCCAAAAGTTGTATCCATCGTGCATGCATGTAATCTACATTGCTAACCTTGCGATCACGTTCAATTTCCTGAAAAACATACTTAAAATTGTCAACACGAAGTTGGTGAGTTCACAGGTTTAAAGCAAATAGATCTTTGTAAAATTCAATTGTTCGTAAATAGTTCAAATTGTATGTGATAATCAGAATAAGAATTGTTGACCCATTTGTAAACTAGCTAGGAATACAAATAATATGTTCATACATGAGGCATAACCAAACCATGACAATTGTACACGCCCCTAATTTCGTTATCCGGTTCTATGCGGCCATAAATCCTCCAGATTGTGGTTAGCGCGACTAACCATGACCGGGAGACGTCACTCTCCATAGTACTATTCATAGGACCCTAGGCTACAGTTAATGGTTACTACGTTGTTCCAGGGGACTTTAGCGGCCTCAACTTGTTGTTCTCATCTCATGTAAACATAAAAGTCGTGCCTTATTCTCTTGTTATCCCATAAAATAGTTGTAAGTATGTTTTTCCCCCAAATATAGAAAACAGTAAAAAGGGGCCGTGAAACTCACCTTGAGTTTGTGTATACTTGTAATGATACTTGTTGTAGTCAAACTTGATTATTCGTACCCTAGATACCAAAGGGTAAATTGTGTTAAGACCGAACGTCTCATATTGCAAATTGTTCACCGACCTTGTAAATCTGGTTGCTTTTGTTTAAATGTCTTCTTAGATTTTCAACACTTATTTTGTTATAAAAACAGTTCTAAGTTACTGCCCAATGTGACTGATGAACAGGTGTCGAAACTTCCTAGTTTCGATTGGGCAATTGAGTATCGAAACTTCCTAGTTTCGATTGAGTAGTTGGGTATCGAAACTACCTAGTTTCGATTGATTAGTTGGGTATCGAAACTACCTAGTTTCGATTGAGTATGACAGGTATCGAAACTCCTAGTTTCGGTTGTGTTAACTGGTATCGAAACTATAGTTTCGATTACTGCACTTCTGTTTGACAGAATCAGTCCTGCATATTTTTATGTTTTAAATCTTGAATTTGACACATTTTTCTTGTTATCTTACTTGCGTTTGAATATTTTGTATGTTTAGCTACGGTTTTTAAAGAAAATAATGTAGATAGTATTGAGTTTTTACCTTAAAACAGAGATGAAGATGATGAGAGAAAACAGAGAATGATCTTGATTCTTCTGTTAAATTTCCTTTAGAAACACTTGAAATTCTTCTTAAAACACCGAATTATGGTAGGTTTTGCCTTAGAACTTGACTTCGATTTGGAGAGAAATGGGGAAGATTGCCGTAAGAAAATGAGAAAGATAAAAAGGAATTGTGAGATTTTTGATTAAGGGGGGTAAGGTTTTATTTGAATTCTCGCAAGTAGGCTGTATGGGTTTTAGTATAAAGAATTTGGGTGTGAGTGAAGAAAAATGTGGGAATGGCCTTCTCTGAGTTACGGTCGAGAAAGTCAAGGGTGGGTTGGTTTGGGTTAA
This sequence comes from Smallanthus sonchifolius, assembly GCA_023525975.1. Classification (NCBI taxonomy): domain Eukaryota; kingdom Viridiplantae; phylum Streptophyta; class Magnoliopsida; order Asterales; family Asteraceae; genus Smallanthus; species Smallanthus sonchifolius. Next base: position 90,736,679 of record CM042021.1, on the reverse strand, counting down.
TTAATCAAACAATTAGTTTTAAGTGTATCTTAATATCATTTAGAGTTTTTAAAGGGGTAATTTAATTCGGTTTAGGTTCTCCACGGTATTATAAATTTATTCTAAAAATAATTTATTGTTCCACGTAAAGTTTGTGTAATATATATATATATGGTATATTTATTTTAATCAAACAATTTATTCTAAAAATATACGGTATTATAAATTTATTCTAAAAATTAATCAAACAATTAGTTTTAAGTGTATATTTTCTGGTTATTTATTTTAATCACTAACTTTCGTATTTAGTCGGGTTATATGGTATGTGAACCGGTAACTCTTAGAATTATCAAAAATATAAAATGAGACAATGTGCGGTCTTTGTTAGACCTTAATGTCCTTGTTTATGAAATTAAATAAATCACAAAAACAATTAAAATGTAAACTTGTTTATAACATGTACGGATATTGACCTGAAATGTCGGGTGTCACAATAGCCACCCACTATCCCATTAAATGCTTGCATACATGGCTTGCATGCACACCCTCTTCCATATTTGATGATTACATGCAATTCTAATCATGCCATAAGTAGTAATGATGAAGATGTATTCAAACACTCAACTCTCATCATTCTATATACATATATACGGCTCACATGCACACACTCTTTCAAAAATTCAAGATCAAAACATAGAGAAATTAGCTAGGAGTTGGGAGATTCAAGGAGTTCTTAAAGAATCAAGGATCGGTTATAGCTAGGGAACCAAGCCATTTCTCACCGTCTTCTCGTGATTCTTCACCTAGCTTGTCTAGCGGTATGAAACCGACATCAATCTCTAAAATCCTCTTTATTTCTTGAATAAAGCACGTTGTTTATCCTAATAATCAAATAGATTTGAAAAGCTAAAGAGTTTTATAAGTTTAACTTTATTATGTTTAAAAACTAGATTTTATATAAAAAAGATGTATGTGCTTCAAAAATAATAGGCTTATATACATAGATTATTGTCTTGAAATATTTTATGAGATATTTGTTATTTTAATTTCATGATGCTAAGTTATGAGTTGTTAAACTAAAAGATTTGTGTAAATATATAAAAATGATCAAATTTGTAGAAAACACATGTGTATGCGTATTGTTGATTGTAGTAACTTGAAATGGTAATAATACATACATACACACACACACACACATATATATATATATATATATATGTCGAAATTCATATATATATTTATAGGAGGATATTCTTGTTGGAACATTTGATATTAAAAAGGGAAATAGTAAATTAAAAACTATGAATAATACTTGGATAATTGAAATATATGTGTATGTGTATATATGTGATGGCATGAAACATGTAAAAATATATATATTTATGTGTGTTTGAAGTTTATACATGTGAAGAATCTTGATAAATATATGTTCGGGTGTACGTTTATTTTGTTAACTTGGACAAGTTGCTAGGTATATGTATGTATATATGAGAAACACGTATGTGCATAGTTAAGGTTAATAATCATGGAAATATTTATATTAAATAATGAAACGTATTAATGTCTTAAAAATAAAGCATGAAAAGTGTTAGACAAAACACTCAAGAGATTTAGAAAGACGTTTCGGTATAAGTATATATGAACACATGTTATTGTAAAACATAGCTAAATATATGATGAATTAATAAGTATACTTTTGGGAATATATGGGTAAAGATATAAGTACATGACAAGATAATAAATGTCGTTCGGAACAAGTAATTGTATGTGGACGTGTTAACATGAATTATGTGTACATAGAGATAGACATACATAGAAAATACTTGAATGGTACTTGTATAATTATTGGAAAGAAATAATTATGTGTTTATACGTGACTATAATGTGAAATAATACAAGATATTGCAAAAATAATATTTATTTTTGGGTACATATGATAAGTCATCTATATGGAAATATAATATTTTTCTAGAAAATAAGTAAAGCGTCTAGACTGGAATAATAATCACCAACGAGTCGTTATGAGAAAACATTGTTTTAAATAAACTAAGACGTACTTAACAGGAATAGTTAAGTCGGGTGAACAACTTGCGTTAGTCTTAACGTGTTTAGTATCCTTGTGTAAATAGGATACGGATAGGCGGGTCTGCTTTTATTCAAATATTTGCTAGCATATACTTCTATCGAGGTGAGTTTCATTAAACCCTTTTTCTAAGTTTTTGAAATGTTTTTGGGGTGGAAACATACTTGTAAAGAATTTTTGTATGTAAATGAATGAACAAATGATCAGACCGTATGTGTGCATTGAGGGAAAGATAAAGCGCTTAAAGTCCTCGGAATAAAAACTTAGTAACCATTAGCTATGGACTTAGCCCGGGATTCTATGGATAATACTATTGGGGTCATGGTTAGTCGCGCTAACCAGGGGTCCAAATGGCCGAATGACCGCATATTATCTTACTCGCATAAAGGCGAGGGGAGGCAATAAATTGTTGGGTTTTGGTTACGGTCTCGTGCATTACATATTATTTTGTATTCCTTGCAAGTTTACAAATGGGGTTAATTGATCAGGTTAAAATGTTCAGATTCATTGGTTATACATATAAAGAGTTTTGATCAGAAAATGATCATGTTTAAACATTGGATTTATGATAACTCTTGATAATGATTTGTGAACTCACCAACCTCGTGTTGACACTTTTTAAGTATGTTTTTAGGAAATTGAAGGTGGTCTTCAGGTTAGCAATGTAGGTTACATGCATATGATGGATACGGCTTTTGGAGGATTTTCTTGTATAACTCATGGTCATGAGTCATATTTGCGAAATCTTAAACTTTTGTAAACTCAAGTTGATATTTTGTGATGTAAATATTTTAAACTCGATTATGTATCCAACTACATGTATGTGTTTGCGGTAATCATATGCTTTGGAAACCATGAATGTTACGCCTCGCGTTTCCGCCTTAGCGGGGTGTGACAGAAACCATCAGGGTTACTACAGCAGCCGGAATTTCCATAATGGAAGTGGGAACAAATTTCAATGGACTTCATCACGAAGTTATCCAAAACTCCGAAGCGGATACGACACCATCTGGGTGATCGTTTAATGTTTAACCAAATCCGCACACTTCCTTCCAATCAAACAAAATGACAAAATGGAGAAGTTGACCCGGCTTTACCTGAAAGAAATAGTTTCAAGGCATGGAGTGCCGATCTCCATCATCTTAGATAGGGATAGTCGTTTTACTTCCCTATTCTGGAAATCGTTACAAGAAGTGTTGGGAACACGCTTAGATTTGAGCACTGCCTATCACCCATAAACAGATAGTCAAAGTGAATGAACCATCCAAACACTAGAAGATCTATTAAGAGCTTGTGCGATAGATTTTGGCAACAGCTGGGATACTCACCTACCATTGGTTGAATTTTCATACAACAACAGTTACCACACAAGTATCAAGACAGCACCATTTGAAGCACTTTATGGAAGAAAGTGCAGATCACCACTGTGTTGGGCTGAAGTCGGAGATAGTCAGCTCACTGGACCAGAGCTTGTCCACGAGACCACCGAGAAAATTTTCAAAATCCGAGATAGACTGAAATCCACTCAGGACAGACAGAAAAGCTACGCTGATAAAAAACGTAAACCAGTGGAGTTTCAAGTAGGTGAAAAAGTGTTGCTGAAAGTTGCACCTTGGAAAGGCGTGCTCCGATTGGGCAAACGTGGGAAACTGAACCCCCGTTACATAGGACCATTCAAGATCCTGCAAAGGATTGGCCTTGTTGCCTACCGACTCAACCTACCGGAAGAGCTATAGAATATCCACAATGTATTCCATGTGTCCAACTTAAAGAAGTGTCTATACGATGAGACACTGACAATACCTCTCGAGGAGGTACAAATCGACGAACAACTACATTTCGTCGAAGAACCTGTGGAAATCATGGACCGCGAGGTTAAGCAACTGAAACAAAGTCGCATTCAGATAGTCAAGGTCCGATGGAATTCCAGACGCGGACCACAGTTCACATGGGAGCGCGAAGATCAGATGAAGCGCAAACACCTACACTTGTTTCAGACCACACCATCAGCTATTACCGCAAGCTGAATTTCGGGATGAAATTCCTTTCAGCCGGGAGATAATGTGACACCTGGCAAATTTCAGGTTGATACCCATTCCCGACTGAGATACATATTACATTATTAGACATGCATCACATTTTTATAGTAATTATGTCCATTTCACACCTAGCAAGTCAATTCGTTTACACGCGGCGGTAATCCGAAAGATTACCCAGTCAAACACGCGTCCACGGGATTTAAAACAAATACCTAGACATATAATCTGTGTGTGAAAACTATATGTAACACTGTGATTTTATTAATCATTCCTATATGAATTTTTCAGTGATTTATGGAAATACTTTTATTTTCAGCACAGTCTAGTAGACACGTAGTGTGCACTAGCTAGTTCCATAATTCTAAGCAGACACTTAGACACATATTTGGTGTGCACAAATTACATGTAGTACTGTGATATATTATTTCAAGACTCTGTGAATTTTTCGGGAATTTTCTGAGAAACTTTCTGTTTTAACGTTGTCCAGCCAGTCTGCAGTATCTACCGACATTTCCAAATAAAAATCTAAAAATTTTATATGTTAAACATACCAATATGAGTCAAATTATTTTTAAATAATTTCATTCATACCTATTCGGGAATTCCGTAAACAAATCGGTAACTATTCGTTTTCCACCACCCGGTACAAAAACCCCCTATAAATATCCCCCCCTTTCACTCTTTCACTTCCATCTCTCTCTCTCCTCCCTCCTTCGAGCCGAGAACCCACCAACCACCACCATTCTTCACCATTTTTGTTTTTTTGATTCTTCATTCCATCAAAATCCAAGCTCCAAGTGAAGATTATCAAGTTTGCAAGAAGATTCACCCACCATTTCATCATAATCTTCAAGTTTGGTAAGATCAAAACCCACTTTTTCTCCACTTTCATTTTCATGTTCATATGAACATACATCCAAAGAAAACCCATTTTTATGAAATATTATCCATGGATTCTTAAAGGAAATGTGTTTTAAAAACTCAAATGGTACATATTGTTGGTGGTTTTGGATTCAGGTTTTGTTCATAGGCTCGGTTTCCATTTAAGGAAACTTTATTATGTATGCATGTGCTAGATGATGAGGTTTTGTTGATATGATGATGGATTATGTTGTAATAATAGTTGTAGATGGATAATATGTGCAAACTTTGTTGTCAAAAGTGTTGGATGATACATGTATACTCGGTTTTGATATTTCAGGAAACTTTAATTTTGGGTTTCATGTTAGATGCCATGTTTAGGGTGATTTGATGATGGAAAATGGTTATAGTACTTACTTACTGTGCTGGCGTTGGCGTTGGCTACCCAGACTGACATCCGTGCGTTGGTCACATAATCAGCTTGAGTCCAGACATTTAGGGATGTCTGAATCTCTCAAACTATTGCTCTGATACCAACTTGTAAGGCCCCAAACCCGGGTGACCTCACTTGTTGGATTTACTCATAAACATAGTCATTAATTACTGAACTTTTAATTAAAAACATTCAAACACAGCGGAAACATTCAACATCTGAGTACATTACAGCGGAAGTCTTAACATTCAAAACATTATCCATTGTCTAAACAAAACATAAGGTGGGATGTCAGTCACATGTCGGGCAGCCTTCACGCCTTCGCACGACCCTTTCCTTTGTTACCTGAAATGTATACTAAAAGTCAGCTAACGCTGGTGAGTTCTAGTTTAAAACTATTAAGTATGATCATTCTTTTCTTTATAAGTATACATAATTTTATACATACATTTTTACAAATACGTATTCATAGCTTTTACTTTTCTTTCTTCATTCTTATGTGATTACATAGATATGTATTCACCTTTTCTTTATTCATTCTTATGTGATACATAGATATGTATTCACCTTTTCTTTCCTTAACATTCATTGGTCATACACATAAGGGTGATCAACCCATCTCACGGTACGTATATCACAAAGACATACGCCCTTGAGCTACCGTCGTAGCCCTTTTACTCGTCCGGTCCTAGAAACCGTCTGTCTTAACTTTAGTCCGGCCAACCTTCGACGGTCCTTCTTTACCGTCCTACCGTCGTAGTCCGTCATATTCGCCCGTCTGCCATAAGGCATCCGTTTCCCACGCGAACTATTATTTATGCAACCGTTATACTATTTTAGCATTTACTTCGACCGCCCTTTTATGCTTTTGGTACGTCCTAGCTTGCGAAGGAACGTATCTTTCCCGGTTGCAAAATAGTCATGTGGTCGTCCGTCTACAGAAGTAGCCGTTAGCTTCGTTTTCGTCCATAACGTATACATACATTCACAACATGCAATATAAATAATTATAAAGCAAGATTTCATTTATTTACGTTATGCCATTCTTTCCTTTATTCTTTGTAATCATACGTTTCATTCTTTGTTTATAATTCATTCTCATATATATAACATATATATTAGTACATCACGTATGATCACATTAGCATTCATATCCTTTATTCATTTAGTGTATACATTTCAGCCCCAAAACATTTAATAAGGTTTGCACATAACATAGAAGGGGGCATATAGAACTCACCTGATAAGCTTCTCTAGGTTGTCCTAAACGAAGGTCCAACAATGTCACTTCTGATCTAAATTGAGTAGTTAAATACACATCAGACTTAATCTCGACTCTAACGGTTTAATCGTTCTAAACATACTGACTTTACTTAACCATTCTGATGCCTGCGCACTTAGCAAGTGTGCAGGGCCTTGGTCATGCGTACTTGACAAGTACGCAGACTTTACTTCATGCGCACTTGGTAAGTACGCAGACTTTACTTCATGCGCACTTATTAAGTACGTAGAACCCTTCTTCCTGCGTACTTGATAAGTACACAGGATCTGATTCAGGCGCAAGAACCCTAACTTTTTGCATGCGGGTCTGATCATGTCCATATCTAAATTTTTCTTGGATCAGAACGTTCGGTTTTTATTCTAGATGCTAGATCTTTGTTCATTTTCAAGTTTCATCCATAAAAACTTCACCTATTTAGCTAAAACCGAAAATCCTAAAATAATCATAAAAACTCAGATTATGATCGAACGCTTACCTGGATTGGAGTTATGATTCAGAGAAGATGATCACGAGCACAGTAGAAACGTTCTCCTGAATTCCTGAGTCGATCCGTCACTTTCTCTCTCTAAACCCGTGCTCTCTTCTCTCTCTATAGAACTTGAGATTGGTGGAAAATGAGAAGTTTGGGCAGCCCTTGCCCTTATATACTTGGGCTTCCTTCGGCCCGTTGGAGTGAGCCCAAGCCCATCCATTTTTCTTTCATCATTTGAAAATTATAATTTCGATCGTGCCATTATTTATTTATTACCAGTTTTGGGATGTTACACTTGACATGTATGAAAACTTGATGTTTGGGTGTATTCAAAGCATGAAACTAGTGTAGTGAACATTATGGATGAATGATTGACCAAAATGATGGATTAAAATGCATGTGTATGAGTTTTAGAGCCAGGTTTCTAAATAAGGAAACTTTACTTTCCACAAGATGTGTTTGCAAGTTGTTAACATGATGAGAAGGTCTAAATGACTTAATAACATGTAACTAAGTGCATTGTATGATAATATATGATATTATTCCATGAACTTGCCAATTTGACATTATTTTGCTATAATAGGAAACCTTACTTATCCGAAACTCGCATGTTTGTCTATTTTGAGCAAGTAAACCTTAGGATGTTCAATATGCGTTATAACATGCCTAATTTCATGTGTGAACATCAACTTTGCATAATTTCCATGTTTAGGACTCAAAAACTTGACTTTCCTATTAAGGAAACTTTGAATGTACCAGAAGTTGTGTTTCAAGTTCTAAATTCCAATCGTATATGCCAATGTATTTATTAGACGATAATAGACTATTTCAAAGTAGGTTTGAATTCTATGTTAGGATTTGAATGCTTAAGTCCAACGTGTCACCAACGGGTCGCCAAGTCAAAACGTCTTTGAAACGTCAAAGTCACTTTTCAAACAACTCTTTGGATGCATAGAGTTCATAGTCAAACATATACAATACTTAGACCTTAAAGTCCTAAATGTTTCCTAGGGCACGAGTAGGTCATCTCATTTAGCCGGATTGCTAAGACTTGCATATCATTACCGCTTTATCAGGTGAGTTCTCATAGTCCCGTTTCACTCATTTTCCATTTTGGGGTGAGATACATGCTCAAGTACAATTTTCAAAAATCATATTTCAATGCTTACACAGTTACATTAATTATATAAGTTGTACATGGTGTGTACAAAGTCCTCTTAGAGTCAACCGTTAATTTTTCCACAAGCGAGGTGATCATGAACAGTACTGTTGTGTTTAACAACCCCCCGCCTGGGTTAGTAGCGCTAACTTCAACTGGAGGTCGAACGGGTACATAATTGACCTAATCCATTCATGTGCAAGGCACAAAGAGGCGAACCACATCCTTTTCCTTTTTCAGTGGCTACAGTTGAGCTTTGGTTGGCGGACTTATGATAATTTTTGGTTTTGTCTAATCAACAATGATTGTGTAGAGTACAAATGCTTTTCCATGCATTTCCAACAAATGCTTTTCCAACATATGCTTTTCCATGCATTGTCAATATATGATTTTCCAAAACATTTCATGATATGATTTCCATTACATACAACCTATGAACTCACCAACTTTATGTTGACCCATTTTAGCATGTTTATCTCAGGTCGTTGAATGCATATGATATGTGGCTAGGATGCACCCACAAGAGTCACACACTATTCATGCATGGCATCCTATCTTGAAAAACGCGTTTAATTCATTTGTTAAGCGTTGTAAACTTTTAAACATTGCTTCCGCACATTTACTTTGAACTTTGCTAAACTTATTTTAGGCTTGTTCAAGCCATGCATTAAAACACAAGTATTTTGAAAACCATTTAGTGGTCGTTCAAAGTAATACAATGGTAAAGATCCACTCGAGCCACACCCCTCGGAAGTGGAATTTGGGGGTGTGACATAAACTACCAGATCCTCTGTTCCTTCCGGAAAAGACAATACCGGAGCCTGAGTCAATTTCTCCTTTAGCTTATGAAAAGCATTTTCTTGTTCGGTTGCCCACACAAACTTTGTCTCCTTCTTCGTGAATTTTGTCAATGGGGTAGCAATTTTTGGAGAAATTCTAAATAAATCTTCTATATAGTAAACAACCAAACCTAAGAAACTGTGAATTTTCGTAGGTGTCTTTGGCAGGTTCCATATCATTATAGTTTCTATCTTTGAAGGATATACAAGAATACCTTCTGTGTTTATCACATGACCCAAGAACTAAACTTCTCGGAGCCAAAACGCACATTTAGAAAATTTTGCATACAATTTCTCTTTTCTAAGTGTTTCCAGCACTTCCTTGAGATGACATGCATGATCCCCTTCATTCTTTGAGTAGATTAGAATATCATCAATGAACACGATCATAGATCGGTCCAACATTGGTCGACAAACCCTATTCATGAGGTCCATGAATGCAACGGGGGCATTAATCAAACCAAATGACATTCATAATGTCTGTATCTCGTATGGAAGGCTGTTTGTGGAATATCTTCATATCTAACCTTCAGCTGATGATAACCCGACCTTAGATCGATTTTTGAGAACCAGTTTGCTCCTTGTAATTGATCAAACAAGTCATCGATCCTAGGTAATGGGTATTTTTTCTTGATTGTAAGCTTGTTCAGCTCTCTGTAGTCTATGCACATACGCATACTACCATCTTTCTTTTTCACAAAAAGAACCGTAGCACCCCAAGGCGAGATACTCGGTCTTATGAAACCTCTGTCTAACAACTCTTGTAGTTGTGACGTTAGTTCCTTCATTTTTTATGGAGCTAAACGATATGGTGCCTTAGCTACAGGATTAGCACCAGGCACTAAGTCGATTTGAAACTCCACTTCTCTTTCTGGAGGTATTCCTAGTAATTCTTCTGGGAATAAATCAGGAAAATCACAGACTACTGGCACATTTTTTAATTCCTTAGTTTTCACTTTGGAATCAATTGCGTATGCAAGATAGGCCTCATTGCCTCAACTCATAAACTTCACAGCTTTCATCATGGAGATAATCCTAATATCTGATTTTATCTTATCACCATGGATTGTAATCCAATTGCCGTAAGGAGTCTGCATCTGAACTGCGTTCTGGTTGCAAATGATCCGGGCATCATTTACTGCTAACCAGTCCATTCCCAAGACTACATTAAATCCTTCGAGGATCATTGGGTATAGTTTAATGGAAAATCTTTGTCCTTCAAGATTGAGGAAACAATCTTGAATGGATGCTGCTACCTTCATCATCTTCCCAATAGTCGTTTCGACTTCAAAATTTTTGGCTAATCTTATGGTAGGTCTAGCTAAGGAAGGATAGAAATCTAGAGATATGAAACTTCTACTAGCTCATGAGTCAGATAACACAGAAGCATGTACGTTATTAACGAGAACTATACCTGATACTAAGTCAGGAAGTGCCTTAGCTTCCTCTGTCGTCAAGGTATAGGCCCTACTCTTGGCCTTTGGGGCTTCCTTTTTCCTTTCCATCTTTAATCACTATTGGTGTTGAAATCTTCAGGTTTGGGCATTCTATAATTCGGTGTCCAAGTTCTCCACACTTGTAACACCTCAGTCCCGACTTATTTGGACAATTGGTGGCTATATGTCATGGTTTAACACAACTGTAGCAAGTATTTGTCCCATACCTGCATTCTCCAGTGTGTAGTTTACCACATTTGGTACATTTAGAACCACCACTCTGTTCCTGCTTATTTCCTCCTCCTCCACCTCCTCCTTTCTTCTTATTCTGATTTTTAGAAATGTCAGACCATTTTCTCTTTGATTCCACATGGCGGGAACCAAAGACTTCATCGTACATGGTCGACGCAAGTTGTAAGGCAGACCGAAAAGTCTTTAAGTCTGAAGTCTTTACTAACCTCCGTATCTCGGATGGTAAACCTTGCACGTATCGCTTGATGCGTACAGATTCAGGAGTTATCAGATGGGGTACTAAACGAGCCATTCTATTAAACTTGGTAGTATACTCTCGGTGAGTCATACTACCAGCTTTCAGTCTAAGAAAATCTCTTTCGAGTTTGTCCATCTCATTATCTGGATAGAACTCCTCTATCAGCAATCTTTTCAACTCTTCCCAAGTCATCTGGTCAATAGCTTTATCTCCCAAAGCTATGACTAAGTTTTCCCACTTGCACAAACTTTCTTAAACAAACGAGTGGGTTGCCTACTTGACCTTTTGTTCGTCTGTACATTCACTGATCTTGATAACTGCTTCTATCTCTCTTATACACTGATGAGTAATAGTGGCATCCTTCGTTCCTTCGAACTTAGGAGGGCTTCCGTCTTTGAATGCCTTGTAAGGACATCCCTTCTTTCTTTTCTTCTGATGTCTTGACTCATATGAATCATTAGATTCATAATTATAATCGAAATCATCCTCATTCTCATTGTCTAAATTATTAATTTCTTCTGCGGGTTGAGTCTCATCTTTCTTCTTTCTATTCTCTTCTAAGCATGTCAATAAGATTGGCAAAGCCGTATCTAACGCTTTAGCAACAACCATGTCTACGAGATTCTTAAGTTATGGATCTATCACAGGCTCTTCTACCCATTCTTCTCTCTCTACATGTTCTATCTCTGGTTCGGCATTGGCGGTAGACCGCGTTTGCCTTCTAGGAGTATTGGGATTAACCCTTCCTCCTCTTCTGCCTTTACCTCTACTAACCATTTCTTTACGAAAAGATATTCGCATGATGGATTGGTAGCTAGAACACAAGTGTATTGTAAACATTAATAACTGTGGCCACGATGAAATTAATCATTTACGCCACTTTCGGTGCTCTAGTTATCCTTCTATCATGTTCCTACTAAATACCCTTACCGTTTCCTTTCTCTATCTTTAGCATCAGGCTATCTTGACTGGCATCTCTACTGACATTCTCACTATCCCTTAATCTTAGTTTAAGTCTAGATACTTGGGCCAGTATCTAAATCTCTTAAAGTATAACTCTGATACCAACTTGTGACACCCACATCCCGTCTCATCCGAGATGCCGGCCACTTGTCGTATTTACTCATGAACATATAGTAAACAGAGATCATACACAGCGGAAGACTATAAAATACTATATTTATTTCATAAAACTTGTCTTAATGTACATTCTAAAGAAAGTACAAACATTTCTATTCTAATGCCAGCCTGCCAGAGAATGCTAGATAGCCCACCAGATGCCTCTACTCTAGCCTCGTGCCTTTACTGCAAGAAGCTACATCTTTACCTAACACACATGCTTAAATATATGTCAGCTTTACGCTGGTGAGTTCTAAGTGTTTAGTCAAAAATATTTTTTGACCTCTGTCTCATTCATAAATGGATTTATATGACACGCATTCAAAACATCACATTAACTTCTTGCCCAAACATAATACTTTAAACTTGCACACTTGTCTTTCTGAGGTCAAGTTAACCTCCAAGCGGTCGTCACCACTTATACATACCCTTGCACAAGGTGTCTATATTACATTCCACAAAGGAATGCAGTACATCTCTACGTCTTAAGATGCAAGATATTATGTGGCATTTGGCCAGACGTGGCAAAACATTTCTTACCTTACAGACCAATATGGTCAAAATATTTGACATAGCAAAACATGCCAAAAACTCTATCTCTTTCTTTTCATTCTTTGTCAAGACAATAAATGTCTTGACCTCTGCTAGTCAAGGTAAAACCTTGACATCTCTGTCATTACTTATCTGGGCACACCATGATAAGTTCTAAAACGTTTTACGTGTCAAAACCATTTTCTTTCCATAATCCTTGTGAAATCATGCCAAAAGGCAAGTTTCCATTCTAACCATTCCTTTCAAAAGCAGTCCTTATCCTAAATTCTTGTAAAGGTTTCTCCATGGTATATTAAAGAAGACAAGGTGGTTATCCTACCAGGGTAGTACCTCCAATAGAGATGTTCCCAGGAAAGAATGACGGGTCCAGGAGGGATTTATACACCACTCTTTCCTTAGACAGAACATTCTGTTTGCTAGATAACTACATACCGGTCGGATGGTTACTAAACACTTCTTTGATATATTATGAATATTCCGTTACTTAGTTTTAAGATTTAGACATCTTTTATACATAACCTCTTGCAACATTAATGCTATCCCAAATATTTAAATCAAGGTATATAGCATTTATGTAAATCTTTCTAGCATGCATACCGACCCAAAACATTTAAAGTAAAACATTTAAAAAGGGTCTCATAGAACTCACCTCTAACTTCCTTCTCTTTCAAACAATCCTTTCGTGCTTTAGCACAATGTCTTGGATCAAGATCCTAAGCCATTATAACATTACTTATTCACAAGTTCCTATCCTAGTGGGAATAATCAAGTCATTAGGAAGTAGTTGGAACCTTACCTTAGAACGATCTCTTGCGTATTGGGATCGAAAGACTGGAAACCAGACTTCTCTACCCGACCCAGGACTCCTTGGCACGCTTACTGTTGGAGTATTTTGTGTGACAAGTAGCTTTGTGTGTTAGAAGAGGTCTTATGTAATCTGTAGTATTGTAATTTGTCTTTTGTAGTTAAGTTTTGTGAATGACGAACTTAACAAGTTCGCCTAAGCCATGGGTGTGGAGAACTTGTTAAGTTCGCCTATGGCAAATTTAGTATTACCTATAAATAGTGCTTAGTTGTAGAACTTCAACAGATCTGTACTTGTAAGCACATTTTGAGTAGTAATACAGAGAGCATTCAAAGAATCTTGTCTTGAGTGTTTGTATTGTGTTCTTATCTGTTTGAGACGCGTTTATTCGTTTGGATTCCGCACTACGAGTATACTTCGTGTGTTATACGAGAGAGAGATCGATCCGTAGATCAGAGTGGACCTAAAATTTGGTATCAGAGCTATGCTCTTGATTAGAGATCATCGTGTGACACCGTTTTGTTCGGATTTGAATCAAAAGATTGAGATTTTCGAAATTTTTCGTGTTGCTGGGTTTATTGATTGTTTTTCGATCATTTAGAGGCTGGTTTGATCAATGTGGAAGTGTTTTTGTTGAAACTGATCCGATAGAAATATTCTAATTCATGTTTTGAAGAATCCTACGGATTGAATTTGATTAATTCCTACAAAATTGCAAAATATGATGATTTTCAGTCAATTTCGTGCGTTTGGGTGATAGAACAATTCCTCCTTGTTCTTCAACTGATACAGGCGAACTTAACCATTCTGTTAGAATACGAACTTACCTAGCGAACTTATTAAGTTCACTTCATCTTGATCAAGCGAAGTTGCTTAAGTTCGCCTAAGGCAGAACTTGTTCAGATTTTTTTTCTAAGTGTTGAACTTTTTCAAGATTTCAAAGATTTCAACATCTAATGCTAGTGTGAGCAATATGACTAATATTCTGAAGTATGACAATGAGATTGGTACTCCAACTAAACCACCGAGGTTGATGAATCTAAAAGATTACTGGAACTAGAAAAGTCGCTTTGAGAATTATGTCAACATCAATGATACGAGTATGTAGATTCCAATTGAAGAAGGATATAAACATCCTACTCATTCTCATATGGGTGTATCAGATGCGGAGAAACCAGTTTCAGCTCTAACTATGGAAGAGAAAACTTTGTACGATCGAGAGAAAAAGGCACTTGCTGCTTTGTCTATGTGTCTGCATTTAGACATCTATCACATGTTCAAGAATTTTAAAACATCACATGATCTTTGGGAAGGTTTGGCGAAGAGATGTGAAGGAAGCACAGATATCAAGAAGAGCAGAAGGGAACTACTAAAGAAACAATTCAGTGTTTTTAAATCTTTTGAAGGAGAATCTATTGAAGAGTTGATGTCTAGGTATTATTGTAACACCCCAACCGTCGGCGGAATACGTCGGGGCGGACGTGTAGAGTGTTAGAAAGCACATGATCGTACTAAAGTTGCATATTTCATTAAATCTAAATTCATAACACATGTTTCACCAAAACAACGACAAACAGAGAACACAGTATCTCAAACAAAATTTAATTTATTATCTAGGTCTTGCAACTTCCTACGTGATGACTCTTGAATATAACTCTCAATTATTGGCACCTGAAACATGATGAAAACAGAGTCAACTAAGTTGGTGAGCGTACATAGGTTTTAGCACAACAAGTGTTATCAAAAGTTTTGTGTATAATTCATATGATACATGGATTAATAAGGCAATTATGGAGAACTACATTTGTTTAAATTGGGTGCACAATCAAACTTTATGACTGATAGGCATAACACAACGGTTATCCTTAAGTGTTTTCGGTAACAATCACCCTAACCGGGTGGGTTAGTCAGACTCAACAGATCTATCATTGTATACCGTCGGCTTGTACAAAGTTAATGATTGCACTTGCATTATGCATAAAAAAAAGTATGTAAATGTTGTTTGCACAAATAGTGTTTCAAGCATAAGGCACAAATTGCACACATGATCATAATGTTTGAATTGTAATAATTGCAAATAGTTTGAATGTAATCATGTTTCATCCCAAAGAATGTAAAAGTGAAAAAGGGGCTATGTAAACTCACATTGGATTTGTAGCTTGAATGCACAAGTACGAGTAGTTGAACAAGTTGTTTAGCAAACCCCGAGGTTAACCTATGTTTAAATATTGTATGTGAATCAATGTCATGCTCACAAGACTAATGTATAACGATGTTGGACTAGATTGAATGGTGTGTATACAGTTAATGAAATAATATGTTCGTTAAATGAAGGAACAATATGTTTGTTAATAAGGGTTGAATATATATATATATATATATATATGAATATTAAATTTGTTTACAATTAAGTGGGTAAGTGTTTAACTAAAATTTACTTGAATATATAGATAATTAGGTTAATAAATTATACGTTTCAATTAATTGAATATTAAAATAAATGAAAAATAAAGAGGACATAAGTATACTAAATAATTGGGTAATAAAATAGTTAATGGAGGTTTTAAATAAAATAATTATATAAATTTCTAATTAGGGGTTATTAGTTTTTAATCCTCTAAAAAGATTAAATAATTTGTTCAAAATTGCTAAGTTGATAAATTGGTTCATAAAACATTCCTGGGTCTTGGGAGTTTAATAAAATATTTTTTTAGAAGAAAAATGGGCTAAAATTGGCTTCAAAAACGTTTTTAAAAAAATGCTGCAGACCATGGGACTCGAACCCGGGACTGCTCAGAGAACAACAAACAAGCACGCAAGCCACTAGACCAAGCTGGTCTTAGTGTTATAAGGCCGGCTTGGTTAATTGTTAACCCAAGTCCACAAGGGAACCGGGTTCTAGTACAAGGTGCAGGACAGGGATCGAACCCACGACCTTGTCTGAGTGATAGTAATGACTTAACCAATTGTTCTGGGCGTATGCCTTGACCAAACGTTGATGCGGATTCTTTTTAACACCCAAACCCAGTTCCTCATCTTCCCCAATCGTCCCCGACCCAAACCCTAGTTCTAAATCACCCGATTCGATATAGATCGACCAAGATTTCATGGGGCTTTTATTTCTCACATCAAAACGAATCTATGAGCATAAATTTTACCTGGTTTGGTTACGGGTCGGAGGAGAACGACAGAGGTGACGGTTTTGGCGGTTCTTGAACTTGACATGGAGTTTGCGATGGTGTTCGAAGTGTACAGGTGTTCGGGAATCTTAAGGTGTGTGTTATGAAGGTGTGACATTCATTTTTATAGGCCAATTTCGCGTTTTAATGCTCGAATTAAAGTCGGGGATGATTGGGGACGGTTATGAGCCGTTTTGATTTAAATTCATTGATTTCTGAAGTAATTAGTTTGTCATGGATGATTAGAACTGTCGTACGTTGATTCCAAATGTTTGATTAGAGTTTTAATTCTTGAATTTAAGGGATTTATGGACGAATTTGAGGGTTGGAGCTCGGGTTGACTTTCAAAAATCAAACCCACGGTTTTGAGGGTTCAAGCTCCCAAGGGTTCAATGCTAAGGGTCAAATGCCTTCCAAAGGGTTCAATGGCTTAAGGGGGGGGGGGGGGGTCAAACTAAGCTTATATATAATTAATTTTATAAAAACTATAAAATTAAAACTAATAGTTTAAATTTGTCAAACATATATATATTTTAAAACTAAATAATTATTTACATGGTTTATTAATGACATATACATACATTGTCATAAAAATTGTAAAGTATATATATATGTATATATATTTCTATTTATTTATTCATATGTAAGTTAAGCTCTTGATTAGATGCAATAAATATATGTACGCATAGATATATTATATTATATATACATATACTCATAGTGATGTTGAAACGGATGCACAACTTGTAATTAATGCATCAAAAATGAAATAATCCAGAACTGAAATTGAAATAATGTCATTGCACAATATGAAGCATAAGAAAACCCTAAATGTTACAATTATCACTTGTTGAGTGAAATGGTAAACAATGAAATATTTTACAAGAATAGGAAGGTACTTGAGAAATTTTTGGATGCATTGCCTGCTCACTTTGAGATGTATTCCATAGTGATTAAAGAACAACCGGGATTTGATGAATTGAGTCTTGAAGATCTTATGGGAAAGATTCAATCTTATGATAACAAGCAAAAGAAAGATACGGTTTATCAAGATCCAAGTATTTACTTTGGAAAAGGAACATCGACACCAAAGTCTGGGGTTGCTTTGTTTTCAGGAGAAATTTATGAAGGTCAAGGTTTAAAAGAAAGTTCATGTGGTGAATCATCATGCTATGTTGCTTCTAGTTCTGGATGTTCAAATAATTGTCACAATGATACTCATTCGTGTTCTCAAAAGATGTCTTCTAAAGCCGCTGATGACATGATGGCCATGCTTGCTTCGTTTTTAACTTCGTATGAGAATTTTATTGGTGGAAAAATTACTGATCCGGATATGATCGAAGAAGATTTCAAACAACTGGATAAGGATGCTCTTGAAGAGATGAACATTCAATGGAACATGGCATTGTGGATAAGACAGGGCAAGGAACATCTGAAGAAAACGGGAAAGAAGTTCATTGGAGCGACAAGCAAGACAAAGATGGGGTTGGGCAAATCTAAAGTCAAGTGTTATAATTGTCAAGAATTTGGACACTTTGCTAGGGAATGCACCAAACCTAAAGTTCAACATCAAAGTGCTTCTTTAGGAAACCAGAACAATCAAAATAATCAGAGTTCTTCTACAACATTGATTTCACAACAGGATGAAAATTATGATTAGGGAATTCATCTAGAAGATATTGTTGCACATGTTAGTCAAGCTTTTCTTGCTAAAGTTCATACTGATGCTGGTTCTGATAATAGTTCTTCAGACAGTGACTCGAGTGACTCTGGGAATGTTACTAAAAATGATGAATCTACAAGTCAGAGTGTGAAAGAAAAAGTGACTAATGAAGAGCTGATGAATGATAATGTAGCTGCAGGAAAGGTGACAGAGAAAGTTGCTGAGATGTTTGCTGAAGCTAATGGATTCATGGCTGATTCTAAACAGGTAAATGGGGTTGTCTCTGTTTCTTGTTCTAAATGCATTGATTCTGATTTAAAAATTCTGAGATTGTGTGATGACAATACTAACCTCATCTGTGACTTGAAGGCAAGCTACTTAACTAATCAAACATTGAAAGAAAATGAGAAGCTTTTAAATATAAGAATTGAATCATTGAAAAATGATATCAAAGTTTTATAGTCAAAAGTAAATGAACAAGCTTTTCACATTGATGTGGCATACTCTGAGTATGAAAAGAAAATAAATGAACTTGCCCAGTCACAGAGTGAAGTCACCAAGCTGTTGAGAAAGCTTGAGGGTTATAAGAATTCAAGTTTTTTGTTGGAATATTATAATGAGAAATCTAGTGGTGAGAAAGTAGTTGGTGGAGTTGGTTATTGTTCACAACAGGATGATAAAGTTGTTAGGGGAGTTGGTTTCTGTCCTCCATTCAATGGAAATTACATAGCTTGAAGCATTGAAACAGTAACTGAAGAAGATCTAGAGCCAAAAACTGTTCTCAAGGTTAATCCTATGAAAGGAGAAGACATGGTTTATGATGACTCCAGTGAGGATGAATTTTTTGATTCAAAGAAGATTGAAGGACAAGTCAAAGATTGTAAAATTGATGAACCGGTTATTGTCAAGAAAGTTACACATGATAGGTGTATCTTGACAGAACCTGATGAAGACATTGCGCAACCAAAACCTAAATCTTTAAAACCTTTTGTGAGTGTTGGGTTTGATTTTCAAGAGATTAATAAAATTGAGAAAATTTCAACTGTTGAGTTTATAAAAGAAAAGGTTGAAGCTGATAAACCCAAGGTTTTTCAATCGTCTAACACTGTCTCTCAGTGTGAATCATCTGGTTCAGGAAGTATTCAAAAAGAACGGTATGCTCGTGTATACAAGGAAAAAAGCGCATGTTTTCATTCCGGAATAGTTGGTCACATTCTGATGAACTGTCTAGACAAGAATGTTGGAAAGCGTTTAGAAGATCCTAGGATAGAAAGACCATTTGTTGAGCCAAAGACAAAATCTGTGATTGTGACATTCCCGACTGAGATACATATTACATTAGTAGATATGCATCACACTTAATTTTATAGTAATTAAGTGCATTTCACACTTAGCAAGTCAATCCGTTTACACGTGTCGGTAATCCAAAAGATTACCCGGCCAGACACGCATCCTTCGGCACGACCGTTTGTGATAATTTAAAACAAATACCTCGACATAATCTGTGTGCGAAAATTATATGTGACACTGTGATTTAATTAATCATGCCTATATGAATTTTTCGGTGATTTATAGAGATACTTTTATTTTCAGCACAGTCCGGTAAACACGCAGTCTGCACTAGCTAGATTCATAATTCTAAACCGACACTTAGACATATATTTGGTGTGCACAAATTATATGTAGTACTGTGATATATTATTTTAAGACTGTGAATTTTTCAGGAATTTTCTAACAAACTTTCTGTTTCAACGCTGCCCGGCCAGTCTACAGTATGTACCTATATTTTCAAATAAAAATCCAAAAAATTTATATGTTAAACATACCAATATGAGACAAATTATTTTTAAATAATTTCGTTCATACCTATTCGGGATTTCCGTCAATAAATCGGTGACTATTCGTTTTACACCACCCGGAGTCAAATAACCCTATAAATACCCCCACTCTTGCCCACATTTCACCACACTCCACCACTTCACTATCTCTCCCTCTCCTCCCTCTTTTTCGGTCGAGAACCCCCACCACCACCATATTCCACCATTTTTGTTGTTGTTTTGATCCATTCTTGCATCCAAATCAAGATTTCAAGTGAGATTATCAAGATTTCAAGAAGATTCATCCTTCAATCCATCATATTTTTTATTTTGGTAAGCATCTAGAGCCATTTTATCATCTTTTCATCTTCATGTTCATATGAACATGCATCTAAAGAAAACCCGTTGTTATGAAAGATTATCCATGAATTCTTAAAGAAAATGTGTTTTATAACTCAAATGGTACATATTGTTGGTGGTTTTGGACTCGGGTTTTGTTCATAGGCTCGGTTCCTATTTAAGGAAACTTTATTATATGTGCATGTGTTAGATGATGAGATTTTGTTGATTTGATGATGGATTATGTTGTAATAATAGTTGTAGATGAAGAATATATGCAAACTTTGTTGTCAAAAGTGTTGGATGATACATGCATGCTCGGTTTTTCTATTTTAAAAAACCTTAATTTCGGGTTTCATGTTAGATGCCATGTTTAGGGTGATTTGATGATGGAAAATGATTAGATATGCATAAAGAATGGATAATATGTGTAGATTTGCTATCTAGAACTTTTGGTCATATGAGATTTCATGCTCGGTTCTATTTATAGTAACTTTAATTTTTGGGTTTTTGTTAAAAGAAGTTATGATGTGATTTGTTTGGTGAAAATGATGCATAAACACTAGATATAGAGAATGTATGATTTTTTTTCGGTAAAATCACATGTCCATGGTGCTTTTAGGCTCATTTTCTATTTTTAGAAACTTTGTTTCTTGACATGTATGAAAACTTGATGTTTGGGTGTATTCAAAGCATGAAACTAGTGTAGTGAACATTATAGAAGAATGATTGACCAAAATGATGGATTAAAATGCATGTGTATGAGTTTTAGAGCCCGGTTTCTAAATAAGGAAACTTTATTCTTTCAAGAGTTATGATTGCAAGTTATTAATATGACTTAGTAACATGTAACTAAGTGCATTGTATGATAATAGCTAATGGTTACTAATTTATTCAGAGGACTTTAAGCGCTTTACTTTTCCCTCAATACACACATACGGTCAGATCATTAGTTCAATTCATTTACATACAATAGTCTTTTACAAGTATGTTTCCACCCCAAATCATTTCTTTTAAACTTTAGAAAAAGGGGAATTAGTGAAACTCACCTCGACAGTATGAATGCTAGCAAATATTTGAATAACAGCAGACTCGCCTATCCGTATCCTAATTACATAAGGATAACATACACGTTAAGACTACCTGTCTTAAACGCAAGTTGTTCACCCGACTTAGCAGATCTGATTGCTTTTGTTTAAATATCTTTTTAGTTTTTCAACACTTGTTTCGTTATAAAATAGTTCTAAGTTACTGCCCCATGGGACTGATGAACAGGTATCGAAACTTTCTTAGTTTCGATTGAACAGAACAGATGTCGAAACTACTTAGTTTCGATTGAGTAAATTGGGTATCGAAACTACCTAGTTTCGATTTGCAAATTAGTATCGAAACTACCTAGTTTCGATTGGCAATAGGTATCGAAACTCCCAGTTTCGATTGAACAACGGGTATCGAAACTCCTAGTTTCGATTGAACAACAGGTATCGAAACTCCTAGTTTCGATTACTGAAATTTTGATTGACAAAATCAGTCCTGTATATTTTTATGTTTTAATCTTGAATTTGACACACTTTTCTCGTTATCTTACTTGCGTTTGAACGATTTGTATGTTTAGCTACGGTTTTAAAGCAAATAATATGGATGGTATTGAGTTTTTACCTCTGGACAGAGATGATGATTTTGAGAGAAACAGAGAAGTGGTCTTGAATCTTTTGCTAAACTCTCTTTAGGAACACTTGAAATTCTTCTTAAAACACCGAATTATGGTGGATTTTTCCTTAAAACTTGATTTTGACTTGTAGAGAATTGGGAAGATTGCCATAAGAAAATGAGACTGATGAAAGGAATTGTGAGAAAAGTGATTGAAGAGGTATGGTTTATATCAGAATTCTCACGATTAGGGTATAGTTTCTCTCTGAAACTTGGTTAAGAAAGTCAAGGAGTTGGGGGGAAAAACCCACTTGTCTCGCCGATTGATTTATTTGGGTTTAGAGTTAATTGAATCAATTAATTTGATTTAAGTGTAACTTAATATTATTTAGAGTTTTTAAAAGGTAAATTAATTCGGTTTAGATTTCTCACGGTCTTATAATTTTAACCAGTTTATGGCTCGTTGAAGAAAATATTGAAATCTTGGTTTGTATAATTCGTTGAGGTGATTATTTGTAGGCATTAGTACCTAAAAGTGGCGCTACATAGTAACGTCTTCGAAAAGTCCATTATTTTACTTTTACGTATATTATATGATTTAGTCTTAGAAATAAATTATAGTTCAACGTAAATTTTGTGTAATATATATATATATATATATATATATATATTTCTGGTTATTCTATTTAACCATTAACGTTCGTATTTAGTCGGGTTATACTGTTTACTTTTTCTAGTAATTCTTTAAGATTTACTAGACTTGGAATAAACTCCTTTGCTAGACTTCTTGACTTTACTTAGTCAAAATAGAATATCAGGAAATAATAAGTATGAACGTGCATTTATGTAATATGGATATTGACTTGAAATGCTGGGTGTCACATTCTCCCCATGTTACAGAGAATTTCGTCCCGAAATTCAGTTCTTGTCATTCTGACTTGGAGTGTTTGTAAACAAGGATGGGTACTTGGATTTCATTTTATCTTCCCGCTCTCACGTATACTCGGGGCCGCGCTTTGAATTCCAACGTACCTTGACCAGCTTAACACCGCTGCGCCTTGTTCTCTGAACCTTCCAATCTGTGACTTCCATAGGTTCCTCAATGAAATGCAACCTGTCGTCTATGTGAATCTCATCAGGCGGTATAATTAACGTCTCGTCTGATAAACACTTCTTGAGATTTGATACATGAAACGTATCATGTACATTGCTTAGTTCTTGTGGCAACTTGAGCTTGAAAGCTACAGGGCCAACCCTAGCCAAAATTTCAAACGGTCCAACGTACCTAGGGTTAAGCTTGCCACGGTTGCCAAATCTTGCAACTCCTTTCCAAGGTGAGACCTTTAACATGACTTTGTCTCCCACTTGGAATTCTAAAGGTCTTCGTCTGTTATCCGCGTAACTCTTTTGTCTGTCGCGGGCGGCCTTCAGACGATCCTTGATTTTAAAAATCTTGTCCGTGGTCTCTTGAATAACCTCGGGACCGGTTAAATGCTTGTCACCAACTTCTGCCCAACATAGCGGTGAACGACATTTTCGACCATACAAAGCCTCAAACGGAGCGGCTTTGATGCTGGTGTGGTAACTATTATTGTATGAAAACTCAGCTAGCGGCAAATGAGTATCCCAATTTCCACCGAAATCAATTGCACACGCACGTAGCATATCCTCTAAAGTTTGAATGGTCCTTTCACTTTGACCATCTGTTTGTGGGTGATATGCCGTGCTCATGTCAAGATGTGTGCCCATGGCTTCTTGTAATGATTTCTAGATTCTAGACACGAATCTGCTGTCTCTGTCAGAGTTAATAGAAATTGGCACTCCATGCCTAGCCACAATTTCCTTGATATAAAGCCTTGCAAGTTTCTCGGTTTTATCCGTCTCTTTGATGGGTAGAAAATGAGCTGATTTCGCCAAACGATCGACGATTACCCATATAGTGTCATACCCGCTCGACGTCTTGGGTAACTTTGTGATGAAATCCATTGAAATCTGTTCCCATTTCCATTGAGGTATCTCGGGTTGTTGTAACAATCCCGACGGTTTCTGATGTTCTGTCTTTACTTTTGAACATGTCAAGCATTTACCGACATAAATAGCAATTACTCCTTTCATGTTCGGCCACCAGTAGAGTTCTTTCAGATCCTTATACATTTTATCCGAACCTGGGTGAATGGAGTACCTGGACTTGTGGTCTTCGTCCATAACCAACTCCCGTAAGTTACCAAAATATGGCACCCAAATTCTATTCATGAAGTATAAAGTGTCAACTGACTTTTGTTCCAACTGCTTTATCATTCCTCGTAAAGCTTCATTCTGAATGTTTTCTTCCTTGATTGCCTCTTGTTGTGCCATCCGAATTTGAGTCGAGAGACTCGTATGAATTGTCAATTCTAGGGCACGAACACGGAGTGTTTTAACCCGTTCTTTACGACTCAAGGCATCTGCTACTACGTTTGCCTTACCAGGGTGATACTTGATATCACAGTCGTAATCATTCAGTAGCTCTACCCAACGACGTTGCCTCATGTTGAGTTCTTTCTGATTAAATATGTGCTGGAGACTCTTGTGATCTGTAAAGATAGTACATTTTGTACCGTATAAGTAATGTCTCCAAATCTTGAGTGCAAACACGACAGCACCCAATTCCAGATCGTGAGTCGTATAATTTTTTTCATGGACTTTCAGCTGTCTGGATGCATACGCTATGACTTTTTCTCTCTGCATCAACACACATCCCAGACCTTGGTGTGATGCGTCGCAGTATACGATGAAATTGTCAGATCCTTCAGGAAGGGATTGGATTGGTGCACTGCAAAGTTTTTGCTTCAGCAATTGAAAAGCTGATTCTTGTTTATCAGTCCAATCAAACTTTTTGTCTTTCTGAGTTAACGTGGTCAAAGGCAATGCTATCTTTGAAAAATTCTCGATAAATCGCCTGTAATAGCCTGCCAAACCCAGAAATTGACGCACCTCAGTCGGAGTTCTTGGTGCTTCCCAGTTTTTGATAGCTTCAATCTTGGATGGATCCACATGGATACCATTCTTATTGATGACGTGTCCGAGAAAGTGAACCTCTCGGATCCAAAACTCACACTTAGAGAATTTAGCATAAAGCTTCTCATTCCTGAGTAGTTCCAAGATTAATTTCAAATGATGTTCATGTTCCTCCTTGGTTCGTGAATATATCAATATGTCATCGATAAATACAATCATGAATTTATCCAAGTACGGCTTGCACACGCGGTTCATGAGATCCATGAAGACGGCCGGTGCATTAGTCAAGCCAAATGGCATAACTAGGAACTCGTAGTGACCGTAACGAGTCCTAAAAGACGTTTTTGGTATATCTTCTTCCTGAATTTTCAGTTGATGATACCCTGATCGTAGATCAATTTTAGAATAGAAACTGGAACCTTGAAGTTGATCAAACAAATCGTCTGTTCAAGGAAGAGGATACCGGTTTTTGATAGTCAGCTTGTTCAATTCTCGGTAATCAATGCACATTCTAAAGGTTCCATCCTTTTTCTTTACAAATAGGACCGGGGCTCCCCATGGTGAGAAACTCGGTCTTATAAAACCATTGTCAAGTAATTCTTGTAGTTGGCTCGACAGTTCCTGCATCTCGGAAGGGGCTAGACGATACGGAGATCGTGCAACTGGTGCTGCTCCTGGTACTAGGTCGATCCGGAACTCGACTTGTCTTGATGATGGTAATCCTGGTAACTCCTCGGGAAATACCTCCGAGTAATTTCTGACGATTGGTATGTCCTCAAGTCGACGTTCTTCGGGTTTCTTCTCGACGATGTGAGCCAGGAATGCACAATAACCCTTGCGTAGATACTTATGAGCTTTCATGCAGTTTATCGTCTTCAACATCATTCTACACCTTTCGCCTTGAATTGAAAGAATTTCTCCGCTTGGTAGTGGGATACGTACAATCTTCTCGAAGCATACGATTTCGGCACGATTCTTAGATAACCAATCTATGCCAATAACAATATCAAAACTCCCTAGTTCGACGGGTAGAAGGTCTATACTGAATGTATGGTTTTCTAAACATAAAGTACAACCCCTAATGACCTCTCCGGTTTCTATTAATTTCACATTTGCTAATTCAATTGTATAACTTTGATCTAGTTTGCTGGCCTTAATACCAAGTAAGGATTTAAAATCATTCGACACAAAGCTCATATCCGCACCCGAATCAAAAAGTACAGAGGCATAGTGATTATTTATCGGGAACGTACCAGTGACGATATTCGGGTCCTGGCGTGCGTCCCTTGCACCCATCACAAATGCCCTCCCTGGTGCCTAGCGTTGTTCTGATTCTTCCACTTGGGATAATCCCTCTTGAAGTGCTTCAGGTCACCACATATGAAACATCCCGGTTTAAATTTCCCCATTCGGTTGTTAGTTCGACAAGCTTGCGTGGTGTGACCAAACTTGTCACATTTTCCACACTTGATGCACACACCGGCATGATGGTTTCCACACTTCTTACATCTCGGTAGGCCCCTATCATACTCCTTTCTTTCCACTGTGTTGACTGCAAAAGCTTTCATAGTTCCTTGTTTCTTAAACCCTTGTTTCTCAGACTTGTTACTTGAATTTCCCATCCATTTCCTTTTCTCCCCAGATCTACCTTCCTCGTTTTCCTTTCTCACAAACAATTCATTACGTACCGCATCATCCCTTAGTTTGAATGCTCAAGTTATAGCACTCTTGGCATCTACTGGATTAGATGATGTTACCATGCTACGAATTTGAGGCGCAAGACCCCACAGATACCTCTCAACGCGCTTATGTTCTGGTGTGACCATATGCGGTACTAGAATCGCCAATTCATTGAAACGGTTGGTGTATCCTGCCACATCATCTCCGATCATCTGTAGGTTCCACATCTCAGTTTCAATCTTTTGCAATTCGTTTCGAGGATAGTATTCCTCAATCATCATGTTTTTCAAGTCTTCCCAAGACAATTGGTACGCTGTCTCTCTCCCCAACGTCTTCATTTGAGTATTCCACCAAGTTAAAGCTTTATCCGTGAGCACACATGTAGAATATTTCACCATGCAGTCAGCGGTGCATTCACTAATATCAATCACCGACTCCATCTTTTCTACCCATCTCATCAGACCTACTGCACCCTCGGTGCCATTGAAGTTACGGGGGTTGCAGGATAGGAAGGCCTTGTAGGTGCACTTCCTATTTGGAGCATCTGTAGAATCACAAGTCATAACGTCATTAATTCGGATCATGACTATGTGTTATGGCTTATTTATTTTTATTACCTCCGGAACCTCCTGCTGTACCGCTACCTCCTGCACCTCCTCCGCCGGTACCGCTGCCGTTTCCTCCGCCACTATTTCGATTTGCTTCATACTGCTCCATGGCGGCAGCTACTCGCTGTGCTATGAGTTGCTCCACGTTTGGGGAAATCGTTTCGTTGTTGCCACCAGTAGTGTTACGGGGCGTCCTTCGCTTAGGTGCCATGACGTTCTTTCTAACATATCAATTAAAAAGAAACAACATTATATAATAATAATGTTAGATCATGACATAAGGGTACAACAACATCAAACGTGAACAACCCTCATTACAACATAAACCATCACATACATAGTTAAAACATGCATAGTACATTGTTCCAAAAGACAAGGATACAAAAGGGATGGGTTCACATGACCACATCAGTACCAAAGTTTTAAATTACATAATGTGCTATGGGCACAACCCGCCCATAATAGGTTTAAAAGAAGAAGTGGGAGTACAACCCCATCATCATGGCAAGTCCTGCCATGACAAAGCTAGCCCTAGCCACAAATTCTGCAGCCAAAGTCCTTTCTTCCAGCGCCTCCACCATGTCTCGGACCATAACAGTGAACTGCCAGTCCATATCAGCTCTCAGCTCTAGGTAGTTAGTAGCACCCTGTATGTCTCGGGTGTTGTCCTCCAGAGTCTGTACTCGAGATCCGAGCCCTTGACGTAGTCGCGTGGATGTATCCCCATGTGCCCGAATATCATCTAGGAGATCATCAAGACGTTCCTCATGCATATGAACACGTGCTACCAATGTAGGCACTGTGAGCTCCATGGCTTCCCCAGTGTGGGGTAGGGGTGTTGGGGAGTTGGAGGACTCTCCGAGCTCAAATGTAGAGGGAATGCTCTCCATCTCCCTCGATCGTGCCAGGGTACGGGGCATCCAACGGATAGTCCCCACCGTAGGGTGGTAACAGGGTCGTTGCCTAGGTGGTTCCTCATCAATCTCCAAGTTTTCCGGGTCACGGGCTGCCAGGGTTCTTTTGCGTGGAAATCGAACCTTCTTCCTAGCACTCTTTACCATAACTGGCCCTCCGCTTTTCTTTCGGTAGACGATAGGCGGTTCTCCCAGGGCAACATCGGGTGGTGTCGAGCTGCGAACTTGTACTCGATTTTTGGGGTGTGTGGCGGAAAGTTCCTCGTTGGATTCAGGGTCAGAGACGGGGTCAAAGTGTGAATGTGACGACATGCTTGTTGTGACACCCGGCAAATTCAGGTTAATATCCATACCCGACTATTACCTGAATTCACGTGATTACACTTGCATCATGCTTAATTATGTAGTAATTAAGTACATATTTCATATAGCAAGTCCATTCGGTTCATTTCATTTCATGCATCGGTAATCGGGCGGATTACCGGGTCACACACGCGTCCTGTCACACGAACATTAACGAATATTAGAAATAATATTTAGACATATACTTGGTGTGTAAAAATTATATGTAATACTGTGATTTAATATTTTATGCTTATGTGAATTTTTCCGGAATTTATTGAGCATCTTTTATTTTAACGCTTTTAAGCGGATACGCGATATGTGTCAACAACACTAGATTTAATTTTATAAAAACAATGGTTTATAAATTTGGGCTTGATAATTCAGCCATTTCCTATTTTAATTCATATTAGGAGCCCATTTGGTTTAAAAAGCCTTAAAAGACTTCAAAAGCCCAAAACCCATTTGCTTAATCCCACCCTTAATCCCTTAACCCTCATTTGAAAACCCTAAACCTACACACTCCTCTCTCCCTCTCCTCTCTTTCTCTCGGCCGCCCCCATCCCCACCTAGCCACCACCCTTCAAAATTTTCTTCATCCATTCCAAGTGATTACAAGGTGCATTAAAGGTGATTCAAGGTGAAACAAGCAAACAACACATCCATCCTTCCATCATACTTGATTTTGGTACAAATCCATCCATCTTTTCTTTATTTTTTCGGCCAAAATGGCAAACCCATGTATCCAAACGATTTTCCATGTTAATAGTGTCTAAATCCATGTTTTAATCAAATGTTTTCATAATAATGAGTTGTTGATGCATATATGCACTTTTTATGGTTTGAAATACTTGTTTATGCTAGGTATTGCTCGTTTCTATTTATAGAAACTTTATTGTTTGAGTTTTTGTAGAAATGTATGAATAACATGTTTGATGGTTTGTATGACTTTAGTAATGTTAGAATAGATAGGAAATATAATTTTTTTGGTTGAAATGTCGTTTTTCACTTGGTTATGGTGACTTACTATTTAAGGAAACTTTAATTTTGCATATTTTGTGTTATGAGTTTCTCATGGATAAAAACTTGATATTATTGTTCTATAATGTATATTAAAGTAGTAAAAAGAGTTATTTGATGTTACACATGTGCAATAGGGTCGTTTGGACCACTTTCCTAAAAAGGAAACTTTATTTGTTCATATTTTGTATGTGTAGGTTATAAATGTTTAAAATGGATTATATAGCTTCATTATCATATGAATAGATGACTTATGCATGAATATGTAATCTGGAGTTGTGTTATGACGTGTTTTGGTGAACCTTGCTAAATAAGGAAACTTTATTAATTTGTGAACTTCAACTTTGCTTAGAATAGAAAGTTTGTGTGTAGAATCATGTTTATGGTATGTCACTAGTATAAATTCATGTGTTACTTATTTAGTTGAGCCATGACACTTAAAGTACACTAAAACCCTAATTGTCAAAAAATGGAAACTTTGTTATGATAAGAGTTATGGAATTTCTATGACATGTTATGCTACTTGTTTAAAAGTGTTGAATTGATACTAATAGGTTATTAATATGATGACATGAGTTATGTGTAGGAATGGTTGACATATATGAAATGTGCCATAAAGATGTGCAAATGTTATATTACTTGTCACATGTTAATTTCTTATGCAACTAATTGAAACAAGCATGTTATGTCACAAGGTATTACTTATACATTACTTAGGTACAACTTGTATGTTCCTTATGTGTCACACATGTATAACTTATGTGCTACTTAGGTGTTACACATGTACAACTTGTATGATGCTTATGTGTTACATGTTTAAAACTTATATGTTACTTGTGTGTTGTCTATACATGACTTCAATATGAGTCAACATTGGTCAACATTGGTCAAACTTGGTCAACCTTGGTCAACATTGGTCAACATTGGTCAACACTAGTCAACATTGGTCAACATTAGTCAACATTAGTCAAACTTGGTCAAAGTTGGTCAAACCTTGGTCAAAGTTGGTCAAACCCCGGTCAAACCTCGGTCAACTTTGGTCAAACCTTTTCAAAACGTCAATGTAACCTTTCAACGTTGAGTCGTTTGGATGAATGTGGTTACATAAACCATGTTTACTTTCATAGACCTTATAGCCTTATTAATTCTTAGGGCTCGGTTAGGTCGGTTACCCGGAGTTACTCGATTTCTCTTGTTGCTTTCATTTCTCATTCACCGCATTCCAGGTGAGTTTTCACGGCCCCATTTTACTTACTTTTCCAATTGGGGGAGATACATGCTAAACCATTTTCTTACTTAGTCGTATAGCAATTACTTTGATTTCGCTTTAATTTATATAAGTGGGTGCATTTCCCGCACATAAAGTCCTCTCATATTCGAACCGTTAATTATTACACAAAGCGAGGTGATTCATGAATAGTACTATTGGGTTTAACAACCCCCACCCGGGTTAGTCGCGCTAACTCTGACTGGGAGTCAAACGGGTGCATAATTGACCTAATCCATTGCGTGCTGGGCACGTAAGAGGCAAAATGCTAGTTTCTGCATTCCTTCGTTGAGCTTCGGTTTCGGTGTTGCTTATATAGTTAATGTTTATTGTCTGATCAACAATCGAATCAATGGTATACATGCGTACTGTTACACTACTTTCATTTCTGTTTCTGTTACTTAAACCTGTGAACTCACCAACCCTGTGTTGACACTTTAAGCATGTTTATCTCAGGTCGCTAAGCATTCATACACGGACTAGGATTGCACTCCAAGAGTCCCACATCATGTTTTCATTTAGAAGCTTAGGTTTATGGGAACCTAATTTGTCATGCTTCTGTATTTTGCAACATTACTTTTGCTTCCGCACTTTACATTCCGCATTTTCAAACTCTGTATTACTATTTAATTTTGTATGATGTTCAAACGGAATGTCTTTTCGAAAACCAGTTAGAGGTCGTTCGAAATGACCGGGACTGATGATCCTTGACAGTCACAACCCGCGGGTAACCCGCTGTGGAATTTCAGGGTGTGACAGATTGGTATCAGAGCCCTGGTTATAGAGAGCTAAGTTGCATTTAGTGTACTTAGACTATAACTGTAGGCTCACATAGTTCACATCACATCATACATGCATTTTCATACATGAATACAATGGATTACTGGATAACAGGATGTCGACCTCATCGGACCCCATTGTGATCTCGGACTCTGAGGAGTACACACCGGCTACCCCATCATCATCAGTGGAGCCACTCACCCCACCTTCATCACCCCACTCATCCACGGATGAGGAGCAGACACATGACTCAGTGGATTTTGTAGAGTTGGATTCTGAAGAGGATCCTGAGGAGGATCCTGAGGAGGACCCGGAGGAGGATCCTGAGGAGGATCCTGAGGAGGACCCGGAGGAGGATCCTGAGGAGGATCTAGAGGA
The DNA here is from genome assembly GCA_023525975.1 of Smallanthus sonchifolius. Classification (NCBI taxonomy): domain Eukaryota; kingdom Viridiplantae; phylum Streptophyta; class Magnoliopsida; order Asterales; family Asteraceae; genus Smallanthus; species Smallanthus sonchifolius. The sequence continues at coordinate 90,704,496 of CM042021.1, read as the reverse complement.
GGAGGAAGACGACGCACCAGCCCCCGGAGGTGACGGAGACGCCGGCGAGGGGAGCGACTCGGGCGAGACGGTGCCCTACTCCGTACTACACGGGGACTCATCGTCCGACGACGGCTCCATACTACCTTCACCACCTCGTCTGGCGGACCCGACACCGCCATCACCATTACTTGCATCGGTGGGAGCGAAGACCAAACTCATAGCTCGAAAGAAGAACATTCGCAGAGGAAAGCGACCAGCCCACTCCCCTGACATTCCTGGACCATCAGCCAAAAGGGCCCGGATTGCACCATCGGACACTTCATCTACGGGAGAGTCAACTGGACCATCCTATCCACCACCCTATTGGCTCCGGCCTACCCGGGAGGTACTACCGATACTTGCGACGCGCAGCAGGTTACATGACGCTGACATATCATCCCTCCAGGATGAGTTGGCACTGACAGACCAGGCACTACTGATAGTACGAGACCGGATCGAGGCCGCGGAGGAAAAGGCTCGGGAGGCCACGGCGAGAGCAGAGGTATAGTACAAACCAGAAATAGTATATACTGCAAGTAACATAGCCCTACCTCGGGAAAATTTAACCTAATTACGCTCTATCATTGACACACAGGAACTGGGCATGGAACAAAGGCTTGCACCTACAAATCCTTTATGGATTGCAAGCCGCATACATTTATCGGGATGGAAGGAGCAGTGGGACTGCTACGATGGATAGAAAAGATTGAATCGGTCTTCAGTATGAGCCAATGCACAATGGAGAACAGAGTCATGTACGGAGCTGGGACTCTCGAGGGCCAAGCCCTCTCCTGGTGGAACTCTTTTATCCAGACTCTGGGCCTGGATAATGCGAACGCCATTCCTTGGGAGGAATTCAAGGAAATGTTGAAAGAGGAGTACTGTCCTCGTAACGAACTCCAAAAGTTGGAACAGGAGTTTTGGAACATAAGAATGGAGGGTGCTGACATCGCGGGATACACCGCAAGGTTCCACGATTTAGCAAGACTACTACCGCACATGGTTACACCGGAGTACAAACGAATTGAGCGGTACATTTGGGGTTTGGCACCTCAAATACAAAGCATGGTTACTTCTGCAGAGCCCACAATTATCCACAACACAGTGAGGCTGGCTCATAATCTCACGGATCAGGCAGTCCGTCAGGGACTGTTCAACAAGAAAGAAAGTTTTGTGAAAACCTTTGACAACAAGAGAAAGTGGGAAAATGCTCCTGCCAAGTCCTATGTGCCTAGTAACCAGAAGAAGCAGGAACCGGCCCGGATGTTTATGGCTAACCGACCGGATAAAAGGCCAAGAGGGACATACACTGGAACCCTACCTAAGTGCAACAAGTGCCAGTTTCACCACAATGGTACTTGTGAAGATTCTCGGTGCCAGAAGTGTAAACGTTTTGGACACACTGCCCAGAGCTGCCGATCAGTCAAACAAACCCCGGCTGGCGGGGGAAACCGCGGATGTTTCGGGTGCGGTGATCCCGGACATTTCCGCAAGGACTGCCCAAAGAATCGGAAGCCTGGAAATACAAATGCTCGGGGCAGAGCATTCGTGATTGGAGCCGGCGAGGCTAGACAAGACCCCAACATTGTTACTGGTACGTTTCTCGTAAACAACTGCTATGCCTCTATCTTATTTGACACGGGTGCCGATAAAAGTTTTGTGTCCACTGAGTTTAGCTCATTACTTGGTGTTACTCCCATCGCCCTAGATTACTTATACACGGTAGAACTAGCAGACGGTAAGCTGATAGAAACAGAACAAGTGATTCCCGGTTGTGTCTTAACATTAGCCGACCATCCTTTCACTATAGACCTATTGCCAGTAACATTGGGAAGCTTCGACATAGTTGTCGGTATGGACTGGTTGTCCAAGAACCGAGCCGAAATCGTTTGTCACGAGAAAATAGTCCGCATCCCACTGTCGGACGGAGGAACACTGACCATTCAAGGAGAACGGAGTGGTGCTACGTTAAGGATCATTACCTGCATGAAAGCCCGAAAGTACTTGCGGAAGGGCTATCACGCGATCCTAGCACACGTGACGGAAAAGAAAGAAGAAGAAAGGAAGATTAAAGACATACCGATCGTCCGAGACTATCCGGAAGTATTTCCCGACGACTTGCCCGGACTTCCACCGCAGCGACAAGTCGAGTTCCGGATTGATCTCACACCCGGAGCTGCTCCGATAGCGAGGTCACCTTATCGACTGGCGCCATCGGAAATGCAGGAGTTGTCTAACCAATTACAGGAACTGTTAGACAAAGGCTTCATCAGACCAAGCTTCTCGCCTTGGGGAGCACCAGTCTTGTTCGTTAAGAAGAAAGACGGATCGTTCCGTATGTGTATCGACTACAGAGAACTGAACAAGGTAACTATCAAGAACCGATATCCACTACCAAGGATCGATGACCTGTTCGATCAATTGCAAGGGTCGAGCTATTACTCAAAGATCGATCTACGGTCGGGATACCACCAGCTAAGGATTCAGGAAGACGATATTCCAAAGACCGCCTTCCGAACTCGTTACGGTCACTACGAGTTCATGGTCATGCCATTTGGGTTAACCAATGCACCAGCGGTATTCATGGACCTCATGAACCGAGTGTGCAAGCCCTACTTGGACAAGTTTGTGATTGTGTTCATAGACGATATCCTGATATACTCACAGAACAAAGAGGAGCATACCGAGCATTTGAAGTTAATTATGGAGTTGCTGAAAGCCAAGAAATTGTACGCCAAGTTCTCGAAATGCGACTTCTGGATTCGCGAAGTACAGTTCCTTGGACACGTGGTCAACGAGAAAGGCATACATGTTGACCCATCCAAAATCGAGGCGATTAAGAATTGGGAAGCACCTAAGACTCCGACTGAGGTGCGACAGTTCTTAGGTCTTGCGGGCTACTATCGACGATTCATCGAAAATTTCTCTAAGATAGCCCAACCCCTCACCACACTGACACACAAAGATAAGAAATACGAATGGAATGACAAGGCAGAAACCGCTTTTCAATTACTCAAACAGAAACTTTGCAGCGCACCAATCCTATCATTACCAGAGGGAACGGATGATTTCGTGGTGTACTGCGATGCGTCACATCAAGGGCTCGGGTGCGTGTTAATGCAAAGAGAGAAGGTCATAGCTTATGCTTCTCGACAACTGAAAGTGCACGAGAAAAACTACACTACCCATGATTTGGAGCTGGGAGCGGTAGTATTCGCTCTCAAAATCTGGAGGCACTACTTGTATGGCACGAAGTGCACAATTTTCACCGATCACAAAAGCCTTCAACACATCTTCGATCAGAAGGAACTTAACATGAGGCAACGTCGATGGGTCGAATTGCTAAACGACTACGACTGCGCTATCCGTTACCATCCCGGAAAGGCAAACGTCGTGGCTGATGCCTTGAGCAGGAAGGATCAACCCAAACCGCGACGAGTGCGGGCGTTACAGTTGACCATCCACACGAACTTACCCATGCAAATCCGTGACGCCCAACTCGAAGCAATCAAGGAGGTAAACCTATGCCATGAGTCCTTACGTGGTATGGACAAGCAATTTGAGGTCAAATCCGATGACATCCGTTATTTCATGGATCGGATTTGGGTACCAAGCTTTGGGGATCTAAGGGATCTGGTGATGGACGAGGCACACAAGTCCAGGTACTCGATCCACCCCGGTGCTGACAAGATGTACCATGACCTCAAGGAACATTATTGGTGGCCTAACATGAAAGCCGAAATTGCTACCTACGTCAGTAAATGCTTGACCTGTGCTAAGGTCAAGGTACAGTATCAGAAGCCTTCAGGGTTACTCCAACAACCAGAGATCCCACAGTGGAAGTGGGAACAGATTTCAATGGACTTCATCACGAAATTGCCCAAGGCCTCTAATGGCTGTGACACAATCTGGGTAATCGTCGACAGACTAACCAAATCTGCGCACTTCCTTCCCATTAAAGAAACGGACAAAATGGATAAACTAACCAGAACTTACTTAAAGGAAGTAGTCACAAGACATGGAGTGCCAATCTCCATCATTTCAGATAGGGATAGTCGATTTACATCCCGATTCTGGCAATCCTTACAGAAAGCCTTGGGTACTCGACTAGATATAAGTACTGCATACCACCCCCAGACGGACGGTCAAAGTGAAAGGACCATCCAGACCCTGGAGGACATGCTCAGAGCTTGTGTGGTTGACTTTGGGAACGGATGGGATGCCCATCTACCGTTGGTCGAATTTTCATACAACAACAGCTACCACACTAGCATTAAGGCTGCACCATTCGAAGCACTTTACGGACGAAAGTGTAGATCGCCGATTTGCTGGACAGAAGTGGGAGATAGCCAACTCACAGGTCCAGAAATTATTCATGAAACTACAGAGAAGATTGTACAGATACGCGAACGTATCAAGGCCGCGCGTGATCGTCAAAAGAGTTACGCTGACGTGAGACGCAAACCATTAGAATTTCAAGTGGGAGACAAAGTACTACTGAAAGTCTCGCCATGGAAAGGAGTGATACGTTTCGGCAAGCGTGGAAAGCTCAATCCTCGTTACATTGGACCTTTCGAGATTCTGAAAAGGATTGGTCCTGTTGCTTACAAACTCAACCTACCAGAAACCCTCAGTGGCGTTCATGACGTGTTTCACGTGTCAAATCTGAAGAAGTGCTTGTCAGACGAGACACTAGTCATACCATTGGAGGAAATTCAAATAGACGATCAGCTTCACTTCGTCGAAGAACCAGTCGAGATCATGGACCGCGAGGTCAAACAGTTAAAACAAAGCCGCATTCCCATAGTTAAGGTTCGTTGGAATTCTAGACGTGGACCAGAGTTCACTTGGGAGCGCGAGGATCAATTCAAGCGTAAATACCCTCACTTGTTCAAAACTACACCGTCTATCAGTGACGCGAACTGAATTTCGGGACGAAATTCCTTTTAACAGGGGGAGTATGTGACACCCGGCAAATTCAGGTTAATATCCATACCCGACTATTACCTGAATTCACGTGATTACACTTGCATCATGCTTAATTATGTAGTAATTAAGTACATATTTCATATAGCAAGTCCATTCGGTTCATTTCATTTCATGCATCGGTAATCGGGCGGATTACCTGGTCACACACGCGTCCTGTCACACGAACATTAACGAATATTAGAAATAATATTTAGACATATACTTGGTGTGTAAAAATTATATGTAATACTGTGATTTAATATTTTATGCTTATGTGAATTTTTCCGGAATTTATTGAGCATCTTTTATTTTAACGCTTTTAAGCGGATACGCGATATGTGTCAACAACACTAGATTTAATTTTATAAAAACAATGGTTTATAAATTTGGGCTTGATAATTCAGCCATTTCCTATTTTAATTCATATTAGGAGCCCATTTGGTTTAAAAAGCCTTAAAAGACTTCAAAAGCCCAAAACCCATTTGCTTAATCCCACCCTTAATCCCTTAACCCTCATTTGAAAACCCTAAACCTACACACTCCTCTCTCCCTCTCCTCTCTTTCTCTCGGCCGCCCCCATCCCCACCTAGCCACCACCCTTCAAAATTTTCTTCATCCATTCCAAGTGATTACAAGATGCATTCAAGGTGATTCAAGGTGAAACAAGCAAACAACACATCCATCCTTCCATCATACTTGATTTTGGTACAAATCCATCCATCTTTTCTTTATTTTTTCGGCCAAAATGGCAAACCCATGTATCCAAACGATTTTCCATGTTAATAGTGTCTAAATCCATGTTTTAATCAAATGTTTTCATAATAATGAGTTGTTGATGCATATATGCACTTTTTATGGTTTGAAATACTTGTTTATACTAGGTATTGCTCGTTTCTATTTATAGAAACTTTATTGTTTGAGTTTTTGTAGAAATGTATGAATAACATGTTTGATGGTTTGTATGACTTTAGTAATGTTAGAATAGACAGGAAATATAATTTTTTTGGTTGAAATGTCGTTTTTCACTTGGTTATGGTGACTTACTATTTAAGGAAACTTTAATTTTGCATATTTTGTGTTATGAGTTTCTCATGGATAAAAACTTGATATTATTGTTCTATAATGTATATTAAAGTAGTAAAAAGAGTTATTTGAGGTTACACATGTGCAATAGGGTCGTTTGGACCACTTTCCTAAAAAGGAAACTTTATTTGTTCATATTTTGTATGTGTAGGTTATAAATGTTTAAAATGGATTATATAGCTTCATTATCATATGAATAGATGACTTATGCATGAATATGTAATCTGGAGTTGTGTTATGACGTGTTTTGGTGAACCTTGCTAAATAAGGAAACTTTATTAATTTGTGAACTTCAACTTTGCTTAGAATAGAAAGTTTGTGTGTAGAATCATGTTTATGGTATGTCACTAGTATAAATTCATGTGTAACTTATTTAGTTGAGCCATGACACTTAAAGTACACTAAAACCCTAATTGTCAAAAAATGGAAACTTTGTTATGATAAGAGTTATGGAATTTCTATGACATGTTATGCTACTTGTTTAAAAGTGTTGAATTGATACTAATAGGTTATTAATATGATGACATGAGTTATGTGTAGGAATGGTTGACATATATGAAATGTGACATAAAGATGTGCAAATGTTATATTACTTGTCACATGTTAATTTCTTATGCAACTAATTGAAACAAGCATGTTATGTCACAAGGTATTACTTATACATTACTTAGGTACAACTTGTATGTTCCTTATGTGTCACACATGTATAACTTATGTGCTACTTAGGTGTTACACATGTACAACTTGTATGATGCTTATGTGTTACATGTTTACAACTTATATGTTACTTGTGTGTTGTCTATACATGACTTCAATATGAGTCAACATTGGTCAACATTGGTCAAACTTGGTCAACCTTGGTCAACATTGGTCAACACTAGTCAACATTGGTCAACATTAGTCAACATTAGTCAAACTTGGTCAAAGTTGGTCAAACCTTGGTCAAAGTTGGTCAAACCCCGGTCAAACCTCGGTCAACTTTGGTCAAACCTTTTCAAAACGTCAATGTAACCTTTCAACGTTGAGTCGTTTGGATGAATGTGGTTACATAAACCATGTTTACTTTCATAGACCTTATAGCCTTATTAATTCTTAGGGCTCGGTTAGGTCGGTTACCCGGAGTTACTCGATTTCTCTTGTTGCTTTCATTTCTCATTCACCGCATTCCAGGTGAGTTTTCACGGCCCCATTTTACTTACTTTTCCAATTGGGGGAGATACATGCTAAACCATTTTCTTACTTAGTCGTATGGCAATTACTTTGATTTCGCTTTAATTTATATAAGTGGGTGCATTTCCCGCACATAAAGTCCTCTCATATTCGAACCGTTAATTATTACACAAAGCGAGGTGATTCATGAATAGTACTATTGGGTTTAACAACCCCCACCCGGGTTAGTCGCGCTAACTCTGACTGGGAGTCAAACGGGTGCATAATTGACCTAATCCATTGCGTGCTGGGCACGTAAGAGGCAAAATGCTAGTTTCTGCATTCCTTCGTTGAGCTTCGGTTTCGGTGTTGCTTATATAGTTAATGTTTATTGTCTGATCAACAATCGAATCAATGGTATACATGCGTACTGTTACACTACTTTCATTTCTGTTTCTGTTACTTAAACCTGTGAACTCACCAACCCTGTGTTGACACTTTAAGCATGTTTATCTCAGGTCGCTAAGCATTCATACACGGACTAGGATTGCACTCCAAGAGTCCCACAGCATGTTTTCATTTAGAAGCTTAGGTTTATGGGAACCTAATTTGTCATGCTTCTGTATTTTGCAACATTACTTTTGCTTCCGCACTTTACATTCCGCATTTTCAAACTCTGTATTACTATTTAATTTTGTATGATGTTCAAACGGAATGTCTTTTCGAAAACCAGTTAGAGGTCGTTCGAAATGACCGGGACTGATGATCCTTGACAGTCACAACCCGCGGGTAACCCGCTGTGGAATTTCAGGGTGTGACACTTGTGACTACAATATCCACATGACTTGATGACTGGTTATGCAATGCTTATGCAATGAAAACATTTTAGTGAGTCATTCAAATTATAGACTAGGTTCCGTTTTAGACACCTAGTTCGCTATAATCAAAGGCTCTGATACCAAGTACTGTCACACCCCGCCAAGGCGGAAACGCGAGGCGTAACATTCACTGGTTTCCAAAGCATATGATTACCGCAAACACATACACGTAATTGGATACATAATCGAGTTTAAAATATTTACATCATAAAATATCAACTTGAGTTTACAAAAGTTTATGATTTCGCAAATATGACTCTAGACCATGAGTTATACAAGAGAAATCCTCCCAAAAGTCGTATCCACGTGCATGCATGTAACCTACATTGCCAACCTGATGACCACGTTCAATTTCGTGAAAACATACTTAAAAAATGTCAACACGAGGTTGGTGAGCTCACAAATTATTATAAAGAGTTATCATAAATCCAATGTTTAAATCTGATCATTTTCCGATCAAAACTCTTTAGTCAAACCTGATCACTTTAACTTGATCAGAACCTGATCACTTTAACCTGATCAGAACTCTTTTACTTAAACCTGATCATTTTAACCTGATCAAAACTCTTTTACTTAAACCTGATCATTTTAACCTGATCAGAACTCTTTTACTTAAACCTGATCATTTTAACCTGATCAAAACTCTTTTACTTAAACCTGATCATTTTAACCTGATCAGAACTCTTTTACTTAAACCTGATCATTTTAACCTGATCAAAACTCTTTTACTTAAACCTGATCAGAACTCTTTTACTTAAAACCTGATCAGAACTCTTTTGATTAAACCTGATCATTTTAGCCTGATCAAAACCCTTTTGCATGTATTACCAATGAATATGAATACTAATCCGATCTATTGACCCCATTTGTAAGCTTGCAAGGAATACAAAATAGTATGTAATGTACGAGAACGTAACCAAACCCCAACATTCTGTGCCTCCCCCCGCCTTTCTGCCAGTAAGACAATATGCGGTCATTCGGCCATTTGGACCCCTGGTTAGCGCGACTAACCATGACCGGAGGTGTCACCCCCAATAGTACTATTCATATAATCCCGGGCTAAGTCCATAGCTAATGGTTACTAATTTATTCAGAGGACTTTAAGCGCTTTACTTTTCCCTCAATACACACATACGGTCAGATCATTAGTTCAATTCATTTACATACAATAGTCTTTTACAAGTATGTTTCCACCCCAAATCATTTCTTTTAAACTTTAGAAAAAGGGGAATTAGTGAAACTCACCTCGACAGTATGAATGCTAATATTTGAATAACAGCAGACTCGCCTATCCATATCCTAATTACACAAGGATAACATACACGTTAAGACTACCTGTCTTAAACGTAAGTTGTTCACCCGACTTTGCAGATCTGATTGCTTTTGTTTAAATATCTTTTTAGTTTTTCAACACTTGTTTCGTTATAAAATAGTTCTAAGTTACTGCCCCATGGGACTGATGAACAGGTATCGAAACTTTCTTAGTTTCGATTGAACAGAACAGATGTCGAAACTACTTAGTTTCGATTGAGTAAATTGGGTATCGAAACTACCTAGTTTCGATTGGCAAAATTAGTATCGAAACTACCTAGTTTCGATTGGCAATAGGTATCGAAACTCCCAGTTTCGATTGAACAATCGAAACTCCTAGTTTCGATTGAACAACAGGTATCGAAACTCCTAGTTTCGATTACTGAAATTTTGATTGACAGAATCAGTCCTGTATATTTTTATGTTTTAATCTTGAATTTGACACACTTTTCTCGTTATCTTACTTGCGTTTGAACGATTTGTATGTTTAGCTACGGTTTTAAAGCAAATAATATGGATGGTATCGAGTTTTTACCTCTGGACAGAGATGATGATTTTGAGAGAAACAGAGAAGTGGTCTTGAATCTTTTGCTAAACTCTCTTTAGGAACACTTGAAATTCTTCTTAAAACACCGAATTATGGTGTTTAAAACTTGATTTCTACTTGTAGAGAATTGGGAAGATTGCCGTAAGAAAATGAGAGTGATGAAAGGAATTGTGAGAAAAGTGATTGAAGAGGTATGGTTTATATCAGAATTCTCACGATTAGGGTATGGTTTCTCTCTGAAACTTGGTTAAGAAAGTCAAGGAGTTGGGGGGAAAAACCCACTTGTCTCGCCGATTGATTTATTTGGGTTTAGAGTTAATTGAATCAATTAATTTGATTTAAGTGTAACTTAATATTATTTAGAGTTTTTAAAAGGTAAATTAATTCGGTTTAGATTTCTCACGGTCTTATAATTTTAACCAGATTATGGCTCGTTGAAGAAAATATTGAAATCTTGGTTTGTATAATTCGTTGAGGTGATTATTTGTAGGTACGAGTACCTAAAAGTGGCGCTACATAGTAACGTCTTCGAAAAGTCCATTATTTTACTTTTACGTATATTATATGATTTAGTTTTAGAAATAAATTATAGTTCAACGTAAATTTTGTGTAATATATATATATATATATATATATATATATATATATATTTTTCTGGTTATTCTATTTAACCATTAACGTTCGTATTTAGTCGAGTTATACTGCTTACTTTTTCTAGTAATTCTTTAAGATTTACTAGACTTGGAATAAACTCCTTTGCTAGACTTCTTGACTTTACTTAGTCAAAATAAAATATCAGGAAATAATAAGTATGAACGTGCATTTATGTAATATGGATATTGACCTGAAATGCTGGGTGTCACAACGAGGTTGGTGAGTTCACAGGTTTCAGTATATAAATAAACGTTTACCAGATTATTGATCATTCAATATGTATCTATAGGTAGCTAACCTATGTTCATGTTTTACTTAAGCGCTCGCAACCGAAGCTGACTGTTTGTTTATTTGCCTCCTGCCAGGTCTATCAACCCCGACGATGTGAGTAGGCTAACATTTCACCCGTTCGACCTCCAATCGAGTTAGCGTGACTAACGCGGGTGGGGCTTGTCAAACACAGTTGTACTACTAAACGTTACCTCGCTAAGATCCATATTAACAGTCTGATGTGTGATGAGGACTTTCAGTGATAGTGTGTTATGCTTAGCCTCAACAGTGATAACATATGAATTACAATAATCTAAAATAGTTTGTGTCATGTTTTCTCCCCCAATTTAAAACAGTAAAAGGGGCCGTGAAAACTCACATGAACGGCGTAGGTAGTAATCACACAAGTACGAGGTTGAAACCACGAGTGTTAGCCTGACACGGCTCACGGATGCCCTAGAATTACAACATAATCATTAGGGATAAAGATGAGAATTGTGACGACGACACGAAAGATTGAACGTCATAAGGAAACGCTCTAATGATTAAGAGTAGACGAACGTGTCCACGGAAATGAGAATCCTTAATTAATAGATATGATAGACATGTTACGCGACGAATGACAAAACAACAATATATATATATAATGAAAATATTCGAGCGTCTTCGTCATTAAATAGTGATCTAGAAAATAATATTATTATATTATTTTTAAACTCGTAGTATTAATCCGGTAATCATTTATCTAGCAAAAATAATAATTATATTATTTTTATGGAGATTATATAAACGAGGGAAATAATATAACTAATTATATTATTTATAAATTCGGAGTATTACGCAACGTTCGTTAAAGTGATGAAAATAATATATAATTATATTATTATTTTCAATAGTGGGAAATAATATTAAAACGGTCACAAAACTAAGCCCGGACATAAATATGTACACAACTGTTTGCGTGTTTTTAAATAAAAATTTTGATAATAATAATAATAAGTTAATATTATTTCTAATATAATTATAATACTCTAAAACAAATCATGAAATAAATCTTGACACTACGAAAGTTTTTCCGGATTAAAAACGTTTTAATATGTTATTATATTACCATAGGAATTTGTTTTGCAAAGAATAAACAAGCAACAAGTCCCTAAAAAATTATCACAGGAGACCGGATTCGAACCCGAGTCTCCTGTGTGCGAGTCATGAGTATTAACCAAGTTCGCCCACTAGGGATTTGCATACAGATCCGGACAGAAACAGTTTTAATCAAGAACACCCGAGAGCCCTTTCCCCTATATCCGATCACGATTGGTCCCAGTCCAAAACCCAAGAATCTGATCGCGATTTAACGAGGTGGCATATGGGTTTTGCAAATCGAGTGGTTACGAATCTGAGGTGAAAGTTAATTGCAAAAACAACAGGTTTAAGGTCTCAAATTGCTCGCTTAAAATCCGAGCCCTAGTTTTATGAACACCGATTTAAATTCGTCAAATTAGATGATATAAAAGATCAAAATCATAGGGCTTTTGTTGATCAGGACATTTCGAATATGTTTATGTGGTTTAATTTCATTTACGTTGAGTCTAAGATCAAAAGCCCCAAATCAACTAAAAACAAACCCTAGATTACGGATCATGATCAATTCGATGACATGAGCCCTGGATTTCATAGGGCTTTCAATCCAGACGTAGAGACGACTCTAAGGATGTGTTCAATTTCATTATTTGATATCGAATTGTTAGGGTTCGACTAAAACGTTTTCTTACGAACCCTAGAATAAGGGTTTCGATCGATTTGATGTTATGAGCCCCAATTAACATAGGGCTTTCATTCAATGGATAAAAACGAAGCTACAGGTGCTAGTGGTTACCAGAATAGATGACAAATTGAGGGTGTTCGAGTAGAACCGATGCCGACGATGACTGTTTTGGTCTCCGGTGTTCTCTGTTGCTTCTCAGATTGAATTACCGTAAGAAACAGCTTCAGAGGCGTTCGTTTAGAGTGCGTAGATGATCAATTGAGGGAGTGATAACAGAATTGGTCGGATTTGGTTGATAATGGACCAAGGGGTCGACGATTTCGACATAAACACCCATAATTGGGTTTAACTCGCACGATTATTGCTCAGTAATGATCCCATAATGGGCGATAATAGCATTAAAGTGAATTTCCGTTACCATTTCAAACGAATTTCGGTTATAGATTGAGTTTGGATTCAAGGATTAGCGAACTTTGACTTTGGAAAGTTAAAATAATCGAGTTTAGGTTAATTACATAGTCCTTGAAATTTCTGTATTGAAGTTTGAGTTTAGGCAGGATTGGTCCTTGAAGTTAAAAACGAGTTAAGGTCATGTTAGTTGACTTTTAAAAGTCAACAGAATAGGGAATGTTTATAAAATGCCATAAATGATCCCTGGAGTTTGAATTTAAATTAACTGATATAAGACTTATCTGGATTTGCTAACGGGGTTATTCCTAAAAGTCCGGATTGTCACATCATCCCCTAGTTGAAAGAATTTTCGTCCCGAAAATTAAAATATACCTTAAGAGTTTGACGTGGAGTGTTTTAACAAATTAAGATATTTGCGCATCATCTGATCCTCACGCTACCATGTGAATTCTGGTCCGCGTTTCGAGTTCCAACAGAATCTGACAATAGGAATTTTACTACGCTTAAGCGTTTTAACCTCCCTATCCATAATTTCGACAGGTTCTTCGATGAAACGCAACTGTTCATCAATGTGTAGTTCCTCAAGAGGAACCGCGAGTGACTCGTCTGCCAGACATTTCTTCAAGTTTGAGACGTGAAAGACGTTGTGTACACCACTAAGTCCTTCAGGTAGGTCCAGTTGATACGCTACTGGACCAATCCTTTTCACTATCTTGAATGGTCCAACATAACAAGGATTCAGTTTGCCTCGTTTCCCAAAACGAATGATGCCCTTCCAAGGTGAGACTTTTAACAAAACCATATCCCCTACTTGAAATTCTAACGGTTTACGACGCTTATCGGCATAGCTCTTTTGACGATCACGAGCTGCTGCCATATGGTTTCTAATTTGAACGATTTTCTCAGAAGTTTCAAGTACGAGTTCAGGACCTGTAAGTTGACTATCCCCAACTTCGGCCCAACAAATAGGAGAACGGCATATCCGTCCATATAGTGCTTCAAATGGAGCTGCCTTAATGCTAGTGTGATAACTGTTGTTGTAGGAGAACTCCACCAATGGTAGGTGAGACTCCAAGTGTTACCAAAGTCAATCACACAAGCTCGTAGCATGTCCTCCAGAGTTTGAATAGTACGTTCTGTCTGGCCATCAATTTGAGGATGGTATGCTGTGCTCATATCTAGACGCGTGCCTAAAGCTTTATGTAACGATTGCCAGAAACGGGAGGAGAATCGTGCATCACAATCCGAAATGATAGAGATTGGCACCCCGTGCCGAGAGACTACTTCTTTTAAGTAAATACGAGTAAGCTTACATAAAGCTTTAGGCTGAGCGGACTTTGTTAAACGGTCGACTATTACCCAAATGGTATCATATCCGGTAGGAGTTCATGGAAATTTTGTGATAAAGTCCATGGATATCTGCTCCCATTTCCACATGGGAATCTCTGGTTGTTGGAGAAGACCAGAAGGCTTTTGATATTCAACTTTGACCTTCGCACAAGTCAGGCACTTGCTCACATAGGTGGCTATATCGGCCTTCATCTTTGGCTACCAATACAGCACCTTTAGGTCATGGTACATCTTGTCTAAACCTGGATGAATAGAGTAACGAGATTTATGAGACTCATCCATGACTAGTTCTCTTAAGTTCCCGAATACTGGAACCCAAATTCGCTCGGCGAAGTAGCGAATATTGTCAGATTTGACCTCGAGTTGTGCTTCCATACCGCGTGTACCTTCCAGTGGTAGGTTTTACTCTTTCAGGGCTTCAAGTTGAGCACTACGGATTTTGTCAGGTAATCCGGGGTGAATAGTAAGCTGTAGTGCTCGAACTCGGTTAGGCTTGGTTTCCTTTCTACTTAGGGCATCAGCTACAACATTAGCCTTACCCGGATGATACCGGATCGCATAGTCATAATCATTCAAGAGCTCGACCCAATGACGCTGTCTCATGTTCAGCTCTTTCTGCTCGAAGATGTGCTGAAGACTCTTGTGATCAGTGTAGATAGTGCACTTGGTACCGTACAAGTAGTGTCTCCATATCTTAAGTGCGAAAACTACAGCTCCCAACTCTAGATCATGAGTGGTGTAGTTTTTCTCGTGAATCTTTAGTTGACGCGAAGCATATGCGATCACCTTTTCTCGTTGCATTAGAACACAACCCCGACCATGAATGGATGCGTCACAATACACCACAAAATCATCCGTTTCTTCTGGAAGAGCTAGAATGTGTGCACTGTAAAGTTTCTGTTTAAGGAGCTGGAACGCAGACTCCTGGTTATCGCCCCAGTTGTAGGCTTTACCCTTTTGAATTAAGGCAGTGAGAGGTTGTGAAATCTTAGAGAATCCCTCGATGAATCGCCGATAATAACCAGCCAATCCCAGAAACTGTCGCACCTCAGTTGGAGTTGTCGGTGCTGCCCAATTCTTGATGGCTTCTATCTTTGATGGATCGACATGTATTCCCTTCTCGTTAACCACATATCCTAAGAATTGAACTTCCTGGATCCAGAATTCACACTTGGAAAACTTAGCATACAACTGTTCCTTTTTAAGTAATTCCAAGATTAAACGTAGATGTTCCTCATGTTCCTCCTTATTCTTGGAATAAATGAGAATGTCGTCGATGAAAACGATGACAAATTGATCAAGATATGGTTTACACACACGGTTCATGAGGTCCATGAATACCACAGGTGCGTTGGTTAACCCGAAAGGCATGACCATAAACTCATAGTGGCCGTACCTTGTCCTGAAAGCAGTCTTAGAGATATCTTCATCTCGGACTCTCAATTGATGGTAACCAGACCTAAGGTCTATCTTGGAATAGAAACTTGATCCTTGGAGTTGATCAAAGAGATCATCTATACGGGGCAGAGGATAACGGTTCTTGATTGTCACTTTATTCAGTTCACGATAGTCGATACACATACGGAAAGTCCCGTCCTTCTTCTTGACAAACAGAACTGGAGCTCCCCATGACGATGAGCTAGGTCGGATGAAACTTTTATCCAACAATTCATGTAACTTAGTGGATAGCTCTTGCAATTCACTAGGTGCTAGTCTATAAGGTCCCCGAGCGATCGGTGCCCCTCCGGGTGCTAGATCGATTTGAAATTCAACTTGACGGTGTGGTGGTAGACCAGGCAAATCCTCGGGAAACACTTCTAGAAATTCATGAACGATGGGAATATCATCAATCTTCTTCTCTTCTGATGGCTGCTCAGCAACGAGAGCCAAAATAGCAGTATGCCCTTTTTGAAGGCATTTCTGTGCTTTCATAAAGGATATGATGCCCATGACTGCACCAACCTTTTCGACCTGAACGGAAAGGGTTTCTCCACTCGGGAGAGGAATGTGAAAATTTTTCTCACGACAGATGATTTCAGCTTGGTTTTTAGATAACCAATCCATGCCGACATTTACAACAAAACTACCAAGTGTTACCGGCATAAGGTCGATATCAAGTATATGACTAGCTATTTCAAGCTTACGGCCCTTAAGAATGTGGGTTGCTTCAATTATTTGGCCATCAGCTATCTGTATTATATACTTAGCTTCTAACAGAGTTGGAGTTCCTTTTATCATATCACTAAGTTTCTTAGATATAAAACTCCTATCAGCACCAATGTCTAAAAGGACAGAAGCAAAGTAATTATTTAAGAGAAACTTACCGGTGACCACATTATGATCATAATGAGCTTCTCCAGATCCTAGCACGAAGGCTCGTCCCTTCGCACCATTCCCTCCGTTATTGCCGTTGTTGTTGCCATTGTTGTTATTCTGATTAGGGTTGTGGTTTCCATTACATCCCTTCTTTAACTGAGGACAATTTTTCCAAAAATGTCCCTCCTTCCCACACTCGAAACAACCCTTTGTAGACCCAGGCTGTTGAAAAGGCTGCTTGGCTTGCAACTCACCCCTACAATTTTTGGCAACGTGACCTATTTTGCCACACCGCTAACAACGGTTGCAAACCCCAAAGTGATGGAAGCTGCACTTGTTACACTTAGGAGATTTTCCCGCATAACCACCCTGATATTTACTTGAAGAGGTCATCTGGTTAAAGTTTTTAGCATGCTCAAACTTTCGTTGCTGCTGCTGCTGGGGTTGGTTGGGCTGGGGTCCTTTGGAGATGGAGTGAGAGTTGGAGTGGTGATCAAACTTGTGTTTATGATTTTCGGTGGATTTAGAGACCGAACCCCTCGAGGGTAAAGTCCCTTGAGTCACCACCTGATTGGTTAGCTTGTGGGCTAGTCTGATCGTCTACTGGATGGTGGCAGGGTTGGACGAAGTATCCATTCTTTGAATCTGTGGCACTAGACATCCAATATACAGCTCAATCCTCTTGTAGTCCGGAGTCACCATATGTGGGCACATGGTAGCAAGCTCATGGGAGCGAGTGATATACAGCTCAATTTCAGAACCCTCCATTTTCAGGTTCCAAAATTCATCTTCCAACTTCTGAATTTCATCACGAGGACAGTACTCCTCCTTCATCATCTTCTTAAACTCCCCCCACGGGAGTCCATTTGCCATGGTCAGACCCAACATCTGGACCTGAGCGTTCCACCACGTGAGATCCGAGCCCTCCAAAGTTCCAGCGGTGAACTTGACCTGATTGGCCACTGGGCAGTTGCACATGGCAATCACCGATTCTACTTTTTTGAACCACCGGAGTAGTCCGAAAGCTCCTTTGGCTCCGCTAAAGGAGTGGGGCTTACAGTCCATAAATGTCTTGAACGTGCATGCTGGTTGCTGATTCTGCTGGTTTTGCTGGCATGGATTTAGAAATAATATAGGATTGGGATTATAGGGCTTAGGAAAGGCGCTTTAAGAGATGAATTGACCTCACTAGTCAATAGATAAAGAATTTACCTGCAGCATTCTGTGCTGATAGAGCCTCTGCCACACTATCGTTGATTAGTGCCGCCAGCTCTGCTGCTGTCATGTTGATGGTACCTCTGCCACCAGCACGACCTCCGCGTCCTCTTCCCGACGTGATTCTTCACATTCAAAAATACAAAACAATGAGAAATATATCGCATATTGAACATTATTTATGTACAAGTAAGGAAATACAACATCTAACATTTTGAAAATTAAATAAATTGTAAGGCTACAAAATAAATAACTCAAACATTAAACTTCTCATGCTTTTATTGAATGGGAACAGCCTTACCCATCTAGGTTTGAAAAGAGAAATAACATAAATGAAGCATGAATGAAAAAGGAAAGATAGGATAGAAAGATCAGCAAGCATCCTCGTCATCGGAAGAAACGTATGATTGCGCATCGTCGATCTCCACCGGTTCCACCTCGGGTGGCTCCTCCTCTAAGGGCTCATCCTCAAAGGGCTCCTCCTTGAAGGGCTCCTCTTCGTCGTCCGAAAGTGGAATGTCCTCTGGAAATAGGGCTGCTTGTAGTTGGGCTTCTAAGTGGGTCACACTCTCCCGAAGTCCTTCAGCAGCATGGTCTGCTACTTGTAGTTGGGCTTCCAGATGAGTCACTCTCTCCAGAATCCCTCCTACATCCTGGTTCGAGGTGTCCACCCTTGTCTCCAAATGTGTAACTCGCTCCACCAAAAGGTTATGGACTTGATCCGTTGCTGCTAGTTCAGCGGTCAGATGCTCTATTTGCTCTTTGTTTTCTTCCATTTGTGGCTCTCGTTCTAGAATGTCGGGTAACTCATCAGTGGACTCCTTCATCTCCTTTAACTCCTTAGTTATGATAAACACAAAAGCTGTAAAAGCTTGTTCCATGGTGCATGGCAAGCTAGGCAAAGTAGAGGATGAGGAAGTAGAACCAAAGTAGGGTGATGGAACATTTCCCATCTCGATCCACCTTTGGATCATCTTCGGATATGTACTCCAATTAAGTGTCGTGTTCCTTGCTCGTGCATTACTAGGTTCACCCTGTTCCACCGAGTTGCCACTAGAACTAGTCCGGCGCCTTTTGGGCTCCGAGGATGATAAGGTAGATGCCTTAGGTGATGGTGGTGGGGTTGACGACATGATCTTGTAACGTAATACATAAGTGCCAAAATCCAAATGTCTATGACATGTAACTAATGTGTGAGGTTATACTCTAGTATGCAATCCTAGTTCTCTATAACCAATGTCTCTGATACCAATCTGTCACACCCCCAAATTCCACTAACGGAGTTTTACCGTTTGGCGTGTGACAAACCAGGATCTCAGTCATTAGTTACATCGAACGACTCTACATAGGACTCAAATGAAAATATCATATTAATCCAAGTTTAATGCGGAAGCGTAAAGAAAAGTAAATGCGCAAAACACACGTGCCCAAAAAGTCCAAACCAAACATAATTCAAAACAAAGTCCAAACAATTTAATAAAACATCAATCAATAGGAGAATCCCATGCATGTCCTATATGTGCACCTGTGCCTTATCTTAGCGACCTAAGAAAACATGTAAGAAAAAGATGTCAACACGAGGTTGGTGAGTTCACAGGTTTCAGTATATAAATAAACGTTTACCAGATTATTGATCATTCAGTATGTATCTATAGGTAGCAAACCTATGTTCATGTTTTACTTAAGAGCTCGCAACCGAAGCTGACTGTTTTTTTATTTGCCTCTTGCCAGGTCTATCAACCCCGGCGATGTGAGTAGGCTAACATTTCACCCGTTCGACCTCCAATCGAGTTAGCGTGACTAACGCGGGTGGGGCTTGCCAAACCCAGTAGTACTACTAAACATTACCTCGCTAAGATCCATATTAACGGTCCGATGTGTGATGAGGACTTTCAGTGATAGTGTGTTACTCTTAGCCTCAACAGTGATAACATATGAATTACAATAATCTAAAATAGTTTGTGTCATGTTTTCTCCCTCACTTTAAAACAGTAAAAGGGGCTGTGAAAACTCACATGAACAGCGTAGGTAGTAATCACACAAGTACGAGGTTTAAACCACGAGTGTTAGCCTGACACGGCTCACGGATGCCCTAGAATTACAACATAATCATTAGGGATAAAGATGGGAATTGTAACGACGACATGGAAGATTGAACGTCATAAGGAAACGCTCTAATGATTAAAAGTAGACGAACGTGTCCACGGAAATGAGAATCCTTAATTAATAAATATGATAGACATGTTACGCGACGAATGACAAAACAACAATATATATATAATGAATATATTCGAGCGTCTTCGTCATTAAATAGTGATCTAGAAAATAATATTATTATATTATTTTTAAACTCCTAGAATTAATCCGGTAATCATTTATCTGGCAAAAATAATAATTAAAATTATTTTTATGGAGATTATACAAACGAGGGAAATAATATAACTAATTATATTATTTATAAATTCGGAGTATTACGCAAATTTCGTTAAAGTGACGAAAATAATATATAAATATATTATTATTTTTAATATTGGGAAATATTATTAAAACGGTCACAAAACTAAGCCCGAACATAAATATGTACACAAATGTTTGCGTGTTTTTAAATAATAATTTTGATAATAATAATAATAATAATAAGTTAATATTATTTCTAATATAATTATAATACTCTAAAACAAATTATGAAATAAATCTTGACACTACAAAAGTTTTTTCGGATTAAAAATGTTTTAATATGTTATTATATTACCATTGGAATTTGTTTTTCAAAGAATAAACAAGCAACAAGTCCCAAAAAAATTATCACAGGACA
The DNA here is from genome assembly GCA_023525975.1 of Smallanthus sonchifolius. Classification (NCBI taxonomy): domain Eukaryota; kingdom Viridiplantae; phylum Streptophyta; class Magnoliopsida; order Asterales; family Asteraceae; genus Smallanthus; species Smallanthus sonchifolius. The sequence goes on along the minus strand of CM042021.1, from coordinate 90,683,743 downwards.
CCGGATTTGAACCCGGGTCTCCTATGTGCGAGTCATGAGTATTAACCAAGTCCGCCCGCTAGGGATTCGCATACAGATCCGGACAGAAACATTTTTAACCAAGAACACCCGAGAGCCCTTTCCCCTATACCCGATCGCGATCGGTCCCAGTCCAAAACCCACGAATCTGATCGCGATTTAACGAGGTGGCATATGGGTTTTGCAGATCGAGTGATTACGAATCTAAGTTGAAAGTTAATTGCAAAAACAACACGTTTAAGGTCTCAAACTGCTCGCTTAAAATCCGAGCCCTGATTTTATGAACACGGATTTAAATTCGTCAAATTAGATGATATAAAAGATCAAATCCATAGGGCTTTTGTTAATCAGGACATTTCGAATATGTTTATGTGGTTTAATTTCATTTACGCTGAGTCTAAGATCAAAAGCCCTAAATCAACTAAGAACAAACACTAGATTACGGATCATGATCAATTCGATGACATGAGCCCTGGATTTCATAGGGCTTTCAATCTAGACGTAGAGACGACTCTAAGGATGTGTTCAATTTCATTATTTGATATCGAATTGTTAGGGTTCGACTAAAACGTTTTCTTACGAACCCTAGAATCCAGGTTTCGATCGATTTGATGTTATGAGCCCCAATTAACATAGGGCTTTCATTCAATGGATAAAAACGAAGCTACAGGTGCAAGTGGTTACCATAACAGATGACAAATTGAGAGTGTTCGAGTACAACCGATGCCAACGATGACTGTTTTGGTCTCCGCTGTTCTCTGTTGCTTCTCAGATTGAATTGCAGTAAGAAACAGCTTTAAAGGCGTTCATTTGGAGTGCGTAGATGATTAATTGAGGGAGTGATAATCGAATTGGTCGGATTTGGTTGATAATGGACTGAGGGGTCGACGGTTTCGACATAAACACCCATAATTGGGTTTAACTCGCACGATTATTGCTCAGTAATGATCCCATAATGGGCGATAATAGCATTAAAGTGAATTTTCGTTACCATTTCAAACGAATTTTGGTTATAGATTGTGTTTGGATTCAAGGATTAGCGAATTTTGACTTTAGAAAGTCAAAATAATCGAGTTTAGGTTAATTACATAGTTAGTCCTTGAAATTTCTGTATTGAAGTTTGAGTTTAGGCTGGATTGGTCCTTGAAGTTAAAAACAAGTTAAGTACATGGTTAGTTGACTTTTAAAAGTCAACAAAATAGGGAATGTTTAGAAAATGCCATAAATGATCCCTGGAGTTTGAATTTATATTAACTGAGTTAAAACTTAACTCGATTTGCTAACGGGGTTAATCCTAAAAGTCCGGATTCTTCAATTCTTTGGTTCAACGGAGGTCTACCTACTCGGCAAGTGCGACCGCCTCGTCGTCCTGTTCTTCCTCCACCAGCCATAAATTCTTAATTTCCTGATAGTCATAAAGGGAATACATCAATATCATTTCTTCAGATCGTAGTTTCGAACAGTACGAGCAAGGCAAATTCTTAATTACAGTGACCGGTTTGTGATTACTAATTTACATTGCTTTTCGGGTTCAAAACTCTTCAAATCAGTCATGGCATTAACATCTATTTGTTCTAAGTTATGATATCTATTCTTATGCAAGAGCATTAACTTTACAACTTACTTACCGTGCTGGCGTTGGCGTTGGTTACCCATACTGACATCCGTGCGTTGGTCCCATAATCAGTTTGAGTCCAGACATTTAGGGATGTCTGAATCTCTCAAACTATTGCTCTGATACCAACTTGTAAGGCCCCAAACCCGGGAGGCCTCACTCGTTGGATTTACTCATAAACATAGTCATAAATACTGAACTTAGATTAAAAACATTCATCATTCAATTACATATCATTCGTCATTCAATTACATAACATGACATAACTTGACAGCGGAAGTCTTAACACATATATTAAAGTGGGATGTCAGTCTTGTGTCGGGTAACCTTCACGCCACCGCACGACCTTTTCTTCCTTTACCTGAAATGTATACTAAAAGTCAGCTAACGCTGGTGAGTTCTAGTTTAAAACTATTAAATATGATCATTCTTTTCTTTATAAGTATACATAATTATATACATACATTTCTACAAATACGTATTCATAGCTTTTACTTTTCTTTCTTCATTCTTATGTGATTACATAGATATGTATTCACCTTTTCTTTTCCTTAACATTCATTGGTCATACACATAAGGGTGATCAACCCATCTTACGGTACGTATATCACAAAGACATACGCCATTGAACTACCGTCGTAGCCCTTTTACTCGTCCGGTCCTAGAAACCGTCCGCCTTAACTTTGGTCCGGCCAACCTTCGGCCGTCCTTCTTTACCGTCCTACCGTCGTAGTCCGTCATATTCGCCCGTCTGCCCTAAGGCATCCGTTTCCCACTTGAACTAATTATGCAGCCGAATATTGATTTAGCGTCTTACTCCACCGTAGTGGCCTTTATTTAGTCTACCTTTCTAGACTTTCTTTCCTAGCTGCATAGTAGTCAAGTGGTCGTCCGTCTACCGTAGTAGTCGTTAACTTCGTTTCCGATCATGATGTATACATACATTCATAACATGCAATATATGTTTATAAAGCAAGATTTCATTTATTTACGTTATACCATTCTTTCATTCATTCTTTGTAAACATACGTGTCATTCTTTGTTCGTAGTTCATAATTCATTTTCAAATGTATCTACACATATACCTGACTATATCACGTATGATCACTTTGACCTTCATATTATTTATTCATTTAGCGTATACACTTCAGCCCCAAAACATTTATAAATCATTGCACATAACATAGAAAAGGGGGCACATAGAACTCACCTGATGAGTAGTTTCTGAAATACACTAAGCTGGCTACTGAGCGTCACTAATGTCACTCACGATCTGTATAATAAAGTCATACACGTAAGGTAGTGCTCTTAGATGACACTAGACATTACTATGCTTGAACCTAGTAGTTTCGATGGATTTACTTATATCGAAACTTGGTAGTTTCGATGGATTTACTTATACCGAAACTTGGTAGTTTCGATAGGTTTCTTATGTCGAAACTTGGTAGTTTCGATAGGTTGCTTATGTTGAAACTTGGTAGTTTCGATAGGTTGCTTCTGTCGAAACTTGGTAGTTTCGATAGGTTGCTTCTGTCGAAACTTGGTAGTTTCGATAGGTTGCTTCTGTCGAAACTTGGTAGTTTCGATAGGTATCTTCTGTGTAATCTTAGCTTCGGATCGTGGGCTTATATCGAAACTATGGTAGTTTCGATGGGTCTGCACATATCGAAACTACTGCACATATCGAAACTAAGTAGTTTCGATGGGTCTGCACATCGTCTTCCCCAAAAATCTGAAGTTTTCGCATGCAAGTCTGATCGAGTCAATATCTAAGTTTTTCTTTGATCACAACGTTCGTTTTTCATTCTAGATGCTATACCTAAGCTCACTTTCAAGTTTCATCCGCAAAATCGTTATCTTTTTAGCCAAAACCCGAAACTTCCCAAAACGAACAAAAACTCATAATGTGATCGAATCTTTACCTGGATTGAAATTCTGATTCCGAGGTTTTGCTCACGGGCTCTGCTGTAACGTGCTCCTCCAATCTCGTGACAATCCGTCGACTTTCTCTCTCTAGACCCGAGCTCTCCTTTCTCTCTCTAGAAACTGCGTGAGTGTGGAATGAGCAGGGAAGAGGGCAGCCTTGCCTTATATATATACCTGGGCTTCCCTCGGCCCATTGAAGCCGAGCCCAAGCCCGCTCCCTTTTGTTTAAATATTCAGAATTAGTCACCGGTCTCGCTATATTTATTCGTTTTATTATTTTTGGGATGTTACAAGTCTACCCTCCTTAGAAAGGTTTCGTCCTCGAAACCTGCTAATCGTTAAACAGCTGGGGATATAGTCCTCTCATTTCGTCTTCTTTTTCCCAAGTAGCTTCTGAACCCTTTCTGTGTTTCCATTGTACTTTTACTAATGGGATTGACTTGTTGCGTAGTCTCTTCTCGGATCGGTCAAGGATGGCTATTGGTTCCTCGACATAATTCAAACTGTTATCCACCTCGATCTCATCGTAAGGTATGTGAGCTGTGTTGTCAGCTAGGCACTTGCGTAAGTGTGACACGTGGAACGTAGGGTGTATTCCACTAAGCTCAACGGGTAAGTCGAGTCTGTAAGCAACTTGACCCACTCTCGCTAAAATCTTGAAAGGTCCGACAAACCTTGGACTTAGTTTGCCACGTTTTCTGAACCGAATGATTCCTTTCCACGGTGATACTTTCAACAGTACCATGTCCCCTACTTGAAACTCTAAATCCCTCCTTCTCTTATCCGCGTATGATTTCTGTCTGTCTTTTGCGGCTTTCATTCGAGCCTTGATTTGATCAAATTTCTCGGAAGTAGTTTTGACCACTTCGAGACTTGTAAAATCCTTCTGTCCAATTTCCCCCCAACAAACCGGGGTCCTACATTTCCTCCCATACAACATTTCAAACGGCGGCATGCCAATAGTTGTGTGATAGCTATTGTTATATGAAAATTCTGCCAATGGTAGATGGCTGTCCCAACTCCCACCGAAGTCAATGATACAGGCCCGGAGCATGTCCTCTAAGGTCTGAATGGTCCTTTCCGATTGTCCATCGGTTTGGGGTGGTAAGCGGTGCTGATGTTCAGTCTAGTGCCCATTGCTTCATTGAATTTCTTCCAAAACCTTGATGTGAATCTAGTATCCCTATCGGACACAATTGATAGTGGCATACCATGTCTGCTCACAATTTCCTTGATAAAAATTTCTGCTAGTCTTTCTGATGAAGAAGTCTCACGTATTGGCAAGAAGTGAGCACTTTTCGTCAAGCGATCGACGATCACCCATATGGTATCATTGCCTTTAGCTGTTCGTGGTAGCTTGGTAATGAAGTCCATCGTGATCTCCTCCCACTTCCATTCCGGTATTGGTAATGGTTGCATTTTACCGCATGGTTTCTGGTGCTCGGCCTTGACTAGTGAACACGTTAGGCACTTGTTCACGTACTCGGTCACATCATTCTTCATGCCAGGCCACCAGTATTCCTTCTTCAAGTCCTGATACATTTTGTTTGTCCCGGGGTGGATAGAATAACGAGACTTGTGGGCCTCATCGAGTATTTTGGCTCTAAGCTCGCCAATCTTAGGTATCCACATCCGGCCAAACCTAGTTCGTACTCCGTATGCATTTGCATCTAAGTTCCCTTGTTGTCCTACTATTCTTTCCCGTTTCACATTTCTTTCTAACAATGCTTCATCTTGTGCCTTTGATATTTCACCCATCAAGTCTGGTGTTATAACCAACTGACACGCTTTGATCCGGATAGGTGTCGATTCTTCCTTTCTACTTAAAGCGTCAGCCACTACGTTTGCCTTGCCTGGATGGTACAATATTTCACAGTCATAGTCTTTCAGTAGCTCTAACCACCTTCTTTGCCTCATGTTTAGTTCCTTTTGTTCGAAAAAATATTTTAAGCTTTTGTGATCGGAGTAGATGGTGCATTTAACTCCATACAAGTAGTGCCTCCATATTTTCAACGCGAAAACCACTGCTGCTAACTCTGGATCGTGCGTTGGGTAGTTAATCTCGTGAATCTTTAGTTTTCGTGAGGCATAAGCAATTACCTTTCCTCGTTGCATAAGTACGCAACCCAAACCCTGCCCCGAAGCGTCAGAGTAGACTACCAAGTCTTCATTTCCCTCAGGTAGAGTCAAGACTTGAGCTTGGGTTAATCGTGTTTTAAGTTCCTCAAACGCGTTGTTTTGGGTTGGGCCCCATTCATATTTCTCTTCTTTCCTTGTCAATTTAGTTAGTGGCGAGGCTATTCTTGAAAAATCTTGAATGAACCTTCGATAGTAGCCTGCCAATCCCAGAAAACTTCGTATCTCAGTTGGTGTCTTTGGGACGTTCCATTCTTTTACTGTCTCGATCTTTGCAGGATCCACCATAATGTCGTTTGGGTTTATTACATGACCTAGGAATTGGACTTCCCTAAGCCAGAACGCGCATTTGGAGAATTTTGCGTACAACTTTTCCTGCTTTAGCGCTTCTAGTACTTCTCTTAGGTGACAGTGGTGATCACCCTCGTTTTTCGAATATACCAGTATGTCGTCTATAAAAACTATCACTGATCGATCCAACATTGGTCGACACACTCTATTCATCAAATCCATGAACGCTGCTGGCGCGTTAGTCAATCCGAAGGACATCACGAGAAACTCATAATGCCCATAACGCGTGCGAAACGCGGTCTTTGGTACGTCTTCCTCCCTTACTTTCAACTGATGGTAACCCGACCTAAGATCGATCTTTGAGAACCAACTCGCACCTTGCAGTTGATCAAAAAGGTCATCTATTCTAGGCAGCGGGTATTTGTTCTTTACTGTCCTCTTGTTCAGTTCACGGTAGTCGATACACATGCGCATACTGCCGTCCTTCTTCTTTACAAATAGTACCGGAGCGCCCCATGGTGAGATGCTCGGTCTAATAAATCCTTTCTCGGTTAGTTCCTCTAGTTGAGACATCAATTCTTTCATTTCTGACGGAGCCAATCGGTAGGGGGCTTTGGCAATGGGCTCAGCTCCTGGCAGTAAGTCAATCTGAAATTCTATTTCCCGATCGGGTGGTAACCCAGGTAGATCCTCAGGAAATACTTCTGGAAAGTTGCACACCACGGGTACATTCTTGAGTTCATTCGTTTTCATTCTATTATCAATAACATATGCCAAATAAGCTTCGCAACCGCGCCTCATGTAACTTTCGGCCTTTATCATCGAGATGATGTTCGGCATCGTGCAATTCCAATCCCCATAAACCGTAATGGGACTCCCACTAGGAGCTTTGAGGTGTATCCTCTTACGTTTACATATGATTTGAGCTTCGTTGGCAGCTAACCAATCCATACCCAATACTATATCGAATCCTCCTAAGGTGAGAAGGAATAATCTAGAAGGAAACTTATGGCCCTCTATTTCTATGATACAATCCTCTGTTACTTGGAATACTGCTGAATTTTTACCCACGACAGTTTGTACGCTAAAGGCCTTCACTATGGTGTTGATAGTGCGACCCAGTTTACGGCTAAATGCATTTGATATAAAGCTTTTACTGGCACCAGAGTCAAATAAAATAGCAGCATTTTCATCATTTACTAGAAACGTACCTGACACAACATCAGGGTTTCCTCTTGCTTCTTCCTCAGTCAGTGCGTAGGCTCGAGTCCTAGCCTGCGGCTGTTCCTTTTCCTTGTCTTTTCCCGAACCAGATTGGCCGGCCTTCCTGCAGTTCTTAGTCAGATGTCCAAACAATCCACATACTTGACACTTGACGTCTCTTACACATTCTCGAGAGAAGTGCCCCGGCTTCCTGCACTTATAGCATGTGGTGGTGCCGATTTTACATTCGCCAAGATGTTGCCTTCCACATTTCTTGCATGTTTCATATTCATCCGACCTTGGCTTCTTAGTTTTAGTTGTTACGTTCCCTCTTCCGGTGCCTCTAGACGGGTTCTCCCACTTTCTCTTTTGGGTCTCTATTGGTGGGTCCTCATTGGCATAATCATCGTAGACGATTCCGCTCAGATTCACTACCGACTCGAAGGTCGATGGTAGGTTAGCTTTTACATGAACACGGACCCGTTGTGGCAATCCCTTAACATAGTACTTGATCAAACGATCTTCAGTTTCCACCAGGTGTGGTACTAGTTGAGCCAGTTCATTGAATCTTGATGTATACTGGCGATGAGTCTTGTTGCCAGCCTTGAAGTTCAGGAACTCGTTCTCCACACGATCGATCTCATTCTGTGGGCAGAACTTTTGAATTATGAGCTTTTTCAAGTCTTCCCATGTCATCTTGTTGATAGCATTGGGTGACTTAGTTCTTTGAATGTTCCTCCACCAACTCAGTGCTTCGTTGGTGAAAGAATGAGCAACGTACTTAACAGCTTGGTCTGGTCGACACTCGCTGATGTTGATGACAGCGTTCATCCTCTCGATCCATTCGAACGTGGCCACCGAATCCTTGGTTCCATCAAACTTAGGTGGGTCTCCATCCTTGAATCCTTTGTAAGTACACCCACGATTGCTTGATGCCACTTTTACTTCATCCCCGTCACTATCATAAATTTTCTCTTCATTGTTCCCTTCATCCTCTTCTTTGCTTTTCTTTATTGCCTCGGATAGTAGATCAGGCAATACCTTCTTCAAAGTGATCATAACTTCACGAGCAATAGCATCCCTGACTTCAGGTTCCAACTGTATAGGCCCTGGACTGTCGTCCCTAATTGGGGTCACTTCTGTTTCTTGCACACTTTCGGTGTGCTCTGCGTGCACACTCTCTTCTTCTTCAATTCTTTGGTTCAACGGAGGTCTACCTACTCGGCAAGTGCGACCGCCTCGTCGTCCTGTTCTTCCTCCACCAGCCATAAATTCTTAATTTCCTGATAGTCATAAAGGTAATACATCAATTCATTTCTTCAGATCGTAGTTTCGAACAGTACGAGCAAGGCAAATTCTTAATTACAGTGACCGGTTTGTGATTACTAATTTACATTGCTTTTCGGGTTCAAAACTCTTCAAATCAGTCATGGCATTAACATCTATTTGTTCTATGTTATGATATCTATTCTTATGCAAGAGCATTAACTTTACAACTTACTTACCGTGCTGGCGTTGGCGTTGGTTACCCATACTGACATCCGTGCGTTGGTCCCATAATCATTTTGAGTCCAGACATTTAGGGATGTCTGAATCTCTCAAACTATTGCTCTGATACCAACTTGTAAGGCCCCAAACCCGGGAGGCCTCACTCGTTGGATTTACTCATAAACATAGTCATAAATACTGAACTTATATTAAAAACATTCATCATTCAATTACATATCATTCGTCATTCAATTACATAACATGACATAACTTGACAGCGGAAGTCTTAACACATATATTAAAGTGGGATGTCAGTCTTGTGTCGGGTAACCTTCACGCCACCGCACGACCTTTTCTTCCTTTACCTGAAATATATACTAAAAGTCAGCTAACGCTGGTGAGTTCTAGTTTAAAACTATTAAATATGATCATTCTTTTCTTTATAAGTATACATAATTATATACATACATTTCTACAAATACGTATTCATAGCTTTTACTTTTCTTTCTTCATTCTTATGTGATTACATAGATATGTATTCACCTTTTCTTTTCCTTAACATTCATTGGTCATACACATAAGGGTGATCAACCCATCTTACGGTACGTATATCACAAAGACATACGGCCTTGAACTACCGTCGTAGCCCTTTTACTCGTCCGGTCCTAGAAACCGTCTGCCTTAACTTTGGTCCGGCCAACCTTCGGCCGTCCTTCTTTACCGTCCTACCGTCGTAGTCCGTCATATTCGCCCGTCTGCCCTAAGGCATCCGTTTCCCACTTGAACTAATTATGCAGCCGAATATTGATTTAGCGTCTTACTCCACCGTAGTGGCCTTTATTTAGTCTACCTTTCTAGACTTTCTTTCCTAGCTGCATAGTAGTCAAGTGGTCGTCCGTCTACCGTAGTAGTCGTTAACTTCGTTTCCGATCATGATGTATACATACATTCTTAACATGCAATATATGTTTATAAAGCAAGATTTCATTTATTTACGTTATACCATTCTTTCATTCATTCTTTGTAAACATACGTGTCATTCTTTGTTCGTAGTTCATAATTCATTTTCATATGTATCTACACATATACCTGACTATATCACGTATGATCACTTTGACCTTCATATTATTTATTCATTTAGCGTATACACTTCAGCCCCAAAACATTTATAAATCATTGCACATAACATAGAAAAGGGGGCACATAGAACTCACCTGATGAGTAGTTTCTGAAATACACTAAGCTGGCTACTGAGCGTCACTAATGTCACTCACGATCTATATAATAAAGTCATACACGTAAGGTAGTGCTCCTAGATGACACTAGATATTACTATGCTTGAACCTAGTAGTTTCGATGGATTTACTTATATCGAAACTTGGTAGTTTCGATGGATTTACTTATACCGAAACTTGGTAGTTTCAATAGGTTTCTTATGTCGAAACTTGGTAGTTTCGATAGGTTGCTTCTGTCGAAACTTGGTAGTTTCGATAGGTTGCTTCTGTCGAAACTTGGTAGTTTCGATAGGTAACTTCTGTGTAATCTTAGCTTCGGATCGTGGGCTTATATCGAAACTATGGTAGTTTCGATGGGTCTGCACATATCAAAACTACTGCACATATCGAAACTAAGTAGTTTCGATGGGTCTGCACATCGTCTTCCCCAAAAATCTGAAGTTTTCGCATGCAAGTCTGATCGAGTCAATATCTAAGTTTTTCTTTGATCACAACGTTCGTTTTTCATTCTAGATGCTATACTTAAGCTCACTTTCAAGTTTCATCCGCAAAATCGTTATCTTTTTAGCCAAAACCCGAAACTTCCCAAAACGAACAAAAACTCATAATGTGATCGAATCGTTACCTGGATTAAAATTCTGATTCAGAGGTTTTGCTCACGGGCTCAGCTGTAACGTGCTCCTCCAATCTCGTGACGATCCGTCGACTTTCTCTCTCTAGACCCGAGCTCTCCTTTCTCTCTCTAGAAACTGCGTGAGTGTGGAATGAGCAGGGAAGAGGGCTGCCTTGCCTTATATATATACCTGGGCTTCCCTCGGCCCATTGAAGCCGAGCCCAAGCCCACTCCCTTTTGTTTAAATATTCAGAATTAGTCACCGGTCTCGCTATATTTATTCGTTTTATTATTTTTGGGATGTTACATCTGACGAGTAGTCATACCTAACTTCCTGCATGATTACCCCATCAGGTAAATCGTACCTACTACGGTAATCCCCATGGTGACTGACATCACCCCAGTTGTACAACAGTTGGCCAGCCACAAAGGCCTCAAAAAGGTAAGGCCCATAACATACATCCCATACCCATAACCTCAATTCCCTAAGTAATAATGGTAGATTCGTTCGTTTGTGACTTTCATAAACCTTCACTTCTTTACTTCAAAACTTTCGTTAAAGCATTCGTACGTTTTGTTAAAAATCATTCATTCATTCGTAAACACTTCTTTCATAACATTTTCTTCCAAAACCTCGTTCATAAACATCGTTTCATAAAATGTCACACACATCATTTGTAAACATCGTTTTATAAAATAGTCACATCGTTACGTATGCACACCAGCCCCAAAAATATTATTTAAAACATTTAAAAAAGGGCTTCTAGAACTCACCTGAGATGAACACGGTCAAAGGTCTCTAAAATATCTTCTAACATGTACGTACGCAACTGATGTGTTAGAATATACACATCTTTTTGGCACAAAACTTTACTCAATTCTTGGTTATTTCCAACGTTTAGACACTTATTTGCTTCATTTCCAGTTTTGTAGGTTTTTGTGAAGTCGAGTGAACAAACAAGGGAATTCCAGGATAAAAGTTGGAGTTTTAGGGTTTCTGAGGTAGAGACACGGTCGTGCTCCCTACTTGGCACGACCGCGCCAAGCTTGCAAACCCTCGACACGGTCGCGCCATGCATCTGGCACGACCGCGCCAAGACAACTTCTAGAGCACAACCGTGCTCCAACACCCCCACGGTTGCGTGTAATCCCGTGAGTCTGACCAGCCATACTTCCTCGTTCAATGAGACCCAATAGAAGCTCTGGATCGGTCAACCCTCTGCACCACGACCGTGCTAGTTCCTTGGAATGGTCGTGCCCCAGCGACAGGCACGGTCGTGCCTTACCTCCTGGTGCGGTCATGCTTCCCCAATTCTATAAATACAGGAGCCATTCTCTCATTCAGACATTCAGCGACCAGAGCAAAAACCCACTGTTTGAGCTCCGAACCAACCTTGTTCCAGCCATATTTCAAGCATCTTGGAGGGATTACAACATCAAGAGGATCACCGTACATCAACAACAACATCTAGGCTTGTAGGAGTGGTTTGATTCTTGTTTTCATAGCATGTTTCTTACTATTTTTCCCTGCTTATTTGTCATTCTTGTGCTCATGATGAGCTAAAACTCTTGTTTACTTTGGTTTAGATGAAGTTTAGATACATTTGACAACACTCATGGATTATTGGCAATTATTTTGTTTACGTTATGACAATCATATGATTATTCTTCAATGAAATTATGTATTCAAGTATTTTGAGTTGTTTGCAAGACTTGTATTTGTGTATGCCATATCATGTTGGAAAACTTATGGTTTATGCTTGTATGCATGAATTGGTATATGTATTTATGCTAGTTTATGGCATTTGACTAGGAATGGTGAATGAAGTCTTGTTTATGATTTATTATTCTTGTATGTGTATCCTTATGCTTATGTTTGGAAATACAAAGTGTTTGTTATGGTGTTTCATTCTTAGTTTTATGTTTATCTACGATTTGTTGACACAATCTCCTAATTTATATAAACTTTGTATGAACATTGTATGTTGAAGAAATGCAAGTGATTGTCTAATTAAATCAACTTGAGGTGGGTAGTGTGTTTTCATATTATCTTTCCAACTAGTTGTTGGATTGGTGTAGCTTAATCAGGAGCTAGTTCAATCTTTATGAACATTAACGTATTCATAGCACGTGAGCTTCATTGCATGAGTTTAGGTGGTTAGTTTGTATAATTCATTCTAACTTTCCAAAAAGTCATTTGATTAGATGTCTTTGACGAGAGTTTAGTCAGCATACGTATCGTGTACTTGCCATGTATCTGTAGTTGTTGTTGGATGTCTACTAAATGGATTTGAGACCGAAGTGATATTCCTTCCTTGATTGTTTGACTTGTGCTCTTAGTTTAGTTTTATATTCTTGCATGTTAGTTTAATCAAAACTCAACTGAAACATATTTTACCCTTACTTGATTGGATTTTAGTTCCGGTTTATTATCGCATTCCACCGTGTCCACGGATTGATATCTGGTTCTTATCTTTACTATATTGCTATCCAACGGGTACACTTGCCCGATATTTTTGCGAGAACGATTGGAATTGATTTTTAGTCATTTAGTATATATTTCTTGTGCATATCGTACCTTCTTGCTTGTTATTTGCAAATTTCGTGTATAGATATTTTTGCATTTTTTTAGTTATTATTTTTAGTCGCATTTGTATATATATATTTTTAGTTGATTTTAATTCCAATTTAATTTTCACCTTTGTGTTTATTTATTTATTATTTTTAATTTTTTTTGTCTAACTTGTGTTTTCTTTTTCTACATTCGTCCATTTAAATCTAACTTGTCTTGCAGATCGTGTATGTCCTCAACTCCCGCCGAGGAGGTTATTGAGCCGTCTTCCGAGCCGGAGCGCTATTTTCATCAGAGATTGCGGGCCCGTTTCTGATTCGTGGCTCATTTACTCGAGCTTGACGAAGTTGTTGGACGAGGTAGTAGAAATGCAGGTCGGACGCTTTCGGATTTTGGCAAACCGACACTTGATGGTTTGGAGTCGAGCATCAATAGGCCGACTGTTGGAGCGCATCAGTTTGAGATCAAATCCAGCATCATACAGATGGTGCAGACATGTGGCAGTTTGACGGCAAGGATCACGAGGATCCCAATACTCATCTGGCCGGTTTCTTAGAGATTTGCGCCACATTTAAAATCCGTGACGCTACCGACGATGCTATTCGGCTCCGATTGTTCCCGTTTTCCTTACGGGATCGAGCCAAGGCTTGGTTACTGTCACTTCCCCCTAGGTCCATTAGTACTTGGGACCAAATGGATGCTCAATTCTTAAAGAAGTACTTCCCTCCGGAGTAAACAGCAAAATTGAGGGCTAGGATTCTTTATTTCCAGCAGGATGACGGGGAGAAAATCTATGAGGCGTGGGAGAGATTCAAGGAACTGATGAGGAAAGTTCCCCACCATGGATTGTTGAAGTGGCAGCAGTGTGAGACCTTCTACAACTGTCTAGATATGACAGGGAAGTAGCTGATCGACGCATACGCGGGTGGAGACATTGGAACAAAGACACCCCAGGAGGCGTATGACTTGTTGGAGAAGGTGGCGTCGAAGAGCTATACGCAGCATACTTCCCGAGCGAGGACTCAGAGGCAGGGTGTCCATCACGTGGATGGAATCACCTCTTTAGCTGCCCAGGTGGAAGCACTTTCCACCAAGATCGATCAGATGCAGGTTCACAAGGCCCAGTCCTTGTGTGAGTTATGTGGTAGGGCGCATCCCACGAGTACTTGTCAGATTGGGGATCTAGGGACCCACGAGCATGTTGACTTCATGTCTAACCAGAATCGTCCCCAGAACAATCCCTACAGCAACACATATAATCTGGGGTGGAGGAATCACCCGAACTTCATTTGGAAGTCTGGCAACAGTGGCTAGAACCCACCGGGATTCACTCAGTGCCCACCATTCCAGCATAGTCCCACCAGTCTCAGGGACAGGCTTCCCACTCCAGACCTCAGCAAGGCCAGTTTCATGGCCAAGGTTCTAGCAGCGGTCCTCCGCCCGCATCTGAGGGTAAATCCAGTTTGGAGGACATGGTTGCACGGCTGCTTGCCAACCCGAAGATTCAGAATCAGTTGGCCAAGAAGCAGAACCGTTACATGGAAGAGCGTTTTCATACGCACGAGACTGAGCTGAGGAATCAGAAAGCTTCGATCCAGACCATAGAGAATCAGGTTGGGCAGATCACGAAGCTTCTTTTTGAGAGACCGCCAGGTGGCCTGCCTAGCAACACTGAGGCCAATCCCAATGCTCATGTGAAGGCTATCACCTTGAGAAGCGGTAGAGACACAGGACCAGATCCACCGGTCGCTGTGCATGAGTCATCCAAGGAGGAGGGTGTGATTGAGATTCCGGATGAGACACCACCGAGGGGTAAGTCGACAAGCACATCGCGCCCTCGAGAGGCTGTGAGAGATTACGCTCCCCCTATTCCATACCCGGGCAAGTTGAAGAAACAGAAGATGGAGGAGCAGTATGGTAGGTTTTTGGGGTTGTTTAAGCAGTTGCATATCAACTTGCCATTTGTGGAGGCTCTAGCTCAGATGCCTAAGTGTGACATCCGACATTTTCAGGTTAACTCTGTTAACTCAAACCTCGTTAGTTCAAACATTATTCATTTCAAACTCCATTAACTCAGTTAGTTGCACGTACATTGCATTTAATCGCACACATCGGATCGCACTCGAGTCTAACCCGGAACGTTGGTGATTAGTCGAACATTAATATTACGAACATTAATAATTTATATTTTATATAAATTGCGAGTTTTATATAATCTTATGTGATTACGTGAATTATGTGAATATTACTGTTTTCGTATGTGTTTATCGAATATTAACCGCATACAATATTTTTATAAAAGTTGGAGTTTTTATAAAAATATAAATCGAAGATTTTAATTATTAAATAGTTATTATTTAATTAATTAGAGCCTATGGGCTTTAATTAAGCTAGAAGCCCATCTTAAAACCCATTAACCATTAGATAAGGATAAGTTTTTATAAAAAAAAAAAAAAACATAAACCCTAACCACCACCCCTAGAAACCGTCGACCTCCTCTCACCCTCACCCCACTCGACCGAAACTTCAAGGCAACAAAAGGACCATCGTTCGATCTCCGATCTCGCAATTGAACGCGTATTTGGACTCCTCTCGACATTCCTAACGTTTCTACATAAGTCGTTTCGTAAAATTCCGTCACTTTTTGATCCCTAAATTTTAGATCAAACCCTAGTTCATCCAAACATGAAATTTTATAATAAAAATGTTAACTTTGATATTGTTTTACACGTATTTGATGATTTTATGGTTAATTGCAAAACCCTAGATCCATGTGATTGGTAACGTGTTAAATATTGGAACTTTTTGATTATGTGAAGGATAGGAATCGCATGCTAGACGTGGATTATGATTTGTATAGTTGTAATTATATTAGTTGAAAGATTTAGATTCGATTTGATGTGTTAATTTTGGGATTTGAGCGTGTAATGGACAAGTTACTAAAAAAGGAAACTTTTTAGGTTTTAGGATGGTTAGATGGTTAGATGGTTAGATGAATTTAGGATGATGTGATGATGGTTAGGAGCTAGTTGATACATGGTTAGATGAATTGTGAAATCAGATTTTGAATACATAACCCGGTTTTACAAACTTTCCAAATAAGGAAACTTTAATTGTTAAAAATGGTTAACACTTGTTATTTAGACATGCTTGATATAGTTGATGATTGGTACATGATACATAGGACATAATAACCTGTTGTAACGTGTTAGGTGTTTGAAATCATGCATGCTAGTCGTAGGTTACTAAAGATGGAAACTTTACTTGGAATTGTGACGTACATGTTTAGTTCTATGCAATGGTTATGTGATATGATGATCTTGAACATGTTATAGTAGTCTTACAAGCATATTAACAATGATAATTTCACGAGACACAAATCCCGAACATACTTTCTATTTATAGAAACCTGCTATTTATAGAAACCTGCTATTTATAGAAACCTGCTATTTTTGGAAACTTTCTATTTTTGAAAACTTTCTATTTTTGGAAACTTTACTTGTTTGATTAGAACAATTAGGATTTGTTGCTAAGTGTTACAGCGTGATCATTTGTGTATAATATAGAAGTATTATACTGAACAAACGTTAAATCATTAATCGGGTCACCAACGGGTCGTCGGGTCAAACTTGGTCAAACTTAGTCAAACTTGGTCAAACTTAGTCAAACTTGGTCAAACATGAGTCAAACTTGTAAACTCTTTTCAAACACTTAAACAATGGGATTGTTTGGATACTTAGGGTTTGTATCAACTTGCACGAACATACACTTATAAACCGGTGTTTATAGGTGGCAGTTAGTCGTCAAGCATTTTAGGTTCGCTTTCTTTCGCACATACTCTAAGGTGAGTTTCACGACCCCTTTTCTTACGTTTTAAACTTGGGGGAGAAAACATGGGTACGAACATTTAGATCTTACGTTTCTTTTATATCACTTGTGTACTAAGCGCAAACATATCACGAAAGTCCTTACTTATCGAACCGTTAGTATATGGGTTAGCGAGGAAATCTTGAGTAGTACTACTGGGCGTTGACAAGCCCCACCCGCGTTAGTCGCGCTAACACGACAGGTAGTCGAACGGGTGTAACATTTACCGAAACATTTACCATTGATTGTGATAGTCATGGTGGAAGGCAGTTCAAACATACAGACAGTCAGCTTCGGTGTCGAAACGCTTTAGTAACATGTACTAGGTTAGCTACCTATGATATAATTGAATACGGTATTATCTAGTAAGCTTTACAAACATATAAACCTGTGAACTCACCAACCTAGTGTTGACACGTTTTAGCATGTTTTCTCAGGTAATTAAGGTACAAGCACGAGCTAAGGCATGTATGCATACGAAGTCTATCATTTGCAAACTCAAGAATTATTTATTTTAATTATCGTTGAATTGTTTATTTTGGCGCAACGGTTTTGGCGCAGGTTTTTCATTTAACTTTTCGCTTCCGCAAGTCTTACATTAAATCAGTATTTTCATTACTAGTGTTGCATCGTGACTATGAGCAATACTAGTGGTTTTTATTAAACTCATATAGAGTCGTTCAACGTAACTAATGACTGAGATCCTGTTATGTCACGCCCCTAACGGTAAAACTCCGTTGGTGGATTTTGGGGATGTGACACTAAGTATGAGAGGTTCTTGAAGGACATCCTCACGAACAAGAGAAAATTAGAGGAGTTATCTCATGTGACGCTGAACGAGGAGTGTTCAGCTGTGCTTCAGAACAAGCTTCCCGAGAAGAGGAGAGATCCGGGGAGTTTCACCATCTCTTGTTTGATAGGGAGCTTGTCGGTCAGCAATGCCTTAGATGACTTTGGTGCTAGCATTAACCTCATGCCATATGCGGTCTTTGCTAAGCTTGAGTTGGGAGAACCTAAACCGATACGCATGAGTATCCAGTTGTCCGATCGTTCGGTCAAGTATCCGCGCGGGATAGTGGAGAATATGTTGGTTAAGGTTGATCGTTTTGTGTTTCCTATAGACTTTGTGATTCTGGACATGGATTGTGACACCCAGCATTTCAGGTCAATATCCACATTTCATAAACGCACGTTCATAATTATTATTTCCTGATATTTTATTTTGACTAAGTAAATTCAAGAAGTCTAGCAAAGGAGTTTATTCCAAGTCTAGTAAATCTTAAAGAATTACTAGAAAAAGTAAGCAGAATAACCCAACTAAATACGAACGTTAATGGTTAAATTAAATAACCACAAAATATATATATATATATATATATATATTACACAAAATTTACGTTGAACCAAGATTTTAATAATTTCTTCAACGAGCCATAAAATGGTTAAAATTATAATACCGTGAAGAATCTAAACCGAATTAAATTACCCCTTTAAAACTCTAATTGATACTAATACCATTAATAAATTAATACTTAAAATTGGTTTTCATTAACCCCAAACCACTTCCTTGACTTTCTCGGCCGAGAGTCAGGGGAGCCATTCTCCCACTTGCTAATTCACTCAAATTCAGATAAAAACCATACCTCCTCAGTTGAAATCTCACAATCCTTTTCATACTTCTCACTTTCTTACGGCAAATTCCCCATTTCTCTTCAAGATTGAATTCAAGTTTTAAAGCAAAATCCACCATAATTCGGTGTATAAGGAGAATTTCAAGTGTTCTTGAAGAAAGCTTAGTAAAAGAAATCAAGACTATCTTCTGTGTTTATCTCAGAAATCACCATTCTCTGTTTGAGGTAAAAACTCAATATTATTCATTTCATTTTCTTTCAAACCGTAGTTGAACATATAAATTTTTCAAACGCAAGTAAGATAACAAGAAAAGTGTGTCAAATTCAAGATTAAAACATAAAAATATACAGGACGAATTCTGTCAATCAAAGTGCAGTAATCGAAACTAGGAGTTTCGATACCAGTTGTTCAATCGAAACTAGGAGTTTCGATATCTATTTACTCAATCGAAACTAGGAGTTTCGATACCTGTATACAATCGAAACTAGGTAGTTTCGATACTATTCTTGCCAATCGAAACTAGGTAGTTTCGATATCTGTTTTGCTCAGTCGAAACTAGGAAGTTTCGACATCTGTTCTGTTCAATCGAAACTAAGAAAGTTTCAATACCTGTTCATCAGCCCTTGGGGCAGTAACTCAGAACTATTTTTATAACGAAACAAGTGTTGGGAAAAACTAAAAAGATAATTTAAACAAAAGCAATCAGATCTGCTAAGTCGGGTGAACAGTTTGCGTTTAAGACGGGTAGTCTTAACGTGTATGTTATCCTTGTGTAATTAGGATACGGATAGGCGAGTCTGCTGTTATTCAGATATTTGCTAGCATTCATACTGTCGAGGTGAGTTTTACTAATCCCCCTTTTTCTAAGTTTTTGAAATGATTTGGGGTGGAAACATACTTGTAAAGAATTTTCGTATGTAAATGAATGAAACTAATGATCTGACCATATGTATGTATTGAGGGAACAATAAAGCGCTTAAAGTCCTCGGAATAAATTAGTAACCATTAGCTATGGATTTAGCCCAGGATTTTATGAATAGTACTATTGGGGGTGACGCTCCCGGTCATGGTTAGTCGCGCTAACCAGGGGTCCAAATGACCGAATGACCGCATATAATCTTACTCGCAGAAAGGCGAGGGGAGGCACAGAAAGTTGGGGTTTGGTTACGGTCTCGTACATTACATACTATTTTGTATTCCTTGCAAGCTTACAAATGGGGTCAATAGATCGGATTAGTAATCATATTCATTGGTAATACATGCATAAAGAGTTCTGATCAGGTTAAAGTGATCAGGTTTTAAACAAAAGAGTTCTGATCAGGCTAAAGTGATCAGGTTTTAAAGTAAAGAGTTCTGATCAGGTTAAAGTGATCAGGTTTTAAACAAAAGAGTTCTGATCAGGATAAAGTGATCAGGTTTTAAAGTAAAGAGTTCTGATCAGGTTGAAGTGATCAGGTTTAAACAAAAGAGTACTAATCAGGTTAAAGTGATCAGGTTTATCAAAGAGTTTTGATCGGAAAATGATCAGATTTAAACATTGGGTTTATGATAACTCTTTATAATAACTTGTCAACTCACCAACCTCGTGTTGACAGTTTTAAGTATGTTTTCAGGAAATTAAACGTGGCCATCAGGTTAGCAATGTAGGATACATGCATGCACTTGGATACGGCTTTTTGGGAGGATTTCTCTTGTATAACTCATGGTCTTGAGTCATATTTGCGAAATCTTAAACTTTTGTAAACTCAATTTGATACTTTGTGATGTAAATATTTTAAACTCGATTATGTATCCAATTACATGTATGTGTTTACGATAATCATATGCTTTGGAAGCCAGTGAACGTCGCGCCTCGCGTTTCCGCCTTGGCGGGGTGTGACATGGATGAGGACAAGAATGTCCCTATTATCCTGGGTCGACCGTTCCTGGCCACCGCCAAGGCCCTGATTGATGTGTATCGGGCCGGCTTACACTGAGGGTGGACGAAGAGGAGGTGACCTTTGATGTTGGGAGATCCATGCAGCATACCAAGAATCAGGATGATTCACTCTATTTCATCGAGACTGTCTATTCTTGCGTGAGTGATCATCTCCAGGACACAGTTGAGGAAGAGTCCCTAGACACGCAGATTGTAGGAGGGGAGACACTAGATCTAGTTGGTGAGGATTAGTTCATGGAGCAGGTGTATGGCCTAAAGGGCTATGAGATCCCCCCCCCCCCCCCCGTGTCCAGAGGTATTTGAGATTGTTAATAGAGAGCCCAAGCCGAAAGAGCGGCCTTCTGTTGAGGACCCACCACCTGTTGAGCTTAAGGAGCTCCTGATCCATTTGGAGTATTCATTTTTAGATGGTGAGTCTTGATTACCCGTTATTATCGCCTCTGATTTGACGAGTGATGAGAAGGAGAGGCTATTGGAGGTGCTGAAGCAGCACAAGCAGGCCATTGCATGGAGGATTATGGACACTAAGGGAATTAATCCCTCTTTTTATACCCATAAGATCCTTATGGAGGATGAGTTCAGGCCAGTTGTGCAGCACCAGAGGAGGTTGAACCCGAACATGCAGGAGGTGGTGAAGAAAGAGGTGATTAAGCTACTCGACGCTGGTTTGATTTATCCCATCTCTGATTCACCCTGGGTTAGCCCGGTTCAGGTTGTTCCCAAGAAGGGAGGTATGAATGTTATCGCCAACGAGAGGAATGAGCTGATTCCTACTCGTACAGTCACAGGTTGGAGAGTTTGCATCGATTAACGCAAACTCAATGATGCTACTAGGAAGGACCATTTTCTCCTCCCGTTCATTGATCAGATGTTAGAGAGATTGTCAGGGAAGATGTTCTATTGTTTCTTAGATGGCTTCTCTGGCTACTTTCAGATCCCGATTGCCCCTGAGGACCAGGAGAAGACGGCATTCACATGTCCATATGGCACATTTGCTTATCGGCGGATGCTCCGGCCATGCTTATCGGTAATGCTCTGGCCACTTTCCAGCGTTGCATGGTGGCCATTTTTCATGATATGATTGAGGACTCCATAGAGGTTTTCATGGATGACATTTCTGTGTTTGGGAGCTCCTTCGATCATTGTCTCAGGAATCTAAAGAGGATGTTGGCCAGGTGTGAGGAGGCCAACCTGGTGTTGAATTGGGAGAAGTGCCACTTCATGGTAAAGGAGGGCATTGTGCTTGGGCACAAGGTTTCACGAGCGGGGATTGAGGTTGATCGAACTAAGATTGATACCATATCTAAGCTGCCCCCGCCCACTTATGTGAAATCTATTCGGAGTTTCCTTTGTCACGCGGGCTTTTACAAATGCTTCATTAGAGATTTTTCTAAGATTGCCCGACCGATGACCTAGCTTCTTGAGAAGGAAGCCCAGTTTGTGTTCTCCGACGAGTGCCTTAGTGCATTCAATCTGTTGAAGGATAAGTTGGTGAATGCCCCGCCCTTATCATGGTGGCTCTTTATTGGAAGCTGCCATTTGAGATTATGTGTGAAGCGAGTGACTTCGTTGTTGGTGCGGTCTTAGGACAGAGGAGAGAGAAGCAGTTTCACCCGATTTATTATGCGAGCAAGACGCTCAACGACGCACAAGAGCATTACACCACGATAGAGAAAGAGCTCCTCGCCGTTGTCTTCGCTTTCGATAAATTCAGGTCTTATCTTGTCCTATCAAAGACCATTGTATTCACTGACCATGCAGCTCTTCGGCACCTGTTTAGCAAGCAGGATGCCAAACCCCGACTGATTCGGTGGGTTTTGCTGCTTCAGGAGTTTGACATTGAGATCCGCGATAAAAGGGTGCGGAGAATGTCGCTGCGGACCACTTGTCCCGTCTTGAGTGCTAAGCTTCATCTGAGCTTGTGGGGTCATCCATAAATGACAACTTTCCCCACGAGTCTCTCATGCATATACAGACACAGGATAAGGAGTGTCCATGGTTTGCAGATTTTGGGAGGATCCCATGATAGAAGGACTCCATGCATGTCCTAAGTGTGCAATCTGTGCCAATGCGACCTGAGAAACATGTAAGAAAAGTGTCAACACGAGGTTGGTGAGTTCACAGATTTGTAAGTAAATAAACTGTTTGAGTGATGCTGGATCCACATACGTAAGTGTAACACCCTAGGCGAATCCCACATCGGCCGTGCACAAGAGAGATCCTTGGTTCATAAGGAATGCCCTGCCTCATAAAATCAACAACGCGTTTTGGGGCTTAATGTAGTGGATGAGAGGAGAACTCTACAGTTAAGCGTGCTCGGGTGGGAGTAATCCAGGGATGGGTGACCCCCTGGGAAGTTTTCACCTGGGCAACCAAAAACAAATCCGTGAGCTCTTAGTGGCAAAGCGGACTATATTATTGGTATGAGGGGCCGGATGTTACAAATGGTATCAGAGCCACTCTTGTGTCGTTCGGGATGGTGGGGCAAACCTCAGCGATCACGGTTGAGTCCCCGGGGGTGTTCAGGAGGACACCTTAGGCAAATCCCACATCCCTGAATTGGATGGTGGGGCAAACATCATCGAGGACGATGAGTCCAAAAGGGGGGGTGATTGTAACACCCTAGGCGAATCCCACATCGGCCGTGCACAAGAGAGATCCTTGGTTCATAAGGAATGCCCTGCCTCTTAAATCAACAACGCGTTTTGGGGCTTAATGTAGTGGATGAGAGGAGAACTCCACAGTTAAGCGTGCTCAGGTGGGAGTAATCCAGGGATGGGTGATCCCCTGGGAAGTTTTCACCTGGGCAACCAAAAACAAATCCATGAGCTCTTAGTGGACAAAGCGGACAATATTGTTGGTACAAGGGGCCGGATGTTACAGTAAGCCACACCTATTGCTAGCTAGACAATGTACAAGTTACTCTAAGAACTCGCAACCGAAGCTGACTGTTTGTTTGTATGTTTGTTTGCCTCCAGCCAGGTCTGTCAACTCTGACTAATATGTTTAGGCCAATCTACACCCGTTCGACCTCCAATCGTGCTA
Organism: Smallanthus sonchifolius; assembly: GCA_023525975.1. Classification (NCBI taxonomy): domain Eukaryota; kingdom Viridiplantae; phylum Streptophyta; class Magnoliopsida; order Asterales; family Asteraceae; genus Smallanthus; species Smallanthus sonchifolius. Next base: position 90,660,163 of record CM042021.1, on the reverse strand, counting down.
GCGCGACTAGCCCGGGTAGGGTTTGTCAAACCCAGTAGTACTACTCAAATTACCTCGCTAAGTCCATATTAACGGTTCAATGTGAGGACTTTCATGATAGTGTTTACGCTTAAGTACACAAGTGGTAATGAAATACTATGTGATCCATGTCCGTTTGTATGTCTCTCCCTGACTGGAAGACAAGTAACGGATGTTTGTTTGTACGCATGTTTCTCCCTAACGGGAAAACAAGTAACAATGATGTTTGTATGCATGTTTCTCCCCCAACGGAAAACAAGTAAAATGAAGTTTGTATGCATGTTTCTTCCCCAACGGGAAAACATGTAAAATGATGTTTGTATGCATGTTTCTCCCCAACGGGAAAACAAGTAAAATGATGTTTGTATGCATGTTTCTCCCCCAATAGGAAAACAAGTAAAAAATGTGACAATCCGGACTTTTCAAATTAACTTCGTTAATAATCATGTTAAATATCCTATCTAAAACTTAACCCCGTTAACTAAACCCAGTTAAATCTAACCCCAGGGTCTAATTCTGCCATTTTTTGATCTCAAACTTCAGGGACTGATCCTGCCAAGTCTCTAAACTTGACCTGTTGACTTGCAAAGTCAAAATCAAAGGAAATTGATCCATGTTGACTTTTAAAGTCAAACCCGTAATCAATTAACTCAAATTCGATTCCCACAATCGTTCATGTTGAAATTCCGTAACCGTTATGCACATTATAGCCATAATCGTTCATCATTAGATCATTAACAGACATTGATTCGAATTAATCCCAATTATGGGCATTAATCTCATAACCGTCGACTCCCACTATGAATTCATCAAATTCGGCAAATACTCGTATTATTTCCACAAATCGAACTCTCACACACTTCATTCGCATCCGTTAGAAGCTGTAACACGCATCAATTGGACCGAAATTGTAGCAGAAGTCACCGGAATCTAACACGCATCAATCCGTCAACGTTTCTGGTAACTAATTGCATCCTTAGTTTCGTTTGAGTCTATTAACTGAAAGCCCTATGAGTATTGGGGCTTATAACATCAAATTGATCGAAATCCAGAATCTAGGGTTCATACGAAATCCAATTTGGGGCTTTTGACTCTGGACTCAATCATAATTCAATTAAACCATATGGCTAGAATCAGAATCACTCGTTTAGTAGAAGCCCTATGTTAATTTGGACTTTCACGATCGAATTTAACTCAAATCGATTCTAGGGTTCATATCCATTCGGTTTAATCGAACCCTAATCTAGACACATTTGAAATACAATTAATTCATATCAGTAGATTCGCAACTCTTTGTATAATGATAGCCCCATGTCAATTTGATCTCAAATCATCGAATTAATCAAGATCCAATAACTAGGGTTTGTTCATAATCTGTTTTAGGGTTTTTAATCTTAAACCTGTCCTCAATCAAATTAAGTTACACCATCAGATTCTCAATGCTCTAATCAGTGAAAGCCCTATGATTCAAACAACTTTTAACATCAGATTTTATCAAATCGAATCTAAGCTTATAAACTAGGGTTTCAGATTCTAAATCAGGGATTAATCAACCCAGACTCAATGATTTCCAAATTAAACGTATTCACATAATCGCAAACACTCGTTTTACAAAACCCCTATACTGTTTTGATCGATCTGTATCGTCTTCGTTGGAATAGGGACTGGGTTCAATCGGATTTGTGTATGGGGGAAGAACCCACTGAACCTTGATGCTAAAACAATTTTGAAGCGTTTGAGTTTGCGATTCCCTAGCGGGCGGGACTGGTTAAAGCTGTGTACGTGTGTGGGAGAGACCCGGGTTCAAGGCCGGGCTCCCACATTTTCTTTTTTGAAGCATTTTTATTATATTTAATTATTAAAAATCAAACCCTATATTATTATAATATTATATTGATGTGTTTTAGCCCGGGAAACCACCCGTAGGCTCGGGTTTGGTATGTAACCCATTTTTATATTATTTCCACTTTTAAAAATAACATATTTATGTTATTATCAAATAAAATAATATATTTATATTATTTTCAAACCGTGACTCCTAGTATAAAATAATATATAGTTTTATATTATTTCGCCTCGTTTAATTAATTCGTGTGACGTTTTAAAATTTTAAATAATATAATCTGTTATATTATTTACCCACGTTTATATATCCGATTAAAAATAATATATTTATTATTTTTCCATACAAATGATTATTTGGTTAATCCTACGAACCTAAGAATAATATATTAAATTATATTATTTTCCTAATTTTTTGTAAACAACTCGAACGTACGAATTTATGTTTTTGTTTAACTATTATTCGTTATTAACAGACGACACGTAACGCTTCGATCGTAAATTTCATATTAAAAATCTTTATTCCCGTAGACACGTTCGTCCACTCTTAAATCCTTAGAATGCTTTAAGACGTTCTAACCTTCCGTGTCGTCGTCACAAATCCCTTTGTGTCCCTAATTGTTATGTTTATATTCTAGGGCATACGTGATCCGTTTCAGGCTAACACTTGTGGTTTCAATCTCATACTTGTGTGATACTACCTACTACGCAACGCAGGTGAGTTTTCACGGCCCTTTTTTACTGTTTTAACTTGGGGGAGAGAACATGATTCAACTATTTTGAGATTTTTGTAATTCATATATTATCAATGTTAAAGCTAAGAGTAACACGCTATCACTGAAAGTACTCAACACACATCGAACCGTTAATATGGATCTTAGCGAGGCAATGTTTAGTAGTACTACTGGGTTTGACAAATCCCACCCGCGTTGGGTGAAATGTTAGCCTACTCACATCGTCGGGGTTGATAGACCTGGCAGGAGGCAAATAAACAAACAGTCAGCTTCGGTTGCGAGCGCTTAAATTAAACATGAACATAGGTTAGCTACCTATAGATACATATTGAATGATCAATAATCTGGTAAACGTTTATTTATATATTGAAACCTGTGAACTCACCAACTGATATCTTTTCTTGCATGTTTTCTCAGGTCTCTAAGATAAGGCACATGTGCACGTATAGGACATGCATGGGATTCTCCTTTTTGATTGATGTCTTATTAAATTGTTTGGACTTTCTTTGGACTATGTTTGGTTTGGACTTTTGGACTTTTTGGGCGCGTGTGTTTTACGCATTTACTTTTCTTTACGCTTCCCCATTAAACTCTGATTGTTATGATATTTTCATTTGAGTCCCAAGTAGAGTCGTTCAAAGTAACTAATGACTGAGATCCTGGTTTGTCACTTCCCAAACGGTAGTAACTCCGTTAGTTGAAATTGGGGGTGTGACAGATTGGTAGCAGAGACATTGGTTATAGAGAACTAGGATTGCATACTAGACTATAACCTCACACATTAGTTACATGTCATAAACATTTAGATGTTTGGCACTTATATGTTATATTACAGGAACATGTCGTTAACTCCACCACCTAGCTTGTCATGCACCATGGAACAAGCTTTTGCAGCTTTTGTGTTTATCATAACTAAGGAGTTAAAGGAGATGAAGGATTCCACTGATGAGATACCGGGCATTCTAGAGCGAGAGCTACAAGTGGAAGAAAACAAGGTAGGAATTGAGCTTTTGACTGCTGAGCTAGCAGTGACAGACCAAGTCCATAACCATTTGGTGGATCGGGTTACACATTTGGAGACGAGGGTGGACACCTCGGACCAGGATGTAGGAGGGATTCTGGAGAGGGTGACTCGTCTGGAAGCCCAACTTCAAGTAGCAGATCATGCTGCTGAAGGACTTCAGGAGAGAGTGACTCACTTAGAAGCCCAACTACAAGCAGTCCTATTTCTGGAGGACATCCCACTTTTGGACGATGAGGAAGAACCTTTCGAGGAGGAGCCCTTTCGAGGAAGAACCTTAGAGGAGGAGCCACCCGAGGAGGAACCGGTGGAGATCGACGATGCACAATCATACGTTTCTTCCGATGACGAGGATGTTTGATGATCTTTCTATTCTATCTTTCCTTTTCATTCATGCTTCATTTATGTTATTTCTCTTTTCAAACCTAGATGGGTAAGGTTGTTCCCATTCAATAAAAGCATGAGAAGTTTATTGTTTGAGTTATTTATTTTGTGGCCTTACAATTTATTTAATTTTCTAAATATTAGATGTTGTATTTCCTTACTCGTACATATATAATGTTTAATATGCGATATATTTCTCATTGTTAATTTGTGAATTTGAAGAATCATGTCGGGAAGAGGACGTGGAGGTCGTGCTGATGGCCGAGGTACCATCAACATGACATCAGCTGAGCTGGCGGCACTAATCAACGATAGTGTGGCAGAGGCTCTCGCAGCACAGAATGCTGCAGGTAAATGCTTTAGCTATTTACTAATGAGGTCAATTCATCTCTTAAAGCGCATTTCCTAAGCTCTATAATCCCAACCCTATATTATGCTTCTAAATCCAGGCCAATAGAATTAGCAGCCAGCCTGCACCTTCAAAACATTTATGGACTGTAAGCCTCACACTTTTAGTGGAGCCGAAGGAGCTGTCGGACTACTCCGGTGGTTCGAAAAAGTAGAATCAGTGATTGCCATGTGCAACTGCCCAGTGGCCAATCAGGTCAAGTTCGTCGCTGGAACTTTGGAGGGCGCGACTCTCACGTGGTGGAACGCTTAGGTCCAGATGTTGGGTCTAGTCATGGCAAATGGAATCCCGTGGGAGGAGTTTAAGACAATGATGAAGGAGGAGTACTGTCCTCACGATGAAATTCATAAATTGGAAGGAGAGTTCTGGAACCTGAAAATGGAAGTTTCTGAAATCGAGTTGTATACCACTCGCTCCCATGAGCTTGCTACCATGTGCGCACATATGGTGACTCCGGACTACAAGAGGATTGAGCTGTATATTGGAGGTCTAGTTCCTCAATCTCAAAGTATGGTTACTTCATCCAACCCTACTACCATCCAGTAGACGATCAGACTAGCCCACAAGCTAACCGATCAGGCAGTGACTCAAGGGACTCTACCCCCGAGAGGTTGAGTCTCTAAATCCACCACAATCATAAAAGCAAGTTTGATCACCACTCCAACTCTCACTCCAGCTCCAAAGGACCCCAGCCCAACCAACCTCATCAACAGCAGCAGCAGCGTAGGTTTGAGCCTACTAAGAACTTCAACCAGACAACCTCTCCAAGTCAAAATCAGGGTGGTTACGCGGGGAAGTCTCCCAAGTGTAACAAGTGCAACTTTCATCACTTCGGGGTTTGCAACCGTTGTCAGCGGTGTGGCAAAATAGGTCATGCTGCCAAATATTGTAGGGGTGAGTTGTAAGCCAAGCAGCCTTTTTCACAGCATGGGTCTACAAAGAGTTGTTTCGAGTGTGGGAAAGAGGGACATTTTCGAAAGAATTGTCCTCAGTTAAAGAAGAGAGGTAATGGAAACCACAACCCTATTCGGAATAACAACAATGGTGGCAACAACGGCAATAACGGAGGGAATGGTGCGAAGGGACGAGCCTTCGTGCTAGGATCTGGAGAAGCTCGTTATGATCATAATGTGGTCGCCGGTATGTTTCTCTTAAATAATTACTTTGCTTCTATCCTTTTTGACACTGGTGCTGATAGGAGGTTTATATCTATGAAACTTAGTGATATGATAAAAGGAACTCCAACTCTGTTAGAAGCTAAGTATGTAATAGAGATAGCTGATGGTCAAATGATTGAAGCAACCCACATTCTTAAGGGTTGTAAGCTTGAACTAGCTAGTCGTAAACTTGATATCGACCTTATGCCGGTCACGCTTGGTAGTTTTGATGTAATTGTTGGCACGGATTGGTTATCTAAAAACCAAGCTGAGATCATCTGTCATGAGAAAATTGTTCGCATTCCTCTCCCGAGTGGAAAAACCCTTTCCGTTCAGGGCGAAAAGGTTGGTGCCGTCATGGGCATCATATCCTTTATGAAAGCACAGAAATGCCTTCGAAAAGGGCATACTGCTATTTTGGCCCTCGTTGCTGAGCAGTCATCAGAAGAGAAGAAGATTGATGATATTCCCATCGTTCGTGAATTTCTGGATGTATTTCCCGAGGATTTGCTTGGTCTGCCACCACACCGTCAAGTTGAATTTCAAATCGATCTAGCACCCAGAGCGGCACCGATCGCTCGGGTACCTTATAGACTAGCACCTAGTGAATTGCAAGAGCTATCTACTCAGTTACAGGTATTATTGGATAAAGGTTTCATCCGACCTAGCTCATCGCCATGGGGAGCTCCGGTCCTGTTTGTCAAGAAGAAGGACGGGACTTTCCGTATGTGTATCGACTATCGTGAACTGAATAAAGTCACAATCAAGAACCGTTATCCTTTTCCTCGTATAGACGATCTCTCTGATCAACTCCAAGGATCAAGTTTCTATTCCAAGATAGATCTTAGGTCCGGTTACCATCAATTGAGAGTCCAAGATGAGGATATCTCTAAGACTGCTTTCAGGACAAGGTACGTCCACTACGAGTTTATGGTCATGCCTTTCAGATTAACCAACGCACATGCGGTATTCATGGACCTCATGATCCGTGTGTGTAAACCATACCTTGATCAGTTTGTCAACGTTTTCATCGACGACATTCTTATTTATTCCAAGAACAAGGACGAACATGAGGAACATTTACGTTTAATCCTGGAATTACTTAAAAAGGAGCAGTTATATGCTAAGTTTTCCAAGTGTGAAAATATGGATTCGGGAAGTTCAATTCTTAGGACATGTGGTTAACGAGAAGGGAATACATGTCGATCCGTCAAAGATTGAAGCCATCAAGAATTGGTCAGCACCGACGACTCCGACTGAGGTGCGACAATTTCTGGGATTAGCTGGATATTACCGTCGATTCATCGAGGGATTCTCTAAGATCGCACAACCTCTCACTGCCTTAACTCTGAAGGGTAAAGCCTATAACTGGGGCGATAACCAAGAGTCAGTATTCCAACATCTTAAGCAGAAACTTTGTAGTGCACCTATCCTAGCTCTTCCGGAGGGTACGGATGATTTTGTGGTGTATTATGATGCATCCATTCAGGGTCTGGGTTGTGTTCTAATGTAACGAGAAAAGGTGATCGCATATGCTTCGCGACAACTAAAGATTCACGAGAAAAACTACACCACTCATGATCTAGAGTTAGGAGCCGTAGTTTTCGCACTTAAGATATGGAGACACTACTTGTACGGTACCAAGTGCGCCATCTATACCGATCATAAGAGTCTTCAGCATATCTTCGAGCAGAAAGAGCTGAACATGAAACAGCGTCGATGGGTCGAGCTCTTGAATGATTATGACTGTGCGATCCGGTATCATCCGGGTAAGGCTAATTGTGACACCCGACAAATTCCAGTTAATATTGTTAACTTAAACCCCGTTATCTCACTCTAACCCAGTTAGATCAGTTAACTCAGTTACAAAACTCAACGGCTATTTCTGTCATGATTCCAAACTCAAAAACCCATGAAATTCAGGGACTAGTTCTGTAATTACCCCAATCTCGATTCGTTGACTACGTAAAGTCAAAATCGAGTGTATTGAACTCAAATTCAAACCCGTAAATGATTAATTATCCAAAGTTGTAACTGATGTACTTGTTATGTTCATAAACGATCATCATGGGAGCATTTAACATCTTTAACGATAGCGAATTAATCCCAATTATGGGTAATCATGTCATAACCGTCGAGTTCAACACTAATCCTCATCAATTCGCATCAAATCGTGAATCATTCCTCAATCAACTACCCTACGCACCTCTAAAGAGTTCTTTAGAAACTGTTGCATCATCCAATTCGATCGAAAACACAGTCTGGTTCACCGGAGATCGAGTCACGCAAGGCGGAGTTCATTCTAGCCGAGCACCACCAATTCGAAAACAATTCAGGTATCTAATCATACCCTCAGACTCGCCTTCATCCCTATAACGAAAGCCGTAACAAATCTAGGGCTTATAACAACAAATTGAACTCGAACCAATTCTGGGGTTCATAACCAATTCGGTTTAATCGAACGATACCCTTGACTCAGTTTCAATCAAATTAAATGATATGAGTAGTTTCGCAATTTCATACTCTTTGAAAGCCCCATGAATTCAGCCACTTTTATTATCAGAATCAACGGATTTGATTTGTGTTCTTAACCTAGGGTTTCTAATGTTTGAACATAAAATTAACAGTTTTAAACTCAACAATTTTTGCAATTAATCACATCCACTGATTCGTATTTCATCATAGAACAAAACCCATATGGTTTCTTGACATATCACAATCCTTTCGATTGGTTTTGGGGACTGGGATCGGGTTCGGTTTCGAAAGGGGGGTGGAACACAGAGACTTTGGATGTTAAAACGAATCGATCCGGGTACTTGTTGCGATGACCCTAGCGGGCGGATTGGTAAGGCAGTGTGTGTGTGGGAGAGACCCGGGTTCGAGACCGGGCTCCCACATTTTATTTTTGGGCCTTTTCTTGTAATATTTTAATACAAAAATCAAACCCTATAATATTATATTATTATATAAATGTGTTTTAGCCCGAGAAACAACCCGTAGGCTCGGGTTTGAATTGTTAACCTATTTTTATACTATTCCCATTTTTATAAATAAAATAGTATTGTTATTATCAAAAAAAATAATAATAATATGTTTAAATTATTTTCAAACCGTAACTTCGTATAAAATAATATGTTTATATTATTTTCAAACCGTGACCCGTATTATTAAATAATATATATTTATATTATTTCGAATCATTTTATAACATCGTGTGTCGGTTGAGATAAAAAAAATAATATAAATAGTTATATTATTTACTCGTATAGATATATATTATTATTTTCTTAACTTTTGTGAATGACAAAACACCCGATTATATTTATTATTATTTTTGTCATTCGTCGCGTAAGGTAATTTCTAACTCCGTGCACACTTTCGTCCACTCTTGAATATTAGAGCGTTTTGTTAAGACGTTGCTCATTCCGTGTCGATGTCACTATTCCCATTTTTGTCCCTAATTTATGTATTTATAATTTTAGGGCATTCGTAAGTCGTTTGAGACTTACACACGTGGTTCCAACTTATCCTTTGTGTGATACTACCTACAACGCAACGCATGTGAGTTTTCACGGCCCCTTTTACTGTTTTAACTTGGGGGAGAAAACATGATTAAACAATTTTGGAATTTTGTAATTCGTATGATATCAATGTAAAGCTAAGTGTAACACGCTATCACAGAAAGTCCTCAACTTATATCGGACCGTTAATATGGATCTTAGCGAGGTAATATTTAGTAGTACTACTGGGTTTGACAAATCCCACCCGCGTTAGTCGCGCTAACTCGATTAGAGATCGAACGGGTGAAATGTTAGCCTACTCACACCGCCTGTGTTGATAGACCTGGCAGGAGGCGATAAACAAACAGTCAGCTTCAGTTGCGAGCGCTTGAGCTGAACATGAACATAGGTTAGCTACCTATAGATACGTACTGAATGAACATAAATCTGGTAAACGCTTATTTACATATATTGAAACCTGTGAACTCACCAACCTCGTGTTGACATATTTTCTTACATGTTTTCTCAGGTCGCTAAGATAAGACATAGGTGCACATTAGGGCATGCATGGGATTCAACTACTTTGATTATGACTTATTTATATTTGTTTGGATTATTTTATTATACTTGGTTTGGTTGGACGCTTTGGACTTCTGGACTTTTGGACTTTGGTTTTTGGGCGCGTGTGTTTTGCGCATTTACTTTCTTTACGCTTCCGCATTGAAACTTTGATTAGTATGATATTTTCATTTTGAGTCCCATGTAGAGTCGTTCAAAGTAACTAATGTCTGAGATCCTGGTTCGTCACTTCCCAAACGGTAAAACTTCGTTAGTTGAAATTGGTGGTGTGACACTAATGTTGTAGCTGATGCCCTAAGTAGAAAGGAAACCAAGCCCAAACGAGTTCGAGCATTACAGCTTACCATTCACCCTGGATTACCTGACAAAATCCGTAATGCTCAAGTTGAAGCTCTGAAAGAGGAAAACCTACCGCTAGAAGGTACACGCGGTATAGAGGCACAAATCGAGGTCAAATCCGACGGTATTCACTACTTCGCTGAGCGAATATGGGTTCCAATATTTGGAAATTTAAGGGAACTGGTCATGGATGAAGCTCATAAATCTCGTTACTCTATTCATCCAGGTTCTGACAAGATGTATCATGACCTAAAGGTGCTGTATTGGTGGCCAAAGATGAAGGCCGATATAGCCACCTATGTGAGCAAGTGCCTGACTTGTGCAAAGGTCAAAGTTGAATATCAAAAGCCTTCTGGTCTTCTTCAGCAACCAGAGATTCCCATGTGGAAATGGGAGCAGATATCCGTGGACTTTATCACAAAATTGCCACGAACTCCTACCGGATGTGATACCATTTGGGTAATCGTTGACCGTTTAACAAAGTCCGCTCACTTCTTAGCAATCAAGGAAATTGACAAAATGGATAAACTTACTCGTATTTACTTAAAAGAAGTAGTCTCTCGGCACGGGGTGCCAATCTCTATCATTTCGGATCGCGATGCACGATTCACCTCTCGTTTCTGGCAATCGTTACATAAAGCTTTAGGCACGCGTCTAGATATGAGCACATCATACCATCCTCAAACCGATGGCCAAACGGAGCGTACAATTCAAACTCTGGAGGATATGCTACGAGCTTGTGTGATTGACTTCGGTAACACCTGGGAGTCTCACTTACCATTGGTGGAGTTCTCCTATAACAACAATTATCACACTAGCATCAAGGCAGCTCCATTTGAAGCATTATATGGACAGAAATGTCGTTCTCCTATTTATTGGGCCGAGGTTGGGGATAGTCAACTTACAGGTCTTGAACTCGTACTTGAAACTTCTGAGAAAATCATTCAAATTAGAAATCGTATGGCAGCAGCTCGTGATCGTCAAAAGAGCTATGCCGATAAGCGTCGTAAATCGTTAGAATTTCAAGTAGGGGATATGGTCTTGTTAAAAGTCTCACCTTGGAAGGGTGTCATTCGTTTTGGGAAACGGGGCAAGCTGAATCCTCGTTATATTAGACCATTCAAGATAGTGACGAGAATTGGTCCAGTAGTGTATCAACTGGACCTACCTGAAGGACTTAGTGGTGTACACAACGTCTTTCACGTCTCAAACTTGAAGAAATGTCTGGCAGATGAGTCACTCGCGGTTCCTCTTGAGGAACTACACATTGATGAACAGCTACGTTTCATCGAAGAACCAGTTGAAATCATGGATAGGGAGGTCAAAGCGTTAAAACACAGTAAAAATCCCTATTGTCAGAGTTCGTTGGAACTCGAAACGCGGACCGGAATTCACGTGGGAGCGCGAGGATCAAATGATGCGCAAATATCCTAATCTGTTCAAGCACTCCGCGTCAAATTCTTAAGGTACTATTTAATTTTCGGGACAAAAATTCTTTCAACTAGGGGATGATGTGACATCCGGAAATTTTTTTTTTTTATTATTTAATTTTTGGGACGAAAATTCTTTCAACTAGGGGATGATGTGACAATCCAGACTTTTCAAATTAACTCCGTTAATAATCTCGTTAAATATCTTATCTAAAACTTAACCCCGTTAACTAAACCTAGTTAAATCTAACCCCAGGGTCTAATTCTGCCATTTTCTGGTCTCAAACTTCAGGGACTGATCCTGCCAAGTCTCTAAACTTGACCTGTTGACTTGCAAAGTCAAAATCAAAGGAAATTGATCCCTGTTGACTTTTAAAGTCAAACCCGTAATCAATTGACTCAAATCCGATTCCCACAATCGTTCCTATTAAAATTCCATAACCGTTATGCACATTATAGCCATAATCGATCATCATTAGATCATTAAACTCAGACATTGATTCGAATTAATCCCAATTATGGGCATTAATCTAATAACCGTCGACTCCCACTATGAATTCATCAAATTCGGCAAATACTCGTATTATTTCCACAAATCAAACTCTCACACACTTCATTCGCATCCGTTAGAAGCTATAACACGCATCAAGTGGACCGGAATTGTAGCAGAAGTCGCCGGAATCTAACCCGCAAGCAGTCGGCAATCGGTTTAGTCGATCACCATCAACCCATCAACGTTTCTGGTAACTAATTGCATCCTTAGTTTCGTTTGAGTCTATTAGCTGAAAGCCCTATGAGTATTGGGGCTTATAACATCAAATTGATCGAAATCCAGAATCTAGGGTTCATACGAAATCCAATTTGGGGCTTTTGACTCTGGACTCAATCATAATTCAATTAAACCATATGGCTAGAATCGGAATCACTCGTTTAGTAGAAGCCCTATGTTAATTTGGACTTTCACGATCGAATTTAACTCAAATCGATTCTAGGGTTCATATCCATTCGGTTTAACCGAACCCTAACCTAGACACATTTGAAATACAATTAATTCATATCAGTAGATTCACAACTCTCTGTATAATGATAGCCCCATGTCAATTTGATCTCAAATCATCGAATTAATCAAGATCCTATAACTAGGGTTCGTTCATAATCTGTTTTAGGGTTTTTGATCTTAAACCTTTCCTAAATCAAATTAAGTTACACCATCAAATTCGCAATGCTCTAATCAGTGAAAGCCCTATGATTCAAACAACTTTTAACATCAGATTTTATCAAATCGAATCTAAGCTTATAAACTAGGGTTTCGGATTCTAAATCAGGGATTAATCGACCCAGACTCAATGATTTCCAAATTAAACGCATTCACATACTCGCAAACACTCGTTTTACAAAACCCCTATACTGTTTTGATCGATCTGTATCGTCTTCGTTGGAATTGGGACTGGGTTCGATCGGATTTGCATATGGGGGAAGAACTCACTGAACCTTGATGTTAAAACAATTTTGAAGCGGTTGAGTTTGCGATTCCCTAGCGGGCGGGACTGGTTAAAGCTGTGTGCGTGTGTGGGAGAGACCCGGGTTCGAGGCCGGGCTCCCACATTTTATTTTTTGAAGAATTTTTATTATATTTAATTATTAAAAATCAAACCCTATATTATTATAATATTATATTGATGTGTTTTAGCCCGGGAAACCACCCGTAGGCTCGGGTTTGGTTTTATAACCCATTTTTATATTATTTCCACTTTTAAAAATAATATATTTATGTTATTATCAAATAAAAATAATATATTTATATTATTTTCAAACCGTGACTCTTAGTATAAAATAATATATAGTTTTATATTATTTCGCCTCGTTTAATTAATTCGTGTGACGTTTCAAAATTTTTAAATAATATAATCTGTTATATTATTTACCCATGTTTATATATCCGATTAAAAATAATATATTTATTATTTTTCCATACAAATGATTATTTGGTTAATCGTACGAACCTAAGAATAATATATTAAATTATATTATTTTCCTAATTTTTGTAAACGACTCGAACGTACGAATTTATGTATTTTTTTAATTATTATTCGTTATTAACATACGACACGTAACGCTTCGATCGTAAATTTCATATTAAAAATCTTTATTCATGTAGACACGTTCGTCCACTCTTAAATCCTAAGAATGCGTTAAGACGTTCTAACATTCCGTGTCGTCATCCCTTTGTGTCCCTAATTGTTATGTTTATATTCTAGGGCATACGTGATCCGTTTCAGGCTAACACTTGTGGTTTCAATCTCATACTTGTGTGATACTACCTACTACGCAACGCAGGTGAGTTTTCACGGCCCCTTTTTACTGTTTTAACTTGGGGGAGAGAACATGATTCAACTATTTTGAGATTTTTGTAATTCATATGTTATCAATGTTAAAGCTAAGCGTAACACGCTATCACTGAAAGTCCTCAACACACATCGAATCGTTAATATGGATCTTAGCGAGGTAATGTTTAGTAGTACTACTGGGTTTGACAAATCCCACCCGCGTTAGTCGCGCTAACTCGATTGGAGATCGAACGGGTGAAATGTTAGCCTACTCACATCGCCGGGGTTGATAGACCTGGCATGAGGCAAATAAACAAACAGTCAGCTTCGGTTGCGAGTGCTTAAATTAAACATGAACATAGGTTAGCTACCTATAGATACATATTGAATGATCAATAATCTGGTTAACGTTTATTTATATATTGAAACCTGTGAACTCACTAAACTCGTGTTGACATCTTTTCTTGCATGTTTTCTCAGGTCGCTAAGATAAGGCATAGGTGCACGTATAGGACATGCATGGGATTCTCCTTTTTTATTGATGTCTTATTAAATTGTTTGGACTTTCTTTGGACAATGTTTGGTTTAGACTTTTGGACTTTTTGGGCGCGTGTGTTTTACGCATTTAGTTTTCTTTACGCTTCCGCATAAAACTCTGATTGTTATGGAATTTTCATTTGAGTCCTATGTAGAGTCGTTCAAAGTAACTAATGACTGGGATTCTGGTTTGTCACTTCCCAAACGGTAAAACTCCGTTAGTTGAAATTAGGGGTTTGACAAAAAGGGTCTGTGAAAACTCACCTGCGTTGCGTAGGAGGTAGTATCACACAAGTAAAAGATTTGGTACACAAGTGTCAGCCTGCAACGGCTCACGTATGCCCTAGAATTATAAACATAATAGTTAGGGACATATGGGGTTTTTGTGACGACGACAAGGAAGTTGGAACGTCCTAAAATACGCTTAGGAAACAACGAGTAGACGAACGCGTCCACGGTAATACGGATTTCTTAATTTAATAATTAAGATAAATACGTTTTGTGTCGAATGAATAATAATAATAAATAATTATATTCGTACGTTCGTGTCTTTTAAAATTGTTAGGAAGATAATATAATTTAATATATTATTTTTAAGTTCCCAAGATTCATAAATAATCATTTGTGTCAAAAATATAAAATATATTATTTTTAGATCGAGGATAAAACATGAGTAAATAATATAATAAAATTATATCATTTATTAGTCTGAAACGTTTCATAGAGTTTATAAACTTGCAGGAAATAATATAAAATATATATTATTTTTGGTTGGAAATCACGGGTTAAAAATAATATAAATATATAATTTTTTCGGAGTCATGGTTTGAAAATAATATATATATTATTTAAAAGTGGAGAAATAATATTAAAATAATTTATAAATCAAACCCGAGTCTACGGGTGGTTTACCGGGCTAAAACCCATTTAATATATTAGCATAATAGTATTAGAACAAATTTTATGTAAAAATATAGTCTCAAAGGTGGCTAGAAAAATAAGTAGTGCTAGTGAGGTTCGAACCCGGGTCTCACCTATACCAACACACATACTTAACCACTCTAACCCGCTAGGGTATCGCAATAGAATCCGGACTTATTTGGTTTTGAACATTAACTCTCCTGAGTTCTTCCCCCAAGCCACTCGCGATCAAACCCAGTCCCAACCGTCCAATTCGATCGCGAATCAGTCAAAGTATCATGTGGGTTTTGATGGTGGTTAGATGACGAACTTGTGTTTGTGTTTAATTGCAAAAATACCGTGTTAAGAGTCGTAAATTTTCAGATTAAAGGGTTGAAACCCTAGATATGAACCCTAGAACTGAAATGAACGAATTCGATAAGATTACAGATTGAAATCATAGGGCTTTTACTAAACAAAGGATTGCGAATCTGCCTATATGGTTTAATTTGATTGACGTGGTGTTTAAGATCAAAACCCCCAAATTCTATTATGAACAAACCCTAGATATTGGATCATGATCAATTCGATAATAAAATGTGAAATTAACATAGGGCTTTTAATATACAGGGGATTGCAAAGCTAATCATGTATATTAATTGGATTTAGAATGGATTGGAAATAGGGTTCGATTAAAAGGGATTGTATGAACCCTAGATTTAAGAACTTGATCGAATTGATGTTGTAAGCCCTAATTGGTTTAGGGCTTTCATTCTATGGATAAAAACAAAGCTGTGGATGTAAATAGTTACCTGAAATGTTATCGAATTGGTGGTGATCAACTAAAAGCAGGTCCGACGATGACTGGTTCGATTCCTAGTGACTTCTGCTATGAATCCAATCAAATTGATGAGCACAGAGGTTTCAGAGGGGCTCGATTTAGGAGCGCAGTGTATTGGTTTGCAAATTGGTAACCGGTTGTAGTCGAATTCGATCGTATATGACATAGTGTCGACGGTTTTGCTTTGATTCACATAATAGAGGTTTATTGCACGTAATGACGAGGTTTAATGGCTCAATGATGGTCGTGAATGCCATTAATCATCTATTTCGGTTATGGATTCCAACGAATTTCTATTTTTTCCTTGAATTTGAATAAAAGCTACAAGTTTGACTTTCTGTTAGTCAAACTGAATCGAGAAATCGGTAATTACAAGGTTAGTCCCTGAAATTTCATGTTCATATGTTTAGAGATAGTTAGAATTGGTCCCTCTGGTTTGGATGGAGTTAGAGACATGGTTAGTTTGACTATTAAAAGTCAACAAGACACAAATATAGGATTTTGGCTTTGTAAGGTCAAAATTAGTTAGGTTTAGGCTAATTACACAATTAGTCCTTGAGGTTTGAGTTTGAAAATTGATAATTTAAGTCCCTGGAGTTTTTGAATAGTTAGGGTTTAACTAGATTGCTAACTAAGTTAACAGGAAAAGTCCAGATTGTCACACTCGGTTTCTTTTTGGGTTCCTCAATGGCAACATCATTTAGTGCCAGGTCATCATACACTACACCACTGAGTTCCACCACCGAATCATAGGTGCTAGGGGTGTTTGCTTTGATGAAAGTACGGGCCTTATCCGACAAACCTTGGATGTAGCAAGCAATTTTTCTCTCCTCAATCGTGATTAGATACGGCACTAGACGTGCCAGTTCATTGAATCTGGTAGTGTATTGTCGATGTGTTTTACTTCCGGCTTTAAATCCCAGAAACTCTCTTTCCACCTTCTCGATTTTATTCCTTGGGCAGAAGTTCTTGATCACCAATGTTTTCAAATCGTTCCACAGCATTGCGTCAACCGTCTCATCCCCTTAGCTTGACGTACACCTTCCCACCAATGGGATGCTTCCTCCCTCAAGGAGTTAGCAGCAAATTTCACAACTTGATTTGCTCGACACTCTCTCAGACGGATGGTGGCTTCCAAACGTATCACCCAGTCAAAAGTCGCTACCGCATCTTTCTTTTCGATCAGAACCGGCGGGTCACATGCCTTGAAGGACTTATAGTCGCAACCGCGAGCAGGCGGTGAGTTAACTGCCTCAATGATCGGGGCATCAGCTGCCGTGTTGGACCTGCCCGCCTCATTAGCCTTCTTCAATGTTTCTGCCAGCAGGTCTGGCAAGGTAGCTATAGTAAACTCGCGTGCCAGGGCCGCCTACACTTTCGGTTTGAAAGTGAAGTGTTGTTCTTCCACGGGAGTCCGTTCAGTTCCATGCATGCTGATTTCCGGCTCCGTGTTGACACTTCCCTCTTCACTGTACTCCTGACGAGCATGAGTCCTATTACGACCTCTGGTACGGCCCCTACCACGCCTTCCGCTCTTTTGTCCCGCCATTTCGTTCTATAAGACAAGGAATCTAATGTCATCACGTCAGTTAACAAATAAAATTCAACAAGTACTGTAAGATGTTAATATACACTGGCCATCTGCAATTAACCATTACACTACCTTTTGATTTCCATTTGACCACCTTTATGATTTCATCAAAACTCATGTCCTGATCTATTACTTTCTAAAGCATACTACATAAACATACTCTACTTTTTTCATACATGATGCTGTGGCTCGAGTTACCCGTACTGGCATCCGCTTTCGGTCCCATTCACAGTTTAAGTTCAGACACTAGGAGTGTCCGAATCTCTCAAACTATTGCTCAACCAACTTGTAAGGCCCCAAACCCGGGAGGCCTCACTTGTTGGATTTACTCATTCACAAATAGTTCTTAAACTTGAATATCAAATAACGTAGCGGAAAAACTTTCATTTAAACATAACAGTAACATTGTCAGACATGCGGAAGCGTAAACATTGTCTAAAACATTCATTACATAACATAAACATAACGTAACGGGATGCCAGTCATCGTATCAGTCGGGTAACTCTTCATTTCTTGCCAAGCATCACCGTCCCTCCGTACCTGTCCTTAACCTGAATATGCATACTAAAAGTCAGTTACGCTGGTGAGTTCTAGCATTACATAAAACTTTAACACTTACATTTGCCAAAAACATAACATTCATTCATTTAATAAAAGCATACGTAAAAACATGTAATAACTTAACATCATCAAAACCTCGTAATCATATCATCATAACATAAGTCAACATGACCCGAATCTGCGCCTTTTCGTAACTGTCAATTCCATTTGTGACAATCCGGAATTTTCCAGTTAACTCCGTTAGAAAAATCCAGTTAAAGTTAACTGAAATTAACTTTATTCAAACTTCAGGGACTATTTTTGTCAATACTCCAAACTTAAACTTCAGGGACTAGTTATGTCAAAAGCTTAAACTATTCTGTTGACTTTTGGAAAGTCAAAATCCAATCTGTTGACTTTAAAAGTCAAAGTTAACTATGAGTTAACTTCATTTAAACCTAAGGGACCTAATCTGCCAATTTACAAACTTCAATTTCTCAGAAAACCTCAAGGACCGATTCTGTAATTAAGCTAAAGTCAATTTGTTGACTTTCACAAGTCAAACCAGATGAAATTCGAATCCCAAACATCGAATTCGTGCGAATTGAAACCGTTTTGCACCATCATTCTCATTAACGATCGTGGGTATCGTAGTTAATCGTATTCAATTACAGAATTAAGCGGATTAATGGCCATTAAATCATAACCGTCGAACACGATCACGGTTTGCATCAAATTCATTATATCCTTATGATAATTCCTCAATGTGATACACTGCACACACTATACGAACGCCTCTGAAATTCTTTCGCGCAACAATTCGATCGGAGAAGCAACAGAGATCGTCGGAGAGCAACTGGTTCATAGCCGGACCTGCATTTAGCCGAGCACCACCAATTCGCCATCCATTTCGGTAATTACTCATGTCTTCAGCTTCGTTTTCTTCATTAGAATGAAAGCCCTATGAAACCTTGGGCTTATATCATCGCTCAGATCAAAATCAGTAACCTAGGGTTCATGTAAAACATGTTTAATCGAACTAAAACTTTAACTCCGTTTAAATCCAATCAATCTATTCCATCAGACTCGTAAGCACTCAGATATCAAAATCCCTATGTTAATTTAATATCCTAATATTGAATTGTTCGAAAATCAGAAATTAGGGTTTGTTCTTGAGCGAATTGGGAGTTTTGATTCTGGAATCGATTTAAAGCCAATAAAATTATATGGTTAGTTTCGTTTTGAGATACTCTTTGAAAGCCCTCTGTAAATTCTTCTTTTTATTATCGAATTCATATCAGTCTGGAATCTAGGGTTTATCCATAAACCATTTTGGGGTTTTCAAACTTAGACACTAAAGTTTTGCAATTAAATCATTCCAAAAGATTCGCAATGTTGTTTTCATCAAAAGCCCCATGATTCTACCCAACTTTATTATCAGAAAACTTCAAATTGACTCAGTGTTCTTAAACTAGGAGTACGACTCTTTCTGTGAATTAATCGATCGTAAACTCTATAGTTTTGAAATTAAATTTGCCATATGATTCGCAACGCCCCGGCGAACAAAAACCCAAATTGATTATGGCTGTCCAATATCGGGATCGAGAGATTCGAACCTGGTTTGGTTCGGCCTGCGTGGGGAAGAAGAACACCGGCCAACTAAGTTTTAAACCCTTTCTGATCCAGGTTTCTAACGCGATACCCTAGCGGGTGTAATGGTTAAAGCGATGTGCGGGTGTGGGAGGGACCCGGGTTCGAGACCGGGCTCCCACATTCTTTTTTTTGGGGCATTTTCTGTTATATTAAAATATATATAAATTAAACCTAAATTATTATAATCCCGTTTAAACGCGTTCTAGCCTGGGATTTAACCTGTGGGCTCGGGTTTGAATTTTGTAACTAATTACATTATTTTTCTATTAATTAAAATAATGTAATTTATATATTTTCAACCCGTAAACCTCGAATAAAAGAAATATAAATATATTGATATCAACCCGCATTAAAATAATATAAATAATATAATGTTTTCAACACATTGTTGGCTTTTCGCGACTATTGTTACAAACTAAATAATATATTTATAAAATTATATTATTTACCTACGTTATCTGCCCGATTTAAAAATAATATAAATTATTATTTTCCACTCCGAGAATCAATTGACTAATCATTTGCATCTAAAATAATATATATATTATATTATTTCCTAACCTTCGTAAGCAACTCGATCAAAAGAAAACAGTTATCCTATTATTATCCATTGTCGACGTCCGACGCGTTCGTTTATTTTAAATCCTTAGAACAAGTTAGGGCATCCTAACTTTCCGTGTCGTCGTCACAAATCCCGAATCGTCCCTAATTGTTGTGTTGTATTGTTAGGTCACACGTAAGTCGTTTAAGGCTTACACCCGTGGTTTCAAATTCCTACAGCGTGACCCGATCATTCACTCGAAATCAGGTGAGTTTTCATAGCCCCTTTTTACTGCTTTTAAACTGGGGGAGAAAACATGATACAACTCTTTTGATTTTTGTACTTCATTTTATATCAATTGTTATGACTATGCGTAAACTCTATCATGAAAGTCCTCACATCGAACCGTTTAAATATGAATATAGCGAGGTATGTTGGGTAGTACTACTGGGTTTGACAAACCTCACCCGCGTTAGTCGCGCTAACTCGATTGGATATCGAACGGGTGCAATATGGACCTAAACGTGCACCGTGGTTGATAGACCTGGTGGGAGGCAATACAAACAGTCAGTTTACGGTTGCGAGCGTAATAGCAAACAATGAACATGTGTTAGCTACTCATTTGGTATTTATGTTGATTGTACAATAAATCTGGTAAACGTTTATTTATATATTGAAACCTGTGAACTCACCAACCTCGTGTTGACACTTTTTCTTACATGTTTTCTCAGGACGCTAAGCTAAGACACAGGTGTACGTTAGGGCATGCATGAGATTCAACTGCTTTGCTTTGTGTCTATTTATGTTGATTGAATTATTTTAATGTACTTTGTTTGGTTGGACGTTTGGACTTTTGGACTTTGGTTTTGGGCGCGTGTATTTTGCGCATTTACTTTCTTTACGCTTTCGCATTGATACTCTGGTTTGTCCACCCACTTTTATTTTAAAAATCGATTTTTGATATTATTTTAAATATAAAACTTATCCCTATATTATTATAATACTATATTAAAGTGTTTTAGTCTGGAAAACAACCCGTAGGCTCGGGTTTGAATTATTAACCCATTTTTATATTAATCCCGCTTTTAAAAATAATATACCTATATTATATTCAAACTGTAACATTGTATAAAATAATATGTTTATGTTATTTTCAACTCATGATTCATGTTATTAAATAATATATATTTTTTATATTATTTCGTATCGTTTTATTGACCGATCAGGCAGTGACACAGAGAACTTTACCTCCAAAAGGTTCGGTTTCTAAACCCACCGACAACAATAAGCGCAAGTTCGACCATCACTCCCACTCACACAACCACTCAAATTCTAAAGGATCCCAACCCAATCAACCTCAGCACCAACAACAGTGAAAGTTTGAGCATGCTAGAAACTTTAATCAAACGACCTCATCAGGTCCGAATCAAGGGGAATATGCTGGGAGGTACCCCAAGTGCAACAAATGCGGCTATCACCACACGGGCACTTGTGACCGACAATGTTGCCAGCGTTGTGGTAAAATGGGCCACGCTGCAAAGGACTGTAGAGTTGCACTCCCGAACAAACAACCATTTCAATCACAGGGATTCACGAGGGGATGTTTTCAGTGCGGTAAAGAGGGGCACATTCAAAGGAATTGTCCTCAGTTGAAAAAGGGTGGAAATGGTAATGGCAGTGGTAGTGGTAACGGTAATAACCAGGGCAACAATGGTAACAACCCCAATCAAAACAACAATGGTGGGAATAACGGTAATAACGGTGGTAATGGAGGAAATGGGGCGAAAGGAAGAGCTTTTGTACTGGGATCCGGAGAGGCTCGCTACGATCATAACGTGGTCACCGGTAAATTTTTCTTAAATAATTACTTTGCTTCTGTCCTTTTTGACACTGGTGCCGATAGGAGTTTTATATCTAAGAAACTTAGTGATATGATAAAAGGAACTCCAACTCTGTTAGAAGCTAAGTATGTAATAGAGATAGCTGACGGCCAAATAATTGAAGCAACCCACATTCTTAAGGGTTGTAAGCTTGATCTAGCTAGCCATATTCTAGATATCGACCTTATGCCGGTCACACTTGGTAGTTTTGATGTAATCGTCGGCATGGATTGGTTGTCTAGAAACCAAGCGGAAATCATTTGTCATGAGAAAATCGTTCGCATACCCCTCCCGAGTGGAGAAATTCTTTCAGTTCAGGGCGAAAGGGTTGGTACTGTCATGGGTATCATATCCTTCATGAAAGCACAAAAATGTCTTCGAAAGGGACATACGGCCATTTCGGCCCTTGTTGCTGAACAACCGTCAGAAGAGAAGAAGATCGAAGATATTCCCGTTGTC
This sequence comes from Smallanthus sonchifolius, assembly GCA_023525975.1. Lineage (NCBI taxonomy): Eukaryota > Viridiplantae > Streptophyta > Magnoliopsida > Asterales > Asteraceae > Smallanthus > Smallanthus sonchifolius. Next base: position 90,637,481 of record CM042021.1, on the reverse strand, counting down.
CGTGAATTTTTGGAAGTATTTCCCGAGGATCTGCCCGGTCTGCCACCACACCGTCAGGTTGAGTTCCAAATTGACCTAGCACCCGGAGCAGCACCGATTGCTCGGGCACCTTATCGATTAGCACCCAGTGAATTGCAGGAACTGTCCACTCAGTTGCAAGACTTATTGGATAAAGGTTTCATCCGACCTAGTTCATCACCATGGGGAGCTCCGGTATTATTTTTCAAGAAGAAGGATGGTACGTTCCGTATGTGTATTGACTACCGGGAGCTAAATAAAGTTACAATTAAGAACCGCTACCCGTTACCTCGTATTGATGACCTTTTTGACCAACTCCAAGGATCAAGTTTCTATTCCAAAATAGATCTTAGGTCCGGCTATCATCAGTTAAGGGTCCGAGAAGAAGATATCTCTAAGACTGCATTCAGAACAAGGTACGGCCATTACGAATTTATGGTCATGCCTTTCGGTTTAACCAACGCACCTGCGGTATTCATGGATCTCATGAACCGTGTGTGTAAGCCTTACCTTGACCAGTTTGTTATTGTTTTCATCGATGACATCCTTATTTATTCCAAGAACGAGGAAGAACATGAAGAACATCTGCGCCTAATTTTGGAACTACTTAAGCAAGAACAACTTTATGCTAAGTTTTCCAAATGTGAATTTTGGATTCGAGAGGTTCAGTTTCTAGGTCATGTGGTAAATGAAAAAGGGATACATGTCGACCCGTCCAAAATAGAAGCCATCAAGAATTGGGCAGCACCGACGACTCCGACTGAAGTGCGACAATTTCTGGGATTGGCTGGATATTACCGTCGTTTTATCGAAGGATTTTCAAAGATTGCGCAACCTCTCACCGCCCTAACTAAAAAAGGAAAAGCCTATAATTGGGGCGATAACCAAGAGTCAGCTTTCTAACACCTCAAACAGAAACTCTGCAGTGCACCTATTTTAGCTCTTCCGGAAGGAACCGATGATTTTGTAGTGTATTGTGATGCATCCATTCAAGGTCTGGGTTGTGTCTTAATGCAACGCGAAAAGGTAACCGCATATGCTTCACGTCAGTTAAAGGTTCACGAGAAAAACTACACCACTCATGACCTAGAGTTGGGAGCAGTAGTTTTTGCACTTAAGATATGGAGACATTACTTGTACGGTACCAAATGCACCATCTACACCGACCACAAGAGCCTCCAGCATATCTTCGAGCAGAAGGAGTTGAACATGCGACAACGTCGTTGGGTTGAACTTTTAAATGATTACGACTGTGCGATCCGGTATCATCCGGGTAAAGCTAACGTTGTGGCTGATGCACTAAGCCGAAAGGAAACAAAACCCAAACGAGTTCGAGCATTACAACTTACTATTCACCCTGGATTGCCTGACAGAATCCGTAGTGCACAACTTGAAGCCTTGAAAGAAGATAACATACCGTTAGAAGGTACTCGCGGCATGGAAGCACAACTTGAAGTAAAATCTGACGGAATTCGTTACTTTATCGAACGAATATGGATTCCAGTGTTTGGAAATTTAAGAGAACTAATCATGGACGAAGCTCACAAATCTCGTTACTCCATTCATCCGGGTTCCGATAAAATGTACCATGATCTAAAAGTGCTATATTGGTGGCCGAAGATGAAGGCCGATATAGCCACCTATGTTAGTAAATGTCTGACCTGCGCGAAGGTCAAAGTTGAATATCAAAAACCGTCCGGTCTCCTGCAACAACCTGAAATTCCCATGTGGAAATGGGAACAAATATCCATGGACTTCATTACCAAATTACCCCGAACCCCTACTGGATGTGATACTATATGGGTAATTGTTGATCGCCTAACAAAATCTGCCCACTTCCTAGCCATCAAAGAAACTGACAAAATGGATAAACTCACTCGAGTATACTTGAAAGAAGTGGTCTCTCGGCACGGAGTGCCAATCTCTATTATTTCGGATCGTGATGCACGATTCACTTCCCGTTTCTGGCAATCATTGCATAAAGCATTAGGCACGCGTCTAGATATGAGTACAGCTTACCATCCTCAAACCGATGGTCAAACTGAACGTACTATCCAAACTCTGGAGGACATGCTACGAGCTTGTGTGATCGATTTCGGTAACACTTGGGAGTCTCACCTACCGTTGGTGGAGTTCTCTTACAACAACAAATATCACACTAGCATCAAGGCAGCTCCATTTGAAGCACTTTATGGACGGAAATGCCGTTCTCCCATTTGTTGGACCGAGGTTGGGGATAGCCAACTCACAGGTCCTGAACTTGTATTTGAAACTTCCGAAAAGATCGTTCAAATTAGAAACCGTATGGCGGCAGCTCGGGATCGTCAAAAGAGCTACGCCGACAAACGCCGTAAACCTTTGGAATTTCAATTAGGTGACATGGTTTTGCTCAAAGTCTCACCTTGGAAAGGTGTCATTCGTTTCGGGAAACGAGGAAAACCGAATCCTCGTTACGTTAGACCTTTCAAAATATTAAAGAGAATCGGACCAGTCGCGTATCAACTGGACTTACCTGAAAGACTTAGTGGTGTGCACAACATCTTTCACGTCTCAAATTTAAAGAAGTGCCTAGCAGATGAATCACTCACAGTTCCGCTGGAGGAACTACATGTTGATGAACAGTTACGTTTCATCGAAGAACCTGTGGAAATTATGGATAGGGAAGTCAAATCGTTAAAGCACAGTAAAATCCCTATTGTTCGAGTCCATTGGAACTCGAAACGCGGACCAGAATTTACATGGGAGCGCGAGGATCAGATGATGCGAAAATATCCTAATCTGTTCAAGCACTCCGCGTCAAATCCCTAAGGTACTATTTAATTTTCGGGACGAAAATTCTTTCAACTAGGGAATGATGTGAAACCCTCAAAAAAATTTTTGTGTTATTTAATTTTCGGGACGAAAATTCGTTCAACTTGGGGATGATGTGACAATCCGGAATTTTCCAGTTAACTCCGTTAGAAAAATCCAGTTAAAGTTAATTGAAATTAACTTTATTCAAACTTCAGGGACTATTTCTGTCAATACTCCAAACTTAAACTTCAGGGACTAGTTATGTCAAAAGCTTAAACTATTCTGTTAACTTTTGGAAAGTCAAAATCCAATCTGTTGACTTTAAAAGTCAAAGTTAACCATGAGTTAACTTCATTTAAACCTAAGGGACCTAATCTGCCAATTTACAAACTTCAATTTCTCAGAAAACCTCAAGGACCGATTCTGTAATTAAGCTAAAGTCAATTTTTTGACTTTCACAAGTCAAACCAGATGAAATTCGAATCCCAAACATCGAATTCGTGCGAATTGAAACCGTTTTGCACCATCATTCTCATTAACGATCGTGGGTATCGTAGTTAATCGTATTCAATTACAGAATTAAGCGGATTAATGACCATTAAATCATAACCGTCGAACACGATCACGGTTTGCATCAAATTCATTATATCCTTATGATAATTCCTCAATGTGATACACTGCACACACTATACGAACGCCTCTGAAATTCTTTCGCGCGACAATTCGATTGGAGAAGCAACAGAGATCGTCGGAGAGCAACTGGTTCATAGCCGGACCTGCATTTAGCCGAGCACCACCAATTCGTCATCCATTTCGGTAATTACTCATGTCTTCAGCTTCGTTTTCTTCATTAGAATGAAAGCCCTATGAAACCTTGGGCTTATATCATCGCTCAGATCAAAATCAGTAACCTAGGGTTCATGTAAAACATGTTTAATCGAACTAAAACTTTAACTCCGTTTAAATCCAATCAATCTATTCCATCAGACTCGTAAGCACTCAGATATCAAAAACCCTATGTTAATTTAATATCCTAATATTGAATTGTTCGAAAATCAGAAATTAGGGTTTGTTCTTGAGCGAATTGGGAGTTTTGATTCTGGAATCGATTTAAAGCCAATAAAATTATATGGTTAGTTTCGTTTTGAGATACTCTTTGAAAGCCCTCTGTAAATTCTTCTTTTTATTATCGAATTCATATCAGTCTGGAATCTAGGGTTTATCCATAAACCATTTTGGGGTTTTCAAACTTAGACACTAAAGTTTTGCAATTAAATCATTCCAAAAGATTCGCAATGTTGTTTTCATCAAAAGCCCCATGATTCTACCCAACTTTATTATCAGAAAACTTCAAATTGACTCAGTGTTCTTAAACTAGGAGTACGACTCTTTCTGTGAATTAATCGATCGTAAACTCTATAGTTTTGAAATTAAATTTGCCATATGATTCGCAACGCCCCGGCGAACAAAAACCCAAATTGATTATGGCTGTCCAATATCGGGATCGAGAGATTCGAACCTGGTTTGGTTCGGCCTGCGTGGGGAAGAAGAACACCGGCCAACTAAGTGTTAAACCCTTTCTGATCCAGGTTTCTAACGCGATACCCTAGCGGGTGTAATGGTTAAAGCGATGTGCGGGTGTGGGAGGGACCCGGGTTCGAGACCGGGCTCCCACATTCTTTTTTTTGGGGCATTTTCTGTTATATTAAAATATATATAAATTAAACCTAAATTATTATAATCCCGTTTAAACGCGTTCTAGCCTGGGATTTAACCTGTGGGCTCGGGTTTGAATTTTGTAACTAATTACATTATTTTTCTATTAATTAAAATAATGTAATTTATATATTTTCAACCCGTAAACCTCGAATAAAAGAAATATAAATATATTGATATCAACCCGCATTAAAATAATATAAATAATATATTGTTTTCAACACATTGTTGGCTTTTCGCGACTATTGTTACAAACTAAATAATATATTTATAAAATTATATTATTTACCTACGTTATCTGCCCGATTTAAAAATAATATAAATTATTATTTTCCACTCCGAGAATCAATTGACTAATCATTTGCATCTAAAATAATATATATATTATATTATTTCCTAACCTTCGTAAGCAACTCGATCAAAAGAAAATAGTTATCCTATTATTATCCATTGTCGACGTCCGACGCGTTCGTTTATTTTAAATCCTTAGAACAAGTTAGGACATCCTAACTTTTCGTGTCGTCGTCACAAATCCCGAATCGTCCCTAATTGTTGTGTTGTATTGTTAGGTCACACGTAAGTCGTTTAAGGCTTACACCCGTGGTTTCAAATTCCTACAGCGTGACCCGATCTTTCACTCGAAATCAGGTGAGTTTTCACGGCCCCTTTTTACTGCTTTTAAACTGGGGGAGAAAACAAGATACAACTCTTTTGATTTTTGTACTTCATTTTATATCAATTGTTATGACTATGCGTAAACTCTATCATGAAAGTCCTCACATCGAACCGTTTAAATATGAATACAGCGAGGTATGTTGGGTAGTACTACTGGGTTTGACAAACCTCACCCGCGTTAGTCGCGCTAACTCGATTGGATATCGAACGGGTGCAATGTCACACCCCGACCGATGGCGGAATCATCGAGGCGGACAATGAAATGATTGTTCATAAGCACATGATCTACTAAGGTTGCATAATTCATTAATAAGATTTAAATATCAAATATCCAAATACAAATCAAGTTACAACACCCTATTCTAGAATATTACACACAATTATTTTACTAGGTCCAAAAGCCTTATGTGTAGCACCTTCAACACATAGTCACACAATCACATATCTTCACCTGAAACGTAATCCAAAACAAGTGTCAACTACGAGAGTTGGTGAGTTTACATATGTTTAAATAAAGTAAAAGTTTAGTTTAAAACGTTTATACAATTCATAGTTTGACATGGTATGATATGGCATAATGTGGAGAATTCACTATATGTATACCAATTGTAAGCATGTAATTATGTATATAAGCATATAGGTTTAACGTGATAGGCATAGCATACTGCTACCCTAAAAGTGATAGGCATGGAATCAAGACTATGTGGGTTACACATAATTTAAACCATCCTAAAAGTATTCATAGCATAACAAGTGATCAAGCACAAAAGCACAATAATCTACACATGTAAACACAAGTTGAATTGTATGTAAGTAAGCACAGATTACGTTTCACCCCAAAATGTATAAAAATGTAAATAGGGGATATGTAACTCACCTGTGCAAACAAAGTAGTGATGCGGTATGTAGCAAAGTCCAATAGTGTATTCCTACCTACTCGTGTCCTAAATATTTAAGATGCCATAAAGTCTATGTAATGATTCTACCGCGTGTTGATCATGCATTCAATTCACCCAACTAGGCTAGACATGAACCTATATTAAGTTTCCAAATGTTTTGACACGACAATCGTTGGTAACGGTTTGTGATAACAAAATATATTTATATACACTTATATAATAAGATATGTATTTCATAACATGTCATTACGTTCACGTATCATTATTAGGTTTGGGGGTTGAAGTTAAATATATATACTATAAAAATAAGGCTTTTGATATCAAACTAGTCGTTAGAAAAGTACTCGAGTTTTTAAGTCTACTTAAAACATGTTTTTAGTTATCTAAATAAATTCAATAAATTATGGGATATTTACCATGCATAACCACATGTCTTGGGTTTATAAAAGTGTATGGATCATAATTTACAAACACTTTTAGGAGTTTAAAGCATAGCACACAACTCAGTTGGGTCAACAGTTTTGATTCTGCTGAATAGGTCAAGGGAAAACGGCTGTTTGGGGGTTCAAATGTCAGTTTCAAGAAAATAGGCCATATGGGTTTTATAACCAACACAAAATGCTAACTTTAGAAAAAGGAATCAAGTTATTTGGACAATTATTGAACAAGTTATGACCTCAACAAGTTAGCTCTATAAATCTGCCATAAAACTCAGAAGATACACATTTTCTTGTATCACCCTTTTGGGGTATCAAAACTCCTCCAAAAATTGTGAAACCAATTGGGATGGATAGAGGACTCTTTAAAATTAATCTTAGACTCAAGAAACGTTCAATTTGGTTGAGTTTTGACCAAGATATGACGCTCTAAAGTCGACCAAAATTTCTGCCAGCTACTGTTTGGTTAAAGGGAGTGACTTTCTCTTTGAAACAAGCACTACTTGGGTGAACTTACAACACAAATCAACATGAAATCTTAAAACAATAATAAGTTTTAGTAAAACACTCACACAAATCAAGCAAGGATTGAAGGTAAGATGATTGTAGAAGGCTTGAACACTTGCAAAGTCACTTGAATGACACTTGAGAGCACCCTTGGATTCTTGAAGTAAAAAGGAAACAAATGAGGTGTGTGTGGGTGTATGGTGTGCCGTGACCGAACAGGAGGAGAGGGTGGTGTTCGGCGGAGGTCGGTGGTGCGTAATGTTGCTGCTGTCGTTGAGGGCTGAATTGGGAAGGAGGAGGGTGGTGGTGCTTGGTTATTGCCGAGAAAGAGGAGAGCAAAAGAGAAAGTGTTGGTGTGGGTTTGTGGAGCATCTATACATGCATATATAAAGCCTCTCATGTTGGTTAATACCCTCTAGTCATTATGTTTTGGAAGGAGACAAGTTTGTCTCAAATGTTGCATGTTGGGCGAACATATTGGTGTAAGGGGGACAAAGGGGAAACACCATGTTTGGTGTTTTCGGCCGTGAAGAAGAAAACGAGGGGGAGGGGGGTAGGGTAGGGTAGGGGTAGTGTAGTAGGGTGGTGTTTAGTGTTAGGTGTCTTACCCGGTAGAATACCCGCTAAGTGTAACCCGGTTTTTAATAGTCGTTACGTGGTCGTTAGAGTACGAGTCGGGTATAATAAAAAAAAAAGTATACGTTTAATAGTTTTGACATTATATGTGCTCGTGTAAAACATTTAAGATTTTATTTTTATCCGGGTAGGCATTCTCTACTAATAAAAATAAAGAGAATGTTTCGAGATGTTTACATTTTTATTTTTATTTTTTTTAGTTTATCACCAACGCGATGTTGGGTTCGATGTGTCTCGGAAATTTCTAATATTGCCATCATAAGTTGCATATTGGGTGGACTCTGCTAAACCCGGTAAGACCTAATTAATTAATATTAAGTAAAAACACTTGCATTTCATTCAATAGAAGATGTTTACATGACATATAATATAAACGCGTGAATAAAAACCCGGAATGTCACATGCAATATTGACCTAAACGTGCACCGTGGTTGATAGACCTGGTGGGAGGCAATACAAACAGTCAGTTTACGGTTGCGAGCGTAATAGCAAACAATGAACATGGGTTAGCTACTCATTTGGTATTTATGTTGATTGTACAATAAATCTGGTAAACGTTTATTTATATATTGAAACCTGTGAACTCACCAACCTCGTGTTGACACTTTTTCTTACATGTTTTCTCAGGACGCTAAGCTAAGACACAGGTGCACGTTAGGGCATGCATGGGATTCAACTGCTTTGCTTTGTGTCTATTTATGTTGATTGAATTATTTTAATGTACTTTGTTTGGTTGGACGTTTGGACTTTTGGACTTTGGTTTTGGGCGCGTGTATTTTGCGCATTTACTTTCTTTACGCTTCCGCATTGATACTCTGATTTAAAAGATATTTTTATTTTGAGTCCCATGTAGAGTCGTTCAATGTAACTAGTGTCTGAGATCCTGGTTTGTCACTTCCCAAACGGTAATACTCCGTTAGTTGAAATTGGGGGTGTGACACCCTTCATTTTATACTGGCGGAGAAACCCAGAAGCACGCCACCACTAGGCCCTTCGACACCGTACATTACCTGTAGGTGGAGAAACCTAGGGCCCGATACCCCAAAGCCGTTCGACACACCAGAACCTTAGGAACGGTACCTCAAGGATATATGCACCTTCACCTTAAGCACGGCGTCCCAAAGGATAGCACGTACCTTCACCTTAAACACTGTTCCCTCGCATGGAATAGTACCTTCAATAGGGATCCCGGTAATCCCATGGTGACCATCGTCACCCCTTTATCCACCCAGTTATACAACAGTTGTCTAGCCACAAAGGCCCCTAAAAGGGAAGGCCCATAACATACATGCATACCTTAGTTCCCGAAAGAACTCGTGGCATATTCGTTCATTTTGTGACTTTTATAAAAATAACCGTTACCGCCTTTACATCATTTCAGTTAAAGCATTCATACGTTTTATTATAAAACATTTCATCATTAAACCGTTCGTAAACCATTCATAAACCTCTTTGGCAAAACACTTCATAAACACATTTCAACTTTCCTTTCGTAAACATCATTTCATAAAACATCATTTCGTTAAACATCATTTTGTAAGTATGCACACCAGCCCAAAACATTAATAAAACATTTAAAAGAGGGCTCTAGAACTCACCTGATAAGCTAATCTGGGTTGTCCTAAACAAAGGTCCAACAACATCACTTCCGATCTAAATTGATTAGTTAAATACACATCAGACGTAATCTCGACTCTAACGGTTAACTCGTTCTGTTTTAGGCGAACATGTTGACTTCACTGACCAGCTATATATACCCATAGCCCTGATGCCTGCGCACTTAGCAAGTGAGCAGGGCCTTGTTCTTGCGTACTTAATAAGTACGCAGACTTCGCTTCTTGCGTACTTGATAAGTACACATGCTTTGCTTCTTGCGTACTTGATAAGTACGCAGGACCTGCTTGCGGCAGCCTTCTTCTCCGCAAAAACCCTAACTTTTTGCATTCGGATCCGACCTCGTCAGGATCCAAACTTTTTACGTTAAAAACGTTTGCTTTTCATTCTAGATGCTAAATCTATGTTTATATTCAAGTTTCATATGTAGCAATGCCATCTTTTTATCCAAAACCCCAAAACGAACAAATACTCATATCTAGATCAGATCGTTACCTGTATCGAGCTTCCGATTCGGAGGTTTTGCTCACGAGCTCTGGAGTAACACACTTCTTCAATCTCGGGTCGATCCGCCAACTTTCTCTCTCTAAGGTTTCTCTCTCTAGAACTTGCAAATGAGAGATTATGGAGTGTGTTGGCTATTTAAAGGGAGGAGACTCCTCTCCTCAAGTTCGCCGACCCATCACGCCTCGTTCGTTTATTCCGTTCGTCTCGCATTTAACCCGTTATTTTTAATCGTCGTTTTATCTTTTGGGATGTTACAATAATCCAATACCGGTGTCATGAAATTCTTAAAGCCTCATATTCTATATCTGATAATGATCTTTTAACACACACACCCGGCGTATCATGGGTTCAAATCACAGTTGTGACATAGAACATTATGTTTTCACACTACTAATGGTCTAAAACGCTTCTAGCCTTCTGACAATTTAAATTACATGCAAATATTCAAATTAAAATTATAAACATGTAATGGTAAGTCATGAAGCTATCATTTCCTGTTTGTGCAAACTAAAAAGTTTAGTTCAAATCAAATACGCACAAACTTTAATCATAAATACAGAAACCAGGTAGTCATTCTATGGTCATGTGTATGTGATCACCTACTGATGTACTATCATTTCTTCTCTAACTTCAAGCAGTACAGATTTTTTATATTTTTTTTAAATTTGTTTGGTTTTTCTAAAGAAAGTTTTAAGAAAGAAAAATAAAATTTATCTACACTAAAAAGAAAAACACAAAGTAAAAAAAAAACTCCCATGAAAATCATTTTGAAAACCTTTTTCAAGCAGGATTAAACATTCCAATCATTTGAGTAAGAAATTCAAACCGTGAGCGATCAAACTCTTTGGTAAACAAATCAGCAAAGTTGTTATCCGTGTGGACTTTCTCCAACTCAATCAATCTTTTCTCTACACAATCTCAAATGAAATGATGACGTATCTCAATATGCTTTGTTTTCGAGTGCTTCACTGGATTGTTTGTGATGGACATCGTGGCAGTGTTGTCATTGAACATTGGTGTTTCTGTGAAATTCAGACCATAATCCCTCAATTGTTGCTGAATCCACAAGATTTGGGAACAACAACTGGCTGCTGCGATGTATTCGGCTTCGCATGTTGAAATTGCACCCGATGTGTAACATCCCGAAAATAAAACGACGAGTTATTATATCGGGTAAACACATGACGAAAAGAAAAAATAAACGCGGCATGACAGGCCGGGCCAGGCCGGACAGGCCAAGCGAACTTAAGGGTGGCGCAAAAGGGAGTCTCCCTATAAATAGCATAAGCCACCACCTTTCTCTCATTTGCAAGTTTTAGAGAGAGAAACCTTAGAGAGAGAAAGTTGGCGGATCGACCCGAGATTCAAGAAGCGTGTTAGCACATAGCTTTAGAGCAAGACCTCCGAATCAGACGCTCGATTCAGGTAACGACTCGTTCCGAATCTAGGTTTTTGTTTAAAATCGGGTTCCCGGGTATTTTTGGTAAAAAGGTTGGGTTTTTATTAACCAAAAGAGAAAATTATTATAGATCTGGAATCATGAGAGGAAAATACACCTTTAAAAGTTCCAAGCTTGACGAATCCATCGATCCAGATCTAAGTCCATGCAAACTAATGTGTTTTGTATGAAGTTTACGGTTTTTATAAAGTATGCGATTATGATAAAGTTTACGGTTTGGATGAAGTTCACGGCCGAGCAAAGTTCACGCTTGTGAAGTTCACGGCTGATGAAGTTCAAGGCTGATGAAGTTTGCGGCCGGGTGAAGTTCACGGTTGTGAAGTTCACGGCTGATGTAGTTCACGGCTAATGAAGTTCACGGCTGATGAAGTTTGCGGCAGGGTGAAGTTCACGGCTGATGAAGTTTGCAGTTTGGGTAAAGTCTGCGGTTAGGGATGAAATGTGATGAGTTGTACGTAAAGCTAAGACTAGGTTGCTGATGTGTATGAAAGTGTATATATATTTTTATAAGTATTTTTCACACAATTTGAGTTTTAAAAAAGGGTTTTCACCAAATACTAATCACACACACATCGGGCAAGTGTACCCGTCAGATAGCAATATAGTAAAGGTAAGAACCAGATATCAATTTGTGGACACGGTGGAATGCGATAATAAACTAGAACTAAAATCCAATCAAGTAAGGGTAAAAGATGTTTAAGTTGATTTTGATTAAACTAACATGCAAGAATATAAAACTAAACTAAGAACACAAGTTAAACAATCAAGGAAGGAATATCACTTCGGTCTCGAATCCATTTAGTAGACATCCAACAACAACTATAGATACAAGTACACGATACGTATGCTGACTAAACTCTTGTCAAAGACATCTAATCAAATGACTTTTCAGAAAGTTAGAATGAATTATACAAACTAACCACCTAAACTCATGCAATGAAGCTCACGTATTATGAATACGTCTGATGTGTTGCAAAACACATGCATTTATCCGTGTATAATTGTGTATAATTGTCCAATTTTGTATTAGTTTTGTGTGGTTTTAAGTTCATACTGAGTTTGGGTTAGAATTGCAGGGTACAGTGTGCTAAGGAAGCGGAAAACCGAGTAAAAATGTAGAAGTATCGAGCACACAGAAGTTGGAGCCAAAAAGAATAAATAATATTAATTTTCTGTTAAGGTAGGTCTCTCGCGGTACGCGAGAGAAAGGAGAGAAGTCCCTCGCGGTACGCGAGGGGATCCAGAAAGCAACCCGATTAAATTGTCTCTCGCGGTACGCGAGGTAGTGACCCAATTCCTCTCGCGGTACGCGAGAGGTCCGTTATACCGAGAATTTGGGAATTTTAGGGTTTTTTAAGATTTGGTCGGTTACGCTTGATCATTATCGACTTGTAGACGAAAAAGCTTGGAACTTTGGGCGATTTTGGCATTCAAGAGTGGATTTTGCTTGGAGATCGAAGGTTTGGAAGCGATATCGGTTAGATTAATCTTTAGATCACGCTTAATCATTCGGTTACGTTTGATATTTGCTATTTGAACTATGTTTTCTCTGATTAAACTTTTTTCTTTTGTCTTTATGATGTTTCTTGGCTAAAACCATTAGAACTACCTAGGTTTTCGATGATTGGATGATAAAGTTTGGATTTTTATTGATTTTGGGATTTTGATTATGAATTTATGTTAATGTCCAGATCTGAGTTTGATTGTTTGATGATTATGCATGCTTATGAATGGTTGTTTGTGGTTTGATTTATCCATACATGCTAAAGTGAATGTCTTTCATGATTTAGTGTGTAGTAGATCGTCTACTTTGTGTTTTCGATTAGTTTATGGTTGTCTAGACGTAGTCACCATGGGATACTCATATTATAATCAATTAATAATAAGTGTTCTTCTTATCTAAAAACCTAAAAAGTGATAGGTAATCGATTAGTCGTCAGTATTAGGGTTTCTGAGTGTGAACTTTCCGAGAGGTTGTTTCCTTAGAATTCTGGTGTTGTTGCTATATCGTGTCAAGCATATTGAATTCAGGTTGCTCCTTGCATCTCTGATGTATTGAGATTGCATAACCGAGAGGTGAGCTTATCTATCGAGTCTTTAGCATAAGTGGTGATACCGAAAGGTGAATCCATTGACTGGTAAGTTTAGTATCCATGAGTTGTTTTCTGGCCACATCCTGAGACCGAGAGTGATCGGGAATCCATTAGGTATCTTATAGGAGATTCATCTTTAGAACCCCAGTTTGTGTCATATCCCATAATCAGTAGAAATCATTCTTAATATCCATGATTCATAGCCTAGGTGGTCCTTTGTCTAGTTGCTGATTTCACTCTAAGTCTTTGCTATTTCAGTCTTTTGTCTTCTTTAGTATCCATTGTCTAGTTTAATCTTAGTTCGTAGATTTCCCCCCAAAACCAAACCAAATAGTAAGTCCTAGTTAGAGTCTAATTTGTGTTAGAGTCAGTGTCTCGTGGGTTCGATATCCGGACTTCTTTTAGCTGTGTTACAATTGATAGGTACACTTGCCTGTCTTTGTGGTCTAGTTTAGTAGAGTTGTCTAGAGTTTAACTAGAGTGTCTAGGTTAATGTGTGTTTAATTTTATAGGCCGTTTGACTGACATCAAGTTTTTGGCGCCGTTGCCGGGGACACTTTGCAATAGCAAAATTAGCTTTGATTAGTTCTTGTTTGGTCATTTGTTTTTATTTTTCCTTTCTAGTTTATTTCCTTAATTTGTTTTTTTTTTATTTTTTTTTTGTTTCTTTCGTTTTGTGTCCTTATTTGGTATTTGTGTGCGTCTTAGTTTGAGTCTGTTCTTTGTTCTTAGTTCTTCTATTTCCTTTTTGTTTTCTGTTCCAGTTTATGCAACATACTCGCTCGCAAGGATCACCTGACTTTGAAGCCTATTCAGAGCCTGAGCGAGAGCTTCGGGAGCGCAGCCGGAAGTTTCGCGGTCGTTTGAGCGAGCTACTTGACAAAAAGGTACACATTTCGATTCTCATTGCTGACATGGGTGATGCTAATCCACAAGCTAGACGTACCGTCCACCAGAGGGCGAGTGATGGTTTCTCGGGTACTAGGTCCTCTATTACCCGACCTGCTATGGCCAACACTAATACTTGGCAGATTCCATCCCATGTGATGAACACTATCAGTAACTCTACTCAGTTCCACGGACTCGAGGACGAGGATGCGCCAGGACATCTGTCCCGCTTTGCGCGTGTTTGCGATACCTTTCGCATTACTGGTGCTACTGATGACGCCATCCTGTTGCGTCTTTTCCCGTTCACCCTGTCTGGTCGCTCTGCCACTTGGTTGGATACCCTGCCCCAGGATTCCATTACCACTTGGGAAGATCTGAAGGCCAAATTCTTGAAAAAGTATTATCCCCCATCAAAGGCCGCCCGTCTGAGGGATCAGATCCACTCTTTCCGCATGGACCCCGATGAGCCTTACCACATGGCTTGGGAGCGGTTCAATACTCTGCTGAGCAAGTGCCCTCAACATGGCCTCTCTGATTGGGCATTGGTTGAAAAGTTCTATAATGGTCTCACATTTGAGAAACAACAAATGTTCAATACTGCTGCAGGGGGCCACATCATGGAGAAGAAGGAGCCGGAAGAGTGTGAAGAGATGTTTGAGAGCTTTGCTCAAGCTGAGCAACAGCAGCCTTCTACTAGGAATTCCACTCCTAGTGCTAGGACACCTACTTATGCCACTAGAGGTGTTCATCAGGTCACCACTGAGACTAGCATGGCTGCTGCACTTGCAGCTATGGCAAAGGAGATCAAGGAGCTGAAGATGAGCGCGATGAAGTGTGAGGTATGTAGAGGAGGCCATGATACTATAGACTGCCCTGTTACTCAACAGGAGCAGGTAGACTTTTTGGGAAACCAAAAGCCCCCTCTATTTAACTCTGGCTGGAGGAACTACCCTAATTCTAATTGGAGATCTGGCGGGAACCCACCTGGGTTTCAGAACCGCCAAAATCAGTATGGAGGAGGTGATAGAGAGCAGGGGCAACAGTCTAGTAGTAGCCCAGGAGAGAAGAGGATAGAGGAGATGATAGCTAATCAGACCCAGCTGCTTGCTCAACTAGTGAAGACTGATCAGGAGACACAGAACAAGCTTAAGGAGCATGATACACTTTTGAGGAGTCATCAGTCTGCATTCCTGGATCTGCAACGCACGGTGGGAGACATCGCGCGCCAGCTTACTGATAGATCTGGAGGGTCATTTTCGGGTAGTACTGAGACTAACCCAAAAGCCACATTGAAGGCGGTTACCACGCGCAGTGGTAAAGGAGTAGAAAGTGAGCAGACACCGGCACTTGATAATGATGAGCCGGTAGATGAGGAGATAGAGATGGAGACTCCTGGAGGGGTGCACGAGAGGCGAGTCCCAGCAAGTACAGTGCCCGATAGTGAGTCTCCTGCTGTGAAGGAGAAGAGTGGGGAGAAGAAGAAGACTCCCAATGTTGATCTTACTCGTGTTCCATATCCTGCTCGCCTAATGCAGCAGAAATTTGCTAAGGATTATGGACACTTTCTGGAGTTGTTCAAACAGCTAAAAATTAATCTGCCTTTTGTTGAAGCCCTCCAGCATATGCCTAAATATGCTAAATTCTTGAAGGATCTTCTTTCCAATAAGAAGAAGCTGGAGGATCTTTCGACTGTCACTCTCAATGAGAGATGTTCTGCGGTGGTGCAGAATAAGCCACCGGAGAAACTAGCGGACCCGGGTGTCTTTACGATCCCGTGTTTGTTTGGTAGCTCAACTTTGCACCACGCGTTAGCCGATCTCGGCGCTAGCATCAATTTGATGCCCTACTCTCTCTTTGAGAAGTTAGGACTTGGAGATCCGGCCCCTACGCGCATGAGCATCTCTTTGGCCGATCGGTCGGTCAAATATCCAAGGGGAATAGTGGAGAATCTTTTGGTAAAAGTCGATAAATTTGTTTTCCCCGCGGATTTTGTCATTCTTGACATGGAGGTTGACGATAGAGTCCCGCTCATCTTGGGACGCCCCTTCTTGCGCACCGCCAAGGCATTGATCGATGTCTTCGACGGTAAGATTACACTTCGTGTAGGGGATGAGAATGTCACCTTTGATGTCATGAAATCCATGAAAAACTCAAGTGGTCAGGACGATTCCGTGTTCTTTCTAGACACCTTTATATCTCATATGGATCGATGCCTTGACTACGTGTGTGGGAATGATCTGCTTAACACACAACACCTGGGTGAGGAAGACCAGGAGGTTGAGACTGATGCTCTCCCCGAGCAAAGTCCGAGCCACCCGGCTATTATACCTCCCGAGTACCCAGAAGTCCTAGAGGTTTACACAAACCACGAGGAAGAGAAGAAGACCTCGGTCGAGGCTCCACCATCCCTTGAGCTCAAGGAGCTACCCTCCCACTTGGAGTATGCTTTCTTGGATGGTGAGGCCGGTCTACCCGTCGTGATTTCTGCTGCACTGACGGAGGAGGAGAAGGAGAGATTGATTGAGGTGTTAAAGGCGAATAAACAAGCTATTGCGTGGAAACTCACTGATATAAAGGGCATCAGCCCTACTTTCTGCACGCATAGGATACTGATGGAGGAGGAGCACAAGCCAGTTGTGCAACCTCAAAGGAGGCTTAACCCGAACATGTCGGATGTGGTGAAGAAGGAGGTCCTTAAACTCCTAGATGCGGGATTGATATATCCGATTTCGGACTCCACATGGGTTAGCCCAACTCAGGTCGTCCCGAAGAAGGGTGGGATGACAGTTGTGAAGAATGAGAGGAATGAGTTGATCCCTACAAGGACAGTCACCGGTTGGAGAGTGTGCATTGACTATAGGAGACTGAATGATGCCACTAGGAAGGACCACTTCCCCCTTCCTTTCATTGACCAGATGCTGGAGCGCCTGGCAGGGCAGCAGTTCTACTGTTTCCTTGACGGGTTCTCGGGTTATTTCCAGATCCCCATCGCACCGGAGGATCAGGAGAAAACCACATTTACATGCCCGTATGGTACCTTCGCATACCGACGTATGCCATTCGGGTTGTGTAATGCTCCAGCTACCTTCCAAAGGTGCATGGTGGCTATCTTTCAGGACATGATCGAGACTTCCATGGAGGTTTTCATGGACGATTTTTCTGTGTTCGGAAGTTCTTTCGATCAGTGTTTGCAAAACCTCGAGAAGATGATGAGGAGATGCATAGAGACGAAGTTGATGCTTAATTGGGAGAAGTGTCACTTCATGGTGACTGAGGGAATTGTGCTAGGGCACAAAGTTTCACGTGCCGGTATCGAAGTGGATAGAGCAAAAATTGATACGATCAGTAGTCTTCCACCACCGACCAGTGTGAAATCAGTTCGTAGTTTTCTAGGTCATGCGGGTTTCTATAGGCGTTTCATTAAAGACTTTTCAAAGATCACCCGACCCATGACTCGCCTTTTAGAGAAGGACGTCCCATTTGAGTTTGATGCGGACTGTTTGACGGCATTTGAGTTTTTGAAGGAGCAGTTAGTTTGTGCTCCTATCTTGATCTCCCCCGACTGGAGCTTACCCTTTGAGCTCATGTGTGATGCGAGTGACTATGCAGTCGGGGCTGTTTTAGGACAAAGAAGAGAGAAGCACTTCCACCCGATCTATTATGCTAGTAAAACTCTTAATGATGCTCAAGAGAACTACACGACTACCGAGAAGGAGTTGCTAGCTGTGGTGTTTGCTTTTGACAAGTTTCGTTCATACTTAGTGCTCTCTAAAACCATCGTCTATACTGATCATGCGGCATTGCGATACCTGTTCGCAAAGAAGGATGCCAAACCAAGATTGATTCGATGGATTCTCTTGCTTTCCGAGTTTGATATTGAGATCAAAGACAAGAAAGGAGCGGAGAATGTGGCGGCTGACCATTTGTCAAGGCTAGAGGACCCCGGTAGAGAAGAAATCCGGGAGGAGGCCATAGGGGACACATTTCCCCATGAGTCCTTGATGATGGTGAGTTCGAGACCGGTAGAGAACCCGGTATTTTATATGAGTGCTGAGGCGCAAGGTTTGCCATGGTTTTCTGACATAGCAAACTACTTAGCTGATGGTGTAGTGGTGAAGGGCATGACTTCACAACAAAGGCGTAAATTTTTTGCCGATGCCAACCACTACATTTGGGATGCCCCACATCTGTTTCGTGTGGGAGCAGATAGAGTTTTAAGGAGATGCGTGAGCAAGGAAGAAGGTGTACAGATCCTTAAGCATTGTCACGAGGGCCTGACGGGAGGTCACAATGGACCCTCCTACACCGCCAAGAAGGTGTTTGATTCTGGTTTCTATTGGCCGACGGTGTTTAAGGATGCTCATGAGTTAGTGAAGCGGTGTGACCCGTGTCAACGCACCGGGAATATCTCATCCAGGAAGGAAATGCCCCAACACCCAATTCAAGTAGCTGAAGTGTTTGACATTTGGGGCATTGATTTCATGGGTCCATTCCCGATCTCAAGAGGGAACCGTTACATTCTCGTGGCGATAGACTATGTATCTAAGTGGGTCGAGGCTCAAGCCCTACCTACGAACGATGCCCGAGTTGTGGTAGGATTTTTGAAGAAGTTGTTTAGTAGGTTTGGTACTCCTAGAGCCCTAATCAGTGATAGGGGCACGCATTTTTGCAACGCCCAGATGGAGAAGGCGTTGTCACGCTATGGGGTCACCCATCGGTTTTCAACTGCCTATCATCCACAAACTAGTGGGCAGGTCGAAAATGCAAATAGGGGAATCAAGAGGATATTGGAGAAAACAGTCGGGAAGAATAGGAAGGATTGGGCCGACAAGTTAGATGATGCGCTTTGGGCATTCAGAACAGCTTTCAAAACACCTATAGGGACAACACCCTTTAGGATGATTTATGGCAAGGCGTGTCATCTACCGGTGGAGCTCGAGCACAAGGCGTATTGGGCCTTAAAGGCAGTCAATCTTGACATGCCACAAGCAGCACAACACCGGTTTCTCCAATTACACGAGTTGGAGGAGTTGCGTGACGATGCATACGCACGTTCTTGGAGTTACAAAGAGCGAACAAAGGCGTTGCACGATCGTCGATTGAAGGGAGTGAAAGATTTCAAGTGTGGGGAGGAGGTGCTAGTATATAATTCCAGATTGAAACTATTCCCAGGAAAGCTTAAGTCTAGATGGACAGGGCCGTACACGGTAAAAGAAGTGTTTCCGTATGGTACGGTGGAGCTACATGATGGAGAAGGAAGTTCGTGGAAGGTGAACGGTCATAGATTGAAGCATTACATCGGAGGACCGATTGAGAATGTTGAGGGGGATGAGATCCTCTTCGACAAGACCGGATCATGAAGTAAAGAAGAGCAAGTCCTCGGGGAAGAGCCCGAGTGTAGAGTTTGTAGATTTTTGTGCTACATTTTATATCTCTAGTTTTTGTGCATTTTTTTTTCGGTTTGTGTGTTTTTGTGTTTTCATGTGTTGCAGGGAATCGCGACAATAGAAAGGGGAGAAAGCCATCAAAAACCAGTTCCAGGTAAGCATACTTAAAAAATTCTAAGTCTGGAACAAGTTTTGAAAAAAGTTGAAAAAATTCTTAAGAGTTGAAAATTTTTCTAAGTATAAAAACTGGCTTAACTTTCTGTTACGGGAGGTTCCTCGCGGTACGTGAGGAAATTATTGGGTGTCCCCCGCGGTACGCGAGAGACAAATAAAGTTTGCAAAAATTTCTGTCCTCCGCGGTACGCGAGACAATTTACCAACACTCTCGCGGTACGCGGAGAACTGAAGAGTCAACAACAGGTATTTTGTTCCTCGCGGTACGCGAGGATAAACCTATGATACTCTCGCGGTACGCGGGGTAGTGAAAATTCAATCAACCGCCTACCCACCTCTCGCCGTACGCGAGACTTTATTTCAAATCCTCTCGCGGTACGCGAGAGAGGGGAAATTCCGGAAAAAAAAATAAGCGGGGTTTAAGAGCCCCCCCTGTCTGCCTCCGCCATTCCATCACCACACCACCATCGCAACCACCCTCCGCCGCCGTCGCCCTATCCCCCATCTTCAATCACCAGCCACCACCGCCCACATCGCCAATCGCCGCCATTCACCACCGACCACCGTCGCCGCCACCCTCCGCCGCCGTCACTACTGTCGATTTGGGAGTCTCCGGGATTCTACCTGTCATCACCATCGTTTTCGGTCGTCATTGAGGTTAGATTCCTTGTTTCGTTATGAATTCGCATAGATTGTAGCATACATTGTAGTCGAGTCAAGTGTCGTTGCGTATGTGAGTCTATTTTAGTGTAATGTGAGTCGGTTAGATTAATGTTTATATGGTTCGGGTGTCGTTGGGTTTGCAGGTTTCAATTTGTAAAAAAAAAAAAAAAAAGTCAGTTATGTTGAATAATAAGTCACTTGGATATGCACAGGTTGTACAATGAGTCGTTTTATTGACGTTTGGGTTGTATGAGTTTCGTGTCGTAGTCATTTGAGTTACTTTTGGATTACAATTGAATTAGATAGAATGGTATACAAGTATCTCATGCTACTCATGTCAGTAATTGTTGTTTTGTACATATATAGGGAGACGTTGTTTTAGTTTGTATTCCGAGTCAATTGTACAGGTTCAGTAATTTGTAAACGGTGTCTTGGGATATGCCTATTGTTTTCTGTGCAGGTTTAGACTGCCTCGCCCGTACTCAATCTCCATTCGGGCGAGGTTGTCTGGTTTTTAATAAACAAATAGGGTATCCCGAATTTTTCAATTTTTTTTTTTTTTTTTTTTTTTTTTTTTTTTAATTTTATTTTATTTTTTTAGTAGTTTTGCACAGTTTGTTGAACAAGTCGAACGACCGCGAATGAAATGCTATACGGTTGTTCGACCTGTTGTATTATCTTATTGTTATATTTGTGTTACTGACTTGTAAATGCAGGTATGTCTGACCATGGAGAGTCGTCTAGCGCGCCCAAGCGCAGGCGGGGCCCAGTTCCCCACCCTAGGGGAGAGGCCGAGGAGCCGCGCCCGATCCGTAGGGCGCCGCGTGTCATCCGATACGCGGCTCCGGAGGTCCGTCCCGCGCCCGATGCGCAGCCCACGCCGATCGAGGACCGGATTTTGCAGCACCACACGCTTCTGCGCTTCGAGCTGATGACCGAGGAGTCGGTTCGCCTTGCGAGGTTCGTCGACATGGAGCCGTATCAGCACCGGACTTTTGATTGGGGACTGGTGGAGGAGCTTGGACAGCTCCAGCGTTTAGAGGGGCTTTTGGATGCCCGATGGCGGTTGGCCTTGGCCTGTGACGCCACTCAGTACCATGAGCTCACTGTCGAGTTTTTCTCCACTTTCCGGTACGTCACAGGCCAGTTCTCTGAGCCAGCCGCCGTTTCCTTCTCTCTGGGCCGACAGGTTTATGAGCTGTCGGTCCCGCAGTTTGCGGTTGCCACGGGGTGGTATACCGAGCAGGAGGTGGCAGCGCCGCCATTCTTGCAGAGCCTTCGGGGCCTTTTCCGGAGGCAGCATGATCAGGGGGTCAGCAACAGTCAGTTGCGTGACTTTTGGCATTCCATCGCCGATGGACCGTACTCTTCCGCCTTGGTCGAGTCGTCCATTCGCGACCCCCTCATCCGGTACATACACCGCATCCTGGCTTGCACTCTCATCGGCCGACGATCCGGCATTGAGAAGTGCAACCAGTTGGACCTTTTCTGCTTATTCTGCATAGTTGGTCACCGTGAGGCCAACCTGGCCAGCATTCTCATATCATCTATTGCCAGGGGTCGTCGCGGTGGACCGGATGCGCGGTTAGAGCTCGGGCCTTACATCAGCAGGCTGGCTGAGCGGTTAGGAGTTTTTGACCGTTATCCGGGCCATCTACTTACACCGGGCCCGGATACCTTTCCATACGGTCTGGTTGAGCTGAGATTGGCAGGGATCATCACGATGGATGATCCCCCAAGATTCATGGAGATCCGCCAGGGTCCGCAGGTCCCACCACCTGCCGGGACGCCTGCCGCGGCAGCGATAGAGATGGGGGCGCCGACAGCACGCCAGAGGATTCCACACCATATCGAGCGCCCCCAGGTTCAGCACCCGCTGAGGATGAGGCCACCAGCACCTCTTACTCTCGAGGCGTTGCGAGATCAGATTTTTGACCGTCTGGATCGGCAGGACGATGCCATTCGGTATATGATGACACAGCAGGGCGTAGAGATCCCACCGTTCTTCAGGGCACCAGACCAGCAGCAGCCGGATCAGCCAGAGACGGGAGGTGACCAGCCGTGATCTTCAGCACCGCATGCCGGGTTGTATATAGTTAGTTCATGTATTTTTTTATTTCTGCTTTATTTTTGGGTATTTCATTTCTTTATTTCCAGTCCTGTACGTTAACTCTTGTATATTTCTTTTTGTATATATATTTAGGGGTTTCGGCACGGGTTGGTTGTGTTGATTGATGTATATATTTTATATTTGACGTGATTGCTAGTATGTGTTAGAAGTTGGCCGATTTCGTTCGTGAGGAATACGTGGAACATATATAAGCTTAGCGTTCGAATGGAGGGCTAGGGAGCACGACTTACGAGGAATTTCATAACCATATCACCAGGGAAGTCTGTTCCGATTTTTGTGCTTTTATTTTATTTTGCTTTATTTTTTTTTGTTTTATTTTACCGTCGTTAGTTGGTCCACATTGAGGACAATGTAGAGTTTAAGTGTGGGGATGGGAGACGTTCGTCTAATTTCTGTATTTTGAGTCTGTTGTTGTAAATTGTAGAAAATTATTGAAAAAGTCCTTCGAAAAAATACAAATTTTTTTGCAAGTACATGGAAAATGATAGTACAACTGGTCATAGCATGCTAAAATAAATTGAAATAGAACAATAGAAAACGTGTCTAATTTGTGATGAATCGGTAGACTCAGCCAGTTTGAAAAGCTTAAATATCCTGAAAAGTGTTAATTAGGAAATAACTGAATTAAATCATGAAATCTTGTGGGTTCTCATCTTAGGATATCAGTGAAGCTGAAACTGTCAATATAGGGTGATAGGTACCACGGTAAGCTGAGATTTTTATGTTTCTTAAATATTTTTGGCACATCACTCTCTGTTTATGCAAATGAACCCGAGAGTTGATGGCGCCCGCATTCATAATACACATCATGAGTATAATTTAGAATTGAGAGTTCGAGTTTCTAACCTACGTGTTTCCTTCCGGGATAGTGACTTGGGAGATACACCCATGGGTCGGGACTTGAATAATCGATGGTTGGGATAATTAGGGTTTTGTTTATGTGTTTCCCATGGGGATAGTGACTCTGTGGATACGCCTCTGAACTAAAATCTTACGTGCTTTCATGATATGACTTGATCCTACGCGCTTCCTTCTGGGATGGTAACCCGGGAGATGCACCACTGGGAAAAGGTTGATTCATAAGTAAAATAATACTCATTTCATTTCATTCCATGCATTCATATGAATTTGGGAAACATAAACGTTTTAGCTGCTGTGGTGGGAAGATCTATATGATCTAAAAACCGGACCTAAACATGACCGTGAGACAGGATTAGGTGGAAGTGTAATTTTTGAGTGTGAGATCCATAGGTTGACTGATATGCTGTATAAATGGGATTAGAACACTTCTTCGGGGGCTTGATTTTTGGTGTTTGGGTTTAGTCGGATAGAAATACCGGTTATTGCACTCTAATGCGTTATTATATATGTTGGAAATAATTAAAGAATAATAAAGCTTTGTCCAGTTATGATTCCATTGCAGAGATCTTTTTCGAGGACGAAAAAAGTGTAAGTGTGGGGATGTTTGATGTGTTGCAAAACACATGCATTTATCCGTGTATAATTGTGTATAATTGTCCAATTTTGTATTAGTTTTGTGTGGTTTTAAGTTCATACTGAGTTTGGGTTAGAATTGCAGGGTACAGTGTGCTAAGGAAGCGGAAAACCGAGTAAAAATGTAGAAGTATCGAGCACACAGAAGTTGGAGCCAAAAAGAATAAATAATATTAATTTTCTGTTAAGGTAGGTCTCTCGCGGTACGCGAGAGAAAGGAGAGAAGTCCCTCGCGGTACGCGAGGGGATCCAGAAAGCAACCCGATTAAATTGTCTCTCGCGGTACGCGAGGTAGTGACCCAATTCCTCTCGCGGTACGCGAGAGGTCCGTTATACCGAGAATTTGGGAATTTTAGGGTTTTTTAAGATTTGGTCGGTTACGCTTGATCATTATCGACTTGTAGACGAAAAAGCTTGGAACTTTGGGCGATTTTGGCATTCAAGAGTGGATTTTGCTTGGAGATCGAAGGTTTGGAAGCGATATCGGTTAGATTAATCTTTAGATCACGCTTAATCATTCGGTTACGTTTGATATTTGCTATTTGAACTATGTTTTCTCTGATTAAACTTTTTTCTTTTGTCTTTATGATGTTTCTTGGCTAAAACCATTAGAACTACCTAGGTTTTCGATGATTGGATGATAAAGTTTGGATTTTTATTGATTTTGGGATTTTGATTATGAATTTATGTTAATGTCCAGATCTGAGTTTGATTGTTTGATGATTATGCATGCTTATGAATGGTTGTTTGTGGTTTGATTTATCCATACATGCTAAAGTGAATGTCTTTCATGATTTAGTGTGTAGTAGATCGTCTACTTTGTGTTTTCGATTAGTTTATGGTTGTCTAGACGTAGTCACCATGGGATACTCATATTATAATCAATTAATAATAAGTGTTCTTCTTATCTAAAAACCTAAAAAGTGATAGGTAATCGATTAGTCGTCAGTATTAGGGTTTCTGAGTGTGAACTTTCCGAGAGGTTGTTTCCTTAGAATTCTGGTGTTGTTGCTATATCGTGTCAAGCATATTGAATTCAGGTTGCTCCTTGCATCTCTGATGTATTGAGATTGCATAACCGAGAGGTGAGCTTATCTATCGAGTCTTTAGCATAAGTGGTGATACCGAAAGGTGAATCCATTGACTGGTAAGTTTAGTATCCATGAGTTGTTTTCTGGCCACATCCTGAGACCGAGAGTGATCGGGAATCCATTAGGTATCTTATAGGAGATTCATCTTTAGAACCCCAGTTTGTGTCATATCCCATAATCAGTAGAAATCATTCTTAATATCCATGATTCATAGCCTAGGTGGTCCTTTGTCTAGTTGCTGATTTCACTCTAAGTCTTTGCTATTTCAGTCTTTTGTCTTCTTTAGTATCCATTGTCTAGTTTAATCTTAGTTCGTAGATTTCCCCCCAAAACCAAACCAAATAGTAAGTCCTAGTTAGAGTCTAATTTGTGTTAGAGTCAGTGTCTCGTGGGTTCGATATCCGGACTTCTTTTAGCTGTGTTACAATTGATAGGTACACTTGCCTGTCTTTGTGGTCTAGTTTAGTAGAGTTGTCTAGAGTTTAACTAGAGTGTCTAGGTTAATGTGTGTTTAATTTTATAGGCCGTTTGACTGACATCAACGTCAATGTTCATAAAGATTGAACTAGCTCCCGATTAAGTGTAACATCCCAAAAATAAAACGACAGTTAAAATGACGAAATAAACGAACGAGGCATGTCGGGTCGGGCCGGATGGGCAGGCGGGCTGGAAGGGGAGCCTCCCCTATAAATAGCTTAGACCTCCATCATTTATCTCATTTGCAAGTTCTAGAGAGAGAAACCATAGAGAGAGAAAGTTGGCGGATCGACCCGAGATTTCAGCAAAGTGTTGCTCCATAGCTCGTGAGAAGAACCTCCGGATCAGAAACTAGATTCAGGTAACGATCGGGCCTAAATCTGAGTTTTTGTTCGTTTTTGGGTTTTTCGGGTTTTGGGTGAAAACGTAACGTTTTCACGGATAAAACTGAAAGATAAACATAGATTTGAGTTCCTTAATGGAAAACAAACGTTTTGAATGTAAACAGGTTCGGGATCTTGACGTGATCAGACCTGAATGCGAAAGTTAGGGTTTTGCGAAGAAACAGATCGTGCGTACTTATCAAGTACGCACGGAGCAGGTCCTGCGTACTTATCAAGTACGCAGGAAGAGGGCACTGTGTACTTATCAAGTACGCAAGAAGAGCAGGAAGCAGGGTATGCGCACTTGCTATGTGCGCAGGCATCAGGTTGTTTAAGTAAAGTTAGTATGTTTAGAATGGTTAAACCATTAGAGTCAGGATTGGATTTGATGTGTATTTAACTATCAAATTCAGATCGGAAGTGACGTAGTGGGACCTTTGTTTAGGGTAACCCGGATTAGCTTATCAGGTGAGTTCTAGAAGCCCTCTTTCAAATGTTTTATTTAATGTTTTCGGGCTGGTGTGCATACATATGAAATGATGCTTATGAAACTATGTTTACGAAATGAAATAATTTGGAATGAACGGTTTATGGAAAGAAAGTTTTATGAATGGAATGTTTACGAAATGAAATAATTTGGAATGAACGGTTTATGGAAAGAAAGTTTTATGAATGGAATGTTTACGAACGAAATTTTTATAAAGAAATGGTTTAAACTAAAGGTAAAGGGTTTCGAAAATGAATGAAAGGTTTTATGAAAAGAAAAGAAAAAGGGCAAAGGTTTTAAAGAAGTCATTACAAATCTAATCTGTCGAATGAATGGAATTGACGAATGAAGTCTGGGAATGTAATTCCTAGCCTTGTGGTAGATTATGGACAGCGAGCCATAGTTGCCATAAGAACAACGGGGGCAATGTCTTTGTGGCATGTCAATGGTTTGATGTTGTACAACTGGTACGGAGTAACGACGGTTACTCAGGGGTTAACGTGACCCTATGTAAGGTTAAATTATGATCCGACGGTGTTATGGCCGTGAGCCATAGCCGTCGATGGAAGTTGTCGGTCTATGGACATGAGAGCCATAGGGGCAACTGGATGGGTATTGTCGGTCCTCGTGCAGTTAAGCCTTGGGGGCAATACAAAAAGGGAATTGACGGAATGTATGGTATTGTTGGTCTTCGTGCAGTTAAGCCTTTGGGGCAATACCATACTAAATGACGGTACGAATGGTAACACAAATTTAGATAGTAATGTATGACTTAAATGAATATTAAATGTTTTAAACAAATGATCCGTTCAATGTGTTTATGATGAGGAAAAATGTTTGAAGGTTTTCAATGATGAATGAAAGGCCCTGTTTTCTTATACGTGATGTTAAACCCTAATGAGTGTTTGAATGATGAACCATTTCTTAAATCGAACGAAAACTAGAACTCACCAGCGTAGCTTTAGTATGCACATTCAGGTTAAGGCAGGTTATGATGATGGATGGTGATGCTGGGCGGCTTGATGAGTTACCCGGATGATACGAAGATTGGCATTCTGTTATGATTAGATTATCTTATGTTTATGTAATAGACCATGTTACGCTTCCGCATGTTGAACAATGTAATGGTTATGTTTTAATGAAGTATTTTCCGCTGCGTTATTTTGATATTCAAGTTTAAAAACTGTTTGTAAATTAGTAAATCCAACAAGTGAGGCCTCCCGGGTTTGGGGCTTTACAAGTAGGTATCAGAGCAATAGTTTGAGAGATTTGGACACTCCAAGTGTCTGAACTTAAACTGTGAATGGGACCGAAAGCGGATGCCAGTATGGGTAACTCGAGCCACAGCATTAGGTATGAAGGTAGTATATATTTACATATATAGTATGCCTTAGAAAGGGTTAGGTAAGGACTTGTGTTCTGATGGAATCACAAAGGTGGTCAAATAGAAATCGAAAGGTAGTGTAATGGTTAATTGCAGATGGCCAGTGTATATTAACATCTTACAGTGCTTGTTGAATTTTATTTGTTAACTAGCGTGATGACATTAGATTCCTTGTCTTATAGAACGAAATGGGAAGGAAAAGAAACGGAAGACGTGGTGGGGGCCGTACCGGCGGTCGAAATGGTGGGTGTGGCAGGACCCCTGCGCGCCAAGAGTATAGTGAAGAAGGAAGTGTTCACACTGAACCGGCTGTTGGTGTGCATGGAACCGAGCAGACACAGGTTGAAGAACAACCTTTCACTTTTGAACCAGAAGTGAGAGCAGCCATGGCTTGAGAGTTCATAGAGTTGATGAAAGTTTCTTTGCCAGGACTGTTGGCAGAAGCATTAAAGAAGGTTAATGAGACGGGTGGGTCTAACACGGCGGTTGATACCACAAACACTGAGGCAATCAACGCACCACTTAACCGTGGTTGCGACTATAAGTCCTTTAAGGCATGTGACCCACCGGTCTTGACTGGGAAGAACTTCCGGCGACCGGTGGTGGTTTGACGCGGTGGTACACGGTGATCGGAGTTACGGGTATTCACCCTAAACCATTTCTCGACGTTCTGAACGCGTTGGTAAGCTCCGATTTCCCTGAATCTTGTCTTAAGATCGCTAAAAATGATTTTTTAGAATCTGTCCAGAATAGTTTTTATGTGCGCGGTTTTAAAGAATCGAACGATCTGGAAAATTCAACCGTTGGATCATATTGATTTTTAAAAAGAGGGTTTATAACACCTAGATGATCATTTTGAACGGTGGAAATAAGAAATGGAGTTGTGTTAGTTCGATTTTTATAGCCTTTTTGACAGCAGGTCGGAGCTGTGTTTTTCTGAAAAACGCAGTTGCATAGATCGGGTATTTCCCGGAGATCCGACCGTTGAAATGAAATTAAATTTGTACTGTAGATTCCTAACATATAGATTATTATTTTCACCAAAGGAATTTACGATCAGAAGTCTTTAGGTATAGTTTTTATTATATTGACCAGTCCATGATAATTTCTAGGTAGAAGTGAAAAAACGTGGTGAAACGATAACTTGTGAATTGAGCATTAGCTAAGGTGAGTTCTATGAAGCCCTTTTTAAATGTTTTCAATAATGTTTTCAGGCTGGTGTGCATACGTAATGATGTGACGGTTCTATAAAAACGATGTTTGATGTTTATGATGTTTTATAAAACGATGCTTATGAACGATGTTTTGGAAAGAAAGGTTATAAACGATGTGTTTATGAAATGAGATTTACGATGTGTTTAGGAACTAATGATTTTTAATAAAACGTACGAATCTTTTAACTGAAGTTTTCATGTAAAGAAGTGAATGTTTATGAAAGTCACAAACGAACGAATCTGTCATTATTCCTTATGGAATTGAGGTTATGGGTATGTGATGTATGTTATGAGCCTTACCTTTTAGGGGCCTTTGTGGCTGGCCAACTGTTGTACAACTGGGGTGATGACGGTCACCAAGGGGATTATCGTGATCCTTGAAGTTGGTACGGTCTACCTTACGGGGTAGTCGTGCTTGAAGTTTGGTACTTGTGCCTTACGGGGTGCAGTGCTGGAAGTTTGGTACGCGTCATCCTTATGATGCCATGCTTGAAGTTTGGTATGTATATCCGATGAGTTATCGTACTTGAAGTTTGGAATTGACGGTTACGAGAAGGCGCAGATTCGATATGTTTGTTGACTTATGTGTTATGTTTTGTTTTTGCATGCTTTACGTATGCTTTTATTAATGAAGTTTAAATGTTATGTTTTTGGCAGAATATTTGAAGTTAAAAGTTTTATGTTAAAACTAGAACTCACCAGCGTAGCTGACTTTTAGTATGCACATTCAGGATAAGTACAGGTATGGACGAGGATCGGTGATGCTTGGCAAGCGAGAAGAGTTACCCGACTGATCATGATGACTGGCATCCCGTTGTGTTTTAGTTATGATGTATTTTTGTTTTAGACAACGTTTACGCTTCCGCGTGTTTAACAATGTTGACATTATGTTCAAATGAATTTTTCCGTTGCGTTATTTGATATTCAAGTTTAAGAACTGATTGTGAATGAGTAAATCCAACGAGTGAGGCCTCCAGGGTTTGGGGCCTTACATATTTGATGATCTGGCCCTGAATGTCGTTGCCATTGAAGAGCTTAAGAAGAAGCTGAGCGATCGGGTGGGAAGTTGTTTGGGGCTCGGGACAAGCAGGTCAGGGTAGGCGAGGTGGCAGTCTGTGGAAGATGTGCGGTAAGACATGCGGGTGAATGTCGGTTAGGGTCTAATCTATGCTTTAAATGCGGCAAGACCGGACACTACTCCCGTGAATGCCCGCAAGGCTTCAAATGCTACAACTGTGGGGAGAGTGGTCATATGAGCCGGCAATGCACCAAGCCCAGAATGGGTGAAGCCGGGAAAGGGATAGGCCCGGAGAAGAAAGAAGAGAGGCCCCGAGCAAAGACTCATGCGTA
Source organism: Smallanthus sonchifolius (assembly GCA_023525975.1). Classification (NCBI taxonomy): domain Eukaryota; kingdom Viridiplantae; phylum Streptophyta; class Magnoliopsida; order Asterales; family Asteraceae; genus Smallanthus; species Smallanthus sonchifolius. The sequence continues at coordinate 90,607,004 of CM042021.1, read as the reverse complement.
CGCGCTGACGCAAGACCAAGCCAGGGTAGACCCCGATGTGGCGTCAGGTACGTTCATCCTTGACAACACTTTTGTTTCTGTGTTATTTGATTCGGGTGCCAGTAGGAGTTTTATATCTGCGACTTTTTGTGAACGAGTGAAGTACACTGTCAGTAAGCTAGAAACGGCCTTTTTGTGAACGACTTTTTGTTTTGATGGAATCATAAAGTTGGTCAAATAGAAGTCAAAAGGTAGTGTAATGGTTAATTGCAGATGGCCAGTGTATATTAACATCTTGCAATACTTGTTGAATTTTATTTGTTAACTAGCGTGATGACATTAGATTCCTTGTCTTATAGAATGGCGGGACGAAAGAGCGGAAGGCGTGGTGGGGGCCGTACCGGTGGTCGTAACGGTGGGCGCGGCAGGACCCCGCACGCCAGGAGTATAGTGAAGAAGGAAGCGTTCACACTGAGCCAGAAGTTAGTATGCACGGGACTGAGCCGACTCATGTCGAAGAACAACAATTCACTTTTGAACCGGAAGTGAGAGCGGCTCTGGCACGCGAGTTCACTGAGTTGATGAAGGTTTCTTTGCCAGGACTGTTGGCAGAAGCGTTAAAGAAGGCTAGTGAGACAGGTGGGTCTAACACGACGGTTGGTACCCCGAACAATGAGACAATCAACGCACCGCTTAACCGTGGTTGTGACTATAAGTCCTTTAAGGCATCTGACCCGCCGGTCCTGACTGGGAAGAAGGACGCGGTGGCTACTTTTGATTGGGTAATCCGTATGGAAGCTGCCATTCGTCTAAGCGAGTGTCGAGTGAATCAAGTTGTGAAATTTGCTGCTAACTCCTTGAGAGATGAAGCATCCCATTGGTGGGAGGGTGTACGTCAAGCCAAGGGGGACGAGGCTGTGGATGCGATGATGTGGATTGATTTGAAAACTTTGGTGATCAAGAATTTCTGTCCAAGGAATGAGATCGAAAAGGTAGAAAGGGAATTTCTGTGGATTAAGGCCGGGAGCATGACGCACCGGCAGTACACCACACGGTTCAATGAACTGGCACGTCTTGTGCCACATCTTGTCACGACTGAGGAAAGAAAGATTGCCTGCTACATTCAAAGGCTACTGGACCAGGTCCGCACCTATGTTAAGGCAAATGCCCCTACTACCTATGATTCGGTAGTAGAACTGAGCGGCGTGGTATTTGATGATCTGGCGCTGAATGTCGTTGCCATTGAAGAGCCTAAGAAGTAGCTGAGTTTTCCCGCTAAGCGATCGGGTGGGAAGTTGTTTGGGGCTCGAGACAAATTGGCCAGGGTAGGCGAGATGACAGTCTGTGGAAAATGTGGGGTAAGACATGAGGGGGAATGTCGGTTAGGATCGAATATGTGCTTTAAATGCGGCAAGACCGGACATTACTCCCGTGAATGCCCGCAAGGCTACAAATGCTACAATTGTGGGGAGAATGGTCATATGAGCCGGGAATGCACCAAGCCCAGGATGGGTGAAGCCGGGAAGGGGAAAGGCCCGGAGAAGAAAGAAGAGAGGCCCCGATCCAAGACTCGTGCGTACGCGCTGACGCAAGACCAGGCCAGGGTGGACCCCGACGTGGCGTCAGGTACGTTCATCCTTGACAACACTTTTGTTTCTGTGCTATTTGATTCGGGCGCCAGTAAGAGTTTTATATCTGCCACTTTCTGTAAGCGGGTGAAATACTCAATCAGTAAACTAGAAAGAGCCTTTAACGTAGAAACCGCTGAAGGTAGGACTGCGAGAGTAACCGATGTAGTTGACAATTCCACGATAAAAATAGAAGGCCAAAGATTCCCCGTCAGGTTGTTTGTTATGGTTTTGGGTGGGTTCGATGTCGTGTTAGGTATGGATTGGCTAACTGCCAATGAAGCGCAAATTATATGCAAACGAAAGATAATCCGACTCAAGGCTCCGGATGGTAGCAAAGTTGAGGTTTTTGGAGATCGTGATGCCCCGATGCCCAACGTCATCTCGATAATTATGGCAGCAGATTACTTGAGGCGCGGATGCGAGGCTTATCTGGTGTACGTGATTGACCAGTGTAAGGAAGTGAAGGAACTAGACGATGTACCCGTGGTACGCGAGTACCCGGAGGTGTTTCCATAGGATTTGCCTGGGATACCACCAGACAGGAGATTGAATTCCGAATCGACTTAGTACCAGATGCCCAGCCCGTGGCTAAAGCTCCATATCGACTAGCACCAGTAGAGATGAAGGAACTAATGACATAACTAGACGAATTACTTAAGAAGGGATTTATCCAACCGAGCATCTCGCCGTGGGGTGCCCCGGTGTTATTTGTAAAGAAGAAGGATGGTTCAATGAGAATGTGTATTGATTATCGCGAGTTGAACAAACGTACCGTGAAGAACAAGTACCTTCTACCAAGGATCGACGACCTGTTCGATCAATTACAGGGCGCAAGTTGGTTCTCAAAAATCGACCTTCGATCTGGGTACCATCAGTTGAAGGTAAGGGAAGAAGACATACCAAAAACAGCATTTCGCACGCGTTATGGACATTTCGAGTTTTGCGTAATGTCTTTTGGATTGACGAACGCCCCCGCAGCGTTCATGGATTTAATGAATAGAGTTTGTCGACCAATGCTGGATCGATCGGTAATCGTGTTCATCGATGATATCCTCATCTACTCCAAGAATGAGGGTGATCACGCGTGTCACTTGAAGGAATTATTGGAAGCTCTGAAGAAGGAAAAGTTGTATGCTAAGTTCTCCAAATGCGCGTTCTGGCTTAGGAAAGTCCAATTCCTAGGTCACGTCATCAACCCGAATGACATTATGGTTGACCCAGCGAAGATAATGGCGGGAAGGGAATGGAATATTCCTAAGACGCCAACCGAAATCCGTAGTTTCTTGGGATTGGCAGGCTACTATCGGAGATTCATCCAGGATTTCCCAAAAATAGCTTTGCCATTGACAAAGTTGACTCGGAAGGAGGTAAAGTACGAATGGGGTTCGACCCAGGATGAGGCCTTCAAGGAATTGAAAGAGAAGCTAACCAAAGCTCCAGTCTTGGCCCTTCCCGAGGGCAATGAAGACTTAGTGGTATACTCTGACGCTTCGGGTCAGGGATTGGGATGCGTGTTGATGCAACGCGTGAGAGTGATTGCGTATGCGTCACGGCAGTTGAAGATTCACGAAGTCAATTATCCGACTCATGATTTGGAACTTGCTGCTGTCGTATTCGCATTGAAAATCTGGAGGCACTACCTTTACGGGGTGAGGTTTACTATTTACTCTGACCACAAAAGTTTGAAGTACTTCTTCAAACAAAGAGAGCTTAATATGAGGCAGAGACGATGGTTAGAACTCCTGAAAGATTATGACTGTGAAATCATATACCATCCTGGAAAGGCAAACGTGGTGGCTGACGCTCTAAGCCGAAAGGATGTGCCTGCTCCTATTAGAGTGAAAGCTTGCCAGTTGGTGGTAACATCAGATGTGATGAGGGAAATCGAAAGAGCTCAAGATGAAGCACTTAAGGAAGAAAACATAAAGAAGGAAAGGATGGTCGGCCAACGGGACAAGTTGGAATATAACACCCTCGGTGTTAGGACACGTTTTGGGCGGATATGGATACCTATGGGTGGTGAGGATGAGGCTCATAAGTCTCGTTACTCTATCCATCCCGGTACCAATAAAATGTACCAAGATCTGAAGAAGGAATACTGGTGGCCTGGAATGAAACACGAAGTGACAAAGTACGTAAGCAAGTGCTTGACTTGCTCACAAGTAAAGGCCGAACACCAGAAACCGTATGGAAAGATTCAACCACTGGATATACCAGAATGGAAGTGGGAACACATTACCATGGACTTCATAACCAAGCTACCTCGCACAGCTAAAGGTCATGACACCATTTGGGTAATTGTGGACCGTTTAACGAAGAGTGCTCATTTCCTACCTATTCGTGAGACGTTCTCGTCGGAAAGGTTAGCGGAAGTATTTATTAACGAGGTAGTAGCACGGCATGGGATGCCTTTGACGATCGTATCTGACCGGGATACACGATTCACGTCGAGGTTCTGGAAAATATTTCATGAAGCGATGGGCACGAGACTCAATGTTAGCACGTCATACCACCCACAAATGGATGGTCGGTCCGAAAGGACCATTCAAACATTGGAGGATATGCTTCGTGCTTGTATTATCAACTTCGGTGGCAGTTGGGACAGTCATCTGCCATTAGCCGAAGTCTCCTACAACAATAGTCATCACACGACGATAGGCATGCCGCCTTATGAAATGTTGTATGGGAGAAGATGCAGGACCCCGGTTTGTTGGGGTGAGATTGGACAGAAGGAATTAGGAAGTCTTGAAGTCGTAAGAAAAACGTCGGAAAGGTTTGATCAAATCAAAGCAAGAATGAAGGCCGCACAAGATCGTCAGAAATCCTATGCGGATAAATGACGAAGGCCTATTGAGTTTGATGTTGGGGACAGAGTAATGTTGAAGGTGTCACCCTGGAAGGGAATCATACGATTTAGGAAGAGAGGAAAGTTAAGTCCAAGGTTTGTAGGACCATTCAGGATAATGGCACGGGTTGGTGAAGTCGCTTATCGGTTAGAGTTGCCTGATGAGTTAATTGGGATTCATCCTACCTTCCATGTATCACACTTGCGAAAGTGTTTGGCGGATGAATCAGCTCACGTACCACTTACTGACATCGAGGTCGACAACAGCCTTAACTACATCGAAGAACCCGTGGCCATCTTAGACAGAAAGGAGAGGCGTTTGCGTAATAAGATTATTCGATTGGTTAAAGTCCAATGGAAGCACCGAAAGGGATCGGAATCTACTTGGGAGACAGAGATGGAAATGAAGGAGTCGTACCCTTAATTGTTTGACTTATGACAGGTTTCGGGGACGAAACCTTTTGTAAGGGTGGTAGACTTGTAACACCCCGATAATTTATTCGGAGCATTAAGAGACGGTCTAGGAGCTTTAAACGTATTAACGAACCCAACCCGTATGCAACCATGTGTCACCACATGATTCAACATGTGCCAATGAATCATCTTAAAATGCAACACATGGCGGGACAAGTGGCACCTTCACAACAATCCTACCATGCAAGATGACAAGTGGTGATGAGTCACCATGCAATGCACCACATAGTGACATGTGGTGGACACATGTCACACCCATTTGCCTCTAACATTTCTATAAATAGCAGCCCCATAACTTCAAATTTTTGCACATTTAGAGTGAGAAAGGTTAGAGAGAGAGACCAAATAGAAGGAGAAAGAGGAGGAAGAACTTCCGGCGACCGGTGGTGGTTTGACGCGGTGGTACACGGTGATCGGAGTTATGGGTCTTCACCCTAAACCATTTCTTGACGTTCTGAACGCGTTGGTAAGCTCCGATTTCCCTGAATCCCCTTTTGTGGTCTCTTAAATTGAGTTTTTAGAATCTGTCCAGAATAGTTTTTATGTGCGCGGTTTTAAAGAATCGAACGATCTGGAAAATTCAACCGTTGGATGATCTTGATTTTTAAACAAAGGGTTTATAACACCTAGATGATCATTTTGAACGATGGAAATAAGAAATGGAGTTGTGTTTGTTCGATTTTTATAGCCTTTTTGACAGCAGGTCGGAGCTGTGTTTTTCTGAAAAACGCAGCTGCATAGATCGGGTATTTCCCGGAGATCCGACCGTTGAAATGAAATGAAATTTGAACTGTAGATTCCTAACATATAGATGATTATTTTCACCAAAGAAATTTACGATCAGAAGTCTTCAAGTATAGTTTTTATATTGACCAGTCCATGATAATTTATAGGTAGAAGTGAAAAAACGTGGTGAAACGATAACTTGTGAATTGAGCATTAGCTAAGGTGAGTTCTATGAAGCCCTTTTTAAATGTTTTCAATAATGTTTGCAGGCTGGTGTGCATACGTAATGATGTGACGGTTTTATAAAAACGATGTTTGATGTTTTATAAAACGATGCTTATGAACGATGTTCTGGAAAGAATGGTTATAAACGATGTGTTTTTGAAATGAGATTTATGATGTGTTTAGGAACTAATGATTTTTAATAAAACGTACGAATCTTTTACTGAAGTTTTGATTTAAAGAAGTGAATGTTTATGAAAGTCACAAACGAACGAATATGTCATTATTCCTTATGGAATTGAGGTTATGGGTATGGGATGTATGTTATGAGCCTTACCTTTTAGGGGCCTTTGTGGCTGGCCAACTGTTGTACAACTGGGGTGATGACGGTCACCAAGGGGATTATTGTGATCCTTGAAGTTGGTACGGTCTACCTTACGGGGTAGTCGTGCTTGAAGTTTGGTACTTGTGCCTTACAGGGTGCAGTGCTGGAAGTTTGGTACGTGTCATCCTTATGATGCCGTGCTTGAAGTTTGGTATGTATATCCTATGAGGTATCGTACTTGAAGTTTGGAATTGACGGTTACGAGAAGGCGCAGATTCGATATGTTTGTTGACTTATGTGTTATGTTATGTTTTTGCATGCTTTATGTACGCTTTTATTAATGAAGTTTAAATGTTATGTTTTTGGCAAAATATTTGAAGTTGAAAGTTTTATGTTAAAACTAGAACTCACCAGCATAGCAGACTTTTAGTATGCACATTCAGGTTAAGTACAGGTATGGACGAGGATCGGTGATGCTTGGCAAGCGAGAAGAGTTACCCGGCTGATCATGATGACTGGCATCCCATTGTGTTTTAGTTATGATGTATTTATGTTTTAGACAACGTTTATGCTTCCGCGTGTTTAACAATGTTGACGTTATGTTCAAATGAATTTTTCCGCTGCGTTATTTGATATTCAAGTTTAAGAACTGATTGTGAATGAGTAAATCCAACGAGTGGGGCCTCCAGGGTTTGGGGCCTTACATATTTGATGATCTGGCCCTGAATGTCGTTGCCATTGAAGAGCTTAAGAAGAAGCTGAGTTTTCCCGTTAAGCGATCAGGTGGGAAGTTGTTTGGGGCTCGGGACAAGCAGGCCAGGGTAGGCGAGGCGGCAGTCTGTGGAAGATGTGGGGTAAGACATGCGGTTGAATGTCGGTTAGGGTCTAATCTATGCTTTAAATGCGGCAAGACCGGACACTACTCCCGTGAATGCCCGCAAGGCTTCTAATGCTACAACTGTGGGGAGAGTGGTCATATGAGCCGGGAATGCACCAAGCCCAAAATAGGTGAAGCCGGGAAAGGGAAAGGCCCGGAGAAGAAAGAAGAGAGGCCCCGAGCAAAGACTCGTGCGTACGCGCTGACGCAAGACCAAGCCAGGGTAGACTCCGATGTGGCGTCAGGTACGTTCATCCTTGACAACACTTTTGTTTCTGTGTTATTTGATTCTGGTGCCAGTAGGAGTTTTATATCTGCGACTTTTTGTGAACGAGTGAAGTACACTGTCAGTAAGCTAGAAAGGGCCTTTAGCGTAGAAACTGCTGAAGGTAGAACTGCGAGAGTGACTGATGTAGTTGACAACTCCATGATAAAAATAGAGGGTCATAGATTTCCTGTCAGGTTGTTTGTCATGGTTTTGGGTGGGTTTGATGTCGTGTTAGGAATGGATTGGCTAACTGCCAATGAAGCACAAATTATATGTAATCGAAATATAATCCGACTTAAGACTCCGGATGGTAGCAAAGTCGAGGTTTTTGGAGATCGTGACGCCCCGATGCCAAACGTCATCTCGATGATTAAGGCAGTAGATTACTTGAGGCGCGGATGCGAGGCTTATCTGGTGTACGTAATTGACGAGTGTAAGTAAGTGAAGGAACTAGACGATGTACCCGTGGTACGCGAGTACCCGGAGGTGTTTCCAGAGGATTTGCCTGGGATACCACCCGACAGAGAGATCGAATTTCGAATCGACTTAGTACCAGATGCCCAGCCCGTGGCTAAGGCTCCATATCGACTAGCACCAGTGGAGATGAAAGAACTTATGGCCCAATTAGACGAACTACTGGAGAAGGGATTTATACAACCGAGCATCTCGCCTTGGGGTGCTCCGGTGTTGTTTGTGAAGAAGAAAGACGGTTCGATGAGAATGTGTATTGATTATCGCGAGTTGAATAAACGTACAGTGAAGAACAAGTACCCTTTACCAAGGATCGACGACCTGTTCGATCAATTGCAGGGCGCAAGTTGGTTCTCAAAAATCGATCTTCGGTCAGGGTACCATCAGTTGAAGGTGACGGAAGAAGACATACCGAAAACTGCATTTCGCATGCGTTATGGACATTTCGAGTTCCGCGTAATGTCTTTCGGATTGACGAGTGCCCCCGCAGCGTTCATGGATTTGATGAATAGGGTTTGTCGACCAATACTGGATCGATCGGTAATCGTATTCATCGATGATATCCTCATCTACTCCAAGAATGAGGGTGATCACGCGTGTCACTTGAAGGAAGTATTGGAAGCTCTGAAGAAGGAAAAGTTGTATGCTAAGTTCTCCAAATGCGCGTTCTGGCTTAGGGAAGTCCAATTCCTAGGTCACGTCATTAACCCGAACGACATTATGGTTGACCCAGCGAAGATAATGGCGGGAAGGGAATGGAATATTCCTAAGACGCCAACCGAAATCCGTAGTTTCTTGGGATTGGCAGGCTACTATCGGAGATTTATCCAGGATTTCCCAAAAATAGCTTTGCCATTGACAAAGTTGACTCGGAAGGAGGTAAAGTACGAATGGGGTTCGACCCAGGATGAGGCCTTCAAGGAATTGAAAGAGAAGCTAACCAAAGCTCCAGTCTTGGCCCTTCCCAAGGGCAATGAAGACTTAGTGGTATACTCTGACGCTTCGGGTCAGGGATTGGGATGCGTGTTGATGCAACGCGGGAGAGTGATCGCGTATGCGTTACGGCAGTTGAAGATTCACGAAGCAAATTATCCGACTCACGATTTGGAACTTGCTGCTGTCGTATTCGCATTAAAAATCTAGAGGCACTACCTTTACGGGGTGAAGTTTACTATTTACTCCGACCACAAAAGTTTGAAGTACTTCTTCAAACAAAAGGAACTTAATATAAGGCAGAGGCGATGGTTGGAACTGTTGAAAGACTATAACTGTGAAATAATATACCATCCTGGAAAAGCAAATGTGGTGGCTGACGCTCTAAGCCGAAAGGATGTGCCTACTCCTATTAGAGTAAAAGCTTGCCAGTTGGTGGTAACATCAGATGTGATGAGAGAAATTGAAAAGGCGCAAGATGAGGCACTTAAAGAAGAAAACATAAAGAAGGAAAGGATGGTTGGCCAACAGGACAAGTTGGAATATAACACCCTTGGTGTTAGGACACGTTTTGGCGGGTATGGATACCTATGGGTGGCGAGCTTAGAACCAAAATCTTGGATGAGGCTCATAAGTCTCGGTACTCTATCCATCCTGGTACCAATAAAATGTACCAAGATCTAAGGAAGGAATACTGGTGGCCTGGAATGAAGCATGAAGTGACAAAGTACGTAAGCAAGTGCTTGACTTGCTCGCAAGTAAAGGCCGAACACCAGAAACCGTATGGAAAGATTCAACCACTTGATATACCGGAATGGAATTGGGAACACATTACCACGGACTTCATAACCAAGCTACCTCGCACAGCTAAAGGTCATGATACCATTTGGGTAATTGTAGACCGTTTAACGAAGAGTGCTCATTTCCAACCTATTCGCGAGATGTTCTCGTCGGAAAGGTTAGCAGAAGTGTTTATTAACGAAGTAGTAGCATGGCATGGGATGCCTTTGACGATCGTGTCTGACCGGGACACACGATTCACATCGAGGTTCTGGAAAAGATTTCACGAGGCGATGGGCACAAGGCTTAATATCAGCACGGCATACCACCCACAAACGGATGGTCAGTCCGAAAGGACCATTCAGACATTGGAGGATATGCTTCGTGCTTGTATTATTGATTTTGGCGGTAGTTGGGACAGTCATCTGCCGTTAGCCGAATTCTCCTACAACAATAGTCATCACACAACGATAGGTATGCCGCCTTACGAAATGTTGTATGGTAGAAGATGTAGGACCCCGATTTGTTGGGGTGAGATTGGACAGAAGGAATTAGGAAGTCTTGAAGTCGTAAGAGATACGTCGGAAAAGTTTGATCAAATCAAAGCACGAATGAAGGCCGCACAAGATCGTCAGAAGTCCTATGCGGATAAACGATGAAGGCCTATTAAGTTTGATGTTGGGGACAGAGTAATGTTGAAAGTGTCACCCTGGAAGGGAATCATACGATTCAGGAAGACAGGAAAGTTAAGTCCGAGGTTTGTCGGACCATTCAGGATAATGGCATGGGTTGGTGAAGTCGCTTATCGGTTAGAGTTGCCTGATGAGTTAAGTGGGATTCATCCTACCTTCCATGTATCACACTTGAGAAAGTGTTTGGCGGATGAATCGGCTCACGTAGCACTTACTGACATCGAGGTCGACAACAGCCTTAACTACATCGAAGAACCCGTGGCCATCTTAGACAGAAAGGAGAAGCGTTTGCGTAATAAGATTATTCAATTGGTTAAAGTCCAATGGAAGCATCGAAGGGGATCGGAGGCCACTTGGGAAACGGATACGGAAATGAGGGAGTCGTACCCTCAACTATTTGACTTATGATAGGTTTCGGGGACGAAACCTATTGTAAGGGGGATAGACTTGTAACATCCCAAAAATAAAACGACAGTTAAAATGACAAAATAAATGAACGAGGCATGTCGGGTCGGGCCGGATGGGCCGGCGGGCTGGAAGGGGAGCCTCCCCTATAAATAGCTTAGACCTCCATCATTTCTCTCATTTGTAAGTTCTAGAGAGAGAAACCATAGAGAGAGAAAGTTGGCGGATCGACCCGAGATTTCAGCAAAGTGTTGCTCCATAGCTCGTGAGAAGAACCTCCGGATCAGAAACTAGATTCAGGTAACGATCGGGCCTAAATCTGAGTTTTTTCTTCGTTTTTCGGGTTTTGGGTGAAAAAGTAACGTTTTCACGGATAAAACTGAAAGATAAACACAAATTTGAGTTCCTTAATGGAAAACAAACGTTTTGAATGTAAACAGGTTTGGGATCTTGACGTGATCAAACCTGAATGCGAAAGTTAGGGTTTTGCGAAGAAACAGATCGTGCGTACTTATCAAGTACGCACGGAGCAGGTCCTGCGTACTTATCAGGTACGCAGGAAGAAGGCACTGCGTAATTATCAAGTACGCAGGAAGAGGATCCTGCATACTTATCAAGTACCCAGGTAGCAGGGTCTGCGCACTTGCTAAGTGTGCAGGCATCAGGTTGTTTAAGTAAAGTTAGTATGTTTAGAATGGTTAAACCATTAGAGTCAGGATTGGGTTTGATGTGTATTTAACTATCAAATTCAAATCGGAAGTGACGTAGTGGGACCTTTGTTTAGGGCAACCCGGATTAGCTTATCAGGTGAGTTCTAGAAGCCCTCTTTTAAATGTTTTATTTAATGTTTTCGGGCTGGTGTGCATACATATGAAATGATGTTTATGAAATGATGCTTATGAAACTATGTTTACGAAATGAAATGATTTGGAATGAACGGTTTATGTAAAGAAAGTTTTATGAATGGAATGTTTACGAACGAAATGTTGATAAAGAAATGGTTTAAACTAAAGGTAAGGGTTTCGAAAATGAATGAAAGTTTTTATGAAAAGAAAAGAAAAAGGGCAAAGGTTTTAAAGAAGTCATTACAAATCTAATCTGTCGAATGAATGGAATTGACGAATGAAGTCTGGGAATGTAATTCCCAGCCTTGTGGTAGATTATGGACAGCGAGCCATAGTTGCCATAAGAACAACAAGGGGCAGTGTCTTTGTGGCATGTCAATGGTTTGATGTTGTACAACTGGTAGGGAGTAACGACGGTTACTCAGGGGTTAACGTGACCCTATGTAAGGTTAAATTATGATCCGACGGGGTTATGACCGTGAGCCATAGCCGTCGATGGAAGTTGTCGGTCTATGGACATGAGAGCCATAGGGGCAACTGAATGGGTATTGTCGGTCCTCATGCGGTTAAGCCTTGGGGGCAATACAAAAAGGGAATTGACGGAATGTATGGTATTGTCGGTCTTCGTGCAGTTAAGCCTTAGGGGCAATACCATACTAAATGACGGTACGAATGGTAACACAAATTTAGATAGTAATGTATGACTTAAATGAATGTTAAATGTTTTAAACAAATGATCGGTTCAATGTGTTTATGATGAGGAAAAATGTTTGAAGGTTTTCAATGATGAATGAAAGGCCATGTTTTCTTATACGTGATGTTAAACCCTAATGAGTGTTTGAATGATGAACCATTTCTTAAATCGAACGAAAACTAGAACTCACCAGCGTAGCTTTAGTATGCACATTCAGGTTAAGGCAGGTTATGATGATGGATGGTGATGCTGGGCGGCTTGATGAGTTACCCGGATGATACAAAGACTAGCATTCTGTTATGATTAGATTATGTTATGTTTATGTAATAGACCATGTTACGCTTCCGCATGTTGAACAATGTATTGGTTATGTTTTAATGAAGTATTTTCCGCTGCGTTATTTTGATATTCAAGTTTTAGAACTGTTTGTAAATTAGTAAATCCAATAAGTGAGGCCTCTCGGGTTTGGGGCTTTACATTAAGCTACACCAATCCAACAACTAGTTGGAAAGATAATATGAAAAACACACTACCCACTTCAAGTTGATTTAATTAGACAATCACTTGCATTTCTTCAACATACAATGTTCATACAAAGTTCATATAAATTAGGAGATTGTGTCAACAAATCCTAGATAAACATAAAACTAAGCATGAAACACCATAACAAACACTTTGTCTTTCCAAACATAAGCATAAGGATACACATACAAGAATAATAAATCATAAACAAGACTTCATTCACTATTCCTAGTCAAATGCCATAAACTAGCATAAATACATATACCAATTCATGAATACAAGCATAAACCATAAGTTTTCCAACATGATATGGCATACACAAATACAAGTCTTGCAAACAACTCAAAATACTTGAATACATAATTTCATTGAAGAATAATCATACGATTGTCATAACATTAACACAATAATTGCCAATAATCCATGAGTGTTGTCAAATGTATCTAAACTTCATCTAAACCAAAGTGAACAAGAGTTTTAGTTCATCATGAGCACAAGAATGACAAATAAGCAGGGAAAAATAGTAAGAAACATGCTATGAAAAGAAGAATCAAACCACTCCTACAAGCCTAGATGTTGTTGTTGATGTATGGTGATCCTCTTGATGTTGTTAAATCACATCAAATCTTGAACACAGGCTTGACCAAGGAGCACGAAAAAGAAAAAAAAAGATATAGTTTACAAAGAAATCTCAGGAAAGAATCTCAGTTGAAATTTTTATCCCCCTCATTTCCTTGTAAACTATGACCAGCTTCATCACCGCTTCACCCAAATTCTCAAAAACCACACCTAGTCAACTCTAGGATTTTATTCTTTGCAAAGACCCAAAACAGCACTTCCTTGGGTTCAAGATGTTCCAGTATTCATCCCCAATTATAGAAGTATCATAGATACTCGTAGCCAACATATTCATGTTTGAATACCTAAACAATATGATTCTTTTTCCAAAGACCCAAAACATGTTGATGACCCAGTTGCTCAAATTGATTCAACATTCATTCCCTATTATAAAAGTATGCAAGATACTCATAGCCAACATTTTCAGGTTTGAACACCTCACCAATATATGACAATTGGTATTATCCAACAAAAATCTCGTCATTGTTACGCCAAGCCACATCAATTACAAATTTCAGTCCCGAAAAACCAAAACTGCTATCTTCTCAAAAATGGCCTGAAACAAGCGTACAAAATTTTGGCCAAGAAAAGTTTTCCTGCCAAAAAACTTTTTTTTAATCCCAGATGCTAGTTCATGCGTACTTAGTAAATACACATGTCAATTGCTCTTGCGTACTTAGTAAATACACAGGGACAGATGTTCCTGCGTACTTAGTAACTTCGCAAAGACAAGTATTCATGCGTACTTATCAAGTTCGCGATCCTGATGTTCTTGCGTACTTAGTAAGTACGCAGAAGAGTTTTTTTGCGTACTTATGATATCGCCCAGACGGTCTATATAAAAACTAATAAAACCTAACCTAGACTCCTATGTAATAAATGGAGTACCTTCGACTAAACCGCACTGACAGACAAGTGGACCTATCGAGTGTAGCACAACTTAATGGTAATCCGAGTTATCGAACACTAGAGACACTACTATAACTATACTAGACTCTGACTCAGACTAAAGATTGATTGATGGGGGGTTGACTACACTAAAGATTAACTACTAATGCAGCAAACAAGATCGACTCAAGCTATCAAGATGAAGAACTAAGGAAATAATCAGAGATGGGAAGAATACTACCTAGGTCGGAATCCTACTTGCAAAGCACAACTTCTACCGGTTCTGGAAACTATGATGGATCTAGGTTTCTAAGGAAACAACTCAATACTACCTAGTGGATCCCTAATCACTCTCATGGTGTCACCAACTAAGGAACCTAAATATGTAATAACTCACCAGATAGTGGATTACCTTTCGGTCTCTCCAAGAATGATAAAGTACCCGAAAGACAGATCACCTTTCAGTCTCACTGTCTATAATACATTTGAAGAATGCACGGGGTAATCTTAAGATAACAACTATGATTCACAATAGCAACAATCACTAGACACCTAATACCAACTTCCTCTCAGACAGCTGACACTCGGATTCCTAATGACGAAGACTAAACGACTATCTCTCACTTCTCGGCTATTGAGACAGGATACACACTCAGTTCTGTAGAAGCATGTTTTTGTAACTATAGATTAAATTCTATGTATCAGTGTACTTAGCTAGTATGCATGAGGGTGTTCCTGCATACTTAGCTTGTTAACCAGTTGGTCCTGCGTACTTAGTAAGTACACATGACCAATGCCCTGCGTACTTAGCCAAGTACGCAGGAAGTGTTCCTGTCCCTATAAATAGAAGACTTGACTTCATTTGTAGGTGGAGCTTTTGGGAACTAGCTCGAGAGGTGACCGGGCGGGATGAGCTCTCCCGCCCCTTGACTGTGAGCGTAGACGAGAGATGTGTACTTCTTCGGTATGTAATGTGAGATGACTTCGTTGTTATTGATTACGTATCGTTTTTTGTGTTGATTCTCTTCTTTATGTTCGTGTTCTTCTCTGTCTCATTCCTCACTGTTCCCACACGAATCGACGGACTTATCAGTGTTTTTCCGCTGCTCGACCGAGGCCCCGGGACCTACAACTGGTATCAGAGCCTTGGTGTTCGTTAATTTGTGTTCCAGTTTTGAGTTTTTGGGTTTTTAACAGATATGAGTTCGTATCTAGGTCGTAACTTTTTCTGTCCAAAATCCTTAAATTCGAGTTCGTTATCACTTCATTTGGTGTTTGGCAGGATGAGGGTTTGTTAGATGATGATTTCTAAGCTTTTGGAAGCATCAATTTCTCAAATCCAACACTTTTCGAGCATTCTTCTCAAGATCCGTCAAGAACGCTGTTACTTTTTTATAAGTATGCAAATCCAGCTTTTCTGCGTACTTACTAAGTACGCATGGGTTTTGCCCTGCGTACTTACTAAGTACGTAAGAGTAGTTATCCTGCATAATTGCTAAGTATGCATGAGTATTTGGATCTGTGAACTTAGCATGTACGCATGGGCAATTGGCTTTGCGAACTTATCATGTACGCATGTAGACATGGCTTTCCAAACATACTAAGTACGCAGGAACACCCTATATCTGCGTATTTATTAAGTATGCGAACTAGCTTCTAGGATTAAAAAAAAAACAAAAAAACTTTTTTGGCGGGAAAACTTTTCTTGGCCAAATTATTTAGGGATCGTTTGTAAGCTTGTTTCGGGCCAATTTTGAGAAGATAGTGATTTTGTTTTTCGGGACCAAAATTTGTTGTGGTTTGGCGAAACAAGGACGAGATTTTTCTTGGATGATACCAATTGTCATACATTGTTTAAGTGTTCAAACCTGAAAATGTGGGCTACGAGTATCCGGGATACTTCTTTAATAGGGAATGAATGCTGAATCAAGTTGAGCAACTGGGTCGTCATCAGCTAAATGTCTTGTTTTATTTGTGAAGATGTTGCTGCTTTGGGTCTTTGCAAAAAGAATCATATTGTTTAATATGTGGGCTACGAGTATCTATGATACTTCTTTAATAGGGGATGAATACTGGAACAACTTGAACCCAATGATTTGTTGTTTTGGATCATTGCAAAGGAATAAAAAAAAAGAATAAAATCCTAGATTTGACTAGTTGTGGTTTTGAAGATTTGAGTGAAGCGGTGATGAAGCTGATCATAGTTTACAGAGAAATGAGGGGGATAAAAATCTAGTATTCATGAGACATTAAAAAGGTGGTGGAAAAGCCGTTGGTACTTCCTATATATATATATACCTCTTTGACGCAACATGGATCTCAACTATGATTTCTCGTGTAAACTATATTTTTTCGTGCTCATAGGTCAAGCTTGTGTTCAAGATTTTATGTGATTTAGTTATGACTGGATTTCTCATTTGGGATCTGGGCGGAATGCCATATAGACACCCTAGTTATGGAACTTCACGCCATGGTGAATGTATACAGATTAGGAGGTGTTAACCAGGAATGAAGATCTAATTGAAGAATGTTGGACTTTGGATTCAGGATGATCACTACTGAGCATGATTTTGTGTTTGATTCTATGTGTGTTTTCAAGATAAAGTTGGATATTCGTTGGATTATTAGTTGAATATGGAACCTTTTATCATTTGCCGACGGGATAGAAAACGTTCCCTTGTTTCTGGTCTAGTCCGGAGAAGCTTACATTGAAAAGGGAAATTGGAAATGAACATCTTCGGGAATTTGGTTAACTCGTGAAGATACAGGATATAGTTGGACACATCTGGTGTGAAGACTAAAGTTTATCTTACTGGAATTCCTGTGGGAGCTGATTAGTTTGATGCTAGTTATTGGAAATTCAAACTGTCTATCATATGCCAGCTGATTTGGAGGAATTCTAAGTCAGGGTGGAGGTTGCTACAGCTGAGAGGATGAAGTACAATGAGTTGTGTTGGGTTAGTTGGTTCTTATTGAAGCACTTGGTTTGGTCTACAATGAAAGCTACAGTTAAGAGGGAGTCGGGTTTTTCATCACTGGACAACTGAAGACTGAAGTTTGAAGATCTCAAGTGGAATGCCAGAAGATCAAGTCTCTCCAGAAGACACGTGATGTCATTAGTTTAAAGGGAGTCTGTTAGGACATTCTTTGTAAACTGATGATTATCAGTGTTAGTGATAGATAGAATCTGATGCTATAGTTAAGAGGGAGTCTGTAGAAGCATGTTTTTGTAACTATAGATTAAATTCTATGTATCGGTGTACTTAGCTAGTATGCAGGAGGGTGTTCCTGCGTACTTAGCAAGTACGCAAGGCTTTTGCCCTAGTACGCATGACCAATGCCCTGCGTACCTAGCCAAGTACGCAGGAAGTGTTCCTGCCCCTATAAATAGAAGACTTGTCTTCATTTGTAGGTTGAACTTCTGGGAACAAGGTCGAGAGGTGTCCGGGCGGGATGAGCTCTCCTGCCCCTAGACCGTGAGCGTAGACGAGAGATGTGTACTTCTTCGGTATGTATTGTGAGATGACTTCTTTGTTATGGATTACGTATCGTTGTTGTGTTGATTCTCTTCTTTATGTTCGTGTTCTTCTCTAACTCGTTCCTCTTTGTTCCCACATGAATCGATGGACATATCCATGTATTTCCGCTGCGCAATGAAGCTCCAGGGACCTACAAGTTCTAATGACTCTCAATCACAACTCCTATGGCTACTATTTCTAGCAAACCACACAAACAATCACAAACCCTAAAGTCTATGACCTAGATACGCAAATCAAACCGGAAGACATCCAAAATCAATGTACTGAATTATAATCAATTACACATCAGATATAAGCATGCAATATTCATCAAAATTAATATCAAGAAACCTTTTACAAAATCATTAAACCATCATTAAAATCCAAAACCAGTAAAAATCACAACTTTAAAAAATAATCATCATAAAGACCCAGCAGTATCAGAGTTTTAGCCTACAATCATACTCAAAACATCCATCAAACTCAGAAATCAAACACAAAGATTAGAACTTTAACACCGAGAAAGCTAAACTAAACAAACCCGGGATCGAAAGCTTTAATCTTGCACTTCAATGGCCTTCTCAAGCCCCAAAATCGCCTCTTTCTCTTCTCTAGACGGCTGAATGTCGAACTTCTTGCATAATGGCTATCAAATTCTATTTAATTCGATTATAGGGTTTTTCTCGGAATTTTTGTCTCCCGCGTACCGCGAGACATTGGGCTGGGTTCTTCGCATACCGCGAGGAACAAATTAGTTGGGTCCGCTTCTAGATTCCCTCGCGTACCGCGAGGCTTTCTTGTTCCTCTCTCGCGTACCGCGACAACTCTATTTTCAACATTTTCTTCTTTTAAACTTTGGGCTTCACTTTTCTTGCTCGGTTTCTTCACGATTTGACTTGTAATCTTCACGAGCACCTGTAAACATACAAAGACTCAATAGTATACAAAAACGACTCAAAACAAAGATAAAACTAATAAAAAACACACGAAAACAATAGGAATAAAGATGTGTGCTTCGTACTACATCAAACATCCCACACTTAACCTTTTTTCATCCTCGAAAAAGCTGCAATGGAATCATAACTCAGATTTTACTTAACAAACTCAATTACCAAATAGCAAAAATATACTCACGTGTTAAAAAGCAATAATCAGTATTTCTGTTCGATTAAACCTAATCACCAACTATCTAGCCCTCGTAATGTGTTATAATTCCATTTTATACAGATATCAATCAACCTATGTGACTCACACTTAGAAGTTACAGCTCTACCTAATCCCGTCTCACGGTTATGTCTAGGCACGGATCAAACCATATAGATTTACCCACCACGTTAAACTAAGATTTATTTGTTTAAGAAATTAGATGAAACCATGTATGAATGGTATGATAATGAGCATTAATAAGAAAATGAACTTTCGTCTAGAGGCGTTTCAACCAATTCACTATCCTGGAAGGTAACACATAGACTAAACAATAAAGCAGATAAGAATCACTTAGGGGTGTTTTCTCTAAGTGGCCATCTCGGAGGGTAACACATAAGCAAAACTTAGTATTCTAATCAATAAATTCATGAATGTGGAATATATGGATGCGGGCGCCACCAAACTCGGATTTATTCTCATAAAAAGAGAATGGTGTGCCAAAAATTTCAAAAACAAATAGATATTAACTTAACGTGGTACCAATCACCCTATGTTGACAGTTTCAGTATTACCGACACCCTAAGATGAGTACCCACACGATTTCATGATTTAATTACATGATTAATCCTAAGTAACACTCACAAGCTATTTAGATTATTCAAACTGGCTGGGTCTATCAAAACATCACTAATTAGACGCGTTTTCTATTATTTAAATCATTTAATTTCAACAAGTAGATCCAGTTGTACTATCATTTTCCATTTATAAGCAGTTATTTCCAAGGAAAATTTTGAAATCTTTTTAATTTTTTTGTATTTTTGAATTTTTATAAACAAGACAAACTAAACACTCACATCCCCACACTTGAAAGACACATTGTCCTCAATGTGAAGCAATACACAACTAAAAAATAAAAATGCAAAAATAAAAACAGCAATCGACTTAGCTGGTAATGTATATGCTCTCTAATGAAAATCTAGCTTCGTTCTTCCTTGTGTGCACCATATAGTATTTCGGTCGCGGTTTGCACAGACTGCTGGGCTGCTCAATAATATCAGGATCAATTCCGTCCGAATGGAAATTGAGTATAGACGGAATGATGTAACCCTGCAAAACAAACTCACACAATACCCGCAACATCAAACTGACTCAAATTAAAAATAAAAGACTCAACTGACTCAAGATAGATAGCAGAGAAACATACTCGATGAGTGGCAAACACATAGACATGAATGTCACAGCAAGGTAGGTCATCGGTCAAGAATGGTTTCAAAGTTTCCCATGGTAATGGTGGTCGGATGGCATGAAGGTGAATGGTGGGTGGATGATATGGACATAGGTAGTAGATGAAAGTATAATGGTGATGAATGATAGTGGAAGGTGTTGAACGGTGTGGGAAACCCTGGAAAACAAGGAAGAAGGGTGAAACCAGCACTCCCCGGCGTACCGCGAGAGACAGGGCAGCACTCATCGCATACCGCGAGGAGGCAAACTTTAAGCCGACCCCAACCTTTGTCCTTCGCATACCGCGAGAGATGGGTACCAGGGCGTCGCGTACCGCGAGAGCTTGCTAGTAACAGAAGTTAAGAGATTTTTCCAACTTTTATACATAGAAAATTTTTGATCATTTAAAATTTTTGTCACCCAAATTTCTTAAAAACTCACTCCAATGTAGAACATACCTGGAACTTCGTTCCCGACAATTTTCCTCACCGAATCATGACACAAACAAAACACATCGAAAAACACAAAAATTGACACGAGACCAAGTAATGCAAACAAACTCTACATCCCAGGCACTTGCCCAAGACTCAAACAAACCTATCATGAGACTTCCCCTTGATCCTAACCGGAACCGCCTTCATCCTACGCGGTCTACCGATTCTCCCCAACATCAACAAACTCATACTCCTACCAAACCTTAAACCTCTATTACATTTATCAATCAAGTCCTTCCACCACAGCTTAAACCTACCAGGTCCAAAGATAACACGGTTCAAGTAACCTAGCAAGTTGTCACTTCTAAACATCACCACACTTGGGGTTTTCACTCTCTCTAGATCACAAGACTCACTCAACTCTCGGAGTTTCTTATAGGGCGGCCTAGATTTAGGAGATGATTCGGCTTCTATCCCCTCAGCATGGACACAAGTAAAGGTCAAAGGCTCAATATGTGATATCACTAAAGGTGTGGCCTCTAACCTCTTGCCCGAATCTCAACGATCCTCTACACTCTCCACAAACTTTCCCACACCTGGGGTTTTGCCTATGATCTTATCTAATTCTGCCATCATCTCCTGCAGATCATCAAGCACCTCATCGCCGTATTCATCTGGCTCATCTAACAGCTTCTCCAATTCCAACGCCCATTCAGATATCTCTCCTAAGTTAGGGGCAGGTTCATCAACTTCTCTCTCTGGATCAGAGTCCCGATGGTCACCTATGAGGGCATCAATCATGAAAACTGAATCGCTCTGCTCAGTAGACCCCTGCATAGGTTTCATAGCATCGAATGTGATCATCTCATCCCCTACACGAAGTGTTAGTTTCCCGTCAAAGACATCGATCATTGCTTTGGCGATACGTAGGAACGACGTCCTAGGATGAGTGGGACTCTATCATCCACTTCCATATCCAGAATAACAAAATCCACGGGGAAGACAAATTTGCCTACTTTCACTAACAAATTCTGCACACTTCCCCGTGGATGCTTGACTGAACGGTCAGTCAAGGAGATGCGCATGCGCGTAGGTTGCGATTCACCTACGTCTAGTTGCTTATAGATAGAATATGGCATCAGATTGACGCTAAAACCCAGGTCAGCCAACGTGTGGTTTAAGGGAAAACCACTAAGTGGACATGGGATCGTGAAATGACCCGAATCTGCCAGTTTCTCTGGCAGTTTGTTCTGAACCACTGTAGAACATTGCTTACTAAGTGAGACTTTAGAGACCTCCTCAAGTTTCTTCTTGTTGGAAAGAAGATCTTTTAAGAACTGCCATACTTTGTGTTGGAGGACCTCTATAAATGGGAGATTGACCTTGAGTTATTTGAACATATCAAGGAAGTGCCCGTATTCCCTAGCGTGTTTATGAGGCAACAATCGAGCTGGCTAGGGAACAAGAATCAAGTCAATCTCGGAGGTCTTAATCTCACCCCCACTCTTCTTCTCATCTGCCTTCTCGGTAGGCTTCTCCATCTCCTCATCCACCGGCTCTTCTTCTTCTTCTCTCGGTGGGCTCTCCTTCTCTTCTACTCTTCAGCTCCTAGTAGACACAACATTCGACTCGGGCTCCACTAACATCCAAGCATCGATATCAGCAAATCGAGCTCTCCAATTTATCTTCTTCATCTCCTCAAGCGAAGGGATGCCATAGTCGACGCTGTGGGAGGCTTCCTCCTCTTTTACTCGACTCCCGATCGACACGGCCATCACTAAATCATTAAGGGCTAAAGATGGACCTCCCTGTCTATCCCTCAAGCTCTTCGTAATGTCTCCTACCGTGTGTTGCAAGTCCTGAAATGCCGACTGCTGATTCTTCAATAAAGTGTCGTGGGCATCCAGTCTTTGCCGAGCATCCCTGTCCTGCTAGACTAAGTGGGCAAGCATCTGTATCTGATTCTCTATCTATCTCTTCAATCTTCCTTGTGCTGACACTGCTTCCCGAACTTGCTCCTGCTTCAGCTCCTCCATACTGATTCTGGAGACTATTAAACCCAGGTGGGTTGTTTCTAGATCTCCATCCCGAGCCAAAAGAATTGTTATAGTTATTGTACCTTCGGTTCTGGTTCTCGTTGCCAACAAAACTCACCTGCTCCTGATGATTGACTGGGCAATCTCTGGTGTCGTGTCCTCCCCAGCACACCTCACACCTAAGAGCACTGAGCTTCAGCTCCTTGATCTCGTTCGCCATAGCTGCAAGTGCAGCAACCACGCTAGTATCAGGAGTGACCAGATGCACACCTCTAAGAGAAGAGGTGGATGCTCTAGCACAAGGAATGGAAGTCCTAGTAGATGACTGTTGTTCTTCCACCTGAGCGAAGCTCTCGAACATCTCCTCACATTCAGCTGGCTCCAGCTTATCCATGATATGGCCTCCCGCAGCTGTGTTGAACATTTGCTGCTTCTCGAAGGTGAGGCCATTCTAGAAATTCTCCACAATTGTCTAGTCAGAAAGACCATGCTTTGGGCATCGGCTCAACAGCGCGTAGAACCGCTCCCAGGCCATGTGATAAAGCTCGTCAGGGTCCATCCGGAACGAATGGATTTTATCCCGAAGGCGAGCAGCCCTGGAAGGTGGATAGTACTTTTTAAAGAACTTGGCTTGAAGATCCTCCCATGTGGTGATAGAATTGTCAGGGAGGGTATCAAGCCAAGTAGATGCGTGACTAGAGAGCGAGAATGGGAAGAGACGCAAATAGATAGCGTCATTAGACACACCTGTGATATTGAAAGTATCACATATGCGCGCGAAGCGTGACAGGTGTCCGGGTGCATCCTCATCCTCGAGGCCATAAAATTGAGTGGCATGAGTGATCATGCCCATGACATGTGACGGGATCTGCCATGTATTGGTGTTCGGAATAGCGGTGCGTGTGATCAAAGATCTCTCCCCGGTGACCCCGTCACTGGCCCTCTTGTGTACCGTACGCCTCGCTGGTGGGTCAGCGTCGTCCATAATAGGAAATGGAATTGGGCTGGTAGAACAAACCTGGTTGATGCAGAATGCTTTCAAACGCTCCTGGAAGTTGCGGGTGCGCTCGTGCAGCTCTCGTTCGGGCTCTAAAGAAGCAGAATATGGTAGTGATCCTTGCGAATGAGTGTGGTGCATAAACTGACACAAGAATAAAAGAAAACAAATAAAGACCCAAAAACAGAAAGACTCTTATCCTATGTTAGACACTTAGATAAGAAACACAAGATAGCACAGAAGACAACCACACAAATAAGACTAAAAAAAACTAAACCAAAAATCAAACTACGAACTAGTCAAAGCTAATATAGCTATTGCCAAGTGTCCCCGGCAACGGCGCCAAAAAGTTGATGTCGCCCAGAAGGTCTATATAAAAACTAATAAAACCTAACCTAGACTCCTAAGTAATAAATGGAGTACCTTCGACTAAACCACACTGACAGGCAAGTGGACCTATTGAGTGTAGCACAACTTAATTGTAAACCGAGTTATCGAACCCTAGAGACACTACTAAAACTATTCTAGACTCTGACTCGGACTAAAGATTGATTAATGGGGGTTGACTACACTAAAGATTAACTACTAATGCAGCAAACAAGATCGACTCAAGCTATGAAGATGAAGAACTAAGGAAATAATTAGAGATGGGAAGAATACTACCTAGGTCGGAATCCTACTTGCAAAGCACAACTTCTACCGGTTCTGGAAACTATGATGGATCTGGGTTTCTAAGGAAACAACTCTAGACTACCTAGTGGATCCCTAATCACACTCAGGGTGTCACCAACTAAGGAACATAAAGATGTAATAACTCACCAGATAATGGATTACCTTTCGGTCTCTCCAACAATGAAAAAGTACCCGAAAGACATATCACCTTTCAGTCTCACTGTCCACAATACATTCGAAGAATGCACGGGGTAATCTCAAGATAACAACTATGATTCAGAATAGCAACAATCACTAGACACCTAATACCAACTAGCTGACACTCGGATTCCTAATGACGAAGACTAAACGACCATCTCTCACTTCTCGGGTATTGAGACAGAATACACACTCAGTTCTAATGACTCTCAATCACAACTCCTATGGCTACTATTTCTAGCAAACCACACAAACAATCACAAAACCTAAAGTCTATGACCTAGATACGCAAATCAAACTGGAAGACATCCAAAATCAACGTACGGAATTATAATCAATTACACATCAGATCTAAGCATGCAATATTCATCAAAATTAATATCAAGAAACCTTTTACAAAATCATTAAACCATCATTAGAATCCAAAACCATTAAAAATCACAACTTTAACAAATAATCATTATAAAGACCTAAGCAGTATCAGAGTTTTAGCCTACAATCATACTCAAAACATCCATTACAGAAGTAATTAAGCAAAACATAGTATCAAATTCAGAAATCAAACACAAAGATTTGAACTTTAACACCGAGAAAGCTAAACTAAACAAACCCGAGATCGAAAGCTTTAATCTTGCACTTCAATGGCCTTCTCTAGCCCCAAAATCGCCTCTTTCTCTTATCTAGACGGCTGAATGTCGAACTCCTTGCATAATAGCTATCAAATTATATTTAATTCGATTTTAAGGTTTTTTTCAGAATTTTAGTCTCCCGCGTACTGCTAGACATTGGGTTGGGTTCCTCGCGTACCGCGAGGAACAAATTAGTCGGGTGCGCTTCTGGATTCCCTCGCGTACCACGAGGCTTTCTTCTTCCTCTCTCACGTACCGCGAGAACTGTATTTTCAACATTTTCTTCTTTTAAACTCTGGGCTTCACTTTTCTTGCTCGGTTTCTTCACGATTTGACTTGTAATCTTCACGAGCACCTGTAAACATATAAAGACTCAATAGTATATAAAAACGACTCAAAACAAAGATAAAATTAATCAAAAACACATGAAAACAATAGGAATAAAGATGTGTGTTTCGCACTACAACAACTTATGAGACATTACAACAGCGTTCTTGACTGATCTTGAAGAGAATGCTCGAAAAGTGTTGGATCTGTGAAATTGATGCTTCCAAAAGCTTAGAAATCGTCTTCTAACAAAACCATATCCTTCCAAACACCAAATGAAGCAATAACAAAGATGAATTTTAGGATTTTGTTCTGAACAGATAGTGACTTTCATAAGTACGCAGAAACTTCAAAAAGCTAAAACTCGAATCTGGAACACAAATCAACGAACACCAAGGCTCTGATACCAATTGTAGGTCCCGGGGGCCTCGGTCGTGCGCAGCGAAAGATAGAGAACGATAATGTAGGCAGATCAACTCGTGATTTGTAGGGGAACAGAGGAAGAAACGACATTGACAAAACAAGAACAGAAACACATAAACAAGAGAATCAACAGAAACGAAACACAATGCATATCAACGTTGTCATTACAGATTACATACCGAAGGAGTTTACATCTCTGATTTACGCTCACGGTCCAGGGGCCGGGAGAGCTCAACCCGGCCAGAACTCTCTCAATTCTCAAATTCTGTTCCTCACTTTACAACGGAGGCCAACACCTCAATTTATAGGGAACCATACCTGTGAACTTGTCTAAGTACGCAGTGAATTACGCAAGGCAAAAAGCCATGCGTACTTACTAAGTACGCAGGACCAACTGGTAAACTTACTAAGTACGCAGGAACATTCTCCTACGTACTAGTTAAGTACACCGATAGATAGAATTTTATCTATAGTTACTAAAACATGCTTCTACAATTGTCATAAGTAGGTTTTGAAAATGGCATAGTCTAGGGTATCCTCATACCTAAGATGCATATTAGAACTTGATTAAATGTAAGGTTGCTCCATCACATAATATAACGATGTTCTTTGACCATGCAGTAATAAAGATCGTCGTTGAGAGTTAATACGAAACTTAGTGAGGGTTGTATGTAGGTGAAGGAATCTATTCCCTTACTACAGTAAGCGACTGACGTCTCTGGGCCCCTCGTTTTTCAAACTAGTGTAAATGCATGGCCATGCTCAAACTGGAGTTTGATTAGACAACTTTGAAATTAAGATCGAGAAAGAGAATGTTGAACACTATATGAGAATGAAACTTGATCCATGTCTCATGTTCAATGGGATGTCAATTACAGAAGGATGATCGACTGATGACCATAGCTATTATGAATAGTTGAGTAAGAGTACTTGGACTATCGGTAATAGTAGACAGCTTTAAAGAGTCATACCTTATAGGGGAAGTGAGATGTAGCTATACGTCCACCACTGTCTGTACTAATAAACGATCGAGACTTGTGCAAGTGGGAGTCTGTTGGACATGTATGCCCAAGTAACGACATCCGATAATACTGCTATCAATGTAGGATCCAAAGGGTTGCACCACGAGCAACGAACAATGAGATTTTTTAAAAGGTTTAAATAATCTAACACGGTCGCACTTAAGCGAGACAGGAGACGTTTAATTATTTGTAATTGGATTGCGAATAATTAAAAAGAATTAAATTAGTTAATTATCAAATAGTTGATAAATAGGGAACTGATTTAATAATTATCAAATTGTTTGATAATTACTGATTAGGTGAATTGGATTAATAATTAATTAGTAAAAGTACTTTATTTATTTAATAATTAAATTATTTAACTATTAAATATCCTAACTTAATCTCCAAGTTTAGGAGATTTATAAATAAGGGATTAAGAGTAGGATAAACTACACACAACTAAGAAAACCCTAATTACACTCACCCTCTCCCTTCGCGTCCCTCGACCGCCGCCACAAGGCCACTGCCACCGCCGTCACCAGCCTCCCAGTCGCCGTCTTCGTCCTCCGCCATCAGATCGTGAGCCGTCGCTATCTCGGGCTTTTGCGAATCGGTTTATTGAACCGGGTTCGTGTGGGGTCGATCTAGTGGAAGCCAAAAGTGTTTTAGTTGTCCCGAGTGTTCGTGTTAGCAGATCTAGCGATTGGGTTCATTGATCCGTGGTGATTCCATTTGGTTAGCTGTTTACTTCTGGGAAGGTAGAACTCTAAACTAACTATGGTTGTGATTTTTTTATGTTATGTTTGCATCTAGACTCCTGGTGGGCAGTCTAGGGTTTTGGCCTAGACTAGTTCGTACGGTTTTGTTTCGCTGCATTTGTATTAAAATTGTTTTGAAACCCTTGTACGAAACCCAACATCTTTGATCATGTACCGGAAACCGATATTCACTACTACGATAGGCATAACCTATGAATGCATAATCCACAGTTTTGGGTCCTATTCTTTAGACCTTTGGTGGAGGCACCACCACTTTGGCTAGGCACATGATGTGTCCATGTTTTAGTATAATAATATTAGTTAACAAAATACAGAATATATTTTGTTCGTTTATAAGATTTTACGAGATCAGGTTTTAAATTTATAAAATGATAAATACTCAAACTTAAAACACACACAATAGGCAAGCAACGTAATATTATTTAGGTAAGAACCAAGTATCGAACCAATGGACACGGTCGGGTTCCAATACTCAATGTTTGTTATCGTTTAGCCGGTTTAATTAGTGAGTGGGTTTTGTGTGCTTGTGAAGCAGAAAAGTTAATGACAGAAAAGTAAATGACGGTAAAGTAAATAACAGAATAGTAAAAACGTGTGTGAGGTGTGTAAGAGAAATGTAAATAGCATAATAGTAAATAACAGAAAAGTAAATAGATTGAGAATAATCAGGTCACAACGAGTATTGCTTTGGGCTTTGAATCCGCTTGGTATATGATAATGTTATGTTAACTAATCTGATGGTATGACTAATACAAATATGTGAACGATACACCGCTAGAGCCTCATTCTCACAACATTTGGTTCACGGATTATGTTCTTTACAATAAAATGGTAGGACTCCCAGCTAAGGACATCGTTACCCTCAAATATTTGATCCTATCGTCGAGTTGGTTTAAGAAATCAAACTTAAATACCTTTAATATTATTTACAAGAGTGATTAGACGTTCGCCAGGAGGCGGTGCAACAATGGGACCATGTATAAAGACCTACCGTTCCCAACGTGAGTTCACCAACTCTTGGTTTCATAACAAGTTCGTATAAAGATGTACAATCTAATCAATATTAACCAAGCTTTGTCTTATCAAAATCAGCTTGTATAAAGATGTACAAGTTTTAGGAGAAGTTTGATTAAAAAGGTTTTACGGTCTTATACTTTAAAATCAAGAACACTCATAAGTGTAAAGACTAAATCAAGTAATAATAAAAAGTCGATCATGAATATGGTTTTAAGAACGAATGACTAAAGAACATAAATATACCATTAGATTAATAAGTTAAACATTAACATACACCAAACTTCATCTTCACCAAAGCAATACAAAGGGTTTAGCCACGAATGGCCATACAAACTAGCATAATGCTGAGTTTCCTAGGATCCCCTATTGCGAACAAAGCGAAAGAACTACTCTAAGACTACTGAAACGGAGTAATTCTATCTTTCTTGAGGTGTGGTAAGGTGTGTTGAATGAAGAACCCAAGCCATCTATTTATAGGCCTCAAAATGAGCAATGCATGGTCGTGCATTGGTTTGCACGGCGTGCAAACACTTTGGGAATCAAAGGGTACAAATGGAAGTGTACTAGGAGCCTTGGGGAGCAAGTTGGGGCAATGCACACCCATGCATTGGGATGCACGGCCGTGCATCCCCTCCCTGCTCCTTGTTTTGTCTTTTTGCTACGTGTTTGACTATTATTGACCTTGGTTGACTTCTTGGTGGTCAAATCTCGGGAATGATCCTTCTAAAAGCTTGAGTTCTTGATGTTTTTAGTGTTTTTTGCTTTGTTTATCTTAGGACACCGTTTAACCTACAATTGTGAAATATAAACGTTTTAAGTATCAATTACAAGGCTTTTGTTCAATTAGTACTATAATAAGGGTATTATTATTATGTATGCAAAACATGTATAATTTAGGGCATATCATAACACCCCATACTTAAACTTCGCTTGTCCTCAAGCAAACTAATGCATGATCAAACCCATAACTAAAAACTTTACAGAAGGAAAGGGAGTCCCAAGTAGTTGGAGACTCCGGGATAACTCATAAGTCGCTTATTCTATTTTTGTGTTTTTCTATTTTTAGGATGATGGAATCCATGACAAGCCTACTAGAGCTTCAATTATTCATATTCTTCCACTCCTCACAATGTTCACTCAACTATCTGGTTATATATATGGATAATGTAAGTCAAGAAGAACACTCAAGTTCGAATCGAATTATGCAAATCAAGGCTCCACCAATTAACTAAGTAATATGCATGAATCAATAGGACTTAAAAGGGTTGTAATGTGGCTAAAAGAAAATAAAGGGTGAAAAAGAAAAAAATTTTGGGTTTTTTTAGAGGTTTAAAGGGGTTTTAAAGGCTGCAACTAACGTAGGACACACGGCTTGGCTTATGATCGGAAAATAGTAATGAGTCCCTCTATAGTACTCAGATAATGAGGGTATAACTAATTTGAGGGCTCGTTTATGGTCAGATTGCCAAGACCGATACTTCTTATCATGTTCAACTCTTCCCTTATTGCGTAATACACATTACTGCCTTTCCGTATGGTTCTTTTGGCTTATAACCTAATAGCACCTACTTTGATCAGATGCGTATACTCATGTTAGGAGTAAGTTTGATTCTTACTGCATTTTCCATCGTGGCTGCAGTTTCCACATTTTACACATTTGCCATATCTTCCGGCTCTTCTTTTGGCGGCGCTCTTTGACATGCCACAGAATGGTGGTAATTGTTCCTACTTGTGCCACCGTTTTCTTACATAGAATGTTGCTTCAAACACTTTTTCTCAAAGTTCAGGCAGTAATCCAGGCTTTGCAAAATGAATACAAGAAAGCAAACGAAAATCAAAAGAATGCATGTCCAACTTTTTAATGTCTAACTGGTAAAAGACCAACTTCTCTCTTTTTTTTTTCTTTTAACATAAACATCAAGAATGATTCTTCAATAAATCTTTTTCCTTAATTCCTTGAAATATTTTTCAATATCTTCCTTGTAGATGGTTCGGCTGTTTCTTCCTAATACATCCACTCTCTTTTATGTACTTCAATTCCTTGTGTAAGATTCTTTTTGAATCGTCTTAATGGTTGCATACTTGAATTAACAAAACAAGATAAACTAATGATTCTCCATCTTGAAGACAATTAGACAATAACCGATGTTTACGAAAAGCTGGTATGGGGATAAATGGGTAATGGGTGATAGAAAAGAAAAGGCTAAGGCTCAAAGGGGCTAACTAGGCGGATATTTTTAGTAAGTGGGCTGAGTAAATAATAAAGTAAGGGTGATAAAGTCCTAGGTGCCTTAATCATTTCCATACAATTACTAGTTCATGGTCATGATATGTGTAAGTCAAACAAGTTCTAATTATGCATAAAATTCGACCGAAAAACACTTAATATACCAAACGAAGGAGCATGCGAAAAATATGATAGTATTGCTCGTGAAAGGCTCAAATTATTCTCATGTGCAAAACGGATGGGATAGGGTTTAGTGATTCGTTATGCATAATATCCATTTGTTTCTACTTACCATGTTTCCATTTATTCCTTTTAGTTTATTTAAGCGTGAACTCAAAGAGGTTTAAATTCTCATTAAGGTTTTTCAAATTTTTAGGGTTTTTTTTTAAAATAAGGTTTTTTGGTTAAAGTAAAGTTTTAGTCAAATGAGTAAAAAATCACGAGTTTAGTTTTACTGCTTTGAGGAAACAAGTTTGTCCTGAATCTCAATTTTCCCACCCCACATATAAAATTTTACATTGCCCTCAATGTAGACATGCATGTAATGAAGTGCTATGCAATAATTTAAATGCATGAAGTTTTAAGGGAAAAGAAACTGGTACTCCCCCGGTCAATTCGGTGTATACCCTATGGCCAATACTTGTGATTGTTGTCAATGTTATGCCAGAAACTTCATTAGATCTCTCACAAACTTGATGTTATTTGTTGGCGCCCAAGCTAGTTGTAACATCCAGGTTTTTCATTTAGAAAACGGTTATGTAAATCTTGTAAATAAATGTTCTAGGGTGTAGGAGACTTGACGAGAATAGTACGTTAACATTTTTGTAAATAATTCAATGGGGTTTATTGGGTAACTATCGAAACCAGAGGGAAAGTTTTATAAAAGATTCGAGACGGGCTAAGCCCATGTGGAGATCGATAACGCAAGGGGGTCGAAGCCCGGTCTGGGGTGGCACACCCTAAAGTGCTCGGCGAAAAGGGGAGAGCCCCATTTTTGTTTCTTGCGGCTGCCGAGATCGCCAGGAGGAGAGAAAGAGGCCGTTCATCAAGCTTTTGTTGAGATCAAGGTATAATCACGAGCCTCTAATCATCATGTACGTGTTTTAATCCCCGGGTAATTATATTAATCATTGTTATGATTTTAGGGTTTCGAAGGAGACGCGAGTAGGAAGAAGACGAGTGCTTCGGTGATTAGATTCACACGAGTCATCCGAGTTAAAGGTATACACTTTGTTAATTATCCTGTATTTTGATTTATCAAGCGAGTGAGACCCATTTACGGGTATGCAAGGTTCGGCCGAACCTTAGGGGTGGTCGGTTGGACGGAAGCGTGCCGGGGGAGGGTGCGACGAAGCACTAAACCCGCACACTAGGGTGGTACAGGTGATTGGAGATCCCGACAGCAGCGAAGGAAGGCCGAACCAGGGCTGGTCGACTCGAAGGTGGCGGCGTGGACAGGAGGAGTGGTGCGAGGGAGGAGTGTGGCGGCTCGCGGCGGAGCGGGAGAAGACCAAAGCCCACGACGGGGCTGTGGTGATGCGAGAAAGGCTGAGTTGAGGCGGTCGGGTGGCTCGAAGCCATCAGGAAGCCGGGTTAGGCTTGAGTTGGGGTATACGTGTATGGCAAAAGCCGTACGTATGCGAGATGGGTGGTTGGTGATGTCGGGATGTAAAACCAATGAATCCTTGAGTCGGTTAATCATTTAGGGACTTCGGGATAGTACGTGTTGTATTCCATGCGAACCATGCATGGTAGCATGCAAGCGTGGGTGGCCATGCACATGGTTAGGTAGTCGAGTGATCGGGGGTGTAAGTGGTGGGTCATGTTTTGACTCGTGGTTTGTGTGTATTATAGGTGCAAGGTCGAAAGGCGAGCACGAGGCGTTAGCAAGTTCTAGAGATCGAGTTGCGTCTAACAAAGGTGAGTCTCTATCACCCACTTTTAACTGTTTTGTTGTTTTGGGCATGAATACATGCAATGTGCGGTACAGTGAATGCACAAAATGAACGAGTTTTGACATTAATATATGTGTTGTGAAATAATGGTCATGCTTGCATGCGTAGGATTTGGTGTCACGTAATTAAATATCGTGACTGTTAAATAAAAGTTATTTGATATTGTGTCGACATTAGTCGACGGGAAACTAGTCTGACGTTAGCCAGACAAAACGAGTTGCTCAAGCTTGATAGTAAGTCGGTGTTAGTCGGTGTAGGTCCCTTCGTGTGTGTTGGATCGTCACATGCAAGTGGTCTACTAGTCGCACCGGGTTTCGGAATACCCGTGACTAAGTGGAGAGTCTTACTAAACATAGTAAACCAAACACGAGAGTCACAATAAAAGTTCTTTGTATTATAAACACTCGACGGTTACAGAGAGAATACAAGCTGCGTACTTAGCATAACTGAGTTCGTCTACACAAATGGTTCTGCGTACTTAGCCTCTGTGAACCTATCCTATTTATACAGACCTGATGTCTGCGCACTTAACAAGTGCGCAGGACCAACTGCTCTTGCGTACTTAACAAGTACGCAAAGGTGTTCTTGCGTACTTGCTAAGTACGCAGGAGCTTTTTCCTGCGCACATGTAAGTGCGCAAAACACTTGGCAGAAAAACAACATACATTATGTAAAAGTAAATACAACTCGATAAACTATTACATAATGACTCATAAATACAAAGACAAATTACAGACATTAGAAATACAAACTAAGACTCTATCCAGAGTGTTGTCACAGGAAAGTGCATCAACAAACTCCCCCTTGACAACAGCTCGGGATCTTCATCGTCTTCAGTCTTCATTCTTCCGTCTTCACAGCACTTGTTCCTTAGCTTCCATCTTCTTCTTGTAATCAAGGCAGAACTTAATCACCTTGTCATATTTAGAAGCAATGAGCTTCGTCCACTCATCCATGTAGACGTAGTAGCGTTCTGCTAGTACCTCCAGATCTTTCATAGAAAAGTTGATGAAGCAGACTTCATCGAAGATTCTGATCAGTTCCTTTGGCACTATGTTCCCGCTCTCTGAACGTCCTTTACCCATGATCACAGCCTCGCCCGTCTTTGGATCTACGTACCAGTACCACATGTCACCAAGAATATCCTGAGATAACCTGCTCAGGGGAATCTTAGTTTCACATCGCACTGGCTTGTATACCAATTTCTTTAGGTGCTTCTTAGTCACAGGATGCACAGCGTGCTTATCCTTGACTCTCTTGGGCACTTGAGGCTTGAAATATTCAAATTTCCCTGATCTTGCTTCCCGCTGTAGTGTTACCCACAAACCCATTGCTACTGCATTATTCGAGTGACTTAGCAGATCGCGGTTTACGAGGTTAATTAGGTCGTACTTGGGCAAAGAGTTGAACGCCTCACTGGTGGGTTTCAAGTATTGAACCCCCCCAGATCTTTTGATGGCGAACAACTGTTTGTCCTCCTCGAACCTAACAGCCAAGATCATACATGTAGCTCCGTGCTTGTCTGTGATAGACGTCTTTTGCCACACGGGAGCTGGACCCTTTGTAGATGCAGAAGGCATGTCTTTCTCTTTTTGTGCCTCAGGGTCCACAGGTATAGGGTCGACCGGGGAGGCTTCAGTTGTAGCTTCAACATTACTTGCCATGTCAACTGAGCCTGTGTCGAGCAGAGATTCGAGCGATGGTACTTCAAAGATCTCACCATCCTCTAACTCGTACTCTCCTTCCCCGTCACCCTTGGGAATCTCTATCACCACATCACCGTCATCCTCGTTCCAGTCATCACCAGAGTCGATCTCTCCTTCTTCCAGATTAAGGAGAGCATCGATCTGTGGCTCTTTGGAATAGTCAGGCTCTAAATAGAGGATCTCATCATCAGATAAGTCCTTGAGCACGTCAGCCGCTGACTTCCCTTTATCTCCGCCACCACCACCTGAGGTATCACCACCCTCTTGCTGAGTAGACTCCCCCTCAGCCAATGGAACAGAAGAGATGGGCACAATAGCCAAAGCTAGGTGCTCACCTCCACTAGGACCGACTTCAGGATCCTTGTCTTTATCATCATCCTTAGTCAGATCGATTGGATGACAAGACTCGGCACCGGTGGATTTCTTTTCTTTGTCTTTCTCTTTCTCTTTCTCTGTCTCCTTCTCTGTCTCCTTCTCCCTCTGAGCACCTAGCTTCGCGGTCAGTTCACCAACTAATTTGACCATAGCTTCGTGCTCTTTTCTCTGCAAAGCGTGTGTGAGTAAAAGATTAGAAAATATCACTATCAGATAAAGGACGTTAGATTTTGACAATAATTTTCTTTTGAGATCAGTTTCGGGTTATGTTGATTAGCACAATTAATGCAGTTCATCTCACTGCCCATACTCACAAGTATGCAAGGAGAGATTGAATCAAGACATGTCTCTACATTAACCGTTGAGCATGTATTCACCCTTGAATCATTCCTGGTTCATTGAAATCAAATCCAGATAAAAGTTGGATCCCCTTACCTTATAATCAAACACCATGTCATTATCCCGAATCATCATACCGATATTCAAAGAAGAAAATCACATGAAACCAAGACAAAAGAATCACTCGATTCTGAAACTTATGATTCCTGATAATCCTTATGGATTCTGCTTGATTTTTCTGTGCTAATTGATGTAACTTCATTCTGAAAATTAAGAAAATAATTGAAAATAATCTTAGATGCCTTGAAGATAGTGTAAAATATAATAGCATCTCAGTGGGGTACACGTTGTATATCTTATAATTAATACCTTAATACACAACAACATGATATAAAGATGCGTATAGTTTCAAATCTTATAATATTGTCAACTTGAATTACTTGTTTATATGCTTATTACGTATGAATAAAGAGTAATACATGACATGATCCCATATTATTTGATGTTTATATTGTATCGTTTTTGCTATAAGTTAGCCTGATATGATCCTCTGCTCGTGTCTTTGATCAAAAATAGCTTGTGTAAATGATTGTATATATCTATCTTGAAAAGAACAAAAAGATTTTAAGTTTTTAAATTTATGCATAGTTCAAGTTTAAATCAGAAAAAGGCCAAAAATATTTTATGTTTAATCTTCATGAATTGCATTTGAATCCTCTTGGTTGAATATTTTTATCTTGTTCGTTATTTGACTTGAAAATCTTCATAAATTCTGAGTTAAAAAAAATTGCGCACTTAAGGGTTGTGCGCACTTGTCAAGTACGCACGAAGTAACACTTGCGCACTTAACAAGTACGCAAGAGTTAAGCCTTGCGTACTTGTAAGTACACAAGAGTTAACTCGTGCACACTTAACAAGTACGCACGAGCAGTAAGTGAGGGGTATATATGTGACACTTAGAATTGTTCTCAGTTTCACGCATTCAACACTCAAAATTTCCCTCTGCAAATTTTTCGCTCAAAATCGATAGTGTCTAAACCATTTTTTCGTCCCGTCCATACTTTCATCATCTTATTTCATCTCATAGGTGAGAATCTTGGCCGATTTCATCCGTTTAATCGTGACTATTGACCGATTTTTTACTTAGAAAATGTTAGGTTAAATCCGATATATTTTGGGGTAAAATGGGGTTGTTTGGGTAACTTATTATCTGTAACAAGCGAATAGGAAGCTTTAATCGATTCCCTAATCATCTCCTGGTCCTCGATTGATCCGTCGGTTGAAGTTGAACCGACAATGGGTCGGCGACTGGTCTAGGTCAAAAATTGAACGAGGTTAAGCAGTGTGTGGTGTTGATAATGGTACCATAGGTTAGAATCCTTGATTCCGACCTAGTGGCGACCTAATCAACCCACGTTTTGAACGAATTTCAAATTTTCTGGAATTTTTGCTAAGTGTGAATCTTGCGCACTTAGCAAGTACGCAAGAAGCAATTCCTGCGTACTTGTTAAGTACGTAAGAGGAAAATCCTGCGCACTTGCTAAGTGCGCAGGACCAACACTTAGAAATTTTTCCTAAGTCTGAAAATTTTTTCAAAGTGTAACTACTATACTATGTCATGTGTGTCTACTTCCAGTGTTATAAGTTGTTCTGAATATGTTTTCTGTGTGTTTGCAGGCTATGGCTTGTGCATTCACTGACGAATTCAACCTATTGGCTAACACCGAACCAGAATGGAAAGGCGCAGCCTTGCAATACAGGGAGATTGTGGATTTTCTGAACAGATCAAGAATAAGTTATGCAATCTCAGCAAACCCAACAGTCTCAAGACCTTACCTGGAGCAATTCTGGGAGACTGCAGAGCACGACTGCACGGTATCCCCGAATGTCATAAGGACTACTGTTGACGGTCGGGCTATTGCTATCTCTGAGGATACAATAAGGAGAGTATTACAGTTCAGAGACCTTGCCACCAACCCGACATCCTATCCAGATTACTACGTGGATGGGTGTTGGAGGCACAGAATGGGATATGTCGGGGCAAGGGACTATGCTTCTTACAAGAAGATGTGGGTATTGGATCAATGGCGTTACTTTGCCCACATCATGATCGTGTACATCTCATCCAGGAAAGCGGGGAAAGATGCCGTGGGTCATGACCTTGCAGCGGCCATGGTGGGCCTGTCTCTCAATCGGGGCTACAACTTCTCTCGCTATATCTTCAAAGCACTCAATGACCAGATAAATACAGCAGAGAGGTTCAGGTTCCTTTTGTACCCGAGGTTTGTGCAGCTCCTGATCGATGATGCATTGCCAAACCTACGTGCTATCGGGGAGAGACTGCAGGTAAAAAGGGTGGACAAGAGAGTCTTTGCTCAGTTTCTAAAGTCAGGCAGTGTAGAACCTACCCCTGCGCACACTGAACTCTTTGGCCACCTACTGAATGAAGCATACGTCGCTCCTGAAGATTGCTGCTGAATCCACAATATCTGAGAACAACCGCTTGCTGCAGCAATGTACTCTGCTTCACAAGTTGAGACAGAAACCGTTGACTGCTTCTTACACTGCCAGGAGACCAGTCTGTCTCCTAAGAATTGACATCCACCAGAAGTTGACTTTCTGTCAAGGTTACAACCGCCATAATCTGAATCAGTGTAGGCTTTGAAGTCGAATGACTGCTGCTTAGAGTACCAAAGACCTAATCAGGGTTTCCCTTTCAGGTATCTGAAATTTCTCTTCACGGCTATCATATTTGACTCCTTCGATTGAGACTGAAACCTTGAGCACAAACATACAACAAACATTATATCGGGTCTTGAAGCTGTGAGATACATAAGTGATCCGATCATCCCACGGTACAACCTACTGTCCACATCCTTTCCATCTCCGTCGGGATGCAAACCATGATTGACTGGGATTGGTGTGCCATAAGTAGTGCTATCACTCATCTTGTATTTTGACAAGATGTCCTGCACGTACTTAGTTTGATGTAGATAAATACCATTCTCTCTTTGACTGACTTGCAGACCTAGAAAGAATGATAGTTCACCCATATTGCTCATTTCAAACTTGGACTTCATCACCTTCTCGAATTCCCTACACATCCCTTCATTGGTCGACCCGAAGATAATGTCGTCGACATATACTTGCACAAGAAGAATGTCACCTCATGCTTTCCGTATGAAGAGAGTCGAGTCAATCTATCCACGGTCGAAACCATTAGACAGTAAATGCTTAGATAAAGTCTCATACCATGCCCGCGGTGCTTGATGAAGACCATAAAGTGCTTTGTCGAGCTTGTACACTTTATTGATATTATGCGGATCTTCAAAACCGGGAGGTTGAGTGACATAGACTTCTTCATGCACCTTACCATAAAGGAAAGCACTCTTCACATCAAATTGATAGACCTTGAAGCCGACATATGTGGCATAAGCCAAGAACAGTCGAATGGCCTCAATTCTAGCAACTCGGGCATATACTTCATTGTAATCCAAGCCCTCTTGTTGATAAAAACCCTGAACAACCAATCTTGCTTTGTTCTTCACAACTACATGACGATCATCCGTCTTGCATTTGAACACCCATCTGGTACCAATTGGCTGAAAGCCTTTTGGCAAGTCAACTAAATCCCACACTTGCAACTTTTGGAATTGAGACAGTTCATCTTGCATCGCCTCAATCCAGCAGTTGTTAGCGAGAGCCTCCTTCACATTCTTCGGCTTTAACTGAGACACAAATGCAGCATGCAGACATGTTTCCATGACACCAGTTTCAAATATCTCTGTGTAAAGACTGGTGTTCTCAGTGATGGTTCTATGACGAGTCTGAACACCGGCATAAGGATCACCAATAATGTTGTCGATTGGATGATTCCTATGCACCCTCGTCTCCGGTACAATTGGTTCTTGAATTTTTGGATCTAGATTCGTGCTTAACTCACCCATTTCCTGTGTTCCAGAGGAAGAAGATTCAATGTTTATTGGATCAGCTAGAGCTTCATTTCCTACAGTTGTGTTAGGATTGGCTGGAGCGTCATTTCCATCAACAAGAACATCTTCACTGTCATCACTGTCATGAGTTCCAGATGCAGATGCAGCATTGGAATCAGGAGTTATAATTGGTGCAGTAGCACGAGTAGAAAAACTGGAGTCATTGTCGCCACGCAATAAATCATAAACATTTGTGGCGTCTTCTGCAGATAAGTCAGGAAGATTGAAGGACTTGAATAGCGCATCATAATCAAAACCCCAAGCTGGACCTTTTGGTTCTGGTGGAGTGTTGTGTTTACTACAGTCCACTTCAAACCATTCCTCGACAGTACGAGTTCCTATGTTGTACACTCTCTTGCAGGGCGAATTGGCAACATATCCAAAGAAGATGCCTTCCACCGCTTTCGCATGAAATTTAGACTGACGGTCTTTATACTGTAGCAACAAGGAACAAGGACTACCAAAAGGAACTAGGTAATCAAGATTGGGAAGTCGATTGTTGATCAACTCATAACATGTCTTGTTGTGCCTTTTCATAACTAGAACCCTGTTTAAGACGTGACAAGCTGTATTAACGGCTTCTGCCCAGAAAGTGATAGGAAGCTTTGCATCCGACAGCATAGTCCTTGCAGTCTCAATCAGTGTCCTGTTCTTCCTTTCGGCAACTCCATTCTGCTGAGGTGTGTACGGCGCGCTGAATTCGTGACGGATCCCTCTCTTGAGACATAAAAGTTCCATCAAATTATTCTTGAACTCAGTTCCGTTGTCACTCCTTATTCTTCTAACTTTCAGCTTGCAAAGAGATTCCAAGCTCAGGATCAGGTATTGAAGAATATCAGCAGTCTCGTCTTTTGTACCTAAAAAATGCACCCAAGAAAAACGTGAGAAATCATCAGTTACAACTACAGAACGACTTACCTCCAATACTCCTGATACTTATGGGGCCAAACAGATCCATGTGTAATAGCTCCAAAGGGGTATCGATAGAGTTTTGGAGCTTGGGCTTGTGAGACTTCCGTTGCTGTTTGCCCTTTTTACACGGCATACAGACATCTGCAATGGTAAACCTCAATTTAGGAACCCTGGTTACCAAACCGTTTCGGACAAGATGATTCATTTTACGATAAGAAATATGTCCGAGTTTCCTATGCCACAAGATGGAGTCAAGTTCTGTCGCTTTTGTAAGCAAACAAGTAGCAACTGATGAGGTGGTTTTTGCCACCTCATATCGATCTGATAAGTGTCGTTTGATCTTGGTGCTCTCATCAGAATCCAGTTTTCAGGAACCTCAAAACCGGGTTTGAGAATCAGACATTCTGACTTGTCAAACATCACCGAGTACTCATTGTCACACATTTGGGAGACACTCAACAGGTTATGCTTCAGCTGCTCGCAAAAGTTGACATTGTCAAAGCTAACACAACCGTTTGAAACCACGCCTTGACACGTGATGCTGCCGCCTTTTTCTCCGGCAAAGGCCACATAGCCGCCTTTGAATGGTTTAACATCTTGAAGCAAGGCCATGTTTCCTGTCATGTGCCGGGAGCATCCACTATCTACATACCAACGGTTAGAGATAGTACCCTTCGAACGTCCCTCAGATGATGAACTCTGTGCTTCTCCAATGGCCATAAGAGCAATGGCAGTGGTAGACTCCTTTTCAACAGCTACAGAAGCTTCCATCTCCTCAGCTTCTTTTCTCTCAGCCTCCATCAACTCCATGATCTCAGCCATGAGACCAACCGGTGTTTGAACAATGATGGCATCCTCTAGATGAACACCCCAATCAAAGTTTTCGTCATGCTGAGCTACCAGTGCATTTGACGAACCACCCTGGTGTTGATTGTGGTGGCTAGTGTTGTTGTGGCCGTGGTTGTTTCCTTGGCTAGGTCTGGTGAAACCAGAGGCCGGTGCTCGGTCTTTTTGACACTCACGAGCAAAGTGTCCATAGTTCAGACACTTGTAGCATTTGGCCTTGGATTTATCAAATCCAACCTTGGCATTAGAATGTCCACCAATGAACTTTCTTCCTGTTCTGTTCAGGAAACGCTTGGCCCTCCTCAAAAGCATGGCCATATTCCATTGAATATCCATGTCCTCAATATCATCAGGATCCACTTGGTTAAAGTCTTCTTCAATAGTTTCGGGATCCGTTAGCTTGCCGCCTATGAAATTCTCATACGCAAGCATACATGATGAAAACAATGCTACATGATCTTCAACTATTTTGACTATTGCAGAATGGTTAGCTGAAGACGTAGCTGGAGGATTTCTTGAGGTGTGTTGATGATTAGTTCCCAACCCTGATCCGGATGAATAACAAGCATGACCACCACACCCATTTGAGTGGTCTTCTTCATTTGAGTGTCCAGTAAATAGGGCAATTCCAGAGCCCGATGATTTTGAAGTGGAAGTCGTCCCATGATACATGGAAGGGTCCTGTATCTGAGGTCTTCCCGAGCTCTCCTTCTTCATAAGATTCATGTTATGAGCTTGAATCTTACCAATAGCCTCATCTACTGTTAACTCATAGAATTTAGGATTTTCCCTCATCAGGGTTGTATACATCTCAAACTTTGGTGGCAAAGCATCAAGAAATTTTTCCACCAGTTCTTCATCGGGATATTTCAGTTCAAAAGCTTTCAACTCCGTTTGTAAATGATAGAATCTAGAGATGAGATCATCTAATGATTCATTTTCCATGAAATTGAAGCATTCATACTGCTTCCGGAGAAGATCCCGCTTACTCTTCTTAATGTCACTGTTCCCCTCAAATCTTTTCTGAAGTGCTTTCCAAAGATCCTTGGAGGTGTCATAGCCTCAGAAACTGTGAAACAATTCCCGAGTTAATGACATAGTGATTGAGCCAAGAGCCTTCTTTTCCCGATCATAAGCTTTCTTTTGTTCTTCATCAAGCTTAGAGATGGGCTTTGGCACCTCTTCATCAAGATAGATGTGTGTGGGATGCTTATATCCTTCAATGATTGGTATCCATAATGATGAGTCGGTGTATGAAATGTAGTGCTCAAAACGCGCCTTCCAATTGGAATAATCGTTTACATTTAATAGTTTAGGCGGTTTCTGAGGTGTACCGATCTCATTATCATAATTTAACATGTTTCCAAGATTCTGAAGGTTCGACATAGTGAATTACTTGGTCAAAAAATCAGAAAAATCAGACAATGTTGCGCACTTGGTTTTGGCCTTGCGCACTTGAGAAATGGTCTTGCGTAGTTAAGACTTGCTCTTGCGTACTTGTAAGTACGCAGGAGGAAATATTAAGTACGCAGGATATAACTTAAGTACGCACAAGTTCAGTCTTGCGCACTTGTAAGTACGCAGGAGATAACTCTTGCGTAGTTA
Organism: Smallanthus sonchifolius; assembly: GCA_023525975.1. NCBI lineage: Eukaryota > Viridiplantae > Streptophyta > Magnoliopsida > Asterales > Asteraceae > Smallanthus > Smallanthus sonchifolius. The sequence continues at coordinate 90,564,448 of CM042021.1, read as the reverse complement.
GTAAGTACGCAGAAAACTATACTTTTTACCAAAAATGGTAAGTACGCAGGACACCTTTTCAGCAACTCTCACCAAACTTTTCCGGTCACCTGAAAATCGCCGGAGATAGTGAAAAGTAGGCTGATGATCAATGCAATCGAGCCAAAGGATCAGAAACAAGTTTCTAACCAACCTTTGATGCTCAAAAACACAAATACACAACAAAAATCGGTTTTTGAGAGATTTTTGCTTCTAAAAAAGTGCTCAAGAGCTACCCCTTTTTTATCACAAAAATCAACAAAAATACCTCTTTTTGCCTGTAAAACTCAGTAAAACGTCTCCAAACTCACTTACAACACTCGAATTCAAGAGCAATGCTCTGATACCACTTGTAGGTCCCTTCGTGTGTGTCGGATCATCACATGCAAGTGGTCTACTAGTCGCACCGGGTTGAAGAATACCCGTGACTAGGTGGAGAGACTTACTAAACAAAGTAAACCAAACACGAGAGTCACAATAAACGTAATAAACACTCGACGGTTACAGAGAGAATACAAGCTGCGTACTTAGCAGAAATGTGTTCGTCTAAACAAATGGTTCTGCGTACTTAGCCTCTGTGAACCTATCCTATTTATACAGACATGATGCCTGCGCACTTAACAAGTGCGCAGGACCAATTGCTCTTGCGTACTTAACAAGTACGCAAAGGTGTTCTTGCGTACTTGCTAAGTACGCAGGAGCTTTCTCCTGCGCACATGTAAGTGCGCAAAACACTTGGCAGAAAAACAACATACATTATGTAAAAGTAAATACAACTCGATAAACTATTACATAATGACTCATAACTACAAAGACAAATTACAGACATTAGAAATACAAACTAAGACTCTATCCAGAGTGTTGTCACAGGAAAGTGCATCAACAGTCGGTGAGTTGTTATGACTGACGGTGATCAGTTAACGAGTCATGATCGTACGTGTTTTGGGACTAGTCGTCATGATTTCATGTACGTCGATAAAATATAATATTTGAATGGACGATGATTTGTAAGAGAAAACGTTTATAACGTAAACCAATTTTCATAAACGTTCGGGACTTAATACTGAATTACTATAGAGATATTAATGGGATAGGATCAAGGGAATATGTGACGACAATACGCCAAATATTCCTCGTTTAGAGATATTTGAGGTTGTTCTTCCATTTCTCCTTGTTAGTTAGCACGTCCTTCAGAAACTTGGAATAAGCTGGCATTTTATAGAGGGACAGTTCATAAAGTAGATTCAATTGAAACCGATGAAGTAGAGGCTGAAATCTTTTGTATTGTCTTTCTAATCTTGGTGGCTCTAACATTTCTTCAATGTCTCCTTGTGGTATCTCAGCAGCAGTTACGTTTTCTTCACTGGTATCACTGGTGCCTCCCAAGGGTATCATGGTTACAACCTCTGTGTCGTGTTCCTTTAATACTTGATCAACTTCAACGTCTGGTGGATAGTCCAAGATCTCTTAAGGATCTTCATGTGGCTCCGTGGCATAGAGTTTAATAATTTGATTTTTTATTTCCTCTAAATTACGGAATAGCTTGTCTGGTTTCCACGGATCTGGATCGGAGGAGTAATCAGACTTTACTAACGGAGGTGGTTGTGGAAGTAAATTTTCAAATGGCAAGGGGTCAGGTACACATCATGATCCATGGACCGCCATATGGAAAGGTAACACTCTTCGATGTAGTGTGACCTCCATATAACTCACACCATGAATCTGTGTAGTATCCTTCAGAATTGAAAAATTCTTCGTTGGTAAACTCATTGTTGTATGGATCCATGCTGAAATATAGAATGAGAAAAGTTTTAAGGTTAAAAAGGCTAATCTATTAACTCAAATGTTTCTTGAAATCACCGTGTCCTCGGCAACGGCGCCAAAAACTTGATGTGTCCGTGTTTTAGTATAATAATATTAGTTAACAAAATACAGAATATATTTTGTTAGTTATAAGATTTCACGAGATCAGGTTTTAAATTTATAAAATGATAAATACTCAAACTTAAAACACACACAATAGGCAAGTGTACCTATCGCAGCGTAATATAGTTTAGGTAAGAACCAAATATCGAAACAATGGACACGGTCGAGTTCCAATACTCAATGTATGTTATCGTTTAACCGGTTTAATTAGTGAGTGGGTTTTGTGTGCTTGTAAAGCAGAAAAGTAAATGACAGAAAAGTAAATGACGGTAAAGTAAATTACAGAAAAGTAAAAACATGTGTGAGGTGTGTAACATAAATGGAAATAGCAGAATAGTAAAAAACAAGAAAGTAAATAGCTCGAGAATAATCAGGTCACAACGAGTATTGCTTTGGGCTTTGAATCTGCTTGGTATATGATAATGTTATGTTAACTAATCCGATGGTATGACTAATACAAATGTGCGAACGGTACACCACTAGAGCCTCATTCTCACAACATTTGGTTCACGAATTATGTTCTTTAGAATAAAATGGTAGGACTCCCAGCTAGGGACATCGTTACCCTCAACTCCTTGATCCTATCACCGAGTTGGTTTGAGACATCAAACTTAAATACATTTATTATTATTTAAAAGAGTGATTAGACTTTGTTCACCGGGAGGCGGTGCAACAATGGGACCATGTATAAAGACATATTGTTCCTAGCGTGAGTTTACCAACTCTTAGTCTCATAACAAGTTCGTATAAAGACGTACGACCTTATCAATATTAACCAAGCTTTGGCTTATCAAAATCAGCTTGTATAAAGACGTACAAGTTTCAAGAAAGTTTGATTAAAATGGTTTTACGGTCTTACACTTTAAAATCAAGAACACTCAGAAGTGTAAAGATTAAATCAAGTAAAAATAAAAAGTCCACCATGAAGATGGTTTTAAGAACGAATGACTAAAGAACATAAACATACCATTACATTATTAAGTTAAACATTAACATACACCAAACTTCATCTTCACCCAAGCAATACAAAGGGTTTAGGCACGAATGGCCATACGAACTAGCATAATGCTGAGTTTCGTAGGCTCCCCTATTGCGAACAAAGCGGAAGAGCCTCTCTACTCTCTACTACTACTCTAAGACATCTAAAACAGAGTAATTCTATCTATCTTGAGGTGTGCTAAGGTATGTGGAATTAAGAACCAAGCCATCTATTTATAAGCCTCAAAATGAGCAATGCACGGTCGTGCATTGGTTTACACGGGCGTGCAAACACCTCGGGAATCAAAGGGTACAAATGGCAGTGTACTAGAAGACTTGGGGAGCAAGTTGGGGCAATGCACGCCCGTGCATCCCCTCCCTGCTCCTTGTTTTGTCTTTTTGCTGCTTGTTTGACTATTGTTGACCTTGGTTGACTTCTTGGGGGGTCAAAACTCGAAAATGATCCTTCTAAAAGCTTGATTTTTTTATGTTTTTAGTGGTTTTTGCTTCGTTTATCTCAGGACAACGTTTAACCTACAATTGTGAAATATAAACATTTTTAAGTATCAATTGCAAGGGTTTTGTTAAATTAGTACAAAAATATGTGGATTATTATACATGCAAAACATGTATAATTTAGGGCATATCAGCCACACTTTCATGTATTTGTAAGATGGTTCTCATCCCATCCACAACACACTTTTTCTTGAAAGGTATCTTGTTCAAAAGATAATTAGCCGACAGAATGCCTCCCCCCCCCCCGCATGTTCTGGCTTCATCAAGAGCTTATCAACATAGCATTCATCATTTCTTTCAATGTACGGTTCTTCGTTCTGCAATGCCATTTTGTTGCAGAGAATAAGGAGCAGTGCACTCATGAATGAGTCCACTTTGTGAACAAATTTCAACAAATGGTGAAACATATTCACCTCCTCAATCGCTCCTTAGAACTTTTATCTTTTTTTTGAGATGATTTTCTACCTCGGTTTTGTACAAGATGAACATGTATGTTGTTTCATCCTTACTCTTAAGTAAGTATACATAACAATATCATGTACTATCATCAATGAAAGTGACGAAGTACTTGTTGCCACCACTAGTGGGAACCGACTTTAAGTCACATACATCACTGTGTATCATATCAGGCGCTCAGTTATTCTTTCAACCGACTTAAATGATGATCTTGTTTGTTTAGCTTCAACACAAGTTTTACATTTTGAATTGGTCAACAAACGACGCATCGAATTAAAAATAATATAACCAAGACGACCATGCCAAACATTAGAAGACTCAATCAAATAATCGTAAGTAGAACCATTATTATTCTTGTTCTTTTTTATAGTCATTACATTGAGTTTAAACATACCATTTTGGGCATAGCCCTTTCCAACAAACATACCATGCTTACTTAAGACAAATTTATCACATTAAAAAACTAAACGAAAGCCAAACTTGTTAAGCAACCATCCCGACACAAGGCTCTTGCGCAAGTCGGGAACATAAAGCACGTTCCTTAGAGTGAGCTCCTTCCCCGTAGTCCACTTCAAGATCACATCGCCTTCACCATTTGTTTAATACGATGTATCTAAGTTTCATGATCCCATTAATGAAACTTATAATGAAAAACCCTTTGGAACTCTTTCCAACTCTTAGAAGCTATCTGAACTCTTTCAGAATACCATCTTCTAATGTATTCAAACTACAACATCTCATGATGTGTCGTCGTTACTAATGGAACTGTTTCATTTGTAACACTGACATTCTTATGGTGCATTTAATTACTCTTAATGATCACCCCTTTGGTGTTCATATCTTATCTCTTAAGATAGTAGTCTTTCATCATAACTCTTTGTGATGCTCGCCATTTTTATGCTTCTCAAGCATTTCCTTTTATTCTGATATTCTTAATTTCAAAATTCTTTCATCATATGAAATCATTGACGTAACCAATTATCTCTTAGATGAACCCAGATGAACTCTTTCATCTTCATCTTATCCTAATACAATACTGAATAAGAGATAATATTAGCAATTTGTCTTCGTTAATTTGTCACACAAATCCTTAAGACACTTTTATTAATGTTGACGGACTGCAATGACTCTCATTTTAGCATTCTACCTTCATATATATCATATATGGATACAGTCAATAAATGTTTGAAATCCATCTTTTAAGATACTTTATCTTTCAGTGATATGTTAAACTCAAAATTTTAGCAGTGTATCACTATACACTCTATGATAAGAATACGCATCTTCCCATCTTCGTGGTATTCCGTGTATCTCTATACACTCCTCATGATAATGTGTCTCCACACATTCCCTTGGTGTAGGTACTCGTTCCACTAGCGTTTGCATCTATCATATTAAATCTTCCTTGAGTTGATCTCATCAATCAAAAGATTCAGTAGCCTCAGACATATTCAGACTTTCGTACTTTCTTTGAATCTACTTTATTACAAAAACATTCTTGTATTCACAATACATGTTTATTTTGATTAGTTTATTCAACTGTTCAAAACTTGTAATCTGTTTCCTGTCCAAGGAACTTGGAATGGAATTCCTTTGTTATCAACTGTTGATAATGCATTAAGCTTCTAGTATGAATAATCCATATATTGTTTCTGAAACAATTTCTACCTATTCATGAATCATATTCATATTGTAGTCTGATCAAATCTAATTTGTCCTATTATGGATTACATGTCTAAGTCATTATGAAATGATGTACTAAATAATCTCATTCTTTCATCATATGATTTCATGTCTATATTCTAAAAGATATTATCTCTTGTTTATATGAATCCATATGCATTTGAATAATATCTTTTATTCAGAACTTAAGCAACAATTGCTTGTTATTCAAGAATCAGGTGCATACTTGGTCATAAATGGTTTTAATATATCTTACTCTTTAAGATTTAAAATTATTAATGACCTATTAAGGTGACATATGAAACTCTTTTGTATAGGAGTTCATAACATCCTATACTTAATTTTTTGTAGGACTCTTTTTAATTTCATATCTCATATGATACAGCGTACCTGTTCAGGATGAACATTTTGGCTCTAAGCTAGTGTTTGTAGTTAAGTGTAGGTCTCGGGTTTCTCGGATCTATCACGTGTGGGTATGTGGCCAGTCTAACAGGGTGCGGAATCCCCCGAGACTAGTTAGGAAAACACGACAAGGAAATCGATAACAAAACAAGTAACAAAATGCTTTGTCTATTACCAACCAACAGCCGATTACAAGTTACTTTCCAAGAATATCTTCGTGTTACTGTGAAAGCGTACATAGAAAAACTTACAATCATCTATTTATACTAGACAACCCAACTCCTGCGTACTAGCTAGTATGCAGGAAAAAACCTCTGCGTACTAGCCTAGTACGCAGGCTCCTACATGTGTACTAGCTAAGTATGCAGGAACACCCTCATGCGTACTTGCTTAGTATGCACGTGTACAAAAGACTGAACGACTAAGTACAAGAACAAGTTCTAACAACCTATTACAACACGATAAACAAGCAATACATCAGAGACTGAATACAAACAAACATACAAAAGACATAATCAAACAAGAACAATCTTCAGAATGCCTGTCACCAGGAAATGCATCAACAGACTCCCCCTTGACAGCAGCTCTGGAGATGTCTTCAGTATCTACAGGTCCTCAGCTCATGAGTCGCTTCCCATCCTGTTCTTATAGTCACAGCAGAACTTGACTAGCTTGTTGTATCTGGAAGCCAGAAGCTTTCTCCATTCATCCGTGATGATGCAGTACCTGTCTTGTAGAACCTCCAAATCATTCACAGAGAAGTTGATGAAGCAGATCTCATCAAATACCCTCAACAAATCTCTAGGCTCCACACCCTCAGTCTTTGACACTATCTTCTCCATAATCACCGCTTCACCTGTAATTGGATCAACAAAGCAGTACCACATGCTTCCATGAATGTCCTGAGGAATATTCTTCATTGGAATCTTGGACTCACATAACACGGGTTTGTACACCAACTTCTTCACATACTTGTTAGTCAAGGGATGTCTTCTTGCTTCATCCCTGACTCTTGTTGGCATCTGCGGCTTGAACATCTCGAAATTCCCAGACTTTCCTTCCCTCTGATGTACTCCCCACAAACCTCTACCAACAACATTAGAAGTTTCACCAAGCAGTTCTCTTTGTGCCAGGTTTACTAGGTCATACTTTAGCAATGATTTGAACGCCTCACTGGTTGGCTTTAAGTACTGAACCCCTCCAGTTCGTTTAATGGCAAACAAACCCATCTCCTCTTCAAAGCGGACCGAAAGAATCATTCTTGCAGCTCCGTGGTTGTCTGTGTAATAAGACTTTTGCCACACCGGAGGTTGACTCTTCTTGAACAATTTCTCGAGGAGTTAGTAGAGTCAGCAGGAGTTGGTTAGGTAGGGGAGGCTTCAGTCGAGATTGCTGCCCTACTAACCTTAGCAATCACTTCAGACTCAACTGTGCCTTCATCAAATGAGAAAAATGGAGCTTCAAAGATCTCTCCGTCCTCCAACTCGTAAACATCCTCATCATCATCACCCCAGTCATCTCCATCTGAATCGATCTCACCCTCCTCAATATCATCAAGGGCATCAATCCTCTCAACCTTGAAATAATCAAGCTCCAGTAATAAAATACCTTTATCAGAAAGGTCTTCTAGCACCTCAGCCATCGATTTTCCTTTACCATCACCTCTAGAAATCTGACCACTAATACCAGTAGACTCCCCCTCAGACATAGGCACCACAGATAGCGGAGCAACAGTAAAAAGCTTGATGCTCACCACCACTCGGACCAGCCTCGAGATCCTTGTCTTCTTCGTCATCACCGGTTAGATCAACCTGATGACACACATTCTTGGTGTCAGTCTTCTTCTTCTCCCCTGAGCGTCAAGATTCCTTGGCAATTCCTCTACTAGGGCAACCATCTTCTGATGTTCTGCTCGTTGAATAGCAAGTCTTGCCTCAACTGATTGCCCATGGGATAGAATGAAATTGTTGACCTGAATCAGAATTTCATTTCGCTCCTTCAAGGTCCGGATTTGCTCTTGAGCTCCAAGCCACTGGTATTTGAGAAGAATGGTCTCATCAACAAAAGAGTCTATCTGAGTTTGTTGAGCCGCAGGCTCACTCTTGGAATTGCTAACGTCTCCAGTAGTGAAGCAACCTGTGTTTCAAGATAGGCTATTCTAGCATCCCTATGATCAGGATCCATAGATGTAGAAGCCTCACAAGTTTCATGGATGGGAGAGGCAAAGATATTAGCAAATTCGAATCCTCTCGAGAATTCTTTATAACTGAATGGCTGTGTGATGGGATAAACTGTTGCAACATGAAGTGTTGTAGCTTGAGTAGTTATGGGGGTGGAAATGATAGCTTCCGTCATGATGAGGACGGTACTCACCAACACTTCTGAAGATGTCAATGGAAGAGAAACTATCTCAGGAACCTCCTCTGAGACAGCCATGACCACAACAGTTGTCAAACGTGGTCTCTTCCTCTGATATAACTGATATGGAACACTGGAACCTCTTCGATCTTGGAGACGTGCATTCAAATCACTTATCACAGTCACCCAAGGCCTATCAGACTTAGATTTAATCCTTCTTTTTGTCTCTTATTGTCTTGAAGCTTCACTCTCTGGATCATCTTCACCGGGTTGATACTCACTATCAGAACGACCTTCACTTTGTCATTTTGAAGATGGTCCAGGACGGGGATCCCTAACCATTCTTTTTGGATGTGCCATATCTGGTGCGTCATCAGAATTAGACGAATCAGATTCAGTCCTTTCTGGATCGGATTCCTCAGCACCTTCACCTTCACCTTCTTCTTCACCATCTCCTCCTTCTTCAGAACCACTAACATGCTCTTCTTCTACATGTACTTGCTCCGGTTATTCTTGTTGTTCATCAGAGTATTCTTCTTCACTCACTTCAGGCTCTGACTTAGGGTAATACCAACGATCACCAGGTGGTACCACGTAGTTAACATTGATGAGGTGACCAAAGAGCAGTGTATGCACGGGAATGGGTTCTTCAGTTCCCGGATTCATGAAATGGGCAAACACCCTCTTGTCAATCCTCTTCACTTGAAGTCTCTAACCAATCTGAGGTAGATTAGGCAGGAAATGATTGATCAGTAGTTGGACGAATCGAGGATACAATAGAAACCTAAACTTCTCAGCAGCATTTATCTGATCCACCATTGATCTGTAGACATAGCGAGAGAAGTTGTACCCCTTGTTTAAAGATAATCCAACCATAGCCGATGCTAAATCATGTCCCATAGCATCCTTCCCCTCCTTCCTAGAAGAAATGCACATAATCATGATGTGCGCGAAGTAACGCCACTGATCTAGCACCCAGTTTTGCATGTAAGAAGCATAGTCTGCTCTTCCAATGTACCCCATCCTTTGTCTCAAACACCCGTCTATCATAAAATCAGGATAAGCAACAGGATCTTCAGCATGGTCTGAATGATGTCTTCAGAGATTGCAATCTCTTGACCTGCAACAGTAGCCCGAATAACATTTGGTGCAAATTTGCAATCATGATAAGTTGTCTCCCAAAATTGCTGTAAGTAAGGTCTGGATACAATAGGATCTGCAGAGATAGCATAAGATATCTTTGATCGGTTGGGGAAAGTAACTATCTCTTGGTAATTCACCGCTGCGCCTTTCCATTCAGGATTAGTAAGTGCCAACAAGTTGAATTCATTGGTAAATGCACGATCCATACATGCAAGAACACACAAAGAACAACATAAGAACAGATACAATCATTAGAATTAAGCAAACATCACATGGAATGACACGAACACACACATCAAGTAGTTTCGAAGTTTGAAAAATTCCCAAAACTCACCTCTTGCGTACTAGGCTAGTACGTAGGAATTAACCCTTGCATACTAGCTAAGTATGCATGAAGGCTTCTGCGTACAAGCTAAGTACGCAGCAATCTGTTCTTGCGTACTTAGCAAGTACGTAGGAAATGAAACTTGGCCATTTTTTAAAAATCCAAACTTTACTAATTTTGTGTTTTAGGCTATGATTTTGGACACCAAAACAGCCAAAAACGATACTTATCAGTTTATGACCAAAACCAACACCAACAACAAGATAAAGATCATCCATTTTGGTCAAACCCGAGGCCGACGAGACCAACGGCACACTAGGGACCAAGAACTCAAAATCAAACACTTTTTCGGACAAATTTCAAAGTCATTAGGGTCGAATGATGCATAGAAACATGTATTGATGGTCAATTTCACTTCAAAACATCCAAAATTTGTCAAATTTTGGGCAACAAAACCCTAGTCTTCAAGAACCAAAAATCTATCCAAAAATGAAGATTTAACGGATGAATCAAGCTAAGATTCTCACCAAATGTTGTAATGATGATTCCAAAACTAGAGATGGGACGAAAAACGATTTTGGAGCACACGAAATTTTGAATAGAAATGAGTAGGGAGTGTAAGTCAAGCGTATAAACAGGTATGAGTTTGAACCGATGAAAAAGTGTAAACACCCATTTATATACCCCCACACAAACACTCTTGCGAACCTAGCTAAGCGCGCAGAATATAAGTCATGCATACTTAGTAAGTACGCGTGACTTAATCTACATACTAGGCTAAGTACGTAGACCACCCTTCTTGCGTACTTAGCTAAGTACGCAGGAACCTAAGTCAACTCAAAACACAACTCAATTTGTGAAGTAAATCTGATCAAAAGCCACATTGGATATGATTGTTCAATCCTAAGCTGTACAAAGATGTTCCAAGGAAGTTAAATCTAAATATCTTTTGGGCTTTTCTAAAATTAGGTAAACTGTACTTAAAATGTTTTTGTATTTTTCAATATTTAAGAAATAAACAAAAAATCATTTTGATCTTTTCTGAATAAAAGAAGATAAATACAAGATACATATTAGAATGTACAAGAATATTTATAGTGAATTATTTACAAAATAATATTTACAGGAACTTTCTTTTTTATCAAAGTCATGAGCAGAGAATCATATCAGACTAATATATAGCAAAAGTGATACAAGATAAACTTCAAAGAAAATGGGATCATGTCATGACATACTACTTATTCAATTACATAATTTGCAATACACAACATGTCAATTTAAGTTGTCAATATTATAAGATTTGAAACTACAAGCGTTTTAGTTCCACGTTTTTCTGAGTTAAGTTACCATTTAGTATGAAATACAACGTGTACCCCATGATTATGCCAACAAAATATCTCAAGACATCTAAGATTTTCCCAAGGATTATCTTGATTTCCAGGATGAAGAGACATCATTTAGCATTGGAAAAAATCAAGCAGAATCCATAAGGATTATCAAGAATCATAAGATTCAGAATCGATTGATTAATTTGTCTTTGTTTAAGAGGTTTTTCTTCAGGGAATATTTTTGATGATTCAGGTTAATAGATATGGAATCTGAGGATTTGGGTAAGTGGATCCAACTATTATCTTGATTTGTATTCAATGGAATCAGATGTGATCCAAGGGGGTAGCATATGCTTGACGGATGTTGCCAAGAAATATCCTAGTTCAACTTCAAATTGCATGCTTGACGGGACATGGGCAATGAAGAGAACCGAAAAATTATGTTAAAGACATAACCCGATACTTGTCTCAGAGGATAATACTAGCCAAAATCTTACATTCTTTATCTGATAAATATCTTATATACACACATACCCGGCATAATATGGTTTCAAATCATAGTTGTAATATAAGATATTAAGTTTTCACACTACTAATGATCCAAAAACGCTTCTAGCCTACTGACAATTCAAATTACTTGCAGATATTCATATTAAAGCTAGATAAAACATTTTTTCAAACATAAGTAGTCAAGACGCAATCTTTTCCCATTTGTGCAGTCAAGGAAGTTTAGATCACTTACTGCTGTACTAGGGCTGGTAATTTTTGACACAGACCTGTTAACACGACATAACACGTAATTAACATGTCCCGTGTTTGACCTTAACAGGTTTCGTGTCTTAAACATGTCGACATGTTAGGACACGGTTAAATTCGTGTCTAAACATGTTAAAGATATGTTAAACTGTTAAGACCTGTTAGGGACATGTTTACACTTAACTTCCTATTTACCTCTAGATTACAGGCCCAGCCCAAGCCCAAACACCTAGAAGGCTTGAACCTGTGTTGCCCACAGCCCACTTCCCGGGTCCCGAGACTTAACGTCTTAACCCTTGCGTCTGACTCCATCCCCATCTTTTGACCTAATTTTTTGAAGCTGTCTGACTCCATCTCTTGCCATTTGCGTTGCCACAGTCCATCCCCAACGTCCTCATCATTCCTCACCCCTTCAATGGTCTCCTCGTGGTCTCCGGTCTCCTCTTCGTCTCCGGTCTCCTCGTCGTGTCCGGTCTCCTCGTCATCTCTCCACTCAGAGGTAACTGTTCGAATCACCATCTTTATGTGTATTACTTGTGTGTATGGCTTCTAATTCTAAACAGGTCCCTTAACATGTGACCTATTTCTAAACAGGTCGTGTTCGTGTTTGGAAAAAATGACACGATTAGTTATCGTGTCATGTTCGTGTTGGATACAACAGGTCATCATGTCTTATCGTGTCGTGTCTTATTGTGTTGTGTCTTATCGTGTTGTCTCTGACATGTTATGCCAGCCCTAGCTGTAGTATCACTTCCTCTTTTCCTCAAATGACTTTGGTTTTTTATAATTTTTTATTTTGTTTGGATTTCTGATAAATGTTTTATATGAAAAAGAACTGTACAAAAATAAGTTAAGAAAATAAAGGTAACTACCAAGAAACACTTGTTTTGAAAATGATTTTCACTCGGGATTGAACATTCCTTTCATATTGACAAGGTATTCAAAGCGAGTCTGATCAAAGGATTTAGTGAAAAGGTGGTCAAAGTTGTCATCCGTGTGAACCTTTACAAGTTCAACCATGTGCTTTTCAGCACAATCATAGATGAAATGGTGACGAGTCTCAATGTGTTTAGTTTTGGAATGTTTCACCGGGTTATTTGTGATAGATATTGTGGCATTGTTGTCAATGAACAGAGAAGTTCCAGTGTAGTTTAAGTCGTCGTCTCTCAGTTGTTGCTGGATCAACAAAATCTAAGAACAGCAGCTCGCAGCAGCAATGTACTCAGCTTAGCAAGTTGAAACAGAAACCGTTGACTGCTTCTTACAATGCCAGGAGACCAGCCTGTCTCCCAAGAACGGACATCCACCTGAGGTCGACTTTCTATCAAGGTTACAACCCTCATAATCTGAATCAGTGTAGGCTTTGAAATCAAACGACTGCTGCTTGGAATACCAAAGACCTAATTGGGGCTTCCCTTTCAGGTATCTGAATATCCTCTTCACAACTATCATGTGAGATTCCTTGGGTTGTGACTGAAACCTCAAGCATAGGCAAACGACAAACATAATATCAGGCCTTGAAGTAGTAAGATACATAAGAGAACCAATCATCCCGCGGTATAATTTACAATCTACGTCCTTTCCATCTTTGTCTGGATGAAGTTTGTGTTTGACTGGGATCGGTGTGTCATAAGTAGAACAATCATTCATTTTGTATTTCTCCAAAATGTCATGTACATACTTAGTTTGATGAAGATAAATTCTATCTTCTCTTTGATTGACTTGCAGTCCCAGAAAAAATGACAATTCTCGTATGTTGCTCATCTCAAACTTTGACTTTATCACCGTCTCGAATTCTCTGCACATATCTTCATTTGTAGACCCAAAAATAATGTCATCAACGTAAACCTTTACAAGTAGAATATCTCCCCCTGCTTTCCTTATGAAAGGAGTCGAGTCTATTTGTCTGCGATCGAAACCATTGCACAATAGATGCTTTGATAACGTCTCGTACCATGCCCAGGGAGCTTGATGAAGACCATAGAGTGCCTTATCCAGCTTGTAAACTCTATCTGGGTATTGCGAATCTTCAAAGCCAGGTGGTTGAGAAACGTAAACCTCTTCATATACTTTTCCAAACAGGAAAGCACACTTCACATCAAGTTTATAGACCTTGAAACCAACAAATGAATCATAAGCCAAAAACAATTTGATAGCCTCATGTCTACCAACTAGGGCATACACATCTATGTAATCCAAGCCCTCTTGTTGATAAAAACCCTGAACAACCAGTCATGCCTTATTCCTCACTACAACATGCCGATCTTTCGTCTTGCATTTAAACACCCATCTGGTGCCAATCGGATGTACCCCTCTCAGAAAATCAACTAGCTCCCACACATTCAACTTGTTGGACTGAGACAACTCATCATGCATTGCCTCTATCCAACAATTGTCTGTGAGAGCCTCTTTCACATTCCTCGGTTCAATTTGGGATATAAAGCCAGCATACATACATGTTTCCATGTTTCCAGTGTCGAGTATCTCTGCATATAGACTGGTGTTCTCAAATATGGTTCTATGACGAGTCTGAACACCTACATCAGGATCACCAATGATGTTGTAGATTGGATGATTCTTATGCACTCTCATCTCTAGCACAATAGGTTCCTAAATATCTTAATCGACATTTGTACTCACCTCTGTCACACCCCCAAATTTCCACATCGGGCTATACCCGTGGGGTGTGACCCTAGAGGATCTTTACCATTGAATTACTTTGAACGACCACTAAATGGTTTTCAAAATACATGTTTTAATGCATGGATCGAACGAGCCCAAAATAAGTTTGACATAGTTCAAAGTTTACAACGCTTAAACAAATGATTAAAAAGCGTTTGTCAAAACAAAATGCCCATGCATGATGAGTGTGTAACTCCTGTGAGTGCATCCTAGCCACATATATTATGCAATCAATGACCTGAGATAAACATGCTAAAATGGGTCAACATAATGTTGGTAAGTTCACAGGTTTAATGTAATTGAAATCATATATTGAAAAAGAAATGCATGGAAAAGCATATGCACTCTACACAATCATTGCTGATCAGACAAAACCAAAAATTATCATAAGTCCATCAACCGAAGCTCAATTGTAGCCATTGAAAAAGGAATGGATTAGGTCAATAATGTACCCGTTCGACCTCCGGTCGAAGTTAGCGCTACTAACCCGGGTAGGGGTTGTTAAACCCAACAGTACTGTTCATGATCACCTCGCTATGGAAAAATTAACGGTTGACTCTGAGAGGAATTTGTACACACCAGTACAAACTTATATAATTAATGTAACTGTATAAGTATGGAAAATATGATTTTTGAAAATGTATACTTGAGCATGTATCTCACCCCAAAGGAAAATGAGTAAAACGGGGTTGTGAGAACTCACCTGATAAAGCGATAAATGATATGCAAGTCTTAACAAATCCGGCTAAATGAGACGACCTACTCGTGCCCTAGGAAACATTTAGGACTTTAAGGTCTGTTGAAGCACTTTTGTGTGACAAACACTCTGGATAGAGTCTTAGTTTATGTACTTTCTTTGTATGTATTTGTTTTTGTTTGTAAGCGTCTGTATGTGTTAGTTATCGAGTTGTATTTACTAATGCATGTTGATAGTTGCTTAATTCTCTAAGTGTTTTGCGCACTTAGTATGTGCGCAGGAATTGGTTCCTGCGTACTTAGCAAGTACGCAAGAATACTCTGTGTACTTGCTAAGTACGCATTAGCAATTTGCCTTGCGCACTTGCTAAGTGCGCAAAGATCAGGTCTTGTATAAATAGGATAGGTCTTGTATAAATAGGATAGGTCTTGTATAAGTACGCAGACATTGTGCACTCAGTATTTTCTCTCTTTAACCTTCAAGTGTTTATAATAGATGAAAGTTTAAAGTGATTCTCTTATCGGTTTACTTTGTGTTGTTTGATTCTCCACCTAGTCACGGGTATTCCGCACCCGGTCCGACTAGCCAACGCCCTTGCATGTGACGATCCGTGACACCCGAGGGACCTACAAGTGGTATCAGAGCATTGCTCTTGATTTCAAGTGTTGTGAGTGTGTTTGGAGCATTTTCCTCACATCCTACATAGTTTTTGCAAGCAAAAGTGGGTATTTTTTTATTTTTGTGATAAAATGGGGGTAGCTCTTGAGCATTATTTTAGAAGCAAAAATCACTCAAAACCGACTTTTGTTGTGTATTTGAGTGTTTTGAGCATCAAAGGTTGGTTAGAAACGAGTTTCTGACCCTTTGGCTCATTTTGTTTGGCAAATTTTTTTGATTTCTGCCATCTCCGTTGAGTTTCCAGTGAGTGGAAAAGGTTGGTGAGAGTTGGTGAAAAGGTGTTATGCGTACTTGTTAGGGTTTGAATCTTGGTTTTAGACAAAATTTTGGTTGTTTTGGTAACACATTATAATTAAAACTTGCTTAGAATCATCAAACGACTTAATCTTTACTTAATAGTCCTTAATGATCCATAATTTTGCCTTTGACCCCTTGATTGACCGTCGGTTCGTCTGGGTCGTTTTTAGGTCAAAATTTGACAAGGATAGCAGTTCATTGATGTTGATATTGGTTCCATAGGTCTTAATCACTGATTTCGACCTTGTGGTGACCCTAATCCACATCAATGTTGACCATTTGTTGAAAATTGGATTTCTGGAAAATTTGATTAAGTGCAATTCTTGCGCACTTAACAAGTACGCAAGAAGATATTCCTGTGTACTTGTTAAGTATGCAAGAAGATATCCCTGCGTACTTGCTAAGTACGCAGGACCAACACTAGTGAAATTTTTCTAAGTCTGAAATTCAGTTCAGTGAGTAACTGCTATACTTAGTCATGTGTATTCAATTCCAATGAATCTTCTTGTTCTTATTATGTTTTATGTGTGTTTTTGCGGTGATGGCTCGTGCCTTTACCAGTGAGTTCAACTTCCTAGCATATACAGAACCGGAATGGAAGGTTGTTGCACTACAATACCGAGATATAGTTGACTTCTTGAACCATTCAAGGATCAGCTATGCTAAATCAGCAAACCCAATAGTATCAAGACCGTACCTGGAGCA